>CM024673.1:3290013-8718162 GCA_014182725.1 Eucalyptus brandiana | reverse complement strand
CATCAATCACAACCACAGCTTTTAACATATGGAGGACAACATCATTTTTCTCCATAGTCACTACCTCCATCGCAATCATAACTCCCATCAATTCTAGAACATGGAGCGGGAGAAGTGGAGTTGCTCTTCCACAGTTGTCGCCAAGTAGCAATTACTAGATGGATCAACTACTTTATCATAATCCATCATCTAGCAAAGATACTACTTGCACTTCGGGTGTTTATTGGACTATTCATGAATTTCGGATACTATTTTTGAATTTTGAATTTCGATGATGATATTTCTCATCTTCGGCCAATTTTGAGTCTGTGAAGATTAGGATTTTCTAGTATTTTGAAAGAGCTTTGCTTTAAATTTACTTGAAATGGAGTTTGATGCAAAAAATTGTAGCGTGAGCGAATTCAATACACATAGTAGACAATGATTAGTGTCCACTGATTCTTGATGACAAACTCGAATTAATTGACTCTCACTCTACTTTTCTTTTGGTCGCTCCCCTTGTTCTCACTCTCTCTATTTTTAACACACGATGGTGTGGAGCAAGTGTAGAGAGGGAGTGGTGGTTGAGCAAGGAAAATAGAGGCTCTGCCGAAAAAAATTAGGATTTTCTAGTACTTTGAAAACTTGACTATAAATTCGCTTGAAAGGAGTTTAATTGAGGAAAATTGTAGCGTGAACAAAGTTGAAATTATTGGCTTTCACTCTCCGCTAAGGCTTCCTTTAATCTATGTTGTCCTACTCCATATGCCGAAGGTGATAGAGGCTATGAAAGCTATTAAAATACTTAAAATAATAAACGACAGTAGTTTAAAAATGTTTTCACAAATTCGCACATGCTTGGTGGTTATTAACTTATAAGGAGAGCATGATTCAACATTATCATATTTTTATTTATCCTCGTCATATTATTTCACGAGGAGTATTTACCTGCTCTCTTTTGTTTTTGCTTGTTTGCGCGCACGAAGATACATCGGATTAAATTCCAACCGACAATTTTTTAAGTAAGAGGAGTATATTTACATTTGACCGAGCAAGTAAAGCAGTCCAACAACAACAACAACTAATTTTGAAATCTGGGAGAAGCAATCAAAATCTTGAATCCAACCGGGACTACTCCGACCCGGGCCCATTTCAAAAGAGTAACGTTCACGAGGGGGGAAGAAAAGAGCCAGATCTCCCCTTCTCCTCATCCGAATTCAAAAAAGCCAAAAAAACACAGAAGCAGATCTGACATCGTCGTCTCCTCCTTCATGTGAGAGAGAGAGAGTTCTCCTCTGCTTTCTTCCTCCCTCCCTCCCTCCCTCCTTCCTTCCTTCTTCAACCCTTCTTCTTCACTCTCACTCTTCCTCCCTTCCCTTCTCTCTCTCTCTCTCTCTCCTCTGCATTGCCTCCCCCGGCCAACCCCGGCGGCGGCGGCGGCGAACCGATGCCTCCTCCTCCTCCCCCTGACGGCTTTCCCCGATCGATCCGACCTTTGCATTTGTGGCCGCACCGCCGCCCCGGCCGAGATGAGCTCCCTCAAGCCCTCCCGCGGCCCGCGGCCCCACGCCCAGCCCTCCCCGGCGCCGCTCGCGTCCCGATCCTCCTCCTCCTCCGCGGCCGGTGCGGCCTCTACCGGCGCCGGCGCGCCCCCTCGTCGGTGTCGTCGCACCTCGCGATGGTGGAGCTCAAGCAGCGGATCCTCACCTCAAGCTGTCCAAGCTCGCTGACCGCGACACCCACCAGATCGCCATCTCCGATCTCGAGGCCACCATTCAGTCCGTCTCCCACGACGCCATCCCGATGCTCCTCAACTGCCTTTCGACTCCTGCAATGACTCCAAGCCCTCCGTCAAGAAGGAGTCCATTCGCCTCGTCACCGTAGCTGGCGTCGAGCCACCCGGATTATACGTTCAGCCACTGGACCAAAGTCATGGCGCAGCTGAGTCGGCGGCTCAAGGACAGCGATTCCGGCGTCAGGTGCTGTAGGACTAGTTTTTTTCCATCGAGATCTAGATTGGCTTAGCTTTGCATTTTGTTGTTAAATCTCGCATTGCCTGGGATTTGATGTAAGCGGCTTGAATTTATCCCGTGATTATTTAGATTATGAACAATGGGGGGAAGTAAAATTTGTGAACTCCTACCGCGGGGACCTGGGGGATGCTAATAAATTTGGCTTAAACCTTCTTGTGCAGAAGATTCAGATTACTTTCTCTAGGAGGAATTTTGTCAAACAAATTATGGCTGGGGAGGGGCAGCTCCCCTGTCACCCTCTTCTACTTTGAACGCTATTATTGAGTTTTTTGGTGTTCATAGACAAGAGCCTATGCGTGTAAAGTCCATTTGCTTCATAATTGAGCTTGAATTGTGAAATGGATAGAGTGGCGTCTTCACCTTGTGGTGCTACATCTCTGCTTTAATTTTCATTATCCTCCTCCTAAACATGCTCTGTGTTATCAGAGATGCATGTAAGGATGCAGTCGGTGGCTTGTCAGCACAATATTTGAGGAATGACGGCGTGGTTGGTCTATTCGTGAAGCCATTGTTCGAGGCAATGGGGGAACAGAGCAAAGGAGTACAATCTGGTGCGGCATTGTGTCTGGCAAAGGTGGTGGAGTGTGCAGTTGATCCACCTGTGCCTGCGTTTCAGAAGTTGTGTGCCCGGATCTGCAAGCTTCTTAATAACCCTAATTTCTTGGCAAAGGCTGCACTCTGCCTGTCGTGTCGAATTTGTCACAGGTTTGTACAATGTTATTGTGGTGATCAAATAACTGTAAACTATGGCAGTTGGCTTCTTGAGTTAATTCCAATAGAAATTGCAGTCTGCACTTCTAGGTACATATCCACCACGTGGATTCACTATTTGCCTGTTGTTTTCTTCAATGCTGTTGGTTTTTATGGGATCTATATTTAATAAAAAAAACTTGAACTTAAGTTTTTAGAAGGTTTGATTTGTGAGTTCTTACAAATGGAATTTCTTAAGTTGACTGATTACCCGGTGGTGTATAATTTCAATGTCTTCGATCAAGAAATGAAGGTGAAAGAGTTGTGGAATTGGACTGCTTGAAAGGGATCCATTTGTCAGTGTGTGGAAACTTGGGACAGTCCTTTTGGGTGTGATTTTTGACTATCCAATTTATCCTTCTGCACGTGATCTACTGGTGGTGGGAACATTTACCGATCAGAAATGTTGAATTTAACTCTAAAAGTTACACTACAAAATCATGACTTGAATCTAACTCTAATTGATTTGCATACGTTGGGTTATACTAGCAAAATTCTCCATAATACTTGATGACAGTGCTATCCATTACCCATTTGCAATGTTTGTCAACAGAAAGAAATGTTATGAAAAAATATTTCTGTCTGAATTGGTGGCTATATTATGGAATTTAGGGTATATGAAACCGAAAGCTCTAAAATGAGTTTTTTGTTTAGTTCTCGTTGAATGCAAATGATCGTAGTGCATGCAGAATGTTCTTTATGTTTCATCAGGTAAACACAAGGTATTCAACACATGCATTCAAGGAGCCAGTTATTTATCAGTCTTTCCCTTTTTTCTTTTTTTTCTTTTTTCTCTTACTCTTTTAATTGGATAAGCCTTTTATGTTGCTTTGATGAGTTGACTTCAGTCTTCTTCTAAGTTGGAATTGTTGAAGGAAGTAGGATATTAGATCATCTATAAGGGTGTCCTCCTTAGATTTTTCCATAGAAGTAGAATGCAAGATTCTCATATTTAAGAGATTCATGCAGGTTGGGGCTATTGCTCCACAGAGCATGGAGTCTTTACTTCAAGGTATTCATGAATGCCTTGGCAGTGCAGATTGGGCAACACGAAAAGCTGCAGCTGAGGCTTTGAGTGCCTTGGCATTGCATTCAAGTGACTTGATTACGGATGGAGCTGCTAATACAATATCTGCACTTGAGGGTTGCCGCTTTGACAAGGTAGGTTTATGGACTCAATTTTGCCTAAACCTGAAGACCTTTAGTGCTCTAGTACTTCCTGTGAAAGGTAGCTCATAGATCACTTGTTTAGAAGTCTAATTTCATTTGCGCTTACATGAGTATTTTCTTCAATGGGCATTATGGGTAAGCAGGAAATGTTGTTGTACGGATCTGTAGTGGAAATTGTTTCATTTGGACTTTAGAAAGAAGTTTATTAAGATAATGTACATCCATGATGAGTGTTGTTCTTTCCTTGATTTCTAATTTTTTCCAGTTAAATGGTCTCCAAGCTGTTTCTCCAGTCTACAAGTGTTAGCAGTTTATATTGTCATCACAAGTGGTGCTTCCTTTTACTTTCTATAAGTTAAACCAGCCACGGTTAACATTTAAAGTGCTGGAGGAGAGCAGTGATCTGAAGTATCATGTCAAGGAAGAATCCCTCTGTATATAAATTTTGGGCCTCAAATCCTTTCTTTCTCCACTTATGTCTATTCAGACTTGCTAAGCTACTGAGTACTGATAAAAAATAAACTACTAGAAATTTTGTGGCTGCCTTCTCAAATAATGTATGTGACTAACCCTGCATTTAATGCTTATTGTCTCATGAAAGATCTGGTTATCTTAGTTGTCTTAAGTTCAAAACTATAATTCTTTCAGGTTGATGCCTCATTAAAGATAGCATTTTTGATGCTACAATAAGATTATTTTAGAGATGGAAGTACAATTTGGGTAATCTGGAACAATTTTTATTGATTAAGAAAGGTATCACTAGATTCCTTATCTTTCTAGCCAGAGCTGGGTGTTCTAGAGTGGTATTTGACACAATTTGAGTATCGAGCAATGTTGTTCGAACTTGATTACTTAAAGCCTCTTGCCTTCAGATTAGTCATTTGTTCCTGCAAGTTTGGCTACTGCATGATACATTGAACAGGGCTCAATTGTCAAGAGGTTCCAACTTCCAGCTTGTGTAGATAGTTCACTGATAGTTCAGATGATATTTTGATCATTGTAGAAGAGATTGTGAACTTAGTTGCCATTTCTAATAATGAATATATTATACTTCTACAGATAAAGCCCGTGAGAGATAGCATGATGGAGGCTTTGCAGTTGTGGAAGAAGAATTTTGGCAAAGGAGATGGGGGGTCTGATGACCAAAAGTCTGCTTCTCCTGGTACAGAATCTTGGAGGGCTACTTCCATGCATTACTTTTTCAATTCTGGTTTTTAATTAGTGAATGATCTGATTTGCTCTTTATTTTTCAGAGAGTGAGAATCCTGAGTCAATCGAGATGTTAGATAAAAATGACCGGAAAAACATGAACCCTTGCGAGAAAAAAGAGCCATCTCTGAAGGATTCTTCTAATAGTACTTCTCCGACTGCGGACTCTAAGGCCAAAGGGTCTAGCATTCAAGACAAAGCAGTTGTCATATTGAAGAAGAAGGCACCTGCTATAACTGATAAAGATCTTAATCCAGAATTTTTTCAGAAACTGGAGACACAAGGTTCTACTGATTTACCTGTAGAGGTAGTTGTACCCCGCAGATATCTTAATTCATCAAATGGTAATAAGGAGGATGGACCTGGGGCAAATGGCACAGATGCAAAGGAAGGATGAATCGCTCAGGTAGCAATCATTTGGAGGGATCTTCTAACGAGAGATATCGTAATTTTGACAGAGGAATGGCCAGCATGTATTCAAAGCAAAGAGATGATGAATTTGCATGTGACGGATGGCCCGATGACAGGATAAATGAACAAGATTCCAGAATGAGAGCCTTAGATGATGACAAGATTGAAATGAGTCAGAGGGAGTCATATTCAGACCGACCAGCTTTTGCCAGACCTGATGGTCAGTCTGAAGGATCCATGGTCAGTAATAAAGGAAACTGGATAGGCATCCAAAGGCAGTTGCTGCAGTTGGAGAGGCAACAAGCTCATCTCATGAGCATGCTGCAGGCATGTCTGCTACCAAACTTAGAAAAGTATATCTTGTGCTGATCCTTTTACTGATGTCTCGTATTTCTGCATTGCAGGACTTTATGGGTGGATCTCATGATAGCATGGTGACTCTAGAGAACAGAGTCAGAGGTCTTGAAAGGGTTGTGGAGGACATGGCGCGAGATTTGTCAATATCATCAGGTAGGAGAGGTACTACATTTTTAGTTGGGATTTGAGGGAGCATCTGGTCGGCCTTTAGGGAAACTTAATGGCTTCACTGACTACCCAAGCACAAAATTTGGACGGGGTGGTGATGGTCGGATTTCTCTGGGAGAAAGATACGCTCAAACTGAAGGAACTAATTCAAGCATCAGGGGAAGAAATCCACTGTGGAGATCTGATGTACCAGACACTTGGGAATTTCCTCCATTGAGTAGTTCTAAAAGCGGCCAAAACAGCTTAAGAAGAACTCTTGGTGGTGGATCCTCTGACAGTAGAATGTGTAAACCAGACCTTGAAGGTGAAAAATGTAGGCAGCAGGAGAGCTTGGGATAAAGGTGCTGGACCAGTTAGGCATGGCGAAGGGCCTTCTGCCAGGAGTGTCTGGCAAGCTTCAAAAGACGAAGCTACACTGGAAGCAATTCGAGTAGCTGGGGAGGACGGTGGAATTTCTCGCACAGCGAGAGTAGCTATCCCTGAGCTTACTGCCGAAGCTATTGGAGATGAAAATGTTAGGCAAGAGCGGGACCCCGTCTGGGCTGCTTGGACTAATGCAATGGATGCCCTTCAAGTTGGTGATACTGATTCAGCATATGCAGAGGTTTTGTCCACTGGGGATGATTTCTTACTTGTAAAGCTGATGGATAGATCAGGACCTGTTATTGATCAACTCTCCATTGAAGTAGCAAGTGAGGTACTTCATGCCATTGCACAGTTTCTTCCAGAGCAGAATTTGTTCGACATTTGTTTATTATGGATACAACAGGTAATTCCTGCTACTCTCGGGATGTTATCGTCTTCTTTTCTGTAATTTCCACTTTCCAGTTACCTCTTTTGGTAAGATATCTTCGTATCTGATGAGAACTTGGATTTGCTTCAAAATTGTTATGTGACAGCTGCACTCTGGTTTGGCAACTCGTGCTGTTTCTTATATCCTATGTTCTTTCTTGCTTGTCCATAATTTTGTCATTATTTTCCACTCGTTGCCTTGTCATATCAACTGGGACTTTAATTTGTGTGCTCCAGGTGTTGGAGATGGTGTTGGAGAATGGACCTAACTGTATGGATATTCCTATGGAAGTCAAGAAAGAGCTATTGTTGAACTTACAGGAGACATCCTCAACTTTGGACCCCTCTGACGAGTGGGAAGGAGCGACACCTGAGCAGCTTCTATTGCAGCTGGCATCTGCGTGGGAAATTGATCTGGGACACCATGGTAAATAGCCATTGATGTTGCGAACTAAGGTATTGAATTTTGTTTCTTGATGCTTAGGTCATTGTTACATAGATAATTGAACATATACGGCTTGGAAATTATCGGGGATGTATTCAATTACATCCTTGTGATGGGAATGTAATCCTGCAGTTCTCCAACACAGTTTCAACAGATGCTGATGATGCGTTTTTTAACTCTTTGAAAGTGAGTCATATGCCATGACCATGGGGATCACAAGTGGCAACTTCTAAAATCCAAATAGTTTATGATTTTTTCTCGTTCTCCCTTTGAATATGGTTTGAGAATGTCATTTATTAAGACCCAGATCTCATTTCCATAAGTTCCTATTTCAATCAAATTTTTATTTATTTTAAAAACTAGTGGCATCATCCGACGCTTAATGGTGGACTTTTTTTTTGTTCCTCCTTTCTATTAGAGATTCGAAAAAGAAATGTCGAAAATCTTCTAGAACTAGTCTACACAAGCATTTTTCCCGGAGTTTTAAGCAAGAGCTGTACTCCGGGCATTGTGCAGTTCCTGTCTTGTGGAAACTCTTCCTTTTTGGTCGAAATGGAAAAACGACTTCATTTCCCCATCATGAACAAGGACCAAATGAGTTAGAATATAGGTTGACCTCCAAATCCTTCCATAGACCTCAGCATTGGCAATGCCGCACCAGTTCTTTTTTCACGTGCGGGCTAGTTCAGCCTCGTGTCATAGATCAGGCACTGAACAGGGTGGCCTCGTTCACACAATTCCAACTATCGACAAACTTCAAATAGCATGATTTTAGCAAAGAGTGCATCTAGAGGCATGAAACCCAATACTGAACATTCCCAACGAGGGAGAAATTTTACTGGAATAGCAGTAAGTCTTGACATGGCCGGCTCCAGACAGCAAATAGGTCACTGATTACAGCAAAATACAAGCCCCAGAAAGGGAGGGAAACATAATTAACCGCAAGGCTTGACTTCTGAACGATTGGGCCTGTCGCCTGCCTTCATTCCCATAATTAAGCAAATGGACTGCGCCCGCATGAGAGAGAGAGAGAGAGAGAGAGTTATTCACAACTACAGACACTCTTGTGGGCATTCCATTCACGTTGATCTTCACCTTAGTCATAAGAATCAACTCCTAGCTCTTTCTTCTTTTCCACGATCAAAACATGGCTCATTCAATATAAGCTGCGACAAGAGGACTCGCTGATGCAATGTATAGCTGGTCACTGATTAAACACCTCGAGTGGCTTGGCATGTCCGAGGCACCAGGAAGGAGAAGATTGAGCCAGGAGCAATTCCATCTCAAGGTGTGAAAAGAAGGAATAAACCTTTTCAATCAGTTTCAATACCACCACCTACTTGGCAGCATACCAATTTTTTGCACATTTGGCATCAACAGCCAAGTCAACCTTAAGGATATTCACGCCCTCAAAGAATGGTTTGGACATGCACTCGACAACTATGGCCTTTGCAACCTCAGCTGATTCTGTTGGTCCTTCAAGAATCACCTCATCATGGACCTGAAGAGAGAAGGGGGGAAAAATGAAAAAAAGCTGCAGGGGTAGGGAGTACTTAAGCTTCAAAATGTCTTTTACTGAAATACTGATAACTTATCAAGAAAAATCTTTTTTAACGTTAATCAATAACCATGGCAACAGCACACATACAGTAACCGATGATAACAGCATTATTCTTCCTTAGATGAAGCTTAGTATGCCCCACCAGATGATAAAAATGATTATAGAGAATCTCAACACCCCAGTGAAGGGTTTGTCCAGTAACCCTATCAGCAGCAATGTACAGCATAATCACCATAAAATGTTGATTCAGGAAAACAAATAGCATTGAGTGTCAACATAACATCGCAAGGATTTATATGGTCAGAGAAAATTAATGAACAATTGGAAAATCCAAAAGAGAACAGAAACTGAAACAAGGCAACAAAGAAGCAGCCAAAGAAGAAGATGCCATAACTCGTCACTGAACTCCATCACAGAGCACCGAAGAAAGAACACTTGAAGAGAACAGAACAGATTATTAATAGAAAAGCATAGGAAGTTCAAGAGGGGATGAAACCAAGAGGTAGACCTGCAAAAGCAGCGTCCATCCAAGATCTTCTAACTGTTTATTGTTTGTTATTCGTAACATGGCGCACATGGCAACATCAGCAGCACTACCCTGTGAAATTCACCTTCAATAATTAGTTTGTGTGCGTGGGTGTCGGTGTGGGTGTGTGTGTGGGTGTGCGTGTGTGAGAGAGAGACAGAGAAAGAGATCACAAAGAAGAGCGCAAAAAACAAGAGTAGAACCTGCACTGGGGTATTGATTGCAGCCCGTTCAATGTGGTTTTTATGAGCACGAGAGGCGTGAGCAAGTGATGGGAACTGGCGGGCCCGACCAAGCAAAGTGTGTACGCGTCCAGTTTTTCTAGCTTCTTCTTTACGCTTTTCTTGCCAATGGAGCACCTCCCTTCTTTCCTTGTACCAGAGATCAACTGTTTCCTTAGCTTCATCTACAGAGACCTGAAAGAAAGGCAACGATCTCATGATATAGAGGCAAGTACAGCTAAAATCAAAGTTACACATTGGGAAAATTATTATGCATGTCAGTAATACCTTCCAATCCCGTGCAAGTCCCACAGGAGTTTTTCCATATGCAATGGAAAAGTTGAGCATTTTAGCTTTTCTTCTTTCAGAACCAAAAGCATCCTGAAATAGAGATTGCAACAACAAGATAATGATAGAATTAGCAAACCCCTAAAGGAGTAGCCTACCACACCTCACTCAAATATATAGCACCAAAATCACGACAGATGACATTCCTCAAGAAGACCAACTTCTCCACATAATACAAGGGACTTGTCCTTTGCCAGCTATTTATTATATAACTAAGCTATTGATATTGTGTGGGTAAAAGGCTCCCGCTTTGTAATAAAACAAAAAAAGTTCATTTCATGCTTAACCCAAACTTTGTTTACTCTCTCTTCTGGACTGTAAAAAAACAGATCATTTGTCATGGGCACTAAATTGTGACAGCCCACTAACATTAATCCCCACGAAGCATTTCTCATGGCGACCATAATCAACAGCCATCCCCCATGGTTCCATGGTAATTTTAAAGGAAGATATTTTAAAGGTCAGTCTGAGTATGGTCTATAATCTTGTTGGGTTGCATAGTATGAGTACACTAACGCATGAAATTGAAAAAGAAGCAAAGCAATTAATTCATTCGCATATTGTTCACACATGCATCTATCTGTGTCCCCCCTTTTTTTTCTTTTTCATTTCATTAATGTCAGCTATAGTAGCACCACGCTTTACCCCTTCAGAAGAGCAGAAATAATAGACAGGAGTCATCAAGTCTTCTTCCATTTCTTCTGGAAAGAAGAGCTTCCTCCTCACATGGATGCATGTAGGCAGAGTCGCACAATGTCTCATTCTTTCTGCCCCATTATCTTAATGCCTGATCTTTATATGCTGTGCAACGTTATGAGCAAAACAAATTGGAAGAACAATTCATAGTCCAAAGAACTTCGATGCAAACAGTACACAAGCTCCACTGGAGCAAAGTCAATCTCATGTTTGCAGAAGGATGCATTAAAATCTAATGTCAAAAGTTAAACCCAATTTCAATGAAGTGCTGCTCAACGGCCTTCACATAATTACTGCTGCGGAGTTTCATTGCTCTATGCCCTCTAAAATCCAATGTTAAAGGAGCCTAAGTTCTCCCCTTAGCATTTGGAAGACATAGTCTAGACAAGTCCTTGTGATTATTTCTGAAAAGTCACCACAATATCATGCAGGTAAAGAAAGAAAATGCAGCAATTATGGACATGGAGGACTGCACATCCATTAAAGACCAGAATCAGGACAGCCGGAGCTTCAGACCTGATGTTTGAACACTTCTAGTGAGTATTGTGCTATAATCCTACATCTAGACCCTGGAGTAACTTTAACCTCATCTCTGGTGGCGGAGTTTGGAAAATCTAGAAACCTGACTAGCAACATAACAGCCAAACTTTGAAGGGGCAAATAATATTGACAAATCCATCAACCTAAGCAATTACATATGATTGAGCTTAAAAATATTACCAACAGGAAGAAAATTTTGTTTACCTTTAGGAGTGGAACTGGGGGTTTATCTTCACCAGGTTGGGGATGCCACTCAAGAAGTACTTCCTTCTTTTCAACTGCTTCACGAATATGTTGGTACATATTCAGTGCAGTTCTTGAGTGGAAATCACCGCCAGCTCTGAATGCATCCAACATGCTCTTACAATCAGCAAGGTGTGCAAGAATTCTAAGTTCCAGCTGCAATTAAACTGAAGACTTAAAGTCGGCACAAAAATCCTATAAATGAGAACTCCCAGTTGTGAAAGTCCACCGAGTATGCAACCACTAAAACAATACCTGTCCATAGTCAGCAACAATAAGTGAGTGCCCAGGTTTAGCAACGAAAGCCTGACGGATCTTGTACCTATCCTTCTCCAAAGCCGGTTGATTCTGCCTTACATAAAGGAGAAAAGCAAGTCTTGTGAGCAACGACAGACCTCAATATACTAATTTATTATGCTATCAAATCTTTTCATACATAGTGGGATGCAAAAGATAGTCTAATTTTCTTTACCAAAAAAAAAAAAAAAAAAAAAAGATAGTCTAATTTTATTCTTCTTATGATATATGACATTCTTCATCAAACAAGACTTAGCACTTAATTAGTATTTTGATTGTAAATACCACACTTGGAAACATTCAACCAGACAACATGTAAAGGATTTTACACTCGGAAAAACATCTAACTAGACAATCTCTAAAGGGTTTAGCATCCTGCATAAATGAGCAAACCGAAACCATTAATGAGATTCAAGGAAGCCTTATTTCTACATTTTCCTGGTCAACCAGCAACCGAGTACAAAGCATCCTCATTCCAAAAACTGTCAAGCAATGTATAAACAGTCTCAGAGACAAGCTATCGAATTGAAAAAACAACAGAAAACAAAACCTGCAAATTAGGCCTCCTAGCTGATAAACGCCCGGTTTCTGTATTGATATTCAATGAACAATGTACACGTCCATCCTTTCCCGAGACATTACTTCCCTGAAATGGATACACATACATATGAATAAGCAATTATCAAGGGGAAGGATGTAGAATTATCAGGGTACATCCAAGTAGTAGACGCTGTCAGGAAGTGTTCTCAGAAACTTATTTTCTGGAGCAAAAGACAAAAATTCACTTGTTTGCTTGTTTGTATAGAAAGAATTGAGAATTGATTGCATGCCATAACTACAGCCCTAGAAGAAATTTTCCCAATATTGTCAGATCAACTGGGTCGGAGGAATTCTAAAGTGTTAAAAAAATGAAATAACAAAGACTTAAGTACTCCCGAAAACAGTTCGCAAGACAAGCCCACACTTTGGTGCTTATGTATAAAAATAAAATTTCCCAACGAAAGCACATGTCTTGTATAACAGAGAGATGCCTGTCATCCTCTACATCTGACCCAATCAATTACAACGACAATTGCAAAAAACAACCTTTAAGTTTCCTACTTGTATCAAATTACTGAACAATGATAATGAAGGGAGATTCCAAGTGTGTAATACTTTTCACAAGCAAAGATTCCCTTATATGATAGTTAGCATTTTAACTTGTGGTATGTTTCAGGAATTTCGTTTCCTAAAATAGAAGAGACAATTAAAGTACAAACAAGATATATTATCACATTGGTGCATTCAACATGGCTTGCTGCAGTCTACAGAACGATTAAAGAGAGCATTTCAGAAATCTAAAGGAGATCTCCTGAAGGAGAAATGCCGAGCACTAAGATAAATATATAAAACTGGTTGGACAAATAAAAGGAAAACTACACATGAGCATTTGAACAATTAACTCATATTCAACACACAATAAAAATCAGCCAGAGCATTTAGTATACCAATTCTGTCGACAAGTTTTGGTATATCTAAAATATTTCTTCCTAGAGTCAGCTCCAAAGAAAGCCCCATATGACCCTCATGATTCTATGGATGACTATTATTAACTCTACAGGAAGGATGGGCCGATTTTACTCTTAACATAGGGTTTTTTCCCCTTACCTGGCAATTCTAACCCAATTGGTGTCAAGTTAATTTGTTGATTAAATTCAACGAATCAGTTCTATGAAATTTGTCATTGAGAGATAACATACATTACAATGGACGATGGACCTTATTTTGATTTCATATACAGTGGTAGTTAATGGATGCATAAGAGGTCATTTCTTCACAAAATATTCAGAGAAAAAAAGGTACGAGTACCTTGACACCTGCCAAACAGACGAGTTCAGATTTCAAGTAGGTTTCAAGTTCAAAAAATTGGAAATTGGGGTTCCACAAGGTAGGTTCCAATTTAACCCTAACAACCCACCACATCCTGTTATTTCATCAAGCGCACTGCTGGAGACATAGACTCAATTTGCCTAGATGGAATAGGCATAAAACATGCCAAAGAACACATTGTGGCGTTTCAGTGAGATCTAATAATTTTGTACTACGTTAAATTGGTTATTTATACTCATAATCATTAGAATGCCGATCAGTCATACACATTGTGCTGTGTCACTGCTGGAGACATAGACTCAATTTGCCTAGATGAAGTAGGCATAAAACGTGCCAAAGAACACACTGGCGCGTGTCAGTGAGATCTACTAATTTTGTACTACGTTAAACTGGTCATTCATACTCATAATCATTAGAATGCAGCCGCCAGTTAACTAATTAAAAGAAAGGAAGATTTGCAAGAATGGGAATACCTGCAAGGGGAGAATAAAATTGGATATGAGAGAGTCAATAGAGCACATTTCACATAGAGCAGCAATGGCATGGCATGCTTCCTTCCTTCATCTTCATTATGAAAGGCGCTAAAAGCTGTTCCATAAGCTGAAGTATCTATGTTCCTACTAGCAATTGATACTTGAACTCTAGCAGCTTCACTAGTTTCCGATTCAGAGATATCTTCCACATCATCCCCCGACTCGAGGTTAGAAATGTCATCTGTGAAGTCATCATCTGCAGAAACTTTCCCAGACAAATTCTTTAAAGCAACCCCGCTCACTGAGGGCCAACCGCTCGGTGTGTAGATCTCAGCTGGCAGTTGAACACCAATGCTGTGCAGAGTTATATTTCGATATTTTAAGGGAGTTTTCTTGCCTTCCTCAATGAATCCATCAACATTTGGAACTTTGAAAACTTTCTCCACATCTAGAAACTGGTTGGGGTTCTTCCTGCAACAGGAAATCAATGAATCCTTTATTTGCACAGAGTGACAAGTAAAACTCACATACAGAAGTCTACAAAATCATCCATCCAAGACATAAAGAATATCGGAAGTTTTTTTCAATTTATAGAATAACAAATTTACTCAAAGAAAAAGCAATTGCGCATAAAAGATAAGCAATCATCAAGGACAACAGAGGAACAGAAAATAAAATTAACAAAGTGCATATGGATCCAATGACACTGATTATCTGACAAATTGCATTCAAAGTGTTTGTGAGAAGAGCAGTGAACACTGTAGAGATGTTGGGAAAAACAAACTGTCCCATAAGTAGATGCCTAACTATCAGAAACTTCGGACTTACATAGAAAAAAATTTAAAAAGTTATCTAAAGATGTCTAGATTTAGCATTCTTATCAGACAATGTGCAATACTGTCAAGTAGACATTCAGTAGACTTGGTAAGTAATGAAAATTTGCACTTCTTTTGTTGAATGTCATTGTTCATCTCACACTCCAAAAGTTTTGTCAAAAGAACACATTTACTATGGCAATTAAGGAAACTCAACTATGGCCACCCGCATAAGATCAGTTCACAATTTATACCTCAATGATGGGCCTCATATCCAAAGGTGGAGCTAGGGTGGAAACTTAGCAGGGGCAATGTCTAAAATGTTTATTAGCTTTAAAATCACTACAGGATGAATTGACACATAGTTTAAATTACATAAAAAAGCTTGGTGGGGCAGGGGCAACCCCCTTGCTCTGTGGCTACTCCAATCACTGCCAACAAGAATGGACAAACCTATTAAAAGACAGACTTAGGGACAAAATAACATCTTATCAAGAACTCAGTATCTACAAGAGACTAAACACTGAACTTTCCAGCGGAAGTTAATTGCTCTCACAGGAGAACGAGCAAAAGTCTCACCTGTTAACAGTTCCCCCAAAGAGTAGTTGCCTCAGTTGAGCATCACTTCCTACATTCATATACTTGGCGTCTTCACAATACTTGGATGCCCATCTGCGAAACCTATCAGCAGCAACTTCTTGCTCTGATTTGGCTACCTTTTCTATCTCAGCTAGATATGTTCGATCAACCAACATTCCCTCAGCCTCCATTTTGACTAAAATCTCACCAAATGGTCGCCAATATTCATTGTAGAAGTCGAGCATTGATTTCTGAGGACATGGTTTACCATCAAATCTCCATGACATTCTTTGTAATTTTCTTCTTAAGCTCTCAAAAGTCTAAGCGTACTCATTGCATCCAATGCAGAGTAGCATATCCACAGTTCCCGCTCTTCCCTCTGTAATTCTTCTACAGGGGGTATGGTGGTCATTTTACCTTCAGATCCATCTTTCTTCACCTTGTTCCTGCCAAATATGGTTTTCATTGATACTTTGCCGATTAAGTCTTTCTCATTACCCAGCTCTGAATCAGATATGACCCTTCGGTCGCCTGTTAGTGCTTCAAGAGAATACCCACCCTCTGTCCTCCTTGATGAATTCCAAAGGCGCGCCATATGCATTGTATCAGCATGAAATCCAGAAACTTTAATTCCATAATTCTCAATAATATGGCTATCAAAGCTGTAGTTGTGCCATACCTGCAGAAGGAATTCTTAGACGATCATTTCAGAAATAATACACCCAAAATGCCAATGATAAAACAAATGGAACTGATGAATTATACATAAAGGAGAGTTTTAAATAAATTGTAAGTCATCTGCTCAAAAAAATTACAGTGCAAGATAAGTAGGGGAAAGAGAGAGAGAGAGAGAATAAATCGCGTATATGTCCAAGTATATTTTGCACATATTGGCTTACCTTTTTAATGTCCGGGTCTTTGAAAAACGCTTCAAACTCAAGCAAAAGTTCCTTCCCACCATCAAGAACATCAACCCAGATACAGGATTTGCCATTGCCAAAATCTGCCTGAGGTCCAGAGTATATACTGAAGCATGTTATCTCTCCATGATCAACTGGTGTTGCCTGCTTGACATCAATCTCAGCTACCTGCAAAAACATCAAAGAAATCTTACAAATGATTCCGATGAACAAAACTTACAAAGCAGTTCAGCATGCACAGATTCACTTGCAACTAATAAGTGCTATGGTTCATAAAAGGGAAAAAGAACAAGAGCTTCCCATGCTGAGCTAAGTAGGAGGCATGGGAAACAATAACAAAAGGAGACATAAACATGAATAAATACACCAACCTCTGTGTCACAAGCATGTACTAGATGCTTGTATTGATTTGTTAGCTTCCGCACAACTTCTTTCGCAATAGACTTGTTATTAACAATCAGAACTTTCCCATATATGCTTCTGAGCTTCGCCTTTCTCTCTTCATTCACATCAGTTGTATCAACGGATTTAACTTCCTTTATTTTGGAATATGTTGCATCCACTGTAGCTGCATCGAGGCATTTCTCTCCATTTATTTCAGAAACCTCAAGATTCTTCTCGCCAAAATTTTCCCTTAACTTAGGTAATGGGGGAAATTGATGGGAAGTCTTCAAAGTTCCTGAAGGAATGGTTTGAGGGATATCGAATTGCAGATCACGACTGAATGACTCAGGCAGCTCATGGGTATCCACTCCCTCAGTGATAACTTCAGAAAATGGGACAGCAGTTGCAGCACGTGCGTTAAGAATGTTATGAGCATTCATTGTGGCCCTACTTTTACTCTCTTCATAGCAATGGCGATCAAGGAAATTGTAGTTGCTACCATCCCCATCAAGTGGCATTCGTATGGTTTCTGGCCCCCCATGTGAGTTGTCATGACACATATGTCCCGTATATCCATAACCATGCTTTGAATTACGTAGACTTTCAGTAGCTACCTTCCACCCACTAAAATTCGAAGAACTTGTATTCTTATAATCAATAGATTGACTCGTTGGATTAGTTACCATCCTAGCTGAAGAACTAGAATTATATTTGTAGCGTTTGCTTTCACCAGTTATGGAGCCATCAAGTAAGCTGCTTCTAGAAGTAGTGTCTCCAGCATTTTGCATTTGGCAAAACTCCCCCCTGCCAAGAATGACAACATCAATCTCTGAACAAGAAGTACGGATGGAAAAGAAAAACATTAAGACCAAATGGTTTGTCAATTGGGTGGCTTGACCGCATTGACTTGCAGGCAACTTAGATTACAGAGCCCCTATTCACCAACGCAAATATATTAATGCATGACTGCCTGTACGGCCAAATTGTACAAATGCCAGCAATATTTTACGTATTTATGATCTATGTTGCTAATATGCATGTGTTGTTTTCTTGACCAGAAAAATCCCTACCTTCTGTCATTCAGATTTTCCTTCTCTTATTACAGTCCCTTGAAAATTTTCTTATTTTCTTTTTTTTGGCTTGACTAGCGAAACAACTAGGTTATTTATAGTTATCAGAAGGAAACAACTTAATTGCCAATCCACCCGGATGACTGCTCCAAAGCATGTCCTCAGAAAGTTCTCCTGCCTGCCTAAAATACTTTGAATACTCTAGCATTTCACTCATGATTGCACTGACCAACTTGTAGTGTGGACATGAAACATACGTCTACTTCACCCCCAAGAACCTCAAATCCAACAACACACCAAGAACCGCATTGTCCTATTATCCTAAAATTTCCAGGAAAAACATCGCCACATAACTACAATGCACACAAACACACTCACACACACACGGGTGAACTAGCAACAATCTCTGCCAAAGCTGCAACCCGCGAAAGAACAACAACCGCAACTATGAGATGACAACCCAGCAAACACCTAAGCGCCAGTGCCAAACACGCATACACACAAAGGCGCGGACTTTACGCACAGAGCCACGAAATACCGGCCTTTCAGCAGTCCAATCAACTGCAACTACAGCGAAAACAAACACCCAAACGGAACTTCCCACAACAGAGGACACATCGAAAGGAAAGCAGAGACCTTGGAACCGTCTCGGCTCTGACGCAGAGCGACCGAGCGGCGGGCGACGCCCGGAGGAAGAACCGGGGGCGGGACCGCAGCAGGAATAGAGAGGAGGGGCAGTACGGCCCCAGGGGGGCGTTCTGGGCGGTGGAGAACCCCATGGCCATCGCCTCCGCGACTCTGCCGAGCTTCCCAGCGCAAGGAGCCGTCGTGGCGGTCTTTGGGAAAAATTTTACAAAAAGAGGCTGTCGATAGGACGGAGCAGGCGGGCGGGCGGGCGGGCGGGGGGGCGTCTTCTTCGAGAGGGGCTTTTCGGTCAAGGGGCTAGTGGGGCAAGTGGGTCTGCGGCTGGAGCAGGGGCGCCGAGTGCGGCCATGGAGCTGCAGCAGAGATGACAGAAGACAGCAGAGAGAGGGAAGAGAGAGGGCTAAACCCTTCTTCTTCTTCTTCTTCTTCTTTTTGTGGTTTTTGGGGGAGTGTGTGTTAGAGAGGGAGACGACCGAAACGTCGATGCTTTAACGGACGACAATATTCCTGGTTGGGAAAATTTGTGTCTGCCGTTTTAGGCAATTTCCATAATGAGGGCCGGAACATGCGTCAATTTACAGTCTAGCCACCTTGAGCTGTCTGCTCTCCAGCATCTGGACGCACTCATTAAGAAGAAATTTACCAAAAACTACGACAAAAACGCTGAGACCGAAGACCACTCCTATTTAGTTCGATTGTTTTGGAGTTCTAAGCATGCACTCGAGGGATACTCGACCTTGTTGATTCCAAAAAAATCATTCATTTCAAGCAAGTTTCTTGCTTAAATTAATTTCAATGTAAGTGATTTATTTGGATAAACTTACGAAAAAGATTTTAAAACTTTTTATGAAATTATAATCAAATTATAAACTTCATCAATCGTGATTAACAAAATTTTTATGAAAATTTTGAATCAACAACGACATGTAACAGCTATGTTTTAGAACATTTAGGTCAAAAGATAGAGGAAAAGCATGCTTTCCACATCATCAATTCATAATCTAAGAGATATTGAGATCTCGGATTGCCTTAGGAGAACATAGATGTCGATATCCGTCCTTTGTACCAGCAAAGACGGACGTTTTCTACCGTCGCAGGAGTGAGAATTGAATCGGAGTTACGCCATTGCCAATCGCAGAGCCGTGCTTGTGGGGGGCAGTGTCGGCAGAGTGGCGGGACGAGAGGCAGGGCGTGCTTGGCGGGAAAGCATTTTCACAGGCTAATAACTGCTACCTTAAAGCCCATGGGCCGATATATTTGCTCTTTTGGTGGCCTCTTTTGGGCCTGATCATGAAGAAAGCGCGAACCAAAAGGGTAAAAAGGAGGGGAGTGGAAGGAAGCTACTCTGCACAGCTTTTTATCAGAGCCAGGTTTCGATCCTGGGACCTGTGGGTTATGGGCCCACCACGCTTCCGCTGCGCCACTCTGATTTTGTTGTTACTTTCCTTCGTTTTATGCTACTTGTACTGAACAAATTTCTTTTAACTGCTCCTCCTCGTCATTAAACGACCGTGCGTCTGCGCGTTCGGCATCGCGGCTCGCCCAAAAAACTTAATTCCGGGATTCTCAAAATTGCTAAAATCCATTATGATGTACCCTGGGAAGTTATTGTTCTGTGCATGATCATTGAGGATTAATTCTTGGGAGTCCAGAGCGAGTGGCCGGCAAGGATCATCTCCTTTAAACTCTCCACAGAGAGAATTTAGAATCGGGAGCGAATGTTGGAGATGTTCGGGAATAAGGTCGTCTTCGTTCGTTTTTCTTTTGATTCCCTTTCGATCCCATGCTGTTGATGGATGCCATCAGCACTTTGAGCAAGGCCTTCTTGTGGCCATTTAGTTCCATTTTTTGATGTCAATCGTCCCTTTTTACATCATATATCTTGTCTAGACCTGTAAAAGTGGGTCTTAAACCCAATAAATGAGTTATATATAAGTCACTTCAATTTTGTAGAGACTTCCTCAAATGGGTTTAAAATTTTGAAGGTTAAAATAAATGGATCTTGCCTAAGCTAAAACAACAGTGATTTTCCAGCATCCCCATCGTGAATATTGACAAAGATGTGTATCACATCCACTTTAGTCTCCACGGTAGCGTTGCTTTCTCCAGCATTTTCCTCAAAACTTGGAGATCCTGAGGTTCTAATTTCTTAGTACAAACACTGTATACCTAATTTGGGTTGCTCATAACACTGAGATGCATTACAAAGTTACGACATGATCCTTTTCGCTACAACACACAACGAGGACTTTGTTGCCCGTTTGCTCACCTTCACATTCTTATCTTGAGTTTGTGGCTATAACTCAAGACAGAATTATCCAGTTTTTACATTTCACGTGACGCTGAAGATCAAACATTTGAAATTCCTGATAATATGGTCATTCAAATTCGTGTCATAAATCGTATCCAACGTACAATAATTATAAAAAAATATAATCAAATGTATATTACTTGGCACATTTGGCAGATTGTCACCAACCTTCTCCTATGAGATAGGATTGCTATATGCATAATCGACGATTACTGTGATCAGGACTCGAAAACGTCCACGAGTGCCAAAAACTAACGTGAAGAAAGAAGCACATCAAGCTTCAACTGGATACAAGTCCTCCTCAACATCCTCCGTCCACTCAGAACTCGGCTCGCTCCAGGACCGCGGCCTCAGCCCAAACTTGAAGAACAGCACCATCTCCAGCGCCTCGAACACCTTCCAGTAGTCCAGGAACTCGTTCCAGACCCCGCTCACGATGCAGTAGTTGTTGTTGTACGGCGCCCGGTGATGGGCCCCGTGCTGCGACCGTGACACGAGCAGCCCCAGATCCTGCAGCGCCACCACCGGCGGCGGGAGCTTGCTCTTCGTGCTGTGGGCCCACGAGTGGAACTGCTGGCTGAACATGATGCAGCCCGAGCAGACGGCCACGAAACCGAGCATCGTCGGGTCGTTGCAAATGAAGTCGATCGGGCCCACCACGAACGCCACCGCGCGAGCCAGCGCATGGAGGTTGTTGGCTGCCTCGCGCCTAGTGATGGTCCAGGGCCACTTGTGGTGCCCCTGGAAGGCTTCAATCTGGGCGCCGAAGACCGGGGTCGAGGCGTCGCCGTAGTTGTCGATGCCCCAGTGGTAGACTCCCGACCCAAGGTCCGCCAAGACGTACCCGACCGCTCCCGCCAAGACGGGCTCGGCCCACACGTGAGACTCAGACGACGCGACCATGGATTTGGCCAGAGCAACGAGCACGGTGGTGCACCCGCAGGCGAGCCACGCGCGGTGGCCCCATGTGGATTTCAACGACGGGTCATTGAGTACCGGGCGGTCTGGCGATATCAGCGGACCCGGAGCTGTCGGCAGCCGCGGTTCGGCGGCGAGCTCGGCCAGGTCAGGCCGGGGCTTGGTTGTGGTGGCCGCCAAGCAGTAGACACGGCCCCTGGGGACATGAACTCGTTCCCGGATCACTGAGGAGTGAAGTAACTTGTGATGAAATGCGACAGACATGGAGGCTGCGGTGCGAGAAAGAAACCATCAGAACAGAGGGGGGAGAGGCGACGTATATAAGTCGGAACAGCGGCCACGGAACGACTCAGAGAAGCGAAAAGACTTGTGGAGAGGAATGGGGAGGATGAATGGAGTGGCTGGGATCGTGCTTGCGTGGTCTTTTCAGGGACTCAACAGACTCCTGTGCCAATTTGTGTCGCACATTCTTTCTACGTACGCCCCACGCAGGCATGCGCGACAGCGAATACTAGAAAATAAAGGAAGAAACGAGAGTTCGAGTTTTGCTGTCATAAATGACGTCCGCCGTCCAGCGACTTCTGGCTTTTTGCGTGGGGCGCTCGTATGTAAGCCACTCATTGTTCGACGCTTTTGAGGTGGTCCATGGACCATGCAGCTGTCGATTAGGGAAAAGGAAAAGAACTTCAGAAAAGCATAGTTTTTGGCCACCGCCAGTTGCTTAATGAATTTAACATCTCGCTTTCCATGTTAATCAATTTCTATTCAACCGTTGATCCATTGGGGAGCTCCAAAAGCATAGTCGGAAGAAAAATGGAAGTGACCAAGAAAAATCTCTCCCTCTCTCTCTCTCTAAAAGGAGTTTCGTGCAAGATGGAGCTTCTGGTAGGTAGCCGGAAGAGGAGGTAAAGATTGACACGCAGTAATGATTTTACAAAGTTGGGAAGAGTGAGGGGATGGGATATTCCTGAGGAATCTGAGGGCAGACTAGGGAATATCCTGGTCCCGAAGCATCTTCCACAGGATTATATCCTCCGGTGGAGACTCTAATCACCGGTCCCCGCACTAGTGCCGCTCATTTCACTCCTCAATATTTATAGCATAAAACGGGAAAACACAACCAAAAAAAACAGTAAATTATCCTCGCTTTAATATTTTCATCCTTCAAACTCTTTTTCATATTGTCAAAACACTCAAACTTATATATGAAATAAAAAAACTACTCTCCACCCACCAAAGCCACCACTAAAAATTCTACACTTTGCTCACCAAAAAAATCAATACCTAAACTTGTGCGTTCCATCCACCACTAGAAAATTCCCAAATTTATACATTTCCTATTCTTTGTATAGCCGGTATTATTTAGGAGTTCTTGCGAATCGAAAAAATTCGAGAGATGTTGGGGTTACTGTTTGCATAGTTTATTATTTTTCATGATATTAATTTTATAATATAAAAATACAGAATCTCTTCAGCTTCAAATGATGCTTTACTCCTCTTGGCTCTGCCTACATATCACCTTTTGACAGCTCGATACGCGGTCCAAGGGGGACTTCACTGCGAGGCTGACTCTCCCTCCCTCCCATTTCAATGGCTTCTCGTCCGCCATTTCTGCTGCTTCTCCTCTTCCTCTTCGCGCTCTTCTCTCTGTTCGATCCTCGCTCTGGAGCCGCGAAGCTCCCGTTCCACCCGGAGGACGTACTCCCCCTGCTGCCGAGGCAGCTGTCCTGGCCCATCCTCAACGCCCTTCGCCGTCCCGTGGACCTGTTGCCCACCTTCGTCGGCGCGGCCTCTCCCTCCAACGGCTCTCTGGCGTGGAAAGGAGCTTGCTTCTACGAGAACACCGCTTGGTTGGAGTTCCACAACGAGACCGGCAGCGAGTTCGGCGGAGGCACGCTTCACATCAAGGTCTGTCCTTTAGCTTCAATGCGTTGCTTTGGCTTGATCTCTGTTTGGTTTTGAGTGCCATTCTGGATTTTTTTTTTTTTTTGGGTGGTTTGAGCTTGTGGTCACTGATGCCGAGAGGTTTTCTGTTGGACTATTATGTCGGGTTTGGTACGGTGGAATGGAATGGAATCAGGAAATGATGGGGAAAGCAATGGAATGGAATGATGATTCCAAGTCTTGGTTTTTTGTTCAGTGATTGTGGAGGACGGAATGGAAATCCTTGTGTTTGAGTGCGATTCTGGAAGATTTTGGGAGTTTTGAACTTTTGGCGGTTTGGTAATGTGGAGAGATGGTCACTCTGTTCAAAAGCTTTTGAGCTTTTCTGGTCTACTGTCGCTGCTTAATTCAATTCGCTGCTGTTCGATTTTGTGATAATAAGGCCAGACGTGAGGTTGTAGCGTTTTGTTGATGGGGTCTAATGGCCATCGTTTGCCAGCTTTTGGCAGTTTCTGATTAATTGGTGGTAACTTCGGTACTTAGTTTGAGCTTGAGTTTGATTTTTCTAATGGATTCAAAGTACCGAACTGGATTGAGTTTCTATCTACTTATGGTCCATTTCTTATCAACTGAAGTGCCTTGCTTCAATATGTTTCTAGTGGATTTCGCCACTTGCTGCTGTTTCTTTTCTTCTCCTTTCATCTGCTTGTTTGTACTTGATTAAGCCCCACGAATTGGTGGTACCATGGTTGGTCATTTGAGTTTTTTGTGTCTAGGTTTTAAGTGTTGGAAGAAGGACTTAGTGATTTGGTTGCTCATACAAGTTAGGTTCTTTCGTTTGATGTAAAATCAATTTATCTTATGGAGGTAATTCCAGTCTAGGTGGGTACTGCCTCATGTTGATAGTTCTTGTTTTTGCATATGGTTCTGCTAAAAACTAACGACTAGCTCTAGGTATCCGGCTTGTAACCATGAGTTTGGATTGCTCATCCAGGTCAGCAAAGCCCATAGCTGGACATGTATGGATATTTATGTCTTTGCAACCCCATACCGCGTGACATGGGACTACTATTTTTTATCTCGTGCGCACACATTCGAGTTCAAAGAGTGGGAAGGAAAAGCTGAGTTTGAATATGTAAGCTGCAATTATCTTTTTTTCTCTTCTGCTCTTGCATGTGCATATTGGTGGGTTGTTACACTTGGATTTTCCATTATTTCAATTACAGGTGAAAAGCAGAGGAGTGTCAATCTTTCTGATGCAAGCTGGGATGCTAGGGACCCTTCAAGCACTGTGGGATGTGTTTCCCTTGTTTTCAAATACGGGGTGGGGGGAGAAATCTAACATTGGTTTTCTCAATAAGCATATGGGAGCTTCATTTGAGCAACGTCCCCAGCCTTGGGTTACAAACATCAGCATTGATGATATCCACTCTGGAGACTTTCTTGCAATATCCAAAATTCGTGGGAGGTGGGGTGGTTTTGAGACTCTAGAGAAATGGGTCAGTGGCGCATATGCTGGTCACACAGCTATGTGTTTAAGGGATTCTGAAGGAAAGCTTTGGGTTGGTGAATCTGGACATGATAATGATCAGGTAATTTGGAAACAGATATGGGTTGGTTATGCATAAAAGTGTATTTCTTTTTCAATTTGAAGGGCTAATTTTTATATTGACTAGTGGAGAAAAAGCCTTTTGAGGAAAAGGATTACTTTGCGATTGTTTTTAAGCATTTTATCTATTCCTCTTTGTTCTTTTCTTTTTATACATTGACGGATTGCTTTCGATGTTCGAAATTTCACCCAATCTTTCTGCCTGCTGCTGTCTCTGCAATTGTCATTGTGAAGTAAAGTTTTAAACCAATTGCATAGACACAGTATTAATATGGCTGTAAGTATGCCAGTTTTTCACAATAACTGTCCCCATTGTGGGGATATCCAACAGACAAACATTCAAACATCTCAAACACCCCCACCAGTTGTTTGAGTTATTATTTCTCCACCTCCTCCTTAATTCCCCGTGCTTTTCTGTCATTCATTATTAAAGACACTCATACAACACTGCTTTAATGTCTTCTGATTATCAAAGGGTGGTCTTGTACATATTGAGAAGGACAAGTAGGCTCCCTGCGGTGTTTCTGTAACATTTTGTGAACTCTTAGGTTTTTGGAGCATTGTATTCCTGTGCGATTACTTTATAAATGTAACTTTTGTCGAATCATGGACTTCTTCTCTCCCAAATATGGTTCCCATTGAGACTGTTCCATTTTGCATATTAAGTGTGCTTTAGTCATGCCCCTATGTCCTTAAATCTCCTCGCTCATCTTATGTTCTCTAATAAGACAGGTCTTTCCTTTTTTGTGCTCCCATAGAAACTTTTGATTGTAAGAGAGGATGAGTAAGTAAATGATGACATGCTGCTTCAGCTTCATGTTGAGCTGGAGCAGATCCTATTTAGTCTCCTACTAGAAGCTCTACTGTAGCATTATCATATTTATAACATAGCAAATACAGTGTCTGAACTTTTTCTACTGAACTTCAAGACCATCTTTACACATGACACAACAACTTACTGATGATGATTATGGTTAGAATTTGTTGAAATGATGTCCTTTACTTGAGGCAGACCTTGATTAACAAATTTAAGGTCACATTTGGGTTATTGCTACATGCTCTGTTCCTTTGTGTTGGTAAAGGATTCAGGTGCTGCAGAAGTCCAACATAGTGTAGGACATAATGCAATTATTGTTTTGTTCTTATCATTCCAGGGAGAAGATGTCATTGCTGTGCTACCATGGGATGAATGGTGGGAGTTTGAGCTTAACAAAGATGACTCAAATCCCCACATTGCATTGCTTCCACTGCATCCTGATATGCGAGCCAAATTTAATGAGACTGCTGCATGGGAGTATGCAGAGAGTATGAATGGGAAACCATATGGTTATCACAACATGCTTTTTAGCTGGATAGACACTATAGATGCAAATTATCCACCGCCATTGGATGCTCATGTGGTACAGAGATTGTACATTTGCATATGTGTTTATAAATTTTTTTTTGTGGGTGCATTCAGTTTGTCTTAAGACAATTTTTCTAACACTAAGGCCTTGTGTTACTTCCAAGGTATATCTGTAGATGCCTTGAGATTCTTAGATGCTGGATACAAAATAGTTTCTGCTTCTTAAGCTGACTGCTGAACAGCAATTTACCCGTACTTTGATAGGCCTGAAATATAATGATGCCATGTGTTAGATCCTAACAACAAGGTCTAGTTGGAATCAGACAATCACACCATGATTTTGAATGAATTCAACTGAGCAAAACAAAAGGCTAAAACCTGAACAGTGATCTTGCCAAATAGCAGATTAGCATGTGACTCTATTAAATGCTAACATTATGGAATAGAATCTGACACTTGGTTTGACGAATATTCATTTTTTTATGGCCTTCTATATGATACTAAGGCAGCAAAATAGTAGACTTCATTCGTCTTTTCTTAAGAGTTGCTATCTGCCCGACTGACAATGCATGTAATATGCTTGCCATGTGGGGTGCTTTATTTGCGTGATGGGAGTATGGTTCACTTGTTTATAGAAAGCATTGTATTATTGTAGGTTGCTTCTGTTATGACGGTATGGAACCAAATGCAACCAGCCTATGCTGCAAACATGTGGAATGAAGCACTCAACAAGCGACTAGGAACAGAGGTACCATCCCATTCAATTGGCAATTGTCCGTGATTTTATGCATTTTGTTTTGCACACTGAGGTGTAACTAGAATCTAATGTCTCTGGAATGACATTTAGTTAACACATATTATATGGTTGTAATTATACTTACTTGGCCACCTTACGATTGGGTTGCATACAGGGCTTGGATCTTCCTGATCTATTAGTGGAAACTGAAATGAGGGGCTCATCTTTTGCTGAACTGCTGACAATTCCAGAGCAAGACGATTGGGTATACAGCGATGGGAAGTCTGCCTCGTGTGTAGCATTTGTTCTTGAAATGTACAAAGCAGCAGGACTCTTTGATCCAATTTCTAGCTCCGTCCAAGTTACAGAGTTCACTGTAAGTGCAATCTGATTGACCCTAGTTGGGTTATCTTTTTGACACTAATTGCTTGAACTTACTATCTAGAGATGGATGTTGCTTTCTTCAAAGATTGAGAGAACTATAATCTAGTTTGCCCTTCTATGCAGATAAAAGATGCTTACTCACTAAAGTTCTTTGAGAATAATTCAAGCCGCTTGCCGAAGTGGTGCAATGATGGGGACGACGTCGAGCTTCCATTTTGTCAAATACGAGGTAGGTATCGAATGGAGCTGCCAGGATACAATACAATGGACCTATACCCTCATATGAATGAGAGGTGTCCATCTCTGCCCCCAAAATATTCCAGGCCATCCGATTGCTAGAAAACATTTCCTATTATGTGAATAGAACTTTGTATATTGGTAGGTGATTCCATCAGATTGTAGCTTATGACTGCATATTTTTGTAGAATGTGTGGTAAATAAAGACCCGTAGGTTGCACAGATTCAGAAATTTACTTCTTCAAATTCCATTTATTTGATATGAGCCCACATAACATGTATAAAATTTTTGCATAATGTTATACTGACACTTCATATAAATCAATCGTTGTATTATTGTTTAGTCTTTCATTATGGTCTATTTTTATGAATGTTCTTGCAATATAAGTATTTACAGTAGGACTATCTAAAATTTGATGTTTACTTTCTATCATATGAAGGATAGAGATGCTCTTTTGTTTAAGGGTTTTCTTATCTTCCTTCTTCTCTAAATGTTTATGCATTTTATGTGTAAAATGAAATGATATGGTATTTAAAATGTTTAATACGCATTAAAAAAATTAGTACTTATTTTTAATTTGTATTACCTGGTAAATGTTGTTAATAGAAGAGCAATTTTTCTATCATTTTTTTTCCAATTTATTCAAATACATGTTTACTTGTTTTGCGGTGAATTCATGTATGTTAATATGCACATTGGCTTAAACTAATTGCAAAAAAAGAAAATAGATATGGCACTACATGGTTTGAATGATGTTATTTGGTAATTGCTAAAAGAATAATCAATAAATGAAAAAAAAAATTAAACAAAAGATTTCTGTGATGAATTTATACTGTTATTGTCTCATATTCCAAGTTATAGCCAAAAAAAAAAAAAAAAAACAGATTACATAAACTAATATTAGCATATTGTTCGGGTAGATTAGTTGATGAAATAAGTAACATTTTATTATTAAGTATAAGAGCACCAAAAGTGCCAAACACAACATTTTAACTTAATCCCTAGATAGTGAAGTTTGTGATGTTAACTGCTCTTGTCATGGCAATAACCATACCCACCAATTCGAGACTAGTCGGTGACAAAGGAGCAGCTTGAGGGACATTTCACCTAATGGTCGTCCTCTTGCTCCCTTCTGCAGCCTCCTTGTTGACTAACACCTGCGGTAGATTCTGCTAATGTTTTATTGGATTCTTTCTTGTAGTGACGATAATGTAATATCGTCCTCTAGTCTCTTCACGTATATGTCCAGATATTATCTTTATATCATGTCTTCTGGTTATCAATTTACAAGTAAAGATTGCGTGCTCCATCATATATTATATAAATTTTTTGTATATCTTCTTTGGGGTTAATGTATAGCGTTACTCTCAAGCAAATAACAGCATCCACCATTGCTAAACCCGTTCATTAATAAGGAAGCCAATCCGCATCTTATGAGTTAGGATATCCATATTTCAATATAAAACAGAATAAGAACAATTATTTCATATTTGATGTCGAAGCATTTGTCAGAAGCACTGTACTCATTGCAACAAAAGTTTTGAGTTAATTTATTTTGATAAGGATAAATTTCACAAATGAAAAAAAATAATTATAAGAGAGAGCAAGAGAGAGAGTGAGTCAAAGCTATATTAAGTGGTCCCCATACAACGGATCAAGTGTCAACCCTGCATCAAATTATTTAGTCATCACATGATTAATTTCTTATGAATAATATGGTAAATAAGTGGAGAGTCACGTTCATAAGTATCAGTGAAGTAATATTCTTTTAAAGAGGTTTTACCACAAATTATGTGTAAATAAAGTATATATACGAAAAGCCACCAAGTAAAGATGGAATGACTAATTATAACTCATGAAAGACACAGAATAATGTCTACACAAGTTAAATTTAATAAAATGATGTTCTCATTTATAAGATCTTAAAAAAACCTCTTCACAATTTTTGTATGCATAAACAAGTAATCGAATTTGTATCGTCCTCAGCATAACTCATGACATAAATATGATGGACAACGTGAAAAAGAACTAGAATTTTGTGAAATTTCTCTTTCGAAAAAACAATTATATGGAAATAATATCTATCAATAAATAAATAAATAAAAAACATAGTGCCTTTAATATACATGGAAAATCTACAACAAACAAAAACTAAATATATAAGATTATTAATTATGGTAAGTAGATATATAGAAAAATTAAAAAAAGAGGAAAGTAGATAAGTTGGGATCACCAATTTAAATTGCAATTGAATGATAGAGGGTAAATTTATCTTTTTGGTAAAAATTGAGTGGATTTAGTTATAGGGGCGGAAATAGTCACAAAAAAAAAAAAAAAAAAAAAACGAAATGATGTTGAAAGAAAAACTTGCAGCAATACATTTATAATTTTTTTCAGGTGCAGCCACCAATTAAACAATAAGTATTCTGAACTTTTTTTCGAAATAAATGCCTCAGACATTTCGGAAAGCTCACTGAGGCCTTTAGCCGGTGTTGTGATTGTCTAACCAGGTGAAAGTGAAGATGTGGCGCGGCTCATTGCTATTTTGCCGATTAAAAGTAAATTACTTTTTTTCCTTTTCTTTCATTTCGACTTGTTGATATCAATGGTGTTCGTTGAAATATCCAATTGATTTTCAAATGAAGGGAACCAAAACTGGTCTTGCCAAGGAGTTCTGAAGTGATACACGGGCACTTCAACGAAATGCATAATTAGCGAGTAATGCACTAGATGCATTCATTGCCAAACACCATTTTTCAGCCCATATATGAACGCGTTTTCATTAAAAAAATCGAAATGCTTTACGGTTACTTGAGGCTAATTCATTTGATAGTCAATTTTGACCACTAGCTTTGTGATTTTCTGTCGCATAATATCACGAACTTGCATTTTGTATTTTGATATACTCCATCATAATCTTATTGATAAAGTTACACACAGATTTTAAAAGACGTCAGGCTCACAAGCTAGCGGCAAAAAAATCGGGACACCACATTTCTGGAATATAAGTGGTCTTCACCCAAACCAGTGCTTGCAAGGATCTAATCTGACAAGGAAAATTTAGTGAGAGGACTGCACGACAGAGCATCATCTCTTCACTAGTCCTCCAAGATGACTCATTTCCATTAGTCAATAAAACATTCGACCGCGTTCAAGATACACAAAGCATGGCCACACGAAACAAGTCAACTCATACGGCAACTTGAGTTGAGTCGAGTTTGCAGGAAAGAATGGTCGAGCAGCAGGGCTTTCTTCAAGAGCAGAGTTGCGGGAGATCATTTCCCTTGGCGTCCAACTCTGCAAACGGCCGCTGTTAGAGCTGCTTGACTATAGACAGAAAAGCTGCATCTTTCTTACGACCTTTATGAAGTGAAGCAATTGTAATATCAGTTAAACTCATAACCTATAGCATTTGGAGGACACCGGCTATCTCATCACGAAGAACTTTTAGTGCGTTCATTTTTCGGAGATAAGGTTGAAAAATAGCTTGAGCATTGGGATGATCCCACCTCAGCGTCTTCCACTTTTCCTCATCTTCCACCCAAACATGCGGAAGGTCCTCAATTTCATGTAATTGCAATTGCAAAGGAATCCCCTTCAATTTTGGGCATTTGCACACACTCAAATCATCCATGGAACCGCAGCTTATTGGGACTTTGCATATGGTCTTCAGCTGGGGTAGATCGTATAGGTACAAGCGCATCAGGTTTGGGAGAGAGATTGAAGAAGGCTCAAAGGATGAAGGGGTATTGTTTATGGGAGTCATTATACTTCCTTCTTGGCCTTGTCCCACTCCGCTCATCATCTCCAACATTCCTTTGAAGTGACCAACCTCGATAGTTTGAAGATTTCAAAGATGGAGCAGCCACTCATGTGGAAACAACATTCTTATGTCATTTCAATATTTTACCTTAAGAGATTCGATAGAAATCTCTTCAACTAGCATGTATAAGGGAGGAGCTCCGATTATCTCCAAGTTTCCTAGAGCTAATCCTTGCTTAGCGAGCTAATGATATTTAGTGGTTGTTTAATTTTATTTAATTAGGCTTAGGTGGTTAGATTAGTGTTTATTGTTGGGGCTTTAATTGAGGTCCATCAATTCAGATGGGCATTAATTGAGGTCCATCAATTCATATGCAGTGGCCACTCAGCCACTCCAAGAATCAGAATACATCTGTCTGGAGTGCTGAGGGTGACGCGTGAGATCAGAAGATGCAGTCAAATCCCTGCACATATTAAAGAGGCGTTCCGACAACAATTTGGAATAGTTGATCCTGAAGCAGCTCCAGTATTACCAATTGTTCATCAATCTGTAGTACCCATTGTCAATCAACCAGCTCCTCTAGTACCCATTGTCAATCAACCAGCTCATGGAGCTGTTTATCCAGGTGTACCTGAGAATGATTTAAACGTTGATGATATCAACTTTCAAGATCAAGACTTTGAAGATTACTTCGATTATGCTGCTCTCGCGCAGCATGTTCCACTTGAAGGGAAAATAGACTGGGGTGCTCTTGCAGGAGATGAGGCTGACGGATAAGAAGGGGATCTTAATGGACAAGAAGAATAGCCAGGGTAGGATCAGGGAATTCCCCTTCAGGGCATTCAGTAGGGAATTCCTCTTCAAGGCATTCAGTAAGGAGGAATTATAGCACTCCGAAATATGACGGAAGCCGTCGTCAATGCAGTGAGAACTGATATGAATACGCTGATGTCAAATTATCAACAACTGATGGATGGATACTTCCATCTTAACTAGACTCTAAGAGGTGGAGATCTTCCAACTTCAAATTAACCGGAACATTCATCAAGCTATGAACTTTATCGGAGTGCATTTTGGACTTCCACTTCGGGGCATTCAACAATGAGCAATTATAGCACTGAAAGATATGACAGAAGCCGTTGTCAATGCAATCGAAACTTATATGAATACGCTGATGTCAAATTATCGACAACTAATGGATGGACACTTCCATCTTAAGCAGACTCTAAGAGGTGGAGATCCTCCAATTCCAACCGGACTGGAATAGCTTCATCATGCTATGCACTTTGTCACAGTGATTTTTGGACTGTAGTCCTTTATTAGATGTTCAGTTTATCTTCTTTTCTCCCACTCCATGAATATATTACCCTGTTTGTATTTTTTAGAGTTGGTCTACTTTTAATGTTGACTTTGACTTCATGAACATATTGCCCTGTCTTTTTTAGAGTTGGTCTATTTTGTCCAATGTTGGTAGAAGCTCAATTTATTGCATGACAATTAAGATTTTTTTGCTCAAAATAGCATAAAGCTTTATGCACTTGTTCGCTTGCTATATGGGCATGCATAAACGAAAGGAGCGAAAAGGCGCAAAGCTAGAATGATGTGTTTCAAACATGCCCCATTTGCTAAGATAACTAATGCACGAACAACTACTTGACATTCCCCCTGCCCACCTCGGCCAACGCCTTCAACCGCCGCCCAACTCCGCCCAGCCGCCGTCCCGACCTCCCCGGCGTCCCCCTCACCCTTCGCCGGCCTCCCCTCGCCGTTTTGGCCACCGGAATAGCTCCGGCCAGCCAAGGGCAGTGACCCACAAGTGGGTTTTCAAGCCCCCTTCAGGCTCTTTTTGGGCCGTTTCTGGGCCGCGAACCCGAGCCGTGCTTTGGGGAGTCTCATTCTCCGCGCCGTGCCCGTCGATTTGATCTAGGTTGCGCGATTCCGGTGAGTAATCTCGCTAATCCATGCTTAACGAGCTAATGATACTTAGTGGTTGTTAGTTTTATTTAATTAGGCTTATGTGGTTAGATTAGTGTTTATTGTTGCGGCTTTAATTGAGGTCCATTAATTCAGATGGGCATTAATTGAGGTTCATCAATTCAGATGTAGTGGCTACTCAGCCACTCCAAGAATCAGAATGCATCTGTCTGGAGTGCCGAGGGTGACACGTGAGATCAGAAGATGCAGTCAAATCCCTACACATATTAGAGAGGCGTTCCGACAACAATTTGGAATTGTTGATCCTGAAGCAGCTCATGTATTACCCATTGTTAATCAATCTGTAGTACCCATTGTCAATCAACCAGCTACTCTATTACCCATTGTCAATCAACCAGTTCATGGAGTTGTTTATCCAGGTGTACTTGAGAATGATTTAAACGTTGATGATATCAACTTTCAAGGTCAAGACTTTGAAGATTACTTTGATTATGCTACTCTCGCGCAACATGTTCCACTTGAAGGGAAAATAGAATGGGGCGCTCTTGCAGGAGATGAGGCTGACGGACAAGGAGGGGATCTTAATGAACAAGAAGAACAGCCAGGGCAGGATTAGGGAATTCCCCTTCAGGGCATTCAATAGGGAATTCCACTTGAAGGGGAAATAGACTAGGGCGCTCTTGTAGGAGATAAGGCTGACGAACAAGGAGGGGATCTTAATGGACAAGAAGAATAGCTAGGGTAGGATCAGGGAATTCCCTTTCAGGGCATTCAGCAGGGAATTCCCCTTTAGGGCATTCAGTAAGGAGGAATTATAGCACTCCGAAATATGACAGAAGCCGTCATCAATGCAGTGAGAACTGATATGAATACGCTGATGTCGAATTATCAACAACTGATGGATGGATACTTCCATCTTAACTAGACTCTATGAGGTGGAGATCTTCCAACTGCAGCCGAACTGAAACAGATTCATCAAGTTATGCACTTTATCGGAGTGCGTTTTGGACTTCCACTTCAGGGCATTCAACAAGGAGCAATTATAGCACTGAAAGATGTGACAGAAGCCGTTGTCAATACAATCGAAACTTATATGAATACGCCGATGTCGAATTATCGACAATTGATTGATGGACACTTCCATCTTAACCAGACTTTAAGAGGTGGAGATCCTCCAACTCCAGCCGGACTGGAACAGCTTCATCAGGCTATATACTTTATCACAGTGATTTTTGGACTGTAGTCCTTTATTAGATGTTCAGTTTATCTTCTTTTCTCCCACTCCATAAATATATTGCCATGTTTGCCTTTTCTAGAGTTAGTCTACTTTCAATTTTGACTTTGACTCCATGAACATATTGCCTCGTCTTTTCTAGAGTTGGTCTGCTTTGTCCAATATTGGTAGAAGCTCAATATATTGCATGACAATTAAGATTTTATTGCTCAAAGTAGCATAAATCTTTATGCATTTGTTCGCTTGCTATATGGGCATGCATAAACGAAAGGAGCGAAAAAGGTGCAAAGCTAGAAGAATGTGTTTCAAACATGCCCCTTCGCTGAGATAACTAATGCAAGAACAACTACTTGACATTCCCCCCTGCCCAGCTCGGCCAACACCTTCAGCCGCTGCCCAACTCCGCCCAGCCGCCGTCCCGACCTCCTCGGCATCCCCCTCACCCTTCGCCGGCCTCCCCTCGCCGTTTTGGCCACCGGAATAGCTCAGGCCAACCAAGGGCAGTGACCCACAAGTGGGTTTTCAAGCCCCCTTCGGGCTCGTTTTAGGTCGTTTCCGGGCCGCGAACCCGAGCCGTGCTTTGGGGAGTCTCATTCTCTGCGCCGTGCTCATCGATTTGATCCGGGTTGCGCGCGATTCCGGCGAGTAATCTCACTAATCCTTGCTTAGCGAGCTAGTGATATTTAGTGGTTGTTTAGTTTTATTTAATTAGGCTTATGTGGTTAGATTAATGTTTATTGTTGGGGCTTTAATTGAGGTCCATCAATTTAGATGGGCATTAATTGAGGTCCATATATTCATATGTAGTGGCCACTCAGCCACTCCAAAAATCAGAATACATCTATCTAGAGTGTCGAGGGTGACGCGTGAGATCAGAAGATGCAATCAAATCCCTGCACATATTAGAGAGGCGTTCCCACAACAATTTGGAATAGTTGATCCTGAAGCAGCTCCTGTATTACCCATTGTTCATCAATCAGTAGTACCCATTGTCAATCATCCGGCTCTCTGGTACCCATTGTCAATCAACCGGCTCCTCTAGTACCCATTGTCAATCAACCGGCTCATGGAGCATTTTTATCCAGTGTACCCGAGAATGATTTAAACGTTGATGATATCAACTTTCAAGATCAAGACTTTGAAGATTACTTCGATTATGCTGCTTTCGCGCAGCATGTTCCACTTGAAGGGAAAATAGACTGGGGCGCTATTGCAGGAGATGAGACTAACGGACAAGGAGGGGATCTTAATGGACAAGAAGAATAGTCAGGGCAGGATCAGGGAATTCCCCTTCAAGGCATTCAGTAAGGAGGAATTATAGCATTCCGAAATATGACAGAAGCCGTCATCAATGCAGTGAGAATTGATATAAATACGCTGATGTCGAATTATCAACAACTGATGGATGGATACTTCCATCTTAACCGGACTCTAAGAGGTGGAGATCTTCCAACTCCAAATAGAATCGGAACAATTCATCAAGTTATGCACTTTATCGGAGTGCGTTTTGGACTTCCACTTCGGGCATTCAACAAGGAGCAATTATAGCACCGAAAGATGTGACGAAGCCGTTGTCAATGTAATCGAAACTTATATGAATACGCCGATGTCGAATTATCGACAGGCGATTGATGGACACTTCCATCTTAACCGGACTTTAAGAGGTGGAGATCCTCCAACTCCGGCCAGGACTGGAAACGACTTCATCGGGCTATGCACTTTATCACGGTGATTTTTGGACTATAGTCATTTATTAGATGTTCAGTTTATCTTCTTTTCTCCCACTCCATGAATATATTGCCATGTTTACCTTTTCTAGAGTTAGTCTACTTTCAATTTTAACTTTGACTCCATGAACATATTGCCTCGTCTTTTCTAGAGTTGGTCTGCTTTGTCCAATGTTGGTAGAAGCTCAATATATTGCATGACAATTAAGATTTTATTGCTCAAAGTAGCATAAAGCTTTATGTATTTGTTCGCTTGCTATATGGGTATGCATAAACGAAAGGAGCGAAAAGGCGCAAAGCTAGAAGAATGTGTTTCAAACATGCCTCTTCGCTGAGATAACAAATGTAAGAACAACTACTTGACATTCCCCCCTGCCCAACTCGGCCAACACCTTCAGCCGCCGCCCAACTCCGCCCAGCCGCCGTCCCGACCTCCCCGGCGTCCCCCTCACCCTTCGCCGGCCTCCCCTCGCCGTTTTGGCCACCGGAATAGCTTCGGCCAGCCAAGGGCAGTGACCCACGAGTGGTTTTCAAGCCCCCTTCGGACTCGTTTTAGGTCGTTTCCGGGCCGCGAACCCGAGCCGTGCTTTAGGGAGTCTCATTCTCCACGCCGTGCTCGTCGATTTGATCCGGGTTGCGCGCGATTCCGGCGAGTAATCTCACTAATCCTTGCTTAGCAAGCTAGTGATATTTAGTGGTTGTTTAGTTTTATTTAATTAGGCTTATGTGGTTAGATTAATGTTTATTGTTGGGGCTTTAATTGAGGTCCATCAATTCAGATGGGCATTAATTGAGGTCCATATATTCATATGCAGTGGCCACTCAGCCACTCCAAGAATCAGAATACATCTATCTGGAGTGTCAAGGGTGACGCGTGAGATTAAAAGATGCAATCAAATCCCTGCACATATTAGAGAGGCGTTCCGACAACAATTTGGAATAGTTGATCCTGAAGCAGCTCCTGTATTACCCATTGTTCATCAATCTGTAGTACCCATTGTCAATCATCCAGCTCCTCTAGTACCCATTGTCAATCAACCAGCTCCTCTAGTACCCATTGTCAATCAACCAGCTCCTCTAGTACCCATTGTCAATCAACCAGCTTATGGAGCTGTTTATCCAGTGTACCGAGAATGATTTAAACGTTGATGATATCAACTTTCAAGATCAAGACTTTGAAGATTACTTCGATTATCTTTGCTTTCGCGCAAAGATGTTCCACTTGAAGGGAAAATAGACTCGGGGCGCTATTGCGGGGAGATGAGACTAACGGACAAGGAGGGGATCTTAATGGACAAGAAGAATAGCCAGAGCAGGATTAGGGAATTCCCCTTCAGGGCATTCAGCAAGGAATTCCCCTTCAAAGCATTCAGTAAGGAGGAATTATAGCACTCCGAAATATGACAGAAGCCGTCATCAATGCAGTGAGAATTGATATGAATACGCTGATGTCGAATTATCAACAACCGATGGATGGATACTTCCATCTTAACCGGACTCTAAGAGGTGGAGATCTTCCAACTCCAAATTTAACCGGAACAGATTCATCAAGCTATGCACTTTATCGGAGTGCGTTTTGGACTTCCACTTCAAGGTATTCAACAAGGAGCAATTATAGCACTGAAAGATACGACAGAAGCCGTTGTCAATGCAATCGAAACTTATATGAATACGCTGATGTCGAATTATCGACAACTGATAGATGGACACTTCCATCTTAACCAGACTCTAAGAGGTGGAGATACTCCAACTCCAGCTGGACTGGAACAGTTTCATCAGGCTATGCACTTTATCACGGTGATTTTTGGACTGTAGTCCTTTATTAGATGTTCAGTTTATCTTCTTTTCTCCCACTCCATGAATATATTGCCCTGTTTGTCTTTTCTAGAGTTGGTCTACTTTCAATTTTGACTTTGACTCCATGAACATATTGCCCCGTCTTTTCTAGAGTTGGTCTGCTTTGTCCAATGTTGGTAGAAGCTCAATATATTGCATGACAATTAAAATTTTATTGCTCAAAGTAGCATAAAGCTTTATGCATTTGTTCGCTTGCTATATGGGCATGTATAAACGAAAGGAGCGAAAAGGCACAAAGCTAGAAGGATGTGTTTCAAACATGCCCATTCGCTGAGATAATTAATGCAAGAACAACTACTTGACATTCCCCCTTGCCCAGCTCGACCAACACGTTCAGCCGCCGCGCAGCTCCGCCCAGCCGCCGTCCCGACCTCCCCGGCGTCCCCCTCACCCTTCGCCGGCCTCCGCTCGCCGTTTTGGCCACCGGAATAGCTCCGGCCAGCCAAGGGCAGTGACCCACGAGTGGGTTTTCAAGCCCCCTTCGGGCTCGTTTTAGGTCGTTTCCGGGCCGTGAACCCGAGCTGTGCTTTGGGGAGTCTCATTCTCCACGCCATGCCCGTCGAATTGATCCGGGTTACGCGCGATTCCGGCGAGTAATCTCACTAATCTTTGCTTAGCGAGCTAATGATATTTAGTGGTTGTTTAGTTTTATTTAATTAGGTTTATGTGGTTAGATTAATGTTTATTGTTGGGGCTTTAATTGAGGTCCATCAATTCAGATGGGCATTAATTGAGGTCCGTCAATTCATATGCAGTGGCCACTCAACCACTCCAAGAATCAGAATACATCTATCTGGAGTGCCGAGGGTGACGTGTGAGATCAGAATATGCAGTCAAATCCCTGCACATATTAGAGAGGCATTCCGACAACAATTTGAAATAGTTGATCCTAAAGCAGCTCCTGTATTACCCATTGTTCATCAATCTGTAGTACCCATTGTCAATCATCCAGCTCCTCTAGTACCCATTGTCAATCAACCAGCTCCTCTAGTACCCATTGTCAATCAACCAGCTCATGGAGCTGTTTATCTAGGTGTACTTGAGAATGATTTAAACGTTGATGATATCAACTTTCAAGATCAAGACTTTGAAGATTACTTCGATTATGCTTTGCTCTCGCGCAAAGATGTTCCACTTGAAGGGAAAATAGACTCGGGGTGCTCTTGTAGGAGATGAGGCTGACGAACAAGGAGGGGATCTCAATGGACAAGAACAATAGCCAAGGCAGCATCAGGGAATTCCCCTTCAGGGCATTCAGCAGGGAATTCCTCTTCAAGGCATTCGAGAATGAGGAATTATAGCACTCCGAAATATGACATAAGCCGTCGCCAATGTAGTGAGAATCGATATGAATACGTTGATGTCGAATTATCAACAACGATGGATGGATACTTCCATCTTAACCAGACTCTAAGAGATGGAGATCTTCCAACTCTAGCCGAACTGGAACAAATTCATCAAGCTATGCACTTTATCGGAGTGCGTTTTGGACTTCCACTTCAAGGCGTTCAACAAGGAGCAATTATAGCACGGAAAGATATGACAGAAGCCGTTGTCAATGCAATCGAAACTTATATGAATACGCTGATGTCGAATTATCGACAATTGATGGATGGACAATTCCATCTTAACTAGACTCTAAGAGGTGGAGATCCTCCAAGTCCAGCCGAATTGGAACACCTTCATCAGGCTATGCACTTTATCATAGTGATTTTTGGACTGTAATCCGTTATTAGATGTTCAGTTTATCTTCTTTTCTCCCACACCATGAATATGCAGTCAAATCTCTGCACATATTAAAGAGGCATTCCGACAACAATTTGAAATAGTTGATCCTAAAGCAGCTCCTGTATTACCCATTGTTCATCAATCTGTAGTACCCATTGTCAATCATCCACTCCTCTAGTACCCATTGTCAATCAACCGGCTCCTCTAGTACCCATTGTCAATCAACCACTCATGGAGCCGTTTATCTAGGTGTACCGAGAATGATTTAAACGTTGATGATATCAACTTTCAAGATCAAGACTTTGAAGATTACTTCGATTATGCTTTGCTCTCGCGCAAAGCATGTTCCACTTGAAGGGAAAATAGACTGGGGTGCTCTTGTAGGAGATGAGGCCGACGAACAAGGAGGGGATCTCAATGGACAAGAACAATAGCCAAGGCAAAGATCGGGGAATTCCCTTCTGGGCATTCGGCGGGAATTCCTCTTCAAGGCATTCAAGTAATGAGGAATTATAGCACTCCGAAATATGACATAAGCCGTCGCCAATGTAGTGAGAACGATATGAATACGTTGATGTCGAATTATCAACAACGATGGATTGATACTTCCATCTTAACCCAGACTCTAAGAGATTGAGATCTTCCAACTCTAGCCGAACCGGAACAAATTCATCAAGCTATGCACTTTATCGGAGTGCGTTTTGGACTTCCACTTCAAGGCGTTCAACAAGGAGCAATTATAGCACGGAAAGATATGACGAAAGCCGTTGTCAATGCAATCGAAACTTATATGAATACGCGATGTCGAATTATCGACAACCGATGGATGGACAATTCCATCTTAACTAGACTCTAAGAGGTTGAGATCCTCCAACTCCAGCCCGAATTGGAACAAACTTCATCGGGCTATGCACTTTATCATAGTGATTTTTGGACTGTAGTCCGTTATTAGATGTTCAGTTTATCTTCTTTTCTCCCACACCATGAATATGCAGTCAAATCCCTGCACATATTAAAGAGGCATTCTGACAACAATTTGAAATAGTTGATCCTAAAGCAGCTCCTGTATTACCCATTGTTCATCAATCTGTAGTACCCATTGTCAATCATCCAGCTCCTCTAGTACCCATTGTCAATCAACCAGCTCCTCTAGTACCCATTGTCAATCAACCAGCTCATGGAGCTGTTTATCTAGGTGTACCTGAGAATGATTTAAACGTTGATGATATCAACTTTCAAGATCAAGACTTTGAAGATTACTTCGATTATGCTGCTCTCGCGCAAAGATGTTCCACTTGAAGGGAAAATAGACTCGGGGTGCTCTTGTAGGAGATGAGGGCCGACGAACAAGGAGGGGATCTCAATGGACAAGAACAATAGCCAAGGCAGCATCAGGGAATTCCCCTTCAGGGCATTCAGCAGGGAATTCCTCTTCAAGGCATTCAGTAATGAGGAATTATAGCACTCCGAAATATGACATAAGCCGTCGCCAATGTAGTGAGAACTGATATGAATACGTTGATGTCGAATTATCAACAACTGATGGATTGATACTTCCATCTTAACCAGACTCTAAGAGATTGAGATCTTCCAACTCTAGCCGAACTGGAACAAATTCATCAAGCTATGCACTTTATCGGAGTGCGTTTTGGACTTCCACTTCAAGGCGTTCAACAAGGAGCAATTATAGCACGGAAAGATATGACAGAAGCCGTTGTCAATGCAATCGAAACTTATATGAATACGCGATGTCGAATTATCGACAACCGATGGATGGACAATTCCATCTTAACTAGACTCTAAGAGGTGGAGATCCTCCAACTCCGGCCCGAATTGGAACAGACTTCATCGTTATGCACTTTATCATAGTGATTTTTGACCGTAGTCCGTTATTAGATGTTCGGTTTATCTTCTTTTCTCCCACACCATGAATATGCGAATCAAATCCCCGCACATATTAAAGAGGCATTCGACAACAATTTGAAATAGTTGATCCTAAAGCGCTCTGTATTACCCATTGTTCATCAATCGTAGTACCCATTGTCAATCATCCACTCCTCTAGTACCCATTGTCAATCAACCAGCTCCTCTAGTACCCATTGTCAATCAACCAGCTCATGGAGCTGTTTATCTAGGTGTACCTGAGAATGATTTAAACGTTGATGATATCAACTTTCAAGATCAAGACTTTGAAGATTACTTCGATTATGCTGCTCTCGCGCAGCATGTTCCACTTGAAGGGAAAATAGACTGGGGTGCTCTTGTAGGAGATGAGGCTGACGAACAAGGAGGGGATCTCAATGGACAAGAACAATAGCCAAGGCAGCATCAGGGAATTCCCCTTCAGGGCATTCAGCAGGGAATTCCTCTTCAAGGCATTCAGTAATGAGGAATTATAGCACTCCGAAATATGACATAAGCCGTCGCCAATGTAGTGAGAACTGATATGAATACGTTGATGTCGAATTATCAACAACTGATGGATGGATACTTCCATCTTAACCGAGACTCTAAGAGATTGAGATCTTCCAACTCTAGCCGAACCGGAACAAATTCATCAAGCTATGCACTTTATCGGAGTGCGTTTTGGACTTCCACTTCAAGGCGTTCAACAAGGAGCAATTATAGCACGGAAAGATATGACAGAAGCCGTTGTCAATGCAATCAAAACTTATATGAATACGCTGATATCGAATTATCGACAACTGATGGATGGACAATTCCATCTTAACTAGACTCTAAGAGGTGGAGATCCTCCAACTCCAGCCGAATTGGAACAGCTTCATCAGGCTATGCACTTTATCATAGTGATTTTTGGACTGTAGTCCTTTATTAGATGTTCAGTTTATCTTCTTTTCTCCCACACCATGAATATATTGCCCTGTTTGTCTTTTATAGAGTTGGTCTACTTTCAATGTTGACTTTGACTCCATAAACATATTACCCTGTCTTTTCTAGAGTTGGTCTGTTTTGTCTAATGTTGGTAGAAGCTCATTATATTGTAGGACAATTAAGATTTTTTTGCTCTAAGTAGCATAAAGCTTTATGCACTTGTTCGCTTGCTATATGGGCACGCATAAACGAAATGAGCGAAAAGGCGCAAAGCTAGAAGGATGTGTTTCAAACATGCCCATTCTCTGAGATAACTAATGCACAAACAACTACTTGACATTCCCCCAAAAAATAAAAAAAAATTGAAACCACACGATGATTGGAAAATGAGAGATGCTAGCATTACCGAAACCTCCCAACCAAGCATTCCAATTCATGGAATTTGGCAACCGGGACTAACTTTTGAATAATGGCTGAAAATAGTCCTGTTACGAATACAAATGACAATTACCAAAAACTAAGGAACTGTCTAATACGAGACAAAAGCATGTGAAAGATTAAAGTTTTCAAAATACGAATGGATCAAGGGTACAAAATCTCGATCGTTCTCTTAAAAAAACATATCCACAACTCTTGACCTTAGCCAAAATCAATTTGAAGTCGCATTGCTCACGTTCCTTGTCAGATGTAAATATTTTGAAGTTTTGGATCATAGTAACAATCAAATAGAAGATGTGTTCCCCATATGGTTGGGAACAATCCCATGACTAGAAGTTCTCATTTTGAGGTCCTTTTCTCAGTATGTTTCCGAAGGATTTGAACATGATGTTCACCTACCGTAGGATAGCATACCTGTTGCAATTCACCTAATTTTCACTGATTCTAAGCATCAATCCCCTTGGTTCTAAAACCCTCCACGCCCTACTCGTGATCATACCATTACAACCCATTCCAATAAAATTTCGTTGACTGCGCAAATATTAATATAGTATTTGCTGGCAATGTTGGTACGGTCGGTCCAAAAATAAAATCTAGGTCTGGTCAACACTGCCATGCGCAGCTATCAACTCCAGGCGTCAAATTCAATTTAGAAAAGCAAAGCAAAAAAAAAAAACATACACACACACACACACACGCAAACGAAAAGAATATCACGACCAAGTTTCGCATGATTTCTTCTGTCGCCTGTCGCTATTATCTTCGGACAAATCAAGGGAACACAAAAGGAATTGAGAAGCGACGAGGAAGGATCAATAGTCAATCCAGAACCATTGACAAAGCTAGAGGCAGAGGTGAATAAGAGGATGAGATAAGCACGTCCAGCTCACCACCATCGAAGGGAGGCCATGGCTTCGGACCGTTCCTCATGTTAGCTGGGTTCGCTCCTATGTGGAGGAGGCCTAATAAATTGCAAGCCCAAAAAAGGCTTGAGCCCATATGATAAGCTATATGAGGAAATAGGGTTTCTCACTATCTATATAAAAAGGTACTCGCAAAAAAGGAAACAGTAACAAGAGAAAAAAAAGAAAGCAGAAAATCTAGGGTTTGGGGCAATATCTGATTTACATCAAGCTGGCATCGGAGGTCGATTTGTGGTTCAATTGAGCTGAAATTTTGTCAACATGTTCGTGGCACAATTTTCTCGAATCTGAACGGTTTGATTTTTGTTTGAAGCTCCCTACATCAGGTTTTTCGTGGATTGATCAAAACCTGCGTTTTTGGTCAGATTTATCCTTAATCTCTTGTGAAGTTCATAAGGAGAAGCTCCTTAAAGTGTCAAGGAATTCTCCACGACATAAATAATTCTTTTCACCGTGTCAGGAAGTTTTTATACTAAAGATAGTTCTTAAATGTACCATTTTTTTAATAATTATTATAGAAACCTATTGTTGACCCTCCTCCACACCCGACGCCCTTCCTTTGAAGCAAAAGTATCTCTTACTCGACCATTAAGCGTCTTCTTTGTTCTTCATCCCATCTATTGATCTTGTGATCATTTTGGTTAAGTAAATATGAAACTTTACAATAAAACATCCCTTTTGCAACAACGGATTGTCACATGAAAAAAGTTAGTCATCTGCAACTTCAAATTTGCATGAAGGCTAGCTCAAGGAGCATAGTAGCTGAAGGCCTGCCAGCAGGTCGGCTTCGAAAGCAGCAGTGCAGAAATCCCTTCCCTTAGCGGATGTCTCAGGTATTGGTGGAGAACTTCGCATCACCTTAAATATAGCTTGAGCCTACATCAATAATTAAACCTTAAACAGAAACCAAAGACACAGATCACATACCAAATAGTAATACACAAAGTCCCAGACTTTCAACAGAAAACAGTGACACAAATTTGGTTGGAAGCGTATCCTTGGAAGGACTGACAGAATGAAAAGCAATGCAGTGTTCTTACCTGTTCATACTCACTCCTAGGATGTTTCACAGTTATCATTTCAATAATAGTACATCCCAAACTCCAGATACTAGTAGTATGATTGAGACCCATGCTGTTATCATTCACCATCAAGGATTGTATGAGCTGTAGGATATACTATTCCATCATTCCGCCACAACAAAAAAAGAATGTAGCATTAACGTTCACAAAAGCTCTGGTCCTGTGGTTTTTTTATCTCCTCACATTGAGGAGGTTTTCCACGTAAAAAAATCGTCTTGTTTTTGCGTGCTTGATATTTATTTTATTCTACTATATTGATTCCTATTAGGTTTACACAAGAGGGGAGATTATTTTATTACGCTGCGTTGATTCGATATTGTTTGAATTATTACCGTTCTTCCATCAAAGTGGTATCAGAGCATTTGGTTATTGCTTGATTTTTCTACCTTGTGTTAAACAATGGAAATGAATATAAGTAGAATGGTTACATTGAATGGTTCGAATTATTATATTTGGAAAGGGAAGATGGAAGATCTTTTATATGTGAAAAATTTTTATTTGCCTGTATTTGCCGAGGAGAAACCAGAGAATAAAACTGACGCTAAATGGTCTATATTTCATCGTCAAGTGTGTGGTTATATCGGGCAAAGGGTAGATGATAATGTTTTGAACCATATTATTCAGGAAACACATGCACGCAGTTTATGGGATAAGCTCGAACAGTTATATGCTCGAAAGACTGGGAATAATAAGTTATTTTTTATAAAACAGATGATGGCTCTGAGATATCAAGATGGTACTCATTTGACCGATCATTTAAATTCTTTTCAAGGAATTATAAATCAGTTGGCTGCGATGGGAATCAAGTTTGATGATGAGATACAAGCACTATGGTTGCTTGGTACTTTGCCAGACTTATGAGAGACGTTCCGAACATTTTTGTCTAATTCTGCCCCAGATGGTACGATTACCATGGATTTGGCCAAGAGTAGTATTTTGAATGAAGTGATGAGAAGGAAGACACAAGGATCATCATCTTCATATTCTAATGCCTTGGTTGTCGAGAAAATGGGGAGAAGTGAGTCTCGAGGTCCGAGAAGTAGAGATAAAAGTCGAGATAAAAGCAAAGGTAAGTATAATAACTTTGCTAATGCTGAGTGCCATTATTGTCATCAGAAGGGACATATTCAGAGGTTTTGTCGCCAGTTAAAAAGGTAGAAACAAAAGGAGAAAGGTAAAGAGAAGAAAAGTGATAATGACAGTGATGACAATCGTGTCACTACACTTAAATAAGACTTTCTCACTATTTTTTTATGGTGATGTGGTGAATTTTGTATCTCATGAGACTAGTTGGGTAATTGATAGTGGTGCATCCGTTCATGCTACGTCTTGTAGGGATTTCTTTACATCATACATGTCAGGTGACTTCGGATCTGTGAAAATGTGAAACAATGGACTAGCTCAAGCTTCTTCGAATTGCAAATCTTTTCCTAGGGTGGAAGTCAGTTAGCAAGAGGTTCAATCGCATTCAATGGAGATCAATGCAAAATTTTGGTAGCTTTAACTTCACATCCTAGTACATAGCTGAGGCAAATAAAATTCATCGCCTTATCATCAAATTCTTCAAACACCTGCCCTTCCTGCTATTAAAATCTCAACCCCAAATTGATGATTACAAGGCACTACGGATTCATTCAGCTGTTATTGCCTGGAAGAACATGTCCTGCCCACAATTGTCTGGGCCAAAATCGAACATCCTCGAACCAATCCCATCATTTGGCAAGTCGTTATAAAGCAGGGAAATCATTTACAATTGCCTATCCAGTTGTGATTTTGATCCATTCATAAGCACCGTAACTAAAGACACTAATACACATGCACATAACTGAAAAGCGCCAATAACTAGGATCAAGGGAAACATCATGATGGGTTTTACCTTGGATGATGACGAGAACACATGAACTTTGGAATCACCCACATTTCCAACCTCCAAAGCATCTAAACCCCAACAAAAAAGAACATCAAAGTTCGAAACTACTGTAGGATAGCATACCTGCTGCCACCTATGGTAGGGATTTGATGGGGGAAGTGTGATAATGAAGGTTGCTGTTCTTGGGGGGATTGAAAGATGAAAGAGCCATTGGCTGTGTTAGGAATTTAGGCTCAAGAGCATATGTGCCTCCATTATAGAAAAGGCCTTTTCTCTTCCCCCTCTGGCTCTGGCCATTTGAAGAAAGACGATATTTTATTTTATCATTCAGTGGCAAAAGCAATCATTAAAAAAAATAAAAGAAATTATTCTATATGTTGGGTTTGATGTGAGCCATTGACTCAATCGCCCAAGGTCCTAATGGACTCTTTGTAAGGTACGATGGGATTAGAGGTGTAATATGATGGCAACGTTTGATCGAATTGCACCGTTGATTCTGTCTCCCTTGACGCGCGTGTCCGAGATCCTCAATCATTTGACAGCATCGCCCATTGTTATGGGCAACTTCTATGAAAAGATTTTACATTGAAAACAAAATTTCATTTCGAATTCAACAAAATTAAAGTAAAAATTTGTCACTTTAGTTCTTTTTTTTTTTTTTTGGTGACCCAGGGAACCTCGTGCGTTGCTTCGCGGCGAAGTAAACCCTAGGGACAGGTAGAGTCACCACCACCCTTGCCTGCCAGGTAAATCGCTTGACGACGCAATGGATCAAACTCGGGACCTCTCGTGAAAAGTTCCCTTGCCCAACCACCTACGCCACCACCACGGGTGGTAAAAAAGAATTGTCAAAGTCACTGTAGTTCTTTATAATAAGTGGATTGCAAAAATCTTGGCCAATGAGCTAAGTAAAAGTGTTGCCTTCTTTTCATTAACGTGAATCGGTTTGCACTTGTGTAGAAGGTAGAAATATTCGAGTAGATAATATTTTGGTAGTCTTTAAATTAGTCAAGCATCATCATAGGATTGATGTATCTCTAAGATACTTGACAGAGACTGACTTATGGTAGGGTTTTTGACTCCTTAAATTGGGATTTCCTCTTGGAAATTTTGAAATCTACTAGGGTTTCTGCTTTGTTTTGTCAAATTGGGTCAAGCTTTGCATCACAACTAACCTTCTTGTAGAAGTAAATGGATTCTTGGAGGGGGGTGATCCTCTCTCCCTATCCTCTTGTAATTGCAATGGAGGTGTTGATCCAGGAGAATGCAGCCAATCAGGCCGGGAAAATCAGGTGTCATCCTTATTGTGCCAAGATTCAACTCAACCATGTGTCTTTTGCTGGTGATATGATGTTGTCTTTTAAGGGTGACGCGTCTTCAAGCTTTAAGGTTCTTTAGGGAAATGTCTGGTCCTGAAGTGATTCTACACATTTGACATTCTAGTTTCTGGCATACCGGATTTGTGTGGGTTTCAGAGAGGTCATCTACATGTTAGGTATTCAGGTATTCCTCTCATGACCGAGGTCAACAGATAGATTGCAAGCCACTAGTTGATCGAATTACTGCTAGATCTAATTGTTAGAGGGTCTCTTTGTTTTTTTAAATCAAAAGAAAAATTACATTCCTTTCTCAGAATAATACTCAAGAGTTACATAGAAGATTTCCAGGCCTAGTAAATTCCAAATAACTATGGAACAAAGAAAACACCAGAATTATGCCCATGGATTATAGTTAATTAGGGTTGTTGATTATATATAGTCTTATTATTTTACGGTGTATTAACTTCGTTCTCCCAAAATAATTAACAAAATTAACTTAAATTAACAGAAAAGAATCATGGCGACTTTAAACGTTATGAGGTACTAACATTGAATAACTTATTAGCTCTAAATAAAATAACTGAAAAATTGACTGAAAGTTTAATCTGTTTTAAATCTTTTGATTGTTGCATTTGCACCTACCATTCGACCAATATATATATATATATATACACATTTATGTAGGCATTTTTATTTTTTTACACCCACAAGTAGGCAGCGGTCTCTTTGGCCAATGAAGTAGCATCGAGGGTTTTTGGGATCAACCTCTATATGGCATCCCAAATCTACATTGAAATCCTATTTTAGGTCTGTTTGATTGAAGGAAAAATGTTCCCTGAAAAATTATTTTTCGACTTTTCAATGTTTAGTTGACAGAAGATTAATCAATTTACATATAAGTGAACTGAAAACAACAAGCTTAGACATGGGGAAAACAACTTTTTCTTTTGGCAAAGAGGAAATCACTTTCCCTAAATCACCAGAAAAAAAATGAAAACTAACTATTTTCTTTAAGAATGATTATCATGAAAAATATTTTCCTTTATTACGAAATTTTTAGTAAAATAAACACACCCTTCATATTACAAAATTATACTTATGACAAGTCATCTTGTGATTACGCGACAACCAAAACTTCAGGAATCTTTGAGTACTTATAATGCAATTCATGAATGCCTGGTTGGGAAGTGCAAATAGTTTGCAGTCCAAGTGGCTCATATTGTACGCAAGACCCTAAGACGATCCATATTCTCCTTAATTTGCATCACTAAAGAGACTACTTTGTCTATGTAGAGTTTATAACAAAAAGTCAGAATCTTAAAAGTGATGTGTTCACATTAATTAAAACCCCATCCAGCCAAACAATAATATGCCGTTAGAGACCTTGTCCAAGAATAAAGAATAAAGCTTACGATTATTGTACCCCATTCACAGAAATTACAATTTCAACGGGTGTCATTTCATCGCCTTTTAACTTGAGAGAATTCTTTATGGAAAATATGTTGGAAAAAGTATTAGAATACATAAAATAATAATTATTATTGGAAATGCATTACAAAAGATTAGAAAATAAAAGGAAATGTCTGAGGCGTGCAAGCACTGTCCTTAAGGATAATTCCGCCCCTCAGAATACGAAACTCGGTGCGTAAGGTTTCAGTGGCTATCCTCCCAAGATACAACAAACCTTCATCTATACTCCGCACTAAATATTAGAAGGAAACAGAACAACTTTTGTGTATAACCCAGCAAGAAGAAAAGGAAAGATGTGTGAACACATTGTATCTGCTACGATTGTGGTTTGAAGTTTAATTTATATCTAAACAAGGAAAAGAGAGAGCCGTTAGGAGATCATCATAAATCGACTAGTAATTAAAAAGATGACTGTTATAAAATAATGAAGAGTTTATGAAGTAATAAATCAAAAGTTATAAAGCTGTTAGAAGACCGTTACACAACCATTAGAAAGCCGTTATATGACCGTTAAAAAACCGTTACAAAAATGATGACTTTCATGACGATAATAATTTCTAATAAATATTTCAAAACTACTGAAATATCCAACAATCCCCCACATATTTCAAAAAGTTTTGACAAGAAAAATATAATAATACTGGGTTATTGGAGAGTAATGCATCGGAACTGATGCTTGTTAGGCTATGAACCAATCCTAGAAAGAATGAAATATAATTCACGAAATCATTGGTGAAGTTTGAAACTTCTATGAACCAAGAATTTCCTTTTGTGAATTATAATTTTCACCAATCACATTACACTCCCACAAACTTTGTTGTTCAACCCGGTTTTGCACTAATAGGCTATGCGCGTGCTTGGTTTATTCATAAGTGCTTTAGAGATTTTCGCCAAAAATTCTCACAGGAGCGGCTCCACTCCACACTTATATAGGTCAACTATTAGTATCTTTGCGTAGATTAAAATTAATGAGCTTACTGACCGACGCCCCAGATTTATAATAGTGCATCCATCATGGGAAAAGAACAGATGTGTGCATGTTTGATTAATCCTAGTTATAGAACCAAATCCATAACAAACCTACATGTTTGGCTCACTACATCAAGAATTTGTGATTGCATAATTGGATTCATCACAGAAATGTATTTACCACGTTGATATTGAGCATGAAAGTTCGGGCTAGCATTATACAGCATCGATCATAATGCAGAGTGATGTATAGAAGGAAGGATTCAGTAGTAAAATCCAAATCTAGACCCTGGAAATTAGAAACCTTCCCACTCCATCATTGTCAAAAGTAGAATCTCGGACATAAAAGTAGATATATCAGGAAACTATAATAAGAAACTGACTATAACAACCTAAGAAATTCTTAAAGTATGACGATGCTGCAATCAGATATCAACTACTCGTCCGCAACATTTACCAGCTCATATTCAATCATGGAGAGATTGTTGTCCTCCTTTACTGTGAAATCTGCAGGTTCTGTGACTTCGACACGGCCCCATTTATCAACTGCTAGCCTCATTGAACCCTTGAACATATCGATCTTTGCATTGCGCAAAATCACAGTAGCACCAGCCTTCAACAAATCAACTGCACATATAATAAATGTATAAGGAACTCACCATAGAGGGGGTAGGATCAGTTATGTTAAATAAGATGGATGTATTCCCTGCTCGTATTTATAAAGGGAAACACCAGAGGAGGCAAAGCGATGGAGAGAACGAGGGGTGATCAGAGCCCAATTATACGCACTTGCTGTGCATTTTTCAAATGGGTACAATCCAAAAGTCAGTCGGCTGCGTCACTTCTTTTTGTCTCTGCGCTATTGGAGAGAATACTGAAAACGCTCGAATGGGACGCGCGCGAAGGACGGGATTAGGTGGCTTTATCTCGTTTTATATGCTCTGCTTTAAGCGAGTGTTTGGCGGGGGCATCACGCAAGGGAGAGAGCGTCCATCGTGATTCCAATATCCTAATTTTGCAGCAATGGTGATCGCGTGCCTTCAAATAGCCATCGACAGTATCCTTCTCAACAATTTTCATCTTCAATGAACGTTATTTGGTGATCACATGTCAAGTCTGCAGTTGCTGAGTTGTCCAAATCAGACAGAGGGGACGAGTCCGATAGCGTAACAATCTCAGAGTTGCTACACGGTCGTCATTTTAGAGGTAGGAATTAGCACTTTGTGGTATGTGCTAGTTCTTCTCTTCTTTGCAAGTTTCAATACCGATGCCATTGGTCTCTCTCTCTCTCTCTCCTCTGTCTGTCTGTCTCCACTATAAAATGGAGGCTCGCCCAGCGCTTAACCTTTCAAAAAACCCACAGCATCTCTCGACTGTTAGTATCTTTGTGATTGTCGTAGAGAATGACTGTTAAACTCGCATCATCCGCCATGAATTGAATTCGATCACTTGGGTTTTCTTGTTGGGAGTGCTTCCATTCTCGGAGCAGCGGTATTAAAGTTTCTTTTCATCGATACTTGTGACCAAATCTTAGAAAATCAATGAGTTCTTGCTTGAGTTTTTGTTTTCATTTTCCTGCCACGCTGGTGGAAGCTCCTGTTCAAACAAGGATAGTCAGTCCGTTGATGACTTGAGTTTAGCGAACTTGATCGGTCGACGATGGCGCTCAATGTCATCGTACACCAATTAGTCTTCATTAAGGGTTTGGGCAGAGAACCGAAAAAAAAAAGAAAAAAAAAAAGCTGGAAAAGAAGAGCGAGTTGTACGAAAGAAAAGGGCGAGAACAAAGGGACAAAAAAGAAAAGGCGCATTATGGTTAGGGTGTGGTTGAAAAATGTGGAAAACGAAAATGGAGATAAGAGTCCAAATGCAGGCGAGAGTCATAAGAAAAAAAAGTCGCTAAGACCCGGTCAACTCAAAGACAATTCGAAAATCGCGAACTACCTTCCCAAGAAAATAATTGATTCTAGAGAATGAAACCGTATTAATATATCTGGACCTCTTTTCTCCAACGGGGATCTTCCTCTTTTATTATCACCCGATACATGTTATGCGTGTGGGAACATTTGGTATTTACAAATTTTAATTCGAGTCTTTGTTTATAAAATATTCGAATTATTAAATAATGAAAAGAAATTATTGATAAAAATACGCAGTAAGAACTATGTGTATAAATATTTATGTAGAGAGAGAGAGAAAAAGCTTAATCGATGTTGACAGTTAGCCAACAAGATTAATTTAATCCCCTTATTTCACCAGGAACGAACGCACAAGTGGAGAGACGCACTAGATGTAGACAGAGGAAATTAATAAAGGAAAATTAAATTATACTATCAGAAAAAAAGAGGAAAATTATCAGGTTATCTAAGTAGGAGAACATGCCCTAGGAAGGATAATCTCAAAAGGAGTTTGCCGGTATTACTCATGAAGATGCACTCACCTTTGAGCCAATTACAATTGCGGCCTCTGAATTAATACTAATTATATCGACATTTTGTGTGCCAAATAACGTGAAAATGTAAAATGTGACTTACTTACTAAGGCCAATCATAGTCTTTCAAATTGTTTAGTATATCATTAAAAATAGAGAGTTGATATTTTTTTAGCACTTAACTTTTTCATAGCCCCATGAGCAAAAGCCCCTGTCATGATGAATCCTGCGATGTATTGGTGATGAGTATATAACGCAACATACTCATGCAATAACTACATCACGCACGCATGAAGAAGTCCAACCCAAAAATTTGAACAAATATTTGAAGGGAAATTAAATAAATATTAGGCCCATTAAAATCTCGTAAATGAACGACCTGAGATATTTTAAACAAAATTCATGGGCTATTTGCATTTCATAGACACAAGATGAAATATAGACACAAGTCACGAGCTATTTGCAACAATCAACGTCAATTCTCCTTTTGGAAGTCACAAATCTCGAATCATCATCGTTTACATCCACAGACACCCAATGGCTTTTCTTAATTCTCCGGAATTTGGTGATGGAGATAAGAGCCACTCTAGTTGGAGAAATCTCATGTATTTGTTGAGATCGACATTCTTAAAGGAAGAATCAAGAGCCTCCAATGCCCATAACTTTCCTACTCTTCTCTTCACTTCCCCAATCCTAAGATACTGCAGGTTTGCCAAACCTGCCAATGTTCCCCCTAGGGGTGTAAACGGTTCGGTTCGGTTCGGTTTTTGAAAACCGAACCGAACCGAACCGTCGCAAAATCTTCGAACCGAACAGAAATCCGAACCCGGCCGAACCAAACCGAAATTTCGGTTCGGTTCGGTTCGGTTGCCCGGTTCGGTTTTTCGGTTTTTCGGTTTTCGGTTTTTAGCCTTTGGTTTTCGGTTTTTGTTTTTTTTTTTTTTTTTCTGTTAAACTTACTTTTATTTCTCCATTTTTAGTTGTTGGTTCGGTTCGGTTCGGTTAACCGATAAAAACCGAACCGAACCGAACCGAACCGAAAATTTTCGGTTTTTAATGAAAACCGAACCGAATGAAAACCGAACCGAAAAAACCGAATTTTTCGGTTCGGTTCGGTTCGGTTTTCGGTTCGGTTCGGTTTTCGGTTCGGGAATTGACACCCCTAGTTCCCCCAACCAAATCGACGGAGTACTTGCTTCCAAAATTATTTCAGGGATTCTGATGCATCATCACTTGGATTTTCTTTTTCCTTTTTCTTTTCTGGGTTTCTTGCTTGTGTTTTGCCGATTTGTTGCTTATCTGGAGCCATATCAATACCATTCAATTTTGATGAAATTAAAGTAATAGACAAAATGTCTATGATAAGAATGCACTCCGTAGTAAAATGTTTAGATTAGGCAAGACTTTCAAATTGCCTAGATCTCCATTTAGATTAGGCAACACTGTCAAATTGCCTAGATCAAAGTATGCCACTGCTCAGACATGCATCTAATTTTGTCGATAGACAAGTACTTCATCACACCTATGGACCTCATGATACTTTTGGTTTAGCAAATCTGGAACTTTATAGTACGACATCACTTTTGCAACAAGGTATGGCACTTGAAATAAGTCAGTCATCACTTCAAATTTGCAAGAAAGCATGCTCAAGTAGCATAACAACTGAAGGCCTCTCGGCAGGCTCTCTTCAAAAGCAGCACTGCAGGAAATCCTTTCCCTCGGTAGATAACGTCTTAGGTATTGGTGGAGAACTTTGCATCACCTTAAATATAGCTTGAGCCTACATTAATGATTAAACCTTAAATAGAAAATAAAGACACATATCACATAACAAATGGTAATATGCACAGTCCCGAACTTCCAACAGAAAACGGTGACACAGATTTGGTTGGAAGCATATTACTTGGAAGGACAAACAGAGAAAATGAAAAAGCAATGCAACATTCTTACCCGCTCATACTCACTCCAAGGAGGTTTCCCTATAAATAGTACTTCCCAAACTTCAGATGTCAGCAGTACGATTGAGATATGTGCTGTAATCATATGCCATCAAGGATTTTATGAGCCACAGGATAGACTACATCATTCCACCATGTTAAAAAAAAAGGAATGTAGCATTAACGTTCACAAAATCAGAGTACCTCTGCAGCCATCCAGTTTAGACTTCCCTTCAAAGAGCAGTAAGTTGCTTGTCCAGTTAGCTAAGACCAAGGAATATCTCTCAACCAGAGAAAATTTCCCTTGGAAATCATATCAGAAGTCGAACTGTCAGGATGTAAGCCGGCTGTAATTCCAATCAAGCAAAATATCAAATTGACCACAGCAGAGTATGATACTGGAATCTCTCAAGAACCCGATCCTACATTGAGGATCCAATGACTTATCAGAAACTTGTTAGGAAACTCATATATTTAACTATAACCAGGCCGGACATCAATTATGTTGTGCAAACTCCTAGCCAGTTCATGCACAATCAAAAGTAGTCCCACATGAATGCAACACTCAAAGTGGTAAAATATTTGAAGAAATGTCCAGGCCTTGGGATTCTCCTCTCCAAGAAATGTGATATGAGGATGACTGCATATTGTGATGCAGATTATGCGACATGTTCGATGAGCAGAAGGTCCATAACAGGTTTCTGTATCAAGTTAGGAGATTCTTTACTTTTATGGAAGATAAAGAAGCAACCGACTGTTTCATTATCCTCAGCAAAAGCGGAATATCGAGCCATGGCAAAGACCACATGTCAGGTAGTGTGGCTACATGGATTACTTCGAGATCTTGGGGTACAAGTTGAAGGGCCAACCAAATTGTTTTGTGACAATGATGCGGTCCTCAAACTTGCCTCAAACCTGATAGTTCATGAAAGAATGAAACACATAGAGGTAGACTGCCATTTTGCATGAGAAAAGATCCAACAAGGGATAATTGAGACACTGGGGATCCGAACAGAAGAGCAACCAGCGGATGTCTTCGCCAAACCCTTGTGTCAAAACCAGCACGCGTATCTTCTAAGCAAGCTATGCATCTTGGATATTTACAAGCCATCAGCTTGAGGGGGAGTGTTAGAAGATACACGTGAAGATTCACAACATCATTCAAGATCAATCACGATCATTTAGTATCGGATCTAATCGGATCCAAATTGTAAAATATTTACTTGCTTTTTCTTATACACATTTTGTATTATAAACATAGTGGACATTGTACATTGAATGATATACATAATACAAAGAAAATTCTCTTCTCCTCTTCTCTCGACTACTTCTTTCTCATCTTCTTTCAAAGGCGGAAACCCAATTCCTAGAGGAACAAGGGCATTCACCTGCTGCTGGAAATGGGAATGAACAGGTTTTGGTGAAGAATCGAGAGGGACTCTGCCACAACAGAAAATAGTACACTTGCTTAGAACACGCGCAGGAAACGTCTCCATTATTTATCATTTCATCATGTTTCTATGTGTGAGAGAAAGGGAGAGACTTGGACTTGGTCAAAGTATCGAATTCTAATCAGCGACCCTGTTTTTTTTTTTTTTGAACAGAATCAGCGACCTTGTTGAAAGTTACAAATATGTTATATTTTACCGCTAGAAAAAGCACGTAAATCACAACTCAATACAAAAGTCCGTAGTCACAGACATAATTGCACGTTATATCATTGTCGGACAACAAACGTAACAACCATAGCAATATCACGTCAAACTAATATTGGTCTCTGTTGGACTACGATTGATCTCCCCGCTTAGATTATTTTAGCACTTTTGTATAGGTAAATTTATCAAATCAAAATCAAACCATGAAAATACCAATTTACAAGGCCTAATCATCAATGACAACCTTCTCCCCCCTAGATGCTGGGTCAGGAGGCGTTGATTGAGTTCATTGGGGATCGACTTTCACATTCACACTATCAATTGCGTTGAATCAGGACCCCGAGAAATCCCCGACTTATGGCGCTTCCTCCTTTTCATCAACCAAATACTCAACCGTCCATCCAGCCGTCCATCCTCATGGCCTAACTACATTCCCCGGCCCAACGGGCCCCACCCTCTCCCCTTGTTCCCCCTGACCGTAGTACGCCCAATTCATGTGATTACATGGCCAGGCGTACGACAAGCCGAACGACCACGCCCCCGCTGAATCCAAGCCGTCCGTTGCTTTGATCCTGCCCCACTTCTCGACATGTCCACGTCATCGGTGGCGATCCTCGTGAACCGGGGCGGGGCCCGGTCCGACGCTCCCGTTGACACCAACATGTGCCGTTTCGACGGTGGGGGGTCCGGCGTGGGTTTTTTCCCGTCCGTCAGGTCGGCGAGATGGACGGTGGAATAGACAACTCGGGTGCTACGTGGAGGCCTCCTGGAGCAATGGCACATTAGATAGGTGTCGTTGAGTGTCGTTGCATGCTTTTTACCCCTTTTTTTTTATTTATATTTTTTCGTTTTCATTCTACACTATAACCTATTACTGTAATAAATAAAAATGATTTTTCTCTCTTTAATGATTTGGTTGCTTTTACTCCACCTTCGCATGACTTTGACTTTTTTTTTTTTTTTTTTTTTTTCATTCTCTAGATACTACGAAATAATAATATTTTCAATATTTTATTAAATAGTTGGCATTCCTAATTAATCCCCATGGATAAAATTTTTGAACATCCGAATATATTATCTATTTGATCTTATTATTTTAATATTTTAAACTAAATATAGAAAAATTGTTAGCCGAAAAACCTAGTAATTTAATGGATTATTGTTGGAAGCATAGTCGATATTAAAACCTCAATACATATTTACCGTGAATGAGTGACATGTGTGTTTGAAGTTGTTTTTGCCAATGAATTATTTCACGTGTCAACTCTTAATTGGGAATGTGCAAATTATTTTCTAGACCGACAATGGACTTAATTATATTTTAATTTAATATAATGCATGGGGGGTTGACAAGTTTCCTATTTTATTGCTGCCTCATTGCTTCACTATTTACATCTTTTTTTTTCTTTTTCATTTCTAGACAATAATCTATTAACAAAATAATGAGCAATTTGTCTATTTATATGGATGTCACTCCACCTCGCATAACTTTCACTTTTTTTAAGAGATTTCAAGTGGCCTCTTTTGGAAGCCACGATAAGACCTCTTCCCCCCTCTCTCTCTCTCTCTCTCTCTCTCTCTCTCTCTCTCTCTTTTCAATAGTGTCGGGTAATTGTCTCTGATGTCATCGTCATCAAAGGGAGTGGACGGTGTTACTCAAGAACACGCGTTCGCCTTTGAGCCAATTTCAGCTTTAACCACGAGGAAACTCGTGCGAACGTGCACCCGATAAACTTTTGAGCCTACTTATCTTTTTTTGTCTTGCCCGAAATGGTGCTAAATATGTAAATATATCAAAAAATTAGTGCACCGAATGAGGTGGAAAATTATTATGGACTGTTAAACTATGGTTTACTTAATTGCCAAATTCTCTAGACTTTCCAAGGAAAATGAAAAATTAAAAACAAAATTTTCTTAAGAGAGCTACCACACTATTTTCCTTATCATTTTCTATCCATCTTAATATATATAAATGTCCAGTTCTCTTATGCATAGCATTGCTCTTTTTTGCCTCTAGAAATCAATAGGAAAATCTTCGTGAGTAGTGTTGCTTATTTACTTTGCCTAAATCTTGACTCAAATTTAGAATATTACCTGTACTAATGAATTCACAAGACCAATTTTGTATGCGGTCTAGATCTTTAGACCAAAAAGAAAAAAAAAATCAACTAAGGGATGATTTAAAGAGAAACAATTACTTACTAATATGTAAGATTAATTATTGTCGATACATAAATTTTCATTTAAAGGTCCAATTCCCATTTTCATGAAATTTAACGATCAGATTCACCGATAATTTGACCCCTAATAAAAGTACATTCATAATCCCACAATCTCTCTCTCCATTGCATTATTTCACATTTAACATTGCGGCCCTGATTGTGAATTTTTATGAACTAACCCTACACGACCTGACCCTAAATTTTCCGCGGTGAAGTTAAATGGCAATTCTTGTGAAAGTTTTGGACGCAGAAATCGTGGAATTTTGGGTCAAAAAGGTAGTTCAGAAGTGGAAACAACATAGAAAAACTAGCACCTCCTCATAATGGACCATATCTTCAGCAAAGATTTAGTGAAAAAGGTAAGGACATAAAAAGCAGGAAAAAACCCGGCTGAGGGGAGGCTTTAGTCTAGCATTCACATGGTCACGGCTCAATAATTGCGCGTAGAGCTAGTGGGTGAGAAGAAAACAGAATGAGATACTACCTACAAACACATTACATATTTTAGTTAGTAGTTAAAAATTATTAGAATTTCTGTTTTCTACAATGTCGATAATATGATTATCCCATGGTCTAATGAGCATTTCGATTTTGTTTGATTTTATTTATTCTATTTAGTTAGATTATATTTTGATTTTTATATGGATGATATAACAATAAGTTAAATTACATAATAAAATTTTAGTGACAATATAAAATGTAATCTAAATGAATTAGTAAAAAAATTAGAGAAAAGTCTCGTTCGAATTCAAAAATGAAATGGAGAATTCTATTGTTGAATTTATATTAAGATATCTACTATTTAATTCATATTAGAGCAGTTCGAGAAAAAAAAACATGAACAAAAACAAATAGAAATAAAAAAAATCGAATAAGGGATAGGCCTCATAGATGCGTTGTTACTACCCAAGTCATTGCCGGTATGCCGTTGCCTCTTTACTGTTTGTATATCTAAATAACATTCCTATAATACATCAAGACATCACATTGCAGGCGTTCGAAATTGTCATGTTCCTATCATAATCGCCGTATAAAATAACTGTTAAACTTAAATCTTTGAGATGATTCTGTCGCATTATTGAATTCAATCACTCGGGTTCACTTGTTGAGAGTGCGTCCATCCTCAAACCCAGTGATTTTAAAATTTCTTTTCAAAAATTTTTATGATCTAGTGTTAGAAATTAATGAGCCCTTGCCTAAGTTTTTATTTTCCTTTTTCTTGTCATGTTGGTGCAGCTCGTGTTCAAACAAAAATAGTCAGTCCATTGATGACTGAGTTTAGCGAACTTGATAGGTCGATGATGGGGCCCGATAATGCTGGACTTTGGAATACTAAACAGCAATTAATCTTTCATTAAGGGTTTGGGCGGGGAACCAAAAAAAGAAAAGCAAGACAAGAAGATAGAGTCGGGCGAAAGAAAGTGGGGAGAGCTAGGGGACAAAAGAGAGAAGGCGCGTTATGGTGAGGATGTAATTGGAAAATGAGGAGGAAAAAACAAACAAAAAAAACGAAAATGAAGAGAGGCTCCGGAGCAGCCTTAGGAGTTTAAAAAAAGAAGAAGAAGAGGAAGAATACGCGACATCAAAATATCGCGAGATGCGCCGTTTCTGTGTTTGGTTAAAGCCATGCTCGTTCCACGCCAAGCCGTCGTCGTTTCTGCACGTTGCTCTTATTACTTTTCCTACCTTTTGTTTCTTGTACATTAACGTCTCTTTGCTGGGACAACCCGCACTGCTCGATTTGAGCAGCACCTCCGACTTTGCAAAATTTCGAGGAATTTATTTTTCTGTTACTTATTATATCATTCATGTCATATATTTTGAATATGCATTTGGATAGATGAATCACTTTATTTATAGAAAAAATAATAATAAAAAGAAACCATGTTTATTGTGCATTTTTAATGGCCATACTGCATATGGCTATATTGTCACTTTTGCATTAGGCCATTAGATAGTATGACAAGCTTAACATATGTTCTTAGGGCAATGAGAACGCACAACATCATATAGAGTGAAAATCATTTTTTGTCTTCTAAGGGCTTTATAGCATTACTTCCATGCAAATAATAACATCCATGGGTACTAAACCCATTCAACAATTAGAAAGCCAATATGTAGATTGATATTTAAGAAAGACTAGATTAATTCAAAGACAACTTGGAAATTGCAAAATACCTTCTTAAGAAAATAATTAATTCTAGAGAATGAAATCGTGCTATACGCGGGCTCCTTTTCTCCAATGAGGATCTTCCGCTTTTTATTTATCACCCGCTATGCATTATGTGTGTGGGAACAATTGGTATTTAAAAAATTAATTTAAATAAATTTTTTTGGTAAAATATATGAATTATTAAATCATGAAAATAATTTATTGACAAAAATACACAATAAGAATTTTGTGTATAAATATTTACGAAAAGAGATAGAAAGAAATTAAATCTTAATTGACGTTGATAGTTAACCGACCAAATAAATTTAATCCCCTTATTTCACCAGGAGCGAAAACACTAGTAGAGAAATACACTAGATCTAAATAGAGGAAATTAATAAAGGGAAATTAAATTATATTATTGAAAAAAAGAGGAAACTGATCGAGTTATCTAAGTAGGAGAACATGCCTTGGAAGGAGAATCTCAAAAGGAGTTTGACGGTATTACTCACGAATACGCGTTCGCCTTTGAGTCAATTACAATTTTAGCCCCTAGATTTATACTATTTATATCGACATTTTGTATGCCAAATAACGTGAAAATATCAAATGCAGTTGGCTTAATAAGATCAATCATAATCTATCAAATTATTTAGTTTAATAATATAATCATGCAATAAGTAAGTCATCGGCACATGACAGTCTAACCCAAAAACTTGAACAAGTATGTGAAGAAACAAATGGAATTGCCTAAGTCAAAAAAGACTTTGGAAGGATAGAAGTCTTTCAAGGGCCTCATCGTTGACTTGTTGCGGCTGACTCTGAACGTTTTGATCTTAGCCGATGCCTACTGTGGTCTAAACGCATGATATTGGTCATTTGTCATCAGAGAAAGTGAGTTACGAAGTCGACACTGTTGAGTGCGAAATTGTCGAATTAAGCAATTTGACAAATTGTTTAACTTAATTATTTCAGGGGACGGCGACCATGGTTGTGGTTGTCCCATGAGAACAACCTCCGCCGCTTGGTTGTTGCCATGTATTCGGCCAGAAATCGATGGATATCCGACAAATAAGCCCTAAAAGCCCTACTAAGCCCACAACGTTACACTGCCAGGCCCTTGCGTATCGCTAGAGGGCGGCGAGACACCACCCCCACACTACTTTTCCGATCTGAACCAAAGAGGTCACCGTGCTGAAATTTATATATACTCCTTAGTAATTCGAAACTATTGCTCGAACGTTTGGCCAAAATAAATTAAAATTGCCCTGTGCTCTGGTCCTTCTCGTTTCTTTCAAATTCCCGAAATTGTCTCACAATTTCTGGAAAAAACTTCTCCATCCTAGAAAGATGCAGGTCCATTTCGCAACCTGAATCCCATTTGTAAACCCGTTCTTGAACCCTAAGTCGAGTCCGTTTCCATACGCGTCCCTGACCATCCTCCTCAAGCTCCATCCTTTCCCCATCCAGATCACCAACGTCCACCCCTGTTCCATGAAAACGGTGAAACGACTCACGTGCCTCTGTGCTCGGATCCAATCTCCGGGGTCTCGATCACCCCGTGAGCGTCACAGTTCTCCACCACTGTCTGGAATGGAAGCACCCTCTCAATTCCACTCGAATATTGAGGCTAGGCCTCAAGAACGTCGCCATCACCGCCATTTCCGACGTCCACTTCGGCGCCAAGTTTTCTCATTTCGCTGATCGAGCGAGAATCCGAAATAGGGAGCGCTGTGGAGTGAGGGCGAAAAATGGACGTTCAGCTCCTTCAATGACAAAAGGGGATTCGAACCAAAAAAAGAAGAAAAATGATAAGGGGACACAGGAGGAGATTCGTGCAAGCATAGCATTAATGAAGTAGAGAAAAAAGGTCCAAGACTTGTGTGCGCATTGCATTTCGTGCGTGACTTTGAGCAATAAGGTGTGGATTCGGCTCAAACTCAAGACACAATTTAGCAACAAGGAAGATTGCATGGTTATTGCGAAATCAAGCTAAATGTCGAGTTCGTACTGACAACATATAAATAAAAGGATACTCTTGATGTTAACTAAGTCCTGAGAGGGCGGTGTAGTGAAAGTTGTTGAGGCAATATAAGAGGGTGAGGGATAGGCAATATAAGCCAATTTGAAGCTATCAATGGCCGTAGTTTGACGGTAAGCTACAAGGGGGTGGGTAAGCAATATATCTTCCCATAGGGTTAGGTCCTCTATGGAGACTTCTAATCACCCTTCTTTACACTTAAAACTTATATTTGAAGTGGAAATACCTCTTGCTTGTCTCTAAAAATCTTAACTTTTGTTCGCCACGAAATCAGTACTAATTCGAGACATTAATGTCACAATGGATATAATTTAAGATTTTTGCCAACATTAATACATAATATAAGAATACAGAATATTTTCAGCCCCGATTATGCTTTAATGTTTCATTTAACTGGTTAAGCACCCTAAATTACCAAGCGTCCAAGGAAGTAATCAAAACGAGTGGCTCCTCTTACCCCTACACCTTTTACAGTGTAGCGCGAGACACTAAAAAGAAGTGGACCGTCGCTGGAGAGGTGACTCTCTCTCTCTCTCTCGCAATTTCAATGGCTTCTCGTCAGCCAATTTCTGCTGCTTCTCTTCCTCTTCACGTTCTCCTCTCTGCTCAACCCGCGCTCTCGAGCCGCGAAACCACCGTTCCCCCATGGAGAACATACTCCCTCTATTGCCGAAGCAGCTGTCCTGGCCCATCCTCAACGCCCTTCGCCGTCCCCTAGACCTGTTGCCCGCCTTCGTCGGCGCCGTTTTTTCCTCCGACCGCTTGGTGGGAGTTCCACAACAACACCGGGAGCAAGTTCGGCGGAGGCACGCCTCACATCAAGGTCCGTTCTTTAGTTTTATCGCGTCGCTTTTGCTTGGTCTCCGTTTGGTTTTGAGTGCCATTCTGGAAGATGAGGTTTTCTGGTTGACTATTACGTCGGGTTTGGTACGGTGGAATGGAATGAAATCGGGAAATGATGGGGAAAGGAATGGACTGGAGTGATGATTCCAAGTCTTGTTTTTTGTTTGGTGAATAGTGGGGAACGGAATGGAATGGAAATACTTGTGTTTGAGTGCGATTCTGGAAGATTTTGGGATGTTTGAGCTTGTGGCGGCTTGGTAATGTGCAGAGACAGTCACTGTTCACGAGCTTTTAAGGTTCTCTGGTCGAATGTTAGTGCTTAATTCAATTCACTGCAGTTCGATTGTGTGATAATTCTAGGAGATGTGAGGTTGTAGGAGTTTGTTTGATGGGGTCTAATGGCCATCGTTTGGCAGCTTTTCCCAGTTTCTGATTAACTTAGTTTGAGCTTTCTATTTTAGTTAATTTGAGGTCGATTTTTTCTAATGGATTCAAAGCTTTGAACTGGATAGAGTTTCTATCTACTTACGGTATTTTTCTTACCAACTGAAGTGTGCGGTCATACTTATTTATAGAGTTGTGAAAGAAAATCACTTATTTAAAGGACGTTAGAGAATATCCTTCGATGTTTGGGCCATGCACTTGATCCCAGCTGTTCCTCTTTTCTCATTCTGCTTATTTATGTTGGAATCTGAGTGATGGAATTTTTCAGTTCTTACTTCAATATGTTTCTAGTGGATTTCGTCACTAGCTAAGTTTTTTTCTTTCCTTCTCCTTTCATCTGCTTGTTTGTACTTTGATTAAGCTCCACGAATTGGTACCATGGTTGGTCACTTGAGTCTTTTGTGTCTAGGTTTTAAGTATTTGAAGAAGGATTTAGTGATTTGGTTGCTCATACAAGTACAATTGTTTCGTTTGATGTAAAATCAAATTATCTTATGGAGGCTATTCCAGTTTGGGTGGGTACTGCCTCGTGTTGATGCTTCATAGTCCTTGTTTTTGCATCTAGTTCTGCTGAATATGGAAACTAACAACTAGTTGTAGGTATCCGGCTTGTAACCATGAGTTTGGATTGCTCATCCAGGTCAGCAAAGCCCATAGCTGGACATGTATGGATATTTATGTCTTTGCAACCCCATACTGCGTGACATGGGACTAGTATATTTTATCTCGTGAGCACACATTTGAGTTCAAAGAGTGGGAAGGAAAAGCTGAGTTTGAATATTTAAGCTGCAATTATCTTTTTTCTCTTCTGCTCTTGCTTGTACATATTGGCGAGTTGTCAAACTTTGATTTTCCATTATTTTGATTGCAGGTGAAAAGTAGAGGAGTGTCAATCTTTCTGATGCAAGCTGGGATGCTAGGGACCCTTCAAGCACTGTGGGATGTGTTTCCTTGTTTTCAAATACCGCGTGAGGGGAGAAATCTAACATTGGTTTTCTCAAGAAGCATATGGGAGCTTCATTTGAGCAACGTCCCCAGCCCTGGGTTACAAACATCAGCATTGATGATATCCACTCTGGAGACTTCATTGCAATTTCAAAAATTCCTGGAAGGTGGGGTGGTTTTGGGACTCTAGAGAAATGGGTCAGGGGCGCATACGCTGGTCACACAGCTGTGTGCTTAAGGGATGCTGAAGGAAAGCTTTGGGTTGGTGAATCCGGACATGGTAATGAACAGGTAATTCGGAAACAGATATAGGGTGGTTATGCATGTAAGTGTATTTCTTTTTCAGTTTGAAGGCCTAATTTTTATATAGACTAGTGGAGAAAAAGCCTTTTGAGGAAAAGGATTACCTTGCAATTGTTGTTAAGCATTTTTTTCTATTCCTCGTTCTTTTTTTTCCATACATTGACGGATTGCTTTTGATGTTCGACATTTCATCCAATCTTTTTGCCTGCTGCTGTCTCTGCAATTGTAATTGTGAAGCAAAGTTTTAAACCAATTGCATAGACACAATATTAACATGGCTGTAAGTATGCCAGTCTTCCACAGTAACTGTCCACATTGTTCTTATATGGGGATATCCAACAGACAAATGTTCAAATGTTTCAAACACCCCCAGAATTGTTTGAGTCATTATTTCTCCATCTCTTTAATTCCCTGTGCTTACCTACCAAAAAAAAAAAAAATTCCGTATGCTTATCTGTCATTCATTATTAAAGACACTCATACATTACTGCTTTAATGTCCTCTGATTATCAAAGTGTGGTCTCATACATATTGAAAAGGACAAGTAGGGTTTCTGCTGTGTTTCTCTAACATTTCATGAACCCTTAGGTTTTTGGGGCATTGTATTTCTGTGTGATTACTTTATAAATGTGACTTTTGTTGAATCATGGATTTCTTCTCTCACAAATATGGTTCCCATTGAGATTGTTCCATTTTGCATATTAAGCGTGCTTTAGTCACGCCCCTATGTCCTTAAATCTCCTTGCTCATCTTATGTTCTCTAATAAGATAGGTCTTTCCTTTTTGTGCTCCCATAGAAACTTTTGATTGTAAGAGAGGATGAGTAAGTAAACGATGACATGCTGCTTCAGGTTCATGTTGAACTGCAGCTGATCCTATTTAGGCTCCTACTAGAAGCTCTATTGTAGCATCATCATATTTGTAACATAGGGAATGCAGTGTCTGAACTTTTTCTGCTGAACTTCAGGACCATCCTTACACACGAGACGATAACTTACTGATGATGATTATGGTTAGAATTTGATGAAATGACGTCCTTTACTTGAGGCAGACCTTGATTAATAAATTTAAGGTCACATTTGGGTTTTTGCTACATGCTTTGTTCCTTTGTGTTGGTAAAGGGGTCAGGTGCTACAGAAGTCTAACATAGTAATAGAGATTATGCAAGTTTTGTTTTGTTCTTATCATTGCAGGGAGAAGATGTCATTGCTGTGTTACCATGGGAAAATGGTGGGAGTTCGAGCTTAACAAAGATTACTCAAATCCCCACATTGTGTTGCTTCCACTGCATCCTGATATGTGAGCCAAATTTAATGAGCTGCTGCATGGGAGTTTGCACAGATTATGAATGGGAAACCATATGGTTATCACAACATGCTTTTTAGCTGGATAGACACCATCGGCGCAAATTATCCACCGCCATTAGATGCTCATGTGGTACAGAGATTGTACACGTGCATATATGTTTATATATATTTTGTGGGTGCATTCAGTTGCCTTAGACGATTTTCTAGCACTAAGGCCTTGTGTTACTTCCAAGGTATATCTGTAGATGCCTTGAGATTCTTAGATGCTGGATACGAAATAGTTTCTGCTTCTCAACATGACTGCTAAACAGCAATTTACTCTTACTTTGATAGACCTTGAAATATTATTAAGCCGTGTGTTAGATCCTAACAACACGTTCTAGTTGAAATTAGACAATCATGCCATGATTTCGAATGAATTCAACTGAACAAAACAAAAGGCTAAAAAATGAACAGTGATTTTGCCAAATAGCAGGTTCGCATGTGACTCTATTGAGTGCTGACATTATGGAAAAGAACCTGGCTTAGTTTGACAATTATTCATTTTTTATGGCCTCCTATATGATACTAAGACAGCAAAATAGTAGACTTTGTTCATTTTTTCTTAAGAGTTGCTATCAGCCTGACTGACGATGCATGTAATATGCTCACCATGTGGGGTGCTTTATTCGTGTGATGGGAGTGCGGTTCACTCATTTTATAGAAAGCATTGTATTATTGTAGGTTGCTTCTGTTATGACTATGGAACCAAGTGCAACCAGCCTATGCTGCGAACATATGGAATGAAGCACTCAACAAGTGACTAGGAACAAAGGTACCGTCCCATTCAATTTGCAATTGTCTGTGTGACGTTATGCATCTTGTTTTGCACACTGAGGTGCAACTGAAATCTAATGTCTCTTGAATGACATTCTGTTAACAAATGTTATATGGTTGTAATTACACTTACTTTACTTTATGGCTACCTTACGATTGTGTTGCATACAGGGCTTGGATCTTACTAATCTAATACACGAAACTGAAATGAGAGGGTCATCTTTTGCTGAACTGCTGACACTCCAGAGCAAGACCATTGGGTATACAGTGACGGGAAGTCCGCCTCTTGTGTAGCTTTTGTTCTTGAAATGTACAAAGCAGCAGGACTCTTTGATCCAATTTCTAGCTCCATTCATGTTACAGAGTTCACTGTAAGTGCGATCTGATTGACCCTAGTTGGGTTATCTTTTTTACCCTAATTGCTTGAATTTACTCTCTAGAGATGGATGTCACTTTCTTCAAAGATTGAGAAAACTATAATCTAGTTTGCCTTTCCAAGCGTGACTTTTTGTCATGAGGCATCCCATCTAGCATTTTGTGAATAGCATTGTCTTTTATGCAGATAAAAGATGCTTACTCACTAAGGTTCTTCGAGAATCATTCAAGCCGCTTGCCTAAGTGGTGCGATGATGGGGACGACGTCGAGCTTCTGTTCTGTCAAATACGAGGTTGGTATTGAATGGAGCTGCCAGGATACTATACAGTGGACCTGTACCCTCATATGAATGAAATGTGTCCATCTCTGGCCCCAAAATATTCCAAGCCATCCAGCTGCTAGAAAACATTTCCTATGATGTGAGTAGAATTGGTAGGTGATTCTATCAAATTGTAACTTATGACTGCAAATTTTTGTAGAATGTGTAGTAAACAAAGACCCATGGGTTGCACAGATTCAGAAATTTACTTCCAATTCCATTTATTGATATGAACCCATATTACATGTATAAATTTTTTGCATAATGTTATATTGACACTTTATATAAATCAATCGTTATATTATTGTTTAGGCTTACATTATGTTCTAATTTTTATGAATGTTCTTGCTACATAAGTATTTAAAGTAAGATTATCTAAATTTGATGTTTACTTTCTATCTTACGACAGATAGAAATGCTCTTTTGTTTAAGTTTCTCTTATCTTCCTTCTTCTCCGAATGTATATTCTATGCATTTTGTGTAAATGATATGATATGGTATTGGAAATTTTTAATACACATAAATAAGACTTGGTTTTAATTTGCATTACCTGGTAAATGGCCCTAATATGAGCTATTTTTCTATCTTTTTTTTTTTTTTAATTTATTCATAAAAAAAGTCCATTTGTTTGAGGTGAAATCATGTATGTTGATTCGCACATTTATGGCATAATGTAATTGGAAAAAAAATAGATTTGGCATTATGCAGTTTGAATGATGTTATTCGGTAACTGCTAAAAGAATAACTAATAAGTGAAAAAAAACCACCGACCAAGGTGGCGTGGATGGTAGGGCCTTGGACCTCCCGGTGGAGGCGAAGTTCGAATCCCCGCGGTTAGGGAGGCGCTTAGCTACTACATGGTGAAATTTACGTCGGGGTGGTGGTTTCAACACGGCGCGCTGCAGTCTGCTTCTCCCGTCCCAAAAAAAAAAAAAAAAAAACTAATAAGTGAAAAAAAAAAAAAAAAAAAAAAAATCAAACAAAATTGTTTCAATATTAGATTTATATTGATATTGTCTCTTATTCCAAGTTATAGCCAAATCGACAAATTATCTAAACCAATATTAGCATATTATTGAGGGTAGACTAATCGATAAAATAAGTAACATATTTATTATGGAGTATAAGAACAACTTAAGTGCCAAAGGTAATATTTTAACTTAATCCCTAGAGGATGAAGTTTGCGATGTTAGCCGCTCTTGCCATGGGAATAACCATCCCACCAATTCAAGACTTGGTGACAACCGCAATGAATCTCTTAGGATTGGTTTTGTGACTTGGCTAATGAGGACTATTAATCATATGCTTCTAATTGAATTTGCAACATCTTAGTGAAAGTTGAAAATCAGTATATTTGGACAAGGAAAAACTACAAGAATGTACACTAACAGAGCTTCAAAAATGCACAAAATCACTTCATATTTTCTCTCAAATTTTGGATTGTTAATTCGCTAGATCCCATTTGCATGAACTTATATAGGTACCTGTTATGTGGCATCCACATAAAAATATTTAGGAGCAAGCATAATATGCTAAATTCGTGTTTTCCCAATCACGGGACTCGTTTCATATGTAGTTTGGATCTTTAGATCAAAAAGAAAAAAAATGTCCCAAGAATGATTTAAAGACTATAATAACTCGATAGTTTTTAAGTTAAATTACTGTTACGAGCTCAAAGGTTTCAATCGCATCTTCATAAAAATTAACGAAGAAAAACACTGATAATTTGACCCATAATAAAATCCATTTGTAATCTCACATTCTTGTGATTGTACTGCCCTTTCTAATAAGAGTGCAATTATTGTGAACCAATATGTTACACAACCCGACTCTGAATTTCCAGGCGAATTTAAATGGGAATTCTTATGAGAATTTTGGACGTGCCCGCTCTTCGAAGTGAAGTCCTTTCCGTTCCCTCCTCCTGGTTGGCCGAAAGGAGGCCACTTTCAACACGACTTTCCTTCGTGTGTGAATGAAGGAAATTAGCAGTGTGAAAACACACAAAAGGAACCGAGAGCTGTAAATGGTCGAATTCTGGGTCAAAAGTAGGTAAAAAAAGGACACGGCAGCAGAGAAAAATCCGGCACATATTCATAGTTTCTTTTCCTCGATTTTTATGACCGAGTCTTGAAAACGAATGAGTTCTTGCCTGAGTTTTTGTTTATCTTTTTCTTGCTACGTTGGTGCAGTTCCTGTTAGACAAGAATTGTTAGTTAATTGATGACTGAGTTTAGCGAACTTGATGAGTTGATGATGATGCTCAATAATGCTACACTTTGAAAGACCAAACACCAATTAGTAGTCTTCATTAAGGGTTTGGGCAGAGAACACCAACAAAAAAAAAAAAAAAAAACAGCAGGAAAAGAAGAGCGAGTTGTACGAAAGAAAGGGGGAGAGAACAGGGACAAAAGAGAAGGCGCCTTATGGTTAGAATGTTGGTTGAAGATTGAGGAAAAGAACAAAAGAAAACGAAAACGAAGACACAATTCAATGCAGCCGAGAGACATCGCTTGGTCTAAAAAGCGCCTCCGACTTTGCAAAATTTCAAGGAGTTCTTTTTCCTGTCACACTTTTGAATATATTTCTGGTATGCATTAGGGTAGAGGAATCACTTTAATTGCAGCAAAAATAATAATAAAAAGGAAGCATGTTTAGTTTGCATTTCACATCAAAATTGCTATTTGCACATAGGAGAAAATCCAACCTAAATATTTGAACGAGTAAGTGAAGGTAAATTATATAAATATAAGGCCTACTAAAATCTTGTAAATGAACTGCATGAGATATTTTTAACAAATTTCACTAGCTATTTGCATCTTATAGACACAACATGCAAAATTATTCCAAAAACGTTCCAGGAAATGACAAAAAACCGATCCAGCAAACTTGCAGCATCACTTGGGGGCAAAACCACCGGGGAAAAAACTTTTCCCTGCTGCCCTGACGAGCATTATCGCAACAATCAACGTTGATTCTCCTCTCGAAAATTGCAAATCTTGGATCATCATCATCGTTGATCTCAACAAATACATGAAATTTCTCCAATCAGAGTGGCCCTCATCACCATCACCAATTTCCGGTGAATCGAGAAAAGCCATTGTGGTCTGTCCGGAAGAATTAAGAGCCTCCAATGCCCGTAACTTTGATATTTCTCCCTTCACTTCCCAAATCCTAAGACGTTGCAGGTTTGCCAAACCTGCCAATGTTCCTCCCACCAAATCGACAGTATTTCCTTTCCAAATTATTTCAGGAATTCTGATGCACTATCACTTCGATTTTCTTTTTCTTTTCCTTTTTCCTTGGGTTTTATTACTTTTGTTTTGCTGATCCGTTTCTTATTTGGAGCCATATCAATACCATTCAATTTTGATGAATAAATGTACTTCATACAAAATGTTTATGATAAGAATGCACTCTGTAGTAAAATGTTTAGATTAAGCAACACTGTCAAATTTGCCTAGATCGTAGTATGACACTGGTCAAACCATGCGAGAGGAACATGCATCTTATTTCGTCGATATACAAGTACTTCATCACATCTATGGACCCTGTGATTATTCTAGTTTAGTAAATATGGAACTTTACAGTACCACATCCATTTGCAACAACGTATGGCACTTGAAATAAGTCAAATCATAAGCAACTTCAAATTCGCAGGAAAGCATGCTCAAGTGGCATAGCTGCTGAAGGCTTCTTGGCAGGCTGTGTTCGAAAGCAGCACTGCAGGAAATCCTTTCCCTCGGGAGATAATGTCTCAGGTATTGCTGGAGAACTTCACATCACCTTAAATATGACTTGAGCCTGCATTAATGATTCAACCTTAAACAGAAACTCATGACACAGATCACATACCAAATGGTAATATGTGTAGTCCCAAACTTCCTACAGAAAATGGTGATGGATTTAGTCGGAAACATATTCCTTGGAAGGACAGAGAAAATGAAAAAGCAATGCAGCAAACGTACCCGCTCATACTCACTCCTAGGAAGCTTCACAGTTATCATTTCAGTAATAGTATGTCCCAAACTCCACATGTCGGCAGCACGATCGAGATCCATGCTGTAATTATTCACCATCGATGATTGTATGAGCTGCACGATATATTATTCCATCATTCCGCCACAACAAAAAAGGAATGTAGCATTAACATTCACAAAAGCAGAGTATCTCATGAGCCACCAGTTTAGACTTCCCTTCAAAGAGTAGTAAGCTACTTGTCTGGTTAGCTAACAAATGGTATGGCATTAGTAAAGCCGAAGACCATTTAATGTGTTCATGGAACATGGATAAAATAGCAACATCTTTGTAGACATAGATACATTAGATTGACAACTGAATCAACCACTTTCAACTTATGTTAGCTCATTACTGAGAAGAAGGACCATGAAGCAATCAACAACATGATTTCAGCAAATGTTTGAGAATTCAAAAAGAGAGCAACGATACTATGGCTACTGTCCCAAATTCCGTTCTATGGACCAATACACTTTTATTTGCCCCATGTTAGGAAGGAGGCCCTTCTTTACTCTGACTAAATTCAATCCTTCTTTTGGAATGCAGAGGAGCAGCAAAAACAACACCACAACCTTTTGCCAAAGGTATTGGGTTCTATTCACTATCGGTCTTAGGAACTTTTTGGAAACCACTAGAAGAGGAAAGAACTCTCATTAGGTTTTGGCATCTGTTTGCAGCGAGAAATCTTTTCCCGTTTATGCAACATAGTAACTTTACTCAAGACAATGGGAAAAAAAAGTGAAGAAAATTACTCAATAACATCCATCTATAATAGATTTTTGCATAGATGAAATGCCACAAACCAGTGGTGAGAAGTACACAGTCACCATGGGTCCCTGACTTCACATTCAAATGCACCACAGATCTGCTAGGAATTTCCACATGCAGTCAGTAGTCTTGCAGTGAAGAGGTCGAAACTCACATGTTTAGCAATCCCAAAGTCAGCAAGTCTGACTATCCCGGATGCATCCACAAATAAATTAGCTCCCTTTAAATCCCTGCGCTAACCAAATAGTTTTGACAGGTCTGTAGCGCAATCGTCCTAATCCAATATGCAAGTCATTTCACGATGCTTGATCAATGGTTTAGAATTATCCATGTATGGAGTTGTTAACATGCAGTGAAGCCAATCCAGTCACAATATCATAGGTAAAAGTGCAGACAACCGATTCTGTCAGGGTCCCAAGACGTTCCTTTATATACTTGTCTATCGAACCGTGATGTGCATATTCTAGATATACGTTGAGCTGATCCTCAACCTGAGTTTGTATGGACATGTTGAAATTTTGGTGAGTCAAATTATGAATGCCTGTTGAGCTGGGACATGCAGATGTCGTGGAAAGTTGACTCACAATTTCACTGACATAATACTGCCGAATGTTCGGATGTCTAAGCTGGCTAAGTACCTGAATTTCCTATAGTAGCAAAGTAATCAATTAACTGGAAATGATGAAAGTAAGTTTCCTCGCAGCATATTTAGATCAGACGAGAGGATGGATCAGATGCCAAAGCATAACAAAAACATTACCTGCTTAAACTGCCTCATGCACTCAGCCAAATTTGGACTATTAGGCAATAGCTCAAACTCCTTCCATTCACCCAGAACTCTGGTTTCTCTGTCACGGAACATGTCAAAGTTCAACCGACTGGATGTTTAAAAAATTGAGCATGTCAAAGTTTCCCAGAGCTAACTTACTAGTTGCTTGCAATGTAAACACTTCCGAAAGTGCCACGTCCAATAAGCTGGCCTTTTCCCCATTGACTTGCTAGTGGTTTCAGCAACTTGAGCTGAAGATGTAGGGTTATCCATCTATCCATGCCTTCGAGGCATTCAAAGAGGGGTGATAATTGTGCAATTCTTTCTTCTTGGTCTTTTTACATTTTAACCTAAAGTGGGGCTAAGATGACCTTTTACAGCAAAGGGAGGAAAGAAAACTTCCTGGCCGCCTGTGTTTCCAGATATGATACAACTACTAAGCAAGTCGAGTATTCTATACTAGATAGTTTAATGTCGAAACAAGTTCAATCAGGGTCACGCTGCTCTGATCCAAAAGAGCAAAGTGGCGTACGTCACAACATTTTCGATCGACAAGTTAGAGCAATATTATATTTGAAATCATTTCTAAACACAAACAGATTAAAGGTACTGCTGCCCAAAATTCTCTCTTTTCTCAGAAGGCTAATATTCCTGGAAGATCAATCCATAATAATAAATTGTCCTTTCATTTTTTTGACTAACCCGAAATATCGACCAGATTGACTCATTTCCAGTAGCCAATAAAAAATGCGATTGCGTTCAAAATACACAAAGCATGGCCACATGAAAGAAAGTCAATTCATATGGCAACTTGAGTCGAGTTTGCAGGAAAGCATGCTTGAGTAGCAGGGCTTTCTTCAAGAGTAGAGCCAAGGATGATCCTTTCTCCTGGCGGACAGTTCTGCAAAAGGCCGCTGTTAGAGCTGCATGACTATATAGACAGATAAGCTACATCTGACTTTTGAGAAGTGAAGCAATCGTATATTAATTAAACTCATTAACCTATAGCATTTGGAAAAAAACGATGCACTTTTCTGAGATAAGGTTGAAGAATAGCCTGAGCGTTGGGATGATCCCACATCAGCGTCTTCCACTTTTCCTCATCTTCCACCAAAATATACGGAAGCTCCTCAATTTCACGCAGTGGCAGTTGCAAAGGAATCCTCTTCAGTTGTAGGCATCTGTACACGTCCAATCTTTTCATGAAATCGCAGCTTATTGGGGCTTTGTATATGCTCTTCAGCTGGCATAGATCGTGTAGCTTCAAACCCTCTAGCTTTGGGAGAGAAATTGAAGAAGGCTGGAAGGATGAAGGAGTGTTGTTTACAGAAGTCGTTATGCTTCCTTCTTGGCCTTGTCCCGCTCCGCTTATCAACTCCACCATTCCTTTGCACTCAGCGACCTCGATACTTTGAAGATTTCGAAGATGGAGCAGCCACTCATACGTAAGCAGCTTTCTCATGTTATCGCAATAGCTTACCTCAAGAGATTCGAGAGAAATCTGTTCATCCGGCGAGTATGGAGGAGGACCTCTGATTATCTCCTCCATCTTCTCACAATGAATTGCTGTGATTCTTCTTAGATTGGGGAAGTGGGGCATCCACTCGGATTCCACCGCTCTCTTCATCTTGTTACAGCCTCTAATGCTAATCTGTTCCAGACTAGGGAAAAATGGGAGCGGATGTGGTGGTGGGGATGTAACTGCTGCTATTATCCCCACCGTCTCCTCACATTCCCCTATTTCAATCTCTCGTAGATGTGGAAGGCCAAATTTAGACCCATGCCCAAAGAGATAATTCAGTTTCGGACAATCCCATATTTTCAAAACCCTAAGGCTCGAGAAGAGGAGAGGCACAGGGGCTGGGGCAAAGATGTCGATTACTTTTTTGTCTTCTCCATAGAGCACCCCTAAGTTTTCTGAGTTTACTATATATAGCTCCTCAAGGTATTCAAGTGGACCTATGCTAGACAAATTTGGTATACCGTTGCAACAAATTGTCATTTTCTGCACGTCTTGGGGAATCAAAATAAATCTGCCGGTGCATTCCCCTCCCACACTCACAATAGCATGATCCCACCCCCGAATGTTGACTTCCCTCTCCAGATTCTCAATTTGAGTAAAATCACGGTCTTCCTCATCATAATATTTTTCATCCTTGTCGAGATAATAACAGAGATAATAATAGCAGCGAGGGTTACTCTGTTCAATAACCCTCACACACTTATTGAAATCATTCGCATCTTCAAAAGAGCATTCGAGTGTCTCCAGTGCCCTCAATTTTGTCATGTCTTGTCCATCTAGAAAGTAAACTTTAAGATGCTGCAAGTTTAGCAAACCCCCCAGTACTCTTTTAGGTAATTCAACGGTCAATGAAAAACGTAGGTCAAGGTATCTCAAGTTCACCAACATTTCCAGGCCCTCGGGCACTTCTTTAAGCTTATAACAGTAACCAACGTCCAACTTTCTTAAAGATGTGAGCTTCCCTAAATAAGGAATATAGCACAATTTCCAACACCCTCCAAGCAATAGTGCCCTCAAGTTTACCAAATCTGAGATGGAATTTGGAAGTTCTGTTAGTTTACAGCAACTCAGGTTTAGAACCTTTAGCCCACATAACTGTTTGAAGAAAGAATCAGGGATGACCACATGCTCTAACAAGCTTCCATTCAATAGTAAAGTTGATAGTTTAGGACAATTTGGTGACATGTTCAATGGAATTTCACTTATTTCGTTTCCCATCAAAGAAACTTTCTCCGAAGCATCCGTCCAATATTCCTCAGATGGAATACTTCCCAACCGCTTTCCTGCTTTTACAATGGAAGTCGCACCCATGATGCACAATGCCATGTCTCTAATCAAATCGTGCATCTTCATCTCGCTCCCATGATCTTCCAATAGGCAAACATTTCCTAGTTTGTTCAATATGGTGAGGCCTCTATCATATTGTTCCCTCCTCGTATTTAATCCACCAATCAATCCTTGGTCAATAAAGAATTCTACCAACTCAAACGTATAAATCAATTCATCTTCAGGATAAAGTGCACAAGATAAGAAGCATTGTTGCACATCAGGATTACCAAGGCGATCATAACTGAATTTTAGATTCATTAAGACCTTCTTCTCCATATCTGTTTGCCCCTTACTTGATTCTTCCAATTTAACCAGGGAATCCCTCCATTCAAACACATCAGTCACTCCTCGCATGCTTCTTGCCATCGTGATGACTCCAATTGGCAATCCTGCACATTCTTTAACAATGGACTTCACCATTGCTTCAATTTCTGAATTAAATAGAACTTCGGATCCAAGCTCCTCCCAAAATAAACTCTCGGCTTCTTTTTGAGATAGAGGTTTAATTTTTATCTTCTCTTGACATTGCATTTGGCAGCACACATAATAAGATCGAGTGGTTAAGACCAACTTAAATCCATTTGCTCTAATAGGGATTCCCACCTCTTCAAGATCAAAACGTTCCCACACATCATCAAGAATCAACACACAATTTTTCTTTCTTTCTAATTGCTTCGACAACATAGCTGCTCGTTTCTTCTCATCCTCAACCTCCATAATGTCTAATTTTAGATCCTTCCAAATATCACTCTGCAACTTCTTAATGCTGAAATCTTGAGACACAGTGATAAAAACCACACCATCGAAGGTTGCATCTTCGAGAAGTCTATTATGTATGTGCATCATAATAGTTGTCTTCCCAACACCACCCATTCCATAAATACCCAATTTGCATGCATGATTCTCCTTCAGATGGTCCCAAATCAACTCAATGTTCCTATGAATCCCTTTACCTGTTAACTTTCGTTCCAAAAGTTTGACTCCTTTGGCATCTCTCTCTTCTATGAGCAGTGGTTGTGGAAGCGTTTTTCCTATGAGTTCTTCCACTTCTCTCGCCAATTTCTCCACCTGTTCCTTTGGTGGCAAAGTTTCCGCATTGGCTTGGCCAATTATTTGGAAATTATTTCTTGCTCTTTCTGTCTCTTTCAGCCATCTATCAACCAGTATCCTCGGCTTCTTCCGAACTGAGGAAGCAGCAGACTCTATCTCCATCTGCTCCTCTATGACAGCTTCTTTGTCATCGAGTTCTTCCACTTTTCTTTTCAGGTTTCTTATCTCTTCATCGTTGGCATAGATGCTCCGTAAGTCCATGACCGGAGAACCCCTGTTCATATCTAATTTTTAAAAAACATATGTAAGATTTCGATAAAATAATTTGGGGATATTTAAGAATCTGGTGGAACCATATAGTAACAATGAAGATTAATCCAAACGCACCTTGTGATGACGATGGACCTGTTGCATTTGTTGCCGCCTCTGGAACTTGCGAATCAACTGTTGTTGCCTCAATAATGTGAGAGTCACTTGCATGCTGTGATGCAATTGAGGGATCTATGTCCATTAAAGTTTGCAATTGAGAGTGCTGATTGCAATCATGCAAGCAATCTAAATTATCTACAGCGGCTAATTGATCATCCTGGAATGATGACGCCCCTGCTGGAGTCTGCTGGGCAATCATTTGCATTTGAGATTGAATGTAACATTGTGACTGATCTGGCAAATCATGAAGATCCAATTCCTCTTCCGCTAAAGCCATCGTGGAACTTTCACCTGTGTTTTGTTCATCAAAGTTAGGACATGGTTGATTGGAACATGGGAGAATGCTTATTGTAGTTAGTTTACTGGATACAGTGGGTCCAGTGGCCACGTGCAACACATTGGATGTATGGTTATTAAGGAATAGGTTATTGACTCTCTTCATATTTGAACAGTGGTGTGGAAAAAGCATGTTTATGGGAGATTTTTAAACGTCACCACTTCAGTTAAAAAATCCGACATGTTTGTGTTGAAAAATATAATAGATGTTTTTCTCCCGGCCTAGATGAATGTATAGAAACTTCACATGAACATACCATGGCTATTTTGTGCCAGTGACGGCATTGTTGAACCCTGAGGAAACTGACGCTCTGCTTGTGATTGTTGGCCAGAGTTTAGCCCATTGATATCCTGTTGGTTGAAGTTTGAAACGTCGGTCGGCCACTGTGGAGCAGCATTTGAAGCTTGTGATGATGATCGGAAACGTAAATCCGTATCCCTTAGAGCTGTTGATGATTGTGCAGTTGGATTCTGCAGCACATTCCTTGTCTCGGATTGATGTGGAGCATTTTGATGTTGAGGGGGCACCAAAACTAGTTGCACTAAAAAAGTCGAGCGTAAAATAAATCAACAATGGGACTTTTAAATCAAGCCATGGGTACAGGTAAAACGAACGTCTAGAACTTGATTAAAAAAAATATTTACAGCGAAAATCAACATATGCTCATAAGTAAATATTTTGATGAAATAAACCGTGGGGTAAAAAGATAGTGATATTGGACATATAGAATATGCAATGATACAACTGTAATTTGGAATCGATACGATATGGAAGCAGATGAATTTGAGTTATTATAGAGAGAGTTACTAATACGAAAAATAAAATGATTTTTCTTTTCTCCACGCCTGGATGAATGTATAGAAACTTTACATGGACATACCATGGCTATTTTGCACCTGTGACGGCATTCTTGAACTCTGATGAAGCTGACGCTCTGTTTGTGATTGTTGGGCAGAGTTTAACCCAATGACATCCTGTTGGCTGAAGTTTAAGTGTTCCATACATTCGAGGAGGAATCCTTGTGAGAATAAAGGCCCCGTGGAAAATTGACCGTTGGCTTCCCTGCTCTCTTCTTCAGCCTCCACCTCAGCTTGAAGTGGCATGTCACGTGATTGTGGTTCCGTGGAGGATTGACAGTTGGCTTCTCTGCTCTGTCCTTCAGCCACCTCTCTGCTCTCATCTTCAGCCACCTCATCGAGTAACGACCGCATTAGAGTTAAATATTTTGAAGAAAGTAATGGTGTGATAAAAAGTGATATCGGACATATAGAATATGCAATGATGCTTGGCATGTTCTTGATAGGATAATCCATGTTGCTATCTTGCTTAAAAAATCATATGTTAGCTTTCGATAAAATAATATGGAGATATTCAAGGATCTAACATAACCATAGTAGCAATGTAGATTAATCCATACAAACCTTGTGATGATGATGGGCCTGTTGTATTTGTTGCCGCCTCTGGAACTTCCGAATCATTGATTTGTGCCCCACTAATGTGATTTGTACACTGTGATGAAATTGAGGGATCTATGTCTACTGGCGTTTGCAATTGAGAGTCATTGCAGTCCTGCAAGCAATTTGAATTACCTACAGCAGGTAATGGAACATACTGGAATGATAATTTCCCTGCTGGAGTCTGCTGGTCATTCATTTGCATTTCCTTGGGATAAAGAGATCGATTGGAATATTGTGGCTGACATGGCGGATCAAGAAGATACGATTCTACTTCTGCTAAAGCCATCGTTGAAAATGGTATGTTTTTATCTGCGTGAAGTTCATCAAAATTAGGATATAGTTGATTGGAACACGAAAGAATACCTATTATAGTTAGTTTATTGGATCCAATGGGTCCAATGGACACCTGCAACACATTCAATGCACTGCTATTAAGGAATAGGTGATTTGACTTTCTTCACATTTGGAAAGTCCCATAGAAAGATCGTTTTTATAGGAGATATTTAAAAGTCCCCACTTTGGTTAAAAAACCCGATTGTTTGCATAAAAAAAATATAATAGATGTTTTTTCTCCAAGCCCTAGATGCATGGATAGAAACTTCACATAAACATACCATGGATATTTTGCGCCGGTGGCGGCGTTGCCAAAGTCTCATGAAAATGACGCTCTAAGTTTTCCAAGTCGGTTGCCCACTCTGTTGTTGTGAATAAGTTTTCTATATCTTCCAAGCTTTGTGATGACCGAGGAACAGCTGGAGATAGCATGTCACGCAACTGTGGTTCCGTGGAAAATTGACGGTTGGCTTCTCTGATCTCTTCTTCAGCCACCTCAGCTTGACTTGGCATGTCATGGGAATTTGATTCGATGGAGGATTGACCGTGGGCTTCTCTGCTCTGTTCTTCAGCCACCTCATCGAGTAATGACCGCATTAGCTTTCTTATGTGGTCCGGCACTTCCGTGCAAATGGAAATCCCTTCAATTGGGGCTTTAAGCAAGTGACCTTTCACTCCCGTAAGGTCTCCAAAGGATTCTACACTGCAGTAATGACAACGCCATTTGTTGTCCTCCAGTCTATCGACAAATTTCCAGGCTATATCCTCTTTGTTACGATCCTGCAAGCAAATAGGGCGCACACCATCATATATTATCCCCATTTTTAATAAATCTTCTTAGCACGCATAGCATCATTCTCAGGCAAACAATGTAGCTACCACAAGCATTAAAGGCACCTGATTGTGTAACCAATCCATTTAGCATGCTTATGTGCTCCGGCACTTTTTTACAAGGAGAAATGCCTCTGTTTGAATGTTTAAGAAAGTGACTTTTCACTCTTGTAACTTTTCCAGAGTATTCAGTCTCGCAGTAACGACAACACCATTTCTCGCCCTCCAGTCTAATCACGAATTTCCAGGCTATGTCTTTAACTCGCGGCATCTTGTCATCTTGATTATCAACATGCAGGCAAAGAGAGCACGCCCGATTATATAACCTACCAATCTTGTGTATATTTTCCTAATGCGCATAGTATTATTCTCAAGCAAATAATAGCATCCACAAGTAGTAAAGCAGGAAAGCCAAACTGCAGATTAATATTCAACAGACCCTGGAAAATTGACCGTTGGCTTCTCTGCTCTCTTCTTCAGCCACCACCACAGCTTGAGTGGGCGTGTCGCGGGATTGTGGTTCCGTGGAGGATTGAATGTTGGCTTCTCTGCTCTCTTCTTCAGCCACCTCAGGTTGAGGCAGCATGCCCCGTGACTCTGGTTCTGTGAAGGATTGACCGTTGGCCTCTCTGCTCTCTTCTTCAGCCACCTCAGCTTGAGCGGGCATGCCACGTGACTGTGGTTCCTTGGAGGATTGACCGTCAGCTCCCCTGCTCTCTTCTTCAGCCACCTCATCTTGTAACGACTGCATTATCTTTCTTACATGGTCCGGCACTTGTGTGCAAATGGAAATCCCTTCATTTGGGACTCCAAGCAAGTGACCCTTCACTCCTGTAAGGTCTTTAAAGAATTCTCCACTGCAGTAATAACAACGCCATTTGCTGTCCTCCAATCTATTGACGAATTTCCAAGCTATATCCTCTTTGTTACGAACCTGCAAGCAAATAGAGCCACCCCATCATATATTATCCCTATTTTTTATACATCTTCTTAGCGCAAACAGCACTATTCTCAAGCAGATAATATAGCTACCACAAGTACGAAAGTCACCTCATGATTCTGTAACAATTCCATTAGCGTGCGTATGTGCTCTGGCACTTTTGTGCAATAGGCAATCCCTTCTTTTAATTGTTTAAGAAAGTGACCTTTCACTCTTGTGACTGATCCAGAGGATTTTTTATGGCAGTAAGGACAACGCCATCTCTTGCCCTCCAGTCTAACCACGAATTTCCAGGCTATATCTTCAGGTCGCGGCATCTTGTTGTCTTGATTATCAACCTGCAGGCAAAGAGAGCGCACCCAACTATATAACGTACCGATCTTTGTGTATATTTTCCTAGCGCGCACAGCATTATTCTCAAGCAAACACTAGCATCCGCAAGTACTAAAGCGGGAAAGCCAAACTACACATTAGTATCCAACAGACCCAAGAATAATTTGCTGTTTTTGAGACGAGAAACACCCGATCTAACTCAAAGACACCTTGGGAATTGCGGACTCCCTTCTCAAGAAAATAATTAATTCTAGAATTACGAGATTCGAGAGGTCGCCGCCCCGAAAAGAGGCTTAGCCAAGAAGTCAGGCGGCACACACTGTTCACCTGCGGCGCAGAGAGGACTTCGAGAGGTCGTTTCTCTCGAATCTGACTCCAACTATAATCTCTGTGAAATCCCTATAGACTCGAGGAGATGTGGGTAATCAAAATAATGATTGGATTTTGGCGACCGACGCGTTGCCGGTGAAGCAAAACCCTACATAGCTCCGGATATTAAACTTTTAAAAAAAACGAAAATCCCTAACTCGTGAGAAATAGAGCTAAAATCCCTTACCTGGTGCTCGGAAACGGAGATTTCGGGTGTAGCTCGATTTCTTTCGACGGGCTGCAATCCACCGTCGTCGCTCTCCCCCTTGTCTCTTCTCGCCCCCCTTCTCTCCCTATTACTTCGTCTCTCTCCGTGCTGGGTTTACGAAGTTGTTGGGTTTATATATAAGAAGCCACGTCACTTCTTACAGAACTTTCCTGACTTCGTATAAAACATTTAAACGTTCTATACGGAGTCAGGCCACGTCATTTCTTACAGAACTTTTCTGCTTTTTTTTTTTTTTTTGTCGGTACAGAACTTTTCTGATTTCGTATAAAACGTTTAATAAGAAGCCAACATCACTATTTTATAAAGCTCTTATGACCAGCACTTTTTCTTCCGAAAATGCCCTTTTTGGAAGCACTTTTGCCTCAAAGCTCTCCTATCTCCCCCCAGCTGCACAAGCACTCTTCCTTCCGAAAATACCCTTTGCGGAAGCACTTTCGCTTCCATTCACTCCTTATAAAGGTCTCCTGTCTTGCCCTATATGAGAAGCCACGTCACTCCTTACAAAACTTTCCTGACTTCGTATAAAACGTTTTATAAGAAGCCACATCACAATTTGTAAAGCTCTCATGACCAGCACTGTTTCTTCCGCAAATTCCCTATCAAATGAGACGATTAGACCCCTTAATAACGTGCCTCAGTAGTATTTAGAGTGAGAGATTTGATACATTAAAATGACTTGTAAAGTGACGTGATTGAATTTTATATCTATAAACTAAAAGAACCACTTATAATTTTATCATATCCTTTTTTAATCTGCTCTAATTAAATAAGGTTAATACCACGAAATATCCCAAATTAATATACATATAACAAATTTATCTCGAACTAATTTTTACACCAAAAACCAAAAAATTGTGAATTTATGACAAATTTATCATCCATTGATTTCTGTTAAGTTGGATTAATATTATGAAAAACTACAAATTGATACACTTAGGATAAATGAAAGGTAAAACCCCAAACTAATATACTCATCAACTACCATATATCATCCAACTCAATAATTTAAAGGTAAAATTAATGAAAAATATCGATAATAAATTTGTCAAAGTATATCAACAGTTTAAAAATATTTTTGGATAAATTTATTACAGATATACCAATTTTGGGTTTTCGATGATATTACCCCTTAAAGATTTGATTGTTTTTACTCCACCTCACATTAATTTAATTTTTTTATTTATTATTCAATGCATTTATCAATATCCAATAGATTTATAAATGATTAACGGAATCTTCTTATTTTTCTTTTTTTTTTTTATTTATTATTAGATTTCGATCCAAAATTGTTTCTCTTTTCTAAATGTAGAAATATATCACCCTTTCCTATTCCTATACTAATTTTCCTATTCCTATACGAATAAAATTGTAAAGAAAATTGGATTGATTCATTTTATTTGATAAAATTTGGAGTTCATAAAGAAATTAAGATTATTGTGTATACCAAATTAAAATGACTAGCATTATTCTTACCGATCAGTAAAATCCATTAAAAAAAAAAGAGGATAGAAAATCCGTTTTATGGTAAACCTCCTTAGAATCTACGAAATAATATATTTTTAATGTTTTAATAAATAGTTAGCATTATCCAAATTATACCCATGCATGAAAATTTTTCTAAATATATTAACTCAATGTCACCTTGCAACTTATGTATATTGAGATCTTGTGACATAGCAATCCACAAAACATTAATATGGTTTGCTTTTTCTAGGAGCCTATTATGTATGTGCACTATAATGGTTTTTTCCCCGACACCCCCATACCGTAAGTGCCTAATCATGATATGCGATCCTCTGTTAGGCACCGCAAGATCTTAGTATTTGTCTCAAATGCCTTTCCTGCCTGCAACTTTCGTTCTAATAATATATTGACTTCGGCATCTCCCACCTCAAACGGTCCTTCTGGAAATTTGCTTTTTATGATGAGGTCTTCCCGCTTCTTCCATCAACATATCCACCTGTTATTGTGGTCGCAAATTTTCTGCGCTGGCTGGTTCAAGACTTTGGAAATTTTTCCTCTGCTTTTCCACGTTTGTCAACCAATTCACAACTTCTATTCTCTGCTTCTTCAGAGATAGAGATGCAGCAAATTCTAACTCATTCTTTATGTCAGCTTCTCTATTGTAGAGTCATTCTACCTTTCTTTTCAAAGCTCCATTATTTTCAAAGTTGCCAGCGTTTGAATGACTCTATTAATAGCTAATTGTGAATCAAGAATTCTACGTGTTAGATCCTAATGTAAGCATTCATGCTTCTCCCTAATTAAGTAACATCAGGATCCATGAGGATCAATTTAGATAAATTAACATGTACCTCGCGGTGATGGTGGACTACTCACAGATATGTCCATCGGAGCTTGTGGGAAACATGTAATCAAGAACTGGTTACTCTGTGATGATGACGATGACACGCTTGGGTGATGCTCTGTGTTCATCGTCTCAAGATTAAGAGGTTGATCTAGAAGACTTTGACATGGAGGGTGCCTGGAAGCTGGTTGCAAAAGTAAAGCAGATTAAAATCATCATTAACAATCCTGATCAATCAACCATTGAATTTTCAAAACAAGCCACAAGCGTAAGTAGAGTCAAAATCTAGACTTAATCCCACAAAACATCTACACTGAAACTAACATTTACATCCGTTTGATATTCTCATATAACATTCATCATTAAAAAATAAGAGAAAGTACACATATGAAACATTCAAGGATACGCCTATAATTAAGAAAACGTGGGAGATGTTAAATAGGAGACAGTAGAAAAGAGAAGAGAAGGATCAATTCAAGGCATACCTTGTAATGACAATGGGCCTTCTTAGTTCCGCCCTGTGGAACTTGGGAATCTACGTCCAGTTTCTCAAAAGAATGAGGGCCAGTGGAAGGCTGTGATGCACTTGGCGGAGATATGTCCATTGAAGTTTGTGAGGGAAAGGAACTACTCTCATTTTCACATTCTTCATCACATATAAGAAGTGGCTGTTGACTAAAATGCTCAACGGCATTGGTTACACTTGTAGCATTGGACAGCGGAACTACTTCGGCAATAGGGATTTAATTGCAGTTTTGCAAACAATTTGAACGTCAAGGGATTGATCATTTTGTGATGACGATGGACCCGTTCGATTCTGCAGGTCATTCATTGGCATTTCCTCAAAATAACAAGATGGAATGGAATGCTGTGGCTGATAGGGCCTATCGAGAAGATAAGACACCCACTCTGCTGAAGATATTTGCGGGCATGGAGCATTTTCACCTCTCCGTTGTTCATCAAAGCCCGAATGAGTTTGATTGGGATGCTGGGGAGTGCCAATTGTAATTGTGTCACTGAGACGGGGACCAGGCGCAGCACCACCAGGTCTAGTTATGCAACCCACTTGTCACGCTGTTATTAAGGGATCGATGACTTTGCAATGGTGATGGCCCTCTACTATTCCGTTGTTCATACCTCGTCTCCAAATCAATAAACTGATCAAAAAGCTCTGTAGTTGACTTTGGATCAAGAAAAATCGAAGCCAAAGGATCGGTTGCAGGTTGCTGGAGAGATGAAGTTTTTTCGTCTCCATGTTCATCATTCAAGCGTTGAATTGACCCATTGGGTTGCGGCCCTTGCGGGGGCATTTCTGCATCACCCCCAGGCATGCCAACGAGACACAAGGTCTCTTGATACTGACAACCTACTGAAGCTGCACCAACAACACTTTCATTCTGCCAATGGCAAGATGGTTGCTCTGGGACGTTTCGATTCGAGTCCTGCATACTATGGGGACTCGAAGCATGGTCACTACCAAGGACTACAATTTGGCCCATGCCGTCACTTCTTCGTCCCATTATCTCAATAGATGCGCCTCCCCTGTTGGTTGCATCCGCCACACTTTTACCTTTCATCACTTTCAAAGCTTGGGATCCCACATGCTCATCGACTCTCTCTCATGGTTTAATACCATAGCCCAGAGCCCCCACGAGGTGTGCCCTGATCCCTGTAGCACTTCCACCAAAATCCTTGCCACAAAACTTACACATCCACTTGTTCGCCACAACCTCCACATGCCTCCGAAATGGATCAACCTCTCTAGGCATCACTTATTCTGAGCTACAAGAGAGGAGACAACTTCGAGCTAACTAGAAAAGAATGAAGTCAGACAAGATCTGCATCTGTAAAAAAGAAGCCATACTAAACCCTATCCCAATCACCCAGTAAGCATCCAACCAAAAAAAAAAAACGAAAGAAAAATCACCCAGTAAGCAGAACCACCTGAAGATCCCTCAGAGTGGGTAAATAGCAGATATAGAAAAGAACCGACGAAATTGGAAATTCCAAAGTAGCAAACATAGATGAAAAGGAAGGACCAAAGCTGCTCTGGCAATCTGGACCACGGAAGAAATTAGCGTCAGGAATTTCAGGAGGTTGCCAATTTAAATTTTCAGGAGTTTATGGATTCGTCAGGCTTTGGGGGTACTCGAGAAAGATCAATGGTCGGGCATTTTTATGAAATGGAAAAACAGAGTCAATGGCAGTCAGGACCGGACCAACATCAAGGAACCAGCGGCCAGGTCCAACCTCCATGGAAAGATGACACGTGGTGAGTGGCACTGGAAACCATAAAAAAAAATAAGAACCAATCCCGTAAAATGCAAATCTTATATTGAGATACGGTCTTTTGTTTTTTGGTCAGTAAAAAAAAAAAAAAAAAAAACCGTATCTCAATATTGAGATACGGTCTTGCTTTATCATTTTTGAGCTGTGAAATCCTCTAACTTGCAATTAATTCCGTTAGCTCTTTTTTTCAGGTTAGTATATGAAGCCTAGAGAAAGAACAACAGAAAACGCACAGGCTTAACAAACAATTTGAAATAACATACACAGAGCTTTCTCTGCATCATTCGAAAGACTCTTTGTTTCCTGCAACATCTTGATGAGAAGTCTCACACCAAAGACCGCCGTTTTAACAGCTCCAGCAGACGGAGGAGCAGCATGATTGTGAAAAACTCCATTCCTATCCTCAAAATAGAGTAGATAGCACCATTCCAAGTGAGTTTCAATACAATTTTAGTCAAAGACCTCCCTCTACAAGCTCTAAAGAACCCATTCTATCCCAATTATTAACATTCCAACAAACTTTAACCAGCCCCATTAGAGATCTCCATCCTTTGAGAAGGCACCCTCAAAAAACAAAGGTTTCCTAGACTCGGGAAGAAGAGCATAAGACACATTTGTCATCAATGGAGGACCCCCTTTTTATCCCGTCCAAGGTTTGCAGCCTGTTCAAGATAGCAAGCCAAGCTACAAAGCTGAATTTATGCAAACTTGGATTAGATCTTCTGCATTTTATCCCTTACCCACTTACAAGCATCAGCCTGAGTGAAGCATCCAGAGGAATTTCCTTTGAAAATTGCTCTACCCTCAAAAGCAAAGCAGGGGAAAGATCGTTCCACATATGGCTGCTTGAATATGCACAAACAATTCCGATCCTGTTGGAGGACAAACCCACTCATCTTCATAAATGACACCAGCAACAAGAGAGTTCAAGCCCATTGCAGCATTATAAATTAGTTTTTAGGATAAACATCCAAACAACACCCCAGGAGGATGCCAAGGATCATTCCATAAGAAACTACAATGTTCATTACCATTTACCAATAATATATCTAACAAGTGGCTAAGGATCGACCGTGCCTCGAGGAGCTTCCTCCGAATACACGTGCTATCATTCTTGGGGGGAAAAAAGGAAATATGTCCTTCAGCTTTTCTCTGTTAATGAAATCAAGTTCCTCCATAATTCATGGTTAGTGACATTATCAACTTACTGACATGACATGAACCGGACACAAAATCTTCAACATTTCTTTCATTTCTTTTAATATGGCCACCTAAGTTCTAGAACTTATGATAAAAGTAATATCAAGTTATAAACTAATTTAATTAAAGCAATCAAGTTATTAGATGCGTTCAATTTAAGTGATGGAAAGTGGAGATATGACATTTCTAAAATTTTGAGAATGCATGGCGCTAATGTGACATATCAAAGAAAAGGCAAAAAATTTTAAAAAATAAAAGGCAAAGACCACACAAAAAAAAAAAAAAAAAGCAAAATAATAGGAAAATGGAAACGAAGAGAAGGAGGTGTGTTTCCTCTCTCTTCACGGAAGTGTTGAAGTGGTTGCTCAAGGGTAGTCGGTGCTCATCAAGACCTCAGCATTGGCCCTCTCTCTATGTGTTAAAATAATAATTGAAGAAAAGGAGTATAAGGTAATCGGGGCACTAAGCTAACAAGTCGGTTACAAGACATTGTGTGAAGCACAAGCCAACTTAGGACGAACCCTTGCGAGTTTCACTGTCTTACCCCAAGCATAGGAAGCTACTATATTTGTCAAAACAGAGGTGATAGCTATGCAATTATTTCTTCTTCTTTTGACTACAAAGGGCAAAAAGAAAACTTGCCAGCCAATGTTTCCAAATATATAAAATCACTAAGCAATTCGAATATTCTAAATAGTTTAATGTTGAAATAGTTCAATCTAGGTCAAGTTGGTCTGATCCAAAAGAGCAAGCAGCAACGTGTGTGGCACAACATTTTCAATCGACAAGTTTATGCAATATCATGGTTGAAATCATTTCTAAACACAAACAAATTAAAGGCGGTATCGCCCAAAATTCTCTCTTTTCTTTAGAAGGCAACATTTTGGAAAGATCAATCATAATAATAAATTTTATAAATTTTCCTTTCAGTTCTAAGCCGAATAGGAAGTAGACTCTGCTAGTCCCCTGGCTTCTCAAATATTCAGATCTATTGTCCTTTGGCTAACTCGAAACATCAACCAAAATTTTATTTTCAATTTTTTTTCGACCAAAAAGTTCCTCACCAGATTGAAATTGGACAATACTCATGCAAATTCCAAGAAGACGATTTCATGTGAAGCTCTGCACCATCATTAGCAGTTGGAATATGAAGCTTAGGACGTCTGAGTGATACATACCTATAACACTTCGAAAGGAGGAACCACGAGATTGCTAGTACAATCTAAAGCACGAACTACGACCGCCGTCCGAGAATCCAAAAAACAGATCGACTTCCTCTGCTAAAATCTTCAAGGGCCTCAATTGTTGACTTGTTGACCATTTGATCTTAGTAGATACTTACTGTGGTCTAGATGCATGATTTCAGTCATTCATTATCATGATTTCGACCATCGCTGCAGTGGTTACTGTCTCATGGCATGATAAACCCACGAGAACAATCTCCACCACTTGGTTGCTGCCATGATATCCAGCTTCACCTGACGACGGCAATCATCATCGATTGGCCTATGCACACTATTTTTCGGATTTGAATCACAGAGGCCGCTGCTGGCATGCTCTTTAGTAAATTCAAAACCATTTGCTCAATCGTTTTGCCCAAACAGCGCCCCCGCTCGCTCTGGCCCCTACCGTTTCTTTCAGATTCCCAAAAATCATCTCCCAATTTCTGGAAAAATGCGGGTCCATTTCGCAACCCGAATCCGATTCGCGAAATCCGAGCCCGTTTCGATACGCGTCCCCGACCATAGGGGTGAGCGCGGTTCCCCGTTCTTAAAGGACCGGTTCCGGTTCCCCTTCCATTTTTTTTCCAGGAACCGGCAATTTCGGTTCCGGTTCCGGTTCCTATTAGAACTGGAACCGGAACCGGAACCGGTGCGGAACCGGAACCGGAACCGGTTTCGGAACCGGTTAGGGCTCCAAAAGGATACCCCCCTCCCCCGCTCGCTCCTCCTCCCTCGCTCAGCACTGAGACTCCCTTTCTATTTTCTAACCCTACTCAGATTTCAGATCTGGAACTCACGCCGCCGGACGCCGCTCTAAGTCTCGCCGCCGGACGCCGCTCGCCCTCAAGGCCGCCGCCGCCGGACGCCGCTGGACGCCAGTTGCTGACGTCGCTCGCGCGAACCCTCGTCGCTGCCGTGCTCTGCCTCTGCCCGTCGCCGACGCCGCTCTGACTCTCGCCGCCGGACGCCGCTCGTCTTCAAGGCCGCCACCGCCGGACGCCACTGGACGCCAGTTGCTGACGCCGCTCGCGCGAACCCTCGCCGCTCAACGCCAGTCGCTGCCGTGCTCTACCTCAGCCCGTCGCTGACGCCGCTCTGACTCTTTCCCGCTGCGACTACCCGACGCCGGCAGATCTGACCCGAGTTAGTCTCCGCTCGCGACCCACCGCCTCTGCTCGCGCCAGAAGCCCAACATGCCAAAAAGCATAAGCCTGTCATTTATTATTTCTTTTCTTGTTCGTTTCACGTTTGCTGGAATTGGGACTTGCTTGGTTGCGGATTTCGATGGTTTTTGATGCAAAAGCTGAGATGATCGAGTCCCTCACCATGATATAATTTTAAGAATCGAATGACTGTCTCTTCCTTTCTTTTGGGTCCGTTACTGTTCCACAGATTCTCCTGTTGTTGCTGATAAGGCACGATTCTTCTATCCCATGTACACCTGTTATTTCTGTGAGTCCAGATTATTTACGTGTTCACCCATTTATGACTTAGAGGACTTGCAGGCTTTCTCAAACGTAAATTTTTTTTGCAGGTAAATCACTGTGTTTCCAGATTCCAGCCCTACTGAATGGGAAGGTGGTTGTTGTGATGTCACCATTGATAAGTTTAATGCATGGCTTACTTGATGTCTCCGGTCAACTAAGCCGCGTCCACCCAAGTGTTTAATAATGCAATTAAGTGCAATTTTCTGATCTGAGCAAAGTGGTCTGCTGAAAAGCACGATGAATATCAGAAATATCTTTTGCGAATTACCTTCTGTTCCTCGGACTATTGTAGCAATAACTGAGGAATCTGAGCTCGTCCCTTGTTCAAATGGAGAGGTGCGTGTTCTTTCTCTGTCAGAAGTCCCAAGTTTGTCTCCGACTTGCAGTCACAACTAATTTCACATGAAGTCGAACATCATATCTTTTTATTTTATTGTTTTCATAGCTCGGGAAGTATATTTATGGCGTGATTTTGATGTTAGAGAATCATTCATGAAACTCTGTTTTGCTAAAACTCTTGCCAATGGGGAAGCAGGAAATGTTGGGTGAACAACTCGTAACCTCATGGAAATACATATGGAAAATCACCAACTTCAATAGCTTAAGTTCAGTCAGGTACTACTCTTAAGTATTCACAGTTGGCGGCCATGACTGGTAAACATCGTTTCATTTTCAGCAGTCGTAAAATGATGTATCTACTTAGGCTGTAGGCTTGATTTTGAGCAGGCGCCTGTTGATCTACCCAAAGGCAATAGAACCAACTCTTTGGCACTATATTTGAGTGTTGCCGATCCTGCAGGACTTCCAGACGGATGGTCTAGATTTGCACGGTTCAAATTGACTATGGTTAATCAGATAAATCCTGGTTCTTCAAAGAGAAAAGGTATGAATTGTCTACTCCAGGGCCTCCTTTTCCCCCGGCTAGATGGTTCTTTTATTTAATCTTGCTGTTAATAAATTTCTGAAAGGATGATAAGCGATGATCTGAGTTCTTTTGTTGGTTCATGTAAGATGTATAAAATTCAAGTAACAGGAAACATGTGATTTTGTCACTCTACCCCTCTTTAGACACCCAGATTAGTTTTGGAGTGAATATTCACCATTTTGAAAGTGGCTGGCGAGTGTAGATTTGATGCTGAAGAAATCTGAAGGACCAAATTGATGTTTTGCTGAAGTAAATTAGAACATTCTGGTGCTGTGTTTTGAATATTTTATTCAAACATGTTTCAACTTTACTCCAGTTGTTTGATCTGTTGTTGAATGTTGTTCCTGCATAACATGGTAAATGTCTATATTATTATATGCACACTCTATTTATGATCTACATCCTTCGCAATCACTAAACTCCCGCTGATCTTGCAAGAGACAGAACACATTTTCACTGCTAGAGAGCGATTGGGGTTTCACATCCTTTATTCTTACCTGTTGCTCGGTTATTTACCATGACTTTGACCATTGGTTCAGCTTTGCATGTTAATTATCCTGGTTGAAGTTTATGGTAAGGATTCTTTCCTGACTGAAGTTTTTTCACGTTTCAAGAAACTATCTATGTTGAGAGAACTTCAGCACCTCCAAGATGAAGTTCTTGAAATTTGACATCCCATTGATGGCTTTGACTGCTGCTGCTACTGTGTTCGAGAAGATGTTATTCGGGGCCTTTGCTTTGAATGTCAAAGGAGACAAAGATTGTGCTTACATCATTCTTCCGCTCCAATCTACATTTTTCTGAGTTTGTTTTCTTTTGTTCTAAGGATTGGATTAGGTTTTTTTTGTGTTCATAGGGATATTTAAGTGCTTGAAAATAGAAATATGCACCAGCATGATTTTTGGTAGATTTGCTCCTAATATGAACCTGCTGTTAACAGGTTAAGCATATGGTTTGCACGTACTTTATAATTCAACTCTGAAAATGAATAAAAAAGAAAAAGAAAAGAACCTGTTGGAACACTGGGCAAACCACTGGAACCCGTGACCGGGTAGGTTCCGGGTTCTTGGTTTGACGGGTAGGTTCCGGGTTCCCAAATTTTTTGGAACCTGTGCTGAGGTAGGTTCCGGGTTCCGGACGGGCCCCAGGGCCGGCCAGGAACCGCTCACCCCTACCCGACCATCCTCCTCCTTCTCCTCCTCCTCAAGAAGCTCCCTCCATTCCCCAGGTGGATCGCGCCATCGTCCGCCGCGGCTCCACGAAGATGGCGGAAACGGCCCGCTCCACCAATCCGGCGGCCCGTCCGCCCGTCCCCGCTCCAAGCCGGCGCGCACGTGCCTCTGCGCCCGAATCGATCTACGGGCCTCGATCACCCCGTCCGCGTCACCGTCCTCCCGGCCACGGCTGGAGCGGAAGCACCCCCTCAATTCCACTCGAATCTTGAGGCTAGGACTCAAGAACGTCGCCGTCGCCGCCGTTTCGGACGTCAACCGGCGCCGAGTTCTCGATCTCACCGCTCGAGCAGGACACCGAAATCGGCGCCAAGGATTGGTCGGTGCGGATTTGGGTGTCCAAAACAGGGAGCGATCTGGAGTGGCGGTGGGAAACCCTAATTCGGTCGTCGAAGTGAGTGGAGCTCATTGTTCTGGGGATGATGGGAACTGCGGTTCGACCGCCCCGAACGGTGTGGAAGTTTCGGAGGATTCCCAGGCGCTGCGGAAGTCGCGCGCTTGTGGAGTCTTGTCTAGAGGTACTGGCAAACCTGTTATCGGTTTTCGAATGGGCAAGAAGGGCATTATCGAATCGATAGACCATGTTTGGATGTCTCGAATCGGTCATCAAGGAGGTGACTTTGATGCCATATTAGATTGTGAATCGGCTCGCAATGTTCTGTCGAATGGATTTATGGTTAGGAAATCGCAAAACCTTCTAGCAAATCCGAGCTTGGAGCTTGAAGAATTTGATGAATTTGTACTCGAGGTGCCGTGCGGGTTGGTACTTCTGTTCCCGACCGAGAATGCGCTCAGCATGGATGAACTCAAGGCAGCTGAGTTCGAAGTCAGGAACTTGATTGTGCTGGACGGCACGTGGATGAAGGCGAAGAGAATGTACAGCGAGAATCCTTGGTTGAAGCTGTTGCCTCATCTGAAGTTGGATTTGGAGGTGATGAGCTTGTACGGAGAAGTTAGAAGTCAGCCTCAGGCTGGATGTTTGTCCACTCTCGAGAGCGTCATTTACACGATGAAGGCGGTTGAGGGTGGTCCGGAGGGGCTGGATCAACTGTTAAGACGTTTTCCAGTCGATGGTTGATGATCAGAGACGATGTAAAGACGAAAGATTGGGTAATTCCACTTCAGAGTAAGCCTCTTCCAGCCTGCCTGCCATGAGGGAGCTCTTGGGCAATTTTTGATCAAGTTTGTATTGCATAATTGCATTGATTATTTGTGCCTGTTAAATTCTGATTCGCTGAGGTCTCTGCTGTCCCCTGTCTTTTGCACTTCTCAAGGTTTTGCAGAATCTCATGCATCCCAATCGCCTGCCTTGGCATTTTTAAGCTCTTCGCTAGTTCTGCAAAGACTTAAGAGCCTATAGGTCCTTTCCCTCTTAATTATTCCTAAGTTGAATCTGCCAAAGATGCGCTGATTTTCTGCACTGTGATTCTCTTATTTAACTTTGTGAATATTGACTACCAGCAAGCACACTGGGTTGAGTATCAAAATATATACTCAAGCATTTATGCTGTAATTCAATGGAATACTAGAGTATGACGTGCATAGATATATGTAATTACATCAAAGTTCAATGTGTTGACATGTCGGAATTCGGATAGATATTGCCATTTCTCAAATCACTCTATATTATTTAGCTTAGTTAATTACTTTCTACATGTTAGATTTCAAATAAAAGAGTGAAACGATATTCATTTTACGAAGAAAGTACGAAAGTATTTTGCTGTCACTCCATGTCAAGAATGATCACCTTTCAACTAATATAAATAATTTTAACTTCACTATTGCATGATTCAATCAATATAAATGAGTCTCCTTGTCATAATTTGATGCTTTGTCATCACTGTTTGTTGAAATATCATGGTTTGTTAGGTAAAAGGCAAGAAAGAAGGGAAAGACACAAAAATTAAATCAAATTCAAACCAACCCAAAGAAATTGGAAGAGCAAAAAAAAATTAGGCCTTGTTCTGTTCAAATAGCATTTGGTTTTATTAATATAGCAAGCATTGATAGTTTCTGGAGGGGCTAAGATAAGGAAAATTGCATGAATACTGGGCAGTCGAGCTCAATTTTAAATTTGTAATGACGACATGCATATAGCTTCATATAAAATGAAAGCATATACCATTGGCAGAATGCACTTTGTTATGTTATCCAGAAGAGTTTCTAAAAGCACTGGCTTCTTTCTCGGGTTAATGGCGTTTCAACTTTATCCACTAATGGGGATGTTTGATGTAGCTAAGTCCTGAAAAGCTGGCATAGTTGAAGTCCTGGATGGTCAAGGAAAGATCATTTCTGTCTCTTAGGCACAATCCAATGCAGTAGTCCTTGAGTAGGTACTGGCATGGGTCTCTCATGTAATGTTCATCTGAACATAACTCCCAGGAGCCCTCGCCTCTGATGTAGCTCGACTGAGCCCTCGCCTTTGGTGGAGCTCGATTGAGCCCTAGATCTCAGATCTATGCCTCGACTCGGCCGTGAATCTGAGACGAAATTATGTCAATGGCTCGAATCAGCCCCATCCGAAGTCGAAAGGGGATGACGAGAGAGATAGAGGCGCAAGATGAATCTAGGTGGCTCAATTCTCGCCGTCGAGCTCAGAGACGGGCCACGGTGTCACCGGCAACATCCGGGTCAAAGGACAACTGCTACGGCTCGACTAAAGCATGGCAGAGAAAAAAAGGGATCGGTTTGTGAAGGCTTATGGTCGTTCGTGAAGAAGCAGAGGAAGTAGAAGGAGGTTAGTGCGAAAAATCCATTCTTCTCCTCTTTAATTCCAAAAGCGGGCATGGAGAGACAGAAAAGGGGAGCCTGCGAAGGGAAAAAATCCCTTAAATTACTATTTTTGAAAATTTTAAAATTCAATTGAATTTTTGTGATAAATTTTAGGATTTAATTATACTTCATGACAAATTTTAGGATTCTAAGTGTATTTATCCCTATTAATTTTTATTATTTTTAATTTGATAATTGTTTAATTGGTATTAATAGAAAAAATTGTGAGTTATGTTGGTGGGTTTGGATTGGCTATGTGTCATATAAATTGTGTAGAAAATAAATGGGTCAACGTGAATTAAATGCGTGAATTTGAATTGAACCTATTTATAATCCATCCAAAATCAATTCAGTCCACTCATTTGTCACGTCTATTTATATGTAATCATATATGCATCAACATCACATAGAAGATTGAATCAAATGACCCTCTGTCATTGATGAGTCCAGCTGAATATAAAAAGGAGAGCTAAGCTCATGGGCAAAGAAAAGCTTACTGACCATCCTTTTGCGTGAAATTTAAGATTCCGTAACTACTTGTGCACATACTAATCCTAAGAAAACATGACGGTTCATTAAATTGCCACCGGGTTTTATGGGGGAAAAGTACCAAAATAGTCACTGCAATCTTTTGTATTGTGCCAAATTCGATCCCTAAACTTTTGATTGGACCAATTTAGTCACTGCCTTTTCACATTGGTGCCAATTCGGTCCATCCGGCTAATTTAAGCCGGAAATTGCTGACTTGGCCGCCGGCGGTCTTACGTGGCGCCACGTAGACAAACTTTATGATTTTTCATAATTTTTTTCAAAATTTTAAATTTTTTAAAATTTTTAAATTTTCTCTTTTTTTCTAAAAAAAAATTCTTTTCTCCTTACCCTTGGCCGGTGGGTCGCCGGCCAACCGGCCGACCATCGCCGGCCACGAGGCTGAGTGCAGGCGAGGGCCCCGCGCCCTCGGCGGCCACGGCGAGGCCGCCACGCCCTCGCCCGCCACGGGCGAGGCGTCGGCCCCCGCCCGGATCCGGGCGAGGGCGAAACCCTCGCCGTTGGCCGGCGAGGGCGCGGCGCCCTCGAGGCCGACCATCGCCGGCCACGGGGCTGGTCGGGCGAGGGCCCCGCGCCCTCGCCGGCCACCGGCGAGGGCCGCCACGCCCTCGCCCGCCACGGGCGGGGCGTCGGCCGCCGCCCGGATCCGGGCGGGCGCGGCGGCCCTCGCTTGTGGCGAGCGAGGGCACGGCGGCCCTCACCCCGGATCCGAGCGAGGCCCTCGTCGGGGGCGAGTCTTCAAGCGGCGAGCGACGGAGAGAGATCTTTGCGAGGAGAAGCGGCGCGCGTACATGCCCTCGCTCGGATGCAGGCGAGGGCCGCCGTGCCCTCGCCGCCACGGCGAGGGCTGCCGCGCCTCGCACTGTGGCCGACGAGGCGCGAGAGGCCCTCGCCGGCCAACGGGCGAGGGTTTCGGCCCTCGCTGGATGCGGGCGGGGGCCGACGCCCGCCGCGTGGCCGGCGGGGCGCGGGGCCCCTCGCCCGACCAGCTGTGGCCGGCGATGGTCGGCCGGCCGGCGCGACCTCGCCGGCCAAGGGTAAGGAGAAAAGAAAAATAAAAATAAAAAGAAAAGAGAAAAAAAAAAAAATAATTTAAAAAATTTGAAAAAATTATAAAAAATCATTAAAAAATTCCACGTGGCGCCACGTAAGACCGCCGGCGGCCAAGTCAGCAATTTCCGACTTAAATTAGCCGGATGGACTGAATTGGTACCAATATGAAAAGGTTTAGGACTAAATTGGTCCCAATTGAAAGTTTAGGACCTGAATGTCTTATACAAAAGGTTTAGGACTATTTTGGTACTTTTCCCGGTTTTATGGTATAGGGGAGTTGCTAATTTATCCTAAAGTTCTCGCATAATATTTAGAGATAATCGTTTATTGGCCGTTACTTACTCCATTCCTTACGTATTGCGTACTTAAATTATTACCAATAGGAGAACAATCAGCTGTTAATAAACTATGAATATGTTTATTCCTGCCAAGTACATTGACAACATAACCAGTAATGATACAAATGTATACATGATGAAATAAGGATACAAACAGAGGTTCCTGCAACAAAAATGTTCTACTGAAAATCATCCAAAGAAGTCCACCTAGACATCTCACGTGGCAATCCACGCGTCAATCTCTCCATCATACTAGGATAATATTGAGTCTTAGGATTAAGACCCATATCAAGTTTAGCCAATCCATGCGCCCAAGGAGCAAGGCTACTGCCAATACTACCACCCCATCAAAAGCAACTCTAACAGTGTTATCAGCCGCATCTTCCACAAGACGAGCGCCCCCACCAGCACCGTTGCCAGAACAATAAAGCCAGCTCTATTACCAGCAACGGCAGGACCAACAGCAACCCCCACACCAGCCCCCTCGCCGCCGTCCTGCTCATTCTCCACCTCCTGCACCTCTTGCTCCACTTCATGCTCACCAACATTGTTGTCGCCATCCTCAATATGGCCGTCACCATTGCCATCACCATCCAGAATGGGGACAACAACAGCGATCAATTCATCGTGTAATTCAACTTCTTGACCGTCCTCTTCTTCACTAGGTATGGTATTGCCATCTCCACCCTGAATGGGGACAATGACGGCAATCAATTCATCGTGTAATTCAACTTCTTGACCGCCCTCTTCTTCACTAGGTATGGTATTGCCATCTCCACCTTGAATGGGGACATTGACGATGGCGAATTCATCATGTAATTCAACTTCTTCACTGCCCTCTTCTTCATTACGTATGGTAGACAGGGGAAATAGACCTATGGATTAGAAAAATAAAGAGGCATTACATCACGGTCTCATAATGATTGCCACACAATTCTACCAGTGGATCAACCTTTACAAGACTACTCCTCTGTACTTTTTTTAACTATCAAAAGACTAGTTCTCTGTACTTTACAAGCTTAAAAGCGAGAAAAACAAACACATAATCGCCAAATCTGACCTACAAAAGTGCATTAAACACATCTTTGCCAGCCCTTACCTAGTTGACAAACTTTCTAAGCGAAACAATTGAATCTCAAGGAAATGAAGGACGTAAATTTTAACATAAGAATCAAACTCAGCTCTAATGTCTATGGGTGACCGTAAATCACAGATGAAGAAGATGAAGAAGATGAAGAAGAGAAAATTACCAGATATAACCACAGCTTCAGCTTCAGGAATGATCGCGTCTTCTCAATGGCGCGTAAAAACATTCCCCATGAGTGAATTGTTTTGTGAGAGAAATGCGGTGCCAAATGCTAAGGGGCGAGACGAGAGTTTTATAAGAAGTGAATGGAAAAAAATGTGCTGGACAGGAGAGTTTTAAAAGAAGACAAGTGCGGCATGGGGGCTTTTCATGAGAAAGAAGCCGCGTCACTTACAAAAATTTCCTGACTTCGTATAAAACATTTAAACGTTTTATACGAGTCAAACGTTTTATACGAAGTCAGCCGCTACAAAACATTCCCGACTTCGTATGAAACGTTCTATAAGAAGCCACGTAACTAATTATAAAGCTCTCATGACCAGCATTTTTCTTCCGAAAATGCTCTTTTTGGAAGCCCTTTTGCCTCAGTTCTTATAAAACTCTCCTGTCTCCCCCTTAGCTGCACAGGCACTGTTCCTGCCGAAATGCCCTTCTCGGAAGCACTTTCGCTTTCATTGACTTCCTATAAAAGTCTCCTGCCTCGCCCTTATAGAGGAAGCCACATCACTTCTTACAAAACTTTTCCGACTTCGTATAAAACGTTTTATAAGAAGCCATATCACTATTTATAAAGCTCTTATGACCAGCACTTTTTTTTCCCGAAAATGCCCTTTTTGGAAGTACTTTTACCTCAGTTCTTATAAGACTCCCCTCTTTCCCCCCTTAGCTGCACAAGCACTTTTCCTTCTGAAAATACCCTTTTCGGAAGCACCTTCGCTCCCATTCACTTCTTATAAAAGTCTCCCATCCTGCCCTTTAGCATTTGGTATCGCAATTTTTTTGGGAAAATTGTTCAAGAAGTCCTAAACCTATTGTACTTTTGCTAATTTAGTCATAAACCTTTTAATTTTACCGATTCAGTTCTAAACATTTTCACTTCTTACCGATTTAGTCCACCTAATCAATTTTGGCTAGAAAATGCTGACGTGGACGCTAGCAGTGCCACGTAGGACCGCACGATGCTGATGTTGACAATTTTTAATAACATTTTAATATATTTTTTAAATTATTATTATTATTTTTTGTTTTCTCCCTCTTTTTTTTTTTTTTTTTGGGCTTTCTTGGCCTTTTTGGTGGTCGACCACCGGCCATAAGCCAGCCGGCTGGCCTCGCCTACCACAAACGAGGCCCAGCCAAGCGAGGAGGAGCCCTGGTGAGGGGAGCCCTCGCCTAGGTGCGGCCCGACAAGGGTCGCCTGGGCGAGGCCGACCCTAACCTAGGCAGGGCAGTCTCGCCAAGTGTTGGCCGGGCAATGGTGACGCCAGGCGAGGCCACGCTAGCCTAGGCGAGGGTTGGCCTCGCTAGATCTAGCGAGGGGAGCCCTCGCCCAAGCGAGCATCAACCGGCCAAGGGCAAGGGCCATCCTCTCTAGATCTAGTCTGTGTGAGGCCGACGCTCGCTTAGGTGAGGGCAAGCCCCAGTGAGGCCACCCTGGCCTGATTGAGGGTTAGCCTCACCCAGGAGACCTTTGTCGGGTTGCGCCTAGGCGAGGGCTCCTCCTCACTCGGTCGGGCCTCGCCCGTGGCGAGCGAGGCCAACCGGCTGGCAGGCCAATGGCCGGCCACCGAAAAAAAGCCAAAAAGAAAAGAAAAAAAAAAAAAGGGAAAACAGAAAAAAAATTCAAAAAAATTCAAAAAAATTCAAAAAAATATTAAAATATTATCAAAAATTGTCAACGTCGCACGGCAATCCTACGTGGCACCGTCGGTGTCCAGGTTAACATTTTCCGGCCAAAATTGGCCGGATGGACTGAATCGATAAGAAGTAAAAATGTTTAGGATTTAACTAGCAAAGTTAAAAGGTTTAGAACTAAATTAGCAAAAGTGCAATAAGTTTAGGACTTTTTAGATAATTTTCCCTAATTTTCTCACAAAACAAGTCTGATGGGGGAAGTTTTTGTGCACCATTGTGAAGACGCAATCCTTCTTGAAGCTATGATCATATCCGCCAATTTTCTCATCTTCATCTTCCTCATTTCCCCTAGATGCTTGGTGAGAGAAATGTGATGCCAACGCTAAGAGGCGAGACAGGAGAGTTTTATAAGAAGTGTGTGCAGCAGAATGGGAACAAGCAATTTTTCTTCCAAAAATGCCCAATTATTTTTTCCAAATTTCGATTTTGCTATTTTTCTTCCACAAATGCCCTGCAAGCAAGACAAAAAAGGGGACGTTCTTGGAAGAAAAAAATGCAGTGTGTAGGTGAGAAAAAAAATGGAAAGGTATAAATGTGAAATACGTCAGAAGCTAACTCGCATGCTTCTTATAAAACTCCCCTCTTTTTAGTGGTGTCAAAAGACCTAAACTGACCCGAAATTATTTGGGTCTTTTTGGTTTGGTTTTTATTTCAAATGAGATAATAGGTAAAAAAAGTGCACTTGAAATTTTAAAACTTGTCACAAAAGTTCAATTGAGTTATAAACTTATAAAAAGTGTAATCAAGTATCTAAACTTGTCAAATTAGTGCACTCAAGTCCTTCCATTAACTTCATCTAGCTTAGTTAAAAGAAAATGCAGATGTGACTTTTTAAAATATTTTCTCTCTCCTACGTGGTGATAATGTGACTAAAACATGAAACATAAGGCTTAAATAACGTCATTTTGATCCAAATATGCTTTTTTATACAAATTCTATTTAGATTAAATAAAAAAAAAAGCTAAATTAAAAGAAGAAGAAGAAGAAGAAGAAGAAAAGAAGTTGGAAACCAATGGCGAGAATGGTGAGGCTTGCTGCAAGCCTTTGCCGCCGCCTCACCATTGCCGGGAAGGGCCGGCAACGGTGGGGGAATGGTTGGCAAGGGTGTTGGGCCTTGGCTTGGGGTCGACGACTCTCGCCAATCACGACTAGGGGCTCGTTGATTGCGGGCAAGGGCCTGTTAGCCCTTGACTATTCTAGGCGAGGATCGTCGGCCCTCACCACGAGGTTTCGGCACCCACCAATGGCGGCCCTTGGCCAAAAGTGAGTGAGGGCCGGCGACCCTCACCCGATCTAGATTTCTCAATCAAGAAAAAAAAATTAGAGTTGACTTTTTAGTTTGATGAAAAACTTGTTGAAATTGCATAGACACGTAGAATTAGGCCTTTACATTCCAAATGTTTATAAAATGGTTTGATTTTTTTTTTTGGTTGAACTAAGGAATTTGACCCTTATAAAATGGTGCTGTATTAGTGTACGTCATATCAATATTTTCAATCTCTCAAATCGAATGGACCTGATGAAGTATTTGATTGCACTAATAAGAAAAAAATGTAGCACGTCTAATGCACTCATCATTTCTTTTTCCTTTCCTTTTTTTTTTTTTTTTTTTTTGTGTTCTAGCTTGTGTTTGCTGATCTGGTGCTTTTTTGGCTCCATATCAACATTGGTTTTGATGAATAGATGTCCTTCGTACACAAATGTTTATAACTCGAATGCACTCCGAAGAGGACATCTAGATTAAGCAACGTTCTCGAATTGCTTACGGGCTTGTCCATTGTTGGGTCATGTCATGGCAGGGGAATGTCCATCTTATTTTTCAAACGCCAAAAAAAAAAAAAAAAAAAAAAGAGTTAGAAAATTCGAAAGCAAAATTTTATTGAGATGCGTATCAGCAAGCGATGCAGCCACGCGCGCGATCGACTGCGCCCCCTAGTCCGTGTAACAGAATCGGACGCATGAATGTTGAGTGTCAATAGCCCAATTCGCCAACCAATCCACCACATGTTATGGGCTAAAAATCAGGGAAAGTTCACTCAAGGAGGCTCGGCTGTGGACACAGAAGAGCTGGGCTTTCAGGTCTCTTTCCTCTTCTCCAGTGCATTTCTCCATCTGGAGGATGTAATAGTCCTTTAATTTAAGACTTTGATCTTCTCAAAAAGTGAATCTTGGATCCATTCAGGTGCGGCGGTGGGAATGAACGTTAAGGATCAAAAAAAAATTCTTATTATAAATGTCGAAATAATCTTGTCGGAAGAATTGAATTGTTGTGTCAGGAGTATTGTTAGCATTTGGATCATGTAAAGAATTTCCTTAAAAAAGAGAGAATAGATTTGGATACATAGAGGAGGGGACCACCATTGTCGGGCTGGGATTTGATACGAGTCAAAGAGGTTAACGTTCTTTATTTGCATTAGATTTCGGGGTAATTTGATATAAGCTGGATTGATCGTTAGATGTGTTCGAGTTCGTGGTAGTTGGTCAAAGACGATGTAAAGATGCAAGATTTGGTAAATCTCCTTTTGCGTAAGCCTCTTCCTGTCTGCCTGCCATGACAAGCCCTCGGGCAAATTTTTGATCAAGTTCTTATCGCATGATTGCGTTGATTATGTGTGAAATGATATTTTATTCCTGTTGAACTCTCATTCATTGAGGTCTCTGCTGTACTATCATTTGGACTTACGAATGTTTTCAGTATCTCAAGCATTATAATTACCTCCATTAACGTTTTCTGCACTTCCTCTTTCTAATCCTTTTGGTTAAGTAAATATGAGCACTTACAATAAAACATTCCTTTTGCAACAACGTATGGCACATGAAAAAAGTCATCTGCAACTTCAAATTTGTCAGGAAAGCATGCTCAAGCAGCATAGCAGTTGAAGGCCTCTCGGCAGGCTGTCTATTGAAGCAGTACAACAGGGAATCCTTCAACCCACCCCCCCCAACACAAAACAGGCAGATAACATCTCAGGGATTAGCGGAGCACTTCGCATCACCTTAAACATAGCCGCAGCCTGCATTGAATGATTAAACCCTTAAACAGAAACTAAAGATAGAGCACATGCCAAAACGTAATATGCACAGTACCAAACTTCCAGCATAAGTGACACAGATCGGTCCATGGACAAACAGAGAAAATGGAAAAGCAATGCAGCCGGTGTGCAACCAAAGCGGTTCTACTTAGGAACCAAATTGGACAGCTCAAAAAATAGGTTCGAGTGCCAGTTCTTGTTGGAGCTGGTCCGCAAATAGATTCCAAATTTTTGGAACTGGTTCAAATCGATTCAAGAATAGGTTCCGAGTGAATATCCAATTGGGAACAAGACCGGATCACCTTGTTTTGGAATTGGGTTTATCGGCTAAAAAGCAAAAACCCTTACTAAGCAGATCAAGTGTTCTATACCCGATAGTTTAATGTTGAAACAAGTTTAATTGAGGTCATGTTGCTTTGATCCAAAAGAGCGAAGCAGCATATGAGGCACAATATTTTTGATCGACAAGTTAGAGCAATATCATGTTTGAAATCCTTTCTAAACACAAAAAGAGACTCAGGGTAGTGCTGCCCAAAATTCTCTCTTTTCTTAGGATTTGAAGCCCAAAACGCGATCAGCGTCTGAGAATCCGAAGAGCAGATGGACTTCCTTTGCCAAAATCTACGAAGAGAAAAGGGAAGTCTTTAGGCGAAGAAACTATTTGCTCAAACGTTTGGCCAAAATAAATTAAAATTGTCCTGTGCTCTAGTCCCTTCTGTTTCTTTCAAATTCCCGAAATCGTCTCACAATTTCTGGAAAAAAACTTCTCCATACTAGATAGATGCAGGTCCATTTCACAACCCGAATCCGATTTGCAAACCCGTTCTTGAACCCTAAGTCAAGTCGGTTTCAATGCGTGTCCCTGACCATCCTCCTCTAGCTCCATCCTTTCCCCAACCAGATCACCACCAGCGTCCCCCGCAGTTCCATGAAAATGGCGGAAACGGCTCATTCCAATCCGAAGCGACCCCTTTGCCTGTCCTGCACCAAGCCCGCATGCACGTGCCTCTGATCACCCCGTTGAGCGTCACCGTTCTCCAGCAGAGCTTGGAACGGAAGATCCCTCACCATGCCACTCGAACCTTGAGGCTAGGCATCAAGAACGCCACCATTTCCCGACGCCAACTTCGGTGCTGAGTTTTCCCATTTCACTAATCGAGCGAGAATTCGAAATCAGTGCTAGAGGTGTCAAACGGGTGGGTCAGACTAGGTCATTAATAGATCGACCCAAATTGACCCATTAACCCATTTATGACCCATTTAAGTCTAATGTAAATTTTTCGACTCATACCCGACCCGACCCGACCCATTTAATAAAATATTTTCTATTTAACCAAATTAGAGGTGTTAAATGGGTCCACAAACCCATTTATAGACTCATATTTACTTAAATGGGTCGCTAATGGGTCGGACTTATTTCTTAAGACACTCGTTAGTGGGTTTTAAAAATAAAAGAACTAAATTACTTGGGTCTTAAATGGGTCTATTTTGTACCCATTTAAAACCCATTCCCCAACCCATTGAAGATGAACCAGCGACCCACGATTCCTTTTCGCTTTCGATTCATCGCCAGTGCGCCTCCTCCATCGCCCGCCGCCGCTCGCCGCTCGCCGCCGCCTATCGTCGCCTCGTCGCCTCGTCACCGCTCGCCGCCGCCCATCGTCGCCTCATCTCCACGATCAGTCTCGCGGATCAGCTGGACTAAAACCCTAAAAGCAGGACTCGTCTGCTCGCTGCGAACGGCTCGCGGAACCATCGTCGGAGGACGGAGCCGCTTAGCTCGTGGAACCAACTTATTGAGCGGCAGAGAGGGTAATCTCTTCTTTTATGGCTAATAATTTGAGAGACTATGGTGGCACATTTTGTAGCTCGTGTTCCTTGGCTGTTGCCCTTCCATTCAATCCTGGCCTTCGCCAAGAGACTGATTGGAACCTCACCCGCCGCCCCCCCCCCCCTCTGCTTTTAGCTTCAAGCTTGGATCAGTTCGGCCCTCGTGATCGTGTGTAATATAGAGGGTGTGCGGGTATATAGATGTTCTTGATCGCGGTCTGCCTCGTGGGTTTATGACTTGTTTTAACTGAAATGATATTTGGTTTTTGCGGGAATCTGGATTTGGAACAGAGCACGATTTAAGACCTTGCTGATTAGCTAACCTTTGTGCTTATGTTTTATGGACATTATGTTTCATGGTCGGTGTGGTAGAAAGAGAAGATGGGTTTGTTGGGTAGGACAAAATGATGCTGCCTACGTTTTGCCCAATTTTATTGAGATAATCTCGAGGTAGCCTTAGCGAGCAATGCTTAGAGATATTGAGCAGTCTTTCTCGCTTTTGACTTGGCTTCCATGAGTTTTGCTTGTCAATGTCTATAGTTGTCTCTGTTCAATTCCATCGTGTTCTAGTCTTTAGAAGAGTTTCTCAGGATTTTTTTCTTTTTTGTAGGTTGTAAACAGAATCAGTGAGCAGATAATCGAGGAACTTCAATTTGATCAGACGTCAGAGTCACTTTCAAGAGGTATAATTGGATTATGCAGTGATGCCACTGCTGGGTTGTTTTATGCCTATGACCAGAATTCCATTTTCCAGGTTTGGTCTTTATGACAAGCTCATCTCTTTTATATCCGGCATCTGTGCCCTACTCTTCCATTTAGTTTCCGGGTATGAATCCAGGTGTCAGTTAATGATGAAGGACGAGATATGTGGAAGGTGTATCTGGACATCAAGGATTATGCTGCAGCTTTAGTAAATTGTCGTGACCAGCTTCAACGCGACCAAGTTTATCTAGTTCAGGTCACACCTCATATTCTTGTTGTGATATATGTGATCGTTACATCCAAATGTGAAGATAGAGTGTTAGCTGCTCTTCCTTTTCCAATAAATTTGGATAGTGTATGATCTCATGGGTCTGGTGCAGGCTGAAGCAGCATTTGCCTCGAGGGAGTTTCTCAGAGCAGCATCCTTCTTTGCAAAAGTAAGTTCTCTGATTCATGAAAGTATTTGAAGTCTGAAATACTTTATTTAATAAGGTTTTACTTGATCAATATCATAAAAATAATAAAAATTTATTTTAAAAAATAAGAAATAATTAAAATTCGATTTTTAAAATAAATATTTTAAAAATTATAAAAATTGTCCATTAAATTTGTGTTTTATAAAATTATTTTAGCAATACCATTTTATATATATATATATATATATCTATAATAAATTAAGTTTACTTAAATGGGTCGGGTATGGGTTGGGTCGGGTATGGGTCAAAATTTTTGCATTGTAATAAATGGGTTATAAATGGGTTAATGGGTTGATTTGGGTCGGACCATTTATGACCCGACCCAAACCCGACCCGACCCACCCGTTTATCGGGTATAGACCAAATTTAGAAAAACTTATTCCTATGTTTTTTTTTAAAGATTATATTACTAAAATACTTCTAAGCTTATTTCTTTTATATATATATATTAAATGGTATTGCTAAAATCACTTTATACAACATAAATTTAATGGACAATTTTTATAATTTTTAAAATAATTATTTTAAAAATTTGAATTTGAATTATTTTTTTATTTTTAAAAATTAAATTTTAATTATTTTTTAAATATAATTTTTCTTTTTCTTTTTTCTTTTTTGGCTGGCCGCCGGCCGTCGGGTGAGCCTCGAGCTCGCCCGGTCGTGACGCCCGACAAGCTCGAGCCTCCTCGGACGTTGGCAAGGCCTCCACCACGGCAAGGGGCAAGGCTCGAGCCTTGCCCAACGTCGGTGAGTTCGAGTCTTGCCGGGCGTCGGCGAGGCCTCCGCCTCACCAGATCTGGTGAGCTCGAGGCTCACTTGGCCGGTCGCCGACCACCGCCGTGCTTGGCCACCACCTGGAGGAAAGAAGAAAAAAAAAAAAAAGGAAAGGAAAAAGAAGAAAAAAAGAAAAAAAAAAAAATAACCTATCCCTGCAAATGGGTTCATTTTTAATGGATTGATAAATGGGTCTTAAATAAGTTTACTCTCGGACCCATTTAAGACCCATATATCTCAACCTCTTTATTTTTAAAATCTATTATGGGTGCTTTGGGAAATAAGACTTGAGCCATTTATAGTTAAATGGGTCAATGACCCATTTTGACACCTCTAATCAGCGCCAATAGATTAGGTTAGTGTGGAGGTGAAAAATGGACGTTCAGCTCCTTCAATGATAAAAGGGGATTCGAACCAAAAAAAGAAAAAAAAATGATAAAGGGACAAAGTAGGAGATGGCAGAGAAAAGCCCAAGACTTGCGTGCACATTAATTAATAAATGAACACTCTGCATCTTGTGCGTGACTAATCAATGAATTCTTCAAATGTGGGCTAGACTCTCGTATACGGGCTCAAGTTCAAGGCACGGTTTAGCAATAAGGAAGACTATATGGACACTACGAAGTTAAGTTAAATACCGAATCCGTACCGACCACATATGCATAGCTTCATACAAAATTAAGACGTACACCATTAACGGAATACTCTTGATTTTGTTATCTAGAAGAGTTTTTCAAAGCACTTGCTTCTTTATGATGTTCCCACCTTTATCCAACAATGGAGATCTTTGATGTTAGCTAAGTCCTGAAAAGACGGGATAGTGAAAGTCGTCGTGGCAATAGAAGACAGCAGGTAGGCAATACAGGCGTAGTTGAAGCTGTCAATCATGCCAACCCAAAAAAAAAAAAAGAGAGCTATCAATGGCTGCAGTTTGACAGCAAGCTTGGTTGGGTACCGGTTATTTAGTAAATTTAAGTACTTGCTTTCCATATTAATCAAAATTATTTAACCGTGGTCGATTCATTAGGTAGCTTCAAAAGTATAGTTGGAAGAGTCATGGAAGTGGTCGAGAAGAATTCCTCTCTCTCTCTAAGGAGTACAAAAGAAGGGGGAATGGGATACTCATGGGAAACTTGACAGCGACCATATGGTCTCGAAGTATCTTTGCTCCCAAAGTGTTAGAATTCTAATCGTTGATTCCTACACTAAAACTTATATTTAAGATTAAAATACATTTAGCTTATCTCTAAACATCATAACTTTTATTTGCCGTGAGATCAATACTCATTTAAAATCTTTTTAAAGGCTTTTTGTGATATAAAAAAAAAAATTACGACATTAATATCATTACGGTGGGTATAATTTAAGATTTTTTTTGGCAGAACTAATACATAATATAAAAATGCAGAATATTTTCAGCTCCGATTATGCTTTAATGTTTCATTTACTTGGCCAAGCACACAAATTAGTAATTACCAAGCGTCCAAGGAGGACCAAAACGAATTGCTGCTCTTGCCTCTACAATATCGTATCACCTTTTGATAGTTTGATACGTGATCCAGGTCACCGGGGAGACCCGGACGGAGAAAACTCCGTCTCTCTTTCCCAATTTCCATGGCTTCTCGTTAGCCATTTCTGCTGCTTCTCCTCTTCCTCTTCACGCTCTTCTCTCTGCTCATCCGCTGCTCCCGAGGCAGCTGTCCTGGTCCATCCTCAACGCCCCTCGCCGTCCCGTGGACCTGTTGCCCGCCTTCGTCGCGCAGCTTCTCCTTCCATCCTCAGCCGCTTGGTTGGAGTTCCACAACGAGACCGGGAGCGAGTTCAGGGGAGGCACGCTTCACATCAAGGTCCGTTCTTTAGTGTTATCGCGTCGCTTTGGCTTGGTCTCTGCTTGGTTTTGAGTGCGATTCTGGAAGATTTTGGGGGTTTTGAGGCTATGGTCGCTGATCACGATAGGCTTTTTGGTCGACTATTATGTTGGGTTTGGCACGGTGGAATGGAATGGAATGGAATTGGGAAATGACGGGGAAAGGAATGGGCTGGAGTGATGATTCCAAGTCTTGGTTTTTGTTAGGTGAATAGTGGGAAACGGAACGGAATAAAAATCCTTGTGTTTGAGTGTGACTCGGATGATTTTGGGAGTTTTGAGCTTGTGGCGGTTTGGTAATGCGGAGAGATGGTGCCTGTTCACAAGCTTTTGAGGTTTTTCTGAATTCTGGGAGATGTGAGGTTGCAGCGGTTTGTTGATGGGGTCTAATAGCCACCTGCTTTTGGCAGTTTCCAATTAATTCTTGGTAACTTTGGTACTTAGCTTGAGCTTTCTATCTTGGTTAATTTGAGGGTGATTTTTTCTAATGGATTCAAAGTGCGGCGCTGGATAGAGTTTCTATCTAGTCATGGTAATTTTCTTACCAAAGTGTTCACTCATGCCGTTGTTTATAGAGTTGTGAAAGCAAATAATTATCAAAAGGATGTTAGATAATATCCTCGATGTTTTGGCCATGAACTTGATCCCGACTGTTCCTTTTTCTCATTCTCGCTTATTTATGTTGGAATCTGAGTCATGGAATTTTTGAGTTCTTACTTCAATATGTTTCTAGTGGATTTCATCACTTGCTGTAATTTATTTTCTTCTTCTTTCATCTGCTTCTTTGTACTTGATTAAGCTCCACAAATTGGTGGTACCATGGTTGGTCACTTGAGTTTTTTGTGTCTAGGTTTCAAGTGGCTGAAGAAGGATTTAGTGATTTGGTTGCTCATACAAGTATGGTTGTTTCATTTGATGTGAAATCAAATTATCTTAAGGAGGCAATTCCCATCTTGGGGGGGTACTGCCTCATGTTGATGCTTGATAGTCCTTGTTTTTGCATCTGGTTCTGCTGAATATGGAAACTAACGACTAGCTGTAGATATCCGGCTTGTAACCATGAGTTTGGATTGCTCTCATCCAGGTCAGCAAAGCCCATAGCTGGACATGTATGGATATTTATGTCTTTGCAACCCCATACCGTGTGACATGGGACTACTATTTTTTATCTTGTGAGCACACGTTTGATTTCAAAGAGTGGGAAGGAAAAGCTGAGTTTAAATATGTAACTTGCAATTATCTTTTTTCTCTTCTGCTCTTGCATGTGCATATTGGTGAGTTGTCACACTTGGATTTTCCATTATTTCGATTACAGGTGAAAAGTAGAGGGGTGTCAATCTTTCTGATGCAAGCTGGGATGCTAAGACCCTCAAGCACTGTGGGATGTGTTTCCCTTGTTTTCAAATACTGGGTGGGGGGAGAAATCTAACATTGGTTTTCTCAAGAAGCATATGGGAGCTTCATTTGAGCAATGTCCCCAGCCCTGGGTTACGAACATCAGCATTGATGATTCCACTCTGGAGACTTCCTTGCAATTTCCAAAATTCGTGGGAGGTGGGGTGATTTTGAGACTTTAGAGAAATGGATCAGTGGTGCATATGCTGGTCACACAGCTGTGTGCTTAAGGGATTCTAAAGGAAAGCTTTGGGTTGGTGAATCCGGACATGATAATGAACAGGTAATTTGGAAACAGATATGGGTTGGTTATGCATGTAAGTGTATTTCTTTTTCAGTTTGAAGGGCTAATTTTTATATTGGCCCGTGGAGAAAAAGCCTTTTGAGGAAAAGAATTACTTTGTGATTGTTTTTAAGCATTTTATCTATTCCTCTTTGTTCTTTTTTTTTCATACATTGACAGATTGCTTTTGATGTTCAACATTTCATCCAATCTTTCTGCCTGCTGCAGTCTCTGCAATTGTAATTGTGAAGTAAAGTTTTAAACCAATTGCATAGACCCAATATTAACATGGTTATAAGTGTGCCAGTCTTTCACAATAATTGTCCACATCATTCATACATGGGGATATCCAACAGACAAACGTTCAAATGTCTCAAACACCCCTACCAGCTGTTTGAGTTATTATTTCTCCACCTCCTCCTTAATTCCCTGTGCTATGTCATTCATTATTAAAGACACTCATACAACACTGCTTTAATGTCCTCTGATTATCAAAGGGTGGTCTTGCACTTATTGAGGAGGACAAGTAGGCTTCCTACGGTGTTTCTATAACATTTTGTGAACCCTTAGGTTTTTGGGGTATTGTATTCCTGTGCAAGTGCTTTATAAATGTAACTTTTGTCGAATCATGGACTTCTTCTCTCACAGATATGGTTCCCATTGAGATAGTTCCATTTTGCATATTAAGTGTGCTTTAGTCACGCCCCTATGTCCTTAAATCTCCTTGCTCATCTTATGTTCTCTAATAAGACAGGTCTTTCCTTTCGTGCTCTGTAGAAACTTTTGATTGTAAGAGAGGAGAGGATGAGTAAGTAAACGATGACATGCTGCTTCAGGTTCATGTTGAATTGGAGCAGATCCTATTTAGACTTCTACTAGAAGCTCTATTGTAGCATCATCATAGTCGTAACATAGCAAATACGGTGTGTCTGAGCTATTCATACTAAACTTCAAGACCATATTTACGCACAATACGGCAAATTACTAATGATGATTATGGTTTGAATTTGATGAAATGATGTCCTTTACTTGAGGCAGACCTTGATTAACAAATTTAATGTCACATTTGGGTTATTGCTACATGCACTGTTCCTTTGTGTTGGTGGAGGGGTCAGGTGCTACAGAAGTCCAACATAGTAATGGAGATAATGCAATTTTTGTTTTGTTCTTATCATTGCAGGAAGAAGATGTCATTGCTGTGCTACCATGGGATGAATGAGTTTGAGCTTAACAAAGATGACTCAAATCCCCACATTGCATTGCTTCCACTGCATCCTGATATGCGGGCCAAATTTAACGAGACTGCTGCATGGAAGTATGCACAGAGAGTATGAATTGGAAACCATATGGTTATCACAACATGCTTTTTAGCTGGATAGACACCATCAATGCAAATTATCCACCGCCATTGGATGCTCATGTGGTCCAGAGATTGTGCACGTGCATATGTGTTTATATATATTTTGTGGGTGCATTCAACAATTTTCTAGCGGTAAGGCCTTGTGCTACTTCCAAGGTATATCTATAGATGCCTTGAGATTCTTAGATGCTGGATACAAAATAGTTTCTGCTTCTCAACATGGATGCTAAACAGCAATTTACCCTCACTTTGATAGACCCTGAAATATAATGATGCCGTGTGTTAGATCCTAACAACACGGTCTAGTTGAAATTAGACAATCATGCCATGATTTTGAATGAATTCAACTGAACAAAACAAAAGGCTAAAAAATGAACAGTGATCTCGCCAAATAGCATATTAGCATGTGACTCTATTGAGTGCTAACATTATGGAAAAGAATCTGACTTGGTTTGACAAATATTCATTTTTTATGGCCTCCTATATGATATTAAGGCAGCAAAATAGTAGACTTTGTTCATTTTTTCTTAAGAGATGCTATCAGCCTGACTTATGATGCATGTAATATGCTCGCCACATGGGGTGCTTTATTCGCGTGATGGGAGTGCGGTTCACTCGTTTTATAGGAAGCATTGTATTATTGTAGGTTGCTTCTGTTATGACAGTATGGAACCAAATGCAACCAGCGTATGCTGCGAACATGTGGAATGAAGCACTCAACAAGCGACTAGGAACAAAGGTACCATCACATTCAATTTGCAATTGTCTGTGTGACGTTATGCATCTTGTTTTGCACACCGAGGTGCAACTGGAATCTAATGTCTCTTGAATGACATTCAGTTAACAAATGTTATATGGTTGTAATTACACTTACTTTATGGCTACCTTACAATTGTGTTGCATACAGGGCTTGGATCTTCCTGATCTAATAGTCGAAACTGAAATGAGGGGATCATCTTTGGCCGAACTATTGACAATTCCAGAGCAAGACGATTGGGTATACAGTGACAGGAGGTCCGCCTCATGTGTAGCTTTTGTTCTTGAAATGTACAAAGCAGCAGGACTCTTTGATCCAATTTCTAGCTCCATTTAAGTTACAGAGTTCACTGTAAGTGCGATCTGATCGACTCTAGTTGGGCTATCCTTCTGACCGTAATTACTTGAACTTACTATCTAGAGATGGATGTCAGTTTCTTCAAAGATTGAGAAAACTATAATCTAGTTTGCCTTTCAAAGCGTGACTTTTTGTCATGAAGAAAACCATTTGGCATTTTCTGAATAGCATTGTCTTTTATGCAGATAAAAGATGCTTACTCACTAACTTTACCAAAAAAAAAAAAAAAGGATGCTTACTCACTAAGGTTCTTCGAGAATAATTCAAGCTGCTTGCCTAAGTGGTGCAATGATGGGGACGACGTCGAGCTTCTGTTCTGTCAAATATGAGGTAGGTATCAAATGGAGCTGTCAAGATACAATACAATGGACCCGTACCCTCATATGAATGAAATGTGTCCATATCTGCCCCCAAAATATTCTAGGCCATCCAATTGCTATAAAACATTTCCTATGATGTGAATAGAACTTTGTATATTGGTAGGTGATTCCATCAGGTTGCAGCTTATGACTATATTTTTGTAGAATGTGTAGTAAACAAAGACCCGTGGGTTGCACAAATTCAGAAATTTACTTCTTCAAATTCCATTTATTGATATGAACTCATATTACATGTATAAAATTTTTACACGATGTTATATTGACACTTTAAATAAAGCAATCGTTATATTATTGTTTAGTCTTACATTATGTTCTATTTTTATGAATGTTCTTGCTACATAAGAATTTAAAGTATGATTGATGTGTACTTTCTATCTTATGACGGACAAAGATACTCTTTTTTAAAGGGTTCTCTTATCTTCCTTCTTCTCCAAATGTTTGTTCTATGCATGAAAAAAAATTTGTTCTATGCATTCTATGTGTAAAATGAAATGATATGGTATTGGAAATGTTTAATACACATAAAAAGAAATTAAGACTCGGTGTAATTTGCATTACCTGGCAAATGGTACTAATATGGGAGCCATTTTTCTATCGTTTTTTCCCCCAATTTATTGAAAAAAATGTTCATTTGTTTGATGGTAAAATCATGTATGTTGATATGCATATTTTAGGCATAAACTAATTGAAAAAAATGGATATGGCTTTACACTGTTTGAATGATGCTATTCGGTAATTGCTAAAAGAATAACTATAAGTGAAAAAAGTCGAACAAAATGTTTTCGATATTGAATATATATTCCAAGTCATAGCCAAATTAACAAATTATATAAACTAATATTAAGATATTTTCAAGGTAGATTAATTGATAAAATAAGTAACAAATTTATTATGAAGTATAAAAACACCATGAGTGCCAAACACAATGTAAACTTAATCCTTAGGGGGTGAAGTTTGCGAAGTGAGCCACCCTTGCCATGGCAATAACCATCCCACCAATTCAAGACTCCGTGACGAGTGAGCAGCTTGAGGAACTTTTCAAATAGCCGTCCTCTTGCTTCCTTCTTCGGTCTCCTTGTTGAGTTACAACTGCATTAGATCTCTTATTTTTATTTGTCATGCTAATGGCAAATGGCGATCTTTTTCGCCTTTTACTCTAGCAAAGTGAAAGCAAAGTGAGTTTCCACATTTCACTTGCTAACATTATTAGTGGATTCTTTCCTGTAGTGACGACAATGTTAGTTATCACCTTTTAGTCTCTTTACTTATGTTGGGGTTTTCTCTTTATTTCGCGACATCCAGTTATTAATTTACAAAAAGAAAGTGTGCACCCATCATATGGTAATTCAGTTTTTTGTATATTTTCTTTGGAAGTAATGTATACCATTATTCTCAAGCAAATAAAAGCATCCACCACTACTAAACCCATTCAATAAGAAAGCCAATCTGCACATTGATATTCAAATACCAGAAACAGAGAACAAATTAGAGAATAAATACTATGCTATAGGCGGGAATCTTTTCTCCAATCAAGATGTATGGCATTTTATTTGTCATGCTACCAACTATACACACACGCCCGTCTAATACAAGAAATTGATATATGAATTTGAAAATTTAAAGAAAATCATTTTATACAAAATATATCAATTGTAAAAAAAAATTAAAAGTAACTATTGATATAAAACTCCAGAGAAATATATCTTGGAATTTTAAATCTTGTTAGGAAGGTTGTTACGGAAAAATATAAATTTTAGTAAAAAATGTGAGATAGAATAAGATTAATGAATTACGCATTTATCCTTGGACGCAATATTTGTATAGAAAGTAATTAAGGATATTGAGGGGAAGAAAAAAAGAGATCTCTTCAAAATACGAGTCTTTATTTGCTTTATATAATAGTGTAGATAAGGAGAATCTAAATCAAATCATAATTAGATACTACGTAAATTAATTAAAGTCCAAACAAAGAGTGTGAAACACAGTAGGTTTTTAAGCCTAAAATTCATTTGTTAAGGAGTTTTCTTGCTGAGAAAATAAAACCAATAAAAGAAATACTGGCAATTCAAGTTTAGCAAATCGTAAATCTGGACTCTAACTCACGGATCATTTTACTTAACCTTCTATCTATATGTACTTTAAAATGCAAATTTTTATTCATATTACGATATATTGTCATGTCATTCGAATATTCAACTTATAATATTCTATAGGTTGTGCTTATTAACATGAACATAATGGAACATAATGCCAGATGTTAGATTAGATTTTACTAAATCAGGTTAGATTAAACAATTAAATCATTTTATAGAGTAAAGTTTTTTAAGTTACGAGTTAAAATCTCCATATTTCAGTACAAAACAGAATGAGAATAAATATTATATATTTGATATTGAAGCGTTTGTTAGAAGCATTGTACTCATTGCAACGGTACTCCAGACTGTTAAGGTATTTTGAAGTTAATTCTATTTTTAATAAGGATGAATTATTTTTCAGAAATATAAAGAGAAATAAAAGATAGAAAAAATAAGCTAGCGATCATAATCTTATAGATAAGGAAAATGTCACAAATAGTCCTTATACTATTACTTAATGTGCAATTTCATCCCTGAACTTTCGATCAGCTCAATTTGATCCCTGAATTATTAATAAATGTCTGATTTGGTTCCTAAACTTTTTATCAGCTCAATTTAGTCCCTAAACTATTGATAAATGTCCAATTTAGTCATTCGTTACTATTTTTCCTTCTTTTTTTTTTTTTGCTTATAGTAACGAAATTAAAAAAATAAAAAAACGAAATAAAAAATAAAAAATAGTAATGAGAAAAATAACGAAAAAAAATAGTAATGAAAAAAAAAAAAAGAAACCCCAACGAGTACTATTCATCTTCCTTGCGGAAGCAGCCTTGCCCCCACTGGCCAATTATGAATGGGGAAATATCTCAAATAAAATAAAATAAAATAAAATAAAATAAACTTGTTTAATAAAATAAATATACCTAATTTAATTTTTTTGTTCTTTCTTTTTGAAAAAAAAAAGAAATCTTGGCCGGTTCGGAACTCCGGTGGGCGGAGTGGCCGGCGAGGGTTTCCGGCGAGCAGCATGTCCGGCGCGGAAAGCGAGGGTTGACACCGGCGAGGGACTCCGGCGGCGTCGGGTCATGGGCTGGGACAGCGGCACGGCAGCGGTTGAGCGTCGGGCGGAGGCGAGCGGGGCGTTCGGGTCGTGGCTGCTGCGGGGCTTTCGATCTGCCGGCGACGAACACTCGAGCGGCGAGATCGGGACAACGATGGCATCACAGGTCGGCACGGGCGGAGCGAGGGACATCGAGCGCTGGGTCGCGGCGGCAAGGATCGGCTCGGCAAGGTAGCGAAGCGTCGGGTCATCGCCGGGTCATCGGGCGGAGCGTTGAGGTGCGGCAGGGACGCGGAGGGCGCCGGATCTGGAAGTTGTGGGCAACGAGGCGTTGCAAGGTTGATGGGCGGCGGGCGAGACCGGTGGAGCGGCGGTGGAGCGAGAGAGGGCTCGTGGGTCGCCGGCGCGGTCGAGGTCTGCCGGCGCAGTGGCCGGTGCGGGCAAGGCGCTTCCGCGAGGAAGATGACCAGCACCCGCTAGGGTTTCTTTTTTTTTTTTTTTTTCTTTACTATTTTTTTTCTTTTCGTTTTTATTTTTATTTTTTCAATTTCGTTACTATAAGCAAAAAAGAAAAAATAGTAACGAATGACTAAATCGACATTTATCAATAGTTCAGAAATCAAATTAAGCCAATCGAAAATTGAGGGATCAAATTGGGCATTTATCAATAGTTCAAGAATTAAATTGAGCCAATCGAAAGTTCAGGGACGAAATTACATATTAAGTAATATTATATGGATCATTTGTGACATTTTCCCTATAGATAAAGATACATACAGATTTTAAAAGACATTCTGCTTATAAATTAGCGGCAAAAAAATCGGGACACCACATTTCTCGAATATATTGGTCTTTCACCCAAGCCAACTGCTTGCGAGGATCTAATCTAACAGGGAAAATATAATAAGAGGGTTGCTAAACAAAGCATCGTCTCTTGTTTCCAGGAGTCAATAAGACATGCGACGGCGTTCAAGATACACAAAGTAGGGTCACGCGACATTCATAAGGCAACTGTAGCCGACTTTTTAGGTACCCTCAAAGGACCACGTCATTTGTGCTCTGATCCATTCACGGGTCGGCACCTGTCCAACGGCACGTCCACGTCTTCTCCCTTTCTTGTCGCTTCTTTCTCTCTCCTCTCTCTTCTCACTCTCTCCCAAATAACTCTCGACTCGGCTGGTGGCTCGGCTCGGCTGGCAGACGGATCGATGGGTACTAAATGCGCAAACACTCTCGTTTAAAGTTTCTCTCTCTTCACTTGAATTTTCTGCGTTTTGTCTCTCTCTCCTCGTGGAAGAGCAGACAGTCTTCTCTCGCCTCTTTGCTCTCTCTTCCTCCTCCGACGCTCCTTCCGGTCTAGCAATTCCTCCGACGACCGTCGCTCCCTCCCGACGACGGCCTTTCTCTCTCCACGGCCTCATCTCATCTCAGGGCTCCATTCTCTCGGCGCACTTCTTCCTAAATCGCGCTCTCTCCCGACGGCCGATTTCGCTCGCCTCTCCCACGACCTCCATGCTTTTGGCGGTTCTTCCCTCGCGGTTCGGTGAGGTCTCGGGAATGCTCTCGTGCTGCGTCTCTTCTTCCTTGCTCAGCAACACCCGTACTGCCTCTCTCTCTCTCTGAGTGTGACTCTCTGCATTCTTTCATCCATGAGGCAAACATTTCGACTAGGGTTCAGGGGTTTCGCCTGAACCCTAGTCGAAATGCTTGCAAGGGAGATTATTGAGCAGGGAAGTGAATATTACTGATGGAAAACCATGAGGTCTTGAGAATTTGCCTTCAACAAAGAGCAAGGTCTTGAGAATCTGCTTCGTTCGGGTCAAGATGGCGGGCTCTGCAGCTGCACAAATCCGCGGTCTCGCGCTGTATGGTCCGGGCTTGTAGCTCCGTCGACGGTAGAAGCAAGGTCTATAGAGAACTCGGTCCGTCTCCCTCGCCTAATTCCATTATGTTGGTCTTTCTCAGATGCTTTCATGTGAGTAGTTCTTCTTTTAGTCAGATTAAGATGGAGTGCTCGGTTCATTTGCAAATGCACAAGATGATAGATGGTTCTTGCTTTTTTGAGAAGTTCTTTGACATGTTGTTTTAGACTGCTTGTGAAGAAATCCAGACTGGTTCGTGGTAAAATGAAAAAGAAAGAGTGAACTTTTCTGGATTTTATTGGTCATACAATCATGTCTTTCGCGTAAAATTTGAAGTCAGTAAGTATATTTTGATCTTTCTCATGAGGCCTCTCGCTTCACATTAGGTGAACTCCCATGCGTGAGTGGTTCTTGCTTTTTAAGTTATCACCCCTGTTTTGGGGACTTGACCATTTAGCATTCATTTTTTCTGCAGAAAAATTCTGGTGCAAGCATTGGTGAAGTCGTGTTGCCTAATAATGACCTGGCCAAAATTGAGGCAATGACATTTCACGAACTATGTAGCCCTTTTGTTTTTTGATAAAGCTATCTAGACTTTTGTTCTGGAGTCATTATTCACCATTCGTGGATTAATTCTACAACCTATAAAGGTTTTCCAATAGACTACTATTTTTATTCTGTTGCAATATTGTTTCATCTTATACTCAAATTTGTGCTTGCTGTTGGCAATACAGGAACTTGAAAAGTCGAAGCCCGTGATTTTGACTGGCGATCTGAATTGTGCCCATCAAGAAATAGACATTTATGATCCTGCGGTAAGGGAAACAATCAATGTGCCTTTTCTGCCTTTTATTGACCAGGTGCATTAATAATTTGCATGAGCTTTTTATCTGTCACGGGACAATGTCCTGGCCACACCATATGCCCCCACCCCACTAAAAAGGAGGGGAAAAACCCCAAAACAGAGAAGAGGACTGTAATCAGGCTTTTCCTCCATACGACTGAATTTTGTTTTGGGTTTTTGTTGGGGGTGGGGGTGGGGGTGTTTGGGGTTTTGTGTTGGGGGTTGATAAAAATCACAATTCAGGCTGTTTGGCATCCCGAAACAGAAGTTCTTAATACGTCTAATGTTTCTTATTTCTGTCATTAATCTGATTGTCATGAGACTCCAGGGAAATAAAAGAAGTGCTAAATTTACAATTGAAGAAGGGGAATCTTTTGAGACCAACTTCCTGTCGAGGGGCTTTGTTAATACCTTTAGAAGACAGTATCCTCATGCTGTTGGTTATAATTATTGGGGTTATTGGCATGGTGGGAGGAAGACAAATAAAGGTATACATAGATCTACTTGATGGAACATTATATATCTAATGTTACACTTCTCTCCTGTGATGGTGATAATATGAGCAATGACAAGCTTTTGCTTTTTATTGAGTCATTATGCATATCGTTGTCTAATCAGATGAAGCATATGGAAATAGGTATTCTCACCTGTTAACTATCCTCTTGCAATCTACAGGGTGGCGGCTCAATTATTTTCTTGTTTCAGAATCTATAGTAGACAAAATTCATGACTCGTACATCCTTCCTGATATCACCGGTAGTGATCATAGTCCTATTGGCCTGATTCTCAAGCTTTAGTTCTGTCATCTCTTTTAGGATCTTGGTGAATGGATTCTGCAAAGGTAGTCCGGCAGCATCATCCTAGATGCTGTTTGCTGAAAAGTATTGAGCTTTTATTGTCATTGTCATTCATGTTGAAGCCACTAGCAAGGGAAAGTTTTTTTTGATGAAATTTGCTTAGCAAAGGGGGCAAAGAAAAGAAGGACGAGACGAGGGGGCTGACTGTATTTACTTTGTCTGGGCCCTGTGGAGTGATCTGGGTTTTTCTAGGTTATTTTACAATGCATCTTTTGGAAGAAGAGTTATGATGGAACATTGAAATCACTTTTGAAAAATCTGTGCAAGTTTTTGAACATACATTCTGATGCTGAAGTCGGTAGGGGAAAAATGCTGAAATGCTGAGTGCAAATTGTAGGTACAACCATTCTGGTTCGCAATTCAATCTGATTATCTGGTGGATGTTTTTTTTTAATTTAAAAGGAAGTCTGGAAAGACCGTTGTCTACAACCGTCTTCTGCTCAGTCTTTTATGGAGTAAGGCTGGGCGTACAATGACTTATCATGCTTGCGTCTTGTTTTTAGAGAACCTCAAAGGAGCACGTATCAGCAATATGTCATTTTTGGCTCTTGAATTTTGTACATGAACGTGGTAGACCTGAAGATGGTGATGTTCCCATAATTAGGTGCGAAAATGTTGGCAATGTTTTAGAGAAATGTAATTAGCGAGTTTCATTTATTTATGGAATCCTCCCGCTGCACAAGTGTATTACTGTTTGCTTGATTCCTCGACAACTACGAAGGCTCCTAGAATTTGTCTTTGCATGATAAGGGAAATTTGCCTGGAATTGTTATGTTGGTTATACCAGGAAGTCCCAGCAAACTTCACAAAGGCCAGGATAAAGCCTGAACTGCTAATTATTATCATCATCCATCGACATGTTTTTGCCATCCTTAAACTTTTATCTATATCAATGAACTGCAATTGCTTCTTCATAAATCCTGAACTGCTTATTATTGATTCTTTCTTGGTTATTCATGCTCATAACGTAAACTTATCATGCCCACTGACTTCATAAACCATTCTTAGTTATTCATGCTCATAATGTGAACTTATCATGGCCACGGACTTCATAAACCAAGTGAGAAGACGGAGGCCGAAGCTCGAAGGGAACAGTAACATTGAGAAACGAATCTACCTCATGCGTTTAATTGGCATGCCTGTTCCTGACACCAAATCAAACATTGGGATGTTAACATATTAACTTAATTATTCCGAATTCTGTGAATGCATGTCTTATACATACTCATCAAACTTTGAGCGATGTTTGGTGGAATTAGAATCACTTATTGCTTTATCCCAACACTGTGACTCTGTGGCCTATGATGGCTCTATTGTCTTGGGGAGCGTTGAAGTTCGACAGTCAGAATTATTAAAGATCGTGAACCAGCAAAGAAGCTCAACTACCTAGACAAACTGGTAACTTCATATGCCTAGTTCATGACAATAGTCATAATCTCGAGTTTACACGCGCGTGATGGGAATTTGATCAGATTACCTTCAATTTTTTTTTTTTAGCTAAAATCTCTCAGTGCCCCCAGTCAAAATGTCTACCAAAGGGTCACTTTCTATTTTCCCAACTTATGGTTATGTCAACAAAATAAATTTCAGGCGTAGATAAATGTATGACAAAGGAACAATCGTCTTGTTTTTAACATAAAAATAAACTTCAAGGGCTAAAACTTTGGGACGAAGAATCAATGCAGAGAAATAAATTAATAGAGCGAAATTGGGAAAAACTGCTTTACTATGGAGGCATGTCATTTGAGAGTCTCATCTGGATATGAGCTCCAATCAGAGGTTCCATATTACCGTCCAAAACAGAATACAGGTCAGGCATTTCAACACCACTTTTTTACATCTTTCACATGCTTGCGAGGGTAAAGAACGTATCTTCGGACCTCGTCTCGCCATATGTCGAACACATTTTCTTTCTTGAAGCCATTTATGCCTAGAACTCCTACATTGCTAGCTGCGACAAGAAGTTTAGCCTTCAACCGGTTGAGGGCCTTAATCTTATTTGCAAAAATGCTCCTTTCACCTGGGATAAAAATTTTGAGATCTTATTTCTCAATCACAAAATGTCGTACTAGACAGGCAATCATGAACGTGTGTTGAGGAACAGGCATTTGCTTCTTTGTAAAGTCAAAACCGGATTGCGGAAACCATTGGTAAACAAATTTGAGTTGGAAGGTCAACCCTAACAAATAAGGGAATAGACAACTCATAACCCGAAGATTGGACGACAAAACCAGTAGGAACATGCTGAATAACAACTCCAGACCGACCTTCAATGACTTTTACATTAGGTGATGACGATGGGCACAAGATTAGCAAATCCTCCTCACTAATTTTAGGTCAGGGGCCGAACCACGGAACAGAGGAATTATATCGACAGCTGATAGGCTAACCTGCAAATTTTGAGTACTAAAATGAGGAACTGACAGGAATTTAGGGGCCAATGATGTAGCAGAACAGAAACACATTACACAGAAAAGGCTTGTCTCGACCTTCAATTCACTTGTATAAGAAGCAGATATACTATAAAAAGAAACGACTTGAATGGTAGGATCCCATGAAATGCAACAATTCCCTTGGCTATGTTTTTGAGTGAACTAAATCAACCTTAAGCTCATGTGCAAAATTAATCCACACGCCATTTGAAGTTGCATATCTTATATTTTTTAGCCAATGTTAGACTCTATGGTACATGTATACATCTAGGTGCCGCACAAATATCTAAGTGTGTAATTAAGATAAGATCAAGAAAGAATTTACCCAAATATATACAATAAGGTGCCATGAGTAAGAGTTCATATTTAGCTGCTTTGATTTCAAGAAAGAGCCACAGAAACAATCAATCTTCCAATTCCAATGTGTTTTTCCTTGCGCACAGTCATTTGCATGTTGGTCATGTCTTTAATACACTTTAAAATTGTTTCTTGATATTAATGATGCACTAACAAGATGTCACTTTTGCCTTCTGAAATCTCCGGAAAGAGAAGAAACAAATCATTCAGAGCTCATTGTTAAAAAGAAGTCAAAAACCAATAGCAATATACGAAAGTCAATGTTTCATCAAAACAAAAATGATAAATGTAAACCTACCTCATCAATTGTTGATCCAGTTTCTGAACCACTTATCATTCGATGAACACCCCTCTCCCCTTGAAGACAACCATATGCATAATCAAATTCAAATTCAACCGTTGCAGAAGTGATTCCACCATTCATCGCCCAACGCTTCTCTACAATCCTCCCTCAATAACCTTGCTTCTCAGCCCATTTTTGGTACATTCTCAGTAGTTTTTCAGCCCATAACTGGATTAGCAAATGCATGAGAGACAGAGAGATTGGAACCAGCAGAGGCATAAGCCCAAAAGATTCTTTTTTTTTTTTTTTTGGGTCAACAAAACTGAGTGAACTTCATTGAATTAGCTAATGGAAAAGGAATATATCCCCATTATAGATAAATATTACAGTCCACTATTTTCCACGATTTCATCTGTCATATGCAAATAGATTGGCAACTTATCATTCCCCGTCCTGGTTCATACTGATGTCAAAAAGAAGAAGGCATTAATGAACGAAACGTAGCACACACAAACTACAACAGCGATAGCATTTGCACACTGAATTCTCTTACTACTCACTAGAGAAGGAATGCATGTATAACTCCATCAAAGGCCTTAACAATAACGGTAATCCAAGCAAGATGGTAACGATCAGATGAGGAATAAATAATACATGGGAAACTCTGCTCTCCTCGAGTCGGACTTATTGGCCAGCCAAACAACAAAACCAACTGGTCAATAAAAATATCTACCTTTAATCTCAGTTAACCATGGTAAAATTAGAAGACAATGCTCAATTTGCTGGTCATGAGACCATAGTTGCATGATGAGCCTGAAGGTCAAAGTAAAATACATGTTAAGCGTACATGCATAAGGCAAACAATAGATGCCATCAAATCCCATCTACTTAATAACCAGTCATTTATGTTCACAGCCGTAAGAACATTCACCCATGAATTCTTGATCTTTATTAAATATCTCTACCAAAAGCTGCAGCCACAACAAACAGCTCAATAATTAAGCCCTTCACAACCGATAATCATTAGGCATAATCGTCACTACCCAATGAGCCCATGATCCTTATGTTAATCTGTATCAAGGGACTACAGGAGTACTCAAATGTCCCATTGAAAGAACAAGACAGTTGAGTGAAAAGATTAAGCCCTTCACAAACCCCCCACACCCAGTGGCATTTCGGCATTGATATCACTTGTGCCTTCAAGCGCTACAAACTTAATGGAAACAAGAAAACCATCCCTTGTGCCTTAAATTGCTACCATCACTCCAAACATTTCAATTCCACGGTAAAGATTACTAAGCAAACACGAAGCAATAAATCCGAACAAGCATCGACAACAGACGGGTACGGAAAACAGGGAAAAGACAGCGCAACACTCACTTCATGAGGATGTCGTAGTACTCGGGATCCAGGGAAGAAACAGGGCATCCAGATCCTTTATCGCCATTATCGCTCTGTGCACCACTATCCAGTTCGCCGACTGCAAAGACCGCGACTTCACCACCCGGAGAGATCTACCGATACAAGCAGCAAACACCCACAAAAAAAAACAGGGCGAACCTTGCATCGCTCGTCCCGCGTGTTCGGAGGCGATCCTTCGAGGGCGGTCTTGAGAGCCTCCACCAGCTTCGACCTGCACGCAACGAAACGAAACACAAGGAAATGCGGAGGTGGGTCAGCTCAAAATCGATCCGGCAAAATCGCGGACGGAAAGGCGGCAAGAGAGGGATCGAGGAGGGGAAGTTTACTGCTTGAGCAAGCTCTTGATCTTGCGGGACTTGTGCTCGATCCTGGAGATGATGGCCTCCACGTTGTCTGCCTCCACGAAGTCGTCTGTCGCCGCCATCATTCTGGCGAAGCGCCAAAAGTAAGTGAATAACCGGCACTTCATATAATGCATCGGCAAGTAACTGAATCGCCAGATACTCGAAGAAGTTCTTCAAAAAACTTCTCTGTCCCTCCAAATTTTTTCCATATCTATAAATTTCAAAATCGGGGAACCACAAGACACATTTTACTGACTTCCACAGAACTTGGCTCTCTGCAGATTTCCCTATGATGGTCTGTATGGGTGATGGAGTCCCCACATAATCTTGGCATCGACAATGACGGGTCGAATATGGAGGATTCAAGAAGAGATGTGGTGGCGGCCATTCTTAAAGGATCATAATTGCACAAGCCACAGCCTCCAAAACGCCAGATAAATCTAGTTCAGTTCTAGCAGATAACTAGCGAAGGTCACAATCAACTTAGCCTTCAAAATGCATCGGCGATTATACTCCGGTAGTTACCTTTTGACAGCGAGAGGTAACAAACAGCGATGCACCAGGCAAACAAGCAGCTTCCTTCCTACAGAGATCGAACGGAGCCGAACCTGCGTAGGGAGACATTACCGACTGCTTCAACCAGTAGCCTTCTCCAACTGCAGGCGGCACAAACAAACAAGAAAAACCAGAAAGCGTACCAGAAAATGGACCTCCAAGATTTCAAGGGAGGAGGGGGCGGGGGATCGGGGATCGGGAATCGATCGACGGAGCGAAGAGAGGCGGCGTTACGGCGGCGAATGCTGGTGAGAGGGGTGGCGACCTCGGGGCGGGTGGACGGGCGGAGGTTCCCGGGGAGGTAGGGCGAGCCGGAACGCGACCGACGCGACGACCCATGTCCCGGAGAACCCCGAGCGCGTGTGCTTCGCTTCTTCGTCTCCGTCTTTGCTTCGTCGTTTCTCTCTCCTCCATTTTTGTCGTTGTGGTTCGACGCGTTGGCGTCGGGCGCGTAGGCGGAGCGGAGTAGACGGGGGCGACGGACTCCGACGCCGACGGAGGCAACCGGCGGAGGCGGAGGTGGAGGGCCGCGGGCGTCGCGTTTCGCTGGAAGAGAGGCACAACTTCGCGGAGGGGGGGAGAGAGAGAGCAGAGCAGATATCGCGAGAGGGAGGAGGAGGAGCGTCGGCGGCGTCGGCCTCAGGTTGGGGGCGATGGAAGCAACCAGCGGAGGCGGAGGGGAGAGAGAGAACACAGGTCTCGATCGTTCTCTGTTTGTTCTCCTGCGAGGAGAGAGAAAGTGAGAGAGAGAGAAAATTGCATAAAATTTAACTGAGGAGAGGGAAATCTTTTGGGCGGGAGTCGTGACCTGTCTTTTCTTCTGCAGTGAGTCGAGCCGAGCCAAGCTGAGCCTGCCCTCTATTTTCTCGTGAGGAGAGAGAGGAGAGAAACAGAAGCGCAGAAGATGGAGAGGAGAGAGAGAGCAGACGTGGACCTGCCAGCGGACAGATGTCGAAGCCTGACTCGTTCAAAGCACCGATGACGTGGTCCCTTTAAGGTACCCAGTACTTTTTCGAAGTTGATTCAGTCCTTTCAGAGGCCAACCTTTTATATGCGTCCGGTGCAATTCTACAAAAGGCCATTGTTAGAGAGTTGCGTGACTGTAGACAGAAAAGCTACGTCTTTGTCAGGACTTTTGAGAAGTAAAAGAATTGTATACCAATTAACTTGCAACCTATAGCATTTGGAGGACATGGACTCTCACCCCAAAAAGAATCTCCATCGGAGAACCCTTCTCGAGCATCATGTCGAAGAGTATCCTCATCAAGGGGTGGATGCCACGTCAGTGTCTTCCACTTTCCATTACCTTCCACCCAAATATAAGGAAGGTCCTCAGTTAAAGTTTCATGTTTTCGCAGTTGCAAAGGAATCTCCTTCAGTTCTGGGCATTTCTTCACACTCAAATATTTCATGAAATTGCAGATTATTGAGACTTTGCATATGCTCTTCAGCTGGGGTAGATTGCGTAGCTCCAAGTGCTCCAGCTTTGGGAGAGAAATCCCTTCAACTGTCAAGTATGGTAGAGGACCTCTGATTATCTCCTCCATCTTCTCACAATGGGATACACTGATGTGTCTCAGATTAGGGAAGTGGGGCAGCCACTCAAATTCCACCACTCTTTTCATTTCTTTACAGCGTCCAAAAGAAATATGTTTGAGACTAGGGAAAAATGGGGGCAAATGTGGTGGAGGGGATGTAATTGCTGCTATTATCCCCACCATTTCCTCACATCCCTCTATTACAATCTCTCGTAGATGCGGAAGGTTGGATTTAAACATATGACCAAAGAGATACTTCAATTTCGGACAAGCAACTATTTTTAAAACCCTAAGGCTCGAGAAGAGGAGAGGCGAAAGGGCTGGGGCAAGAATGTTGATTACTTCTTCGTCTTGTCCTCCATAGAGCACCCCTAAGTTTTTTGATTGTTCTATTTTTAGCTTCTCAAGGTACTCAAGCGGACCCATGCTAGACAAATTTGTTATACCGTCACAACGAATCATCGTCATTTCCTGCACGTCTCGGGGAATCAAAATAAAAATGCCGGTGCATTCCCCTCCCACACTCACAATAGCATGATCCCACCCCCAAATGTTGACTTTCCTCTCCGGATTCTCAATTTGAGTAATATATTTTTCTTCCTCATCATAAGAAATATCTTTTTGACCCTTGCAGAGATTATAATAGTAGTGACGATTACTTTGTTCAATAACACACTTGTTGAAATTATTCGCATCTTTAAAAGAGCATTCGAGTGTCTCCAATGCCCTCAATTTTGTCATATCTTGTCCATCTAAAAATAAATAAACTTTAAGATGCTGCAAGTTTAGCAAACCCCCCAGTACTCTTTCAGGTAATTCAACAATTGATGAAAGACATAGGTCAAGGTATCTCAAGTTCACCAACATTTCCAGACCCTCGGGCACTTCTTTAAGCTTAAAACAACGACTAACATCCAACTTTCTTAAAGATGTGAGCTTCCCTAAATAAGGAATATGGCACAATCCCTCACACTCTCTAAGTAATAGTGCCCTCAAGTTTACCAAGTCTGAGATGGAATTTGGAAGTTCTGTTAGTTTACATCGACTCAGGTTTAGAACCTTTAGCCCACATAATTGTTTGAAGAAAGAATCAGGGAGGACCACATTTTCTAACAAGCTTCCATTCAGTAGTAAAGTTGATAGCTTAGGACAATTTGGTGACATGTTCAATGGAATTTCACTTATTTTGCTTTCCATAAGAGAAACTTTCTCCAAAGCATCCGTCCAATATTCCTCAAATGGAATCCTCGTCAACCTCTTTCCTGCTTTTACAATTGAAGTCGCACTCATGACGTGCAATGCCATGTCTCTAATCAAATCGTGCATCTTCATCCCGTTCGAATGATCTTCCAATAGGCAAACATTTCCTAGTTTGTTCAATATGGTGAGGCCTCTATCATATTGTTCCCTCCTTGTATTCAATCCACCAATCAATCCTTGGTCAATAAAGAATTCTACCAACTTGAACTTATTAATAAATTCATCTTTTGGATAAAGTGCACAAGATAAGAAGCATTGTTGCACATCAGGATTACCAAGGCGATCATAACTGAATTTTAGATTCATTAGGACCTTCTTCTCCATATCTATTTGCCCCTTACTTGATTCTTCCAATTTAACCAGGGAATCCCTCCATTCAAACACATCAGTCACTCCTCGCATGCTTCTTGCCATCGTGATGACTCCAATTGGCAATCCTGCACATTCTTTAACAATGGGCTTCACCATTGCTTCAATTTCCAAATTAAGTGGAACTTCGGATCCAAGCTCCTCTCGAAATAAACTCTCAGCTTCTTTTTGAGATAGAGGTTTAATTTTTATCTTCTCTTGACATTGCATTTGGCAGCACACATAATAGGACCGAGTGGTTAAGACCAACTTAAATCCATTTGCTCTAATAGGGATTCCCACCTCTTCGAGATCAAGACGTTCCCACACATCATCAAGAATCAATACACAATTTTTCTTTCTTTCTAATAGCTTTGACAACATAGCTGCTCGTTTCTTCTCATCCTCAACCTCCATAACGCCTAATTTTAGATCCTTCCAAATATCACTCTGCAACTTCTTAATGCTGAATTCTTGAGACACAGTGATAAAAACCACACCATCGAAGGTTGTATCTTCGAGAAGTCTATTATGTATGTGCATCATAATAGTTGTCTTCCCAACACCACCCATTCCATAAATACCCAATTTGCATCCATGATTCTTCGTAAGATGGTCCCAAATCAACTCAATGTTCCTATGAATCGCTTCACCTGTTAACTTTCGTTCCAAAAGTTTGACTCCTTTGGCATCTCTCTCTTTTATGAGCAGTGGTTGTGGAAGCGTTTTTCCTATGAGTTCTTCCACTTCTCTCGTCAATGTCTCCACCTGTTCCTTTGGTGGCAAAATTTCCGCATTGGCTTGGCCAATTATTTGGAAATTATTTCTTGCTCTTTCTGTCTCTTTCAGCCATCTCTCAACCAATATCCTCGGCTTCTTCCGAACTGAGGAAGCATCAGACTCTATCTCCATCTTCTCCTTTATGACAGCTTCTTTGTCGTCAAGTTCTTCCACTTTTCTTTTCAGGTTTCTTATATCTTGATCATTGGCATAGATGCCCCATACGTTCATGATTGGAGAACCCCTGTTCATAGCTAATTTATAAAAAACATATGTTAGATTTCAATAAAATAATTTGGGGATATTTAAGGATCTACAAAATGCAGTTTAGTCCAAACATACCTTGTGATGATGATAGGCTCATTGTATTTGTTGCCACCTCTGGAACTTGCAAATCAACGATTGTTTCCTCAATAACGTGAGAGTTGACTCTATGCTGCGATGCAATTGAGGGACCTGAGTGCATTGGAATTTGCAATTGAGACTGCTGATTACCATCCTGCAAGCAATTTGAATTACCTACAGCAGGTAATTGATCATACTGGGATGCTGATTCCCTTGCTGCAGTCTGCTGGTCATTTATATGTATTTGAGATCGAATGTTACATTGTGATTGATCCGGCAGATCATGAAGTGCTTCAGCTTCTGCTAAAGCCATCATTGAACATGATATGCTTTCACCTGTGTGTTGTTCATCAAAATTAGGCTATGGCTGATTGGAACACGGAAAAAGGCCTGTTGTAGTTACCCTACTGGATCTAGTGGGTTCAATGCACAAGGGCAACACATATGATGCACTGTTATTAAGGAATAAGTGATTAACTGTCTTCACATTTGAAAAGTCCTGTTTATTGTAGAAATTTATTAAGAGTCACCAGTTTCAGAATAGTATCTTTGCTTTGAAGAATATAATGATGTTTTGTTGTCCACGCCTAGATGAATGTATAGAAAATTCACATGGACATACCATGGCTACTTCGCACCAGCAACGGCATTGCTGGACTCTGATGAAACTGACGCTCTGGTTGTGATCGTTGGTCAGAGTTTAGCCCAATGATATCCTGTTGGTTGAAGTTTGAAATTTCGGTAGCCCCCGGTGGAGCATTATCTGGAACTTGTGATGATGATAGGATACATGAATCCATATCCATTAGAGCTGTTGATGATGGTGCAGTTCGATTCTGCAGCACGTTCCTTGTCTCGGATTGATGTGGAACATTTTGATGTTGAGGGGGCACCAAATCTGGTTGCACTAAAAAAGTCAAGCGTAAAATAAATCAACAATGGGACTTTTAAATCAAGCCATGGGTACAGGTAAAACGAGCGTCTAGAACTTGATTTAAAAAAAAGGATATTTACAGCGAAAATCAACATATGCTCATAAGTAAATATTTTGATGAAATAAACCGTGTGGTAAAAAGATAATGATATTGGACATATAGAATATGCAATGATACAACTGTAATTTGGAATCGCTTCGATATGGAAGCAGATGAATTTGAGTTATTATAGAGAGAGTTACTAATACGAAAAATATAGTGACTTTTCTTTTCTCCATGCCTGGATGAATATATAGAAACTTTACATGGACATACCATGGCTATTTTGCACCTGTGACGGCATTGTTGAACTCTGATGAAACTGACGCTCTGCTTGTGATTGTTGGTCAGAGTTTGACCCCATGACATCCTGTTGGTTGGAGTTCAACTGTTCCATTATATCTTCAAGGCCTGGCGAGAAAAAAGCCCCCATGGACAATGGACTATTGGCTTCAGCCACCTCATCAAGTAACGACAGCATCAGCTTTCTTACGTGGTCTGGCACTTCTCTGCAAATGGAAATTCCTTCATTTGGTACTTTAAGCAAGTGACCTCTCACTCCTGTAAGGTCTCCAAAGAATTCTTCACTGCAGTAATGACAACGCCATTTGTTGTCCTCCAGTCTATCGACAAATTTCCAGGCTATATCCTCTTTGTTACGAACCTGCAAGCAAATAGAGCGCACCCCATCATATATTATCCCTATTTTTTATACATCTTCTTAGTGCGAATAGCACTATTCTCAAGCAGATAATGTAGCTACCACAAGTACTAAAGTCACCTCATGATTGAGTAACAATTCCATCAGCGTGCGTACGTGCTCTGGCACTTTTGTGCAATGGGCAATCCCTTCTTTTGCTTGTTTAAGAAAGTGACTTTTCACTCTTGTGACTGATCCAGAGGATTCTTTATGGCAGTAAGGACAACGCCATCTCTTGCCCTCCAGTCTAACCACGAATTTCCAGGCTATATCTTCAGGTCGCGGCATCTTGTTGTCTTGATTATCAACCTGCAGGCAAAGAGAGTGCACTTGATCATATAACGTAGCGATTATTTGTATATTTTCTCAGCGCGCATAGCATTATTCTCAAGCAAATAATAGCATCCACAAGTACTAAAGCAGGAGAGCCAAACTGCAAATTAATATTCAACGACCCAAGAATAATCTGCTGTTTTTGACACAAGAAGCACCGGATCAACTCAAAGACAACTTGGAATATATATTTTTTTTTTTGGTAAGGTGACAACTTGGAAATTGCGGGCTACCTTCTCTAAAAAATAATTAATTCTAGAATTACAAGGAGATGTGGGGAATCAAAATATCGTTGGATTTTGACAAAATCGTTGCCGGCAAAGAAAAATCCATAATAGATCCGGATATTAACTTTTAAAACGAAAATCCCAAATTCATGATAAATAAAGCTAAAAAAATCTTTTCTAGTATTTGGAAATGGAGAGTTCTGGCGTAGCTCGACCCTTTCCACGGGCTGCAATCCACCGTTGTCGCTTTTCCCCTCTCTCTCTTCTCGCCCCTTCTTTCTCTATTTCTTGCTCTCTCCCCGAGAATTTTATTGCATCTCACAGTTAAGTCCACCCACCTACATTCAGGTCATTTAACCCTTCATTTAACCCACATAGAATCCATCAGATCTACTTGTCAAGTGCGCATATATTTGATCCAGGTAAATAAGGATGTTCAGTTGGAGAGTCTTTATTTGATTCTTACAAAATAGAAAAAAAATGGCAAAGATGAGGACGGAGCAACATACCGTTTAGGACGCAAAAAGCAGATTCAGATGCACGCAAGTGGCAACTAAGAAGCCGTTCTCGAGATTCGGAAGCACTGGTCAGAATCCAGGAATCAAGCAAACGAGTCTTCCTTTCGCCGAAGGCGGAGATCCAATTCCTAGAGTAACAAGGGCTTTGGCCTGCTGTTCGAAACGGGAATGAACAGCTTTTGGTGAAGAATCAAGGGGAACTCTGCCAGAGTGACAACAGAACAGTTGCTAAGAATGGCCAGGAAATGTCTCTCTTTTTTTCAAATATTTCACTATGCTTTTCCATGTGAGAGAGAGGGGGAGAGAGAGAGAGAGATAGACTTGGCATTGGTCAAAGTCTTGTAGTATGATCGAAACACTGTCGAAAGATACGGATACGCTCTATTCTATTGCACTATACTCCGTTCATGAATCCTTGCCCGCGTTGGCATCTCCAACTTTAATTGCCATCGCTCCTCGCTAGCGCTTAAATTTCTAATCTGTGAAAGTTCAGTGGATTCCTTGTTGTCCAAAAGCTATTTGTCTAATCAAACCCAAAAACTTTTTCTTTCTTTTTAATCGCAACCCAAAGGCTAGTTCAACTACTAGAGCTTTTCAGCACCTTTAATCTCATGGAGGCGTCATGGAGAATTCTCATGTGGCCCGATAGATAGTTGTCGTGACATGCTTTCACTTTTTAATTTTTTTCTTTTTACATCTTTTTCTTTTTCAACCTACACTATGACCTATTACTATAATAAACGAAAATGACTTTTTCCCCTCTTTAAAGATTTTATTGTTTTTACTCCGCCTCCCGTAACTTTGTCTTTTTATCCTTCCTCCTTAGATTCTACGAAATAATATGTTTTCAATTGTTTAATAAATAGTTAGCATTACCAAAATTAACCCCCATGCATGAAAATTTTTCTGAATATATTAGCTATTTGGTCTTCTTATTTAATATATTAAACCAAATATAGAAAAAATAGTCAATCATATGACTAGTAACTAAATACTTTCTACTTCGTTTATATCATCTACGAAAAGTAAAAATATGAAAACTATTTTCTTCATCAACGACAACTTTTAGAAATGCACCATTGTTAATTATGAAAATATTTTTTCATTAAGTAATTATTTCAAACAATAGAAATAACTACGTTTAGAAAAAAAAAATTGAACTATTTATTTTTTGCGAAACAAATGGAGATTTATTGAGAAGTAAGAAAATTTGTTGAGTTATCTAAATAGGAGACCGTACCTTGGAAGGAGAATCTCAAGCAACCCTTACGCATTAAGCATGAATCTAGAGGAGCATCAAGGGTGTTGGGTAATTGTTTCCCGTGACATTGTCATCAAAAGGAGTGAACAGTGTGACTTATGGAAACGCGTTCGCCTTTGAAGGCTTCGGCCATAAGGAAACTCATACAAATGTGCACTCAAGAAACTTGGGAGCCCACTTATCTTTTCATTTTCCAGCCCGAAATAATAATAATTAAATAAAGATTTTAAAATAATCGGTGTACCAAATGAGGTGGAAAACTATTATAACGTAAAAATACGGTTCACTTAATAGCAAAAACAAATTTACCTGAGAAGGCTATTGCACTCTTTTCCTCTTCGTACTCCACCATCTTAATTTTATATAAATGTCCAATTTTCTTATGTCTAGCATTGCTCTTTTTCACTCTAGAATTGAGTCGCATTGTATTAATTAGAAAAACCTCCTACACTCATTAAATTACGAGACCCATGTCTTGTGCAATCTGGATCTTTAGTCCAAAAAGAAAAAAAAATTTCAACCATGGGATGATTTAAAGAGAAATAATAACTTATTAAGTTTCAAGGAAAATTACTATCGACACATAAATTTTTGTCCAAAAGTATTATCCCCAGTTTCCTGAAATTCAGCAATTAAATTCACCAATAATTTGACCCCTAATAAAAATAAATTTGTAATCCTGTATTCTTAATCTCTCTCGCATTCTTTCATATTTAAAATTGCAAAACCTTTCTAATAAAATTGTGAATTCTTGTGAACCAACCTATTACACGACCCGGCCCTGGATTTTCCAAGGTGAATTTAAACGGAAATTCTAGATCCTTCCCGCTCCTTCCTTCTGGTTCACCGAAATGGTCGACTCGAGGCCACTTTCAACACGGCATTTCTGCGCGTGCGAAGGAAGGGAAATAGCTGTGTGAAAACACAAAAAGGAACGGAAAGGGAGAGGTGAAATTCTGCAAAAAATGGAGCGCAAAATCCTGGTGGGACCCGATTCGGGGGAAACGTGTTGACTAACTGAACGCGAAGATGAGGACGAGGGGACATGGTCGAGCCATGCGTAACCGAAAGCAGAGAAAGTCGAAAAAGACGCAAAATAAAATAAGAGCGCAAGTGGAACTTTCGGCGGGCTTCGGTGGATTGCTTTGATGGGGACAATAATGGGGTCAAAAAGGACACAGTAGTGGAGAAATTGCAGCACACCCTCATGATGAATGACCTTTGGGTGTGCATGGAATTGTGCCAAAAAAGTGTTCCGGGCACACTTCTGTACGGAAAGTGTCTTTGGGAGCAAAGGAACAGAAACGCGTTTGGTTGCGTTTACAGTTTCTTTTTTTTTTTTTGTTTTAACAAAATAAGAACAAAAAAAAAAACGAAAAAGTTGTTTAAGAAGAAACACTTCTTGAAGAAACAAAAAAAAAAAGTTGTTTCTTCTTCTTCTTCTTCTTCTTTTCTTTCTTCTTTTCTTCTTTTTTTTTCTTCTGTTCTCTTTCGCCGGTCGCCGGCCTCGGCCATGGCCGGCGACCGGCCGTCGAGGCTCGGCCTCGCCCGATCCGGCGAGGCCGAGCGTCGCCGACCCCAGGCGAGGCTTGGCGTCGCCGGCGCGGGCGATGCCGAGCCTCGCGGTGGCTTGCGAGCTCGGCCTCGCCGGATCTGGGCGAGGCCGAGCTCGCCCGGCCACGGCGAGGCCGAGCCTCGCCCAACCACGGCGAGGCTCGGCCTCGCCGAGGGCGCGCGAGCCTCGCCGTGGGCCGGGCGAGGTCGGCCCCCAGTCGGCCCGGTCGCCGGAGGCGGGGACCGTCGAAAAAAAAAAAAAAAAAAAAATAAAGAAAAACATGAAAAATAAAATAAAAATGTTTAAAAAATTAAAAGAAATAAAAAAGAATAAAAATTTACCAAACGTGTTTTACATTCATTTTTTATTCCCTGATAAACATTACCAAACGTGTTCTTTTGTTGAAAAATTGTTAGGAATGAAACACTTTTTTTTGTTTACGTTCCCAGGAACAAAAAAAGAATAGAAATAAATCCATGCGCACCCATATCTCCAGCAAAGATCTAGTGTGAAAAGCAGGAGACTCCCGACCGAAGGGATGGCTTTTAGTCGAGACTCCGGCGAAGCATTCACACCGTCACGACCCGGCCGTGGCGTGTAGAGCTAGTGGAACAGAAAGGAAAACAGAACGAGATATCAGCTAGAAACACACTACATGTTTCAGTTACTAGTTAAAGATTATTAGAACGAATTCCTGTATTAGCGAGATTCTATTTATTCCATTTAGTTAGATCGTATTTTGAATTTCCATGTAAATGATACAATGGTAAAATAAATTATGTAATAAAACTTATGTGACTATATAAAAAAGTAATAGAATTGAATTAGTAAATGAAAAAAATAGCAAAAAAAAAAAAAAAAAAATGCCATATGGTGAATTCAAAAAGAAATTGGAGAATCATATTTCCTATTATCAATTTATTATTAAGAGATCAATTATCTAATTCATATTTTATCCGTAAAAAGGAAAAAAAAAAGTCTACTAAGGGTAGGCCTCATTGATGTGTCATTGCTACCCCAATCATTGCTGATGTTGTGGTCGTAATGCCACCTCTTTGCACGACTAAATCAGCTTCTTTTGTTACACCATGAAACATCTCACTGCAGTGCTCAAAATTGTAGCATTACTATGGTAATCACTGTAAAGAGTAACTATTGAACTTACATCATTGAGTTAATTTCGTCAGATAATTGAATTATCACTCGGATTCACTCGTTGGGAGTACTTCTATTTGCAGGGCAGCGGTACTGAAGTTTCTTTTCATCAATACTTATGACCAAGTCTTAGAAAATTAATGAGTTCTCGCTTGATTTTATCTTCTTCTTGCCACGTTGGTGCAGCTTCTGTTCAATCAAATCAAGAATAGTTAGTTAATTGATGACTGAGTTTAGCGAACCTGATGGGTCAATGATGGTGCTCAATAATGCCCCGCTTTGAAAAACTAAGCACCAATTAGTCTTCACTAAGGGTTTGGGCAGAACGGAAAAGAAAGCAACAAAGGAAGAGAGAGTTGGGCATAAGAAAAGGGGGAGAGCTAGGGGACAAGAGAAAAGGCGCGCTATCGAAGTTGTTCACGATAGCGACGGCGACATTAAACTCGCTTTACTTTAAATAAATCAACATTGAATCCAGCCGATCGGGACGTTCGCACTGGAGCTGTTTTTCTTGATGACTTTAATCAAACAAAGCAAGCTTGATTAAAATAGGAGTGCTCCATGCAAATTTATTATAATTATTATAATGTTTCCGCCCTCTTTTGGTACGTAAAAATGGACGGACGGATTTGATCCGATCGATGATGACAATGCGACGCGCGCACACGCGGATATGTTCTTCTGCGCTCGCCTTCGTCCCTCCTCTCCACCTTCCCATCTTTCCTTACGTGTGCGTGCTTTCTACGCGCTGACCTAATCAAGCTTTGCTTTGTTTGAAACCAAACCGGGGGTCATTAAGAAAAACAGCTCTCGTGCGAAACGCCCCAATCGGCTGGATCCAATGTTAATTTGTTTAAAATAAAGCGAGTTTAACGTCGCCGTTCATGATGACTATCGTGATCAGATTCAATTAGTCAGTAAAATCTCAAAATCATTTTGTTTTGCGTATATTAATATTTCTTTCTCTGGGACTCCACCCGCATCACTCGGTCTCAGCAGCACCTCCGACTTTGCAGAATTTCAAGGAGTTTCTGTCTCTATTCTACTTAATATCATTCCCATCATAAAATTTCAGTATGCATTAGAGTAAAGGAATAACTTTATCCGTAAAAAAATAATAATAATAATAAAAGAAAGCATGTCTATTCTGCATTTCATGTAGAAATTGTTAATGACCAAACTGCATATGGCGGCTAATGAGAGCGCACGACATTATATAGGGTGAAAATCCTTTTTATGTCATCTAAGGACAGCACACCATTATTTCCAAGTAAATAATAACAACCATGCGTACCGAACCGATTTTAACAATGGGAAAGCCAACCTACAGATTGATATTCAAGAACCCCTGAAGTTTATGAAATGATATGAGAGTTTTTTTTTTTTTTTTTTTGAGACAAGATGATCGGGTCCATTCAAAGATAGCTTGGAAATTACGAAGTACTTTCTCTAGAAAATAATTGAATTTAGAGAATGAAACCATTCTATACGCAGGCCTCTTTCTCCGGTGAGGATCTTCCACTTTTTATTATCCACTTTTTATTATCACCCGCTATGGCATTATGTGTGTGGGAACAATTGGTTTTAAAAAATTAATCAAAATCACTTTGTCATAAAATATTTGAATTATTAAATAATGAAAAGAATTAAAGAACTATGTGTATAAATATTTATGAAAAAAAGAGAAAAAGCATGCTCAAGTAGCATAGCAGCTAAAGGCCTCTTGGCAGGCTGTCTTCGAAAGCAGCACCGCAGGAAATCCTTTCCCTTGGCAGATAACGTCTCAGGCATTGGTGGAGAACTTCGCTGTCACCTTAAATATAGCTTGAGCCAACATTAATGATTAAACCTTAAAACAGAAACTAAAGACACTGATCACATACTAAATGGTAATACGCACAGTCCTGAACTCCAATAAAAAACGGCGACACAGATTTGGTTGGAAGCTTATTACTTGGAAGGACAAATAGAGAAAATGAAAAAGCAATGCAGCGTTCTTACCTGCTCATACTCACTCCAAGGAGGTTTCCCAGTTATCATTTCAGTAATAGCACATCCTGAACTTCAGATGTCAGCAATATGATTGAGATCCATGCTGTTATCATTTGCCATCAAGGATTGTATGAGCTGCAGGATATACAATTCCATCATTCCACCACGATAAAAAAAAAGGATGTAGCATTAACGTTCACAAAAGCAAAGTACCTCTGCAGCCATCCAGTTTAGACTTCCCTTCATAGAGCGGTAAGCAGCTTGTTTAGTTAGCTAAGAGATGGTAAAGCCAAAGACTATTTGGTGTGTTCATGGTACACCGGATAAAATTGCAACATCTTCATAGACATAGATACATCATATTGATAACTAAATCAACCACTTTCAGCTTATGTTAGCTCATGACTGAGAAAGAGGACCATGAAGCAATCGCCAAAATGATTTCGGCAAATGCTTGAGAACTTGAAAAGAGAGCAACAATACCTTGGCTACTGTCCAGAATTCCGTCCTATGGACCATTACACTTTTATTTACCCAATGTTAGGAAGGAGGCCCTTCTAACTTTGACTAAATTCGATCCTTCTTTTGAAATGCAGAGGAGCAGCAAAGACAACACCAGAAGAACCTTTCGCCAAAGGTATTGCACTCTATTCACTATGCCTCTTAGGTGGTATTGCGTTCTATTCACTACACCTCTTAGGAAGTTTTTAGAAACCAGTGGAGAGCCTCATCACGTTTTGGCATCTAATAACAGCAAGAAATCTTTTCCCGTTTATGCAATATAGTAATTTTACCCAAAACAATGGGAAAAAAAGTGAAGAAAATTACTCAACAACATTTCATCCATGTAAAATATATTTTTGCATAGATGAAATGCCACAAACCAATAATGAGAAGTGAGCAGTCACCCTAGGTCCCTGACTTCACATTCAAATGCACCGCAGATCAGCAAGGAATTTCTACATGCACTCAATAGTCCTGGAGTGAAGAGGTGGAAACTCACATGTTTAGCAATCTCAAAGTCAGCAACTTCGACAATCCCAGATGCATCCACAAATAAATTAGCACCCTTTAAATCCCTGCGCAAGCCAAAGAGTTTTTACAGGTCTGTAGGCACAAAGAAGAAGGTCTAATCATCCTAATCCAATATGCAAGTCATCTCATGATGTTGATCGATGGTTTAGAATAACCCATGTATGGAGTTGTTAGCATGCAGGTAAGCCAATCCAGTCACATTATGACGGGTAAAAGTGTGAACAACGGATTCTGTTATGGTCCCAAGATGCTCCTGGATATACTTGTCTATCGATCCATGATGTGCACATTCTAGATATATGGATCCTCAACCTGAGTATATATGAAAATGTTGAAATTTTGGGGAGTCAAATTATGAATGCCCGTTGAGCTGGGACATGTAGATGCCATGGAAATTTGACCCATAATTTCACTCCCATAATATTGCAGAATGTTTGGATGTCTAAGCTGGCCAATTACCTGAATCTCCTGTAGGAGCAAAGCAATATATTAGCTGGAAATGATAAAAGAAAGTTTCCACAGCATATTTAGATAAGATGAGAGGATAGATTGGATCCCAGAGCGTAAATAAAAAAAAACATTACCTGCTTTAACTGCCTCAGGCACTAAGCTGAATTTGGATCACTAGGCAATAGCTCAAACTCCTTCGATGCACATAGAGATCTCGTTTCTCTATCAATTAATATGTCAAAGTTCAGCTGACTGGATGTTAAAAAAATGCAACATGTCAAAGTTTCCCAGATCTAACTTACTGGTTGCTGGCAATGTAAACACTTCCGAAAGTGCCATGTCCAATAAGCTAGCCTTTTGGCCATTGACTTTCTAGTGGTAACTGCTATGATCTTTTAGCAACTTAAGCTGAAGATGTAGGGTTCTCCATCAATCCATGACTTCGAGGCATTGAAAGAGGGATGATAGCTGTGCAATTTTTTCTTCTTCATCTTCTTGCATTTTAACTCGAAGTGGGGCTGAGGTGATTTTTACAACAAAGGGTGAAAAGAAAACTTCCTAGCCTACATTTCCAGATATGATACAACTACTAAGCAGATCAAGTATTCTATACCCAATAGTTTTATTGGGGTCATGTTGCTCTGATCCAAAAGAGCGAGGCAGTGTATGTGGCACAACATTTTCAATTGACAAGTTAGAGCATATCATATTTGAAATCCTTTCTAAACACAAACAGATTAAAGGTAGTGTTGCCTAAAATTCTCTCCTTTCTTAGAAGGGTTTATTCCAAGAAGATCAATCCATAATAATAAAATTTGTCCTTTCAGTTATAAGACAAGATAGGAAGCAGACTCTACTAGTCCCTTGGCTTCCCAAATATTCAGATCCGTTGTTTTTCGACTAACCTCAAATGTTGACCAGATTGAAATTGGAAAACACGCACGCAAATGCCAAGAAGGCAATGCCATGTGAAGTTTTATAGCATCATTAGCAGCTGAAATATGAAGCTAACACATTCGATCCAATAAAATTTGTAGTATGACATACGGACTGTAGTTGTCAGAATTTGAAGACCAGAAGATCAGGTTTTGGATCATGACTGTAACTATTTTCAGAAAAAGCTGGAACATTATAGTTCGTGCACAATTGGGATACTGGTAGTGATGCTAAGTTATAACTTCTCTGCACAACAACTCTCAAGGTGTATGACTCTGTATACCGAATGTGGCCTTATGTCATGTTTGGTTGAAATTGGACCTTCGCTTGGTTGCATAGATTTTGAGTGGACGAAATGGAATGGCCTTCCAACAATCGAAGAAACTTATCTTTTCCCTAAGAGTCACCATAGTTTTTGGATGTTGCAGATTTTCCGCGCTTGCTGGTTCAAGACTTAGGAAATTTTTCTTCAGCATTTCTACACTTGTCAATCAATTCTCAACTTCTATTCTCTGCTTCTTCAGAGATAGAGATGCAGCAAACTCTAGCTCATTCTTTATGTCAGCTTCTCCGTTGTAGAGCGGTTCTTTCTTTCTTTTTAAATCTCCAATTTTTTCGAAGTTGCCTGTGTTTGGACGACACGGGATTGGCATGCCTCTATTTATGACTACTTTCTTAAATAAATAAAAAAGTCTGTGTTAGATCCTGATGAAAGCATTCATCCTTCTCCCTAATAAAGTAACATCAGTATAGATAAGCATTAATTTAGATAATTAAACATGTACCTTGCGACCATATTTCTCTTCTTTCTGCTTCATCTCATTGATAGGTTAATGTCCATGTAGCAGCTTCCATACTGCACTTCCTCTTTCTAATCCTTTTGGTTAAGTAAAAATGAGCATTTACAATATAACATCCCTTTTATAACAACTTATGGCCCATGAAAGAAGTTAGTCATCTGCAACTCAAATTTGCAGGAAAGCATGCTCAAGCAGCATAGCAGATGATGGCCTCTCAGCAAGCTGTCTACGAAAGCAGCACTGCGGGAAATCCTTTCCCTCAGCGGATAACATCTCAAGTATTGGCGGAGCACTCCACATCACTTTAAACATAGCTGCGGTCTGCATTGAATGATTAAACCTTAAACAGAAACTAAAGACACAGATCACATGCCAAAAGGTAATATGCATGGTACCAAACTTCCAGCAGAAAGAAGTGACACAGATTCGGTCCAAGGATAAACAGAGAAAATGAAAAAGCAATGCAGCGTTGTTATCTGCTCATACTCACTCCAAGGAGGCTTCCAGTTAGCATTTCGATAATTGTACATCCCAAACTCCAAATGTCAATGGTATGATCGAGATCCGTGCCGTCATCATTTGCCATCAAGGATTGTATGAGCTGCGGGATACACTATTCCATCATTCCACCACAACAAAAAAGGAATGTGGCATTAACGTTCACAAAAACAAAGTACCTCTGGAGCCATCTAGTTGAGATTTCCCTTTGAGGATCGATAAGCTACTTGTCCAGTTAGCTTAGAAACAGTAGGACATTAATAAAGCCAAAGACTATTTGGTGTTTTCATGGAACACTGGATGAAATTGCAACATCTTCAGACGTAGATACATCAAATTGATAAAAGAACTAAATCAACAACTTTCAACTTATGTTAACTCTTTACTGAGAAAAAGGACCATGAAGCCATCAACAAAATGATCAAATGCTTCAGAACTTGAAAAGAGAGCATCAATACATTAGCTGCTGTCTAGAATTCCATTCTATGGACCAATAAACTTTTAATTACCCCATGTTAGGAAGAAGGCAGTTCTTACTCTGACTAAATTTGATCCTTCTCTTGAAAGGCAGACTAGCAACAAAAACAACACAAGAAGAACCTTGCACCAAAGATACTGCACTCTATCCACTACCCCTCCTGGGAACTTTAAAAGAAACCGGAAGAAAAGGAAAGAACTTTCATTAGGTTTTCGAATCTTAAATAGATAGGAATTTTTTTCAGTTTACGCAAAATAGAAACTTTACCCGATATGATGGGGAAAAAAGTGAAGAAAATCATTCACCAACATTTCATCTATATGTAATAGACTTTGGCACAGATGAAATGCCACAGACTAATAATGAAAAGTATGCATTGAGATAGCATAGATGAAGAATAACAAACTTGCATGTTTTCTCTCTTTTTTTTTCTTTTTGGACCTAGCCTAGTCTATTAGTCACCCTGACATCACATTTGCAAGTAAATGCACCACAGGTCAGCTAAGAATTTCTACATGCACTCAGTAGTCTTGCAATGAAGAGGGGGAAACTCACATGTTTAGCAATCCCAAAGTCAGCAAAGTTTGACTATCCCAAATCCATCCACAAATAAATTAGCCCCCTTTAAATCCCTGCACAGGCCAAAGAGTTTTCACAGGTCTATTGGCTCAATGAAGAAGGTCCTATCATCCCAATCTAATATGCAAGTCATCTCATAATGCTTGATCAATGGTTTAGAATTACCCATATATGGAGTTGTTAACATGCAGATAAGCCAATCCTGTCACAATATGGTGGGTAAAATTGCAGACAACCAATTCTGTTAGGGCGGCAAGATGCTCCTGGCTATACTTGTCTATTGAGCCGTGATGTGCATATTCTAGATATATGTTAAGCCGATCATCAACCTGCATATATATGAATATGTTAAAATTTTGGTGAGTCAAATTATGACTGCCCATTAAGCTGAGACGTGTAGATGCCATGGAAAGGCGACTCACAATTTCGTCGCCATAATACTGTAGAAATGTTCAGATATCTAAGTTGGCTAGGTACTTGAATTTCCAGTAGCAGCAAATCAATCAATTACCTTGAAATGATAAAATAAATTTTCCCCAGCATATATAGATCAGATGAGAGGATAGATTGGATCCCAGAGCATAACAAAAACATTACTTGCTATAACTGCCTCATGTACTCAGCCGAACATGGAACATTAGGCAATAGCTCAAACTCCTTCAACGCAAATAGAGATCTGGTTTCTCTGTCACTTTAATATGTCAAAGTTTAGCTAACTGGATATCTAAGAAAATGGAACATGTTGAAGTTTCCGGGAGCTAACTTACTGGTTGCTTGCAATGTAAACACTTCTGAAAGTGCCATGTCTAATAAGCTGGCCTTATTGCCATTAACTTGCTAGTGGTAACTGGTGACTGCTCTGTTCTTTTAGCAACTCGAGCTGATGCTGCAGGGTTCTCCATCTATCCACGACCTTGAGGCATCAAGACAGGGCTCATTAACGTGCATTTCTTTCTTCATTTTTTTACATCTTAACTCAAAGTGGAGCTGAGGTGAATTTTCACAGCAAAGGACAAAAAGAAAACTTCCCAGCCTACGTTTCAAGATACACTACTGAGCAGATCAAGTATTCTATACCCAATAGTTTAATGTCGAAACAGTCTAATCCAAGTCATGTGGCTCTGATCCAAAAGAGTGAAGCGGCGTATGTGACGCAACATTTTCGATCGATGAGTTAGAGCAATATCATGTTTGAAATCTTTTCTAAACACAAACAGATTAAAGGTAGTGCTGCCCAAAATTCTCTCTTTTCTTACAATCTGAAGCCCAAATAATCGCGATCACCATCCGCAAATCTGAAGAGCAGATGTACTTCCTTCGCTAAAATCTACAGAGAAAAATGGAAGTCTTTTGTCGAAGAAACTATTTGCTCGAAACGCTTGGCCAAAATAAATTAAAATTGCTCCGTGCTCTGCCCCCTTCCATTTCTTTCAAATTCCCGAAATGGTCTCACTATTTCTGGAAAAAACTTTTCCATACTAGATTGATATAGGTCCATTTCACAACCCAAATCCGATTTGCAAACCCGTTCTTGACCATCCAAGTCGAGTCCATTTCAATACGTGTCCCTGACCATCCTTCTCAAGCTCCATCCTTTCCCCAACCAGATCACCACCAGCGTCCCCCGCAGTTCCATGAAAATAGCAGAAACGGCTCACACTCCAATCCAAAGCGGCCCCGTTTGCCCGTCCTGCTCCAAGCCCGTACGCACGTGCCTCTGATCACCCCGTTGAGCGTCACCGTTCTCCAGCAGAGCTTGGGACGGAAGCACCCTCTCCATGCCACTCGAATCTTGAGGCTAGGCCTCAAGAACGCCACCGTTCCTGACGCCAACTTCGGTGCCGAGTTTTCCCATTTCGCTGATCGAGCAAGAATCCGAAACCAGCGCCAATGGATTTGGTTAAGTGTGGAGGTGAAAAATGGACGTTCAGCTCCATCAATGATAAAAGGGGATTCGAACTTAAAAAGAAAAATTGATTTAGGGGCAAAGGAGGAGATAGCAGAGAAAAGTCGAAGACTTGCGTACACTTTAATTAATAAAAGAACACCGTGCATTTTGTGCGTGACCTTGATCAGTTGGTAGTCTGGATTTGAGTTCGGATAGGATAATTTGTTATCCTATCCGATGTTTGGGAATGTCCACCGGATCGGATAAACCCTGGATATATCCGGATAAAACGCCGGATAAAAAATCCGGGGAGGGGTGGGATAAGCCCGGATTGGATAAGATTTTTTTTTTAAGGAAAGAAAGAACTTAACAAAAAGAGAAGATATCACTTGCCGTTTTCAATGGTGGCCACTGCGGAGGTGGCCACAATTCCTAGATCTAGGGTTTTTCCATGGCCTTTAATTAATTGAATTTTCTATTTTTTAATTTTATAATTTAAATGAATATCATATTTATTTTTTAATCTTATCCTGAAGTCGCACCAAACACTGACGATAGGATTAGATATGTCCGCCTTTATTATCCAAAGGATTTAATATCCTCCTTTATCCTATCCTATCCTGATTATTATCCGGACGACCAAACGTAGCCTAAGTTCTTCGAGTGTGAGTGAGACTTGTATATGGGCCCAAGCCCAAGACACAGTTTAGCAATAAGGAAGATTGTATGGATACTACGAAGTTGAGCTAAATGTTGAATCTGTATTGACAGCATACACATAGTTTCATATAAAATTAAGGCATACACCATTGACGGAGTACTCTTGGTTTTGTTATCCGGAAGAGTTTTTCACAGCACCAACTTCTTTATGATGTCGTCCACTTTTATCCAACAAAGTTGGGGATGTTTAATGTTAGCTAAGTCTTGAAAAGGCAGGATAGTGAAAGTTGTCTTGGAAATAGAAGAGGGTGGGTAGGCAATATAACTGGAGTTGAAGCTGTCAATGGCTGCAGTTCAATGGCGAGCTTGGTTGGGGACCGTTTTTTTTTTTTTTTTTTTCTTTTGATCAGTCATATTCTACGCCTCTCTACACTCACTCTCTGGACTTTTCTGCCTCTCTTTGCGGGCGTGGAAGTTGAAACCCACTTCTGAAACTTACTCGTCCCCACCCCCATTCCCCCTGAGAAGGTGGGGATTTGAACCTCTCACATCCCCCTTTCATGTTGGAAGAGTGGCCACTAGGGCGAATCCCAGTGGTTGGGGACCGTTTATTTAGTAAAATTTAAGTTCTTGCTTTCCATATTAATCAAATTTACTTAACTGTTGTTGATCCATTAGGAAGCTCCAAAAGTATAGTTGGAAGAGTTATGGAAGTGGCCAAGAAAAATTCCTCTCTCTCTCTCTAAAAGGAGTACAGAAGAAGGGGGGATGGGATATTCCTGTGGAACACTCCAAAAGTTTTGTCCAAAGAACACATTTACTATGGCAATTAAGGAAACTCAACTACGGCCACCCGCATAAGATCAGTTCACAACTTATACCTCAATGATGGACCTCATATCCAAAGGTGGAACTAGGGTGGAAACTTAGCAGGGGCAATGTCTAAAATGTTTATTAGCTTTAAAATCACTACGGGATGAATTGACATACAGTTTAAATAACATAAAAAAGCTTGGTGGGCCAAGGGCAACCCCCTTGCTCTGTGGCTACTCCAATCACTGCCAACAAGACGGGACAAACCTATTAAAAGACAGACTTAGGGACAAAATAACATCTTATCAAGAACTCAGTATTTACAAGAGACTAAACACTGAACTTTCCAGCAAAAGTTAATTGCTCTCACAAGAGAACGAGGAAAAGTCTCACCTGTTAACAGTTCCCCCAAAAAGTAACTGCCTCAGTTGAGCGTCACTTCTTACATTCATGTACGTGGCGTCTTCACAATACTTAGATGCGCATTTGCAAAACCTATCAGCAGCAACTTCTTGCTCTGATTTGGCTACCTTTTCTATCTCAGCTAGATATGTTCGATCAACCATAATTACCTCAGCCTCCATTTTGACTAAAATCTCACCAAATGGTTGCCAATATTCATTGTAGAAGTCGAGCATTGATTTCTGAGGACATGGTTTACCATCAAATCTTCATGACATTCTTTGTAATTTTCTTCTTAAGCTCTCAAAAAGTCTAAGCGTACTGATTGCATCCAATGCAGAGTAGCATATCCACAGTTCCCGCTCTTCCCTTTGTAATTCTTCTATGGGGGGTATGGTGGTCATTTTACCTTTGGATCCATCTTTCTTCACCTCGTTCCTGCCGAATATGGTTTTTATTGATACTTTGCCGATTAACTCTTTCTCATTACCCAGCTCTGCATCAGATATGACCCTTCGATCGCCTGTTAGTGCTTCAAGAGAATTATCCACCCTCTGTCCTCCTTGATGAATTCCAAAGGCACGCCAGATGCACTGTATCAGCATGAAATCCAGAAACCTTAATTCCATAATTCTCAATAATATGGCTATCAAAGCTGTAGTTGTGCAGTTTGACCATTCCCCATTATATTGATTACTTACTTTTACCAAAAAAAAAAAAAGCTGTAGTTGTGCCATACCTGCAGAAGGAATTCTTAGACGATCGTTTCAGAAATAATACACCCAAATACCAATGATAAAACAAATGGAACTGATGAATTACACATAAAGGAGAGTTTTAAATAAATCGTAATAGTCATCTGCCCAAAATAATTACGGTGCAAGATAAGTAGGGGAAAGAGAGAAAGGCAGAGAATAAATTGCATATATGTCCAAGTATATTTTGCACATATGGGCTTACCTTTTTAATGTCTGGGTCTTTGAAAAACGCTTCAAACTCAAGCAAAAGTTCCTTCCCACCATCTAGAACATCAACCCAGATACAGGATTTGCCATTGCCAAAATCTGCCTGAGGTCCAGAGTATATACTGAAGCATGTTATCTCTCCATGATCGACTGGTGTTACCTGCTTGACATCAATCTCAGCTACCTGCATAAACATCAAAGAAATCTTACAAATGATTCCGATGAACAAAACTTACAAAGCAGTTCAGCATTCACAGATTCACTTGCAACTAATAAGTGCTATGGTTCATAAACGCGAAAAAGAACAAGAGCTTCCCCATGCTCCGCTAAGTAGGAGGCATGGGAAACAATAACAAAAGAAGACATAAACATGAATAAATACACCAACCTCTGTGTCACAAGCATGTACTAGATGCTTGTACTGATTTGTTAGCTTCCGCACAACTTCTTTCGCAATAGACTTGTTATTAACACTCAGAACTTTTCCATACATGCTTCTGAGCCTCGCTTTTCTCTCTTCATTCACATCAGTTGCATCAACAGATTTAACTTCCTTTATTTTGGAATATGTTGCATCCACTGTAGCTGCATCGAGGCATTTCTCTCCATTTATTTCAGAAACCTCAAGATTCTTCTCGCCAAAATTTTCCCTTAACTTAGGTGATGGGGAAAATTGATGGGAAGTCTTCAAAGTTCCTGAAGGAATGGTTTGAGGGATATCAAATTGCAGATCATGACTGAATGACTCAGGCAGTATGAGATCCTGCGCCTCCTCATGGGTATCCACTCCCTCAGTGATAACTTCAGAAAATGGGACAGCAGTTGCAGCACGTGTGTTAGGAAAGTTATGAGCATTCATTGTGGCCCTACTTTTACACTCTTCATAGCAATGGCGATCGAGGAAATTGTAGTTGCTACCATCCCCATCAAGTGGCATTCGTATGGTTTCTGGCCCCCCATGTGAGTTGTCATGACACATATGTCCCTTATATCCATAACCATGCTTTGAATTAGGTAGACTTTCAGTAGCTACCTTCCACCTGCTAGAGAAATTCGAAGAACTTATGTTCTTATAATCAATAGATTGACTCGTTGGATTAGTTACCATCCTAGCTGAAGAACTAGAATTATAGTTTTAGTGTTTGCTTTCACCAGTTACAGAACCATCAAGTAAGCTGCTTCTAGAAGTAGTGTCTCCAGCATTTTGTATTTGGTAAAACTCCCCCCTGCCAAGAATTACGACATCAATCTCTCAACAAGAAGTACAGACAGAAAAGAAAAAAGTTAAGACCAAATGGTTTGTCAATTGGGTGGCTTGAGCACATTGACTTGCAGGCAACTTATATTGAGCCCCTATTCACCAACGCAAATATATTAATACAGAACTGCTGGTACCGCCAAATTGTAGAAATGCCAGCAGTATTTTATGTATTTATGATCTATGTTGCTGATATGCATGTGTTGTTTTCTTGACCAGAAAAATCCCTACCTTCTGTCATCCAGATTTTCCTTCTCTTATTACGGTCCCTTCAAAATTTTCTAATTTCCTTTTTTGGCTTGACTAGCAAAGCAACTAGGTTATTTATAGTTATCAAAAAGAAACAACTTAATTACCAATCCACCGGGATGACTGCTCCAAGCATGTCCTCAAAAGTTCTCCTGCCTGCCTAAAATACTTTGAATACTCTAGCATTTCACTCAAGATTGCACAAGCCAACTTGCAGTGTGGATACGAAAAAGAGAACGCAGATACACAATTTCCTCCCACATACATCTACTTCGCCCCGAGAACCTCATATCCAACAGCACAGCAAGAACCGCATTATCCTGTCATCCTAAAATTTCCAGGCCAAAAATCGCCACAAAACTACAATACGCGCGCGCGCACGAGTGAACTAGCAACAATTTCGGCCAAAGTTGCAACCGCGAAAGCACAACAACGGCAACTATGAGATGATAACCCAGCAAACACCCAAGTGCCAGTGCCGAACACACACATGCACACAAAGACACGGACTTTATGCACAGAGACACCAAACACTGGCCTTTTAGCGATCCAATCAGCTACAAGTACAGCGAAAACAAACAGCCAAACGGAACTTCTCATAACAGAGACTTTTTCGAAAGAAAAGCAGAGGCCTTGGAACCGTCTCGGCTCTGACCCAGAGCAAACGAGTACCGGGCGACCCCCTGAGCAGGAACCGGGAGCGGGACCGCAACAAAGGAGAGAGAGGAGGGACAGTACGGCCCCAAGGGAGCGTTCTGTGCGGTGGAGATTCCCATGGCCATCGCCTCCGCGACTCTGCCGGGAGCCGTCTTGATTAAATTTACAAGAGGCTGTCGATAGGATGGCGTGGGCGGGCTGGGGTCTTTGAGAGGGGCTTTTCAGTCAAGCGATTAGGGCAAGTGGCTCTGCAGCTGCAGGCGTCTGGTTGGGATGATCGGCTCCTGATCCGGTCTGATTTCAAAGTGGAATCGGAAACTGAACTGTGAGGACTGATTCTTAATTTTGAGATTCGAGGACTGGAAAGGACTGGACCTCGGTTCAAGTCCGGTCCAATAGAACCAATCACTTTTTTTCTTTTGCTAATTCCTAATTTGAAATGTGCACAACACTGAGGTGCATTACAAAGTCATGAGATGATCTTTTTCGCTATAACACACTCCTAGGATTTTGTTGCTTATTTACTACCTTAAAATTCTTATCCTGAGTCCGTGATTATAACCAAAAACATAATTATTCAGTTTTTGCATTTCGCGCAAACTTAAAGTTCAAACATTAGAAATTTTTGGTGATATGGTTATTCAAATTCGCGTCATAAATCAAATTCAATGTACAATAATTATGAAAAATATAATCAAATGTATATTGCTTGGCACATTTGGCAGATTGTCACCAAACCTTTCTCCCTACGAGATAGAATTGCTATCTGCACAATCGACTATTACAGTGACTGAGAGTCAAAATGTCCAAGTGCCAAAAACCAACATGAATAAAGAAGCACATCAAGCTTCAAGTTGATACAAGTCCTCCCCCTCGACATCCCCCGTCCGCTTGGAACTCGGCTCGCTCCAGGACCGCGGCCTCAGCCCGAACTTGAAGAACAGCACCATCTCCAGCTCCTCGAACACCTTCCGGTCGTCCAGGAACTCATTCCAGACCCCGCTCACGATGAAGTAGTTGTTGTTGTACGGTGCCCGGTGACGGGCCGAGTGCTGCGAGTGCGACACGAGCAGCCCCAGATCCCGCAGTGCCACCACCAGCGGCGGGAGCTTGCTCTTCGTGCTGTGGGCCCATGAGTGGAACTGCTCGCTGAACATGATGCAGCCTGAGCAGACAGCCACGAAACCGAGCATCGTTGGGTCCTTGCAAATGAAGTCGATCGGGCCCACCACGAACACCACGGCGCAAGCCAGCGCATGGAGGTTGTTGGCCCCCTGGCGCCTGGTGATCGTCCAGGGCCACTTGTGGTGCCCCTGGAAGGCTTCTATCTGGGTGCCGAAGACCGGGGTCGAGGCGTCACCGTAGTTGTCAATGCCCCAGTGGTAGACTCCCGATCCGAGGTCCGCCAGGACGTACCCGACCGCTCCCGCCAATATGGGCTCAGCCCACACGTGAGACTCACACGACGCAACCACAGACTTGGCCAGGGCAACGAGCACAGCGGTGCACCCGCAGGCAAGCCACGCGCGGTGGCCTTACGTGGATTTCAATGACGGGTCATCGAGTATCGGGCGGGTCGGCAATATCAGCGGAGCCAGAGCTGTCAATAGCCGCGGTTCGACGGCAAGGCCAGTCGGGTCAGGCCGGGGTTTGACCGTGGTGGCTGCCATGCAGTACACGCGGCCCCTGGGGACGTGAGCTCGTTCATGGAGCACCGAGGAGTGGAATAACTTGTGATGAAATGCGATAGACATGGAGGCTGCCGTGCAGCAAAGAAACCATCAGAACCGAGGGGTGAGAGAGACGACGTATATAAGTCGGAACAGCGGCCATGGAACGATTCAGGGGAGTGAAAAGACTTGTGGAGAGGAATGGTGCTTACGTGGTCTGATGGTGGAGAGCAAAGAAACCATCAGAACCGGTGCTTGCGTGGTCTTTTCAGGGACTCCTCAACTGACTCTCTCGTCCAAATTTGTGTCGCACATTCTTTCTACGTCAGCCCCCCGCGGGCATGCAAAACGGCGAATACTGGAAAATAAAGGAAGATACGAGAGTCCGATTTTGCTGTCTAAATGACGTCCGCCGTCCAGCGACTTCTAGCTTTTTGCATGGGGCGCTCGTATGTAAGCCACTCATTGTTCGACGCTTTTGAGGTGGTCCATGTACCATGCAGCTTTCGATTAGGGAAAAGGAAAAGAACTTGGGAAAAGCATAGTTTTTGGCCACCACCAGTCGCTTAATGAATTTAACATCTCGTTCCATGTTAATCAATTTCTATTCAACTGTTGATCCATTGGGGAGCTATAAAAGCATAGTCGGAAGAATAATGGAAGTGACAAATAAAAATCTGTCCCTCTCTCTCTGAAAGGAGTTTCGTGCAAGATGGAGCTTCTGGTAGGTAACCGGAAGAGGAGGTAAAGATTGACACGCAGTAATGATTGATACAAAGTTGGGAAGAGTGGGGAGGATGGGATATTCCTGAGGAATCTGAGGGCAGACCAGGGAATATCGTTGTCCCGAAGCATCTTCCACAGGATTATATCCTCCGATGGAGACTCTAATCACCGGTTCCTACACTAGTGCCGCTCATTTCACTCCTCAATATGTAGAGCATAAACGGGAAAACACAACCAAAAGAACAGTAAATTTTCCTCACTTTAATATTTTCATCCTTCGAACTCTTTTTTTATACTGTCAAAACACTTAAACTTATATATAAAATAAAAATACTCTCTGCCTACCAAAGCCACCACTAAAAATCCTACACTTTCCTCACCATGAAAATCGATACCTAAACTTATACCTTCTATCCACCACTAGAAAATTGCCAACTTTATACATTTCCTATTCTTTGTATAGCCAGTATAATTTAGGAGTTCTTGCAACTTGAAATAATTCGAGATATTATGATCACTATTTGCATAGTTTATTATTTTTCATGGTATTAATTTTATAATATAAAAATACAGAATCTATTCAGCTTCAATGAGGCTTTAATCCGATTATATCGTTTCATTTACTCGGCTGATCACATTACTTGGTAATTACTAAGCGTCCAAGAGCAGTCAAATCGATTTACTCCCGTTGCCTCTGCCTACATATGACCTTTTTGATAGCTCGATACGCGGTCCAAGGGGGACTTCACTGCGAGGCTGACTCCCCCTCTCTCCCTCCCTCCCATTTCAATGGCTTCTCGTCCGCCATTTCTGCTGCTTCTCTTCTTCCTCTTCGCGCTCTTCTCTCTGCTCGATCCCCGCTCTCCAGCCGCGAAGCTCCCGTTCCACCCGGAGGACGTACTCCCCCTGCTGCCGAGGCAGCTGTCCTGGCCCATCCTCAACACCCCTCGCCGTCCCGTGGACCTGTTGCCCACCTTCGTCGGCGCGGCCTCTCCCTCCAACGGCTCTCTGGTGTGGAAAGGAGCTTGCTTCTACGAGAACACCGCTTGGTTGGAGTTCCACAACGAGACCGGTAGCGAGTTCGGCGGAGGCACGCTTCACATCAAGGTCTGTCCTTTAGCTTCAATGCGTCGCTTTGGCTTGATCTCTGTTTGGTTTTGAGTGCCATTCTGGATTTTTTTTTTTTTTTTTGGGTGGTTTGAGCTTGTGGTCACTGATGCCGAGAGGTTTTCTGTTGGACTATTATATCGGGTTTGGTACGGTGGAATGGAATGGAATCAGGAAATGATGGGGAAAGCAATGGAATGGAATGATGATTCCAATTCTTGGTTTTTGTTCAGTGATTGTGGAGGACGGAATGGAAATCCTTGTGTTTGAGTGCGATTCTGGATGATTTTGGGAGGTTTGAGCTTTTGGCGGTTTGGTAATGTGGAGAGATGGTCACTCTGTTCACAAGCTTTTGAGCTTTTCTGGTCTACTGTCGCTGCTTAATTCAATTCGCTGCTGTTCGATTTTGTGATAATTAGGGCAGACGTGAGGTTGTAGCGTTTTTGTTGATGGGGTCTAATGGCCATCGTTTGCCAGCTTTTGGCAGTTTCTGATTAATTCTTGGTAACTTCGGTACTTAGTTTGGGCTTGAGTTTGATTTTTTCTAATGGATTCAAAGTACCGAACTGGATTAAGTTTCTATCTACTTATGGTCCATTTCTTATCAACTGAAGTGCCTTGCTTCAATATGTTTCTAGTGGATTTTGGTCACTTGCTGCGGTTTCTTTTCTTCTCCTTTCATCTGCTCGTTTGTACTCGATTAAGCTCCACGAATTGGTGGTACCATGGTTGGTCCTTTCAGTTTTTTGTGTCTAGGTTTTAAGTGGTGGAAGAAGGACTTAGTGATTTGGTTGCTCATACAAGTTAGGTTGTTTCGTTTGATGTAAAATCAATTTATCTATGGAGGCAATTCCAGTCTAGGTGGGTACTGCCTCATGTTGATAGTTCTTGTTTTTGCATCTGGTTCTGCTAAAAATGGAAACTAACGACTAGCTCTAGGTATCCGGCTTGTAACCATGAGTTTGGATTGCTCATCCAGGTCAGCAAAGCCCATAGCTGGACATGTATGGATATTTATGTCTTTGCAACCCCATACCGCGTGACATGGGACTACTATTTTTTATCTCGTGAGCACACATTCGAGTTCAAAGAGTGGGAAGGAAAAGCTGAGTTTGAATATGTAAGCTGCAATTATCTTTTTTTCTCTTCTGCTCCTGCATGTGCATATTGGTGAGTCGTTACACTTGGATTTTCCATTATTTCAATTACAGGTGAAAAGCAGAGGAGTGTCGATCTTTCTGATGCAAGCTGGGATGCTAGGGACCCTTCAAGCACTGTGGGATGTGTTTCCCTTGTTTTCAAATACGGGGTGGGGGAGAAATCTAACATTGGTTTTCTCAATTAGCATATGGGAGCTTCATTTGAGCAACGTCCCCAGCCTTGGGTTACAAACATCAGCATTGATGATATCCACTCTGGAGACTTTCTTGCAAAATCCAAAATTCGTGGGAGGTGGGGTGGTTTTGAGACTCTAGAGAAATGGGTCAGTGGCGCATATGCTGGTCACACAGCTGTGTGCTTAAGGGATTCTGAAGGAAAGCTTTGGGTTGGTGAATCTGGACATGATAATGATCAGGTAATTTGGAAACAGACATGGGTTGGTTATGCATATAAGCGTATTTCTTTTTCAATTTGAAGGGCTAATTTTTATATTGACTAGTGGAGAAAAAGCCTTTTGAGGAAAAGGATTACTTTGCGATTGTTTTTAAGCATTTTATCTATTCCTCTTTGTTCTTTTCTGTTCATACATTGACGGATTGCTTTTGATGCTCAAAATTTCACCCAATCTTTCTGCCTGCTGCTGTCTCTGCAATTGTAATTGTGCAGTAAAGTTTTAAACCAATTGCATAGACACAGTATTAATATGGCTGTAAGTATGCCAGTTTTTCACAATAACTGTCCCCATTGTTCCTATGTGGGGATATCCAACGGACAAACATTGAAACATCTCAAACACCCCCACCAGTTGTTTGAGTTATTATTTCTCCACCTCCTCCTTAATTCCCCGTGCTTATCTGTCATTCATTATTAAAGACACTCATACAACACTGCTTTAATGTCTTCTGATTATTAAAGGGTGGTCTTGTACATATTGAGAAGGACAAGTAGGCTCCCTGTGGTGTTTCTGTAACATTTTGTGAACTCTTAGGTTTTTGGGGCATTGTATTCCTGTGCGATTACTTTATAAATGTAACTTTTCTCGAATCATGGACTTCTTCTCTCACAAATATGGTTCCCATTGAGACTGTTCCATTTTGCATGTTAAGTGTGCTTTAGTCATGCCCCTATGACCTTAAATCTCCTCGCTCATCTTATGTTCTCTAATAAGACAGGTCTTTCCTTTTTTGTGCTCCCATAGAAACTTTTGATTGTAAGAGAGGATGAGTAAGTAAATGATGACATGCTGCTTCAGGTTCATGTTGAGCTGGAGCAGATCCTATTTAGTCTCCTACTAGAAGCTCTATTGTAGCATCATCATATTTATAACATAGCAAATACAGTGTGTCTGAACTTTTTCTACTGAACTTCAAGACCATCTTTACACATGACACGACAACTTACTGATGATGATTATGGTTAGAATTTGATGAAATGATGTCCTTTACTTGCGGCAGACCTTGATTAACAAATTTAAGGTCACATTTGGGTTATTGCTACATGCTCTGTTCCTTTGTGTTGGTAAAGGATTCAGGTGCTGCAGAAGTCCAACATAGTGTAGGACATAATGCAATTATTGTTTTGTTCTTATCATTCCAGGGAGAAGATGTCATTGCTGTGCTACCATGGGATGAATGGTGGGAGTTTGAGCTTAACAAAGATGACTCAAATCCCCACATTGCATTGCTTCCACTGCATCCTGATATGCAAGCCAAATTTAATGAGACTGCTGCATGGAGTATGCAGAGAGTATGAATGGGAAACCATATGGTTATCACAACATGCTTTTTAGCTGGATAGACACTATCGATGCAAATTATCCACCGCCATTGGATGCTCATGTGGTACAGAGATTGTACATTTGCATATGAGTTTATAAATTTTCTTTTGTGGGTGCATTCAGTTTGTCTTAAGACAATTTTTCTAACACTAAGGCCTTGTGTTACTTCCAAGGTATATCTGTAGATGCTGGATACAAAATAGTTTCTGCTTCTTAAGCTGACTGCTGAACAGCAATTTACCCGTACTTTGACAGGCCTGAAATATAATGATGCCATGTGTTAGATCCTAACAACAAGGTCTAGTTGGAATCAGACAATCACACCATGATTTTGAATGAATTCAACTGAGCAAAACAAGAGGCTAAAACCTGAACAGTGATCTTGCCAAATAGCAGATTAGCATGTGACTCTATTAAATGCTAACGTTATGGAATAGAATCTGACACTCGGTTTGACAAATATTCATTTTTTTATGGCCTTCTATATGATACTAAGGCAGCAAAATAGTAGACTTTGTTCGTCTTTTCTTAAGAGTTGCTATCAGCCCGACTGACGATGCATGTAATATGCTTGCCATGTGGGGTGCTTTATTTGCATGATGGGAGTATGGTTCACTTGTTTTATAGAAAGCATTGTATTATTGTAGGTTGCTTCTGTTATGACAGTATGGAACCAAATGCAACCAGCCTATGCTGCGAACATGTGGAATGAAGCACTCAACAAGCGACTAGGAACAGAGGTACCATCCCATTCAATTGGCAATTGTCCGTGTGATTTTATGCATTTTGTTTTGCACACTAAGGTGTAACTAGAATCTAATGTCTCTGGAATGACATTTAGTTAACACATATTATATGGTTGTAATTACACTTACTTTACTTTACGGCTGCCTTACGATTGGGTTGCATACAGGGCTTGGATCTTCCTGATCTATTAGTGGAAACTGAAATGAGGGGCTCATCTCTTGCTGAACTGCTGACAATTCCAGAGCAAGACGATTGGGTATACAGTGACGGGAAGTCTGCCTTGTGTGTAACATTTGTTCTTGAAATGTACAAAGCAGCAGGACTCTTTGATCCAATTTCTAGCTCCATTCAAGTTACAAAGTTCACTGTAAGTGCAATCTGATTGACCCTTGTTGGGTTATCTTTCTGACACTAATTGCTTGAACTTACTATCTAGAGATGGATGTCGCTTTCTTCAAAGATTGAGAGAACTATAATCTAGTTTGTCCTTCAAAGCATGACTTTTTGTCATGAGGAGTCCCATTGGGCATTTTGAGAATGGCATTGTTTTTTATGCAGATAAAAGATGCTTACTCACTAAAGTTCTTCGAGAATAATTCAAGCCGCTTGCCTAAGTGGTGCAATGATGGGGACGACGTTGAGCTTCCATTCTGTCAAATAAGAGGCAGGTATCGAATGGAGCTGCCAGGATACAATACAATGGACCCATACCCTCATATGAATGAGAGGTGTCCATCTCTGCCCCCAAAATATTCCAGGCCATCCAATTGCTAGAAAAAATTTCCTATGATGTGAATAAAACTTTGTATATTGGTAGGCGATTCCATCAGATTGTAGCTTATGACTGCATATTTTTGTAGAATGTGTAGTAAATAAAGACCCATAGGTTGCACAGATTTAGAAATTTACTTCTTCAAATTCCATTTATTTGATATGAACCAACATAACATGTATAAAATTTTTGCATAATGTTATACTGACACTTCATATAAATCAATCATTGTATTATTGTTTAGTCTTTCATTATGGTCTATTTTTATGAATGCTCTTGCAATATAAGTATTTATAGTAGGACTATCTAAAATTTGATGTTTACTTTCTATCTTATTACGGATAGAGATACTCTTTTGTTTGAGGGTTTTCTTATCTTCCTTCTTCTCTAAATGTTTATGCATTTTATGTGTAAAATGAAATGATATGGTATTGGAAATGTTTAATACACATTAAAAAGATTAGTACTTATTTTTAATTTGTATTACCTGGTAAATGTTGTTAATATAAGAGCAATATTTCTATCATTTTTTTTCAATTGATTCAAATACATGTTTACTTGTTTTGCGGTGAAATCATGTATGTTAATATGCACGTTGGCTTAAACTAATTGGAAAAAAAAATAGATATGGCACTACATGGTTTGAATGATGTTATTCGGTAATTGCTAAAAGAATAACCAATAAATGAAAAATTAAACAAAAAGATTTCAGTGATGAATTTATAATGTTATTGTCTCTTATTCCAAGTTATTGCCAAAAAAAACAGATTATATAAGATTATATAAACTAATATTAGCATATTGTTCAGGAAGATTAGTTGATAAAATAAGTAACATATATTAAGTACAAGAGCACCATAAGTGTCGAACACAACATTTTAACTTAATCCCTAGATGGTGAAGTTGGTAAAGTTTGCGATGTTAACCGCTCTTGTCGTGGCAATAACCATACCACCAATTCGAGACTAGTCGGTGACAAAAGAGCAACTTGAGGGACATTTCACCTAATAGTCCTCTTGCTCTCTTCTTCAGCCTCCTTGTTGAGTAACACTCGCGGTAGATCTCTGCTAATGTTTTATTGGATTCTTTCTTGCAGTGACCATAATGTAAATTATCGTCCTCTAGTCTCTTCACGTATGCCTGGATATTATTTTTATCTCACGTCATCTGGTTATCGATTAACAAGTAAAGATTGCACGCTCCATCATATATTATATAATTTTTTTGTAAATCTTCTTCGGGGATAAATGTATAGCGTTACTCTCAAGCATATAACAGCATCCACCATTTCTAAACCCATTCATCAATAAGGAAGCCAATCCGCATCTTATGAGTTAGGATATCCATATTTCAATATAAAACAGAATGAGAACAATTATTTCATATTTGATGTTGAAGCATTTGTCAGAAGCACTGTACTCATTGCAACAAAAGTTTTGAGTGAATTCTATTTTAATAAGGATAAATTTCACAAAAGTAAAAAATAAAAAATAAAAAATAAGAGAGAGAGAGAGAGAGAGAGAGAGAGAGAGAGAGAGAGTCAAAGATATATTAAGTGGTCCCCACGGATCAAGTGTCAACCCTGCACCAAATTATTTAGTCATCATATGATTAATTTCTTATGAATGATTTGGTAAATAAGTGGAGAGTCACGTTCATAAGTATCAGTGAAGTAATATTCTTTTAAAGAGATTTTACCACAAATTATGTGTAAATAAACTATACATACGAAAAGCCACCAAGTAAGGATGGAATGACTAATTATGACTCATGAAAGACATAATAATGTCTACACAAGTTAAATTTAATAAAATGATGTTCTCATTTATAAGATTTTAAAAAAAGCTCTTCACAATTTTTGTATGCATAAACAAGTAATCGAATTTGTATGCCCCTCAGCATAACTCATGACATAAATATGATGGACAACGTGAAAAAGAACTCGAATTTTGTGAAATTTCTCTTTCCGACAAAACAAATTTATATGGTAATAATATCTATCAATAAATAAATAAATAAACATAGTGCCTTTAATATACCTGGAAAATCTACAACAAACAAAAGCTAAATATATAAGATTATTAATTATGGTAAGTAGATATATAGAAAAATTTAGAAAAGAGGAAAGCAGATAAGTTGGGATCACCAATAATTGAATGATAGAAGGTAACTCTATCTTTTTGGTAAAAATTGGGTGGATTTAGTTATAGGGGCGGTGGTCAGTGACTGGCTATCAAGAAGGAGGAAGAAGAAGAGAAAAAGAAAAAGAAAAAAATATAATAAAATCATTAAAAAATTAAAAGAAACAAAAAAATTTAAGGATTGAATGAGTTGCAAGATATATTATTCTATCATTCCGCCACGACTAAAAAAGAATGCCGCATTAATGTTAACAAAAGCAGAGTATCTCTGGAGCCATCCAACTTAGACTTCCCTTCAAAGAGCAGCATGCTGCTTGTCCGGTTAGCTAAGAAATGGTACAGCATTAGTAAAGCTAAAGACTACTTGGTGTGTTCATGGAACACTGGATAAAATAGCAACATCTTTATAGACATAGATACATCAGATCGATGACTGAATCAACCACTTTCAACTTATGTTAGTTCATTACTGAGAAAAAGGACCATGAAGCAATCAACAACATGACCTCAGCAAATGCTTGAGAACTCAAAAAGAGAGCAACAACACCTTGGCTACTGTCCAGAATTCCATTCTATGGATCAATACACTTTTATTTACCCCATGTTAGGAAGGAGGCCCTTACTTACTGTATTATCCTTATTTTGGAATGCAGAGGAGCAGCAAAAACAACACCACAACCTTTTGCCAAAGGTATTGCGTTCTATTCACTACCGCTCTTAGGAACTTTTTAGAAACCAGTAGAAAGGGAAAGAACTCTCATTAGGTTTCGGCATCTATTTACAGCAAGAAATCTTTTCCTGTTTATGCAACATGGTAACTTTACCTGAAACAATGGGAAAAAAAGTGAAGAAAATTACTTAATAACATTTCCTCCATCTATGATAGATTTATGCACATATGAAATGCCACAAACCAATAACGAGAAGTATGCAGTCACCCTGGGTCCCTGACTTCACATTCGAATGCACCACAGATTAGCAAGGAATTTCAACATGCACTGAATAGTCTTGCAGTGGAGAGGTAAAAACTCACATGTTTAGCAATCCCAAAGTCAGCAAGTTTGAATATCCCAGATGCATCCACAAATAAATAGCTCCCATTAAATCCCTGCACGAGCCAAATAGTTTTAACGGGTCTGTGGGTACAAGTAAGAAGGTCCAATCTCCTAATCCAATATGCAAGTCATCTCATGATGCTTGATACCCATGTATGGAGTTGTTAACATGCAGGGAAGCCAATCCAGCCACAATATAGCGGGTAAAGTGCTGACAACTGATTCTGTTAGGGTCCCAAGACACTCCTGGACATACTTGTCTATTGAATCGTGATGTGCATATTCTAGATATATGTAAAGCCAATCCTCAACCTGAGTATGTATGAATATGTTGAAATTTTGGTGAGTCAAATAATGAAAGCCCATTGAGCTGGGACACATAGATGCTGTGGAAATGTGACTCACAATTTCCCTTACATAATACTGCAGAATGTTCGGATGTCTATGCTCGCTAAGTACCTGAATTTCCTGTAGTAACAAAGCAATCAATTACCTGGAAATGATGAAAGAAAGTTTCCTCCCAGCATATTTAGATCAGATGAGAGGATAGATTGGATCCCAGAGCATAACAAAAACATTACCTGCTTTAACTGCTCGATGCACTCAGCTAAATTCGGATCATTAGGCAATAGCTCAAACTCCTTCCCTGCACATAGAGATCTGGTTTTTCTGTCACTTAATATGTCAAAGTTTAGCCGACTGGATATCTAAAAAAATGGAACATGTCTAAGATTCCCAGATCTAACTTACTGGTTGCTTGCAATGTAAACACTTTCAAAAGTGCCACATCCTATAAGCTGGCCTTTTTCCCATTGACTTGCTAGTGGTTACTGCTCTGATTTTTGGTTACTTGAGCTGAAGCTGTAGGGTTCTCCATCTATCCACAACTTCAAGGCATTTAAACAGGGGTGATAGCTGTGCAATTCTTTCTTCTTCGTCTTTTTACATTTCTAACTCAAAGTATGACAAAGGGTGAAAAGAAAACTTCCCGGCCTACGTTTCCAGATATGATACAACTACTAAGCAGATCAAGTATTCCATACCCGATAGTTTAACGTCGAAACAAGTTTAATTGGGGTCATGTTGCTCTGATCCAACTGAGCAAAGCAGCATATTTGACACAATATTTTCAATCGACAAGTTAAAGCAATATCATATTTGAAATCCTTTCTAAACAAAAACAGATTAAAGGTAGTGCTGCACAAAATTCTCTCTTTTCTAAGAAGGCTAATATCCCAAGAAAATCAATCCATAATAATAAATTGTCCTTTCAGTTATAAGACAAGATAGGAAACAGACTTTGCTATTCCCTTGGCTTCCCAAATCTTCAGATCCGTTGCTTTTTGACTAACCTGAAATATCGACCAGATAGACTCATTTCCAGTAGTCAATGAAACATGCAATCGCATTTGAAATAGACAAAGCATGGCCACACAAAAAAAGTCAGTTCATATGGCAACCTGAGTCGAGTTTGCAGGAAAGCATGGTCAAGCAGCAGGGTTCTTTCTTCAAGAGCGGAGTCGCAGGAGATGCTTTCACTTGGTGTCCAGTACTACAAAAGGCCACTCCACTATTAGAGCTGCATGACTATATAGACAGAAAAGCTATATCTTTGAAAGGACTTTTAAGAAGTGAAGCAATCGAATATCAATTAAACTCATTAACCTATAGCATTTGAAGACCAGTGTGACCCTTTTTGGAGATAAGGTCGAAGAATAGCCTGAGCATCGGGATGATCCCACATCAGCGTCTTCCACTTTTCCTTATCTTCCACCCGGATATATGGAAGCTTCTCAATTTCACACAATCGCAGTTGCAAAGGAATCCTCTTCAGTTCTGGGCATTCAGACACTATCAATTCTTTCATGGAATCGCAGCTTATTGGGACTTTGCATATGCTATTCAGCTGGGGTAGATCGAGTAGCTCCAAGCACTTCAGCTTTGGGAGAGAAATTGAAGAAGGCTGGAAGGATGAAGGGGTGTTGTTTACGGGGGTTGTTATGCTTCCTTCTTGGCCTTGTCCCGCTCCGCTTATCATCTCCACCATTCCTTTGCAGCCAGCGACCTGGATACTTTGAAGATTTCGAAGATGGAGCAGCCACTCATGCGGAAACAGCTTTCTCATGTTATCGCAGCCATTTACCTCAACAACTTGGAGAGAAATCTCTTCAACTGGCGAGTATGGGGAAGGACCTCCGATTATCTCCTCCATCTTCTTACAATCACATGCTCTGATAGTTCTCAGAGTAGGGAAGTGGGGCATCCACTCGAATTCCACCGCTCTCTTCATTTTACCACAGTAATTAACCATAATCCGTTCCAGACTAGGGAAAAATGGGAGCGGATGTGGTGGTGGGGATGTAACTGCTGCTATTATCCCCACCATTTTGTGACAACTAGTTATAATAATATCTCGTAGATACGGAAGGTTGGATTTAAATCCATGCCCAAAGAGATACTTCAGTTTCAGACAAGAAGATAAATGTAAAAACCTAAGGTTTGAGAAGAGGAGAGGCACAAGGGCTGGGGCAAGGATGTCGATTACTTCTTTGTCTTGTCCTCCATAGAGCACCCCTAAGTTTTCTGAAGTTTCTATTTCTAGCTCCTCAAGGTATTCAAGCGGACCCATGCTAGACAAATTTGTTATACTGCAGCATGATGCCATTGTCATTTTCTGCACATCTCGGGGAATCAAAATAAAAATGCCAGTGCATTCCCCTCCCACACTCACAATAGCATGATCCCACCCCACAATGTAGACTTTCCTGTCCGAATTCTCAAATTGAGTAGTATAACTTTCTTCCTCATCGTAAGGAATATGTTTTTGAACCATGCAGAGATAATAATAGCAGCGAGGGTCACTCTGTTCAATAACCCTCACACACTTGTTGAAATTATTCGCATCTTTAAAAGAGCATTCGAGTGTCTCCAGTGCCCTCAATTTTGTCATGTCTTGTCCATCCAGAAAATCAACTTTAAGATGCTGCAAGTTTAGCAAACCCCCCAGTACTCTTTCAGGTAATTCAACGATCGATGAAAGACGTAGGTCAAGGTATCTCAAGTTCACCAACATTTCCAGACCCTCGGGCACTTCTTTAAGCTCAAAACAGCCACGAGCGTCCAACTTTCTTAAAGATGTGAGCTTCCCTAAATAAGGAATATGGCACAATCGCCAACACTCTCTAAGAAATAGTGCCCTCAAGTTCACCAAATCTGAGATGGAATTTGGAAGTTCTGTTAGTTCACATCCACTCAGGTTTAGAACCTTTAGCCCACATAACTGTTTGAAGAAAGAATCAGGGAGGACCACATCCTCTGACAAGCTTCGATTCAGTAGTAAAGTTGATAGTTTAGGACAATTTGGTGACATGTTCAATGGAATTTCACTTATTTCGCTTTCCATCAGAGAAACTTTCTCCAAAGCATCCGTCCAATATTCCTCAGATGGAATACTTTCCAACCACTTTCCGGCCTTTACAATGGAAGTCGCACTCATGATGTGCAATGCCATGTCTCTAATCAAATCGTGCATATTCATCTTGCTCCCATGATCTTCCAATAGGCAAACATTTCGTAGTTTGTTCAATATGGTGAGGCCTCTATCATATTGTTCCCTCCTCGTATTCAATCCACCAATCAATCCTTGATCAATAAAGAATTCTACCAACTCGAACTTATCAATCAGTTTATCTTCTGGATAAAGTGCACAAGATAAGAAGCATTGTTGCACATCAGGATTACCAAGGCGATCATAACTGAATTTTAGATTCATTAAGACCTTCTTCTCCATATCTGTTTGCCCCTTACTTGATTCTTCCAATTTAACCAAGGAATCCCTCCATTCAAACACATCAGTCACTCCTCGCATGCTTCTTGCCATCGTGATGACTCCAATTGGCAATCCTGCACATTCTTCAACGATGGACTTCACAATTGCTTCAGTTTCCGAATTAAGTGGAACTTCGGATCCAAGCTCCTCCAAAAATAGACTATTGGCTTCTATTTGAGATAGAGGTTTGATTTTTATTTTCTTTTGACAATGCATCTGACAGCATACATCAAAAGATCGAGTGGTCAAGACCAACTTACATCCATCTGCTCTAGCAGGGATTCCCACCTCTTCAAGATCAACACATTCCCACACGTCATCAAGAATCAATACACAATTCTTCTTTCTTTCTAAATGCTCCGACAACATCGCTGCTCGTTGCTTCTCATCCTCATCCTCCATAACGCCACATTTTAATGCCTTCCAAATGTCACTCTGCAACTTATAAATGCTGAAATCTTTGGACACAGTGATAAAGACCACACCATCGAAGGTTGCATCTTCGAGAAGTCTATTATGTATGTGCATCATAATAGTTGTCTTCCCAACACCACCCATTCCATAAATACCCAATTTGCATCCATGATTCTTCATAAGATGGTCCCAAATCAACTTAATGTTCCTATGAATCGCTTTACCTGTTAACTTTCGTTCCAAAAGTTTGACTCCTTTGGCATCTCTCTCTTTTATGAGCAGTGGTTGTGGAAGCGTTTTTCCTATGAGTTCTTCCACTTCTCTCGTCAATGTCTCCACCTGTTCCTTTGGTGGCAAAGTTTCCACATTGGCTTGGCCAATTATTTGGAAATTATTTCTTGCTCTTTCTGTCTCTTTCAGCCATCTATCAACCAATATCCTTGGCTTCTTCCGAACTGAGGAAGCAGCAGACTCTATCTCCATCCGCTCCTTTATGACCGCTTCTTTGTCGTCGAGTTCTTCCACTTTTCTTTTCAGGTTTCTTATCTCTTCATCATTGGCATAGATGCTCCGTATGTCCATGACTGGAGAACCCCTGTTCATATCTAATTTATAAAAAAAAACATATGTTAGATTTCAATAAAATAATTTGGGGATAATTAAGAATCTAGTGGAACCATATAGTAACAGAGAAGATTAATCCAAACACACCATGTGATGACGATGGACCTGTTGCATTTGTTGCCGCCTCTGGGACTTGCGAATCAACTGTTGTTGCCTCAATAATGTGAGAGTCACTTGCATGCTGTGATGCAATTGAGGGATCTATGTCCACTGGAGTTTGCAAAGCAAATGAACGGGAATCATTCCCATATTCCTCATCAAACCTTGGGTGAAGCTGATCAGCATGCTGGACAGTGCCGGTTGGGCTTGTATTGCCATGTACAGGAACCACTTCCGCTAGACACAGTTGACTACAATCCTGCAAACGATTCGTGCTGTTTACATCAAGGGATGAATCATTATGTAACGATGATCCCGCTGTTAAATTCTGCAGTTCATTCATTTGTATTTCCTGAGGAGTGTTTACGATTACATCATGAGATTCGACAAGATTCTCTGGCGGAGAGTGGTGAAGATCTGACCAGTTTAGTGAATACAGCGGTGAATCACCTCCAATGAACCCCTGCAATTCGAGGCTTGTTTGTGACAAAGAAACGTCTTGATGAACATTTTGAGCTTGCATTGGCATTGGCATTGGCATGTCATGTAACAGTTGTTCCGTGGAGGATTGATGGTTGGCTTGTCTGCTTTCTTCTTCAGTCTCCTTCTTGAGTAAGGACAGCATTAGATCTCTTATATCACCAGGGACGCTGGTGCAGATGCCAATCCCTTTTCCTTTGACTTTACCCAAATGACTTTTTACTCTTGTAACCTGTCCATTGTATTCTTTCTCGCAGTAATAACAACGCCATTTCTTGCCCTCGAGTCTCTCCACGTACTGCCAGGCTATATCTTCATCTCGCGGCATCTTGTCGACTCGAAGAGGAAAGCTCTATGTTCAGCAAAGAATTCCACCTGTCCGCCGGTCTTGTTTATCAACCTACAACCAAAGAGAGCACAGCACATCATATAGCATGAGAATTTTTGTATATCTTCTCACGGCGTATAGCATTACTAGCAAATAATAACATCCACGAGCAATAAACCTGTTCAACGATGAGAAAGCCAATCTGCAGATTGATATTCAAGAATCTAAGAAATAGATGACTTCATTAAATTTCCAAAAGAGATCTAGAAAAGGGCACGGAGTCCACGAAATGATTTAACGTGTAACCTGTGCTCATAGCTTAAACCTAAAAATCAGCCCTTTGGGAATCAGCAGGATGGACAAATGGGTAATGGAAGTAGTGAGCTCAAATCCAAAACTCACCATCGGATGGAATCGTCCAGATTTAACTCACCCGAGCGTCGGAAGCCGCTGGCGAGTGGATCCCTCAAAATCAGCGGGTGGATGGAGAGTCGACCGGTTCAGTGGCAGGAGCGCGTCGCAACTCAACGGCAGCTCTGACAGCGGGCTTCGCAGATTCCGTCCAAGTTGCTTCAGCGCTGGCTGAACGGAGGACTTAGACTCAAGGCTCTCGGCGAAGCGATCCCACGGTCACAACTCGGGCATCGCGTACAGAGCTAGCGTGCGAGAGAAGAAAACGGGACGGAATCACGTATTTTTAGTTAATAGTTAAAATTTACTTTTGTAACGAATATAATTTCTGTTTTCTAGAGCGTAGAGTAAGATCCTAATCCGCTTATCTTATATTCCATTTAGCATTTCGATTTAATTCGATTCTATTTAGTCGAATCATGCAAATGATATAACGGTTAGTTAATTTATGTAATAAAATTTTAGTGATGATATAAAAAGGAATGGACTTGGATTAGTAAAGAAAAATAAAATTTTATAAAGTTATTTGAATAATTCAAAAATGAACAAGAGAAAATCTTGATTTCTTATTATATATTTAGTATTAAGATTTCCATTATCTAATTCATATAATAGAATCGTAAAAGAGCAATGATGAAAAAGAAAATGATGACCCAATCAACTCAAAGGTATCTCGGAAATTGCAAAATACCTTCTCGAGAAAATTTTAACTTTTATTCACCGTGAAATCAATACTAATTTAAAACGTTTTTTTTTTTTCAAGGTTTTCTATGCTATAAAAAAAAATTAGAACATTAATATTACTACGCTATAAAAGAATGTAGCATTAAACGTTCACAAAAGCAAAGTACATCTGGAGCCATCCAGTTTAGACTTTCCTTCAAAGAGTAGTAAGCTACTAAGAAATGGTACGACATTAGTATAGCCAAAGACTATTTGGTGAGTTCATGGAACATCGGACATAAATTGCATCATCTTCATAGACATAGACATACATCAGATCAACAAAAAGGAACTAAATCAATCACTTTCGACTTATATTAGCTCATCATTGAAAAAAGGACCATGACGCAATCTACAAAATGATCAAATGCTTCAGAACTTGAAAAGAGGCAACAATACCTTGGTTGCTGTCCAGATTTTTATTCTATGGACCAGTACACTTTTATTTACCCCATGTTAGGAAGGAGGCTCTTCTTACTCTGACTAAATTCGATCCTTCTCTTGGAAGGCAGAGGAGCAGCAAAAACAACACGAGAAGAACCTTTAACCAAAGGTATTGCACTCCATCTGCTACACCTCTTAGGAACTTTTTAGAAACCAGTAGAAAGGAAAGAACTCTCATTTGGTTTCGGCATATATTTACACCTAGAAATCTTTTCCTATTTATGCAAAATAGTAACATTACCCAAAACCATGGGGAAAAAAGTGAATAAAATTATTCAATAACATTTCATCCATCTATAATAGACTTTTGCACAGATGAAATGCCACAATTCAATAATGAGCAGTACGCATCAAGAGAGCATAGATGAAGAATAACAAGCTTGCATTTCCTTTCCTTTCTTTCTTTTTGTACTAACCTAATCAATCGGTCCTCCTGACTTGACATTCGCCGGTAAATGCACCACAGATGAGCAAGGAATTTCCACATGCACTCAGTACTCTGGCAGTGAATAGGTGGAAACTCACACGTTTAGCAATCCTAAAGTTAGCAAGTCTGACTATCCCAGATGTATCCCCAAATAAATTAGGTCCCTTTAAATCCCTGAAGGCAAAAGAGTTTTCACAGGTCTGTAGGCACAAAGAAGAAGGTCCCATCGTCCTTACGCAATATGCAAGTCATCTAATGACGGTTTAGAATTACCCACATATGGAGTTGTTAACATGCAGGTAAGCCAATCCAATCACAACATGGTGGATAAAATTGTGGACAACCAATTTTCTTAGGCCCTAAGATGCTTCGGGATATACTTGTCTATCAAACCATGATGTGCATATCATAGATATATGTTAAGCTGATCCTCAGCCCGAGTATGTATGAATATGTTGAAATTTTGGTGAGTCAAATTATAAATGCCCATTGAGTTGGGACGTGCAGATGCCATGGAAAGGTGTCTCACAATTTCACTGCCACAATACCACATAATGTTTGGATGTCTCAGCTGGCTAAGTACTTCAATTTCTTGTGCAACAGGTTGAAAAAAATCTGAGGTAGCAAAGCAATCAATTACCTGTCAATGATTAAAGATACTTTCCGCAGCATATTTAGGCCAGATGAGAGGATAGATTGGATCCCAGGCATTACCTGCTTTAACAGCCTCAGGCACTCTACCAAATTTGGATCAATAGGTAATAACCCAAACTCCTTCAATGCACACAGAGCTCTGGTTTCTCTGTCACGGAACATGTCAAAGTTCGGCCAACTGAATGTCTAAAAGAATGCAACATGTCGAAGTTTCCCTGAGCTAACTTACTGGTTGCTTGCAATGTGAACACTTCCGAAAGTGCCACGTCCAATAAGCTGTGGCCTTTTTGCCATTGACTCGCCAGTAGTAACTGCTCTGTTCTTTCAGCAACTTGAGTTGATGCTACAGGGTTCTCCATCTATCCACGACCTTGAGGCATCAAGACGGGGGTGATTAACATGCAATCCTTACTTCATCTTTTTACATCTTAAGTCAAAGTGGGGCTGAGGTGAATTTTTACAACCAAGGACGAAAAGAAAACTTCCCAGCCTACATTTCCACAGATATGATACAACTACTAAGTAGATCAATTATTCTATACCCAATAGTTTAATGGCAAAACAGTTTAATCTGGGTCATGTTGCTCTGATCCAAAAGAGGGAAGCGACATATGCAGCACGATATTTTCGATCGACAAGTTAGAGCAATATCATATTTGAAATCCTTTCTAAACACAAACAGATTAAAGGTAGTGCTGCCCAAATTTCTCTCTTTTCTTACAATCTGCAGCCCAAATCGCGATCACTGGCTGAGAATCCGAAGAGCAGATGTACTTCCTTCGCTAAAATCTACAAAGAAAAAAGGGAAGTCTTTTAGTGGAGAAACTATTTGCTCGAACGTTTGGCCAAAATAAATTAAAATTGCCCCTGCTCTGCCCCTTCTGTTTCTTTCAAATTCCCGAAATCGTTTCACCATTTCTGGAAAAAAACTTATCCATTCTAGATAGATACAGATCCATTTCGCGACCCGAATCCAATTTGCAAATCCATTCCTGACCATCCTCCTCAAGCTCCATCCTTTCCCCGACCAGATCCCCACCAGCATCCCCCGCAGTTCCATGAAAATGGCAGAAACGGCCCCGTTTGCCCGTCCTGCTCCAAGCCCGTGCGCACGTGCCTCTGATCACCCCGTTGAGCGTCACCGTTCTCCAGCAGATCTTGGAACGGAAGCACCCTCTCCATGCCCACTCGACCGTTCCCGACGCCAACTTCGGTGCCGAGTTTTCCCATTTCGCTGATCGAGCGAGAATCCGGAACCAGCGCCAATGGATTTGGATTTGGTTAAGTGGGGAGGTGAAAAATGGCCGTTCACTGTTCAGCTCCTTCAGTGATAAAAAAGGGGATTCGAACAAAAATAGAAAAATTGATAAAGGGCCAAAGTAGGAGATGGCAGAGAAAAGCCTAAGACTTTGCGTGCACATTAATTAATAAAAGAACACTGTGCATTTTATGCGTCACTGATCGATGAATTCTTCGAATGTGGGTTAGACTCTCGGATGCGGGCTCAAGTTCAAGACACGGTTTAGCAATAAGAAAGATTACATGGACACTTGAAAGCGTCGAATCCGTACGCATAGCTTCATGCAAAATTGAGACGTACACCATTAACGGAATTCTCTTGATTTTGTTATGTGAAAGAGTTTTTCAAAACACTTGCTTCTTTATAATGTTTCCACTTTTATCCAACGATGGAGATCTTTTATGTTAGCTAAGTCCTAAATGCGAGATAGTGAAAATCGTCGTGGCAATAAAAGAGAGCAGGTAGGGAATACATGCGTAGTTAAAGCTGTCAATGGCTGTAGTTTGACGGCGAGCTTGGTTCGGCACCGATTATTTAGTAAATTTAAGTTATTGCTTTCCATATCAATCAAATTTATTTAACCGTTGTTGATTTATTAGGTAGCTCCAAAAGTATAATTGTCCTGAAGTACTTAGACTTCTAATCGTCGATCCCTACACTAAAACTTATAAATAAGATTAAAATACCTTTAACTTGTCTCTAAAAATCTTAATTTTTATTTGCCGTGAGATCAATACTCATTTAAAACCTTTTTAAGGGTTTTTTGTGATATAAAAAAATTAGGACATTAATATAATTACAGTAGATATGATCTAAGATTTTTTTGGTGGAATTAATACGTAATATAAAAATGCAGAATATTTTCAGCTCCGATTATGCTTTAATGTTTCATTTACTTGGCCAAGCACACTAATTAGTATTTACAAAGCGTCCAAGGAGGATCAAAACGAATTGCTCCTCTTGCCTCTACAATATCATATCACCTTTTGATAATTCGATACGTGGGAGACCCGGACGGAGAAAACTCTGTCTCTGTCTCTGTCTCTGTCTCTCTCTCTCTCCCAATTTCCATGGCTTCTCGTCAACCATTTCTGCTGCTTCTCCTCTTCCTCTTCACGCTCTTCTCTCTACTCAGCCCGCGCTCTCGAGCCGAGGACATACTCGCTCTACTGCCGAGGCAGCTGTCCTGGCCCATCCTCAACGCCCTTCGTCGGCGTGGCTTCTCCCTCCAGCGGCTCTCTGGCGTGGAAAGGAGCTTTGCTTCAACGAAAACACCGCTTGGTTGGAGTTCCACAACAACATCGGGAGGAAGTTAGGCGGAGGCACGCTTCACATCAAGGTCCGTTCTTTAGTTTAATCGCGTCGCTCTGGCTTGGTCTCTGTTTGGTTTTGAGTTGCGATTCTGGAAGATTTTGGGGGGTTTTGAGGCTGTGGCCACTGATCACGAGAGGCTTTCTGGTCTACTATTATGTTGGGTTTGGCACGGTGGAATGGAATGGAATCGGGAAATGAAGGGGAAAGGAATGGGCTGGAGTGTTGATTCCAAGTCTTGGTTTTTTTCTTGGTGAATAGTGGGAAACGGAACGGAATAAAAATCCTTGTGTTTGAGCAGCGTGAGTCTGGATAATTTTGGGAGTTTTGAGCTTGTGGCAATTTGGTAATGTGGAGAGATGGTCGCTGTTCACGAGCTTTTGAGATTTTCTGGTCGATTGTCAGTGCTTAGTTCAATTTGCTACAATTTGATTTTGTGATAATTCTGGGAGATGTGAGGTTGTATCGGTTTGTTGATGGGGTCTAATGGCCATCGTTTGCCAGCTTTTGGCAGTTTCCGATAAATTCTTGTTAACTTAGGGACTTACTTTGAGCCTTCTATTTTGGTTACTATGAGGTCGATTTTTCTAATTGATTCAAAGTACTGAACTGGATTAAGTTTCTATCTACTTATGTTCCATTTCTCATCAACTGAGCTGTCTTACTTCAATATGTTTCTAGTGGATTTCGTCACTTGCCACGGTTTCTTTTCTCCTTCTTTCATCTGCTTGTTGTACTTGATTAAGCTCCACAAATTGGCGGTTCCATGGTTGGTCACTTGAGTTTTTTGTGTCTAGGTTTCAAGTGGTTGAAGAAGGATTTAGTGATTTGGTTGCTCATACGAGTATGGTTGTTTCGTTTGATGTAAAATCAAATTATCTTATGGGGGCAATTCCCATCTGGGTGGGTACTGCCTCATGTTGATGCTTGATAGTCCTCATTTTTGCATCTGGTTCTGCTGAATATGGAAACTAACGACTAGCTGTAGGGATTGCTCATCCAGGTCAGCAAAGCTCATAGCTGGACATGTATGGATATTTATGTCTTTGCAAACCCATACCTTGTGACATGGGACTACTATTTTTTATCTCGTGAGCACACGTTGGAGTTCAAGAGTGGGGAGGAAAAGCTAAGTTTGAATATGTAAGCTGCAATTATCTTTTTTCTCTTTTGCTCTTGCATGTGCATATTGGTGAGTTGTCACACTTTCCATTATTTCGATTACAGGTGAAAAGTAGAGGAGTGTCAATCTTTCTGATGCAAGCCAAGATGCTAGGCACCTTTCAAGTGCTGTGGGATGTGTTTCCCTTGTTTTCAAATACTGGGTGGGGGGAGAAATCTAACATTGATTTTCTCAAGAAGCATATGGGAACTTCATTTGAGCAACGTCCCCAGCCCTGGGTTACAAACATCAGCATTGATGATATCCACTCTGGAGACTTCCTTGCAATTTCCAAAATCCGTGGGAGGTGGGGTGGTTTTGAGACTAGAGAAATGGGTCGGTGGTGCATATGCTGGTCACACAGCTGTGTGCTTAAGGGAATCTGAAGGAAAGCTTTGGGTTGATGAATCTGGACATGATAATGAACAGGTAATTTGGAAACAGATATGGGTTGGTTAGTGTATTTCTCTTTCGGTTTGAAGGGCTAATTTTTATATTGACTCATGGAGAAAATGCCTTTTGAGGAAAGGGATTGCGATTATTTTTAAGCATTTTATCTATTCCTCTTTGTTCTTTTTTTTTCCGTACATTGACGGATTGCTTTTGATGTTCGACATTTCATCCAATCTTTCTGCCTGCTGCTGTCTCTGCAATTGTAATTGTGAAGTAAAGTTCTAAACCAATTGCATAGACACAATATTAACATGGTTGTAAGTATGCCAGTCTTTCACAATAATTGTCCACATTGTTCCTATATGGGGATAAACAACAGACAAACGTTCAAACGTCTCAAACACCCCCACCAATTGTTTGAGTTATTATTTCTCCACCTCCTCCTTAATTCCCTGTGTTTATCTGTCATTCGTTATTAAAGACACTCATACAACACTGCTTTAATGTCCTCTGATTATCAAAGGGTGGTCTTGTACTTATTGAGAAGGACAAGTAGGCTCCCTGCGGTGTTTCTGTAACATTTCGTGAACCCTTAGGTTTTTGGGGCATTGTATTCCTGTGTGATTACTTTATAAATGTAACTTTTGTCTAATCATGGACTTCTTCTCTCACAAATATGGTTCCCATTGAGATCGTTCCATTTTGCATATTAAGTGTGCTTTAGTCACGCCCTATGTCCTTAAATCTCCTTGCTCAACTTATGTTCTATAATAAGACGGGTCTTTTCCTTTCTATGCTTCGATAGAAACTTTTGATCGTAAGAGAGGATGAGTAAGTAAACGATGACATGCTGCTTCAGCTTCATGTTGAATTGGAGCAGATCCTATTTAGGCTTCTACTAGAAGCTCTATTGTAGCATCATCATAATTGTAACATAGAAAATACAATGTGTCTGAACTGTTTCTACTAAACTTCAAGACCATCTTTACACACGACACAGCAACCTCCTGATGATGATTGTGGTTAGAATTTGATGAAATGACATCATTTACTTGAGGCAGACCTTGATTAACAAATTTAGTGTCACGTTTGGGTTATTGCTACATGCTCTGTTCCTTTGTGTTGGTGGAGGGGGCAGGTGCCACAGAATTCCAACATAGTAATGGAGATAACGCAACTTTTGTATTGTTCTTATCATTGCAGGGAGAAGATGTCATTGCTGTGCTACCATGGGATGGATGGTGGGAGTTGAGCTTAACAAAGACGACTCAAATCCCCACATTGCATTGCTTCCACTGCATCCTAATATGCAAGCCAAATTTAACGAGACTGCTGCATGGAAGTATGCACAGAGTATGAATGGGAAACCGTATGGTTATCACAACATGCTTTTTAGCTGGATATACACCATCGATGCAAATTATCCACCACCATTGGACGCTCATGTGGTACAGAGATTGTGTACGTGCATATGTGTTTATATATATTTTGTGGATGCATTCAGTTTGTCTTAGACAACTTTCTAGCACTAAGGCCTTGTGCTACTTCCAAGGTATATCTGTAGATGCCTTGAGATTCTTAGATGCTGGATACGAAATAGTTTCTGCTTCTCAACATGACTGCTAAACAGCAATTTACCCTTACTTTGATAGACCCTGAAATATAATGATGCCATGGGAATAACCATTCCACCAATTCGAGATTCGGTGACAACCGCATTAGATCTCTTATGATTGGTTTTGGGACTTGGCTATTTAGGAATATTAATCATATGCTTCTCTAATTGAATGTGCGACATTTTAGTGAAAGTTTGAAAATCAGTATATTTTGACGAGGAAAAACTATAAGAATGTACACTAACAAAGTTTCAAATGTGCACACAATTACTTCTCAATTTTTGCTTTGTCAATTCGCTAAATCCTATTTGCACGAACTTATACATGTACTTGTTATTTGGAATCTGCATAAAAATATTTAGTAGCAATGCATAATATGCTAAATGTATGTTTTCCCAATCACGAGACACGTTTCATATATAGTTTGGATCTTTCGATCAACAAGGAAAAAAATCGTCCCGAGAATGATTTAAAGACTATAATAACTTAGTATTTTTAAGTTAAATTACTGTTTCAAGCTCAAAGGTTTTAATCGCATCTTCATAAAAAAAATTAATGATAAAAAACACCGATAATTTCACCCATAATAAAATCCATTTGTAATCTCACATTTTTGTGATTGCACTACCCTTTCTAATAAGAGTGTAATTCTTGTGAACCAACCTATTACGCAATCCAACTCTAAATTTCCCTGGGCGAATTTAAATGGGAATTCTTATGACAGTTTTGGACGCGCCCGCTCTTCGAAGTAAGGTCCTTTCCGTTTCCTCCTCCTGGTTGGCCGAAAGGAGGCCACTTTCAACACGACGTTCCTTCGTGTGTGAATGAAGGAAATTAGAAGTGTGAAAAAACACAAAAGGAACAGAAAGGGAGAGCTGGAAATGGTCGAATTCTGGGCCAAAAGTGGGTCAAAAAGGAAACGGCAGCAGAGAAAAATCCAGCACATACTCATAGTTCCTTTTCTTCAATTTTCATGACGGAGTCTTGAAAACCAACGAGTTCTTGCCTGGGTTTTTGTTTATCTTTTTCTTTACACGTTGGTGCAGCTCCTGTTTAAACAAGAATAGTTAATTAATGACTGAGTTTAGCGAACTTGATGGTCGATGATGGTGCGTAAAAATGCTACACTTTGGAAATCTAAACACCAATTAGTTGTCTTCATTAAGGGTTTGGGCAGAGCATACAATTAAAAAAAAAAAAAAAAAAAGGCAGGAAAAGGAGCAAGTTGTACGAAAGAAAAGGGGAAAAGCTGGGGGACAAAAGAGAAAAGGCGCCTTATGGTTAGGATGTTGGTTGAATAATGAGGAAAAGAACAAAAGAAAACGAAAACAAAGGGGAAATGCTGGGGGACAAAAGAGAAAAGGCGCCTTATGGTTAGGATGTTGGTTGAATAATGAGGGAAAGAACAAAAGAAAACGAAAACAAAGAGAGAATCGAATGCAGCCAAGAGTCTATGCCTCTGACTTTGCAAAATTTCAAGGAGTTCCTTGTTCCGTTACAAATTGTATCATTCATGTCATATATTTCCGGTATACATTAGGATAGAGGAATCACTTGAATGATAAATATAAACAGACCACGTGAATGATAAATATAATATGAATTCTTTTAATAAGTGTCCTCGCAACAATTAAACACCCAATCAAGGAAATTTTGTAATTACCAATGCATTGTCTCTCTTGTATTACGTGAAATCAATGCATTTGAGAAGAAAAATATTTCCTTAGTAAATATACTAAACAAATGTAATGGGGCAGGTCAATGAGACCCATTTAATAGATCGATAGTATTATACCTTCCGATGTTGATGGGCCAGTTGTATTTATGATGTCCTCTGGAATCTGCGGAGGGGAATTGGGAGGTCCAGGTTGTGATGGATTAGGTGGCTCTATGTCCATGGAATCCCGTGGAGGAGATAAACCAGTGCCACATCCACACTGCCTGTGAAAGCTCTGATGTGTTTGATTAGAATCCTGGGGAGCGTTGGTTGTGGCCATGTTAGTGAGTTGAGTGTTTGATTCAATGGGACCAGGCAAAATGGAACCCTGTGACTCATTCTGAGAAGTGTTAGTGAGGAGCAGGCGGTTCTGTGACGGCAATGGCGCAGTTCGATTCCGTTGTGCATCTAATGTTAGAGACTGACTTATATTGGGCAACAGTTCATTTGGCAAATCTGGGGGGAATGAATTTAGCCGGGGAGATGCACTAGAGGAACTTGTTGCACCATCCAATAGGAGGCTTGCGACGTCCACCGGCCTGTCCTTCTGCACCCTCTGGTCCGTTCGAGTCTGTGGTATCAAAGGAGGCACACCTGGTGATTGATTGAGATACACGACTGCATTAGTCGGATTCTCTTGTATTATGTGTAATCAATGCATTGAGAAGAAAAATACTTCCTTAATAAGTATAATAAACAAATGTGATGGGGCAGGTCAACGAGACCCATTTAATAGATCAATAGTATTATACCTTCCGATGTTGATGGGTTCATTGTATCTATGATGTCCCCTGGATAAAATATAATCATGAAAGAGCATCTAATTTACCTTATGCAAGGTATTAATATTATTTCAGGTATATACACTAAATAATTTTGATTAGTAAAGAGATTATGATGTCAATAGCCCGCACGATGTATCTCGCTTTTCTCCCATTTTTTTCCTGGACATGCATGCACAACTCGAGGGAAAAATTTATCGTCAAACACCGAATTTATTCTCCAGAGCAAGTTGACCCGTAGCGCCACATTAGGCATATGTATTATGGCCCCCGCATTTTAATGGTTTGCTCCTTAATATCATCCCTTCAACAATTTACCAATTTGAGAAGTTGCTAAAGAAAGATTTTTTTTTTTTTAATGACCCAATAACACAAGTACAAAGGCTCAGTTATTTAGAGGACCGTAGAACCTTGCAACCTCTCATAAACTGATCAAGCCAAGATTTTTAATTTATGCAAATGACCCATACGTGTAGCAGTTTGCATGCGTAGAAGAATGATCTGGGAAATATGGTGAAGCATAATTTATATCTCGCGCAATTCTTAGGGAAAAAAGAAAATCTCGACTTAAAAGAAAAAGGTCATTTCTGTTGGCATATACACGTAATAGTATTATGGAATGTCGGTACACTTTGGTCTAGTAATACGTTGTGGGACTTACAGAAATCTCAAATATAGGCCTTATTGAGAAAAAAATAATGTAATTGGGTAGCGGTCATACGGCGAAGGGTCCCATTATGGACAAAAGAATGCTAAAATAACAGTAGGACTACACGAGGTATCGCCCACCTCACAAGTCAATTTTCTACCAACTTCCCTCGTCTTCTTTTTATTTGTCCATCACTCGGTTTCAGACTGAGGACTTCTAGAAACCAACCAAATTTGAGAAGATGCTACACTTCGAAGCCCAACCACCGTATCCACAACTAATGTGTATTCTCAGTAAAAAAAAATTAAAGCACATGCATATATTTACCATTAGAGAATTCATATCAGGTTATTACATCTTACGGATACATCCACCCGTAGACTTCAACTCAACAGAATTCATTTGTCCTATAATCCTTCAAATTTAATTGTCTAGATGTAATATTTTGATTTGACTGTTACTTTTTTCTAAAAATATTATGATAATAAGATTGCCAAATTTTCAATAGGGGATGTCGATAGACCCACACATGCAACTATTGTGAAAGGGTTTAACAGATAGAGCATGGCTGCAATGTCTCCTGCTGGTAACATCCCTGAAACAAAATAAGACCTAAACTTAAGCAGCATAGTGTTGCAGCTTCACTGGCTCTTTTCTCAAAGTAGCATATCATCTATGAAGCTTCATACAATAGAAATTAGAAAAATAAGAATTAGTGAATACACGAAGTCCCCAGAAAAAAATGGCCAAAGAAGTTCCACGATAGAAAAAGAAGCCTCCAGGAAGAGATTGTAAGTATACCTAAACGAAACTGGTATTAAATATATCAAGAGAGACATACTCAATTTAGACCAATTTTAGACCAATGCAACCTCAATGCAGCCAGCTCACCATAGTTCTAAGCCTAGGAGATACTAGCTTGTGTAACTTAATGTGTTGCAATAATAGCCTTACAGAAGGGAGAGAAGCAGAAGGATATAACACTAGTTGTTAGATTCTAGAAAAACAAGTTTACCTGATTCTTCTGACAACTTGAAAAGATCCAGAGCTTCCAGATGCTAGGCATATGCCTTCTGCAGACTTTGACCAGTTGCACGAATATGCATTGCATTGAGAATATATGCAATCACAAGAAGTAGACTACGACCAAAAGAGCTATTCTCATGGACTGAGCAACTTATCAACATAGAAGATAATTACATAAAGAATGCAGGGGATAATCTTAGATTACTCTAGAGAAGATCTGACAAATTATACCAACTTATGAAAGACAATTCACAAGATAAGATGCAGATGGTGTTTATAAAAATTTGCGACATTGTAACAATCACATATTGTGCTCAATGTAATCCATCGAAAGCAAAACAATGAAACAATGGCAAATTTCCAAGTTTAGAAGTTTTCCGCAATCATGTTCAACTCAGAGAATCAAAGATAGAACCAGAAGTATTGTAATCTGTACTTAGGTTAGATCCTTCCAGGTATTTGACAACACACTGAATTACTCATGCTTTGAACAAGAGATGAGTACAATAAAGATCACCACACGTCACATTGCATGAACATAGTAAATCGTGAACTACCTACACAAGCAAGACATGAGAGAAGTAGATACCTGCATAGAAGATGCTCTAGTTATCCTTCAATTCTGCATAGCGACAAAGCTACATAACATAATTAACTTCACAACATGCAAGAAACTAAGGCTCCCCTAAAAAGAAATTCAATTTCTGGAATCGAAAACAACTTTTTGCACACGCCACAGCCTCCACTTCGATAATGTCATATAAATCTAGTTCAGTTCTAGCAGATAACCAACAAAGCTCACAATCAACCTAGCCTTCAAAATGCATCAACGATTATACTCCGGTAGTTACCTTTTGATAGTGAGAGGTTCGAGAACGAGCAACAACAAAGGAGAACCGTGATACATGGAACTATGGAAGGGATCAAAGCATCAAATAGCGACACACCATTAGGCAAACAAGCAGCTTCCTTCCTACAGAGATCGAACGGAGCCAAACCTGCGTAGGGAGACATCGCCGACTGCTTCAACCAGTAGCCTTCGCCAACTATAGGCGGCACAAACAAGACAAACTAGAAATCGTATTAGAAAATGGACCTCCAAGATTTCAAGGGAGGATGGGGCGGGGGATCGGGGATTTGGAATCGATCAACGGAGCGAAGAGAGGCGGCATTACGGCGGTGAATGCTAGTGAGAGGGGTGGCGACCTCGGGGCGGGTGGACAGGTGGAGATTCCTGGGGAGGTAGACGAGGGTGAGCCAGAACGCAACCAATGCAACGAGCCATGTCCAGAACCCCGAGTGCGCACGTTTCTGCTTCTTTGTCTCTGTCTTTTGCTTCGTTGCCATCGCCGTCAAGCCTGTCGTTTCTCTCTCCTCCATTTTCGCCGTCATGGTTGGCTCTTGAGGAATGGAGCCGGAGCCAAAGGCAGCAGCGGAAGTGGAGAAGGAAACCCAGGTTTGATCGTTCTCTATTTGTTCTTCTGCGAGGAGAGAGAGAGAAAAAATTGCAGAAAATTCAATTGAAGAGAGAGAAATCTTTTGGGCGGGAGCGTGACGTGACTTTTCCTCTGCCAGTGAGCCGAGCCAAGCCGGGCCAGCCCCTCCATTTTCAGTGGGTCCCACATGACACGTGTCGATACATGGGTGGTATGTGCACATCGTGTCGTCGGCGGATGATGTGGCACGCATGTACCACTGAATATTTTCCACATAGAGAGAGAGAGAGGGGGGGAGAGAGGGCTAAACCTTCTTCTCCTTTTCCTCTTTCTTATTATTGTTGTTTTTGGCGAGGGTGTGCATGAGAGAGAAGACCGAAACACCGATGTTTTAACGGATAATAAGCACATCGTTTTGGTTAGAAATTGATTTTCAACCAAAAAAATCTCTATTCTTAATTTTAGATGAATTTCTAAGTAAAAATACATATAAAATTTCTCCCTCCCAGGCGGCACCAATTAATAGTGAAGATGAGTGATAAGAAGAGTTTTAATTTCTCATTTATATTTCAAAAATATAAAAGTTTAAAATTTTTACTTCTCATTTCTCTTTCATACTTATTTTTGGACTAAGAATTTATTCTATAAATAGAAAAATGAAATTGCATTGCAAAACGGATTTTTATTTCAGAAATTACTCTAGAGCAGAAAAATAATTCTTGAATAGAAGGAAAATGGTTATCATGCACGACCTAATATTCTTATTGGAAAAAATCTATCTCCATTTCATATAGTTTCCATAATAAGGGTCGAAACATCCGTCTATTTATAGTCTGGCCACTCTGAGCTGTCTACGTTGCAGCACGTGAATACAAGAAATGAGGAAAGTCAACTTAGCGGTTCTCACCTCACTAAGAAGAAATTTATAAAACGAAAACATAAACATTTAGGCTATATTTTGACTGTCATGATAAAATTCATAACAGAATAAAATCTATTTTATTTGGTGTTCGGTGCTTGCTCAAGAAATTATAAAGTCGAATATAAGAGGAATTCATAGACAGATGTTGGATAAATGTGAATAGGATTTTTATTATCTATAATAAGATTGTTATTCTTATCAAATTAATAAAATTTAATTTATATTTTAATATAAATATTATTTTAATTCAAATATACATTATCCAAAATATCAAAAAATAACAACGGTTTAGTTTTTAAAAATTAATTTACTTTTTATTTATATATTCCATTTTAATTATATCTTATAATATTAAATTTAATATATGATATATATTTATATTTATTACAGATTTTATGTATTTTAGTATTTTAGGTATGTTGGTACACTTTATTATTTAATAAAATTTACCAGAGAATGATGGAGGGGGAAAATAAAATAGAAACAAAAATAATTAAGAAAGAGAGGGAAAAAAATGAAGTAAGAGTGTCGCAATATATTTTTACCATATCCATTTATGCAACTTTTATGTTCATTTATATTGATATAACATGTACAACAAACAATATATATAATATGATGTAAACATATTCGAATTTATTATTGCGATTCACTAAACAATTGATAGGATATGGAAAATTCCCTAAATTTCATATACAATCCTATCCTAATTAGAAATTCGCATGACTAAACATAGCCTTAAATGGAAAATCACTTGAATTTAGTTTGATTTTTGTTTTTGGAGTTTCAATCATGCGCATCATAAACATTGTTGAATTAAAAATATTATTCTTATCGAGCAACCTGTTTGCTTAAATTGACTCGAATATAAATTCTTTATCAAGATAAATTTAAGAAAAAAAATTTGAAACTTTTAACAAAATTGCAATAAAATCATAAAACTTTTATTAGGTGTGTAATCGAGTGTTTTATCAATAATGACTAATAAATATATAAAAGAACATTTAAAAAGAAGAAGAAACCGACGCAGCATCTATGTTTTAGAGCATTCAGCCCAAAAGATAGGGGGTAGACATGCTCTTCTCATCATCAATTCATAATTTAAGGGGAAAATTTCAAATAAGGATCCAACGATGAGACGAGCGCTTCTAACGGCGGCATCGAGGGCAAGTGGTGTCCGGCGGCGGCATCGAGGGTGAGCGACGTTAGGGAGGGGGTAGAGGCAAAGAACGAGAGAGGAGAACCTAATTGACTATTGAGGATAAACACTAAACAATAAAAATTGATTTGGGGATTTTTAGGAACCCTAACCAGTTCTAAAGGGGCCAATTCAGAAACCGAGAATTGTCGGTTCCCAAAAAAAGAGAACTGGGAACCGAAACGAACCCTTGATTCTCTTGTTCTCGCCTACTCAAGAACTACGCTCACCCCTACAAGGGATCGTGGCAATGTGCCTTCAAATGGATTTCAACTCAAGTCAAGAGTTGACAAGTTATTTCTCTGAGAAAATGATCGAGGAATTGTGCCCTCAAATTGGTTCATTTGCAAGTTCATAATTGACAAATTGTTACTGAAATTTGTTAAGCACCAAGGCAAGCTACCTGTTATGCTGTTGTGTGACAAGTCAAGGATCTCGAACTTGGTGGCATGGCACATTGAAGAACAGACCTTTCTTGTAATATTATTACTCGCAATAACATAAAATAATGTGACAAGCGATGGAAGTGGAATGGGCCCTTCGAATTTGTTGTCGGACAAATCTATTACAACTAATGAGATGTTTGAGAAAATCTCTATGGGGTAGATTCTACCATGAAATTTGTTAGACCGCAAATCAAGGCCATACAATTGTGGTAGAAAGAAATGATGAGATGGTCCGAATCCGAAGAAGCGCCAAAAACACACTTGACATGGCTTCAGAAAGTACGGCCATGGAAGATGCAACAGCGGGTTACAACATGATGGCGAGGGCAGCATGTCTTTTTTCTATTTTCTGCCGACAACTAATTGCAGCGTAGTACTACAGTACACCACACATTTCTTTTCTTTCTAGTCTTTTACTTTGTCTCAGCCTTTTCTTTCCTGGTTAATATCACAATATACTTATGACAATTTATCAAAAATTAATCTTTTTAATCACAAAAAATTTCAAATTAGTACATTTATGATAAATTTACCTCCAATCAAAAATCCTAATCAGTGCATTTGTAACAAGTTTATCTTCCTTTAGTATTACGAAAAATCATAAATTGATACACCTCCGAAAATGGAGAATAGAATCTCAAATTGAAATATCCATAAACTCCTACGGGTCATTTAATAAGAGTGAAATTAGAGGAAACTAACGGAGAATAAATTTGTTATAGGTATACCGATTTGGATTTTTTGATGATCAAAATATTAGTTTATAGTAAATTTGTCATATGTGTACTAGTTTGAGGTTTATCGTGGCATTAACCCTTTTTTGTGGGCTTTAGTTTTTTTGAAATTAAAGATGATAGCACAAGATTTTGGGGGCAAAGGAGATGAGCAATGCTAAAGTTACTGTGGTGTTCGGGTTGTTACTATTCTCCCATCAATTTGATCCACAAGTTAGCATATTGAGCAGTGCCACGGCCCTTCAAAGGAGTGGGTTGGATTGAACAAGCAAGCCGTGTTTGACATCCAGTGATGTTGAGAACGGCCCTCCGTATCCTTGGCTTTACTCGAAATGGATTTAACGAGGGCTTGATCAATGGGTCGACTTTTCAAACTTCTCAATGGCCCAACGGCAGGAGCGGTCAACAAGCGATGTTGATGAGAGTTGACCTGCCCACCAACGATGTTGTCGAAATGGTCCTGTCCTAACACGAACTAGCAGAAACTGTCTCAAAGCCCAAAGAACCGTTCTAAAACGGTCGGTCCTAAACAAGTGGGGTTGGGCCAGGCAAGTAGGAAGTGCACCTTTCCAGGCCCTCCAAGCGACATCGTTCAGTTTCTCTTTCAGGCATCACTTTCCTTCAAAATCTTATTGGGAACTTTGGAAGATCTAGTGGGCCAACCATTCGGCCCATATGCATTTTCTTCTCCATACGTATGAAATCTTTGTGCATTCGCGTGCATAATCATGCGAATTTTTGCTCAAACTATTGTACTTAGTAAAAGGGAACGGAGGAATTTTGATATGCGTTTCTTCAAATCTTAACCTCCCCTGCATCAATTGCTTCCTTGCCTAGGGGAGGGAGGTTGAAACCGGAGTCAAGAAGAAAGTGATATTTCAATTTCCGTGCATAATAGAGTAGATATTCCGTTAAAAAAATAGAGACGTCAATCAGTTTTTCGATGGGGTTACCATGACCGATTCACCTATGCATACACTCTTGTTGAGACTTGTGGTCATGAGTGGGTGTGGGGTAGGGGTGAGCATGGTCCGGGTTGGTCCGGGCCACCCCCTAACCCTAGGACCAACCCGTATAGTGTCGGTCCTCAATTTTTAGGATCGATGACCGACCCTATTGAGCCTGGGACCAAGGACCGGACCGACCCAATGGGTTCGGTCTGGTTCCAAGGTCAACCCGGGACCGATTGATAATTTTTTTCGTCTTATTTTTTATACTTCATAAAAAAGCAAACCTACAAATTCAAATCACACATCCATCGACAATGCGGCATTGTGCAACTAAATTATAAATACCAATGCATATTTAGCAAATTTAAGATGACACAATAATAAAAATTTCGTACCTGCTAACCGCTCATCAAGATATGGGACAAGATGGAAAATTCTTGTAATCATCTATGTTTAATATTCATAACACTATATGCAAAAGCGTTTTCCTACATTTGATCATGTAGAGTCCACTCAACCAAAAAATGAATTTGATACCACTTGACTAGCTAATCATCATAGCAATTGCAGTACTACTTTACTCTTCAAAAACTTCTACCATTTGACATAAAACGTTCAAAATACTTAATATAAACTATGAATATATAACTTTACATCTTGTTAATTCACTTGAACTTCTAAACACCCGAAAACAAAACAAACGACACTTAATTAAATTGAAATTACTATTAGTGTTATTGATAGAACATCTCAATATAATATAATATAACAAATATTTTACTTAGGTTTGAATATATAAAATAATTATAAATAATATAATATAATATAATATAATATAATATAATATAATATAATATACGGGGTTGGTCCAGGGTTAGGGACCGACCAAAACTCTGGGCCAAGGACCAACCCGCACAGTGTTGGCCCTGAATTTCGCACCAAGGACCGACCAATCCCCTTGAGAACCGGACCAGACCGGCGGTTGGGCCGGCTTGCCTAGGGTCGGTCCAGGCCGACATAGACCGCTGCTCACCCCTAGTGTGGGGTTATAATTGTTAGGGACCTAATATAAAAGTTCTATTTTGAGCGTGAGCATTACTATGAAAATAATGCTAGAGAGGCTCTTATTACTCTGTTATTGAAAATAAAGAAAGAAAAAAAAAAAAGAAAAATAGAATGGGGCTGACCGGCAAGACATCATGGGCCCATTGGGCCGGGCTCGTCCTGCAATAAAAGCCCATTTCTCAAACAGATCGGACTGGAACTTGTTCATCGTCATTCAGACACGAACCCACGGCGATTGCCACGCGCCTCTCCAGCACGCGAATCCGGGGCAACGTCTCTCTCTCTCTCTCCTCTCTCTTCATCCAGTCATTACATAAAGATCTTTTAAAGAAAGTCAGCCATCCAATTCCAGAAAAAGCTTGGAGTTTTCCACATGCGGTCATTACTCCGCACCTCGCTGCACTTTTCTAAAACAAGGTTGTTGGTTTCCGTCCTCCTAAGGTTAGATTGATAATCACCTTCTTTGATGGGATTGGTTACAGACAAAGGGAAACAAAGTGTTTCTTGGTCGTTTACATTGATTTGCAGTTGATCCTAATTTGTCAAGAATATATAAAAGATCACAAAGCTCCCGGTTGCTTATACTTGGTAAAACCTTCTGTTTTCTTATAGTTAGGAAAGGAAAAACATGTCAAAGTCAGTTTTATCGACTTGGTAAGATGTTATATATGTTTCTTCTGTTTGTCCATATTTCTACTGAATGATATTGGAGTTTAGAAGTAAGAATATTTAGCAAGTTACTGAACTTAGTTTGAGGGAGATATTTACTGGAGCTGTGTCTAGGAGAAATTAAAAGATGAAATGTCCACCCTGAATTCAAAGTTAATTTATGCGGTGATTATATGTACCTCGCACTTTGAATTGTGCTCTTGGTTTTTCTATTTTTATTTCTTCTAATTATTAAAAAAATTTTCAGGTGTCTTGCCTGTTGGAAAATTCGGATGAAAAGTCTTTGTCTGCTGTGAAGATAGTTATTGACTACAATATTTACCCACTTTTGCTTGATTGCCTTGTTAATGGGTAAGAACATAATAATGATTTTTTTTTTGCTTTTTCAATTGACTCTGTATTGTGGAATTTCTTGATCTTGACTGTCTACTCCATAGGCATGGTCTGTCGTTTAAATAGTGCTAGATATGGGAAGTTTATGATACAGAGGAAGTTGGCCATGTATGGGTTTCCAGAAAGGTAGAAATGAGTTTTATACATATATTACATAAAGGAAGATGGCCATACCTAGGGTTTCCACGAAGGTAGAAGTAGTATATACTTATATCTGTAGAGGAGGGACTTTTGAGACCGAAATCCCAGTCTTGTCGAGTAAAGCGGCAGCCACTATGGAGATGTCCCTGGATCTTGCACCACGAGTCATTGTGATGTCCATTAAAATTTTAAGACGAATTGACGCTTGACATGTTCGGTGATTTGAGATGTCAAGGAGATAGCATCCGAATTTCCTAGTAAAAGAAAATGAGAAACGCTTTGCTCCCCACTTGAAAAACTACCAAGGATTTTGTAGAATTGCCAGCTTTATTTGGTATTCAAAGCAATTTATCAACTGGGACTGACAATTTTGCTAGAGATGCCATTACTAGACATTCTTTAGCGGACTCGTCATAGTGGTCCAGAGCTCAGTCAGTGAGATAGCGGGAATTAAGCAGCCTCTGCCCAGTAGCACCATCTGCTCTCTTAATAACTTTTATGGATGAAGTGAGGAAATCGAAAGAGAGGGGAAGTGAAGGAATTGGAAGGAATTTTGAGAGAGAGAATATTTCTCTCCAAACTGACCTTTTGCTGCTTTTATGCCTTTCTTAGCAGACTTGAAAAGCATTACTGTTTTAAAGGGTAAATTTGTCATTATAACTTACATATGTTTACTTTTACCAACAATTCTCTTCTCTCCATAGTCTTCTATCCAAATGCTAAAGGAGAAAATTGCTCTCTGAAAAACTTTTGGAACGAAGAGTTAATTGCTGTTGGATAAACCATTATGTAACTTGGATGTATGGCATGGTATTCTCTTCAAGTTCAGAAACAGTCTCTCAAGACTCCTACCTGGGTTTTAATAAAATTAAGCGGTGCTAATTTTAGTGATTGACAATATCCATGTTAGAATTATGATGATTTGGTCGGAATCTCTTCCTATCTTAGTGAAATGTAGTTCGTTTGTTCTATAGAAATGAACAAGTTGCCGCAGCTTCAATGGATGCTATTAAGACTCTGGCATGCCTTCAAAGAGGCACAGTAAGGATTTGACTCTGATCCATGCTCAGACTTATTTCTTATGGCTTCGGTTTATTGATATTATAAGCTACTTACCTGAGATGGCTGTCTTATGTTACCTTGCAGAACGTTGTTTTTCCAGCCAGTGACAGTGAAGTTACGCGTCTTAGAAACTTAGCAGCTCAATGCTCATCATTGGTACGGATATATACATGTTGTTACTTGAATAGTTGAACTTACATTGCCTTGCATCAGTTAGCCAGAACAAGTTCGATCAGCTGGTTACTTCCTTTGTCTGGACATATTTGAAGAAGGGTAGTCATCCCCCTTCCCCAAAAGACCCTCCTTTCTATCCAAATTATTGATTACAAGTGATGGATGCAAAATCCTAGGCACTAATGAATAGATAATTTGGTCATTGTGTTCAGATCTCAATCTTATGCGAAAAATTAACCAAGTGCTTTTGCAATGGTAGTTTTTGGTTGTTTGTGATTTAGCCTTTGATGTAGACGTTATTATTGTACCATGAAGTCACGGAAGCTTATAGACGAAGTCCATACTTGCCTTTGCACTACGTTTGCATGTACGCCTACTTATGTACACTCGTAGAAAGTGGAGTACTGATAAAATTTCTAATTTCATAACCATGTTTCAGGGTTGTGTTTGGGTTCTAGCTTTGACAGTGAAGCTGTTTTCTGTCTCCAGTTCTGTTGCATCAATTATCTACAGTTCCAATCTACTAAGTTTATTTGAGGCAGAAATCAGCGATTCTCAAGACACCCTTGTAACTTTGAGTGTTCTGGAGCTTTTGTATGAGGTTTGTTAATCTCTATGTTTCTTCCTTTTTTTCTTTCCCTAGTGAAGAAACACACTACTTGCTCATCCACTTGCAGTTTAATATCTATGTGAGGGAGGTGATGTCCTTGGCATAGTGAACTACATACATCTGTAACACTTATTGAGTTTAATTGATCTATGTTCCTTTGTTTCCCTAAATTTTCGTAATTCCTTTTCTCCTTCGCACATTTAACAAGATGGTTGAGATCCGGCATGCAACGGAAATTTTGTGGAGGACTGCACTTCTTCAGCTACTTGCTTCTATCATAAGGTAATTGAGAGCTTTCAATCTTGTTCTGAATTTTAGTTTCTACAGGTCCTAAACTGTCATCACTACAATAGCTATCATTGTTTGTAGCAATGCATTGTTGGAGTCAATTTTGAGGTCCAGAGCAATGATGATTTGCGGAAGACTACTGTCCAAGGAGGACACTTACATGCTTACAGACGAATCCAGTAAGGTTGATCCATCATTTCTGTGCATATGCCCAATATTTAGCTTTTGTAGTCATGAGGAGGTTAATTGTTTGGTTGGTATTGCCTTATGTCAGCACATTCTAAGCAAATTTGTGCACTATAATAGCCTTCACGCTTCAGATAATCTTTCTATCTCATCACAATTTAATGCAATAACTAATATTCAAGTTCTCACTGGTATAACTGAGGAAGTTGGTGTGCTTGATTGAGTGGCTTGTCTACGTTATACTATGGTTTCTGTAGTTTTTCTTTCAATTATAAAGTGACATTATTCTTGCATGATTTGTTTGTCCCATTGAGAATTTGCATTATGGGTTTACTTGAGTCCTTGCCCTACTGAGTGATAATTCGAAGACACTTGCTTTGTAGTGCAGGTGTCAGAGTAGTTGTTTCTGCCATTGATGGGAGACTCAGCTCGTCAGAGAGTCTAGATACAGATGAATGTGAAGCTGCCCTTGAAGCATTAGGTCAAATTGGATTATGTAATACTTTAACCATAATAGCTGGTTACATGTAGGCTAGTAGAACTGCGTTGGTTTGCCATAGCTTGTCTGGCTGTTGTGTTCCCTGCCACAAGGAGGAGCTTTTATCGGTTCGCTATTTCACGAATTAAATGAATTGTTACCATACATCAAAAGAGAGAAAATATAGATTGCCTGCATGTTCCCTGCTAGAAAGATGCCTAGCTTACTCATTCCATGCTGGTTTAACAGATTAGTGTACTTCTTTTTCCATCTCCAATCTTGCTGCAGTAGCGATCATTTTTTTATTTATTTTTCAATTTGTACCCTCGGCCATGGGAAACTAAGATTTTCTCTTCTCTCTCTGTCTTTTATTTTGGCTTTCAGCAACTCAGGGAGCTGAGTTATTGTTGTCGAGCACATATCCTGTTGCAAGACATGTAGTGTATGCTGCCTTTGACAGACAAGGACGTGGTAAACAGCTGGTGAGCAGATATATGACGCTTTTGTCCATGCAACTCTTTGTCTGTTTTGTCATGATCAATTATCAAATTAAGGGGATCCAATTAGTGTGAATATCTTAAAACTTAATGATCTTTTATATAGCATGAGATGGAGTCAGTCCTTGTAATTTGAGAAGGTGATGACATCGAAGATGAGAGACAAAGTGAAAAGAACATGAGTTAGATACTGCATAAGTTAAAGCATGTCCCTTTTATAGAAGAAGTAAGAGGACTTTTAGAAACGATATTTTAATTACGTTAGAGTTTCACTGGTTCTTCAGTACTGTCTAATTTGAGTGACCTATTCAATGGATGCTTTCCCCTGGATATGTGCTATGCCTAGATTTTTCTACTGTTATCATTTTCACCATTCTTGCCACAATCTAACGAAGTTATGTTGACTCCATTTTCACATGTGCTATGTTATGAGTACTCATTATCTTAGGCAGTTTGTCTCATCACACATAAAGTTGTACATGCTTTCATGCTTTCACCAGAATAGTGCAAACTGTGGTTAGCTTCTTGAGAGTTTGTAACTTGTCAAATCTTTGTACTGTAAATGTCTTGATTTATGGCTTACTCCATGACAAACAGTAAGCCGAGGTCAAAGATTTTACTTGTATCTCCTGTGGTAGTTTATTTATGATATGATATTAAATTACTCAGGCTGCATTGCATGCACTGGGAAATTTGGCTGGAGATGCTCGGTCAGATAATAGTGTAATACTGAATGGTTCTGCAGAAGAAACCCTTAGACTCTTGATATATGAGGCTGCATCCAGGAGTCCAAAGCTGATACCATTGGTAAGTCGAGTTCTTTTGTCCACTTTTAGTGTGTTAGCTTATGGTAGTGGCTCATCTTTGTAATCTGTTCTTTGGTTGATGAGGTTCAAGAGCAAAATGGAGATCTTAAATATGAATTGTCTAGAAAAGCTAGTGATATGAAATGAAACTTAATTGATCATTTGTGATAGTGGAATGTGCCTGATATTTCAGAGAAGGGAACAAAGAAGCAAAATGGTGATATAGCAGTTGAGGAAATTAAGGACAACCTAGATTAACAAGAGGTCTCAAAATTGCCTTCAGCTTATTTTAGGTGCAGAGTTTGCGAAATCCATATTAAAGCTCATGAGCAGGTTGGCAGGTCCCATATTTGGGAGAAAATTCTATAGTCATCAACAGCAGTTCCTTTGGGTCATAATGAACTCACGAGACTGACCTGTTTAGAGTTTCTCATCTTGTCTGTCTGTTAGCTTATTTTCTTCTGTGGAATCTCTTCCTTTAGTGCTTTTATGTCTATTTCAGAGCAAAAGCTAGGGAGCATGACTAACTAGCTGTTGCATTCACGCACTGAATAGAAACGATACATCTGACCTGTGAGATGAATGTGTGATGGATATAAGTCATTAAGCAACAGCCTTGAAGACAGTATGTAGAAACTGTTGAATGCTTGTTTAGCAACTCCTTAATTGGGGTTTTTAGCTCCTTTTTCTTTTCCCTTCCAATTGCTGAGCTTGTGCCATGATTCGCAGGGCCTTTTCCTATCAGTTCTTCAGCAGGAGGCAGAAACTCGTTTAGCAGTGTGTCATTTACAGATCTCTCTCATTTTTATAAAATATTACTCTGGACAAATGTGGAACTTGCTCTGCTTTGGATTTGGGCACAATATGTATGTTCCTTCGTGCATAACATGCATCAACCAACCTTGGATTTTATCTATAAAACCATTCAGAGTTCTGAGTATGTGGCAGATCCTCCTTCAGAATCTTATCCTCGGGCAGTGGGTTCTACGCTTGCTTCTTTAGCTGAAGAGAAAGAGGGGAGGACTGGAAATAGATGATTTTGTTATAGGAATTATGAATCAAGTTGGTCATTACCTTTCTGGTTGCTTCCTACTCTTTCTCAGTTTTACTATTGTGTATCCACTTATGGTTACAGCAAGCAGATCCATTTGGTAATCAGGAGCATCAAGTAGGATTTCTTCAATTTTCCAGGAAACATAATGATTGGTTCTATGTTATTTTCCTATGCACAAAAGAGGATAAAACTTTTTGTAGGAGCCAAGCTTTGTTCTTCCTTAGATGTAAAGTATACATAAACTAAAATAATCAACGTGCAAGTGTAAATTGATGTTCTGGTCCAAAATTGGAGATTGACCGATGAATGTTGAGATCTATTTGATGGTTTTTAGCTATGTGCTTAATGAAGCTCATTGCTATTTGTGGTTAATTTCGCTTGTCAGCAATTGTGATGAGCTTGATATTTCCAGGGTTATAGGCCAATTACAGCTTTGGTAGCTAGGCCATGGTGCCTGATGGAGATCTGCTCAAAAGAAGAGATAGTAGATATCGTAACTGACCCAAGCATTGAAACCACAAAAATAGGTATTTTTATATTGCTCACTTTCCTATTCACCATGTTACGGAAGCACCAACATGATCATCAGATGGAGATGTTATCCCTTGAAGCATGTAGGTTGGAGCTTTAGTAATTATGTCAACGCTATTTCCTTAAGCATAAGTGTTAGTGATTACATATTTTGGACCATAAATTTGTTATAGGTGATCTTGTGAAAGTTCTTTTTTATATTTTCTGTTTTTTTTTTCCTCCGTTTCTTCTGCTTTTTTTGTCTGCGGGGATGTGTCTTTGGGCCTTTCCTGCATTCTTGTTTATTTCTAGTCCATTAATTTGAGTGGTGACTTAGAAGGCGTCCCGAGGCTCAACCTGTTGTAATGACAGCCGAAAGATTCTAGACAAAGTCAATCTCCCAGAACTCGGGAGGAGCATATAATAGTCCGTGCTCAAGGCCGTCTTTCTTCTTTGTGCTCGGAAAAAACATGCCCGCTTCGGATGCTTGCTTGAATTATGGAGTTTTCGGACATGAACGGAACTTGTAAATCTCAGCAGGTTATAGGAGCCAGCTTTTGGTTAATCCCCTGAAGTAAAAGCGTACTGCTATCGTCTCGTTATCTCCGGGGTGGGATCTCTATGCAACCATTTTTGGGGATTGAAATGATGCAGTGTGGCCAGTATTTTAGAGACCAACGACAGAGATTGCTAAACCACCAACGTGATTAGCAACTTGCACCATGATTAGTACCTCATCAGTGATCGCAGTTAGGAACTTTTTTGTCATTAGCAAGTCGCTCGTCTCGGATTAGCCGGAAGTATCTCAAGGCGATTGACGAGGTTCCTTATAAGAAAATATCGGAAATTACTGATTTAGCATTTTATACAGAAAAAAAGAAAAAAAGAAGAAGCTTCGGTATTTTAATGATTGGCCACTTTTTCATTGCGCTTAACGAAATCTTTTCGAAGTGTTTTTTAGTAAGTTTCCATGAGGAAGAAAAACTCGCCTCTTCTTATGGCCCGCCACCCTTAAAGAAATCGAACCTTAATATAATTCCAAGTAGAAAAAGCACTTCTTTTCAACGTTGAATATCGTATAGAAGTAAGTATTTATCCTTTTTTGCCTATTTACTTTCAGAAGAATAGCAATTTCCAAAGTGGAAAAATAACTTCGAATTTATAAGGAATAATTAACCTTTTTGCGTAATTAGTGTGTTTTCAGAGAGTGAAGGGGTACGTTTTCTCATGTGGGAAGTAGATTTCAGTATGTCGGTATTTATTGCGTTAAAGCTTCTATTCAGTCCGTAATTTCTCGATATGGTTAGTAATTTTTATGGAGGAAAGTTAGCTTTCGAAGAACTTTAGTAGCCTCAATATTTACACGAAAAATTAAATATCATTATAAAAACATAGAGGATTTGAGTGAGATTTGGTTAAAGCAATAATAGAAAGAATCAAAGAAAAATCTTAGTCAAGCCTAATTTAATGATAGAAATAGTCTCTAAACTTTGACATGCAATCCTTAAATTATTAATTTGTTTAATGTGATCCATGAACTTTATTTCCATGTGTGATGTGTTATTTGAACTTTTAATCGGTTTAATATGGTCTATGAACTAGTGTTATATGTTCAATTCAATTTCCTATCAATTCATGTTCAAGGGGTAATATTTAATATTTTTTAAGTGCGGGGATTAAATTAAATATCTATTGAAAATTTGAGGATCATATTAAACAAATTAATTCAAGGACTACATTGGTCATGGGTATAAAATTTATAAATTTCATTGAATAAATTAAAATTTCATGAATCATATTACACATAGGCTCAAAATTCATTAATCATTTGTGCCATTTTCTGACATAGCTAGCTTTTACGCACCAGCAAAGGGCAAAGGAGGGAATTCGCTCGTTTCCGCCGGCTAAACTTGCAGGGACGGAGCTTCTACAAGATAAGGAGTAGAGGGAAAAGAAGCTTCCCACAGAGAAAAATGGCGAGTTTATCTTCTTCTTGCTTCGCTCTTCCCTGCAAATTTAAATCCCTCTCCCTCCACTCTTCTCCTTCTCACGGTCGCATCGCTTTCAATTCCCTCCAGTTCTCCGCAAGCGTCTCGCGCGACGTCTTCTGCGCCGGAGGTAACCCTCGCCAACGAGGACCTTCTGATTTCCCCCTCCCTCGCCGCCTCTTCTTCTTCTTCTTCTACTCGAGCATCTCAGCTTCGTTGCTCGCTTCTTGTTGAAGATACGCAAGGATATTCGACGGAATCATTCAGATATCATTGCACAAGTTAAGATCAATTAATATCGAATCTGATTTTGTATATAATATTGTTTCATTTTATTTACATACAACATGTACTATAATACACGTTCTGTACATTGCGTGAATATACTGAAATAGAAGAGAAAATTTCCCCTCTCGCTTCCTTTCCTCTCGTCTTCTTCATCTTCTTACATGGTATCAAAGCGGGTCACGCACCTTTAATCTGCTTCTTCCGCCTTGATTCATCCTCTTTTGGTCTTCTGATTGTCTGTCGGAAGAATCTAGCTAACTTGCAAAACACATTAGCACTCCGGCGCAAGAATCAACACCTTGAGGAAATCACATTGAAACAGACGAAGGAAAAAGAAAAGAGGGAGATCTCCATATCGTCATGGTTGACAATCAACCTCAATTACCTGTGGATGCAACGACCTTAGAAGCACAAGATCAAGTGCATAACGTCATAGGTCGGACTAATCAGCCCGCAATGGGGTAATTTTTTCCATGGCAACCCAATTTGGGGTATCCCCATTCGGGGACTTCCTACTGGTGGGTACCAATGCCAATATACTATGGAGGAATCCATTATAATGGAGATGATTAAGAAATTTTCGGTGATGTTTTTGGATTATTATTTAGCCCAAGGATTATTAGTCCCTAAAATTCAAAGCATAAGACCATATTGGGTAGCTTCCAAGATTTTAGAAAATTGCATAGTGAACGATTAAAAGCATTGTCTAAATTGACCATTTACCTTTTGTTAATTGAATGTCATGGTCATTGGTTTATTTGAAATATAATAACTATTAAAAGCATGTTGCCATCGCGAGTATAGAAATTTTTTCTATACTCCGCACGTGGTTTTAGATAGAATTTCTTTCTTTTTCTTCCTTTATATTTTCTTTTCCTTTTCTTTTTGCAGACAAGTCATTGGCCATGGCTGGCAAGGGTTGGCCTCGCTTGGGCGAGCGGCATAAAGAAAAGGGGAAAAAATGGCAAGGAAAAAAATATTAAAAAAAAATTATTAAAAATGTCACCATGTCAACTAGGAGGGATGTCTGACCAAAAAAAAAAAAATTAGGAGGGATGGACAGTCACCTAGATTAAAATTGAATTAGTACTAACATGGAAATGTTTAGGATGAAATTGGTCAAATTGAAAAAAATTAAGATTATATTAATACAGATACAATAGATATATAACATTTTTGATACTTTTTCCAAGTGAACTAGTGTGGATGACCTAGCGTAGATGAGTGGCACAACTTGGGCATCCAATATTTCCCCCATTATGGGGACAAAAAGTGGCACCAAAATGTGGGTTCGGAAATCAGATTTGTTTTGTATATGACACCTGTGACAGACAATAGCTTCTTTTATTTGCTCTTGCTGGTTGCTTTCTTCCATATAGTTTAGAAATATTTTATTTTTATTTTGTTTTATTTTAGGCCACTGGTGAAGGGAAGATTTTTCACATATTCCGTTCAAATTTTTCATATTTTTAAGTAATATACACTAAGGGAAGTATTTTGTGCAAAGAGGGAATTTTTCTGGATAGGATACGTGAGAAATACAAAAGGAATATTGCGCAGGGGTATCATGCGCAAGCCAAAAAACAGAAATAAAATATATCGCGAAGATACAATTTCTGGGCCTATAATAAAAGACATTCCGTACGAAAAAGACAGGGAGGCCTCTCTCGGTTTCTAGGTCAAGGAAAAGTCAGTAGGAAAAAGAAAAGAGAAAAGCGACCGGTCTGCAGAGAGAGAGAGAGATGACTGGTGAGTGACGTGAGAGAGAGAGAGAGAGAGAAAGAAAAAGAAAAAGGGGGCCACCGCGTCGTCTTCTTCGCGAGGGAGAAGCTCGAACGCGCCAGCCGGCTCCGTCCGGCCGCTGTGCCGGTACCACGACTCCAGACACCACCGCACCTCACCACCTCACTGGTCCGCTCGCCGCCGCCACGCTGCCCCGACGGTCTTATGGCTCCACCTCAGCCCTCGCCGACGCCTGCGGTGCTCCTCGACGCCCGTGCCTGAGATCTGCTCGCGACCCAGCACCCGGCATTCCCTGCTCCGGTCGCGACCTCCGCCGTCCTTCCTCGACCCCAACGCCGCTCCACCGATCTCGCCCCCGACTCGCTGGCGGCCCACCGGCCCGCGAGCCTCCTGCTGCCTCTTCCCCGTGCCGGCGTCGCTGCGCCTCCCCGGAGCCGGACCTGAGCCGGATCGCAGCCCCCGCTCCGACGACACTGCTGTTGTCCCTGTCTTGTCTGTGCTTGCAGATATCCGCCGGTGCTACTCCGGTCAGCGACTTGCCGGCGATCCGACGCCTCTGCCCGAGCCCGAGCCGAGGGGCTCCGCTCTCTGCCTCAGCCTGAGTGAGACCGCCTGCCGCTGCTCCTCGCGACGCCACCGCTCGCCACCGATCCGCTCGCTGCTGGTCCTCCTTGCCGGAGCTCCGACGACCGGCGACCGACGGTCAAACTCCCCTCGCCGGGGCGACAATCACGTTGCTGCTTTGCTTGGAAGGAAAAAAAAAGAAAAAAAGAAAACAAAAGAAGAATTAGGTAGTTTTTCTTTTACTTATTTATCTCATTTTATTTCTGTTATTTTTGTTATTTTATTTTATTTGCTCTTTTTTTTAGTATAATTTTTTTTTTTTTTGTGGTGAACCAGGACCTCCGTGCGCCGTTTCACGGTGGGGGTGGACTGGGCCACCACCACAGACCCAGCCACAAGTGGCTTTTTTTTTTTTTTTTTTTTTGAGTATAATTATTCCTTGATGCAATGATGAATTATTCGACAAGAAATAGCTGTGAAATTTGTGATTGTCAGTCCGGTTTCACACCCGAAATTCGACTCGCAATCACTTTAAAAATTGCTAATCCAATTTCTCGCCCAAGATTTGATTCGCAATTTATGTAAAATTAACTAACCCGATCTCACGCGCGAGATATGGTTCACAATTTGAATATCATCTTGCTCGATTTGTTGTCGTGTCACTTATTTTAAATTTCTTTTAAAAAAATAAAAAAATGTAGGCTAGAATTAGGTTTATTTCTTATTTTAGGGTTTGCATGTTTGGAGTAGAAATTTTATTCTGAATTTTATTTAAAATAAAAATAAAAATAAAAATCAAATCAATTAATTTAGGTTGCTATTTTTTTTTTTTTTTTACTTGGATTGCATTGTTTAATTATTTGGCAATTATTAATTTCGAAATTAATAAACAAAAACACAAAAAAAAAAAAATAATTATGCATATGTCATGTAGAGTTAGGGCATCTTTTTGTATGTCATTGCATATTAGGGTAAAATTGCACTTAGTTTAATTCTAGATAATATTTTTCTTAATTTATTATAAATTTAGGTATTTTCTTAAATAGATTGCATCTTAGAATTATTTGGGTTGAGATAATATTTTAGTTTAAATTAGGATTTGGCTTAGCCTAATTCCTAATACAAATTGAATAGGATCTTAATCTAGCTAGATAATTTTCACATTTTATCTAATTCCTAATTTCTTTAAAAAAACCAAAAAATGTCTTAGAATAAATTAGTTTTATTTCATATGATGAATTGCATTCTTTAAGAAAAAAAGAAAAAAATATCATATGCATGTCATTATGATTAGATTCATGAAATGAACGTCATTTAAAGATTGTTATTAGGTCAATTTAATTAGAAATTGCTTGTCATTAGAATTAGGTCATTTAGTTATATTGCATTGCATATTGCATGATTTTCATTAAGTGAAAACAAAAAAAAGAAATTGCGTGTTAATTATAAATTATATTTAGAGTTGTTTATGTGGATTTTAATCTAATATCAAGTAGATGCTTTTTGATTGCTTTGAGGTAAGTTTTTTTTTTGCAATTTATTTATTGTTTATCAATATTTTTGAAAAAAAAAAAAAAAAAGAATGGTACCGAAAGAAAGATTAGAGAAATCTAAGATAACTAAGTTTCCGTACCCATAGTTTCGGGTTTGTAGGAGTAAGGTAAAACTTGGTTTCTAATCAACCCACCAAAAATAGATTAGTGACGACTTCTAAATAAAATCTATCTTCATGTTAAGAATCTGAACATAAGTCACAAATTGATATATGCTTGGGAGAGCCCGAATTAACTCATAAATAAAATCTATCTTCATGTTAAGAATCTGAACATAAGTCGCAAATTGATATATGCTTGGGAGAGGCGAGCAGCCTGCAGATAACAATCCATTAGCCAAACCCTAAGTGGTTCACACCCAAAAAAAATTGGTCGCGACAGTCAACACCAAGTAAGGCATCCGACATGGTCATTAAACAATAAAAATCATCCATCATATGGTAGGTAACATGTCACCCTCTCATAATGACCAGAGAGGGACATCCTCTCCCATAATAACTAGAGAGAGTATGTCGCTCTCTCATAATGACCGGAGAGGGACATCCTCTCTCATAATAACTAGAGAGTATTTCGCTCTCAAAGAGGGACATATTGTCTGGTTATCCTCCCTCACAAGAGAGTGACATACTCTCTGGTAATAACCAGATTTGCATATACTTTTTCATAACTTTTCAGATTTATATAATATTTGAATTTTTAGCAAGAAAGTAAAAATTCACTATTAAAAAAAAATCTTAAAAAGAAGAACCTAAAAGTTAACAGGATTGTTCATATTACATACCTACCACTATGTAGTGGTTTAGCCGGGACGGAAACAAGAAAATGACTAAACAAGTCATTAATAAAGGAATTGCTTGTGTCCTAGTGATTTTGAGGAGGTGGAATCGTTTCTCATTCGATTCTGCTAGAACAATTTATGGTTCCAAGAATTTCGTGTGGACGAGCTGGTAGTAGTGTTATACAATAAGGATTGATGGTGTGATCAATTGGAAGGCGGCTAGTTGCGTAGCTCAACCAAACCTTGTATTCTATTCTCAATTCTCTCACCTTCTTTATGATAATTCCTCTCTCATTCGCATGTTAAATAATGAAAAAAGAAGAAGAAAAGAACATTAGATTGCACAGCCATATGCTTATTACGATTTAGTTAGTTAATGATGTGGCAATACATGTGACACTATTTGAGGAAAATTTTTGCCTCGTTGTCCTCTGGGCTTGGAGCTTCTATGATCCCTCGAGAGATCGATCCATTATCATATTCAAATGCATTTTATCTCAACTTATGAGAGAGCAGGTGGCAGCCAAGGACAAAGCAGGAGTTTTTCTCCTCTAGCTTTAACTCGAGGTGCAAAATATAGATAATTTAGAAACAAAGGATTCAAAGTGAAATTTAAATAAAATGTGAGGATAATTTGTATTTTGGTGACTTCAAGACATATATTAATTAATGAAATGGAGGGGAAGACTAGTTCTTTCAATCTAAGTTTGTCCACTCACTTGCCTAAGAAAAATGTGGCAACTCACAATAGGTTTCTTAGAACCATGGAGAAAAAAAGGATAAAAATAGATGGAAATTAGTGTGCGCTATTTTTGTGATTCTTTGCAATTAAAAAGATAAGAGATTCAGGTAAAATATGAAAAAGTGAACGATTCAAGTAGCACCTATGTGTTTCACGTATACTGACATGTATACGTGAAACAATTTGCAACTAGCTTCACAGAAGCTGTCATGGCTCCGGCCAGAGCCCATTCAAAAGCCTGCAAGCCTATATTTTCAGGTTGGCTCAGTCAGCACTCGGATGTCTGTACGGTACTTCTTTTTCTTCCCTTATCTACCTCACCCCGCCCGCTCGGCCATGCACATGCAAAAGCAGGGTCTAAATCTCTTGTGCAGAAGAGAAATGGAACGATAGGGAACCATACACAAAGAGATCCATGGTACACTTGACATCCTGCCAGGCCGTGCAGAACCTAGCTATGGAGTCGCGTGTTGACAATGGATGAAGAACTTAAAAGGGAAGGGAGGAAAAGGGAAAGAGAGCGAGAAAGTGTGGGAAAATATCATAGAAGAAGGGAGATCGCAGTGGATGAGGAGGAGTTTGTCTGTTAACGTTCCACATCCATTTCCCATAATACTAATCCAAAAAGGAAAAGTAAAAATGAATTATCACCATCAAGCAATATGACGTCATTTTTATCATGATAACAACAACACAGCAGGTGCTGAAAAGGCGGAACCTCACTAATGGCATTTTCTACATTTGATTGAAGACTTCAACCAATCTTTTGTGCTCCTCATAATTAAATCCATTTTTATTTCAAATTAGGGAAGGCAGAAGGTTCAAATGAAGTCTATCTTTAGGTTCCTACAAGATCAAGAAGATTGTCATTAATAGTGGCGTGTACATTAAGATGAGCTATGTGTCACTATTTTAGAATCTCTTCTAGTCCAGAGACTAAAGTCAGAGCAAGAATTTCTGCATATTTTTTTTTCTACGACTAACACATTTTTTTTTCTACGACTAACATCAACCTCTTCTGATTTAGCAATCAAAATATACAATTTAAGTTTGACTTAGATGGTTACGAGGTCGTTGATCAAGTCCTACTATCACTCCATTCTATATTTTCTCGGAATCTAATGCGCGATTGTCACAAGACGATTCTTTTGATTGCAAAGGCACTTAGAGTTTTGAATCACCTAGTCAAGTATAAGTAAGCCTTGCTCTCACTCACACTCACACTCAATGAAGGGAATTTCTAGAGAGAGAAAGTAGAGAAAGAAGCTCTAGAGATACTTGTAATACTCAAATGAAGTTGATGACACAAATGGAGAGAGGGCTCCCCTATTTATACAAAAGTCCTCTAATCACAAACCGTTGGTCTTCTACATTATCTAATGATAGGAATATTGATCCTTGTCTAATCAAGTCAATGGTAGAAATGTGCTTAATCTGATAGTGAAGGATGTTGACCCTCGTCACATTAGTCAAACGGTGGAGATTGATCTCATCTAATGATTGAGATCATCAATCCCCGTCGAACTAATCCGAGGGCAAAGAATAAATCCCCTTACAAACTAATGGTCTTGATGAGCCCCTTTGGATTGATGACGTGACGTTCCTTGGTCCGTGACATGATGTGCTTTCGTACAATCGGATTTATTGCAAGCGATATTGAACGCTGCGAATGTACTGATTGCTCATTTGTCTGACTTTATGTGTGCTCGTAAAGTTTGTCTTTTGATAATGCAAATTTTGGAATCATTATTACTATGATTTCCAAGAAAGAAAGAACAATGTCATTCCTTGTCTTCATATAAAAGCTATGTCTGAATGAATACCGCTTAGTCTGTTTTTTCATTACAAACAAGGTTATTTCCCTTCCAGATTCCAAGTTTCCACATTTCTGTCGACCGTTCTTTCTTCTATATTCGCATTTAATCCCGTCCCATTCAGCTCAATATCAGCACCAGAAGCTATAGCTTGAAAATAAATCCCTAGGGGTTAACAAAAGCAAAGAAACTAACATACCATAAGAAAGAACAATCATTTTATATTTGCTCCTTGAATGTCCAAAATGGTTACGGTGATGACTTTAATTAAATTTCCTAATTCTTTTTACTACTATCTCTAACAAAAGCAATCCAAATCCACAATCATCAGATTTCACTCTAAATCATCCAAGGCATATGTTGGCAGCAAAAGCCCCTATCGAACAGTCATGTCTCAAAACCGTCCTAAAGTTTACCGGTGATCTTCTAAGAAACAAGCTGCAGACTTTCTAAGTATCATTATTTGTACTTGTCCTTTCTGCTTCGTTCCCGTTGCCAATCCCAAGTCTGAAAATTTAAGATTCAGAATAGCGCCCAGAAAGTACACTGCCTGTTTTCAGGTACTTGTGAATGACCTTTTAAGTATAGACTCTTCGTGGATATGGGGAAATCATGCAATTCCCGAGACAATTACACTATTTCAGTGAAGTACCAGGCCATCCTCCGGATGATCTGTTGATCGATTTAGCAGCTCATTCCCTTTTTGTCTCAAGCATGAAACTCGCGAATACAAATTATGTCTCGGACACAAAATCAATTTACCAGGCCCTATGCTCTTAGTCCACAAGCTAATCCCCGGTTACCATGGTGTTCAACACATCAATAATAACACAAAAATCAGAATTTCTGATCGTCATCATTCCGTGGGGAGATCGCACCAATGGTTATTCTGTCATCATTCCGTCTGCTTCTGCCTTCGTTGCGCAGGCTGGAAATACGCACATGGGGAGATCGCACCAATGGTCAACACTATCATGCACTAAATATTCAAGACTCAACTGAATGAAGCCAGGTCTAGTGGGACGCTCGAAACGTCGAGTCTTTTGACTAAACATTCGCCGTAGATACCATCTGTCCATAAACTCACAAGGGCCCATTATACTTTCCTCAGCCAGAGAGGTACCAACCTCATCGTGCCAAGACGTCTGTGTTTATTTGATTTCGTCAGGTGTCTTCCTATGTGTTCTGAATTTAAGTGCTAGGATTTCCCTGATAAAACCAGTGGACAAGAATGGGTTTATGCATGAAAACCTTCTCGAAAGCATTAGTCACAAGTTGGATGCTCAGATGATTTCTAAGACGGTCAACATTGGGGATGCCATTAAAGCATGTCGAATGAAATAGCCACTAGTCTGCTCCAAACCAAGAACACCTCCCACAGTAGATTGTACTTTAAGTAGTAGACCATCAAATTCATATCCAGAACAATTCTATATAAGATTCGTCGGAGAAGGAGGAAGAAGGGGCCCGGGGGGGGGGGATTGGGGGGTTGGGAATGGAAAGATAAATGTTTCACGAGGTAGAAATAAGGGATAATACAAACTGAAGAATCCAGAAACAAGACGTAGTTAACGTAGATTATAAAATAAGGCATAAATTAAGCATATGTCATCATAAGGTTCAGAGGTACTTTAAACATCAATCGAGCAGGATGATGTAGCAATGGCGTTGAGTCCACTGCCATCAGAAGACGATTCATACTCAAGGGAGTGGGAGAGTAGTTTTTTTGTAGTTGGCGAGCAACTGATGCCCAAGGACCTTTCTCGTACTCATACCCAATATCATTGTGTACCACATGACTATTCACGAGAAATCTATATAAGATTGCGGTGCATTTTGAGAGAGCTTAGAAAAACTTGAACTGTGGCCAATTTGCTTGTTGACACCTACGCCCATCTTATTTCTGTCCAATATTTGTGCTTCCAAAAGACCAGCCCTCATAGATTTCACAAGGTTCTAGATATAGCTAGCCCCTCATTTATTTCTCTCCTCCAAGAACAATTTAAAGGGATTAGAGAATTCTTTGATCAAATTAAAGAGAGAATGTAAACAATCTAAAGAAATTAGAGACTCCTCCGGCCAACCTAACCTAATCAAATTAAACATAAAGGAATTCAATAAGTTCAAATATGCAATCGGAAATACAAAGTCCATGAAAAGTATTCCCAAAGAATAGTGATCAATTTCAAAAGTAAAAAGAGGACTTGAAAGTGCAAATAGAAGTACCGAATGAGGTAAAATAGAAAAGACAACAAAAGGAAACGTAAAAAGCATTTAACATGCTCTCTTAAACTATCCCAACCAATAAAGTAGAACTTCCCAATCAAATTCTACTTTTACTAGGCTTTAGCATCCTTCCAACAAGGATGTCATGATGAATTTCAATTTTATTGTACGAGAATTCTGCAGCCACTAATCATTTCTTATCTCTATGTCGTGATCATTTTGTGACCACAAAAACTGCTCACTTATAACAGAGGGATTTGCATATCAGCATATGCAAAATTTTGTATACTCAGAATGGCCTGTTTTTAGAAAACCGGTGTGAGAAAATCTTTTAAATTCTCCCCCCCCAAAAAAAAAAAAAAAAAAAAAAAAAAAAAAAGAGAGAGAGCGAGTACTAGAAGCATTGTTATTTATTCAAAGTTAAGGGAGTTTTTTTTTTTTTTTTTTTTTTTAAATTCTTGAACATCGTTGAAACAACTAAGGTTTAATAATAACATGACTACTATGCTGCACTTTCAAGCTGTAATGGAATTCACTTATCAGTGTGTAGCACGGGCCTAATTGCTAGTTTCTGAGCACTTATGAGTTATAACACTCACTATAAAAGTTAGGAATAAAATAAGCAACCCATACTGCGGGAGAACCAATCCTTAGAAGGGACCAAAGGGAGATGGAAAGGATAAAAGAAGTAAAATTTGTGCGGGACTTACCAAGAAACTTGATGAAGTGTTCAAGTGTAGAACGGGCAAGGGGATGATCCCACTCCAGCGACTCCCACGTCTGCTGATTTATCCGAATCTCTTGAAGAGAAGGGGGAGGAGAAGGGAGCCCATTGTCAAGCACAGGCAGCTGCAGAGGAATCCCCTTCAGTTTTGGACAATTGCGAATAGATATCAACTGGAGGGAATTGCATCTCATGGTCCCATCGCATATGCTCTTCAGCTCCGGAAGATTACATAGACCAAGGTTCATTAACTTCAGGAAGGAAAAGTGCGTCATTTTGGCAACAGTGCCCATTATCACCTCTATGCCCTTGCAGTCTTTGACTAATATCTTGAAGAGAAGGGGGAGGAGAAGGGAGCCCATTGTCAAGCACAGGCAGCTGCAGAGGAATCCCCTTCAGTTTTGGACAATTGCGAATAGATATCAACTGGAGGGAATTGCATCTCGTGGTCCCATCGCATATGCTCTTCAGCTCCAGAAGATTACATAGACCAAGGTTCATTAACTTCAGGAAGAAAAAGTGCGTCATTTTGGCAACAGTGCCCATTATCACCTCTATGCCCTTGCAGTCTTTGACTAATATCTCTTGGAGGAAAGGGAGGTGGAGCACCATGTCTTGCGTCAGCAGCGCCCTCTTCATGTTGTTGCAACAATTTACTTCAAGATATGTAAGGTGACAAGTGGCTCCGCTTGGCAATGGGCCATGTATTATCTCCTCTAAGTTCTCACAACACTTTGTTATAATCTCCTTCAGATTTGGAAGGAGAGTGGTCAGCCACTCCCATTCCATCACTCTCTTCATTTCATGACACCCGGACAATTCCAATGATTGCACACTTTCTGGACGCAGAGCGCAGCCATCACCACTTGTTCCATCTATACTCGCAGCGATATGGTCGCAACTATCAATGAGTAAAGACCTCTCAGTCTTCCTCCCACACCAAAGGCTGAAATTTTCTGGTGCACCCATCACGAGCATGTACCGTTGGCAACTATTTCGCTCGAGAGACCCCACACATGCATTGAACATTTCCACATTGGAAACAGAACAATGAAGTTCCTCCACCTTCCGTAATTTTACCTCTTCTCCTGCCCTTAGCTTTTTAATCGCGAGATATTGCAAGTTCACCAGCTTCCCCAACACTCCCTCCGGTAATGTCTCTATCTTTGTGCCATCTAGGGCGAGGTACCTCAGGTTTGCCAACATCTCCATGCCCTCTGGCACTTCTTCAAGACTTTCAAACCCTTTGAGGTCCAACTTTCTTAGGGATCCCAACTTTCCAACATAAGGAATAAAGCGTAATGCGAAACAACTTTGCAGTAACAGTGCTTCCAAGCTCTCCAACTGGGAGATGGAGTCCGGTAATTTTGTGATTCCAGTGCAGCCCAGATCTAGAACTGTCAGCCCCTTTAGATGTCTGAAGAAAGATTCATGGATGTCTCCCAAGGTCGACTTGTCATACAAAGACAGCCGCGTCAGTTTAGGGCAATTTGGTGATACGTTGTATGGCATTTCTTCTATTTTGTTGCCTTGTAAAAAGACTTTCTCTAGACGATCAGTCCAGAATACTTCCTCCGGTGGCCTTAACCATGTGAGTTGTGCTCCGCACTACATGCAATGCCATGTCCCTTGTCAACGGGTGTAGATACCGATGCCCTTTTTCAGGATCCAACAGGCCGGCCCCTTCTATTTTATCCAATATATTGTTACCCTGATCGTACAGTCCTTGCCTGGTGGCAATTCCACCTAACAAACCTTCTTCTATAAAAGACTCTATCAAATACTCTCTGTCAGCTTCTGAAAGGAGATTTCCAGAACAAAGCATTGAATGCAGGAAACACTGTTGCACTTGTTCATCACCCAAGTTCAAGTAACTGAGCTGCAGACTCTTGAACACATCAAGCTCCATCCTGGACTCTTCTGAATTTCCCAACATGTCTCTCCACTCACGCTCTTTCTTTACCCCTCTCATGCGACTTGCAATCTCAATGATCCCAAGTGGCAGACCACAACACCTATCAAGAAGAGACCTTGCAATTTATTCAACTTCCTGAGGGAGTTCTCCCGCAAAGCAAAGCTTCTTTAAAAATAACCTCCAAGAATCTTCCATATCAAGAAGCTCTATCTTAATTTGCTTTTGACAGAGCATCATACGACACACATCTGGTGATCGAGTTGTCACTATCAACTTTAGTTTGCCCGTTTCAACTGGAATACCCACATCCTTAACTTCAAAGGGCTTCCAAAGGCCATCTAAAATTAGGATGCATCCCTTCTTTGCATTCAGATGTCCATACAATAGGCCCGCCCTTCTCTTCACGTCCTTCTCATTTGAAAGATTGTCTAGTCCAACCGCATTGGCAATCTCTTCTTGTAGCGCATAAACACTAAAATCCTGAGGTACAGCAATCCAGAATACATATGACGGAAGATAATCAAGGAGACTGACATAGACATGCCTCAAAATGGCCGTCTTGCCACTCCACCCATACCATAAACACCAAGTATGAAAAACTCATTCCGCAATATAGTGTAAAACATCTCCTTCACCTTCCGTCGAGTTTCTTTGCCTAATAATTCTTCTTTTGTCACCAAATGAGGTGTTTTGCTAGATCTAACAAGTGCCATCGCCTCTTGCTGAAATCTTCCTGGAACTGGAAGAATCTGTTCAACTTCTTTGCTCAACCCTTCCACCTCTGCTACTTTCTCCGGTGGGAAAGATATTCCTTCTCTAATTGCCTGCACTACACTCCAATATTGCTCTTCTATTCTCATCCACTTCGACTTTAGCTTGTTCATGTCCGCTTGGCGACTGCCGATGAGTTCTTCCAGCTTTCTTTTGAGAGATGTCATATCCGCGTTGGCAAGCCTACGGGTACCTTGTTGACTCTTAGCTGGTGCAACATGCGTTCTCGCACCTAAACTCAATTATAAGTGAAAATTCACTAGTAGGTACTTCCGAGATATATTTTATAGATATGTTACACATACAGATATAAAAAATTGTAACTTTGTATTCACTTTTTCAAACAAAAATATTATATACAACATTCCATATGATAATTGATATGTTATGTAGGCATCATGTCACAATAGTAAAACACTAGCGACCCCACATAATGAGCTCTACATTGGAAAAAAAAATTGACTTAAAATTAAAATTCATAGGAATTATCTTTGACAAATAATTTAATCATATATACGCCAATGCTCATGTAGGAGATCGTAGGAGACAGAGAGCCATGGCTTTTCAAGATTTGAACGCCGACTTCAAAACATTTGTCTTTTTCATTTTCAAAGATCTAGTGATTATCAATGACCGACTCTAAAACTCCTCTTTTCCTATTAATTCCTGACTATTCTGTTTCTCCATAACTATTAGAAATCTCAGCATCCTGCCTATATCCCTGTTCTTAGGTGAAGATTAGAAGACAAATAAAGCAGCCTGCACAAGCTTCAACGCATGGCAAATTTAGAGATGCATGCATGCCATGTGGAACCTCCATATTGCATTCTCCCTCTTTGGTATTCAGTGGGCACAGTTTTCAAACTGTGCTCTTCAGATTGAAAACTATATTTCGCTTCTGTCTTAAAAACGGATGCTCTTTATGCAGATGATCTAAGGGGATAGAGAGAGCCATTGCTTTTCAAAATTTAAATGTCACACTTAGGAGCACTGTTCTGTCCATTTTCAAAGATCTATTAATTATCAATGACTGACTCTTAAGCATCCTGCACGAGCTTTTACAAAAGGGGAATTGGGAGATGCACATACCTTGGGGAACCTCTGTATTGGGTTCTTCCTCTTCTGCATTCAGTGGGCGTGGCATGTTAGACAAATCCTCTGCATTGGGTTATTCAGTGGGCATGGCATGTCAGACAAATCAACAACAATTCATTAGGCAGAAACTCAACAAGCTCCCATAATTTAAATGCCGCACTCGGCATTTCGCCTGTAACCCACAGAAGAGTGAACAGATATGTTTCAAGTGACTGGGTACCAACAAGCAAGACCCTGGGAACTTCTTTTGAAAAGACAGGAAACAATGCTCAAATTTTGCTCTTCAGATTAAAAACTATTGCTCTGTCGTTTGCTTCTTATACACAAGCCCGGCTTAGTTTTTCCGTGAATGACTCGGATGCAGCAAATTGTTCTACCAACTCAAAATTTCAGCCTATATGAACCTATATGTGAAATCATAGATTCATAATGAAAAAATGGGACGGGGATTTGGAGATTTGTAAGGATAAAAGATTTGGTGAAGTGAGCATGAAAAGTGAAATTTTGAGTCAAGCTCACCAAAACCCAACTTAATTGTCCAATTTGATTATTTGGAAGTTTCCAAACTCCTAACATCACATAATTTGCTGCTACATCTAAGATTCTCTCTCAACATTATTTCATGGCCCCGGCTAAGCTGCACCCTCAAGTTCTTCAATTTGCTTATTTTCTATTTTATGCCAATCAATTGTAACGATGGACGGTAAACTATCCAGTTTGCCCGCATCTAGTATGGCTTGGCTTGACCAAAGGCTTTCAACCCCAGTTGGAGTTGAGAACGATTGAAGTGGAAGCCATCAGTCAAGCCAATTATGTAACTTGGCGTTGATAAACCAATAAAAATCTTCGCTCTTTGCTCAACGGGAACATTAATTATCTTATTTGATAGAGAACGCCTTCCGGAAAAAAGCTCCAGACACAAGACCAGACATGATTATTGCTTATTTTCTGTTCCATATTTGGCCGATTAAACAATTTAAGTGTCTTATGTTTCTTACAGATATAGAAGATCTGGAAATTTAAGTAGAAATATCCTATAATAGAGCGTCACGAGTTGCAACAGAAAATTCAGACAGGCATGCAATTGCATAACGAGGGCAAAAGACAGCGTACAATGAGGAGGACTGAAGTTCCGGTCCAGTTGCTAATCTCTGGCGTCGATATGTTCCTTCAGCCCCTGATCACACGCCCTCGACTCCGGTTACAGCAAAATTCCCATGGCCCGGCTTCAACTGCCCGCTCGAGTTCTTCTCCCTCGATGTCGATCTCGTTCGCATGGAAATTTGGAGAGGTGGGATACGGCGAGAGGAAATAAGGAAGAGGGAAGACAGAGAGGAGGAAAAATCCACAATATAGGTATAGAAAACCCTAGAAACCGAGAGTGCCCCTCGATTGTCGTGCTCGGCACATCTGCACTGTTCGTTTTCAAACGAGCACAGACCATCGTTGGATTATGTAAATCACCCCCCAAGCCCACAAAAAAAAGAGCACCAAACACACACACAAAAAAAAAAAAAAAAAAGAAATTTTATTTGCATTCAAATTTCCGAAAATTGATTCCATAGAAAAACCATCTGGTATTCCCAAATCATTGACCAGAATTACTAATCCTTGAAAGGACGAAATTGCATTTAAATTTACTTCTTTGTTTTTTCTATATGAAAAATTACTGGAGATGCATAAAAAAAAAACTAATTATCTCATGATTGCTTGATTTGCATCTATTATAGGGAAGTACAATTATCACGACCCTAGCCATGGGCAAAATGCCAAATGTTCTCATGATATGAGTTAACATATGGCTATGGGAACACGAACGATTTCTCTTGCAAGATGATGCTTATGCTTGGCTATGATTCACCCGAGCCCTATCAATCACAAATCGTTTCCCCAGTCAATCATGAACATAAGATTTTATTCATAAGTTACCACTAACCCATAAGAGGTCGTTTTAAGGAAAATTAAATTGTACCAGGTTATTTTATTTCTTCGAGCTAGAATTTTCAAGTGGGGACTTGGAAATAGGGGATACATATCAAAGAAAGTTTTAACCTTTGGAATTAGGGTATGTGCTTTTCTTTGATACATTGTGATTAGTATCAATGGTAAATTACTTCAAGGTGCGTAAATAGAGGGATTCAAACCCTTGGTAAACAACAGCTTACATAGCATTATCAATGTTATGCCTTGAACCCATTGGCCATCTTTCATACATAATGATATATCTCAACAGCTGAACGAATACTCAATCATTCATTTGGTACTTTTTTATTCACATCATAAATATATCACATCACGGCAAAATGAGGTTTCGCAGTTTAACGAATCTTCGACTTATTTGATGGGATAGTTAGTAGAATGGTGACTTATCAAAGTAGTGAAATATGAAACCTTATTATTCTAGGATCTCTTTCTTGTTTGGTTAATCACCTGAATAACATGATCCCCAAAAGAAATCGTCTGATGGATATAGTAACGATCAAATGCACTTCGCGGATAGAATTCATCAAAACCTTTACCATTATATTGATCGTCCAACCTCGAGTTTTTAAACAAAGGTCAGATTCGTAAGAAGACTAGAGAGGAGATTTTCCGCAATTGCATCTTGTGTAAATTCGACATTTGATGTAAACTTAATAGACTCATGACAAAGAAGGGCAAGTATCTCTAGTTTTTTCACCCATAAGTGAAATTAGAGCTTCAACTCTTTCTTTGTCGTCATAACCATTTGATTTTGATGTGGTTTTGTATGCTGATTCAACCATGAATTGTCGTTCTTTCTTTCACTCGTTCAATGTCAAATACACACAATGCCAGCCGCAGCCTCAAACTTCCGAGACCTCACCAAACCGCGACGACACTCACCTAGGACTCAGGCAAGTAAATTGCCTTCCTTTTTATGTTACGTAGGTTGATTGCCATGCGCGAAGGTTGATTCCTCAGATTTTAGTTGTCTTGGTTGATTTCGTACATAGTTGTGTTAGTTGGCGATTTCAGCAAATGTACATTCCGAGCATTGTTGAAATGATGGTTTATTGAGTTCACTAAGTTGTTGAAGTACTAAATGTTGAGATTTATGTTGCTTTGAGCTTAAATGGCACAAGTCAAGGACAAATCCGAGGATACTGCTATTTTTGTTTCAGTTTACTGTAGACTGTACTTTTTCCAATTTTATACTCATTTTTTGTGGTATGAGTTTTGTGAGGGATTCTTCAAAAAAAGTTTCTCATTATACTTTGTTCTATGACATGCTTTAATTTCGGATTTTTTGGACTTCGTATGTTCAAAATATATTTAAAAAACTAAAGAGGGTTTGAAACAATTTTCTCGGATTTTTATTGACCTTTACTCGGTTTTTATTTTCGACGAAATTTTCAACGAGATTATCATATCACATTACTCCCATGTCACTTGGCACATGATTCTTTAAGGCTGAAAATGAAATGAAAATTCTGTGTGGTAATATTTGAAAATTGAAGAACCTTAGCAGTCATTAGTTTCTTGTTGAAGATAGACAACTGAGCAATATTAAAGTAATAAAATATTTTAGTCACATAAATGGGAAGATTTTTAATTTCTCTCGTTGTTTTTTTACATTGAACCAATTAGGTGATTCCTTCTTTACTGAATATTCAAACTAAGTTTTAAATTAAGTAAAATCTTTTTAAGTCTAAATGATCAGTCCTGTCAAACCTGCCTAATCTAATTGAATATTGGAGATTTTAGTGTTAGAACTTAATTACGACCATTTGTCATGACCTTACCTCAAGTGCTTCAATTAGGGATTTAACTAATGGATTATTAAGCCTATACTTAACTCGAGCTCTCCCAGCCCTATATTAATTTGTAACTCAGGTTCAAGTGATTTAACATGCAAATGATTTTTTTCAAGGAATCACCGCGAGTCGGTTTTTTGTGTGTCAATTAGATACCCAAGTATGAGAGAATTGATTTACTTCTACGAACCATAGATTACGAATTTGATGACTTGGGCTAGGTTACTCTAACACTCTTTTAATACCTTTCTCTTTCATTCAAAAAAGTTTGATAGGTAGATTGAAGACATGTGAAGTGATTATACGGGTGGGCAACCCTTAATGAAACACCTGACAATCAAAACAACAAACAAATTGCAAAAATATAAAAGAAGTACTTACTTTAAAGTAACGCGAGCATCTGTAATATTAATTAGAATAATCACAAATTCAACCTAGATATATGTTTCTAATTAACACAATTACATACAATTTTTTTTTTTTTTTGGGTTGTATATCTAATTGGAGAGAGGGGGGCCTACTTGGTCAAGAAGCATTAATTGTTGGACATCCTTATCCTCCAAGTTTCCAACTAGATCCTAGGATAGCTTGGACACTTCATCTTGCTCATTGAATGGCTAAATTCCAAGAGATATTAATGTGAATGTATCTTGAGTTCGAAGTTTGAACTTGACTTGCCTTCTCTCTCTTTTCCTCTTGGGTGCGTGACCATTTCCTCATGGGCTCCAAAGTCCACAATTCATACTTAGGTATTTAGCATATGATTAGGCCTAGGCTATAGGGACATCCTTTGCACCCCATCATTTAATACGTTCACATGAATTCACATTTGTTACACTTTTTTTTCTAAGAAAGTTTGACTAGTCCAAGCTTCATACTTGTCTTCTAAGGCTAAGGCCTGATGTGCCACTTGTCCATCTCAGTCGATGCTCCTTAATTAACTACAAGATGAGGGCATTAAATACAACTTGGAATATCTTGGTTTTGAAGGCTTTATCATTAGGCAGGGACTAATCAAGTTTGACCACAATCGACTATCTCATTTGGCCCAAGATTCGTGCCTAAGACATGATAAGAGGAAGCAGACACAACCGAGCTTAACTAGTGAAACCAAGTTCGAACTTCTCTTTTACCATGTAAAAGGCTCGAAGTTGAGGATGTTACAATATGCAAAGCAATCCTTTTGTATTTATCAAGGTAAGGAAAGTAGATAAAGTAATATAATCAGCTAAATCACAAAATATCATCAAATTGCTAAAGATATCATCCACAATTCAAATTAGGACAATATTTAATCAACTTGATTATTTCACAGATAAAACTGATAAGTTGATCTCAATCCTTAAAGATCAAAACATCAATTTTAAGACTCCTATGCGATTAATTATTCTGTTAAAAGCAACAAAAAAATCAATGTGTGGTTGTGGATGAGGAAACAAATCCTAATGAATATTACCTATTACTCAAACGTGCATATTAGATATATTCACAGTTACCATAGGGCTTTGTTGTTGGATTCACGCTTTGGAGCTTCGTTTATGGAAGATAGCAGTGGAAAATGTCCCCCCTTCCCCTCGAGGAACTGTCGTGACCTGACCTCAGGGTGAACCACCTAGAGTTTGGCTAATGGAATACTAAGCCTAAACTTAGCTCAGGTTCTCCCAAGCCATACCAATTCACGACTTAGGTTCGAGTTTTTAACATGCAAATGATAATTCAATTAGGAGTCGCTATTAATCTATTTCGGTGGGTCGATTAGAAACCTAAGTAAAGTAACAGGAGATTTACTTTACTCTTACAAACCGAGATTTATGAGTTCAGGGGACTTAATTACGCTAGATTTTTTTAACGCCCTTTCGGTACTTTTCTCTTTTATTTTGAAAAAAAAAAAAAATGTTTGGCAAAGCGACTTGAATTGATTTTAATTTACTTCCATAATATGTGAGGTTATCACGTGGGTGCACAAACCACCAATTTAACACCCAAATAGCACAGTGAATAAATTGTAGGACTTACCTCATGGTATCGAAAGCATCTGTGATGTTAGATCAAAATTCAAATCAACAGTCCTAGATATGATTTCTAATTAACACGCAATCACTTATTTAATGAGAATCATGTATTATGCAATGTAATGTTACTAATCTAACATGAAATGATACGACATGGCAATATGACCTAAAATATATGACGTAAGTGAAATATTTTGTGTTTTCTTAATGAGCATGTGACCTATCCTGGAGAATGAAATTAATTTATTCAAAGACAATTTTTTTGGTATTTTCCATGAAATTCGAAATTAGAAAATCTAAAAAATTATCTATCCAAATTAAGATATCATCCAACTTATATTAAGATTTAGATTAGGTCAAATCTTAATTTAAACTAGGATGTTATCTCTAACCTAAAATGCAATCTATCTAGGAAAAAATATCTAAACTTAAAAATTAAACATGCAATCTTATCCTAATATGCAATGACGTGTAAAGAATGTCCTAATTCTAATTTTTTATTTTTTTCTATGAAATTCGAAATTAAAATTGACACATAATTAAATGTGCAATTTAAAAAAAAAAAAAACTAACATCTTAAGTGAATGCATTTTTTTGGATTTTTATTTTTCAAAAATTCGAAATAAATAAATTCCCTATGCAAAATAACCCTAAAACGATAAACCTAATCTAACTCAATTTTTTTGGATTTTCTTTTACGAAAACAAAATCGATCAAAAGACATGACATCAATCAGGCAAGATAAGATCGATATCCATAGATTGACGAATCATATCCCGTGCATGGGATTAGATTGGTCAATTTTAAATAAAACCGTGAATTGAATCTCGAGCGTGAGATTGGATTGACGATTTTTCATGCGATTGCGAGTCGGATTTGAGGCATGAAAATGGGACTGTCAATCCCTAATTTAAAAGGTTGCTCGAATTGTGAATATCGGTTAGAGATTTCAATTGGATACATTAAGGAATACTTCGGATAAAGAAACAAAATATTAAAACAAATAAATAACATAAAATAAAAAACTACCTAATTTGAATTTTCTTCCAAACAAGATTTAACAACCGACGGCTTGTGGATTGCGACGAGGCTCGGTAGGGCTCAAGGATGGGTCGTCGTGATGGTGGGTTCTTTGAAGCTCCATTGAGGATCGGCGGCGAGTTGCTACGGACATCACTCGAGGTTACGTAGGCGTGGTCATTGGACATGGTAGCAAGGGCGACCGGAGTCACGGATATTGCAGCGGCGTCGCTAAAAAAGGGCTCGGAGCGGCGTGCAAGGGGGCCGCATTCGCCCGGGACCCGCCGTGTCGGGCAAAGGGACAAAGCGAAAATTCTTTGCATTGCGGTTGGGGGTGGAGGCGCGGCAGCGAGCATTGGCGTTGGGTCATGCGGTGGCTTGGCGTCCGATTCTAGCGTCACGGCTTGAATGCGCTATAGGCATCAAGTCCGGCTACAAGAGTGATGGTGGACATGGGGGACAAGCATTCGGGCTGCATTGCGGTTGGGGGTGGAGGCAGCAGCAGCGAGCATTGGCGTTGGGTCATGCGGTGGCTTGGCGTCCGATTCTAGCGTCACGGCTTGAATGCGCTATAGGCATCAAGTCCGGCTACAAGAGTGATGGTGGACATGGGGGACAAGCATTCGGGCGGAGGCGTTGGGTCACCGCGGGCGAAGTAGAGCAATGATAGAGATGAAGCAGCAAGTAGGTCACGAGATCTCAAGTTGCTGGTGTTGACGCTTGGGCAAGGAAACTCGACTTAACAACAGGGGGAACGGCGATGACGGGCGGACACGACGTTGCAACCAAATGGCAGTGGTGGCGTTTGGAAGCGCGGTGGTGTGGCCGCAGTGAGGCAACGACATGGCGGCGGTGGTAGTGCGAAAGAGGCGGGCAGCAAGGACACCGGACAGGAACTGACGAAGAAGATGAATAGTTCATCTTTTTGCTTTTTTCTCTTTTTTTTTCTTTTTTCCTGCTCTCACATAGCTCTATCTCACGTCACTTTCTCTTTGTCGCCTTCTGCCCTTCTGTTGACTTTTCCCCTTTTCCCCAAAAAGAACCCCAAAAGAAAGCTTTTCTTTTCTTTTTGTTGCTCTTTTCTTTTAAGAATGAAGGAAGTGAAAGACCCCAAAAGAAACCAAGAAAAGCCCCCCGTCTCTCTCCATACACGGCTCCTTTTATAGTCCAAGTATGTAATCTTCGCAGAATATTTTATCTCATTTTTCAATATGCACGAAGATCGCCTATAACCTCTCGAACGAAAAATCCTATTAATTTCCTCATTTCTTAAGCTGCACTTGGTTGACCGAATAAAAACCAGGATATGATATGTTTTATCCTATCCCGTGTTTGGTAGCTATCTAGGATGGGATAAAGTCGGATATAGAAGGGATATAAACCGGATAAAAAAAATCTGAGGGGGGATAGGATAAGGTTGGATAGGATTTCCTTTAGAAATGGAAGGTAGCGATTTCAGTCAAACTCATGGAAGGGGAACAAAGAGAGATCGACGTGTATGGACAATACATGAAGAAAATGCATTTCTAGATGGTCTTGAAGAATTTGTTACGTGAGGAATGAAAGCCGATAACGGCTTCAAGAGTGGTTACATGATTATGTTAGAGAAGTGGTTTGAAGAAAAGTTCCTTTCTTCTGGCATCAAGGGTAATCCTCACATAGAATCGAAAATGAAAAACTTGAAAAAGTTGTATAATCAGATATATGACTTGAGGAATCAAAGTGACTTTAGGTGGGACCATGAAAAGCATTGGCCGGTGACCGGAATTTCATGCTGATTGCTGTGGTGTTCTCTGTTTATTTAGTTGAGTACTGGATTGTGGTAACTGAGTGAAATTTGAGATTATGAGGATTTATACCAAAAATTAGATCATGTGGGTATAAATCTAAGAAATTGTCGAGTGAGGCCGTGATGCCACTAAACCTAAGAAAAGTGTCAAGTGGGGCCGTGATGTCACTAAACCTAGAAAATTGCTAGGTGGGGCCTTGATGACCATCAAATATAAAAAAGTTGCTAGTGGGGTCATGATTACCACTTAATCTAGGTTGTGCCTATTAGGCTGTGGCTAAAGGTTGAGAATGATTAATCGAGGTGACCGTGTGATGGCTTCGATGACATGTAATTGACCAAGTTGATTGATTGATGAGTCGATCTGATTGAATTGAGTGGATGATGTACTAGTCAACATATATGAATTGAACTGACTTGCAGGAAGGAACTGAGGTCAAGGTAAGTTCTCTAACACATGTGTATTGGCTTCTTATTCGGGTTTTAGGGGGTAGAACTTGCTGAGACGTAGTCTCACCCCGTTGTAGGACAATATTTCGGGTCCCTAGATGGCAGCACCTCCCCCTCCTCCCGTGCATTTTGGTATACCGGAGGAAGTCACAGAAGTAGATTATCATATTTCGATACATACTCCAATCCTGAAGGATTGGAGTATGTAATGATAAAATCCACTGTCTGGGTCAACATGGGTGAACCCAAAAAGGTGCCTCATAGATATCGGTCATGGTATCGTCACTATCATGACGAGGGAAGGGAGGGTCTTGTGCCGGAATCTGATGTACCTCGGTATGTTTGGAGGTTGCGCTTGGGAAGGGCACATCAAATCCTAAGGGTGGATCAATAGCGGATGCCAAGGATCCCAAACTCAAAAGAAATCCTGACTCTTCGGTATACTCAGCCGAGGTAGCCAACTGGAGCGTGAAAGAAGTGGAGCTCAATGAGGATGAGGAGGTGGAACATGAAGAATTTAGCAATGATAAATAGTTGTGGTTGTTACCTGTCATAGTGTGTATGTTTTTATATACCTAGACCAACTTATATAATATATGACATAGTCTACTATGTATGTATGTATGTATGTATGTATGTATGTATATAAGCGTGATTGTGTGGTTTGAAATTTGGTGGCCCTGCTTTCTTATCACATTGTTTTATTGTCTGTGGATTATTATTTATATGCTTCCGCATGCATATTAAAAAGAAAGGGTCGGCGATGTGTCATGAGACGTCACTATTTAATCAACCAAGGTGAGGGATGGACACGTGCTCAGAGGATCGAGGCATGACATCCCTGTTTAAGTGGTATCATAGCAATGGTTAAAGATTGGAGTGATAAGGTGCAATGGATAAGGGATAGTAAGTAGGAGAGGCCTTTAAATTCGTGATCGATGCATGTCAGTGGTTGTTGTTTGGTAAAATCGCTTGTTGTGTGTGGATCGCTCCTCTTCTAATCTAGTGTGGATTTGGAAGATAGGTTTCAGTAGAAAAGACTGAACCATGAGCAAGCTGGAGCAGAGAACTCTGAGTAAGCGAACTATTAGGCCTACAGTTCAGGTTAGAACGCCGACAAGGGTCGATACTTGAGAAGGCAGAGCTAGGGCACTGGCATAGGCCAGTGCCAGTGGAGTAGCATTACTTCCTATTGGTGCTGGGGTAGTATCCCCTGGTGATCCTAAGATCGAAAGGATCATGTGAGTGCTAGAGGTCATGGGGAATTGGATGGATCAGCAGGCTTAGAATCAAGCTGTTGTTGTTGAAGCCGTTGCTCAGGCTGCTACTGCTGTTGAAGCCGTTGCTCAGGCTGCTACTGCTGTTGAAGCCATTGCTCACGCTGTTATTGCTACTGCCGTTGTCGCCGCCACTGAGGCCACACCTGTTGCCGCACCTGTTGCTGCACCCGCCATAGTTTAACCTAAGAATGTCGTGGTGCAGAGAGATAGGCCGATCCATAAGCTTGTCAAGCAGTTTCTGAAGCTGAGCCCGCCAAGATTTTCGAGTGTTGGAGACCCCGAGGCCGCTTCACTATGGATTTAGGATCTTAAGAAAGCGTTTGTATTGCTGATGTGCAATGAATAAGAGAAGGTGGTACTGGCTGTGTACCAACTTCAAAGCAATGAGAATATTTGGTGGAGAGCCGCCAAGGATACCATATTCTCCAAAGGTGTGGTCTAGGTGTGGGACACCTTCCTTAGAGCTTTTAATGATCAGTACTTCTCGGGTATTGCTCGGAAACAAAAGATAAAGGAGTTCCAACGTCTCCGCTAGGGAAGCATGACAGTTGACTAATATGGAGTCAAATTTGCAGAATTCTCATAGTATGCTCCGAGGTTGGTAGAATACCCTAAAGAGAAAGCCCGAAAATTCAGAAGTGGTCTTAGTGAAGTTTGTCTCAAATAAGAACCTAAAGTGGTCATTTAGTCTCGAAGAAGAACCTCACTCGCCAGCCAGTGAATAGATGCATCTCCGATGCATATTTTAGTAACCTGATTAGGGTATTTTCGTCCATTTTTTTTTTTTCATTTGTTGTTGCCCTGTTCATTCTCTTCTTCGTCCCCTGTTCACTTATTCTTGCCCAGATCAAGAACACCAAACTTAAGGAAAGGCCGACGAGCGCTGGCCGCTGGTAAAGGCCGGCGAGGGCTCGATGCCCATTGCTGGAAGTGGGCAAGGGCCGTTGAGCCTTGCTGGTCGTGGGGGAGGGAGCCGTCCAAATCGAGGCCCTATAAGGAGGTCTTCGAGGGCAAAAGGGGTAGCCGGAGAAGTCATCGATCTAGGAGCGGTGGTGGGAGGAAGGGATGGAGAAGGTGACATGGGTGTCCCAGTCGTAGTCCTGGCAGAAGACGAGGTTGTCAGTAGGGCTGAGCACGGTTCCCGGGTTACCGGAACCGGAACCGAACCGGAGGAGGGTCCGGTTCGGTTCCCGGCTCCAAGGGGGACCGGTTCGGTTCCGGTTCCTTTTTTTTTCGGGAACCGGCGTTCCCGGTTCCGTTCGGTTCCCATAGAAATCGGAATCCGAACCGGAACCGAACCGGTCGAATTATTAAAAAAAAAAAAAAAAAAAAAGCCCCTCACTTCCCCCAACGGATTTCCCCCCCCTTTACGCCGATTCTTCCCCCTTCCCTTTTATTTTTTCTCTCTCTCTCTTTCTTTTCTCCCCTTTTTCCTCCTCACGTCACCTCCTGTCCCCCCAACTTTTTCTTTTCTTCTCTCTCTCTCTCCTCTTTCCCCCTCTCTCGGCCGAAACCCCCTTCTTCTTCTTCTCCTCTTCTTCTTCTTCTTCTTCTTCTTCCTTCCTCTTCTTTGCCGCCGCTTCACCCACCACCACACCGCCGCCCCACGCCCTACTCACCACCACCTCTTGGCCACCGAACCACCACCACCCACCACTCGTCCGACGAGCCGTCTTGCCGTTGAGCCCGACAAGGCGTCGCGCGCCCCTCGCCGCCTCTCGGCCCCTCGACGCACGCTCGGCCCCCTCGACGCACGCTCGGCCCCCTCGACGCCCTCGACGACCGCTCGGCCCGACGACCGCTCGGCCCCCTCGATGCCCTTGATGCTCGCTCGACGCCCTTGACGCTCGCTCGACACCTCTTGGTCCCTCGACGCCCTCAACGCTCGCTCGGCCCCCTCGACGCCCTCGACGACCGCTCGGCCCCCTCGACGCCCTTGATGCTCGCTCGACGCCCTTGACGCTCGCTCGACACCTCTTGGCCCCTCGACGCTACTCGACGCCCTCAACGCCCGCTCGGTCCCCTCGACGTCCTCGACGCCCGCTCGGCCCTCTCGACGCCCATGACGCCGCTCGACACCTCTCGGCCCCTCGACGCCGCCCGACACCCTCGACACCGAAGAAACTCGCCTCCTCCAAACAATCGCAGTCTAATCTCTTGTTGTTTTTGCTCTTAACTATTAGATCTAATCTAACATTTTAGCTATTTTATTTGATCGATTTCTGAGATATGAGTGTCATGCTTGTGTGATCCAAGTACATACATAGTGAGGGAAGGGAATTTGTGGGTTGTGTCACGTAGGTTCTTCCGTATGCCAAAATAAGACCAAGATGGCTGTTTGGGATCTTCATCTTGCTGTTCAGTGGCTATTGTTGGGGCGATTGTTGTTACGGTTTTTAATGAGGCTGATTTGTGCAATGGAGGGAAGACTAGCACTTTTGTCCGTAAAATAGAGAAAACTGTGAGGTGAGATACATGGGGAAGGTTTGTCGAAAGAAGTGTAGGTTGTCTCCTATTTGCTGCACTGTTGACAGTTACATTCTGATAATGATTTGCAGAAGGTGGGAGACAACCATTGGACTGGGCATCGCGGGTGAAGATTTCTCTAGGAGTGGCTAAAGGCATTGCTCACATCCATTGGGCCAGAGGCGGGAGGTTTATCCATGACAAAGATACCTTGAAGGTTGCATTTCGAGTTTGGCTCGACTCCTCGATCCGCACTCCTATAGTGCCTCCTTGAACTAGAAGTGCGGGTTATCGGGCTCCCGAAGTCATGAAAACTCGGAAACCCACACAAAAATTAGACATCTACAGTTTTAGAGTATTGCTCCTTGAAGGATTGTCAAGGTGTTGGACCATTATGATGAGTTCAAGCTATTTTTCTGTGTTAATCATGATTTGAATGATAAGCTCAAAAAAAGAGTGAGGATTAATAGGTATATGATTGTTTATTATTCTTTGTGTTCATTTTTGTTTTTTTAAACTAAAAATGAAAAAAAAAAAAAAAAAAGAACCCGTTGGAACACAGGAACCGACCCGGAACTGTGACGGGGGTAGGTTCCGAGTTCTTGGTTCCGGGCGGGTAGGTTCCAGGGTTCCAAAAAATGAGGAACCCGTACCCGAGGTAGGTTCCGGGTTCCAGGCGGAACCGAACCGGAACCTGGAACCGCTCACCCCTAGTTGTCAGTGGAGCAGTGGGCGGAGGCGAGGGAGGTCGCCCCTCGCGGCCATTAGCGAGGTCACCCCTCGCTAGCCTTGGGCGAGGGCTCGCCCACCTCACCGGCCACTAATAAGGGCCAATGAGGGCCCCGCAAGGCCTCGCACGCAGCCAACGAGAGCTCGACGACCCTCATTGGCCATGGCCAAGGCCACCCTCGCCAGATTTAGTGAGGGTTGGCCTACAAGTCCTCGCCCACTGCCAGCGATGGGTATCCAGCCCTTGTCGGCCCTCACCAATGGTCGACACTTGCCAGTCCTTCCCAAGTCTGATATTCTTGAGAAGAAGACGAATATGGGACAAAGAAGATGATGAATGGTGCAACTATTGACCCAAAAATAAAAATAAAAATAAAGAACAAGACAATCGAAAATTAAAAAAAAAATTAATTGTACAATAATACCCCGATTAGATCACCGGAATATGCATTAGAGATGCAACTGTTCTCCGACCAGCGAGTGAGATCATTTTTTGAGATTAAATGATTACTTTGGGTTCTTATTTGAGATAAACTCCACTTCATGTCCTCTTTTGAGAAAATGAAGGCACTTTGGGTCCCTTATTTGGAATTTTCCCAATTTAAAAGATACCGAGGTCTCCCGCTGCCTTAGGAACACAGAGATGTTGATATCTGTACTTTGTGGCAGCAAGATGGATATTTTGTATCGTCCCAGGAGGGAAAACTGAATCAGGGTCATGCCATCGTCAATCGTAGTGCCCTGCTTGTGGGGCAGGGCCGGCATGGTGCCGGCGGGACGAGAGGAAGGGTGTGCTTGGCAGGAAAGCGTTTCCATAGGCCAAGAACAGCAAGTAAGCCCATGGGCCGATCTATTTGCGCCCTCTCGTGGCCTCTTTTGGGCCCGATCATAAAGAAGCGCAGACCGAGAATTGGGCTCTCGTGACCAAAGTCTGACTGTACTAGCCTCGAGTCTCGCCCGATCTCCTCCGTCTGCAATTGCATCCGCAAACGAAGTTGACAAAATCTTTCCCCGTTTTCCAGGAATTCACAATCCAGGAGGAAATGGTGGGAGAGAATAGCAGATCTACAAGATTGAGACAAAAAAAAAAAAAAAAAATTGAGGGAGGGCGAGAGAAGCTGAGGAATGGCAAAAGATGGTGAAGAAGACAGAAAAAGAACCGCTTCCACTACGCCACTTTGATTTGTTGTTCTCTTTCCTCATTTTATATATCTCGAACCATATATATTTTCTTTTAATTTCCGCCGCTCGTAACTAAACGACCGTGTGTCTGTGCGTTTGGCATCGTGGCTCGCTATGTAATTCCGGGATGATCTCATAATTGCTGGGTCCATTGTGATGTGCTCTAGAAAGTTCTCGGTCTGTGAATAATCTTCCAGGATCAATTTGGGAGTCCCGAGCTTGTGGCCAGCATTAATAATTTCCTTTAATTCTTCTCCACAGAGAGATTTAGAATGAGGAGCTAATGCTGTTGTAGATATTCGAGAATAAAGTCGTCTTTGCTCGTTTTCCTTTTGATTCCCTTTCAACCCCATGCTGTCCATAGATGCCATCGGCATTAGAGGCCTTCTCGTGGTCATTCTATTCCATTTTTCGAGGTCGTTGTCCCCTTTACATCATCTATTTTGCCATATTCATTCCTCTAGCTAAGCGGGTGATTTTCGAGCATTTCCTATGTGAAAGATTGACCAAGATGTATATAGTATAGCAGCTGAGAAGTGCTCACATCACATCCACGAAGTCTCCACGGTAACGTGGATTTCCCCAACTTTTCCTCAAACTTGGAGATTCTAAGGTTCTTGTTTCTTAGTACAAGTATTGAATTCCTAGTTTGAATTGTTCAGAAGAGATGATCCTTTTCACTATGGCACACTCCTAGGATTTTGTTGCTTGTTTCCTACCTCAAAATTCTTATCCTGAGTTTGTGGCTATATAATCCGAAGCAAAATTGTTCGGTTTTTATGTTTCACTTGCTCTGAAGTTTAAACGTTAGAAATTTCTGGTAATATGACTATTGAAATTCGTGTCATAAATCAAATCCAACGTATAACAATTAACAATTATGGAAAATATAATCAAATGTATGTTACTGGCAAAGCTAGTAGATTGTCATCAACATTTCCCTAAGAGATAGAATGGCTATCTGCAATCTCAACGATTACAGTGACTAAGACTCAAAGAAGTCTTGAATGCCGAAAAACAAACATGAAAAAAGAAGCACATCAAGCTTCAACTTGATACAGGTCCTCCTCAACATCCTCGGTCCAGTCGGAATTTGGCTCGCTCCAGCACCATGGCCTCAATCCAAACTTGAAGGACAGCACCATCTCTAGCGCCTTAAACGCCCTCCGGCCATCCAGAAATTCGTTCCAAGCCTCGCTCACGATGCAGTAGTTGTTGTCGTATGGCGCCCGGTGATGGGCCACGTGCTGCAACCACGGCACGAGCAGCCCTAGATCCTGCAGTGCCACCATCAGCGGCGGGAGCTTTCTCTTCGTGATGTGGACCCACGAGTGGGACTGTTGGCTGAACATGACGCAGCCCCAGCACACGGCCACAAAACCGAGCATCGCTGGGTCGTTGCAAATGAATTCGATCGGGCTCACCACAAACGCCACTGCGCGAGCCAGCGCGTGGAGGTTGTTGGCTGCCTGGCGCCTAGTGATCGTCCAGGGCAGGAAGGCTTCTATCTGGGCACCGAAGACCGGGGTCGAGGCATCACCATAGTTGTCGATGCCCCGGTGGTAGACTCCAGATCCGAGGTCCGCTAGGACGTACTCGACCACTCCCGCCATGGATCACCGAGGAGTGAAGTAGCTTGTGATGAAGTGCGACAGACATCGAGGCTGCCGCGCAGGAAAGAAACCAACAGAACAGGAGCGAGAGACCACGTAAATAAGTCGAAATAGCGGCCATGGAGCGATTCAGTGGAGTGAAAAGACGCGTGGAGAGGAATGGGAAGGGTCCATGGTGTGGCTCGGATCGTGCTTGCGTGGTCCTTTTTAGGAATCAAGAGACTCTCCCGTGCAAATTCGTGTGGCGCATTCTTTCCACACAAGCCCCATACAGGCATGCACAAAAGCGAACGCAAGAAAATAAGAAAATAAACGAAGAAGCCAGAGTTCGATTTCACCCGTTGTTCGACGCTGTTAAGTCGAAGAAGCCAGAGTTCGATTTCACCCGTTGCTCGACGCAGTTAAGGTGGTCCATGGCCCATGTAGCTTTTGATTGGGGAAAGAAAAAGAAGTTGCAAAAACATAATTTTGGGCCACCGCCAGTTGTTTACTAAATTTAAGGATCCAACTAGGCTAACAGCCGTTACACTGAATTTGTAACGGTGCTTTTTTAGCTACAAATTTTACATTATGTTGGTTGGGCTTATTTGGGCAACCGGAGTACTAAATGTCCAAAATAAATAGAAAAAAAATGGCCCTTATGCTGCAAAATCACAAAAGCACCATTTTAAAAGAATAATAAAAATCATAACCTTATTGTTGACACCTAAATTTTGGCAATCCGATCATTTATTTATTGCATAGAAAATTATGGATTAATTTTATCCCTGAAAAAATATTAATTGCATAGCATATTAATTTATGTGCATTTGTTTTTAATTTACATTTTGTACATTGGACTGGTGGTAGATGGATTGGAATTAGTGGTTCTGAGCTTTAAATTAACAGGCGGGACTAAGCCCACGAAGCGAGCATATTGGCCCAAGCCTATTTTTTTAAAAATGACCAGAAATTATCTTGTGAGAAAATAGGAATTTGAATTTTTCGAGATATAATGAATTTTTTTTATAGGGAAAATGTAAACAAATATTGCATATGAAAAAAATCTTCATGGATATCGATTTGGAAAAATTAAAAACCCTAATCGGTAGCCTATATAAAGGAAAAACACATAGGATTTTTAGAGAGGCCACACATTGAATATACGGCCACACAAAAAAAAAGGGGCTTCTCTCGATTGCTAATTTAAAAATTGACACTAAGGAAGAGAAGAGAAGATTTCCCTTGGGGCTTTTCGTTCGCCCCCTTAGGAAAAGAAAAGGAAAAAGCTCGAGGAAAAGTGAAAAAAAAAAAAAAAAAAAAAGAGAAAAGAGAAAAGGGCTTCTATTCCCGGGGAAAGGAGAAAAAGGAGCAGGTTTTTTTTCCCTTTCGGTTGACTTGCTGCAGAGGGAGGAAAAAGCAAAGATCAGCAAAAGAGCAGAGAGAGTGAGGGAGATGTGTGGCTGGAGAGAGAGGAAAAAAACAAAAGAAAAAGGAAAAGAAGTGAAGACAGGAGCAGAAGAAGAACCGATCTTCTTCTTCTTTTGTTGCTCAACTGCTCCGCTTGCAACTCCCTCGCCACGCGAAGTCTGCCGTTGCTACCACCGCTCCACTGCGTCTCCAATCAATCCCCACTGCCGAGTTGTTCTTTACCCTTCCCCGTCACCAACACAGCAGTAGCTCGCCGCCGCTCTTGCAGCTAGCAGTCGAAGCTTTGCCCTTGTTCGTCATGCGTCTGCGATCCACAATGCCTCCGTCTGCTTGATGGTAGCCACCCAGCCTGCAGCGCCTGAGCATCACGAGCGACGACTGCACCAAACCACCACCTAGCAGTTCGCCGCCACCAATTGTTGGCGACTAGTTGGGCGAGGTCCGATGAGCTCGCTAAAGGCTTGCCCAGCCATCGATGACCCTCACTTGGCTAGGTAAGGCTCGATCTTGCCCAGATTTGGCAAGATCAAGCTCACCCAGCTATCGGCAGGGCTTGACCTCGTTGGGCCATTATGAGGTCTATGTCGCCTAGCCAAGGCTTAGCCGACGAGGCGCAACCTTGCCAAGGGCCAACGGCGATCTAGCAAGTCGCCACTAGCCTATTGGGATAAGCTAGAAACCAATCGAGACATAAGAGTGTTGTCTCAATTCCTATGCAATCAGAGATTTTAGGAATAGGGACTTGTTTATGTCAATATTTCTATTAGCGCCACTGTGGTACTACTAACTTGAAAGGTTGTTTATCTAAATAGTCACACAATCTTAATTACTAATTATAATCCTTATGAAACCATTAAGCGTCTATGCAAATATTTTTGTAGTTTTTATTTTAATGTCTAGATTAATCCTAACCTTATTTGGAAAAAAGAAATTTACACTAAAATTATTGAAAAGTGATGTGGTAAGTAAACATCCAAGAAATTGAAATGACTTGAAAGTAAATGTAGAAAAGGAAAACCCGATACAAGTCGAGCAAATAATATTACATGGCCTTTATTATCACGCCCTAGGACAGGACCTCCATGAGCGAAATGGAAATTTAAATATGCATGAAATTACTTTAAATAATTTTAATCTATGCAAAATGGATTATTTATGAAAATGATTACAAAATATCAAAATAGGATCAAGTTAGGACAACGACTTTATAAAATTAGGAAAATCTCATAAATGTCATTTATGCCCTAATTTGATACTATCTAACATTTTTTTGATTTTTTTTTTTTTAAATTTTCAGATTTTTTGTTTTTTTATTATTCTTATTTTAAAAAAATTAATAATAATTCCCTAAACTGATCTATGCTAACACGGAACAACTCAGTACATGAATATCACCATAATCGAACTCAAATTGACCGTTTTAAGATCGAATCTTGGTTTGGGCATTTTGTCGAACAATTGGTGTGCATCAACCCACCTCAAGCAACTTCCTCGAGCCGTGTCCATGACCTTTAATCTCAACCCATGGGCAATCTTATGTGGAACTAAACTGTTGAGGTTATACTACCACATGCAAATAACAAGATTAGATAGAAATCATAGTCTAAAACACACAAGAACCAAACTAAAATTAGCCTCAAATATGTTGGTTTAAGCTGATTTTTCAAATTTGGGTTTGAACCCAAGTAGGGCAAATGTGTTGCATGTCCAAATTCAAGTCTCGACACTTATCACATATGAAATCTAATAAAAACATTACTTAATCCGAGTGGAAATAGGTAACATGGGTTTTTAAATTCAACAATCATCACAAAGAATGACCAACCGAATACATTGAAATGACCTCTCCAAGAAGCACACATGCAAAGTCCACACTAACCAGCCATGAATCAATGTGGATAGGCTTAGTTTTGGACAAAGTTTTAGACGTTCTCAAAGTTCATACAGGGATTTAAAGACCAAACCAAGTTGACCTCAGCATCATTTGTAACCCCATACAACATTCATCAAGCTCATGAAGAAAAAAAAATGCAGGCAAAGGGAAGTAGCAAGTCAAGCATGTACGGCTATTGAAGAGGTTTTAAACATTTAGAAAAATTATAGTTTCAAAAATCAGTTTTCTGGACTGGTTTTGCTCTTGATTTTTCATGATAAAAACATATTCAAACTTGAACAAAAATATATTTAGGATGCTTATCTTGCTTCCTAGTTTCTTTTGCAAGTGACTTTTGGCCAAGCAAACCAAAAATTATCTTTCAGAGGCATGTGAAAGTTGGTTCATTCATTTTTACCAAAAAAAAAAAAAAAAAAAAAGTTGGTTCATTCAAACCAGAAAATGAGATTTGCAAAGAAAAATTGACAACAAAAGTTTTCGTTAACCTCTAAAATTGGACTTCAGGACCTCTTTTGTTGGCAAATGTAATATCAAACCAAACTATATGTATTCTAGTTTAGGGTAAAAGTCATGGTTTTCCTCATTTGTCTCTCAATTTTCTCAAAAACACTTGCTTTCCCTCACCTGTGACCAACCGGGCTCAACACTTGGAAAAAATTCCGGATTTTCTTGGCCCGCCAGGAGGGTACTGTTTTGGGGGCTTTAGGAGACTTTCCCGATCTCTATTTGGGACGTGCGACCTATGGTTGGAAAGATCTTTGAGTGAAATTTCACTCTCTTATTGAAGGTTTTGGCTAATTTTGCAATAAGTTTGTGAAAATTTCACTTTTCTTTGCAAGAGTCGGTATGGGTTTGGCCTTCTTTTGAGTTGCATCTGAGGGTGTCTTTTGGGAACGGTCATGAGCTCCCTCTCCTCCTCCGTGTCTCCTACTACGTGGAAATTCGAAAGGGCGAGCATTAGAGCATAGCAATTACCTCAAAGGTGGTATTGTAAGTGACATGATGCTTTATTTGCAACATTAAGGGCAAAAGTATAGCCCAAGTGCCAAAACTTAACACGATGGGACACTTAAGTGTCAAAACTTTAAAAATGTACACTTAAGTGCCACTTTCTTTGAAAAGTAGGACACTTAAATGTCACCCTGACGAACATTGCCGGAAATCTTATGTGGCAATATTTTATTATTTTTGATTGCTTACGTGGCTTGCCGGAGAGTTTACTCGACTCAAACTCACCCAAAATGACGTTGTCTACAAAATAAAAATTAAACTACTAGCTAAAATATTCTAAAAATAAAAATGTGTAAATAATTAATATAAAATTAATTAAATTAAATTTAAACTTAAATTTATTTAAAATATTCTAAAAAAAAAAACTTTTAAAAAAAAAAGGCGGTGGCCGAAGGGGGCGGCTAAGGGTTGAGCCCTCACAACCGTTGCCTCCCCTTGTCGTTGTCGAGAAGGGCCGGCAATGGAGGGGGCGGGTCGGCCGGGTCGCCGGCCCCGGCCGATCGGTGGCGAGGGCCCACGAGCCCTCGTCGAATCTGGGCTTGCGGCCCTTGCCACTAGTCGGCCGGGGCTGGTGACCCCGGCCGACCCTCCTCCTCCGTCATCGGCCCTTCCCGGCGATGAGGGCTCGTGAGCCCTCGCCTAGATTTGTGGCGAGGATCGCAATCCTCGCCGATCGCCCGGGGTCGGTGATCCCGCCGACCCTCCCCCTCCGTCGCCGGCCCTTCTCGGCGGCGGCGGCGAGGCCTCGCCCTCGCCCCCCCCTTCGGCACCCCCTTTTTTTTAATTTATAATTTTAAGTTTTTATTTTTTTAGAATATTTTAAATACATTTAAGTTTAATTTTAATTTAATTAAGTTTTATATTAATTATTTACACATTTTTATTTTTTAGAATATTTTAAATAAATTTAGTTTAAAATTTAATTTAATTAATTTTTATATTAATTATTTACACATCGAGCTAAAACGACGTCGTTTTTGCATTTTCTTGCCACATCGCCGGCGTGCAAAATGACGTCGTTTCGCACTCAACTTGCCGAAAAATTGCCACGTTAGCAAATTTGGCCAGATTTTGACCGAGTGGCACTTAAGTGATCCACTTTACTCCAATTATGGCACTTAAATGTACCTTTCAAAAGTTTTGGCACTTAAGTGTCCCCCGTGCCAAGTTTTGACACTGCAGGTGTCCGTACCTTCAATATTAATCTATTACTTTGTCACGTAATGATTTTCTCGTATTTGTATAATGCTAACTATCTATTGAAATATTGAAAATATATTATTTCGTAGAATTTAAGGAGGATAAAGAAATAGAAAAGTCAAAGTTGTGTGAGGTGGAGTAAAATCAATCGAATGTATAAAGAGAAAGGGGAAAAAATCGATTTTATTTATTTTGGTAATAAGCTATAGTTGTAGAATGAAAAAGAAAAGGGAAAAAGTCACGAAAAACCCTCAATTTTGCCTAAAGTAACACATTTACCCCAAACTTTTTTTTTTTTTGACGTAAAAAACTCAAAACTTTTAAACCGTGACACATTTTCTCCATCAAGGGCATTTTTGTCTTTTTGTTCAGTTTTTTCCTTTTCCTTTTTCTTTTTTCTTCTTCTTCCCTCTGTCGGCCATGGCGGAGGGAAGCTGGCATCCGGCAAGGGTCGCCCTCGCCAATGTTGGGCGAGGGCCTCCCTCGCCCGACGCGGCGAGGGCCCGCCTCGCCGATCGACAAGAGCATCCCTCGCTAGACGTAGGCGAGGGCGAGGGCGAGGGACACCCTCGCTTGATGTAGGTGAGGGCAGCCCTCGCCGGCGACGGGCGAGGGCAAAGACACCCGGCTCGACGTAGGCGAGGGTGGCCCTCGCCGATGCCGGCGAGGGCCGCCCTAGCCCGACGTCGGTGAGGGCCGCCCTCGCTGGACGCCGAAAGAGAGAAGAAAAAAATGAAAAAAAAATGGAAAAAATTTTAAAAAATGAAAAGACCAAAATGCGCTATAATTTTGGGATAAATGTGTCACATAACAAAAGTTCAGAGTTTTTTGTGTCAAAAAAAAAGTTTAGGGTAAATATGTCACGGTTTGTAAAGTTCGGGGCTTTTCACGTCACAAAATAAAAGTTTGGGGTAAATGTGTCACTTTGGGCAAAATTTAGGATTTTTGTGACTTTTTGCCAAAAGAAAAACATATAAAAATGTGAAAGCATGCGACAAGCACAGCTGTCTAATGGGCCCCATGCCCATTCATTTTCCTTCTCGATGTGGCCTCCCTATGGCGCTCAGTTTCTCATTCACCATCGTGTGAACCCATCTTAATCCATGGATGTCAACAACAGGATTCTCAGTAAAAATAGAGATTCACCATCTTAATCCATGGATGTCAACAACATGATTCTTAGTAAAAATAGAGATTCTCATAAGATATAATTGAAAGAAAAGATACTCTATATTTATATTTTCTATATTTGAATTATATATACTATACATACAAAGCAAGAAGGAAAGATGACCTTCAGTTTATTTTATTTGCCTTGCCCAATTTGAATTTTGAAGAAGGAACCATTTTTTTTGTTTTATCTTGTTGCTAGAGGTTTCCTAATTAATAATAAGAAATATCAGTAGAAAAAAAAAAAAAGAATTATCCGCATGATTCTTTCTACAATTTACAATTAAATATTATGATTATGTCACCAAAGAAAAAAAAAGAAAGTCTTGAATAAAGCTGAAGGTAAGAGACAAATAATTGAGGCACATCTAGCTCTCAAACGAATCCCCCCGAGTTCCATAAACGTCATCATTTCCATTCCCCATCTTGTGAACCCATATCCAGAAATGTCACGAGACCTCCAGGTAGTACCTGAGTTCTCCTTTTTCATTCACCATTGACACATTAGGGCATCCCATTAGTAGATTGACCCAGGCCGATTCATCAAATTCTAATATTATCGACCGTTTTTTGCGTATATCTAGAAATCTTTCTCATTATCACAGCAGATCCTAAAAAAAAAAAGAGTTTATATCAAGTAAAATATATATTGCTATATCCAGAAATCTTTCTCATTATCATAGCGGATCCTAAAAAAAAAAAAGTTTATATCGAGTAAAATATATACTTCGACTTTCCTGTCGGCCCATATGCAGAAACGTGAACCTATTTAATCCACCGTTGAGGCGTCATTTATCATCGTCCGCCTGATTTTTGGTCAAAATCACGTCTCTTCCTCAAGCCGAGCCCTATACATGTCTCTGATTTTTGGTCAGCTCTACTTCTTGATGTGCTTCTTTGCTACTTACACGCATCTGAATCTTCTTTTTCTGTCCTAATCAGTATGTTGCCATGTCTCTATCTTTGCAATCTCCCATTTGTAAGAATCAAATGAAGACTCACCCACTGAACATACCTTATTTAACTGGATTACTTTTTATAGGATATTGAGAGCAGCGATGCCTAGAGAAAAGGATCCGTTTTGGCGGTATGTAACTCTCCTGAATGAAAGTAATAGCAAGTGGCGGTGTAATTTCTGTCAACAGGAGAATAGTGGAACGGCTACAAGGATCAAGGCTCACTTGGCTGGAATTACACGTTTCGGTATTAAGGGATGTGAGAAAGTTGGTGATGAGGTAAAAGCGAAGCCGGGACGGGATGATGCCTCAAAAAGTGATGGACTCAAGCGACAAAAGTGTATCCGAGGAAGGGATACTTGGGAAACGTTAGAGCAGCTCGACCAGCCAATCCCATGGGTCAAATGTGGAGGGAGGAACCAACTTACAATTTCCACTAGGTATGCATTTCCAAATTACTGCAGAAAATTGGCAGTTTAGCAAAGGAAAAAAAATTTATCGATCTGATCTTAACTATGAATTGAGGTTTATATTAGTTTTTTAATGTCTAAACATCCATTTCACGGCATGTCAAAGCCACCAGCTTCCCTGTGCCCTATATCAATCCTACTAATGCCGTCGGGTATCTCAATCAATCACCGGGGTGCCTCCTTTCCCATTGGATGGAGCACCGGGCCACTCTAGTGCATCCGCCCACTAAATTCGTTCTTCCCTGATTCGCCAAGGGCTTGCATGTTTTCATTTTTTTTTTGTTTATGAACAGAAATTTCGTTTTTTTCCCGGGAATAAAAAAAATAGAAACACGTTTGTTTGTGTTTTTGTTCAAAATCAGATTTTTTTTGTTCTCGGAACACAAAAAGAACAGAAGTGAGAAACAAAAAAAAATTGTTTCTTGCTCCAGAAACGCTTTTGAAGAAACACTTTTCTTCTCTCTTCTATTTTCTTCTTCTGTTCTTCTTATTTTTTCTTTGGCCGGTCGCCCGCCTCGGCCATGGCCGGTGACGCCGTCGAGGGTTGGCAACCTCGCTGGAGCGTCCCCGGCTCCCGGCGACGCTCGGCCTCGCCTTGGCCGGGCCCACCCGGCAAGGCTCGACCTCACCGGATTTGGGCGAGCTTGAGCTCGCCCGGCCAAGGCAAGGCCGAGCGTCGCCGGCGCGGGCGAGGCTCGATCTCGCCCGGGATCCGGCGAGGCCGAGCACCGTCGGCCCCGGCGAGGCTTGGCCTCATCGGATATGGGCGAGCTCGAGCTCGTCCGGCCAAGGCGAGGCCAAGCGTTGCCGGCACTTGGCGAGGCTCGGCCTTGCCTCGCCGGGCCGGCAAACCTCACCGTGGCCGGGCGAGGCCGCCGACCGAAAGAAGAAAAAAAAAAAAAAAGAAAGGAAAAAAGGAAAAATAAAATAAAAATATTAAAAAATTAAAAGAAACAAAAAATGAATAAATTTACCAAACGTGTTTCTATTTATTTTTTATTATCGGAACAAATTTACCAAATGCATTTTTCTGGTCAAAAATTGTTCTCCGGAATAGAAACACTTTTTTCTATTTTTGTTCCCTGAAATAATTTTTAAACAGATTCGTTACCAAACACGTCTCAAGTGACCAGGCGTGTTCTTTTGACCGAGTCTCTTTACCTTGAGACATTAAATGCACAACGGAATCCAAGTGCGCCATTGCCATCATAGAACCACCAGCTCCTTGATAACTCTTTCTAGATTCCAGAGCACATATAATAGGCCCATCACAGATTTCAAAGCACATCATAAATACACTAGACCCATCAACATTAGAAGGCATAAAATTATCGATCTATATTGAACAGGACTCACTCAGGCGTGTCCTATCACACTTGTTAAGTATACTTAATGAAAGAAATATTCTTATTTTCAATGCATTGATTACACATAATAGAATAGAGATAGTGCATTGAAAATTACTAACTTTACTTTATTGGGTGTTTAACAAGGGTCACGAGAGGGCACTTATTAACAAAGTCCATATTAGATTTATCATTCACTTGATCTCTTTGTAAAACCCATGTTGCTTTGTTATGTGGAGTAAGAATGTTTTGATCAGAGTCTAACGCATGAAGTTGTGACTTATAAATTACGGATGCCTATAGGTGCATCAGCAAGGGCATCATTATCCTTGAATGATCGAATTACCGACCCACCTTCTAACCAACCACTTCCAAGATGCAATGAAGAATTTGGAACTGAAACCAGTTCATTTCATCTTCGAGAATCAATGGACACGATGCTGCAACTCATGAAGATTCGCAAGTTCTGAGGGTGGAGCAAATATGGCCGGCCCATCATCATCACAAGATATGCCTTGATTTACCTAAATAGCTACCTTTGTTCTGAATGAATCTTAGATATTCCCATATTATCTTACTCAAGCGAGCATTGATGTTTTCATTACAGTGATGATACTTCCTTTTTATTATCAAATCACTTTAGCATAACTCAAATTCAGGCAGAAGAACACCACAAGTGCCATAACTTGGCACGCCGGGATACTTAGGTGCCATAACTTCAAAACGGTACACTTAAGTGCCACTTTTTTTTTTCGAGTGGGACACTTAAGTGCCACCTCCGGCGACCCTTGCCGGAAATCCTACGTGGCAATATTTTATTACTATTTTTTTGCGTACGTGGCTCGCCGGAGAGCCGAGTCGGCCCTCACTCACCGAAACGACGTCGTCCGCATAATAAAAGCCACAAATCTTCCAAAAACGACGTCGTCTCTCCAAATGCCCCAAATCTAAAACCCTAAATCGGCCAAAATCCCTATTGAAGTGCTCGAATTGAAGTCTCGAACCCTAATTTTCATTTCCCCAAAATTCCTTCGTCGAATCTTCGAAATGGAGAGCAGGACTCGCAGCGGCGCCTCAATTTCCTCTCACCGAAGCGAAGGAGAAGGCCGGCGTTTGTTTTTGTGGGTTACCGAGTCCAAGAAGAACATCGTGGACTCAAATCAATCTGGGAGAAGATTTTATGGATGCGCCCGATATAAAGAAGCGTCGAAGTGCAAATACTTCAAATAGATCGATGAGAAGTTCTCGGCCGAGCCACGAGGTGATATTGGATCTACTTCATAAAAGACAGCAATCTCCATCTCGTGTTCGTGGACGACTTGGACGATGTTGACTCAATGCAAGCTCAAGTGTCTTCGGTTAAACTTTTGAAGAATGAAGTCTCAATGCACGCTCAAGCATCTTCAACTAAACCTTTCAAGAATGAAGTTCCAATGATGAAAATTGAATGAAAGTGTTACCAAGCGTGTATTATGGTGTTGTTTTGCTGTCTATTGTACTTTATGATGAAATGTAAAGTACTTGAAAATGAGAAAAAGTTTCTCCGATTGCCATAGTTAAAAATGGTGTTGTTGTGGAGCAAGATCATTGTTGCTTTGTTGTTGTTTGTCTTTGTCGTATGGACTTGCCATAAGTTTACCATCATCTTCTCTGTTTTGATGCAGAGCAACATATACACAAGACAAACATGAATGATTACCCGAGTGCCATAAGTTGTATTTAGTAATCACGTAAGTGCTAGTCGCGATGAAAAAAGGATCACTTAAGTGTCAAGTTATTGTTAAAGTGATCGGTTAAGTGTCACTTGTAGTTAAAAGTGAACAGTTAAGTGCCAAGTTTTTTTAGAATAGGATCAGTTAAGTGCCAATTTTTTTGTGGGTTTTCTGTGAAAATTGCGCCAGCCACCAGCATCGGCGACACCACCAACCATCACCACTAACCACACTACACACTAGGCGCTCCAGCCACCATAATGCTGGTGGTGTTGCTGCACAAGATACTAGTGCAAGCTGAGCCTTGCACTAGTTTGCACCAATACACATGGTGTAAGATGTGCAAACCGCACACTTGTACCAGTGTAGGTGTAGCCGCTAAGCCTATAACCCCCACCACAAACCAATAATCACCGTGCATCACCACCAGCCACACCAAGCACTCCGGCCACCACATTAGCACCCCAAGAACAAACGACTACCAAGAAACATCACCATCCACCATCACCGGATACACCGGCCTCCGGCTATCACCACGTAACACCAACAACGGCGAACAACAAGTAAAAGCGGAATCCATGATAAACAACAACATAAATTGACCAAGAAGACAAGATCATTTCATTGATATTTCATCAAGTCTCGAGTCGACAACATCAATGAATGACAAACTAAAGAAAAGTTTCAAAATAAAAGATAACCATCCAGACACTTTCTATATGCACGACAACATCATCGTTTACATAACTGTTTTTACTCCTAAGCTCCACAAATATCACATCTCATCTCATCAATCAATATGCACGACACCCCCTGTTCGTCCTCCTTTCGATGGGCCTTTCACTTGATTCATAATTCTGGCACTCTTTCTAACTGGACGTGCAACTTCTTCTTCAACCTTCTCGGTATCCACGACTTAGATGGAGCTGCAAATGTCCTAGGCCGAATTGAATTAAAAGGAGCTGGAGCTGGAGCTAGAGCTGGGTTCTTTCTCTTATTTTTTGTTGGCACAGTTGATGTTGATGTTTTATTTTTTGTTGGTGCAGGCCGTCGATTCTTGAGTTGGGCCCGAGATAAGAACTTCGAACTTCTCCCGTGCTACAAAAAAATAATAAATTGTTAGCAAAAATCTACAAAAGCATAAATTAAATTAAATGCAGCCAATAAAACTTACATTGAGAACGACCGTTCCAAAGACGCTCATCTCGTATAAAGGCCATAGCCATATTGTCTTAACCTCTTCCCAAGTGCCCCTCTTGTTTGAATAGGGGGCGTCACTTTCAGAACTTGTGATTTGTTGCCCCTTTTTCCCGCTTTCTTGGGCCCTTTAACTACAGTAGGGGCTTCTTCGACCAATTGTCTTTGGGCGTCTTCTAGATGGCCTTTGTGCACCCGCCCTTCACCTGGCCTTGTTCTAGTTGTCCTTCCGTGTAGCCCTTCAACTTCGGTGACACCTCCTTCGTTGGGCCTTACGGTGGTGCTTGGTGGTGGTACTTGTGGTGCCCCTTGCAGTGATTCTTCTGGTGGCTCCTGTGATGATCCTTGAGGTGGCTCCCGTGATGGCCCTTCGGTTGCGCTTGAGTTCGAACTTGCTTTCTTCGAACCCGAGAAAGAGGCCAAAAGATACCATAAATATAATATCGAGACATATAATAATAAAAACTGAATACAAATTGGTTGAATTTAGCACTGGGTATTTCTTTTTTTCCGCCAAGAACATCCGACCGCACCGGCCGTGATCTTTGCTTGGGCTAATCCTTCAGCTGGCCGTGATGCTGCTTGGGCCAATCCTTCACCTGGCTGTGTTCTACCTTGCCTTCTTCGAACAGGCTGTTCAGTTTCATGACTTACTGAGGTTCTTCTTGTGACCTAACAAACACATTACATACAAGACCAAATAGGATATTATGTACATTTTTATGATAAACGACAATAAAGCAACATAAACATAAAATAAATTTCATGACTTACCGGGTTCTACTTGTTGACTCAAGAACGATCGACTCACTTGGCCCTGCTATGTGCATTTCTCCAACTGTCTCTTCACTAGGCCCTTCACCTTGCCTCAACCGTTGTTGCTTCCTCAATTGACAACCTTTAATATTGTGGCCTGTTAGGCGACAATAAGAGCACGTGATCTTTGCACCCCGCCCGCTCATTCTTTGCTTGACCCGAGACCTCTCCCTCCACCATTCTTCGTCTTCGTTTTGTCCTTCCAATTGTCTTCTTCAGTGGCAAAGGTTGAGGTGCTTCATGATCCGTGGGCTCCCAAAACTTGCTACTTCTAATTGGCTGCATCATGAACTGATAGGAAGCAAGATATTTTGATTTTTGGTACCAATCATCGATGTAATCATATGTATTGTCGCCCTTCAACTGGATGGCACATATGGCATGTGCACATGGAATTCCACTTACTTGCCATGCTCTACATGAACACTTCCTACTTCCTAGATTGACAACATACTTATTTGCACCCTTCATTATCTCATATCCGTCATCTCCATTCCAAATGGGATGACAATGCGTACTTGCAGCCAAGTTCTCATCCAATTTCTTCACAATCCTAGGACCATATTGTCTTGTCCACTTTGCAGCCTCATCTCTTTGTTTCTGCAGCCGAGTCATAATCGCAACTCGTATATCTTCAAGCATTGAGATGACTGGTTTGCATCTGGCATCTATTATCTTCGAATTAAATACTTCACAAATGTTGTTGTCGACGTTATCGCACTTGAACTCCTCACTGAAGAATGCCCTGCACCAATGCTTCGGTTTTAGTTGAAATAGAGTAGCACAACCTTCCTTTGTCAACTGAAGTAGTCCTTCTTTGGCTATTCTAAAGTCAGCCATGTTTGCACTCTTTGCTAATTGCCAAAATTGCAATTGCAGCTTATCCCCTTTATACTTCTTTGCCCAATTTCCGTATATGTGCCGCGCACACATTCGATGTTCAGCATGGGGCAACAACTCGGCTACTGCCGGAACCAATCCCTGCAATAATTCAAAGTAAGAAATACTAGAGCAAATTACATGTTCATATTACAAAGCAAAGCAAACTATTGACTAAATTTTTCAAAAAACAAGCATTACCTTCTGTTGGTCGCTCGTGAATGCCCACCCTTCCCCCGTTTGTTATCTCCAAGTCAGCCATCAGATTTTTCAAGAACCAGGACTAATTGTCCTTGTTTTCAATCTTTACAATAGCCCAAGCTAGTGGGAACATTTGGTTATTCGCATCTCTTCCAATCGCTGCCAATAATTCTCCCTTGCACAAGCCCTTCAAGAAACAGCCATCCAATCCTATAATCTGTCTACAACTAGCTAAAAATCCTCGTCTGCATGCATCAAAGCACACATAGAACTTATCGAACTTGGTCCCATGATCAGGAAGCGGTCTCTCAATCACCTCTACATACACTCTACTTGTAGGGTTTTGCGGCCCTACACTCCCAAGCATACTCCCACACTCCCCCATATTCCTTAGCATACCGACCAATAAGTACCTTTATCACCTTTTGCTTTGCTCTTTTGCACTGATTCCTAGATACATTGATGCCTATACGCTCATTCACCAGCATCCTAAAGTTAGCAAGTTTCAAGTTGGGCATCACCTTGATCACATCGAAGAAGTGCTTGGACAACCATGCACTTATTACCCTTTTGTTTTGAAAATTAATGGAACAAGTGTGTTCCTTTTGGTAGGCTCTAATCAAAAGACTCACTCTTCTTAACAAACGCACCGTAAATCTTCCATGGACAGGTTTGCTGCGAACACCTAGCTTTTACAAATTTCTTGGTATTTCTAATGAAATCAATATTTCTTTGTGCAGCAATGGAAGAACTCGATAGCTTCCCTAAATTGTATCGCATCATGGAATTTCATACCTATTGACAAAGTAGGAGACGCAACGAGATGGATCATAGGAATGAAACTTACTTTTCCTTCTACGCACAGGCTCGTTGATCTTCTTCAACTTCGTCCCGGGAAGTTGCGGTGTCGATGCTTTCTTCATAATCTGTCTCCAGGGACTCCGACCAGCAACACCAACATCTGCGGGGCCTTCGTCTGTTTGGATGAACAGTTACATGCAAAGTTGCAAATCTATCGACAAGAAGTCCCTTTGTTTTTCCTTGACGTGTAAGCTCCTCATCGTCAGCGTCACTTAAGATTAACAAATTTTTAGCTTCAGCCGCCAACCCTTCATCGTCATCGTCATCATCACCGTCACTAGATTCAGTTACTTCCCAATCTAATTCAGTGATGGTGACATCACCCATGTCACAATCGCTCCGGTGAACAGATCTGCGCCCCTCTCCTCCCCATCCCGTCCATCATGACCTACTTCATCTCCTCCTTCTCCTACTTGAGTGGTATCTCTGTCATCATCTCCGTCGTCACTATTGTTTTCAACAAACACTTTCGCCTCTTCGCCATGAAGATAATGATATAAGACATCCCTAAAACCATTATCATCTTCCAAAACTCTCAAACCATCTCTCAAGCCTTTCCCAGAACACAAAGACAAGAACTTTTGTACTCTACAAGGCAAAAATGTCACTATATCCCTAACAAATCCAATATAAGATGCCTTCTTTATATCTACAAAGATAGTACCCTCATTCCCCCCCTCATACTCCCACTCATCCTCCCCAATCACAAAATCTCCACCGTAGTAAACGATGACAACAACATAGTTTTTATGCGCCATTTCTGCAACAAAAGAGGACAAATATACAATTAACTTTTGGGACCACATTCACAAAGAACAAACAATTGCAAGTGGAGGTCCCTACACTCTTTATTAAAGAAAAGAAAAGAAAAGAAGAAGAGAGAGGGAAGATGCGGTTAGATGACAGCTGCAGCTTGAAAACAAGAGGCCTCGGGACAAGGACAAATAAAAATAAAGATGGGACACGACAACTGCTTTGATTATGCCGTCGCATTTCTTTAAAATATGGAGAGATTCCTCGGCATGGGTCCTCAACAATGCAATTTATTAAAAATATCCAAGTCCCCATCCCCACAACCTTCGATTCGAACATGTGCAAAGTCCAATACTCTGAACCCTAACAATCACCAATCATCACAAATTTCACATCCGACCACTACAAATTACTTTCGCACATCACAATTCAACACCCTAAATGAATCACACATCACAGTGGATAAGGCGACGTCGAGCCCTACACCGAGCCCTAATTTTCCCCCGCCGAGCCCTACACCGAGCCTATATTTCAATGCCGCTCCTAAACTGTCAATTCGAACCCCCCCAATAGGATTGTAGCACTACATCTCAGCCATAAATCTCACATCAAGCCTGATCTTTCCCAGCCGACCCCCAAATTTGAAGTCCAAGCCCTAATAAACGAGTCGGAGCCCTAATTTCACCATAGGGGAGAGGAAGAAGATAAAAAACCTGAGCAAATCGACGATGGCGAGCGATGACGGCGCTCGACGCCGGCGAGTGACGACGGCGAGCGACAAAGGCGAGCGACGACGGCGAGCGATCACCTGCGAACGGCGAGCTGTGAACGGCGATGGATGGAGAGGACGTCAGACCCAGTGTGAACTGTCGAAATGTTAAAATCCAAATAAACCAAATGAGGTCGTTTAACACTAACGAAAAATGACGTCGTTTAGTTTGGCCAAATGCACAGTGGATGAGGCGACGTCGTTTTCCTCCTCCACGTGTGCTTTTTTTTATAAAAAAAATTGCCACATCAGTTAAGCAAGTCGTCGGAAAATGCCACGTCTGCATTTTGACCGGTTTTTGGCCGGATTAGCACTTAAGTGTCCCATTTTACTCCGATGATAGCACTTAAGTGTACCATTTAAAGTTATGGCACTTAAGTGTCCCGGCGTGCCAAGTTATGGCACTCCAGGTGTCCCGCACTCCTCAAATTCATCTTGTTCCGTATTGCAAAGTTTCCAAATTATAGTGGTATCATTGCATATTCTGTATATCAGATATCACTATCTTTTTACTGCACGGTTTCTTTCAACAAAATATTTAACTTTATAGTGGTATCATTGCATATTCTGTATTAGATATGAATGAGGGTGCGCCAATGACGAGTCATCAAAACATAGGCAACGACATTGAAGGGAATAGAGATTTAAAAAGAAAACTAGAATTATTATATAGCAAAGAAGCTAGCATAATGGATGAGTTACTATTTGCTGCATCTCTGTCCCTATGGAAGCTGAGCGCGGAAGTTGCGAATTGGTTGGCGGATGTGGAGAAGCTTAGAAATAATTTATGTAGTATTGAAGCAGCAAGTGAGGATTGTTTGCCATCACATCAAGAGGTGGATAAATTGACTCGAGGAGTAGAAGACCTTATGAGACAAGGCAAAGGACTATTTGAGGCTAGAGAGACCAAAGTCGGTAAATTGTTAAACGAAAAGATGGTGGGAGAGGCATTTCAGAAAAATACTACAGAGGTTTTGGAGTTCCTAGCAAGGAATGAAATATCCCGACTAGGCATTTATGGAATGGGGGGTGTTGGTAAAACGACTATTATGGTGTATGTACATAATAGACTCCTCGAGGAAGCAAACTATGGCAATGTATTGTGGATCACTGTGTCACAAGATTTCAACACACGAAGGTTGCAGGACGACCTTTGGAGGGGGTTAGGTTTGGGCATTATACAAGAATGGGATTTGAGGAAACGAGTAGCAATATTGTCCAATTGTTTAACACTTGTGGAAATGTGTTGATCTTGAAGAGGTGGGAATCCCTATTAAAGCGGATGGATTGAAGTTGGTCTTAAGCACTCGATCGTTCAATGTTTGTTGCAAGATGCATTGTGAAAAGAAAATAAAAATTGAACCTCTATCCCATATTGAAGCCCAGAGTTTATTTTTGGAGGAGCTTGGATTTGATCTTAATTTGGAAATTAAATGCATTGTGGAATCCATTGTTAAAGAATGTGCAGGTTTGCCACTTGCAATCATAACAATTGCAAGAAGCATGCGAGGAGTGATTGATGTGTTTGAATGGAAGGATTGCTTGGAGAAATTGAAAGAATCAAGCATGTGGCAAACGGATATGGAGAAGAAGGTCTTAATGAATTTGAAACTCAGTTATGATCGCCTTGGTAATCCCGAAGTCCAACAATGTTTCTTATCTTGTGCACTTTATCCTGAAGATGAATTGATTGATAAATTCGAGTTGATAGAATTCTTTATTGACCAAGGATTGATTGGCAGATTAGATATGAGGGGGAAACAATATGATAGAGGCCTTACCATTCTGAACAAACTGGAAAATGTTTGCCTATTGAAATATGATAGGGACAAGATCAAGATGCACAATATGATTAGACACATGGCATTGCATATCATGAGTGCGACTTCCATTGTAAGAGCAGGAAAGTGTTTCCGGATGATTCCGTCTAAGGAATATTGGACGGATGCTTTGGAGAAAGTTTCTCTTATGGAGAATGACATCGAGATTTTCCATTGAGCATGTCACCATATTGTCCTAAGCTATCAACTTGTCTATTTAATAGAACCTTTTCAAAGGGTGTGGTCATCTCCGACTCTTTCTTCCAACAATTATGGGGGCTAAAGGTTCTAAACCTTAGTGGATGTGAACTAAGAGAACTTCCAAATTCCATCTCAAACTTGGTAAACTTGAGAGCACTATTGCTAAGAGAGTGTAAGGAATTGTGCCAGATTCTTTGTTTAGGGAAGCTCCGATCTCTGAGAAAGTTGGACATTTATGGCTGTGTTTCTCTTCAAGCACTTGATGGTCTGGGAAAGTTGGTGAACTTGAGATACCTTGACCTTACTAAAACAAAAATAAAGAAATTAGCCAGAGGAAAGCTGGCGGGTATGCTAAACTTGCAATATCTTAAAATGGAGGAAGCAAATGTAGAAGACATTACAAAATTGAGGGCATTGGAGGTCCTTGAATGCTACCTTGAAGATGTGGATGGTTTCAACAAGTTTGTGAGCGTTATTAAGCAAATAAACCACCACTATTACAAGCTCAAAGTAGATCAAGGACGACCAATGTTTTCCATGAAAGTAAGTGATGATGCTAGATTTGGGGATTATGAGAGGAGGGTCTTTATTCTAGACTGGACTAATGCTATTTTGAGCGTGGGAGGGGAAAGCACTGGCTTTTGTATTTTGATTCCCCAAGATGTGCGAAACCGATATGGGTTAACGTGACAAGACAACAATTTTGCCCGCCGTTGGTCATCTTGAAAACCTTGAGTCACTAAACATTAAAAAAAAAAAAAAAAAAAAAAAAAAAAAAAAAAAAAAAAAAAGGAAAGCCTACGGGTGCTTTGTGGAGAAACCAACATCCATGACTCCCCCGCCCCAACCCCCTGCCCCAACCCCTACCCCTCCCCTCTTCCAAAACCTTAGGGTTTTGGAAATTCTTCAATGTCCGAAACTGACATATCTCATAGGGCATGGGTCTAAATTCTTCTTTCCACATCTACGAGAGATTAGATTATCTGACTGTGAGGAAATTGAGGGGATAATAGCATCAGCGACATCACCACCAGCTCTGCCCTTAGTCTTCCCTAGTCTAGAAGAGATTTATGTTGTGCGATGTGATAAAATGAAGAGATTGCTAGAACCTGAGTGGCTGCCTCACTTCCCAAAGTTGAAATCTATCAAACTACACCGTTGTGCAAACATGGAGGAGATAACCAAAGTTCCTCGCCCATGCTTGCCGGTTAAGCCGGTTGAGGGGATTTCTCTCAAATCTCTTGAGGTATGTGATTGCGACAAAATGATAAATCTATCTCTGGATGAGTGGCGATCCATTCTTGAACACTTTGTGTCCGTCCCTACAAAGAAATGGGGGGCATGGGCGGAGTCCCAATGTCTTCCATCAAATATAGATGTGTGTCCAAACGCCCAATACTAAAGGTCTCTTTTTGATTGCGATTACGTGATATTGAGGACCTTCCTTTTATTAAGGTGGAAGATGAGGAAAAGTGGAAGACACTGATATTTAAATCATCCCAATGCTCAGGATATTTTTCAGCCTTATCTCCATTTCCATCGTGGTACCTGTGTTCTACGATGTGGTAAGTCCCGTTAATGTGAGTTATCGATATAATTTCCTTCACTTCTTAAAAGTCGTTACGAAGGTAGCATTCCTTTTTGTAGTCATGCAGCTCTAACGGTGGCTTTTGTAGAATTATCCGCCAAGGGAAAGGATTTCCTCCAATGCTGCTTTCGAAGAAGTCTGCTGAAAGGCCTTCAGCTGCTTATTTTAATTGCTCGAGCATGCTTGTTTCCTGCAAACTGAATTTGCCATAGGTATAACTTTTTTTGTGTGCGTTCCTTTGTTTGCAGAAGGGACGTTATATTGGATATTTTGAATGCTGTGGCATTTTTATCTTTTTTTTTGTAATGTAAATGAGTTATCTTCAGTGACTCATTAAGGACTGTCGGCTGAACCGAAGATGATGCTTTCTGCAACCCTTCTCATTTCATTTACCTTGTCAGATTAGATCCAGTTAGTTTGTCTTTGTTTTTGCATATTTAATGTGTGATTATGCTCGATTGGGTCAGGTACAAAATGCAAGTTAGAGGTATTATGCAAAAGAAAATCACAAAGCAGGTGGTGCACATCCGACTATTCAACCGTGAAGCATTTTGATTTTTTGATAAAATGTGTCCGCATGTGAGCTGAAAAAGGGCATATGCCATGAGTGTCTTTAACAAAAGTTCATCTAGTGCACTGGAGACGCTTAAAAGAAAAATTAATGTCAAAGATTCAATTTCATTGATAAGTTGTGAAGAGTTTACCCATAGATAATTTCCATTTTTCCTGGACTATAACTTTGGGTGGCCGGTAAGAGGTATAAAAATGAAAATGGTACTGTTATGTCATTGATATCAAGAAGTCGAAGTTGTTTTTGGGTCCGTGTGGACGGTTCAGCAGCTAGATCGGGTACCAATTGGGGAAGGGAGATGAGAAAAATAGAAAAGAAAGAGGGGAAAAAAGAGATAATTTTTTTTTTAGTCGAACGAGAAAAATGAAAGAAAAGAACAAGGAGAAGAAGAGATTAAAAAAAAAATACGTATTTTAGTCGGGAAAGAGAAATAACTAGGCTTTCCACGTCCTCGCTTTCTTCTAGCGCATCAGCAAAAATTAGGTGACACGGACCAGAATTGAGCTTTCCGAAAGGTGGAGGCATTTACAGTAAAAAGAGAAAAAAATCAGTGTACTCATTGCATATTGGGCAGATACACGAGAAAAATGTTCACTAGAGTGCGTCGAAACGCGCATAAACTAGCGTTCTATGTGCAGTATAAACCAAGGAAGCCAAGTTAAAGTGTGTTACAGAGGATGTAATTCTCCTAAGGAAAGGCTTCATTTCAGCCATGTCATCAGAGGTACCTGAAAAACGGAGGATGAAAATTTCAATCCAATTTCAACCTTTTCTTTTTATTCTCCTCAATGGAACTTCCGTATCCATTACTAGGAGTTAAGTCAATAGGTATGAGACACTTATGGTGAGGCTCAGAGGGGTAGCAAGTGTTTGTTGCCTCTCCCACCCTTTTAAGTTTTAATCGATAAAAATAGAAATTCTGTTTTTTCATCTTAAAGTCTCAAACCACTCCAATGACACAAGATCCAGTGATTAGGGCCTACTGTCACTAGGTCACTTGACTATCAAATACGTATAGGGAAAATTTCAACGATGCGTTTGCTTTAGCGGGAATAAACATCAACCGATAATCATCACATGATCAAATATACTATACATTGAATAACATCAAAGGGGACATGCCCAAGGCAAACATCCGCGACGCTGTCAATCTAAATGGGAACCTCAACTTATGATACTCCGGAGAACGTATTGTCCTGCAGTGGTGAGGAGGGTTGTACTCAAGCGACAATATAAAAGGTGTTCACTAAAGTGTCAGAGAAATGACACCAGCAACTAGAGAGTTCAGGCCCATTGCAGCATTATAAATTAGTTTTTTAGGATAAACATCCAAACAACACCCCATGAGGATGCCAAGGATCATTCCATAAGTACTTCTTGGTCATGAATATCTGAATAGTACGAACCGTTCCATAGATATCTTTGCTTCGGAACAAAACAATTATAATTAGGTTCAGTCAACTGAAATGTGTATTATCCATATAGGGGATCTTCCAATCAAGATGATCCATCGACCTGAGATGAAGAGAAAAGTCTAGTGCATACACCATATGTTCCTTAAAATTGATATGTATAGAATATATCTCAAACAGATCAAAGCAACAGTGGGAGTTTTACAGTGTATTGACGTACCGCAACTTTTTCCTTGCCCTGCCAGTGCAACTCGATGTGCTTTCTGACTTCTTCATCCATTTTCCCCACCTACTACTTCAGAGATTCTGCTCGCAAGAATGACATCAGAGAGTCTCTCACGCGTTTGTGATCTTGGCCACTGAGTTCCATCAGATTTCGGTCTCCCAGAATCGCACGGATGGATGCTGTTTGTTTGTTGGCTAACTTGCTGCTGTCTCCAGAGAATACGAGCTCGTTCGTTGCTTGTCCATGAATGAACACCGCCGGTTTGCCAAAGAGAGAGAGCCTCGAGATTGGTCCATACTTCCTCACTCTTTCATGGAGCCATTCTTCTCCCGTGTTTGTCCTCATGGCTTGGAGCAGATCAAGGCTTTGGCCTATCATGGGGATTCTCAACGAACCCGGAGGTAGCTTTCTTGATGAACCTCTTCTTCTTCAGCTTAATAAAAAGAGAACTGGTAGAAGGAAAAGGATGATCAAAATGTTCATTGTTGTGGGTGCGTGCATGTGTGTGGGTGTGTGGGTATGTGTGGGTGTGTACGTGAAGAGGGGAAGGCAAGAGAATCATAGCTCTCTATTTTTGTCTGTTTCTGAACTAGCACTTTAGGTGGCAGATTCCTTCTGGAACGGGCGATGACAATTACTGTGTGGAAAACGCATCTACTTTGATACAGGTTCTGTTAAATATTTAGCCAATTTGTTTCGTGTGCCAGGTGCTTTATTCAAAGTTGCGGTTGACATAGACTGACCTAACAGAGAAAGAAATGGATGAGACCTCTTGTTTGGTCGTGACAGCGGAGTTGAGCCCGGATGTATGTAACTTAAAATTTTTCCGGTCACTATCATAAATTTAACGGGATGGAGCAAAACTGAGAACCAATTTTTAATGTGTTAGCGTAAAATACAACAAAACTCCTAGAATGAGAAATGGACCATGGTTGTTGAAATTTGAAGATCAGAAAGAATGAAAGGAAGAACAGGATCAGTTTCTGAATTCCACTCGAAAAGCTTATCATTTTCCGCTGTCATCCTCCACGATTGTTGATCAAACAAGTCAGTCGACAATTAGGGGCAAAGAAAAGAAGAATGTGAAGATTATGAGATGGAAATGGAGGTGGGATTCTTGGAAACTGCAGTGAAAAATTATCCTGAATGGAGTCTTCATTTTTTCCAACCCAGAAAGGAAAGGAAAGGAAAGGAAAGCTAACTCCAAAGACTGATAAGTGAAGAGATCTTATTTTCGGTGAAAGCTGGAACAATTGTTCCTTTGCAAATTGAGATATTCCCAGTGATGCGAAAATCTTACTTCTCTGCACCATATTCTAATTCCATTCTAGTGTCTGATTTTATTTTACCAAAAGACATGCACTATTCATTTGGCATAAGAGATACCCAGCAATTGAGATCCTTAATAGCAGGAGCCAGCTTTTCTCTAGCCTGGCCACTAGAACTTGAGAACAGGCACCGAGGATATGGGCTGGACTTTGATGAACCTAGCTTGGGTGCTGATAATGTAGAAGCGAGAGTTGGGTAACCAAGCATGGGCACTCGAGTCTTGGCTAGACCTCAGGGGACATGGGCCCAACTACCAAGGAACCAGGACCAAGCACTAGTGAGTGAAGCATGGACCTGGCCCTAGTCACCATGAAACCGGGCACGGCTCGGTTCCTAGGTGTAGGTACCAAGGTCTTTGGTCCAACCACAAGGGACCTAACATTGGCTACCATGGAACCAAGCATGGCCTCGACACAGTCTGTGTAATATAATGGCCCAATAAACCCAAACCCATGTCTTAAATAGACAAACTCAGCCCATATATCTTGTCCTCTTCTCTAGATATTTCATGTGAGGGCAAGCAGCAGACAAAATCAAAAAAAAAGGAGAGGAGAAGGGGGGCCGTTTGTGAGAAGGAAAAAAGTAGACGAGAGAAAATTTCATGCACTCACGATCTGGACAACTCATCAAGCCAAATCAACACTATTTTGCAACCTTGGTAAGTAATCAAAACCTTTAATTATCTATTTTAAAAAAATTGCTGAAATTAGGATTTGAAATTAGGATTTAGATCAATTATGACTTGCTTTGTTTGATTGGGGAGTTTTCAAGCAGTATACATTTAAAATTGATAGTTTGGATGCCCTGAAGTTATAGCACTTTATAAATCTAAATTTGAGCTTACACCTTGGCTGAAACGAAATTTTCAAGTTTGTCGTACATGTTGATCAGGTTGCGAACAGTAAACTTTGAGCTGAATTTCAAGCCTCTAATTTCAGCAATCCCTTCAAATAGATAGTTAGAAGTTTCAATCATTTATCACATTGCAAAACAATTTTGATTAGACTCGACAAGTCATCTGGACCATGAGCACATGAAAATTTTCTCTCTCTTCTCCCTTTTCCTTCTCACGAATGAGCCCCCCTCTCTTTTCTTCTTTTGCTTATTTTGCCAATGGCTTGCCCTCACGTGAAATATATATATAGAAGAGAAGAAGAACTATGGGCTGAGTTTGTCTATTAAGCACATGGATTTGGGTTGGGCCATTATACTATGGTCTGAGAGCCAATGACTTTGGTGTGGAAGTAGGTACTTAGGCATGGCCATTGAGGACTTGGGCACGACCATGGTCCTAAGCCCAATCTTTGTGAATTTAGGCCTACTCTCAATGGACCTAGCCACCTAGGCTCAAATACTAGTAACTTGTGTATGAGAGCTAAATACTCGGACATGGTGCTAAGGTCCCAAGACAGACCTCTATAAACTTGTGGCTTGCCTCGATGGACCCAAACCTAGGCATGGGTGGTTTTGGTGCAAGAGCTAGGTAATCATGCATGATCATCAAGACCTGAGCCCAAGCACTGGGGCGTTGGGTTCGGCATCGAGGGAACCGGCTGTCAAGAAAGTAGTCCCAGCCTCGATGGAAGATTGCATGGATACTAGGCAGTCAGGCTAAATGTCAAATTTGTAAAGACGGCATGCATGTAGCTTCATACAAAATAAAAACATACATTATTGGCGGAATGCACTTGGCTATGTTGTCTAGAAGAGCTTCTCAAAGGCTGGCTTCTTTTTTGGGTTAATGGTGTTTCAACTTTCATCCACCTATGGGGATGTTTGATGTAGCTAATCTTGAAAAGGTGGCATGGTGGAAATCCTGGACAGTCAAGGAAAGAATCGTATTTCATTTCTGTTTCTTTAGCACAATACGAAGCAATAGTCCTTGAGTAGGTACTAGCATGGGATCCATAATGTAATGATCATCTGAACATAACTCCCAAGAGTATTGAGTGATCAGATAATGGATTACAACAAGGGTTTCGATCCTTGCAAATTCATTTCCTGGGCATATGCGAGGCCCTCCTCCAAAAGGAATAAAGCTGTAGGGTGGTACTGACATCTGCTTTTCAAATCTAGTGGGATCGAACTTTGATGGCTCTGGGATTATATGGTCTCATCCATGTATGTCATGTTTGATGTCCACCAAATGTATGTATATCGACTGTTTTCACAAATAGAGAGAATATATAGCAGATGAGCAAACATTTGAAGAGAGAGGAAAATTTGTATGCATCCTTACTTGCCAGCCTTAGGAATGAGGTATCCATCATAGTAAATGTCCTTCAAGGCTACCCTGAAGCCACCAAAAATAGACGGAACCATTGTGAGTTTCCATTGCCACACTTCATGTGTACTTCATCCTAGCAAGGTCTTCCCAAGTTAAAGGTTCTCCTGAAATGTTGCCTTTTGCTATATCTTCTTGCTCTGCAAAAGCAAAACGCGCTTATGACTTGTCACAACAAGGGGAAGAAACATCCTTCCGAGCTTCGTTATTAGAGTTGGCATTTGGCTTTGGGAATTCGCCAGATTTATTTATTGATTTTCCTTACATTTGGCACGTGTACCATTTTCCAACAGCAAAATAGAGATCATTCATTATCTCACGCGGCTTGGGTCATAGTTCAAGAGTGAACTGAGTTTGAACATATTCTTTGTCGCTTTGCTTTAGTTTCTTTCCTTTTTGGGCTGCAGGAATCTCTATGCAGATTCTACAAATTTAAAAGATGCCAGAAATAGAGGATGTGTACCTTGAAAAACTGCTTTATGAATGGCCGGATTCTTAGATAGAAAACACAGCATGAAAGTTATGAGAACCGATGAGGTATCATGTCCAGCAACCATGATAAGCATGATATTGTGCAAAATTTCCTTGTCAGTCACTACTCTTTCATTTTTCTTCATTGCGCTTACTTAACAAGTTTATGATCAAGTCCTGCTGAGGGGTTGCAGTGCGCTGCTCTAGTTTCACCTTCTTCTCTTGCACAAGTTCCTTCAACAGATTTTGCACCCTGGAGCTGGCACAGAGGCTCTGATTGTAGCGCATGAATGGCAGTTTTACGGGTATTGACCACATTCCCTCTATCATTTCTTGAAAATTTTGCAAGAATTTTTCTCTATCAATTCTTTACTCTAAACCAAAGAGGAGAGAGCATATGATGTTGAATGTAAGGTTTTTCATTAGGGGCAACACCTAAGGGAAATCAAAACTTTAAGTGTGATTTACTCTGCTTTGCTTTCGTTTATTGAGGAGATTAAGTGCTCCCAATCTATGCATTCATTCTCATAGTCCTTACATGCAGAGGCCATACAAGTGTGAACCAGAGTCATATGAGATTATGAGTGCATACACCATGTGTATCTAAAACTTACTATGTGTTGAATGTACCTCAAGCAGATAAGAGCGACACAGAGAATTTACAGAATATCGACATACTGTAACTTTTTCCTTGCCCTACCAATGCAACTGGATGTGCTTTCTTCCTTCTTCATCCATATTCCCCACGTACTGCTTCAGGGATTCTGGTCTCAAGAACGACATGAGAGTCTCTCATGCGCTTGTGATCTTGGCCACTGAATTCCATCAGATTGCAGTCTCCTAGAATTGTGCGGATAAATGATGTCTGTTTGTTGGCAACCATGCTGCCATCTCCATGGAATACAAACTTGTTTGCTGCTTGTCCATGAATGAACACCGTTGGTTTTGTCGAAGAAACTGAGCTTTGAGATTGGCCCATACTTCCTCCCTCTTTCGCAGAGCCATTCTTCTCCTGTGTTTGTCCTCAAGGATCAGAGCAGGCCGAGGCTTTGGCATATAAACGGGATTGCCAGTGATCCCGGAGGTAGCTTTCTTGACAATCCTCTACTTCTCCAGCTTAACAGAAAGGGAACTGGTAGAAGAAGGAGAAGAAGGGTGATCAGAATGTTCATTGTTGTTGGTGCGGGCATGTGTGTGTGATGAGGAAAAGCAGGAGAGTTATAGCTCTATAGTTGTCAGTTTCTCATCTAGTATTTTTAAGCGGTATATTCCTTCTGCAACGTGGGATGCAGAAAACGTCACCCACTTTGATACAAGTTCCTATTAAATATTCTGCCGATTTGTCTCGTTTAACGGACGCTTTATGGATAATTGCGGATGAGTAAATCAATTAGGATAAGGCTGACCTAACAGGGAAAATTGATGTGAACTCTGGTTTGTTTTCAACAAACGGAGTTGAGCCCAAGAGGGAAAACGAAATTTTGGTTTAGAAATTTATTTTTGTGTTCTTAAAATATTCCTGGAAAAGACAAAAAACCATCAGGCAATAATGCAGCAAAATTGCATTGTCCCTTCGGAGCAAAACTAACAATTGATGGATTGCACAGAACCCACCAAAACTCGTAGAATGAGATGTGTACTGTAGATGTCAGAATTTGAAGACCAGAAAAAACTTATTCAGTTTCTGGGTTCCGCTCAAGAAGTTCCGCTCAAGAAGTTCATCATCGTCTACGGCGATGATCAAACAGTTTCATCGAACAGTTTCTTTGCATTGTAACTCTGGTTCCATCCTAGTGTCTGGTTCTTTGCACCGGGCACGGCCCTTGTCCCATGTTTTGGTTGGATTTGGACCTTTATTTGGTTGCATAGCTTTCGAGTGGATGCAATGGACTGCCATTCCAGCAATCAGGAAAATTTGTTGAAGTATCACAAACTATACATCTGCCACACACCTGCACTGTCAAACTCTTTTGAAAGGTGCCCATACTAGAAATCAGCCGAGTGTTTGGACAAGGCTGTTACTTATGCGTGTGGCGCTCGAAGAATATGAGGACTTCAGAGCGTGAGTTCTCCATGGATCTGCACTTCTATTTCCTACTCAAAATGCACTTGGCGTTGTTGAACTCAAGGAGGCGACTGAGTTTGAAGTGATGAACTTGATTGTGCTGGTATGGAAGGTGGATGAAAGCAAAGAGAAAGTAACATTGAGGATCCATGGTTGAAGCTGTTGCATCTGTTAAAGGAAAAAAGATCCAACGGTGGATGTAGACGATAATTGCACCATGTGATGTTGAACTTGTAGCCGATGACCATCTATGGAGAAGTTAGAAGTCTGCCTGATGCTGGATGTACATTGTGCACTTCAATCAGGCTGGATTGCATTATGCAAATCTGTATTTTTCTGATACATACGCTAGTCAATGAAACATCATCACATTGTGCTGCAGGCTAATATTATGTAAAACTGACGTGCAAAGTTGCAAACACTACCATGAAAAGGAGCTACAGAAGCAATAACTACACCAAAGATGAGGATTTAACGAGTTAATCATGTCTTGTGTCTTGGCAATTGGCATGCTTTAGAATAAGAAAGCATGCACAAAGAGGAGAGACTCTTCACATTTCGTGTACTTCCCCCACTTTTCTCATCAAGTCCATGTACTTTCAATTCAAGTATTTTTAGCGACACGAAATGTTTTATCAAATCCTTGTAAATTGAGAATGGATCAAATCTTTTACTTTTTTGTAGCTTGCCACCAAGTCACTATTCATGATGGTTGTTAATTTAATCAATATTTAATGTACATCACACATAGCATCATTCAACGGTTATGTCAATTAAATTTTAGATTGGAGAAACTTGATTAAACATTATATATAAATAAAAAGACCCAATTAAAAAAATCGAAATCAAGTGCATCTAATTAGGAAGGACAGCCAAAGTATATAGACAACCAAAAAGGTTGAATCATAGAAAGAACAACAACGATAGAACAAGACGAGGAGCAATGATGAATTCTTTAGGATATCAAGACAGAAAAGAACAACAACGATAGAACAAGACGAGGAGCAATGATGAATTCTTTAGGATATCAAGACAGAAAAGAAAGCCATAATCGAGAAGAGAGCTGCAACACGGTTGCTGATTGCTGCGGGGAAAGGAAAACGGCCCTATAATAGTATACAAGAAGAAGGCCCAACACCGAACGAAGGCCTGAAGGGGCGATCCCATCGCGTCACTTCTCTTCCCACTTTTACCAACCGAATGGCTAACGCCAGAGAAAACTGCGGAGAAAACGGAGAAGCATTTGGGAAGTCGACATGGGAGGAAAGATCCCGACTTTGGTACTGTTCCTGTGCATCTTCTCGGCTGCCGTCGCGGCCGATTACGTGCCGCCCCAGCCTCGCGAGACCCTCGATTTCCCGTGGGACCGCAAGCCATCTTCTTATCCCCATTCCCCAGCAGGTGAAGGACTTAGCGATTCTCGGGCCTTCTTTTTTCTGTCCATCTTTCGTTTCGAAAGCCCTCTTTTTTGGGGGATGGAATTTGTCGAGTTTGCGTGGCTTCGTTACCTGGGTCGTCCTTTTCTGTTGAATTCTTTGCGGTGGGGGAGTTGAATTCGGCTCGCTTGTCTGCGAGTTCTGAAACTGTCACTTTCTTGGAGCTTTTTGCTGTGTTCTTGAAGCTGGAGTTGCTTCGTGGTTCATCCGGTGGTGAAGATTGTGAGATGTGGAGCGTCAAATCACGTAAAGGGGGACCTCAACTAATGGATAGTACAAAGGGAAAAAAGGAAATTTAACGTTAATCTAGGTACTTCATACGGCAACAGACCAAGATGAGTCGTTTACTACTGAAGTTACCATCTTTATCTTTATCGGTGTGATGACTACTGTCAGTCTCATCACCCTACACCGTCCTCGTCGGCTATGTTAATTTTTGGCAGTATTGCCAATTTATGGTGAAAGCCAAGGTGTTGAATGATCTGTTAGTGGCCATGAGACAGTAGGTTTCTTGTTTTTCTCAATTTATGTGTCTATTGAGTTTGTTTACTTGATTCGCTTAATGGGCAGTGGATTCATCAATAGTTGGTGTTTTCAGTATTGTTTTGAGATGAGTTTCAGCTGCTTCACCAACATCTTAAATTGATACATTATGTGACAGTATCAAAATCCTCTTGCAGGTTCACATTTCTTTAGCTGGAGAGGGACATATGCACATCTCGTGGGTCACTGATGGTAAATCTTCCCCTTCATACATGGAATATGGAACATTGCCTGGTCAATATGCCTCTACAGCTCAAGGAGAGAGCACTTCTTATAGTTATCTATTTTATAGCTCTGGAAGGATACACCACACGGTGATTGGGCCATTGGAGAGCAACACTGTTTACTTCTACAGATGTGGAGGAGAAGGTCCTGAGTTCCAGCTCAAGACTCCTCCCACAGAACTTCTGGTTGCTTTTGCTGTTGCAGGAGATTTGGGCCAAACTGGCTGGACTAAATCAACACTAGACCACATTGATCAATGCAAGTACAATGTGCATCTCCTTGCTGGAGACCTGTCCTATGCTGATTGCATACAGCATTGCTGGGACACATTTGGTGAGCTGGTGCAGCCAATTGCAAGTGCAAGGCCTTGGATGGGAACACAAGGAAACCACGAGGAGGAGAGCATTCCACTGAGTAAGATGGATTTCAGTCCTATAATGCTAGGTGGAAGATGCAATATGAGGAGAGTGGATCGAGTTTGAATCTATACTATTTTGAGGTAGCAGGCTTCCATGTCATCATGCTTGGCTCATACACAACTATGATGACTACTCAGAGTAATATCACTGGTTGAAGGTTATTCTGCATTTCCCTTTTCTTTGCCATGCAAAAGTTGTTGCAATACTACAGATGCGGTAGTGAATCAATTAAATGCACTGATTACAAAGGAGGAAGTTTGTGCTGTTAGCCATCTGTAAAGTTAGGATTCTGAGATTGAGGTAACAAATCTCACAGATAGGAAAAGATTAAATTTATAATTTATATATCCTTGAATATATATTGTTAAGAGTAAATAGATTTAAAATCAAATTTAGCTGCTATTTTGCTAATGAGGCAATTTTCAATCTTGACCTTGCTATGGGGAATTAATTTCCATATTAGTTGTCAAAGGCAAAGGTGTTCATTGTCAGCTATTATATGTTGCTCTTTGTTCTCTTATACTGATGCAAAGGACTTATGCTGATATTTAGCACTTAATTGTGTCTGATGGATTTGAATTTTCTGTTAATCTACAGGCTGATCTTTTAAAGGTTGATTGCAGTAAAACTCCATGGCTGATCCTATTGTTCCATGCACCTTGGTATTAACAGTAACTATCCTTCGCCAAGGTGAAGGCGATGGGATGAAGCAAGCTATGGAACCATTGCTTTATGCAGCTGGGGTGGACATAGTATTTGCAGGTTCTGTGCATGCTTATGAGCGATCTGTATGACCCTATACATATACTTTTTCAGCTCTCATTGTCATTTGATGTGCACGAGGCATGATTTTAAGTGGTCATCACTCATCACTGAACAGAAACGTGTCAATTCTGGACAACCGGATCCTTGTGGTGCTGTTCACGTTTCTATTGGCAATGGGAGGGAACAAAAGGTTTACTCTAAAGAAAGCTCTTGATTAGGGATTCGATAGGGCATCCTGTTGATGAATTTTCAAATGGATGCATCGGGAAAGGCTGATTTGGCTCCTGTGTGTCATTAAAGATAAGAACCCCCAGCCAGAGTGGTCTGTCTTCCGCGAAGCCAGCTTTGGTCACAGTGAGCTCAAGGTTGTGAATTCAACACATGCATTCTGGAGCTGGCATGGGAATGATGATGATGAGCCAGTGAGGTCCGACCAGCTGCAGATTACTCCTTCGGAGAGTTTGGGTTGCCTCGCTGAAAAGAAACATTCCTTGAGGAAAATTCTCATGGCTTCTTGGTGTTGGCTGTAAGGAATCTTGATGGGCCTATACAGGATTAGTCTTATGGTGATGTAGCTAGGATAGGGTGATGCCTTATCAATATGGATTTTTTTTCCCCGGTCGGTTGTCAATTATTTACATTGAGACGGTGCAAAATTGAGTGAACCCCGTGGGATTCAATAGAAAATTTATTTTCTGGGAAAGTTGGTCTCTATTGCGCATGATGGCCATGTTAAATGCAACATGTACTGTCCTACATTGTGACAATCAATCTCATCCTTCTCTCATATCTTTCATCTAAGTTTCGAATAAATATTAGTCCTTAATTATTGAAAAAATAATAAAATGTTCATTCTATGATTGCTTAGTACAAAACTCCGTATAATGGCAAAAAATAAAATCATATCGAATGTTTTATTTCTTCATCCAATTAAATTTTATTGTTAACTCACTATGAAATTGCACAAGAAATGAAAAATAAGGCGCATTCACGCACACACACCACATGCATGAAACTAATTCTATTTTACTTCAAGTCATTGGACTTCACTCCGACAAGTGTTCAAGTCATTGGACTTCATTCTCTGTGTTGATTCTTCTTTTCTTCATGAAAAATCGTGAGGGAATTCACGTTATCCGAATGGAATGTGAGAAGGGTCCGCATCCTTAACTCCCGATGAGTCGGTGATGTACTACGCAAGCTATAGAATTCTAACTCGCAACATATGAGTGGGATTGAAGCAGCACCATCATCTGTGCCATGTCCAAAGAATTGAGTAATGAACCACCCAAGTCAAACCGGTTTTTGTCCACTTCATGCATTATGCTAGTGGTATTTCTGAATCTCATCCGAGAAGAAAATCAGGAAGCAATAAACAATAGCAGGACAGATATACAAGAATGATCACTCTAATCTAATACTGTATAAGTGATGGGGTTTTCCATAGAGAGTTCAAAACAAGTTCACATGCGGTATTTTGTAAGAATAATGGGGAAAATCAACAAAAAAGTTTTAAATCTTTTGTGATTGTTCCAATTCAATCTTAAATCTTTTTTTATTTTTTTGCCAATTGAATCTCTGATCTTTTGTGTTTACGTCAATTCGGTCTATCCAGCTAATTCTACGTTGCTTCGGTATACTCATTTAATAAACTTCTCCACATTAGGCAACCAATTCTCAACTTCCTTCTCTGCTTCTTTGTTGCTTCGGTATAATCATTTAATAAACTTCTCCACATCAGGCAACCAATTCTCAACTTTCTTCTCTGCTTCTTTACGGACAGAGATGCAGAATTCTAACTCATCCCTTATGCCAGCTACTCTGCTATAGTGTAGTTCTAGTTTTCTTCTCAAAGCTCCATTCTCTTCAAAGTTGTTTCCTGTGTTTGGATGACTCGTCATTGGTGCACCCTCGTTCATATCGAATTCTGCAATTTAAAAATTCCATCTGTTAGGATCTCATAATAGCATTTTTGCTGGTTGATAACATAACATGGTGATACATAAGGATTAATTTAAGTAAATAACCATATACCCGATAATGATGATGGGCCTACAAGGCCTATTCCACAAGGTGGAATCTGAGGCGGTGGAAGAGCATTATTCAGAGCTTGTGATGATGATGGGATACATGGATCCACACCATTGGATCTTGTGGGTGACTTGTGACTAAATGATTTTTCCATGATGATGATGATGACACGGTTGGAATCTCATGCGCCGTCCCGAGATCAATGGATTGATGCAGAACACTTTGACGTTGAGTGGCACCAAAGCTGGTTGTAATAAAATATTCGTGTGAGATCAATCAACAATTGGAGTTTCAAACCAAGCCATAGGTAAAACAACATCTAGAACTTGATCACACAAAACATCTACAATAAAAATAACTAGCTGCAAAAGTTAAATATTTTGAAGAAAGTGATATCAGAAATAGGGAATATGCAATGATGCTTGGCATGTTCCCGATTGGACAACCCCCGTTCGAACCTTGTGTGAAAAAGAATCATATTTTAGATTTTGTCTGGGGACATATATATATCTAACGGAAAGATAGTAACAATTTAGATTAATCTAGACACACCTTGTGATGATAATAGGCCTGCTGTATTTGTCGCCAACTCTGCAACTTGCAAATCAATTGCCTCAGTAACGGGAGAGCCAGTTATAAGCTATGATGCAACAGAAGGATTCCTATCCACTGGAGTTTGTGAAGCAAATGAACGTGCATCATTCGCATATTCCTTCTCACACCTCGGGCGAAGCTGATCAGGATTCCGGACAGTGTTGGTTAGGCTTATATTGCTGAGTACAGGAACACTTCCGCTACACCCGCTTGACTACGATCCTGCAAACGATTCGTACCGTCCACATCAAGGGATGAATCATTCTGTAATGATGATCCCCTTGTTTGATTATCCAGTACATTTACCTGACGAGATTCAACAAGATTCTCTGCCAAAGAGCCAGAAAGAATAGAGCAGTCTGGTGAATATAGCGGCCAATCTGAAGTGATTCCATCTACCCCGTTGAAGTGATTCCATCTACCCCGTTGAAATCTGATGAAACTGACGCTCTGGTGATTCCATATGCACGAGGAATTTTGGTAAGAGGAAAGGCGACGGTGGCTCCACGGATAATTGATTGTTGTATTCTCTGTTCTCTCCTTCAGCCACCTCTCTGCTCTCTTCTTCAGCCCCCTCAGCATGTGTCAGCATGCCACGTGATTGCGGTTCCACGGAAAATTGATTGTTGGCTTCTCTGCTCTCTCCTTCAGCCACCTCTCTGCACCCTTCTTCAGCCAACTCAGCCATAATCGGCATGTCAGTTCAGTGGACGATTGACCATTCACTTCTCTGCTCTCTTCTTTAGCCACCTCATCGAGAAATGATTGCATTAGCTTTCTTACGTGGTCCAGCACTTCCTTGCAAATGGAAGTCCGTTCATTTGACACTCCAAGCAAGTGACCTTTCACTCCTGTAACGTCTCCAAAGAATTCTCCACTGCACTAGTGACAACGCCATTGGTTGTCCCCCAGTTTGTTGACGAATTCCCAGACAATATCGTCTTTTGTTACGAAACTACAAGCAAATAGAAGGGACCCCCATCATAAAATATCCCAATCTTTGTGTATCTTTCTAGTGGGCATAGCATTATTCTCAAGCAAATAAAAGGTACCACAAGTACGAGAGCCACCTCATCATGTAACCACTGCATTAGCTTGCTTATGTGCTCTGGCACTTTTATGGAAAAGGCAATCCCTTCGTCTGGAATTCTGAGAAAGTGACTTCTCACTCTTGTAACTCTTCCCGAGTACTCCTTCTGGCAGTGAGGACAGCGCCATTTCTTGGGCGGCAGCCTAATCACGAATTTCCAGGCCATATCTTCAACTGGCAGCATACTTGATTATCAACCTACAAACAAAAAGAATGCACCCGATCATTTAGCATATTGTATATTTTCTTAGGGCGCATAGCACTATTATCGAGCAAATGATAACATCCACAGGTACTAAAACTATAGGCCATCCAACTACCCAAATATAGTTTGCTACATGAAAGTCCCAATCAACTCAAGCACAACTTGGAATGCCAGCTACCTTCTCAAGAAAATAAGTAATTCTAGAATTATAATATTCGATAGGTTGCATAATGCATAATCGTAGAAAAGGGTAAAAATGAAAAAATAAATCACAAGCATCACTTGCATAATGCATCGAGTTGACAAAAGCCAGTTTTGACTTGCGGTTCATTCGTCAATTCTCTGGTCACGTACATCACTATCTCATTGATGTCTCCTCTAATTATTGACCTGACGTATATTCAAGATTTTAAAAATACAGCTTATGCCGCTATCTCAATCAGTCCCAATCTAAAGATATATGTTCTTAATAAATAGAGTATTGCTTACTAAAAGCATACTCATTTTATCCGAGTAATTCCATCGACTGCATTCAAAAAGTTTCATTGAACAAATGAATTTACTTAGTTTGAGAAATATAGAGAAATTTTAAGAGTTTATAGCTAAGTTATAACACAATATAATGAATTTATTTATTTTAAGTATAAGGAAATTGAATGGAATAAAAATGATATTGCTTTATTAAACTATATATTTATCTAACAATCTAAGCTTTTGAAATAGTTGGTCTTGATCTCAAAAATCTTATAATTTCATATGATAAAAGAGAAATTGCATAAATTGTGCTCTCAACTTCATTTTAAAATGAATTATCTATAAAATTGAATCTCCTTTTCATAGGTAGATGCGCTGTTCATCTTATTTTTTTTTTTTGGTTGGAATATTTTGCTGTGCCAGGTAAAAAGCAAGAAAGAAGAAAAGAAAAGAAAATTAGAATAGATTAAGACTAAACCAATGAAATTGGAAACACCAAAACAAGAATTTAGGAGAGAAGCCACGTATTCCCTTATCTGTCCAATCCCCATTTATTTCAAGTAATATAGAAAGCGTTGATACTTGGAAGAGCTAAGATAAGGAAGATTGCATGGATAAAGGGGAGTCGAGCGAACAATCAAATTTGTACCGACAACATGCAGAAAGCATCATGCAAGTTAAAAACATACAACATTGGCAGAATGCTTTTGGCTATGTTATTCAAAAGAGCTTCTCCAACCACTGGCTTCTTTCTTGGGTGATGGTGTTTTAACTTTATTGTCACAATGGGGATATTTGATGTAGCAAAGTCCTATGAAGGAGGCACCATGAAAGTCCTAGATAGTGGAGGAAAAGATTGTGCTTCATTTCTGTATCTTTGGCACAATCTGGAGTAGTAGTCCTTGAGTTGGTACTGGCGAGGGGTCCCTATTGTGATGATCATTTGAACATAACTCCTACGAGTACTTAGTGACCAGATAATTGATTGCAACAAGGGTTTCGATCCTCACAAATTCGTTTCCAGGGCATACACGAGGCCCTCCTCCAAAAGAAATAAAGCCATATGGCGGACTAACTTCTAGTTTTCAAATCTAGCAAGATCAAACTTTGATGGCTCCGAGAATATGCTCTCATCCATATGTGTCATGTTCAATGCCTAGAAGACCTAAGTCACACATCAAATACCAAATGTATGTCAATGGACTGGTTTCAAAGATAGAGAGAATAAATATCAGATAGTGCAAGCAAGCATTTGAAGAGGTCAGAAAAGTTATTTGCATCCTTGCCTGCCAGCCTTTAGGAATGAGGTAGCCACGATAGTCAAGCTCGTCGCTGTTGCCGGCGCTGTCGAGCTCTTCGTTTCTCTCTCCTCCATTTTTGCCGTCGTGGTTCAATGCATTGGCGTTGGGCACATAAGTGGAGGCAGAGGAGACGAGGGCAACGGACTCCGACGCCGACGGAGGCATCTGGCAGAGGGGCGTCGGTATCAATGTCGGAGTTGAGGGTGACGGAGGCAACCAGCAGAGGCGGAGGTGGAGGGTCATCGGTGTCGCGTACGCTAGAAGAGAGGCACGACTTCGTGTAGGGGGGAGAGAGAGAGAGAGAGAGAGCAGAGCAGACGTTGCCAGAGGGAGGAGGAGGAGCACGAGCGTCGGTGGCGTCGGTGTCAGAGTGGAGGGTGATGGAAGCAACCAGCGGAGGCGGAGGGGAGAGAGACAGAGGGGAGAGAGAGGAGAACGGGGAGAGACGGAACCGAGAACGGAGTTGAGACAAAACTGCAACTGGTGAGGCTCCCACGTGCCAGAGGCAGATGACTAGCGAGGCTTTTGAGGAGTAGAGCCGGAGCCGAAGGCAGTAGCGGAAGCAGAGAAGGAAACACAAGTCTAATCGTTCTCTGTTTGTTCTTCTACGAGGAGAGAGAGAGAGAAAAAAATTGCAGAAAAAATTCAATTGAAGAGAGAGAAATCTTTTGGGCGGGAGCATGACATGACTTTTCCTTTGCTAGCAAGCCGAGCCAAGCTAGGCCAACCCCTCCATTTTCCAGTGGGTCCCACATGACACATGTTGATACATGAGTGGTATGTGCGCATCAAGTCAGCAGATGACGTGTCGTGCACGTACCACTGAATATTTTCCACATAGAGAGAGAGAGAGAGAGAGAGAGAGAGAGAGAGGCTAAACCTTCTTCTCCTTTTCCTCTTTCTTATTATTGTGGTTTTTGGTGAGGGTGTGCATGAGAGAGAAGACCAAAATGCCGATGTTTTAACGAATAATAAGCGCATTGTTTTGGTTAGAAATTGATTTTCAACCAAAAAAAAATCTCTATTCTTAATTTTAGATGAGTTTCTAAGTAAAAATACATATAAAATTTCTCCCTCCCAAAGGACGATTAATAGTGAAAACGAGTGATAAGAAGAGTTTTAATTTCTCATTTATATTTCAAAAATATAAAAGTTTAAAATTTTTACTTCTCATTTCTCTTTCATACTTATTTTTGGACTAAAAATTTATTCTATAAATAGAAAAATGAAATTGCATTGCAAAACGGATTTTTATTTCAGAAATTACTTTGGAGCAGAAAAATAATTCTTGAATAGAAAGAAAATGGTTATCATGCGCGACCTAATATTCTTATTGGAAAAAATCTATCTCCATTTCATGTAATTTCCATAATAAGAGTTGAAACATCTGTCTATTTACAGTCTGGCCACTTTGAGCTGTCTACGTTGCAGCACGTGAATACAAGGAATGAGGAAAGTCAACTTAGCGATTCTCACCTCACTAAGAAGAAATTTATAAAATGAAAACATAAACATTTAGGCTATATTTTGACTGTCATGATAAAATTCATAACAGAATAAAATCTATTTTATTTTGTGTTCGGTGCTTGCTCAAGAAATTATAAAGTTGAATATAAGAGGAATTCATAGAGAGATGTGGAATAAATGTGAATAGGATTTTTATTATCTATAATAAGATGGTTATTCTTATCAAATTAATAAAATTTAATTTATATTTTAATATAAATATTATTTTAATTCAAATATATGTTATCCAAAATATCAAAATATAACAACGGTTTAGTTTTTTTAATTAATTTAATTTTTATTTATATATTCCATTTTAATTCTATCTTATAATATTAAATTTAATATATGATATATATTTATATTTATTACAGATTTTATGTATTTTAGTATTTTAGGTATGTTGGTACACTTTATTATTTAATAAAATTTATCAGAGAATGATGGAGGGGGAAATAAAATAGAAAAGAAAATAATTAAGAAAGAGAGGGAAAAAATGAAGTAAGGGTGTTGCAATATATTTTTACCATATCCATTTATGCAACTTTTAGGTTCATTTATATTGATATAACATGTACACCAAACAATATATATAATATGATGTAAACATATTCGAATTTATTATTGCGATTCACTAAACAATTGATAGGATATGGCAAAATCCCTCAGTTTCATATACAATCCTATCCTAATTAGAAATCCGCATAACTAAACATAGCCTTAAATGGAAAATCACTCGAATTTAGTTTGGTTTTTGTTTTTGGAGTTTCAATCATGCGCATCATAAACATTGTTGAATTCAAAATATTATTCTTATCGAGCAACCTGTTTGCTTAAATCGACTTGAATATAAATTCTTTATCAAGATAAATTTAAGAAAATTTTTTTGAAACTTTTAACGAAATTGCAATGAAATCATAAAACTTTTATTAGGTGTGTAATCGAGCGTTTGATCAATAATGACTAATAAATATATAAAAGAACATTTAAAAAGAAGAAGAAGTTGATGCAACATCTATGTTTTAGGGCATTTAGCCCAAAAGATAGGGGGAAGACATGCTCTTCTCATCATCAATTCATAATTTAAGAGGAAAATCTCAAATAATAATCCAAAATGCCCTCCTTTTTTCAAAAGAGGACATGAAGTGAAGTTTGTCTCAAATAAGAACCTAAAATGGTCATTTAGTCTCAAAGAAGGACCTCACTCGCCGTCCTAGGTGAATAGATTTATCTCCGATGCATATTCTAGTGGCCCGATTATGATATTTTCATCCATTTTTTTTTTTTTTCATTTTCTCGTTGCCCTGTTCATCCTCTTCTTCGTCTATGTTCACTTATTCTTGCCCAAATCAAGAACACCAGACTTGGGGAAAGGCTGGCGAGCACCGGCCGCTAGTAAGGGTCGGCTGTTGGTAAGGGTCGGTAAGGGCTCGACGCCCATTGCTGGAAGCGGGCAAGGGCCATCGAGCCTCACTAGTCGTGGGGGAGGGGGCCGTCCAAATTGAGGCCCTATAAAGAGGTCCTTGAGGGCAAAAGGGGTAGCCGGAGAAGTCATCGATCTAGGAGCGGTGGTGGGAGGAAGGGATGAAGAAGGTGACGTGGGCGTCCCAGTCGTAGTCTTGGCAGAAGATGAGGTTGTCAATGGAGTAGCGAGCGGAGGCAAGGGAGGTCGCCCCTTACGGCCATCAGTGAGGTCGCCCCTTGCCAACCCTAGGCGAGGGCTCGCCCACTTCACCGGCCACTAATAAGGGCCGATAAGGGCCTACAAGGCCTCTCACACGGCCAACGAGGGCTCGACAACTCTCGCCAGCCATGGCCAAGGCCACCCTCGCCAGATCTAGCGAGGGTTGGCCTACAAGTCCTTGCCCACTACTAGTAGCCCTCGTCGATCCTTCTGAAGTCCGATGATCTTGAGAAGAAGACAAATAGGGGACAAGGAAGATGATGAATGGTGCAAATATTGACCCAAAAATAAAAATAAAGAACAAGACAACCAATTTTTTTAAAAAAAATAATTGTATGAAAATACCCCTGATTAGATCACTGGAATATGCATCGGAGATGCAACTGTTCACTGACTGGCGAGTGAGATCATTTTTTGAGATTAAATGATCATTTTGGGTCATTATTTGAGACAAACTCCACTTCATGTCCTATTTTGAGAAAATAAAGGCACTTTAGGTTCTTATTTGGAATTTTTCCTAATTTAAGAGATACCGAGGTCTCGCGCTGCCTTGGGAACACGGAGATGTTGATATCTGTCCTTTGTAGCAGCAAGATGGACATTTTGTATCGTCCCAGGAGGGGTAGGGCCCTGCTTGTTGGGGCAGGGCCGGCATGGTGCCTGCCGGCGGGGACAAGAGGAAGGGTGTGCTTGGCGGGAAAGCGTTTCCATAGGCCAAGAACAGCAAGTAAGCCCATGGGCCGATCTATTTGCTCCCTCTCGTGGCCTCTTTTGGGCCCGATCATAAAGAAGCGCGGACCGAGAATTGGGCTCTCGCGACCAAAGTCTGACTGTACTAGCCTCGAGTCTCGCCCGATCTCCTCCGTCTGCGATTGCATCCGCAAACGAAGTTGACGACAAAATCTTTCCCCGTTTTCCAGGAATTCACAATCCAGGAGGAAAAGGTGGGAGAGAATAGCAGATCTACAAGGTTGAGACAAAAAAAATAAAAAAAAATTTGAGAGATGGCGAGAGAAGCTGATGTGGACCCACGAGTGGGACCGTTGGCTGAACATGACGCAGCCCCAGCACACGACCACAAAACCGAACATCGCTGGGTCGTTGCAAATGAATTCGATCGGGCCCACCACAAACGCCACTGGGGGAGCCAGCGCGTGGAGGTTGTTGGGGCTGCCTGGCGCCTAGTGATCGTCCAGGGCAGGAAGGCTTCTATCTGGGCATCGAAGACCGGGGTCGAGGCATCATCATAGTTGTTGAAACCCCGGTGGTAGACTCCAGATCTGAGGTCCGCCAGGACGTACCCGACCGCTCCCGCCATGGATCACCGAGAAGTGAAGTAACTTGTGATGAAGTGCGACAGACATCGAGGCTGCTGCGCAGGAAAGAAACCATCAGAACAGAAGGGCGAGAGACCACGTATATAAGTCATAGACTGAAGAACGAGACAAAATATTTTGTAAACTTTAAGTCCAAGGTAAAATATGAGAAATTCATAAAAATGTAGTAAAAGATAATAATTATTCAAATAAAATTTTATAAATTATAATGAGTTAGATTCGTCTTTGATTCCATGTCATGTCATTGATTCGATATTTCTCATGTTTCGGTTGTTGCTTTTGTAGACTAATTAGTCTCAATAAAACTTCAAACTATTAACACATGTTTTAAAATTGTATAGATGAGGTGATCATGACTAGAGCAAATGATATTGTGCTACTCCTAGGTTTGAATGAGGATATTTTCATAGTGTGCTATACTCGTAATGTATATGATTATTTATACATTACGATGATTTAACGATAATCAGATAAACCTTAGAATTATTAAGCAAAATAATATTTCTTTAACTTGCAACGGATTGGCTATATTATAGTAAGTTTTTTGTCCTTTTGATTTAATTATGGGTAATCTTGGGTAAATAATCCTCCAGATGTTATTTCAAAAAACGCCATTTTGATGGAAATCGGATACCGAGGAAAAGCTTTGTGGTAAAGAGTTGACCGTCATTCTCCCTAAAATAACAGCACCGTTAGTTAATCATTTTCTTAAATTTAACATCTCACTTTCCATATTAATCAATTTCTATTCAACTGATGATCCACTGGGAAGCTCCACAAAAGTATAGTCGCAAGAATAATGGAAGTGGCCAAGAAAATCTCTCTCTCTCTCTCTCTCTCTCTCTCTCTCTGTGGAGTTTCGTGCAAGATGGAGCTTCTGGCAGGTAACGGGAAGAGGACGTGAAGATTGACACGCAGTAGAGATGGATACAGAGTTGGGAAGAGAGGGGGGAATGGGATATTCCTGAGGAATCTGGGGGCGGACTGGGGAACGTCCGGTTCCCGAAGCATCTCCCATGGGGTTATATCCTTTGCAGGAGACTCCTAATCACCGGTCCCTACACTACTACCGCTCATTTCACTTCTCTATTAGTATAGCTTAAAACGGGAAAACACAACAAAAAAAAACATTAAATGTCCTCACTTTGACATTTTAATCCTTTAAACTCTTTTTTTGTCGTCAATACACTCAAAGTTATATTCGAGATAAAAATACCCTCCACCTAAATTGAAAACCCTAAATTTTGTTCACCATGAAAATCAGTATCCAAATTTATACATTCTATCTACCACTGAAAAGTTTCAAACTTTATGTAATGTGAAATCAATACCTATTCATTAAAAAAAAAAAAAAAAAAAAAAATCAATACCTATTCTTTGTATAGCAATATAATTTAGGAGTTTTTATAATTAAAAAAATCGAGATATTAGTATCACTATTGGCATAATTTATTATTGTTATATGGTATTAATTCATTTTTTTTAGCTTCGATTATGCTTTAATCCAATTTTATTGATTCGTTTATTTGGCTGAGCATACTAAGGGTGCGTTTGGTTAGGACGTGTTTGGCAACTTGCCAAATAGTAACCGATTCTATTCTTTTATTCCCGAAAATAGATTTGAAACATAAATTCGTTTGATAAATTTTTGTTCTCAAAAACAAATTTAGAATGGAATGAAGGAGTAAAAAAAAGTTCTTCTTTGTTTTCGAGAACAATTCTCAAAATCAAGCCAACCCAAATTTCTTTTTCTCTATTCTCTTCTTCTTTTCTTCTTGTTTTTCTTCCTTTTCTCTTCTTCTTCCACTTTGTTGCTACCGTCGGCGTTGCCGCTATAGTCCACTGCCATTGATGGTTGGCGACTAGTTGGGCGAGGTCCGATGAGCTCGCCAAAGGCCTGCCCTGCCATCGGTGACCCTCACTTGGTTGGGTAAGGCTCGATCTTGCCCAGATTTGGCGAGGTAGAGCTCGCCTAGTCGTCAGTAGGGCTTGACCTCGTTGGGCCACTATGAGGTCTATGTCGTCGAGCCAAGGCTTGGCCGACGAGGCACGGCCTTGCTAAGGGCCAACAATGCTCCAACGAGATTGGCGACCAAAGCTTGAAGAAAAGAGAAAGTAAAGAAAAAAATAAGAGAAAAAAAGTAATAAAATTATTAAAAATCTAAAAGAAAATGGTTTGGATTAAAAATTTTGAGGACGGTGCCAACACAATTTTATTTTGAGAATATAAATTTTAGATAGTTACCAAACGTCTTCAAATGTTTAGAAATTGTTATCTGGACAGAATAAAAAATATAGAAATTGTTCTTAGGCAGACTCACTAAGTGTGGTTTAAGGCAGACACACTAACCTTATGGTTTAAAAAACAGTCCCACTCTCATTATTCCTATTAGGAACCATATTTTGCGTTTTGGGTTTTGATCGTGGATCAAATCAAATGCTTTTGTAAATCATACAACCCACAATTTTAAATAATGAAGTCAGAGTTCATAAAAGTCATATTCTTTAAAACACTTGGTTAGTGGAATTACCTTAAACCACAAGGCTAGTGAGTCTGTTTTAAACCACATGGTTAATGTGACTGCCTTAAATCATACGGATTAGTGAGACTGTCTTAAACCATACGATTAGTGAGATTGCCTTAAACCACAAGATTAGTAAGTCTGCCTTAAACCACAAGGTTAATTTAAATGCCTCAAACCAAATGGTTAGTGCGACTACGAGGTAGGCTAGAAACCAATCGAGACACGAGAGTGTTGTCTCAATTGCTTACGTAATCGAGATTTTAGGAACGGAGACTTGTTTATGTCAATGTTTCTATTAGCGCCCTTGTGGTATTACTAACTTGAAATGTTGTTTATCTAAATGGTCACACAATCTTAGTTACTAATTATAATCCTTATGAAACCATTAAGCATCTATGCAAATATTTTTGTAGTTTAGAAAAAAGAAATTTACATTGAAATTATTGAAAAGTGGTACGGTAAGTAAACATCCAAGAAATTGAAATGACTTGAAAGTAAATGCAGAAAAGGAAAACCCGATATAAGTCGAGCAATTAATATTACATAGCCTTATTATCACGCCCTAGGACAAGACCTCCATGAGCAAAATGGGAATTTAAATATGCATAAAATTACTTTAAATAATTTTAATCTACGCAAAATGGATTATTTATGAAAATGATTATAAAATATCAAAATAGGACCAAGTTAGGACAACGGATTTATAAAATTAGGAAAATCTCATTAATGTCATTTATGCCCTAATTTGATACTATCTAACATTTTTTGATATTTTTTTTTGAAATTTTCATATTTTTCGTTTTTATTATTCTTATTTTTTAAAAATAATAATAATAATAATTCCCTAAACCGATCTATGCTAACATGGAACAACTCAGTACATGAATATCAGCATAATCTAGCTCAAATTGACCGTTTTAAGATTGAATCTTGGTTTGGGCATTTTGTCAAACAATTGACGTGCATCAACCTACCTCAAGCGACTTCCTCGAGCCGTGTCCATGACCTTCAATCTCGACCCATGGGCAATCTTATGTGGAACTAAAGTGTTGAGGTTATACTACCACATGCAAATAGCAAAGATTAGATAAAAACCATAGCCTAAAACACACAAGAACCAAACTAAAATTAGCCTCAAATATGCTGGTTTAAGCTGATTTTTCAAATTTGGGTTTGAACCCAAGTAGGGAAAATATGTTGCATGCCCAAATTGAAACCCCAACACTCATCACATATGAAATCTAATATAAACATTACGTAATTCGAGTGGAAATAGGTAACATGGGCTTTTAAATGCAACAATCATCACGGAGAATGACCAACCAAACACGTCAAAATGACCTCTCCAAGAAGCACACGTGCAAAGTCTACACTAACTAGCCATGAATCAATGTGGATAGGCTTAGTTTTGGCCAAAGTTTTAGATAATCTCATAGTTCATACAGGGATTTAAAGACCAAACCAAGCTGACCTCAGCATCTTTTGTACTCCCATACAACATTCATCATGCTTTTGAAGACAAAAAAAAACGCATGCAAAGGGGAGTAGCAAGTCAAGCATGTAGGGCTATTGAAGAGGTTTTAAACATTTAGAAAAATTATAGTTTCAGAAATCAGTTTTCTGGATTGATTTTCCTCTTGATTTTTTATGATCAAAACATGCTCAAACTTGAACAAAAATATATCTAGGATGCTTATCTTGCTTCCTAGTTTCTTCTGCAAGTGACTTTTGGCCGAGGAAACCAAAAAATTATCTTTCGGAGCCACGTGAAAGTTGGTTCCTTCAAACTAGAAAATGAGATTTGCAGAGAAAAAAATTAACAGAAGTTTTCGTTGACCTCTAAAATTAGACTTCAGAACCTCTTTTGTTGGAAAATGTAACACCAAACCAAACTATATGTATTCTAGTTTAGGGTAAAAGTCATGGTTTTCCTCATTTGTCTCTCAATTTTCTCAAAAACACTTGCTTTCCCTCACCCGTGACCAATTGGGCTCAGTACTGGGAAAAATTTTCGAACTTTCTTGGCCCGCCAGGAGGGTATTGTTTCGGGGGCTTTAGGAGACTTTTCCGATCTCTATTTGGGACATGCAACCTATGATTGGAAAGATCTTTGAGTAAAGTTTCACTCTCTAGTTGAAGGTTTTAGCTAATTTTGGCTATAAGTTTGTGAAAATTTCACTTTTCTCTGCAAGAGTCGGTCTGGGTTTGGCCTTCTTTTGAGTTGCATCTGAGGGTGTCTTTTGGGAATGATCGTGAGCTCCCTCTCCTCCTCTGTGTCCTCTACTACGCAGAAATTCGAAAGGGCGAGCATTGAAGCGTAGCAATTAGCTCAAAGGTGGTATTGTAAGTGACGCGATGCTTTCTTTGCAACATTGCCTTTATTGCTTTGTTTGTCACGTAATGATTTTCCCCTATTTGTATAATGCTAACTATCTATTGAAATATTGAAAATATATTATTTCGTAGAATTTAAGGAGGATAAAGAAATAGAAAAGTCAAAGTTGTGTGAGGTGGAGTGAAATCAATCGAATGTATGAAGAGAAAAAGGGGAAAAAAATCAATTTTATTTATTTTAGTAATAGGCTATAGTTGTAGAATGAAAAAGAAAAACATATAAAAATGTGAAAGCATGCGAAAAGCACAGCTGTCTAATGGGCCCCATGCCCATTCATTTTCCTTCTCGATGAAGCCTCCCTGTGGCGTTCAGTTTCTCATTCACCATCACGTGAACCCATCTTAATCCATGGATGTCAACAACAGGATTCTTAGTAAAAATAGAGATTCACCATCTTAATCCATGGATGTCAACAATAGGATTCTTAGTAAAAATAGAGATTCTCGTAAGATATAGTAGAAAGAAAAGATACTCTATATTTATATTTTCTATATTTGAATTATATATACTATACATACAAAGCAAGAAGGAAAGATGACCTTTGGTTTATTCTACAATTTACAATTAAATTATTATGATTATGTCACCAAAGAAAAAAAAATTCTTAAATAAAGCTGAAGGTAAGAGACAAATAATTGAGGCAAAATCTAGCTCTCAGACGAATCCCCCCAAGTTCCATAGACGTCATCATTTTCATTCCCCATCCTGCGAAACCCATATCCAGAAATGTCACGAGGCCTCCAGCTAGTATGTGAGTTCTCTTTTTTCATTCACCATTGACACATTAGGGCATCCCATTAGTAAACCGACCCAGGCTGATTCATCAAATTCTGATATTATCGACCGTTTTTTGCGTATATCCAGAAATCTTTCTCATTATCACAGCAGATCCTAAAAAAAAAAAGAGTTTCTATTAAGTAAAATATATATTGCGTATATCCCGAAATCTTTCTCATTATCACAGTAGATCCTAAAAAAAAAAGAGTTTATATCGAGTAAAATATATACTTTGACTTTCCTGTCGGCCCATATGCAAAAACGCCTATGGACCTATTTAATCCACCGTTGAGGCGTCATTTATCATCGTCCACCTGATTTTTGGTCAAAATCACGTCTCTTCCTCGAGCCGAGCCCTACACACGTCTCTGATTTTTGGTCAGCTCTACTTCTTGATGTGCTTCTTTGCTACTTACACGCATCTGAATCTTCTTTTTCTGTCCTAATCAGGATGTTGCCATGTCTCTATCTTTGCAATCTCCCATTTGTAAGAATCAAATGAAGACTCACCCACTGAACATACCTTATTTAACTGGATTACTTTTTATAGGATATTGAGAGCAGAGATGCCTAGAGAAAAGGATCCGTTTTGGCGGTACGTAACTCTCCTGGATGAAAGTGGCAAGTGGAGGTGTAAGTTCTGTGGACAGGTGAATAGTGGACGGGCTACAAGGATCAAGGCTCACTTGGCTGGACTTGCACGTTTCGGTATTAAGGGATGTGAGAGAGTTAATGATGTTGTAAAAGCAGAAGCCAGGGACAGACTGATGCCTCAAAAAGTGATGGACTCAAGCGACAAAAGTGTATCTGAGGAAGGGATACTGGGAAATGTTAGAGCAGCTCCGACCAGCCAATCCCATGGGTCAAATGTGGAGGGAGGAACCAACTTACAATTTCCACTAGGTATGCATTTCCAAATTACTGCAGAAAATGGGCAGTTTAGCAAAGGAGAAAAAAATTATCGATCTGATCTTAACTATGAATTGAGGTTTACATTAGTTTTTTAATGTCTAAACATCCATTTCACAGCATGTCAAAGCCACCAGCTTCCCTGCGCCCTATATCAATCCTACTAATGCCGTCGGGTATCTCAATCAATCACCAGGGGTGCCTCCTTTCCCATTAGATGGAGCACCAGTCACTCTAGTGCATCCGCCCACTAAATTCGTTCTTCCCTGATTCGCCAAGTGACCAGGCGTGTTCTTTTGACCGAGTCTCTTTACCTTGAGACATTAAATGCACAACAGAATCCAAGTGCGCCATTGCCATCACAGAACCACCAGCTCCTTGATAACTCTTTCTAGATTCCAGAACACATATAATAGGCCCATCACAGATTTCAGAGCACATCATAAATACACTAGACCCATCAACATCAGAAGGCATAAAATTATCGATCTATATTGAACGGGACTCACTCAGGCGTGTCCTATCACACTTGTTAAGTATACTTAATGAAAGAAATATTCTTATTTTCAATGCATTGATTACACATAATAGAATAGAGATAGTGCATTGAAAATTACTAACTTTACTTTATTGGGTGTTTAACAAGGGTCACCAGAGGGCACTTATTAACAAAGTCCATATTAAATTTATCATTCACTTGATCTCTTTGTAAAACCCATGTTGCTTTGTTATGTGGAGTAAGAATGTTTTTATCAGAGTCTAACGCATGAAGTTGTGACTTATAAATTACGGATGCCTATAGGTGCATCAGCACAGGCATCATTATCCTTGAATGATCGAATTACCGACACACCTTCTAACCAACCACTTCGAAGATGCAATGAAGAATGTGGAACTGAAACCAGTTCATTTCATCTTCGAGAATCAATGGACACAGATGCTGCAACTCATGAAGATTCGCAAGTTCTGGAGGGTGGAGCAAATATGGTCGGCCCATCATCATCACAAGGTATGCCTTGATTTACCTAAATAGCTACCGTTGTTCTGAATGAATCTTAGATATTCCCAGATTATCTTACTCAAGCGAGCATTGATGTTTTCATTACAGTGATGATACTTCCTTTTTATTATCAAATCACTTTAGCATAACTCAAATTCATCTTGTTTCGTATTGCAAAGTTTCCAAATTATAGTGGTATCATTGCATAGTCTGTATATCAGATATCACTATCTTTTACTGCACGGTTTCTTTCAACAAAATACTTAACTTTATGTGCATGCTGATTTTCTTTGTCAATCTTTTTCATGATCAAGTTCTGTATGTTTTTGACCTGTAACCATGGCTTGATTTGAAAGTCCCATTGCTAATTGATCTTACGCTTGAATATTTCTTGTAACCAGCTTCGGTGCCCCCTCAACATCAAAGTGTTCCACAGCAATGCATTGATCATGAGACAAGGTCTGCGGAGCAGAATCCGACCATAGTTGCATGTCACCTACTAGATCTAATGGACATGGATCCATGTATTACATCATCATCACAAGCTCCAAATAATGCTCCACCTCCTATTCCACCTTGTGGAACAGGCCTGATAATCCCATCGTTATCACTAGGTCTATGTTTATTTACAAACATTAATCCTTATGTATCACCATGTTACATTATTATGGGGCAGCAAAATGCTAAGATGAGACTTCTGACATATGATTTTTAAATTGCAGTATTAGATATGAATGAGGATGCGCCAATGACGAGTCATCAAAACACAGGCAACGACATTGAAGGGAATAGAGATTTAAAAAGAAAACTAGAATTATTATATAGCAAAGAAGCTAGCATAAGGGATGAGTTACTATTTGCTGCATCTCTGTCCCTATGGAAGCTGAGCGCGGAAGTTGCGAATTGGTTGGCGGATGTGGAGAAGCTTAGAAATAATTTCTGTAGTATTGAAGCAGCAAGTGAGGATTGCTTGCCATCACATCAAGAGGTGGATAGATTGACTCGAGGAGTAGAAGACCTTATGAGACAAGGCAAAGGACTATTTGAGGCTAGAGAGACCAAAGTCAGTAAATTGTTAAACGAAAAGATGGTGGGAGAGGCATTTCAGAAAAATACTACAAAGGTTTTGGAGTTCCTAGCAGGGAATGAAATATCCCGACTAGGCATTTATGGAATGGGGGGTGTTGGTAAAACGACTATTATGGTGTATGTACATAATAGACTCCTCGAGGAAGCAAACTATGGCAATGTATTGTGGATCACTGTGTCACAAGATTTCAACACACGAAGGTTGCAGGGACGACCTTTGGAAGGGGCTAGGTTTGGGCATTATACAAGAATGGGATTTGAGGAAACGAGCAGCAATATTGTCCAATTGTTTAACCAGAAGAGGGAAGTATACAATAATTCTCGATGACTTGTGGGAATGTGTTGATCTTGAAGAGGTGGGAATCCCTATTAAAGCGGATGGATTGAAGTTGGTCTTAAGCACTCGATCCTTCAATGTTTGCTGCCAGATGCATTGTGAAAAGAAAATAAAAATTGAACCTCTATCCCATATTGAAGCCCAGAGTTTATTTTTGGAGGAGCTTGGATTTGATCTTAATTCGGAAATTAAATGCATTGTGGAATCCATTGTTAAAGAATGTGCAGGTTTGCCACTTGCAATCATAACAATGGCAAGAAGCATGCGAGGAGTGATTGATGTGTTTGAATGGAAGGATTGCTTGGAGAAATTGAAAGAATCAAGCATGTGGCAAATGGATATGGAGAAGAAGGTCTTAATGAATTTGAAACTCAGTTATGATCGCCTTGGTAATCCCGAAGTCCAACAATGTTTCTTATCTTGTGCACTTTATCCTGGAGATGAATTGATTGATAAATTCGAGTTGATAGAATTTTTTATTGACCAAGGATTGATTGGCAGATTGGATATGAGGGGGAAACAATATGATAGAGGCCTTACCATTTTGAACAAACTGGAAAATGTTTGCCTATTGAAATATGATAGGGACAAGATCGAGATGCACAATATGATTAGACACATGGCATTGCATATCATGAGTGCGACTTCCATTGTAAGAGCAGGAAAGTGTTTCCGGATGATTCCGTCTAAGGAATATTGGACGGATGCTTTGGAGAAAGTTTCTCTTATGGAGAATGACATCAGAGATTTTCCATTGAGCATGTCGCCATATTGTCCTAAGCTATCAATTTGTCTATTTAATAGAACCTTTTCAAAGGGTGTGGTCATCTCCGACTCTTTCTTCCAACAATTATGGGGGCTAAAGGTTCTAAACCTTAGTGGATGTGAACTAAGAGAACTTCCAAATTCCATCTCAAACTTGGTAAACTTGAGAGCACTATTGCTAAGAGAGTGTAAGGAATTGTGCCGAGATTCTTTGTTTAGGGAAGCTCCGATCTCTAAGAAAGTTGGACATTTATGGCTGTGTCTGTCTTCAAGCACTTGATGGTCTAGGAAAGTTGGTGAACTTGAGATACCTTGACCTTACTAAAACAAAAATAAAGAAATTAGCCAGAGGAAAGCTGGCAGGTATGCTAAACTTGCAATATCTTAAAATGGAGGAAGCAAATGTAGAAGACATTACAAAATTGAGGGCATTGGAGGTCCTTGAATGCTACCTTGAAGATGTGGATGGTTTCAACAAGTTTGTGAGTGTTATTAAGCAAATAAACCATCACTATTACGAGCTCAAAGTAGATCAAGGACGACCAATGTTTTCCGTGAAAGTAAGTGATGATGCTAGATTTGGGGATTATGAGAGGAGGGTCTTTATTCTGGACTGGACTGATGCTATTTTGAGCTTGGGAGGGGAAAGCACTGGCTTTTGTATTTTGATTCCCCAAGATGTGCAGAAACTGATATGGGTTAACTGTGACAAGACAACAATTTTGCCTGCCGTTGGTCATCTTGAAAACCTTGAGTCACTAAACATAGAAAAATGGGAAAGCCTACGGGTGCTCTGTGGAGATACCAACATCCATGACTCCCCTGCCCAAATCCCTACCCCTCCCCTCTTCCAAAACCTTAGGGTTTTGGAAATTCTTCAATGTCCGAAATTGACATATCTCATAGGGCATGGGTCTAAATTCTTCTTTCCGCATCTACAAGAGATTAGATTATCTGACTGTGAGGAAATTGAGGGGATAATAGCATTAGTGACATCACCACCAGCTCTGCCCCTAGTCTTCCCTAGTCTAGAAGAGATTTATGTTGTGCGATGTGATAAAATGAAGAGATTGCTAGAACCTGAGTGGCTGCCTCACTTCCCAAAGTTGAAATCTATCAAACTACACCGTTGTGCAAACATGGAGGAGATAACCAAAGTTCCTCGCCCATGCTTGCCGGTTAAGCCGGTTGAGGGGATTTCTCTCAAATCTCTTGAGGTATGTGATTGCGACAAAATGATAAATCTATCTCTGGGATGAGTGGCGATCCATTCTTGAACACTTTGTGTCCGTCCCTACAAAGAAATGGGGGCATGGGCGGAGTCCCAATGTCTTCCATCAAATATAGATGTGTGTCCAAACGCCCAATACTAAAGGTCTCTTTTTGATTGCGATTACGTGATATTGAGGACCTTCCTTTTATTAAGGTGGAAGATGAGGAAAAGTGGAAGACACTGATATTTAAATCATCCCAATGCTCAGGATATTTTTCAGCCTTATCTCCATTTCCATCGTGGTACCTGTGTTCTACGATGTGGTAAGTCCCGTTAATGTGAGTTATCGATATAATTTCCTTCACTTCTTAAAAGTCGTTACGAAGGTAGCATTCCTTTTTGTAGTCATGCAGCTCTAACGGTGGCTTTTGTAGAATTATCCGCCAAGGGAAAGGATTTCCTCAATGCTGCTTTCGAAGAAGTCTGCTGAAAGGCCTTCAGCTGCTTATTTTAATTGCTCGAGCATGCTTGTTTCCTGCAAACTGAATTTGCCATAGGTATAACTTTTTTTGTGTGCGTTCCTTTGTTTGCAGAAGGGACGTTATATTGGATATTTTGAATGCTGTGGCATTTTTATCTTTTTTTTGTAATGTAAATGAGTTATCTTCAGCGACTCATTAAGTACTGTCGGCTGAACCGAAGATGATGCTTTCTGCAACCCTTCTCATTTCCTTTACGTTGTCAGATTAGATCCAGTTAGTTTGTCTTTGTTTTTGCATATTTAATGTGTGATTATGCTCGATTGGGTCATGTACAAAATGCAAGTTAGAGGTATTATGCAAAAGAAAATCACAAAGCAGGTGGTGCACATCCGACTATTTAACCGTGAAGCATTTTGATTTTTTGATAAAATGTGTCCGCATGTGAGCTGAAAAAGGGCATATGCCATGAGTGTCTTTAACAAAAGTGCATCTAGTGCACTGGAGACGCTTAAAAAAAAAAAATTAATGTCAAAGATTCAATTTCATTGATAAGTTGTGAAGAGTTTACCCATAGATAATCTCCATTTTTCCTGGACTATAACTTTGGGTGGCCGGTAGGAGGTATAAAAATGAAAATGGTACTGTTATGTCATTGATATAAAGAAGTCGAAGTTGTTTTTGGGTCCGTGTGAACGGTTCAGCAGCTAGATTGGGTACCAATCGGGGAAGGACGATGAGAAAAATAGAAAAGAAAGAGGGGAAAAAGAGATAAATATTTTTTTTTAGTCGGACGAGAAAAATGAAAGAAAAGAACAAGGAGAAGAAGAGATAAAAAATAATAATAATAAAAAATACGTATTTTAGTCGGGAAAGAGAAATAACTAGGCTTTCCACGTCCTCGCTTTCTTCTAGCGCATCAGCAAAAATTAGGTGACACGGACCAGAATTGAGCTTTCCGAAAGGTTGAGGCATTTACAGTAAAAAAAGAAAAAAAATCAGTGTACTAATTGCATATTGGGCAGATACACGAGAAAAATGTTCACTGGAGTGTGTTGAAACGCGCATAAACTAGCATTCTATGTGCAATATAAACCAAGGAAGCCAAGTTAAAGTGTGTTACAGAGGATGTAATTCTCCTAAGGAAAGGCTTCATTTCAGCCATGTCATCAGAGGTACCTGAAAAACGGAGGATGAAAATTTCAATCCAATTTCAGCCTTTTTCTTTTTTATTCTCCTCAATGGAACTTCCGTATCCATTACTAGGAGTTAAGTCAATAGGTATGAGACACTTATGGTGAGGCTCAGAGGGGTAGCAAGTGTTTGTTGCCTCTCCCACCCTTTTAAGTTTTAATCGATAAAATTGGAAATTCTGTGTTTTCATCTTAAAGTCTCAAACCACTCCAATGACACAAGATCTAGTGATTAGGGCCTACCGTCACTAGGTCACTTGGCTATCAAATACGTATAGGGAAAATTTCAACAATGTGTTTGCTTTAGCGGGAATAAACATCAACCGATAATCATCACATGATCAAATATACTATACATTGAATAACATCAAAGGGGACACGCCCACAGCAAACATCCGAGGCTGTCACTCTAAATGAGAACCTCAACTTATGATACTTCGGAGAACGTACTGTCCTGTAGTGGTGAGGAGGGTTGTACTCAAGCGACAAGATAAAAGGTGTTCACTAAAGTGTCAGAGAAATGACACCAGCAACTAGAGAGTTCAGTCCCATTGCAGCATTATAAATTAGTTTTGGGATATGTTTAGCGAAGTCCTAAAACTTGTCCAGAAAAGTGTAATTGAGTCCTAAAACTTACAAAAAGTTCAATCAAGTCCTAAAATTTGTTAAGTTAGTTTAATTAAGTCCTAAAGTTAACACCGTTAGTCTTTTTCATTAAATATGCTGACGTGTCATTTTAAATTATTTTTATTTTCCACGTGGATTTTTTTAATGATTTTTATTCATTTTTTAAAAATAGATTTAAAAACTAAAAAAATTAGATTTATTCATTTTATCTTATTTTCACCAAAAATTAAAAAGAAAAGTTATAAAATTTATTTTTAAAATTATTTTTAAAAAATCGCCCTCTACCCCCGCCGCCACCGCCGCCACCGCCGCCCATCACCGGAGGGGTCGAGCGACCGTCGTCGGCCTTGGGCGAGGTGGCCGGCCCTCGCCGGCCCCAAGCGAGGGCCGGCGACCGTCACCCGCCACGGCCGAGGCTCGCCCCGGATCCGGCGAGCCTCGCTCGGGGCCTAAGGCTCGCCGGATCTGGGCAAGTCTCGCCGGCCTCGAGCAAGGGTCAATGAGGCCTCGCCTAGGGCGGGCGACGGTCGCCGGCCCCGTGAGGGCCGGCAAGGGCCGGCCACCCCTTCTAGGGCCGGCGACCGTCGCCGGCCCTTCCGACGATGGGCGGCGGAAGTCCACCAATGCCCTTTTTTTTTTTTGAACAGTTTTGTTTTTAAATAAATTTAGATTTTCCTTTCTTAAATGAATTTAGATTTTCCTTTTTAGTTTTTAATCTAATTTTTTTAAACATTTTGAATAAAAAATAATTTTAAAAAGCCATTTGAAAAATAAAAAATTATCTAAAATATAACGTCGGCGCCACGTCGCAATTTCCGTTAATTTTCATGACGGCGTTAATTTTAGGACTCAATCGAACCAACTTGACAAGTTTTAAGACTTGATTGAACTTTTTGTAAGTTTTAAGACTCAATCGCACTTTCTGGACAAGTTTTAGGACTTCTACTAAACATATCCCATTAGTTTTTTAGGATAAACATCCAAACAACACCCCATGAGGATGGCAATGATCATTCCATAAGAAACTATGATGTTCATTACCATTTACCAATAATATATCTAACAAGTGGCTTAAGGACGGACTGTGCCTCGAGGAGCTTCCTCCGAATACACGTGCTATCATTCTTGGGGGTAAAAAGGATATATGTCCTTCAGCTTTTATCTGTTAATGAAATCAAGTTCCTCCATAATTCATGGCTAGTGACATTATCAACTTCCTGACATGGCATGAACTAGACACAAGACCAACCCCTTCTCTCTCTGTATCGTCAACGTTTCTTTCATTTCTTTTAATATGGGCACCTAAGTTCTAGAACTTATGATAAAAGTAATATCAAGTTATAAACTAATTTAATTAAAGCAATCAAGTTATTAGATGTGTTCAATTTAAGTGATGGAAATTGGAGATGTGATATTTCTAAAAAATTTGAGAACGCATGACGCTGATGTGACATATCAAAGAAAAGACAATATTAAAAAAAATAAAAGGCAAAGACCACAAAAGAAAAAACAAAAAACAAAATAATAGGAAAATGGAAATGAAGAGAAGGAGGTGTGTTTCCTCTCTCTTCAAGGAAGTGTTGAAGTGGTTGCTCAAGGGTACTCGGTGCTCATCAAGACCTCAACATTGGCCCTTTGTGTGTGTGTTAAAATAATAATTGAAGAAAAGGAGTATAAGGTAATCGGGGCACTAAGCTAACAAGTCGGTTACAGGACGTTAAAAAAAAAAAAAAATTGGGCCAAAAAGTTCCTCACTAAGTTGAAATTGGACAATACTCATGCAAATTCCAAGAAGGCGATTTCATGTGAAGTTCTGCAGCATCATTAGCAGCTAATATGAAGCTTAGGACATCTAAGTGATACATACTCATAAGACTTTGAAAGGAGGAACCCCGAGGCTGCTATTACAATCTGAAGCACAAACTGCAATCACTGTTCGAGGATTTGAAGAACAAATCAACTTCCTCTGCTAAAATCTTCAAGGGCCTCAATTGTTAACTTGTTGACCATTTGATCTAAGTGGATGCTTACTTTGGTCTAGATGCATGATTTCGGTTATTCGTCATCATGATTTTGACCATTGCCACGGTGCTTGCTATCTCATGGCATAATAAACTCACGAGAATAATCTCCACCACTTGGTCGTTGCCATGATATCTAGCCTCGCCTGACGGCTGCAATCATCGATTGGCCTCTGCACACTAATTTTCGGATTTGAATCAGAGAGGCCGCCGCTGGCACGCTCTTTAGTAAATTCAAAACCATTTGCTCGACCGTTTTGGCCAAACAGCGCCCCCGCGCGCTCCGGCCCCTACCGTTTCTTTCATATTCCCAAAAATCATCTCCCAATTTCTGGATTTCTGGGGAAATGCGGGTCCTTTTCGCGACGCGAATCCGATTCGCGAACCTGTTCCCGAACCCGAATCCGAGCCCATTTCGATACGCGTCCCCGGCCACCCTCCTCCACCTCAAGCTCGCTACTTTCCCCAGCCGGATCGCCGCCACCGCCCGCCGCGGCTCCACGAAAATGGCGGAAACGGCCCGCTCCACCAATCCGAAGCGGCCCGTCTGCCCGTCCTGCTCCAAGCCCGCGCGCACGTGCCTCTGCACCCGGATCCGCCCTACGCGTCTCGACCACCCCGTCCGCGTCACCGTCCTCCAGCACAGCCTGGAGCGGAAGCACCCCCTCAATTCCACCCGAATCTTGAGGCTAGGGCTCAAGAACGTCGCCGTCGCCGCCGTTTCCGACGTCAACTTCAGCGCCAAGTTCTCGATCTCGCCGCTCGAGCCGCACGCCGAAATCGGCGCCCACGGATTGGTCGGCTCGGATTTGGGTGTCCAAAATGGGGAGCAATCTGGAGTGGAGGTGGGAAACCCTAATTCGGTCGTCGAATCGAATGGAGCTCATTGTCCTTGGGATGATAGGAACTGCCGTTCGATTGCCTCGAACGGTGTGGAAGTTTCGGAGGATTCCCAGGCGCTGCAGAACTCGCGCGCTTGTGGAGTCGTGTCTAGAGGTACTAGCAAACCTGTTATCAGTTTTCGAATGGGCAAGAAGGGGACTATCGAATCGACAGACCATGTTTGGATGTCTAGAATCGGCCACCAAGGAGCTGATTTCGATGCCATATTAGATTGCCAGTCAGCTCGTGATGTTCTGTCGAATGGATTTGTGGTTAGGAAATCGCAAAACCTTGTATCAAATCTGAGCTTGGAGCCCGAAGAATATGAGGAATTTGTGCTCGAGGTGCCGCGAGGGTCAGTGCTTCTGTTCCCGACCGAGAATGCACTCAGCATTGACGAACTCAAGGCAGCTGAATTTGAAGTCAGGAACTTGTTGTGCTGGATGGCACGTGGATGAAGGCAAAGAGAATGTATAGCGAGAATTCTTGGTTGAAGTTGTTGCCTCATCTAAAGTTGGATTTGGAGGTGATGAGTTTGTACGGAGAAGTTAGAAGTCAGCCTAAGGCTGGATGTTTGTCCACTCTTGAGAGTGTCATTTACGCGATGAAGGCAGTTGGGGGCAGTCTGGAGGGGCTGGATCAACTGTTAGATGTTTTCGAGTCAATGGTCAATGATCAGAGACGACGTAAAGATGAAAGATTGGGTAAATCCACTTCAGGGTAAGCCTCTTCCTGCTTATCCAGCCATAATGAGCTCTTGGGCAATTTTCTGTTCCGGTTCATATTGCATAATTGGATTGATTATTTGTGCCTGTTGAATTTGCATTCACTGAAGTCTCTGCTGTCCCATCTTCTGCACTTCTCAAGGTTTTCCAGAATATCATGCATTGTAATCGCCTGCATTAGCTTTTTCAAACTAGGTCCTTTCCCTCTTAATCATGTCTCTACGTTGAATTTGCTAAAGATGCACTGCTTTTCTGCCCTGTGATTCTCTTATCTCTTTATGAATATTGACTACCAGCAGGCACGTTGGGTCGAGTATCAAAGTATCTGCTTAAGCTTTTTATGCTGTAATTCAATCTAATACTAGAGTTTGACCTGTGTGATACACAGAGATATGTAACCGCATCAATGTGTTGACATGTGAGAATCTAGATAGAAATTGCCCTTTCTCAAAATACTCTGTATTATTTAGCTTAGTTATTTCCTTTCTACATGTTAGATTTCAAATAAAAGAGTAAAACAATTTAAACTTAACAGAGAGAAATTACGAAATTATTTCACTATCACTTCATGTCAAGAATGATCACCTTTTCGCTAGCCGGATGGTGATGATTAGGGGTGTTTTGAATTTTAACACAGGAAAGAGGCACTCGAGATAATTAGGGTTTCAGAAATTCTAGCCTAGCTACTGATCTATCCCAATAATAAAATTAACTACATGTAGAGAATCATCAATTGTCCACCTTAATCGATTGTTACATGGAGAGATAACATAGTTTATTTCATTATAATTTATCAATCGATAAGGCAAATGATTGCTTAACATCTTATTTCCTTATATTTTTGTCTTGAGAATATTATATACTGCCCTCTAGAATATCTACTCGATTAAGTTACAGAACAAAATCAGTTCTCTTGTTTATTACCCGATCATGTGGAAATTCCCGTAGTACTTTTATTGCTGTCTTTATCTATTTTATAGGATTAAAGAGAAATCACATATATTGTGCTGAAAAAGATATAAATCATTTCAACAAATATAAATAACTTTAACTTCACTATTACACGATTCAATCCATAAAAATGAATCTCCTTTTCATTATTTGATGCTCTGTCATCATTTTTTGTTGAAATATTATGGTTTGTTAGGTAAAAAGCAAGAAAGAAGGGGAAAAAAAAGAAAAATTGAATCAGATTCAAACCAAGCCAAAGAAATTGGAAGAGCAAAAGAAAAATTTAGGCCTTTTCCTTTTTAAACGGCATTTGGTTTAATCAATATAAAAAGTGTTGATAGTTTATGGAGGGGCTGAGATGAGGAAGATTGCATGGATACTGGGCAGTTGAGCTAAATGTTAAATTCGTAATGACGACATGAATATAGTTCCATAGAAAATGAAAGCATACACCATTGGCAGAATGCGCTTGGTTATGTTGTCAAGAAGAATTTCTCAAAGTTTTGGCTTCTTTCTTGGGTAAATGGTGTTTCAACTTTTTATCCACAAATTGGGATGTTTGATGTAGCTAAGTCCTGAAAAGATAGCATGGTGGAAGTCCTGGATAATCAAGGAAAGAATCGTACTTCATTTCTGTTTCTTTGGCACAATTCAAAGTAGTAGTCCTTGAGTAGGTACTGGCATGGGGTCCCTAATGTAATGATCATCTGAACATAACTCCCAAGAATACTGAGTGACCAGATGATGGATTGCAACAAGGGTTTCGATCCTGGCAAATTCGTTTCCTGGACATATGCGAGGCCCTCTTCCAAAAGCAACAAAGCTGTAGGGTGGTACCAACTTCTGGTTTTCAAATCTAGCAGGATCAAACTTTGATGGCTCTGGGAATATGCTCTCATCCATGTGTGTCATGCTTGATGAAGATCTAAATCACACATTAAGTTCCAAAAGCATATTAATTGACTGGTTTCACAGATAGAGAGAATAAATAGCAGATAATGCAAACATTTGAAGAGATGGGAAAAGTTATTGGCATCCTTACTTGCCAGCCTTTAGGAATGAGGTATCCTTTAAGGCTACCCTGAAGCCAGCAAAAACAGGCGGAACCATCCTCAGGGTTTCCATCGCTACTCTCCATGTGTACTTCATCTGGCAAGGTCTTCCCAAGTTAAAGGTTCTACTGAAGTCTTGCTTTTTGCTATCTCTTCTTGTTCTGCAAAAGCAAAAGACGCTTATGACTTGCAGTAAGGGGGAAGGAACATGCTTCTGAGCTTTGTTATCAAAGCTGACATTTGACTTTGGAAACTTTGAATAATCTGTGTATTGATTTGTCTTACATTTGGCAAGTCGTCCATTTTCCATTAGCAAAATAGATTCATTATTATAAACATATCTTCTTCATTTAGTTTTATTTTTCTTCCTTTTAGGGCTGCAGGAATTTATATGCAGATTCAGCTAATCAAAAAAGATGCCGGAAATAGAGGATGTGTACCATGAAGAACTGCTTGATAAACAGCAGGATTCTTAGATAGAAGGCACAGCATAAAAGTCATGAGAACAGATGAGGTATCATGTCCTGCAACCATGATTAGCATGAATCGTGCAAAATTTCCTTGTCAGTCGCAACCTGTTTATTTTCTTCATTGCGCTTACTTAACAGGCACGTGATCAAGTCTTGATGAGGAGTGGCAGTGCGCTGCTCTAGTTTCTCTTTCTTCTTTTGTACAAGTCCCTTCAACAGACCTTGGACCCTGGAGCTTGCACGGAGGCTCCTACTGTAGTGCATGAATGGCAGCTTTACTGGTATCGACCACACTCCCTCTATCATTTCTTGAAAATTTTGTAAGAATTTCTCTTTCTGCTCTTTCCTCCATACCAAAGAGAAGAGAGCATATGATGTTGAATGTAAGGGTTTTCATCAGGGGCAATGCCTATAAGAAAATCAAAACATTAATGTTATTTACTCTGCTTTCATTTATTGAAGAGATCATGCGAACTCTCGGTCTATGCATTCACTCTCATAGTCAATGCATGCAGAGGCCATAGAAGTGTGAACACTAGTTATATGAGGGAGTGAGTGCATACACAATATGTTCCTTAAAATCGATATGTATTGAATATATTTCAAACAGAACAAAGCAACAGTGGGAGTTTTACAGCATATTGACATACCGCAACTTTTTCCTTGCCCTGCCAGTGCAACTCGATGTGCTTTCTGACTTCTTCATCCATTTTCCCCACGTACTGCTTCAGAGATTCTGGTCGCAAGAATGACATCAGAGTCTCTCACACGTTTGTGATCTTGGCCACTGAGTTCCATCAGATTGTGGTCTCCCAGAATCACGCGGATGGATGCTTGTTTATTTGTTGGCTATCTCGCTGCTGTCTCCAGAGAATACGAGCTTGTTCTCTGCTTGTCCATGAATGAACACTGTCGGATTGCCGAAGAGAGAGAGAGCTTCAAGATTGGTCCATACTTCCTCACTCTTTCATGGAGCCATTCTTCTCCTGTGTTTGTCCTCATGGCTGGGAGCAGGTCAAGGCTTTGGCCTATAATGGGGATTCCCAACGAACCCGGAGGTAGCTTTCTTGATGAACCTCTTCTTCTCCAGCTTAATAAAAAGAACACTGGTGGAAGGAAGAGAAGAAGGATGATCAAAATGTTCATTGTTGTGGGTGTGGGCATGTTTGTGGGTATGTGTGGGTGTGTACGTTATGAGGGGAAAGCAAGAGAATTATAGCTCTCCCTTTTTGTCTGTTTCTAAACTAGCACTTTAGGTGGCAGACTCCTACTGGAACGGGCGATGACGATTACTGTGTAGAAAACGCATCGACTTTGATACAGGTTCTGTTAAATATTTTGCCAGTTTGTTTCGTGTGCCAGGTGCTTTATTCAAAGTTGCGGTTGACATAGACTGACCTAACAGAGAAAGAAATGGATGAGACCTCTTCTTTGGTTATGACAGTGGAGTTGAGCCCGGCTGTATGTTACTCTGAATTTGTTCCGGTCACTATCATAAATTTAACGGGATGGAGCAAAACTGAGAACCAATTTTTCTGCGTCGGCGTAAAATACAACAGAACTCCTAGAATGAGAAATGGACCATGGTTGTCGAAATTTGAAGACCAGAAAGATTGAAAGGAAGAACAGGATCAGTTTCTGAATTCCACTTGAAAAGTTTATCATTTTCCGCTATGATCCTCCACGATTGTTGATTAAACAAACAAGTCAGTCGACAAGAGAGGGGCAAAGAAAAACAAGAATGTGAAGAATATGAGATGGAAATGGAGGTGGGATTCTTGGAAACTGCAGTGAAAAATTATCCTGAATGGAGTCTTCATTTTTTCCAACCCAGAAAGGAAAGGAAAGCTAACTCCAAAGACTGATAAGTGAAGAGATCTCATTTTTCGGTGAAAGCCGGAACAATTGTTCCTTTGCAAATTGAGATATTCCCAGTGATGCGAAAATCTTACTTCTCTGCACCATAATTCTAATTCCATTCTAGTGTCTGATTTTATTTTACCAAAAAGACATGCACAATTCATTTAATATAAGAGATACCCAACAATTGAGGTCCTAATAGCGGAAGCCAGCCTTTCTCTAGCCTGGCCACTAGAACTTGAGAATAGGCATCGAGGATCTGGGCTGGACATTGATGAACCCAGTTTGGGTGCTGAGAATGTAGAAGCGAGTCGGGTAACCGAGCACAGGCACTCGAGTCTTGGCCTGACCTCAAGGGACGTGGGCCCAACTACCAAGGAACTGGGAGCGAGCACTAGTGACTTAAGCATGGGCCTAGCCATAGTCACCGTGAAACTAGGCACGGCTCAGTTCCTAGGTGTAGGTACCAAGGTCTTTGGTCCAACCACAAGGGACCTGAAAAGGAAATTTCACTAATTGAAGCTCCATAGACATCTCCTTTCAGTAGGAATTTCCACGTAATAGATCCTGGTTTTTGCTCTTTCTATTTCAAAGACCTTAGTTTGACCTAGCTTTGGGATGCTCTCAAGAGATTGCCTCCTCTTCAGCAAGTTGCTTTCCCAAGATCACCTCTGACTTGCAAAGATGCAAGTAAGTCACAATGCATTAATGTGCTTAATGAGCTGGACTAAGCTCAATTAAGGCCAAATATATAATCTGAAGGAAAGATTCCATAACTACAAAGATATAAGGCACTTTTCATAATTAAAGACTAGAGTGAAGTATTTAGGATTTTATTACTGATAAAGTTAATTTGTAAACCAAATGAACTCAAAAATGATAGTAGGACAAAGGGTGAGTTCGGGAAAACTTTGAAAACCAGCTTTTGATTCCCAAAGTCCTTTGAGTCAAAGCGGCGGTTGCTCTGGACTTTGGGCTTTCAAAAGGGAGACTTTGGGCATGAAAACTTTCAGTCAAAAGACTTTGGAAGTACAAAGCTGCTTTTTAAAGTTTTCCCAAACTCGTCCTTAGTATTCCACCAAGACAACCGACGAACAACACAAGCTAACATACCTTAAACCGGGAACCAATTGAAGAAAATTTGGAGGAATTTGATGATTCTTCAGGAAGTGGAGGAAATAGACCTGCCACAAAGGGGCACGTGGATTCCGTCAAAAGACCCTGATGTTCCACCTCGACATAATCTTTGTTCTTATCAAGGAACTGAGCCAGATAATTAACCTGGGAAACAATAAGAAACAGCCAATAGTCCTGTATAAAGGACTGTTAGGTCCAACTTTAATTGACGAAAGCAAAACAATAGTTACCTCCCCAGCATAGTGAGCTATTGTAAAACTTGTGCGAGAAAGCTTAGGTTTGATAAAGCGCTTGTTGTTCTTAAAGGTTTGATACAACTTCTGAGCAAATGTTTCATGTGTCGACTTAGGAAACATCCTGCAAAACAATGAGTATAAGTCAGATATCAAAGCCAGACTTACATTTTATTGATGTGACTAATAAATAGATATCCTGCTATGATATACAAGTCCATCATGGGGATCCAAAATCATGAAACAGTAACAAAATGAAATTATATAAAAAGAAAATAGAAAAATTAATTGTCCGCATACCAGGCTTCATCTAAAAGGGCAATGATCCCTCCAGGCTTCTGCAAGATTTTAAATGTTTCAGATGTTAGCAATACACAACATTCAAGAGATCATGAGGAACTTCTAATTCACCATGAAATTAGGTTAAAAATCTGATAACAGCTCATTAAGGATTCAGCAAAAGATATATTGGTGAGGACAAGACACCTTCTCAATCAGATCCAAGACATCTTGATTATCAACGAACTCTATGTAGCTCCAGTTGATCTCTTCTTTGGTATATTCCTCTTCTTCCATCTGACATGCTGCGGACACACATTACCAAAGATCAGGGTAGGGAACCCAAAATATATATAAAATAGGGGCATAAAAGTGTTTTACAGTTGATGAACCTGGTTAAAATGTTGCTGCAGTTTCTCATTTGTGAAATTGATGCAGAACTGCTCAAAGCTAGTAAAGAACAATAGTAAGATGCAAGTGTCAATTATATGCTTCCGGTCATGCATGTGTAAAGTTAACGGCTCACCTGTTGAACTTAAAGCTTTCAAATCCATAAATATCAAGAACCCCAATCAATTGCTTTGAGTTGGGATCTTGCCCAATTGAACTGTTAATCTTATCCACAAGCCTGGGAAGAAAAAGGAAATTGTCAAAGCTTAAACTTTTGGAGGGGACTATAGTTGTATTGCTGGTTTATAAATTAACAAATATAACAAAACAACCCCCATCATTCGAAAGATCAACAGAAGCAAGCATCAATTGTAGTCTTAATAGCAAGGAAAAAATAGCAACACTAACTCAATATAGGCTTAGAGCATGATTTTACTTGAAAAGCAAACAGCATAATATACAGTTCAGGTGTCTTTGTTGCTCAAGTTTCTTCATAATTTCATTGAAAAAGTACATTTTCACAGAAAAAGACTTGATAATTAATCCAACTAAGTATGATAGACTGGTCTGGTAAATGTTTCCCATTCCAATAGAATACTGAATCTTTGAAAACAGCTGACAGATTGATCCCTCTAATGCTACAGCTAAAGGGTTTATGTATATGCCGTTCCATGAAAGGCCTCTAGTGGACTGTGATTATCCTATTCCTAGTCATCTTCCTGGTATTCCATAGCAAGAGCGTCCCACTGCAGAAGTGTTCCCATGCTGCATGATTTTGGAGGGGTTAATCTATGCAGCCTACCCCTAATTTCTTAAAATGCTGTTTCCGTGACTTGAACCTGTGATGTCAGGCCATAATGGAATAACCTTTTACAGCTACATCAAGGCTCACCCTCTTGATAATCCATAGCAAAAGTAGAAAAAATAAAGTCCTTGGGATTCATGGGACAACATATGAAGCAAAAGACATGCAAATTCAGGGCAAGCCAGGAAAGCAGGCAGAAAGCAGTCGAGAGTTGAGAAGGTTAATTACCAATCAAACAGGCAAGAATAAATAGTTTTGGCTAGGGCATCCCTGCTACCAAGAGCAGCAACAGGATCCAGAGGTCTTGTGATGATCTCCTCAGGGGTCACCATTACACGCTTGATCATTGCATCTTCCAAGCTCTTGACATCGCATCTTGTGAGAGATTAATATATATAAGTTAGCGGCATGCGGTTAAACACCATATACAGGCATCACTAAAAGCAGGGTAATTACGTCCTACCTAAGTAGTTCAGCTGTTGTGTTCAGATGGAACCTAGACTTCTCATCTTTAATGACTGAAGAGTCAATTTCCGGCCCCTTTGCAAATTCAACATTTCCAAGATGCAAAACTGCAGCTACTACCCTAAAAATTGCCTCCTGAAACAAGCATTTGCAATGATATTAAATTCAACTGGAATTGACTGCTATTTCTGAGAGTTCTTGACAGAAAAGAAAAAGACAAACCTGTTCTTCCTCGCTAATTCCTACAACATCCATGGCCCTTCTGGTTGCGAGGTACTCCTCAGCATCATCGATCCCATTCAGCTCATAACAGCTGGATTGATTTAAGAAATGGAATGACCTAGGGTCTCCCAATTTGTATCTCTCTCTTTCCTGAAGCAAGTATTCAATCATTTCTTAGGAATCCAAAGAGATCAAAACTATCATTAACCATGGTTTAGAGAAGCAAATTAAACACTGAAGAAGTCACAAGAGCAATCACCTCTTGCGGAGCCGCACAAAGAAGGTAGAAGCAATGGTAGTTTCTCTCAGGATCTGAAATTTGGCAAACTCCAGATCTTTCAAGCAAATAAGTCCTTACAGCTGCCCCAGATATCCTCCCACTCGTCAAATTGGATCTCCACGAACTTTCCAAAACGACTACATTAGAGTAAACCCAGCACACACAGAAAAGTTGTAAGATAATCCCTCCTCAATATAAACAATCTCAAATGCTATCCAAGTATTCCTTTTAAGAGAAATGAACGGGGATCTAGAGGCCGATGGGCACATAGAAATACGCAAGAAATTTGAGGACTAAAATGGCCCAACAATCATCAGCCTTTCCATTAATTTCTGAACACTGTAGTGATCTCAGATTCATTTCTTAAGATTAGGGTAGCACTAGATTTTTGTGCAGGCTGTGAAACAGATTAAGTTCAAGCAGAACATCCAGGAAGTGAAGCGGGTAAAGAAGGAACACTCCACAGCTGTCTTTCAAACTAGTTGTCCAGGTTTTAATCATCGCAACAGGCAGCATATCTATTGGCTACTCACCTTGAATTATTGTTCCTGACCGTCTTTGCATTGCCGAATGCTTCAAGAACTGGATTAGACTGTGAAAGTCAGAGACCAAGCGCATAGCTAAGTACACAATTTCGATGAAACACAAAAGGCATAGACCTTCATCAATGGAAAGAAACAAAAGATCAATATGTACAATAGCATGGGAGAACTTCATCCTACTTCTAAAACTTGTTGTTCCACTGTCCGTCCTTCCACTCCAGATCGACCGCCCAGATATGCAAGATATCGCATGAGCATCTTCATTGTCTCAGTCTTACCAGCACCGCTTTCTCCACTTACCAAAATCGAATTGCTCTTTCCCTCATTCATCATTGCCCTGTCGTATATCTCTGACAAGATCAGAAGATGCATTCCAAGAAACTTTTGATTCTTACTCTAAATCAAATAAAGGTTCACCTGTATGCAACATTGGCAACAGCAAACACATGAGGGCTTAACTCTCCAAATGCTGCACCCTTGTACTGCTCCATCATGTGAGTATCATACTAGTGAGGTAGCCGTTGAAATGGGTTCACTGCGATGAGTATATTCCCTGTGTATGTCTGATAGCCCAAAAAGAAAAAATACAAAAAAAAAACAATTGTCACTTTCAGTTTTTCTTCAACCTAGTAGTTTAGCTTGTATTTTTAAATAAAGAAACTCAGCATCTTATAGATTTCGTTGAGTTCATATCTCATGGCTAAGTTATGAAGAACTCCCGGTTCATGCAAATACGAAAGCTTCATCATGTCATCCACACCTCCAGGAGGAGCTTCCATATCTTTTGGATATACTTTCGATATGTTACTGACAACCTGCAACGTGGATCCAATTTTATTATGATCCCCCCAGAAATAGCATCATCAGTAGCACAACAAGGTGTGTCTCGGCGCTCCACATTCCAGCAAAACTTTTCTGACTAAACCATCCTCTCTCCCCTTAGTACCAAAGTACAACAAGACTTGCTCAGTAAAATTTTCTAATAGAATCTTCTCTTTCTCAGTAAAACTCTAAAACAGAACCATCTCAACATGTACCCGCCCTAAAAGTTGTCATTTGGACAGATAATAGCATAATATTTGGTAGGAAAAATCTCAACTTTTACTATAAGAAAACCCCATTAGCAGACTAAGTGTAGTAGAAAACTCACCGTTTTTCCATCTGTTGTATGAATATGAACTTCCTCACCATTAATGCAGAAACCTTCACCATCACTGGATCCTCGACCCATACATGAGAACCAACTATAATATTCACCGATGCAGCCTGCAATGATTTGAGCACATCAAAAATGTTAAAAGGCTGCAAGAAAACTATTCAAGAATGTATCTTTGAATAAACAATTGTCTGCAAAACTACTTGAGGTAGAGAGATTTGCCAAAAATTATCAACATCACAAACTTCTCTAGGGCCAGCTCTAGATAATCTTGATAATCATAAATTTTCCCATAATTGGTTTTTACAAGTATCTTGCAAACCATGCTGTTGGTTGCAAGGAGGTAAGTGTTGATAAGCATATATTAACCGTCCTCAATCACATCACTTGTTTTTCCATTGAAAGCACACAGTGATGTTTTGTGGTAGTTTCCATGCACACTTATAAATAGAATAACTGTGATATTAGGTTTTAACAACATAACCACGTGTCATTCTTCATTGGGCTTAACCCCATTCAACGAATATCGTGCAATCATGCTTGAGGCTGTCCATTGCATGCAAATTCAGGTGGTTTCAATGCCACTTGAACACTCTAAAACTAAAAGTATAACATCCAATTTGAAGTATTGCATGAAATTTTAAAATTCAATTGAAGCTGGATTGCAAAAGTATAACGTCCAATTTGGACTAGGAATTAGAAACAAATCAAGAGGCAGGCACAAGTTCGCAACACCGTATCATTCCCTCAAGTTGAAATGGGAACATGCAATTTTCTCAATTGTGGCAGGTTTATAAACCATCTTCACTTAACTAGGAATTCTGCCAGCAAGCATGAATTAGATGCCTAAACCGATATTTAATTCTCCAGAGTTTTCTTCTGTGGTAACCATATTCTATTCCATGATCCAATCACCATTAGTCACTTGCCTCTAAGTTCCAACTAGTCATTCCAATCACTACTCACTATGTTGCCTCTACCACTAGTCGTGCATATTCGATTAACACCGAAACAGATTCATGAAATACTTCAAGCCATCTTGAGTCAAAACACTGCTAATCGGCTCAATTCCTCAGCAAAACCAATCAAGCTGAAAATTTTTACTTAAAAACCCAAGCAGCTTCACCTCAAGCTCTTCCGCAATTAAAGCGCATCAATATCTCAGCTAAAAAAAGAAAAAAAGACGCTTTTCATCCACAACATCGAACAGGCAAGCTTCACGTCCAATCTAAAAAACCAAAACCTCAGAAAGCTCAACCGATTCAAATGCAGCGAAACCAGCGAGTCTGAAATCTATACACCGATCGAATGATGACGACAACAACACGTCACCGCTACTGACCATGGATTAATCAATCACCACCGTCAATCTCCTCCATGGAAAAGAATCTGACTTGGTTTGACAAATATTCATTTTTTATGCCCTCCTATATGATATTAAGACAGCAAAACAGTAGACTTCATTCATTTTTTCTTAAGAGGTGCTATCAGCCTGACTGACGATGCATGTAATATGCTTGCCACGTGGGGTGCTTTATTCACGTGATGGGAGTGCGGTTCACTCATTTTATAAAAAAGCATTGTATTATTGTAGGTTGCTTCTGTTATGACAGTATGGAACCAAATGCAGCCAGCCTATGCTGCAAACATGTGGAATGAAGCACTCAACAAGTGACTAGGAACAGAGGTACCATACCTTTTAATATGCAATTGTCTGTCTGACATTATGCATCTTGTATTGCAAATTGTGACATCAATACTTTGAAAATTTTGAAGATTGAGCCGCCACTCACGCGGAAACAGCTTTCTAATGTTATTGCATCTTGCTACGTGAAGAGAATTGAGAGAAATCTCTTCAACTGGCATGTATGAGACAGGACCTCCGATTATCTCCTCCATCTTCTCACATTCAACTACGCTGATACTTCTCAGAGTAGGGAAGTGGGGCATCCACTCAGATTCCACCGCTCTCTTTATTTTATCACAGCCTTGAATGAAAATCTCTTCAAGACTAGGGAAAAGTGGGAGCGGATGTGGTGGTGGGGATGTAACTGCTGCTATTATCCCCACCATTTCCTTACATCTATATATTTCAATACTTCGTAGATGCGGCAGGTTGGATTTAGACCCATACCCAAAGAGATACTTCAGTTTGGGACATTGCCATATTTCCAAAACCCTAAGGCTCGAGAAGAGGAGAAGGGTAGGGGCTGCGGCAAGGGAGTCATGGATGTCGATTACTTCTTCGTCTTGTCTTCCACAGAGCGCCCCCAAGTTTTCCCATTCTCTTATATGTAGGTCCTCAAGGTATTCAAGCGGACCCATGCTAGACAAATTTGTCACACCATTGCATTTTATCATTGTCATTTTCTGCACATCTCGGGGAATCAAAACAAAAATGCCGGTGCATGCTCCCCCGACGCTCACAATAGCATGACCCCACTCTCGAATGTGGACTCTCCTCCCAAAATTCCCCAATTGAGTGTCATCACTTACTTCCACAATAAACATTGATCCTTCTATATCCACGTTGACTTTGTAATAGTGAGGGCTATCACTCTGCTCAATAAACCTCACAAACTTGTTGAAATCATCTACAGTTTTAAAGGAGCATCCAAATGCCTCCAATGCCCCCCATTTTGTAATGTCTTCTTCTTTTACCGCCGAAACTTTAAGACATTGCAAGTTTAGTAAACAGTCAAGTGTTCCTTTGGGCAATCTCTTAATACATGTATTGCTAAGGTCAAGGTATCTCAAGTTCACCAACTTTTCCAGACCCTCGAGTGCTTCAAGAACAAAACAACCACTAGCGTCCAACTTTCTTAAAGATGTGAGCTTCCCTAGATAAGGAATACAGCGCAAAAACATACACTTTTGGAGTAATAGTGCTCTCAAGCTTACCAATTTTGAGATGGAATTTGGAAGTTCTCTTAGAGAACATCCACTCAGGTTTAGAACCTTTAGCCCCCATAATTGATTGAAGAAAAAATTAGGGATGACCACATCATACTTTAAGCTACTATTCAGTAGTAAAGTTGATAGTACAGGGCAATCTGGTGACATGTTCAACGGAAATTCACTAATTTCACCTTCCATCAGAGAAACTTTCTCCAAAACATCCATCCAATATTCCTCTGGTGGAATCCTCCTCAACCTCTTTCCTGCTTTTACAATGGAAGTTTTACTCATGATATGCAATGCCATGTCTCTAATCAAATCATGCATTTTCATCTTGTGCCCATGATCTTCCAATAGGCAAACATTTCCAAGTTTGCTCAATATGGTGAGGCCTCTATCATATTGCTCCTTCCTCGTATTCAATCCATCAATCAATCCTTGGTCGATAAAGAATTCTATCAACTCGAACTTATCGATCAATTTACCTTCTGGATAAAGTGCACAAGATAAGAAACACTGTTGGGCATTGGGATTACCAAGGCAATCATAACTAAATTTCAGATTCATTAAGACCTTATCCATACATTTTTTCTCCATTCTCCATTCTTTCAATTTCACTTCCACTAGGGAATCCCTCCATTCTTTCAATTTCACTTTCACTAGGGAATCCCTCCATTCCAACACATCGGTCACTCCTCTCATGCTTCTTGCCATCATGATGAGTGCAAGCGGCAAGCCTTCACATTCTTTAACAATGGAGTCCATATCTACTTCAGTTTCCCAATTAAGGTCCACTTTGGATCCAAGCTCCTCCAAAAATAAACTCTTGGCTTCTTCATGAGATAGAGGTTCAATTGCTATTCTCTCATGACAAAGCTGGCAGCATACATCATAGAATCGAGTGATTAAGACCACCTTAATTCCATTTGCTCCAACAGGGATCCCCATCCCTTCAAGATCAATATATTCCCGCACATCATCGAAAAATATTATAGACTTCCCTATTTTTTTTAAACAATCGGACAACATTGCAGCTCCTTGCCTCACGTCCTTTTCTTGTGGTGTGCCCAATTTTAGTTTCTTCCAAATGTCCTCCTGTAACTTTTGTGCATTAAAATCTTGTGACACAGTGACCCACAACACATTGTCATAGTTTTCTTTTTTAATGAGTATGTTATGTATGTGCACCATAGTAGTTGTTTTACCAACACCCCCCATCCCATAAATGCCTAATAGGGATACGTGATTCTCTGCTAGACACTCCAAAATCTTTTTAATATTTCTCTGAAATGTCTTTCCCACCATCTTTCCTTCTAACAATTTACTGGATGTAGTCTCCATCGCCTCAAATAGTCCATTTGGGAAATTGCCATGTCTCATAAGGTCTTCTACTTTTTGCTTCACCATAACCACCTGTTGATATGGTGGCAAACAATCCTCACTTGCTGCCTCAGTACAAGGGAAATCATTTCTAAGCTTACCCACAGCTGCCAACCAATTCGTAGCTTCCATTCTCGGCTTCTTTAGCGATAGAGATGCACCATATTCTAACTCATTTCTTATGTAATGTTCTCTGCTATAAAGTCGTTTTAGTTTTCTTTTCGAAGCCGCACTCTTTTCAAAGTTGTCTGTGTTTGTATGACCCGTCGATGGTGCGCCCTCATTCATATCTAATCCTGCAGTTAAATCCATCTGTCTCATTATAGCATTCTTGCTTCTCCTAATAACGTAACATGCTGATAGATACATAAGGATTAATTTAGATAAATAATTATGTACCTGGTGATGACAATGGACCTATCCGGCCTGTTCCACAACGTGGAATTCGAGGAGGTGAAGGAGCATAATTTGGAGCTTGATGTGGAACGCTCTGATGTTGAGGGGGCACCAAAGCTGGTTGCATTAAAATATTGGAGTGTCCATGCATACAGGTAAACAGCATAGAACTTGGTCACAAAAAAATCCACAATGAAAATCAACATGCACATAAGTTTAATATTTTGATGAAAGAAACTATGATGTAAGGAAGTGATGTCGAACATATATAACATGCAATGATACCGTTAATTGAGAAAAGATTAGATATATGGAAATAGATGAATTTGAGTTATACCAAAGAGGGTTAATAACACAAAGAAGGATCACTTCAGCTATGAAAGCATCAATGCTCACTCGAGTCAGAATACCTATGATTAACTTGGAATGACAATATCTATTTAGGTAAATCAAGACGTCCCTTGTGATGGTGATGGGCCAGCCATATTTGCTCCATTCTCCAGAACTTGCAAATTGACAAGTGTTGCCTTGGTGTGAGGGCACCTAATAGGCCGTGATGCAGTTACGGGACATATGCCCCTCAAATCTCAAAGGGGAAAAGAACTGGTTTCAGTTCCACATTCTTCATTGCAGCTTGGAAGTGGTTGGTTAGAATGCGGGACGGTGTTGGTTATACTTGTTACACTAGGTATACGTGGTTGATTGCAATCCAGATTTGAATTACCTACACCAAGTAATTGATCATACGGGAATGATGATGCCCCTGCTGGTGCACCTTTCGGCATCACTAATTTATAAGCCACAACTTCATGCAGTAGACTCTGATCAAAACATTCTTAGTCACCATGACAAAGCAACATGGGATTTACAAGAGACCACGTGAATGAGAAATATAATATGAATTCTGTTAATAAGTGTCCTCACAACAATTAAACACCCAATCAAGGAAATTTTGTAATTACCAATGCATTGTCTCTCTTGTATTACGTGAAATCAATGCATTGAGAAGAAAAATATTTCCTTAGTAAGTATACTAAACACATGTGATGGGGCAGGTCAACGAGACCCATTTAATAGATCAATAGTATCATACCTTCCGACATTGATGGGTTCATTGTATCTATGATGTCCCCTGGAATCTGCGGAGGGGAATCAAATAACTCGGAAATAAGAGGTTCATTGAAAGGCTGTGATGGAAAAAGTGGTTCTATGTCCATGGATTCCCGTGGAGGAGATACACCAGTGCCATGTCCACCCTGCCTGTGAAAGCTCTGATGTGACTGATTAGACTGCTGGGGAGTGTAGATTGTGGCCGTGGGAGTGAGTTGAGTATCTGATGCAAGCAAAATGGATCCCTGTGACTCATTCAAAGTGTTATCAAGGAGCTGACGGTTTTGTGATGGCGATGGCGCACATGGATTCTGTAGTGCATTTGATGTCTCGGGGCCAAATGACTCGTTAAATAAAGTCGACAGTTCATCTGGCGTAAAGAAGAACGATTCTGGCAGGGGAGATGCACTAGGGTAACTGGTTGCACCAGCCCATGGGAGGTTCGCGATGTGGACCTCCCCCTCTGCCTGCACTACCCCTTCCATCAATCCATGAGTTTGTGGTGTCAAAGGAGGCGCACCTGGTGATTGATTGAGATACACGACAGCATTAGTTGCATTCATTTAGCTGGCTTTGTCAGGAAAATTTTGAAGTTCAGGGAGGCAGGAAGCTAGTTGCTTTGGCATGCCGTGAAATTGATTTTTAGTCATTAAAAAACAAAAGTGAACTTAAAATCATAACTAAGATCACATCAATCAGTTTTTACTTCACTAAACTGCCCCATTTTCTGTGGTAATTTGGAACTGCATACCTTGTGCAGATTGCAAATTGGTTCCTCCCTCCACATTTGGTGGATTGGATGTGCTGGTCGGAGCTACTCTCACATTCCCTTCCATCCTTTCCTCAGGTACACCTTGGTCGCTCAAATCCATCACTTTTTTAGGCATCAGTACCTCCCTGGCTTCTACCTTTACATCAACATCGACTCCCTCACATCCTTTAATACCATAGTGTGTGATTCCAGCCAAGTGAGCCTTGATCCTTGTAGCCCCTCCACTATTCACCTGTCCGCAGAAGTTACACTTCCACTTTTTGCTTTTTTCATTCAGGAGCGTCACATGCCTCCAAAATGGATCCCTTTCTCTAGGCATCGCGGCTACCGATATCCTACAAGAATTATTCCAACTAAATAAGGATGTTCAGTTGGAGAGTCCTTCTTTGATTCTTGCAAATGGAAAATGGCAATGATGAAGACGAAGCTGACATACCGGTTAGGATAGAAAAAGAAGAGTCAGAAGTAGAACTAAGAACCTGTTCTTGAGATTCCGAAGTACTGGTCAGCACCCAGGAATCCAGCAAAGAGTCTTTCTTCCGCTGAAGGCAGAGATCCAAATCCTAGAGTAACAAAGGCATAGGCTTGCTGTTGGAAATGGTAATGAACAGCTTTTGATGAAGAATCAAGAGGAAATCTGCCACAGAGACAACAGAATTGTTGCTGTAAATGCCTGCAGGAAATGTCTGTCTTTTCTTAATCATTTCATTAAGCTTTTCTTTGAGAAAGAGACACTCGGAATTGATCAAAGTATAGAATTCCGATCAACAACACTGTTGAAAGGTACGGATATGCTTTATTTTATTGCACTGTACTCCATTCATGAACCGTTGCCCCTGTAAGCATCCCCAACTGCAATTGCCATCGCTATAGATTACTAATTTGTGAAATTTTAGTGGATTCCTGGTTGTCTCAAAAGTTATTTCAACTGAAGTTCTGTAGCATCTTTGGCCACATGAATGGAAACTCCGGTGCTACATAGAGGCCTCCCGGAGAATCGGCATGTGGCCCATTATATAGTTGTCGTCGCATGCGTTTACTTTTTTGTATCTTTTTCTTTTTCAATCTACACTATACTTTTCTCCCTCTCTAAAGATTTGATTATTTTTACTCCACCTCACCTTACTTTGACTTTTCTATTTATTTTCCTCCTTGGATTCTACGAAATAATATATTTTCACTGTTTTGATAAATAGTTAGCATTATCTAAAATAACCCCCATGCATGAAAATTTTGAACATTTGAATGTATTATCTGTTTTGTCTTATTATTTAGGATCAATAAGCTGGCCTTTTTGCCATTGACTTTAGGGGTGTCAACGGTTCGGTTCGGTTAGGTTTTTTTGAAAAACCGAACCGAACCAAAAATTTCGGTTCGATTCAGTTCAATTTTTTCGGTTTTTGGGTTTTGGTTTTTGGTTTTCTGTTTTTTTTTTTTTTCCTTTTTTTTTTTTTTTTTTTTTTTTTTTAATGAAATCTCCAAGCGATCCCCCAAGTATTTTGTAAAAGAACCACTCTTTTCCTTTTTGAGCTCTATAAACTAACTTTGGAAACAATTTCGTCATATGACTATATCAATTGAAGCAAACAACGCCCAACAAGTTCAAGCTTCACGAGCAGATGACTTGTTAAACAGCAGTCACACTCATCGAGATCAGATATAAAATCATCTCATACATTGCCAAAAGTAAAGAGGAAAAAAAAAGGATTATATTTGAAATCATTGCATAGAGTTCCTACCAGTCATCAATGAAAATTCTCCACTCAACTGCTTATACAAGTACTGAAAAGGACTAAACCGTGTAACAAGATTCAGTTCACAATGAAGAAGTTTTGCATTTCTTCAAGCCAGTTGCAGCTGATGTGGAGCGTGGATTCTTAAATTATATGAAGTGCAGTTGAAATATTTAGGAGTGAAGTGACAGGTCCAATATCAACAGGACTTACCATGTTCATTCTGACAAACAAAGTTCCCATGATACCATCAAAACATTCTTGTGCCAAAGAAGCAATTCATATTCTCTGCTCATTATGGAATTATCACCACAAAGCAACAAACCTGGTCACTCAGTTCAAATATCACTTCTTTTAACAGAAAGAACCACGACCAAGTGATGCAAAATTTATTCTCGCATTCCATTGTTAAGGTCCCATATATGTAAGAATGCAGAACACATGATCAGCATGCGTCCAAAACATTTTTTTGGCTCTAAGCTGTTGCTGTTCTCTCTTATTGGTTCAGGATAACACTAAATGGGAAATCACCTGATTGTTCCACTTCAAAGGATCAATGTACAAACTGACCGAAACCAGAGCACCCGTGGACAATGCATTACTGGAATTTCTTGGTTTTCTTTGACCATCCAGAGCAACCAAATTTCCAACCAAAGTACGGGATGATTGAGCAAGACCCAACATATGGGATATACACCGAGGATCCTAACCAAGATGAGATCTTTCTACTCATTCATTTCCTAACAAGCCCTTCCTGCTCCAAATTAATGCTGGTCAGTCATTAAGTCCATGTAATGCTACAGACTCCGACAATCATACACAAGAGAACAGTCCCCCAAAACACTAAAAAAAGAAACCAATCCGATTCAAACCGAAACATGATCTTGCCAGGGTAATGTGCAAAACAGATATCGTCACAACAAACAGCTCATTCAAATGAGCCCTCACAAGATAACTTACTCCAAGAAGAGAGAATTTCCCCAGAAAGAGAAAAGGGAAAATCGCACCTTCAAAGAGGCAAATCGCTTTCGGGTTCCGAAACCAAGACCCGCAACGCCACCAACGTGGGAGCAATTCGCAGAAGCATCGGACCACCTGTGGAGCTTATGAGGAGGAGGGCAGAGGGCACCACGCTGGCGCGAAGAGGACGGCGTCAGAGACGAAAAAAGAAGGAGAAGAAGAGAAGCGCAATGAAGACAGTCGAACCACATCCACCATCTAAGCCCCCAAGACTCGACCAAAAGCCAAAACCCAGAAGAGCGGAGCCGACTTTCTTCCCCCTCGGAGCTTCTGGGCACCGAGAAAAGGGGGCCAAAAACGCAGCTTTACCAAAGAAAGAGGGCGAGGGGAGACATGGGAACGGAGGGTCGCCGTCGCCGTCGCCGTCGCGGTCGCCGTCACCGTCGCACCTCCAACCGACCAAGACGAGACACGAGAGGAGAGGAGACGGGAGTCAGGAGAGAAAAATATGGTTCGGTTCGGTATCGAACTGATAAAAATATAATTTTTTTATTGAGAATCGAATCGAAAATCGAACCGAACTAAAAGGACTTTGGCAGGATGAGAAGTCATTCAAGGGCCTCAATCGTTGATTTGTCGCCGCTGACTCTCTGAACGTTTTGATCCTTAGTTTTATGCAACCGATTTTTTCGTTAGGTGGGGAAAACTTAGGAGCAACTTTGGCTTCGGCAAGAGAGGTATAGCTCTATTTTTGCTCTGAACGACCATATTAGATGGGCAGATTCCTTCCGGAACGTGGGAAGAAGGTTTACCATGTGACAACGCGGCAAATTTGACGCGGTTCCATTAAATAATAAGATTCTGCTGATTTGGTTCGTGCACATTTTATCGAAAGTTGGGGTTGAGATCACACAAATAGCATAGAAACTAACCTAACCGAATGAAAAATGGATGTGGCAGCTTGTTTGGTTCCACAAATGAGTTGATCCCGGAAGTCCTGCTGATTTTTCTGGAAACTCGGCAAGTTGGTGATAGCGATGAGGAGCCGCTCTGGTTGAAGTAATCTGATGTATTTGTAAGGAAGAAGAACCAAGAGTCTCCAATACCTATAACTCCATCCCGTCTTCTCCCTTCACTTCTTCGACCTTAAGATATCGCGAGTTTGCCAAACTTGTACCAGCCACTATTCCTTCCACCAAATAGACAGTATTTTCCTTGTATTAATTGGATAAGTTTTAGGATGTGGTTGAGTTTTCATAACAAATTTAGGAATTCTTATGCATTATCATTTCATTCTTTTTCCTCGGTTTTCTTGCATGCGTTTTGCTATTGTGGTGCTTTTTTGGAGCCACGCAAATACCATTTAATTTTGATGAATAGACGGTGTTCGTACAAAATATTTATGCTTTGAATGCACTCCGTACAAAATATCATGATTAAGCAACACTATCAAATTGCTGAGGTCGACATCCACCATCACTCAAATCATGCAAGAGGAACAAGCATCTTATATTGTCGATATACAAGTACTCTTATAAGTTATAACCAATACCTTGTAATTAACTTGATAGATTCAATGTTACTTTTTGTAATCGAGAAAGTTGCAAGCCACTCTAAAACATTTAGCTAATATAATTATATATATACACTTAAGATTTACCATATCGTTTTGTAAAGTCATTTACCACATCAATCCGTTTTTATTTCTAGCATTAGTTGAAAATTTACTCCACCATTCTCAAATAAAAAAACTTACTCATTTTTTCCTTTTATCCTTCCGTCCAGAATTCCATATCATACCAATTAAGGAATAAAGCCACAGAGAAAAACATAATCAGAGAGGAAAAAATATAATCACGAAAGAGCATGTAATTTACCTTATGCAAGGCATTAATATTATTTCAGGTATATATGCTAAATAATTTTGATTAGTAAAGAGATTATGATGTCAATAGCACGCACAATGTATCTCTCTTTTCTCCCAATTTTTTTCCTGGACATGCATGTGCAACTCGAGGGAAAAATTTATCGTCAGACACCAAATTTATTCTCCAAATAGATAGAGCAAGTTGACCCGTAGCGCCACGTTAGGCATAATGGTTTGCTCCTTAATATCATCCCTTCAAAAATTTACCAATTTGAGAAGTTGCTAAAGAAAGATTTCTTTTTTTTTAATGACCCAAAAACACAAGTACAAAGGCTCAGCTATTTAGAGGACCGTAGAACCTTGCAACCTCTCATAAACTGATCAAGCCTAGATCTTTAATTTATGCAAATGACCCATGCATGTAGCAGTTTGCATTCGTAGAAGAATGATCTGGGAAATATGGTGAAGCATAATTTATATCTCACGCAATTCTTAGGGAAAAAAGAAAATCTCGACTTAAAAGAAAAAGGTCATTTTCGTTGGCAAATACACGTGATACTATCATGAAATGTCGGTACACTTTGGTCTATTAATACGCTGTGGGACTTACAGAAATCTCAAATATAGGCCTTATTGAGAAAAAATAATGTAATTGGGTAGCAGTCATACGGGGAACGGTCCCCGTGTGGACAAGAGAATGCTAAAATAACAGTAGGACTACACGAGGTATCACCCACTTCACAAGTCAATTTTCTACCAACTTCCCTCGTCTTCTTTTTATTTGTCCATCACTCGGTTTCAGACTGAGGACTTCTAGAAACCAACCAAAATTGCCAAGATGCTAAACTTCGAAGCCCAAGCACCGTATCCACAATTAATGTGTATTCTCAGTAAAAAAAAAAAAAAAAAAAAATTAAAACACATACATATATTTACCATTGGAGAATTCATTTAAGGTTATTACATCTTACAGATACATCCACCCGTAGACTTCCACTCAACAGAATTCATTTGTCATATAATCCTTCAAATTTAATTTTCTAGATGTATATATTTTTATTTGACTATTACTTTTTCTAGAACTAAGTAGCTGTTCTCGAGATTCGGAACACCGGTCAGCATCCAGGAATCAAGCAACAGTCTTTCTCTTGCTGTTGCTGAAGGCGGAGATCCAATTCCTTGAGTAGCAAGGGCATTGGCCTGCTGTTGGAGACGGGAACGAACAACTTTTTGCGAAGGACGAAGAGGAACTCTGCCAGAGTGACAACAGAACAATTGCTGAGAATGCCCAGGAAGTGTCTGTTTTTTTTTTTTTTTTTTTTTTTTTTTTTTTTTTTTTTTTTTTTAAATTATTTCATTTTGCTTTTCTATGAGAGAGAAAGAGACTTGGCATTGGTCAAAGCCTTGCGCAATGATAAGACACTGTTTTAAGGTACGGATATGCTCTATTCATTGCACTGCACTCCATTCATGAGCCCTTTGCCCCCGCTGGCATCTCCGACTTTAATTGCCATGGCTAGTCGCTAGCGCTAGCACTTAAATTTATGGGTTTGGGCAGAGAACAGAATAAAAGGCAAGAAAAGAAGAGAGTTGTGCGAAAGAAAAGGGGAGAGAGCTAAGGGACACAAGAGAAGAGGATGAGGTTGAAAAATGAGGAAGAAAAAAACAAAAGGAAACGAAAACAAATAGAGAATCCAAAACAGCCCACAGTCAAGAAAAATTACTGTTGACACCTAATTACTCCATCATCTTAATCTTAATGCATATAAATGTCCAGATTTCTTATGGATAGCATTTTTGGAAACACGTTTTTACCTTTGAACTCCATCATCTTAATGCATATAAATGTCCAGTTTTCTTATCTACAACATTTCTAGAAATGCGTTTTTGACTTTGAACTCCATCATCTTAATGCATATAAATGTCCATTTTTCTTATGTATAGCATTTTTGGAAACGCGTTTTTGCCTTTGAACGCTTTGGCCATAAAGGAACTCATATGAACGTGTACTCAAGAAATTTGGGAGCCCACTTATCTTTTTTTTTTTTTTTTTGGCCCCAAATAGGAATAACTAAATAAAGATTTTAAAATAATCAGGGTACCAAATGAGGTGGAAAACTATTATTAAATTAAAAATATGGTTCACTTAGTGGCCAAACTCACTAACCTTTGCAAAGAAAATGAAAAATGAACATACAAAATTTACCTAAGAAGGTTACCGCACTATTTTCCTCTTCATACTCTAACATCTTTATATATATAGATATCCAATTTTCTTATGTCTAGTATTGCTCTTTTTTCTCTCTAGAATTGAGTCGGATTGTATTAATTAGGAAAATCTCCTGCACTTGTTAATCTATGAGACCAATGTCATATGCGATTTGGATCTTTACACCAAAAAGAAAAAAGAAAAATTCAAACATGGGATGATTTAAAGAGAAATAACAACTTACTAACTTTTAAGGAAAAAAATAAGGGTGCTCCATGCAAATTTATTATAATTATTCTAAAAGTTTATATATATATAAAGGGTCTAAAAATCTTTTTTTTTTATTGGGCAGGTGGCAGACTTTATCATAAAGTCTTAACGGCGAAGAAAAAAATGATTATTAAAAGGGAGCCCGGGGGAAGGGGGTGGCGGGGGCGTGTAGATAATGTTTCCGGCCTCTTCTGGTACGTACGGATGGACGGACAGATTTGATCCGATCGATGTGACAATGATCTGTTCGTACGGATTTGATCCGATCAATGATGACAATGCAACCCACGCACGCGCGGATATGTTCTTCTGCGCTCGCCTTCGTCCCTCCTCTCCACCTCCCCATCTTTCCTTACGTGTGCGTGCTTTCTACGCGTTGACCTAATCAAGCTTGCTTTCTTTGATTAATCTAAACCTGGGTCATTTAAGAAAAACAGCTCTAATGCTGATTTCTTCATTATGCTTACTTAAAAAGCCACATGACTACGTCTTGATGAGGGCTTGCAGTGTGCTACTCTAGTTTCACTTTCTTCTCTTGTACAAGTTCCTTCAACATATCTTGGACCCTACAGCTTGCACGGAAGCTTCGATTGTAGCGTGCGAATGGTAGGTTCACTGGTATGGACCACATTCCCTCTTACCATTTCTTGAAAATTTTCCAAGGTTCACTGATATGGACCACATTTCCTCTACCATTTCTTGAAAATTTTCCAAAAATTTCTCTCTTTTAGCTTCTTCCTCCGTACCAAAGAGAATAAAGCATATGATGTTGAATGTAAGAATTTTCATCGGGGGCAATGCCTATAGGAAGATCAAAACATTATTGTTATTCACTCTTCTTTTGATTATTGAAGAGATTATGTGTCTTCCAAGTATATGCATTCATTCTCACGATCATACATGCGGAGGCAATACAAGTGTGAACCCCTAGTCATACGAGACTATTCTTTCTTCGTCTTCTTTTGACAGCAAAGGGCGAAAAGAAAACTTCCCAGCCTATGTTCCCAAATATAATAAAATCACTGAACAGATCGAGAATTCTAAATTGTTTAATATCGAAACATTTTAATTTGGGTCAAGTTGCTTTGATCCAAAAGACCGAATGGCAGCGTATGTGGCACAACATTTTCGATCAATAAGTTTATGCAATATCATGTTTAAAATTATTTTTAAACACAAACAGATTAAAGGCAATATTGCCCAGATAGTAAGCGGGCTCTACTAATCCCTTGGCTTCTCAAATATTCAGACCCATCGTCCTTTGGCTAACCCGAAACATTAACCAAATTTTTTTTTTTTTTTTTTTTTTTTCTGGCCAAAAAGTTCCTCACCAGGTTGAAATTGGACAATACTCCTGCAAATTCCAAGAAGGCAATTTCATGTGAAGCTCTGCAGCATCATTAGCAGTTGGAATGTGAAGCTTAGGACATCTAAGTGATACTTACTGTGGTCTAAATGCATGATTTCGGTCATTCATTGTCATGATTTCGGTCATCGCCACAGTGGTTGCCATCTCATGGCATGATAAACTCACGAGAACAATCTCCACCACTTGGTTTGCTGCCATGATATCCAACCTCACCTAATGGGGGCAATCGTTATCGATTGGCCTCCGCACATCATTTTTTGGATTTGAATCACAGAGGCCGTCCCCGGCGAGCTCTTTAGTAATTCAAAACCGTTTGGCCAAACAGCGCCTCCGCGCGCTCCGGCCCCTACCGTTTCTTTCAGATTCCCAAACATCATCTCCCAATTTCTGGAAAAATGCGGGTCCATTTCGCAACCCGAATCCGATTCGCGAACCCGAATCCGAGCCCATTGCAATACGCGTCCCCGACCACCCTCCTCCTCCTCAAGCTCCCTAGTTTCCCCGGCCGGATCTCCGCCTCCGTTCGCCGCGGCTCCGCGAAGATGGCGGAAACGGCCCGCTCCACCAATCCGAAGCGGCCCCTCTGCCCGTCCTGCTCCAAGCCCGCGCGCACGTGCCTCTGCGCTCGGATCCATTCTCCGGGTCTCGATCACCCCGTCCGCGTCACCGTTCTCCAGCACAGCCTGGAGCGGAAGCACCCCTCAATTCCACTCGAATCTTGAGGCTAGGGCTCAAGAACGTCGCCGTCGCCGCCGTTTCCGACGTCAACTCCGGCGCCGAGTTCTCGATCTCGCCGCTCGAGCCGCACGCCGAAATCGGCGCCCACGGATTGGTCGGCTCGGATTTGGGTGTCCAAAATGGGGAGCAATCTGGAGTGGAGGTGGGAAACCCTAATTCGGTCGTCGAATCGAATGGAGCTCATTGTCCTTGGGATGATAGGAACTGCCGTTCGATTGCCTCGAACGGTGTGGAAGTTTCGGAGGATTCCCAGGCGCTGCAGAACTCGCGCGCTTGTGGAGTCGTGTCTAGAGGTACTAGCAAACCTGTTATCAGTTTTCGAATGGGCAAGAAGGGGACTATCGAATCGACAGACCATGTTTGGATGTCTAGAATCGGCCACCAAGGAGCTGATTTCGATGCCATATTAGATTGCCAGTCAGCTCGTGATGTTCTGTCGAATGGATTTGTGGTTAGGAAATCGCAAAACCTTGTATCAAATCTGAGCTTGGAGCCCGAAGAATATGAGGAATTTGTGCTCGAGGTGCCGCGAGGGTCAGTGCTTCTGTTCCCGACCGAGAATGCACTCAGCATTGACGAACTCAAGGCAGCTGAATTTGAAGTCAGGAACTTGTTGTGCTGGATGGCACGTGGATGAAGGCAAAGAGAATGTATAGCGAGAATCCTTGGTTGAAGTTGTTGCCTCATCTGAAGTTGGATTTGGAGGTGATGAGTTTGTATGAAGAAGTTAGAAGTCAGCCTAAGGCTGGATGTTTGTCCACTCTTGAGAGTGTCATTTACACGATGAAGGCAATTGGGGGCAGTCCAGAGGGGCTGGATCAGCTGTTAGATGTTTTCGAGTCAATGGTCGATGATCAGAGACGATGTAAACATGAAAGATTGGGTAAATCCACTTCAGGGTAAGCCTCTTCCAGCTTGCCCTGCCATAGTGAGCTCTTGGGCAATTTTCTGTTCAAGTTCATATCGCATGATTGCATTGATTATTTGTGCCTGTTGAATTTGCATTCACTGAAGTCTCTGCTGTCTCATCTTTTGCACTTCTCAAGTTTTCAAACTAGGTCCTTCCCCTCTTAATTATGTCTCTTAAGTTGAATTTGCCAAAGATGCGCTGATTTTCTGTACTGTGATTCTCTTTTTTCTTTATGAATATTGACTACCAGCAGGCACGTTGTGTTGAGTATCAAAGTATCTGCTTAAGCTTATGCTGTAAATCAATCTAATACTACAGTATGACCCATGTGATGCACAGATATATGTAACTACATCAAAGTTCAATGTGTTGACACGTCAGAATTCAGATAGAAATTGCCATTTCTCAAAATACTCTTTATTATTTAGCTCAGTTAATTATTCTCCACATGTTAGATTTCAAATAAAAAAGTAAATCATTATTCACTTTACAAAGAGAAAGTACAAATATATTTTGCCAAAATGGGCAGCCTTACTAATGATAAATTATCACTCCATGTCGTGAATGATCACCTTTCACTCTCCTGATGGTGATAAGTAGGGGTGTTTTGAATTTCAACACAGGAAAAGAGGCACTCGAGAAAAATAAGGTTTCAGAGATTCTAGCCTACATACTGATCTAACCCAACAACAAGATTAACTGCATTTAGGGAATCACCTATCATCCGCTCTAATCGATTGTTAGATGGAGAGATAAAATGGTTTTCTTCGTTATAATTCATCAATCTATAAGGCAAATGATTACTTAACATCTTATTTCCTTATAATTTATGTCTTGAGAATATTATATACTGCCCTCCGGAATATCTACTCGATTAAGTTAAAGAACAAAATCAGTTCTCTTGTTTATTACCCGGTCAGACTGAAAATCCCTTAGTACTTTTGTTGCTGTCTTTATCTATTTTATAGGATGATAGGGAAATTACATATATTGTGCTGAAAAAGATTTAAATAATTTCAACGAATATAAATAATTGTAACTTCACCATTACGTGATTCAATTAATAAAATGAACCTTTTTCATAAGTTGATGCTCTGTTATCAATTTTTTTTTTTTTTAATATTTTGTTAGGTAAAAAGCAAGAAAGAAGGAAAAAAAACAAAAATTGAATCAGATTCAAACCAACCCAAAGAAATTGGAAGAGCAGAAGAAAAATTCAGGCCCTTTTTGTTCAAACGGCATTTGGTTTGATTAACATAGAAAGCATCGATAGTTTCTGGAGGGGCTAAGATAAGAGAGATTGCATGGAGACTGGGGAGTCGAGCCAAATGTCGAAATGAAAACATACACCATTGGCAAAATGCGCTTGGTTATGTTGTCCAGAAGAGTTTCTCGCACTGGCTTCTTTATTGGGTTAATAGTGCTTCAACTTTTGTCCACCAATCAGGATGTTTGATGTAGCTAAGTCCTGAAAAGCTGGCATAGAGGGAGTCCTGGATAGTCAAGGAAAGATCATTTCTCTTTCTTTGGCACAATCCGGAGCAGTAGTCCTTGAGTAGGTACTGGCACAGGGTCCCTAATGTAATGATCATCTGAACTAACTCCCAAGAGTACTGAGTGACCAGATAATGGATGGCAACAAGGGTTTCGATCCTTGCAAATTCATGTCCTGGGCATATGTGAGGCCCTCCTCCGAAAGCAACAAAGGTGTAGGGTGGTACTGACGTCTGGTTTTCAAATCTAGCAGGATCAAACTTTGATGGTTCGGGGAATATGCTCTCATCCATGTGCGTCATGCTTGATGCCCAGAAGATCTAAATCACACATTAAGTTCCAAAAGCATATTAATCGACTGGTTTCACAGATAGAGAGAATAAATAGCAGATAATGCAAACATTTGATGAGATGGGAAAAGTTATTGGCATCCTTACTTGCCAACCTTTAGGAATGAGGTATCCACCGTACTCAATATCCTTAAAGGCTACCCTGAAGCCAGCAAAAACAGGTGGAACCATCCTCAGGGTTTCCATGGCTAGTATCCATGTGTATTTCATCCTGGCAAGGTCTTCCCAAGTTAGAGGTTCTCCTGAAGTCCTGCTTTTTGCTATCTCTTCTTGTTCTGCAAAAGCAAAAGACGCTTGTGACTTGCAGTAAGGGGGAAGGAACATGCTTCTGAGCTTTGTTATTAAAGCTGACATCTGACTTTGAAAACTCTGAATAATTTGTGTATTGATTTGTCTTACATTTGGCAAGTCATCCATTTTCCATCAGCAAAATAGATTCATTATTATTAACATATTCTTCTTCATTTAGTTTTATTTTTCTTCCTTTTTGGGTTGCAGGAATCTCTATGCAGCTTCAGCAAATCGAAAAAGATGCCAGAAATAGAGGATGCGTACCTTGAAGAACTGCTTGATAACCAGCAGGATTCTTAGAAGACACAGCATGCAAGTCATGAGAACATATGAGGTATCATGTCCTGCAACCATGATTGGCATGATATTGTGCAAAATTTCCTTGTCAGTCACAACTCATTTATTTTCTTCATCGCGTTTACTTAACAGGCACGTGATCAATTCTCGATGAGGAGTGGCAGTGCGCTGTCTAGTTTCTCTTTCTTCTCTTTTACAAGTTCCTTCAACAGACCTTGGACCCTGGAGCTTGCATGGAGGCTCCTACTATAGCACGTGAATGGCAGCTTTACTGGTATCAACCACACTCCCTCTATCATTTCTTGAAAATTTTGCAAGAATTTCTCTCTTTCTGCTCTTTCCTCCATACCAAAGAGAAGAGAGCATATAATGTTGAATGTAAGGTTTTTCATCAGGGGCAATGCCTATAGGAAAATCAAAGCATTAATGTTATTTACTCTGCTTTCGTTTGTTGAAGAGAGCATGCACACTTTCAGTCTATGCATTCATGCTCATAGTCAATGGATGCAGAGGCCATAGAAGTGTGAACACCAGTTATATGAGGGAGTGAGTGCAAACAGCATACGTTCCTTAAAATTGATTTGTATAGAATATATCTCAAACAGATCAAAGCAACTGTGGGAGTTTTACAGCATATTGACGTACCGCAACTTTTTCCTTGCCCTGCCAATGCAACTCGATGTGCTTTCTGACTTCTTCATCCATTTTGCCCACCTACTGCTTCAGAGATTCTGGTCGCAAGAATGACATCAGAGAGTCTCTCATGCATTTGTGATCTTGGCCCCTGAGTTCCATCAGATTTCGGTCTCCCAGAATCGCGCAGATGGATGCTGTTTGTTTGTTGGCCATCTCGCTGCTGTCTCCAGAGAATACGAGCTTGTTCGTTGCTTGTCCATGAATGAACACCGTTGGTTTGCCAAAGAGAGAGAGCCTCGAGATTGGTCCATACTTCCGCACTCTTTCATGGAGCCATTCTTCTTGCATGTTTGTCCTCATGGCTCGGAGCAGATCAAGGCTTTGGCCTATAATGGGGATTCCCAACAAACCCGGAGGTAGCTTTCATGATGAACCTCTTCTTCTTCAGCTTAATAAAAAGAGAACTGGTAGAAGGAAGAGAAGAAGGATGATCAAAATGTTCATTGTTGTGGGTGCGGGCATGTGTGTGGGTGTGTGGGTATGTGTGGGTGTGTACGTGATGAGGGGAAAGCAAGAGAATCATAGCTCTCCATTTTTGTCTGTTTCTGAACTAGCACTTTAGGTGGCAGATTCCTTCTGGAACGGGCGATGGCGATTACTGTGTAGAAAACGCATCGACTTTGATACAGGTTCTGTTCAATATTTAGCCCATTTGTTTCGTGTGCCAGGTGCGTTATTCAAAGTTGCGGTTGACATAGACTGACTTAACAGAGAAAGAAATGGATGAGACCTCTTGTTTGGTCGTGACAGCGGAGTTGAGCCCGGATGTATGTTACTCTAAATTTGTTCCGGTCACTATCATAAATTTAACGGGATGGAGCGAAACTGAGAACCAATTTTTAATGTGTTAGCGTAAAATACAACAAAACTCCTAGAATGAGAAATGGACCATGGTTGTTGAAATTTGAAGATCGGAATGATTGAAAGGAGGAACAGGATCAGTTCCTGAATTCCACTCGAAAAGCTTAACATTGTCCGCTATCATCCTCCGCGATTGTTGATCAAACAAGTCAGTCGACAAGAGAGGGGCAAAGAAAAAGAAGAATGTGAAGAATATGAGATGGAAATGGAGGTGGGATTCTTGGAAACTGCAGTGAAAAATTATTCTGAATGGAGTCTTCATTTTTTCCAACCCATACGGTCCAAAGACTGATAAGTGAAGAGATCTCATTTTCGGTGAAAGCTGGAACAATTGTTCCTATGCAAATTGATATATTACCAGTGATGCGAAAATCTTACTTCTCTGCACCATAATTCTAATTCCATTCTAGTGTCCGATTTTATTTTACCAAAAAGACATGCACAATTCATTTGATATAAGAGATACTGAGCAATTGAGATCCTAATAGCGGGAGCTAGCCTTTCTCTAGCCTAGCCACCAGAACTCGAGAACAAGCACCAAGGATATGGGTTGGACTTTGATGAACCCAGCTTGGTTGCTGATAACGTAGAAGCGAGAGTCATGTAACCGAGTATAGGCACTAGAGTCTTGGCTTGACCTCAAGGGACGTGGGCCCAACTACCAAGGAACTAGGACCAAGCACTAGTGAGTTAAGCATGGGCCTGGCCCTAGTCACCATGAAATTGGGCATGGCTCGGTTCCTAGGTATAGGTAGGGGTGTGCGTAGTCAGGCGGGCGGGCGGTTCCCGACCTAGAACCGGAACCGCCGCTAAGGACCTGCTCCAAAATTGGAACCGGGATCCACCCGTTTGTTGCATGGATCCACTTCGAACCGGACCGCCGGTCCGGTCCGGTTCCTGGTGATCCATAAAACCAATCTTGACGCAAAATAATTTTGGTTTTCAACATAGAAACGGTCGGGTCATGAGTTGGGAAGGAGGGAAGGAGGTCTATGGTCGGGTTTTCAACATAGAACGGTCGCGAAACAATTTTCCGCGGCTATGGTGGGTGGCGGCTGACGCGAGGGGGCGTCAACGCTTGGGGAGGAATCAAAATGGCGATAGGATTAGGAGGAACCGAGGAAGAGACAAAGAGAGAGAGAACTGAAGACAAAGGGAGTGAGGAGATGAGATCTAATCTAGGGTTTTTTTTAGTAATTTTTTAATATTAAAAGGTTCCTGTCCGGTCCGGTGGGCGGATCCACCCATGGAACCGGAACCGGACCGAACCCACCGGTTCCGAAAAATTGAACCTGGAACCGGGACGGTTCTCAAGCAACCGCCGGTTCGGGCGGTTTCGGTCCGGTTCGGGCGGTTCGGTCCGGTTCGGGTGATCCGGATGGTTCCTGGGTATTTTGCATACCCCTAGGTATAGGTACCGAGATCTTTGGTCCAACCTCAAGGGACCTAACCTTGGCTGCCATTGAGCCAAGCATGGCCTTGACAAACCAGTGCCTGTGTAATATAATGGCTCAATAAATCCAAGCCCATGTCGGACAAACTCAGCCCATCTATCCTCTTCTTTTTTTCTAGATATTTCATGTGAGGCCAAGCCGCAGACAAAATTGAAAAAAACGGTAAGAGAGGGGGAGCCGTTCGTGAGAAGGAAAAAAGGGGACGAGAGAAAATTTCATGCACTCACGATTTGGACGACTCGTCAAGCCAAATCAACACTATTTTGCAACATTGGTAAGTAATCGAAACCTTTAATTGTCTATTTAAAAAAATCGCTGAAATTAGGGTTTGAAATTTGGATTTAGATCAATTATAGATGTCGGAATTTGAAGACCAGAAAAACTTAATCAGGTTTCGAGTTCTGCTCAAGAAGTTCATCATCGTCTGCGGCGATGATCAAACAGTTTCATCGAACAGTTTATTTGCATTATAACTCTGGTTCCATCTTAGTGTCTGGTTCTTTGCACCAGGCAATGCCCTTGTCATATGTTTTGGTTGGATTTGGACCTTTATTTAGTTGCATAGCTTTCAAGTGGATGCAATCAACTGCCATTCCAGCAATCAAGAAAATTTGTCGAAGCATCACAAACTATACATCTGCCACACACCTGCGCTGTCAAACTCTTTTGAAAGGTGCTCATACTGGAAATCAGCTTAGTGTTTGGACAAGGCTGTTACTTATACGTGTGGCGCTCGAAGAATATGAGGACTTCAGAGCGTGGGTTCTGCATGGATCTGCCCTTCTATTTCCTACTCAAAATGCACTTGGCGGTGATGAACTCAAGGAGGCGGCTGAGTTTGAAGTGATGAACTTGATTGTGCTGGTATGGAAGGTGGATGAAAGCAAAGAGAAAGTTACATTGAGGATCCATGGTTGAAGCTGTTGCATCTTTTAAAGGAAAAAAACATCCAACGGTGGATGTAGGCAATAATTGCACCATGTGATGTTGAACTTGTAGCCGATGACCATCTATGGAGAAGTTAGAAGTCTGCCAGATGCTGGATGTACATTGTGCACTTCAATCAGGCTGGATTGCATTATGCAAATTCATATTATTCTGATGCATACGCAAAAGATGGACGCTAGTCAATGAAACATCATCACATTGTGCTGCAGGCTAATATTATGTACAACTGTCAGTGCAAAGTTGCAAGCACTGCCATGAAAAGGATCAAAGTTGCAAGCACTACCATGAAAAGGATCAAACTTCACATTTCGTGTACTTCCCCTACTTTTCTCATCAAGCCCATGTACTTTTAATTCGGGTATTTTTAGCAACACAAAATATCTTATCAAATCCTTATAGATTGAAAATGGATCAAAGTAAACTTGCTACCAAGTCACTATTCATGATGGGTATTAATGTAATCAATTTTTAATGCACATCACACATCAGCATCGTTGCGATCATATCAATTAAATTTTGTGTTGAAGGAACTTAATTAGACATTATATATAAATAAAAAGACCCAATTAAAAAATCGAAATCAAGTGCATCTAATTAGGAAAGACAAGCAAAGTATATAGACAACCAAAAAGGTTGAATCATAGAAAGAACAACAACTATAGAACAAGACGAGGAGCAATGATGAATTCTTTAGGATATCAAGACAGAAAAGAACAGCCATAATCGAGAAGAGAGCTGCAACACGGTTGCTGATTGCAACACCGAACGAAGGCCTGAAGGGGCGATCCCATCGCGTCACTTCTCTTCCCACTTTTACCAACCGAATAATTTGCTCAGGCTAACGCAAGCCAGCAAGAAACAGCTGCGGAGAAAACGGAGAAGCATTTGGGAAGTCGACATGGGAGGAAAGATCCCGACTTTGGTACTGTTCCTGTGCATCTTCTCGGCTGCCGTCGCGGCCGATTACGTGCGGCCCCAGCCTCGCGAGACCCTCGATTTCCCGTGGGACCGCAAGCCATCTTCTTATCCCCATTCCCCAGCAGGTGAAGGACTTAGCGATTCTCGGGCCTTCTTTTTTCTGTCCATCTTTCGTTTCGAAAGCCCTCTTTTTTGGGGGATGGAATTTGTCGAGTTTGCGTGGCTTCGTTACCTGGGTCGTCCTTTTCTGTTGAATTCTTTGCGGTGGGGGAGTTGAATTCGGCTCGCTTGTCTGCAACTTCTGAAACTGTCACTTTCTTGGAGCTTTTTGCTGTGTTCTTGAAACTGGAGTTGCTTCGTGGTTCATCTGGTGGTGAAGATTGTGAGATGTGGAGCGTCAAATCACGTAAAGGGAGACCTCAACTAATGGATAGTACAAAGGGAAAAAAGGAAATTTAACGTTAATCTAGGTACTTCATACGGCAACAGACCAAGATGAGTCGTTTACTACTGAAGTTACTATCTTTATCTTTATGGGTGTGATGACTACTGTCAGTCTCATCACCCTACACCGTCCTCGTCGACTATGTTAATTTTTGGCAGTATTGCCAAATTATGGTGAAAGCCAAGGTGTTGAATGATCTGTTAGTGATCTGCCATGAGACGGTTTCTTGTTTTTCTCAATATATGTGTCTATTGAGTTTGTTTACTTGATTCGCTTAATGGGCAGTGGATTCATCAATAGTTGGTGTTTTCAGTATTGTTTTGAGATGAGTTTCAGCTGCTTCACCAACATCTTAAATTGATACATTATGTGACAGTATCAAAATCCTCTTGCAGGTTCACATTTCTTTAGCTGGAGAGGGACATATGCGCATCTCGTGGGTCACTGATGGTAAATCTTCCCCTTCATACATGGAATATGGAACATTGCCTGGTCAATATGCCTCTACAGCTCAAGGAGAGAGCACTTCTTATAGTTATCTATTTTATAGCTCTGGAAGGATACACCACACGGTGATCGGGCCATTGGAGAGCAACACTGTTTACTTCTACAGATGTGGAGGAGAAGGTCCTGAGTTCCAGCTCAAGACTCCTCCCACAGAACTTCTGGTTGCTTTCGCTGTTGCAGGAGATTTGGGCCAAACTGGCTGGACTAAAACAGCACTAGACCACGTTGATCAATGCAAGTACGATGTGCATCTCCTTGCTCGAGACCTGTCCTATGCTGATTGCATACAGCACCGCTGGGACACATTTGGTGAGCTGGTGCAGCCACTTGCAAGTGCAAGGCTTTGGATGGGAACACAAGGAAACCACGGGGAGGAGAGCAGTCCACTGATTAAATATGGATTTCAGTCCTATAATGCTAGATGGAAGATGCGATATGAGGAGTGTGGATCGAGTTTGAATCTATACTATTTTGAGGTGGCAGGCTTCCATGTCATCGTGCTTGGCTCATACACGATTATGATGACTACTGAAGAGTAATATAACCGGTTGAAGGTTATTCTGCATTTCCCTTTTCTTTGCCATGCAAAAGTTGTTGCATACTACAGATGCGGTGGTGAATCAATTAAATGCACTGATTACAAAGGAGGAAGTTTGTGCTGTTAGCCATCTGTAAAGTTAGGATTCTGAGATTGAGGTAACAAATCTCACAGATAGGAAAGATTAAATTTATAATTTATATATCCTTGAATATATTTTGTTAAGAGTAAATAGGTTTAAAATCAAATTTAGCTGCTATCTTGCTAATGAGGCAATATTCAATCTTGACCTTGCTATGGGGAATTAATCTCCATATTAGTTGTCAAAGGCAAAGGTGTTCATTGTCAGCTATCATATGTCGCTCTTTGTTCTCTTATATTGATGCAAAGGACTTATGCTGATATTTAGCGCTTATTTGTGTCTGATGGATTTGAATTTTCTGCTAATCTACAGGCTGATCTTTTAAAGGTTGATTGCAGTAAAACTCCATGGCTGATCCTATCGTTCCACGTACCTTGGTATTAACAGTAACTATCCTTCGCCAAGGTGAAGGCGATGGGATGAAGCAAGCTATGGAACCATTGCTTTATGCAGCTGGGGTGGACATAGTATTTGCAGGTTCTGTGCATGCTTATGAGCGATCTGTATGACCCTATACCTATACTTTTTCAGCTCTCATTGTCATTTGATGTGCACGAGGCATGATTTTAAGTGGTCATCACTCATCACTGAACAGAAACGTGTCGATTCTGGACAACCGGATCCTTGCGGTGCTGTTCACATTTCTATTGGCAATGGGAGGGAACAAAAGGTTTAGCTCATAGGTATGTCCTCACTCTAAAGAAAGCTTCTTGATTAGGGATTCGATAGGGCATCCTGTTGATGAATTTTCAAATGGATGCATCGGGAAAGGCTGATTTGGCTCCTGTGTATCATTACACAGATAAGAACCCCCAGCCAGAGTGGTCTGTCTTCCGCAAAGCCAGCTTCGGTCACAGTGAGCTCAAGGTTGTGAATTCAACACAATAGAAACATGAACAGCACCGTCGTCGCTCTTCCTCTCTCTCTCTCTCTCTCTCTTCTCGCCCCCTTCTCTCTCTATCCCAAGTCTCTCTCCGTGCTGTGCTTTTCAGAGAGATTTTTCCCTTTTGGTTCTCGTCAATCAGGGAAGCATTGAAATGGCAGCTCGAGGGTCGTCGGTGCTCACCAAGGCCAAGGCCAAGGCGTTGCTTCTCTCTCGGAGTGGTAAAATGATAATAGAAGAATTTAGGATGGAAGCAACGTATTCCCTTTTCTGTTCAATCCCAATTATTTTAAGTATATTAGAAAATGTTGATAGTTTTCGGAAGGGCTAAGATAAGGAAGATTACATGGATAGAGGGGAGTGGAACTGTCAAATTTGTACCGACGACATGCATAGAGCATCATGCAAGTTGAAAACATACATCATTGGTAGAATGATCTTGGCTATGCTATTCAGAAACGCTTCTCAAACCATTGGCTTCTTTCATTCGTTTATGGTGTCTTAACTTTATTGTCACCATGGGGATGTTTGATTTAGCTAAGTCCCGTGAAGTTGGCACCCTAAAAGTTCCGGATAGTCAAGGAAAGAATAGTCCTTCATTCTTGTATCTTTGGCACAATCCGGAGCAGTAGTCCTTGAGTTGGTACTGGCAAGGGGTCCCTACTGTAATGATCATTTGAACATAACTCTCACTACTACTTAGTGACCATATAATGGATTGCAACAAGGGTTTCGATCCTCACAAATTCGTTTCCTGGGCATACACAAGGCCCTCCTCCAAAGAGAATAAATCTATAGGGTTGTACTGACTTTTGGTTTTTAAATCTAGCAGGATCAAACTTTGACGGCTCCAAGAATATGCTCCCATCCACATGTGTCATGTTCGATGCCCAGAAGACCTAAATCACGCATCAAATACCAAATGTATGTTCACGGACTGGTTTCCCAGATAAAGAGAATAAATAGTAGATAGTGCAAGCAAGCATTTGAAGAGATCGGAAAAGTTATTTGCATCCTTGCCTGCCAGCCTTTAGCATTGAGGTACCCACAAATTTGGACCCCGGAGCTTGCACGGAGGCTCCGATTGTAGTGTGTGAATGGCAAGTTCACTGGTATGGACGACATTCCCTCTACCATTTTTTAATGTTTTCCAAAAATCTCCCTTTTTCAGCTCCTTCCTCCATACTAAAGAGAAGAGAGCTGTGATGTTAAATGTAAGGATTTTCATCAAGGGCAATGCCTATAGGAATATCAAAACATTATTGTTATTCAATGCATTCATTCTCACAGTCGATACTTGCAGAGGCAATACAAGTGTGAACCCCAGTCATACGAGACTATAGTGTGCATACATCATGTGTACCTTAAAATCTAATATGTCTTGATGCATCTCAAACAGATCAAAGCAACAATGAGATTCTACAGAATATCAACATACCGCAACTTTTTCCTTTCCCTGCCAATGCAACTCAATGTGCTTCCAACTTATTCAGCTATTTTTCCCATGTACTGCTTTAGTGATTCTGGTCTCAAGCGACATGAGAGACTCTCTCGCACGTCTGTTATCTTGACCACTGAGTTCAAACAGACTGCGATCTCCCAGAATCATGCGAATGGATGATGGCTATTTGTTGGCAAGCATGTTGCTGTCTCCATAGAATATAAACTTGTTTGCTGCTGGTCCATGAATGAACACCGTTGGTTTGCTAAAGAGAGTGAGCTTTGGGATTGGTCCATACTTCCTCACTCTTTCTCGGAGCCCATTCTTCTCTCGAGTATGTCCTCATGGCTCCTCTTCTTCTCCAGCCTAATAGAAAAAGAACTGGTGGAAGAAAGAGAAGAAGAGTGATTAAAATGTTCATTGTTGAGGGTGTAATGATGTGTGTGTGGGTGTGGATTTGTGTGATGAGGGGAAAGCAAGAGAGTTATATAGCTCCAAGTTTTTTTGTCAGTTTCTGAACTAGTAAATTAGGTGGTTGGTTCCTTCTGGAACACCGGATGTAGATTACCATGTAGAAAATGCATCAACTTTGGTACAAGTCCAATGAAATAATAAGATTCTACCAATTTGTATAGCGTACCAGATGCTTTATCAAAAAATTGCGATTGAGATAAAACAAATAGCATAAGACTGACCTACAGAAGAACATGTTTTATCCCGAGTGTATTTGGCAGAAGGGAATAATTTGGGAACGGTGAAGATGGAGATAAAATGGATGTGACCTCTTTTGGTTTCAACAATGGAGTTGAGCCCGAATGTGCATTACTATGTATCTATTTCTGTCACCCCTGTAACTCAACTGAAGGGTAACAAAATATAGTTTTGAAAAATGTGAATATGGCAAAATGGAATCGTCCATTGAGAGCAAAACCAACTGTGAATATGTCACGCAAAATCCAATGAAACTCGTGGTATGACAAATGAACTATAGTTCCTCGAATTTGAAGATCAGAAGATCAGTTTCTGGACCATGACTAATTATTTCAGCAAAAGCTACAATCGGGATATTGGTAGTGATGTAGAGATAACTTCTCCGCGCAACAACTCTCTAGGTGTCTGATTCTGTACACCAAACGCTGCCTTTGTTTGGTTGCATGGATTTTGAGTGGATGGAATGGAATGCCTTTCCAACAATTGGAGAAATTTATCTTTACTCTTAGAAAAACCATAGTTTTTTAATGTTGCAGATCTTCTGCGCTTGCTAGTTCAAGACTTTGGAAATTTCTCTTCATCTTTTCTAAATTTGTCAATCACTTCACAACTTCTATTATCTTCTTCGGAGATAGAGATGCAGACACCTATAACTTATTCTTTATGTTGGCTTCTCCGTTGTAGAGTCATTCTTTCTTTCTTCCCAAAGCTCCATTTTGTCAAAGTTGCCTGTGTGTGGATGACTCAGGATTGGTATGCCTCTATTGATGGCTATTGTCTTAAATTTAAAAAAAAAAAAAAAAAAAAAAAAAAGTAAAAATAATGATAACAATAATAATAATAAATAAATAAATAAATCTGTGTTAGATCCTGATGAAAGCATTCATCCTTCTCCCTAATAAAGTAACATCAGTATAGGTAAGTATTAATTTAGATAATTAAACATGTACGTTGTGACCATATGAGTCTTCTTTATTCTTCATCCTTTTAATGGACTAATGTCCATGTGGCCGCTTCCATACTGCACTTCCACAATATAACATTTCTTTTGCAACAACGCACGGCATGTGAAAAAAGCTAGTCATCTCCAACTTCAAACTTGCAGGAAAGCATGTTCAAGCAGCATAGCAGCTGAAGGCCTCTCGGTGGGCTGTCTACAAAAGCACCGCTGCAGGATATCCTCTGCCTCGGTGGATAACGTCTCAGGTATTGTTGGAGCACTTCACATCACCTTAAACATAGCCGCAGCCTGCATTGAATGATTAAACCTTAAACGGAAACTAAAGACAGATCACATGCCAAAAGGTAATATGCACAATACCAAACTTCCGGCAGAAAGAAGTGACACAGATTCTGTCCAAGGACAAACAGAGAAAATGAAAAAGCAATGCAGCCTACACGCTCATACTCACTCCAAGGAGGTTTCCCAGTTAGCATTTTGATAATATCACATCCCAAAACTCCATATATGTCAATGGCATGATAGCGATTCGTGCTGTTATCATTCGCCATCAAGGATTGTACAAGCTGGAAGATACACAATTCCGTCATTCCACCGTGACAAAAAGAATGTGGCATTAACTTTCAAAATAGCAAATTCCCTCTACAGCTATCCAGTTGAGATTTCCCTTCAAAGAGTGGTAAGCCGCTTGTTCAAATAGCTAAGAAACAGTAGGACATTAGTAAAGCCAAAGGCTATTTGGTGTATTCATGGAACACTGGATAAAACTGCAACATCTTCAGACATAGATACATCAGATTGATAAAAGAACTAAATCAACAACTTTCGACTTAGGTTAACTCATCACTGAGAAAAAAGACCATGAAGCAGTCAACAAAATGATCAAATGCTTCAGAACTTGAAAAGAAAGCGACAATACACTTTTAATTACCCCATGTTACGAAGGAGGCGCTTCTTACTCTGACTAAATTCGATCCTGCTCACAATCGCAGTGGCAACGAATCCTCTTTAGTTTTGGGCATTGGGACACTGTCAAGTTTCTCGAGGAATCACAGCTTATTGGGATTTCGCAGCTCTTCAACTGGGGTAGATTGTCTAGGGTCAACTGCTCCAGCGTTGGGAGAGAAATTGGAGGCTGTAAGGATGATGGGGTGTTGTATACAGGAGTCGCTTCCTTCTTGGCCTTGTCCCGCTCTGCTTAAAATCTCCACTCCTTTGCAGTATACCCGGATACTTTGAAGATTTCGAAGATGGCGCAGCCACTCAAGTGGAAGCAGCTTTCTCATGTTATTGCAATCTCTAACCTCAAGAGATTCGAGAGAAATCTGTTCATCCGGCGAATATGGGGGAGGACCTCCGATTAGCTCCTCCATCTCCTCACATTCTCGTACTTCGATTCTTTTCAGATTAGGGAAGTGGGGCATCCACTCAGATTCCACCGCTCTCTTCATTTTATTACAGTAGTCAACATAAATTGTTTCGAGACTAGGGAAAAATGGGAGTGGATGTGGTGGTGGGGATGTAACTGCTGCTATTATCCCCACCATTTCCTCACATTCCAATATTATAATCTCTCGTAGATGCGGAAGGTTGGATTTAGATCCATGCCCAAAGAGATACTTCAGTTTCAAGGGTCCCACCATTTTCAAAACCCTAAGGCTCGGGAAGAGGAGAGACAGAGGGGTTCGGGCGAGGGAGTTGTGGATGTTGATTACTTCTTCGTCTTGTTCTCCACAGAGCACCCCTGGGTTTTCCCATTTGTATATTTCTAGCTCTTCGAGGTCTTTAAGCGGACCTATGCTAGACAAATTTCTTGTACCGTCGCATTTTTCCATCCTTATTCTCATTGCCTGCACATCTCGGGGAATCAAAATGCTGCTGCATTCGCCTCCCACGCGTCCAATGGCATGACCATGGTCCCAAATGAAGACTTCCCTCCCCAAAATCCTCAAATTCCCAATTCGAGTATCATCACTTACTTCCACACTAAACCATGATTCCCCTGGATTCACGATGAGGTCGTAATAGCGAGGGTTATTACTCTGCTCAATAGCCCTCACACACTTGTTGAAATCATCCACATTTTTAAGGAAGCATTTAAATGTCTCCAATACCCCCAATTTTGTAATGTCTTCTTCAGCTGCCAAACCTTTAAGATATTGCAAGTTTAATAAACGCTCCAATGTTCCTTCGGGGAATCTCTTAACACCTGTTTGGGAAAGGTCAAGGTATCTCAAGTTTGCCAACTTTTCCAGACCCTCGAGCGTTTCAAGACTCCAACAGTTTTCAACATCCAACTTTCTTAAAGATGTGAGCTTCCCTAGATAAGGAATACGGCACAATTTCTTACAATCTCTAAGCAATAGTGCCCTCAAGTTTACCAAGTCTGAGATGGAATTTGGAAGTTCTCTCATATTATGTCCACTTAGATTTAGAACCTTTAGCCCACATAAATTTTTGAAGAAAGAATCAGGGATGACTGCATCACACAAGCCATAATCCAATAGAAGAATTGATAGCTTAGGGCAATTTGGTGACAAGTTCAACGGAAATTCGCTAATGTTATTTTTCATTAGAGACACTTTCTCCAAAGCATCCGTCCAATATTCCTCAGGGGGAATCCTCTTCCACCCCTTTCTCGCTTTTACCATCGAAGTCGCACTCATGATGTGCAATGCCATGTCTCTAAGCAAATCATGCATCTTCACTTCGCCCCCATGATCTTCCAAAAGGCAAACATTTCCTAGCATCTTTAGTATGCCGAGGCCTCTATCATATTGTTCCTTCCTAGTATTCAATCTACCAATCAGTCCTTGGTCAATAAAGAATTCTATCAACTCGTACTTATCAATCAATTCATCTTCTGGATAAAGTGCACAAGATAAGAAACACTGTTGGACATCGGGATTACCAAGGCGATCATAACTGACTTTCAAATTCATTGGCAACTTCATCTCCGTATTTGTTTGCCCCATGCTTGATTCTTTCAATTTCGTCAAGAAATCTCTCCATTGAAACGCATCGGTCACTCCTCGCATGCTTCTTGCCATCGTGATTACTCCAATCGGCAAGCCTGCGCATTCTTTAACAATGGACTTCACAATTGCTTCAATTTCCAAATTAAGTGGCATTTCAGGTCCCAGCTCCTCCAAAAACAAACTCTCGGCTTCTTCTTGAGATAGAGGCTCGATTTTTATCTTTTCTTGACATTGCATCTGGCAGCACACATCAAAGGATCGAGTGGTTAAGACGAACTTAAATCCATGTGCTCTAATAGGGATTCCCACCTCTTCAAGATCAAGATGTTCCCACACATCATCAAGAATCAATACACAATTCTTCTTTCTTTCTAAATGCTCCGACAACATCGCTGCTCGTTTCTTCTCATCCTCATTCTCATACTCATCCTCCATACTGTGCCATTTTAATGCCTTCCCAATATCACGCTGCAACTTATAAATGCTGAAATCTTTGGACACGGTGATAAAAGCCACACCATCAAAGGTTGCATCATCGAGAAGTCTATTACGTATGTGCATCATAATAGCTGTCTTCCCAACACCACCCATTCCATAAATACCCAATTTGCATCCATGATTCTTCGTAAGAAGGTCCCAAATCAACTCGATGTTCCCATGAATTGCTTCACCTGTTAACTTTTTGACTCCTTTGGCATCTCTCTCTTCTATGAGCAGTGTTTGTGGAAGCGTTTTCCCCATGAGTTCTTCCACTTCTCTCATCAAAATCTCCACCTGTTCCTTTGGTGACAAAGTTTCCGCATTGGCTTGGCCAATTATTTGAAAATTGTTTCTTGCTCTTTCTGTCTCTTTCAGCCATCTCTCAACCAATATCCTCGGCTTCTTCCGAACTGAGGAAGCAGCAGACTCCATCTCCATCTGCGCCTTTATGACAGCTTCTTTGTCGTCGAGTTCTTCCACTTTTCTTTTCAGGTTTCTCATCTCTTCATCATTGGCATAGTTGCTCCATACATCCATGATTGCGGAACCCCTGTTCATATCTAATTTATAATAAACATATGTTAGATTTCAATAAAATAATCTAGGGATATTTAAGGATCTAACGGAACCATAGTAACAATGTAGATTAATCCATACACACCTTGTGATGATGATGGGCCCATTGCATCTGTTGCTGCTTCTACAACTTGCAAATTATCGAGAGAGTCACTTGAATGCGGTAATGCAAAAAAGCAATTTAATATAGATAGATAATTTTATACCTTCTGATGTCCATGTGCCGTGTCCCCACTCCGTGTCAATTTGAAGTGGTTGACTAGACTGCTGGGGAGTGTTCGTTGTGGCCATGTTACTGAGTTGAGTATCCGATGCAAAGGGATCGGGCAAAAGGGACTCCTGTAACTCATTTTGAAAAATATTATCAAGGAGCTCACAGTTTAATGAGTCAGCGTCAAGAGACTCCATAAAAGAATTAGCTTCAAGAGACTCCATAAAAGAATCAGCTTCAAGAGACTCCATAAAAGAAGTCAAATCTCCAACAGCGAAGGATGAATTTGGCGTAGGAGTTGCCTCAAGAGCGTTTACAATTACATCACGAGATTCAACAAGATTCTCTGGCGGAGAGTCATGAAGATCAGGTTGCCGGGTGGTATCTAGATTATCCAGAGGAATGGTTCCATTCTGCTGTGTATCCCTTATCTCGTGATTAATAGATTGATGCAGAACACTTTGATGTTGAGGGGACACCAAAGCTGGTTGCACTAAAATATTCAAGCGTAAGATCAGTCAACACTGGGACTTTCAAATCAAGTCATGGGTACAGATAAAACGAACATCTAGAACTTGATCACAGAGAGAGATTTCTACAACGAAAATCAGCATGCTCGTAAGTTAAATATTTAAATGAAATAAAGTGTGCAGTGAATATATAGTGATATCAGACATATAGAAAATGCAATGATACCTCTGTAATTTAGAATTGATGCGACGTGGAACTAGATAAATTTGAGTCATATTAGATGGAGTTAATTATATAAAAATGTAATAGAATTTCTTTCTTCACGCCTAGATGAATGTAAAGAAACTTCACGTGGACATACCATGGCTACTTTGCACAAATAACGGCATTGCTGAACTCTGACGAAGCTGATGCTCCGCTTGTGATTGTTGGTCAGAGTTTAAACCAATGACACCCTGTGGGGTGAAGTTTGCCATGTGGCTCGCCCCACGTGGTGTTGACAACAACGTTCTCACATATTCGAGGTTTTCTGGTGTCAAAACAGGTGACGGTTGAGTCGGCGTGTCACATGACTGTGGTTCCATGGAGGATTGACCGTTGGCTCCTCTGCTCTCTTCTTCAGCCACCTCACCGAGTAACGACCGCATTAGAGTTATTATGTGGTCTGGCACTTCTGTGCAAATGGGAATCCGTTCAGTTGGGACTCCAAGCAAGTGACCTTTCACTCCTGCAAGGTCTCCAAGGAATTCTTCCTTACAATGATGACAATGCCATATGTTTTCCCCCAGTCTATCAACGAATTTCCAGGCTATATCATCTTTGTTATCAACCTGCAAGCACATAGAGCACACCCCTATCATATATTGTCCCCATTTTTTAAATATCTTCTTAGCACACATAGCATTATTCTCAGGCACATAATATAGCTACCACAAGTGCTAAAGCCACCTGATTCTGTAACAATTCCATTAGCATGCTTATGTGCTCCGGCACTTTTGTGCAAGAGACAATCCCTTCTCTTGGTTGTTTACGAAAGTGACTTCTCACTCTCGTGACTGATCCAGAGTATTCCTTTTTGCAGTAAGGACAACGCCATTTCTTGCCCTGCCTAATCACGAATTTCCAGGCTATATCTTCAGCTCGCGGCATCTTGTCGTCTTGATTATCAACCTGCAGGCAAACAGAGCGCACCCGACTATATAGCATACCAGTCTTGTGTATATTTCCCTAGCGCACAGCATTATTCTCAAGCAAATAATAACATCCACAAGGACTAATATTGAATAGAACAGATGCGATCGGGAATGGGATATTGAATGGAAAGACCGAAAGCGATGTACGTACTGGATTGACCAGCGTGTGCCAACTACTCTACTTCCCTATTTCTTCCTTTTTAACCCCCCCTTATTGGTGCACTCTTTCCCCCAATTCACCGATAGAGAAGAAAGAGATACGCAATGACCGGACTAGACCAATCAAAGCGGACCAAGGTTTTTGTTAGCCAACCACGCCTATTACAGCGCCTCTATTACAGAAGCGAAAGCGATGTGCCCTATTGACCAGCCGAAGAGCATCCAACTAAAAGAATGAATGGGAAGCAGGCCCGGTCTATATTACTCTAGATATCTTTACTTCACCTCTCCTCTACCTATTCAACTAATTGAATTCCGGATATAAGCTTACCCTTTAGTGCCTGCTGATCCGTCTTTTCTATTAACTCAGACTACTATACGTCGTGAGGCTTTTTCGGGAAGAAGAAGGCCTCGCAGACAACCTGGAAATTGCGGGAGTAGCTTCTCAAGAAAATAACTAATTCTAGAATTACGAGATTCGACAGGTCGCCGCCCCGAAAAGTGGCTTAGCCAAGAAGAAGTCAGGCGGCACACACTCTTCACCTGCGGCGCAGAGAGGAGGACTTGGAGAGTTCGTTTCTCTGGAATCTGACTCCAACTAGAACTCTGTGAAATCCCTATAGACTCTAGACTCGAGGAGATGTGGGTGATCAGGAAATATGATTGGATTTTGGCGGCCGAAGCGTTGCCGGTGAAGCAAAAAACCCTACATAGCTCCGGATATTAAACTTCTAAAAAAAAACGAAAATCGCCAAATTCGTGAGAAATAGAGGTAAAATCTCTTGCCTGGTGCTCGGAAATGAAGATTTCTGGCAGTCGCTCGACCCTTTCTTTCGAGGGGCTGCAATCCACCGTCGTCGCTCGCCCCCCTTCTCTCTCTATTCCTCCGTCTCTCTCCGTGCCGTGTTCTTGGGAGAGATCAAATGAGACGAACCTAGCGAAGGAACGCTGCATGCCTTTCTTTGTGTTTCTTCAACGTGGTGAACGTCGCATACTCCCTGGTTGACTATCGAGCGTCCAGGTTGGACATGGTGACTCGCGTACTAAACGAGAAAGTGAACGTCCAGGTGACCATTCTTTCAACGTCAACGATTCTCCGTTGAGATCACAGTTTATTATGAACCTAGCGAAAGGAACGCTGCATACCTTTCTTTGTGTTTCTTCAAGGTGGTGAACGTCGCTTTCTTCCTGGTTGACTGTTGAGCGTCCAGGTTGGACATGGTGACTCGCGTACTAAACGAGAAAGTGAACGTCCAGGGGACCATTCTTTCAACGTCAACGATTCTCCATTGAGGTGATCATTAGACCTCTGGCGAAAATCACAGTTTATTATGAAAAGCTAAATACCAAACCATAATGACAGTAGAAGAAAGACTTTATCGTGAAAATAATAAATTTTTTGCAGGAAATACTTTTCCAAAAAATTAGCATTACTAATCACATGATTTTGGAAAACCATTACTTTATTACAAACATATTCTATCCGAAACCAAATCAATTGGATTTAAACACTTTTCGGCACCTGATAACCTCAACAAAATCACTCATTTCACAAGAACGGTACCCCAAGTCAATCCTCCGGCTAAATGGCAGGAAGCCTTCCCCTCACACCCCTATAAGATTCCAAGCTAGGTTAATCAATGGATTACCACATCTCCCTACCTTTACTCATTGGTATTACTATTACCGACAATTGTGGTGGAATACTTTTTTATTGCCAACAATAACCTTTACACCCAGCTTTTCTACTTTAAATCAAATTTCCCCGCAGAATGATTACCCTACTAATTCCCAATTGGTGGGAACACTTTGGTCCAGTAATTAAAATACTACCTTCTCCGATCGAAAGCGTGAACTTTTCCACACCCATTTTTTGTCCCGATATCTCATGAATAAAAGTTTTCTAATCTTATGCATTTCTTTATCAATTCCAGAGTCACTAGGGTTTTACTTTGGGAATTTGATTACAATCATCCAACCCATGACTCCTGTCTCTCACATCTCCTCAAAAGATACAAATCTAAATAATATAATAATTTCAATTTTACAGAAAAAATATAAAATGTCAATCTTAAACTGGCTAAATCTCCGAAGCACCCAAATTACCACCACACTAAAAAAAGCCTTATTTTTGCAGCAAAAATCTGTTGTTGCAACCCAACTTGTGGCAACACAATCACCAAATAAATGTTGCTGTCTTGGAAAAAACCACATCGAAAATCAAATCAAAATGCAATTCTAGTGAATCACATCATGGTGGCAACACCAACGAAAATAACAACTATAGAATCAACCAATGAGAAGAAGATGAAAATCATGAAGCATAAAATCACTGAAAAATAGATTACCTATCTGAACAATAGAACAACACCATGAAACAACTCATCTTTCATAGCATTGTTGAAAAAAAAAAAAAAAAAAAAAGGATTTACAGTAGTATCATATTAATTTACCGCAGCACCACTTTTTGCTGAAGTAGCTCGTGCATTTGGTCCTATAAAAGGACACAAGCTTTGGCGAAGGCAGGCTTTTCCCCCACAACTTGAAAAGCTCTTTTGCTCTCTTGTTTTCCCGAAAGTTTTCCCTCTCCCAAATTACTTGTATTTCACAAACATTGTATCACTATCTACCTAGAGATCACTCATCTTGTAAGTTTCTTGATCACTTCGGAGATTACCAACCAACTCATGGCTAACTTAATCATTATGTAGTCCAACAAATCCTCCCTTGAGCGCAAACTACAACCCTTATTGAACGTTATGTTGTAATTTACCTTGTTTACTTAAAATGGTTAATACCACACTTGCGTGCAAACTACTGCCCCCGTTTTTGTCAAGTTTGGCTTGAATTTATCTTAGGTGGGTTGTGTTTAATCAGTACTGACCACGGCAGTAAAGCCCAGAGGGATCATGAGTCCGTTGGTTAGCTCAGATTGGTAGCTTAAGAAGGGGGAGAACAAACCTGTCAGGATGAGTTTATTAAGAAGATCAATGTATTTCTTAAAAAATATATTTCACAATTCACCAAAGCTGTAGAAAAGAAAAGAAAAATTATCAGGAGCATCACCCATAATTTATAATCCTAGATTAAAAGGTTTAGATATAAATAGTACTCCGGATCAAATTAATACCCTTGATAAATCCACCATTGAATTAGACAATGAATTTGCTCATGAGGTGAATACACTCACAAGGAAAATTCCACAAAAACTTTATTATTCTAGCTCCTTTTCATATAAGCTTCAATGAAGTCTACTTTCAACAGTTTAATAACTTCTTCTTCGATATTCTTAGACTACTTCGGTTTCGTCCTCCTAAGCTTTTGCTTTTTAGACGAGATCCTCGAATCAATCGACAAAGCATGTTCCACGATCTCGGGATCCAAATTTGGCATATTGGCATAGGGACATGGAGCTTCTAAACGATATTTTTGAATCCGACGTGGAAGAATCCCTACTTGAGCAACTGGAGATTGATCTTTCCAATACAAATTTAGAATTAGAGTACAAGATTTCCCGTTGGGTTATGAATTTGTGAAAACGGCTTGTGAAATATCAAAACATATTCGCATGATTCTATGCTGATATGCTGAGTTTTGGATCCCAAGATCGTAGAATATGCTTTGTCAATTGATCCGAATGTCTCGCTTAAAAAGCATAAACTTAGGAGGACGAAACCAGAGTTGTCTAAGAAGATCAAAGAAGAAGTTATGAAACTGTTGAAAGCAGACTTCATCGAAGTGTTGCATTAAAATATATTTGTAATCCCGCGTTCTCAATCTCTATTGCATTCTTTCGCATTTAAAATTGTGGACCCTTTCTAATAAGATTGCGAATTTTTATGAACTGACGACCTATTACACGACCCGACCCTGAATTTTCTGCAGCGAATTTAAATGGGAATTCTTAAGTCCTTCGCGCTCCCTGCCTCTGGTTGACCGTAATGGTCGACTTGAGGCCACCTTCAACGCGACATTCCTGCGTGTGCGAAGGAAGGGAAATTAGCAGTGCGAAGACACGCAGGAAACAGAAAGGGAGAGCTGAAATTCCGCAAAAATGGAGAGAGTAAAAGTCTCATATTATGTCCGTAAACGGGGAAAAAAAAGTTCAATAAGGGTAGGCCACATTGATGCGTCGTTGCTACCACAATCATTGCCGGTGTTGTGGTCATGCTGCCACCCCGTTGCACGACTAGATTGAATTCCTTTGTTGAATCATGAGACATCTCACTACAGTGCTCAAAATTAGACATCTCACTACTATCGTGATCGCCGTAGAAAGTGACTATTGAACTTATATCATCAAGTCGATTCATCGATATTTAAGACCAAGTCTAAGAAAATTGATGAATTCTTGCATGAGTTTTTGTTTTTTCATTTTCCTGCGACGTTTGGTGAAGAAACTATTTGCTCGTTGGCCCGTGCTCTGCCCCGCTTCTATTTCTCTCAAATTCCCGAAATGGTCTCCCAATTTCTGGAAAAACTTTTCCATGCTTAGATAGATACAGGTCCATTTTGCTACCCGAATCCGATATGCAAATCGTTCCTGAACCCTAAATTGAGTCGGTTTCAATACGTGTCCCTGACCATCCTCCTCAAGCTCCATCCTTTCCCCAACCAGATCACCACCAGCGTCCCTCGCAGTTCCATGAAAATGGCGGAAACGGCTCACCCTCCAATCCAAAGCGGCCCCGTTTGCCCGTCCTGCTCCAAGCCCCGTACGCACGTGCCTATGATCACCCCGTTGAGCGTCACCGTTCTCCAGCAGAGCTTGGGACGGAAGCACCCTCTCCATGCCCACTCGAATCTTGAGGCTAACCCTCAAGAACGCCACCGTTCCCCAACGCCAACTTCGGTGCCGAGTTTTCCCATTTCGCTGATCGAGCAAGAATCCGAAACCAGCGCTAATGGAGATTTGTGGCGTAGCACGACCCTTATCTTTTGGGAGCCCACTTATCTTTTTTTTGGCCCCAAATAGTAATAATTAAATAAAGATTTTAAAATAATCGGTGTACCAAATGAGGTGGAAAACTATTATTAAAGTAAAAATATGGTTCACTTAATGGCCAAACTCACTAGCCTTTGCAAAGAAAATGAAAAATGCAAATACAAAATTTACCTAAGAAGGTTACTGCACTATTTTCCTCTTCATACTCTAACATCTTAATATATATATATAAATGTCCAATTTTCTTATGTCTAGCATTGCTCTTTTTTCTCTCTAGAACTAAGTCGGATTGTATTAATTAGAAAAGCATCCTACACTTATTAATCTATGAGACCAATGTCGTATGCAATTTGGATCTTTACACCAAAAAGAAAAAAGAAAAATTCAAACGTGGGATGATTTAAAGAGAAATAACAACTTACTAACTTTCAAGGAAAAAAAAAAAATAAGGGTGCTCCATACAAATTTATTATAATTATTATAAAAGTTTATATATATATATATATATATATATATATATAAAGGCCTAAAAAAATCTTCTTTTTTTGGGTAGGTGGCAGACTTTATTATAAAGTCTTAACGGCGAAAAAAAAAATGATTATTAAAAGGTAGCCCCCGGGGGGAAAGGGGGGGTGGCGGGGCCGTGTAGATAATGTTTCCGGCCTTTTCTGGTACGTACGGATGGACAATGATCTGTACGTCCGGATTTGATCCGATTGATGTGACAATGATCTGTACGTACGGATTTGATCCGATCAATGATGACAATGCGACGCACGCACGCGCGGATATGTTCTTCTGCGCTCGCCTTCGTCCCTCCTCTCCACCTCCCCATCTTTCCTTACGTGTGCGTGCATTCTACGCGTTGACCTAATCAAGCTTTGCTTTGTTTGATTAAACTAAACCTGGGTCATTTAGAAAAACAGCTGTAATGCTGATTTCTTCATTAAGCTTACTTAAAAAGCACATGACTACGTCTTGATGAGGGCTTGCCGTGTGCTACTCTAGTTTCACTTTCTTCTCTTGTACAAATTCCTTCAACATATATTGGACCCTACAGCTTGTACGGAGGCTCCGATTGTAGCGTGTGAATGGCAAGTTCACTGGTATGGACCACATTTTCTCTTACCATTTCTTGAAAATTTTCCAAGGTTCATTGGTATGGACCACATTCCCTCTTACCATTTCTTGAAAATTTTCCAAGAATTTCTCTCTTTCAGCTTCTTCCTCCGTACCAAAGAGAAGAAAAGCATATGATGTTGAATGTAAGAATTTTCATCGGGGGTGATGCCTATAGGAAGATCAAAACATTATTGTTATTCGCTCTTCTTTTGATTATTGAAGAGATTATGCGTTCTCCAAGTATATGCATTCATTCTCACAATCATACATGCGGAGGCAATACAAGTGTGAACCCCTAGTCATACGAGACTATTCTTTCTTCGTCTTCTTTTGACGGCAAAGGGCGAAAAGAAAACTTCCCAGCCTATGTTCCCAGATATAATAAAATCACTAAGTAGATCGAGAATTCTAAATTGTTTAATATCAAAAACAGTTCAATTTGGGTCAAGTTGCTCTGATTCAAAAGACTGAACAACAGCATATGTGGCACAACATTTTCTATTGACAAATTTATGCAATATCATGTTTAAAATCATTTCTAAACACAAACAGATTAAAGACGGTATTGCCCATAATTCTCCCTTTTTTTTATGAGGCATTATTCTAAAAAGATCAATCATAATAATAAATTTTCCTTTTGATTCTAAACCGGATAGGAAGCGGGCTCTGCTAATCCCTTGGCTTCTCAAATATTCAAACCCATTGTCCTTTGGCTAACCCGAAACATCGACCAAAATTTTTTTTTTTTTTCAGCCAAAAAGTTTCTCACCAAGTTGAAATTGGACAATACTCATACAAATTCCAAGAAAGTCGATTTCATGTGAAGCTCTACAGCATCATTAGCTGCTGGAATGTGAAGCTTAGGACAACTAAGTGATACTTACCGTGGTCTAGATGCATGATTTGGGTCATTCATCGTCATGATTTCGACCATCAACGTGGTGGTGGTCGTCTCATGGCATGATAAACCCATGAGAACAATCTCCACCACTTGGTCACTATCATGATATCCAGCCTCGCCTAATGGCGGCAATTGTTATCGATTGGCCTCCGTGCATCATTTTTCGGATTTGAATCACAAAGGCCGTCCCCGGCAAGCTCTTTAGCAAATTCAAAACTATTTGCTCGACCGTTTTGGCCAAACAGCGCCTCAGCACGCTCCGGCCCCTACCGTTTCTTTCAGATTCCCAAAAATCATCTCCCAATTTCTGGAAAAATGCGGGTCCATTTCGCAACCCGAATCCGAGCCCATTTCAATACGCGTCCCGTCCACCCTCCTCCTCCTCAAGCTCCCTACTTTCCCCGGCCGGATCTCCGCCTCCGTCCGCCGCGGCTCCGCGAAAATGGCGGAGACGGCTCGCTCCACCAATCCGAAGCGGCCCGTTTGCCCGTCCTGTTCCAAGCCCGCGCGCACGTGCCTCTGCGCTCGGATCCATTCTCCGGGTCTCGATCACCCCGTCCGCGTCACCGTCCTCCAGCACAGCCTGGAGCGGAAGCACCCCCTCAATTCCACTCGAATCTTGAGGCTAGGGCTCACGAACGTCGCCGTCGCCGCCGTTTCCGACGTCAACTTCGGCGCCGAGTTCTCGATCTCGCCGCTCGAGCAGCACGCCGAAAGCGGCGCCTATGGATTGGTCGGCGCGGATTTGGGTGCCCAAAATGGGGAGCAATCTGGAGTGGCGGTGGGAAACCCTAATTCGGTCGTCGAATCGAATGGAGCTCGTTGTCCTGGGGATGATAGGAACTGCGGTTCGATTGCCTCGAACGGTGTGGAAGTTTCGGAGGATTCCCAGGCGCTGCAGAACTCACGCGCTTGTCGAGTCGTGTCTAGAGGTACTAGCAAACCTGTTATCAGTTTTCGAATGGGCAAGAAGGGGAATATCGAATCGACAGACCATGTTTGGATGTCTAGAATCGGTCACCAAGGAGCTGATTTTGATGCCCTATTAGATTGTGAGTCGGCTCTCGATGTTCTGTCGAATGGATTTGTGGTTAGGAAATCGCAAAACCTTCTGTCAAATCCGAGCTTGGAGCTCGAAGAATATGAAGAATTCGTACTCGAGGTGCCGCACGGGTCAGTGCTTCTGTTTCCGACCGAGAATGCGCTCAGCATTGATGAACTCAAGGCAGCTGAGTTCAAAGTCAGGAACTTGATCGTGCTGGATGGGACGTGGATGAAGGCGAAGAGAATGTACAGCGAGAATCCTTGGTTGAAGCTGTTGCCTCATCTGAAGTTGGATTTGGAGGTGATGAGCTTGTACAGAGAAGTTAGAAGTCAGCCTAAGGCTGGATGTTTGTCCACTCTCGAGAGTGCCATCTATGCGATGAAGGCGGTTGGGGGCAGTCCGGAGGGACTGGATCAACTGTTAGATGTTTTCGAGTTGATGGTCGATGATCAGAGACAATGTAAAGATGAAAGATTGGGTAAATCCACTTCAGGGTAAGCCTCTTCCAGCTTGTCCTGCCATAATGAGCTCTTGGGCAATTTTCTGTTCAAGTTCATGTCGCATGATTGCATTGATCATTTGTTCCTGTTGAATTTGCATTCACTGAGGTCTCTGCTGTCCCCTGTCTTTTGCACTTCTCAAGGTTTTGCAGAATCTCATGCATCCCAATCCCTTGCCTTGGCATTTTTAAGGTGTTCGCTAGTTCTGCAAAGACTTAAGAGCCTATAGGTCCTTTCCCTCTTAATTATTTCTAAGTTGAATCTGCCAAAGATGCACTGATTTTCTGCATTGTGATTCTCTTATTTAACTTTGTGAATATTGACTACCAGCAAGCACACTGGGTTGAGTATCAAAATATATACTCAAGCATTTATGCTGTAATTCAATGGAATACTAGAGTATGACGTGCACAGATATATGTAATTACATCAAAGTTCAATGTGTTGACATGTCGGAATTCGGATATATATTGCCATTTCTCAAATTACTCTATATTATTTAGCTTAGTTAATTACTTTCGACATGTTAGATTTCAAATAAAAGAGTAAAACAATATTCACTTTACGAAGAGAAAGTATGAAAGTATTTTGCTGTCACTCCATGTCAAGAATGATCACCTTTCAACTAATATAAATAATTTTACCTTCACTATCGCATGATTCAATCAATATAAATGAATCTCCTTGTCATAATTTGATGCTTTGTCATCACTGTTTGTTGAAATATCATGGTTTGTTAGGTAAAAGGCAAGAAAGAAGGGAAAAACACAAAAATTAAATCAGATTCAAACCAACCCAAAGAAAATGGAAGAGCAAAAGAAGAATTAGGCTTTTTTCTGTTCAAACAGCATTTAATTTATTAATATAGCAAGTGTTGATAGTTTCTGGAGGGGCTAAGATAAGTAAAATTGCATTAATACTGGGCAGTTGAGCTCAATTCTAAATTTGTAATGACGACATGCATATAGCTTCATATAAAATGAAAGCATACACCATTGGCAGAATGCACTTTGTTATGTTATCCAGAAGAGTTTCTAAAAACACTGGCTTCTTTCTTGGGTTAATGGCGTTTCAACTTTTATCCACTAATGGGGATGTTTGATGTAGCTAAGTCCTGAAAAGCTGGCATGGTTGAAGTCCTGGATGGTCAAGGAAAGATCATTTCTGTTTCTTAGGCACAATCCAAAGCAGTAGTCCTTGAGTAGGTACTGGCATGGGTCCCTCATGTAATGATTATCTGAACATTACTCCCAAGAGTACTGAGTGACCAGATAATGGATCGTAACAAGGATTTCAATCCTCGCTAATTCGTTTCCTGGGCATATGCGAGGCCCTCCTCCAAAAGCAATAAAGCTGTAGGGTGGTACTATCTTCTGGTTTTCAAATTTAGCAGTATCAAACTTTGATGGCTCCAGGAATATGCTCTCATCATGTGTGTCATGCTTGATGCCTAGAAGATCTAAATCACATGTTAAGTTCCAAAGGTATATTAAGCGACTGGTTTCACAGATAGAGAGAATAAATAGCAGATAATGCAAGTATTTGAAGAGATAGGAAAAGTTACAAGCATCCTTACTTGCCAGCCTTTAGGAATGAGGTATCCTTGAAGGCTATCCTGAAGCTAGCAAAAACAGGTGGAACCATCCTCGAAGTCTAGCTTTTTGCTATCTCTTCTTGTTCTGCAAAAGCAAAAGAGGCTTATGACTTGCAATAAGGGGGAAGAACATGCTTTTGAGCTTTGTTATTAAAGTTGACATCTGACTTCGGAAACTTCGAATAATTTGTGTATTGATTTTTCTTACATTTGGCAAGTCATCCATTTTCCATCAGCAAAATAGATTCATTAATTAACAAATTCATCTTCATTTAGTTTTGTTTTCCTTCCTTTTTGGGCTGCAGGAATCCCTATGCAGATTCAGCAAACCTAAAAAGATGCCGGAAATAGAGGATGTGTACCTTGAAAAACAGCTTTTTAAACAGCGGGATTCTTTGATAGAAGACGCAGCACAAAAGTCATCAGAACAGGTATCATGTCCTGCAACCATGATTAGCATGATATTGTGCAAAATTTCCTTGTCAGTCACGACTTGTTTATTTTCTTCATCATGCCGACTTAACAGGCACGTGATCAAGTCTTGATAAGGAGTGGCAATGCGCTGCTCTAGTTTTGCTTTCTTCTCCTGTACAAGGCTACAAGCTCCTTCAACAGATCTTGGACCCTAGAGCTTGCACAGAGGCTCCTACTGTAGTGTGTGAATGGCAGCTTTACTGGTATCAACCACATTGCCTCTATCATTTCTTGAAAATTTTGCAAGAATTCTCTCTTTAAGATCTTTCCTCAACACCAAAGATAAGAGAGCATATAACGTTGAATGTGAGGTTTTTCATCAGGGGCCATGCCTATAGGAAAAATCAAAACACTAGTGTCATTTACTCTTCTTTTGTTTATTGAAGAGATTATTTGCACTTTTAATCTATGCATTCATTCTCTTAGTCAATATATGTGGAGGCCATACAAGTGTGAACACCAGTTATATGAGAGAATGAGTGCATACACCATATGTATCTTAAACTTGTTATGTATTGGATATATCTCAAATAGATCAAGGGAACAGTGGGAGTTTTACAGAATATTGACATACGACAGCTCTTTCCATTCGCTGCCAGTGCAATTCGATGTGCTTTCTGATTTCTCCATCCATTTTCCCCACGTACTGCTTCAGGGATTCTAGTCACAAGAACGACATCAGAGAGTCTCTCACGTGTCTGTGATCTTGGCCACTGACTTCCAATAGATTGCGGTCTCCCAGAATCATGCAGATGGATGATGTTTGCTTGTTGGCAATCTTGCTACTGTCTTTACAGAATACAAGATTGTTTGCTGCTTGTCCATGAGTGTACACCATCCGTCTTCCCAAGAGAATGAGCTTCAAGATTGGTCCATATTTCCTCACACTTTATTGGAGCCATCTTTCTCCCGCATTTGTCCTCATGGCTCGGAGCAGGCCAAGGCTTTGGCCTATAATGGGGATTCGCAATGAACCCGGAGGTAGCTTTCTTGATGAACTTCTTCTCCAGCTTAATAGAAAAAGAACTGGTAGAAGAAAGAGAAGAAGAGTGATAAAAAAAAGTCAACTGTTGTGGGCGTGGGTATGTGAGTGCGCGGGCGATGAAGGAAAACAAGAGAGTTGTAGCTCTATTTTTGTCAGTTTCTGAACTAGTATTTCAAGTGGTAGATTCCTTCTGGAATGTGAATTGGCGATTACTGTGTAGAAAACGTGTCAACTTTGATACAGGTTCTATTAAATATTTTGCCGATTTGTCTCGTGTACTGGGTGCTTTATTCACAATTGCGATGGGGAGCAAAACGAAGAACAACTATTGATGGGTCGCCTAAAATCCAAAAGTACTCGTAGAATGAGAAGTAAATAATAGTCGTCGGAATTTGAAGAACAGAAAAATTGAAAGGAAGAAGAAAGGTCAGTTTCTGAGTTCCCCTCAAGAAAAAGATCACCAGCAACAATGATCGAACAATTTAGTCAAACAAACCCCTATAACAAAACAAGAGAGGGGGCAAAGAAGAAGAAGAACGTAAAGAAACTGAGATGGCGGAGGAGGTGAGGCTCTTGAAGAATGCAGTGAAAAATTATTCCTGATGAAGTTCTGATTTTTTTCAACCCACCAAGGAAAGGAAAGCCAAATCCGAAGATTGATAAGTGAAGAAATCTCATTTTCCGCGAAAGCTGGAACAGCAGTTCCTATGCAATTGAGATATTCCTAGTGATGCGAAGATCTCACTTCTCTGCACCAGAAGTCTAATTCCATCCTAGTGTGATTCTTTACTCCAAACGTGGCCTTACGTCATATTTGGTTGAATTTGGACCATTGTTTTTTGGCATAGTCAAGCCATACTAGGCGCGTCCAAACTGGATAGTCTACCGTCCATCCTTAGAATTGATTGACATTAAAAGAAATCAAGCAAATTGAAGAACTTGAGGGTGCAGCTAAGCCCGGCCATGAAATAATGCTGTAATCAGACACGAGAGGATTGACATTAAAAGAAATCAAGCAAATTGAAGGCCTGAGGGTGCAGCTGAGCCCGGGCCATGAAATAATGCTGTAATCAGACACGAGAGGGAGGGAGGAAGGGAGGTTGGAATGCTATTGTGTAAAGCTTTAAATCAATGTATAACAACTTGTCAATTCAATTTAGACGCAAAGATCGAGGCACACGACCATGTCGCACAGATTGTTGCTTGTAAAAAAAAAGTTCACTTGATTTGTGAACTTCTTCTGCGAGTGGGCTGACTTGGGAGATGGATAGTTATATCTGTAATTTCAATCTCATGTACCAAAATGGGAACATCGTTTCATAGTTTTAAAGAAGTGCCAGAGGACATGGAGATGTTGGTAAACCCGAGATACCTCGCCCTAGATGGCACAAAGATTGAGACATTACCGGAGGAAGTGTTGGAAAAGCTGGTGAACTTGCAATCTATTGCGATTGAAAAGCTGAGGACACGAAGGTAAAATTAATGGGGGTGGAGGGACTTTATTGTTCTATTGCCAATGTGGAAACGTTCAATGCATGTGTAGGTATCTCGAGCGCAATAGTTGCCAATGGTACAGGCTTGTGATGGGTGCACCGGACGATTGCCGCCTTTGATTTATGGATGAGACAGAGAGGAGTATACTCATCATTAGTTGTGATCATATTGCTGTGAGTGTAGACAGAACAAGTGGAGATGGCTGCGCTTTGCTACCGGAGTGTGCAATCATTGGAATTGTCCAGTTATCATAAAATGAAGAGAGTGATGAAATGGAAGTGGCTGACCACTCCTTCCAAATCTGAAGGAGATTATAACAAATGGTTGTGAGAAATTAGAGGAGATAATACGTGGGCCATTGTCGAGCGGAACCACTTATCGCCTTACATATCTCTGAGTAAATGGATGCAACAACATGAAGAGGGTGTTGCTGACGCAAGACATGTAGGTCCACCTCCATTTCCTCCACATGATGTCAATCAAAGACTGCAAGAGTATAAATGTGATAATAGGCATTGTTGCCAAAACGACGCATTGTTCCTCTCCAAAGTTAATGCACCTGATTCTACAGAATCTTCCGGAGCTGAAGAGCATGTGTGATGGGACCACGAGTTGCGCTTCCGCTAGGTGGATTTTTAGAGACAATTGTCCGAAACTGGAGAGGATTCCTCTACAGCTGCCCCTGCTCCACAATGGGCTCCCTTCTCCTCCCCCTTCTCTTCAAGAGATTCGGATAAATCAGCAGACGCGGTAGTTGCTGGAGTGGGATCATCCCCTTGCCCGTTCTTCACTTGAACACTTCGTCAAGTTTCTTGGTAAGTTACTCGCAAATTTTACTTCTTCTTTTATCCTTTCCATCTCCCTTGGTCCCTTCTAAGGATCGATTCTCCCGCGGTATGGGAAGTTCATTATTTTCCTAACTTTTACAGCAAGTGTTATTTTAAATAACTGTGCTACACACTGATATATGAATTCTATTCCAGCTTGAAAGTGTAGCGTAACGGTCGTGTTATTATTAAACGTTAGTTATTTTGGCGGTGTTAAAAAATTAGAAAGAAAAAAAAAATACTCCCTTATCTTTGAATGAATAACAATGGCTTTAGTCCTTGCTCTGTTTCTTTTTTCTTTTTCTATTTTTGGCCAAGGCACTCTTTGTACATTTAAAAGATGTTTCTCAAACCGATTTTACAAGAAAAGCCATTCTGAGTAGGTAAAAATATAGCATATGCTGATATACAAATCCCTCTATTATAAGTGACCAGTTTTTGTGGTCACATGATCACGGCATAGAGATAGCGAAGGATTAGTGGCTGCAGAATTCTCACACAAGAAAATTGAACATGACACCCTCGTTGGAAAGACGCTAAAGCCTAGTAAAAGTAAAACTCGATTAGGAAGTTCTACTTTATTGGTTGGGATGGTTTAAGAGAGCATGTCGAATGCTTTTTACGTTTCTTTATGTTGCCTTTCCTATTTTACCTCATCCAGTATTTCTATTTTTTGTTGCCTTTTCTCAACTGCAAGTGACTAACAAAAATTAATAATTCTGCCCCCAGATTGATGGAGCCGTGGAGGATCTAAGGGAGGATGAATTGTCTTGGGAAGGCAGTGGACATCAAACTTCTATTGCCATTGCTACATCATCCTCTGCTCGATTGATGCTTAAAGTACCACTGAATCTTGGGGAAAAAAAAGTCCTAAACCTTTTGTCATTGTGCCGATTTGATTTGGTCCTAAACCTTTTTGGTGCCGATTTGGTCCTAAACATTTTTAAGTTGTGCCAATTCAGTCCTTTCCGGCCAATTTGGCCGGATTTTTGCTGACGGTCGCGGTCGGGACGTGGACAACTTTTTACTAATATTTTAATATTTTTGAATTTTTGAATTTTTATTTTTATTTTATTTATTTTGTTTAATTTTTTTATTCTTCTCTTCTTCCTCCAGCCCGGTCGCCGGACCTCGGCAACCGGCCGGAGGCGACGGCCGGCGAGGTCGACCTCGACCTCGCCCAGCCACCTCGCCGCCAAGCCGCGGGGGCGGCCTCGCGGGGCGGGCGAGGCTCGCCCTCGCCGGATCCGGCGAGGTCGAGCCTCGTCGGCCATGGGCGAGGCTCGACCTCGCCGGATCCGGCGAGGGCGAGCCTCACCCGCCCCGCGAGGCCGCCCTCGAGGCCCGGGCGGCGAGGCTCGCCCTCGTCGGATCTCGGCGAGGGTCGAGCCTCGCCCATGGCCGGCGAGGGCGAGCCCCACCAGCTTGTCGGATTTGGCGAGTGAGGGGTTCGAGCGGGGGGAGAGAGTCGGAGGGTGTAGACCGCCGGCCACCGCACCTGAGCCGCGGCCGTCGGCCTACGGCCGCGCCCGGTTTCAAGCGCCGAAGCTCCGGTAGGCCTCGGTCATTTTTTGTGCCTTGCGTTGGTCGGACCGGGCCGAGCTCGCGGTCTTCAAGGATTCGGTTCGAGATCCGAGGGGTTCGATCCGGGCGGGACCCGAGAGAGAGAGAGAGAGAGATCGAGAAAGAAAGAGAGAGAGAGTCCTCTCCGGCCAAGCCGAGGAAACCCCGGCCACGTGAGACCACCGCCGCAATGCCGCCGCCCGATGCCGTCCACCGCCGCCGCCGACCCGCCGCCATATTCGGCGAGCTGGCGCGGCTCGCCCTCGCCGCCCGGCCTCGAGGGCGGCCTCGCGCGGGCGGCGAGGCTCGCCCTCGGCCGGATCCGGGCGAGGTCGAGCCTCGCCGGCCATGGGCGAGGCTCGACCCTCGCCGGATCCGGCGAGGGGGAGCCTCGCCGCCCGCGCGAGGTCGCCCCCGCGGCCACGGCGAGGTGGCCGGCGAGGTCGACCTCGACCTCGCCGGCCGTCGCCTCGGCCGGTCACCGAGGTCCGGCGACCGGCTGGAGGAAGAAGAGCGAATAAAAAAATAAAAAAATAAACAAAATAAAAATAAAAATAAAAAAATTCTAAAATATTAAAATATTAGTAAAAAGTTGTCCACGTTAGCCGGCCGGTGACCAAAATAGCAAAAATCCGGCCAAATTGGCCGGAAAGGACTGAATTGGACAACTTAAAAGGTTTAGGACCAAATCGGCACCAAAAAAAAAGTTTAGGACCAAATCGACAATAACAAAAGGTTTAGGACTTTTTTGGCACTTTTCCCCTGAATCTTGTGATGGCATATGCTTAGTTTATGCCTCCTTTTCCAATATATGATAACGATGTCTTGTTTCTGGATTTCTCGGTTTGTATCATCCCTTATTTCTACCCCATTAAACATTTCTCTTTCTATTACTCTCTCCACCACTTGAATGAATCGTGGAAAGGTTTGATCTGGATATGAATTAGAGGGTCCACTTAGAGCAAGTATAATTTACTGTGGGAGGTGCTCTTGGTTTGGAGCAGACTAGTGGTTATTCCACTCGACACAGAGGGCATGATGCTAGCTTTAATGGCATCCGCAATGTTGAAAGAATATGACCTGCTGCGGGAAAACTATTAAACTTTGATCCTGGTTACCAATGCATGATCTGGCTAAGAAACGTTAAACGAGAATTGAAAAACTTAAGAATATGACAAGCCTGCAATCTCCTCTCAGTTTCCATGATTTCTGGCATTGTTAGGCTTATGGTGGTAATTGTTTACATCCATATTATCATCTTTTTGATTTTGAGTCAAGCTTATACAATGCCGCCAGAATATTGTGGAAATTATACAATACTATATCATGCAAAAAGAGTCCAACCTCAATGAAATTTACCAGGGTCGGCCGCGAATCTTGATCCCACTGCTCCAAATAAGTGGAGCAATGGTCCTATATGCTAATTTCTAGTCCTGTCGCCGGGTTATTCTTCAATAAAATTTCTCTTTCCTCATCCTGCCTTGCAAAATCGCAGCTAGGCATTGCTAGTAACGCACCGATTTACATTTTCAGTACTAGGCTCTGTTTGTTAACTGTTGGAGATCTCCCAGGGTGGTGGTGTTGCTCTCAAGGCATTTAGTAAAGTATTAAGGACCATCAACTGCCTCCTTTTGTTTTTCTAGCGAGAATAGTGCTCCGTCTTGAAAGTTTGCATGAAAGGAATGACCAAACTAACAGTACCGTTCCTTGGTGTCATGAGAATGGACACGCGATGCAATCCGCGGCAAAAGAGATCCAACGGAATTGACGAAGGAGATTGGGTTGGTTCGGAGGATGAAGATAAGCAAGCGTACCTCAAAAGCCTCGGCGAGACGTCGCACTCAATTTCCTCAGGATTGGTGGAGATGACACTGAGGCTGCTCAACAAAATCCCATCCCGATCCTCCATGGTGGAAGAATCGCTCGATTGATCAATTTGAAGATATCTTCTAGGGTCGATGAAGAGAACCCAAGAGGAGGAGTGAAGAAAGCAACGATGATAGCTCACGTTTACAGAGGTTGGTAAGGGCCTAAGTGAGGGCTTGTGACACCCTCGCCAGCCATAGAGAGGGCACGTGAACCCTTACCTAATCCAGCCGCAAGCCTTACCCCCGAACAGTGAGGGCTTTGTGGCCCTTGCCTAGTGGGTGGGGGGGAGGGATTTGTCGGCCCTCACCTCGTGGCTAGCGACCACGGCCGGCCCTTTGAACCAAGAAAGAAAAAGAAAGAAAAGAAAGAAACGAAAAAAAGGAAAAATTAAAAAAATTGATAAAAAATTAAAATTTGTTAAATGGTTAATGTCTACACTTTTTCCTAATTACACTCTTATACTTTAATATGCCTAATCAAGCCCTTCTACTTACATAATTATTTTAATTAACTCCCCCAACGCCAAATCTGATCAAATTCAGCTTACTGGGCCACCGAACAAAACCAAAGGATGACGATAAAATATGTGGATGCCCACATAGAGGTGCGAGGAAAGCTATAGGAGTACATAATATCAAAGTTTGATGTGGATAAAATTTAGCCAATGTAAACACCCACGTGGACATCCACATTAATAATAATAATAATCCACATCATACTCTCATGTCGTTGGAGGCCACTTCAACTAGATTCACTTGGATTTGAGAATGGAGAGACTTAATTAGAAAAATTATAAAAGCGAAATGGATTAATTTGATATATTAAAAGTGCAAGGATTAAAAAAAAAAGCATAAAAGTAAGAGGTGAAATGTAGAACTTTTCTGTCAGAAAAGCAAGTTGTTTTTAATGGAAGCAAAAATTATGCATTTTAACAAAGGGATCCAAAGTTGAGCCATGTCAATGAAAATAAACAATAACATATTGAATACACATGTTACGTAGATACACCAGACATTTGCAAGATGGTCCCTCTAAAATCAAACCTACTATGGCATATCAGGTTGAAACTCGAGAGAGTATCTATTCAAGCAACAAAAACAGAGGCAAGTGACAAGTAAGGAAGACAAATCGAGAAATATAGAAAGAGAGATGCTCATCATAGATAGAATAAGAAGACAAAAATAAAGTAAGTATATGTCATCACAGAAACCGGACGTGCTTTAAAAATCAATCGAGCAAGACGACGTAGAAATGGCGATAACTTTGTTGTCCAGTGCTGTCAGAAGACAATTCATCCTCAGCTGATCATCTGCGCCTTCATCAGTCTATGTCCAGAACGATTAAATTTTGTTAGTCATTTGCAAAGATCATCATCGTCTTATAGAAAATGTGTGCCACATAACTATTAATGAAAAATCTATCAACATATGTATGGCCATGCATTTTGATAGAGCTTATAAAAACATGATCTCTGGCCCATTCGCTTAATGACACCTAAAAATGAGAAAAACTAATTTACATTGATTTCATTTTTTTTATTACAGTACAGCAATTAGTTTAAAAACCGAAAAGGAGTTTGCAATTGAAAATAGGAGTACTGGGCGAGCTAAAATAGAAAAGGTAACAGAATGAAAAGGTAAAGAAAAAAACTTAAGACATTCTCTCTTAAATTGTCCCAACTAATAAAGTAGAACTTAAGAATTAGACCCGATATTTTGGCACTTTTAAGTAAAATTGCAATTATTATTCTTCGAACAATGCCACAGCAACTAATTTTCAATGATAGTATAACCATTTTGATATACTTTCGAGCAATAATAAAAAGTTATACGCACTGGGCCTAATAGTTGGTATAAAGTTCGGAAAAAAAGAAGTGATTTTACTGTACTGTGGGAGATCGATCGTTGGATACAGATAATAAAAGAAATGTAAAACTTGTGGGCAACTCACCAACAAACTCGATGAAGGGTTCAAGTGAGACACGGGCAAGGGGATGGTCCCACTCCAGCGCTTGCCACGTCTCCTTATCTGTCACAATCCGTCCAAGGGAGGGGAGAGGAGAAAGGAGGCCATTGTCTAGTGGGTGCAGTCGCAAGGGAATCCTCTTCAGCTTCGGACAACCGTATATTTGAATATATTGGATGTGATCGCAACTCTCCATCTGATCACATATCCTCTTCAGTTCCGGAAGATCCGGTACAGTCAGGCGTGTTAACTTCGGGAAGGAGGGCTGCATCATGTTGGGAGCAGTGCCTATTATCACCTCTATGCCATCACATTGTGAGATTGTTATATCTTGGAGGAAAGGGATGTGGAGCAACATATCGTGCGTCAGCAGCACCCCCTTCACGTTGTTGCATCCAAAAATTTTTAACATTGTAAGACGACAAGCGGCACCAATTGGTAATGGCCCACCTATTATTTCCTTTAATTTCTCACACCCAAATATTCGAATGGACTTCAGATTTGGAAGGCGAGTGGTCAGCCAGTCCCATTCCACCACTCTTTTCATTCTACGACAATCCTGCACTTCCATAAAGTTTAGATCAGGTGCAGCTAAATCGATCTCTTCTAATTTCGCTGAGCCTCTGATTGTAAACCAGTGTAGATGTGGAAGCCCCTGTCCCTCCACTGAGAGACGCTTCAATTTGGAGCAGCGATTGATGTTCAGTCTCTGCAGCTGAGGGAAGTGGACGGCACCCAGCTCCTCCAACTTCTCCCATTTCTCTATGACCAGCTCCTCTAGATTTTCCAGTGGGCCTACCTCGCTCAAACTTGTCACCCCACTGCCCCCTCCTACTTCCAGTACTTGCACATTTCTTGGAAGTAAATTGCTGCCATCCCCACCAATTTGTCCATCTACCCTTGCCGTAATAGCGTTGCTACTTTCAATATATGCACATATCTTTCGATCATGCCAATTGGAAAACCCTTGTTCACCAAGTTTTACAAAAAACAATTCAAAGAAATTAGATACTTCCTTGACATATCAAATTAAAGAGAGAATATAAACAACATGAACAAATTCGAGACTTCCCTGACTAATCAAGCTTAATCAAATTAAACAGAAAGAAATTCGATATGTGCAGATATGCAATTGGAAGTCCAAGAACAGGTGTTCCTTTCGAAAAACGAAAAAGACTAATTCACACTGGTTTAATTTTTTGATTAAAGTGCAGCTATTAATTTAAAAAGCAGGTCGGAGTTTGAAAGCGAAAATAGAAGTACTAGATGAGATAAAACAGAATAGGCAACAAAAAGAAAATGTAAAAAGCGTTTAACATGCTCCCTTAAACTCGCCCGACTCATGAAGTCAAGAATTGCCTCGACATTTTGGCACTTTTAAACATCATAATCTACCAAAATGAAGAAGAAGTGTAGTATTTTTAAGGTACAATAGGGAGGGAAAAAAAGAGAGCAAAGATTGTTGTCAGTATTATTCTTTCAAAGTGAAGGGGGTGTTTTCTTTACCAAAATTTCAATAATAATATAACCATTTTGATATACTTTCTAGTTGTGATAAAAGTCATACACACTGGGTCTAACAGTGTGGTATTAAGTTTCCAAAAAAATACAGAAACAAAAAAGAAACTTACTATACCGCGGGAGTGCATCCTTCGAAGAAGGGCCCGCAGGAGATGGAGAGGATAAAAGAAAAGTAAAAATTTGCAGGTGACTTACCATAACGCCTGGCTAAGTATTGAAGTGAAGGTTGGAAAAGGGATTGGTGGTCCCACTCCAGCGACCGCCACGTCAGCTCATCTATCCAAATATCATGCTTATCGCGGGGACGATGGTCAAGCAGAGGAAGCCTCTTCAGCTTCTGACAGTCATCTATCATCATAAATTGGATTGAAAGGGAACTCACGGTCCCTTGACATATGCTCTTCAGCTCCGGAAGACTACATAGAGTCAGGCCTAATAAATTTAGGAAGGAGGGTTGCGTCATGTTAAAAACGGTTCCTATTATCACCTCTATGCCCATGCAGTCTTTGACTATTACATCTTGGAGTAATGGAAGGTGGAGCGACATGTCATGCGCCATCAGCACCCCCTTCAGGTTGTCGCATCCTACTATTTCAATATTTTTAAGACGACAAGATGCACCGATTGGCGGTAGCCCACCTAATATCTCCTCTAATTGCTCACAATCTTTTATTTTAATGGACCTCAGATTTGGGAGGCGAGTGGCCAGCCACTGCCATTTCACCACCCACTTCATTTTAGGACACCTGTACACTTCTATATTATAAAGAAAAGGTGCTGCTATATTAATCCCCTCTAGTTCCTCCGAGCCCTCGATTTTAAACCATTGTAGATATCGGAGCTCATGCCCCTCCTTCAAGAAATGCTTCAGTTTGGTACACCAAGTGATTTTCAGTCTCCGAAGGCGAGGGAAGTGGACAGCACCCAGCTCCTCCAGCTTCTCCCATTCGTTTATCTCCAGCTCCTCTAGATTATTAAGTGGGCCTACCTCACACAAACTTGTCATCCCACTGCACCGTCCCACTTCCAGTACTTGCACATTTTTGGGAAGTAGAGCGCGGCCATCCCCACCAATTTCTCCATCTACCGTTGCCACAATACTATGGCCACTTTCGATGATTATACGCCTCTCGTGCTTATCCCTAAAGAGGTAGTTTCTTGATGCACTCAGCGCCAGGTCATATGGTTGGGAGCTGTTTTGCTCGACAAGCCTCACAAATGCATTGAATGTTTCAACATCTGGAACAGAGCAACAGAATCCTTCCACCATTGTTAATTCTATCTCTCCCTCCCCTTCTATCACGTAATTAACCACCAGATATTGCAAGTTCACCAGCTTCCTCAACACTCCTTCCGATAACACCTTGATCTCTGTGCCAAGCAGGTCCAGGTACGTCAGCTTTACCAGCATCTCCATCCCCTCCGGCACTTCTCTAAGCATTGCACACCCACTAAGGTCCAACTTTTTTAGGGATCCTAACTTTCGTACACAAGGTATACAATATAATTCCTTACACTCTCGGAGTAACAGTGCTTCTAAGCTCTCCAAGTGAGAGATAGTGTCTGGTAATTCCATGATTTTTGTATTGCTGAGATCTAGAACCTTCAACCCCTTCATATGCTTGAAAAAAGATTCATGGATGGCTTCCAAAGAGACATTGTTATTCAACGACAGCCTCATAAGTTTAGGGCAATTTGGTGAGATGCCATACGGGATTTCTTTTATATAGTTGCTTTGTAAAAAGACTTTCTCTAGATGATCCATCCAGAACTCTTCCTCTGGAATTTCTTTCAATCCCATGTTGGCCTTGACCATGTGAGTCGTGCTCGTCACTATTTGCAATGCCATATCCCTTATCAAGGGGTGTACTAACAGATATTCTTTGTCTTTATCAACCCCCAGGCAAGCCTTTTTTATTTTGTCCAATATGGTGTTACCTTTATTGTGCAATTCTTGCCGAGTGGCTATTCCACTTAACAAGCCCTCATCTATGAAAGATTCTATCAAAACCTTTTCAATGATTTTAGCTTTAGAGTACTCTCCAAAACAGAGTATTAAATGCAAGAAACACTGCTGCACTTGAAGATTACCCAAGTTCATGTAACTGAGTTTCAGTTTCTTGAACACACCAAGTCCCATCATTGAATTTTCTAATTGCTGCAACAAGTCTTTCCATTCATGCACTCCCTTTAGTCCCCTCATCTGAGTTGCGATCTCAATGATCCCAAGTGGCAAACCTCCACACTTATCCAAAATGGAGCTTGCAATATTTTTAACTTCTGAAGGGAGGTCTCTCCCAAAGCAAAGCTTTTTCAAAAATAAGACCCAACAATCATCTCGCAAATCTAGAGGACCTATTTTGACTTGTTTTTGGCAGACCATCTTTTCACATACATCTAGCGATCGAGTTGTCATTACCAACTTAATGCTTCCTTTCTCAACTGGAATTCCCACATCCTCAATGTCAAAGTGCATCCACAGACCATCTAAACATAAGACAGCTCTCTTTGTCTTCAAATGCCTATTCAATATGCATGCCCTCCTCTTCACATCCTTATCCATTGAGAGATTGTCTAGTCCAACTGCATTGGCAATCTCGTTTTGTAGTTTATAGATGCTAAACTTCCGAGGTACAGTGACCCAGAACACATCATTAAAGGTAGGATTCTCAAGTACTCTATTATGAACATGCATTAGAATGGTTGTCTTGCCAACTCCCGCCATTCCATAAATACCAATGATGACAATCTCATCCTCCATTAGATAGTTGCAAATCTTATTTATTGTCTTCTTACTTTCCTTGTCTACTAGCACTGTTGTTACCAAGGGCAAACTTTTCCTACGTCCAGCAGCATGTGTTGTCCACCCTTTTCGGAAGCTACAGTGGACTAGAATATCTTCAACTTCTTTGCTCAAATCATTTATTCTTTCTACTTGCCGTGGAGAAAGAGATCTGCCTTCTCGGAATGCTTGGACCATGCTCCAGTATTCTCCTCTTATCCTTTGTGCTTTCCTACACCATGTCTCCAACCCATCCATGTCTGCTTCTTGATTGCTTAGTTCTTCCAGCTTTCTTTTCAGAGTTGGCATAACATCAACCAGCCCACAAGCACCTGGTTGACTATCTACTAGTGCATCATCTGTCCTCGCATCTAACATCAAGGAAATACTCAGTATTTTCTAGAAACATAATGTTCACAAAACAAAATGAAATAAGATGAAGTGCAAGGTTGTATATATATATATATAAACAAATTATCAAGGGAGAGAAAGAGAAAGAAAGAGAAAGGGAGGGGGTGGTGTGGAGGTGGGGGAGGGGTGTGCCTTGGGGGTGCCTTGGGATTGGGCGAGAGAAAGAGAAAGAAAGGGGGCGAGAGCTCTTGCCTGTTGCTGGGTTTAGTTGCTATCGGTTTGCTTTGAGCTGTTGATGGGTTCAGGTAATATCCGGGCTGTATGGGATGGGTTGAATTGATATTTTGGCCAGTATTGGGGGGTGGGTTGAATCGTTATTTACGCCTGTATGGGAAGTGGTTCTCCTGTATTTACATTAATATAAAAAAATGAAAATTGAAGTATGTATTTTAGCATAAATTACTAGTGAAAACGCGTCATATATCATATGAATCTTCCTGTTTTAAACAAAGTGCGATTCCAAGTAATATATAATAGTGTAAAATGTAAGAACTCGATAACAGTTAGGGAATTTTTAATGGTAGTTATTACATGACATAAAAAAATATGTATGAAATCAACTCCATTACTGTCCTATTAAGAGAAAATAATAAAATCTTTCAAATAAATATTTAAAAAAAAAAAGAGTTACAAAGAATGTTTGAGATTTCAATAATTGCTAATTTGCAACATTAGAGATTATTAAAACTAATCCTTTTTCCGGATGAAACTCATGGCATTGAATGGGGCAAGTAATCCTAGTTAAAGGCAAAATGAGTGGAGTGTGCAAGACAATACTACTTGCAAAGAGAATAAGCAATCTCTTTCAATTTAGACTCCTAAGTGTCACTCCTAAAGGCAACACTCAAGAATGAGCTTGTTATTATATATTTTTATAGATGCTAACATTTACGTATCTATTCTTTCAAAATGTTCGAGCGGTACAATACTAGAAAAATTTAGATCAACCCCATGAGTTAAAAGCAGAAGTTAAAAATAAAAGTCCCCTTAACCAGACCCTAAGTTGAATCTTGAAATTAAAACCTTAAAAAAAAAAAAAGGAGATATACCTCATGTCTACATCTAAGGTATGAAGACTAATATCCCAACTGTTCTATAAAAAAAAGAACTATACTTGCTTTCAATTGGATCATTGATTGGTGGGTGACCCATTTGAACGTCACTCAAACGCGATGGTAACTAATAGCACCAGGAGAAAACTGAACCATATATTATCGATGGCTTGGAGAAAATGCATGACAATATTTTGTCCCATTACCGTACTTTCGTTAATGTCCCAACAATTCCAACCATACTTTATTCAAAAATATGAAAACAAGCAATATTCATATAATTTAAATTTAAGATGAATGAAGGTGTTGTTAGTTAAAGTTTCATATAGGCGGCATTTGAATGTGAAAACAATCAATTAAAGGATGGATTTGGAGGTAAGTATGAATCATTGAAAGAGCAAATAATTTATTGTACGCTGTCAGAAAATAATCATATGTTTATGATGATTTCTTTTCTGTCATTACATATTTTGTGATCCGTCGAGAAGCAGTCAATTTAAATTTTAGGCTCATCTAATACTTTTTAGTTTGAAATTAAAGTATTTAGATATGATCAAATGCATGATCAAAGATAATTCCTATCTCTATGCAGTTGATAGACATCAAATGTTCCCATGAAATATCTTTTATGCAGCACTGTATTTTAAATCACTAACGGTAATTAGCATATAAACCCTCGTAATTTTATTTCCAATTAAGATTTCGTGCTGTTAATTTTCTTGAAATGCATTGCTTGTCCAAGAAATATGAGATCAGTACACATTTGGACTCGTTGAAGGGGAAACAAGGAAATTTTCATGAATTTTGTGAAGTCGTCAAGACAATACCAGTCCCCTCAACACATCGAAATATTTTGAAAACTGGAAAGTGCCTACCAAATGCATGCTTACCCCTTCTATGCATCCTCTTTTTTAATTTGGAAGTGCTTTTGGTAATTCGTTAGGGAAACATGGATGAAATAAGAAATGATGTTCACAACTTTGGCACATGAGATTGAAATTGAACCGATGCCTATGCAAACTGATATAATTATCCATCTCCAAAGTCAGCCCACTAGCAAGGAAAGTTCACTGATCAAGCGATCTCATATACACCTCCCTCCCTCTCTCCCTCCCTCTCTCTCTCTCTCGCGCGAAGCTCCCAAGGTTCACACGACTCTGTTCATTTGTTCATTTTCTATTACTATTAGGAATCTAAATGTCCTGCTATATCCAAATTCTTAGGTAAGGATTAGAAAACAAATTCGGTGTCCTGCATGAGCTTCTAACATATGGTGAATTTCGAAGTTTCACATACCTTCTGGAACCTCTGCATTGGGTTCTCCCTCTTCTACATTTACTGGGGGTGGCATGTGAGTCAAAGCTTGAAGTGCAAGGTCTCTGCCGCCACTGGGATGACTCAAATTCCATGGCTGAATGTTAGAATCAACGGCATGAGATTGAGGAGGTTGTGTCCAGGATGAAATGTCCCCATGTGTGGTCATGTTTTGAGTAGGAACATACTGACTGGGCACATTCATCTTATGCAATGGATGAAAGTCTGATGAATTTGCACCTACAGTGCTTATGGCATTAGAGCTCAGGTATGGCATGGCAACAAATGAAGTCTCTCTCCGACCATCTTCATTGTTTGCAATCACAGGCTGACCATCTTCATTGCTTGCAATCACAGGCTGACCATCTTCATTGCTTGCAATCACAGGCTGACCATCTTCATTGCTTGCAATCACAGGCCGACCATTGCTTACGGCATTAGAGCTCAGGTGTGGCATGGCAACAAACGAAGTCTCTCTCCGACCATCTTCATTGCTTGCGATCACAGGCCGACCATCTTCATTGCTTGTGATCACAGGCTGATGCAGACCCACTTCATCGTTATCTGGTCTGCTGCTCGATTCCACCACTGTTTTACCCTTCATCGCCTTTCGGGCTTCCGATCTCACTCGGCCATCAACGTCCTTGCAGTCATTGATCCCATATCCTCCAACTCCGGCTAAGTGGGCCTTGATCCTGGTCGCATTTCCAGCATACGAATTCCCACAGAAGTTGCAGCTCCAGTGTTTGTTAGGCAGCAATTTCACATACTTCCAAAAGGGGTTTGTCTCTCTAGGCATTTTCTCTGTATCCCACAAAAGAATGGACAGATAAGTTTCAAGGAAGACCTTGAATTTTTTGGGTGAAGATGGCGCCGAGGCCTGTAAGATATTTAATTAATTTTGGACTTCAGAATTGGGTCAAAATCTTCATCAATCCCCAATTCTTTTAGAAAAATGCCCTGCTTTAGTGACTCCCACCACCATTTCTACCCAAGTTCTCTTTTCACTCTCGGATATGAAGATGACATGTTTAACTGGGTTCTGGAAATTTTGCTCTTTAAATTTGTAGCTACTTTTTTGTTTATTTTTTCACTGTTATCTTATCTCTGGGAACGCGGTTTTCTTTCTTGTTCAATGTTCATGGGCTTGCGCACTCTTTCTTGGGTAATATCTCTATCATGCATCTCCCTTCAGCCCCTAATCTTGCCCCTTGACTCCGCTTTCAGCAAAATTTCATAGCCCGGGCTCAGCTGCACCCTTAAGTTTTTCCATTTACTTGGTTGGGTTCTTTACAAACTAATTCTAAGGATACATGGTAAACTCTCCAGTTTACAAGCGTCAAGTATGACTTGACCACTCAGCTAATGATGATTTATTTTTTTATAAAGCAATAAAAGTCTTCGTTCTGGGCTCACCGGCAGCATTATGTAGTAGAGAATACATAAACGAAACCCAGCCAACCCATAAATCGACGATTACGGAGCGACATAAACTAGAGGACATGAGACCGAAGTGCAAAAATTTGGGTTCGCAGAAGAGAAATGGGAGAACGAAAAGGGAGTAGATAGATTGAGAGAGAGGGAGTACCTCCAAGCTGGCCACAAGAGGGCTTGGGGTTGAATCCCTAAGAGAGCGTCCGCGATGGAAAACAAGGTTATAGCTGAAGCGGAGTGAAGAACTGGTTTCGTGAAGAGGAAGGAACCGAACGCCTCGACCAACGTCGGAGCCCCGCCTGGGACGATCTATATATAATAATCTTAAAACGTCTAAAGACGTCTCAAGAAAAAGGTAATCTGTATGTATTCCGGATGGGTGTCAGAGCAAAACGTTTCGACTGTCCAGTAGAAAGTAAGGCCTTTATTTATAATAATAAAAATTAAGAAAGCGTCTAAAACGCCTCCAGAAAACGGTGATCTATATATAGTCCGGATTGGTGGGTTGAACTGACTAAGCAAAGACGTTTCGACTGCCCAGTAGAAAGTAGGGCCTTTATTTATTATAATAATAAACATTAAGGAAACGTCTAAAACGCCTCGATTAAAAGGTGATCTACATATATGTATATATATTCCGGATGGGTGAATTGTACTGACTAGGCAAAACGTTTTAACTGCCCAATAGAAAATCTGTCACCTTTTTTTGGAAAAAAAATCTATTAATGACTCCACAAACAAATTCAGTCGACGAGTGTTAATATGCCTAGAGTATTAGAATTATTTTTATCATATTTCTGACTATCACAAAATTTCAATCAGCATTTAACCACCAAAAAAATTTAAAAAAAAAGGATTCTTCACGAGTCCGCTCAAGGTTGGTTGACCCAAGACAACGTGGAAATTTGTAGGTCTAAGTTGAATAGACTCGATTTTTTGGTAGGTTGGGAAAAATGTTTCCATAGTGGATTTCTTCTTCTTCTTCTTTTTATTGAAAGAAAATATTTTATTCATATCTCAAAACGATATATAAGAGGTTTAAAATAAAGCATATTCCAAACAGTAAAGTAAAACAACAAAACACAAAGTTGCGATGATTGGCATGCTTTGATTTTACAAGAACGGACTTGTCTCGGCATCAAAACATAACAAAGGGCAATCAATAACTAAATCCCACATCATCCACCGTAATTCCTTGTTTATCCAATAGGCGATGCACGCTCAACATTTCTACATCATTGTGATACAGAGACACTAAAAACAAGTTGAAAAAAGCTCCCATATCTAAATCTAGATAGAGTGAGGTTGGACAAGCACAAAAACACCTCTAAAGAACTCACAAATTTAGATTTAGATCGAGAGATGAAAACTTCCAAAACTCTAAGAAGTCACCACTTCTAAGGTAATAGGACCTCATCGTATTTCTTCTCGATTTTGTTAACCTTCTTAATTTGGAGGATTTGAAGCAATTGATTGATACCTAACGATGAAAGTGAAAAATATGCCAAGAGAGCAAAGAAGAGTATGGGTAGCGAGCAAGGGAGAAAAAAAAAAGATTAGACGAAAACGATAAATATTCCTAGATCATATCAGAATAAATAATCTTAGTTGAGAAGATGGAGCCTCCCTTGATTGACTATTATTTTTCAAGCTTGAACGGTTAACCTAACAACAAATTTAATCATTGTTTTAAATTCCTCCGGCTCTTAACGAATGCAAAAAGGATTGGTGTTTTTTAATTTCAAATGAATTTTGGTTCTTTTTCTCCATTCATATCCTTAATTTTAATTTAGATTTCAATGCACGAGAATATCTCAGGCCATTATATATTGTTTTTTATTTTTATTTCTCTTCCCCTACCATCCACTAAATTCCTCAGTAACCGAAATTTATGTTGGGAGTTAGCAGAGGGGATCGAGAGAGAGAAATGAAGTAGGGAAGGGGGGTGTATCCGCCTTGACAAGACATTTTATAGGGACATGGTTGCGAGAAAGTTAGCAAATCACGGCGGTGGTGGGGCCCCAGAGTGGGAGGACGGCAGGCCCCACGGCGCATGCACCGCCATCCCTCGCTCTCCAATGCGGTTGGGTCTTTGTGACGTCAGCAATTGGCGAGGCGGACCGCACATCTGTGCTGACCCGGACAGCTCCATGTTCCCATGCTTTGCTGCTAATCAATCGGCATACTGGCCAATAACATTATTATCCTTCTCAGATTCAATACGCGCGTCCTCCTCTTCACATCCTTATCATTTGAGAGATTATCTAGTCCGGCTACATTGACAATCTTTTCTTGTAGTTTATAGACGCTAAACTCCTGAGATACAATGACCGGAACACATAATTAAAGGTAGGATCCTCAAATACTTTATTATGGACATGCATTAGAGTGGCTTTCTTGCCAACTCCCCTCGTTCCATAAGTGCCAACCATGACAATCTCAATAATCACAAAATTGTCACCTTACTTTTTTTGCCTACTAGCTCTATTGTAACAAGGGTCAACTTTCCCTACATCATGTAGCATGTGCTGTCGACAACTTTCGAAAGCTACAAATGGCAACAATTATTGACAACTTCTCGATTGCTTCGCTCTCCCGGCTTTCTTCTAAGAGGTGGCATATTCTCATTGACAAGCCCACAATTACTTGGTCGACTAATCACAACAGCATCCTTTGTCCTTGCACCTAACATTGAGGAAATACGTATAATACTTTATGGAAGTATATTGTTCACTAAAAAAATGGGTTTATGAAAAGAGAGGAAATTATCGAAAAAGGCATAAACATATTATAATTGTACCGATTCAGTCTTAAGCTTATTTTTTGATTAATTGAGTTCTAAATCTTTTGTAATTATGTCAATTCAGTTTATTTAATCAAATTTAACTTATTGACACTAACATGGATGCCAGCCAATGCTAGTGAACAATTTTTTTAATATTATTTTTTTTCCAAATTTTTTATTATTTTTTTTATCTTTTCTTTTTGTCCTTTTTTCCCCTAATTCCTTTTCCTTCCTCTAGCTCTGGCGATTGGCCAGTGGCAAGCTCACCTCATCATTGCTGGGCAAGGGCAAGGCGAGCCCTCCGTGGATCTAAGTGAGGGTGAGCTCACCGATCCATAGATCTAGTGAGGGCTTGCCTCGCCAAAGCCCAAGCAAGCTCACCCCTACCCAACGATGGAGTCGCCTTAGTCTAGCAACTGCCCCCCCCTAGCCAATTGTTGAAGCCAAAGGAAGGAGGAGAAAAAAAAAAAAAAAAAAAAGAGAAAGATAAAAAGGAAAAAAAGATAAAAAATTTAATAAAAAATTCGAAATAAAATAATATTAAATAAATGTTCACTAGCAGTAGCTGACATCCACATCAACACTGATAGATGAACTAAATTAATATAAGTGCAATGGGTTTAAGACTCAATTAGCCAACAAAATAAATTTATAATAGAATCGGCACGATTGCAGTATGTTCATGATTTTGTTTTTTGTTTTTTTTTTTTTGTAATTTTCCCTATGAAAAGAAGAAACCAACCATTATGTTGAAATGAACTTAGATAGAGTATTAGATCACCCAAAATAATAATAATAATAATAATAATAATAATAATAATAATAATAATAATAATAATAATAATAATAAAGTATAAGATTGAGCTAAAATACATTGTAAGTGTCAAAATTTGACACAAATAAACATTTAAGTGCCCAAAATCCCCCACCCTGATCGATGAGGTGAGACTTCATAGAGATGGGGAGGAGAGGTGCGAGACCCTAGCTAGCATCGACTGCGGTGGCACCATGGCCATTCCCTGGGGGAGTGCGGTGGGAGGCCGAGGGCTGGCTGCACGTGTGCTGGCAATTTCCGGAGGCAGGCAAGGAAACGGAAGAGTTGCGGAAAAATTTGAACTCTGTCTCTCTCTCTCTCGTCTGACTCGAATGTTGTAATTTGTCTTGGGCTCTCTTCATTATAGTCGTTCTTTAATTTTAGAAAAACTTTTCTCAAATAAAAAATTCAGTAAAAATGGTTTAATCAAGGAAAGTGGGGGTAATTAACACTGTTAATTACATAGTTTCTATATAGGATTTCGTTTAATTTCCATCTGTCAGGTCCCTTTTTTTCCAATTTGACTTGACAGAACTACCCTTTATTCAGGAAATAAAATGAAAAATCCACCGCCTTTTCTTTCGGGATGATAAATAAAAGCGATAATTTATTTTTATTGTATTGCCTCTCTCCACGAGCATGCTAATTTTTTATATTTGGGAGAACACGACTTGGTCATTCCTAATTAGGAGTTCTAGCAAAAAAGAAGTGTTCCAAATTAGAGACACTAATATTTGCCTAGTAAATTAGTGAAGTAACAATCAGTAAGTAATTGCGCGTTTGGTAACGTTTACTTTGCTTCAAAAAATTGTTCCGGAAACAAGAATTAAAAAAAAAAAAAAAAAAGTGTTTGTTCCCTCCTAACAATTTTTGACCAGAAAGATGCATTTGGTAAACTTGTTCCTAAACATTTGGAATAAAAAATGAATAGAAACACGTTTAGTAAATTTATTTTATTTTTCCTTTTTCCTTTCTTTTTTTTTATTTTTTCTTCTTTCGGCCGATTGCCGGCCTCCAAGAATCCGATCGACGGGGCCGGCGGCCTCGCCTAGCCACGGCGAGGCTCGCCGACCCCCAACAATGCGAGGCCGAGCATCGGCCGAGCGTCGCCGGCCCTCGACGGCCGGTCGTCGACCATGACCGAGGCCGACGACCGACCAAAGAAAAAAGAAGAAGAAAAGAGAAGAGAGAGAAGAAGTGTTTCTTCAAAAGTGTTTCTAAATAAGAAACAATTTTTTTTTTTTCTTATTTCTATTCTTTTTGTGTTACGAGAACAAAAATCAAATTTTGAACAAAAACGCAAACAAACGCGTTTATGTTTTTTTTTTGTTAAAACAAAAAAAAAATTTATGTTCTTAAACAGAAAAAAGAAACGAAAACATGCAGCCCCTAACTATTTTCATCAGCAAAATCTTTTAACTAGTCAACAGAAAATCTATCACTTGACTTAACAAACAAATTCAATCGACTAGTCTTCCTACGCCTGTTATTAGAATTATGTCAAATCATATTTCTAACTATTCCAAAATTTCAATTGGGTTTCAAGCACAAAAAAAAAAAAAAAAAAAAAGATTCTTTGAATGCGGTTTGACCCGAACCAACCTAGATATTTTTGGGTCCAAATTGGGTTGAACCAATTTTTTTGCATTTTTGGGAAAAATGTCCAGCTGTACCTTATTGTCCAAAGCGGCTATCAAGATGTGCTTTTTGCCAAAAATGAATCCCGGACCTGATAACCCGGTCGGTGTCTCATTCTCACTATACTAAGCAATAGCACATCTGAAAATCCTATGATTTTTTTTTAATGTATGTCTAAGAAAGTTGGGAAATATTCTAAAAAAATGTGTGGAATTTTGATTTTAAGATATTCTTTGTATGTTTCTTTATTCACCGTCGGATTGTGCAAGTGGGATCACCAATATGATACGATTTTCTCACTTTCATCGCTTTTAATTCAATAAATTTTATTTTAATGTAAACAACTCAAGTTCTATTTATTTCACGAAAAATAAATGATTAAAAAAATATTTTACTAAAAATATCATCCGTATCTCTTACGAAAATGAAGAAATGAAAAATTTTCACCGTCCATGAAAATATCGAATATAAATTGTTGTCCATAACAAAATTATTTTCTATTAACTAACTATTTCGAGTGATACAAATAATTATTTTTAAGAAAATGTTCTACAAATCATTCATTTTTTGTAAAACAACTGAGCCAAGCTGCTTCAAATTTCCCAAACATACCAAAAAAAAAAAAAAGTTCTTTTTAAGAATGAGCAGAGTCAGGCTTGACCAGGCCGAGATTGGATAAAAATAAATAGCCCAAAGTTAGGCTTGCCCCGGCCGGATTTAGAGCATTATTTTCAATTGGGTGCGCTTCGTCAAATGACAATCTCTCAGTGACCTTTTTCAGGGCCTAAGATTAGATTGGGCTAGATTACATTTTGTTGGGATGCATTGTCAATATCGAGGGATCTTTTTTAGGTTCCCAGTAATATTAATTTGACATAACTAATTTGTACACGTTGGATATTATTATTGAATATCAATGATGATTCTTATAACTAAAGAATGTTTTCTTTGGTGGCTATAGATTTAACATACATTCAATTAAGTTCCGTTGATTTACAGAATCCTATCATATTCATATCGTAATATACTAGCGTGGACTAGAGTAAAAACATATATTATTTTTATCCAAATTTCGCTATATCCCAAAGGCGACATTAGTGGCATGGCGGAAGCAAACCGACCCCCGAAATTTTTTAGCATTTGCAATACTTGAAACCAATGCCTTCCATGTTTCTTCCGTAGGCAACTGAAAATATTCGTGGAAGAAGAAGTCGCATACAGCGAGAAAGAATAAAGCGCGATCATACAGTGTAATTCTGAACGCGGAACAAACTCAGTGGAAACACTGTTTCAGAGACGCAAAGCTACCGGAATTACTTAACAACGTCGCTATGTTTTATAAATTAAAGAACGATTATAATGAATGATAGGTACAAAGTATTCACGATTCATTACGCTAATGAGGTACATATCCACCCTAGATATATAACTATAATTATTACAGGTGCCCAAAAAAGGAGAAGAAAATGAAATATACTGTTCATTGGGAAAGGTTTGCTATTGGAAATCCTAGTTTTGATGGATTAGGGCGAGGAGAAATATTCACGGTGCAAGATTGAAGGAAGGGGAGAATAATGCACGATGCTTGGGGAACCTGGACGAAATCAAATTGACATTTCTTGTCAAGTCGTTATGCTCATCGTTCCATGTAGTATAGATGAATGCAAGCTTGCCATTAAGAGCCTTAGCCTGCTTAATTGAGCCCTGGAGAACATTTACAACATGAACTTGCTTTGTAATGGCAAGGAAAGGATCCATTTAGCTAGGCCCTTTACTATTACCACAAATGTTTAGGCAGATTAGTGAAGGGGGAAAAAAAAAAAGAATCCCCGGGAAAAAGAGATGAGAATCTCATCATTTAGCAAAAACTACGTGATCGAGATAATACTCTAGCACAAAGGTGAAAAAATCCATTGGTATATCATCAATGTGTTGAATATTCTCAAGGAGTAAAGGAATTTTTAAGAAATAACACTTCAAATTAGCCTATCAGAAAATATTTTCTAGTTAATTACTGTTAAGGAAACTTAAAGGTTTCTAAATCCTCACAGCATGGGACTGAATCGACATAGTTCCTTCTTCTACTCTTTCACACGTTACACAATTGTTTTTTGTCAAAAGCTTAACTGTTAGGAACGGTACCCACAGTTTTGTAAGCATGGTTCTTAACATCACCCTCGATATCAGCTTTACTTTATCCAGTACGTGGATACAACCACGTTGATGGGGATAAGCACAATAGCTGAAAATAGGAGCACACTGACCAAACAAAGAGGAATACAAAATGAAATCATGAGTGGAGCACTTAGACCATGTTAAACACTCAATTTTGCCAAAAGTTCAAACTATCAATGAACTTGCACAAAATGCATATCAAGCATACTCCTCAAAATGGGATACAAATGTTACACTGTGAAAGAATAATGATGGTAAGAGAGACTGAGTTTCCTTGCTAATAACTATTCTCTCTAAACTCAAAAAGTTATTACAGATTTTTGACTGAAGATAATTCTGGGAACTTTGATCAATCTATATCCTCTATCAACAACTAACTGTTGAAAGAAACATGCGTCCAAAATTCTTTGCTCTAATCCCACTACAATCCCTAAACAAAGAGAACAAAGGTTCTTTCCATTTGTACCGAAGCTGATTTACTGTGCTTCAGGATACTCCATGTTGTAACAGCATGATGTCACATATAGATCCAATTTCCACTTTATCTAAAATCTGTGGTACCACCTAAAAACGGTGTAGTATGCACCCATTAGGCTATAAACAGGAAGAGAACAAATGATTTCATACTCCCCCAAGACTATTCCACACACGCAGAAATCACAAGCACCAGAACATGAATTTGTAGATCAAAGCATCCTTCTCATACCATGCAATGGCCGTCTACAAAGACAACATGAGGTCGATACGGTAAATCAGTGACCGTGGAGGAAATGTACGCATTGTACCAATCAGTAACCATGTGAAAAGTTCGAATATTCAAAGCAGGTTATAAGAATTATTGGCTCCTTGATCCACTGCGGCTTCATGAGAGATAACGTTAAGAGAGAGATAAAATGGAATGAAGAGAAGAGAAAACAGAGAGGAGTAGAAATATTCCACATAAAATGATAGATAATCAGCTAGCAGGAAAAAAACCACCTGTCCAACCAGATCAGTCTAGACTCTAGATCCTCAAAACTTTTGTTCTTTATGCTATAAACAGGAAGAGAACAAATGATTTCATACTCCCCCAAGACTATTCCACACACGCAGAAATCACAAGCACCAGAACATGAATTTGTAGATCAAAGCATCCTTCTCATACCGTGCAATGGCCGTCTACAAAGACAACATGAGGTCGATACGGTAAATCAGTGACCGTGGAGGAAATGTATGCATCGTACCAATCAGTAACCATGTGAAAAGTTCGAATATTCAAAGCAGGTGATAAGAATTATTGGCTCCTTGATCCACTGCGGCTTCATGAGAGATAATGTTAAGAGAGAGATAAAATGGAATGAAGAGAAGAGAAAACAGAGAGGAGTAGAACTATTCCACATAAAATGATAGATAATCAGCTAGCAGGAAAAAAGCCACCTGTCCAACCAGATCAGTCTAGACTCTAGATCCTCAAAACTTCTGTTCTCATCCTTCCCAGAATCTAAGAAATACATAATCAGCCAATTGCAATTTCAGTTTAGCCAGAATCTCAAGCGTTGCAACAACCATTGGTTCTGCGCAGCCATAATCAATTATGAATGGAAAGAGGTACCGCAGAAGACCACCAGTCCAACTGAATTTACCTGGAATCTAGATCTTTCCAATCTGTGAGTTTCCCATCTTTCCCAGAATCTAGGAGATAATTAATCACTTGTTAGCATATTCAGCTTTTCATTATCACTGATCCCCTAACTCTAATAGTACTCAATAAATTCCATATCTACAAATGCATAGCAATTGTATTGCACTCCCCTAACAAAAATGACATAAATTGGAGCTTCATAGCCATTGATTATCATCACATCCTACTCTGCCATATAACTGTATAAAAGCGCAATGTCGAATTCCCATGACCATCAGTAAATTCCAGATTCCAATAAATTGGATTCTAATTGACACAACTAGAACGGAGACGAGGATAAACAGATCGATCAAAAGCATAACCTGATCGCGCCGCGACTCTCCTGGTTTGACGACAAGAATCGACCCGATCAAATTACGAACCGGATGCCGCTTACCCTGGTCCACATAATTTTTTCCAACAACAACTAGAACTTGCGGCCACCCCCGCCCTCGGCGATCTGGAACGCGCCGTCCTCCAACACCAGCATCTCCTCCTCCTCTTCACTCCTCCCCATCACGCCGTCCCACCTTTCCCCTCCCACCGCCATCCTGATCCTCTCCGGCCACATCTTCGGCAGCCCTCCCCTCGCAGATGGAGCTCTCAAGCGTGAAGCACCGGAACCATGCTCCCCCGCGGCCTCCTCCTCCGCCGTCGACGGCGGAGAGGAGGTCGAGGTGGCGAGTGAAGCCGTTGCCGAAGAAGGCCTCGCAGAAGTGGGGGCCGGACGCTAGGGTTTGGGGAGCAGGGGAGGTCGGGGGGGAGGAGGATCGGCCATCTTTTCAGGTGAATCGAAGTTGCCGTCGCGGTATAGTAATTACTAATGATAATGCATTTTTTACGCATGTTAGAACGGCTAACATAAGGTAATAAATCCAGAGGAATTCACTATCTTTCATCATCAAAGTTCTGAATTATACAAAGTATGAACGGTACCTTTGATCATCATTTTTTTTTTTTTGTGAATGAATGCAATTTAATGCATTACGTGCACAAAAACTCAGAATTCTACTTATAAATTCATTGAAAATCTCGTTAGATTTATGATAAAGAGTTTTTATATAAAAAAAAATCAAAGAAGCATCTCAATCCCAAAAATAAAATAAAATTAATTGCTATGGAGATGATTTTTTTGAATCATAAATGAATCATCACAAAGAAGTCATTAGAGATGAATTTGTTTGTTGTAGCCCATTTTCAGGGAGGAGATAGGCATCTTTTTGTTGCGGACCACTCTTACTAACTTTCTTCTTTGGCGTCGTGATTGCAATGTCCAACCCATCTTTAGAGTCTAATACATTTGGATAGCTATTGATATAAATACGATTCTTGATTAAATTTGATACTCATCACAAATGTAAGTTCGTGTGGGGGTGAGAGAGAGTGCGTTGATTGAATTTTATCAAAGATTAATCTTTTGACTATAAAAAAAAACCTTAGTTTGAAGACATTTTTGTGATAAATTTACCTTTTTATTAATTTTCATTAAATTGAATTAATACTTTAAAACCACAAATTGGTATACGAAAACTAAAATGCCAATTGCCACATATCATCTAATTTGGGAAGTTGACAATAAAATTTAATAGAACTTAATACAAAATAAATTTTGCGACATTTGTACCATTTTGGGGCTTTTTGTGGTCAAAAAATTAGTTTGGGTTAAATTTGCCATATATGTATTAATTTATGATTTTTGGTGATATTAACTCAAAATAGTAATTCTGAATAATCTCTTAATGCCAATGTAGTGGCGGCCATACATAATGTGAAGTCGATAAGATTGGATCATTTGTTTCGGGTCCTTAGTTTGGAAAATATGGAAGGGACAAACATCTTATGCCCAGCATTCAATAGACTTAAGACATAAATAGGATTCTGAGTATGCAAGGAATACTACTTTGCAATGGTCGTTTGAAGAAACAAGTCCATGTTGAGATAGAGAGAGAAAGATGGCGAAATCTTTAAGGTGGTGGTGCAATGGAATCCACCGTAGTGGAGATGGCCATTAATGTTTCCCAGCCATGGTGGAGTGCCACTTCTTTTAAATGGGAGTAGAACATATACACACACCGTATGTGAATTTATATTTAGGGTTAATATCGTAAAAATCTCAAATGATATACTTTCGATAAATTTACGTCAAATTAATTTACAAAAACTCAAAATTGGTACAAATATGATAAATTTATATTCCATTAATTTTCATTAAACTTTACCGTCAAATTATTGAGTTAGATGATATATGGCAATTGACAATTATACTTGTTTATGTTTTTATCCTCCATTTGTCACAGTATACTGATTTGTGATTTTTCGCGGTATTAATCTAATGGAAACTAATGAATGGTAAATTTGTTATAAATGTATTAATTTGAGTATTTTGTTGTTAAAAAATTAATTTGGAGTAAATTTGTCACTTGTGTATCAATTTAAGATTTTTGTTGGTCAAAAAATTAGTTTATGATAAATTTTTCACATATGTACTAATTTGCAGTTTTTTTTTTTTTTTTTTTTTTTTTTATGGTTTTAACCCCTATACTTATCAGTAGTCACTAGTCCATACCTCGTTTGGAGTAGCATGTGGAGGTGGCATTTCCATTTGGTAATATGAGAAATAAGCCCATATTAGAATATATTGACACGGCACTTACTTTTTACCCCGTAAGTAGAGTAGAATTACATATAATCATGAATCTTGTAATAATCTTAACAAAGAGGTCGCTCGAGGACAATCTGCTTAGTGCTGAGTAAACCGCCCTATAAGATTGGAATGCACCGAATCAATGACGGTAGAAAAACAAAAGGTAGAAGGCATTTATAATTCTTTCCCTCAAAATGAATCGGACACGGCCAAATTCAATCGTGAAGAAATATACAGTCTCGATTGCTTTGATCAGAGATGAAGGGGGTTTGGGACAAAGTGGTACCTGCAAATTCTACCTGCAAACACCAAAAGTTCAACATACGACTGTGTCAAGCCCTGTGAGACTGTCGTGCTCATTGGGTAAAAAACCATCCTCGCTACTCCTGTTGGAGAACCAAAAGCCATGTTAGCTGGTTTGTAACCGTTTGAAATCTGCCTACTTCAAATCACCAACGAGTTCTGATTTATGTGGTGGTGCTGGAGTTGAAGTTGACAGAGGAAGCGAAGATAACATTCCGTTTTCTGTCTTTCCAACTTCAGCATCGATCCATGCAATTTGATAATCCCCCTAGCTGTGTAACCCATCACTATCATATACTCAAACAAGAAAAGAAACATGGCGATCGAGTTTTATAAAGATCAACTACAACCTGAGCTCACCTTTTAAGAAGCACATTCCTTGTGGATTTCTCAGAAAGTTGTGCCAAATGGTCACAAAACAAGATTCAGAAGACACATTTGCAGCATCACGATGGCTCAGAATACACAGCATGTCTTAAACGTAACTTATAAGCACATAAATCAGACCGACATCAATTGTTTCTTCGATTCAAAGAGCATAGACTTGAGGGCAGGCATTTTTCAAGCAGTGTTGCTTCAAATGCTCTGCTGCCTCGGCTGATCCTCGCGCCATACATCTAAAAAGTACAAAACATAAGTCTATACTCAACAGATCATATAGTTATATTTTGCAATGCAACTGTGCTTAGTTGCAAAAGTACATCAACGTGATAACTATCATTTGACCAGCAAAATAAGTACTACAATCTTGTGAGTAAGTTGTATCTTCTGATGAATTGCAAGCATCACCAGGTGAAACCTCACTTTGGGTAGAAAGCACGAGTAAAACTACTTATTCCAGCAGGCATTGCATGTGCCTGCACGAACGCTAAGATGCTTTAGGATTCTGAACCATGACTGCCTTTGGAGCATAATAACATAGTTCGACATTGATACAGAGACCCGACAGTCTCTGGTCACCCTTCAAACTATTCAAAACATGTAACCTTACAAGTTTTAGGGGGCCGACATGGGCGACTCTTGATTTAATTGCTGCGCTGTCTGCACATCCCTTGAAGTCCATGTATGTCAATGAGCATTTGACTTGCACCTGATATTACAAATCACAACGCATGTAGAAGGCAGATACATCAAACGATTGAATAATTAATGTATGAATTGAACTCACCAATGCAACCTGATTACAGCACAAAGTAGAGAGATGCATCATTTGTTCTCTATCTTCACAAAGTTAAAGGTTTTTGCAACCAAGTTCAAAAATAAAGACAGACTTGCACCAAGCGTTGCCAAGGGAGGAGGTTAGAAAAGGCTCAAAATTCAATTAATTTGAATTAAAATAAGTAAAAACGGAAATAATTACTCAATCACAGAGTGGTAGCATGCCATCAATATGCCGGGTCCTTTTTTTCTTAGGCTTCTGAAAAAGAAGAAGAAAAAAAAGGGATAATACCCTAAAAAGCCCCAAACTGGGCATACATTGTGACAAATTTACCCCAAACTATTTTTTTGATCACCAAAAACCCCAAACTGGTATACTTTTGACAAATTTATCCCAAACTGGTATACTTGTGACAAATTTACTCTATGTTAATTTTCGTTAAATTTTATTCTCAAATTATTAAGTTAAATGACACGTGACGCTTAACCAAGTATATCAATTTAGGATTTTACGTTCCGTTTGTCACGCTTTATAATTTTTATGATTTTTTATGGTATTAATCCAATTTAGCATAGGGTATATTTGTCACAAATTTACCAGTTTAGGGTTTTTTGCAATCGAATAAATTAGTTTGGGGTAAATTTGTCATAAATGTACCAGGTTTAGGGTTTTTTATAATTAGTCGGGTAAATTTGTCACAAGTTTACAAGTTTGGGGTTTTTCATGGTCAAAAAAAAATAGTTTAGGGTAAATTTGTCATAAGTGTACCATTTTGGGGTTTTTTAAGGTATTATCCCAAAAAAAAAATGAATCAATAAAATAAAGTGCGGCTTCCCTCCAGCATGAAAGTACTTTTTTCAGGAGGTAATGTGAGATGTGGCTTTACTCTAGTTGTGGAATAAAACTATGCATCCCATGCATCACTTGTGGCAGAACTCACTTACAGTTAGTTCAGTCGATACCACTTTTGAGGTCTTCGAAATAGCAAGTCGTTCATCAAGTTTTCCATCCATGTCGCTCACAAACTGCAAAGACGCATAAGCAATCCAGTCAAATATCCGAAGCCGCTTTAGCACCATGGGAGGTTAAAAATGATGTATCAAAACACTACCGTACTAAAGATGACAGTGAGAGAAAAGACTCAATTCAACTGAAGAGTTCCATTAGGAAAGCTACCTTCGCTGAAAGAACATTATTTCGTTCCAACCAGGGGATCTATCTTGCGGCAAAATCAGTTCTGCTGGACTTAGTAATGCTTACTCTCTACAAAATTCATGTCCCACTGTGCTAGCATAGGTTACAAGGGACAATCAAATATCATTCTTTGGCATGAAATAAGCATTGCGTGTGCAAAGCTCTAACCCATACTAATCACATTCTTCAACCCATCATCCCACTTTGTTTTGTTCTGTTTCTTTTCCATCCTTCTTCTGGATCATTTAGCAGAAGTGATGTTTTATGCGGCGCTAAGGAAACGCGCATACTTGAAAGAACCATTAACAAGATATTGAGTCAACAAACTCCAGGACATAATCTACATAGCTTGTTCAGGTGGAAAGTTCAAATGATAAAGCTGAGAATCTCCAATTGTAATAGCATACTTACAGGCAGAGCCCCTTCACCAAAATCATCCCACTCAGAGGCATTCTAATAAAAAGGAAACATAGGTACTGCACAGCGGTGGAACAAATCCACCACTTAAAACGTCACGGTATCTGCCTCCATGCGAGTTAGCTGCAGCCCAGAAACAACAACAGACATCAAAATAGGACAGAAATAATGTAGAGCCGAAAACTTGTGTACACTGTTAATCTTTCTCTACATGAAAAGATTGTGCAGGGCAAGAGCCATTCAAGGTGAAGCTTCATGGTGTAGTGATACTGGAGGATATCCTGCACTCGATAAACATTTTACACCGCCAATTGAAATGAAGAGAGTAGCGCGTCAACTATCGGAATTGAAACACGCGAAATCAGAGAGAGAGAGAACTACGAGCAGGAGGAGGGATGGGGAGCAACCGCGTCATCTTAGACGTGACTAATATTACACAATTTTCTGAGGATCTTTCCTTTTATCAACCGATGACCGACGATTCATACATGAACATGCAACTGGTTACTAGGTTGTTTTTTATTTCCAGAGAAGCATAATGATCCATGGTCGCCATAAAAAAGGCTTTAGCAGACAATTGGTAAATCACACCACTTTAGCCTTGATGATATCATCATCCTCTTCTTTTCCGAAAAAGATGCAAAATAATTAAGCCCCAGACTGCCAATAGACAAATTTGGGATTTATTCCCCATAAGGAAATATGGATATCCGGTTCACCTAAGTCATTCCATTCCAAGCTACGCAATTTTTATTTCTTTTAAATGATTCTTCTTTAGTTTTCTGTGTCACGGCTAACATAAGGTAATGAATCCAGAGGAAATCACTATCTTTGACCATGGAAGTTCTGAATTATACAAAATATAATCAGTACCTTTGATCATCGATTTTCTTTTTGTGAATAGATGTAATTATAATGCATCCTATGAACAAAATTTCAGAATTCTACTAACAAAATCATTGAAAATCTCATTAGATTGATGATAAAGAGTCTTTGTACTGGCAAGATTAAAGAAGCATCTCAATCCCAAAAGTAAAATAAAATAAATCGCTACAGATACAACTTTTTCAAATCACAAATAAATCACCAAAATTTCGAATCAAAATAAAATTCTAGGAAGCAACGTGATTTTTTTCTTTCCTTATGCCTCAATATATATATGATTAATTTTTATTAATAAATAAAATAATATAATTAGCATGATATGTGATTTTGGTGATTTATTGTCCCTATCACTAAAGTCAAAATCACATGTATATGGTGTATATGAGAAATAAAGTTTAGGGATAAGTGTTCGAAGTCCTAAAACTTATCACGAAAATGCATTTCAGTTCTAAAACTTGCAAAAAGTGCAAATAAGTCCTCAAACTTGTCAAAATAGTTCAATTGAGTCCTAAAATTGACGCCGTCAATTTTATTGACGGAAAATGCCGACATGGCGCCGACGTAGTATTTTAAATAATTTTTTATTTTCCAGCTGGTTTTTTAATAATTTTTATTCAAATTTTTAAAAAATTATATTTAAAAACTAAAAATTAATTTTTAAAAACTGTTTAAAAAAAAAAAAAAGGGAAGAAGAGGCGGTCGCCCATCGCCGGAGGGGCCGGGCGATCGCCGCCGCCGCCCGACTAGGGCGAGCTCGCCGGCCCCTGCGAGGCCTACGACCCTCGCTTGGGCGGCGAGGGCTCGCCGCCCTGGGCGAGGGCCGGCGACCCTCGCCGATGCGGGGCGAGGGCTCGCCGCCCCGGGCGAGGGCCCCCTCACCCGATGCGGGCGAGGGCGCCCGGATCCGGCGTTGCCGTGAAGCGTGAGGGCCGCGGTCACCGGCTGTTCCGAGTCCCCTTGTCGGCGACCTGCCCGCGACCAAGCGACTTTCGCATCTCTATGCCCGGCTAGATCCGGGCGAGCCTCGCCGCGTCGGGCGAGGGTCGCCGGCCCGCGCGCGGCGAGCCTCGCCCCGTCAAGTGAGGGTCGCCGGCCCTCGCCCGGGGCCGGCGAGCCTCGCCCGCGTCAAGCGAGGGTCGCCGGCCCTCGCCCGGGGGCCGGGCGAGCCCTCGCCCACGCCGGTGAACCCTCGCCGCGCGCCGGGCGAGCCTCGCTCGCGTCGGGCGAGGTTCGTCGGCCTCGCCCGGGCCGGCGAGGCTCGCCCGGTTGGGCGGCGGCCGGCGATCGCCGGCCCCCTCCGGCGATGGATGGCCGCCTCCTCTCGCCCTTTTTTTTTTTTTTTTTTTTTTTTTTTTAATAGTTTTTAAAATGAATTTTAGTTTTTAAATAAATATTTAAAAAATTGAATAAAAAATAATTTAAAGCCAGCTGGAAAATAAAAATTAATTTAAAATGCCATGTCAGTATTTTTAACGGAAAATATTGACGGTGTTAGCTTTAGGACTCAATTGAACTATTTTGACAAGTTTGAGGACTTATTTGCACTTTTTGCAAGTTTTAGGACTGAAATACATTTTCATGACAAGTTTTAGACTTCCTAACACTTATCCTAAAGTTTATATTCATAGTATGAAAGAGTTTCAAGTATTCAATTGAGTAGTGACTGTCAAAGTGGCACAATTGATTGTGTTTGAGAAATATCGGTCTCGTATAATAATTAGAATGTCTCCTAGTCTAATGCATACTTATACTCCCAAAAGAGGTGATTGTATATTAGTTCATGGAGTACCATCGAATGGACTTAGACTTAGAACCAGGGAGGACCAAGTCAGTTTTCTGCAAGTATGCCTTCTCACAGTGAGCGAACAACTCCAATTCAAGCCTTTCAAGGACAGCCTTTAAGCAGAAAACCACTATGCCCTTTAGTTCAGAGCCTAGAGACACCCAAATAGAATCAGGATAGTAACATTTCTAACTATCCGAGCTACATTTCTCAAAGAATCCTACCAGGCTGGAAAGGAAAGATGAGTTTAAAAAGCCATAGAGAGAATTTCAAAAACACTTACTTTACTTCAAGGACTCTGCCCAACACATTACATCCTCCTTGCCTTTTATAGGCAATAAGAGGTCACACACAGACAAGGACCAAGCTCACTAGTCTTGAAACAAACAAAGGCTTCCGAAAATCTCGGTAGGGAATTATTCGCACGGTATGAACAGTGACAGTGAACAGTGATTTCCCTAGCCTACTACTACAGTAAAAATGAACAATAACTTGTTACAGTGAAATTGTACGGACATTGGTCTTATTCAGTGGTCTCGTCCGTCACAAGCATTGCAGTCATAGTCCGAGTCATCTGAGCTGTGCATTGTTGCTAGAAGATGTTCATCATATTTTTGTTCAAGTGCTTCAAGGTCTTCTGGTGAGAGGATCTAGTTCAGCCGATATGATGTAGATGTGGATGCTTCCTCTTGTGCCCAGTCTGTATTGTCGGCATCTGTAGTGTTAGCAAGAATGCTTGGCTGAGGCCAACTGGATGGCTATGCATAGTGGGATGTGTCCATGTTTTGGGATAGAGACCAAGGTCCTTAGTCATAGGGGTCTTGGGAAAAATGACCTCCCCATTTAACATAGGGGTCTTGAGAGGACTGTGCAATGTCATTTGTGTCTGCCATTTCGTGCTCTCGTGATGATGCGGCTTGTCTGAATTCCTCGAGTGCTTGGCTTCTGATGCTAGATTATAATGATCCCATGTAGTGGGTACAATATAGTTCCACGGATATTCAGGAATGGTTTTATTTCTTAGCACAAGATTCTTTGGAGTTCTCGGTATTAGTGTTCACATCAACCAACAAATCCTGGATAGGACTTATGAACTCGAGCTTTTGCACTGAGTGGAATAGGTTTATAGGATGACGTACCTATGCTCAGGCGGGCATTGATAATATTGCCATTGTTTGTAAGAAAATCCCATGGTCGTCGGAAGAACAAAATAGTATGGACCTCAGGGTTTGGTTGTGTGGTTCTCAGTTCTTTTTGCAGGAGTCATTCCAGTGAGTTGGAGGATAAAACTAGTTAAGGAAATCTAAGAGGTTTCTGTCACTCTCATTCTCAATTTTTCCTTTGCCGAGTCCAAATATCCTAGTGAGGTTGGCAATGAACCTTCTAGTTGGAATTTCAATAGCTATTAAGTACTTATTGGTTAAGTACCATAATAACCATCGAAGTTGATCGGGAAAATCATCCTCCTTCCTGATAAGCGGATGTATGAACGGATAATCTTCATTTAATCCAAAAAGATAAAGAATCGAACCTCCATTGAGCCTGAACAAATTTGTGTGGCATTGCCACATGAGTTTATCTAGATTTTCGATAAGGCCATTATTCTGGATTTGTTCAAAGATCTCCTAGGGGTATCGCTAGCTTGGCCAGTCTTTGATCTTCTCAATCTTGTATTTTTCATTGTGACGAAGAGTATGAAAAGCATGCCTCATGATATACATGTTGATTTCTATTGCTGGTGCTTTTGGTCTTGATAAGAAATCGACAAGCACATTTTTCTTTCCAGCAATATGTTTGGTCTCAAAATAGTATTTTGAAAATCATTCAGCCCATCGAAACAGTTAAGAATTTGGAACTTGCTTCTGTTTGAATTTGGTCATCGAGGAAAAGATGTTATGTCCAATTCTACCGAAAGTGATGGGCAATGAGATGGAATTCGAACTTTTTTATCCTATTTTTTACTGCCAAGATTTCTTTGAAAGTGGAATGGTAATTCATTTCAGCTTGGGAAAATTTTCCACTTTCATAGACACACAAATGCCTCTTACCATCAATTTCTTTGAACAGGATGGCGGCCCAATATTCATCACTAGCGTTAGTTTGGAGAATTTTCTTTTCTGTTGATGGGATTTGCAACGGAGGAAGAGCCTACATAATCTCCTTAAATTCAACAACTGCTTTAGTTTGAGATTATCCCCAAGGTGGGGAATTCTTCTTCAGCATTGTCTGTAGTGGAATTAGTAGTTTTGCAATATTTGGAACAAAATCTCTGAAATAATTAATTATCCCAAGAAATTGCTGAACTTGTTTTGTTGTAAAGTTTTTTCAGAAAATTTTAACAATTCCTACGCAATGTGTGGCCCTGGATAGTATGTCCATTTATTAAGGTCCATACCCAAAAATTCAATTTCTGTCTGAGCGATGTTCTTCTCTCTTTGGGAAAGCATGATCCCATGTTTTTTAACAATTTCGGCGAACTACTCAAGAAGTTGGCAGTGTGACTACTCATTAGGACTGTAGAGCAGAATGTCATCGATGTATACCACCGCATTTGATAAGATTGGTTGGAAAATTTGTCGCATTGCTTTTTGAAAGAGGGATGGTGCAACATTTAGGCCAAAAGGAATAACTTTCTATTGAAAATGCTGGTTTGGGATATAAAACCTTGTCTTGGGTCTGTCTTAAAGGTGAATGTTCAATTGCCAAAATCCGGCTTTGAAATCAAATTTGGAATAGATTTGGACTTTGGATAATCTAGCAAAAAGAGAGTTTCTGGAAGGTAAAGGGAATTTATCATCTTTGAGGAAAATGTTAAGAGGCTAGTAATTAATTACCAATCTCATCTTTCCTCGATTTTGCTCGGCACACTTGTTGACATAAAAAGCTTCACAAACCCATTGAGAATGGTTTCGTTTGTAATGATATCTGTTCAATGCACTTAGTAGGTGAATCCAGTGCTAAGAAGATTTCTTCACATCATGACAGATCAACCAGAAATACTAGAAGCACCCGTTTCTCTCGTTGTAACTCCATCTTCTTCAACTCCTTCAGATTTTCGTATTTCAAATGCTTCTAAGATAGACTATCTTTATGAAGTCTCTCTTAGTGATGAAACCAAGATCTCTGAAACTCAACTTCTACTAATAAACCCCTATTCTGCTTTTACTAAACCCACTTAATCATTTTCTCCCATCCACTCCATACATCAACTCATTCGCCAAACTCCGAAGGAAGTAAAAGAGTACGTTCAGTCTTCCAAGTTCGATCAACATCCCATTCCTACCACTGAAAAGGATTACTTTGTTACTCTTCAGATTCCTCCAAAATTTCCCAAATAGTGGATTCAGCAAGGATATTCTCATGTGCATTATAGAGCTGTTCGCCTTGCTCTTACTTGTCATGGTTGTAAAGGCTTGCCAGTTGTGGCAAGAATTGCTCTATTGGATACCAAATTCCTAGAATACCAGCATGCTTGCATTGGTATTGTTCAAACCACTTTGAATGCTGAAACAGTTTTTGTGACTTTGTATCCAAACTTCAATATTGCTCTTTTAGACCAACAGTTGCTCTCTTTTCTAAAAGTCCAAGTTCAACTCACTGGAGCTCCCTAAACTGCCGACTCTATAGCAGCAACACTACACTACCAGATGGTTTATCGAGTATAGAACCATGCTCTTGACCTAAATTTCCACAATGGGAATGAAGATGCCCTATTCATTTTCATGCAGAATGATCAAGCATCCTGAATTCATGTTCCTAGGCAGATCCCGAAAGAAAAGTTAGCCAAGCTTCTCCTCGAAACTTGGATCACTCACTATGAAAAGTTGTATCAAAATAACAAGCATTTCCAGTCATTGGACTCTGAGTTTGTCAGAAAGAAAGATGGAACCGTTTCCATCAAATTCGGCAATGAAAAAGAAGAGAGTCCCTCTATCTTCCAGACCCTCTTCATGATTGAACCATGTGATCCTGAGTCAATTTCCGAGCCAAATCCAAAAAAGCTTATTAAATACTTCAAAAGTGATGCACATTTTGTCCATTACTACAAAGACCAGTATGGTCACTGTTTTTTGGATCATTTTTGTCAATGTTCTTATTGTACAAATTCTCCTAACGAGGTAGATCTATTTGCAAAACCTCCACCTTGAAGGAAGCATGAAAAGCCAAAGGATCCTATGTACTAAAGGTACTTAAACGGAGATCCCTCCATTGATACTTTTGGTGAGTGTGATAAATTTCAGTTTATGGTTTTCTATGCACCAAATCCACCACCATAGTTCAATGTTCCTCCCTCTGTATCACCAGATCCACCATCATCACCTCCTCCATCTCCTCCTTAGAAAAAACTAGTTACTTCTCCGTTTTTATAAGCCAATTGTCAAGTGGGCGAAGAAACATTCTATCCACTTGAGATTCCAACAGAAACACCACATAGCTCTTTCATTGCCATGTTTCACGAAACAAACTTTTCTCCTCTAGTTCGGGAAAGTTCCAAACTCTCGTTTCCTGCTCCATAAGAGTTTATTGATCCACAAAGCAAATATAGGCATGTCCGTAAGATACCTACCCCCACTGATGTGGATGAGCATGGAAGGCAGAAAAGAACTCATGTTGCTCAAATATCATGTTTAAAATCATTTCTAAACACAAACAGATTAAATGCGATATTGCCCAGAATTCTCCCTTTTTTTTAGGAGGCATTATTTAGGAAAGATCAATCATAATAATAAATTTTCCTTTTGGTTCTAAGCCGGATAAGAAGTGGGCTCTTCTAATCCCTTGGCTTCTTAGATATTCAGATCCACCGTCCTTTGGCTAACCTGAAACATCGACCAAAATTTTTTCTTTTTTTTTCGAGCAAAAAGTTCCTCACCAGGTTGAAATTGGACAATACTCATGCAAATTCCAAGAAGGCGATTTCATGTGAAGCTCTACAGCATCATTACCAGCTGGAATGTGAAGCTTAGGACATCTAAGTGATACTTACTGTGGTCTAGATGCATGATTTCGGTCATTCTTCATCATGATTTCGGCCATTGCCGCGGTGGGTTGCCGTCTCATGGCATGGTAAACCCACGAGAACAATCTCCACCACTCAGTCGCCATCATGATATCCAGCCTCGCCTGATGGCAGCAATTCTTATCGATTGGCCTCCGCACATCATTTTTCGGATTTGAATCACAGAGGCCGTCCCGGCAAGCTCTTTAGCAAATTCAAAACCATGTGCTCGACCGTTTTGGCCAAACAGCGCCCCCGCGCGCTCCGGCCCCTACTGTTTTTTTCAGATTCCCAAAAATCATCTCCCAATTTCTGGAAAAATGCGGGTCCATTTCGCAACCCGAATCCGATTCGCGAACCCGTTCCCGAACCCGAATGCGAGCCCATTTCAATATGCGTCCCCGACCACCCTCCTCCTCCTCAAGCTCCCTATTTTCCCCGGCCGGATCTCCGCCTCCGTCCGCCGCGGCTCCGCGAAGATGGCGGAGACGGCTCGCTCCACTAATCCGAAGCGGCCCGTCTGCCCGTCCTGCTCCAAGCCCGCGCGCACGTGCCTCTGCGCTCGGATCCATTCTCCGGGTCTCGATCACCCCGTCCGCGTCACCGTCCTCCAGCACAGCCTGGAGCGGAAGCACCCCCTCAATTCCACTCGAATCTTGAGGCTAGGGCTCAAGAACGTCGCCGTCGCCGCCGTTTCCGACGTCAACTTCGGCGCCGAGTTCTCGATCTCGCCGCTCGAGCCGCACGCCGAAATCGGCGCCCACGGATTGGTCGGCGCGGATTTGGGTGTCCAAAATGGGGAGCAATCTGGAGTGGAGGTGGGAAACCCTAATTCGGTCGTCGAATCGAATGGAGCTCATTGTCCTGGGGATGATAGGAACTGCGGTTCGATTGCCTCGAACGGTGTGGAAGTTTCGGAGGATTCCCAGGCGCTGCAGAACTCGCGCGCTTGTGGAGTCGTGTCTAGAGGTACTAGCAAACCTGTTATCAGTTTTCGAATGGGCAAGAAGGGGAATATCGAATCGACAGACCATGTTTGGATGTCTAGAATCGGTCACCAAGGAGCTGATTTCGATGCCATATTAGATTGCCAGTCAGCTCGTGATGTTCTGTCGAATGGATTTGTGGTTAGGAAATCGCAAAACCTTGTATCAAATCTGAGCTTGGAGCCTGAAGAATATGAGGAATTTGTGCTCGAGGTGCCGCAAGGGTCAGTGCTTCTGTTCCCGACCGAGAATGCACTCAGCATTGACGAACTCAAGGCAGCTGAATTTGAAGTCAGGAACTTGATTGTGCTGGATGGCACGTGGATGAAGGCAAAGAGAATGTATAGCGAGAATCCTTGGTTGAAGTTGTTGCCTCATCTGAAGTTGGATTTGGAGGTGATGAGTTTGTACGAAGAAGTTAGAAGTCAGCCTAAGGTTGGATGTTTGTCCACTCTTGAGAGTGTCATTTACACGATGAAGGCAATTGGGGGCAGTCCAGAGGGGCTGGATCAGCTGTTAGATGTTTTCGAGTCAATGGTCGATGATCAGAGACGATGTAAACATGAAAGATTGGGTAAATCCACTTCAGGGTAAGCCTCTTCCAGCTTGCCCTGCCATAATGAGCTCTTGGGCAATTTTCTGTTCAAGTTCATATCGCATGATTGCATTGATTATTTGTGCCTGTTGAATTTTCATTCACTGAAGTCTCTGCTGTCTCATCTTTTGCACTTCTCAAGTTTTCAAACTAGGTCCTTCCCCTCTTAATTATGTCTCTTAAGTTGAATTTGCCAAAGATGCGCTGATTTTCTGTACTGTGATTCTCTTTTTTCTTTATGAATATTGACTACCAGCAGGCACGTTGTGTTGAGTATCAAAGTATCTGCTTAAGCTTATGCTGTAATTCAATCTAATACTACAGTATGACCCATGTGATGCTTAGATATATGTAACTACATCAAAGTTCAATGTGTTGACATGTCAGAATTCAGATAGAAATTGCCATTTCTCAAAACACTCTTTATTATTTAGCTCAGTTAATTATTCTCTACATGTTAGATTTCAAATAAAAAAGTAAATCATTATTCACTTTACAAAGAGAAAGTACAAATATATTTTGCCAAAGCGGGCAGCCTTACTAATGATAAATTATCACTCCATGTCAAGAATGATCACCTTTCACTCTCCTGATGGTGATAATTAGGGGGTGTTTTGAATTTTAACACAGGAAAAGAGGCACTCGAGAAAAATAAGGTTTCAGAGATTCTAGCCTACATACTGATCTAACCCAACAACAAGATTAACTGCATTTAGGGAATCACCTATCATCCGCTCTAATCGATTGTTAGATGGAGAGATAAAATGGTTTTCTTCGTTATAATTCATCAATATATAAGGCAAATGATTACTTAACATCTTATTTCCTTATAATTTATGTCTTGAGAATATTCTATACTGCCCTCTGGAATATCTACTCGATTAAGTTAAAGAACAAAATCAGTTCTCTTGTTTATTACCCGATCATACTGAAATTCCCTTAGTACTTTTGTTGCTGTCTTTATCTATTTTATAGGATGAAAGGGAAATTACATATATTGTGCTGAAAAAGATTTAAATAATTTCAATGAATATAAATAATTGTAACTTCACCATTACGTGATTCAATTAATAAAATGAATCTCCTTTTCATAAGTTGATGCTCTGTTATCAATTTTTTTTTTTTAATATTTTGTTAGGTAAAAAGCAAGAAAAAAAGGAAAAAAAACAAAAATTGAATCAGATTCAAACCAACCCAAAGAAATTGGAAGAGCAGAAGAAAAATTCAGGCCCTTTTTGTTCAAACGGCATTTGGTTTGATTAACATAGAAAGCATCGATAGTTTCTGGAGGGGCTAAGATAAGAGAGATTGCATGGAGACTGGGGAGTCGAGCTAAAAGTCGAAATGAAAACATACACCATTGGCAAAATGCGCTTGGTTATGTTGTCCAGAAGAGTTTCTCGCACTGGCTTCTTTATTGGGTTAATGGTGCTTCAACTTTTATCCACCAATCAGGATGTTTGATGTAGCTAAGTACTGAAAAGCTGGCATAGTGGAAGTCCTGGATAGTCAAGGAAAGATCATTTCTCTTTCTTTGGCACAATCCGGAGCAGTAGTCCTTGAGTAGGTACTGGCACAGGGTCCCTAATGTAATGATCATCTGAACATAACTCCCAAGAGTACTGAGTGACCAGATAATGGATGGCAACAAGGGTTTCGATCCTTGCAAATTCATGTCCTGGGCATATGCGAGGCCCTCCTCCGAAAGCAACAAAGGTGTAGGGTGGTACTGACGCTGGTTTTCAAATCTAGCAGGATCAAACTTTGATGGCTCCGGGAATATGTTCTCATCCATGTGTGTCATGCTTGATGCCCAGAAGATCTAATCACACATTAAGTTCCAAAAGTATATTAATCAACTGGTTTCACAGATAGAGAGAATAAATAGCAGATAATGCAAACATTTGTAGAGATAGGAAACGTTATCAGCTTCCTTACTTGCCAGCCTTTTGGAATGAGGTATCCACCATAGTCAATATCCCTTAAGGCTACCCTGAAGCCAGCAAAAACAGGTGGAACCATCCTCAGAGTTTCCATTGCTACTCTCCATGTGTACTTCATCATGGCAAGGTCTTCCCAAGTTAAAGGTTCTCCTGAAGTCTTGCTTTCTGTTATCTCCTCTTGTTCTGCAAAAGCAAAGGAGGCTTATGACTTGCAATAAGGGGGAAAGATCATGCTTCTGAGCTTTGTTATTAAAGTTGATATCTGACTTTCAGAACTCTGAATTATTTGTGTATTGATTTATCTTACATTTGGCAAGTCATCCATTTTCCATTAGCAAAATCGATTCATTATTATTAACAAATTCTTCTTCATTTACTTTTATTTTCCTTCATTTTTGGGCTGCAGGAATCTCTATGCAGATTCGGCAAATCTAAAAAGATGCAATAGAGGATGTGTACCTTGAAGAACTGCTTTATAAACAGCAGGATTCTTAGATAGAAGACGCAGCATAAAAGTCATAAGAACGGATGAGGTATCATGTCCTGCAACCATGACTAGCATGATATTGTGCAAAATTTCCTTGTCAGTCACAACTCGTTTATTTTCTTCATCGGGCTTACTTAACAGGCATGTGATCAAGTCTTGTTGAGGAGTGGCAGTACGCTGCTCTAGTTTCACTTTCTTCTCTTGTACAAGTTCCTTCAACAGATCTTGGACCCTGGAGCTTGCACGGAGGCTCCTACTGTAGCGAGTGAACGGCAGCTTTATTGGTATCGACCACATTCCCTCTATCATTTCTTGAAAATTTTGCAAGAATTTTTCTTTTTCAGCTCTTTCCTCCATACCAAAGAGAAGAGAGCATATGTTGTTGAATGTAAGGTTTTTCATCAGGGGCAATGCCTATAGGAAAATCAAAACATTAGTGTTATTTACTCTGCTTTTGTTTATCAAACAGATTATGCCCCCTCCTAGTCTATGCATTCATTCTCATAGTCAATACATGTAGAGTCCATACAATTGTGAACACCAGTTATATGAGAGTGAGTGCATACTCCATATGTTTCTTAAAATTGAAAAGTATTGAATTTATCTCAAACCGATCAAAGCAACAGTGGGAGTTTTATAGCATATCGACATACCGCAACTTTTTCCTTGCCCCACCAGTGCAACTCGATGTGCTTTCTGACTTCTTCATCCATTTTCCCCACGTACTGCTTCAGAGATTCTGGTCGCAAGAACGACACCAGAGAGTCTCTCACGCGTTTGTGATCTTGGCCACTGAGTTCCAGCAGATTGCGGTCTCCTAGAATAGCGCGGATGGATGCTGTTTGTTTGTTGGCTATCTTGCTGCTGTATCCAGAGAATACAAGCTTGTTCGCTGCTTGTCCATGAGTGAACACGGTCGGTTTGCCGAAGAGAGAGAGCTTCGAGATTGGTCCATACTTCCTCACTCTTTCTTGGAGCCATTCTTCTCCCGTGTTTGTCCTCATGGCTCGGAGCAGGTCAAGGCTTTGGCCTATAATGGGGATTCCCAAAGAACCTGGAGGTAGCTTTCTTGATGAACCTCTTCTTCTCCAGCTTAATAAAAAGAGAACCGGTAGAAGAAAGAGAAGAAGGGTGATCGAAATGTTCATTGTTGTGGGTGTGGGCATGTGTGTGTGTGTGTGATGAGGGGAAAGCAAGAGTTATAGCTCTCTATTTTTGTCTGTTTCTGAACTAGCACTTTAGGTGGTAGATTCCTTCTGGAACGGGCGATGACGATTACTATGTAGAAAACGCATCAACTTTGACACAGGTCCTATTAAATATTTTGCCGATTTGTTTCGTGTGCCAGATGCTTTATTCAAAGCTGCCGTTTACATAGACATAGACAATTAGTATAAGACTGACCTAACGGAGAAAAAAATGGATGTGACCTCTTGTTTGGTTGTGACGGCGGAGTTGAGCCCGGATGTTTGTTACTCTGTTTCGGTCACTATCACAAATTTAACGGGAGGGAGCAAAACTGAGAACCAATTGTTATTGTGTCAGCGTAAAATACAATAAAACTCCTAGAATGAGAAATGGACCACGGTTGTCGGAATTTGAAGACCAGAAAGATTGAAAGGAAGAACAGGATCAGTTTCTGAATTTCACTCAAGAAGTTCATCATCATCATCGACGGGGATGATCAAACAGTTTCGTCGAACAAACCCCTACAACTAAACAAAAGAGAGGGCAAAGAAGAAGAAGATGGAGAAACTAATATGGAATTGGAGGTGGGTTTCTTGGAAAATGCATTGAAAAATTATTTCTATGGGAGTCTTGATGACTTTTGAACCCAGAAAGGAAAGGAAAGGTAAGGTAACTCCAAGTACTGATGAGCGAAGAAGTCTTATTTCCGGCAAAAGGCGGAACGGTAGTTCCCACGCAATTGGGATGCACCTAGTGATGAAAATTTGTCTCTTCTCTGCATAACTCTAGTTTTATCTAGTGTCCGGTTCTTTACACCAGGCGCGGCCTTTGTCTCATGTTTTGGTTGGATTTGGACCTTGTTGGGTTGCATAGCTTTTTCAGTGGATGGAATGGACTGCTATTCCAACAATTGGAAAAACTTGTCTAAGTATCACAAAGTAAACATGCGCCACGCATTGCGCTATCAAACTCTTTTGAAAGGTGTTCATATTGGGAATCGGCCGAGTGTTTGGACGAGGCTGTGACTTAATACTTGTGGTGCTTGAAGAATACAAGCACTTCATGGTTCTCAACTTCCATTTCCTTCTCATAACCCGCTCGGCATTGATGAACTTGAGGAGGCGGCTGAATTCGAAGTGATGAACTTGATTGTGGTGGGATGGAAGGTGGATGAGAAAGTTGTAGGGAGGATCCTGGTTGAAGCTGTTGCATCTCAACAATTGCTCCATCTGATGTCGGACTTGGAGCCGACAAGCATCTATGGAGATGTTAGAAGTCTACCTGAGGCAGGGTGCACATTGTGCACTTCAATCAAGCTGGATTGCATTGTACAAATTCGTATTGTTTCGATGCATTGGCAAATGATGGACGCTCGTCAATGAAACATCATCACATCATGGTACTGGTCAATGTTATGTATGACTGTAGTGCAATGTTGCAAACACTACCATGAAAAGGAATTGCAGAAGCAATAATCGCACTTAAGATGAGGATTTAATGAGTCAATCAGATCTTGGATCTGGGCAATTGGTATATTTTAGAATAAGAAAGTATGCATAAAGAGGAGAGACCCTTCACATTTCGTGTACTTGCGCTGCCTTTCTCATCAAGTCCATGATACTTTTAATTCAAATGCTTTTTAGAACACAAAATGTCTTATCAAATCCTTAAAAATCGAGAATTTTTTTTTTTTTTGGTTCGCTGCCAACCTACCACCCAATCACTATTCATGGTGGGTGTTAACTTAGTTAATATATAATGTATATCACGCACCAACATCGTTTAATAGACATATCAACTAGATTTTATGTTGGATGGACTTGATTAGATGTTACACGTTACATATAAATAAATAGAAAGACTCGATAAAAAAATTGAAATCATATGCATTTAATTAGAAAAGACAGCCAAAGTATATAGACAACAAAAAAAGAAAGGTCGAATCATGGAAAGAACAACAACAACAGAACAAGACGAGGAGCAATGATGTCCTTTAGGATATCAAGACAGAAGGGAACAGCTAAAATGGAGAAGGAGAGCTGCAACACTGCTGCTGATTGCTGTGAGGAAAAGGAAAACGGCCCCATCCAAGAAGAAGGCCCAACACAGAACCAAAGGCCTGAAGGGGCGATCCCATCGCGTCACTGCACTTCCCACTTTTACCAACCGAATAATTTGCGCAGGCTGAGCAAGCAAGCAAAGAGCAAACAGCTGCGGAGAAATCGGGGGCGTGGAGATGAACAACATTCTCTGACAAACAGGGAAGCATTTGGGAAGTGGACATGGAAGGAAAGATCCCGACTTTGGTACTGTTTCTCTGCATCTTCTCGGCTGCCGTCGCGGCCGAGTACGTGCGGCCCCAGCCTCGCAAGACCCTCGATTTCCCGTGGGACCGCAAGCCCTCTTCTTATCCCCAGCAGGTGAAGGACTTATCGATTCTCGCTCCTCCTTTTTTCTGTGCTGTCTTTCGTTTCGAAAGCCCTCTTCTTCTTTTTTCTTTTTGGGGGGATGGAATTGTCGAGTTTGCGTGACTTCGGGGGGTTGAATTCGGCTCGCTGGTCTGCAATTTCTGAAATTGTCACTTTCTTGGAGCTGGAATTGCTTCGTGGTTCGTCCTGTGGTGAAGATTGTGAGACGAGTGTCAAATCACGTGAGGAGGGACCTGAACTAATGGATAGTACACAGGAGAAAAAGGAAATCTCACGTTAACTTAGGTACTTCATATGGCACCAAACCGAGATTACTAAAGTTACTATCTTTATCTTTATCAGTGTGATGACTACCGTCAGTCTCCTCGCCCTACGCTGTCCTCGTAAACTATGTTGTTCTTTAGCAGTATCGCCAATTTATGGAGGCCAAGGTGTTGAATGATCTGTTAGTGATCTGCCGTAGGACAGCAGGTCTCATCTTTTTCTCAGTTCATGTGTCCATTGAGTTTGTGTAGTGAGAGAAGCTCAGTTGTCTTTAGGTTCTCTTGTTGTGTTGACTTAGTTCGCGTCAATAGTTGGTGTTTTCAGTATTGTTCCGAGATGAGTTCCAGCTACCTCACCAAGATCTCAAATTGATACGTCGTGTGACAATATCAAAATCCTCCCGCAGGTTCACATTTCTTTAGCTGGAGATGGACATATGCGCATTTCATGGGTCACTGATGGTAAATCTTCCCCTTCATACGTGGAATATGGAACATCACCTGGTCGATATGACTCCACAGCTCAAGGAGAGAGCACTTCTTATAGTTATCTATTTCATAGCTCTGGAAAGATACACCACACAGTGATCGGGCCATTGGAGAGCAACACCGTTTACTTCTACAGATGTGGAGGAGAAGGTCCTGAGTTCCAGCTCAGGACTCCTCCTGCAGAACTTCCGGTTGCTTTCGCTGTGGCAGGAGATTTAGGCCAAACTGGCTGGACTAAATCAACACTGGACCACATTGATCAATGCAAGTACGATGTGCATCTCCTTCCTGGAGATCTGTCCTATGCTGATTACATACAGCATCGCTGGCACACATTTGGTGAGCTGGTGCAGCCACTTGCAAGTGCCAGGCCTTGGATGGTAACACAAGGAAACCACGAGATGGAGAGCATTCCACTGATTAAAGATGGATTTCAGTCCTATAATGCTAGGTGGAAGATGCGATATGAGGAGTGTGGATCGAGTTTGGATCTATACTATTTTGAGGTGGCAGGCTTCCATGTCATCATGCTTGGCTCATACACGACTATGATGAATACTCAGAGTAATATAACTGGTTGAAGGTTATTCTGCATTTCCCTTTTCTTTGCCATGCAAAAGTTGTTGCAATACTACAGATGCGGTAGTGAATCGATTAAATGCACTGATTACAAAGGAGGAAGTTTGTGCTGTTAGCCATCTGTAAAGTTAGGATTCTGAGATTGAGGTAACAAATCTCACAGATAGGAAAGATTAAATTTATAATTTATATCTTTACCCAAAAAAAAAATTTATAATTTATATATCCTTGATTATATTTTGTTAAGAGTAGATAGGTTTAAAATCAAATTTAGCTGCTATTTTGCGAATGAGGCAATTTTCAATCTTGACCTTGCTATGGGGAGTTAATCTCCATATTAGTTTTCAAAGGCAAAGGTGTTCATTGTCAGCTATCATATGTCGCTCTTTGTTCTCTTATATTGATGCAAAGGACTTATGCTGATATTTAGTGCTTATTTGTGTCTGATGGATTTGAATTTTCTGCTAATCTACAGGCTGATCTTTCAAAGGTTGATTGCAGTAAAACTCCATGGCTGATCCTATCGTTCCATGTACCTTGGTATTAACAGTAACTATCCTTTGCCAAGGTGAAGGCGATGGGATGAAGCAAGCTATGGAGCCATTGCTTTATGCAGCTGGGGTGGACATAGTATTTGCAGGTTCTGTGCATGCTTATGAGCGATCTGTATGACCCTATACCTATACTTTTTCAGCTCTCATTGTCATTTGATGTGCACGAGGCATGATTTTAAGTGGTCATCACTGAACAGAAACGTGTCAATTCTGGACAACTGGATCCTTGTGGTGCTGTTCACATTTCTATTGGCGATGGGAGGGAACAAAAGGTTTAGCTCATAGGTATGTCCTCACTCTAAAGAAAGCTATTGATTAGGGATTCGATAGGGCATCCTGTTGATGAATTTTCAAATGGATGCATCGGGAAAGGCTGATTTGGCTCCCGTGTATCATTAAAGATAAGAACCCCCAGCCAGAGTGGTCTGTCTTCCGCGAAGCCAGCTTCGGTCACAGTGAGCTCAAGGTTGTGAATTCAACACATGCATTCTGGAGCTGGCATGGAAATGATGATGATGAGCCAGTGAGGTCCGACCAGCTGCGGATTACTTCTTTGGAGAGTTTGGGTTGCCTCGCTGAAAAGAAACATTCCTTGAGGAAAATTCTCATGGCTCCTTGGTATTGGCGGTAAGGAATCTTGATGCCTTGGCCTATACAGGATTAGTCTTATGGTGATGTAGCTAGGATAGGGTGATGCCTTATCAATATGGATTTTTTTTCCCCGGTCGGTTGTCAATTATTTACATTGAGACGGTGCAAAATTGAGCGAACCCTGTGGGATTCAATAGAAATATATATTTTCTGGGAAAGTTGTGGGTGCCAGGTCTCTATTGCGCATGATGGCCATGTTAAATGCAACCTGTACTGTCCTACATTGTGACAATCAACCTCATCCTTCTGTCATATCTTTCATCTAAGTTTCGAATAAATATTAGTCCTTAATTATTGAAAAAATAGTAAAATGTTCATTCTATGATTGCTTAGTACAAAACTCCGTATAATGGCAAAAAAGAATATCATGTCGAATGTTTTATTTCTTCATCCAATTAAATTTTACCGTTAACTCACTATGAAATTGCACAAGAAATGAAAAATAAGGCGCGTTCGCGTGCACGCACACCACATGCATGAAACTAATTCTATTTTACAACACTTTGGAGGTGATACGGGAGCATCCAACGTAGTTTCATCGACCAACTCAAAACTATCGATATTTATCCAAGCAAATTTCCATTCTAGAATCACTCACCCCATCACGCATTAGGAGGGTATTTTGCTTTTTTCTTGCCTGTGATTTTGAGCTCTTAAATCTAGTAAATTCATAGCTCTTAGAATTTTTTTCACATTTATATGATATACATTGCAAAAAGTATTTTCATACGAACGGTTTTATAATGTGGAAATATCATCCATAATTATAGAATAAATCTACGTTTTAAACTTAAAAAGTATATATGAATCGTTTTCCAAAACCTACTCCTGTAAAGAAATTTTTACATCGCTAGTGTACAAAAATCTTATTCAAGAAATCATAATAAATCCATGCGGAAACTGCGCAAAGCTCTAATCAAGAAGGGAAGGGGGCAAAAAGAACGAAGAAAAAAAGTAAAATATATAAAATATATTTAAAAATTGAAAAATTATTTAAATATTATTAAAAACTGTCTATGTATTAAACATTAATTATGTCACATAAAATAATTAACGTCCATGCTAACAATTTTTAATCAAAATTAGCTGGATAGACTGAATTGATATAAACACAAAAGATAAGAGATTCGATTGGCAAAAGAACAAAAAAAGATTTAAGATTGAATTGGTGAACTTCTGGTGAACTCTCTATGGAAAACCCCATCACTTATACAGTATTAGATTAGAGTGATCATTCTTGTATATCTGTCCTGCTATTGTTTATTGCTTCCTGATCTTCTTCTCGAATCAGATTCAGAAATACCACTAGCATAATGCATGAAGTGGACAAAAACCGGTTTGACTTGGGTGGTTCATTACTCAATTCTCTGGACATGGCATTGCTATCTCATTGGCATCTGCAGCACAGATGATGGTGCTGCTTCAATCCCACTCATATGTTGCGAGTTAGAATTCTACAGCTTGCGTAGTACATCACGGACTCATCGGGAGTTAAGGATGCGGACCCTTCTCACATTCCATTCGGATAACGTGAATTCCCTCACGATTTTTCATGAAGAAAAGAAGAATCAACACAGAGAGTGTCATTTGACTCTCGTTGAACACTTGTCGGAGTGAAGTCCAATGACTTGAAGTAACAAACGGAGCTGCTTGTACAAAAGTAATAAACACACTCTGAAGCACCTTCAAACAAAATGGAGTTAAAGCTAGAGGGCTTGCTCAAGTAAATAAGGTATTGCCACACCAGTGCTGAACAATCGGGTTAGGACACTCAACTAATATAAAATTAAACAAAAAAGGAGTTAAAAGAAACAGCTTGCGGCAATATATTTATGAATTTTCCAAAGAGTACTGCCATCACAAGAGTAAACTTTATGCATCAAGCATTCTGAATTAATTTTTTGTTTGCAATAATTGCCTCAACATTTTGAAAAACTTAATATGAGGCTTCATTTTTGCTGATGCGGATTGTTTAACTAGGTGAAAGTGAGGACGTGGGCAGCCAAGTTATTCTTTTATTCCGAATAAAAATATTATTTTCCCTTTTTCTACTCATTCTTTTCTTTCATTTTTTCCTCCTTCCTCAGGCGCCCGATCTAGCTGCTGAACCGTTGACATGGACCGAAAAATAACATCGACTCCTTGATTTAAATGATAGTTCATTGAAAATACAACAGTCCTATTTTCATCCTTAGACCTCGTAAAAGAAATTGAGTCTTTGACGTCCATTTTTCTTTTTAGCCGTCCATAATGCAACAGATACACTTTTGTTGAGACACTCATAGCCAATGCCATTTTTCAGGTCAAATGAACACATATTATCGTAAATAAAATAAAGGCTTCACGGTAACTTTAGGCTAATTCGTTTAATAGTCAACTTCGACCACTTGCTTTGTGATTTTCTATTGCATGATACCATGACCTTGCTGCTTGTATTCTGAACTGATCGAGCATAATTGTGTAGACAGAGATACATACAGATTTTCAAAGAGATTGCACGCATAAAATATGCAAAAATGAAGACAAACTAACTGCTTAGAAGGATCTAGTCTGACGGGATACTCGATTCCCTACTAGGTACTCCAAAATCTTTGTAGCATTTCTCTGAAATGCCTCTCCCCATCTTTACTTCTGAAAATTTATTGAATTTGGTCTCTCTCACCTCAAATACTCCTTTTGGGAATTTGCCTTGTCTCAGAAGGTCTTCTGCTTTTTGCTTCAGTTTATTATTATGATGTATTGACAAACAACGCTTACTTGTTGATTCGGTTTAATCATTTAATAAACTTCTCCACATCAGGCAACCGATTCTCAACTTCCTTCTCTGCTTCTTTTTTGCTTCGGTATAATCATTTAATAAACTTCTCCACATCAGGCAACCAATTCTCAACTTCCCTCTCTGCTTCTTTACGGACAGAGACGCAGCAAATTCTAACTCATCCCTTATGCCAGCTACTCTGCTATAGTGTAGTTCTAGTTTTCTTCTCAAAGCTCCATTCTCTTCAAAGTTGTTTCCTGATTCTGTTAGGGTCCCAAGATGCTCCTGGATATACTTGTCTATTGAACCGTGATGTGCACATTCTATGTAAAGCCGATCCTCAACCTGAGTATGTATGAATATGTTGAAATTTTGGTGAGTCAAATAATGAATGCCCATTGAGCTGGGACATGTAGATGCCGTGGAAAGGTGACTCACAATTTCACTGCCGTGAAGAAGGCTGGATGGATGAAGGGGTGTTGTTTACAGGAGTCATTATAGTTCCTTCTTGGCCTTGTCCCGCTCCGCTTATCATCTCCACCATTTTTTCGCAGCCCTCAATGTCGATTCTTCGAAGATTTGGAAGATGGAGCAGCTACTCATGCAGAAACAGCTTTCTCATGTTATTGCATCTTGCTACGTTAAGAAATGCGAGAGAAATCTCTTCAACTGGCACGTACAAGAGAGGACCTCCGATTATCTCCTCCATCTTCTCGCAATTGATTACTGTGATTCCTCTCAAAGTAGGGAAGTGGGGCATCCACTCAGATTCCACTGCTCTCTTCATTTTATCACAGTCTTGAATGGAAATCTCTCTAAGACTAGGGAAAAGTGGGAGCGGATGTGGTGGTGGGGATGTAACTGCTGCTATTATCCCCACCATTTCCTCACATCCATATATTTCAATACTTCGGTAGATGCGGAAGGTTGGATTTAGACCCATGCCCAAAGAGATATTTCAGTTTCGGACATTGCCATATTTTCAAAACCCTAAGGCTCGAGAAGAGGAGAAGGGTAGGGGCTGCAGCAAGGGAGTCATGGATGTCGATTACTTCTTCGTCTTCGTCTTGTCCTCCACAGAGCACCCCCAAGTTTTCCCATTCTATTATAAATAGGTGCTCAAGGTATTCAAGCGGACCCATGCTAGACAAATTTGTCATACCGTTGCATTTCATCATTATCATTTCCTGCACATCTCAGGGAATCAAAATAAAAATGGGGGGGCAAGCATGACCCCACTACCGAATCCAGACTCTCCCCCCCAAAATCCCCAATTGAGTGTCAACACTTACTTCCCCCATAAACAGTGTTCCGTTTAGATCCCCCTCGAGTTTGTAATGCCGAGGGTTATCACTCTGCTCAATAAACCTCACACACTTGTTGAATCATCTATATTTTGAAGATAGCATCCAAATGCCTCCAATGCCCCCAATTTTGTAATGTCTTCTTCTTTACCGCTGAAACTTCAAGACATTGCAAGTTTAGTAAATGGTCCAGTGTTCCTTTGGGCAATCTCGCCATATATGTTTTGGTAAGGTCAAGGTATCTCAAGTTCACCAACTTTTCCAGACTCTCGGGCGCTTCATGAAGAAAACAACCACTAGCGTCCAACTTTCTTAAAGATGTGAGCTTCCCTAGATAAGGAATACGGCGCAATTCCCTACACTTTCTGAGCAATAGTGCTCTCAAGTTTACCAATTCTGAGATGAAATTTGGAAGTTCTGTTAGTTGACATCCACTCAGGTTTAGAACCTGTAGCCCACATAATTGTTTGAAGAAAGAATCGGGGAGGACCACATCCTCTAACAAGCTTCCATTCAGTAGTAAAGTTGATAGTTTAGGACAATTTGGTGACATGTTCGATGGAAATTCGATAATTTCACTTTCCATCAGAGAAACTTTCTCCAAAACATCCGTCCAATATTCCTCTGGTGGAATCCCCCTCAACTTCTTTCCTACTTTTACAATGGAAGTTGTACTCATGATATGCAATGCCACGTCTCTAATCAAACCATGCATTTTCATCTCATGCCCATGATCTTCCAATAGGCAAACATTTCCAAGTATGCTCAATATGGTGAGGCCTCTATCATATTGCTCCTTCCTCGTATTCAATCCACCAATCAATCCTTGGTCGATAAAGAATTCTATCAACTCGAACTTATCGATCAATTTATCTTCTGGATAAAGTGCACAAAATAAGAAACACTGTTGGGCATTGGCATTACCAAGGTGATCATAACTAAATTTCAGATTCATTAAGACCTTCTCCATACATGTTTGCCCCATACTTGATTTTTCTTCCAATTTAACCAGGGAATCCCTCCATTAAAACACATCAGTCACTCCTCGCATGCTTCTTGCCATCGTGATGACTCCAATTGGCAATCCTGCACATTTTTCAACAATGGACTTCACAATTGCTTCAGTTTCTGAATTAAGGCTCCGTTCGTTTCACGGAAAATTGGCCAATTCCGGAAAATATTTTCCTAGAAGTTATTTTCCAGGAAAATGATAATATTTTCCGGTGTTCGGCTAAAAGTTGAAAATGTTTCGGAAAATGTTTTCCGGTGTTCGGTAAAGAAAATATTTTCTAACCATTATGCTTGGGAATAGTTTAACATGGTTTGGATCCCAAATAAGCTTTCGTTGAAACCCTAGGCATGAACAACATTCAATTGAACCACCCCAGAAAGTCACAGAATGAATCTGCGAGTCAATGCAACCCCCTCGCCCGACACTACTCGACGATGTTACCAAATCCAACCCTCAGGTTACCTCCACCTTCATCTTCAAATCCCACAATGACCAGCACAACGAACCGAAAGCTAGCCACAACACTACAAGATCTCCACACGGATGAAACGCCAACGGACATTATATTCGATTCCATGTCGAGAGATCATTCCGAAAATATTCGAACATCACCGAGTGTATTCAGACAGCAAAATCGAAAAAAGAAAAAGAAAAAGAAAAAGAACGAAAGGATAAAACTAGGAACGATGGGGTGCAGGAGGCGTCGTGCTCGCAGCTGGGCCGGGTCTCGTACTTCCAGTAGATGTCCATCGGCGGGGAAGAGGCGAACGGCACCACCGACGAGAACGGCCCGGCGGGTTCCGCGTCACGGCGACGAGCCCCCACCGGAGGCCGTCGAGGCCCTAAGGCAGGTCGGCGGCGGCACCATGACCGCCTCCGCGCCGGCGGCGTAGCCGAGGACCACCCACTCCAGGGCCATCTGCGCGCGCGAGGTTTTCCGAGGGAGGAAAGCTTGTGGAGATCTGAGGTCGGCGTGGGTCGAGAGCTCTGCAGATTTGGGCTTTTGCTTTTGGGGTTTTTTATTTGTCGATGGAATTGCAAGTGCGCTAAATGGGGAGGCTCCGCCGCTAATCATCGGCGTCGAAGGAGGAGGACGAGATCACGGGGCTTCGTGAGGGCGGAGATCCAGCACCGCCGGCCCTGCTACTGCTAATCGTTGGCGTCGAAGGAGGAGGACGAGATCAAAAACCTAGGGCTTCGTTAGGGCGGAGATCCGGCACTATCGGCCCCGCTGCTGCTAATCGTCGGCGTCGAAGGAGGAGGACGACGAGACCGAAGCCCTAGGTTTTGTAAGAAAGAGGGCGAACGAGAAAGAGGGCAAAACAGAGTAATGAAAGATGAGAGCACGCGACGCGACGGGAAGAGATTTCCTCCGGAAAATGTTTTCCTCTTTTCAAAAGAGGAAAACATTTTCCAAGATTTGATGGCAAATTTTCCTTTGACCGGAAAATATTTTCCTTGACCAATTATTTTCCGCCATCCGAACACCGGAAATTCGGAAAATATTTTCCTGGAAGTTATTTTCCGTGAAACGAACGAGCATAAGTGGAACTTCGGATCCAAGCTCCTCCAAAAATAGACTCTCGGCTTCTATTTGAGATAGAGGTTCGATTTTTATTTTCTCTCGACAATGCATCGGCAACATACATCAAAGGATCGAGTAGTTAGGACCAACTTACATCCATCTGCTCTAACAGGGATTCCCATCTCTTCAAGATCAAGACGTTCCCACACATCATCAAGAATCAATACACAATTCTTCTTTCTTTCTAAATGCTCCGCCAATATCGCTGCTCGTTTCTTCTCATCCTCAACCTCCTTAACATCAAATTTTAGCGCCTTCCCGTTATCAATTTGCAACTTAGAAATGCTGAAATCTTTGGACACGGTGACAAAAACCACACCATCAAAGGTTGCATCTTCTAGAAGTCTATTATGTACTCGCTTCATGATAGTTGTCTTCCCCACACCACCCACTCCATAAATACCCAATTTGCATGCACAATTCTTCTTCAGATGGCCCCAAATAAACTCGATGTTCCCATGAATCTCTTCACTTATTAGCTTTCGTTCCAAAAATTTGACTCCTTTGGCATCTCTCTCCTCTATGAGTAGTGTTTGTGGAAGCGTTTTTTCTATGAGTTCTTCCACTTCTCTCGTCAATGTCTCCACCTTTTCCTTTGGTGGCAAAGTTTCCGCATTGGCTTGGCCAATTATTTGGAAATTATTTCTTGCTCTTTCTATCTCTTTCAGCCATCCCTCAACCAATATCCTCAGCTTCTTCCGAACTAAGGAAGCAGCAGACTCTATCTCCATCTGCTCCTTTATGACAGCTTCTTTGTCGTTGAGTTCCTCCACTTTTCTTTTCAGGTTTCTTATCTCTTCATCGTTGGCATAGTTGCTCCGCACGTACATGATTGGAGAACCCCTGTTCATATCTAATTTATAAAAAACATGTTAGATTTCTATAAAATTGTTGGGGATTTTTGAGGATCTAAACAATGAAATTTAATCCAGACATACATTGTGATGATGATGGGCCTGCTGTATTTGTTGCCGCCTCTGGAGCTTGCAAATCAACCGTTGTCGCCTCAATAATGTGAGAGTCACTTGTATGTTGTGATGCAATTGAGGGATCTATGTCCACTGGAGTTTGCAAAGCAAATGAACGGGAATCATACCCATATTCCTTATCAAAGCTTGGGTGAAGCTGATCAGCATGCTGGACAGTGTTGGTTGGGCTTGTATTGCCGTGTACAGGAACCACTTCCGCTAGACACAATTGACTACAATCCTACAAACGATTCATGCTGTTTACATCAAGGGATGAATCATTATGTAATGATGATCCCGTTGTTAAATTATGCAATTCATCCATTTGTATTTCCTGAGGAGTGTTTACGATTACATCATGAGATTCGACAAGATTCTCTGGCGGAGAGTGGGGAAGATTTGACCAGTTTAGTGAATACAGCGGCGAATCACCTCCAATGAACCCCTGCAGCCCATTTGACGAAGTGTTGCCGAGGACCTGATCATTTGGGAATGACGAAAGCCCTCTAGAATTTTGTTCATCATGCCCTGTTTCACAAGGAGTTGGTCGGTCGAGAAGCTCTTGTAGCTCACTTCGATTAAGAGTAAATGAGAGAGATGAAGCAATTTCGTTTCCATGGGCCACATCCAACCTATGGTTCGGTAAATCGGGTTGCTGGGTGGTACCTAGATTATCCAGAGGCATATTACCAGAATGCAAAGACACTTGATCCCGAGGGCATGCTTTGAAGCGGTACTAATTCCGATCGCCAATAGCAAGATGACCGCTCTGGCGTGCACCCAGGTTGATTCATTTTCTCCGTGTCATTAGGATTCAACGCACAATCACTTTGGCATATAATTTGGCTAGCGCTAGAAGCTACCTACTTATTTTGCACCAATGACGGCATGGTTGAACTCCGATGAAACGGATACTCTGCTTGCGATTGTTGGTTAGAGCTTAACTGGTGGGTGAAGTTTGCCGTGTCGGCCACCCCTCCTGGCATCGGCAACCTTGGTCCCACCATCAACCTTGCTGCCAGATGCATTGTCGAGAGAAAATAAAAATCGAACCTCTCTCAAATAGAAGCCGAGAGTCTATTTTTGGAGGAGCTTGGATCCGAAGTTCCACTTAATTCAGAAACTGAAGCAATTGTGAAGTCCATTGTTGAAAAATGTGCAGGATTGCCAATTGGAGTCATCACGATGGCAAGAAGCATGCGAGGAGTGACTAATGTGCGGAGCAACTATGCCAACGATGAAGAGATAAGAAACCTGAAAAGAAAAGTGGAGGAACTCAACGACAAAGAAGCTATCATAAAGGAGCAGATGGAGATAGAGTATGCTGCTTCCTCAGTTCGGAAGAAGCTGAGGATATTGGTTGAGGGATGGCTGAAAGAGATAGAAAGAGCAAGAAATAATTTCCAAATAATTGGCCAAGCCAATGCGGAAACTTTGCCACCAAAGGAAAAGGTGGAGACATTGACGAGAGAAGTGGAAGAACTCATAGAAAAAACACTTCCACAAACACTACTCATAGAGGAGAGAGATGCCAAAGGAGTCAAATTTTTGGAACGAAAGCTAATAAGTGAAGAGATTCATGGGAACATCGAATTTATTTGGGGCCATCTGAAGAAGAATCGTGCATGCAAATTGGGTATTTATGGAGTGGGTGGTGTGGGGAAGACAACTATCATGAAGTGAGTACATAATAGACTTCTAGAAGATGCAACCTTTGATGGTGTGGTTTTTGTCACCGTGTCCAAAGATTTCAGCATTTCTAAGTTGCAAATTGATAACGGGAAGGCGCTAAAATTTGATGTTAAGGAGGTTGAGGATGAGGAGAAACGAGCAGCGATATTGGCGGAGCATTTAGAAAGAAAGAAGAATTGTGTATTGATTCTTGATGATGTGTGGGAACGTCTTGATCTTGAAGAGATGGGAATCCCTGTTAGAGCAGATGGATGTAAGTTGGTCCTAACTACTCGATCCTTTGATGTATGTTGCCAGATGCATTGTCGAGAGAAAATAAAAATCGAACCTCTATCTCAAATAGAAGCCGAAAGTCTATTTTTGGAGGAGCTTGGATCCGAAGTTCCACTTAATTCAGAAACTGAAGCAATTGTGAAGTCCATTGTTGAAAAATGTGCAGGATTGCCAATTGGAGTCATCACGATGGCAAGAATCATGCGAGGAGTGACTGATGTGTTTTAATGGAGGGATTGATGGTTGGCTTGTCTGCTCCCTTCTTCAGTCTCCTTCTTGAGTAAGGACAGCATTAGATCTCTTATATCACCAGGGACGCTGGTGCAGATGCCAATCCCTTTTCCTTTGACTTCACCCAAATGACTTTTCACTCTTGTAACCTGCCCATTGTATTCTTTCCCGCAGTGATAACAACGCCATTTCCTGCCGTCAAGTCTCGCCACGTACTTCCAGGCTATATCTTCATCCCGCGGCATCTTGTCGACTCGAAGAGGAAAGCTCTATGTTCAGCCAAGAATTCCACATGTCCGCCGGTCTTGTTTATCAACCTACAACCAAAGAGAGCACAGCACATCATATAGCATGAGAATTTTTTGTATATCTTCTCACGGCGTATAGCATTACTAGCAAATAATAACATCCATGAGCAATAAACCTCTTCAACAATGAGAAAGCCAATCTGCAGATTGACATTCAAGAATCTAAGAAATAGATGACTTCATGAAATTTTCAAAAGAGATCTAGAAAAGGGCACGGAGTCCACGAAATGATATGAGAGTTCTATTTTTTGGAGAGAAGAAAGACCATGTCAACCCAAAAGAGGCTTGGAAATTGCGGAGAACCTTCTCAAGAAATAAATTAATTCTAGAGACTGAGGTGGTGCAGTAGGTGCGTTTTTTTTTTCCTCCAATGAAGATCTATCACTTTTCATTTATCATCCGCATAAGCATTACGTACGTGCAGAAATTTAATATTCAAAAGATTAAACTAAATCACTTTTTACAAAATATTTGAATTGTAAATAATGAAATGAAGTTACGGAACAAAATAAATGATACGACGAACAATGCGTACATGTATTTATGGATAGGGAGAAAAAAGAAGAAGCAGAAGTAGAGAGATTTGATCCCCTTATTCCACCAGGAGCAAAAGCACAAGTAGAGAGATGTACTAGATCTACATATAGGAAATTAATAAATGGAAGTTAAACAAAACTTATAGGAAAAAAGAGGAAAATAATTGGATTATTTAAGTAGGAGAATGTGCCGCGGAAGGAGAATCCCATGCGGCCCTTACATAATAAGCATGGGATCCAGTGTGCATCACGAAAACGTTAGCCTTTCAGCCAATTTCAATTTCAACGGTAAGGAAACTCATATGAATTTGCACCCAAGAAACTTTTGAGCCCAAAATTGTTACTAATTATACAAAGATTTTAAAAATTCAGTGTGTCGTACGAGGTGGAAAACAATTATTGAATTTTAGAAAATGATTTACTTAATTACCAACTCTCTAGACTTGGCAAAGAAAATGAAAAATGAAAAAAAAAATTACCGAAGAAGGCTACCGCACTATTTTCCTCTTCATACTCCATCCATCTTAATATATATAAATGTCCGATTTTCTTACATTAGCAGTGCTCATTATTTCTACTAGAAATGAGTTGCATTGTATATATTCGGAAAACCTCTGTACTGCTGCCTATTTACTTTGCGTGAATATTGGCTCGAATTTAGAATTCTACCAGCACTAATAAATTCATGAGACTGACTTCGTATGCAGTCCGGATCTTTAGACCAAAGTGAAAAAAAAATTCAACCAAGAGATGATTTAAAAAGAAATTGTAACTTACTAGCTTTTAAGAGATATATATATATATATATATATAACATAGGCAAGAGGATGTTGGCTGCCACCCCATCGCTAGTGGGGCGCTAGCAAAGGCCCGTGAGGTCATTGATGCCTGAGGGAGGGTCAGCGACCTTGGCTGACCAAAGGCGAGGGTTGGGTGAGAGAGGGCGGCGATCCTCTTCTAGATTTGGGTGAGGGTCGCCCCCTTGCTCGGTTTAGGCGAAGGTTGCCGGTCGTTGCGCAAGCTTAGCGACCCTCAACCAATGCCACCAAATCTAGTTGACTAGAGTCGCTGGCCTCGCCCCAAGCGTCGGTGACCTTACCAACCTTTGCCGTCACCCCATCACTTGTGTTATTTTTTTTTTTAAAAAAAAAAAAAAAAATTATAATTTATAATTTATAATTTATAATTCAATTTAATTTAAATCTTATTCTAGACGAAAATACCCTTAATCGGCTTGAATTTTTTACTAGCGATGCTAGGCCCTTATTTGAAATGGCCATAACTATTTCAGGCCATTCTTTGAGACTGATATGAGCACTTCAAACTCTATTTTGAAACAAAGTTCACTTCAATCTCTTCTTTGAGATTAATATAGGCACTTGGGGCTCCTATTTGAAATAGTCCATTTCAAACCCTTATTTGAGACAATGAGGATATTCCGTGCTCTTATTTGGACTTTTCCCCTAAATAGAAAAGAAAAATCTCACTCATAGTCAATTAGGCATAATGGGTCTATATTTGGAACTACAATCTCCTGCAGACTTTGTACTAATAAGCAAAATCATGCAGATTTGTTATCATTATCAAGCTTAACATATGCAGATGCAACTGTTTAACAATACTTTGAACCCTTATTTGAAATAGTCCATTTCAAACCCTTATTTGAGAAAATAAGGATATTTTGTGCTCTTATTTGAAAATTTCCCCTAAATAGAAAAGAAAAATCTCACTTATAGTCAATTAGGCATAATGGGTCTATATTTGGAACTACAATCTCCTGCAGACTTTGTACTAATAAGCAAAATCATGCAGATTTGTTATCATTATCAAGCTTAACATATGCAGATGCAACTGCATCTTCCAAATCCTTCAATGTGATGATTTCTGAGGTAAATAAGATAATAAAATTATATGTCGACATACAATACTTAACTGCTTTAGTCACCTTGACGTCACTATCAAAATAATAATTTCAACTTAAAAGAATGTCAGCAAAGCCTCCTTTTTTTGGTCATTTAGTCTTGACGAAGCAGCTAAACAATGCGTCTTTGGATCAGAGATAGCACGACCAACGTGTTTTCTTTGTGTTTGTCACAGTAAATGTTCTATGCCATTGGTCATTCTATAAAACACATAATGGCTTATGACCATCATAAGTTAGCTATATCTACATGAATATATAATGGCCAGAGATGCATATGAAGGACAAATCTTTACATCGGTTTAGAACATGTTAGTACGTAAAAAGGAGGGGGACAGCAGAAAGAAAATTCTCACCTCATCTGATTTCCCGAAAGCTTCTCTTGCTTGTCCTCTTCACTTCCACGCCTCACCAGCTGATGGGTTTGACTCAATGGCCTAGCACAAAAAATCTAGATATTTAAACGAATATGATGCAGCCAAGAGTGATAGTATTTTACCTAGTTTAGGCAACAAATATGATATTTTATAATGCAATATTTGCGAGAAAATATTTGGATTTCCTTCTATTTACGCAAATTTTTAATGAGACATGGAGAAAATAAGAAAAAGATCGCAAAAATAAGGAAATGAAGATTCTTTGATTTAGCTTAAATCAGTAGTGTTGGAAGGATGCCAAATCAAGAGTTATTTTACCATTTTAGGCAACAAATATGATACTTTATAATGCAATATTTGCGAGAAAATATTTGGATTTTCTTCTATTTACGCAAACTTTTGATGAGACATGGAGAAAATAAGAAAAAGATCACATAAATAAGAAAAGGAAGATTCTTTGATTTAGGTTAAATCAGTATTGTTGGAAGGATGCCAAATCAAGAGTTATTTTACCATTTTAGGCAACAAATATGATTCTCATGAGATAGTATTTGGATTTCCTTTTATTTATCCAAATTTTCCTTGTTTGTGCAGCATAATGAGACATGGAAAAAATAAGAAAAGATGGCAAAAAGAAGGAAAGAAAAATTCCTTAATTCAAGATATTTGGTTTAATTTATATTTTCGTTTCTTCTTTTATTATGTTTTAATTTTCTTTTGTTAAAGCTACGATGTCATTGACCACGATATGAATTTCATTTTTTTTAAAAATATTTTACAAGTAATTTCATTCATGTGAGTTATTTATTATTGCCTTTAATGCTTTTTAAATAATTGGCTACCATTTGATTTATCTTTTTTGTTTTTTATTTGTCATTTATTCATTTTATTTTATTTTCTTTTCTTTTTTGTTATTTTGTCTGATGACGGATGATAGTGTGAACCTTGTTCATCACTAGATGATCAACCAATGTTTGCACTATGCTTGGATGTTATAACATCCGCTACATTCTTGTCATTTCATTTGATCAACCAACGTAGTCAACTACGCTCTGTTTTGTTTTTCCAGAATTATTTTCTTTCAGAATTACAAAATTTGGTATATTTATTCCTGGATATTGCCAGTCATTAATCACAGATCACAACTGTTGGTAAATGTACTTTCAAATTAATGGAAACTCAAGCAAGGTTGTACTTGAGATCCCTTTTTTAGCATGCACTACACCTAAACATCATACAACTTGTTAAATTAGCAGAGCAAGTAGCATAAATTAGTTTTTGCATGTCACAATCTGTTGTAATTGAAATCCCGGTTGAACACTAGTGCCAGTCTATGTACGGGCATTTTCATGTAATTTTTACATATCGTGTAATTTTTACACATAAAAGCACTATTCTTCTTTTGGATTGTAACGAGATCCATAAAAAATATTTCCAAATCATTAGCATCTTCGAGTATATAGACATGTAAGAGAATCAGCTCGACCTAAAAAAATGACGTATGTCTACAACGCCAAAAGTATAAGAATGTGAATGAACTGCATGGCAAATACTACAATACACTTCATACAATATCAGGATCGGATTTCGTTTAATGGAACCTTTGTTCTATTTATACTTATACAACTGTCTTCGTCATAATCTCTATCGTGTGTCTCGCTCTCCTTCAAGCCCCGTGGCTTGCACTCGCCACCAATGGCGGTGGCGTCAGCCTTGAGCAACCCCAGATCTTGGGGGCCACCCAAGGCCGGCAACTTCGAATCTGGGCTCTACAACGTCAGACTCTGACCTGACTTGCGACCTGTAGAGAGATGGAAGAGAGCTGTTGCGGTGGTGCCTAGGCTTGCGACAGCTTGAGGCAGCCTGGGCTAGCGACGATGGGTTGGGGCAACAATACGTATGTGACAAAAATATGGGGAAAATGGAAAATAGGTGAAGTAACAGCCTGAATTTTCAGATTTCGATTAAATAAATTGAGTATTTCATCGATGAGCCGATAATGCCATTCTCTAAGCTGATCACTCATTAGATAACTAGATTATCCGGAAAGCCATTAAGGAATTTTAATGCAATGGACTTGAGAATTCGATCAAGAATCAACTATTCGACCGTGTTGATCTGCAAGGGTCATTATAGTACCATCAAAAATCGATCAAAGATCGGAAATATGTCGTTTTGACTGAGATATATGATCAGAGTATGGGTGATTCCACCTGATTGCAAAATACTAACGTTGAACGGCACTAGACCGATTTTTCTGTCATTTTAGTACCCGGTATCCGTATTTTAAATCTCGATATTTTCACGACAACTGAGAGTCGCAATGTGTCAGAGATGTACATTGTGACTTGAGATATATCAATCATGGGTCAATTGCATCGAAAATTTTTAAAAAGTTATCCGATAGACTAGGTCACGCTAAAAGCACATTGGATTGAAATTAACTGTGAATTTGAACCCGATTTCAGAAATTGAAAGTTCTATAGTGTCACGATCTATTTTAAGAACGTCGACTTGAGATTCCGAGATTTTTACAGAAAATTGTTTCGAATATTACGGAAAAATAATGGAAATTCGAATGGACTCAATTGAAGGAAATTTGGAATTTCAAGCGGAGCCTTTGAGTGTTGGGAACTTGCAAAAAATTGTTTAGGATTTTTCTTTAGCGAAATCAGACCTCGATTTGGATAATCGAAGAGGAAATTGAAGCCAAATTAGTGAAATTTGGAATTTTGGAAGGGACTACAATTTTGGCTTCAATTTGGATTTAATTGTGGCATTATCTTGGTAGAAAGTAATAGATGAGACATGCATTCAATGGAGGGGATAGATTGATGACTTTAGGCCTTTTATCCCAATCTTCTAGCACACACTTCAGGGTTCTTTCCCCTTGGGCCTTGGCTGCTCTGCTTCAATCTCATCGCCCTTCCTCTTCGAAGAATTCTCTCTCCCGAGCCTATCTTTTCTACTCAACTTTCTTTCCTTCGAAGCAACAACCGAACGCTGCAGCTCCACAGGGTTTTTGTTTCCTCTTCCTCCGAATCAAAGACCACTTGCTGCTTCCCACTGAGTTCTCCATCTTTGCTGCCACGTTTCCTCTCCATCGTGCGCCCTCGGCCAGCTCGCATCTTCTTCGGTCAACAGTTGAGGTCTTGTTGAAGTCCTGTTGACCTCAGCTCGCGGCCACGAAGCGAAGCTCCGGCTGCCACGAAGACCCCTCTCTCTCCCTTCGTCCCCAGCTCCTTCACCCTTCTAGCGAATCAACGCCACCTCTTCCTTCGGTCTTCACTGCAGCTGACCATTGAATTTCCCCTCAAACCCTCTCCACTCACCGAATCACCCACGCGTCTCTCAGCTGCCAGCGCCACCAGCCTGCTTCCATTCTCTTATTCGAGATTTTAGCGAAGCCGAAGTCCAGCCCAGCTTCATCGATGTAAGCCCGTGTCTTCAACGGATCAAGTCCTCCAGCTCCTTTACGCGTGTCTCCGGCCCAGTTGAAGTCCTCGAGCCCATAGCAATGCACGAAGCCCAGCGAAGAAATTTGGCCAGCCCACGTGAATGTCATCTTCAAGCCCAGCCATTTGAAGTCCATCAATAGCTCAAGTTTCGGCCCAGTCCAACGCAATAACAAATCTCAGTTTGAGCTGAGATTTGGTGGGCCGATTTTAGGCCCGGTCCAAGCCCGTTAGTGTCGTTGCGAGCCCAAGTTCGGCTGCCGTCACGCCGTCATCGCGGTAAACCGTTTTCCGCAATAAACCGGTGAGTTTATGTACTAAACTCTTCTTAGTAAGCTAATGACGTTTAAGGAATGTTTAGTTTAATTTAATTAGGAATTAGGTGGTTAGTTAGATTACATTAAAAATTTAATTAGTTAATTGTGCATGTTAGGTGGTTAGAATAGTTTAGCTAAGGCCTATTCGGTAATTTTCCGAAGTCATTTTGCTATCCAATTTAGTGATTTTGGCTTTGGTTAGTATTTTTAGAATTTAAATTGATTTATTTAATTAATTTTCGTATTTATTTATTTATTTTTCCCGAAATTAGGTCGGAATAGTCGATGACTAGAATTTCGTGTTGATAGCAATGGTATGCATAGTTTATTTAATTGAGTGCTGATTTATGCAAATTAAGCAAAAATTTTAATACTGGATATTTATTCCAAAAATTGAGTAATTTTGATATTTAATCAGAAAATGCCAGGGCATTAGTTTTTAATGTCGAAAAGGTTTTCGAGACACTATATAAATAGTGAAATTTTCTAAAAAAAAAAATATTGCATTTTTGGCTCAAGCCGACTGTGTAACCACACGATTATTTCTATTGGGTAATTTTAACACGAAGAAATTAGGCTAAGGCATTACTTTAATTGAGGAATTTAAGTGCAAAGCACAATGTCTTTGGCCGGGAGTGAATAATTGTGTGATGGTTTATAGTCAGGGCATGTTGACTATGGGGAATTGAGGTGATATGTGTCGGGTTGAGGAAACCATATGGGTCGTGAACAGGCAAAGGATTAAGGGTGTGTTTGGTTGGACTTTTGGAGAAAGTTTTGGGAAAATGCAAAGGACTTTAATTTAAAGGGATTTTTCAAAATGCAAATTATATTTGGTAAATTATAGTTTGAAAATCCATTGTGAAGTGACTTTGAGTAAATAGTGTTTGGAAAAATTACATTTACAAATGACTTTGGTGATTAATAAAAAAAGAAAAAAATTATCAAAAAATAAAATAAAAGAGTTCACTAGCGAGGCAGGCGGCCGCCAGTGAGGTAGGTGGCCGCTGGTAGCCTCAGGCAACCCTCGAAGCTGGAGACTACCGGCGAGGGCCACCTAGGGTCGGGTGACCTCCATCAAGGGTCACCTGGGGTTGGGCAACCCCCGGTGGCCCTACACTGAGGTCGCAGGACCTCATGGCAACCGACGCGACCCAAATCTGGTTGCTGAAGGTCGCGCGACCTCACGGCGACCAGATTTGGGTCACGTCGATCGCGTGAGGTCACGCGACCGCCAGCAACCCAAATCTAGGTTGCGCCGATCGTTGCGAGCTCGCTCGACCCAGAGCTGGGTTGTAGCGACGCAACTCACGGGCGGTCGCTAGGACTCGCGAGCGGTTGCTGCGACTCGTCGAGGTCACGCGACAGCCGGTGACGGTTGCCGCGACCTCACCGACCTCAACCTTGACCTCGCCAACCTCTCGATCTCGTCTCTAATCAGCCACGCCATTGGAGAAGAAGATGAACAGTAGACATGAGGCATTCCGAGAATGCTGAAAGCCCAAGCCAGCCTAGGACCTGCCTTCGGCTTTCAACCCTGCAAATGCCAATTTTGCCTTAATGTCCATTGAAAAGTAGTTCCCAAACATTTTCATTTTGGCCCAAAGGCCTTTAGCCCCCCAAAGCCTCTTGGAAAGTAGTTCCCAAATGCAGCCCAAGTACTACATGAGTAACTTATACCATTGCTTATTGTACTCAATGGCTAATTGTTACATGGCGACCCAAGTCGCATGGGAATTACCTCTAGTGCCTTGCGGTATCGTCATGTATAATGAAGGGCTAAGTGCTACACGATAGCAATATCTCGTGTGAGTTACCTCTAATGCTTTATACTATTGCTTTTTGTAGTGAAGGGCTAAGTGCTACATGATAGCAAGATTTCGTGTAAGTTACCTCTAGTGCCTTATATTATTGTTATTTGTGATCAAGGACTAAGTACCGCACGATGACAATACTTCGTGTAGGGTCACCTCTAGAGCCTTGAGTCTGATTTTGAGTGGAAATGTTGAATTGGTATGTTGAGAGTAATTATTGAGTATAGATGGAACCATCGATATGATTAACAGAGTTTAATTATGGGACAAAATTGTATGACACGGAATAAAACGTATCATAACGATTTGGCCTTATACTCGGGACTCTTGTGGATTGATTGATTGATTGATTGACTAAGCTTGAATGAGATATTCCAAATGTGCTGTTACTGCACTTATGTGATATATGATTCTTGCTAACATGCAGGAAGGATCTGAGACAAGATAAATCTCATTGATTGTGTGATTATGTGGTTATGACGCTTCTTGGCGTATTTCCCTCATAATCAGGGTTTAGAGCGTGAACTCGTTGAGATTTATATCTCACCCCATCGTGAGCTCAATTTTTCAAGACCGTAGAGTGGATGACTCAAAGTCGAGCTGTGGTGACCTAAGGAGTAGGTCAGTTAGTTCATTAGAGAGAACCGTCTTGTGTAAACTCTTGGTTGATGACCTTTGTAAATAACTCGATTTATAAAAGCATGTTTATTGGTGAAATTGTTGTCCTGCTATTCTATCCCGAGATGGTTATTGTCAGGGGATTTATAATCCACTTCCGCATGTGCAATAAAATAAAAAGGGTTGACGACTCGTCTTGGGAAATCGCAAATTTTATTAACTAGAGAGGGATGGGCACGCGCTCGGGTCCGGGGCGTGACGGGTGATTGTATTTCTTGATCATATCAAATGTACAAAGTATGTAATTGTATTTATAATACAAGAAATGAAATAGAAAAGAAATATACAAAATATTGTCTTCCTCGAAATATTCCACGTCGATGATTCACTGCATCATCCATGTAATCAGGATCGTAGTAAGGAATCAATCAAGGATTAAATTAGATCCTTTCTTCAACAGTATGGTTGTCGCTATGCATGGGGAGCTCTCACGGCAGCGGTGGCCTGCGTGTCGTGGAGCAGATCATGTCTTCGTTCGTGGGATGATCTATGCTTGCTGGGTTCGGATTTCCTAAATTTCCATAAAAAGAAAATAAAAGAAAGATAAGAAGAATGAGGAATTAATATGAACCATTGAATGAGTCTAATAATAAGGTGTCGATGTCTTGCGCGGTAAATTCAAGATGTAAATTAAGCCCTAAGGATATCAATCTTCACGTTAAAAGATGGCCATTTATTTATCATCATCGTATATGAAATGAAGCTGCATCTTCTTCTCCCAATGTCTGAACTCTTCAGCTAATGATATCCCTTCTAAGTTCGAATCTCGTCATGTCGGTACCCATTTAAAATTGCTCGATTAGTGAGATGATTGGTAATGAACTTTGGCCGTCTCATAGAAGCTGACTGCGCAGCCCGGATCAGGCACGTGACACATTACTTGGCAAAGTGGTTCGGGTGCGGCCTCTCTTTGCAGGAGCTCGATGCTGGAACCATCGAAATCCTCTACAAAGGCCAAAACCGCAGTTCCCCCGCTGAACCATAGAAGATTGCAGCATCCCGGCCACTCGTTATGCTTAAGCATTTTTATGTCAAGCTATGGTAAAAGAGTTTTCCAAGACAATGGAAATTTAGTCTATACATAACTATGGGCACTTTGTTCTTGTCTTAGGATAAGCAAATATGTCATGGAGCTCAACAAGAAAGTCCTCAGTATTTTGTCGAGAAGGAGATCAACAATTAGGACTTTTTTCTTGGCTTCGGCATTCAAAGCCTTCTATATTCTTGATCAATTGACTTTGTTGTAGCTTATTAATAGACGTCAACTAGCGGATTGGGTGGAGAAACAGTCCACATACTACACAGTTGTGGTATTCGAAGACGGTCTGTGGACCGGGATGCAGAATTTGGTTTGAGCAAAACAAATTCTCGAAGCCGAAGCATTTCATATTGCATGGTTGAGCTAATTTTAAATGCGAGTATCGAATTGCTGATCCCCACATTTGAGTTGGAAAAAGATTGTGAAATGAACATCCTTCCAAATAATTAACATGATCTTAGTACAAACTGTCTTACTGCACAACGACCAATCCAATTATTCGCGTTGACAATGAACAATATAAATGCTTTAACTGTAAAGAAATGCAATCAGAAACAATCTTTGTGAACGCCTGCTTCATTGCGGTTTATTCCGTTTCTCTCTTTGTTCTCAGCAACCTAGGGAACATGAATTGCACAGAAAATTACATGAGCTACATAGTTAAATGATCATCTAAACCATAAATAAATGATAAATACAACGAAAATCTCTACGAATTATTTGCGCAATATGAAGCTGTCCATCTCACTGGCCGTTATTCTTTATCTCTTTCGGATAATCCTCATTGTCCACCAAAACCCGTAAACAAAAATCGCTCAGTGCAAGTATATCAGCTATATAATAAATGGTTACATATACTATCCAGCAGAACTTTGTGGTGAAGAAGGAAAGATTGGAGTGCGAGGACTCACGGTTTTCCTGCCATCAGGATCGAGGAATGAAGTCATCTTGGTGCCGGTTACGGGATTCGGGCCTGGTGGGCGAACGATTTTCCCCCCAAGTTCTCGTGTAACAAGTGCAACAGCTGCAGCGCTTTTGTATACATCACTGGTGCCTATCGCGGCCTGTGAATTGATACAGTCAAACCGATTAGCGCACGGACAAAAGGCAGCCTAAACAAACGGACTAGGTGTGGGTGGAAAATTCGTTCACTTACATGAACATACGCATTGCCAGCAGGGTACTCGGTCACGTTGTTGTTGTACCTGAGCTCGATGACGAGTGACTGAATATAATCTAATCCTGTTGGAAATTAATGATCCATTTTCAATAAAATCTAGAAGCTACTAGTTTAATGAAGAATAAGCTTGAAGACCCTCAAATGATGAAGAGGCTTCTGGTACTACGTGGACAGCAAGATCAAGTGAAGAAGCCCAAGTTGATCAAGAAAAGAGGGGCACACAATAAAATAATATTATAGTAGTTGCTGGAGTTTTCAAGAGAGTAAGCTCTACGTGCATGGGAAATTTGTGCATGGAAAATCATGAAAGAAAAGTCAACAAAAGTGGCTGAGAGTTGGAGAGAATAGAAAAATGCAGAAAAATGGAGAAGGGACCAGAAGATGCGGAAGAAGCCGCACAAACCGGAGATAAAAAACCAACTTGTAATATTATATTATTTTTGTACTAATGTCGGTGGAGAATGGCGGTGATTCACGCCTATAAATAGGCTTAGAAGTTGATCATTTGGGTGTGGGGGAAAGCCCTTCATTTTTTGTGAGAGGTTACCTCCACTTTGTATGTGGGGGTGAACTCTCCACCTTGAAAGGTCTTAGACCTTCATTGTATTTTTATCAAACTAGTTTATTTAACTAATAAAACTATTTCCCCCATATCTCATGTCTTATATCCTTCAATTATCATATATTGTCCCCTTTCATCCTCCACAAAATATACCATACACTTGCACACATCACAAACCAAAAACTATAACTAATTTCAAAACCATGCTTCCGCATGCGCAAATCCAAAAATATATTTTTTTAACAAATCCATAACCCACCATAGCTATTGTAAACTGCAAAATTAAACATACAGTTAGACAGGGCGTCATGTCTAATTGTCTATATATGATTTTTTTCTGCTTATCTTGATTTAAGCTTCACCTTATCTTGAGGGCTGTCGTACTTCAAGAGTACTTTCATACCCAATGCCTGCATGCATAGTCGCGGTGCAATTAGGAAAAAGAAATGGATAATAATAATAATAATATGATTTATATGAAATAACATATCACGTTTGGAGCTATTTTTGCTGTTCTAGACGGTGTAAAAGAAGAATGTACTTATCAGGAATGTGAAACCGAGAAATCAAAAGTTTAAAAGTCTAATTTCACCTTCTCGTAGAAACTGACGGCACGATCCAGATCGGCCACTTGAAGCATGAAATGGTTGAGCGATTCAGGAGTCGGCCCTCGCTGGAGGAGCTCGAAGCTATAGCCATTCGGATCCTCCACAAAAGCATAGACTTGCGGCCCCCCATTACTTGTCCCCAGTTCTGTCGTGATGACGCCACCTGCTTGTCGTACTTTCTCCACAATCGGATATATCTGAACGCCACAACTTAGAACTGTTAGAATCTCGAACGAGTTTTTTCTAAACAGGAAGTTCACCATGATGGCAACAGAAAAACTCACATCCAGAAACTGAATTCCAAATTTCGACCGTGCTGTCCCAACCTCATATTTCTCGACTCTGTAGACTGTCAATTAAGAAGCCGAACATGTTAATATAATCTCAATATTGCTGAATCTCTAATTAGACAAGTCGATGCCAAAATTTTCCTTCGAAAATTTGACTAATCAAGCAGGAACCAGATGAGGAAAATGTTCGGTGAGCATACTATATATCAGCTCCAGCACAAAGTGAGACTCCTGAGGTCCAAAACCAACCATGGCCTTGAATCTCTAATTCAAGGTGCTAGTCGATTATGATTATCTGAGATAGAATCGCAGGTTGGCTCTAGAGCTCTTCATGATTGGCATTTCTCTTACTGCTGGCAATTTTCCTTGTAGACTATAATGTGTCCTGTTGCAGATCAGATCAGAGTAATTACATCTCTCTCACAGAAGGTACCATTGTAACTTGAATGCGGGAACTACTGAAAAGGTCAATACTCGCAAAGCCAAAGCACACTCAACCATGTCCACTCTGAAAGTACACATCCTGATCATCTTCTTCTTCCTCCTTTCCCTCTCGCCCAACCTCATCACCACCAAAAGCCCCCACAGCCACTTCCAAGTAGCTCGCTCCACATGCCATGGTGCTCTCTACCCGGACCTCTGCATCTCCACGCTTGCCTCCTTCCCGGGCCTTGCCTCCAAGTCCCTCCTGGAGATCATCTTCGGCACACTCGACCGCATAGCTGATGAAGTGAGAGCCGCCTCCATGCACTGCACCGTCATGAAGAACCATTTCCTCGCCAAGCTCAGCATGCTCAAATGGCAAGCCTTGGACGTCTGCCTCGAGCTGTTCGGGGATATCCTTGATGACGTTGCCAGTTCTGTCTCCTACCTTGAGGGCTCGAAGTCAGCCGCTAGACGGCATTACTTCGACCTTCAGTCTCTCCTCAGCGGAGTGATTACCCATGTTTATACATGCACCGATGAGTTCGACCCCCGCACAGATAATCTGAAACTCGGGGACAGCATGAAAGAGAGGCTCTCAAACGTCTCACGCCACGTAGCCAATTCATTATTCCTTCTAAAAAAAATGCATGGCATCAAGAAAACTTTTGGACACGGCGTTAGAGAGGGGTTCCCGGCGTGGATGTCTTCAAAAGATAGCCAATTGATGTGGACACCGACAGATGCGACAAAGTTTGATCTTGTGGTGGCAAAAGATGGTTCTGGTAATTTCACCTCCATCAACGATGCAGTGGCTGCGGCTCCAACCCATAGCAAGACCAGGTATTGTTGTAATTTTTGCAAATTTAGCTGATCTTTTCTTCTTCTTTTTTCAGATTTCTTTTTTGGTGCAGCAACTAAGGCTAATAGCTATTTTCAGTGTTGCGTGTTCTTGAGGGTCAGTTGACAAGTATATACGTTGTTTTAACTTGAAATCGAAAGTAGAAGATAACTTGAATGACAGATGAAATATGTGTGCTGCTGATGAGCAGCTCATATGTCGGGTGGATACCTATTTCTAGTTGTGTTATGTTCTTGCCTTTTCATTTCATTTTCGCTTTTCACAGATTACTGCTTTTTTTTTTCCTTTTTATTGTGAGCTGATGATCTTTTCTTCAACTAATGGCAGTCCGATTTGTTTCTCTTGCGGCCTTGTGCTCACTAATCGCTTATTTATCTTTTGCCAAAACTTCTTCTTAAGATGTACATTTCCTATATGTCTCCTCCCTAACTCAGTAACATTCATCACGTTTTCCCTTTATTTTCTGTCATCACCTTGTTCAAACATTAGCTTTCTTTCGATAATCGACGCGAAATATTTGAAGTTTTGTCAACTTATTCAAAGAACGACTGCATCCTTGTTTGTGTAGATGTCAGTTAGTTTTGCTTTCATTCCCCGATTAGTCATCGACTTTTTAAACGTAATTTAACTATAAAAGCAACAGACTTTTACGACATCGACAATCAATTATCCGTGCATTTCTTTTTAGTCAAATTGAAAATACTATAAAACGGATTATCTTCCAACGTCCCCATATAGTCAAAGGAGATTGCCGCTGCTAAGATAACAAATGATTTTGTCTGCTGGAAACGAAAAAGGGTAGAAAGGAAGTGAAACCTCATATCTCTTCATTTTCTATCCATAGTTCTAACCTCTAATTTCTGTATAAATTCTAGGAGCTCTTGTGCGTATGTTTATCCCTACTTTTCTTTTTTTTGTACAGGTTCGTCATCTACATTAAAGAGGGGGTATATTTCGAGTATGTTGTGGTGGACAGTACGAAAACCAATCTCATGTTCGAAGGTGACGGGATTGGGAAGACATCAATCAGGGGCAACCGAAGCTATGTCGATGGATGGAACACTTACAGGTCGGCCACGGTCAGTGAGTTCTCGAATCTCAATTTCTTATCTAATTGAAATTATAAATTAATTTCAGATCAAAAATGAATAGCTCTACTTATCAATGGGCCGCCGTCTATCCTTTCGCAAGTAATTTTATGAATGTGCTTTTTCTTTGTCTGTCTCACGCTCACTATTTTCATGTCAAGTGATTTTATGAATTTGCTTGTCATTTAACTATTACTCCAAGATATTTCATTTGTAATAGAAAAAGGATTAAAATCAATAATATCATGCCAATTTTAAATTGATCATGTAAATATTGTGAGCCGTGACTAATTCAGATTTCCCAGAAGTTTTCCCATTTATTGTAATTTTGTTGTGTCATTTACAAAGTTATCACCTACGCTTACATTCATTTGATATAGTAACAAGACCTAGGGTTTTTTTACATTATTTTCTGATACTATTACTTGCTACTAAGGTATTTGTTATACTTCGGTACATGACACGTGTATACATCAATTTTCATTTTTTCCAAAACTGAAAATAAAGCACTCTAAAATACGAAATCTTTATCGATTATGCATTTTTTTAACCTTATAAGTTAATTTATTATCAGCAAATAACATTTATAGGTCAACTATCATTCATATGTAAAACGGGAATAAATAAATGTCGAAAATATGTCAACATGAGCAGAGGACTCCACACTCAAAAATTTGTCATGTACTTAATAATAATGCTCTCTAATTCAAGACTAAGATCTATTACATGCTTTCTAAATTATGTCCATGCCTCAAATTTATAAAATCACCCATCTCTTAAGTTCGACCGATTTTTCTCGCAAATCCTTCTAAGTAGTAACTTACAATGGCTTCGTTAATTTTTCACTTTGTACTTATTTTTGGACTAAAAATTTATTCAATAATTAGAAAAATGAAATTGCATTACAAAACGGATTTTTGTTCCACAAATATCTTTGGAGCATAAAAATAATTCTTGAATCGAAAGAAAATGGTTATTAATATTCTAATTGGAAAAATTCTATCTCCATTTCATATAATTTCCATAATAGGGGTCGAAACATCCGTCTATTTACAGTCCGGCCACTTTGAGCTGTCTACGTTGCAGCATGTGAATACAAGGAATGGGGAAGGTCAACTTAGTGGTTCTCACCTCACTAAGAAAAAATTTATAAAACGAAAACATAAACATTTAGGCTATATTTAACGGTCATGATAAAATTCATAACATAATAAAATCTATTTTACTTTGTGTTCGGTTATAAAGTCGAATATAAGAGGAATTCCTAGAGAGACGTGGGATAAATATGAATAGGATTTTTTAATATCCATAATAAGATAGTTATTCTTTTATAATAACAGCTTATAAAATTAATAAAATTAAATTTATATTTTAATATAAATATTATTTTCATTCAAATATTACGTTATCCAAAATATCAAAAAATAACAACGGTTTAGTTTTTAAAATTAATTTAATTTTTATTTATATATTCCATTTTAATTCTATCTTATAATGTTAAATTTAATATATGATATATATTCATATTTATTACAGATTTTATGTATTTTAGTATTTTAGGTATGTTGGTACAATTTATTATTTAATAAAATTTACCAGAGAATGACGGAGAGGGAAAAATAAAATAGAAAAGAAATAATTAAGAAAGAGAGGGAAAAAAAATGAAGTAAGAGTGTTGCAATACATTTTTACCATATCCATTTATGCAACTTTTAGGTTTATTTATATTGATATAACATGTACACCGGACAGTATATATAATATGATGTACATATATTCGAAGAGGACGTGAAGATTGACACGCGGTAGAGATGGATACAGAGTTGGGAAGAGAGGGGGGAATGGGATATTCCTGAGGAATCTGGGGGCGGACTGGGGAATGTCCGGTTCCTGAAGCATCTCCCATGGGGTTATATCCTTTGCAGGAGACTCCTAGGCCCTGCATGGAAACATTTCTGTTCCTTTTCTGTTCTCGGGAACAGAAACAAAAAAAATTGTTTCTGTTCGGGGAACGGTTTTAAACAAAAGAACACGTTTGGTAACGTTTGATCCGGGAATAAAAAATGAACGAAACACGTTTGGTAAATTTTACTCTTTTTTATTTCTTTTAATTTTTTAAACATTTTTATTATATTTTTTATTTTTTCCTTTCTTTTTATTTTTCTTTTTTCGGCCGGTCACCGGCCTCCGACGACGGCCGACGGGGCCGGCCCTCGCCCGGCCACGGTGAGGCTCGCCGGCCCTCGGCGAGGCCGAGCCTCGCCGTGGTTGGCCGAGGCTTGGCCTCGCCTTGGGCTGGGCGAGCTCGAGCTCGCCCGGATCCGGCGAGGCCGAGCCTCGCCGGGGTCGGCGACGCTCGGCATCGCCGGATCCAGGCGAGCCCGAGCGTCGCCGGCCACGGCGAGGCTCGGCCTCGCCCGCGCCGGCGACGCCGAGCCTCGCCTTGGCCGGGCGAGCTCGGCCTCGCCCGCATCCGGTGAGGCCGAGCCTCAACGGCCGGTCGGCCGGCCATGGCCGAGGCCGGCGACCGGCGAAAAAAAAAGAAGAAAAAAAGAAGAAGAAAAGAAAAAAAGAAGAGAAGAAGAAGAGAGAGGGAGAAACGTTTCTTTCATTTGTGTTTTGGAACAAGAAACACAAATTTGTTGTTTCTTTTTTTGTTCCAATTTCGTTAAAACAAAAAAAAAAAAGGAAAACGCAAACGCAGCCAAACGCGTTTACTTGTTCCTTTTTGTTCCCGGGCACACTTTCCGTACGAAGTGTGCCGGGAACACTTTTTGGGAGTGTTTCCATGCACACCCCTAATCACCAGTCCCTACACTACTACCGCTCATTTCACTTCTCTATTAGTATAGCTTAAAATGGGAAAACACAACAAAAAAACATTAAATGTCCTCACTTTGACATTTTAATCCTTTAAACTCTTTTTTTGTCATCAATACACTCAAAGTTATATTTGAGATAAAAATACCCTCCACCTAAATTGAAAATCCTAAATTTTGTTCACCATGAAAATCAGTATCCAAATTTATACATTCTATCTACCACTGAAAAGTTTCAAACTTTATGTAATGTGAAATCAATACCTATTCATTAAAAAAAAAATCAATACCTATTCTTTGTATAGCGATATAATTTAGGAGTTTTTATAATTAAAAAATATCGAGATATTAGTATCACTATTGGCATAATTTATTATTTTTATATGGTATTAATTCATTTTTCTTAGCTTCAATTATGCTTTAATCCAATTATATTGATTCGTTTATTTGGTTGAGCATACTGAGGGTGCGTTTGGTTAGGGCGTGTTTGGCAACTTGCCAAATAGTAACCAATTCTATTCTTTTATTCCTGAAAATAGATTTGAAACATAAATTCGTTTAATAAATTTTTTGTTCTCAAAAACAAATTTAGAATGGAATCAAGGAGTAAAAAAAAGTTGCTTCTTTGTTTTCGAGAACAATTCTAAAATCAAGCCAACCCAAATTTCTTTTTTCTCTATTCTCTTCTTCTTTTCTTCTTGTTTTTCTTCCTTTTCTCTTCTTCTTCCACTGTTGCTACCGTCGGCCGTTGCCGCTATAGTCCACCGCCATTGATGGTTGGCGACTAGTTGGGCGAGGTCCGATGAGCTCGCCAAAGGCCTGCCCTGAGGTAGGCTAGAAACCAATCGAGACACGAGAGTGTTGTCTCAATTCTTACGTAATCAGAGATTTTAGGAACGGGGACTTGTTTATGTCAATATTTCTATTAGCGCCCTTGTGATATTACTAACTTAAAATGTTGTTTATCTAAATGGTCACACAATCTTAGTTACTAATTATAATCCTTATGAAACCATTAAGCGTCTATGCAAATATTTTTGTAGTTTAGAAAAAAGAAATTTACATTGAAATTATTGAAAAGTGGTGTGGTAAGTAAACATCCAAGAAATTGAAATGACTTGAAAGTAAATGCAGAAAAGGAAAACCCGATATAAGTCGAGCAAATAATATTACATGGCCTTATTATCACGCCCTAGGACAAGACCTCCATGAGCAAAATGGGAATTTAAATATGCATAAAATTACTTTAAATAATTTTAATCTATGCAAAATGGATTATTTATGAAAATGATTATAAAATATCAAAATAGGACCAAGTTAGGACAAGGAATTTATAAAATTAGGAAAATCTCATTAATGTCATTTATGCCCTAATTTGATACTATCTAACATTTTTTGATAATTTTTTTTTTTTTGAAATTTTCAGATTTTTCATTTTTTATTATTCTTATTTTTTAAAAATAATAATAATAATAATTCCCTAAACCGATCTATGCTAACATGGAACAACTCAGTACATGAATATCACCATAATCTAGCTCAAATTGACCGTTTTAAGATTGAATCTTGGTTTGGGCATTTTGTCGAACAATTGATGTGCATCAACCTACCTCAAGCGACTTCCTCGAGCCGTGTCCATGACCTTCAATCTCGACCCATGGGCAATCTTATGTGGAACTAAAGTGTTGAGGTTATACTACCACATGCAAATAGCAAGATTAGATAAAAATCATAGCCTAAAACACACGAGAACCAAACTAAAATTAGCCTCAAATATGCTGGTTTAAGCTGATTTTTCAAATTTGGGTTTGAACCCAAGTAGGGCAAATATGTTGCATGCCCAAATTCAAGCCCCAACACTCATCACATATGAAATCTAATATAAACATTACGTAATTCGAGTGGAAATAGGTAACATGGGCTTTTAAATGCAACAATCATCACAGAGAATGACCAACCAAACACATCAAAATGACCTCTCCAAGAAGCACACGTGCAAAGTCCACACTGACCAGCCATGAATCAATGTGGATAGGCTTAGTTTTGGCCAAAGTTTTAGATAATCTCATAGTTCATACAGGGATTTAAAGACCAAACCAAGCTGACCTCAGCATCTTTTGTACTCCCATACAACATTCATCATGCTTTTGAAGACAAAAAAAACGCATGCAAAGGGGAGTAGCAAGTCAAGCATGTAGGGCTATTGAAGAGGTTTTAAACATTTAGAAAAATTATAGTTTCAGAAATCAGTTTTCTGGATTGATTTTCCTCTTGATTTTTTATGATCAAAACATGCTCAAACTTGAACAAAAATATATCTAGGATGCTTATCTTGCTTCCTAGTTTCTTTTGCAAGTGACTTTTGGCCGAGGAAACCAAAAAATTATCTTTCGCAAGCATGGTTCCTTCAAACTAGAAAATGAGATTTGCAGAGAAAAAAATTGACAACAAAAGTTTTCGTTGACCTCTAAAATTAGACTTCAGAACCTCTTTTGTTGGCAAATGTAACACCAAACCAAACTATATGTATTCTAGTTTAGGGTAAAAGTCATGGTTTTCCTCATTTGTCTCTCAATTTTCTCAAAAACACTTGCTTTCCCTCACCCGTGACCAACTGGACTCAATACTTGGAAAAAATTTCGGACTTTCTTGGCCCGCCAGGAGGGTATTGTTTCAGGGGCTTTAGGAGACTTTTCTGATCTCTATTTGGGACATGCAACCTATGATTGGAAAGATCTTTGAGTAAAGTTTCACTCTCTAGTTGAAGATTTTAGCTAATTTTGGCTATAAGTTTGTGAAAATTTCACTTTTCTCTGCAAGAGTCGGTCTGGGTTTGGCCTTCTTTTGAGTTGCATCTGAGGGTGTCTTTTGGGAACGATCGTGAGCTCCCTCTCCTCCTCTGTGTCTTCTACTACACAGACATTCGAAAGGGCGAGCATTGGAGCGTAGCAATTAGCTCAAAGGTGGTATTGTAAGTGACGCAATGCTTTCTTTGCAACATTAAGCTATTGCTTTGTTTGTCACGTAATGATTTTCCCCTATTTGTATAATGCTAACTATCTATTGAAATAATGAAAATATATTATTTTGTAGAATTTAAGGAGGATAAAGAAATAGAAAAGTCAAAGTTGTGTGAGGTGGAGTGAAATCAATCGAATGTCTGAAGAGAAAAAGGGGAAAAAATCAATTTTATTTATTTTAGTAATAGGCTATAGTTGTAGAATGAAAAAGAAAAACATATAAAAATGTGAAAGCATGAGAAAAGCACAGCTGTCTAATGGGCCCCATGCCCATTCATTTTCCTTCTCGATGAGGCCTCCCTGTGGTGTTTAGGCTCTGTTTGTTTGTGTTTCTTTTTTTGTTTTTAAACACTTTTTCTGTTTTTTTTTTTCCTGAGAACAAAAAGGAATGTGCACGTTTGAGTGTGTTTCTTCCTTTTTTTTGTTCTTTTGTTCCCAGAACAAAAAAAACGAAATAAGAAAAACACAAAATTTGTGTTTCTTATTACTGAAACAAAACTTAGAAAAACTTTTTTTTATTTCTTCTTCTTTTTCTTCTTATTTTCTTCTTCTTATTTTCTTTCTTTTTTTCTTTCGCCGGTCGCCGGCCTCGCCATGGTCGGCGATCGGCCGACGAGGGCCGGCGGCCTCACCCGGCCACGGCGAGGCTCGCCGGCCCCGGCGAGGCGGACCTCGCGCCGAGCCGGGCGAGCTCGATCTCACCCGGATCCGGCGGGCCGAGGCCGAGCTCGCCCGGCCGGCGGCGAGGCTCGTCCTCGCCGGATCCGGACGAGTCGGCGTCGCTGGCGGTGGCCGGCGAGGCCGAGCCTCGCCGGCCGCCGGGCGAGCTCGGCCTCGCCGGGGGCCGAGCCTCGCCGTGGCCGGGCGAGGCCGCCGACCCTCGTCGGCCGGTCGCCGGCCATGGCCGAGGCCGACGACCACCAAAAGAAGAAAAAAAAAGGAAAAAGGAAAAAGAAAAAAAATAGAAAAAATAAAAGAAATAAGAAAATTATACAAATTTACCAAACGTGTTTCTGTTTATTTTTTATTCCCTAAAAAATTTACCAAACGCGTTTTTTGTTCAAAAATTGCTCCCGAATGTAAAACACTTTTTTCTATTTTTGTTCCTGGAACAATTTTAAACAAACGCAAACAAACGCACCCTTAGTTTCTCATTCACCATCGCGTGAACCCATCTTTATCCATGGATGTCAACAACATGATTCTTAGTAAAAATAGAGATTCACCATCTTAATCCATTGATGTCATCAACAGGATTCTTAGTAAAAATAGAGATTCACCATCTTAATCCATGGATGTCAACAATAGGATTCTTAGTAAAAATAGAGATTCCCGTAAGATATAGTAGAAAGAAAAGATACTCTATATTTATATTTTCTATATTTGAATTATATATACTATACATACAAAGCAAGAAGGAAAGATGACCTTCGGTTTATTCTACAATTTACAATTAAATTATTATGATTATGTCACCAAAGAAAAAAAAAGTCTTAAATAAAGCTGAAGGTAAGAGACAAATAATTGAGGCAAAATCTAGCTCTCAGACGAATCCCCCCGAGTTCCATAGACGTCATCATTTTCATTCCCCATCTTGTGAAACCCATATCCAGAAATGTCACGAGGCCTCCAGGTAGTACGTGAGTTCTCTTTTTTCATTCACCATTGACACATTAGGGCATCCCATTAGTAAACCGACCTAGGTTGATTCATCAAATTCTGATATTATCGACCGTTTTTTGCGTATATCCAGAAATCTTTCTCATTATCACAACAAATCCTAAAAAAAAAAAAGAGTTTCTATCAAGTAAAATATATATTGCGTATATCCCGAAATCTTTCTCATTATCATACTAGATCCTAAAAAAAAGAGAGTTTATATCGAGTAAAATATATACTTTGACTTTCCTGTCGGCCCATATGCAAAAACGCCTGTGGACCTATTTAATCCACCGTTGAGGCGTCATTTATCATCGTCCACCTGATTTTTGGTCAAAATCACGTCTCTTCCTCGAGCCGAGCCCTATACACGTCTCTGATTTTTGGTCAGCTCTACTTCTTGATGTGCTTCTTTGCTACTTACACGCATCTGAATCTTCTTTTTCTGTCCTAATCAGTATGTTGCCATGTCTCTATCTTTGCAATCTCCCATTTGTAAGAATCAAATGAAGACTCACCCACTGAACATACCTTATTTAACTGGTTTATTTTTTATAGGATATTGAGAGCAGCGATGCCTAGAGAAAAGGATCCGTTTCGGCAGTACGTAACTCTCCTGGCTGAAAGTAATGGCAAGTGGAGGTGTAAGTTCTGTGGACAGGAGAATAGTGGAGGGGCTACAAGGATCAAAGCTCACTTGGCTGGACTTGCACGTTTCGGTATTAAGGGATGTGAGAGAGTTAATGATGTTGTAAAAGCAGAAGCCAGGGACAGACTGATGCCTCAAAAAGTGATGGACTCAAGCGACAAAAGTGTATCTGAGGAAGGGATACTGGGAAATGTTAGAGCAGCTCCGACCAGCCAATCCCATGGGTCAAATGTGGAGGGAGGAACCAACTTACAATTTCCACTAGGTATGCATTTCCAAATTACTGCAGAAAATGGGCAGTTTAGCAAAGGAAAAAAAATTTATCGATCTGATCTTAACTATGAATTGAGGTTTACATTAGTTTTTTAATGTCTAAACATCCATTTCACGGCATGTCAAAGCCACCAGCTTCCCTGCGCCCTATATCAATCCTACTAATGCCGTCGGGTATCTCAATCAATCACCAGGGGTGCCTCCTTTCCCATTGGATGGAGCACCAGTCACTCTAGTGCATCCGCCCACTAAATTCGTTCTTCCTTGATTCGCCAAGTGACCAGGCGTGTTCTTTTGACCAAGTCTCTTTACCTTGAGACATTAAATGCACAACAGAATCCAAGTGCGCCATTGCCATCACAGAACCACCAGCTCCTTGATAACTCTTTCTAGATTCCAGAGCACATATAATAGGCCCATCACAGATTTCAGAGCACATCATAAATACACTAGACCCATCAACATCAGAAGGCATAAAATTATCGATCTATATTGAACGGGACTCACTCAGGCGTGTCCTATCACACTTGTTAAGTATACTTAATGAAAGAAATATTCTTATTTTCAATGCATTGATTACACATAATAGAATAGAGATAGTGCATTGAAAATTACTAACTTTACTTTATTGGGTGTTTAACAAGGGTCACAAGAGGGCACTTATTAACAAAGTCCATATTAAATTTATCATTCACTTGATCTCTTTGTAAAACCCATGTTGCTTTGTTATGTGGAGTAAGAATGTTTTGATCAGAGTCTAACGCATGAAGTTGTGACTTATAAATTACGGATGCCTATAGGTGCATCAGCACGGGCATCATTATCCTTGAATGATCGAATTACCGACGCACCTTCTAACCAACCACTTCGAAGATGCAATGAAGAATGTGGAACTGAAACCAGTTCAGTTCATCTTCGAGAATCAATGGACACAGATGCTGCAACTCATGAAGATTCGCAAGTTCTGGAGGGTGGGGCAAACATGGCCGGCCCATCATCATCACAAGGTATGCCTTGATTTACCTAAATAGCTACCGTTGTTCTGAATGAATCTTAGATATTCCCAGATTATCTTACTCAAGCGAGCATTGATGTTTTCATTACAGTGATGATACTTCCTTTTTATTATCAAATCACTTTAGCATAACTCAAATTCATCTTGTTCCGTATTGCAAAGTTTCCAAATTATAGTGGTATCATTGCATATTCTGTATATCAGATATCACTATCTTTTTACTGCACGGTTTCTTTCAACGAAATATTTAACTTTATGTGCATGCTGATTTTCTTTGTCAATCTTTTTCATGATCAAGTTCTGTATGTTTTTTGACCTGTACCCATGGCTTGATTTGAAAGTCCCATTGCTAATTGATCTTACGCTTGAATATTTCTCGCAACCAGCTTCGGTGCCCCCTCAACATCAAAGTGTTCCACAGCAATGCATTGATCATGAGACAAGGTCTGCGGAGCAGAATCCGACCATAGTTGCATGTCACCCACAAGATCTAATGGACATGGATCCATGTATTACATCATCATCACAAGCTCCAAATAATGCTCCACCTCCTATTCCACCTTGTGGAACAAGCCTGATAATCCCATTGTTATCACCAGGTCTATGTTTATTTACAAACATTAATCCTTATGTATCACCATGTTACATTATTATGGGGCAGCAAAATGCTAAGATGAGACTTCTGACATATGATTTTTTAAATTGCAGTATTAGATATGAATGAGGATGCGCCAATGACGAGTCATCAAAACACAGGCAACGACATTGAAGGGAATAGAGATTTAAAAAGAAAACTAGAATTATTATATAGCAAAGAAGCTAGCATAAGGGATGAGTTACTATTTGCTGCATCTCTGTCCCTATGGAAGCTGAGCGCGGAAGTTGCGAATTGGTTGGCGGATGTGGAGAAGCTTAGAAATAATTTCTGTAGTATTGAAGCAGCAAGTGAGGATTGTTTGCCATCACATCAAGAGGTGGATAAATTGACTCGAGGAGTAGAAGACCTTATGAGACAAGGCAAAGGACTATTTGAGGCTAGAGAGACCAAAGTCAGTAAATTGTTAAACGAAAAGATGGTGGGAGAGGCATTTCAGAAAAAATACTACAAAGGTTTTGGAGTTCCTAGCAGGGAATGAAATATCCCGACTAGGCATTTATGGAATGGGGGGTGTTGGTAAAACGACTATTATGGTGTATGTACATAATAGACTCCTCGAGGAAGCAAACTATGGCAATGTATTGTGGATCACTGTGTCACAAGATTTCAACACACGAAGGTTGCAGGACGACCTTTGGAAGGGGTTAGGTTTGGGCATTATACAAGAATGGGATTTGAGGAAACGAGCAGCAATATTGTCCAATTGTTTAACCAGAAGAGGGAAGTATACAATAATTCTCGATGACTTGTGGGAATGTGTTGATCTTGAAGAGGTGGGAATCCCTATTAAAGCGGATGGATTGAAGTTGGTCTTAAGCACTCGATCCTTCAATTTTTGCTGCCAGATGCATTGTGAAAAGAAAATAAAAATTGAACCTATATCCCATATTGAAGCCCAGAGTTTATTTTTGGAGGAGCTTGGATTTGATCTTAATTCGGAAATTAAATGCATTGTGGAATCCATTGTTAAAGAATGTGCAGGTTTGCCACTTGCAATCATAACAATGGCAAGAAGCATGCGAGGAGTGATTGATGTGTTTGAATGGAAGGATTGCTTGGAGAAATTGAAAGAATCAAGCATGTGGCAAATGGATATGGAGAAGAAGGTCTTAATGAATTTGAAACTCAGTTATGATCGCCTTGGTAATCCCGAAGTCCAACAATGTTTCTTATCTTGTGCACTTTATCCTCGAGATGAATTGATTGATAAATTCGAGTTGATAGAATTTTTTATTGACCAAGGATTGATTGGCATATTGGATATGAGGGGGAAACAATATGATAGAGGCCTTACCATTCTGAACAAACTGGAAAATGTTTGCCTATTGAAATATGATAGGGACAAGATCAAGATGCACAATATGATTAGACACATGGCATTGCATATCATGAGTGCGACTTCCATTGTAAGAGCAGGAAAGTGTTTCCGGATGATTCCGTCTAAGGAATATTGGACGGATGCTTTGGAGAAAGTTTCTCTTATGGAGAATGACATCGAGAGATTTTCCATTGAGCATGTCGCCATATTGTCCTAAGCTATCAATTTGTCTATTTAATAGAACCTTTTCAAAGGGTGTGGTCATCTCCGACTCTTTCTTCCAACAATTATGGGGGCTAAAGGTTCTAAACCTTAGTGGATGTGAACTAAGAGAACTTCCAAATTCCATCTCAAACTTGGTAAACTTGAGAGCACTATTGCTAAGAGAGTGTAAGGAATTGTGCCAGATTCTTTGTTTAGGGAAGCTCCGATCTCTAAGAAAGTTGGACATTTATGGCTGTGTCTGTCTTCAAGCACTTGATGGTCTAGGAAAGTTGGTGAACTTGAGATACCTTGACCTTACTAAAACAAAAATAAAGAAATTAGCCGAGAGGAAAGTCTGGCGGGTATGCTAAACTTGCAATATCTTAAAATGGAGGAAGCAAATGTAGAAGACATTACAAAATTGAGGGCATTGGAGGTCCTTGAATGCTACCTTGAAGATGTGGATGATTTCAACAAGTTTGTGAGTGTTATTAAGCAAATAAACCATCACTATTACGAGCTCAAAGTAGATCAAGGACGACCAATGTTTTCCGTGAAAGTAAGTGATGATGCTAGATTTGGGGATTATGAGAGGAGGGTCTTTATTCTGGACTGGACTGATGCTATTTTGAGCTTGGGAGGGGAAAGCACTGGCTTTTGTATTTTGATTCCCCAAGATGTGCAGAAACGATATGGGTTAAGCGTGACAAGACAACAATTTTGCCCGCCGTTGGTCATCTTGAAAACCTTGAGTCACTAAACGTAGAAAAATGGGAAAGCCTACGGGTGCTCTGTGGAGAAACCAACATCCATGACTCCCCGCCCAACCCCTACCCCAACCCCTACCCCTCCCCTCTTCCAAAACCTTAGGGTTTTGGAAATTCTTCAATGTCCGAAACGACGTATCTCATAGGGCATGGGTCTAAATTCTTCTTTCCGCATCTACAAGAGATTAGATTATCTGATTGTGAGGAAATTGAGGGGATAATAGCATCAGTGACATCACCACCAGCTTTGCCCCTAGTCTTCCCTAGTCTAGAAGAGATTTATGTTGTGCGGTGTGATAAAATGAAGAGATTGCCAGAATCTGAGTGGCTGACTCACTTCCCAAAGTTGAAATCTATCCCACTACACCTTTGTGCAAACATGGAGGAGATAAAATGGGGGGCATGGGCGGAGTCCCAATGTCTTCCATCAAATATGGATGTGTGTCCAAATGCCCAATACTGAAGTTCTCTTTTTGATTGCGATTACGTGATATTGAGGACCTTCCTTTTATTAAGGTGGAAGATGAGGAAAAGTGGAAGACACTAATATTTAAATCATCCCAATGCTCAAGATATTCTTCAGCCTTATCTCCATTTCCATCGTGGTACCTATGTTCTACGATGCGGTAAGTCCCATTAATGTGAGTTATTGATATAATTTCCTTCACTACTTAAAAGTCATTACAAAGGTAGCATTCCTTTTTGTAGTCATGCAGCTCTAACGGTGGCTTTTGTAGAATTATCCGCCAAGGGAAAGGATTTCCTCCAATGCTGCTTTCGAAGAAGTCTGCTGAAAGGCCTTCAGCTGCTTATTTTAATTGCTCGAGCATGCTTGTTTCCTGCAAACTGAATTTGCCATAGGTATAACTTTTTTTGTGTGCATTCCTTTGTTTGCAGAAGGGACGTTATATTGGATATTTTGAATGCTGTGGCATTTTTTTTTTTTTTTTTGTAATGTAAATGAGTTATCTTCAGTGACTCATTAAGGACTGTCGGCTAAACCGAAGATGATGCTTTCTGCAACCCTTCTCATTTCATTTACCTTGGCAGATTAGATCCAGTTAGTTTGTCTTTGTTTTTGCATATTTAATGTGTGATTATGCTCGATTGGGTCAGGTACAAAATGCAAGTTAGAGGTATTATGCAAAAGAAAATCACAAAGCAGGTGGTGCACATCCGACTATTTAACCGTGAAGCATTTTGATTTTTTGATAAAATGTGTCCACATGTGAGCTGAAAAAGGGCATATGCCATGAGTGTCTTTAACAAAAGTGCATCTAGTGCACTGGAGACGCTTAAAAGAAAAATTAATGTCAAAGATTCAATTTCATTGATAAGTTGTGAAGAGTTTACTCATAGATAATCTCCATTTTTCTGGACTATAACTTTGGGTGGCCGGTAGAGGTATAAAAATGAAAATGGTACTGTTATGTCATTGATATCAAGGAGTTGAAGTTGTTTTTGGGTCCGTGTGAACGGTTCAGCAGCTAGATTGGGTACCAATCGGGGAAGGACGATGAGAAAAATAGAAAAGAAAGAGGGGAAAAAGAGATAAATTTTTTTTTTTAGTCGGACGAGAAAAATGAAAGAAAAGAACAAGGAGAAGAAGAGATAAAAAATAATAATAAAAAGATACGTATTTTAGTCGGGAAAGAGAAATGACTAGGCTTTCCACGTCCTCGCTTTCTTCTAGCGCATCAGCAAAATTTAGGTGACACGGACCAGAATTGAGCTTTCCGAAAGGTTGAGGCATTTACAGTAAAAAGAGAAAAAAAATCAGTGTACTCATTGCATATTGGGCAGATACACGAGAAAAATGTTCACTGGAGTGCGTTGAAATGCGCATAAACTAGCGTTCTATGTGCAGTATAAACCAAGGCCAAGTTAAAGTGTGTTACAGAGGATGTAATTCTCCTAAGGAAAGGCTTCATTTCAGCCATGTCATCAGAGGTACCTGAAAAACGGAGGATGAAAATTTCAATCCAATTTCAACCTTTTCTTTTTTATTCTCCTCAATGGAACTTCCGGATCCATTGCTAGGAGTTAAGTCAATAGGTACGAGACACTTATGGTGAGGCTCAGAGGGGTAGCAAGTGTTTGTTGCCTCTCCCACCCTTTTAAGTTTTAATCGATAAAAATGGAAATTCTGTGTTTTCATCTTAAAGTCTCAAACCACTCCATTGACACAAGATTTAGTGATTAGGGCCTATCGTCACTAGGTCACTTGACTATCAAATACGTATAGGGAAAATTTCAACAATGCATTTGCTTTAGCGGGAATAAACATCAACCGATAATCATCACATGATCAAATATACTATACATTGAATAACATCAAAGGGGACACGCCCACAGCAAACATCCGCGAGGCTGTCACTCTAAATGAGAACCTCAACTTATGATACTCCGGAGAACGTATTGTCCTGTAGTGGTGAGGAGGGTTGTACTCAAGCGACAAGATAAAAGGTGTTCACTAAAGTGTCAGAGAAATTGAGTGAACTCCACATATAAACTCGTAATAGTGATCCATATGCAACATAAATCAAGGACTCTACTATGGACAAGCATCTGGCTGTCTGGCATACCCCTAATTCCATGAGCACCAATGATGGAAACGTTTTCCTGCATTAAATAGGAATAAATCTCATTCGTCATTGACTGAGTTTCTCTGCCTACTAATTCTGTTGTCACCAAGGAAGTTCTTTGGCTGTGGCCCCTCGACTATTTCTGAAACAATCCTGCAACAAAAACAATATCTCTAACTTCCGTCATCAACTCTTCCACCTCTGCCACTTTCTTTGGTAGGACATATTTCTTCATCTGCCTATGCTAGTGTTTTCAGTCTCTTCCACTTTGACTTTATCTCTTTCATGTCTGGTCTACAACTGGAGATTACATCAATCACTAGTAACAAAATGCATTGCTGGTAACCTTTAGTTTACTCTTTAAAATAGTTCATTCACTTTGCAACATGGGGTAATAAATATGCATAGTAAAATATCATCGGTATTTCCTACATCTGGATTTAAGTAAATCATCTAATCAGAACATGTTTGAACATATCAAGTAGGAAAATGGTGGTAATTGAGATTGAAAAGCTCAGTGACTAATTTCAAGGTTCAAGATGCATACCCGAGAGCACGACAAACTCCTGCTTGGCCACACTAGCACCACACGCACTGTTCTGCAAACTAAAACGCAGAGCTTGGTTTTCAGCCATAACGCACTGAAGTAACCCAAGTCTCCTACATTCCCCCTAAAGGTATTTGCTCTTCACCTCCAGTTCTTTGACATACGCTTTCTTCCTCTCTCTCGACCTAACAACAGCATCCCTGTTCCTCAGCTGCCTAAAATATATCAAACGACCTTCCATTGGGACGGCTTCAATAATATCATACATGCTGACTAATGAACAAATTAGCAATTTTTATCCCTACATATTTATCCCTTACAGAAATTCTCGGACGGTCCTATTCACAATTCGGAAATCATATGGAAGCGTTTTAAGCAATATATCGACAATCACTCCACTGTGAAGGAGGCGACCATACGCCTAAATTGAGTGAAAGAAATTACGAAGCACTCCACCTTGGCAAGGCCTCGATGCCCACAATTTTGTGAGCAAACATCCCAGTTTAGATTCAATACCACTAACATAAAATACAATATTTCAGGAAATTCCAGAATGTTGACTTCAATGGAAAAACTCCCTCGCGACTAATTCCACGCGCAAAAAGCACACCCATAAATCCTAAAATTCAACCGGCTTCTTCTCCAGAAAGACGTATTAACAAAGATCCCGCAGAATTCAACACAAAGCTACCAATCAAATAATTCAGCAGCACCGATCAATCAATGTACCTCCTGAGCTTCTTAGAAGCAAGATCATAGGCTTCACCGCCACCGTTAGCCCCATCAACCTTCGCAGCCTCAACCCCGCCGTCATCTGACTATCTAGGCTCCTCCTTGTCGCCGGACCTGTCGGCTATCTCCGCGGACCCATCTCCGGGGGAGTCAACAAGCATGTCAGCGAGGAACCTATCACAGAACTCTTGGCTCGAATCAGCCCTAATCCCGCCACCGACAACTCTGCCATCCTCGTCGTCCTTCGTCACAGAGAGACAGGAAGGTCGAGGTGCGAAGAAAGAGACTTACAGAAGAAGAAATCTTAGTCAGTCCGAAAATTTTTCAAAATGGCGCCTGTTTTTCTCCTTAGTCTGTCCAGAATGTGGGTCCCACAAGAGGACACGTGTCACCTTCCTACCACCTTCTTATTTGCCACGTTGGAGCACAAAGAGCACCCACTATTTTCTCGAAAAACAGAGTCAATGGCAGTCAGGAGAGGACTTTTCGGATTATAGGACCGGACCAACATCTAGGGAACTAACCGCCAGGTCCAACCTCCATGGAAAGATGACACGTGGTGAGTGGCACCGGAAACCATAAAAAAGAAAATAAAACCAATCCTGTAAATGCAAATCTTATATTGAGATACAGTCTTTTGTTTTTTGATCGGTAAAAAAAAAAAATACCGTATTTCAATATAGAGATAAGATCTTGCTTTATCATTTTTGTGCTATGAAATCTTCCAACTTGCAATTAATTCTGTTTGCTCTTTTTTTCGGGTTAGTATATGAAACCTAGAGAAAGAACAACAGAGAACACCCAGACTTAACAAACAATCCGAAACATCATACATAGAACTTTCTCTGCATCATTCGAAAGACTAAAGGGCTTTAGCAGACGGAGGAGCGGCATGATTGTGAAAAACTCCATTCCTATCCCCAAAATAGAGTAGATGGCACCATTCCAAATGAGTTTCAATATGATTTTAGTCAAAGACCTCCCTCTACAAGCTCTAAAGAACCCATTCTATCCCAATTATTAACATTCCAACAAACTTTAACCAGCCCCATTAGAGATGTCCATCCTTTGAGAAGGCACCCTCAAAAAAAAAGTTTCCTAGACTCGGGAAGAAGAGCATAAGACACATTTGTCATCAATGGAGGACCCCCTTTTTATCCCGTCCAAGGTTTGCAGCCTGTTCAAGATAGCAAGCCAAGCTACAAAGCTGAATTTATGCAAACTTGGATTAGATCTTCTGCATTTTATCCCTTACCCACTTCCAAGCATCAGCCTGAGTGAAGCATCCAGAGGAATTTCCTTTGAAAATTGCTCTACCCTCAAAAGCAGAGCAGGGGAAAGATCGTTCCACATATTGCTGCTTGAATATGCACAAACAACTCCGATCCTGCTGGAGGACAAACCCACTCATCTCCATAAATGACACCGGCAACTAGAGAGTTCAGGCCCATTGCAGCATTATAAATTAGTTTTTTAGGATAAACATCCAAACAACACCCCATGAGGATGCCAAGGATCATTTCATAAGAAACTATGATGTTCATTACCATTTACCAATAATATATCTAACAAGTGGCTTAGGGACGGACCGTGGCTCGAGGAACTTCCTCCGAATACACGTGTTGTCATTCTTGGGGGAAAAAGGAAATATGTCCTTCAGCTTTTCTCTATTTATGAAATCAAGTTCCTCCATAATTCATGGCTAGTGACATTATCAACTTGTTGACATGGCATGAACCGGACACAAGACCAGCCCCTTCTCTCTCTCTATCTTCAACGTTTCTTTCATTTCTTTTAATATGGGCACCTAAGTTCTAGAACTTAGGATAAAAGTAATATCAAGTTATAAACTAATTTAATTAAAGCAATTAGGTTATTAGATGTGTTCAATTTAAGTGATGGAAAGTGGAGATATGACATTTGTAAAAATTTTGAGAACACATGGCGTTGATGTGACATATAAAAAAAAGGCAAAGACCAAAAAAAAAAAGAACAAAATAATAGGAAAATGGAAACGAAGAGAAGGAGGCGTGTTTCCTCTCTCTTCAAGGAAGTGTTGAAGTGGTTGCTCAAGGGTTGTCAGTGCTCATCAAGACCTCAGCATTGGCCCTCTCTCTGTGTGTTAAAATAATAATTGAAGAAAAGGATATAAGGTAACCGAGGTGCTGAGCTAATAAGTCGGTTAGAGGACATTTTGTGAAGCACAAGCCGACTTAGGATGAACACTTGCGAGTTTCACCGTCTTACTCAGGCATGGGAAGCTACTATATTTGTTAGAGGTGATAGCTATGTAATTCTTTCTTCTTCTTTTGACAACAAAGGGCGAAAAGAAAACTTGCCAGCCTATGTTTCCAAATATGATAAAATCACTAAGTAGATCAAATATTCTAAATAGTTTAATGTTGAAACAGTTCAATCCATGTCAAGTAGGTCTGATCCAAAAGAGCAAGCAGCAACATATGTGGCACAACATTTTCAATCGACAAGTTTATGCAATATCATGTTCAAAATCATTTCTAAACACAAACAACTTAAAGGTGGTATTGCCCAAAATTCTCTCTTTTCTTTAGGAGGCAACATCTTGGAAAGATCAATCATAATAATAAATTTTATAAATTTTCCTTTTAGTTCTAAGCTGGACAGGAAGTAGACTCTGCTAGTCCCCTAGTTTCTTAGATATTCGGATCCATCGTCCTTTGGCTAACCTGAAACATCAACCAATTTTATTTTATTTTTTTCGGCCAAAAAGTTCCTCACTAGGTTGAAATTGGATATACTCATGCAAATTCCAAGAAGGCGATTTCAAGTGAAGTTTTGCAGCATCATTAGCAGCTGATATGAAGCTTAGGACATCTAAGTGATACATACCCATAAGACTTCGAAAGGAGGAACCCCGAGTCTGCTATTACAATTTGAAGTGCAAACCACGACTGCCATCCGAGGATCTAAAGTACAGATCAAGTTCCTCTACTAAAATCTTCAGGGGCCTCAATTCTTAACTTATTGACCATTTGATCTAAGTGGATACTTACTGCGGTCTAGATGCATGATTTCGGTTATTTGTCATCATGATTTCGACCATTGCCGCAGTGCTTGCTGTCTCATGGCATGATAAACCCACGAGAACAATCTCCACCAATTGGTCGCTGCCATGATATCCAACCTCGCCTGACGGCGGCAGTCATCGATTGGCCTATGCACACTATTTTTCGGATTTGAATCACGGAGGCCGCCGCTGGCACGCTCTTTAGTAAATTCAAAACCATTTGCTCGACCGTTTTGGCCAAACAGCGCCCCCGCCCGCTCCGGCCCCTACCGTTTCTTTCAGATTCCCAAAAATCATCTCCCAATTTCTGGGGAAATGCGGGTCCATTTCGCAACCCGAATCCTATTCACGAACCCGTTCCCGAACCTGAATCCGAGCCCGTTTCGATACGCGCCCCGACCATCCTCCTCCTCCTCAAGCTCCCTCCTTCCCCCAACCGGATTGCCGCCATCGTCCGCCACGGCTCGGCGAAAATGGCAGAAACGGCCCACTCCACCAATCCGAAGCGGCCCGTCTGCCCGTCCTGCTCCAAGCCCGCGCGCACGTGCCTCTACACTCGGATCCGATCTCCGCGTCTCGACCACCCCGTCCGCGTAACCGTCCTCCAGCACAGCCTGGAGCGGAAGCACCCCCTCAATTCCACCCGAATCTTGATGCTAGGGCTCACGAACGTCACCGTCGCTGCCGCCACCGTTTCCGACATCAACTCCGGTGCCGAGTTCTCGATCTCGCCGCTCCAGCAAGACTCCGAAGTCAGCGCCAATGGATTGGTATCTGGAGTGGAGGTGGGAAGCGCTAATCGGCCGTCGAATCGAATGGAGCTTATTGTCCTGGGGATGATAGGGACTGCGGTTCGATTGCCCCGAACGGTGGGGAGGTTTCGGAGGATTCCCAGGTGCCGCAGAACTCGCGCGCTTGTGGAGTCTTGTCTAGATGTACTAGCAAACCTGTTATCAGCTTTCGAATGGGCAAGAAGGGGATTATCGAATCGATAGACCATGTTTGGATGTCTCGAATCGGTCATCAAGGAGCTGACTTTGATGCCATATTAGATTGCCAGTCAGCTCGTGATGTTCTGTCAAATGGATTTGTGGTTAGGAAATCGCAAAACCTTGTATCGAATCCGAGCTTGGAGCTTGAAGAATCTGAGGAATTCGTACTCGAGGTGCCACGTGGGTCGGTACTTCTGTTCCCGACCGAGAATGCGCTCAGCATTGATGAACTCAAGGCAGCTGAGTTCAAAGTCAGGAACTTGATCGTGCTGGATGGCACGTGGATGAAGGCGAAAAGAATGTACAGTGAGAATCCTTGGTTGAAGCTGTTGCCTCATCTGAAGTTGGATTTAGAGGTGATGAGCTTGTACGGAGAAGTTAGAAGTCAGCCTAAGGCTGGATGTTTGTCCACTCTCGAGAGTGTCATTTACACATGACCTAATTTCATCTTTTTCCTTGAGGGAATGCCTCAGAGAATGACCAGCCTTACTTGAGGTGCTTTTGAAGTCGCCACATTGGGTGCCTGCCCAGGCAACTCCAGTGCTTTTGAGAACACTAGTGACACCTAAACAGAAGAGTTGATCTCACTTCAACTCATAAACGAGACCAAGCACTTAGTGGCTTAACGTGGCAGAAGATGCTTGAAGGCCTAGATTATTTTCTCTTTGCAAATTGAACCCAATGCATCGATCAACCCCCAAATAACTCAAGGTTGCAATATTAATGACTTAAGTGGCAATGGTTGAATCAAAACTAAGTCAACATGTCATTACATTTAAGTGGTTATTTATTATTTTCCCTTAACATCAATATACACACTTCATATTTATACATGGAACTCACATTACGAAGAAGAGTGTATGAAGAAACCAAGATACCTCTTTGAATCATAGATAACAGGGAACACAGGCGAGTTCTCTATTATGTGCAAGGACTTCTTCAATTTCAAATCTGACTGCAACAAAGTAGCGAAAAACAGGTAAAACAACATGGCAAAAATGAGGAACTATTACATAATTCTTCATTTACAGGAAGATATCAACTAGCACACTGAATAACCAAGTTCCAAGCATAAGATATATGTAACAAAACAAATATGACAGTTATAAAAAGACCATTAAAAGGAGCAGCTATTGAGGACCCACCTTATAAAATTCATTAGTTCATCAGCTCTGAAGTTCTTCACCTAATATCAGAACAGAAACTAAGGCGCGATCAGCCAACACATCAATCACAGTTGGTAGAGAAAATAAAACAAATATATAAATGAAAGCAATCTCATGAACGCAAAAGTGGCATTGACATGTTAAGCATACTTAATTCGGGAAACCCGGGCATCATCTATACATATCAGAGAGAGAGATGTACCTCCACCACCATTGATGATCTTCGGCAGCTAGCTGAAAGTGCGTGAGAGCCCCGGTGATTAATGAAATTGTGATGAGCAGAATAATGAAATGAAAAATATCGTGCTATAAAGGTTTTAGACCCTATTACCCCACATGCTCACTAACATGTAATGCAGCTGCATGTAGATTGTAGAAAAAGGCAAGAAACCTGCCAGGACCATCTGTGGAAGTGTGCCCCTGTACCATCGGAGTGACGGGACTTCTCTGGGGCACTTTGAGGTCTCACAAGTAGCTTGAAACTCACCGCGGCTCTTTTTCCCAGCTATTCCCCCCAAGAACAAGCAATGGCAATGCAAGCGATATCCAAATCAACAGTAATATCAAGATTGTTCCTAGAGGAAGTGCTGTGTTTGCTTGGTAAGACGCCGTGACAGTATTAAGGAAGCAGAATATAAGAAACAACGGCACAGAAAATAAAGACCTTGTCAGCAGCAAATTTTTGCCCTGTTGTAAAACTCAGAAGATTAGGCTCAAGTTTCATTATGAATATTAAAGTGTTCAAATGGAGATGCTTAAAATTTAGCCTGTTAGAAACCCAATTTTTTCCCTCAATCTGGCAGTAGAATAAGACAGCTAAATATCCAGCAAAGCCAAAAGTCATGGTGTTCAGGACTATCAATGCTATGAACAAATTTCCTCGGTTGAATGGATAAAATACACCCAGAAGCCCAAGTAGTGAAGTAAATGTGGCTCTGAGAAAAAAGATTGTAAATAATCAGAAGTTTATAACACAAGAAGTTAGAGGACTGCTGACCGGCCTTTTGAGTAAGATGATCTCAGATGCATTGATTGGTTAAGAAACTCACAGAATGCACAGCTGAGCTCCAGAACCGAAGGCTGCAGCAAACAAAGACCCGTTATTTGGATACCGGAAGACATCAGAACGGATGCACTTCCATCCTGTCTGCTCTCTGTCTACTGCTGTGTCTTCAGGTATGAAACTGCCAAGCGATCAAACATGTAAAAACACATATTCCATAGCATAGATAGAGAGAACACAGTAAGAACAAGGAAAAGAGGGTGACAAATGCTTGCACTCTTACTCATAGAAATCCTTCTGGATGACTCTCATATAGTAAATTAAAAGGCATCCAAACAGAATCAGAAACGTCACACATGTTGAAAAATGGTGTATTGAAGAATTGTGTGGCACTGAATACTTCTTCATCCTTTCATGGAAATGTGCATTTGTTTCTATCCAATGCACGCTGTACTGTAGCTCTATGTCCATATCCCTGCCTTCAGCCAACTCCACTACCTCATTAGGGTGCATCAACAAAGGCGAACCCTCCATCGGAATCATCGTCCTCAGAATCATCAGCCACAATTTCCCAATCAGTACTACGCACGCTCTCCGCCAAAGCAGCGTCCTCTTCGCCCTCTCCATTAACCACAATCGATGGCGGCCTATCTGGTGAAGCCTTCTTGACCTGCGGCCTCCTACTCCCAGAACTAGTAGTCACCCACACACGAAACCAAAAAAAAAAAAAAAATGAGAATCCCGAACACGCGCCATGGAAACCGAGGAAATCAGCCAGCTGGCGGAGCACCTGAGGCCGCGCTGCCGCATCTTGCAAGAGGCGGGGAGAAGCCGGCGGCGAGGGGCCGGGGAAGCGAAGGTCCGCGGGAAGCTCGAGTCCCTCCGGCACGGCCCGCTCAGCCTCCGACTCAACAAGCACGTGGACATCGTCATCCTTCATCAGGATGTTCTCAATCTCATCGAACCACGAGAGCCCCGAGTCTGGAGACGACGACAATGCGTTCATCGAGGAGCAAGCGCCGATGACGTTGCCGACCTCAAGGAGGTCGCCGAAGAAGCCGTCGAGGTTGATGTGAGACATCACGTCGTCCTCCATATGCAACTCCTTGAGGCCGGCGACATCATCGCGGTCCTCTCGCTGGTCCCGTGAGGTGGTTCGCCGGTCGGAAAGAGGGAGGGCAAAGGAAGGGAGCTAGGTCTCGCAGTCCTCTCGCCGGTCCGGTGCGATGGTTCGTCGGAGAGAGAGAGGGAGGGTAGAGTGAGAGAGGCACAAAGAAAGGGAAGAAGAAGAAACCCTCGATCAGTTCGAAATTTTTTTCAAAATGGCGCCTGATTTGTGGGTCCCACAAGGACATCTTTCGGGCGTCGGCAAGCTAGGAAGAGGAGAGAGAGGGGAAGATGGCAGAAGACACCAAATGAGGCCCACCCCTCCACACGGCATCTCCTGAGTGGTCTGGGACCACACTGACTTGGAGGTCCCGACCAACCAATATTATTGACATGGAATGATATTTTTTGGGGAGGTGGAGCAGAGAAGACAGAAGACAGCATAGAGAGAGAGAGGGGGGGCTAAAATTAGGAATGTGCAAAAGAACTGGGACCCGCTTGAACTGCCCAGAACCGATGGTTTTGAGGGAACTGGACCGGTTCCTGGTTCCAATTTTTGAGAACCAGTGAGTACTGGTCCGATTCCTTGTTCCATGGGCGAATCCGCCCACTCGGACCGAACCGATTATATTATAATAATATTAATTTTTAATACTAAAATAAATTTCGAAATTACTAATTAGTGAATCTAAATTTTAGGGCTCTATCTCCTCTCATGGTTTCCATATTTTAATAAGAATTTAGTAAAGTATGTAAGCTGCCTTTCAACAACTCAACATTGCTCATTCAAAGAATACTTTTGAGACTCACATATGACACTATGTTCAAGAATATGTGGAGTACTAGTAGAATTATTTCTACAAAAAAAATTCAGTAAAGCAAATGTTGTAAGAGATTGAGCATTGTTAAAGGATAAAAGAAAAGATGATTTACATATGACAATCATCCAAAATCTTAGACTAATAGAATATTTTAGATTCCAACTAAAATGATTCAAAAATAGGAAAAAAAAAATACCTATTTCTCTTATTTGGTAGTGTTTTCCAATAAATTTAAGAAAAATGGTATCCTTAATTAAGCCGATTCGATTTAAAGAAAAATATTACTCAATATGAAAAGTATTTACGGTGGGATTTGGAAAATGATAATATTATTGGTGAGACCGGTTTCATGAATCCACCCGAGAACCGAACCGGACCGGCGGTTCGATTCTCGGGTGGATCCATGCAACAACGGGTGGTTCCCGATTCCAATTTTTGGAACCGGTCCTTGACCATGCACACCCCTAGCTAAAACCTTCTTTTCATTTTCTTTTTTCTTATTGTGGTTTTTGGCGAGGGTGTGCATGAGAGAGAAGACCGCAATGTCAATGTTTCGACAGATAATAAGCACAACGTTTTGGTTAGAAATTAATTTTTAAAATAAAAAATAAAATAATCTCTATTCTTAATTTTAGACGAGTTTCTAAGTAAAAATACGTATAAAATTTCTCCCTCTCAAGCGGCAACAAAGGGCAACAGCAACAAACGGCGGGTGAGTGGCCGATTAATAGTGATTACGAGTGATGAGAAGAGTTTTTTTAATATTTCTCATTTTAAAAAATCTTTCAAACTTATTTTTGGACTAAAAATTTATTCAATAATTAGAAAAATGAAATTGCATTACAAAACGGATTTTTGTTCCACAAATATCTCTGGAGCATAAAAATAATTCTTGAATCGAAAGAAAATGGTTATTAATATTCTAATTGGAAAAATTCTATCTCCATTTCATGTAATTTCCATAATAGGGGTCGAAACATCCGTCTATTTACAGTCCAGCCACTTTGAGCTGTCTACGTTGTAGCATGAAAACATAAACATTTAGGCTATATTTGACGGTCATGATAAAATTCATAACATAGTAAAATCTATTTTACTTTGTGTTTTGTGCTTGCTCAAGAAATTATGAAGTCGAATATAAGAGGAATTCCTAGAGAGACATGGGATAAATATGAATAGAATTTTTAATATCCATAATAAGACAGTTATTCTTTTATAATAACAACTTATCAAATTAATAAAATTAAATGTATATTTTAATATAAATATTATTTTCATTCAAATATTACGTTATCCAAAATATTAAAAATTAACAATGGTTTAGTTTTTAAAATTAATTTACTTTTTATTTATATATTCCATTTTAATTCTATCTTATAATGTTAAATTTAATATATGATATATATTTATATTTATCACAGATTTTATGTATTTTAGTATTTTAGGTATGTTGGTACAATTTATTATTTAATAAAATTTACCGAGAGAATGACGAAGAGGAAAAATAAAATAGAAAAGAAAATAATTAAGAAAGAGAGGGAAAAAAATCAAGTAAGAGAGTCACAATATATTTTTACCATATCCATTTATGCAACTTTTAGGTTCATTTATATTGATATAACATGTACACCAAACAATATATATATGATGTAAATACATTCGAATTTATTATTACGATTCACTAAACAATCGATAGGATATGACAAAATCCCTAATTTTCACATATAATCCTATCCTAATTAGAAATTCACATGACTAAACATAACCTTAAATGGAAAATTACTCAAATTTAGTTTGATTTTTGTTTTTGGAGTTTCAATCATGCACATCATAAACATTGTCGAATTCAAAATATTATTCTTATCGAGCAACCCGTTTGCTTAAATCGACTCGAATATAAATTCTTTATCAAGATAAATTTAAGAAGAAGATTTCAAAACTTTTAATGAAATTGCAATGAAATCATAAAACTTTTATTGGGGTGTGTAATCGAGTGTTCTATCAATAATGACTAATAAACATATTAAAAAAATATTTAAAAAAAAAAAGTTGACGTAGCATCTATGTTTTAGGGCATTCAGCCCAAAGGACAGGGGGTCATCAATTCATAATTTAAGAGATACCGAGGTCTCGCGCTGCCTTGGGAACACGGAGATGTTGATATCTGTCCTTCGTAGTAGCAAGATGGACATTTTGTATCGTCCCAGGAGGGGTAGGGCCCCCTGCTTGTAGGGGTAGGGCCGGCATGACAAGAGGAAGGGTGTGCTTGGCGGGAAAGCGTTTCCATAGGCCAAGAACAGCAAGTAAGCCCATGAGCCGATCTCGTGGCCTCTTTTGGGCCCGATCATAAAGAAGCGCGGACCGAGAATTGGGCTCTCGTGACCAAAGTCTGACTGTACTAGCCTCGAGTCTCCCCCGATCTCCTCCGTTTGCAATTGCATCCGCAAACGAAGTTGACAAAATCTTTCCCCGTTTTCCAGGAATTCACAATCCAGGAGGAAAAGGTGGGAGAGAATAGCAGATCTACAAGATTGAGACAAAAAAAATAAAAATAAAAATTTGAGAGATGGCGAGAGAAGCTGATGTGGACCCACGACTGGGACTGTTGGCTGAACATGACGCAGCCCCAGCACACGGCCACAAAACCGAGCATCGCTGGGTCGTTGCAAATGAATTCGATCGGGTCCACCACAAACGCCACTGCGCGAGCCAGCGCGTGGAGGTTGTTGGGGCTGCCTGGCGCCTAGTGATCGTCCAGGGCAGGAAGGCTTCTATCTGGGCACCGAGGACCGGGGTCGAGGCATCATCATAGTTGTTGAAACCCCGGTGGTAGACTCCAGATCTGAGGTCCGCCAGGACGTACCCGACCGCTCCCGCCATGGATCACCGAGGAGTGAAGTAACTTGTGATGAAGTGCGACAGACATCGAGGCTGCTGCGCAGGAAAGAAACCATCAGAACAGAAGGGCGAGAGACCACGTATATAAGTCATAGACTGAAGAACGAGACAAAATATTTTGTAAACTTTAAGTCTAAGGTAAAATATGAGAAATTCATAAAAATGTAGTAAGATAATAATTATTCAAATAAAATTTCATAAAATATAATGAGTTAGATTCGTCTTTGATTCCATGTCATGTCATTGATTCAATATTTCTCATGTTTCAGTTGTTGCTTTTGTAGACTAATTAGTCTCAATAAAACTTCAAACTATTAACACATGTTTTAAAATTGTATAGATGAGGTGATCATGACTAGAGCAAATGATATTGTGCTACTCCTAGGTTTGAATGAGGATATTTTCATAGTGTGCTATACTCGTAATGTATATGATTATTTATACATTACGATGATTTAACGATAATCAGATAAACCTTAGAATTATTAAGCAAAATAATATTTCTTTAACTTGCAACAGATTGGCTACATTATAGTAAGTTTTTTGTCCTTTTGATTTAATTATGGGTAGTCTTGGGTAAATAATCCTCCAAATGTTATTTCAAAAAACGCCATTTTGATGGAAATCGGATACCGAGGAAAAGCTTTGTGGTAAAGAGTTGACCGTCATTCTCCCTAAAATAACAGCACCGTTAGTTAATCATTTTCTTAAATTTAACATCTCACTTTCCATATTAATCAATTTCTATTCAACTGATGATCCACTGGGAAGCTCCACAAAAGTATAGTCGCAAGAATAATGGAAGTGGCCAAGAAAATCTCTCTCTCTCTCTCTCTCTCTCTCTATCTGGAGTTTCGTGCAAGATGGAGCTTCTGGCAGGTAACGGGAAGAGGACGTGAAGATTGACACGCAGTAGAGATGGATACAGAGTTGGGAAGAGAGGGGGGAATGGGATATTCCTGAGGAATCTGGGGGCGGACTGGGGAACGTCCGGTTCCCGAAGCATCTCCCATGGGGTTATATCCTTTGCAGGAGACTCCTAATCACCGGTCCCTACACTACTACCGCTCATTTCACTTCTCTATTAGTATAGCTTAAAACGGAAAACACAAAAAAAAAAAAAAACATTAAATGTCCTCACTTTGACATTTTAATCCTTTAAACTCTTTTTTTTGTCGTCAATACACTCAAAGTTATATTCGAGATAAAAATACCCTCCACCTAAATTGAAAACCCTAAATTTTGTTCACCATGAAAATCAGTATCCAAATTTATACATTCTATCTACCACTGAAAAGTTTCAAACTTTATGTAATGTGAAATCAATACCTATTCATTAAAAAAAAAAAAAAAATACCTATTCATTAAAAAAAAAAATCAATACCTATTCTTTGTATAGCAATATAATTTAGGAGTTTTTATAATTTAAAAAATCGAGATATTAGTATCACTATTGGCATAATTTATTATTGTTATATGGTATTAATTCATTTTTTTTTAGCTTCGATTATGCTTTAATCCAATTATATTGATTCGTTTATTTGGCTGAGCATACTAAGGGTGCGTTTGGTTAGGACGTGTTTGGCAACTTGCCAAATAGTAACCGATTCTATTCTTTTATTCCTGAAAATAGATTTGAAACATAAATTCGTTTGATAAATTTTTTGTTCTCAAAAACAAATTTAGAATGGAATGAAGGAGTAAAAAAGTTCTTCTTTGTTTTCGAACAATTAAAATCAAGCCAACCCAAATTTCTTTTTTTCTCTATTCTCTTCTTCTTTTCTTCTTGTTTTTCTTCCTTTTCTCTTCTTCTTCCACTGTTGCTACCGTCGGCCGTTGCCGCTATAGTCCACCGCCATTGATGGTTGGCGACTAGTTGGGCGAGGTCCGATGAGCTCGCCAAAGGCCTGCCCTGCCATTGGTGACCCTCACTTGGCTGGGTAAGGCTCGATCTTGCCCAGATTTGGCGAGGTAGAGCTCGCCTAGTCGTCAGTAGGGCTTGACCTCGTTGGGCCACTATGAGGTCTATGTCATCGAGCCAAGGCTTGGCCGACGAGGCACAGCCTTGCTAAGGGCCAACAATGCTCCAACGAGATTGGCGACCAAAGCTTGAAGAAAAGAGAAAGTAAAGAAAAAAATAAGAGAAAAAAAGTAATAAAATTATTAAAAATCTAAAAGAAAATGGTTTGGATTAAAAATTTTGAGGACGGTGCCAAACACAATTTTATTTCGGGAATAGAAATTTTAGACAGTTACCAAACGTTTTCAAATGTTTAGAAATTGTTATCTGGATAGAATAAAAAAAATAATCATTTCTAATCAGAAATTAGAAATTGTTTTTAGGCAAACTCACTAAGTGTGGTTTAAGGCAGACACACTAATCTTGTGGTTTAAAACAGTCCCACTCTCATTATTCCTATTAGGAACCATATTTTGCGTTTTGGGTTTTGATTGTGGATCAAATCAAATGCTTTTGTAAATCATACAACCCACAATTTTAAATAATGAAGTCAGAGTTCATAAAAGTCATATTCTTTAAAACACTTGGTTAGTGGAATTACCTTAAACCACAAGGCTAGTGAGTCTGTTTTAAACCACATGGTTAATGGGACTGCCTTAAATCATACAGTTAGTGAGACTGTCTTAAACCATACGGTTAGTGAGATTGCCTTAAACCACAAGATTAGTAAGTCTGCCTTAAACCACAAGGTTAATTTAAATGCCTCAAACCAAATGGTTAGTGCGACTACTGAGGTAGGCTAGAAACCAATCGAGACACGAGAGTGTTGTCTCAATTCTTACGTAATCAGAGATTTTAGGAACGGAGACTTGTTTATGTCAATGTTTCTATTAGCGCCCTTGTGGTATTACTAACTTGACATGTTGTTTATCTAAATGGTCACACAATCTTAGTTACTAATTATAATCCTTATGAAACCATTAAGCATCTATGCAAATATTTTTGTAGTTTAGAAAAAAGAAATTTACATTGAAATTATTGAAAAGTGGTGCGGTAAGTAAACATCCAAGAAATTGAAATGACTTGAAAGTAAATGCAGAAAAGGAAAACCCGATATAAGTCGAGCAATTAATATTACATAGCCTTATTATCATGCCCTAGGACAAGACCTCCATGAGCAAAATGGGAATTTAAATATGCATAAAATTACTTTAAATAATTTTAATCTACGCAAAATGGATTATTTATGAAAATGATTATAAAATATCAAAATAGGACCAAGTTAGGACAACGAATTTATAAAATTAGGAAAATCTCATTAATGTCATTTATGCCCTAATTTGATACTATCTAACATTTTTTGATATTTTTTTTGAAATTTTCAGATTTTTTGTTTTTTTTTTTATTATTCTTATTTTTTAAAATAATAATAATAATAATTCCCTAAACCGATCTATGCTAACATGGAACAACTCAGTACATGAATATCAGCATAATCTAGCTCAAATTGACCGTTTTAAGATTGAATCTTGGTTTGGGCATTTTGTCAAACAATTGATGTGCATCAACCTACCTCAAGCGACTTCCTCGAGCCGTGTCCATGACCTTCAATCTCGACCCATGGGCAATCTTATGTGGAACTAAAGTGTTGAGGTTATACTACCACATGCAAATAGCAAAGATTAGATAAAAACCATAGCCTAAAACACACAAGAACCAAACTAAAATTAGCCTCAAATATGCTGGTTTAAGCTGATTTTTCAAATTTGGGTTTGAACCCAAGTAGGGCAAATATGTTGCATGCCCAAATTGAAGCCCCAACACTCATCACATATGAAATCTAATATAAACATTACGTAATTCGAGTGGAAATAGGTAACATGGGCTTTTAAATGCAACAATCATCACAGAGAATGACCAACCAAACACATCAAAATGACCTCTCCAAGAAGCACACGTGCAAAGTCCACACTAACTAGCCATGAATCAATGTGGATAGGCTTAGTTTTGGCCAAAGTTTTAGATAATCTCATAGTTCATACAGGGATTTAAAGACCAAACCAAGCTGACCTCAGCATCTTTTGTACTCCCATACAACATTCATCATGCTTTTGAAGACAAAAAAAACGCATGCAAAGGGGAGTAGCAAGTCAAGCATGTAGGGCTATTGAAGAGGTTTTAAACATTTAGAAAAATTATAGTTTCAGAAATCAGTTTTCTGGATTGATTTTCCTCTTGATTTTTTATGATCAAAACATGCTCAAACTTGAACAAAAATATATCTAGGATGCTTATCTTGCTTCCTAGTTTCTTCTGCAAGTGACTTTTGGCCGAGGAAACCAAAAAATTATCTTTCGGAGCCACGTGAAAGTTGGTTCCTTCAAACTAGAAAATGAGATTTGCAGAGAAAAAAATTAACAAAAGTTTTCGTTGACCTCTAAAATTAGACTTCGAACCTCTTTTGTTGGAAAATGTAACACAAAACCAAACTATATGTATTCTAGTTTAGGGTAAAAGTCATGGTTTTCCTCATTTGTCTCTCAATTTTCTCAAAAACACTTGCTTTCCCTCACCCGTGACCGATTGGGCTCATCTTGGGAAAAATTTTCGAACTTTCTTGGCCCGCCGGAGGGTATTGTTTCGGGGGCTTTAGGAGACTTTTCCGATCTCTATTTGGGACATGCAACCTATGATTGAAAAGATCTTTGAGTAAAGTTTCACTCTCTAGTTGAAGGTTTTAGCTAATTTTGGCTATAAGTTTGTGAAAATTTCACTTTTCTCTGCAAGAGTCGGTCTGGTTTGGCCTTCTTTTGAGTTGCATCTGAGGGTGTCTTTTGGGAATGATCGTGAGCTCCCTCTCCTCCTCTGTGTCCTCTACTACGCAGAAATTCGAAAGGGCGAGCATTGGAGCGTAGCAATTAGCTCAAAGGTGGTATTGTAAGTGACGCGATGCTTTCTTTGCAACATTAAGCTATTGCTTTGTTTGTCACGTAATGATTTTCCCCTATTTGTATAATGCTAACTATCTATTGAAATATTGAAAATATATTATTTCGTAGAATTTAAGGAGGATAAAGAAATAGAAAAGTCAAAGTTGTGTGAGGTGGAGTGAAATCAATCGAATGTATGAAGAGAAAAAGGGGAAAAAAATCAATTTTATTTATTTTAGTAATAGGCTATAGTTGTAGAATGAAAAAGAAAAACATATAAAAATGTGAAAGCATGCGAAAAGCACAGCTGTCTAATGGGCCCCATGCCCATTCATTTTCCTTCTCGATGAAGCCTCCCTGTGGCGTTCAGTTTCTCATTCACCATCACGTGAACCCATCTTAATCCATGGATGTCATCAACAGGATTCTTAGTAAAAATAGAGATTCACCATCTTAATCCATGGATGTCATCAACAGGATTCTTAGTAAAAATAGAGATTCTCGTAAGATATAGTAGAAAGAAAAGATACTCTATATTTATATTTTCTATATTTGAATTATATATACTATACATACAAAGCAAGAAGGAAAGATGACCTTTGGTTTATTCTACAATTTACAATTAAATTATTATGATTATGTCACCAAAGAAAAAAAAAGTTTTAAATAAAGCTGAAGGTAAGAGACAAATAATTGAGGCAAAATCTAGCTCTCAGACGAATCCCCCAAGTTCCATAGACGTCATCATTTTCATTCCCCATCCTGCGAAACCCATATCCAGAAATGTCACGAGGCCTCCAGCTAGTATGTGAGTTCTCTTTTTTCATTCACCATTGACACATTAGGGCATCCCATTAGTAAACCGACCCAGGCTGATTCATCGATTCGATATTATCGACCGTTTTTGCGTATATCCAGAAATCTTTCTCATTATCACAGCGAGATCCTAAAAAAAAAAAAGAGTTTCTATTAAGTAAAATATATATTGCGTATATCCCGAAATCTTTCTCATTATCACAGTAGATCCTAAAAAAAAAGAGTTTATATCGAGTAAAATATATACTTTGACTTTCCTGTCGGCCCATATGCAAAAACGCCTATGGACCTATTTAATCCACCGTTGAGGCGTCATTTATCATCGTCCACCTGATTTTTGGTCAAAATCACGTCTCTTCCTCGAGCCGAGCCCTACACACGTCTCTGATTTTTGGTCAGCTCTACTTCTTGATGTGCTTCTTTGCTACTTACACGCATCTGAATCTTCTTTTTCTGTCCTAATCAGGATGTTGCCATGTCTCTATCTTTGCAATCTCCCATTTGTAAGAATCAAATGAAGACTCACCCACTGAACATACCTTATTTAACTGGATTACTTTTTATAGGATATTGAGAGCAGCGATGCCTAGAGAAAAGGATCCGTTTTGGCGGTACGTAACTCTCCTGGATGAAAGTGGCAAGTGGAGGTGTAAGTTCTGTGGACAGGTGAATAGTGGACGGGCTACAAGGATCAAGGCTCACTTGGCTGGACTTGCACGTTTCGGTATTAAGGGATGTGAGAGAGTTAATGATGTTGTAAAAGCAGAAGCCAGGGACAGACTGATGCCTCAAAAAGTGATGGACTCAAGCGACAAAAGTGTATCTGAGGAAGGGATACTGGGAAATGTTAGAGCAGCTCCGACCAGCCAATCCCATGGGTCAAATGTGGAGGGAGGAACCAACTTACAATTTCCACTAGGTATGCATTTCCAAATTACTGCAGAAAATGGGCAGTTTAGCAAAGGAGAAAAAATTATCGATCTGATCTTAACTATGAATTGAGGTTTACATTAGTTTTTAATGTCTAAACATCCATTTCACGGCATGTCAAAGCCACCAGCTTCCCTGCGCCCTATATCAATCCTACTAATGCCGTCGGGTATCTCAATCAATCACCAGGGGTGCCTCCTTTCCCATTGGATGGAGCACCAGTCACTCTAGTGCATCCGCCCACTAAATTCGTTCTTCCTTGATTCGCCAAGTGACCAGGCGTGTTCTTTTGACCAAGTCTCTTTACCTTGAGACATTAAATGCACAACAGAATCCAAGTGCGCCATTGCCATCACAGAACCACCAGCTCCTTGATAACTCTTTCTAGATTCCAGAGCACATATAATAGGCCCATCACAGATTTCAGAGCACATCATAAATACACTAGACCCATCAACATCAGAAGGCATAAAATTATCGATCTATATTGAACGGGACTCACTCAGGCGTGTCCTATCACACTTGTTAAGTATACTTAATGAAAGAAATATTCTTATTTTCAATGCATTGATTACACATAATAGAATAGAGATAGTGCATTGAAAATTACTAACTTTACTTTATTGGGTGTTTAACAAGGGTCACAAGAGGGCACTTATTAACAAAGTCCATATTAAATTTATCATTCACTTGATCTCTTTGTAAAACCCATGTTGCTTTGTTATGTGGAGTAAGAATGTTTTTATCAGAGTCTAACGCATGAAGTTGTGACTTATAAATTACGGATGCCTATAGGTGCATCAACACAGGCATCATTATCCTTGAATGATCGAATTACCGACCCATCTTCTAACCAACCACTTCGAAGATGCAATGAAGAATGTGGAACTGAAACCAGTTCATTTCATCTTCGAGAATCAATGGACACAGATGCTGCAACTCATGAAGATTTGCAAGTTCTGGAGAGTGGAGCAAATATGGCCGGCCCATCATCATCACAAGGTATGCCTTGATTTACCTAAATAGCTACCGTTGTTCTGAATGAATCTTAGATATTCCCAAATTATCTTACTCAAGCGAGCATTGATGTTTTCATTACAGCGATGATACTTCCTTTTTATTATCAAATCACTTTAGCATAACTCAAATTCATCTTGTTCCGTATTGCAAAGTTTCCAAATTATAGTGGTATCATTGCATAGTCTGTATATCAGATATCACTATCTTTTTACTGCACGGTTTCTTTCAACAAAATATTTAACTTTATGTGCATGCTGATTTTCTTTGTCAATCTTTTTCATGATCAAGTTCTGTATGTTTTTTGACTTGTAACCATGGCTTGATTTGAAAGTCCCATTGCTAATTGATCTTACGCTTGAATATTTCTTGCAACCAGCTTCGGTGCCCCCTCAACATCAAAGTGTTCCACAGCAATGCATTGATCATGAGACAAGGTCTGCGGAGCAGAATCCGACCATAGTTGCATGTCACCTACTAGATCTAATGGACATGGATCCATGTATTACATCATCATCACAAGCTCCAAATAATGCTCCACCTCCTATTCCACCTTGTGGAACAGGCCTGATAATCCCATCGTTATCACTAGGTCTATGTTTATTTACAAACATTAATCCTTATGTATCACCATGTTACATTATTATGGGGCAGCAAAATGCTAAGATGAGACTTCTGACATATGATTTTTTAAATTGCAGTATTAGATATGAATGAGGATGCGCCAATGACGAGTCATCAAAACACAGGCAACGACATTGAAGGGAATAGAGATTTAAAAGAAAACTAGAATTATTATACAGCAAAGAAGCTAGCATAAGGGATGAGTTACTATTTGCTGCATCTCTGTCCCTATGGAAGCTGAGCGCGGAAGTTGCGAATTGGTTGGCGGATGTGGAGAAGCTTAGAAATAATTTCTGTAGTATTGAAGCAGCAAGTGAGGATTGTTTGCCATCACATCAAGAGGTGGATAGATTGACTCGAGGAGTAGAAGACCTTATGAGACAAGGCAAAGGACTATTTGAGGCTAGAGAGACCAAAGTCAGTAAATTGTTAAACGAAAAGATGGTGGGAGAGGCATTTCAGAAAAATACTACAAAGGTTTTGGAGTTCCTAGCAGGGAATGAAATATCCCGACTAGGCATTTATGGAATGGGGGGTGTTGGTAAAACGACTATTATGGTGTATGTACATAATAGACTCCTCGAGGAAGCAAACTATGGCAATGTATTGTGGATCACTGTGTCACAAGATTTCAACACACGAAGGTTGCAGGACGACCTTTGGAAGGGGCTAGGTTTGGGCATTATACAAGAATGGGATTTGAGGAAACGAGCAGCAATATTGTCCAATTGTTTAACCAGAAGAGGGAAGTATACAATAATTCTCGATGACTTGTGGGAATGTGTTGATCTTGAAGAGGTGGGAATCCCTATTAAAGCGGATGGATTGAAGTTGGTCTTAAGCACTCGATCCTTCAATGTTTGCTGCCAGATGCATTGTGAAAAGAAAATAAAAATTGAACCTCTATCCCATATTGAAGCCCAGAGTTTATTTTTGGAGGAGCTTGGATTTGATCTTAATTCGGAAATTAAATGCATTGTGGAATCCATTGTTAAAGAATGTGCAGGTTTGCCACTTGCAATCATAACAATGGCAAGAAGCATGCGAGGAGTGATTGATGTGTTTGAATGGAAGGATTGCTTGGAGAAATTGAAAGAATCAAGCATGTGGCAAATGGATATGGAGAAGAAGGTCTTAATGAATTTGAAACTCAGTTATGATCGCCTTGGTAATCCCGAAGTCCAACAATGTTTCTTATCTTGTGCACTTTATCCACGGAGATGAATTGATTGATAAATTCGAGTTGATAGAATTTTTTATTGACCAAGGATTGATTGGCAGATTGGATATGAGGGGGAAACAATATGATAGAGGCCTTACCATTTTGAACAAACTGGAAAATGTTTGCCTATTGAAATATGATAGGGACAAGATCGAGATGCACAATATGATTAGACACATGGCATTGCATATCATAAGTGCGACTTCCATTGTAAGAGCAGGAAAGTGTTTCCGGATGATTCCGTCTAAGGAATATTGGACGGATGCTTTGGAGAAAGTTTCTCTTATGGAGAATGACATCAGAGATTTTCCATTGAGCATGTCGCCATATTGTCCTAAGCTATCAATTTGTCTATTTAATAGAACCTTTTCAAAGGGTGTGGTCATCTCCGACTCTTTCTTCCAACAATTATGGGGGCTAAAGGTTCTAAACCTTAGTGGATGTGAACTAAGAGAACTTCCAAATTCCATCTCAAACTTGGTAAACTTGAGAGCACTATTGCTAAGAGAGTGTAAGGAATTGTGCCGATTCTTTGTTTAGGGAAGCTCCGATCTCTAAGAAAGTTGGACATTTATGGCTGTGTCTGTCTTCAAGCACTTGATGGTCTAGGAAAGTTGGTGAACTTGAGATACCTTGACCTTACTAAAACAAAAATAAAGAAATTAGCCAGAGGAAAGTTGGCAGGTATGCTAAACTTGCAATATCTTAAAATGGAGGAAGCAAATGTAGAAGACATTACAAAATTGAGGGCATTGGAGGTCCTTGAATGCTACCTTGAAGATGTGGATGGTTTCAACAAGTTTGTGAGTGTTATTAAGCAAATAAACCATCACTATTACGAGCTCAAAGTAGATCAAGGACGACCAATGTTTTCCGTGAAAGTAAGTGATGATGCTAGATTTGGGGATTATGAGAGGAGGGTCTTTATTCTGGACTGGACTGATGCTATTTTGAGCTTGGGAGGGGAAAGCACTGGCTTTTGTATTTTGATTCCCCAAGATGTGCAGAAACTGATATGGGTTAACTGTGACAAGACAACAATTTTGCCTGCCGTTGGTCATCTTGAAAACCTTGAGTCACTAAACATAGAAAAATGGGAAAGCCTACGGGTGCTCGTGGAGATACCAACATCCATGACTCCCTGCCCAAATCCCTACCCCTCCCCTCTTCCAAAACCTTAGGGTTTTGGAAATTCTTCAATGTCCGAAACTGACATATCTCATAGGGCATGGGTCTAAATTCTTCTTTCCGCATCTACAAGAGATTAGATTATCTGACTGTGAGGAAATTGAGGGGATAATAGCATCAATGACATCACCACCAGCTCTGCCCCTAGTCTTCCCTAGCCTAGAAGAGATTTATGTTGTGCGGTGTGATAAAATGAAGAGATTGCTAGAATCTGAGTGGCAGACTCACTTCCCAAAGTTGAAATCTATCCCACTACACCTTTGTGCAAACATGGAGGAGATATAATGGGGGGCACGGGCGGAGTCCCAATGTCTTCCATCAAATATGGATGTGTGTCCAAATGCCCAATACTGAAGTTCTCTTTTTGATTGCGATTACGTGATATTGAGGACCTTCCTTTTATTAAGGTGGAAGATGAGGAAAAGTGGAAGACGCTAATATTTAAATCATCCCAATGCTCAAAATATTCTTCAGCCTTATCTCCATTTCCATCGTGGTACCTATGTTCTACGATGCGGTAAGTCCCATTAATGTGAGTTATCAATATAATTTCCTTCACTACTTAAAAGTCATTACAAAGGTAGCATTCCTTTTTGTAGTCATGCAGCTCTCACGGTGGCTTTTGTAGAATTATCCGCCAAGGGAAAGGATTTCCTCCAATGCTGCTTTCGAAGAAGTCTGCTGAAAGGCCTTCAGCTGCTTATTTTAATTGCTCGAGCATGCTTGTTTCCTGCAAACTGAATTTGCCATAGGTATAACTTTTTTTGTGTGCGTTCATTTGTTTGCAGAAGGGACGTTATATTGGATATTTTGAATGCTGTGGCATTTTTATTTTTTATATTTTTGTAATGTAAATGAGTTATGTTCAGTGACTCATTAAGGACTGTGGGCTGAACCGAAGATGATGCTTTCTGCAACCCTTCTCATTTCATTTACCTTGTCAGATTAGATCCAGTTAGTTTGTCTTTGTTTTTGCATATTTAATGTGTGATTATGCTCGATTGGGTCAGGTACAAAATGCAAGTTAGAGGTATTATGCAAAAGAAAATCACAAAGCAGGTGGTGCACATCCGACTATTTAACCGTGAAGCATTTTGATTTTTGATAAAATGTGTCCGCATGTGAGCTGAAAAAGGGCATATGCCATGAGTGTCTTTAACAAAAGTTCATCTAGTGCACTGGAGACGCTTAAAAGAAAAATTAATGTCAAAGATTCAATTTCATTGATAAGTTGTGAAGAGTTTACCCATAGATAATCTCCATTTTTTCTGGACTATAACTTTGGGTGGCCGGTAAGAGGTATAAAAATGAAAATGGTACTGTTATGTCATTGATATCAAGAAGTTGAAGTTGTTTTTGGGTCCGTGTGAACGGTTCAGCAGCTAGATCGGGTACCAATTGGGGAAGGACGATGAGAAAAATAGAAAAGAAAGAGGGAAAAAAGAGATTTTTTTTTTTTTAGTCGGACGAGAAAAATGAAAGAAAAGAATAAGGAGAAGAAGAGATAAAAAAAAAATATATATATATATATATATATACGTATTTTAGTCGGGAAAGAGAAATAACTAGGCTTTCCACGTCCTCGCTTTCTTCTAGCGCATCAGCAAAAATTAGGTGACACGGACCAGAATTGAGCTTTCCGAAAGGTTGAGGCATTTACAGTAAAAAGAAAAAATCAGTGTACTCATTGCATATTGGGCAGATACACGTGAAAAATGTTCACTAGAGTGCGTCGAAACGCGCATAAACTAGCGTTCTATGTGCAGTATAAACCAAGGAAGCCAAGTTAAAGTGTGTTACAGAGGATGTAATTCTCCTAAGGAAAGGCTTCATTTCAGCCATGTCATCAGAGGTACCTGAAAAACGGAGGATGAAAATTTCAATCCAATTTCAACCTTTTCTTTTTTATTCTCCTCAATGGAACTTCCGTATCCATTACTAGGAGTTAAGTCAATAGGTACGAGACACTTATGGTGAGGCTCAGAGGGGTAGCAAGTGTTGAAATTCTGTGTTTTCATCTTAAAGTCTCAAACCACTCCAATGACACAAGATTTAGTGATTAGGGCCTATCGTCACTAGGTCACTTGACTATCAAATATGTATAGGGAAAATTTCAACAATGCATTTGCTTTAGCGGGAATAAACATCAACCGATAATCATCACATGATCAAATATACTATACATTGAATAACATCAAAGGGGACACGCACACAGCAAACATCCGCGACGTTGTCACTCTAAATGAGAACCTCAACTTATGATACTCCGGAGAACGTATTGTCTTGTAGCGGTGAGGAGGGTTGTACTCAAACGACAAGATAAAAGGTGTTCACGAAAGTGTCAGAGAAATTGAGTGAACTCCACATATAAACTCGTAATAGTGATCCATATGCAACATAAATCAAGGACTCTACTATGGACAAGCATCTGGCTGTCTGGCACACCCCTAATTCCATGAGCACCAATGATGGAAACGTTTTCCTGCACTAAATAGGAATAAATCTCATTCGTCATTGACTGAGTTTCTCTGCCTACTAATTCTGTTGTCACCAAGGAAGATCTTTGGCTGTGGCCCCTCGACTATTTCTGAAACAATCCTGCAACAAAAAGAATATCTCTAACTTCCGTCATCAACTCTTCCACCTCTGCCACTTTCTTTGGTAGGACATATTTCTTCATCTGCCTATGCTAGTGTTTTCAGTCTCTTCCACTTTGACTTTATCTCTTTCATGTCTGGTCTACAACTGGAGATTACATCAATCACTAGTAACAAAATGCATTGCTGGTAACCTTTAGTTTACTCTTTAAAATAGTTCATTCACTTTGCAACATGGGGTAATAAATATGCATAGTAAAATATCATCGGTATTTCCTACATCTGGATTTAAGTAAATCATCTAATCAGAACATGTTTGAACATATCAAGTAGGAAAATGGTGGTAATTGAGATTGAAAAGCTCAGTGACTAATTTCAAGGTTCAAGATGCATACCCGAGAGCACGACAAACTCCTGCTTGGCCACACTAGCACCACACGCACTGTTCTGCAAACTAAAACGCAAAGCTTGGTTTTCAGCCATAACGCACTGAAGTAACCTCCCAAGTCTCCCACATTCTCCCTAAAGGTATTTGCTCTTCACCTCCAGTTCTTTGACATATGCTTTCTTCCTCTCTCTCTCGACCTAACAGCAGCATCCCTGTTCCTCAGCTGCCTAAAATATATCCAATGAACCTTCCGTTGGGACGGCTTTGATAATATCATACATGCTGACTAATGAACAAATTAACAATTTTTATCCCTACATATTTATCCCTTACAGAAATTCTCGGACGGTCCTATTCATAATTCGGAAATCATATGAAAGCCTTTAAGCAATATATCGACAATCACTCCACTGTACAGGAGGCGACCATACGCCTAAATTGAGTGAAAGAAATTACGAAGCACTCCACCTTGGCAAGGCCTCGATGCCCACAATTCTGTGAGCAAACATCCCTGTTTAGATTCAATACCACTAACATAAAATACAATATTTCACGAAATTCCAGAATGTTGACTCAATGGAAAAACTCCCTCGCGACTAATTCCATGTGCAAAAAGCACACCCATAAATCCTAAAATTCAACCGGCTTCTTCTCCAGAAAGACGTATTAACAAAGATCCAGCAAAATTCAACACAAAGCTATCAATCGAATAATTCAGCAGCACCGATCAATCAATGTACATCCTAAGCTTCTTAGAAGCAGGATCATAGGCTTCACCGCCACCGTTAGCCCCATCAACCTTCGCAGCCTCAACCCCGCTGTCATCCGACTATCCAGGCTCCTCCTTGTCGCCGAACCTGTCGACTATTTCCGCGGACCCATCTCTGGGGGAGTCAACAAGCACGTCAGCGAGGAACCTATCGCAGAACTCTTGGCTCGAATCAGCCCTAATCCCGCCACCGACAACTCCGCCATCCTCGTCGTCCTTCGTCACAGAGAGAGAGACAGGAAGGTCGCGTCCTGTTCGTGAGGCGCGAAGAAGGAGACTTACAGAAGAAGAAATCTTAGCGAGTCCGAAAGTTTTTCAAAATGGCACCTGTTTTTCTCCTCAGTCTATCCAGAATGTGGGTCCCACGAGAGGAAACGTGTCGCTTCCTACCACTTTCTTATTTGCCATGTTGGAGCACAAAAAGCACCGACTATTTTCTCGAAAAACAGAGTCAATGGCAGTCTGGAGAGGACTTTTCGGATTATAGGACCGGACCACCATCTAGGGAACTAACCGCCAGGTCCAACCTCCATGGAAAGATGACACGTGGTGAGTGGCACCGGAAACCATAAAAAAGAAATAAGAACCAATCCTGTAAATGCAAATCTTATATTGAGATACGATCTTGCTTTATCATTTTTGTGCTATGAAATCTTCCAACTTGCAATTAATTTCGTTAGCTCTTTTTTTTCGGGTTAGTATATGAAACCTAGAGAAAGAACAACAGAGAACACCCAGACTTAACAAACAATCCGAAACATCATACATAGAACTTTCTCTGCATCATTCGAAAGACTAAAGGGCTTTAGCAGACAGAGGAGCGGCATGATTGTGAAAAACTCCATTCCTATCCCCAAAATAGAATAGATGGCACCATTCCAAATGAGTTTCAATACGATTTTAGTCAAAGACCTCCCTCTACAAGTTCTAAAGAACCCAGTCTATCCCAATTATTAACATTCCAACAAACTTTAACCAGCCCCATTAGGGATCTCCATCCTTTGAGAAGGCACCCTTAAAAAAAAAAAAAGTTTCCTAGACTCGGGAAGAAGAGCATAAGACACATTTGTCATCAATGGAGGGCCCCCTTTTTATCCCGTCCAAGGTTTGCAGCCTGTTCAAGATAGCAAGCCAAGCTACAAGGCTGAATTCATGCAAACTTGGATTATATCTTCTGCATTTTATCCCTTACCCGCTTCCAAGCATCAGCCTGAGTGAAGCATCCAGGGGAATTTCCTTTGAAAATTGCTCTGACCTCAAAAGCAGAGTAGGGGAAAGATCGTTCCACATATGGCTGCTTGAATATGTGTTGGTAATTTGTTTATAAAACAAATGAAGAGGTGCCTTATCCCACATCGAAAATATGTGAGTGTGCACGTGAATGAGATTTGGCACTAACCGACAATCATTAATTTTATTTATTGAAAAATTCGGTTTATTTTTTTATAAAAAATTAACTATAAAGTCTTGTTGAAACAAATGTGTATTTGTTCACGAAAAGTTACGATTATTATTTTATTTTTTTTATTTAATTCCGATTTTTTTTTTTTTTTTTTTTTGTATTTTCAACGTAACATTTGAGGCGTACTTGTTCACAAAAGGTTGCATTTATTCTTTGCAACCTTTTGAAGGGTTGCCTCTATTCGAAAGAACAATATAAGAATGTTTGTTTTGAGATAAAAAAAACATGTCTTCTTTCATTTTTTTCCGTTTTCTTTCGAAAGAAACTATAGCCATTGTTTTTAATTGTTTCCTAGAGAGATCCTGGAAAATTACTAGAATTGCTATCTAGTATTCTCATTTAAAACTTTGTTGTATCCTGGAGGAAATTTGCCGGTGACCATTAGCAATTTTGTGGGGCAAATAAATTATTAAAGAAAGTGATATCAAACCTCAAAGTCCGACTTGATTGCTCAATCCGATTTCATTGTTCTACCTAATTCGAAACCATATTTTCCCAACAATATGCACAAACAATTCCAATCCTACTAGAGGACAAACCCACTCGTCTCCATAAATGGCACCAGCAACTAGAGAGTTCAGGCCCATTGCAGCATTATAAATTAGTTTTTTTAGGATAAACATCCAAACAACACCCCATGAGGATGCCAAGGATCATTTCATAAGAAATTATGATGTTCATTTCCATTTACCAATAATATATCTAACAAGTGGCTTAAGGATGGACCGTGCCTCGAGGAGCTTCCTCCGAATACACGTGCCATCATTCTTGGGGGAAAAAAAAAGGAAATATGTCCTTAAGCTTTTCTCCATTAATGAAATCAAGTTCCTCCATAATTCATGGCTAGTGACATTATCAACTTGCTGATGTGGCATGAACCGGACACCAGACCAGCCCCTTCTCTCTCTCTCTCTCTCTCTCTCTCTCTCTCTCTCTCTATCTTCAACGTTTTTTTTTTTTTTTCATTTCTTTTAATATGGGCATCTAAGTTCTAGAACTTATGATAAAAGTAATATCAAGTTATAAACTAATTTAATTAAAGCAATCAGGTTATTAGATGTGTTCAATTTAAGTAATGGAAAGTGGAGATATGACATTTCTAAAAATTTTGAGAACGCATGGTGCTGATGTGACATATCAAAGAAAATGAAAAAAATTTAAAAAAATAAAAGGCAAAGACCACAAAAAAAACAAAATAATAGGAAAATGGAAACGAAGAGAAGGAGGTGTGTTTCCTCTCTCTTCAAGGAAGTGTTGAAGTGGTTGCTCAAGGGTACTCGGTGCTCATCCCTCAGCATTGGCCCTCTCTCTGTGTGTTGAAATAATAATTGAAGACAAGGAGTATAAGGTAATTGGGGCACTAAGCTAACAAATCGGTTACAGGACGTTGTGCGAAGCACAAGCCAATTTAGGACGAACCCTTGCAAGTTTCACCGTTTCACCCCAAGTATGAGAAGCTACTATATTTGTCAAAACAGAGGTGATAGCTATGCAATTCTTTCTTCTTCTGTTGACAATAAAGGGCGAAAAGAAAACTTGCCAGCTTATGTTCCCAAATATAATAAAATCACTGAGCATATCGAGAATTCTAAATTGTTTAATATCGAAACAGTTTAATCTGGGACAAGTTGCTTTGATCTAAAAGACCAAATAGCAGCGTATGTGGCACAACATTTTCGATCGACAAGTTTATGCAATATCATGTTTAAAATCATTTCTAAACACAAATAGGTTAAAGGCAATATTGCCCAGATAGTAAGCGGGCTCTACTAATCCCTTGGCTCCTTAGATATTCAGACCCATCGTCCTTTGGCTAACCCGAAACATTGACCAAAATTTTTTGTTTTTTTTGTTTTTTTTTCCGCCAAAAAGTTCCTCACTAGGTTGAAATTGGACAATACTCATGCAAATTCCAAGAAGGCGATTTCATGTGAAGCTCTGCAGCATCATTAGCGGCTGGAATGTGAAGCTTAGGACATCTAAGTGATACTTACTATGGTCTAGATGCATGATTTTGGTCATTCATCGTCATGATTTCGGCCATCGCCACGGTGGTTGCCATCTCATGGCGCGATAAACCCACAGGAACAATCTCCACCACTTGGTTGCTGCCATGATATTCAGCCTCGCCTGAGGGCGGCAATCGTCATCGATTGGCCTCCGCACACCATTTTTCGGATTTGAATCACAGAGGCCGCCGCCTGCAAGCTCTCTAGTAAATTCAAAACCATTTGCTCGACCGTTTTGGCCAAACAGCACCCCCGCGGGCTCCGGCCCCTACCGTTTCTTTCAGATTCCCTAAAATCGTCTCCCAATTTATGGGAAAATGCGGGTCCATTTCGCAACCCGAATCCGATTCGCGAACCCGTTCCCGAACCTGAATCCGAGCCCGTTTCGATACGCGTCCCCGACCATCCTCCTCCTCCTCCTCCTCCTCAAGCTCCCTCCTTTCCCCAGCCGGATCGCCGCCAGCGTCCGCCGCGGCTCCGCGAAAATGGCGGAAACGGCCCGCTCCACCAATCCGAAGCGGCCCGTTTGCCCGTCCTGCTCCAAGCCGGCGCGCACGTGCCTCTGCAGCCGGATCCGATCTCCGCGTCTCGACCACCCCGTCCGCGTCACCGTCCTCCAGCACAGCCTGGAGCGGAAGCACCCCCTCAATTCCACCCGAATCTTGAGGCTAGGGCTCAATAACGTCGCTGTCCCCGCCGTTTCCGACGTCAACTCCGGCGCCGAGTTCTCAATCTCGCCGCTCGAGCAAGATTCCGAAGTCAGCGCCAATGGATTGGTATCCGGAGTGGAGGTGGGAAGCCCTAATTCGGTCGTCGAACCGAATGGAGCTCATTGTCCTGGGGATGATAGGGACTGCGGTTCGATTGCCCCGAACGGTGGGGAGGCTTCGGAGGATTCCCAGGTGCCGCAGAACTCGCGCGCTTGTGGAGTCTTGTCTAGAAGTACTAGCAAACCCGTTATCAGTTTTCGAATGGGCAAGAAGGGGATTATCGAATCGATAGACCATGTTTAGATGTCTCGAATCGGTCATCGAGGAGCTGATTTCGATGCCATATTAGAATGTGAGTCGGCTCCTGATGTTCTGTGGAATGGATTTGTGGTTAAGAAGTTACAAACCCTTCTATCAAATCTGAGCTTGGAGCCTGAAGAGTATGAGGAATTTGTGCTGGAGGTGCCGCAAGGGTCAGTGCATCTGTTCCCGACCGAGAATGGACTCAGCATTGACGAACTCAAGGCAGCTGAGTTCAAAGTCAGGAACTTGATTGTGCTGGATGGCACGTGGATGAAGGCGAAAAGAATGTACAGCGAGAATCCTTGGTTGAAGCTGTTGCCTCATCTGAAGTTGGATTTGGAGGTGATGAGCTTGTACGGAGAAGTTAGAAGTCAGCCTAAGGCTGGATGTTTGTCCACTCTCGAGAGTGTCATTTACACGATGAAGGCAGTTGGGGGCAGTCCGGAGGGGCTGGATCAACTGTTAGATGTTTTCGAGTCAATGGTTGATGATCAGAGACGATGTAAAGATGAAAGATTGGGCAAATCAGAGTAAGCCTCTTCCAGCTTGCCCTGCCATAATGAGCTCTTGGGCAATTTTCTGTTCAAGTTTATATCGCATAAGTGCATTGACTATCTGTGCCTGTTGAATTCGTAGTCACTGAGGTCTCTGCTGTCCCGTCTTTTGCACTTCTCAAGGTTTTCGAGAATATCACGCATTGTAATTGCCTGCATTAGCTTTTCAAACTAGGTCCTTTCCCTCTTAATCATGTCTCTTAAGTTGAATTTGCTAAAGATGCGCTGATTTTCTGCCCTGTAATTCTCTTATTTCTTTATGAATATTAACAACCACCAGGCACGTTGGGTCGATTATCAAAGTATCTGCGTAAGCTTTTTATGCTGTAATTCAATCTAATACTAGAGTATGACCTGTGTGATACACTGAGATATGTAACTGCATCAATGTTTTGACATGTCAGAATTCAGATAGAAATTGCCCTTTCTCAAAATACTCTGTATTATTTAGCTTAGTTAATTACTTTCTACATGTTAGATTTCAAATAAAAGAGTAAAACAATATTAACTTAACAAAGAGAAATTACGAAATTATTTCGCTATCACCTCATGTCAAGAATGATCACCTTTTCGCTAGCCTGATGGTGATGATTGGGGCTGTTTTGAATTCTAACACAGGAAAAGAGGCACTCGAGATAATTAGGGTTTCAGAGATTCTACCCTAGCTACTGATCTAACCCAATAATAAAATTAACTACATGTAGAGAATCATCAATTGTCCACCTCAATCGATTGTTACATGGAGAGATAACATAGTTTATTTCATTATTATTCATCAATCTATAAGGCAAATGATTACTTAGCATCTTATTTCCTTATATTTATGTCTTGAGAATATTATATACTGCCCTCTAGAATATCTACTCAATTAAGTTAAAGAACAAAATCAGTTCTCTTGTTCATTACCCGATCATATTGAAATTCCCGTAGTGCTTTTATTGCTGTCTTTACCTACTTTATAGGATAAAAGAGAAATCACATATTAAGTGCTGAAAAAGATATAAATCATTTCAACAAATATAAATAATTTTAACTTCACTATTACACGATTCAATCAATAAAAATGAATCTCCTTTTCATTATTTGATACTCTGTCATCATTTTTGGTTGAAATATTATGGTTTGTTAGATAAAAAGCAAGAAAGAAGGGGAAAAAACTAAAATTGAATCAGATTCAAACCAACCTTAAGAAATTGGAAGAGCCAAAGAAAAATTTAGGCCTTTTCCTTTTTAAACGGCATTTGGTTTTATTAATATAGAAAGTGTTGATAGTTTATGGAGGGGCTGAGATAAGGAAGATTGCGTGGATACTGGGCAGTTGAGCTAAATGTTAAATTCGTAATGATGACATGAATATAGTTTCATACAAAATGAAAGCATACACCATTGGCAGAATGCGCTTGGTCATGTTGTCCAGAAAAGTTCTCGAAGCGTTGGCTTCTTTCTTGGGTAAATGGTGTTTCAACTTTTTATCCACCAATTGGGATGTTTGATGTAGCTAAGCCCTGAAAAGATGGCATGGTGGAAGTCCTGGACAGTCAAGGAAAGAATCGTACTTCATTTCTGTTTCTTTGGCACCATTCGAAGTAGTAGTCCTTGAGTAGGTACTGGCATGGGGTCCCTAATATAATGATCATCTGAACATAACTCCCAAGAATACTGAGTGACCAGCTGATGGATTGCAACAAGGGTTTCGATCCTGGCAAATCCGTTTCCTGGATATATGCAAGGCCCTCCTCCAAAAGCAACAAGGCTGTAGGGTGGTACCTACTTCTGGTTTTCAAATCTAGCATGATCAAACTTTGATGGCTCTAGGAATATGCTCTCATCCATGTGCATCATGCTTGATGCCCAGAAGATCTAAATCGCACATTAAGTTCCAAAAGCATATTAATCAACTGGTTTCACAGATAAAGAGAATAAATAGCAGATAATGCAAACATTTGAAGAGATGGGAAAAGTTATTGGCATCCTTACTTGCCAGCATTTAGGAATGAGGTATCCACCATAGTCAATATCCTTTAAGGCTACCTGAAGCCAGCAAAAGCAAGCGGAACCATCCTCAGGGTTTCCATCGCTACTCTCCATGTGTATTTCATCCTGGCAAGGTCTTCCTAAGTTAGAGGTTCTCCTGAAGTCCTGCTTTTTGCTATCTCTTCTTGTTCTGCAAAAGCAAAAGACGCTTGTGACTTGCAGTAAGGGGAAGGAACATGCTTCTGAGCTTTGTTATTAAAGGTGACATCTGACTATGAAAACTCTGAATAATTTGTGTCTTGATTTGTCTTACATTTGGCAAGTCGTCCATTTTCCATCAGCGAAATAGATTCATTATTATTAATATATTCTTCTTCATTTAGTTTTATTTTTCTTCCTTTTTGGGTTGCAGGAATCTCTATGCAGATTCAGCAAATCGAAAAAGATGCCAGAAATAGAGGATATGTACCTTGAAGAACTGCTTGATAAACAGCAGGATTCTTAGAGATGCAGCATAAAAGTCATGAGAACAGATGAGGCATCATGTCCTGCAACCATGATTAGCATGATATTGTGCAAAATTTCCTTGTCAGTCACAACTCGTTTATTTTCTTCATCGCACTTACTTAACATGCACGTGATCAAGTCTTGATGAGGAGTGGCAGTGTGCTGCTCTAGTTTCTCTTTCTTCTCTTGTACAGTTCCTTCAACAGACCTTGGACCCTGGAGCTTGCATGGAGGCTCCTACTATAGCTCGTGAATGGCAGCTTTACTGGTATCGACCACACTCCCTCTATCATCTCTTGAAAATTTTGCAAGAATTTCTCTCTTTCCGCTCTTTCCTCCGTACCAAAGAGAAGAGAGCATATAATGTTGAATGTAACGTTTTTCATCAGGGGCAATGCCTATAGGAAAATCAAAGCATTAATGTTATTTACTCTGCTTTCGTTTGTTGAAGAGAGCATGCGCACTTTCAGTCTATGCATTCATGCTTATAGTCAATGGATGCAGAGGCCATAAAAGTGTGAACACCAGTTATATGAGGGAGTGAGTGCATACACCATGTGTTCCTTAAAATTGATATGTATAGAATATATCTCAAACAGATCAAAGCAACAGTGGGAGTTTTACAGCATAATGACGTACCGCAAATTTTTCCTTGCCCTGCCAGTGCAACTCGATGTGCTTTCTGACTTCTTCATCCATTTTCCCCACCTACTGCTTCAGAGATTCTGGTTGCAAGAATGACATCAGAGAGTCCCTCACGCATTTGTGATCTTGGCCACTGAGTTCCATCAGATTTCGGTCTCCCAGAATCGCGTGGATGGATGCTGTTTGTTTGTTGGCTATCTTACTGCTGTCTCCAGAGAATACGAGCTTGTTCGTTGCTTGTCCATGAATGAACACCATTGGTTTGCCAACGAGAGAGAACCTTGAGATTGGTCCATACTTCCTCACTCTTTCATGGAGCCATTCTTCTCCCGTGTTTGTCCTCATGGCTCGGAGCAGATCAAGGCTTTGGCCTATAATGGGGATTCCCAACGAACCCGGAGGTAGCTTTCTTGATGAACCTCTTCTTCTTCTTCAGCTTAATAAAAAGAGAACTGGTAGAAGGAAGAGAAGAAGGATGATCAAAATGTTCATTTGTGGGTGCGGGCATGTGTGTGCGTGTGGGTATGTGTGAGTGTGTACGTGATGAGGGGAAAGCAAGAGAACCATAGCTCTCCATTTTTGTCCGTTTCTGAACTAGCACTTTAGGTGGCAGATTACTTCTGGAACGGGCGATGACGATTACCGTGTAGAAAACGCATCGACTTTGATACAGGTTCTGTTAAATATTTAGCCAATTTGTTTCGTGTGCAAGGTGATTTATTCAAAGTTGCGGTTGACATAGACTGACCTAACAGAGAAAGAAATGGATGGGACTTCTTGTGTGGTCGTGACAGCGGAGTTGAGCCCGGATGTAAGTTACTCTCGATTTGTTCCGGTCACTATCATAAATTTAACGGGATGGAGCAAAACTGAGAACCAATTTTTAATGTGTTAGCGTAAAATACAACAAAACTCCTAGAATGAGAAATGGACCATGGTTGTTGAAATTTGAAGATCGGAATGATTGAAAGGAGGAACAGGATCAGTTCCTGAATTCCACTCGAAAAGCTTAACATTGTCCGCTATCATCCTCCGCGATTGTTGATCAAACAAGTCAGTCGACAAGAGAGGGGCAAAGAAAAAGAAGAATGTGAAGAATATGAGATGGAAATGGAGGTGGGATTCTTGGAAACTGCAGTGAAAAATTATTCTGAATGGACTTTATTTTTTCCAACCCATAAAGTCCAAAGACTGATAAGTGAAGAGATCTCATTTTCGGTGAAAGCTGGAACAATTGTTCCTATGCAAATTGATATATTACCAGTGATGTGAAAATCTTATATGTGAAAATCTTACTTCTCTGCACCATAATTCTAATTCCATTCTAGTGTCCAATTTTATTTTACCAAAAAGACATGCACAATTCATTTGATATAAGAGATACCGAGCAATTGAGATCCTAATAGCGGGAGCTAGCCTTTCTCTAGCCTAGCCACCAGAACTCGAGAACAAGCACCAAGGATATGGGCTGGACTTTGATGAACCCAGCTTGGGTGCTGATAACGTAGAAACAAGAGTCGGGTAACCGAGCACGGGCACTAGAGTCTTGGCTTGACCTCAAGGGATGTGGGCCCAACTACCAAGGAACCGGGACCAAGCACTAGTGAGTTAAGATGGGCCTGGCCCTAGTCACCATGAAACTGGGCACGGCTCGGTTCCTAGGTATTGGTATCGAGGTCTTTGGTCCAACCTAAAGGGACCTAACCTTGGCTGCCATGGAGCCAAGCATGGACTCGACAAAGCAGTGCCTGTGTAATATAATGGTCCAATAAACCCAAGCCCATGTCTTTAATAGACAAACTCAGCCCGTATATCCTCTTCTCTTCTCTAGATATTTCATGTGAGGGCAAGCAATTTTTTTTCTTGGGCATATGCGAGGCCCTCCTTCACAAGGAATAAAGCTGTAGGGTGGTATTGACACTTGGTTTTCAAATCTAGTGGGATCGAACTTTGATGGCTCCAGGAATATGGTCTCATCCATGTGTGTCATGCTCGATGCCCAAAAGATCTTGTTGGGAAAAAATATTTGTGGAGGAGTTCTAGATTATTTTTTTTTTCCCGCTACTACTTATGTGAAAATTAAATAGGATATAATACTAACTCAAAGCGTAAAAGACGAATAATAAATAACACTTAATTTAACGTGGAAAACCCTCCAAGGCGAAGGGAAAAACCACGGGACCATACCCACTTCAAACTTCCACTATGATAAATAATGGGATACAACTTCACCCAAAGGTGGATCTCTCTCCATCTTCAATTTGTGGATCTGAACCTCTCACAAACTGAATAACTCACTTAAAGATGACTCTTTTTCTTGGAAGAAGAAAACTGTTTCTTCCGCTACGCTCTCTGATATTCTTTTGGTGTCTCTTCTTCTCCGTTGAGGAGGACTCCTATTCATAGGAGCAAATACAATCCCAAATAGGAATTATACGATACAAAATCACGTAGATTTATCTCATAATCTCTCGTGATTTTGTATATATGAGAATATCATTTTGATTTCTTTTCCAATCTCCCTTGATTTTCTAGATGTGGAAAATCACGTTTATTTATCTCCCCATCTCTTTTGATACTTTTTTTTTTTCTTTTTCTCCCTTTTCTTTTTCTTTTTCTTTTACACACTCACTACTATACATATTCTACTGTAGATATACATAATTGCATTGGCCTCTCCAATTGGGAGTGATCTACTCAACAAATCTCCCCCTCACGAGCAATTTGGAGAAGGTCTCAAACCTGCAAAAGTTCGACAGGCTTACATCTTCACTGTAGATAGAGATTTTGTCATCATATCTGAGCCGTTGTTGTTAGTGTGTATCTTCTTTAGCTGTAGGGCTTTTTCTTCCAACACATCACGTATCCAATGATATCTGACGTCAATGTGTTTGGATCTGGAGTGGAAAGTTGCATTTTTGCTGAGGTGTATTGCACTTTGACTATCCGAATACAAGATATACTCCTCTTGATTGTGGCCCACTTCTTGTAGAAACTTCTTCATCCACAAGAGTTCTTTACATGCTTCCGTTATCGCAATATACTCGCTTCAGCACTAGATAGGGCAACGCATTTTTGTAGTCGAGATTGCCATGAAACCGCTCCCCGCAAAAGTCATTAGGTATCCCGATGTAGACTTTTTTGAGTCCACGTCCCCGCCATGTCTCGAATCCGAAAAACCTTCTAACACAGTTTTACCATCACCAAAACATATGCAGTTATTAGATGTACCTCGAAGATACCTGAATAACCATTTGACTGCTGCCCAATGTTCCTTACTAGGATTGGATAGAAATCTGCTTACCACTCCAACTGCATAGGTGATATCAGGCCTTGTACATACCATCGCGTACATTAGACTGCCAACTGCCGATGCATAAGGGACTTTTTCCATTTCCTTCTTTTTTGTCTCACCTTTTGGGCACTGCTCTAAACTGAGTTTGAAATGATTTGCAAGTGGAGAACAAACTGCTTTGGAGTTATTCTTATTAAATCTTTCAAGAACTTTATTAACATACCGTTCTTGAGATAACCAAAGTTTACAATTCTGTCTGTCTCGCAAGATTTCCATCCCAAGAATTTGTTTTGCGGGTTCCAAATCCTTCATCGCAAAGCACTTGCTCAATTCCTTCTTTAAGTTGTTGATCTTGCTTTTATCCTGGCCAACAATTAGCATGTCATCAACGTAAAGCAAAAGAATGAGGAAATTACCATCAGTAAATTTCTTGACGAAAACGTAGTGATGAGCAGTGGTTTTGTTGAACCCGTTTTCTTCCATGAAGGAATCAAATTTTCTGTACCATTGTCTTGGTGCCTGCTTGAGCCCATAAAGACTCTTCCTCAATCTACACACAAGATTTTCTTTGTCTTTGATTTTGAAACCTTATGGCTGATCCATGTAGATCTCCTCATTTAGATCTCCATGTAAAAACGCGGTCTTCACGTCAAGTTGCTCGATCTCCAAGTTCAAGCTTGTTGCCAAGCCAAGAATAACTCGAATAGAGCACATTTTAACTATAGGAGAAAATACCTCATCGAAGTCGATATCTTTCTTCTGAGCGAATCCCTTCACAACCAACCTTGCTTTGTATCATGGTCTGTGAGTTACCTTCTTCGATCTTTAATCGAACACCCATTTGTTTTTGAGAGCTTTTCTTCCTTGCGGCAACTTGACTAAATCATAAGTATGATTTTCGTCTAAGGATTTCATCTCCTCCCCGCATAGCTTTTAACCACTCCTCTTTATGCTCGTGATATACAGCTTCTTGGTAGTTCTCTCGGTTCTCCCCGTCGTGAGCATCACATACTCATTGGGAGAATATCTACGACTAGATTGTCGTTCACGAGTTGATCTCCTCAATTGAGGTTCTGATGGGACCTATTCAACAATTGGTTCAAGTTCGGTTGAAGTAGTCATACCTTCAATCCTAGATTCCGCTTGCTTGTTGATAGGAGAAGCGGCGGGCCAAGATCAACTGGGTATTCGTCTATTGATGGAGATTTCTCATGCTTCTCGAAGTCCTCAATCGTCTGATCTTCAAGAAATACCACGTCTCTACTTCTGATTATTTTTTGGTTAACAGGATCCCAGAGTCTGTAACCGAATTCTTCATGTGCGTACCCAAAAAAAATACATTGCTTTGATTTCCCATCAAGCTTTGATCTCTCATCCCTTGGAATGTGAACAAATGCTCTACAGCCGAACACCTTCAAGTGGCCATAAGAAATATCCTTACCAGTCCAGACACTTTGTGGTACATCACCGTTAAGTGGAGCTAAAGGTGATAGGTTGATTAAATCAACCGCCGTTCTCATTGCCTCACCCCAAAAGTGGTTTGGTAGCTTTGCATTGGAGAGCATATATCTGATTCTTTCACATATGGTTCTATTTATCCGCTCTGCGACACCGTTGTGTTGAGGTGTTTTTGGTACGGATCTTTCTAGTTTGATTCCAAGGTTTTTGCAATAATCTTCAAAAGGTCCTCGGTATTCACCACCGTTGTCAGAGCGTACACACTTCAATCGCTTGCCTGTTTTTCTTTCAACCTTCATATGAAATTGCTTGAAGATTTCCTGCACTTGATCTTTAGTTTTCAAGGCAAATGCCCACACCTTTCTAGAGTGGTCATCAATAAATGTTACAAAATAAAGCGCACCTCCAAGTGTCCTAGTTTGCATTGTGCATACATCAGTATGTATCAGATCTAAAATTTCAGCCTTTCTAGATGGTGGTGAATTGTGAAATGCTACTCTATGTTGTTTTCCCATAATGTAGTCGACACAAGTATTCAACGGTGTACCTTTTATTCCGGGTAGAAGTTGCTTTCTAGTGAGAATCTTAAGTCCTTTCTCACTCATGTGTCTGAGTCGCTTATGCCATAACTCGGTGGTGACTCCTTTTCCGGTTACATTCACCTCTCCTCTACACGGCTTGAATTGTGTGATATAGAGAGAGTTAGTCTTTTCTCCTTTGGCTATCACCAAATTACCTTTGCTGAGCTTCCATTTTCCATCACTAAAGAAATTGATGTAGCCTTCATCATCAAGCTTGCCGGCAAATATAAGATTGTGGCGTATGTCCGGAACATGTCTCACATCTTTGAGTAGTAGCCTACATCCAACATTAGTCTCCAAATAAATATTACCCATACCAATAATTTTGGACATACCTTCGTTTCCCATCTTTACGAGTCCAAAATCACCGGTGGTGTAAGAAGTAAAAGATCTTGATGAGCCGTGACATGGTAGGATGCGCCGAATCAACTACCCATGTTGAATCTTGGGATGCAAGATTAATGGAATCATCACTTTGAATAATGATCACCTCATCCGCAATATTTGCAGTGTCATTCGTCTGGTTCTCGTTAGCTTTGTTGATGTTATGACCTTTTGATTTTTCCGCCTTTAGTTTTCTGCATTCTCGAATAAAGTGTCCCAATTTACCACAATGATGGCACTTCTTGTCTCGTCTGAAGTTGGATTGGGATCTTCCTCGTTGCTGATTCCGGAAGTTTCGACTTTTGCTTCTCCCTCTCTGTTCTTGATTTTCTTGTCGATTAATGACAAGAGCCTCGGACGCAGGGTTGACTCCACTCTCTTTTCGCCGGGATTCTTCATTCAACATTCTATCTTTTACCACGTCCATGGTAAGCTTGCCGTCAGGAGCCGAGTTGCTGACCGACACAACAAGTGTGTCCCGGCTATTTGGCAAAGAGCTAAGCAGCGATAATGCCTGCAATTCATCATCTAATGTCATCTTCATAGAATTGAGTTGGTCTACTATACCTTGGAACTCGCTCATGTGTTCCGAGACACTGCTCCCATCTTTGTATTTCAAATTCACGAGCCGCCGCATGTGATTTGCTTTATTTTGCGCCGTTGTTCTTGCATACATCTTCTCTAATTTTTGCCAAAGAACACCAGCATCATGTTCATTAGCAAAATTTTGAAAAATACTCTTATCAATCCATTGTCGGATTTGAGTAGCACACTTCCGATTGAGCATCATCCATTCGCTATCAGACATTGTCGTTGGTTTGCCACTAGAAGATGATGCCAATTTGGCTTCTGCTACAGGATTTGACTCATCGAATGCTGGTACCTGTATCACAATTGGCCTCCAAAGATCTTTAATGTATAACAGATCCTCCATCTTTGGTTTCCAAATTGCATAATCGAATGCAGTCAATTTTATCATATTGCCAAAATTTTCCTCCATTTAATTCTGCACAGAAAAATAATAAATAGAGCAACCTGGCTCTGATACCACTTGTTGGGAAAAAAATATTTGTGGAGGAGTTCCAGATTTTCTTTTTTTTCCCGCTACTACTTCTGTGAAAATTAAATAGGATATAATACTAACTGAAAGCAGTAAAGACGAATAATAAATAACACCAGAATTTAACGTGGAAAACCCTCCAAGGCGAAGGGAAAAACCACAGGACCGTAGTCCACTTCAAACTTCCACTATGATAAATAATGGGATACAACTTCAAACAAAGGTGGATCTCTCTCTATCTTCAATTTGTGGATCTGAACCTCTCACAAACTGGATAACTCACTCAAAGATGACTCTTTTTCTTGGAAGAAGAAAACTGTTTCTTCCGCTACGCTCTCTGATATTCTTTTGGTGTCTCTTCTTCTCTGTTGAGGAGGACTCCTATTCATAGGAGCAAATACAATCCCAAATAGGAATTATACGATACAAAATCATGTAGATTTATCTCATAATCTCTCGTGATTTTGTATATATGAGAATATCACTTTGATTTCTTTTCCAATCTCCCTTGATTTTCTAGATGTGGAAAATCACGTTGATTTATCTCCTCATCTCTTTTGATACTTTTTTTTTTCTTTTTCTCCCTTTTCTTTTTCTTTTTCTTTTACACACTCACTACTATACATATTCTACTGCAGATATACATAATTGCATTGGCCTCTCCAATTGGGAGTGACCTACTCAACAGATCTAAATCACACGTGATGTACCAAATGTATGTAAATCGATTGTTTCACATGTAGAGAGAATATATAGCAGATGAGCAAACATTTCGAGAGAGGAAAAGTTGTACCCATCCTTACTTGCCAACCTTTAGGAAAGAGGTATCCACCATAGTAAATGTCCTTCAAGGCTACCCTGAAGCCACCAAAAATAGGTGGAAGCATTCTTGGAGTTTCCATTGCCACTCTCCATGTGTACTTCATCCTGGCAAGGTCTTCCCAAGTTAAAGGTTCTCCTGAAATCTTGCCTTCTGCTATATCTTCTTGCTCTGCAAAAGCAAAACGTGCTTATGACTTGTCGCAACAAGGGGGAGGAACATCCTTCTGAGCTTCGTTATTAGAGTTTGACATTTGGCTTTGGAAATTCACCAAATTTATGTATTGATTTTCCTTTCATTTGGCAAGTGTTCCATTTTCCAACAGCAAAATAGAGACCATTCATTATCCTCACGCGGCTTGGGTCATAGTTCAAGAGTGAACTGAGTTTGAACATTTTCTTCATTGCTTTGCTTTGGTTTCCTTCCTTTCTGGGCTGCAGGAATCTCTGCGTAGATTCTACAAATTTAAAAGATGCCAGAAATAGAGGATGTGTACCTTGAAAAACTGCTTTATGAACAGCTGGATTCTTAAATGGAAAACACAGCACGAAAGTTATGAGAACCGATGAGGTATCATGTCCAGCAACCATGATAAGCATGATATTGTGCAAAATTTCCTTGTCAGTCACTACTCTTTCATTTTCTTCATTGTGCTTACTTAACAAGCTTGTGATCAAGTCCTGATGAGGAGTTGCAGTGCGCTGCTCTAGTTTCACCTTTTTCTCTTGTACAAGTACCTTCAACAGATTTTGCACCCTGGAGCTTGCATCGAGGCTCCGATTGTAGCACATGAATGGCAGTTTTACAGGTATTGACCACATTCCCTCTTATCATTTCTTGGAAAATTTTGCAAGAATTTTTCTTTGTCAATTCTTTCCTCTAAACCAAAAGTAGAGAGCATATGATGTTGAATGTAAGGTTTTTCATCAGGGGCAACACCTAAGGGAAATCAAAACTTAAGCGCACTCCCAATCTATGCATTCATTCTCATAGTCCTTACATGCATAGGCCATACAAGTGTGAACCACAGTCATATGAGATTATGAGTGCATACACCATGTGTATCTAAAACTATGTATCGAATATACCTCAAACAGATAAAAGCGACACAGAATTTATAGAATATCAACATACCGCAACTTTTTCCTTGCCCTGCCAATGCAACTAGATGTGCTTTCTTACTTCTTCATCCATATTCCCCATGTACTGCATCAGGGATTCTGGTATCAAGAACGACATGAGAGAGTCTCTTACGTGCTTGTGATCTTGGCCACTAAGTTCCATCAGATTGCGGTCTCCCAGAATCGTGCGGATGGATGATGTCTGCTTGTTGGCAACCATGCTGCCGTCTCCATGGAATACAAACTTTTTTGCTGCTTGTCCATGAATGAACACCGTCGGTTTGCCAAAGAGAGTGAGCTTTGAGATTGGCCCATACTTCCTCACTCTTTCGCAGAGCCATTCTTTTCCTGTGTTTGTCCTCATGGCTTGGAGCAGGCCAAGGCTTTGGCCTATAATCGTGATTCCCAGTGATCCTGGAGGTAGCTTTCTCAATGATCCTCTTCTTCTCCAGCTTAACAGAAAGAGAATTGGTAAAAAAAAGGAGAAGAAGGGTGATCAGAATGTTTATTGTTGGTGCGGGCATGTATGATGAGGGAAAGCAGGAGAGTTATAGCTCTATACTTGTCAGTTTCTCATCTAGTATTTTAAGCGGTATATTCCTTCTGCAACGTGGGATGCAGAAAACGTCACCCACTTTGATACGAGTTTTTATTAAATATTCTGCCGATTTGTCTCGTTTAGTGGACCCTTTATTGATAATTGCGGATGAGTAAAACATTTAGGATAAGACTGACCTAACAGAGGGAAAAATTGATGTGAACTCTGGTTTGTTTTCAACAAACGGAGTTGAGCCCAAGAGGGAAAACGAAATCTTGCTTTTGAAATTTACTTTTGTGTTCTTAAAATGTTCCTGGAAAAGGCAAAACCATCAGGCAACAATGCAGCAAAATTGCATTATCCCTTCGGAGCAAAACACAATTGATGGATTGCGCAGAACCCACCAAAACTCGTAGAACGAGATGTGGACTATAGATGTCAGAATTTGAAGACCAGAAAAAATTTATTCAGTTTCTGAGTTCTACTGAAGAAGTATTATCGTCTGTGACGATGATCAAATAGTTTCATCGAACAGTTTCTTTGCATTGTAACTCTGGTTCCATCCTAGTGTCTGGTTCTTTGCACCAGGCACGGCCCTTGTCCCATGTTTTGGTTGGATTTGGACCTTTATTTGGTTGCATAGCTTTTGAGTGGATGCAATGGACTGCCATTCCAGCAATCAGGAAAATTTGTTGAAGTATCATAAATTATACATCTGGCACACACCTGCACTGTCAAACTCTTTTGAAAGGTGCTCATACTGGAAATCAGTTGAGTGTTTGGACAAGGCTGTTACTTATACGTGTGGCGCTCGAAGAATATGAGGACTTCAGAGCGTGGGTTCTGCATGGATCTGCACTTCTATTTCCTACTCAAAATGCACTTGGCGTTGATGAACTCAAGGAGGCGGCTGAGTTTGAAGTGATGAACTTGATTGTGCTGGCACGGAAGGTGGATGAAAGCAAAGAGAAAGTTACATTGAGGATCCATGGTTGAAGCTGTTGCATCCTTTAAAGGAAAAAACATCCAACGGTGGATGTAGGCAATAATTGCACCATGTGATGTTGAACTTGTAGCCGATGACCATCTATGGAGAAGTTAGAAGTCTACCTGATGCTGGATGTACATTGTGCACTTCAATCAGGCTGGATTGCATTATACAAATTCATATTATTCTGATGCATACGCAAAAGATGGACGCTAGTCAATGAAACATCATCACATTGTGCTGCAGGCTAACATTATGTATGACTGTCCTGCAAAGTTGCAAGCACTACCATGAAAAGGAGCCGCAGAAGTAATAACCACACCAGAGATGATGATTTAACGAGTTAATCATGTCTTGTGTCTTGGCAATTGGCATACTTTAGAATAAGAAAGCATGCATAAAGAGGAGAGACTCTTCACATTTCGCGTACTTCCCCTACTTTTCTCATTAAGCCCATGTATTTCAATTCGAGTATTTTTAGCAACACAAAATATCTTATCAAATCCTTATAGATTGAGAATGGATCAAAGTAAGCTTGCTACCAAGTCACTATTCATGATGGGTATTAATTTAATCAAATATTTAATACACATCATATATTAGCACCATTGCAGTCATATCAGCTAAATTTTGTGTTGAAGGAACTTGATAAGACATTATATATAAATAAAAAGACCTAATTAAAAAAATTGAAATTTGTGCCATATTCCTTATTTAGGGAAGCTCACATCTTTAAGAAAGTTGGACGCTCATGGTTGTTTTGAGCTTAAAGAAGTGCCCGGGGGTCTGGAAATGTTGATGAACTTGAGATACCTTGACCTACGTCTTTCATCGATCGTTGAATTACCTGAAAGAGTACTGGGGGGTTTGCTAAACTTGCAGCATCTTAAAGTTGATTTTCTAGATGGACAAGACATGACAAAATTGAGGGCACTGGAGACACTCGAATGCTCTTTTAAAGATGTGAATAATTTCAACAAGTGTGTGAGGGTTATTGAACAGAGTGACCCTCACTGCTATTATTATCTCTGCATGGTTCAAAAAGATGTCCCTTATGATGAGGAAGAAAGTTATATTACTCAATTTGAGAATTCGGACAGGGAAGTCTACATTGTGGGGTGGGATCATGCTATTGTGAGTGTGGGAGGGGAATGCACCGGCATTTTTATTTTGATTCCCAAGACGTGCAGAAAATGACAATGAAATTATGCTATGGCAGAAAGAAATTAAATCTTAATTAATGTTGATAGTTAACTGATCAGATAAATTTAATCCCGTTATTTCATCATGAACGGAAACACTAGTAGAGAAATACACTAGATCTAAATAGAGGAAATTAATAAAGGGAAATTAAAATATACTATCGTAAAAAAGAGGAAGCTGATTAAGTTATCTAAGTAGGAGAACATGCCTTGGGAAGGAGAATCTCAAAAGGAGTTTGACAGTATTACTCACAAAGACGCATTCGCCTTTGAGCCAATACAATTTCAGCCCCTAGAATTGTACTAATTATATCGACATTTTGTATGACAAATAACGTGAAAATGCCAAATGCAGTTAGCTTAATAAGGTCAATCATAATCTATCAAATTATTTAGTACAGTAATATAACCATGCAATAATTAAGTCATCAGCACATGAGAAAGTCTGACCCAAAATCTTGAACAAGCATGTGAAGAAACAAATGGAATTGCTCAAGTCAAAAAAGACTTTGGAAGGATAGAAGTCTTTCAAGGGCCTCAATCGTTGACTTGTTGCGGCTGACTCTGAACATTTTGATCTTAGCCGATGCTTACTGTGGTCTAAACGCATGATATTGGTCATTTGTCATCTAAGAAAGCGAGTTACGGAGTCAGTCGACACTGTTGAGTGCAAAATTGTCAAATTAAGCAATTCAACAAATTGTTTAACTTAATCATCCGAGAAGACGGCAACTATGGCCGTGGTGGTCCCATGAGAACAACCTCCGCCACTCGGTTGTCGCCATATATTTGGTAGAAATCGATGGATATCCGGCAAATAAAGCCCTAAAAGCCCTACTAAGCCCACAACGTTGCACTGCCAAGCCCTTGCGTATTGCTAGAGGGCGGTGAGACCATTATCGATTGGCCACCGGACACTACTTTTCCGATCTAAACCAAAGAGTTCACCGTGCTGAATTTATATATACTCCTTAGTAATTCGAAACTATTGCTCAAATGTTTGGCCAAAATAAATTAAAATTGCCCTGTGCTCTGGCCTTTCTCGTTTCTTTCAAATTCCCGAAATCGTCTCACAATTTCTATAAAAACTTCTTCATCCTAGAAAGATGCAGGTCCATTTCGCAACCTGAATCCAATTTGTAAACCAGTTCCTGAACCCTAAATCGAGTCCGTTTCTATACGCGTCCCTGACCATCCTCCTCACGCTCCATCCTTTCCCCAACCAGATCACCAACGTCCACCCATGTTCCATGCAAACGGCGAAAACTACTGACTTGCCTCTACGGGGAAAAGTGCCAAAAAAGTCCTAAACCCTCATTGTACCGATTTAGTCATAAACCTTTTTTTTTTTGGTGTCGATTTAGTCCTAAACCTTTTTAAGTTGTGCCGATTCAGATCCTTTCTCGGCCAATTTGGCCTGATTTTGCTAACTGGACGCCGGCCGGTTGAGGTGGACAATTTTTAATAATATTTTAATATTTTTGAATTATTTTTTATTTTTTATTCCTCCAGCCGGTCGCCGAGGTCCGGCAACCGGCCAAAGGTGATGGCCGGCGAGGGCGAGCCTCACCTGCCCCACGCAAGGTCGACCTCGCCATCCACCTCGCTAGTGGCCGTGGGGGTGGCCTCGCGCGGGGCGGGCGAGCCTTGAGGCCAGGGCGGCGAGGGCGAGCCGCACCAACTCGCCGGATATGGCGACGGGTCGGCGAGCAGCGGTGAACGGCATCGGGCGGTAGCATTGCGGCGGTGGTCTCACGTGGCCAGGGTTTCCTCAGCATGGCTGGGAGAGGACTCTCTCTCTCTCTTTCTTTCTCAATCTCTCTCTCTCTCAGGTCCCGCCCAAATCAAACGCCCTCAGATCTCGAACCGAATCCTTGAAGACCACGAGCTCCGGCCTGGTCCGACCAACGCAAGGCACAAAAAAGGACCGAGGCCTACTGGAGCTTCGACGCTTGAAACTAGGCGCGGCCATAGGCCAATGGCTGCGGCTCAGGTGCGGTGGCCGGTGGTCTACCCCCTCCGACTCTCTCCCCCTGCTCGAATCCCCTCTCTCGCCAGATCCGGCAAGCTAGCGGGGCTCACTCTCGCCGGCCATGGGTGAGGCTTGACCCTCGCTAGATCCGACGAGGGCGAGCCTCGAGGGCAGCCACTGGCGAGGTGGTCGGCGAGGTCGAGGTCGACCTCATCGGCCATCGCCTCTAGCCAGTCGCCGAGGTCCGGTGACCGGCTGGAGGAATAAAAAAAAAAAAATTCAAAAATATTAAAATATTATTAAAAGTTGTCCACGTCAGTAGCCAACGGGCCAAGACAACTTAAAAAAAAAGTTTAGGACTAAATCGGCACAATGATAAAATGTTTTAGGACTTTTTTGGCATTTTTCCCTGCCTCTGCGCTAGGTTTCAATCTCCGGGGTCTCGATCACCCTGTCAGCGTCACCGTTCCCCACCACGGCCTGGAATAGAAGCACCCTCTCAATTCCACTCCGATATTGAGGCTAGGCCTCAAGAACGTCGCCATCACCGCCATTTCCGGCGTTGACTTTGGCGCTGAATTTTCCCATTTCGCTGATCGAGCGAGAGTCCGAAATACGGAGCGCTCTGGAGCGAAGGCGAAAAATGGACGTTCAGCTCCTTTAATGACAACAGAGGATTTGAACCAAAAAAGAGAAAAATGATAAGAGGTACCCGAGGAGATTCGTGCATGCGCTGCATTAATGAAGTGGAGAAAAAAGTCAAAGACTTGCGTGCGCATTAATTAATAAAAGAACACTGCATTTTGTGCGTGACTTTGAGCAATAAATTCTTCAGTGTGGGTTCGTACACGGGCTCAAATTCAAGACACAGTTTAGCAATCAGGAAGATTGCATGATTACTGCAAATTCAAGCTAAAATGTCGAATTCATACTGACAACATACCTATAACTTCGTATAAAATGAAAACGTACACCATTCACATAATACTCTTGATGTTAACTAATCCTGAAAAGGCTGTGTAGTAAAAGTTGTTGCGGCAATATAAGAGGGTGAGGTAGGCACTATAAGCTGATTTGAAGCTATCAATGGCCGCAATTTGATGGTAAGCCATAAGAGGGTGGGTAGGCAATATATCTTCCCATAGGGTTAGATCCTTCGTGGAGATCTCTAATCGCCCATCTTGACATTTAAACTTATATTTGAAGTGGAAATACCTTTCACTTGTTTCTAAAATCCTAACTTTTGTTCGCCGTTAAATCAAATACTAATTTGAGACATTAATGTCATAATGGATACAATTGAAGATTTTTGTCAGTATTAATACATAATATAAGAATACAGAATATTTTCAGCCCGAATTATGCTTTAATGTTTCATTTAATCGGTTGACCACCCTAAATCACCAAGCGTCCGAGGATATAATCAAAACGATATGCTCCTCTTGCCTCTGCCCCTTTGATAGTTTGAGACTCTGGAAGGAGTGGACCGTGGCTGGAGAGGTGACTCTTTCTCTCTCCCTCCCAATTTCCATGGCTTCTCGTCAGCCAATTTCTCCTGCTTCTCTTCTTCTTCGCACTCCCTCTGCCGTCGAGGCAGCTCTCTTGGCCCATCCTCAACGCCCTTCGTCGTCCCCTGGACCTATTGCCGACCTTCATCGGTGCGGCCTATGCCTCCGACGGCTCTCTGGAGTGGAAAGGAGCTTGCTTCTACCAGAACGGCGCTTGGTTGGAGTTCCACAACAAGACCGGGAGCGAGTTCGGCGGAGGCACGCTTCACATCAAGGTTCGTTCTTTAGTTTTATCGCGTCGCTTTGGCTTGTTCTCTGTTCGGTTTTGAGTGTGATTCTGGAAGATGAGGTTTTCTGGTCGACTATTACGTTGGGTTTGGTACAGTGGAATGGAATGAAATCAGGAAATGATGGGGAAAGGAATGGACCGGAATGATGAGTCCAAGTCTCTTTTTTTTTTCGTTTGGTCGATAGTGGGAAACGGAACGGAATGGAAATCCTTATGTTTGAGGGTGATTCTGGATGATCTTGGGAGGTTTGAGCTTGTGGCGGTTGTTTTAATGTGGAGAGACAGTCACCTTTCACGAGCTTTTGAGGTTCTCTGGTCGAATGTTAGTGCTTAATTAAATTTGCTGCAGTTCGATTGTGTGATAATTCTGGGAGATGTGAGATTGTAGGGGTTTGTTTGATGGGGTCTAATGGTCATCGTTTGCCAGCTTTTCGCAGTTCCCGATTAACTCTTGGTACTTAGTTTGAGCTTTCTATCTTGCTTAATTTGAGGTTGATTTATTCTAATGGGTTCAAAGCTCTGAACTGGATAGAGTTTCTATCTTCTTACGGTATTTTCTTACCAACTGAACTGTGCAGTCATACCATTATATATAGAGTTGTGAAAGAAAATTAATTATTTGAAGGATATTAGAGGATATCCTTTGATGTTTGGGCCTTGCACTTGATCCCAACTGTTCCTCTTTTCTAATTCTGCTTATTTATGTTGGAATCTGAGTCATGGAATTTTTCAGTTCTTACTTCAATATGTTTCTAATGGATTTCGTCACTTGCTGAGTTTTTTTTTTTTCTTTTTCTTTTCCTTTCATCTGCTTGTTTGTACTTTAATTAAGCTCCACGAGTCGCTGGTACCATGGTTGGTCACTTGAGTTTTTTGTGTCTAGGTTTTAAGTGGTTGAAGAAGGATTTAGCGATATGGTTGCTCATACAAGTACAGTTGTTTCGTCTGATGTAAAATCAAATTATCTTATGGAGGCCATTCCAGTCGGGTGTGTACTGCCTCATGTTGATGCTTGATAGTCCGTGTTTTTGCATCTGGTTCTGCTGAATATGGAAATTAACAACTAGTCGTAGGTATCCTATGATCAGGGAAGCATTACCAAACACGCCTCTAGAAATATCAGAGGTGATCAGAGCTGTAATTGTACGTACTTGTAAAGAACTTAAACGTGACAACAGTATGATAATATGATATGATGATAATGCTGCATATCAATTTGGGATTTTTGGTGATATTAGCCCTATATAATCTGACTATTTGAAAAGATAATGTCTAATTTCCAGCAAAAAAAGTTATGACCAGTTGATATCAACAGGGGCATCCTCTTTGTAATTAGTTGATAAGATCTTTTGCATAATAACCACCTAGACCCCACGAACTGGTTAAATTCAAATTTTTGGCCTGTGTAGGTGGCTTTAACCCAATTTGAATGCGGTTGTGTGATTTGAACCGGCAACCTCCACCTCCTCAATGAGAAATCTCCCAATGCCCTAATTATGGAGTTTTTTTCTTTTTTTTTTTTTTTTTTTTTTTTTTGGTCGGACCTAATTATGGAGTTGAGGAAGCATCACTCGTTATAGTAAAGAATAAGCTAATTAAGCATTATGTAGCCTTTCTAAATGACATTGTTAAAATAAAATTATCATAGTATTGGTTGTTGATGGTCACAAGAGCGAGATGCTAAGTAAGTACATTTTTTGTTGTTGTGAAGAATAATTACATTTTGCCTAATTTCACAAGAAAATATGAGATTTATGGAATATTTCCCAATTATTTTGAATAATAATTTACAAGGTAAGAGATTCACTAATTACTTGCGATTATTTTTGAATATATGCACGGGTTTTTCATGGAATTTTTTCTATGAAAATTTGAGGTTGAAGTGGCCACATATTTTCTTAATTAATGCAGTAGATTAAAATTCCGAAGCTTTTTTTTTTTTTTTTTTTACAGCAACATCAAATTCGAAGTATATTATGCATTACTCTTTACGTTATATTTTTTTTGGAAATTTGGTTTTTACTTCTAATATATCTCATACTCTCTTTAACTTTATACCAATTTTCTCGTAAAATGTCAAATGGGGCTGTCAATGTTTCGCTAGTTTTCCATGAATGTCTATTTAGTTCGATAAATATATCAATGTAAGTTAGAAAAATATTGACAAATAATCACGATATCACTAAAAAAAATATTTAAATATTAAGTTTTTAGAATAATTGGTCCCGCAAAATCTTACAACAACAAACTAAAAATATAAAATATTAAGAAAAATAACTAACTTGAAGTGGGAACCAAGGCAAAATAGATTAAAAATACCATTTAAAACTACATATAGAAATAGAGTTTTAGTCCTATGCAATGAACGGACATATTACAAGTTCTAAAATAAATTCATCTACAACTACTGCCAATTATTTTGTTTAAACCAACAGAAAGATAAGCTGGCCACATCATCAAGATACAAGTTCGCCAGCCCTTCAGGAGCAATGACTCACTTGGGACTGTCGAACGGCAGACAAATCACGGTTCACCTACCGATGTTGCTACTGCTAATAATGGGAATCGGGGTGAGGTACGCAATGATATTAGTATTCATGAGACTCCATTTGTCAAGATCATGTCCCCACTTTTTAAACCATGAATTGCAGATCTTCTTACTAAGTACCTCTTTCGCCGGAATTGCTCATGCAACAAAATATCTTTCACCGAAAGTCGTCCTTCAATTTTATTAAAAAAGTTGAAATTTCTATGCCAACTTCGAATAGAGGATATCTCAGACAATAAAGAATCAAACTTCTTTAATCCAAACAACACTATAGAAACTTAGACCGAGCGGGAATTTAATCGATAACAAGACCTAAAAGTTACAATATCAGTCTCAAACTATATTAGAATTCAATCGATGGCACAAGTAAGGATAGTAAGATATAACGTCGGAATTTAATCAATGATAAAGTATAGGGATAAAGAAATATGTCAGAATCTATTGACAACGGGAATTTGAAAACTATAGCTAAGGAAATTAAAATGCAGTACAGGGGAAATTTAAAAATAAAATAAAAATAACCTTTTGATTGATTTGTTTGGGGCTTCTCACTATATGACTGATGAAATTTATAGTGAAGGAGTGATAACAATTTAATAATTGTGTCTTTTCCAGTCACCGCCTCTGGCCTTGCCCGTATTCTTTTATTCTCGTAGGCCCATCTTGCACATGCTCCGTATACCTACCTTCATCGTGTTTTGAGAATTATACGGTTATTAATGATCGTTTCATGATTGGGTCTCCGATGTTCTCTCTACAACATTTGTCTTCGACATTAACCAATTTGGCACTTTGAGTAATATTTAAAATATCTCTAATGAGAAACTACTATCGGTGTTCATACAAGCAGCTACCAATTGTTTGTCGTCATTTCGACAACTGGACATGTGACATTTCTTTATTTTATCGTTAATCACCATGCGCCTACTCCTATGCTCATTGTAGCTTATTTTTGCCCAAATGCTACTTATTTCTTACCCACATGCCAAGCATGCGTCAATCAGATCAATTATGTGTGTCTGCAGTATCACATTCAATTTGCTCAAAGTTTTTGCTCATCGAGCCCTGCTTCGATCTCTGTTTTTTTGTGCCTTTTAAGGGGCAGAAGTACAGCGCAAGTGCCACAACTTGGCACGCCGGGACACTTAAGTGCCATAACTTCCAAACGGTACACTTAAGTGCCACTTTTTTTTTTTTTCAAGTGGGACACTTAAGTGCCACCTCCGGCGACCCTTGCCGGAAATCCTACGTGGCATTTTTTATTATTATTTTTCGCCTACGTGGCTCGCCGGAGCTCCAAATCGGCATAAAAAATAATAAAAAATTTAAAAATTTAAAAATTTTAATTTTAAAAATTTTAAAAATTTAAAAAAAATTAAAAATTTTAAAAATTTAAAAAAAATTTAAAAATTTTAATTTTAAAAAATTTAAAAAATTTTAATTTTAAAAATTTTAAAATTTTTAATTTTAAGAAATTTAAAAAATTTTAAAAAATAAGAAAATTTTAAAAATTTTAATTTTAAAAAATAAGAAAAAAAAAAAAGGGGGGTGTCGAAGGGGCGGGCGAGGGCCGAGCCCTCGCCGCCGCCCCTCCCGCCGTCGCCGGGAAGGGCCGGCGACGGAGGGGGAGGGTCGGCCGGGGTCGCCGGCGCCCGGCCGACCAACGGCGAGGGCTCGCGGCCCTCGCCGGATCGCGGCGAGGGCCGCGACCCTCGCCCGGATCCGGGCGAGGGCTCGCGGGCCCTCGCCGCCGGCCGGGCCGGCCTCGCCGGCCCCGGCTGGCCCGGCGACCCCGGCCGACCCTCCCCACTCCGTCGCCGGCCCTTCCGGCGGCGGGGGAGGCGGCGAGGGCCCGCGAGCCCTCGCCGGATGCGGGCGAGGGTCGCGGCCCGCGCCCTACCGCGACCCTCGCCCGGATCCGGCGAGGGCTCGCGGGCCCTCGCCGCCTCCCCGCCGCCGCCGGAAGGGCCGGCGACGGAGTGGGGAGGGTCGGCCGGGGTCGCCGGGCCCAGTCGGGGCCGAGGCCGGGCCGACCGGCGGCGAGGGCCCGCGAGCCCTCGCCCGATCTGGGGCAAGGGTCGCGGCCCTCGCCGCGATCCGGCGAGGGCCGCGAGCCCTCACCGTCGGTCGGCCGGGGCCGACGACCCCGCCGACCCTCCCCCTCTCGTCGCCCGCCCTTCCCGGCGACGGCGGGGCGGCGGCGGCGACGGTGGGGCGGCGGGCGGCGGCGGCGGCGAGGGCTCGGCCCTCGGCGCCCCCCCGACCCCCTTTTTTTTTTTTTTAATTTCTTATTTTTTTAAAACTTTTAAATTTTTCTTAATTTTTAAATTTTTCTTAATTTTTAAATTTTTCTTAATTTTTAAATTTTTCTTAATTTTTTAAAATTTTTAATTTTCTTTTTTTTAATTTTTTGAATACTTTATAATTTAATTAATTTTTATATTAATAATTACACGTAGACACGCGAAACGGCGTCGTTTTCGCGTTTCTCCGCCACGTCAGCGTGTAAAACGACGCCGTTTTGGACTAAGATCGCCGGAAAATTGCCACGTCAGCCATTTGGCCGGATTTTCGCCGGAGTGGCACTTAAGTGTCCCATTTTGCTCCGATGATGGCACTTAAGTGTACCATTTTAAAGTTATGGCACTTAAGTGTCCCGGCGTGCCAAGTTATGGCACTCCAGGTGTCCCGACCTCCCTTTTAAGGCTTTTTGTTTTTTGAACTCTGCTTCGAGGTTCACGATAAATATGATGATGTAAGACTCCCTTTCGCATCTTAGCTTCCCCGATTTCAAGGGTTAGTTATTGATAAAAACCCTATTGCCTAGTCCTTTTCCAGATACTCGTGTACTTGTAACATATTCTTTGCCTTTCGGTGCACCCAAGTACACAAATATCCACCGCCGATCGTTTTTACATTGAGGGTTTGTCTGAAAATCAAATGACACTATATAATTCGTAGAACCAAGCTATAGAGTATTTTTGCTTGCAAATGCGATTAGATTGCAAATGCACACGGATGCTAATACTTTTGTCTTGGCCACATGCCGTCGCGAGACTTAATTCACTTATCATTAAGTGGCCACGTCAGTGTTTGTGCACTAAGGTTATGATGTGACAAGAGGGTTCATCCTCTGGTAATACCCAAGAAGGTAGAGGTTAATTAAACATGAAGGCCGTGGCTTTAAGTTCCTATGTACCAATTTTGTCTAAACGGAATTGTCGGTTACAGGGACAAAACGGAAGAAGACTCTTGTTTTTGTTTTTTTGGTCGAAATAGCTACTGATGTATTAGCTTATGAAACGACGATGCGTTACATTCGGAAACTAAAATATTCCAAAGGGATAGAGGGGGTCTATTCACCCAATCTGGAGGAAGTTGTTTTAGGCGGTGTGCGCGTACCCCCAATCGGCGGCTTGATTTACCTCCCGGGGGCAATACATTACGGATACATGGCGGCCCCGGACGGAGCTCCTGTTGGCATCGTTGGATTATGCTGCGCAGATTCCATGGTGTCTCGGCCCAGCCCAACACATAGCCCACCATCGCTGAGCTATCGCTTTCAATGACGAAGCGAAGTACTTGACTTTGAAGCGCTTGCACGTGAGTGGACGGCCAGTTGGAGATAAAGCGAAGGCCGTGTAACGAGCTTCGCTTCGCTTGTTCCGCGGAAGAAACCCTAGCCTCCGCAGCAAAACCGGCGACCACTAATCCATCTCTATTTCTGGCGATGCCGGCTACCGAACATAGAAATTCTCCTGGTACCCATGAGGCATCCACGTTCACTTTCACCTCACTGGTTTCGGGTGGTGTCCATACCTCTGGTAAGAGCCGATTTTTGGTTCGATTTAGGTTTTTTGTTTTCGTTCCTCTACTGAAGGCTAGATTTTGGGTATGTGCGAGGTCGATTACATCCTCTGGGTTTGGAGTTTTGTCTCGGAAGATCCGTGCGTTGCGAGCTTTCCAGATCTGCCATAGCACCCATGCGATGACCTCTCTCTCAGGTGATTCCCTTTTTGATTCGAATGCTGACAAGAGCCATTGATCGATTCGCCGGATTTGTTTCGTCAAGTTTGTTCCCTGTAGTCTGTGATCTCTCCAGATCTCTTTAGTCCATCTACAGAATAGGAAGATATGCTCGGTAGTTTCAATTTCCGTATGACACAACTGACAGAGGGGGTCTGGACGGATCTTTTTTTTGTAGAGGTTTTCACTGGTGGGGACGGCGTTTTGACAAATGCTCCACAGAAGGTCCGAAGTTTCGGCGGAACGGAAAGGCTCCATATCTGTGTCCATAAAGATCGTGGGGGCTGGTAAGAACAAGATGCTTTCTGTGAATTTTGTTTGGTTTGTACCGCTCGTGTTTACGTTATAGCCACTTTTGACCGTATATTCCCCTCTCGTTGCTCCGTCCAAATTCTACCGTCCGGTTTTGAATCGAACTCAAGGGAATAGCTAGGATCTCGTTTGCTATTTTCTCCTCAAAATACTGATGAATAAGAGCGTGTTTCCATGTTCGAGAGTCTTCGTTTATCAATCCTTCCACCTTAACTGGTTCTGCTTGATGTACTGGTTGCCCATTTAACTCCTGTGATAACCATTTATCCTCTTTGATTTTAATTGATTTGCCATCCCCGACTAACCATTTGATATCTGGTTTAATAGAATCTCGCCCCACCAACATACTTTTCCAGCCCCAAGATGGTCGTCGGCCCTGCTGTGCATTCCAGATGTCTCCATGGGGGAAGTATATACTCTTCAGGACTTTAGTCCATAGTGCGTCCTGGGATGTGTGCAGCCGCCATACTTGTTTACCTAGCATCGCACTATTGAAGGTAATTAAGTCTTTGAATCCCATCCCTCCTTCATCCTTTCTGTTCTTCATAGCAGCCCAATTCTTCCAATGGATGCCCTGTTTTGTATCTCCTTTTTGCCACCAGAAAGAAGCTATTCGCCTTTCAATTGCTCTGCAGATGGAGACTGGCACTTTGAAGATTGACATGGCGTATGTTGGTATAGCCTACACCACGCTCTTGATCAGGACTTCCTTACCTGCTTTGGTGAGTAATTTCTCCTTCCAAACCTCCAACTTGGAATTTACTCTGGTTAATATCCATGCAAATAATTATTTCTTAGATTGTCCCAACTCTGTAGGGATACCTAAGTATTTTCCTGTTTTGTCAACCACAGGCACTCTCAGCTCATGAGCCAAGTTTCTTTTCAGTGGTAAGGGACAATTCTTACTAAACGAAACACCTGACTTATTTAGGTTTACCGCTTGCCCCGTTGCGTAGCAGTACTGATTGACTGTTAATGACAGATTCTGACATTCCCTTAGAGTGCCATCCAAGAAGAATATAACATCATCTGTGAACATAAGGTGAGAGAGCTTTGGGGAATACCATTAAGCCGTATGCCTTGTATGCTTTGCCTTCCTCAATCGCTTTTGTCATTAACCACGTTAATACATTTGTGATTAGGATGAACAAATAAGGCGACAGGGGATCTCCTTGCCTTAGGCCTCTGGATGGACTGAAAAACGAGGTAGGTTCTCCGTTGAGCTTTACACTGAAAGTTACAGTAGTGATGCATTGCATTATTAGAGTCACTAATTTGTCAGAAAACCCCATTTTCATCATGCAATCCCGAACAAAATCCCATTCAATTCGATCATATGCTTTTTGCATATCTAGTTTGAGTACTGCCTGATGTTTTTTCTGTCGTTTAGTGATTCGCAGCTAGTGTAGCACTTCCTGCACAATCATGATGTTATCATGTATCTGTCGCCCCTTGACGAAGGCGCTCTGTTCAGGTGCAATTATCTCTGGCAGCCATTGCTTCAATCTATTTGCAAGTAGTTTTGAGATAATTTTATAACTGAAGTTGCAAAGACTGATGGGTCTAAACTGACTAATTGTCTCAGGATTTTTTACTTTGGGAATCAAGACAATATGGGTTTGATTTAAATGAGGATCCAAGACTCCTGAGTTGAAGAAAGTCTGCACCATTTGGAACAGGTCAGTCTGAAGAATTTCCCAACTATTTTGATAGAACAGGCCGTTGAAACCATCGGGACCTGGCACTTTCATAGCTCCCAACTGATAAACTGCCGTTTTAATTTCCTCCATCGTTGGATTAGCCACCAGGGATGCATTTATATGATCATCAATAGGAGATTGGCATTGGCTTAAAACTGGCTGATAATTTCGTTCCCCTACTATTTTATATAGCTTGCTGTAATAGTCATATATATGATGTCTGATTTCTCCTGGATCCCGACACCATCTGCCATCTTCCACTTGCAGCATTGTGATATGATTTCTACGCCTCCTTTGCACTGTTGTTGCGTGAAAGAAGCTTGTATTTTTGTCTCCCCACTGTAACCATTTAATTCTCGATCGTAGTCCCCAGTATTGTTCTTCCTGTTTTCTTAGAGTGTCAATCTGATGAATGATACTTTTCACTTCCTGTCTGCTTGAATTCTGTTGTGGTTGATTGGTTATTGATGTTAAAGCCTGTGTTAACTCTTTTATCCTTCTAGGTGCATGTGCAAACTGTTTTTGACTCCATTGTGTCAGTTTTTTGGCTGTCGCCTGGAGTTTGGCTGAAAAAGTGGTCTGTGTAGGGGCTGATAATGTGGTCCATGCATCACGAATCACTTCATGATATTCTTCATTCTCCAACCAGAAGGCCTCCATTTTAAATTCTCTTCTTCTCTTCTTTTGTGCAGGGTGTAGCCTTAGAACCAGAGGACTGTGGTCTGAGCCAATTGCTGGGAGTGCATGAATTTCTGCATCATGGTATATTACTCGTCATTCCAAGGTACATAACACTCTATCTAGTCGTTTTTTAACAAGATCCTCCCCTTCTCTATTATTTGCCCATGTAAATGCACACCCTTGGCTTTCCATGTCCATTAAAGATAACTCATTAAGCATATTTCTGAAAGCTGCTATTCTTTGAGTATTTGCTTCCCTTCTCCCAACCTTTTCCCATACATATAAAATTTCGTTAAAATCCCCCATGCATATCCATGGACTGGAGCTGTGAGGCTTCAATGTCTTCAAATGCTGCCATAATTGTAGCCTCTCCCCAAAATTTGTGGATGCATGAATAAAGGTAATCTGCATGCCTAATTTTCTGGTAGAATCAATGCATCTGACATCAATATAGTGTTTAGAACTGCTTTGCACTTGCATTGCTACTTCCTCATTCCACATTAGCGCCAATCCCCCTGCTATGCCTATTGGATTTTCTAGAAATAAGTGCTGAAATTGGAGTTTCTTGCATATACTTTCCACCATTGTTGATTTGTTTTTTGTCTCCATTAGAAAGACTATACTGGGCCTTTCAAGAGCAATTAATGCTCTTAGCTCTTGGATTGTCAAGGGGTTGCCCAGCCCCTGACAATTCCAGCTAATGATTTTCATGTCGTCTTTGGTGGCTTATTAGGGCTAGCCACCAAAGCCCAGTTTGTTCTATCATTTAGAAACTTCACTGGCGTGTCTGTCATGCCTGAATCGTCAATGAGGATAGGAGTTGGTTCAGGTAAGCATTTCTGCTTCTTAGCTTTTTGCACCTTCATGTTCTTCTTGCTACTCTTTCCAATTTTAAGAGGATTCTGTGTGAGAGTATCTGAGCCTATAATCTGTTTTCCATAATCTTTATTGACCTTTTGATTTGTGACAGGGGGTTCCATTATCTCCAGCTCGACAGAACTTTCAGGTCTTTTTTTGCTGCAGGCTTCCAGACACATTGCTGGCCCTTTTTCTCTTATGATTAGAGCATGTTCTCTACTTGGAAACTTTGCTACCGGTATGGTTTCCTCTACAATAATATCTTCTTCGAGATTTCCATAAAAAGTCTCCCAATAAGGACTGTGATCACTGACTTCTGCTTTCAACCATGGTCCATAGGAACCGATTTTGTCGACTGCCCATGGGGATTCTGCATAAGGAATTTCTGGACAATCTTGTGCATAGTGGCCTATCCTTCCACAGGAGTAGCAATAATGGGGTAATCTCTCGTATTTGAATTCTACCCACAGCCATTTTTTGCCAATATCCAAAATGGTTCCTGCTTTCAGAGGATTTGTTAAGTCTACCTCCACTCTAACTCTTCCTCCTCTTTGCTGCAGGTGTCCCATGGTTTCGATCTGAATTTCCTGAACCTGGCCTAACTTTCTTCCCAGATCATGGTAAATTGTTTCCACCCTCCAACCAAGGGGAATACCTCCGATTCTAACCCAGAAAGCTGTTTTAGAAAAATCATAACAATGTTCTGGAATTTCAGGATCACATTGTTTCAGCACAAGCAAATTGCTGGAGTAAGACCAAGGTGAAGATTTGAGGATTTTATCCTTTTCTACCTCCGACTGGAACACAAAGGTAAAGAGACCCGTTCCTTTTTGCGCACATTCTACTGCTTCTGTTTTCCAAGCTTTCTTTATAGTTGTGAAGAAAGCTTGAAAATGGACATTGGGTTTAGAGTAGAGTTTACCCAATATTGTTCTATTACATTCATCTCTTTTTTGTAATGATACATGCGCATTTACTTCAACGCGTCTTCCTCATCCCATAGATGTCCTAATCGTTTGCATAATGCTGCTACACGTAACTCATTTTCCTCTTTACTATCCATGTTTTCGACTAGATTATGGATCCGAAGGATCGGCGATTACTTCGTATTTGGCTGCGCATTCTCTTGGGCATTTTTTCAAACATCTTTCCGACAGACACCTCAACACTATTTTCAGTCAATCCTTTCGTTCAAGCTGGATCCCTATCCTAATCGAGGTTTTTCACAGAACTTCTACCCCGATTTCCTTCCGGAAGGGCTGTTGACACCTAAATTTGGAAAAATAAAATTGCATTTTGAACAAATAAAAAGAAAAAAAATGAAAATGGGAGAAATTGATTTGATTGAAGTATACAAGGAAATATGGAATTCGATGAATGTCCGGATTTTGTTAAATGCAGCAACAATTTTAAAATCAGTTGAACAAATGGCAATGATTTTGATAAAATGGAAGGAATCGATGCAAAATCGAGCTGATTGCGAAATCATGCTCCAATTTGCATCCATGATTTAATGCAACAAAAGATAAAAGTTTAAAATTTTCCATAGAAAGCGGCCGATCGAAACCACTATAAAAGGGGTCGACCTACACGGTATTCGGGAGCGAAAAAAAATTGAGAGAGAGTCCGCTAAAAAATTTCGTGTGAGAGGGAGAGATTTTTGGAAATTCTGGAAAAAAAAAAAGAAGGCAGGAGATTGTGCGATTTTCGAAAAATTCGGAGCGAATCGAAAAAATTTTCAGAGGTGCGGAGAATCGAGAGAGAGGGACGGATCGTGAGGGAGAATCGTTGGCGAACGTGTGCTCCCCTTTGATTTTCGGTGATCAATTGACATCAGTGATCCCCACGCGTGCCTGCAGCTCCTTCTCAGTGCCTTTCACTTTCGGAAGTTCAAAGGAGGCTCCATCGACATCGGTGATCTCCACGTGTGCCTGCAGCTCCTTCTCGGTGCCGGTGTTTTGTCTCGTGAAGGGCGCCCAACGTCAACTAATTTGCTGTTCCCATTGTTCTGCCACGTTAGTCCAAGGGCGCGTCAAGGAGGGCTGAGCATCACAGCAAATTCCTCAACCTCTCCAGCAAATATTTGGATCTTCAAACGTTGACTGTTTGCTGTCCCAATTGCTGCCCACGTCCAGGTCTCGAGGTGTGCTTCAAAGTGGATTGAACAGTATCGGTGTAGGCGTGTCCGTGAGTTCCTCGGCTTGAATCGTGTCCATCACGACCCAACCCAATATCGGTGAAGCTTGCTGATTTTGCTGCGTCAACGTTGCTGTTCCATGTTTAACTCGACGCCACATTGATGTCCCGAACATTAGCCCATCGAAATCGTCACAAATAGTGCCAAGCCAAGCCGAGATATTGCCACAACCGTTGCCCTAAAGCTGAGCCGTGCCGTGCCGTGCCCATCGTTGGTCCGTTCTACCGATTGGTTTTTTGGAAAAATTCAAATTTAGGTATAGATCTATTTTACTTATTTTGATAGGTTTATCTTTTAGGTAGATTTAACTTATTAGGTAGATTTGTTTATCTTGTTTGAGGTTTCGATATTTTATCTCTTTGTTTGATTTTTTTTTCAATACATGATTGAAATTCCCTAATGTAGCATCCGATTCGAAACCGCACGAATTTTTATTCTATCTATAAGGCTTTAGATGGAATAATTATTCACGCGGAGTAAAACGATATCTTGATCTTTAAGGCTTAAGATCAATTTATCGATTTTATTAGCGAGATAATCAAATTTGAATTTCAAATTGAGTGATGGATAATATTCTTGATGATCATGGTTGGTTTGATGTTTATCTCATAGTTGTTCTATTTATCCCGAAAATACAAAAAAATTGCATTCCCATCCCATGTAGGTTAGGATTGATTGCATGATAGGTTAGTTAGTTTTTTTTAAAATGCATGTTTAGATGATATCTAGGTTAGATGATATCTTTGAATTAGATTGCATTCATCTAGGATGTTAGTTTTAAATTTGAATTGCGGGTTTAATTATTTGGCCATTTTAATTTCGAATTTCATAAGAGAAAAAGAAAAATTAGAATTAGGTCATTCTTTGCACGTCATTGCATATCAGGATAGATTGCATGCTTATTAAGAAAATAAAAAATCACGTGCACGTTATATAGAATTGGGTTCATGAAATGCACGTTATTTAGTAATTGCTAGGTTCATTTGATTAGAATTTCCTTGTCATTAGAGTTAAGTCATTTGGTTAATTTAGATTGCATATTTAATTATTGCATGTTCACTAAGAAAACACAAAAAAAATCATTTTTACTTATGTTATATAGTTTAGGTCATATTGCTATGCCATATCATTGCATGTTAGATTAGTATATTGCATTGCATGATTCTCATTAAAACGAAAGCAAAAATTGAATGATTGCGTGTTAATTAGAAATCATATCTAGGATTGCTGATGTCAATTTTTAATCTAACCATGTAGATGCTTTCGTTGCTATAAGGTAAGTCCCCGCATTTTTTATTATTTCATTGCTTTCTTGGATGTTGAATTGGTGGTTTGTGCATCCGTATGATCACCTCACATGTTAGGAAGTAGATTTAAAATTAATCCGAACTGCTTGCAAAAATTTATTTTGAAAATTAAAAGAAATGGTACCGAAAGGGCATTAGAAAATTCTAGTGTAACCAAGTCCCCGTACCCTCAGTCTCTGGTTCGTAGGAGTAAAATAAATCTCCCTTTATTTTACTTAGGTGTCTAATCAACCTACCCTAAACTGATTAGTGGCGACTCCTGATTAAAAAATCAATTGCATGCTAAAAACATGAACCTAAGTCGCGAATTGGTATGGGCTTGGGAGAGCCCGAGTTAAGTTTAGGCTTAATAATCCATTAGCCAAATTTTAGGTGATTCACACCCAAAAAATAGGTCGCGACAAGGGCCAACCAAGATCATTTTCACCTCATCAACAGATTCGCATTCACACTATCAGATACTACGTTGATCCCATGCACTTCGTCAACATGAGGAGAAGGAGGGAGAAATCCAACCTTGGATCAACACGCAGAAGCCCGTGCACTTCCCCTGGTCGGAGGATTGTCACCGAACATCTCCATTGATTTTCACCGAACCATCTCCATCACTCCTACCTGAGAAGGCCACCGCATTCTACCAACTCAAATCGAGGGAAACTTTTTTAGGGTTTTTGTTTATAGAAAAGCGATTTGTAAACAGGGTCGAAAACTGGAAAGAGATGAGATTTAGCCGATGGCTAGGGTTTCTGTATTAGACATCGCTACCAGTTGGTAGGGAGAAACTCGCATACACGAGAGAGCCGGCAGCTTTCCGAAGAAGACTCTTGTTGGTTGTTGGAAAGCAAAGAGTTGTCGCACAAATTTTTCTCAGAGATATAAGTGGGCAAGAAACCTAAATATAAAGTAAAATCGGTTGCAGAAAGATACCTTAAGGCTAAAGTTGGACTGTCATACTAATTAAGTGTCCAAAAAAAGTCTTTTCTTTTTAGGACCTTTGAAATTTTCGTCAATCCAAAACATTACATCAATATATTTATAATCGTTCTTAAATTTGTGATTCAGCTTATTATTGTATATATAAACTATTAATCACTTATGGATATTGTAATGATCGGAAGACTGCTATCCATATTAATTGTAATACCTTATGGATTTTCATTAGGTCCACCATCAATATGAAATACAATTTACACATTGTTGAATGAGTGACGTGGAAGAATTCAGGTTCCAATTTAACTCCACACATGCAACTTATCTGAGCATAATAAAATTTACTGACCATATAATATTTATTAAAAAATTTGATTAAGCATCTTGAAAGTTACTTCAAAAGTTTGATGTACAATAAAATTACTAATCATACATGAATGTTACAAATAAATGAAAAGTTACCACATCACATATTTTACCTTTCAAAAGGGCTCTCGGCATTTTTTTAGACCAATCCAGCAGGCAGTGGTTTGAGTGAGTTGTTTGATGGCATCCCGCATGCATGTGTCACGGGCCGAGAGTTTCCTTGGCCTCGGAAACGACCCGCGGGCGCCTAGCGAGCGGAATTCGCCAGGCCAGCCCTTTCTTTAGCTATTCCACGAACGATACGGTGAATGATTCTTCGTGCGAGATCCTACCACGCCCAGCTTCGCTCGGGCGTCGGTCCATCGAGTAAGGCATCGGTTCTCTTTAGGGACGACAACCGGTTTCGGCCCCGCCATGGCCTCGTCGGGGAGAGCGACATCGGCTCCCGACCGGTTTGTGCACGGGAGGCCTACCCCATCTTCAGAGCTCCTAAGTGATATAATCCTTCTATCCTAGAACTCCTAGCACCAACCGTCCTGACGCCACTCCCACGGACCAATTGTGTTCTACCCTTCTGCCTCATACTCTTCACCAGATAACCCCAAGCGCCACTCACAAGTGTCACGAGTACGGGAAGATTCACGGACTGTGACATTCTCCCCCACTCAATTCGCAACACCCTCGTTGCGATCTCTGCTCTGTCGCTTCCTTGCGTAAGTTAACCATTGATGTGCCACTTTTGGGAATTCACATCGAACGGTCACGCTCGCCCAACAAAACAGGTCTTGCTCCATTGGTGGCCTCTTTTGATCTCAGCCGCTCGACCCTTTAGTCACCTGCGCTTTTGGCAAGTGTGGCGTTTTTCGCCAACCGCATCTTTTGGCGGACTGCTTCAGCCCTAATCGGCATCTTGACCCCGGCGGACCAATGGAGGTTCTTTCCTTGTTGAAAACGCGGCAGTAGACCTCTTCTTCGTATTCACCGATCGATCCAGGAACGTTATCCCCATTCAGCAAAGGTTCGGTTCTTCTCGAACTCCCTATCGGCTCGGCGAGGAACTGACTCGTCCCAGTATCATTGCCATCCAAGGAACAGAGAGCGCGGCTGCGTTCGAGCATTTGCCCCAGCCATACACTTTCCGCTGCACGAGGATCGGACCGGGCACTCATCAGTTCGACCCACAAGAGCAAGAAGTCCGATTCTCCGACTTGCTCACTCGCTTACTGGAGGGATTCCTGCTCTGATACCACTTGTCACGGGCCGAGAGTTTCCTTGGCCTCGGAAACGACCCACGGGCGCCTAGCGAGCGGAATTCGCCAGGCCACCCTTTCTTTAGCATGTTCCACGAACGATACGGTGAATGATTCTTCGTGCGAGATCCTACCACGCCCGAACCTTCGCTCGGGTGTCCGGTCCATCGAGTAAGACAAGCGGTTCTCTTTAGGGACGACAACCGGTTTCGGCCTGCCATGGCCTCGTCGGGAGAGCGGCATCGGCTCCCGACCGCCATGTGCACGGGAGGCCTACCCCGTCTTGAGCTCCTAAGTGATATAATCATTCTATCCTGAACTCCTAAGACCAACCGTCCCGACGCCACTCCCACTGACTAGTTGTGTTCTACCCTTCGTCTCATACTCTTTACCGTGAGATAACCCCAAGCGCCACTCACAAGTGTCATTACGGGAGGATTCATGATTCACTGACTACGACATGCATGCAAGGTCAACCACCGTAGGCCTCTTCTAAAATCCTCTTCAACAGCTGAGAGGCCTCAGATTTTTTGTTGCTGCACGATTATTCTGAGCAAAAGCTTGTAGGAGGTTGTAGTTGCACTGTTTCGAGAAAATATTTGGGGCATTTAATAAACCAAATAGGATGCTTATTGAAACATTTATAGATAGACGATTGATAAATTTGAGCCTACTTGTCATTTTTTTATGATTCATTTTATTCAAATTTTGTTCTAACTCTCATTCTCTAATTTTTGTCCTATCTTCTTAAGTGCATGAGAATCGAAACCCTTACTTAAATCTAAATTGTCTTTTACTCTAACTCCTGATAAGACAAGATGGAGATTCAACTCTCACCTCCCTCTCTCGTATTGAAAAGAATGGCACTGGGGCAAAATCCCAATTGAAGAATAAACAATTTCTGCTTCCCCTCCCTCCGTTAACGCTCCGTTATGGAGAACTCTTCTTTCTCTCTTTCTCCGTTATCTCTCTCCAAGTTAACGACCCACAGCGCCTCATTCCCCCTGATTTTCCCTCTCTTCCTTTCTCCTCGCCTTCTTGGATTTCTTCGCCGGAATCAACACCGGAACCAAATCGACGCCGAAATCACTTCCGCATCGGAGATCCACTTCGACCCACCATAACCAACAAGCTCCGGTTCGCTTAATCGCTCGGAACCCACGCACGCACGCGCATAGAGAGGAGGTGAACTTCAGAGAAGCGATTCCGAAGAGTTACTTGATCGTTCGTAGATTGAGTCACTTTTTTATTTTTTTTCTTTTTTCCGTTTTCCGTGATAGCGAAGAGGAGGTGAAACGAAAAGACTGAGAGCGAGCAGATCTTAAGGGGGGAGAAGCTAAAACACCAAATGGACTTGGTCTAATTTCTTCCCTTGTTCTGTTTTTTTTTTTTTTTTTTTTCCCTTCGTCCGGTAAGCGCACCACGGAGGCCGAGGCGGTGGCGAGACGCGCCTTCGCGGGGGAAAGAGGGAGCAGTGGGAAAGAGGGAAGATCAAAAGTTTCCAGTAACGGAGCACTATAACGACGAGAGAGAGCAGAGCAAAAATTTTGATTGTTCAACTGACGGGTGGTCTTGGATTTGCCACCTGTCGATCTGTGGATGATTCAATATAAATCCCCGTGATGTATTAAGTGCACCTAATATTTTCTCGCTCATAAGGGAGAATAACTTCGTGGCGATTCACATGGAGTCAAGATCTCTAGAAAACTAATGACATCCCAACATGAGTAGTCATATTTTAATGTTTGTTTTCATATATAAATATATATATATATATATATATTTATATATATATTTCCTATTTTCCTATGAGGATTCGATAATTGGGGCTGATAACTCACGATATCTTGCACCTGCAGGTTCTAGTGGACCTGGCTGTCGGTCGTTCTGTTCAGGTTGATGTAGCGAAATTAGAATGCTTTGCAGGCTAATATGGAATTGGAGTTTCACAGAAATAAAGCGAGATTTGCTTTCCTTAAGTGGGAATCCACTGCGTTCCGTAACGTGCTTGTCGTGCCACCTGGTTCTGATATAGTCCAACAGGTGAGGATATTTCAGCAGCCCACTGATGAATTTTAATTTGAGTCTCTCTTCCTCTCCCTGATGATAAGAACCTGGGCAACACGTGAATCATTTTGGTTTGTGGAAATGGTTTTCCTTCATAAATTTTTCAGGTTAATCTCAAATATCTTGGGACGGTGGTTTTTAACACTGATGACATTCTGCACCCAGATGGTGTGGTCGGTACAGATTCCCATACAAGTATGATGGATGGGTCAGGAGTGGCTGGTTGGGGCGTGGGAGGAATTGGAGCAGAGGCAGCTATGCTTGGACAGGTAGACTTCGACGTTTCTGCTTCCTCTCTCTGCGACATCCCCTCATGTCCACGCCACCATCTTGACTGACGTATGCTAGCAAATTTGATCGAACCAGAGTATTATTTTTTTCTTCTGAAGTCTCGAAAAGATATGAGCTCTACGGCATGGAGTTAGAATGAGTGTGAAATGCAGTGATAAATATGGTGACCTTTGTGGAAGATGGCCAGAAAACTTAAGTTACTCACTTTATGTTTGTGCAGTTAATCCAGTTTGAAGAAATTATAATTTCCTCTCTATTCCTGTTAAGGTCCTATTATAGAAGCCTCAAGAAATAGGAATTCTCTCTCTTGGAGTTCATCAATGTCCTAAGTGCCTTCATTAGCACGTAATGCTCCCGTAGGGACAAAGAGAGTGTAATCTGCTACGTGATTAGTGATAACTTTTGCTGCCTCTGATCCACTGTCCTTTGTATATGACAGCCCATGAGCATGGTATTGCCTGGCGTTGTTGGGTTCTAGTTGACAAATGCTCAGAAAGCATGGTGTTGTCAGGAAGTTTGTTCGAGTTTTATGATGGGTTACTGAAAAAGGAGCTCTGTTACTTGAATTTTCACACCATATTTTTATTTCTTACACACCAATTGTACGCCTTATAACTAGGAGGAATGGCTGGGTTATCACTAGCTGACAGGGCCACGATTGCTAACATGTCACCTGAGTATGGGGCAACGCTGGGTTTCTTCCCTGTAGATCATCTTACATTGCAGTACCTTGGTCAACAGGATGGAGTGATGAAACAGTGAGCTGATTTGATGTAGATTTTATCTTACGAATTTAGTGCCTGTTCTCTGTGGAAGATAAATTTGGCTCGCCATGTAATTTTTGTTTTGCTTAGGTGTCCATGATAGAGGCATATTTGCGTGCAAATAAGATGTTCGACCATAATGAGGTAACTCTTGTCCTTTCCTTTTGTTAAATAAAAGTGATCTAAAGGTGCAAATGTACCATATCTGCTTACTATTTTGATTTTTCCAGCCTCAACAAGAAAGAGAGTACGCATCTTATCTTCAATTGGACGAAGTTGAACCTTCAGTTGTGGGACCATAAAGGTAATGAATAATATTGATCCTATTCCACGTTAATCATTTGCTGTTCCCAATGACGATTTTCTTTATTTTCATGAAGGCTTCATGATCGAGTTCCTTTGAAAGAAATGAAGGCTGACTGGCATGCTTGTCTTGACAGCAAAGTTGGCTTCAAGGTAATTGCTCTGCAAAATTTGCTCGGGCATTCTTGGATGATTCTACTTTTGTACCATTTTTAAGTTTTCTTTAGGTTAATAGCTTCCTATGATGATAACTGTCCTTGCGTGGAGGTTTTTCTTATGATTAAGTTTATTCGGCTTTATAAATTTTTTGTATTTTGGAAGCTAGTTGATTGCCTCCAAATGCAGATTCTATATGGCGGATTTTTCATCTTTGTTATCTGAAATTTAGTTTTGACCTTCCTGAACCAATTGTGGTATCCCAATGCGGATTCATGTGGCTTTAGCATATTTGTTTCCCACTTCAAATTATTTCAGGGATTTGCTGTCCAAAGGCGGCACAAGATGAGAGTGGTACCATTTTCATTCCATGGAATACCTGCAGAGCTTAAGCACGGTAGTGTTGTTACAGCAGCAATTGCAAGTAGCACAAACACGTTAAACCCTAGTGTCATGCTTGGTGCCAGGCTTGTTGCAAAGAAGGCCTGTGAACTTGGTTTGGAGGTTGGTTTTTGATTCTGAAATTTTTTGACCTCTATGGACTTTTCTGGTGGCCTAACTCTAAGCATCTCAAATTGAGATTTGGCACATAAACTTGGTTACAGGAGATTAAGAAGAACAAGCGTGTCTCAGGTTAAACCATGGATAAAAACAAGTCTTGCGCCAAGGATCTGGAATTGTTGCTAAGTACCTGCTCAAGAGGTGTGCTAGATATTTCGTCTCATAATTCAAAACCTACTAGAGTGTATGACATATTGTTCCGACATTTACTTCTGCAGTGGCTTGCAAAAGTATCTGAACCAGCAGGGCTTTCATTTATCGGTTATGGTTGCACTACATGCATTGGAAATTCAGGATAACTTGAAGAATCAGTTGCCTCTGCAATTGCAGACATTGGTACATGTGACTTGTTTCTTTTTATTTAATACTTATGCAGCCAGTGGGTGAAAAAAATGTGCATTAAAACCTCACGGTAACTTCCTGCCTCGAAACTGGCTTGTCTTTGTCTAAAATTTGTGAGTTATCTGAATCTGCGGGCTTTAATATGTGACTATAAATGAAATCATCCACAGAGTCTGAGTTAGCCTAATGAGGAGGATAAAGAAAACTCTAGCAGTGCTTCTTGAGTCATTTCAAGTACCCTGAAGATTTAGTTCCAGCAGGCAAGAATTGTATCCATGAAGTTGTGCCATCTTGCCACGAGCCCCTTTGGGCTTTATAGCCTATTAAAATCCTTTCTTGACTGAAATAGATAAGATAAACAAGTAATGTTGCTCCATGGACAAGAGTTTCTGCCAAGAATTCCTGGTTTTATGTAAAGAGATGCTAATGGAAATGCAATCTGTATCTGTCTGGCTACGTAACAAGTATAGGTGACAAGCACCAAACAAGACTTGAGAAAGTCCCTAAGGTTGATCTTTCTTTTAATATATTTGTTGAGCTTTGATGACTTCCTTGCTTTGCATCGAGATAAATCACGTAGTTCTGCTCGCCTGTGCTTCTCAACCAATTCTTTCATTCTCTTTCCAGAGTACCTAGCCCACTAAACTGAGCTTGTGTGTGTGTGTTGTGTGGTTATTCTGATGTTCTTTCCATTGTGCCACCTATTTGTCAATCTTGATAATTTTGGTCCACCTGCTGATAATTCTGTTTGCTTATTGATCTGAAGTGGATCATTTTCATGATATTTCTGGTTCAGTCAAAGTTAGTTTTTTGGTTTATTTTGCAGATATAATTGCTGCAGCTGTGCTTTTTGAAATAGAAAAGTTTGAAGATGTGTTCACCCATTGAGAGAGAGCGCTAACTATCTTGCTTCACCTCCATTGGTAGTTGCATATGCACTTGCGAGCATGGTATCCATGCAGATTTATCTGGTGGAATCTTACCTGATATCTGTATCTCTTATTGGATACTTCCATTGGAGCCTTCATTTTAAACATTGGCATACCAATATGACCACACGAAAGCCTTAATATATGGTTTTAAATTACATTTGATTGCATTCTTATTTACTTTAAAGCCGTTGACCTAATATTTTCAGAATTGTGTATTTGGTAGAAGCAGTTTTCACTACTCAATAGCTTCTGGGAACTCACTGACTCCTTTTTCAATTAGGTTGACATTGATTTTGAAAAGGATCCTATTGGAACATCAAAGGATGGAAGAAAGTATTTTTCAAGAATATTTGGCTGAGTAATGAGGAAATTGCAGAGGTAGATGCCTATTGAGTCCACAGGGTTGATTCTTTGGTGCTTTCCATCTCTTACATTTGGACTAATGGACATGCATTTTACTATGGTGTAGGTTGTTCAAGCTAATGCGTTGCTGGACTTGTTAAAGGGCACTTACGAGGCTATTACAATGGGGAATCCTATGTGGAATCAGCTCTCTGTACCTTCCTCTACCCTATATTCGTGGGATTCGAGCTCAACTTACATTCAAGAACCTCCATATTGTAAGAACATAACCATGGTCCTCCTAATCCTCACAGAGTGAAGGATGCCTATTGCCTACTGAACTTTGGAGACAACATAACTACTGATCATATCTCTCCAGATGGAAGTATCCACAAGAACAGCCCTGCGGCTAAGTTTCTTTTGGAATGCGGAGTGAACCCAAAAGATTTTAACTCTTATGGCAACCGGCGAGACAATGATGAAGTGATTGCACGTGGTACTTTTGCCAATATTTGCCTCTTCAACAAGCTCTCAAACGGGAAAGTGAGTCCAAAGACAATTCATATCCCATCACAAGAGTGTGTTTGTGCATGGTGAGTCATATAATTTGAGATGCATGGTCCCATTTCTGTGTTGTCATTCTGCCAGGTCTCTTAGCAGCTCCATGGAATGTACACTTAGACGTGAACTGCTTAAGTTCAGCATGCTCATCCATATTATATTATCATGATCGGGATGCACCCAAAACCCATGAATTGAACTGCCTTTGCAGGAATCAAATACTGTAGTGCTTGAATCATAAAATGCAAGTATCAGGACAATATTTCCCTTTCAGTAAGAGTTTCTAAGGCTGCGAGGTTTGCTCGACCCAGGGGCAGCATGACCCAGTCAACCGCCACCTGGGTCTCGCGGCCCCTGGGTCGAGCAACCCTCGCCGAGGGTCGCCCGAGGTCGGGCGACCTCCTGTGGCCCTCAGCTGGGTCGTGTGACCCTCGTCGAAGGTCGCCCAACGACCGCCAGCGCCAGATCTGGCTCGCAGGTCTGGCGAAGGGTTGCCTCCTTTTTTAATAAAAATAAATAAATAAACGGGGGCAAAATGGGAAATATGAAGAATTAATGAGGGTAGTTTTGGAAGAGAAAAAAATAATTTCAGCATTCGGTGGAATGTTAAAAGCCCTACTAACTTTGGGCTTTCAGAATTTGAAAGCAAGTTGAAAGCTGAAAGTCAGCTTTAAAGTTGAACCAAACGGTCCAGCATTTCCCCAAGGGGCTTTTAGGACTGAAAGCTCATTGAAAATGCTGAACCAAACGCACCTTAAAGCTGACATCTAGATCTTGGATCGGATGAATATTGATTATTGCATCACGAGTTCTGAGAATTGTTGCTTAATATGGTTGCACCTTTCAAATTCTGGTCACTAGGTAGGACACATTTATCCTTGTAGGAGCCATGTATGGAAGTGGCGGATCTCGAAATTGGGCTGCCAAGGGTCCAATGCTCCTGGTGAGTTCATGCTCGGTTTAACTAAACATGTTCAATTTGCCTGATGTTCCTTTTCAATTGGGTTCGGTGTCACTAAGCATGATAGGCTTAATCAGGGGGTGAAAGCAGTGGTAGCCAAAAGCTTTGAGAGAATACATCGTGCTGGTATGGGGGTCATTCCACCGTGTTTCAGGCCAGCGAGGATGCAGACATTTTGGGATTGACAGGGCACAACCATTACACCATAGACGTTCCCAGTCTAATCAGTGAGATGAGGCCTGCCCAAGATGCGACTATTACAACCAACACTAGGAAATCATTCACTTGCACCCTGTGATTCGATATTGAGGTGAAGTGTCTGCAGCCTTTTTCTAGTTTTGTTCACTGCACTGCCACTCCATTTATTGATTCCCATAATATTACGGGTTTGAATCGTTGAGAACTCCTGTTTTTGTGGTTTGTATCTTGGATTTGATTGCTTGTAGGTAGAGCTGGCTGTTGAAATAGTTTATATCATAAAAACAAATTATTGTTGGAAATGAAAAGATGTGATTATCAAATATGAAGAGAAGCGATTGTTGACATGAAGAGAAGTGAGGGTTGTTTATGAAAGGTGGTAATGGTGGGGACAAGATAGTTATTCTCAAGAGATGTGTTGACTCGTTATCTATAAACAACACCAAATCATACATTATTCATGACAACCGTTTAAAGCAACTTCTTGTAACATTCTCTCTTCATGTTTTTTGGCACACAAGTTTGACAACACATTCAAGATCAAATTTCTAGAGGTAAATTGAGTTATTGCTGAAATATTTCTCTGTGGCTTTGGTGTACATCTTGGATGTATATTTATTTTAATCGCGATAACAACAATACTAGGGGCCCTTAAGGACTGATGATCATTATGCATCAAAGAACTATCAATTATTGCTCCATTTTCATTATTAATGAAATTTCCCCAACATTCGTTAGGTATTATTTTTATGGAGATGTCAACAGTGGCTATATAAGTGCTTGCAATCTTGACAAATAAGTATTATCGAAACTTTCATTTTTGCTTATATGCTTGAGTCATTTTCCTTGAGGCATGATAGATTGTCACATGTTGGCTATGCTACTTTGAAATTTAGGAACAAATGTGGTATGATATCATGTGATAATCTTGATAAGAAAGGGATGATGAAAGAAGGTGCCAAGGAAAGATTCTTAGTGCTTTGTCAAATTGTTTATATCAAATTTTTCGATCTTACACAAATTTTAAAGACATTTGTAATACCTTGGAGACCAACTTACAAATAAGGTATGAATAGATTTATTGCTTTGAAATATTTTGGATTTATCATGATTAATGGAAAATCTATCTCTAAGCAAGTGGAGGAATTTCAAAAATGTGTTGCCAAACTCAAAGGCCTTAGATTGAAGATTCTAAACCTTTTCAAGTTGGTGCAATTATTTCAAAAATTGCCTTCAATTTGGAATGACTATCAAAAGAAATTTTTGCACTCGACCGAGAACCTGATTATAGATAATTTTATAAAATACATTCTAATTGAGGAAGATTCTCAATATTGTAAGGCTAGTAAAGTGAAAGAGGTTACAAACAAGGTGCAATTTGTTGAGAATGACAACACAAGTAGAGACGAGGAAATTGAGAAATAAACAAACCATTAGATGTTTTGAAGCAAGCACTAAAACAATTACATAAGAAATTTGATTTGGTAGTATATTAATATGGATTTAAGAATAACAATGCTTATAAGTGCATTTATTCAAAGTTTATCAAAGAGTATGGAGTTGCAATCTCCTTATACGTAGATGATACACCGATTGGTGGTATAAATATGCATAGCATAAATGAAACTTAAAAAATATCTATTTTCTCAGTTTAAAATAAGAGATTCCGGAGAATTGGATACAATTTTAGGTATCAAAGTGATCAAACATGGTGGGGCTTATGCTTTAAATCAAGGCTACTTGGTGGAGAAAATCATTCAAAAATATCAATTCTTAGTCAAGTGTACCATATGATGCGTCAATTAAAATGAGAAATATTGGGCAACCTTTAGCAAATTAGACATGTTAGTGCAATTGGAAGTTTGATGTATGCTATGCATTGAATTAGATTGGATATAGTTTTTATTGTGTTTAAATTGTCAAGATTTACTAGTAATCCTAGCATTGTGTATTAGAAGGCTATGAGTAGAATTCTTGATTACTTAAAGAAAATAATACATTATTTTTATTCTATGAAAGACAACCAACAATACTAGAAGGATTTAGATGTTAGTTGATAACTAGCACAATTGATAACAAGTTGACATTTGGCTAGATTTTCAACTTTGCAAATGGTGTAGTCTCTTAGGCATTAAAAAAGAAGAAGCAAGCATCTAGCTTATTTAACGATGCTATCTGAATATATATCGCTATTGATGGCCAGTAAAGAAGTTGAATGGTTGCATAATGTGCTATTGAATATAGATTTGTGGCCATAGCCAATGTCAGTCATATCTTTACATTGTGATAGTGAGACAATTATGTCTAGGGCATATAGTATAATATACAATGAAAAATCTAGACATTGGCCTACGACATGAGTATAAAATTTTCAATAATTTATGTTGAAACAAATAATAACTTAGTTCATCCATTCATTAAGGGACTCTCAAGAGGTTTTGTTAGTAATACTACCAAAGGAATGGATCTTATTCCAATTAATAATAGTAAAGCATACTAGAAATCTAATTTCGCAATCTCTAACGAAATTGTTAAAGTTCAATGGGTAATAAAAATGTCAGTTTTCATGTAAAGTTAGGAGGATGAATGTAATAAAACACTCTTAATAAAGTTCAAGGTTTTAACAAGGTAATACTAAAGTAATAAATTAAGAACTTCACCTATATAAACATAAGAATTGGTTTCACTTCCCACAAAAATCGGATGAATTTTTGTAAATGCTCATGAATGCAAGAGGGAGTACAAGGCCATAAAAGTGCTAAGCCACAAGAAATTTCTAACCGAAGAAATTTCTAATCAAATGTGTGTAAATTTATACGTGTGCTAATTTGATTAACAAATGAAATCATGATTCAAAGTTTTATCTACCACTAATTCGTTAATGGAATTATTTACTCTAATTGAATGTTCAAATCTTAACAAATATCTTCTTATATATATGAATTTATATAAATTAGTACAGATAACAAGGTAAATGGGGATTATTGAAATAGTTTGTTACTGTGAAAAGAAGTAGTTGTTAGAAATGGAAAGATGTGATTATTGGATATGAATAAAAATAACTGTTGACATGAAGAGAAGGAATAGCTAATCATGAAAAGTGGTGATGGTGGGATAAGGTACCTAGATCGGGTGTCTGTAAATATCACCAAATCATACATTGTTCAAAACACCAACTTCTTCTTCGTAACTTCTCTCTTATTCTCTTTTTCCACACAAGATTGACCACATATTTAACGTAAAGTTCCAAAAGAGAAATTAAGTGATTGATGAACTCGTTCTTCTGTGGTTTGGTGTATATCTTGGAGGTTTATATATTTTAAACCCAACATGAACAATAATGGGGGCAAATAATATCTTAAAGACTATAATCATCATCCTTAATCAAAGTATCAAAAAACTATAAACTAGTGCTCTACCTTTATTAGCAACCAAATTTCCCGAACATATTTTAATCGTAGTGGAGTTCTACCATTCGTCATACGGAGCCTGCTTCAATAGTAAACTGATTTCTTCAATTCAGTAATTTTTTTTTCTAATTTAATTTTTAGGGGTCCCGGAAATAATAGAGGTGAGAGATTTCCCTTCGTTTCTTCTACATAATAATTTGGCGGGGATTAAGATGTAAAGCATTCGAATAACATATTGGAACTGCGACGTAAGCAATAAAAAGTCGAAATATTACTTGGGACAAACGACAATTTGGAAGATTAAAGCTCTTGTCACGGGCCTAATTAGTAGGCTAATCGTGTGTGGAATATTAAAGCCCAGTTGTCCTTTAGGCGTAGTTGGGCTCCGAAGTTGGAATGTCATGTGGCCATTAATAGTCGTACATACTTGGAGAACTTTACTTTCAAATCGGAGCACGCCCACAAGTTTTTCAATTATCTAATGATCTGTACTCCACTATAAAGGAGGGTTTTAGTCTCCAATCTGTTGACACTTGTCCCACTCTAAATGGTTTGGGTCTGAGTCTGTTAAGGGAAACTATTTCGCTTTTTTATCCTTTTCTAATTTCCTTCTATCCGAATACAACGCATTTGACATATTTTACACATAAGCAATAAGAGGCTTTTCAATAGATTTTTGACATTATACTATACATTTTAGAGCTGGACGAGAAAATTTTATTACTGCATAAATTCATGGCTTTATGAAATCATAACTAGTAAGATCTCTTACGATAATCTTGCAGAAAAAAATGCATATGCATGTAAGAGTATATTTAAATTAATTCGTCTAGAGAGATATAAAAAAAAAAAAAAAATATGAATTTGATTAAGGAAAGAAATTTAAATTGTTGTCGGATGAGGGAGATGGAAACTCAATTTTGGGAAGTTAAATATTTATGGAATTAGTTGGTAATTAATCAACTATATCGTGGTTTTATGGTATGATATGTTATTGCATAATTGTATTATCAAGGAACGTGGGTTCTTTCTTAGAATTTCTTTGTGAAATTTTGAGGTTGAAATAGAACGTGTTATTGCGTTGACTCATCATTGTTCTCATAGTATTATCTATTTGAATTTTTATTTTCTAAAAATAGTTTCATATTTTTAATTATTTCATGTTTATGATGACCCAATGCAAAGTCCAGGCTCTTCACTAGTGTAAAAGAAGTTTAGTGTATCTATTTCGATACATTATGCGTCATGCACCTGCAAAGTTTATGCTAATAACATTTTTCAACTGTTGTGAGCGGAACAAAATCACTTAAGCTAATGAATACAATGACGTCATCCTCATGGGGGATTCTTTTTATATATGAAGCTACTGAGAACATTTTTTGTAATGACAAATTACGGTGAAGTTCCATTTTAATAGTTCTTGTCATCCGCATGTCGAGAAAACGTTCTTGCAAAAGATAAATCATCTGGATAAATTTGTGTGAGAAAGATGATAAATGTTGAGAAGGATTAGCTAAGTGAATCCAACACAAAACATAAACTTCAAGCGCGAGACTAAAAGGCAAACCTCGAAACAACATTAATCGCATATTTAAAAACAAAACCTCCAAATAAAGCATGTCCAGGACAATCAATAAAAAAAAAAAAAGAAAAAAAAAAGAAAAGAAAAGTACATGATCAGACTCTTCGATACTACAACAGTATACTCAGATGACATCTCAAATTACTGAATTCAGAGGAATTCGAAAAGACGCAGATAAAGACCTTAATGTCTAGCAGCGAAAATACTGGGAGGCGTGAGAAAATAATGTCCATGTACACGTACAAATAAAAATATATCTTTTCTCGGATATGATTGGCTCTCATATGGGATTTAGTGCCGATCAACATTTCCCTCGCTTAGAAAGCAGTGCAGCGAACCTGCAACAACAAGGCGTAATTGTTGATTAATCAAATTAATTGCAATTAGATGATACAATATCATAAACAAGACAAAGAAGTAAATTTACCTTATGAGAGCCTCAGCATTGGTCTCTTTAGGACAAGGCTCCAAAGCGCCGGTATTTGGGTTTCTTTTAGAAACCGGTTTTCCCAGTAATTCCTTACCGAATTTCACCAGATCCTCCAAATTCTTCGCGGTGGCCTTGTCCATAGATGATAAATCCCCACACAAAGAGTCATCCTATGCACATAAAATCACGTTCACATTCATTGAAAGAGCACTAAAAAATAACTTAAATAAGAAAGTCAAATATTTGGCTATTGCAATTTAAGGAGCATAACTTTACTAAATGCTTGAGCTAAAAGTTTTAACCTGAATCCGAAGATAATGATCTTCGGCATGAAGAGTCGACATGGCCATGAGAAGATTCTCCTCGACCATGGCCTTACTTCCTCCATCGAACATATTTACAATCGGACAATTACCTCTTTTGTAGATCCAATCCGAAATGCCCCACTTTTTGGTTTCACTCGCATCGTAACCATCTTCCTTTGTGGTCCCCGTTCCAATTGATAATAGGAGAAACTGGCCGTGCTTTCTCGCTTCGGACAAATCATTAGTCCCACTCGTCACTTCCCGGACCGTTTCTCTTATTGCGAGCAAAATCTTCAAGTGATAACACAATAATCAATCTCAAGTAATAAATCTTAGGAGCCAAAAGCACCATATTAAATCAAAGAAAGGCAATCACTTGATAGTATAACGCACGGGATTATTTGCAGCAATGGCACCATCTATGAGGTTGAATTTCGTGATTTTTCCTAAAGGGTCGATCGTCTCGAAATAGTGAGATGGGAGGTAACCTGGCGCTGCCGAAGTCGCGATGCATACATCGGAAAGGAGGGCATCTTGACCAAGTGATTTTTTAATCTAACAAGCAAGGTCTCAACAATTCAAGTTAGATATGAAAACAACTTAATGTCGTGATTTGGAAATATTGGAAAAAGAATACCTCATGGCTTGAGAATACAGCTTTGTCATTCAACAGGGTGTCATAAGCTACAATCACAACGTTGGTCAATGTATCGTGCAATCTCTTTTCTCCTAGTTCTTTGCTTATGACACTGTGCAGGTACTCTCCATCATATTTTGGACCTTGAAAACACCTAATGGCCTCCTTTAAATGATGCAGCCCCCAAATATGTGTTCTGCATTTGGTCAAAAGAACTCTCAGCTGTAAAGTTTTCTAAATTAAATTGCAATACCATAATAAGGTATCTAAAAACTCAATAGAGTTACTCTATCATACTAATGTTAAACTAGGTGACAAATTACATCACCTTAGCTATCAATGAATGTATCTCTGGAATCGACATAATATTTCTACCGTACATTTTACATGAAATAGTAAGGAAAAAGGGGAAAGTACTTGATGAATTTTGTTAATTACCTTGGTTGTGGGAAAATCTTGGGGCTTTCTTTCAAATAAAAGTCAATAATATTTTTTGTAGTGAATAAAGGGCGGCCTTCTTTGTCTGGACAAGTGAGCATCGCCATAATCAGGCCACCGGAACTGGTTCCGGCAATTGTGTGGAAGTAGTCGGCGATTCTTACATTTGGACCGTCTAGTTTCTATGCAGGTAGTATCAAATATAATTAAATGTTAACGGCCATAAATCAGAAACATAAATATCCGCAAAGAATAGAGAAGTTATTTAAGTAGGAAGTCATTTTTGAATTACCTGAAGCTCAGACTCCAAGAAGCTGAGAATAACTGCAGCGATTATTCCTCTAATCCCTCCTCCATCGATGCTTAGAATGGGAATGAAATTGACTCCTTTCATTTTCTCTGTTCCATCTGGAATGGAAATGAAATCCCCGGCAGTGAGATTGTCTCCTTTCATTGCCTCTCTTCCATCGAATCTTAGAAGGGACATGGGCTTCTGGTGGATGAGGCGCTCCATTGATGGATCTGTTGATTGATGAAGAAAAAGTTGCTCGGTTAAGGGTTACGGACGAGAAAACAGCGCAAAAGAGAGCACTAGTAATTCGTTGAAGTTGCCAGGAAGAATGAACATTTGAGCTACAGCTTTATAGAAGGAATATGCGGTTGGCCATAAATGCATGGCTGAGCCAAGAAGGTACCGTACGTATTTTTTCATTTCTTCTGTCGACTGCTCCCCGGCCGTTGGTCAACCTTCGCCTCGTTTTCAAGCTCAGAGCAAGAGCGTCACGCATGGCTGAACCAAGTAAGTACGTACCGTACGTGCGTCCCTCTTCATTTCTTCTGGACCCATCAAATATATACACTCCCTGTCTTGTGTGGCTTTTAGGATCGACGTCCACCGCACGTCTTCTTAAGATTAATAGAAATGGCCACATTAACAATTCCTCGGCAGCAAAAGAGGGATTCGATTAATAATTCTAATTCACATCATCCAATTCGGATCGAGCAACATATACAGACTTAAACTTTAGACATAATTTAATAAACATTTCCCTAGTTTAAAGGATACATAGATTTTGTGCTTAATTCCAGACAAAGGATATCAAAAGCGATATTATAAAATCTCCTATCATAAACAAAATTATACACCCTAATGACTAAACTTAGATCCTTGAATCGAACTTGGCCCCATCGTTTCGCGGAAAATATCACAAGTTTCCTAAAATATTTTTAAAGTCATTTTTCAAGAAAATAACTCTATTTCAAAAAATGGCTATTTTTCGGTCTTCATTTAAAACCTAAAATTTGAGTGGAAAATATTTTCCATTATTCGTTAAATTTCATTTAATTGTTTGGAAAAAATTATTAAAAATTGAGTTTTAATATTTTTAATTGACCTAAAAATTAATTTTTATTTTTTAGTAATTTTTTAAAATGAATTTTTTATTATTTATATTTTTAAAAAATCGAAATTTTTATTATTTATTATTTATTATTTTTTTCTTTTCCTTCCTCCTTCCTCCTTCCTCCTCCTTCCTCCGCCGCCGCCTCCTTCATCCTCCTTCTTCCTCCTCCTTCCGCCGCCACCGCCTCCTTCCCGCCTAACGATGGCCGGCTACCCGGCGGCCGACCAAGACCCGGTGGCCAGATCCGGCGAGCTCGGGGCTCGGCCGATCTCGCCCGAGCTCGCCGCGAGCTTCGCCAGAGCCCGGCGAAGCTCGCGGTGAGCTCGGGTGAGGCCCGAGCCCCGCCCAGCTCGCCAGATCCGGCGAGCCGCGAGAGCTTCGCCTCCCCGATCTGGTGAGGCCCGATATGGGGCCTGTTTCTTGGAAGAGAAAATATTGGGTCTTGTACGCTGGAACGTTGGCGCCCGATCGCCTCACATCCACGGCCTGTTGATCTCCAGTTCCGCCCGCATCACGATCTCGCCGATCGCTTTGGTTCAGGTAAAAGTCACAGGGGAATACAGTGATTTTGGTGGGAAGGAATCAGTCACATATTAGATTTTTATCCATTAAAGTAACAAACGCAGTTTGATCTGCTCCTTCTCGGTCTCATTGGTCATATATTGATGCAAAATGCTTAGAGGCCTAGTATAATTGCTTTTTTCACGGGCAAGAAATCACCTGGCTGTTCTTGAGGGAGGAGAAGACAGGGAAAAGCCTCTGTTTTTTTTTGGTAGTCCTTACTGATAGTGAAAAGTCTCCTTCCCCCTGTTTCTTGAGAGATTATTGAAAACTATGCAAGCTGCTGGGAGATTGACTTCAATAACTTCCTCATTTTCTTTAATACCAATTTGTTGATTCTCATTTTTTTTTTTCCTTTTGTAATATAACTAGCATAATCATTCTAGAGGACATTTTCTGTCGATTCTTTATGCATGTGAACTGCTTTTACCATGTTTTATTGCAAATTAACAGATACTACAGGGAGAATACTTTGTTGGTCTCTTAAATTGAACCAGCCTTTTTCTTATTCTCCTATGTGCATCTAAGGTAATTAAGATTTCAAAATTACAGCGCTTGTAAGGACTGGACATTTCATAGAGTGTATCTCCTTGATCGATTGCTCATATTTATCTGATTTCCATGGCTGGCCATGTGGTTGACCTAAGTAGTTTTTCTGGCCATGAGAAACCATGAGGTGGCCTTTTTGCAGATAATACTTTACCGTCAATACACCCCCTTATCTGTACCCCTTTCATATATGTGTTATTGATTTTCTAGAGTTGTGGAATAATAATCAATGTTCCTTCCCAGAATATAGGAGAAATACAGTTATATTTTAAGTCCATTTGCATGCAGGTGAATGAGCTTAAGAAAGCTATGGGACCACTCTCTGGGCGAAGTTTGAAGTATTGTGATGATGCATGCTTGAGGAGATACTTGGAAGCTTGAAACTAGAACATAGATAAAGCAAAGAAAATGTTAGATGAGATGCTGAAATGGAGATCAGCTTTTAAGCCTGAGGAAATCAGCTGGGTAAGATGGCCAAGTGTCCCGGTGAATGAATACCTGCGCGAGTATTGTGATAGATAATTTATGCCGATGGCTATTGCCTGTTAAAACTTTAGTAGACATCTGATCCTTGTTACCCTAACTATTGTGTTGACCTGATAATTATTTTTATTTCGTAGAGTAAGTTCCTCGTATGGAGAAGAACTGATTTTGTGAATGAATGCGAATGCAGGATTGGTGTTAGTCAACAATAATTGAGTGGCTCTCATTTTTTGTGTCTTCTATGAGACTGCCATGACGCAGTGATATGAAGCATTAGGTGTTGGAGAGTTTATTGTTCAAGGGATAATAAGTGTCCCAGTATATTTTTTCACTCATGCTGTTTCCAAAATCATCATTTAGACCGTTTTAGTTGACAATATGGCTAATGAGCAGGTTGTGTTAGACATGCAATAGTACTTATTGGGACGCTGAATAATGCTTCCATTTGACAATGTGATGCTTACTAAAACATGAAGAAGTTGCTATTGAAGGTGAAACTGGAAAAGTATACAAAGCAAGTTTTCATGATCGTTATGGAAGGAGTGTTCTTATATTGAGACCTGGAATGCAGGTATTTATCCATCCCAAACTTTTAATGTAACATGTCCCTTATTTTAGGCTAGGGCCTTGCTTGACAACAATGGATGATATTTTCTTTTCTGACGTCCTGAATAATTAGATATGATACAGTTGATTGCTTCATAAATTCTTGATTAGCTGTGGACTGATGTTTATTGGTAATGTATTAATTAGGCAACAACCAATTATGGTTGACCATTAAGCTGTTTATCCTGTTTGAACAGGGGTCAGCTTTTTAAAAAGATGGATTTTGAATTTTTTTGCACATGGGGTTCTAATCTAGCTCATTCAGGTTCAATGATATTTGGTTACTCCAGTTGCGGATAGATTACACTGTTGCCATTGGCTTCACAAATTTGGTTCCCATTGAATATGCTCAATGTGAACAAATTGTAGTGACTATTTAGCTGTCATAGCCAAACAGTGTGGGCAAAGTGATGCTTCATCCACTTTTTGGGTGTCTTGCAATCAACAATTTGGCAGATATTTGTGATGTATAGTCTGATTGATTAGCGAGCATCTACATTGACTGAAATGATACTGTTAACTAAGCTTATTATCACTGAAAAGGCTAATTTTTTACTCCATGCAGAACTGTGCTGTCTCTGCTGCGAATTATCAATGGTGCACATTCGGCAATAACTTTAATGTTCTCATTGAATGTACTGCGACGGACTTAACAAAGGCTAAGATAGTTCTAAATACAATGGTGAGCATACTCAATTGTTTGTCCTTTTCTCTACACCCATCCTTCTGTATAGAGGACTAATGCAGGCAAGTGTTTTCCTTTAGGTGACAATCTTCTCGGCATACTGTGGGAAGAAGTATGAAGTTGAACCAGTTGAAGTGATATACTCTAATGGGGGTTCATTCGTTTATCCTGATTTGTCCCTATACAATATGGAAGTTTCCTTATCTTATGTCAACGATTCAATTGGAGTCGCCTTGAAAGCTGAAGAGGTATTGTGAATATTCATTTCAAGCTGGAGTTTAAATGTTCGCATTAGGTGGATGTGAGCTTATATTAGAGTTGGTTGGTAATATTATTCTCTCATCAGTTTGAGTTAAATTTTTTGTTCGCCATGTGTTATTGTGCTATTTTGTTGCTACAATGATATCTAACAATGACCTTGTTTTATTTATTGGGTGGCCATCTCTCTCGCTTGATCGCTCGCTCTCTATCTCTCACTTGAATGGTGTGTGGTGGTCGCCTTTGTATCTCTCACGGGTGCGCGTGAGATGGAGAATCAATTACGGCAATCTTAAGTGACCATCGCGACAAAGATGACCGCCACCATGGGGGTCGTTGTGGTGTTGGTGTCGCCCGCCATCGAGAAGGACGTTGCTGTTGTCCTAGAGTTTCGGGGGCAGTCATTACGTCTAGGTTTTCTTTTTGTTTGTTTGATTTCTTTTCTAATCCTAATATTTTATATTGTAATTTTTCAGTAATTTATATTAGAAAGCATCCGTAGTATGTAGTACATACGATTATATATGAAATGAGTCATCGGATAAGTGATTTGATATAAAGAAGTTCAAGGATTGTAATTTTCAATCCCTCGCTTTGTTCCATCTAACTCCATGCTACCCTTTGGTCAAACATGATCCTACTTTAGAATAGAGATTTCAAAAGAGAAGACCTATTTGATTTTCTTTAGATATTCACTGAAGAAAAAGAAAGAAAAATTGAAGGGAATCGGTCACTTTGTATTCGATTTGAGCAAAGAAAATGAAAAACAGTCCTGGTCTAGGACAAAGAGAGGAAAAACTCAAATGATTTTATGTCCCCTCAACAGTCCTTCCTATCCAACGGGAGACCAAACCATTGCTGAACTTAGAGGAAGCAGCGATGGTAGGTGGTAATCACTAGTAGAGAGGGCTGAAATGCGGCAACATATCACGCTTAAGAGTTTTGGATTTCTCTTTCCTGTGTTTTTCCGCTTAAAGGACACAAGAAGGCGCTGAACCAAATCATGAACCCACTTAGGCAAAGCAACTACTATAATCATACGGGCTAATCATGGGTGCGGTTCTGGGGGAATTTACATAAAAAAGCTCGGATCTACTCAAAAAGTCCTCATCTCCTAGCTAATTATTCCAGTATCTTACACCATTTTAGACCATGGAACGAGAAACAAAGGGGAACCCGATGCGGGAAATCAGTTGAGAGTCGCAACACTGCTTCCAGTGCCAATAGGAGCGGCGGGGGCAGGGTAAATAGGCATGTGACGCATAGGAACCAAAATAGGGAACCCAGCGGCAGGGGTTCTGCAACACAACAGTTAAAATTGGTATCAGGCGACATGCAAAAAGACAGCAGTAGAAACTTATATGCTAATTTCTATCATAAATTTCTCTTTAATTTTCCTTCCATGAAGGAGGAGAGGAAATTACTAGGAACTGATAAACAGCAGGTGGCTCGACCAAGTACATAGAATGTTTATAACTGACCAAGACTATGCTACTTGACAAATGAAAGAACCAAAAACCTGAAACGGTTCATGATGACTTCAAAAATTTGATGACCTGCAGCACAAAATCGTGCTAATTCAAAACAAACATGTTGGTGCATAAGATGAAGGAGAGGATCCTAAAATTCGAACACATCAATCATCTATCATCTACTTACACTAGATAACACGATAACCATCAGCGAAGAACACCTTTAGTTTACTCTTTAAAATAGTTCATTCACTTTGCAACATGGGGTAATAAATATGCACAGTAACATATCATCGGTATTTCCTACATTTGGATTGAAGTTAATTTTCTAATCAGAACATATTTGAACATATCAAGCAGGAAAATGGTGGTAATCGAGATTGAAAAGCTCAATGACTGATTTCAAGGTTCAAGACGCATACCTGAGAGCACAACAGACTCTTACTTGGCCACACTAGCACCACACACATTGCTCTCCAAACTAAAACGCAGAGCTTGGCATTGTTCTCCAAACTAAAACGCAGAGCTTGGTTTTCAGCCATGACACACTGAAGTAACCTCCCAAGTCTCCTCCATTTGCCCTCAAGGTATTTGCTCTTCACCTCCAGATCTCTAACATACGCTTTCTTCCTCTCTCTCGACCTAACAGCAGGATCCCTGTTCCTCGGCTGCTTGAAATATATCAAATGACCTTCTGTTGGGACGGCTTCGAAATATCATACATGCTGACTAATTAACAAATTAGCAATTTCTATCCCTACATATTTATCCCTGATATGGTACCTAGCAACCAGTGGAGAGAGAGATGAAATAAGAATGGACTGCTAAGTTCAATTTAAAGGTGTACATAGGAAAGACAATGTTCAAAGAAAAGCAAAGATGTATTGAAGACTACACATTTTCACCTCTTTCCTGGCTCTCTTAAAAGTAATGTTATAGGCATAAGACTAGGCTCTCGAAGTCTCCGACTGTGCTAATGTAGAGTCGACAGCTGCTTTTCTAAAAACTTCGCCCTTTTACTAAAATAATATACCTCCTTTCTCAGTTTTGTTTAGAGAAAGGAACAAAAAGGGTCAAAGAACATGACCTAATTTCATATTTTTCCTTGAGGGAATGCCTCAGAGAATGACCAGCCTTACTTGAGGTGCTTTTGAAGTCGCCACATTGGGTGCCTGCCTAGGCAACTCCAGTGCTTTTGAGAACACTAGTGACACCTAAACAAAACAGTTGATCTCACTTCAACTCATAAACGAGACCAAGCACTTAGTGGCTTAACGTGGCAGAAGATGCTTGAAGGCCTAGATTATTTTCTCTTTGCAAATTGAACCCAATGCATCGATCAACCCCCAAATAACTCAAGGTTGCAATATTAATGACTTAAGTGGCAATGGTTGAATCAAAACTAAGTCAACATGTCATTACATTTAAGTGGTTATTTATTATTTTCCCTTAACATCAATATACACATTTCATATTTATACATGGAGCTCACATTACGAAGAAGAGTGTATGAAGAAACCAAGATTCCTCTTTGAATCATAGATAACAGGGAACACAGGCGAGTTCTCTATTATGTGCAAGGACTTCTTCAATTTCAAATCTGACTGCAACAAAGTAGCGAAAAACCGGTAAAACAACATGGCAAAAATGAGGAACTATTACATAATTCTTCATTTACAGGAAGATATCAACTAGCACACTGAATAACCAAGTTCCAAGCATAAGATATATGTAACAAAACAAATATGACAGTTATAAAAAAGACCATTAAAAGGAGCAGCTATTGAGGACCCACCTTATAAAATTCATTAGTTCATCAGCTCTGAAGTTCTTCACCTAATATCAGAACAGAAACTAAGGCGCGATCAGCCAAAACATTAATCACAGTTGGTAGAGAAAACAAAACAAATATATAAATGAAAGCAATCTCATGAACGCAAAAGTGGCATTGACATGTTAAACATACTTAATTCGGGAAACCCGGGCATCATCTATACATATCAGAGAGAGAGATGTACCTCCACCACCATCGATGATCTTCGGCAGCTAGCTGAAAGTGCGTGAGAGCCCCGGTGATTAATGAAATTGTGATGACCAGAATAATGAAATGAAAAATATCGTGCTATAAAGGTTTTAGACCCTATTACCCCCACATGCTCATTAACATGTAATGCAGCTGCATGTATATTGTAGAAAAAGGCAAGAAACCTGCCAGGACCATCTGTGGAAGTGTGCCCCTGTACCATCGGAGTGACGGGACCTCTCTGGGGCACTTTGAGGTCTCACAAGTAGCTTGAAACTCACTGCGGCTCTTTTTCCCAGCTATTCCCCCCAAGAACAAGCAATGGCAATGCAAGCGATATCCAAATCAACAGTAATATCAAGATTGTTCCTAGAGGAAGTGCTGTGTTTGCTTGGTAAGACGCCACGACAGTATTAAGGAAGCAGAATATAAGAAACAACGGCACAGAAAATAAAGACCTTGTCAGCAGCAAATTTTTGCCATGTTGTAAAACTCAGAAGATTAGGCTCAAGTTTCATTATGAATATTAAAGTGTTCAAATGGAGATGCTTAAAATTTAGCCTGTTAGAAACCCAATTTTTTCCCTCAATCTGGCAGTAGAATAAGACAGCTACATATCCAGCAAAGCCAAAAGTCATGGTGTTCAGGACTATTAATGCTATGAACATTTTTCCTCGGTTGAATGGATAAATACACCAAGAAGCCCAAGTAGTAAAGTAAATGTGGCTCTGAGAAAAAAGATTGTAAATAATCAGAAGTTTATAACACAAGAAGTTAGAGGACTGCTGATCGGCCTTTTGAGTAAGATGATCTCAGATGCATTGATTGGTTAAGAAACTCACAGAATGCACAGCTGAGCACCAGAACCGAGGGCTGCAGCAAACAAAGACCCGTTATTTGGATACCGGAAGACATCAGAACGGATGCACTTCCATCCTGTCTGCTCTCTGTCTACTGCTGTGTCTTCAGGTATGAAACTGCCAAGCGATCAAATGTAAAAACACATATTCCATAGCATAGATAGAGAGAACACAATAAGAACAAGGAAAAGAGGGTGACAAATGCTTGCACTCTTACTCATAGAAATCCTTCTAGATGACTCTCATATAGTAAATTAAAAGGCATCCAAACAGAATCAGAAACGTCACATATGTTGAAAAATGGTGTATTGAAGAATTGTGTGGCACTGAATACTTCTTCATCCTTTCATGGAAATGTGCATTTGTTTCTATCCAGTGCACGATGTACTGTAGCTCTATGTCCATATCCCTGCCTTCAGCCAACTCCACTACCTCATTAGGGTGCATCAACAAAGGCGAACCCCAACGCGGCCTTTGTTTCTCGTTCCATGGCCAAGAAATTTGTCTCCATCGCCGTACTGTCTTCTGGTTCTCCACATCAATCACGACTCCATCGGAATCATCGTCCTCAGAATCATCAGCCACAATTTCCCAATCAGCACTACGCACGCTCTCCGCCAAAGCAGCGTCCTCTTCGCCCTCTCCATTAACCACAATCGATGGTGGCCTATCCGGTGAAGCCTTCTTGACCTGCGGCCTCCTGCTCCCAGAACTAGTAGTCATCCACACACGAAACCAAAAAAAAAAAAAAATGAGAATCCCGAATACGTGCCATGGAAACCGAGGAAATCAGCCAGCTGGCGGAGGGTGAAAAATATTACTTGATATGAAAAAGTACTCATAGTGGGATTTGAAAAACCATATTATTATTAGTGAGACTAGTTCCATGAATCTACCCGAGAATCGAACCGGACCAGCGATCCGATTCTTGGGTGGATCCATGCAAAACAGATGGTTCCTGGTTTCAATTTTTTGGAACCGGTCCTTAGTGGGCGGTTCTCGGTTACAGGCCGAGAACCACCCATCCGAACCATACACACCCCTAACTAAAACCTTTTTTTTTTTTTTTTTTTTTTCTTATTGTGGTTTTTGGCGAGGGTGTGCATGAGAGAGAAGACCGCAACGTGGATGTTTCGACGGATAATAAGCGCAATGTTTTGGTTAGAAATTAAATTTTAAAACAAAAAATAAAATAATCGCTATTCTTAATTTTAGACGAGTTTCTAAGTAAAAATACGTATAAAATTTCTCCCTCTTAGGCGGCAACAAAGGGCGACAGCAGCAAACGGTGGGTGAGTGGCCGATTAATAGTGATTACGAGTGATAAGAAGAGTTTTTTTTTAATATTTCTCATTTCTCTTTCAAACTTATTTTCGGACTAAAAATTTATTCAATAATTAAAAAAATGAAATTACATTACAAAACAGATTTTTGTTCCAAAAATATCTCTAGAGCATAAAAATAATTCTTGAATCGAAAGAAAATGGTTATTAATATTCTAATTGGAAAAAATCTATCTCCATTTCATGTAATTTCCATAATAGGGGTCGAAACATCCGTCTATTTACAATCCGGCCACTTTGAGCTGTCTACGTTGCAGCATGCGAATACAAGGAATGGGGAAGGTCAACTTAGCGGTTCTCACCTCACTAAGAAAAAATTTATAAAACGAAAACATAAACATTTAGGCTATATTTGACGGTTATGATAAAATTCATAACATAATAACATCTATTTTACTTTGTGTTCGGTTATAAAGCCCATGGGCCGATCTATTTGCTCCCTCTCGTGGCCTCTTTTGGGCCCGATCATAAAGAAGCGCGGACCGAGAATTGGGCTCTCGCGACCAAAGTCTGACTGTACTACCCTCGAGTCCCGCCCGATCTCCTCCGTCTGCAATTGCATCCGCAAACGAAGTTGACAAAATCTTTCCCCGTTTTCCAGGAATTCACAATCCAGGAGGAAATGGTGGGAGAGAATAGCAGATCTACAAGATTGAGACCAAAAAAAAAAAATTGAGAGAGGGCGAGAGAAGCTGATGTGGACCCACGAGTGGGACTGTAGGCTGAGCATGACGCAGTCCCAGCACACGGCCACAAAACCGAGCATCGCTGGGTCGTTGCAAATGAATTCGATCGGGCCCACCACAAACGCCACTGCGGGAGCCAGCGCGTGGAGGTTGTTGGGGCTGCCTGGCGCCTAGTGATCGTCCAGGGCAGGAAGGCTTCTATCTGGGCACCGAAGACCGGGGTCGAGGCATCACCATAGTTGTCGATGCCCCGGTGGTAGACTCCAGATCCGAGGTCCGCCAGGACGTACTCGACCGCTCCCGCCATGGATCACCGAGGAGTGAAGTAACTTGTGATTAAGTGCGATAGACATCGAGACTGCTGCGCAGGAAAGAAACCATCAGAACTATTGGCAAATTGGGTCTACACTATAGCCCATAATTGTCATTGTATTGTTTTAGCCCTAAACCTATGTATATATTGTAAATTACTACGTTAATGCAAGTAAGTTCGCCCAATCTCTACATGGTATCAGAGCGGCGATTCTCGGAGCCCGTCTCTCACGTCTCTCTTTGGCCTTCTCGCTTGCAGTGCTCCAACGAAATGGCTCCGATCGAGCGCTAGGGTTTCTTTCGGCTACGTTTTCGACAATACATTGCAATCAGGAGGCTCTCAGCAGAATAGGGTTTCTCTCCAAGGCTACTCCTTTGGTGGCTCTTTGCAAGAGATCTCTCTTGCGTTTGCTCTGTCTCTCTCGACTCAAATCCCTGCAAGAGAGATCCTGATTTGGTAGCAGTTTTTGATCCCCACAGAGAGCATCCATCGAAGACATATTCACGACACATTCTTGATTTGCAACCCGCGGCAACTCCAACATTCAGGCTAAAAAAGACGAGGTGGTGCCAACAATCTCATCTCCGTTGTTTTTTTTTCCACCGATCCGTGGCCGTTCCTCACTGTCCGGTCAACACGCCTCAAACTAACAACCACCAGCCACTTTTTTGGCCGCAAATAATCACGGCAACCGAGTCTCAAAATTCTTCAGCCAACGTTCCTGCACATGAGTGGGTAGGCAGCCCTTATTTTTTGCATCATTCTAATAACCCACGATCTAATCTTGCTGGCATGGTCCTTATGGGTGACAATTACAACAATTGGTCTCGTGCCATGGAGATTACCCTTTCCACCAAGAACAAGATGGTGTTTGTTACTGGAGAAATAACAAAGCTAGTTGCAACAGATCCTACCTATACCTCTTGGATTCGTGTGAACAATATGATTTTATCTTGGATCCTTAATTCCATCTATCCAAATTTGGTGCCAACAATTCTCTACATAGAATCAATTGCGGATGTCTGGGCTGATCTTCGTGAACGTTTTTCGCCATCAAATGGACCTAGGATTTTTCATCTCGAGCAAAAGATATGCACTCTTGCTCAATGTGACGATGCCGTGACTAAGTACTATAACAATTTGTGAAGTTGCTGGGATGAATTGAATAATTTGGATCCGTTACCACAATGCTCTCGTTCGGCTCATTCTATCATCACTACACAACAAGAGAATCGGCGCTTGTTTCAATTTCTCATGGGTCTCAATCCGAGGTACGCTAATGTTATTAGTCAAATTTTACTAATGAATCCGTTGCCTAGTGTTGCACGTGCATATGCGCTAGTTCTTCAAGATGAGTCACATCGCCATATCCAATTGGACCACCCACTATCAGACCAAACCAGCACTTTGCTTAGCACTCACGAAAATAATGCTCCACGGTCATACATGAATTCCTCATGTCATGGACAAGAAAGATGTGCCCACCGTGGCATCCCAGGACATACGCGGGGTGTGTGTTATCGACTTCATGGCTTCCCTCCTAACCACAAGCAACGTCATGGACAGCCATCTACTTCATCTCGGCTCGCAGATAACAAGTCCAGTCATACTTCTGATGCGGCACCTCCACCATTCACAAATGATCAGTATAAGCAATTGATACGCTTGTTGCAAGAGGTAAACATCCCGAAAGCCAACCTCTCAAGTAATGTTCTCTGCTTAACTTCGAATTCATTTAATTCCAATACTTGGGTCATTGACACTAGCGCCACCAATCACATCACATTTGAACCCCATTACCTTACAAACCTGACATACTATTCCTCTCCACATCCCACTGTTGGAATTCCGAATGGTGTTGGTGTCTTCGTGACATCACACGGTTTAGCCCACCTTACCTCAACTATCTCCCTTGATAATGTCCTTTGCACTCCCCTTTTCAAATACAACTTATTGTCAATCTCCAAACTCACTCAAACTTTAAACTGCTCAGTCATTTTTTTTTCCTAACTACTATCTTTTTCAAGACCTCTTGACGAAGAAGATCATTGGTCGGGGCCATGAGCGTGGTGGTCTCTATTATCTAGAGATTCCTACTGAACCTGCCATTCTTTCTACTACAACCTGTTCATCTCATCTTTAGCACTCCCACTTAGGACATCTATCTGAGTCAGTTTTATCCACTTTGCAACAAACTTTATGTTTTAGTCTAGCAAAACAATTCAGTCCATATGATGCTTGTCATTTATCCAAGCAAACGCATCTGTCTTTTGCGTCTAGCACCATTACTACTTCACGTCATTTTGAGCTTATTCATGTTGACATTTGGGGACCTTATTCCCATTTTACACATAAGACATGTCGTTATTTTTTATCTATTGTTGATGACTATTCGCGATATACTTGGATTTTTTTTGCTTACTTTTAAGTCTGATGCAATTGACTCTATGATTCGCTTCTTTACCTTTGTTGAGACTCAATATCAAACCAAAGTCCAAACTATTCAATCTGATAACGGGACTGAATTCCTTTCCTCTCGCTTACAAGAGTTTTTTTGTGCACATGGTGTTCACCACCAACGTAGTGGCCCTCACACTCCTCAACAAAATGGAGTTGTTGAGCGTAAACATCGTCACTTGCTCAATGTTGCTCGTGCATTACGTTTTCATTCTAGCATACCTCTTCACTTTTGGGGGGGATTGTGTCTTAACTGCTACTCATCTCATTATTAGACTACCGAGTCCTCTCCTACACAATAAAACCCCATATGAACTTCTTTATGGCAAACCACCTTCCTATTCTCATCTTTGTGTCTTTGGCTCATTATGCTATGCTTCCACCGGTCATCTTCACTCCGATAAATTTGGTCCCCGATCTCGCCGATGTGTTCTAATAGGTTATCCCACAAATCACAAAGGTTACTATCTCTATGACCTTCAAGACCAAACAATTTTTACCAGTCGTGACGTCATTTTCTTTGAACAAGATTTTCCTTTCCGTCAAACTATCAAACATACCACAACCTAACAGACCTCAGTACTTCCATTACCCATACCCGACTTTGGTGAAAGGTACCCACCTCCCTCAACCCCAGTCCCTACACCTACGATTGCACCATCACCAACTGAACCTAAAGCCATGCCTCGGCCATCTCGGCAACGCCATCCACCCAGATATCTTCGGGATCACTACTACGCTATTGCGGCCTCTGATCAATCTTCTTCAGACTTTAAGGTAGCTGAATCAGGTACTATTTATTCTTTATCCAACTGTTTATCATACTCACGTTTCTCACCCACTTTCCGTGCCTTTTTAGCCTCCATATCCTCTAAACAGGAACCTCACACTTATGATGCTGCATGTCAATCTCCCAAGTGGCGGGAGGCAATGTCTTCTGAGATATATGCTCTTGAACAAAATGGCACTTGGGAAATTGTTCATCTTCCTCCTAACAAACATCCCATTGGATGTAAATGGGTTTACTACATCAAATATAATTCCGATGGCACCATTGAGCGTTACAAGGCTCGGCTCATTGCAAAGGATTACACTCAAACAGAGGGGATTGATTACCATGACACATTTGCGCCTGTTGCTGAAATGGTAATTGTTCGCACTTTATTAGCTCTTGCTTCAATTCGTCATTGGCCTCTCTACCAATTAGATGTGAATAACACTTTTCTGCATGTGATCTTGACGAAGAGGTCTACATGAGGTTTCCACCGGGTTTTCATACTAAGGAGGAAAATTTAGTTTGTCGACTTAAGAAATCACTCTATGGCCTTAAACAGGCATCGAGGCAATGGTTTCCTAAATTCTCTTATGCACTAATTGATGTTGGTTTTCAGCAGTCAAAGGCGGACTATTCACTTTTTACATTAGTCCGTGGCTCTCTCTTGACCATTGTCCTTGTTTATGTTGATGATTTGGTTATAACGAGTGATGAAGAAGTTATGATTCAACTTCTCAAGCGATTTCTCAACACACAATTTCATATTAAGGACTTGGGCACTCTCAAATATTTCTTGGGCATTGAAGTTTCTCGTTCCAAGTCTGGGATTTTCTTGTCACAAAGGAAATACACTCTTGATATTTTGTTTGACATTGGTCTTCTTGGTGGACATCCTATTGATACACTGTTGGAACCCAATATACAATTTTTGGAGTCCTCTCCAACTCTTAAGGATCCAAGTTAATATCGACGACTTATTGGTAGATTATTATATCTTACAGTAACTCGTCCAGATTTACTCTTTGCAGTGCAACATCTTAGTCAATTTATGCACTCTCCTCACGAAGACCATTGGAATGCTGCCCTTAGCATTGTGCAGCTCAAGCATGATCCTGGCATTGGTTTATTTTTCCCATCTGATTCAACTCTCCAACTTAATGGTTATAAAGATTCTGATTAGGCATCCTATTCTACATCCCGACAATTTGTTTCTGGCTACTGCATGTTTCTTGGTTCTTGTCCTATCTCATGGCGTTCCAGAAAACAAACCATTGTTGCCCGTTTCTCAGCAGAAGCCGAATATCGTGCTATGGCGTCTGCCACATGCGAAATCACATGACTTCACATGCTTCTCTCGGATCTCCATGTCAACATTACCATTGCCAATCTTTTTTGTGATAATAAAGCGGCCATCCACATAGACACTAATATTGTGTTCCACAAACGAACCAAAAACATCGAGATTGACTATCACTTTGTTCGTGAAAAAATTCAAGATGATACTTTGCGTACTCTTTATATTCCCAGTCACTCCCAACTCGCGGACTTGTTCACGAAACTGGTCGCACGTGATTTATTTTGTAATTTTAAGAACAAGTTGTTGACATGTTTACATTCACCAACTTGAGGGGGAGTATTGGCAAATTGGGTTTATACTAAAGGGCATAATTGTCATTGTATTGTTTTAGCCCTAAACTCTATGTATATATTGTAAATTACTTCATTAATGCAAGTAAGTTCACCCAATTTCTACCGGAACAGAAGGGCGAGAGACCACGTATATAAGTCGAAATAGCGGCCATGGAGCGATTCAGTAGAGTGAAAAGACGTGTGGAGAGGAATGGGAAGGGTCCATGGTGTGGCTCGGATCGTGCTTGCGTGGTCCTTTTTAGGAATCAAGAGACTCTCCCGTGCAAATTCGTGTGGCGCATTCTTTCCACACAAGCCCCATACAGGCATGCACAAAAGCGAACGCAAGAAAATAAGAAAATAAACGAAGAAGCCAGAGTTCGATTTCACCCGTTGTTCGACGCTGTTAAGGTGGTCCATGGCCCATGTAGCTTTTGACTGGGGAAAGAAAAAGAAGTTGCAAAAACATAGTTTTGGGCCACCGCCAGTTGTTTACTAAATTTAAGGATCCAACTAGGCTAACAGCCGTTACACTGAATTTGTAACGGTGCTTTTTTAGCTACAAATTTTACATTATGTTGATTGGACTTATTTGGGCAACCGGAGTTTTAAATGTCCAAAAAAAATAGAAAAAAAAAATGGCCCTTATGCTGCAAAATCACAAAAGCACCGTTTAAAAGAATAATAAAAATCATAACCTTATTATTTAGTACATTGTTAAACACCTACTTGGAACGAAAGTTAATGCCTTTCATATTTTCTTTAACTTTCATGCTTTGTGCCAATATGTATTAGTAAAATGCCACGCATAATTTCCAAAAGATAAATGGAAATTTTAATTAAATTAAAAGTCATGTGATTATGGGTGCGTTTGGTAACGTTTCGTTTAAAAATTGTTTTGGGAACAGAAATAGAAAAAAAGTGTTTCTTCCGGGAACAATTTTTGAACAAAATACGTTTGGTAAATCTGCTCCAGAAATATAAAAAGAATAGAAACACGTTTGGTAAATTTATATAATTTTTTATTTTATTTTTCTATTTTCTTTCTTATTTTTCTTATTTATTTTTCATTTTTTTCTTTTTTTCTTCTTTGGCCGGTCGTCGGCGATCGCCGGCCATGGCCAAGGGCGGCAACCAGCCAAAGAAAAAGAAAGAAAAAAAGAAGAAGAAAAAAAAAAATAAAAAAGAGAAGTGTTTCTAGATTTTGTTAAAAAGAAACAATTTTTTTTTTGTTTTTTATTTCTTTTTTTTGTTCGAACAAAAGAACAAAAAAGAACAAAAACGCACACAAACGCGTTTACATTTTTTTTTTTAAAAAAAAAACAGAAATTTTTGTTCCTGGAAACAAAATAGGGTGCAGCCAAACGCACCCTATATTGCTAGCTATGTGATAGACTAGAATGAGACAAAATATATAGGGATGGTGCACTTCACAGTGGCAAATGAAAAAGTCATAGACTGAAGAACGAGACAAAATCCATGGATGTCAACAACATGATTCTTAGTAAAAATTAGAGATTCACCATCTTAATCCATGGATGTCATCAACAGGATTCTTAGTAAAAATAGAGATTCACCGTCTTAATCCATGGATGTCAATAACATGATTCTTAGTAAAAATAGAGATTCTCGTAAGATATAATAGAAAGAAAAGATACTCTATATTTATATTTTCTATATTTGAATTATATATACTATACATGCAAAGCAAGAAGGAAAGATGACATCGGTTTAGTCGACAATTTACAATTAAATATTATGATTATTTCACCAAAGAAAAAAAAAAGTCTTAAATAAAGCTGAAGGTAAGAGACAAATAATTGAGGCAAAATCTAGCTCTCAAACGAATCCCCCCGAGTTCCATAGACGTCATCATTTTCATTCTACATCCTGCGAACCCATATCCAGAAACATCATGAGGCCTCCAGGTAGTACCTGAGTTCTCTTTTTTCATTCACCATTGACACATTAGGGCATCCCATTAGTAGACCGACCCAGGCCGATTCATCAAATTCTAATATTATCGACCGTTTTTTGCGTATATCCAGAAATCTTTCTCATTATCATAGCAGATCCTAAAAAAAAGAGTTTATATCAAGTAAAATATATATTGCGTATATCCAGAAATCTTTCTCATTATCACAGCGGATCCTTAAAAAAGAAAAAAGTTTATATCGAGTAAAATATATACTTCAACCTTCCTATCGGCCCATATGCAGAAACGTGAACCTATTTAATCCACCGTTGAGCCGTCATTTATCATCGTCCACCTGATTTTCGATCAAAATCACGTCTCTTCCTCGAGCCGAGCCCTATACATGTCTCTGATTTTTGGTCAGCTCTACTTCTTGATGTGCTTCTTTGCTACTTACACGCATCTGAATCTTCTTTTTCTGTCCTAATCAGTATGTTGCCATGTCTCTATCTTTGCAATCTCCCATTTGTAAGAATCAAATGAAGACACACCCACTGAACATACCTTATTTAACTGGATTACTTTTTATAGGATATTGAGAGCAGCGATGCCTAGAGAAAAGGATCTGTTTTGGCAGCATGTAACTCCCCTGAATGAAAGTAATAGCAAGTGGCGGTGTAATTTCTGTCAACAGGAGAATAGTGGAACGGCAACAAGGATCAAGGCTCACTTGGCTGGAATTGCACGTTTCGGTATTAAGGGATGTGAGAAAGTTGGTGATGATGTAAAAGCAGAAGCCAGGGACAGACTGATGCCTCAAAAAGTGATGGACTCAAGCGACAAAAGTGTATCTGAGGAAGGGATACTGGGAAACGTTAGAGCAGCTCCCACCAGCCAATCCCATGGGTCAAATGTGGAGGGAGGAACCAACTTACAATTTCCACTAGGTATGCATTTCCAAATTACTGCAGAAAATGGGCAGTTTAGCAAAGAAAAAAAAATTATCGATCTGATCTTAACTATGAATTGCTAGACCCATCAACATCAGAAGGCATAAAATTATCGATCTATATTGAACAGGACTCACTCAGGCGTGTCCTATCACACTTGTTAAGTATACTTAATGAAAGAAATATTCTTATTTTCAATGCATTGATTACACATAATAGAATAGAGATAGTGCATTGAAAATTACTAACTTTACTTTATTGGGTGTTTAACAAGGGTCACGAGAGGGCACTTATTAACAAAGTCCATATTAAATTTATCATTCACTTGATCTCTTTGTAAAACCCATGTTGCTTTGTTATGTGGAGTAAGAATGTTTTTATCAGAGTCTAACGCATGAAGTTGTGACTTATAAATTACGGATGCCTATAGGTGCATCGGCACAGGCATCATTATCCTTGAATGATCGAATTACCGGCACACCTTCTAACCAACCACTTCGAAGATGCAATGAAGAATGTGGAACTGAAACCAGTTCATTTCATCTTCGAGAATCAATGGACACAGATGCTGCAACTCATGAAGATTCGCAAGTTCTGGAGGGTGGAGCAAATATGGCCGGCCCATCATCATCACAAGGTATGCCTTGATTTACCTAAATAGCTACCGTTGTTCTGAATGAATCTTAGACATTCCCAGATTATCTTACTCAAGCGAGCATTGATGTTTTCATTACAGTGATGATACTTCCTTTTTATTATCAAATCACTTTAGCATAACTCAAATTCATCTTGTTCCGTATTGCAAAGTTTCCAAATTATAGTGGTATCATTGCATAGTCTGTATATCAGATATCACTATCTTTTTACTGCACGGTTTCTTTCAACAAAATATTTAACTTTATGTGCATGCTGATTTTCTTTGTCAATCTTTTTCATGATCAAGTTCTGTATGTTTTTTGACCTGTAACCATGGCTTGATTTGAAAGTCCCATTGCTAATTGATCTTACGCTTGAATATTTCTTGCAACCAGCTTCGGTGCCCCCTCAACATCAAAGTGTTCCACAGCAATGCATTGATCATGAGACAAGGTCTGCGGAGCAGAATCCGACCATAGTTGCATGTCACCTACTAGATCTAATGGACATGGATCCATGTATTACATCATCATCACAAGCTCCAAATAATGCTCCACCTCCTATTCCACCTTGTGGAACAGGCCTGATAATCCCATCGTTATCACTAGGTCTATGTTTATTTACAAACATTAATCCTTATGTATCACCATGTTACATTATTATGGGGCAGCAAAATGCTAAGATGAGACTTCTGACATATGATCTTTTAAATTGCAGAATTAGATATGAATGAGGATGCGCCAATGACAAGTCATCAAAACACAGGCAACGACATTGAAGGGAGTAGAGATTTAAAAAGAAAACTAGAATTATTATATAGCAAAGAAGCTAGCATAAGGGATGAGTTACTATTTGCTGAATCTCTGTCCCTATGGAAGCTGAGCGCGGAAGTTGCGAATTGGTTGGCGGATGTGGAGAAGCTTAGAAATAATTTTTGTAGTATTGAAACAGCAAGTGAGGATTGTTTGCCATCACATCAAGAGGCGGATAAATTGACTCGAGGAGTAGAAGACCTTATGAGACAAGGCAAAGGACTATTTGAGGCTAGAGAGACCAAAGTCGGTAAATTGTTAAAAGAAAAGATGGTGGGAGAGGCATTTCAGAGAAATACTACAGAGGTTTTGGAGTTCCTAGTAGGGAATGAAATATCCCGACTAGGTATTTATGGAATGGGGGGTGTTGGTAAAACGACTATTATGGTGTATGTACATAATAGACTCCTCGAGGAAGCAAACTATGGCAATGTATTGTGGATCACCGTGTCACAAGATTTTAACACACGAAGGTTGCAAGACGACATTTGGAAGGGGTTAGGTTTGGGCATTATACAAGAATGGGATTTGAGGAAACGAGCAGCAATATTGTCCGATTGTTTAACCAGAAGAGGGAAGTATACAATAATTCTCGATGACTTGTGGGAATGTGTTGATCTTGAAGAGGTGGGAATCCCTATTAAAGCGGATGGAGTGAAGTTGGTCTTAAGCACTCGATCCTTCAATGTTTGCTGCCAAATGCATTGTGAAAAGAAAATAAAAATCAAACCTCTATCCCATATTGAAGCCCAGAGTTTATTTTTGGAGGAGCTTGGATTTGATCTTAATTCGGAAATTAAATGTGTTGTGGAATCCATTGTTAAAGAATGTGCAGGTTTGCCACTTGCAATCATAACAATGGCGAGAAGCATGCGAGGAGTGACTGATGTGTTTGAATGGAGGGATTGCTTGGAGAAATTGGAAGAATCAAGCATGTGGCAAATGGATATGGAGAAGAAGGTCTTAATGAATTTGAAACTCAGTTATGATCGCCTTGGTAACCCCGAAGTCCAACAGTGTTTCTTATCTTGTGCACTTTATCCTAAAGATGAATTGATTGATAAGTTCGAGTTGATAGAATTCTTTATTGACGACGGGTTGATTGGCAGATTGAATATGAGGGGGAAACAATATGATAGAGGCCTTACCATTCTGAACAAACTGGAAAATGTTTGCCTATTGAAATATGATAGGGACAAGATCAAGATGCACAATATGATTAGACACATGGCATTGCATATCATGAGTGCGACTTCCATTGTAAGAGCAGGAAAGTGTTTCCGGATGATTCCGTCCGAGGAATATTGGACGGATGCTTTGGAGAAAGTTTCTCTTATGGAGAATGACATCAGAGATTTTCCATTGAGCATGTCACCATATTGTCCTAAGCTATCAACTTGTCTATTTAATAGAACCTTTTCAAAGGGAGTGTTCATCTCCGACTCTTTCTTCCAACAATTATGGGGGCTAAAGGTTCTAAACCTTAGTGGCTGTGAACTAAGAGTACTTCCAAATTCCATCTCAAACTTGGTAAACTTGAGAGCACTATTGCTAAGAGAGTGTGGGGAATTGTGCCAGATTCTTTGTTTAGGGAAGCTTCAATCTCTGAGAAAGTTGGACATTTATGGCTGTGTCTGTCTTCAAGCACTTGATGGTCTAGGAAAGTTGGTGAACTTGAGATACCTTGACCTTACTAAAACAAAAATAAAGAAATTAGCCAGAGGAAAGCTAGCGGGTATGCTAAACTTGCAATATCTTAAAATGGAGGAAGCCAATGTAGAAGACATTACAAAATTGAGGGCATTGGAGGTCCTTGAATGCTACCTTGAAGATGTGGATTGTTTCAACAAGTTTGTGAGCGTTATTAAGCAAATAAACCATCACTATTACGAGCTCAAAGTAGATCAAGGACGACCAATGTTTTCCGTGAAAGTAAGTGGTGATGCTAGATTTGGGGATTATGAGAGGAGGGTCTTTATTCGGACTGGGTGATGCTATTTTGAGCTTGGGAGGGAAAGCACTGGCTTTTGTATTTTGATTCCCCAAGATGTGCAGAAACTGATATGGGTTAACTGTGACAAGACAACAATTTTGCCCGCCGTTGGTCATCTTGAAAACCTTGAGTCACTAAACATAGAAAAATGGGAAAGGCTACGGGTGCTCTGTGGAGAAATCAACATCCATGACTCCCCCGCCCCAACCCCTACCCCTCCCCTCTTCCAAAACCTTAGGGTTTTGGAAATTCTTCAATGTCCGAAACTGACGTATCTCATAGGGTATGGGTCTAAATTCTTCTTTCCGCATCTACAAGAGATTAGATTATCTGACTGTGAGGAAATTGAGGGGATAATAGCATCAGCGACATCACCACCAGCTCTGCCCTTAGTCTTCCCTAGTCTAAAAGAGATTTATGTTGTGCGATGTGATAAAATGAAGAGATTGCTAGAACCTGAGTGGCTGCCTCACTTCCCAAAGTTGAAATCTATCAAACTACACCGTTGTGCAAACATGGAGGAGATAACCAAAGTTCCTCGCCCATGCTTGCCGGTTAAGCCGGTTGAGGGGATTTCTCTCAAATCTCTTGAGGTATGTGATTGCGACAAAATGATAAATCTATCTCTGGATGAGTGGCGATCCATTCTTGAACACTTTGTGTCCGTCCCTACAAAGAAATGGGGGGCATGGGCGGAGTCCCAATGTCTTCCATCAAATATGGATGTGTGTCCAAATGCCCAATACTGAAGTTCTCTTTTTGATTGCGATTACGTGATATTGAGGACCTTCCTTTTATTAAGGTGGAAGATGAGGAAAAGTTGAAGACACTGATATTTAAATCATCCCAATGCTCAGGATATTTTTCAGCCTTATCTCCATTTCCATCGTGGTACCTGTGTTCTACGATGCGGTAAGTCCCGTTAATGTGAGTTATCGATATAATTTCCTTCATTTCTTAAAAGTCGTTACAAAGGTAGCATTCCTTTTTGTAGTCATGCAGCTCTAACGGTGGCTTTTGTAGAATTATCCGGCAAGGGAAAGGATTTCCTCCAATGCTGCTTTCGAAGAAGTCTGCTGAAAGGCCTTCAGCTGCTTATTTTAATTGCTCGAGCATGCTTGTTTCCTGCAAACTGAATTTGCCATAGGTATAACTTTTTTTGTGTGCGTTCCTTTGTTTGCAGAAGGGACGTTATATTGGATATTTTGAATGCTGTGGCATTTTTATCTTTTTTTTGTAATGTAAATGAGTTGTCTTCAGTGACTCATTAAGGACTGTCGGCTGAACCGAAGAGATGCTTTCTGCAACCCTTCTCATTTCATTGACCTTGTCAGATTAGATCCAGTTAGTTTGTCTTTGTTTTTGCATATTTAATGTGTGATTATGCTCGATTGGGTCAGGTACAAAATGCAAGTTAGAGGTATTATGCAAAAGAAAATCACAAAGCAGGTGGTGCACATCCGACTATTTAACCGTGAAGCATTTTGATTTTTTGATAAAATGTGTCCACATGTGAGCTGAAAAAGGGCATATGCCATGAGTGTCTTTAACCAAAGTGCATCTAGTGCACTGGAGACGCTTAAAAGAAAAATTAATGTCAAAGATTCAATTTCATTGATAAGTTGTGAAGAGTTTATCCATAGATAATCTCCATTTTTCCTGGACTATAACTTTGGGTGGCCGGTAGGAGGTATAAAAATGAAAATGGTACTGTTATGTCATTGATATCAAGAAGTCGAAGTTGTTTTTGGGTCCGTGTGAACGGTTCAGCAGCTAGATCGGGTACCAATTGAGGAAGGAAGATGAGAAAAACAGAAAAGAAAAAGGGGAAAAAGAGATAATTTTTTTTTGTAGTCGGACGAGAAAAATGAAAGAAAAGAACAAGGAGAAGAAGAGATTAAAAAAAAAAAAAAAAAAACAAACGTATTTTAGTCGGGAAAGAGAAATAACTAGGCTTTCCACGTCCTCGCTTTCTTCTAGCGCATCAGCAAAAATTAGGTGACACGGACCAGGATTGAGCTTTCCGAAGGGTTGAGGCATTTACAGTAAAAAGAGAAAAAAAATCAGTGTACTCATTGCATATTGGGCAGATACACGAGAAAAATGTTCACTAGAGTGCGTCGAAACGCGCATAAACTAGCATTCTATGTGCAGTATAAACCAAGGCCAAGTTAAAGTGTGTTACAGAGGATGTAATTCTCCTAAGGAAAGGCTTCATTTCAGCCATGTCATCAGAGGTACCTGAAAAACGGAGGATGAAAATTTCAATCCAATTTCAACCTTTTCTTTTTTATTCTCCTCAATGGAACTTCCGTATCCATTACTAGGAGTTAAGTCAATAGATATGAGACACTTATGGTGAGGCTCGGAGGGGTAGCAAGTGTTTGTTGCCTCTCCCACCCTTTTAAGTTTTAATCGATAAAAATGGAAATTCTTTGTTTTCATCTTAAAGTCTCAAACCACTCCAATGACACAAGATCTAGTGATTAGGGCCTACCGTCACTAGTCACTTGACTATCAAATACGTATAGGGAAAATTTCAACAATGCGTTTGCTTTAGCGGGAATAAACATCAACCGATAATCATCACATGATCAAATATACTATACATTGAATAACATCAAAGGGGACACGCCCACAGCAAACATCCGCGAGGCTGTCACTCTAAATGAGAACCTCAACTTATGATACTCCGGAGAATGTATTGTCCTGTAGTGGTGAGGAGGGTTGTACTCAAGCGATAAGATAAAAGGTGTTCACTAAAGTGTCAGAGAAATTGAGTGAACTCCACATATAAACTCGGAATAGTGATCCATATGCAACATAAATCAAGGACTCTACTATGGACAAGCATCTGGCCGTCTGGCACACCCCTAATTCCATGAGCACCAATGATGGAAACGTTTTCCTGCATTAAATAGGAATAAATCTCATTCATCATTGACTGAGTTTCTCTACCTAATTCTGTTGTCACCAAGGAAGATCTTTGGCTGTGGCCCCTCGACTATTTCTGAAACAATTTTGGAACAAAAAGAATATCTCTAACTTCCGTCGTCAACTCTTCCACCCCTGCCACTTTCTCTGGTAGGACATATATTTCTTTATCTGCCTGTGCTAGTGTTTTCAGTCTCTTCCACTTCGACTTTATCTCTTTCATGTCTGGTCTACAACTGGAGATTACATCAATCACTAGTAACAAAATGCATTACTAGTAACCTTTAGTTTACTCTTTAAAATAGTTTATTCACTTTGCAACATGGGGTAATAAATATGCACAATAAATATCATCAGTATTTCCTACATCTAGATCAAAGTAAATCATCTAATCAAAACATGTTTGAACATATCAAGCAGGAAAATGGTGGTAATTGAGATTGAAAAGCTTAGTGACTAATTTCAAGGTTCAAGACGCATACCCAAGAGCACAACAGACTCTTGCTTGGCCACACTAGCACCACATGCACTGTTCCGCAAACAAAAACACAGAGCTTGGTTTTCAGCCATAATGCACTGAAGTTGTGACATCTCAAATTTGCAGTCCTGTTTTTCACTGAATAAATCGAACATTTCATTGACGCGCCTATGAGAGCATTCTCGAGCTAATTACTCTCGAGATAACTAGACTATCTGGAGAAGCCATTAAGGATTTTAAGGCAAATAGACTTGAGAATTCGACCAGGAATCGGCTTCTCGACCGTGCTCATCTTTAGAGGCTATTACGGCACAGTATAAAATCGATTTGAAATCAAAAATAGGTTAGTTCAACTGAGGTATGTGGTTAATCATGAATAACACTACTGAATTGGAAAATTCTTGACGACCAACACTAGATTAATTTTCTTATTATTTTGGTACCTCTCGTGTCCGTATTTAAATCATCGAGATTTTCACGACAACCAAGAGTCGCCAATGTGTCGAGTGGGTTCATTGTGACTCGAAGAAAATCAACCACGGGTCATTTGCACTAAAAATTTCTAAAAGTTACCCGGTAGCCTAAGTCATGCTAAAAATGCGTCAAATGGAAATTAACTGTGAATTCGAGTCGATTTCAAAATTTGAAAGTTCTACCGTATTACAATCTATTTTAGGAACGTCAACTCACCCTCCGAAGATTTTTCGAATTCCGAGATTTTTACGGAAAATTGGTTCGGACGTCGCGGAAAATTAGCGAAAATTCATATGGGCCGAATTTAAGCAAGTTTTGACTTCCAAGCCGAGCCTTTGGATATTGAGGACTTATAGAAAATTGTTCGAGATTTTTCTACATCAAAATTAGACATCGTATTTGGGAAATTGTTGATGAAATCGAAGCTCAAAGTCCAGTGAAATTCGGAATTAGAAAAGGGCTGCATTTTTGGGCATCAAAAGGGATAATTTGGTGGATATTACAAGCTAGAAAGTATTACGAGACATTAAGATATGTTTGAGGGCTTTAAGGGGGACATTGCATTCAATGGGGTGGATAGAGATGTTGGACTTTAGCTCCCAATCTTGCCTAACACACCATTGGTTGCTCATCCCATCACACACTCCAACTCTTCTTCATCATCACCGGTTCTTGCCTCTGCTTTCATTTTCAATTTTCATTCCTCTCTAATTTCGCATCTCTCTGTCCATGCCTAAGCCTTCCACCGATTTGAAGCCACACGCTGCAACTGCCACGCCAGTGATTTTGCTCCACCAACGCCACGAAGCAGCTCCATCTCGCCGACCGAAGCTGCCACCGTTCGTGACAACCTCCAACCACGAAAGAAAACCCCCACCAAAACTCACCCACGTGTCTGCTTCTTCTAATCACTGGGTCAACCGAGCAAATACCCGGACTCTCACGCATGTTTTTGCTTCACCGCTAACTTCATTGGGCCCCCACTCGTTGCCTCGTCCACGTCACCCTCCATTTCTCCTCTGTGTAGCTCAACCGCCGAAGCAGTTGGTTGTCAGAAGTCGCAGCATCCTCCAGCAAAGTCCAGTCTTCCCTAGCTCTTGCTAGCAACCACATCTTCGGTCCATTTCCATTGCAACAACCTACGAGCCGCACGCCCATTCGAAGCCCTCAGTTTGGCCCAATTTCAGTCAGGCTAGTCGTGGGCTTCAGCTTCAGCAGCCCATTTGTAGTCCAGCCCAGTCCAGCGAAGCCCAACAAAATCATAAGCGTGCGAATTCAGCCCATTTAGTTTTCTTTTCCAGCCTGTGGATTGAAGTTTCGGCCCAGCATCCCATTTTCAGTCCAGTTCAATCGCAGCAAGCCCAGTCCGTTAGCAAGTAGCCCACTCAAAGCACACTTCAGCCCAACTTAAGTTCAGCCCAGCCCAGAATTGAAGTCAGCCCAAGCTTAGGCCCAAGCTCAGCCCAAGCCCAACAATTTGATGTGGGCTTGCGAGACTTTTGGGCCCAGCCCGAGTGTTCGCCGACGCTTCCGAAAATTTGGATTTCAGCTGCCCTCACGTCGTCGTCATGATGTTCCGGTCTTCGCTTTGCTCAAGTGAGTTTTGCTCACTAATGCTTTCTTAGTTTGCTAATTATGCTTAAGGATTGATTAGTGTTAATTAAGTATGATTAGGTGGTTAGATTCGAATAATTTAGTGATTATTAATTAATTGTGATGCATATTAGGAATTTGGTATGCATTTAGCTAGATAATAGTCATATTATTTATTGAATGCATCTTGGGATTTTTCCCCGTCTCGGGCTCCAATTAGGCATTATGGGCCTACATTGGATTTTTAATATTTATTTATTAATTTTAGAAATTATTTAATTATTTAATTATTTTTCCGAAAATTAGACCAGGATCGTCTATGATCGGAATTTCTTGCTGATGATCGTGGTGCAATCCATTTATTTAATTGAGCTTTATTTTGTGCTAAATTGATTTATGAGTGATTATTGGATTACTTTCCTAAATTAATTAATTTTGAATAATTAACTGGAAAATAACCGAGTGTTGGTTGACAGCACCAAAAAAATGTTTTGGTGGACTATAGATAAGGGTGGGATTTGTGGAAAGGAAATTATAATATTTTGGCTAAGGCCGACCATGTATCCACGCACGTATACTTTTGTTAGAAATGAATAAAATGACAAATTGACTTTACGTTCGAAGTATCATATACAATACCAGCTTGGTGACCCTATAGGTCATTTTGTAGAATGGATGGTATGCAATACCGGCTCGGTGACTCTATATGTCATTTTGTAGAATTGACGGTATTTAATGTCGATTTTGTGTCATTTTGTAGAATGAACGGCATGCCATAATGGCTAGGTGACTCAATAAGTCATTTTGTAGAATAGACATTATGATGAATATACTCGGTATACCATATCGGCTTAGTGATTATATGTCATTTTGTAGAATGGACGACATGCCATAATGGCTTGGTGACTCAACAAGTCATTTTGTAGAATGGATGTTACGATGATTATACTTGGCAACTTATAACGTCATTTCAAAGATTGAATTGTTTAAAATACTGGGTTGGTAACCTGATGGGTTATTTTAGAGAATGGACAGTATTAATTGAAATGACCAAGAATGATCCGTTTGACATGTAATCAACTAAATCGATTGATCGATGTTTCAATCTGATTGATGTGATGTGATGTGATTGTGTATATTTGATATATGTACTGACTTGCAGATGGAATCTGAGGCCAAGGTAAGTCATTTGACTCGTGTTGTGCATAGGCAACCTTAAAGTGTATTAATTTACTAAACGGGTATTAAGGGGTAAAACTTACTGAGACGTTGTCTCACTGGTTATTGAATAACTATTTTCAGGTTCTTAGATGGCTGTGGTGAAGAGCCGGAGGACCAAAGTGTAGAAGGTGAAGCCTGAAGAATTGATGATCCTATTGAACTAGTTAGTCATAGGACAATTCTCTTTTAATGGAAGTTGATTCCTTCCTGCAGACGTTGTTTTATGAAACAATTGTTTAAAACCAAATTTAACAATTCGCCTTATACATATTTGCATTATGATTTACAATGTGTATAAGTGTGGTTGCTTTTAAAGTGTGGAAATTTGGAGTCTTACTTTATTATCCCATTATTTTATTGTTTAGGGATTTTATATCAGCTTCCTCATGCGTATTATCAAAAAAAAAAGGTCGACGATGCTTCCTGGGATGTCACTTTTAATCGACCAGGTAAGGGATGGGTGCATGCACCGAGGGTGGGGCGTGACGTGTAACGTCCCAAGTCTCCTACATTCCCCCTAAAGGTATTTGCTCTTCACCTCTAGTTCTTTGACATACGCTTTCTTCCTCTCTCTCAACCTAATAGCAGCATCCCTATTCCTCAGCTACCTGGAATATTCGATAATATCATACATGCTGATTAATGAACAAATTAGCAATTTTTATCCCTACATATTTATCCCTTACAAAAATTCTCGAACAGTTCTATTCACAATTCGGAAATCATATGGAAGCGTTTTAAGCAATATATCGACAATCACTCCACTGTACAGGAGGCGACCATACGCCTAAATTGAGTGAAGGAAATTACGAAACACTCCACCTTGGCAAGGCCTCGATGCCCTCAATTCTGTGAGCAAACATCCCTATTTAGATTCAATACTACTAACATAAAATACAATATTTCACGAAATTCTAGAATGCTGACTTCAATGGAAAAACTCCCTCGCGACTAATTCCATGTGCAAAAAGCACACCCATAAATCCTAAAATTCAATCGGCTTCTTCTCCAGAAAGACTTATTAACAAAGATCCCACAGAATTCAACACAAAGCTACCAACTGAAAATTCAGCAGCACCGAGCAATCAATGTACCTCCTAAGCTTCTTAGAAGCAGGATCATGGGCTTTGCCGCCACCGTTAGCCCCATCAACCTTCGCAGCCTCAACCCCACTGTCATTTGACTATCCATGCTATTCCTTGTCGCCGGACCCGTCGGCTATCTCCGCGGACCCATCTCTAGGGGAGTCAACAAGCACGTCAGCGAGGAACCTATCGCAAAACTCCTAGCTCGAATCAGCACTAATCCCGCAACCGAAAACTTCGCCGTCCTTGTTGTCCTTCGTCACAGAGAGATAGGGAGGTTGCGTCCTGTTCATCGAAGAGAGAGAGAGAGGGAGGGTAGAGAGAGAGAGAGAGAGAGAGAGAGAGGTGCGAAGAAGGACACTTACAAAAGAAGAAATCTCAGTCATTCCGAAAATTTTTCAAAATGGCGCCTGATTTTCTCCTCAGTCTGTCCAAAATGTGGGTCCCACGAGAGGACACGTGTCGCCTTCCTACCACCTTCTTATTTGCCACGTTGGAGCACAAGGAGCACCCACTATTTTCTCGAAAAACAGAGTCAATGGCAGTCAGGAGAGGACTTTTCGGATTATAGTATTGGACCAACATCTAGGGAACTAGCCACCAGGTCCAACCTCCATGGAAAGATGACACGTGGTGAGTGGCACTGGAAACCATAAAAAAGAAAATAAGAACCAATACCGTAAATGCAAATCTTATATTGAGATACGGTCTTTTGTTTTTTGGTCGGTAAAAAAAAAAAAAAAAAGACCGTATCTCAATATTGAGATACGCTCTTACTTTATCATTTTTGTGCTATGCAATCCTCCAACTCGCAATTAATTCCGTTAGCTCCTTTTTTCAGGTTAGTATATGAAGCCTAGAGAAAGAACAACAGAAAAAAACTTAGGCTTAATAAACAATCCAAAATATCATACATAGAACTTTCTATACATCATTCGAAAGACTCTTTGTTTCCTGCAACGACTTGATGCGGAGTCTCACCCCAAAGACCGCCATTTTAACAACTCCAACAGACGGAGGAGCAGCATGATTGTGAAAAACTCCATTCCTATCCCCAAAATAGAGTAGATGGCACCATTCCAAATGAGTTTCACTACGATTTTAGTCAAAGACCTCCCTCTACAAGCTCCAAAGAACCCATTCTATCCCAATTATTAACATTCCAACAAACTTTAACCAGCCCCATTAGAGATCTCCATCCTTTGAGAAGGCACCCTAAAAAAAAGGTTTCCTAGACTCGGGAAGAAGAGCATAAGACACATTTGTCATCAATGGAGGACCCCCTTTTTATGCCGTCCACCTGTTCAAGATAGCAAGCCAAGCTACAAATCTGAATTCATGCAAACTTGGATTAGATCTTCTGCATTTTATCCCTTACCCACTTCCAAGCATCAGCCTAAGTGAAGCATCCAGAGGAATTTCCTTTGAAAATTGCTCTACCCTCAAAAGCAGAGTAGGGGAAAGATCGTTCCACATATAGCTGCTTGAATATGCACAAACAATTCCGATCCTGCTGGAGGACAAACCCACTCATCTCCATAAACGACACCAGCAACTAGAGAGTTCAGGCCCATTGCAGCATTATAAATTAGTTTTTTAGGATAAACATCTGAACAACACCCCATGAAGATGCCAAGGATCATTCCATAAGAAACTATGATGTTCATTACCATTTACTAATAATATATCTAACAAGTGGCTTAAGGACCGACCGTGCCTCGAGGAGCTTCCTCTGAATACACATGCTGTCATTCTTGGGGGAAAAAAAGGAAATATGTCCTTCAGCTTTTCTCTGTTAATGAAATCAAGTTCCTCCATAATTCATGGCTAGTGACATTATCAACTTCCTGACGTGGCATGAACCGGACACAAGACTAGCCCCTTCTCTCTCTATCTTCAATGTTTCTTTCATTTCTTTTAATATGGGCACCTAAGTTCTAGAACTTATGATAAAAGTAATATCAAGTTATAAACTAATTTAATTAAAGCAATCAAGTTATTAGTGTGTTCAATTTAAGTGATGGAAATTGGAGATATGATATTTCTAAAAATTTTGAGAACGCATGACGTTGATGTGACATATCAAAGAAAAGACAAAAATTAAAAAAAAATAAAAGGCAAAGACCACCAAAAAAAAAAAAACAAAAAACAAAATAATAGGAAAATGGAAATGAAGAGAAGGAGGTGTGTTTCCTCTCTCTTCAAGGAAGTGTTGAAGTGGTTGCTTAAGGGTACTCGGTGCTCATCAAGACCTCAACATTGGCCCTCTGTGTGTGTGTTAAAATAATAATTGAAGAAAAGGAGTATAAGGTAATTGGGGCACTAAGCTAACAAGTCGGTTACAGGACGTTGTGCAAAGCACAAGCCAACTTAGGACGAACCCTTGCGAGTTTCACCGTCTTACCCCAGACATGGGAAGCTACTATATTTGTCAAAACAGAGGTGATAGCTATGCAATTCTTTCTTCTTCTTTTGACAACAAATGGCAAAAAGAAAACTTGCCGGCCTATGTTTCCAAATATGATAAAATCACTAAGCAGATCGAATATTCTAAATAGTTTAATGTTGAAACAGTTCAATCCAGGTCAAGTTGGTTTGATCCAAAAGAGCGAGTAGCAACATGTGTGGCACAACATTTTCAATCGACAAGTTTACGCAATATCATATTCGAAATCATTTCTAAACACAAACAAATTAAAGGTGATTCTCTCTTTTCTTTAGGAGGCAACATTTTGGAAAGAACAATCATAATAATAAATTTTATAAATTTTCCTTTCAATTCTAAGCCGGATAAGAAGTAGACTCTGCTAATCCCATAGTTTCTTAGATATTCAAATCTATCGTCCTTTGGCTAACCCGAAACATTAACCAAATTTTATTTTTATTTTTTGTCAAAAAGTTCCTCACCAGGTTAAAATTGGACAATACTCATGCAAATTCCAAGAAGGAGATTTCATGTGAAGTTCCGCAACATCATTAGCAGCTGATACGAAGCTTAGGATGTCTAAGTGATACATACCCATAAGACTTCGAAAGGAGGAACCCGCCCGCTCCGGCGCCTACCCTTTCTTTCAGATTCCCAAAATCATCTCCCAATTTTTTTGGGAAAATGCGGGTCCATTTCAGCAACCGAATCCGATTCGGCGAACCCGTTCCCGAACCTGAATCCGAGCCCCATTTCGATACGCGTCCCCGACCATTTGAATCTCCTCCTCCTCCTCCTCCTCCTCCTCCTCCTCCTCAAGCTCCCTCCTTCCCCCAGCCGGATCGCCGCCATCGTCCGCCGCGGCTCCGCGAAAATGGCGGAAACGGCCCGCTCCACCAATCCGAAGCGGCCCGTTTGCCCGTCCTGCTCCAAGCCCCCGCGCACGTGCCTCTGCACCCGGATCCGATCTCCGCGTCTCGACCACCCCGTCCGCGTCACCGTCCTCCAGCACAGCCTGGAGCGGAAGCACCCCCTCAATTCCACCCGAATCTTGACGCTAGGGCTCAAGAACGTCGCCGTCGCCGCCGTTTCCGACGTCAACTCCGGCGCCGAGTTCTCGATCTCGCCGCTCGAGCAAGACTCCGAAATCAGCGCCAATGGATTGGTATCTGGAGTGGAGGTGGGAAGCCCTAATTCGGTCGTCGAATCGAATGGAGCTTATCGTCCTGGGGATGATAGGGACTGCGGTTCGATTGCCCCGAACGGTGGGGAGGTTTCGGAGGATTCCCAGGTGCCGCAGAACTCGCGCGCTTGTGGAGTCTTGTCTAGAAGTACTAGCAAACCCGTTATCAGTTTTCGAATGGGCAAGAAGGGGATTATCGAATCGATAGACCATGTTTGGATGTCTCGAATCGGTCATCAAGGAGCTGATTTCGATGCCATATTAGAATGTGAGTCGGCTCGTGATGTTCTGTGGAATGGATTTGTGGTTAAGAAGTTGCAAAACCTTCTATCAAATCTGAGCTTGGAGCCTGAAGAGTGTGAGGAATTTGTGCTGGAGGTGCCGCAAGGGTCAGTGCTTCTGTTCCCGACCGACAATGCACTCAGCATTGACGAACTCAAGGCAGCTGAGTTCAAAGTCAGGAACTTGATTGTGCTGGATGGCACGTGGATGAAGGCGAATAAGAATCTACAGCGAGAATCCTTGGTTGAAGCCGTTGCCTCATCTGAAGTTGGATTCGGAGGTGATGAGCTTGTACGGAGAAGTTAGAAGTCAGCCTAAGGCTGGATGTTTGTCCACTCTCTCGAGTGTCATTTACACGATGAAGGCGGTTGGGGGCAGTCCGGAGGGGCTGGATCAACTGTTAGATGTTTTCGAGTCAATGGTTGATGATCAGAGAGGATGTAAAGATGAAAGATTGGGCAAATAAGAGTAAGCCTCTTCCAGCTCGCCCTGCCATAATGAGCTCTTGGGCAATTTTCTGTTCAAGTTCATATCGCATAAATGCATTGACTATCTGTGCCTGTTGAATTCGTATTCACTGAGGTCTCTGCTGTCCCGTCTTTTGCACTTCTCAAGGTTTTCTAGAATATCATGCATTGTAATCGCCTGCATTAGCTTTTCAAACTAGGTCCTTTCCCTCTTAATCATGTCTCTAAGTTGAATTTGCTAAAGATGCGCTGATTTTCTGCCCTGTAATTCTCTTATTTCTTTATGAATATTAACAACCACCAGGCACGTTGGGTTGAGTATCAAAGTATCTGCTTAAGCTTTTTATGGTGTAATTCAATCTAATACTAGAGTATGACCTGTGTGATACGCTGAGATATGTAACTGCATCAATGTTTTGACATGTCAGAATTCAGATAGAAATTGCCCTTTCTCAAAATATTCTGTATTATTTAGCTTAGTTAATTACTTTCTACATGTTAGATTTCAAATAAAAGAGTAAAACAATATTAACTTAACAAAGAGAAATTACGAAATTATTTTGCTATCACCTCATGTCAAGAATGATCACCTTTTCGCTAGCCTGATGGTGATGATTGGGGGTGTTTTGAATTCTAACACAGGAAAAGAGGCACTGGAGATAATTAGGGTTTCAGAGATTCTACCCTAGCTACTGATCTAACCCAATAATAAATTTAACTACATGTAGAGAATCATCAATTGTCCACCTTAATCGGTTGTTACATGGAGAGATAACATAGTTTATTTTATTATTATTCATCAATCTATAAGGCAAATGATTACTTAGCATCTTATTTCCTTATATTTATGTCTTGAGAATATTATATACTGCCCTCTAGAATATCTACTCAATTAAGTTAAAGAACAAAATCAGTTCTCTTGTTTATTTCCCAATCATATTGAAATTCCGGTAGTACTTTTATTGCTGTCTTTACCTATTTTATAGGACAAAAGAGAAATCACATATATTGTGCTGAAAAAGATATAAACCATTTCAACAAATATAAATAATTTTAAATTACTATTACACAATTCAATCAATAAAAATGAATCTCCTTTTCATTATTTGATTCTCTGTCATCATTTTTTGTTGAAATATTATGGTTTGTTAGATAAAAAGCAAGAAAGAAGGGGAAAAAACTAAAATTGAATCAGATATAAACCAACCCAAAGAAATTGGAAGAGCAAAAGAAAAATTTAGGCCTTTTCCTTTTTAAACGGCATTTGGTTTTATTAATATAAAAAGTGTTGATAGTTTATGGAGGGGCTGAGATAAGGAAGGTTGCGTGGATACTGGGCAGTTGAGCTAAATGTTAAATTCGTAATGATGACATGAATATAGTTTCATACAAAATGAAAGCATACACCATTGGCAGAATCCGCTTGGCTATGTTGTCCAGAAGAATTTCTCAAAGCTTTGGCTTCTTTCTTGGGTAAATGGTGTTTCAACTTTTTATCCACCAATTGGGATGTTTGATGTAGCTAAGTCCTGAAAAGATGGCATGGTGGAAGTCATGGACAGTCAAGGAAAGAATCGTACTTCGTTTCTGTTTCTTTGGCACAATTTGAAGTAGTAGTCCTTGAGTAGGTACTGGCATGGGGTCCCTAATGTAATGATCATCTGAACATAACTCCCAAGAATACTGAGTGACCAGCTGATGGATTGCAACAAGGGTTTCAATCCTGGCAAATTCGTTTCCTGGACATATGCGAGGCCCTCCTCCAAAAGCAACAAAGCTGTAGGGTGGTACCAACTTCTGGTTTTCAAATCTAGCAGCTCAAACTTTGATGGCTCTGGGAATATGCTCTCATCCATGTTCGTCATGCTTGATGCCCAGAAGATCTAAATCTCACATTAAGTTCCAAAAGCATATTAATCGACTGGTTTTGCAGATAGAGAGAATCAATAGCAGATAATGCAAACATTTGAAGAGATGGGAAAAGTTATTGGCATCCTTACTTGCCAGCCTTTAGGAATGAGGTATCCACCATAGTCAATATCCTTTAAGGCTACCCTGAAGCCAGCAAAAACAGGCGGAACCATCCTCAGGGTTTCCATTGCTACTCTCCATGCGTATTTCATCCTGGCAAGGTCTTCCCAAGTTAGAGGTTCTCCTGAAGTCTTGCTTTTTGCTATCTCTTCTTGATCTGCAAAAGCAAAAGACGCTTGTGACTTGCAGTAAGGGGGAAGGAACATGCTTCTCAGTTTTGTTATTAAAGCTGACATCTGACTATGAAAACTCTGAATAATTTGTGTCTTGATTTGTCTTACATTTGGCAAGTCGTCCATTTTCCATCAGCAAAATAGATTCATTATTATTAACATATTCTTCTTCATTTAGTTTTATTTTTCTTCCTTTTTGGGTTGCAGGAATCTCTATGCAGATTCAGCAAATCGAAAAAGATGCCAGAAATAGAGAATATGTACCTTGAAGAACTGCTTGATAAACAGCAGGATTCTTAGAAGACGCAGCATAAAAAGTCATGAGACCAGATGAGGTATCATGTCCTGCAACCATGATTAGCATGATATTGTGCAAAATTTCCTTGTCAGTCACAACTTGTTTATTTTCTTCATCACGCTTACTAGGCACGTGATCAAGTCTTGATGAGGAGTGGCAGTGCGCTGCTCTAGTTTCTCTTTCTTCTCTTGTACAAGTTCCTTCAACAGACCTTGGACCCTGGAGCTTGCATGGAGGCTCCTACTATAGCGTGTGAATGGCAGCTTTACTGGTATCGACCACACTCCCTCTATCATTTCTTGAAAATTTTGCAAGAATTTCTCTCTTTCCTCTCTTTCCTCCATACCAAAGAGAAGAGAGCATATGATGTTGAATGTAAGGTTTTTCATCAGGAGCAATGCCTATAGGAAAATCAAAGCATTAATGTTATTTACTCTGCTTTCGTTTGTTGAAGAGAGCATGCGCACTTTCAGTCTATGCATTCATGCTCATAGTCAATGGATGCAGAGGCCATACAAGTGTGAACACCAGTTATATGAGGGAGTGAGTGCATACAGCATATGTTCCTTAAAATTGATTTGTATAGAATATATCTCAAACAGATCAAAGCAACTGTGGGAGTTTTACAGCATATTGACGTACCGCAACTTTTTCCTTGCCCTGCCAGTGCAACTCGATGTGCTTTCTGACTTCTTCATCCATTTTCCCCACCTACTGCTTCAGAGATTCTGGTCGCAAGAATGACATCAGAGAGTCTCTCACGCATTTGTGATCTTGGCCCCTGAGTTCCATCAGATTTCGGTCTCCCAGAATCGCGCAGATGGATGCTGTTTGTTTGTTGGCCATCTCGCTGCTGTCTCCAGAGAATACAAGCTTGTTCGTTGCTTGTCCATGAATGAACACCGTTGGTTTGCCAAAGAGAGAGAGCCTCGAGATTGGTCCATACTTCCGCACTCTTTCATGGAGCCATTCTTCTTGCATGTTTGTCCTCATGGCTCGGAGATCAAGGCTTTGGCCTATAATGGGGATTCCCAACAAACCCGGAGGTAGCTTTCATGATGAACCTCTTCTTCTTCAGCTTAATAGAAAGAGAACTGGTAGAAGGAAGAGAAGAAGGATGATCAAAATGTTCATTGTTGTGGGTGCGGGCATGTGTGTGGGTGTGTGGGTATGTGTGGGTGTGTACGTGATGAGGGGAAAGCAAGAGAATCATAGCTCTCCATTTTTGTCTGTTTCTGAACTAGCACTTTAGGTGGCAGATTCCTTCTGGAACGGGCGATGACGATTACTGTGTAGAAAACGCATCGACTTTGATACAGGTTCTGTTCAATATTTAGCCAATTTGTTTCGTGTGCCAGGTGCGTTATTCAAAGTTGCGGTTGACATAGACTGACTTAACAGAGAAAGAAATGGATGAGACCTCTTGTTTGGTCGTGACAGCGGAGTTGAGCCCGGATGTATGTTACTCTAAATTTGTTCCGGTCACTATCATAAATTTAACGGGATGGAGCGAAACTGAGAACCAATTTTAATGTGTTAGCGTAAAATACAACAAAACTCCTAGAATGAGAAATGGACCATGGTTGTTGAAATTTGAAGATCGGAATGATTGAAAGGAGGAACAGGATCAGTTCCTGAATTCCACTCGAAAAGCTTAACATTGTCCGCTATCATCCTCCGCGATTGTTGATCAAACAAGTCAGTCGACAAGAGAGGGGCAAAGAAAAAGAAGAATGTGAAGAATATGAGATGGAAATGGAGGTGGGATTCTTGGAAACTGCAGTGAAAAATTATTCTGAATGGAGTCTTCATTTTTCCAACCCGTACAGTCCAAAGACGATAAGTGAAGAGATCTCATTTTCGGTGAAAGCTGGAACAATTGTTCCTTTGCAAATTGATATGTTCTGCACCATAATTCTAATTCCATTCTAGTGTCCGATTTTATTTTACCAAAAAGACATGCACAATTCATTTGATATAAGAGATACCGAGCAATTGAGATCCTAATAGCGGGAGCTAGCCTTTCTCTTGCCTAGCCACCAGAACTCGAGAACAAGCACCAAGGATATGGGTTGGACTTTGATGAACCCAGCTTGGTTGCTGATAACGTAGAAGCGAGAGTCATGTAACCGAGTATAGGCACTAGAGTCTTGGCTTGACCTCAAGGGACGTGGGCCCAACTACCAAGGAACCAGGACCAAGCACTAGTGAGTTAAGCATGGGCCTGGCCCTAGTCACCATGAAATTGGGCACGGCTCGGTTCCTAGGTATAGGTACCGAGATCTTTGGTCCAACCTCAAGGGACCTAACCTTGGCTGCCATTGAGCCAAGCATGGCCTTGACAAACCAGTGCCTGTGTAATATAATGGCTCAATAAATCCAAGCCCATGTCGGACAAACTCAGCCCATCTATCCTCTTCTTTTTTTCTAGATATTTCATGTGAGGCCAAGCCGCAGACAAAATTGAAAAAAACGGTAAGAGAGGGGAGCCGTTCGTGAGAAGGAAAAAAAAAAAAAAAAAGAGGAAGAGAGAAACTTTTTCATGCACTCACGATCTGGACGTCTCATCAAGCCAAATCAACACTATTTTGCAACATTGGTAAGTAATCGAAAGCTTTAATTGTCTATTTAAAAAAATCGCTGAAATTAGGGTTTGAAATTTGGATTTAGATCAATTATAGATGTCGGAATTTGAAGACCAGAAAAAACTTAATCAGTTTCTGAGTTCTGCTCAAGAAGTTCATCATTGTCTGCGGCGATGATCAAACAGTTTCATCAAACAGTTTATTTGCATTATAACTCTGGTTCCATCCTAGTGTCTGGTTCTTTGCACCAGGCAATGCCCTTGTCATATGTTTTGGTTGGATTTGGACCTTTATTTAGTTGCATAGCTTTCAAGTGGATGCAATCGACTGCCATTCCAGCAATCAAGAAAATTTGTCGAAGCATCACAAACTATACATCTGCCACACACCCGCGCTTGTTTTGTCAAACTCTTTTGAAAGGTGCTCATACTGGAAATCGGCTTAGTGTTTGGACAAGGCTGTTACTTATACGTGTGGCGCTCGAAGAATATGAGGACTTCAGAGCGGGGGTTCTACATGGATCTGCACTTCTATTTCCTACTCGAAATGCACTTGGTGTTGATGAACTCAAGCAGGCGGTTGAGTTTGAAGTGATGAACTTGATTGTGCTGGTATGGAAGGTGGATGAAAGCAAAGAGAAAGTAACATTGAGGATCCATGGTTGAAGCTGTTGCATCTTTTAAAGGAAAAAACATCCAACGGTGGATGTAGGCAATAATTGCACCATGTGATGTTGAACTTGTAGCCGATGACCATCTATGGAGAAGTTGGAAGTTTGCCTGATGCTGGATGTACATTGTGCACTTCAATCGGGCTGGATTGCATTATGCAAATTCATATTATTCTGATGCATACGCAAAAGATGGACGCTAGTCAATGAAACATCATCACATTGTACTGCAGGCTAATATTATGTATAACTGTCAGTGCAAAGTTGCAAGCACTACCATGAAAAGGATCAAAGTTGCAAGCACTACCATGAAAAGGATCAAATTCACATTTCGTGTACTTCCCCTACTTTTCTCATCAAGCCCATGTACTTTTAATTTGGGTATTTTTAGCAACACAAAATATCTTATCAAATCTTTATAGATTGAGAATGGATCAAAGTAAGCTTGCTACCAAGTCACTATTCATGATGGGTATTAATGTAATCAATTTTTAATGCACATCACACATCAGCATCGTTGCGATCATATCAGCTAAATTTTGTGTTGAAGGAACTTAAGTAGAAATAATATATAAATAAAAAGACCCAATTAAAAACATCGAAATAAAGTGCATCTAATTAGGAAAGACAACCAAAGTATATAGACAACCAAAAAGGTTGAATCATAAGAAAGAACAACAACGATAGAACAAGACGAGGAGCAATGATGAATTCTTTAGGATTATCAAGACAGAAAAGAACAGCCATAATCGAGAAGAGAGCTGCAACACGGTTGCTGATTGCAACACCGAACGAAGGCCTGAAGGGGCGATCCCATCGCGTCACTTCTCTTCCCACTTTTACCAACCGAATAATTTGCTCAGGCTAACGCAAGCCAGCAAGAAACAGCTGCGGAGAAAACGGAGAAGCATTTGGGAAGTCGACATGGGAGGAAAGATCCCGACTTTGGTACTGTTCCTGTGCATCTTCTCGGCTGCCGTCGCGGCCGATTACGTGCGGCCCCAGCCTCGCGAGACCCTCGATTTCCCGTGGGACCGCAAGCCATCTTCTTATCCCCATTCCGCAGCAGGTGCAGGACTTAGCGATTCTCGGGCCTTCTTTTTTCTGTCGATCTTTCGTTTCGAAAGCCCTCTTTTTTGGGGGATGGAATTTGTCGAGTTTGCGTGGCTTCGTTACCTGGGTTGTCCTTTTCTGTTGAATTCTTTGCGGTGGGGGAGTTGAATTCGGCTCGCTTGTCTGCAAGTTCTGAAACTGTCACTTTCTTGGAGCTTTTTGCTGTGTTCTTGAAGCTGGAGTTGCTTCGTGGTTCATCCGGTGGTGAAGATTGTGAGATGTGGTGTGTCAAATCACGTAAGGGGGGACCTCAACTAATGGATAGTACAAAGGGGAAAAAGGAAATTTAACGTTAATCTAGGTACTTCATACGGCAACAAACCAAGATTAGTCGTTTACTACTGAAGTTACTATCTTTATCTTTCTCTTTATCTTTATCGGCGTGATGACTACTGTCAGTCTCATCACCCTACACCGTCCTCGTCGACTATGTTAATTTTTGGCAGTATTGCCAATTTATGGTGAAAGCCAAGGTGTTGAATGATCTGTTAGTGATCTGCCATGAGACAGTAGGTTTCTTGTTTTTCTCAATTTATGTGTCTATTGAGTTTGTTTACTTGATTCGCTTAATAGGCAGTGGATTCATCAATAGTTGGTGTTTTCAGTATTGTTTTGAGATGAGTTTCAGCTGCTTCACCAACATCTTAAATTGATACATTATGTGACAGTATCATTTCCTCTTGCAGGTTCACATTTCTTTAGCTGGAGAGGGACATATGCGCATCTCGTGGGTCACTGATGGTAAATCTTCCCCTTCATACATGGAATATGGAACATTGCCTGGTCAGTATGCCTCTACAGCTCAAGGAGAGAGCACTTCTTATAGTTATCTATTTTATAGCTCTGGAAGGATACACCACACGGTGATTGGGCCATTGGAGAGCAACACTGTTTACTTCTACAGATGTGGAGGAGAAGGTCCTGAGTTCCAGCTCAAGACTCCTCCCACAGAACTTCTGGTTGCTTTCGCTGTTGCAGGAGATTTGGGCCAAACTGGCTGGACTAAATCAGCACTAGACCACGTTGATCAATGCAAGTGAGATGTGCATCTCCTTGCTGGAGACCTGTCCTATGCTGATTGCATACAGCATCGCTGGGACACATTTGGTGAGCTGGTGCAGCCAATTGCAAGTGCAAGGCCTTGGATGGGAACACAAGGAAACCACGAGGAGGAGAGCATTCCACTGATTAAGATGGATTTCAGTCCTATAATGCTAGGTGGAAGATGCGATAGGAGGAGAGTGGATCGAGTTTGAATCTATACTATTTTGAGGTAGCAGGCTTCCATGTCATCATGCTTGGCTCATACACGACTATGGTGACTACTCAGAGTAATATAACTGGTTGAAGGTTATTCTGCATTTCCCTTTTCTTTGCCATGCAAAAGTTGTTGCAATACTACAGATGCGGTAGTGAATCAATTAAATGCACTGATTACAAGGAGGAAGTTTGTGCTGAGATTGAGGTAACAAATCTCACAGATAGGAAAGATTAAATTTATAATTTATATATCCTTGATTATATTTTGTTAAGAGTAAATAGGTTTAAAATCAAATTTAGCTGCTATTTTGCGAATGAGGCAATTTTCAATCTTGACCTTGCTATGGGGAATTAATTTCCATATTAGTTGTCAAAGGCAAAGGTGTTCATTGTCAGCTATCATATGTCGCTCTTTGTTCTCTTATATTGATGCAAAAGACTTATGCTGATATTTAGCACTTATTTGTGTCTGATGGATTTGAATTTTCTGCTAATCTACAGGCTGATCTTTTAAAGGTCGATTGCAGTAAAACTCCATGGCTGATCCTATCTTTCCATGTACCTTGGTATTAACAGTAACTATCCTTCGCCAAGGTGAAGGTGATGGGATGAAGCAAGCTATGGAACCATTGCTTTATGCAGCTGGGGTGGACATAGTATTTGCAGGTTCTGTGCATGCTTATGAGCGATCTGTATAACCCTATACCTATACTTTTTCAGCTCTCATTGTCATTTGATGTGCATGAGGCATGATTTTAAGTGGTCATCACTGAACAGAGACATGTCAATTCTGGACAACCGGATCCTTGCGGTGCTGTTCACGTTTCTATTGGCGATGGAGGGAACAAAAGGTTTAGCTCATAGGTATGTCCTCACTCTAAAGAAAGCTATTGATTAGGGATTCAATAGGGCATCCTGTTGATGAATTTTCAATGGATGCATTGGGAAAGGCTGATTTGGCTCCTGTGTATCATTACACAGATAAGAACCCCCAGCCAGAGTGGTCTGTCGTCCGCGAAGCCAGCTTTGGTCACGGTGAGCTCAAGGTTGTGAATTCAACACATGCATTCTGGAGCTGGCATGGGAATGATGATGATGAGCCAGTGAGGTCCAGCTGCGGATTACTTCTTTGGAGAGTTGGGTTGCCTCGCTGAAAAGAAACATTCCTTGAGGAATATTCTCATGGCTCCTTGGTATTGGCGGTAAGGAATCCTGATGCCTTGGCCTATACAGGATTAGTATTATGGTGATGTAGCTAGGATAGGGTGATGCCTTATCAATATGGTTTTTTCTTTTTTTTTCCCCTGTCGTTTGTCAATTATGTACATTGATACGGTGCAAAATTGAGTGAACCCCGTGGGATTCAATAGAAAATATATTTTCTGGGAAAGTTGGTCTCTATTGCGCATGATGGCCATGTTAAATGCAACCTGTACTGTCCTACATTGTGACAATCAATCTCATCCTTCCCTCATATCTTTCATCTAAGTTTCGAATAAATATTAGTCCTTAATTATTGAAAGAATAGTAAAATGTTCATTCTATGATTGCTTAGTACAAAACTCCGTATAATGGCAAAAAAGAAAGTCATATAGAATGTTTTATTTCTTCATCCAATTAAATCTTAGTGTTGACTCACCATGAAATTGCACAAGAAATGAAAAATAATGCGTGTTCGCACACGCACACAGCACATGCATGAAACAAATTCTATTTTACGACACTTTGGAGGGCATTTTGCTTTTTGCTTGCCTGTGATTTTGAGCTCTTAAATCTAGTAAATTCATAGCTCTTAGAATTTTTTTTTTGCATTTATATTATATACATTGTCAATGCAAAAATTACTTTCATACGAGCAGTTTTATAATGTGGAAATATCATCCATAATTATAGAATAAATCTACATTTTAAACTGAAAAAGTTATATGAATCGTTTTCCAAAACCTGCTCCTATAAAGAAATTTTTACATCACTAGCGTACAAAAATCTTATTCAATAAATCACAATAAATCCATGCGGAAATTGCGCAAAGCTCTAACTAGGAAGGGAAGGGGCAAAAAAACACGAAGAAAAGAAAAAAAAGAAGTAAATTAAATAAAACATATTTAGAAAATTAGAAAAATAATTAAATATGATTAAAAATTGTCTATGTAAACATTGCTCATGCCGTATAAAATAGCTCATGTCTATGTTAACAATTTTAAACCAAAATTAGCCGGATATAATTAACATAAATACAAAAAGTTAAAGACTTAATTGACCCAACCAAAAAAAAAAAAAAAAAAAAAAGATTTAAGATTGAATTGGAACAATCACAAAAAATTTAAAATTTTTTTTGTTAATTTTCCCCATTATTCTTACAAAACACCGCATGTGAACTTGTGGTGAACTCATTAAGGAAAAACCCCCTTTGCTTATACAGTGTTAGATTAGAGCGATCGTTCTTGTATGTCTGTCCTGCTATTGTTTATTGCTTCCTGATCTTCTTCTCGGATGAGATTAAGAAATACCACTAGCATAATGCATGAAGTGGACAAAAACCGGTTTGACTTGGGTGGTTCATTACTCAATTCTCTGGACATGGCATTGCTATCTCATTGGCATCTGCAGCACAGATGATGGTGCTGCTTCAATCCCACTGATATGTTGCGAGTTAGAATTCTACAGCTTGCGTAGTACATCACGGACTCATCGGGAGTTAAGGATGCGGACCCTTCTCACATTCCATTCGGATAACGTGAATTCCCTCACGATTTTTCATGAAGAAAAGAAGAATCAACACAGAGAGTCCAATGACTTGAAGTAAAAGTAACAAACGGAGCTGCTTGTACAAAAGTAATAAACACACTCTGAAGCACCTTCAAACAAAATGGAGTTAAAGCTAAAGGGCTTGCTCAAGTATATAAGGTATTGCCACACCGGTGGTGAACAATCGGGTTCGGACACTCAACTAATATAAAATTAAACAAAAAAGGAGTTAAAAGAAACTTTATGCATCAAGCATTCTGAATTAATTTTTTGTTTGCAATAATTGCCTCAACATTTCGAAAAACTTAATATGAGGCTTCATTTTTGCTGATGTGGATTGTTTAACTAGGTGAAAGTGAGGACGTGGGCAGCCAAGTTATTCTTTTTTTCCGAATAAAAATATTATTTTCCCTTTTTCTACTCATTCTTTTCTTTCATTTTTCCTCCTTCCTCAGGCGCCCGATCTAGCTGCTGAACCGTTGACATGGACCGAAAAATAACATCGACTCCTTGATTTAAATGATAGTTCATTGAAAATACAACAGTCCTATTTTCATCCTTAGACCTCGTAAAAGAAATTGAGTCTTTGACGTCCATTTTTCTTTTTAGCCGTCCATAATGCAACAGATACACTTTTGTTGAGACACTCATAGCCCATGCCATTTTTCAGGTCAAATGAACACATATTATCGTAAATAAAATAAAGGCTTCACGGTAACTTTAGGCTAATTCGTTTAATAGTCAACTTCGACCACTTGCTTTGTGATTTTCTATTGCATGATACCATGACCTTGCTGCTTGTATTCTGAACTGATCGAGCATAATTGTGTAGACAGAGATACATACAGATTTTCAAAGAGATTGCACGCATAAAATATGCAAAAATGAAGACAAACTAACTGCTTAGAAGGATCTAGTCTGACGGGATACTCGATTCCCTACTAGGTACTCCAAAATCTTTGTAGCATTTCTCTGAAATGCCTCTCCCCCCATCTTTACTTCTGAAAATTTATTGAATTTGGTCTCTCTCACCTCAAATACTCCTTTTGGGAATTTGCCTTGTCTCAGAAGGTCTTCTGCTTTTTGCTTCAGTTTATTATTATGATGTATTGACAAACAACGCTTACTTGTTGATTCGGTTTAATCATTTAATAAACTTCTCCACATCAGGCAACCGATTCTCAACTTCCTTCTCTGCTTCTTTGTTGCTTCGGTATAATCATTTAATAAACTTCTCCACATCAGGCAACCAATTCTCAACTTCCCTCTCTGCTTCTTTACGGACAGAGACGCAGCAACTTCTAACTCATCCCTTATGCCAGCTACTCTGCTATAGTGTAGTTCTAGTTTTCTTCTCAAAGCTCCATTCTCTTCAAAGTTGTTTCCTGTGTTTGGATGACTCGTCATTGGTGCACCCTCGTTCATATCTAATTCTGCAATTTAAAAATTCCATCTGTTAGGAGTCTCATAATAGCATTTTTGCTGGTCGATAACATAACATGGTGATACATAAGGATTAATTTAAGCAAATAACCATATACCCGATAATGATGATGGGCCTACAAGGCCTATTCCACAAGGTGGAATCTGAGGCGGTGGAAGAGCATTATTCAGAGCTTGTGATGATGATGGGATACATGGATCCACACCATTGGATCTTGTGGGTGACTTGTGACTAAATGATTTTTCCATGATGATGATGATGACACGGTTGGAATCTCATGCGCGGTCCCGAGATCAAGGGATTGATGTAGAACACTTTGACGTTGAGTGGGCACCAAAGCTGGTTGTAATAAAATATTCGTGTGAGATCAATCAACAATTGGAGTTTCAAACCAAGCCATAGGTAAAACAACATATAGAACTTGATCACACAAAACATCTACAATAAAAATAACTAGCTGCAAAAGTTAAATATTTTGAAAAAAGAAAGGGTGCAACAAAAAGGAAGTGATATCAGAAATAGGGAATATGCAATGATGCTTGGCATGTTCCCGACTGGACAACCCCCGTTCATACCTTGTGTAAAAAAGAATCATATTTTAGATTTTGTCTGGGGACATATAATATATATCTAACAGAAAGATAGTAACAATTTAGATTAATCCAGACACACCTTGTGATGATAATGGGCCTGCTGTATTTGTCGCCAACTCTGCAACTTGCAAATCAATTGCCTCAATAACGGGAGAGCCAGTTATAAGCTGTGATGCAACAGAAGGATCCCTGTTCACTGGAGTTTGTGAAGCAAATGAACGTGCATCATTCCCATATTCCTTCTCACACCTCGGGCGAAGCTGATCAGGATTCCGGACAGTGTTGGTCAGGCTTATATTACTGAGTACAGGAACCACTTCCGCTACACCCGCTTGACTACAATCCTGCAAACGATTCGTACCGTCCACATCAAGGGATGAATCATTCTGTAATGATGATCCCCTTGTTTGATTATCCAGTACATTTACCTGACGAGATTCAACAAGATTCTCTGCCAAAGAGCCAGAAAGAATAGAGCAGTCTGGTGAATATAGCGGCCAATCTGAAGTGATTCCATCTACCCCGTTGAAATCTGATGAAACTGACGCTCTGGTGATTCCATATGCACGAGGAATTTTGGTAAGAGTAAAGGCGACGGTGGCTCCACGGATAATTGATTGTTGTATTCTCTGTTCTCTCCTTCAGCCACCTCTCTGCTCTCTTCTTCAGCCCCCTCAGCATCTGTCAGCATGCCACGTGATTGCGGTTCCACGGAAAATTGATTGTTGGCTTCTCTGCTCTCTCCTTCAGCCACCTCTCTGCACCCTTCTTCAGCCAACTCAGCTAGAATCGGCATGTCAGTTCAGTGGACGATTGACCGATTGCTTCTCTGCTCTCTTCTTCAGCCACCTCATCGAGTAATGACTGCATTAGCTTCCTTAAGTGGTCCGGCACTTCCTTGCAAATGGAAGTCCGTTCATTTGACACTCCAAGCAAGCGACCTTTCACTCCTGTAACGTCTCCAAAGAATTCTCCACTGCACTAGTGACAACGCCATTGGTTGTCCCCCAGTTTGTTGACGAATTCCCAGGCAATATCGTCTTTTGTTACGAAACTACAAGCAAATAGAAGGGACCCCCATCATAAAATATCCCAATCTTTGTGTATCTTTCTAGTGGGCATAGCATTATTCTCAAGCAAATAAAAGGTACCACAAGTACGAGAGCCACCTCATCTTGTAACCACTGCATTAGCTTGCTTATGTGCTCTGGCACTTTTGTCGAAAAGGCAATCCCTTCGTCTGGAATTCTGAGAAAGTGACTTTTCACTCTTGTAACTCTTCCCGAGTACTCCTTCTGGCAGTGAGGACAACGCCATTTCTTGGGCGGCAGCCTAATCACGAATTTCCAGGCCATATCTTCAACTGGCAGCATACTTGATTATCAACCTACAAACAAAAAGAGTGCACCCGATCATTTAGCATATTGTATATTTTCTTAGCGCGCATAGCACTATTATCGAGCAAATGATAGCATCCACAGGTACTAAAGCTATAAGCCATTCAACGACCCAAAGATAGTTTGCTACATGAAAGTCCCAATCAACTCAAGCACAACTTGGAAATTGCCAGCTACCTTCTCAAGAAAATAAGTAATTCTAGAATTATAAGATTCGATAGGTTGCATAATGCATAATCGTAGAAAAGGGTAAAAATGAAAAAATAAATCACAAGCATCACTTGCATAATGCATCGAGTTGACAAAAGCCAGTTTTGACTTGCGGTTCATTCGTCAATTCTCTGGTCACGTACATTGCTATCTCATTGACGTCTCCTCTAATTATTGACCTGACGTATATTCAAGATTTTAAAAATACAGCTTATGCCGCTATCTAAATTAGTTCCACTCTAAAGATATATGTTCTTAATAAATAGAGTATTGCTTACTAAAAGCATACTCATTTTATCCGAGTAATTCCATTGAGTGCATTCAAAAAGTTTCATTGAACAAATGAATTTACTTAGTTTGAGAAATATAGAGAAATTTTAAGAGTTTATAGCTAAGTTATAACACAGTATAATGAATTTATTTATTTTAAGTATAAGGAAATTGAATGGAATAAAAATGATATTGCTTTATTAAACTATATATTTATCTAACAATCTAAGCTTTTGAAATAGTTGGTCTTGATCTCAAAAATCTTATAATTTCATATAATAAAAGAGAAATTACATAAATGGTGCTCTCAACTTCACTTTAAAATGAATTATCTATAAAATTGAATCTCCTTTTCATATGTAGATGCGCTGTTCATCTTTTTTTTTTTTTTTTTTTTGGTTGGAATATTTTGCTGTGCCAGGTAAAAAGCAAGAAAGAAGAAAAGAAAAGAAAATTAGAATAGATTCAGACTAAACCAACGAAATTGGAAACACCAAAACAAGAATTTAGGAGAGAAGCCACGTATTCCCTTATCTGTCCAATCCCCATTTATTTCAAGTAATATAGAAAGCGTTGATAGTTGGAAGAGCTAAGATAAGGAAGATTGCATGGATAAAGGGGAGTCGAGCGAACAGTCAAATTTGTACCGACGACATGCAGAGAGCATCATGCAAGTTGAAAACATACAACATTGGCAGAATGCTTTTGGCTATGTTATTCAGAAGAGCTTCTCCAACCACTGGCTTCTTTCTTGGGTGATGGTGTTTTAACTTTATTGTCACAATGGGGATGTTTGATGTAGCAAAGTCCTATGAAGGAGGCACCATGAAAGTCCTGGATAGTGGAGGAAAAGATTGTGCTTCATTTCTGTATCTTTGGCACAATCTGGAGTAGTAGTCCTTGAGTTGGTACTGGCAAGGGGTCCCTATTGTGATGATCATTTGAACATAACTCCTACGAGTACTTAGTGACCAGATAATTGATTGCAACAAGGGTTTCGATCCTCACAAATTCGTTTCCAGGGCATACACGAGGCCCTCCTCCAAAAGAAATAAAGCTATATGGCGAACTAACTTCTAGTTTTCAAATCTAGCAAGATCAAACTTTGATGGCTCTGGGAATATGCTCTCATCCATATGTGTCATGTTCAATGCCTAGAAGACCTAAGTCACACATCAAATACCAAATGTATGTCAATGGATTGGTTTCAAAGATAGAGAGAATAAATAGCAGATAGTGCAAGCAAGCATTTGAAGAGATCAGAAAAGTTATTTGCATCCTTGCCTGCCAGCCTTTAGGCTTGAGGTAGCCACGATAGTCAATATCCCTTAAAGCTAACCTGAAGCCACCAAAAATAGGCGGAACCATCCTTAGAGTTTCCATCGCTACTCTCCATGTTTACCTCATCCTGGCAAGGTCTTCCCAAGTTAAATGTTCTCCTGAAGTCTTGCTTTTTGATATCTCTTCTTGTTGTGCAATAGCAAAACAAGCTTATTAATTGTGGCAATAAGGGGGAAGGAAGACGCTCCTGAGCTTTGTTATTAAAGTTGACATCTGGATTTGGAAACTCAGACAAATTTATGTATTGATTTTTTTTACATTTGTCAGGCCATCCGTCATCCATCAGCAAGATAGAGATCATTCATTATCCTTACGCAGCTTGGGTCATAGTTCAAGAGTGAACTAGATTTGAACAAGTTCATTTTGTTTCCATTTTCCTTCCTTTTTGGGCTGTAGGAATCTCTATGCAGATTCGACAAATCTAAAAAGATGACGGGATTAGAGGATGTTTACCTTGAAGATCTGCTTTATAAACAGCAGGATTCTTATATAGAAGACGCAGCACAAAAGTTATAAGTATGGATGAGGTATCATGTCCAGCAATCATGACAAGCTTGACATTTTGCAGAATTTCCTTGTCAGCCACAACTCGTTCATTTTCTTCACTGTGCTTACTTAACAAGCACATGATTAAGTCTTGATAAGGGGTCGCAATGTGCTGCTCTAGTTTTAGTTTCTTCTCTTGTACAAGTTCCTTCAACATACCTTGGACCCTGGAGCTTGCACGGAGGCTCCGATTGGAGTGCGTGAATGGCAAGTTCACCGGTATGGACAACATTCCCTCTACCATTTTTGAATGTTTTCCAAAAATTTCCCTCTTTCAGCTCCTTCCTCCATACTAAAGAGAAGAGAGCATATGATGTTAAATGTAAGGATTTTCATCAAGGGCAATGCCTATAGGAATATCAAAACATTATTGTTATTCAATGCATTCATTCTCACAGTCGATACATGCAGAGGCAATATGAGTGTGAACCCCAGTCATATGAGACTATAGTGTGCAAACATCATGTGTATCTTAAAATCTAATATGTCTTGATGTATCTCAAACAGATCAAAGCAAAAATGAGATTCTACAGAATATAAACATACTGCAACTTTTTCCTTTCCCTGCCACTGCAACCCGATGTGCTTCCAGACTTATTCAACTATTTTTCCCATGTATTGCTTCAGTGATTCTGGTCTCAAGCGACATGAGAGACTCCCTCACACGTCTGTGATCTTGACCATTGAGTTCAAACGGACTGCGGTCTCCCAGAATCGCGCGAATGGATGATGGCTATTTGTTGGCAAGCATGTTGCTGTCTCCATAGAATATAAACTTGTTTGCTGCTGGTCCATGAATGAACACCGTTGGTTTGGCAAAAAGAGTGAGCTTTGAGATTGGTCCATACTTCCTCACTCTTTCTCGGAGCCATTCTTCTCCCGAGTTTGTCCTCATGGCTCCTCTTCTTCTCCAGCCTAATAGAAAGAGAACTGGTAGAAGAAAGAGAAGAAGAGATTAAAATGTTCATTGTTGTGGGTGTAATTATGTGTGTGTGGGTGTGGATTTGTGTGATGAGGGGAAAGCAAGAGAGTTATATAGCTCCAAGTTTTTTTGTCAGTTTCTGAACTAGTAAATTAGGTGGTTGATTCCTTCTGGAACACCGGATGTAGATTACCCTGTAGAAAATGCATCAACTTTGGTACAAGTCCAATTAAATAATAAGATTCTACCAATTTGTATAGTGTACCAGATGCTGTCTTGAAAAATTGCGATTGAGATAACTGAATCAACCACTTTCAACTTATGTTAGCTCATCACTGAGAAAAAGGACCATGAAGCAATCAACAACATGATTTCAGCAAATGCTTGAGAACTCAAAAGGAGAGCAACACTACCTTGGCTACTGTCCAGAATTCCGTTCTATGGACCAATACACTTTCATTTACCCCATGTTAGGAAGGAGGCCCTTCTTTACTCTAACTAAATTCGATCCTTCTTTTGGAATAATGCAGAGGAGCAGCAAAAACAACACCACAACCTTTCGCCAAAGGTATTGCGTTCTATTCACTACCACTCTTAGGAACTTTTTAGAAACCAGTAGAAAAGGAAAGAACTCTCATTAGGTTTCAACATCTATTTACAGCAAGAAATCTTTCCCTGTTTATGCAACATAGTTACTTTACCCAAAACAATGGGAAAAAAAGTGAAGAAAATTACTCAATAACATTTCATCATCTATAATAGATTTTTGCACAGATGAAATGCCACAAACCAATAATGAGATGTACGCAGTCACCCTGGGTCCCTGACTTCACATTCGAATGCGCCACAGATCAGCAAGGAATTTCTACATGCACTCAGTAGTCTTGCAGTGAAGAGGTGGAAACTCACATGTTTAGCAATCCCAAAGTCAGCAAGTTTGACTATCCCAGATGCATCCACAAATAAATTAGCCCCTTTAAATCCCTGCGCAAGCCAAAGAGTTTTAACAGGTCTATAGGCACAAAGAAGAAGGTCCAATCGTCCTAATCCAATATGCAAGTCATCTCATGATGCTTGATCAAAGGTTCAGAATTACCCATGTATGGAGTTGTTAACATGCAGGGAAGCCAATCCAGTGAAAATATGGTGGGTAAAAGTACAGAAAACTGATTCTGTTAGGGTCCCAAGATGCTCCTGGATATACTTGTCTATTGAACCGTGATGTGCACATTCTATGTAAAGCCGATCCTCAACCTGAGTATGTATGAATATGTTGAAATTTTGGTGAGTCAAATAATGAATGCCCATTGAGCTGGGACATGTAGATGCTGTGGAAAGGTGACTCACAATTTCACTGCCCTGAAGAAGGCTGGAAGGATGCAGGAGTCGTTATGCTTCCTTCTTGGCCTTGTCCCGCTCCGCTTATCATCTCCACCATTTTTTCGCAGCCCTCAACGTTGATTCTTTGAAGATTTGGAAGATGGAGCAGCCACTCATGTGGAAACAGCTTTCTCATGTTATTGCATCTTGCTACGCTAAGAAATGCGAGAGAAATCTCTTCAACTGGCACGTACAAGAGAGGACCTCCGATTATCTCCTCCATCTTCTCGCAATTGATTACTGTGATTCCTCTCAGAGTAGGGAAGTGGGGCATCCACTCAAATTCCACCGCTCTCTTCATTTTATCACAGTCTTGAATGAAAATCTCTATAAGACTAGGGAAAAGTGGGAGCGGATGTGGTGGTGGGGATGTAACTGCTGCTATTATCCCCACCATTTCCTTACATCCATATATTTCAATCTCTCGTAGATGCGGAAGGTTGGATTTAGACCCATACCCAAAAAGATATTTCAGTTTTTGACATTGCCATATTTTCAAAAACCTAAGGCTCGAGAAGAGGAGAAGGGTAGGGGCTGCGGCAAGGGAGTTATGGATGTCGATTACTTCTTCGTCTTCGTCTTGTCCTCCACAAAGCGCCCCCAAGTTTTCCCATTCTCTTATAAATAGGTGCTCAAGGTATTCAAGCGGACCCATGCTAGACAAATTTGTCATACCGTTGCATTTCATCATTATCATTTCCTGCACATCTCGAGGAATCAAAATAAAAATGCCTGTGCATGCCCCCCCAACGCTCACAATAGCATGACCCCACTTCTCAATGCGGACGCTCCTCTTCAAAATCCCCAATTGAGTGTTAACACTTACTTCCCCAAAAAAATGATCCATATAGATGATCCCCATTGAGTTTGTAATATCGAGGGCTATCACTCTGCTCAATAAACCTCACACACTTGTTGAAATCATCTATATTTTGAAGGGAGCATCCAAATGCCTCCAATGCCCCCATTTTTGTAATGTCTTTTTCTTTTACCGCCGAAACTTCAAGACATTGCAAGTTTAGTAAATGGTCCAATGTTCCTTTGGGCAATCTCGCCATAAATGTGTTGGTAAGGTCAAGGTATCTCAAGTTCACCAACTTTTCCAGACCCTTGGGCACTTCACGAAGAAAACAACCCCTAGTGTCCAACTTTCTTAAAGATGTGAGCTTCCCTAGATAAGGAATACGGCACAATTCCCTACACCTTCTGAGCAATAGTGCTCTCAAGTTTACCAATTCTGAGATGGAATTTGGAAGTTCTGTTAGTTGACATCCACTCAGGTTTAGAACCTTTAGCCCACATAATTGTTTGAAGAAAGAATCAGGGAGGACCACATCCTCTAACAAGCTTCCATTCAGTAGTAAAGTTGATAGTTTAGGACAATTTGGTGACATGTTCGATGGAAATTCACTAATTTCACTTTCCATCAGAGAAACTTTCTCCAAAACATCCGTCCAATATTCCTCTGGTGGAATCCTCCTCAACTTCTTTCCTGCTTTTACAATGGAAGTTGTACTCATGATATGCAATGCCATGTCTCTAATCAAATCATGCATTTTCATCTCGTGCCCATGATCTTCCAATAGGCAAGCATTTCCAAGTTTGTTCAATATGGTGAGGCCTCTATCATATTGCTCCTTCCTCTTATTCAATCCACCAATCAATCCTTGGTCGATAAAGAATTCTATCAACTCGAACTTATCGATCAATTTATCTTCTGGATAAAGTGCACAAGATAAGAAACACTGTTGGGCATTGGAATTACCAACGCGATCATAACTAAATTTCAGATTCATTAAGACCTTCTCCATACACGTTTGCCCCATACTTGATTTTTCTTCCAATTTAACCAGGGAATCCCTCCATTCAAACACATCAGTCACTCCTCGCATGCTTCTTGCCATCGTGATGACTCCAATTGGCAATCCTGCACATTTTTCAACAATGGACTTCACAATTACTTCAGTTTCCGAATTAAGTGGAACTTCGGATCCAAGCTCCTCCAAAAATAGACTCTCGGCTTCTATTTGAGATAGAGGTTCGATTTTTATTTTCTCTCGACAATACATCTGGCGGCATACATCAAAGGATCGAGTAGTTAAGACCAACTTACATCCATCTGCTCTAACAGGGATTCCCACCTCTTCAAGATCAAGACGTTCCCACACATCATCAAGAATCAATACACAATTCTTCTTTGTTTCTAAATGCTCTGCCAATATCGCTGCTCGTTTCTCCTCGTCCTCAACCTCCTTAAAGTCAAATTTTAGCGCCTTCCCAATATCAATTTGCAACTTAGAAATGCTGAAATCTTTGGACACGGTGACAAAAACCACACCATCAAAGGTTGCATCTTCTAGAAGTCTATTATGTACTCGCTTCATGATAGTTGTCTTCCCCACACCACCCATTCCATAAATACCCAATTTGCATGCACGATTCTTCTTCAGATGGCCCCAAATAAACTCGATGTTCCCATGAATCTCTTCACCTATTAGCTTTCGTTCCAAAAATTTGACTCCTTTGGCATCTCTCTCCTCTATGAGTAGTGTTTGTGGAAGCGTTTTTTCCATGAGTTCTTCCACTTCTCTCGTCAATGTCTCCACCTGTTCCTTTGGTGGCAAAGTTTCCGCATTGGCTTGGCCAATTATTTGGAAATTATTTCTTGCTCTTTCTGTCTCTTTTAGCCATCTATCAACCAATATCCTCGGCTTCTTCCGAGCTGAGGAAGCAGCAGACTCTATCTCCATCTGCTCCTTTATGACAGCTTCTTTGTCGTCAAGTTCTTCCACTTTTCTTTTCAGGTTTCTTATCTCTTCATCGTTGGCATAGATGCTCCCTACGTCCATGACTGGAGAACCCCTGTTCATATCTAATTTATAAAAAAAAAAAACATATGTTAGATTTCGATAAAATAATTTGGGGATTTTTAAGAATCTAGTGGAACCATATAGTAACAATGAAGATTAATCCAAACGCACCTTGTGATGAGGATGGGCCCGTTGCATTTGGTGCCACCTCTGGAACTTGCGAATCAAACGTTGTTGCCTCAATAATGTGAGAGTCAATTGTATGCTGGTCATTCATTTGCATTTGAGATTGAATGTAACAATGTGGTTGACATAGCAAATTATGAGAATTCGGCACTTCTTCCGTTGAAGCCATCGTGGAACTTTCGCCTGTGTGTTGTTCATCAAAATTAGGATATGATTGATTGGAACATGAGAGAATACTTATTGTAGTTAGTTTACTGGATCCAGTGGGTCTAGTGGCTACGTGCAACACATTGGATGTACTGTTATTAAGGAATACGTTATTGACTCTCTTCATATTTGAAAAGTTGTGTGGAAAAAGCATGTTTATCGGAGATATTTAAAAGTCACCACTTCGGTTAAAAAATCCCACGTGTTTGGGTTGAAAAATATAATAGATGTTTTTCTCCCCGCCTAGATGAATGTATAGAAACTTCACATGAACATACCATGGCTATTTTGTGCCAGTGACGGCATTGTTGATCTCTGAGGAAATTGACGCTCTGCTTGTGATTGTTGACCAGAGTTTAGCCCATTAATATCCTGTTGGTTGAAGTTTGAAACGTCGGTCGGCCACTGTGGAGGAGCATTTAAAGCTTGTGATGATGATAGGATACGCAAATCCATATCCATTAGAGCTGTTGATGATGGTGCGGTTGGATTCTGCAGCACATTCCTTGTCTCGGATTGATGTGGAGAATTTTGATGTTGAGGGGGCACCAAAACTGGTTGCACTAAAAGAGTCAAGCGTAAAATAAATCAACAATGGGACTTTTAAATCAAGTCATGGGCACAGGTAAAACGAACGTCTAGAACTTGATTAAAAAAAAAATATTTACAGCGAAAATCAACACATGCTCATAAGTAAATATTTTGATGAAATAAACTGTGCGGTAAAAAGATAATGATATTGCACATCTAGAATATGTGATGATACAACTGTAATTTGGAATCTATAGGATATGAAAGCAGATGAATTTGAGTTATTATAGAGAGAGTTACTAATACGAAAAATATAATGATTTTTCTTTTCTTCACGCCTAGATGAATGTATAAAAACTTTACATGGACATACCATGGCTATTTTGCACCTGTAACGGCACTGTTGAACTCTGATAAAACTGACGCTCTGTTTGTGATTGTTGGGCAGAGTTTAACCCAATGACATCCTGTTGGCTGAAGTTTAACTCTTCCATATATTCGAGGAATCCTGGTGAGAATAAAGGCCCCGTGGAAAATTGACCGTTGGCTTCCCTGCTCTCTTCTTCAGCCTCCACCTCAGCTTGAAGTGGTATGTCACGTGATTGTGGCTCCATGGAGGATTGACGGTTGGCTTCTCTGCTCTGTCCTTCAACCACCTCTCTGCTCTCTTCTTCAGCCACCTCATCGAGTAACGACCGCATTAGAGTTCTTATGTGGTCCGGCACTTCTGTGCAAATGGAAATCCCTTCAGTTGGGACTCCAAGCAAGTGACCTTTCACTCCTGCAAGGTCTCCAAGAATTCTTCCCCACAATGATGACAATGCCATTTGTTTTCCTCCAGCCTATCAACGAATTTCCAGGCTATATCATCTTTGTTATCAACCTGCAAGCGAATAGAGCGCACCCCTATCATATATTATTCCCATTTTTTAAATATCTTCATAGCACGCATAGCATCATTCTCAGGCACATAATATAGCTACCACAAGTGCTAAAGCCACCTGATTCTGTAACAATTCCATTAGCATGCTTATGTGCTCCGGCACTTTTTTGCAAGGAGAAATGCCTTTGTTTGGATGTTTAAGAAAGTGACTTTTCAGTCTTGTGACTTTTCCAGAGTATTCAGTCTCGCAGTGAGGACAACGCCATTTCTCGCCCCCTAGTCTAGTGACGAATTTCCAGGCTATGTCTTTAACTCGCGGCATCTTGTCGTTTTGATTATCAACCTGCAGGCAAAGAGAGCACGCCCGATTATATGACGTACCAATCTTGTGTATATTTTCCTAATGCACGTAGCATTATTCTCAAGCAAATAGTAGCATCCACAAGTACTAAAGCAGGAGAGCCAAACTGCAAATTAATATTCAACGACCCAAGAATAATCTGCTGTTTTTGACACGACGCACCGGATCAACTCAAAGACAACTTGGAAATTGTGGACTACCTTCTCTAGAAAATAATTGCCATCTCTATAGATTACTAATTTGTGAAAGTTTTAGTGGATTCCTGGTTGTCTCAAAAGTTATTTCAACTGAAGTTCTGTAGCATCTTTGGCCACATGAATGGAAACTCCGGTGCTACATAGAGGCGTCCTGGAGAATCGGCATGTGGCCCATTATATAGTTGTCGTCGCATGCGTTTACTTTTTTGTATCTTTTTCTTTTTCAATCTACACTATACTTTTCTCCCTCCCTAAAGATTTGATTATTTTTACTCCACCTCACCTTACTTTGACTTTTCTATTTATTTTCCTCCTTGGATTCTACGATATAATATATTTTCACTGTTTTGATAAATAGTTAGCATTATCTAAAATAACCCCCATGCATGAAAATTTTGAACATCCGAATGTATTATCCGTTTTGTCTTATTATTTAGGATCAATAAGCTGGCCTTTTTGCCATTGACTTTAGGGGTGTCAACAGTTCGGTTCGGCTCGGTTTTTTTGAAAAACCGAACCGAACCCAAAATTTATGTTCGGTTCAATTCAATTTTTCGGTTTTTGGTTTTTGGTTTTCGGTTTTTTTTTTTTTTTTTTAATGAAATCTCCAAGCGATCCCCCAAGTATTTTGTAAAAGAACCACTCTTTTCCTTTTTGAGCTCTATAAACTAACTTTGGAAACAATTTCGTCATATGACTATATCAATTGAAGCAAACAACGCCCAACAACTTCAAGCTTCACGAGCAGATGACTTGTTAAACAGCAGTCACACACATCAGATCAGATATAAAATCATCTCATTCATTGCCAAAAGTAAAGAGGAAAAAAAGTATTATATTTGAAATCATTGCATAGAGTTCCTACCAGTCATCAATGAAAATTCTCCACTCAACTGCTTATACAAGTACTGAAAAGGACTAAACCGTGTAACAAGATTCAGTTCACAATGAAGAAGTTTTGCATTTCTTCAAGCCAGTTGCAGCTGATGTGGAGCGTGGATTCTTAAATTATATGAAGTGCAGTTGAAATATTTAGGAGTGAAGTGACAGGTCCAATATCAACAGGACTTACCGTGTTTATTCTGACAAACAAAGTTCCCATGATACCATCAAAACATTCTTGTGCCAAAGAAGCAATTCATATTCTCTGCTCATTATGGAATTATCACCACAAAGCAACAAATCTGGTCACTCAGTTCAAATGTCACTTCTTTTAACAGTAAGAACCACGACCAAGTGATGCAAAAGTTATTCTCGCATTCCATTGTTAAGGTCCCATATATGTAAGAATGCAGAACACATGATCAGCATGCCTCCAAAACATTTTTTTGGCTCTAAGCTGTTGCTGTTCTCTCTTATTGGTTCAGGATACCACTAAATGGGAAATCACCTGATTGTTCCACTTCAAAGGATCAATGTACAAACTGACCGAAACCAGAGCACCTGTGGACAATGCATTACTGGAATTTCTTGGTTTTCTTTGACCATCCAGAGCAACCAAATTTCCAACCAAAGTACAGGATGATTGAGCAAGACCCAACATATGGGATATACACCGAGAATCCTAACCAAGATGAGATCTTTCTACTCATTCATTTCCTAACAAGCCCTTCCTGCTCCAAATTAATGCTGGTCAGTCATTAAGTCCATGTAATGCTACAGACTCCGACAATCATACACAAGAGAACAGTCCCCCAAAACACTAAAAAAAAAAGAAACCAATCCGATTCAAACCGAAACATGATCTTGCCAGGGTAATGTGCAAAACAGATATCGTCACAACAAACAGCTCATTCAAATGAGCCCTCACAAGATAACTTACTCCAAGAAGAGAGAATTTCCCCAGAAAGAGAAAAGGGAAAAATCGCACCTTCAAAGAGGCAAATCGCTTTCGGGTTCCGAAACCAAGACCCGCAACGCCACCACCGTGGGAGCAATTCGCAGAAGCATCGGACCACCTGTGGAGCTTATGAGGAGGAGGGCAGAGGGCACCACGCTGGCGCGAAGAGGACGGCGTCAGAGACGAAAAAGAAGGAGAAGAAGAGAAGCGCAATGAAGACAGTCGAACCACATCCACCATCTAAGCCCCCAAGACTCGACCAAAAGCCAAAACCCAGAAGAGCGGAGCCGACTTTCTTCCCCCTCGGAGCTTCTGGGCACCGAGAAAAAGGGGCCAAAAACGCAGCTTTACCAAAGAAAGAGGGCGAGGGGAGACATGGGAACGGAGGGTCGCCGTCGCCGTCGCCGTCGCACCTCCAACCGACCAAGACGAGACACGAGAGGAGAGGAGACGGGAGTCAGGAGAGAAAAATATGCTTCGGTTGGGTTCGGTTAACCGACAAAAAAACGAACCAATAAAAATATAATTTTTTTATTGAGAATCGAATCGAAAATCGAACTAAGCTAAAATAAATCGAATTTTTTGGTTTGATTCGATTTCCAGTTCAGTTCCTGATGCTGCTAATTGACTTGCTAGTGGTAACTGCTATGATCTTTCAGCAACGTGTGAGCTGAAGCTGTAGGGTTCTCAATCTATCCACGACTTCCATGCAAGAGATGTATACCTGTATAACTTGGAAAGGAGGAACTCTGAGGCTGCTATTACAATCCGAAGCACAAATCGCGATGGCTGTCCGAGAATCCGGATGACAGGAGGACTTCCTTTGCGAATAAACAAATGGTATCGCTCGAGGCAAAAAGGACTTTGGCAGGATGAGAAGTCATTCAAGGGCCTCAATCGTTGATTTGTCGCCGCTGACTCTAAACGTTTTGATCCTTGGTAAAGAGATTATGATGTCAATAGCACGCACAATGTATCTCTCTTTTCTCCCATTTTTTTCCTGGACATGCATGCGCAACTCGAAAGAAAAATTTATCGTCAGACACCGAATTTATTCTCCAGATAGATAGAGCAAGTTGACCCGTAGCGCCACATTAGGCATATGTACTATGGCCCCCCGCATGCTAAAGAAAGTTTTTTTTTTTTTTAATGACCCAAAAACACAAGTACAAAGGCTCAGCTATTTAGAGGACCATAGAACCTTGCAACCTCTCATAAACTGATCAAGCCTAGATCTTTAATTTATGCAAATGACCCATGCGTGTAGCAGTTTGCATGCGTAGAAGAATGATCTAAGAAATATGGTGAAGCATAATTTATATCTCGCGCAATTCTTAGGGAAAAAAGAAAATCTCGACTTAAAAGAAAAAGGTCATTTCCGTTGGCAAATACACGTGATACTATCATGAAATGTCGGTACACTTTGGTCTGTTAATATGCTGTGAGACTTTCAGAAATCTCAAATATAGGCCTTATTGAGAAAAAATAATGTAATTGAGTAGCAGTCATACGGCGAAGGGTCCCATTATGGACAAAAGAATGCTAAAATAACAGTAGGACTACACGAGGCATCACCCACTTCACAAGTCAATTTCCTACCAACTTCCCTCGTCTTCTTTTTATTTGTCCATCACTCGGTTTCAGACCGAGGACTTCTAGAAACCAACCATATTTGGCAAGATGCTACACTTCGAAGCCCAACCACCGTATCCACAATTAATGCATATTCTCAGTAAAAGAAAATTAAAACACATACATATATTTACCATTAGGTTATTAATTATTACATCTTACAGATACATCCACCCGTAGACTTCCACTCAACAGAATTCATTTGTCATATAATCCTTCAAAAAATTTAATTTTCTAAATGTATATATTTTTATTTGACTATTACTTTTTCTAAAAATATTGCTTTTTCTAGACCTAAGCAGCTGTTCTCAAGATTCGGAAGCACCGGTCAGCATCCAGGAATCAAGCAACAGTCTTTCTCTTGCTGAAGGCGGAGATCCAATTCCTAGAGTAGCAAGGGCATTGGCCTGCTGTTGGAGACGGGAACGAACAACTTTTTGCTCTTTAATCAGGAAAATCTCCTGCACTTATTAATCTATGAGACCAATGTCGTATGCGATTTGGATCTTTACACTAAAAAGAAAAAAGAAAAATTCAAACATGGGATGATTTAAAGAGAAATAACAACTTACTAACTTTCAAGGAAAAAAAAATAAGGGTGCTCCATGCAAATTTATTATAATTATTCTAAAAGTTTATATATATAAAGAGCCTAAAAAAATCTTCTTTTTTTTGGGTAGGTGGCAGACTTTATCATAAAGTCTTAACGGTGAAAAAAAAATGATTATTAAAAGGGAGCCCCCGGGGAAAGGGGGGGTGGCGGTGGCGTGTAGATAATGTTTCCGGCCTCTTCTGGTACGTACGGATGGACGGACAGATTTGATCCGATTGATGTGACAATGATCTGTACGTACGGATTTGATCCGATCAATGACAATGACAATTTGATCGACAATGATGACACGACACGCACGCGGATATGTTCTTCTGCGCTCGCCTTCGTCCCTCCTCTCCACCTCCCCATCTTTCCTTACGTGTGCGTGCATTCTACGCGTTGACCTAATCAAGCTTTGCTTTGTTTGATTAAACTAAACCTGGGTCATTAAGAAAAACAGCTGTAATGCTGATTTCTTCATTAAGCTTACTTAAAAAGCACATGACTACGTCTTGATGAGGGCTTGCCGTGTGCTACTCTAGTTTCACTTTCTTCTCTTGTACAAATTCCTTCAACATATATTGGACCCTACAGCTTGCACGGAATCTCCGATTGTAGAGTGTGAATGGTAGGTTCACTGGTATGGACCACATTTTCTCTTACCATTTCTTGAAAATTTTCCAAGGTTCATTGGTATGGACCACATTCCCTCTTACCATTTCTTGAAAATTTTCCAAGAATTTCTCTCTTTCAGCTTCTTCCTCCATACCAAAGAGAAGAAAGCATATGATGTTGAATGTAAGAATTTTCATCAGGGACAATGCCTATAGTAAGATCAAAACATTATTGTTATTCACTCTTCTTTCAATTATTGAAGAGATTATGCGTTCTCCAAGTATATGCATTCATTCTTACGATCATACATGCAGAGGCAATACAAGTGCGAACCCCTAGTCATACGAGACTATTCTTTCTTCATCTTCTTTTGATAGCAAAGGGCGAAAAGAAAACTTCCCAGCCTATGTTCCTAGATATAATAAAATCACTAAGTAGATCGAGAATTCTAAATTGTTTAATATCAAAAACAGTTCAATCCGGGTCAAGTTGCTCTGATTCAAAAGACCGAACAACATCATATGTGGCACAACATTTTCGATCAACAAGTTTATGCAATATCATGTTTAAAATCATTTCTAAACACAAACAGATTAAATGCGGTATTCCCAAAATTCTCCCTTTTTTTTTTTTTTTTTTAGGAAGGCATTATTCTAGAAAGATCGATCTAAATTTTCCTTTTGGTTCTAAGCCGGATAGGAAGCGGGCTTGCTAATCCCTTGGCTTCTCAAATATTCAAACCCACCGTCCTTTGGCTAACCCAAAACGTCAACCAAAATTTTTTTCTTTTTTTTTTCAGCCAAAAAGTTCCTCACCAGGTTGAAATTGGACAAATACTCATGCAAATTCCAAGAAGTCGATTTCATGTGAAGCTCTGCGGCATCATTAGCAGCTAAAATGTGAAGCTTAGGGCAACTACGTGATACTATTACCGTGGTCTAGATACATGATTTCGGTCATTCATCGTCATGATTTCGACCATCGCCGCGGTGATTGCCGTCTCATGGCATGATAAACCCACAAAAACAATCTCCACCACTCAGTCGCTATCATGATATCCAGCCTCGCCTGATGGCGGCAATCGTTTTTCGGATTTGAATCACAGAGGCCGTCCCCGGTGAGCTCTTTAGCAAATTCAAAACCATTTGCTCGACCGTTTCGGCCAAACAGCGCCCCCGCGCGCTCCGGCCCCTACTGTTTCTTTCAGATTCCCAAAAATCATCTCCCAATTTCTGGAAAAATGCGGGTCCATTTCGCAACCCGAATCCGATTCGCGAACCCGTTCCCGAACCCATTTCAATATGCGTCCCCGACCACCCTCCTCCTCCTCCTCAAGCTCCCTACTTTCCCCGGCCGGATCTCCGCCTCCGTCCGCCGCGGCTCCGCGAAGATGGCGGAGACGGCTCGCTCCACCAATCCGAAGCGGCCCGTCTGCCCGTCCTGCTCCAAGCCCGCGCGCACGTGCCTCTGCGCTCGGATCCATTCTCCGGGTCTCGATCACCCCGTCCGCGTCACCGTTCTCCAGCACAGCCTGGAGCGGAAGCACCCCTCAATTCCACTCGAATCTTGAGGCTTGGGCTCAAGAACGTCGCCGTCGCCGCCGTTTCCGACGTCCACTTCGGCGCCGAGTTCTCGATCTCGCCGCTCGAGCCGCACCCCGAAATCGGCGCCCACGGATTGGTCGGCGCGGATTTGGGTGTCCAAAATGGGGAGCAATCTGGAGTGGAGGTGGGAAACCCCAGTTCGGTCGTCGAATCGAATGGAGCTCATTGTCCTGGGGATGATAGGAACTGCGGTTCGATTGCCTCGAACGGTGTGGAAGTTTCGGAGGATTCCCAGGCGCTGCAGAACTCGCGCGCTTGTGGAGTCGTGTCTAGAGGTACTAGCAAACCTGTTATCAGTTTTCGAATGGGCAAGAAGGGGATTATCGAATCGACAGACCATGTTTGGATGTCTAGAATCGGTCACCAAGGAGCTGATTTCGATGCCATATTAGATTGCCAGTCAGCTCGTGATGTTCTGTCGAATGGATTTGTGGTTAGGAAATCGCAAAACCTTGTATCAAATCTGAGCTTGGAGCCTGAAGAATATGAGGAATTTGTGCTCGAGGTGCCGCGAGGGTCAGTGCTTCTGTTCCCCACCGAGAATGCACTCAGCATTGACGAACTCAAGGCAGCTGAATTTGAAGTCAGGAACTTGATTGTGCTGGATGGCACGTGGATGAAGGCAAAGAGAATGTATAGCGAGAATCCTTGGTTGAAGTTGTTGCCTCATCTGAAGTTGGATTTGGAGGTGATGAGTTTGTACGAAGAAGTTAGAAGTCAGCCTAAGGCTGGATGTTTGTCCACTCTTGAGAGTGTCATTTACACGATGAAGGCAATTGGGGGCAGTCCAGAGGGGCTGGATCAGCTGTTAGATGTTTTCGAGTCAATGGTCGATGATCAGAGACGATGTAAACATGAAAGATTGGGTAAATCCACTTCAGGGTAAGCCTCTTCCTGCTTATCCAGCCATAATGAGCTCTTGGGCAATTTTCTGTTCAAGTTCATATCGCATGATTGCATTGATCATTTGTGCCTGTTGAATTTGCATTCACTGAAGTCTCTGCTGTCTCATCTTTTGCACTTCTCAAGTTTTCAAACTAGGTCCTTCCCCTCTTAATTATGTCTCTTAAGTTGAATTTGCCAAAGATGCGCTGATTTTCTGTACTGTGATTCTCTTTTTCTTTATGAATATTGACTACCAGCAGGCACGTTGTGTTGAGTATCAAAGTATCTGCTTAAGCTTATGCTGTAATTCAATCTAATACTACAGTATGACCCATGTGATGCACAGATATATGTAACTACATCAAAGTTCAATGTGTTGACATGTCAGAATTCAGATAGAAATTGCCATTTCTCAAAATACTCTTTATTATTTAGCTCAGTTAATTATTTTCTACATGTTAGATTTCAAATAAAAAAGTAAATCATTATTCACTTTACAAAGAGAAAGTACAAATATATTTTGCCAAAGTGGGCAGTCTTACTAATGATAAATTATCACTCCATGTCAAGAATGATCACCTTTCACTCTCCTGATGGTGATAATTAGGGGTGTTTTGAATTTTAACACAGGAAAAGAGGCACTCGAGAAAAATAAGGTTTCAGAGATTCTAGCCTACCTACTGATCTAACCCAACAACAAGATTAACTGCATTTAGGGAATCACCTATCATCCGCTCTAATAGATTGTTAGATGGAGAGATAAAATGGTTTTCTTCATTATAATTCATCAATCTATAAGGCAAATGATTACTTAACATCTTATTTCCTTATAATTTATGTCTTGAGAATATTATATACTGCCCTCTGGAATATCTACTCGATTAAGTTAAAGAACAAAATCAGTTCTCTTGTTTATTACCCGATCATACTGAAATTCCCTTAGTACTTTTGTTGCTGTCTTTATCTATTTTATAGGATGATAGGGAAATTACATATATTGTGCTGAAATAGATTTAAATAATTTCAACGAATATAAATAATTGTAACTTCACCATTACGTGATTCAATTAATAAAATGAATCTTCTTTTCATAAGTTGATGCTCTGTTATCATTTTTTTTTTTTTTTTTTTTTAATATTTTGTTAGGTAAAAAGCAAGAAAGAAGGAAAAAAAACAAAAATTGAATCAGATTCAAACCAACCCAAAGAAATTGGAAGAGCAGTAGAAAAATTGAGGCCCTTTCTGTTCAAACGGCATTTGGTTTGATTAACATAGAAAGCATCGATAGTTTCTGGAGGGGCTAAGATAAGAGAGATTGCATGGAGACTGGGGAGTCGAGCTAAATGTCGAAATGAAAACATACACCATTGGCAAAATGCGCTTGGTTATGTTGTCCAGAAGAGTTTCTCGCACTGGCTTCTTTATTGGGTTAATGGTGCTTCAACTTTTATCCACCAATCAGGATGTTTGATGTAGCTAAGTCTGGAAAAGCTGGCATAGTGGAAGTCCTGGATAGTCAAGGAAAGATCATTTCTCTTTCTTTGGCACAATCCGGAGCAGTAGTCCTTGAGTAGGTACTGGCACAGGGTCCCTAATGTAATGATCATCTGAACATAACTCCCAAGAGTACTGAGTGACCAGATAATGGATGGCAACAAGGGTTTCGATCCTTGCAAATTCATGTCCTGGGCATATGCGAGGCCCTCCTCCGAAAGCAACAAAGGTGTAGGGTGGTACTGACGTCTGGTTTTCAAATCTAGCAGGATCAAACTTTGATGGCTCCGGGAATATGTTCTCATCCATGTGTGTCATGCTTGATGCCCAGAAGATCTAATCACACATTAAGTTCCAAAAGTATATGAATCGACTGGTTTCACAGATAGAGAGAATAAATAGCAGATAATGCAAACATTTGAAGAGATAGGAAACATTATCAGCTTCCTTACTTGCCAGCCTTTTGGAATGAGGTATCCACCATAGTCAATATCCTTTAAGGCTACCCTGAAGCCAGCAAAAACAGGTGGAACCATCCTCAGAGTTTCCATTGCTACTCTCCATGTGTACTTCATCACAGCAAGGTCTTCCCAAGTTAAAGGTTCTCCTGAAGTCTTGCTTTCTGCTATCTCCTCTTGTTCTGCAAAAGCAAAGGAGGTTTATGACTTGCAATAAGGGGAAATGATCATGCTTCTGAGCTTTGTTATTAAAGTTGATTTCTGACTTTCAGAACTCTGAATTATTTGTGTATTGATTTATCTTACATTTGGCAAGTCATCCATTTTCCATTAGCAAAATCGATTCATTATTATTAACAAATTCTTCTTCATTTACTTTTATTTTCCTTCCTTTTTGGGCTGCAGGAATCTCTATGCAGATTCAGCAAATCTAAAAAGATGCAATAGAGGATGTGTACCTTGAAGAACTGCTTTATAAACAGCAGGGTTCTTAGATAGAAGACGCAGCATAAAAGTCATAAGAACGGATGAGGTATCATGTCCTGCAACCATGACTAGCATGATATTGTGCAAAATTTCCTTGTCAGTCACGACTCGTTTATTTTCTTCATCGCGCTTACTTAACAGGCATGTGATCAAGTCTTGTTGAGGAGTGGCAGTGCGCTGCTCTAGTTTCACTTTCTTCTCATGTACGAGTTCCTTCAACAGATCTTGGACCGTGGAGCTTGCACAGAGGCTCCTACTGTAGCGAGTGAACGGCAGCTTTATTGGTATCGACCACATTCCCTCTATCATTTCTTGAAAATTTTGCAAGAATTTTTCTCTTTCAGCTCTTTCGTCCATACCAAAGAGAAGAGAGCATACGATGTTGAATGTAAGGTTTTTCATCAGGGGCAATGCCTATAGGAAAATCAAAACATTGGTGTTATTTACTCTGCTTTTGTTTATCAAACAGATTATGCCCCCTCCTAGTCTATGCATTCATTCTCATAGTCAATACATGTAGAGTCCATACAATTGTGAACACCAGTTATATGGGGGAGAGAGTGCGTACTCCATATGTTTCTTAAAATTGAAAAGTATTGAATTTATCTCAAACCGATCAAAGCAATAGTGGGAGTTTTATAGCATATCGACATACCGCAACTTTTTCCTTGCCCCGCCAGTGCAACTCAATGTGCTTTCTGACTTCTTCATCTATTTTCCCCACGTACTGCTTCAGAGATTCTGGTCGCAAGAACGACACCAGAGAGTCTCTCACGCGTTTGTGATCTTGGCCACTGAGTTCCAGCAGATTGCGGTCTCCTAGAATAGCGCGGATGGATGCTGTTTGTTTGTTGGCTATCTTGCTGCTGTCTCCAGAGAATACAAGCTTGTTCGCTGCTTGTCCATGAATGAACACGGTCGGTTTGCCGAAGAGAGAGAGCTTCGAGATTGGTCCATACTTCCTCACTCTTTCTTGGAGCCATTCTTCTCCCGTGTTTGTCCTCATGGCTCGGAGCAGGTCAAGGCTTTGGCCTATAATGGGGATTCCCAAAGAACCTGGAGGTAGCTTTCTTGATGAACCTCTTCTTCTCAGCTTAATAAAAAGAGAACCGGTAGAAGAAAGAGAAGAAGGGTGATCGAAATGTTCATTGTTGTGGGTGTGGGCATGTGTGTGTGTGTGTGATGAGGGGAAAGCAAGAGTTATAGCTCTCTATTTTTGTCTGTTTCTGAACTAGCACTTTAGGTGGTAGATTCCTTCTGGAACGGGCGATGACGATTACTATGTAGAAAACGCATCAACTTCGACACAGGTCCTATTAAATATTTTGCCGATTTGTTTCGTGTGCCAGGTGCTTTATTCAAAGCTGCCGTTTACATAGACATAGACAATTAGTATAAAACTGACCTAACGGAGAAAAAAATGGATGTGACCTCTTGTTTGGTTGTGACGGCGGAGTTGAGCTCGGATGTTTGTTACTCTGTTTCGGTCACTATCACAAATTTAACGGGAGGGAGCAAAACTGAGAACCAATTGTTAATGTGTCAGCGTAAAATACAATAAAACTCCTAGAATGAGAAATGGACCACGGTTGTCGGAATTTGAAGACCAGAAAGATTGAAAGGAAGAACAGGATCAGTTTCTGAATTTCACTCAAGAAGTTCATAATCATCATCTACGGGGATGATCAAATAGTTTCGTCGAACAAACCCCTACAACTAAACAAAAGAGAGGGCAAAGAAGAAGAAGGTGGAGAAACTAATATGGAATTGGAGGTGGGTTTCTTGGAAAATGCAGTGAAAAATTATTTCTATGGGAGTCTTGATGACTTTTGAACCCAGAAAGGAAAGGTAACTCCAAGTACTGATGAGCGAAGAAGTCTTATTTCCGGCAAAAGGCGGAACGGTAGTTCCCACGCAATTGGGATGCACCTGGTGATGAAAATTTGTCTCCTCTGCATAACTCTAGTTTTATCCTAGTGTCCGGTTCTTTGCACCAGGCCCGGCCTTTGTCTCATGTTTTGGTTGGATTTGGACCTTGTTGGGTTGCATAGCTTGTTCAGTGGATGGAATGGACTGCTATTCCAGCAATCGGGAAAACTTGTCTAAGTATCACAAAGTAAACATGCGCCACGCATTGCGCTATCAAACTCTTTTGAAAGGTGTTCATATTGGGAATCAGCCGAGTGTTTGGACGAGGCTGTGACTTAATACTTGTGGTGCTTGAAGAATACAAGCACTTCATGGTTCTCAACTTCCATTTCCTTCTCATAACCCGCTCGGCATTGATGAACTTGAGGAGGCGGCTGAATTCGAAGTGATGAACTTGATTGTGGTGGGATGGAAGGTGGATGAGAAAGTTGCAGGGAGGATCCTGGTTGAAGCTGTTGCATCTCAACAATTGCTCCATCTGATGTCGGACTTGGAGCCGACAAGCATCTATGGAAATGTTAGAAGTCTACCTGAGGCAGGGTGCACATTGTGCACTTCAATCAAGCTGGATTGCATCGTACAAATTCGTATTGTTTCGATGCATTGGCAAATGATGGACGCTTGTCAATGAAACATCATCACATCATGGTACTGGTCGATGTTATGTATGACTATAGTGCAACGTTGCAAACACTACCATGAAAAGGAATTGCAGAAGCAATAATCACACCTGAGACAAGGGTTTAACGAGTCAATTAGGTCTTGGGTCTCAGCAATTGGTATAATTTAGAATAAGAAATCATGCATGCATAAAGAGGAGAGACCCTTCACATTTCATGTACTTTCGCTGACTTTCTCATCAAGTCCTTGATACTTTTAATTCAAGTGCTTTTCAAAACACAAAATGTCTTATCAAATCCTTAAAAATTGAGAATTGATCAATTTTTTTTTTTTTTTGGTACGTTGCCAACCTACCACCCAATCACTATTCATGGTCAATATATAATGTATATCACACACCAGCGTCATTCAATAGATATATTAATTGGATTTTGGATCAGAATGACTTGATTAGATATTATATATAAGTAGAAAGACTTAATAAAAAAATCGAAATCATGTGCATTTAATTAGAAAAGACAGCCAAAGTTTATAGACAACAAAAAGAAAAGGTCGAATCATAGAAAGAACAACAACAACAGAACAAGACGAGGAGCAATAATGTCCTTTAGGATATCAAGATAGAAAAGAACAGCTAAAATGGAGAAGGAGAGCTGCAACACTGCTGCCGATTGCTGTGAGGAAAAGGAAAGCGGCCCCATCCAAGAAGAAGGCCCACCACAGAACCAAAGGCCTGAAGGGGCGATCCCATCGCGTCCCTTCACTTCCCACTTTACCAACCGAATAATTTGCGCAGGCTGAGCAAGCAAGCATAGAGCAAACAGCTGCGGGGAAACCGGGGGCGTGGAGATGAACAACATTCTCTGACAAACAGGGGAAGCATTTGGGAAGTGGACATGGAAGGAAAGATCCCGACTTTGGTACTGTTTCTTTGCATCTTCTCGGCTGCCGTCGCGGCCGAGTACGTGCGGCCCCAGCCTCGCAAGACCCTCGATTTCCCGTGGGACCGCAAGCCCTCCTCTTATCCCCAGCAGGTGAAGGACTCATCGATTCTCGCTCCTCCTTTTTTCTGTGCTATCTTTCGTTTCGAAAGCCCTCTTTTTTTTTTCTTTTTGCGGGGATGGAATTTGTCGAGTTTGCGTGACTACGGGGGGTTGAATTCGGCTCGCTAATCTGCAATTTCTGAAAATGTCGCTTTCTTGGAGCTTTTTGTTGTGTTCTTGAAGATGGAATTGCTTCGTGGTTCATCCTGTGGTGAAGATTGTGAGATGAGTGTCAAATCACGTGAAGAGGGACCTGAACTAGTGGATAGTACAAAGGGGAAAAGGGAAATCTCACGTTAACTTAGGTACTTCATATGGCACCAAACCAAGATTACTAAAGTTACTATCTTTATCTTTATCAGTGTGATGACTACCGTCAGTCTCCTCGCCCTACGCCGTCCTCGTAAACTATGTTGTTCTTTAGCAGTATCACCAATTTATGGAGGCCAAGGTGTTGAATGATCTGTTAGTGATCTGCCATAGGACAGCAGGTCTCATCTTTTTCTCCAGCTCACGTGTCCATTGAGTTTGTTTAGTGAGAGAAGCTTGGTTGTCTTTCTTCTCTTGTTGTGTTGACTTAGTTCGCGTCAATAGTTGGTGTTTCAGTATTGTTCCGAGATGAGTTCCAGCTGCCTCACCAAGATCTCAAATTGATATGTCGTGTGACATTATCAAAATCCTCCTGCAGGTTCACATTTCTTTAGCTGGAGATGGACATATGCGCATTTCATGGGTCACTGATGGTAAATCTTCCCCTTCATATGTGGAATATGGAACATCACCTGGTCGATACGACTCCACAGCTCAAGGAGAGAGCACTTCTTATAGTTATCTATTTTATAGCTCTGGAAAGATACATCACACAGTGATCGGGCCATTGGAGAGCAACACTGTTTACTTCTACAGATGTGGAGGAGAAGGTCCTGAGTTCCAGCTCAAGACTCCTCCTGCAGAACTTCCAGTTGCTTTTGCTGTTGCAGGAGATTTAGGCCAAACTGGCTGGACTAAATCAACACTAGACCACATTGATGAATGCAAGTACGATGTGCATCTCCTTCCCGGAGATCTGTCGTATGCTGATTACATGCAGCATCGCTGGGACACATTTGGTGAGCTGGTGCAGCCACTTGCAAGTGCAAGGCCTTGGATGGTAACACAAGGAAACCACGAGATGGAGAACATTCCACTGATTAAAGATGGATTTCAGTCCTATAATGCTAGGTGGAAGATGCCATATGAGGAGAGCGGATCAAGTTCGAATCTATACTACTCTTTTGAGGTGGCAGGCATCCATCTCATCATGCTTGGCTCATACACAGACTATGATGAATACTCAGAGCAATATAATTGGTTGAAGGTTATCCTTCATTTCCCTATTTTTTGTCATGCAAAAGTTGTTGCAATACTATGGATGCTGTTGTGAATCACTTAAATGCACTAATTACAAAGGAGGAAGTTTGTGCTGTTAGCTATCTGTGGAAGTTAGATTCTAAAATTGAGGTAACAAGTCTCACAGATAGGAAAATTAAGTTTGTAATTTATATATCCTTGGTTAAATTCTGTTAAGAGTAAATAGATTTTAAATCGAGTGTTAGCTACTATTTTGCTAATGAAGCAATTTTCAATCTTCAACTTGTTATGGGGAATTAATCTCCATATTAGTTGTCAAAGGCAAAGGTGTTCATTTTCAGCTATCACATGTCGCTCTTTGTTTTCTTACATTGATGCAAAGGACTTATGATGGTATTTAGCACTCATTTCTGTCCAATGGTTATGAATTTTCTGCTAACATATATGTCTTATTCTCCATTTACAGGCTGATCTTTCAAAGGTCGATCGCACTAGAACTCCATGGCTGATCGTATTGTTCCATGCACCTTGGTATAACAGTAACTATGCTCACCAAGGTGAAGGCGATGGGATGATGCAAGCCATGGAACCATTGCTCTATGCAGCTGGGGTGGACATAGTATTTGCAGGACATGTGCATGCTTATGAGCGATCCGTATGACCCTATACCTATACTTTTTCATCTCTCATTGCTATTTGATGTGCATGAGGCATGATTTTAAGTGGTCATCACTGAACAGAAACGTGTCAATGGTGGAAAACCCGATCCTTGCGGTGCCGTTCACATTACCATTGGTGATGGGGGGAACAGAGAAGGTTTAGCTCATAGGTATGTCCTCATTCTAACAAAACTATTGATTAGGGATTCGATAGGACATTCTGTTGATCAATTTTCATTGGATGCATCGGGAAATGTTAAAATAGCTCCTGTGTATCATTACAGATATAAGGACCCCCCGCCAGAGTGGTCTGTCTTCCGCGAAGCCAGCTTTGGTCACGGTGAGCTCAAGGTTGTGAATTCATCACATGCATTCTGGAGCTGGCACAGGAATGATGATGATGAGCCAGTGAGGTCAGACCAGCTGTGGATAACTTCTTTGAAGAGTTCAGGTTGCCTCGCTGAAAAGAACACTCCTTGAGGAAGATTCTCATGGCTCCTTAGTATCGGCGATATGAAGTTCTTACCATGGCTGCTTAGTATCGGCGATATGAAGTTCTTATGCCAATGGCCGATGTCATATGGTTATGTAGCTAAAATAGGGTGACGCCTTGTCAATATGTACTTTGAGACGCTGCAAAATTGAGTGTTTACAGGAGTAGTCATATGGTAATGTAAAGGGTGATGTCTAGTCAATTTGTATTTTGAGACGTTGCAAAATTGAGTGCATCATGTGGGAGTGAGTGTATCCTGTGGTATTCAAAACATATTTCTGGGAGAGTTTAGGGTCCTCAGGTCTCTATTGTGCATGACAGCCTTGTTAGATGCAACCTGTACCATCCTCTTCTACCAAATACGTTTTAAAGCCATCTTTCAGATTTATGCAGCTTCTTGTTAGTCAGGTCTGCCTACACCCAGGGTGGGAGCAGAAGCATTACACAAATCTTCAGAGCTGTGGATACTGGCCAAATTTAAAATTTCCTGGTATTGTAGTTAAGACATTTCTTGCATACAAACTATTAAAGGCGCAGCAATTGTTAATAAAGAAGCAACAAATGACCAATATGGTAAGAGTCGACTTGCGACATGCTTCTTCAAATTTCTACTAACGCCCCAACAAATATTTGTGGGAACTCCAAATATGACGATGCTCTCGCATAAAATACATCCTGATGCAGTCTCTGCCTCAACAAAGCATTACATGTGCCGGATCAAGAGTTAAGTAACACGGACAAAACTTGGTAAAGCCAGTCGGAAGAAAATAATCTCACAACTAGATTCATCATTATAAAGTTAAATCATGACTCATGAGTGCATTGAACTCAGCAGCTTAAGAGCCAATGCCTCTTGCTCTGCCAAAGATATAGCGTCGGACTTCTGATTGATCTTATCATTGGTTTCTTTTTGTGTGCCACCGTCATCATCACTGTCAAAATATATTTTCGACTTCTTTCGCTTCCTGTTCTCCATAGCTTCACCGTCTGACTCCGAAAGCTCACTCTCACCCTCATCATCATCATCTTTACCTTTCCCTTCCTTCAGTTTCATCTTTTGCTTGAGTCTTCTTTCCCTGCGGCGCTGTCGCTCAAGGAGCTTGTCTTCTTTATCCACTTGCTTCATCTCCTCTCTCATCCTCTTATAGTACTCGTCTTTCTTGCCTGCAATAAATAATTACAGAAATTTGCATGAATGCAAACAGAGACAAATACCATCCCTGATATTCATTTGTTCATAGAGTCAGGAAGCAAGTATCCAGGCAGACATAAAACAGAATGACACGAGCACCAACCCATCACCAAAAAATAAAAATAATAACACATTCAGTCAATTCACTAGCTGCAGACATTCTTCCCATTGGCAAGATGCATTGAACACAAGAAATTCATGATTCAATTTAGAATAACGTCAACACAATATTGTTCTCTAAAGAAAAACCTAAAAACACCCATCAATTTGACTAGGGGTACATACCTTTGTCAAGCAGAAGAGCACCATCTGAACTAAGCATCTCTGCTATCCTGGCAAGTGGGGGTAGGGTATTGCCTTCATCATCGAAGACAACTCTAGTTCCCACTGGCCTATTGACATTGATTTTAAGCTTCTTTTTCTTCAAAACCCGAGTCGCCGGTCTACAGTAGAATAGCAAGTCAAATTTCATTTTACGTTTTTGGTAACATCAAATCAAGTTGCAACAGATGAGGATCTTGAAGATGCAAAAAAACAAGTAGCTTGTAGAACCCTAACCAACTTTTGATTGTTGACGCTCCTCCTAATCTGCAACATATAATTCTACCTAAGAAAGAACGTGCAGATTTCAATTTTTCACTCTTTCTTCAATCTTTTTGTAGCCTACTTCTGTGCATAATTGCATTCTGATCATTTCAATAAGGATGATGTCTAAACTATGAATATGCCCACACTGAAGAGTGCATAAGCTATCTTCGGATAACAATTTTCTAATATGAAAAGAAAAACATACATTACATCTTCAAGTTCATTAACTTTTGGCTGAGCCTCATCCACATCATCATCTGGCTGAGCCTCATCCACATCATCATCAGTCAAAAGTAAATCGTTCTCTTCATCTTGTTTAGAGTCATTCACCATCAGACTCTTTGTTGAGACCTTCAATTCACTTTTGCCCACAGCATTCTCTGGTTCAAGTGGTAAAGATTCTTCTAAGACTATCTTGGACTTATTTTTCTGGTTTAGGAAACGAATCTTTGGAGTCATCGGTAGACCAAATGATGCTGAGAAGTCATCAACAGGGAGCTTTCATCACATCAAAGATCTCTTTATCTTTCTGTATATGGATCGACCGTAAATATGTGATGAAGGCCCTTTGAGCAAGATACTGAATATTGGGATACTTGACAAGCAAGGCAGACAACAAGCCGGAAACTGGTTGAAACCTTTTGTCATTTGCCTGGAATCAGACCAAATCAAAGCCATGTCAGCATCTGAGGTGCCAATACCACATGATAATCAATGAAGTGCACCAACAAAGTACCACAAGCAACTGTATAGATTACTAGTGAGCTAAGCTCAACCATAAGCCAAAAGGCAAAAAGGTCCAGAGAGAATGCATTACCTTAACAAGTTCCAAAGGAATTTTGGCAGCTTTCAATTTTTCAAGCATTTTCATTTCTGATGGCATCAGAAACAAAACTGACCTTCCTCCAGACAAATATCGAGCTGTGCGACCGACTCGATGAATGTAAGATGCAACATCTTCTGGACAATCAACCTACAAGTTCAAAAGCATCTAACACCTTATAAAAGGGAACAGATTGTCCTTCCCAAGAACAACTATGATGACAATCTGATCATAGAATCCACCTAAAGCATAGTGAAAAAAAGAATCACCTGAACAACCCAGTCCACTGCCTTATTGAAATCAAGACCTCTAGAAGCCACGTCAGTTGAAAAAAGAACAGACCTCTTCTCACAAAATTCAGAATATATTCCCATCCTTTTCTCCTGCTTCATCCTTCCATGAAGACATTTCAAGGGAATTCCCGGACGAAGTTTCTTAAATGCTTCATAGACAAATTTCACCTGGAAGATTGCAATTTAGGGGTAGAGTTATATAAGAACAAAAGAATCAACCCAAACACAAAAGAGTGAATGAAAAATTGAAATGCTAAATCAACCAGAATAAGAGGTTGAAAGATTCTAACAGTGATCATGAAGAGTTGAGCTAAGCATTTGACCAAGCAAATACAACTAAATCAAGCTATCTTGAAGCAAGTAATTACCCCGAAAATGTGAAATTTGATTGTTGATACCAGCAATCTCTATAGAAAAAATGGGACCAGACTCCCAGGTGATTAGTTTATCTCTAAAGTAGGAATCTAAGCCTCCCATTTGTTTGGTCAAAAAAATATTCCCATTTTGAGGTTAAACCAGCTCACGTTGTAAATGGTCCACGCTAGCAATTAAACATTTGCAAGAGCGGTGCTTAGAAAATACACCAGCATATAACAATTTTTTCTTCAACAGATGTGCATAACAAACTAAGAAGTTTTGGGGAGAAAATATCAAACAATTCAGCCACAGACTTTAGCCAACAAATTCAACTAATCACCAAACAAATATAAGTCAACAAAAGCCTAAAACAATGCTAATAACACAAACAGAAAACGTCAGATAACACAAACCATCTAACAGAATTACACAATTTTAAGTATTCACAAAGAAAGCCAAATTATCTACTCATTCTATTAAGACGAGGCAAATTAAAATGGCAAGGCTCAGTGAAGAAAGCTCAAAGGTTCTAAAATACCTGCTTGCAACTAGAGAGAAACACGAGAGTCCGGGATTTGAGGTGTGTCCTAATAAAGCTCCACAACATGTCCAGCTTCTGCTCAAGCGGAACAGTCATGGCAGTTTGCTGCAAGCGGTTTGGAGTCGCCGTCACAGACTCCTCGTGCACACTTATATACTCAGGGTCCTTCAAACTAAGCCTTGCAAGATCCTGGACTGACTTTGTCTGGGTTGCAGAAAAGAGCATGGTTTGTCTATGTTTAGGCAGCTGTGAAATAATTGCATTTAGAGTCTTCTTAAATCCAACGTCAAGAATACGATCTGCCTCATCAAGGACCAAGACCTGTTCCCTGGCCAGAAATTTTAACTCAAATCAGCAACTATACATCAGCATTGAAAATTACTAATAAAAAATCCCATCGACCTTAAGCTGGGAGCAATCAAAGTTCGGGGTCTCATCCATATGCTGAAGAAGCCGACCAGGAGTACAGACCAATACGTTAAGGTCGTTTACACTCTGCTTTTCAAGGTCAACATCCTTGCGGCCACCGATGAGAAGACCAGCACTGAAGCCATGGTACTTCCCAACAACTTTCAACACATCAAAAAGCTGACCAGCTAATTCCCTTGTCGGAGATATTATGATGCTTCCTACCCCGTCCTCAGGACCCCATCGTTCTCTGTACAATTTCTCCAATACCTGAGACAAGCTACATGGTTCAGTCTAAAAAAGTCTCCTCACGCAGGCAGTGAAAATGTCATAAAGGACAAAGAGAACAAAATCAGCAATTCTCTCAAAAAGAAAGAAAATTTCAAATTTCGACAGAAACATAGGAAAAGGGAAAGCCCAATTCTGCACATTCTTATGTTAAAGAAACGAGTCAATCAATCATTCGAAATAACACCCACTAACCGGAATGAGAAAAGCCAGAGTCTTCCCCGACCCGGTCTTTGCCGCGCCGAGAACGTCTCTCCCGCAGAGCGAGTGAGGCAGCGACGCCCTCTGAACATCGGTCATCTTCACGAACTTGGCGTCGCGCAGGCCGTCCTTCGTCCTGCTCGAAATCGGGAGCTGGTCGAACCTCGTGGACCCGGCGTAGGGAGGGAGCGAGGCGGCGTCCTGCTCACCGGGCGGCGGGTCGGCGGCGGAGGGAGCGACAGGGGATTGGAGCCGGAATCGGGCTTGCGGGACTCGATCCACGCGTCCAGGAGCTCGATTTCCTGGACCTCCGAGAGGCGCCTCTGCTTGCGGGACTGCTTCGACTTGGGTGGCTTCATCGGCGGCGAGTCTCCGGCGGCCTTCCGATGGAGATTGCGGTGATTTCTCGGAGGTTAGCGAGGGATGGCTACGGAGGGGGTTTAGGGTTTTTGCAGGGCGGTGCGATGTTTTAGGAGGAGGCAAGAGGACGGGGGAAGTACGTGCGGAATTTACGTTTCTGCCCTTCCGTTCGGCGCCGCCTGTGGATTTAAAAAGTGACTAGATCCTTCGCGCCCTGACGACGGTTTGATGACGTGGATTCGAGAAAAGGGCACGACGTCTGAATCGATCTGATCACGTGCGGCGGCGGTGCAAATGTGGATGAACCGAGGCGACCCGCTCGGCCCGCGAGGTCCGAAGGGGAAAATGAGCCGACTCGGTTGATGTCCTAAAATGAAAAGGCTCAATTCGTCCAATTTTAACTCGAATCGGGACTAAATCGCATTGAATATTATCTACGAAGAAATTATATCATTAGCGGACTCGATCATTAAATTAGGCCCTTTGATCAATGGGCGAGCTTGGCACAACTTAAAATTTCCATATAGATTTTCGGATTAAGTGAGATCAAAGTATAGGATGTTGATTAAGTTCTCGTTTGCCTTTAACACTTAAATAGGTCATCGCCACGCTTGTTAGCTCTAGTTTCATATGAAAAAATTCAGCTATAGAAATAAAGAATAATAGTACAAATGATCCATAAATCTTGATTAAATATGTACTTATTATTTGTAAAATATGATCCATAAATTTTTACTCAATATGTAATATCGTCTCTAAATTTTTACTTTACTTATTATGGTTCTTGAACAAATAGTAAATATTTAATATAATCCCTATATTATATTTAAAAATTTAAAATTTAAAGGCCACATTGAATATTTGATCAAAATTTAGGAATCACATTAAATAAATCAAAAATTCAGAAAGGATGTTGAATATTTAACCAAATTCCAAAATTATTTATGTGATTTTTCTCATAAATATTTTAGTCATTAGGAACTTCCTTGATACCTCTAGAAAACAAGAGGTAACAAGGGAACTTTCCTCGTAAATACCCCCGTTATCTCCTCTATTCGCAATGCCACATTCCCTCCTCGATCCTACAGATAACTAAACAACTACCTTCTCAGATTAAAAAAATTCTGATTTTAATAGAGATAATGTCTAAATTTGCAAATTAATATGTTAAAGACTTAAAATGAACTATGTGATGATCAATTTTGGAAAGTAAGATGTTTGTGAGATTCTTTGGCAGGTGTCTTGATAATTTTAGATTATAGGATTGTGCATTTGGTTATACCATGTTACTATTATACATTTCAATAAAAGATATGAGCCTGATCATGAATTTTCTTGTTTTTTATTAGTATTGGAGGTTGAAATTCTTGTTCAATTTGCGTTCTATATAGTTTGATTCTTTGGATAAATCGGTGGAAAAGGCTAACAGACCAAATTCTCATGACCCGAGTCTAAGGGTTAGAAGCTCTCACAAATTTTGTATTTTGTAGAACCTTCATGTATTCTTGATATTAGGCCCACTTGATTTATAATTATGATTGATTCGATTCATTAACATCTTAATTTAAGTAAATATTTTCTTCCATGGACTATTAGAACTTTATTTCATTTCACAATTGGTTAAAGCCAAAGCCAAGCTGCTCCCTCCAAAACACACAGGTTTTGCTAATCAATTCTGCTTTTCCTCTAATCCGTTCGAAGTGCAAGAATCTATAAGGTCAAAATCGAAGTTCATGGAGGAACTTGAACATTTAAAAATCGAAGTTCATGGAGGAACTTGAACATTTAAAAATCAAAGTTCATGGAAAGAACATTACATGTTTCAAGAGATTGTTCAATTGTCCATTGGCAAACCCATCAAACAGATGGGTTAAGTCAAGTTTGAGATTGATCGAAAATGGTCAAACTTAAATAGATCTATTTAACCTATTTTGACCCATTTTCATACAATGTAAATTTAATAACTCATAACCACCCAATGCATACTAAACACAAACGCATATATGACCCAAACCACAATACTAAAACACTTACATAAATAGCCCAATCTAGGATAACTCATATTCAAACTAAAGTAAAAATGCAGAGCGAATGAGGGCAAAATCAAGTAAGGGCAAAAGAAAATAAAAAGAGTCATAGAGTGTTGGATCTAAGTAAATTATAAACCCATTATAATTCTTTTCTTTTCAAAATTTATGACTTATTTAACATACATATTTTTTTGGGTTTTGCCATTTTAAACCCATTTATAACTTGTCTATTAAATATAATTAAGTCATATAACAACTCAACCCATCACATATGGTTAAAAAGTAAGTTTATGACTCATTTTGACAAGAGTATACAAATATACCATGAATATAGATTGAGTTTATACCATAACAATTTTTGGGAGAATTCTTCTTAATGAATTTGTCTCAACAGTTGAATTCTAATCTTGCTGGTAAAGGACGATTGAATTTTCATCGCCATTGGAGCACAATTTTTTTGATTAAGTGTGTGGTTTGTTTTATAATGGCAAAACAAATTACTTCCTATTCATTTCCCTTTAAATCCAGTACAACTAATGATCATACGTGAAGGAAATCATCAAGGTTTCGTTTAAGAATAACTCAAACGTTAATTGGATTATACACTTCTCCGATTTTGATTAGATGGGATTCCCACTTTCACAGTGGTTTATTCTGAATATTGATAGGGCTTCTGAATGCAACCAAGACTTGCCATTTTAGGGGTTTATTTAGAAACTAAGGGGGACTGGCTCACTAGTTTTGCCACATTCCTAAGATTATGTTCATTAACACAAGATAATTTCGGGCACTATGAATGGGACCAACTTTGCAAAACAACTAGTCTTTCACAAAATCATCATTAAAATAATTGATCTTGTTAGTCTATACTTATCATTGATAACATCGGCATTTCTTTACTTAAAAAGATATCAAAAGACCATTGAGTTCTTACTTTGAGTTTAAAATGCAACTTTGATTTTAGAAGAAAATCGTATCCCGACAACTAAAACTTTCTAAATATGGAATCGATAAACAATCGAACACTAAGTTATCTTATTTTCCTTAATTCTAAAAATTTAGTTAATATTTTATTAGATGATAAAATAGAGAGAGTAAATTAACGACCTCAATTTTCCGTATTCGACTAACTTTTTTTCTTCTCTATAAAAAAAAAAAAAAAATTATGGCCAACCGTGGCCTTGGCCCTTGACCCAAATAATTAGCCCCATCCTAGGAATTGTCGAGCATCAGTGCCACCCTCCTACGGACAAATCGCCCGACCAGACACCGACCGAACCGAACCGAGACGAGAAGAAGCTCTCGACCATTTGTCTCGCTCTCTCCTTCACTCGCCCGCCGCTGCGACTGTTACATCATACAACGAAGAGCGATTCCGCATCGGGAAAGAGCGAAAAGCGCAGAGCGAAAGCGATGGGGCGCAGGATCGGAGAGCCGTCGCGGGACGGGCGCGACGGGGCGTCGCTCGGCGAATCGCTGCTGCTCGCGGCCGTGTGCATCGTCGGCCTCCCCGTCGACGTCCACGTCACGAACGGCGCCGTCTATTCCGGAATCTTCCACACTGTCTCCGTCGAAGGTGCGTGCGTGCGTTGCGTTGCGTTGTGTCGTGTCGTGCGCGTGCGGATTCGGCTCCTTCGCGGCTCGATCTCGACGGCGAGCCTGTTGAGATCTCGGAACCGATGCGCGGAGAGTCGATCGTGCGGGAAAATTCCGGCGAAGTCGCGATAGTTCGTTCGGTTTTCCGTTACGATGCGGCGCTGCTTTATAGGGCTTGATTTCGTTTTTTCAATTGCTGCGTAATCCATCCGTGTGACGGAGTGCGAATTTCATAGGAATGTGGTTGGAGTGGGGTGTGTGTTGATTGATCGGGTGCGATAGAACTGAGGTGCGGATGGGATTGGAGATCACAGTGGTGGCGTCTTTTTTTTTCTTTGCTTTTTTTTTCAGTTTGTATTGAAGGGAATGTAATGGAGATTACGTTTGGAAAGAATGTAGAGAAGGCTGGTGGAAGAATTCGAGACAGAGTGTAGAGGAGTAAAGCCTGCGGAAAAAGCTTAGGGCGGAAATCAATTTCAATCGTTTGATACAGCGCTTCGTTATGCATCTTTTGGTGTAGAATCTCTATGGAACTGGCTGCATATAAGTAATGGGCAACTTCCAGAACTGTCATTCTCTAACAACCACCAACTGATTCAGTTAACTGAAAACGCCCAAAACATGGGACTCTGCTGACATGGAGATGCAACCTATGTTCTGTCATTGTCTGTCTAGGTGCTATTAGCTTGGTGCCAAAAGGAGGTGGCGATCAGAATCTTTATAGTCTTATTTATTGTGCCGCTGAGGTTTTTCTTGGCCTCGTATTGTATTTTCACTGCTTGAAGGGTTATATGGTCAGATAATTGCTGAAGCTTAATTCGCAAAAGTCTAGCAGACATTTCTATGTCCCTGTAACAATCTGTGATCCCAAAAGAACAAAAAGAACTAAACTTAAGCTTGCTTTACTTAGGTGTCATTGTGAAGAAAGCAAGAATGACTAAGAAGGGGAGAAGCAATTCAAATGTGGCGAGTGGATGCATGGTAGAAACGCTTGTGATTCTCGCTGAAGATCTTGTTCAGGTCATTGCCAAGGTATTGTCTAACACTTCTTATAGGATGTTGAGTACCTTCACGAAGTACAAATCAATGCACTAAAGTGACATTACCGCTGTAGGGAGTAGAGCTTCCAGCTTATGGCATTACTGGAACTATAGCTGGGGATGAATCAGAATTGGCAATTGGAACTGCTTCGCACGATGTCGCAAGAGTGGACAATAGCTCTGGTTCTAGCGACACAAGCAAGAGGAGACCCAATCAAAGAAAGTACGTATCATTACATGTTGCGAAATCATACTTATAAACCAAAGTAAATGTTTATTGTTTGATTTTTTTCATATGCTGCTGAAGATAGCTGGAAAATAATGGAAATTTGAAAATACATGATTTTAGTTAACCAGAGTGCCTTTATATAATCATAGACTGATTTGACATTTAGGGAAGAAATTCCTGGTTCCTTGTCTTCTACTTTCATTTATTGATATCATGATGTTAAAAATGGTGAAGCCATTTATTTATATAATGGGCTCTACTTTTACTTTGCTTAAGCAGGACTTCAGTTCCATCTGAAAATGGATTGACTGATGGAGATACGTGTGGAACCTTCAAAGTCAATTTACAAGGACAGGCAGAAAATGAGAATGGGGGAAAAGGGATGTCAATCAGAGCAGTTGAAAATGTCTCTGAAGAAGGAATTGAGAAAAGGAGCAGGAAAATCCATATTATGGTATTGTTGGCCTGCAACTTTCCTCTGTTGGTTTTTGCAGAGATTCCATTTGATGTTCCTATGAACTGGAGAAGCTAATGGTTATCCAGTTTTGTTACTGGCATGCAGTAAGTTACTCCTTTTCAATGACCATCTTATGCTCATTTCAGGGAGGAGGAGCTTTTGCTGCCTTGGCAAATGGAAGGTATTAACTCTGTGCTTCTTGACTTAGTCTGATTTTTAGCATAATGCTTTGGGGGCATCCATGGTTTCTGGCATATTGTAGACCATAATGAGCTTATTATTTTATCATGTGGAGAAGAATGAAAGCATGATTGGACAGTTACGCTGTAGCTCTGTGCCTTTGTCCCATTTCATTGCACATCTCTCTTGTGGATGCTTCTATCCATTAAGTTGTCTTTCAGTGTCTCTCTCTTCCTGAGGTCATTTCGGTCATTTCTTCCAGACAGGTTGATGAAAATCCACAAGTCAAACAGGATGATTTTAACAGGGAGTCTGAGAATCATGGGGATGAAAAAGTATGTTTTGTCGAAATGAAGCATATGTCTTATTCAGTGGAATTTAGTTAATAATACGTCAATGGAAGTACTTTTGTATTTATCCATGTGGTTGTATATTGCAGGCTTCAGCAATGCAAGGTTCAAGTCCAAGCTGTAAGCCCATTCTTGATGATAGTTACTTAAAGAATTTTGTTCTCTCTTTACTGGGCTAAATGAATGCAAATTGGGAAAATTGTTTTTCCTCTTGGGCCCATGTTCCATTGCTCCAGAGTTGGGTGGAATTTGAAGGGAATCCATTTCCCATGCATGTGTCGTCTTTTCGAAAGAGGATGAGACGAGGTGTGTTCAGTCCTGCTACTGACTGTGCATTATTTCTCTTCAATGGACTCGCAAACAAGATAGAGACATTTTAATTTTCTATCTGCGTTCCTCCAACTTTAAATTGCCAAACATAGTATTGGAAGAGCTTAAATAGGGGTGCGGTGGTTCACGAAGGGGCTCTTGTGGCTTATTTTGTATGAGACGCTGAAATGGCTGTCACTGGTTTTTAGGAACTCTTTTAGAAGCTGTTAGCTCTGCACAGCATGCCGTTAGAAACATTTTGTAGTTTTGTCTGCATTCCAATGAAGATGCACGTGGATTCTCTTGCACCTGTTGGTTTTTGCCGTGATGCTCTCGGTAGATTAGCTTGTTAACTTGCCATCCAGTTTTTTAAAGTTTTTCCTTGCTGAGAATTAACTAGAATTAACTAAGTTTTTATACTATTTCCTTTTAAAACTCAATTTGATTTCCATACAGCGGATGCTTGCCTTTCCCTAGTAAAACCTGTTGATGGAACACATTCAGAGTTGCTGCCGCCATCACAACCTAATGAAGCATCCCATGTTACTGCTTCTGCACCTGCGAAATCAAATAACGAAACCTATTGTAGGCCGGTTTTATCAGAGAATGCTGCTTCTTGCTGTGGATTGGCTTCTACTCTATCCATAGTTGGTACCTCCGGCAGAAGCCTTAGTTCTATGGCATCTCCAACTGAGAAGGTTCATTTGCAAGGTCCAGAATCAAACAAAAGGGCAAAGGTAAATCATATGGCGAATGCAAATAATCAGGTTGGCATGTAACAGTGTGGTCTTGCAACTTGTGAGAAGATGAACCAAGGAAGTATGTAAAATAGAACTAATTTTTACATTTAACAAAAAACTTGCATTTGTGCATTTGATTTGTTTAGTTGCATTGTTCCTCCACATTATTCTATTGTCTGACAAAGACTTTTCTTTCTTTTTATCAAAAATTTATCACAGGAATCTAAACTTAACCCTAGAGCAAAAATCTTTTCTCCTGCTCTCACAAAATCTGTACCAGCAACTCCACCCTTGGTACGACCAGTCACAGGAATGTCCTACGTGCCAAGCACCTCACCTCTGTTGCCTGTTGTAGCGGCTCAAGCAGAGGTGGGTACTAGCAGTTATGTACCCCAGCCATCTGTGCCTGCTAAGGCTGTACAGTACAATAATTTCGCTGCTGGAAACGGCGACATGAGTGCTATTTCGCAGGCTGTAAGTAATTTATAGTTTACATTGAGTTGTCTTTGCTAACAGATTTAAAGCATTTTTTTTCCTGGCAGAGGACTTGCTATTACTTCAATTCTTAAAATGTCGAACAGTCTTTTTATGCTTCAACTTCTGAGCTCTATTTACCCAAGATTACTTGTAGAAATCCTTCTTTCCAGTTTTGGATTGGGGTTGGGAAGCGAGGGAGCAAGAAGTCTTATTTTATAAATTGACTGGGCTTTTGGTTTTGCAGTTTGCTGGAAATATGGGAAGCAGGGCTCAGCTACTTAGGTATAGTGGTCAGCATCATGCTCTTCCACTAGGTTCTACTTTTGTTCACCCTAATCCTCAAGCTGTAAGTTGCAGTTGGATGCTTTTCCTGTCCAGTCATTATGTTTTTGCATATAATGCCTCATCTGGCAATTGTATCCGAACTTGTATCTTTCTTTACAGGTCATGGTTGGACGAATGGGTCAGCTTGTCTATATGCCTGTATCCCAGGTAAGACATGTTCTGCAACAGTTTTTGTTGTGATTCTTTGTACAAGTCAGTTAATATCTATAGGGTTTGTGACTTCAGTTGCACGAGTTCTCTTCATTCTTATATTAACGGAGTCCACAGGGTAATGAACTCTATCCGATGGGTTGTGCACACTTATTTGCTTGTTGTGTTAGGTGGTCTTTTTACCAAGACCTTGTACCACGTCACTCACATTTCCCTTGTTTGATACTATCATGATGACATGGTTCCCTTTATTTTAACGTCTTTTTTTTTTCTTTCTAATTTCATTCTTGAAGGATCTAGTTCAGAGTGGAACTGCCATCTCTCCAGCTTTTCCACGCCCTTTGCCGACCTTAAGTCAAGTGCAGTTTCCAAAGCACCAAGGTAAAAAGAGAATTTCAATGTTTTGCATGTCTCTGCGTTCAAAGAAATGAAAATTGATATCTTTTGAGTTTCTGGAGATTTTTGGAACATGAGAATTTGAGGTGGGTAAGTACAACGGTGGGGCATCATGTCATTTAAAACGTCAAACCTTACTTCATCTGCTGAAGATAATTAGTGGAACATTATATGCTCCATTAGGTAATGTTGCCAACTAGAATTAGAGGATACATGATAATTCTTTCAGGCCAAATATTATGCTCAGCTCAAGGGGAATGCCAGGGAAAAACATGCAGATGTTGAAGTGAACTTGCCTACCTATTGTATCTTAAACTAATCTTTGAGTCAAATATCTCATCTTGCGATTTGCAACAATAGATTATCTAAGCCGCAGTTTTTGGTATTATCCCCGTTGTGCTAGCTTTATTCACCAAGGAGAGGGTGAATAGTCATGGGAGCTATCTTTTTGTCTATGAAGATTGTATGGAGGAGCTACGCTGTTTGTATTTCATTTTATTCTTACAACCTCATTTCTATCTTAAAGAGCTTTAAAAAATTGTGATAGAAGCATCTCATCTTTGATTGCAGGAACTCTTCCTGGTCAACCGTTTGTGCATCAACCTACAGTTGGTGGGCAGCAACTATATGCCGCTGCAAGCCCTCCGCCACTTTTGCAGTCTCCCTTCCCCGCTAATCAGTCCATGTCAGTCCCTGGAGCTAACGGGCTCTTTAACACCAAGTTTTTGTGAATGTAGTCCTATTTCCTTGAGATCAGCGTCAACAAAGAAATTTTCTCCATTTTTCCCTCACTATGGAAGAGTTCCCCACACCCCCCCCCTTTTGGTCGAAACTATGGAAGAGTTTGATTGTTCATTTTCCTCTCCTTTAATTTTTTTTTTGCCGGGCTGCATCATATAGGTTTTTCTTTCTATATGTTTGAAAGTGAGTGCACTGTTGGGGAAATCGTTGTAAGACCTGGTCAAGGGATTATTTTTTGATTATTAAAGGTTCTTCATTTCGATTGTGAGGTGGAATTTTTAGTTCTTTAAATTATTTGTTTAAGCTTGTCATTCCTTTGGTTACGAGGGAAATCTCTCTATCTCTCTCCCTCCATCCCTGCCGGCCCTATTACCTTCCTAGAACATGTGAGTCATCCTTGTATGCGGTATATTGCGCCAAGAGCCTATTGTGTATATTCTTATAGTTGCAGGCGGTACAGAACTGCGACTTCAGAGTAAGATTCTAAGTCAAGCTGGGTTATTCCAAGTATTTCTAGGAATTCACGGTTCATCTCTAATTGCCCGAATCTTTTGTCATGCTCATTCGTAAGTAAACCTCCTCCGTCAGCCCGTGGCCTTTGATGAGCCGGGGATCCATCTGTTTTGAGCTTATTCCAGCCTGTGCTGGGCCTTTACGAACGGATTCGAATCGAACCATAGTCTTGGGTTTGTTCCGAGAACTCTTGCTCTGCGTTGTAAAGATTAAACCAGACTGCACCATGAGTTCAATACGTTAGCCTAGGTCCTGAGGGCATTGAAAATTCCCCCGTTTTAAGGAAGATAGATGCACCAGATCAAGCTCGGATATAGGGGCTCCATGAGACCTCGTAGGTCGGGTGAAAAATATGAGACCTGTATCCCTACAGGCCAAGGGTTGATTCCGGAAGGCGTCCGTGTCCCCCTGAACCAGGACAATCTCGAAGCACACAAAGTGATACCCAGATATCTTATAGACTTGCATCATTTCCCCTTATTCGTAAGTTACGCACAGAAATTGCGCCGACCTCCAGTGTGAAATAAACTAATGCTGCATTCAACTCAGCAGATTGTGGTCCACATGGTCATCAAATCTCACGCTAGAATTGAATTGATTTGGAGGAACTGCTGCAATAAACGAGCCATGCAAGATGGAAGCAAAAGCTGAAATGACCCCCAGCAAACTAAGATGCCAAGCTTGACACTCAGAGAACACTAAGTAATGATGCAAACCACAATCAGTACATGCTAGAAACCATTTTGAGCCTGGAGAGTACTGCTACGATTTTTGAGCTACAGAAGCTCGGGATTGAAGTACAAATCACACAATTTGCCCACAGTGATGTTCAAAATCTATAAGTTAGGATAAACGCAACAGAGAAATTGGAGCATAAAGTAGATAGTTCCAACTCCAATTACAATATTCGATCCAGCATGATTAAACCCACGCATACAGAAACTATTTGCAACTCTAAAGCAGTAAACAGGAAACTATATCGACTCTGCATCCTTTTCAGGACACAAAGCAGAGTACGTCAATGGATTGTTGGTTTCTATCAATTGTTCCCATTTTGCTGATGGAAATAAACAGTCCCTAAACAATAAAAGCTATCTTATATCTCATGACATTTAAGGTTGGTCGCTCTTCATCTATAAGTTATCCTGCTCCCCCAGCTTAGTCCCCATCTTCAGTTAATCTGCTCATGGTCACCACCGAGATCAGGTTCTTTAGCCCAAGCCTCCTGGTTCTTATTCTCTTCTTCCTGCACAGCCTTGGTGAATAAGTGTGCTCTTAGAGTAAAGGCATAAACAACGCAACCCAATAAAGTGAATATAAGACCACCTAATAAAGATTCTAATACCTGCAACAATTCAGCCATCCTCCCCATATCTCCACGCTCCAGATATGCATGAGCAGGAGATAGGGGATTGTCGGGTTCAGGAGGTGGTAAAGGCTCAACAGCGACTGGCTCGTCCGCTTCAATGAGCTCTCCCGACTTAAGATTTTTAGCGCTGCAGTTCACCGGCTTTGATTTTCCCAGAACACTCGAAATGACTTTCCTCAGCAGCTTCTTAGTAGTTCCAGGCGGCAAGGTCATCGAAATGGCCTCCATCTCACGCCATTCCTTTTCTGAGAGCTCATAAAGAGGTCCCCATGTCTTTTGCATTTTCCACCACTGATCATACTCATTGCTGGCCTGGGGAACTCCATTACCACAAGTCGTCACATGATCCATGAACATTATCTCACTTGACGACGGAGGAGGTGGAGGTGGAGGAGGAGGAAAAGTTTTGGGTAAACCTGGTGGGGTCTGTTGACACTCGGAAACCACATAGACATCCTTGATTGCTGGCGGAGCCACCTCTTTACCCTCAACAACCACACGAGCGGCCTCAGTCTTGGCTAGAGCCACCATTTTGCTATTTGAGGGGCCTGAATCAGCAGAAACTGGTGCTGCACGGGTAGAGCTAGCATTCTTCTTTCTTGTATTGGCATTAGAGGCCTGGGTTCGATGCTTTTTCTCTGGACGGGGAATCTCCTTTCTTTGGATCATTTGCACGCCAGGAGCCACGTCGTTTTCAGCAGAAACAGGTACATGGCATCCAGGCTTGAACACAACGCCCCTTAAAGTTTCCTGGGGGTTGCCAAGACTAACAGTCAGCAAATAACAGGCATCAAATTCTGCTTCAACGACGCCAGAAAACCTCTGGCCCAACAAAACGCTGTCTATGCCATCAACACGATCCACTTGATGGGGTTGGTCTCTCTTCGAACCTCTATGCACAGGTGGGTCAGAAGTATCACCCCGAGGATCTTGATGTTGAACTTCAGGTACATTCGCAGCCTCACTGGGACTTGAATTCTGATCCTCTGGAATTGTAAGTCTTCGAGGGTGCCCCATTTTGCGCTTACGTGAGTTTGCTGAGGGACCAGGAATGGTATCTTGGTTTGCTTTCTTCATCTTGCGTGCTAGAATTATTCTCTAGCCCTCTCTGCAGAATGTGGTCTAGTTTCACATCTTGCCGCTAAAAGGAAAATTAGATGTTTGAGTGATTAAATCTGAACTGGACCATGACCAGAGAGACATCAAAGAGGTACCATATATAGAGCAACCATGTTGCTTTATGCCGTGCATTGCCGGCACGTGGAGTTCATGCCAGGGCCTTAATAACTGATGCTAATCTGCTAATAAAGGAACAGAATTCAATGCTCACGAGAGTTCTACCGCAATTCAAATATCAAATTTAATTAACTCCATTTATCGTTCCCTGGACAACAGCCAGACACCCTCATACTTTGTCATTAGGATTAACATAAATTTTATCAACTCTGCAACAGCTAGTAGCTTGAATCAAATTTTTTTGGAAATGAATAAATGAACAAGAAGCAGAAGGAACATTAAATTAAAATTACTGGGAAATAGAAATAATGACATAAGATGTGCACTCGACAAGATTATGGCCAGTCCAGATCACATAAAGAACGTGAAGGCTACAGCATGTTAAGAGAATAGCAACAGAAAGCACCGACAAGTAAACAGTAATATGTTGTGATAAACATGCTATAATACGATGTAATGGAAAAAGATAGGTTGGTTAGATGAAAAATCAGGAAGAAGCCTGCTAATACTTCCAAAGAGAAAGGAAAAAAAAAAAATATTACCGCTTTGAAGAACTTAACACATCAATGCTTGCAAAACTTACTGCAAACATTAACTAAAGGAGCAGATGAGCAATCAAATGTGTGAGCCTCAAGTTCTAGATTCTAGCAGTCCCACTAACAGAAATAATAGAAGCAAACGCATTTAGGGTGATAGATGACAAGTGAATGTTGATGCTGCCATCAGTTTTCCACAAATATTTTGACTGACAATGTATTTTTAACATTTTCTGACCATTAGCATAATAAGAAACGATCAGAAGACAAACTCACAAAGCTAGAACAGGTCCTATAGAATTAAAACCATGAGCATAAGAATGGTTCTTGACAGGTTCTACTGAACTGAAGTCCTAGATTTGGCTCTATGGAATTTTGATGGCTCAGAAGTTGAACCACCAATTGCAAAACACTAAGGAAGTACAGTAAAAGTCATTGCTTGAGATTCTCCATCTTACAAATGAAAGATAATAACTAGATAAGTAAATGGATCCTGCCTAGCAGATGCAGTAAATCACCATTACTCTATTTATGATGCAAAAGAGTTCTAGAGTCTAAATATTTAAATCAACATTGACAGGCTTATTTGTGCGCTGCCTGCGTGCAAGTGCACATCCAAAAAAAGTCAGCAAAGAAATTGGGTGCATTCATGTTAAAACTGACAGAATTTACTGGTATCATGTATAGATACATGCCGACTTTTAGTGTTAATTGTAAAGTTCGTGATGGTTATGCCGATGAATCTTGTTCGGGAAGCTTCACTAATTACCTTTTCAGCAAAAACTCATGATATTTCAGCCTTAAACGATTTTCTGCTGAGGAGCCAGAATGGTGACTCTCCAAGTTGTTCTCTTACACTGAGATAGAAGTGTACAGTTTCTACCATTAGAACTAAAAAAAATGACCAGAAGACAAACCCAAATGCTAGTGGACGTCCTATAGAGTTTAACACCATGAGCACAGCACTTGTTCATCATATCGTTCTACTGAAGTGAAGTCCTGAACATGGCTGTGTGTAAGATTATACCTGAGAGCTCCATATTTAAATGCCCAATTTACTAAATTCTGTTTTATGCTTTTCAATACAAAACACTATGAAAGCATGTCGAGTTTTGTCCATCAAGATTCTCTATCTAACTAATGGAGGATATAATTTGTAGCTAAATCCTTCCTAATATATGCAAAAATCGCCATAATTCCCTTCATGATGTAAAATAGTGATAATCCTCCAAAAATCCAACATTAGCAGTCGGCATGCCTCTGTACACTAGCTCAAGGAACCAAAACTAATGGGGAAAGAAATTGATTGCATTTATTTATAACATGATGGAAGTCGCCGATATTATATATAAACGCATGATGACATCCACTTTCAATGAAAAAATTGCCGAGGTTAAGTCAACGAATCATGTTAATGAAAAGGATAATTCACCAATTTTTCTTTGAGCAAAATTTTTTTTTGAACTCCAGCATTCAAGGATTTATTAAAAATGGAACGCAAGCATTGACCCACCAAGTTGTTTTCTTACTCACCACTTTCTCCAACATCTTTAGTCCAAGTCGCATGTTGTCTCTCTCACTTGTATATTTTTAACATCCCTCAAATCTTTGTCAAATCACTTGTTGATCACTTTTTCAGTAAGTCTTTAAATCTGTAGCCACCTTATTTTTCCAATTGACCCATGTTGGCATGCTCTCTCTCTCTCTCCCCCGACATGTTTTATGCTCTTTCTGCTCAATAATGTAAGAGGAAAGACAGGGACCATTATAATCAATCTTTACCAATTCCGCCATAGAAAAAAGACATCTTTTCATACTCAACGCATTGAATAATGCACTACGCGTGCCTGAACAGCAAGCAAACGTGTAATCCTGCCATAAACCCATTCGAGGACTACATCATCAACGCCCAGGGTGGCCTTATATCCATAGGATCAAGTGACCATATGCGGCAATTCAAAAGACGAAAGGAAAACACGGGGACGAAGTGACGGAAAAAGATACTTTGGACCGTCTTTGATCTCACAACTCGAGTAGAGATTAGCTCTACGCAAGCAGTAAAATTTTTAAACATTCAACTAGTTCATCAGCTTTCCACGTCCATCCGAGAAAAAAGAGAGAGAAAAGAAAAGAAAAGAAAAGAGAAGACCCACGTATCAGCCGATGATTTTCTTTCGACTCTCGTGTTCATTCAGCTACAGGGAACGTTAAAGCTCAGAACTTTATCAACTAAACTCAAAATTATCACCGCAAATTTTCTGGGAAACTGCCAAAGTTCAAGACTTTTCATTATTCAAATAGAAAAATAAACACAGCCAGCGAACGAGAGAGAGAAAGAGAGGTACCTTTCATGGGAGAGGGCCCAGCGACCGACCGCCATTGACGTCGGAAAAGTAGGGTAAAAAAAAAACCAATTTTTATTAAGGGGAGGGGCTGATATATATTTTAGTGCTAATGGTCGTAAAGGGGAACGATTTATTATGGTGGGTAGCGAGTATTAATAAGGTTTCCATCCCATTACAGAATCATCTCCTACATCCCAAGAAATCACTACAGAAGCTGGACCTCGGCAATCCTAAAATTGCCACCTGTGCGCCCAGGCAATGCTCGACACGTGGATTTTTGCTGGCTCGGGATTATTTTGGAAAAAAGAATTGGTGATTTTCTATTGGCTTTAATCTTTTTGTGATAGATGGAATCACCCAATAAGAAAATGAGATAGATAAATCATTTTTAACATAATATATGGCTAAATCATTTTGTTTCACAAAAAATGAATAATTAAAAATGATTGTTTTATCATTTGAATAATTAGCTAATGAAATTTTTTTCATTTGTTGACTATAATTTCGTTTGTATGGGTGATGATAATATCTTTTGCTTATTTATTATTGTAAGCCGTACAATCGATCATTGTTTTCGCGAAACAAACACACTCACGCCTCGTGGTGTATCCGCCTTAAAGGACTTTAGTTATGGCTTATTTTGACTCGTAAACCTTGCTAATAAATTAGTTTGAATTTCGAAATGATGAAAAATAAGACGTGAAGATACAAAAAAAAAAAAGGATAAATTTGAGACAGACTTTTTAAAGATTTTAGGTTTTTCTTTTTTTGGTTAGAGATTTTAGGGGTTTACACCTGAACTTTACAGGGAAAAGAAAAGTCACTAGCGTACCCGGAGACTCATATTCGGAAATTTTTTCTATTGGCTCACTTGAAAATACTTATACGGTGACGTTTAGAATTCCTCAGCACTTATGATGCATACGCTGCTAGCCTGCTATATTGCTACACTACACTCCATGATGGTCTATAATATTTGTGAACCGTTATATGTTAAGTAAGATTACAGCAAAATATAAAGAAGCGACATGTTATTTACAAGATTTTTGAGACAGTTTTCTAGGCAAAAGACCTCGGTCTAAAATAGATTTTGAGAGGAATCTATCGAGATGAATATGCTTAGTTCGATCTATTTTCGCTAGTATACGTATATTTAGATTAACAACATTGTTTTTCCCTAATAGTCTTGACTCTTGAGTAAACTTCTTCCAGGGATTAAACAGATTGTTGCTGAGAAAAGGGAAGACGGAACCCCATCTCCTCCATTAGCCCTGCCATGTCAAGTTACATCATGCAAAAAACCTGAAATTTAAGGAGTCTACCTCTGTCACTTCACTACACAAAGTCAAGTGATAGAAAAAAGTCCATCTGAAACAAAGCATGTAATGATGTTGCTCAGATTTCAATCTGATCAGATAGTACAACATGACCACACAGACTACAAGCCACCCCTATCTCCCAGCTGAGAAAGAATATACAGGCCATTGGTTACTGTAGTACTTGATACAGCAACTCTCTAGCCTGAGTATTTACAAGAGAGACGTGTTTCCCTCACGACTTATTACAAGGATCAGGGGCCACAAGAGGCCTCTGGGACTCTGGGAGGTGCTGAATGTATATGTCATGCACCAATTTTACATAGTCGTCGATCTTGTCGGCCACCCATTCATCAGTTTTTATAGGAGGGAGATACTTTACAGCGAGGGGTGTAGCTCGAACATGCATGCTGCCCTTTGCCCATGCTCGTTGAGTACCAGTTAGGACCATAGGAACTATAGGGAGGCGGGTTTGCAACGCCAGGTGGACAAAACCCTGCATAGAAGAAGCAACTATGTGAATGCTCTGTCGCAGAGCATAAACAAGGAGGTGTAGCATGGTTAAATAACCAAAGCTAGCAAGATCTTTTGTCATGAGAACCAGTCAAGAAAGTAGCATCTACTTATAGTTCAAAGGAATCTCCCCTAATCTCCACAAAAACCTACATCGTTAAGATTCTTCAATCAAATTATGATCCATATGTATGTTGCAGAGCATTAACAATGAAGCTTAACATCAAAAATTACATAATCAAAGCTAGAAAGATCTTCGTCATAATAGTATAATAACCAAATTGAATGTAAGGAAGTGTCAACATTGAAATTCTGCTAATCTCCAAGAAATCTGCACCATGAAGAACCTTGATGCAGATTTTGATCCATATGGCATCTTTAACCTCGTCAAGTTGCTATACATAGAAGAGAATGTCTAACAAAAAGGACCCTGGACAGTGGATAATGGCCAGGAAAGAAAAAATCAATTGCATTATACATCTTCATCATGGTTGCATGATGTGAAATGAAAAAAGACAAGCAAATCCGTATGCAAGCCCGAAAATAATATTAAAGTGGGCAGTTAACCTTTTTGAAAGCAAGCAATCGTCCAGTTCTCGACCTGGTCCCCTCAGGAAAAATTATGAGAGAGAGCTTGTTTTCGACAACAGCACGAGCTACCTGAGAATAAGGATATTCACAACTTAGTAATGAAGATGTATGAGCAGACTAACATTTATGAGCAAACATACCTCACTCATTGACCTAATGGCAGCAGTTGGGTTCGAACGATCTATGCGGAGGTGATTCGCCAACACATAGAGTTGTCCAAAAAAGGGGTAATAAATGATCTGCACAATTATTTTTTGATGAGTAACAATCTGCATGAACTATGAAACGGATTTATGATGCTTGTCCATTTTTACAAACTCAAGGTTACATGAACAGTAAATTATAACAGCCCCAATGCTCTTTCTAGCATGAATAGTATTATATGCAATACTTAAATGGAAATTTAAATATGAAGTCACGCAATCGCAACAAAACGCAGTGTTGTCATTCTTAACAGCAAGGCAAATTGTCTTCAATGCTCATTATCAGAGGCATCTCCTATTAGATCTCATCATATTGATGTTCTCTTGAAGATCAGTGACCATGTCTGAAAAAAATGATAGTCGAAGTACCTCTTTCTTTGCAATGCCAACAGTTCCAGTGGGAATCAACCACATTATAAGACAGACATCTATTGGAGATGCATGATTACTGATGTAAATTGCCCTCTCATTAGCAAACTCTGAACCTTCAATCTTCACAGGATTCCCTAAGATCCACATCTGCAACCATAATTTGAGTTCATTACTCACGACATTCTTCATCCATGTAAATAGCAACAACAAAAGTGGAACAAACTGAGGGATTCTCACACAAACATTGTACAAGAAGCTCATCAAGAACATCACATAAATATGCATCCCATTTATCTGAGTAAATGGAAACAAAGATCCACATGATTTGCAGTGAACTTTGATGGAGACTGCCATGCAGCACTTTCTTGACAAACTCTCCCCGGTTCTAAAGTGAAAATGATGATTTTGTTTTGGTATCCAAATGACAAAAGTCGGTGTCATTACACATAACTTACCGGCGCAAAAAAAAATAAAAAAAGATTAAATAAGCTGAAGACCTACCCTGAAGATTAGACAAACAAGGTTTACATGAACAATAAAGTGACACGAAACTTACCATCAATCTACCAGTCACGTGGCCATAAATATTGCCTTGCCGAACCCTTTCGTATGGCCACGGAATCAGCACAACCATGATTAGCGCCCAGATGATTGTTGTCACCATCATCGTCATCAAGCACGTAATTATTTTTAACCATGATATCATTATAGACACCCACCCATCATCATCCGTTAACACATCAGCCTGCCGCCCCACCTCTTCCCCTGCCGCAACCTTTGATGGGGCTCCTATATTTTCAGAAGTGCTAGCTCTGAAGAAGTTCTCCAATTTTCTGTACCTCAGCAAAGAATTCGCCCCGCTAGTCTCCATGAATCAATGAGCAAGCCCCAATGGAGTTTTCTATGTAGTATTCACCTGGGGCGATTTAAATTCAAGAATTAGGAATAACACCAGAATACTGGCAGAATTGTTGAAATTGCAATCGTTTTTGTAAACTGCTCCTGCTCTGGACAACGCTTACAGCTCAACATGAAAGAACTTGATGTTACCATAGACAGCAGATGGGAAATTCTACTACAACCAATAAGCTTACTAACATACCTTACCCAAATTTTAACAGAGTACAGTCTGTACAGGTGAGCTGAATCGAAAAACTAACCGAAGCAAAACAAAGTCAGTATCAACGTGCAACTCCTTTTTTCAGTTTCTCAGCAGCTAGAGGGAGCCTCGCTCTGGCTTAACAAGCTTAAAAATTGATCAGCGCATTAAAACCAGTAGAACAAGTTCACTAGGATAAAGCTTCATCATTTAAAGGGCATTCAGAACCACAAAGAAGCATATGGGTCGGAACAAAATCTAAACTTTCTATCCGAATTAAAGACCACTAAAGCCCAAAAAAAGCAGAGAGAACAAGACACAAAACAAAACGAGAACAGTAAAACAAGAATCTTCACGTCGGTAGCTTCAAGAAGAAACGAGACGAATCAACCAGGGAGTCCGACCTCCAAGATCGTTCCCGGCGACAGAACAAGCCGAAGCGTCGAAAAGGAGCTTCGTCAACGGAGTACCTGCCAAAATGCCCAGCAAGAAATCGCTACTTCCGCCGCGAGGTGTTGCTGTTCCAAGAAAGGGCCGAATCAGAGAACCCAAGTGGGAGTTCAGACAGAGAAGGACAAAGCGAAGTCCTAGAGAGAGAAAGACAGAGAGAGAGCAAAAAAGAACCCAAAAAAGCGTGAAGCTTAAGGGAGTATTTAGAGTGCAGGGAACCCGATGCAGAGTCAAGGTATACCCCTTCCAAGGCACCTGTATCCGACTGGCGCTTACGTGAACGACGAGACAAGACAGACCCGACCCAATACTATACTACACGACCCATCCGAACATGATTATTATAAATTCAAGTTGCGTCGTGAACGAAACATGGACCGACCCGTGTCTCGGGCATTTGTTACTTCGCGCCGAAGTGTTGTAGCTTCTAGCAGCCGAACGGAATTCCGATGATGTGCTTGTATACGCCATAGATTCTGAGGCCGTAATCAAGCAGAGACGGAGAGAGAGAGAGAGAGAGAGATAGAATATTACTAGGATTTATGCCTTTTCGGACAAGAGCATATTCTGTCCGATCCGATGAATCATCGCCAGCCTCTCCTGCCCTCGGTGTCTGCTGCCTTTGCTCGAACTTGTCCTGTTTCGCTACTTCTCCGAGGAGTCGCATTCCTTCACGTCTCGTTCGCGGCTCGGGACTAGAATTTGTGGATGCGTTTCGTGGTTTTATCTTCCAGGAGATTTATTGTCTACGGCATGAAACAATTGGAATAATACCGATGGATATTCTGTGTATTTCGGTTAATTTGGCTAGAGAAAGGATTTATAGAATCTATTTGACCCGTTTGGTGAGAACTCGGGATCAAGGATAAGCCCGTCCAAGAGAATTGAGAAGTGTATAAAGGAGAGATTGGTTCAACGCCTATCGAAAATGCTCATTTAAGCTCCATTTATTTTACTAAAAATACATATTTTAAAAAATGTTTTTATCAAGATCGATCACTTATATCGTTTGAAATATTTAAATCTAAAAAAAATTCATTATCTATAATAAAAATATGTAAATATTTTCATAAATATGAAAATATTTCTTATTTATTCATTTTAGTGATCCATACAAACAATCATTTTTTTATAAAATATTTTTTAAATCATTTATTTTTTATTAAAATAATGAATTATTAATTCACGAGACTCTAATCTTTTGATAAAGTACCAGCAACGTACCCCATCTTTCACCTAACCAATGACCATTTAAAGATTCGAATATTTCCTAATGCCGGACCTTTTAGAATTGAATTTGCTTCATTAGATGGTGTTGTCATCATTCTATTTATGCTATGATTTCAAAAAAAAGTAAATGAAATATGCAATTAAAAATGATAGCGCACGACGAAGCACGGGCATACTGTTTGGTGAAAGGGGACAGAAGGGTGCATTTTCTGGGGTCACCTTTTTTCCATTTCCTATTCTCGCCTTTTAATTGTGTCCCCTTTTTCGCCTCTTCAATCACTAAATGCATCTTTCTCTTTCAAAAAAAAATCACTAAATGCATCTTTTAGCCATAAAAAAAGAAAGAAAAAAAGAGAAAAGAATGCATCTATTCATCTTTTTCGTGTACTCAAGGAGATTTTTAGGAGGACATATCGAATCACTCGTGCCCCTTCCTCCGGACCTTTCTTCTTTTGCCATTCATTTTAACTTTTATTTCACTAAATTTATATCAAGTTTCATTTTTTCCCTTTTTATCTCCCTCTTTCTTTATCTACTTTCTTGTACTTTACTTTTTAAGCTTACTTCTACGTTTCCTTTAATTCATTGCATGTTCGCATGGTCCTAAAGTCGCAATATTTAAAGCAGTCACGGACTTTGACGTTGATAACTGACAAGCATCAATAAATAAAACGAGTTTACGTTATGGATATAAACCTTTGAAATATTAATAATACTAATTGCATGCAAATATGCCTTGTACAATATCTTAAATTCACCATCTTTAAAGAAGACAAATACTTTACCTCTTCTTCTTTTTTTAAATTAATCGAGCCATCGAAACATTTAGAGTTAATAGAGGACGTCAACTATGAAAATCCATCCCATTTGTTTTATTATGAGAAAACGCTAAGGCTGCGAAATTTATCATCTTCATAAGTCTCCAAACTTCCAAATTTGACAAGTATTATTAGGGGTGATCGGTTCCCGGTTCGGTCCGATTCCACCTTGGAACCGGGAACCGGACCGGGAGCACCGGTTCCCAAAATTGCGAACCGTGGACTGCATCTTTGGTCCTAGGGACCGGAACCGGACCGACCATCGGTTCCGGTCCGGTCCGGTCCGGTCCAAAAAAATCGACTCTACTTTTTTGTACTAAAGAAATAAAGAGTGACCGCGCTCTGGACCAATCAATCCAATTCGATTCTCGGACAATTCAACAAAACTAATCACACGTGTTCCACGTGCAAAATATTCAAACTTTACTTGTGTGATTCACGGGATCTCTTAAAGTCTTAGTCCCACATCGAAACCAACAAGGAGATTTTTTCTATAAATAAGAGTAACAAAAAGGGTTTTAATGGTCTCTTGGCCACATAAGAGGTTGCTACCCCAAATTGCAATTTTGATTGCAATAAGTTATCATGTTTATATGTTTTATTAATTCTATGTATATAACTTATATATAAAAAATTTGGTTCGGTCCGGTTCCCACCTTGAAACCGGAACCGGACCGACCGCCACCGGTTCCAAGATTAGGAACCGGGGGACTGGACTGCTGACCGTGGGAACCACCCAAAACCGACCGGTTCGGTCCGGTCCGGCCGATTCCCAGTTTGGGCGGTTCTCGTTGCACACCCCTAAGTATTATGCCATATAAAGATAATTTTGGAGTTGTGCTATTTTTTGCTTGTTGATGGAAGGGTTCTAAAATATCTCGATATATGTACATAAGGCCATTGAAACTTTATTGTGAGATGATACTAAAGTAAATTGAGATCCACGATGAGTGCCATAAATGTTGAAGATTTGAAAAAACGATTAAGCAAACCATAATGTAAAATTTTTAGCATAACAAAAAGATTGATAATGTCACTGGCCAGTTTCTCTCGAGGTATAATTGCTGTTGAGCCTTTATCGTGGAGACCCGTGAGACCCCAAATCGACGTAAGCTAACAAAGGCAGGCTCCGGCAGATCCTCGGTCACCCAAAAAAAAAAAAGGTTGATAGTATCATGACGGTTTAATTTTTTTTTTTTGTTTTGTGGCACGTGGCGACATATCAATGTCCTAGTATTTTGTATGGAGCATCCAAACCCTAACAAAGATAATTTTTCTAGAGTTACCCTTGAACTGAGTCTCTGTCTCATGTATTTCAATGTAAATGACTTCAATCAGTGAAGTTAATGGGTCATTATGACAACTCCTGCTAAATAAGGTAGTAGCCTTAACAATCACGAGTTGCTGTTAGAGCAGTAAAACGAAAGACTTTGTGATTAGGGGTGATTAATGAAGTGTCTTGAGGGATTTTGCACGGAATATTATTATAATAATAATGATGATGGCAAAGCTCTTTTGCCGTTGTGAAATGGACGGGTCAAACATGTTTTTTTCTTTTCTCTTTTTTCTTTTTTATTACACGCGCACTTTCTTACACGAGGAAAAAAAAAAGTATTTTTTTTTCCGTATTTTCCTGAGACGGGCACGCTCTGCGCGAGCAAAGCGCAGATTTTCTCTCTCCACCACCGCTAATCTCCATCTTCCCTCTTCGACTTCCTGAAGCTTCCTGCATCTTCAACGGAGTCAAGACTCCATTTTGATTCCGACCCACGAAAATTCACTCGCTGATAATCCAGGGTAAGTTCAATGCCTTCACTCCCTCTCGTTCAGTCAATGGTCGACTGCTCTCGCATCGGATTGCACCCCATTACGGCTAATTTCCATGAATTCCCCGGTTCCTAACCCGACAGCTTGTCGGTTGTTTCGATCGGTTTGCAATTTTGTTGTCGTTGGTCTTGCGGTTTTGCGATTCAGCTTGCGGAATTTGTTTTCTGTTTTCCGTTTTTCAGCTTGCGATTGTAGTGATTTTGCCAGAATTTGTTTCGTGTCTGTGAATCAGGTGAATCTCGCAAGGTGTGCTGGCGTAGGTTTCAGTTCGGAGGGATGCAACAGAATTAATTAGCGCAATCTTTTGTATATGTCTGGATTAGTGGAGCGGCTCGTTTAAGGCTTGTGTATGTTTTGTCTATTGTGAGTTTCAAAAATGAGTGTGGTGGGCTTTGATATAGGAAATGAGAACTGTGTGATTGCCGTGGTGAAGCAGCGGGGCATCGACGTTCTTTTGAATGATGAGTCAAATCGTGAGACCCCGGCTATTGTGTGTTTTGGGGAGAAGCAGAGATTTTTAGGTTCTGCTGGAGCTGCTTCGGCGATGATGCACCCGAAATCGACTGTGTCTCAGGTGAAGAGACTGATCGGTAGAAAATTTGCGGATCCCGATGTTCAAAGGGAGCTTAAAATGCTGCCTGTAGAAACTTGTGAAGGTCCGGACGGAGGCATTTTGATTCGAATACAATATGCTGGAGAAAAGCACACATTCTCGCCGACTCAGGTGATGGCAATGCTCTTTGCACATCTGAAAGATATTGCAGAGAAGAATCTAGAAATCCCTGTTTCGGATTGCGTTATTGGCATTCCCTCATACTTTACGGACCTGCAAAGGCGGGCATATTTGAATGCTGCCACGATTGCTGGATTGAAGCCTTTGAGGTTGATGCATGACTGTACTGCAACTGCCCTTAGTTATGGGATTTATAAGACAGACTTCTCCAGCAGAGGCCCCACTTTTGTTGCATTTGTGGACATTGGCCACTGCGATACTCAGGTTTGCATTGCATCATTTGAGGCCGGGCATATGAGAATCCTTTCACATGCTTTTGATAGAAGCTTGGGTGGTAGAGAATTTGATGAGGTCTTGTTCAGTCATTTTGCTGCACAATTCAAAGACCAGTACAACATTGATGTGTATTCGAATGTTAAGGCCTGTATCAGGCTGCGGGCAGCATGTGAGAAGTTGAAGAAAGTTTTGAGTGCCAATGCAGAGGCACCATTAAATATTGAGTGCTTAATGGATGAGAAAGATGTCAAGGGGCACATCAAAAGGGACGAATTTGAGATACTCGCATCTGCGTTGCTGGAGAGGATCAGTATCCCTTGCAAAAGAGCCTTAGCTGATGCAGCATTGCCTGTGGAGAGACTTCATTCAGTTGAGCTTGTTGGATCAGGGTCTAGGATACCAGCTATTACTAAAGTGTTAACGTCTATTTTCAGAAGAGAACCTAGAAGGACGTTGAATGCAAGCGAATGTGTAGCTCGTGGATGTGCTCTACAGTGCGCAATGCTTAGTCCGGTTTTCCGGGTCAGAGAATACGAGGTATTGGCACACTCTTTCTCAACTTAATGACTTAAGCTTCTGAGTTGGACTTTCTAGTCTGGTATCAAAACCCGAGTTCTGTTTTTCTTGATGTGTTCGGGCTTCTTTTATTTTCGTTTATATTCCTGAAAAGCATAGTCAAAGAGGCATAGGAACTTGTTTTGTCCAACCTGAAGGTTTGTACTTTTCCCTTTTGCATTTGCACCATATCTGAGTACCATAAGACCAACTATACTATAAAACAGGCAGGCATTGTGTCATCCCACCTGCAAGTTCTTGTGGCACAAATTGAACCACTTCTGTCCCAGTTGCTCGAATCAAGGACAGTCAGTCTCTTAAACGTGCCGGCATAAATTCCGGACGTACGTCTGTTATGCACGAAGATGTCTTGGGATTCTAATCAATATACTGATGTTTAGGCCAATCTTTCTCTAGCATGATCTTTACTTTTTACATTGTTGGTTACTTATCTAGTTTGTCTTTCTTTTTTGCTGGTGATATTGAGTGGAACTAATTTTTGCTTTGTTTTCATGTAGGTACAAGATTCAATACCATTCTCCATAGGGTTCTCATCAGATGGAGGCCCAATTGGTGCAGGGTCAAATGTCGTGCTTTTTCCAAAAGGGCGCCCTATTCCAAGTGTCAAAGTACTGACACTTCAAAGGAGTAGCTCATTCCAGTTGGAAGCATTTTATGCTAATCCCGATGAGCTCCCTTCTGGCATGTCTTCAAAAATAAGTTGCTTCATGGTGAGTACAGTATATGAACTTGACAAATCTTATAGGTCCTGTTTTAGGAGTTCATAAGAAATTTACTTAGATTTTAGAATGATTTGACATGCAAGATTTTCAAGCATCAAATCACTTTTTTAAAGTCATCTCATTATTAGTCGGTCCTCAAATCTTCTCTGATCAGTCCCTTTCTTTATCCAGAGATGTGATAAGCAGATATGGTTGTAGCTGGGCATTTGTAGTGGGACTGTCTGTGTTGATGTTAGTAACTTTGCTTTCTTGTTGATAATGCTCCTGTTCATTCAGGTTGGCCCCGTCAAAGGTTTGCACGGGGAAAAGTCAAAGGTTAAAGTTAGAGTTCAATTAAACCTTCATGGCATCATCACTATTGATTCAGCCACGGTGAGTTTGCTATTGCTATACATTAACATGTTTTTTTTTTTTTTTTTTTTGGGGTTGAAATTGACACGTTATTTCATTTGCAGACTTTTTGAGTTTTTTTTCCAATTATCACAATTTTGATGCCCATATTGTTGCAGATGATAGAAGAAGGTGTAGACGGTTCAGTTAGCAATGATGACACTCAAGCACATGGTGACAAAATGGATACCGAGAGTGCTTCATTTGCCGGAGATAATGGTGTTGAAGATGGGACCCATTCACATTCTCAATCCTCACATGCCTCTGTATGTTTTATGCAGTAATATTGTTTCTATAATTAGTGGTGTTTAATTTTAGTCCAACTAGATTAATGGTACCTTTTGGTAAAACAAATAATGGTAGTTAACTTCATGTTTCTCTCACTATGGAACTTCTTAAATTTGACTAGTCTTGACTGTAAGCTTAAATATGTGTGGGACTGCATGAATGAGATTCATTGACACGCGTGGAATAGAATTCCTTTACATCTGATCTTTCTATGGCAGGATCATCACATCAGAAAACATAAAGCGACCAAAAAGCACGATATACCAGTTCATCTGAAAATATATGGAGGGATGACAGAAGCTGAGGTTTTAGAAGCTCAGGAGAAAGAATATCAGTTGGCTCAGCAAGATAAGATAGCTGAACAAACAAAAGAGAAGAAAAATGCTTTGGAGTCATATGTTTATGAGACACGGAACAAGGTATTGCTTTGATATCTACTGAAAATATTTCTTGTTGGATCTTGTAAATGTGTGCCTTTCATGTATTGATTGAGCTATCTCTTATAACTTATAGAGATTGAAAATGAGTTAAGTGTCTGAAATGCCATCAGGACATTATAACATGCATACACTCCCCTCTGACATTTTCAGAGCATATTCTCAGCATATTATCCATAACGTGAGTTTGTTTGTTTGGTTCATCAAATTTGTAGTTATTAGTTGGTTGCATTGGATATTGTGAACTCTATTAAAGCTTTGGAAGAGTCTATGCAGCGACAGTTGATTCCTGTGGATATTGTGCCTAAAGTCGATACAATTCGAATCTTTCATCATTCCTCTTCTCTGGCTCAGTAGGGAAAGATTGGAAGATTTTGAAGAGTTCTATGCTCTGTTAGATGGCCATAGTCTGTTTCTAGGATCTGTAAGGCCTTCCGATAATACTGTGAACTTCCTCCTCCTGCAGAGGAGAAAGTTTCCTCGTCCTATCGTGAAATCATAACCTACAGCAGATCTAGTTTCATCTTTTGATGCTAGAAGCTGTCTTAACTCTGGTTTTGATCATCCATCCCTATTTCTAGCATATTCTGCATGTTTTCCTTTATTTGGTTAGGCAGTTCGTTCAAGTCTTGTCTTCTATCCGTGCTTCCAAATTTCCATTATGATCTCAGAATAATGAGTCAATTCTCGTTGTAATAGCTTTTGAACATGTACCGGAGCTTTGCAAGTGATCGGGAGAGGGAGGGGATCTCCAGAAGTCTACAACAGACGGAGGATTGGCTTTATGATGAAGGCGACGATGAAACTGAAAATGCTTATATTTTGAAGCTGGAGGACCTACACAAGGTGATTTTCTTTCTAAATTCTAGAGTCTGTCTTGCCATTTTCGTCATTTTCGTCTTGGTGCTCAGTTTCCATTTGCTTTTTAGCTGGTCGATCCAATTGAGAGTCGGTATAAGGACGAAGAAGCTAGAGCACAAGCTACAAGAGACCTATTGAACTGCATTGTGGAGTATAGAATGTCTGTAAAGTCACTTCCGCCAAAGGACAGAGAATTGGTATGATTAAGAAACTTAAATGCAAGTCATTATGAAGTATGGACTTTCTTTGAGTTTTTTGGCTTTCCATATTTCAGATAGTGGATGAGTGCAATAAAGCTGAACAGTGGCTGAGAGAGAAGACCCAGCAACAGGAGTCCTTGCCTAAGAATTCCAATCCAGTACTATGGTCAAGCGATATCAAGAGCAGGGCAGAGGACCTGGAAATGTAATGCTCTTTATTTACTGCAGAACCATAAGAAAGATCTCTCTCTCTCTCTCTCTCTCTCTCTCTCTGTGGTGTGTAGTTCTTAATAATTATCAGGTGTATCCATCTTTCTCGCATGAAGTCAAATAAACCATGCATGCAAGTTTGATTTTGACTTGTAGATTGCTATAGAGAGGTACCAATATGTATTTCTTAATAATTATCAGGTGTAACTATTTTTATTTCATAAAGTCCAATGAACCGTGCATGCTAGTTTGATTTTGACTTGTAGATTTTTAGAGAGAGACACCCTTGGTGCCTCTGTGATGAAGTTCACTACTTTTTATTAGTAAGCTAAGTTCTTCTGCGACTGGATATTCTGATGTCTCCTCCCAACGACATGGCGGAACTTTATCACCAGAGTTTTTCTCCTTCTATGATACCCAAATCTGTCAACGGATTATGACATTTGCTTTTGTGAATTTCAGGAAATGCAAGCATATGCTCAATCAAAGGATGTCTAGCCCGATTCCAGGAGAGTCCAGAGGCCCAGATCATCACACTTCCAGTGACTCATGAACAGATTGTGGGAAGGTCACTTCACTTCTTTTTAACCTTTTACTGGTGAGCTCATGTCCTATAGTTAACAGGGTTTAGTTTTCAAGAGATGTAAATCTTTTAGGTTTTCCTTTTTGACATTTTAGATTTAGATCTAGCAAGGAAAGGTGTGGAAATGAGAGAAGGAATTATAGAAACTGACAGAACCTGAGAGTCTTGGTCAAGATTTTGTTGTTTGAGTTTCGATTCTGAATTCGTTTCCCTTAAGAATTGTGAAAATTGTTGAAATGCATGATCCGCTCATCTTATGCTGATTTCCTTATGAGGGGAGACTCTGAAACTATTCCTTTTTGTCTGTCAATTTTTTAAATGTGGTCCTCTGCTTATACAATGACCATTATTTTTTATACCTGCCATGGCAATAGTAAATGCCAGTTTGCGCGAGTTGTACCTGACAAAGAGGGCAAGAGCATTAGATGGTTTAGCGGCTTCTTACGCAGCATATAGGAAATCTTTTGCAATGAAAGAGAATCAGAATGAGGATGATGACTCGATCAAGTGAGGATTCCTCGCATCTCTAAAGATAATGTAGAGTTCTAGCTGGGTCTAAAGTTCGGATAGTATACAATAAGGCGGAGTTTCTTATATCATATCCTTTGATTGGAAGATCACTGAATATATGATCCGAAATCAAAACAAAATAGGTTAGAAAGAAATAGAAGAGGACTTCCAGAAAAGAGTTCCTAGCTAGGTCTCAGATCATGACAGCAACCGCTGGAAACTGTTTGCATAAAGGCCCTTAATCCCCTCAAGGTGGTCATACAAGAAGCTACTGATTCGAATATTTCCAGATTCAGGGTAATCGTACATGACTGTTTCGGCTGATTGTTACCCATAATCCAGAAATCTGCCTCAGTTACATGGAAACAAATCGAGATCGTTAATAGAAGCGAAAAGACAAACTTCCATCCAAAGTATTAAAAAAAAAAAAAAAACCCGCTTGAGATAGCAAAATATCAGCGTTCTTGGACCGTCTAAGGCATATAATTAAGAATCTACGGTGCACTCGGATTGACATACATCTCGGGCTTATGAAGGTATATTTGCGGTTGAAAAGTTGATACGTTTTATCAAATGCCATCTTCACTTAGGTCCATGTCCATCATTTGCTGCCCACATATAAGCAGATGACCAATTAGACGCTTGTTCAGTTATAATCAGATATCATTTTGAGCTAACTGGCCTGGAAAACAGAGGCAGGTACGGTCGCTACATTTCTTTAGCTCGATCTTTTTGTTAGAACCACTAGCTTATTACTGGATGGACATCTGAATTGACCTTAAAATTTGAAGAGAAAATGCGTAAGTATATATTGCTTCTCTTAAAATTTGAAGAGAAAACGCGTAAGTATACATTGCTTCTTAATACAAGCAACAACTACAAAGCGTGACGGTAATCCAAGCGTCAACGCTTCTTGCCCTTCTTGGCCTTGGATTTCTTTCTTGACTTTCCAGACGCCATTCCATTCTCCTGTCAGCAACACGCGAAACATATATCAACTGTATTGCACCTTACTTCTTGAATTGACAAGCTTTGAGTTTTACCTTTCTGTAATGTCCATAGGCACCTCGACCAGTCAACTCCTCCCCACTTGCAGTGACATAAACCTGAGGGATACAAATCTTGATCAAGACATGAAACTTCCTAACATATAGACGTTGCAAATAGGTCATTCAAAGAGACCAATAGAAATAAAGGCTAGATCAAAAAGGAAATGCACTCAAATTAGTCTTTTTGGCTGGCTTTATTGTGGCAAAGTATTTGAGAATTTGCTAAAACACAGCAGGTTGGAGTGAAGCAACCGAAAAAAATTTGACATGTTTAAAGAAATAGGAAACATCAAAATAGGAAACCTATTTAAATTAGGAGACAACCCTCCAGCCTTTGTGCTTATCCAGACTCACAATTATACTGCAAGTTTAGCTTCATTTTTAACTGTGCCACGGAAATGGTGAAGTACTCATTCACAAGAATTCCTACTTAGATAAAAAGAAAAAAGAAAACAACAGACAGACAGGAGCAATGACCATGGAAACATTTCTTAGGGTGCTTCCACAAGTCTTGAAAGGACAGAATTATGGCAACTGAGAGGTGCAACCACTGCAAATATTGTTCTCTCACACAACTAAGGACTGGATACATTAAATTCTTCTGATACGACTGCACAAAGTAGAATCTGTAATATCATCTCTTAGACACTCACACTAATGGCATGTCTGAAAACACCGACTGTCAATAAATCTAGTGAAAACAAAACTTTAATTGGTAACATTATGACTGCAGGTTATTAGCAGGCAGCAAGTTCTTAATGCTGATCAGATAGATTTAAGCAGGTACCAGCCCAAATGACAGGCACTGTGAATAAAGGAAGAGAAACACTTAAGTCTGTCTGACATAAGTGATACACACATCAAGCAATTATCACTTTCTCCTTCTAGAACTGCTACAAACGAGTTGATGAATTTAACAAGATGAGAATGCTCAAAAGAAGTACAAACAGAAGTTTCACCAACCTTCTTCCCACCAGCTGCAGTATACCAATGACCAGTGGATTTTCCATTAGCATGAACTCGTCTTTTCCCAGCATTTTGTGGAGCAGTTGAAGTGGCTTTGGGGTTCATCCAGCTTCCGGTGCTTGTGATTTCGTCAGCAATGTGAGCTTTTGATTTATTTCTCCCTCTTGAGCTTTTCTTAGAATCATTTTTTTGTATAGCTTGCTTTTTAGAAGATTCTCCATTTGCAAATTGACCCCTGGAAAAACAAAAGTTTCATGTAGTTAATACTATATGGCACATTAAGATGGATACAGGTGTTCAAGCAGCTGATTTCAGTGGATAAGGATGAGGTGAAATACATGTAATCAATGAGTGATGGCTGCTTGCTACTATTGGCACCACCAAGAGGGAAAAAGTGAGGTAGACGACAGTGGACTAAGTTCCGAATACTTGGATCATCATTAAAAAAGTATCTATGAGAAGGAGGTAGGTTGTCATTCGAATCACAGCAAGGCTCAATATTTTGGCTGCTATTTCTTGTGGATTGACGGCTTTTGTTATCAATGTTTAAATGAGCCGCCAGTTGCTGAGGTTTATTCCCCCTCTTCACAGAGTGGAAATATTCTTCGCAGACCTCATCCAGAGCTGGGGTTGGGATTTGAAAGCTCTTTGTTGGACGAAAATCTCTCCATAGATCCTCATTCTTAGGGATGCAGTAAGATGGGAGTTTTCTACTCTCTTGACTTCCAAGTGTACGATTGGCAATTTCACTTTTCTCTTTGGAGGATAACTCTGCCTTGTCAGCTTCTTCATTGGCATGTTCACTAGTGGATGGACTATCAGAATCCGAATCGATTAAGTGGAACCTTCGAAGAGGACTTAAAGTAGTTTGTTTTGACATGGTTGTATCATAGCTCCTTTTCAGGCTGGCAGAGTGGTCAATCGAAGCTTTTTCCCCTTTATTAGCTTTGAAGTGGCTTGAGGAAGGTGCATTGTTAACCCAACGTCCACACAGTGGAACCTTCGAGCTGCTGCCCACCGAATGAATCTGGATGGATGCCATTTCATCTGCTACAACAGAAGTACAGATGTAACATTCACGCTGGGAATTGATTAATGCAACCAAAATAACTGGCATCTAAGTAATCTCAGTCTCGAAACATTAAGTATGCTCCTACAGATCAGATGAATAGATAAAACATTGAAAAATACATCACCGAGAGCCATTTCACCTGAAATGCACTCAGTTGTTAGTAGCACTATATGGGAGAAGACAAGGCGTTTGTTAGGCACAGTAGCTGATCTCTATTTACTTGTCCATTGAACATCACATCTGAGAAGGGCCATTTATCAGCCGGAACTTGCATGTAAGTATAGCTACACAAATTGGTCCGACTAAATCCAGTGAGGAAAAAAAAAAGTCCATTCAAGTTTTTACTCCGTGTGCATTTACAATGTCAAGCACAATAATGTAAAGTGATTGCTTCATCACTAACCAACATATATGGGATTCTATCAACTCTGACAAGAGTTGAGTTGAATGAGATTGCAGTGACATGACAGACTAATTTGCAACTCCAACACTGCAAGTCAGTTGCGAATTAAACAAGAGCAAACACAAAGATATGCAATTCATTCTCTGCTCGAGCCATGTTCGCAGTAGCTGCAGAGCCCATGCTTTCCAAGATCCAATTGTTAAGCACCAAGATAAAAAAGAAAAACCAACGGACACTAGTTTTACAAACTAAACTCAGATGGAACACTATAATACCAAAAGGCCTTTCAACATGAATCGTGTGAACCCTTGTCTTTGAAAATGTCAAGTTTTCAGTAAACCCTCCCTACTTTGATCAGCACTTGCAATTTTCCAAATCATTCAACTGGGCACTGCCATCTTAATCCATAATTCACGGCAATTAAATTTAAATACATCTCTAGCCGAATGCAACCCTTGATGTTGATCAACATGTTCCAAGACTCGAATTTATCTTCATCACCAGATACACTCATACAGATAATGAATCAAATCAAAGCCGAAACATTTTAACTCATAAGAACGTTCTGGACAACGCTCCATCTACAGCACTGACTCGAAAAAACTGCTGGAGCAACAGTGATAGCACCATCGTTCAATTATGCTCGTACCTTTGCTTGTTTCATCGGACGAGAACTCTTCGATGTCGTCGTCCACGTACGCGTCGGGGGACAGGCGAGCGGAGCTCCGTTTCGTCTCGGCGGGCAGTCCGCGCCGGAGCCGCTTCAAGGCCCGCGGCGGGTCGGCCCCATCGTCGCGGCGGCCCGGCTCCTCGATTCGCGGCTCCAGCTCTTCCCCTCCGCCGCCGGCCGGAGACGCCCCGCCGTGGGTCGGCATTCCGGGGCGGATCGGGGATCGGAGGCTCCGGATCGGAGTCCGAATCGAGCCCGAGAGAAAAGGAGGGAAGCTCGAAAGAGTTCATTTTTCCGGCGCCACTGTATGTTAGAGAGAGAGAGAGAGGATGAAGGTGACGGAGGGAGGGAGGGAGAGAGAGAAATGGATCCGATGTGGCGGCTCGGGCGGTCGAACCGGGTCGATTTGGCGGGACCCCGAAACGAAAAGACACTTCAAAAATCAATTTTTTTGGCGGAAGAGGGAAAAAAAATTTGAATCGCTAATGGGCTTTTTAGCCGATCGAATTTTTCAATGTCCCCGGTCCAAAACCCCAACCCAAAAAGAGCAATGAATCTAATTTTGATCTACTGTTCCGTTTGAGCCAATTCGATTCTATGTAGTTTGATCAAATCATGCACGATGTTACCCCGAATTGATCCGTGCAATTATCAGTCGCGATCATCATTTGATTGATCAGGATTGATTGAGCGGCCGTGCCAATCTCTATTATAACTATCGAGTGATGTTTGGTTTTGTGTTCGGTTTTTCCCAAGGCTAATGATTGGGCTTCGAAACAGATCTAAAGCGACCGCCATAAAGAAGGGTTCATGTCGAGCAAAGGGCCCGCAAGAAAATTGAGATTGACATGTCTTCTCTAATTACCCCTGTTTGCAATTGCATGGAGTGGCCTAGGGTGTCTTCGTAATCCAGAAAAAAAGGGGAGACATAATTATCGAGGCAGCTAATCCATAATCATTTCCTACGCATGGTTACCATTGGAGCTCACATTGGATCGCATGCGATGATTTTTATACGACGTAAACTCATGCCCGACATGATAGAACTTAAAGCATAGAAAGGTCAATTTATGCCTTCATAAAACGATCCCGGAATTTTTATTAGGTTTAGATTGCATGTAACATCTATAGATATTGTTATATAGAATCGATACATTGAAAATCAAAATATTTACTTATTAAGCATTCTCATCAAGTGTCTCAAAAGCATTCATTAACGAGACCCTTTTATCAAATTCATTTTAAAAACTTAGGTTTTGTAAACCCGAAACATTGCTTGAGCCGCACATGCAATTAGGTTAGCTGTCGAATGCTGAAGACACTATAGGGTAATTGCTCATGTATTGTCTCCCTAATCGAGGATGAAAACAAGAATATATGGGTAGGCTGAGTAGCCATATCCTAGGAAAATGCACTAGGGATTTAAATAAAGTCAAGACAGATTCTTTGATGCTCTGCATGTGTTAAGTTACATGCTGGTTGACTTGCTTCTTGTTTCTTGCTTTTTGCCTTTTGCTTTTTACGTTCCATTTCCACCTCCTTTGGGTTTTCTAATCTTTCGCGTAATTGACAGGTAGGGAGAAAGCCACTGCCCCTGGTCCATGTGCACCTACTTAATCAATACCTACGTTGTTGCCGGAAATCTACTGGCTTTGCTGCATATTCATTGAATTTAACACTGTTTGCACTAAATAAAAAGCCTGTGTAGGTAGACTAGATTATCAAACATAGCGGATCTTATTAGACATTGAGATGAATCATATGTGGGGCATTGAATTGCTCGAGAATTCCGTTTATGGGTAGTGAAATTGGAAGCGGAGCTATATCGAGTGAATGGATTCGTGTGATGTAGCGTTATAAGTCACCATCCGATGGATTTGGTGGAGAACTTAGCTCACATTAACACTCCTACACTCTTTTTTACTTGTATGATTTAATGAAGAAACTCCATTCGACCACATCATGAGTCTCAATTTGCCCTTCCAATTGTCTGCTCCAGATTTGCTTAAATGGTAATTATTTGGATCACTTCATTTTATTTCATAATCCATGGGGCCCAGCATATACATTCGATTGCTTGAAGGGTCATAAGATACTCTACAAATCTCGTGAATTAATTAAGTTCACATCACTGACTTATGCAGATAACCCTAGAATTTTGCAAACTTTCTAAGTTGGAAATACGTCCTTAGTCCGGTTAATTGTGCGTTCCGATTGATCACTCGGGTTTGAATCTGCAACAAATTGATCGGTCCGCTCTACTAAAGCGCAACGATAGGGCAGAACACCCCGCCCGGTACGCCCGACCGTGATGCAAGCCAGGCAGAACGACCGACCGATCTCTCCGCCGGAGCACGAGCAGTGAACACATCCGCGTGAACAAAACGTGGTCGCGAGTCGTGAGGTCGAGATTCGATTTGGGCCCATGATCCCTGTCCATTCTATCGACAAGGTGTGCAGATGCGTTAGATTTCGTGGTCTCAATCGCTCGATCTGCCGACCCAAAAAGAAAAAAGAAAAGATAAAGAAGATAAAAATCACTTGAGCTTAATAAGTTCCAAGTTCCAAGAATGCACGAGCCATCGTGTCATGGTCAGACTGTCTGGATTTTAATTAATTCGCCTTATCTAAAAGAGGCACTTGGATTGATAGCTCTTGTCTAGCAACTCTTTCTTTTTTTTTTTTTTTTTTCTTTTTTTGGATCGATGAACTCTGAAAACTAAGCGGCCCCCAAGCTTCGGATACTCGCATTTTTGGGAAAAAAATATAATTATTTCATCAGAACGAAATAGCACAATAAAAAAAGTCTTCAACTAAACTTTAATCGAACAATATTACAGTTACATTATTCTAACTGACTAGATCTGAAACTGGTTCTTTATAAATTCGGAAGAGAATAGATATTTTGATGTTTGTATTCACATTACATTTGTTTGGTTTTCGCCGTCCAAATTTCTCAATTTTCGATTTTTCATATGGTATTAAAATAATTAGAAAAATAAATCTCAGAGAATCTGATACTAAAAAGACCTGCTCTCTGCTTATCACCTAAATATAAATAGGTCCATCATCTCTCTTCATTGCAAATTTCCGGTTTTCTATATAATAAAAGAAGATAGACCACCGGCCGTTGCAGCGTAGATGGTAGATCCATCGTCCTCCCCCGCAGAGCTGGGGTTCGCCCCCCGCAAAGAAAAATAAGTCAATGTGTGGTGTCTTAAGTGGGTTGCCGGGAGTGGTGGGTCCTCCCGCTTACGCAGCCCCCCAGGTTTACCTCTCCGGCTGCTGGCCGTGCGGGGGATTCCTGGGATACAAAAAGAAAAAGAAAAAGAAGATAGCATAGATCAAGGTGAATTGCACTTATCAATCCCTTTTTTTTTTTACTTATTTGTTAATGTGAAGTTCACGTCAATCGCTTTTGAGATTATACTGACGCAGGGTAATATCATGTTACACTTTTGGCAAAAGTGGTATAAATCTCTTTTCGTATCTATCTTATTTCTATACATTGCAAATGCCTTGTTGTATTTTTTGTACAATCGAGGCGACTGCCCTGTTTGGCGTTGAAGACCCCTAGACTTGCAAAAGTAAAAAACCATGTCGAATACGACCGAAAAATAGTACCGAGTCTCAACATCAAAAGGAATCTAATCCGCCATGCGAGGACACTGCCGACTCCCAGCATCCATCCAAACGGGGGCATTCCAAATAAGCGGGCCCACACATAAAATCCCCAGCTTGAAAATCTTTATATTGTGCAAACATTTGGAGGGTAATATTTACATTAGTAATCTAATTTCTTATTGATAACCACTGATCTTTTTAGCTAATTAATAATCTCCGATGATGCAAGACCAACGAGGTGGTGCGCCCTAAGCACCCACGAATACCATTCGAGCGACTATCGTTGTCCCACTTATTCAATTCATTGATCCATCTTCAACGGTCAAATGTGGGAGTTTGCTATAAAAGAAGAAGAATGATTCGGTTCGACATGGCACATTCAATAAGCTAAAACAATAGATTAAGATTTAGATCTAAATCTTTAGTCCCCGCGGGGGGGAAGCTTTAGTATAATGGACCCTCCCTCCTAGGGCTCGCCGACCGAGCCGGTCCTCTTTTACTCCACTGCCAAAGTGCGACGCCCCATGTGGGCACGTCTCGTCGGCTTGTGGGCGATGATGCATCGTGGGAATTTGCTTAGGATTCGTGCTGACGTGCTGACGTGTCGACTTGTCAGGCGCCACGTGGTCGCCTCCTCGGATGCCCTTTTTTCTCCATCGTCCGTCCGGTCGACGTGCCAGAGAGAGGGAGAAAAATACAACACGAGACCTGTCGGAGAAGCTCCCGCATTTGGGAGAAATGTCAAGGTCGGTGGGTTTGGTGGTGCAGTTGATGAATTGAGGCATGCAAGAAAATTTTGTTAGAAAATTAATTCAGAGAAAACCAACTGTTCATTATAATCGAAACATAAAATTGGAGATGAGGTACAAATATCCAAATCTCCTTAAGGTGATTAGTTTCTGTCAATAGTGTTCTGCAGATTTACGAACTATGCCTTTTAAAATACAACACATCGAACTTGCTCAGTAGAACCGTTCAATTGAACCAACATACCAAGAAAAATCAGAATAGTAGAAAAGTATATCGAAGCTATATTGGAATCGAATCGAAAAAACAAAAATCATAATGAAGCTTTATACTCCTACCTATTTATAGAGTTTTTTAGTTGATGTACTGAAAATATACATGAATTAAATAGACGTGTGTATCCATAAAATTCATTAATCATGAGATACATGAATCTAAGAGATTCATGGATCTAGAGATATGTGAACTTAATAAATACATGAACTAAAAGATACATGAATTAATGAAATTTATAAATTCAATAGATACGTGAACAAAAAAGTTTATGAACTTCGTGAAATTAATAAATATGTAAATGGAAAAGATGTATCTTAATTTATTGACTTTCATTGATTCATTAATCATAATTATAACAATTTTGCAGTTAATGAGATGCGGAGTGAGAATAGTTTGAAGTTAATGATGTTTCCATTGAGAAGGAGAAAAATTTAGTAAAGGAATTAGAAATATACAGATATCCATTGCTGCCACCATGCACCGGCTAGCATTCCTGGTGACCCTAGTACGGCAGTACCTCCCCTCCAAGCTATTTTGAAACTCTTTAGCCAGGGGGTGAACGACGGTTAGCAACCTCCACAAAATTGAGCTATGGCCAACATTAACCATGCTTGACCACGGATCGATCCACATTTGAGGTTGGGCTGAGACCTTGGCTCGTTGGTTCGTTGGCAATTAGCCCTCGAGGTCTTTGAATGACGCAGCAATGATGGAGCGACGGGGCCGCGTGATGCACGATGGAGAGGGGCGACTACAGAGCCCAAACGACGACGATACGGAGGGGTGAATAATTGTGGCATTTATTAGCCAGACGAAACAGCCCTCTCATAGTGGACGACAATTCCACGTATTTGGGCGGCGCGCCGCGATTGCCCAAATACGGTTTTGCATTTGCAAGCTCGACAAAGTGCTCTTCTTCATCGGATGCGGGGAATAGTACGAAGAGTATCGTTCAGGGAAAAAACTCTCTCTCTCCTTCACCGTAATACATACTTAGCCAGCAATAAAAACGATCATTAGGTAAGTTTGGATCTTTAGGATCGAACCTACCTATTTCTCCAAACACGCCAATCATAAATTGTACATATGCAATTCAAGTTTTTGGATTTCCCATTAAATGCAACTACCCGAACTTGTCCGAAAGGCCATGGGAACCATAAAAGATCTTTTAGGATGTAATAAAAAAAAAGACGATACGACCGGATCGGACACGAGACACATCGCGGGGTCGACGTTGACCATACATACGCACACATGTACATCGCCCATACATAGTTCAGTTCCCGTCCCCCCACTCCGTCTCCTTACATCCATCACATCCTGGACCATCTTCTTCATCTTCTTCTTCGTCTTCTTCTTCTTCACTCGCGCGCATGGCGGAGTAGGGTATCTCCTCCGTACGTCCCCCTTGCTCTCTCTCTTTCTCTCTCTCTCCATCCGTTACTCTCTCGCTTTCTCTCTCTAAGAGGAGCGCACGCGGAGCTGGAAAGGGAGCTGCGTTCGAAGCTCTAAATGGGCCGACCCAGCAGCCTCCCGCAATGAAGATCACCGGGAGATCCCTAATCCGGCCGAACGCCCCCGCCGCCGCTTCCCCGCGGGCGCCGAACCCGCCCCCGCACCCAGATCTGCCGCCCCAGGCGGCCAGGACCCCTCGCCGGACCCCCCGCCGGAAGGCCCGCCTGAGGAAGGCCGGGCCCCCCGCCGGCAAGCGGAGCAGCCGCCCCGAGACGCCTCTCCTCAAGTGGAACACGACCGAGGACAAGGAGCGGAACGTCCTCCCCGTCGACGGCGGCGACGACGAGGAGGACAGCAGGTCGCTGCGGCAGGCCCGCCGGAGGAGCCGGCGGAGGGATGCCCCGGTGTCGTCGAGGAAGCTCGCCGCAGTGCTCTGGCGGCTGCAGCTGACGGAGGCCGAGGGCGGGGGCCGCGGCGGCGTTCGAGACGAGGTCGGGTTTCAGGTAGCGTTTGATTCTTGTTCATTCAGTGCTTGTTGACTTTTGCAACGCGTGAGGATCTAGCGTCGGAAAGATTTCGGAACTGGAGCGTGAGTAAATGAGCCCCAGGCTTTGATGCATTTATGAAGCCCTAGAGCGAGAGAGGCTATGATGGAGGAGTGATTCCGAAGCAAAAAAGGGCAAAATGAGCCTGAGAATCTTGTCAACGCTTCACCATTGCGGAATCCCATCTTTGATTACTTCATTTTGCACTCAAGAAGCTTGGCTTTTAAGCAGTATCGATTGCGCTACCGATCGGTGCGTGCCAAGTCAATGCTTCTTTGATGTGCTTTATCTACAGTGAGCGTTCTTGTGTAGAAAAGGCCTCATCTTGACTAGTTCATCATTTCAGAATCTGTGATGGGCTTGAAGTTCTCGAAGTTTGAGTGCATTTCTTGAGCTTGGCTGTAGATTCTTGATACTATTCGAGAACTTGTGCTGGTCTTCTGAAGTGTTATTGGATGTTTCGTCCTTTTCTTTTCCCTTCTAGCGCACATGTAATGAAACTCGAGTAAAATTGATGATTTCGAAACTTTGAAAGTCGACTGGTCTTTTGGAGCAGGCGCACTATGCTCCATATGCTTTCGTTTGCTTCCTTGTGTCCCTGCAATTAATCGACTGATTTGATACAGTTTAAGATTGCTGATTGGTAACTTTTCGTTTTTGTTCCTTGCAGTCTGGCGCTGGACACATAGGATCTCCTTTTGTATTGAATAGAACAGGGAAGGTGTGCAACTCAGATGCAAGGGATCTTGATAGTCCTCGTTCGGTATCTGGCACAAGGAATGGCTTTTCACATAAGGTATAAGACTCTTTGCTCATCATAAATTGGGTATTGATTGTGGCATTAGGATTGGTTTAATTGTATCTAAGTTAAGAGAAACGAGAAACGTGGCGTATCGTATTTGAACATTGAAGACAAGGACATACTGTAGATAATAAACAGCCGGGGACATGAACCAGATGAACAATCATCATCATGAATATCAAGGCATTACTTGAGAGTTCTGTGTGTTATTATGTCAATATGGAACACAAAATTCCTATTGTCTTGCAGATCAATAAGAAATTGGTAAAAGGTCAGCCAGATATTTTTGCTGTTAAAAGAACATCAAGTTATCCCCAAAGAGACGTGGTGAACTTCTAGGTCCTGGTAACTTGCCAGATTCGTCTAATCTTTTTAGCTGAATGGATGGCTGAATTGCTGAGTAGCAGTAAAAAACGAGTTTTTGCGTCCATTAAATCTCTTTGTGCGCTGAGAGTCATCAAATCTCTCTCTCTCTCTCTCTCTCCCCGACTCTTGTTTGAGGACTGCTCATCAAATTTCTTTAGCTTGAAAATTCAGCCAGTTGACCAACTCTCTGGAATTTTTGACTGCTCAAGAAGTCTCAGAACAAACTGAGTTAGAGTTTTTGTGCCCAAGTAAATAAATTGTTGAATTGTTGATTAGTGTGAATGAGTTGCTTGATGTGTCTGCTCAGATGAGATAATTGTTCCTAATTTCCTCACCGGCGAAACTTGTATAAAGATGGTACCACTGTCTGTTGGTTTTATGTGTGAAAGTAGGGAAGCCTGAATTCTCGTTGAGTATTAGTCGCTTTGAAGTAGTAAAGGCAATGAGGTGCTGCTCTTGCCCTGTCTGCCTTTCTCACTTTCTTTCCTTTCTGCTCCTAATACTAGATCCGTTTTCCTTTTCAGCTTGAGCCTTCTTTTCAATTTGCAAGTTCTGCGATGGAGGGTGTAACTAAGTGGGACCCAGTCTCATTTAGAGTACCTGATGATGTACGTCAGATTCACAGCCATGTGAAACTTCTTAATCAACAAGTGAGTGCCGTATCAACGATTTCTTCACTTGAAGCTGAACTTGAACGAGCTCGGGCACGCATTCTAGAGCTGGAAACTGAGCGTCGTTCCTCGAAGAAAAAGCTGGAGCACTTTCTAAAGAAAGTCAGTGAGGAGAAGGCAGCATGGCGGAGAAGGGAGCATGAGAAGATTCGTGCCTTTGTTGATGATATTAAATTGGATCTGAATCGAGAAAGGAAAAATCGCCAGCGCATGGAAATTGTCAATTCCAAATTGGTTGACGAACTTGCTGAGGCCAAGCTATCAGTGAAGCGATTAATGCAGGATTATGAAAAAGAAAGAAAGACCAGAGAACTAATCGAAGAAGTATGTGACGAGCTGGCAAAGGAGATTGGGGAAGACAAAGCTGAAATGGAGGCATTGAAGAAGGAATATATGAGACTACGGGAAGAAGTAGACGAGGAAAGAAAGATGTTGCAGATGGCAGAGGTCTGGCGTGAAGAACGAGTTCAGATGAAACTTGTGGATGCAAAGGTGGCACTTGAGCGGAAATATTCTCAGATGAACAGTTTAGTAGCTGATCTGGAGAATTTCTTAAAATCAAGAAACCATACCCCAGATGTGAAGGACATAAGAGAAGCAGAGTTACTTCGGCAGGCAGCTGCTTCCATGAATATACAGGACATGAAAGAATTCTCTTACGAGCCTCCCAATTCTGATGATTTATTTGCCGTTCTTGAAGAAGTTAATAATTTTGGCGAAAACAATGAGAGGGAGATTGAACAATGCACAGCTTACAGTCCTGCAAGTCATGCCTCAAAAATGCACACAGTGAGCCCCGAAATAAACACATTGGAAAAGGACAACATCAACAGATATCCCTCATCTTTCCCTGGTCATGATGGTGAGATTGAAGATGATGAGAGCGGATGGGAAACTGTGAGCAACCTTGAAGACCAGGGATCAAGCTATTCCCCAGATGGGAGTGCCCCATCCGTGAACAATATCCACCAAAATGGGGATATCTTAGCTAGCGGCGGTGAAACCCCAGTAACTGAAATCAGTGAAATGTGCTCAATTCCTCCTACGAGGCAACAGAAGAAAGTTTCATCAATAGCAAGGCTCTGGAAATCATGTCCAAATAACGGGGAGAACTACAAGATAGTCTCGGTGGAGGGCACGAATGGGAGGATGTCCAATGGGAGGATATCCAATGGGGCCGTCATGTCTCCTGATCATGGGTCCGGTAAGGGCGGGTTTAGCCCATCTGATAATGTTAGCCAATGGAGTTCCCCTGATACAGGGAATCCCCACATAACTCGAGGCATGAAAGGCTGCATTGAATGGCCTCGCGGCGCGCAGAAGACCAGTCTGAAGGCGAAGCTTCTTGAAGCAAGGATGGAAACTCAAAAGATCCAGTTACGGCATGTATTGAAACAGAAAATGTAGCCGTGAATTCTCATGCAGCCAAACAAGGCGGTCCTCTTCACGTCGATAAGCTGGAGTCCGGTCAAGTACACATTCCTGGATGTGCGAAGAGCATAGGGGCCTTCACCAGCGCTCCTGCGCCCCACCTCGTTTCATGAATGATTATTAATAATAGTTCAATTTTTTCTAGTTAGGATTAGGAATTATGATCTTCATCTCGATATTGCTCGAGATTCTTGGTTCGACATCGGCAATGTATATCTGGAATTGGAACTGGGACAGAAGCAAATCTTGTAATGTCTAGTAATTACAGCCGGCTAGTTTCCAGAATGCTATATATTGGACCGCGATATCGGGTTTTGTTGTAAACTCTGTGATCATAATCATCATGTCTGCGGATTTTTGCATATCTCATTCTCAGGTAATGTCAAACAAAGTGGGATTTGATAGTAAAAACAGCAGACAACATTGCCTACAGATTTTGTGCGGTGTGTCGAGCAAAAGATCTCTTCCGGGAATTTGCTGGTGCATCTCTTTTGGAAGATAAAAAGCAGCAACTAGCGAAATAAAAGTTAGGAGTTTCAATGGGAAAAGAATCTTTTTGCGTTGCATTTTGTCTATCTTCTCGTTCAAACTTTGATGATTGGTCGCTTTTGTTCCTTTCCTTTTGGATACGCATCTCTATCGTTTACACGGCGATTCCGTGCTATCCAATCAACGTCGTCTCCCCTTTTTCAAGAGAGGCCTTGCCAACAGCGCACCTGGAGAGTTTCTACATCGATTATCATGGGCAAGCTGACTTCATCTAGGACTAATCCCACGATCGTGCTGCCACCTTAGAACACGTGCTAATGCTCGATGTAAGTAGGCAATTGTGTACAAATAACCTGCAGGAGAATGGCCCTATTTCAGCGAACTTCGAAATTCTTAAAAAGGGAATTCTTTTATTTTTTTGGGATGCAGAATATTTAGATGATCGATATTTGACATCACTAATTTTTGAATTTAACATAATATGAGGCGAGCTAACCATTTTTAAAATGGGTATCCAAGCAATTATATGTATTTCATTATCGGCACCTGATGAGTCAAACAAAATCGATTTTTATTCTATCCATAATTAAGACAAAATAACCAAAAAAATCAAATCTATATAAACATTTCTTCCTTTCATCCTTGCCTTTGCATAAACACCCTTCTTGCTTCTTACCTTATGAATCTCGAAAATCCCCCAATCATGAACAATACAGAAGAAAAGAAATGTTCCCATCCAAATTGAGATAAGAAACGAGAGTTTTCACTGGACACTAGCGCCACAAAATCGGAACACCGAGCGGCGACACCGGAGCATTTCTCTCGCGGTTCCCTGCAATTCGATCACCTCGTTACGGTGAGCTTTCTTGTTCGAATCCCATTTGCTTCTTCGTTTAAACATATTCTCTCGGGTCGGACAAAAACAGGGTGCGTAACAGAGGAATACCAACGTACGCGAAAGTAGTTGACGTATGCGTCAAGATGATGTGCGTGGGTCCACGGCGGAATCCCACTATTTTAGATCTAGAGCTTTCCACATGATCTTTTTTTTATCTTTTATCTTTCTTGTCGGATAATACTTCCTGTCGTGATTCGCGATAGATATCGCCAGAATCCGTTGGTCGGTCGCATTCTTTTTGGTTCTGGGAAGGTCTCGTTTTGAGGTTCCGTCGGAATTATACCTCGCCACAACGTCAATCAGGTGCCCTTCTTGGTGGGTCTTGGATCTTGGTTTTTGTCGGGGGTTTTCTTGCTCTTGGGTTTCTTGTTTTTTACCCCTTGGAAGTGAATTGCTCCTTTTGATTTCTGTTCCGTTACAGCGATTACCTTCGAGGCTCGTTTTAGTCGTCTTATTAGTTCCGCGGCGTTTTTATAACCAAGCGCATGGTTTGGGTTGTTCTTGGGATCGTAGTTAATCTAGATTGAAACTGGGTTGTTGCGAAGCTAAAGCATGTAACTGATTGATAGGGTTGTGCCGTCATTTGAATCCACTGGACGTCTGCTCTGTTCTGATTACTATTCTCCAAGATTGGTTTTAGTTGTTTTTCGTGTTCCGTTTGTTATGAATGACCCAGCTCATGTTACGGGTCATGGTAGGATTTGTACTAAGTCTGAATAGAGAGAGTGGGTAGTACAAAGCAAAAGCATCTCACTTGAAAGAAGCTATAATTTGCATCCGTTGGACGTCTGTTCTGTTCTCATGATTATTAGCTGTGATTGATCTTGGTGCTCTTTCTTGTTCCATGAGCTTATGACTAACCCAGCACAAGTTCTATTTTTTTTGTTATTGCAAGTGCTGTGGTCAATCTGAATCGATCTGGGTTGTGCATCTTGGTTGATATGATTGTTCTATCATTTCGGTCCATTGGATACTTCTACTTTTTATTGTTTCTCATGATGCTGTCATTCGGGAGTTCATTTTGGAATTTGTAAGTTACATGAACTGTGGATTCGCATCTCTAGTGAAATGAAGGTAGTTCTTGCACAGATTTTGCTCTCTTCTGCATCTGCTAGCTGTTGGGTTTCTTATGCTGCAGTTCTTCATTACTTTAGACAATATAAACTTCTGGACCATTTTCTGCTTTTGTGGATATGACGAAGATGCACTCGTGTGGCTCTGTCAGACAGTGGGCATCAATCTTGATATTTAATTATTCTTATGGTTATTTCCAGCTGGACATATATCTGCCATGGAAGGTATCGTCACTAGAAGGGTCATTCCCTCAGACAACAGTTGCCTCTTTAATGCTGTCGGGTAAATGTTATATCTAGAATTTTTTATGCCTTTAAGTTTTCTCTCGCCAAAGGATAGAATTTGCAGATTGAGGCCTTCATATTTTCCCCCCCTCCAATATAGGTATGTCATGGATCATGACAAAACCAAGGCTTCTGAGTTAAGACAGGTTTGTCTGACATACTTGTGCTGTTTTTTCACCCATCATCTAGTCTGATTTGTGAATTCAATATTGGTTGGTGGTGGTAAGACAGAGAAAAAAGACAGTTATCTGTACCCTTTCAGTATTCTTATGTGCTTGTACTCTCTAGTCTGCTTGTGCCTTTTGATTCCTCATATGTGATTGTGCCATCCAACGTCTCTTTATTCTCTTCTGACTCGTTAAATTAAATGAAGTGCCATTTTAGGTCAGTTTGACCAGCATTACCATATTCACTTATGAAGCTTAGTAAAAAGAAATATATTGTTCGTATTTTGGCTGGCCATGCCGTTTGGAACCTCTAGCTCTAGTTGGCTGCCTGATTCTACTTGCTCAAGCAAATTAAGATATCAGTCTAAGTTTGATAGTACCAGCTATTGCAGAATATGTTGTACATTCTTCAACCACATATGTGATGCATGTTACAAGCAAATGTGAAGGAAGAGGAGAGGGAGAGATGGAAAGTATGGACTCCATCCAATCGTGAGGACTTGATACCATCTGTCCTTTGATATTATACTTTTGACCATTATTTGATCATTTATTTGATTTATTTCTCGTATTTCTGGCATCTGCAATAGTCATTTCCTAATGAGTTGTTTATTCCCTGCTTGATATATGGGCTGGCATTGACATCAAGATGTGTACTTCTACGCTTTTTTCTATTCACAGGTCATTCACTTCTTAACATCTCATTTCTATGTTTCCAAAGGTCATTGCTGCTACTGTAGCGAGTGATCCCGAGAAATATTCAGAAGCATTTCTGGGAAAGCCAAACGAAGAGTACTGTGCTTGGATTCAAGACTCAGAGAAGTGGGGAGGTTTGTTGATGAAAAGCAGGCATATTAATTTCTTTTATATTAATGATCAGAAAAGGTAGATGGAAATCATGATGATACCGTAAACAGAAGAGGTCAAGATTGCCGTTTGCTGTTTTTATTAATGTTACGCACAGTGATAGAAAGACTTCCTGAGTACTTCAAAATTAATTTCTTATCTCCATCACTCTCTGCCATACGTGACTTAATCTTTGCCCTTGATTTGGTAGCGAATGAATAACCCTTGGCAAGTTAGTTGTTTCTTCTAGGTCTTTGAATTTTAACCTACAGCGCTAAATCTGACACTGCATATTGTTCTTGGTAGGTGCTATTGAACTGTCAATACTAGCAGACTACTACGGACGCGAAATAGCAGCATATGACATCCAGACAGGCCGTTGTGATCTGTATGGTCAGGTAGGTAGCATTAAAGAAACTATATCTTAGGAAGAAAAGCATGATTATCTTATGGGAATATTGTTTCTTCTTTTTTGAATGTTGGACATGACTGAACGTTTTTTACTTGCTATCTGACAGGAAAAGAGGTACTCTGAGAGGGTCATGCTGATTTATGATGGGCTTCATTATGATGCATTAGTAGTATGCTTTTTCTCCTTGCAGTTATGCTTTATCTGTTAAATAGTTAATCTTCACATCTTTATCTTTAAGGAAATAGTGTTATAGTTGAAAAGGTAGGGCAGATCTGATGGCACTATTGATAGGGTCTAGTTGCAAAATGGATTAATCTTTCTTCTGCGCCGTAATAGAGAAACTTGAAAAGATTCGGAAATGAGATATTTTGGGGGTTGGGAAAATTATGGAGATTTAGTGGGGAGTGGAATGATGTGTGGGATGGGCTCTTTTTGCGAGCAAAATCATCTCGCTTTTCGGGGACTGAAACTGATCAAGGGCACTTAAATTGTTCTTCTTTCGTTAGTTGTTGTATTTCTAAAATGCATTCCCTTTGTGCAGATATCACCGTTTGAGGGAGCTCCAGAGGAGTTTGATCAGGCTATATTTGAGGTGCGAAAAGATAGGACGATTGGGCCAATAGAAGAAGTTGCCCTTAACTTTGTGAAGGAGCAGCAGAGGTAGTTTTTCTTGGCAACTTTTTCTCCTCAGACCTCAGTTCGGGTTTTTTTTTTTTATGTATTTCGAGAAGCAAATGTGAGCTTCTGTGTGTGAGATATAACCTCAGATATATTGGCGAAGATTGTGTGGTTAAAGGCACTGGACTTGACGTTTCACACACCTCAAGTCAAGAGACAATAGGACTGCCATGCTGGCCATGGAGTCCTCTGAAATTAATCATGGCGGGGCCAAGTTAAGACTCTCTTTATGGAGAGACTCTTCTTCTCAGAAACTACTATTGACACTTAGAATAGGGTTGCTGATGACACATGCAAGCTCAGTGCTGTTGCATTGGGGTAATTTGGATTGGCATCTTATTGCTTTTGCACTTCTATTTGCAATATAGAAACCTTCCTGGCATTTTACTGAGAAGCTATAGATTACCTTTTAAGCGCACCATTCTCCCTTTGGAGGTTATGCATAGTCATGAAAGGCTATACAGTCGGTTATGCTCAAATATGTAGATGGATTAGGTGAAAGCGCTTCATACAAATCTGAGTTGACTATGTTGAATAGAGCACGCCTAGTTCTGTTTTCTTAGATAACAAGGGTTTTACCACCTTTTATGCAGGAAAAGGAAGTTTACAGATACCGCCAACTTCACTCTGCGCTGTGGAGTGTGCCAAATTGGAGTTGTCGGCGAGAAGGTTATTTCTTCATGACACGGCACAATTTTGTGTTTGCTTAATCTTTTCTCAGGGTCTCACCCATCTTCTGGTTCCAGGAGGCTGGGGAGCACGCCCAAGCCACAGGGCATGTCAATTTTCAGGAATACCGGTGACAAGTAGCTGATGAACATGTACTGCGTTTGTTGGAGGGAGCTCCTCTTGGACTTGGCTCACAGATCTGTCCTATGTTTTGTGATCATGATACAATCAAAGCAACATCTAAAATGATCTTGAAATGTTACTGGAATTGACTTGTACCAATGAGACAAGAATGGATTTAATGATTCAATCGTGATGTTTTCCAAAGTTTCCAAGATGGAATACTTCTCGCCGTCGTCCTGTTAGCCACGGTACAGTCGTACCACTATGTTTAATTCCTGAGTTCCATTTCTGAATGTTGGCTACACTGAGGTGCAGTATAGTAAAGTGACGGTTTCCTTGAAGAAAGTTTGTGGTAAATGCAAGCAAACTGAGATTTGTCAAAAAGGTCGAGCATCAGGCTTCGGTCACATGCCGATGTGTTTGTTCAAGCGATGACCATCAAATATTATTTTCAAGCAAAGCAAAAAGTAGATCTGAACATAACACTACACCTGCTCGAGGCAATTATAAACACGTCAATAGCACCAGATCTGACATTACTCTTGGCTGAGTCGCATAACTGAGTTGGCTGTTACCGATTATAGGTTAACGAATTCTCGTGCTGTGCTGCCGACCAGGACAGTTATTATGCATCACGTTCATTGACAGCAGAAGAACCTCAAAACAAGGTGGCACAACAGCACAACATCTTTTAAGTCGCTTCATAAACATCTCTTCATTCTGCTTGCAGCCTCTCTCGATAGATAGGGAAAGAGGCAATTAAGAGAGCTGCCACTACGATCAATCTCATGTTATTAGGCGAACACTGCACATCAGAGAATCTGAGTCCACGGTCCAACAAAGAGCACCGCATCACCGATATAGACTGTTATGACAATTACAAAAATTCATCCACTTAAACTTCCCTTAAATCTCATAAACAGGTTTCATTCAAGATGTTTGTATCCAAAGGCGCAGAAGCCCATCAAAGTGCTGCAATGCACTCGATCTCAATCCTCGCATTCAGTGGCAGAGCAGCAACCTGATATGTTGAGCGAGCTGGGGCAGGTGCCGAAAAATCTGCAGCATAAAGACATCCAGGCACTTTAAAAGTGTCTAACATTGGATATTGAAGAATCTAACTTGACAGACAGGATAGATGAATGCCGTAGTTCCAAGCATCCACTGGTCAAATATGAATCTATTTTGCATCGAGCTATCCCAGTTAACAAGTTCAAGCACAAGGCAGAATGTATTACTGTATTCCAGTTACATGCCATGGTGAAAGTGAGACAACCCACAAACGCTTGCTCAGATAATCATGCTTGCTCAAAACACCATTCCAAAAAATCTGTTATTATGTTCTTCAGCTTATGAAGATATATATATATGCTTCTCATTGCATACAAGACTTCTTTAAGTAATGCCATCAAACATGACTTCTTTAAGTATTTAAGTAATGCCATCGAACCATGTGACCTAATAATTTGATACGCCTCGCCTCAACCAAAAGACTCATACATTTGTGTCCAATTGGCACACTGGTACAGAACTCACATTTCGCATAGATCTCATTCACTTTTTTGAAGTCTTGCATGTCGGCCAACCTGCAAAAGAGGAGATAGGCAAATCCAAGTTCTTTAATTCTGTTTCAATCTTACAAAAAAAAAAAATTCAGCAGTCCAGCAAAAACTATGACGTCTTACATAATTGTTGTCTTGACCACAGAAGAATAGCTGGCACCCCCAGCTTTCAGTATTTCCCCCATATTTTTGAGAACCTATGCAGTTTCATAACACCACCTCTGTTAGCAGGTGAACAAATCAAGTGCATCTGAGCAGGTTATACTACTCAGCAGGGAGCAATAAGTCATAGGTGGCAGATAGATCGAGCCCTGGCCCTAATGTTGTCACTATTGTATAAACAAATAGGAATATACTTTCCAAGCACACTAAGTATCCAAAAAACAGCATCCTCTACAAGGTGGATGAATTGCTTAAGACATCTCAACATCTTTTTCTTGGAGATAGAATGGTTATCGAAGTCCTAACACAGGTAGGTCATGTATCTTACCTGTTCTGTCTGGTCTTCCACGCTTTCAGATACAAATTGTCCAGTCTGCATCAGTATATCCAACATTCAACGTTACACTTGGTTATGGCAATGCCACGGTAAACAAAATGTGTGTCTCCATGCAAATTTTAAGCAGGCAACGCTGTCTAGTGTGTTTTGATAAAAAAAAAAAAGGTCTCATTTGGCATTAAGTAGCCACGATCATACTAAAACAATTGATATGCATTCAAGAAAACTCGAACCGCTTACCTCTGGAATGAGACCAAGAACACCAGATACAAACAGAAGGTTGTTAGCTTTGATAGCCTGGGAATAGGGTCCCAAAGCAGCTGGAGCTTTGTCTGTTTGAACAGCTTCCTTTAAACCTAAATTAATTGCCCTTGTTAGGAATTCCCACTAAATTTGATACAACAGTAAAATATGGTAAACCTAAGTCGCTCTTGTCTCTCCCTTGATTTGAAGGTGCGAAATAGAATGAGTAAGCTCCATTCGAATGGCAGTAACCACTAAGCCATCCGGCAATGTTACCACCATCAGGTGGTATCTGTAAGCAATTTCTATGCCATTTGCCGATTCACATCTGACCCTTACCAATTCCCTAGAAGGAAAAACTCAACAACACATACAAAATTCAAACTTTTTGCGAGTCCAACTTAAGGCCATCGATTATAAGCACACTTTGACAGTGAAAAATGAGGTGCCAATTTGTCACATAACTCTTAAGATCTCAAATGTTTGAAAGCACGTCAGTGAAGCTCGGGTCTCAATCACCCATTTCAATTGGAGTAACGAGTTGCCAAGCAAACCAACGTCTCCAATTGTGTGAATTTCCTGAAACCATATCCTTAAGCACTGCGCATCAAGAACGTATTCCGCTCTTCACATTCTCCACTCCAGTGCCTACCTACTACACAAACGACATACGGGACAATCCACGCCAAATGCGATCCCTTTAGACCAAAAACAACCACAAAAAGCTTGCAAGATTATGCTATAAGGTAATGGACTTTCGGAGGAAGCTGTAAACACAAATCAAATCGATTCTACATCGATCAAAGCGCACATAACACCCAAATTCTAGCAATCTTAACCTTAAAAAAAAAAAAAAAAAAAAAAGAAAAGAAAGAAGCCCTCGCTCAATTGCATCAATCACTGACGGAACCAACACACAAAAAATCAAAAAAAATCAAAACTTTGACTCGGATTACTTCTCCCTAAGCGCCGTCTCGTGAAATAATGAGATACAGAGACAGAGAGCAACCAAAGAAAAGACGGGAACTCACGAGCCTCGGTCGAGATGCCCAGGCAAGCAAACGGCGCGGGCGCTCGCCTCGCCGACGCCGACGACCGCCACAGGCTCGTGCCGACCACGGAGGCGCAGCCGACGCCCATGGCCACCGGGCACCGGGCCCGCAGCGCCCTCATGTCGATCGGCGGCGCGTGGAACGCCCTCGAAGCAAGCCACGACATTCTTCTCTCTCTGGCTGAGCCTCTCTCCCCTACGCTGCGGAGACAGAGAGATTTGGGGCTTGGTTTGGTGGAGTGAAGAGTGACAGTTCTGCTGGCAGTAGAAAGATGATTGAGTTTCTCTTTTGCTTTGACCTACTTCTGTAGAGACACCAAACTTTGACTTTGCTTCCGGTTCTGCCTCAAACCTCTTTTTTTTTTTTTTTTTTTTTTTTTTTCATTTAAAAAAATTTAGTCCAAATTTGCCCGGACTTTTTTTTGTTTACAAAATAACCACAACTTCAAGTCTGGTCTTAAATCTATCCGAATTTTGTTGTCTAAGAGAAATCATCAACTTATACTCTAATCTCAAATTTGAGCCCATTAGGCATTAACCCTTCCCGTCCAAAAATCGCCATAATTTTCATTTTAGAGATAATTTTTCATTTTGCCTTATTACATGCCATGTTAATTGGAACATAAATCTAAGAATATATTGAAAGATGATGATTTTTTTAGAAATTTTTTTAGGGACAGATTTAGTACTAGACTTAAAGTTTGAGGTTAGTATAATTGAGATTGGACCTAAAATTTGAAGTTTTTTTTTTAGAGGATTAGGCCCTTTGCTTTTGTCAGTTTCTCGGTGTATTTCCCTATTCCATGTTTCTGAATATTTTTGACGTTGCTTGTTAAAAAGCAATGGATCGGGCTGAAGATGAAGATGGATCAGCCCAGCCCAGACAGGATGCTCGGTGAGCTTTTTCCTTAACACAAATTATTTCTCTGTTATTTGGTAAATGATTAGAAGATATCTTGAGTCAATTTTCACGCATCGAATTAAGCTCATTTCGAAGGATTCATTAAACCATTTTCTTATAATATAGATGGACAAGAAATGGAACATGGCATCATACAATTCGTGAGAGGAAAAAGTCAATGGCCTTCATGTTTTATCTTTTCTGGGGGTGCTTAGTAAGCAAGGGTGTTATTCTCAAATTGCATAAAACCACGGTCTTCTTGTTGATGTCAAACGATGATTGAAATCGCATACGACCTATGAAGTCCTTCTATGTCTTCATTCTTACGATGCAGAATGCGAACTTCATCAATACGATACGAAGAATCTAAAAGTTAGCTCAGCAAAGTCCAGCTTTTAAGAGGGTTGCATAGCCATGGAATTGAACTGACTATGCATTTTTCGGAAGGGAAGATATATCTTTGTCAAGTTATCACTTCTCTATATCATGCGGCTAATGTATGGTCTACCGGGCATTTCACAAATAAACTTCTTGATATTGCAGCAGCATGTGCATATAGTACAGTTTGTCGAAAGAAACTCAACCCTTGTCACGACTCGAGTTCAATAGCAATTTGTGAAGAATTCGGGGTTCTCATGATCACATATACTATCTCGACACATAGGGCAGGAGCCCCGCCGGACGAGCCATGCGTCCAAGCACTCCAAATGGAAAATATGCCCACACTTGGGGAGCCTTCTTCCAGTTTCTCCTTCCTTGAAGTCCTGCAGAAGCAAAACAGCCATGCGCTCATTAGTTAAGTGTAACATGATACCGCTTGTGCAAGCATGCATACAAAAGTTGCTTACATGGTCTTTTTTCAGTAGTCAAAAGCACCAAGACCATGCATATTAGGACTAATTCACTAAATTGGTTTACCAAATTATGTGGTAAACTGCACAGGACATTGAATATGACCTGCTTTTATGAGTACCCATCTAGAGCCTTCTGCTTTACTCAAGTATGCCAATTTTGCAGATCGTCTTAATACACCTAGAAGGAACTAGGCAGGTCAATCCAATGAGCAACATAACTGTAATTTGTATACTTGGATACAGCCAAATTCTACGGCAATTCTCTCTGATGATTATCCTTCTTCAGTCAAAAAAATTCCAGGAAAACTTCAAGAAATTATCAGGGTTTTCGAGCAGAAATTCACCTGGAGGCAGATTGAGCAGCAGATTCCATCATCAGATATCTTGGCCATCTTGCTAGACTGGAAATGGTATTCGGGAAGCCTCTGAATAAAATTCTGGGACAGCCCTTTATCTTCGTCTGTGTCATAAATGTCTGAAATTTCTCTGTAAGGTGTTTCCAGATTGCTCACCTGCAATTCCCACAAGTTCATTTCATATTTCATCAGGAATTATGCTCGAAAGGAGACGCAGTGCATTAGGACTTGATCATATATTGTGACTCATAATTATCTGCTAGATGAATCAGTCAACATATGTTGGTAAACAGCTTCTGGGGTCGGGTTACTCGCCTGCCATTGATACGCTTTGAGCACTGCAGGGCCTACCCATTCCATGAATACTTTTCCATCCACTAAGCTGCAAAGGAGGGCAACCTGCAAAATGAATTGAATTTGAGAAAACATTACATTAGATATTATAATGTTTGCCTCAAAAAAGAAGAAGAAAAGGAGAACTTTGAGAATCATAGGGTCGTCAGAATCTAAAACTAAAATCCTTGTATGATCCGATCAATCGTGAAACTTTCAATCTCCACATAGAAAAACTGCTAATACTTTTTTTTCGTATTATATTTGGTGGGGGTTAGATAAGTGTTCCCTTTACCTCTTATACCAAACACCACGTCCTTATATTCGACAGAGAAAATATCTAGAATGGAGAATATCAAGTCAATGTCACTCTGTACCTATCACTTCAGAATACAGGAGGGAGTGCAGAGTGAGGTTTATACAGCGAGACATTTATGACGTCAGCAACAAAATCTCATCCACACAAGCATATGCGACAAAAGGGTATTCGGATCACGTGGACAACTACGGAGTTGGTACCTTAGAAAGTGACGAAAGAAAAGGGTGGCATGCGGAGTTGGTACCTTAGAAAGTGACTCCCCGTCTACCGTGAGCTCCAGCAACTGAACCGCAGTGACAGCCCCAGTCACTGCTCCGATTCCCGCTCCTCTCACGAACCCTGTCTCCGTTGTCTGTCCCTTTAGCGCTCCTGAAATTATTCCCACAATTGCTCCACCTACAGAAATTAGCACATTCCTCATAAATATGTGATATCATCATACTAGTGCATTACCATATCTACATCAAAGTCCTAGTTGTGTAAGCAATAAGTTGGCCATATTGCCAAGGTTTCGTGCTGACCTACTGAAGAATTATCTCATAGACTCCTTCTAATACTCGGAAGGGAAGCAGGCCGGTCACAAGGAGACTATCGGGCGTGAAATTTGTGATTTGGTATGTTTCTTTTATTGTGATGGACCGAGATTATATGCATTTGACTCTTTTCTCGTTACAAGTCGAGAATAGAGTTTGAGCCTCTCATTGTCCTATCGTCCCTGAGCAAGACTGTAAATTCCCCATAAGTGAATTTGCTTCATTTTTTTTTTTTTACTGGTGAAGGCAGACGACACCCAGTGAAGCAGTGAATAAGTTACGGGTGAAGACAAAACTGTGAAGCATTTGGGAAAAAAGGTACCACCTACCCTGGCTAACAATATTGGGAAAGAAGGAGACAGACTAATGAGGATGCAATAATGCGATGGTGCTTCTCTGCACCAGGAACTTGCATTAAATTGGATATATGAAATGACGACTCCGTTGTACTTTGTTTTTGGCCTGGCACATGCAAGCAGTTACATGACAACAGTTCGATAAGTTCAAAGCTGAACACGATGAACCCCTTTTCTCTAGCGTTTGCATTATGGTGTTTGCAGGTTGGTCGATGGCCACAGAATGACTAGTGAGTTGAGCTTGCTCTGCGGCCTCTCTGAACTGAAAATTCACTGCTAGCTAAATTGTGCATGACTTGGACGGACAAAAGCTTAGAGAGAAGCTGCAAAAGCGCTGGGGGAAGTGGAAATTAGAACTCACCTAAAGCAAAAGCGCAGGTGAAAGCGGCAAGGAAAGCTCTCTTCAAGAATATGCAGAAACGCCCAGTTCTCGAAGCACCAGCTCCCTCACCCACCCACAAAGAGGAAGCAGCTAGTTCTCTGAACCTGAGCTGAAGTTGTTTCAGCACTCCACAGACCCACCTCTTCATCATCATCCTTAAAACTTGAGACTGAAGATCAGCTCAGAGATATTTCAAGGCGAGCCTAGACGCAGAACCCTCTCTTGAATACTACTTAGAGAGAGAGAGAGAGAGAGAGAGAGAGAGGAGCCGCCTAGGGAATGTGTGAAGTAATAAGAGCGCATTTAAAGGAGGGAGGAAGGTAGGGAGAGCGAGTGCGAGAGAGAGAATGATGAGGTAGGAGCATTTAAGTGGGGCGAGATGAGAGCCACCTCCCAAATGGTCACCGCACTACCACAAATACGCAGGTTCATGCACGATTTGATATAAAAGTGGCGGTGCGGCTGCATTATATGAAGAAAATTATATGGAGCATTACGACTATACATGGAGGTAGAAAGTGATTTGTGCTCCCATGCTTGGCCAGTGGATTATGCAACTTGGTGTATCCAAGGGGCAACGTGCAATGTTTGTGCCCCTCGACCGCAAATCGGTAATGCGTGCATGTAGCTATATAATAAAGTAGTTGCATGTATATTCATGAAGTGATGATCGATATGTGTTCAATCCGAGCTATCACTGTCACGGCCTAGTCAGAGAGATTGTAATTTCATATTGGGATGGCCTCATCTCAACTTATAAGCTAACAATAAATTGACCTATAGTTTGTCCATTACGATCTTGCGAGGGATATATTGCGTTTAGTACTAGGAAAGACCCCAATACACGAAACTTCGAGGAGCATCTAGTGAAACATCGTGGCCATAACGAAAGTGTATTCCCCTTGTGATTTTACTCTTTCTCGTGGTGAGATTTGCCTTCATTTCTCGTCTTATGTCAATTGAGTCTCATCATCATACTTTAATCGATGAATTCGCGTGTAAGAGACTATAACACTAATAATGTAAGTGTTTGTTGGCCCTCACCCAATTGTTGGCAAAGGTCTCTAGCAACCCTCGCTACCAACCAAAATGAAGGGTAAAAAAAGACCAAGAAAAAAAGAACAAAAAAGAACAAAAAATTATAAAAAATTCAAAATATTATTAAAAAATTATTAAATATATCTATGTCAATGCCAACCATGTCATGTAAAATGACAGACATTCACCTCAATGATTTTTGGCCTAAATTGGCCTAATAGATCGAATTAGCTTTAATGTGAAAATAGTTTACGATTAAATTGATTGAATTGAAGGATTTATGGTTGAATTTGTACAAATACAATAAATTAATATCTTTTTTTTTTTGTACTTTTCCCAAATTCGAGGGGACGTTGTCCCTTGTCACCAAATTGTGAAGGCAAGTTGTGAATGCACAACGCTTGTTCAGTAGTAATCGTCAATCTCTTTCGACGTTGGGCTAGAACAAAGATCAAGAAATAAGAACCAAAAAGGGGGAAAAACCGCAATATTGAGAAAAAGAAGCTGACCCTATAGTAATGCAATCTATTTATTTTTAGACGATACAAATTCAAAGCTTCATGTCAGCCAAAAGCAGAAACGAAAGGTACACGAAAAATAGTTTCATACTCGTCAGATCTTAACTTATATACTAGTTATATTATCTTGAATGTTGGTTTACAATATGAATTTTTGTAAGAAAATAAAATTATAACGAAATAAATGTTCACGTCAATCAAATTCTCCATTAGAGTCTACGTGGAGTTTTATTTAAAGTGGATCAAAATCCGATCATGCACATTTAATTTACCGATTAGAAGAAAAAATGAGACATAAAATTGCACAATGTATTGGATACACTATTAAATATAGTGAATGTTGATTGGTATTGTCCAGATTACTTCGTAAAATTCCTTGAAAATACCTTATTTTTTCTCCATGAGTCCATATATACGCCCATTTATCTAATATTTCTTAGAGAAACAACACACGTGTTGATAATTAACGTAAAGTCTTAGTTATCATTATCAAAGTAGTCGGATTTATTAGACGCTAATATAGCATTCATTTATTTGTGAAGTATGGAATTTCAATAACTCATCATAATTCTTTATACAAATGCTAGAGTGATCTTGAAATTTGATTTGGTAAAGCACTAGATAGAATTGATATTTACTTAAATAATATATGCTTAAGAGTTATAGGTTTGCTAAAATGCAAACTAAAATCGATACATACATTGTTCATGTATATGCATAATAATTTGAAATTTGCTAAAGTACAAAACTGAATGGACACATACACAAGCAATGTATGCAAGAAGAAGAAGAAGAAGAAGAAGAAGAATTTTCAGTAGATTTATTTTGTTCGCACTCTTTCTCCTATAATTTTACAATCTACATCGAGATTGAACATTGCGATAAAAAGGCATTATAGAGACTTAATTATCTGCCTCTATGAGCTTTATTTATTTATTTATTTGTCTCTAAAATATTGTAAGGCAGATACATAGGTTATTGCTAATTCTACTCTAAAGTTTCTCCATGTCATCTTTGTTTCTGTGAATTTTATATTGGAATTATTCGCGCCTAAATCAAACATGACTCAGCCTTACATAAATTAGCTGTCCCAGGAGATCAGCTCATGGTAATCTCAACCGTCAAAACATTGGATATGCGAAGGCTAGACAGAAGCTTTTGCCTTGATCTTCCTCTTTTATGCCTCAATCTTTTTTTTTTTTTTTTTTTTTTATCTTTTATTCATCTTCCATCGTAATGCATTAAGATTAGGACGGATTCAACAACTTGTCAACCAAAAGAAAATTGCCAAGCAAAGCTTGTACCGAGTGTGCCACATGAGTCAAACCTCGTGCGTGCTTTCGAGTTTTATCCACTCATATATATATATATATATAGACAACTGCATGCGGTTGTATATAGCTTAATTTGGGTATGTACCGGTGTACGAGTTTGGGCCATTCAATCTGGCATCCGCATTTGAGCCATAGCACTTCAATGTCCACCACCCATCAGAGGTGCACTTCCAATCTGACGAGACACAAATGAAGCACCTAACCATGATGTCTAATCTAATATTCATAGTGACTGAGAGGCACAGCTCGATCCGCGAACAGATACTAAAAAGGGAAATTTCGACATATAATTGGAAATCATGGTACAAAGGTGGATCGAGGTATGTGGTAGGTCCAAGAGGTAAGCGTATTCAAGGAGAATTGCTGGAAACCAGGGGCTGCGATGGTGGTTCCGAGCTTTCTCTGTGGGCTGGATACGTAAGCCGGGTCTGCATGACGAAGCAGTCATTAATTGAAGCCGTTTGATTTTCTCGATACTCGTCTTGCGCACTTGGACAATCCTCCTTCACCCGTGCACATACGTACTTGCTTGATTGCGAATTTCTGTGGAGCACTGTGCATTAATTACCCGTGATACGCTGCGATGCCCACCACCAGCTTCACTTTCTATGCTTTTGCACCTAAGGTTACCACGCTTATAAATTTGTTTTTTAAGATCTATCTTGTTCTCCTCGAATTTGATCTGTCATATTATGTTGTTTACACGTGAGAGAGGATTATAATTACCAGCCTTAGATAACTGCGTAGATTACTGGTTGTGTAAAAGAAAACTGCAGTCATTAGTGTGCGGGTTACATGTATCTATATCTAGCTGGTTAATTACTTAGCCGAATTCTTTCACATGCCAATCATTTATGATGTGTATGGTAACGTATCTGTTCCCGAAAATAGTTTTTTTTAGAAACGCCTTTTTCATTTCTATTCCTACTAAGCATTTAAAGGTATTTGATAATTGAATAAAATTTCTATTCCCGAAATGACCTCTTTTTTTTATTTTTTTATTATCAAAGACGAGATTGACTATCGTTTCTTCATAGGACAGAAACATAGATGCAATTAACAACTTGATATTAATTTGATGACTATTAGACCTACTCCTCTGTGCGTCAATCTCCTTCTGATCACCCAAAAGAGAGCTCGGGTCTGTTTCCGTATGTTTCCTTTCGATTTTTCCATTCAAAATTCAGAAACTGAAAATATATACATACTCCGAATGTATTAAAAAGATTTCAAATTTAAATAATTCTATTTTTTTCGAAAGATTTCACGTCTTCAATATCAGCACAAATCGAAGCATAATTGTCATTTGAAAAGCAAAGAAGCGGAAAATAGAGAAGTAGAAAGTGATCCATGCCGGCCCTTCGACCCCCATGCATTATTGGTGGACAAAAGAAGGAAGAAAAGCATAGCTGAAATGGTATTTTCTGGGTGTGGTGCTTCGTGGATGTCTCTCTAGAATGGCTTGTTCTATTAATGCAATCGGCTGCCTAATGTTTTGACGAGACATTTATGCACGGTATGGAGCTGAGATTTCTCGACAGTGTTACCAAGGATGGGACGCTTTTAAGCTGTACTATAATTGTTTAATCTTTCTTGCATAAGATCCTGTCTCCTCATCCATTCCACAAGTGCGCATAGGATATATATGAGGACCAGAGCAATAGATGCTATCTTCACATAATGAGTACCGCCGCTTCTGGGTGAGCTTGAAAGCCAACTTGCCTCGTTATATACATGAATTCCACTAGCTAGTATTATTTGAAGGGACATTAACCTAGCAATGCGTTCGTGCAAGTTGAATATAACATTTATGACATGATTAATGAGGCAGAATTAGAGACGATTAGATCTAGGATATTCATCGGAATTCATATATAGATGAACATTTTGGATTTCTTCAATTAAACATTCTGTATTCGAGCATACTGTTATTTAGGTGGACTGTGGCTGTGATCTTTTGCAATGTTGTATCTTTCTACAATTCAACATGATAACATTTTACATATATGCTCATGGAAATGAAAAGCACTACTTAATTCATGTGTTTAAATGCCTTGAATGCAAGTTCAATGCTTGAACTTTCATTTATGTGTTTTGAGGTAGTTATCTGGTTGGGCTGTGATCAACCATGTGAACTACTTAACTAAGCCAGAGTTTGAACAAAGTTAGCTCGGTCTAAGGATTGAGCGTAGCTGAAATATAAAAATATAAAAAAAAAATTATACCTAAGTTAACCGAATTCTAAATTCATCTTGTCACACCCCAACTCCAACAAGAATAAGGGAATAACACAACCGTTTTTCCACTCGAGGTATACAAACTCAAACTCAAATCGACACAAACTTTATATCCATAAAATAGGGAGTTACTTACAGAATAAGAGTTCCAAATTCTACCAAACACTATATACATATTTCGCCAAACTAACGACTAAATTGAAACAAATATTATTTCAAGTATAGCCAACTATCCAAATTCATACCCACGATCTGACTACCAAAAATTCTTTGTCCACTCGTACAGATCTTTTCTAAGGAGATTAAGCATTCATTATGCATATTTATAAAACGGCACCATAAGTCTTAGATTAGTATAATAAAGAGTAATTTAAAAAAAAATTCAGCTACCTAATTTACTATAAAATTATAATTAAATTTATAAAGGTTTACAAATTAGATTTCTTTTTAATCAACACTAGACATATTCAGGTACTACATTATTTAGAGGAGATGATAGGTTCGAAATATGATGGAAAGCATCTGACACAATATTATTAGGGAATTATTAAGGAAAAAAAGATTGCATGACGCGTTGATGAATGTTGTGATAGTGACTAAATTGAATGAGAAATGGTTATATTCTTGAGTCAAGATGTATTTTTTTAATTATTTGTTTTGTATCTTAACAATAGTTTATTTTCATATAATATGTATTATTGGGACCCTGTTTGTTAGATAAATAAATTAGGGAAAATTCAAATAAGGACTCAAAGTTGGTCAAATTTCTCAAATAAGGACCTGAAATGAATTTTGTGTTAGATAAAGACCTAAAGTGGACCCATTGTCTCAAATAAGGAGCCGAAATGGTTGAATCAATTCCAAATAAGAACCTGAGCTTGCTGGTCAGCCAAATATTCGTCGGTTATCAAGCATGTGACATTTCCGATGACTGGAGTTTGTCAATTTTGTCCAAAAAAAAAAATATAGGGAAAATTAACAAATCCTAAAATAGAAACAAAAAAATCCTAGGTTTTCTACAGTCTCCCCGTTCCTTATACCCATCCTCTGCAAAGTCAAAGAACGAAGTTCTCCCATTCCTTGTACCCATCCTCCGCAAAGTTGAAGACCCAAATTCTCCATTGGTTGAGGCATGAATTCAAAAATAAGAAGAAAACCAGATGCTTCTTTGTTTGTTTGCAGAGACCCAAATTCTCCACCGGTCGAGCAAGGCGAGGAGCAATGAGAATTGAGTCGCGATGATGACCGGGCAGCAATTTGGTTGAGGAGTAGCGAGGTAGAAGAAAGAAGAAAACGTAAACATCTAAATGAATAACCTATACTTAATTAATTTAAAATTTTCCCTTTTTTCTAATCACAAATTCCTGACAAAATTGCCCCTATTTTAATTGTCGAAAAATGTTTGCTGGCGAACTAAGTTCTCAATAGAGATTAAATTGATCACTTCAGGTTCTTATTTGACACAAAATTCACTTCAGGTCTTTATTTAAAACAATAGGTCCATTTCGGGTCCTTATATGACACAAAGTTTACTTTGGGTCCTTATTTGAAAAAATAGATTCACTTCGGATCCTTATTTGGAATTTTTCCAATAAATCACCAACAAAAATGGAAAGAAAAATAAATGAAATTACTAGATTATCCTAGATTAATCAAAACAGTCGCACAAAGAATAATTCACGCCTTAAACATATTCTTCTACTTTTGGTGTTGGTGAAAACCTATCCTCCCTCACTCAATGACAACCCCACCTAAGCTTTGACCGGCTATAATTTTTTTTTTTACATCCCATTTATTTGATTTTTGCATCTATGGAAAACCCTTAACTCGATGTTTTCAATTCATCAAATTGATTTTTTTTTTTGAAAAATCATATTAATGTGTTTTTCTTCACATAAATTTGGCAAAACTTTGGTCGGGCACAAGTTGTTGTCCACATCACTCAATGTTTTCAACTCATCAAATTGGAAAATTATATTCCTGTACTTTCTACACATATTTTTCCAAATATTTGGTCGGGCATAATTTTTCCATCCAACATACTCGATTTTTGCATCTTATAAAAAATATCATAAAAAGAAACTTCATTGAAGAATCTCAAGTCGGTATCCATCATGAGTGTTTGACCCAAAAAGATTATAATTGGCACCCGTATTTCCTCTTTTTTGCCACAACAAAGACCAAAAGAAGACATTTTACTATCAACCAAAGCCAAAGAAGAGGCTACGAAGTAAGTGAAGCAGCTCCCGTTGAGATGAAATCGTGCCTAGCTCCACGCCGACCCTAATCACTTATGGCTGATTTGGAAAGTCGTAAGCACATTCGTGATCATCAAGGGAAAGCTCCACCTCCTGTAGAAGGATGGTTTCATCCACATGTTTCAGTTTAGCTCCCCTCCCAACTATATCAAGACGTTCAAATTTTGGAAAAAATCACGAAATTGGTATAATTATCTAGAGTAATCTAATACATCTATTACATCTAGCAATTATATTTCTTGAATTTAATACCGTCCTTACCTCTCAAGATATATTCTCGAGATTGACTATTGAGTCTTTGCTTGAAGATTTCACTTGCAACAAGAGAAACGTCGAGGAAAGTGATGATTAGAGGGACTTCCGATTTGGCCAAAGCTAGAAGAAAAAGAAAATAAATTGAACAAGGGATGACTATTAGACCAACTCTTTCTACGCATCAATCTCGTTATGATCATCCAAAAGAAAGCTTGCTCCCCTTCAAAATTTGTAAACCAAAACTATATACTTACTTTGAAAATTCCCAGACATTCAATATCAATACAAATCAAAGTATAAATGTCATAAAAAAAAAGAAAAGAAGTATAAAATAGAGAAATAAAAAGGATCGTATTTTTGTCGTAACTGTCATAAAATATAAAAAGCGTGGCTAGTATAAAAAGAATCCTCTGGCAGCTTATAGTTTATGTGACACTGTATACTCATTTAATTAAGTGATTTTGTTCCGCTCCTAACATATAAAAAGCGTGGCTAGTATAAATTGCGGGTATGCCACGATTTAACATATAGTTTTCCAAGTATGCAAAACTGTCCATGGCCATATAACAGTCCAACTTTGTAGCCCAACTATGCCTAGGGGACAACTGGGCTTTCATCTTCCACGCATCATTGAGCCTACTAATTTGGCCCGACAGAAGAGCTCTATGAGTTTGGGTTAGTTTCACACGGCCCAAAACCGAAGTAAAGGGTGTCCTACTTTGTTGGGAAAAAAACATTAAAAATATTATGACTAATTTATAAAGTTGGTACTGAGAATGGTGTGACATATTTCAAATATTTACATTCACTAGTAAATCATCTTTATAATACTATTCTTTTGCTCAAGTAAAAATTACGCCCATAATTATTTTTAGGACAAATTATTTTTATGGATTTCCTTTCCAGTTTTGAACCTCAAGCCCCAAAATCAACTTCACATCGAATGTTATTCATTATGACATGCAAAAATCCTTAGTTTTTCTTAACTACTTGGAATTTCATTTAATGTCATTGTCGGTGCACATTTATATGTTGGATTCTGCTATAGGAGTACTATATTTGAAAACTTATGGATTAATAAGTATAATCAATGATTTACTTTTTTGTGATTGCGTTCAATTTCTTCATAAAAATATGGTGTCTTTGATTCAAAACCTCACGGAAGCAACTCGTGATATAAACCATTTTAGATGCGGGATGGTGTTTAATGAGTCCATAAAAATAAAACTTACTCGGTAGGGAGATTTCATAAACCAAAAAAAATCAGATAAACGCGTCGGGATGATTTGGACATGGATTAGGCTCGATTTGGCCTCTTGCTTATGCTAATAAATCCCTTAAACTGGAATAGTATTTTTAAACAATTATACACCCTTGAACTGGGATGCCTGTACTCCGATTTTGTAGCCGATCTCCGATCAACGAGATCACGACAAGATAAAAGATAGCTTCTCCCACTTGTAATCTCAGTAATTATAAGACTTCCTCTTCCCCTAACTTTGTTTAATTATATTTTTATTTTTTATATCTTCGTAGAATATCTTCTTTAGTTTCATCAAAGTGGTTATATTTACCAAAAGTTAGCAAATATTTATTAGTATTTTAATTAATTTATTTTTCTCTCAATTTCTATATTTTTTATTTCTCATGTCAAGGGGAAAGAGACAGTTTCTTCAAAAAGAAAAAAAGAGGCCAGATATTTTCACTTTTTGAAAGCTGAGTGCAACACGTATGCTAACGAAAAAAATAATTGAAAATTAACGATTTAATAATATAAATACTTTATGAGATGTCGAGATCTTAGAGCCAACATGTTACCCTTAAATTTCATCGACGGTTGATGTAAAATATATTGACAAGAGAATAAAAGTAAAACTATTCTCAATGGCCGCACCTTTTACGCCGTGTAACCATTCAGAAATCAATTCTAAGGCGTGAGTTTCTCGAGCCACATACCACGACATGACCCGACACGACCGGATCCGACCGCAAGACCAACGTGCGCTCACGACCCAATTGGAGACAACCGCGTAAACGCCGAGACGGTTTCAAAAGAGACCTTTTGACCAAGCCAACCTCTCCCTCCCCACCCCGACCGGCAAATCCAGCCCCGCTGACGCATTTTACTCGTGTCATCCACGCGGTTTGCTTCGCCTCCTCCGTCCCCGGTACGGACCTCAGAAGCCACGTCATTCGCGAGGTCCTTTTCCTGGCGCTGATTAAATAAAGCTTTGCTCGTGCGTAATGCGGACACAGTCGACCATGTTGTGGGACCCGCTCGAACCTTAGTACCTCATGTGAATAATTAATGTAATCCTTATAGGTCCATAGCACGTTTAGCAGGTACTCCTTGCCTTCGGCAGAGAAAAGAAAAGGAAGAGAAAAAGAGATGGGGAGCTTTTTCGCGGGGGGAAAGCAATCCGTTTATTCTCGAAGATCGCAGTCTCTTTTCTTCGTTATTGTAAAGCACGTTGCTGTCTCAGCAGAATGCACATCATTGAATTGGTCTATTGCTTTTATTCCGAATTCCATTTCTACGCTCATTGGCCGTTCCAACACACACGACTTGGAATAAAATTTGCGTTGTCGAAACAATCGAATCAATCCCTATTCGAGTCTCTAGTGCAGTCAGCGTTGAGTCTGAAAATTGGGTTTCAAGCGGAAGTGAAGGACGGAAAATGGGTCGCGGAATGGGCAATGCACTGCCGAGGTCAATTTCGTGGAATGATCAAGCCGCCAGCCAAAGGGGGAAGAAACCAAAACATCAGCAGTCGAAAAGTAAGAGGATGACGACTCGTTATAATTCTGCAAGAGGATGGAAATGGGGGAGAGCTCCTTTCGCTGGGGAAATTTCCCGAACGATGTAGACTTTAGGAAACTTCGCAAGTCATTATGACCAGGAGAAGAACTCCATGTGTTCTTTCCTCCTCCACCAAACCTTATCCTCCAAGTAATTCTTTCGATTAATCGGCCCGGCCGCCCACGCATCGAGGGGGGGAAACATACTAATAAAAGAATACTGGGAAAACGCGATGTGGCGTTGGTTCGTGCATCCCGGCACTCACGGGTGGCTGGATTCTTTGCTTTGAGAATACGAAGTTGTTTTTTTGCTTAGAGATCAATCATTCGACATGCCAAGCTTCCCAACTTTTCAAAAGCGATTTGAGCGTCTTATCGCTCGATTAATCTTCTTGTCGCTAAGTCCTCTTAGTCACGTGTATTAAAGTTAAATAAGCCCTTCGCTCATTCGCCGAGGAGTAGTTTTCGAAATTAATCTAAGTGATTTTTATTTTTGTTTTTGCTATTTTAATAAGTAAAGCGGTAAAGAGACAATCGACGCCGTCAACAACTCCCTTTCAGTATTATCATAAGAGTCTTGTACCCATTATGGAATATTCGAATCATATCATAATAATTTAACCTCACTCAATACGGAAAGATTCGAAACTAATGAGTTCATCACCATGTCTAAATATGTCAATAGTCAAAAAAATCACTTCCATATATATGTTGTGGATAAACGATTACGAAAATACTGCATCACGCCATCAATTAAGCTTGTGATATGGTGGAAGGCGGGGAATCTCTTTTTATGGCTTGGCTACCACTTTGGTGGTGCTAGAGAAATTATGTTTAGCTGTATTTTTTTTTCTGGCTAAAACATTTATGTCTAGCTGTAGTACGTATCACGTTATGCTAGTCAAAGGCAAAGTCAATGTCTCGACTTAATTGCAGAGTTGACCGACTTCTCCTTTTAAACAGCGCTTGTAACGAAGCTGCTGTTTACTTCCGATCACAAGTTCGCCTTTTTTTTTTCTCTCAATTCTGGCACACGTTTTCCTCAGAAATCACCCAAATCACGATCCAAAGCTGCCTTATTTTGTCGCCAACCTCCGCCTTGTTCTCTCCCGAATCTCAGTTCATCTACCGGATCGTCCGTTCTTTCCTCGTGTAATCACCGACCCATGATTCATCATCATCCATAGGCTCCCGAGTGAAGAAGAGTCAAAGACTTTCTCTCTATCTGTTTCCCTCGAATCTCAGTTCATTCTGCAGCAATTCTTGAGCCTTGAATCCGATCTTTCCTCCGATCCTGATCGTTGTTTGTTATCTCCGGATAGAAATAAAGACATGGGTTGTTGTTTCACTAAGGACAAAGCTCCAGAGCCGCAGCAAAATGGGTACAGATCTGTGGGTGAAAATTACCAGAGACCCCATGAGCACCATCATCAGCGACACCACCAACAACAACAACAACAAGCCATCGTGGTTGCGCAGCACAAGCCTTCTTCGAATCATTATCAACCCCAGCAAGCCGCCTTCAAGACCTCGGTCCCGGCCCCGAGCCCAAGCCCCAGGCCAGTCCCGAAGGTGGACACAATCCTGGGCAAGCCCTATGAAGACGTCAAGTCCCACTACATGCTTGGGAAAGAATTGGGTAGAGGTCAGTTTGGTGTCACTTACCTCTGCACTGAGATTTCCACTGGTAGGCAATATGCTTGTAAGTCCATTTCGAAGAGGAAGCTCGTGACCAAGAATGATAAGGAGGACATGAAGAGGGAGATTCACATCATGCAGCATTTGAGTGGCCAGCCCAATATAGTGGAGTTCAAGGGCACTTATGAGGACAGGCAAGCGGTCCACCTCGTGATGGAGCTCTGTGCCGGTGGCGAGCTTTTCGATAGGATCATCGCAAAGGGGCACTACAGCGAGAGAGCCGCGGCTACAATCTGTAGGGCGATTGTCAATGTTGTTCATGCCTGCCATTTCATGGGTGTTATGCATAGGGATCTCAAGCCTGAGAACTTCTTGTTGGCTAGCAAGGATGAGAATGCCCCCTTGAAGGCTACAGATTTCGGCTTGTCCGTGTTCATCGAAGAAGGTGAATATTCTAATTTTCACTAACAATTTTTTTCCTGTTTGGTTGGTTCATTACTGGCACTATGAAATGAAACGGACCAGCTTTCACTTTTGCAAGTGAATGGTAAATAGTTTGCAATTTGAGGATACATTGAACCTTCAGCTCTGGCTTTTTGGGAAAGAAGCCGTTGTCTTTTGTCAATTCTAAGATGTTTTCCTTCTTAGAACCGACGGTGAGGAAATGGTAGAATCGTGAAAGTCTGTTTTTCAGGGTGTCTTGAGTGTGTGTAAGATCATGACATGCGAATGGTAGAGCAATTAGCTGATAATTCATACGTATATATATTTATTCTTTGGCTATGGTTAAGTTTTGGCAAATTTGTTAACTGGGAGTGAATTTGCTCTGATCATAAGGTTGTGAATTAATATACATTGTATCCATCTCTTTTAGGAGGTTAGATGCTGAGTTGCTGCATAATTTTCTAAGAAGAGCAGTATTTGGCACGAACTCGTGTTGTTTATTTCCATCAAAAGAATGTGGCAGGTCCCTGATGTCTCTTGTACAATGGTAGATGCTTCAAAGGCAGTTGCCGTTTGCAAGTGAAAATTGATGCGCTGTATAACTGAGATCGATTGTTGCCGGTTGCTGATAAATGTAACTTTTGCAGTTAGGCTCAGCTTTGCCTTCTGTTATAGCTCCTAGATTTTAGAAGTCGTCAAGTGGACATTACTTGAGCATTGTTATGCACATAGCTTTTTTGACAGTTTCCATTGCTTACCTTTTACACTGTTTTCCAGGCAAGGACTACCGGGATATTGTTGGGAGCGCTTACTATGTCGCTCCTGAGGTTTTGCGGCGCAAGTATGGGAAGGAAATTGACATTTGGAGTGCAGGAGTCATACTTTACATCCTACTTAGTGGTGTCCCTCCATTTTGGGCTGGTAAGGCCTATATCCTTCTCTTTTACCTTTGTATCCTTACATAATTCTTCACGCTCTTTGGAGCACGTAGTTCAATCATCTCTTCAGAACTATGCCAACAATGAAGCAGTGCATGATTTTGGCATGGTTAGTGTCTAACAAGTGTGCCATTGCAGAAACTGAGAAGGGCATATTTGACGCGATACTGCAAGGAGATATTGATTTTGAAAGTAAACCATGGCCAAGTATATCCCCTAGTGCTAAAGACCTGGTCAAGAAAATGTTGACGAAGGACCCCAAGAAAAGGATTACTTCTGCGCAGGTTTTAGGTGATTTATACTTCCTCCTTACAAGACACATGCTCTTAGAAATGTTTAATGTCAGTCAATTTTGTTGGAATCCTTTTGACTTGGAAGCCTTCATGCTACTGTATTAGGGATATAATTGTTTTGCAAATACAGAGTACGAGAAGTGCGAGCTCTTTTATCTAAGCTTGAGTTTATGACCATTAATATTTTTTTTTTTTTTTACTTAACAATGAAAGTAGGAGTCTTCTTCTGGCATGTTATTTATCTAGATATAGTCCAACTTCCCGGTACATTGGGAGCTTATATTCTCTTCTGATCAACCACATGATATTTTTGTCCCATGCAGAGCATCATTGGATTAAGGAAGGTGGAGATGCATCAGACAAGCCAATAGACAATGCTGTCCTTTCAAGAATGAAGCAATTCAGAGCAATGAACAAGTTGAAGAGACTTGCATTGAAGGTTAGTCCCTGCAATTATTGGATCGCGTCTTATTCTTTTTGTCCCTATTTGTATTTGCTGAAAGAGTAGACAAGGGTAACTGAAGGGTTGTTTCTGAATGGGGGTGTTTCCTATATCTCTGAATTTAAATTGTTTGCATTTGCTAATTGATTGACACTATGTCTAGTTCCAAATGCTATTTCCAAGTCTTTATATAGAACATAGATTGACTAGGCAATCATTTCATGCTAATACCTTTGCTATTGTAAAATGAAAATAGGTAATTGCTGAAAATCTTTCTGAAGAAGATATTCAGGGGTTAAAAGCAATGTTCGCGAATATGGATACTGACAAGAGTGGAACGATCACCTATGAGGAGCTGAAGACAGGATTAGCTCGGCTTGGATCGAAGCTCACAGAGGCAGAAGTGAAGCAGCTGATGGAAGCAGTAAGATATATCATGGAGTGCCCCACTTATTCAACCTGATTTTTTTTGTTTTAGGCGTGAGGGATTCGAATTGGTGTGACTGATATCCTTATTCTGTATTTCAGGCTGATGTGGATGGAAATGGAAGTATTGACTACATTGAGTTCATAACGGCTACAATGCATAGACACAAGCTAGAGACAGATGAACATCTTTACAAAGCCTTCCAGCATTTTGATAAGGATAACAGTGGGTAGGTGTTTCCTTCCCATGTTTTATAAACTGCTTAAGAATCAGGACTTTTGTCACTGTGAATTTCGCGGTCCATCTCTCCTGATTTACTGAATATGGAAAATAGATTTGATCTACTTGATTATACCCATGATTTATCAAAGGCATTTTCATGCATCAGATTCTATATGATGTTTGAAGTTCTTCCTTCTCTGTGTTGAGGGTAAAGACGACTGCTGACACAAGTGGGATTTTTCTTTTTTCTTTTTATTGATTTTTCACAGGTTCATCACAATGGATGAAATTGAGACTGCCCTGCGAGGATATGGAATGGGAGATGAAGAAACCATTAGAGATATTATAGCCGAAGTTGACACAGACAATGTGAGTTTAATTTCCTATGAAGTTGCAGGTGCTTTTGTTTCGAAAAGGGTTTTCTGGTTTATGATTTCCTCTACAACTTTTGTGAGAATTCACATTTTTAATTTTATCCTTTCTTTTCTGTGGAAAGCCGTTGGGTGTATCATCTTTACTCTGCACATTTTGTGTTCTTTCATCGCTTTGTTCCTGATTAAGGATTATGCTCAGTGAAACCAAAGAAATCTTCGTCGATTCTAGTTTTCCTTTTGTCCAAGGGAAGACATTGGAAGTGGTATCATTGTTTTCCAATAGTTTAGAAGGCTGTTCCTATCAAAACCATATTTTCACTGATGATCAAATCGGCAACTACAGAGGTCCCACAAAAGCAACTGCGCTCTGTCCAGCATCGCAAGCTTATATGTTTTCTACTGTGCTGGCAGGATGGCAGGATTGACTATCAGGAGTTCTGTGCAATGATGAGAAGTGGCAACCAACACCAGGGAAAACTCTTCTAGCCACCAACCAACAACTAGGGAAGCTCTTCTTGCCGCGACTAGAGATTGTGTAAATTGAAGTAAAGCACTCTAAACGTGAAAGCTGTTTTCCTTCTACATACTTGACCGCCAAAGTTGATAACGCTTTGAGATTTCCTCTTCTTTTTCTTTTTTTCTTTATTTTGAGATGCCAAAAGAGGCATGTAACTTATGGCTTTCTTTTTGGGCCTTCCCCATGGTTCATTTTTGTACTGTCGAGTTCTTGAAGTGCCTTGTGAGAGTAGACGTCTTGTGAAAATACAGCCTCCCTCAAAAGTACCTTCTTTGTAAACTATGTTTATACCATTTGGTTTGTGCCTTCCTAATTCAGAATACCTGTTGAGTGGCAAATCCCGCGTACTGCGGAAGGTTCACTTTGCTCGCATTTCTATTCTGGTTGACGGTTCAAGTTGGGAAGATGATATTAGAAATGCAATAATTTACGTAGACTGTTCACTTCAGCGTCAAAATTTTTCTTTGGATTAATTATCATTTTCTAAAAGTAGAATCACTTAAATATCATGACTGATTTGAGACTACGAAAATTTGATATGATAATATTTTATTAATTTTTCTAACCGTCCTCACTCGTCAATTCTCTAAGTTAGCTTTAATAGTCATAAATGAAGTCATCTAACATTTTTTCCCCCATAAATAAACCTTAATTTAGACAAATCAAGCAATTTCTCCAAAATCTTTAAATCTTCATTCGGGAAAATCAAGCAATTTCCCCAAATTACTCTAATCCTATCTCGGAAGACAAATTGGTTCGGATATAGAGGGTACAATAGCATGTGGCCAATCCTCGGTGTCGTCAAGCATTATGTGGGCCCACTCCAGCAGCCACTCGTTCGGAAACATGGACTTCACGAGGCCAATCCAATCGACAGCGAAAATCGAGCTCAATGGGACTCCACGGCAAGGATTTTTCTGGTTGAAATTATCGTCAACACTTAGGGCGCGTTTGGTAACGATTACGTTCCGAGGAATCGATTCGACGAAATGATTATTTTTTATTCTTAGGGACCGATTCGAAAAAAAACATGTGTTTGATAAGAGTGTGCATGGAAACACTCCCAAAAAGTGTTCCCAGACACTTCACGGGAAAGTGTCTTGCGGAACAAAAAAAAAGAAACGCGTTTGGTTGCGTTTCTGTTCCTTTTTTTTTTTTTGTTTCTAACGAAATTGGAACAGAAAAAAGAAAACAACAAATTGTTGTTTCTTTTTAAAACAAAAATGAAAGAAACGTTTCTCTCTCTCTTTTTTTTTTCTTTTTTTTTCTTTTCTTCTTCTTTTTTTCTTCTTTTTTTTTCGCCGGTTGCTCGGCCTCGGCCATGGCCGGCGACCGGCCGTCGAGGCTCGGGCTCGCCCGGCCAAGGCGAGGCCGAGCCTCGGCCAACCACGGCGAGGCTCGGCCTCGCCGAGGGCCGTGAGCCTCGCCGTGGCCGGGCGAGGCCGCCCATCGCCCCCGTCGGCCGGCCGCCGGGAGGCCGGTGACCGCCGAAAAAAGAAAAAAATAAAAAGAAAGGAAAAAATAAAAATATAATAAAAATGTTTAAAAAATTAAAAGAAATAAAAAAGAATAAAATTTACCAAACGTGTTTTACGTTCATTTTTTATTCTCGGACCAAACGTTACCAAACGTGTTCTTTTGTTCAAAAACTGTTCCCGAATGTAAACAATTTATTTTGTTTCGTTCCTGAAAAAAAGGAACAAATGTTTCCATGCGGGCTTAACTGCCTAAAATTTCGATTCTAATAGAATTGTGTTTGATAACGTGTTTATTGATTCTGTTCCAAATTATTTTTTTTTTAATTTTTAAATAATTTTTTCTACTTTTTTACTTTCTTTTCTTTTCTTTTCTTTTCCTTTTTTTCTTTTCTTTTTTTTTTTTTTTTTTTTTTCATTTTTTCCTTTTTCTCCTATTTTTCTTCTTCTTCTTATGGCCGGTCGCCGGGCCGACCGGCGACCGAAACGAGGGCCGGCGACCCTCACCGGCGTCGCCGGCCCTCGGCGAGGCCCCGTCGTCGCCAAGCCTCGCCGGTGGACGGGCGGGCCTCGTCGGGCCGGGCCGGGCGAGCCTCGCCGGGGCCGGGCGAGGCCCGCCCGGCCACCTGTTAGGCTAGGCGAGCTCGGCCGGTGGCCGGCGAGCCTCGCCCGGCCCCAGCGAGGCTTGGCCTCGCCGGTGGACGCGCGGGCCTCGTCGAGGCCGGGCGAGGCCCGCCCGGCCACCTGGTCAGCTAGGCGAGCCCGGCCGGTGGCCGGGCGGGCCTCGCCCGGCCGGCGAGGCTCGTCGGTGGCTGGGCGAGCTTGCCGGACCTCACCTTGGCCAAGCGAGCCTCCGGCGAGCTCGCCGGACCGGCGGGTGGCGGCGGGCAACGGTCATGGGATGGCCGAAGGAAAGAAAATGGGTTTTATTGTGTTGATTCTTTTTCTGATTCTCGGACGCAGAATCAATTTTTATTTATTCTCAAATCTTCTCCAAAACTGATTCTGGGAACAAAATTGTTCCCGGAAACAAAATTCTCGTCCCAAACTGATTCTGGGAACAAAAAATAAGAATCAGTCACTGTTGGGCAAGTTGCCAAACAGGGCCTTAGTGTCCCGTTCCCCTTCTAGTAGTGACTGTCCCCATGACGGCCTCCATAAATGAAGTCGATGACAGGCTGCCATATTCTATTTTCTAGAAACGCATGATATGCATCAGTCCCTATGTAAAATGGAGAAATTCCTCGTTTTCCAAGATCTCAAAGCCGCGTAGGAATTGGAGAAGGAACGAAACATGCGGCAGTGACAGATATTTCCCTAACTGCCAATTCATGTATAGATTTCGTTCCTATGTAACCAAATTATATTCCTATTATGTTTCAACCAAGGTTACATCGCAGTTAGCTTGTTGGATGAAGACAATAACCTTAGTTAAACCAATCCACCATTCATTTACCGCCGCCATCTTTGAAATCGAGAGTTTTCTCTTTGACCTCCACACCCACGACACCATGCTTTGGAAATTAGACAAAAGGTATCAACACGAGAAGTTATCACATCAACATCAATACTTCCGAATCCCATTTTCCACAAAGGAAGGTAACAACCCATAGATGTTCACAAGCCTTGGAGCATCAATGAGGACCGACAGGAATAAAAACACAACCTAGAAACGTCTCCAGCAGTCAAAGCCACCAGATTATTGAGGGAATCTCCAGACCCCACATAAAAGCCAAGCTATAGACTATAGTAGTAGGCACACGACACAATCACCGATCATGAAACCCAACGACGGCTCCCTTCAGAAGCCATGGATCTTGATCTGGTCTTTCTTCACGATGTTATTATGGACCAGGAACTGGGACACGTTCTTGCGCTGATCGCCTTGCAGTTGGATGATTTTGCCGAGTTGCTTGTCCTGGACAACATTCCCATTACAGCAGAACTCCTTTTTCAGATCCTTGAGGATCTTCTCGTAGCTGTAATCTTTCTTCAGCCCCTGCACGGTGGTCAGGCTTTTCTTTCCATTCCTTTGCTGGATACGGATGTGCACATACTCTTTTGCCCCTGGGGCACCTGAATCTTTGCCCTCAGCGAATGGGTCAAAAGCAGTTGGAAGCTCGAAATCTCCTTCAACCATGTAACTTGCTGGGTTTGAACTTCTAGAACCGACGAAGAGGACGCTGGGGTGCTCTCTCGCTGCTGCAAATCAAGAATACTTCGCTGTTAAACAACTACCAGCGAAAATATAAATTCATCAGGCCAACGGTATAATCCAGATCAAGCCATTAAACAGCCAAGAGATCGTATAAAATTAACTCAATCAGATTTAATGAACTAGCAGACGAATACCCACAATTCAATAATAAGAACCTAGGACATGGCAAAGCTGTACATAATTCCAATCCAACCATGGCAAGGAAACGGCTTCTTGACAATCAATAAAGAACCAATTTAACATGAACCAGTGAGCTTGTGGAAAAAGAACAAGAACATATGAAGATAATAACAGATCATAAACATAGCGTAATCAAAACCACTCCAAACCCTACAGGGATCCCAATCTCTCCAGCTACTACTTTCTTAAATCAAGAACAGGGTTCTTTCCCAGCAAGCTCGACCAAGAGCACAGGTCCACCAAAACCAAGTCCTAACAGGGGCCAAGAATCAAGAAGCGAGAACAAGAGCAAAGCATCCCACAAAAGATAAGAGATCGAACATAGATCAGCACAGCAGCGACCGGAAAACGGTCAAGCATAAAGCTACAACTTCAGATGACCCGTACTTCTCCACGACAAGCACATACGCAATCCTTCCCTAATCCATCCCCCATGATCGCCAACAGGGAAAGAGAAAAAAAAAAAAAGCTAACCCCAGAAGAAAGACCCACTTTGACAAAAGAACAGAGATCCCAGAAACCCCTATGACCACAGCGGAAAAAGAGGAAAGGCTCGAGGCAGGGACCGGAGGCTCACCGGAAGAAAAGCTGATCACGAGATCGCAACTCTGGAAATCGGTGAAAAACTCAGAACCCCGAAGAGGGGATATATATAGCCGTTGGAGGCGATTCGATATCTATCAGCCACACGAATTGAACGGGGGTGGAGGGGCCCCCACGCGAAATGCCGTGCCTTCGAAGGAAAAAGCCTTTGGACGGTCCAGATGTGTTCTCCCCGTATTAGGCAGACGGCGACGATCGCGCGATGCGGGGTGCCAGGGTGGACAGCTGTGACGATCGCGCGTAACGCGTAAGGACGACGCACCGCCAAAGCGGGGAGCGGAGGGGGGCTGGCGGATCCCGCCCCAGATTCGGTGGCGCTGGGGTGGGCCCCGCCAAAGCGGTTTTTGTTCCTATTTTTGGCGGGGGATGGAGAGGAAGAATCGAGAAAGGGGCAAACCGATAAGCACGAGGCACCCGTCCAAATTGGCATTACCCACTAATTTGGACAAAGCAAATTCAGGACAATCTCCCCTGTTTTTTTTAGCTGCGCTGGTAAAAAATATTTAAGATAAAAAAAATAAAAAGGAAAAGGGAAAAATTCGAAACGATCTTCTTCTCCTCGCATTATCCGATTTTTGATAGGCTAGAGGTCCACGAAGAAAAGGGACGGGGGAGCATGAAAATCACATAGAAAGGTCGAGGCATGTCCCCTCGCGCCTAGGCAAGCTAGGCCGGGCATTAGTTAGTGTCGATTTTGTGCTGGTCCGCGTGCTAGGGCCGGGCATGGATGCCTGAGTACGTTTTCTCTTTTAAATTTAAATTTTCTGTATGTGTTTTGGAAAAAAACATTTTCGGTTTTATCAAACAATTGTTTGTATTATTTGATTTTTTTAATTGATTTAAAAAATGATAAAAGAAAGAGATAAAGTCAGGCCGGCCATAACGTCCCTGGCCCTGGCACGTGGGCCGGCACGGCCCGTGGCAAGTGCTAGGACGAGGGGTCGATCTTTTTCGTGGGAAAACACAAAAATAAATATTAATTTTTTGCCATTTAATTAGATCAATCAAACCATCATTGCATTACGGGAAAGCAAATTAGGTTTAAGGGGCCAGGTCGTGCACGCCGATTGGCGGGAGGTATGCGTGGTTTCTTCCTTTTTAATCACGAACCCGATTTCGGTTTTTAAAGTCCAGGATATAAATCAAGGTCGACGCTGACTTACATTTCTAATCTAAATATCATGTGAGCAAATTTGCACAGTGCATATTTTGATTTTTCTTAAACAAAACAAGTAAATATTCACAAATGAGAGTTGACATATAAGTAGTTCATGAACTTAACTCAATATGTAATGTGATTTCTATATTATAACAAAATATGCAATATGATCTTTGAATTTTCAATTTGTTCAATATAATGTAAGAATTTTTTGTATATATATATTTAATCCCTGAATTATATGAACATTTATGAAAATATTCAAGGATTAAGTTGAATACACGTCAAAAGTTTATGAATTATGTTGAATGAATTAAAAATTCTAGAATAACATTGTACGTTCGGAGACCGCATTTAACAAATTAAAAATTCAAGTATCATATTATATATTAAACTAAAATTTGATGACTATTTCTATCATTCATCTCTTTTAGAATTACGAGGGAAAAGCAAAAAAATTAGTGATGTTCAATCTAAATAAAAATAAAATAAAATCGAAGCCCAAAGTTCAATTTGAGGACTAAAATTACACATGAGCTTGCTTAAGCTCAGTCTAATGCCACAAAAAGAAGAGTGGTGGTCCTCGCCGAAGTCGGTGGCGCCGGCTTCCTCAGGTTCTTACACGATACGCAGCATTAGCCGCATCGCTGATTCCATTTTCCTCCTCCATCGAATCTCGCCCACCTCTCTCTCTCTCTCTCTCTCTCTCTCGCATCGTCGCCGCCGTCCATTTTCATGGAAAAAGGCAAGGCGAAGTCGGCGGCGGCGGCGGCGGCGGCGGCGGTCACCGACTCCGTTCCCAAGCTCGATTCCGTCGCCAGCTCCGAATCCAGTTCCGACCGGAGATTCGCCTCCTGGCTCCAACCGTCCGGTATCTCTTTCCCTCTCTCATCCCCGTCCGTCCGCACACGTTCGCGCGCCGATGCGATCGTGCGCGTCGTTGCTCGTCTGCGATTCTGAGTTCCTACGCGTATCGTGAGCATCGAGCGATCGATCGCGTCGTTCGTGAGCGTGTCGCTTTGTCTTTGACCTAGATTGGAGTTCCTTGATGCCGCGTGCTGTGAATCTAGCCGCCATAAGAACACGGTGTTTGTGTCTGTAACTGGTTCGATCGTTATCATCTTGTTTGCCCCGTCGATTGTGGTGTGCTGTTGTGCGGATGAAGCTCTAACGTCTGAATCGAGGACTATTTCTGTCCAGAAGCTCGGACGCAGTGTTTTTTTTTTTCAATTTACTTTTGCTGTAATGGATACTGGACTGTAGCTTGTTGTTCTATAGGTATTTTGTTATGAGTTTGGGCTGGTATGGGATATGAATCTGCTCTGTGTACTCACTGCATCGTGGTTGTCCATATAGGGCAGCTGATCAAGAGGTCGAAGCCACCGAGTCTAGTCAGTCTGTGCGTGGGGGTTGTCGGCAAGCACTTGGAGGATATAATTGCAGATTTGGAGGAGATTGCCATTACCTTCCCTTCGGATATTAAGGTTTTCATTTGAAGTTTTCTCATGTATAGGAGTTGTGCGAACTTAACTATTGCAAATGGAGATAATTTTTGGGCAATCTGTACATGAAGAGCAATGCGAGCAAGCTCATGTTGTCAAATTGGCCTTTATAGTCCTATTCTATTGTTGGCGCCAATTCATTACTTGTGTTCAGTTCTGTCGTTGTCGTCAAATTTTGCCAGAGATCAGAGAACTCTTCCTTGTTCTTCAATGTTGTGATGAGAAGCCATTTCATCTACAGCATCAATTGTCACGTCATTTTTGAAGTTGCCTTCACCTTAGCAGCTTTCTGTTATCAAGGGTTCACATCTCCAATGTGTTCGTTTCATTTGATGTGTGTATGTTATCTCATGCATAAGTCATGCAAAGAATGAATGTCAAAATCGAGGAAAGGATGACATTTGTTGTCGTTGTGGATGTATATAATTTGATGGAAAAAATTACAGGGATGGGCATCTTTTCTTCATGTTGAACATTGATGTGGCATTCTGATTTATCCTTTCCGAGGAAGAATGTGGAAGAACCAGATTTTAACTTAGAATGTCTATATGAGAACATCATTTGTCAAGAATCAGTTTAATCATCTATCCAGTCTGCATGGCGTTGGTTTGCACATTAATGAACATCGCAAGAGAGCAACTCAGTCATGTTTTTTCCCTGGTTTTTCAGGATTTCAGTTCTTGAGTGCCAAACAATTATGGTACTTGTTTACTTAGGCATTTTATAGATAGCATGGTATGAAATGAGTAATTGTGGATTAAATAGCCATGCTATGACATAAAAGATATCTTTAGTGCAAGACATGCTCTGCATACATTTGCTTGTCTAGTTGATGCTTGTGCATATAATCAGCCTCATCTTAGTTGAAAATTGCTCCTGAGATGTTGGATACCTGATGAGTCTGCTCATTGTAATTTTGGAATGACTTACGTGCTCTCGGCATAGTAATATCGACTTTGTGGAGTCCCATTAGACAACCAAACAGCATGAAAATTGCCAGTACTATTCTTCAGTTCTGCTCAAATCAGAAATTGATCTCTGTAATCTATGTAGAAGTATTTGTTCTATGGATTTAGGTATAGGGTCCGAAACATTCAGAAGCTGAATAATCCAATCCCCCCCCAACACCAAGGTGAGGCAACCCAATAAAGGAACTAGTGCGTTGGCTGTTTTCTTTCTTTCTTTCTTTCTTTCTTTATTTGGATGTCTATAATCTATACTAAGGTGTGTTGCCATTTTTCTCAAGCATTTTGGGAAAAACATAGCTAGATTAGTATTGCTATATCATGAACTAATAAGCTAGTCAATAAAGTATAAATACCATCGCTATGATGGGAAACCCGTTAGGCTAAGACTGTAACCAAATAGGGTATGTGTTGAAGCTATGCTTTGCATTTATTTCATGTGTATAGGAGGAAGAATCATGGAGTTAAGATGTGAATGTAATCTTCTGCTGGCATGATGGGTTGAACAGTTGGAGAGATTGATTTTTTGAACATGCTGGGTGCTAGAGTGCGTTATGCGTATTAATTGTTACACAGGTCACATGTTAATGGTTGACACTCAATACCATTAGTGCCTCGTTCAGGTGTAGCTCAGTGGAAAGGCCTAAAAGATATATGCCTAGTTTAAAGCAGACTGCATTTTTCTTTTTATGGAAATAAACTCAACCAGAATTAACAGGTTTGAGTTGGTCATAATATGTTTTAGTGTCATTGGTCTTTTCTACTTTATACTGAGATGATTTTATCATAGTAGACACATCGTCCCTGCATTCTCATGGGTTTGCTATTGGCAGATGGCACTGGCAGCAGTTGCTCGGAGGAGACGGTTACTTGATGACAATGTAATTGTTCCTTTGGCTGATGGTTCATGGGAGATCCTTGACATCTCTGGTTCAAATGTTACTGATGTGGGATTGATTAAATTAGCTGGAATATGCAGGTCTCTTCGAGCTGTGGATATAAGGTATGTAAGTTACATTAGTTATATAAGTGGTCTCATGGGCCTCATCTTAAATTGTTTTATTTCCTTGTGTGTGCCTCAACACTTTTGCGAAAGGGGATGGAAAATATTGTCTATGTTACACGTGGGTCTCATCCAGGCTGGGTCATGTGCTAAACTCCATCTTCCTGACTTCTTTTCCCTTTTTTTGCTGAACTTGTTTGACATGTAACTCCTTGGGTAAGCCAAGGGTTTGTAGTTGGTTCCTTAAAGCATTATGCAACAAATCATGAACACGTGAATGCCTTGTGTTTGGCGAATGAAAGAAATGTCATTTTGCCTTGTCTTTCCACCTGAGCCCTACCAACCTTAATCTTTTCTTTCTAAACCTTTCAAGAGGGAAGTTGTTCGAGAGATGACTATGAAATTACAAGAGTTCAAGTATGTATGATGTTGGTCTTTTGCTTGGAAAAGTAAAAAGAGTAAATACAGGACAGCGGTTCTTAAGCCCTCTACCCTCCATGTAGGTCCGGGACTATTGTGAGCTTTGTTTTTGTTTTTTATTTTTTGTGGGGGGGGGGGACAGCGCAAGTGAGATAATGTGTGTAGGCTCACTTTTCTAGGAGTCGAGAGGGAATTTCTTTTTGCGTATGCTTTCATTTGATAAGTCGAATAGACACATGAAATGGAGGGCCTCTGTATTCTATCAGCGTCATGATTTCATAACTGTGGTTCTTTCTGTTTTTAAGCAAATCTACCAAGTTATATAATGACCAGTTAGGCTTTCTTTTTTTCTGTTTTTGTTGCATGTGAAATTTCAAGAACAATGTTTTGCCTCCATTGCGCTTTAGGTAGGATTGTTTGTGGGGATAAATTTACTCTTCTCTCGGTTATTTTACCTCTGAAATTTATTGGTTTATTTTGTTTTTCTGTTCTTCAAGTACTTGCTTGTTAGACTAGGTATTATCTCATGCTGACATGGCTTTAACTGACTTACTATCATATTGAGATGATTTATTTTCATGCAGTCGGTGTGAAAATATCACTGTGGCTGGTGTTTCTGGAGTTTTGCAGCATTGTCATTCACTAGAAACTTTGAGATGTGGGTATGAACTCTGTCTATGTCAGCATTGACAATTTTCACTATCAATGATTTTATCGTTGTCCTTCCCTTTGCTTTACGCTCTTATAATGATGATTAGCATATGTCATTACACAGTACAGTTAACTTCATCTTGGGCAAAGCCTCTTGATACTCAAAATATCCAAGCATTTGAAAGGGCATTTTTTTTTTTTAAATTTACAAGATTATTTACTTCTGATGAATCTATATTATCACTTTAAACTAATCATGTTGCACTAGCATGACCCTATCTTGGTCTACAGCTAGTCAGCTTACTGTATCTAGGGCAAGGGTGAAAAGCCATCGACCGCATTTGTTGGTTGAAGTTTTGAATGATAAGTGCAATTGCTGCTTTTTCTCCATAGATGCTACGATAATTAGAGATTGAGAGTAATTGCTTGCTCCTTGAATGTCAACTGGCAATACCCAAGATGAGAGATCTGATTTTGTTGTTAAATACATGGATACTTTGAGGGGAGAGAGGAAGAGAGTTTATACAAACAATTAGTTGAGAATTACTACTAAAGAACTTTCTTGACTGACATTTTTAGTCTTTTTCTTTGTTTGGCACCATTGTAGAAGTTGGTTGTTATTAATTTTATTCGTAAAGGTTTTGACCAGCCATGGCATACTATACTGCTTTTACTGATTTAAAATGATGCTTACTTAGCTTCATCTTCCACCTTGATGGGTTCCCACATAAATAGCGTGACTTTTAGAGCCCAGTTTCTTGGGTTTGACAAGGGGTATAAAACACCTAACAGGAAATGAACGGAAGTTGATTTGCAGAGGGTGCCCGAGGAGTGACTACATGGCACGATGTTGTTTGGGCATATTGAAACCGAAGCTGCGTGATGTGGATGGCGATTCATGGGAGGAACTTGATGCCACTGAAATCATAGATGGTGCGCATTCGTTGCGTTGGCTTGTGTGGGTAAAAATTTACTCTTTGTAATTATTATCCGCTTTTTTTTCCATCTTCGCCCTTTTCATCTGCTTCTCAAAGGCAGGAAGGTTAACTTGGGACTGATGCTTTGGATCTTTGCATTGTTGATAAGTTTAGCCATTCTGTTCTTAACCATTTCAAAATCATGACAAGAATATGAACTCCCTTCTGTTTTTGTTCTTACTTCATAAATCTTCCTAGACAAACAACTTAGCTGTTTGCCTTTTGATTTTCATTTTATGCAGCCAAGGATTGATAAATATACTTTGGAGGATTTCTCTGCCGAATGCCCGCGCATCACGGTAAATCCCAAGCCATCACCTTTCACTCTAAGAGGGGCCCAAGTTCCGAGAGAAGCGTGGCCAGATATCATACTGGATGAACCCTTTGTTAAGGATATTGATCCCGAGACATGGGCTGTGTCTGGATTTAGACCCAGGAAGATTTCTGCACCTCTATCTAGCCCAACATCTGAATTGTCGGTGGCTGAAAAGTTTAGGCTTGCATTTCTTGAAAGAGACAATCGATTAGCCCCAAAACGTGCGAAGAACGTGAGGCAACATCAACGGCGTGTGGAAAAAGAGTTTATGGCAATGGATATGAGGGCAAAAGCCCTTGCTCTGGCCTCAAAATTGGGCAAATCACTGCATAATAGGCACTAGTGTCCCGGAATAATCAGGGGCAACACCTTGGAGAGAGCTTTTGTCGTTTGACCATGCTGTTTTTCGGTGCTTGTGTTTACAAGCTCTGCAGCATGTGGCCCTGGGTTGATGAGGTTCAGCTAGCGTGCGTTAGCACTCTTGTTAGCATTTGGGCCGTTAAAATTTGTAATTATTAGATTCCCCGGTCATATAATGTCTGTATGTCCTGGTGATGAGATGGAACTGACGGACGTTTCATTGCATCGGAATAGCGTTAGAAGTGTCCGATTGGTTGGCACGGGGCTGGTCTTGGGCTGGGGCAGGCCCGTTTTAGATCTGTAATTTGTTCTTTCTGCATCTAAATCCTGTAGTAGGACACTTCTCAAGCCCGTAATACCGGTCCGATAGCGAAGTGGCTGAGATGAAAAGGAAATAATAATGACAATAGAACGGTTTAAGTGGATTATTAGGTTGGACTAAGAATAAACCTGGTAGGGTGCCAAGTCGAATTTGGACTTTGATTCTCCCCTCGTATGATCTTTCGTTGCTGTCGTCACGGTTCCAACAAAATACGTTCTTCGAATGCTTCCCAGCTTAATCCATAACACTCTTTCCCCAAATTTTCACCAAACCAAATTATTATGTACAAGAAACTCAAGGGTTCACACCTCCTGTATTTCCGGATCCCTCCAAGAAACGAAACGAGCTGCTGACTTGCTACGATGTATTCTCTCAAAACTTTTAGCTGTCACTGCTTTTACTCCTTGATTAAGCCCATAATGCTTAGTGACACCAAATTCAAACAAAAAAGGAATGGCGCTAGGCAAATTGAATATGGTGAGCTAATCAAACATGACCTCACCAGGAGCATCGGTCCCTTACCAACCCAATCTTGAGAGGTGCCATTTCCATACTCAGCTCTTGCGAGGATTATTGCTTATTGCCCGGCGACCTCATATCTCTCTGAGAACACAGGCACGCCAGAATTTGAAAGTGCAAGCATATTAAGCAACGATTATCAGGACTTATCCCCAATAATCAATATTCTATACTGTTTGTAATTGTTAAAGGTGAGAAAATGCAGTGAAAATTCTAATGCAGGAAGGTACGTATCATCTCTTTTGTATATAGGGACCTACAGTCCCCAATTTACATAAATGCGAATGAGATTTTTGGGAACTTTGCAGCATTGTCATTTGCTAGAAACTTTAAGATGTGGGTATGAACTCTGTCTATGTCGACATTGACAATTTTCACCATCAATGATTTTATATGCCATCGTGGTCCTTCTCTTTGCTTTACGCTCTTATAATGATTAGCACATACAATTAACTTCATCCTGGGCAAAGCCTCTTGATACTCAGAATATCCAAGCATGTGAAAGGGCATTTTTTTAAAAAATTTACAAGATCATTTACTTCTGATGCATCTATATTATCACTTTAAGCCAAATCCTCATCGCTCCTAATCATGTTGCACTAGTATGACCATAACTTGGTCTACAGCTAATCAGCATACTGTATTCAGGGCAGCGGTGAAAAACATCGAGCGCATTTATTGGTTGAAGTTTTGAATGATAAGTGCAATTGTTGCTTTTTCTCCATATATGCAACGATAATTAGAGATTGATATTAATTTCTTGCTCCTTGCATGTCAACTGGCAATACCCAAGATGGGAAATCTGATTTTGTTGCTAAATACATGGATACTTTGAGGGGAGAGAGGAAGAGAGTCTATACAAACAACTAGCTGAGAATTACTACTAAAGAACTTTCTTGACTGACATTTTTAGTCTTTCTCTTCGTTTGGCACCTCAAATTGTATGATTAGAATGTTGTAGAAGTTGGCTGTTATTAATTTTATTCATAGAGGTTTTGACCAGTTGTGGTATGCTATACTGCTTTTACTGATTGAAAATGGTGCTTACTTAGCTTCATCTTCTGCCTTGATGGGTTCCCACATAAATAGCGTGACTTTTAGAGCCCAGTTTCTTGGGTTTGACAAGGGGTATAAAACACCTAACAGGAAATGAACAGAAGTTGATTTGCAGAGGGTGCCGGAGGAGTGACTACACGGCACGTTGTTGTTTGGGCATATTGAAACCGAAGCTGCATGATGTGGATGGCGATTCATGGGAGGAACTTGATGCCACTGAAATCATAGATGGTGTGCATTCGTTCCGTTGAATTTACTTTGTAATTATTATCCAGTTTTTTTTTTCTTCATCTTTGCCATTTTCATCTTCTTCTCAAAGGGAGGAAGGTTGACCTAGCACTGATGCTTTGGATCTTTGCATTGTTGATATTTTTAGCCATTTTGTTCTTAACCATTTCAAAATCATGACAAGAATGTGAACTCCCTTATATTTTTGCTCTTATTTCATAAATCTTCAAAGACAAGCAACTTAGCTTTTTGCCTTTCGATTTTCATTTTATGCAAGCCAAGGATTGATAAAAATACTTTGGAGGATTTCTCTGCCGAATGCCCGCGCATCACAGTAAATCCCAAGCCATCACCTTTCACCCTAAGAGGGGCCCAAGTTCCGAGAGAAGCGTGGCCAGATATCATATTGGACGAACCCTTTGTTAAGGATATTGATCCTGAGACATGGGCTCTGTCTGGATTTAGACCCAGGAAGATTTCCGCACCTCTGTCTAGCCCAACATCAGAATTGTCAGTGGCTGAAAAGTTTGGGCTTGCATTTCTTGAAAGGGACAATCGATTAGCCCCTAAACGTGCGAAGAACGTGAGGCAACATCAGCGGCGTGCGGAAAAAGAGTTTATGGCAATGGATACGAGGGCAAAGGCCCTTTCTCTGACCTCCAAATTGAGCAAATCGCTGCATAATAGGCACTAGTGTCCTGGGATAATGAGGGGCAACACCTGGGAGAGAGCTTTTGTTGTTGGACCATGCTGTTTTTTCGGTGCTTAAGTCTGCAGCATGTGGCCTTGTGTTGATGAGGTTGGGCTAGCAAGTGTTAGCACCCTTGTGAGCTAGCATTTGGGCCGTTAAAATTTGTAATTATTAGATTCCCCGATCATATAATGTCTGTATGCTGTGGTGATGACTGATGAGAGGAACCGACGGACATTTCATAGCACGCGGAGTAGCGTTAGGATTGTCCGATTGGTTGGCACGGGGCCGGTCTTGAGCAGGGGCAGTCCCGTTTTAGGTCTGTAATTTGTTCTTTCTGCATCTAAATCCTGTAGTGCTACGCCTCTCAGGCCCGTAATACCAGTCCAATAGCGAATTGGCTGAAATGAAAAGGAAATAATAATAACAACGGAACGGTATAAGTGGGTTGTCAGGTTGGACTGGGAATAAACCTTGGCGGGTGCTATGAGGAATTTCGGCTTTGATTCTGCCTTCATGTGATCGTTCATACCACTTTGAAAATCCCAGCTGTGTAGAGACCGTTTATATACATGTATTCATCCATCGCACTAAGTTGGAATATTGGTGATGGAATGTTCTATTGGTATACAGATGCCGATGGAGGTCCATCTTTCTCTGAGGTATGGACGAGTTAAGTTTGCTTCTCATGCCGGACTACTAATTTTGAAGGGCAAGAGCTAGGAAATGCAATATTGAACCTAGAAGTTTCTGTAGAATTTTCTGATGATTATCAAGATTTTAGTCGTTCTGGTCTCCGAGAGTAGAAGTCACCGAGCTAGTAGTTTGCTTCAGCTCAGTGTAAACGCTGAATGCCTGTGGGCTAGACTTTGAGCTCTGGGAACCCCAAAGCAATGGCAGCACGCCCAAAGATTGGGACGCGGTAGAAAATGCTAGAATTTCTTTTTTGTAGATGTGCTCAAGTGGAAGAATCTTATACAAATTAACACGTATACATTCTCCATGTGGTTGAGATCAACGGACATCTCCATGATCAGAGTGTTACGTCTCCAAGCCACATAGTTAGACAAGACAAATCGAGTATCTGTTGGCTTTAGAGGAATTGTTGTAGCAGCCATTCTCAGTTTCTTGGAAGCCGGACTTCAGGCAATTCAAAAGTTACTTTTAAATAACTTGTCTGACATTTAGGGCGTGTTTGGTAACGATTACATTAGGGAGTAGATTCGATCGGGCGATTCTTTTTTATTCTTGTTCCTAACCGATTCTAAGCATTTTAAGCGTTTTGAATCGTCCAAAATTTCGATTCGGAATAGAATTGCGTTTGGTACCGTGTTCATTAATTCTGTTCCAAATCAATTTCTTTTAATTTTTAAATAATTTTTTTACTTTTTTACTTTTTTTCTTTTCTTTTTTTCATTTTTTCATTTTTTTCTTTTCATTTTCCTTTTTTTTTTCTTTTCTTTTTCTTTTTTCTTTTCTTCTTCTCATCTTCTTCTTTTTCGTCTGGCCGGCGACCTCACCGGAGGGTCGCCGGCCCTCGTCGGCCGAGCCTCGCCGGCAGCAGGGCGAGGCTTGCCCATGTGCAAGAATTGTCCACTACTTCGACACGATCGCCGGAACAAGCACCGGTGGTCTAATTACAGCGATGCTCACTTGCTCGGACGAAAACGGTCAACCTTCATTCACTGCAAAAGAGATTTCGGAGTTTTATTTGAAAGAAAGTCCCAAGATTTTCCCTCAACCCAGGTAATTAAAGAAATTTATGAAGTATTTTTCTTTTTTCTTGAGAACTGTTTAGTAGAGATATTATGTTGATTCAGGGATAAATTTATTGAATGCCGTGGTGATGTAATTCGTTACCTAATTTTAAATTAGTATGATAAAGTGATTATGTTGAGATATAGATATCTTATAATGGGATTGCAATTAAATTTAAAAAGCTTTACAATTGAGTCTTCTTTTTAATCAACACGGAAGACGTATGTGGGGACTGCACCATTTAGTGGTAGCCATTAGGTGTTTTTAAGAAAATTGCTAGGGGAAAAGAGATTGCGGGATATAGTGACCAACATTGTGATCGTGGCTTATGACACTTTATCGAATGACTTAGTCCTATTCTCGAGCCATGAGGTATTCTTTTTCCTATATTTTCAAATCACGACAATGAGTTGTTTCCATATCTGATTTGGACTGTTGACACCTTACTTGTTAGATAAAGAAGTCACCTAGTCGAGATGCGCTCCTCTCTGATATATGCATCGGGACTTCGGCGGCGCCCGGTTACCTCCCCTCTCACTATTTTGAGACAATCGACCGTTTGGGAAATATCACGAAATTTAATCTCGTAGATGGTGCCCTTACTGCAAATAATCCGGTGTGTCTATGATATCAAGCGATTAATATGTTGCTTTTGGCTTAAAGATTTATTCTTGAGATTAACTAAAGTGTCATTACTTGAAGATTTTACTTGCAATAAGGGAAACAGTGAGGGAAGTAATGGGAGGAACCAATGATTTGGCCGAAGTGAGAAAGCACGGTCAATTTCTCCTATTATCGATCGGAACAGGGACCAAAAGGGTAGATAGTTACCATGCAAGCGAAACAAAAAAGTGGGGCTTTTGGGATTGGCTCTACAAAAGAGGGAATTGTCCAATCATGAATATGTTCGATGGAGGAAGCAAGGTCATGGTCGAGGAGAACCTTCCCACAGCCATCGAGACTCTTCGTGCCAAAGATCATTATTTTCGAATTCAGGTTAAATTTTTTAACTCAAGCATAGCATCCTTAGATGCGATAGCCAAATAGTTGACCTTCTTTTTTGAGTTTTTTCTTTTAGTACTCTTTGAATGAATGTGAGAGTGATTATATGTGCGTAGGATGACACTTTGTGTGGGGAATTATCTTCCATGGACAAAGCCACCAGGAAGAATTTGGATGATTTGGTGAAATTCAGTATAAAATTGCTGGGAAAACCAGTTTCTAAAAGAAACCCTAATACTGGCGTTTTGGAGCCTTGTTCTAGAAAGACCAATGCTGAGGCTCTCATAAGGTAAATTTACCTCTTTATTTTGTTTATGATTTTTTGACCCTTATCCTCTAAATGTGATTAATTCGATTAATCAACAATCACGCATTGCTATTGCAGGTTTGCTAAACTGCTTTCTGAGGGAAGGAAACGTCGACATCCCGTATGAGAGCCATCCGAGAAGAGTTGTATTTTTTTTCTGTGCACACACAGACATTACTTTCACGTGACTCCCAGGGTTTTTTGCGGGAAGCCATGTACTCTTTTTCTTTTAATTGATTGTGTTGGACATGCTTTTATTTTGAGATTTTGCGGTTAAATATGCTATTAATGTTATTTTGAGGTTTTGTGTTTTAGTCTCGCACTTGAAGTTAATGTCATGTATTGTGCTCTCACAAAAATTCGTCCGGATCTTTATCTTATGCAAGAACGTTTTCTCGTCATTTGGACGGCAAAAAACTATTAGAATGGAACTCCACCGTGATTTGTCATTACAAAACATTTTCTCAGTAGCTTCATTTAAAAAAGGAAACCCCATAAGGACGATATCCCTAAACTCATTAATTTAATTGATTTCGTCCCACTCACAACGTTTATAAAATGTTATTAGCACAAACTTCGCCGGTTCATAACGTGTAATGTATTGAATAGATACATTAAATTTCTTTTACACTAGCGAAAAATCTGGAGTTTGCCTTGGGTCATCATAAAAATGAAATAGTCATTAATATATAGAAACCAAAATATGAATAGACTTTTAGAAAAAAATAATTCAAATAGATAATACAATGAGAATGATGATGAGTTGCCCAAAATAAAAAGAAAAGCCGATAGCACGTTCTACTTCAACCTCAAAATTTCACAATTTTTTTTAAGAGGAAACCCACATTTCTTGTTAGGAAAATTACCGGAAAAAAAAAAACAAAAACCCGTTGCATTTGTGTTAAGTCAATCTTAAACCTTATTGTGCCAATTGAATCCTAAATCTTTTGATAATTTATCAATTTTGACTGAAAATTACTAACGTAGACGTTAGCTGTCTCATATGGCACGATTAATGCTGACATGAACAATTTTTACAATTTTTAATATTTAAAAAGAAAAGAAAAAAAGAAAAAAGAAGAGAAGAAAATAACAAAAATTCAGAAAATTTTAAGAATTGTCCACACCAGCGCATCAAATTTACCACATACAATAGTTGGCATTTGTGTCAGTGATTTCCAGCCAAAATTAATCAGATTGACTAAATTAGTAAATTGTCAAAAGATAAAGGATTCAATTAGAATAATCAGAAGGTTTAAGTTTGGGATTTTGTTTTTGTAATTTTCTGTAAATATATATATATATATATATATATATATATATATAGCTGTTGCCCCATGTCACCGGGATTTTGAGCCCGAGAAGATGCGAGGAAATGCGGGATTTTTTTTTTTTTTGCTCATTAGTAGGGGTGAGCAGTGGTCTAGGGTTGACCCTAGACCGACCCTAGACCGGCCCAACCCTGCCTGTCTTGGTCCGGTTCCCAAGGGGACTGGGTCGGTCCTTGGTCCTGAAATTCCAAGACCAACACCAACACCGCGGGTTGGTCCTCGGTCCCTAAAAGTTTTGAGTCGGTCCAACCCCTGACCAACCCCGTATATTATATTATATTATTTATAATTCTTTTATATATTCAAACCTAAGTAAAATGTCTGTTATATTATATTATATTGAGATATTCTATCAATAGCACTAATAGTAATTTAAATTTAAAACTTTTGTTGAGTATTAATTATGTGTTGTTTGTTTTGTTTTCAGGTGTTTAGAAGTTCAGGTGAATTAACAATATGTGAAGTTATATATTTATGGTTTATATTAAGTATTTTGAATTCTTTATGATTTAATTGTATTCTACTAATAAATTTCAGCCGCACTTTTGCTTTTCAATTTGTGTCAAATGGTAGAAGTTTTTGAAGAGTAGAGTAGTATTGCAGTTCTACGGTGATTTGCTAGTCAAGTGATGATTACAAAAACTTTCCATCTTGTCCTATATCTCGATGAGCGGTTAGCATATACGAAATTTTTATTATTGTGTTATCTTAAATTTGCTAAATATATATTGGTATTTATAGTTTAGTTGCACAATGTTGCATTGTCGATAGATGTGTAATTTAAATTTGTAGGTTTGCTTTTTTATGGAGTATAAAAAATAAGACGAAAAAAATTATCGATCGGTCCCGGTTGACCACGAACCGGACCGAACCCATTGGGTCGGTCTCGGTCCTTGGTCCCAGAGCTCAATAGGGTCGGTCCTCGGTCCTAAAAAATGAGGACCGACACCGTACGGGTTGGTCCTAGGGTTAGGGGGTGGCCCGGACCAACCCGGACCATACTCACCCCTACTCATTAGGACGTGTTTGTCCGCTTTCTGGTACTGTGCTTGTTTGGGAATAGACGAGATCTTCTCGTAAGATCATACAAGATTTTTAAACAAAGTACCGCATAGGATCATCCTATCATCCTTCCTTTTCTGTTGGGATTCGCTATTGTACTTAGGCGTGCTACTATTATTGATCGGATCGCTAGCAAATTGTGAAAAATTAAGTTGATAAATGAAGAGAGACATGGAGCACAGCACAAACAAAATATATGGCATAAAATTTGATTTGAATATTATGTTTGGAAGTTCAACTCAAAAGGTGAAAGAAACTTACATATATAGAAAATTTATAAACCTTAGTGAAAATATGATTTACCACAAGTTATCAACAATTTGAAAAAACGGTAGCATGATTTACCACAAGTTATAAACCTTCAGTCCATTTTTTTTCCTCCACATGACAGAGGAATTTGTCAAAGTAGGTAAAAGAAAAGGTAAAATCATACGTTCGTCCGAATTCGTTATGGAAGGTGTCCCGTCGCTGTCGTAGCTGTTCAACGTAAGATGAGAAGGTGCATGCATCGTCATATCATTCCACGGTCAAACACTTTATTATGATGTAGTACATCTCCATACGTATACAAGCCACAGCATCTTTAATTCGCAAATATTCCTGGGAATTTGTTTATAACGGTTCGGATTATCTTGTACTATCGACAAAGCTAAATTAAAAAAAATGGAAAAGGTGTCGAGCATTGGGTGGACAGTTCACGATCTTTTAATAATGGAGAGCACCAGTCATCATGAGCGTGAATACCTCATAAAAGTTAGGCGCCGCAATTTGCTCGGGTTTCTTAAATTATTGCGCCAAGCACTTGCAACAGTTGTCTTTAGTACTGGGATTTGGAAAAATTATCTTTTCTGCTTAGGCACCGGAAGGTGCGAGGAAGCTAAATACGGCCCCCTCAGCCCACATAAATTTTCTCTCCTTGATTTGATCAGAGCTCAAGTAGCGTAACCCTAATATGTTAGAAGCAATCCCACGAAACCCATGAGAGAGGCCGTTCACACATATATACTTTCTATTTGCAAGCCAAAAAGACGACTTTTAAATGAAGACACCGTAATAAAATCAATTCTTTCAAACAAAAACCAACATAACCGTATTTTTGAAGTAAATATATATATTTTTTCCTTTCCGTGACAAGAAGTGAGATTTTATCTACCTCTAATTTAAATTGTTAGATTAAAATTTTAGCACCAAAACATGTGCGGATTTTTACTATCTAATTCGTAGCATGTATATTTCGACCAAAAAAGATTGTAGCATGTACTTTCTTTTTCTTCTTCTTGTAATGATATTATGAATAGTGATCTCTTTCATACATGTGAAAAAAAGCTATTAATGCCTTTAGGATTTTTGCTCCTCGCTTAATACCATTATAAAGAGTCAGTGGTATTGTTTTGGATAATAAAAAAATACAGTAGTTTTATCTTGAAATGTCATCAAGCGACAACTATACTACTTTTGTTAATTATTAAATAGTTGATATCTACTATTGACCATACAACTTATCAGCAAAATATATCGCGTAATATAAAATAGGCAAAATTTAAAACTATCATGTAGACGTGACTATCATAGCAAAAAGATTCACATTTTCTTTTTCTAATAAGCCAGAGGTCCGCATTCACTCGCATTGAATAGTCAAATAGACACTTACACACTCTACCATTTATTGAAAACAAGTGGCAGGTTTTCTAGAAGCAGATTAGGACGGCATATTTTATGAGGGTAAGGACAAACACGTTACGAGGCTATGCTACTTTTGTTAATTATTTAATAGTTGATATATACTATTGACTATATAACTTCTCAGCAAAATATATCGTGCATTATAAAATATGAAAAAATTCAAAACTATGATTTAGACATAACTATAGGAGCAAAATGATTCGCACTTTTTTCTACAGTAAAGAGGTCCACATCACTTGCTTTGAGTAGTCGATGCAGACACTTCTGCACCTACCATTTATTATAAGAAAAGTGGCGAGTTTTTCTAGAGGCGGATTAGGACAGCATATTCTACGAGGGTAAAAGGACAACATTCGTTCGGATGCCAATAAGGTTTCGAGGCGGATCCAACAAAAATCCTTCTATTGCTCCTGAAGGAAGCTAAATCTGGGGAATCGGAAAACAGATTTTTCAAACTTGGTCCCCTCTACGGCCGACGCTTCAGCGATTACATCACCAAAGATAATGATGTTTAATCTCGTATTGGTTGCTAGTCTACGTATAAACTGCTTATCTCGTCATAATTCGACAACTTTACCTTGTGTTTGCATTTTATTGGGTAAAGAGTTGAGAGACAAATGTAGAGTCCTCTCTCTCGACATGCAGAGTTTCTCTGTAGTTTTTCTGGGTTTTTCCGACTTCAACTTCCTTCTTCTCGACTAAACCCTCTTCCTAATCTAGATTTCCTTTCCTCTTACAATTCTTAATCCTCTTCTCCGTTTGAGGATGATCCTCCTCTTCTCGCTTTCCCTGGTCGTCAAGTGACGGGATTTTCTTCTGTACATCTCATCGGAGCTTTGCATGTTGACTTCTACGCCATCACTAGACAGTTTCAGCTATGAATACATCCCACCCTTCGGAAGATGCTCGCCTTGCTGCCTTATGCAATCGGCTTGGCCGACTCTGGTCGGAAGAAGACGTCGACGTCTGGGATGATGAAATACCGCCGGAAAAGCTGCAAGAGTGCAAGGCAACCTTAGTGGGTAAAGTTCTCTTAGACCCATCCGTTAATTTTCAAGCTCTTAAGAGTACATTAACACGAGTCTGGCGCAATGACCACGTGCAAATTTCTCAACTTGAAGAAGGTCTGTATGTCTTTAAATTCAATTATGAAACTGAACGGCAAAGAATCTTACATAGTGGCCATTGGCTGTTTGTGCACCATCTCCTGATACTAAAACCATGGCTTCCTAACACGCCTCTTCACTGCTATGACTTCACTACATGCGAATTCTGGGTGCAAATCGTTGGACTCCCTCTGGAAAGATGCACAGCGAGTATGTTTGCCAAGGCTGCTAGACATCTTGGCCAGGTTCAGGAAGTGAGCTTAGCAACAAAAGAGAACTCAACTGTTAAAACGGGGCGGGTTCGAGTGAATATTAATCTTAATGAACCATTGAAATCTGGCAAGCTACTCAGATTGGAGGGACAGAATATATGGATTGATTTTAAATACGAGCGCTTATCTTATTATTGCTACTCATGTGGTATCTTGGGCCATTATGCAACTCAATGTCAAAATATTCCATTTGATGAGGCTAAGATGGAAGGGAAAGATAAGCTATCCTATGGCCCATGGTTGAGGGCTGAGGTCAAAGAGCACAGTCCATTCTGGAAAGCTTTCTATGAAAAACAACCAGATCAGGATGAAGTTGAAGAAATTATACCAGAAACTCCATTGCAATCACCTTTATTACTTCCTGCAGCACCTTCAAGCACAAAGGATCAACCTCCATCTGTGGAGCTTAATACCTCAAAGAACCCTCATTGCAATCCCTTGCCTACCCTGCACATTTCTCCTGTTGCAGAACCGATATTGCCAGAACCTGTGGTGAACAGCAAGAAGCTTAAAAACCCGAGAATGGTGGTTAAGGCCAGTCCCCATAAAAAAAACAAAGCGTTACAACCCTTATGGGACTCCCTCCTATGTTCAAGTACCTTTGGATGATTCACTCCTTATGGATACCCCGATCTTTGCAGCTGAAGGGGTAGACACAAGGGCTGTGGTGGCTTGCCCAAAACAGCCACCGCCAGAACAATGAAAATTATAAGTTGGAATTGTTAGGGGCTGGGCAACCCCCTAACAATTCAAGCTCTAAAGGACCTAGTGGTCCATGATAGGCCCGATATTATTTTTTTGATGGAAACCAAAAACCAGGAACCAGTCATCAAGCGTTTACAGCGAAATCTTCATTATGAAAACCTTTTTGTGATCAATCCCCTAGGTTTGGCTGGAGGTTTGGTTCTTTTTTGGAACGATCAGGTTAATCTTACTATCCACTCTCATGACTAGCATCATATTGATACTATTTGCTCAGATGTTCTCAAAAGGACAATTATGAGTATTACTTTTCTGCATGCTCTAGCAGTATTTCAACAGAGGCAACATCTATGGACAACTTTGCGTCGACTCAGCCATCTACATACCCTTCCTTGGATGTGCATCGCCAATTTTAATGAAATTCTGAATCACTGGGAGAAAGTGGGAAAACGCTTACCTCAGCAATATCGTTTGCAATCTTTTAGAGATTTATTAGACCACTATGCTTTGATGGATCTTGAAACCAACGGCTGTACCTACACATGGGTGAACAATAGAAGTGGTGAGGAAGCTGTAAAGGAGCGAATAGATAGAGCTGTGAGCACAATGGAATGGCGATTAACCTATCCGGAAGCTGAAGTTTACGCTTTACCTGCTATAGGCTCAGACCATTGTCCACTACTCTTAACTACAGAAGTCAAATCAAAAAAAAGGAAAAGGAGGTTCACCTTCGAGTCCTTTTGGCTTCAAGATGAAGAATGCCACAGGGTGGTATCGGATGTATGGTCAACAGCCTTAAATCATCCCTTCAGCATCTCCAAAAAATTACAGATGACAACTACAGCTTTGGCTAATTGGAGCAGAATAAAGTTTACTGCTGCTCATCATCAAATAGATCTCTTAAAGTAGCAGCTCCAGTATCACATTAATCAACCTGCTAGCAGTCATAATAACAATCGGGTTAAATCGCTGCGGAATGTATTCGAAAATATGGATACAGGAGGAACACTACTGGGCAATGCGATCTCGCATCAACTGGTTGAGGGGGGGATCGAAACACTAAATTTTTTCATGCTACTACGATTCAAAGACGGAAGAGAAACAGAATAAGCATGCTTAAAGATGTAAACGAGGAGTGGATTCGGGACCCAGAACAGGTGAGGCACATGACCAACTGTTTTTTTCAGAACCTTTATTCTACTGCTGGTCATAGAGACTATAGCCCTACTTTACTGCAATGCCCAAAGATCGTGACAAATGAAATGAACAATCATTTAACTGCGGAAGTCACAAAAGAGGAAGTACAGCTAGCTACTTTCCAGTTGGGAGCAACAAAAGCTCCGGGACCTGATGGTTTTAGTGGCCTCTTTTACCATAGTCATTGGGACATTCTAAAGGATGATGTTTTTACTACAGTGCAGAATTTTTTTACTACTGGAGTGTTGCCTGCTGCCATAAACAGAACTTCTATATGTCTGATTCCCAAAGTACCGAATCCTGAGAGGTTAGATCAATTTCGCCCCATCAGTTTATGTAATTTTCTATACAAAATTATTTCCAAAGTCCTAGCGAATCGATTAAAATGCTGTCTACCAGATTTAATTGCCACAGAACAGAGTGCATTTGTGTCAGGAAGACAGATACAGGACAACATTCTTATAGTTCAAGAGGTCTTACATCAATTTAGAATTCGACAGAGAAAGAAGAAATTTCAGGCACTCCTAAAACTGGATATGCAGAAAGCTTATGATAGGGTTGAGTGGGACTTCTTAGAGGACTATATGCGTCAGATTGGGTTTCATGATCGATGGGTGGTTTGGTTGATGCAATGTGTTAAAACTACCTCACTCAGTGTCAAAATCAATGGCGAAGATCTACCTTACTTTACACCAACCAAGGGAATTAGGCAGGGAGATCCTCTTTCACCCTACCTCTTCATACTTGTGGCTAATATGTTATCCACTCTTATTCAGAATGCTATCAATATGGGTCATCTCCGAGGTCTGAAATTTAACAGAAGCTGTCCTGTTTTATCCCATTTATTCTTTGCCGATGATGCGATATTTTTTCTAGATGGTAAAATGCTGGAATGTCAAAATTTGGCGAGCATCTTAAACCAGTATTGTATTGCAACAGGACAGCAGATAAATAGAAACAAATCAGGCCTGTTTGCTAGCAAAAACTGTCCTATGTCCCTTAAGTTAAATATGGCCGGAGTACTAAGATTGCCTATCCTTGATAAAACTGGAAAGTATTTAGGTATTCCCTCAGATTGGGGGTCCTCAAAGAGAGATATGTTTGTTTGGATTCATACAAGGGTGAATGCTAAATTGGCTGGGTGGAAAGAACAGTTGATTTCTAAAGGAGGAAAGGAGGTTCTGTTAAAAGCTGTGATTCAAGCTCTACCGCAGTATGCGATGTCCATATTTAAGATTCCTGTCTCTATATGCAAGTCTGTTGAACAAAAGATGGCAAAGTTTTGGTGGCAACATACTAGCACTAAGTCTGGAATTCACTGGAAGCGCTGGGATATTCTAAAAGAGAGGAAAAGTACAGGGGGGTTGGTTTTCGAGACTTATTATCCTTTAATACAGCCCTTCTGGGAAAGCAGGCATGGAGACTTTTTCAAAATCCTGTATCTTTGTGGTGCAAACTATTTAAAGCCTTATATTTTCCATCTACAGATTTTTGGCATGCAGAATAGGGATCCCGACCCTCTTGGGGCTGGCGAAGTCTTCTAATGGGCCGTGATTCAATTCTTCCTAAGTTGAGTTGGTCAGTCGGCAATGGCCAGAAAATCAATGTGAGACAAGACAAATGGCTACCTATGGGAACATTATATGGACCTCCTAATAGGGACGAACCAAGCAAAGTTGCAGACTACATCAATACAGCACACAATGACTGGAATACCCAACTTCTCAAACATACATTTGATGCGCATATAGTGAAAGAAATCCTGGCAATTAGATTATGGCCAGCATCTACTGAAGACAAAATTGTATGGACAGAAACTTTAGATGGTCAATACACAGTGAAGAGTGCGTATCATTTCATCCAGAAATCAGAGGCTACACAGACAGATTCTCGCCCATCCTCATCTTATATCACCCCCAGTCACCTATGGAAGCAAATTTGGAAAACTAAGACGGCCCCAAAAATCCGCATCTTTCTTTGGTCTATCAGCCACAATGCAGTTCCTACAAAGTATAATCTGTTCCGTCGCCGAATTACCACTGATCCATTTTGTATTCTCTGTTCTACCCGTTCCCCCGAAACAACAGAACATTTATTTCTGCATTGCCCTTGGACACAACAGATTTGGAACCATCCTAATGTACAAATCACAGTCACAGCTTTTGCAAATCATCGCATTGACGCTTGGCTTGCAGATATATCACAACAGCCAGGTAACGTACCGGAGTTTGAGACCATAGCAGCTCTTTTATGGCAAATCTGGAAGGCCAGAAACCATGTCATCTTCTGCCACCACTTCACGCACCCGGACCAGATTGTGGAATCAGCTCTAGCTCTCACTCACCTGCACATTACAGTTTAGAAACACCAATTGCAGCAGCAACAGAAGACAAGAAACAAATCACCGAACCCTAACACTACCTGGCTCACACCGGTACAGGGTATGATGAAGGTTAATATAGATGGTGCCTTTCCCATTGCAGAAAACCTAGGTGCGATCTCCAGTATCACTCGGGACCACACAGGCAGCTTGCTTGGAGGCTTCACCAAAAGCGTTCCAGCATCTTCCGCCCTTGCAACAGAGATTCAAGCTTTCTTACATACTCTAAAAGATCTTCTACAATAAGGGAAGCATCGCTCTGACCTGATCATTGAAACGGACTGCCTAATTTTGGTTGAAGTTCTGAATTGCGAGCGTCTCCCACCGTGGGACTGCCGTGCTCTTCTCGCCGAATGCGCAGACATTTTGCCCTCTTTTTCGAACTTGCAGGTGAATCATTGCAGAAGATCAGCAAATGCCCTAGCCGACTGGGCTGCGAAAGCCCACGGTCGAGGTTCCCTTCCCCCAACTTGGGCCTCGTCGCCTGTTCCTCCGATGTTAGATATAATTTGTAATGAAGCCCTACTTGCGGGGTGTACTTTTTTCCCTACTTAATGACCAATATAGTCTTTTTCTGTCAAAAAAAAAAAAAAAAAAAAAAAAAACAGCGTGTTTGTTTTAGAAAAAATCCATAATAAAATAATATTCTCTCCGATTCATTTTTGAAGAAAATGTGGTCCCATATAAAATTAATTTTTATAACTTTAAGCATGCATATTTTCTTTAATCATAAATAATTTTATATTAGCTAATCAATTTAGAAAACTGAAATTGTAAATATCTAGAAAACTAATTCGTGGATAGTTTTTCATGCAAATAAGCACACCTTATGTGAAATTCAAGGTGTTTGATGAAAGTGCGAGATTAGACCTAACCATAGCCCCCGATTGATTGTGTCCGCATGGTGGAACAAATCATATGTTAGCGAACCTTTCAAAAATTATATGATAAGTTGCGAAGCTTCTAATTGCGTGCCAATTTTGGCCAAGCACAACTCTTTCTTGATTTAATCTCATTATCTATCCAAGCCTCTAAGCTAACAAGTAGAATTTGCATCTCGTAATGACCGATTTTTTTCAAGAAATTATTTTTCAACTTTCTAGTATTTTGATAACGCAAAACTAGTCAATATATGGAATGCATTTTTCATGGATTGGAAACAATAAACTTAGATGAGAGAAAAGCTTCCATTTTTAATAAAAGGAAATCACTTTCCAAAAATTATCAAATAAATAATAACTAAATATTTCATTGAAAATGATTTCCCGAGATAGTAGGTCAGGCGTCCAATCAGAAATGCTGTCCTGATGTTACACATATGACAATGATTGTGATCTTATCCGGTGAAACGAAGCTTCGTCGCTCTCTTCCTGTCAAAAACCCACTACTCTCTCTTCGTCGCTCTCTTCCTGTCAAAAACCCACATACTCTCTCTTTGCTGCTAAGAAACCCTCCTGGCCTTCGGTCTTGTCCAAAGTTCTAGCTCCAAAGCTCTCTCTTTGCAGGGAATCACTAGGGCTCTAAGTTTGTGTTGTTTTCTCGCCCTCGACCGAGCAATTTTTTGTGCATTGATTCATGGAGCGTCTCATCTCCCGGAAACCCATGTCCTTCCTGAGATCCTTTCCGCTCCTTCCAAGATTCGATCGAGGAGGAACAACGGAAGGAGACAATCTCCCCGCCTTGAATTTTGTTCCCGTTCCTGATAGACGGGATTTCATTTCCATTTCCATTCCGGACGAACCAGATTTCATCTCCAATCCAGATGGAGGAGGGACCATGGAAGGAGACAGCTTTATTTTGTTAGAAATTTAAATGTGCGCGGAAGCATGGTTTTAGTTATGGATGATAGTTTTTGGTTAGTGATGTGTGCAAGTGTATGGTGTATTTTGTGGAGGATGAACAAGGGATAATATATGATAATTGAAGGATATAAGACATGGGGAAAATAGTTTCATTAGTTGGATAGAATAATTTTACAATAGTTGAAGGAAGTGTTGGTGAGGGAGCATGATGCGTGTTTTTATGGTTAGCTCCCCTCACCAAAACATGGAGCACTTGCTCCTTTATATAGGATGCCAAAGTAGGTGGAGGAAGTCTCTAGACTTTTCTACAAATAGCTACTAACATAAGATAGAGAATTCTAGACTTCTCTTGAAGCATTCTAGAATTCTAGACTTCTCTTGAAGCATGGACTTCTCTAGACTTCTTTTGCTTGTTCTAGGATTTTCTTTTACATGAAGACATTTTCCTCTTTCTTCTAGAAAATGTTTTCTTCTTTCTTCTAGAAAATTCATCTAGGGAATTCTAGAGAATTCTAGAAGTTTACCAACTCTAGGAAATTCTAGAAAATGAATCACTATTTCCAACATATTTCCATTCTAAGCGTCGATGGAGGAGGGATAAGAGGGATAATTGCGGCAGCTATTCTCAGTTTCTTGGAAGCCGAACTTCAGGCGATTCAAAAATTACTTTTAAATAACTTCTCTCACGTTTATGTTTCAGTTCTATTAAGATTGATTATATTTGATACTACTTGTGTAGGAACTAGATGGCCCATGTGCAAGAATCGCCCATTACTTTGACACCATCGCTGGAACGAGTACTGGTGGTCTGATTACGGCGATGCTCACTTGTCCGGACGATCATGGTCAGCCTTTATTCACTGCAAAACAGATTTTGGACTTTTACTGGAAAGAAAGCCCCAGGATTTTTCCTCAACCCAGGTAATTAAGGAAATTCATCGAGTATTTTTTTTTTCTTGGGACCGTATAGTAGAGATATTATGTTGATTCTAGAAGAAATTCATTGGTCGCCATGGTGATGTAATTCGTCACCTAGTTTTAATTTAGTATGATATAGTAATTATGTTGACATCTAGATACCATATTATGGGATTGCAATTAAACTTTAAAAGCTTTACAACTGAGAGTTTTTTTCAATCAACACAGGAGACGTATGTGGGGATTGCGCCATTTAACAACAGCCATCAGGTGTTTTCGAGGTCCAAAATACGATGGAGAGCGCCTTAGCAATGTTATAAAGAAATTGTTAGGGGAAAATAGATTGCAGGATACATTGACCAACGTTGTGATTGTGGCTTATGACACTTTGTTGAATGACGTAGTCGTATTCTCGAGCCATGAGGTATTCTTTTTTTAATATTTCTAAATCGTGACAATAAGTTGTTTCCATATCTAACTTGGATTGTTGACACCTTACTCGTTAGATAAAGAAATCACCTAGTCAAGATGCCCTTCTCTCTGATATATGCATTGGGACTTCGGCAGCGCCAGGTTACCTCCCCTCTCATTATTTTGAGACGATCGACCATTTGGGAAACATGACAAAATTTAATCTCATAGATGGTGCTCTTGCTGCAAATAATCCGGTGTGTCTATGATATGAAGCGATTGTCTTTCTTGAATTTAATATGTTGCTTTTGGCTTAAAGATTTATTCTTGAGATTGACTAAAGTATCATTGCTTGAAGATTTTGCTTGCAATAAGGGAAACGGTGAAGGAAGTAACGGGAGGGACCAACGATTTGGCCGAAGCGAGAAAGCACGGTCAGTTTCTCCTATTATCGATCGGAACAGGGACCAAAAGGGAAGATGGTTACCATGCAAGCGAAACAAAGAAGTGGGGTTTTTGGGATTGGCTCTACAAAAGGGGGAATTGTCCTATCATGAATATGTTCGATGGAGGAAGCAAGGTCATGGTCGAGCAGAACCTTCCCACAGCCATCGAGACTCTTCGTGCGAAAGATCATTATTTTCGAATTCAGGTTAAATTTTTTTTAGCTCAAGCACAACATGTGATAGCCAAATAGTTGACCTTCTTACACAAGGTTTTTTAGTGCTTTTTGAATGAATGTGAGAGTGATTATATGTGTGTAGGATGACACTTTGTGTGGGGAATTATCTTCATGGACAAAGCCACTAGGAAGAACTTGAATGATCTGATGGAATTCAGTATAAAATTGCTGGGAAAACCGGTTTCTAAAAGAAACCCTAATACTGGCGTCTTGGAGCCTTGTTCTAGAGAGACCAATGCTGAGGCTCTCACAAGGTAAATTTACTTCTTCTTTTTCTTCTTTTTTTGTTTATGATATTTTGATACTTTGGTTTGTCCTTTAAATGTGATTAATTCGATTACTCAACAATCAAGCATTGCTGTTTCAGGTTTGCTAAACTGCTTTCTGAGGGAAGGAAACGTCGACCGGCACTAAATCCTGTATGATAGCCATCTTAGAAGAGTTGTCTCTTATTTGTCCATGTACGCATAGACATTATTTTCATGGACTCCCGGGGTTTTTGCGGGTAGCCATGGAAGTTTTGGAGAATCAATAACCGAGCAATGTTATTTTGAGGTTGTTCGTTTTAGTCTCGCCCTTGAAGTTAATGTCGTGTATCGTGCTCTCTTAGCTAATCATTTTCAGCATTTATCATCTTTCTCACTCAAATTCATACAGATGATTTATATTATGCAAGAGCGTTTTCTCGTCATATGGACGACATAAAACTATTAAAATGGAACTTCGCCGTGTTTTGTCATTACAAAACATTTTCTCAATAGCTTCGTTTAATAAAGGTAACCCCATAAGGATGACATTCCTAATATAATTAATTCAATTCATTTGGTTCCGCAAACAACATTTAAAAAATGTTATTAGCATAAACTTTGGCGGTGCATAACGTGTAATGTATTGAATAGATGCATTAAATTTCTTTTTACACTAGCGAAAAACCTGGGTCATCATAAAAATGAAATAAACATTAATATATAGTATTTTAACCAAAATATGAATCGACTTTTAGAAAATAATAATTCAAATAGATAATACTATAAGAACGATGATGAGTTACCCAAAAGAAAAAGAAAAGCCGATAGCACGTTCTACTTCAACCTCAAAATTTCGCAAAATTTTTTAAGGGGAAACCCATATTTCTTGTTAGGAAAAGTTACCGAAAAAGCAAAATTAAAAAAATGGAAAAGGAGTCGAGCATTGGGTGGCCAGTTCACGATCTTTTCATAATGGAGAGCACCAGTCATCATGAGCGTGATTACCTCATAAAAGTTAGGTGCCACATTGCTTAGGTTTCTTAAATTATTGTCCGAAGCACTTGCAACAGTTGTCTTTAGTACTGGGATTTGGAAAAATTATCTTTTCTGCTTAGACATCGGAAAGTGCGAGGAAGCTAAATACGGCCCCCTCAGCCCACATAAATTTGCTCTCCTTGATTTGGTCAGAGCTCAAGTAGCGTAACCCTATAATCTGTTAGAAGCAATCCGACGAAACCCATGAGAGAGGCCGTTCACGCATATATACTTTCTATTTGAATGCCAAAAAAAACGACTTTTAAATGAAGACACCGTAATAAAATCAATTCACGCGCATTGAATAGTCAAATAGACACTTACTCACTCTACCATTTATTAAAAACAAGTGGCAGGTTTTCTAAAAGCAGAATTTTTTTTTTTTTGGTCAGTTCTACTCTATTCCTACTCTACACTCACTCGCAGACTTGCAGATTAGAACTGCATATTTTATGAGGGAAATGACAAATACGTTACGAGAGGCTATGCTACTTTTGTTAATTATTTAATAGTTGACATCTACTATTGACTATATAACTTCTCAGCAAAAAATATCAAGCGGTATAAAATAAGCAAAATTTAAAACTGTCATTTAGACATAACTATAGGAGCAAAATGATTCGCATTTTTTTCTACAGTAAAGAGGTCCAGATTCATTCGCTTTGAGTAGTCGATAAAGACACTTCTGCACCTACCATTTATTAAAAGAAGCGGATTAGGACAGCATATTAGGACAGCATATTCTACGAGGGTAAAGGACAACATTCGTTCGGATGCCAATAAGGCTTCGAGGCGGATCCAACAAAAATCCTTCTATTGCTCCCGAAGGAAGCTAAAATCTGGGGAATCAGAAGACAGATTTTTCAAACTTGGCCCCCTCTACGGCCGACGCTTCAGCGATCACATCACCAAAGATAATAATGTTTAATCTCGTATCGGTTGCTAGTCTACTTATAAACTGCTCATCTCGTCAATAATTCAACAACTTTACCTCGTGTTTGCATTTTATTGGGTAAAGAGTTGAGAGATAAACAGCGTGTTTGTTTTAAAAAAAAATCCATAATAAAATAATATTCTCTCCGATTCATTTTTGAAGAAAATGTGTTCCCATATTAAATTAATTTTTATAACTTTAAGCATGCATATTTTCTTTAATCATAAATAATTTTATATTGGCTAATCAATTTTAGAAAACTGAAATTGTAAATATCTAGAAAACTAATTCGTGGATAATTTTTCACACAAATAAGCACACCTTATGTGAAATTCAAGGTGTTTGATGAAAGTGTGAGATTAAACTTGACCATAGTTCCCAATTGATTGTGTCCGCGTGGTGGAACAAATCATATGTTGACTAACCTTTCAAAGATTATATGATAGGTTGTGAAGCTTCTAATTGTGTGCCAATTTTGGCCAAGCACAACTCTTTCTTGATTGAATCTCATTATCTATCCAGGCCTCTAAGCTAACAAGTAGAATTTGCATCTCGTAATGCCGTGGAATCTAAATAACTAAAATAACCAAACTAAAAGTCTGTTCATTCGAAGGAAAATTATTTTTCAAGAAATTATTTTTCAACTTTCTAGTATTTTGATAATGCAAAACTAGTCACTCTACGGAATGCATTTTTCATGGATTGGAAACAATTAACTTAGATTGGGGAAAACAACTTCCATTTTTGGTAAAAATGAAATCACTTTCCTTAAACCATCAAACAAATAATAACTAAATATTTCCTTGAAAATGATTTCCATGAAAAATATTTTCCTTTATCATGAAGTCCTAGTAAAACAAACACACCTGAAGACGGAAGTTTTTTCTTTTTTCCTCATTTGATTGGAGAAGTATTATATTCATTTTTCTAAATTGAAATATCAAAGATCATAAAAGAGGTTTCAGAACAAAATTTATAGAACCACAATATGGTCAGTTATTTACCAACTTATCCCATAAATAACATATTTTACTTTCCAAAATTGAATTGGGTTTTCTCTCATCCGACACCATTTAAATTTCTTTCCTTAATCACATCCTTAAATATATTTTTTTTTGTCTCTCTCGACGCATTAATTTAAATCTATTCTTACATGCATATGCATTTTTTCTGCAACATTATATAGTTATGCTTTGTAAAGCCATAAATTTATGTATTAATAAAATTTTCTAGTCCAGCTTTAAAATCTATAGTATAATGTCAAAAATCTCTTGAAAAGCTCTAGTTGCTTGTACACGTATGAAATATGTAAAATGTGTTGTATTTCGGATTAAAGAAAATTAGAAAATGCTAAAAAAGAGAAACTATATAAAGGGAGTCTTCCTTAACAGACTCAAACCAAAACCATTTAGAGCGGGACAAGTGTCAACAAACTGGAGAAATAAAACCCTTCTTTACAGTGGAGTACAGATTATTAGATAATTGAACAAATTGTGGGCGTGCCGCGACTTGAAAATAAAGTTTTCCCAGTATATACAACCGTCCATGGCCACATGACATTCCAACTTCGGAGCCCAATACGCTTAAAGGACAACTGGGCTTTACATCTTAATTCCCGCCACTCTTCCTCAAGTTCTCCATCAACCCAAATTAATATGCACAAGAAATCAAGGGAAATCTCTCTCACCTCTATTATTCGGAGGACCAAAAAAAAAAAAAAAAAAAGAACTGCTGAATTTATGTCATTAGTTTACTGTTTAATCAGGCTGCGTATGACAAATGGTAGAATTCCACCATGACCAAAATATGCCAGCTCCATGTGCAATCAATCAATGATTCAAATCCAAGATACAAACCAAAAAACCAGGAATCCTGAGCGTAATTTTGTCATAAGCAGAATGGCAATGCAATGAACAAAATTAGGAAAAGACTGCGGACACTTCACCTCAGTATCAAATCGCAGGGTACAAGTGAATGATTTCCCAGTGTTGGTTGCGACAGTCACATCTTGGCCAGGCCTTATCTCACTGACTTTACTGGGAAGGTCTATTGTGTAGCGTTCGTGCCCTGTCAATCCCAAAGTGTCCGCGTCCTCGACTGGCTTGAAACACAGTGGAATGACCCCCATACCAGCCAGATTGCCACGGTGAATTCTCTCAAACTCTTGGCAATCACTGCTTTTGCCTCCTGATTAGGCCCATCATGCTTAGTGACACCGAATACAAACAGGAAAAAGAATACTAGTTATTTTAAATCAAACATGACCTCACCAGGAGCATCGGTCCCTTGGCAGCCCAATCTCGAGAGCTGCCACTTCCATACTCAGCTCCTGCGAGGATAATCATGTCTTGCCCAGCGATCTTGTACCTCTGTGAGAATACAGGCCCGTCAGAATTTGAAAGGTGCAAGCATATTAAGCAACGATCCTCAAGACTTGATGCAATAATCAATATTCAGCCAGTCCAAGATCTGGACGTCAGTTTCAGAACCTCTTACTGAAAGGGGAATATTGACCTGACCTGATACTTGCATTTTATGATTCACGCACCGTAGTATTTGATCCATGCAAAAGCAGTTCAATTCATGAGTTTTAGGGGAATCCCTGTGAAAATATAATATAGATGAGGATGCCGAACTTAAGCAGTTCATGTCTAAGTGTACATGCCATGGAGCCGCTAAGAGATCTGGCAGAATGACAACACGGAAGTGGGACCATTCATCTCAAATTTTATCACTCACCATGGCTGCATCATACACATATCTCCTGATGGGATATGAATTGTCTTCGGACCCACTTCTCCGTTCCAAGAGATACTTAGCCGCAGGGTTGTCCTTGTGGATACTTCCAGCTGGAGAGATACGATCAGTAGTTATACTGTCTCCAAAGTTCAATAGGCAATAGGCATCCTCCACTCCATGAGGACCAGGAGGATCCATGGTCATGTTCTTAAAATATGGAGGTTCGTGATTGTAAATCAAGCTCGGATCCCACGAATATAGGGTAGAGGAAGGTGCAGAGAGCTGATTCCACATTGGATTTCCCCTTGTAATGGCCTCATAAGTGCTCTTGAACATGTCCAGCAACACACTAGCTTGAACAACCTACATCAGAGTAAAATGCATGTCTGTTGGTCCAACCGTAAGAGATGGACAGCACCAAAGAATCATCCCTGTGAACTCGATAGGCATCTACCTCTGCAATTTCCTCATTAGTAGGCCAAATATCCTTCAAATATACTTTCTTCCCGTCCTTTGATGTTCCAATAGGTTCCTTATCAAAATCAATGTCAACCTAATTGAAAAAGGAGTCAGCGAGTCCCCAGAAGCTATTTGAGTCATGAAAACTGCTTCCAATAAAGTGTGCAATTCTGAATATATCAGGTCAACAGCTTAAAAGTAAATAATAATGCGACCAATTTTAAATAAAAACCATATATTAGGGCTTTCATTTGGTCATACTGCTATGCAAATGTTTGAAATGAGGGCTCCTATTTAAGTATCCAACAAGGTATAAAGACATCAGGTAAAATTCCACCGGATCATCTGCATGCATACCGTGCCCGCAAGAGCATATGCAACTACCAATGGAGGTGAAGCAAGATAGTTAGCTCTCATCAATGGGTGAACACGACCTTCAAAATTCCAATTTCCAGAAAGGACAGCTGCAGCAATTATATCTGCAACATAAACCAAAAAGCTAACTTTGGCTGAGCCCAAAATATCATGAAAATGATCCACTACAGATAAATAAGCAAACAGAATCATCAGCAGGTGGACCAAAATAATAAAGATCGACAAATAGATGGCACAATGGAAAGATCAACAGAATAACCACACACATACACACCAATCTCAGTTTAGTGGCTAGGTACTCTGGAAAGAGAATGAAAGAATTGGTTGAGAAGCATAAGCGAGCAGAACTGTATGATTTATCTCAATGCAAAGAAAGGAAGTCATCAAAGCTTGACACATATATTAAAAGCAAGATGAACCTTAGGGACATTTTCAAGTCTTGAGCTTGTCACATATATGTTACCCAGCCAGATAGATACAGATTGCATTTCCATTAGCATCTCTTTCCCTAAAACCAGGAATTCTCAGATGAAACTCTCGCCCATGGAGCAACATTACTTGTTTATCTTATCTATTTCAGCTCAGAAAGGATTTTAATAGGCTATAAAGCTGAAGCTACAGGTGCCAAAAGGACTCGTGGCAAGATGGCACCACTTCGTGGATACAGTTCTTGCCTGCTAGAACTAAATCCTCAGGGTACTTGATATGACTCAAGAAGCATCGCTAGAGTTTTCTTTATCCTCCTCATCAGGCTACCTCTGACTCTCGGATGATTCCGTTTACAGTCAAATGTTAATGCCCATAGACTTAGATAACTTATATATTTCAGACAAAGAGAAGAGTTTCAAGGCAAGAGGTCAATGTGAGGTTTTAATGCGCATTTTTTCCCCACGTTGACCACCTGAGTATTAAAGAAAAAGAAACAGGTCAGATGTACCATTGTCTGCAATTGCAGAGGCAACTGATTCATCGAGTTCTCCTGAATTTCCAATGCATGTATTGCAACAATAACCAACTAAATGAAAGCCCTGCTGGTTCAGATACTGTCACAAGCTGCTGCAGAAGCATATGTTGGAACAATATGTAATATGCTCAAATAGCTATTGAATTATAAGAAGATACATCTAGCACACCTCTTGAGCAGGTACTTTGTGACAACTCCAGATCCAGGTGCAAGACTTGTTTTAATCCATGGTTTAACCTGTGACAACTTGTTAGTCTCTTCTGTAACTAAGTTTTTGTGCCAAATCACAGTTTGAAATGCTTAGAGTTAGGCCACCAGAAAAGTGCAAAAAGGTCAAAAAATTTGAGAATTGAAAAACAACCTCCAAACCAAGTTCACAGGCTTTCTTTGCAACAAGCCCGGCACCAAGCATGACACTAGGGTTTGATGTGTTTGTGCAACTGGTAATTGCTGCGATAACGACACTACCATGCTTAAGCTACCACTCTATCTTGTGCCTCCTTTGGTACGGCAAATCCCTGATATAATTTAAAGTGGGAAACAAATATGCAAAAGTTGCATGAATCAACATTGAGATGCTCCAAATGGTTTAGGATGGTTAAAATTTCAGATTAAAATGTAGCTAATATATATATCAGACGAAAAATCATCCATATAGAATTTGCATTTGAAGGCAATCAACTAGCTTCTAGAATAAATAAAATCTAAAAAGCTGAACAAACTTAAAGAAATACACATAAAAAATACCTCCATACAAGGAGAATTATCATCATGGGAAGCTATTAAGCTAAAGAAAACTTAGAAAGCTAGGATCATCCAAGAAAGGCCAAGCAAAGTTCACAGAACAATTACCTTGAAGCCAACTTTGTTGTCAAGACAAGCATGCCAATCAGCCTTCATATCTTTCAAAGGAACTCGGTAATGGGGCCTTCATGAAGATATAAAGAAAATCATCATTGGGAACAGAAAATGATTAACATGCGATAGGATAAATATCATTCATTACCTTTTTGGCCCTGCAACTGAAGGTTCAACGTCTGCCAGGTCCAATTGAAGATAAGATGTATATGCTCTTTCTTGTTGAGGCTGGAACATCAAAATACTAAGCATATGGGGTATATCCACACCTTTAGATCACTTTTATTCAACAAAAGGAAAAGACAAGAATTACCTCGCTATAGTCAACAAACATCTTGTTTGCACGCAAATATGCCTCCATCATGGACACCTACGACAAAACAAACATTACATGGCAAGACAGGTTTATCTTCCACAGAGAGCAGGCACTAAATTGGTAACATAAATCTATCAAATCAGCTCACTGTTTCATCACTCCGTCCTGTCAACCTCAGGTACTGCAATGTAAGATGATCCACAGGGAAGAAACCCATTGTTGCCCCATACTTAGGAGACATGTTAGCAATTGTGGCCCTGTCAGCTAGTGATAACCGAGCCACTCCTTCACCTAAATTAAATATAAGGTGTACAAATGGTGTTAAAGAAATGAAAATATGGTGTGAAAATTCAATTTCCAGGGTTTCCTTTTCAATAACCCACCATAAAACTCAACAAACTTCCCGACCACACCTTGCTTTCTGAGCATCTGGGTTACAGTTAAAACTAAGTCAGTGGCAGTGACACCGTCACGCAACTGTCCTGTCAACTTGAATCCAACAACGCCAGGCAATACCATGCTCATGGGCTGTCAAATACAAATGATATTGGATCGGAGGAAGCAAAAGTTGTTTCTAATCACATAGCAGATTATGCTCTCTTTTTGTCCCTACAGGAGTAGTATGTGCTAATGAAGGTACTTAGGACATTGACAAACTCCAAGTGAGACAGGTCCTATTTCTTGAAGCTTCTATAATAGGACCTTAACAGGAATAGAGAGGAAATTGCGATTTCTTCAAACTGGATTAACTGCACACACGCAAATTGAGTAACTTAAGGTGTCTGGCCATCCTCCTCAAAGATCACTATATTTATCACTGCGTTTCACATTCAACATTGGTAAGCCTGCCATAGAGTTCATATCTTATCGAGACTTCAATAGAAAATATTAGTCCTCCGGTTCCATTGAATCTGCTAGCATACATCAGTCAAGATGGAACAATGGTGGGGATGAGGAGGTGGGGCAGAGAGAAGAAGCAGAAATGCAAAGTCTACCTGTCCGAGCATAGCCGCCTCTGCTTCAATTCCTCCCACTCCCCAACCAGCTACTCCTAACCCATCAATCATAGTTGTATGGGAATCTGTACCGACCACACTATCAGGGTACAGAATGCCATCAGTGTTAAAAACGAGAGAGAGAGAGAGAGACTCAAATTAGGTTTGTCCGTGGGCTGCTGAAACATTCTCACCTGGTGGACTATCCCAGAACCAGGCGGCACGACAGGCATGTTATGGAAAGCAGTGGAACCCCACTTGAGGAAAGCAAATCTCTTTTTGTTCATGTGATACTCCAGTTCCATGTTAAACCGCAAAGCATTCTCATTTCTCGCTACATCAACCCGAACAGAATGATCGGCAACCAGGTCCACTGGAACCTGCGGGTGTGAGATATTGTAAGTTATCAGCCCAATTATCGAATCCTCAATGAAACAAAAGAAAGAAAAGAAAAACACTACAGGAAATTTTAAAGCAAACATTCAAATGTAACTATTCATGTTGGGATGCCATTAGTTTTCTGGAGATCTTGACTCCATTCGAATTGCCATGTAGTTGTTCGCTTTTATGAGAAACAGTGCAACCGCAAACTCCTATAAGAAACAAAAAAGAGCGAGGTTTTTGTAATCGCAATTTTGCGACAGGTTTTAGGACTTTTATTATAAAACAATGCCTACCGTGACACAAAAAAATTCATAAATAATTCAAACCCTCGATCTTTTACTATTATAATAAATATACTTTGGATGGAGTTGAAATAGACTTTTACTATATAACAATGCCCATCGTGACATAAATATTCATAAATAATTCAAACCCTTGATCTTTTATCATTATTCGTTGGATGGAATTGAAATAAACGGTAAAGTTTGGATTTTTTATGATATGTATAGAAAAAAAAAAGAGCGAGGGTATCTATATCGTGCGGTGTTTGCTTCTTCTAGTCTTTTTTTTAAAAGGAGAAAATACCCACTGAACAAAGAGGAACGAGAGCTCTTCTCAGGACGATTCGATTAGGGCTCTTATTTCGCCGCTCAATTTTCCCTCTCGCCGGTCGCCGGGCAGTCTCCATCTCTCACCTCCGTCTCTCGCGCTCGACGCTCGATCCCCGCGATTGTCTCCCTCGCTTGTTGCCGTCGTCATGCGTGGAAGCCCCTGTTCTCAGCACACGAAAACCAGGTAAAATTTCGTGGTTTAGTTTGGTTTATCTTCCGTTTTGGCGAGGCTGATTGTGGTTGGTGTCGTGGATCTGGGATACGAGTATGAATTTGAGGTTGTGCGGGTTGATCGCAAGCAAAAAGAGGGAAGGTGTATTTCGTGTATGATTGGTTCCGTGCTTTGCTTATTGGAATTGGTAAGCTGTGGATCTGCGCATTTTGCAAGTCTTATTGGTAGTCTGGAGATTAGGGCTGCGTTCTTGTTATGTTGTGTTTGAATTTAACTTACTCGTTGTGATGTTGAATTTTAGTGTGCAGAAGCATGATGAAGTACAAGAGACAAATAAATGAAAAATAAAAATACAGCCAGTCCCGGTCCAACCCAGGAACTGATCACCCCAGATTTTCTTTGTTTTTGTAATTTGTGTTCCTTTGGTGTTTAATGGCATTTGCTGAGGAATGACTGAGACTCGATAGTGCGAGTATTGAAGCCTGGAAATTTATGTTCATGGAGTCCTCTATTATCGTTTTTCTCATGTCTATGTTCTGCATGCTCCATTTTCACTCTCGGGCGGTGACAGGGGTGGTGAATGCAGATGGTCGCCAGTGGAGAGGCCCGTGGAGCAATATAAATCTATTTATTTTCGGGTGAAGTTACTTGTATTCTAGTGTTCACACCAAGATTTGTGTGCACTTAGTCTGCACAATGAAGAAACATCGAGCCACTAGGGGTTGCCCTAGTGGCCACCATTCCCGCATGGGAATTGGGAGGTGGGGATCCCCACCTATAAGATTGGGGGCTTATGGGTTTATTCTCAGTTTCTGTAAATAGATGCTTGTTCATTGTACCCCGAAAAAAGACCAAGAGAGAATAATGAGAGATAATAAAAAATGTAGGAAAACAGGCGCTAGGAAGATAGGAGTTATATTGGTCGAGTTTAGTTGGTGTTCATATAATTTAGGAAATTGTGTTGGTGCAAGTTACATGTGTTGACACCTAAATTTTACAAATTTATTTAGGACCTAATCGCATACAAAATTAGGGATTAGTCACTAAAATAAATAAAAAAAAAGGAAAGAAAAAGAAAAAGAAAATAGAAAATAGAAAATAGAAAAAAAAAATGAAAATTTGCTTAGAGGGCAGATTGGGCCGGATCCAACCTCAAACCGGCCCGCCGCCCCCCTATTTCTTTTCTTTCTCTTGCGCAGGGCCGGCCCACTCTTCTTTCTAGTTGAGCCCAGCCCGTGCCCAGGGTCTTCTTCTCTCGGTAGCTAGGGTTTTTGATTGGGGGGTTTTTGGAACGGGAAGAAAGGAGAGAGAGAGCGGGGCAGAGGAGGAGAGAGCTGGGCAGAGAGAGAGAGGGAGGGAGAGAATTCGAAGGAAGAATAGAGAGAAACCGGGAGCAGGAGCGGGAGAGAAGGAGAGGAAGTCGGAGAAGACTTGCCGCCTCTGCTCGCCACCGCCGCTGCCGCCCGACCAACTACGACCGCCGCTGTCTCACCGGAGCCCAGATCTGGAGCAGAGGCGTCGGCGTCGGCGTCAAGAAGCAATGCAGTAGAGAGGAAGAGAGAGAAGGAACGGAGGGGAGGAGGGCAGCGACAGCGCCGTCTGAGTCGCTGTCCTTGTCGCCGCCTCTGCTCCGGCCCTGTCCATGACCCTGCGCCTTGGTGTCGTGCTGCTCGAGCAACGGATCGAGCGAGGGAGAGAAGGAGACGAGCGATTTTGTAAATCTGGAGGAGGAGAGCGACGGAGGAGTCGACGCCGCTAGGTATCGCCGCCCGCCTCCGCCCGCGACGACTCGACGCTGTCCGAGCCGCCGAGCCTCTGCCTCTGCTCCGCCGTGCCTCCACCTCCAGATCCCGAGCCCCCACGACGTCGCCTCTGCTCCTGCTTGCTGATCCTCGGCGAGCCACCGCACTTCCATTCGTCGTCGCCACCGCCACAGTGGCTCGATTCCATCGCCGTCCCTGCTGTCGCCACCGTCGTCCGCCACCCACCGCGCCGCAGTCGCCGAGTTGCCGGCGTCCCGAGCATCCCCCTTCGACGCCGCGGAAGCCCTGGAGAGGAGGGCACAAAATCGGGTCACGGCCGGGTCGGATCGGAGCCTCCAACCGGGTAGGGTTTAGAGCAAATGTGGGCCGGTTTTAGGTTTTTTGGGCTTTTGGATTTGTGGATTTGGGCTGGTTTAGGTAGTGGGCTTCTTTTTTTTTTTTTGAAATAGAAAATTTTAGACCAGATTGGGCTCGCTGGTTGGGCCCAACCCGAGCCAAGGAAAAGCCCGACCAAGTCGGGCCTTGCCTTCCAAGCGGGCCGGTTCGGCCGGCCCCCATTTGGACCGAACCGACCGGACCCGATCCGCATTGACCGGGTCGGGTCGAACCGAACCCGACCCGGTTCACCTTTTAAAATAAAAAATTAATTTAAAATTTTAAAAATATTTCTTTAAAAAAATAAAAATTAAAAATTAAAAATTTAAAAAATTTAAAAAAAATTAAAACAATTAAAACAATTTCGAAATTCCAAAAAAATATTTAAAAATTAGAAATTAGTTATTTTTCTTTAAAAAATTTAAAAAAATTTAAAAATTTCGAAAATTCAAAATGATGGGGTTTGATTAGGACTTGCTATGTATTGCCATTTTAGCGTAATTAGACCTTTATGTGCTCGTATATTGATTATGTTGCATGTTTAATTTGCATATCTAATTATGTTTGATTGCATGTGTTTAATTTTATGGCAATTATGATCTTGATGGTTATGATTATTACTTTAATGATTGTGCACCCGCATGATCACCTCATATGTTAGTGGATAAGTATAAAATCAATTCAAACTGCCTGTTAAAAATCATTTTGTTAAAATGAACAAGATTATGTATCGAAAGGGCATTAATTGGTTAATTAGTGTAATCAAGTCCCTAAACTTAGATTCTTTGGTCACGTAGGAAGTGAGATTCTTTGGTCACGTAGGAAGTGAGGCACGCTCCCATGCCTCACTTGGTTTCTAGCCGACCCCAATAGGCTAGTGGCGACTCCTTTTGTGCAAAATTCATGAAAAATATTCCAACGTCACGCGGGGTATGGGCTTGGGAGAGCCTGCGCCCAATCATGGGCCTTAGGCCCGTATTTTAGGCAATACCCCTAAACCTATTCCCTCCCCTCGAAAATAGGTCGCGACAACATGTAACTTTTATAATGTGATTAACGAGGCATTTAATGTATGGTTAGATCTATATTGGAACAGTTTGATCTTTTGTGTTGCGGAATTTGTACATTTGAACATGATTACATGTATATTCAAGAAAGGAAAAGGCATTATTTGATTCGTTTTCTATATATCTCATGTTTAAATGCCTCAAGTTCATGTTCGATGCTTCAACTTTTACTATATGTTCTGAGGTGATTAATTAGTTGAGTCAAGATTGATCATGTGAAGGAGGTAACTAAGAGCTTGAACAACACTGAGGTCAGTGTAGGGATTGAGTGCATCATCAATCAATTTCCCAACATTACATTTGATATCAAAATGAAGCTAACCAAGATTACATTCGATACTTTCTATGTAGAAACTGGATGTTGAAGATGGTGGAGACGGTAAAAATGTAAGAATCGCCAACTACTTCCACGCAATTGCTGGAACAAGCACTGGAGGTCTAATTACTATGATGCTAACTTGCCCGAACGAAGAAGACGGCCCTCTATTTACAGCGAAAGATATTTTGGATTTTTATTTGGAACAAAGCCCTAAGATTTTCCCGCAGCCCTCTATTTACAGCGAAAGATATTCTGGATTTTTATTTGGAACAAAGCCTTAAGATTTTCCCTCAACCCAAGTGATTAATAGAAATTATTGAATATGATTATTTTTTTTATTTTTTATTTTGGTAACCCAGGAACCCCGTAAGTCGACAGCCGGCGAGCAAACTTTGGGGGAGCGACTGCAAGACCCACCACCACAGTATTCCAGGTAAGAATCCTAATGACGCTTCTAGGATTTCGAACTTTTTCCCTTCGTGAGGGAGAGAGAGCCCTAAGCCAGCTGCGCCGTTGCGGCGGCGGTTCGAATATGATTATTTTCTCATGAGTATCTCATGTGAAATCCACAATAGAGATATTGCGTTAATTCAGGTATACATAAATTTATAGCTTAGGTGATGTAGTTTGTCTATTATAAATGAAATTAGTATAATAGAATAAGTATGTCAATTTTAGGAACTTTATTATAGAATTACTAACAAATTTAGAAAGCTTTTTACAATTGATATTTCCGTTTAATCAACACAGAGTACGCATGTGGGGTTGCATGATTTAATGGAGGCTATTAGGTGTCTTCGAGGTCCAAAATATAATGGAAAGCATTTACACAATCTCATGAGAAAATTACTAGAGAAGAAGAGATTGCATAATACATTGACCAACATTGTGATTATGACGTATGACATTAAGTCGTCTAAAGGAGTCACATTCTCGAGTGTATTATTTTTTTCAATATCTGCAAATCATAACAGTCAATTTCTACCTAACTTGGATTGTTGAAATCTTCTTTGTAGTTAAAGAAACCAGTGAGGCAAGATGTCCTCCTTTCTGACATATGCATCTCGACTTTAGTAGTGCCAATTTATCTACCCTTCCATGATTTCCAAACGGCCCACACTTTAATAACGAAATTTAATCTTGTAGATGGTGATGTCATGGCGAATAATTCGGTGTGACTTTAACAGTGATTTTCTTTTTGGGATTTAATAGGTTACTTTTGGCTATTAAGTTTTATTTTTTGATATGAATATTGTATCATTGCTGAAGATAGAATGCTTTGACTCTATATTTATTTTTTGAGACGTGTCATTGCTTGAAGATTTTTCCTACAATAATAGAAACATTGAAGGAAGTCACGGGAGGGGCTACCAATGAGGTTAAAGCGGTAATGCATTGCGAGTTTCTCATATTATCTATTGGAACGGGACCAAATTTCAAAAAGGCTATAGCGTGCAGGAAAGCGCGAACTGGGGTTTATTAAATTGACTTTACAGAAGAGGGAATTTTCCGCTTTTGAATATCTTGGATAGAGGAAACAATGTAATGATAGGCAAGATACTTCCCATGCACATTAAGAATCTTAATGCCCATCGTCGTTATCTTCGGATTCAGGACGAAACTTTGGATGGCGATAAATCTTCCTTGAACTTAGCCACCGAGAAGAATTTGGGGGATTTGGTGGAAGTTGGTAAAGCTTTGTTGCGAAGACAAGTTTCTGTAGAAAAGGACCTATCAACGATCTATTTTGGATTTATCAATGCTCGGGCTCTCACGAGGAATATTCACTTATTTGTTTTTTCCTTATTTATATTTTGACTCTTTCTCTTATTCATTAATTGTAATTATGCTCACGTGATTGAAAGGTATATTCATTTATTTGTTTTTTCCTTATTTATATTTTGACTCTTTTGCTTATCCATTAATTGCAATTATGCTCATGTGTCTATAGGTTTGCTAAATTCCTTAATGAAGGAAAATTCTATTTTAAAACCTAGTTCGATTTCTATGTCTCTGCTAGAAATTAGGTTTGGCAGTAATTCTGAAAGTTGCGCGAAATCTAAAAGTTTGTGAAGAATTGCTGCCAAACCTAATTTCTAATAAAGACATAGAAATCGAATCGGGTTTTAGAATATGATTTTCCCTAATGAAGGAATTTAGCAAACCTACAAATCACATGAGCGTAAATTACAATTAATGGATAAGCGAAAGAGTCAAAATATAAACAAGGAAAAGACAAATAAGTGAATATACTTTGCAGCCACATGAGTGTAATTGCAATTAATGGATAAGCGAAAGAGTTAAAATATAAATAAGGAAAAAACAAATAAGTGAATATACCTCGTGAGAGGCCGAGCATTGGTAAATCCAAAATAGGTCGTTGATAGGTCCTTTTTCTACAGAAACTTGTCTTTGCAGCAAAGCTTACCAGCTTCCACCAAATCCCCCAAATTCTTCTCGGTGGCTAAGTCCAAGGAAGATTTATTGCCATTCAAAGTGTTGTCCCGAATCCGAAAGTAACGACGGTGGACATTAAGATTCTTGATGTGCATGGGAAGAATCTCACCCATGATTATATTGTTTCCTCCGTCCAAGATATTCAAAAGCGAAAAATCCCCTCTCTTGCATAGCCATTTTAATAAGCCCCAGTTCGCGGTTTCCCGTACGCTTTAGCCTTTTTGAAGTTTGGTCCCCGTTTCGATGGATAATATGAGGAACTCACAATGTGTTACCGTTTTAGCTTCATTGATAGTCTCTCCCGTGACTTCCTTCAATGTTTTCATTATTATAGGCAAAATCTTCAAGCAATGACACAATATTTAGTCTCAAGGAATAAGTCTAGAGCCAAAGTATTCTATCTTCAGCAACGACACAATATTCATATCAAAAAATAAAAACTTAATAGCCAAAAATAACTTATTAAATTCAAGAAAGAAAATCACTTGATGTTAAAGTCACGCCGAATTATTCGCCATGACACCACCATCTATGAGATTAAATTTCGTGATTGAAGTGTGGGCCGTTTGGAATTTGTGGGAGAGTAGATAAATTGGTGTTGCTGAAGTTGAGATGCATATGTCAAAAAGGAGGGTATCTTGTCTCGTTGATTTCTTTAACTACAAGGAATGTTTCAATAATCCAAGTTAGGCAGAAACAACTAATTGTGATGATTTGCAGATATTGAAAAAAAGAATATCTCATGACTCGAGAATGTGATTCCTTTAAGACGACTTAATGTCATACATTATAATCACAATGTTGGTCAATGTATCATGCAATCTCTTCTTCCCTAGTAATTTTCTCATGAGATTGTGTAGATGCTTTCCATCATATTTTGGACCTCGAAGACACCTAATGGCCTCCATTAAATCATGCAGCCCCCAAATGCGTACTCTGTGTTAATTAAAAGGAAATATCAATTGTAAAAAGCTTTCTAAATTTGTTAGTAATTCAAGTTCCTCAAAATTAAAATAATTATTTTATTATACTAATTTCATTTATAATAGACGAACTACACTAAGCTATAAATATATGTATACCCGAATTAATGTATTTCTATTGTGCATTTCACATGACATACTCACGAGAAAAGAATCATATTCGATAATTTCTATTAATCACCTGGTTGAGGGAAAATCTTAGATTTTTATTCCAAATAAAAATCCAGAATCTCTTTCGCTGTAAATAGAAGGTCGCCTTCTTCGTTCGGGCAAAGTTAGTATCATAGTAATTAGACCTCTAGTGCTTGTTCCAGCAATTGTGTGGAAGTAGTTGGTGATTTTTACATCTTTATCATCTCCACCATCTTCAACATCCAGTTTCTACATAGGTAGTATCGAATGTAATCTTGGTAAGCTTCATTTTGATATCGAATGTAATGTTGGGAAATTGATTGATGAGTGGTCGATCTAAGATTTCAAAATAAAAATTAGGGAAAACACTAGCAAAAAGGTAGGCATGCTATATTTTACTTGCCCATCTCTTTTGTCCTAATTCAAAATAGCCAATTTCATAAAGGGGAAAACAGAAATCTGATACCCTTTTGATGAATAGTCTTCAAGAAAGAGGGATTAGTAAAATAAAGTAAAATCTCATTTCTACTATATTGACCTTGCCATATGGATTTCTTTATAAAACAAAAATGTCTCCTATCTTACTAATTAAAATGACTAGATTTGTTTTATAGCTTACTTATTAATATGTTGGGTCACACTCGCTTGTCTATATATTTTTGTGTCTAAATTTAAATGAATAAAAAAAGGATATTCAATTGTTTGTTCAATTTATAACCCCACCTAAACATATTATCATTGTTATCAAATCTTAATGTTCATAAATCTGAAACATGAATGTCCATGAAAAATTGAGAAGAAGGTCATTTTTGAAATACCTTAAGTTTAGACTACAAGTAATCGAGAATGACTGTGGCAATTATTCCCCTAATTCCACTTCCGTCGATGCTTAAAATGGCAATGAAAGCCAAGGGCCCTCCATCACTACGTCTTCGACTGCCCATGGTTTCTAGAAGATGAGACCATCCATTGATAGATCAGAAAAAATTTCTCGACCAAAGGTGAGAAAACAATACACAAGAGAGAAAAGGCACTCACTTTGCAAATGCAGCCAAGATGGAGCTCAAGCTAGGTTTTGGTCTCTGTGTCTCTACAATAGGTCTTTGTGTCTCCGCAAGCTAGGCTTTGGTCTCTGCAGGGCAAGGGTTCCCTCTTTGCATTCACTACACTAAAGCCCAAGATCGCTGTCAAATCTAGCCCATGTCTACGAAACTTAAGTCCAACACCTTATTAATCTTATTACTAGAGCCCCCTAATGCTCTTTCTTCTTTCACTTTCTCTCATGCCCCCTTTTTTGTTCACAAACCCCCATCGTTCCCACATTGACCAATATTCGTCTAGACATTCCTAGAACGATGAAATTGCACTACTCAACTGAACGCAGGCAAAAATCAACACTACAACCTACACAAGCTTCAACGAATATCACTAACAATCACCATCATCAGCCATCATTGGAAGCCGTTGCTGGTCACCATTCACAAGCGTCGCTAAGTCACAACCGAAGGAGATAGGCATGTAAAATAAAATGTGAAAGACAAACCAATGTAGGCTTATTCGTATATTAATACTTGCGATATAGAATCTATCGCACCTGAAACCTATAAGGATGATGGAGTGACACGGTTGTTCTTTCTCTAAAGGATGCAGTCTCAAACTATATCTTAAATATCCATTTCCTAATGGTTCCCATGATAATGTTCTTACTCTATTGGCCACTAATTGATTCGGAAAAGAGAGGGGTAAAAAATCACAGCTAAGTGAGTAATACGTATATCTTCTCAATAGATCAAGCACCCAATATGCATATAAATAAGTATATGGCACTACCAAAAACTCATAATCAAACTCTTTAATATACATATCAAATTATGTACAAGTTGTTTTTATTTCAATAGGCTTTATACAATTCAGAAAATATTTATATAAATCATCATAAACATCAATGGTCAAGTCCATTGATCAACTCATATCAAAACACACATCGATAGTCCATCTATCGACTAATCTTTTGCTTAATATCAAACCATAATCACAATACAATATCTTGTGACAAAGTGATCAAGCCATGGCTCTGCCTAGAAAGATATTCTAAACCCGATATTCATAACCATAAATCCCTCAATGGGTTCATAGTGATATTGAACATAAACCTCATTCTCCAATAATCCCACGATCAAGACCATAATTCACCTCATAAACCGTTTTTACAAACCGAATTAAATCAACTTTCACAACTCAATTTATTAAATAGAATGCATTTTATAAAACATTTCACAAATTCATATCCATAGCTTTTGGTCAATTCCTTCACAAAGCAATTAATTAAGATGTTCACAAGTGATCATTTCAAACTATTTTAAATAATACTATTGTCAATTCCTCATAAACCAAGATATAACCATTAGCAAAAGCATTCTTTTCATAAAGAATTTTGTCATTTTGTTTCACGATAATTAACTCATAAGCCATTTCCAGAAATGCTTTACCATGCCATTTCAAAAACAACAAGGTAGTAAATGCCGAATCTGAATTTATGCAGCAATTATGCTTTAACATCACTTTTTCAACATTGTGCCATGCCTTTAACACTTATAATATATACAATTATTACTTGTAAAAATGATTTTTAAAATTCATAGTAGAGATAGCACCACTCACTTGGAAATACCCAAACCAAACAAATCTAGGTAAACAAGGTGACGATCTCGTAATCCTAACAATTAAAGAAGAATCGATGTTACAACCAACTAAATTTCTACCTCAACTATGACTTGAACACACTCACAAATCGTTTGTCCAAAGCGATTAAAATCAAATGAAACTCTTCCTCAACTATGACTCAAACATGTCCACAAATTGTTCATTCCAAAGCAATTATTTAAAGATGTTAGCAATGCGGAGCTTGAGCATGAAACTTGATCACACCATATTTCTCTCCATTGAACCCCATTTCAAACGTACTTACAATCAATGAAAAGCCCTTTCAATGTGCTACAAGAATCCCAAATTGACTGACCTAAAATCCAGCTGAAAACCAATGAAACACGGCCCCAAAATTGCTGGACGCACACTTTTCATCACGGACAGGAAATTATGAAAACTCGTTTTAGATAAATCATAAACTCAAATCAAGTTCTGTAGAATCCTACAGCTCCACAATATTTTAAACTATCATTTTCAAGAAATTGCACAACTCAAAAATTAGACGTGACTCAAATCTCACATAATTTCGAATTTAAGCCTTAATCTTGGAAAACTAACCTGATTGAAAGAATGAGGGGGTGCGAATACTTGCCAAACATTGCATTACATAGTTGAATTGACTTGGCGAGGTGTCCGCCGCCTCCCCTTCTTTCTTCTTCTTTCTTTCTCTCTCTTTTCTCTCTTCCTGCGCGAGGGTTTCTCTCTCGCTCGCTCCTGTTGCTGCACATTTTTTTTTCTTTCCTTTCCTTTGATTTGGTCAACCATAATAAATTTTACAGAATCAAGGCCGACACCACACCGAGGATGGCGGTTCATAACCACGCACACATGGAACAAAAGACAAAGAAAACATTGATTCAGAAAAAGCACATGGGTTAGTTGAAAGGACTTTGAAATTCATTTAAAATGACTTAATCTAGACCAATGTGCTTTCGGTTTAGACAAAACGAAACAAACTTGTACTGGGTTCTTATAGGCATTTCCAGAAAAGGTTATAGGCACCGGTCTTAAAGATATCCACAGTAATCGTTTCAAATCGAGATTTCACAACTAGGCTAGCAAAGACTTGATATAGTATGTTTGCACCAAGGAGAGAAAGGGAGAAGGAACGCACAGCACCTCAATCATTCTCTCGAAACAGGGTGTTATGGTGGGTTGAGCCTTACCTTGCTAAAGAAGAGTTCTTGGCTATAAGCTCCTCGGCAGTCGGTGGGAGGTGTAAAAGCCAGAGAAGGAAGGTCGAGCAAGTGTACAGCCCTCCGACTACTCTTGCTCGGAAAAACAAAGCGGGACGGGGGCAAGACTAGCGTGGCTTGAAGCGGTGAACAGCAACGAGCGGCCGCGTAGAGAGATAGTCAGACAAGAGCGACGAAAGACGAGAAGAAAGATGGTTGATGCAGAAAGAATGCTCGAAGGGAGTCATTCTCGTGTTGACAACTAGATGTACGGTGTGGTCGGCTTCGGGAACGTAGGTGAGGAGGAAGCCGGGAGGTCCATAGAGAAAAGGACGGAGCGAGAACAGCGAAAGGAGCAAGCCGAGGGAGATGTCGGATTGAGAGGAGACGAAGGCGGATGGCTCAGTGAGGGGACGCCGGGACTGGCTGTGACTGGTGACGATGACGGTGGCGATGGCGATGGACTGAGGAGGGTGGTCGACACTGAGGTTGAAGTGAGGGGAAATGGAGAAGAAGAGAGCGTGTCTACAGAGGAGAAAAAAAAAGAAGTCTTTTCCCGGTCCCCCCAGGCGAACATCCATAAGAGTTAAAATCTTTTGGGTCCACTCCGCGTTCCAAGAGGTACGTAGCCACAGGGCTGTCCTTGTGGATACTTCCAGCCAGAGAGATATGATCAATAGTTATGCTGTCTCCAAAGTTCAATAGGCAATAGGCATCCTTCACTCCATGAGGACCGGGGAGGACCCATGGTCATGTTCTTAAAATAAGGAGGTTCATGAATGTAAATCGAGCTTGGATCCCATGAATAAAGGGTAGAGGAAGGTACAGCGAGCTGATTCCACATAGGATTTCCCCTTGTAATAGCGTCATAAGTGCTCTTAAACATGTCCGGCAACACACTAGCTTGAACAACCTACATCAGAGTAAAATGCATGTGCATTGGTCCAACTGTAAGAGATGGAGAGCACCAAAGAATCAACGCCGTGAACTCAATAGGCATCTACCTCTGCAATTTCCTCATTACTTCGCCAAATATCCTTCAAATACATTTTTTTCCCATCCTGTGATGTTCCAATAGGTTCCTTACCAAAATCAATGTCAACCTAATTGAAAAAAGGAGTCAGCGAGTCCCCAGAAGCTATTTGAGTCATGATAACTGCTGATAACAAAGTACGCAATTCTGAATTTATCAGCTTCAGAGTAAATAATAATGCGACTAAATTTAAGTAAAAACCACATATTAGGGCTTTCATGTGGTCATATTGGTATGCAAATGTTTTAATGAAGGCTCAAATGGAAGTATCCAACAAGATATAATGACATCGGGTAAAATTCCACCAGAGACATCTGCATGCGTACTGTGCCTGCAAGTGCATATGCAACTACCAATGGAGGTGAAGTCAGATAGTTAGCTCTCATCAATGGGTGAACACGGCCTTCAAAATTTCGATTTCCAGAAAGCACAGCTCCAGCAATCATATCCGCAAAATAAACCAAAAGCTAACTTTGGCTGAACTGGAAATATCATGAGAATGATCCACTACAGATAAATAAGCAAACAGAATCATCAGCAGGTGGACCAAAATTATAAAGATTGACAAATAGATGGGGCAATGGAAAGAACATCAGAATAACCACACGCAATTTCAGTTTAGTCGCTAGGAACTCAGGAAAGAGAATGAAAGAATTGGTTGAGAAGCATAAGCGAGCACAACTGTATGATTTATCTTGATGCAAAGCAAGGAAGTCATCAAAGCTCGACACATATATTAAAAACAAGATGAACCTTAGGGACATTTTCAAGTCTTGTTTGGTGCTTGTTGCCTATATATTACCTAGCAAGATGGATACAGATTGCATTTCCATTAGCACCTCTTTCCATAAAAAGCAGGAATTATCAGATGAAACTCTTGCCCATAAAGCAACATTACTTGTTTATCTTATCTATTTCAGCCAAGAGAGAATTTCAACAGGCTATAAAGCTGAAGCTAGAGGTGCTAAAAGGGCTTGTGGCATGATGGCACAACTTCGTGGATACAATTCTTGCCTGCTGGAACTAAATCTTCAGGGTACTTGGAATGACTCAAGAAGCCTCGCTAGAGTTTTCTTTATCCTCCTCATTAGGCTAACTCTGACTCTCTGGATGATTTTGTTTTTAGTCACATGCTAATGCCTGTAGATTTAGATAACTTACATACTTCAGACAAAGATAGGCCAGTTTCAAGGCAAGAGGTTACTGTGACTTTTTAATTCGCATTTTTTTCACACATTGACCGCCTGTGTAGTATATAAAAAGAAACAAGCGAGATGTACCATTGTCTGCAATTGCAGGGGAACTGATTCATTGAGTTCTCCTGAATTTCCAATGCATGTAGTGCAACCATAACCAACTTAATGAAAGCCCTGCTGGTTCAGCTACTTTTGCAAGCCGCTGCAGAAGCATATGTTGGAACAATAAGTAATACGCTCAAATAGCTATTGATTTATAAGAAGATACAACTTGCACACTTCTTGAGCAGGTACTTTGTGACAACTCCAGATCCAGGTGCAAGACTTGTTTTAATCCATGGTTTAACCTAAGACATGCTCATTCTTGTTGTTAGTCTCTTCTGTAACTATGTTTTTGTGCCAAATCTCAATTTGAAATGCTTAGAGTTAGGCCACCAGAAATGTGCAAAGGGGTCAAAACATTTGAGAATTGAAAACCAACCTACAAACCAAGTTCACAAGCATTCTTTGCAACAAGCCCGGCAACAAGCATGACACTAGGGTTTGACGTGCTTGTGCAACTGGTAATTGCTACAATAACGACACCGCCATGCCTAAGCTCTGCAGCTATTCCATGGAATGAGAATGGTACCATTCTATCTTGTGCCTCCTTGGGGACAGCAAATCCCTGAAATAATTTAAAGTGGGAAACAAATATGCAAAAGTCACATGAATCAACATTATGATGCCCCAATTGGTTTATGATGGTTAAAATCAAGTTTCAGATAACAATGTTAGCTAATATATATATATATAATCAGATCAAAATCAGCCATATAGAATTTGCAATTGAAGGCAATCAACTGGCTTCCAGAAGACAAAAAAATCTAAAAAGCTGAACAAACTTAAAAGCAACACACATAAGAAGTACCTCCATATAAGGAGAATTGATTCAAATTAAGTTTTATCCGTGGGCTGCTGAAACATCATCACCTGGTGAGGACTATCCCAGAACCAGGTGGCACGACAAACATGTTATGGAAAGCAGTGGATCCCCACTTGAGGAAAAAAAATCTCTCTTTACTCCAATTCCATATTAGCCTACAAAGCATTCTCATTTCTGGCTACATTAACCTGAAGAGAATGATCGACAACCAGGTCCACCGGAACCTGCAGGCATGAGATATCGTAAGTTATCAGTCCAGTTATCAAATCCTCAAAGAAACACCCCCCCCACCAAAAAAAAAAAAAAAAAAAAAAAAAACTACAGAATTTATTACAAAAAAAATTCAACTGTGACTACACATGTTGGGATGCTATTAGTTTTCTAGAGATTTTGATTCCATGTGAATTGCCATGCAGTCGTTCACCCTTAGGAGAAACAGTGCAACTGCAAACTCCTATAAGCTTTCGTTCAATGTGAAAACGAATCTTTGACTTCAGAGTAGCAACAAAAAATAACTAAGGCCATGACTCAGCAAAAGTGAGCATTCTTGTGCAAATAGGTTGAACTCTTGTTTTCTCAGGTTTTGGTGGACGTGACAAAATGGTACATCTAGGGATCACCCAGTAGAGGAAATAGTAGTTGGAATTTGGCAATAACAAAAAAATTCACAAATCAACTTGTTCAAAAGTCACCAACCAACGGATTGATCTTTTCAGGATCACCGCCAAGATCCTTCATGGCATTCCGCATGCAAGCAAGGTCAACCACCGCCGGTACTCCTGTAAAATCATGTTCAACAACTCAGGAGGCTTAAAATGTGTAAGGTGCAACCCAAAAAGCAAGCTACTGTCATCATATAATTAATTTTTAACCTGCAACAGGACACGGGCAGGCTTGAAGGGAATTTCAACTTGCTTAGTTGATGTGTTCTCCCAGTCAATGATCTTTTCAACATCATCCTTGGTGACTAGGAAGTTGTCGCAATTACGGGTAGCAGATTCCAAGAGTATTCTTATAGCATTGTTCAGAAATGATGGTAACGACTTTATTAGACCCCAGGCAAGAATCAGATGAATACAGAAATCAATAGGGCAATATAATCTTAGTTTGCATTCAAGCAAATGTTTGAGGAATCCATAATTTTCCTTTTTGCCAGAGAATTAAATTTGATTAGTAATGTAGTCTTTGGCGAACAAATAAGCTGACAAAAACTGGCAAAAGAAAATTTTCCTTCAAAAACGATTTCTGCACTTCTACTTTTAGTTTGCGGCATGTTTGCAAGAACTTTGTTTTTGTTTTTTTAAAAACATCTTTGATGAGAACAGAGTAAATGCACATCCATCAATGAAACTGATGCACATACCTACTCGGGGATCGTTCAAAGCTGGCAAGCTATAAAACTTTCCAAACTCGTCACCTCCAGGCTTGGGAAGGCTTGTCTATATTCTCTTGAAAGCATGTTCGGGAGCTAGAGTTCAAGAGGGGAAATTGCTCGGAATTTAGCACTTGCAGAATGATATCTCATCAACCAGATTATCCGTGATCTCCACCTCTGATTCCATTCTATCATGATTGCCGCACAAGATGAGCCCATTAGCAGAAATACTATGATCATTGATAATCTATTCACCTGTCAAAACTAAGTTATGCATGTACCACACTTTCATGCAATAGATACTTGAATTTAATCGTATCTATAGCTAAGACCAATCATACAGAAAACAATAGGAAGGACCTTCGACAAAAAAAAAAAAAAAAAAAAACAATAGGAAGGACCGCACAGTTTTGACTGCATGATTTGCGCCGGGGGTGGGGGTGGGGGTGGGGGCTCGCATACGGGCACGGGCGCGATCCGCGCGAGGGTCATTGGATTGTTAGTCAAATCTCTCGTGAAAAAATTGGGTTCTACGTAAATATAATTTTTGAATTTTAATCTAACGTGTAAAGTAATTATTAAACTTTTAATTTATTCAATGTGATTTTTAAACTTTTATTTAATATGTAATGTTGTCATCGAACTTGTAATTTGTTTAATATAGTCCATAAATCTTTTATATATGTTTAATCTATTTATTAGATTATGTGAAAATATTCGATATTATTCTTGAACTTCGATTGATGGAGGACGATCAAGATGCATGAAATCAAAGGCCACCAATCTTGATGCCATTCCATTCTTGATTTGATGAACTTTGCTGAGAGTGTTGCTTGAATGGATTGCATGATTTGAATGTGGACCGACATAGTGAGTGGCGATCGATGGCGGCATCCATGGAGGAGGTGGTCAATTGGAGCCAAATGGTGGTAGTCGACCGATATCCACGCCGGTCTTAATAATCTTGTAATGGCTTGAGTCCAGTTAATTAGGAAACTTAGGTTCTAATTAGCTTATGCTATAGTTAATGAAAACAATTTATATTTAGCTTCACATTTAAATAAACGGTTAGGGTAGTTTAGTCTAGCATCACCTTTTATGAAAATGATTAGAATTTGAATCATTTGTTAGGTTCATGTCTCAAGGCTTCACAATAAGGTCATGTAATATTCTTTCCTTAACATTGCATCGAGTTTTCTTTTTTTGCATTTAGATAGCCGCTTTCAATAACTTGAGTGTTTACATTTCCACATTGTCTTTCAATATATTGATTGTTAATTTCTTTTTCTAAACTTTTTTAGGATTAATCTAGATATTAATGAAAAGAAACCCTAAAAAACATTTGCATGTCAAACTTGGAAATGGTTTTAATACCTTCAGGATTAATCGGTAATCAAGATGGCATGACTACTTAGATAAATGACCAACCAGTTAGTGGTATTGAAAGGGCATTAATAAACATTAATGTAAGCAAGTTCCTGAACTTAAAATAGTTGGCTATGCAGGAAGTGAAAGATCCACTTAACCTCACTTGATTTCTAACCGGCCTTAATAGATTAGTGTCGATTCCTATCTCACTTAGAAATACTTAGAATGTTAAAAACTTTAAAAACGAAAATCCAACGTACTATTAGGTATAAGCTTGAGAGAGGTCGCGAGTTAATTCATTGATCGATTGACTCATCTTTTAACCAATACTCATAAACCTATTATCGTGTTTTCCCCAATTGTCGTAGAAAAATGGTTTGCAACAATGACAAGGTATTATCGTTACATAAATACTTTCCTTAACAACACAGTGGCGTGCCTGGGACCGGTGAAGCAACATCTGCGTCATTTGACTTGGGTCACTACCTATAAAAACTCCTTAATAAAATGAGATTAGAGAAGAATTTTTTGAAATAAGTGCAGTATCATAAAAGTATAATTAAGTTTAAAAACTTAAAAAAGTAAACTTATCAAATTAATATGATTAGATCCTTCCGTTAAATTCATCCAATTTAACTAACCGAAAAATGGTAATGCGGCTTTTTATATTTTGTTCTTTCTCCTATGCGGCAACTTATGTGGCATTAAACTTAACTAAAGCATTAAGATCATGTCGTTTTGATCTGAATCTAAATTTTTGCAACAAATCTTAATTAAATTAGGTTTAAATATCCAATAGTTTTTCCCCAAAAAAAGACAAACTAAAAAAGGCTATTTTTTTTTTTTTTTTTTTAAACTCGTGACTCAATTGCAATTTAACAAGAAGTTTTAGGACTTCTATTATACAACTATGCCCACCGTGAGATAAATATCCTGAACTTTATTTACATAAATAATCCAAACCATTGAACTTATATACCATTGTGACAAATATATTCCGGATAGAATTGAAATAGAGAGTAAAGTTTGGATTTTTTTTTTGTGACAAAAAAAGTTGAGAATATTTATGTTAGGGTTCTGGGTGGTACAAAAAAGTGCTTGGGGGTATTTGTGCGATATTCGCTTCTTCTTCTTCTTCTTAAAAAAGAAAATATACACAATCAACAAAGAGGAAAAAGAGCTCTCGATATCCTTAGGCTATGTCTAGTAATATGGATTTACGTCAAGATAGGATAACAAATTATCATTTCCGATGTTTGGTTACATCATCTAGACCGGATAAACATAGATAAATCTAGATAAAATACCAGATAAAAAATCCAGGGTAGAGAGTGGGATAAGCCAGATTAGATAAGAAAATTTGAAAATAACTTAACAAGCACAGCTCCGTCAACATCACATGCAACCCTCCACCGGCATTGTCTCTATCACTCACTCTTCTTCCCTTTTCTAGGACGCCACCTCGAGCCCATCACCCTTTACAGCCTCTCCATCTTCACTGTCAATTCTCTCCTAGGCTTTGACCCCATGACATTCTAACGATCTATTATCGCTTATCACCAGGTCTATTTAGTCATTAACGTTTGTACCATATTTTTCAAACGAATGGAATTCAGTTTCCCGAGAGATTTAAAGAGGGAATAGCGAATCAAGCACAGAAGACAGAGAGAAGCGGTGATTAGAATATGAGAGCCGTAGTGCTTGCAATAGTAAAGAAAGAGATCAGGGTCGGTACAATCAAGAGCGGCGTCTTCGCTCAAGCGCATGTGTGTCATTCTCTTCGGCATCTATCTTTCACACCCGCACACACAAACACAGAATCTCCTCAATTCAGTTCTCAGATTTTCAAAAAGCTAGAACTCGGACTCCAAGGAAAAAGCCAATCGCAACCGATTTGGGTCAAGTCCAATTCGCTTGATTTGTCCGTCCTCATCATTGGAGGAAACGGTTTTCATGCTTTTTCCTAACAACATTTGCTGAAATGTTTACAGTGGAAAAATGAAAAACTTTCTAAATTATATAAATCTTTTTTACAACATTTTCAAAGATTTTCAATCCTATCATAAATTATACTAAGCATATATGATGGGATTTTCTTCTATCCAGAGGATATTTGGAGAATTTCAAATCCCACCTTATCATATTCTATCCCAATTTAAATTCGAACAACCAAACGTGGCTTAGGGCTTATATATTGCTGCTCAATTTTTCCTCCCTTGCCTCTCACCGCTCACCGCTCACCGCTCGGCCTCAAGCTCTCACGTCCCTCTCTCGCGCTCGACGCTCAGTCCCTGCGATTGTCTACCTCGCTCGTTGCTGTTGTAGGAAGTCCCCGTTCGTTGCACACGAACACCAGGTAAATTTGTTATTTTGGTTTATCTTTCCTTATGTTTCGGTGAGGCCGATTGTGGTGTTGTGGATCTGGAATATGAGTATGAGTTTGAGGCTGTGCGGGTTGATCGCAGGCAAAAAGAGGGAAGGTGTATTTCATCTATCGAGTGGACGCTGAATTGGTTCCTTGCTTTGCTCATTGGAATTGGTAAGCTCTGATCTGCGCACTTTGCAAGTCTATTGGTAGTTTGGAGATTAGGGCTTTTTTTTTTTTTTTTTATGTTGTGTTTGAATTTAACTTAGGTTGTGTTAGAATTTCAAGCTTAGTTCAGGTGGCAGCCGCAAACTGGACCAGTCTTAATTAGTTTGCAGACTGGATAGTGCACGATGCATTACAAGAGATAAATAAATGAAAAATGAAAATACAGCCGGTCCCAGCCCAACCCAAGCAGAAACTCAATAGTGCTAGTATCGACATCTGCAAATTTATGTTCGTGGAGTTCTCCATTATATTTCGTTTTTCTCATGTTTATGTTCTGTGCTCCACTTTTACGCCCGGCAGCAAACGGCGGTAGTCCAGTGGTCGATGGAGATGGTCGCCGGTGCAGCAAAATAAATCTATTTATTTTCGGGCGAAGTTACTCATATTCCGGTGTTCACGCCAAGATCTGTGTGCACTTAATTTGCATAATGAAGAAACATCGAGCCACTAGGGGTTGCCCTAGGGCCACCATTCTCCTATGGGAATAGGAAGGTGGGGATCCCCACCTCTAGGATTGGGGGTTTATGGGTATATTCTCAGTTTCTGTAGATAGAAACTCTTTAATTATACCCCAAAAAAAAGGACGGAGAGAGTATAATAAGAAATAATAAAAAAAAATGTTGGAAATTGAAGGCGTTAGGAAGATAGGAGATGAATTGGTTGAGTTTCGTTTAGTTGGTGTTCATATAGTTTAGGAAATTATGCTAGTGCAAGTTACATGGAACTTTTATAACGTGATTAATGAAGCATTTTATGTACGGTTAGATCTATATTGGAACAGTTTGGTCTTTTGTGTTGCGGAATCTTTGTACATTTGAACATTTGAACATGATTATATATGTATATTCATGAAAGTAAAAAGTATTATTTGATTCATTTTCTATATATCTCCTGTTTAAATGCCTCAAATTCATGTTCAATGCTTGAACTTTTACTATATGTTCTGAGGTGATTAATTAGTTGAGTCGAGATTGATCACGTGAACGAGGTAACTAAGTCAGAGCTCGAACAACAGTGAGGTCAATGTAGGGATTGAGCGCAATAGCTGAAGCATGAAAGTTTACGTCCAACTTAATCAAATTTTAATTTCATCTTATTTATGTCCAATTGAACCTGCCACGTATAAAATATGGGAAAGTTGTTGTCAATTACGAAGCTATATATTTCTTTTTTCTTTGGGGAAGCGGAAAATTTCATGGGTAAAAGACATCAAATTAGGAAACTATATATTCACAATTGTGGCTACGGATTTGGTGTATGCATCTCTGTATCTTTATTCACTGCCGCCAAAAGCAACATTTACACTTTAGCCAGATACTGCCTAGTCAGCAGGTGCGCTGGTAACTATCCTAATTTCTTCTTGATGTTATTTCCTGCTTGGAAAGGTCTAATATTTTTCAGACTCAAATTGCTTTCCTGTTCAGTTGGAGCAACCGTTCGTGTTATATATACAGGATGCACTGTCTTATTGCTAAGTTCGAACAATTACTTTTGCTTTCTTCTGTGTTGTTTTCTCACGCTTGAATAGTTAAGAAGAATCGATCAATGGAAGGAGACCAGAATCTCATCTCCATTCTGAGCATTGATGGAGGAGGGATTAGAGGAATAATTCTGGCTGTTATTCTCAATTTCTTGGAGTCCGAACTTCAGGTAAGTCAAGAGTGACTTTCTACTTGAATAAAATCTCTTTCTTCACAGACTTTATGTTCAGATTCATGGTCGTTAAGATTTGAGTACATTTGATCACTACTCTTGTAGAAACTCGATGGCCCAGAGGCAAGAATCCCTCACTACTTCCACACTATCAGCGGAACAAGCAACGGCGGTTTGATAACAGCAATGCTCACTTGCCCAGATGAAGCAGGCTGCCCCTTATTCACCACGAAAGAAATCATTGAATTTTATCTGAATGAATTTCCTAGAATTTTCCATCCACCCAGGTAATTAATGAAATTGTTGGTCTTTTTCTTTTTTTTCATGATTATTCCAATTGAAATGAACAATTGAGATATTATGTTGTATACAATTACTGATAGCCTGGTTGATGTACTACTTCTTGAGGTAACTATGTCGATTTTAGGTATTTTATTCTAATTAAATTAGAGTTCTAACTTTATCAACACAGAAGTCACTTTTGGAAGCTGCCGTATTTGGAGAGGGTGAATACATTTTTATGGGGTCCAAAATATGATGGAGAATACCTGCATAATGTTGTCAGTAAATTGCTTGGGGAAAGGAGATTGCATGACACGTTGACCAATGTAGTGATTGTGGATTACGATACTATATTGAAACAGCTAGTCATATTCTCAAGCCATGAGGTATTATTCATTCTTCTGTTTTCAAATATGTTTTCGATATTCACAAATCATGATAATCATTTGTTTCCATTTAACATGGATTGTTGGGATCTTGTTCGTTAGATGAAAAAATCACCAAGACTAGATGCCCCCCTTTCCGATATATGCATCGGGGCCATGGTGATACCGGGTTACCTGCCCTCCCACTATTTCAAGACAATTGACCATTTGGGAAATATCACAAAATTCAACCTCTGCGGACTTGTCGCAAATAATTCGGTACATTTATAACATCTAGTGATTGCACTACGTTTGGCTTTTAAGATTTATTCCTTTGAGACTTAATATTGTCTTTGCTTGAAGAGTGGGATTGCAATAGGGGAAACAATAAGCGAAGTGACAGGAGGGATTGACAGTTTGGTTGAAGCGAGAAAGCATGGCCAGTTTCTCCTTTTATCGATCGGGACAGGGATAAGAGACTCGCTCGATGATAGCATTCTCTATCTCATCAAGGCTCTTGACGCCAAAGATTATTACCTTCAGATTCAGGTTTTTGGCTCAAGCATTTACTAAGTTATGTTCTTAGATTGCAATAGCCAAATAGTTGACTCTTTCTATTTGAATTTCATGTGTTCAGGATGATATTTGGGGTGGGGACCTATCTTCCATAGGCAAAGCCACCAAGGAGAATTTGTTGGATCTAGTGAAAGTTGGTGAAGATTTGTTGCAAAAACCGGTTTTTAAGAGAAACCCAAAAAGTGACAGGCCGTATTCTAAAGAGACCTATGCCGAGGTTCTTGTAAGGTAAATTCACGTTTTTGTTTTTTCTTACCCTCTGGGCTTATCCGCCAATTGCAATTTCAGGCTGTGTGGTTGCAGGTTCGCGAAACTGCTTTCTTGGAAAAAAAGGGAAGGTCGATTGTCACTGAATTTCATGGAAGGGCTGAGCCAATGCAAGAAGGGGAAGAGGCATGTCAATCTTTCAGGAATACCGACCAAAAAAAAAAAATCTTTCAGGAATACCGACCAAAAAAAAAAAAAATCTTTCAGGAACATCCATGGGAGAGCTGAGCCGATCCAAGAAAGGGAAGGGGCCTGTCGACATCTCTGAAATGCCCAGGCGCCCGTCATGCGAAATGTAGTACTGAACATCATACGATACGTTGAAAACCATGTCTCTTGCATAGTTTGCATAGCAGAGTTGGCTGTTACTGTTCATAGATTGACAAATTCTTGTGTTATTAGTATGCGCTGCCGACGTATATAGGTTTTATGCATCAAGTTCAGTGACTGCACAGGAATCTATAGACACAGCCGCACAGCGTCTCCCAAGTCCCTTGGTCATCACTTCACTCTCCTTCCAGCCTCTCTGAATAGGTCGGGAAGGAGCAAACTGAAAGAGCTGCCGCTACAATCAATCTCATGTTATGAGGCTCACACTACATGTCGGAATCTGAGTAGACAGGCCAAAGAGGGCTGCCGCATCATGGGTCAAGATTGTCGCAACAATTACAAAAAATTCATCCAGTTACACTTCCCCTAAATCTCACAAACGAGATTCATCAATAAAGTTTGTTTCCAATCCTTGCATTCCACGGCAGGGCAGCGACATGATATTTTGAACGAATGCCAGAAAATCTGCAACGTAAAGACAGCTGGTCACCTCAAAGGTATATGACATTGAGTTTTGAAGAGTAGACGAATCCTATAATTTCTAGTATAAACTGTTCAAACACGAATCTATTTTGCATCGAGCTATCGCAGTTAATGAGTTCAAGCGCAATTCCCGTCGCGTGCCATGGTGAAAGTGAGACTACCCGCGAGTGTGTGTTTAGATAATCACTCTTGGTCCTTTGTGACAAGTCTCTTATTATACTTTTCAGTTTTTGGAGATACATGGTACTTCGCATTGCATCCGCGACTTACAAAACATAGATTCAGCAGTCCAGCTAAAACTATGATATCGTGCACAATTGTAGTCTTGACCACGGAGGAATAGCTGAAGGCTGGGAGACCGGCAACCGGCAAAGCAAGAAGAGAGGGAAAAAAAAGGAAAAGAAAATTTTCAAAAAATTCCAAAAAATATTTAAAAATAATAAATTTTGTTCACATTAAGGCCAACCATATCACATAGGATGGTTGGTGTTCACATTAGCGAGTTCCACCTAAAATTAATTGGATAGACTCAATTGGCAAAAGATGAAAAGGTTTAGGATTCAATTGGTAAAATTAAAATATTTAAGACTGAATTGGTAAAAGTACAATGAGTTTAAGATTTTTTGGATAGACTCAATTGGCAAAAGATGAAAAAGGTTTAGGATTCAATTGGTAAAATTAAAATATTTAAGACTGAATTGGTAAAAGTACAATGAGTTTAAGATTTTTTGGACAATTTTCCCCTAAAATTACGAATGTGAACATATTTTCCAAGCACAGAGTGTCCAAAAATAGCATCTTCTACATGGTGGATGGATTGCTGGATAAATCTCGACATGTTTCCTCGTGGATAGAATAATTAGCGATGTCCCAATGCAGGTGGTCCAAGCACCTTACTCCTCATCTCTCCTTATCATGCGTCGACTAGAATGACCCTTGTATATTAATATTATGGAGGAACCTTGTGTGTGTACCTTGTTCTACATTTAATCAGCATACTGTATTTAGGGCAGGGGTGAAGAACATTGAATGCATTTGTTGTTTGAAGTCTTGAATGTTAGGTGCACTTGTCACTCTTCTCCGAAGATGGATCTGTAGTTAGAGATTGAGATTAATTGCTCCTTGCATGTCAAATGGCATAAACAAGATGGCAGAATTGATTTTGTTGCTAAACATATGCATACTTTTGAGGAGACAGAGGAAGAGAATTTGTAATACAATTAGTGGAGAGTTACTACTAAGGAACTTACTTGAGCGACATTATTAGCGTTTCCCTTCGTTTGTCATCTCAATTTTTTATGATTAGTCCTTAACAATGTTGTTATTAGTATACTGCTTTTATTGCTCTAAAATGGTGCTTACTTAGCTTCAACTTTTGCCCTGATGCTTGATAGTGTGACTTTTAGAGCCCAACGTCTCCGGTTTGACCCGGGATATGAACCTCCTAACAGTAAATGAACCGACGTTGACTTGCAGAGGGTGCCCAAGGAGGGTGACTACATGGCATGCTATTGTTTGGGCATATTGAAACCGAAGCTGCACTATGTGGATGGTGATTCATGGGAGGAACTTGATGTCATGGAGATCAAAGATGGAGCACATACGTTGCGTTGGCTTGTGTGAGTATGGATTTAGACTTGGGAAGATTTCCGCACCTCCATGTAGCTCAACATCTGAATTATCGATGCCTGAAAAGTTTAGGCTGGCATTTCTCAAAAGAAACAATTGGTTAACCCTGAAACATGCGTAGAACGTGAGGCAATATCAATGGCGTATGGACAAAAGAGTTTATGGCAATGGCTATGAGGGCAAAGGCGCTTGCTCTGGCCTCCAAATTGAGCAAATTGCTGCATAATAGGCACTAATGTCTTCAAATAGTTGGGGCCAACACCTCGGAGAGTGCTTTCGTTGGATGACCATGTTATTTTCTGGTGTTTGTGTTTTATAATGTCTGTAGCATATGGCCTTGTTTTGATGAGGTTCAGCTAGGGTGCGTGTTGAGCATTCTTGTGAGCTTAGCATTTGGGCCGTCATAAATATGTAATTATTAGATTTGATCATGTAAAGTCTATATCCCAGGGTGACGAGAGGAACCGACAGACATTTCATAGCGTGTGAAATAGCGTTAGAAGTGTCCAATTGGTTAGCAAAGAGCCAGGCTTGAGCAGGGGCAAGCCTTTTTAGGTTTGTAAGTTGTTCTTTATGCATCTGAATCTTGTAGTAGTGCAACATTGGGCCTTGATAATAGGACAAGTTTGGGTCAATTGGGCTTGGATGATGGGCTGAACTTTGGGCCTATTTAGAGTAAAAAATGGGCCAATTTGGGCCGGACATTGGGCTGGCCTAGATAGTGTCCTAATTTGGTCCAGACTTTAGGGACCATTGAGCCTAAAAATTGATGAAGTTTAGGCCGCACTTTAGGAATGTTGGCCTAGAAAATGGGTTGGACTTTGGGCCTCTAGGGCCTGTTGACGCATGATTTTATTGATTCGGTGAGTTATCCATTCTAATAAAATATTAAAAAATAGATAAATAAATTAATAATTGTATATATTATGATTTATGGGCACATTTGAGTCATAATTAAGATAGAATTTTATTCGGTTGTAATGTTGACTCTTATTTAATTATTAGAATTACGAGATCATTGGCTCATTCAGCCACGTGTTATTTAATTTGGGTATTCCTGCTATTTTTTTTATGAATTTTTAAACTGATATTTTCAAGTAATAATTGTATATATTATAAGCATTGAAGTCATGGCATAATGTGGAAAAATTGATGTTTAAAGCATAGTTGATGCTTGCTACATAAATTCGGATCAGACATCTATTACCTTGTTAATTTTGAAATGGTATGGTAAAGCATTTCTAGAAATGGCTTACGAGTCGATTATCCTAAAATGAATTGAGCAAATTCTTTTGTTAATGGTTATATGTCTTGATTTATGAGGACTCGAAATTGGCATTATTTGAAATAGATTGAAATGATTATTTATGAACGTCTTAATTAATTGCTTTGTGAAGGAATTGCCAAAAGTTATGAATATAAATTTGTGAAATGTTTTATAAAATGCATTCTATTTGATAAATTGAATTGTGAAAGTTGGTTTGATTCGATTTGTAAAATCAATTTATGAGGTGAATTATGGTTTTGATTGTGAGATTATTGAAGAATGAGGTTTATATTCAATATCGTTGGGAACCTATTGAGGGATTTATGGGTATATATACCAAGTTTATGATATCTTTTTGGGTTAAGTCACGATTTTCTTGGTGATATTCGATGAAGCTTGTGTAGGTTGTGGTGTTGATTTTTGTATGCGTTTAGTTGAGTAGTTTGATTTCATTTGTTTTGGGAATGTTCGGACGAATATCGATCGATGTGGGAATGATGGGGGTTTGGCAACAAGAAAGGAGGCGTGAGAGAAAGTGAAAAAGAAATAGCATTAGGGAGCTCTAGTAATAGGATCACTAAAGTGTTGGACTTTAGTTTTATAGACATGAGCTGGATTTAACTTTTAAGTAATCTTAGGCTTGAGTGTAGTGGTTGCAGAGAGGAACCATTGCCCTGTAGAGACCAAAGCATAACTTGTGGAGACACAAGAACTACTTGTAGAGACATAGAGGCTAAAACTTAGCTTGAATTCCATCTTGACTACATTTACAAAGTGAATGATTTTCTTCTTGCATATTGTTTTCTCACCCTTTGTTGAGAAATTTTTTTGTGATCAATCAATGTATGGTCTCATCTTCCAAAAACCATGGTCTATGTAGTGATAGAGGGCCCTTGACTTTTATTGACATTTTAGGCATCGACAGAGGTGGAATTAGGGGAGTAATTGCCATGGTCATTCTCATTTGGTTGGAGTCTAACTCAAGGTATTTTGAAGATGACATTCTTCTCTATTTATTTCAACTTTATGAGTATTAAGATTTGATAATAGTGATAATATGTTTAGATGGTTCAAAATTGAACAAACAACTCAATATCCTATTTTTTATTCTTTTAAAATAGGACACATGAAAACATAAAGACAAGTGAGTGTGATCTAACATATAAATAAGAAATCTATGGGACAATCGTTTTATAAATAAAAAATAAAAAAAATCCATCTAGCAAGGTCAATTTAGTCACTTTAATTAATAAGCTACAGAACAAGTTTCTTTTATAAAGAAATCCATATGACAAAGTCGATCTAATAGATATGAGAGTCTATTTTGTTTTCCTATTCCTTTTTCTTAAAGACCCTCTCGGCCAAAAGAGTATTGGACTTTTGCTTCTGCCTTTATAAATTTAACCATTTTAAATTAGGACAAAAAGATTGACAAGTAAAGTACAACATGCTTGCAACGGGCTTTTCGTTGATGTTTTCCCTAATTTCTATTTTGAAATCTTAAATCGACCAATCATCAATGAATTTCTCAATCTTCATTATGTTCGATATCAAAATGAAACTTATTAGGATTATATTCAATACAATCTATATAGGGATTGGACATTGAAGACAGTGGAGATGGTGGAGATGGTGGAGATGCAAAAATCGCCGACTACTTCCACACAATTGTTGGAACAAGCACCGGGGGTCTAATTACTATGATGTTAATTTACTTGAATGAAGAAAGCCGCCATTTATTTACTGCGAAACAAATTCTGAATTTTTATTTGAAATAAAGCCCTAAGATTTTCCCTCAACCAAGGTAATTAATAGATATTATCAGATATGATTCTTTTCTCATGACTATTTCATATGAAATGCACAGTAGATTTCTCAATCGTCATTACATTCAATATCAAAATAAAACTTATCAGAATTACATTCGATAATAGAGATTGGATGCTAAAGACGGTGGAGATAAAATAATTACTGACTACTTCCACACAATTACCAAAACAAGTATTGTGGTCTAATTTTTGTGATGCTAAATTGCCCGAAGGGAAAGAGTTCGCCATTTATTTACCACAGAAGAAAATCTAGATTTTTATTTGAAATAAAGCCTTAACATTTTCCTACAACCTAGGTAATTAATGGAAATTATTGGATATGATTATTTTCTTATGTCTTTATTTGTGAAATGTACAGTAGAGATATTGTGTTGATTTAAATATACATATATTGATAGCTCAAGTGATGTACTATATTTGAAATTAGTATAATAGAGTAATTATGTTGATTTTAGGAAGTTTATTATGGGATTGCTATTAAATTTAGAAAACTTTTACAGTTGAGATATCTTTTTAATCAATACAGAGTACACTTTGGAGGTTGCATGACTTAAGGGAGGCCATTACGCATCTTCGAGGTCCAAACCATGGAAAGTAGGAATACATCTACACAGTCTTATGAGAGAATTACTAGGGAAGAAGAGATTGCGTGATACATTGACCAATGTTATAACTATGGCGTATGACATTAAGTCATTTCAACGAGTCACATTCTCAAGTCATGAGGTATTCTTTTTTTTATTATCTCCAACTCATGACAATAAGTTGTTTCCATTTAACTTGTTGAAACCTTGCTTGTAGTTGAAAAAATCCATGAGACAAGATGCCCTCCTTTCTGATATATGCATCTCAACTTTGATAATGCCTTCGATAGTGCCAATTTATCTATTTCTCACAATTTCCAAACGGCCCACACTTCAATTATAAAATTTAATCTCGTAGATGGTGGTGTCACTGCAAATAATCTAGTGTGACTTTAACATCAAGTGATTTTCTTTTTTGGATTTAATAGGTTACTTTTGGCTATTAAGTTTTATTCCTTGATATAAATATTGTTTCATTACTTTAGGATCTAGATTTATTCGTTGAGACTAAATATTGTGTCATTGCTTGAAGATTTTGCCGGCAATAATGGAAATAGTGAAAAAAGTGACAGGAGGGACTACTAGTGTGGTTAAAGTAGTAATGCATGGCAAGTTTCTCATCTTATTCATCGGAATGGGGACCAAATCTCAAGAAGGTTACAGTGCATGGGAAAGAATGAAATGGGCTTATTAAAGTGACTTTAGGGATTTTCCGTTTATGAATATCTTGCACGGAGGAAACAATGTAATGATCGATGAGTTTCTTCCCATGTACATCAAGAATCTTGCTGTCCACCATCGTTACCTTCTGATTCAGGATGACACTTTAGATGGTGATATATCTTCTTTGAACTTAGCCACCAAAAAGAATTTAGGGGATTTAATGAGAGTTGGTGAAGAATTGCTATAAAAACTAGTTTCTCCATAAATGAGCTTGACATTTTTTGGATTTATTAATACTTAATCTCTCACAATATATACTCACTTCTTTATTTTTTCTTTGTTTATATTTTAACTCTTTGGCTTATCCATTAATTGCAATTACACTCATGTGGTTGCACATAAGGGTGTCAACAATTCGGTTCAGTTCAATTTTCTTGAAAACCAAAACCAAACTGAATTGATAAGGTGTGAACCTGACCTGAACAAAATACAAACCAAACCGAGTCCAGTTCAATTAAGTTTATGAGGGATTTTAAGTTAGGCATTTAAGATTTGTTGAAAATTTCGGTTCCATTCGATTATTGAATGGAATCGAAAACAAACTGAAGATACATTAAATTTTGATTCGATTCAGTTTCGATTTCAGGTCGATTTTTCAGTTCGATTCTAACATCTCAATTACAAGTTTGTTGAATTCCTTCATGAGGAAAAGAGACATCGAACGGAATCTAAAAGTCAGTAAACAATTGTTGCCAAACCAGGTGTTGAAGAGACTGTTGAGTCTTTAATAGGGCATATTCAATCATTTGTTTTTTTCTTTATTTATAGTTTAATCTTTTGACTTATCCATTAATTATAGTTACACTTCATCCGGAGCTGCCGTAACTTGGGCTCATCATGCTATACTCGCGGGGAAGGAAAAACGAGCAGTTTACGCTTTAGTAGCTACCGTTTCACTGGCTCTAGTATTCACTGGCTTTCAAGGAATTTGGTTCTGCGTGAGATAGTTTCAAAGGTTTGAATAGCCCTAGTCTATTTTTTTCAACAGAATCCTCCCACAGACAGAGAGCGGTAACTATCAGGTTTAGATATCCTTGGTAAGGGAAGGAAGAGAGAGAGCCTTGGGGTTTGAGATAGAGTGTAAGTCCTTGTCCCTTAAGCAAGTTAAAAAGCAGGTTCTGGGGCAAGCAGGTCAAACCTTTTAGTCTTAGTCGAGTCATTTCATTTCTTTGGCTTTGGTAAGCCCCTGTTTCTTTCGGGTAAGGTCCAGTAACAAAGAAAGTCTCTTTTTTTGATTGTATTGGCCTTGTAATCTGGCTTTCAAAGTAACTTGCTGTAAAATGAAAAGAAAGGTTTGAAAACTCACTCGTTGCAAGACTACTAAATTGCTTTACAGGGAAAGAAACGTGGATCGACACAAAATTCAAATCGGAGAAAAGTACATTTTATTTGTCCATGTACACAGATGTTATTTTCCCATTCCTCTCACAATTTTTGCTTGTAACATAATTCTTTTTTGCGAGTCTTTTTGAATTCTTCAATATTCATTAATTTGAGTGCATATTATCGACCATTCTAATCAAGGAAAAATTATCAAAATATCCTAAACCTATGGTAATTGTGCTAATTCAATCATAAATATTTTTTTGCAAATTCAATCATAAACCTTTAGCATTTGTATTAATTCAATAGTTCTAATCAATTTTGGCTGGCTGATGCTGAGTTGGACACTAGTACTGGTGCCAACGCAGACGTGACAATTTTTTTTTCAAATTTTTAATTACTATTTCTATTTAATTAACACAGAGGATGCATTTCAAGTTATTTGAGAATAGTTTACTTTGTTTTCCCATTCCCTCTCTCTTGAATACTATCTGCCAAAAGAATATTGTAATTATGTTTCCGCCAACTTAGTTATTCTAAATTAGGACAAAAGAGATTAGCAAGTAAAGCATAGCATACCTGCTACGAGCATTTACAACAGTTTTTTCCCAATTTTATATTTTGAAATTTTAGATTGACTAATCATCGATTGATTTCCTAATCTTCATTACGTTCGATATTAAAATGAAACTTACTGGGATTACATTCGATACTACCTATGTAAAGATTGGACATCGAAGAGAGTGGAGACGATGGAGATGCAAGAATCGTCGACTAGTTCCATACAATTGCCAAAATAATCAGTGGGAGTCTAATTGCTGTAATGCTAACTTGCCTAAATGAAGAAGGTCGCCCTTTCTTTATCACAATAGAAATTTTGGATTTTTTTATTTGGAACGAAACCTAAGATTTTCCCTCAATCTAGGTAATTAATAAAAATTATTCTTTTCTCATGACTATTTCATGTGAAATGCACAATAGAGATATCATATTGATTCAGGTATATATATATATTGATAGCCTAGGTGATGTAGTTCATCAACTATATTTGAAATTAGCATAATCGAGTAATTATGTTGATTTTATGAACTTTACTATGTGATTGTCAATAAATCTAGAATTTTTTTTACAATTAATATTTCTATTTAATTAACACATAGTATGCATTTAGGGGCTGCATGATTTAATGGAGGCCATTAGCCTAGGTTATTTCAGGGAGAGTTTATTTTGTTTTCCTATTCTATCTATTTTTAAGATTATCTGCCAAAAGAGCAATTTCTGTTTCCACATTTATGAACTTAGTCATTCTGAATTAGGACAAAAGAGAGTGGCAAGTAAAGCATAGCATGCCTACTACGAGCTTTTTAGTCGATATTTTCTTAATTTCTATTTTAAAATATTATAGTAACCAATCATCGATCGATTTATCAATCTTCATTACGTTCGATATCAAATGAAACTTATTAGAATTACATTCAATACTATTAGACGTTGAAGACGGTGGAGACGATGGAGATAAAAGAATTGCCAACTACTTCTACACAATTACTGAAACAATCATTGGGTCTAATTTTTATGATGCTAACTTGCCTGAATAGAAGAGGCCGCCCTTTATTTACCATGGAAGAAATTCTAGATTTTTATTTATAACAAAGCCCTAACATTTTCCCACAACCTAGGTAATTAATGGAAATTATCGGATGTGATTATTTTCTCATGTCTTTATTTGTGTTGATTTAGGTATACATTTATTGATAGCTCAAGTGATGTAGTTCATTAACTATATTTAAAATTAGTATAATAGAGTAATTATGTTGATTTTAGGAAGTTTATTATTGGATTGCTAGTAAATTTAGAAAGTTTTTACAATTGATATATCTTTTTAATCAACACAAACTACACATTTGGAGGTTGCGTGATTTAAGGGAAGCCAGTAGGCATCTTCAAGGTTCAAATCATGATGAAAAGTAGGAATACATCAACACAGTTTTATAGGAGAATTACTAGGGAAGAAGAGAATGTGTGATACATTAAGCAAAGTTATAATTGTGATGTATGACATTGAGTCATTTAAAAGAGTCACATTCTCAAGTAATGATATATTCTTTTTTTCGTTCTTTCTAAATTATGACAATCAATTGTTTCCATTTAACTTGGATTGTTGAAACCTTGCTTGTAGTTGAAGAAATCAACAAGGTAAGATGCCCCTTTCTAATATATGCATCTTGGCTTTAGTAGTGCCGATTTATCTATCCCACAATTTCTAGACGGCCCACACTTTAATCACGAAATTTAATCTTGTAGATGGCGGTGTCACTGCAAATAATCTGGTGTGACTTTAATATCAAGGGATTTTTTTTCTTGGATTTAATAGGTTACTTTTGGCCGTTAAGTTTTATTCCTCTATATAAATGTTGTGTCATAGCTTGAAGATAAAACACTTTTGGCTCTAGATTTATTCCTTGAGACTAAATATTGTCTCATTGCTTGAAGATTTTGCCTGCAATAATAGAAAGCTCACCAGATCTCCCCCAACCACCGCCATGGCCGACGACCTTATCAGGCAGGTTCTTGTTTATATAGACACATTGGATTCTATTATAAACTCTGTAGAATATGCACAAAATCACTAAACCTCGATCTTTTGTGGAGTTTCCAGCTCGATTTTGGGTCAGCCAAAGTTAAGAATATTGTAGTATGTCGAAAGGGCTTTCCGTAGACGGTAAGTTCGCTTGAAACCGAATTTTGTGGAGGAAGTTACAATACGAACAAATTCCAACTCACGAATTAAGTGATAGGAGGTACTATTAGTATGGCTAAAGTGGTAGTACATTGCAAGTTTCTCATCTTATAAAAGTGATTCTATAGAAAAGAGAATTATTCACTTTTGAATATCTCACACAAACGAAAGAATGTAATGATTGATGAGTTTATTCCCATGTACACCAAGAATCTTACCTTCTGATTCAGGACAACACTTTGGATGTTGATATATCTTCTTTGGACTTAGCCACCAAAAAGAACTTAGGAGATTTGGTGAGAGTTGGTGAAGAATTGCTGTAAAAACCAGTTTTTCCATAAATTGGCCTTTTAGCTACCTTTTTGGATTTATCAATGCTTAGCTCTCACAAGATATAATCACTTCTTTGTTTTTTCTTTATTTATATTTTGACTCTTTGGCTTATCCATTAATTGCAATTACACTCATGTGATTGCATGTAAGGGTATCAACATTTCGGTTCAGTTCGATTTTCTTGAAAACCTAAACCAAATTGAATCGATAAGGTGTGAATCCGACCCGAACAGAATACGTACCATTCGGGTTTCAGTTCCATTCAATTTTTCTGCTTTCTTTTTTTTGTTTTACTTATTGGAAGCAAACTAAATAAAAGGTGAGAAAAAAAGAGGGGTTTTAAGTTGGGCATTTAAGTTTTGTTGAACATTTCGGTTCGATTTGTTAACCGAATCGAACCAAAAACTGAAACAAACCAAAAAAAAAAAGAATGGTTACTTTTAGTTATCCAAACTGAAAACTGAACAAAATCGAAAATACATAAAATTTTGGTTCGGTTCGGTTTCGATTTTGGGTTGATTTTTAGTTCGATTCTAACATCCTAGTTACAAGTTTGCTAAATTCCTTCATGAGGGAAAAAGACATCGACCGGCATGAAATCTAAAAGTTGGTAAAGAGTTGTTGCCAAACCTGATTTCTAGCAGAGACATAGAAACCAAACCAAGTTTTAGAATTCAGAGATCGTTGAGTCTATTAATAGGGTATATTTGATTCTTTGTTTTTTCTTTATTTATAGTTTGATCTTTTGATTTATCCATTAATTACAGTTACACCATACGGTTGTAGGACTACTAAATTGCTTTATAGGGGCACAAAATCCAAATCGGAGAAAAGTACATTTTATTTGTCCACATACACAAACATTATTTTCCCATTCCTCTCATGATTTTTTCTTGTAACATAATTCTTTTTTGCGAGTCTTTTTGAATTCATTTGTATTCACTAATTTGAGTGCATATTACCGACCATTCTAATCAATGAAAAATTACCAAAATATCTTGAACCTATCGTAATTATGCTAATTCAATCATAAATATTTAGCATTTGTATCAATTCAATAGATCAAATCAATTTTGGCTGGCTGGTGTTGATGTGGGCACTAGTTGGTGCCCAAACAGACATGCCAATTTTTTACATAATTTTTAATACATTTTTTTTTTCAAATTTTTAATTATTTTTTTCTTTTTATTTCTTTCTTTCTTTCTTTCTTTCTTTTTCCTTTCTTCCTTCTCCCTCCAGTTGATTGTTAGGTCGAGGTGACTGGCTAAAGGTGAGGGTTGGCAAGGTGTAGAAAGCTCTGATCGGTGCGAGGAACGGAGGGCGTAGGGGATAAAATCGAGTGGGTATGGGAAGAGGGCGTCTTGGGGGAGGGCAGGGGGAGTTCAGGAGAGGAGGGAAGTGGAGGTAAAGCAAGCTGTGGAGATGGTGAGGAGGGAAGGAGGAAAGGAGAGGCGAGGGCGTGCATGGCATTTGGAAGTGGGAAGGGCAAGGGTTTCAGAGGGGGAGGGAGGGGCAAGGAGGAAGTACGAAAGCGAAGGAGAGTGGAAGAAGGCGCCAGGAGAGAGAGAAGGTGGCGAATAGGAGAGGCAATGACTTCGTAAATTAATGCAATAATTAGATAAATAGTCTATGAATTTTTATTTAATGTGCAATGTTATCTTTAAACTTTTAATGTATTCAATATGGTCCTTAAATTTTAGTCAAATATGCAATATTATCCTTAAACTTTTAATTTGTTCGGTTGGATCCTTGAACTATTAGTTCATGTTCAAATTTAGCCCTTTATGGACTAGATGGAACATACAGACAAAAATTCAAAGATTATATCGAGTAAATTAAAAGTTTGGCAATAACTTTACTCATTAGGTCAGAATTCATGGACTATATTGAATGAATTAAAAGTTTATAAATGACATTACACATTAGACTAAAGTTCAAAAACCATTTATGTCATTTTCCCGAAACTAATTAATGGATCTTTGAGTCATATATATTGGTTGTTACTACGATTGCACGTCATATACTCAAAACATTTATAAGCTGGTTATGTATATTCTAATTTCCTCTCAACTATATTTTTGTCCATTCTAAACTAAAAAAAATCCCACAATTACAATTTGAGTGATAAATTATAAGTATTACCTATATTTGATCTTAACCAAAATTTAAAATGAATAGCATCTAAACTTATGTCACATCAAATAGAGTCGCAATAGGTCATTTCCTTTCATCAACATTTATGACGTGCATCTTTTGTATAGAAAATATTTTTCAAAAGAGACATTTCTCACCCTTAATTCGATGGTCATTTGTGAAAACTAATTATTGCATTGATGATGTATGCTCCTTTTTTCTTTATTTCCATAATCAATTTTAGCAGTGTCCCGGCAAGATCAGTGAAGACTAAAGTTTTTTTTTTTCTCCTTTAAAAGGAATTTACTTTGATAGTCAAAACCGTATTTGTTTTTCAATAATGATTTTACAAACAAGACCATTGGATTCGAGTGGCTCTGATGACATTGGCAAACAGTGAATTTTTTACTCTGCTTACGTTTGGCCACTCTCTTCAGCAACAGTTTATTATACAACTTCGAGAAGAAACTAGAATCCATTACTCAGGTTATGAGGCGACTCTACCCTCTTGTAATAAATATCACACATGAAAATTTGATGCAGTCATTGTCAATCGTTAAATCTAAATTTCTCAACATTGACCATTGGAACAAAGGTCTTTTATTAGTCTGATCTAAAACTTATTGATGCCAACTGTCGAATTTAAGCAAAGTACAACTTGGCTTTATTTTGCTGCGGCTCTGTAGATTAAGCCCTCTTCACACTCTCCAAATTCTCCTCTTGTGCATATTTCAATTGGAGGTGTAACTGGCTCTTTTATTTTTCTTAGGTGATAATTCCTCATCGTATAACTTAAATTTATTTATGTTTGGAATTCTCAACAAAAAATCTCTCTCGCAATTAATAGTTATTTCTGTGTTTATGTGTTGTTATACTAGGTACAATATGAGAGTTGTCACTTGGTTACTGCACCCGGATTCACGTATTAGATATCCTTGATGTATTACTTTTCTACAACTCGATTTCGAGAAAAAATTATCACAGAGTTTGTTACTCCTTCTTTTTTTAATATCGTACGTTATTTAATGATTAGTTGATTTCTACTCTTTCATTTGCCCAGGCAAAAAAAGGGAAAAAAGAAGAAGAAATTAAACGTACGAGAAATACGGAGAGTAATAAAATTTCACGGAACAGTTCACTGAAATTTGACTAATTATTTTTCCCTCTGACTAGTCAGAATGGAGGACTCGACAACACAAATTACGGAAACCAATGAAACACAAACAGGGACATAAGAAACAAAACGCAAGACAATCTGATGTCGGTCTCCCCTTCCGTCGCGCCGCCTCAGTCCTCGGTCGGGGCGGTATAGAAGCCTGTACGGGAGCGCCTCTCCGCCGGCCGGCGCGGCGGAGACACCATTGGAGGCATCGCCGGAAGATACGGAAGCGTCGCCGGCATTCCCATTTCCTCTCTCCGGTATGTTCGGGAACAAATTCATTTGATCTGTTAAACTGCTCTGACCATAAACCCTCTCCGTCCCCCCGAGTCCTTGGAGATTAGTTGCTGAGGAGGCAAAGATTGAGAGCCCATATGACCATGAATTGCTCCAATGTTAACTCATGGGTCACCTCAAGACCGCCGTTTCCGGACGCATCTTCACTCGTCTCTCAATTTCGCCAAAACCCTCTTCGCGTTTCTCTTCCAATCTCGCCACCGAATGCTCGATCTCAAATTCATCGGTCTTCGCTCGGTGCACCAGTTCGTTGCGGTCTTCGAGAACTCAGAGAAAGAATTGAGTCCGTGAAGAGCACGCAGAAGATCACCGAAGCAATGAAGTTGGTGGCCGCGGCGAAAGTTCGGCGTGCTCAAGAAGCTGTGATCAACGCAAGACCTTTTGCTGAAACCCTAGTGGAATTCCTGTGCTACATGAATGAACAGCTTCAGGTGGAGGATGTTGATGTTCCTTTGACAAATGTCAGGCGCGTAAAGAGAGTCGCCCTCGTCGTTGTGACCGGTGATCGGGGCCTTTGTGGGGGGTTCAATAATGCGGTTCTGAGGAAGGCAGAGACCCGGATCGCAGAACTGGAAAATCTTGGGCTGGACTACACCGTGATTAGCGTCGGAAAAAAGGGTAATTCGTATTTTATGCGCAGGCCTAATGTTCCAGTTGATAGGTTGATTGAGGGAGACAGTTTTCCTACAGCAAAGGAAGCCCAGGTAATTGCAGATGATGTCTTCTCATTGTTCGTTAGTGAAGAGGTCGATAAAGTGGAGTTAGTGTACACTAAGTTTGTGTCATTGATCAAGTCTGATCCGGTTATCCATACTTTGCTTCCTTTGTCGCCTAAGGGAGAGGTACTTGATGTGAATGGAAATAGTGTTGATGCTGATGGGGATGAGCTATTCAGATTGACTTCTAAAGAAGGGAAATTGTCAGTTGAGTGGGAGCAAACTGAGAAGAGTAACAGCGAGATTTCACCTCTGTTGCAGTTTGAGCAAGACCCTGTTCAGATTCTTGATGCTATGATGCCTCTGTATTTGAACAGCCAGATTTTGAGGGCATTGCAGGAATCGATTGCGAGTGAGCTAGCTGCCAGGATGAATGCCATGAGTAATGCGACCGACAATGCTGTTGAATTGAAGAAGAATCTCTCGATTGCTTATAACAGGGAACGGCAGGCGAAGATTACAGGGGAATTATTGGAAATTGTGGCTGGAGCTGAGGCACTAACAGATTTTGATTAGTTTGGAGACTCGAGGCACTTACAATTTTCATTTATTAGGAACTTTTCGCCCTTTCATGGCTAGTTTCCCTCTCCATCTGCACACACTTTTGTTAAGACTTGGAGGGTTAATTGGCTGACTGTTGAGTTGGCAATATATGAATGGAGAAGTTAGCCTCTTTTTGTTTTACTCTTTGTGCTCTGGCTGGGAAGAAAAACTCTTCACCATATTTTGGTTCATCACAACTTCACAAAAGAATTAGCTGCATGCCTTTGTCAATCATCATTATCGTGTTATCTCATTTTTTCTTCTCTGCTACATGCTAACCTAAAGTCACTACATTGAAGACCTGAATATGATGCTGTCTAATTGCTGCAGTTAGTTAGAGTAATATGTCACACAGAAAGCACTTTTAGGGAATGTTTAGTGTTGTAATCTTTATGGTTAATCTCTCATTTAATAGTAAGATCATTCAACATTTATCTGCTCACTGGAGAAACACTAGTTACTACCATTGCTGGAGTGGGATCAGTGATTGTGTGATTCAGTGGCTGTTTGGTCAAACGAACGTCGATAGATGGAAAGTGTATACTGTGTGGCTGGCGGAAGTGGTGCTGTAGGTGCCATATTTCTGATAGCAAGTTTTTATGGAACAGAAATTTGGCCATGGTGCTAACCACTCCACCTTGTTTGCTCTTTTACTGGTATTTAGTTAGTGATGAGGATCTCACATCTCGTGAATGGTCATGTTCTCTCCATTCTAAGTATTGGGAGGGAAATGATTGAGGGTGCTGATTTCATCTTTAACTTTCTCTCTATTGCCTTCTGCCTGGCAAATCTATTGATAATTTTGATTCTAAGAGTTCATATTTCCTTCTTCAGTGGCCTGACTTGCACTGGCCCGAGTTCTGGATGAACTTAAGGAGGGTGCTTCCTCAGTCGATTCCTTACCCTGCTTTCTCTAGTTGCTCTCCTGCATTCTGATCAGTTTGTCTGCAATTATATGACGGATAAATGAATTGAGAGTAACTGGAGAGATGGGAAGTAGAAAAACAATGGAAAGTCCTCGACATATTTTGTTGTGGAAGAGAGAATTATCAGTAGAAATACAGACCTCAATTTGCTATGGCCTTACCTCTTCATGGCTTGTGCCGGCAAATGTTTTTGGTCTCTATTACCTAACTGATGTTGTGCATGAGCAATACACTGAATATGCACCCAACTGAAAGTTCAAATTGATAGAAACTGGAAGCAATCCTCGTTGGTGGATTATGTTGTAAAGAGCTCAACTTGCGTTCAGAGACCTCTTGGAGGAGCTTATGTACATATGATGATGGATTAATGACTTTAAGACGAATGCAGCGCAGCTTTTCCAGACCCTTTTAAGCTTTAAGCCTGGCAGGCTGGTCGGAGCACGCTGCCGGACCCATGTACATGTTGATCATGAATCCAACGTGTCATGGTTTTGTGGTGATTCTTAAGCAAGCAAGGATGCCTGGTAATGGAACTTGGATGCAGTGAATGTTAGATGCCACGGATGTTCATGTGTCATGCTATCTGGTTATCTTCTTCGGTCCACGACCCTAGTGTGTACCTCAAGAAGGCTGGCAGTGGCCGCCGCCACCTTCACCGGTCGTGGGAAGGGTTCTGCCATTATCTTCAGATAATGGTGTTTGCTGATGGAGTCTGTTCACCATGTTCTGTAACTGATGATTACTCAATGATTCTGGTGTTTCTCCTGAAGACATTCAACTGATGTTATGTTCAGTACGGGGAAATTAGCTCGGGATGGAATACGCGTTTCAAGATTAATTTCAGTTTTTGGTTATGGTGTCAAAGAGCAGGATTGCTCAATCGCTCCTCCCAAATAGATTGAGAATTTCTGTTGATAGTAGATTGGTGGTCCAAGCGAAAATCATAGAATGGCCACTTTATTCCATATAATCAGAATAATATATTCACAAGTTTTGACTTCAAATTCATCTTTGTTCTATTTTGAGTGAAAGAATTTTTCAAGAATAAGTTTGCTGGACTTTCACCCATTTGGTTTGCTGAAAATATTAAGTTAACAGAAAATCATTTATGGTTAGAGAAGATATTAATGTTCAAAATAAGGAAAATGTATTTCCTAATCTAAAAAGGGAAAACATTTTTCCTATACAATGATTTCTACGAAAAGCATTTTTCTTTGTCATAGACTATCCTCCATGCTCTTTACCATGCTATTTATCGTTAAATGTGGTTGACAAATATAATAAGAACACGACATTGTTGGTAGCAACGCAAGAGCAGACCACATTATGAGAAAGTATTTCAGTGATTGCAAAATACCACGTCATAGACTCATAGGTTACGCGGCATGCATTTTCTTTGGCAAAACGCAATCATAAGTCGGCACGTGGCAATGAAGCAGGCAAATGTAAAAGAAAATTAAAAATCCTTGCAGAATTTTTTCTCTCTTCCTCTGCTCCTCCATTCCCGGCGAGCTCTCCTCCACCCACGGCGGCGCGTTCAGTCCCTCGCCGTCTCGTCGAATCCATCCGGGGCCCTCGAACTCGTCATCCTCGTTGAAAAGCATGATAAGCTCTGTTTTGCCGCTCCTCAATTCCTTCGTAACCTCTCTCTTCGCGATCCAGGCGAGGGCTCCCGGATTCGGAGCAGTTTTACCTTCGGCGGCATTGTCGGCGGTTGCAGTAAAGCTTCACGCCAGCGTCCATGGAGCAGCCTTCGTTCGCCAAGAGTAAATCAGAGATCTCCAGATCCGTAGAGAGTAAAAGCAGCCTTCGCTCGCGGCCAAGGCTCCGTCGTCGGCGTCGATGGGGAAGGCGAATTCTAGATGCGTGGAGAGTAAAAGCAGCCTCCGTTCACGGCCGAGGGCTTCAGATCTAGATGACGCCGACGACGGAGCCTTGGCCGCGAGCGCCCAGATCTCCAGATCTAGCCGAACGACACACATGGACGAGCGTCGTCGGCATCGCTTGCGAGACCGGCTCGTCCATGGCCGGCGTCCAGATTTTTCATTTTTTTTATATTTGTCCACGTCGTCGCCATGTGTCAAATTCTGATTGGGTTTCGCCATCAACTACAGGTGACGTTGAGAAAATATTGGGTGGGTTTAACCCTCCACGTAGGCGAAATGTACCACCATTCAAATTCAAAAGTCGACACGTGACAAATTTGGGCCCACCTGTCAGCGTCCACTCTCTCTCCATTAACTCCGTCTCTCTCCCCTTTACTCTCTCTCCTCCCCTCCGTTTTCTGCCCACGACTCTTTCTCCCCCTTTTCTCTCTCCACTTCTCTTTTCTTTTTTCTTGCGTCTGCCATAGCTCGAGCTCGAGTCGGCTCATGGCCGCTTCAGGTCGAGGGACGGCGCGCCGCTGCGAGGCATCGGAGTGAAGCCTCCCGCCTCCGCCGGTCCATGGTTCGGACCCTTTCGGTGTCTCCGCCTTTGGATTGCGAAGAAGAACAGCGTAGCGACGACTAGCGAGCTGGCCACAGTGGCCGTCACTGCCTTGACGATCATCTTGCTTGAGGAAGATGACGAGTCCGGCGGCGGCGATTGGAGCGAGTCTATTACGGAAGAAGGGAGAGAGGCCGGGGGGGGCGGCGGCGGACGACGTGGAGGTGGCCTGGGAGAGGAGGGCACGGACGCGGGAGGGGTCGGCGGGCTACTTCGGGGTGGGGATGCGCTCCACACCGGAGTGGCAGTTGGCGACGCACCAGGATTGGATGAGGCGGCGGAGGGTGTGGTTGGGGATGAGGGTGAAGTCGAGGAGCGGGGCGCGGGTGACGGGGCAGGTAGTGTTGCCGGCGGCGATCCAGGGCTCGATGTTGGACCGGTCGTAGGTCTGCCCCGTCGAAACCGTCACCGGGTCCAACATCAGCTCCAGCGAGATGGGGCACCGGAAGTGGTGCGGGATCTGGACGCCCACCATGTCCAGCGGCTCCAAGCTCAGCCACCACGCATTTTTCTCTCTCTAGGAACGGCGCAAAAAAGCTCCTTTTTGTTCGTTACTGCACTCCCCCTCTCTCTCTAGAATGTGGGCACTGGATGAAGTGAAGGGTCGACACTTACAGAGTGCGCAGATGGGCACTGGCGAAATTCCTTCTCCGTTCGCGAGAGGACGCTAGTTTCTTCTTTATTCGGGAGCAGAAGAGAGAGAGAAAGAGGGAAGAGAGAGAAAGAGAGAAGGAGAGAGGACAGCTGGTTTTTGTGGGCAGAAACGGAGGGGAGGAGAGAGAATAAAAGGGAGAGAGACGGAGGGTTAACGGAGGAAGTTAAGACTGACAGGTGGGTCCAAATTTGCCACGTGTTGACTTTTGAATGGTGGTACATTTCGCCTACGTGGAGGGTTAAACCCACCCAATATTTTCTCGGTGACGTTTGCTTTGCAGCCACCGAATAATATCTACGGCATTACATAATCAAAGCACAAATAACCAGGATTCCCTCCGAGATTTTGGTTCTGTTTTTGCCCGAACGCGTCAGATTCACGTTTCATCGTCACGTGAGGGGGGCCTGCCCGTCCGCGTGCCGGAATCCAGGAGCACGTCAGCAGCGGGAAAGACGTATGACGTATGACGTGGTCATATTCCATGCAGTTCCCGCTCGTTTCGTTTCCGCAAAACCCTAGCGCCCTCCCTCCCTCGCTCGCTCCCAACGTCCCGCTCTCCACCCCACCTCCATTTTTCCTTTTCCCTCCCCCGCTTTCCCGCCTCCCGAAAACCAACCTTCCCTCCTTCTCTCTCTCTCTCTCTCTCTATTAATCATTCCATCCCCAACCCTTCTCCCTCCCTCCCTCTCTCTCTCTCTCTCTCTCTCTCTCTCTAAAGCACGCGCAGAGACGGCGGCAAGCATGAAAGCCTCGGCCTCAAGAACGCCGCCGCCGCCGTCGTCTCACAGGTACTTGAAGCCGGGGGCGCTGGCGCGGCTCCGGGACTCCAGGATCAGCTCCCGGTCTCACAAGCCCGACCCTCTCTCTCGGCCCCAGACGACCCGGCCCGACCCTTCCCGGCGCGCGCGCGACCAAGCCGCCCAGCTCCAGATCTCCGTGGTCGATCCGGCGCCTCCGCTCCTCGGCAGCAGCAGCGGCGGCGGAGGCGGCTGGGGCCCGCGTTGCCTCGCGAGGAAAAGGCTCGTTGCACACAGATCTGGGCTTTTGCAGAGCCTGGATTCCGGCGTCAGCCGCGGCGGTGGCGATCCCTTCGTGAATGTGACGGGCAACGACGCTCTCGTCGCTCATTGATTAGCTCAGTGAATAATCTGATAGCAAGCCTTTTTCCCCTTTTTTACCTTTTTGTGGATTTGCTTTGGTCGATTTGGTTAGGTTCGATACCCTTGATGACTTGTATCAAATCATAATAAAACTCTGCAGTCCAAATAATGCCTGGATCGACATCGTTAACGATCTATTGCGGAGACGACCGGTGCTCATCTCCCACCGCGCCGTAGATATTGCGAAATACTTGCCTAGATCTTGCGAGACCAATGCGGCATTAATTCAAGGCATCATGGATACGTCCTATGCGAGCTGTTTCTCTACATATACGGTTCTTATGTTCTGTATAAGTAGTGTGCTCAGTAGGTTCGAGTTGCGACGCTACAGTTAAGTGTTACATTGTGGTGGAGAGTTAAGAGAACAGATGCGTGCACAATCAAGAATCAAGGCAACGCCTCTCTGGTGTTCCTCCATTGTTTTAGCTGATGAAAACTTCAGTTTGGCCCTTCTTTTCTTCAGCCAGAGTGCTGATGAGTTCTAGCGTTTGCCGGGTAGTGTCGCGACTTTTGTTGAGTATACGTTTTGTAGAAAAGAGGGGATGAAGAAAAAGACCAGCGGTTGAAGATTCAGTTTACAAGATGGAATGGCGATCGTTTAGGTGCGATTGCGACTGTTCTACTAAATTTCCAGGAAAAAGAAAACTACTCGAATTCGAATTGGAATGGTGATCTTACTTTCGAGGCACCGCAAAAGTAGCTTCTCCAGACCTCTTATGTGAAAGCGAACTGCTGGTCGCAGAAAAATCATTCGCCTTTCCATGCATTTCTTAGTTAAATTGTAGGGAAAATTATCAATTCAGTTCTAAATTTATTATATAATATTGATTCGATTCTAAATTATATAATTTTGCTGATGTAGTCTTGAACTATTATGGAAAACTTAAATGTAGTCTTTTTGGATAATTGTAATCAGAAATTGTTGATGTGGCATGAGTAAACTTGTCAATGTTAGCATGTTATGTAAGCCAGCTAGCGAAAATTGGGCGTCACTTTAATAATTTACATCAACAATTGGCAAGAAGAAATATGTTAATTTTCAGTAAATTTTTAGGATTATTATGGAAAAAAAAAAAATTGGAACCGAATTGGGGATTACTAGTATCGTAAGCTAGACGATAAGTCAAGATTACTAGCTCGATCCTCCAGAAATAACATCAAGGACTAAGAAGTCTTTGGGCTCAAATTATTCAGCCCACTTCACGAATTCTTCCTTCATATGAAGTTGGTTGACACCTGTTCAAGAATTTAGCCCATGATGACTTGTTCTTTTTGCTAAGCTTTCTCATCTACGAATTTTACCGTGGCATGACTTAACATGATAACACTCGAAGATAGATGACTAACTTCTGTCTTAGTTGGGTTACTTAATTTAGGGAAAATGTCACAAAAAATTTCAAATTATGCCCACTTGACATATTTATCCCGTTATTTTTTTTTTTTTTGTGACACATGTACCCAGATTATACATGGTCAGAGGCGCCTCCGCCATTCAGCAGAGCTCGGCCCAAATGGTGTCAAGCTCGAATGGCATGGCCTAGCTTGCCTAGATGTGGTCTAAAGTAGCAGCATCAGCAACACCTGGAAAGTTTCTTCTTCACCATTTGCTCAAGAAATGGCCCAAGCATGGGCTTGACTCAAAGATTATCTCCTACACCAATATTTTCAACCCCACCACCCCCAATCGCTCAAGGCTCTCCTCAACTCCCAAGCCTCCCTCCATGTTGCAGTCAAGCCAAGCTTTGAGATGTAGCGGCCATGGCGGCCGTGAGCTTCAAAGTGAAATCTGACCTTGAAGCTAGTGCCATGGCCATATGTGGCTTCGAAGCTTGCTGAAGCTAGATTATCGACTTCAAGACGCTCACCCCTCCTAAGACACTTGCATAGAATTGAAATCTCAGATCTGAGAGCAAGAAATGGCCACCTCGTGAGCGGTTGAGCAAGGGTTGACAAAACGCCGCCGGAGATCCAAGCAGCAGTGGACAACAAATGGACGAGCGCCAAAGGAGCTTTGGCTGAGTGATCACGAGCTTGTATACGATGGACAGTGACTTTGAAGATGGTAAACACTAACTACACGATATGAGAATTTTACCAAAAAAAAAAAAAAAAAAAAAAACAACACGATATGAGAAGCAAACTCCGTATTTGAGATCATGTGGGCCATCTGTAATCTCAAATGAAAGCAGATTCATCAAATTAAGATCTTGCCCTTGCTTATGGCCCATCGAGGTCAATAATCCTCACCAACCAAGCCAAAACAATAGTGGCACCACAATTTGCAATCTCTCTTTCCTATGGTTCGATCTTTTCTCTTTTTAAGTTTTTTTTAATCTTTCTCTGCACCACATCAGTGTCACTTGTCTTTACTAACCACCTCTAATCGATTAATTAATTAATTTCACGCTTTTATTAACCATCTCTAATCTCAAATCTCATCTCCCAAACTCTAATCAAGTTTTTGAATTCCGATAAAACATATACATCTTATAAGCAGACAAACAAGCAATGCGAGATTGAAAATCATTATCTTTGGTCGTGCAATCGCTGGAGCGTCGGCTGAAGAGGGGCCAAAGGTACGCACGTGCGTAATTCGAGATTGAACATCATTGTCTTCGAATGTATGTGGGACATGTTGCGTTCGAATATGATGCCTTGACCATGATTGGTTTCTTGAATTATGGTGGCTGGAAACTTCCGAGTTTGGCATCCCCCCCAAAAAAAAAAAATTCACATGAAAAAGCTGTTTTCAATTAAACCCAACATGAAAAATAAAACGGTATGATGATTCGTGCACCTTTTCATCTTAGGTTGAAACAGCTGCCATAATGCACTTTCCACCACGAATTCGGATGAACATGTGATTTTACCTCTGCTTTATCTACTTTTGATAAATTCCCATCATGGAAGAAAAATATCGACTTAAATGATAAGCCCTTTATCAGATTTCACTGAAAAAGAGAGAAAAATCTCACGCTACATGTCGATAATTTGTGGTAAATTGTACTCTTTACAAGATTTATATGATATTTATATACATGAACTCCCTCTATCTTATAAATTAAACTTTCAAACATGTTATCTAACCAAATTCCATATGGTTAGAGGCACCTCCATCATTCCAACTTTGCCAACAAGGGTCATCGACCCTCGCTGGCAAGTGGAGCTTGGCCCCGATGGCGTCAAGCTCAAGAGGCACGGCCTAGCTTGCCTTGATGTGGTCCAAGTAGCAGCATTGAGCCCTTGACAACACCCGGAATGTTTCTTCTTTATCATATGCTTAATCAATAGTCCAAGCATGGGCTTGACTCCGAGGTTATCTTCAACACCAATATTTTCAACCCCACCACCTCCATTCGCTCAAGACTCTCCTCAACTCCCAAGCCTCCCTCCATGCTGCAGACCCTCAGGCCAAGCTATGAGATTTAGCGGCTACGGCAGTCGTGAGCTTCAAAGCCAAATCTGACCTTGAAGCTAGCGCCATGGCCATATGTGACTTCAAAGCTTGCCGAAGCTAGATTATCATCTCCAAGACACTCACCCCTCCTAAGACACTTGCATAGAATTGAAATCTCAGATTTGAGAGCAAGAAATGGCCACCTCGCGAGTGGTCGAGGAGGGGTTGACAAAACGCCGTCAGAGATCCAGGCAACAGTGGATGACAACGGACGAGTGCCAGAGGAGCTTTGGCTGAGTGAACACGAGCTTGCACACGATGGACAGTGATTTTGAAGATGATGAACAGTAACTACACAATATGAGGCGCAAACTGCGCATTTGAGATCGCGTGGCCTATCTGTAATCTCAAATGAAGGCAAATTCGTCAAATTAACGTCTTGTCCTCGCTGATGACTTGCTAAGATCAATGACCCTCACCAACCAAGCCAAAATAGCAGTGGCGCCACCATTTGCAATCTGTCTTTCCTTTAATTCGATTTTTTTTCTTTCTTGGTTTTTTTTAATCTTTCTGTGCCACATCAACACCACTTGTCTTTATTATGTTGGAATAATTAAATATTAAACCACGCTTTTATCTAATATCTTAAACTTTTAGAATAGTCGATAGAGATTTCACAAAATCTCACATGATATTAGAGTAGGAGGTCTTGAGTTCAAATTATCTCCCTAATTAAATACATACATGCTTAGTAATAGGCAAAAAGGCTAGATGAAGAGTGAGAGGGAGTATTGAAATAATTAAATATTAAAACACACATTATCTAATAGCTTAAGCTTTTAGAGCAATTAATAGCAGTCTCGTAAAATCTCACATATTAACCATCTTTAATCGATTAATTAATTAATTTTGCACTTTTATTAACCATCTCTCATCTCCCAAACTCTTTACCCCCAAAAATTGAAAAATGCATGTTTAAAGGTGCATTTATTTCATGAAAAACTCAATGATAAAAGAAAATGTATTTCGCAAAACAAACATACCCCAGGTTTTTGAATTCCCATAAAAACAAATACATCTCCTGAGAAGACAAGCAATCAAAGCGAGATTGAACATCATTTTCTCTGGTCGTGCAATCGCTGGAGCGTCGGCTAAAGAGGGCGGAAGGCACGCACGTGCCTATGTCGCGGCCGCCATAGGACGCATCGCAAGTTGAAAGAGTCCGTCCAAGGGAGATGAATCGACCCCGTCTCGTCAGTCAAGTGGAGAATCTCGAGATGCTCTGGAAGGCAGATTGTCTGATGTTTCCCTGGATTGATTTTGCTTTTCTTCGGAGATATAAAAGGAATCTTGTTGGATCCGCCACGAAACCTTGTTGGCCTCGTAAAACATATGTTAGCGTCCCTTTTACCCAATAGAAATTCCGGTAATCTAAGTGCGTTGAATCTTGAATGTCGGCTCTTCCAGATTATACACGTGCGTCCCGCTCCGCCATTGCCGTACAACAGCATCCTTTTGTTAACGAATGCGAGGGAAACGCTTATTAACCTCAACTCAATCGTACTCAATATAAAAAGATTCGGTTTACTAAATATGTATCGAACAAAAGATAAGAGAATGATAAAATAAATGCAGAACTTCTCCTTTTTTTTTATTTTTTGATTGAGAGAGACTTGCTAATAATTTTCTTTTCCCATTTCATTCTGATACTCTCCGGAGGAATTACTCTTTATTATGACCTTGAAAGTATGTAGAGCTAATTAGAGCACTAGCATTAGTGCCTATCTTAATCTGCTACAAGAAAACCTGCCACTTGTTTTTTTGATAAATGGCAGCGTTTGAAAGTGCCTGCATTGACTATTCTATGCCAATGAATGTTCACCTCTTGCTTACCAGAAAAAAATAAAATGTTAATATTTTTGCTACGATAGTTATGTCTAAATGATAAGTTTTAAATTTTGCCTATTTTATACTGTACGATATATAATCCTGTAAGTTTTATAGTCAATAGTAGAAATCAACTATTTAATAATTAACCAAAAGCAGCATACTTACTGCTTGATAACATTTCAAGATAAAAACTCTCTATTTTTATTTTTTTATCACCCAAAGCAATACCATGACTCTTTATTTGGGTATTACGTGACAAACAAAAATTCTAAACACACTATTAGCTCTTTTCACGTGGTATAAAAAGAGATCACTATTCATAGTAATATTGCAACAAGAAAAGAAGAAAACACATGCTACGAATTAGATACTAAAAACCCACACGTCTGTTGGTGCTAAAAATTTCCCTCCTAAAATTTAAATTAGAGATGGATAAAATTTCACTTCTTGTTACAAAAAGCAAATATTTTATGAAGAAAAACGGCTGTGTGTGTGTGTGTGTGTGTGTGTGTGTGTGTTTTTTTTTTTGAAATAATTGATTATGTTGTAATCATAATCATCCAAAGGGTGTATTTTTTTTATCACCCAAAGCAATACCATGACTCTTTATTTGGGTATTACGCGACAAACAGAAATTCTAAGCACACTATTAGCTCTTTTCACATGGTATAAAAAGAGATCACTATTCATAGTAATATTGCGACAAGAAAAGAAGAAAACACGCGCAATGAATTAGATACTATCAACCCACACGTCTTTTGGCGCCAAAAATTTCCCTCCTAAAATTTAAATTAGAGATGGACAAAATTTCACTTCGATATGTATATACTTTAGGAAGAAAAACGGCTATGTGTGTGTGTGTGTGTGTGTGTGTGTGTTTTTTTTTGAAATAATTGATTATGTTGTAATCATCCAAAGGGTGTTTTCAGGTTAAAAAAACAGTGTTTTTTCGCTTTCACAACAGAAAATCTGATTACGCGAACGGCCTCTCTCATGGGTTTCGTTAGACTGCTTCCAACTGATTAGGCTACATGAGCTCTAATCAAAATCTAGAACGAGAAATTCTGTGGGCTGACGGCGCTGTATTTAGTTTCCTCGCACCTTCCAGTGCCTAAGCAGAAGAGACAATTTCTCCCAATCCTAGTACTAAAGGCTACTGCTGCGAGTGCTTTATACAATAATTTAAGAAACCTAAGCACTGTGGCACCTAACTTTATGAGGTAATCACGTTCATAATGACCGGCGCTCTCCATTATTAAAAAAAAAAAAAAAATCGTGAACTGGCCACCTAATGCTCAAGCTCATCTCGTTTTCCAATTTTGTTCCTGCTCCGTTTGGTTTTGCCAATGATTATTCAGGATTCCGGACCGTTCTTGACCAATTCCCATGAAAATTCACCAAATCGAACGTTCCCGTCTGCAAGGGTTTGGATAGAGTTTCAGTCTCTCCGTAAATCAAAGATGTTTTTCAAATGTCTATTGGATATGTTACGTTAGAATAAGATGACTTGACCATGAAAATTTGGTTTCTTGGATTATGGTGGCTGGAAACTCTGGAGGTTGGCAGCCACCTCCCTAATTCACAAGAAAAAGATGCTTTCAATTAAACCCGACATGAAAAGAAAAACGATATGATGATGCGCACACCTTCTCCTCTTAGGTTGAAACAGCTGCCACAATGCGACCTTCCATCACGAATTCGGATGAACATGTGATTTTACCTCTGCTTTATCTGCTTTTGACAAATCCCCCTGTCATGGGGAGAAAAACATTGACTTAAATGATGAGCCCCCTGTCAGATTCTACCCAAACAGAGAGAGAAATCTCATGGTACCTATTTTTCAAAATATCCACGATTTGTGATAAGTTATACTCTTTACGAATTTTATACGTCATTCATACACATAATCTTTCTCTACTTTTTGAATTAAACTTTTAAACATGTTATTGAAATCAAATTCTATGCGGTATATATTCGCTTGTGTTGTTCCCCATTTATCAAACTTTATGTGTCATTCAGTTTCTCTTTCCTCTATAAGCTTAAACTTTGGGGTTTGACAAAAAAAATCAATAAGATTGAAGTATTATAATGAATTCCAACAGAAAAAAGGAAGGATCATCGGATGATCCTATGTGATACTTTGTTTAAAAATCTGTTAAGATCTTACGAGAAGTTTTCGTCTAATCCCAAACAAAGCAGAGTCCTAGAAAGCAGACAAACACGTCCTCATGAGAAGCTTCTTCATGTTTTCGTTTCACGACTAATTCTATTTTCTTGTCTTGCTAAAACCCATTGAAAAAAGAGAAGATAAGCACATCTTTATCCAAAGACGGCGCCCCTCATTTCCTCCCAGCTTCTCAGGGCTCATAAAGGTGCAGTGCTAATGGGGGCCAATAGCTATATATAATAACGTATTTTCCATATGAAGATCCTCCACATTCAATATATATATGAAGACAAGACTCGTGAGAGTCTTCTCTCTCTCTAATCCATCCCGTTCTCTCCCATCTAAATGTCTCTAGGTCTTCCGCAGAGCGCCTACCGTCCCCTGCTACTCCAATTCAAGGATTGCTCAGGTGATTTCAGTTAAAAAGAAGAGCTCAGATTTGCTTCCCATTAGGTTCTTGAGAAAAAATAATAATATGACGGTACAGAGATAGTTTCGAGATTTGGCTCTCTTATATCTTATTCAATCTTCTTTCTTGGGTTGCAGTCCTGCAGATACCTCCTAGCTCAGAGAACTCGAGAGAGGGGTTGCGATTTCCTGGGGTTTCTCAGTCCATAGAAAAGAAGGTGGATTTTTGCCCTTCATTTGTTATTCCAAATCGATTCCGATTTTACAAAAATTTGCATCTTCGATCCCTCGAAACCATGTGTCAGTGAGTGTCGCTCAAAGACTCTGCTTCGATCTATAGATGGAGAACAGGTATGGCTACTACTACCAAGGCAGTCTGTGGCGGTCGCTGAGGGACGGCGACTTCGAGGAAGCGGACGTTTGGGAGGTCCTCAACGGCAAGCAAGACTCTAACAATTCCCATCTTTGGGCCTCAGGTGAGCGACCCAGAAGCTCGTCCTCAAGGAAACACCCGCCCTCCGCCCCAAAAACGATCTCGCGGGGCGGCGGCAGCGGCGGCGGCAGCAGCAGCAGTTCGACCCCCGAGCCGGCAGCCAGGGTCGTGCAGCAGTCGGCCCCAGTCAACATTCCATACTGGTCAAACTTGCAGAGGCAAAAGTCAAAGAAAGCTTCTTCCAATTCGAAGAGCGCGAGGGACTGGGACGATGAAGATGGGGTCGACTCGAGCGACGGCGGCGCGGCCGAGGGCGAGAGGGGCGAGAGCGACGACGATGAGGAGGCCGATTGCAAGGTGCCGCCGCACGAGCTCATCGCAATGAGGCTGGCCAGGAGTCACATTTCGTCCTTCTCGGTGATGGAAGGGGAGGGGAGGACCCTCAAAGGGAGGGACCTCAGCAAAGTGAGGAACGCCGTTCTGACGAGGACCGGCTTTCTCGAGTCGCCATGATGGGAATCCGGTTCGAGACAATGAATCGTGGGTATCGCGTTTTCTCGGACTGTATATAGGTACAACGTCGTAGTCTCTGTACAGGGTTGTGATTGGGTGTGTAGCAGCCTCATCTTTGGTCGCGAGGGACAGATATCAACTCGGCTTTGATGGGAAAGAGGTGAAAATACGTTCTCCCTCTGCTTTATGGTCTTCTTGGGTTTTGTAAAAACCCTGTCAACCTCAAGTCGTTTCAGTGCAAATCAGTACTTCTTTCTATTCGACTTTCGCTGCATTTGAGATCCCAATAGTAATCAATGTCACCTTACCGTCTATTTGCATAGTCCGGTAAAAAGTTGACCATACATATTACCACAATAAATCGCTGAATGCAAATCAAATGCACCCTTCTTTTTTCTTTGTCCCAAGAGTTCCGAACTTAGGAAAAACAATCGAAAGCATGCCCGTTGCCGAATTTTGAGTACATAAAAAATTCAGTTAATCTAAACAGACCATGAATTTGTTTGAGCAGGATATAATATACTTATATACAATAATTATATCACATCCTTAAAAAGCATTGATCTGTGAATGCGCAAAAACAGTGCTCAAATTAGGCACGACAATGATATGCTCTACTTTGCATGCGAGAAATACTAAGATTCCCTAATTGCGCACGTGCAATGTCGTCTCTTGTCCTTAGAAAACATTGATTCGCGATCGTACAAAGCCGGTGCTCAAATTAGGCACGGCACGGCACTGAGTGTTTGTTTGTCCGAGACCCCCCGATTCATGAACGCCCAGTTCGGCCGTGCTGGGTACCACAACATGGATACGAACGACATTATGGGGCGCGAATCGGGAAAAAGACAACATTCCGTCACGTTGCCGCCGCCCCCAGGACGATGCCGTGCCTCGTTTCGCTATCCGGAGCGGAGTGGGTGGCCCTGGCGGATTGTCCCTCTCCATCCCTCCACGTTTTCCATGGTAGAACGAAACGAACGGCCGCTGGTGGCTATCGCTAACCTTAATCAATTACATCATTTACACGCAAGCCCACATGCGTCAGTCGTGGTCAAAAGGAGCTGATTGCGCTACTCACGAGGAGGCGCTCATCTTTTCTATCGGGCATGTGCATTCTGCCTAGACAAATTGGAGACTGGATTCTCTTTCTTTGTTCTTCACATAGGAACCCACTTTTTTTCACTGGAACCGGAGAGTCGTGTAATCCTAACTAACATAAGCAAAAAGGGGCTTAGATAGATTCCCAGTTACCAAAAAAAAAAAAAAAAAAAAACCCACTTTTTTCCAAATCACATTGACTTTTCCTTCAATTTGTTCAACTAGATATCCGTTATATAATCACATCGCCCATAGAATGAGTCTCTGTAATGCACGTGTTTATATTAATTCGGGTTTTTTTACGGTTTGTGGAGCCTTCATATGATTAATTAAGTTGCAGAAGCACGCAAGTGATGCCAACTCCACTTGCGCATACCTATCGTTGGCAATTCTACTTTATTAATTAGCTAATTTAATCAATGTAATCACACACAAAAAAGAAAAATCATTGTATTTGTGCGAACTCAGTCCTAAACCTATCAATTTATCAATTGAATTCAAGACATTTTGACAATTTACCAATTGAATTTAAGACTTTTTAACAATTTGCTAATTGTTTCATTTCAGCCAATTTTAATCAAAATCATTAACGTGAATGGTAGTCATCTTACATGACATGACTATCATTGTCATGGACAATTTATATAATCATATATATATATTTTGAATTTTTTGTTTTTCTTTTCTTTTCTTTGTTATTTTTTTCATCATGTCGGCAAGAATCACTAGCGACCCTTGTATGCCATAAAGGCTTGGACAAGGGCTGCCAATGCCCTCACCAACAGCCATGGTGGCCCCACACGGGGCCTTCTTGGCCTATTCACCATAACCCATAAAGAAAAAAATGAAAAGAACATAAAAAATCTACAAAAAGAAAAAAAATTACAAAAATTATCCACATCAATGTCGACTAGCCCGTTTAAGACAATTGGCGTTCATGTAAATAATTTTTAGTCAAAATTGGCATGAAAATTTAGGATTCGGTTAGTCAAGTCAAAAAATTTAGAAATTTTCTTTTGCTAATTTTCTCAAGATAATCCACATTTGCAAGCAGGTTTCCTCGAGCTTTCCCCATCTCAAGAAGGTTTTGCTGGTTCCTTCCAATTTCCTATCTAGACCTCAACCTTCCGCCACCAACCTCCTATTGGTCTTTTCCTTCCCTGCAATTTTGCATTATCTCCTCGTCCTTTCCTTCTGCTTTTGAGGCGAGACAGGCAGCTTTTACGTTGTCAACTCGTCAGTAATCACTCCCCCACTCCAGCATCCCCCCACACCATCCAAGAAAATAAATAAATTAAAATACAAAGATATTTACCTAACTAGCTTTTCCTTTTCGTATGTAGAAGGATCCATGAAGTTTCTGGGGCCTCGCTTCTACTGAAGTCCCCCAGCTTTTTGGGGAGAGGGGGTTTCCAAACTTTCAACTCCATGCAGACTTTTCAAAGATGCAGGATCGCATCGGAGAGCACCGCAGTGAAAAGCTGTTTTGGACTTTTCTGCCGTATTCCTTGTCAAGTGGAGTTATTCTATGGAAAGAGGGGTCGCCTTCGCGACAGTATTTTTGTCCTACGTACTTATCATCGTCCAGGCTGGCTCCATGTCGTCGGCGGGACGGCCGGACCACGTGAGGCTTTCCTAGAATCTGCCTGGCGACTTTAGTATGATATGCACATATTTTAAATTCCTCCTTCATCGAGAGAGTGGATCCTGAGTTTTTTTTATTAGTTTGCTAGAAAGGAAAATTCCACGTCCAATTGATTAGGTATTTTTGCTCTTTGCCCCTCATAAAGATAATTTTGATAGATTTCACGTGAGATCCCGCATGATCTATAAGTTTCGAGTGCTAGGCTAAAACATACTCGACTCTCTTTTATAATTTCATGATTTAGTTTATGTCGGGAACTTGTCTATCGAATCTAGCCCATGCTATAAGCTATGGTGCATTAGGTGAACAGACCTTACTCTCTTTTATAATTTCATGGTATAGTTTATGACGGGACTTGTCTATTGAATCTAGCTAGTGAGTGTAGTATGCTTAAATGCTCAATTTTGTTTTTTCTCCACACAGGTACCCAAGTATCACGTGAGACTGTCCTACAAACTGCCAAGCGAGTCAAATTCACGGCGAAGCCTGATATTTTAATCCCACCAACGCTTTTCTCCTCCACATATGCTTTGAGATTAGCATATGAACAAAAAACTAGATCAAACAATAGCAAAACTCTGTCGCGTTTTCTAGACCGCAATCAATGAAAACATAGAGGCCATGAAAGCGTGCTCAAAAGTCTAAACATAATGACAGTCACATATTTCAAGCGATACATTGACATTAGTCACATCGATTTACACTACATCGGGTCACAAATGACATTGCACCGGGTCACAAATGACATTGTGATGTCATCGTTTAACTTCTCCTCTACTCTTTTTGCCTTAAACAATGAATTGTATACGCTTTGCTCCTTTTATTTGGTCATGGTCTGGACGGCTATGGTTTAAAGCGTGGTTGGACGAAAGATTTGAAAAGAGAGAGGAAAAAGAATCGAAAAGCCTCTTTACTTCCAAAGAGCAAAGTCGCATCGAAGCTTGTACTTTTTACTTTGTTACACTATCGAGATTGCACTGTTTCTCTTCTTTGACCCAGAAAAGTGTCGAGATTACACTCCAAAACGTGGGATTTAAATAGTGCAAAAGTTACCGCATGATGCTCCTCGCATCAATCAACATCGAAAGGAGCACCATACGTTGAAGAACAGATACGACAAAGCGAGACTGCTTTAAACCTACCGACGGGCTTTGATGGCAGGTCTTCATAAGAAGACGGTTTTCTAAATATATTATTAGTGGTAATATAGTTAAAGTAATTATACAGAAGAACGATATGACAAATGTATGGCCAAAAATCAATATGAAAAGTGCCATCTTTTCTTTTTCCCTTTCTGTAAGCTGGAGAAAGTATGTTTTGTATCCGAATTGATTTTATCTACAATGTTGAAATCTCTTACATTTCTTTGACTTGCTCTTTCACTGGATACTCCAAAGAAAATTCTTGAATTGGGTCCACGACATGAATTATGATTTTTTAATCCAAATCGGCACGTGTTATATATCTGGCAATAGCAATGATAAATCCATCATATAACCATATCGTCTAGGGGCTGATCCAATGTGGGCGGCGATAAAACTTAAATTACATTAGAGACGAGCAGGCCAAGGTTGACTGGAGCGGACCGAGCCGCCGGCTAAGTCGCAATGTTTTTCCGGCATGGTTCTTTTTAACTTTTTATATGGAACAAGGCGACAAGAAGAGAGACAAATCCGATGGCCCCAACGATCAATGCTGAAGTCAGCATGTCAATCTTTTGGCAGCTGGGACGATGAGTTTGGTCGGGCGTTTCAAAGATAAAAAGGCGAAAGTTTCCACTGATGATGAACAAAGTGGCCAGCGATCATCAAACTGTATATCTCCTTTTGTTTTTATTTAAACAGAGGTAGCATTTCAACTGATTATATCTTACCGAAAATGCCACAAATATTTCATGAATTTTAATCCAATATGTAATAGTGCTCCAAATTTCTATTTTATTTAATGTGATCTCCGAACTTTAGCTTAATATGTAATGTTTATTATGGTCATCGAACTTTTTATACATGTTTAATTTAGTTCTTAAACTGTATGAAAATATTCAACGTTATTCGTTAACTTAATGAGAGTATAATAATGGACATTTTCATATAATTCGAGGGTTAGATTGATTATGTGCAAAAGTTTAGAGACCGTATTAAATAAATTAAAAATTCAGAGATGACTTTTTATATCTCGCTAAAATTGGAGAATCACGTAGAACAAATTAAAAGTTGAGGGGCAATATTATATATTGAGCCATGTTCGTGGACTATTTGTGGAATCATCCTATATCTTATTTTGATTCATCTGGGCCAAACATTTCTTATTTTAATTTTCTGAATCCACGTTATAATGTGGTCCATCATGCTTGGACGAAGGCGGTTCTATCTCATCATGGGTATGGGCCCGAAAATCTAGTGGCGATTCGCGGGCCTAATAATTTAGTCTCGATGTATGGGCTTCTTGTCCGATACCTACTTTAATCAAATCATTAGGCGGGCCCACAAAAAAAGGAAGAAGAAGCAGGGTGCTCACATGATTCATGCCTTGTCGCATGATTCTGCATATGCCGATATCAATTGGTGGGGTCGATTATTGTGAAAGTGACATCACAAAATATTGAAACCGGTACACTCATTATTACCCTCCACTATATCTCGTCAAAATATACCCTAAAATGGTCGAACCTAATTTCATTGATCGTGACAAGTCAACGTGAAAATTTGTATCAATTTAGGGGAAATTTGTTACATGTGTATTAATTTAAGACTTTTGATGATTCAAAAATTAATTTGGGATGAATTTTTCATAAATGTATCAATTTAAGGTTTTTCATGATAGAAAACCTATTTTTTAAAGGGTATATTAAATTCGTGTTAAGATGAATAAACATATTATATCATTTGTCTCGATTTTCAATCTTTTTCCTCTCTTCGCCATTTATAAAGAGTCTACAGCCATACAAAAGTTATAGATGATACCTCACTGAGGATCCTTCTTTCCATCATCATCTGATTCGATCTCATTTCACATAAGAAGGTACCTACCATTGGCTATTGCAATGGAATCGGAATCATAAGACAATAGATATTCATCGGTACGGCATTGTCCTTGATTCTCGAGGGCAAACTCACAAAAAAACAAGATGGCAAGTACCATTTTGACCAGACAGTAATATTTACAATACCCGTTGTAAAGTATTTTGTTAATGATCTTTGTTATGAAAATATGAAGTAATACTAGCAACGCTTCGGAACATTCTCTCTCCTTACAAGCCTTGCTATTATAAAAGAGGCAGGCACGTGAAGGTTAGAGCTTGTTTAATTCCATAAAATGTCAAATGACCATACACCATGTCGCATCACTTCTTTTCGAGAATAAAACGGCGGGCCGAGGACGGTGCGAAGCTTTCCGAATAGGCGTTGTCTGGCACTAAACAAGATCTCATGTGTAAAAACCAAAATATTAACCCCCAAAAAACCCTAGTTGATCACAACCGTCGAATCATGCAATGGGTAACTTATGATCGAACGGCTAAGATCAATTGGATCCAAGCATGATTGGACAGTGCCATCACTCCTCCTGTGCTGTGGGGTCCTAAAATTATACAGATAGAGGTCAGGGCTCATCTGGAGTTTTTGCCATTACACTAGCCGACACCATTTACCTTGGATTCCAAGACTTCTGCAAAGCTAATTAACGTTAACTCTTCGATTCTGTCGGAGCCCCTTCGGAAAGATCTAGGACTCGATGTCGCAATCCAGGATGCTGGCGACAGCCTCGACCTTCCCGGCATCGAAACCTGCCAACGCCTTGCGAGCCAACTTCTTCATGTCTTCCACCACCGCATTCGACCAGCGCTCCTCTCTTCCTCCGCCCCCGTGCGCCGTCATGCCCCTTACCATCCCCACGTAGAACCCGTACCTCCTCAGCCCCTCGATCTCCTCCTCCGTCCCGCCGCCGAGTATCGCCCCGCACGCCGCCGCGCACGCGTGCAGGTCCCCTTCCTTCTTCGCCCACACGTGGTCGGCCGCCCACTCCTGGTCGTCCTGGTGGCCCTGGACCCGCGACAGGAGGTACTCGACCTCCCGGTACTGCCCGTGCACCATCCCTTGCGACCCCACCGCCCGCGTGATCTCCACGATCGCGCGGAGGACCCGCCCCGAGTTTCCCCCGGCCGGGTCGCCGGACCCCGCGAGCAGCTCGAACCCGAACGGGACCATGCCGTCCCCGGTCATGAGCTCGACGTTGGGGCCGAAGGGGTGGGCTACGGGGGGCCGGATCGCGGGGCGGTCCGTCAGGGGGAGGTTCTCGTGGGCCACGGCGGCGGCGCGGATGATGTGCAGCGCGGCGGCCGCGGGCATCGCCTGGTCCCGGGAGCCGCCGACGAGCTCGCAGGCCGCGACGCAGAGGGCCGGGGCGGTGCTCCGCGGGGCCGCGAAGGTGAGGTGGTGCATCGGCTCGAGCACCACGGGCGGGGGCTTCGTGGGGATGGCCTTCTTGAGGTGGGCCTCGATGTCGGCGTGGATGGCCTGCCACTGACTCGAGGATCGGGTACCCGGTTTGGCCACGGTCATCACGACGGGCATTCGGACCGCGGACGGACGGGCGGGGCTCCATCTGAGGCCGACATTGAAGAGCGTCGCCGCCCGACCATTGGAGCCGAGCAGAGCTTTCTCCATGGCGAACGAGCAGAGAAAGAGACTTGGATAGAGAGCGAGATAGAGGATGATGGCGAGCACGCCCTTATATAGCGCTGCGCATGCACGTGCTGCGCGTGCTGCACGTGCTGCTTACGGTACGAGAAAACTTCGTTAAGGTTGAACGAGGTGGAGCGACGAAAGGTCACTCGATCGTTTTCCGTCCGTTTCTCTTTGTTACGAAGACGTCGCCGAGGTCGGTAATTCGGGTCGGACACGGTCCCGGCCGTAGCTAGCTCGGCAGGGTGCCGAGACGTGGGGGCCCACAGCGCTGTCGTGCAAGTTAAATACTGCTGCCCCCGCTGCTCTTCCTCATTATTCACATTAATGTGCAGGGTTGGAAAAGTTGCTGTGTCGCCTGTCGCTGCGGTGGAGTACCTGGATGATCGATGAATTCGATCGTGACAATCCAAAGGATTCTTAGGCCGGAAAGTTGAAAGTGATTCATTGGAATCTCATTGGACTCCTGCGTAAGCAGGAAAGATTTATAAAGCGTTTCGAGAATTTTCAAAGAGCCGAATTTTATAGCAACTGTTTCCATGTTTTTCACATTAATCGGTTGTCCATAAAGTTGCTGTCAATTTATCACTTTCATACGGATGAGGTTGATCACGACGAAGGATTTCTAGCTCGAAAATTGAAAGCAACTCATTCGAATCTCATCATATTGCTTGCATAACCTAAAATCAATTTATAAGAATTGTAAGGTGTCTTGTAGATTTTCAAATAGTTGAATTTTCTATACCCGCCGCTTTCACATTAATTGGTTGTTTGTGAAATTTATGTCAACTTGTCGTTGTGGTAGAACGTATGGATGAGGAATGAGGTTGATCGCCACAAAGGATTTCTAGCTTGAAAATTAAAAGCGACTCGTTAGAATTTCATCGTATTACCTGTATGACCCGAATATCGATTTGTGATATTTATAAAGAGTTTGATCAATTTTCAAATAGTCAAATCTTTATGTCCATGTCCGGGGATTTGGAAGGAAAAAGTAGAGATTGTACTCGGTGTCACGTTATCTCTTAATCACATCAATGAAACCGACATATCTCCGATCGAACGTTTGGCATGTTCGCTTAGGACGGGCGGGTGTGGTTTAGCTTTTTGGCGTCGTTGCTTGGCAGCACTTCTCACATGGCCCAGGACTTGTACTGGAGTCACGTGCTTCTCGATTGTATCGTTTTCGCGTGGTTCACGTTGGATTAGGCGCTAATGCATGCCTGGAATAACGTGTTGAGTAATATTTTAAGACCTAGACCCGGTTCGGCAGTCCTGTTCGCCACCGGTTCACCCGGTTGAACTGCCCGATCAATTTTCCCAATTAATAGTTGAAGCTTATCCAACAAATGAAAACGAAAACATTTTAACTCAATTGGCATGGGACCCATTGCTGCATGCATGAGCACAAGATCAATAAAGGGTTTAAGCTATCTTGAGACGCGTTTGTTTTTATAAAAAATGAATGATTTTTAAAATGTTTTTCTAAAAATAATTACTTACATCTCTTAAAAAATGAATGAACAATTTTTTTTTTTGTCATCCACAATAATGTTTGAACATAAATATTATTGATAGTGAAAGTATTTTTTACGGAGTAATTATTTTAAATGATATCAACAATCATTCTTTAGAATTTTTTTTTTCCTTTAAATCATTTTTAAATGAGGTCTAAATCTAGAAAACTATATAATCAATCATAAAAAAAAGGTCTATCTGAAATCAATGGGATTTGAGATCTTTTCCTTTGAAACTTGTTTTGTAATTCAGAGATTTAGTCTAAATTGTCGTGGATGATGAAATTTTTTATTGACTAATTATTTTAATTGATAAGAACAATTATTTTTTGAATTTTTTTAAATCATTCATTTTCTACAAAATAGATGGAGCATCAAATCTCGAGATTAATGGGATTGGAGATGTTATCCTTTGGAACCTGTCTTGCCAAGTCAGATATCAAGGTGAAGCTTAAAATAGCTTACCGCCACCCACTATCCAAGAAAGGAAGTTAGGTCATGTTGATAAAACCAGGTTTCGCCATTAATTGGAGGGAGAGGGTATTAGGTGCACCTGCCGCAAGCTCGATCTATATGTAGGGCCATCAAATTCAAATATCATAGTGGGATCTAATGTGCCTATACTTTGTATAGTTACATGCATTGTTCAGTAGGATCGGTCCGCCGAAAACCAAAAATTTGCTCACTGCCACCTACTCCCTTTCTTGGGTTTCTTTTCTTCTTTTCCCTTTTCGACTAGGGCTAGTTTACTTTTATCTCCTATTTTATGATCTCTTTGTCAAACTTTCTGAAAACCCAAAAAGAAGTTGAATAAATTTTTCTCAGAGGGTTTGGAGTATTTATGATTGAAGAGTCAAAATGAGAGTGCCATGAAATTCGCAAGAAGTTAGAAAAATAAAAAAGTAGAAGTCATCTCAAATGGGCATCGGCTGATTTATGACTTGGCGGTGACGTACATTTTTCCAGAATACCTCTTCATATTGTGACCTTTTTTTTTTTTTTTTTTTTTGGTGCTACGTACCTCAAAATTCTTTCAAAACACAACAGAAGGATTTTCTTTAAGATTGTTCTACTCTTTCCTTGCTAAAGATTAAATCAGTTTGTCCAACAAAAACCGGTAAGTTGCAAGTCAGAAGTTCGATCACATCTTCAGTTTCTAACTTTTTTTTTTTTTTATAATTATATTGAAAGGGGTGAAGCCCAAAATTTACAACAAAACTCTCCTAATGAAACTTGATCCAACCTGATCACCTATTAGTAAAGGGATCAAATCTTTTGATGGCCTATCCAAGATTAAGGTGATATTCTATCTATGCTTTTAATTTGCGACTAAATTCTGGCCCGCACCGAGAAGTCTCTCGTGTCCAAAGCAAGCTCCACGAACTCATTGAAAGTAGCCACAATTTTGCTCCGCATCGGTCCAACTTTGACTTTACCTACGTCGTGCCCCATTTCGTGACGAGATTATCACAACCGCCAGTCCCATGCTATTATTGGTCCGACAAAGTTAAGGAGTCAAACGGACTGGGGCCAAAACCCCCAACTCCCCACATCGTCATTCGTCTTGAAAGGTCCGATGATTTGACAATGTGAAAATTGATTATACTTAGAGATGTTAGATACATGAATGGAAATGAAACCCTTGTCAGCGTTCTAATTTTTGAAAATTGTTAAGGATGAAGGCAGTGACAGAAACGGCTACGTTAGCTCACTCCTAAAATTGGTATCATCTTGATGCATACTTTGACAGTAGCAGGCCTCTTACTTGAAGAGTAAATTAAGTTGGTTTGGCCATGAGATTCCTATTATAGGAGGGATGCATCTCACATTGGATCGAGAGTCGAGATTGGTGGTGCTTCATAACCAAGGGTGTGTTGTGGATTCTCGGTTGTTGGGAATAACTGATCCCCGAAAACCGGATTCGACACTAAATCGAACCCCTAAATCAATGCGGAAGACGAAGCCCGGGAAAACACGCATCACCGATCGTAAAGACACCACACACGATTCGAGCGTACCTTGTTAGCCACGATTAAACACCAACGCTGAAGAAGAGGAAGAAATTCTGATCCGATGACGCCTTGAAGGGGAGAAATTGGAAGCCGTATGCCTACTGTTCTTCGGGAGAGAAAACGCGCGGGAGAGAAGCGTACGTTGAATTGCCAAGCGTTTTGTTCTCTCTCTCTCTCCTCCCTTTTATACCTCTCCCCTTCCACGGGCCCTTTTTCCCGTGGGCCGGGCCTTTTGGGCCCAGCATGGGCGGACGGGCCGTAAGCCCAATTCCAATAAATCCATCATCTCCCACTCGCACATGGTGGTACAAAACCAACATGGGCGGACGAGCCTTACTCGGCCCCATCGAGAAAAATCCATCATAGACTCTCACTTATCATGGTGGGCCAAACAATTCTCTTTTCCTTTCTTCAACATTCATACCGGTGAATAATCCGTGCGACCAAAGATACTTTGAGAGCTCGTTGCCATACATCTGTTAGGAATATATAGCAGCTCATAATGGGCATCACATCCCGAGTAGATTTAGTATGCGTACCCTAGATCGATCGATCACATTTATATCTCTCTTGATCTCTTTTAAACAATGATATATATTGTATTCACAATTATGATTATCACAAAGACAGTCATAATTGGTTAACCGGTGAATACAAAACTACAATGTGATTCTCCAAAATCGATCTTCCTCTTTCCTTCAAACTCGCAATTTCAGTTCAACTTGCTTTTCTAGAAATGCCCCATTAGATCGAATCACTCATGACCATTGGCAACATCCTAAGATAGCAAACACTAAATAGAAATCTCGAGAATAAGTAAGAGTCATGAGGGGACAGAAAAAAATTGAGGAACTCTTTTCCTCAAGAGTCTCACACGACATAAAAGTTGAGATCAAACTTTTGTCACTCTTATTGGTCGTCTCATGCATACGTAGTATGAAATACGTATTACGGTATTAACTCCTTTCCCATGGAGCGTATGTCTATACATTCAATACCGTACAGATGATAGTTCAGACATACCCAATGTCTAACTTGAGTTCACGTATCTACTCAATCACAAAATTCATCAGAACTCACATCGGCATCTTAGACGGATAAAGTAAAATATGTGGGGTATTTTACTTTCGGACATAGTAAGTATTATGTCCTCATCTTAACACTCGCTTAAGGCGACATACGTGTTTTAAGCTTGAGCTCTCGATTATCACCTAGATAATAAGCTTAAAAACAGTCTCATCTCTATTTATCACACAAGAAATAGAGGCGATTACCCGTGTGAGTGGGCTAATCTTACATCTGTCCGACATACTTCTCAACTTAAAGTAATGCACCGAGCATTAAGATGCATAAAGATCAAACAAAGATTCATAGGCATTAATGATGAAAACACAAATTCATCAAATTGTGAACACTTAGGGAAATTACAATATTCGACATTAGCCTCTACGCAACCCTAGAGATTTCATATGGCCACAAAACACATCTCGGGTATTGGCTTTGTCATAGGATCTCGCTACCATTCTATGCGTAGTATGTACTCTAAGTTCACGTCTTTTCGTGCAACCATATCCTTTACAAAATTATACTTGGTATCTATATGTTTGGTCTTGCCATGATATTTTGGATCTTTGGTGTACGCTTTCGCCGCTTGGCTATCACAGTTAACAAATAACAAATCTGCAAAGACTTCCAATAACACCTAAATGATCCAAAAATCTCTAAAGCCAAACATCTTCTTACACTACCGCGATAATGCCACAAACTCAATTTCTATCGTGGACAAGGCTATGCATGTTTGTTTCTTACAGCTCCAACATATGGTGCCATCATTCGGTAAGAGAAACAAACCCGGAGGTAGATTTCATTTCTTTTAAATCTCCTCCCCAATCGGCATCGGGATAGCCTTAGAGTCGCAGATCCTTTCCTTTATAACTCATCGTATAATCGGCGGTCCCTTTAGATACCTCGGTATTCTCTTAACGGCTTTCCATTATCTTTGGACCTGGATTGGATTGGTATCTACTCACCATTCCAACCGCAAAACATATGCCAGTCTTGTACACATCATAGTGTATATCAAGCTTCCAACACTAGCATAAGGAACATGTTTCCTTTATTCCTTCTCTTGTGGAGTCCCCGGACACGCCTATGGCTCAATCCTTCACCTTTTGCAATAGGAGTGTCTATGGGTTTACGCTTGCATACGAAATCGTTCAAGAACCTTATTTATATAGGTTTCTTGCGAAAGAGACAACGATCTCTTCAAACGATCTCTTGAAAACTTAACTTCAAGAATGTATGCAGCCTCACCCATATCCTTCATAATCAATTTCTTCCTGTTGATTATACCCCTTCGCCACAAGGCGAGCCTTATGCCTTTCTATCGAGCCATCAGCCTTTTTCGCTTTATTTTGAAAACCTAGTTGTTCCCAATAGCTCTGCGTCCTTTTGGAAAATCAACCAGTTCCCAAACATGGTTTGACTTCACTTACTCCATTTCCTCTTTCATTGCATAAATCCATTTTTCCTTATTAGGGCAATTTAGAGCCTTATTAATATTTCTTGGCTCATCCTCATCTTGTGGAGCAACCATAAAAAGTTTCCCTTTCGATGTCAAAACATTGACGGGAATACTTTGGCGACTTGTTCACCGTATGGGAGATTGTACACTTAGCACATCATTCCCCATCATGCTCCCACTTGGATTAGGTAATGATGATATTGTCACATCGGTGGTTGCAATTGAGAATGAGTTGAATTCAATTCATCACATCTCATATTACTCCCACTTGGACGAACTCTACCGACATCATTATCTTGATCCAAGATTTCAAATAGGGAACAATCTTCCCTTATTTCGCCCTTCTTCTTAAAATTCATCCACTAAGAATGTGACATCTCGTGATTCAAATTCGTTATACTCCCACTTTCCTGCTCACCTATGAACACATACCATTTCGAGTGTTCGCAGTATCTCATGAAAATACTCTTATTTCCTTTGGGACCCAATTTCCCAAAACTTGTGAGAGGACTCATGAATATAGGCAGCACAACCCTATGGCTTAAGAAAACTTAAGTCCGGTTTTCTAACTGTCCATAACTCATATGGAGTGGAAGTAACGATTTGGAAGGCATCCGGTTAAGTATATAGGTAGCGATTAACAACGCATCACTCCGAAAAGTGATAGGTAAGTTAGCATGCACCTTCATGGACCTAACCATTTCCAAGTAGGGTTCTGTTTCTTCTTTCCACAACACCATTTTGTTGAGGAGTATATGGAATAGACAACTATCTTTATATTCCTTTTTCATCACATAATTTTCTGAACACATCGATAAATATTCTCAATCTCGATCGGATCTCAATGCTTTTATTTTCTTGTCTAATTGATTTTCTCGCCCGGTTCATAAACCTTCAAACAACTTATGCTTCGATTCATGAGCAATCAAATAGACATATCCGACTCGAGTATAATCATCTATAACAGTGATGAAATAAACAGCCCCATGCCTTCCTCTCAGATTCATTGAACCACAGACGTCATAATGGATTAAATATAGAGGAAATTCAGCTCTTTTATCTTTTTCTAAATGGTTTCCTTGTCATTTTCCCTACTAGGCAATGCTCACTTATGGACAAATCGACTTTTTCAATATTGCCCAACAAGCCCTCTTTGGCTAGTCTATTCATATGTTGTTGGCCCATATGACCAAGTCTAGCATGCCACCATATTCACATCATTATCATATGAAGTAGAAGACGTGAAACAAGGGAATAACATATTGACATCACCATAGTCAACATCTAGTACAATAAAACCATCTAGAAAATAATCACAACCATAGTAGTTTGTATGTAAACACAAATCTACACATTTATTATGGAAGTTCACACTAAAACCAAGCTTAACCAACGCTAAGACAGACACTAAATTTCGACGAATCTCCAGAGCATATTGAACATCAAAGGTGCGTCCACCACTCATGTTCAATTGGCCGGTGCCAATTCCTTTACATCAGCTCTAGGGTTGTTTCCCATATGGATCCACTCAGTTCCAGTTGGTACTTGTCGGAATTCCATGAAGGATTCTCTATCCTTCTCTACATGGTCCGTCACTTCGAATCTACATCCACAAAGGATTGGATTCAGCCAATAATATTGAACTTGACACATAAGTAAAGTTCTCAAATGTACAAGAGGTGTTGACCTTTTAGGCTCACAATTCTTGCAAGCATAGTGACATTTCTTATCACAATTGTAACACCTCTCTCACCCTTGACATTTTCTTCACTTGAGGACATTTTCCTCTCTTGTGTTGGTTAACTCTTGATTTCTTGCAATAAGGACTTGATCCTTTGCATTCCCACATATTGAACGAATCAATACGTTTGCGCTTAGAGCACAAAACCCTTTCTGAGCTAGAACCAGCATAGCAAATGTCTATGTTCGGCTCAAATACCGTTAGGTAGTCCTCTTCTAGCTCAAGGTGGCGCATGGCATCCTTAAGATCTTCCATAACATGGTCAAGAGCTTCTAGTGCTTCTTGCTTTTCCAAAGACATATTGAATCTTCTTATTCAATATTTCACAATTGTTACCGTTCATATCGGCAATCACATTCTTAGTTCTTTGAACCATCGTTCAACACATCGTACATCCATGCACGAATAATTAATGCCTATCATTTATGCATCCCTATTTGCATAGACCCATCATATTAATAAATAATTTCAAGTAAGGCTTCGAATCAAAAGGTCACTATGTTTCCAATCATCCTCCAAAAATCCTAACTCAAAACTATCATTAATATGATTGTCATATGCAAAATCAATTCTATGAAGCTACAAAAGCTTCTAAAACTACCCACAAACTAATTACCCACAAAAGAACCAAAAATAATGAGAAAGCAAATAAAATCTAATATCCAATAAAATAACAATGCTTTCACATGATACGACTAACATATCAGTTGTTACATCAACAACAATCAGGTAGTAAACATTACATAATTAATCCAAGGGATAAATAGGGAATGACCCTTCTAATCTGTCATTTAAAACATCTGAGAAAACTGAAGGCACATTTGCCAACCAAGGAAAAACTTTTGGAGAGCTTTCATGTCGCCACCAAGGCGCATTCACTCGGCGCCATGTGGCGCTCAATCTAAGGGTTGAAGTTTTGGCCAACTCAATCCTATAAGACTCTCTTACAAAAGCTTCCACTAAACTTTCCTATAATCCGGACCACGTTGACCTCCCATAGCCGATCCAACACTCTTTGCCATTCAGGTGGAAGAGTGTTTATCAAAGCCGGCACCTTCTTAAAGTCCGGCATAAGATAACCATTCTAGATGATTTCCCGTATCATCCGATTGACTCGACCACATGTGATACTAAATCACCGTCATGCCACCGATAATTAGCTAAATCGACATCAGCCTTTTAAGTCTTGCATTTCCCTCGTCCCTTCTCGGGCTTGCGGTATATCTGTGCATAACTCATTTTAGTTCCCGCAACAAATGCGAACTAAAATTGGATCACTTATAATCCATAATAAACATAAGGAAAATACATAATTTTCCAAAATTCATGCAACAAATGCAGAATAAAAAAATGGATTACTTATAACCCACATAGGCATGACCGAAAAAGAAACAAATTCCTCTTTTTTTTTTTTTTTTTTTTTTTTTTTTTTTTTTTTTCCGGGTCAACGGTCAACGGTCAACGGTCAAGTCAACGGTCAACGGTCAGTCAACGGTCAACGGGCGCGCGGGTCAGACCGGTCGGACCGGTCGCGGCGGTCGAACCGGTCGGACCGACAGGGCGGTCGCCGGCTCGGACCGCTCGCGTGGGCCGACCGCACGTGCCTCGCGCGTGCGGGGCCGCGTCACGCAGACGTCGGCGGCACGTGCCACGCGCGTGGCCGGGCGACGTCACGCGGGCGTCGGCTCGCACGTGCCGCGCGCGTGCCCGGCGGGTCGGGTCGGTCGTCGGTCGGGTCGGGTCGTCGGTCGGGTCGCCACCACTGCCACCAACGTCATCGGCGACGTCATCGATGACGTCATCCCGACGGTTATCGGCCGTTGGGTGACGTCACGATGACGTCATCGGTGACGTCGGCACGCGTCGGCTCGCCCGACCGGCGCGTGCCGTTTCGCCCGGTCGCCGGCGCGCACGTGCCGGTTCGCCGACCGGCGCGTGTGGCGCCGCGCCGGCGGGCCGCTTCGGCGCGTCGCGCCCACGCGCAGCGGCTTCCGCCGCGCGTGTGGGCGCGTGCGGCGTCCCCTGGCGGCGGGCGACATGTCGCCGGACTCGTCTCGACGTCGCCTTTCACCCAAAGTGCCTTCAGAATTCGTTTTCGACTTACGAAAACTCGAAAAAATGGCCGAATAGCGCTCGGGTGTCGGGATTTTTGCCCCGATCCGTACGGCCGAGAATTTCTTCGCGAAAATTCAATCAAAAACATCAAATTGATCGGGAAAACGTGAACTAGGGTTCGATACCAATGTTGGGAATAATCGATCCCCGAAAACCGGATTCGACACTAAATCGAACCCCTAAATCAATGCGGAAGACGGCTCTCGGAAAACACGCATCACCGATCGTAAAGCACACCACGATTCGAGCGTACGCTTGTTAGCCACGATTAAACACCAACGCCGAAGAAGAGGAAGAAATTCTGATCCGATGACGCCTTGAAGGGGAGAAATTGGAAGCCGTATGCCTACTGTTCTTTCGGGAGAAAAACGCGCGGGAGAGAAGCGTACGTTGAATTGCTGCGCGTTTTGTTCTCTCTCTCTCTCCTCCCTTTTATACCTCTCCCCTTCCACGGGCCCTTTTTTCCCGTGGGCCGGGCCTTTTGGGCCCAGCATGGGCGGACGGGCCGTAAGCCCAATTCCAATAAATCCATCATCGGTGGTAGTTTAGATTTTACCTCATCACAACCCAAGAGGCCGAAAGCTTCGCTGAGTACCTACCGCCCCTGTTAGGTAATTCTGATGGGCTAACATGATTGCATTTTATTTTAACGTATTGATGCTTGCATACCCCAACCTTCCAATTGGAGAGGAAGTTTTTCTTCTCCCTCTCTGGAGAATGCTCTCAAATTTTTACGTCGCAATTTGTATCAAGGATGTAACAGCATACCAAGGATGGGACGGTGGGGCCTTATGAGGAGCAGCCTAAGCCTTTTCATCCACAAGGATCGTCTTCGAGGAAAAACACTGTGAGGTCCCCGGGTCAACACGTGTTGCACAGCGTGCAGGGACAAGTTGGCTCGGGTCATAGTTTATTGATAATATTCAAACTTACTTTTGACGTTTTGGAGGCTTGGGAATCACTTGCTCGTCACCCTGAGGTGAGCTTATGGACCACAACAACTCCCGCTTATTGCGGTTTCCTTCTACGGTCCATTTTTTCAAGCCGCAAAGTTTCTTGAATTTGCTGCGATTTCCCCAAGATTATTGTAAAGTTGATTTTACTTGGAGATGGTAATTCTGGTTTATGGATCAAAACTTACCTATGTTCGCAACTTATTTGCACTTGTAGTGAGCAATTTACCTTTTTAATAATCATAATAAGAAAATGTTGACATTTAATAATTAACTACTTGTGTTATGAAGCCTTGAATCGTCGTAAGTGATAATAATTATGTGTCATAAATGTCCTCAACAGTTATAATTTTCCTATAAGTTATCGCAAATAAAAAGTCAGTAATTATTCCTCACGTGTAATAATTTACCTTAAAATTTCATAAGATTGAATTTTCAAGCATCCATAATGTTTCATAAAAAATAGTAATCAACCTGAATTTATTTTGAATTATTTTTCCTATTCTTAGTAACTGACCTCAATGATCATAACATTCATTCACATGTAAACTTAAAGGCTCCGTTCAAAAGTAAATTTCCCTAGTCAATAGTAACATTGCCGATTTTATAGTCATTGATTTTCCTTAATTGCTCCTAAGTTATCATCTTCTTAGTATTTCTTTTCTTTTGGTCCAGTGGTTGGAAGTACGCGTGGGACACTGGATTGGACCATATAATTTTCCCCGCTCATTGATGATGCACTTACACGTCGCAGTCCACGAAACCTCTTGACAAGTTCACCTCCAGATTGAGATGTGGAGTCCTCTTTCTCGTGAGTTCCATTGAGTACTTGAACGCACTTCAAAGAGGTCACACCTAATCCGATGATGTAGATTGCTCGAGTACTCAAAACATCTGGAGACCGAAATCGAAAGCCAATTGGGACCAGCTCCCCCATGTGGAACGCACTATCATTCCAATCCTCCTAACGCGCCAAAAAAAGAGCAACACATACTCTCTTCTATACCAAAAAGTGAAGTCCACTAGTTCTCACTCCTCTCCACCGCGAAGCACGCTTCTTATACCACTCCAGTCTCCTTTCGTCGTTCCCTTTTCACACAAGAACAAATCGAGTATATAGTTCCACCCACCATACATCTCGGGTGCGAAGTTTCCTTATCTTTCCCTTGTTCAAGCCTTCTGCTCGCGGCTCACTTTTCAGAAATGAGTCTTGAAGATGATGGGCGATTCTCCATTGATAAGCAAACCCCGTTTCTAAAGTACCTCGATTGTTTCCTGAGGATTTCTGCAGTCCCATTGAGTGTTGCCACCATCTGGTTGACCGCCACCAACCAGCAAGACAACACCAACTATGGGAAGATAGAGTTCCAGAATTTCCTGGGGCTCAAGTAAGATAAATTGTTTGTGTAATATTTTTCATGATTTAAATGTATTTGTATACTCTCCGAGTATATTAAGCTGTTTTATGACACAGGTACATGGTTTGGATCAGCGGGATATGTGCTACTTATGCTTTTGCGTCTGCTGCGTGTACATTACTCAAATTCTTGGTGGCTAAAGCATGGCTGTTCTTCATCCCTGACCAGGTTTAACCGCAGCCCCTTCTTTTATCCCCTTCTTCATCTCCCAGTTCTTTACATGATTAGCAATATCCTCTCGAAATGAAATCCTCTTCCCAAATGCGGTGCATAAAGGGAAGGCTTATCCAGTGAAGATAAGGGAAAGCTAAACTGGAAGAGCTTTTCAGATAAACGCTAATAATCCAAACATCATCTTGGTTGGAGGACCCGTGATTTTTGTTGAACTTTCATTACTATTCCAGTTAAATATGTATGTACATCTGGCCCAGTTCCTTTTCTTTTTCCTCATGTGAATCACGCATTTCACGCAGATCATAGCCTATTTGATGGTCACATCTGGGGCAGCAGTGCTAGAGATACTGTATCTGGCTTACAAAGGGGATCGAGGGGTCACCTGGAGTGAAGCCTGCACTTCGTATGGGAGGTTTTGCAGTAAAGTGAAGCTGGCACTGATCCTGCATTTTTTAGCACTTTGCTGTTTCCTTGCTCTAGCAGTAATATCAGGGTATAGGGCCTTTAGCATCTTTGAGCCTCCGTCCGTATCGCCCAAAGAAGAGGAAGAAGACAGAGCTTAATGCCTGCTTTTACCTTGGGCCCTTGCTTTATGTACCGCGTGAGAAGCTATTTATAATAACAACACAGCCTTTTATATCCTATGGCCATGTGTCACAAATTACGTAGTTACTTGCAAATTGAAGAAACTGTGTTGTCCAGATTAAAAACAAAAACCAATAACACTGAATCAAGGACCTCAGGGAGTATCGAGAAACCTGAATCACAAGCAAAAGGCTGAAGAATCCCAAGAGAATAAATTTACCAATTCTCTCACAAGGTCCAAAAGGTGTATCGATTTTTAGATTTTACTCCGATAGGTGTTGATCAAATTGTGCAACAGTGAGGTAGGGCCAATAGAATATCCTGATATACTTACTCCTAGTAATTGCAGCCACCGCTTGCTACACTCTCGGTAAAGAATTTCAGAAAACGCACATAGCAATGAAATGAAACAACCGCAGTTTCTTTAGAAACACTGCACTTAGGAAGGAAAAATGTAGTTAAATCTGCGACTTTTAATCAGTACATGGTACAGGACATCGAAAGAGTCCCTATCCAAGCAGGTGATTATGATCTGCCTCTCATTTACAAGGGATCCACTTCTTTTTCTATGCGGTCTCTAAATTCCTATTTGAAATAGTAATGCAGAATAAATGATGTATTGACTGAACTCTATCTCCCCCGGTTGAGATGTCGTCACAACTCAGTAATCTTTGTCAGGTAAGAGAGCTTGAACCTCTCAGACAGACCAATTATCTTCCAAAAAGTCTACATCTGCCTTGCAATCTTACTGACCTAAGGAAACCGCATACGTCCAATTATCATCAACCAGCACCAGAACATTTGGAATCAAGAAGGGGTACTGCAAAATCAAACTAACTTCACCTTCCTTCTGAATAATCAATCGAAAACTCAGGATGACACTTTACAGTCATCAAGGACTGACCACCTGAATGGTTTAGATGAGGTCAGGACATAGACATACTGCCGCGATGGCCCACAAAGAGAAGCTATCTTTTGGATCTGAAGATTTGTTAGGAAGTAAATACTACCTCGTGAAGTTCTCTTGTTGTCAATTTCCTCAGCAATGAATACATACTTCAGAGTTGCAAGGCTAGATCTGGCTGTTGTGATTCAATCACAGCACTAGAAGATTGCTTCACCGGGGATGTTGGTGACTGGAAACCGATATTCAAATCTGGGGGAAGAGTTCCCTGTTTCTGCCTCGGCTGTGTATGTGGTGTGATACCACGCCAATGCAACTGCCCCTGAAATCTAGACAAGTCGGCAGTCGTTATTTGGGGGGGAATCTGCCCCTGAAATCTAGACAAGTCGGCAGTCATTATTTGGGGGGGAATCTGCCCCTGAAATCCAGACAAGTCGGCAGTCGTTATTTGGGGGGGAATCTGCCCCTGAAATCTAGACAAGTCGGCAGTCGTTATTTGGGGGGGAATCTGCCCCTGAAATCTAGACAAGTCAGCAGTCGTTATTTGGGGGGGAATCTGCCCCTGAAATCTAGACAAGTCGGGGGGAATCATTGGTCGCATATGAGATTGTCTCTCGCTGGATAAGGTGAAAGGGGGTGACACAAATGACTGAAGAGGATTGTTATTTTTATCCGCTTGAAACCGTATACCAAAAGAATTAGGCAGTCCATTATGAGCATGTGCCATCTGTGGATTAACTTCTTGGGTGGACTGATTTGATAGTTCTGCTGTTACTTGACTTTTCTGTGAGTTTGAACTTTCCACAGTTTGTTTAAGGCCTCCAGCCCCTACGGACATCCATGCAGCTGCAGCGACATTGCCTGAACTGCCCATTCTCTTTGAAGGAATAGGTGCCCTGATTGAAGGACTGTTAACACTGGAAGCACTTGGAGAAATCTGTTTTTCTTGAGCCTTTTCACTCATTAGTCGCATCAACTGAACAGGATCACTAAGCCCTTGATCATTTCTTGGAGAGAAAGGTGTTGCCATGGGCATTTTGTTTGGGAAACCATTGGATATAGAGGTCATGTTGCTACTATCTAAAGTGTTGTTTGGAAGTTTCCCATTTGGCAATCTTCCGTCCACAAACTCATTAGCATCCAACTGTCTAAAATGCATTAACTGCGGGTGCTTTACACTCCTTGATACCATCTCTCTAGATCTTGATGCTGCAGGTTCTGACAAATCAGGTCGGGAATTATTTGAGTTCCTTGATGAAATCTCCCTCAATCTTGATGAAGCCATTTCTGAATTATCAGAAACCTTCATTTCTGCTGCATAAGTAGCATAATTGTTTTGGTGTGGTGAAGGCAAAGAGTTCAATTCAAACTGTTCAACGACCTTAGTTTCAGGGTCATTGGGATTCCTGCAAACTGGACCTTGTGTCTGATGATTGGTTGTGACAGCAGAACTGAACTGAGCAGAACTCTCCATGGTAGAAAGATTACCCTGACGAACCCTGGACTGTCTCACTTCTGAAGCAGACGTACTGATAGCGTTTTCCTTCACAGACACCGGTGCCTTGGAGGGCAAGTCGTGCTTATTACTAAAACTATGCAGCAAATCTTTATTGAAACGGTCCCCAGGCAACACCACTGGGGTTGCAAGTGGCTCGTATTCCCCGACCCATCCACGACCAAACTTACATCCAGTGGGTAATGATTGCTCAATCTTCTGTGAGGCAACTTTCCAAGCAATTGGTCCAAGTGTTGCTGCAAAACGAGCCAGACTTCTAGCATAGGAATAGTCTGCATGGAGTCCAACCTGATACAGGGGGGAAAAGTGACTAGATAAGCATGAAGTCTGAACAGCTTAGTATTTATTAGAATTTGTTGGTACATACAGCTACTAGTTGCCTGATTTCACCCTCAAAGGTAGTGAATACTGACTCTGATCTTGCCTCTGGTTGATTTGATAAGCTATAAGTCGCTCGACGATTCTCATCAAGTGCAGATGGTTTCCGCCCTAGCTTTGATGATGAACCTTTACCTGAAATTAAGAAAGAGTGCTGAAAATTCAAGGCCAAGAACTCCACTACAAGGAAATGTATGGATAGGACAGCACATCAGGAGACGGCACAACTTAAATAAATTCCTACCAAGTATCTTCCCACCAAAGTACAGGACCGGAAAAGAACTATCATGTCCATTAATAACGACATAATTAATCCACTGAGAAAAATATCTCTCTTGCGCATAATGTGGAACGGGCATTCTGGGAATTAATTCCCTGCTTTAATGTGTCTACAGAGTGTTGAATCAAAGTACTCAACATACCTATGAATGCCTCTTCTGCTTTCTCTAGAATATTTTCAGCCAGAAGGGTACTACCATCTGCAGGTCCATCACGGGCTCTCTCAGAAACGCCTAGTTTCTTTGTAGCAGAACCACTCTCGACATCTCCAGGAGTAGCAAGAGTGGCACCTACAGATAAATCAGAACCAACGGGCTCTTGCAAGGACCGGGACACAGGTTTCTTGATTTGCTTCTTGACAAAATGATTGGATTTTGTCTTCTGCTCGGACTTAAGGTCTTTCTCATGGCTTTCAAAGTGAATCCTTGCTTCCCTTTCTGACTTGAGCCCTTTCTCAGAGTGTTGAAACTTGATCTTCAACTTACTGAATTTCTTTCTCCCAAGTTCCTCAATGGCACGTGCCTTTTCAATTTAAAACAGCGACAAGTTTAAGGGCACTGAAAGCAAAGTAGGAGAAACCTATGTAGAAGAAAGCAAATAGCTTAAACCTGTTTATGGTATATAGTGTCCGGTGCATTGTATTGCATTGCATTTGAGCAGATGAGGAAAATGTCACTCTGCATTAAAGAACATGTACTTTGAGAATAAACAAGGTGGAAGCAAGCCAAATTCATTTTCAACACTTTTTAGACAAACAAATCTGGTTCAATTATGCTTCCAGTCTTTACTGAAAGGGAAAGTAGAGACTAGTTAATGGTGTGATAACTATGCAATGACCATGACAACATGTTGAGAACCAGCATGACAGCCTGATTAAAAGATTCACCAAAATCTTGTAAATGTTTCCAAAAGGACAGCTAAATCATAGCAACTGCAAGAAGAACACTTCTATAATCAACTTCACACTAGCGATCACAATGGCAATCTCCAGCAAGTCCCAATTATCCACATATATCTAACATCTAAATTCGCCCTGAACTTTCCTAAAGAGCATTTTAAATGAATCATGGGAGATATGTCACAAAAAAAAAAAAAAAAAAAAAAAGGAAAAAAAAATTGCCAAACATGGTGAAAAATGAAAATCACATCAGCCCAAATGCACACACTTTGTCCGTGTCATAGACACTTAAAAAATTCTGGTCATTGTCTGTCAGAACTTAACAATATGATCATATAAAGACACTCGAATATAAACTAATGTTCACGAGAAAAGCTGAAAATTTTTCAACAATTACTCTACTACCCAGCCACAATATTCATATGTTTCATCACCAATGCTATGCTACTCTTCTACAACCAACAATCATAAGCACAAAAAGTTGAGCAATCAAAGAGAAGTAGATGGCTCTGAAAGTTACATCATTGAACTAAGCTCAGTTAAGAAGGTTAATTGAAGATTTTTTTTTCCCAAACAAAGAAATTAATGGCACACTTTGGGGCCTGAAGAAGATCATTCAAACATTGAGGAGCTCATTCGCCTACTAAAAACCAAGCAAAACCATAATCAATACCCACCTCAAACTGGTCCAACGTTGCGTATGATCCATTGGCCAGCTTCTTCCTTACTGTGGAAAAGTCCATCGGGTGCTCAATCACATCATGATAATCTGGAAGCTAGAAAAACCAGAATGAAAACAAAAAAGCTCTCACCACCATATCCTTGAAAAACCATTTGCTCATAAAGGAAATCCAACACAGAGAATTGCACATACCTCCTCGGGATCAACTGGCTCCGTGTACACACCATATGTGTCCTTCCTGCCATGATTCGACAATTGCAACATCACCAAGCAGCTCACTCCCTTCTAATGGGCAATGAAAAATCAAACCAATTGAGAAAGGGAATATCAGAAGCTCCATACTTCTGAAGTTTGTCAAGAATCAGCTGAAGCGTCTTCTTATCAGGCAACGGAATGCTGGCCGCGGCCGACAGCGTTCCTAAGACAAAACCCATAAGCAAAAACGGAAAATTTATCAGGCTCAATCGCCAATTAGCCAAAACACAAACACAGAACTACTATTGAAGTTCATAGCTTTCGGAAATGAATCCAAAAACCGTGGGGACTAACTAACCTGGAGGAGACGACCCATGCTGTACCCTCGAAACATCCTCACGTTCCTGCTTTTCCTGTCAAGTTCCACATAACAACACCACACATCAGACAAGACCCACAAAGCTCGAGGCCCCCAAGAAAAACGAAAGCGACGCTGCCCATATATAAATACGAGATTTCCTTTATGAGTGCTGTGATGGAGACAGAGACAGAGAAAGAGACAGCAAAGGCAGAGCCCTCTACGTTATTAGAGAGAGAAAGCGCGACTCTAGAAATAGAGAGAGAGAGAATCAAATTCATGATCCAGAGAGAGAGAGAGAGAGAGAGAGGGACAGAGACAGAGAGAGAGAATGGTGGGACTCGTGAGGGTGTTCAGATTCTTTTTGTGCGTTAGTTTTTGACAGTTGACCTTGCCGTTACACACTCTCTCTCTCTCTAAATCGGAGAGAGATTTTAGAGAGAGAGTGAGAAGGCGCTCAGACTCAAGAGTGAGCACGAGCATCATCATAGAAGTTTGGACCAATAAAGACAAGGAATCTGAGCACCGATCCTCAGCTGCGCTGAAGACCTAAAATCCCTCCCCCGTTCAATTCCGATCGATCCGATCTAGTTCATACCTCCTCGCCATAACCTCCACGATCCCCGCCGCCGCCGATCCTCCTCCTCTTCACCACCACCCTCCCCCCCTCGCTCTCGTCGCCCTCGGATCCCGACGCCCCGCGGCCGGCCCCCCGCGCCCCGCTCTGCTCCAGCTTCACCACGAGCTTCATCTTCTTCTCCCTCCTCATTTCCTCCTCCTCATCCTCTCCCTCCTCCTCCTCCTCGTCCGCCACGAAGTCGCCCTCGCGGACGAAATCGTCGTAGCCGATGAGGCCGTACCTCGCGCTCCGGCGGCGGCGGCTCCGCCGGACGCTCGATTCCGGCTCCGGCTCCGGCTCCGGCTCCGGCTCCGGCGTCGGCGTCGGCGCCGGCGGGAGGGGCGGTTTCCTCACCAGATCCGACTTCGGGGGCCTCCCCTTCTTCCGCTTCACGATCTGCACCATGCCTGCCCCCGGTGACCAAAACCCCGAGTCCGACCTTCCCTCTCTTAAACCTCGATTCCTCTCTCTCTCTCTCTCTCTCTCTCTCTCTAGTTTTCTCTCTCTAGAAACAGAGCCTTCCTCTCTCTCTCTCTCTCTCTGTTTTTTCCTTTTTCTTTTTTCGGTTGTGACTAATTCGGATGGTTGAGCTTTGGACTTTTTCGAGGGGGAGGCTCGGGCTCTCCCGAGCCTGGAAATCTGAGACGCCGAGGCTCAGGTTCGGAGGGTGGTTGGCGAATGATTGATCGCTTTTGTCGCGGCGTGTGAGAGGGGGGAAACGGCGTTATAATGGACGAGAGAGAGGGGCGCGTCAGCTTGCCCCCGCTGCCCCTACTGCCCCGCTGCCCGGAGATGGGCCGCGTGTCGCGTTGCCTGCTGCCCATTTTGGTTCTGTCGTTTTCTGCGTTTTCGTCCTCTTTCTATATTCGGCGGAGATCTTGCTGAGGAAGGCGCTGCGCGCGTGTGTTCCACTCTCTGGCTGCGTCCCTCGATTTCACGTGCCGTCGATTAATTATGTCATTAGTGATTGGTGATTAGCAATCTTTGGCCCATGATCACGTCATTAGTTACAGAGTTGATATAAGGAAAAATGACACAAATAGTCCTTAAATTTAGACTTATGTACGATTTTTTTTCTAAAATGTTCAGTTTAATTCCTGAATTTTTTATAATGTAAATGTTTAATATAGTTCATGAACTATATTAAATATTCACAAAAAATTTAAGGATTATATTGAATAAGTTAAAAGTTCAATGACAACATCACATTATGGATTAAAATTTAAAATCATTTATGTAATTATTTCTTAATGTAATTACCGATGCACTGCCAAAAACATTTGTCTTTCCTTTGCTTGAAAAGGATAAATTTGGCTAGTGTGATACCAACGGTAAAGATTATGTAACACTTCATAACACGTCATCTTAAACTACATGCTATCATTATTAGACAAAAGTAAAATGGCTCGTCTTGTCTAATGGACATGATGATACTACACCCTGCTCGATTACGAAAGTTGGGGGTAGATATTTAATAAGTGTATCGAATCTGATTGCATCATCTAAAAGAAACAAATGCTGGTGTAAGTAAAATTATCATTGAATAGCGTATATGCTTAAATTAACTAGCATTAGCTGTGTTAGGTGAACTCCCAACTCATGCTTGTTGCTTTACGCATTAGTTATTTATTGCTTTAGATCCCGCCAGAGATCCCTTCACGCAATTGCGGAATCTAATTAATTGAGATGCAGAAATTTACACACACAGAGAGAGAGAGAGAGAGAGAGAGAGAGAGAGAGGGCGGGAAAAGGGGGAGGGGGGTTGAAATATAGAAACTTCAAAAAAATCTCATACGTGGGTAACGAATAATAATGATTTTTCATTGGTTGTAAGTAATAACTTACATGCTCATAATCGGATTATTAACGTGTTAAAACATGCATTTTACTTTTGTGATGTAATTGTAATGATAATATGAATTTTAAAACGTTCTAAAATGGCACGGTGAAAGATGCAATTTTTGTTTTCATACATTGAAAAGAAAAATGACATGCATTTTGTCATGGCTTCACATTGATTCTTGAAACGAAGCGACATTTGTTTTGATTCTTGAAATTGGGCCGGGCGGTCGACCGATCTATCCGCCGCCTTCCCGAGGAGCCACCAACTCCACCGCCACCGTCACACGATTGTATACATCTTCGAGTCCCTACAATGATCTCCAAATGTGAAAGCTCGAACCGATTAACTAGATCGATAATAGACTTGAAGTCGATGGATATTAACCGGAAGCAAATTGGCTACTATGCCTGACCTGCACACGCCCCTCTGCTGCTTAGTGAGACTCTGATTATGCGTTAGCTCCACAACAGCTATCTAAGCATCGTCCGAACCATAGCCCACCAATGCTCTTGCGTACTGCAAGGAAATGTGAATGTTAGGAATCAATTTGACTGGTTGTTTTACAGTCAATCCATGCTTTTAAGAAGTAGGTCCATCCCTAAGGCCTGCAGACCAAAGTACGGATCAGATTAACGACTGCACTTACGGGAAGAGCAGATAAGAGTGTCCTCGAAACGGTAATCTCTAAGTGTTTAGGTACCCCTCTTGAATCGCTCGATAAGTGAGATGTCAATAATGAATTTTGACCGTCTCATAGAAGCCGATTGTGTGGTCCAGATCAGCTACGTGGAGCATTACTTGGCAAAGCGGTTCGGGCGGTCGGCTCCCTCCGCAGGAGCTCGAAGGTGGAGCCGTCGAAATCCTCCGCCAAGGCCAAAACCGCCGTTCCTCCGCTCAACATATCCGGCTCAGCACACATGTGAAGATCCTGCCACATTCCCTGACTTTCTTGACCATGATATATATATAATAGTCGACAAAACAAAGCTCTTATTACCCGTTTCCTCTCTCGACCTGTTCGATAATAACAGCTGCAGACTCACATCTTGATTAGCAATTCAGAATTGTCCCAACATTTTAAATTTTTCTGCGCCGACCTCTTCTCATTCCGGGCGGAACAACTGTTATGGAGACAAAATTTTGCTAATTTTAAATCAGAGCATATTACAATCCTTGAAGTGAATCTGACTGAATCACTGTTATCCTAGGGAGAAATACTGAAGTCTAGAGAAGTCTTCAATTAAGCGTGCTCTGGATCAGCTCCAGCACAAAGTGAGACTCTTGAGGTCCGTAGCCCGGAACAGCCTTGGTCTACTTCCTTTCCTGGTCATCTCTTCGAATCGACCAACTTCACCCCAAGAACAATCGGCGCAAAACCTGCGAATCGCATAGCTAATGTTGGAAAGCGTTTGTAAGGATGTAATTTGGTCCTCATTAACATCAGCTTACTCGAGGGTACTAATCAGATGTCCAACTCTGATCGCTGCACTGAGGAAGCAACAGTGGTCATTTATCACCCTGTTCAGTACAATTTCTCGTGTATCCCGCTCAGCTGCCACAGCACTCATAACCATTCGCTGGATGCTCGCGTGAAAACGTGAGTGAAGATGATCCATAGATCAAATAGGATGCTTGACGAGATTCTACGAGGAACTCACATTATTAAACCCAAATGGAAATTTCTGAACCGCATTTTATAGCCGTGTACGAGGATTAGAGAGTTTTATTTACCAGAAAGAACCGTAGAAGAAAGCAGCAAAACTATCCGCTGGTTAAGCTTAAGCTTTTTGTCTCAAGCTTAAAGTGTAGCAGAAGACTATGGTAAAAGGGGTTTCAAGAATAAGGGAATGTATCTATACCATGAGTACATTGGTCTTGTTTTAGGATAATACATTGGTCTTCTTTTAGAATAAGCAAATAGTCAGTAGAGTTCAACAATTGTCCCTGTATCTTGTCAAAAAGGTGATCGACAATTTGAACATTTTTCTTGTCTTTGGCTATGATTCTTGTTCAATCGAGTTTATGGTAATTTATTAATAGACACGGACCAATAGATTGTACGGAGAAACAGTCCACATACTACATAGTTGTGGTAGCCCAAGGCAGGTCATGGATCAGGATGCAGAATTTCATCTGAGTGAAATGAATTCTCGAAGCTGAAGCATTTCATGTCCCAAGGTCATGCGAATCTTAAATGCGAGTATCAAACTGGGAGACCCCAGATTCCCACTTTGAGGAGTTAGAAAAGGAATGTGAAGTAGATATCCTTCTAATTAATGAACAAGATCTTATTACAAACTGTCTCGCTGTAAAATGAGCAATTCAATTATTTGCCTTGACAATGGACAATTTATGGCAACTGCTAAGAAATGCAAAAATAATCAATCTTTGTCAATGAAGCCGTTGATCTCATTGGCCGCTATTCTTTATCTCTCTCAAATAATCCTCATTGTCCACCAAAACCTGTAAACAAGAACCACATAATGCAGTTATGTCAGCTATACAAGAAATGGTTGTATCGACTAAGCTCAGGCATATATGATAAAAAGAAAAGAAAATACAGGGATTTCCATCAATTCTTCGTCCATCCTTCTTTATTCTTGTAACATGACTAGAAGCCGAGACATAATCAAGAGATCTCACTGAGGATGATTACAAAACAATAAGCTTATAGAGCACAACAAAGTTTTTTCTTCTCATTAAGAGGAAAGAGTAATGTTTTGCAGTCAACATCGGGCAGAACTTCAAGGTGAAGAAAAAGATCGGAGGGTGAGGACTCACGGTTTTCCTGCCGTCAGGGTCAAGGAATGAAGTCATTGTGGTGTTGGTTTTGGGGTTCGGGCCTGGCGGGCGAACGATCTTCCCTCCAAGTTCTTGTGTAACATGTGCAACAGCTGCAGCGCTTTTGTACACATCGTCGGTGCCTATTGCAGCCTATAAATTGAGACAGTCGAACTGATTAGCGCATGAATGAAAGGTAGCCTGAGCGAAAAAACTAGGTGTGGGCGAAAATTTGTCTCTCTTACCTGAACATATGCGTTGCCTGCGGTGTACTCGGTCACATTGTAGTTGTACTTGAGCTCGATGACAGTTGTCTGAGTTTGATCTGACCCATAACCCACCATAGCTATTGCAAACTGCATATAAAACATACAGTTAGACTTGGCATTATGTCCATGTTTCTCTTTGTTTCGATCGTTCTGAGTTACCAATCACCTGATCTTGAGGGCTATCGTACTTCAAGAGGATGTTCATGCCCAATGCCTGCACAGATAGTTGCGGCACAATTAGGTAAGGGAAATGCATAAACACATGATTTATTGTGGAATAAAATATCACATTTGGCGTTATTTTTGCTGTTCCAGATGATGTAAAAGAAGCAAGTACTTCTCAAGAATGTGAAATACAGCAGAATATCTGATTCTTTATTGCCTCAGGTGGATAAAGGATGAGACGTGATTCAGCAGACGACAGTCACGGATATCATTTTGCAGCGAAGTCAACTTTCCGACTTCGGTTGAACACTTCCTCCGATAGTTTTGACAATAAATAAAATTCGATCATAGATGTCACCGATCGTTTATGGCACTTTTCTGATACCTTCAAACTCAAATGTCGAGTCTCTAGTAGAGTCAAAAGGTTAGAAGTCTAACATTACCCTCTCATAGAAGCTGGCAGCGCGATCCAGATCGGTCACTTGAAGCATGATCTGGCAGAGTGGTTCAGGAGTTGGCCCTCGCTGGAGGAGCTCGAAGCTATAGCCATTAGGATCCTCCACAAAAGCATAGACTTGCGCTCCCCCTTCAATTGTCCCCGGTTCTTTTGTCACGACCCCGCCCAATTGTCGAACTTTCTCCACAACCGGATATATCTAAACACGATAGCTTAGAGTTGTCAGAATCTCAAACAAGTTATTTCTAACAGAAAGTTCACCATGACGGCGAAGGAAAAACTCACATCTTCAGCCGCAATTCCAAAGTGCCCCCATGCTGTCCCAACCTCATATTTATCAACTCCATAGACTGTCAGTTAAGAAGTCGAGCGTGTTAAATATGATCGAAGCGTTACTGACTCTCTAATTAGACAAGTCAATGCCAAAATTTTCCTGCGAAAATTCAGCTAAGAAAGTAGGAATTGGACGAGGAAAATGTTCAGTGAGCATACTATATATCAGCTCCAGCACAAAGTGAGACTCCTGAGGTCCAAAACCAACTATAGCCTTGCTGTAGTTCTTCTCAGGGAAGTCCTTTTGGCTTAACAACTGCATCCCCAAGCACTCTTTATAAAACCTGAAAAGAAAAAATCCACTCGATCATCAAAACTCGAAATCAGCAGTTCATGTTTCTTTTAGCTGTGAAGATAGTTGGTGGTATCAGCATTAGCATACTCGACGGTGCGATTCAGATCACCGACTCTAACAATGGTATTGAGGAAGCGGCGAGTATCATTTTTCACCCAATTCAGGACATTGTCCCTAGTGATGGGGACATTGTCCGTAGTGACATTCTTCGTAGCTGCCATGCTCGAACCCACCTGATGGACATGACAGGTATTAAGACTCAGATCAGCAACTACACTTAAAAGACCGAGAATTTGAAATAGGACCCAATTGACATGTTGACCATAAACACGCGCATATCATATTCATTGAACTAATCACAGCTAAAAAGGGAACATAAGTAAGATTAGAGCATACAACATGACATAACAAGATTTCAATATATCAATTGCAGCAACACCACCTAAAATGCTGCTGTGTCGAAGAAGTTTTTCTCGACAAGCTAGAATTTGCAAATGTCTCAACAGCATCGTCGATTTATTAAATTTCGATCTAACCATAGACAAACAAATTGGAAGACGAAGTGGAGAAGGAACACAGGGAGCTTACCAGGAAGACAGAGGAGAAGAGAAACGAACAACTGAGTTTGCTTGGTCATTTTCATTGGTGAAGTTACACCCTCCAAAGATATTGACAGATTATTGTATCTCAAATAACGAAAAATTGTGAACTACTTATAGTTTTGGCACGTTTTGACCATAATTAATATGTCAACGTTGTCTTGGCTTCTGGATAGGTTGATATGTCAAATATAATAAAAAAATTTCTGGCCAAAGAATAGTACTAAGGTCAACGGTCAAGGATTAGACCGATGCAATTTCGCACTAATATTCATATACCTCTAGAAGAAAAAACATCAATATGGTGTTGATCTTTACTGATTTTGTAAGTATTTGCATGCATAAATTAGGTTCACAATACGAGTTTTTTCATTTTAATACCTTTTAAGTGCAAACGAATAAAAAATGTTCATGAAATTTAGCTATTCGATGTCAACTTTTATGGAAACTTCATTTAGGTATCCTCAATCTTTCGACGTACAAAGGCATGTTGGAGATTTGTCTTTCCAATAATTAGGGATATCTGTTGAAGAATTTTCTTATTCTAGAGTTGTGACAAAGTCAATCATCTTTTATTGAAATTGTGGTGTCTTCAATATGTATGTGGCAAATTGTGAGGAATGTAAGACAATTGAGAGTTTATAATGATCTTTTTAACTTTTCTCATGAAACATAAGTAACATGTTATATTTGTAGAACGTCAACTACTGCTGCAAGAAAGATTACTCACGCAATCATCGGCATCTCAACTTTGACCCATCAACGCGGTCTCACCATCAATTCTTGTATGCCCTTTCAAAGGTTGACACTTGCTGGCGCTATTTATTGACCCTCAATCGGGGCTTTGTCCAAGTCTGGAAGGGGAAGGGAGAGAGAAATGGATCGATACACATCCGTACCATTCACAAAAAAAAAATCAACAATTCAAAAAGAAATTTCACGCTATCCATCAATCGTCCATATTATTTAAGAGAATATTATATATTTTCAATCATCTATATTATTCGTGAGTAAAAGTAATCACTACGCGGGCTCTAATAGGATTGAACCCATATAATAAAAATTTGCTAGAAGTTTTAGGATGAAGCCCGTCCATTCACTTCTTGGGCTAGAGCGTGATCAATGGGCCAGCCGCCCGTTAATCACCTCCGAGAGAAACGCGGAATACGTAGGAAAAAAGATTAAACAATCTGTGAATTTGTGCATGTGTTCATGGGTTGATCTGTGCTTGGTGGGTTCGAGGGTCAGAGAGAGCAAAGAGGAGAAAGGGAGACAATTGTCCAGAGAGGGGAGAGATAATAGTATGCTATTGCTCACTAAGGGGCAAACTGGAAAAAATTGAATAAGGGAAAATAAAATATAAAAAGGAAAAGCAAAACCATCTTAGGTTTTTTCATTTTCTGACAAATATAAAAACCAGCCTAAGTTGATTAGGCACTAAAGCCTACCTTTTACCTTCTACTCAGAAACCGATGATTATAGGTTTAATTCTTGTTATAAGAAACTCGGATTTAAGTTAATGGCTATGAAGGTGGATTGTTGTGCTAATTTCCATAGCCCGCTACTTATAGTTCAGCCCTTGGATTATCTTTAAAAAAAAAAAGAATAGAAAAATGAAAAATTAAACTTGCCATTGAATGAATCTAACGATGAGGTGCAATCTCTTATTAAATTTACTCCATAGACATAGAGGATACCGATTCCATCATCAATAGGTTGCCATTTATCATCAGCCAACAAGTTACAAATCCACTCCTCTGCATCAGAATCAATTTTTTCCCCTTTCCTCTCACTTTTTTCCAAGCCATATTGATTTTCTTAATGTTTGAACAAGGTGATGACAGAAAATAAAGGGAAAACTTGATGAATGTTACTGAGTTGGGGAGGAGACATATGGGGAAATGTACATCTTAAGAAGAAGTTTTGGCAAAAGATAAATAAGTGATTAGTGAGTACGAGGACGCAAGAGAAACAAATCGGACGGCCATTAGTTGAAGAAAAGATCATCAGTTCACAGTAAAAAGGAAGAAAAAAAAGAAGCAGCAGTAATCTGAGAAAAGGAAAATGAAATGAAAAAAGCAAGAACATAACACAACTAGAAATAGGTATCCGCCCTAGACATATGAGCTGCTCATCAGCAGCACATATATTTCATCTGTCATTCAAATGGTTTGTCTTCTACTTTCGATTTCAAGTTAATACAACGTATATACTTGTCAACTGACCCCTCAAGAACATGGCAACACTAAAAAGAGCTATTAGTCTTAGTTGCTGCACCAAAAAAAGATTTGGAAAAAAAATAAAAGATCAGCAAAATTTGCAAAAATTACAACAATACCTGGTCTTGCTATGGGTTGGAGCCGCAGCCACTGCATCGTTGATGGAGGTGAAATTACCAGAACCATCTTTTGCCACCACGAGATCAAACTTTGTCGCGTCCGTCGGTGTCCGCGTCAATTGGCTATCTTTTGAAGACATCCACGCCGGGAACCCCTCTCTCAGGCCGTGTCCAGAAGTTTTCTTGACGCCATGCAATTTTTTTAGGAAGAATAATGAATTGGCTACGTGGCGTGAGACGTTTGAGAGCCTCTCTTTCATGCTGTCCCCGAGTTTCAGATTATCTGTGCGGGGGTCGAACTCATCGGTGCATGTATAAGCATGGGTAATCATTCTGCTGAGGAGAGACTGAAGGTCGAAGTAATGCCGTCTAGCGGCTGGCTTCGAGCCCTCAAGGTAGGAGACAGCACTGGCAACGTCATCGAGGATATCCCCGAACAGCTCGAGGCAGACGTCCATGGCTTGCCATTCGAGAATGCTGAGCTTGGCGAGGAAATGGTTCTTCATGACGGTGCAGTGCGCAGAGGCGGCTCTCACTTCATCAGCTATGCGGTCGAGTGTGCCGAAGATGATCTCCAGGAGGGACTTGGAGGCAAGGTCCGGGAAGGAGGCAAGCGTGGAGATGCAGAGGTCCGGGTAGAGGGCACCTTGGCATGTGGAGCGAGCTACTTAGAAGTGGCTGTGGGGGCTTTTGGTGGTGATGAGGTTGGGCGAGAGGGAGAGGAGGAAGAAGAAGATGATCAGGATGTGTACTTTCAGAGTGGACATGGTTGAGTGTGCTTTGGGTTTATGAGTATTGACCTTTTCAGGAGTTCCTGCATTCATGTTACAATGGTACCTTCTGTGAGAGAGATGTAAACTACTCTGATTTGCAACAGGACACATATTATAGTCTACAAAAAAAAATGCCAGCCATAAGAGAAATGCCAATCATGAAGAGCTCTAAAGCCAACCTGCTAGTCTATCTCAGATAATCATAATCGTCTAGTACCCTGAATTGAATTGAGGGAAAATTCCAAATAAAAATCTAAAGCTCCATCATTTTCTCAAATGAAAATTTAAAGTAAATATTATTTCAAATAAGAGTTGGAAGTGTCTTTATTTTCTCAAATAAGGACTTAAAGTGGACCTTAATTCAAATAAAAGCATGAAATGCATATATCAGTTTTAAAGAAGGGCTTGAACTCATCAAATATGAAGGGCAATTTGTGTTTTAAAGATTTTATTTTGTCTTTATTTTATTTTGTTTTTTCTTTTAAAAAACTAAAAATCTATATAAAAAGAAAGAAAAACACAAGCAAGAGAGTGCTGGCTGCCACCCCATCGCCGGTAGGGCGGTGGCAAAGGCCCGCGAGGTCATCGATGCCTGAGGGAGGGTTGGCGACCTTGGTTGACCAAAGGTGAGGGTCGGGCAAGAGAGGGCGGCAGTCCTCTTCTAGATTTGGGCGAGGTTCACGCCCCTTGCCTGGTTTAGGCAAAGGTTGCCGGTCATTGTGCAAGCCTGGCAACCCTTAACCAGTGCCACCAGATCTAGTTGACCAGGGTTGCTGGCCTTGCCCCAAGTGTTGTGACCCTACCGGCCTTTGCCGCCACCCCATCACTTGTGTTTTCTCTCTTCTTCTTTTTTTTTCTTTTTCATTTATAATTTATAATTCAATTTAATTTAAATCTTATTTTGGATGAAAATACCCTTGAGTGGCTTAAATTTTTTGCCAGCAATGTTAAGCTTTTATTTGAAATAAAGTTCACTTTAATCCCTTCTTTGAGACTGATATAGGCACTTCGGACAATTATTTGAAATAAAGTCTACTTGAAGCCCTTATTTTCCCTTATTTGAGAAAATAAGGATATTTCGAGCTCTTATTTAGAAATTTCCCCTAAATAGATAAGCAAAATCTCACTCATAGTCAATCAGGCATAATGGGTCTATATTTGGAACTACAATCTGCTGCAGACTTTGTACTAATAAGCAAAATCATGCAGATTTGTTATCATTATCAAGCTTAACATATGCAGATAAGTCTGCAACTGCAGCATCCAAATCCTTCAATTTGATGATTTCTAAGGTAAATAAGATGATAAAATTACATGTCGACATACAATACTTAACTGCTTTAGTCACCTTGACGTCACTATCAAAATTATAATTTCAACTTAAAAGAATGTCAGCAAAGCCCTTTTTTTTTTTTTTTTTTTTTTTTTTTCGGTCATATAGTCTTGACGAAAAAGCTAAACAATGCGTCTTTGGATTAGAGATAGCACGACCAACGTGTTTCCTTTGTGTGTTTGTCACAGTAAATTTTCTATGCCATTGATCATTCTGCATTATATGAACTTCACTGCTGCATAATCATATAAAACACATAATGGCTTATGACCATCATAAGTTAGCTATGTATCTACATGAATATATAATGGCCAGAGATGCAAATGAAGGACAAATCTTTACTTCGGTTTAGAACACGTCAGTACTTAAAAAGGAGGGGGACACCAGAAAGACAATTCTCTCCTCATCCGATTTCCCCAAAGCTTCTCTTGCTTGTCCTCTTCGCTTCCACGCCTCACCAGCTGGTGGGTTTGACTCAATGGCCTAGCACAAGAAATCTAGAAATTAAAACGAATATGTTTGGCAGCCAAGAGTGATAACTCTATAAATATAGTTATTTTACCTAGTTTAGGCAACAAATCTGATACTTTATAATGGAAAACATTTGGATTTCTTTCTATTTACGCAAATTTTTAATGAGACATGGATAAAATAAGAAAAAAATTGCAAAAATAAGGAAAGGAAGATTCTTTATTTAGGTTAAATCAGTAGTGTTGGAAGGATAACAAATATGATTCTCGTGAGAAAGTATTTGAATTTCCTTCTATTTATCCAAATTTTCCTTATTTGTGCAGCATAATGAGACATGGAAAAAATAAGAAAAAGATGGCAAAAAGAAGGAAAGAAAAATTCTTTAATTCAAGATATTGGTTTTAATTTATATTTTCGTTTCTTATTTTATTTGTTTTAATTTTATTTTGTTAAAGCTATGATCTAGTCTGACCATAATGATATGAATTTCATTTTTTTATTATATATTTTGCAAGTAATTTCATTCATGTGAGTTATATATTATTATGCTTAATGCTTTAAGTAACTAGCTACCATTTGATTTATCTTTTTTCTTTTTTATCTGTCATTTATTCATTTCCTTTTCTTTTTTTCTTTCTTTTGTTATTTCATCTTATGACGGATGATAGTGTGAACCTTGTTCGTCACTAGATGATCAACCAATGTTTGCACTATGCCCGGATGTTATAACATCTACTACTTTCTTGTCATTTCATTTGATCAACCAACGTAGTTCAACAACTCTCTTTTTTGTTTTTCCTGAATTATTTTCTTTCAAAGTTACAAAATTTGGTATATCTATCCCTGGATATTGCTAGTCATTAATCACATAACACAGCTATTGGTAAATGTACTTTGAAATTAGTGGAAACTCGGGCGAGGTTGTACTTGAGATCCCTTTTTTAGCATGCACTACGCCTAGACATGGTTAATGAGTAAACAACTTGTTAAATTAGCAGAGCAAGTAGCATAAATTAATTTTTGCATGTCACAATCTGATGTAATTGAAATCCCGGTTGAACACTAGTGCCGGTCTATGTACGGGCATTTTCATGTAATTTTTACACATCATGTAATTTTTACACATAAAAGCACTATTCTTCTTTTGGATTGTAACGAGATTCCTATAAATATTTCCAAATCATTAGCATCTTCGAGTATATAGACATGTAAGAGAATCAGCTCGTCCTAAAAGAATGACGTATGTCTACGATGCCAAAAGTGTAAGAATGTGAATGAACTGCACGGCAAATACTACAATACACTTCATACAATCTCAGGATCGGATTTCGTTTAATGGAACCTTTGATCTATTTATACTTATACAACTGTCTTGGTCATAATCTCTATCGCGTGTCTCGCTCTCCTTCAAGCCCCGTGGCTGGCACTCGCCACCAATGGCGGCGGCGTCAGCCTTGAGCAACCCCAGATCTTGGGGGCCACCCAAGGCCGGGCAACTTCGAATCTGGGCTCTACAACGTCAGACTCTGACCTGACTTGCGACCAGCAGAGAGATGGAAGAGAGCTGTTGCGGTGGTGCCTAGGCTTGCGACAGTTTGAGGCAGCCTGGGCTAGCGACGATGGGTCGGGGCAACAATATGTATGTGACAGAAAATATGGGAAAAATGGAAGACAGGTGATTGTATTTCTTGATTATATCAAATGTACAAGTCTGTAGTTGTATTTATAATACAAGAAATGAAGTAGGAAAGAAATATACAAAAAATTATCTTCCTCGAAATATTTCCCACGGCAGCGGTGGCCTGCGTGTGGTGGAGCAGATCATGTCTGCGTTCGTGGGATGATCTATGCTAGCTGGGTTCGGATTTCCTAAATTTCCATAAAAAGAAAGGAAAAGAAAGATAAGAAGAATGAGGAATTAATATGAACCATTGAATGAGTCTAATAATAAGGTGTCGATCTCTTACGCGGTAAATTCAAGATGTAAATTAAGCCCTAAGGATATCAATCTTCACGTTAAAAGATGGCCATTTATCAGCATCGTATAAGAAATGAAGCTGCATCTTCTTCTCCCAATGTCTGAACACTTCAGCTAATGATATCCCTTCTAAGTTCGAATCTCGTCATGTCGGTACCCATTTAAAATTGCCCGATTAGTGAGATGATTGGTAATGAACTTTGGCCGTCTCATAGAAGCCGACAGCGCAGCCCAGATCAGGCACGTGACACATTACTTGGCAAAGTGGCTCGGGTGCCGGCTCTCTTTGCAGGAGCTCGATGCTGTAACCGTCGAGATACTGTACGAAGGCCAAAACCGCAGTTCCCCCGCTGAACCATAGAAGATTGCAGCATCCCGACCACTCGTTATGCTTAAGCATTTTTATGTCAAGCTATGGTAAAAGAGTTTTCCAAGACAATGGAAATTTAGTCTATACGTAACTATGGGCACATTGTTCTTGTTTTAGGATAAGCAAATATGTCAAGGAGCTCAACAAGAAAGTCCTCAGTATCTTGTCAAGAAGGAGATCAACAATTTGGACTTTTTTCTTGGCTTCAGCATTCAAAGTCTTCTATATTCTTGATCCATTGACTTTGTTGTAGCTTATTAATAGACATCAACCAGCGGATTGGGTGGAGAAACAGTCCACATACTACACAGTTGTGGTATTTGAAGACAGTCCGGGATGCAGAATTTGGTTTTGAGCGAAACGAATTCTCGAAGCCGAAGCATTTCATATTGCACAGTCGAGCGAATTTTAAATGCGAGTAACGAATTGCTGAGACCCCAAGTTCCCACATTTGAGTTGGAAAAAGATTGTGAACTGAACATCCTTCCAAATAATTAACATGATCTTAATACAAACTGTCTTACTGCATTTAAAATTAACAACGACCAATCCAATTATTCACGTTGACAATGAACCATATAAATGCTTAACTGTAAAGAAATGCAATCAGAAACAATCTTTGTGAACGCCTGCTTCATTGCGGTTTATTCTGTTTCTCTCTTTGTTCTCAGCAACCTGGGGAACATGAATTGCATAGAAAATTACATGAGCTACATAGTTAAATGATCATCTAAACCATAAATAAATAATAAATACAACGAAAATCTCTACCAATTATTTGCGCAATATGAAGCTGCCCATCTCACTGGCCGTTATTCTTTATCTCTTTCAGATAATCCTCATTGTCCACCAAAACCTGTAAACAAAAATCGCTTAATGCAACTATATCAGCTTTATAATAAATGGTTATATATACTATCCAGCAGAACTTTGTGGTGAAGAAGAAAGGATTGGAGTGCGAGGACTCACGGTTTTCCTGCCATCAGGATCAAGGAATGAAGTCATCTTGGTGCCGGTTGCGGGATTCGGGCCTGGTGGGCGAACGATCTTCCCCCCAAGTTCTTGTGTAACAAGTGCAACAGCTGCAGCGCTTTTGTATACATCACTGGTGCCTATCGCAGCCTGTGAATTGAGACAGTCGAACCGATTAGCGCACGGACACAAGGCAGCCTTAACAAACGGACTAGGTATGGGTGGAAAATTCGTCTCACTTACATGAACATACGCATTGCCTGCAGTGTACTCGGTCACGTTGTAGTTGTACCTGAGCTCGATGACGGGTGACTGAATATAATCTGATCCATAACCCACCATAGCTATTGTAAACTGCAAAATTAAACATACAGTTAGACAGGGCGTCATGTCTATATATAATTTTGTTCTGCTTATCTTGATTTAAGGTTCACCTTATCTTGAGGGCTGTCGTACTTCAAGAGGACTTTCATACCCAATGCCTGCATGCATAGTCGCGGTGCAATTAGGAAAAAGAAATGAATAATAATAAAATAATAATAATAATAATATGATTTATATGAAATAACATATCACGTTTGGAGCTATTTTTGCTGTCCTAGACGGTGTAAAAGAAGAATGTTCTTATCAGGAATGTGAAACCAAGAAATCGAAAGTTTAAAAGTCTAATTTCACCTTCTCGTAGAAACTGATGGCACGATCCAGATCGGCCACTTGAAGCATGAAATGGTTGAGCGGTTCAGGAGTCGGCACTCGCTGGAGGAGCTCGAAGCTATAGCCATTCGGATCATCCACAAAAGCATAGACTTGCTGCCCCCCATTAGTCCCCGGTTCTGTCGTGATGACGCCACCTGCTTGTCGTACTTTCTCCACAACCGGATATATCTAAACGCCACAACTTAGAACTGTTAGAATCTCGAACGAGTTATTTTCTAAACAGGAAGTTTACCATGACCGCAACAGAAAAACTCACATCTAGAAACTGAAGTCCAAAGTGCGACCATGCTGTCCCAACCTCATATTTCTCGACTCCGTAGACTGTCAATTAAGAAGCCGAACATGTTAATATAATCTCAATATTGCTGAATCCCTAATTAGACAAGTCGATGCCAAAATTTTCCTTCGAAAATTTGACTAATCAAGCAGGAACCAGATGAGGAAAATGTTCGGTGAGCATACTATATATCAGCTCCAGCACAAAGTGAGACTCCTGAGGTCCAAAACCAACTATGGCCTTGCTGTATTTCTTCTCTGGGAAGTCTTTTTGGCTCAACAACTGCATCCCAAAACACTCTTTATAAAACCTGAAAAAACGAGTCAACGAGATCATTAAATCTTGAAATGAGCAGTTAATGTCCCTATTAGCTGTGAAGATAGAAGTTGGTCTCAGCATTAGCTTACTCGACGGTGCGATTCAGATCACCGACTCTAATAACGGCATTGAGGAAGCGGTGGGTGTCGTTTTTCACCCATTCCAGGATGTCATCCTTAATGACATTCTCTGTTGCCGCCATGCTCGAACCCACCTGATCGACATGGCAGGTATTAAAACTGAGATCAGCAACTACACTCAAAGACTGAGAATTCGAACTTGGACCCAATTGACATGTTGAGCGTTAACATGCGCTTATCATATTCATCGAACTAATCACAGCTAAAATGGGCATAAGGAGCAAGATTAGAGCATACAACAAGACATCTTTGCATGATTTCAATATATTGCAGCGCTGCTGTGTCGAAGAAGTTTGTCTCAACGTGCTAGAAATCCGCAAAACTCTCAATGACATGGTCGATTTATTAAATTTCCATCTAACCATGGACAAGCAAAATGGAAAATGAAGTGGAGAAGAAACAGAGAGAACTTACCAGGAAGACAGACAGGATGAGCAGAGGAAAGAACAATTGCGTGTGCTTAGTCATTTCCATTGATGAAGTTGTCCCCTCTAAAAGATAACGATTGATTGTTGTATGTCAAATAACGAATCGATCGTGATCTATTTATAACCTTAGCACGTTTTGACCATAATTTAATATACCAACATATTCTTAGTTTCTAGATAGGTTAATATGTCAAAAGGATAGAAAATTTCTGGTCAATGACCCGAGAGATTGGCGAATGGTGGAGAATAATACTAAAGTCAACAGTCAAAGATTAGGCCGATGCAAATTTCGTGCTAATATTTATATGCCTAGGAAAATAAAAACATCATTATGGCGTCGACTTTCAGTGATTTTGTAAGGATTTGCACACGTGGATTAGGCGCATCATCCGGATTTTTTCTTTTCACATTTTAAATACAAACAATTTCATGTTTGAATCTACGAGATTTATAAAATTTAGCTTTTCAAAGTCAATTACCGTTACAAAGATTGCATAAAGAAATAAAGAGTAAAGAAGTCGCAAGACTATTTCAACTATGGAACTTTATCTAGGTATCATTGACCTTTCAACATTCAAATGCATCTTCTAATGATTACGAATATCCGTTGGAGAATTATCCTGGTAGGTTCATGCCATCTTCTAGAGTTCTGACATATTCAATTCTCCTTGATTAAAATTGTAGTGTCTTCAATGTATACGGCAAGTTGTGAGAAATTTGAGACAGTTGACAGTTTGTAATGATCCTTTAACTCTATATATGAAACAGAAATTGCATGTTATATATGTCGAACGTCAACCATTGCCGCAAGAAAGACTATTTATGGAATCATCGGCACCTCAACTTTGACGATCAACTCGGTCTTACCATCACTCTTGTACGCCATTTCCAAGGTTGACACTTCCTGGCCTTATCGATGGACCCACAATCAGGACTTTTGTGGCAGGGCGAGGGAGAGATAATGCATTTGATACATATCCGTTCGATTCACAAAAAAATTAATAATTCAAAACTATTTCTTGTCATCATCGATCATCGATATCATTTCGAAAAATATCGTTCATATATTTTTCTATAAATCCCGCATCGAGAACCGTCAATTTATATTCATTATGAATAAAGGTGATTATTTGGCAAGCTCAACAGGGTAGAGCTCAAAAGTGAAGCCCGATGTGTTGTCCAAGCCTATCCATATGATAATATTGAATATTAGGACCGAGCCCACCCATTCACCTCTCGAGATAGAACAGGAAAATAACATAAGTGGTCCTTTAATTTTGGTCAAATATGTAATAAGATCCCTGAACTTTTAATCTGTTGATGTGATCCCCAAAAGAGAGATTAATTTACCAGAAAGAACCATTTAAGAAACCAGCATACGACCACTTGTTATGCTTAAGCATTTTCATTTCAAGCTTATGGTATAGCAGAAGACTATGGTAAAAGAGTGTTCCAAGATAACGCAAATTTAGTCTATACATAACTATGGGCACACTGTTCTTTTATTAAGACAAGCAAATATGTCATAGAGCTCAACAAAAAGTCCTCAGTATCTTGTCAGAAAGGAGATCGACAATTTGAGCTTTTTTCTTGGCTTCAGCATTCAAAGCTTTCTACATTCTTGTTCAATCGACTATATTGTAGCTTATTGATAGACATCAACCAGCAGATTGTATGATGAAACAGTCCACATACTACGTAGTTGTGGTATCCGAAGACAGGTCATGGATCAGGATGCAGAATTTGGTTCGAGCGAAACGAATTCTCGAAGGCAAAGCATTTCATGTTGCACGGTCAAGTGAGTCTTAAATGCGAGGATCAAATTGCCGAGGCCCGAAGTTCGCACATTAAGGAGCCAGAAAAAGATTGTGAAGTTAACATTCTTCCGAATAATAAGTATGATCTTACTACAAACTGTCTCGCTGTAAAACGGGCAATTCAACTATTTGCCTTAACAACGAACAATTTATTGGAACTGGGAAGAAACGCAATCAGAATCCATCTTTGTCAGTGAAGCCGTCCATCTCACTGGCCGTCATTCTTTATCTCTTTTAGATGATCCTCATTGTCCACCAAAACCTGTAAACGAAAATGCACCATGCAATTATATCAGCTATACATATATATACACACCAGCGAGCAGAACTTTGAGGTGAAGAAAAAGATTGGAATGCGAGGACTCACGGTTTTCATGCCATCGAGGTCGAGGAATGAAGTCGTCTTGGTGCCAGTTAAGGGGTTCGGGCCTGGCGGGTGAACGATCTTTCCTCCAAGTTCTTGCGTAATCAGTGCAACAGCCGCAGCGCTTTTGTATACATCACTGGTGCCTATCGCCGCCTATGAATTGAGACAGTCGAACCGATTAGCGCACGGACAAAGGGCAGCCTTAACAAACGGACTAGGTGTGGGGGAAAATTTGTCTCGCTTACATGAACATATGCATTGCCTGCGGTGAGCTCAGTCACATTGTAGTCGTACTTGAGCTCAAGGACAGTGGTCTGCGTTTGATCTGATCCATAACCCACCATAGCTATTGCAAACTGCAAAGTTAAACATATAGTTAGACCGGGCATTATGTCCATGTTTGATTTCGTTTCGATTATTTTGAGTTAAGGTTCACCTGATGTTGAGGGCTATCGTACTTGAAGAGTATGTTCATGCCCAGTGCCTGCACCCATGGTTGCGGCGCAATTAGGAAAAAGAAACGGATAAACTAATGTGATTTATATGGAATAAGAAACAGCATTTGGAGCGACTTCTGCTGTTCTACATGGTGTAAAAGAAGCATGTACTTATCAGGAATGTGAAACCGACAAATCCGAAATGTCCAAAGTCTAATTTTACCTTCTCGTAGAAGCTGGTGGCGCGATCCAGATCGGTCACTTGAAGCATGATCTGGCAGAGCGGTTCGGGAGTCGGCCCTCGCTGGAGGAGCTCGAAGCTATAGCCATTTGGATCCTCCACAAAAGCATAGACTTGCGATCCCCCTTCATTTTTCCCCGGTTCTTTCGTGACAACCCCGCCTAATTGTCGGACTTTCTCCACAATCGGATATATCTAAACACGATAACTTAGAACTGTTAGAACCTCGAAAGAGTTGTTTCTAACAGAAAGTTCACCGTGACAGCGACAGAAAAACTCACGTTTTGAGCTGCAATTCCAAAGTGCCCCCATGCTGTCCCAACCTCATATTTCTCAACTCCATAGACTATCGATTAAGAAGTCGAACGTGTTAAATATGATCAAATATATTGCCAAATCTCTAATTAGACAAGTCAATGCCGAAATTTTCCTTTGGAAATTCTACAAATGAAGTAGGAATTAGATGAGGAATGTGTTCGGTGAGCATACTATATATCAGCTCCAGCACGAAGTGAGACTCCTGAGGTCCAAAACCAACTATGGCCTTGCTGTAGTTCTCCTCAGGGAAGTCTTTTTGGCTTAACAACTGCATCCCAAAACACTTCTTATAAAACCTGAAAAAAAAAAAAAAAAAAAAAAAAAAAAAAAAAAAATTCAACTCGATCATCAAAGCTCGAAATGAGCAGTTAATGTTCTATTAGCTGTGAAAATAGTAGGTGGTGTCAGTATTAGCTTACTCGACGGTGCGATTCAGATCGCCGACTTTAATAACAGCATTGAGGAAGCGGTGGGTATCGTGTTTCACCCATTCCAAGACATCGTCCCTAATGACGTTTTCCGTTGCCGCCATGCTCGAACCCACCTGATTAAGAAATTTAAGACCGAGATCAGCGACTACTCTTAAAGACTGAATTTGAACTTGGACCCATTGACATGTTGAGCACAAGACACGTGCCTATCAGATTCATCGAACTAATCACTGCTGAAAGTGGCGCAAAGAGTGAGATTAGAGCATATAACAAGAGATATCTTCGCATGATTCGATATTTTAGTCGCAGCGCCACTACCAAACTCCACCGCTGCATCAAAGAAGTTTTTCTCGATACACTAGAATTCACAAACGTCTCAACGTCATCGATCGATTGATTAAATTTCTATCTAACCGTTGTCAAGTGAAATGGAAGATGAAGTGGAGGAGGAACAGAGAGAGCTTACCAGGAAGACAGACGGCAGGGGAAGGGGAAAGAACAATTGCGTGTGCTAAGTCAAATCCACTGGTGAAGTCATCCGTTCCAAAAGAAAATGATAGATTATTTTATATCAAATATAACTAACCAATCGTGATCTGTTTATAATCTTAGCACGTTTTGACTAATACATCAATAATTTTTTAAATTTCTACATGGGTTGATTTGGTCAATTCCAAAAAAATCCCAAACTTTAAGTCTAATCCTAAATCTGCCCCAAATTTTTTTATCTAAAAAAAAACCAAACTTTAGGTCAAGTCCCAAATCTATCACAAACTTTTCTTGTCTTCCTAAACTTTAAGTTCAATCCCAAATCTACCCCAAATTTTGTTTTGTCTAAAAAAAATGTGTTAATATACCACAACAAACGTCAAACTGGTACATATGTAACAAATTTATACAAAACTAATTTTTTAATCACAAATAACCCCAAACTGATACATCTATAACAAATTTATCTTCAATTTATTTTTTAACCACAAAAAGTCTCAAAATAATACAACTATGATAAATTTACCCTTCATTAGTTTCCATTAAATTACTGCCAAATTACTAAGTTAGATGACACATAACATATGACAAATATATCAATTTGGAGTTTTACCCTTAATATAAACTTTTAATATATTCTCAAATTTACCACATGGTCTAATCACAACTTAATGTGGTATTTCTACATTAATAATAAATATACATTGGTAAGGCGACATAGAAAATTATCTTCAAAATAAAACCATTCTAGGATATAAAAAAATTAGGGACTACTAATCGTGAACCGGACATGATAATTTTTCATCATCCGGCTCGAGCAAGAATCAAATAAACCAACTAATCGTGACTTTTGGACAAAGGGCTAATAGGGGCAAATTTTGGACTACAATAAAAGTTGATAATCTTCTTTTCAACAAAAAAAAAATTGGGGTAAATTTACAATTGGACCTAAAATTTGGAATTTTTCTGAGATAAAAGAAAAGTTTGGACAGATTTGGGAGCAAACTTAAAGTTTAGGGTTTTCTATGAGAGAAAAAAAAAATCGAGGCAAATTTAAAATTGGACTTAAAGTTTGAGATCTTTTAGGAGACAAAAAAAAATGTTGAGGGCAAATTTAGGATTAGACCTAAAATTTGAGATTTTTTTGGAATTCACCCATCAAATCCGATAATAACTTTCTGGCCAATGACCTGAGAGATTGGAAAACTGTAAAGAAGAGTCCTTAAGGTCAACAGTCAAAGATTAGACAGATGAAATGTCGTACTCATATTTATTCACTCCAGAAGAGAAGATGACCGGCATCTCAACATTGACTATCGACACGGTTTGATCATTAATGTTGGATGCATTTTCAAAGGTTGACACTTCCTGGCTTTATTTATTGACTCACGATCAGGACTACGTCCAGGGGAGAGGAGGAAGAGATAATGGCTTTGGTACATATCCGTTCGCTTCACAAAAAACCAACAATTCAAAAATATTTTTATCTGCATCCATCATCTATATCGTTAGAGAGAAGATATTGTCCATATATTTTTATATAGATCCTATATCGAGAACCGTTGATTCATATCAGTTATGAGTAGAGGTGATCATTGAGCAGGCTCTAATAAGATAGGGCTCGAAAATTATGCCTGATGTGTTGCTCAAACCAATTCATACGATGATATTGAATTTCGAGACCAAGCCCGTCCATTAACCTCTCAAGATAGAGTGGGACTAGCAGGCCTTTTACACGTTGATCACCTATAATTGTGAGAAATGCGGGATGTGTAGAAAAAAAATCACATGTTATATATATTTAACATTTATTGCTTTAGTTGCTAATTTCTCACAGATGAAACGAATAAGAAAATCATTTACATGACTAACGCATCATGGATACTTGAAGGCTGAAAATAGAGGTGCGGGTCTAGCGGAAAATCCATAGTTGGTCAATAATAATGTTAACCATTAAGATGTCCTTGCCAGTCAACATGGGACTACAAGGATTGTTACAGTCAATGTATCTCGATGCCACATATCATCATTAATGTTCATCTCCACAAGTATATTTTTGGCAATCAAATTTTCTGTTCCTCTTCGTTAAGTCACTTCTTGTAATATGTTATCCAACTAAACGGAAGGAGGAGATTACCAATCAAAATTAATCCTTGTCATACAAGCGTGAATAATGGGGAACATCCATCCGTTTATTTCCTCAACTGCGACAACTCGTGTAAGGATTATAATATTTCCTACACGAATTGACAGGATAGGACAGTGATTATGGAGGTAGATTTTGGCAAAGTTTAAAGAAAACACAAGCTAACACGCATTTAAAATTCATCATCAATTTTAGCTTGTTCAAGAATATCATAATGTTTTGTAATTGCAACAACTTGAACTGTCAACCCTAAACTGACGTATCAGTTTGCTGTTTCTAGGAAAATTACTTTTAAGATGAACTATTTCGAAAATAGCAACTACACAAAACACAAATATAATCTACAAGCCCGTATTCATTCTAATGCGAAGCTTGCTAGGAGATTATTGGTTCAATGTTATCAAGATCGTTTTGTACTAGGCCTATGCTTGGGCCTAGTACATAGGCCTAGTACAAGGAACATGTACAGAACTCCCTTCATGGTCTTAGTCCATTCGTACGAGAAATTGGGTGGGTTCCCACTTGAAGAAATCTTCAAAGCTTTGACATGGGAAAATCGATTGCAATGCAGATTAAAAAGCACAAAATAAGCAGACCCCCCATAATCACATTGGAAGTTGGCAATGGCTGCCCTTTGAATGATTTTGAAGCCGTGTCTTCTTCTTCCAATGTGTGAACTCGTCGGCTGATAACATCCGTTCTAAGTTTGAATTTCCTCCATGTCGGTACGAATCCATCCCTTCTGAAGTTTGGCGTAGTTCTGGCCTGATAACGTTGAAACTGATATTGTGAAAAGTTGGACATGATTGATGGATTGTTTGAATACTGCCAAAGAGGCCCGAGCACCCCAAAGAAGACGACGGAGAGGATGGCACATATTTGGCTTGTCCTGGCCAGTGACCCCTCCCGCAGCCTACATGGAATCCTGTAGAAGAGCGACTAGAACCACTCCTTTGGGGTTGCACAAGCCTTTCATGACCCACCGCAACTCAATACAGCGTCCACTGTGTCATACTCGGACGTTCTGTGTTCCCACCATCGCTGCTGCGCTTCCGTTCCATCTACACATGCTGAGTGATTACTGCACATGTTAGACTTATGTTATTCCATTAATCGGGATCACAAGCGGAAGTGCTTAGATTTGATATATAAATCAACCCAACCTCATTTAGTATTTCACATACTAGAGTAGTCATCTCAAATTCTGTCATCATAATCGATCAATTTTCCATCACCACATTCTCATGGCTATGAAGGGACATAAAATGCAGGCGATTCAAAATAGGAGGCTTGGTTAGCTTTGCCTCGGTCAAGAAAATGTTTGAGACTGATAGAGGTGTACTGCGGTAGGTAAGTGGGGAAGCAAAATCATCGGTGGCGGGAGCACAAGGCAATAAAGATTGTCGGATGTCCCGCATTATTATCCATGAATGCGTGCAATAAACGATGATTTTTTTCAAGTCAAGAGGAACAAACGTGGCAGATCCCAGAAAGCCAATTCAAGACGAACGAGGGGGTGGTGTGATGGTCTTTACACGCAACTCGCGGGTTTCAGCTTGTCAAAAACATGTTCATTTACCGAAATGTCACGTTCATGAAGTGTGGAAGCAACAGATTTCATTATCGCCTTCCACATCATTCCGCATGAAACCGCAACTTTCGCTCTTTTTCCGCCAAATTCGGGCTACAGAAGTCAATATAACAACATGCGGAATTGCAACAACGCCACCGAACACCCTACATCATGAGGAGTGACCAAACCATATGATCTATCGTAATGCAAAGCTATACAAATCTCCTATGCCGAACCGCTTCTCGTGTGCATAGATAAAGGCTATTCCGTCCATGTGCAATTGATAAGATCCCATCCACATAACGTCGAAGCCATCCCTAGTTGCCATGAGCAGGAGAAAAGTGATGCGACGTCGCCACCAAAGGATCTGCCTCATTCACTAAGTCGATTCCTTGGGACCTATCTTCTAACACGTAGATTACACGGTACACCACGGCGTTCCAAAGAACGCTTGCTTTTCTCCCTCCTATATAATAATGCCACTCGCTGGTTAATTCAATATTCAACTACCTAAGATGGGGCATCTTAGAGCCGTGCAAGAAGGGACAAGAAAGTGATGAAAGAACAGCAACCTAGGATTGTCCTTTGACTGCTCGAAAGTGCTCGAGCAATAACAAAAGGAGGTTAATTACAAAAAAAGCAGTTGCTTAATGCAAAGGATCCGACCTCAAATCTATTAGATTCCTAGAATTAATTAATCAGTTAATTAAAAGGGCGATTGTAGAGGATTTGTCCCTGAGTAATTGGAAGCATTGCAAAGCAATAGACTAATGAGTCGAAAGGAAATGGTCAGCTTTAGAAAGTGCATGGCGTGTGGGGCGGTGCGAAGTCCCAGGATGCCACGCTACACTCGGAAATGAGTTTGATCCCACTAGTTGGTGGGATGCACTCCACTCAATCGCTCAAGCAGCCTAGTCGCCACGTTGCTAATATATATATTTAATTTGGTTACATTCTCATTTGTTCATCCACATTTAAATATAGAGTGACCTATAAAGTATACACGATGCACTTCAACACATTCGTATATAGTTACCTAGGTCCTATGTAATATGGCATCGTAGCCAAAGAATGATTTTTTGTCAGAGAAATTATCCAGTTGCTGCTAGACTTGTTACATTAATGTTAATTCAGTTTTAAACTTTCCAATTTTGCACCATAGTCTTACATATTTTCATGAAATTCCAATGTGATCCTCTCAGTTAGAAATTGTTGATGTGGCAATATGCCATGTAAGATAGCCGTCAATTATTGGATCGCTACATCAAAAATTTTCCAATGAATATTGACAAAAAGGATTGTATTAGAATTTCGAACAATAATTTAGGATTAATATGACGAAATTGAAAAGTTTAGGCTTGAATTGACATCATTGATTAGATAATAGTATCTATTTTTTTGCACATATTCTCAATTTTGTTTCTCCAATATACAAGATGAATTTCGATTACTCTTGTACCTTATAAATATGAGAAAGTAAAGCATATATTTGGACAAAATAAGAAAGGGCAAACGCCCTGGCGGCCCATGTTAACCATAGCAAAAAAAAAAAGAGGACGCAATACATATATAATTCAGAATTTTATTAAAAAATTATAAAATGAATGTTCATGTCAGCCCCTGTGTACATAAGATGATTAACGTCTATATAGATAATTTTTAGCCAAAATTGATTGAAAATCGTCAAAAGATTTAAGATTAAATTGTCTAAATTAAAAGGTCTAAAATTGAATTGACACAAGTTTGGTAGATTTATAATTTTTTCGGTAATTTTCTCAAAAAATACTCATTACACATGTGCTAGAACATACAACCTTCCAATATTACAGTCCACATTACATATATAACTCGCAAGAATTATGAACATTGAATTTGAATAACTAGCAAGAGCATGGAACATGAAATTCCATACCCCATATCGACCTTTTTTTAACCGCTACAAAGATATAATAATACTTAGTTTTTTCATCGGATAGCCCCTACGACGGAATCAATGTCGAGTCCAAACCGGGAGTCAAGACGGGCATCATTGAACAGGAAACGAGAACTGAAAAAGCTGGCCGTGATGGGAGAAAACATTAAACAAATCGTCGAAAACGATAGAAGTGTCGTCTTCAGCCGACGAGACCCAAAGGACAAAGACGACGGCAGATCTTGCTGGGGACGGAAGAACCCTCTTTTGCTAAATCTGCTGTCCTCGCTGGTTCGTTCCCCACCCCCCCCGTCCACTCCACTCCCGAAAAGGTGAATTGGAAAAAGAAAGATCCCGTCCTGCTTTCACACCACGTACGAAACCCTATATGAACCCCATCACCTCATTCTCTTCGCATTACCTCGCACTGCACAGACAGGCATCTCAGAGAGAGAAAGAGAGAGAGAGAGAGAGAGGGGGGACAGGAAGATGGCTTCTATCTGTGTTTGTGCAGTGAAAGGTTTCTGGGTCGTGTTTCTTGTTTTGCTGAGGTTAGGCTGCTCGGAGGGACAGATGGTGCCGGCGGCTTTCGTGTTGGGGGACTCGCTCGTGGACGTGGGCAACAACAACCACTTGCCAGTCTCGCTCGCCAAGGCCGACTTCCCGCACAACGGCATGGATTTCCCCACCAAGAAGGCCACCGGCAGGTTCAGCAACGGCAAGAACACCGCGGATTTTCTCGGTACGCATAAACTTCTACGCTCGTCGGCATCGCTCTGCATCCACTTCGATTCTTTCGTTCGTCATCGAGTCTTACGTCGCGAGCCGTATGTTTATCATTCGATCCACCCCTCCCTCACTTGGCCTTGTCACGTAATCTCGGCACGATATCGATTCGACCCTCCCACGTGTGGACAAGCATCTGCGTTCCCTAATCTGAGGATCGACGTCTTGAAAACTTAGGAAGCTTTGGCACCGATTGGCATGTGATCGCATGAGATAAAGTTGATGGAAAAGCATATGCCGAATGGTAAAGTTCCACCGCGCTTTGAGTTTCCGCGGTGTCATTTCGTTGTCATGGCGATAAAGCCACATAAATGTGATAGCGACACGCCCTTTCGGAAAGAACGAATCAACTTCACCTTCTTTAATGTCAAAGGGCGATATATGTCTTCCCCTTTTTTGCAATCTTAGCCTCCTATTGCGCTGCAATTTCAACGCAACTATCTACTGAATTATTGCTGGGAAATGGCTACTTTAGATCCAATCGCTAGATTATTATTGCTTTTCTCCATACTTAGAGCGAAGACAAAAGGATACAAAAATAAGGAACCCCGGTATGCGTTATGATTGACTGATTGTTATGAACATTTTGGGCAGCTGAGAAGTTGGGCTTGCCGCCGTCGCCGCCGTATCTCGCCCTCGTCTCCAACTCCAGCAAGAGCAATTCTTCATCGCAATTCCTCACCGGCGTCAGTTTCGCCTCCGGAGGTGCTGGCATCTTAGATGGCACTGCTGAGAAATACGTACGTAACAGAAACTTGTCTTTTTGATTTTTCGCAATGGAATTTGACCTTACAAGGGGTTCGAAGCGAACTTTTTGTAAGGCAGTGATTGATTTAAGACCACTCAACTAAAACGAAATAATGGGTAGCCACAGCATGCGATTGCCGACAGCTGGTGGGCTCATTTAATGGGGTCAAACCAAGAAGAAATATGTCATGACGCCGATTTCATAATTTATACTAAAATCCATTATGCCATTATCTAAAAACTTTTCTTTAAAAGAAAAGGAGACAATGTTCTATTTCTTTTCGAGTCCGCGTTCTTTGGTCATTCAGAGTTAATCTTGATCTGTTCTCTCTACGGTCAAATTGGTTAAGAAAACCCCAAAAAATGATAAAAAAAGAAAAAGAAAAAAGGAGATCAAAGGCGACATAAAAAAAATCTGTTCTCTTTATGGTCAAAAGAAATGATGTTCCGTTTCTTTTTGAGTATGCAGTCTTTGGTCATTCAGAGTTGATCTATTCTCTTTGCAGTCAAATTGGTTAAGAAAACCCAAAATGGGGGCAAAAAAAAAAGAAGAGAGAGAGAGATTAAAAGCAAAGTAAAAAAATCTGTTCTCTCTTTGCGGTCACATTGGTTAAGAAAACTTCACGAAGGAGAAGGAAATAAAAAGAAAAAAGAGATTAAAAGCCAAAATGGAAAAACAGACGAGTGCGGTGAGCGTGGATCGAACACGCGACCTTCAGATCTTCAGTCTGACGCTCTCCCAACTGAGCTATCCCCGCTCGAGCGAAAGGAACACTCAATTTTCTTCATTTATTGTGCAGAAACAATCGATCCCTTTGACCAAGCAAGTGGAATACTACCTCGCGGTGCACGAAAGCCTGGTGCAACACATGGGATCGTCTGGCGCAAAGCAGCACGTAACCAAGTCCCTTTTCATCATCGTCATCGGAAGCAACGACATCTTCGGCTACTCCGGATCCTCCGATCTCCGCAAGCAGCACACGCCGCAGCAGTACGTCGACCTCATGGCTTCTTCGCTGAAGGATCAGTTAAAGGTACCTACATTCCGAAAAACCAGCCTAACGTGATGTTTTAGGTGGAATTAGCTTGTTACGCGTTCATTATTGACTACCGAGGTGCGTTTTCTGATCGTTTTTGGGGAAACTCTGAATTCCTGAGGCAGCATCTCCACAGTTACGATGCGCGCAAGTTCGCGTTCGTGGGGCTCCCGCCGATCGGATGCTGTCCATCGCAGAGGAACCAGAACAAGACGGCCGCATGCAAGGAGGACACGAATTCCTGGTCGCGCATGTACAACACGGCGCTCCTAGCGATGTTGAAGGGATTGAAGGCCGAGCTCAACGACATAAGCTACAGTTACTTGGACACCTACGCCGTCGTGCAAAACTTCGTCCAGAATCCATCTGCTCACGGTAGGAACTTCAAGAGGGACTCCTGATTTAATCAGACCTTTTCGAATAATCTTCTGTACATCAGTCGGATCTTCAGACCTATCGACTAATGACTATCTGTACCATTTCTTCAGGTTTTACAGAGGTCAAAGCGGCCTGTTGCGGTCTTGGTAACCTGAACGCGAAAGTCGGATGCTTACCGATTTCGCATTACTGCCCTGACCGGCGAGACCATGTGTTTTGGGATCTATATCATCCCACAGAAGCCGCGGCCCGCATGTTCATAGACAAGGTCTTCCACGGTGCGCCGCAGTACGCATACCCGATGGATGTCCAGCAACTGGCCGCTGTCGAGGCTTAAGCAAAACAAACAAGCCAAATTGAAAGAATTTTTTGTTTTTTGAGACAGTAGGATTACATGCTACATGTTGTCAATCTTCAAAAAGCGATTCGGTATATGGGGATACTTGGGTTAAGAAAAATCGTTGCTTTTAAAGTTGTCATTCTGTTGCCTGGCTTTGTACGTCAGAAGAAAGAGCATCGTCAGTTGATATAATCTCAAGATGTTACCTGCGTTAATCTCAGAGCAACTGTGAAAATGCCGACATACGGACGAGATCCGGTCTCCCCTTTTTCGGGTACGGACAGAAAGTATAAACCGAAGGTTCCAAAAAGCTAGATTTTGGGCAAATGCCACCAGTAACATTTACCCCGAAGTTCACAGTAGAACCCAAAAGTTTTGCAACGTGAATGGACAATGACCTGTTGATGGAAGGCCAACTTACGCGTCCTCAATTTTCATGGTCTCTCTACTTAAACTTTGGAGAGGGCAGGAGACGAGATCTAGTGGACATCAATAGGAGACATTTCTTCGTTTTCCAGTGTTTTGCTGAAATTTCCCTCACCACAAGATGTCTTTCACCGAAAATCATTCTTCTGCTTTTAATTAAATGAAACCAAGTTTAGTGTCAACTCCGGACAAAAAATATCACAGGTACTAAGAAACCAACAGCTTTGATTTAAGTAGAACTATACAAACACGAACCATGCCAGAAATTAAGTCAAAATGTTATTTGTCTTGCCAAAAATTTGGCATCTCATTCAAGGACAAAACGTGTTATATTAAAGTATCATTATATTTGTTAGCTGCTAGATGATGGGATATTATCACTGAAAAAGAATTTTAATGCAGAAAATTTAGCCGATATGTTACTAAAAGTTGTCCCCACTGAGAAATTGAAATTGTGCATTGCCTCAATAGGCCTCCATGGTTAGTGATGAGGTTGCCACCGCATTGGATTATAAAGACAAGTGAAAACTTTGAAAGACTATTATTGTTTTGAAGATCAGACTCCAAGTGGGAGATTGATGGCATTGTGAAATCTCATAAAGAAAAGCAATATTGAAGCTCAAAGTTTTAGTGCTAGTGGCATACATGTAGTTTCCATTATAATTATGTATACCCTAAATTCTTGCCATATATTGAGACAATATCCTTTGAAGTTGTAATGCTAAAGCTTGTGACCCTAAAAATTATAACTCTGATATTGATACTGTTAGTGAAGAGATTGTTTAGTGTGGCACTATGATATTTCTTCTTTCGATTTTAAAAGGGTTTTCCCTATAAAAAATTGCTTGTCTTCTCTATTATTTTTCTCTTCAAAGATTCACATTCCTACCAATTTGTGGCCAATCATGTAATTACAAATAACATTGAGCGCTGTGATTGATTGGGGTCCATTACACTATATCATAACTCTCTACAAACGATTATGTACAATAGTTATAACTTTATAATTTAAATAAACAAATAATTTCCCTATTGTGGTTATTAGAAGCTACATTGCATACTAATGGCGCGTTTGGCAATTGGCAAAATAATGAAAATTTCTATTCTTTTGTTCCCTAGAGTAGATTTTGAGCAAAACTCATTTGGTAAATTTTCTTTTTTTTTTAGAACAAATTTGTTCCCGAGAATAGATTTGGAGTAAAATCGAGAAGAAAAAAAAAAGTTGATTTTTTATTCTCGGGAACAATTCCAGAATCAAGCCAACCCATTTTTTTTTCTTTTATCTTCTTTTTTTCGTGTTCTTCTTCCTTCTCTCTTCTTCCTCCATTGCTACTGCCGCTGCCGCCACCGTCGATCACTGGTGACTAATTGGCCGAGGTTTGGCGACCTCGCCGGAGCTCGCTAGGTGAGGCTCACGCCAACCATCGGCAAGCCTTGCTTGGTCGAGTGTGGCTAGGCCCAACTGAGCCATGGCTGGGTGAGACTCGACCTTGCCTAGATCTAGTGAGGTTGATCCCCGCCGGCAACTAGGCGAGGCTGCTCCCCCAACCAAGGCTCAACTGATGAGGCGCTGCCTCGCTAAGGGCCGGCAACGTTCCGGCGAGTTTGCTGGCCCTCATTTCGTTGGTCACCTACCTCGAGAACGCTAGCAACTGGCCAAAGCTTGAAGAAGAAGAAGGGAAAGAAAAGAAAAAAAAAAAAGGAAAAATTGATAAAATTATTAAAAATTTAAAAAAAAATAGTTTGGAGTAAAAATTTGAGACAGTTATCAAAAGCTTTAAAATGCTTAGAAATTGCTCTCGATAGCAGAATCAAAAGGAATCACTTCTAATCAAAATTTGGTCTTGGAACATAATGGTTACCAAACACCTCCTAAATCCTAATTTTCAGAGCAAGAAGTTAAAAAGATTGATTGGATGAATGAATAGACTCATCCCTCTTCCCTGGCGCATTCTTTTGTACAACTACCAAGTTTATGTTCTACTTAGTACATAGCCCTGCCTGATCAAGAAAAGATCAAAAAAATGCATATATGGAATTGCTTAACCTTCTATCTGGCCTCTATACCAGTAGTGGAATGGCAATTGATATAACCATTTGGTAGTTTTATTTGTACCGATTGCTTGCGGTCAATGACTTTGTTGATCAATTTCTCAAGTCTTCATGAAGGCATTCATTGATAACTTTCTCATTGTGCGTCAATGGCTTCACTGGTGTTGTCAATTGTTCCAACCAAACTGTCTTTTATTGCACTTAGTTTGTTACTTGTCAATAATAATAGAAGGTTGATCATTTTTGGGTGTCAACACATTCAAAATATAGAAAAGCGATGATATAACCTATAAAATTTACACGAAAAACTCCAACACATTCAAATTTAGTTACCTATATCATATGGCATCATAGACGAATAATATTTTTTGCAAGGAAAGTTGTCCAATCAATCCTACACCTATTATATGAATGTCAATTAAATCCTAAACTTTTAAATTTTACCAATATAGTCTTACAATTTGCTCCAAAATTCAAATGTAGTTCTTCCAACCGGAAATTGTTGACGTGACAATATGTCGCATAGGACAGTGATTGATGATTGAATTGCCACGTCAATGATTTTCTCATGAAAATTTGGTCAAAAAGACTACTTTAGAAGTTCAGACAATGGTTTATGACTAATATGGCAAAATTGAAAAATCTATTACTGATTGATATCCATATAATAAATTTAAAAATAATGGGGTTACAATATCTAATTTTCTGCCCATATTTTCATTTTGTTTCTCTCCTCAATATACATAATGAATTTCAATCATTCTCGTACCTTATAAATATGAGATAGTAAAACATATGCGTTAGCCCTAACACACTATTATCATGGCATAGCTCCGACAAAGATTAATCAAGCATGTAAAAATACTTGCTATACATGCACGAGAGTACACGACCTACCAATATTATAGTTCATATACATATAAACACGCAAGAGCATAAACATTGAATCAATTAACCAAAATATATATATAATTAGCAAGAGCATGAACATTAAATTCCGTACTCTAGATCGATCTTTTCGACTGCTATTAAGATAATACTTAGCTTTTATCCAATAGTCCAACGACGAAATCATTGTTAAGTCCAAATGGAGTCAAGACTAATAAAATATGTAAATATTAGATGGCGCTTTAATCTAACAAACTTACCCTTTTTGAAGCTGTTAGCACTAATGCTCCAAAATATTACATGGCGGAGCAGGATATTTTGAGCTCAAATCTTTTCAAGACTCTATTTGCCTCCCCAATGATATATATCTAAGCATGAAAGAGTGATGATTAAATCTGCTTTCAATAACGGCTTAAGTTTTAGAGCGCAAGGGCAGGCATTCAATAATGAGAACTGAAAAGTGCTAGAAGTAATAAACAATCGTCAAAAAAGAAGATAAAAAAATCAAGGGCCGTCTTCACCGACAAGAGCCCCAATAACAAGGATGGCATATTTGTTGGGGACAGAACACTCTCCGCTAATTCAATGTCCTCGCTGATTTATTGCCTTCCAGTCCTCTCCACTATCTCCGAATGGAAAGGGAAATTAATTTCTTGCTTCACGCCACCAACTCCATCGTCAGCCTCTTTCCCTCCATCAATATGACCCCGTTAGAAAGAGAGAGATAGAGAGAGAGAGAGGGGGGGAAATGAAAATGGGTTCTGATTGTGTTCGTGCAATGACTGGCTTCTGGGTCGTGTTTCTTGTTCTGCTGCGGTTGAGTTGCTCGGAGGGACAGATGGTGCCGGCGCTTTTCGTGTTCGGGGACTCGATCATGGACGTGGGCAACAACAACGACTTGCCGCTCTCGGTCGCGAGAGCCATCCTCCCCTACTACGGCGTGGATTTCCCCACCAAGAAACCCAACGGAAGGTTCAGCAACGGCAAGAACTCCGCGGATTTTATCGGTACGCATGAACACTTCTGCATCCATCCGCATCGCTCTGCATATGGCTTCGATTCTTTGTTCGTCTTGTCGTATGTCGAGAGCCGGATATCTATCGTCTTGGCCTTATCACGTGATCTCAGTATGATATCGATTTGACCCGCGTACGTATAGACAAGCATCTGCGTTCCCCAATTCAAGGATCGACGTCTCGAAAAAGGATGAAGTTCGGCACTGTTCCGCATGTGAAGTCACGGGATAAATTTGACGGAGGAGCATACATTGAACGGTAGAAATCCGCCGCCGGTTTTAAGTTTCCGCGGTATCATCTCGTTGCCATGGCGATATAGCTACATAAAGGACACGCCCTTCTAGAAAAGCGAATCAACTTCACCCCCTTCAATGTTTGAGAACCATAGATATCTTCCCCATTTCTGCAATCTTCGCCCTTCTTTTGCCTTGCTATTTCCACGTAATTATCTACTGAATTATTGCTGGGACCTGTCTGATTTAGATCCAATGGCTAAGATCATTATTGCTTTTCTTGGTGCATAGATAGAAGAGAGAAAGGATATAGAAAGGTTTAATACTATCAAAAACTCCAAACCGATAATTCATGATAAATTTATCCAAAATTAATTTTTTGACCGTAAAACATATAAATTGGTATACATGATAAATTTACTTTAAATTAATTTTCCGATCACTAAAAACCCTAAACCGATACATTTATGCAAATTCACCTTCTGTTTGTGCTTACTATAAACTGATGAACTTATGCTTACTCCCAAACTGGTATAACCATCAACTGTCACGTATTGTTGTCACTTAACTATCAAGTGTACCAATTTTGAGTTTTTCATAATATTAATCATACCTAATTTTTATGAGCTTTTTGGGCAGCTGAAAAATTGGGCTTGCCAACATCGCCACCATATCTCATCTCCAACTCCAGCCAGAGCAATTCGTCATCACCCTTCCTAACGGGCGTCAGCTTCGCCTCCGGAGGTGCTGGCATCTTTGATGGCACTGATGAGAAACTTGTAAGTGACAAAAGCTGTCTTTCCCATTTTTTGCGATCGAATTTGAGCCTATTATTTAAGCGTCTTGTAACAAGCTCTTCATTCTAAATTATTTTACTTCGATACAAATCAACTCTCCCAATGTAGTATTTGATGTAAGACCAATCAACTATTTGAAAAAAAAAAACGGAGAGAGAGATTAAAAGCGAAATAAAAAGATGAGAAGTGCGGTGAGCGTGGATCGAACACGCGACCTTCAGATCTTCAGTCTGACGCTCTCCCAACTGAGCTATCCCCGCTTGGCCGACAAAGAGACTCAATTTTTTTTTATTTTACTGTACAGCAACAATCGATCCCTCTAAAGGACCAAGTGGAATTATACCGCGCGGTGCACGATGACCTGGTGCAACACATGGGATCGTCCGGTGCCCAGAAGCACGTGGCCAAGTCCCTCTTCCTCATCGGCATCGGAAGCAACGACATCTTCGACTACGTCAAATCCTCTGATCTCCGCAAGCAGTACACGCCGCAGCAATACGTCGACCTCATGGTCTCTTCGCTTAAGGATCACTTAAAGGTACCTACATTCCTTTAAAATCAGCCTTAATTACAGCGATGTTTTTGCGTGAACTTTTTTCTTGTTGGCTGCCCAAGGTGGCGTTTTCTGATTTTTTTTTTTTTTCCTGTTCTTTTTCTTTTCGGGAAACTCTGAATTCCCGTGGCAGCGTCTCTACAGTTACGATGCGCGCAAGTTCGTGTTCGCGGGGCTCGCGCCGATCGGATGCACTCCGGCACAGAGGGTTAGGAACAAGAACGAACCGGGCGAGTGCAATGAGGACATGAATTCCTGGGGTCGCATGTATAACGAGGCGCTCCTGGCGATGGTGAAGGGGCTGAAGTCAGAGGTCGGCGACATCAGCTACAGCTACTTGGATATCTACAACGTCATGCTTGGCTTTATCCAGAATCCATCTGCTTACGGTAGGACTTCAAGCGGGGACTCGTGAGGCCTTTTTGAATCTTCTGCATATCGGTCCGTTCTCTAGGCCTATCGACTGACGACTTAGCTGTGCTATTTCTTCAGGTTTCACGGAGGTGAAAGCGGCTTGTTGCGGTCTCGGTGACCTGCGTGCACAAATTCCATGCTTACCGATTTCGCAGTTGTGCTCCAACCGGCGAGACCATGTGTTTTGGGATCTTGTCCATCCCACAGAAGCAACGGACCGCATGCTTATAGACATAGTCTTCCGCGGTTCACCACAGTACACATACCCGATGGGCGTGCGGCAGCTGGCCGCTGTCGAAACTTAAGCAAAACAAGCAAGACAAACTGTTTTTTTTTTTTTCTCTCTTTTCAGACAGTAGGATTACATACTACATGTTGTCAATCGTGACGAAGCAATTCAGTTTTTGCGGATATGCTTGGGTTAATAAGAATCGTCGCTTTTAAAGATGGTATGTTGCCGGGCCGTGCATATCAGAAGAAAGAGCATCGTCAGTAACATTTACCCGGGAAGTTCAAAGCAGAACAGAAAATGTCGCAACTTCAGTGGACGATGATCAGTAGATGGGAGGGCCTCTTACACTTCCTCAATTTTCATGGTCTCTCTACTGTCGAGAGGGTGGGAGATGAGAGATTTATTGGACATCAATAGGAGACGTCTTTTACTAGTCCAGTCATGCAAACTAGAGATAACTAATTAATGATGAAAGGAAAATTGGGATTATGAAGGAAATATGTCTTCGAAGAACGATTTGAGATCACCGTCTCGGGAATCGAATGCCAGCATCTTGTCTACCGCCTTCTGGATTTGCAGACAGATATATTATAATAGGAGAAAAAGCAACAGAGTATCTATGCAATCATGGAATCTGATAGGGCTGCTCCCCATACCTTGTACCGCTGATCTTGTGCTGATATGTTTTCATTGCACAGTCGATCAACAGGCTGGTTATTCCCCTTAACTTCTTGCAGCAGGGCAGCTCTTCTAATAACTTCTTTTGGAAGACCTGCAAAATCAAATGGCAGAGCTAATGAATCATTCATATAACCCGCGTTCTCTTGTTTGTTTCTAATTCTCTGCATGCGATATTAATTTCTTTCACTTGTTGCCAGATTGCAAGTGAAAATAATTGGGAACAGGTTCATCTTCCCAGTCCTTTTTAATAGGATAGGATAAGCATTAAAGAGCGCATCACCCCCTCCTATGGGACATAATTAAATATCCCACACCACAGGATAAGATTGCCAATAGATATTCGGATGTACCAGCCAGGAGAGCACAATGAAGCCCTGCAGGATTTTAAAAGACATGTTAGGAACCTAACATGTGACCTCCAGGATGAACCTCCAGCTCAAACATTCATGTACTCACCATAGCTAAGAAGAGTGTGTCCTGGAACAAGGCTACACAAAAATTAGAGACTTCAGAGTAGATATGATGCCATAAATCCAAGTAATTTCAGAAAGCCAGAGCTGCAGTCTTGTCACAAGAACTATAAAAAAATGGTAGCAGTACTGAAGGTCAGGCCACCTTGCCAACTATGAGGACAAAATTACCTCAAGGTGCACAACCCACTATTCTGTGAATGACATTATGACTCTTACTTCTCTGTTTCATAATGCCTTTTCTCATTGGGCTGAGTAAGCAACTGAATATTGCTCAAGACAATTTCACGTCTGATAAACTAGATTAAAAGAACTATAAATATCTACTTATCTAAATATAAAAAATTTAATGAACTATTTATAGATCTTGGTTATTCCCATACTCAAGGTACTCGATCCATAGTTTTTGCCATTCTCAGTCACCACAAAAGACAATCACTCATTGAACTCTTTCCCGTGGAGTTCAAGCTACTTAAGCCCTGCTAAAGCCACCAACAAAATAACCCCATGTAACTTCTAAGTAATTACCCAATATATCCTGACTCAAATATAGACAGTCTGCTTACTGCAACATTCAAGAGACTGATGGCAAAGAAAATGAAGCAATACCGATATAGAAAAACAAGGTCTTCAACGTCTGCACTGTTGTCCTTGGACCTTAGAATGCTCATAGTGTAAAACTTGATCTGCTCACACTGATTTAGTAATAAAATATAGGTAACCAGTCACCAATTCTATTTGTTAGTCTAAATGCCAAATTCAACTCTAAAGCAATGCAATACCTTTGGTAAAAAATTCTCAGAAAGCAGCTCAGTCAAGTGAGTGCAGACCAGAACCTACAGATCATTGCATCACAATTAAGTAGTCATTCAATATGTCTACTATTAGAAAGATTTAAATGTAACTGTGGGACTTCAGGTGTTTGTCAGTCTTCTACTCTCTTTCCCTTGGCTAGGAATGACAGACTTAAGCTAGAATGACTAGCATAACATGGGCCGATTTTTCTTTCAAAGATTGCCCTTTATTTTCTAGGGCAGCAAAGCAAACAATTAGTTGGAAAGCCTCATAATTAGAACATGGGTGAGGACCACAACTGCATATGAAGAGGTTTGGACAGCCTAATATGGTCCCGGCGCAGTCATTGACAAATAGTTGTTTCCACAAGATATTTCAACTGATTTTTTAAATCCCAGAAAACAGCAGCCCTGATCAACGGAATACAGAGGAAAAAAAGAGAATTAACCATATCCATTGGACTGACCAAGACAAGTAAAATTGTATACAGTGGCATATGATTAGAGATTGTAATTATTCACAGATCAGAAAAGTGTCCTTTTAAAGATATATCAGTAACTTTACAAAGGTTTGTCATAATCCAAAAACTTGGCCTGCATAAAGTTTATATCTCTATAGAAGGATCAGATTAATACCAGGATGCCAATTGATTGTCTAAGCTAAGAAGATAGATTAGTGATCTGCCTCACGGATTGAAGTGCTAGGTGGCATTGTCTCAACTATTTTGAAAAGGAAATAAAGTAACAGACTTTTGGTGGTTCATCCCACGTGACAAAGTGATTGATTGCTCCGCCAAGCAAACCAACCCCATCTGAAAGAGCACCAAAAGGACATATTAATGACGTAATACAGTCTGCTGTTGCAATTGAAAATTTTTACTCAAGGCAGGTAAAAACCTTCATTTAGAGTGCCTTTTCCAAATTCATCTAACAGACATAATGATTTTGAAGTTGCCTGCCTATGTAACATCCCAACGGGAGAATGTCAATACATATATATGTAAAAAAGATCAAATAAATGCTGCAGCAGGGATATATTCCCCACAGTAAACTGTCTAGCTTTAGATTTTAAACTAGTACTCAATGATGGTATGTGAATTTCCCAGGTAAGAAATTGACATTCAAGACAAGCATCGTAATGAGAACCATTGTCAGATAGACATGCCTTAGCATCATTCCTACTTGATGGAGATCAATCATGAATGTCGATTGTTCCGCAGTCATAAGCTTGCTTCCCATTGCACAAAATATTCTGTGAAGAACTTCTAACATTATTGCAACTTCAATATAATGACAATCAAGATAATTGAAGAAAGTGTTAACTTCAAGACTCCAACCTATCTGTCAAACCCACAGTTGCTGATTCAGCAGGCACAAAACTTCCAATGTGAGAAAGAAAAACAATAAGAGCAACCTGGAAAACATCTTCAAGGTTATACACTAAATGATTTTCTTCAATTCGAAGCACAATTTAGAGAAACAGCAACAAATAATAAGACAGAAGAGGTACCTGCATGAGAATGGCGGGAGCCATTTTACACACAATATTTCAGATGCCTATTATGAAGGGATCAATATTATGCCCAATAGTTTCTCACAAGTGAAAGCAGGTGTTCAGGCTATCAACTGAACGTATCATAGTAGCAGCAGGTGCCCGACATAACAATGACTACTCAGAAGTAGGAACAAAGAATAAATTCCCCTAATCTATGCTGCCAACGGCTGAAGCCATGTAGTAATGGCCAAATCATGTCAGAATATTTGTTAGTGTGATTGGACACTGAAAGCAGTGCAGGTACATTATCTATGTGGCAGATTAACAACAAACTATCTATCTCTGACAACTCAAAGTGCATAAGTCCAAAAGGGAGTCAAAATTCTATCTCAAAAGGAAACTCTTATCATCAGAACCTGCTTGACATAGATGCTTTTCCCTGAATAGTTAGGACCAGTGATGATATTAATGCGCCCTGGAACCAACAAATACTAAGAGTGATTAGATCTTTTGGATTGAAATTGACAGAATTGATGATCAAGTGCAATACATTGTCAAAATTACCGTCATTGAAAATTTTTGTATCATTTGGAATGAAAGTGTCCACTGTCATCTCCTGCAAAACATGTCTGAAAATTTGCAGGAAACTATCATTTTGAAAAACTCAAGGGCAGGAAAAATTAATTTCAGTTGACATGATAGGCATTTTCTAGACAGCTCCTACCTTCCATTTTGTATGTCAAGCAAGGTTTCTTCTGTGAGTGTAGGTCTGATGTAATTGTTCTGATGAGCCACCAGTGCCAATGACAAGAAGCTTAGAAGCACAACAATAAGGTGATCATTATCGAATTATGAATAATGTACATGAATTCAAATTTGAGTTATAGGGCAGGAAATCAACTTAATTATCTGAAATAAAGAAATGAAGGACCGATGTGTGCACCATATAAGCATTAGTGCATGTAAGAGCACATCTCAAGCGTCTGTCACAGAAGAGAGAGAGAGAGAGAGAGAGAGAGAGAGAGAGAGAGAGAGAGACCAATCTACTTCAGCAGCAAAATTAACAGCTTCAAGCAGATGAGCTGAGAATGTCAGTATGTGTAAAATCAAGTCTCTGATGATTGCCCTCTCCATGTCTGTTATCCATGAAATGAGGAAAGAAAAAATTTAGAATAAGAAAGATAATGCACTAATTTCTTAGGTGAGTTTACCTCTTGCTTGCAGCTAAATATTTACCAACTACACAAAAGTTTCATCTGGCTGACTCTTCCCATATAAAAAGGTTCACTTCCTGTTTGCAATTTTAATTTTACTTTTTAGATATTTTTAATAAAGCATCTTTCTTTTTTTTTGTTTTTTTGCGCGTGAGTTGGCCCGGGGGGGTGGAGAACAGGTTCACTAGAGCATCTTGAATAGGGGCCTCCTTTCCTGTCTAAGCAGCAGTTTGCTTCATCTAACCATTCACCCATGAAAGGGCAGCGTGAATCCTCAACCATTTCTTTCATGTTGTGGTTGAGGAAACATGTTGTGGTTGAGGAAATTAACTTTTTCCCTTGAACATATCGTCAAAAACTCCACATAGCTGAAAATATATGAAAAAAAAGGGAAAAGGAATCAAAAGGAAGGAGTTGATCTTGTGAACCTAAGATTTTATGATGAAGATCCCCAAGAAGGTCATCCAATTCTCTTGTCTTTGTGGTACGGTAGAAGAACCTCATCATCTCTCCATCATTGTCAGAGAACTGTAGATAATCTAAGAAGTCCTCTGTTATACATGAATGACATTGTGCAATTGGATGACTTATGCATTTAATGGAGAATGAACTCACAACATATTCAAAATCTTCAAGCCTTGCTAAGGTCATTTCATCAAGTTTCTCTTCAAGAATGCACATCAAGTACCCTGAAAATAAAAATAGGAATAATTGACAGTTTTCAATAGATAGATCATATGAAAAACTAATCTGTAGGTCTAAAGAAAATTCTACAGTGATAAGAGAGAGTCAAGGGAAATTGACATAATAATAAGGATAAAGTTTTCTAAAGTTTAACTCAGCCGAGGAATCTTCTATTGTTTCTAGAATTTTTTATTTTAATGTCAGGATACTTCATTTTCTAATCTGTAAATTTGTGACACCACTGTAAAATATATTGGTTTAGTTTTCAAAATCTGCAGCAACATGTCTAATCTTCCCAGCTGAAACCGGTACTACAAGGAGCTATCCTGATTCAGGTCTAATGATATTCCAATGATATACCTGCTGCATCCTTAACAATATATGCTGATGGCATGATGGGATGATCTAGAGATACCCTTGAGGTGAAATCTTCATTAAGATTCCAGTTTCAATCAAAGTGCCTTGGGAAGTTAGAAAATGACAAACAAATGACAATTTTTTCATCCTTCAATCTGATTTGAGTAGTAGTTTTTTGCTTTGAACATAAGCTACAAGCCTGACGCATTAGCAATCAATTATAGTTTTGACCACCTCTACATATAGCATCTAGTGATAGTATACTTCAGACAGATGAATCAAAATAAAAAAATAAATGACATAAAAAAATGTAGGTAAGACAAATAGAACTTAACAAGCACTATCTGGTCAAGAAAATGCAGGCATACCTACTTGTTGAATATAGACAATACATGGAACATGTTTGTCCTTAAAAACGTCAGGAAAATGTGCAAGCTCCAGAGATGTCACCTGGATGCACTACTTCAATCAAGACAAACATTTATGTGAACTCATTTCTCCTTACATTACAATTGATGTATCAGAGACTTCAAATGACAGGAACCTCCTCCAAAAATTCAGGCAGTTCCTCGTAAATTTGTCTTAGCTCGTCCAACTGTACGCAAATAGAAAGAATAATATTAACATATTCAATCTGAGCATTCAAAAATCCTAATTAAGAGCTCAAGATAGGAGGTCTTAACACATCACTTGGTTGGAAGCAAAGTTTCAACCAGGTGACCTAGACAGAAGAAGATTAGCATTAACTGACCTCATCACAGAAACTCTCTTTCACCATTGTCTCATAACCTTTCTCCTTAGTTCTGCTGATATCAATGACCCCAATTACCTACAGAAGGAAACAAAGTTAGAGAATGATGTAAAAGTAGCCTAAGAAGGTGATTAAGTGTAGACTGCATGATAATGAAAAAGTGGACTACTAAGAAAGGAGGAAATAGTTACGAAAGAGAGATCTTTCTCCTAAACAGAAAGACAAAGTTTCCAGATTAGAAAAAGCAAAGAAGATAATGGCAGAGCAAACAACCCAAAAAACTAGAAGGGGCCGTAAAGATGCCACCACCCTCTTGTTTATAGGTATTGAATCATCAAAATGTGGACATTATCACATCAATTCAGAAATATCTTTGCAACATGTCTGAAACAAGCAAAAAATCTGAGACTTTGAAAGAAAAATACTAAGATTTCCCGTGAGTCTTGCAGAAGATAATGGAATATCTTATACTGGTTTACTTCTGATCCTAAACTTCCTATAGTAAATTCACCAGTAGAACCTCCTCTCTCAACCAATTCCATTCAGGAAGTTAGAAAACATGAAGAAAGAGTCCATGCTAGAGAAAAAACCTGACCAATTCATAAACATAAGCCAGCTCGGTTGTGATGCATGAACTAGCCTGTGTGGCAATGTTCCATAGACACGTCAGTTGAACAAGCCAAAAAAGGAGGACAACTGCAGAAGTTGTACTGTACCTTTTCAAGAATGTCTGTGCTCAAGTACTTCATTTGCTCATCTAGGCCTTCGGATATACCTACCTCAAGTATCTTGTTCAAATGCAAGAGAGAAGAAACACTCTGCAACATGCATACAGTAAAAGTTGGCGAAGTATATTTCAGATTGTCTGCTTGTAGCACTAACCATTAAAAAAAGCAATGCTTGAAGCAGTAAGATTAGCATATAACCCCATTTCCAGATACTTAAACATCTTCTCTAGCTTTTAACTTGCATTTATCCATGGAACAATTGGTTTTTGCATATTGTTGACCATGTTATAAAACTCCTATGACACAATGCGGTTACCTCATATTTTTTGTGCATTAAAATAACTGCATGCTGCCTAAGAGTACCATGACACTACCCATAGCATAAAATTTATACTACTGGATGAATCAAAGTGATCCAAACTAACTTCATGTCACAAGTTAATCAAGGTGCAGGAGCTGCCTAAAGAAAATCAGAACAAGCGAAGCACAATAATCATTAATCATTGTCATTAGAGCCAGTCTTGCATTCAAATTATTAATTGAGGAAAGAATCTTTTGTCTTTTCTGATATCTCAACCATTCAAGGGCAAACATTTCTCTCGGAGACATCAATAACATGGACACTTTCTGACTGTACATGAAGGAATACGAAGGTTCATCGGATGTATGTACACTTGTCAAGTGCATGACCTTCCTCGTTATTCTCCTGGCACAGTGAGAAGGCATTTGCATCAAAAGATGTACAAATTTCAGGATACAGGCGCCCTTTAAATTTGGGTTATCATAGGTTCATAGAATGTATTCATATTTAGCAAGTGCATGGTCCTCCTCTTAATTTTCTTGGCATGCTGAGAAGGCACTAACAATTAAAAAAAAAAAATGTACTGATTTCAGGATGTAGAGGCACTTTAAATTTGGGTTATCACAGAGAGAGAGAGAGAGAGAGAGAGAGAGAAACTTCCAAAAATGATTACTCAAGAAAAAACTCATAATTAAGAGAATCTATGATGTTAGTATATTGTACTAGCAATGATACAGAATCTACATAAATGAGACCACTTGTTTAATTAGTTGATAAAGGAAATCATTATGTAACCAATAGCTTAGACTTGACTTAAAAAAATAGGTGTTTAGAGGAGAATGCCCACCATGCCATGTAAGAAGAGAAAAGTTGGATGCAAACAAGATGTCTGTTTACCTTCAGGAAAGCAGACCAATCACTGCTGGTACATATGGAGCTTGGGGAGTTGAATTTCTTTCAAAACAAAAAAAGAACTTTAAACCTCAGAACACAAGGAACAATTCATCAACAGATAATCAAGTGAATCTATGCCTATACAACCTAACTTGGTGCCTAGAAAAGGCATGGGAAAGAAGTCCTTTCTACAAGTATAAGAAATATGCTTTACAAGAATCACATTCATAGGAAGAGAGAACATGCACTTCTGTACCTTGAGGATAAATGGAATGTCCTTTACTGACTTTAGAGTTTCACGCAAAGAATCCATCAGTTCCTCAGAGCTAAGGAAAAATGAAATCTTCATTTTGTTAAAGAAACACCATCGGTCCTTTTAGCTGTGAATATATATCATTCAGGAACCATTTCTAAAGTGAAGCCTCCCTAGAATAAAAGTCTATTAGAACAGTTCCTGGCCCAAATATAACGATAGCATGTCTCAGTCTGTTGGCACCAACCAACCTCTTCCACGAGATACCGAGAGTAATGAATTAGCGTCTGTTATACGGTTCACATATTAATGCAGGCCTTTTAGCTGAAGCATGTAAAAAAGCAATGTAGGATACAGCATTCAGACGATTGTTCAAATGCTCAAGGTCAACTATAGGTCGCAGGAACCAACTTCTGAAGTGACAAGAGCCATTAGTCAAAACCTCAAGTCAGGCATCGTTCATGAAAGAAGAGTGCTACAATCACATGAACAAAGTTTACCTCAAGAGCCGTCTACCAATTGGTGTCACACACTGGATCGAAAGTTTGGGTCAGTCCCATATTAAAATTTCCACTAAAGAAGACAGGCGATTTTCACTGACCTTGTTCATCATGCCAAAAACCGAGAACCTGTAATTGAAAAAATCAGCTTGGATCTTCAGACTTTGGCCAGTAAAATGACATATCAGGTATTTCTCCATTACCCTTCCTTTGCTCTACCGATGCCCATGTGGCTTGGATGTTTGTCTATTTGAAATATCTGCAATGCTTCATGGGCAGCTGCATCTAGTTTGAGAAAATTGTTTCTGTTGAGGAAGTGAAGGAAATGCAAGTCTACTTCCATAAAACACCAGGAGGGGACAAAGGGGGGGGTGGGGGGGTCCAAGAGGGTTTTTGAACTATATGGAAAATAGATACAGTGAAATCTGAATGACAGAGTCAATGGTGATTGATGAATTCCCAGATTCCATCTGCTCAAGGGTATCGACAATTCTTTCATTCTCCAAAATGGCAAGAAGTCCTCCACTTGCACGAACTTCAAGTTCACTTCCCATGTCCATCATGGAACTTAACTGGAAGTTCAAGTGCAAAAGAAAGCTTTAAGTTCAATATTAGCACAAAAAAAAGTGCATGCATATTTTGCTTCACCAATAGAACAAAAGCATGGTCATTAGATCAAGTTGTGCAAAAGGAGTAGGTGACGCAGGACAAATGCAGGATTGACAAAAAGAAAAGAATGAAGGGGGGGAATTCAATAGAAGTTCAGGAAAAATAGTGGAAGAAATGTAGAAGAAACCGAAATTCAATAGCTTCTTATTCTCAAGCGTGCAAAAATTCTAAAAGAATCCTAACTAAATAATTTAATTATTGTATCCACTTACCTCATCTAACTAAAATGGAAATTGGAAACAATAAAAATTCCCTCAGAAAGCTATCCCAATTTATATACAAATATAGTTAAATAATATGGTCAATTAATCCATCCTTTGAGAAGAGAGAATTAGTCTTGACCCTCGATAGCGGAACTATTACGTGCTCCATCACAGATTGTAGAACAATGCCTTGACATAAACATCCAATTAGAAGGTGGAAAAAGGATATGGATTCTTACATAAGAGATTCTCTCCTTAATGCTCAAACCATCGTCCATTCCTGTTACTCGAAGGTACATCAATCTGCAGAAGAAATTTAAAAAAAAAAAAAATCTAGAAGACAAAGGTATATATCTTTTGCATCAGAACACACACATATTAGTTACACCTCAGCCAAATGTAGTTAGGTCAAGCAGGAAGTAAACTGTCTGTCTAACATATGCCGTTTTTTATTAGCCAACTTAATGCTGATTCTTGTGAACTACAAAGAACTTCTTTGAGTGGCATAGAGTGGAACCAGCTGTCTTAAGTTCTCTGCTCCTGGTTAGACCTAAAAAGCATGAACTGCTTGCCAATCGAACACTCGCAGAATGTGCAAAAAAGGTTCTTCCAGAAGCTCAATTACACAAGCAGATTGGTTGAAATCAAGCCATTTCCAGGGTTGCTATTGATTGTATTACAAGAAGATCATAGACAGCTCTATTCTTCTGGAGGCCCTAATAGCATAAGATTGGGGAAAGCCATTTTAAACAAAAGGTGTTTGCAGAGTAATGTCTCCCCAACCTGTGCCATGCTTGCTCGTAGCTGAATACTGAACTTTTTACAAGCTTCACTGTAGGAGCCTCAGCTGTACCATCTGCGTCATCTTAAAGAGTAAGCATGGAAAAACTAATGTGTAATAATTCAAGAGAAAACTTAGCAGTGTACCACTTCTTTGTAAAGCAGATATTAAAGACTCTTCACTCTTAGTACTGGTATAAATGAAGAGAGGCGTTGCTTGATATTTCACTGGACAAGAAGAGCAATTAATTAGATTCATCAAATTCATACATAAAAGATGATGTGATAAAATTTTGTCATCCTTCGACAGAACATTACAAAGAAGAAGATACAATATATTGAAAAGGATTCAGTGGTCACATGATGGACAAAGAACTATCATGAGCTGACAAACCCCATTTAGAACCAACCTAAAATTTGTCTTTCAAATTTCATACTCAAAGGACTATCTGCAATGTCTTGAATAATGATTGTTCCTCACTAGGAGATCATACCAAGTTCAATTAGGGGAAAATCTGGACTTCCATCTTCCCATACCTCCAGCACATGAAGTTGGCGAATGTTGGAATCATAGTAAGAAACTCCAATGCTGAGAACAAATTGAAAATTCATCAGAGTAGTATGATCGTCCTAATAGATAAACAGAAATAATAATATCTAAATAGAGGTCATTGTTGGCCACACTACCTAATCATGATATTTTCAACAAATTCCTAATCATTTTTAATTATCCAGTTCATATTATAATATTCTTAAGCCTGCTTTCCTCATGTTACCAGCTTGCTTATAATTTGATCTTGCATGATAGGACTTTCTTTCATTCATAATTAACATGCAGAACCTGTTTTAAACAGGATATTTAATGACAGTTAAAATTTTGTTGGGCAAAGTGCAAAATCCCTACTTGAATTCAGTGTATAGATCATTCGAGGACAACAAAGTCAGCTTTAGTAACTTAAAGATGGTGACAAAGTCATGAACCCCACAAGCAAAAGAGAGGAACACCATAGTGAGAATTTTCAAGACTAGACAAACTTGACTACTCAAATTTGGAACTATAACCAGGCAGAGTTTAAAGCAAGATCCACCTTTCAGTTTTTATAATGCAGGCTAAAGGCACAGGCACTTGCTATATGAGTAGTCAAGCACCAGGGCATTTGGATAAATGCAGGTGCTTGAAGTAACTTGATCACAAAATATTCTTTCAAGCTAACTGTTAAAACGACCCTCTGACTGCAATATCAATTTTATTTACCTCACTGTAGCTGTATTATATCAGAAGAGTTTGCTCGTTTCATTACATGTATTAGCAACAAATACTGATGTTTTTAAAAAATGAAAGGAACTCTCAGTCATCTTCAGTTTTCCAGGTTTTTTTTTTTAAATGAGGGTTATATGATAAGTGAGTCATAAAAGATGTCCTCTAATTCATTGAAACACTAAAATCTGGTAAGATGAACCACAATATCAGTCAGCAATCATCTACATCCAAATCTCATATTGGCATAATGTGCTGAACCAGTTGATGTACATCAGTAGTGAGACCTCTCCTTAAAGTGACAACCGTTTGCTATTATTTTGCAGACAACTCGGATTTAATTTGGACTCGCCATAGAAATTAACAATATCGGACTAATTGGGCAAGAAAACTTACCGATTACCCTGGAGAATGCATGCCATATAAACCTGCATTTACATCAAAATCATCAGTTTATGAGTTTTTTTATCATTCCACGGAGATTCTGAGAACTCGCTCAAGAACAGAGGTGGATATCCCAATCCAAAATTTGCATTACGGAAGTGAACAAAGATGCAGCACTGCATGAAAACATGATGGGGACATCAAAGGACCAAACACAACGATCACTTCCTTTTCTGGAGTCGAACTCAAAGTACCGTATAGCTAAATCAACGGGAACAGAGGGACAGGGATATATACGATGAGCCGAACTCCGCGCTAATACGACAACACACCGAATCACGTTCAATAAACATCGAAGAACTACGCAAATGTTGGCGAGAACTGCAAGTAATCACGATCCAAACTCAGTCCCGCATTTACAGCGTTCTACACCGTAAAAAACCTCCCTATCCTGGGGAGACTGTAAGCTTCGCTCTGTCAAAACAACAAGAAGAACGTGATTGGATAACAACTTCCGTGTTCATCGATTTGTATATCTTTCACAGGATCGAGCAACAGATACTGCAGTCAAATGAACGAAGTGACGGCAGATCATCCTAATCGACCGGAGGAATCTTCCGTGAACAGAGAGAAACCAAAGCCAACCGATCGACTAAAAACACCTTCTCGTACCAATGGCGATGGAAACCGTCGACCGAAAGTACGAATCCGCGAGTTTGTAGCGACTCGGACAAGGCGAAACTCGGCTCTCCTCTTAATCTGTTCCAGGTTTTCGAGAGACGCGATCGGACTACCTAATGGCGCTCTGCTTCTACTCCATTATCGTTTTTCCTCGGCGGCGACGGACGGTAAGTAAAGAGACGAGATAGAGAGGAAGGAACCGACCTGAGGTGCGGCTTCGGTCTCGTCCACTTCCTCCATTGTTGAGCTCTCGCAATGCCTGCAGAACTGCACTAGAGAGAGATAGAGAGAGAGAGAGAGAGAGAGAGAGAGAGAGAGAGAGAGAGAGATTGATGAGAATGAGCGCGCTGGTTTGAACCGAACGGTAATGCCTGCCCGCTGAGTTTATATAGGAGAGTAATCTCTCCCCACGCTGGTAAAATAGGTAAGTTTTATTTAGGAAAGTAAATTTGGCCGTTGGGTTTTTATTTATTATTAATAATTAGAATTCGCCTATGTCCTTTTTCTATTGGCTAAAATTCCCATTGAGTTTAAATAGGAGAGTAATCTCTCCCCCCCAGCTGGTTAAAATAGGAAAGTTTTTATTTAAGAAAGTAAATTTGGCCGTTGGGTTTTATTTATTATTGATAATTAGAATATGCCTATGTCCTTTTTTCTATTGGCTAAAATTCCCGTTGAGTTTAAATAGGAGAGTAATCTCTCCCCCTAGCTGGTTAAAATAGGAAAGTTTTTTTTTTAAGAAAGTAAATTTGGCCATTGGTTTTTTATTTATTATTAATAATTAGAATACGCCTATGTCCTTTTTTCTATTGGCTAAAATTCCCGTTGAGTTTAAATAGGAGAGTAATCTCTCTCCCCAGCTGGTTAAAATAGGAAAGTTTTTTTTTTAAGAATGTAAATTTGGCCGTGGGTTTTTTATTTATTATTAATAATTAGAAGATGCCTATGCCATTTCTTCAATTGGTTAAAATTCCAGCCAGAACTTCAAAGGCAACCCGGGCCCAACTTTAGTTGATAGGCTTCTTTATGATGTATCGGGCAATTGGTTCGTTGGCTTCGGGCAAATCATGGAAGTTTGCTTTTCGCTCAAAATAGAACTTTTGAGTACTTTTTTGTTTTTTTTTTTTTTTTTAGGCATTTTCAAACTTATTGCGGAGGTGTAAAAAGAAAAAATCAACTTCCTCTTTCAATTCTAGTGCTCCTTTCTCAAATTGAGAATATTAGAAATAGGTTAAAATTACATGCACTTTTAAGAAAGGAAACTCTTTTATAGATTAATGGACACTCCAACATTAAATAGGCAAGCGAGAGGCATAACTCCTTTGTTCAAAGGAATGGAAAAAGTTTTATTAGCAAAGTAACAACGTGATATTTGAGCTTTGCCTTGTTTTCTTACTAGAAAAAAAAAATATATATATATATATATATATATATATATATATATATATATATATATATATATATATATATATATAAGTACTTCTTTTTTAATATTATGACAAAATGCATTGCTCATTTTAACGTCAATCGAATATGACTAGTAGGATTCTAATTAGTCAAATAAAATGGATCAGTTATGAGTAGTAGTTAGAAACAACAAAACATTTTTTTAATGAAAATAGTGTTAGGTAAACACCCATTAGTAGGTGTAATCATGCATTCCTTTAAATTAAAAATAAATAAATAAATTGAAAACATTTTAAATGATTGTCTTACTATATCATCTCTTATTCATATGTATAATTAGCAATTCCATTAGAAACAATCTCTGGTCAATAACTCACTACTTTTCGAGCTATAATTAGCAATTTGATACACAATCCGTAACTCGAAAATCAAAAAGAAATTACTCGTGAGCATATAAAGTTTCTGTTAGGTTCATCTTGAAATCGGATTCCTCAAAGGAGAAGGATCTTGATACGGGATATTTTTGCATTCATATCAATTCCAGGTATATCCAAATGTCATTGGCAACGAGGCGAACCAAACGAGGTGCATGAGCAATCCCGATTTGTATAATGATTTCACTTTTCGGCAAAGCAAAAGTCACCGCTAACGAACGAGAACGAAAGGAGATCGCCTTTGGGAAGGGGTTAGCGAATAAAGAAAGGCCGTCCGAATATCGATGGCGACATCCTCACCGCATTCGACGTCCGCTTCCTTCTTCGGGCATTCCGCCAATCCCGCGCTGAATCGTTGGAGATGGATAAGGTTGGAGCAGGTCGCTCGACATTGTCGTACGCTCCGAGCACGAGGTTCCATCCAAACAAACGCTTCGACGTCGCTTCTCTCTCGCGCCATCATCGCCGCATCGCGCCGTTTGCAAGATGCGACCCCGGGAATTTCTCGCATCGATACTTCTCGAGCATGACCTTTTTGTTAAAGGTGATAAGGAAATGTCCCTGTGCGTACTCCATCGATCTTTTTAAGTCTGAACAAGAATGCGTTGACAGATTAGATGAACCCACCGCGCTCGAGTCCGCGTGACTTATAGGCTGGCTTTGAAGTATGTTTGCGTTCCCATCAGTATTAAGATCTGCTTGTTAAGAGAAAAACTGTTTATGGACAATTATTTTCCTACTTTTTTGGTTTTTGGACAATAGAAAATTAATGGATTTATGAAAAACGTTTATCATTGACTAAAAATGAAGAAATTTAGATTAAGGAAAAACAACTCCCTCTTTTAGTAAAAAGGAAATCATTTTACCTAAACTGGTTGACTACAACCATTTTCTCTTGAAAATAATTTGCATGGAAATATTTTCCTTTATTATAAAGTCTTCAGATAAATCATTTTTCTCTGTTTGAAAACAACAATTTTCTCTTGAAAATACTTGGTATGGATATATTTTCCCTTATTATGAAGTTTTCAAAGAAGGAAATCTGTTTTCAAGTCTAAAAGCAATGGGCTTAAATAACATTCATTCAAATAAGAAGAAAATCACATTCCTTAAAACTACAAAGCAAATGAAAACTAACTATTTTCCTTAAAAATTATTTTCAAGTAAACATTTTCCTTCATCATTAACTTTTTAGTGAAATAAATGCACCCTAAAAATGATTGTCTTTGTCGCTTGAATAATTAACTAGTGAATATTATTTTCATTGTCGATAATGATTTATATCTATACATTTTTTGTGGGCGATAAAAATGTTTTTTTCCCATTCCTTTTTATAAGTGATAATTTTTAGAAAAAATATTTTTCCAAACAATTGCAACATTCCATGTACCAGGGAAAGAATCAAGCCCGATTGCATATTTGCAAGAAGTTAACAAATGCGTAGTTATTTTCTTGCCGGTTAATAAAATGAAGAAACAAGCAATCAATTAGAAAAGCATGACAGTTTCAATTGATTTTCAATTAAACTCAATCTCAAATTCACATATGAGTCCAACACTTTCAAGATAGACGTTATGGAATTGAATCATCTATTTCTTCCTTTTTTTTTTTTTTTTTTTTTTTTGCGGACATTAAATTAAGCCATTTATATATCTAGACTCAATATAAACGACTTTTCAGCATATTTATTAGGAAAAATAACAAATTTTCAAAGCATTTTCATTTTCATTGGTGAGTCGTGATATTCATATATTTAATCACTAATCAATTAGCAAATATGCTTAGAGCATCTGTTCATAAGATCCCTTCTACCTTGATTCGATTATAGACTATTTGAATGCCATTTTTATTATTTTAAACTATAAATAAAGTATAATAAAAGGGAAGATCAATAGTAGATTAATGTAATCGATTACGCAATTCACGTCACGGGTTAGGAAAATAAGAATCGTCGCACGAATACGCGTCATCCCACCAATGGAATCGCGTCAATAAAAAATTCAAAGCCAACAGAAGAACACGTTATAAATATAAAAAAAACGAAATAAGGAAAACATTTCACCAATAAAATCAGTTTTCAATTTTTTAAAAACATTTGCGAAATCCGCCCGCTCCGTAGTCGTCCTCAGTACACACTTCCCCTGGTCCTTCTCCCATCGTCTCCCTCGCGCACTCCCACTTTCTCTCTCTTCTTTCTCTCTCTAGGAGCAGCAGCAGCTACGAACATGGCGGCATTTCCGTTCCCGATTTAGCGACCGCCCTCGATCGTCGCGCCCCCCCCCCCCTCGCTTCCCGCCGGATATGGAGGAGCCCTCCTTCGTCTCCAAAGCGAGGACCGCCTTGCATTCCGCGGCGGCGAAAGCGGAGCGCGTGCTCGCCGACATCAAATCCGATCTCAAGCACGACCACCACGACCACCACCACCACCACCGAGGTCTCTTCTCTCATCCGGTCCCCGCCGAATCTCCCGCTTTTCGCGCTCGTCCTCTGGTTTTTAGGACGCGTTTCAAAATTAGATTTGACCGTATTTAGCCGGGGATTTTTAAGTTCTCGTTTTCCCGAAGCGGAGGTCAAAGGTGTTTATCTAGTTGTTGTTATTGTTGTTGTTGTTGTTGTTGTTGTGTGAGCAGATGGTGAGAGGAAATCGGCCGCGAGTTTGTCGACGGGAGATGAATCTCCGTGCGACTCGGCAGAGTCAAAGGTATTTGAAAATCGATTGACTTGTTGTTGGCTATTTATGTTTTCCTGTCGGACCATTTCCTCTTGGACTCGCATATTGATTAAGCGGGAATCGTGAGATCGAGCTGTTTGGGCGTCCGTCGGGCGATCGTACATTTCTGGTGTTTTCCTTGGATGCTGCGGCAATGGAGAAACCATGTATGAGATGGACTTGAATTGGGAATGAATGGCTCTCCTTAATGGGGCATTTTGCCAGTTTACCCGATATGATTATATCTTAGATCGAAGCATGAATTTTATGTCTTTTTTGGGCACGGGGACGGATGGGAGGCTTTACAATTTGCACTCAAGATGCCTGATTTTTCATTTCCGCAGCGAGCATGATTTGTTGCAATAACCATTTCCTTTGCTTCGTGTGAATTTGACCACTCAGGCATACCACGAGTCAAAGAACTTGAGGTGGAGACCACCGCCAATAACGTTAGGGACGAAGCAGGATTGGCAGGACAGATTGAAAAACATAAGAATAGGGAGAAAAGGAGCCGATGACACTGAGAAATCTGAGAATTCAAAGATGTCCTTTGCAATTTTCGATGAAAACCTGTACATAGTGAATGAGAAGAATGATTCTGAATCAAGGGTGAGAGTTTTTTTTTTTTTTTTGGTGCTTTTAACTCTTTTACACACTCAAAATGTTTATTTTCCGCGTGTTATAATAATTGAGTTTGGTGACCTGCTGGCTAACTCATGGTTGCTACTAGCTCGTATTATCATCAGTCATAGATGTCTTAGAAGTCATCGATGTGACTTCTCGCTTACATGTATAAACATGTTGCATCAGATGTCCCTGAAGGGCCAATGGAAAATGTCAATTCTGGGACAGATTGATTAATTTTAAGCTGTGTTCTTGTTGTCTAAATATCTACTATTACACCAGCAAAATTTTTTTGGCAAAAACAGAATTAACCAGTGAAGCTTTTGTTATACATCAAATATGTACAGTAGATAGAGAACAGAGAGTCCTCTTTGTTTTGGCAAAATCATCAGTGGAGAAGCCAACTGCCTGCTCAAAGTACATTTACCGTAATTTTTCATTGCATTTCAGAGAAAATCTTGTACTTCAATCTCTCTTCAGCTTTCTCATATCCTAATCTGTCTGCTGCAATAATGCCTCGAGCTGTTCTTTTCGTGTGAAAATCAGAAATGGCTGCAAATAGTTTATAGTTATGATGACAATTAATATCTTTTACTTCAGCAGGAGATCAGACTTTGAGGTTTAAGGTGACATGTTTATGGTTTTGCTGTCTAATTTGGATTAAAAATGTTTTGATAGGGTTCAGAGTCTATATCCATATTGGATGGTCTAATTGCTGGTAACACAGAGAAAATTCCTCCATCACCAGTTATCAAGCGACTGGCTGTGGCTGTAGAGTAAGTCTTTATTATCTACAGGATAGCCATTATAACTTTTAGCTCTATATATTTCTTCTATCACCTAGACATCCTTGGAAACTTTTCCCAGGAATGGGAAGAAATTTAGCTCAATGAAAGATTTTCTGGCAACAAACAAAGGTTCTTCTCCTATCAAGGAAAGGGCAGGACTAAGTCTCTCTGCTGTGAGGTCGCTTGTGCTTCGTGAAAAGGAAGATAACATATCTGAGTTTCCAGATGAAGTGAAGCTCTATTCTTTGATTAGTTTACTGTTTGATGCAGGTAAATCAATAATCAGATTATCAAATTTACTAGTCCATGAAATAATACTCATCCATTATAAAAAAATTATTGGTTCTTTTTAAAAATTATCCTATGATGATCTTTCACTTCTGTTGTAATATCTGCAAGATATTTGCAGAGGGAAAGTTTCTCAGAAGAAAGATCAGTTCTGGTTCAGAAACCACTGCTGCAACATTGCCGAGAGATATTCATGCAGCTCCACCTGAAAGCTTTGTTACTAAAGTTGCTGAAGTCATTGGAAGCTGTAAAACAATGAGGGATATGGCTTTATTTTGGTGCAGGGTTGTTGCTGAGGTAAGGCTGGCCGGAATCATGTGATGGCATAAACTAGATTACTAATCAGTAGAATACATTCTTCAATTATTGTAAAACGAACTCTTTATGTTGAAAGTTATTTTGTCTAGATAAAAGGATTATTCCTGTGGCTATAAAATTATCAGTCTATTACATTACATGCATTTTACGCTATGAAATGGGCTGGAAATTTGTCTCACTCAAATATTGCAAAGCATTTTTTTTCTATTTCCTGACGATTTTCTTAGTACGCTGATATTCAGTTTTGATTATCTTGAGATGGAAAAGTTGTCCATCAGTGCCATCTTTCATCTGTAGCTGATGATGTTCATTTTCAAATGCAGCTGCATAGAAGCTGGGATGAGGAGCAACATATAGCAGGCATTCCGGCGGACCATATTCCAGATCTTAATTGCTGTCTTCTATATCAGCAGCTGCAGGTCATCAACTGTTGCATATCCCGCAAACGGCGCCACATGGTCACGTCTGAATCATTAGACACCACAATAAGGGAAGCCAGTTCACAAGCTGAAAAACCCAATGTTCCCACAAATACAGTTTTGGACAGCCCTGCTTTGTATGCAAGATTAAATACAGGGGAGCTTGTTCTGCGTCTGGGGGCAGATCACCCATGTGATGATCTATGCATGTTGGAAACTGGTGAACCTGTGTACTCTCCTGTGACCCAGGTTTGTAATGTTTCTATTTCTACTGAATGCGGATTGTTTTCCTTCTATCAAAATCCAATCCTTTGTCCTTTGTTTACATGCAGGAAGGTCCTTTACTTACAGAAGATCTCATCAAAGAAACAGAAGAATTCATACTTCGGACAGGGAGGTTAGTAGCAACAAGAGCAGACAATCTTTTCCTCTTGTAGACATGAGTTACTTGAAAAGGCCAATTTTGCTCTTTCCTAAGTTTATTTGTGCTTATGGTTGTTGGGTTAATTCTCCATTGGAGTCTGTGAAGCTATTTGCTTTTGTATTAGGTCAGTTTTGTGTTACCATTTACTGGGTCACAAGATGCACAAGATTACACATCTATCTTGTTAGGTTACTAGAACTGTTTAACTGATTAAGGAGGTATCTTCTTGGGCAACGTGCATTTTCATACATGACCTGATGACTACAATTACTACCTTTGTTTAGGATTTACAAAATAAATAGCTACTTTTAATTGTTGTTGCCTTACGAATGATGAACGATCAATTTCAATCTATTGACAATTTGTAATTAATGTTGTTTTATCAGTGTTGGTGCTGGGTGCTCTCAACTCCTCTCTGACATGCAAGCTTTCAAGGTTATGATGACAAAATATTCCTCGTGTTACGGATGTGCCAGTTGCTTTTGTCAATAGGTTTAATGATCTTCTTGTTGAACCAAGTCTGTTTCTGTCTTGCATTAGGCTGCTAATCCTGGTTGCATTCTAGAGGATTTTGTAAGATGGCATTCTCCTCCAGACTGGACAGAACCTGACCTAGGATATGAGAATGAGAATGCATCAACAAAAGGCCAATTAAGCAGTCGAATGCAAAAAGAAGGTAAAACCTATTTTGTTGTGGTCATTGTTAACCCAATCTCCAAACTGGCATCAAATGTTCAGCTACTTCAGGAAAAGCTTCTTCACACAATTTTTTGTCTCATATCCATATTTCTTCTGTTATATAGTCATTTAGTTTAACTCGAACATGCAAGCTGTGGTTTATACCTGGATCCATGGGGAAATTACTAGCCAAGTAATAGTAAGAGCTTTGGAGTTCAAGCCTGTACATACGGTTATCAATTTATTAAAAACCTTTGGTTGAAATAGTTACGGCTTTTGATGGACAATCGCACTAGCAGAGTCTATTCATAATGATGTCCTTCTCTTTTATCATTTGTTGTCACTGCATGTCCTTAAATATTTCATGACGGTAAAAACTGAGTAGTGAGCCGTGGAACTCTTACTTGCGTGCTGTCATTTTGTGGAGCCTTGAATTCTCATGACAAAGTCATTCCTTGGTGTTAGGTAATTTATGGCGTGAACTATGGGAAGCAGCAAAACCAGTTCCAGCAGTCAAGCAGGCGCCTCTATACGACGAGGATTTGGCAGTGTATGTCAAAAATTTACTGATAAGATTTGTGTCTTCTCTTCTGAAATTGTACTTCTCTAAAAAGTTGGTGTCTTGAACAGAGAAGGAATTCTGGATTTCTTTGAGGACATTCTGCCTGTCGAGCTGTTTGAACAACTTTTTGTTTCCCTGGTAAGCTTTTCTGGTTATACCTTATGGCGTCACATAGGCAATATTAGTGCCTCCAAATTATTTATAAGTTTATTGTTTATACCTGCAATTAATTGTAATGAATATCTTACAATTACAGCAGTCATCCAAAAATAGAAACATCATAAGAGCCCCAACTTTGCACAATTGCGGCATCCCGGGAAACATTTATGGCAGAATTTTTATTCATCAATTGTCACTACACCAGGGCCTGAAAGAGGGAGGGAGGGAGGGAGGGATGGAGGAAAATTTAAATTTCTGATTGTGTACTAATTGCAGAGAATATATGAGAGAGAAAAATAGGAATTGAATATAAGACCTCTGGGATATAGGTTTGACCACCAGTAGTCCAACTCCAACTTCTATGTTTTATTATGAATTGTTGGAAAATTTGAAAAGTCTTGTTTTTGGAACGATGTGACAAATTTTAACTTTTCCTTGTTAGAGAGTAGTGTTAAACAATATAAGAAGCATTTGAAGACATGAGAAATCACGGTCTCTTTTCAGGCTTTGTTTATTGATTTTGCTAGAAATCTCCTAGTAGTCACCTTCAAATGGTATTGGCTTTTGGATAAACAGACTTTTTTACACTCTCCAATCTAAATATGTTGGTCTTATGGGCACTTACCTATTGAATGGACATGTTTATCCATTGTGTTGTCATTATAGAAAATCTTTTGCGTTATAAAGGATGCATCCGCCTGTTTCTGCTTTGTCAAGATTAATTTATTAGACTGGATGTGAGGTCATGACATAAATTTTGTGGAAACTATAGTCTCTTCAGTTATTTCATGCAACATTAGGATTTGTAATATCATGTACACATTAAGGCCAATACCTGGAATGCTTATTTATCACGAGGCATCGATTTAACCAGTTTTAAGCATTTGTCATTGGTCCTTGTGTTTCTCTGAGAGATGAGATAATGAATTGATAAGAATATCTTCTGTGGAACATATCTTTTGGATTTTAGCTTGCAGTGGGGTTTGTGATTGCCGAGGCTTCACTTTCAGCAGATCCTAATTTCTCAAGACTGTTTTATGAGTGCAAAGATTATGTAACTTCCACTTGTCAAGGGAGGAGCATCAGGGAGAAAGTCGATGATCTTTGGCAGGTAAGAGTCAAGGACTATTCTGATGGTATCATGCTATTGCTGAAATTGGTTTGTAGATCACTGGAGCATCTATATATTCTGACTTGACGATCCTAAGATGGAGCGTACATTTCTCGATCTCTAATTGAGTTTTTCCTAACTCGTGTCTTTGCTGGGGAGTATTTGGAGGCATGTCTTCTTGAGTGAGCCTCTCAAACCAATGCATGTATTCAAGGCATATTTCTCGAATGAGTCTATCTAGCCTTGTCATATGGTCAATGATATCTGAGCTAGATATCAGATGTTAGGGTATGTAGGCCAAGCTTTTCAAATCCTATGAGATCATCTCATTTCCTTCACTTTTATAGGTAGTTCGCTGCATATGTTTCTGCATGCGCATGCACATGCGAACAGTTAATGAATATCAGTCGGCAATGCCTTTCGTTGTCGATCTAATTTTTGCTACCTGGGGTATGGATAGGCTTTGTGTTGGACACTTTGTTAGAGAGTCCAATCACTCACGAGCCTATTTTATTCCTTAGGTATATGAAACAATGGAGATGATGCTGCTCAAACCCGAGGAAGCTTTAAAAATGGTGCAGCCTCCGGAAGATACAAGCGCCACACCAGGTGAACCAAGGCGCCGGTTCAAGAGACTGAGTCTCATCTTCGGTGGCAAGGACAGACAAACAAAAGAGCAAGAGACAAAGAACCAGAAGAATGCAGAAGATAACCCGGCTCGTCAATCATTTGCCAATTTCTTTGATAGCAAGTCATCTCTATTTTTGCGGAAGCCTCCGAAGCCCAGTAGCGCCTCCTCGGCTGAAAAGCCTTCATGTCCCGTCGAAAATGACTGGACAATTGTGTAGATATTCTGTATACACCTTTTTTGTGTTTTCACACCCCTTAATTTATGGGGCTGTTTATTACATCGTTTGGTTGATAAATGTAAATTATCTTGAATATCTAGCCAAGGGATCTTTATTATAAGGAAGCATCAATTTTTTTCTATTCCTTGAGAGTTTCACTGCAATTTAAATGAGCAGTTAGCATGAGGATTAAAACTCTTCGTTGGCTTGTTGAAATGCGTACGATATTGTGTTGATTTAGTCGAGTACGAAGCACTCGGTTGAATTCATGCCAGAAGTATTTTTTTGCTGATGATGGTAAAATTTTAAATACGTTGGCAAGTTCTATAATTTTGTTAGTGATTTTACAAGCGTATCAGAAAATTTTTAATGTGCAAAATTGTCTCAATTTGGTACAATCTGCCAGATATTAAGTGCAATATGTGTTTTGAGGGTAAATACACCCAATTTCTTAAAGATCCTTGAAGGAAAATTTCTCAGAACGGCAAATTTTCAAAAGAACAATCACTTGTATCCTTGAAAAAACTACTTATTGTATCAAGGGGGACATTTATAGTGATCCTGAATTTCACTATACCATGTTTATCATATTTTGTATTATTTGGATAATGTATACTTTGCTGACTCATCCATTTTCTAATGACTGTAGTTGTGCATGAACATTAATAAATATGATCTTATCTCTACTTGCCTGTACTTGTAGCCCCATTTTATTAATGGGGTTTGTCGAATACAGCAATCCGTCTCCATCACTCCTTAAATTAAAGTAATTAAAGGGCCCATTTCTTTGACTTACAAAGCAATATTCATTACACTGAACAAAAATATAAAAGGGAAATTGCAATCTGTGGAGCCAAAACAACTGAGGTCAATGCTCCGAATCAATCAATCAGTTAATTAATTAATGTATTTAAGACGTGAATCTGCAGGAAATGCGACTACTTGGTCAACGACCATACTTCATATCCAATGGACATGCACACGCAACTCATCTTTTCTACATCATATGTTTGCAATGTTTGATTGAGCCCTCCAGGAGCTGAAATTATATTTAATCTGTAATTTTTTTTATCCACAAATGAGATATCTTTCTAAACGTGTTATATAGTCTTCATGTTTTGCAAACTGGCTATGAGACTGGAGGGGTATTTTATTATCCTAGGGATCATTAAATCTCTATATCAGAAAATCTTTCGCAGACTAGCCGATGATTTAGAAAGTAATCCCAAACGGCTTTTTTATCCTGTTCATTGATGAAATCGTGTGGGAAGTTCTCTTTAAATCTTGCTTGTACAATAAGAGGAAATATTGAATGTCTCTTCTAAAGTACTTATACATTGAATTGGGAGCCCCAAAGGACATCTCCCCAACTTCTAGCTTAGGACAATTAATATCTGATCCTTATACCAAGTAATGTTCAGTATATCATTACCTGTCGTGCCGTAATAAAGCCACCTAAAATTCCTTTTTCATCCCCTCATTTAAACGACCCTTAGAGGCCTCTTAGCTACCGATCAAGCTTGCTACATGGAGTAGCGTTCAATTACTTTTATACGTAAAAGAGTTTCAAGAACATGAATAATTTCAACTAGCTGCCTTGATTGAGATATTATAACATGCTCCCTGACCACCAACATGGAATCAAGGATGTCATGTGATTGTCAGAGCAGTAAAGTTGCTTCAAAGATAATCTTACTGGATATCATTTATCCCGTTTTTATATAAATCACCTTTTTGCTTGTAGCTAGCAATTATATCATGTCATCGAGAGGCAATTATATGCGACCGACATTTTTTTTTTTTTATCAGTTCAGAGATACAGGCACATAACTACTAACTTTGACTACTTCGCAAGCAGCACTGAAATGATAATTTCAAGCTCCCGAACAGGAAAGTTCTAGTACCATAAACAACGTCAAACTTGAGGTTTTTATAAATTTATTCTTAATGTGCATTTTCCATGAAAAGACTTTATAGTAACTTCATTCTACACCAGCATTGATTGAGAATTAGACAGTCTGAATTTTCATATAGCCTCGAACTTTGGTTGTTTTGGGAATCTGCAAAATATTTTCTAATGAAAAAGATAAACAAACTTTATGTAGGTAAATCTCGGACCCATGAGATTTGCCACGGCTTATCATTTAATAATTTTCGTCATCTTGCTGCATTTGAAATAAAGAGGGAGGGGGGGGAGATGAAACTCTAAAGACGGAGATGAATACAGCTCAAATCCATGCAACGTCGAAGCAAAAGTCCATGCAAATTGAGCTTTAGTCTTCCATGTCAGAAGCTAGTGGGCGGATGCACGAAAGATGGAAGGCCTTTACTTTTCTTCTTTTTCAGAGTTACACAGTTGGAGAGCGCATTTAAGTGGGTCGACACGGTTTTCAGATGAGAAGATGGGCCAAATTTAAGAACCTCCTCCATCTTTAGACTCATGCTTACTCCTATATAAACCCCTCTCTCGTCCCTCTACTTCTCACCAAACAAATCAAGATCTCTCAAAGAAGTTTCACATTGAAGATGATTACTTCTAAATTGCTTCTTCTTGCGCTGCTAGGTGCTCTAGTTTGCACCTCTGCCTACGCTAGGGTGCTTTCGGGTGAGAAGGCGTCCTTTGAGGAGGAGAAAACCTTCTTCGGCCATCCCAGATACGGTGGTGGCCTGGGTGGTGGAGGGGGTGGTGGCTTTGGAGGCGGTGGAGGAGGAGGATTGGGTGGCGGTGCTGGTGCAGGCGGGGGAGCTGGCTATGGTGGAGGAGCTGGTGCAGGTGGGGGACTTGGAGGCGGAGGCGGTTTAGGGGGAGGGGGTGGAGGAGGTTATGGAGGCAGCGGTGGTGGAGGATTAGGTGGTGGTTATGGGGGGGGAGCCGGTGGTGGATATGGTGGTGGGGTTGGTGCTGGCGGTGGGATAGGTGGTGGAGCTGGAGGAGGTGGCGGTGGAGGGTTCGGTGGAGGCGGCGGTGGCGGGCTTGGTGGTGGAGCTGGAAAAGGGTTTGGCGGAGGAGCTGGTGCTGGTGGAGGGTATGGTGGTGGGTTCCCTTGAAGATTGAGAACCCCATATAAAGATGTGTCCTTCCAAACGATTACTCTATGTTTGCCTTATCTAATGCTTAAAATGTTAAGGCACGTGCGGCCAGACAGAAGTGTGTTTGGGTCTCTTTTGCATCTAAAGTTTGATATTTATGTCTCAATAAGCTTTTTTCCAGCAAATCAATGTAAAAGACGTGCATTTCGTAGTAATCATATGTTTTGTTTATGCAGATCTCTCTCTCTCTCTCTCTCTCTCTCTCTCATGCATAAATTTGTTAGAATGGTAAAATATAGTGTCACAGCCCAAGGGGTTGACATAGTTCGATAAGCAACGGGTTCAAACGTATACTGTTACATCACGAGTTCGATCACCCCTTATGAGCCACTTGCATGGTTGGAGCCTGAAGTTACATTAGTTATGACCATGTAAGATGTTCATGGACCTTGAGAAAATTATTGAGCAAAGTTCGGGTACCATCGTCTTGTTTTGGCATCGTAATCGAAACAATGTACTTATTATCATACATCATATGTATGAAAGAAAGAAACAATAGTTCGGCAAAGTGGCTAATGATTGCATCTCGGTGACATTCTTATCACTTGGTAGATCTAAGTCCATGACCCATTCTGGGTTCGCTCGGAGCTTCGTCTAAATGTGTAGCATGCGCATGGGAACATTCTGTGAATTTGAGTCGTCAATGCCCCGAGTAGTCCATTCAGTTTTTGATAACTGGCGTACGGATGTGCCTGCGAGCTTATATCCTTCCTTAGGTGTCCGAAACAGTGGAGACGTTGCTGCTCAACCCCGAGGAAGATTAGAAAAATGATGCAGCCACACCGGGTGAATTACAGCGCCGGTTCAAGAGACTGGGTCTCATCGTCGGCGGCAAGGATGGACCGTCGAAAGAACAAGAAATGAAGAACCAGAGAGTGCAGAAGATAACCCGTCTTCCCAATCGTCTGCGAGTTTCTTCGATGGCAAGCCATCTTTATTTTCCCCAGACCCTGGCTGAAAAGCCCTCATGGAGAATGTTCAAAGCGAGACGTTTTCGATAAGAGGACAGGTTTTTCTGGATAAGCCCTCGTACAGATGAAAAACGATTGGACAAATGTGCAGACATACTATCTACACCTTTCGTGTTTTTACCCCCCTTAATTCACGGGGTTGTTTATTATATCATTTAGATGATAAACGTAAATTTTCTGGAATGTCTAGTTAAGGGATCTTCATTAGAGAGAAGCATCGATTCTTTTCATTCACTGTAATTTAATAGGGCAGTTCACCTAAGAGTTGAAAATTTTCCCTTGCCCTTGTTGAACCGTCTACGATAATGTATCAATTTAGCAAAGTACAAATCTCTGAATTGAAATCACGTAGAAGTTTCTTGTAGATAATGATATGATATCAAACACGTTAATGAGTTTTATCATTTTATTAGCAACTTCCTGAATGTATTAGTAAATTTTAAATTCATAGAACTTGTCTCAATTTAGCACGATAAGTTTTGTGCAATCACTGCCAAATTATAATAGCAAACATGAAACACACTTTTTGTTTTGAACTCTCAAATCAAATGATACCCAAAAGAAGTTTATCAAAAGAACTAAAATGGAGTACGATAAGATTATATAGACATTGCAAGCTTTTTATGAATTTTCGGAACAAGTCTGGTGCATGGGACTAGAGGCGAGGAGGAGGAAATTTATTGTCATTATTTCTGGCCTGTGTTCATGATTGAAAGGACAAACAGTACTAACTCTGCTAGAAAGCTTCTCGCAGTTCACAAAAAGGAAAATTTTTATTCACTCTCTGTAAAAAATTTTGCTTCACATTTTCTGTTTTTCCCACTCTAACTTAATTTTCGCCATCTTTAAATCCAATTAGTGTTACTCTGTTAAAAGCCTCGAAAAGATACCTTTATTTCTCGAAAAAAAATCAATGATTTAGAAAATATTTTTTAAAAAAGTAATTGTTTGTATTATTTATAAAGATGAATGTCGGCATAGATTTTTGTTGATAATGAAAAGATTTTCTATCAAATGACTTTTCTATGTGGCAAAATAATCATTTTATGAAAAAATTATCCCAAATCATCATTTCTTGCAAAGCAAGTGCATCCAAAATCAACCAATACGCCTCCTACAGTCCTACTTATCGTCTAGGGGGAGACTCGGTTATCCTAAAGTTCACGATACATTTGTTTTTGGTATTTTTTTAATAATGTACACTATGTTTACTTGTCTACTTTTAGTTGTGCACGAACATTAATTAATATGATCATATCTCTACTAGCTTCTATTTGCAGCCCTGTAGTAATGGGGGTTTGAAGAAAAAGATAATGGTAAGGCCATATTTCTTTCACTTTCATAGCGATATATATATATATATATATATAACTTTAAACAGATAAAAAAAAGGAAAATTGCAATTTGTGGAGCTAAAACAATTGATGGACACGTTTTGGGTCTGCAAATAGTGGTATCTGATTTATTTCTCCCTGATTAATCCAATAATTAGTGGAATTTAACGTGAATATGCAGGAAACGCTACTACATTTTGCCTATATCCTATGCTTGCAATGTTTGATTGAGCCCTCGTATTAGGTTGCTTGGCTTATGAAACCAAACATGACCTCTAAAATTTAAGGACTTTATTTATTGCACAAAAAATAAATAATTTAAATTTTTTCCTAAAAGTGATCACTTATATTTTTTAATGAATGAATGAAAATATATTTATTATTCATGAAAATGTTTGGACATAAATTGCTATTGATAATGAAAAGATTTTCCATTGGCTAGTTCTTTCAAGCGATATAACTTATCATTTTTAAGAAAAATATTTATTAAATCATTTATTTTTCACGAAACAAACGAAATCTAAAATCATATTTATTATTTTCAATTTGTCACTTTTATAAACTTGTTATAATCTTCATGTCTGGCGAACCAGCTACCGAGCTAGCGGGATATTTCACTGTACCAGGGTTTATTAAATCTTTATATCAGACAATATTTTTTGTCGTCTAACAATCTTTCGCGAACTTGCCAATACTGAAGAAATTATTCACGAACGGCTTTTTTTTTTTTTTTTTTTTTTTTTATGCTTTCTATTCATGAACTCACGCGGGATTCTCTGTAATTCTTGGAAGGTTTAAAAGACATCTCAATAAATTCTAGCTTAGGACAATGATGTTTGATCCTTAGAACAACTAGAACGCAGTAGTTCGTGGTATAAAAGTGCCACCTACTCATCCCCTTAGTTAAACGACGGGCGCGTACAGGCCTACAAGCTGACACAATTGCGTTCAAAATAAAGGGTGTCACGAAAGCAATAAACTTGCACCGAAGAACTCAATTGAACAGTTTTGTTTTGCTTGTAGCTAGCAATTTTATTATGTCATCAAGAGGGGAATTGCGTGTGGTTTACTGTTTACCTTTAATTGTGGGTTAAGGGTAGTGGGCACATAGCTCCTTGAAGATTCATGAAATACTTTGTAAACCTCATGAACAAGTTAAATCGAGATCTTTATCTTATATAATGTGACTCTCACCTAAAGTAGTTTGCACGCAATTGATGAGATTCGAAATGAGTGATCAGAAGTTTTTAAATCAGAAATTTCTTAATACCAGTTGAACTATGCCAAATCTACAAGTTATATGATTTAATTTTAGTGTACATTTGACGTGAAAAAACTGTACACTAAATTTATTCTACACCACTTTTGATCGAGAAATAGATACTATCTAAAAGGTGTTTTTTGAATTCTCAAAGGGCCTTGAACTTCGGTTGTTATAGGAACTCGTGCAATTTTTTGATATAGAAAAGACAAGCAAACTTTAGGTAGGTAAATGTCGGACTCAAGAAATTTACTCCCTTAGATAAGTTCTGGTACGAAAAAATTAAGTAACGGTTCATAATTTTCTTTATCTCGCTGCCTTGAAATAAAGTAGGCAGAGCGAGGTGAAAACCCTAACGATGCAGATGAACACAGCTCGAATCAATGCAACGTGGAAGCACAAGTCCATGCAAATTGAGCTGTAGTCTTCACTGTCAGAAGCTAGCGGGCACATGAACGCACGATGAAGGCCTCTTCTTTTCTTCCTTTCCAAAGGCACACAGTTGGAGTGGGCATTTAAGTGCCTCAACGTGGTTTTCAGATGAGTAGATGGGCCAAATTTAAGAACCCTCCTCAATCTTTAGACTCATGCTCGCTCCCATATAAACCCCTCTCTCGTCCCTCTACTTCTCACCAAACAAATCAAGAGATCTCTCAAATAATATGATTACACAGCTTCAGATTGAAGATGATCGCTTCCAAGTTGCTTCTTCTTGGGCTTCTCGGTGCTCTAGTTTGCTCCTCTGCCTACTCTAGGGTGCTATGGGGTGAGAAGGGGTCCTTCGAGGAGGAGAAAAACTTCTTCCCCCGCCCTGGATACGGTGGCGGCCTGGGTGGTGGAGGTGGCAGAGACAGTGCCGGTGCTGGCGGGGGAGCTGATGCTGGTGGTGGACTTGGAGGTGGTGGCGGTCAAGGGGGAGGTGATGGCGGAGGTTATGGAGGCGGTGGCAGTCCAGGGGGAGGTGACGGCGGAGGTTATGGAGGTGGCGGCAGTGGAGAAATAGGTGGTGGTTATGGTGGGGGAGCCGGTGGTGGATATGGTGGTGGGGCTGGTGCTGGCGGCGGGATGGGTGGTGGAGCTGGAGGAGACGGCGGTGGCATGCTTGGTGGCAGAGCTGGAGCGGGAGGAGGGTTTGGTGGAGGAGCTGGTGCTGGTGCTGGTGGAGGGTATGGTGGTGGTGGTGGTGGTGGTGGTGGTGGTGGTGGTGGTGGTGGATACCCTTGAAGAGTGAGAACCAAATTTAAGGACGTGTCTTGAAATCTTACTTTAGAAGCGCTTGAAATGTGCCTTGGTCTCTTTTGCACCTAAAGTTTGGTTTTCGTGTTTAAATAAGCTTTTTCCAGCAGATTAATGTACAAGACATGCATTTCGTAGTAATGGCATGTTTCGTCTATGCATCTCTCCATCTCTCTCTCTCTCTCTCTCTCTCTCTCTCTCTCTCTCTCTCTCTCTCTCAGTTGGCGGATATATCTAGTATCTTTCTTCTTCCCTTTTTGTTAGGAAAGTAAAACATAGCCCCGCGAGGTGAGGATGTAAAAGCGACGGGCTCGGACATGTCTCGTCACGTCACGATTTCTATCCTCTCCGTTTGCTGCATGCTACGCCAACTCCTCGTGTGTCGCATGCACTGGTGGAGTTCGCAATCGTGACCTTGCTGGTGGGTGTTCATACATCTCGAGGAGATTATCAAGCGAAGCTCGAGCATCCCTCGTCTCGTTTGGGCATCATAAGGCGCAATTTATCATACATTGTACATACAAGAGAAACAAACTATAATTTGTTGTGGTATAATTCGATCAACACAACTATCGAAACATTTTGTAGCTTCAAATTTCAGCTTTCTCGTTGTTAAAAAAAAAAAAAAATGAAATTGAGTTTTGATGGAAATAGTCATTGAATTCCATGTAAAATATACGTACCGAAGACTAATAATTATCTTGGGATTTGAGCGACATTGATTGCTTCTTAACCTAGAGGAATGATTCGAACAAAAAAAAAACCACATCACGTCAGGATGACGTCAGAGTAGGCCTGCGATGAGGTCGTCAGTGACGTCAGCAAGCGTCACGTGAGCGGTATATGGGTGCGTAGATCTCATGAGCAGGTTACAGGCGCGGAATGAGAATATTCCACGGGGTTTGGCAATTTCAGCTAGTCTACTTTTAATTGTTCAAAAACAAAAGGAATCACGATTGATTAATTTTAGTTATTGATTTTACGTTTCAAATCAAGCGTGTCGAATTTCCTGGGTATATTCCAAATGCTAAACAGTTTATTGAGCGCTTCAAGCAAATTTGTGATAATTTTAACTTAACTTTGAAATAAAAATTCTCAAATCAAATCAATAAAATGTGCCTTTTTTGTGTGAAAATTATCACATATATCTATCATATTATGAAATATTTAAGTCCATGCGATCGTACCCTTTTTATACATAGAGCAATTATTGTACCAATGAAACATGTTTGTTGCGAGTCAAGTTAATATCGTGCTCTTATCTTGCATCGTATCTTATCACATCACGTCATTTGCTGAAGAGAATTATCCAATTTTTTCTTTATTATAATAGCATATGAGTTTTCCTCCATCATAAATATGAAATTCATCATTTGTTGACACCTAAATTTTACCTAAGTTAATTAATTTAAAGTAGTGTTAAAGGTTTGGAATTCGTCAAAAAAAATTATTATTCAAAAACAAAAGAGTTAAAATAAATTTAGAAGAGAAAAAGAAAAAGAAATCAACAAAACAACAAAAAAAAAGTAAAGTAAAGAAAAAAACAAAACAAAACATAAAAAAACGCCTAGAGGTCGAGTCGGGCCGGATTCGGCCATGGCCCGACCCGCCCCCTTCCTTCCTCTTCTTTTCCCCTCGCATGGGCCTTGGCCCAGCCCGGCATCTTTTCCTCCTTCGCGGCCCATCCCATCTGTCTTCTCTCTCTCGAGCTCAAACCTGCAAAAAAGAAGAAACAGCAGTGGAGACAGAGAGGAGCAGGAGATCGCGAGGGGCAGATGGCGGCGTGATCTGCGGGTCGGGATCGGTCTGGCCAGCAAGCAGGCTGTGGCAGAGGCCATGTGCGCCTGCTGGTCACCCTTAAAAGTGAGGATCTCGCTCATTTGCAAAAAGGGGGAACCGGCAGAGACAGGAGAAAAGAGGGAGAGCTTGAGCGAGAGAGGTGCTCGAGAGTGAGAGCTGGAGCGAGGGAAGTACTTGAGAGAGGGTAAAGAGCCAAAGAGAGGCTCGACCGTGCACGGAATCCGGCTCCCCGACGCCCTTCTTCTGGAGCTATGAGAAACCGAGAGAGCTGAGGAGGAGCTGAGAGGAACCAGAGAGAAACCGAGAGGGAGAAGAAGTCCGAGCGAGGAAGCGACTAAGGGAGAGCAAGGGAGCTTCAGCCGTCGCTTCAGCTGCGTGCGAGCCCCGCCGGACGACCCCTCGGCCAACGTCCTCAAGTTGAATCCGGTAGGTCCTCGCGCCCTGTTTTCACCCTGTTCTGTGCATCCCGGGCCGGAGTTTGTGATCGACTGGTTTGCGTGAACTCCGGCCCCGTCCACTCCCTCTCTGGTTGTTGTATGTCTTATTGTTTGTCGGTGAGAGTCTCGGTTTGGGTTCGGATCCTGGTTGAGCTAGAAACCGTGCGATTCGGGAGTGCACTCCACCTGTTCGGTAAAATGTCTGAATGAGATCTAGTCTTGTTTCGTCGTTTTGAACTGGAGTCGAGTTGTTTAGGCACCGTCCCACCTAGCCGAGGTTTTCATGTGATTTTTTTTAGCGTCTCAGACGTAGCCACGCCACTCGACCCGCGGCTGCTCTTGTTGCGACGCACGAAGGCCGTGGATCTCTTTTGTTTTGGGGCACAGGCGGCGGCTCTCGTGGCCATCGAGCCGCCTCCGGTCGGACGAGAGTTGAGCATTAGGCTCGGCTTGGTCAAGGCGGTGCCGTCACGCCTCACTTGGACTCAGAAACGCGGCATCTTGCTACAGTACCACCTCTTTCGCGACTGGTCCGTTGCGAAGCCGCAGGTCGCGAGGTGGGTCAGCGGGCCAAACCCAATGTTGTCGCTGGACTTTCGTCGTCGATGCCCTGTGTAGAATATCAGTCAGCGGCCAAAGAAATGTTGGTGTTAAGAGTTTTAGTTCGTAGAAATAAATTGCAGACGGAGGGAGACGTTCGGTGAAGAAGAGGTAGAGGAATAGAACGCACGAAGGGGGAAGGAGACCAAAGGGGAAGAGGCAAAAAAAAAAAAAAAAAAAAAAAAGACAGATATAGAAAAAGTAAAAAAATAAAACAAAGTATAGAAAAAGAAAGCAAAAATTTGCTTCGGAAAGGAAGAATGCAGAGAAAGGAGTGCAGCACAAAAAGACAAAACCGAAAAAGGACAAAAAAAAAAAAAAAGAGAAAAGAATTAAAAGAAAAAAAATGTGAAAAGTGCGCTAGGGTTTTCTGTTGTGGGCTGGGGTGTTCTGTTGTGGGCTGGGCTCATTTCGAATGTGGGCCGGAAAAAGAGTTAAAAAATTCATGGGCTTTTATAATTAATTCCGAGCGGCCTTTTAGGGTTAATGGTTTTAGTTTAACGCGATACAATATGGTTCGGGTCTGTTTAGTTGGGTCGGGTCTCATGACCCGGTTCGCCCCTTTTTAAATTAAAAATTATTTTTAAAAAATTTAAAATTTAAAATTTAAAATTTAAAATTTAAATTAAAAAAATTAAAAATTTTCGAAAATTAAAAAATGATGGAGTTTGGTTAGGACTTGCCATATATTGCCTTTTAGTATAATTAGGCCTTTATTTACTTGTGTGTTAATTATATTCCATGTTTAATTATGTTTGATTGTATGTGTTTAATTTTATTGCAATTGGGATCTTGGTAGTTATGATTATTACTTTAATGATTGCGTACCGTATGATCACCTTATATGTCAATGGATAAGTACGAAATCAATCCAAATTGTATGACAAAAATCATTTCTTTTAAAATGAACAAGATTAGGTATCGAAATGGCATTAATTAGTCAATTAGTGTAATCAAGTTTCCGACCCTAGATTCTCTGGTTGCGTAGGAAGTGAGGTACGCTCCCATGCTCTACTTGGTTTTTAGCTAGCCCCAATAGGCTAGTGGTGACTTCTTTTTTGCAAAATTCCTAGAAAATATACCAATGTCATGTAAGGTATGGGCTTTGGGAGAGCCCTTGCCTAATCATATGCCTTAGGCCCGTCCTTTAGGTAATACCCCTAAACTTGTTCCTTCCCCCCGAGGATAGGTCGCAACAGTAATCTTGAAATTTAATAAGTATATGAAGAATTATGACATTACGGATCATGGTTTATTAATTTCTCCAATTAAAGTAAATGCTACGTCATGTAAATTGTAAAGTATGCATCGAGAACATGAACTAAAGACATATTATAACTATGTTTAAAGTACAAGACACGAAATAAATGACAAACCACCGCTCACCACCCTCCCCCACGAAGGATAGAAAAAGAAAAGGGGAGTTAGTGGAGAAGAGTTCACCACGGGAGGACACGTATCTCCGAAGAGATCTTTCCAGATGACTCTTCAGGGTCAAATTCATTGATGAAAATGCATCGATTGGTGTACAAAGTCTAATTCCTAAAAGCTACTAATACGTTTTAAAAAAAAAGAAAAAGGAAACCTCGCATTTATTAAGGTGATTGATTTGAAATTATCACCTTTAATGATGATAATTTACTAACAAAAAAAAAAAAAATGACCACAATTTCTATCTTAATTTATCGGTCATAACTTATATTTAAATATATAAAAAATATAAAATATTAACAAAATAAAAATCTTAGTCATAAAATGATTAATCATCAAACGCTATGAAATACATAGACCAAAAACACAAAAATTTATTCTAAATTCTAAATTATGGACTAACTTAAAACTTGAAATCCACCGTTTGAAATAAATTTCTCTTCTCTCTCCCGCGTCGTTCCAATTCAAACTAACGCGCGGGCGGATAGGCAGGGCATTCTCTCTCCTCTTTGCACTCTCTTCCTCCTCCGACGCTCCTTCCGGTCTAGCGATTCCTCCTCCGACGGCCTTTCTCTCTCCACTCGACGGCCTCATCTCAGGGCTCCATTCTCTCGGCGCACTTCTTCTTCCTAAATCGCGCTCTCTCCCGACGGCCGATTTCGCTCGCCGACCGAGAAGCAATCGCTCCGCCCTGCTCGAAGCAGAGTCCCTGGAGAAGCCCTAAATCTGCGACCGCATGTCAGGTTCGATTTTATTTCCCGGGTTTTATTGTTCGCAATCTTTGTTTTGCGGGAGAAAGCTTGGCCTAAATCTGCGACCAGAAGTTTCGCTGGTTTATTGCTTCTGATTCTAAGCGCAGCAACGCGAGAAAGCTTAGGTGAAACATTGATGACAAAACGACAGTGATTTAATTCGGTTGCTGTCCGACCATTGTTTCGTGCAGATATTTGAGCACTTGGCAGATCTCAAGTCTCCTAGGAACTGCCCTGATGGAAGGCCGTTCGTGCATCGTTTGGTCGACTTGACGGCAATAAGCAAAAGGTAAGACATGGACTCTGCTTAGTTCTGGTGATTCATGACTTGATGCTGCCGTCAAGTGCATCGTTTGCTGCAATGTTGTTCTTACATAAGCCAACATTTTACGAATCTTGGTCTCACCGGTCTAAGGATGGCAAAAGATATATCCGAGATGTCGCTCAATTATTTGCCTCTACATTTAGCATTGCCTAGACTCTTTCGATTATTTACTTGAATTTTAACAGTACTAAGGTTTTGTCTGATTTCCCGCTCTTGTCATCCCGATCTTTGGGTTGTTATATGCAATGTCTTCACAATCTTCACTATCTATAGCTAGTTATCTAAAAAATGACTGTTAACATATCTTGGTTCTTTCGTTGTTTATTGTAATCTATGGTTGAATATTGGGTCTTTTGCCTTTTGAAGTAATATGAGATTTTGGGGCATGTGATTACGGAAGGGTTTCTTCCTCAAGAACTAATGTGTTAGAGCTGTTTTTTATGAACTTCTTTAATCATTTAATAGATTTTTCCGTTGCTATCCAAAATGATGTTATCTTTTCTTTCCATTTGGGTCTTTGAGAATATGTTGCATACATGTTCATAGTAAGTCTCTAACCAGCAGGCCTCAGCTAATGTTAATTGTGTTTCTCGGATGTGTATGTTTGCAAGGTGACAGCTAGAATTTGTTTTATTATCCCCTGGTCATATCTTACCGAGGGTTGCTTCTTGGAAAAGCTGCGGCCTGCAGGGGCTTTGAGTTCCTGTAGACTGTAGAGCAAAATGAAAATGTGTGAAATGTGAGAGTGGGACTGGCAAAGGCAATAGCACTCTGTAGCTGATCTTGGAGATTTGCTTCTTGGCTATTGTATTTTGAAGCAGTCCTAGCTCTATCATTTTGGTGAAAAGAAGTACCCCCATGAAAAAGATGTGTGACTATTACCAAACATCATCTCCGTGTGTTTGTTGTCTTCAGCTGATAGATATGACTCTCTTGGAAGTATTTCTTTGGATTAACTGTGCACCTTAGAAATTTACACGCTTTTACTCCTGCGTCTTTACTGTCATTTAATGAATGCAAGCATTGTGATAGGTTACATAAGCACATCAATAAACGATGGTCCTGGATGTTTAACATTGAGATGTCCTGATCCATCTTGTGGTGCTGCCGTCGGTCAAGACATGATAAATATATTAGTGCCTAAAGAAGATAAGAAAAAGTATTCTCAATATCTTCTTCGCTCGTACATTGAAGACAATAGAAAGGTATATGTGCAACCGTATTCTTTTTCTTTGTCTGAAGTTTTTTTTTTTTTGTTAAAGTGTGATAATGACTTTGCACTACTGGGTGCCTGTTAAATGAAATATAACTTCCTTTATCTCAATTTCCTATTGGCAGACCAAGTGGTGTCCTGCCCCTGGTTGTGAATACGCTGTAGAATATATTGCTGGCAGTGAAGGTTACGATGTTTCCTGCCAATGCTCTTTCAACTTTTGCTGGAATGTAAGCTTCTTTTTGGAAATTTCTTGTATCAATATGTAGCAAGTAGTGTGTTGACATCCTTTTGATTTGATCTGCTGCAGTGTACAGAGGAAGCTCACCGTCCATTAGATTGTGGCACTGTGGCAGTGGATCATGAAGAACAGTGCTGAATTTGAAAACATGAACTGATACAGATGTTGACACCTAAATTTCGCCATTTCATTTAGGATTTAATCGTGTACAAGATTAGGAATTAGTCGCAAAAAAAAAAAGGAAAATAAAAGAGAAAAAGAAAAAAAAACAACAAAACAACAAAAAAAGAAGTAAAGAAAAAAACAAAACAAAACATTAAAAAACGCCTAGAGGTCGGGTTGGGCCGGATCCGGCCATGGCCCGGCCCGCCCCCTTCCTTCCTCTTCTTTTCCCCTCGCATGGGCCTAGGCCCAGCCCGGCATCTTTTCCTCCTTCGCGGCCCATCCCATCTGTCTTCTCTCTCTCTCGAGCTCAAACCTGCAAAAAAGAAGAAACAGCAGCGGAGACAGAGAGGAGCAGGAGATCGCGAGGGGCAGATGGCGGCGTGATCCGCGGGTCGGGATCGGTCTGGCCAGCAAGCTGGCAGTGGCAGAGGCCATGTGCGCCGGCTGGTCACCCTTAAAAGTGAGGGTCTCGCTCATTTGCAAGGGGGGTTCTGGGCTGTTTTTTTTTGGGGTCGAGAGAGAACAGAGAGTACCCAAGAGCAAGCTTGGGAAAGAGCGACCTGGAGAGAGAGTGTTTGGTCGTCGCCGGAGGTCCGTTCGTCAGCTGCCATTCCCCGCAGTCCTCCTCTCGAACCAGGTAGGCTTTTGTTTCGACCGTGTGTCCCTTGTTTCTCGGGAGGCGTCGGGCCGGAGCTCGTGCCGACTAGTTCGCGCGAGCTTCGGTCCTAGCCGGTTCTCCCTGAAAGCTGCTAGCTGTTCTAGTACGCGTCGTAGGGGTTTAGATTTGTCTCGCACACCAAATGCTTGTGGAAATGCCTAAACGATAGCTAATGTTCTGCAAGTTTGTTGAAGCTGGAGATAGTCATTCTTCGTCCATATCTGTTCCGACTGTGATTAACCTGTCCATGAGCGGATCTTTAGCATTGCTTGTGCATGTCATGTTGATGTTTGCCCAAATCTATGTCCCAAGTGAGACTAGGTTCCTTTGTTAATCGGTGCATCCTACATGTTCGACGAAATGCTTCAGAGAAGACCGAAGGCTAGCACATGTTTAAACCGGAGATCAACCCGTCTTTACTTTTGTAACGGTTGTTCGATGTTCGAGTCTTGTGTGTTGCTGTGCTTTGGTGTCATTTTCGTGAAGTGGCCATGTATTGTCGAATCGGCAAGTGTTTTCCTTCGCGCCGAAGAGAATGTCAGTTGGTTGCCGGAGAAAATGGCCGGCGGCGGTCGACGCCGGTCAGAGCGGACGACCGTCAGGTGGTGGTTGCCGGCGGCGGTTGGCGCTAGTTACTCCGACCGGTGCTGGTGTGCGGGGTAGCTTCAATGGCCAATGTTGGGCGTGGGAAGAAACCATCGAAGAACAAGAAGATGGGCAGAAAGAAAAATTCAAAAAATGTAAAAGTGGGAAAAGACAAAAGGGAAAAGAAGACGCTCGGAGAGGAAAATTTGTGGGGAAGAAGGCCAAAAGGGATGAAGTAAAAAAAAAAAAAGAAAGAAAAAGAAAAATTGCAGAAAAAGTGAAACACAAAAGCTGGCTTCGGGAAGAGAAGCCACAGAGAAGAGACGTAGTAAAAAGATGAAATAGGGAAAAGACAAAAAAATTGATTAAAATGTTAATATTAATATAAAAAACGAAAAAACAAAAGAAACAAAAAATAGGTTTTAAGAAATCGATTTCGTCTTTTTTTAGTTTTAATCCGAGTTTGTGTCAAGCCAGATTAACTATTAAAAAATATATATTAAAAAGAACAAATAAAATAGAAATAGAAATTGAAAATTCGAGTTTTTTAATTAAAAAATTAAAAAAATCAAAAAATTGGAAAATGTCAGGAAATTCAAATTTTCTTTTGAAAAATTTTACAAAAAGATTTTATGAGCTTTTTTTCTAAAAAAAAAAAAAAAAAAAATGGAAGTTTTTTAACTCTAGAGTTGTGCTAAAAAATTGATTAAGCCTTTGGGTTTTACCTTAGGGTTTCAACCGTCCTTACGGACAATTGTCTTTGAGTGCACAAAGTTGATATGTGGAGTTTGGCTTCTCTTTATTCTAGTCAGGATTAGCATTTGTCTTCTCTATAGTATTAATTCTTTGCTTTCTCGTGCAATTTATTTAACGTTTTCCTTAGTTGCTAATTTTTATTTTAATGATTGTGCACCCGCATGATCATCTCGCATGTTAGTGGATAGGTATAAAATCAATTTAAACTGTTTGACAAAAATCTTTTTTTCTAAAATGAACAAGATTAGGTACCGAAAGGGCACTAATTGATTAATTAGTGTAATCAAGTGTCTATATATGTGCTTGATCTTAAAATTCTACATTCATCATCCTTCTGACCTCAACAAATGTCTATCAATATGAAAATTTATAGGATAAAGGTCTTTTTTCTGTGGAGGGTGGTGGATGGGACCAATGGAAATGGAGTTCAATCACTCTGCTACATTTCGAAGCTTTGATTGAGCTAGTAGTGGTAGGAGGCGCTTCAACAGATCTGACTGGGTTGGGTTTTCTAGAATACTTTTAATGACTGATATGGTGTTGTCAAAATTAACACTATTGTTTTGATGTCACCTTTCCTATTGGAGTCTTGTTATCCTGTTTCCGGACGGTTTTATCGGGCTTATCTCTATTATGTTGTCTGCCTTTTGGGTCATACCCCAGTTTACCAGAGCAGGCTGGGGATTTATGCTGAAAATATATGTTTTGAGAGTTTGTTTTTTGTGAACTTGTTGGTGCCATGTTGACAACCTGTGTGAATGGAATTGAAGCTCTTTTATAGAAATAAAATTGACCTTGTGGAGAATGTTGTGATGGGACATGCTAAAGTTTGATCAACCTAGTGCAGGTTGTTTGTATCTTTCATGATTTGTTGTGGCAATATGTTTTGTTAAGGAGGGATGACAGGATAGAGCTGAGGTTTTACAGAATGTCTGGAAGAATATGACTCTTTATTTCACGTGAAATGTTGGGAATCCTACCTCAGGTTTGCCTTTAAGAATGAATTTGGACAGTCGTGCTCCCTCCAATAATTGCCACATTTTCTTAATTTGGATGCAAAAGTTTGAGGAAGTCTTAAATAAAATAGTGATTCAAGTGTCCAGAAATGTGATTATGTGCAAATATGTGGTTGTTGCTTGGCTTTCCTAACAGATATGAAATGATATGCAGGATTCTAGCCAATTGAAAGCCTTGTCCAAAGTGTAAGCGGCCAACAGAGAAAAACCAAGGGTGTATGCATATGACTTGTACACCTCCTTGTAAATTTGAGTTCTGCTGGTAAGGTTATTTTCTTCTAAATGGAGCATTTTCATTTAAGAGAACTGGTGGTTTCTATGCCTGCAATCGTTATGAGGCCGCTAAGCAAGAGGGAGCGGTAGGAATTGAAATACTTTGGCTTTTCTCGGGCAAAGTTGTGTGAACACCGTGGAACTAACATTGTTGGTTTTGGTCATGTGAAAATACCTTTTTGTAGTATGATGAGGCTGAGAGAAGAAGAGAGATGGCAAAAAACTCATTGGAGCGATATACTCATTATTATGAACGATGGGCAAGCAATCAATCTATAAGTAGTGAATCTCTCCCTGGCTTTCTAGGTTTAACAAGTCTAGTATTTGCTTTCCCGTACCCTTTCTCTGTTGTCAAATTATCTCAAAGGTTCTATTGCTGGTTTCAGTTGTTAAGGAAACCTCATCAAAAGCCCTTCTGGTTCCTTGATGACCTGAGTTTATTGCCATTTGTGATGTTGCTGTCTAGATAAGTACCTTCGATTTACTCTCAAGTATGTAATTGAGGATGAAAAAGGGCTGAAGGAAGGATTGTTGAGGAAATAAATTTTGTTTTGTGTTTTAAAAGAATTAAATAAAGAAGGGAAGAAAATGGATGATGTTGAAAAACTGGAATCGACTATATACACTTTTGGACCTGTAGAAACTGTTGATTTTCCTGAGTCCTTGTTTGGTTATCAGGATATAATGGGATGAAAAATAGGGAATCAGAGTGATATCCGTAATCTGGTTTCTAAGTTTGGTGTGTAACACATGGAATTACAATGATTTGTTGTGATGTTTTCGAAAATACTTAACTCTGTTTTGTGCCTCAAGTAGTTGATGTTGTATTTGCCCATATTCCCTTGAATAGACTACATAAAGAAAAACTTGCGTCTGAAATCATCACACTTCGCCACGGGTCATTGCTTATTGTGGTCGATTTTAGTCCAAATCCCTCTAGACAATCGTCACACTTAATTCAACTTAAATATGATTTATGTGATTTTCAGTTTGGAATGTAAATACAGCTGTTATATAGGTTAAAATCTGATGGAGTGTTTTTGATTTATTATCTTGACCTGCTTCTGTGAAACTAAATTAGGCTCCTTTGATGTTTGCAGATAGTTGAGTGTAGGCGAGTGCTCGAGTGGACATATGCATATGGTTATTATATACCAGAAGTTGACCATTCTAAGAAACAATTTTTTAGTATTTGCAAGGTTTGTATTGGAGAGTAGGATTGTGGATAGACAATGGCCATGCATATCCTTCTTGTTTTCCTATTTACTTACATGAAATGGTTTCTTTACCAGGTAAGGCAGAGCTGGATTGGAAAGGCTTCATCAGTGTGTAGAGAAGGAACTTCACCAGTTCCTTAGTGATGAGAATCCTTTTGTAACTTTAATGACTTCCGCACCAAGTTAGCTGGACTTACCAGGTATCTTCTTGTTTGATTCAATTTTGATAATTAGTCAAGTAAAATATGTCCAGTACAAATTACAATTGTGTACAGTCAATTTTATATAGACTTGAGTCCCTAGATATCCATCTATGAAATGGGAAATAGTTAGGCTATGATTCAAAAAAAAGTGTCTCGTAAAGGAGGGAGGATAGGCATTCTGTCATATAGGCGAATGCCTGCCCATTTTGATTCTGAATAGCACATGAAAATACTAATATTGGAATTGGTGATGATGTTCCTTTTGCCAAAAAATGTGCTTTATCGTTTCTGGAGAGAGCATGATATATACCAATGAGCAGCTTCTTCCTGATAAATTAGTGCATGTAATATTATTGCGGAAACTTCTTTTTGACTTCATATATTATATAAAAATAGTTTTGGCGAAGCTTATGACTCATCCTGAGCAAAGCATTCCTATTACTAATCCTACTTTTTATTGTCAAGCTTTCAAAGTTCACTTTATGGAATAATATTGACTCTGCATTTTGATGTTAACTTAAAAGCTGATTCAAGCCAAAAGCATTCTCACTAGCTCTTTTGACTGGATTTTTATGCTAAAAAGATTGTTGATTCGAAAGGCAAACATGGACGGTGGACTTACCAAGAATATGATCTTCCAGCGCATATGGCATTGGTTGGTTGTTATAAGGCTGTTGGACTATTATTTGTTTATTTATTTAAGTTCATAGAGTACTACTGGGAAACAAGAATTCTCGGACCTGTTTTCCCATCACAAACACGCTCTCCTTTTATTGAAAAATCGGTGGCCGTCTTTACTTCAGCTGCAATTTAGTTTACGTAGACACTTTTCTTAATAGCCTCTGGTGTGACTTCCAGAAGGAGCGCCCATATGTGCACAGAGACATGCGTTTGACTTTCTTACATCTGTTTTTGTTTTTATAGTGTGACCAGAAACTACTTTGAGAACCCCGCGAGAGCATTGGAGAATGGGCCAGCTACAGTCTGACCCTCTACATCCGGCCGCCACATTGTCTCCATGCGCGCCTATGATCCCCGCTCTCATGTTTGGATGGACCTGGAGGCCGGGCCCAGCGGGCAGAGTGCAACAACGGCGATGGCCCCTCCAGTCGTTGCACTCGGCGCTGCTCTATGGGGTCTCTCCCGTGCGGCTCTCCTTCTCGTCCGACCCTCTCCACCTGACGTGGTGTCACGTGTGCCCTTTGTGTGGTGGGTCAACCCGGTCATTGCTTTTGTCGGTAGCCGCTTTGTCGTTGCAAATGGTTTCCGTGACTTCGAGGACGACTCCCTGTCCGTCGAGGTCTACGACATGCGGCCCGCACGTGGAGAGCATACAACTCCATACCCGCCCCGCTCAGGGACTCTTTCGCATCCTTGTGGCTCTCTGTCACCATCGACAGGCGGAGACTCTAACTGCGTCACGCCAGTTAGAGTCTCCATGACGTACATCCTCCGGCTGTCGCTGGCAACGGAGAGGATGCGGAGGAGTCCCTGAGCTGGGCAGGCATGAAGTCGTATGCACTTCACGTGCGGGTCCGCGTGTTGTAGACCTCGACGGACAAGGAGTCATCCTCAAAGTCGCGGAAGCCACCCACGACGATAAGGCGGCTGCCGATGAGAGTGACGATTGTGACCCGCCATGCGGAGGGGGCTCGCGTGGCGCCGTGTCAGGTGAAGAGGGTTGGATGAAAAGGAGAGCTTCCCGGGTAGACTCGTAGAGCAGTGTCGAGTGCGACGACTGGGGCCATTGCTGTCGCTGTCGTTGCTCTCCACCCGCCGGGTCTGGTCTCCAGGTCCATCCAGACGCAGGAGTCGTAGGTATGCACAAAGACTGTGTGGTGGCCGGATGCTCTGGTAGTAGACCAGGAGCCACAGCCTGTGCCGGCGGAGGGAGAAGAAGACGGCATGCCTCCAGGAGCGGGACGCGCGAGGTGGAAACGAGGTCAACGAGGGGCACGTACGAGAGCGTGATCTCGAGGACGTCCACATGGAGAACCGCGCCTGCTTCTGTTTCTCCTTCGTCGAGGTTTCCGTGCTTTCGCGCTCCCGCCGCCATTTTCTTTTTGCCGCGCGCCAGCGTGACAAAGCGGTAGGAAGAAGCTGGAGAGAAAAAGAGGCTCTGCTTTCTTACATGTATGTAAGTCGGGTTTTTTCTCAGAGAGATTATCAAGCTCATGCTGGCGGTGAACATGGAGGCTTCTTACTATATCGTCAAAACAGAGGGCTGCTGTGCATCAATGCGGTGGTTACCCATCAATTCTAATTTCCTTTCTTTCCTCCGTTCAACCAGATTGACTTTGTTCCAATTCAGGAACATGGTCGACTTTCTTTTTCCATTTTTGCTCCATTTAATGAAACACTTTTTTTTCATTTGCGGACATCATCAGCGTGCTGTTCCAGAACTACCTGAGTCATGAATTTGATCTAAAATAAAACGAATTATCTGCTAATGAAAAAATATTCATTGTTAGGGAAGAGACAAGTTAAGCAGTATAATCAAGCAAAAGCATATCTTATTTCTTTTCCTTGAAAGCTTGCCATCTCACTCATACAGAAATAATTCACGGCCTTCGTACCATAAATGGCCTAACGGTCAGCGAAAAATCTGCTTACTGGTAGCGTTCGGTGCATAATTATGTTGCATCTTGCGGGACTCGAACTGGCTGAGGCGGCATGTCGTCTGGCCTCACGTGTGCGGGCTGCCATTACAACGTACTGCAGGAATTAACATGAATACAAATCTTTACATATTAGGGATTAATTTCTGATACAACACAGAGACACGGCTCTAATACGACATGAATTTGTTGAGACACCTCAATACTAATTTGAACACGACATAATATGATGCGGTCAACTTGAAATCGACACAAATGGTAAGCTTTCATAAATGATCATTGGCTGCCTCTGTCTCATTGATATTTTTCTCTTTATTGACTAGATACTTTTGAACTATTTAGGGCATGTTTAGTAAATATTTTGTTCCGGAGAACAATTTTCGATTAGAAATGATTTTTTCTGATTCTGTTCTCAGGAATAAATTTTGAGCAAAAGAACGCGTTTAGTAACTATCCAAAATTTATGTTCCACCCATGGCTTCTTAATTTGATCTACATGAACCGTGGAGAAACAAAATCGAAGTCTCATCAAAAGGGTATTGGGAAGGAGGCATTATACAAAATCATTGCATTAGTTTGCTATTGCAGAGACATAAATGCTCTGAAAATTTTGAAGAAATGGGGTATAAATTAGGGCTGAGCGCGGTTCCCGGGTTACCCGGGAACCGGAACCGAACCGGAGGAGGGTCCGGTTCGGTTCCCGGTTCCAAGGGGACCGGTTTCGGTTCCGGTTCCAAGCGGAACCGGAACCGAACTGTCCTGGAACCGAACCGAACCGGTTTGAACCGAACCTGTTTCGGAACCGGTTACTTAGGGCAGAAAAAGCTCGACCTTGGATGTTTTAGTGACTTGTATGTGATGTTCTAGTTGAAGTTTGGCTTTGGCCTCTAAATGAAAGTTGTAAAGGACTTCTTGGAGTATAACATACTCAAATTTGGGACAAAACAAACAAGTATAAGTGGGTGAAATCGTTATTCTTTGGAAAGACTGGATCTGGAGATTTTGGGACCGACCCTTGATGAATGCATGGACTGTAAGGCAACCTTTTTGTCGAAATTTCACTTCGGTTTCTTAACAAAAGTTGTAAAGGACATCCTGAGGTACCACATATCAAAAATTTAGAGAAAACAAACAAGAATAGGTAGGTGAAATCGTGGTCCTTTGGAGATGGTTAGATCTGGAATTACGGTACTACGAACAGGAGTTTTAACCGTCCATATTTAATTATCTAGGACGAATTTGACTTCGATGTTTTCATGAAGTATCTACCTTATGGTCTTGGCTATCACATAGTCGAATTTCATAATTTTTGAAGCTCATTTGGGTATTTAATCAGAAATGTTTCTAAAACTGTGCAATCTGATGTGTTCGGATCTTGTAAGTTGCAATGCGTGGACTATATCATTTTGTATGGGGTTCTTTTGGAAATGTGTTCTGCATGAAATATCTCTCTTCATGTCTTCCCTACAACATATTTAAATTTCGTAATTTTTGTAGTTCATTTGCCTATTTAACCAAAAAAATTTCAAAAACTGTGCAAGTAGAGAATAGGAAAAGTAAATCGATTTTATCTTTTAATCCAGAACGAATTGGACTATGATTTCTTCATGAAACTTGTACCTCTAGGTCTTAAATACAACATGTCCAAATTTCAGAATTTTCTGAGTTCATTTAAGGGTTTAATCGAAATTGTTTTCAAAACTTGTACCTCTAGACATTCTTGTTCTAGTGGTGTTTTATTTCTACTTTCTAATTTGCTATTTGTTTTAAAATTTCTAATTATATTCTATTATTGTTGTGTAGTGCGAAATTAATGTATCAAGATAACATGTCAATGGGAAGTTACCGTGTAGTATACACGTACATTATAGTTTTTTTTTTGGTAACGTGCGCATACGTTAAATTTTTTTTTAGTAACGTGCGTGCACGTTATTTTTTTTAACGTGCGCATACGTTATATTTTTTTTGATAACGTGCGCATATGTTATAGTTTTTTTTTTTTTTTAACGTGCGCGTACGTTATAGTTTTTTTGTAACGTGCGCGTGCGTTATAGTTTTTTGGGTAACGTGTGCATATGTTATAGTTCAAATATGAAAATAACAAAAAAAAAAAAAAAATGAACCATTTGGAACACGGAACCGACCCGGAACTGTGATAGGGTAGGTTCCGGTTCTCGGTTCCCACGGGTAGGTTCCGGGTTCCTCATTTTGAGGAACCTGTACCCAGGTAGGTTCCGGGTTCCGGACGGAACCGAACCGGAACCTGGAACCGCTCACCCCTAGTATAAATAATCATATTCCTACACCGCTTGGTATTCAAATTTTTATGTTTTTATTTTCCGTAATTAAAGGGAAAATCAATTGAAACTACTAATTAGAGTTGGTTTGCAATGCCCATCCTAATCAACTTAAGGAATTTGGAGCCCCATATTGCAGGAACCTGATCATCTCCATGAGCATATGGTTTTCGGTGTTAAATGCAGAGAAATGTTATCGTAAAGTCGCATATTAACTTGCAAATCTCATATCATAGGATACTAGATCTTGTAGCTCATACCGAGTGAAATTGCTGCAAGTTTAAAATTTAGGATATGCAATATTTTAAGCAATGAGAAAATATTGTATACCCTCAAAGGAACACGTCATTTGTGCTTTGAACGATTCACGCTTCGACACCTGTCTAGTGGCAGGTCCACGTTTGCTCTCTTCTCTCTCACATGTCGTTCCAATTCAAACCAACGCGCGGGCGGATGGGCTCGGACATGTGTCGTCACATCACGAGTTCTATCCTCTCCGTTTGCTGCATGCTACGGCAACTCCTCCTCGTGGGTCGCATGCACCGGTGGAGTTCGTAATTGTGACCTTGCTGGTGAGTGTTCATACATCTCGAGGAGATTATCAAGCGAAGCTCGAGCATCCCTCGTCTCGTTTGGGCATCATAAGGCGCAATTTATCATGCAGCGTACATACAAGAGAAACAGACAATAGGTTGTTGGGGTATTATCCTATCGATACAACTATTGGACATTCCGTGGCTCCAAATTTCGGCTTTCTCGTTGTAAAAAAAAAAAAAAACTGAGTCTTGATGGAAATAGTCACTGAATTCCATGTAGAATATACGTACTAAAGGCTAATAATTATCCTGGGATTTGAGCGACATTGATCGCTTCTTAACCTAGAGGAATGATTCGAACAATTTAAAAAAAAAAAACTAGAGGAATGATCACGTCAGGATGACGTGAGGGTAGTCGTGAATATGAGCTTGTAAGTGACGTCAGCAAGCGGTCACGTGAGCAGCATGTGGGTTAGTAAATCTCATGAGCAGAAGGTACAGGCACGGAAGGTGCGGGCGGCGCAAGCGGGTGTATATAGAGGCTTTTTACGACGTCGGCATTTGGTTGGTCGAGCTCGTCGAAGGAGTGTGAACCTGATGATGGTAGTTTGTTTATGAAAATAACCAACGAAAGACATTGGAAAAGCACTCATAGGGGAGGGGCTTCAGTGAATTCGAGACGTGGTGGTGCACGGCGACGTGTGATGGTGTTTAACGTCCGTTTGTAACAAGATTTCGGGATCTGGTTCATTCAAGGGCAGCGGGTCCAATTTGTTTTTCAAGATGGGCGGCGGAACAGTGCGTGAAACACGGCTGGTATGGCTGGTGTTGCTACAACAGCCATGGAAATAAGATTACAATAATGAAGAGTTTGTATATATTTCAATAATGAAGAGTACTTGAACCTAGCTTTGCATGATGACTATATATAGCAGAAAAATATTACAATATTAATTATAGTCAATTACGATCAAATAAGGAAGGTAATGCACCATCTCAAGAGATATAGAGAATTAATTAGAATATTATAATATTAATTTCTCAAATCTGTTTATGAGTGCAAAGATTATGTAACATCCAATCGTCAAGGGAGCATTGGGGAGAAAGTCGATGATCTTTGGCAGGTGATAGTCAAGGATTATTCTAACTGAGCGTCATCAAGTAGGCCACAAGAGTTTTGAGATATTCGAACTCGATGGTACTAAGGTAGAGCATGTAGTTCTCCATTTGTGCCTGAGGTTTTCCAAATGGTTAATACCCTGAAAAATTCTAAACTAGACACGTGTGATAAATTTGCCAAAAACTAAAATTTTTTTTACCATGAAATACTTAAAACTGATATACCTATGATAAATTTACCTCAACTGATTATAAAAAAACTATAAACTGGTATAATTGTGATAAATTTACCTTAAACTAATTTATTCAACAGCCAAAAACCCTAAACTTGTACATTTGTGACAAATATACCTTTGTTAAATTAGATTAATACTACAAAAAATCACAAAAATTGTATAATTGTGACAAACGGAGAGTAAAATTGTAAATTGGTATACAAGTTAATTGTCATGTGTCATTCAATTTAATAATTTGATAGTAAAATTTAACGAAAACTAATATACATTACATTTATCACAAATGTACCAATTTATGGTAAATTTATTAAATGTGTACCGATTTACGGTTTTTGATGGTAAAACAGTTAATTTTGGATAAATTTGTTACGTGTATATCAGTTTAAGGTTTTTCAGGGTATTAATCATTTTCCAAATGCATGTCTTTTTGCGGGGTATTTGGAGGAAGGTGTTCTTGAGTAAGCCTCTCAAATCAATGCATGCACTTAGGGCAAACTTTCTTGATGGAGTTTAACCATCCTTTTTTATTATTATAGAGAAATGATTGTATAACAGTCTTAATAGAGAAATGATTGTATAACAATCTTTAATCTATTATGAGATTATCAATTTATTTTGGACTATAAAAAACAAATATCAAATAATTATAATTTAAAATAGGGCCCACTCTTATAAGAATCTGTGACTTACAACAATTGTTATTCTCACTGTAAAATCCGAAGATTATTATGCTAGCAAAACCCCTTTTTATATGGTCAATAATATCCTGAAGTAGATGTCATATGCCAAACTCTCAAATCCTATGGGATTATCTCATTTCCTTTAACTTCCTGTTGTAGCCAGCAACATATGTCTCTACATGCGCATGTGAAGAGTTTGTGAATTTCAGTTGTTATTGCCTTCAGTTTGTTGATTTAATTTTTGATGCCTAGCTTGTAGATGTGCTTTGGACACTTCGTTAAGACAGCTAGGTATATGAAATAGTGGAGATGATGCTGCTAAAACTTGAGGAAGCTTTAAAAATGACGCTGATGCAACTTCTTGAGATGCATGTATAAATTGTGTTAGAAAAGTTCTCGCATCAGAAAATTGATATGGTGTGAAGCAATTTAATATTAAATGGCCCTTTACTTATTGGTCTAAACTTTGAGCGAATGTGTGTATATCTGGATATGTTGATGAACTTGAACTGGGACTTAAGCTCCCTCGTAATTATATCTCCAGATGAAGGTACTGACTTTTGCTGTATTGGAGCCAATTGTTGATTAGTGGCCCTCTTCTAATACGTATCAATATTTGATAAATATCTCAAAGAAAGAATCTCATGATTGACACAGTTTTCGAGCAGCTTTCGTGGTTCATCTGACCAAATAGACTTGGAGTGAAGATGGGAGTTGTGGTGTATCAACGTGGTCTTGATGGCAGCTTTCATGGTTCAGTATGGAGAAAGACACCAAGGACAAGGGTGGGCTTTGCTGTTGTGGTCATCACGAGGCAACAAAGCAGAGTTTCAATTTGAGATAGATTGATGTATAACAAAACCGGGATTATAGAGGAGCAAATCTAATATAAAGCTCAATGAGAGACAGACAGATTGTTGAAATACATGCAAGAGGTGTTCAAAAACTCCCACATTGGAAAATTAATGTAGTTTAGAACAGTTAATAATCTCAATTCACTCTTATCCTTTTAGCTTAAATTTTTACAAATGTAGTTTAACTGGATATATTGATTGGATTGAATTTGAGTTCTTTCTTGACATTCTTATGTATCGGGTCCTGCCTCCGACAAAAACAAGAACTGCACCGCGTGTACCAATGCACCGGCTCGAGTCGGTGGCAAGGACAGACCATTAAAAGAAGAAGTAACGAGGCACCAAGAGACTGCAGAAGATAACCTATCTCGTCAAGCATTTGCCAGTTTTTTTTTTTTTTTTTTGGTATATAGCAAGGCATCTTTATTTTCGCGGAAGCCTCCGAACCCTGGAAGCGCGTCCTCGGCTAAAGAGCCTTTGTCTCCAGATGAAAATAATTGGACAATTGTGTATATTTTCGATTTACACTGTCTGTGTTTTCACACCCCTTAATTTGTCGGGTTGTTTATCGCATAGTTTAGGTGACAAATGTAACTTACCTTGAATATCTACTCAAGGGATCTTCACTAGAAAGAAGCATCGATTTCTTCTTTTTATTTTCTTTTTTTAATTCCTTCAAAGTTTCACTGCAACTTAAAAGAGCGGTTCACCCGAGAGTTAAAACTTCTTCTTACCTTAGTCAACCATGCACAATATTGTCTCAGTTTAGTCGAATACAACTCTTTTAGCCGTAATCACTTGGAAAGACAATGGTATGATTTCAAATATGTCAGTGAGTTTCATTATTTTGTGAGTAACTTTATGAATGTATAAGTAAATTACAAATTTGGAAAAAAGTGTCTGAAATTTAGCATTATGAAGTTCCCTGTTAGGGCTGCCGGATCATTGCTAGCATCAAACATGAAACCCACGCTTGGGTTCGAACTCTGGAATAATTAATACCCAAAAAAAAAAAAAAAAAAAACTCTTGAGAGAAATTACTGTATGCCAAAATGGAGAACGCTATGCATACAAGAAGTGTCTGTTTCTCCGAAAATCATTGGTTTTAAGAATATTTTTCCAAAATCAATATAAGCATAGATTTTGTTGGTAATGAAAAAAAAAAAAAATCTATTAAATAACTTTTGTAAGTGATTATTTAAAAAAATATTTTTCAAAATATTTATTTTTTACCAAACATATAAAAATCATTGATTTTAAGAATATTTTTCCAAATCAATATAAACATAGATTTTGTTGGTAATGAAAAAAAAAATTCTATTAAATAACTTTTGTAAGTGATTATTTTAAAAAAATATTTTTCAAAATATTTATTTTTTACTAAACAAATACATTCAAAATCAGTCGAGGCAACTTGTTCCTGTAAGCCAAGGGGTCCTGAAGTTCACTATACCAATTTTATCTCTTCTTCTTTTTGTATTATTTGGATAAGACATACTATGCTACTCATCTGCATTGTAAGTCTGTAGTTATACACGAATAAAATAATATAATCTTATTCGGGAGAAATAAATCCAGTCTCGTTGTTGTTCTTGGGCATGGAAAAAAATCCTTCAACTGAAGAATTACTTTCGCTTATCCTTTGTGTGGAAGATTGGAAATGGCCTATCAGTGTCTCTTTGGCATGATCACTGGCTTTCTTATGGCCCGCTTGATGCCTTTATCCCTTGCTCATTCCGTGAAGGCTTGTGTCTTTCTGACAATGCTGTTGTTGCGGATCTGTTTACCTCTATGGGTTGTTTATTTAAATCACTTTTGGAAAGATGGGGGATCTCTCTTCCGGTCCTCTCTTTGGCTCGTGACAGGTTTACCTGGTGCTGTGACGCTTCTGGATCATTCTTTGTAACTTCAGCATGGAATTCCATTAGAGTCAAGAAGGATCGTGTTGATTTGGCGTCTTTTGTTTGGGACAATGATGTAGCCCCGCGGGTCCAGTTTAATTTATGGCTTATAACCAAAAATCGCCTGCCGACCCAGATGCTGCTTCTTTCTCATGGTAGGATCGACTATAATGTTTGTGCCTTCTGCAATGATGTTCCAGATTCTTTCGAACATTTATTCTTCGGGTGTCGCACCTCGGCTTCTTTGGCCTACTTTTGGGCCGCTAGGTGTAACCTCCCATGGCGGAATAGATGTTGGAAAGATATCCTCAGTTGGGCCTTAAAATTCTTATATGGTAATGACTTCTTCCATTGCATTGCGCAGTTCTCGTTTGGAGCTATGTGTCACCTTATTTGGAAAAAGAGGAATGCGATTATATTTCAGGGCGAATCCTTAGTGGTCTCGGCTCTAAAAAACCACCTTATTAAGGTTGTGAGGGATAAAGCTATAACATTCAAAGAGGTTCCTCCTACCCCGAGGAATAAGAGGCTTCAGCGTGGTTGGGGGTTCGACCCTGCGGTGTTCTCTCGTCTGACTAGTGCTCCTTAGTTGCTGCTTTGCGCGAGTTGCTCCTATCTTTCTTGGCTCTCCGTTCTTAGCCGCTTCCCTGGGGGGCTGAGGGTTGGTCAGTCTTGTTGTGATCTCTCCCGCTTGTTTGTTTTGTTGCTGTGCCCTTGTGGCTTTCTTGTTTGCCTATGTGGCCTCTTACATTGGCTCCCCTACACTTTGTCTCCTTTTGAGTAATGAGTGTAGGTTTTTGGTGCCGATCTTTTGTATATTGCCTTAACTTTATTTATATATTTATTACCTTTATCAAAAAAAAAAAAAGATAATCTTATATTTCCTTTCCCTGTAGCAGTGAGGGGGTGGTACAATACAGCATTCCGTCTTTATCACTCGTTAAATTATATTAATGTTCCCTATTGAAGAAAGAGATTATCATAGGCCCCATTTCTCTGACTCACAAAGCAATCTTTATTACTTAAAAAATAAAAAAAAAATTAAAAAATTAAAAAAAATAAAAGAAAATTGCAATCGGTGGAGCTATAACAATTGAGGTCGACGGTCACATGTTGGGTCTGCAGATAGTAGCATCTCATTTATTTCTCCCGGATTAATGATTGAATTTAAGACGTGAATCTGCAAAAAATGCGACTACTCGGTCAACAGAAATACTAAACCGGTGGCATTATATATGATTTACACTTTCTAGTGAAAGTCCTAAAATATATAAGTATAATTGAGTTATAAAACTTTAAAAAAATATAATTAAGTCCTAAATCTTGTTAGGAAATTACAATCGAGTCCCAAAACTTTCAAAAATTGCAACCAAATCCTAAAACTTATTACAAAAATGCAATTGAATCTTAAAATTTTCAAAAAGTATAATCAAATTAATGACTTAATTGGACCTTTAACAGGTGATTTCTCCCTTAGAGTAGTTTACACAAGATTAGTGAGATTCAAATAGGCGATTTTAAGTCCTGAATCTTATTAGGAAATTACAATCGACTCGCAAAACTTTCAAAAATTGCAACCAAATCCTAAAACTTATTACAAAAGTGCAATTAAATTTTAAAATTTTCAAAAAGTGTAATCAAATTAATGACTTAATTGGACCTTTAACAGGTGATTTCTCCCTTAGAGTAGTTTACACAAGATTAGTGAGATTCAAATAGGCGATTTTAAGTCCTGAATCTTGTTAGGAAATTACAATCGACTCGCAAAACTTTCAAAAATTGCAACCAAATCCTAAAACTTATTACAAAAGTGCAATTAAATTTTAAAATTTTCAAAAAGCGTAATCAAATTAAGGACTTGATTGGACCTTTAACAGGTGATTTCTCCCTTAGAGTAGTTTACACAAGATTAGCGAGATTCAAATAGGCGATTTCAAGTCCTTAAATTGTAAATCTTCCAATACTCTAACTAACTGCGCCAAATCTAGGGGTCACATGTTTTGCTCTTGGGGATGGAAAAACTTAATAGTATATTTCTTCTACGCCAGTATTGATGATCGAGAATTAGGCACCGTCTAAAATTATGTCATGATTTCATAATTTTCTTTATCCCGCTTCCTTAAAATAGAGGGAGGGAGGGACTGAGAGACAGATATGAATATCCTGAGATGATGAACACAGCTCGGATCCACGCAACGTCGAAGCAAAAGTCCGTGCAGACAGAGGTTTAGTCTTCCATGTCAGAAGCTAGTAGGGACATGCACGAAACGGGAAGGCCTTTTCTGTTCTTTTTCAAAGTTACATGGTTGGAGAGTGCATTTAAGTGCCTCAACACGTTTTCAGTTGAGGAGATGAGCCAAAATTTAAGACCTCTCCTCAAGCTATAGACTCGTGCTCACTTCTATATAACTCCCCTCTCTCGTCCCTCCACTTCTCACCCAACAAATCAAGATCTCTCGAAGAATTTGATTAAACAGCTTCACATTGAAGATGATCACTTCCAAGTTGCTTCTCCTTGTGCTTCTTGGTGCTCTAGTTTGCGCCTCTGGCTACTCTAGGGTGCTTTTGGGTGAGAAGGGGTCCTTCGAGGAGGAGAAAACCTTCTCCCACAGTCCTGGCTACGGTGGCGGCGGCCTGGGTGGTGGAGGGGGTGGTGGCTTGGGAGGCGGTGGTGGTGCTGGTGCTGGCGGCGGTGCTGGTGGTGGAGCTGGCGCCGGTGGGGGACTTGGAAAAGGCGGCGGTCTAGGTGGAGGGGGTGGAGGAGGATTGGGTGGTGGTGGTGGTGCTGGCGCTGGCGGGGGAGCTGGCTATGGTGGAGGAGCTGGTGCTGGTGGGGGAATTGGAAAAGGCGGTGGTCTAGGCGGAGGGGTGGAGGAGGATTGGGTGGCGGCGGCGGCGGTGGTAAAGGCGGGGAGCTGGCTTTGGTGGAGGAGCTGGTGCCGGTGGGGGGTTGGAAAGGGTGGCGGTGTAGGCGGAGGGGGTGGAGGAGGTTTTGGAGGCGGCGGCGGTGGAGGAGTAGGTGGTGGCGCTGGTGGGGGAGCCGGTGGTGGGGCTGGTGCTGGCGGTGGGATAGGTGGTGGAGCTGGAGGAGGCGGTGGTGGAGGGTTTGGAGGAGGCGGCGGCGGTGGCCTTGGTGGAGGAGCTGGTGCCGGCGGAGGGTATGGTGGAGGAGCTGGTGCCGGTGGAGGGTTTGGTGGTGGATCCCCTTGAAGATTGAGAACCAAGTAGAAAGATGCATCTTTCCAAATTATTACTCTATGTTTTAAGGCAAGTCTGGCCAGGGAGAAGTGTGCCTAGGTCTCTCATTGACCTTATGTTTAATTTCTGTCCCAATAAGCTTTTTACAGCATATTAATGGACAAGACATGCGCCTCGTAGAACTCTCTCTCTCTCTCTCTCTGAACATGCATAAAATCTTGTTGGTGGACTCGGTCGTGTGCATGTGTATATATAGTGTTTTTCTTGTATTTTAGGATACATAGTATAACCTCAAAATCCAAGAGGCTAGTGTAGCTAGATAAATCATAGATCTTTTGACCTAATGCCAGTTCAGTCATTCTAGCTAAATTTAATAGGATATTGTTGATATGGAAGCCAATTGGCTAACGTAGCACAATCGACGCTGACATAAATAAATTTTAATAATGTTTTCATATTTTTTGAATTTTCTTTTATTTTTCCTTCCTCTTCCTCTAGTTAGGGGACCTCGGCAACTAGCCAGAGGTGAGGGACTTTGCCAACCTCTGGCCTATCTCACTCAACCATGGTGAGCCTAGGTCCCCCATCGGCACTTGCCTTTGGCTTGGCGACCTGTTGGAGGAAGAGAAAGGAAAAAAAAAAGAACAATAAGAAGAAAAAATAATTCAAAAAATATTAAAATACTATTAAAATTTATCAATGTTAATCAACTTACATCACGTCAGCGATATCTGGTTAAAATTAGTTAAATTAGCTAAATGACTAAATTGATATTAAGTTAAAAGGTTTATTATTGAATTAGTATTAGATTAAAATGTTTAGAACTAAATTGATACAAATACAATAGATTTAAAATTTTTACTGGAACTTTTCTCAATAATCACACATCAAAGGTACAAGAGAAAGAAATTTGTATAATCCGATCCATTACCGAGATATTACGTGGCTTCAAGTTTACGTACTTAAGATTGGTTTTATCGTTGTAAAAAATGAAAATGAATTTCGATGGAAATAGTCGTTTAATTCCACGCAACATGCAAGCACTAAAGACTGAAACTATGTTGGGGTTTGAGCGGCTTTAATCGCTTCCAAACCTAGAGGAATCTCTCGCAGTTAGCCAGCTTTCTTTACGAAACTCTGAGCTAATTTTTTAAGAGAATTTTATTTCTTCATTGGTTTGCCATTAGAGCTGTAACTTACCCCAAAAATAATAGCATTATTTCTAACTAATACGTGCCTAAGTTTCACCTAAAACTATTGTCATTGGCCTCCGAGCATAAACGATGTCCGCAATAAAAGATTATTATTTTGACTTGTACCAAGCCCATATAGAGTTCTTTTATCTGCTGGTAACAAATTCCATCTGGTCCATTTGGTTAATTAAACGAAGTAGGAGCGTCTAACCGACGAAATTGGTGTTTTCTATTTATTTTAAATATTGTATTGATTAATATCAAAAGCAATAGAAAAAAGAAAAAATACGTGTACAATTGGTAGTTGATATATGTATATGCCCCGATGTATTTGATTATGTATGACCTAATTAGAGTCTACTAATTACAACGATGGTCGATGATTAATCACATAAATGGTAATAGTGAGTTTTAAGTGGTTTTTAAGTGTTCACGCCATAAGCTCCGCAAAAGGCGACGAGAAAAATAACCATTTTGCCGGATATGATGCAAGAGTTCAGTCAATCAGCCATTCATCTAACAATGTTTTATCTGTTGAACATCAAGCGAGAATCCAAAGGAAATGATGTAACATAAGACTGATAAGTGATAATCCAGATGGGTTTTTCTCCAACTATGATTCCGCCCGAGCAAAAATCTCGCCGCCTTCCTGCGACTGATTGGCGAATTCTTCCTCTAGATTCTTACTTCTATGCCTTCCTTTAGCAAGTGCTCCTTCACAGCCTGAATCGGCACCTGCAATCGCAACATCGAAGCAGCGTGAAGACATGAAAAACTGATGATCAAAGTGAGATATACATGAAATTCTAGGCTATCATCTCAATCTGGATACAAATGGGAACATTTTTCACGAGGTTACCTCCTTCCGGTGGAATATCCCCGCAGCAAGCGCAGCGGATGCATTGGTCTTCTCAAAAACCTCCGTAAAGTGCTCCACACAGCCTGCACCGCTACTTGCTATCACCGGGATGCTCACGGCATCGGAAATCAGCTTCACTAAATCAACATCAAATCCTTTTCCTTGACCTGAGAAGGATGCAGATTGGGCATTTGTATCACGAGCACAACACAACAAACAACGTTGCAAGAGAAACTAACAAAGGACTTAAAGTACAAATGCGCAAATAAAACCGATAACCAAGGAAATGCCTCTACTGCTTGTTAGTCCAGCTTTTGAAAGGATCTAAATAACATATGGAATAGAGCACAGATTTCTCACCGTCACAGTCAATGCAGTTAAGCAATATCTCTCCAGCACCCAACTCTTCAACAGCCTTTGCAAGCTCGTAAGCTCCAATTGGCCGACCTTCTCGTCCTCCATTGACCTTCAGGAAAACAATGAAAACTCACTCAATTGATCCTATGAGCGGCCATTTTTTACCACATAATGCAAATGAGAATTTAATTATCTAGAGAATAACAGTAAGCAAACATCTTTAGACATCACCCGAAGGATTGCTAACCCTTGGCAGGATACTTGCCTTTAACTTATTTAAGATGTTCACAAATATCAAAATAAATTCAAATTTACATCCGTTCCAAGCTCACCCATATTTCGTAGCATCTGTTTTCGATCACTTTCTTGCCAGTTCTAACTTATTTAAGATGTTCTCAAATATCAAAGAAATTCAAATTTACATCTGTTCCAAGCTTACCCATATTTCGTAGCATCTGTTTTCGATCACTTTCTTGCCAGTGCTGCTTTGGTCATTACATCTTACATTAATGTGCATATTTTGAAATTGCAAACATTTTCCCACTTAATCTTCAAAGTCAATCGTTCTAGTTCGGTATATGATGACAAAAGTAAACAGAAAAATGTGATTCGAACTAGATAGCTAAACATTAACAAGTGACAACAAAGTAGCAAAAACAAAGCTTACCGTGCACTGGTACCAAGCATATTCTTCTCCATTTGGACCTAAGACAACATTGAAGTACCAAGAAATTCATATAGAGGTAACAACAAACATAATATGAGCATGAACATTCCCACTCCCTCTAAATGCAGCCCTATGGTAGCCACATGCACAGAAAGAGAACCAATTAACATAAAATGTTTCTTTACTGCATAGGGGAATAAAAAGTTTATCCAATCTCGGCCAACCTTGAAAGAGTTGATGAAAACACAATTCCATTATTGGGTGATTCCAGGCAACTCAAGGACAGAGAAAGATATCCTAATTAACTATCAGGCAAAATATCTTATAGGGTGGACGGGGTTTCGTGCAACCAAATAACTTGCCTACTCAAAAGTTGACAATAGACAAGGTGCATTACAAAGTCGGTGTATACCTGGATTTGTTACCCTTGTAGATCTGAACTCCACATCTTTGGGACTCTTGATGTACATCCTACGAGGATCTATGCTCACTACCACTGCCTGGCAAAAAAGAACAAGATATAAAATTACTTCAAATACATGTGTCCATGCTCAAATGCTTTAACGCTTGATAAACTGTCAATTGCCAAATTTTTTTCTCCCTTAGAAAGAACAAGGGAAAAATGGCAGGCTCTTAGTGGTAGACAACAATAGAATCCACCATCAGACCATCTTATTTGATCGTATTGAAACATTTTAAGTAGAAGAAGATTCTTAAGCACGTCTTTTAACAGATGTTGGTAATTCGATGACAATCTGCTGCTGCAGTAACTAACCAATAAATAAAAAAGAGCTGGTAGGAGTTAACTGATCAATTGTAAAATAAAACCCAACACGAACTCAAAGGCAAAAATGTAAAATCAGTTCAACATTGGTTGCCCTATAAAATGACTTTCCAGTGCACTCAAAAAATGCCATCAACATGAGGCTTTCCAATTTCATGAGTCATACTTATTGAGATCATCATGCTGCACCATTGAGTAATCCTTAGTGGATTCAGTTACAACATTGGGTGCTCGTCAGTCATAGTATTAATCACAAATTTATGACCACAAACAGAATCTCCTGGAATTCATGGAAGTGATCCCAAGCATTTGTACACAAACCAAGGCCAAATACAAAACTGTTATGAGAATACACATAACTACGTGTGTACTTAAGCAAAGAAATTACCTGATTCCCATAGACTCTAGATATCTGTTCCAAGCTGCTCTTTCCACTCTTCACCTATGAAAGGTGGTCCACAAAGTATCAGCAGAGGAGGAAACATGCTTATGTATCCACCAAGAATGCTAATGGTAAGAGAACTTAGAAAATGTCACATACTCCGGTTCTTAGATATTCTTCAGCAGCATAAACCGCATCACTGCCTATAGAAACCTTATCTGCACCAGATCTAAAATATTCTGAAGCCACTTCTAGACTGGAGTAGTACCTGAGAAGTTGTTGAAATGTCATATAACTGTCATATTTTCTGTAACTGCAGTAAAACTGAAACATGCCCGGATCAGGGGCCCAAAATTCAGAAGATATGGAATTCATGCAAAGTTATCGATACACACTTAAAAGTGTATATAACTCTTGGAACACCTCCAAGTAAATGCCTACCTGCCATTTGTGTCTGTGAAATCTCTAATTCCACCTCCAACGGTTAGTGGTACAAAAACATTTTCTGATGTGTATCTCAATACCTAAAGTCCATTGTGAAAACAAAGAAGAAAATGACAATATCAGAGAGGGGAAAACAAGAAATCTGCCATGCATTCCATATGAATACTGCAACCAAGAGTCATATCATAAAGAATTGAACCTGCAGCATCGGTAAGTCACCCAGGGGGAAGTCGCGGAAACCAGTAATATTCAGAAAACTGACCTGCCACCAATATTCAAATGGAATTACTAGTCAAACAATGGACTATAAGCATCAAAATGCATCGTCAGTTCGGAAATCATACTTCATCTGCTCCATCCTTGTAATACTGCCCAGCTAGGTCCACAGGCTTACCGAGGTTCCTCACCTGTAAGAAAATTTAATATGAATGCCTAAAAGTAGCTAACTGTGATCTTTCCGCCACATAGAATTCCGTCAAAAGTACCATGAACATATAATTCAGCAAAGTGAGACTTTCTGCTAAAATCCCAGGCTATTATATAGGACAGCAAATTGCCTTGCAGTTCATATCCCCATTTGAAGGAGTAATGTAACTTCTAACATAGGCACAGAAATATAGAGAATACTACTCTTTCTTTGGTGAACTGGACTTCTGAATATGTATTAGTTCTTATTTTCTTTTAATTATTATCTCTCCTCAAAATCTTTCAAGCAAGAATTTACCCCCTTATGTTTAGTGATATGTATTTCAACCAACAGAAAGGAGAGCTGATTAGTTTCACACCTCATTCTCTTCTGTGCGCTCTCTCACATCGTATTGGTCGCCTTTGGTAACAACAAGATCTCCCTTGTCGTTTGCCCTCACATCAAGACAAGCAATTACCTGAAAAAAGTTGTCACTAAAAAGTTTCAATCCCAGATTAGAGAATCAATCAAAGAGCGATACAATGCTCAACACCCACACAATTTGCAACAAACTAAGGTGACAGCAAGCTGAATAGTTCAAGGGTCATTTTCATAGAGGGAAAAGAAAAGCCATTCAGAAATCTTCAAGTCAAAGAATGTTACCCTTTTTGCAAGCTTCGAGGCATTCCCTTCTGTAGGCTTCTGTCTTCACATAATTATTCAGTTGTTAGATAGTTGGACAGATAAGCTCAATACATTAGATGAGGAAATTTCATAGGCAAAAATATACCTTTGTTACGTGTGACTTTGGTGACAAGAATCTTCTCAATACTGTCAGACCCACATCTGAATATTCAATATCAAAGTAATAGGGTAAGTCCACATGCGATTGCCTTACCATATCATGTTCTTGCATCAGGGAAACTAAAATTGTCAATGCTGGTTTGATAAGAAAAATTAAGGAGAATTTCTATTTGCTGATACAGCTACCCCGACGGATGCAGCTAGTAGTGGAAGGATAAGTCATTTACATAGCTTAGTAAGAGAATTTCACAAATTAGCCATATAGTTCTGTCCATGCACATCAATTAGTCCAAGAATATGAACCAAAGATAAAGATCCTAATATTGAGTTTCCTGCACATTCCTAGGAGAAAGATTGCAGCATAGAACATTCCCTCATAGTAAATACAGACAAGATAAAATAGAGATTGAAGTGAAGCAACTAAAGACCAATGACAATTTACCTCCACTTTTTTCTGGGTGAAATTGTACTGCATGCACATTTCCCTTCCCTACAGAGGCTATGAAATTGTCGCCATAATTGCAGGTAGAGGAAATCCAATCCATGTTGTTGTTTGACTACCCACCAAAACCATAAAAGAGAAGATGGAGAAAAGGAAATAAGTTAAGACAATCTGACGCAATAAACCTTTAAGAATTGGCAACATACACCATTAAAAAAAAATCAGATAATAAAGAGGAGCGTACTGGTATGGCACGGTAGGAGTGAACAAAATAGACATGGCGATTTCCAATATCATCCAAAATTTCAGAGCCTTCTCTAACTTTCAAGGCATTCCAGCCAATGTGAGGCACTCTCAAACCACTGGATGCATCAAAGCGATCAACCACTCCAGGGATTATTCCAAGACCACGGACTGTTGTAAAAGTAGCCATCATCAAAATGGGTATTGACAGATTAAATCGTTGATGATGCCATAAAAATAATACTCAAGTTAGAATTAGGAACTTTCAGATTTAGTTATATAATCATATCTATACTCAATTCATTTATCTGAGACATTTGCCAGAGCTGTTTGATTTTCATCCTCACCATTTACCCTGTTCCTTGAACTATGAGCTGGTATGCTCTTAGGTATCATGGTTTATGCAATGCAACTCAAGGATGAAACTGTATTCTAGTGTTGGCCATGCTGCTCTCAATCTTAAAGTCCAAAATCACTCAAGTTAGTTGCAGAAATAACAAAAGCACTATCTTCTGACCTGGGCCATTCTCCTCACTTGACTCAAAGAGTAGTTGCAGTCCAAGACATATGCCTAGGAAGGGGCGATCTTCCATAATATAAGTGCAGAGAGCTTCAGCCATCCTGGAATTGAAGTTCTCAAATGTTAAAAAGTTATCTGGTCTTAACGCCTGAGTCACATGATTTTATGTCATATTGCATAGAATTTGGGAAGACTCTTGCGCAATAATCAAGACAGAGAAATCCAGAAAGAATACACGAAAAGGCCCACAGTTCAAGATAATGTTGCTAGCAGTCTTCAACTTCCAAAGTTTACTATGTCTATTGCAGCATACAAATGAAATTTTGCGAACCATTTGTTATCAATCTTAAAGATTAAATAATCCCCTACATCCGGATCTTTTATTTTACCAAAAAAAAAAAAAACCTTAAAGATTAAATTCATATATCATAGTAGTGGCGATGGTGCATTTTAATATTTATATGCTCTTACAAAGAACACAAGCTCCCTGGACTATAGCTCCAAAATACGAAAAAGAATGGTGGTCCTTCAAACCTTCCATGTGTAACAATTAGGAGATAAGGAGAAAATAGGTGCATACCCTTTCTTATTCAACACATCCATGGCGGAAGCAAATGCCCCGACGCCTGGGAAGATGAGGCGATTTGCACCCAAAATATCTTCAGGAGTTTGCACCTATACATGTACAAAGGATAAGAAAGTCTCAGAATACTGATTATATCAATACGAAAGCCAAGATTTAGCACTGGCGTAATCCTCAAATTAGAAGCGAAACTAGAATCCTAACAATACAGCCCGACATTACACATGAAAAAAAAGGTTGAAGAGAACAGAGAAAGATTAAATCTTTGGCCACCCATCACGACGCGTTTCACTTTAATCGCGGCACATTACGTCAAGCGATAGCGGGTCGGGCGCTTTACTTGAAAAATCGCAAGTTCCCAGACTCCATCAAATGAAAAGACTAAAACAGAGAAGACGAGAAAGATTACATCTTTAATGTCGAAGCCGAGGTGGCGAATAGCATTCCGGACGCTACGGACGTTGCCGGCACCATAATCAAGCAGAGTCACCACTGCAACAACACCGACGCAAAGCATAAAACACTCAGAACCATATAGTCACAGACAGAGAGATAGAGAGAGATGGGTTGTGCGTTACCGGAATCTCCTCCCCGGGAGGCGGCGGCGGCGGCGGCGCGAACGGAGAAGGTTCTGGGGGATTTGAGCTTGAGGCGGGCCTTGTTGAAGCGGAAGCAAAGGAAGGATTGCGAGGTGGAAGACGATGAAGAGGGTGGCGAGAGCGATCTAGATGTGAATGCTGAGCCGAACGGCGCCGCCTCCATTTTGCAAGAAAAAACCTGTCTCTAGTCTCTCTCCTCTTTCCCTGAGCAGCTGCTTGGTTTGATTTTGCTGCGAGTTGGACTAGAAAGAGAAGAACAGTTAACGTTGGACTCTGCAAAATAGATTTGGTCCGAAGGGCACTGTACATTTTGCTCCTCTTCTGTCCCCATTAGGTAGAAAAAAAAAAGAGTGCGAAATTCATGATGGGAAAAGCAGCATTTTTCATTTGCGGGAAAGAATTCACTTTTTTTTTTTTTTTTTGCTCGTACTTTTGCTTGAATGAAATTCTAGTTCTTGTAACATTCTCTGATGACATTTTTTTAAATGAATTCATCAAAAATTTCATTTGAACTCATCAGAAAATTACTGATTCAACACCAACTACTACCACGTGGGTCTTACGTGTACGAACTTTTATGCAAAAATTGCATTCCTAATCTTCTATTTTTGAAATTTCAAATCTGATTCACATACTTCATTTTTATAACAATATGAAAACCCGTACCATTTGTTAGTGTGAATATAAGACAATTTTTGACACTTTTACATTCCAAATAAGACTTTAAATACCAACCAAGATATGTTTGAATCTAAAAAGAGATATGTTTGAATATAAATCTTTTTAGATCTCTTGAGCGGAGATATTTCAAACAAGTCTTCGTATGGATGCATATTAGACTTTATCAGTAATGATGCTTGCTTATGTTATTATTTCTTTCAATGCGACATTAAAATGCTTTATGCTAGTATTTTGTGTCAAATTTTCTTCTTGGTAAGGATGGAAAAAAATTAGGATGGACAACTCACATTCATGCATTATAATAGAATATTACAATCATGTGATCATATTAAGTCGTACCATTGAAAAATGTTATATTTATGTATGTTAAACTTTCGGATCAATTCATGTCACCTTTGAGTTCGCAATATAATCACATATAAACACATCAATTCGACACCTTTCTCCCGCCTCTAACTGGATATAGATTCAACAGGTGCTCCGATTATAGCATTGGTTGAATCTCTCTTGGTCCCTCGCAGATAAATTATTGCATTGTCAATCCGGTCCCAACTCAACACCACCCAAAGAAGAGAAAAAGTTAACAGGCGAAAATCATTCTCCTTGTCTATTTCAACTTGGGTCACACTGCACTTGCAAGGAAAGAGTAGCAAATACAAAACAGATCTCTCATGAAGTAATAGGCCAAGCGAAATCCTCGAGATAGCGTACCCACAGTTTCCAATATGTACATCACTTATTTTAGACATCAGGTTAAAAAGTACCCAGAAAGAAAACCAGATCCTTATGCAGCTTTGGCAAATCCAACCCTCAGGTTGCCATAGTCGAAGACGGTATGGTACTGACCCATGAAAACGTCGCCCAGTATCCTGCACCAAATGCAATTAGCCGGAGAGGGAAAATCTATTGAAAGAGTACATAAGATTTGTGGGTCCATTGTCATCCCGAAACTATTAAGTCGGAAACCACACGCACCAGAGAGGCCCTCTAGGAGGGGGGACATCCAAAGCTGTAAATCCGCTTATGCATTGAGCCGAGTCTCCATCTCCTACCTTCAAAATGTACTGATGGCCCAAAAGCAGAAGTCAAATACATGAATAACAGGGTAAAAGGAGAAAGAAGCAAGTGAGAGAAAACAGATTTTGTGTTCCCTGCTGAGTAGAAACTCTGCTCGACCATGCCAAGATAATGACCCGAGGAAGCTACTAAAAGTGCAGGGACGAAAACGACTACCTACTTCAAGGCTATTACTGCATTTTCTATTAACAAACAGTTATCTCTATGCAATGCTTCTGCTATTCCCATGGTCTATAACACTCCAATAGCCCATTGTTCAATAGATAGACAATCGTAAACTGGACAACTTAATTTCTAAGTGCAAATAACTGGGAAGTTCGCTCCTCACTCCACATAGGTCTCTCCATATTGAGTGTGCATTTTCATTTGATATGTCAAATTTGTGTATTTCTCAGAAAACCAAACATCAAATGAGCCCTATCAAGATGGTATGCCAGCCCCTGCCTGATTTTGCCAGGAAAGCATCCTCCAGGGTAAGTGTTGATTGTAAATTAACACCCACCACTATATAGCATCTACATGAAATTTTTCTTTGCATTGACTTTCTGGAACTGGGGGATTCACCTGCCCACAGTGATTCGGAAAAGGAACTAGAAATAATTGAATGCATAATGGTACTCGGTCTCTCACTTTATACCACACAAAATATTAAAGAGAAATACCTAAACAATGTAAATAAAAAAACAATGAAATACGTTGGGTTGGTGGCAAAGAAAGACCAAGAACGATCAACAGATTGCACTATACCTGCTCAGGGGAAAGATCAAATACCCTTCCTCCAATTGTAAATGAGACATTAGGCATGGAAGACAAGCCAGCACAATCAACAGCAGATTCACCCATTGGACTAGGCAATCGACTGCAAAGCTGCACAAATAAACGCAGGAATAAATGAAAAGAAGAGATGAACTCACAGATGGAAGATGAAAAATTAAGTCATATCACCTCATTCACATAGCTGAGTATTCGGTCCTGTGTCTCATTCAGTCGAAGTTGGTTCTGCATCCACACAACAGTCATCTCACATGTAGAGCACATTGCATCATTCAGACGACCAGTGACTTTCTCGTTTTTCCCATCAACAACAGTCTCAATGCCCATGCTGAAAATTTCAACAGTAATGAAACAATAAACAAGCAATAAAAATCAGAACAAACATACTGGAAGGAATTACAACAACGGATTGTGAGCAAAAACAAAACAAAACAGGTGTGTAAACCAACCTGACCCCTCGAGTACCATCAAACGTACATAATCCAATCTCGGAGCATATTTTATGTGGCTCTTCCTGCCGCAATATGAAGCTATGTGTCAGAAATTCAACGAGAGGATCCAGAATCATATAAACTATTTCTAGATATCATTCAAAGGACTGGCATAGAAACTTTGCAAGAACCTTTGCTAAAAGCTTTTGAATAATGGTCTCCCCATACTGCGCAACTACAGCCTTGCATTCTTCACTCACGACACCAGCTGCTCCAATGGCATGGTTGACTTCGGTGACGATGGTCTACTCGTAAAAGAATATGAACAATGGATTAAAAGCAAGAAAATTCACAAACTAGATTAAAAGACATAACCCCAAGTTGCAAAATTCAAATTTCCAGCAACCGAATTCAATGAACAGATCACCATAGAAGTTGGCCAAAGACAAGGAAGACAGACTACCAAAAAAAATATATATGTATATATAATATGATATAATATAATATATGGTCAGATCTGCCTTTTATGTTGTCTAGTAGTCAATTCAAAAAAGCACTAACATGATGTTGGTGGGGGGAGGGGTTAGATGAAAATTTGCATAGAAAATGCCTAAATTTTAAATTTTCCCTCCTCTCCTTGCTCACAAAATTTTCATTTTTTCACTATTTTTCACCCAAACTTTTGTTCCCCCCATTTCCCTCTTTCCCAAACAATAAACATAGCATTAGAATATTTAATTAAACAAACCACGCCTTCATCTAACAGCTTAGTTTGAATCTTCCAAATTCCCATTTACCTCCCCGGCCGAATATTTCCATGCCTTAGGCTAAGGCCAAAGTCCAGCCTATGCATGTGGGGAAATGTCAGAATAATTAAATAATATATCATGCATTCATTTAACAACTTAAGCTTTTAGAATAGTTGGCAATGGTCCTACAAAATTTCACACACAGCATAGAGGATACTCAAGATAGACAAAGGAGGACAGGACTATCAGGTTTCATCTCCATGTGAGTGGTAAACATCTTAGGTAAATCACATCTGGAAATAAGAGGCAATTAACAGACACCAGAGACACCACACACATAAAAACTGATACACACCGTTGGACCAGCCATCAAAGAGGTCCCTGAATCTGCAATTGCTGAACAGCCACCGGCACAAAATCCTGAGAATTCATGTCAAAAAGAAAATAAAGTAATCTCATAAGAAATCATTCACTCAAGAAAACATGCACAGAATGCAATAACAATGTTACACTCACCGGTTGTTTTACCACCAATCAGAACATCGCCCATGTCAAACTGCCAGTGCAAACAAACAGTAAACAGTTTTATAAATAAAGGAAAGATATGTCTCATGCTAGTAGGCCATTAATTGGAGCAATGCTATTGCATACTGACCTGCCAATACCCTTTTCGGGTCACAGGAACATATGTGTGCTCCCCTTCATAGTGACTGGGATCCACCCCACCAAACACAATTTCACCTCCCTCTTCCTCCTCAGCATTACGATTAAACCAAAATGAGAAAACTGGATCTTTAACAAGCCCTTGATTGACCATGTTATACCTAGAACAGAAAGTACAAGGTTCAGAATTCTTCTGCCAGTGAAGTTTACAACACGTTTCAACAATGAATATCTAGAGATATGCGTTTGGCAATGACGCACCAAACAGGCACTGCATTCCCCACTGAGATTTCTTGGAACCCAAGACCAAGGATACCATCAAACTTGGCTAACAAGAAAGTGATGCCGGGTTCCTTGGTTGCCTCAATAAATTCCTAGATAAGAGCAGACCAACTGATGTGAACAAATCCGGCAACATGGAGGGAGCCACCGTGAATTAAATTGAAGAACAGAGGCATGAGATACCTGATCCTCCACTATAAGATCACCAACTTCCACATGGTCTTGACTAAAGAACCCAGAAATTGAACCGGTCCCATAATGTATATCAGCTGGTTTCCCTACACAATGGACAAGAGTGAAGGAATCATTTAAAAATGCTGCTTCAAGGATTTTTTTTTGCATTAGCAGTTCCACACCATATAACTAACATAAGGAATCAAGGATTTATATGCATCAGCAGTTCAACACCATCATTTATAACATGAGGAATCATGTAAAACTAATTGCACAACAATGATATTAATCATTTTCCAGTCATCCAGTACTCAAATAAACAAGGTCAAATCTTTGGCCTGGCTGGACAAGCAGTAATGGAAGAATGTCACCCGACTATCACATGATAATACAAGTCATTTTGATCAAGGAGCTGTCAACAGAGTATCCAGCTCATCCACTTAAGCAGGTGCACTGCTCTTTGAGCAAATGTACCATTTCTGCGGAAATATTACCTAAGACCGTGCACCTAAATTTGTTTGAAATGCATGTAGCATAAATAGACAAACATGTCTAACATCCAATGATTACCTAAGATCGTCCATTCTGAAACTCTAGAACATCTGAATTACAATAGGGAGGACAGTGCAAAGTGAATAAGAGGCAGAACGAACCATTTTTCTTGTAAGTACTTGAATGGCTAGACTTGTATCTTGGATGCATATAGCAAGCAAGCTGCACCAGGTTCAGGTAAAAAGATACATCTTGAAAACCAATGGTAATTAAGATAATCTATAAGGTTGATTGGCTTGGAGTGAAGAAATGGAACTCAAACGGCAAAACTCACAGAGAAATGGCACTTTGCAGAGGGCACCCACAAATTTGAACTGCCCGTGTCGAAAATCACCGTGAAGTTCTGTGGGGGACTACCTACACCAATCTCACCAAAATATTGAGCATCCATGTAATTCTTTAGTGCTACAACATCAGAATCCCCTGATTCTCGGAGGTTCCCATTGAGATGATGCATCCCAGCAGAAGGCCTCATTAATAGCTTCCCTTCATTAAGATCAAGCCTAGCAGCATTCCAGCTGTTCTTATCAAGTCTCCTCCTTTTGAGACCAATGCGCATCAATCCATCATCGGATGCAGAAAGCACCAGAGGGAACAAGAGGAAGCAACCCAAAAAGGTTACCGCGACTGGATTTAGTTTAGTACCCATATCTCAAACACTGCAAGAGGAAAAGAAAAAAATGAACTTTTACTAAGACGAAACGTATATAAACTCCCCGCAGAATTGCAACGAGATAATTGAGGTCGAGATCAAACAAGACGAAACATCGGATACACGACTGCCCGTGTCACAAAACACTCATCAAGAACCGATGACTACCTTTCTCCTGGTCGGGAAAAAAAATACACGGGTATCATTGAAATTGAGCTAGCAAAGCAATTTCTTTAAGCCGACACTCTAGGAGTCGACGATTCTAGCAGCAACAGACACACTCATGCAATCAACAACACGCACGAATTTCACGTCAACGTCGTACTCCGCGGCAGTTATGCCGATGGGGGAGATTCCGACCTCCGAAAAATCCAACGAAAAGCATAGTTTTTCGAAAACCAAGTTATGAATTCTCCGATCGCAAACCGACACCGAAATCGCGAGCCAGCCCTCGATCACCCACAATCGGAAGACGAGAAATTCCAACACCAACCCACATTCCCGTAACGGTGCGCATAATTCGCGACACCGGACCCGTCACCGGTCAGCAACGGACGACACGCGACGCTCGAAGACAGGAGACGATGCTAGTTCCAGGGGAGGATCAGCGAACGTACAGAATCAAAATTCAGCAGCAGCGATCGATGCTGAGAACTGGGTTACGATTCGCTTACGGTTTCGAGGGCGGAAAATGGGATTGGCGAGGAGAATCCAGCACAGCAGGGGACTTTCGCGCACCGAAGCTCTGCGAAAGTTCGCTTTTTTAAGGAAGGAGGAAGGTCCTCGGTTTGCCGGGAACTTCGGAGAATCGGGGCCGTCCGCGTGTCCGTGATCTGGCCGTCGGATTGCCACGATGGCCTGAAATGGGACTCGGGCTCTTTTCTTTTCGGATTATTATTTTTTTAACTTCGTTTTCTTACTCGCGAAGGAAAAAATTTCAATTTTTTTTTTTTTTTTGGGTTTTGCTGCCGTTGGCTCTTGGAAAAATCGCGTTTTTTTTTGGGCGCTTTCGACTGTTCAGCCATAGAAATCATCGCAGTCAAATTTGAATCATTGAAGATGACTGGATTGATTCCACTGAATATTTGGGTTCAAACTTAAATTGGACGTAATGTTAAGTTGACTGGCTATACTTTCACAATAATTGTGTCTCAAATCATTACAAAGGCCCACTAAATTATCCTCCCCCGTACTTTTACTCATTAAAAGAAATTTAAGCTTTGTTGATTATCTTCGTCTCTTTTCTCAATCGATCAAAATGCAAAATGGTATGCGATATGATAATAAATAAAAAAAAGTCAGCATCAACATGCTTAGTCATATGGGTAATTGATTGAACCCATTGGATTGGTTAATTCGATTAGGTTTTCAAAATTTCACCTTTATCTTAGAATGTGAGGCAAATTCGCTTGTCCCAAAGCCTACGGTACTGAAATATTGAATAATCTAAAGTAATTTCTTCAATTTTTTTGGTTGAAATAATTTCTTCAATTTGATGATAATGTGCTGTCTAGTTCCGTAAGAATACCTTTTAAATTATTTTGTCATGTTCTCGTAAAAAAATCTTGAGATATATTTGAGGTGAGGTCTAAGTTTATTTTTTTACTTACAGCTTAAACATTAAGATCTTATAATTTATTTTCATTTAAGACACCTCCAATACTTTACACAAACCTATTAACAATAAGTGTATTGAAAATTCTAAAACCTGTTACAAAAGTGCAATTAAGTCCTACAATTTTAAAAAAGTACAATTAAGTTTCAAAATTTACCAAATTGGTGTAATCAAATCTTTTTATAAATTTTTGTCTAACTTGGCTAATGTAATGCCAGCATGGCTTATTATTATTATTATTATTATTATTATTATTATTATTATTATTAGTAGTAGTAGTAGTAGTAGTAGTTTCTCTCTTTTATGTGGCGATTATGTGCCTAAAATATGAAACATAAAGCTAAAATAATATGGTGATAATGTGCCTAAAATATGAACATGAGGCTAAAATGATGCCATTTTAATCCAAACTCAAGTGAAGGCTAGCCCTTGTCATCGCTGCCCCCACCATCGCTAGGGAATAGTTGACAAGGGTTGCAAGTCCTCGGAGAGCCTCACCAAGTCATGGTCTTCCCCCAAATCTAGCAATGATTGTTGTTTATTCCTAGGTTTGGTTGAGGGTCGCCATGGGCAGACTAGTAGCTCATTTAGGGGTGAGCATGGTCTGGATTAGGCCGGTCCATCCCCTAACCCTAGGATCAACTCGCACAGTGCTGGTTCTCAATTTTTGGAACCGATGACCAACCCTATTGAGCTTGGGACCAAGGATCGGGTCCGGTTCTAAGGTCAATTCGGGACCAACCGATAATTTTTTATTTCATGTTTAATACTAATTGAAAAAGCGATTGAGGACTAGACCAACCTAATGGGTTTGGTCCAGTTCTAGGGTCAACCTGGGATCAATCAATAATTTTTTATTTCATTTTTTGTACTCTTTGAAGGGGCAACCAAGGATCGCACCAACCCAATGGATTTAGTTACAAGCGAGGTCAGCTAAGAAAGGCAAGCAGTGAGGGTTGAGTGGGTTGACATCGAACAGAGTGAGCATCAAGTGTTGAGTAGGGAGCAAGCCAAGTGAGCATCGAGTGGCGAGTGGCACGAGTGACCCAAAGTGAGCGAGGCGAGTGTTGAGTAGCAAGCAAAGAAGTTATTTCTCCCGATTTTGGCAAATTGAAGACTAAGAAGACAAATAAGACAAAAGAGAATAAATACTAGAGGAGGATGCCGCAAGGAACTGTTTATGCCTTTTTGGCCACCGTGAGAATTCCTTACAAAAATATTTTCCTCATTCGTAAATTATGACTGCTGACGCCATAAAAGACATTAAAAATCTAAGTTATTAAAGAATAATATAAAATTACTTGAATTACTAACTAAATAGTTGTTTATTGTTGTTGATGCTGTTTATTTTAATATTTTATTTATATAAAAAATTATAAATATTATATATATAGTCAGGGTGGGTCCAGGTTGGATCGACCCTGAACTCCCAGGACCAAGGACTAACCCGCACAGTACTGGTCCAAGAATCTTAGGACCAAAGACCGATCTTGTCTTCCTAAAAACTGAACTAGGATTGGCATACCGATCTTGTCTTCCTAAAAACTGAACTAGGACTGGCATGGTTGGGCCGGTCCAGGGCCGGTCCAGGGTTGACCTTAGACCGATGCTCACCCCTAAGCCCATTGATCCTAGGAGACATGACCAGTGTCTGTTTGCAGCGAAGAATCCATGTATAATTTTATTCTTTTGGCTTAGGCCAATTCTTATACTACATAAATATTTTTGCTATTTTGAGTAAATAAAAAATCAAGTAACAAGAGCTTTATGATACGATAAAATCCTAATTTTTGTAACCTTCGAAAAAATAGTTCCCCTAACCCTAACACCATTTCTTTTATCATTAGCCTCAATCAGCGCAAGAACTTTGAAAAATAAGAAATGTTTTAGAGTTTCTCCAAATGTGAGTGAAAGGCAAATAGGAAAGTTGCATGAGATAAATCGTTTTATCCTTGGACGAGAACAAAAAACAAGAGAGAACCAAACGGGGGCTTTCTACAAAATTAGTTCTTTATATCATGTATTCTCATTGATGCGACTTCTTGTGATGACATCGTCACTAGCACCGCCATGGTTCGGATGAATGCCGCCCACAACTGAGGCAATAGCCGCCACGAGAGCTGCCGTGAAGTTCGGGTCTGCTGTGATGGCTGCCGTCGTGCCACCCGTGTTGGCCATATCAGACGGGGCTTGGTTCATCTGATTGCTCAACACTTGAAGAAGTTCAGACTGGTTTAAGGCGTAACCTACTTGGCTTTGCATGGCGGAACCCAAGAACAACGGCCTTTGAAGCTTCATGGGGTTGGTAATGGTATCATTAGTGGGAGCAGTGTGTGTGAGGTCCAATGTGACAGTAGGAAATGGCGCAGTCGCGGAGAGCGTGGCCAGGCTTGGCAGTGAACCGGGAAACGATGCTGTTCCGGTGATGTAATGCGAGTTGGCCATCATCCCATCTGAACTTGCCATGGAACCCGAGAGAATCATCGATGCAGCCGACGAAGTGGTTGATGCCATGGCCATTGCAGCTTGGGGGAGCGGGTGGTTGTGCTGTCCTTCGTATGTTGTTACTAGGATTGTTTTGTCTTCTGCACATCTTTGTACCTGCCAATTTTAGATATTAATACTAAAGACACAAGGCAGCCTTCTCTGCATTCTTTTGCCAAATTGAGCGGGAGGCTCTAGCAATAAGTGATAGAACCCAATGACAGAATAATGTTTTATATATAGACTCGTTCTGCACTGTTGACATGATAGACCCAAATATAAACAAAAAATACAGAAACATATGGATTTCATGTCTTTTTCTATGAGATCTAATGTAATCTGGACCTGGGAGAGTTAGTTCGAAAAAAAAAAGTTGATCAGACTATTAGATAATTTCATTAATCATATCTCTTATAAGGCCTATGCTATGCTCCAGTGAGGAGTGAGCAAAAAGAACCGGACCAAACTGAAGTAGGACCATTCAAACCGGTTGATTTTGGGCGGTTTTCACGGCAACCGGTCCAATTTCTAGTAAAGGTGAGCAGTTGCAGCTTCCGTATAAGTTATACGTGGAATTTGAAACCTACCAACTGGAATAGGTTTATTATTTTGGAACCTGAAATCTATCCTACACACTCTGGAACTTGGAACCTCCAGGATTAGTTCCAAGTTCTACTCAAGCTCCACATGTAATATCGATTAAGTTATTGTAATGAATCATCACATTTAATAACCGCTACTTATTACTATAATCTACCGATCACAATTTATATTTAGACACGAAAAATATGAAAAATTAACAAAGTAGCAGTCTTAGCCATAAAAAGGAAACTCAAATTAGTGGTTTCAAATTATGCACTTATCATTGAACATCATGGATTACCACAAAATTGTGCAAAGGCATAGGCCAAGAAAGATATTAAAACGTATTTCAGGTTCTAGGTTCTACTTACCTAGAACTTGAAATCTACTCATTGAAACATGTTTCCCATTTTTGGAACTTGGGACCTATTCTGCTTATCTTGGAATCTGGAATTGGATAGGTTGACATCAGTCTAATTCTTTGATTTCAGGTTCTACCCTAGAAACATGCTCACCTCTAGTTCTAGATTCCTAAAAATTGGAACAAGTGAATTTATGTTTGGTTCTTAGTGTCAGGCATGGACCCACCCACCCGGACTAGATTGATATATATTTTCTTATTATTACAAAACTAAAAACCCTAATTACTATTCTTGTGACCCATTCTTCTCACAAAAGTGAAAGATATGACCAAAGTACTCATAAGTATGACCAAGATACTAAAAAAGTATAAGAAATGAGAAATTGGGAATGAGGCAAAGATATGACCAAAGTACTCATTGCCAGTTCCTCAATCCATTTGGGAATTGGACGGGACCGTACAGTTCACAGTTTCAAGGTGGGAACCAACCCACCTTGAAGTCGATCACTCCTAACTTTAGGCTTGTCCAATAAATCTGCCCAAACACAGACCAGATGCACTAAATCCTCACAAAATGTGAAGAATTAGCCGGTTCAACTTTTGCGAGCTTACCTAAAATGTGCACATAAGCACAACCGAACGCAGTTTAGGAAGCATATATGTCATCTGCACATTCCTTGTGGATTTCCACTCAAGAATTATGAATATGTTGAAGCTAGCTTATGACATTATATTTCAAGAATACTATGGACATTGGATATCATGAATTCAAGAACACGCTACCTGCTTGCGAACTGGACAGCCGATTGCCATAGAACAGCGATAATAAGCTCGAGGGCATGGGTTTCCTTTCGCCATCTTTTGCCCATACTTCCTCCACTGACAGCCGTCTGCAATCTGGGTAGATATACACATATGTTAGGACATTGACCATAATTATTAGCTTCACAAGGACTTGAAACCCTAACGAGACGGTGCGGCTAATGTCTGAAAGCAAAGCATCGAAAACCTTCTGCATAGATGATGAGTCAAACGGCACGTAGTATGGACAGGTTTTCATTGTGATCAGCCTTTCGGAAAGCCTTTCGGAAAGCCTTTCTCCTGGACTTTTCCGAAAGGCATGGGTTCGATTTTGTCCAAAATCTTGATCTGCAAGATTGCTACTTTTCTTTTGACTTTGCTATGAAAGACACCCGACAAAAGGAAAAGACCATTGCGTGCTTTGTCCAATCGAGTGTTACCGAGGGAATCTGGAAAAGTCGTGCACACAGGGCTGGCTAAAAGTCTCTACTTTATGTGCATTGCACCGATCACGAATTGCATGCTTCGGTTGTTGGCGTGGCTATTTTCATGCACTTCTTTATATGGTTTTCTAAAGTCGTTTCAAATTGCTTGAGTACTCTCTAGATGGTGCTCGTGAATTTTAATTTCAGGGAGATTTATGATGCACATGGTATTTCAAATTTATCAATGAAAAATGAGAAGATCAGTGTGCATCTAATACCTACAATGACCTTGTAAGACAAAGCATAATGTGACGGAGCTAGTAGAAAGCAAGACATTCATTTCATGACTGCTTCAAGCAAGAGCAAACTTAGTACGTACTTCTAATTAAATAAGTTTCTCCATCATATCCCGATCATGAGAAACTTATGTAGTCTATGTATTATTCTAGCACGCATTGCATACGCTAAACAATTGATGAAAATGTAATAATTCAATGACAAAAGCTTTTACTCACCATGGCAGCCTCCGAGCGTGCTCGAACCGACACTCGGGCTTTCTTAATCATGGCCATGGTTTCAGCTGCTTGATCGGCGGAGGAACCGATTTTCTGCACTTTAGTCGGAGACCATGGAGCATCATCCCTCCTCTGTCTATGATCAATGGATTCACTTTTGTTAGGATCTCGGAACGGCGTGACTTCGTTCGCAGAGCTTTCCCTTGGCGTCTTGAAGTACTCCATCGACTCCACTATATTGTTATGAGGCGACCCCAAGCCATCCCGTGGTTTATCTCCAGACAATGATTGTGAATTCTCATCCTTTCCGGTGAATTTCTCGCGATCCTCTAGCGTTCTTCCAATCACGTTGACAGATACCTATGTTCCCAGGTAAGATAATTAAGACACGTCTATCCTCAAAAAGAAATTTGTAATAGTAATTAGGGTCTACATACGGATACATTTATGTTGTAAGTATTATTTACAGTATGGTACAATAGCTGGGATTGATTAATACCATTTTAATTTTCACCAACCTCATTCCGTGAACATTAGATCATATTGGTCAAACAAATCAATTTCTCAATTTTTCCACAAAAAATAATATGTGAAAAAAAAAATTACAAAAGAGAAATATTAACCCCAAAGTAATTTAGTTACCTTGTCAGAATCGGCGGTCTCGGCTGGAGGATTCGCCCCATGCCTTTGCATTAATGAAAGGAGGTGGGCTTGCAAGGCATGGCAGTTGTTGTTGACCTGATAAATCATGCTCTTCAGGCGTTGATTTTCCATGTTCATCTTGTCTAATTCAGCTTTCAAGACTGCCAACTGAAATAAATAAAAACCAAGAGAAGAAATCTTTATGTTGACAAATTATTAACGTAGGTATATACGAATGTAAATTGCCCCTAATAATTAGACGAGGCCTATAGTTCAATGAATCGATCAAGAACATAGCTTTGTACCTCAGTTAAGTTCAGGCACCTATGTTCATTGCCCGGTGCTTCTTCATCAACAAGCGATTTGTCGCTACCGATATTCTCTGTGAGAAGATTCAATCCCGTCTACATGTTCGTACAAGTAAAATTGAGAAATAAGATTAATACGTCGTTATATAAGATTTAGACTAACAGTAGCGATAATATTTAACATGATATGACCACAATCAGTGCCGGGGAAAGCTTCTAACAATATCAAAAGCACAAGTTTTCAATTGGTGCAAAGAGTGAGTATATATCAAAAAAAAAAAATTCTTTGGTCAAAAGAATAAATCAAATTCAAGGGTGTGAATAAGAATAGCTTTTTGAGTACTTGCAAACTTACATTGAGTTTCATCTCCTTATCCTCCTCTACACTCTCCTCCACGTTCTCGCTCTTGACTGCGGATGCGGAGCTTGCTTCTTCTCTCGAGCTTTTGTCAATGGCGAAGAAGTTCAACTCGTTAACCACTCTATCTTCACGTCCGGCAGCCGATGCCGCTGCCGCCGCTGCAGAGATGGCGCCATGCCGGTTCCCATCCATCTCGGCTTCCATCATTTCATGCTTCCGGATAGTCGACCTCAGGATCAATGGCTCTTTCGCAGATCGGTTGTCGCTGAAATTGAATTTGGTAGCTAGAAGGTCAATATTGATGAAGTGGGCATTTCCACTTTTGTCCATGAACTGAGAGAGAGAGAGAGAGAGAGAGTTGGTTGGTGTGGGGGAAGAAGAAGAAGAAAGTCTTCCCAGAGATGCAATGGACTCGGCATTTAAAAAGGGTTTGGACTAAGACCGAGTGTGAAACCAAAGCTTTTTATTCCTAGCATGAAGAAATCGGAGAGAATGAGGTAAGGTGGTGCGTCAATTGACACGTGGCACCCATATACAGAGAGAGAGAGAGAGAGAATTTATATAAAAATATACATTTTATCTATTTTTTGTTATAATTTTCCGCCCTCTTTGGCTTCTCTGATCTGTTAACCTTTCTTGCGGATCTATACCGCGTCATCATTATCTTTTCTAGACTGGTGTGAAAAGGGCTCTGAAATTTCTCTGCCAAGCGAATGAACGGAAGGACATCTTCCTTCTGTAATCCATTTAACATGCGAAATCCTAGGTCTAAATCTTGGTTGCGGGAGCTGAGCATGAAGTTTCCTGCGCCATGTGAGTGCAAACCCTAGAAACGTGTATACAGCCGCAACAGAGTAAGTTGCCAAACCAGATCTTGCCCAGCTAAGTCGGCTGTTTTTAAAGTTTTGTGGAGGTCTAAGTGCTTGACATATATACACACACACACACACACTATATAATGATGTTCTCTTGGGACTATAGTCATGACTATAAGGCGTTTTACATTCCATTTTTGTTAACAATTATTTCGTCTTTCTATATGAATTATTGATTTCTGAACGGAAAGAGAGAGGAAATGAGAGGAGGAGAGAGTTTGTTCAAGCCGTGAGGTCACCCCTTGATAGTAGTTTATTTAGAGCTGTACAGGGAGACACGTAGGTGTGGAAACTAGGGATCGAAACGATACAAGGACTCCGCACCTTGGTTTGTAGTAGACACTACCAGACAAATGATGGAGAACGATCGAAAGGGAGAGTTTGACTAAAGTGGCAAATACACCAATTTGCGCTCTCTTTTTTTTGGTAAATGGATACATCGAAAAAAAGGAAAAAAGAAAACAAAACAATGATGCAATAAAGACGACATATGATACTGATAAATTCTTACAAAATCAAACACTAATTCCAAAGAAATACCGCAAACAAATAATCAACTAGATAGAATATAAGAATAAAAAAAAAAGGAACATTACAAAATTTGTTATCAAAATTCATCCAAGCCTTATTTATATTTTCGCACAGAGACACTTCGTGAATCCACTAGGTTTCAAAAGAAAGTTGAATACAATAATAATCTTTTCTCAAAATTAGGATATAAAGAGACTCTGAATCTTCAAAAATAAAAAAAACTCATTTTTTTCTTCTTTTCTTTTCTTTTATCTCTATTTTCTTTTGCAGCCGTCTAACTATCGTTAATATAAAAGTACAGTTTTTAACCTAAAAGCAAATCTAATTAAAAAGACAAAAAAACCCTTAAAAAAGATTTGGCTTCATCTACCAACATAAATAAAATTGCAATATGTGCAATGGCGCAATACTCTTGTAGGCGCCATTAAGAGAAAATTCTCTTGATCTATAATTCGTAAAGTTATGCTTCGAAAAGAATAAATATATATCTTGGGAAAGAAGTTTGGAAAAAATAAGTGAGGTTTGAATTCACGTTGAAAGTACACCTAAAAACAGAGAAGTGGTCTGAAATCCATGAAAAGACGGATTTGAGGCTTGGAAAGACAGCAAAATGGTGAGCGTAGGGTAGTGCTCGAAACGAGCTTTTCTAATCGATACTACGAGATACAAGCCTTTCTTACTTGGTTTCCAATGGAGAAATAAAAAAGCGCCTCAAAGACTCTAAACGCTAATATCTTTTCTCTTTTTGATTTTTCATTTACATATTTTAATTTAAGATTCGTTTATTTAAAGAAAAATTGTTTTCGGAAAATTGTTTTTTGATTTTCTAGTGTTCAGAAGATGGAAAATAAATCAATTTATGGAATGTTTTTCATAAACTGGAAAACAACAAGCTTAAATCACGGGAGAACAGCTTCCCTTTTTGATGAAAAGGAAATCACTTTTCCTAAATCAATAAACGAATGGAATCTACCTATTTTTGTTATAAATTGATTTTTATGGAAAAATATTTTCTTTATTATGAATTTTTTTATGAAACCAACGTACCCTTAATATGCTTATTACCGACAAAGAGAATCATCAGCTTGGAACAAGTTCTCCTCTAGTCTTTCTTTACCTCAGTATTTGTCAAAAGGGGAACTTTAACTTTGCAATCCAATCGGGACTATTGTTGACTATAGTCTAGCACGTTCCCATTGATACCAAATTCACTTGACCAAGCAGTCATAATCCAGAAGTGTTCCTTTTCAATGACAAATATGTGCCCGTTTTTCCACTAGCTTGCTCCTTTTATGGGTCAGTTTGATTTTAGGTTACATAAGACAACGAGACATGTTTTCTTCTGCTTAGCCTATTATCAATGTCCACACTGATGTGATTATGTGCGATGTATCCAGTTTGCTCAACTGGAATAAAATCCTTTATCGTTCATACACTAAAAGGTGCACTTGGGCATACGCGACAAGGTCGCTATGTCGGAAAGATGTTATGGACTTTTGCGAGGGTCATTATTATATGCATAGTAAACTCTTCGAGAACTAGAGATGATAAACCTACACAGTCACGTCTTTGACAATGTTGCGTCGACCCCCGAAAGGTCTAAAACATTATCAACTTCTCTATAGCTCGCTTAACATCATTGAAGAGGGAGACAAATGGTAAGTTATGTTGCTCAAGGTGGCTCCTTTCTGTAACATAATCGGCCATTTTTCTGCTTTCTTAGCACATGCTAGGATTCTACTTATTAATTTAATGAGACTAATCTCGTGAATTAATCCTCAACTTATGTTCCTGTTTGTTAGCTTAATCTTATTCATATTTGAGCTTTTTAATAGATAGGAAGTGTTATCAAATTTCGTTTTCCCTCTAGTTATGTCAACACATGAACGATATCTCAATCAACAATACATTTCCTATATATATCAAATTGATTTAGATAGGCATACTGTTGCGATAGGGCAAACAATCAAACAATAATATAGACAGAATAAGAAAATAAATCGGACACCAGATTTACGTGATTCAGTCGTAAAGACCTACGTCCATGGGGAGAGCAGCAGCGAATTTCACTATAGATTAAGCGATTCAAGGAGATTATACACTCGAGTCACTCAAACACTCTCGGTGTTTCCCACGCCCCAATTACACCCAATAATACACGCAGTGTTTAGCTTCGAAATTCCTCAAGAAATAATCTCTCAATCTCACGGAGAAATTACACGCAAATCTTACCACAAGTTTTGATTGGCTTGAACACTAAATCTTCTTAGATGTAATTCACGAACAAGAAAATCCCTCCCAAGCACTCGACAACGAGACGGCGTTTCAAGACCAATTCTTCATGATCAACCTTCTTCCATCAACAGCCACAAATCTATATATATAAGTAAAACCTTTTATTCTTTTGCCAACTTCTCATAGGATTCTATTTCTTAACTTGCTTGTTTTAACCAAATATATCTCTATATATTTTAAACAAAATCCAAATCCAAATGAAAGTTGGACTTTCCTATTTCAGTGGCCAAACTCTCCAATGCAGATTCGAACTTTGAGAAGTTGATCTTCGGATTTTTTTGCTCAATTTCGAACGTCTGTAGCATATTCAATTCGGAATATTCGTAATTTTGCATTGGGCTCAAACTCGAGACATATTTTAACACATACAATGAAGAATTTTAGGTTTATGGGACCAAGATTTGACTAGTTCTCCTATGCTGTCTTCTTGTCTTTCCTCCTCTTTTCATTGAATAGGTCATACTAACTCATACATCAACTTGGAACGTAAATATTCAAACGCTTTTCTGCAACCATTATAATCATCTGTCAAACATCACCGGAAAAACCACCGATTTCTCTGAACTTGGAGGGAGGAAGCGCTGTCATTACTTATTACGTTGTCGATGGAACTGGGTATGCTCGTACGAGTCTCAGAGATCAAAGTAATTGGAAGAACTTTGAAAAAACTTAATCGAGGACAGTTTGTTGCAGATCACGATCCCTTATCATTATAGTAATGAGCAGTCGAAGTTATGTCACAAAATTTCTGGTCAAACCGTAGTAAAAGAAGACGTCTCTTTTCTCGTATTGAAATGAAACGATACTTATTTTCACAGAAATTAGAGCACGCACCCAAGAAAAATACATAAATCGTTTAGTTTACACTTGATCTGCCCTCATATCAAGGGCGGATAGGAGTACGTTATAGTTACTCTTATTTTCGTCGTTTCATTTTTTCGGGTCTTTGTTTGAGAATACTGGGGAAGCTATATGAATGAACCCTCAAACAAAATGGCTAGCCACTACTGATCTACACATCTTCTCTTGGGTTATATCAGAATCTTGGGTTATTTAAATGCATGTGGGTTTAGACACTAGTCAAGCAATGGAGAGATTCCAAGAGCCTTGTTTTGTACTTTAGTAAAATGGAGTGGGGGAGTCCCCATGGCCGTAATTATTACCACTGACTTTAAAAGAAGGAAAGGTATCGGTCAAGCCACATATCGAGAGCACATGCACGTCTTATTACGCTATAAACACAGGGCGGACGTTCGAATTTGACCGCCCTTCGCGATTCGGTCAATACGCAAGGTTGGAATAATTGAGCTGGAACTCAATCATACATTTGCACACAGAAACAGGATGTCCTTCGCAACGTGAGGCTGAAGGTGGAAAAGTCTCTGATCCATAAAAATAGATTGAAGACTGAAACTAGAAGAAGACATGGGACTGACTATGGCATATTGTGTTTTTCAGGGTTTTAGTTAGGGTTTTGACTGGACGAATCTTTGCTTAAAGTTGTCGATTTGTGTGGAAATCTAAAGCTATGAATGTTTCAAATGGGTAGACAGTGAAATATCCTCTAATGAAATCTATTGGTAATTATCACACTAATATAAGATGTCCATTTCAACGTGAGGCTAACAGTGGAAAAGTCTTTGATTCGTGCAAGATAAATTGATGACTGAAACTGGAGGAGGGTATGGGACTAACTATGGCATACCGTGTTTTTTAGGGTTTTAGTTAGGGTTTTCGCTGGACAAATCTTTGCTTATAGGTCATCGATTAATGTAGAAACCTAAAGTTACTAATGTTTAAAGCGCATAGAGCCCCCAATGAAATCTATTGCTAATTATCACATGGATACAAGATGTTCATCGCAACGTGAGGCTGATAGAAGAAAAGTCTCTGATCCATGCCAGATAGATTGGAGAATGAAATTGGAGGAGTGTATGAGAATAACTATGGCATACTATGTATTTGAGGGTTTTAGCTGGACAAATCTTTGCTTAAAGTCGTTGATTAGCGTAGAAACCTAAAGCTATGAATGTGTCAAGAGAGTAGATAGTCAAAGACCCACTAATGAAATTTGTTGGTGATTACCGAATTTGCACTGAAGTACTCTTTATTTTTTTCATTGAACGAGTCGTTTACACTGTCGTGTCGATATATTGTGATAGTATCCATTGGTGATTTTCTTGACATGTATTGGTAATTAAATTGGAGTGTTGGAATTTTTTTTATTATTGAGTCAATAGCTTTAACTTGTAAGCAAACCAGTTAATAATTTAAGGGAGCATGAATATAACATCCATACCAACTGCTTACATTAAAGAATTCCTCATCTTCGGGAAACCTTAGGAATACAAGCATCTTCCTTTGTCTTGGTTTCGAGTAATTATTACCTAAGAACATGTATAAACAACTATACATGACATATACATGCACATAGAAATGAAAGAACAACCGGAAAAATCGTGTCTTGCTTCTTCTCGTATATGGCCATGCAAGAAAAAATAAAAAATATAAGGTCAATACATATTGTAAATACGTGATATAATTATTATATTATTTAATTTGATGTATAATACGTGGCAACATTGAAGTCCAGTAGTTCTTTATCTGGTATAAAACCGGTTTATTGAAACTGTCGATAGCACTTGACAAGAGTGGCTACGAATTTGACGAGTTTTTGTCCTCTTTCCTGTATTTTTGTCATTTAATGCGGAAGTTTGGAAACTGATTTCATTTCATTTCTCAGCCTTCCAAAGTCCAGATGGTTTTAATATCGAACCAACTTCTTAGATCATAACGTTGAAACTTAAGACCATACCGTATCCAAACGCAATCGAAGGGAAAAGTCACGTTTCGTGCCGATTGCGTGCCGCCATTTTTCTTTATATATATATATATATATTGCCCTTTCCACCTCTTTATTTATTTATTCTTTTGGGTGGGATTTTGCTTTTTCTTGCTTTTCGATGGCCTTTCAGTCTCCATAGAGCTGGCTAAGCGGCATGAATGTGCACGTGTCGCTTGGAATATGACTTTTTAAGCATCTCTTACGTGGTTACGTGAAAGAAAAGGTTATAAAGTCTAGGGGGGAAAGGAAAAAACACTGATTTAACCATTTTATGCCATGAGCCGACATCTTCCTCGACTAAAGCGTAAAGACAAAGAAGATGTAGGTTGTTTCCATGAGGCAACAGTTCAAATTTAGAAAGTGTCCACAAACTGGTGCCTTGCCAGAGTGGCTTGGCTCAACGGGTAAGAATCGAACACTTCGCAAATCATACCCAGGCTCGATTCTCGCCACCAACAATCCCACGGTCTGTAAATCCATTATAAAACCTCATAGACCTGTGATATGCCTTCTCTACATGCTTAATGGAGATGGTATAAAAACCACTAGGTGCACGTAATAATTTTCACTAAGTTTGAACTTGATGCGTAAAGTTTCTACTCAGAAACTAAATAATATTCTTTTTCTAAAACTCTAGTAGAAGAAATTGAATAAATTTCTAAGATCTTATGTCGAACTCCACATTGTATTAACCATTCAAACACCTTTAAAGTAAATGTCGACACTTTAGATGTGTGCGGGAAAAGGCCAAATGCCAATCCAATAAATCAACCCGCGTGTAAAATGCATTTGGCCGACTTTGCCCTGCCAAACTCGCATACTTTTTGATGTCAGGGCATTGCATTATAATACCATAAAAATTGAAACCATGGGACCATCATAGCACTCGAAGCCATCTTTTAAGGTTAAATTAACCATTCGTCCAAAAAAAAAAAAGGTTAAATTAACCAAATGGCTTTTAAGAAGGTCGGCCGGCTCTGCAACTATACATGCACGATGCCGAACAAACGTTCGTCCTCTCGCAGATTGTCCCGCATGCATTTTTCATATGACCGAATCAACTTTTTATCACATTGACTAGGATGCCTTTACACAGCCACCTACGTATCTCTGCTGACCCACAAGCCACAAGCAGATGCGGCTGGCGTAATTTGTCGTGTAATCAAGAAGAGAAGTTGCACAACAACTCGTGAGACAGTGATAGTCTTTTGGATCCTGGTTAACTTTGTTTTTTCTCGATCATTAAGGACAAGTAGAACAACGTACGAGCCAATGGGCGGACCGCTAAGTTTCTTTGATGTGCAAGTTCTCTTGACAACGTTTCAGTTCCCGCGACCTCGTCCTAGGAAATCTCTCGATTACAATAGACGAGAGAACTCACGGAATTTGAAGCAGCCGCATGCTTTAGAGTAGGAATCTATCGTAGTTTAAGGACACCAGAACAGAGAGTCGCGTAACAATCCATCATCAAGGTTGCAAACAGACTGCTAACATCTGATAGAAGAAACACAATCTGCTAACTTATTTCATCGGTCTTTTTCATATTATAGTTCTAACTATTAAAAAAAATTGATCAAGCTGCAGAATCCAGCCATTCCTATCAGCCTACGGTTCGTCTAGTTCACAAGTTTCCAAGAAGAAAGAAATCGAAGCCAGCTCTCTCTTGGGCTGGCGTTGTCGCATCACGATTCTCCAAGCCCATTTCATGAGGTAGGATGGGATCATTTCATGCACCAATTAATTAACAGATCCCTAAATTGTTTCAATTAACAGAGATACAAACTGCTTGAAAAGATTACATACAATTTCAATAAAAGAAAGAAGGCTAAGTAAATCTCACGACATATGACAGATGATGATGATCTCCCTCAATTTGCTTAATTTACATCCAGGCGTGCGAATACGTTGGAAGAGTCGAGATCCTGAGAATTTACATGGTTGCCATCAACATAGCTCGAATCTTTGCTCTGAGATCATTGGGAACCTCAGAGGCCTCAGGGGGCTGAGATGGTGCCCTCGGTGCTTGAGACGTATTTGATAAACCCGCTGATGCTTCTCTCGCAATTCCATCAGTCCCAGGCGCTTTCGACTCGCCCGATCCTGCACTTATCTCCCCTTCCTCCAACTCCTTCCTTCCTGAGTGAGATTTCCTATGCTTCCTGGATTTATTACGGTCTGTCTCATTGTCGGAGTAGTCACGATGTCTGCGGCTATTCCTGCGGTGCGGCTCCTCGTCGTCCAAAGAGCCATTGTGCTTGTGCCGATGATGGGGCTTATGCTTATTGTCATCAGTTGAGCCATCATGCTTATCATCAAAGCTGTCATGTCTATTCCAACAACGGCTATGCTGCCACCTGTCATCAGAAGAGCCACCATGCTTATCATCAATGCTGTCACGTCTATTCCGATGACGGCTATCCTGCTGCTCTTCATCAGAGGTATCATGTCTATGCCGGTGACGGTGATGCCGCGGCTCGTTATCAAAGCTATCGTGTCGATGCTGATGGTGTTCGTCATCCGAGCTATCATCTCTATGCCTATGCCAAGACTCTTTGTCCTTGGAAGAAGAATGTCCTTTCTGGTGCCCATGCCTCTCTTTACTGCGGTGTGAACGGTGAGATCGTCTCTTCTTCCTTGAGTGCTTGTGATCCCTCTCTTCATTTTTATCTCCTCTCTCTTCTTCTTCTTCTTCTTCCTCCTCCTCCTCCTCTTGCCCTTCCTCATCTTCCTCTTCTTTGTGTCTTTCTGCTCTTGAACGGTACTTTCTCTTTGAACGTCGTTCATTTTGCTCATTCTCTGATGCTTTTCTTTCAGATTTCTGACTGATATCTGAGCTGCCAAAGTCAGCTGGAAAGGAACTGCCCTCTCTTTCCTGGCCGGAAGTATTTGGAACCCCAGCTGAACCAGAAACTCCAGAGTCAGGTGGCTCCACCGACAAGCCTCGTGATAATTGAGTCTTTGATGGTGCAGCTCCACTCTTCAACAAGGCTGCAAACATCTTTGCACGTTTCAACCTTTCAGCCTTTAGCTTCTGTTCTTTAGTCAAGGATGCTTCAGAGGAGTCTGCCTCACTCGCAGCCACAACAGCTGCAGTCCTTGCAATAGCCTCGTCAGACGGGAGAGAAATACTATTTTCAGCTTTCTTATCCGAATTTTCGAGAGGGGCAAAGCTTGAAGCCTCTGCACTCTCACTGCCTCGTGCATGACTGTTAGCGTCTAATGACGTTCTTGGGAAGACACCCAGAGTGGGATTCTTAATTCCCCGTCTAGCAGCTTGAAGTATAGCGACAGCTGCGGCTGCATCAACACTTACCCCCATTTGCTGTTGGTGGTCTTTGGAAGGTTGATCCTGACCGTCCTTCTTACTCTTGCCAATTACCATCTTAAACTTCCCTTTGCGGTCTGACTCGTACGGTATGTCTGATCCAATTGATTGACTATCGCTGTCCTTTAAGAGTGCAGCATTCTTTTCCACCTCATGACCTGCTGCATCAATCTTCTCCGGACTCAATTTCTTTCCTGGTAACTTTGACTGTAATTGAGAGCAAAATTTAGAATATAAGAAAGATAAGAACAATATGAGTTGATGAAGATCATTGAACGATTCAAAGATATGAACATTGTGGTCATGACCTTTTTGTATACCATAGGTTCAAGGCCACAAAAAGCCAATTGCAAAATCTAAGTTTGCACAGATATCAACAATTGTATCAGCACATCTCAGAAACAAACCAGAATAATAGAAATTGAGTTTACCAGCATTTCAACACTTAATAAATTAGAAAACTTATTGAGGCCAAAAGGCTTTCAAATATGTACATTTTTCTAACACCGGCAGCCCAATACAACAGCGTATCTCGCTGGACATATTGCATTTTACAATGACTTTTGCATTTATTCTTTAGCTTATACTTCTGTCTTAGCATTTAAAATTTGACTTCTAATTGCATCATGGAGAGTTTTTTCATAAACATTCGTAAAATTTCCTTTTCTTTTTTGGTTGAAGGCCTCATGATATATATATAAATATATTTTTAACTGTCTAAAAGTTGAATCAAACATCGGCTTACTTCAATAGGATACAATCTACACTTACATATGCAGAAATATCTAATGGATATAAAGGCTCTTTCGCTGGATATATAAAAAAAAATAGCCATCGAAAGACAGTACAAGTTCAATCCTCATAAATTTCTAGGCAAACATGTGGGATCTTCAAATCACCAGTTGAAGTACTTGACAGTTCATACAAAACCTGAAGTCAAAACATTGAATACAATCAACAAAATTAAAACAATAACATACCTGTCGAGCTTTTTGAAGCACTTTCAAGTAGTAAGGATAATACTGATCAGATGGCAGAAGAAAGGGAAACCTGCCTTGGTTTTTATCTTGCTCAATTAGAACAGACCCAAATTTCTCTCCATTTTTCACAATGAACTCCACTATTTTATTGACCAATCGCTTCACATCAGATGGCGGCTCCAAAAGAGGTTGCTCAACCTTCTTTGAACTTGGTAAAGAAGTCTTCATAGCAGCGGTATTGGACAAGGTTGCACCACCTTTTTTTGTTGCACATTCAGCTCCAGCTTTAACTGTAGAAGTAGAGCGATTCTTTTTAACTGCGGAAGCTTTTTCTTTTGTAGATGAATGTGGTGGATGTTTGGAAATTGGTTTTTCCTTCCCAGCTACATCAGTGGTTGACTCTTTACAGTCCAATCCATCAGAACTGGGTTCAGTAACAACATTGACTTCCTTAGGCTTGTCTTCTTCAAGTTCAGGCCTCAGCTCAGTTGTTTCATCTTCATCCTCTCCAGATCCATATGTAGCACCGAGCAAAGACAGTGCACCACCAGTATCCTCCTGCCCACCATCCACTGTATTCTCACCTTCCACAGATTTTTCTTCTGCATCGGAGTTAAGAAGTTCTTGGTGATCAACAAGAAACTGGAAGTATGCATGAAGATGATGATCCGGCATCAAGAACCCAAATGTTGGGTTGTCACCCTGTTTCACCCTCAAAATTATCTCTGATTGCCCACCATGTTTACCAACAAACATAGCAGTTCTTGCAATGATCTGATGTACCTTCTCAGTCGGAGGCTGGACAAAAAAACAAAAAGATTCCTCAAAAACAGAAGTAAACGAAGTCCCAGGTACCCAAAGAAATAAAAAATAAATTAATAAACAATACCAAGTTATACCACTGAATTTCACATAATGTTGGGTTACCATAAAGAGCAAGAAATAAAACTCTACGAAGATGCGCTTCATGAGATAAGCTCCAAAGTGGGTAAGATTCCAGATAATGCAGGAAAAACACTATCATTCTAAGCCCACCTGCGAGGCCCTTTGGTCATGACATCATAAGAAAACAAGGTGCCCAAGAATGGCAACCTTGGCTCAGATGAACTCCAGCCTTGCTCCAAGCATCTGAAACTTAGACATCGTAAGCCTTAGAATGACACATGCACTTCATTCAACTATCATTTTGACCACAGTGAGTGATGGCAACACGGTCAAGAAACGGTATCAAGATCACATTATATATGGGGCACATAAAAGGATAAAAAATTCACATACCAGGTTCTGAAGCAAATATTCCGGAACTGGGAATGGAGGACAGAATCCAGAATCAGCATCTGTTGTCTTCTGATCCATGGCATCATCAGGATTTCCATATGAGAATGCCACAGCACGATATCCACCATTATTCGCTGTTTCTGTCCCAGTTTCTGCATGTGGCTCTGCATGTAGAGGAAAGAATATTTACAAAGGGAATTCTAGTAAAAATTCACATAGAAAACTTGCTAGAGAGCTAAGGTTAAAATGACAGAAATTGCAGTTTGAGTAATGAAACTCAAGAGCAGGAAGAACATATTCTTACTTGACATTCTGAAAGAAGGAACTGTCGCTTACTACATTCGATCCTGCAAACTTGGAAATGAATGCAGAAAATATAACAATTTGAACAAAGGAAAAACAGAAAACATAAAAGGTCATCCGTTTATTTGGTGATGAAGAAATTACTCTAAGAATGTCTATGCTTAACCAGTCACTACTAGAGTTTTCTCCTTTCTTTTTAGGATAAGTGCATAATAAGTCCTAAAATTTGTCATGAAAGTGCAGTGAAGCCTTGAAACTTTCCAAAGCGCAAAAAAGTTTGGTTCAATCAAGTGCTTGTTCAAAGGTTTAAGACTCGATTGCATTTTTTGAAAGTTTTAGGGCCTGACTGCACTTTTATGACAAGTTTTAGGACTTGATTGCACTTTTTGAAGATTTTACGAATCAATTTTATTTTCGTGACAAGTTTTAGGACTTCTAGTGCACTTATCTCTTCTTTTTAATTATAGGCAAGGCCAAAAGGTTGAAGTAGGAATCTAGTCCAAGAAGTCTCGGTATTGATAAGGATATTACCACTTCTAGAACTTAATGGAAAAGTTCTATTACTGCAATAGGCAGCCCTACATTGACTAAAGAAATGGCACCCTCAAGGAGTAACTTAGAGATTAAAAGGAATCCCCAATCATAAATGGATGGTTGAGAGAAGGAAATGAGCTGTGGACAGGATAATCCATCAGAGACCAGATGTTTGAGCTAGAGACTGTACAATGAAGGCTGAAAGCAAATGCATCCCACTTATATAGATCCAGGAAAGAGCACATGAAGCTCGGTTCACACAGGAAAGATACCACTATTTCTCTAAGCGCACTTGGAATTCCTTTATTGCCGAACACATCGCCAATGTAACCATGCTCTCGGGCTCAATCCATTCGCTGACCCAATACAAAAAAAATCTAGGACAGCCAAATCTAGTTTTTGCTAACTGTGAACAACTAAGTCTTTTCCAATTTTCAAGTCATGACTGCAAGCACGTGGATCGATTCGCATGCCAACAGCTACAAGCTCCATGTAGATGCAAGTTTTCGGCAAAAACGCTGGAAAAAGGTGCGAGCAGCAGCTGTAGCTAGCTTAATGCTACTTCATGGTAACACGAAGGTGTTGATTGCAGAAGCCATGGCTCTTAGAAAGACCTCTTGATTCGTCAACCAAGAGAGAGAGACATTCACCAGGTAAAGAGCAATTGAACACAGCTAACTCAAATCCTCATCTAAATTGATGCACAACAAGCCACAACACCTCCTCCGCCGTCACTAACGAATCAATCAACCATCTCCAAAAGTAGATAACGCTCCTTTCGCCGATCATCCAACAACGATTCATGATAATCGCAACTCTAAACCGGAAAAAAATTGGAAACCGAAAGTGGAGATTCTTTTCTCGCATATACCTTGCTCATCGGCCGTCGGCGGCGGCGGCAGATCCAGGTACCTCTCGCGGTCGAGCTCCGACTCCATGGCGGAGTCCGCCGCGGCCGCCGCCGGGGGCGGGGGGCGGCGCGCCTTGCGAGGCGGCGGCGGGGCGGAGAGGAGGTGGCGCACGTCGTAGCGGTCGATGGAGAGGGAGTGCCAGTCGACGAGGGCGGCCGGCGAGTTCACGAACGCCGCCATGGGGTCGTCGTCGAAGAGGAGCGCGTGGCGCCCGACGATCTCCAGATCCATGACCGGCGCCTTCTCAGCCGTCGGATTCGGGTAGAGAGAGAGAGGGAGAGAGAGATCGCGTCGGAGGAAGGAGGAATTTATTGCATCTGCAAAGCGCGATGGGGCTGGAGATGGCCGATTAGGGTTTATATCCGACCCGAAAAGATTCGAATCGGATTTTTCTTGGGGGGCCATGTCGAAGTTCATGGGTTTGGGTTTGGGTTTTGGGTCGGTCAAGCTCGAGATGTAAATCCTTTGGACTTGGAAGGCTTGTATGTACGTCGGGCTTTTGTTTTCGGACAGAATATTTATTGCCCAATGGATGACCCTCTTTCTGGTTTGGACATTATCAAAAACGGTCCCGGAATTTTTGGCCCACTATGAAATGTCGTCCGTGAAATTTAACCCAATATGTAATATTGTCCCTTAACTTTTAATTTGTTTGATGTGGGTCCCTGAATTTTTAGTCCTTGGATTATATAAAAATATATAATATTATCATTTCATTAATTTAAGCTTAGAGACAACATTAAATATTTTAATAATATGTAGCTAGTTTTGACATGTACCGAAAATTCATGAACCAGATCGAACAAATTAAAAGTTTAGGAATAATACTGTATGTTGGATTGAATTTTTTTTTTTTTTGGTAAAGGTAAAGAATATATTAGCTTTGGACAAAATACAAAAGCCGGCTCCAAAGGCAATTGGATTGAATTTTATAGATCGTATTGAATAAATTAAAAGTTTATGAGCCACAATGCATATTGGATCACAATTCAAGGACTATTTGTGTCATTTTTTATTATTTCCTTTTTCTTTTGTTAGTGTCCAAGACTCATAGAGTACTTGATCAATCCTTCGGCCCCACTGCAAGTCTGCAATTAGGTAATAATGGAGACAAGAGTAATTTAGAGGCGTGGCCTTATACGAAAAATCTTGACTTGAATTCAAAATCATAGAAAAAATTGTTAAAAGTTGATACATCAGACTTCTCTGACTTTGATCTCGATTTTAACTGAGTAATCTTTAGACTTCTTCTAATGCTTGTTTACATATGGGAGTAAGCAAGGTCAAAGAATCTATATGTTTCGAGGGATCTGACATATGACCGGCTCTTTCGACTAACCTTGACGGATAATGTTTGATAGCTTCGCTTAGAGTGACCCAAAAAAGGTACGAGAATTTCGGTTTGTTTCTTTGGGAGATGCCTAAATACCCGTTTATTAAAGGCATGGTTCGAGGAAAATATGACCCAGGAAAATATTTGGACAAGGTGATCCACTGAGCTAAGACTAATCCAAGCTCGTCCGATGGTCGTCCCGTTTAGCCGTCCAGTTACATCTCCATCCTCCATCCACGTTTAATAGACCACACTTGGTGTGAATAATGACTATGGATGCTGGTGGTGAAGAACCAAAACCAGCAATGTAATCGTCGACTTCTCACACCAGAAGAAATCGAAAGCAGGCAGGGTCAACGGACCCAGGTGGAATAGTTGACTTTATCGAATGAAACCCCGTTCGAGGAAACTGAAGTGCATTTTATTTGCAATTTCAGTGCCAATTTCGGTGCCGATCGCATCAACGGAAATTTTCGTCCGCTCTTTGCTCTGTAATTAGGCCTAACGCCGGGGACAGAAATAAAAGACGAGGGTAGATCGTATTTCCTGTTTAAGATTGGTTTAGTGGCCAACCCTTGGATTTAAGGGCAATTGGTGTGTTTTGGTATTCACATTATGCCAATAACCCCTTTGCATGTTAATTTTCAGTAAGTCCACCTCATATAAAACATCAAACTGGAATGAGAGTTACAGAGACTGCTAAGAAATGTTCGAAAAGCGAAAAATTAGAAAATGAAAAGAACGATGGAAAGAGTGGATTTACTTAATTTTGAACATTTATAGGTCTCAAATGAAATAAAAGGAAATTCAATCAAATTTCCATATTGTGCATCTAGATACAAATCCGACCACGTACAAGATATAGAGAGTATGCTGAGTATCTAGTGGTTTGTAGAATGTATAACGTATAGTGATATCCACATAATATTTAAAAGGGGAAAATTACTTTAAAAAGTCATAAACTAATTGCACTTGTATTAATTTAGTGCTAAACTTTTCAATTTGACCAATTTAGTCTTAACCTTTTGATAGTTTGCTAATGTAGTTCACCCAACCAATTTTGACTAAAAACTGATAATATGAATAATGATTGTTTTTATGTTAACATGAAAAAGTTTTGATATATTTTAAAATTTGTTAAATTATTAATCTTTTATATTTTTATTGTTAAGGGCCGGCAATGGGATGTTGGCCACTGGCTAAGGCCCAATGACTCTCGTTGGCCATTGAGCGAGGGTAGTGACCCTTGCCCAAATCTGAGCAAGGGTTGCGAGTCCTCCCCAGCCGCGGCGAAAGTCATGAACCCTCGTCCTAATTGGGCATTGAGGGCTTATTGGCCTTGCCCAGATTTGTGTGAGGGCTATGAGCCCTTATTGGCCATTGGGCAAGGGCTGTGAGTCCCGCCAGCCAAGCGAAGGCTCGTGGCCCTCGTACATAGTGGGTGAGGGCTCACAACCCTTGTCAAATAGAGCAAGGGCTGCGACCCTTTGGCAGCCTAAGTTGCCCTTAACAATTAAAAAAAAAAAGAAAAAGAGACTAAAGGATAAAATTAAAAAAAAATTAAAAAATTTTCACATTAGCATTGGCCATACCATGTAGGATGTCTAATGTCTACGTCATTAGTTTCTAGCCAAAACTGGCCAAATGAACTACATTAATCAAGTGTCAAAAGGTTTGAAAATTTTACTAATGTTGTTCATCCGGCCAAAGTAGGCAATCTAGATTAACTTGAATTTGGAGAATCACCCACATTTGCAAACTTTACTTACTCAAATGCCGCGTCATGTGGAGTGCAGATGTATTCTTTGATAAAGTGGTTCCAACCAAAGATCTTATATTTTAAGTTGCTATAATGAGAAGACCGCTACACACACACACACACACACACACACACACACACACATATATGTCAATAATAATTTGCAAACGAGCGTTCCTCGATCGTCATCTACCAAAGCTGCGCACACAAATCATTTGGAAAAAATAAGGAGTAGGACTCTAGATGAATCTGTGCTATTTCTATGTCTAAATGTAGATCTATCTAGCTAGGAAAGACATAGCAATCTAGTCTTCTTGAGCTCTCCCGAAATTCCTAATGACAATTAAAGCATAAACTAAAAGAGTTGTATTACTTAAATCCCTGCGTGCGCTGTTTCCTCCTTAAATTACTACACGTCGACTCCATTAGGGTTTCCCGTACGCTGTTTCCTCCTTGCCTTCTCTTTTTGCTTGCACCTTACATAAATTATCTCAAGGAAAATATATATACAAAAAGGAAAACAGGAACTAAGAAAGCAACAGAAACAGATTAACTTTGGTTGTAAAGTGTATAGTGATATCATGAATCAATCTGTCAATCCCGCACGTTCCTCGCTCCTGAATTCGATGCATGTTTCGTGCTGCAGACAAGCTACGTGTAGTCATATGGTAATAATCCTTGAGCGACAGTTAACTTACGAGAGATTTCATGGGGGTGTAGATTCAGAGAAACAAGGCCGCACACGGCAAATCCTAAGTCCGTTGTATTAGTCTGACTTTGTACTCGTTTTCTGGTTTACGAATCAAGTCGCTTAGCCAGAGGTTTTCTTGATTGAACAAGCCTTGATTTTTTTTTTATTTATTATTATTTCTTTCTTAAACGCTCGCCGCCTTTACTTGGCCTCGCAGCATGCCTCAGAACTTCCCGGCGTCGCCTGTTCGACACGCTAAATTTATTAGTCTTTGGCCGTCCTGCTTGGAAAGGAAGATATCGACTTCAGATGCCCATATTGCCCTTTTTCGACTTTGGGATCGCTGGTCAAACTAGCCGTGTTTCTTCTCAAGAAGGGGGTAAACTTTCACCGACCATTGTTAGAAGTTTTGGAGGTTAATCACCACCAGATCACACGAGTTGTAATTTGACACATCAAAGAGAGGTTCCTATGCTAACTATGTCATCTTTTTTCTTGTTTGGGGCAAGTTAATGTCATTTGATCAATACAAAGAACAGGAGTTTGGCTGTATTATCTTCCTTAGTTGCCAATGCAACTTTCGTTTCAACTTCGTGAAAATCGACTTTTTGCTAACTCAAGTTTCAAATTTCAATCTGTTTCTTTTAAAAAGTATGTGATGTGCCTTCGGTGAATCGAAGTAAACAATATGAATTCAAAGTGCACAATAAAAATCAAAAAGTTGAGTGTATTGTTTTGTCAAGATATAGACTCTTATTTAGGTCTTAATGTTCACTCAATAAACTCATGTGTTGCCCGTATTTAATAAGCCCCCGCGAAAGGTGAATTGCTCTTTAAATCAATGCGAAGTTCTTGCATTTGGCATTGGCCCCCCTTAGGGGTTGTTTCGTCTTTTCGTAAGAAAGAAAGCTTGATACCTAAAAGTAATGAAATTACTCAAATAAAATAAGTTGGCCTTCCCACATAAAGAAATAAAATGACCTTAAAGACACTCATTGTTGGCACATCCCAAGAGAAAACCCCTTTTTACCACCTTTCCCGCGTCAACTCCCCACTCGAAGTCCCCTATAAACCCCCCACCTCCTATTTTCAAATTTTCCTTAGGACAGCCATCCTTCACAATCTAGAATAGCGAGGGAAAAAGGAAAAAAAAAAAAAAAGAACACCTCTCTTGTCTCCCTCTCTTTCCCTAACTTCTCAAAGCCATGGCACCAACCATGAAGGTGATCTTGGTGATTGCCTTGACCATGGCTTTGAGCGTCGCCATCACCATGCGAACCTTCGTCAAAGAAACGGAGGAGAAGCTGCCATTCGAGCGCATGGACGCCCCAAAGACGTCCGACGCGTCTGCCGAGATCGTCCTGCCTTCTAAGAGAGTGAGCCGCTTCCTCGCTGACACCCCGAACCCGAGAGCTGCGGACCACTGCAACAAGGACGGCGAGATCTGCTCGGCCATGGGCGAAAACTACACCTGCTGCAACAACAAATGTGTCGACCTGTCCAACGACAAGAACAACTGCGGCCAATGCAAGAGCAAGTGCAAGTACACGAACTCGTGCTGCACCGGACGGTGCGTGGACTTGACCTACGACAAGAGGAACTGCGGAAGCTGCGGCAACCGGTGCCCGACAGGTGACTTCTGTTTCTACGGAATGTGTAATTACAATGGCTAGGGTGATGGTCCTTTTTGGGTCCGTTGTGTGAGGGTTGGCTCATCATATTATACTTATTGTAATAAAAGAACCACATTGCTTTGTGGTTCAGGTTTATACGTATGAAAAAAAAAAAAAAAAAAAAGCACATACATGCTTTTATTACTTCTTTGCAAACGTTCTCTTTGATTGTAATGCTATCCTGATTGCTGAACTTTAAGTAATGTGTATGTCTATGTATCCTTTGTTGCTTGTGGTTATCCATTATTAAACTTTGAGTCCTTTCTTTGTGAGTAAAGGGATATGATCATTTTTGGCAAGGGTTATCGTATCTATGTGTTTGCTTAATTACCTTTATCCCTTTAAATATCTAATTCATGTTAGAGTCGTTTTTTCTTTTTTTTTTTTTTTTTTTTAATGTAGGGGTCAAAGCTAATTGTCATCCAATGTTAAGTACATTTTTAGTATATAGTTGAAAGGCCAAGCCAAATAATGGGCATCCTTATAATTGCTTGTCTCCATTCTACGCATGCAATATGTGATTATGTTTTGCTTTTGGTGCTATTGGGGTTCAATTTCGATCCATGCTCTCCTATCAAAGAGATCCCGTTAGATAATCCCTACGCCAGCTAAATTTTAAAGGTGCATTTGGCAAGACTTTTAGGGAAAGTTTATTGGAAAATGCAAATAACTTTAGATAAAAGGATTTTTTTATAAAATGTAAATAGTGTTTGGTAAAATATAATTTAAAAACACATTAGGTAGCAAGTTTAATTTAAAATGTCGTTTAAGAAAAACTACACTCTCTAAAAGGCTTTTGCTATTTTTTTTTTTAATTCTCAAATGTTTACCAATGTAATTCAGTCGCCAGAGGCCAAAATTAGCCTTTGGCCAACGTTGCCTAAGGTTGCATGACCTCAAATAACACTCGGTGTGTGCTACCAAGTGATAGTTGCTAGGGTTCAAGCGACCTAGTTGGGCCAAAGGTCGTGGGACCTCAAGTGAGGTTGGTTGGAGCCAAATTGGCTTGCTAGTACCTAGATTTGGCCTCGCCGACCTCTCACCAACAGCCTAAACCCTCATTGGCGTCGTTGGGTGAGGTGGGGGCATAATCAAAATTATAAAAATTTAGTGAGGGTAAAGTTGAAAGAAAAAAAATATTTGCACTTTAGACATGCTCAAAGCATCTCTAGACCTATCTTGAGCCAAAGGTTTGGAGGCCTTTGACCAACATAATTGGTTCTCCCATATACTCTTTAGAAAATTGGTCAAACGGTATTTGTATTTGCGAAAGGATTTTAGAGCCAAACAGGCTTTGAGAAAGTGGCTCTGGAACGCGCCCCAAGTCTATCCCATCTGTCAAAGTGTTTCAGACGTATAGTAGCCTTCTTTTCAAATGCTTATAAAAAATTGGTTTGCAAAATCGAGATATCAAATGATGTTGCGAAATCCTCCCTGGGATTTGAATATTTGACTTTTACTTATATGCTCACTCGCCATTTGCTCCATCACTTAACATGTATACGAATTTACCTAGCGTTACTCCTCCATCATACAGGTTAATTAGAATGTTCTGGACAAGTATTTATGAAATCATCATAAACCGAACTATTCGAGCACATTAAAACAATCATCTTGTTAATTCTTATCATGCTATACAGCTTATGAAATCATATCAAAATCTGTATGTTCGGCTTAAAGTAGATATTCGCTCCCTGGTTTGCAAACCTACCTACAAATTAATAACAGAAGTCATTATAAAGTTAATTTTAATGAACGGTAATATGGATACTTAAGAAACTCAACAAAACATGTGAAGGAGAGGACCCATGAAAATTTTATGCCATATCTCTACTCAATCAAGAATGGATTCTTCATAAAGCAATTTTCTCAAGTATGCCCTTGGATTCTCAGGTGCGGAATGTTTGAACAAGAAGCAACTTGCGAACGAAGTGTTGAATGTTAATCTAATAAAAAAATTGCCAAGAATTGGAGACTAGAGAGCTGGCTATCGATAGGATGCTTCCTTTCTAAAAAGGGTTACTTCATCAACACACGCCCCCTCATGTTATAAAGAGACTTAGACAAGTCATGCATGTTCATACACAGAAAGAGTCAGCTCAAGGGCGGTTCTTAAAGAATTAAACACCCCCATGAAGGTCGCATAGAATCACATGATCTGTTGCTTAAACATAGGAACAAGCTCTACATGGAGGAGAGAGGTTCAAATTTAACTTTAGTAATGATTATTATCATTCATCACCTGCGGAATAGGGGCAATAAATTATGGGAAAAATTTCAAGCTACGTGCCCTCTTTAAATACATATGCTGCCTTCTTTTTCCGCTAAAGAACAAAATATAGTGAAAATTAGAGCAAGGATTTTTCAAACAAAACCAGATTAGCATGAAAGCAACTTTCTGAGCCAATCTTGATTTCAAACGCTCCCTGAGCTTATGAGATAGGCAACGTGCTCAGTTAACTAATTTTAACTTATTTTTGACATCATCGGTTGATTTCAGTTATTTAGAATTGCAGAGATTCAATTATCAAAAAATTAATCGCTTTCGATGAAAGTGCTTTGAGTAATGGTCCGTTTTGTTAAGGTAAAATTCCAAAATCGTGGGTGGTTTGCCGGTGGATGACGTTACGAGAAGTTCACTGGATCTTATCATTTTGAGGAAGGAGAAATCAAAACAAAGTTTTCATAAGTGAACCTGCAAAATGATCATTATCAAATCTTGCCTAGCAAAATAACCAGAGAATTAGTAATGAACTCAATAGCGATTGTGAGTTCTTTGCCCAACGCTCCTCAACACATGGATTGCATGAGTCTTAGTGTGGTCAAGCCTTGTTGATCGCATAAGGAACCCAGCGTGAAATGTGCCAGGGAAATTGAATAAGAGAACAATGCCTCTGTCAACCAAGATATGGTACATGCGTGGGATGCCATACAATGTCCCATCATTTAAGATGACTCTCGACAATAGATATCTCAACTCTTGCATCGATGAACAACATGGCGAACTAAGAAACTTAATGTGAATTGTAGAATTCTGTGAACATGGAACCTTCGACAGCAATTTGTGCTCGAAACTATTCGATCAAGGGCATGTTTATTTGTATGTCACATGTTGCAGTGCCCTTAATCCATTTCCTTGTATTGGGTGGGTAGGACTTCGGTTAAATCATTCTCAAACTTCCCATATAAATCTACTAGCATACTTTTTGTTTTTGTTTTTTGTTTTTTTTTTTTTTAAATATACATTTTATTTGTTTTCACTTAATATTTTAGAAGAATATTAACCGCCATATAAAAAATGCAAAAAATAAAAATAAAAATTAGTGTGCGAAATAAAGGATTCATGAGCGTAGCGTAACTTTTTTCATTATGTATATTTTGAATTTTGCGACATTTATGAAATGGACTTCTACCCTTATGTTTCTCAAGTTAACTTAAAGCATATGGAGTTTTTATTAGTACTTTTAGACAATAGTCTAGGAATAAGAATCAATGAACGTTGAAAATAGAAAATGATTTTCGGAAATACTAATTGAGAGTAACTCTCCATCTTGTATAAATTGGCAATTTTGTTTTCATCCAAATTGATATAATACATCAAAGCCTAAGGTTTAATCTAACAACCTCTCTCCCGTACATAAAAAAGAACCAAATGAAACTCATACAATATGTGCATTTTTATATGATTAGGGGTGTCAAAAAGGCCTAAACCAAACTGAATCGAACTGATCTGGCAAGTCACTTCTCCCTTTGGTTTGGATAATCTGTATAAAAATCAGGTATCATGACGGTTCAATTTGATTCGAATTTGAGTAGTGAATACTAATCCATCTCGCTCAAAAAGAGCTTTTGGGTTTTTCCTTTTTTACCCTCAGTCAATCTTGCCATCGAAAGAAGCTTCTCCTCTTCTCTTCTCACATGATCTCTCTTACTTTTAATTCGGATCTCCATTCCGGTTCGTCACCAATCATAGAGATTATACTGCTTTTCAGAGTCCCACATGGTTCGTTGCAAAGAAGGTCGATGGTTGTCAACAGAGTGTCCCGCGTCAATAGCAACCTCGATGACAAAGCCAAAGTCTTGAGCGTGTTTCCTAATCCATGAAAATCCGCACGTTCCCCTTGTATCCTACGAAGAACAGAGAAGTTCATCTCTAAGTTTGCCTCCATCCTCCAATCTACTCTCCTCCCCGTTGCAATTCTTCGCGTCGTCGTCGTAATCATCCTCTTCTTCTTCATGTTCATCTTCATTTCCGCGTGCGATTTTGATGAAGAGCTCCAGGATAAATCGTGGTCATCAGATTCGACTATCCAGGTTCGAGAACTGGGTCGAGCCTCGGGCTCGCTGGGGTTCGGGTTTAGAGTGTTGGGCCGGAAGGTTCGCTCATTGTAAGGACATGCGATTTTGTTTGCTTTCTACGATGTCTACTGTTTGCACAATGTAGAAGCTGCGTATTATGTTGGTGTTCTGGGCAGTGGTTTGAGCAGCATATTGAAGAAGGAAAAAGAGAAAAAAAAAAGGGACAAAAAGTCAAAAATTCGGAATTCGACCTTATAAGATATAAATTTCACTAGTAATCTATGAATGAACGATTTTAAAGATAGCAAAATTCGTTGAGATTAATCGATCTAGTAGTATCAAAGAAGTTAACTCAAGAGGGTGAAAAACAAACAATGTATTTACTGAACTTCATGGAAACGTTTTAATTTCTAAATATCACTCATTTCTGGAAAGTTTATGTCTCTTATGAATTATGTCGTAAGAAGAAATCCAGATTTCAATTTTTTTTCCCTTTTCTTTTTAAAGTTGTAATGTCGCTACTTTTTTAAAAGAATAAAAGAAGTTTCAAGGTCATGGGATTTGAACCCACGAACTGTCGCACAACCTTAATATTGTTAGTGAATGCAGAAATATGATGTTTCCTACTAAATACGAATTCCTTTTTATGGAGGTAAATTTAATAAATGTTGATAAGTGTCGGAATTTTAGAAGTAAACACAAATATAGATGATTTGTTGGTAATTTATCAATACTAATAATTTTTGTACTAACTTACAAACTTTTATTTGTATAACTTACTAAATGCTCTTTTTCACTAACTCTCATAAGAAATTGTTAAGGTCAAGCATAAAAACATACCTCGTCTTTCACCTAATGACTACTATATATCACTATATTTAAAAAAAAAACCAAATACGTATGTGAGGTTTACCTTTGGAGACCATTTTGCTCTTTCGTATCAATTGGGCTTGTGTACAAATATATCATTTTCTTTCAAAATGCCCATCCACAATCCCAAACTCTTACACCCACCCAAAATGCTCAACATCAACCAAAGACCAAAACATCCGGGCCATAAGAATATGCTAAATGGGTTTGCAAGGAGGGGCAATTTGGTCTTTTCAATGTGAGTTTTCTTTGTAAGTGGTTATTGAATAAAAAAATGAGATATGTTCATTTTCATATTTTCTCAATTACAAACCAACATTAGAGAAACTTGCCAACTTATGTTAATTTGAATTACCCAATAGTTTAGGTTTTTTTTAATCAACTCTTAATTGAGTACTTGACAACAAAAGGCCATTTAGCCAGTCTTAATGAACTAGTCTATCATGGAAACACATTCCTTAAGGATTAGCATTAGACATTCCATCATCCCCCTCTAAATTTTTGTTGAACTTGCAGGCAAATTGTAGATTTTGAACTCATACCTATCTTACACAAGTTTGCCAAAGTAGAAGGGTACCAAAGCTTCAAAGTTAGCTTACTCAAAAATATTCATTTATGACTTCCGTCTTCACGATAGATTTTTCGCATTTGTCGACTAAATAGTGATGACTAGAGCCACACACAAACTTGATTAATATGCCTTTCAAAAATGGACGAGAAGACTTTTATATCATGTATGTGTAGAATTTTATGCAACACCCCTAACCTATCCATATTGTTTTCTGGTTGATCTAGCTCTTATGCCCCGTGTGGTCAAAACTTGATGAGGATGATGGCAAAGGAGGTTGGGCATCGCGAGGGCATGCTTTTGGCAACCAAGTTCCACATAACCTAGATTCCCACCAAACGAGTCTCTTGAAAATGTACTTAATTGTTTATCTTGAGGAATTCAACCAGTGAGTTGATTTTTTGAGAGGTTTAAGTACCTAAGGGATGCCAAATCTCCCAATTTTCTAGGAATCACCCCACCAAGCTTGTTCGAAGAAAGATCAAGCCATTCAAGAATAGTCAAATTCCTTAGAGTTACAAGGATGGAACCAATAAGGTGATTATGAGAAAGGTTGAGCCCTATGAGAGAGTGAAGATGTCCAATAACCCATGCGATATCCCCTTGGAAAGAGTTGTGCGATAGGTTAATCACTGTGAAGAAGGTCAAGATCTCTAGTAGCTTAATTTGCCCCTTTATGCTCACAGTGACTAAATTTTCATATCCAATAGACCTTTGGAAAAACAATGTCTTATACAATGATTTGTTTTGCCTATAATCTTCATTCATCATGGCTTTAAGATTCATTATCAAAGTGGCTAGCAAAGGACCACCAAAGTTGTTGTTGGAGAGGTCCAAAATGTGTAACTTAGGAAAGGGGTGAGCTTCCTTGGGTAAATTCAAATATCTTTAAAATTGTTGGACCTCAAAACGAGAACTTTTAGTTCTGGGAGTGTTTCCAACCATCTTGGGAACCTATCCTCTATCTGATTGTCACTAAGATCCAAAATTTCTAGATTTTTACATTTGACAAGAGACTATGGCAATGTGCCTTCTAACCGATTTTGACTCAAATCAATAGTCAACAAGCTATTTCTCCAAGAAAATGATTGAGGAATTGTGCCTTCAAGGAGATTCATTCGCAAGTTGCTGAAATTTGTTAAGCACCAAGGCAAGCTACTTGTTAAGCTGTGTTCGACAAGTCGAGGTGCTCAAGCTTTGTGGCATTGCATTTTAGAGGAAGCGTTTGGGAAGGGGACGGCAGATTCCAAGGATGGATCGGTGGTGGATGCTAAGAACCCAAAGCTGAACGACGATCCTGACTCTCCAATGTACTCTGGCGTGGATTCCAACTAGAGCCAAGATAGAGATCGTTGAGGAGGAGGACCCAGAGGAGGACCCTGAAGAGGAATCAGAGGAGGATCCCAAGGAGGATTCGGAGTATGACCCCAGATGAAGACTGAGACCCTCACCCTTGTCTACTGACCTTGTTGTGTTGTTGTTGAACTAGTTTGAGTAGAACCTGACCTTAATAGTATACCTTGTATATATATGCATAATGGTTTACATTGTATATAAGTGTGTGGCTGTTTTTGGTTTCAACTTCTTTGCCCTACTTTCCTATCCCATTATTTTATTGTTTGGGGATTATTTATATGCTTCCGCTGGCGTATTAAAATTGAAAGGGTCGGCAATGCGTCTTGGGATGTCGTTATTATATTGACCAAACGAGGGATGGATACGCGCTCGAGGATCAGAGTGTGACAATTCCTCACAAAGGAAACTCAACACATTCAAGAGTGACTCGTTCATGGGTAATCCTGGATTATGCGGATTTCCATTGGTAGGGACATGCCCAAACAGTTCAAGAGAAATTGCACCAGTAACCTTCCTTCCGGAAAATGATAAGAGCATGGAGGCTGGTGGTGGGTATGAAATTGTAGTTGGACTCTCTCTAGGATACATTACTCTCGAATCCTAAAAACTTGAATGGCTTGTGGGTTTGCTTGCAAGGAAAGGAGCTAAAATGAGAAAGAAGTCGAGATGAATGCTCGTAGGTCCTATTAAAGAAGATAATCTCCATGCTTTATTGATTGCATAGTAAGATGAATAAGTTTGCGGAATTGACATAGGACATATGATATGCTTATAATTTTGGCCTTTTCATTATTCAAGCGCAGTCTCATCCAAAGACAAAGTCAGGTTTAATAATTTCCTCATTCGCAGGACTTTGAAATCCTTAGTTAACCGGATGCCTTAATTTTATTGTTGGAAAGCAAACGTATAACTTATCAAAATGAGAAAGTTTTCTCAGAGGATCCCGTCCTTGGGATTTGGGTCGTGACTATAAAATGTTTATCGCATCGTTTGACGAATCAAATGCATAATGACATGCCAAATTCATGTGCTACTAACCTTATACTTCTGCGCTCAGGTCTTCCTTCGTAAAGTTTTGTGTACATGTAGCTCTACTGCAACAATCTCTATGCATTGCTGACAAGTAAAAAAGAAAAAAGGAAAAACATATCCCTGAGGAAGTATGGAAAATGACATATTTTTCCTTTAGGCTTCATTTGTTTCGTAAAAAATGTGGCGTTTCTGTAAAATGCTTTTTAGGAAATCATTTTCTAGGAAAATGTAATTATTTTCTGATGTTCGGTCAAAACCTGAAAAGAAGCGAAAAATATTTTCCGCTATTCTATAAGGAAAATCTTTTCCTTCATACACTTTTTTTTTTTCAATAATTTTTTATTTTTTAAAATCTTATTTTTAATTATATTTTTATTTTTAAAATTGATTTTTAAATTATTCTCTATTTTTCTTTTTATTTTCCTTTCTTTTTTTTTTTTCTTTTTCTTCTTTGGCCTGTCGCCGGATTAGTGAGCCTAGCAACTGGCAAGCTAGGTCAATGAGCCAGAGCCCTAGCTCGCCACTGATTGGGCGAGGAGCGAGCTAGGGCTTGAGCTTGCCGCAGATTGGGTGAGCGGTGAGCCTTAGGCTCACTTGTGGCTGGTTGCCAGTGGTTGTCCTGGCTGGCGACCGACCAAGACAAAACTAAAAAAAAAAAAAAAGAGAAGAGAAACAAGAAAAAGAATAAAAATTTAGATTTTTTAAAAAAGAAAAAAAAAAAAAAAAGAAAGATGGAAAGGTTAACATCAGTGTGAGATAATGGAAAACGAGTGAGGAAAATATTTTCTTCTTTTTCAAAAGTGAAAAACATCCTCCCTTATCTGAAAAGACTTTTTTTTCCTACATGAAAAATGTTTTCTCCAACTAATTAATTTTCTATGAAATGAACATTGAAAAATCCGAAAAACTTTTTTCTAGAAGTTATTTTTCGTAAAATAAACAAAGCCTTAATCTTCCGTCCAGCCAACTTCAGGAGTAATTGCTTGACTCCACACACAAAACATGTCATGTTTTTATTAACATTAGCAAGAGACTCGATTAAAGATCGATTGTTTGCAATTTGTTCTGGAACAAGTTGATCGACAAAGATTATAAAATGAACACTGAATTTCAAGACCTTCATTATCGAAAACTTGTCATCTTCATTGCTTGCATCTAAATACCATATGCATTTAGTTACTAACAATCTGATTCAGCAAACTCTTGGAACATCACCAAGATTGACTGCATGTACAGTTGTCCTATGAAGATATTTTGACAAGCCCTTTATTAAACTTAAGCATATTGGAGATCCAAAATATACACGTAATTCATAGTTATCTTACTGGAAAAAAAACGCATAAATGACTGCTCTCTTCATCATGGATTTTTATCCAAATTTATCTATTAGATAGTGATGAATAGAGTCATGTATATATTTGAGATGGAAAATGTCACCATAAACTTAATTAATATGCCTTTCAAGAGAGTGGAGAAGCTTTCCGCATCGTGTGTAAATAGAACAAATAAATTCTATGCTTGATAAAAAAAATCACAAATAAAATCCAACTTATTAGTACCAGTTTGTCACCACGTGTTTGGAACGTACGCCCGTCTTTTATGCATTCAGCTAAGGAAGAAATTCTGGGAGCAAGAATTTTCCACCCCCAATAAACGCGCCGTGACGATCGAGAAAACCAAATCCGCGTCCCCTGTAATTTCTTTCAAGAAGACTTGACTTTTTTGGACGCAGCTGTCCCTCAGCCACTGTAGCAGTAGAAAAACTTGGAATCCAACCAGACCTGCCCCCGCGATTGTAGCAGTAGAAAAACTTGGAATCCAACCAGACCTGTCCCCGCGATTGTAGTAGTAAAATTTTTGATAAGCACTTCATTAAACATAAACATATTTTATTGCTTTATCCTAAATTCTATGACAAGTTGACTTTGAGAAATATTAATCTCAATTATTCTTATAGTATAAATGTTTCGACGTGATCTAAATAATTAAATTATTTTTTTGAGTGAAGTGTCAACAAAGTTTCTAAGCTTTTATTTGCCCTTGTATTTGACGAAATTACATGGATAGTTAATTAGGTAGCCTTTCCTCATGAGGAGAACTAACTCATTCTATAGTCTATTTCTCTTTTGTGGCTAATTAAATCTTGTTACGTCTAGAAAATCTGAAAGGCTGCGTTTTGAAAAACCAATATATTTTTATCGACCAAAGAAAAACAGATATGTTTTTATACTCCACTTAATTCAAAATTGAGTGACAAAAATAAATTGATACAGTTTTTCACCTAAATTATATTCTCTTCAATTCGATTAAATATCTTTTACTAAGAATGAAATAAAATTGAAAATAACTTTATCTAAAACCTAATTAATTTGAAATTAACTTATAAAGGAAGAGTGGAAAGTCCATAAGTTTAATTTATTTTAAAATTATGGTATCAAGTTCAAAATTATAGGCCGCATTTTATACGTACAATACGACAAGCGTTTTTTATTGGTATTTTCAACACTCAATGGTTAACAACCCAAATTAAAAAAAAAAAAATGCGAAAATCACGGACACCAGTATAGAGGTGTTAAAATGGGTCACAAACCCATTTATGACCCATTTAAATTTTAAATGGGTCATAAATGGGTCACTTATTTATAACAAAAGATAGTTAAATGGGTTTCACAATTAAAGGTTTAAGATAGGTGGGTCTTAAGTGGGTTTTTAAATGGGTTAGGTTGAAAACTCATCTTTAACAAAAACATTATAATTTCTCCATTTTCTCTTCAACTTTATAAAAATCGAAATTATAATTTTTTTATTTTTATTTTCTCTTTTCTTTTTCTTCCTTTTTTTCTTTCTTCTTTTTTTTTTTCTCCTTCCTTCTTCCGGTCGCCGGCACGGCGACGGCCGGCGACCGGCCGGGCGAGCCTCGAGCTCGCCGGATTTGGCGAGGCGGAGGCCTCGCCGACGCCCGGCGAGGCTCGAGCTCGCGAGGCTCGAGCCTCGCCGATCCGGCGAGCCTCGAGCTCGCGAGGCTCGAGCCTCGCCGGTTCCGGTGAGGGGCGAGCTCGAGCTCGCTCGACACCGGCGAGGCGGAGGCCTCGCCGGCGTCGGCGAGGCCGGAGCCTCGCCGATCCGGCGAGACTCGAGCTCCGGTGTCGGGCGAGGCTCGAGCCTCGCCGATCCGGCGAGCCTCGAGCTCGCCGGCGTCGGCGAGCTCGAGCTCGAGGCTCGCCCGTGGCCGGTCGCCGGCCGTCGTCGTGGCCGGCACCGGCCAAAGAAGAAGAAGAAGGAGAAGAAAAAGAGAAAAAGAAAAAGAAAAGAGAAAAAGAAAAAGAAAAAGAAAATTATATTTTAAAAATAAAATAAAAATAATTAAAAATTTAATTTTTAAAAAAAATAATTAAATTTCGATTTTTTAAATAATTATTTTAAAATTTATAAAAATTGTCCATTAAATTTATATCGTATAAAACTATTTTAGCAATACAATTTTTAAAAAAATAATATATATATATATATAAAAGTTTGGAAGTATTTTAATAATATAATCTTTAAAAAAAAAACATAAGAATAAGTTTTTCTAAATTTGTTAAATATGAAAATATTTTATTAATATGAGTTGGGTCGGGTCGGGTATGTGTTGGGTATGGGTCGGGTCGGGTTTGGGTCGAAAAATTTACATTAAATATAAATGGGTCATAAATGGGTTAATGGGTCAATTTGGGTCGGACCATTAATGACCCGACCCAAACCTGATCCGACCCACCCGTTTAACGGCTCTACACCAGTAACATAAAAATATAGATGCCGTAAGAAAATGTTACCAATACGTGACTAGTTTCAAATTAATGGGATACTTAATCCAAGGTGAAGCAAGTTGCTCCCCCTGCAAGCACGCATACTCTGGTGGTAATTAGGGGAAAAACAAAAAATATCCTCCCAACCCTACAAGGCAAGTTGAAGTCGTCTCATCGGAGACGATGGGTGGAGAAAGTAGGAGAAAATCTAAGTAAACCCACCAACTGATCTTTCGAAGAAGACTTGTGTTGATAACTCGTCTTAGAAGACTTACGTTAATATAAGTTAGAGCACTCTTAGTTGAGTACTTACGATCAGAAGCCCAATTAGCCGGTCTTAATGAATTAATCTGCCATGGAAATACATCCTTTAAGGATTAGCATTAGACATTCCATCACCTCGCTCTAAATTTTTGTTAAACCTCCAGGTGAATTGTAGATTTGGGACTTGTACCTTTCTCACATATGTTTGCCGTAGTAAACGGGCTATTGGGGCTTCAAAGTCATCTTACTCAAAAATATTCACAAATGATTATAGTCTTCACAATATTTTTCACAATTTTCTACTAGATAGTGACTATCAACACACATCAACTTGACTAATATGCCTTTCACAAAAAAGAGGAGAAGAATTTCATATCGTGCATATATAGGGCAATCCCATTCCATGCTTGATTTGACATTGCAAGAATTTGTGAATTCCCATATGGAATGAATGCCCTAAAAACCCCTCTGCCTTTCATGTATCCAGCTATGGAAGAAATTCTATGGCACCAAGAATTTTCCATCCCAAGTAACCCCACCAAGACAATAATTTCAAATTTGTGACCCCAGTAATATCATTGCAAGAAGACTTTGACTTCTTAGCACTCATGATTAAGTGCTCTGCTGTCCTAGAGACATTGTGCTCGAGCAGAAAACATGGGATTCTACCATAACCCATGTCCGTTCTTTTCCCCTTCTGCGTTGACCGTAAAATATTTGACAAGCACTTTATTAAACTTAAAGATGTTGTCACTTTATCATAAATTCCACATTAATTCTTGTACACTCACCCAAAATGCTCAAAACCAACTAAAAGCCAAACCATCTATACCATAACTAGTAATATGCTAAAATGGGTTTGCAGGAGGGGCAATTTGGTCTTTTCAATGTAACATTTTCTTAGAGATATGGAAGTGATCATTAAATAAAAAATAAAGTATGTTTTTTTTTTTTTTTAAAAATATTTTCCCAGTTACGAACCAACATTAGTGAAACTTGCCAACTTATGTTAACTTAAATTACCCATCAGATTATGGAGCAAAAATTATCCATTAGTTTTGGTTTTTTATCCACTCTTAGTTAAGTACTTACCAACAGAAGCCCATTTAGCCGGCCTTAATGAATGAATCTGCCACGGAAATACATCCCTTAAGAATTAGCAATAGACATTCCATCATCTGGCTCTAAATTTTTGTTGAAGTTGTTGGTGAATAGTAGATCTTGAACTTGTACCTATCTCACACATGTTTGCCATAGCAAATTGGGTATTGGAGCTTCAAAGTTATCTTACATGAAAATATTCGTAATGGACTACCGTCTTCATAAATTTTTTTCCACACTTATCTACTAAATAGTGATGATCAGAGCCAGGCATAGACTTGACTAATATACCTTTCAATAAGACTTCCATATCGTGTATATGTAGAGCAACCACATTTTGCGCTTGATATGACATTGCAAGAAAAAATAACCAAAGAAAACCCAATTTATTAGTACAATTTGTGAATGCCCATTGGGAATGGATTCCTTGGAAATCCCTTCACTGGCTTTTATGCATCCAGCTAAGGAAGAAATTCTATGGCACCAATAATTTTCCATGCCCAAGTAAATCCCACCAAAACAATAATTGCAAATTTCTGACCCCAGCAATATCATTTCAAGAAGACTTCAACTTCTTAGCACTTGTGATTAAGTGCACCGATGTCCAAGAGCCATTGTTCGAGCAGAAAACATGATTCTACCAGATCCTGAGTCTGTTCTTTTCCCTTTCCGCGTGAATGCAAAATATTTGACAAGCACTGTATTAAATTTGTAAATTTTTCATCACTTTATCTTAAATTCCACAATGATTTAACTTTGAGAAATATCAATGTCAACTGCTCTTCAATTATACACGTTGACACGTGATCCAAAGGTATAAAAGAGGTACCAAAAAACTGAAAGGTTGTATCATCAAAAAATATATATGTTTAGAAGAAAAAGAATTTTTTTTTATCTAAACTCCATTTAATTCGACAATTGATTACAAAATAATAAGATTGATAATTTTTTTTATCTAAATGATACAGTCTCTTTAATTCAATTAAATATCTTTTTTACTAAGAATGAAATAAAATTGAAAATAAGTTTATCCAAAATCCACTAAATTTGAAATTAACATAAAAAAACAAAAGTGGAAAGTTTTCCTTAAGCTTTAATTTTCTTTTAAAAGAAATTTAGATAGTAGATAAAGAGATATGGTCTCAAGTTCTAATTTATAGGCCATATTTTGTATGTCCAATTCGACATTTGTTTTTATTGTTATTTTCTACTCCCAACAGTTAACGGCTCAAATAAAATACTTGTGAAAAATTACATGCACTAGTATCAAATTAATGGAATACTTCATCCTAGGCGACGCAAATTGCTTCCTGCGTGCACGCATAATTCTGGTAATAATTAGGGGGAAAGAATAGGGAAATATTCTCCCAACCCGCAAAGCAAGTTGAAGTCATCTTTTCGGAAACGAGGGGAGGAGATGGAGTTGAAAATCTAGCCCACCAAGAGATCTTTGAGAGAAGACTTGTGTTGATAACTTGGCTTATTAGAAGACTTATGTTACTATAAATAGAAGCACTCTCCACCACCACTTAACTCGCTCACATGCTAATGTGGAAAATGGGGTGCCATCAAAACCTCAGCCTCCTCTGTTTCGCACTTTTCTTACATTCCTCTCTTTCCTTTGCCTCACCCTCCTGCCCTCCCGACCAACGTGATGCCTTGCTCCTTTTTAAGAATTCCTTCGTGCTTGATAGCAGGGCATCAGATTATTGTTATAGGTACCCATCTTATCCAAAAACAAATTTCTAGAAGAGGGGTCTTGACTACTGCTCGTGGAATGGTATTACTTGCAACGAAGACACTGGTAACATTGTTGGTCTCGACCTTACTTGCAGTTGGCTTCGAGGTGCTCTCCATTCCAATAGCTCCCTCTTTCTCCTTCGCCATCTTTGGATCCTCAACCTTTTTGGTAATAACTTTTCTGGCTCACACATTTCGCCTAATTTGAGTGCACTCACAAAACTGACTCATTTGCATCTCTCTCGTTCACATTTTTTTGGTGTTGTTCCTAGTGAAATCTCTCGCCTCTCCAAGTTGGTGTCCGTTGATCTCTCTTCCAATATTGATGAATCATACTCATTCCCTTTTATTAAGTTGGAAAGTTCGGTCTTCACCATGCTTGTTCAAAATCTGATTGCAATGAGAGAGCTTGTTCTCAATTTTGTAGACATGTCCTTGGTTTCACCCATATCCTTTGCAAATTTGTCTTCTTCTTTGACATATTTAAGTGTTTTAAATTGTTCCTTTTGGGGGAATTTTCCAACTACTGTTTTTCACTTACCGAGCCTTACTACTCTCTTTCTACGTCAAAATCTCGACATGTCTGGGATCCTTTCCAAATCCAATTGGACTTCTCCTCTTGTGTACTTGTCTCTTCGCCGTACGAGCTTTTCGGGAGAAATACCCAATTCAATTGGTAATATGACAACCTTGGAAGTTTTAGATCTTAACGATTGCGGGTTCACAGGACACATCCCCTCATCACTGGGGAATCTCAAGCAACTCCAAACTCTAGATCTTGCTGGGAATAACTTTTGTGGAGTTGTAGAATTTGAACCCTTTACAAAGCTTAAAAATCTTTGATTTCTCAATGTTTCCCAAGAACTTAATCTACCCTCCAATGCATTGAATTATACATTCCCGAAGCTTGAAGTGTTGTGGTTGTCTTCTTGCAACTTGACCGAGTTCCCCTATTTCTTGAATTCGTCAAAAAGATTAACATGCTTAGTCCTCTCTTTTAATAGAATTAGTGGGGAGATCCCGAGGTGGTTTTGGGGAATAAACCATGATACGTTGGAAGAATTAGATCTTTCGCATAATCTTTTGGAGGGAGGTATACAACAATTGCCGTGGAAGCAATTGCGGTATATCATGCTTCAAAACAATTCATTCCAAAGACCACTCCCAATCCCTCCACCTTTTACTTCTCACTTTTATGCCTCCAACAATGGTTTCACGGGTGAGATCTCCTCATCTATATGCCAGTTGAATTCACTTTTGTACTTATATTTGTTTAACAATAATCTCTCTGGGAATATACCACCATGTTTTGGTAATATGACCAATCTCTTCTATCTGGACTTGAGCAGCAATAAATTCCAAGGGCCACTCCTCATCCCTCATCCCTCATCCCTCCACCTTCTACTTCTTACTTTATTGCCTTCAACAATGGTTTCACTGGTGAGATCCCCTCTTTAATTTGCCAGATGCGTTCACTTAGGTACTTATATTTGTATAACAATAATCTCTTTGGGAATCTGCCACCTTGTTTTGGTGATATGACCAATCTTGAGTATCTTTTCTTGAGCAGCAATAAATTACAAGGGCCATTGCCGTGTTCTCTAGTTAAATGTGTGAACTTATCGATACTAGTTCTTAGGAACAATGAGTTCAATGATACATTCCCACATTGGCTGGAAGCACTGCAATTATATGGCCTTGATTTGAGTACCAACAGATTTCATGGTAGTATTAACCTCACTTCCTTTGGACTCTCCTTCCCTACTCTTAAATATTTTTTAATTTCCTATAACAATTTTATTGGGCAGTGGCCTACACATGGTTTCCCAAACTCCTCATTGGCTATAATGGAGTTGTCCAACAACAAGTTTGGAGGGCCAAATCCACTTCCATCTCCCTTCACATTTTTTTATTCTATTGCCCACAATAACTTAATAGGAAAGATCCCTTCATTGATATGCAATGCCACTGAGCTTGAGCACCTCGACTTGTCCGAAAATGGCTTAACAGGTAGCTTGCCTCAATGCTTGACAAATTTTGGCACCAATCTGGTAATTCTGAATTTGCGAATGAATCACCATGAGGGCACAATTCCTCAATCATTTTCTCAAAGAAATAGCTTGTTGACTCTTGACTTGAGTCGAAATCAGTTTGAAGGCACATTGCCCCCATCCCTTGTCAACTGTAATTATCTGGAAATTCTAGATCTCAGTAACAATCGGATAGAGGATACGTTCCCCATATGGTTGGGAACACTCCCAGAACTAAAAGTTCTCATTTTGAGGTCCAACAATTTTAAGGATGTTTTGAATATTCCCATGGAAGCTCACCTTTTTCCCAAGTTAAACATTTTGGATCTCTCAAGTAACAACTTTAGCGGTCCTTTGCCAGCCAACTTGATAGTGAACCTCAAAGCCATGATCAATTGCAGAAATGGGCAAGGCAAATCAATGTATATGACACGGATTTTCCAAAGTATGATGGGATATGAAAATTCCGTGACTGTGATGGGATTTGAAAATTCCGTGACCGTGAGCATAAAAGGGAAAGAGATTGAGCTAGAGAGGATCTTCACCCTCTTCACAACCATCGACTTGTCACACAACTCTTTCCAAGGGGATATCCTGGGAGTCATTGGAAATCTTCGCTCTCTCATAGGGCTCAACCTTTCTCATAACCACCCTACTGGTTCCATTCCTATGACTCTAGGGAACTTGACTAATCTTGAATGGCTCGATCTATCTTCAAACAAACTTGGTGGGGTTAATTCCAAGACAATTGGGAGATTTGGCATTCCTTGGATACTTAAACTTGTCCAAGAACCAACTAACGGGACGCATACCTCAAGACAACCACTTTAGCACATTTTCAAACAACTCGTTTGGTGGGAATCCCGGCTTATGTGGAACTCTATTGCCAAAAGCATGCCCTAGTGATGCTCAACCTCCTCCACCATCGTCCTCATCAAGTTTTGACCGCAAATGGCATGTGAGTTGGTTCAAACAAAAAGAAGTGTGGATAGGTTATGCATCTGGAATGGTAATTGGGATTTCCATAGCTTACATTGCGTTTGAAACGAGAAGGCCCAAATGGCTCACGAGAGGTGTGAGAATACTGGAGAAAAGAGCAACTAAGTGGTTGGAGAAGCCAAAGCGGGCCATCAAATTTCATGGACAATGAAACTATGTGAGGAGTTGTCTCTTTAAGTTATGCAACGTAGATTCAGTAAATAAAGATGTCACTAGACTAGCTTGTAATGTCATTTCCCTTATGAAGGTTTTATTTATTTAATGTCATCTCATTTTGCTTCTTAGTGCAATTGTATATAAGTTTAATTAAGAAGATGAATAATGAGATTTATCGAGCATGTGGTTTTAAAAAGAGAAGAAGAAAAAAACACAATGAATCTAGTGCCATTAAGCTCTACATATATCTCTTCCATCTTCTAGTGTGCGTAGCTTTTATTTGTCAAGGATCAGCCAAAATTGTTAATAAGTTAATCTGTCGAGGAAATATGTCATGAAGAATCAACACTTTAATCTTTGAAGTTGCGGGTGAGAAGTAGATTATGGATGGAAGCTAAGCTATTATACATTGTCTTTGATAGAGAGGACGAGTCAAAGTTTAATAGAAAATGTTTAGTAGAATATTCAAATTATATTCAAATAATTCTACTGAAAAATAACAAGAGAATTCCCTCCTTCAGCTTGACTTATGCATGCCAAGAATCCTCGATATTTTAGGACTGGTAACCAATCATCGTTTTTCTTTATTTAGTAAAATATTCAATGGGGAGAGAACCTTCTTTTTTGTTATTGTTTTTCATTTTCTTTTGATAAGGAAAAGGAAAATGCCAAGCACACACCCGCCAGGTGGACAAACTGACTTGTTTACCGTCAGAAGAGAAGTCTCACCTGAGTCAGTATTTTTACTTGTTTTGCCTTGGATCCATACATGTATAACTTGAGACGGGACACACATATAACTTTACTAGCATAATAATTTTTGGTCCACTGTAAGAGTAATAACATATTTTGAGTCAAAAATTCTTTATTATTTTTTTTATGAGCAAAAAACAAATTGTTATTCTCATAGTGAATTTAGGACAGTCACATAAGCAATTATCATATATGTGTGTGTGTGTGTGTGTGTGTGTGTATCTGAAGAAACTTAAAAACATGATTCAACACTGGCCAAATATTTACTACTAAAGTGGAGGATCAAATTTAGTTTTTTTGTTAGTAATTCTTTTCGGATCGAAATTCATCTACCAAAAAATCATTCCATAAGTGAAGCGTATTTTTCTTAGGCAGGTGAGTGGACGCATTAAGATTGAAACAACTAGTCTCCCCGTCCATTTCTTTAATCAATATCTGTCGTTGAAGTCACGAAAATACAAATCACTTTCTAAATTATCAATATTTTACCCCTCGAGTTAAAGCTAAAGGATGAAAACTCCTGCTTTGTCCCTGGCTGCCCCCCGCTCTATCGTAAGTTACGATAAAATGCATTTGAATATGATAATGGATTGATCTCTCTCGAGATCATAGAAGCTCCAAGCCCAGAGTATGACAAGGCAAGATTTTTCCTCAAATAGTGTCACATGTGTTGCCACATCATTAACTAACTAAATTGTAATAAACATATGGCTGTGCACTCTAATGTTTTTTTTTTTTTCCCGCTTTTTAACACATGAATGAGAGAAGAATTATTTAAATCTAAGATATTAAAAAAATTATGTAAATCTATGTGTCACAATTATATAGTGAAAGTTTCTAAGTGCTTAAGTTTAAATAAAGGGGAAAAGTATCAAAAAAGTCATAAACCTTTTATATTGGTATCAATTCAGTCCATCCGGCTAATTTAAGCAAGAAATTGCTAACATGGCCACCGGTGGTCTTATGTGGCGCCATATGGACAAATTTTATAATTTTTTTATATCTTTTCAGATTTTTAAATTATTTTTATTTTTTTCCCTTTTCTTTTTCTTTATTTTACCTTTCTCCATGATGCCCTCACCGGTCACGAGTGAGGGCATCAGGCCGTCCCCCAGATCCAAGTGAGGGCCACGATGGCCCCGCCTAAGGCGACATGGCTCTCACCCGCCATGAGTGTGGGCCTTCGTGCCCTCGCCTATGGCAGACGAGGGCATAGAGGCCCTCACCCTTGGCCAATGAGGCAACCGTGCCCTCGCTTGTGGCCGATGACGAGGGCACAGTGGTCCTCGCTGGCCAAGGGTGAGGGTTTGGGCCCTCGCCTAGATCTGGGTGGGGGCCGATGCCCTCACCTGTGACCGGTGAGGGCACAACGGCCCTCACCATTGGCTAGTAAGGTCACGGGGACCCTCGCCCCGACTAGCCTGTGGCTGGCGATGGTCGATCGACAACTGGCCAAGGGGTAAGGAGAAAGGAAAAAGAAACAAATAATTTAAAAAATGTGAAAAAAGTATTTAAAAAATTATAAAATTTGTCCACGTGGTGCCATATAAGACTGCCGGTAGCCATGTCAGCAGTTCCCAGCTTAGATTAAACGAAATGATTGAATTGGTACCAATGTGAAAATGGTTTATGACTAAATTGGTTCAATTAAAAAGTTTAGGACTGACTTGGTACTAATGGAAAAGATTTAGGACTATTTTGGTACTTTTCCCTTAAATAAAGTCAAAGTGCATGAGCTGCGATATATGCATAAAGTAAAAAGTAAAATGTAAGTCATTCTAGATTAAAGGGCTAGTATGAACACCTAGAGGGGGATGAATAGGGTGTAAACAAAAATCTTCACAAAATTTAGTAGAAATAATTTGCCTTTAAAAATCACAAACGAATTTAGACTTTAGCAATTAGACAAAACTTCAAACAAAATAAAGGGGTTTAGATAATTAGAGCTATGAATCAAAATAAAGGAGTTTATGGAAGAAAATAAGAACACAAGGTTTATAGTGGTTCGGCTTAGATAAAGCCTATGTCTACTCTCTCACGCTAACAGCCCACCGGTTGGATTTCACAAAGAATCAAAAGAAATTTTACAAGTTGGTGATCTCGACTTCTTAGTGAAGAGTTTCTACTAGTCTCTCACAAAGTCTCACTATGAGTTTCTCTCTTTTGTATACAACTTTGAGCTCAGTGAATGGAATAACAAGGAACAAGGAAGTTTCAGACTTTGAATTTTTTCTTTCACGCATTATATCGAACAACTAGAGAGTTTGCTTTAAATACTCATTCATGCCTTTAGGACCGTTGGCACTTTCCAAATGAATTATTCCAATTTACCCGTTGGACAGAATCAATCAAGGAGATCTCGAGTCATTTGATGATTTATGATGAAAGCCCGTCAATCATGTTCACTCATACAATCAGGATCTTGATTTCCATAAGTAGAACCTTCCAACTTTACTCGCCTTTCAAAAGATTTGAATATCGGAATTGATTCCAATAAGGATAATCAATCATGTAGGTGCTAAATCCAGCCATAAAGTCATCAATAAGTCATACAAATCGAATCATTAAACAAATAAAGATAATCTCGCATCTGGATAAGTCTTCATTCTTCAGTCTGGAAACTGTTAGCAAGGGCAGACTTTGAACCTAAAGTTTAGCGGTCTTCAGACTTTGACACTGAAGTCTGGAAGTCTTCATACTAGACTTTGGAAAGGTTTTGTTAACTTCAAAACAGTTAAGGAGTTTTCTCCAACACTAGACACCCTCTAGCTTAATCTTTCGCTTTGTTCAGCTTGTAAAGTTTATATGGACTTTCATTCGATGTCGGACCCTTCAATTTAACATGCAAAAAATTCTACATTAGGACTAGAATCAGACCCGTTTCATGCACTGGACATGATGACTTAAAAAAAAATAAAAATGAACCAACAACCTATAATATACTTATTTCTTGTGAGTTAGTATTGTCATGTTACTTGATCTTAATTACTCTGAAAACTAATAAACTGAAAACCTTTTATTGGATAAACATTTCTTATAAATCACATTAGTATTACTATCTAAATATATTTAATAGATAACTGAGAGTGAGGATGCAATGACTAATTACAAAATTTATCTAGTTTAGAGATACGGTGGACCAACCGTGCCGCCTTATGGCTTGACAACATAAACATGATGCATTCTACCAAATTAAAATGGAATTTGCTGAAATGGCTTATCCCCTGCTCTAAATTGGCAGCAAAACATCTTAACAAATGACATATTTTAAAAATTCGGCCAAATTTCCTCAAATTAGATTACTGTACCAAGCAATCACTTTGTATGATGGAGCCAAGGGAATCTGCGATTTAGTTTAGTTTGGTTAGGCATTGCGCCAACAATCTATGACTTTTTTTTTTATATCATATTTTGTGCCTAGAAATTAATTAATGAGTGAGTTGGCTTATTATTTACTATCTAGGGCCAGAAAACACAAGGAATAAATGATTGAGAACATGGCTAATTAGCTCTATCTTAGTCTATATTATCATCCTCTATAACTAGCTAATAGGGGTGAGTATAGTTCAGGTGGGCAGTTCTCACATTGGAACCAGGAACTGCCCACTAAGGACCGGTTCCAAAAAATTGGAACCGGGAACCGCCCATTAATTCCATGAATCCACCTGAGAACTGGATCGCCGATCCAGTCTAGTTCCTAGGTGGGTCCATGGAGCCGATCCCCAATCCCTACAAATTACATTCATCAATTAATATCTTGGTGCACCTAGTTTTTATTTATGCTCTTAAAATGAGCCGTTGGCTCTTAATTTCGTATGTGACGACAAAGCGCCATAACATTTATGGACATCTCCAATTAGTCCTCTCCTTCCTCTTTGTTTGTTTATTTTGTTTTGGTCGAGAAAGCAAGTAAAATGGATTATTATAATGAAAATTAAAAGAGAGTAGGGGGTTAATCCTCTTATACATGCAAGACAAAATTAGTTGATAATTTCCAATAGCTACAAATATACATATATATACATATATATTTGATTGAAAAACTACAAAATAATGGTTTTTTTTTTTTTTTTTTAAATATATATAGAGATCCAGTCTAGGTGGGTAAGGCTACGTTTGGTAACGTTTCTGTTAAAAAAATTGTTCTCGAGAACAATTTCTGTTCTCAATAACAATTTTTGAACAAAAATAGAAAAAAACTATTTCTATTCTGGGGAACAATTTTTGAACAGAAGAACACGTTTGGTAACTATACAAAATTTCTATTCCTAGAATAGAAAAAGAACGAAACACGTATGGTAAACTTGTATAATTATTTTGTTTCTTTTAATTTTTAATTTTTTTTCCTTTTTTTTTTCTTTCTTCCTTTTGGCCGGTCGTTGGCCTTGGCCATGGCCGGCGACCGACCGATGAGGGCCGGCAATCGGCCGATGAGGGCTGGCGGCCTCGCCCAGCCACGGTGAGGTCAAGCCTCGCCGGCTGGCGCGAGGTCGGCCTCGCCTTGGCTCGGCGACACCAACCTAGCGGTGGCTGGGCGAGCTTAGCCTCGCCGGATCTAGGTGAGCTCGAGCTCACCTAGCCAAGGCGAGGTTGAGCCTCGCCAAGGGCCGGCGACGCTCCGGCGAGGTCGTCGGCCCTTGATGGCCGGTCGCCGGCCATGGCCGAGGCTGGCGACTGACCAAAGAAAAAAGAAGAAGAAAAAAGAAGAAAAAAAAAAAAAAAAGTTTTTCTACTTCTTGTTTCTGTTCCAAATTTGCTTTCGGAACAAAAGTGTAAACAAACGCATTTTTGTTCTTTTTTTGTTCCCCGGAACAAAATAACAGAAATTTTTGTTCCGGGGAACAAAAACACAATTAAACAAATAGGGCCTAAGTGGGTAGTTCCATGTCTAAAACCAGGAACCAATGACTAGACTAGTACTCATCAATTCCACTAAATTGGAACAGAGAATTGGACCTATCGCCAGGGGAACCGCTAGTTCTAGGCCGGTCTGCTTCGGTTTTGGGCAGTTCGGACAATTCTCGGTTCCTTTGCACATCCCTACTAGCTAATATCCAATTCCTACGACCAAGTCCCACGCTTCTGTTCATCGAATCAAGGTCACGTTCGGTCTGTTTGTATGTTATATTGGACGAGAAAATTTTCTGCTTTATTTGGTATTTGGCGATCCCCGTCGAATCGGACAAGCAAATTTACTTCTATGAGTTCTTTGGAGCAGAATATGAAATTCAAAAGTTGTAAATGACTCATCAATTTTCTAGGTACTTACTATCAAATAATTTGTTCTCGCAGCTCCATATTCCAGCGACTGCCTCTTCTTCTGGATGACTAACAATTATTTATTCTCAAGATTGTGATTACCATTCTATATATCATTTCCAGGATCCCTGCTTTTTGCTTATATCTGCCTCCTGAGCTTTGGTTACCATTCTATATGGTTGTTGTGAAGCTTACTACCACAATGAATCAAGATAAAGGACGGGGCGAGCCGCAGTATCTAGGAGGCTTTGTTTATCAAGATTCAGTCACAGTGACTATAAAAGGATTGAAGACGCAGTTGGTGAAAATTCTAATTGTATTGATGAGTATTGACTCGTTAAGCAACCATTTTTGGTGGGGAGCTTCCCGTGGGTATTGGAAACCTAAAGTCACTCTAAAAGCTAAACTTTTCTAACACCAATCTTACAGGCTACATCCCTCTAAGGGCTAAACTTTTCTAACACCAATCTTACAGGCTACATCCCTCCATCCATCGGGAACTTGACTGAGCTCAAATGGCTAGATCTTTCTTCAAACAAGTTCACCGGAAGGGTTCCTCAAGAACTAGCAAATTTGACGTCTCTTGGATTGTTGAACCAATCAAATAATCCGCTTATCGGACCTATACCCCAGGAAGGCAATTCAACACATTCAAGAGCACCTCGTTCCTGCGGAATATCTGATTATGTGGATTTTCATTGCCAGAGACATGCGCAAACAGTAGATGAGAAATTCCACCAGTAATCATCCTTCAGAAAAATGACACAGACCCTCTCTATATGATACAGTGTTCTCGACCCCAGAACACTTGAATGGCGTGTGGGATTGATTGCGAGGAAAGAAGCTAAAATGAGAAAGAAATCGAGAAGGAACGGTCGTGGATCTTATCAAAGATGAGAATCTCGCTGCTTATTCTTTGCATTGTGAGATAAAGAACTAGTCTGTTGAACTACCATGGGATGGATAATATGCTTATTTTGACCTTTTCTTTATTTATGTGCAGTCTCATCCGAATACATAAAGTTAGGTCTAATTTTCTTATTTGTAGGACTTTGAAATCCTTGCTTAGCCGGATGCCAAAATTTCATTGTTGGAACCCAAAAATATGAACTTATCAAACGGGAAAGTTTAGACTCAGGAAGCTTCTACCGAAAATGGTAGCTCTCTCTCTACGCTCTGTAGAGTGCTTCTACCAAAATGGTAGTTCCTTCTTCTTTAACACCTTCTACCTGGTTTTCTTTTACTGAGTGTTTCGGAGGTGCTACTCCCAGCTGTTAATCTCCCATTTCCTTTTGACCCACTCCATCCTTTCATTCTCTGTTCCATCGGCCCTTACCCACATCCTTTTCCTTTTGCATGTCATCATCGGCCTCACACCTTTGCTGAATTCACTCGATTTCAATTGTGTCGCTTTCTCTGGTTGATACTTTCTTCCTGTTTCGGGTGTTCGATATCCTCTGTTATTGGGTCTTCTGCTGAGACTTTTTCTCACTGTTAGTTTTTCGTCTCTTTGAAATGGACCACCTCACTACCGCAGATGATGCTCGTCTGGCAGCTTTATGCAGTCGCATGGGTCGATTATGGTCCGAACAGCCAGTTGAGATATGGGATGAGGAGGTACCTAGCGACAAAATTGAGGAATGTCAGCTAACTTTGGTGGGTAAGCTTCTCAACAACCCCACAGTTAATTTTCAGGCTTTTCAAACCACTATGAAAAAGGCTTGGCGCACTGAGTTAGTGGAATTCTCACAAGGCGACTCTGGACCATGGTTGTTTGGTAACCATCTTCTTATCTTGAAACCTTGGATAGCTAACACGCCGCTGTCTTGCTATGACTTTAGTACTTGTGCGTTCTGGGTCCACATAGTTGGCTTGCCTTTGGAGCGCTGCACAGAGAATATAATTCGTTGGGCAGCCGGTCATATTGGAAAGGTCACTGAAGTAAACATAACAAATAAAGATGGACTACCGCTTAGAGCAATGAGGGCAAGGGTGGAATTGGACCTTCAACGACCGCTGAAAACAGGGCTTCTCCTGAAGGTTGAAGGCAAAAATTTTTGGTTGGACTTTAGATATGAACATTTATCTTATTACTGTTATTCCTGTGGTATACTAGGACACTATGCCACGGCCTGTAAAACCTTTCCTTGTGATGAAAATAAATTAGATGAAATCAGTTTTCTATATGGCTCTTGGTTGAAAGCAGAGGCACGGGAATACAGCCCTTTCTGGCGTACCTTTTATGATACACAGATTATCCCGGAGACCCCTCAAAATTCTTCCGCAATTATCTCTGTGCCGGACTCGGTTCATGCCGTACCTGCTACTTCAGTGCAAAAATCTGTTCATGTTGTACCTGACATTTCAGTACACAAAAATAAGGGTAAACGCACTATGGAAACGTCAGTCAGAGATCCTATTATCACAACAACAAATCAAGCTACTCAGGATCTTAATACTCTAGATCAGCAACTCATATTGGCAAACCCCCCTGTTACTAGTTCTTCTCAGTTGAAAAAGAAGCTTAAACACTCACATCTTAATGCACGATCCGGACCTCTTAAGAAGGTAAAACGAGCTCTGCATCATGAAGTTCGACATCACTTATAGGAGCAGTTTGATGAATCCGCTTTACAAGACACTCCTATCACTGAGGCAGACACGTCTGCATGTTGGGCCCTGGTGGCTGGCCCTAAAAAGCCACCAGGTGAACAATGAGACTTATAAATTGGAACTGTCAAGGGTTGGGCAATCCCCTGACAGTTCAAGTGCTTAGGGTCTTAGTGACCCAGGAGAAGCCGGATATCGTTTTTTTAATGGAAACAAAAAACCAGACTCAGCAGCTTTTGTCTATTCAACGAAAACTTAATTTCTCAGCAGGTTATATACAAGATCCAGCAGGATTGGCAAGAGGTTTAGCCCTTTTTTGGATTGACAAGGTTTCTTTGAAAGTTACTTACCAGTCATCCGATATGCTAGACTCCATTTGTACTGACCTAGATTCTGGAATTACCATGCGTCTTACTTACTTACATGCTCCTGCTCGCTATCCTCTTCGATAACACCTGTGGACAATTTTAAGACGCATCAGTAATTTTAACTCCCTTCCTTGGTTATGCACAGGGGATTACAATGAAGTATTATATCCATGGGAGAAAGTAGGGAAGTGTCCTGCCGAGTCTTACAGAATGATTTCTTTTCGTGATCTTATTAATGACTGTTATCTTATGGACCTTGACAACAAAGGATGTGCCTTTACATGGTCTAATAATAGATAGGGTGATGATATGGTAAAGGAAAGATTAGACAGAATGCTTTGCACAAAGGATTGGAGATTGGCTTACCCTCTTGCCGAAGTACTCGCCCTTCCAGCCCTCGGCTTTGATCACAGCCCTCTTCTCTTGTTTACTGAAGCACTTCCTAGCTGTAAACGGCAGAAATCCTTCTATTTTGAAGCTTTTTGGCTCCAGGATATCGAGTGCCGTTCCATTATTGCTGCATCCTGGACCTCTTCTCAGCTTGGAGAGGTGACACTTCCTCAAAAACTACTCTATGTTTCTATTGCATTATCCAAATGGAGTTGCTCCAAATTTAGGAATGCACAAACTCAACTTTCTCACCTCAACAATCAGCTTCAATCTCTCACCAATCAACCACATCTTCACTCAAATACCGATGTGATATCAGACCTGAAAGCAAAAATACATAACTTATGGCAGCAGGAAGAAAAATTTTGGGCAATGCGATCCCGGGTTAATTGGCTTAAATGGGGGGACAGGAACACCAAATTCTTTCATGCCACTACGGTTCAACGACGACAACAAAACAAGATCAGAATGCTTCAGGATGATAAGCAAAACTGGATTCGAGACCCTACTGTTCTTAAAGAGATGACTTTCAATTATTTTCAGCAGTTATATTCATCTACAAGATATAGAGACTATGGCCCAACATTAAATCTTTGCAATCAGATTGTGACAGAGGAGATGAATGAACATCTAACAGCTACGATTACTGTGAGGAGGTCCATACTTGCATATTCCAATTAGGAGAAACAAAAGCTCCCGGTCCAGATGGCTTGAATGGTCAGTTTTATCGAGCCCATTGGGATATCCTGCAAGATGACATAATATTAGCTATGCAACAATTCTTTCATACAGGGATTTTATTACCGGCGTATAACCGCACTGCTATTTCCCTAATTCCTAAGATCCCTCACCCATAACGTTTAGATCAATTTCGTCCTATTAGCCTCTGCAATTTTAGTTATAAGATTATTTCCAAGATTCTTGCAAACCGTTTTAAACCCTGGCTGCCACAGTTGATAGCACCAGAACAAACTGCTTTTGTTGGTGGTCGCCAAATCCAGGATAATATTATTGTGGTTCATGAAGTCTTACATCATATTAGAATCCGAAAATGTACAAAGAACTTTCATGTAGTGTTGAAACTAGACATGCAGAAGGCTTATGACCGGGTTGAATGAGATTTTCTCCGAGATTATCTGCTAAAGCTTGGTTTTCATGCTAAATGGGTTCACTGGATATTCCAATGTATCTCTACGGTGTCTTATAGTGTCAAATTAAATGGAGAATTTTTGCCATTCTTCCATCCTACCAGAGGTCTCAGACAAGGCAACTCGTTATCACCGTACTTGTTCATCCTGATGGCTAATGATTTAACAACTCTTATCAAGAATGCAGTGGATAATGGCAATCTTAAAGGTATTAAACTTAATCGATGGTGTCCCACTCTCTCTCACTTATTTTTCGCTGATGATGCCATTTTTTTCCTTGATGCGAAACTTATGGAATGTCAGAACTTAGCTGCTGTTCTTAATGAATACTGCCTAGCTACAGGACAAGCAATTAATCGAAACAAATCAGGGTTATTTTGTAGCTCAGACTGTCCTATTGCCTTGAAAGAAAGTCTAGCTGGAGCCCTTAGAGTTCCTATATTACATCAAACAGGCAGATATCTAGGAATTCCTTCAGATTGGGGCAAATCTAAACAGGAAATGTTTTCTTGGCTTATGGGCCGAGTGCATTCAAAACTTGAAGGCTGGAAGGAAAAACTCATTTCAAAAGGAGGCAAGGAGGTCCTTATAAAATCTGTTGTGCAAGCTATACCTCACTACGCCATGTCGATTTTCAAAATCCCTGCAGCTATTTGTAAAGCAATGGAACAAAAACTAGCTAAATTCTGGTGGCAGTCAGATTACAGCAAGAAAGGCATATATTGGAAGAACTGAGATTGCATTAAGAGGAGGAAAGATGAAGGGGGTTTAGGATTTCGCGACCTTATGGTTTTTAATAAAGCTCTCCTAGGTAAACAAGCTTGGCGTCTAGCCCAAAATCCTACTTCATTGTATAGCAGGCTCCTAAAAGGTTTATATTTTCCATCCCAAGATTTTTGGCATGCTACTAAAGGTGCTAGACCCTCTTGGGGTTGGCAGAGCATCTTATTAGGTCGGGAATCTATTGCAGATAAGGTTTTATGGTCTGTTGGTAACGGCACTCAAATTAAAGTTCGTGAGGATCACTGGTTACCTAGCGGTGTCATTGGAGGTCCTGCTCCTGGGGATGAACCAGTCTTGGTTGCAAGTTTTATATTATCTGATTCAAACTCATGGGATACTTCACTTTTAACTCAGCATTTTGATAGTCAAAGAGTTGAGGAGATCTTATCAATTCCTATTCGCGCTAACTGCACTTAGGATAAACTGATATGGAGAGGAATGCAGAATGGCCTTTTCACAGTAAAGAATTGCTACAATCAGCTCAGAGCCCAGCAAAACAACAATATTACTAATCTGGCCTCATCATCTTTTCAGCCACCCCGCAGATTATGGAATGCTATCTGGAAAATCCGTACTATGCCTAAATTAAGGTCATTTCTCTGGTCTATTTGTAGTAACGCACTAGCGACTAGAGAGAATTTATATAAGTGACACATCTTGACAGAGCCAACTTACTGTATGTGTGATCATCAGGTACCCGAAACCCCATGACATCTTTTCTTGTTATGTCCATGGACCTATGATGTTTGGATGCATCCAGATTTAGCTATTAAAAGTTTTACAGTTGCTGTGCATCACATCGAAAGCTGGTTATTACAGTTTATTGACAGCAAGAATGACTTACCGGATCTGGACACGGTTGCGACTGTCCTCTGGCACATCTGGAAAGCCCATAACGATTTCCTATTTCGCCAAAAACAACCGGATGTTGAACGAGTTGTGCAGTTGGCGATCGCGGAGGCCCATTCCAGACGTATTTTCGCTTCCCCAAAGTCGCGCCCTGTTCCAAACCAGTGTAACTTGAACCACATATGGCACCCACCAGACCCCGGAGTCATAAAAATTAACATTGATGCATCTTACCTTTCATCGTGCAACGCAGCCTCGGTGGCTGGGGTGTGCAGGGACTCAACATGCCATTTGATCGATGGTTTTGCCTCTTCTGTTCGTGCCTACTCTGCCCTGCAAGATCGCGCCTCCTCTGCCCTGCAAGCCGAGGCGATCGCCTTCAACCTCACTTTGCAATTTCTTCTCCAGAGAGGACGCGAGACGGATCAGATCATCGTGGAATCGGATTGCTTGGTAATGGTGGAAGCTGTTTGTGATCCTGCAAAACGCCCGTGGGAAGTTCGATCTATCCTCGACGAAACCCTAAGATTGCTGATTCGGTGCCCTAACCTCCAACTTCTTCACTGTCATAAAGAAGGAAATGTTCTAGTGGACTGTGTTGCAAAGGCCCATCGGACCTCTTTACTCCACCGAATTGGTTTTCTCAGCTACCCCCTTTTTGCAAGATATTGTGTTTTCTGAACTTAATGTAAATTCTATGCTGCGAGCTTAATATATGGTAGTTTCCGACCAAAAAAAAAAAGGGGGCAAGTTTTCACAGAGGATCCCGTCCTTGGGATTTGGATCGCGAATATATAAAATTTATGGCATCGATGATAAACCAAATGCATTATGATATATCAAAATCATATGCTACTGGCATTATACTTTTCCGCTCAGGTCTTCCTTTGTAAGGTTCTATTGAAGCAATCTCTATGCATTGATGATAAGTAAGAAAAAAAGGAAAACATACCCCTGAGGAAATACGGAAAACGACATGTTTCGCTTTTTCTCCCCCATCCAGCCAACTTTAGGAGTAATTGCTTGACTTTACACATTAAAAATGTTTTTATAAACATCAGCACGAGACTTGATTGAACTTCAGTTGACTGCAATTTGTCCAGGATCAAGTTGATCAACAAAGATTATAAAATAAACACAGAATTGAAAACTTGTTATCTTCATTGCTTGTATTTAAATCCCTTATGCATGCAGTTACTAACAATCTGATTTAGCAAACTCTTGGAACAACACTTACATGGACTGTAAATATGTCCCCATTGCACAATGGATTTGATCACTTCGGTTCTTGACTGAGGTGACATAGTTATCTTAGATCATACTTAGTATCTTTTAACAATTTCTTTTTTCTTTTGCAGTTGGAGTTTTGCATTAATTGTCTTCTATTATTCTCTTGATCCGCATTACTAGGTGTTCACCAAAATTGGATTGTCCACGGAATACCTTTCACCGAAATTCATTCTTCAATTTTTATTAAGAGGAGACGGGTTTTGTGACGATTCCAAATAGGAGTAGTATCAACGGAACACAAAGAACAAATATGCTTCAATGGAATTCAATGAATGATGAAAACCAATGACATAAAAAACATTCCCATAATTTAACCCATCACAAAGTGCGGTGACATAGAGATATAATGCCAGAATTTAATCAATGGCGAAGATCTAAAAATTATAATTAAGATACACACTAGAATTCAATTGACGACGAGGTATTTGAAATTGCGACCAAAGTACGAGAATTGAAAGATAATTAAAAGATAATAGTTTTTTATTGATTGATAAGGGCTTTACAAAGTACACGATACGGCTATTAAGAGCCTACAATCAACAGTAACAAATGGAGATCACACAATTCAAATAAAAAAATAACTTCCTAGTCTCCTATTATCTAGCAACACTTATCTAAAATAGCTTAAATGTCCAAAAATATCGCTACTCATCAATTAAACATCGATGTTGATGACTTCATCCCCACATAACTAATATTTGCTCTTATCAATTGCACGTCAATATCATGATGATTTCATCCCAGATAACTGATATAGTTGAGCCTAAATATCCGAAAATATCGCTACTCATCAATTACATGTCCATATTGATGTTGATGAATTATGCCTTTCACCAAACTCTGCTACTATCGACTAAGTCTGTCACTTATTGATTATAATAAAAAAAAGTTGGTCATTTTTAGGTGTCAAAATACGATCCCTTTAAATGAATTGAATGATTTATGGATTAATTGATTCTTCTAAATTAAATAATCATGATTCATCACGTGCCTCCTTGTCATCGCTAAATTCTATTTTTGCTTGCCGAATTTTATCTTGGTTAGATTCATCATTGGACTCGTTTTTCCACAAAAGTCACCTTTGGTGTAAAGTTTTCAAGTGGCCCTCTATCTTTGTCCCTAAGTAGTTGCTCATACTTAGACACTTGCTTTGCCAACTAAAATAAATCGGCAAGGTTTTGGCCTTTGAATTTTTCTCTTAGATTGAATTTCCATCCATTGAAAGCCAAATTTGTGAATTCTTTCTATGAGAGTGAAGTAAGGCATTTATTTCTAACCTTTTTGAATCGAGCAACAAACTGATTGATTGACTCTTTATTGTATTGATAGAGTGTGGCCAAATCAGCAATCCATACTTCAAGTATTATTCTATAAAATTGAGAATGGAATCATCTCTCCATCTCTGGCCAATTACACACCAAATTAGATAGTAAATCAGAGTATGAGGCAAAAGCGGTTTTCGACAAAGAAAAGGAAATAACCTTAGTCTTAAAAACTCATTTGTCCCTACTTCTTTGCACTAGGCTATAAATCGACCAATGTGTTCAATAATAAATTGTTCATTTTTGCCAATAAAAACAATGAATTTGGGAATTTCAAAACCTCTCTAAAAGACTGGTTATTGATCCATTTAGGATGTTATTTTTGGCAAGTAGGTATGATAACACCTTATCTAACCCAAATCGTTGCCGAACTTCTTCAACAATCTTTGTTAGGTTCAATTTTGGATTTGGTTGGCCATTTTGACTTCTAGGCGGCAACAGCAATCTTGCTAGGCTATCAACGTCAATTGGCATGTTAGGTGTAATAAGAATATTCACATTGGGTGGAACTTGCCTTAGATCTTCAACATTTGGCAATTGACTAGCTCGTTGACCAATTTGATTTGCTAAATCATTGTCACCAGTTTGGTTATTTTGATCAACATCAGCCTGATTATTCTCAACATTATGACCTTGATTGGAAGGCTCGGGCCTTTGCATATTTTAACATGGGTTTACTATGACCAACGTAATTGTCATCAATAAATAAAGGGGGAAGATGAATTTACCTTATTACCTATTATCTAGCAACACTTTCTAAAAATATTTAAATATTTAATAATATTTAAATATTTTTTAATTTTTATTACTTTTTATTTTATTTTATTTCCTTTCCTTTCTTTTTTGCTTTCTTCTTTTCCTTTTGCCGGTGGCCAGCCACCGGCCATTGGCCTCGCCCACCATAGATATCTTCGCCATGTGCCCTCTAAGGTTTTGAGGATGAAGCCGGCCTATATAGCAAAAAATGCAAAAGAAGAATGCCACTGTTGGTGCTTTTACTCGAAAATTAATATCTTCCCTCTAACTTTTTTTTAGGTTCATAAGTAGATGGAGGATTTTGTTTTTGGGGCAAATCTAGAAAGATCGATGGTATTTTGCAAGTTCTAGTGACACCTTTTCATCCCATTCTGATACATGCATGCGACGTAAATCCATTAGAAATTTACACATTTTGAATGGTTAAAAGAGTGAAATTGAGATAATGTAATTTGATATATTATCAAGTAGCGCACCTCAATCATATAAAAAAAAAAAAAAACATAGAAGTAGTGTGCCTTGCCTGTAAGGGCCAGGGAAAACCCTTGGGACATTTAAATTGTATAATTAGGTCATTAAATTTATATAGCTTTCCTAACAAATGTTTTCAACTCTAAATTTGATTAACTGGAGCTCATTTGTTCAATGAAGTGGGCAAAAGTCCGACATGAAAAGGATCTTTTTGCTGTCATGAGCTACATGAACATGGTTTGCGAGCAATCATCGGGTCTCTAGCCTTTAAAATGAGTAAGGATCACGCCTATTTCCAAGTCAACGAGGGTTGGAGAATATCATAAAATCCCTAAATCATAATTGACAGCAAAATCGGCACCAAACAACTTCCCTGCAAATTTTTATCAAAGAAAGCTCTCGATTCTTAGCTTCTTCCCATTTTATCATCTAAAAAAAAAGCAAAACAAATAAAAGATGTACCTCGGTAACAAGATATGCCAATATACATAAATTCCCAATCTACAAAGTACGCCCCATTCGCTTAATTGTTCTTGGAGTCAATCCATTGTTTTGGCACCTTTTCCATCACATATGAGGATAATATGCCAAATTTTGTGTTAACGTAATCCATACATAAATGTTTAATTAGGTGCCCCAACACCCCCTAAGATCTTATAATAGCGCTTAAACAATTTATAAGAATTCGAATGCCTAGTATAATTGGCATATTAGACCATGTAAGTAACTAATCATGTGAAGACGTGAAAAGATTTCAACAGATTTTGAAAGTTATAATTTCCTTATAATGAAGATTTTTTCTTAGTAATCCTATAAAAAGCTTATTGGCTTTGTCATCAGAAGGTATTACTAATTATTGTTTAGAAATCTTCCTAAATCTTTTTACTGACAAATGAGATTCGACTTGTAAAATGGAGCACTGTTGTTTGATATTACTTTTTCGATAGAGCGTATTATTTTTAGCTCATTTACAAATATAGATAAAAAAAATGCAATTAAAGAATTTAAAACGGCCATTTGTGTGGCATTCGGGTTTTCGTCAGATCTCGAATAAGTAACGGCTCGTCACGGGTCGATGGGAGTGTCGACAGACTGCGTCATTGGCACCATTTGCGGACACTATTTTCGTCATTGTCGGTATAGCATTAGGCCATCGTTTCATCACCACCCATCGTTCTGAAACATCAACTTTTGGAGAGAAATTCCCATGCACGGCCATGCACACGTCTGATATTAACCCCGAGAGGCCTCGCAAATCGACTGAGCTGGAGGCCCGTAGCACGCAACGGCCATGCCTACGTCCGCAACATTTTCTCCAAGCAAGACTACACAAGCAATATAGGCCACGCTCACACCTACGGAGTCAGCAAAAGAAGAGTTGAAGACCTTATTCATGCATAATCATGCACGTACCCATTGATGGTCGACAAATAAGGGACCTTTGACCGAGAGGAAGCCCACGCAAATGGCCCACACGAATGAGGACAAGCCCATGCGTGGTGTGAAGGCCATGACCGCCGAAGAACGACTCCATTTAATTCCCCTCTCCATTCCGTGGGTCAACGATTGGAAAAGAATTGACCAAGCCGCCGCGTATGTTGCATGAAGGGACGAGCTGGCGTGCGTCTCGTTCGAAACTTGTTTTTTCGGTGGGACACCAACGCCAAGAAGACAGCCCAGCGGAAGACACGCCACCCCTTCGACAGTCAACAAGAAAAGGATAATGTTGACCAAGAAACCGAGAGAAGAAGCCACGCCAAGGTCCACGTTTCTCTCTCCCTCTTCGGTGGCCAGCGGAGAGAGCAGCCGGGACAGCATGCAAGCCACGTTCCCTCCACCTGTCCTCGCCTCCTTCTGCCGCCGAAGCTTTCCTTTTGTTGACTGGTTTTTGTCAACAAAATCGGTGACGGGAATAGCAAAACCGAGCGAGAGAGAGAGAGAGAGAGAGAGAACAGCGAGCAGCGAGTGCGAGAGAGAGAAACCGAGAGAGAATAGTGAGCGAGAGAGTGAGCAGAGGGGAAAGAAAGGGACTGTTCCCTCTGCCCATGCACGTGCGCTGCCGACGCCGACGCTGCTCATGCTTGCTGTTGCCGAGCCATGTCCGTGACTGCGAGCTTCCTGATTTCTCGCCGTCGACACCATCGGACTTAAGGCAAGTGAAAGTCTACTAACCTATATAATGCACTACCATTGTTGTCTGATGTAGTGCAGTTAGATTGGAAATACTTGAGTTTTGATGTTGGATGGTGACTTCTAGAATGACTGAATTGATTTAGGACTAGGCTATTGAGGGAGCTGCATATTTCTCATGAATACATGCGATTTTGGCCTTTGAAAATGCATCGATCTTTGTTGTTGCAAAGCTTTGAAGATTTTGATTGTGAACTGTTTTGGAAATCTCCCGATTTAAGTTAAAACTTCTATATACCGAGGCGCCGCTTGTAAATGTTTCAAGAAATGTTTGGTGTCCTTGAAATTCCGAACTTTTATATGAACCATTTTAAAATCTTTAAGGCGGGATTGAGATTTAGATTTACCGATGTGCCGATTTCAAATTACTTATGGTTTTGATAAATTGTTTTATTTCGAGCCTTGATGTACAAGTGCGACTTGAGGCTATTCATGTGGATTTCGAAAAACGTGTGAGATTTAAATGTGAAAATGGATTTTATGGATTTGGTATCATGCTTTCGATTTTATGAATTGATTTCATTTACTTGAAAATGACATTTGCTTCAAAGTCTGTTGTTGTTGCATTGAAAGTGTTTTAGTATTGAAATAATTTAAGATGTTAATGTTGCCGTTGGACCCTCGGGTCAACGATGCCCCTGGAGTAGGGAGGCCCGAAGGCTCGAATGAGTCGATGTCCTTTGGATGCCTGGGGTCTGTAGTGCCCCATAGGTTTTCCCCGGGAGCATCGGGATGCCATTTGTATGCTTGTCGGTATGTAAATCCGGAGGGTAGGGGTAACCATTTTCATGGCACGCCCCGGAGATTTCTCGTGATGCCAAGTGGGGTGCGAGATGCCTAGAAGTGTGACGTAACATGCTATGGATCCCCAGTGGCCTAGTGGCTGAATGCCGGAGGCTTTCGCGACCCCAGGGTGGGTGCGAATGCCCGGAAGGACGCAAACATCGGTCCTCTGGGAGGTGAAACTTTTTTGAATATTAAAATTGACGTCTCTACTAAGTGTGTGTGTGTGGTCTGGTTATAGGACTAAATTGTATGGCATGGAATGAGACGTGTCATAATAGTTTGGCCCTATAATCGGGACTTGTGTGACTGAAAATGATGCATCTTGGTTTCGAAATTGCACTTGCCATTGCATTAAAGAGTTTTATGGATTTGATGCATACTTATTTCTTTGCTCACATGTTTTGTCTATCTTGCATGAAACTAGATTATGATGGTTATGCACGATATAGTTTAGTGGATCTTTTACTGTTGGGTGGTTGTACTCACCCCTTTTGGGGACTAACATTTCAGACTAGACAAGATGCCTCTGCTGCCCGCACCTCCCTGTACTTTCTATGAGATCCCTATCGATTTGCAGTGGGAACAGTCGGAGTATCACGATCACAATTCGCTTGGACTGACATTCATTCTAGTGAGGGTGATATTGACTATCGACACTAGCCTACCCTCGAGTCCGTGCATCAGGAATTCGTCGTCTTGTATGTTCGGAGGAACGGAAGTACTTTGGGGCCGCTGCCACCGCCACCAGAAGACGACAACGAGGGACCGAGTTGCGTGGAGTGACCACGATGGGGAGGACAGCAAAGTGCTCATTTTTGGATGCCGGCACTGAAGGATGGACTCTAGGCAAATGGTTGCTGAAGACGTCGGTCATCTTTTGAAGTGTAGTCGAGTATAGAAGACTACGGCATTTTGGGTGTACCGACTAAGAATGTCCATCTAGTTTATATAAATAAAAGTGTTCGGCTTTTTACTTATAAAAATGTTTAGTTGGTGTGCATCGTTTCTGAATATAGAGAAGGGAGTTGTTGGATACGCTTCCGCTATATTTTCTGTGCAGGGACCAATGAAAAGAATATAAACCCCTAGGACTCATGGACTTATCGAAATCCTTTAGTATCAGACTTTCAGGTTGAGAGAAAGTTAGTGATATGTGGCAACCCAAACGGATCGGGGGCCATCAGGGGTTGCCACGATTTGTCAATTGTGAAGTAGAGATGTGAGTGCCATGACATTGGGTGCCATACACGTGTCAAGACATTGCGTGCACGAGACGCTTCAAGAAGATTTCTCCATGGAAAATCTCCATCGCACTAAAATTTTCCACACGCAAGAGGCCACCATCATGGAAATTCCGTGTCCCAATAATGTCATTTTAAGAAGACTTTGACTTTGACCTTATAGAGAAGACCTTTGTTGATTACTTCATGATACAATAGGGGCTTTATCATAAGTGGAAATGCTAAATTGCAAAATGGAAAGGCATAAGTTCCTCCGCCTCTTTTGTTTCAACGTCAATTGGCATGGTATGTGTAATAGGAATATTCACATTGGGTGGAACTTGCCTTAGATCTTCAACATTTGGCAATTGACTAGCTCATTGACCAGTTTGATTTGCCAAATCATGGTCACCGGTTTGGTTATTTTGATCAACATCAGCCTAATTATTCTCAACATTATGACCTTTATTGGAAGACTCGGGCCTTTGCACATTTTAACATGGGTTGACTACTATGACCAGCGTAATTGTCATCAATAAATAAAGAGGGAATATGAATTTACCTTATTACCTATTATCTAGCAACACTTATCTAAAAATATTTGAATATTTGAAAATATCACTACTCATCAGTTACACGTTGATATTAATGTCGATGACTTCATTCTAGATAACTGATATTTGTTGAGCTTAAATATCCGAAAATATTGCTGCTCATCAGTTACATGTAGATGTTGATGTCGATGACCTATGTTGTTCACCAAATTCTGCTACTATAGACTAAGTTTGTCACTTGTTGATATTATAAAAAATTTAATAATTTTTTGGTGTCAACACAATGGTTGTTAAGGAATACAAGTATGGTTCTCAGAAGGGACATCTAGAAAACAAGTCCTCATCATTTGCACAGGTCGTATTAGATGAGAGGATAATAAGAGGTCCAATTCTGCTTACAGGGATCAACTGAAACATGGCAAGATTAGATGAAACAATTCTCTTTAAAATGACAAAAGTGACAAGCCTCTTCTTTTGTTCGAGATAGTCTTGTTGCACAGCGTTTTTCCAAAAAAACATACATTGGCGAGTTCCCCTTAGAACAATTATCTGATCAAAGCTTGAGCAACAATTTTTGTAAATTTGGAAGAAAGCTGAATAATAAATTCAAAGATATTTGCAAGCACTTTATTAAACTTAAAGATATTAGAGAATCAAATTATCTGCAAAATTCAAAGTCATTTTACTGGAAAAAAAAATTCATAAATGACTGCCCCGTTCATAAAGGGTTACCAAAACGGGTCTATGAGACGGTAGAGCCACACATATCTTTTAAAAAAATGCCACAATAGACATGACTTTCAAGACAAGGAGAGAAGAGTTATGGCATCGTATATATGTAAAATAATCACAATTCAGGCTTGATGTGATATTGCAAGAAAAAAAAATAACCAATAAAATCCAAATTATTTGCACCAGTTTGTCAATTCCCATTTAGAATGGTTGCCCTGAAAAGTCTTCCATTTTCTCATATGAATTCGGCCAGGGAAGAAATTCTATTGCATTAGGGATTTTCCACACTCAACTAACCCTACCACGACAATCAAGAACACAAAATTTGACCCCATTGATGTCATTTTATGAAGACTTTGACTCCTCAGCATTTATAATTAAGTCGCGTTGCTGTCCTACAGCCATTTTGCTCGAGGCAAAATCATTAAATTCTACCGGACACTTTCCCCTTCCGCAACAATTGAAGCCGTGGAATATTTGAAAGCACTTGATTAAACGTTGAGAAGCATTAATCTCAAGTACTCTAGTATTATACATGTTCATATATATATATATGTTTCTTGAGAGAAGTGTCAAGAAACTTTTCTAAGCTTTATTTGCTCTTATATTTGACAAAATTACCAGAGGCTTTCACAATTCTATGGGTTGTTAATTAGGCCAGCCTTCTTTATAAGTAGAACAATTCAGTTAAAATTCTATTTCCTTTTGTACCAATTGAATCGTTTAACTCTAGATTTGCAACTTAAAAAATTCATCTAGAAGGTTGCGTTGTTGAACACAAATATGTTTAGAAGAAAATGAAAATGAAAGCAGTTTTATTTAAATCCACTTAATCCGAAACTGAGTTACGATAAGATTTATAAAATATTCTTACCTAAATGATATAATTTTTCATTCGATCAAATATCTTGCCCTATGAATGAAATAAATGATAGTGCTTATCTAATTCAGCAAACTTTTAAGAAAATGAAAATTACAATATATCAGAAACAACATATTGACATTTGATTAAGTCTTATTTTCTATTTTTAAATTCTCTTTAAGAAGTCCATTTGCAAGGAAGTGAAAATGAAAATAATGCTATCTAAAATCCAATTAATTTGAGATTAGCTTATATAAACAGATAAGTGGGAAGTCCATAAGCTTAAGTCTGTTCTATAATTTAGATAGTGGACAAGCAGGTATGGTCTCACGTTCAAATTATTAGGTCGCGTTTTGTATGTCTGATTAGGCAAGTCTTTTTATTGGTAATTTTTACACTCAATTGTTGGCAAGTCAAATAAAAAACATGTGAAAATTGCCGACCCTAATAATACAAAAAGTTAGATACATGTATAATATGTTAAATAATAAGTGACAAATTTCAAATTAATGGGATACCAAATCAAGCCAAAGCAACTTTTTTCCCTTGCAAGAACGCACGTCTGGCAGTAATTAGGAGGAAAAATTTAAAATATCGAAGGACTCCCAACCAGGAAGGCAAGTTGAACTCGTCTGTCTGCTTCGAGAAAATGGGATAAGATGAAGTTGGAAGTCTATGCGAGCCCCCCTTCAAACCTTTCGGAGAAGACTTGCGTCGATAACTTGGGGAGTATTGTCCAAAAAGTCCTAAATCTATTACATTTTCAACAATTTAGTCCTAAACCTTTTAATTTTGCCAATTCAGTCCTAAACATTTTCACTTTTTGCCAATTGAGTCTATCAAGCTAATTTTGGTCGTAATTCGCTGACGTGGACGCCGGCAGTGCTACGTAAGACCACCGGCACTAATGTGAATAATTTTTAATAATATTTTAATAATTTTTGAATTTTTATTACTTTATTTTTATTTTTTTCTTTCTTTTCTTTTTTGCTTTCTTCTTTTCCTTTTGCCGGTGGCCGGCCGATTGGCCTCGCCCACCATAGATATCTTCTCCATGTGCCCTCTAAGGTTTTGAGGATGAAGCCGGCCTGTATAGCAAAAGATGCAAAAGAAGAATGCCACTGTTGGTACTTTTACTCGAAAATTAATATCTTCCCTCTAACTTTTTTTAGGTTCATAAGTAGATGGAGGATTTTGTTTTTGGGGGCAAATCTAGAAAGATCAATGGTATTTTGCAGGTTCTAGTGACACCTTTTCATCCCATTCTGATATGTGCGAAGTAAGTTCATTAGAAATGTACACATTTTGAAAAGTTACAAGAGTGAAATTGAGATAATGTAATTCGATATATTATCAAGTAGCGCACCTCAACCCTCAAAAATAAAAATAAAAACATAGAAGTAGTGTGCCTTGCTTATAGGGGCCAGGAAAAACCCTTGGGACATTTAAATTGTATAATCAGGTCATTAAATTTATATAGCTTTCCTAACAAATGTTTTCAACGCTAAATTTGATTAACCGGAGCTCATTTGGTCAATGAAGTGGGCAAGAGTCCAACATGAAAAGGATCTTTTGCCATCATGAGCTACATGAACATAGTTCACGAGCAATCATCATGTTTCCAGCCTTTAAAATGATTAAGGATCACACCTATTTCCAAGTCAACGAGGGTCGGAGAATATCGTAAAATCCCTAAATCATAATTCATAGCAAAATTAGCACCAAATAACTTCCCTGCAAATTTTTATCAAAGAAAGCTCTCGGATCCGAGCTTCTTCCCATTTTATCATCTAAAAAAAAAAAAGGAAAACAAATAAAAGATGTACCTTGATAACAAGATATACCAATTTACATAAATTCCCAATCTACAAATTACGCCCCATTCACTTAATTGTTCTTGGAGTCAATCCATTGTTTTGGCACCTTTTCCATCACATATAAGGATAATATGCCGAATTTTGTGTTAACATAATCCATACATAAATGTTCAATTAGGTGCCCCAACACCGTCTAAGATCTTATAATATACACGCTTAAACAATTTACAGGAATTCGAATTCCTAGTATAATTGGCATATTAGATCATGTAAGTAATCCTATAAAAAGCTTATTGGCTTTGTCATCATAAGGTATTACTAATTATTGATTAGAAACCTTCCTAAGTCCCTTTACTGACAAACGAGATTCGACTTGTAAAATGGAGCACTGTCATTTGATATTACTTTTCAATAGAGCATATTATTTTTAGCTCATTTACAAATATAGACAAAAAAATGCAATTAAAGAATTTTAAACAGTCAAATTTGTCAATTGTGAAGTAGAGATGTGAGTGCCGTGACATTGGGTGCCATACATATGTCAAGACATCGCGCACACAAGACGCTTCAAGAAGATTTCTCCGTGGAAAATCTCCATCGCACTAAAATTTTCCACACGCAAGAGGCCACCATCATGGAAATTCCATGTCCTAATAATGCCATTTTAAGAAGACTTTGACTATGACCTTATAGAGAAGACCCTTGTTGATTACTTCATGATACAATAGGGGCTTTATCATAAGTGGAAATGCTAGTTGCAAAATGGAAAGGCATTAGTTCCTCCGCCTCCTTTGTTTCTACTTGTTCTTTCATTCCTCTCTTCGCTTTCCTTCCCCCCCTTTGCCTTGCTGACTAACGCCGTGTCTTGCTCCATCTTTAAAAAAAAATTCGCGCTTGATAGCATGGCACCATGGCATCGGACTCCTGTGATTAGAATGAGCATGTTGTGTCACATCCAAAGACAAGCATCTTTTCCATCACCGATGGGGAAAATGTGCCAAATCTTATGTTCACATAACTGAAAAGTAAATGTTGAATTTAGTGCCCTGACATTCTCTGAGACTTTTTATTACATGTTAAAAACAATTTACAATCATCCAACCACATAATATAATGAGCATATTAAGTGTGGGTTTGGTTTGACTTTAGAAATAGGTTTTGGGTGCAATGCAAATACTGAAAGCCAAAGCTCTTTAAGAAAGGGCGGTCGCATGACCTTAGGCAGCCATCTCGTGGGTTGCGCAACCTCGCCAGCCGCCCTCCCAAAGAAGATGAACAATAAAAACAAGGGGCAAGATTGAAAAACTCAAGAATTGGTGAGGATGACTTTGGGAAAAAATTATTTAACAATAGTTTTAGCATTCCACAAATATTACTTCGAAAAGCCTGCCAAATACCCCAGCATTTCCTCAAGGGGTTTTGAAGGCCGAAAGCCCCTCGGAAAAGCTTAACCAATGCACCATAAGTCATGTAAGAATCCAATCATGTGAAGAAGTGAAAAGATTTCGACAGAATTGAAACTTATTAATTTGTCATAATGAAAGTTTCCTAATAATTCTATGAAAAGCTCAAGAGCTTTATCATAGAGTTATTAATTTTTGATAGCCAAGTTACGAATTTGTATATGCGTTTTTTTAATGGACAAATTGTTACAATCACCTTCATTCTCTCTACTAGCAAATGAAATATAAAGACTATGCTTTTGTCGTTCTTTCGTTCATTTACAAATACCAACAAAAATTGTTATCAAAGAATATAGGAAACTCAAGTTCATAAGTTTTCAAATTGAGTGGTTAGTGCTATGACATGGAATTGGTACATGTGGAGCAACATCGCGCGCAAGAGGACCTTTCAAGAAGACTTTTCCTTGGAAATTTTATGGCACTAAAAGTTTTCACACCCAGCTAACCCGGCCAAGACAACAAAAAAAATGAATACCAAATATGTGACCCCAGTAATGTCGTGTAATGAAGACTTTGATTCTACCAAATCGCATCTTTTCTTTCCCTTTTCAATTGTAGCGGTAAAAAACTTGACAAGAATTTCTTTTAAATTAATCGTTGGCAAGTAACGGAGAGATTAATTTCCAAGAAGAGTTTTCCATTGAAATTTCTACAGCATTAATAATTTTCCACACTCAACTAACCCCACCAAGGCTCTTTCCCATGGAGATTCGGTGATCCCCATTATTTTATTTTAGGAAGACTTTGATTTTGACCTTTAGAAGGCTCACTTGATCACTTCACACTATAGAAGGGCTATATAAGTGGAAGCACTGCCCTCCACCACCAATAAACCCACTCGCATGCTAAATTGCAAAATGGGGTGGCATCAGATCCTCTGCCTCATTTGTTTTCACTTTTTCTTACATTCATCCCTTCAATTTGCTTTGCCCCTTTGCCCTCCTAACCAGCGGGATGCCTTACTCCATTTTAAAAATTCCTTTGTGCTTGAGAGCAAGGCATCAAACCCTTGTTATTGGCCTCCCATTTCCTCCTTTTATCAAAATATAAACCCTATCAATTCTTATCCAAAGACAAATTCATGGTACAAGAGCATGGACTGTTGTTCATGGGACGGTGTCACTTGTGATGGTGCCACTGGTAATGTCATCGGTCTCGATCTTACTTGTAGTTGGCTTCGTGGCACTCTCCATTCCAATAGCTCCCTCTTTCTTCTTCACCATCTTCAGAACCTCAACCTTTTCGGTAATGACTTTGCTAGCTCTCACATTTCATCTAATCTGAGTGCATTTACAACATTGACTCATTTGAATCTCTCTTTTTCATGCTTTTCGGGTTCCATTCCTAAAGAAATCTCTGGCCTTTCCCAGTTGGTGTCACTTGATCTCTCTTACAATGAATTTTTTGACACATGCAGGCTAGAAAATTCTATCTTCACAATGCTTATTCAAAATCTAACAAAATTGAGAAAGCTTGTTCTTGATGAAGTAAACATGTCCATGGTTTCACCAAAGTCCTTTGCAAATTTGTCTTCTTCTTTGACATATCTAAGCGTTCATGCTTGTTCCTTAAGGGGGATATTTCTAGGTAGTGTTTTTCAATTACCGAGCCTCACTACTCTCGATATAAGTGAGAATAATAACTTGTCCGGGATTCTTCCCAAATCCAATTGGACTACTCCTCTTGAGTCTTTGTCTCTCATGTATACAAGCTTTTCGGGAGAAATACCTGATTCAATTGGTAACATGAAGAATTTAAGAGTTTTAGGTCTTAGCCAATGCAGATTCATAGGACACATCCCCTCATCAATGTGGAATCTCAACCAACTCCAAGTTTTGTATATTGGGCAGAATAGCTTTAGTGGGGTTGTAGAGTTTGAATTATTTACAAAGCTTGAAAATCTCCGAAATCTTATTGTTTCTCTAGAACTAAATCTAACCTACGATACACTCAAGTATACGTTCCCGAAGCTTGAAATTTTGGTGTTGTCTTCTTGCAACTTGACCGAGTTTCCCTATTTCTTGAATTCATTGAAAAGATTAACATACTTAGACCTCTCTTTAAATAGGATTAGTGGGGATATTCCGATGTGGTTCTGGGGAATAAGCCACAATACATTGGAAACATTGGATCTTTCTAGTAACCTTTTGGAGGGAGGTATACAACAATTGCAGGGGAAGAGTTTGCAGCATATTGATATTATGAACAACTCATTCCATGGACCACTCCCCATTCCGCCACCTTCTACTATTTTATTTGAAGCCTCCAACAATGGTTTCAGTGGTGATATCCCCTTTCTAATTTGCCAGTTGAGTTCACTCAGTGCTTTATATTTGTTTGACAATAATCTCTCTGGGAATATGCCATCATGTTTTGGTAATATGACCAATCTCCAATATCTAGACTTGAGCAGCAATAAATTACAAGGACCATTACCACGCTCCCTAGTTAGATGTGTGAACTTATCATCACTACATCTCAGTCACAACGAGTTTAGTGATATTTTTCCACATTGGTTGGAGGCACCGGACTTGTATCTTCTTGATTTGCAATCGAACAAATTTCATGGTAAGATCAACTTTATTGCGTTTGGACTCTCCTTCCCTACTCTTAAAACTTTATCTATTTCCAACAACAGTTTCATTGGACAGTGGCCCACAGAGATTTTCTCAAACACCTCATTGTATGTACTAGATTTGTCCAACAACAAGTTTGAAGGGCCAATTCCATTTCCATCTCCTGTCACATTTTATTATTCCATTGCATCTAATAAGATGACAGGAAAGATCCCCTCTTTGATATGCAATTTCACCAAGCTTGAGATCATTGACTTGTCCAATAACACCTTGATAGGTAGCTTGCCTCTGTGTTTAACAAATTTTGGCACCAATTTGTTTGTTTTGAATTTGCGAATGAATTACCTCGAGGGCATAATTCCTCAATGGTTTTCTTCGAGAAGTGGCTTGATGACTCTTGACTTGAGTCGAAATCAATTTGAAGGCACGTTGCCTCGATCGCTTGTTAAATGTAGGCACCTGGAAGTTCTGGATCTCAGTGACAATCAAATAGATGATACATTTCCAAGATGGTTGGGAACACTCCCAGAGCTAAAAGTTCTTGTTTTAAGGTCCAACAATTTGAAGGGCCTTTTGAATATACCCATGGGAGGTCACCTCTTTCCTAAGTTACACATTTTGGACCTCTCCAACAACAACTTTAGCGGCCCTTTGCCAACCACCTTGATAATGAGCCTTAAAGCCATGATGAATGGCGAAAATGGGCAAGACAAATCATTATATATGACACGGGATATTTGGGCACAGGGTTTCGGATCGAGATCATATGAAAATTCCGTGACATTGACCATGAAAGGGCAAGAGTTTTGGCTAGTGAAGATCTTAACCTTCCTCACACTTATTGACTTGTCACACAACTCTTTCCAAGGGAATATCCCCGAATTTATTGGACACCTTCACTTTCTTGTAGGGCTCAACCTTTCTCATAACTATCTCACAAGTTCCATCCCTTTGGCTCTAGGGAACTTGACCAATCTTGGATGGCTTGATCTATCTTCGAACAAGCTTAGTGGGGTAATTCCTAGAAATTTGGGAGATTTGGCAGCCCTTGGGTGCTTAAACCTCTCGAAGAACCAACTCATTGGTCGAATTCCACAAGTTAAGCAATTGAGCACATTCTCAAGCGACTCGTTTAATGGGAATCCAGGTCTTTGTGGAACTCCATTGCCAAAAGCATGCCTTGGCGATGTGCAAACTCCTCTACCATCATCCTCATCAACTTTCGACCAAGAAGAGCATGAGAGTTGGCTCAAACGAAAGACAATATGGATAGGTTATGCATCGGGAATCGTAATTGGGATTTCGATAGCATACATTGCATTTGAAACGGGAAGGCCCAAATGGCTCATGCAAGGCGTGAGAATGCTGGAGAGAAGAGCAACGGAGTGGATGGAGAAGCCAAAGGGTAAGGCCATCAAATTTCATGGACAACGAAATTGTTTGAGTTGTCTCTGTAAACTAGCTTTGTAAATTCAGTTAATAAGGATGTCACTGAGACAGTTTGAAATGTCATTTCTTTAATGAAGGCTTGTTTCTAATGTCTTCTCTCCATATTTCTTGGTGTAATTGTATATCGGTTGAATTGAGAAGATGACTAATATGATTTGTCAAGCATGCAGCTTCAAATAAAGAAGAAGCAAAAACACAAAAGAAGAAAATGAAGCAAGTGCCATATACTTCTACATATATCTTTTCCATCTTCCCGGGTGCACAGCTTTTATTATCCATAAAGAATTGGAAGTGAAAACTGGCTTAACTCATTCAGCCAAAGTCGTTAATAGATTAATCTGTCGAAGAATTTTGTTCCACAGAATCAACACTAAAATCTGCGTATAGCATCTACTGTTTTTTCTATTCAAAGAATAAATTTTTGGGTGGAACGTGGTTAATATTATGTTTCATTAACTCAACTTAGAATATGAATAGTTGAAGGTTAGCAGAATTCAATATACGAAGTTATATGAATAGTCGAAGGTTAGCAGAATTCATCAATCTCCATGGCGTAAGTTTATGCTAAACCTTGGCCTTCAAAACGATAAACTTATGGAAACATCTTCGGCCATGCTTTTTATGAGTGAAAACCAATTACCATAAATCTTCTTTCTTCTAATGCCTTCTTTGAACGTAGGCTTCTTGTTGAGCTCAGTCCATGCGCAAGTTGGGTCTTCCAGCCAGTTCGCTCTAGGGCATTACTTTGCTCTTGGCTTTTGTTTTCTTTTTCTTTTTTTCTTTTTTAATGGTGGGACCATTTTTTTTCTTTTCTTTTAAAATAAAAATTGGGAAGTCTCTCAATTTGCTCGCATCTTTTGTCTTAGTACAGAGTATCTTAGTACATTGGTGTTGAAATTTCTCTTGCAAATTTCGTTTTGGACTCGTAGCCTTAACGTGCACGTTCAATCCAATGGAGTGATTTTTGGTCAACTTAGCTTACATTTCAAGGTCAAGTGTTCACATAATGATTTTTGCACACAAAAACTTAAGATAACCGAGAGAACCAAAATTATAAGTTGCAGTAATTACTCCCGCACGAGAACTTTCCATGCGATCCCCAATTCGAATATACTGTAATGTTTGATGGAGAGATTAGTTTTTACCACAACCGCAAGTGAATCAATAATTTTAAAAATTATTTATTAAAATTGCTTAAATAAATATAAGTGAATATGAACCGTCTTTTGTTGCGATGGGAAACAAATACAATGATGGAGGGGATGAGGAAGCGGGCAGGGGGAGGGGGGTTAGGGGGTTGGTAGGGGGAGGTACGGGGAGGAACAACTGGCCCCCTAAAGGCAAAAACCCACCACCACTTTATATGACAAATCATGGCCGAAATGCACTGATGTGGATCCTCCCTCCTCTTCCCCCTCTTTCTCCCATATTGAAAATCGTTTTCCCTTTTATCCTTTCAATTTCTAGAAAAATAAAGAATTAAAAGATCTAACTAACCCGAACCTCCCCAACGCTGCCGCGTGCTGTGCACACCTTATCATCTTGCGGTTCTCCATCAAAAGCCGAGAAAAAGAAGAAGAAAAAAAAAGGAAAAAGAGAGAGAGAAAGGAAGGAAAGGAGAGGGGGCGCTATTTGTGAGGCCGCGATTCCCTGAGATGGCATGGGAGTATCGCAAATTCACGAAGGATTTGTTACGGTTTTTCAAGTGTGCCGTGATGCTCAAGAAAGAAAACCGGTATTTCGACCTACCCATCCCCTCGCCGTGGCTAAGTCATACTGGCTTTTAGCTGACTTTCGGATTTGGTGAATTAGTAGGATGGTTTGGGCACATCACGTCCCTTTCTTGTCGAGCTTTTGCTTCATTTGTAGTGCATTCTCTCTTACGCCCCTCCATCACTGTTTATCTCGAAAATTTATTTGGAATATGTCAAGGTGTATATAACTTTGCTTTGCATATTTTACTTTTGTGTAATGAGATCGATGATGCTTTTACAAAAAGAAATTCTCCACAGTGAAAGTAGATCCAAGTTCGTATCAATCAGCTTAAGCTTTGTCTAATTACCTACCGTCCCATTTGGATAGGAGAGGTGCGGTGTTCAATCCCAACCTCTTAGGCTTGAAGAGTGGGGTAGGCCAGCAAAAGCTAGCGTTGGCAGAAAAAAAAAATAAAGAAATGGATAATGTCACAATTGGTTTTTCTATGTTTACCTGAAAATTAAAATCATCATTACCCCTTTTTTTTCAAAAGTGTTCTTATACTTTTTTAAAAATGTCGAACATTTCTTAGTTATAATTTTTCTTTTGATGGTCAATTTTTGTTAACATAGGCTATTCAATTAGTGACACAACACAGTTATATGTCGTGTTATGACTCCCTCAATTTACATGAACACAATACACGAGTCACGTCAAGCAACAGGAAAAGAAAATCAGAGAGAGAGGGAGAGATAGGATCCGTTAGGACAGCCATAGAGCTCAAGCTCGGGGCTCACGGCCACCAGGGATGTTTAAGCTCAAGCTTTCTGACGCCATGGCTACTCAATCTCATGACCGTGGCTGCTCGATGTGAGCTTGCAGCAATCATGGCAACTTGACTTTCAACTTGATATCATGGCTGCAGGATCTTTTGAGCCACGAAATTTGAGGCCCTACCCACTCGAGCTTCAAGCTCAATTGATGACATTTCTTCTAAAGTAAGGTATGGTTTTGTAGCAAAAAAGGTGGACTGAAGATTTTGTTTTCGGGCAAAAGTAAACCCATCATAGATCCACACGATTTACATAACCGATCAAAGACTGCGACTAGACCCAGAGCATCAAACCGTCTACTTTCTCTGTGCCTAAGTTAGCCATAGCGGAAAAAAAAAAAAAAAAAGTTAGCCATAGCGAAACGAAATCGCGCATACAGCTACCACAGCATCGCCGCTGCTAAAGCGACGGACGACCAAAACAATCATCCCCTCGGCAGAGCTACAACCAACGAAGAAGCTCACAATACCGAACACTACTCATTCAACCCCCTAAACCTGAATCCCAGCAAGCTCGACCCATTTCTTGGACTACAACCAAATTCATTGCTGCGGTTCCTCTTGGCGCACCTCATCAACATGGGACGGCGAATATGGAGAAAATGAAGACGAAGAGGATGGCGACGATAACGAAGTGGGGAATTGCGATTGGAAGATGGGTTTCCTACTCTTCGCAGGTCCAAAGTGGACGTGTACTGTAGGCGCGAGCCTCGGCCTCGACGCGTTCCACGGCGTGGGGCTCTGGCACGAGCGGCAGAGAGATTCCTCTGAGTGCTTGGCGACAAGGATGTTCACGCCGTGGACTCTGGAACTGCAGTCCTAGCGCGGGTTCGCTTAGTCCGACTCTGCAGTACATGGTCGCGAGGCTGTCGCGGAGCTCGCATGGCTTCTTCCCCTTCATATCTCTCTATGTTGGAATTCATGTTAGCGGAAGACAACTTACCTGATTCCGATGCGCAAACAGCAAATAGCCTCAGAATGAAAGTTGAATTGCCGATGAAATACGAACAACACTTCCTCACGTTAGTCTGGATGCAATCACAAGGAAAACACCCGATTTCCACAGCGTAAATGCCGATTGTTCTTGCAAAACTGAAATGGAATTCTTTTTTCTTCTTTGATGGAAATGGAGAGAAAATTTAGTGCGAATGAATTGACAACCATTCCAACGGTTGTGTTCGGGAGGTTTTTATACGTCTCCCTTCGTACCCCTCCATTAGTGACTTTTCATCGTAACGCATCAAGACGAAACGATGCGTTCCATTCGCACCCTATCATGGACGTACCAGCTAAACAATGGAGGGGTTGATAGCTAAAGTACAACATCTCCCACTCGGACATGATGGGCTTGATAGCTATCAAGAATATAAGGCATTCAACATTCATCAACTTTACAAAACAATCCATACTGGCAAATAAGCCGTGCGACCAGTGAGTACACCTGCACTTGAGAGCTCAAATTATGCACCTATTAGGGATAACATAATGGCTACAACCCTGAAAAGAAATAAACAATCGATGTCTCACAGTGCCCCAGACATATTTTGTTACATCAGTCCAAGTATATTTATCCCTTAAAGGCTATACTTAACTATTCTCAAAATACCATGTATTTACAATTACATCCGCAACCACATAGGGCGATATAATTGGTCAACTAATAAATACATGTGATAGATGTAAAACAACAATAGTCTTCCTTTGCACTCATGTCTCTCTCAATTTCAAAACAACTACTTTCTTAGACACGTCACATAGGCCATATCCATTCATGACCGCCCGTAACATGCTAAAGTAGTAACATTGATCTTTTACTTTGAGAACATAGTCAGAAGTAACATAGGGCACAAAATTGAGGTAAAATACAAATTACTTCTGATATAGCTAGTTTAAGTACCTAGAGGGGGGTGAATAGGTATATGCAAGATTTTTTTCGATAATTCCACAATACTAGACAGTTGAAAGATATGAGACAAACAATAATCAAAGTAAGACTGAGAGAAGAGAGAATTGAACACGCGGTTTATAGTGGTTCGGCTTATTTCAAGCCTACGTCCACTCTTTCGCACCGACACCAATTGGCTGGATTCCACTATGAACAAAGAGATGTTACAGCGATGTTCTCCCTTGAATTCTCGGTGTAGATGATCTCTCACACTCGCTCAAGGTATCACTAAGTATGGACACTCTCTGTGAGTACAATTTCGCTCAGAATGTATTGACTAATAATCAAGGTGCTTCAGACTCTGGAATTTCTCTATCGATCATTCACTAAAGCAGCTAGAACGACTTCCTTTTATACTCCTTTATGCCATCATACCCGTTGGCACTTACCAAAGGAATTCCTCCAATCTACCCGTTGGACGGAATCAATCAAGAAGATCATTCGAGCTATTAAAGGAACTTGACGATAGCCCATCAATCCTGTTCGCCCATACAATCAGGATCTTGGTTTCCAAGAATACTTCGTCGATCATCGGATCTTCAAACGATCTTGATAACGAATGAATGAATTCGTTAGAATTATCCAGCCAAGAGATCTTCTCCAAATGATAGGAATAAATCTTCAACCAAATACTTCGGCTCTGGATTTCCTTCGTCACTGGATTAGAAGAACTGTCAATGAGAATAGTCTTGAGTCTTGAGTCTTGAGTCTTTGAGTCTCGGTGATCTTGAAAGTCTTCGGACGTTAAAACGTAAGGCTTGCAATTATCCAGACTAGACTGATAGAAACGTTTTGTCAGCTTCAAAATATTCTGGATAGATTTCTCCAACAATCTCCCCATTTTTGATGGTGACAAAACTTTCCTGTAGATTTGAACGACTTTGACTCCGCAAAACATTACTCAAGCAATATGGCTATCTCATAAAGATTAATAAAATCAACAACCGGACTCGCATCCACAAAGAAATTGGTTAGTCTTTCATGAGTAAACCATATGGCAATACTTGATATAAATGCAAATAGTCAAACATTCAAAATCCACATCCAAATCAGCAAATTTGAGTTCACACCCAAGTCATACTCAAAACATTCAAACACACAAAAACAAATTTAAAGTTAAAGATTGAGTTCAGAGTTGAGTTCAAATTGCAATTCTCCCCCTTTTTGTCATCATTAAAAAGGTGAGAAAAGTCAATTCTGCTTGGGAATGCGCACGATCTGGAAATCTCCCATCGACTGCACGAGGCCTTCTAGCCTCTTCAAGTCTTCCCGTAAATGAGCCACCTCTTCTCCTTTGGCATTGGCTTGAATTTGAAGAGCTAGGTCTTTCATTTGATCTGCTAGGGAAACAGAAGATGCTTGTCCAAAGATTCTTCGATTTGAATTTCGCGATCCGAGCATATATTTGACCACGCATTTCCAGAAGAACTTCAAGGATACGACGAAAATCTGCTGTATTGTCCGTCTGTGTGCTTGCATGTGCTTTCTCAGATGGAGTACCGACAGACGATGGAGCTTCGGTGACATTGAGCAAATCTGGTGCTGACGTATCATGTCCTTCTTCAGGCATTTGAGAGGCCTGAAAATCTTCTGGTTTTGCTGGTGAGCGACTCACATCTTCATTGTGAGCAGCCTCTGGCGTAGTCCTTTCTTGCTCTCCATCTCCCCCTGTCTCTAGGACTTCGATTGGGGAAGAGTGATGGTCATGCTCTTCAGCGCCTTCATTCCCTTTCTCTCCTGCTTTTTCTTTCACTGCTTCCTCTTCTTCTCCTTCTTCAATCTCTTTCTCTTTCTCTTGATGCTCCTCTGCTTCTCTATTCTTCTCTTGTCCCTCTTTTTCTCTCGTTCGTTGATTCTCGTACGTAACGTCCGTTCTTTTCAATGCGGGAATAGAGAGATCTTCCTCTTCATCTTCATCCTCCAAGATAAGAGTTCTTCTCTTTTGATTGGAGCACTCATGGGCTCCTTCCCTTTCTTCTTTGAAGCAGAAGATGCTGGAGTCTTCACTTTGAATTTCTCCATTGCCTTGCTAAGCTCTTTCAGACGCATTTTTATCATCATTTTCAAACCTACCACCATTTTGTCGCATGGTTGAACACAAAGAGTGTGTGGAGACTCAATGTTCAAGTGTCTGAAGATCTTGGTCACAAGACCTGCGTAAGGCAATTGGCCCTTGTCCTTCACCATTGCTCTGTACATGTGAAAGAGAATGGTGTGAGGGAGAGAGAACTTCCTTCCTGAGTTGATCGCGTACATCAATTTTGCTTCAGAGTTAGACACGTCAGTCTTTGATGTAGACTTCGGCCTGAGACAGTTGATCACAATTTTGTGAAGCACGATGTTGATGGCACTCATCCTTGAGTAGGTAATTCTCTTCTCTATATCCCTGTCTTTGACAAGCTCCAGTGTAGTACGAGCAACCGAAATTTTGATTGGTTGATAACGTCCTCTTTCAACTCCAACTATGTCTGCCAGCATGTCCACATCTACCACGAAGACTTGGTCTCGAACACTGAATGATATTCTATTCGCATCTAAAAAGCTGAGATTCGAATAGAAATATGCTGTCAATTGTGCATAACCGTCTGTGGTGTCGGAGCAAAATTTCTCAAGTTGAAGCAAATTGAACTTCTCTCTTAAGTTCACGTTGATGGCATCCAAGAAGTTGAAATCGACACTCCTAGGGTTTATCACCCCTCTTTTCAACAATCTGAAATACAGATTCTCCTGACCCTTTGATTTGAACAAATCCATCCGATTTCCTTTCACTTTTGCTGCCACACCCATTCTAGGTTGGAATTCAAGGAACATTCTGTCATCATCGTTCCCTTCAGTTAGATTCTGTCTTGGTACACGAGGGTCACTTGGAATGTTTGCAAATGCTTCCTCTGCCTTTCCTTTCGGAGCAACTCCCAAATCCTCCATTTTCCGCAGAAAAATATACTCATTCCCATAGTTCTTATCTTTAAGAAATTCATCTACGACATTCAGCAGAGACCCAATGCTTTTCAACGCACGATAAAGCTTATAAATAAAAGCGGGTCTTTGGACTCTTACAGGGTCTGCGTCCTCGATTATTTCTTCCTCCTGTTGATGACCCACACCTTGTGGGGTAGATGGTGAAGATTGACATGGAGGAGAGTGAATCGGGCTCTATCGCTGACTTGGAAAATCTTCCTCCTCGGTGAGATCGAAATGGGTAGGCCCCTTCCCCATTCTCTGTGGTCCCCTGTTCGCGATTCTTGATGACTTTCTTGAAGAAGACATCTTTCTTTGTCGATGAAAGATTCCTTCACTTGCTTTCCCAAGAAAAGTTGACAACTTTCTCGAATATGAACACGAAGTAGAGACAGGTTTGGGAGGAGAATGCTTTTCTAGGGTTTTGAAGTTTAATCGAGAAAAACTGTATATATATATATATATAAATATAACCAATCGGCACAAGGAAAGTGAACAGACGTATCTTTTGAAATTGATAACTGCCAATTTTAAGTTAATCCTTTTTTTAAAGGACACGATTCCGTTTATCACGGAAATTATAAATTAACTGAACTAGTGATCGTACCTTTTCGAGATTGAATATAACAACTTACAGTTGATAGCCATGAATGTCTGAGTCTGAGGATTGGATAGTCTCTAGACTTTAACTTCCTCAAGCTTCAGAATGTTGAGTCTAGAACGGATAAAATCGAATTGATTTTTCTCCAAAGGCTTTGTGAATATATCCGCAAGTTGGCTTTTTGAATCAACAAATTGAATTGAGATTTCTCCATTTTGAACATGATCTCTGATGAAATGATGTCGAATCTCTATATGTTTCGCTCTTGAGGGGAGGATTGGATTTTTAGTGAGATTGATTGCGCTGGTGTTGTCACATCTGATCTTTGTGCTTGAGTCTTCTATTCCAAAGTCTTGTAGCTGTTGTTTTATCCATAGAATTTGCGAACAGCAACTTCCAAGAGCTACATATTCAGCTTCTGTTATTGAGAGAGCCACGGTTTTGTTTTCTTGAAAACCAAGACACCGCCCCGCTTCCAAGCAACTGGCAAGTTCCCGAAGTGCTCTTTCTATCGACTCTGCAACCGGCCAGATCTGCGTCTGAATATCCCAAAGGACTAAAGTCTCCCTTCTTAGGATACCAAAGACCAATGCTTGATGATGAAGCAATGTATTTAATAATACGTTTCGCAGCACTGAGATGGGATTCTCTAGGATCTGATTGAAACCTAGCACAAATGCAAACACTCAACAAAATGTCAGGTCTAGAAGCAGTAAGATAAAGAAGTGAACCAATGATGCTCCTGTACAGCTTTTGATCAACTTTCTTCCCTTCTTCATCTTTATCTATCTTCATCGAACTTGACATTGGTGTGTCGGTCTTTTTGCACTTTTCTAGTCCAAACCTCTTGACAAGATCATTAGCATATTTTTCTTGATAGATAAAAGTTCCTTCCTTCAATTGTTTTATTTGAAATCCAAGAAAGAATGTTAACTCTCCCATCATACTCATTTCAAACTCATCTTGCATAGACTTAGAAAATTTCTTGCACAGAATTTCATTAGAGGATCCAAATATAATATCATCCACATATATTTGAACAAGTAAAAAGCTTTTGTTTTTCTTTTTGATAAATAAAGTAGTATCTACTTTACCTTTGACAAAACCATTCTATATTAAGAACTTACTTAGCCTGTCGTACCAAGCTCAAGGTGCTTGCTTTAAACCATACAAGGCATTTTTCAATCTGAAGACTGAGTATGGCTTCTTTGGGTCTTCAAACCCTGGTGGTTGTTCCACATAAACTTCCTCATGGATAAATCCATTTAGGAAGGCACTTTTGACGTCCATTTGGAATAACCTGAAATTTTTGTAACAAGCAAATGCAAGTAATAATCGTATAGCTTCTAACCTTGCTACTGGAGCGTAGGTCTCATCATAGTCTATTCCTTCTTCTTGCGTATATCCCTTCGCCACGAATCTTGCTTTGTTTCGTACAACTTTTCCTTTCTCATTCATCTTGTTCCTAAACACCCATTTGGCTCCAATAATAGTTTTACCTCTTGGTTTAGATGTCAATTCCCAGACATCATTAATGTTGAACTGTCTGAGCTCTTCTTGCATAACTTCAATCCAGCTTTCATCAGATAAAGCTTCTTCTATACTCTTTGGTTCAATTTCGTAGATGAGAGTCACAAAGACTAGACTCTTCATGCCTTTTAGATCTGGTGCGAATTCCTTCATTGATGTCGCCAATGATAAGCTCTTTGGGATGACTGGACTTATGCTTCCAGTTACTGGTTGATTTATCTGGTTGATGATCTCTTTCTTTATTTGAATCTTCACGATCGCTTGATGCTTTGGTTTTCCGTAGTCCGAGATGCTTCTAGAGATGTAAGCTTTGGAGGGTGCAGGGCGGTTCGATTCTTCATGATGAGTCGACTAGATTCGTCTAACATAGAGTCTTGAAATTTGACATTCATTGACTCCTCCACGGGGGACTCTTTCTTGTTGTAGACTCAGTAGGCTTTGCTTGATGAAGAATATCCAAGGAAGATGCCTTCATCTGATCTTTCTTCAAACTTACCAATTTGATCTTTCGCATTTTTCAATATAAAGCATTTGCAACCGAACACATGAAAGTATGAAACAATAGGCTTCTTACCTTTGAATAACTCATAAGGGGTTTTTTCTAAAGAAGGTCTTAAGAAGACTCTATTGATTATATAGCATGCTGTTGAAACAGCTTCAGCCCAAAATCGTGAAGAAATCTTACTTTCAATTAAAAGAGTTCTAGCCATTTCTTGAAGAGATCTATTCTTCCTTTCCACAACTCCATTTTGTTGAGTATAGGGAGAGGAGAACACATGCTTAAATCCAGATTTATCACAAAGTTTTGTAAAATCTTGATTTTCGAATTCACATCCATGATCTATTCTTATTCTTGAGATAACACATCCTTTTTCATTTTGAACCTTTTTAGCAAATTTTTCAAAATACGAAAAAGATTCGGACTTACTTGCAAGGAAATATAGCCAAGTAAAGCGGGAGTAGTCGTCCACAATTACTAGGCAATATTTCTTAATTCCTATGCTTTGGGTTCTGGTTGGTCCGAAGAGATCCATATGCAATAACTGTAGTACATGATTAGTAGAAACATGATTTATTGGCTTAAATGAATTTCTTACCTGTTTTCCCAGAATACATGGAGTGCATAGATTAGACTTTTGGTAAGGTAATTTGGGAAGACCTCGAATAAGCTGCTTTGATGAAATTTTGGCTAACTGCTTCATGTTGACATGACCAAGCTTTCTATGCCATAAGCTAGCTTCGTCTTGAATTGAAATTAGACACTGCGATTCATCTGGTTTCACATCCAGAAGATAGATATTTCCATGTCTTCGACCCATGAAAGACTGAGTAGAGTCTTTAATGGTTCCAGAACATGTTCCTTCTTGAAAGAAGATCTTAAAACCAGTGTCACACAATTGGCTAATGCTGAGAAGATTGTAATTGAGTCCTTCCACTAAGGAAACATTACTTATTGTGGGGTTTCCAATTTTCACGCCCAAATCCCACAATACTTCCTTTCTTTGTTTCCTCCAAATGAAACTTTTCCACCATTTACTTGCACAAGCTTTATGAAGCAATTTGAGTCTCCTATCATGTGTCTTGAACATCCACTGTCAAGATACCACTTTACCTTTTTCTTGACGGAGACCTGCATTTAAAAGAGAGTCTCAAACTTACTTTGGTACCCAAACTTTCTTGGGTCCTTTGGTGTTAGTAAAATAAACAGTATCTGCCCATACTTTCTTAACAGGTTTCCAAACCATAGGACACTCTTTTTCAAAGTGATCCGGACTTTTGCACTTTGAACATCTGAGGGCATTTCGTCCTATAGACTTTACAAAAACTTTCTTGAAATGATTTTTGTAAGCCTCTCTCGGGGGTCTTTTCTTAATTCTTTATTTTACTTTAGGAACATCAATCAAGGGAATTGTTTCTGCTGTCATACCTAGACCGACTTATTGAAATAAGGTCTTTGAGCCGAAAGAATTTTTTCAAGTTTTTCGGATCCTATTGAAAATTTCTTTGAAATATTTGATAAGTCGCTTTTTAAAAGAGAATTTTCTTTCAAAAGATTTTCTTTATTTTCTTTAAGAGAAGAGACATTTAAGTCTGAACTTTTAACTCTTTCTTCTAGAACGATTTCCTTTTGTTTTAGAGCTGAGTTTTCCTTTTTAAGTTCGGAAATTCTTTTGAGAGAAGTCTTAAGACTAAAACACAATTCATCAATGTATTTAGAGACTTTGACAGGAATTTTAAAATCACTTACCTCAAATTCACTGTCTGAGTCTGATCCGGAGTTTGAGTCTCGAGTCCGAATGTGCCATCGACATAGATTGGCATATTCATTATCACTTTCTTCACACTCTGTATCACTCCAGGTTTCGGCTTTGAGAGCTTTTCGAAACTTTTCAGCTTTTCCTCTTTTCTTCTTCAAAAGAGGACAATTGGGTCTGATGTGTCCATTTTTCTTACATTCGAAGCACACTACATCTTTGTTTGGTTCCTCATCATCAACAGACTTAGTCTGCTATCTTTGAAAACTTTGTTTCCTTGAGTTGAACCTTCTTCCTTTTCTATTCAGTTTTCTGAATCTTCTTATCATGAGAGCAAGCTCCTCATCATCCATGTCATCTTCAGAATCAGTATCATCGAATCATCAATTGATTTTAATGCAATGGATTTCTTACCTTTTGGATCTTCATCTTCATTGATTCGTTCCACTTCATAAGACTGAAGTGTTCCAATCAGTTTGTCGACAAATAGTGGCATAATTCTTTGCGTCTCTCTGATTGAAGTCTTTATATGATTCCAATCCTTGGAGAGTCCACGCAGTAGCTTGTTTACCTTCATGGGATCAGAAATTTTCTGTCCTTGATTCTCAAAACCATTGACAATATTTTGTAAAACGGCTAAACATGTCAGTTATTGATTCTCCTGGTTTCATTTTGAAGGCTTCATATTGACCGAGGAGAATGTTAATTCTGGTCTCCTTCACTCGATCTGTTCCTTCATAGGTGATGTGCAATCTATCCCAAACTTCTTTTGCTTTGTAACACAAGAAGATATTCTCATTATATTCAGTAGGTGACAAAGCACAATATAAAGAGTAAATTGCTTTTGCATCGAGTGCTTGTCTCTTGATAATTTCTTCCTGAGTCATTCCGCTGGTCTCAACAGTTTCTTTTCCTCTTTCTGAGACAGATGCAGCTATAGGAGTAATTCCTCTTTCTACAACGTCCCATTCTAAAGGATCCTTTGATCGTAAGAAGGCTTTCATCTTGTTCTTCCAGATGTTGTAATCATTTCCATCAAAGTAGGGTGGTCTGGTATTGCTCTGACCTTCCACCAGCCCTGGTGCTAGCATACTAGCCATGGATCTTTTACTCTGAAGTAAAACACTTCAAATAAAGTGAGTACACGAGCTCTGATACCAATTGATATAGCTAGTTTAAGTACCTAGAGGGGGGTGAATAGGTATATGCAAGATTTTTTTCGATAATTCCACAATACTAGACAGTTGAAAGATATGAGAAAAACAATAATCAAAGTAAGACTGAGAGAAGAGAGAATTGAACACGCGGTTTATAGTGGTTCGGCTTATTTCAAGCCTACGTCCACTCTTCTGCACTGACAGCCAATTAGCTGGATTCCACTATGAACAAAGAGATGTTACAGCGATGTTCTCCCTTGAATTCTCGGTGTAGATGATCTCTCACACTCGCTCAAGGTATCACTAAGTATGGACACTCTCTGTGAGTACAATTTCGCTCAGAATGTATCGACTAATAATCAAGGTGCTTCAGACTCTGGAATTTCTCTATCGATCATTCACTAAAGCAAACTAGAACGACTTCCTTTTATACTCCTTTATGCCATCATACCCGTTGGCACTTACCAAAGGAATTCCTCCAATCTACCCGTTGGACGGAATCAATCAAGAAGATCATTCGAGCTATTAAAGGAACTTGACGATAGCCCATCAATCCTGTTCGCCCATACAATCAGGATCTTGGTTTCCAAGAATACTTCGTCGATCATCGGATCTTCAAACGATCTTGATAACAAATGAATGAATCCGTTAGAATTATCCAGCCAAGAGATCTTCTCCAGATGATAGGAATAAATCTTCAACCAAATACTTCGGCTCTGGATTTCCTTCGTCACTGGATTAGAAGAACTGTCAATAAGAATAGTTTTGAGTCTTGAGTCTTGAGTCCTGAGTCTGGTGATCTTGAAAGTCTTCAAACGCTAAACAGAAGGCTTGCAATTATCCAGACTAGACTGATAGAAACGTTTTGTCATCTTCAAAATATTCTGGATAGATTTCTCCAACAACCTCAAGGGCTCACACGATAAGTAAATAGGGCTAATATTACTCATCTTCCCTTATTGGTCGTACAATGCACATGTAGTACGAATTACATGCTATAGTGGATTACTATTTTTATAAGAGCATATGTCAATCATCAAATATATCCACCATACAGATCTTAGCCTAAACATAGTCACATGCTTCTCACGTACTCATGTTTAGCCCGAGTGCTATATCAGCTCGCTTTTTATAGCGCCCAATTAAGTACTCACATCCGGCATCTTTCAGGCATACATAATTGTGGGACTATCATGTTTGGTCTTATTATAAACCAATCATAAACCTCATCTTGACTCCAATCAAGACAACATATTTTATGTACCAAACTTGCTCTTTAGCATTTATTTGTACATAACGTCTCATCTCAAAATGTAACTACATCACTTGAGGCGATTGCTTGTGTGAGTGAGCCAATCATTGCTTGCTGACATACTTTTCAATAATATATGTATGTTTGTGCTAGTCTCATAGTGGATTTGTACTTATTGATAAAACATCAAATCACTAATAAACAAACAAGTACAATACATCTGTCCACAAATACATAAACCAATGATCATTTACAATAACACATATCACATTCTACGCAATCCTAATGACATCCTATGGGTCAATAATATGTCTCTAGGAATAGCTTTCGTAAATGGATCAGCAACCATTCTATTGGTTGAAATATATTGCAGGATCACTTCTTTCTACGCTATAATATCTCTGATGAAGTTATTATTTATGTCAATGTGCTTTGTCCTTCCATGATACTTGGGATCTTTCACATAGGCAATAGCTGCTTGACTATCGCAATAAACTGTCACCGGTCTTGGAACTTTTGTAACAGTGGCTAAATTTTCAAAGAAACGTTTTAGCCATACTGCTTCTTGCACTGCGGCAGAATATGCAATAAATTCTACCTCCATCGTAGACAAGGCAGTGCATGTTTGTTTCTTGCTATTCCAAGAAATCGCACCTCCATTAAGCAAGAACGCATATCCAGAAGTTGATTTACGCTCATCTAAGTCTCCACCCCAATCGGCATCTGAATAGCTTAATATGCGTAAATCATTCCCTTGGTAATAAAGTCGATAGTCCACGGTGCCCTTCAAGTATCTTAGGATCCTCTTCACTACTTTCCAGTGTGCTTGACCAGGATTTGATTGATATTGGCTCACCAATCCCACGGCATAACATATGTCGGGTCGAGTACACATCATAACATACATCAAACTTCCGACTATACTAGCGTAAAGAACAGTTTCCATCACTTTGATTTCTTCTGGAGTCTTAGGACACATCTCAGTACTTAGGCCTTCACCTTGCATGACAGGGGTATCAATGGGATTACAATGCTGCATGTTGAAACGTTCAAGAATCTTCATAATATAAGACTCTTGTGATAAAGTAAGGAGTTTTCTTGATCGATCTCTTTCGATCTTAACTCCTAATATATAAGCAGCTTCTCCCATGTCCTTCATCTCAAAATTGGAGGACAACCATTCTTTTATGGTGATAACCAAAACCTTATCATTTCCAGCCAACAGAATATCGTCCACATAAAGTGATAAAATCACAAATTTATCTTTGAACCGCTTGATATATACACAGTGATTTTCTTCGATCATCGTGAAACCAAAAGTTATTATTGCTCGATGAAAACGAAAATACTACTGTCTAGATGATTGCTTAAGGCCATATATTGAGCGATGAAGCTTACAAACTTTATGCTCTTGACCTTTATCTATGAAACCTATTGATTGTTTCATATAAATTCCCTCATCTAATTCTCCATTGAGAAATGCCGTCTTTACATCCATTTGATATAATTCAAGGTCCAAATGTGCAACGATGGCTAGAATAAGGCGTATTGAGGCAAACCTTACAACTGGTGAAAAAGTTTCCTCATAGTCTATACCCTCTTGTTGAGTATAACCTTTTGCCACAAGGCGAGTCTTATACTTTTTAATGGATCCATCCGCCCTTCGCTTAATCTTGAAGACCCATTTGTTTCCAATGGCCTTACGATTGGGTGGTAAATCAACCAAGTCCTAGACATGGTTTGCCCTCATTGACTCCATCTCATCTTCCAAAACTTTTCTCCATTATTTCTTGTCAGAGGATGAGAGAGCCTATTGAACAGTCTTAGGCTCGGCATCGTCATTTTGAGCGATCATAAATGCTTCCCCTTCAATCTTAAAACGACGACGGCGAATACTTTTACGATTACTTTTACGCAATTGAATTTCTCTTTGAATTCAATTCATCGGGCAATGCAACACTCCCACTAGGTCTTGTGTGTTGAGGTAAATCTTCATTTCCCTCTACAACATCAGTAGGTGTGTTATCAGGATCTTCCATCTCATATAATTGGAAGTCTTTATCAATCTCACCTCTATTAGGAAAATCGTTCTCCAAGAACGTGATATCTTGTGACTCCATTTCGATCACACTTCCATCAACTTGTTCACCTATGAACACGTACCCTTTGGAGTGTTTGGAATATCTTATAAAGATACATTTCTTCCTTCTAGGACCTAATTTGCCATGTTTATGAGAAGAATCATGAACATAAGTTGCACATCCCCATAGATGTAGACTACTCAAGTCTGGTTTCCTACCAGTCCATAATTCATAAGGGGTGGAAGTGACCGATTTTGAGGGCACACGGTTAAGTATATAGGCAGCAGTCAATAACGTATCTCCCCAATAGGAGATAGGTAAATTTGCTTGCGCCATCATAGACTTAATCATTTCCAATAGGGTTCTATTCCTTCTCTCAGCTACCCCATTTTGTTGTGGAGTATCAGAAATAGTCAATTATCGTACAATTCCCTTTTCATCACAAAGAGCCTTGAATTGCTCCGATAGATACTCACGTCCACGATCGGTTCTCAATGCCTTTATTGTTTTGTTTAACTGATTCTCTACCATCGCTATATATCGTCTAAAGCAGTCTAATGCTTCTAACTTATGGGAGATTAAAAAGACATAACCGAAACGTGTGAAGTCATCTATAAAAGTGATGAAATATGAGGCTCTATGCCTCGCCCTCACATTCAAAGGACCACAAATGTCAGAATGTATGAGATACAATGGAAATTCAGCTCTAGTCCCTTTACCGAATGGTTTTCTAGTTGTTTTCCCGCCAGATAATATTCACATACGGATAGACTAACATTAGTGAGTGACCCTAAAAGGCCTTCTCTAGCTAATCTTTGCATTCTTTACAATCCAATGTGACATAATCTAGCATGCCAAGTACTTGCATCAATCTCAACGTTATCAGAAGACGCAATTAAAGAAAAATAATCATCAACATTAACATTGTACTGATCATAGTCAATGTCTAACACCATAAAACCATTCGATACATGACCTGAACCATAATAAACTGTTCCATACAAAATGTCAACACAATCACCATGGAAATTCAATACATAACCTAAGCTAAGAAGAACAACTACAGAGACCAAATTTCGTTGAATATCTGGAGCATAAAGGACATCACGCAGGAATAGGTTTCGACCACCACGTAAGATTAATTTACATGTGCCTATACCCTTCACTTCAACTCTTGAGTTATTCCCAACATATATCCATCTTCTTCCAGGCGGTATCTGACGATACTCCACAAATGCTTCTCGGTCTCTAGTTACATGGTATGTTGCTCCTAAGTCTACAGTTCACATTGGATGAGATTCAGCAAGCATTACAGTACTAGAAACAAAAGCATTACTCAATGTAATGGAGTAATAGGGTACCTTTTTCGGCTCAGTGCATTCACGAGCAAAGTAACCCATCTTGCCACAATTGTGGCACTCCATCTTGACCTTGTCCTTCTTCCCACCACGCTTCTTACGTCGGAAGGTTTTAGCCCTCTTGGGTCCCTGATCAGTCATCTTCCCTTTATTGTTGAACTGAAAATTCATCTTGCGCTTGAAGCCCGAAGCCTTGCGCAAACTCGATTCAGCAACATAAGCATGGGTAGAGGATCTTGCAGCCTCTAGGCGCTCATCCTCTAATTCCAAATGATGCGCAATATCATCAAAAGTGACGATGTTCTCATTATGCGTCATATTGATCTTCATATGCTCCCAATTATCAGGAAGAGACCTTATAATAGCCTGAACTTGCTGTTCATCAGTAAGGAAGTGACCTGCCGACTTCAGCTCACGAATCATGTTTGACATCTCCCGAAGATGCTACCTCATCGTTACATTTGGGCGCTTTCGGAATGTGTCAAACTTGATGGTGAGTCTCCTCAGCTTAGTGGCAGATGTACCTCTAAACTTATTTTTCAAGGCAACCCACATAGCTTGAGCTTTATCATAACTCTTAAACTCACACATTAGATCATCTTGCATACAGCTCAGCAACGTGATGCGAGCAATGCTATTTTTCTTTTCCCAAGCTTGATAAGCTACCAGATCTCTCCTGTGTTGAGCTGAAGTTCCATGCTCAGGTTCATCTATGGTATGGTTGAGGGTTTCCAAAAGCTCTTACTCCTCAAGGATGTACTGAACTTTTCGGTGCCAAATATCATAATTGTCACCGTTTAGCTTCTCACCCTTATTGAGGTCAACCACAATAGTCTTGGATGCCAAAGCCATAATCAATTCTATAACACATTGACATAATAAACGCAGAATCAATACTAACACACTATACAGAGTAACACACATATTTAATTTGCAGCAAAGACAAACTAAATTAATGATAATTCAACAAAAAACACAAAAGCAAAAGTTCACAATGTTCCCAATCAACTTCTATGTACAATTGTTTTATTATCATTAATTAGTTTAATTTGCACAAATTTTAAGTTCTAGGTGAGAACTTCTTTTAATTCTACCAACCTACGAATTCCCACTGGGAAAAACAATTACATGACCTTATGTAATTTCTATATTTTTCCTTAACACAAAAAACATTGCATGATAATAATCAACGTATAAACAACAATCATGCTTCAATTATAATTAAAATTGCAATTCAACATGTAATGGATTTCCTACCATTGTTCTAATTTTCTAGCAACTAGAAAATTGCAAGTATATTAAAATATATACATCATATCATTGAACCAAGCTCTAAACAGCATATATAACATCATTTGCACACAAGCTAGCTACTGTATTTCCTAAATCACAAGAAAATACAAGCTACAAATGAATAAACTGCATTAAACTCCAAAAAATACGCGTACATAGGGTTTCCTAAGCATTTTCATACATTTATAAAACTTAAAAATATAAAATAATTATACCACAGTGTGAAGTACATCCATACGAACCAAACGCCACCAACCACGCTCCAATCGGAGCTTGCACGCACCCCCACGCGCCGCCTGAGTGCGCGGCGCGTGTGGCGCACACGCCAGCGAGCCAAACGGCTCCTAGCCGGTCGGACCGGTCCAACCGGTCCGACCGGTTTGACCGCCGGACCGTTTGACCCATCCGACCGTTGACCGGTCAACGGTCGGGTCGGGTCAACGGGTCGGATCTCGGGTCAGGTCAACAGGTCGGATCTCGGGTTGGGTCGGGTCGCCGGCCGGGACCAAAAAATAAATAAATTGGTGGGTAATCTGTGTTGCAATTGGTTCTCTTGTGTGGGAAGAAGAGAACTTGGGTTTCCATGGCGACAGAAGCAATTCGTGCGTTTCTGTTTCTTAGTTTCCAGGAGCATAGCACTTTGACGTTGAGCTAATGCGACCCTTTTTTGTGCCTTTTTAGCATCGTTTACTTCATTCTGGGTTAAAATGGGTTCTGCAGGAACGGCGGATTTAGCTGGGGACTGTGGAGACTTCACATGTGCAGAGTGTGCGAAAAAGTTCTGTCTTTTAGGAGTTATCGATGCTAATAAGGTCTTTGAGCAAATTGCTGCCGTCGGCAACGGGGATGGAGATAATCTTGGGCCGAATACTTCTTATACGGACAGAGAGGATGGGGACACTTTTTTGAGTCCCAAATCCCCCATGACCCCATCGGAGATGACGTTGGAAGTAGATGTCCTCGATTCCTCGAGGGAAATCGGTGATCGGCCGCTCCCTCATGTCAATCAGACCAGTAGCATTACACTGCTGAAGGATTTTAAAAAAAAAAGATAAATTACGCTCTTGGAAAACGGATGATCAACTCGGTCTCCTCGAGAATAAATCCAGCCCGTTCCAACTGCGATATTATCTTTGTCCTCGTTGTCTGCACAACTTGATCAGCAATCTGGATCCAATCAAGATTACCTCGGTTTGCAAAGAATTCTAGCAGCATTTCGATAAGCATTTTGGTTTGTTCAGCCAAACTCAGCATGAGTACGTCTCAAAGCTTCATGATGTTCAGAATGTTGTTAAGCTCCTCTAATGCTGTGTCCTGGGCTAGGTGATGCTATTCACATTCCTCAGTATTGAAGGCCATAATAATAAATAAATATGTATATGAGAGCCTAAAATAAAAACATTTTCAGAAAAAGAGATTTAGTGCTCACCCCATGGTTGCCGTTTATTGATATTTTGAGAATACTTAACGTCGGAAGTTGCTTTGCAATGTGTTCGCTTGGATTATACAAAATATGGCTGGCTGCAAGAGGCGGTTGGGACAATTTACGTCCATCTCCATCTCAATTAAAGGGGAATGGACCATGTTTGGCAGGCAACCACTCACGGAGAATCCGTCCGACCCTTCCTCTTTGAAGAAAGCAACCAGTTAGAACAATCAAAAGAAACTATCGGTCGTGTCACGGGTGTCTCATACAAAACAAATCTTACTCTCATCCACGCTAGGTTATCCACACTAGTTCACATGGAAAAAATATAAAATTATTGCATTAGTATCAATTCAATATTAAATGTTTTAATTTGATCAATTTCTTCCTAAATCTTTTCAAATTAGTACTAATTCATCGCCACCCTAAACGTCTAGCAAGGCAACCCTTGCTAGCCATGGCCAACGACTTGCTGGCAAAAATAAAAGGGAAAGAAAATGGAATGGAAAGAGAGAGAGAGAGAAATTCTATTGAAAACCACGTGTGGATTATAGAAAAAATATTTCTATACTTGTTATGGCAACATGCTTTTAATTGTGCTTATATTCCAAATAAACCAATGACCATCACGTTCAATTAACAAAAGGTAAATGGTCAATTTAGACGACCCTTCTAATCGGACACGCAATTTTGTAAAATCTTGGAAGCTACCCAATACGATCTTATGCGTTGAATTTCAGGGACTAATAATACTCCAGCTAAACATTTATGAGAAACTGGTGAACGTGCTCTTTCTTTAAAATAAAAGGTTATTGGGTTTGTCGATTGTTTTACGATTTCTTTTTACCAAAGGTATAACGATCCTGGCCTATAATTATCATTTCCCGGAGCGTCCAATGTGATCCATGTACTAATATATGTCCCACGAAGGTATCGAACTTAAGCCGTCCAACTAGCCGGTGAACACAGACCAAAAAAAAAAAGAAGCCCATGAACACCTGATTTTAGGAAAATTGTACAAATTCCTAAACTTAAACTTATTGTTTAAAAAATAAATAAATAAATTGAAAATATATTAAAATAAAATTAAAGTAGCAATTTAGGATTTTTGAAACGTGGACAGGTTTAGGATTTTTTTGGATTGATTAGTTATCTACCGAATGAAGTTCAAGGGTTCAAGATGTGACCACCCAGCGGGAAGGAAAAACAAAGATATCATCCATTCATTCAGTTTTTAGCAAAATGTCATGGACCAATGTATACACTAAAAGGTTAATGGAAGCAAAATTTGTTTTCTTGTCCTCTATGTGGTTGACATTATACATGCAACCAATGATAAAGTGTAGTTATATGAAGTGAAACAATTTCTTTATAAGAGTTTTGATATGAAAGATATAGTCGAGGTTGCTTATGTCATTAGTATTTGGATCCTCAGGGATGAACTTCAAGGCATATTAGGACTACTTCAAGAAACCTATATTTTTTAGACGAAAGATTGTTCATCAAGTATAACACATATTGTGAAGAGTGATTAGTTTAATTTGAACTAATGTGTGAAAAATGATTTTGAAATGGAACAAACAAAAAACATCTCATATACTTTTGCCATCGGAAGCTTGATTTATGCTCAAATTTGTACTTAACCTGACATTGCATTCATTGTGGAAATGTTGGGGAGTATAAGAGTAATGTAAGTATGTACCACTAGAGAGTCACAAAGAAAATGATAAGGTATCTTCAAGATACAAAAGGTTACATGCTTATATGTAGATGAACCGACAACTTGAATGTAATTGATTATTCGGATTCAAACTTTGTTATGTATATGTATAAGCAGCTTTGATCTACACATGTTTATTACCAGATTGTAGACAAAGCTTATTTTTCCTTTTTCTAATTATGCGATTCATATCTCACAAAGATTACGCCACTCTACCACTCCAAGTGATTCTAAATTAGGACTTGATAAGCTTAAGATTTTAATTTCTCCTTATATTTAGGATAATCTCTATCTAGTGAATTTAGTCCTCCTATCCATTATGCCAATTTCAAAAGGATACAACTTTTGTAGACCACAAAAGCATCTTGGATTCATGTGTAAATGGGCTTTGTGTTGGTGTTGTGGATTTAGTTTCTTGTTTCCTCTATTCCTATTGGCATACCTGTTCCTATCCCAATAGATCATGCTCTAATTAATTCTCCCATTGGAGAAGATACTAGAGTAATGTTTGAGTCATACATGAAAATGTATGAAAGTATTAAGATTAATCAACAATTCATGGGCGTGCTTGAATTAAAATCCTAGGATCCATTTGTTTCGTTTGCTCAGGAAAATGAATCAATGAAAAATGTTTTCATAATCAACAAAAAATATTTTCCTCAGAAAAATATTTTCCTACTAAATCTTAAATTCAGGAAAATAATTTCCCCTTTAAAAGAATTAGAAAAAATTTTCCAAAAAATTTTCCTAATCTTAGGATCCTTGATTAATGAAAAGTTTATTCTTATAAAAATAATTTAAAAAATAATCAATTTTTTTTATTCTTTTATTCTTTTCTTTCTTTCCCTTTTTCCTTCTTCATTTATTGGCCTCGTGCCTCGACAATGACCACTAGCCCAATGATGGGCCATGACGCGAGTTGGCAAGCTTGAGGCTCAGGCTATCTAGGCAAGCCCAAGCTAGCCAAGGTTGCCGAGCATAAGGTTCACCAAATCCAAATGAGCTCGCAGCTCAACCAATCCTGGTGAGCTCAGGCTTGCCTATGGTCCCTACCGAGCAAGCCTCAAGCTCACCTGTTGCCATTGTCGATCGGTTGTGGCAAAGGAAAAGGAAAAGGAAAATAAAAAAAATAAGAAAATCATTTTTAAAAGAATAATTATTAAAATTAGATTTTTAAAATAAAAGTAAAAAATAAAAATTATTAATTTTTTTAACTCCGAAATAAAGTCATGAGATTGAAATCATTTTTTGATAAAATTCAAACATCAAAAACGTTTTTGATCATATATCACAAAATAAATGAAAAATAACCATATTTTTGAAAAATACTTTCTTGAAAAATATTTTCCTTTATTATTGAGTTTTTCGTGAAACAACCGTCTCGTATTCTTGTAATGATTTGACAATACATTATTATATCGTGAAAATGATCTTGATTAGAGCTTCCTATCGATGCTCTCGAACATCCATGGCAATTCGACATGCGTGTCATTCACCCTAAAGCCATTGGACTATGGGGATCGAGTGAGCCATCACCATCTTCCTCGGCGTGAGCTTCGCAGCCCTCCCAGCGCCTCCCGTCGGCCGTCGCTTGGCCCTCCTCGGTCCTCGTTTGACCCAAACCTCTCTATTTGCCCAAGAATTTGGCCCTTTAAAGATTTGGAGAGCGGGCTCACTGGACCCACAAAAATTGAGTCCACAATGTGTCAGTCAAGGGCTTTTTATAATACAGAAGGGCCCATAAAAGAAGCCCATTTGAAGAGCCCAGCCCGGATGGACGACTCAGCCAGCCCTCGTCCCTCGCGAACGCTCGCTCGCAAACTCATGCGCAGAGAGGTCAAGCGAATCCGCTGTTTGGCTCTGTTTCCGGATCGAGAGCTTGAAGAAGTGCTAGATTTCCGGCTCGACCTACTTCCATCGGTGCGGTTCTTCATCGTTGACGCCTTAAGGACTTTGACTCTTCTGTTTGCTCGCCGGCTAAGTGTACATTCATTTCGAACGAAGGTACGGTCACTTCCTATAAGGAGATATGATGTCATGATTGTTTGGATACTAACATCGACTGAGTTTGGTTTGATGATCTGAACCTGGGTTTTGGGTCGTTTGTGACAACTTGGAATGAATCGGTGTTCATAGTTTTGCATATAACACCTCGGCTAAAACGCACACGACCTGTTCGATAAAATGTTTCTATGATATGATCGAGAGATAATCTGGGTTTTGTTCAAACTGAAGGCACGTGTTGATGTGATTCGTCTGAGATGAGCAGATATGTTAAAAATTAAGCCTGATTCGGATGCACAATGAGGTATCCGAGATAGCCTTCCATGCGCCTTACGTCCTGGTCGTTTTATGCATTGTGTCTTCGATGTTGGACTGACTGCGCCCACTGATGTGGAAAAAGGCTTGGTGGACGTAACATCGTGCTTGATGTGATATCTAGAGACAGATGTTCCTGGGTTTGATTTCTCTTACTGCTCCATGCATTGTAGTCGCTTGTGGTGCATCCGCACGATATTGGGAGCTAATTTCCAACCAACCACGGTGGTTGACGGTGGAAGTTCGGGGATAAACATGGTGAACGATGAAGCTTATACGTTCATGGCTTGAAGCTACGATGTGATTATTTTAATTTGAAGTTTCGAAATCCATGTTGATGAACAGAATCTGGTGTGTTCTTGTTTTGTTAAGAGGAAGACAGTGAATACGAGAGCCTAGGAAAAAGCAAGAGAATTTACCGAATGGAGAGAAAAATAAAGAAATAACAAAAAGAAAGAAAAATAAATAAAAATAAATAAAAAAAGAAATGGGCTTAGGTTGAATTTTGGTAAATCTGGGCTTGGGCTTTGGTTAAATGAATTTGGACTTGTTTAATTTGGGAAATCTGGCCCGATTCGGTATTGATAACTTGCTTGTTGAGTGTGGGTTCGATTTGGTGGAGTGCGTCTGGACTTGATTCTGGTTATGGTCGGATTGGGCTTTGAACCATTGAGCCCACTTCTTCCATCACGCTTTTAAAATTTCGCGCATTTAAAAATTTACAAACAAAATGATTTTTATGTAAATCAATTTCTTAATTTATATTCCCTGGACAGTTTTCGAAGAAAAAATCGTTTGATAACGACTTAAAATTTCTATTTTTGAAACAAAACTGTTTGATATGAAAATAAAATTTCTATTTTTAGGAATAGAAATTGATTAGATAACAACATAGGAAATCCTCAAATACAAAATAATAGTCGAAATAATACTAATACATTACAAAAGTTGAAAATACAATTTCATAGAATTTCCAGCATATTATTATCCCTTGCTATTTTATTAGCAATTGTTTTCCTAAGCGTATTTATTTGGTTTCCCTCCTTGGTCAATGTATTGTTTGCAAGTTCATCCTGCGTAGGTTCAAACAAGTATTGCGGAAGCATGAATATGGGTGCCTTCAATGGCGCCTATACAGCCTTGTCATTTTATAAAAAAACTAGTATTATACAAGATTATCAACAAAATAAAATTAATGATGTAAAGGAATATATAAGAATTCTACCTTAAGGTAACGTTTATGGTTAGGAACCAATCGGGGGAAGGTCGGTTTATTTTGATTCTCGAATTGAATCAGTCCAGTTGCTCATCTCTAATTTCTTTATTGTTGCTCAATGAACCTTTAATGGCCCTTGCATAGTAAAGAGAGAGATTCTCTTGAATCTCTTGCCTTCGAATTAAAATTCAAGATTGTGTAACAATCTAATTATTTTGATTTTGCAAGAATTTTGAATTCGTAAAGAAATAAGGTTAAATTTCTATGCACGTTTTTTATTCATCTATTACGTAAGAACTTTTTCTTCAACTGACCATGCGCGAGCCTTTTCTAGGAGGAAAGAGCCCCGTTGTTTTTAAGTAAGCATTTAAGAACTTTGGTCATTTTTGAAAATTGGGAACCCATTTGATTGCTTTTCATCCTAAAGAGGAAGTTATCAAAAAAAAAAAAAATTGAAAAAAATGCAAAAAAAAAAAAAAAAAAAAAGAAGAAGAGTAAAATAAGAAAAAGAAAATTAGCAATAATTTGTGAAGTTGTGGTTATGAGTGAATTAAGTTAGCAAGAAAGCACAAGGTTCTTTTATATGGTTTCATTTCAGTTTCTGATTTCTATTTTAGAAACTGAGAAGTTAAAAATTTCAACTTCGATTTCTTCAATTTCTCTATTTACGGAATAGAAATCGCTTCGAAAATAGAGAAATCAAATCGTTACCAAACGGTTTACTTCCAAACCCGTTGCAGGGAACGAGAAAACGAAAAATCGAGAAACAGAAATTTTGTCATGCGCGCCCTTAGTGTTCATGGTTTGCTTGTTCTAGTTAAATGGTTAGGTTACCTTTTTAGGATCTTAACGAGTACCAAGAAACATTGCATAGACAGTTAATAGATGAAAACTTTAGGACTCATAATTCGGTAAGAAGACTGCGTGCATAATTAGTTAACAAATCAATCAAGTTAAGGTATTGAAAGAGCTTTAATTTGAATTAGTGTAATTAAGTTTCTGACCCTAGATACTTAGTTGCGTAAGAAGCGAGGTATGCTCACATACCTTATTTGGTTTTAGCCAACGTTTGATAGACTAGTGGCGGTCCTAGTTTAGTTAAATTTCGTAGTTAGATTTATTCCAATTGAATTTTCCAATGCAGTGCGATGTAAGGGTCTGAGGGAACCGAGCCATTTCAGAATTGTCAGTCCACCCTCGACAATACCTTTAAAGCCATCATACCCCAACACTCCCATTCGGGACGAGACAAAAAGACAAAGTCCCAAAGAATGGCACACTTGATATCCTCACATCTTTGAATTTGATTATAAAGAATTTAAACATAGTTTGAATATTCTAACTATGTTTGCTCTATGTTGACAAGAGAAATGAAGTGCCGAAATTGAGGATATCTAGTGAGGGCAATATTGAAAAGAAAAGAAAAAAAGTCATTAAATTCCCACAATTTCAAAAATGCTGAAAACCTAAACCAAGTCTCTACCTGCCTTAGGTTTTCAGCTTTCCGAAGTCTGGCATTTAGCCAATGGAGACTACAAAATACTTAAGAAACACCTTATATTTTCTTCAAGGGGTTTTAGAGGCTCAAAGTCCCATGGGAAAGTTGACCTAAACGAGGCCAAAGTATTGGGTGAAAATGCATTTAAAATATTGAAATCTTTTGACTCATTAATAAATGAAAATCGTATAACACCGAAAAACCCAAAATTGATATAGCTCTGATAATTTTACTCAAAACTAATTTTCTTGATCATGAGAAACCCAAAAATAATACACGTGATAAATTTACTCCAAATTAATTTTTTGACCCCAAAAAATCTTAAACTAATATATTTGTGACAGATATATCATACATTAAATTGGACTAATACCATAAAAAATAACAAAATAGGCACAATTGTGAATTCCAAACTAGTTCACTAGTTAACTATCATGTGTCATTCAATTCAACAATTTAACAGTAAAATTTAACGGAAATTAACATATGGTAAATTTGTCATAAATATACAAATTTAAGGTAAATTTGTCAAATGTGTAATAGTCTCGAGTTTTTTATGATAAAAAAAATTCGAGTAAATTTATTATAAGCGTATCAGTTTAAAGTTTCTTATTATATTAACCCCTTTTCGGAGACCAATTCGTGCTGTGTAAATCCAAGTCGCCCTAAGATTAACCCTTGTGTGGACTGGGCCTTTCACACCCACGTGCTCCGAACGGTGGACGCCCACCACGTGCGCATCTCATCCGCCAACTAATGCGCAGATGTTCGACCAAAACAAAAAAAGTATAGATAATTTACACTTCCGCATTTTATTCCTCATAAAATGTAATTGCAAATTTTAGAAAAAGTATACAAATTCGGACTTACGGCAAAAATGCATTTCAGTGGTATATTTTAAAGACCTCTTATTATTATTATTATTATTTTTTTTTTTTTCAGGATACTAAGTGAATTCTACTAGTCGCCATTGCGGGCCCTTCCTTTTTCTATTCTTTTTTTCTATTTTAGGATTTTTAAGACAATTTTTTTTTCTTCTACAAACAAGTATTATAGAGAAGATCCTTTTTATTTCTATATAAATGAAATAATAGAAGACGAGCAGTTTGGTTTTTATTTGAAGTATAAAATTCAATTTGAAACTAATCTTGCCACCTACTAAGCAAAGTTTGGCGTATCTTACCATTTTAATAATGGGGACTTTATTGAATGATATTACACCCCGTTAGCGACTTTAATTTCATCTCCAAAATTAACATTTCTCAAACAAACTACTGTGATTAATGTCTCGAATTCAAATGCGATTTATTAAGACCAAACTCAAAGTCATAACTCATTTCATAATTTATGGATGATGCGTAACACATTCATATTGAATCCCAAACTAAAGTCCAAATCCCTTTCATGATTTGTGGATGGCCCAGACTTTCACCACCACCTTCAAGCCCTATCCACAACCTGCTCTCAAGCTTCCTCACTAAGTTGACATGCCGATCCATGGAGTCATCCATTCTTCAAAGGCAACAATAAAAAGAGAAAAAAAAATCAAAAAAATGAATCTCGATACAGATTAGGTATGAGTTGAGAAATTTGCTTAATAAATAAAGTGGTCAATATGGGTCGGGTCATTTATGACCCTTCCATGCTACCCATTTTTTGCGGGCCTAGCAAGAATATATGAAGTCAAGTAAAATACAAAGAGTTCGCAAATTGGCAGGCAACGCAGCAACCAATACGCAATTTGATAGATTAAGCAGGAAAATGAATGCCCTTTTCTGATGTTATACGTGCACCAAATAGATGGAGCCCTCCGAGGCTTGAAATAGGAACAGCTTGATGGCCTCCCTTCGTGCGCGTCTTCCGAGCTTTGCTGATCCTTTGCTATCGACTCCTCCTTTTCTATAAATAGAGAGCCAGCGATTGAAGGTCAAATCGGAAGATGAATAACTCTTCTACAGGGAGGGGAAATTTCAGTAGAAGCTGATTTTAAAAGAAAACGCAAATGCTCCAGAATTTATTTGGTTGGCCAATGGTGAACAACTCATATCGTTCCTTGGTTGAAGGTCGTGATACTACAAACAATGGGTTTCTTGGAGTTAATCTATGAACATTTGATCGGATCCTTAGTTTTTCTCATACAATTACATCATATGAATGGTGAGTTAAGCCTTTGATCCATGGTTCGACTCGAGACTACAAAGCGATTCATGTGCATGAGTACAAAAATAAAAAAATTCGTATCTCATTGCAACAATTAAATTATCACATATCATTGTATATTTTAAAATCTCAATGTGAAATTTTCAAGTATCAAAAAAGTCAAGGTGAAAAAATAAAAATTATTTAAGACATGCCATTAGCGATAATATATTTCTGACAATGCTTCTTTTTTTTTTGTGAGATAATTTTCAAAATGTTAATCCGTGTACATAATTAGAGAGAATATCGCTGATTAGGAATTTTGAAAAAGATATCGCATCGAAGGGTGTTTTTGAATTTTGCTTAAAATCTAATAAAGACTAAACATGTGATCGGGAAGGCAAAAAGATGGAGACGAACGGAAGGTGAACTAATGCCGGGGTCTATGGATTCTCCATCTGCAAAGAGGCTCCCCTCTGATTCTGAAGCCGAATCTGCCGACAAGGTAACGTTTTAGTTTTTGAGGTTGGAACTGATCGCAGGAAGAGCCCTGCCTTATCTCTCTTTCTCTGTGCTTGGTAAGCCAACGTTGCATACACACGTCTCAGATTACCAAGGAGGATTTTCAGTTGAATATATTGGGGGGTAGAGCAAAGGCCGAATCTGCCGACGAGGTAAAGTTTCGTTTTTGAGGTTGGAACTAGTCGCAAGAAGACCCCCGCCCTCACTCTCTCTCAGATTACCATAGAGGATTTTCAGTTGCATATATTGGCCAATAGAGCAAAAGTTGTGCTTTTTCTTGGTTGGGTTAATGGGTCTTCAATATTCCTTTATCTCGTTGTTTCTGACAGGAAGCTGAGTTTTTTCTTATGTTTGATTGTTGAATTGTCCTGCTTCCTATTTTCCACTTGTCTTATTTCCAGATTTTTCTTACCTTGTTTGTTTCTCTTTTGGTGAAGCTCAACCCAAAGGATCGGATCAGCAGTTTGCCTGAAGATGCTATAGGCTTTATATTATCTCTTTTGACATCTAGAGAAGCACAAGCGACTTGTCTTCTTTCCAGAAGATGGAGGCATTTGTCTACTTGTCAGGTCACCAACCTTGACTTCGACTGGTCTGACTTGTTGGCCGAGATGAAAGCTAACCCCGAGATAGCTGAAAAGGAGAGGGCTAGATATGTGCAATGGGTGGACAATGTCTTGCATCGTCAAAGTGGAGGGTACCATTTACGTAGATTCGCATTACGCTTTGACTTGAATATCTCATATAAGCCTTATATTGATCGATGGATTAGGTTTGCATTGGCAAAACGAGTTAAAGTTCTCCAACTAGATTTCGAGCCTGCGGTTTTTAAGGATTTGACTCATGAATGTGACCCTAGTCGATTGCCATACCTGTTAGGGCATGAGACACTTATGGATGATGATGTAGGGTGTTCACAACGGACTTCAGGTCTAAGTAATGTTGGCTCGAGCCCTTCTATATCGTGGCATGTTGGATTTAGGTATCTTGAAGAGCTCTGCTTGAATCGAGTAACTGTGGATGGAGAACTCGTTGAGCAACTGCTCGCCAATTGTCCAAAACTAGAGCGATTGGTTTTGGAGGAGGCTCGTACTTTGACAAGGTTTAGAGTTTCCGGCCGATCACTGAAGCTAAAGTACTTGCGCATATTATGGTGTGATGATCTTGAATACGTTGAGATTTATGACACTGATCTTGTGTCCTTCACTTTCGTGGGAATGAGAATGCCGGTATGTTTGGACAAGCTCCCCCAGCTGTCTGAGGTGTCTATTAGAGGAAGCTCGTTGGAGCAATTGCATGTTATGTTGCCTCCTCAGCTTTCGAGCCTTCCTTGTGTGCAAATTCTCAAACTTGAATTCTTTCGGGTACTCAGTGTAAGAGCACTGACTGATTTTTTTAAGGCTTCGTAAGTTATTTCCTTACTATAATCTGTGTTGCCTTTGATTCTCTCTCTATAATATGCAGGAAAATTTACAGATTCGTCAACTACCTAAATTGACAAGTGTCAAGCAATTGATATTGAGAGTTTCAGTATTTAAAGAAGCAAGTCTACTTCCCTTGACTCTTGTGATCGAGGCATGCCCCTATGTGCGGAGTTTTGTGTTAGAGGTGGGTTTTCAGGCCCCATTCAAGTCTTCATCTATTTAGGTATTAAACAGATGCATTAGGGTCGAATATGATATACCAAGCCACTGTTGAATTCGGACATCAGGTGATTAGTATCTACTCGATGTGACAATCCACATAGACATACTTTGTTTTGCAAGTTCTTTTTTTCCATTGGCATTCTCCAATGCGACGCGATCTTGTGTCAATTAATAATATGCGGCATTCTTATTTTGCCACAGTTGATGTTCCCGGATGACATGCTATGCAGGCAGAGAAAATTGAAAAGAGTTGATGGACCTCCTCATCAATACCTAAAGGAGGTTGAATTTCATAATTATTATGGTCGGCCTTGTGATCTTGAGCTAGTGATTTATCTTGTCGATAATGCTATTGCTCTTGAGAAGTTAGTGGTGAGTCCTTGTGAGGAAGAAATGGTCACGGTTGGCGGCGAGCGAAAAATGTTGAAAAAGTTGAAGGAACCTAGAGAACGGGCTTGGCAACAACTCAAGGGAAATTTACCTTCAAAGATTGATCTAGTGATTAATTAATGGAACCCGAGCCTTGTTCACGCGGCATCCACAGAGTTGGTAAGGATGGCTATTATTCTGCGAGCTACTCCTCTTCCCCTCTTCAAAGTTTTTTTTTTTCCTTTTACTGCGGATATAACATTATTTATTAATAATTTGTTGTTCCAGATCTTATTTTGTGTTTATAAGTTATGTAATGACATAAAGCCATGAATAATGGATGTTCCTGCATTTCTCGAGTCATTTTAATCCGTCAAGGACTCTGAAAACAACTGACTTTGTGTTTGCTGGGTATTTGTTAGTCATTAAAGTGATAGTAGGAGAGTATAAATATGTAACTTTATCATGTGCCTATCGATCTGCATTATCATCTGTCTATCGATCTGCTCTAAGTTTAGTATCTCAATTTATAGGGAAATAGAATATTATTTCTCTTGATTTGATTTTCTGCATGTCCATATCATTGATTAATATGTTACTTAAGATAATTATCTAATAAAATCTATTTAGACTCTACTCTCTCTTCGCATGTATTTCTTATCTATCTTTTTAGACCTTTTATTTGCCTCTCCATTATATGTTTCTCTAAGAGTGAGTGTTAGGGTATTTAAATATTAAATCACGATTTCACATATCAAACAAGTTAAGTTTAACAGTGCAATCTCGCAAAATTTTGCACATATTTGGCTCATTTCAACTTGAACCGCTGCGCTTCAGTTGCTATATACATCTTGATTTGGTCCAATAAAAATTATGATTCGAAATCCCATAGGAGGCGGATTAGATACAAAAATAAGATCGCCCTTATCCAACCTGGGATATTCCTGCTTAAATTCACGTGGGAGATTCATCACCGTCCCTCTTCCATGACATCGCCAGGTCGCGTGTTCCCTCCTCTCACCACGTGGCCCAACCCTTCCCTCCCCTCCCACTCCGCCACACTACTTAACTCCCAGGTGCTTTTCGCAGGCTGTAACTACCGCCCTACTAGCTCCGACGACTTCAAGCTCGCCATCGGACTCTGCAGGCGGCTTGGGTGGCAACGAGTGGCGAGCAGAGTCACAGGTCGCGGGCGGTGCAATGACGGGCTCAGCTCACGGGCAGCGCAGATCGCAGCAGCTCATCATCACTGCAAGAGGAGCAATGTGGCTAAGACGATCGCCAGAACTTACAGGATGCTGCAAATTGAATGGGAAAAAGACTGGAGCTCGCAAGGGACTCTAGGGACCCACAAGAAAAAGGCCTTTCGTTGGCCCTTTAGTGGGCCTTATAATAAGATCGCACCGTATCAAGGCTATAGGTGCGTTTGGGAAAGTTTTTGGGAAAAGCCTTTAAGGAAATGCAAAGGCCTTTAATTTAAAGAATTTTGATGAAATACAAAAACTGTTTGGTAAACTATAATTAAAAAGCGCCTTGAGAAGTAACTTTGGGAAATGTTGTTTGGTAAACACATATTTGAAAAGTCCTTTAAAGCGACCAATTTAAGTTTTTAATTCTATTTTTTTTTAAATTGAAAACAAAAATAATGATTTTTTTATATATATTTTTGCACTGAGATGTATATATAAAAGATATATATTAACAAATTCAATGACCTTTTTTTTTTTATTATATATCTTTGCATTGAGATGTATATATAAAAGAAATATATTAACAAATTCAATGACTTTTTTTTTAAATATATTTTTGCACCGAGATGTATATATAAAATGGATATATTAACAAATTCAATGACTTTTTTTTTATTATATATTTTTGCACTGAGATGTATATATAAAATAGATATATTAACAAATTCAATGACTTTATATATATATTTGCACTGAGATGTATGTATAAAAGAGATATATTAACAAATTCAATGACTTTCTTTTTATTATATATTTTTGCACTGAGATGTATATATAAAAGAGATATATTAACAAAAAGAAAAAGTAATTTCATTATAATAAACATGATTACATATGCATCGAAAAAAGAAATAGGTTTTCATTGAAAATTACAAACATCATTAAGTATTTACTAAACTCATTATTATTTGATCACGTAAACGCGCCATGTTAGAAAATATATTGTCATTTGAAGTACCGGCTCCCTCATTTGTATTATCAAGGTTAACTAAATATCCATAATTTGGATCCAAATCTGCTATTGCAAAATGTCTATCATTGGCGGCGTTTCATCGTATATAATTATGCAAAGTCATTATTGCTATAACAATTTTTACTTGCTTTTCAAATGGAAAACTTAGCATATACTTTAGAATCTTCCACTTCTTCTTCAACACACCAAAAGCTCACTCAATTTCCGATCGCAGAGAGGAATGAGCACAATTGAATACCTCTCGATAGCCTGTAGGGGCAGGACCTTGTTGAAATTCTAGTAAATGATATCTAACTTCTTTGTATGATCCCAAATAACCTATTGGATTTAGATATCCAGCGTCTACTAAATAATATTTACATGCATAAATATAATATAAATTCGATCAACATATACCATATTTATATATATATTAATGTACAAAAACCATTAATTAACAAACCTGGAGGAAGATGAGGAAATTGCACATCATGTCTCCCTAAAGCTTCATAAAAAATACGAGTATCATGGGTTTGTCCCTTCCAACCAGCCCAAACATAAATGAATTCCATGTTAAAATTACACACCGCTAAGACATTTTGAGTCGGTGTACTTTTTCGACCAATAAAACGAATCTAATTCTTTACATGTATCACCGCAGGGATATGAGTGCCATTAATAACTCCAATACAATCCTAAAACAAAAACGCAAATATTATTATATAATCAAAATTTGCATTTAGTTCTTTCTTTCTATTGAATAATCAAAACATACCTTAAAATCTGGATAAAATCTTCGATTATTTTTTATCTTCTCCGGAACATCCCTAAATTGCCAATCAGCTAGTTGGATCAAATCTTTTCCCATTTTATATACTTTGTCTAATACTAAGCTAAAGTACCTACTTATAGTTTCCCCAAAACGTTGAAAGCGCTCTTGTGTTAACCTGTTACCTATACCATGTAATAAAATATGAAGAAATATTCTAAGCATTTCTTTAACATCAATATTCCTAATTCCTTCAAGACTATAGCGTGTTACCAAATCATGCATTAAATTATTAAATACAATCTTATCCATTCTAAACATTTGATAACACCTTATCGGATTAACATCTTCGCCCATCAACTCTTCTAACCATGCATATCCTATATATGATGATGTCCCACAAGGTTTTTTGTGACTGTATATTGCTTGATAAGCGATTGTGGCTTGAGTAATTTCCACAAGTTGATTGAATTTCTCGTCATCTTTTTCATCGATTTCTCTTTTAGGAGAATCGTTCATATCTGTTTAAAGTAATAAAATAGTAAGAAAAGTGATGAATAATCATCCATCAATGAAACAATTATCATCCACAATATATATGCAAATTCCACCAAATCGAAATAACACAAACTGAATACACATGTCTTACATTAGAACATAATCAGAAGAATAGTTCATAAGTAGCGCAAATTAGCAACCTAAAATAAATCTCACATTACAACATAAATTAATATGAAAGAGCTCAAAGAAGTAACTAGCATCCTAGTGGCAACTATTATGCTCTTCCAACTTATACTTTAGCCACTCAACTTTTTCTTCATCTTCATCCAAGTTCATAAAAATCTACCTGTTGTCTTTCTTCTCATCAAAATGAGAGAGTGCAAAGAAGAACAACTTTCTATCTTGCTTAGTCTCAGGTATGGTTTTCAATGTTTGCACAATTTCTTTGTAAGGATCAAACTTCCTTGCAACCGATGTTGCGTTGCTCCTACTTTCAACAGCTGAACAAAGTCTGTCGATTTGTAATGTTAACTTATCAGGTCCGCTCAATTTTTTTTTTCCTTTCTTTCCTTGAGCTTGCTTCGTTGAACTTTCTACCGTTCTTTTATGGCTCTTACTTTGACTTGGTTGGGTATTTGTTTCACCTACATCATGCTCTAAAGTATCATTAGTAGATCCTGCATAATCACCAATATCAGCTTGTGTGGTCTCAACATTCTCATTATTACATAAGCCTTGTGCATGATTCTAGGTAACACTTCCAGTAGTAACTGTACCCTAGAACATTTGATCCAACAAAACTTCCAAATCCGGATGTATGCCTTTCGTTCGAAAGACTCTAAATTTATGATTGCCCTATTATAATAAAATATTTTAGGAGTTATATTATAAAAGATGAACTTACAAATAAAAAAAAAAGTAACAAAAGATTAGATAAACACTTGAATTTTTCTCTCCCACCATTCGTCACTTGTGTCAATGGTTTTCTTCCTTGGATCCCATCCTAGTCTTGTTTCCTTTTGAATCAATTGCTTCCATTTTTTCCATTCTTCCTTTAAATTATCCCACTTACTCTTCATTTGATTTTTATCATACTTTTTTCCCCTTAACTCCTCAAACTTGTTAATTATATCTATCCATCCATCCCTTTTGTTGCTCGCAGGACGATTGCCTTTTTCAATTTGTTCAATGCATAATCAACAAAAAGTTTCTATATCTTCAGAATTCCAATATGCCTTTTCCTTTGATGAACTTGCCATCTTTCAATAAAATGAATACAAACATATTTGAAAAATGAAAAGTGATAATGTTAACTATGAACACAAAGCAATGGATACTATAAATAAATTAAAATACAATTCATATGAACCCATGAAAGAGTACACCGAGTTGGATATGTAAGTGGGGAAAAAGAACAGAAATATAAAAAATAGAAGTGAAAGAACCTGAGTTTGAGGTGGGACAATCGACACCTTTTGAGCGAAAAGAGAGGCAAGTACTTCGGTTGTGAGCGAAGAGAGAGTTGAGCACCTGATTTTAAGCCAAAAAGAAGTGAAGAATAAAGAATATTATCAAGTTACAAGATTCAACATACTAACCTGACTTTTAAAAAGCTGAAATAGGTACTAGACCTAAAAAAAAAAGGCTAGAAACATTGTCATTTTAACATTGACTTCTGAACTTTGTGAATCAACTCGAAACAAGGCAATAATCCATTGCTGACTTTTCCAAATCTTAGCTTCACGGCATTGTTAATCAATGACCAGGTCAAAAAGCCAAATAGAGCCCTCAAGTTTATTTGCTATATTTGGCATCTGGGGGAACAAACACAGATCTGACACTTCTTAACTTACCAAAACATTTAAGGGAAACAATATCCATAATGAAGGATAAGCGTCAAGGGAAGATAAGAACAAATGCAGAAACACTTGTTATAATCATCTTTCCATGTGTAAAAAAGGATATCACCTAAAGGCAGTATTGCTTGCCTTTTATAAACGGATAAAATAAGAAAATTCAGATGGTATGATTATGTATGCTAATTAGCAAGCAAAAGAATTGAAAAATAAAGGAATGAGTAAGGGGATGCTCCATACAGATTCCTCTCTAAAACAGCCAATGACATTAGAAACTTAAAAGAAGGATAGAAAAAAGAAAAAAATGAGTAAGGGGATGATGCAACATACCGTTTCCTCACTCAAAAGAGCTAGCGATACTAGATTCCCAACAACTTGCAAAGACATGGTCAAAAAGATCAAGACAACATGCTAGATGGTCAAGATAAAAAGTCCATCTTAAAAGGATTAGCCCACAACTGATGATTACCTAGTGTCATACCAACTACTATTATGTTCATTGGCATCAAGACTAGAATCATAGATTCTTATGTATGCATTAGAATGTAAAGGAGGAGAGAGGGAGGAAGAGGTGCACTAGTCCTTAGCCTTGCCATATTAACACTAGACTTAGCTCATTTTACTTGGAAAACACTTTCCTCTTTACTAGCAGGTAGCTTCATTTTCTGTCTTTCATGCTGCTGAGGTTTCATTGACACCAAAAATCAATGAAAACAGTTCTAAAAAAAATACTTTCAAATGCAACAAACACATCCCAAATCAAATCATATCTTCTCTAAAAGAATATATCTGATGCTTGCGTACATAAGTCTAGCACAACATATTTTCCTTGTGGAAAAATAAAAATTCATTTTTGAAATATAGCCATCTCCTTCATGCTTGATCTCATACATGACAGTGGTCACCCCATTTCCCCAAATAAAAGGTGGTTTAGTTAAGCACTCAAATCAGGTCAAATTTTGTTCAATCTGCATCTAAATCGTCAAAATAAAAATTAACAATAACTCTTTGCAATTAGAGCTGCTTGATTCTAATCCACCAAAAACCAAGGCTGCTTAAATTGTAGTCATCCCATTCGTATGTCTTGATTCGCTTCCAGAGAATCCCCAGAACAGAGCAAGCAGATAGCAATTGTGTGGCGGAACTCGCCACCGCCCATCATAACGCAAGCCTCAATGCACTGACATCCTTCAAGCTTGTTTGTTGTTCGTCCTGATGCTAAAAAGTTCAGGTAATTTGCATAAATTCGCGTAATGTTGATGTCACAGTGATCGAATCGCGCTTCTATTGAGTTCAAAATCTCTTGATTCTAGCATCCACATTTCGAATTTGCACATTTGCTAGTAGATAAGCCATTTACAATGAAAACCAAATGCGAGAGACACAAAGAGAGAGAGAGAGAGAGAGAGATAGAGAGAGAGAGAGAGAGAGAGAGAGAGAGAGAGAGAGGGGGCGCTCACCGTCACTAGCAGGTGCGGGAGTCGAGCCGTGGGACTAGGCCTGGGCGATGGCAAGCAACGCAATGGCGATGAATGAGGGCCTGGGTGGATAGTATCCACTGAAGCTTCGGCGACCGAACAGGTGAGCTTCGGTGACTGATCGGAGAGGTGAGCTTCGACAAACTACTGAGATGCGAGCTTTGACGACGGGAGGGGTAAGATTTGAAGTGGCAAGAGCGAGATCTGAAGAATTGAGAAGAGCAAAGCAAAAGGGAAGGGAAGGGAAGCGGCGTATCTGAAGAGTCGAGAAGAGCAACGCAGAAGGGAAAGGAAGTGGCGTATCTGAAGAGTCGAGAATTGCTTGGAAAAGAAGAGTTAGGGTTTTTTTTAAAAGGGTCACACTTGGAATTTTAGTAAAATTTTAAGGGTAAAAAAGGATTCACTATTGCTTACCGAGAATGCTAGAAAGCCAAGGCAGCCAAAGGGCTGCATTAGGCTTTTAGCCTTCAAAAGGCCGGCATTTGTGCAATGGGCATTCAAAGTTTTTTGCCAAACACTATTTATTTGGCCCAAAGGCCTTTAGATCCCTAAAGATCCTTGGCAAAGTGGTTGCCAAACGCAGCCTATGACAAACTAGCATAAATAATTAGATATTTATTCATTTTCACGATGGGAACAAGTGAACAAAACTTTCCAAATTAATTACAGATGCATAATAGAGGAAAATGACAAGAAAAAGCCAGTGCGTAGTCAAGTACCAAATTATATCGAATATGAATTGAAAAGTTGCTAAAGCAAAAATACTCACCTTTCTATCCGCCCTTCAATAGGTCTCACAGCAGGACCTTCTGTCATTTTTTCAATAGGCCCAACAACAAACTCTTCAATAAACCCAACAACATGCAAAGTTTGAAAGACTCAAAATTGGATCCCATCAAAGGCTCTTACCTTTAAAATCAACATCAACGAAGCGTTTATGTATGGAAAAACGCTAGGGGCTATCTTGGGAGTTCTTCGAGACACGTCGGGAACCCTTTTTGATGGTTTCGCAAAGATGATCCCAGCTTTATCGGCAATGCAGACAGAGTACTTGACCTTGATCAAAGCTTTGAAATTTTTTCGACTGAAGAGAGATAGAGAAAGATTGAGATTGAATCTGATTGTCTAGAGATGGTGGATTATGTTATGCAAGATAAGCATGTGGCACAAAATGGCATGGGCATAATGAATTCCATTTAGTTACCAGACTCAACTTGAACTTGTTCTTCTATTTAAGTTGACAATATACTCATCATAATTTTCAATGATCTCATATCTATTATTTTCATTCCAAATTGGATGGCAAAACCTACTAGCAGCAACGTTCGCATCGAATCTCTTTACAATCCTAAGACCACATTTTCTAATCCACTTTGTATCATCATCTCTTTGTCTATGGAGTCTACTCATGACCATAACTTGAATATAATCAAGCATGCTGATGATTGGTTTGCACATAGCCTTTAAAATTTTGTCATTGAAAGCTTTACTAAGATTGTCGTCAATGATATCGCATTTGAACTATTTGTTGAAGGAAGGCCCGACATTAGTACTTAGCTTTTGTTTGGAATAGTGCATCAAAATCTTCATTTATCAGCTACAATAACCCTAGTTTGGCTAATTTGAAATCAGTCATGTTGGTACTTTTTGCTATATGCTAGAACTACTTTTGCTTCTTATCCCCTTTGAGTTCTTAAATGTGTTTCGCGCACACTCTATGCTCACATATGGCATCAACTCGGCCAATACAACAACAAGTCCCTATAAAAATTCAAACCGACTAAAACAAATTAGAAAAAAATATGAAAGTTATTAAAATTAAAATGGAATTAGTTCACAATGGTATTATTTTATGTTGGTCGCTCATAAATGCCTATCCTTCCCCATCGGTTATCTCAAGGTCGCCATTGAATTTTTTTAAGCATTTCTGGTTGTTCCTTTAGTGGGCATATTTCCTCATAAGATTTTTCGATTACCCAACCTTATAACTCTCCATGTAATTTCCAATCACAACATACATGAGATTCTTCCCCAATCCAATTGGACTGCTCCTCTCATGTCCTTGTCTTTTAGAAATACAAGTTTTGGCAAGAAAAATACCTGATTCATTTGAAGAGTTTAAAAATTTTAAATCTTTGTGATTGCAAATTTAGAGGACACATCCCCTCATCATTGTGGAATCTCAAGCAACTTCAAGTTGTATATCTTGCCGGGAATAAGTTGAGCGAGGTTGTAGAGTTTGAAATCTTAACAAAGTTTAAAAATCTATGAATGCTTAATATTTCTCAAGAATTAAATCTAACTTATAATAGACTAGACTATACATTCCCAATGCTTGAAGGGTTGGGGTTGTCGTATTGCAACTTGACCAAGTTCCCCCATTTCTTGACTGCGTTGAAAAGATTAACCGTCTTAGACCTCCATTCCAATAGGATTAATGGGGAGATCCCCTATTCAATTTGTCAATTGAGTTCACTCTAGTATGTGTATCTTTCTTATAATAATCTCTTTGTGAATATACCATCGTGTTTGGTAATATAACCAATCTCTTGCATCTAGACTTGACGAGCAATAGACTAAAAGGGCCCTTACCATGCTCCCTCGCCAAATGTACAAACTTAACAAAATTACGTCTCAGTTACAATGAGTTCAGTGACATCTTCCCATCTTGGCTGAAAGCACCACGATTGTATGGCCTTGATTTGCGGTCTAACAAATTTCATGGTAGAATCTACCCCATAGAGATTTTCTCAAACATCTCATTGGCTGTAATAGATTTGTCCGACAACAAATTTGAAGGCCCATTCCACTTCCATTGCCTATCACATTATTTTATGTTATTGCGAGTAATAATATTACAGGAAAAGGTCCCTTCTTCAATATGCCATGCCACCAAGCTTGAGATCCTTGACTTGTCGCACAACGGCGTAACAGGTTGCTTGCCTCGGTGCTTAACAAATTTCAGAAACAATATATCAATTATTTGCGAATGAATCAATTTGAGGGCACAATTCTTCGATCATTTTCTTAGAGAAATAGCTTGTCAACTCTTGACTTGAGTTGAAATCGATTTGAAGGCACATTGCCATGGTCCCTTGTAGGGGTGAGCACAGTCCCCGAGTAGAATCGAAAACATGAGAATTGAATCAGAGGGTTCCGTTTAGTTCTCGATTCTAAAGAGGTCGGTTCCGATTCCCAGTTCTCCTTTTCTGGGAACCAACGGTTCTTGGTTCCGAAATTAGCCCCTTTAGAACCGGTTAGGGTTCCTAAAAATCCCCAAAATAATTTTATTGTTTAGTGTTTATCCTTAGTAGTCAGTTCAATTCTCATATCTCGTTCTCTATCTCTGCCCTGTCCTTAACGCCACTTGTCCTCGATGCCGCCGCCGAACATCGTTCGTCCTACTGCTGGACGTTAGTCGCCCCCCACTCACCTTGTAGCTTAGTTGCTGGACACTGTTCGTCCTCGACACCTCCGTTGGACACCACTCGTCCCCTTGGTGAACACCGTTCGCCACTCGCCCAGTTGCCCCCAGCACCGCTTGCCACTTGCCCAGCTGCCCCCGATGCTACTCACCCAGTTTTCCCCAATGCCACTTGTTTAGTCGCCCCTGACGCCACTCATTCAGTCATCCCCAATGTCGTTAGCCTAGTCGCACCTGACGCTGCTTGCCGCTCACCTAGCTGCCCCCAATGTCGCTTGTTGCTCGCCTTTTGTGCCAGTGATCTCTGCCGGCCCCTCTCTCCGTCATTTTTCGAAGTGTTGCAAAACTGAGCAAAGCCCTTTGCTGTCCTGTAGATTTCAGTTCTCTTTTAGTGTCGTTTTTTTTTTTTTTTTTTTTTGCACGGCCTGTGCATTTCATTCGGAAGAGAGGAATGTGAAGGTGGGTATGTTTAAGGGAGCATTTACAGCATTCAATCAGGTCAAAAAGTTTGGACAACGTAGAAATTGAAATTAAGTTGAGACAATTCATTTGCTTATTAACACAAAGTTGACTTCGGTTGCAGTTCATGATATGTTGTGGCTTTTTGTTGATTTACTTTCTTGGAACCATTGTCTCTTGGCACATCTTGGCTCTAATCGGTAGTGTCTCAGCTTCCTCTTTTTATGTTATGTGGTGAATGAGTTGGAAAATATCAAAAAATCATTCTTGGTGATTTCATCTTTAGGTTGCATTCCCCGTGTCATACAAATTTTGGTTTGTTCTTTGTTCCAAAGTCTCCTAGATGGCTGGTAAGTTGTTAGTGGAGTAGAGGCAGAGGCATTAACATTTCAGTGGCAATCCACTTTGACACATAATCAAATTGGTACAGATTGTCATTCTAAGTATATGCTAGTTGTGTAGAATCATAGAACTCGATGACGAAGCCAAGATTATGAACTTTTCATTGTAAGAATAGCAGAAAGTCATTCGTAGATAAAAGTCCACTGAGAGAAGGAGTTTTAAGTCACATTATAGAGACTCAGAGGCAAAAGTGTCAATATTACTCAGGAAGCAGCCAATATTAGAGTAATATCTCAATCTCGCTTGTCTTTCAGGCAAAGTGTCAATATTAGGTTTCTTATTTCACTTGTCTTATAAGACTATACAGAGACCTTTTAATGGCAGTCTCAGTCCATAATTTTGGATTTGTTCCAAAGACATTATGCTCATCCACTATTAGGGAGAGTGCCCTCAAAATTATTCAAATTGCTTGCAATTTACATGCCCTTTTCTTATATTCATAATCTTGTCGAAGCAATAGATAGCAGTTGGGCTGATGGTGCTTCAACAATTTGGTGGGAGTATTGCATTTGCCTCTATGCAGGCTCCATATTTGAATCAGCTAGTAAAAATCAACAGATAAATACATTAGTAATATATGAATAATGAAAGCTTAGTTCAGGTGCCACAAATAAGCACTTGAAGCCCCATTGCGGGTCATATGAATCGGAGAATGTTGATTTGAATTCATGGATGAGGTTAAGTGGCCCATTGATGAGGACTGCATCAACAAATAAATTCATCGATTATGTCCAAAATTTGGACATTGACGTTGAAGTGAAGATGTTGCCTAGTCCAAATTCTATCAATACTCAAATGGGAAGAGACCCATTTGTCCACACCTCGTGGGTGACCACACCAAACTGGAGTTCAAAGGGAATGGAGTTTGACCTGAGGGATCTAGGGACCAGAAACAACTCGAGCATAATAGTCAATGAAGGCGATCTTTTACAGGCAAAAAGGGTTCCTGATGGATTCGTGCTCAATGTTGTGCAAAGGGAGGATCTAGCATTGCCAAATAGAAGCGGGGACTGCAACTGTGAAGTCCCCGAATGCTTGCAACTGGATTTGCCAGAGAAGGAGATGGATGTGAGTTTGACATCCGAATCTGGCGATGACGATGCAAATGGTGATAGCGGCTCAAATCTTACTACTCTAGATGGCAATAACATCTTAGGTCATGCTAATGATGCTCATCATAGAAATGAACAAATCCATGCTGATGGAGTGTCTTCACGACTTTAATGAGTGGACTTTGAGTCTTCTTTCTCGTTTGCAAATGTAGCCCACCAATCAAAGCCAACTTGAACAGTCGAGGTTGCATAGGAATTTCCCTCATGTTGTTTATGCTTTTTGGCATCGGAGTGAGTCAAGTTGCATTTGCAACTACATGCTCTTTTTCTTTTACAGGCATTGTACTTTTTGCCCTGTTCTTTCCATCATTGTTTTGCTAATTCTTTTTATCATATTTTATTTGATAGGAAGATGATTTAGATGAGCCAACAACTACACCAGCATCTAATTTTGCACAAATTTTTATGAAGTTTCCACTGTTTAGTTTGAATGGTAACTTTATAAATTTCAAACAACCTCAGTATCAGCTTCTATTTGGCTTGTTGATTTTGTCATGCAAATGGTCAATATGATGTAGCTCGTTCGTTTGCTTACATATGTAGAATCAAGCCTAGATATTAAGAGGTTTTTAGCATTTACAGTGTGCGAGAGACTATGATGGATGTTGTCATAGGTTCATAAAGTTCATAGAGAATTCAATATTATTATGTTGTATGCTGTTGGTACTTTTTTTTTTTTCTAATCTGATATAGCAAAACTAAGTTTGCTTGTAAACTTAAGAGTGGTTTGGAATATCACAATGTTGGCTTATAACATCAGACGCGGCTTTTCCTTAAGATCTTACCTAATGGCGGGACTGAACAATTGTTGCATAGTTTACCTTGAAAATGAAACTAAAAAAATGAGACCAAAAAAAAAAAACCTATTGGAACCTGGAACTGACCTCGGAATCTGTGACAGGGTATGTTCTAGGTTCTTGATTTTGACGAATAGGTTCTAGGTTCCATACGGAACTTGTAAGGAACTGGGAACTATTCACCCCTAGTCCCTTATCAGATGTACATATCTAGAAATTCTAGATCTTAGTGACAATCAAATAGAGGACACGTTCCTGAGATGGCTGCGAACACTCCTAGAATTAAAGGTTCTCATGTTGAAAGTCCAACAAATTTAAGGATTTTTTGAATATTCCTAATGGCACTCAACTCTTTCCAAAGTTACGCATTTTGGATCTCTTCCACAACAACTTTGGTGGTCCTTTGCCAGCCAACTTGATAATGAACCTTAAAGCCATCATAAATGGCACAAATGTGCAAGACAAATCATTGTATATGACACGGTCTCTCCGATGGTTGGTATGGTATGAGAATGGCATGTCCGTGACCATAAAAGGGCAAAAGATTGACCTAAAAAAGATCTTGACCGTCTTTGCAACCATTAACTTGTCGCACCATTCTTTTCAAGGAGACATACCCAAAGACTTTGGACATCTTCACTATCTTGTAGGGCTCAACCTTTCTCATAACCACCTTACAGGTTCCATCCCTCTTACACTAGTGAAATTGACCAATCTCGAATGGCTGGATCTATCTTCAAACAATATTAGTGGGGCAATTCCTAGAAATTTGGGAGATTTGGCATCCCTTGGATACTTGCACCTTTAGAACCACTCACTGGTTGAATTCCCCAAGACAAGCAATTGAGCACATTTTCAAGCAACTCATTTGATGAGAATCTAGGCTTATGTGGAACTCAATTGCCAAAAGCGTGCGCCGGCAATGCTCAACCTCCTCCACCATTATCCTCGTCAACTTCTAACCGCAAATAACATGAGAGTTGATTCAAATAGAAAACGGTGTGGACAGGTTATGCATCTAGAATTGTGATTGAGATTTCCATAGCATACATTGCATTTGAAATGGAAAGGCCCATGTGGCTTGCACAAGGTGTGACAATACTAGAGAGAAGACTAGCCATGTGGATGGAGAAGCCAAATAGGAAGGCCATCAAATTTCATTGACAATGAAATTGTTTGAGGAGTTGTCTTCTAAATTGTGCAATGCAGATTCGTTGAATAAAGATGTCATCAAACCAGCTTGCTATGTCATTCCCCTTATGAATGCTTGTTTCTAATGTCTTCTCTTCTCATTTCTTGGTGCAATCCAGTTGAATTTAGGAGGAATAATGAGATATGTCAAGCACACAACTTGAAAATAAAGAAGCAAAAAAAAACAAAAAGTCAAGCAAGTGCCATTAACCTCTACAGATATCTTCTCCATGTGTACGAGTGCATGGCTTTTATTTGTCCATGAAGAATTAGAAGTGAACACTAGCCTTAAACCATTCAGCCAAAGTTATTAATAAAACAATTTGCTGCAAAAATATGCCCTAAAGAATTAACACTAAAATCTTTGACGTTGCAAGTTAGTAGTAGATTGTGGACCGGAAACGAAGCTATCAGTCATTGTCTTTGATAGAGAACATAACTCATAGTGGAACAGAAAATGATGAGTAAAACATTCAAAATATCTTCAAACTCCAAGTAACTTTACTAAAAAAAAAAACAAAAGAGAGTTCACTCCCCAATAATTAACTGTCCAGAATTCAAAATAATTTGTCTACACTATAGTTATGTGTCACGGTCCGTGAATCCTCCCGTACTCGTGACATTTGTGAGTGGTGCTTGGGGTTATCAAATGAAGAGTGAAGAGGCAGAAGGGACGAACACAACCGGTCCGTGGGAATGGCATCATGATGATTGATGCTAGGAGTTCTAGGTTAGAAGGATTATATCACTTAGTTACTCTGAAGGCGGGGTTGGCCTCCCATGCACAAATTGATCGAGAGCTGATACCGCTCTCTTGATAAGGCCATGGTAGGTCAAAACCAGTTGTTGAGCCTAAAGAGATTTGTTGTCTCACTCGATGAACCAGATGCTCGAGCGAAGCTGGGTGTGGTGGGATCTCGTATGAAGAAGCATTCACCTTATCGTTCGTGGAACAACTATAGAAGAAAGACTGGCCTGGCGAATTCCGCTCACCAGGCGCCGCACAGGTCATTCCACGGCCAAGGAAACTCTCATCCCGTGACAAGTGGTATCAGAGCAAGAATCCCTCCGGTAAGTGAGCGAGTTAAAGAATCAAACTTCTCGTTCTAGTGTGGGTCGAACTGATAAGTGCCCAGTCTAGTCCTAGTGAGTGGAGAGTGAATGGCCGGGGCAAAAGATGCTCAAACGAAGCTAGGCTCTCTGCTCTTGGGATGGCAATGGTACTAGGACAAGTCGGTTCCTCGCCGAGCGGATAGGGAGTTCGAGAAGAGCTGAACCCTTGTTGAATAGGGATAACATTCCTAGATTGATCGATGAATTCGAAAAAAAAGGTCTACTGCCACATTTTCAACAAGGAAATAACCTCCATTTGGTTTGCTAGGGTCAAAGAAGCTGAGTAGGCAAAAATGGTGCTGTCAAAAGATGCGGTTGGCAAAAAATGCCACACTTGCCAAAGAAAGCGTAGGTGACCGAGAATGGCCGAGCAGCTGTGATCAAAAGAGGCTACTAATGGAGCAAAACCTGTTTTGTTAGGCGAGTGTAACCATTCGATGTAAAATCTCAAAAAGCAGTGCATCGATGATTAAGGAACACAAGGAAGCGACAAAACAGATCGTAATGAGGGCGTTGCAAATTTGAGTGGGGGAGAATGTCATGGTCCGTGAATATTCCCGTACTCGTGACATTTGTGAGTGGTGCTTGGGGTTATCGAATGAAGAGTGAGGAGGCAGAAGGGACGAAACAACTGGTTCATGGGAGTGGTGTCAAGACGGTTAGGGCTAGGAGTTCTAGGTTAGAAAGATTATATCACTTAGAAGCTCTGAAGGCGGGATTGGCCTCCCGTGCACAAATTGATTGGGAGCTGATGCCACTCTCCTAATGAGGTCATGGTAGGCCAAAACAGTTGTTGAGCCTAAAGAGATTTACTGTCTCACTGGATAGACTAGACACCCGAGCGAAACTAGGCGTGGTGGGATCTCGTATGAAGAAGCATTCACTATGTCGTTCGTGGAACAACTATAGAAGAAAGGTTGGCCTAGCGAATTCCGCTCATCAGGCGTCGCACGAGTTGTTCCGCGGCCAAGGAAACTCTCGGCCCGCGACACATGGCCATAACCAAGCATTATTTATTTATTATTAATGGTCACATTCTATCCATAGGTTGTCTCATAGATAATAATAAAAAAATAAAAATTCTCCTATAGACTAGATTAATATGCCGTAAAAAATGATGAACAAAGACTTCTTGGCATGTATTATGCAGCAAGATTGAATGATAACGGAAAAAATTCATCGGTAAAATTCAAGTTATGAGATTAGCCAGTCAATGCCCATTTTACATCAATGTCCCGAAGACTACTGCAGTGTCTCCCCAGTTCAAGGCTTGTAGATATTCACAAGTTAAAGATCTCATCAATATTCTAGGTACTTACACCTCTTGTCCCGGTAAACTACCAACTAATTTTTTCTTCCAGCTCTATATTCCAGCCGTCACCTCTTCTCCCGATGAGTATCGATTTTTCATTTTTATAATCAAAACAGAAGGACTCACTTTATTGTGAGCTCAATAATATAATTCTGCTGTCAAACTTATGTTCTAACAAAAGTACTATTTTGAAGCCTGGAAACATACACATTGGACTCTTGCCAAAATTGAAGAAAGTGGGGAAAAAATGGGTGTAGAGAGAGAGAGAGAGTCCAGCGAATGTTACTCATTGACGATAATTTGGTCATGCTAATTTATACTTCCAAATTTCGAACACATAGATAAATGGCAATGAACAATGGATATGATTTGATCAGGATTTGGTAAGCTACGAAACGAAGCCATTTGGAATAGATTGGACGATCCATACTTCCAAAAAGATCATTGATAAGCTTTTCTAGCTCTAGTCCTACTAGAAATTAACATTAAGATTTGTGATGTGTATCGTCCCTCTCTCTAAACAAGATGCCCTTCGAGGACTATGGATTTTCAGTGGAGAGGGAGGAACGTGATTCTAATCTTCATGGAGGATTGTTGCGAATCAACTTGCCTTCCCAGAGTTGGGAGTCTCCTGATCCTCCGATTCCTTGACCAGAAAGAGCAGCCTCTGATCTCGATCGGCATCAGCCAAATCCGGGTCGATGGACGCCGTGCAGTCACAAGAGCCATGTGCCCTTACCTAACTGATTTCGGCTCCTGGCCGACTGCCAGGACGTGCTGTCGGAGGAGATCGTGGCGTCGCGGAATGATAGCATGTCTTCCATACAGAGTGCATTGGCAAGTTGTCGCAGAGGAGCGAATCATGTCCTCTTTGTCACTCCACCATGCCATCTTATGGTCCTAGCTAATCCTATTGACTTTACCCTATGTATATGTATCAGTAGCTTTGATCTACACATGCTTATTAACGGATTGCGGACAAAGCCTGTTTTGCCTTTCCTAATTATGCGATTGCATATCTGACAAAGATTACCCACTATGCCACTCCTATTGATTCTAAATTAGGACTTGATGATCTTCAAGATTTTAATTTCTGCTTATTTTTAGGATAATCTCTGTCCAGTGAATTTAGTCCTTCCTATCCATTACGCCAGTTTTAAAAGGATACGACTTTTGTAGATCGCGAAAGCGTCTTGGATTCATGTGTGATTGGGCTTTGTTTTGGTCTTGTGGATTTAGTTCCTTTTTTCCACTATTCCTATTGGCATACATGTTCCTGTCCTAATAGATCATGCTCTAATGATTTTTCCTATTGAAAAGATACTAGAATAATGTCTGTATCATGCTTGAAAATGTATAAAAGTATAAGATTAACCAACAATTCATGGGACGTGCTTGAAATAAAATCATAAGGTCCATTTGTTTTATGGAAAACATTTTTCTCATTTTTCGGTATTTGATTCGCTTGGGAAAATGTTTTCCTAATCATTAAAAAAAAACGTTTTCCTACCAAAGCTTAAATTCAGGAAAATTATTTTCTCTTTAAAAAATCGTAAAAAGAAATTCCAAAATGTTTTCTTAATCTTAAAATCCTTGGTTAATGAAACGTTTATTCTTATGAAAATAATTTTAAAAAAATGATTGTTTTTAGTTCTTTTCCTTTCCTTTCTTTTTTCTTTTCATCTTTTCTTTTTTTCTTTCTTTTCCTTTCTCATTCTTCCTCCACCAGCCGCAGCGATGGCCAGCAACATAGTGATGGGCCATGATGCAAGTTGGGAAGCTTGAGCCTCAACCTATCCAGGCTAAATTTAAGCTTTGGTTAGGCTAAGCTCGAGCTGGTTGAGGCCGCTGAGCACAAGGTTCACCAAATCCAAGCGAGCTTGCAGCTCAAGCAATCTTGGGGAGCTTAGGCCCCACCAAGGCCAATGAGCTCAAGCTCGCCTATGGTCCTTGCCGAACAAGCCTCCAGCTCGCTTGTGGTCATTGTTGGCTGGTTGTAGCGAAGGAAGGGGGAAAAAAAAAGAAAAAAAAATTAATTTTTTTACTTGAAATAAAATCATGAGATTGAAATCATTTTTTAATAAAATTTAAATATCGAAAAACATTTTCGATCATATATCATCAAATAAAGAAAAAACTAATCATATACTTTTTAAAAAGCATTTTTCGTTTATCACTGAATTTTCCACGAAATAACTGCCCCCATATTCTTGTATTGATTTTACAATACATTATTATATCATGAAAATGATCTTGATCAGAGCCTCTCTCGACATCAATGGCGATTCGACAGGCTTGTCAATCACCCTGAAGTCATTGGACTATGAGGATCGAGGCATCACCATCTTCCTCGGCGTGAGCTTCGCAGCCCTCCCGGCAGCTCCCATCGTCGTCGCTCGGCCCTCCTCGGCCGTCGCATGACCCAAACCCATCTATTTGACCAAGAACTTGGCCCTGTAAAGTCAAATTTTGAGTCCACAATGTGTCAGTCAAGGGCTTCTTATGATACAAACGAGGCCCATCAAAAAAGCCCATTTCTAGAGCCCAGCCCGGATGAACGACTCAGCCAGCCCTCGTCCCTTGCGAACTTATGCGCAGAGAGGGTGAAGACCCGGAGCAAGCGAATCCGTTGTTTGGCTCTGTTTCCGGATCGAGAGCTTGAAGAAGTGCTAGAGTTTCGGCTCGATCTACTTCCATCGGTGTGGTTCTTCATCGTTGACGCCTTAAGGACTTTGACTCTTCTATTTGCTCACCGGCTAAGTGTACATTCATTTCAAACGAAGGTACGGTCACTTCCTATATGGAGATATGATGTCATGATTGTTTGGATACCAACATCGACTTGAGTTTGGTTTGGTGATCTGAACCTGGGTTTTGGGTTCTTCGTGACAACTTAGAATGAATCGGTGTTTTGAGTTTTGCATATACACACCTCGGCTAAAACGCACACGACCCGTTCGATACTATGTCTCTATGAGATGAGCAGATTTGTTAAAAATTAAGCCTGGTTTGGATGCGCAATGAGGTAGCCGATAGAGCCTTCCATGCTCCTTACGTTCTGGTCGTCTTATGCGTTGTCTTCAATGTCGGAATGACTCTGACCACTGATGTGGAAAGGCTTTGGTGAAGTTAACATCGCGCGTGATGTGATATCCAGAGACAGATGTTCCTGGGTTTGATTTCTCTTACTGCTCCATGCTTTTAGTGTTCATGGTCCGCCCCCAAGGGCTCGGCCCGAGTCTCCATTTTCGGATCATTAAAAAAAATTCGAAAAATAAAAAATTATATATATAATAGCTTAGAAGCAGGTCTTGATTAGGTTGTAAGATTTTAGTATTAGATTTAACTTAGTTTCATTTTGGTTAGTACATATAATTGAGACATTCTAGCAGATGCCTTTGACATAGTTTAGTTTTTGGAAGGTCGATATTTTAGGTAAGAAATTGAACTTGATTTGAAATTAGTTCATGCGGTATTCTGACTTGGGGTTGATTAACAAGACTATGTTGTATTTTTACCCGCTCGTATTATATCACTTTAGTCCACTCTACCTTTTAATTGTTCTTTTATTGCTGTTTTGATTAATGGGTTTTAATTCTTTTATATCTCTTCTGTGTCGTGATTTGTTTGTTCTAGTTAAATGATTAGGTTACCCTTTTAGGATCTTAATAAATACCAAGAAAAATTGCATAGACTGTCAGTAGATGAAAACTTTAGGACTCATAATTTGATAAAAAGACTGCGTGGATAATTAGTTAACAAATCAATTGAGTTAAGGTACCAAAAAAGCTTTAATTTGAATTAATGTAATTTAGTCTTTGACCTTAGAGCCCTGGTCACATAGGAAGTGAGGTATGCAACTATATCTCACCAACAGCTGGAGGCGGCTCCTGGTTCAGTTGAACTTCTTAGTTGGATTTATTCTAATTGAATTTTCCAACGTAGCGCAAGGTAAGGGTTTAGGAGAACCAAGTCATTTGAGAATTGTTGGTCCACCCTTGGTGTTGCCTCTAAACCTATCATTTCGCGACACTCTCGTTCTGGAGGGTTGTGACAAAAAGACAGCCGCAGAGGATTGGCACAATCGATATCCTCACATCCTTGAATTAGATGGCAAAGAATTTAAAACATAGATTGTATATTCTAACTACACTTACTCTAGGTCGACAAGAGAAATGAAGTCCTGAAATTGAGAATATAAAGGGAAATTTGAAGATATCAAAGATTTATTCTAGTTGTGTTTGCATTTTACCATCCTTTCAAATTACACGACAGTTAAACTATTGCAAATTCATGAAGACTCGTCCAACAAAGGTAGAAAAGCTTATTTTTACATATTTCTTTTTAAAATAAATTATTACCTATTAATATAAAATCTGTTTACTGATGAGAAATCCATAGAGAAGGGTGCATGCACTTGACATGCATTTTAACATGCTGATATAAGGTAGAAATTTTTTGCGAAAATAATTACATATATATTTTTTTATTTTTTGCTTAGGAAAGCTAAACAGTGCACCGGCCAGGTGCATGACATTTAAGCATGATCTAAGCACTGAAACTTCAGAAATCGGAAGCACAAAGCTTCCCGGAAAAGCCAAACACGAGCCGAGAACGATATGTCCGTTGCCCGGAAACTCACACCAAACACCAGATCCTCGTCCTTGTCTCTCGACAAATTCATCAAATCCCGGAAACACCTCTCCAAGCCCACACCGAAACTCTGGCCTCACGACGTCCAGCGACGGATTTTAATCACGGACAACCAAAAAGTTGACGTATTGACGTTAGCCCATCCGATCCTGCGCAGATTGGAGTCAAGTAATAGCATCAGAGAGTTCAACCAAGTCCATGCTCAGCTAGTTGTCACCTGTCTCTCCCAACACTCTCTTGCCACGAGCCAAGCCGTGAAAAAGCTCTGTTCTTTACGTGAAGTTGCTCATGCGGTTATGTTCTTCAAGTGTACCCAAGAGCCTGATGCTTTCCTGTGCAATACTATTATAAGAACCTATGTCAACATGGATGATGCGTGTGGTGCTATGAGATTTTATTATGAAGAGATGGTGGGGAATGATATTGCGCCAAATCACTATACGTTTCCCATTGTTGTGAAAGGGTTTGTGGTGATTGGGTCATTGGCTGAAGGAGAGAAGGTTCATGGCAGGGTGTTAAAACTCGGGTTCGAGTCAGATTTGTTTGTGAGGAATGCGTTGATTCACATGTATTCGGCTTTTCTAAAAGCCAGGAGTGCACGCTTGGTGTTTGATGCAGGGACTGTGTTGGATTTGGTTAGCTGGAATTCCATGATTTATGGTCATGTGAAGAATGGGGAAATCGATGTTGCTCACGAACTTTTCAATGAAATGACTGAAAGGGACGTCTTCAGCTGGAACTCAATGATTGCGGGTTATGTTGCGCGAGGGGACATGGGCAAGGCACGATGGTTGTTTAATAGAATGCCGGTTAGGGACATTGTGTCGTGGAATTGTATGATTGATGGGTGTGCAAGGATGGGAAACGTGTCGGAGGCTCGCGGCTTTTTTGATTCGATGCCTTTCCGGAATGTGGTTTCATGGAATACCTTGTTGGCTCTTTATGTACGTGTTAAAGGTTATACAGAGTGTTTAAGTTTGTTTGATAGTATGCTGCAAGAGGAAGAGAATGAACCCAATGGGGCTACTTTTATGAGTGTTTTGACTGCTTGTGCCAATACAGGGGACCTCACTACAGGCCACTTAGTTTATTCTTACATGAAGAACAACAGCATTGAAGCTAACATTCTGCTTTCAACTGCACTATTAACAATGTATGCAAAATGTGGCGCCATGGATTTAGCCAGGGAAGTGTTTGATCAGATGCCTGATAGAAATGTTGTCTCGTGGAATGCTATGATCAGGGGGTATGGATTACATGGGCATGGCAAGAAAGCCCTGGAAATGTTCTTGGAGATGCAGAAGAGAGGTCCAATGCCAAATGACGCTACCTTCGTCAGCATATTATCTGCATGCACACATTCCAGAATGGTTTTGGAAGGTTGGTGGTGTTTCAACATGATGTCTCGGGTTTACAGTATCCAACCTAAGGTGGAGCACTATGGTTGCATGGTCGATCTTCTTGCTCGGGCTGGGCTGGTGAAGGATTCTGGAGAGTTGATTAAAGAAGTTCCTACAGAGGCAGGATCTTCGCTATGGGGTGCTCTACTTTCTGCCTGTAGGATCCATTCTCACATCAAACTAGGAGAGATGGTGGCCAAGCGTTTGATGGAGTTGGAACCAACAGATGTTGGGCCCTATGTGCTACTGTCAAACATGTATGCAGCCGATGGTAATTGGGATGCTGTCGAGAATGTCAGGATGATGATGAAGGCAAAGGGATTGCAGAAGGAGGTTGGGTCCAGCCTCATTCAACTTGGAGGCATCAAATCTACAGAGTCTGCAAAAGATGGCGTACCCCATCAGAGAAGTATGATTTACTCAATGTTGAGTGAGATTGGTTCACAGATGAAAGTGTCCTGTAGAGACTCCAGAGCAATAGAGGATCAAGGGTAGAGAGAGACTAAACCAGGTTACTGGATTTTGTCAAAGATCTGTGATCTGTATATTATGCAGGATTGAAGGTGAAGACATTCTGCAAAGAATATGTCTTGCTTCTATATGTAGGCCTGCACAGCAAATCTCCCAGTTAAAAGGAAATTGCAGTATGCGAATTCATGAGTACTCCAATCTTGGAGTTGTTGAGAACTACTGCTGGAGCACTACTTCGGATGGTACTGTGGAAACTCTTAAAGAGGTTGAGTTAATCCTACAAGCATCAGTCGATGAATTTAGAAGTTCAGAACAGAAGTTGGACGATACTCTACATCAAGCAATCATCTCTTAAGTTGAAAAGTAAGAGGCTCATTGATTATTTTGCCTGGAAAATGTTTTAGCTGTCGACATACATCATTTGTGAATCGTAATTGTATATCTGATTATTTATTAAGAAATATTGTCAATCCTTTGTTATAGTACGTAATCGTGCTTTTGAATACACTGACAGATAATGAATTTAATTGCCAAACAGAGCAACAATAATATCAAAGATCACATATTATCAATTTTACTGAGTTACTATATTTGGTAATTGATTTGTAATGGTAAGTTGAATTAATTCGTAATTTATAATCATCTGTCCTTATCACCAAGAAAAATGTAGATATTGGTCTCGCTTATTGGTATTTCTGAAGTACAATTACATCACTTAGTAAGAAGACGAGAAAAAAACGTAATTAACACATATTTCCAGTAACTTCCAACTTTATTTACTTCCTCACACAACTATTCATTTTCATTCCCTCAGACAATGACCCAACCGCACGTAGCATTTAGCCGAGCTGTAGCAGCTCATTTATTGGAGAAACAATGGGAAAATTTCAAAATACGTACTTAATTACACTCATTTTCTCAAAAGAATAACAACTCTCTAGATTGGACCACTGGATTCCAAAAGACCCAGCGCCTCATCGTCTACATAACGAACACATCCCGACGATCACATGTCGTTCATGTGCCTCTTTCTTGGCGTCGGACCAGGGCTTATTGTCCCAATATTACATTTCCCTCCAACTAAGCCCTCAAAACAAAATCCTAAACTTTCCAATTTCTTGGCCGTATGAATCCACAATTGAATCTCCAAAAGTGCACACATTCACTTACCTGAACTTTTTGCATGCAAGAAATCGCTTTCCCGGATTCTTTTTAGGCCATGATATCCTCAATCAAGCCCTCATTCCAGATCTGGAGTTTTGTTTCTCCATGTCCAATTGATTCGGTTCTAAAATTCGAAACCTCAGCTCTATCTTATTTTCCAATTCCATGTCACACCTCGTAAAATTAGGCAAAACGAAAGAAACACCTAGGAAATGGAGAAGAATCAAACCAAGCTCAATGCATTAAGGTGCCTCCATTCATCTGTCTTCTCTGATCTCTCACTTATTTTCCCCAGTGTATGAGTATACTCAAAATTATCCTCACTGTTCCTTCTTTAAGGTTCTATTGTCTTCCATGGTGAGGATATGTTATGTCTTAACGACACGACTTGCCAACTCAAGCAGTGTCTTATTTGGTATGATGTCGTCTGTCCAGACGGCATATGCCTATGCATCAAATGAAAATCCAGGAGCCCGGACGGCCCTACTGCTCGTTGCGGCAATGCCTGAAGATTGTCTCCGCTTATCAGCGGTCATCCAACGGAGCCAGGATGCTCCGTCTGTACCGAGGGATAATGGGTCTGCTTGTGTTGATGTGTGTGTGAGTGTTGGGGATTGATGAATGAATCGATCGTGTTCTCAATAAGACGTGTCGACAGACACAAGCCTATAGCCATAGACTTATTTTTTAGCACTTGCTTCGTTCGTGCATGCATGATGGCTGTGCCCCCATGAGATTGAGCTCCTCCATTGTGAAAATTGATGCCAACACTAGTTGAGAAAATTTAGCGTGCATTTATTTCATTGAAAATTTCATAATAAAAGTTACTTCATCTGTTTGGTGATTTAAAGAAAGTGATTTCTCTTCTACAAATATGAAAGTTGTTTTACCCCCAATTTAGGCTTGTTGTTTTCAATCCATGGAAACGTTTTTCATAGATCAATTGGTTTTTCGTCATCAAAATCCCAGAAAAACGAAAGATAATTTCATGAAAACCGTTTTTCTTCAAATATACTCACCTCTAACGGTGGAGCTCCATATCGACTCCATTTTAATCATCAAGCTTGCACTTGGCTCGATAAAATGTTTGATTCTCTTTATCTCTACTGAAAATATAATCTCCAACTCGGGCTTGAACTACAAATAAGCAACCACGAACTTTGTTGATAGAAAATGATATTCTGGAGCGGCATGTAAATGTATTCCAAAAATAAAATGACACAAATAGTCGTTGAATTTTGGTTAAATATGCAATTTGATCATTGAATTTTTAATTTGTTCAATGTAGTCCATAGACTTTTAATTTATTTAATGTAGTCATTGAACTTTTAATACATATTCCATATAATCCCTCAACTATATGAAAATGTTGAAGGTAGTCCCTAGTCTTGAATTAATAGAATAACTATATTGAATATTTTCATACTATTCATGAACTATATTGAACATATACGAAAAATTCAAGGATTACATTGAACAAATTAAAAATTCAAGGACTACATTACACATTATGTCAAATTCAGGGATTGTTTGTATCATTATCCCTATTCCGAAAGGAATGGGTGAGATTTTGTCGAATGCATTGCAATGAGATAATAACTCTTCATTTTGAGTAAATTGTAAATTGACAATTTCAGTTTCCTTTATGTAAAAAGCAAAAGCCTTAGGTTTAATTCAACAATCTCTCTCTCTCTCTCCATAGATTTTAGACAATTGATCAAGGATAAGCCATATCTAAATAAATTGGAAGACAATCGTATAATTTAGGGATATGTGCAACACAAGTCCTAAAACTTACAAGGAAAGTGCAATTCAGTCCTAAAAGTTACAAAAAGTGCAATCGAGTCCTAAAACTTGTCAAATTGGTTCAATTGAGTCATAAAGTTAACACCGTCAAACTGAGTAACGGAAAATGCTGATGTGGCGCTGACGTGGCATTTTAAATGATTTTTTATTATACACGTGGCTTTTAACATTATTTTTATTCTTGTTTAAATTAGATTTAAAAACAGAAAAGAAAAAGATAAATTTATTTAAAAAAACAAAACTATGCAAAAAAAATAAAAAGGCACCGGTGGTGCTTCCGCCGCCGCCCATCGCCGGAGTGGCCGGCGACGGTCGCCGGCCCTGGGCGGGGTGGCCTGCCCTCGCCCAGGCGAGGCCTCGCCGGCCCCAGGTGAGGGCCGGCCACCCCCGCCAGGTCGGGCGAGGACGCCCAGATCTGGGCGAGCATCGCCGACCCAGATCCCAAATCTGGGCGTCCCCGACGCTGGATTGGGTGGAGTCGTCGGTGGCGGGCCGGGCGACGACGGTAGTCCGGTGCAGTAATGGCGTCAGAGGGGGTCAGCGGTAGGACGTCGGGGAACGATAGCAGCCCAGCACCACAAAGGGTCACGGCTGGTTTGCTGGGGACGGCGTCGGGGCTACGGCGGCACGGCTCGGCAGCCGGTCCGGTGCGGCGACGGCGACGGAACCCCTGCCCTCCGGAACCCACTCACTCAGATCTGGACAGCGTCAGGGCACCGCGTCGGGAGTGCGACGGAGCTGAATCAGCGTGCCCAGATCTGGGCAAGCATCACCGACCTCAGGCGAGGGCCGGCGAGGCCTCCCGCAGGGAGGGTGAGGGTCGCCGGCCCCCCGTGAGGGCCGACGTGCCCAGATCCGGGCGTCCTCGCCCGACTGGCGGGGGGGCGGTCGGGCCTCGCACAGGGCCGGCGAGGCCTCGCCCGGCCTCGCCGGCTTCGGTGGAAATGCCCGCTGTGCCATTTTCTTTATTTTTTTTAACAGTTTTGTTTTTTAAATAAATTTTAGTTTTTCATTTCTAGTTTTAAATCTAATTTTTAAAAATTTTGAATAAAAAATAATTTTAAAAAGCCACGTGGAAAATAAAAATTTATTTAAAATATGACGTCAACGCCACGTCAGCATTTTCCGTTAATAAATCTGACGGTGTTAACTTTAGGACTCAATTGAACCAATTTGATAAGTTTTAGGACTCGATTGCACTTTTTGTAACTTTTAGGACTGAATTGCACTTTCCTTGTAAGTTTTAGGACTTGTGTTGCACATATCCCTATAATTTAAATAATCTAGGTATGGACGATTTTGAAGATAGCAAAATTCGTCGAAATAATCAATCTGATAAATTTGAAGGAGTGTTAGCTCAAGCGGGATGAAAGCAAACAATTTATACGCTGAACTTCTTGTAAGCGTATTACTTTCTAAGATGGAAAGTTTTTGTTTCTCATGGATTACCTGGTAAGAAATAATCCAAATTGCATTTCTTTTTATTTTCTTTGTAAAATGTTAACGTCACTTATTTTGAAAATAATACCGAAAACATATCTCTCTTTTCACCCAAAAACCACTATATACCTCTATTTTTTAAAATGCCCAATACATACCCTTAGAGACTATTTGCACCTGGCATCAATTATGATTGCGTCCTATTGACAAAAATATCATTTTTCTTTTCGAAAATGCCCATCCCCAATCCGGTATTCACACACCTACCCAAAATGCTCAAAACCAACAAAAAAAAAAAAACAACCCATCCAAACATGCTAAAAGACTTTGCGAGGAGGTGCAATTTGGTCTTTTCACTGCAGGGCTTTGTTGAGAGGTATATAAATAGCGTTTGCAAAATAGAGGTATGTAAATGGTCATTGGGTAAAAAATGAGGTAGGTATTTCATGTTTTCCTCAATTACAAACCAATATTAGAGCAACTCACCAACTTTTGTTAACTTAAATTACCGATCAGTTTTGGATTATTAATTTTTTTTAGTCCTACCGACAAAAGTCCATATAGCAAGTCAACGATTGAATCCGCCATGTAATAGATCCCTTAAGGATTAACACTAGACATTTCATTCTCCCGCTCTAAATTTTTGTTGAACTTGCAAGTGAACGTTAGATCTTGAACTTGTACCTATCATCTCACTTGTTTGTCATGGCAGGGTATTAAAGAATCAAAGTTAGCTAATGTGAAAAAATTAATAAATATTTGCCCTCTTTGTAATAGATTATTAGAAATTTTCCATTAGATGGTGATGATCAAAATCACGCATATCTTTGAAATATAAAATGCGTCCAGAGACTTGACTTATGCACGTTTCAAGAAAGGCGGCTAAGATATTTGCATTGTGCGTCAATAGAGCGATTGATAGCTAAGGCATTGACAAATTGGTGCTAATAAGTTGGATTTTATTGGTGATTTTTTCTTGCAATGTCATATCAGTTGTTCTAATCATACACCGTGCCCTTTTAGATTGGACAGCTTGAAAGATCCTCCGTTGTCTTATATGCATTTAACCAAGGCAGATAACTATTACACTAAGCATTTTCCACACGCAATTGACCCAGTGAGACAATTAGGACAACTAAATTGCGACCCCAATAATGCCATCTCAACTTTATGCACCATTATCTTTTCTTTTACCTTTTTTGAGAGGTAACTTCATACTAGGTGACGAGCATTTTATTAGACTTAAAGAAATTTTATCACTCTATCTTATATTCGACATTAATCTAACTTTGAGAAATATTAACCTCAAGTACTCTTGTGTTATACATTTTTAGACGTGATCCAAGTATATATACTAAAAGCTTTCCCATCGCTATGGGTTTTGATTAGATAGCCTTTCTTCATAAGTAGAACAACTCTGGGTAAAGTAAATTTCCTTCAGTGACTAATTAAATGTTTTAATTCTAGATTAGAAATTTAAAAGAGAAATATTTGCAACGTTGCATTGTCAAAACAAATATGTTTAGAAGAAAATGAAAATGAAAATAATTTTATCCAAACTCCACTTAGTTTGAAACTGAGTTCTTAAAAAGAAAAAAACATTGATAAAATATATTATTTTTTTTATCTAAACGGTATAATCTCTTTAGTTCTATAAAATATCTTTTACGAGAAATGAAATAAAAAAGAATTAATCATATCTAAAACTCCACTTAAATCGAAATTAACTTATAAAAAATAGATAAATGGGAATTCCATAAGCTTTAAATTATTTCAAAATTAAGATAGTAAAAAGGAGATATGATCTCAGTTTTTGTATGTCCAATTCGACGAGTGTTTTTATGATTATTTTCTACACTCATTGGTTTTTTTTTTTTTTTTTTTTTTGACGAGTTCTACACTCATTGGTTAACAACCCAAATAATATACATGTGAAAAATTAGAGATACTAAATATTCAATTGATGGGACACTTCATTTAGGGCGCTGCAAGTCACCCCCTGCAAGCACGGCACACTTGTGGTAGCAATAAGTGGGGAGAAAAAAAGGAAAAATATTCTCAAGGTGACTCATAGTCGTCTTGTCGGAGATGATGGGAGGAGAAGAAGTCGGAAGGCTATGTGAGCCCACAGACAGAACTTTCAGAGATGACCTGGTGTTGATAACTTGGCTTATTAGAAGACTTCACTCTCCAGTGAACTCAGTATAAATTGAAGCACTCTCTCCCATCGCTTGACACATTCCCTTGTTGAGCTGCAAAATGGTGTGGCATCAAATCCTTGGTCTCCTCTCTTTCCTGTTTTTCTTACAGTCCTCCCTTCCTTTTATCTCATCCCTTTGCCTTCCTGACCAGCGTGATGCCTTGCTCCTTTTTAAAAACTCCTTTGTGCTTGATAGCATGGCGTCCCACTTCACTTGCAATAGGGATTTGTATTACCTTGTCACATCTTATCCAAAAACAAAGGCATGGAACAAGGGACTCGACTGCTGTTCATGGGATGGTGTCACTTGCGACGTTGTCACGGGTAACGTTGTCGGACTCGATCTTACTTGCAGTTGGCTTCATGGTGCTATCCATTCCAATAGCTCCCTCTTTCTCCTTCGCCATCTTCGGAGCCTCAATCTTTCTGGTAATGACTTTGTTGGCTCACAAATTTTGCCTAATCTAAGTGCATTTGCAGAAATGACTCATCTGAATCTCTCTCGTTCACGCTTTTCTAAAACCATTCCTAGTGAGATCTCTCGCCTCTCTAAGCTTGTGTCACTTGATCTCTCTTATAGTAATGGTGAATCCAACCCATTCTCTTCTCTTGTATTGGAAAATTTAGTCTTTACAACTCTGGTTCAAAATCTTACAACAGTAAGAAAGCTTGTTCTTGATGAAGTAGACATGTCCATGGTTTCACTAGTCTCCCTTGCCAATTTGTCTACTTCTTTGACACATTTACGAGTTTCCGCTTGTTCCCTACAGGGAGTACTTCCAGATATAGTTTTTCGATTACCTAGCCTTACTTCTCTCTATGTATGTTCCAATCTCAAAATGTCTGGGATTCTTCCCAAATTCAATTGGACTGGTCCTCTTGTGTACTTGTCTCTCGACGGTACGAGCTTTTACGGAGAAATACCCGATTCAATTGGAAACATGAAGAAATTAACAATTTTAGGTCTTAGTGATTGCAAATTCATAGGATACATCCCCTCATCATTGCAGAATCTCAAACAACTCCAAGTTCTACATCTAGCCGGGAATGACTTTAGTGGGGTTGTAGATTTTGAAATCTTTTCAAGTCTTAAAAATCTCCAAATGCTTAATGTTTCTCTAGAGCTAAATCTAACCTACAATACTCTAGAGTATGCATTCCCAAAGCTTGAAGTGTTGGCATTGCCTTCTTGCAACTTGACCAAGTTCCCCCATTTTTTGAGTTCATTAAAACGATTGACACACTTAGACCTCTCTTTTAATAGGATTAGTGGGGAGATCCCCAAATGGTTTTGGGAAATAAGCCCTGATACATTGGAACTCTTAGATCTTTCTCATAACCTTCTCGAGGGAGGTATACAACAATTGCATTGGAAGCGATTGCGGTATATTAACCTTCGAAACAACTCATTCCAAGGGCCACTCCCCATCCCTCCACCTTCTGCTTCTCACTTTCATGTCTCCACCAATAATTTCACCAGTGAGATTCCCTCTTCAATTTGCCAATTGAGCTCACTTTCGTTTTTGTGTTTGTCTTACAATAATCTCTTTGGGAATGTGCCACCATGTCTTGGTAATATAACCAATCTTGGGTTTCTAGACTTGAGCAACAATAAATTTGGAGGGTCAATTCCACTTCCATCTCCCTTTGTATCTTTTTATTCCATTGCAAGCAATAATTTTACAGGAAAGATCCCTTCTTTGATATGCAATGCCACTAAGCTCAAGGTTCTTGAATTATCTTATAATAGCTTAACTAGTAGTTTGCCTTGGTGCTTAACAAATTTTAGCACCAATCTATCAATTTTGGACTTGCGAATGAATCACCTTGAGGGCACAATTCCTCAAACATTTTCTTGGAGAAATAGTCTGACAATTCTCGACTTGAGTCGAAATCAGTTCGAAGGTACATTGCCCCAATCCCTTGTCAAATGTAAATATCTTAAGGTTGTAGATATCAATAACAATCAAATAGAGGATACATTCCCAAGATGGTTGGGAACACTCCTAGAACTACAAGTTCTTGTTCTGAGGTTCAACAAGTTTAAAGGTCTTTTGAATATTCCCAAGGGAGCTCACCTCTTTCCCAAGTTGCACATTTTGGACCTTTCCAACAACAACTTTAGCGGTCCTTTGCCAATCAATTTGATAATAAACCTTAAAGCCATGATAGATGGCAAAGGTGGGCAAGACAACTCATGTTATGTGGAAGGGATTTATGGACAGATGTTTTATAACACTTGTGTGTCTGTGATGTTGAAAGGACTAGAGATTGAGTTAATGAAGATAGGGACCTCCATCACAGCCATTGACTTGTCGCACAATTCTTTTCAAGGAGACATTCATGGAGAATTTGGACATCTTCACTCTCTCATGGGGCTCAACCTTTTGCACAACCAACTTATAGGTTTCATTCCTCCAACTTTGGGAAGCTTGACTAATCTTGAATGGCTTGATCTATCTTCAAACAAGCTTAATGGGGAAATTCCCAAAGTACTAGGAGATTTGGCATTCCTTGGGTATTTGAACCTCTCAAAGAACCAATTCATTGGCCAAATTCCTCAAGACAAGCAATTGAGCACATTTTCAAGTGATTCGTTTAGTGGGAATCCAGGCTTATGCGGATTTCCATTGTCAAAAGCATGCCCTAGTGATGCTCAACCTCCTCCACCATTGTCCTCATCAACTTTCAATTGCAAAGAGCATGAGAGTTGGTTCAAACAGAAAGCAATATGGATTGGTTATGTATCTGTAATCGTAATTGGGATTTTTCCATAACTTACATTGCATTTGAAACAGGAAGGCCTAAATGGCTCACCCAAGGTGTGAGAAAGCTGGAGAGAAAAGTAGCCGAGTGGATGGAGAAGCCAAAGCGGAAGGCCATCAAGTTTCATGGACAATGAAATTGTTTGAGGGGTTGTGTCTTTAAAGTATGTAATGTGAATTCAGTGAATAAAGATGTCACTAGACCGAATTGAAATGTAATTTCCATTATGAAGGTTTGTTTCTGGTATCTTCTCTCTTTTTTTCTTAGTGCAATTGTACTTTTGTTGAATTGAGAAGATGAATAATAAGGTCTGTCAAGCACACAACTTTAAAAAGAAGAAGAAGAAGAAGAAGAAGAAGAAGAAGAAGAAGAGCAACAACAAAATACAGAAAAATGTTGCAAGTACCATTAACCTCTACAGATATCTTTTCCATGTTCCCATGTGCTAGCCTTTATTTGTCTGTCTTCAAATTCCAAATAATTCGACTAAAATCAACAAAAGAGAGTACCCACCGAAATAATTAATTGTCCAAATTCAAAGTAATTTCTCTACCATAGGGTCAGGTTGTGTTTCTCTATACATGATTAAAGATTTCATTTGTTGATTCATCGTTGTGAATCCCGGCATGCTTCAAAATCAGTCATCTTATATGTTTTCATATGAGGAGCTTTCCGGAAGAAATATGGACAGCAAAAGGACTCCTCAGCTTGACTAATGTATAACAAGATCCCTCAATTTTAGGACTTGGGATCCCACATTTACTTTTTCAGAAAAAGTGGAGGAAAACTTCTGTTTTTCCTTTATTATTTTTTCCTTTTTTTGCTGATAAAGAAAGCACATTCATATGATGAAGGTGACAAAATGTCTTGTAAACTGTCAAGAGAGATGGTTCACCCGTGTCACTACTTAGAGCGTTCTTTACTTGGATTTATATTTACTAAAATGAAAGGATGATTCTAGTTGAGTCATTCCCTTTTACGCAAACTTACCTTACTGACAAACTCTCATTGATACCCCTCCCTCATTGGAGCCCTTGATCATCTCTGCAATTATTTTCTTACAGGTTAATTATCCAAGTGCATTGCCCTCTACTTCCTTGTCTACGTCAGAGACCGGACAACTATATGCCCAAAGACATTTAAAAATGTGATTCAGCAGTGTTCAAATATTTCGTACTGAAAGTGCAAGTTTAATTTAGTTTGTTTAGAAATAACTTTTTACGGCTAAAAACTCATATACAAAAACATTATCCCTGGTCACCCCTAGTGGCAAACCCCAAACACCCCGCTCCCCCACTACCCTACCTCCAAGCACAAAGGATAACAAGAGAGGAGTTTTCGTTTGATGAGATCGCATGTGTTTTCACATCTTTAACTGACAAATTCGTAATAAAGATAGGGTGAGTGCGCACTCTATGTTCTTTTTGTTTCCATTTTTTTCACACATAAGTTAGAGAGAAATTATTATAAATAAATGATGAATATTGGGAGAAGAGTAGCTAGGGGTGAGTATGGTCCGGATTAGGCCGGTTTAGCACCTAACTTAGGGACCAACTCACACAGTGTTGATCCCCAATTTTTAATATTGGGGACTGACCATGTTAAGCTTAACGCCGAGGCTTGGATTGACTCTATGAGTCCGATAAATGTACTTATTAAATTTACATATCTCTTGTCACGACCAAAATTTCGGATGCACCACCTAAATTAGGCTAATGAATTGCTAAGCCTAAACTTAGCTCAGATTCTCCCAAGCCCATACCAATTCACGACTTAAATTCAAATATCTAGCATGCAAAAGGGAGTCGCCACTAATCAATTCACCTCGATTAGACACTTAAGTAAAATAATGGGATAAATATTTTACTCCTACTCCTACGAATCAAAGACTTTGGGTACGGGACTTGGTTACACTAGACTTCTCTAATGTCTTTTCGGTACCATTTCTTTTATTTTCAAAAATATTTTTCGCAGGCAGTTTGGATTGATTTTAAATATATTTTCCTAACATGTGAGGTAATCATACGGATGTGCAAATCACCAATTTAACACCCAAGAAAGTAATGAATAAATTGCAAATTTACCTCATATCAACGAAAGCATCTGCAATGTTAAATCAAAATTCAGATCATCAATTCTAGATATGATTTCTAATTAACACTCAACCACTCAATTTTTGCTTTCACTTATTTAACAAGAATCATACTTTATGCAATGCGTGCTACTAATTTAATATGAAATGATATGACATGGCAATATGACCTAAACTATATGACATAAATAAGAAATGCAATAATTAAATGTGTAATCTAAATTAACCAAATGACCTAATTCTAATGACGGACAATTTCTAACTAAATGAACCTAGCAACAATCACTAAATGACGTATGTTTCATGAACCTAATTCTAGATGACATGGGCATGACTTTTTTTGTATTTTTTTTTATGAAAATTCGTAATTAAAATCACTAAAAATAAAAATGAAAACTAAAGTGAAATGTTATCCATTCTAAATGCCTTCTAAACACGCATTTGAAAAAAAAAAAAAAACTAACCTATCATGCAATCAATCCTAATCTACATGGGATGCAAAATGCAATTTTTTGTATTTTCGGGATAAACAAAACAATTAAGAGATAAACATCAAAACGTCCATGATCATCAAAAATGTTATCCATCATTCGAATTAAAATTCAAACTTGATTATTTTGCTAATAAAATCGATAAATTGATTTAAGCCTTAAATATCAAGATATCAATTTTATTCCAGCGTGATTAATTATTTTATCTAAAACCTTATAGATGAAATAAAAATTCGGCGTGCGGTTGCGAGTGGGGAGATTTATTAGATATCAAGATGTAGCAAGTAGGAAATAAAATATTCAAATGATTTTGGATAAGAAATTTTACCTAATTTGAATATTGTACGGATATTGCTTCCCAATTCGAATTTGTCGGCGGTGACTCGTGAATGGTGATTCACAGTAGCATGGCTATGACGATGGTTCAGCCAAGTATCTCGCTGGAATGGGAATTCACAGCAATGAGGAGCAGTTGAATTGGCTGAGCTTGGCAATGGACTTCTTCTCGAATGTGGATATCATGGGGCTTGCCAACCGAAGTCCTCAGTTGCCGCTTCCTTTCCGATTGTCTTTTATTTCTTGAACTCACGGCTGTGGCTTTCTCAGAAAATCTCCAACGATATGCAAAACAAAGAGATGCGAGCTGCGGGCTTGCTGGGGACGCCTTTGCCAGGCCCAATGGCGATGCAGGGCCTTCTCGGATCGGCAAAGCAGGAATTTCGACAAGGGGGAGCAACAATGTCAGGACAGGAGCTTCGGGCGTCGCAAGGATATTGAGGTGTCACGAGGATCGAGCAGACCGTGTATTACAGCTTGCGGAGGTTGCAACGACGTGAGGTGTTGAGGACGTGGACCTCTTTATTGCTCTCTCTCCCTGTAAGAGCTGCGGCAACACTCACCTTTTCTCATGTGAATTGTGGCCGTGCATTAAATTTTCCATGAGTCTATGCCCGTCTATGTTGACCGAAGGTGGTCTTAAACCCAGCCCAAAATTTCAGCAAGCGATCTGGTCGTCGATGGGCAGGAGCAGACCACAGCAGGAACAGCTTCATCGCGGTGGCTCTGGAAAGCAATAGACTATCGTGGTAGTTGGGGGTAGCGGCAAGTGGCGGTCAACGATGGATCGGCAGCCACGGGTGTCGAAATTGCAGGCACCGAGCTTCGCGCTTGAAGACCCCCACTTCTCCCCTTTTCGTGAATGAACGGGCTCCTTGGTTCGGCAGAGAGAGTCCCTCTCTTTTCTCTCTCACATATATGTCTCTCTATATTGTGGCCGTATATTCAATATGTGGCCCCCCAAAACCCTACGCAAACAACTTATTTATAAGCCACCGATTAGGATTTCAATTTTTCAAAATCGATATCTACCAAGATTCTTTTTTCAAACGCAATATTCGTTTTGCCGAACACAATATTTGCTTTTCCACTTGCCCTATCAAAAAAATAATTCCATAATATCTTGTAAAACTTCCTAATTCCTATTTTCACGAGATAATATTCGATTATTAAAAAAAAAAAAAAAAAAAAACGGGCTTTGACCAATTTGCTCACTTCGTGGGCTTAATCCAGCCTGCCAAATTAAAGCTCAAAATCACCAATTTGAATCCATCCGCCACTGGTCCAATAAATAAATGCAAAAAATGCAAATTAAAAGTAATGGTGTGTTTGTTTTGCGAAAAACAATTTCTAGGAAAACATTTTCCTCATTTTCTAGCATTTGGTTCATTTAGGAAAATGAGTCAACGTAAAATGTTTCCTAGTCAACGGAAAATATTTTCCTTCCAAAACTTAAATTCGGGAAAACGATTTCCCCTTTGAAAGAATCGGAAAACGTTTTCCATAAGTTTTAATGTCCTTGCTTAATGAAAAATTTATTATTAAAAAGAATTTATAATTAAAATTTTTGAATTTGTTATTATTATATCTTTTATTTTCTTTCTTCTTTTTTTTTTCTTTTTTTTTTTTTTTTTGTTTTCTCTTTTCTTTCTTTGCCTGTGAACGTAAAACCTAACTCCTTCTCCCCTCTCTCCTTCTCCTTCGCCCCTTCCCTTTCGTCACTATCGCCTCCTCCAACCCTAGCCCCTCCTGTGCTCCCATTGGCTTCATTCCCTCCTCTTCCTCTTCATCGGCGTCTTCTACACCTTTAATCATTTTTCAAATGTAATCCAAACACCATAAAATATTTTCAGTCACGTATCACCAAAAAAAAGAAAACTAACCGTTTTCCTGGAAAATGGTTTCTCGGAAAACATTTTCCAAAAACATTATGTTTTTCGTGAAACAAACACACCATAAATGCACCTAAATTTATATACTATGCAATTAATATTTTTTTAGGAATAAAATTAACCCATAATTTTTAATGTGATAAATGACCAAACGGATCGCCAAAATTTAAATGTCAACATCCCTCGATAATGTAATATAGAGCAACCAAACTATAAACACTGATACAAATCAAATAGAAACTTAAGATAAGACAACAACAAAAATCTCCACTTGCCAAAAGCAACAAATCATAAATGAAGAACACATAAAATAAAATTAAACAATAGAATATACATAATATAAACCATGAATTACATATATATCCATAAAGTTGGTTTAGGCTATAAATACAACGAAAAATATATATACACAAAGTAGGAAGCGTTGGGCATTTTAAGCTATATACTATGGTTGGAAATATATATATACCGGGTTGAACCAACCTTAAAGTTTTAGGATCAAAAACCAACCCGCATAATATAGGTTCTAATGGCCCCAGGAACAAGGATGATTCAATCCCCCGGAAACCGAAACAAGACTGGGCGGTTTGGGTCGGTCCAAGGTAGTTTCAAGGTTGGTCAAAGGTTGACCTTGAACTGATGCTCAATTGTGACATCATGATTTTCCACTTCTGTTTTCAATCGAATAAAAGTTAGGCTTTTCATCGACGCGCCTATAGTTCTTTTCCCTGAGCTGATCACTCACGGGATAATTAGCCTATCGGGTGAAACCGTTAAGGAATCTAAATGCAATAACCTTGAGAATTTGATTAGGAATCAACTGTTCGATCGTGCTAATCTGCAAGGGTCACTACGGCACCGTCAAAATCGATCAAAGACCGGAGATATGTCGATTCGATAGAGGCATGTGATTAGTGTGTGGGTGATTCTATCTAATTGCAAAATTCTTGTTGAACGATACTAGACCAATTTTTTTGTCATTTATGTACCTTATGTCTATATTTGAAATCTCGAGATTTTCACAACAACTGAGAGTCATCAATGTGTCGAAAATATACATTATGGCTCGAAAATAATCGACCATGGGTCAATAGCACTAAAAATTCATAAAAGTTACCCAGTAGATTAGGTTACGCTAAAATCGCGCAATATTGAATTTAACCGTAAATTTGAATTCGATTTCAGAAATTAAAAGTTCTGTCATGTCACGATTCATTTTAGGAATATTGACTCATCCTTCGAAGAATTCTCGGCGAGTTTGGGATTTTTTTCGGAAATTCGGATAGGCCAAATTGTAGGGATTTTTGGCCTCCTTATCGAGCTATTTAGCGAATGGGACTTACAGAAATTATGTGAGCTTTCTTCTTCATCAAAATTTGATGTCGAATTGGAGAATTTCGTTAAGAAATTGAAGCCAAAGTTTAGTAAATTCTGAGCTAGGCAGAGGGGCTGCATTTTTGGCTTCAAATTGATTTATTTGTGGCTTTAATTTTAAGAAAGTAATAGGGAGGGGACAAGTAATTAATTAAGGGGATATTTTTCTTTGACTCCCCTCACTTGCGGCTTCTCCCGCAAGCCTCGCCAGCTGCTTCCCTCCTTCGGTCTCTCTCTTGCACGACAAGGGAATCGACTTCCTTCGTTGCTTCTCCATTCCATTCTCTCATTCGGTTTTGCTTCTCCTTTCCATTTTCATGTGTCTAGCCCTCCACCGAAGCAACCCTAGCGAACCGTCCCCCTTTGCCAACTAACCGAGCGCCCCACCATCTTCTGTCCCCCTCCACCAAAGCCACGCAGTAGTCCACTCTCTACTCGGTCAACCTTCCTCCATCGAAGCTTCCCCCATCTCCGCAAGCCACATGCCGTCCCACCAATTCCCTTTAGCAGTCAATTAATCGCAAGTTTTCAACCCCAGCAACAGCGTCGAAGCTGCTTCTTTGCTGCCAACATCGCCAACCCCTGCTCCTCCAGTCAACGCCAACAACTCCTTCCCGTTCGGCCAGTGTCCATCAAAGCAGCATCCACTAAAGTCAACACCACCGGTCTTCACTCCAACCTGCCACTCATTCAAAAATCAGCGCCCTTCTTCTTCGCACGCGGTCCAACTTCACGGATTCCCTTCCATCTTCATGCAGTTCACTCCACCGAAGCAGCTCCACGGCCGCTTCTCATGCCCATTCAGCCCACATCTTCACTGCCCAACCCAGCTTCACATGGCTTTGTCTTGCTAAGTCAAATTTCCTGCGAGCCCAGCATCTTCGCAAGTTCAGCCCACCGAAGCCAACCCATCTTTTGCCGCAAGCCTAGCCCGTGGTTCAGCCTAGTACCAAGCCTAGTAGCTCACTGTGGGCTTTTGTGGCCATTTTCAGCCCGGTCCAAGTCTCCGTTGGTGCCGCCATGAGCTCAAGTCTTGGGCGTCGTCGCGTTGCCATTGTGGTGAACCGATTTTCGCGCTAAACCGGTGAGTTTATGCACTAAACTCTACTTAGTAGGCTAATAACGTTTAATGGATGTTTAATTTAAGTTAATTAAAGATTAGATGGTTAGTTAGATTAGATTGGTGATTTAATTAGTTAGTTATGCATGTTAAGTGGTTAGAATGACTAAATTAACAACTAGATAGATTGTATTATTTATCTAGATAGGTTTGGAAATTTTCGAGCCCGTTTCGGTATTTAATTTAACAATTACGGCCTAAGTTAGTATTTTTGGTATTTAAATTGAATTATTTATTTTATTATTATTTTCCGGAAATTAGACCGGGATAGCTGGTGACCGGAATTTCGTGTTGATTGCAATTGTGTGTTCAGTTTATGCAATTGGATGTTAATTTGTGCAAATTGAGTGCTGATTGAGATTTTGGTTATTTATTCCAAAATTTGGGAATTTCAATATTTATTCAAAAAATTACAGGTGTCGAATTTTAACACCGAAAATAGTTTTATATACTATATAAAATAGTGAGATTTTAAATTGGAGAATATCAATTTTTCTGGTGTGAATTGACCGTGTACCCACATACGACTATTTTATTATGTATTTTTAATACGAAGAAAATAGGCTAGGTTCACCATTTTAATTGAGGCGTTTGAGTATAAGGCACGGTGTCCTGGGTCGAGATTGAGTGGTCGTATGTTGGTTAAGAAAACTCGTCCCGGACTATGAAGCTGGACGTTACCCCTATATGGGATACTCCTAGACAACAGATGCCGGTTGCAATATATTCTGGACCTATGCTCCTTCGGGAAAGCTGTCTGATAGAGACGTTGCTGTGCTTAAAGGGGTGAGATGACGCCTAGCAATGCCAGACGACTGCCGAACAGAGAGTAGGCCGTGCTATGAGCCGAGATTAAAAACTAGGAACGCATGATTAATTAAATTGAACGAGCCGGATTATGGGACAAAATTATGTGGCATGGTATGGGACGTGTTATAACGATTTGATTATATAATCAAGACCTCTATGCTAGGTTGGATTTGAATGTGGCGTTCCAGTTGATGAGCTTGTTGCTACTCATGCTATTGTGGCTATCTATGATATGAATCGTGCTGACCTGAAGGGTGGATCTGAGACCAAGTAAGTCTCTGTGGTTGTATGGTTGTGTAGTTAGAATGCCTCTGGACGTATTATCCTCTTAATTGAGGTTTAAAGCATGAACTCGCTGAGATTTATATTTCACCCTGTCATAGGCTCATTTCTTTCAGGACCGTAGGGTGAAGGACTTGGAGCCAAGCTGTGGTGATCTAAGGTGTAGGTCAGATATGATAGCTTCTTTTTTAGAGTCAGTCTTTTGAGATATTTTAAGTATAGACTCTTGTATATGACTCAGTTGGTTTATAAAAGCATGTTTTGTTTGTAAATCTGTTGTCCTACTTTTCTATCCCAAGGGATTTGTTATTCGCTTCCGCATGTACAATAAAATGAAAGGGTCGGCGACTCGTTCTGGAAAATCGCAAATTTTATCAACCACCAAGGGATGGGCATGCACTCGAGAATCAAGGCGTGACATCAGTCCTAAAGAATACAAGATTTGGTTGCACAAGCAAGTAGCAAGAAAATTCCAAAAAAAAATCTAAATTTATTATATGTATGCCAATTTAGTCATAAAATTTTTAATTTTGTAAATTTAGTTGTAAATCTTTTGACGATTTGCTAATGTAGTCCTTCAAGCTAATTGTAGTTAGAAGTTGTTGAAATGGACGTTGACAATTAAATAATAATTACAATTTTAATTCAAATGCCATTCCATAAATTGTCGATTAACCTTATACTTTTATACATTTTCATGCATAGCACGAAGATTAACTTAGTCTTAGTATTGATATGCTGTGCATTGCAGGCGTTGAGATTTGAGACTTGTCCCCGATGCTTGAATGGTCAACTTCGATTCAGACAAAAGCCATGCTATGAGGGAGAGATTTGATTCTCAATCTTAGCAAACAAAGATCAACGCAGCTGCTTGTTTTGCCCAGAATATGCTTTGGTCTGTATTTTGCTTCACTTCTGTCCAAAATCGGAAAGAGAAATAGGATGCGGTGAAAAGTACTAGAGCAGGCGAACAAGGATGTTTTATGGATCATTGGTCTTGGCTTAGGTGTAACCTCACCATAGAAGAGGAGGCGAACCTCCCACAAGGGCTTCCACAGTCTGTCTATTCGATATATAGAAACATTGGATTCCACAAGCACGTTCCTTATTTTAACATGTCGGTACTTACAAGTCTTATACTTTTAACTAGTACGTTATATTTTTTTTGCTTTATACCTGACAATACCCTCTTGTTGTTTTATATCTAGGTGAATCCAGAAGTTTGGACGATAGCGATGAAGCCTTCTAAGGACTTGTTTACATCTGCATTTCTCTCCAAAATCGGAAAGACATAAATAAGACAAGTGAGAAGTAGCAAATCTCCCTTTTAGATTCAGTCTGCTTTCTTTTTCTATGTTTTGTTTTTTGGCCGTTTTTTTTTCAAGTTGACTTTTTATTGAGACATGGTTTGGTGAAATAAAAATCTCTTAATTATCTTTAACATTGTAGGACTCCCCCGGCAAGACTCGTTTGAAAAGATTAGCTTGATGCTTCTTCTAATCGTGTCTAAAGAAAGAAAGATTAAGTTCTTAGAGATGGTGCATTGCTCTTAGGATCAAGAAAATGAATCAAGACCACTCAAAATAAATGGAATAATTATCACGTGAAATTAAAAAAAAAATTATTATATCTGTATTATACGTAATAATAGATTGTCATATGAAATGCGAAGCATAGAATGAGAATTGATGAAGAGACACGCTGGGGTCAAAAGACCATACATGCCAAAGCATAAAATGAGCAGCTCTCGACGGATTTCTAGGATGTTGATTAAGGGGGTAAAAATGTACCGAATTATACAACAAATATAGATAAAACCAAAATAAACTCACGAAATGAGCCTCTTGAATAGGGGTGATTTTCTAAAAAATTGTCCATCTATAATCTCATAATGGAATGAGACAAAACTAACAATACCTAAAATGAATTAATACAAAGGCGTCACAATTTAAGCGAAAAACAAAAAAATATATATAATACTAAATATTATACTGAGTAACGAACCTACTTTGCTAGTGCGTTAAAAGCAGAGATTTTTCTCTGGTTTTTTCAGTACACCTATTATTATCGTCTGAAGAAAAATGTGGTTGCAAAATTTTCTCGCTTGTTTTTCCTATATTTGAATTTACCACTCTACCCCCCAGGAAACCGGAAATCTCGATTGAAGCAACCACCGGCATAAGGGGGGAGCGGGACACGACCCCGGGCGGTTTGCAACCACCGAGAACCGTCGCGTTTCATGGCTGCTCCCGCCGTGGAAAGCTTCGCCGTCGCGGCGCTCCGCTCCGTCATGGTCCGAGTCCGCCAGGCGGCCGAGCGGTCCGGCGCGCGTGCCGGGAACGTGCGCGTCGTGGCCGTCTCGAAAACCAAGCCTGTCTCTCTGATCCGCGACGTCTACGACGCGGGCCACCGCTGCTTCGGCGAGAATTACGCCCAGGAGTTCGTCGAGAAAGCTCCGCAGGTCTCTCTCCCTCCGAACATTCACGTGGTCCGATCAGTTCTTGATGGTGTTTCCGTTCGGAGCTTTTTGGTGGGGTTGTGATTGTGAGCTGTTGACCAGTTTCTCTGCGCGTTCGTGTGTCTGAATCAGTGTCTGATTGTGTGTTTGCTCGAAGAATTTGTTGAAATTGCGATCTGGGTTCGTGAGGTTGATTAGAGCTCTTGATGGGTTCGTTAGATTCGATCCATGTGTGTTGAGGAGGTGCAATTAGATGATTAGAGGGGGAAACGTGGGGTTGTGCTTTGAATCTGAATGGCTTGCGCCTTTTTGTGCAGCTGCCCGAGGACATCGAGTGGCATTTCGTGGGGCATTTGCAGAGCAACAAAGCCAAAATGCTTCTCTGTATGAACCGCTGTTCCTTATCATCGTTCTTTTTAAAAGTTAGAAGAAAGAATTTTACTCTCTTAGGACACATTTGTTGCCTATTGATGGAAACAATAGATGACTTGTGCTTTAGAGTAAAAATATCAAGCTTTTTGCACATTTCATATCTGCGTTTGAATAGAGTGCGTGATGTAAATTATCCGCAGTGTGTTTGTGTCTATAGTAATAGTTTGATCATGGCTCTGGGATGCTTTGAATAGCACCAAAACTGTGGGTCATGGATTTGCTTTGAGATGTCTGTGAAACTCTTCTTTGTGAGGAATCACAATTGTTGCTTATGGGCACGGAAATGATATGGCGATTGCTGACGGGGCCTCTCTTTTAAATTTGCACAACTTTGCTCTAAAATTAGTTTGTCTTTGTCTTTACCACAATTTGACACATGATATTTTAATCTGTACATTCAGCTGCAGTTCCAAATTTGGCGATGGTTGAGGGCGTGGACAACGAGAAAGTAAGGACTTCAATTTGACTTTGTAGAAATTAGGAGCTCTTGCACTTCCATAGCCATTAGTAGCTAGACATTAGAAAATGGTTTTTTTGCTGTAATTTGAATTTGGAACTGTTTATAGTGATGGATAACATGGCTTACCAATGTCTTAGGTGGCGTTTGGACTTATGTTTACGTATTGTTCTCCTCGTCAATTTTTAAGGCCACAAATTCCTATTAATTCACCATCTGTGCTTTTGGAGTTACTGAACTTTATAACAAAGTTTCATGGCCTTGGCAAAATTGAAAAATCTTGAGGAGGCATGGGAAGCGTTCTGGATAAAAATGATCGCTGACTACTTCCTATTTTGCAGATTGCTAACCATCTTGATCGTGCAGTTTCAAGCCTTGGAAGAAATCCATTGAAGGTCTTGGTCCAAGTGAACACCAGTGGAGAAGTATGTGAGTAAGCAGATTTACTTTCTAGATTAGTGAAGCAATCTCTCATAGGGGGATTAGCTGTAGCTAAAGTAATTGCTTGTGACACTTTCAAGTGCTGATTTCTAATCCACGTGCTTAGTATTCATTGGGCATGTTATTTTAAGCATAGTCATTAGTGTGTGCAAAATGATTATACCTGCTCTTTTGTTTCCTCAACTCTTATGCTTCCTCTAACATAGAGTTAAATTTCGTCTTTTCAGGCTTTTAAGTGGATTAAACTTGATTCTCTTTACTTCTTCTTTTTCTTTAAACTTTCAATATTGATATTGGAAAAGGTTCAAAAAGGTTTTTCTTTATGCTACATGTTTCAGTTATAGTTCATCTTTTTTCTTCCTTGTATCTCCTGTCATGAAGGGCCTTTAACCAATTCATGTTCCCATCTAGTTTGTTTCATGCTGCCCACGTTTCATGGGGTTAGAATCTCTCCCCTACAGCTTACTGAAGTTTCCTTAAAGAATTTTGTGTATTATATTAGATGGTTAAAACAAGAGACTTGTTTTTTTCTCTTTTTTTCTAAGGGGGTAAATGGAATGCCAAAGGGTATGAATTTGAAATTATGGTTGGACTGGAACTGATAGAGGATTTCTTTTTATACCGGAAGGAACAAGTGAACATAGCATCAGTATCTTCTGCTTAGCCATTGTGGACCTTTTCCTTAGACAAATGATATGCTTTATTGACTGACTAGTCCTTATGACAATGTTGAAGCTAAATCTGGTGTGGAGCCTGCAAATTGTTTGGAGCTTGTGAAATATGTCAAATCACGGTGCCCCAACTTGGAATTTTCTGGCTTGATGACAATAGGGATGCCAGACTATACATCAACTCCAGCGAATTTCAAGGTGATGTTTTTTTTCTCAATGTCGAGGAATGAAAATGAACCATCTTGTCCATTGTGAGTCTGAAGAATGGAAGCCTAACTTTTAGGTTTTGTCTACCTTCATTTGGCTCAGCTTATTCAGGTTCAGCTTGTTGCCTCTGCATGCTAATTTTTTATCGTTTATGCTGTATATCAACAGGCACTTTCAAACTGCAGAACTGAGGTTTGCAAGGCACTAGGAATCAAGGAGGAGCACTGTGAGTTGTCAATGGGCATGTCTGGTGACTTCGAGCAAGCGGTAAGTGACATATACTCGCTACTTATTATTTATTCGCATGTCCAGTTTGAGATCCTCAAGAAGTATTCCTGGTGGATGTTCTATTGAAATGGCAGTAACCATTTAGGAAACTTCATATATCTCATGTGACTCTTGGGATGTGCTTGCCTTCGCAATAGTTTGAGTTCGGAACGCATATCTCCTTGTTGTGCATGTACGGATCAATGATGGAGAATTAATCAGTATTTCTTTGTCTCACTGAACAAGACCGTGTCAAATCCTCTCTTTCCGTTCATGTCATATCCATGAGCATGCAGCCCATGTTTCAGCATAAGTTGATGAATGTCATGCGAGCAATTAGATCCACTTCCTGATTTATGCAGATTGAGATGGGGAGCACAAATGTGAGAATTGGTTCCACCATATTCGGCCCCAGGGATTATTCAAAGAAGCGAGCGAATTAGCGTGCTCTTTACCTGATGCGTGAGTGAAATGGCATTGGTCCATGCATGTAACCTTGTAATCTGTTGTAAGGTATGTTGCAGTCACTCGATTAAGTGTCTATTATTTGAGTGATCAGATATCTACAATGGCTAGGCCCTTGTATCCATGGATTCCGTAGTCATTGCTGCAATATTTAAAGCAAAAGAAAATCAAGCTTCAAGCCCGAGAAAGAGCGTGCATTCATGGAATTTCCTCAGGATAGTTGCTGTTTCTAGAATTCGATAGGGATTTTTTTCCTGATGGAAAGCATCTTGGTGATGCTTTCTTAACTTGCTCTGTATAGAATAGAGGGGAGCTACACAGATTAGGATCGTGATGGTGATATATGGAGCTCTAGGTTATGACAGATGATGATTACTATGCAGAAGCAATTAAGACGGTGATCCATGAGGACCAGAAGCCACTGTATAATACAGAAGACTTGAGTATATTTCTCCAATAGCTCAGAAAACTTGCCAAGCACGAGTATTGTCACAAATTACATGAGAAATGAGAAGTGAAGTGGTAGTTTTGGCACCCTGCCGGTTAAGTGAAATTCCGAAACTGCCCACCATTGAAAACGGCACGTAGTATCATTGCATGCGTGCCTCCTCCTTTATGACTCGCGCATTTGTGGATCTATTCTTTAGACTTTTTATAATTGAACCGTGTAAATTATCATTTCACCTCAATTTTGATCTAATCGGACCATGTATATTCATGATTCCCTGAAAACAGATAATTCTCTAATAATTGGACTGTATTGGTAATTTCCGTTAGTTATTGTGAAGTTGGAAGAAAATTTTAAACAATTATCTAAATGAGATGTGATTTTATGGAAACTACAATATGTAAAGTGAAAATTGCATTATGAGAATGAAATATTATGTGAATTTGCGCGTTGATAGTTCAGGATAATGAAAAGTCAAAATGCATCAATAGCAAAGTTTAAATTAACTAAAAAGCAAAGAGCAAAAACTTATTGAAATGTCCATAAGTTGAAGTGGATGACACATGTCCCAGTATTTTATAATACGAGTGGAGTGTATTAATGTTCAAAGTACAAATACTGTACTTACCAAAGCTTGTACGTTTTTAATTGAGAGAAGGATTAGATCATTTGAGCATCATTTTAATTGAAAAAATTAAGGTGTCACTTTGCCAACCGACTGCCCCTTGGAAACGACACGTCGTATCATTGCAGGTTGTCACTCCTCTATAATTCCCCCAATTTTCGATCCAATTTCGCGAACATCGTACTATTGACAAATCCTGTCTGCTAACGCAGCAAGATGTCCATGCCGAATCTGCCCCAATCGCTGTCCATGAACGCCCCGTTCGGGGTCGGGCCGGGCGCGACGGCCCCGGGCGCCGCCGGCCCTCCGGCGAGCAAGGACCGGAAAATGGCGTCGGCGGAGCAGCTGGTCCTCGACCTCTGTAACCCCGATCTCAGAGAAAACGCGCTGCTCGAGCTCTCCAAGGTAAACTAGACGGAGGGACTGCTTATCAAGTCTATGGGATTGCTTTGTTTTCCATTTCCGTGTCGCGCTATGTCGTTGGATAGTGGTTTTTTCTTACTGGGTCATTTGATATTGCTGGAGTGCGTGTGTGTGTGCGGGAAAGGAGCGATTTTTAACAGATATCCTCGTGAAATGGTATGATGAGTTAGGGTTTTGGTGTGAATTCTGAATTTGCTTTGAACGACGGTGATTTTATCTGAGGTGGGTCGGTTAATTTTGGGCTGATTTAGTGTGGTGGAAGATCCAAGTTGAGGTCCTTGGACTTGCATGTGGCTCGTTCTGTTGCTATTGCATTTTGTTTAATGCGATTGGAATAGGTCAGAAATGGTGAAATGGAGCTCTTTGTGCTATGCTCTCCACAACACGCTGGTCACACCAAAGAAGCAGAGACTCTGCTTTCTTTTTTTCCATAAAATATAAGATACAACAAGGTTATAATGAGACTTCGACTTAATAGTAGACTAGGGTAACATGTCAAAAAGACTAATGGAACAAATGTATGGAGGATGATCGCAAGTATGTGGGTCTGGCAAAGACATGGTGTGAAGTAGGTCCAATGACATGAGAGAATTCATGCAGCTGATCCAACTTAGCGAGAACACCCTTCAAGGTAGTAGTAGCGCTGGTCTTTTCCTTATTATCGTTTAAAAAGCAGAGCACTTTGAATTGCCTTCCTACAATTGAATTGCTGTATTATGAGTGTCTGTCAGCGTTTGGTTTCATTTCATTGAACAATTAACTGGTTTCGAGAACTGGCTACTTTTTGGTTGTTTTAGTTTGTGCATATTGTTATTGCTGCACTCATGCAGGTATGGCTGACACATCTTTGTTTATTGTTATGTTTTGTAGAAAAGAGAACTCTTTCAAGATTTGGCTCCCCTGCTTTGGAACTCCGTTGGTACCATTGCAGCACTTTTGCAGGTACGCCTTGGGTTTTATGCAAAACATGAAGCCTTAGGACAATTTGTATCTTGTGCATATCTTGTATTTCAAGATCTCGATCTTTTAATATTGTCCTTGCCATTTACCTAAGTGCCCTATCAGTAGAAGATATCAGACTCCTTCCTTTGGTGAATATTATATTTTCGTTCATCTCAATATGAGGAACTTCTGCACTTCATTTTGTATGTTTAATAGGCTTCCCTTATTGCTGTTATGATCTACCATTGCTTATTTTTACACTTTTTTCATGTGCTTATGTTTAATTTGTCATCCATTCAGGAGATAATCTTCATATACCCTGTCCTATCGCCACCAAATTTAACTCCCGCACAATCAAATCGAGTCTGTAACGCTCTTGCCCTTCTTCAGGTAAATTTCATATCCTCTTTTGGTTATTGAATCTTCATGCGACTTTACCATCGTGTGGGTGGGTCAATCATTTTTTAAAGTCCTCAGCCCTCACTCCAACATTTCAATAGAAGTTTGTCGGAGTTCATTTAAGAATTTATACCAATGTTTTCTCTTCTATTTATAACATTGTCCTCAGTCCTAGTCAGTGATGATATGGCAACACTGCTCAGAATGTTGTTTTTGCTTATGACTTTAGGTCCTCTTTCTTTTGGTAATTTTGCCTTACATTTCTATTGTGAGACTTGTAAGGATTTTATAGAAGAAAGTGCATATGCATTTTGTGAAGCCATTTAGCTTTTCTTTTGAGTGTTTTCATGCAATTTCTGTCTATTCTTCCTTTGTCTACCCCAACACTGATAATGATGAGTTCTGTCTTTTATGTTGTACAGTGTGTAGCCTCTCACCCTGACACAAGAATGTTGTTCCTCAAAGGTAATATTCTAGATCATCTTAAAAGGCTATCTTCATTGAAACATTGTTGAATAAAGCATAAATTTTTTCTCTTGTGAAGTTTCATTATCAGAAATCACCTAAAATTATCTCTGAAGCATACAAGTTTTGGAGAACGATTTTTATCACACTGTAATAGTTGTATGATTATCAGGATTAACTAAATTCTGGATTTATAGAAAGTCTCAAGTTCAAATGTGATTCTTAGAGTTTACAATCAGATGTGGTTTGGGATCTATACCTTGACCAGAACCATGTTTCCACCTATCATTGGATATAGAATACAAACAAGCTAGGAAGTTGCTTTAATAATCACTTCGATGACTGTGTTAAAACGTGTAGCTGGAAATTTGGTTGCAGTAAACGGTTACTTGATGAAAACGTTAAAATCTATAAAAGATGATAGCCTTGAGGAACTTTGATGGTGTCGTGTGACATGGCTTCCATCAGCAGGGATTGAACATTTATTATGATATGGTTGATCCTAATAACCTGTCATTTAGACAATAATTACCTTATCATCAAGTTCCTATAAATTGCTTTGTCTGCGATTGATGGCATATTATTATAATGTTGTTTCTTTCTTTCAGTTTAAAGTCATGAAGCTTGTTTTATTGTACTTCTTACAAATAAAAATTCCTTTCAATTGATACTTTTCTTATTGCATCTTCTAGCCCATATACCTCTATACTTGTATCCTTTCCTCAATACGGGGAGCAAGACGAGGCCATTTGAGTATTTGAGACTGACTAGTCTTGGTGTCATCGGTGCCCTGGTTAAGGTACTTGATTCGGACCAACATACTATCACCTTTCATATCTCAGTACATTGACTTTGCATTTGTGCATATGCATGTAATTATATACTTGATCCTTGACTTTGACCACTAATACCTTGTAAGCTATAATTCTGAAATTCTTTCCATTTCACTGGATGTCCGAGAACTTATTTAATTGTAAATTTTCTTCTAACAGGTTGATGACACTGAAGTTATTAGTTTTCTTCTCTCGACAGAAATTATACCACTGTGCCTTCGAACTATGGAGATGGGCAGTGAATTGTCAAAGACGGTTAAGTTTCTTCTTTTCTAATTGGATATATGTTTACATAAAGCAGTATTTCAATCCATAAGCTGTCTTACTTTAGAATTTTATTCCGATTTTTGAATTACATCAGGCTCATGGCCTTTTTTTCTGCTTGGTGCGATAAGTTCAGCAATAATTGGTCACCCAGTTGCTCTACTTTTTGCGCAACATAAAAGAAGAGTTCTTTTTGTAGATAAAAAGTCCATATGTGCCTTCCCCATTGAAAGCATAGGAACAAGTCTTGGGCATTATTAGACTCGCTTGATTTTATAGTAGTGTCCTCCTTTGATTGAGTTTGATTCCTGTGAGCTAGGGTTATATGATGAAGCTTGTATCTGTTGATTTAGATCTCGAAACGATATCCTCATGCATTGCGAATGCCCTTAATACCTCTTTATGCTGAACTTAAGCATCTGGTATATAAGATTACTTGAATGGATTTTGTCACCATCGTCGAGTTGGTGTCTGCTTAAGGAATGTGTCTGGAAATTCTGGTTTGTTGCTCAAATGATTTTGTTATCCAAGAAACTTCTTGAACTGCAGTACCATAGAGTGACAACATAGTTGGTCTATCTGATTTGAATTTTCGTGTTACTTTGCCGATAAAAGAAGGTACTTGTCTGAAGTTGTCATGAACTTCATCATTTGATTTTTCTCCTGAAAGGAGATTGCAAAGCTATAATGTTTATTTTCTGTTCCTGCAGGTGGCAACATTTATTGTTCAGAAGATTTTGTTGGATGACTTGGGCTTGGACTATATTTGCACTACGGCAGAGCGGTTCTACGCCGTAGGCCGGGTTTTGAATCACATGGTTGGAGCACTTGCTGAACAACCTTCATCGCGGCTGCTGAAGCACATTATTCGTTGTTATTTGCGTTTAGCAGATAATCCAAGGTTGTCTATTTGGAGCATTCATCTTTAAGTAGTTATCGTCTAATGGCTTAAGTATTTGTTTGGTTGACAGAAAATGTCTTTCTGTTCCTTTTCAGGGCTTGCGATGCATTGAGAGGTTGCCTTCCCGAAATGTTAAGGGATGGCACATTTAATTCTTGTCTTCGTGTAAGTGCTTTTAGCCATGTCCACTTTTTCTTCCGAAGAATGGGAAAATAATTCGTACATCAGTCAGTTTTTCTTCATTAAGTGAACTCCGGGAAGCTAGTGTTACCCCATTTGGATGTCCTCTATGTTAGCTTGTATGCGGTTTTAATAATTTTGGTTTCATGGCCTGATTACTGTTGGTCTCTGTTTCGCCAATTGCATATCTTAAGATACCTTTCTATATATGCGCATTGATGGAAGTTTGTATTGTGGTGTCAGCTGCTAAGTGCTTAACCAGTGCCGTTGCCTTTGAAGATGCTGTATTTTTACAATGTTGTTATTGTTACCTGTTTTTATTGTAATAACAACGTAGACCAACTGATGAACTGCTGTGACATCCTTATTTTCATCTTATTTGTTAGTCGAAGGCATATTCCAATGTATCTCATGGTTATCTTGCTGCAGGAAGATCCAACAACTAGGCGGTGGCTTCAACAATTACTTAATATTGTAGCTGTGAACCGTGTGCCCGGGCTTCAGGCTGGCGGAGGTTTCGATCACATGCTGTGAACTAGAAAAGTTAAGTGGTGCACATTTTTACAGAAGTTTAGCATTCAGACGCTTGGTCCAGTAACATCAAGTATAGGAATGATTTATCATCTGCATTCAGCTCTGTTTTAGATTTTAGCTTTGTCCCGGATGGATTAAGCTACAAGCTTTGGGAGTTCTTTGGGCTTTTCTAAAGGTAGTTTCATTGTAAATGAACAGAGATGAGGCTACTTATGTTTTTTTTTTGGGGGATTTGAGCGAATGAAATTAAGTGCTTGTACTTAAAGAAGGAATCAAAAAGCTGCTTGGCCACTCATGATTTGAGCTCATGCTGGTTTCTCTTGGGTATTTTCGTTTGCTTGTCGTGTTGGTTCTGGCTTCTTTTCTGACCGAAGCCAATCGTAGCCTTTCCCAGAACGAAAAAAGGCTTCAACTCTAAGATGTGACACCTGCTCTTTTAGTTTTGCTTTTGCTTGTAAGAAACTTGTAATAAGACATATTAGACATGAGACATAATCTTCAATAAGTTATGTATGTTGGTTTTGAAATTTTATTGAACTAAAGTAGCAAACAGAAAATCACTAGTGCATTTGGCCAAACTTCCCACTGGATTCTTATTTCATAGTTTTGATTGAATTTATGTTCACACTTGTCATATTCAACTTATATAGAAATCTGATATCTAATTCAATGACAATAATTAAAGAAAATATCACTGAAAAATTGTGTGAGGTAATATGGTATTGCAGGTTTGTTGGTCTTTTAAATAGAGGGACAAATGTATTGGAAATCCTAAAATTTATTAAATTAATGCACTCGAGTCATTAAGTTAATTTCATCTAACTTCACTAAAAGAAAATATTGATGATTTTCTTAAATATTTTTTCTTTCTTCCATGTGGCAATGACTTGGTTAAAATATGAAACATAAAAGGAAATGGTTTTGGTTCAAATTTGATTTTTATATAAATTTTATTTAAATCAAATTTAAAAAATAAGTTTAATTAAAAAAGAAGAAAAGAAAGAAAAAAGAAATGAACATGAGGAACTAGGCTATGAGAGCCTGCATCCCTCATCGTTGTTGCCCCACCTTCGCCGAAAAGGGCCGGCAAGGGTGGGGTATGGTTGGCGAGGGTGGCCAAGCCCTGATTAGTGGTTGACAATCTTCATTGGCTGCAAGCAAAGGTTGCCGTTGGCGATGATGGGTGGCAACGACTAGGGGTGATTGGGTCCAAGGTGGATAGGTTCTAGATCTGGATTCTGTACCCGATCGTGTCATAATCGGTTCCCCTTTTTTAGACCCTGTACCCAACTCTATTTGCACTTGACCCCATTTTGGAACCACATTGTTTTTCTAGTCTAGTTCTAAAGTCAATCTTATTTCTACTATAACCTATTTTGTAATTGCCTGATATCATATATAATTTTGAATTTTACATTAATATACGAGAAAATAATATATTTTGAAACATTAAACACATGTAATCAATAGTATATGAACTTTTTGACTAAACAAAAAACTAAGAATCCACGAGGCTAATTATCATAAACAAACATTATAAAGCAAAGCAAAAATTCTAAGTGATAGACAATGCAGTCGTTAGCCGGTGATGGACGGTGCAACCATGAGCCGGCAAGGGAGGGAAGCGAGCGAGGAAGAGGAACAACAAATGAGGAGAGCCGTGTGAGAGGAAAACCAAAATTCTAAAATTAGAAATCAAGGGAAAAAAAAGGGTTTTCGACTTTTTGGGCATACAAAATCAATTTCCAAACCAATCCTGATCTAGTTCTCGAATGGGTATTCACTAGGAATCGGGAACCAAACCAGTTCAAACCAGTTCCAAATTTTAGGAGCTAGTTCTCGAACCAGGTTTCAATGGGAACCGGTTTTGGACCAATTTCAATGGTAACCGATTCCTAGACTTGTTTTCTAGGTGGGCCTAGTCCGGTTTCGAGTAGACCCCGTCCGGTTGGGCACACCCTCGCTGGCTTCTTGAGTCTCCTCCTCTTTTAAAAAAAAAATAATGCAACTTATTTTCTAATTTAATTTAAATAAAATTTATATTAAAAATCATATTTGGATCAAAACTTCTTTGTTTTAGTCATGTCGTTGCCACGTAAAATAGAAAAAAATAATACATAAAAAAACCACCTCAGCATTTTCCATCAACCAATTAGAATGAAGTTAACTAAATGACTCGATTACACTAATTCGATAAATTATAGAACTAAATTGCACTCCTTTCTAGTTTTAAAATTTAATTACATTTTAGTGACAAGTAGTAGGACTTTCAATGCACTTATTCCTTAAATAAATTCGTTTTAGACTTATGAAATATCGCGTGTGTCCAATTTTACCAAAAATAAACTTATTCCTCATCCATAGTTATGTGAAAAAGTTGTTCAAAAAGTTTTGAATCTATTGTGCAGCGGCCGATTCAGTCATAAATATTTTAATTATGCCAATTTAATTATGAACATTTTGATAATTTGCTAATATAGTCCAAAACTTTTCGATCGTGCAATTTAGTCCAATTTTTTTTTAATGTTTTGTTAATTTATTATTAAATCTTTTGATGATTTACCAAAATAGTCAATCCAGCCAATTATAAACAAAGTAGATTTATGACTAAATTGGCAAATATTTGAAAGGTTTAGGACTAAATTGACATAATTGAAATGTTTATGACTAAATTGGCAAATCGTTAAAAGTTTCGAATTGAAATGGTCATCATAATAAATTTAGAACTTTTTGAACAATTATCCTGTTGTTGCGCTTACTCATAAAGTCAATTTTTCTCCACTATCATTATACATAAAATTTTGTATGATTTTTTTTCTACGCGTTACATGTTCTTACTATAGTCAACTTTACTTAAATTTATAAGTGTTAATAGTATATCATTCTGAAGGAGTTATTTTACTGTTTATTACTTTAAATATTGTCAAATACACATGATGTTTATGACTCGGTTCATATTTTGATTCTCTAAAAATTTTCTTGAAAAAGAAAATAATTCTCTGTCCCATTATTGGTGTACTTAGTCTATCCACTTTACATATAAAACATCACATTATAATGTAGTATTTGTATAGAGATTGAAACTTTTAAAACAATTTTCCTTATAAATTTTACTTATCTTGGGAAGGATTTTAAAACTCTATATCGAGAAAAAGAATCTTTTTTTATTAAATTGAATGCATTTCATGTTCAAATGTCACTTTTATTATAAGATTGTGGATTCTATACTCACATATGTATCTTAGTGCTCTATCTACACGTAGATATGTATGTAAGAGATCTCAAGACTATTATGAAAAATATGTATCTGTTAGCCAAGTAATTTTGCTTCATCGAGAAGGTAAGGAATTTCTTTTCTTGTTTTCTCCATCTCTAAGTAAATTTTCATATTCTAGCAATTCTTGTTCTAATTAATGTCCAAAAAGATCTCATCCTTAAACCATTGATTGGCATGTTTCGAAACTTGTTACATGTCTCATTTGTACGGCACACTAGAGAAACCTTTTAACTACAGATATTCTATTATCGACATTCAAATTGAAATGGGTCATTGGCTCATGAATAATGAACTCGAGTACCTTGGATTCACCCGTCACAAATAAGAAAGGTCTCTGAATTTATGCCAATCAAAGATACACTAACACTTAAGTTGTAAAATATTTTCGATAATGAAGTCCACGTAGGATCAGAGAGAAGGTGGAAATATAAAGCTTGAAGAGGGGAGAGATGACAAGGATAAATTATTCAAAACCGATATAAAAGCAATTACTTTGAAATGAAAAATCCAACGTTGGCCAAAAACCTAACAGTAACAACTTCGATTTGCCCCATGTCTCCCCCATGTCTCGGGCTTAAAAGCATTTTTCATTCGGTTCTTGATTGAATTTTGAGTCTGTTCACATTCATATTTGAGGGTTTTGATTGGCTTAATTGGTATGTGAAGTAGGGTAGTTTGGTTATGTGATGCAAATTGTGCAGAGGACATTCTAGGTGAAAGAGAAGAGAGGAAGGCAGCGAATCATGTCGTTGGTCCTTCACATGCAACAACTTTGTGGTCACCGAACAGAGGAGAGACCATCTCATATGCCTTCTTCACTATTCCTCCGAAGTCCTTCCTTTGTTTTCCCCTATTTGCATTGACCAATTCACTATGCCTTACTTACTTTGGTTCATGACCATTCATCTCTTCTTTTTCTTTTCTCTTTGGTGGCGGTGGGTTTAGTACAGGAGGGGGGGCGGGGGACAAGTCCTTTATGAGTTTTTGCCACCATTGTTACCACAAATGAAAACAAACCTAAGCATGATGCTCTGTTCTAAAAGGGTTGGTAGTTAATTTGCTTCGTGCTTTTGTTCGAAGGTTTGAAGAGATAATGACTTTGAGCGAAGGGAAAGTGGCATTGCTGACATTCTGCTTCTGCATTAGCCTTGCTAGCATTGGCCTTGTTCTTACAATAACTGTTTCTGATCATTGGTAACAACTGGTTTTGGATCATTGCTTTGAGGCCCTTAGCATAATTGAAGATCGTTTTTCCTTGAAGAGTTTTGAGTTCTAGTGTTCCTCATTTCTGAAGAATGGAAATCACGTGTGCATATGCTGAACCCATGAAATGGAAGTGGGCATCGAGGAAGGAGCTAATTAAGGTAAAGATGATAGTGGCGGAAGAGACGATGCTATCGGAGATCGTTGCTCAAGGGGATGATCATCAGCAAGCTGAGCAAATGAGGAAGGAGCTTTAGCTCAATGAGAAGGGCATGGTTTATTTAATAGGCATATTTGAGACATGACCAACTCCCCAGCACTTTTGATGGGGTGTTGGTCATTCGGCACTTGCAGCAATACTTACTATAGGGCCATGCTTACTAGGAAGCTTGATTCTAATCGTAAGGTGAATGCCATACAGAGTCTATCGAGAGAAAGACATAATAATTAACGAAGAGAGACGGGTAGGCAAAAATTTCACTCAAAAAAAGTCACACCTAATTGACACATCTCTTTTTGATTGGGCTGACATATGGTGACTTTCCATGGCCGTCCATTTAATATTCTCTCTTTTTGTCTGAGAAGGAGAGACGCTATTTTTTTCTCCTTTTTCACCTAATTGAGAATGGTGTGAGGGATTAGGGGTGAGCAGCGGTCTAGGGTCGACCCTGGACTAACCCTAGACCGGCCCAATCCTGCCGGTCCTGATCCGGTTTCCAAGAGAACTGGGTCGGTCCTTGGTCCTGAAATTTCGGGGACCAACACCGCGTGCGGAGTTGGTCCCCTGGCCCTAGAGTTTTGGGGTCGGTCAAACCCTAGACCAACCTTGTATATTATATTATATTATATTATTTATAATTATTTTATATATTCAAATCTAAGTAAAATGTCTATTATATTATATTATATTGAGATGTTCTATCAATAGCACTAATAATAATTTTAATTTAAAACTTTTGTTGAGTATTAATTATATGTCATTTGTTTTGTTTTCAGGTGTTTAAAAGTTCAAGTGAATTAACAAGATGTGAAGTTATATATTCATGGTTTATATTAGGTATTTTGGAACTTTTTATGGTTTAATTGTATTTTACTAATGAATTTCAACCGCACTTTGCTTTTCAATTTGTGTCAAATGGTAGAAGTTTTTGAAGAGTATAGTAGTATTGCAGTTGCTACGGTGATTTGCTAGTCAAGTAGTGTAAAACTCATTTTTTGATTGAGTTGACTCTACGGGTGCGAATGGTAACGTTTCTGTTCTTTTTTTGTTCCATGAAACAGAAACAAAAAAAAGTGTTTCGTTCCTAAACAATTTTTGAACAAAAGAACGCGTTTGGTAACGTTTGGTCCGGAATAAAAAATGAATAGAAACACGTTTGGTAAATTTTATTCTTTTTTTGTTTCTTTTAATTTTTTAAACATTTTTATTTTATTTTTCATTTTTTCCTTTCTTTTTTTTATTTTTTTTTTTTCGGCCGGTCACACGGCTCCGTCCCGGCCGACGGGCGCAGCCTCGCCCGACCACGGCGAGGTTCGCCGGCCCTCGGCGAGGCTCGGCGTCGCGCGGCGCGGGCGAGGCCGAGCCTCGCCTTGGGCGGGCGAGCTCGGGCTCGCCCAAATCCGACGAGGCCGAGCCTCGCCATGGCCGGGCGAGCTCGAGCTCGTCGAGGGCCGGCAACGCTCGGCCTCGCCGGATCTAGGCGAGGCCGAGCCTCGACGGCCGGTCGCCGGCCATGGCCGAGGCCGGCGACCGGCGAAAGAAAAAAAAAGAAGAAAAAAAAAGAAGAAAAGAAGAAGAAGAAGAAGAGGAGAGAGAAGAAACGTTTCTTCGTTTTTGTTTTTTGGAATAAGAAACAACAAATTGTTGTTTCTTTTTTTTTGTTTTTATTTTGTTAGGAAGCAAAAAAAAAAGAAAAGAAACGCAACCAAACGCGTTTCTTTTTTTTGTTCCCTTAACAAAATCCGTACAGAAGTGTTCCAGAAACGTTTCCATGCACGCCCTACATGATCAAATGTAGGAAAACGCTTTTGCATATGGTGTTATGAATATTAAAGATAGATGATTACAAGAACTTTTCATCTTGTCTCATATCTCGATGAGCAGTTAGTAGGTACGAAATTTCTATTATTGTGTTATCTTAAATTTGCTAAATATGTATTGGTAATTATAGTTTAGTTGCACAATGCCGCATTGTTGATGGATGTATAATTTAAATTTGTAGATTTGCTTTTTTAGAGAGTATAAAAAATAAGACAAAAAAAATTATTGATCGGTCCTAATTGACCCTAGAATCGGACCGAACCTATTAGGTCGGTCCTCGGTCCTAAAAATTGAGGACTAACATTGTACGGGTTGGTCCTAGGGTTAGGGGTGGCCCGGACCAACCCGAACCATGCTCACCCCTATGAGGGATGATCGGTAATTTTTTGAAAATAATGGGCGATGTGCGCTTTGCATCTACTCCGATCATGGGGTCCTACCTTATCACATAATTGCGCGTGGTTAGCGGTAAATAAGTACTATATCATCTCTTTGCGAGGGTAAAAATAATTGACTTGCTCACCAAACACGCTATCTCTCTCTCTCGATGTTGTCAAAATCCAAGCGTGATCAATTAACTCATCTTTAGATTCCAGACAAAGAGATGTCTATTCCCGCTTCCCTCCCTTCGCCGTCGCCGGAGAGGAGTTCCTCGATCTCCGACGTCGAGGCCATCCTGAACTACAAGTTCAAGAACCCGAAGCTGCTCGAGGAGGCCCTGACGCACCCCTCCGTCCAGTACACTCCGTCCTACGAGCGGCTCGAGTTCCTCGGCGACCGCGTCGTAAACCTCGTGGTCGGCGACCACCTGTTCCAGGCGTACCCCGACCTCGATCAGGGAGAGCTCACGGACCTGCTGTCGGCCAACGTCTGCAACGAGAACCTCGCGCGGGTGGCCTTGCGTCTCGGGCTTTATCCGTTCCTCAGGCACAAAATGCAGAACTCGGATGAACAGGCAAATGCTTCTCAGAATTTTGATTCTTTTTGTGTTCCTGTTCCGATTTTCTTTTTTAAAAAACTGGGCCCTGTTCGGTGAATTACAGTGGTCTGAGATGAGCAGTTGCTTCCCGAGTATTAATTGTCTGTGGAGTCGACTGTTGGTGAGTAAAGTTCGAGGGCCAAGCAACCAGGCATCAGTCATCGGTGTAGTTTTTCAGACAATTGTTTTCCTTTGTGTTTTGCTAAGTGACACTTTTAGCTTTTGGTACAGATTTGGCGATAAGACTTGGGTAAAATGAGGCCAACACTCAGCTATCTATGTATGTTCGATTCTCAGAAGCATACACTTTCTCTTCTGATTTAGTAGGCTTCAACTGGGTCCGCCGGTCGAAACAATGGATAAAATCAATGGCCCCAGATGGCCACTTTGGGGCTGCTGGGTGTTGAGGGTAGCCACAAGGTGCTTGGGGGTCCTTGTTATTGGTTCAAAAAAATGTTGGTGGTATCGGTTCTATTCCAGCCACTAACATAGATTGAGATCATATGGCATTTTCATATCTTCCAAAAGTGAGGCCAATGGACCGTAGCCATTCCTGCTGTGGCTGCAATGAATTTTTGTTGGAGGAAAACTACGTTGTTTTGAAGAAAATGTATAAGGATGATACCACATTCCACATGACATGTGATGATATCGCCAGACTAATGGCGTATGCATTTGATCAACATGTAATGAACAATGGCACTTCATAAATTGTGGATATAATGTCAGAACCTCACATTGTGTAATCAATACCTAATATAGTTTTTCCTTCTCGAGTGGCTAGTCATTTACATACCTGAAGTCTGCATTCTCCATTTTAGCGGAGTGCTAGTGTAAATATCCTTTTTTATGTCGAATAGTTTTCTTGAATGTTTACAAGAAGAAGAAAAAAGCTTTGCACCTTGATATTTATGATAGGAATGTTAAGCTGAAAAGATCTCCATTCTATCTCTATGCGATCTATGGTGTGCGATTCTTGACAGATTTTCAAACTGCCTTCTTATGGAACTTTTCAGAAGGAACGTTACCATCCAAAGCAGTGTCACCTTGTGTACTAAATTTCTGTGGTTGGTATATTGCTTGCGAATTCTTTGTTTCTCTGGAAAGTTGGAAGTATAATGGCTCGATGAAATGCAACAATCTATTTATCTGTTTTAACTCTATGTGCAAATGTGAATGTACAAATTGTATAATATGGGAATGAGATGTATATTGAGTTTCTATCTGTTACTTGGTAGTATCTCTATCACTCTTTTTCAATGGGACGTTTCCAGTTATTTTGCAGGTTAGCGAGTTTGCTAGAGCAGTTGAGGAGGAAGATGTGGGATCAGTTGAAGCCCCAAAATTTCTTGCAGATATTGTAGAATCTGTGGCAGCTGCTATCTATTACGATGTTGGCTCTAAATTAAAGAGATTTTGGAAGGTAGGGCATTTCTTTCTTCAATAAGATGATGCCTTTATTTTAATCTTCAAGTTATCCCTTTCAATATCATTGTCGTTTTTAGAACAGATTTGTTTGGCACATGTTCAGATCTTCAAAGGTTTACTGGGGCCTATCGTTGGCTCTGAATCTGTCAACCATGGGTTTGATCGCCCGTTGGAAATTGCAAAAGCCAAACAGGAGCTAGGCAAGCTTTGTGCCCAAAAGAAATGGCCCAAACCTAATTACAAGTACACTTCCTTCTTCATTTGATTTATTTACCATTGTTTTGCTCGCTTTGCTGATGTTAACACTCCCAGGCAGTTTCCTTTCATCTCTGCCTGTTATTTTGGATTTTTATTGCAAGAATCAGTGATATGGCCAATCGTCTTTGATATTAACTAAATTATTACTTGCTTCAAGGTAGTCTTGCATATGCTCTACGAAAAGATACATGAGTGATAAAGCTAGTAAGAGCTCATCATGGCCACATTATGTTTGGTATTTTTCAAAAGAGATGAAATGCCAAATGCCTATTTTTTCCTTCTTCACCAATTATTGGTGCTCTCTTTTTCTGTTTCTTTCTGCTGAAATTTCACGTAGAATTATTCTCTTGATGTCGGTCCTTTTGACTTGCAGAGCGGTGGTGTCAGACCCCCAGCAATATGTTTGTACAGTTGAAATAGTTACGGGTGATGGTGTCCCCTACTCTGTAAAGGGAGAAAAAAGATCAAGCAAAAGAGAGGCAGAGAGGTGTGCTGCTTACCATTTGTTTCTCGCCTTGAACGACCAAGCACAAAAGAGGCAGAGAGGTGAGCTGCTTACCTAATGTTGCTTGCCTTGAACCAATCTAATAATCTTTGAGTCTCCCCCGAGCGTAAGAATGTGAAGAGAAACGCTTTGCTATTTCTTTGCAGCAGCTTCGTCCATAAGATAACCCCATAGAGCCAATAAGTCCATGTCTTGCTTTCTATCTCTGTCTTGTGATGAGCTTGCAAAGAAGCAACTATAAAAGGATGCGTTCTTTCATATTATTATGGTTGGTTGAGACTCATTGATGTGGACCACGTCACACAATCCTCTCTTTGCTTCTCTCTATTTGCATATTAAAAAAAAAAAAAAAATCCTCCTTCAACTACCATTCCTGCCTATTCATCCCCATCACCATTGCCCTTGTCTTCTCTCTATCACTCTCTTTTTGTCTACCTCCATCAAAGGCCTCATGATGTGTTTGGTTCAGTTTTGCAAATAGGCTTTGAGTGCAATGCAAATGTTGAAAGCCAAAGTTATTTGCAAAAATGCAAATTGTGTTTGGTTTAAATTCTTTGCGGATGAACTTTGAGTTCATGTTGGCAAAAAAACATTTGCAATGGGCTTTGAGTATTTTTTTTTTCTACCTTTTTTTATTAAAGAAGGACCCAAACCCTTTGTTGGAACTAATGAAGGGCTATGGCCATCGACGAGCCACATCTAGTGTTGGCAGCCATTAGTTGAGGTTGCCTGGCCTTGGGCAAACTTCAATGAGGGTTGCGGGACCTAGGCAAGGGCAGCTACCTGGGTTGCGCACACCTGGGTTGAGCAACCCTTATCGAGGGGCACCCAAGGTCAAGCGACCTCAATCGATGGCCGCGATGCCAAATCTGGCTGACGACTGTAGCCCTCCATAGGTCCAGTAATGAGGGATAATCACGAATTTTAATAATTGGCAAGGGTAGTTTTGAAAGAAAAAATTAATTTTAGCATTTTGTCCAATATTGAAAGCCCAATGTTAGTAGGGACCGTCATTGGGCTTTCAGTTTTCCCAAGGTCAACATTTAGCCGAAAACTTCTTGGAAAAATCTGCAATTTCCCAAGGGCCTCTAGAGACCAAAAACCCCTTGAAAAAGCGGTACCAAATGCAACTGTCATTGTTGACCAAGTCGCGGGCCTCAGATTGATAAGTCAGAGTGTATATGACAACCACATTAATTAAGAGCTGAAAATCAAATTTTTCAGCTCATTTCCTAACTTCTAATTATACATAACTTAATTGGTTATTTCAATAGAGAAATCAAACGTAATAAATAAAGGCAGGCTTACTTAATTGGTCTTTTTAATCATAAACTATTCAATTGAAAAGTAAAATGTTACCGACGGTAGCTATTACAACCACCCAATAATCTTTTCTATATTGGAGAGAAACTAAGAAATTTTCATCTATTATCAAGCAACTTAAAAGACTTCATTACATGATATTTCGATTCTTAAATTTTTAGGATCTATTTTTCAATTTTATCACGTAATTGCACATGATTAGTGGTAATTTAGAGAGTACCAACATTCTCTTAGAGCTTTCGTATCGTGTTCGACACTTCGACACGTGATTAACACTCTTCAACACGTGCCCAATGCTTTTTGACACTTGGTCAACATGTGTCGAAAAATCTGATGCCTAATCAACTCTCTCAACGCTTTTCGATACGCAAGTTTGGAATTCCAACATGCAAATTCAGAATTCCGACATGTGCTTTCATCATGCACAAGTCAATTTTAAAAATTTTCAATAAATGAAGGGTTAAAATATAAATATGTAAAAATAATAAAAATAATAAATGGGAAAGAAAGAAAAATCTAATCTTTTCTTCTCTTTTGACTCTCATTTCCTGTGACGCACAATTCACCTTTGAAGTTCATTTTTTCGTTTCTCTTCCAACATGCTCTGTCATGCAAGTCCAAAATATAAACTCCTTTTTTTTTTTCCTCTAATTTTTATGAATTATTAGAATATAATTGAATTTGTCAAATTAAAATAATGAATGATATTAAAAAATGGTGTATTAATGTTTGTAGTGTAAATTCATTATAAACTCTTTTATTATTATTATTTATTTATTTGTGAATTTGAATCAAATTAATTAATTAAAAATAATCATAAAAATAATAATTTATCATGTATATATAAAAATATACATTAAATATAGATGTTCCAACGTGTCGGAATTCTCTATTTTTTTAAAAACGATGTGTTGGCATATCATGTGTCAGTGTTGAGGTTGTAATCACCAAATTCTCTCTCTCTCATCAAAATCCAAACTTGATCAAGAAACTTGTCTACATTCCAGACGAAGAGATGTTTTCTCCCACTTCCCTCCCTTCACTGTCGCCGGAGAGGGGCCCCTCCGTCTCCCAAGTTGAGGCCATCCTGCGCTACAAGTTCAAGGACCCGAAGCTGCTCGAGGAGGCCCTGACGCACTCCTCCATCCCGGATGCTCCGTCCTACAAGCGGCTAGAGTTCGTCGGCGACCATGTCCTAAACCTCGCGGTCAGTGACCACCTAGTCCAGGCTTACCCTGAGCTCGATCAGGGACAGCTCTTGACGCTGCTGTCGGCAAACGTCTGCAAGGAGAAGCTCGCGCAGGTGGCCTTGCGTTGCAAGCTGTATAAGTTCCTCAGTCACAAAATGCAGTACTCGAATGGCCAGGCAAGTGCTACTGAGAATTTTGATTCTTTTTGCGTTACGATATTCTTTTTTAAATAATTGGGCCCTGTTTGGTGAATTACAGAGTGTTAGGTATGAGATGAGTAGTTGCTTCCTAAGTTAGGAAGTGACACTCTCTGGATCCCTTTATGATTTATCAAACACTCTGACAATCCATATCAAAAAATTCAATATCTAATCAACTTTCCCAGCACTCTCTAACACGCGAGTCCAGAATTCCAGCATGTGAGTTCGGAATTCCAACACGTGACGCATAGGATTAATTTTAAAAATTTTCAATAAATAAGGAGTCACAATGTAAATATGTAAAAAACAAAGAATATAATAAATAATAAAAGGGAAAGAAGAAAAATATAATCTTATCTTCTCTTCTGATTCTTACTTCCAGTGACACATAGTTCATTCTCAAGTTTTGTTTCTCTATTCTTTTGACATGTTCTAACAAGCGAGTCCAAAATGTGAATTGACTATTTTTTTCCTCTAAATTTTATGGATTATTGAAATGGAATTGAATTTATCAAATTGATATAATGAATGATATTAACAAATTGTGAATTAATGTTTTTAGTGTAAATTTATTTTATGGTCTTTTTATTATTTTTTTTTTGTGAATTTGAATCAAATTAGTTTGATTAAAATAATCATAAAAATAATAATTTATAATGTATATAGAAAAATATACATTTAATATATAATGTATTTCAATGTGTCGGAATTCTCTAATTTTTTAGAAACGATGTATTGTGTGTCATGATGTATTACATGTCGCGTATTGGTATCGGTACTATTTAGTTCCTAAGTATTAATTGTTCGTTAAGTGGACTGTTGGTGAGTAAAGTTCGAGGGGCAAGCCACAGAACATCAGTCATCAGTGTAGTTTGTCAGACAATTGTTTTTTGTTATCAATTACTCGTCCCGAAGTAAAATCCTTAATTTCTTTTAGAGTTCAACCGACATGGCCTTGGTGCAGTGGTAACAACACGCATGTGTCTTGGGCATCACGCAATCTGACCACAAGGTTGGCCGATGGGTGGCTTGAATTTCAGGGTTACCCGGAAAGAAAGGAAAATGGGAGGCTCATTGCATCGAGCGCAACTCATGAAAAAATGTTCTATTCAGCATCCTATCAATTTTGGTGGATTAGAGAGTAGTGACCGACGTGATTTGCAGATAACAGATTTGTTCTAGATTAGTGACTATCGTCGGTATATATAGCTAAGGTCACTCAAAATACTTCGAGTTTTATGTTTGTGTCGCTGGGTTCAGCAACTTCAAAGTTTAGAATTACTTTCCCGTGTTTTGCTAATTGACACTTTAGCTTTTGATACTGATTTGGCGACAAGACTTGGTAAAATGAGGCCAACAGTCAGCGAAACATACATTTTCTTTCTCTTTTGATTTAATAGGCTTTGGCTGGGTCCGCCAGTCGAACCAATGGATAAAATCAATGGCCCTGGATGGCCACTTTGGCGCTGCTGGGTGCTGAGGGTAGCCACAATGTGCTTGGTGGTCCTTGTCATTGGTTCAAAAAATTGTTGGTGGTATTGGTTCTATTCCGGCCGCTGACATAGAATGAGGTCACATGGCATTTTCATATCTTCCAAAATTGAGGCCAATGGACCGTAGCCGTCCTTGCAATGGCTGCAATGAATTTTTGTTGGAGGAAAACTATGTCGTTTCGAAGAAAATGTACATGGGTGATACCATATTCCACATGACATGTGATAAAATCTCCAGACTAATGGCGTATGCATTTGATCAATGTGTAATGAACAATGACACTTCATAAATTGTGGATATAATGTCAGCACCTCACATCGTGTAATCAATACCTAATGTAGTTTTTCCTTCTTGAGTGGCTAGTCATTTACATACCTGAGGTCTGCATTCTCCATTTTCAGCAGAGTGCTAGTGTAAATATCCTTTTTTATGTCGAATAGTTTTCTTAAAATGTTTACAAGAAGAAGAAAAAAGCTTTACGCCTTGACATTTATGATAAGAATGTTAAGCTGAAAAGATCTCCATTCTATCTCCATGCGATCTACGGTGGGCAATTCTGGAGAGATTTTCAAACTGCCTTCTTATGGAAACTTTTCGGAAGGAACATTACCATCCAAGCAGTGCCACCTTGTGCACTAAATTTCCTTTTTGAATATTGCTTTTGAGTTCTTTGTTTCTCTGGAAAGTTGGAAGTATAATGGCTCAATGAAATGCAACAATCTATTCATCTGTTTTAACTCTATGTGCAACTGTGAATGTACAGATTGTATAATTTGGGAATGAGATGTAGATCAAGTTCCTATCCGTTACTTGGTAGTATCTTTATCACTCTTTTTCATTGGGATGTTTCTAGTTATTTTTGCAGGTTAGCGAGTTTGCCAGAGCAGTTGAGGAAAATGGGGGATCAGTTGAAGCCCCAAAATTTCTTGCAGATATTGTTAAATCTGTGGTAGCTGCTATCTATTATGATGTTGGCTCAAAATTAAAGAGATTTTGGGAGGTGGGGCGTTTCTTTCTTCAATAAGATGAGTCCTTTATTTTAATCTGAGTTATCCCTTCTGTTATCATAGTCATCTTTAGAATAGATTTGCTTGGTACATGTTCAGATCTTCAAAGGTTTACTGGAGCCTCTTGTTGGCCCTGAAGAATTGCAGCAGCAGCCTGAACCCGTCAACCGAGGGTTTGATGGCCCATTGGAAATTAAGGAAGCCTAAAAGAAGCTACACAACCTTTGTGGCAAAAAGAAATGGCCCTTTCCTAATTACAAGTACACGTCCTTCTTCATTTGATTTAAAACTTCCAGGCAGTTTCCTTTCCTCTCTCTGCCTGTTATTTTGGATTCTATTGCAGGAACCGGTGACATGTCCAATTTTCTTAGGATATTAACTATATTATTACTTGCTTCAAGGTAGTCTTGCATATACTCTACGAAAAGATGCAAACTCTACAGAAAGATATATGAGCGATAACGTTGGCAAGAGCTTATCATGGCCACAATATTTTTGGTATTTTTAAAAGAGATGAAATGCCGAAAGCCTCTTTTTTTCTTCTTTACCAATTGTTGGTGCTCTCTTTTTCCGTTTCTTTCTGCTAAAATTTCACGTAGAATTATTCTCTTGATGTCAGTTCTTTTGACTCGCAGAAGGGAGGTGTTGGACCCCCAGCAGAGCAAGGAATATGCTTTTACAGTTGAAGTAGTTACGGGTGATGGTGTCCCCCACTCTGTAAAGGGAGAAAAAAGATAAAGCAAAAGAGAGGCAGAGAGGTGTGCTGCTTAGCTAATGTTGCTTGCCTTGAACCAATCTAATAATCCTTGAGTCTCCCTCGAGCGTAAGAATGTGAAAGAAACGCCTTGCTAATTCTTTGCAGCAGCTTCGTCCAGAAGATAACCCCATTCACAAGGGGAGTTCTCTGTCTTGTGATGAGCTCGCAAAGAAGCAACTATAAAAAGGATGCGTTCTTTCATATTATTATGGTTGGTTGAGACTCATAGTTAATTAGATCTGTCCAAAGCATGGAATGTTTGGGTGGGTAAATTATAAGAATGCATGTTGTATTTTCTATTGGATTTCAAGTTTTTCAATGCTTTTAGCTATCTTTCCTGTTGTTGAGAACTGGCATAAATGTTCAGGTTACCATTTCAAATAATTAGTTATTCATTAATCAATTTGGCATCTTCACAGCAGAAGTCCCAAAGGACTCGATATTGCAGACTGACGGTTTGCGCACTCATTACAACGTCATTTACAGTTGGAAACTCTAATGAATCCTAGGGGACTCAGTTCCTCTTATTTCATTGCTTCATAAATGTATCAATGACATGAAATATATGCAACTTAAGCAACATTATTGCCCTAAGTGACACATCTTCTGGACAGATCTTTTTATTTTTTTATTATTTTTTTAGTGTATTGGTTTCAAAGTATTATTTTCAATATGAAAACAAAATTCATTAGAAAACATTTGGATGGAGAACCATTTACAAACCATTTTTTCCTCAGTGCTCGACTTGGACAAACTAAGTGTGGCAGAGAAGACAATAACTCGATCACAGTTGTTTGAGGAAGTGACTGCCTCCGCTAATTTGTCGCGGTGATGGGCCTTGCGGCACTAGTAATCGGTTATTATAGTTGCGGCGTTGATGGTGGCAAGTGGTGGTAGCGGCCACGTGAAATAATAGCGAGAAGTGCCAAAAAAGTCCTAAACCTTTTGGCTTTGTGCCGATTTAGTCCTAAACCTTTTTTTGGTGCCGATTTAGTCCTAAACCTTTTTACGTTGTGCCAATTCAGTCCTTTCCGGCCAATTTTGGCCGGATTTTGCTGACTGGCCCGCCGGCCGGGCCGACGTGGCCGATCGGCGCCGACGTGTACAACTTTTTATAATATTTTTAAATATTTTTATTATTTTTTAATATTTTTCTCTTTTAATTTTTATTCTTTTCTTTTTTTTTTTTTTTGCTCATCTTCTTCCTCCAGCCGGTCGCCGGAGCTCGGCGACCGGCCGAGGCGACGGCCGGCGAGGTCGAGGTCGACCTCGCCGGCCACCTCGCCGGGGCCGCTAGGGCGGCCTCGCGCCGGGCGGGCAAGGCCGCCCTCGAGGCTTGGGCGGCGAGGGCGAGCCCCGCCCGGCTCCTCCTCGCGCCGGATCTGGCGAGGTCGAGCCTCGCCGGTCGTGGGCGAGGCTCGACCCTCGCCGGATCCGGCGAGGGCGAGCCTCGCCCGCCCGGTGCGAGGCCACCCTCGAGACTGGGCGGCGAGGGTCAAGCCTCGCCCACGGCCGGCGAGGGCGACCTCGCCGCTCCTCCTCGCGCCGGATCTCGGCGAGGTCGACCTCGCCGGCCTTGGGAGAGGCTCGACCCTCGCCGGATCCGGCGAGGGCGAGCCTCGCCCGCCCGCACGAGGCCGCCCTCGAGGCCAGGGCGGCGAGGCTCGCCCTCGCCGGATCCGGCGAGGGCGAGCCCCGCCAGCTCCTCCTCGCGCCGGATCGGCGCGGATCCGGCGAGGGCGAGCCTCGCCCGCCCGGCGCGAGGCCGCCCTCGCGGCCACTGGCGAGGTGGCCGGCGAGGTCTCGACCTCGCCGGCCGTCGCCTCTGGCCGGTCGCCGAGCTCCGGCGACCGGCTGGAGGAAGAAGATGAGCAGAAAAAATAAAAAAAAAAAAGAATAAAGAAAAGAATAAAAATAAAAAGAGAAAAAAATAAAAATAAAAAGAAAAAATTCAAAAAAATTAAAATACTATTAAAAATTGTACACGTCAGCCGGCCGGCGTCCAGTCAGCAAAATCCGGTCAAAATTAGCCGGAAAGGACTGAATTGGCACAACGTAAAAAGGTTTAGGACTAAATCGGCACCAAAAAAAGGTTTAGGACTAAATCGGCACAAAGCCAAAAGGTTTAGGACTTTTTTGGCACTTTTCCCTGAAATAATAAGCCAAAATCAATTATGGAAAGGTCTAATATAATTAAAACTCCCAAATTGATACACATATGACATATGTACCCAAAACTAATTTTTTTCGCCACCAAAAATCCTAAATTGGTACTTATAACAAAATTTTCATCCGTCAAAAAATTTGCTGACCTAGATGATACATGGTGACGTGGTATGGTGACGTGGCAAGTCCATGTGGACATCCTTTGGGTAAATATAATAAATCTTAAATTGGTATTCTTGTGACAAATTTAACAATACTCCTATAATAAAGTTAACGATACACCTGTGACAAATTGAAAATTTTCATGGCGTTAATCATATGGATTTTCATGTGGACTTGCCACGTCACCATAATACGTCATCATGTATCATCCTTGTCAACAAATTTAACTGTAAAATTTGACAGAAGTTAACGGTGGGTAAATTTGTCACAAATGTATTAATTTAAGATTTTTTATGATTAAAAAATTAGTTTGGATAAATTTGTTTCAGGTGTGAATAGCTCGTCATTTTTAAAGTACTCAGCTCTCACATCAACAGTGCAATAGAAGTTTGTTGGAGTACATTGAAGAATTTATACCGATGTTTTCTCTTCTACTCATACATTGTCGTCAGTCCTAGTCAGTGATGATATGGCAACTACTACTCAGAATATTGTTTTTGCTTACGACTTTAGGACCTCGTTCTTTTAGTAATTTTGCCTCACATTTCTATTGTAAGACCTTTAAGGATTTTATAGAAGAAAGTGCATATGCATTTCGCGAAGCCATTTAGCTTTTCTTTCAGTGTGTTTTCATGCGATTTCTGTCTATTCTTCCTTTGTCTACCCCAACACTGATAATGATGAGTTCTATCTTTGGTGTTGTACAGTGTGTAGCCTCTCACCCTGAAAAAAGAATGTTGTTCCCCAAAGGTAATATTCTAGATCCTGTTAAAAGGCTATCTCCATCGAAACATTATTGAATAAAGCACAACTTTTTCTCTTACTTGTGAAGTTTCATTATCAGAAATTACCTTATCTTTGAAGCATACAAGTTCGAGAGAAAGACTTACATCACACCGTAAAAGTTGTATGATTACCAGGATTAACTAAATTATGGATTTATAGAAATTCTCAAGTTCAAATGTGATTCTTAGAGGTTACAATCAGATGTGGTTTGGGATTTATACCTCGACCAGATCCATGTTTCCACCTATCATCGGATAAAGCATACAAACGAGCTAGCAAGTTGCTTTAATAGTCAATTTGATGACTGCGTCAAAATGTGCAGCTGGAAATTTGGTTGCAGTAAACAATTATTTAATGAAAACTTTATAATCTTATGGTGTCGTGTGACATGGCCTTTTATCAACAAGGATCGAATATTTATGACGATATGGTTGATCCTAACAACTTGTCATTTTGACAATAATTACCTTATCATCAAGTTTCTATAAATTGCTTTGTCCGTGATTGATGGCATATTATCATAATGCTGTTAATTTCTCAGTGTAAAGTCATCGAGCTTGCTTTATTGTACTTCTGACAAATAAAAATTCATTTCTACTATTCTTCTGGAGATGCAAGACTACAAGATTATCTCACCTATTCTTTGCATATGATGTCTTTCTCTTTTGTCGAGCGGATACGGCATCCATCTCTCTTCTAAAGGGTGGTCTAGATACCTTCTCGGCTTGGAGCGGACTGAAACCAAATAACAACAAAAGTGAGATATTTCTTGCAGGTGAGTCAGAGGAGTTGCGAAATGAGATCAAGAATGCCCTTGGTTTTATTGAAGGAAAGCTGCCAGTGTGATATTTGGGAGTTCCTATCATATCCTCAAGGCTCGGCAAGGCAGATTGTGTGTCTTTAATCAATCGTATTACGGCCAGGGTTCAATCCTAGACCTAGCGCTTTCTATCCTTCGCTGGCAGACTGCAGCTTATAAAGTCAGTTATTCATGCAATCCAAGCTTATTCGGCGAGTGTTTTCACCATACCCATTGCGGTATTGGATCGTATTGAACAAATCCTCAAACAGTTCCTTTGGAAGGGACCCAGCCTTGGAAAGAGTGGCGCGAAAGTATCGTGGGAAGACGTGTGCCTCCCTAAGGAGGAAGGAGGTCTTGGTATTTGCAGATTGCGAGATTGCAACAATGTGGCCATGCTCAAGCACATTTGGATCCTGTTTACGGATAAGGAGTCCTTATGGTATAAATGGATCCACTCAGCCTTCTTGAAAATGAAGAGTTTCTGGGTAGTTGGGGTGCCGACCTATTGCGCCTAGGCTTGGAAGAGAATCCTACACTTGAAATTCGAGTCCCGACCCTATTTCCGCTGGAGGATCAAAGATGGCCAGTCAAGTCAGTCTCCCTCTGGTTTGATAACTAGCACCGGAGAGGTCCATTAGATCTTATTTGCTCAGATCTAATGATTTTAAATTTCGGTTTATCCAGGTGTGTCACAGTGGCTGACCTTTTCTCATCAGCGAGACAGGCTTTCAAGACAGTGATTGAATCTTGGGACCAGCCCCTCCCTCTCCTCTCCAGAGCACCGGATCGTTTTGTTTGGAGTGAGAGCCCTTCTGGTCTCTTCTCGGTCGCCTAGGCATGGCATATCATCGGAAAAAGGAAGGATAGGGTTAATTGGGCTTCATTTATCTAGAATAAGGCTATCACACCAAGATATCAATTCAATCTCCGGCTTATTATAAAGAACCGTCTTCCCACCCAAACCTTGCTTATGTCACATGGCAGAATTGGGAGAGAGGTTTGTGCCTTTTGCAAGGTGACGCCTAACTCCATCGATCACCTTTTCTTTGGAGGTTGTATCATTGCCAGCTTGGCTTTCTTTTGGGCAGCTAAATGCAATCTCCCGTGGTGGAACAACACATGGTTTGAAAATCTTCAGTGGGCGATGAAATTCCTCTCCGGTAAGGACTTCTATCGCTCCATTGGCTACTTTTCTTTTGGTGCTCTCTATCATCTTATTTGGAAGCACAGGAACGACATACTCTTCAAAGACCATACTGTCGCAGTTGCAACAGTTAAAAATCACCTCATCAATGTGGTGAAGGATAAGGCCTTAACCTTCAGAAATATTGAAGATAATCCAAGAAACAGAAGACTCCAACGTAACTGGGGTATAGATTCTTGCATTTTCCTTGAAGGGGTTTAGGGACAGCTTGCAACTGGGTTGCGGCCTTAGTCTCCTTGGGCTCTTGATGCTTGATAGCATACACCTTCTCCCTTTGGCTCTGCCTCTGCTTGCCTTGTTGGTATGGCTGCTTTTCTTCTACGGCGGTGACTCCTCCTAGTTGCTTTCTGTCTTTTTTTGTAGCTGGTTGTATTCGTGAGGTTGGGCTCCTTGTGGCTTCCTCTTGGCCCTACACGGCCTTCTTTTCCCAACTGTCCTTTTGCCTATTGTATAGGCTTTTGTGTGCTTTGGCTGCTCTTGCGGGTTCTTTTACATCCGGCAAGTGGAACTCGCATAGACTTTTGTCTTGATGAGTGCAAGTTTCGTGGTGCCAGATCTTGTGTAAATGTTGGTTCAAAGCTCTATATATTATTACTTCTTACCAAAAAAAAAATAAAAATCCTTTCAACTGATACTTTTCTTATTGCGCCATCCAGCCCATATACCTTTATACTTGTATCCTTTCCTCAATAGGGGGAGCAAGACGAGGCCATTTGAGAATCTAAGACTGACTAGTCTTGGTGTCATCGGTGCCCTGGTTTAGGTACTTGATTCAGACCAACATACTATCACTTTCATATCTCAATACATTCACTTTGCATATGTGCATAAGCATGTAATTATATACTTGACCCTTGTCTTTGACCACTAATACCTTGTAAGCTATAACTCTGAAATTCTTTCCATTTCACTGGATGTCCGAAAACTTATTTGATTGAAGTTTTTCTTTTAACAGGTTGATGACACTGAAGTTAGCAGTTTTCTTTTCTCGACAGAAATTATACCGCTGTGCCTTCAAACTATGGAGATGGGCAGTGAATTGTTGAAAACTGTTAAGTTTCTTCTTTTCTAATTGGAGATATGTTTACGTCAACCAGTAATTCAATCCATAAGCTGCCTTATTCCAGAATTTTAGTCTGATTTTTTAATTACATCAGGCTCGTGGCTTTTTTCTCTGCTTGGTGCTATAAATTCAATAATAATTGGTCACCCAGTCGCTCTACTTTTTGCGCAATATAAAAGAAGAGTTCTTTTTGTAGATAAAAAGTCCATATGTGCCTTCCCCATTGAAAGAGTAGGAACAAGTCTCGGGCATTATTAGACGCGGTTGATTTTAAAGTAGTGTCCTCCTTTGATTGAGTTTGATTCCTGTGAGCTAGGGTTATATGATGAAGCTTGTATCTGTTGATTTAGAACTTGAAACGATGGCCTCATGTACAATGAATGCCCTTAATACCTCTTAATGCTCAACTTAAGTATCTGGTATATAAAATTACTTGAATGGATTTTGTCACCTTCGTCAAGTTGGTGCTCATGGAACATGTCTGGGAATTTTGGTTTGTTGCTCAAATGATTTTTTTATCCAAGAAACTTCCTGAACTGCAGGTAGAGTGATAACATAGTTGGTCTATCTGATTTGAATTGTCTTGTTACTTTGCCCATAAAAGAAGGTACTTGTCCAAAGTTGTCATGAACTTCATCGTTTGATTTTACTCCTGACAGGAGATTGCAAAGCTATAATGTTTTATATTCTGTTCCTGCTGGCGGCAACATTTATTGTTCAGAAGATTTTGTTGGATGACTTGTGCTTGGACTATATTTGCACTACGGCAGAGCAGTTCTATGCCGTAGGCCGCGTTTTGAATCAAACGGTTGGAGCACCTGCTGAACAACCTTCATCGCGGCTGCTGAAGCACATTAGTCATTGTTATTTGCGTTTGGCAGATAATCCAAGGTTGTCTATTTGGAGCACTCATCTTTAAATAGTTATCATCTAATGGCTTAGGTTGATGTTTGGTTGACAGAAAGTGCCTTTCTGTTCCCTTTCAGGGCTTGCGATGCATTGAGCGGTTGCCTTCCCTAAATGTTAAGGGATGGCGCATTTAATGCTTGTCTTGTGCAAGTACTTGTAGCCATGTCCACTTTTATTTCTGAAGAAAAGGCTAGTAATTCGTACATCAGTCAGTTTTTCTTCATTAAGTGAACTCCGGAAGCTGGTGTTACCTTGTGCGGATGTCCTCTGTGTTAGCTCGTATGCTGTTTTAACTCTTTTAGTTTCATGGCCTGATTACTGTTGGTTTCTGTTTCGCCAATTGCATGTCTTAAGATACCTTTCTATGTATGTGCTTTGATGGAAGCTTGTATGGTGGCGTCAGATGCTAAAGTGTTTAACCACCACCGTTGCCTTGAAGATGCTGTACTTCTAATGTTGTTATTGTTACCTGTTTTTATCGTAATGACAACTAATACCAACTAATGAATTGCCTTGACACCCTTATTTTCATCTTATTTGTTAGTCGATGGCATATTCCTATGCATCTCATGGTTATGTTGCTACAGGAAGACCCAACAACTAGGCGGTGGCTCCAACAGTTACTTGACATCGTAAGCGAGAACCAGGTGCGTGGGCTTCAAGCTGGCGGAGGATTCGATCGCATGCTGTGAACTAGAAAAGTACAGTGGTTCACATTTTTACAGAAGTTAAAATTCAAACTCCTTGGTCCAGTAACATCCAGTATGGGAATGATTTATCATCTGCATTCAGCGCTGGTTTAGATTGCTTGGAGAAAAAAATCACTTCAACATCTTCAAACATGGACAAACTATACTGAAATTTAATCGACGAAGCAACACCCAAGATAAAAATACACACTTGAATTTAATTGACAAGACTAGTACAGAAATTAAAAGTGTAATATAAGAAAGTAAAGATAACTAAAAGATAGTAGATTTGTTTGTTTGTGTGCGAGGGCCTCCAAAAGATACGATGTGGCTATTTAAAGCATACAACAACAATTAGTCACATAGGTTACAAAGGGAGGTTACAAAGGGAGGTTACAAACTATTATCAAACGGTTACACTGACAATTACATTAACTCCACTACTTGACAGTTTCTTCAACTCTACTATCTTAACGACTTCTTCGACTCCACTACCTTAATGGTTTCTTTATTCCACTACGTAGTTACTTCCTTAATGATCGTATCCGAGATTATTGACTCCACTTTTTTTTATCCATTCCTTCAAGCTTTTGATTCATCAAGCTGTTGATTCTTAAAGTTGTTGATAATTTTGTTCATAAATGACTAAACTATGCTCTCATTGACTAAATTTATCACATGTAGATAATAACAAAAAATTGGTCATTTTTTTGGTTGTGTAAACATAACCATCATCTCTTATTTGTTAATAGAAAGGCAAAGAATTATTAACCTAAAGAAATCATCAATGACTTCAAACTTCATCATGCTATCGTGTGTTTCCGATCAAACAGGCTGATGGACTTTGATCTAATGCAATTACACAACTAAGCCCATCACAGTGTTTTCTTTTCATTTTTTTTGGCACAACATGAATGATGTGGGTCCGAACCAAAAAATAATTATGGATCACGTGGAGAAGCTAAGAAGGATATCTATTGCCTTTTATTAGAGAAGTGGAAAGGCATCTACTTGTCTGTTTAATCTAATGTATAATTTTCATTGAACCAAAAATAGTTATCTTTAAAATTTCTAAGCATAAGGTGGTTATTGGTGGGTGAACATATCCTCTATCTCCTTTACTTTTCAAATGGCATGACGTGGAGCAGCAAAAAGGTATGGCATGGACATGATTATGACATCAAAAATGAATTATTTACAAAATAGGAGTCAAGCTAGCATTAAATAAATAGAAAAATTAAATAAAGGAAAAGCAGAGGAGTCATTACTTACCAGGGAAAACATAGCAAATCGCATTCATTATATAAGATAGGCATGACCAAAAAAAAAAAAAAGAACATAAGATGGGAAAATTATTTTATTTTTCTTTCTGCAAGGAAAAGAGCACACACTTTGCCCGTACAAAAAAATACAATAAAATCTATAAATTTAGAAATAGACATGTAAAAAATTGGGTCTACTTAGGGGACATAGACTTATTTTTTTGTAAAATAAGAGAGATTCCAATTGACGAAATTAAGAAAAGTTTATATTATTGAAAAGTGCTAGCGAATTGAGATAATTGAGATATTGCATGCACCGGTGGAAAATCATTCTCAAGTAGAACCACTTAACTCCACTATCTAACCTATTTTTTCGACCAAAGTAAATCTAGCAAATTAATTAGAAATGTATTCCTTTTGAAAAAAAATAAAAGAAATTCCTCAGAAAAAAACTAGTGGTTATTATTAGGTCCTTGTTCAGCGTAAAAATATTTTTACACATTCACAGTCAGACTTCCTTATTGATTCGGGGGAGAGGTGGGCAATCTAATGTGTTTCTTTTAGTGATCCAAGATTATTAAAACGTGTCAGCCTTATCATTTCATAGATAAGATTAGCAATTGGAAATTGAAATTGTCATCTGTTGATTTTTTTTTTTTTTTTGATGACCAGTCATCTCTTTTTTTTTTTTTTTTTTTTTTTGGTCAGTCTCTACTCTACGCCTACTCTACACTCAATCGCAGACTTGTGCCCGCCTCTTGCGGGCGTGGGAGTCGCAACCCACTCTCGAAAACTCACGCGTCCCTACCCCCCATCCCCCCGAAGGTGGGGATTTGAACCTCACCTCCCCTTCCAAGTTGGAAGGGTGGCCACCGGGGCGAACCCCCAGTGGTTGACCAGATGATCTGTTGAATTGATTTGAAAGGAAAAGGAACTTAAAAAAAAAAAAAAAAATACTATTTAACTATGGTAAAAAAGAAAAGGGGGGTTCATGGGAGATTTTCCCGAGAAAATATTACTTCTGTTTTTCGCTGTGAAGTGTCAGATTTTCATAATTCCATCGTAATTTTTACTGAAATTAAATTTTTTGGCCGACATAATACATAAAATCTTCCGATCTTCATATATATATATATATATATATACGGGGCCCATTGAGAAATAATGAGATCACTAGACGTCCATTGCACACTCCCCTCCTCCTCCCTTCCCCAACCATTCCGTCCAGAATCGCGACCACCACCGAGCAATTTCATCGCTTCCCAGTTGAAGAATCAATCATGGGGTCGATCGTCGGAGAAGACACTGATTGAAACAGCGTCGCAATGAGCTGGACCGTCTCAACTAGCCGTCTCGCCAATTCAATGGCAGTCGAATCGCTTCTTCAGTAAATGACGCAATTAATAAGCAATCTGCTATGAACGTAGAAATCGGTTTATGTACTTCACATTCTCAGTCGAAGTTTGATTTGTGGTGGAGTTGAGCTGAATTGACAGAGACTAAAAATTTAATCCAACTCGTGTCAATTATCTTATGAAATATGAGTCTTGGCTCAGTTAAGCCCAAATATGAGCTTGAGCTCACACTCAAGTTTCATGACTACAATATAATTGATAATTTGTTATGTTTTAAATGTCTTGCAATGAAAACAAAATAAACTTTTAATTATGAGATTAGGATCAGGAGCTAGTGGGGTTCAAAAATTGAACTCAAGCTGACTCAACTTAATTATCTAGCAGTTTAAACTCGATTGAAATCGAACTGATTAAGCTGACCATGAGTAGCTGCTCGTGGAAACGTTTCCTTGGGGGATTCTTTTTCTTTTTTCTTTTTTATTATAAAAAAAGTACTCATTTGATTTCAAGTAGATAATATAAAGGAACAACCCAAATGAACTTCAGCACAAGAACATCCAAAAGAAACTGTGGGGGACTTGCCAATCCACGGTTTTATTTAGTTCTCTAAGTCCACAAGTCAAGTTTAGGAAAGGAAATGATACTAGCATGGCCTGGCCTTTTTGCACAATTTCCTAGGGGGGTGTTCAAGGAAAACATAATCCGAACGAAATCAAACCGTGGTTCATCAATTTGATTTTGGTTGGTGAGCAAAAAGAATAAACCAATTGATTTGGCTTAGTTTCCGTTTAGGGAAAATTTCACATAAGGACCTGAAGTTGACCAAATTTCTCAAATAAGGACCCGAAATGAACTTTGTGTCAGATAAAGATATAAAGTGGACTCATTGTCTTAAATAAGAACCCGAGTGGTTGAATCAATTCCAAATAATAACTTGAACTTGCTAGTCAGCCAAATATTCACTGGTTATCAAGCATGTGACATTTCTGACGATTGGAGTTTTGGCAATTTTGTCTAAAAAAATATATATAAGGAAAATTAACAAATCCTAAAACATAAACAAAAAAACCCTAGGTTTTCTATGATCTCCCCGTTCCTTGTACCCATCCTCTGCAAAGTCAAAAACCGTAGTTCTCCCATTCCTTGTACCCATCCTCCACAAAGTTGAAGACCCAAATTATCTATTGGTTGAGGCACGAATTCAAAAACAAGAAGAAAACTAGATGCTTCAATCTTTGTTTGCGGAGACCCAAATTCTCCACCGGTCGAGCAATGCAAGGAGCGATGAGAATTGAGTCACGATGATGACGGGGTAGCAATTTGGTTGAGGAGCAACGGGGGAGAAGAAAGAAGAAAACGTAAACATCTAAATGAATAACCTAAACTTAATTAATTTAGAATTTTCCCTTTTTTTTCCAATCACAAATTTCTAATAAAATTGCCCCTATTTTAATTGCCGAAAAATGTCTGCCAGCGAACTAAGGTCCTCAATAGAGATTAACTTAATCACTTCGGGTCATTATTTAACACAAAATTCAATTTTGGTCCTTATTTGAAATAATTGGTTCATTTCAGATCCTTATATGACACAAAGTTCAATTTGGGTCCTTATTTAAAAAAATATAATCACTTCGGGTCTTTATTTAAAATTTTCCCTTTTGGTTTACTTTTCCCCATTTCAACTAGAACACTGCTAAATAGCCACGGATATTTCAGTGTTTAAATGGGTATGGTCATTTATATGAACAATAAGTACGAGATGAAGCAATCGATGTTCTCTGATTTTCACTTAAAAGTATTACTTTTTCTTGATGGTACAACATTAAACTTACGACGTGAATATCAAACCAGTGCAACTAGATATAATTTGTGTGAGTTTCTCTCATTTAGTTCAATATACAGAATCGCAAGATATTAGAGATATTGAACAACTAGAGCTTCTAGGAAAGGACACTCAATAATGCTCAATCAAAGCAAACAAGCATATCTATTACATGAAGAAACAAACCAAAGGTGTGAACAAAGTATGAGTGGTAACTGTTCATTAGTCCACCGAAGCATGAGTGGTACCCCCTTCAATGTGGAACTGTTCGCTCAAGCCAAGATGTACCATCAATAACCAGACTAATGTGACAAGTTCTCCTCCTTTATTAAGTTGTTGAGCATGATTGTAAGGTCGGCAATGAATCGCAGCATACCCTAGCAATTCCACCCATACTTCACTGAGGATCACCCATTTGGTTTTCCCAAATTTCCCCAACTCTTTTGCAAGAGAATACACGCATCAAACAGCACAGATTTGCTTCTGTCTCCTTTCACATTAGCTGGCTTCACTTCTGTAGGAACAGAAAGGAGACATTGGCAGGCATGTTTGTTCGTTTTATTTTTATCAAAGAATTTTTCATCGAAGAACCTATCCATCTCAGCACAAGTGTCTTGGAACCTTATTTGGCCAATGCCAACCACCACAGACATCATTTGAGGCTGTTTGATCATGAGATAAAGCATGTAATCTGACAAGACCTTACTGGTTTCTTTATGGTAGCTTATATTTCCATCGTTGTCAATGTCAGTGTCAGTGTTGTAACAGAGTTCAGTGGCAATGTGCCACAATAAGAGGCTCGCACTGTATTCGACATCACGGACAGCTGAAAGCAAGATTTCGCAGACTTCCCCTGTTTTAGTATGCTCCAAAGCCCATTTCCCTCGAGCAGCACACACCTCTGGGATGCTTTGCAAATCACGTGCAAATGATGCCTTTCGTTTCAGCTCATTAAAAATCAGTTCACCTAATTTGTCGTCGTATGGTACTACCCGTCCAAACTTCAAGTCATCAAACAATTCTTTTAGAGGGATGAGACTTAGGGGTTCCTCAATCAATCTTGACCACTTTCTCTTCCGAGGATCTATCAATTTCTCAAACCATTTTGGCCACCGTTTCAGCCGATAATCTATCAAATTGTACTGGGAGACAGATTTGGACCATCTAGCACTTAGTATATGCAATGCAAATGGCGAACTTTCAGATTTGAATTTGAGGAGGAACTCGATGAAGATGCTTCCTTGAAACAAACTTCTACGATGTATCTCAGATGCCCCTATTTTTGCAATTGTCCAATCCGAGCAAAAGATCATACCGACGATTGCAAATTCCAGACCAACAGCTCCAAGGAGCAAGGCGTACGTAATCTGGACATCAAAATCGTGAAAACCATGCTTGTTCAGGACATGGAAACTTGCAAAAGAAGCAACAAGGCAGCAAATTCCGATAGCTCGGAAAAAGTACCCAAATGGACAGTGAACAATGCCAGCCCTGGTAAAAAAAAGATCATATAAGAAGTTGAGCTCCACCTCAATGACCCGAAAAGCATCCTTTGCAGTTCTGCTGCTGAAAAATTGCATGCTATCGTCGCGTACATGGAAGCTGAAGAGGGCATCCACAATGAGGCCTTGGAAAATTTTGAAGTAAAAATACGCCTCTTTTATCACCGTTCTGTCGTCCAAACTTTTTTCACCTTCTGCTCCTGCATGATGGGAATGATGTCCGGCCTTTGGCAACGAGGCTGTTAAAGGTTGGATATGAGCTTCCTCCAAAGCAATGCGATCTTCCATGATCTTGGCATAGTTTCGCCCAGGATCAGGAGATGGGAGCAGGGAACTGCGGAACAAACGGAAGCTTGCAAGATACAGAGCGCGTACTCGCGCAATGTATTTAATGCTTCCTCCAATAAACATGAGGAGGGTTGGGACAATTAGCTTGTTACTGGGGAAGGATTGGTAAATCACCAAGCATGCAATGCCTAGATGTAATAAGAGATTAAGCATGTGCCTACCCCACAGCTCATTATCCTCAAGGGCGATTCCGATTATGGTGTCTGGTCCTCCGAGATGGAGCACAAGAAATGGAGCCCAAAAAACCAAAAGGTCACCAGATACATCAACTTGGGAGTCTGAAGTACCCCCAGTGATTTGGACTTTGGAAATGAGTCCAAAGGCATAGACAGCGACCCAGTCGGCAAACAAGTAAGCTAACCACAAGAGCGATGAGATCCACCAGTTTGACCTCCTCTTTCGAATGGGTGCAAAAAAGAGGAGAAAGACTTGAATAGATAGGCTCATAAGCATCGCCCCTCGGAGATTGAATTTCAGCCATAACTTCTGGACTTCTGCGACAAATTTCGTAATTTCCATTTGATCCTCACTCTCTCACCAGATCCTGGAAGGAAATGTTTTAGATGGCACGAGTATTATTACAATAAGGCAGCAGTTATAGAATGGATATGCAAAGCAGGAGAACATAATGACGGAGAAGGTGACTATTGAGGGCAAAGAGTCGATAATTCCTTGAAATCTATTTATACAATAAGGCGACCGAGTGTCAAGTCAAGCAATGCGTCGTTGTAAAGGAGTGAGAAGCGACAGGACTCGAGCTGAGGTCCAGTATGACGCAGGAGGAGTCAAGCGAGAAACTCGTGAAATCTAAATTAAATGCATGACGTGACATCCTGAAATTTCAAAAAAAAAATTATCGGATGAAAAATCGGAGATTGGAAGAAAAAGAAAAATGATAACAATATTACTATTATTATTTTTCTTCCCTCTCTCTCCTCTTTCTCCTCTCCTTCACGCATCCTTTTTCTTCGGCAGAGATTCCTCTTTCTCCTTTTTCTTTTCTCTTTCTTCTCTCTCTCTCTCTCATGTTTTCTTTCCCCCTCTTTACGGTAACTTCTTCTGCAACAAAAGAACGCTTCAAGTGCCATAACTTGGGACAAAGGGACACTTAAGTACCATAACTTACGAAAGATACACTTAAAGGCCACATTCGAAGAAAAACGAATCACTTAAATGTCACTCCGGTCAAAGTTCAGCCAAAACGCCGACGTGATATTTTTCCGGTGAAGCACGCCCAAAACGATGCCGTTTTGCATGCTGACGTGTACTAATAATGCAAAAATAGCGTCGTTTTAAGGCGACGCGGTAAAAAAATAATATAAAAATTAATTAAATTAAATTTAAAATTAAATTTAGTTCAAATTTAAAAAATGATAATTTAAAAAAAAATTAAAAAAGGAAAGTGGGGAGGTAGGCGAGGGATCGCCCTCGGCCCTCGGCCGCCGCTACCGCCACCGCCGGAAAGGCCGGTGACGGCGGGGGGGGTCGGCCGGGGTTGCCGGGCCTTGGCTAGGGGCCGGTGGCGAGGTTCGCGCCCTCACTTAGATCCGACAAGGGTCAACGACCCTTGCCAGGTCGGGCCAAGGGCCAACGCCCCCGGGCGACCCTCGCCGAATTTGGGTGAGGGCCGCAACCCTCCCCCCAGGATCGGGCGAGGGCTCGCGAGCCCGCCGCCGTCGGCCCCTTCCGGCGGCGACGGGCCGAGGGCGATCCCTCGGCCGCCTCGCCCCCTTTTTTTTCAATTTTTTTAATTTTAAAATTATTATTTTTAATATTTTAACTCAATTTAATTATTAATATTAAATATTTTAACTAAATTTAATTTTAAATTTAATTTAATTAATTTTTACATTATTTTTTCACTACATCAACTCAAAACAACATCATTTTTGCATTATTTGGCTATGTCAGTGTGTAAAACGGCGTCGTTTTAGGCTCGCTTCACCGGAAAAATCCACATCGGCATTTTGGCCGGACTTTGGCCGAATTGGTACTCAAGTGATCCATTTTACTTCGATTTTGGCACTTAATTGTACCTTTCGTAAGTTATGACACTTAAGTGTCCCTTTGTGTAAAGTTATGGCATTCCAGGGGTCCGCACGTCCTTCTTTTGCTCTCTTTTCTTCTCTTTCTTCTTTTTCTCCCTCTCTCTCCCACTTTTCCACCCCCTTACCTACGCCAACTCTTCTGCTGCAATTTCCCTACAACTTTCCCTCACTTTTTTTTTTTTTATTGTTTCTCTCTCTCTCCCACTTTCCTCCCTTCCTCCTCTCGACAACCCCACTCCCATGTCCCTTTTCTTCTTTTCCTTTTCTCTTTAGTTTCTTTTTTTGTTTTACTCCCAAAAACAGCACCATGTGCTGCTGTCCTGTCCCAAACCAGCCACCATCTTGCACCATGACCGTGGGCCATCACTGTCCACAAGCCGCCATCCACCGCCGAAGAGCTGCACCACCCATCCGTGAGCCGTCGGCCTGCTGTTCTTGCCAAATCAAAAGCCACCTCCGCCGAGACCCACTTTGGCCGAGCGCCTCCGTGACATTTTGGACGTAACCGTGCGTAGCTCTCACCATCACTGTCGCGCTGATGTCGTCGGAATTGTCGTCGAGTGAGTTTGACTCATAATCCTTTGATTAGTGCCTAAACTTGCTTATGAGGTTGATTAGGTTTAAAGATTGGTTTAGGTTGGCTTAAATAGAGACTAGTAATGATCTATAATAGTTAGATTAGTATTCGAATGAGTTAATATTAGCCAAATTAGGGAGATTTGCATCATTGGGGATGATTTGGATGAAAACAGAGGCTGTTCGTGAGAACTGGTTCATGGACGTCTGTTGTTTGCCATTTTTGTAGACTGAAATCGGTTACGAATTTGAGATTGAGGTCTTCTGAATAAATGTTTTAAACATCCTCAGCTACGACATATATTTTTCTTAAGATTTTAGGAGATTCAAAAGAATGAGATATCAGTTCCGTCATTTTCAAACAGAACTACAGTTTTTGCTGGAATTGGTGACTTTTTAGGATTTTATGGGTTTTTATCAACTCTTGGAGTCCAAATTTCAAAATGTTTTCTTCGTAAAAGTTTTTTTTCCACCTCTTTTAGTTTAACATATTCAAATTTCAAATCAAACGGATGTGTTTAAGACCTCAAACCAAACTGACTTCGGGAAACTAACTTTTTGAGAACGAACCTAATTTTGGTGTTGGATTGAGTGAGTTACTTGGCCGAACCCAGAAGGATATGGGTCTCGGTGTCTTCATGAAAAATGTTAGTTTACGTGTCCTTAATCATATATTCAAATTTTAAAATTTTCCGAGCTCAATTGGTTAGGTTTTTGGATTTAAACTTGGAGACGCGCGAAGGCCAAGTTTCTGTAAATTAGAACTAAATTTTAGTTTGATGATGGTTCTTGATGCTTTACTTGCTTTAATTAGTGTTTTTAATGACTTGTGGATTTAATTTATTAGTTATTGAATTCTGGAATTTCACTGTTCATGACGCACTATTCACAAATTACTGTTCACACACACTGTTCATCCGAGAATGAAAAGTGGTCCAATTTCAGGTGTATTGATTTTATGAAGTGAATAAATGTGTAAAGACATGGGTATCCGCATGAATTGGGTGATATTTTGTGTAACTGTGTGGTGATTGAAAACCGTTGGTATTTAATTAGAAAATACCAGGTGTCAGGTTTTGGACGCCGAAAGTGTTTTTAAATACTACATCAAACTGTGGGATTTTAAAAGAGATGACACAAACTTTCTGGTTCAATCCGACCGTGTCTCCATACACAATTATTTTACCATGCATTTCTAATATGAAGAAAATAGGCCGGGATCACCATTTTAATTTAGAGATTTAAGTGCAATGCACGGTGTTCTTGGCCGAAATTGAATGAATGCATGAATGATATAAGATGCCGTCATAAGCCTTTGGGGCCGGATGATGCTCCTTCGTGAATGTCCCACGTCAACGGATGCCGGTCACAGTGGAGGCTGGGCCGATGCTCCTATATGGAATGCCATCTAGATGTAGACGTTGCCATGCTCGATGATGTGAGATGATGCCCGGTTATGCCGGAAGACTGTTATCTGTTGCATTGACTGGGATCCATGTGATTGATCAATGTGTATTGTGTGGCGCACTAATGTGTAAGAACACATGAGAATGATGGCATCTTTAGTTCTAGTCATGTGTCACTGGCCGATCGATTCGCTCTCAATCACTCCTTGTTCACTCGAAGGCTACCCGTGCGGCCTTAAGGTTTTACCCCTAAGCAGCCTTTCAACACTCGACTCACAAGGGACTTAGTAGAGAGAGAAACTTCTTAGAGAAAGAAGCTCTACTTTTCATATCACTTGTGAATGAATATATAATGAGGGAGGAGACCGCTTTATATACAAGTATAAGGCAAACCGTATCCGTAGATCTCCCTTAGATCTAACGGTGGAGATTGCACCTCCCCATCTACCAACTACCAGCATTAATTACACAACTACCAGCTACTCGCATTTATAGCGTATGTGTACAAATACAGTATCACCCGCCCCAGGGAGAATATTCTAAGTCTTAGGGGTATAAGCCAAGGGTCTTTAATGTGTCACGCTCGTGTTCGAGAAACCTCTTGGACATGCTTTTCTTTCGGGCCGTGATATTCTCCCCCACCTAATCAGGCGATGCCCTCGTCACATCTTCGGCATGAAAGGCTTCGATCTCTTTCTTGAATTGCCAAAGACTCTCATCGGGCTCCTAACTGGCTTCGCTCTCCGGAAGACCCTTCCATCGGATCAAATACTCTTGCTTGGGTGCGCAATACCGTTTCCGTATGACTCGATCCGCCAAGATGCTCTCGACCTCTCGATCATACGAGATTTTTGCCCCGAGTGGCGCCCGATGAGACTCCCCACGATCCGATCTTCCTCATCAACTTGGAAAGGTTTGAGCATACTTACGTGGAATACCGGATGCACCTTAAGTTTTGGTGGTAGCTCCAGCTTATATGCAACCTTCCCAACTCGTTGTAGCACACGAAATGGCCCCTCGTAGTGACTGATCAACCCCTCATGCACGTCCTTGTAACGAAAGACCACGTGTAGCTTCGCCAACACTTGGTCCCCCACTTGGAACTCCACATGCTGTCACTTCTTGTCAGCCCATTTCTTCATGCGCTTGGAGGTTTTATGTAGACACGCCCGTACCAAGTCCGCATGTTCTTGCATATTTTTGGCGAACTTGTACGCGGGCAAACTACTCCCTCGGTAACCCGAAGCGATAGTGCTCGGGGTGTTCGGTTGTTGCCTAGTTGCAACCTCGAACAGACTCTAGCCGGTCGACTCGCTCCGCTGCAAGTTGTATAAGAACTGGGCTACGTCGATCAACTTTGCCCAATTCGCTTGTGTCGTGCTCACGTAGTGCCGGAGATAGATTTCCAAGAGAGCATTGACCCGCTCTGTCTGACCGTCGGTTTGGGGATGCAGACTTGTTGACATGTTCAGTTCCGACCTCAGTAGCTTGAACAACTCGGACTAAAAACGTCCCGTGAAGCGGGGGTCCCGATCGCTCACAATCGTTTGTGGTACTCTCCAATACTTCACCACATGCTTCATGAAAAGTTTGGCCGCCTCCTCGGCCGGGCAATTCTTTGTCGCAGGCACAAAGGTTCCATACTTCGAGAACCTGTCAACCACCACCATTAGAGTCCGGCACCCTTCGGACTTCGGTAGGTTGACGATGAAGTCCATGGAAATGCTTTCCCATGGACGAGTTGGGAAGGGAAGTGGCTCCAGCAAACCCGGCGACGACCGTTGCTCCAGCTTGTCTTGTTGGCAAACCAGACAAGTCTTCACATACGCCTCCACGTCGTCTCGCATTTGAGGCCAGTAGTAGCGATCTTCGACGAGGGCCAACATGCGGTGGATCCCCAGATGACCCGCCCATTTCGAGTCGTGGCATTCGCACAAGATCTCCCTCCTCAGCTTCCCATGGAAAGGCACGTACAGTCGCATTCCCTTGGTGTAGAGAAGATCTTCCTCCCACCAAAATTGTCGAGTCTTGCCCTCCGTGGCATACTCGATGAGAGCTTGGGCTCTTGGATCATGCTTCAGCCCTTTCCTTATGCGGTCGACCCAAGTACAACTCGGTCGACTCATTGAGCTACTCATGAGCTCCATCTTCTGACTCAGCGTGTTAGCCACGGAGTTGGCCTTCCCCGGCTTGTACTCCAACGTGTAGTCAAACTCTGCCAAGAAATCTTGCCAACGAGCTTGCTTCGGACTCAGCTTCTTTTGTGTCTGAAAATAGCTAGTAGCTACGTTGTCTGTTCTCACAACGAACTTGGATCCCAGGAGATAGTGCTTCCATGTCCGAAGGTAATGGACCACCGCGGTCATCTCCTTTTCTTGAACGGTATACCGTCGCTCGATATCGTTCAACTTTCGAGACTCATACGCTACCGGATGGCCATTCTGCATAAGTACACCACCAATACCATAATCCGAGGCGTCAGTCTCTACCTCGTAAGGCTTAGTGTGGTCGGGCAACACCAACACTGGTTCCTTCGTCATGGTTCTCTTCAGTCGATCAAATGCTCTTTGGCACCGATCCGTCCACTCCCATGGCTTCTCCTTCTTCAAGAGGTCCGTGAGCGACACGGTGATGCTCGAGTAATTCCGAATGAACCGCCGGTAGTAGTTGGTTAGGCCGAGAAACGACCTCAACTCCGTCACCCTTGTTGGCAGCTTCCATTCGACGATCGACTGGATTTTCGCCTTGTCCATTCTCACACGTCCACCCCCAACAATGTGCCCCAGAAACGGAACTTCCTCTTGGGCGAATGCGCACTTCTTGCGCTTGACGTATAGCCCGTTCTCACGCAAGACTTGGAAGACTTGCCTCAGATGCTCAACATGTTCTTCCAACGTCCAACTATAGACCACAATATCATCTAGGTAAACCACTACAAACCGATCTAGGAAAGGGTGGAATACCTTCTTCATTATTGTACAGAAAGTGGTCGGAGCATTGGTCAAACCGAACGGCATCCATACTGTGTCACGGGCCGATCGATTCGCTCTCAATCACTCCTCGTCCACTCGAAGGCTACCCGTGCGGCCTTAAGGTTTTACCCCTAAGCAGTCTTTCAACACTCGGCTTACAAGGGACTTAGTAGAGAGAGAAACTTCTTAGAGAGAGAAGCTCTGCTTTTCATATCACTTGTGAATGAATATACAATGAGGGAGAAGACCCCTTTATATACAAGTACAAGGCAAACCGTATCCGTAGATCTCCCTTAGATCTAACGGTGGAGATTGCACCTCTCCATCTACCAACTACCAGCATTAATTACATAACTACCAGCTACTCGTATTTATAGCGTATGCGTACAAATATAGTATCACCCGCCCCCAGGAGAATATTCTAAGTCTCAGAGGTATAAGCCGAGGGTCTTTAATGTGTCACGCCCGTGTTCAAGAAACCTCTTGGACATGCTTTTCTTTCGGGCCGTGACACATGCATGAGTTGAGCACACTGTTTATGGCACGCACGCACGAATTGATAACACGTTTCACATATGCTTCCGCTATATTGAGAACAAAGCCTTGAGGGGTGGCCTGACTGGGATGGCGATTCGTTCGCGCCGGTGCGGGGCCCAAAGAGGACAATACTAAGCTGGGATGAGGGATGGCGGTGTGTCCACGCCTCTACCCCAGGCAACGCGTTTGTGTGGTAATGGCCAGGTGAGATCACATGTAACGTGTTTCGTATGTGATTGATGAACTGCATCATCTAATGGCCATGTGCATTGCGTGTATCGTGCTGAGCTATGATGTGCATGGTATGGCATACCAGGTAAGGATGTATGTGAATCGACTATTGATTGTTGATTGTTAATATTTGGTTTGTTTGTGGGATAGTTCTGAAAAGATACCCCAAGTTGAGTTAATGTACTAATTGGGGGACTAGGGAAAGAACTCGCTGAGATTTACATCTCATTGGTTATTGAACAACCACTTTCAGGTCCCTAGTGTGAAGAACTCGAAGTTTGAAGCGGAAGGGTCAGGAGCATAGGTGGCTCAGTAGTCCTTTATGAGATAAACATTTTGTATAAGTTTAAGGTGTTTATGAAAGTGTATTTGATTTGAAACTGATTGTCCTACTTTTCTATCATATGTTTGTTGTTGTCAGGGGATTAGTTAATTCGATTCCGCATGTACAAATAAATGAAAAGGGTCGACAACGAGTCCTAGGAACGTCGCAAAATTCTATTGACCACCATGGGATATGCGCACGCTCGAGGTTCGGGGCGTGACACATGAAAACCAGAGTACTTTGGCTATCGTTAGGGATGTAAGTTATATTTTTAGTCATGCTTTAGCCTTTATTCTTCATCTTTGTCTGTTATTAGAGATGCAAATTATATTTTTAGTCACACTTTAGACTTTATTCTTCCTCTCTATCTGTTGTTATAGGATGTAAATCATATATTTAGTCACACTTTAGACTTTTCTTCTTCATCTGTGGCTGTTGTTAAGGATTTAAATTATATTTTTAATCACACTTTAGCCTTTCTTCTTCATATCTGGCTGTTGTTAGGGATTTAAATTATTTTTTTAATCACACTTTAGCCTTTCGTCTTCATCTCTAGTTGTTGCTAGGGATGTAAATTATTTTTTTAATCACACTTTATATCTTTAACCTCTCTTCTCATTCAAGCATCGTTGTTGATTGAAACGAAATTGTGAAAACACAAATTGTTCCGGAATTTAATCGACAACACAACATTAAGGATGAAAATACATGCCAGAATTTAATCAACAATGCAAGTCTAGAAATTAATAGCACACTATAGGAAAGTGGAGATAACTTAACGATAGTAGATTTGTTTGTTTGTGTGCTAGGGCCTCCAAAGAGTACGATGTGGCTATTTAAAACATACAATCAACGATTATTAATGGAGGTTACAAAAGCAAGTTATAAATCGATGTTACAAATGGTTACATTAACTCTATTACCTTGACGGTTTTTTTCAACTCCACTATCTTAATGGTTGCTTTATTATACTGTGTTAACAAGTAATTCTTTGAATATTGTATCTGAGATTGTCGACTCCACTTTTTTTTAATTCCTTCGAGGTATGGATTCATCAAGTTGTCGGTTTTTACAGTTGTCAATAATTTTGTTCGTAAATAACCAAAATCTTCTCTAAATGAATAAGTTTATCACATGTCGATAATAATAAAAAAGTTGGTCATTTTTTTGTGTAAACATAACCGTCATCTCTTATTTGTTAATAGAGAAACAAAGAAATATTATCCTAAAGAAATCGTTAGTGACTTTTGATTGAACAAGCTGATAGACTTTAATCTTATGCAATTAGACAACCAAGCCCGTTGATAGTGTTCCCTTTTTTTTGGCATAATGTGAAAGATGCGGGTCCAAATAAAAAAAAATAAATGTGGACCATAGGGAGAAGGATATATATTGCCTTTCATTAGAGAAGTGGAAAAGCATCTACTTGTCTTTAATCCAATGTATAATTTTCTTTTGAACCAAAAATAGTCATCTTTTAAATTTAAGCATACAGTGGTTATCGGTGTAAGAACATATCCTCTATCTCCTTTACTTTTCAAATGGGATGACATCGAGCATCGATGACGTCGACATGATTATGATATCAAACATGAATTACTTTACAAAATAGGAGTCATGCTAGCATTAAATAAATAGAAAAAAGTAAAGGAAAAGCAGAGGAGTCACTACTTTCCAGGGAAAACATAGCAATAACTAAAGAAAATATCACGGAAATATGATGTGTATAGATAATCTAGTATTGTAGGCTTGTTGGTCTTTTAAATAGACGAATAAGTATATTGAAAATCCTAAAATTTAACAAATTGGCGCACTTGAGTAATTCGATTAATTTCATCCAACTTGGTTAAGAGAAATACCAATGTGATTTTTTTAATATTTTTTTCTTGTATGTATCAATGACATGATTAAAATATGAAATATAAGTATAAAAGGATGTGGTTTTGGTTCAAATGTGATTTTTATATTAATTTTATTTAAATCAAATTTAAAAAATAATTTAAAAAAAAAAAAGAAAGGGACGTGAGGAACAAGGTTGTGAGAGCTTGCATCCCTCATGATTGTGGCCCCGCCATCGTCGAAAAGGGCTGACAAGGGTGGAGAATGGTCGGCGAGGGTCGCCAAGCCCTCATTAGTGGCCAACAACCCTCATCGACTGGAAGCCAGGGCTGCCATTGGTGATGGTGGGCAGCGAAAACAAGGGCTTGCAGCCCTCGCCGGCTTCTCAAGTCTCCTCTTTTTTAAAAAAATAAATAGATTTAACTTATTTTATAATTTAACTTAAATAAAATTTATATGAAAAATCATATTTGGATCAAAACGACCTCATTTTAGTTATGTCATCGCCATGTAAAATAGAGAAAATAATAAATAAAAGAAAGCCACGTCAGCATTTTCCTCAGCCAAGTTGAATAAAGTTAACGAAAGAATTCGGTTGCACCAATTTGACAAATTTTAGAACTAAATTACATTTTTTTTTTTAAAGTTGTAGAACTTAATTGCATTTTGTTGATAAGTTATAGGACTTCCAATACACTTATCCCTTAAATAATTTTTTTTTACACTTACGAAACATCGTATATGTCCAATTTTACCAAAAATGAACTTATTCCTTATGTGTAGTTGGGCAGAAAAATTATCCAAAAAGTCTTAAATTTATCGTGTGGCAGCCAATTCAGTCCTAAACATTTCAATTTAGTCATAAGCATTTTGATAATTTGCCAATGCAATCCAAAACCATTGGATTGTGCAATCTAGTCCCAAATCTTTAATGATTTGCTAATTTCGTTATAAATCTTTTGAAGATTTACTAAAATAGTCATTCCAACCAATTATCCACAAAATAGGTTTAGGACTAAAATAGTAGATATTCCAAAGGTCTAGAACTAAATTGACATAATCGAAAGGTTTATGACTAATTATCAAATTGTTAAAAGGTTTCGAGCTAAAATGGCTACCGTGATAAATTTAGAACTTTTTGGACAATTATTCCATTGTTGCGCTTTCTCTAAAGTCAACTCTTCTCCACTATTATTATACATAAAATTTTGTATGATTTATTTCTGCACATTACATGTTGTTCTTACTATAGTCAACTTTACTCAAATTTATCAGTATATCATTCTGAAGGAGTTATTTTACTGTTTAATACTTTAAATATTGTTGGATATATATGATGTTTATGAGTCGGTTCATATTTTGATTCTCTTAAAATTTTCTTGAAAAGGAAAATAATTCTGTCCCATTATTGGTGTACTTAGTCTATCCACTTTACATATAAAACATCACATTATAATTTAGTATTTGTATTTAGATTGAATTTTTTAAATAATTTTCCTTATAAATTTTACTTATTTTGGGAAAGATCTTAAAACTCTAAATCAAGAAAAAAAATCTTTTTTATTAAATTGAATGCATTTCATGTTCAAATGTCATTTTTACTATAAGATTATGGATTCTATACTCACATATATATATCTTAGTGCTCTGTCTACACATAGATATGTATGTAACATATCTCAAGATTATTGTGAAAAATAGGTATATCTTAGCCAAGTAATTTTGCTTCACCGAGAAGGTAAGCAATTTATTTTTTTTGTTTTCTCCATCAATAGGTAAATCTTCATATTCCAGCACTTTTCGTTTTAATTAGTGCCCAAAAAGATCTCATCCTTAAACCATTGATTCGCATATCTCAAAACTTGTTACAGGTCTCGTTTGCACGGTACATTAGGCAAAACCTTTTAACTGTGGATATCCTATTGTCGACATTCAAATTGAAACAGGTCATTGGCTCATGAATTATGAACTCAAGCACCTTGGATTCACTTGTCACAAATAAGAAAAGTCTCTAAATTTTTGCCAATTGAAGATACACCGACACTTAAGTCGGTATAAAATATTTTCGATAATGAAGTCGTCGTAGGATCAGTGAGAAAGCGAGAATATATAGGGTTTGAAGAGGGGAGAGACGACAGCGATTGATTATTCAAAACCAATATAAAAACAGTTACTTTGAAATGACAGATTCAACTTTGGCCAAAAGCCTAACAATAACAACTTTAATAACAACTTTAATTTGTCCCATGTCTGGGGCAACGACTTGGACTAGACTTAGGTCTTCATGGTCTATTACTGGCAAATTCTCGTATTATGAAATTCCTAATGAAGTTTCGCCATAAACGACAAAAAATTTCCCAGAAAATATAAGATTATAAGCCATTTATGGCAGTTGAATCTCTACATTAATCGCAGTTTTTTTTTTTTAACTGAACATGTATGGCAGTTGAATCCCTAAGTTTATTGAACAGTTCTTAATAGTAAGGATACCATAATTATTCATTTCGCTTCATATCTTAGTTTGATATAGATTAAACTTACGAATATAGTCGGCAGAGGAAAAACACTTCTTCAAAGGATCTCGGTGCCATAGGCTATGAGAAAGTGAGTTCAGACTTGGCAAACAACATAAGAATTCGATAAGCGTTTGGATATGAGCGAATATTCTTTCTTCTGGAGTTAATTTTTGGCTTACGCTAATTTCATCTTTCGAAAATTTAAGTAGCGTGAGATAACCCTTTATATCGATATTTAAGAATGGGCATAATTCCCAAAATAAACTTTAGATTGAGTAATAAATCTAACCCAAACTTTTTTTTGTCTTGTAAGTAAGTACTAATTTTAGGTCAAGTGACATATCTGACCCAAACCTTTTTTTGTCTCGTAAAAAAATATCTACTTTAGGTGGAGTGACAAATCTGACCCCAACCTTTTTTTGTCTAGAAAAAAATCACAAATTTTCATTTAAATCTCAAATCTAGTCCCCTGTTAACTTAGATCAATTGATTGTCCTTAACAATAAATCCATGTACACTTCCCGGGCAAATTTAAAAGCACTATTCATTAGCTACTTGTTGAAGCCACAGCGTGGAGAATAAAGGTGAAGTTATTTATCGTCTCCTACACTTTACTAGCAAATCAAAAAGATCTCTAGATTGAATTTCTCTAGCCAAAATTCGTCGCTTTATCGTAAAATAAAGCTGTAGACCACCACCGATGAGAGATATCATGAATGAGATCTACCAAGCTCATGACTAGAAACTTTTTTTTCCCTAAAACAAGTCACAAGTTGACTTCAAATGAAGAGTTAACAATAGGGATCGGATTTGAGATAAGAGTGAAAGTTTATGATTCTTTACAAGACAAAAACAAGTTGAGTTCAGAATTGTCACCCGACTTTAGCCAAATTTGTCACTCGACTTAAAGTTGGTGTTTGTTTTTTGAAATTAGCCCTTTAAGAATGGGGAACTCCACCTCAAGGCATCTCCTAGTTAGGGGGCTTCTCATGTTTGGAGTGGAAAGATGTGTCATCTCTTATGGCTTTAGGATCATAAGAATATCTCTTTTTCCTTCTTTATCGCCCAATTGAGAACGGCGTCCTTATATAGGGATGGTCGGTGACTTTTTGGAAATATTGGCGCTTAGTGTTGACTCCGAATAAATACGATATCATCTCTTTATAAGAACAAATATAAATGTCACCAAACTCTCTCTCTCTCTCTCTCTCTCTCTCTCTCTATGTAATCAAAATCCGAACTTGATCAAGAAACTTTACTAGATTCCAGACAAAGAGATGGTTTCTCCCGCTTCCCTCCCTTCGCCAGCGTCGGAGAGGGGTTCCCGGGTCTCCGACGTCGAGGCCATCCTGAACTACAAGTTCAAGAACCCGAAGCTGCTCGAGCAGGCCCTGACGCACTCCTCCGTCCCGGACGCTCCGTCCTACGAACGGCTCGAGTTCTTCGGCGACCGCGTCCTAAACCTCGTGGTCAGCGACCACCTGTTCTGGGCGTACCCCGACCTCGAACAGGGAGAGCTCACGAAGCTGCTGTGGGCGAACGTCAGCACGGAGAAGCTCGCGCGGGTGGCCGTGCACCGCGGGCTTTATCAGTTCCTTAGGGACAAGATGCAGTACTCGGATGACCAGGCAAGTGCTACTGAGAATTTTGATTCTTTTTGTGTCCCGATTTTCTTTTTTTTTTAAAATTGGGCTCTGGTCGGTGAATTACAGAGTGTTTGGTTTGAGATGAGCAGTTGCTTCCTAAGTATTAATTAATCTGTGGAGTAAAGTTCGTGGGCCAAGGGCAACCAGGCATCAGTCATCAGTGTAGTTTGTCAGACAATTGTCTGTTTTTTTAAGAGTTCTACCGACGTGGCCTTCATGCAGTGGGAGAAAATATTAGGTACGTCTGGTGGTCCAGGGTGGCAAACAAGAAAGCGGTAGGAAGGCGACACGTGTCTTCACGGGGCCCACAATCCGGACTGACTAAGCAGGACATGAGGCGCCATTTTGAAATTTTTTCGCTCCTGTAGCTGCAGCAAAAGGACGACAGACCCTCTACTTTCTTCGCGCCTCTCCTCTTCCTTCCTTCCGTAAATTTTCAGGTTCCCTCTCTCTCCGGCGCTCGCTCGCTCTCTCCGGCGCTTGTGCTTGTGCTATATTTGAGCCGATGTCGCTGGCAAGGCTCCGCTCCCGTCGACGTCCGCCGCAAGCTCGCTCGACCTCACCTCCATCTTCGCCGTCGCTCTCGGCCTCTCCCTCGCTCCCACTCTCCCTCCTTCGATCTTCCCCCGCCCAGCGCTGCCCCTCCGTAGATCACTCTCACAGCCGTGCCGTTCGAGAACTCGAACCCCCCGACGTTGGTGTTCCGGAGGACGGCCTCCCAACCGGCAACGCGGTTGAGGGAGCTGAGAAGGAGGCCACGGTGAAGTAGTCGAGGGACTTGACGTCGACGCGGCGAAGCCTGAGCTCGGCGCTCTTGACGCGAACGCTGAGGGCGAACCCAAGGAAGGCAGTGCGGAGGATGACGATCGGGGCGAGGGCGTAGACGAAGCACTTGCTGCTGCTGCGCCTCTGGTTGCGGCGAGGCGGCGGCTTGGCGAAGTGGGCGAGCTCCACGTCATCGCTCCGGAGGCGGGGTCCAGAGGGCACGATGGGCTGGTCGGATCTTCCTTAGGCATTGCGAAAGTCGAAGTTCAAGCGAATGCGAGAGCACGGGTCACTGTTCTTGATGGTGGTGCTTTCACTTTTCTTTTTGGGTTTGCGGGATGATTGTCATCGTGTTCATACGATTCAAGAAATCATGAATAGAGAGCTTTTAAAGGCATATAATACTATATCTGGTCTATCTTCCTCTCCAAATCTTTTTCTTGCTGCTTCTCGTTCTTTTTCATTCTATATCTGGGAGAGCAGATTGGATCATTTGTCTCCGGAGATCATTTCCGGTCAATCTTTATCACCAGAGGAGCTGTCCAGATTGATGCAGATAAATGGGCAATGATCTGAGTCTTTGAGTTCTGCAACATTTGCGACTGCATGTGTGGCTTGATCTCTTTCGCATTGTGCCTTATGTGGGTTGTTCCATAGATTACTTACTAAACCCACGGCCAAAAACATGGATGTATCATCCTAGAACGCCCCTGGAGAAAATGACATAAAACACCTACTAATCCATCCTTCTGTTGACTTAAAAGAATATGCCATGGTCCTTAAAACAAGTAACCATGCTTTCAGAAACATATAATTAGCAATCCAGAGTTGTTTTGCTTTCCCATGGTTGAGTTCATTTAGATTGGAACATAAAAATTTAGTAGGGGTGACTTGATTAGGCTAATCTCAAACTTTACCTATCCGAGATAGAAAATATTAATCAAGCACCCACATGTTTTTCCTCGCTTTCACTACCAGAATGTATTGGATTGGCTCCAAACCATTTCAATCTAGTCGGCATCTTCTAAGAGAGAATGCAGAAATTTCTGGAAGCCCAAATCCAGCTTGATGCACAACAGGGACGCTAAACATCATTGTTTATGTAGGGACATGCCTCTACAAACAGAGAATGCCAGTCTAAAAACTCGTGGGCGATCTTCTCTATTGTTTTTCCCATTTTTTGTGGATTGATGTTTTTCAAAGACACAGTGAGCTGCAATTCAAGAGCTTGCTAAGCTGAACAAAGGTCAACTTGAAGAAGTTGGTTGTGAAAATTGGGACTAGAAATGTCAGCCATGTAATGCCTATTATGAATATCTCAGCCATATGCGTTAAACCTCTAATTTTATGGGTAGTTCTCAACTAAACTGACTTATATCACAGATAATTAATATCTGGTTCTAGGGTGTGTTTGTTTCACGAAAAACATAATGTTTTTGGAAAATGTTTTCCGAGAAATCATTTTCTAGGAAAACGGTTAGTTTTCTTTTGTTTTGTGATACGTGACTGAAAATATTTTCTGGTATTTGGATTACATTTGAAAAATGATTGAAGGTGTAGAAGACGCTGATGAAGAGGAAGAGGAGGGAGCGAAGCCAATGGGAGCACAGGAGGGGTTAGGGTTGGAGGAGGCGGTAGTGACAAAACGGAAGGGGCGAAGGAGAAGGAGAGAGGGGAGAAGGAGTTAGGTTTTACGTTCATAGGCAAAGAAAGAAAAGAGAAAACAAGAAAAAAAGAAAAGAAAAGATATAATAATAACAAATTCAAAAATTTTAATTATAAATTATTTTTAATAATAAATTTTTCATTAAGCAAGGACATTAAAACTTATGGAAAACGTTTTCCGATTCTTTCAAAAGGAAAATCATTTTCCTGAATTTAAGTTTTGAAAGGAAAATATTTTCCATTGACTAGGAAACATTTTCCATTGACTCATTTTCCTAAATGAACCAAATGCTGAAAAATGAGGAAAATGTTTTCCCAGAAATTGTTTTTTGCAAAACAAACACACCCTTAAATCAGATTACTATTCAGATTCCCCCATATGTGCACATTATGCTGGTATTCATTAACACTGTAATTTTCTGGTTGCTAGGAGAGACAAATCCTTCAAGAGGTGAAGTTGAACAAGGGGGCGGTGGCAAAGGAGGAAACTCCCGACAAAGGAAAAACTGTTCCTATGGTTGATGGAAGAGGCGCAAGGCCGCTCAATGTGCTTTGGTTTCTAAAGTCCTGCACTCTGTCAAGCTGACACTTGAAATTTAGAGTGAGTGACTACCCATCTGCTCTTCTTCCTCCACCCTCCGCTGCCGTCGATCTTGCCTCGGGCTTTAGCACCTTCCTACGCCGCCTTGAACGCCCTGCGAGGGTCATCACCGGCGGAGGTTCAAAGAGCGACAGCGACAGAGTAGCACAGGACAGACGCACTTAGACCCAGCTTTCACACGGTCCCGCACATCCGATCGGCAAAAACCTCGAATGACACACAGGAACACATCAACCCCCTCGGTGAGTGACCCGTGCTGTCTCGCATTCGCTTGAACTTCGACTTTCGCAATGCCTAAAGAAGATCCGACCAGCCCATCGCGCCCTCTGGACCCCGCCTCCGGAGCGACGACGTGGAGCTCGCCCACTTCGCCAAGCCGCCGCCTCGCCGCAACCAGAGGCACAGCAGCAGCAAGTGCTTCGTCTACGCCCTCGCCCCGATCGTCATCCTCCGCGCCGCCTTCCTCGGGTTCGCCCTCACCATCCGCGTCAAGAGTGCTGAGCTCAGGCTTCGCCGCGTCGACGTCAAGTCCCTCGACTACTTCACCGCGGCCTCCTTCTCAACTCCCTCAACCGCGTCGCCGATTGGGAGGCCGTCCTCCGGAACACCAACGTCGGGGGGGTTCGAGTTCTCGAACGGCACGACTGTGAGCGTGATATGCGGAGGGGCGCGCGGGGGGGGAAGATCGAAGGAGGGAGAGTGGGAGCGAGGGAGAGGCTGAGAGCGACGGTGAAGATGGAGGTGAGGTCGAGCGAGCTTGCGGTGGACGTCAACGGGAGCAGAGCCTTGCCAGCGACATTGGCTCAAATATAGCACAAGCACGAGCGCCGGAGAGAGCGAGCGAGCCGGAGAGAGAGGGAACCTGAAAATTTACGGAAGGAAGGAAGAGGAGAGGCACGAAGAAAGTAGAGGGTCTGTCGTCCTTTTGCTGCAGCTATAGGAGCGAAAAAATTTCAAAATGGCGCCTCACGTCCTGCTCAGTCAGTCCGGATTGTGGGCCCCGCGAAGACACGTGTCGCCTTCCTATCGCCTTCTTGTTTGCCACCCTGGAGCACCAGACGTACCTAATATTTTTTCATGCAGTGGTAACAACACGCTTGTGTCTTGGGAATCACGCAATCTGACCGCAAGGTTGGCCGATGGCTACTTGAAAATCAGAATTAACCTGAAAGAAAAAGGGAAAAAGGAGGCTCATTGCATCGAGCACAACTTATGAAAAGTTGTTCTACTTAACATTCTATCAATTTTTGGTGGATTGGAGAGTAGTGACCAACGTGGTATGCGGGTAATGGATTCGTCCTAGATTAGTGATTATCTTCAGTATATATAGCTAAGGTCACTCGAAATACTTCAAGTTTTATGTTTGTGTGACTGGGTTCAATAAAAGCGAGTGGAGTTTGGAGAAACAGCTTCAAAGTTTAGAATTACTGACTTTTCGCTGTGTTTTGCTAAGTGACACTTTAGCTTTTGGTACTGATTTGGTGATAAGACTTAGTAAAATGAGGCCAACAGTCAGAGATCTATGTATGTTCGATCTACAGAAGCATGCACTTTCTTCCTCTTTTGATTTAATAGGCTTCGGCTGGGTCCACCGGTCGAACCAATGGATAAAATCAATGGCCCTGGATGGCCACTTTGGGGCTGCTGGGTGTTGAGGGTAGCCGCAATGTGCTTGGTGGTCCTTGTTATTGGTTCAAAAAAATGTTGGTGGTATCGGTTCTATTCCAGCCCCCTGACATAGAATGAGGTCATATGGCATTTTCATATCTTCCGAAAGTAAGGCCAACGGACCATAGCCATTCCTGCTATGTCTGCAAAGAATTTTTGTTGGAGGAAAACTATGCCATTTCAAAGAAAATGTATAACAGTGATACCACGTTTTACATGACATGTGATGATATCACCAACTAATGGAGTATGCTTTTGATCAATTTGTAATGTACAATGACACTTCATAAATTGAGGATATAATGTCAGCACGTCACATCGTGTATCAATACCTAATATAATTTTTCCTTCTCGAGTGGCTAATCATTTCCATACCTGAAGTCTTCATTCTCCATTTTCAGCGGAGTGCTAGTGTAAAAATCGTTTTTAATGTCAACTAGTTTTCTTAAAATGTTTACAAGAAGAAGAAAAAATGCTTTGCACCTTGATATTTATGGTAAGAATGTTAAGCTGAAAGGATCTCCATTCTATCTCTATGCGATCTACGATGTGCAATTCTCGACAGATTTTCAAACTGCCTTCTTAGGGAACTTTTCAGAAGGAACATTACTATCCAAAGCAGTGCCACCTTTTGTACTAAATTTCTGTGGTTGGAATATTGCTTGCGAATTCTCTGTTTCTCTGGAAAGTTGGAAATATAATAGCTCGACGAAATGCAACAATCTATTTATCTGTTTTAACTCTATGTGCATCTGTGAATGTACAAATTGTATAATATGGGAATGAGATGTAGATCAAGTTTCTATCTGTTACTTGTTAGTATCTCTATTGCTCTTTTTCATTGGGATGTTTCCAGTTATTTTGCAGGTTAGCGAGTTTGCTGGAGCAGTTAAGAAGGAAGATGGTGCTGTCGCACATGGGGGATCAGTTAAAGCCCCAAAATTTCTTGCAGATATTGTAGAATCTGTGGCAGCTGCTATCTATATCGATGCTGGCTCAGATTTAAAGAAATTTTGGATGGTACAATGTTTTTTTCTTCAATGAGATGAGTCCTTTATTTTAATCTTCAAGTTATCCATTTTGTTATCATTGTCGTCTTTAGAACAGATTTGTTTGGTACATGTTTAGATTTTCAAAGGTTTCTGGAGCCTATTGTTGGCCCTAAAGAATTGCAACAGCAGCCTCAGCCGATCACAATGCTATATGAGGTTTATCAAAAGCAGGGAAAGGATGTAGAGATTATGCAAGAGAAGATAGATTCAACTTATATAGCTAGGGTCTGGGTAGATGGCAAGGTTGTTGCCTTAGGTACTTCTGAGCATAAGGTAATTGCTAGGATTAATGCCGCTCGCAGATGTTTGTCTCAACTTCCTCAACCAGAACCCGTCAACCATCGGTTTGATGGCCCATTGGAAATTGAGGATGCCAAACAGAAGCTACACGAGCTTTGTGCCAAGAAAAAATGGCCCAAACCTGACTACCGGTACATTTCCTTCTTCATTTGATTTATTTACCATTGTTTTGCTCGCTTTGCAGATGTTAACACTTCCAGGCAGTTTCCTTTCCTCTCTGCCTTTTATTTTGGATTCTATTGCAAGAACCAGTGACACGTCCAATCTTCTTTTGATATTAGCTAAATCAGTACTTGCTTCAAGGTAGTCTTGCATATACTCTACGAAAAGATATATGAGTGATAACGTTGGCAAGAGCTTATCATGGCCACAATATTTTTGGTATTTCCCAAAAGAGATGAAATGCCAAATGCCTCTTTTTTCCTTCTTCACCAATTGTTGGTGCTCTCTTTTTCTGTTTCTTTCTGCTGAAATTTCACGTAGAATTAGTCTCTTGATGTCAGTCCTTTTGACTTGCAGACCGGAGGAGTCGGGCCCCCAGCATAGCAAGGAATATGCTTGCACAGTTGTAGTTAAGAGTGACGTTGTCCACACTGAAGTGGGAGAAAAAAGATCAAGCAAAAAAGAGGCAAAGAGTTGTGCTGCTTACCGAATGTTGCTTGCCTTGAGCCAATCTAATAATCTTTGAGTCTCCTCCGAGCATGAGAATGTGAAGAGAAACGCTTTGTTATTCTTTGCAACTATAAAAGGAGGCGATCTTTCATATTGTTATGGTTGGTTGAGACACATGGTTAATTAGATTTGTTGAAAACATGGAATGTTTGGGTGGGTAAATTATTAGGTTACATGTATTTTCTATTGGATTTCAAATTTCTCAATGTTTTTGATTATCTTTCCTGTTGTCGAGAACTGGCATAAATGTTCAGGTTATCATTTCAAATAATTAGTTATTAATTAATCAATTTGGCAGTCAGTATAACCTTCACTGCAGAAGTCACAAAGGACTCGATATTACATACTGACAGTTTCTGCATTCATTACAACCTCGTTTACGGTTGGAAACTCTGATGAATCCTAGGGGACTTGGTTCCTCTTATTTCATTGCTTCAGAAAAGTCTCAATGACATGAAAAATATGCAACTTAAACAACATTATTGCCCTAGGAGACACATCTGCTAGACAGATCTTTTTTTTTAAATTTTGTTTTAGTGTATTTGTTTCCAAGTAAATTATTTTCAATATGAAAACAAAATTCATTAGAAAACATTTGGATGGAGAACCATTTACAAACCATTTTTTCCTCAGTGCTCGACTTGGAGAAACTTAGATGAGCGGAGAAGACATGACTCGCTCACAGTTGTTTGAGGAAGTGGCTGCCTCTGCTAGGTAGCGGTGATGGGCCTAGCGGCACTAGTAATCGCTTATTATAATTTATAGTTGTGGTGCTGGTGGTGGTAAGTGGCGGTGGTGGCCAGGTGAAACAATAAGCCAAAATCAATTATGGAAAGGGTTAATACAATGAAAAAACTCCAAGCTAGTATATATGTGATAAATTAACTCCAAAATTAATTGTTTTATTACCAAAAACCCAAAACCGATACATCCATGATAAATTTACTCAAAACCAATTTTTTGATCACGAAAAGCCTAAAATTAATACACTTGTAACAAATCTACTTGAAACTAATTTATTTACTATCAAAAACCTCAAATTGGTATACTTGTGAAAAATTTACTCCAAATTAATTTTTTTATCATCAAAAACTCCAAAATGATACACTTGTGTAGCTTAATCATTAAATTTGTTGACCTAGATGATAACATGGCAAGTCCACGTGGACATCCATAGGATAAATACCAAATAAACCTAAAATTAGTATACTCATGACAAATTTAATGATACTCTTATAATAAGTTTAATGATATACCCATGACAAATTGAAATTTTTTGTGGCGTTTATTCTAAGAATTTCCATATGAACTTGCTCATCACCATAACACGTCATCATGTATCATCCACGTCAGCAAATTTAACGGTAAAATTTGACAGAAGTTAACGAAAGATAAATTCATCATAAGTGTACCAATTTGGAATTTATGGTAGTTAAAAAAATAATTTGTGATAAATTTGTCGCAGTAGTGGGTAGCTCATCATTTTTTAAAGTACTCTCTCACTCCGACATTGCAATAGAAGTTTGTCGGAGTACATTAGAGAATTTATGCCAATGTTTTCTCTTCTACTTTATAACATTGTCCTCGGTCAGTCCTAGTCAGTGATGATTGGCAACTACTGCTCAGAATATTGTTTTTGCTTACGACTTTAGGCCCTCGCTCTTTTAGTAATTTTGCCTCGCATTTCTATTGTGAGACCCGTAAGGATTTTATAGAAGAAAGTGCATCTGCATTCCGTAAAGCCATTTAGCTTTTCTTTTGGTGTGTTTTAAGGCGATTTTTGTCTATCCTTCCTTTGTCTACCCCAACATTGATAATGATGAGTTCTGTCTCGTGTTGTTCAGTGTGTAGCCTCTCACCCTGACACGAAAATGTTGTTCCTCAAAAGTAGTATTCTAGATCCTGTTAAAAGACCATCTTCATTGAAACATTGTTGAATAAAGCATAATTTTTTTCCTCTTACTTGTGACGTTTGATTATCAGAACCACCTAAAATTCTCTCTGAAGCATACTAGTTCTAGAGAAAGATTTGTATCACACCGTAAAGGTTGTATGATTATCAGGATTAACTAAATTATGGATTTATAGAAAGTGTCAAGTTTAAATGTGATTCTTAGAGTTTACAATCAGATGTGGTTTGGGATTTATTCCTCGACCAGATCCATGTTTCCACCTATCATCGGATAAAGCATACAAAGGAGCTAGCAAGCTGCTTTAATAATCACCTTGATGACTGCATCAAAACGTGTTGCTGGAAATTTGGTTGCAGGAAACGGTCATTTAATGAAAACTTTATAATCTATAAAAGATGTTAGCCTCGAGGAACTTTGATGGTGTCTTGTGACATGGCCTTTCATTAGCAAGGATTGAACATTTATAACGATATGGTTGATCTTAACAACTTGTCATTTTGACAATAATTACCTTATCATCAAGTTCCTATAAATTGCTTTGTCCGTGACCGATGGCATATTGTCATAGTGCTGTTGATTTCTTTCAGTAATAATTGGTCATCCAATCGCTCTACTTTTTGCGCAACATAAAAGATGAGTTATTTTTTTAGATAAAAAGTCCATATGTGCCTCCCCCATTGAAAAAACAGGAACAAGTCTTGAGCATTATTAGACTCGCTTGATTTTATAGTAGTGTCCTTTGATTGAGTTTGCTTCCTGTGAGCTGGGGTTATATGATGAAGCTTGTATCTGTTGATTTAGATCTTGAAATAATAGCATCCTCATGCATTGCGAATGCCCTTATTACCTCTTTATGCTGAACTTAAGCATCTGGTATATAAGATTACTTGAATGGATTTTGTCACCATTGTCGAGTTGGTGTCTGCTTATGGAACGTGTCTGAGAATTTTGGTTGGTTGCTCAAATGATTTTGTTATCCGAGAAACTTTTTGAACTGCAGTACCAGAGAGTGATAACACAGTCAGTCTACCTGATTTGAATTTTCACGTTACTTTGCCCATAAAAGAAGGTACTTGTCCGAAGTTGTCATGAACTTCATCATTTGATTTTTCTCCTGACAGGAGATTGCAAAGCTATAATGTTTATTTTCTGTTCCAGCAGGTGGCAACATTTATTGTTCAGGCAATTTTGTTGGATGACTTGGGCTTGGACTATATTTGCACTACGGCAGAGCGGTTCTATGCCATAGGCCGGTTTTGGATCACATGGTTGGAGCACTTGCTGAACAACCTTCATCGCGGCTGCTGAAGCACATTATTCGTTGTTATTTGCGTTTGGCAGATAATCCAAGGTTGTCTATTTGGAGCACTCATCTTCAAATAGTTATCATCTAATGACAGAAAATGCCTTTCCGTTCCCTTTCAGGGCTTGCGATGCATTGAGAGGTTGCCCTCTCTAAATGTTAAGGGATGGCACATTTAATGCTTGTCTTGGTGTAAGTGCTTGTAGCCATGTCCACTTTTTCTTCTGAAGAATGGGAAAATAATTCGTACATCAGTTAGTTTTTCTTCATTAAGTGAACTCCGGAAGCTAGTGTTACCCTGTGCGGATGTCCTCTACGTTAGCTTGTATGCTGTTTTAATTCTTTTAGTTTCAGGGCCTGATTACTGTTGGTCTCTGTTTCGCCAATTGCATGTCTTAAGATACCTTTCTATACATGTGCTTCGAAGGAAGTTTGCATGGTAGTGTCAGATAATAAGTGTTTAACCACCACCGTTGCCTTTGAAGATGCTGTATTTCTAAAATGTTGATATTGTTACCTGTTTTTATCCTAATAACAACTTAGACCAACTAATGAATTGCCTTGACACCCTTCTTTTCATCTCATTTGTTAGTCGAAGCCATATTTCACTGTATCTCGTGGTTATGTTGCTGCAGGAAGACCCAACAACTAGGCGGTGGCTCCAACAATTACTTAACATTGTGGGCGTGAACCGGCTGCCCGGGAGAAAATATTCAGTGGTTAGCAACTGCCACGTCATCGGCTGACCTGGCGTATATGTTCCATTGAAAAAGCGACATCTGTCCGGTGACTTGGGATATGGAGGAATTTAAAAATTAAAACCGAAGGGGCTTAGACGCCCTTTTCTCTCTCCTCTGGCGAGCCACTGACACGAAATAATAAATGCATTGTCCCCGCTCAAAACCCCCTCTCTCATCTTTTCAATTTACGCGGGCGCTTTATCTCCCCCCATTCCTCTTTCTCTCTCTCATCTTTTCAATTTTTCAAGCTATGGCTTCATCACCAGCTCTCTCTCTCTCTCTCTCTCTCTCTCTCCTCTTTTCAGTGCTGGTTTCTCACAGATCAACAAGAAAACGACATTTTTCTTCGTCCATCTTCTCTAGAAAGGCGAATGTTGTAGCGATTTCCGTTAACGCAAATCAAGCAACAGGCGTAACCTCGGATGATCAGCACCCGGAGAGTGGGAGATTATTCGCAGTCTGTAAAAAGACTTTGGTTGGAAGCTTTAGGTTGCTGACTTGAGCTGTCAAAGCCGGCATTCCTGGGATCGCGGACGCAGCACGCGGAGAAGAAGCAGGCCTCTTCGGGCTCCCCTTTCGGGCTCCCCTCAATGTCGGAGAGCGTCGCCCGCCGAGTGAGACCCTCGGACATGGAAGGCTCGGAGGCGAGTTTCCTGGAGAACTGGTGCTGTACGCGGCCAGCGCGGCGCTCAGCTGCGTCGTCATATTCGCCGGGCTCCGTCACCTCGACCCGAACCGGGGGCCTCCAAGATGGCCCTCGAGCACAAGAAGGAAATCGCCAAGCGCCTTTTCTTAACAGGTATTAGCTACATACATGAATATAAAGGAGACAAACCCAGGCTAGTCCACCAGTCAATATCGGCCGAGAAAGTTCTCATCGATCAGTAGAACAACCCACAGCTTTCGGACTCGGGTCTGCACAACCTCCTCGCAGACGATGTGGTCCTCACCAGGCTCAAGGCTAGCACTGCCATGGGCTACCTCGCCCCGGAGTACACAAGCACCGAGAAGAGTGACATGTATGCCTCTGGTGTTCTGGTGCTCCAGATCCTATTGGGGAAGCGTGTGATCACTCCAGCAATCCGGCACGGAGTGGAAGCATGTTATTTCGAGGAATTCGTCGATGAGGACCTTGAGGGGAACTTCTCCGAGGCCAAGGCGACCCAGCTCGCTTTCTTTTGTTTAATTTAAAGAGACCGTGTTGTAAATGATTATGCTGTTCAGCGATGGATGAATAAACTGTTTCTGACTTAATACTACGAATCCAAAACTTCTTTCGACAATGTGTTTGGTGAACCGCTATTTGCTTGAGCGAAATTGAATGTTTTAAGTCCCTGGTCTCGAATGTGCAGAAATGTCATGTTTCTCAATAGTTTCTTTCCCTTCTCACGCTTTGGAGGCAAAACTCTGCAGAAAACACAGCTTGTGTATAGAAAAGAAATAACAAAAAATGTAGATTTTCATTACACAATTTAGTGAATCTCTGTTTACATTTGCAAAATTTTTTAGGAGTTCGTTTGGATGGCCAAATCGAGATCCAGCAAAAATTCTTGGTCCTCTGTTTCTCTGGCAAATCCAAAAAAGCAAACGCATCCCGTCCTCAAGCTTCAATCTGTCTCCTCAGCGGCGAGATGATCTTAAAAACATTCTCTTCGCGATGCAGTCGTCTACTGTGCAGCACCTGCCGCCACCGCCACCGCCGGCTTTAGCACCTTTTGCAATCCTAATCACCATAAGACCCTTCCCCTATCGGCAAAAAGCGAGCTCTCAATCCACTCCACAACGTGCTCTCGTGAAGAACATTGTACCCCACGATGATCCCTCCGTCGCCTTCTCGCGCCGCCTCGACCGCCCCGCGCGGGTGGTCGCCTCCGCAGTCTAAGACACGAATTCTGCGACCGAACCACTTCGCGATTTCCTTCTTGTGCTCGAGGGCCATCTTGGAGGCCCCCGGTTCGAGTCGAGGTGACGGAGCCCGGCGAATATGACGACGCAGCTGAGCGCCGCGCTGGCCGCGTACAGCACCAGTTCTCCAGGAAACTCGCCTCCGAGCCTTCCATGTCCGAGGGTCTCGCTCGGCGGGCGACGCTCTCCGACGTTGAGGGGAGCCCGAAGAGGCCTGCTTCTTCTCCGCGTGCTGCGTCCGTGATCCCAGGAATGCCGGCTTTGACAGCTCAAGTCAGCAACCTAAAGCTTCCAACCAAAGTCTTTTTACAGACTGCGAATAATCTCCCACTCTCCGGGTGCTGATCATCCGAGGTTGCTTGATTTGCGTTAATGGAAATCGCTACAACGTTCGCCTTTCTGGAGAAGATGGACGAAGAAAAATGTCGTCTTCTTGTTGATCTGTGAGAAACCAGCACTGAAAAGAGGAGAGAGAGAGAGAGCTGGTGACGAAGCCATAGCTTGAAAAATTGAAAAGATGAGAGAGAGAAAGAGTTGGGGGAGATAAAGTGCCCGCGTAAATTGAAAAGATGAGAGGGGGTTTTGAGCGAGGACAATGCATTTATTATTTCGTGTCAGTGGCTCGCCAGAGGAGAGAGAAAAGGGCGTCCGAGCCCTTTCGGTTTTAATTTTTCAATTCCTACATATTCCAAGTCACCGGACAGATGTCGCTTTTTCAATGGAACATATACGCCAGGTCAGCCGATGACGTGGCAGTTGCTAACCACTGAATATTTTCTCGCTGCCCGGGCTTCAAGCTGGTAGAGGATTCGATCACATGCTGAACTAGAAAAGTACAGTGGTGCACTTTTTTACAGCAGTTAACATTCAGACGCTTCCCTTACGATAAAAAACATTCAGACACTTGGTCCAGTAACATCAAGTACAGGAATGATTTATCATCTGCCTTCAGTTCTTTTTAGATTTTAGTTTCGCTCCGGATAGGGTGAGCCACAAGCTTTGGCAGTCCTTTAGGCTTTTCCAAATAGTTTCACTGTAAATGAACAAAGATGAGGCTACTTTCGCTTTCGTTTTGGATTTGAGTGAACGAAGTTAACTGCTTGTACTAAAAGAGGGAATCAAAAAGCTGCTTGGGCATTCACGATTTGAGCTCATGCGTGTTCCTCTTGGGTATTTTCGTTTGCTTGTCGTGTTGGTCCAGGCTTCTTTTCTGACCGAGTCCGACTGTAGTCTTTCCCAGTACCAAAAAAAACGGCTTGAGCTCTAAGATTTGACACCTGCTCTCTCTTTTTTTTTTTTTTTTTTTTGGGGGGGTGGGGTGGGGGTAAACAAAGGTACAAAACTTAAAAAATTATTATTTAAAGTCTACAATGCCAATTTCATCACTAAGCAAAACATGAAATAATTCTTCAAGAGGCTGCAACTAGAACGCAATATCTAAACGGTTCGTCATCCCAACGTTAGCAAGCATATCAAACACCTGCTCTTTTAGTTTTGTTTTGTTTGTGAGAAACTTATAATAAGACATATTAGACATTATACATGATCCTGAAAAAGTTCTGTATGTAGGTTTTGAAACCTTACTGAAATATAGTAGAAAACAGAAAATCACTAGTGCATTTGGCCAGCCTTCCCCATTGGATTTATTTTTCAGAGTTTGTTGAATTTATGTTTACATTTTCATATTCAACTTACATAGAAATCTGATACCTAAAATGTTTCAGGGGTATGTCAATGACAATAATTAAAGAAAATATCATGAAAAAATTATTTGTATAAATATTTTTGGAGGTTTGCTGATATTTTAAATAAATGGATAAGTATATTGTAAATCTTAAAACTTGATGTGTGAATGTGTTTTTTTATAATATCTTTCTCTCTTCATGGCAATAACATGGTTAAAATATGAAAGATAACTATAAAATGACATAATTTGATTTTTTTATACATACAAAAAGTTTAGGAACCATATTGAACAAATTAAAAGTTCATAGACCACATTGCATATTTGGCTAAAATTCAAAGACCACATTAAAAAATAAAAAAAATTATGGACTAAATTATACATTGGGCCAACGTTCATGGACTATCTGTGTCAATTTCCCTATTTTTTAATATAAAATGACCTCATTTTAGTCATGTCATCACCATGTAGGATGGAAAAAATAATATTAAAAAAAAAGTCCTTTTCATCAATCAAATTGGAAAAAGTTAATGGAATAACTCGATTATATAAATTTGATAAGTTTTAGAACTCAATTGCTCTTTCGTGACAAATTGTAAGTCCTTCATTACATTTATCCCTTTAATAAATTTGTTTTACATGTACAAAACATCATGTGTGTCCAATTTTAACAAAAATGAACTTATTCTTATGGCGGCTAATTCAATACTAAGCATTTCAATTATGCCAATTTAGTCATAAATATTTTAATAATTTGCCAATGCGGTCCTAAACCTTTCTATTGTGCAATTTTTTAGGTTTATAACTGAATTGACAAATATTTAGAATGTTTAAGAACAAATTGACATAAGTAAAAGATTTAGAATTGAATGTTTCAAAATGGCAAATAATCGTCAAAATGTTTCAAACTAACATGGCCAACGTACAATTAATCTAGGACTTTTTGGACAATTATCCTATTATTTCAGTTTATCCTACTATAAACTCTATCACTCATCATGAAGTCAATTTTTCTCCACTATTATTATACATAAAATTTTGTATGATTTTTTTCTACACATGATATGCGCTTACTACAATCAACTTTACTTAAATTTATTAAGTATTAATGTATATCATTCTGTTGGAGTTAATTTACTATTTATTACCATATATAGTATCAAATATATAAATATTTTTATGATGTTTATGACTCGTTTCATATTTTGATTCTCTTGAAATTTTCTTGAAAAAGAAAAGAATTATTTGTCCCATTATTGGCATGCTTAGTCTATCCACTTTACATATAAAGAATCTTTAGGAAAAAATTCAAATAAGGACTTGAAGTGCCATCATCTTATCAAATAAAAGTCCAAAAGTGAATATTATTTTAAATAAGAGCATAAAGCAGTCAAATCATCTCAAATAAAGACTTTTGGTAGCCAATAACCATTTCGGCCATCGGAGCAAGGGTAAGAAAAAAAAAAAACTAAGTATATTTTTAATTATTAAATTTTTCTTTAATTTTTTTTCTTTTTTTCTTTTTCACTCTTCCGTCCACTAGCTATTATCGCAACTTGTCGATGGCCAGCAACGTCGGGCTGGATTTGTTGACACCTACATTTTGGTGACCCGTTTAATCATTTATCGCATTAAAAAATTAGGGGTTAAGTTTATCCTTGAAAAAAAAAATTGATTGCATAGCATATAGATTTAGATGCATTTATTTTTTAATTTGCATTTTTTTTATTTATTGAACCAGTGGCAGATGGGTTCAAACAGGTGATTCTGAGCTGTAAATTGACAGATCGGACTAAACCCGCGAAGCGAACAAATTGGCTCAAGCCCATTTTTTAATGATCGGAAATTATCTCGTGAGAAAATAAGAATTCGAAATTTTTCCAGGATATGATGAATGTTTTGGATAGGGTAGATGTGAAAAGTGAATATTGCATTTGGAAAAAATAATGTTGGTGGATATCAATTTGGAAAAATTAAAACTCGAGTATAAGGCTTATAAATAGATTGTTTGTGTAGGGTTTTCAGGGGCGCACAATTGAGTACACGACAGCACGCGTGAGGATTGAGAGGAAAAGCGGATCGTGAGGGAAATTGTTGACACCACGGATCTTCATGCGCGCCTGCAATTCTGTTTCGGCGAAGGTGTTGTGGCTGTGAAGGGCGCCAGGTGCTGCTCCGTTGCTCTCTGCCGCCCCACCCCTCCGTAGTCCAACGTTGACCGAGAGCAGCAACGCCGTCCCGTCCCTCTCCCGTTGTTCTACCACGCAAGTTGCTTCGCTGTTGCACCCACTGCAGTCTCGTATCCCTGAAGTTTCTGATTGATTCAAGACAGCCTGGGCAGCGTGCAGGCTCGACTACAATTTCTTCAGCTTAACACCGTTCTCAGCCCCGACGCTTCAAGAAGCCAGCCGAGCTACCTTGAGGATCCGCCGGTTGCTGCCCTTGCCGGAGCTCCGATCGACGGTGAACCGCTACCCACGGTGACCCACCGCCACAGCCGTTGCCCTTGCACCATCCTTAACCGTGCCGAGCTCCGTTGGGTTCAATCCACCAATCCGATTTTTGAAAAATCCCGATCTAGGTATAGATTTACTTTATTTTTAGGTAGATTTGTCTTACTTGGTAGCTTTATTTTATCTTATTTAGTTTTTTTTTATATTTTGTCTCATTGTTTGAAATATTCCCTAATTGAAATCCCTGATGTCGCATCTAATTCGCAACCGCACGAATTTTTATTCCATCTATAAGGCTTTAGATAGAATAATTATCCACGAGTGAAATTGATATTTTGATCTTTAAGGTTTAAGATCAATTTATTGATTTTATTAGTGAGATAATCAAGTTTGAATTTCAATTTGAGTAATGGGTAATATTTGTGATGATCATGGACGTTTTGACATTTATCTCTTAATTGTTTTGTTTATCCCAAAAATACAAAAAAAGTGCATTTAGATTAGAATTGTTTTCCTAGATAATATTGCATAATAGAATAGTTTTTTTTTTTTTTTTTTTTTTAAAGCATGTAGTATCTAGGTTAGATAATATTTTTAGGATTGCATGACGAGATAATTTTCTAGATTAAGATAGGATTGGTCTATTCCTAAATTAAAATAGATAATGTCTCGCTTTAGTTAGATTTTTATTTTTAATGATTTTTAATTATAAATTTTCATATAAAAAACAAAAACAAAAAAGGTTATCATGCATGTTTCATTTTAAATTTAGATTCATTTTTAGATAGATCGCATCCTAGGTTAGAGGTCACTAGGTTAAAGATAATGTCTTAGTTTAAATTAAGATTTAGTATGACTTAATTCTTAGTTTAAATTAGATAGAATCTTAGTCTAGCTAGGTAATTTTTGCATTTTTCTTAAATTTCGAATTTCATGAAAAAATGAAAAAGATAAAAAAAATTGTCTTTGCATAAATTAATTTCAATTTTTAGGATAGACTGCATTTTTTTAGTAGAATAGAAATATTATGTGCACGTCATATAGGATAGGTTCATGAAATGCATGTTATATAGAATTAGGTTCGTTTAATTAGAAATTGTCTGTCATTAGAATTATGTCATTTTGATTAATTTAGGTTGCATGTTTAATTATTGCATGTTCATGGAAAAAAATTACTTTATTCATTCATATAGTTTAGGTCATATTGCCATGCCATATCATTGCATGTTAAATTAGTAACATTGCACTGCATGATTCTCATTAAAAAAATGAAAACAAAAATGGAGTGATTGCGTGTTAATTAGAAATCATATTGAGGACTGTTGATATGAATTCTGATCTAACAATGCATATGCTTTCGTTGCTTTGGGGTAAGTTTTACAATTTATTTATTGCATTGCTTGGGTGTTTAATTGATGATTTGCGCACCCGCATGATCACCTCGCATGTTAGAAAAGTGAATTGAAATTAATTCAAGCTACTTGCAAACATATTTTCGAAGTAAAAAGAGAAATGTACCGAAAAGGCGTTAGAAAAATCTAGCGGAACCAAGTCCCCAAACTCACAATCTCTGTAAAATAATTATCCCATTATTTTACTTAGGTGTTTAATCGACCTACCATAAACTGATTAGTGGCGACTCCTAATTAAGAATCAATTGCATGTTAAGAACATGGTATGGGCTTGGGAGAGCCCGAACTAAGTTTAGGCTTAGTAATCCATTAGCCCGAAAATTTGATCGCGAAAAGGTCGCCCTTGCTTGGGCAGGCGAGGGCGACCTTTGCCAAAATCCAGCAAGGCACCCCTCGCCCTCACCAACCCAAGGGAGGGTGGCCCGCGACTAAGTCCGATGACCTTCGCCATGGTTGGTGGAGGGAAGAGGGAAAAAGAAAAGGTCAAAAATAAAAATGCCTTTTGGCCAATGAGGTTAGACCTTCTTTGAAACTGATATGATTACTTCAAATTCTTATTTGAAATAAGTCTACTTTAGATTCTCATTTAAGAAAACGAGAGTATTTTGGATCCTCATTTGAAATAACATCCTCTTTAAGCCCTTATTTGAAATTTTTTCAAATCTTTTTTATAAAATTGAATGCATTTCATATTTGAATGTTACTTTTACTATAAGATTATGGATTCTACACTCACATATATACTTTAGTGCTCTGCATATACATAAATATGTATGCAAGATAACTCAAGACTATTGTGAAAAATTTGTATCTCTTGGCCAAGTAATTTTGCTTCATCTTAGGGATCGAGAAGGTAGGGAATCTTTTTTCTTATTTTCTCCATCTCTAAGTAAAGCGTCACATATCAGCACCTTCTAACTAATGCCCGAAAAGATCTCATCCTTACACCATTGATTCACATGTCTTGAAACTTGTTATGGATCTCGTTTACATGGTACGATAAGCAAAATCTTTTAATTGCGGATATCCTATTATAGACAAAATTACGGATATCCTATTATAGACGTTCAAGTTGAAACAGGTCATTGGCTCATGAATAATGAACTCAAGCAACTTGGACTCGTCCATCACAAATAAGAGAAGTCTTTAGGTTATGCCAATTGAAGATACTCCGACGCTTAAGTCGGTGTAAAATATTTTCAATAATGAAGTCAACGTAGGATCAGAAAGAAGGCAAGAATGTAGTGTTTGAAGAGGGAGAGATGACAGCGATTGATTATGCAAAGCCGATATAAAAGCTACACTTTGAAATAAACTAATTCAACGTTGGCCAAAAACCTAGCTATAACAACTTCCCCGCATCTCGCGCAACGACTTGGACTAGACTTAGGTCCTTATGGTCTACACTTGGCAAATTCTAGTGTAAGGAAATTCCTAATGAAGTTTCGCTATAAACGACAAATTTTTTTTCCATAAAACATAAGATAATAAGCCATTTATGGCAGTTGAATCTCTACATTCACGGCAGTTTTTTTTTTTTTTTGGTCGGACACATTTATGGCAGTTAAATCGCTAAATTTGTGAACAATTCTTAATAAGTGAGGATATAATTAATAACAACGAGATCTCCACAATTAAACTATCGCGTTTTCGCAAATGTGCAAGGAATCGACATTTTAATGATTAAGCAAATTATTTTGCTGCAAAATAAGCAAACCATTAAATATTGGAACAAATTATTGATAAAATTACTCAATAAAAAATTATAGGTATATGCAGAAAGAGAAAGATATTTTGAGATTTCCAATTTTTTAGGAAGGGAATTGTGGAGTAGAGAATGTCTAAGTTTTGACTATAAAAACAAGTGAGAGACATGGTATGATTATTGACCTACGCAGCTGTCCATAGACCAAATGTTCATAAAATGAGTAACTAAGCTGTATTTTTTTTTTTTTTAGGGAAGGAAAAAAAACGATTGAAGTTTCTTCGAAGTAGAATATTCATTTTGCTTCATATGTTAGTTTGATATAATTAAAATTACAAATATAGTTGGAGGAGGAAAAACAAAAAAAAAAAAAAAAAAAAAAAAAACTTCTCCAAAGGATCTTGGTGCAGTAATTAGAACAGTTGGAAATTGAAAGAAGCAGGAAAAGGGTCAAAGGCAGCTGCTTAGCATCAAAGAGAGCTGTCGTCAAAGAGAAGGTGCGAGTTTGAACTTGCAAACAACATCAAAATTCGAACAAGGTTTGAGTATGAGTAAATTTAAGTGATTTAAGAAAAGTCTTTATGTCGATATTTAGGAAAGGGGAACCCTATCCCAAGGCATCTCCTAGAAAGGGGGCTTCCCATGTTTGGAGTGAAAGTATGTTGTCATCTCTTCAGCCTAGGGGGCTTCCCATGTTTGGAGGGAAAGGATGTTGTCATCTCTTAAGGCGTAAAGATCATGAAAAAGATGCTCTTTTTTTTCTTCTTTTTTCACTTAATCGAAAACCGATGTCCTTATTAAGGGATAGTCCGTCGAATGAATTTTTCATTATTAAAAATGATGGTAATGTGCACTTAGCATTGACTCCAACCAAATTTGTGTTGCCTATTTTATCGAGTAATTGCACATGATTAGCTATGGAAGGCAAATAAATACTAAATCATCCATTCATGAGGATAAATATGAATGAATTGCTCAATATATACATATTGGCAAAAGTGGTGGTAACGTGCACTTAGCATTGACTCCAACTAGATTTTTGTTGCCTATTTTATGGACTAATTGCACATGATAAGCTATGGAAGGGAAATAAATTCTAAATCATCTCATTTTGAGGATAAATATAAATGAATTATTCTTACCAAAAAAAATAAAAAATATAAATGAATTACTCAAATGTCAATAAAGTGACCTGCCCACCTAATAACGACCAAATTCAAAACTCACCAAAGCACGCTCTCTCTCTCTCTCTCTCTCTCTGTCTGCGCAAGTAAAAATCCGAACTTGATCACAGAACTTGCTTAGATTCCAGACAAAGGGATGTTTTTTCCGAGCCACCGCTTCGTCTCCGGCAACCCCGCTCCCCTCCCTTCGCCGCCGCCGCCGCCGGCGGAGGAGAGGAGCCCCTCGGTCGCCGCCGTCGAGGCCATCCTGAAATACAGGTTCAAGGAGCCGAAGCTGCTGGCGGAGGCCCTGACGCACTCCTCCTTCCCGGACGCGCCGTCCTACGAGCGGCTCGAGTTCGTCGGCGACTCCGTCCTGGAGCTCGCGATCAGCAACCACCTGTTCCTGGCGCACCCGGGGCTCGATCAGGGGCAGCTCTCGAACCTGCGGTCGGTGAACGTCAGCACCGAGAAGCTCGCGCGGGTGGCCGTGCGGCACGGGATGTATCGGTTCCTCAGGCACAATGTGCAGTCCATGGATGACAAGGCGAGTGCTACTGAGAATTTTGATTCTTTTTGTGTTCGTTTTTGTTCGTTAAGAAATCGGCTCTGTTGGGTGAATTACAGAGTGTACGGTATGAGATGAGCAGTTGCTTCCTGAGTATTAATTAATCTGTGGAGTCGAATGTTGTTGAGTAAAGTTCGAAGGGCAAGCAACCAGGCGTCAGTCACCAGTGTAGTTTTGTCAGACAATTGTCCTTTGTTATCAATTCTTTGTCCCAAAGTATAATCCTTGGTTTTTTAAGAGTTCTACCAACATGGCCTTGATGCAGTGGTAACAACACGCATGTGTCTTGGGCATCACGCGATCTGACCACAGGGTTGGCCGATGGGTGACTTGAATTGAAGGAGGCTCATTGCATCTAGCACAACTTATCACAAGTTGTTCCTTTTAACATACCATCAATTTTGGTGGATTGGAGAGTAGCAACCAACGTGGTATGTGGGTAACAGATTCGTTCTAGATCAGTGATTTTCGCCAGTTTATATGGCTGAGCTCACTCAGAAATAGTTCGAGTACCATGTTTGTGTGACTGGGTGAGTAAAAACGAGTGTAATTTTGGTGAAACGGCTTCAAAGCTTAGAATTACTGACTTTTCGCTGTGTTTTGCTGAGCAACACTTTAGCTTTTGGTGCTGATTTGGTGATGAGACTTGATAAAGTGAGGCCAATAGTCAGATGTCTATGTATGTTCGATCTTCAGAAGCATGCACTTTCTTTCTCTTTTGAGTTAATAAGCTTCAGCGGGCCCGCCAATCGAACTGATGGATAAAATCAAAAGCCCTGGATGGCCACTTTGGGGCTGCTTGGATGTTGAGGGTAGCCACAATGTGCTTGGTGGTCCTGGATGGCTTTTCGGTGGTTGGAATATTGCTTGCAAATTTTTGTTTGTCTGGAAAATTGGAAGAATAATGGCTCGATGAAATGCAACAATCTACTTATCTGTTTTAACTCTGTGCAACTGTGAATCTACGAATTGTATAATATGGGGATGAGATGTAGATCGAGTTTCTATCTGTTACTTGTTAGTATCTCTATCACTCTTTTTCAATGGGATGTTTCTAGTTATTTTGCAGGTTAGAGAATTTGCTAAAGCAGTTGAGGAGGAAGATGACACTGTTGCACATGGGGGGTCAGTTAAAGCCCCAAAAGTTCTTGCAGATATTGTGGAATCTGTGGCAGCTGCTATCTATATCGATGTTGACTTTGATCTAAAGAGATTGTGGGTGGTATGGTGTTTCTTTCTTCAATGTGATGATTCCTTTTTTTCTTTTTTTATCATCAAGTTATCTCTTTTGTTATCATCGTCGTCTTTAGAACAGATTTGTTTGGTATATGTACAGATTTTCAGAGGTTTACTGGAGCCTATTGTTGGCCCTGAAGAATTGCAGCAGCAGCCTCAACCGATCACGATGCTATTTGAGGTTTGTCAAAAGCAGGGAAAGAAGTTAGAGATAAGGCAAGCGAAGAAAGGTTCAACTAATATAGCCAGTGTCTATGTAGATGGTGAGTTTATTGCCTCATGTTCTTCTGAGCATAAGGAAATTGCTAAGCTTAATGCTGCCCGGAGATCTTTGTCTCAATTAGCACAATCAAAGCCCATCAAATGTGGAATGATCGAAATAGATGGTTTTGATGGCCCGTTTGAAATTGAGGGAGCCAAACAAAAGTTGCATGAGCTCTGTGACAAAAAGAAATGGCCCAAACCTATCTACCGGTACGGTTCCTTCTTCATTTGGTTTATTTACCATTGTTGTGCACGCTTTGCAGCTGTTTCCAGGCAGTTTTCTTTCCTCTCTGCCTCTTCTTTTGGATTTTATTGCAAGAACCAGCGATATGTCCAATCTTCTTATGATGTTATTGATTATTACTCGCTTCAAGGTAGTCTTGCATATACTCTACAAAAAGATATATGAGTGATAACCTTGGCAAGAGTTTATCATGGACATAATGTTTTTGGTATTTTCCAAATGAGATGTAATGCCTAATGCCTCTTTATTCCTATCTTGACCAATTGTTAGTGCTCTCTTCTTCTGTTTCTTTCTGCTGAAATTTCATGTAAAATTATTCTCTTGACATCAGTCCTTTTGACTTGCAGAAAGGATGAGTCAGGCCCTCCTCATAATAAGAAATTTGCTTGTACAGTTCAAATAGCTACAAGCGATGGTGTCTACACTATGGAGGGCGAAACAAGATCAAGAGTAAAAGATGCAGAGAACTGCGCTGCTTCCCTAATGTGCCGTGCCTTGCACCAATATAATTATCTATGAGTCTCCCCCAAGCATAAGAATGTGAAGAGGAATGCTTTGCTAATTCTTTGCAGCAGCTTCGTCCAGAAGATAACCCCATAAACAAGGGGGGTTCTCTGTCTTGCGATGGAGCTTGCAAAGAAGCAACTATAAAAGGATGCATTCTTTCATATTATTATGGTTGGTTGAGACTCATAGTTAATTAGATTTGTTCAAAGCATGGAATGTTTGGGTGGGTTGATTATTAGAATAATTGTTGTTTTTACCATTGGATTTCAAATTTCTCAATGCTCTTAGTTCTCTTTCCTGTTGTTACTGGCATAAATGTTTAGGTTACCATTTCAAATAGTTAGTCATTTAAATAATCAATTTGGTAGTCAGTATGATCTTTACTGCAGAAGTCCTAAAGGACTCAATATTGCATACTGACGGTATCTTCATTCATTACCACCTCGTTTACAGTTGAAAACTCTGATGAATCCTTGGGGACTCTATTTCATTGCTTCAGAAAAATCTCAATGAGATGAAAAATATGTAACTTAAGCAACATTATTGCCCTAAGTGACACATCTGCTCAACAGGTTTTTTAATTTTTCTAAGCTTATTTGTTTCCAAGTAAATTACTTTCAAAATGAAAACAAAATTCGTTAGAAAACATTTGGCTGGAGAACCATTTACAAACCATCTTTTCCTCGAAGGTTTGAAAGATGGTGGTCAGTGCTCGACCTGGAAAACTTAAGTGGTGGCTGAGAAGACAATGACTTGCTCACAGTTGTAGGAGGAAGTGGCTGCCTCCGCCAAATGGTGGCGGTGATGGGTTTGGCGGCACTAGTAATTGGCTATTATGGTTGTGGTGTTGACGGTGGCAAGTGGTGGCAGTGGCCGCTGGTGGTGGTCAGGTGAAATACTAAGCCAAAATCAGTTAGAAAATAACTTCCACCTCTTGAAGCCTATTCCATCGGCCACATTCCATCTTGTGGTTTCAAAAAAGTCACTAATTATCTACACCAGGAGTTGTTAATTCCGTATCTCATTCTTCAATTGTTAAGCTGATGCCGAATGCCAAAACATGAAAACTGACGCAAAAGGAAAGATAAGGAACAATTATCCACGCAAGCAGCAAACATTCGTGGACAGTGTCGCGGACGCTGACTCTTCTCATTATTGGCAAAGATTGAAAAGTAAAAAGGTACTTCGCTTTATAAAGAACATACAAAGGATGATCGTTTCAACGTGCGTACAGCAAGAACATTCTATTGAAACGAACTCCTCGCGTGAATCCAAGGGTGTTTGTGGACGACATCAAGTAGTGGGTAGACAGAGAGAACACTGCGTGGTTCTCAGAGGGTGCTTTCAATCAATTCTAGCGGAAGAGGAATTTGTATTCACGGTTCCTCCAGAAAAGGCGCACTGCAGTGTTGATTCTGTATACCACCATCAGCTGATCTGAATTTATATAGTTAACTCTGAGATGTTGCAAGAAAAAGAAAATATCATAAAAAGGAAATATTAAAAAATGATGTTTCGTGAGACTACAACTTTAATGCTTTAATGACCATATTAAAATTCGAAAATAGTGATGATGACCGTGGCTTCTAGTAGAATTTCGTGTAGAGAGAGCTATCAATGTCACTGTTAGCATCTGTTCTCCACTAAATTAGTCTTTTCGAGTTGACGAAATAAGGCAAGTCGATCACTTCTAACTGCTGCTGATGATGTGGCCGATTTGGATAAACTGAACAGAAAGACAAATAAGCCAGACACTGTCGGTGTGAAAAAATCGTACGCTGTAGTATCCATATCCACCTCCTACATGGATTCCAGTGGAAGAAATGAAGTCTCCCTCTCCCATAGAATCCCGTTACATGAAATTGCTTAAAAAAACCAAGTAAATTATGATGAACAGTGATGTATATCAGCAATCGTAATTGGATAACTGCATTGATATATTAGTTCAGTACAAATGACGTCCCTTTATCAGGTTCCAAAAGACCCGAGCAGATTCTCCTAATTGCCATCTTGACTAGCTAGACTGATCTGATATTCCTACAGAGGAATGATCAATGTGGAGTAATATCGAAGAGATACTGCATAATCTCGACAGACTTCCAGACATGACTAGTAGAACCCACTTACAAAATATAGTTGGAGAAAGATGAATGAAATGATACTTTGCCTTCTTTTCATATCCTTGCCCACAGAACCAATGATCCTAACAAAGATAATGTAGTAAATATATGATAATATAGCTATGTGATTATATGATACGTGAACTAACTGATCTTCAAAAGGCTTTCTGATAAAACCCATGGATCTTCTTCCATGATTCTTCCCTCTGCATCTTCAGCTGCCTGTAGAAGTTCCCGATGAAGGTCTCAGCTTTGGTGAACAGCTCTTGCCCGCTGATCCCCTCGGCTGGCTCTGGCTCTCCGTCTTCTTCACTGTCTTCCTCACACTCGTATTTCTCTGCCTCAGCCTCTCCACCACCAATGAAGAACAGGCTCGGCATGGAGGGGCACTTCTTGACCTTCTCCTTCTTCGCTGCAACGGCACTCATCTTCGCAGAAGCAGATTTCTGCACGTAGCGAGTCTTCCTTTCATTGCTTTCGGGAGTTTCCTTCTCGACGCTTTCGGAAGCAACAGTGGGTTTCTCGACGGTAGTATCTCCTTTATTAGGAATAGGAGCTGCATCTGGAGAAGCACTCACGGCGGTGATTGGTTTCGGCACATAATTTGCAGGTCTTTTGTCATCTGAAGGTTTTGAGAAGACGGAGAGAAGGCCGGCTTCTGCTCCGAGTGCTATGATGAGGAGGTTGAAGACGAAGTAGAGGTATGGAGACCTCAAGTTTGAGGAGAGAAGCGGTGTCACTATGAGAAGTGCAAGCAGAAGGGTGAGCATCAACACTTGGGACTTCTTGAACTTCTCCATTAGGTGGTGTCTTGGAGAAAGTTGGCGCTGGGGTTGGGGCTTATTTGTCTGATAGTCAGATGATCTGAATGTTAACTCTTGGGGCTTGTGGAAGTGGGGACTATCCAGTGAAGGTCCTCGGACAAATATATAGAGCAGGCAGGCGCGGGAGAGAGAGAGAGAGAGAGAGAGAGATAGAGATGAACATTTTCTTGGAAATTCTGTCCGAAGAAAAATTTGAGAGCTGCCAAAAAGTGGAGAAGGTGTGCATTGACCGACCAAATGGGCGGTTATCGATTGCCAAAGACGTTCATCCAGTCCTGACCTTGTATTTGATATGGAAATGACGCGGTGTTTATCCAGTAGCTCATAATAATTCTTGAACTAATGGCTCTCTGAATGTTCAACTATGAAATCTTTAGTCGTTTGCTGAATGAATGGATTATGAGTGAACCTGTCAAAATATATCACTTAACATATATATTTTCAGTCAAGCTTAAAAAGTATACGGGTGTTAAATGGGTTCATGCTTTATCCATATCTAACCCAATTTTGTGACATCACCTTTATTTAAAAGATCAACACAGCATCTTTTTTTTCTCCATTATTTTTTATTTTGTTTCGCCTATTAGTTATTGGAGTATATCTTTCCTTGATCGCCTTTCGTATTGTTATTTTTACATATCGTTCTAATCTTAACTCTTGCCATTGCAATTCATATGGTCAACATAAATTATCTTCTTCAATATCTTATTCATTTCCTCCATGGTATGTTGCTATAATTTAATAAATTCACCACTAAGTATTAAGTTTCTCCTATTCTTCATTGTGAACTTATACAAAAATTGAAAATTCTATGTGACGTTAAAAGCCAATTATTTAGTATCTCATGGTCTACATAGCGATTTTAGGTAGATACAAATTTTCATAAGTTGAATTGAGTATGGTAATATTTAAGTAAATGAGTCAAGATGGATATGGTATAGATTACTAAATTTATAGATGGGTCAATATTAGTCAGATTATTTTTCATCAAACTCAAACCTAACTCGACCGATCCATTTGACGGCCCTAATTGCAGGTTACAAACTTGAAAGAGTAAACTATACGGCATTTCACCAACCAACCATCATCATCAATCACATTCACCCCTCGAAGACGAATGCTCTAGAGAATCGGATGCGCGGTACTCTAGTATCGAAACGAGCGCGACGGGCACGTACTTCACATAGCAGGGCCCCTGCAATGATTGATAATCCGGAATCCTTGAAGCTAAAAGCAAAGCAAGCACCAAATGAGATAACTATTGACGTTTGCATGCATGCTCAGGGAGAGGCACAACAAGATAAGTCACGCCCTACTTCCAGAAAAAAAAAAAAATCAATAAAGTGTAGAGAGAGAGAGAGAGATAAGGTCGGTGAAAGCATTATTCTTTTGGGGGCTCAAGAGCACCAACCTTTTCATTTTCTTTTTTCCTTTTTTTGGTGGGGCTGGATGGATGATCGTGGCCGAGCGAGCAAGGCGCCAATTTTTTGGCTTCGTGGGGGCTTTGCCGGACGCGAACATGGTAGTCGCACGTGGGCCCCGCTAAAAAAGGGAGCATTTTAAAGATTTAAGGATCTCTTTTTGGCCATTTTGGACCCCCCTCCACGGAATCCCTGCCCCTCCCTGGAATTCTCCACTGACCCGCTTGTGCCTCGGTGCGGTTCTAGACCCCTACGGAGGTCGAAAAGGTACCGCTTCATACTAATTAATAAATACAAAATCTGATTTTGAAAATTCAAATTTGAACTTAATCGAGATAAATATCACACGAATAATATAATTGATCAATTTCAGAAAAAATTACCAAAATAGTTCTAACATTTTTCAATTCAATCATAAACATTTTTTTGTCAATTGAATCATAAACAATTTACTATAATACAAATTCAGTCTATCTGACCATTTTTGATCAACCAACGCCGATATACATAATTTTATAATAATATTTTGTTTTATTAATTTTTTTTCTTTTTTTTTTTTTTCTATCTCTTTTTTTTTTTCTCCACTTCCTTCTCCTTCCTCCAGTGACGACTAGCTACAGGCAAGGTCAACAAGGGACCTGGTTGGCCTTGAGTAAGCTTAGCTATGGTTGGGCAATGCTTGGTTGGGCAACCTCGCCCAGGGCGCTCATTAGGCTAGTTCGCCACACCCTCGTCGGCCATGAGTGAGGCCCAACTTGTCGAAGGCCGCGAGATCGAACGTTGCAACCTTGCATAGTCTCTAATGAGGGCTGCCGATAGCTGGGTGAGAGCCGAGCCTCATCGACCATGGGCGAGGCCTAACCTCACGTGGTCTCTAGCAAGGGTCGAGCCTTGCCGACCAGGGTTATTTGACCATGGCAATTCCCAACCTCGCCAAATTTGGTGAGGTCGTGCCTCACTAGAGACCACGAGGTCGAAGGGCCCAACCTCGTGCAACCCCTGGCCTTGGCGAACCTCATCGGCCATGGGTAGGTCACGACCTTGCTATGGTTAGGTGAAGCCGAGCCTTGCCAGCTCTAACAAGGCCTTGCCATCATGGATGAGGCTCGCCCTCATCAGTGATCATGCCGGCCAAATGAAGGAAGAATGAGGAAAAAAAGGAAAAAAATTAATTTAAAATCTCAAAAAATTAAAATAAAATATTATTAGTAAATTATCCATGTTGGCATCAGTCGAATAGCCAACACCGATTGACATCCACGTCGGTGTCAACTAACCGAAATTAGCCGAATAGACTGAATTAGTACAATTGCAAAAAGTTTGGGATTAAATTATTCATTAAAAAAATTAGAATCAAATTGGAAAAATTGCAACAGGTTTAAAACTGTTTTAATAATTTTTCCGATTGATTTCACCATTTTCCCTATGAAAGCGATACTTTGGATGCTTCTCTTTCCAACACATTCGTTTTCTTAGCACGATGCACCGGAGATATTTTTATGTGCAAGCAAGACCAAACATCATTTGAATAACCTTCACGATCATAAAATGCCATCTCATCTCTACTTGAGATGCTTTATCACTCGATTCCCCTAACAAGCCACGGTCCACAAAATGTCCCATTCACGAATGATGCACATGCATATTACTCGAATCAAATATATCAAAATCGGACCTTTTTGATTGCTATAAAAGAACGCGAAAGGCAGATTTGATACTCTGACCTTTCAGAGGCTACTTGTATTCCCCCAACTATGATTTCCTTAGACTATGTTCGGCAAATCTATTATTTAGACACATCTTTTATCTTGAAAGAAGGATCAATCTACAATTAGTATGTCTTGATCCAATGACCTCAATATAAACTCTAGCAACTTTACATATATATATATAAAATATAAACTCTAGCAACTTTAAATATATATAACTTTTTTTGGTTGAACCATGTACGAGTGGCCTATTCGTATGGCCTCTAATATTGTTTCCAAAACATTGCTCAAATCCCATTGCACACGAGTTGAAAATCGAACTCAACACCCTACTTAAAGATTGAATTAGTCCTATCATTATTTGTAAGTTGGAATGCTCTAACATCATCGTAGCTTAATTTGAACATCTACAAAACAATCAATCTCGTTCTCACAGCCTACTCATCGTTGCCCAACACATGACTGTATTTACATTATTAAATCCGTCAATAAAAAACCGTGACATAAATCTTATCTAAGATCAAGAATACATAGTTGTTGGACTTGGACATAAGAGTGGCTAGAGATTAACCATGATATGCTTATGATCTCGCACTTTTATGGGAGATGTCGTCTAGAGGCAGCTTATCCCTTACCCTGCTTGGGTTTATCTGTATTTCTTTCCGTCTAATGCCCTTCCGTCTTTTCACATTTGGCCCCGTTACTTTTCTTTTATTCCCAAACACATCTCCACTTTTTAGGGGAATGCAATTGAAGTCAAACGAGTGAAGGAAATCTTCCATTTTCTGGCCCGCATTCATGTACAAGATCTATAAAAAGTGCCTAAAAGCAACCAAGCATATATTCCCCAGGTAACCCAAAAGACATTGGTCACGATCCCTACATTTAGTAAGTTAAAAATCCTCGGATAATATTATCATAATCACTTTCTTATCTAGTCAAGAATTTGTGGATGTGGGTGCGTCGTGCTTATGTCCATTGGATCTGGGCATAAAATGAATGAATAATGGCGGCGTCATATATACCTTATCCGTGCATGTTCATCAAGTATCTGCCCCCACCAATTCCAAATGGTGTTCCTCACAATGCTGAACTCATCTCATGCGCAATTACCTTGTTTTGGAATGGAAATACTTGGAAACTTATATATGGCTTTTTATCTTTCAAGGAAAAAATTACATAAATTAATCTTAAACTTTGGCTCATTATACAATATCATCATTGGATTTTTAATTTTTGCAAGGGTAAATACCATGAAAAATCCCAGACGGCTACATGTGTGATAAATTTACCCAAAATTACAGTAGTATTGTTTTTGGTTGTTCGTCAATTCCAATCTAAAATAAATATCTATAGACTCTATTGTTCCTAGGGTTTTGACACATGTAGATATATATTTTGCAACACAAGGAATTTTTTATCTTGAACTAAAACATAAAAATAAGAGGTTGGTCTTTCTCAACGTGGTGTATAGCACGAAAAACCTTTCGAGACAAGATAGAGCCGTTCACATGAAAGAAGAGAATCAAGGATTGATTCTCTTTCCATAGACATTATGAAGAAAAGACTTTTTCGAAGATTCTATATCAATTTCTCTATGAAACCGAGATAGTTACCTTTGAGAAAATTCTAGCAATAGTGGAAATGTCTATGCTTTATTCTTATGAAGGTGGAGGTGGCTTCGTCGGCTTGGATTGGAAGGAAGGGCTTTTCTTTCTGATCGCTTTTTGAGGCCGGTTTGGATGAGCATAAGCCATCTCCTTATTGGTAAGAAAAAAGATAGTAGACTAACTAAAATTTCGATCAGTTAATGAAACTTGAAAGAGCCCAATCCAAAAAAAAAAAAAGGCATGTTGATGGGAAAAGTACCGGCCTGGACCCCAAAAAAAGAGATCACTATCAGGACCGGTACTACTACTAGATTACCCTTGTAAAGTAAACACTTTTTTTTATCACAAAAAGCTACAAACTAGTATACTTATGATAAATTTACTCCAAATGACCATAAAAGACCTCAAACTAGTACACATGTAATAAATTTATCTCAAACCGTTTTTTTTTTTTTTACTGCCAAAACCCTAAATTTGAATATTTATGACAAATATACCCTCTGTTAAATTGGATTAATACAAATTAATCACAAAACCAGTACAATTGTGACAAATAAAGAATAAAATCTCAAATTGATATACCAATCAACTATTATGCATCATTCAACTCAGCAATTTTATAGTAAAATTTAATGAATACTAACAAAGGGTAAATTTATTACAAGTGTACCAGTCTTGGGTAAATTTGTCAAAAATATACTAATTTAGGGTTTTTTGTGATGTTAACTATTTTTTCAACGTGATCCCCAAACTATTGGTAAATGTTCAATGTAGTCCTTCTGTTGCCCAAGGATTACCATATGCTAGGTCGGAGTATTAAAAATTACAAGTCGTCATATCCATCATTTTATCTACATACTTTAGAAAAGGAAAAATAAAATTAAGGCGTCGGCAAAGCCATTGTAATTTAATGATGCGGATTATTATATCCTGAATTGAGATGAGTTTTTTACTTGGATAATCCACATGTAACATTGTTTGTAGTCCACCATTTTAAACTTGGATCGAAAGCCAAATTAGCAAATTTTGTTAACTTGAATTCATGGAATTGCAATATTGAACATTTTCATATAATTTCGAGAGTAGATTGAACATTTACCAATAATTCCAAGACTACATTGAATAAATTAAAAGTTTATGAGCGACATTGCCCATTGGATCAAAGTTCAAAGATCGTCCATGACAATTTCCCTCTTTTTTTTTAATCCTAAATTATGGGTGGACTGAGTGATAAACTATTGTCCATGGCTTAGTCTTAGAAGCTCTGTTTGGTAACATTTCTATTCCTCTCAATTTTCTGTTGTTTTGTTCCCCATAACAAAAAATGAATAAAAATCCGTTTGATAACATAAATTAAATTTTCTATTCCTTTGAATAGAAAAGTGGCCGGGGAATGAATTTGGAATAGAAATAAAAAGTAAAAAAAAAAAAAGTAACTTGTTTTCGAGAACAATTTTTAGAAATAAGTTTTTCTTTTCTTTTCTTCTTCTTTGCTGCCCCTCACCACTGCCCCTGTTGTCCAACCGCCACTGCCACCCGCCCTCCCCAATTGATTGCTGCTACCGACCACTGGTTGATTGTCACCAACCGCCGCCAACCACCGCCCGTCGCCCACCGGCCGACCACCTCCCACCATTGCCCGCCGCGGCCCATCGCCAATGACCATCGAGGCTGCCAGTGGCCGCCCGCCACCCATTGTCGCCACTGCCAGCCAACACCCACCACCGATGACCATTGATGCTACCACCATCACCGACCGTTAGCAGCGGCGGCGGTCGGCGACGATAAGGAAGAATAAGAAATAAATTAAAAGAATTTCTATTTTAAATCGTATCAAACACATCTTATTCTTTTCTTATTCCAAGAATATAAATTTTATATAGTTATCAAACGCGTTCTTTTATTAAGAAATTGTTCCGGGGAATAGAAATATAAAAAGACTATTTTTAAAAAGAAATTATTTCCCGGAACAAAAGCGTTATTAAACGGACCCATAATTTACCAAATTCTATTTCAGTAGGTCTAGGATCATACTCATATTTCATACAGCTCAACTTGGCCCACGGTAACAAACAATTCACAAAAACGAGCTCTGGGCCGACTTGATACTTGAGCCCAATGGGCTTGGACACAGCAGCCCGCCCATTAGCAACGAAAGAAACTTGTTTAATCAAGAGCCTGTACTTTAAGTCTCCTGTAAATATGAAATGTACAGAGGTAAGCATTGCTGGCGAGAAGCTTACAAGAGTTTGCAAAACATATATATACAAGATGTCCACAACATGGGGCTGAACAGTCATCTACCCCTTATTAGTTACTACTCGTGAACGTATACACATTAATAAGCACATAGAAACCCAAAACTTCTGAGGTATTATCACTTGCTCACCTCTTCCGTTTATTAACAAAAGTGTGTAAATTATATTTAAGAACTATGAAATCTCGGTATAAGATTCATTATTTTTCGTTGTTGATCGAGAAACTTGTCTCAGCGATTGCTTATCTTTATAATTAGCACACCGAATATGCACCTTCCTTTGGAAATGTTCATCGATAAGAAGAACATTTACATTTTTAAGGTTTTCCCTCGTGAGATTCTCTTTTAATTTGTTGGGCCCGACCATAAAATTGGATCACAATGCTGTGGACCACGATTATTTCTTAGGCAGAAGTACGCAGGAGAGGAAGGTTCCTAGACGTTTCATCAGCTGACGTTGGTCGGCTGACCTCTCACCCATAATTAGATGTATTGCGAAACTTATTCTAAGAGAGACTGCTATAAAATTAGGAAAATGTTGGTTTTATTAAATGATGGATGTATACCTAACTGGTCTTATCATTAGGAGGATAATAAACAAAATTATACCTAAACTCACATGGGCTGCATTTATTTTGTCAGATTCAGATGGCTTATTTCTTAATCAATGAAAGATCTGGACTTGATTCGAAGCTTACCAGGAAGTACGGGTTCTCCTACAGATGTGGATTTTGAAAAAGCGCAGCGTTAAATTCGCGATGGATTGATTTGTTGGGGGAATTCGAGAAGAAGTTGTGAAAACGTTAGGAAAAATAAGGAAAAGAAAGCTAGGCATAAGTTCATTTTACGGAAAATGTTACATTTCTAAAAATATTTTTTAGAAAAATGACAATATTTTTTTCGTTTATTTAGATCATAAATATACATATACAATTCGAGCTAGTAACATGAGCATGGATTGTTGAGGAGCTGGGCACAAGCAATCCGACCTCATAGACCTTGACTCGGGTGTTGACAACCTGGGTATGAGCACTTGGGTCCCGAGCAAGAGCACAAAGCGCAAATCCCAAGTCCATAGAGGTAGGGCCCAAGACCCAAGTGCCCATACATAGATCCCTACCACCCGAGCCTTGGTCCACAAAAGCTAAGTTTAGTATCTCGATGCCCTAGCCTAGGCTCATGTCTACAGAGGTAGGGCTAGGGACTTGGCACTCGAGCTTGGGTCCCCGATACTAGAGCCTTGGTCCATCAAGACTAGTCTTGAGACGTTAGTGCATGTGCATGAGTCCCTAACAATCAAGCTTTGGTTCTCGATGCCCAAGCCTAGGTCCATTGAGGCCGAACCTAAGACCCTAGTCCCTCTTCCTGGGTCCTTGGTGCTTGGGCTCGAGACCCTAGTGCCTATGCCCGAATCTCTAGTGCCCGAGTTTAAGCCCCAATGGACTCGGGCACGGTATTAAAGTCCCAAGCCATGGTCTCGATAGACTCTCACTCGAGTCCTAGGGATCCACACCGGTACTAGAGTCTCGGGCCCTACCTCAGTATATTTATAATTTAGGAAAATTACCTATCTACAACATGATATACTTGGCATGTGGAAAATCTGGACAATCCAAGATGGTGGGGAAGAAAGGTAAAAATCTTGGCGCTAAAAATAATCGAAAGTTGGTTTATGTTGACGTATTCAAAATTTTAAAAAGAGTCAATCATGACAGCACTTGGAGAGAATCATGCCCCTAAGAGATTCCGAATTCGGTCGCTTTGTCTGGCAAGTTTCTTCTCGGTCTCTCGCTTTATTAGTTGTTAAATCCCACTTCACCATCAAATTATTTGCCCTGTGCAATGTTGATAATATCTTCAACTTTTGGTAGATGCCCGGTCCAACAATTAATTTATGCCGGATGACGTCGAATAGCGCTTTGAGAAAAAAAAAACTATCAAACACACTCGATAAAGAAATATAATAGATGGGAATTTATGGCATTCTTTACTTTGTTACTTAGATCAAATCACAACAATAGTTTCTAGTAAAATTCGTCATAATTCATCCCTCCGTTAATTAAGCCGATTTTTAATTCTAAATTATATCTAGGATTATCTGTCGAATGATCTTTGCAAATCGATTTGTCCTGGCCGTTTCCTCAATTTATTATTATTTTTTTTTGGGCGTAAGGGAAAATGCTGGGGCCCACGTGTTTTGTAGCGCGGAGCACGTGGTGGAAAACAGAGCCCGGGGGGCAACTCGCGTGAAACGCGATGGCCCCACATCACGAGAAAGTTCCAACCAGCAATTGGAGATAAGCAGGGCCCCACCACCACCACCACCACCGCGACGAGACCCGGCTGGCGTACGGCCGGGTTTGCGTGGCCCGGGCTCGGACCCGCCCCGCCCCGAAGCTTCCTTTCCTGGACTCTTGCGAAGAATTTTCAGCTTCCTTCCTCTCCACCTCTCGCCAAAACATCTAACCAACTTCCAAAAAAAATTTGCAGCGACTTCCTTCCTGGGGCACGTTACGAGAAGCTTCCCCGGGCTTGGAGGTGACCGGGAGAGCGGGACGGCAAGAAGCTTCGTCGAGCAATGGGCGAGTTTACCCTTGTGTGGCTTCGCATTCACGGGAAAGTTGTGCATGCCTGTGTTGATCGTTACATCTAATCTTTTGTTAGTGTTGGCATTAAAGCTTATATCTCGTCGGCGACTTAGGAATGGCATTGTTTGGTTTCCACGTTATATACTTTTGACAAGGTATACGTGGATGCAATAACCTCCGCCCACCAAAATTGAGATTGATGAATTTAAAGTTCAAGAGTTTAATTGCACATGCTATTCTCTTAAATGGATTGGACTAAACTCAAATTTGGGGTTTGTTTATTTGAGGAAAAATTGATTTCAAAAAACTATTTTTTGACCTTTCAGTATTTAGAGATGGTGTGGTAGTCGATCTAAAGAAAATATTTTACATAGATAAAAAATAGTAAGTTTGGATTGGAGAAAATAATTTCTCTTCTTGACAGTAAGAAAATCATTTTTTTTTAAATTACTAAATAAATGAAAACTAACTATTTTTCTTAAAAATGAATTTCATAAAAAAAAAATTTGTTTTATCATAAATTTTTTTTAGCGAAACGACCCATTCTTAAGCATTGAAAGGCTTGCAATCTCCTTAGTCAATATTGCGTGTGAAAATAAAATAAAAACACGACACGTGTCTTGTTCAACCTGGAGAAAAAAGCCATGATGCACGCATAACAGCATAGATACAAAATTCCCAAAGAATCAAAGGGTGAGAAAAACAATCGATTGACCGCAAAGTCATTATCTTCTCTTCGTCGGCTTTTGGACACATCTGCCGGGGGCCTGTACTCTTGATAAGACAACAATCGAACGAGACACATTAAATCCATCGTCAAGGATGGTATCGCGGTCTTGCGTTCCCACTCATCTTCCTTTCTTATTTGACAAATTTCAACATCCTTGGGCCAGGTGGTTGTGGCAAAGGGAGGGACCATGCTGCCTTAGGGAAGACGCACTCCCCCTTTCCTCGTCATAGTTCCACGCCTCTTATAAGTTAATAATTCACCTTATTATATTTGCTAATCCATTTTCAACTAGATACGACATCTAGAAACCAACCATGGTTTCGTTAATAATTTCTCTTCGTGATAATGTTTTAAATGTGGTTTATTTCCTATTCTTTTCCATTTCCTTTCGGGATCGTACAATCTCTCGAAATTTGAGATTTTTAAAGTCGGCATTTTGTTTTAAAAAAGTTTTTCCAATCACCTTTTGTTAATTTCAACTTTCAAAAGATTTTTTCGAGCATTTAACTACTAAAAAGATAGTTTGACAATTAACACCATGTTCGATTCAATTTTCCTAAGGGGCTTTTGATCTCAAAAGCCCCTTAAGTCGAAAGCCCCTTAGGAAAATATTAAGATGTTTGGCAAGACTTTCCAAGCAGCTTTCGGCCAAATTCTGGCCTTGAGAAGGCTGAAACTAGGGTTAAGTAATGTTTTTCTTTCAAAAACTATCGTTACCTATTCATTAGTTTTTCAATTTTGCCTCTCCTTGTCATCGTACATCTTTGCACAAGGGCGATCATGAGGGGTCACTCAGGTCGCATGACTCTTATCAAGGGTTGCCCGACCTCGAGGGATCTAAGCCAATGACCATTGACACCAAATTTGGTTCAACAGCAACCTGAGCTCTAGCAAAGGATTTTAGTATTTTTTTAATAAAAAATGCAGCCATGACTCCTTATAAATTTCTTTTTTACCAAACATTACTTGAATTCAAAGTCACTTTACAAATAGTTTTTACCAAACGCAATTCCTATTTCTTCAGAGGCTTTACTTTTCGGGATTTGCATCACACACAAAACCTATTTTCTAAGTTGAACCAAACTAATCATGATTCTAATCATGTTTAGAATGATGACATGTGTTATAAATGCTCAAGCTATTAAATAAATGTGTGGCTTAATATTTAATGTGATTTGTGATTTAATATTTAATTATTCTAATACTCTTTCTCATGCTTAGTCTAGTCTTTAGAAATTTAATTTGGAAGATAAATGAGACTTGAAAAGATTTATACTCGGAACTTCCAGATCTGATATCACGTGAGATTTGATGAAATCATTGTCAGCTTTTTTTAAAAGTTTAAGATGTTAAATAAAGATGAGGTTTATTATATGATATTCTAATATGTTTCCTCATGTTTAATTGAGTCTAAGCATGAAAATATAATTGGGGAGGATTTTTTGAAGAAAAATTATATTTTGCTCATTGACTAATAAATAATTCATGTGCTTATTTATAGGTTTCACATAACACTACCTAAAGTAACAAATCAAAATAAATCAATGAGAATATACAGAATCATAAAATCATAGAATGTTCTAGATATCCCTTTAACAATATGATTTGCCAGGAAAGGAGGAATATGCGAGGAGGCATGGAGAAGGACATGAAAATCATGCGTCAAAAAGTAGGCGCCACGAAATCAATGCACAATCAGTAAAATATAATGTGCGCCCACGAGCGCGTGAACGTGGTCTCATCACGGTACAATAGCCGCCTAATCGCGGCGGGGGCGAGGATGACGTGGAAAAATCCCGCTGACTAAAAATAGAGAACATCAACCAAATTTTAAAAAAATAGTATAAAAATAAATAAAAATAATAAAAATAGAAGAGAGCCGTGGCGTTTTCCCCGTCCGGACCGCATATCCGAACCTCCAGTGGTCCATCTCCAGTGGCCCGCCAACAAATCCGGTCGCTTCGGCCGAACCCGAAGCCGAACCTCCCTGCGCTTCGGACATTTCGGTACTCCTCAAAAAAATCAGACAATCATTGTCCCCCCCTTCTACACTCCATTGCACAGGGTCGGGTCGGTTCGGGTCAGGTCGGTTCTGTTCGGGTAGGTTCGGTTCGACCCGTTTTCGCGCCCGCCGGTCGTCCTGAGTCAAATCTCTCTTCTTTTATCTATAAAAGCGAGCCAACCAACCTTCTCCTCCACCCAGCCAATCAAACATCCATCGTCGCCCGCATCGCCTGCAGAAAAAAATCTCTCCTTTTACCTCCGCCATCGCCCGCTTCAAATCCTAGGAAAATCCGAACCCAAGCTTCTCGATTGTTCGGTCGGTCGGTCGGTCCGTCGAAGGAAATCGCGGCGAGTGTTTGTGTTTCGGTCGGGGGGTAAAACCCGGGACAGACGAGTTGAGGACATCACGGCTATACACGGCGTAGCCCGGCCTCTCATCCATGCCCGCTCCGTTCGACGCCGCAAGGGTTGCCTGATCGCCGCCTCCTGCGTCGGCAACCCTTCGCCGCACGGCGGACGAGGCGCCCTCCCCTCCGAAGGCGGCAGCCCCTCCGACCTCCTCTTCCTCGCCGGCGGCGGCCCCTCCTCCTCCCTCCTCTACTGCTAGATTATTCTTTCCTATAGGAGTCTTCGTTTTCGTCCCTAGCTACGACGTATTCCGCCGCGTGTAACGAGCAAGTCGCTGTTCTTTTTTTTTTCTAGATCTCGTTTTTTTTTGTTTTTTTTGTTTTTTTTTCCTTGTACCTAAGAAACCGGGGAGGGAAGATGATGCTCAAGATTAAGAGGGTTCCGACCGTCGTGTCGAATTACCAGAAGGAGGAGGTTGAAGGCGGGCGTGTCGGGGGTTGTGGCCGCAATTGTCTCAACAAGTGCTGCGTTCAAGGTAAGATTTTTTTTTTTTTTTTGCCGAATTTTCTGTTTTCTGGGTTGGCAATTTATGTGATTTTTGTGAATTTCATCCGTGCGTCTTCTGGGTTGCGTAATTGAGCTGTTGTCTACTTTGGTTTTGGGATGGATAATAGGGGCGAAATTCCCTTTATATGCTTTCAAGAAGGAGAAGGAAGTCCCAGGCGACAGGGCTTTGCTTGGGCATGAGGAGAGGGAGCCTCCCGTCGCTTTTCTCGACTCTCTTCTGCTTGGAGAGGTAAATTTGTGACCGACTAAGAATAAGACGAACTCGAAAAGGGAAATTCGACGAGTTCTGTAGTTGTAATTCTGTTATATGTGTCCAGCTCAAGTTGCTCAACGTGTTAAGATGCTCGTTCTCTTGATTTACAGTGGGAGGATCGGATGCAGAGGGGTCTGTTTCGCTATGATGTCACTGCCTGTGAAACTAAGGTATCTTCCTTGGCTCCATAATCTTATCTTGTAGCTGTCCCAAGCTTTTGGGTTTGTTTCAGGTTTAGAAAAAGGCAGTTTGGTTGCTTATGGGGATTTGGGGCTCTGGCGTGATGTTTAGTGTGATGATTTTGGTGTAGGTGATTCCTGGTGAGTGTGGCTTCATTGCTCAGCTGAATGAAGGACGCCATCTCAAGAAGCGACCAACTGAGTTCCGCGTTGATAAGGTGCTCCAGCCTTTCGATGGAAGCAAATTCAACTTCACCAAAGTTGGTCAGGAAGAGGTGCTCTTTCAGTTTGAAGCAAGCGAGGATGGTGAAGCTCGGTTCTTTCCCAATGCTCCAATTGATGTTGAGAGTTCCCCCAGTGTTGTTGCCATCAATGTATGTGTTTGTCTACTTGAAACTAAATGATCGTCTTGCTTTTAACATCTTTTAGGAAGCTTTTTGGCTGATCCTTCTTCTTCTGTATTTTTGCAGGTCAGTCCTATTGAATATGGCCATGTGCTGTTGATTCCTCGCGTCCTGGAGTGCCTGCCACAGAGGATTGATCGTGCAAGCTTTTTGCTTGCCCTATACATGGCTTCAGAAGCTGGAAACCCTTATTTCCGACTAGGTTACAACAGCCTGGGGGCATTTGCCACCATCAATCACCTGCATTTCCAGGTGCCTACTCGATCGATTTCTATTTATAATTTGTTGGCTTTGATGAATAATGACTTGTAAACTTCAGTATGATAAAAGATGTAACTTGGTTATCAATATCGAACAGGCATACTATTTGGCCGTGCCCTTTCCTGTTGAGAAGGCTCCCACTCAAAACATAACAGCCCTGGACAGTGGGGTGAATGTATCTGAACTTGTCAATTATCCAGTCAGAGGTCTTGTTTATGAAGGTGGAAATACCATACAAGACTTGGCCAATGCAGTTTCGGACTCATGCATCTGCCTTCAAGACAACAATATACCTTACAACGTCCTCATATCTGATTGTGGAAAGCGCATTTTCCTCTTCCCACAGGTGATTGACAATCTTTGTTTCTCAATATTTTGAAGACTTAATGAATAAACTCCCCGAAAGATCCTGACTAATGTGTTGGTGTAACGATCAGTGCTATGCGGAGAAGCAAGCTCTTGGAGAAGTCGATGCGGAGGTTCTGGACACGCAAGTGAACCCAGCAGTGTGGGAAATCAGTGGGCATATGGTCCTGAAGAGGAAGAAAGACTATGAGGAGGCATCTGAGGAGAATGCATGGAGGCTCCTAGCGGAGGTTTCCCTATCTGAGGAGAGGTTCCGTGAAGTGAGCGACTTGATCTTTGAAGCAATCTCTTGCAGCATTGATGACGTTGCTCAAAGCTCGCTTGACGAGCCCAATGCTGAACCTCTGGCGGACTTTGCCGGCCCCTGCCCCAATATGGTGCGCGGGAAGAAGGATTGCCTGGTTCTGCAGTGAGAAGCGATCCTTTCAGTATTTGCATTGTGGGACTCTGTGTGTGCGTGTGTGTGTGGAATTTCCAGTTGCTATGGCATTGCCAGCAACTGCAGAATAAGCGAACTTGGTTTCGTTGCTCTAGCGTCGGTGCGTCGTGTAGTGTCTATGTGGAATGTGTCGTCTTTGTTCACCTGAATTGTCTGTTGCTGTAAATTACTGTATTGGTATGCTTCTCAGGTATACCATCAGGTTACTCTTGAGAGGATGATGCTCTTTTAAGTCTTATCCAAAAATTTTAGTTCAGATCGATGTTTATCCCCTTCAAATAACTGCTAGTCTTCTTCAGGTAGTCTTCTCCCTCTAGCCTGAAGAAGACGGCTACTTTTTAGGGGTGTTTTGGCAAGTTTTTCCAAAGAGCTTTTGGTCAAATGCCGGCGTTAATCTGACATTGAGAAAGTTAAAAGCTCAATGCTAAGTAAGGGTGTCAAAGGGTCGGGTTTTTATGATACCCAATTCGACCTAACTCGACCCGAAATCCTATAGGACGCACTTGATTCGACTTAACCCGACTTGATACCCAAATATCATATAACCTAAGAGAACGGGTTGAGCCGGTGTTAGCGCCATTTAGCTAGATCCAAACATACCCTAATTTTATGATTGTGCTCGGGCAACACAGGTTTTTTTAACATCCTTAGTTAATAGGAATTAGTATTGGGCTTTTAGCATTTGACAAAATGTTAAAACTATTTTTCTTCTTCCAAAACTACCCTCGTCAATTATTTAATTTTTCGATTTTGTCCCATTACTGTTATTCTTTTTTTGAGAAAGGGCAATTGACAAAGCTAGATCAGGCCAATGAAGGATTGGCGAGAGGTTGGTGAGGGGTCGACAAAGTCATGTGACGATCGCCTAGGGTTGCGCGACCCAGGCCGATCGCTTGGGTCGTGATGCCTAGGGTCGCACAACCCTCACTAGGGGTCTCGCATGACCTTGAGTGATGGTTGCCAATGTCAGATTTGGCTCACAAACTACCTTAGCCCTTTGCTAGAGGGTTTTGATTTTTTAAAAAATAAAAAAAATAAAAATTACAACCAGCCAAACACTATTTAGGATAAAGTAGTTTTGTAAATGAATTTTTTATCAAATGCAATTTACATTTCTCTAAGGGATTTTAGGTTAAAGGCATTTGCATTTCCCCAAGGCTCATTTGCAAAGCCCAACCAAATGCACCCTTTTGACAAATTTAGACTTAACCAATATTTTGAATAATTATAATATCGAGTTAAGTGGGTTGTTAAATTATATTGCTTTCATTTTAATTCTCAATCATGTAGACTTTATTGAATCATACAAATTACTATAACTAGATACTTGGCCCGTGCATTTGCTTCAACAAAAATTTGTTGTGAATGTCTTCATAGCAATTATGTTTTTGTTGTAGGTAATATAGAAATATTATAATTAGGAAAGTGCAATATCCTGGTGATAATTAAACCACCAAATGTTCGGGAATTAAAGTATTGTGCAGAAAAACAAATTCTAAATGGCAAAAGTAGTAATTATCATACAATGTTGTGAAATATCACAATAACTAACGGATTTTACAATTCAAGTCTAATACAAAATAAATAAAGGTGCTCTTTTGTGTTGGTGAAATATAGATTTCCGTGTAAACATAACATAAGGAATGATAGGTACATCAGAGACTTGCGTATATTGATCTGTTTATCGATATTGCTCTATGGGGAGAGTTGGGAGTACATATTTTACAATGGCTCCATCGCTCGAGTATTTCTTACCCCCGATCACACCTAAAACTAAACCCGAAAAAGGTTTATTTTACAATCTCTCACAAAGTACAGAAAACTCGAATAGAAAATCCTGACAATCCTCCTCTGTTGCTCCGGCGTAGGTTCCAGCTCATGTATATGAATAATTGTTGCATCCAAAGTAAGAAGCTGGGAAAGTTACCCAAATTGAGAAATCTACTGGGATGGGTTTTAGTTTCAGGCTCAAATTCGAGATATATTCTCAACCTAAACTGCAATTTTTTTTTTTGTACAATAATGATCTAATATATGTTAAACGGGAAGTAATGGCATTATATGAATGTAGGAATTGAAGTCTGTTTCTTTTCATTATTGTTTTGGAACGTTGGCGTTATGGTGCCCTAGTACGATACTTTTTTTTTTTTTTCGGGTTGATCTTGTGGATATACTTAATTAGTACTTTATTGACATTGATCCATCGCATGATTCCATATTGTAAAGATCTGTCCACATATTCTTTTGGTTTGGCAGATGTAAATTGGTTTTTCTCTCGTTTACGTGTGAACTTCTTCGCTAAATTGTTGCATTTGGCAATCTTCTAATATATATGTTGCTGGTCCTTAAAAACCAAATTTTAGATATAAACGTAGTCATTAGAAAAAAAATCAAAACAAAAGTAGGAGTGGGCAAAAGAAATCGTCCAGACTAGTCGATTGTGAAAGATTCTAGTGGGCATCGGTTCAATTTCTAATTCTACTAGTGAATTTGGTCTAATTTCCAGTTTCATGTGCGGAACTGGCCACCCGGACTAGACTGAACCGGATGGACCGATATTTTTATTTTTATTTATTATAAGTACGTAAAAAACTAAAAAGCCCTCTAATGTGTTGAACCCAAACCCTCAGCCCGTCCAATCGTCACATTTCTACTCTCTCCCTCGACTCGCGCTCCGTCGCTCGCCTCCCTCTCCGGCCGAAGCCTCTCCGCCGGCACCGGCCGCCGCAGATAAAAGCTTCTGAGGTCAATATCTCCTGCCCGATCCGGTCCTCTCCTCGCTCGTGTGGCCAGAGACTACGCGTCGAAGGTGCGAACCCCCTTGCTGTTCCGGTGAATTTAAAACGCGACGTTCGAGGCTGATGTTTAAGTGAGAGTCGAGCAGTGATTATGCATCCTGTTCGCAGTTTATATACATGTTGGCGTCACTGAGATTTGTTCGGATCGGAACCGGAGCATGAATGGGGACCCTGCGTTCCGCGTTTGAATTAAGCACTACGTGTTCGTAAAAATGCCCGAGTGAAACTGTGAGTATATTGGCCTGCCCGGGAACCGAGCACCCCTAAATGAAAGTGTGGGAATCTTGTTTTCTTATTCTTGTTTCATGGAAAAAAATTTGATGAGCTCTCTAGTGCTCTACCGTCTAGATTGATTGTTGAATCTCTTCTGGTACCATGCCCGGGGCAGATATCATATGCCAAGGATCGAGGTGCTCTTTTTTGTGTTGGTGAAATGTAGATTTTCGGTAATTTCATGGGTTCTTTCGATACGAAGTAGGTAACATTTTCTTTTGATTATTCTGATGATCTGTTTTTTGGAGATTTCTTCCCAAGGTTCTTTGTGAACAGAATTCACAGTGAAACTGCCTTCTTCCTTCTTGTTTTAAGGAAAATATGAGTTCATCGGTTGACGAATTTTCTTGGATCAGTCTTTTGCAAATACCTGTTGGAGTATATCTAGTAGAAAAGTGCAAAAGAACCGGGAACCACCCGGAACACCTAAAACTGGACTGAACCAGCTGATTATGGGCGGTTTGCATGGGGTTCAGTCCAGTTCCAATGTGGAACTGTAAGTCCAATTGGAACCTGTGAGTACTAGTTTGGTTTCCGATTCCAGTGTGGAACTGCCTACTTAGACCACCTGGACCGGACTGGACTGGTAGTTATACCTTTTCTTTTTTTTTTTTAATTTCATGTTTTGAAATGGAATTGGAAACCCTTATTTCTACTTCCTTTCCTAGTTTCCTACCTCTCGCTTTGTCTGTTGCCTCATTTCAAGCGGCCTCACTTGCCTCTCTCACTCTTGCTCTCGGTGGCCTCTAGCCTTTTTGCTCCCTTTCTCAATCTCGCTCTTGGGCCTCTAGCCTCATCACTCGCTCTCAAGTTTCATGCCTTTGGTCTCATTGCTCCCTTTCTCACTCTTGCAGTCGCAACTATAGGTCCTCCTAAAATCAGCTTAAAATTGCCCCTTCCACGGAGCATCGGTTCTCTTTTATCTCTGAATCGAAGGAACATGAAAGACTCCATTTTTAGGATTGAACAGCCTTGTCCTCCCTCTTCTTGCGCAGGTTTCGATTGCTGTCCGGATCATGATTGCTTGATCCCATGGTAATGTTGCTTCTGTGTTAGGTAGAGTTGGCCTCAATGATTGATAGGTGTGTGGAGATTTTATTTATTTTTTCCCCTTTCACCTCTTCTTTTTTGATGAATTGGACGTTCAAGAGATACGATTGAGCTGCCCTCTTTGCTGTGTCTGTTGTGTGCTTGGTTTGATTCTTCCTTTTTTTTTTTTTTAAATTATAGCCATGGTGTTCAGGCACTTGGATTTTCTGATGCCAGTTCCATGGACCTGCCCAAGAACCTTCCTGGGCGGGTCCATGGAACCTACAGGTGGATCTTGGTTCCCATTTTGTGGAACTAGTCCTTAGTGGGGGTTCCCAGGTCCAGGGTGGCGACCACCCCAGAACTGATCACCTCTAATTCCTAGCTCCTCTTATATGAAGCTAGGTCACTCTATTTATTGGAGAGTAGCTTTTGTCTGCTGATGATTTAAATTTTTCAAAGTTGCTTGAGGCCAATGACTTCTCCCAGCGACATTCAGAGATGAAACTCATTGTTTTCATACATATGACGACCCTTGCCAGCATTGTTAGTTTTTCATAAGTTATAAATGACATCTTGCATACAGGAACTGCCTCTTTAATGATTAGTTATGGAGAATGGTGTCCCCCATGTGAATCGTTTGGTTTTATCTTGTGTTTACTTCTGGTTATTATATATTCTTCTGCAGATAAGTGAGAAATGAAGAAAGGAATACACCCTCAGATGCAATGGATATCGTATGTGACCCAGAGTGGGCGATTGATGCATGTTATGATGACAAAGATACACAATACTGGCAAAGTTTACCATTTCCGAGCAAAACGTCAGATGGCTCAGAGCTTGGGGCAGATTGCAAAATTCAAACGCCGTTATGAGCAGCAGAATGTTGAGGACAATGAAAAGTAGTACCTTTGAAGGTCCAAATAGGAAGTCAAAATTGACCATTTGTTTTCTGGGTTTGACCTTTTTAGCACGAGCACTTTTGAGTCTTATGGGCAGTGCATGTTTCCCGCCTTGCTGTTTAATAAATCCAGGAAGGAACCCTTTTCATCATTTTACAGAAAATCAGATGGAAAATGAGAAGTGTATCTGTCAATAGATTGTTCGGTTTGTCCTTAGTTTAATAGATTTTGTTCTTCCTTAATGATGTATTGGGATTATTCCTGCTGCTTTCATTTGTCTGCCCTCCATTCAGATCTTGTGAAAACATTGAACTGGAGCTTGTCCTACAAATTGCTAGAATGCTGTTCAATTTTTGTTGTGAGTGATGAAACTATGGAACATTTTTTCGGTTTAAGTCTAAGATCATAGATCGTGCCAGTTAAGAAGGGCTCCAGTGAGACCTTTCTTTGATGACGGTCCGATTGAAATAAGCTCTTTTTTGAACAATGTTTGAAGATTTACTTAAATGGCATCATTCAAATCTAGGATTTTGATCACATGCCAAATAGGGCCCTAGAGTACCGATTTGATTGACCTCATCCTCAAACCTGTAGGGGTGTAAAGTGTTCAACATGATTTTATGCGTCAGCTTGACTCGATTTTGCACAGCTCGATACTTTGATTGAACTTAGACCCAATCTTAGTTTCTCAAGCTTCATCTCTAAGTGACTGAGTTTCCAATACGCTTTAAATTCAACTCAACTCAATTAAGTAGTAAACTTGAGCTCGAACTTTGAAACTCCTACTATAAGGTATGACTTCTTAGTAATTCGGTCACTCGATTAGGCATATGTATTACTCAAGTATTTCTTGACTCGATTAGGCATATGTATTACTCAAGTATTTCTTGGCCCGAACTCGACTAATTATTCGAGCTATTTAAACTCAAGAGAGTTTGAGTGAGCCTTGCCTAGACATGAGAGTTCTATCAACATCTGATATGACTTATGGCTTCGCTTTGTCATTTGATGTGGGTGCACATAAGTTAGGCAGATTTTTAAGCATCTTATTTTGAGCTTGCACACAGTATCTCTGCTGCAATGATCATTAATTTGCTGAAAGAGCTGGTCAGCCTAGCTCTTTAACAAGTGCCTCTGGATAATCACTAAGATTAATGATCTTGATGTGGATGTCAAAGATTATTCGATATAATTTGTCTTCTGTGGTCGTTTAGTTGTCCTAGTTAGCCTAAACCTTTTCAGCTAAATTAAACCACATTTTCACTGGAACCTTCTGATAGTTCACGCTCATCTCGGATAATGACGATGACTTTAGCTCTTCTAAACATGTGACAAGACATTACAATGCAGTAGCAGCCTGCTAATGCCGTTACAGCTTTAAATCAGGAACTTAATAATAATGAAGCAAAAGGCCCTTCAACAGCAGAAAATACAAAAACTAAACCCTCATCACGAATTAAGCAATTCACCCCCCCTCACCAGGGTCACCACCCGCAACATGAAACCTCATGGCCCAACGAGGTAAGAAAAACATGAATTCAATCTTCTCGCACAAGATCAAATTAAAGAATGGACCCACCTCCTAACCTTATATAAACGCAGCATCAAGCTTGCCAGTTATCCTAGCACATCATCTCGACGATGCAGGTACACAATGTGCGAATCATGTTCTCGTGGCTACTCTTGTTATATGCATGTTCCGTGACGGCGGAAGCTAAGCCGATGACTTCAAGGGTCGGGAAAAATGCGACCAATGCCTCATCGTCGTCTGCATGGCTGCTAAAGGTGGTGTCCAAGGGCGGAGATCCAAGGCCCATCGGGTGCTCGACTAGGCCATGGATATGCAACCGGGGGGAAACTCCGCCGTTCCGCATGCGGTGCTGCAGAAACCGGTGCGTCGACATCACTTCGGACATTGACCACTGCGGGTTGTGCGCCATCAGGTGCCCTTATACTTGGAAATGCTGCTTCGGCCTCTGCAGGAACATAAACATCAATCCATTACACTGTGGTCGGTGCTTCAACCGCTGTCCTTTTGGGGTCCCTTGCCTCTTCGGGATGTGCGGGTATGCCCGTCCTCTGCCACCGCGCCGCCCATTCCCTTTCCCTCCTAGGCCTCCCCGGCCCCGCCCCTGGCCCCAACCACCCAAGGGCGATGATCCCCGCAAACCGCCCAAGGGGGATGATCCCCGCAAACCGCCCAAGGGTGATGATCCCCGTAAACCGCCTAAGGGCTATGATCCCCGCAAACCGCCCAAGGGCTATGATCCCCGCAAGCCCCCTGCGGTCGCTTGAAGGCCGAATATCCGTTAACTTGTGTGCGCTTTGATTTTGTAGCATTGAATTTCATATCTGCATGTTATTTATTGTTTTAATTATGTCTAGATTGATGTTTCTTATACTATACAGCATGCCTGAGACCCTCCCCCCCTCCCAAGAATAAGCTCAGTTCAGGTCTAATAGTTTCAAGAAATGTATCCTCCGGTTTAAGAGGTCATATTACCAGTAAGAAAACAGGTGGTCTCGTGTTTATTGAGTCCTCTGTCTATGAACTGCTTTCGTAGTCCAATCTCTCTGCCTTGATCGTTTGTTTTTGGCTCAAGCTCGGTGCTATGCTAAAACATAGCGACATGAACTTGAGTATCTGGACTAACCCATTTCGGGAAAACATGCTAATGAACATCATTATCTATGATAACGGGAAAGATCAAAGCTAATTCAAGCCAGCCTCTTGCAACACTGCAGTTTCCACCTGGAAAATCCTTTCAGACGAGAACAAACTACTCCAAAATCGAAACAAAACTCCCTCCAAAGAGAACAGAGATATAATAGAAACAAACTTTGAATCGTTACGCAACAGGAGCTAACTGTAAATGATGTTTGGTCTCAAGCCGCTTCTACTTGTCCTTGCAAGTAAAACATGAACATATTGTTTGAAGGCTCGTGAAAGGGACAAAAACAGAGTAAAAGAAGCTTCAGCATATTGCTTGCTGTCACTAGAATCCATTAGAAATCTGTTATTGATGCAATGAACAATGATGGTACAGATTGTCATTAATACGCACAAATATACAAAAGTGTTGGCAACAGAGGGTCCTCGACATTCCACGCAGAGAGAGAGAGAGAGAGAGAGAGAGAGAGAGAGAGATCACTTAAGCACCAAGCAACAAATATTTTCTTTATCTGAGAAGCTGTGTATCCGTTACAAAAAGTTGAGAAAATTACGGATTAAAGCATAGGGGAACTAATTGAGCACAAAGCTATCACTCACATATGCGTTTTCCTCAACCATAAATACTTTACTAATAAGTAGGGAAGTTAGGATCCACATCCCGGGCCCAGGACTCCAGGCCCCCCATGATATCCTTGGCAGAAGTAAAGCCTATCTTCTGGAGGTAGTTGACAGCCCTCTGTGAATCATTTCCTCTTCTGCAAATCACGTAAAGGCTCGCATCTCTCTGGCCTTCTGCTTCCTTTAAGGCTGATGAGATTTCAGCTACTCTTTTCTCTAAGGTTGAGAGTGGAATGTTCAAGGAATTGGGAAGAGAAACAATCCTGAAGTGGTGCTCAGGGCGGACATCTACCAGTATATGCGCTTCACTGTTTTTAAGTCTTGCACTGTAGTCCTTACTGCTTATCCTGGAGTCTTCCGAGAGCAGATTCAACCTCGGAGGGGCAGACTGCATCCAATGGAAGATCATTGGGACAGAGAGATTCTTCAATAAAGCATAAAAAATCAGGGCAGATGGTGTTTTCTTTCATTAATCATCAAATGTTCCATCTTCCAAGCTAGGATATTTAAGTAGTGATTGACAGTTTACAAATGCCAAAAAAAGCACCCTGCTTCATTTACTCTTCGTAAGCGCATTTTCCCCAGATGTGACATGATATGATATCATTCCAGGCTCTTATGCTTGTCACTAGCAATTACAGTCAATCATTTGCCTGGTGACCTTATAAAACATGTCAAGGTAATAGGAGTACAAGAAGAAATAGACCCTTAATAGGATAATGCCAAGGGGAGGAGAAGAGCTGAAAAACACATATTACCGCAGACAGTGGGGCCTGGGTGAACTTCTCATAGTCAAATTCTTGAAATTGTTGTTGTGAAAATGTTGCATTCTCTCCACACACTTCACAGAGCAAAGACCTGCCTCTTATCTTGACCTAGACATACAAAAGAGAAACAGGAAATAGGTTGTAAGCTCTTCGAGTATTTCACAAACAACACACTAGAAGAATGATCTGTTTTTAAAAATGGGGGGAAAAATCTGAGTTCATAATATAATGCGATGGTGCATACAATTCGTATCCGTCCAGATAAAGCATCAAACAAAAGCATCCTTCCCACTAGTGGTTCACCAACTGCACTTGCAATCTTTATTGCCTCCAGTGCCTGAAGACAGCCAATGATACCCGGTACTGAAAAATTCACAGCAAGTAATCACGCTCAAGATCTTGACTCATAACAATGGAAAAGAATGCTGTTTCCCTAAAGTTCCTATGTCCATTAATGACCACTAATAGGAGAATGATGAAAATACAATCTCCACTCCAGACCATAATTTGCAAGAATGAACAGGAAATTCCACAAGCCACCCCATTCAAGGCCTCTTACCTACTCCTAGAACTCCACTGTCAGAACATCGCTGGCATGCTGTTGTTGGTGGCGGAGTAGGAAACAAGCACCGGTAGCACGGACCTCCACTGCAGTTATAAACTGTGAGCTGTAAACAAGTAATTTACATTTCTGTTAATCTCACAAGCAATAATATTCCTAGCCCCTCTGAGGAAAAAAAAAAAAATGCAAGTAAAAATCTTCATAGAAGTAGCTGCTACGCTTACCTGCCCCTCCAATCCTAGTGCAGCGCCAGATACAAGAGGCTGCACTATCAAAAGAAGCAACTCATCACAATTACAGTTAAATGCTAGGCACATAAAAGTTTAATACCTCAATCAACATGTCCAATCAATAAACCCAGAAGAAGTCTGAGCTCTTATTGTGATACCTCAGCTCAATCATTTAAAAAGAAAGAATTAATTGTTACATTTACATCTCTTAGGTGCAAACTATCATAGGAAGATTTACTCCGGTGGATGATGCGTATAAAAAGCTATATGCCTCGCTGCTAGGGACATCTCGATTTTCACAGATAAAGGCAGCCAACCAATAGAAGTCAACTGGCGACTTGGCATCTTTGCCAAGCAAAAGCAATCAGAGGCCTGACAGAAAACCAGTATACCTTCCCCAACACCACACAGCAATCACTGATCATGTACCGGCTTGGCGCATTATCCGTTGCATCTACCACAATGTCATACCTAGCAAGCAAAGCAGACGTGAAGATCAAGATACTTCAATCACTGAGAAGTGAGAAAGAAAGAAGACCCAAAAGTTGAATGTGAAAATAACATGTCAAAATTGTGTATTATCACTTCAATCATACTTGCTCAAGATTTCCAAGGCATTGGAAGTACGTAAAGCCTCTCTGTGTTCAACAATCTGGACAGTTGAGTTGATGCTGAACACGATAAAATTCCGATTAAAACGCAGCATATGAAATTTCGGAAAAAAAGAAGAGAAAAGAGCCATTGGTGTCACGTACGCACGACAAGCAGCAGCAGCAGACTCAACCTTTGACCGGCCTATATATGCTTCAGTGTGGATAATCTAAAGGAAAGTGTAGCAAAAGGAAGCATGCCATGTCACAAACTCACAATCGCGAAACAGCCAAGAAAGAAAAAATGCGCAAACGTGATCGGGACCGTGCTCGAGAGCAAATTCCAGCATGTACCTGCCTGTGCATATTATTAAGCTCTACCACATCATTGTCGACAATACCCAACCGACCTGGGTTTAACCAACAAACATATTGAGTTGAGCAAATAACAAAACTACAGAGCCACAATGACGCGCGAAAGCCACGAAATCAATCATCAATCGAAAAATGTAATAACTAATCAGTAAATAGAACACACCAACTCCACAAGCCGCAAGATATAGCAGAGCCGGCGATCCCAATCCTCCAGCTCCAACCACTAAAATCGACGACTTCAGGAGATTCGACTGCGCTGCGCAAATTAATCAAAACAAAATTCGCAGCAAATCAAAAGCCGTCCATGAATTTCAACAGAGTTGCCAAAAAAGCTCTAATCTTTTGCAATCATTTCTCGAGCAGACACCCATTCGAAGGTGGGACGAACCTTGAACTCCGAAAGAAGGGAGCAAGAGCTGGCGGCTGTATCGGTAGATCATCTCGGGCGCCAGGCCGTGGCCAAACCCCGCACCGGCGGCCGTCGCCGGGGGACACGAGCCGTTGCTCCGGACGGCGTCGTCCCGGCAGCTCAGGCCCTTGAGCTGAGCTTCGAGGGCCGAGATCTTGGCCTCTATGTCGCTCCTCGTCGCCTTCAGGGCTTCGATTTCGCCGAGGATTCTGGCTGCGTCGGCTCCGCCGGAATCCATCTCTCTGCCCCCTCGAGACGGTGGGTGCGAGGAAGCGATTGAGATGGGAGAGTGAGGCCGAGACGGAGAGGGAGATGGAGAGGGGCTCGAAGGTGGCGAAAACCCTAGCTCGGACTGTTGCAGAAGGGCGAGGCTGATGAAAGAGACGACCAAAGGTTTTGACTTTTGAGTTTGTTGACTTCTTGATTAACAAGTGATGACTTTCCAGTGCCACGTCGGATAACAAGATGGGGTCCAGCTCAATGGGAAAATCCAGCGTGGACATGTTTTGTTTGCTAAAAGTGATTATTCAAGGAAAAATCATTTATGATTGAAATAATAATATGTATGCTTAAATTAGAAAGGTGCATTCCGTAAATTGAAAATGGGAAAATACTTTTTTTTGCAAAGCATATATCTTTATCATGAAATTTCACCGAAACAAGCACATTTCTAGGCTTGACTTGTTTTCGCAGAAAATATTAGTGAATGATTTAGAAAGTGCTTTCCTAAAAAAGATTTTGAAAGTTAATAGAAAAAATGTTAGTTATCCATAATAATTTATATTTAAATGTTTTCATGGATGATAAAAACTATTTTCCTTCATTCATTTTTACAAACAATGCTAGTCATCAATTTTGAGAAAATATTATCTAAGCTATTCATTTTTCGTGAAATAAAATAAGTTATAGCCACTAGGGTTCTTAAAAAATTGATCCTAAACCCATTTACACGTGTTCAATTAGTTTGGTTGTTTAATGGGTTTAGTAAAATTTTGACAATAGGTTGATGTGGTTTATTAAAGAAAAAAAAAAAAAGCCCACCTAAATTGGTTTAAAGGGGCTCCAGGCTCAACTCATGGCAGCCATAACTGCAGGCCTTGCTCTCTGTCTTTACATCAAACACACAAACACGCCCGCTCGCAGGCGGCGTGGGTGCCACAAGGCTGTTCGATAAAATTCTCATCCGAACAGCTATTCACACTCATTTTCACCAAACTTTTGTTTTTCCCCATTGTGTAAATAAGTAATATCAATCATTACGATTCATTTTTTTTTATATATTATTTAGGTGTTGAGTTTGCCACCTTTCACGTTTGTGAACATCTGAATAAGCTTTTTAAGAAAACCTACTATGTTAATCTCAATAACACGGGACAATCATTCGATGCAGTAATAATAACATTTATTTGACTATGTATACTTCAATTTTATTCTGATTTCAAGAAAAGAAATATATTGCAATCTGTAAATTAATTTGGGTTGGATTTTTTTTTATCTCAATATGAATTTATCCACTGGACAGCTGTATTAGCTATTAAATTACTTCAAATTCCAGAAAACAAGTTCTCTAGAGATTGAACAATTCAGTTCTTTAGAATAAGAAGGCGTTGATCTAAGATGTTCGGTGGCAACCGACTTACATCCGTTTAATCGTCCATGGCATCTCATCGCCATGTTATATGTTACTGCGGTGAAACGAGGCGAGGTCGACACGGCGACCGCGTAGCACTTGACTCCGAAAGGACTTGCCACGTGGCGTACTGGCAAATACGAAAACGAAATCATTTTTCCTTCGAGCAAAATTTTGTCCACTTTTTTTCTGAGCCGCTGGAAAGGCTCAGCCCAGGCTCAGCCCAGTCCCTTCCGGCCCAGTGATTTCGAGCCCAAAATGCCTCGCCACGGCCACGGACAACCCGAACCGCATCGCCTGTGCCGGTGCCGCCAAAAAGAACACCTCCCCGCACGCGCTGAGGTTGGCGCGTGGGCTGCCGAGGAACGAGACACGTCGACGTTGTCAATTGTCACAACCAAATCCGTCCTTTTAAAAATACTCGGATGATCGACGACCCTGTCGGCGCTAACGGCTTTAGGAACACCGTCAAATGGGCAGTTAAAATAGTCCATGAAAATAGCGTCTCCATCGATAATTTGCCAAAAGATTCAACGCGAAGATTTCTTCCGACAAACTTCACGAAATTGACAATTGAAAGACGCCTACCCGAAAAAAATATTCCTTAGAAAACTTCGGCCAGTCGTCTTTCGTTTTCCTGATGTCATAAATTTTAGCTGTCGAAAAACCAATTTCAATTGGCCTCGAACGAAGAGAAAGAAAGGTGGGTGACGATTTGCATTTTCGGATTTGCGGGCTTATTTGGAGCCGCAATTGAAGGAAGCACGAAGTTGATGACGCGAGAATTTGGGGAGAAGCGGAGGAGAAAAAAGGCTGCCTGAATCTCAGCGGAGTTCGACTAGTTTAATGTTTCCTTCTTCCTAGGATGTCGGTTTGTTCATCGTTCACGATGCGTGCATGTTCCTCAAAATCAGGACAACGACGATTACAGAACGAGGGCGTAATCGCACCTATCAGACAGCCGACGGCCAAAAAACCGCCCTAATCGATGAGGGACATAACAGAATAAATGTACGAACAGAGAGCGTCGGAGTTCGAAATCCTAAATTGTGCTCTGATTCCATATTAATCGAGGCTTTTTTTTTGTTTGTTTGTTCACGGAGTACTCGTTAAACACACAAATGAAGAAAAATAGTTCTTTTAAATGCACTATCATTATCATGTTATATGCAATCGCTGCATTGGAAATCAATATGTTCTCTTATTAAATAAAATCAAAGAGTTCTTCGAGGATACTCGCTAACAAGACTCATATACATATAGATATGTATGTGCTAGCATGTTTAACACCTTCCTAACAACAAATTCCAAATTAACACTCCATTTCTTGATGAACTCCTACCCTGCATATGATCCGAGAAAAATACAATTTCATGTAAAAAGCTTCAAGAACATCTCCAAATTCGAGAGAGAGAGAGAGAGAGAGTGGATAAATGAATTTGCTCTTCTTATTTCTCTACTTTGGAACTTTTATCTGTGTGTATATGAACATGTATACAGCTTGAAAGCACCAAAAGCTATTTTTTTTCAGATTGAGGCACGTGATGACAAGTCGGAGGAGTCAACACCCTCATCATCGATGTCATCCAATTCTAAGCCACTCAATCTAGCCAACGTCCCGACCAAAGTCGCTGTGTTGTAAGTGCACGCTTCCGTCTGCATGAAATTCTTCCTCTCATCCCTGAACCGGTCCATGTCGTCGGGCCCGCCCACGAGCGCCCCGACCACTGCGTTCGGGTTCGGGCCGCGCCGCCCGAACCAGTTGTCGTACCCCTGCGTGCACCCGATGAACCCCTTGCTCTTCCTGTATGGCGCGATGGACGCGCCCCGGTGGTGCACTCGCAGAGGGTACTTGTCGCCGTAGCCCACGAGGTAGCTCGTGCCGTGCGGGTTGTCGCCCAGGATGTAGTCGACCTGCGACTTGGCCACGCGGAGGATCTCTTCCGGGCCCACCCGCTCCCCGTTGCTGCAGCCGAGCGTCTGGTCGGCCGCCCGGAGGTGGTCGGAGTAGACCGACAGCAGGAAGGCCGCGCTCGACACGTACTGCATGTTGTTCCACTTGCGGACGTACAGCAACCCGCCCGGGGTGCGGCGCACGTTGGTGCCGTTGTTCTTGTTGAGGCAGGCGCACAAGTAGTGCTCGGCCTTGGCGCGGTACCGCTCCAGGATCCGTCTGTGCGGCTCGTGTTTTGCTTCGTCCTCCATCAGCAGCTGCGCCCGAAATCAACACGAAACTTTCGATCAGTCGAGAGTTAATGTGGCGTAAAGAGGGAGCAGCCGGCGAAGAAGTTATTGCATGGTTCGGTCCGACATTTCCTGGTTCGTACTTTCAGAACGATCACGCGAAGACGAGCACATCATTGAATCGGAAAGAAGATCTCGTACGTTCAATGCATGCTCCCATTAAAGAGGAGAGAGAGAGAGAGACGTACTATGGAGGCGAGGGTTTGGACGCCGGCGAACTTGATGTCCCAGCTGAACTCGGCGATGGCCCAGGTGATCCCGCCGAGCGAAGTCGCGTTGTCCACCGCATATGCCAGATAATCGGCATCGTCGGTGGCCTTGTAGAGCCACAGCGCGGCCCACAGCAGCTCGTCGCCGTACCCACTCACCGACGGGTAGTACCCCTTCGCTGCTGCCACGCTCGCGTCATACTTCCCCCTCCTCCTGTCGCCGAACTCGAACAGCTGCGGCAGCCCACCAGCAAATTAACCAAATTCCACTTCCAATTAAAGAAAAAGGCTAAGATAGAACGATATTTGTTCTAGCTGTAATGCTACGGTTCACCTAAACGCAAACCATTTTTTGGTTTGAATGCGGTGCACCAACTTTAGTAATATCGCTCCGACATATGTCGCTATAACGGTCTAAAAAAATTACATTTACATACGTATGTACCTGTTGGGCGTGGTGCAAGAGCAGGTGGGAGTAATGTGGGTTCGTTTCCCTGAACACGATGGAGGCCGCTGCCATCGCCGCCGCCGTCTCGCCAGCAATGTCTGACCCCGGGTTCTCCTCGTCCACCTTGTACGCCTGCCGGGATGTCGTCATGTCCTCCGGCCGCTGCCAGCAGTAGTGGTCCGTGTCCCCGTCGCCCACCTTAATAATTGGAAAAACTGGTCATTATTGTAATCTGGCATTTAATGGACCAAATCTGCCTAAATTGGCTCATCATATGTATGCAGTCGTCGATTTTTCTTTTTCCGCTATTTATGAAATTTCATGGTTGTAATCAACTCGATTCATAAACGACTCGACAAGTTGCGACAATTTATCGAAAATTACGCAAAGAAATAGGGGAGACAAAATATATGATACCTGAGCCCAGAGAACGTTGGGGTGGGTGTGGGCTTTGATGAAGTAATCGGTGCCCCATTTGATGGCCTCGAGCGCGTGCGCCAGCTCGCCGGCGCCGGCGATCTGTTGGCCGTACTCGATCACCCCCCACGACAGCATTGTGATGGTGAACGCCATCGGGAGGCCGAACTTGACATTGTCGCCGGCGTCGTAGTATCCTCCGACCAGGTCCACCTTCGCATTCCGAACACAGGACCCCGTCAAGGATATTCATTCAATGCACGACCCATATGGAAAGGGAAATCAAGAAAGAAAAAACAGATGGAAAGAAGATCCGATGGCATTGGTTGAAATGAATCGGGATACGAACCCCTTGCTCGAGGCCGTCATTGAGGCCGGAGTGGTCGCGCCAGGCGACGCGCTGGTTGTGGGGCAGATGGCCGGAGCGCTGCGCCTCGAAGTAGAGGAGGCTCTTCGCGAGCGCCTCGGCATAGTCCGGAGGCCGAGACTGAGAATGAGAGGCAGCCGTGAGCGTGACGAATAGGAGGAGGAGGAGAAGGAGAAGGAGGGCGGAGCGGCGGCGGCCAAGAAACGCGAACATGGCGGCGGCGTTCATGCAGGGACGGCGTCTGTCCCTTCCTCTCTCTCTTCTCTCTCTCTTCTCTCTCTCTCTCTCGGCGGGTATTTATGTGTTACAGAATATGCGTGCCCCTTGGCACTTGCCTTGATATGATTAGCAGAAAAGAAGAAAAAAATTTGGGCTCAAAACCTCAAACGAGGTCAAGCATGCGTCCTAACTTAAGGTGATGACAAAAACAAAACAATAACTTTGCAAGGATTGGGTCATCAATCTGGTTTTTATGGGAAAGCATTAATTATTTTGGTCGGGTAGTAAAAGAATAAGGCTCCGCTTTGTAGGCATGCTCGCTAAGGGTTTTTAGGACACCCACTGAAACAGAAAAAGTCTCGCATACGTTACTATACATGTACACACTCTTGTTTGTTGTGATTTTTTATACGAATAATGAAATAGAACGTATTTGATCGAGTAAACGATATCGTGGCAGTCCATCGCGATTGGTAAATATTAGGAATTGCTCGAATTTTGGAGTTTCGAGGCTACGTTTAGGTACCCACTCCATGGCGGTTACCCACTTCATGGGGGTTTTGATTTGACGGAGTAAAGCCGTAAACCCAGTTGACAGAATTTTCAATTCGAAGCGGGTGGAGATTGAATGACTCTCGACTTGTCACTGCTTTTGCGTGTTCAACCTTACCATATGTTCCTTTCGTCTGGTGAGGCGCGGTTGGATTAAGTCGCACAAGCAATGGTCAAAGCCATGGTCCGGTGAAAAGAAAATTAAGACAACTGGTGAACCCTTTTTGGATCTGAGCGCGTGGGACGCAAGCAGCGGTTTGGAAAGAGATGGGAGAACAAACTCGTGATGGCGGTGGAACGAGTTCGGGAGAGTAAGTAAGCACATAATTATTCATATATTATATATGATTTCTCATATAATCTAACGTGGACCGGAGGAAAAGAATTGATTTTTGTTTATGAATATAACTAGATGGTTACAGGTTTTCAGGAGGCGTGCCGATTAAACCTCAAATCCATTCTAAATCATATAGGATTTTCATTATGGGTACATCAAAATCATCTTGTGACTCGAAATCCAATTGCAAGTTGGTGTCGATCCCGATTTAATCCCATCTGCCTCCATCTGTAGAGCAAAGTATAGGTCCTACTCCTAACTCATTTACCTAGACACTTTGAGCATGATTTATATAGAAGTTGAATTGTCACCGAGTGAAAGGTTGATTTTTGCCTTATATCTATCAGGAAAGTCTGCTGGAGGACAAAAAAAGAGGAAAAGATGTTACATACCGCAAAACTGCAAATTACACTTATAGTGTCTATTAAGGATCTTTAGATCAGTTTGGATCGTATTATACATAAGATCAATGCAATCTGCATATTTGGCGAATGGACTTCAAACAGAACACGTTACTCATGCAACGACGATCCCGTTTTCAAGACAAAGCATTTGGGTACATGAACTTATGATGAATCTATACACGCATGAGTTTTTTTTTTTTTTTTTTTTTTTTTTAATTTTTTTATTACGACCAACTTCACATGCCATAAAAATAATGTATAGATCAGCCATTCGAGTCAATCTCCAAAACCATATAATTCGAAGGTGAGTTCAAGCTTCAAGTCTCCACCGCCCCTGGAGTGTGACTTTGCGAAGCAAGAGCAGGTCGACCCTTTTCATATATGCTCTTGGAATATGATGATTAGGTACCTAAAATTGTCAGTAGCGTGTCTTTGTCCATTCGCAAAGGTCGTCATGGTTTAGAACGTGCATGTTGAGGTTCAGATCCAGCTCATTATCTTAACCTTAACTACTCGTATTAAGTGGAACCATGGACTTCGGGGGTTAAATTAATTGAGTTTTGAGAGAAGATAAGCGACTTTGGCTTCTAGAAAAAGTTGGTAATTGAGGAACGAGTATGGTACATTGAAAAATAATGTGTATTCAGTGAGACTGATTGCATCATCTCTTCCCACCAAAGACATAAAGAATGACTTACTCCAAAGAAGGGAGAAAAGACAGAACACCGCCACAAGTGTAGGACTTTCCTCTGCCTGGCCCTTCATATACAAATCTTGCAGCTGGGGCTATGCTTACTGAGACTGATGTTAAGTTTGTCCTACCGGGACTCGAGAATCCAATACATGTATGTTCATATGTACATACATGGTTCATAAACTAGAGACAGTATGTGCTGTTGTGGTTTGTGTGTCTATGCAAATGCAGACAAGGGTTTAAATTGCGATTATGGGATTCTTTCCAAGGGGGAAAAGGAGAGATTACAGGCATATAAGCAAGAGCGAAAAGGCCCAAAACAACATTTAACAGGAACAAGTATAGGCTTGTAGATTGCCGCAGAGGAAACATTAGCTGCTCCAAGTTTTGCAAATCCCTAGCGTCTATGGTGGCTTGGGCTTCGACGACCAATAAGGTGGCGAATAATGCCCATGGAGCGTAAGAAAGGGGTTTCCGCAACTACATCCATGTCCAGGGTACCAGAATCATCTCTAGAGAGAGGTGCCGGCATCTGCTACGACGAGCAGATGGAGAAAATGAGCGAAATGGGCTCTCAGAGGAGGCAACCAATCGAGGCAAATCCAGGCCCCTACACAGCCAAGTCAATCAGCGCCCTTTATTCAAAGTTCAACCTTACGCCAAGTCCAAGCCCTATACCGCCATGCGAAAGATCATTCTCCATCTCCAGCACAAGAATTCTCACGATACCCCATCATCACTCCTAGTAGAATATAAAGAATGCTTTCTTTGCACTCTGATCTCACTTCAACAGATCTATGTAATAGAACCTAGTCTCTGACAAAGAAATTTGGGTAGAAACGAATATTATGTTTCATCAAATTAACTCACAAAATATGTACGATCAGTTGGTCACATCAACATGCGGAGTTATATTCATAGTCGAAAGTGAGTGCAATTTGTCGATTTCGATATGGTAAGTTTCTGCTGAACCTTTGTCCTCAAAACAATTCAGAACCATCTTTAAATAATGCTCTTTCTTTATGAGTGAAAATCAGTTATCGAGAGTTTTCTTTTCATGCCTTCTTTCTCCAATAGGCCTCTTGCTACGCATGGCCCATCCACTTGTTGGGCCTTCCAGCCAGTATACTTTGAGACCATTCCTTGTTCTATAGTTCCTTTTCAATGGTGGGACCATTTTTTTTTTTTTTGAGATAATAACATAAATTGTTCATAAACTTTGGTCCAATGTACAATATGCTCCATAAAATTTTATTTTGTTCAATTTGATTCTTGGATTTTGGGTACATGTTTAACATAGTCCATGAATTGTAAGAAAATGTTAAATGTTGTCATTCTGTCAATTCAAGGTTACGGACAATATTGGTCATTTTGTATGGTATAAAGACTAAGTTGAACATGTACCAAAATTCCAGGGACCACATTGAATAAATTGAAAATTTATGGATCATATTGAACAAGTTAAAAGTTCGAGAACCCCGTTGTACAATAAGCCAAAGTTCATGAACCATTTGTGTGATTTTCCCTTTTTCCTTTCCTTGTTAATTAGGACTATCTCTTGTTTTAATCACATCTTATATATGATTGTATTCATATATGGTATCTTAGTATTGGAATTCCTCTAGCAAATTTCATTTCAGCTCATACATTTGATGTGCGCATTCAATCCAAAAGAGTGATTTCAGTTAACTTACCTTAGCCTTTTAAATTGAACGTTCATTTAATGATCTATGCACATGAAAACCTAAGATAATCAAGAGAACCAAAGGATTGACTACCGCATTATTAAAATCTCGTAGTAAACGCACTTTGACTTTTGTTCTATCCAAAACACCTAAACTTTCACAACATACAAATTATTGACATGTGGTTTTATATATAATATGTTCACTTTTTTTTTTTTTTAAAGTTAAGAATAATATTTTATTCTTTGCTTTTGCTGTTGAATTTTAAATAGATAAGCCTTTTATTAAATAACTAGATGCAAATATGTTGTAATGTTTAAAAATTATTGAATAGTAATTACTGATTAAAAGTGCTTAATAAAACGAAAATGAACCGTATGAGGAAGGCGAGAGACGATGATGGAGGTCGGATGAGGAAGGCGAGGGACGTGCGGGGCCAATCGGAGGGACAGTTGGCCCTTAAAGCAAAGCCACCACTCGAGGCGACAAATCACGGTAGAAATGCACCGGATCCCTTCTTTTTCCCCATATTGGAATCGATTTATTTATCTTTTTTTTTTTTTTTTTCTGAAGGAATACATTTTCTTTTGCGCAATTGTAGTTGATCTTGTGAATTTGCTTTGTATATGTGAAGATAATTTAGCTTACTGTACATACATCACTTATGAGCTTTATTTGAATGTTGCGAAGTAGGTTTGTCTTCGAACATCTTCTGGCTAAGCGCATTCAGCATTGCTCTCGACTACTGGCATGAAGCCATTTTCCAGTCCATGCCTGTTTTCATCATGGCCTTGAATTCATCATAACTGATTCGACCGTCCTGGAATACATCCACCACAGAATGAGCACTCTATTTCGTATATGAACAAGATATACACAGATTCCAAATTGCAGGTTGTTCTGGTTATTTATTACCGTTTGTGGATCAGCATCGAAAATGATGTCTTCAATAAATTTTTCATTGTTCGGACCAAGATTGTCATCTATCAAAGCTTCTTTCAACTCATCGAATTCAATATATCCGCTTCAATTCTTGTCAAAGAATTCAAAAGCTCGAGTAAGGTGGTCATCGTTGCCAATCCTTCTCAAGTGGACTGACATAGTCACAAACTCCTTTAAGTTCAGCATTCCGCTTCCATCTTCATCAGCCTGTTCTCATATGAGATGGAGTTCTATTTTCAGATGCTAATACAAGAAATCGTGACTCATCAAATTATCAGAAACCCACTTGATTTTGCAAGAAGTTCCATCAATTATGTGAAATGGTGATACAACCTCATGATCAAATCTTTGACTAACTGATGAAAAACATATTTCCGTATTATGTAATCCATCCTTAATCTTCCAAATGCCTTGCAATTTAAGCAAAATCATGCACTTCACAGCATACAATGCGTTGACATGGAAGAAGAAAACATAAACCATGTCCAAAACAAAATGTGCTAAGCTGTTGAATAGGTGATCTTACGCATCCATCGGCATTCGCACATCGGGATCAGCAACTTGCTTTCCATATTTGTGCAGGCCATGTTTCAACTCTTCAAATGTCAGATCTCCATTTTTATTGGTGTCCATCACGTCGAACAGCTCTTTGATATGATCCACTTGCTCATCAGGCAAATTGTCTGCTACTACCTACATTAACAATGCGGGAAACACAATTCGAGTTTAACTTTGCACCAAGAACAGCAATGAAATCCAACAAGGCAATGTTCAAGGACTCACTCTGAGAACTTTCTTCTTGAACTTATTCATCAAAGAGAATTGCTTTATCCTCGTCCGGACATTTTGTCCTAGTGAAACGTTGGGAGCCCTGTCCACATTCTGTATCCATTTATGCTCTGCACGAATCAATTAAAAATACAACCTTAAAACTATTTGTCGCAAGGACCACCTTACCAGCACCTTCTGGCGTGCGTTCAAATATCTTTGCCTGAAGATCTGTAGGGAAATTAGCATATATCGGGCATATTATGAGTTCGGCAATTTTGGGGCCAAAACCCCTTACCTATGCTTCAAAAGCTCTTCTGCTGCTTCAATTTCCTCTTAAGCGACACTTGCTGTTTAGTGATGCAAGAGTAGACATCTTAAGTCAAAAACACTAACCCTTTCCGGTACATCAAAAGCTTTCTTCCTTAGATTTTGCACTTTAATCCCCTAGATTTTGCACTTTAATGATAAGAAGAATATAGAAAATGAAATGGCATAAAATCAACATCTTTCACTATAATAGCTGCAAGGCAGCAAAATGGCCAGGAACAAATGATGAGAAATCTAGAGTTTCACTCTCACTCTCCTGTGAGATATCTCCTTCTGTGGTGCAAAGAAAGAACTCAATGGCATGTTTCTCTAATCTCCAAGGTAGAGAAGCTGAACAGAACATGCCTTAGCATGCCAATTGCTTGCCACCTTCTGGTTTGACTACCCCGAATTTCATTCTTTACAGCAGTTAAATCCTCCTCAGCATTATGAGCAACAGTTGGCTTGACTACCAACAGTTATGGTCCTGGTCATCATATCAATAGCAGACCCTGTTATCAAGCCAATGTAACATAAATAGCAACATCTCAAGAAGTGTGAAAGTTCAATCTCAAGGTGGCAGCTAAACTAGAACCTTAAAATCAAAACAAGGTAAGATCAGCGAAACCAGAATCTTATGAACCCTTCAAGTTATGAGCAATGCGATCTGCTTACCTCCTCTAGAGCAGTTTTTGGCACAGAGGTTCTCTTGTGCGTTAAAAATGAGTGAAGGTCCCGTTTCAACAACTCATTTGCAGTCACTTCAAGATTAGATGCAGAGCCCTAAGATATAACAAATTCATAAACAGGGGAATAGACACCGAACTTCAGCAATCATTAGAACAGAACCAGTGGAAAGATGTCATGAAGAAAATAAAACACATTTTCACTGCATCATTTATTAGAACTCACATTATGGAACATTTACTGTAGGACATTTTTGCAGCTCTTTGATGTATCAATTTTAGCTTTGATCCCAATGAGGACCAAGTACTGTTCATGCTTCCATTTCTAGGGCCACATAACTCCTCCAAGCATCTCAAAGAAACAACTTCCTCCATATTTTTTCCCAAGTGAGCAGGTAACTCTGGAGCCGCTTAAATGATACCTGAAAAGCATAAACCATATGAATGCCCAACAAAAATGATGAGAAAGTGGACCAAAACTTGCAAAATGCTACCGTCGAAGGTGAATACCATGCAAGAGGGATGGCTTAACTTGCTTGAATTTTGCCAAATACTCAATAATCCAGAACCAGGGAAGGCTCAACTCAGATGAGCTTTTGCCATCCATGGAAGCACTGTTGAGCAGTTGGGACAACAAGGATTTCTTCAACTCATGCCTTCATCGATCCATGACAAAGATTGCTTTCTACAGAGAGAAAAAATAATGATGATTTAAAACTGATTGTGCATTTTGCAAAATTATGCACCTGGCATATGATGGGCAAAGAACTCTCAGTATCGGCCTAAAAGCTATGAATCCAATATAACTACAGCATGAACAAAATTTTTCTGATCATGCTCCATATGAAAGATTCATTTGGCAAGGACACTCTAGAGTAGTGATCCTCTTTGTCAAAAGAAGCAAATATGCCATGACATCCTAAATGGAGTACTTCCACAGTGGAATCAAATGAAAGCCAATTATTGCCATGCTCACTAAATTCTCACATAAGTGACCCAAGTAACAATTGAATGCAAGCAATATTAAGAAGTAAACTCGTTAGTTTTGATACTTTGCTTATACCGAGAAAGTTATAATAGCGAAATGGAACCAAAGTCAAAAAGCTTTTCGTGCAAAGCACATGGAAAGGAGTAACGAAAAGTGCTGAATCATAAAGGTGCGGTCGGGTGACAAATCCGTACAAATAAACCATTTAACCATTCGGCATGGCCTTCTCGGATAATATTGCACAACGCACGAACCCATATGAACAATCAAAATTGACAAAATTATAAGATTAAAATCTTTGAACCACCAAGTCCCATGAACTCAGTAAGACCGATAGAATTAAAAAGATAAACTAACTCAAGACAGAGTGTGAGCAAAAACAAGGTCAAAAGGTTAACCGCAATCATTGATGACAAGCCATTCAACTAATTCCCTTTACGGCAAAACCAAAAAAGAGAATGAGAAAACAAGAAAAATGGACACTAAAGTCAGATACAAAGCATGAGCAGTTGAGCAGAAAATGCTTATCAATAGAAGAAATGCAACCATTTAATTCAATTCCAGGGTGTTCATGAATCTAGATACACCCACCAACTATTCCAAGAGATCTCAAGTAATATCAGCTTCCTCATGTGTTCAGTTCATCGAAAGAGTCACATTAGTTCAGTGTCTACTCTTCCTATAATTTTTCTTGATGAACAGCATCTAAAATTAACTAGCTATCAACAAACAGAAATGCCGTGACTCCCAACTTGTCAATAATCGAGACAGATAGATACCCGTGCATGATTTTGTTACGGCAGCTTGATATAAAAATCCACTTCGTGCGGCAAAATTGGGTCCACAGTTCAGGTTGCGGAGGGACGTATAATCGAAAGTCCAGTCACAATTTCCAAAGGGAAAATACACAATCAAAGTCCCACTGAAAGAAAAGAACGGATCAACACAAGTATTTCCACGCATAAGATCGTGCTCGCGCGACCAAGAAAGAGAGAGAGAGAGAGCCCAAAATCCAAGAAAATCCCTACCCTTAAATCCAACTTCAACAAGATCAAAATTTTCAGCAAAACCCACTTTCTTGCTCGTTCCCCACCAACGCTCATAGCTCATGCGAACCCGCTTCCGTTCAAAAATCATACCGTTCGCCATGTACGGGACGTGGGGTCGACCACTCCCGCGTTAATCTCTTACAATCAGGCGAAACCTCACGGCCCGATTCCTTTCTTTGACTTATAACATCCCAACCACTTCCCGAAACCAAACGACGAGGGAAAAAAACGAAAGCAAATAAGGGATGACGACATAACGAGAGAGGACAAAGGAGGCGGTTCGTTGTTGGGGGTGATCATTGTGGGCACATTTCTTCTCGCCCGGAAGTCCGCAATGACGGAACAGGCGATCCCCAGGGAAAATCTTGAAACCCCTCGGACACAAGAGATTCAACGCTCGGTGGAGCAAAGCAGCGAGATTACGTCGGGCTTCGACTTGACGGGTCGGCCTAAGATCATGTATCCAGAAGTGGGCTCATCTTCGAATTTGCCAAGAACGGAAAAACCGGACAAGGGTAGAGAGAGAGACAGTCGCAGTTTCACTTCTCGCGTTGCTGCGCTTAGAATTAGAAGCAATAAACCAGTGAACTTCTGGTCGCAGATTTAGGCCAAGCTTCCTCCCCCAAAACAAAGACGCGAACATAAAAACTTGGGAATAAAATCGAACCTGACTTGCGGTCGCAGATTTAGGGCTTCTCGAGGGACTGCTTCGAGCAGGGCGGAGCGATTGCTTCTCGGTCGCGAGTCGGGGGACAGAGAGAGGCGAGCAAAATCGGCCGTCGGGAGAGAGCACGATTTAGAAAGAAGGGGTAACAAGAGCTTCCACCCCAATCCCATCCATCCATCTATCCGCCCAAACCTCCCTTTCTCTCTCCATCTCTCTCGCAGCATGATTTCGAGCTGAGCCGCTGCGGCGCCGATGACGTCCCAAAACTCGTTGGATCGGCCTGAGAGCCAGCACCAACAGCAACAACTCAGCATTTTAGGCTACTCGTGACAACGCTTAAGGGAAAATTTTTTTTTTTTTTTTTAAAATAGTTTTTTTCTATTTCTGTTTCGGAGAATAATTTCGTGTAAAAAAATCTATTTGGTAACTATACAAAATTTTTACTCTTGAAATAGAAAAAGAATAAAAGTACGTTTGGTAACGCGATAATTTTTTTTTTGTATTTATTCATTTTTTATTCTTGCTCATGGATCGTTCTTTGCGGCCGGCCACCGGCGACCAGCAGCATCGATCGACAGCGGTCAGTGACCGGCGGCATCGACCGGCGGCGATCGGCGATCGGTGGCATCGACCGGCGGTGGCGGCGATTGCGGTCGGCGGTGGGCAGTGGTTCCGGGCGGTTGACGGAGGCCGAGGCAAGAAAAAGAAATAAGAGAAAAAGAAAAAAAGAAAATTAGCTTATTTTTAGAAATTGTTTCCGGAAATAAAAAGCAACTTTTTTTTTTCTTCTTGTTTCTCGCTCCAAATCTATTCTCGGGCTAACTTTCTATTCTCGAGAATAGAAAAATAACTTTGGCGTTACCAAACGGGTTTCTATTCTTTTTTATTCCAAGGAACAAAAGAACAGAAACCATGAGAAACAGAAACGTTCTCATGCGCTATCTTAATGGAAAAACTGGCCATTAACTAATTCCCTTGAACACGTTTAATTAACACGCTTGCAAAATCTGGTATTTAATGGACACAATTTGCCTAAATTGGTTCATCATATGAATGCAGTTGTCGATTTTTCTTTTTCAGCTATTTAGAAAATTTCATGGTTGTACTTGACACAATCGATAGACAACTCGACAAGCTGTGACAATTTATCAGAAAATGAAAAGAAGAAATTATGAAAAGCAATAGGGGAGACAAAATCTATGATACATGAGCCTAGAGGACGTTGGGGTGGGTGTGGGCTTTGATGAAGTAATCGGTGCCCCATTTGATGGCTTCAAGCGCGTGCGTCCGCTCACCGACGCTGGCGATTTGCCGGCCATACTCGATCAACCCCCACGACAGCATTGTGATGGTGAATGCCATCTGGAGGCCGAACATGACGTTGTCGCCAGCGTCATACCAACCTCCGACCAAGTCCACCTTCACATTCCAACCAAACATAGGACCCTATTGTCGCGACCCGACCTTGCCGCCATCCCCTCACAAGAGGAGAGGAAGGGGAAATGTTGGATTTAGAGATACTTGATTATGAGAGTTCCCTTACGGCTCGCGTTTCAAAGGATGTCATCACCTCACCTTTTAGATCGAACCTCTTGTATGTTCCCTCTACGAGGTCACGAGCTCTCCCAAGCTTGTACCCCCATGATAGTGAAGTGTTGCAATCTATACCCATACAAGCGACACACCTTGAGAGAGGAAGTCAGGCGTGGATATTGGATTTAAGGGTACCTTTACCATGGTAACCCTCCCTCTGGTACTCTCTTCCCTAAGAATGATATCACTTCATACATTAGGAGTTTTCCATGGTGGGTATGCTGAACCATGGTGAGTTTTGTCAAAACTCAAATCCCTTGCGACGAGTTCATTTATACGGCCTAGTTGCTTAAGACGACCTAGAAATAAGACGGGAGTTGCCACTAGTCTCATTTTTGGGAGTTGGCTAGAAAACCCAATCAAGGGTCAGGAGCGTTTCCTCGATTCTTACGCAACCAAATATCTAAGTTCAAGGACTTAGGTTATGCCAATATTTCTATTAACGCCCTTTGGGTACCTAACAGTATGTTGTGTTTACCTAAGGTGTCTATGCATTTCTTCTTTAATTTTTTTAGGATTGTTTATCTTAAACTAGGTGATCATGCGTGGGTGGTCATTTTTATGTTATTCTATTTCTAAAAAAATGAATAAAAAGCAATCAATTATATTGAAATTAGGAGACGGTAAGTAAACAATCAAGGAAAGAAGTAAATCTACCATACAATCCTAGGAAAGATAAAAGAGAAACACAACTAAAAGAAATAGGAAAAGAAAGAGAAGAATCCAAAACTCATCAAACTTTTATACAAATAATAAGACATCCGAGATATATGACGGGAATGAATGATACAAATTTATGGTCGAATTGGATATCAACCTTTCACCGTCTTCACGTTGTCTTCGTCGTCAGGATCCTATTCTAAAACTAGTCTAAGAACCATAACTAGGTATATACAATGAAAAGAAACAAGCATGCACTTCAAAACAACCAAAAGCACAATATCATGCTAGGGTCAATCACTCAAAGGAAATTTAATTCACAAATCAGATTTGGGCCTCGGGGTCAACCTTTTGAAGTTCATGCGTAAGTCCCTCTAAGACACCTACCTGATTCATTTTATGACTTACATCCATTATTGACCAATTGTATTCTCGCATGGCCAATAACACTTGTAAGTCCCTAACAAAGCGTTTTGTGTGATTTCATGATTTTCCTTCAATATTATGTATCACCCCTAACATACATTTAGAATTCACACACAAGCATGAATTAAACACACATGTAGGCCTTTTGGGCCTTATTTCCCAAGCAATCAACTATGATGAGTGAAAGGTTAGTGGGTTACTTATTACCAAGGCACGTGCTAATCACGTACATAAGTGCTTCTAATGAATGACGTGATTATGCATATGAGGTACATGTGATGCTTCAAGAGGGGATTAGAAAATATTGATAATGTTTTTTTAAGATAAAGTGATGTATCGGCTATGGAAGACATTCAATTGCCAAAGTTAGCTCAGAACATGCATAAATGCAGCTCAGAACACGCATAAATGCATTTACAAGCATTACAGACATTTTGAATATAGTCCAAATCATGATTTTCACAATTGTCAAATTAGGATTTAAGGAGATTTGAAATTTTTTCAGATCAAGAAATATCTAGACTATAGAACACATTCAATTGCCAAAACTAACTTGAAACTCGTATAAATGCATTCACAAACGTCGCAGACATTTTGAAAGTGGTTCAAACAATAACTCTTCCTGATTTGAAGATATGATTTGGAAGGTCATTTTACTAAGAGTTAGTTGGCAATGAAAATCAAGCTATTTAGAACAATTTCCATGAAAATGACATGGCCTAATTTCATGCGCTAACTAACTCAAGTGGTTTAGCTAAATAATCACAACAACAATTTCATTTTAGGAAATTCCAAATCAAGCATGACAAATCAGCAAAATTGGATGATACCCATTGACAATCTATTCATGAAAAAATTCCTTAACATGCATGATTTGATAACAAACAACTTTTGTGAAGAAAGTTTTCCTAAATGAGCTAAGCATGATTTTATAAAAATCAGACAACAAGCGATAGTGCATAAGAAATTTGTCAAAACAGCAAAATATCACATCATTGCAACCAATATTTAACCTACCTAAAGAAATCTAAAAATTATGATATTTTCACACAATATAACCAACATGATGACGAACAAATTTCATTAAGGGATCGAGTTGAGAATCCCTATAGAAAAAAATGGCACAAAAAATGGTAAGTGTATCCAAATAGGGGTAAAAACAGAGGTCCAAATTTAACACTAGGTCCAGATTCTAATCTAGTTTGAGAAAAATAGAAAAGGGACCTAACGATGAGCACATTACATGAAATTAGTGGCATTGGAAACCTTGAAGTGTGCTTTACAACTTCCTAGAAGGGCTCTGGTCCAAATTAAGTCAATTTGGTGATCTAAGACCAAGATTTCTAAAAGTGCGCATATCAGTAATTAGAAATTAGAACACAAGCATGCATTAATAAACCTCAAAATCACTCAAGTAATGCATAAATGGCATGAAAAAATCACACACAACTTAGAATTGGATGCCACAAATAATTGGGGTGATCATCTAACCCTTCGGCATGTGAATATGTCATACAATTCAATGATAATACAAGATGATTCGAGATCCATAATGACGTGCTCGGAAGTTTCTAAGTATAACTTGTGCTTTTGTGGCACATATTTAACATACAAAATGGCACTCAAATGAGATGAACTAAATATGTACATAAACTTTGTAACATGTAGTTTAAATAACAAGGAGGAACCATTGCAAGATTTTGTCTCTAAAAGACCCAAATGGTCATGGCAAAATGCATACGTGGTAAGGCCTAATTCTAACTTTAACATCACAAAATTGACATGATTTTAGACCACTAAAGACATGCAAAAATCTAATGAAAAATCCCATATACAGAACATGCGGAGATGAATATTTTTCATTAAGAGTCCGAAGCCTAAATGAGATCATGCAAATCATGAAAAAAATGGAAAAACAGACATGACTCTTTGGCATCCTTAATTGCAGCAACTCCCCTACTCCTTAATGCATGCAATTAACACGCTTAACAACATTAAATCTTTGCAAATCTTGCGTCAATTGAACACTACAACGTGTACTTCATCTTTCATGAAGATATTGAGATTGAATAAGGTCAATTTAATATTGAATTCTACCTAAATTCATCCCGGACCAAAATAGGACATATCGACCTTAGCTCGGATCTGAGTAAGTTTGGCCTAGCTAATCATGCCTAAAAGTTCTAAAAAAAAAAAAAAATACAGAACATACATGACACGATGAAAAACAACTTTCAAGAAGGAAAGTTTCTCCAAAAATCAACATAGAGATCAGTACAAAAATAGCAATATCAAATTTCGGAACTGAAACAGAACCTAAAATTGACCTAAATTACTACAGAATCGTGCAACTTTGGAGGTGTTGTTCAAGGATCAAACGTCTCTCAATCGAGATGTGCGACCTATTGATTCGAAACTCGTGATGTGTATTTTAAAAGCCTAGAAGGACTTGAACTAAAATAATGTCATTTCGAATCTCGTTTTGGCCAAAAAAACAGATGAGTTCAGAGATACGTAAAGGCAGATTCAGGCCTAAACAAGTTCAATCATCTAAGTTCATCAAGAACAATCAATCGCAGCAGCTTCAACTATTCTAATCCATCAATCAAGCATCCAAACATAGCATATTAACTTAAAATTAATCCTAACCCTGACCGGTTAATCCTGCCTCACTTCACGAGGTTCGAGACTGAGAGATTACTTTTTGATGTGATTTTGTCGATTATAGTATGATTGAATGAATCTTGAGCCTCCAGATCACAATCGGAACTCCAAGGATGCGGATCGGATTGCCGTGGATTGGATCAGTTTGCGGGCTTGAGTTTTCAACAAAAAAACATAATCGGTCCAAAGTTGGACCGATCTTAATTCACCAGGGGAGATCGGATTGTCGAAGGAGATCCATCAGCGAATCTGCCGATCCCTAGCCACAATGAGGTCAGGGACCTCTAGAGCTGCTGATTGTCGGCAGTTGAGGCACTTGAGAGCACCGGTAGCCTCCGGTTCAGGTTGGAACATAATTGGTTTCGCTTGGACCAGTTTTGAACTCTCTGGAGAGATCGGGCCACCAGAATTATTCTGGTGGCTGATCTGTTGGTTCTTGACCACAGCAAGGTCAAGAACGGATTCAAGGATGAATCAACGAGGTCTGCTCTACCGATCCTGGTCACTAGATTAGCGATCGAGTCGGTGAACTGAAAACTGGCTTGATTGCCAATTTCTTCAACCGTAGGAAAGTCCACCGGTTCGAGTTGGTTCGGCTACCATCGGAGAGAGCACTGATCACTAGAAGGTTGAGGAGAAGGTGAGGATGGCCAATGAAGATGGATCGTCGTCGGTGGAAGCTAAACCGGCGGAGATTCGGTTGTTGGAAAAAGGAACTGGCTGAACCAAATAAAGAGGAAGAGAGAGAGAGAGAGAGAGAGAGAGAGAGAGAGAGAAGGATCCTGGAACCAAGCACGGAAGGTTCAAAACCAGCCGGTAAGTAGCTGAATCGGCCAGCATCACCGCTGGCTGGTTAGACTGGTCAAACTGATTTGGCCGATTCTTGACCAGCTTTTGACCGGCTTGGTCCGGTTCTAGCTATTTCGCTCGCTTATAATTGTTATGGGTTCAAAATTTATGCAATGACCAAATTAAAAAGAAAATTTACCCTATTTGAGAAGAAATTGCCCAATCGTGATTCAATTAAGCTAATTAAACCTCATAAATGCAATCTAGGGGACTTTTATTGACTTAATTGAATAATTATTGCGAAAGACAATAAGTCAAAATCATGGGTGCTTTGAATTGGGCCTAAAGGGCTAAAATAATCAATTTTGCAATTCAATGGGGAAAATTGCAACTTGATTGCCATTGAGCTTAATCAGTGCATCGATTACCCTATCTAATTAACTACCCATGTGTAAGATCGCTTATCGTATTCAAATTGGCCTCGAATTAAAGTGCTCGAGCTTATGTAAAAAATGAATCTAGGTCTTCTACTAAAATTGGATCTAGATTTACGAAATTAAACCATAACCTTGAATGGATCAATTTGAACTTTGCCAACTAAAGCTTAATCGCTTGACTTTCTTATGCTTGGGAGGATAAAATTCTTCAAATTGATAAGTTCTTATGTGAATTTCCCAAAATTGATTTTGGATTTGGACTTGTATTAAGAAAATGAGTGAAGAACAATCGTCCGTTAGCAAGTCATGAAAAATTGATTTTAGTCCCCTACTTAGGGCTTAGAAATACAATTTATATTTTGACTCTGTGATTTATGAAATTGAATGCACGACCAAATTTTAAAATAGTCCCTAAACCAAATGTTGAAAAAGGAACTATGCCTAATTATTATTACAATGAAAGTAATTTGATTTTTGGTCGATTTAAAACTTGAAATAAAAAAATTTGGAAAATAAAATTATTAATCGAATTTTGTGAAATTTTCGATATAAAAATCAAATTGACATTAAAAGAAATGTATTTTGGATTTTTTCAATTTTTTTTTTGGATTAAAGGTTTGATTAAAAGTCGATCATTTAGTTGACTTTTCCTAAAAATGTTGATTTTTTGGTCAAATCCTTTGATTTTTGAGAAATTAACTTAATAAAAGTGAAATTAAAGTTTTTGGGCAAAAAGTCAATTTTCGATTTGGAGTTGAATTTTGGTCAAAGGGTTGACAAAAAAAAAGTCAATTTGAAAGTCAAACTATTTGACATTTTGAGTTCTTCTTGAAAATGACTTGGAAATCACTTTAAAACGACAATACAAAAGAAAGAAATGAAAAAAAAATAATACTTTTTGATTAAGAAACGGGTACCGTCGCAGTTAGAAACCCGAATCTCAATTTCTTTACTTTTATTGTCACATCAATTAAAAATCAGGTGTCAACAGCCATCAAGTGCATTCATTTAATGCATGACCTATTATAAGATTTTATTATTTTAAATGTGATCCAAATTTTGTATTTCTCAATTAATTTCGATTTACTGCTCAATTTATAACCCACATTTATTACGTGATATATACCCGTTAATATATTAGCATAATGGTTTTGATGGAAGACATTGATAACGTAAGTATCGGAATAAAATGTCAGGTTGTCTAATTCAAATCATTTTGCTATAGAAAACACATCATTGAGTTTTGAGATGTATTGGTTAGTGGAATAGGATGTTTAGTAGATTGATCATGCTTTGTGCATCCATCTAAGGTTTTAGGCTTTTCCACATTTGTAGGTTTTCATTAATAGTTAGAGGTATATCGATCTTTATGTTTCCGTTAAATTATTCCTGATTATGCACATATAGGTTTGTGAATGATAAATTGGGACGTCAATTTTTATTTAGATTTAGTCTAAAAATTGGTATTAGAGCAGGTTTATGATCTCTACCTTGATGAAAATTTTGGAATTTTGTATGTTTTTAATTGGATTATGAATGGGTAAGATTCAAATCTTTCGTGGCTTGGAATGGAATTTCAAATTTTGGTCAAATTTGGGCGACCCACCACACGATAACGGATCTACATGGTCACACCGCCATTAGGAAAAAAACCCTTAAGATTATTTAGCATATTACTAACCGCCGATTGAGCAGTGAAATTTCCGATGGTTAAGATTTTTAGGGCAGATTGTTTTAGGTATAATTCCAATGATTTATTGGCTGATTTTGCCAAATCTTGGAATTATACATTTGTCCTAGCATTGTCTTCAAAACCCATTGATCAATTTGGTAGAACTTGGGATGTGGAAGAAGACCTAGGTCATGAAATGGAGGTTGGTTATGGCGAAGTAGTAGCAGAAGAAGAAAAATCACAAAAAGAAGACCTTGGGCGCGTGCACGCACGGGTTCGAGTGCCTGGCAACAGGCATGCGAATTGCACGCGTCCAAGGGCTTGTAACGGGAGCATGCGAGCGTAGTTAATGGCGAGAGTGCAACGCCCCCGCGGTGTAGAATTACAATTCTGCCTGTTACATTCTGAAATTTGACCCTGTCTCGAATATATGAAATGGGCATTTCGTCGATGCGCCTATGGTCATTTTACTCTGAGTGGGCCCCTCACGAGTTAACTAATCTATTAGGTGAAACCGTTAAGGAATGGAAACGTGACAAACTAGAGAATTCGATCGGAAATCGATCGCTCGACTATAAAAATTGGCAAGGGTCAATACGACACCGTTATAATCGATTAGTGATCGGATATAGATAGATTTGACGAAAACACATAATTGAATTGCGGGTGATTTCATATGATTGCGATATTTGCATTGAACGACACTAATTCGATTTTCTATCGATTTTATACTTGAGACACGTAATTGAAATCTTACGATTTTTACGACAACCGAGAGTCATCTATGGTTCGGAGATGCACAAACGTGGATCGAAAATTATCGACAGGGTCAAACGCGCTAAAATCCCTAAAAGCCACCAAATAGGTTAGGTTGTACTAAAATCGCATTCAGTCGATTTTAACCACAAAACTAAATTCGGTTTCGGGAATTGGACGTTCGAGCATGCCACAATTCATTTATTGGACGTTCGAGCATGTCACAATTCATTTTGTCGAGTCCGGAATTTTACGGAAAAATCAATTTCTGACAAATCGGAAAATAAAAGTGGAATTCGGATGGCTGAAGAAAAGGGATTAAATGGTTGCCAAAATGATTTAGTTTGTGAGAATTGGAGGCTAATTTGTGATTGGAGGAGTGCTTGACTAAGGGCTGAAGACTTTGGGGCATTTATAATCATCATTTAGATATTTCATTAGGCTTCTAATTGGTTGATGCTTTGGACTTTCTTTCCATCTTTCTCTCTCTCCCCTTTCCTCTCTACCTCTCACGCATGAAGCCCCTTGCTGCAGCCTCTCTCTTCTTCACGTAGCTCCCCTTCCATTTTCTTCCTCGCGCCTTTCCCTCCTTGCTTCTGGTTCTGTCCTTTTTTTTCCTTCCTCTTGTTGCTCCTTTCCACCACCCAACCAACCCCAACTTCAGTAGTCCCACACCAGCACACCCAACGCCATCTCCACCCACTTCATCACCTCATCTTCTCCATTTTCTCCCCACGTCCTTTTTCCTTTCAGTAGGTTTTTCCTTCCTTTTCATTTGTGCTGCCCAGCTCCTCACGCCAACTAACATCGCCCACACACTCTAGCAGCCTTGCCACTTGCCTCCACCACAGCACCATCATCCCATCACGCCATCGCCTCAACCCTGTAAGCAACCACCGACCAGCCCTTGGCTGAAGGCTTGAGAGGCCATCACAGCCTCCGTTAGAGTCACAATAGTCTCGGGTTCTCGCCGCCGTCGCGTTGCCGTCGCCGTGAGCCCGCCACTATTGAATTCTGGTGAGTTAACTCCATAATCCTTAATTAGTTTGTTAATTGCGCTTAGGGGGTTATATTAGTGCTAATTAGCTTGGTTAGATTAGTGTTAATTAGCCTGGTTAGATTAGGGTTAAGTTGGATTAGTTTAACTCGTATTTGGTTACTGGACCCTCACCATTTGCTATTTTCATGGATGGAAATGTACTACGATTTTGAGGTTTCTTTTCTCTTAAAAAATGTTCTAGATATCTTCAATTATGACATATATTTTACTCAAGATTTTATAGATTTAAAAGAAAGAGATTTTAGCTTCGTTATAATCAAAATAGAATCTTGGTCTGTGCTGGAATCAGTGACCTTTTGGTATTCAAAGGATTTCTATCAACTCTTAGGGTTCGATTTTCTAAAGAGTTCCTTCACAAATTTTTTTGTTACATCTTGTAGCTTAATATAGTCAAATTTCAAAGCAAACGGACATGATTTGGACTTCGAACCAAACTGATTTTGGAAAACAGAATTTCTGGACACGTACACAGTTTTGGTAATGGTTTGAGTGATTTACTGCTCTCATTCTAGGAAGATCTAGGTTAATGTGTCTTCATGAAAAGTGTTCATTTAAGTGTCCTTATAACATATTCAAATTTGAGAATTTTCCAAACTCATTTGATTATGTTTCTGGAATTAAACTTGGAGATGCACGAGTGGACCCGGTTTCTACCGGTTAGGGCCGGTTGTGGTTTTATGGTTGTTCTTGGTGTCTTGCTTGCTGGATTTTATGTGGTGATGTGGTTGACTTTTGGCATGCCTATAACTTGTGCGTGATGTTATGAGATTGGCTGTTCTATGATGATTGTTTGTTATTGTTACAAAAGGTGGCCTTATGGGCAATTAATTAAAAAAATAATGAGGTGTTGGGTTTGGACACCAAAACTTATTTGCTCAATAAAGGAATGAGGTTTTAAATTATGTGCGTGCAAAGTTTGACGGATTAATTTTGAGTATACGAGCGCTTATGAATTTATTTCTAAAAGTTTTGAACAAAAAAAAGAGGGTTACTAAAGATTGTTTTCAAAAGGGATGGTTGGGCAAGAAAATGGAAAAACAAATGAGGTGTCGGGTTGGACACAAGGTTTTATGTGCTCAATAGATCCGTGAGGTTTCAAAATAGATGCGTGCAAAGTTTGGGGGGTTGATTCCAAATACGTGATCCTGTACAAATTTATTTTGGGAAGTTTGAACAAAAAAAAAAAAAAGAGAAGGTTGCTAAGTTGACTTTTTTTTCTTTTTTTTTTAAGGGGGATTTGGTGTTCATGGCTATATGATGGAGGAGAAAGTTTACTTGATTGATGATGCGCCTGCATGGTTAGGTTAATTAAGTGGTTTAGTTTAATTAATCGCAATTTATTTAATTAATTATAATTAGTGTAAATTGTAACGGATTAGCTGTTTTTTTTAGAATTTTACGCTGATTCTCGTGGTTGAATTTATATGTGAAATTGATTGCCTGTTTGTGCAATTGAATGCTTGGTGATCGTTATGGATTATTATTGCAAAATTTGATTTTATGGTATTTAAATAGAAAAATACCGGGTGTCGGTTTTTTACGCCAAAATATTTTATGTACTATATAAAATCGTGAAATTTTAAAATGGGAGCGTACCGCGTTTAATGGTTTGATTTAAATACGTGACCACACACAATTATTTTACTGAGATTTTTAATATGAAGAAAATGGGTCAAGTTCATTATTTAAATACAAGGTATTTGGATGCAAAGCAAGGTGTTCTTGGTCAAGTATGTATGTGCATGTGGTCACTATCAGAACCTGTCAACTAATGGGAGTTGGGGAGGCGATGCCTAATTAGGTTTGGATGCCTCATGTCAACGAATGCCGGTTGTAGTGGAGGCTAGGCTGATACTCTTGTGTGGAATGCTATCTAGATGTAGACATTGCCGTGCCTGACGGAGTGGGATGACACCCAGTTATGCTGGATGATCACCGACTGTTGAGTTCGCCATGGTTGATGGGTCATAATAAATGGAACACGACTGAGTAGTTGTGATAGCTGTGCCTGATTATAGGGCAAAATTGTGTAACATAGTATGAGACGTGTCATAACGGTTTTACCTTATAATCAGGACTCATATGATTGTTTGAGAATGAAATGAGGTGTTCCAGTTATTAAATTACATTTGTTGCGTTTATAAGTGCATATATGTTGAGCTAATGTGTAGGGATGCACTGAGGCGATGTGAGTTTGTTTGTGGTGCCTGTTTAGGCTGCCTCTGGGCGAATTTGCGTCTTAATTGGGGCTTAGGGTTTGACTTGCTGAGATTTTATCTCACCCGTCGTGGGTAACATTTTTCAGGGCTGTAATGTGGAGATTTGCCGAGTGCGGATGTGGTGGGCGCGAGATGCGACACCCTTTTGGTTGGCCCCGCTGTTAGTGAAGTAGGTTGACCCTAGTCCCTGAAGGTTTTTGAGAGGGTTGGTTAGAAGTTGCTAGTGTAAGGGCTTGTAAATCAATAAACTTCCTAGGGTTAATCAGTTGAAAAGGAAATCATTGTTTATGGGGAAATTGTTCCTAGTGTTGACTATCCCTATGTTTGTTTTAGTCGGGGTTTATTTAATTCGCTTCCACATGTGCTTAATTGAAAGATAAAAAAAGAATGAGTTGGCGAAGCGTCTTGGAACGTCGCATTTTTAAGTCGATTGCCGAGGGGTATGCGCACGCTCGGGGTTCGGGACGTGACACTGCCCTTGCCTGCATAAATTACATTTAGCCCCTCTGCATAAGGAGAATTACAGTTCTGCTTTGTTTGCATAAAATTTCAATTTTGCCCCCATTAGGCATGAAAATTTATGATTTTACTCTTTTGGGTGTATAATTCGTATTTTACCCCTTACAAGTGAAATTTCAATTCTACCTTTGTGTGTAAAATTCCAGTTTTAACCCTTCTACACGTGATTTTACTGTTTTGCCCTTATGTGCAATTTTATGAATATTTTCTTGTGAAATTAAATATCGAGTGATCCATATATATTTAATTAGTTGAAGATCGGCCACAACATCTTTAGTTATATTAAATTAAATATATTAAGAGCCTTTGGATCACATATAGTCAAAGATATTAATTGTGGTTAGTCACATTAATATTATGAATTTTATCCCACAAGAATTTTCAATATATTAATGTAATTAATTAGAATGAAATATTATTTTATCTTTCTTAATTTACCCACAGGGATTGAGAAAGGGAATTTAATTTGATAGTTTCATCATGTAGTAATTATGAATCTATTTAAATTAGAAACTTAGCCCATATACAGTTTTTGCTGTTATGTGATTCATATTTTCTAACTTGTTTTACGTTGATAAAATATGATATAAGTTTATTTGTCTCAAATATATTCATACATAAGTTTTCCTTTGATTATAATGCAGTCTTACCACCTACGATTAGTTCTGATATAATTGTCTTGTAGTTGAAGAGTAATAACTACAAAGAATGGATGTAATTAATCCTTATCTAATTGGGGTGCATAAATATTAATTATGCTCTATGGTCAAACGAACTACCTAAACCTACTGAAGTTGGCACTCAAGCTGAATACACTCTTATACACGATGGGAGCGGTCCAATCGCTTTAGTATAATGTACATAAGGACAAAACTTTCTACTAGCATTTGTGGTTTAGTCATTCAGCATAACAATGTCAAGGAATTGTTGAAGGTTATTGATGCATAATTTGAGTCTTCATAGAAGGTGCATACCATGATCTTGATTATGAATTTCTTATCATTGAAGCTTACTAGTGCAAGAGGTGTGCATGAGCACATCATGAAGGTGAGGGATATTGCACCTCAAATAAAGAATCTTGATGTTGAACTATCAGAATTCTTTTTTGTATACTATATCCTGAACACTCTCCAATAAGAGTATGATTCTTTCAAGATCTCTTACAACATACATAATACTAAATGGTCAATCAATAAACTTATGGTCATGTGTGTTTAAGAGGAAGAGAGGCTGCTAATGGAAAAAGGAGAAAGTGCTCATATACCAACACGGGATAAATATAAAGGGCAAGACAAGCAGAAGGGAAAAGGTAAATACCTCTACCTCCCCGAATTGGCATTAAGAAGGAACCCAAAAAAAGAAAGAGCACATGAAGAAGGATTACACCAACTTTAATGCCCGACTCAAGGAGAAAGATAACCTACTCTCATGTGTTAGTTATGAATCTAACATGGTCGATGTGAGTCACAACACTTCATGGATTGATTTTGGTTCTACAATCCACATTTCAAATTCCTTGCAGAATTTTTAGAATTAGCGGAAATCAATGAGAAGTGAACAAAACATCTATTCCGAAAACAAGATGCGTTCACGTGTGGAAACTATTGAGATATGTAGATTAGTTCTCAATTGTGATTTTATTTTGAATTTAGAAATGACCTTTTATATTCCTAGTTTCGCTAGGAATTTAATTTCAATTTCAAGACATGTATATTTGAGATACTCTTTTGAATTTTCAAGTTCAATATTCACTTTATTGTATAAAATCTAAAATTATTGGGAGTGGTATTTTATTTGATTGTCTCTTTTGAATTAATTTACAAGACAATGACATTTGTAATGCGATGCATGTTCACAATAATGCTGGCATAAAGCGATGTGTTGTGAATGCGGATTCTTCTATGTTGTGGTAAGAGACATATCTCCATAAATATAATTAAGTTATTAGTAAATGATGGAGTACTTGGTACTCTAGATTTTACTTATTATGATACTTGCTTAGATTGCATAAAGGGAAAGCAAACCAATAAGTTAAAGAAATGTGCTAAGAGGAGTATGGAAATATTAGAAATCATACATACAGATATTTGTAGTCAAAATATGGACTCAAATGATTAGAGATACTTCATCTATTTCATAAACGATTATTCAAGATTTATATTTCTCTACTTACTTTGTAATAAACACGAAGTGCTAAATGCCTTTAAGGTATTTAAAATCGAAGTAGAAAAACAATGTAATAACCAAATTAAGATCGTGGGATCAGATAGAGGTGAAGAATACTATAATAGATATGCTGAAGATAGACAAGCGCATGGTCCATTTGCAAAGTTTCTTGAAGAGCATGGAATTATTACTCAATACACTATGCCTGGTTCTCCGAACTAGAATGGTATAGTAGAAAAAAGAAACTGAACTTTATTGGATATGATGAAGAGTATGCTTAGCAACTCCAAACTTCCTAAGTCCATGTGGATTGAGTCTCTTAAAATAACAGTGTATATATTAAATCGAGTTCCAACCAAAGCCGTCCCAAAGACGTCTTTTGAGTTATTTAAAGGTTGGAAATCCAGTTAGTAACCTGTACGCGTTTGGGGATGCCTGTCTGAAATAAGTGTCACGCCCCGAACTCCAAGTACGCGAACATCCCTCAGTGGTCTATTAAAAATGCGATGTCCCAAGCACGTCGCTGACCCATTCTTTTTTATCTTTCGATTAAGTACATGCAGAAGCGAATTAAATAAACCCCCAGTCAACAAACAAACACTCAGAATAGTAAAGCACAACAAAAGTTGCCGAAAACAACTTATTTATTTATCCATTGTTGCCCCTAGGAAGTTTAATGATTACAAGCCCTTACACCGGCAACTTCCAACCAACCAACAAAAACCAACGGTGGGCCAGGGTTAACCTAAACTTCACTAATGGGAGGGCCAGCCAAAAGGTGTCGCATCTCACGCCCACCACATCCGCACTTAGCAGATCTCCATGCTACGGCCTTGAAAATGTTTAACTACCACGGGTTGAAATAAAATCTCAGCGAGTCAACAGCCTAAACCCTGATTAGGACGCAAATTCGCCACGAAGGCGGCGGCCCAAGCACGCACGTACCATACAAAACTCACCTTGCCTTGGCACATCCCTGCAGGTTAGCACATCACATATGCCATTATTAATATGACAAGCATAATTAATAACCGAAACACATAATTCTCACCCTCCAAACATTCACATGGGTCCCATTATAAGGTAAAACCATTATGGCACGTCCCATATCATGCCTAACAATTTTGCCCCATAATTAGGCGCAAAACATCACAACCATTCAAGTGTGTTCTGATTATTACGACCCATCAGGCCACGGCCAACTAAAAAGTTGATGGCCATCTAATGTAACCGGGTTTCGTCCCGCCCCATTGGGCACGGCTGTCACATCTCGATCCTTAGGCACGCACCCATTCCTTACCTGGTCGATATAATAGCGACGTCCCATGACGCATCGCTGACCCATTCATTTTAATACGCAAGCGGAAGCATATAAATAATCTCCAGACAATAAAACAATGGGATAGAAAAGTAGGGCCATATTTTTCACAATTGAAAAACCACAACCACACTTTTATACAAAGCAAACCTCATAGTATATTACAACACTATTACCAAAGTTAGATCTATCACACATAGATACACACTCAGGGTTTGCAAAACGGGTGAGGGTTTCAATCCTCATCGGGGTCATACTCTGGATCCTCCTCTGGATCCTCTTCAGATTCTTCTTCAGGTTCCTCCTCTTCGGGTTCCTCCTCCTCTTCCTCGACTACTCCTTCCTTGACACTCCAGCTGGAACTCACGTCAGTGTATAACGAAGATTCAGGATCACCGAGCTTAGGATCTCTGGCATCGATCACCACTCCATCCTTGGGATCTATCGTCCCTTTCTTGAACGCTTCCTCTAAGACGAACAGAGGAACATCACATTCCGACATGCGACGCTCCCTTTGCCCATCGTGATAATCACGATACCACGATCGGTACTCATGGGATACATTATTGGGTCCACCCACGTCAACCCCGATCGTGGATTTCACTAATACATACTCCAAGCCTTCAGGGTGGGGGTGTATCGGGAAGTGATATTCTCTCTCAGAGATCTCTTCGGATATACCGAAATGCATGAGAGGACGAGGGGGTGGAGGTGCTGCCATCTAGGGGCCTAAAATGTTGTCCCACAATGGGGGAAAACTACGTCTCAGCAAGTTCTACCCCCTAAGACCCGATTAGGAAACTAATATGTCATAAGGGCTGCCTATGCACAACACTGGTCAGAAGACTTACCTTGGCATCAGATTCCACCTGCAATTCAACACAGTTCAAATAGGCACCCAATCAATCACCACAGATCTAAACATCGATCAATCAACCTTGTTGATTACATGTCACCAAGACCCTTTCTTGGTCGGCTCATCTCATACTATCTATAAAATTTGCTTATATCAGGACTACTCACTGCTAAGCTGATGAATAGATGGTATAGCTCGCTTATGAGATGATCGGGTATGCTGCTAGCTACCATATCGCACTTAGGCTGATATAGTATACCGACAGTGCTTACTCTAAGTTGATAAGTTATACAGCTCTCTGTTAAGCTACCATATCAAAGCTCGTAGGATGATATAGTATATCGAAATATTCAATTTAAATTGATAAGGTATACTACTCTCTGCTAAGCTGCCATATCAGAGCTCGTAGGCTGATATAGTATACCGGTATACTACTCTCTGCTAAGTTGACATATCGCCCATGGGCTGATATAGTATACCCTTTCAAACATACATCCAAATCAATCGTTTTATCATTCTCGATAAAAATAGCAGTGTGTGGGTACACGGTTGGCCTTAACCAAAATACAATAATTTCGCTTTAGAACATTCCACCAGTTTCAACAGCTCATAAACATATTTTTGGCGCTGTAAATCGGCGCTCGGTGATTTTCCAATTAATTACTCAAATTAATTAATTTTGGGATAAAATACCCCCAACCACAATCACCTTCAAGTCTCACAAACCGTCAGTCAATTAAATAAACAGAATGCACCACTACAATCAGCACGAAATTTTGGTCACCGGCTATCTTGGTCTAATTTTTGAAAAATAAATAATTACTAAAAATAATAAATAAATGCTAATAAATCCAATTTATGCCCATAATGCCTAATTAGACGCCGAAACGGACCCGGAAAATTTCCGAGACTCGTTCAATAAATACTAGAGTCTATTTACTCGATAATTGTACTATCTAACCATCTAACATGCAACAGTAAAGTGCTAAATTAATTACTCTAATCTAACATATCCACCTAATCACACTTAATTAAATCTAATCAACCCCTAAGTATCATTAGTCTACTAAGCGAGGATTAGTGAGTTAAACTCATTTGTTTTGCGAACCGAGTGGTTCTAAACGTTGAGAATGCAACGGGGGCCGATTATCTCCAAAGCAGGCCTAAGTTTTGAGGTTCGGAACCACCTCAAAATGGGCCACAAAGCTTGCTGGAAACCCACAAAATCAACCTTTGTTTTGAGCTACAAAATAGAGTAAACAAATTGATGATGACAAAGCATGACCGGTGGAGGCGGCTAGGGTGCTCGGTGGGTTGAATGACGACTTCGGTGGGCTTCCACAGCCACTCACGGCAGTTGGACAGTCACCTGGGTGCACGGACAGAGGCGAATGACAGCTTGGACGCATGGCTAGGCGGAGTAGCGATGGCGGCGAGCACACGAGGCAAGGACGACATGCGGCGGTGTGAATGGCGGTGTGAGGCGGCTCCTCGGCTTGCAGGCTATTTTCGTGACCTCAGCTCCTCTCCTCTGTGATTTTTGGACTTCACACGGCACCTTGGATGGAGGAGGAAGGAGTCTTGGGTGGTAGATGGGGGAGAGAGGGAGAGATGGGGGACAAGGGCTCCACAATCTATTTTTTTCCACACAAATGTTCCCTTGACCAACCTACACCACCCTCACCTTCCATGGCTCTCATTCAGCTACAAAGGCACACCCTAGGACACTTGAATTGGTCCAAAAAGGCTAGGCAAGGGGGGAGCTACGAATTTCCTCACTTTTGGCTTCAATTGGACACTTATTCTTGCTCAATTCAATCTTATTTGGCCCTCACAAATTCAGTTGACACCTCAAAGATCAAGTTGGTATTTTTCCTTCACCAATTGATCCCACTTGCTTCCCAATTTCGCGATAAAAAATGGTCATGACCTTTTTCTGGACAAAAATGGCCATAGGACGACTTTTTCCCAAAAAATCTCGGTTTGCAGAAAAATCTTCTAAGACTGAGTCGACGCTCCTAGAATTTATTGTGACATGATCGAATCTTCAATTTATGAAATCGGACTCAAATTTGCGGTTAATTTCCATTTGACGCGTTTTTAGCGTGACTTAGGTTATGGGGTAACTTTTAGAAATTTTTAGTGCAAATGATCCGTGGTCAATTTTCTTCGAGCCACAGTGAACCCACTTGACTCATTGGCGACTCTCAGTTGTCGTGAAAATATCGAGAATTCAAATACGGACACAAAGTACCAAAACAATAAGAAAATCAGTCTAGTGTTGGCCGACGAGAATTTTTCAATTTAATGGTGTCACCCACAATGAGCCGCACATCTCAATCGAACTAACCTATCTTTAATCTTAAATCGATTTTTAACTGTACCGTACTGGCCTCTAAAGATAAGCATGGTCGATAAGCCGATTCTTAGTCGAATTTTCAAGTCTATTGCCTTAAAATTCTTTAATAGTTTCCCCAGATAGTCTAGTTATCTCGAGAGTGATCGGCTCTGAGAACAGCCTTATAGGCGCGTTCATGAAATGTCCGATTTATTCAGTAGAAAACAGGATTGAAAATTTGGGATGTCACAACTCTTCCCCTCTTATAAAAATTTCGTCCTCGAAATTTAAATCATTTACAAAACTTAAGCAAAAAGGTGAGGATACAATTGTCTCATTGACACTTCAGTCTCCCACGTTGCTCCTTTAGTATTGTGGTGTTGTCAGACCATTTTAACCAATGGAATGGTCTTCGTACGCAGAACTTGCTCTTTTTGATCCACAACCTGAACCGGGCTTTCAACATATGACACACGGTGATCCATGTCCAATTCCTCAAAATTGAGCACGTGAGTCGAGTCAGGCTCATACTTCCTTAACGTCGACACGTGAAAGATGTCGTGCACTTGCACCAATCTTGGCGGCAACGCAAGACGATACGCTAAGGTCACAATTCTCTTAAGAATCTCAAATGGACCTACATACTTTGGACTCACCTTGCCTTTCTTTCCAAAGCGCGAAGTTCCCCTCATTGGTGACACCTTTAGAAAAATGTGATCACTAACTTGGAATTCCAATAACCTCTGACGCTTGTTTGCATAACTTTTCTGTTTGCTCAGTGCGGTCTTTAATCTGCCTCTGATTACTGCCACGGCATCCACTGATTGTTGGACCAACTCTGGGCCTATGATCTTCCTTTCCCCAACTTCATCCCAACACATTGGTGTTCTATACACTCTGCCATACAACGCTTCAAAAGAAGCCATTTTAATACTCTGTTGATAACTATTGTTATAGACAAATTCCACTAGGTGAAGCTGATCTTCCCAACTTCTTTTGAAGTCTAGTACAAAAACTCTCAGCATGTCCTCAAGGGTCTGAATTGTCCTCTCAGACTGAACATCCGTCTGAGGACGATATGCCATATTGTACTGAAGCTTTGTACCTAAAGCACTTTGCAAGCTCTTCCAAAAAGCGGCGGGGAACCTCGGGTCTCTATTTGAGGTTATCGTAATCGGCACTCCATGTATACAAACCACCTGACGCACATACAGATCTGCATGTCTATCCAGACTGAGGTCCTTTCGAACTGCAGTGAAGTGAGCCAACTTTGTCAATCTGTCGACTACCACCCAAATCGAATCATTTTCTCTTTGACTCCTTGGTAGTCCGATCACAAAATCTATCGTGATATGCTCCCATTTCCATTTTGGGATCTCAAGAGGTTGTAGAAGTCCTCCCAGCTTGCAATGTTAGGCTTTTACCTACTGACATGTCAAATACTTGGCGACATATTTGGCAATATTCGCCTTCATACCTGATTACCGATAGTGTTGATGCAGATTCTGATATATCTTGGTACTTCTAGTATAAATGCTATAACTACTACGATGTGCTTCAGATAAAATATCCTCTTTAAGCTTTACATCGTTAGGTACAATCAAACGTCCTCGGAACCTTAATGTTCCTTCATCAGAAATCTGAAAATCAGCATTTCTTTTCTCAATGTCTTCATGTAGGATTTTCTGTACATCTAGATCTGTCGGTTGGAGTAACTTGTTTCTGATCTGGACATCCGATTCAATTTGAGGGTAGCCATAAGACTTGAAAGGTGGCCTACCTCAAACTTGAATATCAAATCTCGAGCTTTCTCAATTAAGTTCCATTCCTTAATCAGTATATGAGCAATTGAAGACTTTCGACTCAAAGTATCGGCAACCTTATTTGCCTTCCCCGGGTGATATAGAATATCACATTCGTAGTCCTTCAGCAATTCCATCCATCTGCGTTGTCTCATGTTGAACTCCTTCTGTGAGAATAGGTACTTGAGACTTTAATGGTCCATGAAGATCTGGAATTTTTCCCCGCATAGATAATGTCTCCAAATCTTCAAGGCGAACATAATTGCCGCGAGCTCTAAGTCATGCGTCGGGTAATTTTGTTCATGAAGTCTCAACTGATAGGATGCGTATGCAACAACTTTGCCATGTTGCATCAATACACAACCCAAACCTCTAAATGATGCATCATTGTAGATCTCGAATCCTCTAGGACCAGATAGAATGGTCAGTACAAGTGTGGTAGTCAGCTTTTCCTTAAGCTTTCGAAAAATACCATCGCACTTGTTTGTCCAAACAAATTTCTCTTATTTCTTTAGAAGTTTTGTCAGAGGCGATGCCAAAGATGAGAACCCTTCCACAAACCGTCTGTAATATCTTGCCAAACCCAGAAAACTACTGATTTCTGTCACTGTAGTCGGTTTTGGCCAATTGATCACGGTTTCTATCTTGCTTGGGTCCACTGAAATTCCTTCGCTTGAGATTACATGCCCTAAGAAAGCAACACGAGTCAACCAAAACTCGCACTTACTAAACTTGGCATACAATTGATGAACTCTCAGCTTTTGCAGCACTAATCTTGGATGATTCTCATGTTCTTCGTCACTCCTCGAATATACCAGGATATCATCGATGAACACGATCACAAACTTATCTAGATATTCCTTGAATACTCTGTTCATCAAATCCATGAAAGCAGCTGGATCATTCGTCAAGCCGAATGGCATCACTGTGAACTCGTAATGGCCATACCGAGTACGAAATGCTAACTTAGGAATGTCCTCCTTCCTAATTCTTAGATGATGATATCCTGTTCTTAAGTCGATCTTCGAGAATATCGACACTCCTTGCAATTGATCGAACAAATCATCGATCCTTAGGAGTGGATACTTGTTCTTAATCGTTACCTAATTGATTTGCCAATAGTTGATGCACAGGCGCAATGAACCATCTTTCTTCTTTACAAATAGAACTGGTACTCCCCAAGGTGATGCACTGGGACGAATAAATCCCTTATCCAAAAGTTCTTGCATCTACACATTCAGTTCTTTCAACTTAGATAACGTCATCCGGTAAGGAGTCTTAGAGATTGGCTCTATCCCGAGTGCCAGTTCAATAACGAACTCTATCTTCTCTCTAGTGGTAATCCTGACAATTCATTTGGAAAGACATCAGGAAATTCTTACACTACTGCAATGTCTTCCATCTTTAGCTCCTCAACTGTCGATAGTTGCCAAGTAACATTGGCAACCCTCGTTTAACAAAGTAGTTGCCTCTGGCGACGAGATCAAGGAAATCGAGGGTCCTCCTCGATTCCCAATAAACTCGAAGCTCTCGTCCTCTAACAGGTCAAATTGAATCACCTTGCAATAGCAGTCTGTTTTAGCTCATTGCTTGATGAGCTAGTCCATGCCAATTATTAAATTGAAATCATACATGGCTAGGACTAATAAATCTATTTTCCCCACTCGCTTACCAATCTCTAACTTGCAACAAGAACAACCCAAAGTAGCTATTACTTTATCCTTAAATGGTGTAGATATGCAAACGGCTGACTCTAACAATTTAGGACTAACTCCTATCAACTTAACATATTGTTCAGCAATGAAGGAATTGGTTGCTCCCAGATCAAACAAAGCGTAAGCAGGATGGTCGTTCAGCGAAACCATACTTGTGATCATGTTAGGCGCAGCTTCTGCCTGACCTTATGTGATGGCATACACCGTGCCCTGTACTGGTGGTCTCAACTGTCCTCCTTGTGCCGTGTTCTATGGCGCACCTCTTATCTGACCTATAGGTTGCGGCAGCAGCAACTGCGGTTGTCCACTTGGCTTGTTAGGACAATCTCTGGCCCTATGGCCCTGTCGGCCACATTCAAAATAGGCGCCCGTCCTTCGAAGGCATTTATTCAAACCATGTCGTCTTCCACAAAGGCGACAGATCTCTATCCGAACTAGTCCAGACTTGCCAACTCCACCCTTCCTGTTGGGTAGGATTGGGAATCTATTTCCAAGCATGGGTCTCTTCCCCTGCCGGATTCCTTCTCTATGAGAGTTGAACCTCGATTCAGATGAGGCAGCTTGCTCATTCAAACTCCTTTTAAACAGTTGTGACGATAAATTTCTCGGTAATCGATTAAATCAAATGGCACCAGTGGCTGTTTCAACTCTTGTCGAAGGCCATTCTTAAACCTTCGAGCCTTCTCTTCGGGGTCTTCAATAAACCTCAGAGCATACTGGGATAGCTCCGCAAACTTGGCCCCATATTGGTCCACTGTCATCACCCCCTGATGAAGACGCTGAAATTCCTCTATTTTTTGCTCCCTGGCGTTCCTTGAGAAGTACTATTCATTGAATGCCTAGAGGAATGCATCCCACAGCGGAATCACTCCTTCTGGAATCACTGTCTCTCTGGCAGCTCTCCACTAGGTGTTAGCATTACCCTGTAACTGATATACTGCCAAGGTTACCTTCTCAACTTCGATGCACATCAGAAGTGCGAAGGCTTTCTCCAAATTCTGTATCCATAGTGAAGCGGCCTCAAGATCTCCAGTACCCGTGAACCTTGGCGAGCTCAACTTTAAGGACTCCTCCACTAGTTTATGTATCGGCCTCTCTCTATCTGCACCTATATTCCCAGCTGGAATATCAGCAAGTGCGGTGATAGGTGTAGCAATAGGTACGGCAGTAGCTGCAGTAACAACAGTAGTAGTGGCGGCTGCAACAACGGCAGTGAACGCGACAGCTTGATCCTGGGCCTGTTGCCCCATCAACTCTCTCATGGCATTCAAAGCTTGGTCGATCTTGATGTTTCTCTAGTCATCAGCACCAACGGGAGGTGGTGTTACTCCACTAGCAGTGGCCTGTGCTTGTGCCCTACCTCTGCCTCCTCGGGTACCGACCCTGATCGACGACCTAACCCGAGTTGTAGGCTTAACAGTTCTCTTGGTCGAAGTTCTTTGCTCTTGCTTGCTCATGGTTCAGCCTTTATACTGAAACTTGTCTTCCAAATCCACACTGGATTAGAAGATGAGCGATCCACATACAGCAAACAATTTTACCATTCAACTACCACAAACATGCACAAGGATGAATTTAAAAGTCTTTCCTACCACTATCCCATGAATCATCGCACCTTATCACTCCAATACCTAACCTGGCTCTGATACCACAAAAGGGGGACATCATGCCCCGATCCTCGGGCACGCATCCATCTCTTACCTGGTCGATATAATAACGATGTTTCAGGACGCATCACCGACCCATTCATTTTAATACACAAGCGGAAGCATATAAATAATCCTCAGACAATAAAACAATGGGATAGAAAAGTAGGGCCATAGTTTTCACAACTGAAAAACCACAACCACACTTTTATACAAAGCAAATCTCATAGTATATTACAATACTATTAACAAAGTTAGATCTATCACACATAGATACACTCAGGGTTTGCAAAACAGGGTGAGGGTCTCAATCCTCATCGGGGTCATACTCCAGATCCTCCTTTGGATCCTCTTCAGATTCTTCTTTAGGTTCCTCCTCTTCAGGCTCTTCCTTTTCAGGTTGCTCCTCCTCTTCCTCGATTACTCTTTACTCGACACTCCAGCTGGAACTCACATCAGAGTATACCGAAGATTCAGGATCGTTGAGCTTAGGATCTTTGGCATCGATCACCACTCCATCCTTGGGATCTGTCGTCCCCTTCCCGAATGCTTCCTCTAAGACGAGCAGAGGAACATCACCTTCCGGCATGGGACCCTCCCTTCGCCCATCGTGATAATCACGATACCACGACTAGTACTCATGGATACATTATTGGGTCCACCCACGTCAACCCTGATCGTGGATTTCACCAATACATACTCCAAGCCTTTAAGGTGGGGGTGTATCGAGAAGTGATATTATTTCTTAGAGATCTCTTCAGGTATACCAATATGCATGGGAGGACGAGGGGATGGTGGTGCTACCATCTAGGGGCTTGAAATGTTGTCCAACAACGGGGTGAGACTACGTCTCAGCAAGTTCTACCCCTTAAGACCCGATTAGGAAACCAATATGCCATAAGGGCTGCCTATGCACAACACGAGTTAGAGGACTTACCTTAGCCTCAGATTCCATATGCAATTCAACACAGTTCAAATTGGCACCAAATCAATCACCATAGATTAAAACATCGATCAATCAACTTAGTCGATTACATGTCATCACAACCCTTTCTTGGTTGGCTCATCTCATACTATCTATAAAGTCTGCTTATATCAGGACTGCTCACTGCTAAACTGATAAATAGATAGTATAGCTTGCTTTTGAGATCATTGAGTATACTACTCTTTGCTAAGCTGCCATTTCACTCTTAGGCTGATATAGTATACCGACACTGCTCAATCTAAGTTGATAAGGTATACAGCTCTCTTTTAAGCTACCATATCAGAGCCTGTAGGAGGATATAGTATATCGACATATTCAATTTAAACTGATAAGGTATACTGTTCTCTGCTAAGTTGTCATATCAGAGCCCGTAGGCTGATATAGTATATCGGTATACTACTCTCTGCTAAGCTGACATATCGCTCGTGGGCTGATATAGTATACCCTTCCAAACATACATCCAAATCAATCTTTTTTTCATTTTCGATAAAAATAGCCGTGTGTGGGTACACGGTTGGCCTTAGCCAAAATACAATAATTTTGCTTTAGAACATCCCACTAGTTTCAATGGCCCATAAACATATTTTTGGCGTTGTAAACCGATGCTCGGTGATTTTCCAATTATTTACTGAAATTAATTTATTTTGGGATAAAATACCCCCGACCACAATCACCTTCAATTCTCACAAATCGTCAGTCAATTAAATAAACGGAATACACCACTATAATCAGCACGAAATTTTGGTCACCAGCTATCCTGGTCTAATTTTCGAAAAATAAATAAATAAATAAATAAATATTGAAAATAATAAATAAATGCCAATAAATCCAATTTAGGCTCGTAATGCCTAATTGGATGCCGAAATGGATCCAGAAAATTTTCGAGACTCGTTCAATAAATACTAAAGTCTATTTACTTGCTAATTGCACTATCTAACCACCTAACATGCAACGGTAATGTTTTAAATTAATTACTCTAATCTTATATATCCACCTAATCACACTTAATTAAATCTAATCAACCCCTAAGCATCATTAGTCTACTAAGCAAGGATTAGTGAGTTAAACTCACTTGTTTTGCTGGCCGAGCGATTCAAAATGTCGGGAATGCAACGGGGGCTGATTGTCTCCAAAGCGGGCCTAGGTTTCGAGGTTTGGAACCACCTTAAAACAGGCCACACAGCTTGCTAGAAACCTACAAAATCAGCCTCTGTTTTAAGCCGCAAAACAGAGTAAACAAGTTGGTGATGGCAAAGCACGACCGATGGAGGCGACTAAGGTGCTCGGCGGGTTGAACGGTGGCTCCGGTGGGCTTCCACAACCACTCACGGCAGCTGGACAGCCACCCGGGTGCATAGACAGAGGCGGATGATGGCTGGGACGCATGGCTAGGCGGAGTAGCGATGGCGGCGTACACGCGAGGCGAGGACGGCGTGCGGCAGTGCAAACGGTGGCATGAGGCGGCTCCTTAGCTTGCAAGCTGTTCTAGCGACCTTAGCTTCTCTTCTCTGCAATTTTTGGATTTCACATGGCAACTTGGATGGAGGAGGAAGGAGTCTTGGGCGGTAGATGGGGGAGAGAGCGAGATATGGGGGACAAGGGCTCCACAAGCCATTTTTTTCCACACAAATGTTCCCTTAACCAACCTAGACCACCCACACCTTCCATGGCTCTCCTTCAACCACCAAGGCACACCCTAGGACACTTGAATTGGTCCAAAATGGCTAGGCAATGGGAGGAGCTATGAATTTCCTCACTTTTGGCTTCAATTGGACACTTATTCTTGCTCAATTCAATCTCATTTGGCCCTCACATATTCAATTGACACCTCAAAGATCATATTGGTATTTTTCCTCATCAATTGATCCCACTTGCTTCCTAATTTCGTGATAAAAAATGGTCCCAGCCTTTTTTTGGATAAAAAGGCCCTAAGATGACTTTTTCCCAAAAAGTCTCGGTTTGCAGAAAATTTTTTTGAGACTGAGTCAATACTCCTAGAATTTATTGTGACATGACCGAATCTTCAATTTCTAAAATCAGTCTCGAATTTGCGGTTAATTTCCATTCAACGCGTTTTTAGCATGACCTAGGTTACCGGGTAACTTTTAGAAATTTTTGGTGCAAATGACCCGTGGTCGATTTTCTTTGAGCCACAATGAACCCACTCGACTCATTGGCAACTCTCGGCTTCATGAAAATCTCGAGATTTCAAATACGAACATAAGGTACCAAAACAAAAAGAAAATTAGTCTAGTGTCGGCCGACGAGAATTTTTCAATTTAGTGGTGTCACCTACGATTAGCCACACATCTCACTCAATCCAACTTATCTCTAATCTCAAATCGATTTTTAACGTGCCGTGCTCGGCCTCTCTAAAGATAAGCACGATTGAGAAGCCAATTCCTGGTCGAATTCTCAAGTCTATTGTCTTAAAATTCTTTAATGGTTTCCCTAGATAATCTAGTTATCTCGAGAGTGATTAGCTCTGAGAACAGCCCTATAGGTGCATCAATGAAATGTCCGATTTATTCAGTCGAAAACAAGATTGAAAATTTGGGATGTCACAACGGCAACGTCTAGAACCTCTGCCTAGACGACATTTCATAAAGGACCATCGGTCTGGCCTCAACCGTGACTTGGCTTCCAAACCCCTGCCGGGCATCCGATAAAAATTGGGCATCATCCCCAAACTCCCGTTGAGTGACAGGTTTAATTACGTGACCACACAAGCATATAATCAATCAAACAAACTTTTATTTCCATTATTTAGCCAAGAACACCAAAATCTCTTTTCAAATAATAAACCTTGCAACTCTCTTTCTCTCTCCCTCTTTTTGTTCAAACTTTCCGAAATAAATTCGTACAGGGTCACATATTTGAAATGAACCAATTAAACTTTGCACGCATCTAGTTTGAAACCTCACAGTTTTATTGAGCACATAAAACTTGGCGTCCAAACCCGACACCATATTTCTTTTCTATTTCTTTGTCCAACCACCATTTTTGAAAACAATTTAGAGTAACCCCCTTTTTTTTTCTTTAAAACTTTCTGAAAGAAATTCGTGTGTGCTCACGTACTCAAAATTAACCCGTCAAACTTTGCACACTTTTACTTTAAAACCTCCTTGTTTTGTTGAACAAATAAGTTTGGTGTCCAAACCCAACACCTCATTGTTTTTCTATTTAAAAACTTATAAAGCCATCTTTTGACCTAAAAAAAAAAAAATTGGAACCAACATAGAGCAACCAATCTCATAATATTACACATAGGTTCTCAGCATGCCAAAAATCAACCAAATCACAAAACATACATTTTCCAGCAAGTAAGACACCAGGAATAACCACAAGACCACAACCAGCTCTCACTGGCAGAAACCGAGTCTACTCGCACGTCTCCAAGATTAATTTCAGAAACATAACTAAACGAGTTCAGAAAATCCTCAAATTTAAATATATTATAAAGGACACTTAGAGGAACACTTTTTATGAGACACCTTGACCCAGATCTTTCTAAAATAAGAGCAGTAAATCGCTCAAACCATTACCAAAATTGTGTCCGAGCCCATAAATTATGTTTTCCAAAACTAGATTGGTTTGAGGTCCAAAACTCATCCATTTGCTCTGAAATTTGATTATGCTAAACTTCAAGATATGATGAAATTTTTTTTTTAGGAAACTCTTTCGAAAATAGAACCATAAGAGTTGATAAAAATCCTTTAAACACAAAAAGATCACGGGTTCAAGCACAAAACGAGATTCTGCCTTATATGCAACAAAGCTAAAATCTTGTTCTTTTAAATCCAAAAAATCTTGAGTAAAATATATGTCATAAATGAAGATGTTTAGAACATTTTTCAAGAAGGAAGCAATCTCGAAATCGTAGCACATTGTAACCCACGAAAATAGCAAACAACGAGTGTCCAGTAAACATATCCGAAGAGAAATCTAGACTTAGCACTTTTTAATTAACCTAACCATGATTAACTAACCTAACCATGGTTACTTAACTTAACCATGGTTAACTAACCTAACCAAGCTTAGTTAACATTAGTCTAGGATTAACTAAACTAGTCTTCATTAGCACTACTCTAAACACCCCCTAAGTGCAATTAACGGCCTAATCAATGATTAGGGAGTTAACTCACTATTTTCGATGACGATGGCGACAAAAACTCGAGGCAACTGAGTCTCGAACGGAGGCTTGACAAAGGCGGTGGCTGCCCTATGAGTCTCGACCAAGGAGAGAGGGAACTCAGCTTGGGGCTAGTGCATGGCCGTGGGGCTGTGGTGGCTGGCCATGTGGTGAGGCAATGAAGCGGTTGTGGTGGAACTGCTGTTGTGGCGTGGCGAGGTGGAGTTGAAGCAGCGAAGGAGATGGCGTGGCTGTGGTGTGGTGGGCTGGTCGATGATGGTGTTTCGGTGGTGCTGGGCTGAGGCGTGGAGTTTCGATGGATGATGGTGGGTTTACGGCGTGTGGTGCTGGAGTCCTGGTGTGAGTGCTACTGGTGGGGGATGTGGGATGGTGCGTTGGTGAGATGATGATGATGTTGGGGTGGAGCAGCAGCCAGGCGAAGGGAAATGGGAAAGGGGTTTAACGGTAGGGGAAGAAAAGAAGAAAAGAAGAAATGAAGAAGGACAGCTGGTGGGGGGGTGAACGTGCATGGAAAGAGAGGGGAAAGAGAGAGAGAAAGGAAGAAAGAGAGAAAGGGATAGGCTAGCCAATGAAAAACTTAGCAAAATATCAAACCTATCATCACCATGCCCCCAAAGTCTTCATGCCTCAAAGTCTTGTGTCCAACCAATCACAATTTAGTTCTAATTTCTCACAAATAAACTAATTTAGGGGTAGAAAAACCCTATTTTTCAACCCATACGAATTTCCTTTTCCATTTTCTTTTTGTACAAAAATAGTTTTTTCGCAAAAATTTCAAGCTCAACGAAAATTTGCCGAAAGATGAGATGACGTCCAAAAAATAAACAGTGACACACTCAAACGTTCGATTTCCGAAATTGAATTCAATTTCATGGTTAAAATCAACCGAACGCGACTTTAGTACAACCTAACCTATCGGGTAGCTTTTAGGGGTTTTAGCATGTTTGAGCCGTGGTCAATAATTTTCAATCCACGTTTGTGCATCTTCGAATCATAGACGACCCTCGGTTGTCATAAAATCACGAGGTTTCAATTATGTGTCCCGAATATAATATTGATAGAAAATCTGGTTATTGCCGTTCGACGCAAATATCGCAATCATGCAGAACCACCCACAATTCGATTACATACTTCTATCAAATCGGCTTATATCTGTTTGCTAATCGATTTATAACGGTGTCGTATTAACCCTTGCCAATTATCATGGTCGAGTGGTCGATTTCTAATTAAATTCTCTAGTCTACTGCGTTTATATCCCTTGATGGTCTCACCTAATAGATTAGTTAACTTGTGAGTGATTAGTTCCGAGTACATTAACTATAAGCGCATCGACAAAGCAACCATTTCATATATTCGAAACGGGGCCAAATTTCGGGATGTCACAATAAGAGTTTACATTCCACATGAAAATAAGTTAGACTCAAGGACTATAAGTAGGTATTTCATTGGATATGCAAAAAAGTACAAGGGATATAGGTTTTATTGTCCATCTCATACTAGGTTTGTGGAATCGAGAAACGCTAAATTTCTCAAAAATTACCTAATCAGTGAAATCAATTAATTTGGGGACCTTCTTCCTATAGAAGATCATTTAGATACTCAACATTTCATCTCAGGTACTGTATTAGTTGTTGTTTACAACGTCCCTTCAGGTCAACCAACTATTGAACAACCAATCATTGAAGATCCATAAGTTGTTCATATTGATTCGACAGACTTAACTATTCAGCAATTACCAGATACTATTGAGCTTGTAGTTGAACAACAAATTCCTCAGAAGAATGTTGACACAACATTAAGAAGATCTACTAAGATGAAGAAATTAGTAATTCTTAGTGACTACATTATATATCTATAAGAATCTGACTATAATGTTGGAGCTAAAAATAATCCTAAAATATTTTCACAAGTCATGAATTGTGATAAATCCAATTTATGGTACAATGCCATGAATGAAGAGATGAGTTTTATGGCATCTAACGAGGTTTGGGATTTAGTTGAGTTGTTTGATGTTGCGAAGGTCATTGGTTATAATTGGGTCTTCAAAACTAAATAAAATTTATTGGGCAACATCGAGAGATACAAAGCCAGACTTGATGTCAAGAGATTCACTCAAAAAGAGGGAATTGATTACATGAAAACATTTTCTCCTATATCTAAGAAAGATTCTCTTTGTATTATTTTAGCATTGGTTACTCATATCAAATGGATGTGAAAACAGCGTTCATCAATGGTAAACTAGAAGAAGTGATTTACATGAACAATCAGATGATTCTTTTTTAGTGCCGGTGAGCATTTGGTATGCAAGCTTAAGTAGTCTCTGTATGGCTTGAAATAAACATCCCGCCAATGGTACTTAAGGTTTTATGAGATCATATATTCATTTAGTTTTGTATAGAATGTCATGGATCAATGTATATACCATAAGGTTAGTGGGAGCAAAGTTTGTTTCCTTGTGCTATATGTGAATGACATTTTACTTGTAACCAATGATAAGAGTTTGTTACATGAGGTGAAGAGGTGAAACAATTTCTTTTTAAGAGTTTTGACATAAAGGATATGGGTAAGGTATCTTATGTTATTGGCATTAAGATCTATAGGGATAGACCTTGAGGTATATTAGGACTATCTCAAGAAACCTATATCAGTAATGTCTTAGAGATTTCAAATGAAAGATTGTTCATCAACAATAGCACCAATTGTAAAGGGTAATGGGTTTATGAACCAATGCTAGAATGACAAATTTGAAAGAGCACAAATGAAGAACATCCAATATGCTTCTGCTATCGGAAGCTTGATATATGTTTAGGTTTGCACTCGACCTAACATTACTTTTGTTATGGAAATGTTGGGAAGATAGTAGAGCAATTCAGGTATGGACTACTAAAGAGTTGTGATGAAGGTGATGAAGTACCTTCAAGGTACAAATGGACACAGATTTATGTATAGATGTACATACGGCTTGGAGGTAGTTGGTTACTCGGATTCAGACTTTATTAACTGCGTTGATTCCTGTAAATCAACATCATGATATATTTTTATGTTTGCTGGTGGAGCTGTATTCTGGAGGAGTGCGAAATAGACCTTGGTTGCCGCTTCCACTATGGAGGCAGAGTTTGTTTCCTATTTTGAGGCTATCTCACATGGTATGTTATTGAAAAGTTTCATGTCGAGGCTTAGAGTTATGGATTCTATTACTAAGTCATTAAGAATGTTTTGCAACAATTTAGTTATAGTTTTCATGACTAAGAACCAAAACAATGGTAGTCGAAACAAACGCATGAGCATCAAGTATTTAGCCATTAGGGAATGTATTAAAGAGAAGAAAGTGGTTATAGAACACGTAAGCATTGTATTAATGATAGCTAATTCTTTAATTAAAGGCATGCTACCACTTAATTATAAGGATCATATATTCATAATGGGCATTGGTCCAATTATGTAAATTTTTCTTTATATAAAAGATTTTTTTATACTTTTATTCATTTACGATGTTTTTCTCAATACAATTGTCTACATTCAATTATTTTGATAAAAACAATTACGTTTGACCTGAAGTAAACATAAGGTTTATTCATTAAGAATTTTATCACATATGGGTTGATGAAATATATTGTGATACATGGAAGATAATACTCGCTCTAAGAGGACTTATCGTCATGATTCATGTGTTTTATTTTAACATGAAGTTTATGTGGGTTTGGGTTAATATTTCATTTAATGGAATATTGAGATCAAATGGGAGAATGTTATAATATTTTATTATTTTAAATGTGATCTCAATTTTGTATTTCCTAATTAATTTCGATTTATTGCCCAATTTATTACCTGCGTTTATTATGTGATATTTGCATGTTACCATAATAGTCTTAATGGAAGACGTCGGTATCGTAAGAAACAGAATAAAACGCCAGGTTGTCTAGTTCAAATCCTATTGCTATAGAAAACACACCATCGAATTTTGAGAAGTATTGGCCAGTGGAATAAGACGTTCAGGAGATTGATCATGTTTTATGCATCCGTCCAAGGTTTTAGGGTTTTTCACATTCATAAATTTTAATCAATGGCTAGAGGTATGTCGATCTTTATGTTTCTGTAAAACCATTACTGATTACGCACATATAGGTTTGTCAATGATAAATTGAGATCGTCAGTTTTTATGTAGATTTAGTCTAACACGACCCATATGGAAAGGGAAATCAAGAAAAGTAAAACAGATGGAAAGAATATCCAATGGCATTGGTTGAAATGAATCGGGACGAACCCCTTGCTCGAGGCCGTTGGTGAGGCCGGAGTGGTTGCGCCAAGCGACGCGCTGGTTGTGCGGCAAATGGCCAGAGCGCTGTGCCTCAAAGTAGAGGAGGCTCTTCGCAAGCACCTCGCCGTAGTCCGGAGGCCGAGGTTGAGAACGAGAGGCGGCCACAAGCGTGACGAATAGGAGGAGGAGGATGAGGAGAGCTGAGCGGCGGCGCTGGAGAAACGTGAACACGGTGGTGGCGTTCATGCAGGGATGGCGTGTCGCCCTCCCTCTCTCTCTTCTCTCTCTCTAGGTGGGTATTTATGTGAATTATTATATGCGAGCCCTTTTGGTACTTGCCTTGATATGATTAGCAGAAAAGCAAAAAGAAATTTGGGTTGCAACCTCAAACGAACTCAAGCATGCGTCCTAAAAAGGAACTTATGGTGATGACAAAAACAAAGCAATAACTTTCTAAGGATTTGGCTATCGATCTGGTTTTTATGGGAAAGCATTAATTATTTTTCTCGGGTTGTAATAAAAGTAATACTCCCCTTATTAGGCATGCTCGCTAAGAGTTATCGAGACTTATACTGAAACATAAAAAGTCTTGTGTTTGTTATTGTACATATACATGCTCTTGCCTGTCGCGATTTTTTATACGAATACCGAAATGGAATACATTTAATTGAATTAAATGATATCGTGTCAACCCGTCAAGTTATAGAAAATATAACAAATTGCTCTAATTCTGAAGTTTCGAGGCCACGTTTAGGTCCCCACTTTGAGGCTCTTTGTTTTTCGGATTATAAACCCATTCTAGATCGTATAGGATTTTATTAATAGTATTAACTCGTCTGGTGATTTGAAACCTGATTGTAAGCTGGTGTCGATCCCGATTTAATCCCATCTACCTCCATCTCTAGAGTAAAATATATGTCCTACTCCTAATTCATTTACCTAGATACGTTGAGCACAACTTATATGGAAGTTGATTTTTTACCGAGTAAAAAGGTTCATTTCTATCAAATCTATATTAGGAGAGTCAATCGAATGCCAAATAAAAGGAAAAGATATAGTCGTTGTATACCGCACAATTGCAATTTGCACTTATAGACTACATGTCTATTAAGGATCTTTAGATCAATTCGGATGATGCCATGCATAAGATCAATGCAATCTGCATATTTGGCAAATGGACTTGAAATGGAACACGTCTGTTCATGCACTAACAATGCTGTTTTCCAGAACAATATTTGGGTACATGAACTTATGAGGAATCTATACACACGGAGTTTTTTTTTTTTTTTTTTTTTTTTTTTTTTCTCACGACCAACTCCATATGCCATAAAAATAATGTATAGATAAGCTATTCGAGTAAATCTCCAAAACAATGTAATTCCAAGGTGAGTTCAAGCTTCACAGTCTCCATCACTTAGGGTGTGACTTTGCAAAGAAAGAGCATGTCGACCCTTTTTCATTTATGTTCTTCAAATATGATGATTAGGTACCTAAAATGTCAGTAGCATGTCTTTGTCCATTCATAAGGTCAATCTTGGTTCAGTACGTGCGTGTTGAGACTCAGATCCAGCTCATTATCTCAACCTTAACTACTCGTATTAAGTGGAAGCCATGGACTTCGGGGTTTAAATTATTTGAGTTTTGAGAGAAGATGAGCGATTTTCGCTCCTAGAAAAAGTTGGTAATTGAGGGAACGAATATAGTAATTTGAAAATAGTGTGTTCATTGAGATTGATTTTATCATCTCTTCCCACCAAATTACATAAAGAATGACTTAATCCAAAGGTGGGAGAAAAGAGAGAACACCGTCGGAAGTGTTGAGACTTTCCTCGGCCTGGCCCTTTGCATGCGAATCTTACGGTGGGGCTATGCTTACTAAAGACTAATGCTAAGTTTGTCCTACCAGGATTCAAGACTCCGGTACGTGGATATTCATACGTGCACACACAGTTCATCAACTAGAGACAGTATATGTTGTCATGGTTTGTGTGTCTGGGCAAGTGCAGACAAGGGCTTAGATTGCGATTATGGGGTTCTTTCCAGGGGGAAGAAGATGCATTACAGGCATATAACAAGAGCGACAAGGCCCAAAACAGAATATAACAGAAGCAAGTATAGCTTGTCGATTGCAGCAGCGGAAACATTAGCCGCTCCAAGTTTTGAAAATCCCTAGCGGCTATGGTGGCTTGGGCTTTGACGACTAATAAGGCGGCGAATAATGACCATAAAGAGTAAGCCAAGGGTTTTCGCAATGAGATCCATGTCCGGGGGACTGGTTTCATCTCTAGAGATGACAAAGATCGAGAGCCAGCATCTGCTACAGCGAGTAGACAGAGAAAATGAGTGAAATAGGCTCTCAAAGGAGGCGACTATTCAAGGCGAATGCAAACCCCTACACAGCCAAATCGATCGACACCCCTTATTTGCCTTTCCCATATAGTCAATTTTCAGAATTCAGTTTTATGCCAAGTCCAAGCCCTACACAGCCACACGAAAGATCATTTTCCATCTCCAACACAAGAACTATCACGGTAGCATCATCATTTACTCATGGAAGATCACAAACTCTGCACTCTGATCTCACTTGTTAGGTTTGATCTGCAGGGATGGGAGTTTTAGCTATACACATCTTAGAACTCATCTCACAGGCCCAAAAACATTTGGCCCGGTGACATTGATGCATGACCTGCTTTTTTGGGCTTTAAAAAAACCATGAGCTATATAAGCTGTCTTCAACATATCTATGTAATAGAATCTAGTCTCTAACAATGATCAGTTAGGTAGAAATGTCCTCAATTTTATGTTTAATCAAATTAACCTACGACGTATGTATGATCGGTTGATCGAATCAATGTGCAAAGTTATGTTCATATTCATAGGTGAGCATAATTCATTGATTTTGATATGGTGAAGTTTCTGCTGAACCTTGGTCCTCAAAACAATTAACTTCAGAACCGTCTTTCACTATGCTCTTTCTTTATGAGTGAAAATCAATTACCAAGAGTTCCTTTTACTATTTTTTTTAGTGCCTTCTTTCTTCAATAGGCCTCTTGCTGAGCCTGGCCCATCCACATGTTGAGCCTTCCAGCCAGTATGCTTTAAGACCAAACCTTCCTCTATATTTTCTTTTCAACGGTGGGATCCTTTTATTTTTTTCCTTTCCTCTTCTTAATTTGGACGGTCTCTTGTTTTAATCACGTCTATGGTACCATCCTGCAGAAGCCAACGTCTGGAATTTCTCTTGCAAATTTTGTTTCAGCTCATACGCTTGTGTGCGTTCAAAATGATAGAGTAATTCCAGTTAACTTACCTTAATTTTTTAGGTTGGATGTTCATTTAATGTTTTTTGCACACGAAAACTTAAGATAATCAAGAGAACCAAAAAAATTACTGCCCCATTATTAAAATCTTGCGGTAAACGCACTTTGACTTTTGTTAAATCCGAAATCCATAAAATATTCACACCTTACCATTGATTAATGCGTGAATTTACATATAATCTGCTTATATTTTTAAAGTTAAAACAATATTTTAACCGTTGACGTATTATTTACTTTCCCCATTGAATTTTTAATGGACAAGCTTTATATTAAGTAATAGATGCGAAAAGGCTGTAATGTGTAAGGGAGCGACTTATTTTTCGTAATATGCATCGTGAGTATATTAGTAATTTAAATATTATTGACTAAAAACATTTAATAAATCGAAAATGAACCAATTTTTTTTTTTTTTTTTTTTAAGAAAAGCACTGGACCCCTTCTTTTTCCCATGATGGTATTGATTATGCATCATTTATTTTCCAATGGACTACACTTTCTTTTAGGCAATTGTACTTGATCTCGTGAATTAATTAAGAATATGTGAAGATAGTTAGCTTACTTTACATATTTCACTCCTCCTTTGAGATCGACGATTTTTTTATGAAACAGATTTGACTATTAAATAAGTTCATGTCAAATCAACCCCGGAGAGGAAGGGGGGGCGGAGTTTGGTCCCTACCTCCAAGGTTTGAAGATAGGGCCAGGCCACACGGCAAAAGAGAGAAAAAAAGGGAGAATGTCTTTTATGTGAAAATTAATGTCTTCTATTTACCTTTTTTTTTTTTAAGGTTCAAAGTAGATGGAGGGTTTAGTTTTTGGGGCAAAGCTAGGGGATCAATGGAATTTTACATGTTCTAATGGCACCTTTTCGTCCCCTTTTGATGCATGTAAAGTAAATCCATTAAAGGTTTACACGATTTGAAAAGTGAAAATAGTGGAGTTGAGATAATGTAATTAGCGGTGTTGTCATGTGACACACCTCGATGGCCCAAAAACCGAAAAAGAAACAGTGTATCTTTCCTATAGGGGCCATATAAAGTCCTTGGATCTTTAATTTGCCTGATCAAGTCGTCAAATATACATGGCTTTTCGATTAAATCTTTCCTACTTTGAATTTGGTTACTTGGAGCTCTTGTGTTCAACGAAGAGGGCAAGAATCCAACATGAAAAGGACCTTTGGCCGTCGTGAGATATCAATTGATCAATGACCATAACTAGGCCACGAGCAACAAATTTTTTCAATAAGATCGTTATGAACAAGCTTTTCACGTTAGACTCTTGCCACCTTCGATGGACATATCAGCTTCGGCAGAAGTAATACTTGTAAGAACTTAGTGTATTTACCCTATTAAAGTAAATGGCATCACATAGAAGGATGATTTCTAGGACTAAAAGCATCTGCCCAACCATCGAACACAATGCTTAATCATCGAGCCCCGGCCATGGATAAAGCTAGACGGACATTCATCATGTCTCAAACCTTTAAAATAATTAGGTGCATGTCTTAATCCCCGAATTGCAGTTGACACCAAACACCTTCCTTGGAAAATTTTATCAATGAGGGGTCTCAGATCCTAGCTTCTTCCATTTTTATCCATAGTAGAAGACAAAGTAAGGAAAAGATGTACGTTGATAGCAAGATAGCCCAATTTATGTGAATTCTTGATCTACAATATTCTCCTATTAACTTAATTGTTTTTTGAGTTGATCCGTTGTTTTGGCGCCTTTTCTATCACACATATGGAAAATATGCCAAATTTTATGTTTACATGATCAAAATGTAAATGTTCAATTTGGTGCGCCAACACCCTATAAGATCTTATTATATGCATGGTTAAACAATTTATAGGAATTCAAATGCCTAGTATAATTAGCATATTAGGTCATGTGGTAACTAATCATGTGAAGACGTGAAAACATTTGGACAAGCTTTGAAAGTTATAATTTCATTGCAATGAAGATTTCCTTAGTAATCCTATAAAAAGCTTATTGGCTTTGTCATCAGAAAGAATTATTAATTATTGATTAGAAACCTTCCTAAGTCTCTTTACTCGCAAATGAGCTTCGACATGGAAAATGGAGCACTATCATAAGGTAATACTTTCTCGACAAAGCATATTATTTTTAGCTCATTTACAAATATAGACAAAAAAAAAAATGAAATTAAAGAATTTAAAACGATCAAATTTGTCAATTGTGAAGTAGAGTCGTGAGTGCCGTGACATGGGGTGTGGTACACGTAGCAAGACATCGCGCACAAGAGACGTTTCAAGAAGATTATTCCATGGAAAATCTCGACGGCACTAAAATTTTCCACACGCAATGGACCACCACCATTGAAATTTTGTGTCTCAATAATGCCAATTTAAGAAGACTTTGACTTTGACTTTATAGAGAGGATCGTGTTGACCATTGCACAATACAAAAGGGGCTTTATCGTAAGTAGAAATGCTTGCTGAGCCTGGTCCATGCACATGTTGGGCCTTCGAGCCAGCAAGCTTTAAGACCAAACCTCGCTCTATATTTTCTTTTTAATGGTGGGATCAATATTTTTTTTTTCTTTTTTCCTTCTTTAATTTGGATCGTCCCTTAATTTAATCGTATCTTGTATCTTGTATTCATATACAGTATCTTAGTATATAAGTAACTTTTGGAATTTCTCATACGTTTTTCTTTTTTTTAAAGGTTGAAAGTAGATGGAGGGTTTTGTTTTTTGGGGGCAAAACTAGGGGATAAATGGAATTTTACATGTTCTAATAGCACCTTTTCATCCCATTTTGATGTGTGTAAAGTAAATCCATTAAAAGTTTACACGATTTGAAAAGTGAAACGAGTGGAGTTGAGACAATGTAATTAGAGGTGTTGTCATGTGAACACCTCGATGGCCCAAAAATAGAAAAAGAAATAGTGTATCTTTCCTATAGGGGCCGTATAAAGTCCTTGGATCTTTAATTTGCCTGATCAAGTCGTCAAATATACATGGCTTTTCTATTAAATCTTTCCTACTCTGAATTTGGTTACTTAGAGCTCTTGTGTTCAACGAAGAGGGCAAGAATCCAACATGAAAAGGACCTTTGGCCGTCGTGAACTATCAATTGATCAACGACCATAACTAGGCCACGAGCAACAAAATTTTTCAATAAGATCGTTATGAACAAGCTTTTCACGTTAGACTCTTGCCACCTTCAATGGACATCACAGCCCCGGCAAAAGTAATACTTGTAAGAACTTAGTGTATTTTCCCTATTAAAGTAAATGGCATCGCATAGAAGGATGATTTCTAGGAGTAAAAGCATCTGCCCAACCATCGAACACAACGCTTAATCATTGAGCCCCGGCCATGGATAAAGCTAGACGGACATTCATCGTGTCTCAAACCTTTAAAATAATTAGGCGCATGTCTTAACCCCTGAATTGCGATTGACACCAAACACCTTCCTTGGAAAATTTTATCAATGAGGGGTCTCAGATCCCAGCTTCTTCCATTTTTATCCATAGTAGAAGACAAAGTAAGGAAAAGATGTACGTTGATAACAAGATAGCCCACTTGATGTGAATTCTTGATCTATGATATTCTCCTATTAACTTAATTGTTTTTTGAGTTGATCCGTTGTTTTGGCGCCTTTTCTATCATATATAAGGAAAATATGCCAAATTTTTTGTTTACATGATCAAAATGTAAATGTTAAATTTGGTGCGCCAACACCCTATAAGATCTTATTATATGCATGGTTAAACAATTTACAGGAATTCAAATGCCTAGTATAATTAGCATATTAGGTCATGTGGTAACTAATCATGTGAAGAGGTGAAAAGATTTTGACAAGCTTTGAAAGTTATAATTTCATTGCAATGAAGATTTCCTTAGTAATCCTATAAAAAGCTTACTGGCTTTGTCATCATAAAGAATTGCTAATTATTGATTAGAAACCTTCCTAAGTCTCTTTACTCGCGAATGAGCTTCGACTTGGAAAATGGAGCACAATCATAAGGTAATACTTTCTCGACAAAGCATATTATTTTTAGCTCATTTACAAATACAGACAAAAAAAAAATGAAATTAAAGAATTTAAAATGATCAAATTTGTCAATTGTGAAGTAGAGTCGTGAGTGCCCTGACATGGGGTGTGGTACACGAAGCAAGACATCGCGCACAAGAGACGTTTCAAGAAGATTACTCCATGGAAAATCTCGACGGCACTAAAATTTTCCACACGCAATGGACCACCACCATTGAAATTTTGTGTCTCAATAATGCCAATTTAAGAAGACTTTGACTTTGACTTTATAGAGAGGACCGTGTTGACCACTGCACAATACAAAAGGGGCTTTATCATAAGCGAAAATGCTTGCTGAGCCTGGTCCATGCACATGTTGGGCCTTCGAGCCAGCAAGCTTTAAGACCAAACCTCGCTCTATATTTTCTTTTTAATGGTGGGATCAAGATTTTTTTCTTTTTTTCCTTCTTTAATTTGGATCGTCCCTTAATTTAATCGTATCTTGTATCTTGTATTCATATAAAGTATCTTAGTATATAAGTAACTTTTGGAATTTCTCTTATGTTTTTTTTTTTTTAAAGGTTCAAAGTAGATGGAGGGTTTTGTTTTTTGGGGCAAAACTAGGGGATCAATGGAATTTACATGTTCTAATGGCACCATTTCATCCCATTTTGATGCGTGTAAAGTAAATCCATTAAAAGTTTACATGATTTGAAAAGTGAAAAGAATGAAGTTGAGATAATGTAATTAGAGGTGTTGTCATGTGACACACCTCGATGACCCAAAAACAGAAAAAGAAACAGTGTCTCTTTCCTATAGGGGCCGTATAAAGTCCTTGGATCTTTAATTCGCCTGATCAAGTCGTCGAATATACATGGCTTTTCTATTAAATCTTTCCTACTCTGAATTTGGTTACTTGGAGCTCTTGTGTTCAACGAAGAGGGCAAGAATCCAACATGAAAAGGACCTTTGGCCGTCGTGAACTATCAATTGATCAACGACCATAACTAGGCCACAAGCAACAAAATTTTTCAATAAGATCGTTATGAACAAGCTTTTCACGTTAGACTCTTGCCACCTTCGATGGACATCTCAGCTCCGGCAAAAGTAATACTTGTAAGAACTTGGTGTATTTACCCCATTAAAGTGAATGGCATCGCACAGAAGGATGATTTCTAGGAGTAAAAGCATATGCCCAACCATCGAACACATTGCTTAATCATCGAGCCCCGGCCATGGATAAAGCTAGACGGACATTCATTGTGTCTCAAACCTTTAAAATAATTAGGCGCATGTCTTAATCCCTGAATTGCGATTGACACCAAACACCTTCCTTCGAAAATTTTATCATTGAGGGGTCTCAAATCCCAGCTTCTTCCATTTTTATCCATAGTAGAAGACAAAGTAAGGAAAAGATGTACGTTGACAACAAGTTAGCCCACTTTATGTGAATTCTCAATCTATAATATTCTCCTATTAACTTAATTATTTTTTGAGTTGATCCGTTGTTTTGGCGCCTTTTCTATCACACATATGGAAAATATGCCAAATTTTATGTTTACATGATCAAAATGTAAATGTTCAATTTGGTGCGCCAACACCCTATAAGATCTTATTATATGCATGGTTAAACAATTTACAGGAATTCAAATGCCTAGTATAATTAGCATATTAGGTCATGTGGTAACTAATCATGTGAAGAGGTGAAAAGATTTCGACAAGCTTTGAAAGTTATAATTTCATTGCAATGAAGATTTCCTTAGTAATCCTATAAAAAGCTTACTGGCTTTGTCATCATAAAGAATTGCTAATTATTGATTAGAAACCTTCCTAAGTCTCTTTACTCGCGAATGAGCTTCGACTTGGAAAATGGAGCACAATCATAAGGTAATACTTTCTCGACAAAGCATATTATTTTTAGCTCATTTACAAATACAGACAAAAAAAAAAATGAAATTAAAGAATTTAAAATGATCAAATTTGTCAATTGTGAAGTAGAGTCATGAGTGCCCTGACATGGGGTGTGGTACACGTAGCAAGACATCGCGCACAAGAGACGTTTCAAGAAGATTACTCCATGGAAAATCTCGACGGCACTAAAATTTTCCACACGCAATGGACCACCACCATTGAAATTTTGTGTCTCAATAATGCCAATTTAAGAAGACTTTGACTTTGACTTTATAGAGAGGACCGTGTTGACCACTGCACAATACAAAAGGGGCTTTATCATAAGCGGAAATGCTTGCTGAGCCTGGTCCATGCACATGTTGGGCCTTCGAGCCAGCAAGCTTTAAGACCAAACCTCGCTCTATATTTTCTTTTTAATGGTGGGATCAAGATTTTTTTTTCTTTTTTCCTTCTTTAATTTGGATCGTCCCTTAATTTAATCGTATCTTGTATCTTGTATTCATATAAAGTATCTTAGTATATAAGTAACTTTTGGAATTTCTCTTATGTTTTTTTTTTTTTTTTTTTTTTTAAAGGTTCAAAGTAGATGGAGGGTTTTGTTTTTTGGGGCAAAACTAGGGGATCAATGGAATTTACATGTTCTAATGGCACCTTTTCATCCCATTTTGATGCGTGTAAAGTAAATCCATTAAAAGTTTACATGATTTGAAAAGTGAAAAGAGTGAAGTTGAGATAATGTAATTAGAGGTGTTGTCATGTGACACACCTCGATGACCCAAAAACAGAAAAAGAAACAGTGTCTCTTTCCTATAGGGGCCGTATAAAGTCCTTGGATCTTTAATTCGCCTGATCAAGTCGTCAAATATACATGGCTTTTCTATTAAATCTTTCCTACTCTGAATTTGGTTACTTGGAGCTCTTGTGTTCAACGAAGAGGGCAAGAATCCAACATGAAAAGGACCTTTGGCCGTCGTGAACTATCAATTGATCAACGACCATAACTAGGCCACGAGCAACAAAATTTTTCAATAAGATCGTTATGAACAAGCTTTTCACGTTAGACTCTTGCCACCTTCGATGGACATCTCAGCTCCGGCAAAAGTAATACTTGTAAGAACTTGGTGTATTTACCCTATTAAAGTGAATGGCATCGCACAGAAGGATGATTTCTAGGAGTAAAAGCATATGCCCAACCATCGAACACATTGCTTAATCATCGAGCCCCGGCCATGGATAAAGCTAGACGGACATTCATCGTGTCTCAAACCTTTAAAATAATTAGGCGCATGTCTTAATCCCTGAATTGCGATTGACACCAAACACCTTCCTTCGAAAATTTTATCATTGAGGGGTCTCAAATCCCAGCTTCTTCCATTTTTATCCATAGTAGAAGACAAAGTAAGGAAAAGATGTACGTTGACAACAAGTTAGCCCACTTTATGTGAATTCTCAATCTATAATATTCTCCTATTAACTTAATTATTTTTTGAGTTGATCCGTTGTTTTGGCGCCTTTTCTATCACACATATGGAAAATATGCCAAATTTTATGTTTACATGATCAAAATGTAAATGTTCAATTTGGTGCGCCAACACCCTATAAGATCTTATTATATGCATGGTTAAACAATTTACAGGAATTCAAATGCCTAGTATAATTAGCATATTAGGTCATGTGGTAACTAATCATGTGAAGAGGTGAAAAGATTTCGACAAGCTTTGAAAGTTATAATTTCATTGCAATGAAGATTTCCTTAGTAATCCTATAAAAAGCTTACTGGCTTTGTCATCAGAAAGAATTGCTAATTATTGATTAGAAACCTTCCTAAGTCTCTTTACTCGCGAATGAGCTTCGACTTGGAAAATGGAGCACAATCATAAGGTAATACTTTCTCGACAAAGCATATTATTTTTAGCTCATTTACAAATACAGACAAAAAAAAAATGAAATTAAAGAATTTAAAATGATCAAATTTGTCAATTGTGACGTAGAGTCGTGAGTGCCCTGACATGGGGTGTGGTACACGTAGCAAGACATCGCGCACAAGAGACGTTTCAAGAAGATTACTCCATGGAAAATCTCGACGGCACTAAAATTTTCCACACGGAATGGACCACCACCATTGAAATTTTGTGTCTCAATAATGCCAATTTAAGAAGACTTTGACTTTGACTTTATAGAGAGGACCGTGTTGACCACTGCACAATACAAAAGGAGCTTTATCATAAGCGGAAATGCTTGCTGAGCCTGGTCCATGCACATGTTGGGCCTTCGAGCCAACAAGCTTTAAGACCAAACCTCGCTCTATATTTTCTTTTTAATGGTGGGATCAATATTTGTTTTCTTTTTTTCCTTCTTTAATTTGGATCGTCCCTTAATTTAATCGTATCTTGTATCTTGTATTCATATAAAGTATCGTAGTATATAAGTAACTTTTGGAATTTCTCTTGCAATTTTTGTTTCAACTCATACGTTTGATGTGCACGTTCAATCTAATGGAATGACTCTAGTCAACTTACCTTAACATTTGTTAAACGTTCATTTAATGAATTTTGCACACGAAAACCCATTGAAGGATAGACTCCCACATTATTAAATTTTGACTTTTGTTCGGTTCAAAATACTTAAAACTTTCACAAAATAGGAATCATTAAACATGACAATGTTTCAATATTTTTGAAAGTTAGAACAATATTTTTTTTTTGGTCGGTCCTGCTTTATTCTTATGCTAACTCTCACTCTCAAACTTTTGCCCTGCCTTCTTGCAGGGCGTGGGAGTTGAAACCCATTGCTGAAACAAATTCGTCCCTACCCCCAACCCTCCCTGAGAAGGTGGGGATTCGAACCCCCCACCTCCTCCTTCCATGTTGGAAGAGTGGCCACTCGGGTAAACCCCAGTGGTTAAGTTAGAACAATATTTAAACCGTTGACATTTTTACTTTTGCCATTGAATTTTAAATGGACTAGTCTTTTATAATGTAACGAGATGCGAAAATACTATAATAGTAAGAGAGCGACTAATTTTTTGTAACGTGCATCGCGAGTTTATTAGTAATTGAAAAAAATATTGGTTAAAAGTGCTTAATAAAACGAAAATGAACCCCTTTATATATATATATGAAGGCGAGGGTGGTGCTGGGCCAATCGGAATAACAGCTAGTCCTCAAAGCAAAGCCACCACTGGAGGAGACAAGTCATGACAGAAATGCACGGATCCCTTCTTTTCCCCATATTGCAATTGATTTATATATCATTTATTTTCCGATGGAATAAATTTTCATTTTTGCGCAATTATCTATGATCTCATGAATTAATTCAGAATATGTGAAGATAATTAGCTACTTTACATATGTCACTTGTCCAACAAGATTGATGATATTTTATGAAATGGATTTGACTATGGGATAAGTTCATATCAAGAAAATTAAGCTTGGCTTTGTTGGTTACGCATTCAGTTAGGACGGAGCCCTATTAGATTTGAGGATGGAGATGGCTTATATAGCAAAAAAAAAAAAAAAACAAATGAAGAATGTCACTGTTGGTGCTTTTACTCAAAAATTAATATCTTCCCTCTACTTTTTTTAGGTTCATAAGTAGTTGGAGGGTTGTTTTTCGAGCAAAAGTAGAGGGACCGACGGTGTTTTGCACATTCTAATGGCACTTTTTCAGTTCGTTATGATGCGTGTGAAGTAAACCCATTAGAAATTTACACCTTTTGAAAAGTGAAGAGTGAAATTAAGATAATATAATTTGATGTATTGTTAAGTAGCACACATCAACCATCCAAAAAAACAAAATATTGAAGTAGTGTGCCTTGCCTATAAGGGCCTTGCAAAGCCCTTGGACCTATGAATTGTCTAACCAGGTCATTAAATTTATATAGCTTTCCTAACAAATGTTTTCAACTCTAAATTTGATTAACTAGAGCTCATTTGTTCAATGAAGTAGGCAAGAGTATGACGTGAAAAGGATTTTTTTTTTTTTCTGTCGTGAGCTATACGAACATAGTTGGCAAGCAATCTTCGTGTCTCCAGCCTTTATAATGAGTAAGGATCACGCCTATTTCCAAGTCAATGAGGATCGGAAAATATCGTAAAATCCCTAAATCATAATTGACAGCAAAATCGGCACCAAACAACTTCCCTGCAATTTTTTTTTTTTTTATCAAAGAAAGCTTTCGATCCAAGCTTCTTCCCGTTTTATCATCTAAAAAAACAAAAAGCAAAAAAATAAATAAATAAAAGATGTACCTTGGTAACGAGATATACCAATTTACAAAAATTCTCAATCTACAAAGTACGCCCCATTCGCTTAATTGTTCTTTTAGTCGATCCATTGTTTTGGCACTTTTTCCATCACATATGAGGAAAATATGCCGAATTTTGTGTTAACATAATTGATATGTAAATGTTTAATTAGGTGCCCCCAACACCCTTTAAGATCTTATTATATACACGTTTAAACATTTTATAGGAATTCGAACACCTAGTATAGTTGGCATATTAGACCATGTAAGTAACTAATCATGTGAAGATGTGTAAAGATTTTGACAAGTTTTGAAAGTTATAATATCCTTATAATGAAGATTTTGTCTTAGTAATCCTATAAAAAGCTTATTGGCTTTGTCATCATAAGGAATTACTAATTATTGATTAGAAACTTTCCTAAGTCTCTTTACTGACAAAAGGGATTCAACTTGTCAAGTATTGCACTGTCATTTGATAATATTTTAATCTCATTTATAAATACCACCATGGAAATTATGTGTCCTAATAATGCCATTTTAAGAAGACTTTGACTTTGACCTTTTACAGAAGACCCGTGTTGATTACTTCACTATACAAAAGGGGCTTTATCACAAGTGAAAAATGCTAAATTGCAAAATAGAAAGGCATAAGTTCCCCCGACTCCTTTGTTTCCACTTGTTCTTTCATTCTTCCCCTGGCTTTCCTTCGCCCCTTTGCCCTCCTGACCAACGTGATATCTTCCTCCATTTTAAAAATGTCTTTGTGCTTGATAGCATGGCGCTGAACTCTTGTGATGAGAATGGCCATGTCGTGTCTAAAATGTGCTGAATTTTATGTTTATATAGCCAAAAAGTAAATGTTCAATGTAGTGCCTTGACATCCTGTAAGACCTTTTATTACATGTTAAAAACAATTTACAATAATTCAACCGCTTGGTATAACGAGCATATTAAGGGTGGGTTTGGTTCGACTTTAAAAATGGATTTTGGATACAATGCAAATACTAAAAGCCAAAAGCCTTTTGGGAAATGCAAATTACATTTGGTAAAAACTCATTTGCAAAACAACTTTGGGTGAAGTAATTTTTGTTAAAAAAAAAATTCACAAAGATTTTTTACTATAATTATTTTATCAAAAAGAAATCAAATCTTTCACCGACTCCGACGAAGGGTTTGGTCCATCGGCGAGCTAGATCTAGTGCTAGCCGCTAAGGTCGCATGACTTGCAGTGGCCCTCGGTGAGAGTCGCGTGACCCCAAGCTTGAGGTCACGCGACCTAGGTGACTGTCGCCCAAGCAATTTCACGACCTCACGCGGCCATATCATGGTCGCACAACCTCGTTGCTTGCCTTCGCAAAGAAGATGAACAATAACAAGGGGAAAAAAAAAAAACTAAAGAATTGGTAAGGATAGTTTTGGAAAAAAATTATTTAACCATAGTTTCAGCATTTTGCAAATGCTACTTTGAAAAGCTAGTCCCTATTTGCTTTGAGCTTTCAGCATTTCTAAGTCTAGCATTTGGCCGACAACTACTTTGAAAGGTTTGTCAAACACTATAACATTTCCCCAAGGAGCTTTGGAGGCCAAAAGCTCCTTGAGAAATCTGAACCAAATGCACCATAAGTCATGTAAGAAACTAGTCGTGTGAAGAAGTAAAAAGATTTCAATAGGATTGAAAGTTATAATTTTGTCATAATGAAAGTTTCCTAATAATCCTATTAAAAGCATAAAAGCTTTGTCGTGGAGAATTTTTAATTTTCGATAGCCAAGTTATGAATTTTTATCTGTGCTTTTAATGGATGAATCAACATTACAATCACCCTAATTCTCTCTACTAGCATATGAAATATAAAGAATATGCTTTTTTTCGTTCTTTAGCTCATTTACAAATACCAACAAAAATTGCAATCAAAGAATATAAGAAACTCAAATTCAGAAGTTGTCAAATCGAGTTATTAGTGCTGTGACATGGAATTAGTACATGTGGCATGACATCGCGGTGCAAGAGGACACTTGAAGACTTTTTCTTGGAAATTTTATTGCAATAAAAGCTTTTTCCACACCCAGCTAACCCGGCCAAGACAATGAAAAGAAAAAGAATACCATATATGTAACCCCAATAATGTCGTTTCATGAAAACTTTGATCTCTACCAAACCGCGTCTTTTCTTTCCCTTTTCAATTGGAGCAATAAAATACTTGATAAGCATTTCTTTTAAATTAATCATCTGCAAGTAATGGAGAGATTAATTTCCAAGAGTTTTCCACTGAAATTTCTACGGCACTAATAATTTTTCATACTCAACTAACCCCACCAAGGCTCTTTCCCATGGAGATTTGGTGATCTTGATTATTTTATTTTAAGAAGACTTTGACTTTGACCTTTAAGAGAAGGCTCACGTGATGAGTTCACACTACAAAAGGGCTATATAAGTGGAAGGACTCTCCTCCACCACCAATAAACTCACTCGTATGCTAAATTGCAGAATGGGGTGGCATCATATCCTTCACCTCCTTTGTTTTCACTTTTTCTTACATTCCTCCGTTCGATTTGCTTTGCCCCTTTGCCCTCCTGACCAACGCGATGCCTTGCTCCATTTTAAGAATTCCTTCGTGCTTGACAACAAGGCATCAGACCCTTGTCATCGGCATAACTTCCCCTCCTTCTACCCAAATATAAACATTGTCAAGTCTTATCCAAAGACAAATTCATGGTACAAGGGCATGGATTGCTGCTTATGGGATGGTGTCGCTTGTGATGCTGCCACTGGTAACGTCATCAGTCTTGATCTTACTTGCAGTTGGCTTCGTGGCACTCTCCATTCCAATAGCTCCCTCTTTCTTCTTCGCCATCTTTGGAAACTCAACCTTTTCGGTAATGACTTTACTGGTTCTCACATTTCGTCTAATCTGAGTGCATTTGCAACATTGACTCATTTGAATCTCTCTACTTCATCCTTTTCGGGTTCTGTTCCCAGTGAAATCTCTCGCCTCTCCAAGTTGGTGTCGCTTGATCTCTCTTATAATTATTTTTTCGACACAGACTTGTCCTCTTCTCTCAGATTGGAAAATTCAATTTTCACAATGCTTGTTCAAAATCTAACAACATTGAGAAAGCTTGTTCTTGATGAAGTAAACATGTCCATGGTTTCACCAAAGTCCTTTGCGAATTTGTCTTCTTCTTTGACAGATTTAAGCATTAATGATTGTTCCTTGCGTGGGATATTTCCAGATACTGTTTTTGGATTACCGAGCCTTACTACTCTCAACATAAATTACAATCCTAACATTTCTGGGATTCTTCCCAAATTCAATTGGACTAGTCCTCTCCAGCATTTGTCTCTCTTGCTTACGGGCTTTTCGGGAGAAATACCCAATTCAATCGGTACCTTGAAGAGTTTAACAGTTTTAGTTCTTGTAGAGTGCGAATTCACAGGACACATCCCATCGTCATTAGCATATCTCAAGCAACTCCAAATTTTATATATTGGTTGGAATAACTTTAGCAAGGCTGTAGAGTTTGAAATCTTTACAAAGCTTAAAAATCTCCAAGTGCTTTATGTTTCTCAAGAGCTAAACCTAAACTACAGTACACCGAAGTATACATTCCCAAAGCTTGAAATTTTGTGTTTGTATTCCTGCAATCTGACCAAATTTCCCTATTTCTTGAATTCATTGAAAAGGTTAAGAATCTTAAGCCTCTCTTCAAATAAACTTACTGGGGTGATCCCGAAGTGGTTTTGGGGAATAAGCCATGATACATTAGACACCTTAATTCTTTCTCATAACGTTTTGGAGGGAGGTATACAACTATTCCATTGGAAGAGATTGTCATATATTAACCTTAGGAACAACTCATTCGAAGGACCACTCCCCATTCTTCCTCTTTCAATTGTGGAATTTTTTGCCACCAACAATCGTTTCACCACGATTCCCTCTTGGATTTGCCAGTTTAGTTCACTCAAATATTTGTATTTATCTAACAATAATCTCTCTGGGAATTTGCCATCATGTTTTGGTAACATAACTAATCTCCTATATCTAGACTTGAGCAATAATAAATTACAAGGACTATTACCACGCTCTCTAGTCAATTGTGTGAACTTATCGACGCTACATCTTGGTCACAACGAGTTCAGTGATATCTTCCCACATTGGCTAGAAGCACCACAAATGTATGACCTTGATTTGCAATCAAACAAATTTTATGGTAAGATCAACCTTACTGTATTTGGACCCTCCTTTCCTACTCTTGATTTTTTAGTTATTTCCAACAATAATTTCACTGGGTCATGGCCCATCGGGTTTTTCTCAAACACCTCATTAGCTATTATAGATTTGTCCAACAATAAGTTTGGAGGCCCAATTCCACTTCCATCTCCTGTCACATTTTATTATTCCATTGCAAGTAATGAGATAATCGGAAAGATCCCCTCTTTGATATGCAATGCCACTGAGCTCGAGATTATTGACTTGTCCAACAACAGTTTAATGGGTAGCTTGCCTCGGTGCTTAACAAATTTTAGCACCGATCTATCAGTTTTGAACTTGAGAATGAATTACCTCGAGGGCACAATTCCTCAATTTTTTTCTTCGAGAAGTGGCTTAATGACTCTTGACTTGAGTCGAAATCGGTTTGAAGGCACATTGCCCGGATCGCTTGTCAAATGTAGATATTTGGAAGTTTTGGATCTTAGTCACAATCAAATAGAGGATACATTTCCAAGATGGTTGGGAACACTCCCAGAACTAAAAGTTCTCGTTTTGAGGTTCAACAATTTGAAGGATCTTTTAGATATTCCCAAGGGAGATCACCTCTTTAGCAAGTTACATATTTTGGACCTCTCCAATAACAACTTCAGCGGTCCTTTGCCTGCCAACTTGATGATGAACCTTAAAGGCATGATAAATGATGAAAATGTGCAAGACACATCATTGTATATGACACGATCTTTTGGACAGGGGACATACGAGAATTCGGTGGCCGTGATGATGAAAGGGCTAGAGGTTGAGCTAGTGAGGATCTTGACCTTCCTCACAATTATTGACTTGTCGTGCAACTCTTTTCAAGGGAATATCCCCGAAGTTATTGGACATCTTCATTCTCTCGTAGGGCTCAACCTTTCTCATAACCATCTTTCGGGTTCCATTCCACAAACTCTAGGGAATTTGACTAATCTTGGATGGCTTGATCTTTCTTCGAACGAGTTTAGTGGATTGATTCCTCGACAATTCGGAGATTTGGCATCCCTTGGGTACTTAAACCTCTCGAAGAACAAACTCACTGGTCGAATTCCACAAGACAATCAATTGAGCACATTTTCAAGCTACTCATTTAGTGGGAATCAAGGCTTATGTGGAACTCCATTGCCAAAAGCATGCCCTGGTGATGCTCAACCTCCTCCACCATCGTCCTCATTAACTTTCGATCGCGAAGGGCATGAGAGTTGGTTCAAACATAAAATAATGTGGATTGGCTATGCATCGGGAATCGTAATTGGGATTTCCATAGCATACATAGCATTTGAAACGGGAAGGCCCAAATGGCTCATGCAAGGTGTGAGGATCCTGGAGAGTAAAGCAGCTGAATGGATAGTGAAGCCAAAGCGAAAGGCCATCAAATTTTGTGGACAATGAAACTATTTGAGGAATTTGTCTTTGTAAACTAGTAATGTAAGTTTGGTTAATAAGTTGTCACTAGGACAGCTTGAAATTTCATTTCCCTTGTGAAGGCTTGTTTCTAATGTCCTTTCTCCATATTTCTTAGTGCAATTTCATATCGGTTGAATTGAAGATGAATAATATGATTTGTCAAGCATGCGGCTTTAGATAAAAAAGAAGTAAAATGCAAAAGAAGAAAATGAACCAAGTGCCATTAATCTCTAAAGACATATTTTCCATCTTCCCATATGCAAAAATTTATATGTCCAAGAAGAATTAGAAGTGAAGATTACCTTTCACTCATTCAATCAAAGTCAATTAATTAATTAATGTGCCGAAGAATTATTTCTTGAAGGATCAACACCCTAAAATCTGTCCATATGATCAACTATTTTTTTCTATTCAAAGAGTAAATCTTTAGGTGGAACGTACCTAATATTATGCTTCGTTAAATCAACTTGAGACAGTTGTACAAGTGGTGGGTCTCGTCAACCTATGAAGTTATATGAATAGTCGAAAGTTAGCAGAACTCACCGATCTTTTTTTTTTTGGAACAGAACAGAACTCACCGATCTTTATAGCGCAGGTTTATGCTAAATTGTGGTCTTCAAAACAATAGAGTTTTAGAAACATCTTCAGCCATGCTCTTTATGAGTGAAAACCAATTATCATGAATTTTATTTCTTCTCATGCCTTCATTGAACATAGGACTCTTGCTGGGCCCGGTCCATCCGCAAGTTGGGCCTTCCACCTAGTTCACTCTATGGCACTACTTTGCTCTGGGGTTTTTTCTTTATTTTACGGTGCGACCATATTTTTTCCTTTTAAAATTTGGGAAGTCTCTTATTTTGCTCACATCTTTAATCTTTGTGTATAGTATCTTAGTATACAAGCAGTGTTGGAATTTCTCTTGCAAATTTCTTTTGGGCTGGTAGTTTTGACGTGCACGTTCGATCCAATGGAGTGATTTGTGGTCACCTTAGCTTATATTTCGAGGCTATATGTTCACACCATGGTTTTTGTCCACGAAAACTTAAGAAAATCAAGAGAACCAAATTTATAATTAACAGCAACTACTTCCACACAAGAGCTTTTGATGGGATCCCTGATTCAAAAATACCGTAATGTTTAATGGAGAGATTAATTTTACAATGTGTAGTGCAAGTGTATTAGTAATTAAAATTTTGTGTATTAAATTTGCTAAAATGAATATAAATGAATACGAACCGTTATAGTAGTGATGGGAGACAAAAATACAATAATGGAGGGGACAAGGAAGGGGAGTGAAGGGTGGTGGTGCTAGGCCCGATAGATGGGGAGGAACAGTTGCCTCCCCCCCTTCCTCCGCCAATTTTCTTCCACTTAAAGGTAAAAATCCCGCCACCACTCGATGCGACAAATCATGGCTGAAATGCACCGGTGTCGATCCTCCCTCTTCTTCCCCTTTTTTTTTCTCATATTGGAAAATCGTTTCTCTTTCCCTTTTCAATTTCTGGAGAAATAAAATAGAAAATGATTAAAGAATTGAAAGATCCGACCGACCCAAACTTCCCCAACACGTTGCGTGCTGTGGACACCCTGTCGTCCCACGGTTCTCCATCAAAAGCCCGAAAAAAAAAGAAAAAAAAAAAAGAAAGAGAGAGAAAGGAAGGAAGGGGAGGGTGGGGCGGTGGTATTGTGTGGCTACAATTCCCGGAGATGGCGTGGGAGGTTCGCAAATTCGTGGGGGATTTGTTCGGGTCTTAAGTGTGCCGCGATGCTCAAGAAAGAAAACCAGAATTTGGTGAATTAGGAGGCTGGTATGGGCACGCTGGGACGGGATGAGAATGGTACATCACGTCCCTTTTTTGCCCAGATTTCAATCTATTCGCAATGCATTTTATTTTACACTGTCACCATCACTGTTTGTCTCGTGAATTTACTCTTAATATGTCTAGATATATAACTTTGCTTTGCATATTTAATTCGTGTAACGAGATCGATGACACTTTTATGAAAATAATATTTCCACAACAAAAGTGAATCTAAGATAAGTTCGCATCAATCTGCTTAAATTTCGCCTCATTAGCTACTGTCCCATTTGGATGGGAGAGGTGTGGTGCTCGATCCTTACCTCTTAGGCTTGAAGGGTGGGGCTGGACAGCAAAAGTTAGCATTGGCAAAAAAAAAAAAAAATTGGATAATGTCACAATTGGTTTTTTTAATTTTTTTACCCAAAAATTAAAATTGTCGTTCCACCGAATGTTCCTTTACTTTTTTTGAAAAAGTCAAGCATTCCTTCGGTCATAATTTTTTTTCGATGGTCAATTTTTACAGTTATACGCATGTCCTGCTAAGACTCACTCGATTTACACTAGGACACTACGTCGGAGTCGCGTCAAGCAACATAAAAAAATCAAATAGAGAGAGAAAGAGATGAGGTCCAGTAGGCCAGTCGTAGAGCCCAAGCTCTAAGCTCCCGGTCCCGGGACGTCTAAGCTCAAGCTTTCTAATGCCATGGCTACTCAAGCTCATGACCCTGGCCGCTTGATGTAAGCTTGCGGCAACCATGACAACTCGACTTTCAACTCGATATCATGGTTGTAAGATCTTTCTGAGCCACGAAATTTGAGGCCATGGCCACTCAAGCTTCAAGCCAGCGGCCATGGCCACTCAATTGAGGGTTGAGGGGAAACTAATCATAGTTTTTGCATTGAAATGGTTGTTAAATTTTGTGAGTTTTTGATTTAGGAGGGTTTAAGGAAGAAGAAGAATTTGTAGGGGGGAGAGAGAGAGAGAGAGAACATTTGGAAAAAGAAAAAAAATGCACATCAACAAATAAAAGAAAAAAATCCACGCCAGAAAATAATTAACGCCAAGTTGGCAAATTTCATCGCCGGACCTAAATAAGGACGATTGATGGCACTTTTTTCTAAAGTAAGGGGATGGTTTTGAAGCAAAAAAGGTGGACTGAAGATTTAGTATTGGGCGAAAAATAAATCCATCATAGATCCACACGATTTGAATAATTGATGAAAGACTGCAACTAGACCCCCATCATCAAACCATCCACTTTCTCTGTGCCTTAGCCGCAGCGAAACGAAATCGCGCATACAGCTAACACCGCATCGCCGCCGCAGCCGAAGTGACGGACGACCAAAACAATCATTCCCTCGTGGAGCTACAACCAACGAAAGAGCTCATAATACCGAACATTATTAATTCAACCCTCTCTAAACCTGAATCCCAGCAAGCTCGACCCAGATTTGGACCACAACCAAATTCAACGGTTGTCGTTCCTCTCGGAGCACCTCATCAACAGGTCCAAAGTGGACGCGTACTGTCGGCCGCGAGCCTCGGCCTCTCATCGCGTTCCGTGGCGTGGGCCTTTGGCACGAGTGGCAGAGGAGATTCCTCTGAGTGCTCGGCGACGAGGATGTCACGCCGTGGACTCTGGAATTGCAGTTCCTGCACAGGTTCGCCTAGTCCGACTCGCGGCACATGGTCGCGAGGCTGTTGCAGAGCTGGCATTGCTTCTTGTCCTCCATATCTCTCTGTGTGGCTCGCTCTTTCGCTCCGATTTCAGTGAAGAAGAAGAAGATGGCCACGAGTCAGAGCCAGGCTTTTCATTGAAAATGGATTAAGTTGGTTAAGAACCCACTTACAACCCACTTATTTCCGTCTCTCCATTTTGTAAATCTGTTATTACTGGCCCACGAATTTGATATGACACATTTCGATAATCTTGGGTCATTAAATGGATTTTGGACCCATTTAAACGGGTCTACGGCTTGACTAAAACAATGAGCTATATAACCTCCCTTCAACATATCTATCTAATAGAGTCCAAGTCTCGTTAAATTAATTTTATGATAATTTGGTTGGAACCGTGCTTAATTTTATGTTTGATTAAATTAATTTACGACATACGTACCATTAGTTGGTTACATCAATGTGCGAAGTTATATTCATAGCTGAAGCTGAGTATCATTCATTGATTTCAACATGGTACATTTCTGCTGAACCTTAGTCCTCGAAACAATTAAACATGCTTTGACTTTTGTTAAATCCAGATCATCTAAAACTTTCACAATATACAAATTATTGACTTGTGGATTTATATATAATCTGTTTATTTATTTTTTAAAGTTAAGAATAATATTTTAACTTTTGACATATTCTTTACTTTTGCTGCTGAATTTTAAATAGATAAGCCTTTTATTAAATAACTACATGCGAATGTATTGTAATGTTTAAATATTATTGATTAAAAGTGCTTAATAAAACGAAAATGAACTGAATTTTTTAGATCGGAGACAATGATGGAGGCCGGATGAGGAAGGTGAGAACGGTGTTGGGCCAATCGGAGGGATAGCTGGCCCTTAAAGCAAAGCCACCACTCGAGGTGACAAATCACGGCAGAAGTGCACCAGATCCCTTCTTTTTCCCTAAATTGGAATTGATTTATTTATCTTATTTTTCCTTCGGATTACATTTTCTTGCGCGCAATTGTAGTTGATCTCGTGAATTCGCTTAGTATGTGTGAAGATAATTTAGCGTACTTTACATACATCACTTGCCCAACAAGATCAATGATCGAATTTCAATTTAAGATAAGTTCATATCAAGTCGATTAAGCTTAGGCTTGTTGATTACTCATTCGATTTGGATGGAGGGGGGTTAAGGTTTGAGGATGGGACTGGCTTGCATGGCAAAATAAAAAATAAAAAGGAGCATGTCACCGCGCTGATGCTTATACTCAAAAATTAATATTTTCGCTCTAACTTTTAGGTTCAAAAGCAGATGGAGAGTTTTGTTTTTTGGGCAAAACTAGAGGAATCAGTTTTTTTAACCCATTAGAAATTTATCCGATTTTGAAAAGTGAAAAGAGTGGAATTGAAATAATATACTTCGATGGGTCGTCATGTAAGGCATCTCGATGATCAAGAAGAATAGATGGGATTTGTCTAATCAAGTATTAAATTTATATGGCTCATCTAATTAAATCTTTGCGACTCTAAATTTGGTTAACCGGAGCTCACGTGTTCAACGAATTGGGAAAGAGCCCGACACAAAAAGATCTTTTGCCGTTGTGAACCATCAATTGATCAAAGACCACAAGTAGACCATGAGCAACGAAATTTTTCACTTCAATCGTCGTGCCCAAGCTTTCCATGTCAGACTTTGCCCGCTTGAATGGACATACCGGCTCTGGTGAAATTAATACTCGTAAGAACTTAGTGAATTCCCCTATTAAAGTTAACAGCATCACGTGGAAGGATGATTTCTTGGTCTAAAAGCTTAATCATGGAGTCCCTGTCATGGATAAAGCTAGACGAACATAGTTCACGAGCAACCATCGGGTCTCCAACCTTTAAAACGATTACGATCACGCCTAATTCCAACTCAACTAGGGCCACAGAATATCGTAAAATCCTAAATCATGATTGATTACAAAATCGGCACCAAACAACTTCCCTGCAAAATCTTATCAAAGTCCCACTTTGTCATTTTTTTTTTTTTTGAACAGAAACCCAAATAGTATTAATAGAAGTAACCGGTACAACCCGCAGCTATTGCATCTGCGCATAACAGGTTTAAGAGAGGTGGGGGCGAAATAAGGGCCCAATTACAAGTCAAGCTATTTCGAGTATGGGCCTTACAGGCCCAGTCGGCGACCGCGTTCGCTTCTCTTCGACAGAACCCTAGCTTTAGATTGGGAAATAGGGTTAACAAGAACGAAGCCTCTGAGAAGAGAGATCGATCCCTCCATGGCGGCAGTGTGCGGCGATTCAACGATTCAACCAAAGTGAGGTTGTCTGATTCAACGATGATCCTTGCGTGTTGAATCCCTTGATGCAGAAGATGGCAGAGTGAAAAGGATAAGGCCTGGATCTCGACCTGAAGAGCCGAGGACGCCACAACCCCTATGGAGAAGCCATCTGTAAGTCGGCCTTGGTGATCCCTGCAAATACAGGCTATAGTACCATGATTGCTTCCCTGATGAAATGATCCATCTATATTAACCTTCAAAACCCCGGGATCTGGGGGATGCCATAGATAGGATTTGTTTTTGACCGAAAGCTTTTGATGTGTGCAAGGAGCCGAAGATAACCGATCTACTTTGGCGTGAGTCAGTGCTGCTTCTACCACCTGCGTTGGATTGGGAGGAGTTCCTCGGAAAATAAACCCATTCCGGGCTCGCCATATCTGCCACAGGATATGAGAAATAAAAGCCAGACGAGATAATCGATTTCCTTCCCCAATCGTGGAAACGATCCACGAGTCCAGACGCTGAATATTATTGGGGAGGACTGAAACCCCGATCTGGGAATGATTCCACACCTGTTGAGTCCACGAACAGAGTAAGAATATATGCTCTAAAGTTTATGGAATCTTACTTTTGCATAATGTGCAGCAGGGACTGTCTAATATATGTCTTCGATACAGGTTTTCTCTCGTCGCCAAGGCATTGCTACAGATGGACCAGAGAAAGACACGGATTTTGGGTGCAGCAGGCATCTTCCAGATATTGCGCCATAACCAGGTAGGGATCTGATATGACGTTGAAGCACTAGAATTTGGCATACCTGATTGTGTTTAAGTGATAGCGTGATATGCTAATTTGACCGTGAATGTTCCTTGTTTGGTTGCTGTCCATATAAGTGCATCTGAAGTGAAGTTAGGCCTGAGTTGGATGTCTGTGATCTGTTGAATGATTGGCAAGTCGAAAAAACTGTACAATAAATCAATCTTCCATGAACTGGTAGCCTGGTCAATAAGATCAACTACTAGTGTAGGTTCTTCTGGAGCTTTAGGTCCACCTAGAATTCCCATAGGAAGCCATCTATCTTCTCTTATGTTTATGCATTTTCCATCTCCCACAGACCAACTAACATTTGGTAGAATAGCATCCCTTCCGCTCAAGAGGCTCTGCCAGCCCCATGATGGGCGAGAGCCCTTTTTAGCTTTTAAAAAGGTGGAGGAGTGAAAATATAAACCCCTAAAAAACTTGCCCCATAAGGATAATGGTTGATGCAGTAGACGCCATGCCTGCTTACCGAGCATGGCTTGATTAAAACACACCAAATCTCTGAAACCCAATCCACCTAGTTCTTTTCTATTCTGTAAAGTTTTCCAACTCTGCCAATGCACTCCAGATCTGCTGGTATCATTATTCCACCAAAATTTTGCCATTCTCTTTTCAATAACTTTACATAATGAGATAGGGATCTTAAACACAGACATGGCATTTAAGTGTCCCTTTGTGCCAACTTTTGGCACTCCAGGGGTCCAGGTGTCATTGATAATGAGATAGCCCGCTTTACGTAAATTCTCGATCTATAAATGTCCCTATTAACTTAATTATTTTTTAGTTGATTCATTGTTTTGATATGCCGAATTTCATGTTTACATAATCAAAAAATAAATGTTCAATTTGGTGTCCCAACACCCTCTAAAATATTATTATATACACATTTAAATGATTTATAGGAATTCATACACCTAGTATAATTGGCATATTAGGTCATGTAAGTAACTAATCATGTGAAGACGGAAAAAGATTTCAATGGGTTTTGAAAGTTATAATTTCATTGTGATGAAGATTTCTTTAGTAATCTTGTAAAAGGCTTAATGGCTTTGTCATCATAAGGAGTTACTAATTATTAATTAGAAACCTTCCTAGGTCTCTTTATTGGCAAATGAGATTCAACTTGCAAAATGGAGCATTGTCATCGAGCACTACTATCTCGACAAAGCGTATTATTTTTAGCTCATTTACAAATACAGAAAAAAAAAATACAATTGAACAATTTAAACCTGTCAAATTCGTCAATTGTCAAGTAGAATTGTGGGTGCCATGACATTGTGTGACTTTAGGATGAAAACTCAATTTTTCATTGGCGGATCGTAAAATTTCGAAAAAGTGGAAACGAACCACGAATGAGGAGCCATAAGGACCCAAACCACAAGCAGGCCCATTGGGCCTCACACCCACTATGGGTGGCCCAAGGGGGGCCCTTAAACCATTCAAGCCCACATTTGATTTTTGGAAGCATGCACATTAAATTGGCCCATGTGCATGAATAGTAAATGAAACCATAGTTTATTTTAATTCCCATTTTTCCCTTCCTAGAAACTAGTAGCTAATTGGACAAATGTGTTGTCATCTTAAGGAGAGAGAGCGCCCGAATGAAGGAGGGAAGAGAAGTCTAATTAGCTAGCATTTTTTAGTCTATTTCCTATTCTAGCTCAAGCATGATGTCTTGCATTGAATGCCTTAGACAGGATGATCTTCAAGAGGCATTATTGGCCATGCAATGGCTTGGTCATGAGCTAATTAAGGAGGGTTGTACATGAGATCATTAATGCTTGGGAGAGAGAAAATCTTGTTTGAGCTCATTCTCTCTCTCATGCTCTCATTTCTCTCTCTCTCACTCGACAATCTCTCTCTCATTCTCACCGCCGGACCCCCTCCCTCTCACACTCTCCCTCTCTCGGCTCACCCTTTCATCATCGCGGTCCACTTCCGTCGTCGGAGCTGCTGCCCTCACTACCATGCTATGCCATTGTTCGCTCTTGCCAAGCCGCCTCACCACCAGTGCCTCAAAGCCATGAGACCCACGCCCTTATGCCGCCCTCACACTGTTCTTTGGCTATGAACCCCTAGCATCGCTTGCCATTGCTGTTACTGTTTGTCGTCATGTCATGAGCCGCTATTGCTGAGCCATTTCCAAACCATTGTTCGCCGTCCCCTGCTGCCCTCATGCCGAGCTGCACCCCACACTGCCGCCCACACCAAGTCGCTGTCGTGCCAAGCCACCACTTGCCGTGAGCTATTGAAGCTAGATCCGAACCATGAGTAACTTCCTAACCCTTGTTTCGGGTGGCAGTTACGCTTAGGATTAGGGTTAGATTAAGGTTAATGACAGTTAGATTATGTGATAAATAGATTAGGATGATGGTTATCATGATATGTGATAAATACAAATGATAAGCTATCATGATAAGTGATAAGTGCAAGTAATAAGCTATCATGATAATTGATAAGTACTAGTGATGACCTATCGTGAGTATGATAACTTATCAAAATTGTAGTAAATGCTTATTATATTTTTATTTTTATTTTAAATGTGATAAGTGCATTTATATTGCAATTTTAAATGTGATAATTGCTTATTAAATCCCAATTTTTAGAATGATAAGTGTTAACGAAATCCCCATTTTCAAAATGATAAGTGTTCATGTTATCCTACTTTAATAAATGATAAGTGCTTGTAAAATGTTATTTTGAAAAGTGGTGTGCTGAGTTGATGATTGAAATTGTGGTGGGACATTATATATTATGAGGTTGATGCATGATTATTTTAGTGGATAAATAATCAATGGATGATCATGTGGAATTATTTCGTGGCATGTTTGTGTGCAAATATTGCTAATGTGTGAGCACTAAACACTATTTCATTGAGTAATGAGAAAGATAAAAGTTAGCTTAAATGGTTGATGTGCTCGTGTGGTCACATAATGGTTCCTTACTCGTATGATTACAGGAGACGATGCCCAATGAATTTCAGATGCCCCATGTCAATGGGATGCCGTTCATGGATGAATTTCGAAACAAAACTCCTTAATTGAAACACCATCTTTGAGTGAGGTCGAGACGTTACCGTATCCAATGGGACAGGACGATGCCCAGTTACACCGAAAGACCACCGACGCAAGTGTCAATTGTGGCCAAGAGCAATAGTAATAATAATAGAATTACGGTCTCGAGAATGGCATGATGGTATGGAACGCCATGTTATTTTCGAGATGCCACGTGTGTAAAGTGCATGAGTGCTAAATGCATATTATAAGAGTAATGTTATGGCTTGCACATATATGACATGGATTATATGAGTTGCATGAGATACGTGTGTAAATTAAATGTCATTTTAGTGACTTGTATGACACGTGCATGCTTGATTAACCCTGCTTATGAATTGAGGAGTGTGTGGATTTGTAAGCCCTTGTTTAAGAATCAAGAGATTTAGGTTGAGGTTAAATCCCTTTATGTTATAGTTAAGGTAAAGCTTAGGCTTTACTATTGATCTGTCATCGACTATTAAGCTACATGTTTAGGGCGTCTCCGAGGCGAAGTACCTTCCTATGGAAGGTTCAAGGAGTTTACTTATTGAGTATATCTCATTCATTATTGTTTAAATTTTTCAGGCCCTCATCAACGTTCCTTTTGGCGTGCCTATGGATCAGAATATCGAGGTGACCTCCTATCTGGTTAAGGGAATGGACATAAGATACGAGAAGTATGTGACCACCATTTGGGTGGATGAGGGTTGATGAATCCGGTGCCCCATAGGTTCATGGCTTGGTATGTATGGGTCGGGAAGGATCTCTCTAGCCCTCTTCGAGGTTTTGATTGGCCGCTAGACAAGGGACCCAAGGGCACTAGTTGAGACCCCACAGATGTGAATGACCCCAATGGCACCATCATTGGCCTAGAGACAAAGTTGGACCCTGGGCCTGAGCCATGGTATTATAACCTAAACGCGTGGGGGATACCACTTTTTGAGATCGCCTTCATAGTATAGAGGTGGTGAGCTAACCCTGACCCCCTTTTGACGATCTAAGAGGAATCCGCTTCGCGGATGTGCATATGCTAAGCTTTTGGTGTGTTAAAGTTAGTGTGTAAATGTTAATATATATGAAAGTGTGTTTTGATATGTATTCCATGCTATACCTGCTTATGAATGATTGGGTGGTGTTAATTTTGCTTCCACTTGCATATAATCAAAAGATAAAATCAATGGGTCAATAATGCATCCTGGGACATTGCAATTAAATGACCAAAGGATAGGAAGGGATGCCACACGTCCGAGGTTTGGGGCGTGACACATTAGGTGTTGTAGGCGTGGCAAGATATCACGTGCACAAGACATTTCAACAATATTTTTCTATGGAAATTTCTATGGCACTAAGAATTTTCCACACACAAGAGATCACCATCATGGAAATTCTCTGTCCCAATAATGTCATTTTAAAAAAGACTTTGACTTTGAGCTTATAGAGAAGACCAGTGTTGATCACTTCACAATACAATAGGGCTTTATAAGTGGAAGCACCCTCCTCCACCAATAAAACTCACACACATGCTAAATTGCAGAATGGGGTGGCATCACATCCTCCGCCTCCTCTGTTTCCATTTTTTTTTTTTTTTACATTCCATCCTTTGCTTTGCTTCACCCCCTTACTCTCCTGACCAACTTGCTCCATTTTAAGGATTCCTTCGTGCTTGATAACAAGGCAGCAAACTATTGTGATCGATATTACCATTTCCAATCTTATCCAAAGACAAACTCATGGGACAAGGCTATAGATTGCTGCTCGTGGGACGGTCTCACTTGTGACGGTGCCACCAGTAACATCGTTGGTCTCTATCTTACTTGCAATTGGCTTCATGGCATTCTCTAGTCCAATAGTTCCATCTTTCTCCTTTGCCATCTTTGGAGCCTCGATCTTTCCGATAATAACTTTGCTGACTCACGCACTTCGCCTAATCTAAGTGCATTTGCAAAATTGACTCATTTGAACCTCTCTCATTCACACTTTGTGGGTATCATTCCCAGTGAAATCTCTCGGCTCTCCAAGTTGATGTCACTTGATCTCTCTTACAATTATATTTTTGACACATACTCGTCTTCTGTCAGGTTGGAAAATTCAGCCTTTGCAATGCTTATTCAAAATCTAACAACATTGAGGAAGCTTGTTCTTCATGGATTAGATATGTCCATGATTTCATCAACGTCCTTTCCGAATTTTTCTTCTTCTTTGACATATCTAAGTATTCGTTCTCGTTCCTTAGGGGGGTATTTCCAAATACTATTTTTTGATTACCGGGCCTCACTACTCTCACTATAGGTGACAATGATAACTTGTTCGAGATTCTTCCCAAATCCAATTGGAGTAGTCCTCTTGAGTCTTTGAATCTCTGTAGTACGAGTATTTTGGGAGAAATACCCGATTCAATTGGTAACTTGAAGAATTTAACAGTTTTAGATCTTAGTCATTGCAGATTCATAGGACACATCCCCTTGTCAATGTGGAATCTTAACCAACTCCGAGTTTTGTTGATTCACGGGAATAGCTTTAGCGGGGTTGTAGAGTTTGAATTATTTCCAAAGCTTAAAAATCTCCAAAAGCTTGTGGTTTCTCTAGAACTAAGTCTAAATTACGATGCACTCAAGTATGCATTCTCGAAGCTTGAAATGTTGGGGTTATGGTCTTGCAACTTGATCAAGTTTCCCTATTTCTTGAATTCATTGGAAAGATTAAGATACTTAAATCTCTCTTTAAATAGGATCAATGGGGAGATCCCAATGTGATTTAGAGGAATAAGCCATGATACATTGGAAATGTTGGTTCTTTCTGGTAACCTTCGAAGGGAGGTATACAATAGTTACACAGGAAGAGCTTACGGTATATAGATATTGGGAACAACTCATTCCATGGACCACTCCGTATTCCTCCACCTTCTACTTCTTACTTTATTGCCTCTGACAATGGTTTCACCAGTGAGATCCCCTCCTTGATTTGCCAGTTTAGTTCACTCCAAAATTTAGAATTGTCTAATAATTATTTCTCTGGGAATATGCCATCATGTTTTGATAATATGACCAATCTCAAGAATCTAGACTTGAGCAGCAATAAATTGCAAGGACCCTATATTGCACTCCCTAGTCAAATGCGTGAACTTATCAACACTAGTTCTTGATAACAACGAGGTTAGTGATATCTTCCTACATTAGCTGGAAGCACCACAGCTGCATGAACCTGATTTGCAATGAAACAAATTTCATGGTAGGATCAACCTCACTGCCTTTGGACTCTCCTTCCCTACTTTTCAAAGTTTATCTATTTCCAACAATAATTTCACTAGATGATGGCCCAAAAAGTTTTTCTCAAACACCTCATTGGCTATTATAGATTTTTCCAACAAGTATAGAGGGTCAATCCCACTTCCATTAATGTCACATTTTATTATGTTTTTGCAATTAATAAGATAACAGGAAAATTCCCCTCATTGATTTGCAATTTTGTCAAGCTTGAGATCATTGACTTGTCAAGCTTAATAGGTAGCTTGCCTCGATGCTTACCAAATTTTAGCACCGTTCTGTTAGTTTTGAACTTGTGAATGAATTATCTTGAGGGCACATTTCCTTAATCATATTCTTCTAGAAGGAGCTTGACGGCTTGACTTGAGTCGAACTCGGTTTAAAGGCACATTGCCCCGGTCGCTTGTCAAATGTAGATATATGGAAGCCTTGGATCTCATTGACAATCCAATAGAGGATACATTCCCAAGATGGCTAGGAACACTCCCTGACCTAGAAGTTCTCGCTTTGAGGTCCAACAATTTGAAGGATGTTTTAAATATACCCAAGGGAGCACATCTCTTTCCCAAGTTATATATTGTGGATCTCTCCAACAATAACTTTAACGGTGGAGAGCACATCTCTTTCCCAAGTTAAATATTTTGGATCTCTCCAACAATAACTTTAGCGATCCTTTGCCGGTCAACTTGATAATGAGCCTTAAAGCCATTGTGATTGGTGAAAATGGGCAAGACAAATCATTATATATGACATGGAATCTTGGGGAACATAGTACTCAATTGAAATTATATGAAAATTCTATGACTCTAACCACAAAAGGACAAGAGATTGAGCTAGTGAAGATCTTGACTTTCCTCATAATTATTGACTTGTCGCACAACTCTTTCCAAGGACATATCCCGAGAGTTATTGAACATCTTTACCCTCTTGTAGGGCTCAACTTTTCTCATAACCATCTTACAGGTTTCATTCCTCTGACTCTAGGGAACTTGACTAATCTTGGATGGTTAGATCTTTCTTCAAACAAACTTGGTGGGGCAATTCCTGGAAAATTGGGAGATTTGGCATTTGTTGGGTACTTAAACCTCTAGAACAACCAACTTACCGGTCAAATTCCTCAAGATAAACAATTGAGCACATTTTACCACCGCCCGCGGTGGCCGCATTGGTTGAGAGCTTAGTACCCCACCGCCGGGGGAGGAGTTCGAAACTTCGCGTGGTCGATGCTTCAGTGTAAACGCGCGATTCACCTGTGGCTGGGTCAGAGGTGGGGGCCCAGTTCACCCCAGGGTTTACTCTGCCGCAAAGCAGCGCACGGAGGTTCCCTGGGTCACAAAAAAAAAAAACAATTGAGCACATTTTCAAGTGACTCGTTTAATGAGAATTCAGGCTCATATGGAACTCCATTGTCCAAAGCATGCCCTAGCGATGCTCAATCTCGTCCATCATCATCCTCATCAACTTTTAACCGTGAAGGGCATGAGGGTTGGCTCAAAAAGAAAAAGAAAAAAAAAACAATGTGGATAGGTTATGCATCATGAATCATAATTGGGATTTCGATAGTATAAATTGCATTTGCAACAAGAAGGCCCAAATGGCTCATGCATGGTGTGAGAGTGCTAGAGAGAAGAGCAGCAAAGTGGACGGAGAAGCCAAAGGGGAAGGCCATCAAATTTCATGGACAATAAAATTGTTTGAGGAGTTGTTTTTTTTAAACTAGTATTGTGAATTCAATTAATAAATATGTCATCAAGACAACTTGAAATGTCATTTCCTTTATGAAAGCTTGTTTCTAGTGTCTTCTCTCCATATTTCTTGGTGCAATTGTGTACTGGTTGAATTGAGAAGATGATTAATATGATCTGTCAAGCACACAGGCTTTAAATAAGGAAGAAGGAAAAAACAAAGAAGAAATTGACACAAGTGCCATTAACCTCTACAATGTACGCAACTTTTATTGTCCGTGAAGAATTGGAAGTGAAGACTAGCTCAACTCATTTAGTCAAAGTCGTTAATGGATTAATCTGGTGAATAATTAACACTAAAATCTGTGTATAGCATCTACTATTTTTTCTGTTCTAAAGAATAAATCTTTGGGTAGAACGTGCTTAATATAATGTTTCATCAAATCAACTTAGGACATTTGTACGAGTAGTGGCTCACGTCAATATACGAAGTTACATAAATAGTCGTCGGTTAGCAGAATTCATCGATCTCGATAGCATAAATTCATGCTAAACCTTGGTCTTCAAAACAATAAATTTTTAGAAACATCTTGGGCCATGCTCTTTATTAGTGAAAACTTATTACCATGAATTTTCTTTCTTCTCATGCCTTCTTTGAACATAGGCCTCTTGTTGAGCCCAGTCCATCTGCAAGTTGGGCCTTCCACCCAATTTGTTGTTCACTTTACTGCATTACTTCACTCTCGGGTTCTTTTCCTTATTTTTGGCGGGACAATTTTTTTTTTTTTTTACTTTTGTTTTTCTTCTTTTTAATTTGGGAAGTCTCTTATTTTGCTCACATATTTTGTCTTAATATAAAGGATCTTAGTAAATAAGCAGCATTGGAATTTCTCTTGCAAATTTCGTTTCGGGCCACTAGCCATGATGGGCACATTCAATCCGATGGAGTGATTTATGGTCAGCTTAGCCTATACTCGCGTCATGATTTTTGTCACAAAAACTTAAGATAATTAAAAATAAAAAAATAAAAACTGAATTTATAATAAATAGCAGCTACTCTTGCACAAGAACTTTCAATGCAATCCGATAATACTGTAATGCTTAATGGGAAGATTAATTTCTATGATGTGTATCGCAAGTGTATTAGTAATTTAAATTTTTTTATTAAATTTGTTCCATAAATATAAATGAATACGAACCGTTTTTTTGCAGTGATGGGAGACAAAAATACAAAATGGAGGGGACAAGGAAGGGGGAGAGGGTGGTGGTACTGGGCCCAATAGACGGGGAGGAACAACTGGCCCCTTACAAACGGCAAAAACCCCGCTACCACTTGATGTTGTAAATCAAGGCCGAGGTGCACCATTGTGGATCTCCCTCCTCTTCCTCTCCCCTTTTCCCATGTTGGCAATCGTTTCTCTTTTATCTTTCTAATTTCTGGAAAAATAAAAAGGATTAAAGAATTAAAAATATGACCGACCCGAAGCTCCCCAACGTTGTTGCGTGCTGCGTACACCCTATCGTCCCCCACTGTTCTCCATCAAAAGCCGAGAAGAAGAGAGAGAGAGAGAGAGAGAGAGAGAGAGAGAGAAGCAGAAGAGGGCAGGGTGGTATTGTGTGGTTGCAATTCCCGAAGATGGCGTGGAAGTCCGCGAATTCATGGGGGATTTGTTAGGGTTTTTAGATGCGCCACGATGCTCAAGAAATAAAACTGGTATTTCGAGCTACCCACCCCCCTCGCCGTGGCTAGGTAGTCATAATGGCTTTTATCTAACTTTCGATTTTGGTGAATTAATAGGAGGCTGGTTTTGGTGATGTTGAGATGTGGACGAAGATGGCACGTCACGTCCCTTTCTCGTTCAGATTTTGCTCCATTGTGATGCATTCTCTTTTACGCCGCCACCATCACTGTTTGTCTTCTGAATTTACTCAGAATATATCAAGATATATAGTTTTGCTTTGCATATTTTAGTTTTGTGTAATAAGATCGTTGAATATCCTCATAGCAAAAGTAGAACTGAGGCGAGTTTGTATTGACCGGCTTAAGCTTCGTCTAATGAGCTACCACCCCATTTGAACGGGAGAGGTGAGGTACTCAATTCCTACCTCTTAAGCTTGAAGCGTGGGAGCCGGCTAGCAAAGGCTAACATTTACCCAAAAAATTTAAAGAATTGAGTAATGCCACGATTTTTTTTTCTATATTTACCCAAAAATTAAAATCATCATTCCCTGCATTTTTTCAAAAGCATTCCTCTAACTTTTAAAAATTGTCTAGCATTCCTTAGGTTATAATTTTTTTTTGTCGATGGTCAACTTTTGCTAATATGGGTTGTTCGATTAGCGACACAATTGCAATTATACGCATGCCGTGCTATGACTCGCTCAATATACACGAACACACTACATTGGAGTCACGTCAAGCAACGTAAAAGAAAAAAAAAATCAAATAGCGAAAGAGAGAGAGAGAGAGAGAGAGAGAGAGAGAGAGAGAGAGAGAGAGATGGGGTCCATTAGGACGGCCATAGCGCTCAAGCTCCAATTTCACAGCCACAGGAACGTTTAAACTCAGAGAGCAACTCAAGCTTTCGGATGCCATGGCTACTCAAGCTCGTGACCGTGGCTACTCGATATCATAGCTACAGGATCTTTTCGAGCCACAAAATTTGAGGCCATGCCTACTCGAGCTTCGAGCCAGCAACCATGGCGACTCGATCGGTGGTTGTTAGAGGGTACTAATCATAGTTTTTGCATTGACGTGGTTATTGATTTTTGTGAGTTTTTTATTTAAGAAAGAAAGAGAATTTGTAGGTAGGGAGAGAGAGAGAGCATTTGAAAAAAGAAAAAAAAATACAAATCGATAGATAAAAGAAAACAAAAATTCACATCAGAAATTAAGGGTCCATTTGTTAACATTCCAATTTCTTAGTTTTTCTATTCTTTTGTTCTCCGGAACCCAAAAAAAAATAAAATAGAAATCTGTTTAATAATGTCAACTAATTTTTCTATTTTCTAGAATAGAAAAGTAGTGAGAAATAAATTTGAAAATGTAAAACAAGATTTAACTTCATGTTTCCGAGAATAATTTCTAGAAACATTTTTTTCTTTTTTTCTTTTTTTTTTCTTCTTATTTCTTGCCGACCTTCGCCCCCGCCATCTGCTAACCCCTACCACCGCCAGTCATCGTCAGTCGTCACCAATCGCTGGTTGCCAACCTCCAGCCACAAGCAAGAAAAAAAAGAGGAATCTACATAAATTATTAAAAAATTAAAAGAAATAAAAAAAATCGTGATTCATACCAAACACATTCCTATTCTTTTTCTACTCCAAAAATATAAATTTTGTACAAATACAAAACGTATTCTTTTACTTAGAAATTATTTCATGAATAAAAATAGAAAAAGACTATATTTCCCTTGACGGAGCTACGACTAACGAAGGAGCTCATGATATCGAACAATATAATTTCAACCCTCTAAACTTGAATTCTAGCAAGCTTGACCCAATTCTTGGACTACAACCAAATTCGGCGGTTGCGATTCCTCTTGGAGCACCTCATCAACATGGGACGGCAAATATGAAGATGAAGATGACAAGAAGAGGATGGTTGTTAGGGAAATCCCTTATGATATTTTAAAGATGACAAAATAAATCAAAGGCTACTAACGTGTTTAATGGTTAAGTAATAGACTATGCAGATGATAGAACATGTAAATGATATTGTCAAAGTTTGAAGACGGCCAGAAGACTGAACGTAACACATGTCCAAAGTATATTCTGAAGATTTCCAGACTTCTGTGTCAAAGTTTTAAGATTGCCAAACTTTAGTGTCAAAGTCTGTTTTACATCAGAAGTCTGTTCACTCTGACAAATTCGAAATTGAACGTCAATAAAGAATCAGAAGACAGACTCTATGCTGAAACTGAACCATAAGACAGATTCTATGCTGAAGCTGAACTTATTCAGACTGTATTCAAACCTTAAAGCTAAATCTGTTCAGAAGCAGAAAATGTTCACTTTGACAAATTCCAAATTGAACATCAATAAAGAACCAGAAGACAGACTCTATGCTGAAACTGAACCAGAAGATAGATTCTATGCTGAAACTGAACTTATTCAGACTGTGTTCAGACCTTAAACCTAAATCTATTCAGAAGTAGAAAATGTTTAGACTCAGATTGTAAAGTCTATTGTACTCAGACTCTACTTCAGACGGAAGACACTCTCAGACTTTACATCAGAACAAAGCAGATTCAGAACGAAACAACTTGACAGAACGTAATACAAGCCCTAAATGTATAATGGCTGGTGATCTGGTTTGGATTCTACATCAAGATTGATTTAATTGACTCAATCTAATTGATTGACAATTAGATATTGAAGACAAGAACTTTCTATATGGAGAAGCTCTATTTATGGAAACCAAAATTCTGTTTGTATGGGCGATCGGAATCAATTTGGGATTATACCTTTGTCACTCAATGGCAACCAAATCTTCTAGATACAAATCTGTCCAACGGGTAGATTGGAAGACGATCCTTAAGATACTGTCCAACGGCTAGTTTGGAAGTGGATGAGTATTTAAGAAGATGAAAGACCGATGAGCAAGTAAGAGACCAAGTGTAGAATTTATAATTCTAAAGTCTGAACGATCTTTGTTTATACACTTGTCTTTGGTTAGCTTAAATGTTTGTGATCGTGAGAGAAATACCAAAAGAGTGACTTAGTGAGATAGTTTGATCTACTACTAAGTGTTTGCACTCAAAGTTGTAATCTCTTGTTGATTGCATAGTGGAATCCAGCCAAGAAAGCTGTTAGTGTGGGAGAGTGGATGTAGGCTTGGATTAAGCCGAACCACTATAAACCTTATGTTCTTATTCTCTTCCCTAAATCTCTTTATTTTGTTCGTAATTCTATTTAACTGCTAAAGTCCGATCTCGCTCAAAGTCTGCTGCTCTTCAGACTCAGTTTCAAAAGTTTGTTGTTATTCAGACTCAGGTTAAAAGTAAAGGTTTTCACTGCGTTTTACGGAATCTGTTTTTACACCTATTTACCCCATTTAGGTGTTCATACTAGCACTTTCAATGGTGACGATAACGAAGTGAGGAATTGCCATCGGGAGATGGGCTTCCTTTTTTTTGCAGGTCACTGTCAGCGCGAGCCTCGGCCTCGACGTGGTCCATGGCGTGGGGCTTTGGCACGAGCGGCGGAGGAGATTCCTGTGAATGCTTGGTGACAAGGATGTTCACGCCGGGGACTCTGGGATTGCAGTCCCAGCACAGGTTTGCTCAATCCAACTCGCGGTACAATGGTCACGAGGCTGTTGCAGAGCTCGCATGGCTTCTTCTTCTTTGTATCTCTCTACATGGCTCGGTCGCTTGTTTCGGATCCAGTGAAGAAGAAGAAGATAGCCACAAGTTGCACCAATGAGACAAATGCGTTAAATTGGTTGTGAACCCATTTACAATCTGCTCATTTCCGTCTTTTCGTTTTGTAAACTCGTTATGATTGAAATTTGATGCAGCCCATTCACAACCCATTTTAATAATTTTGAATTTTGAATTATGTTTTGGACCCATTTTGACGGTCTACGGCTCGACCAAAATCACGAGCCATAAATCATTTCTTCAACATATCTATGTAATAGAGTCCAAGTCTCTTACTATGATATTTTGGATAGAAACACGTCCTCAATTTTATGTTTCATCAAATTAATTTACGATGTATGTATCATCAATTGATTACATAAATGTGCAAAGTTATATTTGTAGTCTAAGGTGAGTACCGTTCATCGATTTGGACATGGTAAGTTGCTGCTGAACCTTGGTCCTCAAAACAGTCAACTTCAGAACCTCTTTTAACTATGCTCTTTCTTTATGAGTGAAAATCAATTACCAAGAGTTTTCTTGTCATGCTTTCCTTCTCCATAGGCCTCTTGCTGCGCCTGGTCCATCGACATATTGGGTCTTCCGGCCAGTATGCTTTAAGACCGTACCTTGCTCTATATTTTCTTTTTAATGGTGGGATTATATTTTTTTTCTTTTTTTTTTAATTTGGAACGTCTCTTATTTTAATCGTGTCTTGTATCTTATTGTATTTGTATATAGTATCTTAGTATATGAATAACATTTGAAATTCCTCTTGCAAATTTCATTTCAACTCATATGTTTTATGTGCCGTTCAAACTGAATGAATGATTCTAGTTAAGTTACCTTAACATTAGGTTGGGTGTTCATTTAATGATTTTTGCACACAAAATCCTAGGATAATCAAGGGAACCAAAGGATCGACTCGCACATCATTAATATCTTGCAATAAATGCGCTTTAACTTTTATTAAATCCGAATTCCTAAAAATATTCACAACTTAACAATTATTGACACGTGGATTACATATAATTTGCTTATTTTTTTAGAGTTGCAACAATTTTTTAACTGTTTGACATATTCTTCATTTGGGCCGCTGAATTTTAAACAAATAAGCATTTTATTAAGTAACTAGATGCGAAAATTCTAAAATGTTTAAGAGAGCGACTAATTTTTCGTGATGTGCATCACGAGTATATTAGTAATTGAAAAAATAATTGATTAAAAATGCATAATAAAACGAAAAAGAACCGATATTTTTAGATTAGAGAGAATGACGAAGGATAAGGAAGACGAGTGGTGCTCGGCCAATTGGAGGAAGAGCTAGCCCTCAAAGCTAAAAACCATCACTCGAGGCGACAAATCACGGCAGAAATGCGCTGGATCCCTTCTTTTTCTCATTTTGGAATTGATTTATTCATCATTTCTTTTCTAAGGGTATACATTTTCTTTTGCGCAAATATACAAGATCTCGTGAATTTATTAGGAATATGTGAAAATAGTTAGCTTACTTTACATATTTCACTTGTCTAATGAGATCATAATGCTTTGAGTAAAAGAACTTGTTGGACGCAAATTGCGTAACCCCAAGATCTCCATAACTAGAACAAGAACATGCATAATTGAGTAGAAAGATTAACGCACCTGTTTTTGGATCCATCAAACATAAAGCGGAAGCAGAAAAGGGATTACCCATTCATCAAGGGGATCCATTGTTCTTGAAACGGAAGCGGAAACACAATGTTCCACGCGCAAGTCCTTCTCCTCTATTGCCCTCCGTATCACGGCTCAATGAGGCGGCCCCCTCACGTGTAGCGTTAGGTAAACGCCCTTAGGTGAGGATACATGTGAGAATTAGGGTTAGAGGAGAGACTTGAAAGACTATTTATAGAGTTTCCGGCCCAGTCCCTCTCATTACGGGCCGAGCTCAACTCGGCCCACACTAGCCAAAAATTAGACCCATATTAGACTAATTAAGAAACCTTCTATCTCACCTTAGACCAACCCCTTTTTTACGGTAACCGTAAAAACAGTAAATTATAATATCAATTAATTTAGTCCACATTATGAAAAACTCTTACATTCTCCCACTTGGACTATATTAATTGAAATCGTACTGTATGTGCGCACATTTGGTCCAGAGATAATTCTTAATAGTCAAATCCTATCCCATAAAGTCTTAAACACCGAATCATGGCGGTAACTACATGTATACACACAGAGCCTTCCATGGTCACAAATGTTCTCAACTTTATTGATATGGATTCAATATGGTAGTGTGTCAAATGGATAACATCTCTCATAGAGAGATCTCATTTGTCAGTCACCATTCTCTTACCTTGGGTGTCACAAAAAACTTGTGCCACTAGAGAATGCTTTATGGTTCCAATGAACCCACATATGTCTTATCCGTATGGTTAACCTTTCTTTATGTATCACAAGACATATGCACAAGGCTAATAACCGGATGCCCGGATGCCCCTAGCCTTCACTCAAGATTTATACAATCCCTTGAGACTTTATCAATATGTATTCAACATAATAACAATGCATTCAAAAATATTTTATTGAATGCAAAAGTTGATACATATCAAACCGTTACAAAGTGTAACGAACACAGATGAAACTTTTATCAGAGTAAAGCCAAAATAGCTCCCACTAAACAACAGTATCCGAAGATACTCCTAGGCCCATGCTAATGACATGTCACTCAAATACACATGGGCGTAGGCCTTTAGTTAGTGGATCTGCAATCACATCATCTGTGAAAATATGTTATATTATAAGTCACCTTTCTGTACCGTTTGCTTTTGGTCAAAAATTTTGACCACCATAAATTTAGACCCCTTGAGAACTCTGTAGTAAATAAATAATACTACAAATTTGTTATCTCAATACAATCGTATGGGTCTATCCATCAAGTTAAAACGATCAACTCCTTCATGAGGTTTTGGAGCCTAATAGCCCAAGTAACAACCTAAAAGAATGTTACTAACACTGCATACATAGTAGAAGATAACATAAAACTTTATTAACTGCACTTTCTACTAACATAAATCTGTATCTTGTTATTGATATTATATCATCCTAACAGCCAGCAAAGTTTACATCTAAATACCATATTAACTGCAAGAATTGAACATGTCTGTAAATTAGCATATAATCTCTTAAAACCTTCTTGACAGCAACCCAGTGATCATGTTCTGGATTTGACCAATATCTGCCTAGAAGTCCCGTCACAAAGACAACATTTAGTCTAGTGCAAATTCGAGCATACATTATACTTTTAAGTGCATTGACATAAGGTACTCCATTTAATTAGATTTTCTCAATATCTAAATAGGACAATGTGATAGATTTCATCTATCACCCTTAACAACATGAGCAATTCCTGGCTTGTAATAATGTATATTGAATATTTCCAATATACAATCAGCAAATGTCCTCCGAGAAAATCTAATATAATATGGCAAAAACAATCCTTACGAGACTTCAAGACAAAGGATATAAGATATCTCAAAGTCACAACTTGTAAGCAAAATATCAAGTACATAGAGTATGAGAAAAATAAATTTCCTCCCACCGACTTTGCGGTATATTGAATTACTTTGTTCCCAATTAAACAAAAAATAACAACAATATGATACTTTAATAATATTGTCCGGAAACTTGCTTAAGACCATGAATTAGAACTTTTCGGTCTACACACAAGTTTACTTGAATCTGCTACAAAATCATCCAATTGCACAATATAGATTTTGTATCTATTTGGCGTAACTCCATATATAAATAAATAAATAAATAAAGCCGCATTAACTCTGAAAGAATCTTTTAAAGAAATAGTTATTTCTTCACTATAAACAATACACCACTCTTTCAGAGTTAAAACTTTAGTTACCAATTTGGCTTTAAATTCCACAATCTTTCTTTGAAATTCTTTTAGTTTTGTACGCCAATTTGCAACTAATAAACTTGTGATCTTTATACAAGCCAGTAAGTTTCCAAACATGTTTCATAGGTTGTATATTGCCTTTTATGGCATCTAATCACATACTTGATTGAGGATAAGAAACAACATTTATTTATGTCGCTAAATCAACCATGTAGTGGATATTATAGTCATGCCCTCACAAATAGACTATATAGTCTAATGGAATAACTGATCGTCTTTCCCTAACAAATCTCCTTAATAAAATTACCACCACTTCATTCTGCACTTGAGAGGTTTTAAGAAATTTCATTATAAACTATATCAAGAATAGTACCTTAAACCTCAACAATTTTAGTCTATGATACAGAAGATTCCATAATTATTTGTATAGGTAAAGACAAAAACATAGTAACTTCCATCATACTATTATCTTTAATAGTCTGAGAGCAGCTATCCTCTACAATTACATCAATCTTTAGAAACTTTAGAATATGTGATTCAATAATTCTTGTATCTTCTTTAGGGTCTTAAAATCAATACCCCTTTCGTATATGAAAAAATTGCTTTCATAATATCAGCCCACAAAAGAAAAAAACAGATAAATTAGTCTTACTAATCATACTCATCACCATGTTCAATATGATGCATTTATGCCTTTCGGCCAAATCTCTTTGTCAGAATTTTCAAGTGTAGTAATTAAATTACCACCCCAGAATCTACCAAGTATTTGACAAATGACCCTTTAAGTAATTCAGTATTGTCATACTTGTCAAAATACTTACCGTTACAATTAGGCCTGACAACCTTCAAGACTAATTTGAACCAGTTTATTCTTTATCTCGGCTATTTTCCTTAAATAAAAAAATTTTGAAAACAACCTTTTAACCATATACGGGATGTATATATCATTAGAACTTAAACACAATCTTTACAGATGTGTCCTAATTTCAATATCAGATAAGACATAATTTCAAGCAACTAAGGCTTCCATCATCTTTTAATAGTGCAGTCCACAGGCAAACCTCTTTTTAAGTGTTCCAGAATGAAACGCTTTATGGACAGTAAGCAAAATTCAATTGCTCTTTTCTCAAGCAACAAATCATATGTCCACAACTTAAAATTTGTAGCAGTAAAAACCTCAATAATAATGAAGTTATTAATTACAGAAAAGGTGACTGAAAACCAAACAATATGTATAATTAGCATCATGTGAGTATTGTGTAACTTGACGTACAAGTACACATCCAGAGAGTTACATGCAAAATCACATAATCACCTTTGGGCAGAATACATGACATGCAATTGTACACTCCCCACATAATAAGGGTTATGAGAATATATTCCAATCTTCGTGAATTCATCACCTTTGGGCATATGAACCATTAGGATCGGTCACTCCTCCACCACACTATCATGTATCCCTCCATGAACCAATACACAATCACCTCCTTTGGGAGTATGACTACGCATTAGACCAGGAGACATCCCAATCATTATACGAGACCGAAATTTCTCAAACCCAATCAAGCGTGCCACTTTGGCGGTCACTACTCAATTGAATCTTTGAAATTCTCTCATACCAGGGGATATAAACTTTACTACTCACATACATCATATACATGTGATTTTAACTTTAGTGATAGGGGCATGTTATCACTAAAATCACATATCATGCTAATTACATTGCTTTATCAATTAATAAAAATTAATCTTTATTTATACATATATATAAATATATATAGCGAATCTAAAAGACAGATTCCAATGAGATCATTGATCACAGTAACATAAGAAACTTCTTATAACAGAGAATAAAACATCTCTTATGCACCACAATTACATATTACCAGAACAACATAAAAAGAATGTTGATCTAAAATATCTCTCACAAATTAACATCAATAGTAATACAGGGTACACCATATTAACAAACTTAACAGCTGATCAACCATTGCTCATGAGTTTCATAAGGCAAAAAATGACTCCAAGGCCAACAATTGATTTATTAATCAATTTTAGGTAACAAATATCATTACTTCAATCAGTGGCCTATAAATTGAGTCAAACTAGAGAACAAAATATCTAAAATTTAACAGTAGATATTGCTCTGCGTAGATGTTGTCATACTCCTTAACCATAAAAATATTAACTTGATAGACATTAACAAGTGACCAGATGAGTTCATGTACAATATGCAGTAACTTAATCGACATGCATTATCCACATACAGCAGATATGTAAATTAGTACAATCAATTTGGTCACGAGTTCTTGAAACATCCATTATTCAAAGATTACTAGCGTGTCAAGGAGTATGCTTGAGTAACAAAAGTTTCATAACCTTTTACTGTTTCTCATCAGCTCAATACATAGTTCAATTACTATTCCATAATGATTGTATCTCATTAAGCCAGCTTCAATTCACAATAAAGTTTGATTTTTATTGATGAATCACACATTATAATGTTTATGTGATAACATACCTGTAACCAAACACTTATATTTCCAATTTCACAGAAAATATAAGAAAAATACGCAAAAATACACTAAAAATACACGTATTTAGGGTTCCGTATGTATTTTCACATCCATAAAATTATCAAAAATATAAAATAAATATACCACGAGATAGGAAATCACCATACGAGTCCAATGCCGCCATTCACGCGCCGATCCGACGCTCCACGCGCCCTCACGCGCCGCCTGAGTGCGCGGCGCGTGGATCTCACGTGCGGCGCGCGTTCGACGCCCAGGAGGCGCGTGGCCGCGCGTGCGGCCTCCCCCGGTGACGCGCCGCCGACCGTCTTGCTCGTCTCGTCAAGCCCAGTCCGAATTTGTGATTTAATTTTATTTTTATTGAACAAAAAATCTCGAAAATCACAAATTAGGGCAAGATCTGTACTAATTAGGGCAATAATTACAAAATTAGGGCAAAAACTTTATGCGTTCAAGTTCGAGGGTTATGGTTGCTCTGATACCACATGTTGGACGCGAATTGCGTAACACCAAGATCTCCATAAGTAGAACAAGAACATGTATAATTGAGTAGAAAGATTAACGCACCTGTTTTTGGATCCATCAAACATAAAGCGGAAGTAGAAAAGGGATTACCCATTCATCAAGGGGATCCATTGTTCTTGAAACGGAAGCGGAAACACAATGTTCCACGCGCAAGTCCTTCTCCTCTATTGCCCTCCGTATCACTGGCTCAATGAGGCGGCCCCCCTCACGTGTAGCGTTAGGTAAACGCCCCTTAGGTGAGGACACATGTGAGAATTAGGGTTAGAGGAGAGACTTGAAAGACTATTTATAGAGTTTCCAGCCAGTCCCTCTCATTACGGGCCAGGCTCAACTCGGCTCACACTAAAGCTAGCCCCATATTAGACTAATTAAGAAACCTTCTATCTCACCTTAGGCTTAGACCAACCCTGTTTTACGGTAACCGTAAAAACAGTAAATTACAATATCAATTAATTTAGTCCACATTAGGAAAAACTCTTACAGAACTTTGATCTAAGATGAGTTCATACCAATCAATTCAGATTGGCATTGTTGATTACCGGTTCGGTTAAAACGATCCCTGCCTCTTCTGTTAGACGGTGGGACCGACTTGCAAAAGCTGGCGATGACCAAAAAGGAAGAGAAAGTTGTTATCGCTGGTTCTTTTACTTTAACTCGAAAATTAAAATTGTCCAAAATTGTCCGTATGCAATTTTTTTCTTTTCAAAAGTCGAAAGAGGTTCCTTTTTTAGGGCAAAGGTAGAAAGAGAACGGTGATTCGCACATTTTAATGGCACTTTTTCAGTCCATTTTAATGCATGTAAAGTAAACTCTCCATAAATTTACGTAATTCAAAAGTGAAAAGAGGGAAATTGAGATTATGTAATTTGAAGTGTTGTCAAGTAGCACATCTCGATGATAATATATATAAGGTGTACCTTGTCTATATGGGCCATACAAAGCCCTTAGACCTTTAATTTGTCTAATCAGGTCATTAAATTTATATAGCTTTCCTTAACTGAATCTTTTTGGCTCTAAATTTGATTAACCAGAGCTCATGTGTTCGACGAAGCGGGCAAGAGCTGACACAAAAAAGACCTTTTACCGTCATGAACCATCAATTGATCAAAGACCGCTACTAGATCACGAGGAACGAAATTTTTCACTACAATCGTCGTGTCCAAGCTTTCCACATCAGAATCTTCCCCGCTTCAGTGGACATATCGGCTCTGGTGAAATGAATATTTGTAAGAACTGTAAGTGTCTTTCCCCTATTAAAGTTAACAGCATCACGTAGAAGAATGATTTTTTGGTCTAAAAGCTTAATCATGGAGTCCCCATCATGGATAAAGCTAGACAAACATAGCTCACAGAGCAAATCACGATCACGCCTAATACCAACTCAAAAAAGGCCACAGAATATCGTAAACTCCCTAAATCATGATTGACTACAAAATCGGCACCGAACAACTTCCCTACAAAATCTTTATCATAGAGAGCCCTCACATCCACGCTTCTTCCCATTTTATCATTAGAAAAAAAAAACAAACAAATAAAAGGTGTACTTCAATAACGAGATAGCCCAATTTACATACATTCCCCAACTGCGGAATACCCCCCGTTAGCTTAATTATCCTTTGAGTCGATCCATTATTTCGGCACCTTTTCCATCACATGTGAGGAAATATGCCGAATTTTGTGTTTACACAATCAAAACATAAATGTTCAATTTAGTGCCCCAACACCCCTTAAGATCTTGGCACGTTAAAAATAATTTATAGTGATCCGAGCACCTAGCATAACGAGCATATCAGATCATGTAAGCAACTAATCATGCCAAGAAGTGAAAAGATTTCGACAAGTTTAAAAGCTATTATTTTTATCATAATGAAGATTCCCGGTAATCTTATCAAAAGCTTACTAGCTTTGTCATTAGAAATTCCTAATTGTTGATAGCTCACTAAGTCTCTTTACTGGCAAATGAAATTTGGCTTGCAAAATGGAGTATCGTCACCACATAAGTACTTCGTTGCAAGTCATTGACAAGGAGTATTCTTTTTAGCCCATTAACAAACACTGATAGAAAATGCAATTAAAGAATTTTTAGGACAGTCAAATTCGCCAATTGTTGAATAGAGTTGTCAGCACGGCAAGACGCTTCAAGAAGATTATTCCATTAAAATTTGTATGGCACTTGATGGAAGAAATAGCAAAGGTGAAGCAACAAATTGCTGAGCTTAAAAACCAACAATTTTCCAAAAAGTAATCATTTGTATCATTTGAAATAATCAGTCAATAATACTAACAACAATTTAGGTCTAAAAATTTTCGCAAATGATGAAAATATTTTTTATTTATTCATTTTTGTAAACGACGTAAGTAATCATTTGTAAGGAAATATTTTTCATAAAATAAATGGGTTTAAAGATTTTCTACACCTAAGTGACCCCACATGCCTGAGTGACCCGTCACCCTACCATGGAAATTATGTGTCTCAATAATGTCAATTTAAGAATACTTTGACTTGGACCTTCTAGAGAAGACCCATGTGGATCACTTCACAGTACAGAAAGGGCTTCATGAGTGGAAGCACCCCCTCCACTATCGACGAACCCAATCCCACGCCAGATTGCAAAATGTGCCGCCTCCTATGTTTCCGCTTTTTCTTTTACATTCCTCTCTTCGCTTCCCTTCGCCCCACTACGCTCCTCACTAACGCAATGCCCTGCTCCAGTTTATTAGTAATTAAAAAATGATTGGTTATAAATGCTTAATAAAACGAAAACGAACCGATTTTTTTTTTTATTAGAGACAATGATGGAGGGAGGATAAGGACGGGGAGGGTGGTGCTGGGCCAATCGGAGGGACAGCTGGCCCCAGAGCAAAGCCACCAATCGAGGCGACAAATCACAGTAGACTGTAGAAATGCGCTGGATCCTTTCTCTTCCCCATATTAGAACCGATTTATTTATCTTTTATTTTCCGATGAAATCCATTTTCTTTCACGCAATTGCACTTGATCTTGCGAATTAATTTGGAATATGTGAATATCGTTAGCTTCCTTTATATATTTCACTTATCCAATGGAATCGATAGTGCTTTTATGAAACGGATTTCAATATTAGATAAGTTCATATCAGGTCGATTAAACTTGACCTTATTGATTATCCATTCAATTTGGATAGAGGAGGTAAGGAGTTCTGTGCCTACCTTTGAGGTTTGAGGATGAGGCCGGTCCGCATGGCAAAAATAAATAAAAGAAGAATGTCACCACTGGTGCTTTTACTCAAAAAGAGATATCTTCTCCCTACTTTTTTCTAGGTTCAAGAGGAGTTGGAGGGTTTTGTTTTCTGGCCGAAACTAGAGGGACCAACGGTATGTTACACATTTTAATTGCACGTTTTAGCCCATTCTAATGCGTGTAAAGTAAACCCATCAGAAATTTACACTATTTGAAAAGTAAAAAGAGTGGAATCAAAATTATATTTGATGTGTTATCAAATAATGCACCTTGATAATCCAAAAAAAGTAATAGTATGCCTTACCTATAAGGGCCGTGCAAAGCCCTTGGACCTTTATTTTGTCTAACCAAGTCATTAGTTGATATGGCTTTTCTAATTATATCTTTCCGACTCTAAATTTGGTTAATTGGAGCTCGTGCAATCAATGAAGTGGGCGAGAGAATATTGAAACATTCTAACACCCTCCATCACGCTTAATATGATTTTTTTTGTCTAGTATTAAGTGTGAAGTTATTTCATTGGAGAAGCAAAAAATAGATGCCTGAAAAGATTTGAACTCAAAAGTTCTTACTACGATACAATGTTAGGTTTCGTAAGATTACTGCCAACTATTATAAAAACTTAAACTGCTGGACAAATACATAGTTAATGTTAAAATATTGTAATAATAATGAAGATTCCTAGTAATCCTATATAAAAAAAAAAAAGCTTACTAGCTTTTCATAAGAAATTCCTAATTGTTGATAGCTCACTAAGTCTCTTTACTAGCAAATGAGATTTGACTTGCAAAATGGAGTACTGTCATTAGGTAAATACTTTGTTGCGAGGCATCGACAAAGCGTAATATTTTTAGCTCAATTACAAATATCGACAAAAATGCAATTAAAGAATGTACGAATGTCATATTCGTCAATTATAAAATAGAGTTGTAAGTGCCATGATAAAGGGGTGTTGTGCACATGATTAGGCATAGCGTGCACAAGACGTTTCGAGGAAATTTTTCCATGGAAATTTTTATGGCACTAAAAATTTTCCACACCCAAGTGACCCCACCACAATAATTTTGTGCATCAGTAATGTCATTTAAGACGACTTTGACTTTGACCATCTACAGAAGATTCATGTTGACCACTTCACAATGTGGATGTGGTTTATAAGTGGGAGCACCCTCCCCCACCAGTACACTCACCCGCATTCTAGAGAGACCGATAGTATTTTTCACATTCTAAGAGCACTTTTTTAGCCTATTTTAACGCGTATAAAGTAATTTCATTAGAAATTCACATAATTTGAAAAGTGAAAAAAGTGAAATTAAGATAACGTAATTCAATGTATTGTCAAGTAGTATACCTCAATGATCCAAAAATTAAAATGTAGGAAGTTCGGTCCCTTACCTCTGATGTTTGAGGATGGGGTCGACACTGCATGGGAAAAAAACAAAAGGAGAATTCACCTAGTGGTACTTTTACTTGAAAATCGATATCTTCTCTCTACTTTTTTGAAGGTTCGAAAGTAGATGGAGGATTTAGTTTTTCCAGCAAAACTAGAGAGACCGACGATATTTTACATGTTATGGTGGCACTTTTTCAGCCCATTTTGATGTGTATAAAGTAAACCCATTAAAAATTTGCACGATTTGAAAAGTAAAAAGAATGAAATTGAGATTTTGTAATTCGATGCGTTATGAAGTATCGCACCTCGATGGCCCAAAAAGAAATAGTAGAAATAGCGTGCCTTGCCTATAAGGGCATGCAAAGCCTTGGACCTTCAATTTTTCTAAGCAGGTCATTAATTTTTATGCGTTTTCTAATAAATCTTTCTGACTCTAAATTTGGTTATTTGGAGCTCCTGGGTTCAACGAAGTGGGCAAGAATCCGAATGAAAAAGATCTTTTGCCATCGGATCTATCAATTAATCAAAGACCGCAATTATACCGCAAGCAACAAAATTTTTCAATACGATAGTTACGCCTAAGCCTTTTACGTCAGACTCTTGCCAACTTCAATGACAAATCAGCTCCGGTGAAATTAATACTTGTGAGAGCTTCTCACACAAAGACGCTGGTTACTGCATTGTCTTTTTTTAGCGTGAAATTAGAGTATTGAGTATATTTCCCCTATTGAAGTCAACAACATCACATAGAACGATTATGTCTGGGTCTAAAAGCATCGCCAACGCAAAATGATCGAACACAGAGCTTACTTATAGAGTCCCGGTCATGGATAAAGCTAGACGATAGTTGTATTTGCAGTCGAAGTCTCTTAAATGATATTTTGGATAGAACTGTCTTTAAATTTATCTTTCATTAAATTAACTTACGATGAATATACGATTGGCTGGTCACATCAATGTGGGAAGTTATATTTGTAGTTGAAGGTGAGTACAACTCATCGATGTCGACATAACTTTCACAACATCCAGATTATTGACATGTGGTTTTATATATAATCTATTAATATTTTTCAAAGTTAGAACAATATTTTAACTTTTGACATTTTTACTTTCGCCATTGAATTTTAAATGGATTAGCCTATTATTAAGTAACTAGATTCGAAAATACTCTAATATTTCAGAGAGCGACTATTCATAATGCGCATCGCGAGTTTATCGGTATTTTAAAAATTATTGATTAAAAATGCTTAATAAAGCGAAAATGAACCGAATTTTTTAGATCGGAGACCATGATGGAGGGAGGATAAGGAAGGCGAGGGCACTGCTGGGCCAATCGGAGGAATAGCTGGCCCTCAAAAGCAAAACCACCACTCGAGGAGACAAATCACGGCAGAACTGCACTGCATCCCTTCCGTTTCCCATATTAAAACCGATTTATTTATCATTTATTTTCCGATGGAATACATTTTTGTTTATGCAATTGTAAATGATCTCGTGAATTTATTTGGACTATGCAAAGGTGGTTAGCTTACTTTACATATTTCACTAGTTCAACTAGAGCAATAGTGCTTTTACAAAACGAATTTCAATATAAGATAACTTCATATCAGGTCGATTAAGCTTGGCCATGTTGGTTACCATTTGATTTGGACAGGGCGGGTAGGGAAAAAAAACAAAGGGAGAATGTTGCAGTTGGTTGCTTTTACTTGAATATCAATAATTTCCTTTTACTTTTTAGTTTAAAAGTAAATGGAGGGTTTTGTTTTTGAGGTAAATCTAGAGGAATCAATGGTATTTTACACATTCTAATGGCACTTTTTCAGCCCATTTTGATATGTGTGAAGTAAACCCATTAGAAATTGAGATAATGTAATTTGATATATTGTCAAGTAGTGCACCTCAATCATCCATTATAAAAAACCATAGGAGCAGTGTGCCTTGCCTATAAGGGCCAGGCAAAGCCCTTGGGACCTTTAAATTGTCTAATCAGGTCATTAAATTTATGTAGCTTTCCTAACAAATGTTTTCAACTTTAAATTTGATTAACCGGAGCTCATTTGTTCAACAAAGTGGGCAACAGTCCGACATGAAATAGATCTTTTGCCGTCGTGAACTATCAGTTGATCAAAGACCACAATTAGACCATGAGCAACAAAATTTTTCACCACGATAGTTATGCCCAAGCTTTCTATGTCAGGCTATTGCCAGCTTCGATGGACATGTCGGGCTCCGGCAAAATTAAGACTTGTAAGAACTTCTCACACGAAGACAATGGCTATGGCATTTTCTTCTTATAGCGTAAAATTAGAGCATTTAGTGTATTCCCCCATTAAGGTCAATATCATATCGTAAAAGGATGATTTCTCGGTCTGAAAGCATCGTCCCAGCCTTTAAAATGGTTGGGCTTACCCCTATTTCCAAGTCAACAAGGATAGGAGAATATTGTAGAATCCCTAAATCATGATTGACAACTAAATCAGCACCAAACAACTTCCTAGTAAATTTTTATCAAAAGATCTCTCGGATCTGAGCTTCTTCCCATTTTATCATTTAAATAAAAGGCAAAACAAATAAAGATGTACTTCGATAACAAGATAGACCAATTTACATAAATTCCTGATCTACGAAATACGCCCTATTCGCTTAATTGTTCTTTGAGTTGATCTATTGTTTTGGCACCTGTTCCATCATATACGAGGAAAATATGCTGAATCTTGTGTTTACATAATCAAAACGCAAATGTTCAATTAGGTGTCTCAACGCCCTCTAAGACCTTATTATATACACATCTAAACAATTTATAGGAATTCAAGCACCTATAATTGGCATATTAGGTTGTGTAAGGAACTAATCATGTTAAGATGTGAAAATATTTCGATAGGTTTTGAAAGTTATAATTTCATTATAATGAAGATTTTTTCTTAGTAATCCTATAAAAAGTTTATTGGCTTTGTCATAAGAAGGAATTACTCATTATTGATTAGAAACCTTCCTAAGTCTCTTTACTAGCAATGAGATTTGAATTGCAAGATGGAGCACTGTCATCAGGTAATACTTTCTCAACAAAGTGTATTACTTTTAGCTCATTTACAACTATAGACAAAAATATCCAATTAAAGAATCTAAAACAGTCAAATTCATCAATTGTGAAGTAGAGTCATGGGTACTGTACATGGGTGTCGTACACGTGGCAAGACGTTGCCCACACGAGACATTTCAAGAAGATTTTTCCATGGAAAATCTCCACGGAACTAAAATATTGCACACGCAAGAGACCACCACCATGGAAATTATGTGTCCCAATAATGCTATTTTAGTAAGACTTTAGCTTCGACCTTATAGAAAAGACTCGAGTTAATCACTTCGCAAGACAATACAATAAGGCTTTATAAGTGGAAGCACCCTTCTCCATTAATAAACTCACACACAAGCTGAATTGCAAAATGGGGTGGCATCAAATCCTTCGCCTCCTCTGTTTCCACTTTCTCTTGCATTCTACCTTTCGCTTTGCTTCGCCCCTTTGCCCTTTTGAACAACGCGATGCCTTGCTCTATTTTAATAATTCCTTCATGCTTGAAAGCAAGGCAACAACCTTTTGTGATTGGTATTACCCTTTCCCATCTTATCCAAAGACAAACTCATGGAACAAAACCGTGGATTGCTGCTCATGGGACGGTCTCACTTGTGACAGTGCCACTGGTAACGTCATTGGTCTTGATCTTACTTGCAGTTGGCTTTATGGCACTCTCCAGTCCAATAGCTCTCTCTTTCTCCTTCGCCATCTTCGGAGCCTCAACCTTTCTGGTAATAACTTTGCTGGCTCACACATTTCGCCTAATCTGAGTGCATTTGCAACATTGACTCATCTCAATCTCTCTCATTCAAAACTTTTGGGTACCATTCCTAGTGAAATCTCTCGCCTCTCCAAGTTGGTGTCACTTGATCTCTCTTACAATTCATTCTCTTCTCTCAGGTTGGAAAGTTCGGTCTTCGAAATTTTTGTTCAAAATCTAACAACATTGAGGAAGCTTGTTCTTCATAGATTAGACATGTCCATGGTTTCACCAAAGTCCTTTGAAAACTTGTCTTCTTTGACATATCTAGGTGTTGATTCTTGTTCCTTAGGGGGGATATTTCCAAATACTATTTTTCGATTACCGAGCCTCAAGACTCTCAATATGAATTACAATGATAACTTAGTTGGGATTCTTCTTGGATCCAATTGGACTAATCCTCTTGAGTCTTTGTCTCTCCAAGGTATAAGTTTTTCAGGAGAGATACCTGAGTCAATAGGTTACATGAAGAATTTAACAGTTTTAGATCTTAGTTATTACAGATTCACAGGACATATCCCCTCGTCAATGAGGAATCTCAACCAACTCCAAGTTTTTTCGATTCTCGGGAACAACTTTAGCGGGGTTGTAGAGTTTGAATTATTTACAAAGCTTAAAAATCTCCAAGAGCTTATGGTTTCTCAAGAACTAAATCTAACCTACAATACACTCAAGTATACGTTCTCGAAGCTTGAACTGTTGGGGTTGCGTTCTTGCAACTTGACCAAGTTTCCCTTCTTCTTGAATTCATTGAAAAGATTAAAATACTTAGACCTCTCTTTAAATAGGATTAGTGGGGAGATTCCAATGTGGATTTGGGGAATAAGTCATGATACATTGGAAATATTGGATCTTTCTGATAACCTCCTCGAGGGAGATATACAACAGTTGCACGAGAAGAGCTTGCGGGACATTTGCATTAGGAACAGCTCATTCCATGGACCACTCCCCATTCCTCCACCTTCTACTTCTTCGTTTCTTGCCTTCAACAATGGTTTTGCTGGTGAGATTCCCTCCATTTGCCAGTTTAGTTCACTTCAAATTTTAGATCTGTCTAATAATAATCTCTCTGGAATATGCCATCATGTTTTGGTAATATAACTAATCTTCATGTTCTAGACTTGAGCAGCAATAAATTACAAGGACCATTACCGCGCTCCCTAGTCAAATGTGTGAACTTATCAGCACTAATTCTCGGTCACAACGAGTTTAGTGATATCTTCCCAGATTGGCTGGAAGCACCGCAGCTATATAACCTTAATTTGCAATCGAACAAATTTTATGGTAGGATCAACTTTATTGCCTTTAGACTCTCCTTCCCTATTCTTCAAAGTTTATCTATTTCCAACAACAATTTCACTAGACAGTGGCCCACAAAGTTTTTCTCAAACACCTCATTGGTTGTTATAGATTTGTCCAACAATAAGTTTGGAGGGCCAATTCCACTTCCATCTCCTGTCACATTTTATTATGCTATTGCAAGTAATAAGATAACAGGAAAAGTCCCCTCGATGATATGCAATTTTGCCAAGCTCAAGATCATTGACTTGTCCAACAACAGCTTAACAAGCAGCTTACCTCGGTGCTTAGCAAATTTTAGCACCATTCTATCAGTTCTAAACTTGCGAATGAATTACCTTGAGGGCACAATACCTCAATCATTTTCTTTCAGAAGTAGGTTGATGACTCTTGACTTAAGTCGAAATCAATTTGATAGCACATTGCCCCGGTCGCTTGTCAAATGTAGATATTTGGAAGTTCTGGATCTCGGCAACAATTAGATAGAGGATACATTTCCAAGATGGTTGGGAACACTCCCAGAACTAAAAGTTCTTGTTTTGAGGTCCAACAATTTGAAGGGTCTTTGGGATATTCCCAAGGGAGCTCATCTCTTTCCCAAGTTGCACATTTTGGACTTCTCCAACAACAACTTTAATGGTGCTTTGCTAGCCGACTTGATAATGAACCTTAGAAGCATGATGAATGGTGAAAATGGGCAAGACAAGTCATTATACATGACACGGCATCTTGGGCAACAGAGTATTCAACCGAAATTATATGAAAATTCTATGACTGTAATGATGAAAGGGCTAGAGACTGAGCTAGTCAAGATCTTGACCTTTCTCAATATTATTGACTTGTCACACAACTCTTTTCAAGGACATATTCCCGATGTTATTGGACACCTTCACTCTCTCATAGGGCTCAACCTTTCTCATAACCACCTTACAGATTCCATCCCTATGACTCTAGGGAACTTGACCAATCTTGGATGGCTTGATCTTTCTTCGAACAAGCTTGGTGGGGCAATTCCTAGAGAATTGGGAGATTTGGCATCCCTTGGGTACTTAAACCTCTCAAAGAACCAGCTCATTGGTCGAATTCCTCAAGATAAGCAATTGAGCACATTTTCAAGCAACTCGTTTTGTGGGAATCCAAGCTTATGTGGAACTCCATTGCTTGAAGCATGCCCTGGTGATGCTCAAACTTCTCCACCATCGTCCTCATCATCTTTCGACCGTAAAGGGCAAGAGAGTTGGTTCAAACATAAAACAATCTGGATAGGTTATGCATCGGGAATTGTAATTGGGATTTCAATAGCATACATTGCATTTGAAATGGGAAGGCCCAAATGGCTCATGCGAGGCGTGAGAATGTTGGAGAGAAGAGTAGTCGAGTGGACAGAGAAGGCAAAAGGTAAGGCAATCAAATTTCATAGACAGTAAAATTGTTTGAGGAGCTGTCTTGTAAAATGGCATTGTAAATTAGTTAATACAGATGTCATAGGGACAACTCGAAATGTCATTTCCTTTATGAAGGTTTGTTTCTAATGTCTTCTTTTCTTATTTCCCAATGCAATTTTATATCGGTTGAATTGAAAAGATGAATAATATGATTTGTCAAGCACAAGGCTTTAAATAAAGAAGAAGCAAAAAAAGCAAAAAAAAAAAAAAAAATTGAAGCAAGTGCCATTAATCTCTACTAAAATCTTTTCTATCATCTTGTGTGCGTAACTTTTATTTGTTTGTGAAGAATAAGAAGTGAAGTCTGGTGTTAACCCATTCAGCCAAAGTCATTAATAGACATAATCTGTCAAAGAAATATGTGTTGGAGAAATCTTTCCAAAATATTTTGAAGCTGACAAAACGTTTCTATCAGTCTAAGTCTGGATATTCGGAGACCGACAGTTTAAAGTCTGAAGACTTTATGTTCATCAGACTTAAGACTCAAGACTCAAGACTCAAGACTATTCTCACTGACAGTCTTTCTAATCTAGTGGCGAAGGAAATCCAGAGCCAAAGTATATGGTTGAGGATTTGATTCTATCCTCTGGAGAAGATCCCTTGGTTGGATAATCATTTCGGATTCTTTGATTCTTATCTAAGATCGATTGAAGATCCGATGGTTGACGAAATATTCTTGGAATGTTTTATTCTTGGAAACCAAGATCCTGATTGTATGGGCGAACAGGATTGATGGGCTATCGCCATGTTCCTTAAATAGCTTGAATGATCTTCTTAATTGATTCCGTCCAACGGGTAGATTGGAGGAATTCCTTTGGTAAGTGCCAACGGCTATGATGGCATAAAGGAGTATAAAAGGAAGACGTTCTAGTTGTTTTTAAAAGAGGGTGATCGATAGAGAAATTCCAGTCGAAGAACCTTGATTATTAGTCGATACGGTTTGAGCGAAATTTGTATACACGAGAGTGTTTATACTTAGTGATACCTTGAGCGAGTGTAGTAGATCATCTACACCTAGAAGTCAAGGAAGATCAACACCGTAACATCTCTTTGTTCATAGTGGAATCCAGCCAATAAAATGTCGGTGCGAAGAGTGGACGTAGGTTTGAATCAAGCCGAACCACTATAAACCGTGTGTTCAATTCTCTCTTTCCTTTACTCAGTCTTACGATTGATTATTAATTGCTGCAAATCCTTCATCTATCTAAGTATTGTGTGATTATCAAGAAAAAGCTTTTATACCTATTCACCCCCCTTTAGGTACTCGTACTAGCTATATCAATTGGTATAAGAGCTCGTGTTCTTACTTTATTTGAAGTGTTTTACTTCAGAGTAAAAGATCCATGGCTAGTATGCTAGCACCAGGGCTGGTGGAAGGGCAAAGCAATACCAGACCTCCCTACTTTGATGGAAATGATTACAACATCTGGAAGAACAAGATGAAAGCTTTCTTTCGGTCAAAGGATCCTCTGAAATGGGACGTTGTGGAAAGAGGAATCACTCCTACTGCTGCATCAGTGTCTGAAAGAGGGAAAGAAACTGTTGAGACCAGCGGAATGTCTCAAGAAGAGATAAACAAGAGACAAGCACTTGATGCAAAATCAATTTACTCTTTATATTGTGCTTTGTCACCAACTGAATATAACAGAATGTCTTCTTGTGTTACAGCAAAAGAAGTCTGGGACATATTACATATCACCTATGAAGGGACAGACCGAGTGAAGGAGACCAGAATTAACATTCTCCTTGGTCAATATGAAGTCTTCAAAATGAAATCAGGAGAATCTATAACTGATATGTTTAGTCGTTTTACAGATATTGTCAATGGTCTTGAGAATCAAGGACAGAAAATTTCTGATCCCATGAAGGTGAACAAGCTGCTGCGTGGACTCACCAAGGATTGGAATCATATAAAGACTTCAATAAGAGAGACGCAAAGAATTATGCCATTATCTGTAGACGAACTAATTGAAACTCTTCAATCTTACGAAGTGGAACGAATTAATGAAGACGAAGATCCAAGAGGTAAGAAATCAATTACATTAAAATCTAATGATGATTCTGATGATACAGATTCTGAAGAAGATCTGGACGATGATGAGCTTGCTCTTATGATAAGAAGATTCAGAAAGCTGAATAGAAAAGGAAGAAGGTTCAACTCAAGGAAACAAAGTTTTCAGAAACAGCAAACTAAGTTTGTTGATAATGAGGAACCAAACAAAGATGTAGTCTGCTTCGAATGTAAGAAAAAGTGACACATCAGACTCAACTGTCCTCTTCTGAAGAAAAAGAGAGGAAAAGCCGAAAAGTCTCGAAAAGCTCTCAAAGCCGAAACCTGGAGCGATACAGAGTGTGAAGAAAGTGATGAGGAATATGCCAACCTGTGTCTGATGGCACAATCAGACTCAGACTCTAGATCAGATTCAGACAATGAATTTGAGGTAAGTGATTTTAAAATTCCTGTCAAAATCACTAAATACATTGATGAACTATGTTTTAGTCTTAAGACTTCTCTCAAAAGGATTTCTGAACTTAAAAAGGAAAACTCAGCTCTAAAACAAAAGGAAAACATTTTAGAAGAAAGAGTGAAAAGTTTAGACTTGAATGTTACTACTCTTAAAGAGAATGAAGATAAACTTTCAAAAGAAAATGCTTTCTTAAAAACTGACTTATCAAATATTTCAAAGAAATTTTCAATAGGGTCTGAAAAACTTGAGAAAGTTCTTTCGGTTCAAAGACCTTACTTCAATAAGTCCGGTTTAGGTATGACAAAAACAATCCCTTTGATTGATTTTCCGAAAGTAAAAGAAAGAATTAAGAAAAGACCGTCGAGAGAGGCTTACAAAAATCATTTCAAGAAAGTTTTTGTAAAGTCTGTAGGTCGAAATGCTCTAAGGTGTTCAAAGTGTAACAGTCAAGATCACTTTGAAAAAGAGTGTCCTATGGTTTGGAAGCCTTTAAAAAGGTATGGCCTAATAATGCTTATCCTACTAACACCAAAGGACCCAAGAAAATTTGGGTACCAAAGAAAGCTTGAGACTCTCTTTTGAATGCAGGTCTCTATCAAAAAGAAGGTAAAGTGGTATCTTGACAGCGGATGCTCAAGACACATGACAGGAGACTCAAATTGCTTCATAAAGTTTATTCAAGTAAATGGTGGAAAAGTTTCATTTGGAGGAAACAGCAAAGGAAGCATTGTGGGATTTGGAACTGTGAAAATTGGAAATCTCACAATAAGCAATGTTTCTCTAGTGGAAGGACTCAACTACAATCTTCTCAGCATTAGCCAATTGTGTGATACTGGTTTCAAGATCTCCTTTCAAGAAGGAATATGTTATGGAATTAGTAAAGACTCGACTCAGTCTTTCATGGGTCGAAGGTATGGAAATATCTACCTTCTTGATGTAAGACCAAATGAAACACAATGCCTAATCTCAATTCAAGATGAAGCGGTCTTATGGCACAGAAAACTTGGCCATGTCAACATAGCCAAAATCTCATCAAAGAAGCTTGTTCAAGGTCTACCAAAATTGCCATATCAAAAGTCTTATTCATGTACACCATGTATTCTGGGAAAGCAGGTAAGAAATTCATTTAAGCCAATAAATCATGTCTCTACTAATCATGTACTACAGTTGCTACATATGGATCTCTTCGGACTAACAAGAACCAAGAGCATTGGAGGTAAGAAATATTGTTTAGTAATTGTGGACGATTACTCTCGCTTTACCTAGGTATATTTTCTTGCAAGTAAGTCAGAAACCTTTTCGTACTTTGAGAAGTTTGCTAAAAAGGTTCAAAATGAAAAAAGATGTGCTATTTCAAGTATAAGAACGATCATGGAAGTGAATTTGAAAATCAAGATTTTACAAAGTTTTGTGATAAATCTGGTTTTAATCATGTGTTTTCCTCTCCATATACTCCAGAGCAAAATGGAGTTGTGGAAAGAAAGAATAGATCTCTTCAAGAAATGGCTAGAACACTTTTAATTGAAAGTAAAAATTTTTCTCGATTTTGGGCTGAAACTGTTTCAACAGCATGCTATATCATCAATAGAGTCTTTCTAAGACCTATTTTAGATAAAACCCCCTATGAATTGTTCAAAGGTAAGAAGCCTATTGTTTCATACTTTCATGTGTTCGGTTACAAATGCTTTATTTTGAAAAATGAAAATGATCGAGTTGGTAAGTTTGAAGAAAGATCGGATGAAGGCATCTTTCTTGGATATTCTACATCAAGCAAGGCCTACAGAGTCTATAACAAGAAAAGCCGGTCGGTGGAGGAATCAATGAATGTCAAATTCCAAGACTCAACGCAAGTTGAATCCAAATCGAGACTCAATATGAAGAGTCCGAACACTCGCTCCGACCTTTCAAGGCTTACAACTCAAGAAGCATCTCGGTCTCGGAAGTCCAACATCAAGATGCTCATGAAGATTCAAATAAAGAAAGAGATCATCAATCGGGCAAATCAACCAAGAATCGGAAGCACAAGTCCAGGTCATCCCAAAGATCTCATTATCGGTGAAATCAATGAAGGAATCCGCACCAGATCAAAAAGGCGTGAAGAATCTAGTGCTGTGGCTCTCATTTCTGAAATTGAACCAAAAAGCATAGAAGAAGCTTTATCTGATGAAAGTTGGATCGAAGCTATGCAAGAAGAACTCAAACAGTTCAACATCAATGATGTCTGGGAATTGACATCTAAACCAAAAGGTAAAACTGTTATTGGAGCCAAATGGGTATTCAGGAACAAGATGAATGAGGATGGAAAAGTCACGGAACAAAGCAAGACTCGTGGCCAAAGGATATACGCAAGAAGAAGGAATAGACTATGACGAGACTTACGCACCGCAGCAAGGTTAGAAGCTATTCGTCTATTACTTGCGTTTGCTTGTTATAAAAATTTCAGGTTATTCCAAATGGACGTCAAAAGTGCGTTCCTAAATGGATTCATCCATGAGGAAGTTTATGTGGAACAACCACCTGGGTTTGAAGACCCAAAGAAGCCAGACTTAGTCTTCAGACTGAAAAAGGCCTTGTATGGTTTAAAACAAGCACCTCGAGCTTGGTACGATAGACTAAGTAAGTTCCTAATGCAGAATGGTTTTGTCAAAGGTAAAGTAGATACTACTTTATTTATCAAAAAGGAAAACAAAAGCTTTTTACTTGTTCAAATATATGTGGACGATATTATTTTTGGATCTCCTAATGAAAGTCTATGCAAGAAATTTTCTAAGTCTATGCAGGATGAGTTTGAAATGAGTATGATGGGAGAGTTAACATTCTTTCTTGGACTCCAAGTGAAACAAATGAAGGAATGAACTTTTATTCATCAAGAAAAATATGCAAATGATCTTGTCAAAAGGTTTGGATTGGAAAAATGCAAAAAGACCGACATACCAATGTCATGTTCTCAGAAGATAGACAAGGATGAAGAAGGGAAGAAAGTAGATCAAAAGCTGTATAGGAGCATGATTGGTTCACTTCTTTATCTTACCGCTTCTAGACCTGATATTTTGTTGAGTGTTTGCATCTCGTGCCGTGTTTCAATCGGATCCTAGAGAATCACATCTCGGTCCGTGAAACGTATTATCAAATACATTGCCTCATCTTCAAGCATCGGTATTTGGTATCCAAAGAGGGGAGACTTTAATCTTCTAGGATACTCAAACGCAGATCTGGCCGGTTGCAGAGTCGATAGAAAGAGCACTTCTGGAACTTGTCAACTGCTTGGAAATAGAACAGTATCTTGGTTTTCAAGGAAACAAAGTACCGTGGCTCTCTCAACGACAGAAGCAGAGTATGTAGCTCTTGGAAACTGCTGTTCACAAATTCTATGGATAAAACAACAGCTACAAGACTTTGGCATTGAAGACTCATGCACGAAAATCGATGTGACAACACCGCGCGATCAATCTCACCAAAAATCCAATCCTTCATTCAAGAGCAAAGCATATTGAGATTAGACATCACTTCATTAGAGATCATATTCAAAATGGAGAAATCTCGATTCAATTTGTTGATTCAAAGAGTCAACTAGCGGATATTTTCACAAAGCCTTTGGAGAAAAATCATTTCGACGTTATCCGTTCAAGACTCAACATTTTGAAGCTTGAAGAAGTTAAAGTCTAGAGACTCACCAACTCTAAGACTCTAATCTCTCAGACTCTAAATCCTCAGACTCAGACATTCATGGCTATAGACTGTAAGTTGCTATTTTATCCGGACCCGAAAAGGTATGATTTTTCGTTCAGTTATAATCTATGTGAAAATCGAAAACTTGTCTTTTCAAAAGGATTAATTTTGGCAGTTATTGATTTTAAAAAGAAGTGTTCGTACACTTTCCTTGTGCCGATTGAACTTCCCTTTTCAAAACTGAGTTATATATATACAGTTTTTCTTTACCCAATCTTCAAAACCCTAAAATGTACTCTCCTCCCGATACTGTTTCTACTTCTTGTTCGTCGTCGAGAAAGTGGTCATTTTTCTTGGGAAGGCAAGTGAAGGAATCTTTCAAACGACAAAGAAGAATGTCTTCTTCGAGGAAATCATCAAGAATTGCAAGCAGGGGACCACAAAGAATGGAGAAGGGACCGACACACTTCGATCTCACCGAGGAGGAAGACTTATCAAGGCGCGACAAAGTCCACCGCTCTCATCCACGTCATTCAACGCCTCCTACCCCACAAGGTGCAAGTCAACATCTGGAAGAAGAGATAATCGAGGACGCCGACCCAGTAAGAGTCCAAAAACCCTCCTTTATCTATAAGCTTTATCGTGCATTGAAAAACACCAGTACACTATTGAAATATATAGATGACTTCCTTAAGGACAAAAATTATGGGAATGAGTATATTTTTCTGCGGAAAATGGAGGAATTGGGAGTTGCTCCGAAAGGAAAAGCAGAGGAAGCACTTGCGAACATTCCAAGTGATCCTCGTATGCCAGGACAAAATCTGATTGAAGGGAACGATGATGACAGAATGTTCCTTGAATTCCAACCGAGAATGGGTGTGGCAGCAAAGGTGAAAGGAAATCGGATGGATTTGTTCAAATCCAAGGATCAGGAAAATGTGTATTTCAGGCTGTTGAAAAGAGGGGTGATAAACCCTAGAAGTGTCGATTTTGACTTCCTGGACGCCATCAACATGAACTTAAGAGAGAAGTTGAATTTGCTTCAACTTGAGAAATTTTGCTCTGACACCACGGACGGTTATGCACAACTGACCGCATATTTCTATTTGAATCTCAGCTTTTTGGATGCGAATAGAATTTCATTCAGTGTACGAGACCAAGTCTACGTGGTAGATGTGAATATGTTGGCGGACATAGTTGGAGTTGAACGAGGACGTTATCTACCAATCAAACTCTCACCTGCTCGTACTACTCTGGAACTTGTCAAAGATAGAGATACAGAGAAGAGAATTACCTACTCAAGGATGAATGCCATCAACATCGTGCTTCATAAAATTGTGATCAACTGTCTCAGACGGAAGTCTATGTCAAAGACTTCCGTGTCTTATTCTGAAGCAAAGTTGATGTACGCGATCAACTCAGGACGGAAGTTCTCTCTCCCGCACACTATTCTCTTCCATATGTACAGAGCAATGTCGAAAGACAAGGGACAATTGTCTTATCCTGGTCTGGTGACCAAGATCTTCAGACACATGAATATTGAACCACCCCATACACTATGTGTTCGACCGTGCGATAAGATGGTGGTAGGTTTGAAGATGTTAACGAAGATGCGTCTGCAAGAGCTTTTCAAGGCAATGGAGAAATTCAGAGTGAAGTCTCCAGTTCCGTCTGTTTCAAAGAGAAAAGGAAAAGAGGCCATTGGAGCCCCATCGAAAAAGAAGAAAAGGACTCTCATCTTGGAGGATGAAGATGAAGAGGATGAAGATCCCACTATCTGTGCTTTAACAAGAACCGGACGTTACGTGCCTCAACCAACAGAACTTCAGAAGAAACAGAGAGAAGAAGAGGAGCAAGCCAAGATCAGAGAAGAAGAAGAGCAGAGAGAGAAGGAGAAAGAAGCTGAAGAAGAAAGAGAAGGAGAGAAAGAAAAGTCTGCAGCTGAATCTGGAGAAAGGGGAAATCAAGATACAGAAGAGCATGATCATCACTCTTCCCCTTTTGATGTCCTAGAGACAGGGGGAGTTGGCAAGCAAGAAAGGTTTACACCACATGCTGCCAATAGTGAAGGTCCAAGACAATCTCCAGCAGACCCAGAAGAAGTTCAGGTTTCTCAATTGCCTGAAGAAGGTCACGATACGTCGACTCCAAATCTGCAAGATTATACAGAAGCTCCACCGTCTGCATTCACTCCATCTGAAAAAGCTCATGCAAGTACACAGACGGACAACTCAACAGATTTTCGTCGTATTCTTGATATAGAAATGCGGGGACAGATATATGCTCTAGAATGTGAGATTCAAACCATCAAGAATGCTGGACAAGCATCTTCGGTTACCCTGGAGGACAAAATGAAAGACCTCGCTCTACAACTTCAAGCCAATGCCAAAGGAGAGGAGGTAGCTCATCTAAGGGAAGACTTGAAGAGGCTAGAAGGCATAGTCCAGTCTATGGGAGATTTCCAGATCGTTCGCATTCCCAAGCAGACGTGATCACTTTCTCACATTTTTAATGATGACAAAAAGGGGGAGAACCAATTTGAACCAACAACTTTCAACATTTTTTAAACTTTGAATTTGTGGTTATGTTTTTTTTATGGTTATGTTTTTGAGTTTGACTTGAGTGAACTTGGGTGTTAAATTTGACTGAATTAGCTGTGGATTTAGATGCTTGACTGGTTGCATTCATATCAAGTGTTGTTTTATGGTATTACTCATGAAAGACTAACCAATTTGCTGTGGATGCAGAGTCTGGTTGCTTTATTAATCTTTATGAGTTAGCCATATTGCTTGAGAAATGTTTTTGCAGGTCAAAGTTGTTCAAATCTACAAGAAAGTTTTGTCACCATTAAAAAGGGGGAGATTGTTGGAGAAATCTTTCAAGAATATTTTGAAGCTGACAAAACGTTTCTATCAGTCTAAGTCTGGATATTCGGAGACCGACAGTTTAAAGTCTGAAGACTTTATGTTCATCAGACTTAAGACTCAAGACTCAAGACTATTCTCACTGACAGTCTTTCTAATCCAGTGGCGAAGGAAATCCAGAGCCGAAGTATATGGTTGAGGATTTGATTCTATCCTCTGGAGAAGATCCCTTGGTTGGATAATCATTTCGGATTCTTTGATTCTTATCTAAGATCGATTGAAGATCCGATGGTCGACGAAATATTCTTGGAATGTTCTATTCTTGGAAACCAAGATCCTGATTGTATGGGCGAACAGGATTGATGGGCTATCGCCATGTTTCTTAAATAGCTCGAATGATCTTCTTAATTGATTCCGTCCAATGGGTAGATTGGAGGAATTCATTTGGTAAGTGCCAACGACTATGATGGCATAAAGGAGTATAAAAGGAAGACGTTCTAGTTGTTTTTAAAAGAGGGTGATCGATAGAGAAATTCCAGAGTCTGAAGAACCTTGATTATTAGTCGATACAGTTTGAGCGAAATTTGTATACACAGAGAGTGTTTATACTTAGTGATACCTTGAGCGAGTGTAGTAGATCATCTACACCTAGAAGTCAAGGAAGATCAACACCGTAACATCTCTTTTTTTGTTCATAGTGGAATTCAGCCAATAAATGTCGGTGCGAAAGAGTGGACGTAGGCTTGAATCAAGCCGAACCACTATAAACCGCGTGTTCAATTCTCTCTTTCCTTTACTCAGTCTTACGATTGATTATTAATTGCTGCAAATCCTTCATCTATCTAAGTATTGTGTGATTATCAAGAAAAATCTTTTATACCTGTTCACCCCCCTCTAGGTACTCGTACTAGCTATATCAATATGTTATGAAGAACACTGAAATATGTGTGTAAGATCTACTGTTTTTTTCTATGCAAAGAATAAATATTTAGGTGAAACGTGCTGAACATTCATTAAATTAACTTAGGACATTTGTACGGCCGGTGGGTCACGTCAATATACGAAGTTATATTAATAGTCCAAGTTGGGCAGAATTCATCGATCTCCGTAGCGTAAGTTTCTGCTAAACCTTGGATCTTCAAAACAATTAACTTACACAAACTTTCGGCCATGCTCTTTAGTCTTTATGAGCGGAAACCCAATTACCATGAATTTTGTTTCTTCTCATGCCTCCTTTGAACATGAGCCTCTTGCTGAGCCCGCTCCATCCGCAAGCTGAGCCTTCCACCCATTTCGCTTTATGGCATTACTTCACTCTCAGGTTTTTTTCTTTATTTTATGGTGGGTCCATTTTTTCTTCTTCTTTTTAATTTGGGAAGTCTCTTATTTTACTCATGTCTTTTGTCTCAGTATAGAGTATCGTAGTATATAAGCGGTGTTGGAATTTCTCTTGTAAATTTCGTTTCGAGTTGTTAGCCTTCACGAGTGCATTTAATTCGACGGAGTAAATTGTGATCAGTATAACTTACATTTCAAGTCTGAATGTCCACCAAATGATCTTTGCCTACAAAACTTAAGACAATCAAGAGAACCGAATTTATACTAAATGGCGACTACTCCCGCACAAGAGCTTTTGGTGGGATGTCTGATTAAAAAATACCGTAATGTTTAACAGAGAGATTAATTTTACGATGGGTAGCGCAGGTGTATTAGTAATTTAAAATTTTGTTTATTAAATTTGCTAAAATAAATATAAATGAATACGAACCGTTTTGGTGGTGATGGGAGACAAAAATACAATGATGGAGTGTCGATCCTCCCACCTCTTCCCCCTTTTTCCCATATTGGAGAACCATTTCTCTTTTCTTTTTTTTTGGTAAAGTGGAGAACCATTTCTCTTTCTCTTTTCAATTTCTGGAAAAATAAAATAGAAAAGGATTAAAGAATTGAAAGATCAGACCGACCCGAACCTCCCCAAGGCCGTTGCGTGCTGCATACACCTTATCATCCCCGCGGTTCTCCATCAAAAGATGAGAAAAAAAGAAGAAGAAAAAGAAGGAAGGAGAGAGAGAGAGAGAGGAAGGTAGGGGGCGATTGTGTGGCTGCGATTCCCGGAGATGGCACGAATTCGTGGGGGATTTATTAGTGTTTTTCCAATGCGCCGCGATGCTCAAGAAAGAAGCTGATTCGACCTATCCTCCCCCCCCCCCCCCCCGCCATGGCCAAGTCATAATGGCTTCTATCTCTGTTTTGACTTGGTCAATATGTGGGCTGGCTTTGGTATTGCTGGGATGGGGATGAGGCACGTTGCTTCCCTTTCTCGTCCAGATTTCCCTTCATTTGCAATGCATTCTCTTTTATACTGCTACCATCACTGTTTCCCTTCACTGTTTCTTTCTTAATTCGTTTTGTTTAAGACGTGTTTTGGACCGGCGTAGGCAGGATTCTTCGCAATATAACGAAGGGAAAAAGACGAATTCGCCTGCCAACCGGTCTCTCCCGGGTCAAGAGAAACCGCAGAGCCAGCAGCTTTAGGGACGGGGAGAGCGGACACGTGTCGGTAGGCTGTGAATTAAGGAATTGGGGGGGCCTCTTGTGTTTGGAAAGCGTATGATTCTCGGGTGGCGAGTTACTTGAGTCAGGGAGACGGCCCATAGATCCCGCGCTTTGTCCCCGGTAACGCGTGACCTGATTCTCCACGGTGTAGCCGGTGACCCGGTTCTATTTGGATTAAAAAAGAAGTATATATGTACATATTATATATATCGTCTTCTTGAGTGAGAGATGTCAATGCGAGTCGCCCTTTTTTTTACAGGAAACCTCCTATTCCGACAAAGTAATGAGAATAATACAAAGAAGAGTCACTACCTATATGAACATGTTAAAGTAAAGAACACTCGACTAACGTTGTACTTTTTTTCACTTTAGATGGGAGATTATTTAAAAGAAAAGAAGATATAGTTCTTATATGATGAAATGCCTATTTTGTAAGCTTGTGAACACTGCTATTTTGAGGTCTACGGGCCCACGAAATACTCCATCTTGGGTTGTAAATAGGAAGTAAGTGTGCAAGATGAAAGGACGAATACTCCAGAGGCAAATGCCCTTTTATCGAATGGTATTACTTAACACCTTGTAATCGCTTTCAAAAATCATGTTGTGGATGCCGAGGGACTTGATAGATTCTCGGGGCAAGGAGAAGGGCTACAACTTCCACTCCCACCAGTGAATTCCATCTTCCGCATGTTGTCTATGCTCCTACAATCAAGCCTCTAGCCAATCATGCAATAATACCAATTACTCATTTATTATTCTTTCAAAGTACTCGTCTACATTAAATTTTGGCTTTTGATTTAACAAGGCTGGTCATATGAATTTCACGTGAAATTCATGTAATTGACGGCTATATTATAATCCTCTCATGGAGATGGCGGTAAATCTTAAAAAGTATTAAGGCTATTTGACCAAATAGGTTATGGATGAGATAGGATGTCTAATAACTTGTATATAGCTTGATAAATGTTCCAATATGATATGAATGTGCATATACATTACTCAAATTAGAGGTGTACAATGGATATAGCTAATTGAATGCATAATATAATTTTCCTTTTTAGATTTCAACAAAAAAAAAAGAAAAAGAAAAGAAAAACTTAGGCATGGGTCCTAGTTGTGTTCACATCACTTTGCAAGCCCGATGTGACCACCTCCGCTTGCATGACACTCATGCGGCTACCACTATCGGTTTCAAGACTAGATCTCATGTCCGAAGTGACTGAGCACAAGAAATAGGTAAAAGGTCGCCTCAACAACCGAATCTCAGATCTTAGGTTGCTTGGGCATTGTGGCAGTCGCATGACCGGCCTCAACATGGTCAAGCAACAACTGTGCAGGATCACACGACCTAGATAAGGTGATCGCACAACTAGCTTCAGTGGCATGACGGGCACTAATAGATCACAAATAGAAAGGGAAAGACATAACAAATAAAGTGGTCATTGAACTTGTCAAAAACATTGACCACTGTTACCATGGTACTCCTAAAATGGCAATTGCCGCGCTTGTGGTCATCATTCACGATTGCGGCCACCATTCCCTCTCCTTCCCTCTTTTTCTTCCACGATTTGGCTTGATTTTTCTTTTGTGTTTTCCTTTCTTTATTCTTTTTCCTAGATCATAAATTTCCTTAATGGATGTATCCCTATATAGCGTTATATTTGATTCACCAAACAAAGCCTAGGTAATTTACTCATTCGATTTGGATGGAGGAGGCAGAGAGTTTGGAACCTACCTCCAAGGTTTGAGGATAGGGCCAAGCCACATGGCAAAAAGCAAAAAAAAAAAAAAAAAAAAAAGGAGAACGTCTTACTGTTGGTGCTTTTACGTGAAAATTAATGTCATCTCTCTACTTCTTTTTAGGTTCAAAAGTAGATGGAGGGTTTTGTTTTTGAGGCAAAACTAGGAGGACTGATGGAATTTTACATGTTCTAATGGCACTTTTTCATCCTGTTTTGATGATGCAAGTAAAGTAAACCCATTAGAAATTTACATGATTTGAAAAGTGAAAAGAGTGAAGTTGAGATAATGTAATTAGCGGTGTTGTTATGTGACACACCTTGATGACCCCCCCCCCCCCCAAAAAAATAAAATAGAAATAGTGTATCTTCCCTATATGGGCCATACGAAGTCCTTGGATCTTTAATTTGCCTAATCAAGTCATCTAATTTACATGGCTTTTCAAATTACATCTTCCCAATTCTGAATTTGGTTACTTGGAGCTTGTGTTCAACGAAGTGGGCAAGAATCCAAGATGAAAAAGACCTTTGGTAGTCGTGAACTATCAATTGATCGACGACCATACGTAGGCCACGAGCAACAAAATTTTTCAATACGATCGTTATGTACAAGCTTCATGTTAGACTTTTGCCGGAGCCGATATTTTCATCGTGGCTAAAAGCATCTACCCAACCATCGAACACAATGCTCAATCATTGAGCCCCGGCCATGGATAAAGCTAGATGGACATTCATCGTGTCTCAAATCTTTAAAATAATTAGGTTCACGCCTAAATCCTTGAATCGTGATTGACACCAAACACCTTCCTTGGAAAATTTTATCAAAGAGAGGTATCAGATCTTCGCTTCTCCCATTTTTATGGATGGTAGAAGACAAAGCAAGGAAAAGATGTACGTTGATAACGAGATAGCCTACTTTATGTAAATTCCCGACCTATAAAAGGCTCCCTTTAACTTAATTGTTTTTTGAGTTGATCCATTGTTTTGGCACCTTTTCTATCACATATGAGGAAACTATGTCAAATTTCGTGTTTACATAATCAAAACGTTAATGTTCAATTTGGTGCACCAACACCCTATCAGATCTTATTATATACATAGTTCAAGAATTTACAGGAATTCAAACACCTGGTATAATTAACATATTAGGTCATGTATGTAACTAATGATGTGAAGATGTGAAAAGATTTCGACATGCTTTGAAAGTTATATTTTCATTGTAATGAACATTTCCTTAGTAATCCTATAAAAAGCTTACTGGCTTTGTCATCAAAAGGAATTACTAACTATTGATTAAAAACCTTCCTAAGTCTCTTTACTGACAAACGAGATTCGAGTTGCAAAATGAAGCACTGTCATCATGTAATACTTTTTTGACAAAGCGTATTGATTTTAGCTCATTTACAAATACAGACAAAAACAAATGCAATTTAAGAATTTAAAGTCGTCAAATTTGTCAATCGTGAAGTAGAGTTGTGAGTGCCGTGACATGGGGTGTCGTATACGTGGCAAGACATCATGCACAAGAGATCTTTCAAGAAGATTATTCCATGGAAAATCTCCATGGCACTAAAATTTTCCACACGCAAGGGACCACCACCATGGAAATTTTGTGTCCCAATAGTGCCAATTTAAGCAGACTTTCACCTTGACCTTATAGAGAAGATCATGTTGATCGCTTCACAATACAAAAGGGGCTTTATCATAAGTGGAAATGCTTGTTGAGCGTGGTCCATCCACATGTTGGGCCTTCGAGCCAGCATGCTTTAAGACCATACCTTGCTCTATTTTTTCTTTTTAATGGTGGGATCAATATTTTTTCTTTTTTTCCTTTTTTCAATTTGGATCATCCCTTAATTTAATCGTATCTTATATCTTATTGTATTCGTATATGGTATCTTAGTATATAAGTAACTTTTGGAATTTCTCTTGCAAATTTAGTTTCAGCTCGTACATTTGATGTACACGTTCAATCTAATAGAATGATTCCGGTCAACTTACCTTAACATTTTAGGTTGAATGTTCATTTAATGAATTTTGCACATGAAAAGAACCAACCGAAGGATAGACTCCCACATTATTAAAATCTTGCAGTAAATACGCTTTGACTTTTGTTCGGTTCAAAATACTTAAACTTTCAGGAAATACGAATTATTTACACATGATAATCTGTTAATATTTTTGAAAGATAGAACAATATTTTAACTTTTGACATTTTTACTTTCACCATTGAATTTTAAATGGACTAGTCTTTTATAAAGTAACGAGATGCGAAAGTACTGTAGTATCAAGAGAGCGACCAATTTTTCATAATGTGCATCGCGAGTTTATTAGTAATTTAAAAATTATTGATTAAAAGTGCTTAATAAAACGAAAATGAACCCCTTTTTTTAGATCAAAGACCTTGATGGAGGAAGGATAAGGAAGGCGAGGGTCGAGCTGGGCCAATCGGACGAACAGCTGGCCCCCAAAGTGAAACCACCACTGAGGAGACAAGTCACGGCAGAAATGCACTGGAACCCTTCTTTTTCCCATGTTGGAAATGATTTATTTATCAATTATTTTCCAATGGAATACATTTTCATTTTTGAGCAATTATCTGTAACCTCATGATATAAATAGGAATATGTGAAGATAGTTAGCTTACTTTACATATTTTCCTCGTCCAACGAGATGGATGATATTTTTGTGAAATGAATTTGAATATGAGATAAGTTCATATCAAGTCAATTAAGCTTAGCTTTGTTGGTTACACATTCAGTTTGGATGGAGCCCTATGAGATTTGAGGATGGAGCCGGCCTGCATAGCTAAAAAAAAAAAACAAAACAAAAGAAGAATGTCACCGTTGGTGCTTTTACTCAAAATATAATATCTTCCCTCTACTTTTTTTAGGTTCATAAGTAGATATTTGAAGGGCTGTTTTTTTAGCAAAATTCAAGCGATTGATGGTGTTTTACACGTTCTAATGGCTTTTTTTCAGTTTGTTTTGATGCGTGTGAAGTAAACCCCTTAGAAATTTACACGTTTTGAAAAGAGAAAAGAATGAAATTGAGATAATATAATTCGATGTATTGTTAAGTAGCGCACCTCAATCATCCAAAGAACAAAACATAGAAGAAGTGTGCCTTGCCTATAAGGGCCTTGCAAAGCCCTTGGACCTTTAATTTTCCAATCAGGTCAATTTATATAGCTTTCCTAACAAATGTTTTCAACTCTAACTTTGATTAATCGGAGCTCATTTGTTCAACGAAATGGGCAAGAGTCCGACATGAAAAGGATCTTTTGCCGTTGTGAGCTATACAAACATAGTTCATAGGCAATTATTGTGTCTCCAACCTTTAAAATGAGTAAGGATCACGCCTATTTCCAAGTCAACAAGGGTTGGAGAATATCATAAAATCCCTAAATCATAATTGACAGCAAAATCGGCACCAAACAACTTCCCTGCAATTTTTTTTTTTTTTTTTTATCAAAGAAAGCTCTCGGATCCAAGCTTCTTCCCATTTTATATCTAAAAAAGAAGGCAAAAAGATAAAAGATGTAACTCGGTAACAAGATATACCAATTTACATAAATTCTCAATCTACAAAGTACACCCCATTCGCTTAATTGTTATTTTAGTCGATCCATTGTTTTGGCACCTTTTCCATCACATATGAGGATAATATGCCGAATTTTGTGTTAACATAATCGATACGTAAATGTTCAATTAGGTGCCCTAACACCCTTTAAGATCTTATTATATACACATTTAAACAATTTACAGGAATTCAAACACCTGGTATAATTGGCATATTAGACCATGTAAGTAACTAATCATGTGAAGACGTGAAAATATTTTGACAGGTTTTGAAAGTTATAATTTCCTTACAATGAAGATTTTTTCTTAGTAATCCTATAAAAAGCTTATTGGCTTTGTCATCAGAAGGAATTACTAATTATTGATTAGAAACCTTCCTAAGTCTCTTTACTGACAAAAGAGATTTGACTTGTCAAATGTTGCACTGTCATTTGATAATACTTTCTTGATAAAGTGTATTATTTTTAGCTCATTTACATATATAGAAAAAATGCAATTAAAGAATTTAAAACGGTCAAACATGTCAATTGTGAAGTAGAGTTGTAAGTGCCGTGACATCGGGTGCTGCGCGAGACACTTCAAGAAGATTTTTCCATGGAAAATCTTGATGGCACTAAAAATTTCCACACGCAAGAGACCACCATCATGGAAATTCTGTGTCCCAATAATGCCATTTTAAGAAGACTTTGACTTTGACCTTAAAAAGAAGACCGGTGTTGATTACTTCACCACACAAAAGGGGCTTTATCATAATTGGAAATGCTAAATTGCAAAATGGAAAGGTATTAGTTCATCCACCTCCTTTGTTTCCACTTGTTCTTTCATTCCTCCCTTTGCTTTCCTTCGCCCCTTTGCCCTCCTGACCAACGCGATGTCTTGCTCCATCTTAAAAATTTCTTCATGCTTGATAGCATGACATCATGGCATTGGACTCTTGTGATTAGAATGATCATGTTTTGTCATGTCCAAAGACAAGCATCTTTTCCATCACTGATGGGGAAAATGTGCCAAATCTTAGGTTTACATAACCAAAAAGTAAATGTTGAGTTTAGTGCCCTGACATTCTTGAGACCTTTTCATGGGTTTGGTTTGACTTTAGAAATGGATTTTGGGTGCAATGCAAATATTGAAAGCCAAAACTCTCAAAGAAAGGGCGGTCACACAACCTCTGGCAACCATCTTGTGGGTTGCGCAACCTCGTCAACCGCCCTCATGAACAAGATGAACAATAACAATGAGGGGCAAAATTGGAAAAATAAAAAATTGGTGAGGATAACCTTGGGAAAAAAATTATTTAACCATAGTTTCGGCATTCTGCAAACGATACTACGAAAAGCTTGCTAAACACCTCAGCATTTCCTCAACGGCCTTTGAAAGCTGAAAGCTCCTTGAAAAAGCTTAACCAAATGCACCATAAGTCATGTAAGAAACCAGTCATGTGAAGAAGTGAAAAGATTTCAACAAGATTGAAACTTATTATTTTATCGTAATGAAGTTTCCTAATAATTCTATGAAAAGCTCAAGAGCTTTGTCATAGAGTTATTAATATTTGATAGCCAAGTTACGAATTTTTATCTGCTTTTTTTAATAGATGAATCATTACAGTCACCCTAATTCTCTCTACTAGCAATGAAATATAAAGTGTCACGAGACTAGATTCAAGGATAAAGGGAAGAATTTTAAGAGGAAAATTGTGCCTCTATTTTTCATTGATTGTAATCTGTTGTACAATACTGTATATAAACACAAGGAGGAATAATAATAAAAGAAAGTGTACATTCATGTAATCTCTCTATTCCTAAGATATAAACAATTGCATCTATTTATGATATATGCAAATCTCAAGAATCATATCTTCCAACACTCCCCCTCAAGTTGGTGGCCTGTATATGTCCAAGACGCCTAGCTTGCTTAGAAGATATGTGTGTTGCTTTTGACAAAGAGGCTTGGTGAAAATATCCGCGGGTTGCTCCGTGGTTCTTATTCCTCTTGTTTTGATGACTCCTTCTTGAATCTTCTCTCGAGTGAAGTGGCAATCAACTTCTATGTGCTTTGTTCTCTCATGAACTATAGGATTTGCTGCAAGCTTGAGTGCTGAATCATTGTCACAGAATAATGTGGTTGGTCCTTTAACCTCTGCCTCGAGATCTAGAAGTAAACCTCTTAACCAAACTATTTCACAAACAGTTTTGGCCATGGATCGATATTCGGCTTCTGCTGATGATAAGGATACAGTGGATTGTTTTTTTGTTTTCCACGAAAGTAGTGATTCCCCGAATTTGATGCAAAAACCAGTGATAGATCTCCTGCTCATTGGACATGTAGCATAATCTGCATCACAATAAGCTGTCATCTCCATGTTGCATCTCTGGGAAAGAAGTATCCCTAAACCTGGACATGTCTTCAAATATCTCACAATTTTCATGGCCGCATTTAAATGTGATTGTTTGGGGCTGTGCATGAATTGACTGAGAGTCTGAACTGCATAACAAATGTCTGGCCTAGTCATAGTGAGATATATGAGCTTCCCTACTAGTCTCTGATATCCAGATGGATCCTTTAACAATGGGTCATTAGAAGTAGATATGCCAGAATCATAATCAGCAGAAGTTAGCTTGGCATTCTGCTTGATGGGAACAATATATGGTTTGCAATCTGATAATCCTGCCTCTGAAATAATCTCCATTACGAACTTTCGCTGACTGAGTGAAATTCCCTAATCCGAACGAGCTATCTCAATTCCAAGAAAATATTTAGGTGGCCCTAAATCTTTGATATGAAAAGTGGAATGTAGATATTCTTTCAGCTTCTTCACGACGAGAATCATCATTTCCCATAATTAAGATGTCGTCAACATAAATCATTAGATAAATAGACGACATACCTTTCTTCCAAGTGAATAGTGCATAATCATACTTGGATTGTCTAAAGCCAGTAGCCGTAAGAGCACTCGTAAACTTGGCATACCATTGTCGAGATGCTTGTTTTAATCCATAAAGAGATTTACGGAGACGACATACCTTAGACTCCCCCTGTCTCCATAATCCGGGTGGAAGATCCAGGTATATTTCTTCGTCTAGATCACCATGCAGAAAGGCATTATGAACATCCATCTGGTGCAACGACCAATCACGAAATGCAGCAACCGATAGAAAAGAACGAACTGTAACATCTTTGGCTACTGGAGAAAATGTCTCATGATAGTCAAAACCTTCTCTTTGTGTAAATCCCTTGGCAACTAACCAGGCCTTGTACCCTTCTATAGAGCCATCTGCTCTATATTTTATTTTATACACCCACTTGCATCCAATTGGTTTGCGATGAGTGGGTAAGGGTACAACATCCCAAGTGTGATTATCCATAAGGGCTTTTAGTTCTCCCTCCATAGCCCGTTGCCAACGTGGGTCATACATTGCTTCATTATAACTAGAAGGCTTGTGCTCCTCAGATATACGACTCATGCAACATAAATGCTCCGACGATAGCCTATCGAATGAAACGTAGGAAGAGATAGGATAATGAGTACCTGATGACCCAGAAGAAGCACATACATAGTCCTTTGTCCAAATTGGTGGATGGCTAGCTCGACTAGATCGCCTAGGTTCTTCATGCTGAGTCAAGGAGGATTTGTTAGTGTGACTTGGTTCTAAAGGAGCTGCTATTGGAGAATCCCTTTTTGTTGAATGTTCTTCAAGTGAATTTGCCTGAATAGCCTCATTGGAAATTGTAGTCGGTGCATCAGATAATTCCTGAAGTCTTGGAGGAGGAACAACAATATAAGATCCTCATGGAGAAAGCTCATCTTCTGATAGAAAAGGTTTATTAGTTGTCCTCTCATCTTCAGGAGAATGATTCATGTCTTGGAAAGGGAAAATATTTTCATGAAATACCACATCTCTGCTTATAAAGAATTCTCCTGAGGATGGCTCATACACCCTGTATCCTCGTTTCAAATTTGGATATCCCATAAATATGCACTGGCGAGCACAAGGTCCCATTTTATCTCTGTGCCCTACTGTAGTCACGTAGCATAGACATCCAAGAACTCTGAGATGACTCAGATCCGGTTTTCTTCCATACATTATCTCAAAAGGAGTTTTTCCTTTAAGAATACGGGACGGCATACGATTGATCAGATACGCTGCCATGACCACGCAATTTCCCCAAAAATTTTCAGGGATAGATGCCTGAAACTTAAGAGCACATGCTACTTCAAGAAGGTGGTGGTGTTTCCGCTCAACAACTCCATTATGCTGTGGTGTGTATGTGCAAGAGCTCTCATGTAAAATCCCATTCAATGTGAATAGAGAACTACATTCATTATTAAAAAATTCTCTACCATTATCAGTGCGAATGCGTTTAATGGATTTCCCAAATTGATTTTTAGATATGGCAAGAAAAGTCCTAATGTGAGAAAGAACTTGATTTTTGGACTGCATTAGAAATATCCACGTAGCTCGCAAAAAATCATCTACAATGGTGAGAAAGAATCGGGACCCATCATGATTCAAGGTATGATAAGGTCCCCAAACATCGATATGAATTAATGAAAAAATTACATCGACTTGAGAAGTACTGTCATGAAAGGAAGGACGTGTCTACTTTGCTAATGGACAAATGGGACATTGAGGATAAGGAAATAAAGCAGAGTGACCTAGTCTTTGATGATTAAGAAAGGTCTTATTATTGATAGCAGAGTTACACAAAAATTTATTGGAAAGAAATTTGAGACTCTGCGAAACATCCATCCAGAAATATAGCCCTTGGAATACTCTACCCAAGCCCATTAGTTTCCCAGTCGAAAGGGCCTGAAACAAACATTTATCATAATTGAATAAGATTCGACAGGAATTTTCTTCACAGGCTCGGGATACTGACACGAGATTGAAATGGAAATCAGGAATATATAACACATTTTTAAGCACAATGAGTGGACTAAGGATTACTGTGCCTATCATTTCAACTTGTGTGGTATTTCCATTTGGGAGCTACACTGATATGGGAGAGAATAATTTTTTAATATTTGAAAGTGAATTCTTATCACAAACAATGTGATCACTAGCACCTGAGTCAATAATCCATGCACTCCTTGAAATTGAATTCATCAAACAATAAGAAGTACCTGTGAAACCCCCAGTCTTGTCAGAAGCGTCCAGTTTCCTTAGTGCCTCCATCAGTTCTTGATATTGATCATGAGTAATTGTCTTGTCTGATGGTTGTCCTGACACCTGAAAAATTGTATAAAATTTCCCTTTTTCCTTCTCTCTAGGTTTCCCATGCAGCTTCTAGCAATTTTCTATTGTATGATGTGGACGTTTACAATATTCGCAGTATCATTTACCTTTGCCTTTAGGATTAAAATTTCTCCCAGTCGAGATGGGCTTATTCATGGGCTGCAGGACTTGGGCCAGGGATGGCCCATAATTATTCTCCGTTCTGCTTGCTGAATTTTCGGACAAAACATCCAGCCCAAGCGAATTATTTCCGCGCGGCTCATTCAGCCCATGAAGAGTGTGACGTCGTGAGCCGTTGGATCCACTCGCTGCCAGTGACGAATGAAGACCGTCAGATCGTCCTATGAAGCCCGAATTGCTAGGGTTTCCATTGAGGAACCCTAGCTCTCCCTCTTGTTGTCCTCTGTTCCCTCCGTTCTTCGGTGGAAGTCGAATCTGCCTTCTTGCAGCCAGAGCGACTCCGTCTCCCCCGGAAACCCTAAGATCCACGGATCTTTGCTGATTCTCCTCTTGGATGGCAAGTTGGTAGATTCGATTGAGGCTCGGCATGAGTTCCATCGTTAGGATTTGAGAGCGAAACGAGAGGTAAGCCTCGTTGAGGATAAGCAGGAATCTAGTTGTTTTCTCCCTTTCTCGCATGGCTTTGTACTGCTGTAAAATTGGCTCCGGCCATTCAAATTTTTCCTCGGCTACTTCAAGCTCATTCCACAGAGCCGAGAGCTTGTTGTAGACGGCTGATGTGCTCATATTCCCCTGTTTTAACTCTGAGATCTGCTGTGTTATTGTAAAAATTTTCACCTGATCAAGCTTTCCAAACATTTCTTTAATATTCTCCCACATTTGTTTTGAATCCTCCGTCGGGGGGAGACCGGCTGCGACTTCGGATGAAATGCAATTTCCTATCCAAATCCTGACGAGTTGGTTGCATTTTCTCCAAAATCGTGCCATCCTCTCGTCGGCAGGAATCGGGATTGTTCCGTCTAGAAAACCCTCTTTATCTTTTGTTACTAGTGCGCACCAGAACTCGCGCGCCCAATTCGAGTAGTTCTCGGCACCAGTTAGCTCTCTGCTGATGAGTTTTAACTCTGGTCCGTCTGTGTTTGTTGTGTGAAGTGGGTCGCCGGGCTCTAATCGACTGCTGGTAGGAAAGATGTGGTACAGAAAAAATCCGGGATTAGGGTAAGGATTTCCTCCCATGCCCGAATTGTTCGGTCATGTACCCTGATTTGTTTGCCCCGTATGACCCGTATTGAGATAAGTCGAGTGGGCACTTGTTCCCACCCCGACTCCTGTTGATCCGCCCGTCTGCTCTGGGCTGATGGCAGGGTTTGCCCCATCGACGGTTGGCGGACCTCCATCAGTCCCAACGCTGCTCTGGTAGCTTCCTGGCTGTGATGAATGGAACCATGGATATGGTATCCACTGGTATGGATGGCCCATGAAGGGCTGCCCCAGATTGAACTGAGCCGGGAACTGTTGCCATTGCACGTGTTGGGTTTGTGCCTGGCTGAATTGCTGTTGAGTAGCAGAAGTAACAGTAGACGAATCCTGGATACCTTGCTCTTCTGGTGTGACTTCTCCAGCAGGTTGGTCATTTGAGGTTGAGGTAGGGTTTTGTGTTTTAGGCATGGTAAAAATTTCTTCCCTCTATAGTAACGATTCATGTGGCAACTCTGTTTTGCAGATGCAGTTCCACGAGTGGCAATCGAGAAAAGAAGAGCAGAAGCGACTATAGAATCAGAATTTGGTGGGCTCTGATACCATGTCACGAGACTAGATTCAAGGATAAAGGGAAGAATTTTGAGAGAAAATTGTGCCTCTATTTTTCATTGATTGTAATATGTTGTACAATACTGTATATAAACACAAGGAGGAATAATAATAAAAGAAAGTGTACATTCCTGTAATCTCTCTATTCCTAAGATATAAACAATTGCATCTATTTATGATATATGCAAATCTCAAGAATCATATCTTCCAACATAAAGAATACGTTTTTGTCGTTCTTTAGCTCATTCACAAATACCAACAAAAATTGCGAACAAAAAATATAGGAAACTCAAATTGCAAGTTGTCAAATCGAGTTGTTAATGTTGTGATATGGAATTAGTACATGTGGCACGATATTGCACTCAAGAGGACCTTTCAAAAATACTTTTCCTTGGAAACTTAATGGCACTAAAAGTTTTTTCATGCCCAGCTAACCTGGCCAAGGAAAAAAAAAAAGAATACCATATATGTGACCCAATAATGTCATTTCATGAAGACTTTTTTTTTTTTTTTGTCATAGTTTCATGAAGACTTTGATTTCTACAAATTGTGTCTTTTCCTTCCCTTTTCAATTGTGGCAGTAAATTACTCGACAAGCATTTCTTTTAAATTGAGCACTGGCAAGTAATGGAGAGATTAATTTCCAAGAAGAGTTTTCCATTGAAATTTCTATGGCACTAATAATTTTCCACACTCAACTAACCCCACCAAGGCTCTTTCCTATGGAGATTCAGCGATCCCAATTATTTTATTCTAAGAAGACTTTGACTTTGACCTTTAAGAGAAGGCTTGCGTGATCACTTCACCCTACAGAAGGACTATATAAGTGGAAGCACTCTCCTCTACCACCAATAAGCTCGCTTGCATGCTAAATTGTAGATTGGGGTGGCATCAGATTCTCTACCTCTTCCTCCCTTTGAATTGCTTTGCCCCTTTGCCCTCTTGACCAACGTGATGCCTTGCTCCATTTTAAGAATTCCTTCGTGCTTGATAGCAAGGCATCAGACCCTTGTCAATGCCATTCTATTGACTCCGCTTATCAAACGATAAACCCTGTCGAGTCTTATCCAAAGACAAATTCATGGTACAAAGGCATGGATTGCTGCTCATGGGATGGTGTCGCTTGTGATGGTGCCACCGGTAACATCATCGGTCTTGATCTTACTTGTAGTTGGCTTCGTGGCACTCTCCATTGCAACAGCTCCCCCTTTCTTCTCCATCTTCGGAGCCTCAACCTTTTTGGTAATAACTTTGTCGGCTCTCACATTTCGCCTAATCTAAGTGCATTTGCAACATTGACTCATCTGAATCTCTCTAGTTCATCCTTTTCGAGTTCCGTTCCTAGTGAAATCTCTCGCCTCTCCAAGTTGGTGTCGCTTGATCTCTCTAACAATTATATTTTCGACACATATTTGTCCTCTCATCTTGGATTGGAAAATTCAATTTTCACAATGCTTCTTCAAAATCTAACAACATTGAGAAAGCTTGTTCTTGATGAAATGAACATGTCCCTGGTATCACCAAAGTCCTTTGTGAATTTGTCTTCTTCTTTGACATATCTAAGCATTTGTCATCGTTCCTTAAGGGGGATATTTCCAGATGCTATTTTTCGATTACCGAGCCTTACTAGTCTCTATATAGGTGAAAATTATAACTTGTCTAGGATTCTTCCCAAATCCAATTGGACCGGCCCTCTTGAGTCTTTATCTTTCTGGAGTACAAACTTTTCGGGAGAAATATCCAATTTGATTGGTAACATGAAGAATTTAACAATTTTAGATCTTGAGTATTGCAATTTCACAGGAAACATCCCCTCGTCAACGTGGAATCTCAACCAACTCCAAGTTTTGTGGATTAGCGGGAATACCTTTAGTGGGGTTGTAGAGTTTGAATTACTTGCAAAGCTTAAAAATCTTCGAATGCTTTATGTTTCTCAAGAACTAAATCTAATCTACGATACACTCGAGTATACATTCCCGAAGCTTGAAGTGTTGGCGTTGTTTTCTTGCAACTTGACCAAGTTTCCCTTTTTCTTGAATTCATTGAAAAGATTAACACAATTAGACCTCTCTTCAAATGGGATTAGCGGGGAGGTCCCGATGTGATTTTGGTGAATAAGCCACGATACATTGGAATCATTGGATCTTTCTAATAACCTTTTGGAGGGAGGTATACAGCTATTGCACTGGAAGAATTTGTCAAAAATTTACCTTTGGAACAACTCATTCCATGGACCACTTCCCATTCTTCCACTTTCTACTGATGAATTTATTGCTTCCTACAATGGTTTCGTCGGTGAGATTCCCTCCTTGATTTGCCAGGTTAGTTCACTCCAAGATTTAACTTTATCTAACAATAATCTCTTTGGGAATATGCCATCATGTTTTGGTAACATAACTAATCTTCAGTATTTAGAGTTGAGCAGCAATAAATTACAAGGACGATTACCGCGCTCCCTAGTCAAATGCGTGAACTTCTCTACACTAAATCTCGGGCACAACGAGTTCAATGATATCTTCCCGCATTGGCTGGAAGCACCACGGCTATCTTATCTTGATTTGCGATCGAACAAATTTTATGGTAGGATCAACCTCACTCTCTTTGGACTATCATTCCCTGCTCTTGAAACTTTAGTTATTTCCAACAGCAATTTCACTGGACGGTGACCCATACATTTTTTCTCAAACACCTCATTAGCTATTATAGATTTGTCCAACAACAAGTTTGGAGGGCCAATTCCACTTCCATCTCCTATCACATATTATTATTCTATAGCAAGTAATAACATAACTGGAAAGATCCCCCCTTTGATATGCAATGCCACCCAACTCGTGATCATTGACTTGTCAAACAACAGCTTAACGGGTAACTTGCCTCGGTGCTTGACAAATTTTAGCACCAATCTGTCAGTTTTGAACTTGCGAATGAATCACCTCGAGGGCAAAATTCCTCATTTTTTTTCTTCAAGAAGTGATTTGATGACTCTTGACTTGAGTAGAAATCAGTTTGAAGGCACATTGCCTCAGTCGCTTGTCAAATGTAGATATTTGGAAGTTTTGGATCACAATCAGATAGAGGATACATTTCCAAGATGGTTGGGAACACTCCCAGATCTAAAAGTTCTCGTCTTGAAGTTCAACAATTTGAAGGATCTTTTGGATATTCCTAGGGGAGCTCTCCTCTTTCCCAATTTACACATTTTAGACCTCTCCAACAACAACTTTAGCGGTCCTTTGCCAGTCAACTTGATCATGAACCTTAAAGGCATGATGAATGACGAAAATATGCAAGACACTTCACTGTATATGACACGATCTTTCGGACGTGGGACATATGAAAATTCAGTGGCCATGATGATGAAAGGGCTAGAGGTTGAGCTAGTGAGGATCTTGACATTCCTTACGATTATTGACTTGTCATGCAACTCTTTCCAAGGAAATATCCCCAAAGTTATTGGACATCTTCACTCTCTTGTAGGGCTCAATCTTTCTCATAACCATCTTATAGGTTCCATCCCACCGACTCTAGGGAACTTGACTAATCTTAAATGGCTTGATCTTTCTTCGAACAAGCTAAGTTGGGTAATTCCTATAAAATTGGGAGATTTGGCTTTTCTTGAGTACTTAAACCTCTCGAAGAACCAACTCACCAGTCGAATTCCACAAGACAAGCAATTGAGCACATTTTCAAGGGACTCGTTTAGTGGGAATCTAGGCTTATGTGGAACTCCATTGCCAAAAGCATGCCCTGGCGATGCAAAACCTCCTTCACCATCGTCCTTATTAACTTTCAACCGCGAAGGGCATGAGAGTTGGTTCAACCAAAAAATAGTGTGGATGGGCTATGCATCGGGAATCGTAATTGGGATTTCGATTGCATACATAGCATTTGAAACGAGAAGACCCAAATGGCTTATGCAAGGTGTGAGGATGTTGGAGAGTAGAGCGGCAGAGTGGATAGAGAAGTCAAAATGAAAGGCCATCAAATTTCATGGACAATGAAATTGTTTGAGGAATTTGTCTTTGTGAACTAGCAATGTAAATTTAGTTAATAGAGATGTCACTGGGACAGCTTGAAATATCATTTCCCTTATGAAGGTTTATTTCTAATGTCCTTTCTCCACATTTCTCAGTGCACTTTCATATCGGTTGAATTGAGAAGATGAATAATATGATCTGTCAATCACGCGGCTTTAGATAAAGAAGAAGTAAAACACAAAAGAAGAAAATGAACCAAGTGCCATTAATCTCTAAAGATATCTTTTCCACCTTCCCGTGTGCATAACTTTATATGTCCATGAAGAATTAGAAGTGAAGACTACCTTTCACTCATTCAGTCAAAGTTAGTTAATATCAATATGCCAAAGAATTATGTCTTGAAGGATCAACCCTGAAATTTGTGTATAGGATCAATTATTGTTTCTATTCAAAGAGTAAATCTTTGGGTGGAACTTACTTAATATTATATTTCATTGAATAAATTTGGGATAGTTGTACGAGTGGTGGGCCTCGTCAACATACGAAGTTACATGAATAGTCGAAGGTTAGCAAAATTCATCAATCTCCATAGCGTGGGTTTATACTAAACCATGGTCTTCAAAACAATAAACTTTTAGAAACATCTTTGGCCATGCTCTTTTTAGGAGTGAAAATCAATTAGCATGAGTTTTATTTCTTCTCATGCCTTCTTTGAACATAGGCCTCTTGCTAAGTCCGGTCCACTTGCAAGTTGGGCCTTCCACCCAGCTCACTTTGCGGCATTACTTCGCTTTCAAGGTTTTTTCTTTATTTTACGGGGCAACCATATTTTTTCCTTTTTAAATTTGGGAAGGCTCTTATTTTGCTCACATATTTTATCTTAATATATAGTATCTTAGTATATAAGTGGTGTTGAAGCTGGTAGTTTTGACGTGCGTGTTCGATCCAATGGAGTGAGTTGTGGTCAGCTTGGCTTATATTTTGAGGCTGAATGCTCATATCATGGTTTTGGTCCACGAAAACCTAAGATAATCAAGAGAACCAAATTTATGTTTAACATTAACTACTCCCACACAGTTGCTTTTGGTGAGAACCCTGATTCGAAAATACCGTAATATTTAACGAAGAGATTAATTTTTATGATATCTACCGCAAGTGTATTAGTAATTTAAAATTTGTTTATTAAATTTGCTAAAATAAATTTAAATGAATACGAGCCATTTTTTTTTAGTGATAGGAGACGAATACAATGATGGAGGGGATAAGTTAGGGTAGGGCAGGAGGGCGATGCTGGGCCCGATGCGGGGAGGAACAGCTGGCCCCCCTAAAGGCCAAAAGCCCACCACCTCTCGATGCGACCAATCATGGCCGCGTTGCACTGGTCTCGATCCTCCTCTTCTTCCCACTTTTTCCCATATTGGCAAATCGTTTCTCTCTCTTTTTAATTTCTGGAAAGATAAAATAGAAAAGGATTAAAGAATTAAAAGATCTGGTCGACCCGAACCTCCCCAACGCTGTTGCGTGACGTGTACACCTTATTGTCCGGCGGTTCTCTCCATCAAAAGCCGAGAGAAAGAAGAAAAGGAAGGAAAGAGAGAGAGAGAAAGGAAGGGGACGATTGTGTGGCTGCGATTCCCAGAGACGGCGTGGGAGGTTCGTGAATTCGTGGGGGATTTGTTAGGGTTTTTCCAGTGCGCCGCGATGCTCAAAAAAGAAACTGGGTATTTCGACCTATTCATCCCACTCGCCATGGCCAATCACATCCCTTTCTCGTCCGGATTTTGCTCCATTTGCAATGCCTTCTCTTTTACACCAGCACCATCACTGTTTGTCTCATGAATTTACTTGGAGTATGTCTAAGATATAGAGCTTGCTTTGCATAATTTACTCTTGTGTAACGAGATCCATGATGCTTTTCATGAAAAGAATATTTCCACAGCAGAAGTGGATTAAAGATGAGTTCACATCGGTCGGTTTAAGCTTCATATAATGTGTTACCGTCCCATTTGGATAGGGAGGTGTGGCGTTCGATCCCTACTTCTTAGGCTTGAAGGATGGGGCCAGCCAGCAAAAGCTAGCATTTGCAATAAATAAATAAATAAATGGGTAATGTTACATTCGATCATTATTCTTTTGCTCAAAAATCAAATTCATTCTACTACTATTTTTTTCCTTCTTTTAACAAAATGTTGCTCTACTTTTTTTAAAACCATCGAGCATTCCTCGAGTTATACTCTCTAAAAGAGAGGTCTCAGATCTTGGCTTCTCCCATGTTTATGGATGGTAGAAGACAAAGCAAGGAAAATATGTACATTGATAACGAGATAGCCTACTTTATGTAGATTCCCGACCTATACAATGCCCCTATTAACTTACTTGTTTTTTGAGTTGATGCATTGTCTTGGCACCTTTTCTATCACATATGAGGAAAATATGCCGAATTTTGTGTTCACATAATCAAAACATTAATGTTCAATTTGGTGCACCAACACCCAATAAGATCTTATTATATAAATAGTTCAACAATTTACAGGAATTCAAACACCTGATATAATTAGCATATTAGTCATGTAAGTAACTAATGATGTGAAGATGTGAAAAGATTTTGACTGGCTTTGAAAGTTATAATTTCATTGTAATGAACATTTCCTTAGTAATCCTATAAAAAGCTTATTGGCTTTGTCATCAGAAGGAATTACTAATTATTGATTAAAAACCTTCCTAAGTCTCTTTACTGACAAACGAGATTCGACTTGCAAAATGGAGCACTGTCATCAGGTAATACTTTTTCGATAAAGCGTATTATTTTTAGCTCATTTACAAATACAAACAAAAAAGTGCAATTAAAGAATTTAAAACAGTCAAATTTGTCAATTGTGAAGTAGAGTCATGAGTGCTGTGACACGGGGTGTCGTATACGTGGCAAGACATCATGCACAAGAGACGTTTCAAGAAGATTATTCCATGGAAAATCTCCATGGTACTAAAATTTTCCACATGCAAGGGACCACCACCATGGAAATTTTGTGTCTCAATAATGCCAATTTAAGAAGACTTTCACCTTGACCTTATAGAGAATACCGTGTTGATCACTTCACAATACAAAAGAGACTTTATCATAAGTGGAAATGCTTGCTAAGCGTGGTCCATCCACATGTTGGGCCTTCGAGCCAACACGCTTTAAGACTATACCTTGCTCTATTTTTTCTTTTTAATGGTGGGATCAATATTTTTTCTTTTTTTTCCCTTTTTTAATTTTCCCTTAATTTAATTGTATCTTGTATCTTATTGTATTCGTATATAGTATCTTAGTATATAAGTAACTTTTGGAATATCTCTTGCAAATTTAGTTTCAGCTCATACGTTTGATGTACACGTTCAATCTAATAGAATGATTCCGGTCACCTTACCTTAACATTTTAGGTTGAATGTTCATTTATGAATTTTGCACATGAAAACCAACCGAAGGATAGACTCCCACATTAATAAAATCTGTAGTAAATACGCTTTGACTTTTGTTCGGTTCAAAATACTTAAACTTTCAGAAAATACGAATTATTGACACATGATAATCTGTTAATATTTTTGAAAGTTAGAATAATATTTTAACTTTTGACATTTTTACTTTCACCATTGAATTTTAAACGGACTAGTCTTTTATAAAGTAACGAGATGTGAAAATACTGTAATATCAAGAGAGCGACCAATTTTTCGTAATGTGCATCGCGAGTTTATTAGTAATTTAAAAATTACATTAAAAGTGCTTAATAAAACGAAAAATGAACCCCTTTTTTAGATCAAAGACCTTGATGGAGGAAGGATAAGGAAGGCGAGGGTGGTGCTGGGTCAATCGGACGAACAGCTGGCCCCCAAAGTGAAACCACCACTGGAGGAGACAAGTCACGGCAGAAAAGCACTGGAACCCTTCATTTTCCCATGTTGGAAATGATTTATTTATCAATTATTTTCCAATGGAATACATTTTCAGTCTTGCACAATTATCTGTGACCTCGTGAATTAATTACGAATATGTGAAGATAGTTAGCTTACTTTACATATTTCCCTTGTCCAACGAGATGGATGATATTTTTATGAAATGGATTTGCATATGAGATAAGTTCATATCAAGTCAATTAAGCTTAGCTTTGTTGGTTACACATTCAGTTTGGATGGAGCCCTATGAGATTTGAGGATGGAGCCGGCTTGCATAGCTAAAAAAAAAAAAAACAAAAACAAAAGAAGAATGTCACCGTTGGTGCTTTTACTCAAAATATAATATCTTCCCTCTACTTTTTTTAGGTTCATAAGTAGATATCTGAAGGGCTGTTTTTTTAGCAAAATTCAAGCGATTGGTGGTGTTTTACACGTTCTAATGGCTTTTTTTTTTTTTTTTTCAGCCCGTTTTGATGTGTGTGAAGTAAATCCATTAGAAATTTACACGTTTTGAAAAGTGAAAAGAATGAAATTGAGGTAATATAATTTGATGTATTGGTAAGTAGCGCACCTCAATCGTCCAAAAAACAAAACATAGAAGTAGTGTGCCTTGCCTATAAGGGCCTTGCAAAGCCCTGGGACCTTTAATTGTCCAATCAGGTCAATTTATATAGTTTTCCTAACAAATGCTTTCAACTCTAAATTTGATTAAGCGGAGCTCATTTGTTCATCGAAATGGGCAAGATTCCCACATGAAAAGGATCTTTTGCTGTTGTGAGCTATACAAACATAGTTCGTAGGCAATCATCGTGTCCGCAACCTTTAAAATGAGTAAGGATCACGCCTATTTCCAAGTCAACGAGGGTCGGAGAATATTGTAAAATCCCTAAATCATAATTGACAGCAAAATCGGCACCAAACAACTTCCTTGCAACTTTTTTATCGAAGAAAGCTCTCGGATCCAAGCTTCTTCCCATTTTATCATCTAAAAAAGAAAGCAAAACAAATAAAAGATGTACCTCGGTAATGAGATATACCAATTTACATGAATTCCCAATCTACGAAGTACGCCCCATTCGCTTAATTGTTCTTCTAGTCGATCCATTGTTTTGGCACCTTTTCCATCACATATGAGGATAATATGCCGAATTTTGTGTTAACATAATCAATACGTAAATGTTCAATTAGGTGCCCCAACACCCTTTAAGATCTTATTATATACACATTTAAACAATTTATAGGAATTCAAACACCTAGCATAATTGGCATATTAAACCATGTAAGTGTCACGGCCCAAAAGAAAGCCAATCCAAGATGTTCCTAAGGGACGGCCGTGACACATCTATGGATCAAGCGACCCTCAGCTTGTATCCCTGAGACTTAGAATATTCTTGAGTCTTCTAAAATATTCCTGGTAGCGGGCGATATGGTAACTGTACGCATATACGCATATGTTATAAATGCAAGTAGCTGGTAGTTGGTAATAAGTACAGGTAGTTGGTAGTGGGGCAAATGTAATCTCTACCGTTATCTCACAATGGCGATGACCGTGGCCGAATCACTCGTGGAATACAAGGCACCTTCTACATCCCGATTGGATGCTCGTCCGAGGGATAAAGCTACTGGTTGGGGAGAATGGGGGAGATACAACCGCCAACCGCCTGACTAGAACTAGACCACCGGCTAATCCTCACAAGGCTCATGCGGGGCCAACCGGAGGGGGACAAAGGAAGGTATGCTTGTATAGCTATTTCTTTTGCGATGGTACACATATGGCGCGGGATTGCCCGAACAAGGCCAAGTTGGTTGCTCTTTGCAAAGAAGATGAGCATAGGGAGGAAACGCGGTTGGGTTCGCTACGACTCCTTAGCTCGATCAAGTCCAAGAAGGTGAAGGAGCCTAAAGGACTAATGTTTGCGGATTTGAGGATCAGAGAGTCCACAATGAGTGCGCTCGTGGACACGAGAGCGTTCGACCTCTTTATATTGGAACAAGCCGTGAAGAGACTTAACCTACGGGTTGAGAAGGGAGCCGGTTGGCTCAAGACGGTGAACTCCAATGAAGTCCCTGCAATTGGTGTCGCAAGGGACGTGGAGCTACAACTGGGGCAATGGAGAAGCAAGGAGACTCTAAAGGTAATTCCCCTCGACGACTACGACTTTGTCATTGGGAAGTTCCTAGATAAAATCCATGCTGTTATATTGCATTTCTTCGAGTGTATATGCGTGTTGGACAAGCGTTGTCAATGCGTGATCCCGATCCATTGTAAGTCGGACCGTGATCGATAGATAATCTCGGCTATGCAACTCACCAAGGGAGCAAGGAAGGGTGAAGTGACCTTCCTAACGGCTTTGAAGACTGAAGATGATAAGGGTGAAGGGAAGGAAGTCCCAACGGAAGTAACGCAAGTTCTCAGCTCATTTAAAGACGTGATGCCTTCAGAGTTGCCAAAGAAATTGCCACCCAAGAGAGAGGTGGATCATCGGATCGAGCTTGTGCCTGACGCTCGACCGCTTGCCATGGCACCATATCGCATGGCACTCCCGGAATTGGAAGAACTGAGGAAACAACTGAAGGAGTTGCTCAACGCGGGTTACATACGACCGTCCAAGGCTCCGTTTGGTGCGCCGGTCCTGTTCCAAAAGAAGCACGATGGGTCACTCCGAATGTGCATCGATTACTGGGCGCTGAACAAGTTAACCGTGAAGAAAAAGTACCCGATCCCGCTCATCGCGGATTTCTTCGATCAACTCGGTGGAGCTCAATGGTTTATCAAGTTGGATCTTTGATCGAGCTACTATCAAGTTTAGATCGCTAAAGGAGACGAGTCGAAGACTGCATGTGTGATGCGATATGGATCCTACAAGTTCCTCGTGATGCCGTTCGGCCTAACCAATGCTCCGGCTACATTTTGCATGCTAATGAATAAGGTACTCCACTCGTTCCTAGACCGATTTGTTGTGGTTTACCTAAATGATATTGTAGCCTATAGTCAGACATTCGAAGAACATATCGAACACTTAAGGCGGGTCTTCCAAGTCTTGTGTGAGAATAAGTTGTATGTTAAGCGCGAGAAGTATGCATTTGCCCAAGAGGAAGTTCCGTTCTTGGGGCACATCGTCAGGGGTGGGCGAGTGCAAATGGACAAGGCCAAGATTCAATCAATCGTCGAATGGGAGCCGCCGACAAAAGTGACGGGGTTGAGGTCATTCTTAGGCCTCACCAACTACTATCAGCGGTTCATCCGGAACTACTCGAGCATCACCGTGCCACTCACAGATCTACTGAAGAAGGAGAAGTCGTGGGAGTGGAAAAATCGATGCCAAAGGGCATTCGATCGATTGAAGAAAGCGATGACCGAGGAGCTGGTGTTGGCGTTGCCCGACCACACTAAATCCTACGAGGTAGAGACTGACGCATCGGACTATGCTATTAACGGTGTTCTCATGCAGGACGGCCATCCGGTGGTGTTCGAGTCTCACAAATTGAACAATACCGAGCGATGGTATACCGTTCAAGAGAAGGAAATGCCCGCGGTGGTCCACTGCCTTCGGACGTGGAGGCATTATCTCCTAGGATCAAAGTTCGTCATGAGGACGGATAACGTGGCCACGATTTATTTTCAGACTCAAAAGAAGTTGAGTTCGAAGCAAGCTCGATGGCAGGATTTTCTGGCGGAATTCAACTACGTGCTGGAGTACAAATCGGGGAAGGCCAACTTCGTGGCAGATGCACTAAGTCAAAGAATGGAGCTGGCAAACACGGTGAGTCAACCGAGTTGTCCTTGGGTCGACCGCATTAAAGAGGGATTGAAGCACAACAAAAGGGCTCAAGCCCTCATTGGGTATGCAAGGGAAGGCAAGACTCGATAATTTTGGTGTGAGGACGAGCTCCTGTACACCAAAGGAAGGCGATTGTAAGTGCCCTTTCATGGGAAGTTGAAGAAGGAGATCTTGCACGAGTGCCACGACTCAAAGTGGGCGGGTCATCCAGGGATCCACTGCACGTTGGCTCTCGTCAAAGATCGATATTATTTGCCTCAAATGTAGGACGACGTGGAAGCTTATGTGAAGACTTGTTTGGTGTGCCAACAAGACAAACTGGAGCAACGTTCGTCGCCAGGTCTGTTGGAACCACTTCCCGTTCCAACTCGTCCATGGGAAAATGTTTCCATGGACTTCATCGTCAATTTGTTGAAGTTCGAAGGGTGTTAGACTCTCATGGTCGTGGTGGACCGCTTTTCAAAGTACGCAACTTTCGTGCCTGTGACGAAGGATTGTCTGGTCGAGGAGGCGGCCGAGCTGTTCATGAAGCACGTGGTTAAGTACTGGGGTGTTCCACAGACGATCATGAGCGATTGTGATCCTCGCTTCACTGGGTGTTTCTGGTCCAAGTTGTTCAAGTTACTGGGGTCGGAGCTGAATATGTCGACAAGTTTGCATCTTCAAACCGACAGTCAAACGGAGCGAGTCAATGCACTCTTGGAAATCTATCTCCAGCATTATGTGAGCACAACGCAAGTGAACTGGGCGAAGTTGATCGACGTAGCCCAGTTCTCCTACAATCTGCAGCGAAGTGAGTCAACCAGTTAGAGCCCGTTCAAGATCGCGACCGGGCAGCAACCAAATACCCTGAGCGAAATCACGTCGGGTTATCGGGGGAGTAGTCCCCTCGCGTACAAGTTTGCCAAAGATTGGTAGGAGCAAATGGACTTGGCACGAGCATGTCTACACAAAGCCTCCAAGCATATGAAGAAATGGGCAGATAAGAAGCAACGACATGTGGAGTTCCAAGTTGGGGACCAAGTGTTGGCCAAGCTGCACATGATTCTCCAATACAAGGACGTGCACAAGGGGTTGATCTGTCTCTACGAGAGGCCATTTCGTGTGCTGCAACGGGTCGGGAATGTCGTATAGAAGCTAGAGTTACCATCGAAGCTCAAGGTACATCTGGTTTTCCATATGAGTATACTTAAGCCTTTCCAGGTTGATGAGGAAGATCCAGATCGGGGGAAGTCTCAACGGGCGCCACTCGAGGCAAAAACCTCGTATGATCGAGAAGTCGAAAGCATCATGGTGGATCGAGTCATACAGAAGCGATACTGCGCACCAAAGAGAGAAAACTTTATCCGATGGAAGGGTCTTCCGGAGAGCAAAGCAAGTTGGGAGCTCGCGGAGAGTCTTTGGCAATTCAAGAAAGAGATCGACGCTTTCCATGCCGAAGACGTGATGAGGGTGTTGCCTGATTAGGTGGGGGAGAATGTCACGGCCCGAAAGAAAGTCGATCCAAGAGGTTCCTAAGGGACGGCCGTGACATGTCTATGGATCAAGCGACCCTCTGCTTATATCCCCGAGACTTAGAATATTCTCGAGTCTTCTAGAATATTCCCGGGGGCAGGCGATACGGTAACTGTACGCATATGTTATAAATGCAAGTAACTGGTAGTTGGAATAAGTACGAGTAGTTGGTAGTTGGGGAGATGTAATCTCCACCGTTAAATCAAGGAGAGGTCTATAGATATAGTTTGCCTTGTACTTGTATATATAGGGGTCTCTTCCCCTCATTGTAATCATCTCATTCACAAGTAATACAATCCAAAGCTTCTCTCTCTAGAGTTTATCTCTCTATGATCCTTGTGAGTCGAGTATTGAAAGACTGCTTAGGGGTAAAATCCTAAGGCTGCACGAGTCAACCTATGAGTGATCAACGAGTGATCGATCGGCCCATGACATAAGTAACTAATCATGCGAAGACGTGAAAAGATTTTGACAGATTTTGAAAGTTATCATTTCCTTACAATGAAGATTTTTCTTAGTAATCCTATAAAAAGTTTACTGGCTTTGTCATCAGAAGGAATTACTAATTATTGATTAGAAATCTTCCTAAGTCTCTTTACTGACAAAAGAGATTCGACTTGTCAAATGTTGCACTATCATTTGATAATACTTTCATGATAAAGTGTATTATTTTTAGCTCATTTATAAATATAGAAAAAAATGCAATTAAAGAATTTAAAATGGTCAAACGTGTCAATTGTGAAGTAGAGTTGTAAGTGCCGTGACATTGGGTGCTGCGCAAGACACTTCAAGAAGATTTTTCCATGGAAAATCTTGATGGCACTAAAATTTTCCACACGCAAGAGACCACCATCATGGAAATTATGTGTCCCAATAATGTCATTTTAAGAAGACTTTGACTTTGACCTTGACCTTAAAGAGAAGACCCGTGTTGATTACTTCACCATACAAAAGAGGCTTTTTCATAAGTGGAAATTCTAAATTGCAAAATGGAAAGGTATTAATTCTTCCGCCTCCTTTGTTTCCACTTGTTCTTTCATTCCTCCCTTTGCTTTCCTTTGCCGTTTGCCCTCCTGACCAACGCAATGTCTTGCTCCATCTTAAAAATTTCTTCATGCTTGATAGGATGGCATCATGGCATTAAAATTTTTCCATGGAAAATCTTGATGGCACTAAAATTTTCCACACGCAAGAGACCACCATCATGGAAATTATGTGTCCCAATAATGTCATTTTAAGAAGACTTTGACTTTGACCTTGACCTTAAAGAGAAGACCCGTGTTGATTACTTCACCATACAAAAGGGGCTTTTTCATAAGTGGAAATGCTAAATTGCAAAATGGAAAGGTATTAATTCTTCCGCCTCCTTTGTTTCCACTTGTTCTTTCATTCCTCCCTTTGCTTTCCTTCGCCCTTTGCCCTCCTGACCAACGCGATGTCTTGCTCCATCTTAAAAATTTCTCATGCTTGATAGGATGGCATCATGGCATTGGACTCTTGTGATTAGAATGATCATGTTGTGTCATATCCAAGACAAGCATCTTTTCCATCACTGATGGGGAAAATGTGCAAAATCTTAGGTTTACATAACCAAAAAGTAAATGTTGAGTTTAGTACCCTGACATTCTTGAGACCTTTCATTACATGTTAAAAACAATTTATAATAATCCAACCACCTAGTATAACGCGAGCATATTAAGCATGGGTTTGGTTTGACTTTAGAAATGGATTTTGGGGTGTAATGCAAATATTGAAAGCCAAAACTCTTTAAGAAAGGGCAGTCGCACGACCTTAGGTGGCCATCTCGTGGGTTGTGCAACCTCGTCAACCGCCCTCATGAACAAGATGAACAATAACAATGAGGGGCAAAATTGGAAAAATAAAGAATTGGTGAGGATAACCTTTGGAAAAAAATATTTAACCATAGTTTCGGCATTCCGCAAACAATACTTTGAAAAGCTTGCTAAACACCTCAGCATTTCCTCAACGGCCTTTGAAAGTCGAAAGCTTCTTGAAAAAGCTTAACCAAATGCACCATAAGTCATGTAAGAAACCAATCGCATGAAGAAGTGAAAAGATTTTGGCAGGATTGATACTCATTATTTTGTCATAATGAAGTTTCCTAATAATTCTATGAAAAGCTCAAGAGCTTTGTCATAGAGTTATTAATATTTGATAGCCAAGTTATGAATTTTTATGTGCGTTTTTTAATGGATGACTCATTACAGCCACCCTAATTCTCTCTACTAGCAATGAAATATAAAGAATACACTTTTGTCATTCTCTAGCTCATTCACAAATATCAACAAAAATTGTGATAAAAGAGTATAAGAAACTCAAATTCGCAAGTTGTCAAATCGAGTTGTTAATGTTGCGATATGGAATTAGTACATGTGGCACGATATTGCACTCAAAAGGATCTTTCGAAAAGACTTTTCCTTGGAAATTTAATGGCATTAAAATTTTTTTCACGCCCAGCTAACCTAGCCAAGGGGAAAAAAAAAAAGAGAATACCATATATGTGACCCCAATAATGTCATTTCATGAAGACTTTTTTTTTTTTTGTCATAGTTTCATGAAGACTAAGATTTCTATAAACTGTGTCTTTTCCTTCCCTTTTCAATTGTGGTGGTAAAATACATGACAAGCATTTCTTTTAAATTAATCGTTGGCAAGTAACAGAGAGATTAATTTATAAGAAGAGTTTTCCATTGAAATTTCTATGGCACTAATAATTATCCACACTCACCTAACCCCACCAAGGCTCTTTCCCATGAAGATTCGGTGATCCTGATTATTTTATTTTAAGAAGACTTTGACTTTGACCTTTAAGAGAAGGCTTGTGTGATTACTTCACCCTACAGAAGGGCTATATAAGTGGAAGCACTCTCCTCTACCACCAATAAACTCGCTCGCATGTTAAATTGCAGAATGGGGTGGCATCAGATCCTCTGCCTCCTTTGTTTTCACTTTTTCTTACATTCCTCCCTTCGATTTGCTTTGCCCCTTTGCCCTCTTGACCAGTGCGATGCCTTGCTCCATTTTAAGAATTCCTTCGTGCTTGATAGCAAGGCATCAGACCCTTGTTATTGGCATTTTGCTGACTCCTATTATCAAAAGATAAATCTTGTCAAGTCTTATCCAAAGACAAATTCATGGTACAAGGGCATGGATTGCTGCTCATGGGATGGTGTCGCTTGTGATGATGCCACCGGTAACATCATCGGTCTTGATCTTACTTGCAGTTGGCTTCGTGGCACTCTCCATTCCAACAGCTCCCTCTTTCGTCTTCGCCATCTTCGGAGCCTCAACCTTTTCGGTAATAATTTTGTTGGCTCTCACATTTCGTCTAATCTGAGTGCATTTGCAACATTGACTCATTTGAATCTCTCTAGTTCATCCTTTTCGGGTTCCGTTCCCAGTGAAATCTCTCACCTCTCCAAGTTGGTGTCACTTGATCTCTCTAATAATTCTTTTTTCGACACACATTCATACTCTCATCTCAGATTGGAAAATTCAATTTTCACAATGCTTGTTCAAAATCTAACAACATTGAGAAAGCTTGTTCTTGATGAAGTAGACATGTCCATGGTATCACCAAAGTCCTTTGCGAATTTGTCTTCTTCTTTGACATATCTAAGCGTTTGTCATTGTTCCTTAGGGGGGATATTTCCAGATGCCATTTTTCGATTGCCGAGCCTCACTAGTCTCTATATATGTGATAATTATAACTTGTCTGGGAATCTTCCCAAATCCAATTGGACTTGTCCTCTTGAGTCTCTATCTCTCTGGAGTACGAACTTTTCGGGAGAAATTCCCAATTCGATCGGTAACATGAAGAATTTAACAATTTTAGATCTTGAGTATTGCAAATTCACCAGAAACATCCCCTCATCAACGTGGAATCTCAACCAACTCCAAGTTTTGTGGATTAACGGGAATAGCTTTAGTGGGGTTGTAGAGTTTGAATTATTTGCAAAGCTTAAAAATCTCCGAATGCTTTTGGTTTCTCAAGAACTAAATCTAATCTACGATACACTCAAGTATACATTCCCAAAGCTTGAAGTGTTGTGGTTGCATTCTTGCAACTTGACCAAGTTTCCTTATTTCTTGAGTTCATTGAAAAGATTAATACGTTTAGACCTCTCTTCAAATAGGATTAGTGGGGAGATCCCGATGTGGTTTTGGGGAATAAGCCATGATACATTGGAATTGTTGAATCTTTCTAATAACCTTTTGGAGGGAGGTATACAACAATTGCACTGGAAGAATTTGTCAAAAATTTACCTTTGGAACAACTCATTCCATGGACCACTTCCCATTCTTCCACTTTCTACTAATGAGTTTATGGCTTCCCACAATGGTTTCGTTGGTGAGATTCCCTCCTTGATTTGCCAGGTTAGTTCACTCCAACATTTAGTATTATCTAACAATAATCTCTCTGGGAATATGCCATCATGTTTTGGTAACATAACTAATCTTCAGTATTTAGAGTTGAGCAGCAATAAACTACAAGGACGATTACCGCGCTCCCTAGTCAAATGCGTGAACTTATCTACACTAAATCTCGGGCACAACGAGTTCAATGATATCTTCCCGCATTGGCTAGAAGCACCACGGTTATCTTATCTTGATTTGCGATCGAACAAATTTTATGGTAGGATCAACCTCACTGTCTTTGGACTATCATTCCCTGCTCTTGAAACTTTAGTTATTTCCAACAACAATTTCGCCGGACGGTGGCCCATACATTTTTTCTCAAACACCTCATTAGCTATTATAGATTTGTCCAACAACAAGTTTGAAGGGCCAATTCCGCTTCCATCTCCTATCACATATTATTATTCTATTGCAAGTAATAACATAACTGGAAAGATCCCCCCTTTGATATGCAATGCCACCCAACTCATGATCATTGACTTGTCAGACAACAGCTTAACGGGTAACTTGCCTCGGTGCTTGACAAATTTTAGCACTTATCTGTCAGTTTTGAACTTGCGAATGAATCACCTCGAGGGCAAAATTCCTCATTTTTTTACTTTGAGAAGTGGTTTGATGACTCTTGACTTGAGTCGAAACCAGTTTAAAGGCACATTGCCCCAGTCGCTTGTCAAATGTAGACATTTGGAAGTTTTGGATCTCAGTCACAATCAGATAGAGGGTACATTTCCAAGATGGTTGGGAACACTCCCAGATCTAAAAGTTCTCGTTTTGAAGTCCAACAATTTGAAGGATCTTTTGGATATTCCCAGGGGAGCTCGCCTCTTTCCCAAGTTACACATTTTGGACCTCTCCAACAACAACTTTAGTGGTCCTTTGCCAGTCAACTTGATCATAAACCTTAAAGGCATGATGAATGGTGGAAATGTGCAAGACACATCATTGTATATGACACGATCTTTCGGACAGGGGACATATGAAAATTCGGTGACAGTAATGATGAAAGGGCTAGAGGTTGAGCTAATGAGGATCTTGACCTTCCTGACAATTATTGACTTGTCATGCAACTCTTTCAAAGGGAATATCCCCGAAGTTATTGGACATCTTCACTCTCTTGTAGGGCTCAACCTTTCTCATAACTATCTTACAGGTTCCATCCCACCGACTCTAGGGAACTTGACTAATCTTGAATGGCTTGATCTTTCTTCGAACAAGCTAAGTTGGGTAATTCCTAGAAAATTGGGAGATTTGGCTTTCCTTGGGTATTTAAACCTCTCGAAGAACCAACTCACCGGTCGAATTCCACAAGACAAGCAATTGAGCACATTTTCAAGGGACTCGTTTAGCGAGAATCCAGGCTTATGTGGAACTCCATTGCCAAAAGCATGCCTTGGCAATGCACAACCTCCTTCACCATCATCCTTATTAACTTTCGACCGCAAAGGGCATGAGAGTTGGTTCAACCAGAATATAGTGTGGATGGGCTATGCATCGGGAATCGTAATTGGGATTTCAATTGCATACATAGCATTTGAAACGGGAAGACCCAAATGGCTTATGCAAGGTGTGACGATGCTGGAGAGTAGAGCAGCCGAGTGGATAGAGAAAGGCCATCAAATTTCATGGACAGTGAAATTGTTTAAGGAATCTGTCTTTGTAAACTAGCAATGTAAATTTAGTTAATAGAGATGTCACCAGGACAGCTTGAAATCTCATTTCCCTTATGAAGGTTTGTTTCTAATGTCCTTTCTCCATATTTCTCATTGCAATTTCATATCAGTTGAATTGAGAAGATGAATAATATGATCAGTCAATCACACGGCTTTAGATAAAGAAGAAGTAAAACACAAAAGAAGAAAATGAACCAAGTGCCATTAATCTCTAAAGATATCTTTTCCACCTTCCCATGTGCATAACTTTATATGTCCATGAAGAATTAGAAGTGAAGACTACCTTTCACTCATTCAGTCAAAGTTAGTTAATATCAATATGCCAAAGAATTATGTTTTGAAGGATCAACCCTAAAATTTGTGTATAGAATCAATTATTTTTTCTATTCAAAGAGTAAATCTTTGGGTGGAGACTACTTGATATTATGTTTCATTAAATAAATTTGGGATAGTTGTACGAGTGGTGGGCCTCGTCAACATACGAAGTTACATGAATAGTCGAAGGTTAGCAAAATTCGTCGATGATTTATACTAAACCATGGTCTTCAAAACAATAGACTTTTAGAAACATCTTTGGCCATGCTCTTTTTTGGAGTGAAAATCAATTAGCTTGAGTTTTATTTCTTCTCATGCCTTCTTTGAACATAAGTATCTTGCTAAGCCCAGTCCACTTGCAAGTTGGGCCTTCCACCCAGCTCACTTTGCGGCATTACTTCGCTTTCAAGGTTTTTTCTTTACTTTACGGTGCAGCCATATTTTTTCCTTTTTAAATTTGGGAAGGCTCTGATTTTGCTCACATATTTTATCTTAATATATAGCATCTTAGTATATAAATGGTGTTGAAGCCGGTAGTTTTGACGTGCTTGTTCAATTCAATGGAGTGAGTTGTGGTCAGCTGAGCTTACATTGCGAGGCTGAATGTTCGCATCATGGTTTTGGTCCACGAAAACCTAAGATAATCAAGAAAACTGAATTTACGTTTAACAGCAACTACTCTCATACAGTTGCTTTTGGTGAGATCCCTGATTCGAAAATACTGTAATATTTAATGAGATTAATTTTTACGATATCTACTGCAAGTGTATTAGTAATTTAAATTTTTTTAATTAATTTTGCTCAAATAAAATTAAATGAATACGAGCCGTTTTTTTGTAGTGATGGGAGACAAATACAATGATGGAGGGGATAAGAAGGGTAGGGCAGGGCAGGAGGGCGATGTTGGGCCCGATGCGGGGAGGAACAGCTGGCCCCCCCAAAGGTCGAAAACCCACCACCACTCGATGCGACGAATCATGGCCGCGTTGCACTAGTCTCGATCCTCTTCTTCCCCCTTTTTCCCATATTGGAAAATCGTTTCTCTTTCTCTTTTTAATTTCTGGAAAGATAAAATAGAAAAGGATTAAAGAATTAAAAGATCCGATCGACCCGAACCTCCCATACGCTGTTGCGTGACATGTACACCTTATCGTCCCGCCGTTCTCTCCATCAAAAGCCGAGAAAAAGAAGAAAAGGAGAGAGAGAGAGAGAGAGAGAGGAAGGGGGTGATTGTGTGGCTGCGATTCCTGGAGATGGCGTGGGAGGTTCGCGAATTCGTGGGGGATTTGTTAGGATTTTTCCACTGCGCCGCGATGTTTAAGAAAGAAATTGGGTATTTCGACCTACCCACCCCACTCTGCAATGTCCAATCCCATCCATCCATCCATCCATCCATCCGCCCGAACCACCCTTTCTGTCTCCATCTCTCGCGCAGCATGATTCCAAGCCTAGCCGCTGCGGCGCCCGACGACGTCCCGAAACTCGCCGCATCGGCCCCGAAGGGCCAGCACAAACAACAACAACTCAGCATTTAATTGGAAAAACTGGTCATTAACTAATTCACCTGAACACAATTAATTAACACGCCTGCAAAATCTGGCATTCAATGGACAAAATCTGCCTAAATTGGCTCATCATATGAATGCAGTTGTCAATTCTTCTTTTTCCGCTATTTAGAAAATTTCATGGTTGTAATCGACTCATTCATAGACATTCCGACAAGCTGCGACAATTTATCGTAAAAAGAAGAAGAAGAAATTATGAAAAGAAATGGGGGAGACAAAATATGTGATACCCGAGTCCAGAGGACGTTGGGGTGGGTGTGGGCTTTGATGAAGTAATCGGTGCCCCATTCGATGGCCTCGAGCGCGTGCGCCAGCTCACCGGCGGCGGCGATCTGCCGGCCGTACTCGATCACCCCCCACGACAGTACTGTGACGGTGAACCCCATCGGGAGGCCGAACTTGACGTTGTCGCCGGCGTCGTAGTATCCTCCGACCAGGTCCACCTTCATGTTCCAACCGAACACAGGACCCCGTCAAGCGTATTCATTTGATGCGCGACCCATATGGAAAGGGAAATCAAGAAATACAAAACAGATGGAAAGAAGATCCGATGGCATTGGCTGAAATGAATCGGGACGAACCCCTTGCTCGAGGCCGTAGGTGAGGCCGGAGTGGTCGCGCCAGGCGACTCGCTGGTTGTGGGTCAGACGGCCGGAGCGCTGCGCCTCGAAGTAGAGGAGGCTCTTTGCGAGCGCCTCGCCGTAGTCCAAAGGCCGAGGCCGAGAACGAGAGGCGGCCGCAAGCGTGACGAATAGGAGGAGGAGGAGGAGGAGAGCGGAGCAGCGGCGGCCGAGAAACGTGAACATGGTGGCGTTCATGCAGGGATGGCGTCTCTCCCTCCCTCTCTCTCCTCTCTCTCTCTCTCTCTCTCTCTCTCTCTCGATCTCTCGGCGGGTATATGCGAGCCCTTTTGGTACTTGATATGATTAGCAGAAAGGCAAAAAGAAATTCGGGTTCAAACCTCAAACGAGCTCAAGCGTGCGTCCTAAAAAGGAACTTACGATGATGACAAAAACTAAGCAATAACTTTCTAAGGATTTGGTTATCAATATGGTTCTTATGGGAAAGCATTAATTATTTTTCTCGGGTCAAAATAAGAGTAATACTCTCCTTATTAGGTATGCTCGCTAAGAATTCTTGGGACATCAATTGAAACAGAAAAAGTCTCTTGTATGTTACTGTACATATACACGCTCTCGCTTGTCACTATTTTTTATACGAATATCGAAATGAAATGCATTTAATTGAGTAAAACGATATCATGTCAATCCGTCATGTTACGAGAAATATTACGAATTGCTCTAATTTTGAAGTTTCAAAGGTAAGTTTAGCTACTCGAAGTGATTTAGCGGAGTAAAGCCAAAAACCCATTTTTATAGAATTTTCAATTCGAGCTGGTGGAGATTGAACGACTCTCGACTTGTCATTGCTTTTGCGTATTCAACCTTACAGTCTTTCCTTTCGTCTGGTGAAGCGCAGCTAGATTAAGTCGCACAAGCAATGGTCAAAGCCATGGTCTGGTGAAAAGAAAATTCAGACAACTGGTGACCCCACCTTTGGCCCTGAGCGCGTGGCACGCAAGCAGCGTTTCTCAAAGAGACGGGAGAACAAACTCGGGATGACGGTGGAACGAGTTTGGGAGAGCAAGTAAGTACATAATTATTCATGTATTATATATGATCTCTCGTATAATCTAATGTGCACCGGAGGAAAAGAAATGATCTTTGTTTAGGAATATAACTAGATAGTTATAGGTTTTCAGGAGGCGTGCCAATTACACCTCAAACCTGTGCTAAATCTTATAGGATTTTTTGATGGTATATCAAACTTGTTTCGCAATTTGAAACCCGATTGCAAGTTGGTGTTAATCCCGATTTAATCCCATCTGGCTCCATCTCTAGATTATAATATAGGTCCTACTCCTACCTCATTTACCTAGATATGTTGAGCATGATTTACTTGGAAGTTGATTTGTTACTTATTGAAAGGTTCATTTTTGCTATATATCTGTTAGGAAAGTCTACTAGAGGACCAAAAAAAAAGAAAGAAAAGGAAAAGATGTAGTTGTTACATACCGCACAATTGCAAATTACACTTATAGATTACATGTCTATTCAGGATCTTTAGATCAATTCGAATTGTACTATACATAAGATCAATGAAATCTTCATATTTGGCGATGGACTTCAAACGGAACACATTTGCTCATGCGATGACAATGCCGTTTTCAAGAAAAAGCATTTGGGTACATGAATTTATGATGAATCTATACACGCATGAGTTTTTTTTTTTCCTCATGACCAACTCCACATATAGATCAGCCATTCGAGTCAATCTCCAAAATAATATAATTTGAAGGTGAGTTCAAGCTTCACGGTCTCGACCGCCTAGTGTAACTTTGTGAAGTAAGAGCAGGTCTACCCTTTTCATATATATGCTCTTGAAATATGATGATTAAGTACCTAAAATTGTCAGTAGCATGTCTTTGTCCATACACAAAGATCGTCATGGTTCAGTATGTGCGTGTTGAGGTTCAGATCCAGCTCATCATCTTAACCTTAACTACTCGTATTAAGTGGAAACCATGGACTTCGGGGGTTAAATTAATTGAGTTTTGACAAAAGATGAGCGAATTTCGCTTCTAGAAAAAGTTGGTAATCGAGGGAACGAGTATCGTACATGGAAAATGATGTGTGTTCAGTGAGATTGATTGCATCATCTTTTCCCACCAAAGACATAAAGAATGACTTGCTCCAAAGGAGGGAGGAAAGAGAGAACACCGTCGGAAGTGTTGAGACTTTCCCCAGCCTGGCCCTCTGCATGCGAATCTTGCGGTGGGGCTATGCTTACTAAAGACTGATGCTAAGTTCGTCCTACAGGGATTCAAGAATCCGGTGCTTGGATTTTCCATACGTACTTACATTGTTTATAAACTAGAGACAGTATGTGTTGTCATGTTTTGCGTGTCTGCGAGTGCAGACAAGGGTTTAGATTGCGATTATGGGGTTCTCTCCAGAGGGAAAATGGTAGATTACAGGCATATAAAAAGAGCGAGAAGGACCAAAACAGCATTTAACAGGAACAGGTATAGGAGGAAACATTAACTGCTCCAAGTTTTGCAAATCCCTAGCGGCAATGGTGGCTTGGGCTTTGACGACCAATAAAGCGGCGAATAATGACCATGGAGAGTAAGCCAGGGGTTTCCGCAATGAGATCCATGTCCGGGGGACCGGAATCATCTCTAGAGATGACAAAGATCGAGAGCCAGCATCTGCTACAGCGAGTAGACAGAGAAAATGAGCGAAATAGGCTCTCAAAGGAGGCGACAATTCAAGGCGAATGCAAACCCCTACACAGCCAAATTGATCAACACCCTTTATTTGCCTTTCCCATATAGCTAATTTTCAAAATTCAGTTTTATGCCAAGTCCCAGCCCTACACAGCCACACGAAAGATCATTTTCCATCTCCAACACAAGAACTATCACGATAGCATCATCATTTGCTCATGGAAGATTACAAACTTTGCACTCCGATCTCACTTGTTACGCTTGATTTGCAGGTCTGAGAGTTTTAGCTATACGCATTTACTCATGGAAGATTATAAACTTTGGACTCTGATCTCACTTGTTAGGCTTGATTTGCAGGGATGAGAATTTTAGCTATACGCATCCAAGAACTCACCTCAGAGGCCCAAAACCATCCGGCCTGGTGACATTGATAAATGACCTGCTTTCTTAAACTTGGCAAAAACCATGAGCTATATAAGCTCTCTTCAACATATCTATGTAATAGAACCTAGTCTCTGACCATGATCAGTTGGATAGAAATGTCCTTAATTTTATATTTCATCAAATTAACTTACTTCAGAACCGTCTTTCACTATGCTCTTTCTCTATGAGTGAAAATCTATTATCAAGAGTTCTTTTTTTCTTTTTCTTTTTTTATGCCTTCTTTCTCCAACAGGCCTCTTGCTGAGCCTGGCCCATCCACATGTTGGGCCTTCCAGCCAGTATGCTTTGAGACCATACCTTGCTCTGTATTTTCTTTTTAATGGTGGGATCCTTTTTTGGCCTTCCTTTTCTTAATTTGGACGGTCTCTTGTTTTTATCACGTCCATGGTATCTTACTATAGAAGCCAACGTTTGAAATTTCTCTTGCAAATTTTGTTTCAGCTCATACGCTTGTGCGCGTTCAATATAATGGAGTAACTCCAGTTAGCTTACCTTATTTTTTCAGGTTAGATGTTTTTTTTTTTTTTTGTCAGTCCTACTCTATTCCTACTCTACACTCACTCTCAGACTTTTGCCATGCCTCTTGCAGGGCGTGGGAGTCGAAACCCACTCCTGAAACTTATGCGTCCCCACCCCATCCCCCCTAAGAAGGTGGGGATTTGAACCCCTCACCTCCCCCTTCCATGTTGGAAGGGTGGCCACTGGGGCGACAGGTTAGATGTTCATTTAATGCTTTTTGCACCCGAAAACTTAGGATGGTCAAGAAAACCAAAAAAAATTACCTCCCCATTATTAAAATCTTGCGAGAACGCGCTTTGACTTTTTTTTTTTTTTTTTTTTTTTTTTTTTTTTTTTCGGTCTTTGGAGGAACCGCTACGTGGCCGACAGCCGCCGTTCACGTAAACCCCTGGTGTCGATAGCGGGAAACCACCACCCCGGCGACACGCGTAAATCACCACACAGCATTTCAGCCTCCCTGCTTCGCAGGGGCTTCGAACCTTGGCCTCCACCGGGGAGAGCAAAGGCTCTACCATCCACGCTACAACGGCCGGTGGTCGCGCTTTGACTTTTGTTAAATCCAAAATCCCTAAAATATTCACACCTTACCAATGATTAATGTGTGAATTTACATATAATTTGCTTATATTTTTAAAGTTAGAACAACATTTTAACTGTTGACATATTATTTATTTTCGCCATTGAATTTTTAAAGGAGAAGCTTTATATTAAGTAACTAGATATGAAAATACTGCAATGTTTAAGGGAGCGACTTATTTTTCGTAATATACATCATGTATATTAGTAATTTAAAAATTAGATTAAAAATGCTTAATAAACCGAAAATGAACCGGTTCTTTTTTTTTTAGAAAAGCATTGAATCCCTTCTTTTTCCCACGATGGTATTGATTATGCATCCTTTATTTTCTGATAGACTACATATTCTTTTAGGCAATTGTACTTGACCTCGTGAATTAATTAGGACTATGTGAAGATAGTTAACTTATTTCACATATTTCACTCCTTCTTCAAGATCGATAATGTTTTTATGAAACATAATTGAATCCTAAATAAGTTCATATCAAGTCAATCAAGTTTGGCCCTCCTTCATTACCCGTTCGATTTGGACGAAGGAGGCAGGGAGTTTGGTCCCTACCTTCGAGGTTTGAGGATAGGGCCAGGCCACACGGCAAAAGGAAAAAAACGGAGAATGTCTTGCCGTTGGTGCTTTTACGCGAAAATTAATGTCTTCTCTCTACTTCTTTTTAGGTTCAAAAGTAGATGGAGGGTTTTGTTTTTGGGCCAAAAATAGGGGGACCGATGGAATTTTACATGTTCTAATGGCACTTTTTTATCTCGTTCTGATGCATGTAAAGTAAATCCATTAGAAATTTATACGATTTGAAAAATGAAATGAGTGGAGTTGAGATAATGTAATTAGAGGTGTTGTCATGTTACACACCTCGATGACCCAAAAAAAAAAAAAAACAATAGAAATAGTGTATCTTCCCTACACAGGCCATACAATGTCCTTGGATCTTTAATTTGCCTAATCAAGTCGTCAAATTCACACGGCTTTTCTAATTAAATCTTTCCGACTTTGAATTTGGTTACTTGGAGCTCTCGTGTCCAATGAAGTGGGCGAGAATCCAACATGAAAAAGACCTTTGGCCATCGTGAACTATCAATTGATCAACGACCATAACTAGGCCACGAGCAACAAAATTTTTCAATACAATCGTTATGTACAAGCTTTTCATGTTAGACACTAGCCACCTTTGATGGACATATCGGCTCCGGCGAAAGTAATACTTGTAAGAACTTAATGTATTTACCCTATTAAAGTAAACAGCATCATGTAGAAGCATGATTTCCAGGACTAAAAGCATCTATCCAACCATCGAACAAAATGCTTAATCATTGAGCCCTAGTCATGGATAAAGCTAGACAGACATCCATCGTGCCTCAAACCTTTAAAATAATTTGGCTCACGCCTAAATCCCTGAATCCCGATCGACACCAAACACCTTCCCTCTGGAAAATTTTATCAAAGAGAGGTCATCGATCCCAGCTTCTCCCATGTTTATCGATAGTGGATGACAAAGCAAGGAAATGATATACATTGGTAACGAGATAGCCAACTTTATGTAAATTCCCAATCTCTAAAGTGCTCCTATGAACTTAATTGTTTTTCAAGTTGAGCCATTGTTTTGGCACCTTATCTATCACATACAAAAAAAAATATGCTGAATGTTGTGTTTACATTATCAAAACATAAATGTTCAACCAACACCCCATAAGATCTTATTATATACATAGTTAAACAATTTACAGGAATTCGAACACCTAGTATAATTAGCATATTAAGTCATGTAAGTAACTAATCATGTGAAGACATGAAAAGATTTCAACAGGCTTGAAAGTTATGATTTCATTGTAATGAAGATTTCCTTAGTAATCTCATAAAAAGCTTATTGGCTATGTCATCAAAAGGAATTACTAGCTATTGATTAGAAACTTTCCTAAGTCTCTGGCAAGTGAGATTCGACTTGCAAAATGGAGTACTATCATTGGGTAATACTTTTTTGACAAAGCATATTATTTTTAGCTCATTTACAAATGCATACAAGAAAATGCAATTAAAGAATTTAAAACGGTCAAATTTGTCAATTGTGAAGTAGAGTCATGAGTGCCATGACATGGGGTGTCATACACGTGGCAAGACATCACACACAAGAGACGTTTCAAGAAGATTATTCCATGGAATAATCTTCATGGCACTAAAATTCTCCACACGCAAGGGATGACCACCATGGAAATTTTGGGTCCCAATAATGCCAATTGAAGAAGACTTTGACTTTTACCTTATAGAGAAGACCGTGTTTATCACTTAACAATATGCAAAAGGGGTTTTTATCGTAAGTGGAAATGCTTGCTGAGCCTGGTCCATCCATGTGTTGGGCCTTCGAGCCAGCATGCTTTAAGATCATACCTTGCTCTTTATTTTCTTTTTAATGGTGGGATCAATATTTTTTCTTTTTTTCCTTTTTTTTTTTAAATTTGGATCATCCCTTAATTTAATCGTATCTTGTATCTTATTGTATTCGTATATAGTATCTTAGTATATAAGTAACTTTTGGAATTCCTCTTGCAAATTTGGTTTCAACTCGTACGTTTCATGTGCACGTTCAATCTAATGGAATGATTCTGGTCAACTTACTTTAACATTTTAGGTTAAATGTTCATTTAATGACTTTTGCACACGAAAACCAACCGAAGGATAGACTACCACATTATTAAAATCTTGTAGTAAATACGCTTTGACTTTTGTTCGGTTCAAAATACTTGAACTTTCACAAAATACGAATTATTGACACATGATAATCTGTTAATATTTTGTAAAGTTAGAATAATATTTTAACTTTTTACATTTTAACTTTTGCCATTGAATTTTAAATGGACTAGTCTTTTATAAAGTAACGAGATACAAAAATACTGTAATATCGACTGAGCGACTAATTTTTTTTAATGTGCATCGCGAGTTTATTAGTAATTTAAAAAGTTATTGATTAAAAGTGCTTAATTAAACGAAAATGAATCCCCTTTTTTATAGATCAAAGACCATCATGGGGGAAGGATAAGGAAGGCGAGGGTGGTGCTGGGCCAACGGAGGAACAGCGGGCCCCCAAAGCAAAACCATCACTGGAGGAGACAAGTCACGGCAGAAATGCACTGGAACTCGTCTTTTTCCATATTGGAATTGATTTATTTAAAAATTATTTTCCAATGGAATACATTTTCATTTTTGCGCAATTATCTGTGATCGCGTGAATTAATTAGGAATATGTGAAGATAGTTAGCTTAGTTTACATATTCACTCGTCCAATGAGATTGATGATATTCTTATGAAATGGATTTGATTATGAGTCTCATAAATTCACTGAAGTCAATTAAGCCTGACTTTTTTTGGTTACGCATTCAGTTTGGACGGAGCCCTATGAGATTTGAGGATGGAGCTAGCCCGTATAGCCGGAAAAAAAAAAAAAGCAAAACAAAAAACAAAAGAAGAATGTCACTGATTGGTGCTTTTACTCAAAAATTAATATCTTCCCTCTACTTTTTTTAGGTTCATAAGTAGATATCTGAAGGGTTGTTTTTCGAGCAAAATTCGAGTGATCGATGGTGTTTTGCACGTTCTAATGGCATTTTTTTTAGCCCATTTTGATGCGTGTAAAGTAAACCCATTAGAAATTTACACGTTTTGAAAAGTGAGAATAATGAAATTCAGGTAATATAATTTGATGTATTGTTAAGGTGCACACCTCAATCATCCAAAAAACAAAACATAGAAGTAGTGTGCCTTGCCTATGAGGGCCCTGCAAAGCCTTTGGACCTTTAAACTGTCCAATCAGGTCAATTTTTATAGCTTTCCTAACAAATGTTTTGGACTCTAAAGTTGATTAATCGGAGCTCATTTCTTCAACGAAATGGGCAAGAGTCCACCATGAAAAGGATCTTTTGCCGTTGTGAGCTATACGAACATAGTTTGCGGGCAATCATCGTGTCTCCAGCCTTTAAAATGAGTAAGGATAACGCCTATTTCCAAGTCAACAAGGGTCGGGGAATATCGTAAAATCCCTAAGTCATAATTGACAGCAAAATCGGCACCAAACAACTTCCCTGCAATTTTTTTTTTTTATCAAAGAAATCTCTCAGATCCAAGCTTCTTCCCATTTTATCATCTTTAAAAAAAAAAAAAAAAAAAAAAAAAGCAAAACAAATAAAAGATGTACCTTGGTAATGAGATATATCAATTTATATAAATTCCCAATCTACAAAGTATGCCCCCTTCGCTTAGTTGTACTCCTTTTCCATCACATATGAGGATAATATGCCGAATTTTGTGTTAACATAATCAATACGTAAATTTTCAATTAGGTGCCCCAACACCCTTTAAGATCTTATTATATACACGTTTTAACAATTTACAGGAATTCAAACACCTAGTATAATTGGCATATTAGACCATGTAAGTAACTAATCATGTGAAGACGTGAAAAGATTTCAATAAGTTTTGAAAGTTATAATTTCCTTACAATGAAGATTTTTTTCTTAGTAATCCCTTGAAAAGCTTATTGGCTATGTCATCAGAAGGAATTACTAATTATTAATTAGAAAACTTCCTAAGTCTCTTGAAAAAAAAACTGGACTTGTCAAATGTTGCACTGTCATTTGATAATACTTTCTCGACAAAGTGCATTATTTTTAGCTCCTTTATAAATACACCCAAAACAAATGCAATTAAAGAATTTAAAATGATCAAACGTGTCAATTGTGAAGTAAAGTTGTAAGTGTCGTGACATTGGGTGCTGCGTGAGACACTCCAAGAAGATTTTTCCATGGAAAATCTTGATGGCACTAAAATTTTCCACATACAAGAGACCACCATCTTGGAAATTGTGTCCCAATAATGCCATTTTAAGAAGACTTTGACGTTGATCTTAAAGAGAAGATCCGTGTTGATTACTTCACCATACAAAAAGGGCTTTATCATAAGTGGAAATGCTAAATTGCAAAATGAAAAGGCATTAGTTCCTTTGGCCCCTTCATTTCCACTTGTTCTGTCATTCTTCCCTTCGCTTTCCTTCGCCCCTTTGCGCCCTTTGCCCTCTTGACCAACGCAATGTCTTGCTCCATCTTAAAAATTTCTTCATGCTTGATAGCATGGCATCATGGCATTGGACTCTTGTGATTAGAATGATCATTGTCATATCCAAAGACAAGCATCTTTTTCATCATTGATGGGGAAAATGAGCCAAGTCTTAGGTTTACATAACGTAAATGTTGAGTTTAGTGTCTTGACATTCTTGAGACCTTTTATTACACATTAAAAATAGTTTACAATAATCCAACCACCTAGTATAACGTGAGCATATTAACCATGGGTTTGGTTTGACTTTAGAAATGGATTTTTGGCGCAATGCAAATACTAAAAGCCAAAACTCTTTAAGAATGGGCAATCGCACGACCTCGGGCGGCCATCTCGTTGGTTGCGCAACCTTGTCAGCCGCCCTCACAAACAAGATGAGCAATAACAATGATGGCCAAAATTGAAAAAGTAAAGAATTGGTGAGGATAACTTTGGGAAAAAAAAATTATTTAACCATAGTTTCAATATTCCGCAAATGTTACTTCAAAAGGCTTGCCAAACACCTCAACATTTCTTCAATGGGTTTTCAAGGCCGAAAACTCATTGAAAAAGCTTAACCAAATGCAACATAAGTCATGTAAGAAACCAGTCGTGTGAAGAAGTGAAAAGATTTCAACAAGATTAAAACTTATTATTTTGTCATATTGAAGTTTCCTAATAATTCTATGAAAAGCTCAAGCGCTTTGTCATAAAATTATTAATTTTTTATAGCCAAGTTACGAATTTTTATCTATGTTTTTTAATGGACGAATTGTTAGAATCACCCCCATTTCTCTCTATTAGCAATGAAATATAAAGAATACGCTTTTGTCGTTCTTTAGTTCATTTACAAATACCAACAAAAATTGCGATCAAAGAATATAAGAAACTCAAATTCGCAAGTTGTCAAATCGAGTTGTTAATCTTGTGATATGGAATTAGTACATGTGGCACGATATTGCGCTCAATAGGACCTTTCGACAGGATTTTTCCTTGTAAATTTAATGGCACTAAAAGCTTTTTCATGCCCAGCTAACCCGGCCAAGGAAAGAAAAAACAGAAGAATACCATATATATGACTTCAGTAATGTCATTTCATGAAGACTTCTTATTTATTTATTTATGTTTTGTCATAGTTTCATGAAGACTTTGATTTCTACCAAATCGTGTCTTTTCCTTCCCTTTTCGACTGTGGCAATAAAATACTTGACAAGCATTTCTTGTAAATTAATCGTTGGCAAGTAACGGAGAGATTAATTTCCAAGAAGAGTTTTCCATTGAAATTTCTACGGCACTAATAATTTTCCACACTCAACTAACCCCACCAAGGCTCTTTCCCATGGAGATTTGATGATCCCGATTATTTTATATTAAGAAGACTTTGACTTTAACCTTTAAAAGAAGGCTCGCGTGATCACTTCACATTACAAAAGGGCTATATAAGTGGAAGCACTCTCCTCCATCACCAATAAACTCGCTTGCATGCTAAATTGTAGAATGGGGTGGCATCAGATCCTTCGCCTCCTTTGTTTTCTTTTATTTTTTCTTACATTCCTCCCTTGAATTTTCTTTGCCTCTTTGCCCTCCGGACCAACACGATGCCTTGCTCCATTTTAAGAATTCCTTTATGCTTGATAGCAAGGCATCGAACCCTTGTTATTGGCATTCTAGTGACTCCTTTTCATCAAAATATATACCTTGTCAAGTCTTATGCAAAGACAAATTTATGGTACAAGGGCATGGATTGCTGCTCATGGGATGGTGCCACTGGTAACGTCATTGGTCTCAATCTTACTTGCAGTTGGCTTCATGGCACTCTCCATTCCAATAGCTCCCTCTTTCTTCTTCGCCATCTTCAGAACCTCATCCTTTTCGGTAATGACTTTACTGGCTCTCCCATTTCATTTAATATGAGTGCATTTGCAACATTGACTCATCTGAATCTCTCTAGTTTATCCTTTTCGGGTTCTATTACTAGTGAAATCTCTCACCTCTCCAAGTTGGTGTTGCTTGATCTCTCTAACAATGATTTTTTCGACACACACTCGTTGGAAGATTCAATTTTCATAATGCTCGTTCAAAATCTAACAACATTGAGAAAGCTTGTTCTTGATGAAGTAGACATGTCCATGGTTTCACCAAAGTCCTTTGCGAATTTGTCTTCTTCTTTGACATATCTAAGCGTTCATTCTTGTTCCTTAGGGGGGATATTTCCAGATACCTTTTTCAATTACCAAGCCTCAGTAATCTCGATGTAAGTAGCAATGACAACTTGTCTGGGATTCTTCCCAAATTCAATTGGACTAGTCCTCTTGAGTCTTTGTGTCTCTGGAGTACGAGCTTTTCGGGAGAAATACCTAATTCAATTGGTAACATGAAGAATTTAACAAATTTAGATCTTGATCATTGCAAATTCACAGGACACGTCCCCCGTCAATGGGGAATCTCAACCAACTCCAAGTTTTGTGGATTGAGGAGAATAGCTTTAGTGGGTTTGTAGAGTTTGAATTATTTACAAAGCTTAAAAATCTTCGAATGCTTTTGGTTTCTCAAAAACTAAATCTAATCTACGATACACTGGAGTGTACATTCTCAAAGCTTGAAGTGTTGCAATTGCGTTCTTGCAACTTGACCAAGTTTCCCTATTTCTTGAATTCATTGAAAAGATTAACATACTTAGACATCTCTTCAAATAGGATTAGTGGGGAGATCCCGATGTGGTTTTGGGGAATAAGCCATGATACATAGGACACCTTAATTCTTTCTCATAACCTTTTGGAGGGAGGTATACAACTATGGCAATGGAAGAAATTGTCATATATTAGGCTTAACAACAACTCATTCCAAGGACCACTCCCTATACTTCCTCTTTCAACTTTGAGCTTTTCTGCCTCTGACAATCGTTTCACTGGTGAGATCCCCTCTTTGATTTGCCAATATAGTTCACTCCAATATTTAAAACTATCTAACAATAATCTCTCTGGAAATATGCCATCATGTTTTGGTAACATAACTAATCTCCTATATCTAAACTTGAGCAGCAACAAATTACAGGGACCATTACTACACTCCCTAGTCAAATGCGTGAACTTATCGAGACTAGATCTCAGTCACAATGAGTTTAGTGATATCTTCCCACGTTGGCTGGAAGCACCAAAACTACAATATCTTAATTTGGGATCGAACAAATTTTATGGTGGGATTTTCAAACTCTCCTACCTTGCTCTTGAAGCTAGACTTATATCTAACAACAATTTCATTGGATGGTGGCCCACAAAGATTTTCTCAAACACCTCATTATATGTACTAGATTTGTCCAACAACAAGTTTGGAGGGCCAATTCCACTTCCACCCCAGTTACATATTATTATTCCATTGCGAGTAATAAGATAACTTGAAAGATCCCCTCTTCAATATGTAATTCCATCGAGCTCGAGATCATTGACTTGTCCAACAACAGCTTAACGGATAGCTTGCCTCGATGCTTAACAAATTTTAGCACCGGTCTATCATTTTTTAACTTGCGAATGAATCGCCTCGAGGGCACAATTCCTCAATTTTCTTCTTCAAGAAGTGGCTTGATGACTCTTGACTTGAGTCAAAATCAGTTTGAAGGCACATTGCCCTGGTCACTTATCAAATGTAGATATTTGGAAGTTCAGGACCTCAGTGACAATCAAATAGAGGATACATTTCCAAAATGGTTAGGAACACTCCCGAAGCTAAAAGTTCTCGTTTTAAGATCCAACAACTTAAAGTATCTTTTGGATATTCCCAGGGGAGCTCACCTCTTTCCGAAATTACACATTGTGGACCTCTCCAACAATGGTTTTAGCGGTCCTTTGCCAACCAACTTGATGATGAGCCTTAAAGCCATGATGAATGGAGAAAATGTGCAAGACACGTCATTGTATATGGCACAATTTTCGAACAAGAGATATATGAAAATTCAGTGACCGTGATGATGTAAGGGCAAGAGGTTGAGCTAGTGAGGATCTTGACCTTCCTCACAGTTATTAACTTGTCAGGTAACTCTTTCCAAGGGAATATCCCTAAAGTTATTGGACATCTTCATTCTCTCGTAGGGCTCAACCTTTCTCATAACCATCTTACAGATTCCATCCCACTAACTCTAGGGAACTTGACTAATCTTGAATGGCTTGATCATTCTTCAGACGAGCTAAGTGGGGTAATTCCTAGAAAATTGGGAGATTTGGCTTCCCTTGGGTACCTAAACCTCTCAAAGAACCAACTTACCGGTCGAATTCCGCAAGATAAGCAATTGAGCACATTTTCAAGTGACTCATTTAGTTGGAGTCTGGGCTTATGTGGAACTCCATTGCGAAAAGCATGCTCTGGTAATGCTGAGTCTCCTTTGCCATCGTCCTTATCAACTTTTGACCGCGAAGGGCATGAGAGTTAGTTCAAACAAAAAACAATGTGGATAGGTTATGTATCGGGAATTGTAATTGGGATTTCAATAGCATTCATTGCATTTGAAACAGGAAGACCCAAATGGCTCATGCGAGGTGTGAGAATGATGGAGAGAAGAGCAGCTGAGTGGACAAAGAAGCCAAAGGAGAAGGCCATCAAATTTCATGGATAATGAAATTGTTTGAGGAGTTGTCTTTGCAAACTAGCTTTGTCAATTCAGTTAATAAAGAGGTTAGTAGGATAGCTTAAAATGTCATTTCCGTTGAAGGCTTATTTCTAATGTCTTCTCTCCATATTTCTTGGTGCAATTGTATATCATCTGAATTAAGAAGATGACTAATATGATCTATCAAGCATACGACTTAAAGAAAAGAAGAAGCAAAAAGTTGAAAAAATGAAGCAAGTGCCATTAACCTTTACAGATATCTTTTCCATCTTCCCTTGTATGCAACTTTTATTATCCATGAAGAATTGAAAGTGAAGACTAGCTTAACTCTTCAGTCAAAGTTGTTAATGGGTTAAGCTGCTGAAGAATTTTGTTTCGAGGAATCAACACTGAAATTTGTGTATAGCATTTACTATTTTTTCTATTCAAAGAATAAATCTTTGGGAAGAATGTGCTTAATGTTATGTTTCATTAAATCAATTTAGGACATTTATACTAGTGGTGGGTCACATAAATATACGCATTTATATGAATAGTTGAAGGTTAGCAGAATTCATCGATCTCCATAGCATGAGTTTATGCGAAATCTTGGTTTTCAAAACAATAAACTTTTAGAAACATCTTCATCCATGCTCTTTATGAGCGAAAACTAATTACCATGAATTTCCTTTCTTCTCATGCCTTCTTTGAACATAGGACTCTTACTAAGCCTAGTGTAGACTAAATTTAAATAAAAACTGACGATTCTGATTTATCATTCACAAACAAATACGTGCATAATCGAGAACAATTTTACCAAAACGTAAAGGATTGACATACCTCCAGCCATTGGTGAAAATCTACGAATGCCGAAAATCCCAAAACCTTGAACAAATACGTGGAGCGTGATCGATTTGCAAATATAAAGTCACCAAATATGTATGTCCTGTTCTACTAGCCAACACTCCTCAAAACTTGATAGTGTGTTTTCTGTAGTTATAGGGTTTGAATTAGACGACCTGACGTTTTTATTTCATTTCTTACGTTACCAACATCTTTCATCAAGACTATTATGGTAACATATTAACGGCCAAATATCACGTAATAAATGTGGGTAATAAATTGGGCAATATATCAGAATTAGTTGGGAAACACAAAATTGGGATGACATTTAAATAATAAAATATTATAACATTCTCTCGCTTGATCCAAATATTCCATCAAATGAAATATCAACCTAAACCCACATGAACATCATGCTGAAATGAAACACATTAATCATGGCAATGAGTCCTCTTAGAATGAGTATTATCTTCCATGTATCACAATGCATTTTATCAGCTTATAAGTGATAACATAACTTAATCAATAAACCTTATGTTTGCTCCAGGTTAAACGTGATTGTTTTTCTCAGAATAACTGTATGTATATAATTGATTGAGAAAAACATTTCAAGTGAATAAAAGTCTCACAAATTCTTCTATATAAAGAAAAGTTTACATGATTGGACGAATGCCCATTTTATATACATGATCCTTATAACTCATTGGTGGCATTCCTTTAGTTAAAGAATTAGCTATCATCAATCCAATGCCTACATGTTCTATGATCACTTTATTCTCTGTAACACATTCTCTGATGGTTAAATACTTTATGTCGATGTGCTTATTTCGACTATTACTTTTGTGGTTCTTAGTCATGAAAACCACAACTAAATTGTCACAAAACACTCTCAATGGAATCCACAACTCTAAGTCCCGATATGAAACTTTTCAACCACGCACCATGTGAGGTGGCCTCAAAATAAGAAACGAACTCTGCCTCCCTAGCGGAAGTGGCAACCAAGGTCTATTTCGCACTCCTTAGGAAACTCACTAGAAATTTACACAATTTAAAAGTGAAAGAGGGGAATTGAGATTATGTAATTCAAAGTGTTGTCAAATAGAACACCATGATGATCAAACATAAAAGAGAAGTAGAAATAATGTACCTCACCTATATAGGCCATGCAAAGCCCTTAGACCTTTAATCGTCTAACGGGTCATTAAATTTATATAGCTTTCCTAATTAAATCTTTTTGGCTCTAAATCTGATTGAGCTCATGTATTCAACAAAGCGGGCATGAGCCTAACACGAAAAAGACCTTTTGCCATTGTGAACCATCAATTGATCAAAGACCGCTACTAGAACATGCAACGAAATTTTTCACTACTTTTTTTTTATCCCAAGCTTTCCTCGTCAGACTCTTTCCGCTTCAATGGACATATCAGCTCTGGTGAAATTAATACTTGTAAGAACTAAAGTGTTTTTCCCCTATTAAAGTTAACAGCATCACGTAGAAGGATGATTTCTTGGTCTAAAAGCTTAATTATAGAGTCTCCGTCATGGATAAAGGTAGACGAACATAGTTCACAAACAAATCACGATCACACCTTAAAACCAACTCAAAAAGGGCCGCAGAATACTTGTAAACTCCCTACATCATGATTAACTACAAAATCGGCACCAAACAACTTCCCTGCAAAATTTTTATCAAAGAGAGCTCTCACATCCAAGCTTCTTCCCATTTTATCAATAAAAAAAAAAAAAAAAGATGTACTTGGATAACGAGATAGCCCAATTTACATCCATTCCCCATCAGCGTAATACCCCCCATTAGCTTAATTATCCTTGGAGTCGATCCATTGTTTTGGCACCTTTTCCATCACATGCAAGGAAAATATGCCGAATTTTATGATTACACAATCAAAATGTAAATGTTCAATAGAGTGCCCCAATACCACCTAAGATCTTGTCACATTAAAAATAGTGATCCGAGCACCTAGCGTAACGAGCATATTAGATCACATAACTAATCATGCGAAGAAGCAAAAGATTTCAACAAGTTTAAAAGTTATTATATTTATCATAATGAAGATTCCTAGTAATCCTATAAAAAGCTCACTAGCTTTGTCATAAGAAATTCCTAATTGTTGTAGCTCACTAAGTCTCTTTACTGGCTAATGAAATTTGACTTGCAAAATGGAGCACCGTCATCAAGTAAGTACTTTGTCGCGAGACATTGACAAAGAGTATTCTTTTAGCTCATTTACAAATACCAATGAACAATGCAATTAAAGAATTTTTAGGACAATCAAATTCGCCAATTGTCAAAAAAAGTCATAAGACATTTCAAGAAGATTATTCCATTAAAATTTCTATGGCACTCGATGGAAGAAATAGTGAAGGAGAAGCAGCATATTGCTAAGCTTAAAGACCAATAAGGTGTTGTTTGGTAATGGTTCCAAGAACACCTATTTATGTTCTTTTGTTCCCCAAATAAAAATGCGTTTGATAATTTTTTTGTTCCTGGGATTAAATTGTTTCGAGGAATAGATTTGAAACAGAAACAAAAAATAAAAACAAAAATGTTTCTTGTTTCCGAGAACAACTCAAGAAATAAGAAACAAGTTTTTTTCTTTTTTTCTCTTCCTCTCTTTTTGCCCCAACCGATCATCGTCCTCGACATTGGCGAACGACCGGCCAGACGAGGTCTAATGACCTTGCCCATTAGATCTAGTAAGGTCGAGTCTCACTCGACCACCGTAGGGCTCGACCTAGCCAAATCTAAGCGAGGTCGAGCCTCGCTCAGCCACAGCAAGGCTCGACCCCGCCTGACCACTACGAGGTCAGTGTTGCCTAGGTGGGTGAGGCCGACCTCACGGTGGCCGGGCAAGGCTCAACCTCACTAGATCAGGGCGAGGCCGAGCTTGGCCGAGCCACAGTGAGGCTCCCCTGAGGCTGGGGAGGCTCCCTTGAGGCCGGCGACCTTGTCAACCCTCATCTGGTCTATTAACGATCGGCCATGGCCAAGGTCAACGGCCGGCTAAGAGGGCGAGAGAAGAAAAAGAAAAAGAAAAGAAAAAATGCAATAAAATTATCAATTAATTAAAAGAAATTCTAAGTCACAAAAATATTTGGGGTCGTACCAAATGTATTTTTGTTCTGGGAACAGAAATTTTATATAGTTATCAAATGCCTTAAAATACTTAGAAACTATTCTCAAGAATAGAAATAGAAAAAAAAAAAGTGTTTCTAAAAAGAAACTATTCCCGAGAACAGAAATATTATCAAATTCACCCTAGTTTTCCCAAAAATGATCATTTGTATTATTTGAAATAATCAATCAATAATATTAACAACAATTCATGTCTAAAAATTTTCGCAAATGATGAAAATATTTTCAATCATTCATTTTTGTAAACAACATAAGTAATCATCTGTAAGGAAATATTTTCCATAAAGCAAACGGGTCTAAAGATTCGCTACACTTGAATGACCCTACCATGGAAATATTTTCCATAAAGTCTAAAGAAGACTTTGACTTGGACCTTTTAGAGAAGACCCATGTTGATCACTTCACGATACAAAAGGGCTTTATGAGTAACGTCGCCACTAATCTATTTTTAGTGAGTCAATTAGATACCCAAGTAAAGTAACGGGAGATTTACTTTACCCCTGTGAACTAAACCAGATATTGTGAATTCGGGGACTTAATTACGCTAGATTTCTCTAACGCCCATTCGGTATCTTTTCTCTTTTATTCTGAAAAAATGTTTTGTAGGTAGCTTGAATTAATTTTAATTTACTATCTTAACATGTGAGGTGACCATATGTGTCACGCCCCGAATCTCGAACGCAAGCATATCCCTCGATGGTCGATAAAATTGCGACATCCCAAGACACATCGCCGACCCATTCATTTTATTACATAAACGGAAACGTATAAACAATCCCCAAACAACACAGATATGAGATAGAAAAGTAGGATACCAACAAATTTCACAAACAACCACGCTTTTATAAACATCCAAGTTTATATACAAAGCCAGTCTACAGTCAGGGTCTAACTCAAAAAGAAGTGCCATTGAACCAACTAGGCATTGGACTCCTAATCCATGGGCTCCGAGGGCTTCAGGTCTATCACGACACTGTTAGGGGTGTCGAGATCCATCGGGTGCACTGCTTCCCAAACCCCGGTTCCAACAGGAAGCTTATCGAAACCCAAAAGGGGACCCTCCTGACCCCCTTGAGGGAAGCTGATGAACCATGCTATGTATCGGTGATGTATCAACTGCGGTAGGCCCCCATCGACCCATACCACGAACTCAACTAACTCTCGGGTCAGTGTAGTCCAGAGGATAGGGAAGTAGGTGAACACAAAATCCATCGTGTGTGAGAACTCGTACCTCATGTGACGCTCCACCATCTAGGGTCATGAAAAGTTTAAGCCCATGATGGGATGAGACAACGTCTCAGCAAGTCTACACCCTAAATCCCGATTATGAAGGAAATACTCCTAGAGGTAGTCTAACCATACATCACACAAGACTTACCTCACCTCAGATCCTTCCTGCATGTCAGTATAGTTCATATCACATATAATTGCATTAAAAGCACTCATAAATCGGGACGTCTCAACTTATATCACAAACAATTACAGGGGTCCTGATTATAAGGCCAAATCGTTATGACACATTTCATTCCGTGCTACACAATTTTGTCTCATAATCAGGCGCGTCAATTTCAATCAATCATGCTTCCTAATTGATTACAACCCAATGGCCACAGCCGACTCAACGGTCAGCGGTCTTTTGGCGTAGCCAGGCATCGTCTCACACCATTGAGCATGGCAACGTCTACATCTAGACAGCATTCCACATAAGAGCATCGGTACCAGCATCCGTTGACTTAGGGCATTTCCGAAGGAGTATCGCCTGGCCCCAAAGGCTCGTGACGGGTTCTCATATCATTCATACACACATCCAATCCTAGCCAAGGACACCGTGCAATGCACTTAAATGTCTCAATTAAAATAGTGAGTTTGGCCCATTTTCTTCATATTAAAAAAACACGGTAAAATAATCGTGTGTGGGTATACAATCAAATCGAACCAGAAAAATTGATATCATTCCTTTTAAAATCCCACTATTTAATATAGTACTAAAAAACATTTTCGGTATCAAAACCCGACACCTAGTATTTTCTAATTAAATACCAAAATTTTACAATTTTGAAATAAATACTCAAAATTAACAATTATCACCCAAGTGTACAATTTAACAATCAATTGCATAAACTAAGCACACCGATGCAATTAGCTTGAAATTTCGGCTACCGACTATCCCGGTATAATTTTCGGAAAATATTAAATAATTAAATAAATTGCAAAAATAATTAAATAAATGCAAATTAAATCAATAAATACCTACTTAGGCCTAAAACACTAATTTAACCACCTAAATGGGCCTAGAAAAATAATGTATCTATCTACATAAATAAAGCAACCTAATTAACCCTTAACTAGTCTAATCTAACCACTCAATTAGCCTAATTAAACAACTAAATCGCTAATTAAACTAAACTAACCACAATCCATACTTAAACTAAAATAATTAACCTTTATGCATAATTAACATCCTAAGCAAGGTTTAATAAGTAAACTCACTAAATTAGCGAACCGATGAGTCCACGGCGATGGCTACGCGATAGCGAGCGACACTCGTGTCTATGGTGATGCTAAGGGAGATCCGAACGGGCCCGGAAAAGGCCCACGAAGTCTCAGCTTGGGCTAAGACTCAACTTCTGCTTGCTAGCTGGAACGGGTGGCCAAAGGGGCTAGGATGGCGAAAAGGGGCACGGTGGGTGGTGCAGCTTCCAGGCAAGCTTGACGGCAACCAGGGTGTGGACAACAGCTTGGGTGCACAAACGAGCGGACATGTGAGCAAGGGAGGCGGGATGACGCTGGCGGTTGGGCGGCAGGGATAGCACACGACGGACGGCAAGGGGCGGTCGACAGTGGCTGGCTGGTTCCTACTTGTTTTCTCTGGTTTTTTGAGCTCTCAAACTACAATAACAATGGGGAAAGGAGCGGCAAGGAAGAGGAAGAAAGGCTCAACTGAAGGGGGGACCATAAATGGCCTCAAAAGTCCAAGGAAAATATCTCAATTGATCATCACAAGGCCCCCACCAGCCCAAGCTTCATCCTCAGCCAATTTCCACATCAAAGCTTCTCCAACAAGCCTCCCAAAGTGTCCAAAATGTTGCTCTCCTTCATGGCTACGAATTTTGTACATTTCCCTCCCAAATTCAATCCAATTCCAACTCAAATCAAACCAATTGATGCCCAAAAATTCTAGCTAATGTATCCACATCAAATCCATGATTTTCTTCACCCATGAATCCAATTTGGTGGCCAAAGGTGCGCTAAAAAACGGTCCTCCTAATTTCCCGGTCCAAAATAGCCCAACTTTGAATTTTCGCCAAAAACTCGAGTTTGCTGCAATTCTTCAAATGATGAGTCGACGTTCCTAAAATAAATCGTGATATGACAGAACTTTCAATTTTTAAAATCGGGTTCAATTTCGCAGTTAATTTTAACCTAACGCGATTTTAGCATGACTCAACCTACCGGGTAGCTTTTAGGAAATTTTAGCGCAATTGACCGGTGGTTAATTATTTTCGAGCCACATTATCCATTTTCGACACATTGGCGGCTCTCGATTGTCATGAAAATCTCGAGATTTCAAATACGAGTATAGGGTACAAAAATGACAGAAAAATCGGCTTAGTGACGTTCGACAAGAATTTTGCAATTAGGTGGAATCACCCACTCTTTAATCACATTCCTCGGTCAAACCGACCTATCTCCGGTCTTTGGTCGATTTTGAAAGTGCTGTATTGACCCTTGCAGATTAGCACGATCGAGCAGTCGATTTCTAATCTAACTCTCAAGTCTATTGCATTTAGATTCCTTAACAGCTTCACCTGATAGATTAGTTATCTCATGAGTGATCAGCTCAGAGAAAAAGACTATAGGCACATCGATGAAAAGCCCAACTCATTCAATCGAAAACAGAATCAAAAAATCAGGATGTCACAATATGGGTACGTAAACCACCAATTTAACACCCAAGAAAGTAATAAGTAAATTACAAGATTTACCTCATAATAACGAAAGCATCTACAATGTTAACTCAAAATTTACATCATCGGCTCTAGATATGATTCCTAATTGACACGCAGTCACTCAATCTTTATTAGGATTTTCTCTTGTTTAATGAAATCTAATCTATGTGTAACGCAATATAACCAAATGGCCTAGTTCTAATGACTGATAATTTTTAATTAAGTGGACTTGGCAACAATTACTAAATGACATAATTTTATGGACCTAATTATATATGATAGGCACATGATATTTTTGTATTTTAAAATTCGTAATTAAAAATTGCTAAAAATAAAAATCTACCTTAAGTGAGATATAATCTATTTTAAGTTAGGAAATACACTAACCTAAATCCTATCTTAACCTAGATAGATATCTTAAAAAGCAATGCAAATATATTATACAATCTAAATATTACCTAAACATGCATCCTAATTTAATTAAAAAGGAAGCAAAACTATTATATCATGCAAATCTATCTAGGAAACTAATTCTAATCTACATGATATGCAATTTTATTTTTTTTTTGTATTTTGAGCATAAATAAAGCAATTAAAGCAAGAGAAGCATCATATCACTCCATATCATATATCTCCAATCGATGTGAATAAAGAAATAATATCCAATCAACTTGAAATTTCGCAAATAAAATCGATGAGTTGATCTTAAGCCTTAAAAATCAAATCATCAATTTTAAAGATTCCCGCGGAATCAATAATTCCATTTAAAGCCTTATAAATGGAATCAAATATTATATGCAGTTGCGAACTAGGAATATATCCTAATGAATATTATACCTCTTACTCAAAAGGTTTAAATTAGATATCAATCTCATATACCTCTTACTCAAAAGGTTTAAATTAGATATCAATCTCATCGATCTAGGCAATATGATAAATCAAATTAGGATGAGATTTTTAACCTAATTGGAGAATATACTTTCAAATTCGAATTTGTTGACAGATGGCTCACGAACGGTGGCCGGTGGTATGACGGAGGGACAGCAGGTGCCGGATTCGTGGATCACATCTCACGACAAGGCGGCGACAACCAACGTAGAGGGCTACCTGCGGCAAGGTCCAAATCGGTGGGACTCCAGTGTTGCTCAATTTGGACCGCGTGGTGGCTCGGTTTGATGGCCGGTTCAGCAATGCCTTCGGGAGGGAGCTTCGAAGAAAAGAGAATAATTTTTCTTTCCTTTTTTATTGCTCTTGTGAGTTCTTCCTTCTCTTCGTATCTTTCATGAACATTGTTGGAAGCTTGGCAATAAGCTGGGACCACCGGAAACAGCGAGAGTTGCTATTTGTTCGCCGATCACTCATCAGAAAGCTGTGACTGGAACTTTGGAGATTCGCAAATCGTCGATGGTTCTGGACAGCAACAATGGGGCTAAAGACCAGCGCCCGAAACTTGTCGGAAGCTGGTTTTGACGGTCTCGGGGGGTGAGAAGCTGGTTCTCCTCGAAACGCTGGTTGATGGGTGTGAAGTGCAGCGCTAAAACTCACGTTCTCAGTTGAAAGGACAGCAGCAGATCAGCAACGGGGGGTGAGGCGCCAAGGAGCAACCGCTACAAAGCTTGAAGGAGGCACGACAAGACTACTAAGTGTAGCCGCGGTGCATGACATCGCCAGGCGGTGGAGGCACAGGGTGCCGCAAAACACGCGTAAAGGCGGGTGGTAGAGACGTGGCCGTATGGAGGAAGACTACACGAAGGACTCCGACTTTTCACGACCGTCGCTTCCCTTCCTCTTTGGTCATCTCTCTTCTTGTGCTTTCGTAGTGCCCTTCTTGCATCTCAGAACCAGTAAGAAAAGATCGTCCCTTCTCTCTTTCCTGTTTAGTTTCTAAAGCAATAAAAGGGGCATCAAAATATCACAAAAATAATATCGACTTCCTATGCTGTTCATGTCCGCCGACAATCAAGGGCACAATATTCAATTCTTTCTTCACGGATTGGTCAGAGAATGGGCAATTTCTTGCCCTAGCGCTGACCAAATATACAATAAGGAACTAAGGATATGCAAGATATATTGCTCAAGATCAAATACTCCTGTGCGCGATATCACCTCTTATTATTTTTTATATTTCATCCGAAATCTTCCAATGTACTATGAAATATATCACTCAATGTATATATCGCATGAATATATAAAAGATTTACCGAATACTGGAAGAATGATACGAATCCTTTTCAAAAATATTAAATCGCCATTTCTCATAAGTCAATTTTCGGTCATCGAGCTTGGGCCAATTCCCTTTTTCCGTGAGCTTAATCCAACTCGTCAAATTAAAACTCAGAATCATCAATTCAAACTCATTTGTAATCGGTCTAATGCAAATGCAATAATAAAAAATAAATGTTCCTAAAACTATATGCTATGCAAATTTAAATTAAATATTTTTGTTTAGGGGTCAAGGTCAATCCCTAATTTTTGTACAATAAATGAATGACCGAGTTGCCAAAATTTAGGTATCAACACTGTGATAAAAGGGTGTTGTGCATGTCATTAGGCATAGCACGCACGATATGTTTCAAGAAAATTTTTCCATGGAAATTTTTATGGCACCAAGAATTTTCCACACCCAAATCACTTCACCATAGTAATTTTGTGTCCCACTAATGTCATTTAAGATGACTTTGACTTTGACCTTCTATAGAAAACTCGTGTCGACCACTTCACAATACGGATATGCTTTATAAGTGGAAGCCCCCTCTCCCACCAGTACACTCACCCGCATTCTAATGGGACCGATACTATTTTACACGTTTTAATAGCACTTTTTTAGCTTGTTTTAATGTGTATTAAGTAGATCCATTAGAAATTTACACGATTTGAAAAGTGAAAAAGGTGAAATTAAGAAAACGTAATTCGATGTATTATCAAGTAGTGTACCTCGATGATCCAAAAAATAAAAATAAAAATGTAGTGAGTTCGGTCCCCACCTCTGATACTTGAGGGCCTGTTGGTACTTTTACTTGAAAATCAATATATTCGCTCTACTTTTTTTAAGGTTCAAAAATAGATTGAGGGTTTTGTTTTGGGTTAATACCCTGAAAAACCCCAAACTGATAAGCTTGTGACAAATTTACCCCAAACTATTTTTTTGACCACCAAAAACCCCAAACTGGTATACCTTTGACAAATTTACCCCAAACTGGTACACTTGTGATAAATTTACCCTATGTTAGTTTTCGTTAAATTTTATTATCAAATTATTAAGTTAAATGACACGTGACAATTGGATCGGTATACCAATTTAGGATTTTATACTCCGTTTGTCACAATTTACAATTTTTGTGATTTTTTTGTGATATTAATACAATTTAGCATAGGGTATATTTGTCACAAATTTACCATTTTTGGGTTTTTTGCAGTCGAATAAATTAGTTTGGGGTAAATTTGTCGTAAATATACCAGTTTAGGGTTTTTTATAGTCAGTCGGGGTAAATTTGTCACAAGTATACCCGTTTGGGGTTTTCATGGTCAAAAAAATAGTTTGGGGTAAATTTGTCACAAATGTACCAGTTTGGGGTTTTTCAAGGTATTAACCCTTTTGTTTTTGGGGTAAAAGTAGAGAGACCGACAGTATTTTACATGTTATAATGGCACTTTTTTAGCCCGTTTTGATGTGTGTGAAGTAACTCCATTAGAAATTTTTTTGGTCAAAATCCATTAGAAATTTACAAAATTTGAAAACAAAAATAGTGGAATTAATATTTTGTAATTCGATGTGTTGTCAAGTATCACACCTTGATGACCCAAAAACAAAAGAATAGAAATAGTGTCCCTTGCGTAAAAGGGCCATGCAAAGCCCTTGGACCCTCACTTTGTCTAATCAGGTCATTAATTTATATGCCTTTTCTAGTTAAATCTTGCCGACTCTAAATTTGGTTATTCGGAGCTCTTGGGTTCAACGAAGTGGGCAAGAATTAGACATGAAAAAAATCTCTTGCCATCGGACCTCTCAAGTAATCAAAGACCGCAATTAGACCGCAAGCAACAAAATTTTTCAATCAATCGTTACGCCTAAGCCTTCCAAGTCAGACTCTTGCCAACTTCAATGAACAAATCAGCTCCGTTGAAGTTAATACTTGTGAGAACTTCTCACACAAAGACTATGGTTACTGCATTGTCTTCTTTTAACATGAAATTACAGTATTGAGAATATTTCCCCTATTAAAGTCAACAACATCACGTAGGATGATTATTTCTTGGTTTAAAAGCATCGTCAAAGCAAAATGATTGAACACAGCTTAGTTATAAAGTCCTGGTCATGGACAAAGCTAGACGACAGTTATATTTGTAGTCGAAGTCTCTTACAAATGATATTTTGTATGGAACCGTCTTTAAATTTATGTTTAGTTAAATTAACTTACGAAGTATGTATGATCAGCCGGTTGCATCAATGTGCAAAGGTATATTTGTAGTCGAAGGTGAGTACGATACATCGATGTTGATAGAACTTTCAAAACCTACAGATCATTGACACATGGATTTATATATAATCTGTTAATATTTTTTAAAGTTAGAACAATATTTTAACGTTAGATATTTTTACTTTTGCCATTGAATTTTAAATGGACTAGCCTTTTATTAAGTAATTAGATACGAAAATACTGTAATATTTAACAAAGCAACTAATTTTTCATAATGCACGTCGCGATTTTATCAGTATTTTAAAAATTATTGATTAAAAATACTTAATAAAATGAAAATGAACCGATTTGTTTAAATTGGAGACCGTGATGGAGGGAGGATAAGGAAGGCGAGGGCACTGCCGGGCCAATCGGAGGAACAGCTGGCCCTCAAAAGCAAAACCACCACTTGAAGAGACATATAACGGCGGAACTGCATTGGATACCTTTCCTTTTCCCATATTGGAATTGATTTATTTATCATTTATTTTCCAATGGAATACATTTTTGTTTATGCAATTGTACTTGATCTCGTGAATTTGTTTGGACTATGCGAATGTAGTTAGCTTACTTTACATATTTCACTAGTCCAACTAGAACAATAGTGCTTTTACAAAACAAATTTTGATCTAAGATAAGTTCATATCGGGTCGATTAAGCTCGGCCATGTTGGTTGCCATTTGATTTGGACAGGGCAAGTAGGGACCTCAGTCTGTACCTCGGAAGTTTGAGGATGGGGCCAGCCCGGATGGGGAAAAATCAAAAGGAGAATGTTGCCATTAGTGTTTTTACTCGAAAATTAATATCTTCCTTCTATTATTTTTAGGTTCAAAAGTAGATGGAGGGATTTGTTTTTGGGGCAAATCTAGAGAGATCAATGCTATTATACACATTCTAATGGCACTTTTTTAGCTCGTTGTGATGCATATGACGTAAACTTATTAGAAATTTATATGATTTGAAAAGTGAAAAGAGTGGAATTGTGATAATATAATTCGGTGTGTTGTCAAGTAGCACACCTCAGATTATCCCAAAAAAAAAAAAAAAAAAAAATAGAAACAGGATGCCTTGCCTCTAAGGTGCCATGCAAAGCCCTTGAACCTTTAAATTGTCTAATCATGTGCCATACAATGGCGTGCTTCCGTAGCCTGGAGTCTTTTTCATCGACTCGGTGTACTTCTATAGCCCAATGTTCCTCTTCATTGACACGGTGTGCTTCTGTAACCCGGATTTCCTTTAAATTAACCCATTGTACTTTCGTAGCCCGGCGTCCTTTTCATTAACTCGGCATGCTTTCATATCCCGATGTCTCTTTTAATTGACACGGCGTGCTCTTGTAGCCCAGAGTTCTTGACCTGGCATGCTTCCATAGCCCAAAGTCCTTTTCATCGACACGGCGTGCTTCTGTAGCCCAAAGTCCCCCTATTAAATCGGCGTGCTTCTATAGCCCCGGAATCTCTTTCATCGACATGGCATGCTTCCATAGCCCAGAGTTTCTTTCCATCAATCTAGTGAGCCTTCACAGTCCAGAGTCACCTCAATAATTTGGCAAGCTTCTGTAGCTTAGAGTCTCTTGCATGGCGAGCTTTCACAGACAATGATTTACAAAATCCCTCTGTATCCAAGTTTACTTTCTCAAATCCTTAGGTAATGTTTTCTCGAAAACTCAAGAGCTCATGACATTTAGGTTCCTTTTAGAATGCCTCATGATATTAGGAGATGAGAAACCTTCACAAGATATTTAAGGTATGTCCTAGATATTTCGAAACTTCTTTCTACCAAAAGGAGAGAAACCTTCATGAATATCCGAGGTGTGTCCATGGTATTCCAATTTCTTTCTACCAAGAGGTGAGAGACCTTCACGGATTAACCTTCTTTTCTCTCATATGACTAAGTTCCAGGAGACATACTCCGAAGAATCAGAGATATCACTAGGTAAGTATATCTCTACTTATACTTGTCGCGACCTGTTTTTCGGATACGTCACCTAAAACTAGGTTGATGGACTACTAAGTTTTTACACTTAGCTCGGGCTCTCCCAAGCCCAATACCAAATCGCGACTTAAGGTTCAAACATTTAACATGCAAAAAGTTATTAATTAGGAGTCGCCACTAATCGATTTAGGGTAGGTCAATTAGACACCTAAGTAAAATAAAGGGAGATTTATTTTACTCCTACGAACCAAAGACTATGGGTATGGGGACTTGGTTACACTAGAATTTTCTAATGCCCTTTCGGTACCATTTCTTTTAATTTTCAAAATATTTTTTTTTTTTTGCAGGCAGCTTGGATTTATTTTAAGCTAAATCACTATCATACAAATGTGACCACACGGATGCTCAAACATTTCAATAAATAAATTGCATCACACGAAGCAAATAATTTCTTTTTGGGTTTTCTTAAAAATTGGAGTTCTTTTATAAAAATGCATTTTTAAACTAAATGACTTAATCCTATTAATATGCAAATTCTAATTAAATGGGCAAATTAATTAACATGCACCTCATGACCTAATTTCACTAATGAACAAATTATGATTAAATAATCCTATTATGCAAACTAGTTAACATGCACCTAGGATTTTTGGATTTTTTTATTGAAATTCAGAATTTATGAAAACCCTAATTAAACTACCTAAAAAGGGACAATTTTCTAATTTATTCTAGGGATTAATTTGACTTAACCATATTCTATTTTAGAAAACTATTTTTTAAAAGAAAAATGGGATAAGTAAAATGTACGAATATTATCTGAAAAACTAATTTAGGTCCAACCCTAACTTACTTCTAAAAATGCAATCCTAAAAACGTTATCTAAAAATGCAATACTAGAAATATAATCCTAAAAATTTGATTAATTAAACCTACGTGTTTATTATATTAAACCTTAATGTCCTATATGCTCATGCAAATTTTTTGAATATTTTGATTTTTTTGATTTTTTAGCTTCTTTTTAGTTTTTTTAAGTTGAATAATTGTTAAATAAGGGTTAAATCTAAACAATTAATATAATCACTAAATAAAGGATTAAAATAATTGAAAAAATAACTGACGTCTCACAAGTTAAATTAACGATTATTTTAACCCTAATCATCACGACAACTTAAAATAATTAAAAAAATCTGATCCGAAGTCTTACGGACCAAATTAAATAATTATTATGATTTAACAATTTTAATTCTACCAAAAAGCCCAAAAATTAAAATAATTAGAAAAATGATCCGATGTCTCTCGGATAAAATTAATAATTATATTAATTTCGGACAAAATCCCTACGGATAATGCCTACAAAAATTCATAAAATGAACCTTAAGATTTAATACTCCAATTTAAATAACAAAACTAAGAAAATAAAATAAAATAAAATGAATGGAAAATAAAAATCAAATAAACCACCTAAAGGGGAGGAAAGCAGCAAGGTGATCGGCGCGGGCACCGGCGCGAGGGGTTGTCCAGCAGAGGCGGCGAAGCGGCGGTGGTGCGGCGAGCAGGTGTCATGGGTGGCACTTGTGGTTGCGAGCTGCTGATTAACGACGGCGGGGACCTGGGCTCCGGATCGCGAGCGAAGCGACGGCTTCGCGGCTAAGATGGCGTCGGGCCGTGGAGGTGTGCTTCGCGGGTCGTCGGGTGGATGCGTCGGAGGTAGGGCAAGGGCTGCACGGCGGTCGCGGCTACGTCGGCGTGGGGAAGGCGACTCGGCTGTGGCACGGCTTGAGCCTTCTCGCGGAGGGTGGAGCGTCGGGCTTCGAAGCTGGCTGTCGGGCACCGGGCCGAGGCGAACGGCGGCGGTGTGGGCTCCGGTGGCGTTGGGTCACGGCAGCGACTGGCGGGGGTGAGCAAAACGGCGGTGCTACTCGGAAACCGGCGGTGCAGCTTGGAGACCGGCGGTGCAGGCTCGCGGAGGTGATGACCGGCGCAAGCTCGAGTGCTGCGGGGGCGTCGCGGAGGACTCGGGCACGGCTGCTGGTGTCGCGGGGCGCGACGGTGGCTGGCGGAGCGAAGAGTGGTGGTGCTGCGCAGCGACCAGTGGGTTCGGCGGATGAAACCCCGCGAGGAAGAAGAACTTTCTTCTTTTCTCTCTTTTTTATTTTTTTATTTTTCTCTTCCATTCACTCTCACGTCCCTTCGCAAGTCTTCTGTCCCTCTGCTGGTGTCCTTTTTCTGCAGAAGTCAAATCCCTCTTTTGTCTTCTATATTTTTTGACTTAAGAGAAAAACGAAGAAGGGCTCTTCTCCACGAATTTTCTCTCCAATTTTTTATTCTCGCCCCCCCTTCTTTGCGGTGTCCCAAGTGTGGACTTGTGCATGAATTCTCGCAGAGTAAAAAAAAGAATGGCAGTGAGATGTTGATGTAGATTAGGCGTGAAAGCCCACGGTGACCGAGAAATTGAACCTAGACAGCAAGTGAAAACACGAAAATAAAATGAGTTAAAAAAATTTAAATAGCGAAATGGAATTTCACGTGATCAAACTAAAAAATACTTGACTTAGCTTTATGCTTGTCGTCAATATCCACAAAGCGAGATGAACGCAGCACGTCGAGAGGACTGCCAACTCCATAATCCAATTCGGCGAATTCTCAGGATAGTGGACATGGGATGTTTGAGGGTGTGTCTCCTTTTTTTTTTTTTTTTTTTTTTTTCATGACTCGACATGTCTCTTTTTATAGCATAAGACTTCCACTTAACATTGGAAAGTCAGAATCAATGCTCCTTTGATCGTGGGGATTGCCAAATCTTAACCTTGATTTGTCACTGTAAATCTCTCAAGTATGCGTCCCTCATCTTCTTTCGCAATCTTTTCCTTTCTGATTCACTTATATTGCCGTAAACGTGTCCAGATTCATTCACTTGCGCATGAACGCCCAATATTGGAGTGAGTGTCCATTCTTTCCATATTGTCAAATCTTGCCATTTGTTCGCCCGATTTTTCAATTCTTTCTACATTTATCAAAATCTGAATACTCATCAGAATTTCAAACTTCCATGCATAATCAATCAAATCAATTTTCCCCTTTTTTTTTTATTTTTTCTTTTCAAAATGAAATTTTATTTTTCCAAAATTAGGTGTCAACAATACTCTAAATACTTGTCATTGTGCAGGTATTCTCTTAAGTGCACCGACACTCGACTTGGTTGAGTTGTCCCCAAAGATTTTTCTCCAGATTCAGTTTGATTAACGCGATCGAAGAAAGGTTCAGGACCTAATCAGATGATCTATGCCGTAATGCTAGGCGATCGAAGAAAGATTTGGGTCCTAATCAAGCAAAACCTCATTTTAGGCGACCGTAAAATGGTACGAGTCTTGAAAAGTTATTTCCCAATCAGGCGACCATAGAAAGGTACGGGTCCTGAAAAGTGATTTCTCGTTTAGGCGACCGTAGAATAGTAGGGGTCCTAGACAATATTTGTTGCTCTAATAGACGACCGTAGAAAGGTATGGGTCTTGGAAACGTTGTTTCCCATTTAGATGACCGTAGAATGGTACGAGTCCTAGACAATATTTGTTGCTCTAACAAGTGACTGTAGAAAGGTACGGGTCCTAAAAAGTGATTTCCCCTTTAGGCAACCGTAAAATGGTACTGGTCCTAGAAAAGCAATTTTTTTTTCGTCAAGGCAACCAAAGAAAAGTTTGGGTTCTAGACAATCAAATACTGCCATACTGGACGGCCGTAGAAAGGTACGGATCCTAGAAAAGCATACTTTTTTTTTAACAAAGCCCTGTTACTATTCTACACGACCATAGAAAGATACGAGTCCTAGACATGTAACACCAACAATCTTGAATTACTCTACCCTCCTTGAAGGTAAGTTATTTCAGGTATGTTTCCTTATCGTTTGCATTAGCATTTCCATGCATCATATAAATTGTATTTTAAAATGGGATTCATTTTCTAACAAAAAATCATTCATTGTATGTGCATAGTCAAAATTTAAGTCTCAATTTGTCGTTGATGCAACCTCTGCGACGTTACCTTCAAAAAGGAGCAGCTGTTGACATCTAAATTTTGACAATCCAATCATTCACTTATTGCATTAAAAATTAGATATTAATTTTAACCCCTAAATAAAAATATTATGATTAAATTGCATAACATATAGTTTTATGAGCACTTTTTTTTATTTGCATTTGCATTGGACTAGTGATAGATTAGTTTGACTTAATGGTTCTAAACTTTAATTAGACGAGTTGGATTAAGCCCGTGGCGAGAGGGAATTGGCCCAAGCCCGTTGTTCTTTGATGACTGACAATTGACTTAAGAGGAATGACGATTTGATATTTTCAAAAAGGATTCGTAATATTCTTCTAATATTTGGTAAATATTTTATATTTATGAGATATATACATTGAGTGATATATTTCGCAGCCGATTGGAAGATTTCGGAGGAAATATCAAAATAATCAAAGAGAATATTGCACTTGGAGGATATACTGAACGATATTTTTTTGTCTCAAAATGAAAGAGATTGCTTGGTCATTAGAGATTTCGTGCAGAAATTTTCTTTCCTTGATGGGATCAGACTATTCACCTGTAAAATGCCGCTTGGTCAAAATAAAAGGGAGGATCACACAATTGATAACGGCCATAGTATAGTGAGCCACAACATAGAGAGAAAACACACGAGAGAGAGAGGAGTGTTCGGCCAAGCATCACGTGGCTGAGCCTCTCGCGGAGGTGATCTTGATCCACTGTCCATCGTGCACCGCGGTCTTGCTCAGACACGTCTGATCGCACACGCAGGCTTCGCTTTCTTGCAGGTTTTTCTTGCCATCGTGCTCCCTAAGACACCGATGATTGTCCAATACTTCCTGATCCAACATCGAGCCTCGAGTTGCGCCTCCAGCAATCTCACGGACATACAATACAACGACGATCCAGAGAGAGCAAAAGAGAAAGGAAAATCGTGAGCGTGGCAGCCATAAAAAGGAGACAATCAGGCAATCTCCCGCACGTGCTCATACTAATAAATTGAAGCATTGTTGGGAGAAGGCCTGTCTTGGAATTTGAAGTCTTCTTTCCACTGCTTGAAGTGTGGAATTTCAGTGAGTGGGCTTCTCTGGGTCCAAGAGAATCGTGAACCGGGGGAAGAGTAGCAGTCACCTGCCACTTCACGCCTCGCCAGATTGAAGGAAACACTACACTAGTCGTCCACGCTTTTGTAGTGTTGTCCTCTTACGGCCACGACGAGCTGCAATTGCAGCCAGATCTTCTTGCTTCACAACCGAGACCACATTGACGACGTTCAACAAAGATATCACCACGAGCAAGCCGTGCTCCATCATCCGAGAATTCAAGTCCCGTGACGATTCGCCCGCGAACCGTGAGCTACTCTTTAGCTCCTCATCACGCGGTCCGCGACTTGCAACGACCAGCTGCAAGTTACCCACCGTCTGCAGTGAATCGCCACCACGAGCCACCAAGCTTAGCACCAACACGTTGAGTCGTGAGGATCCGAATTTGGAAGCCAATATTCGAACTAGGTGAAAATCTTATATTTTTCGATTTCCGAATACTCCATATTCTTATTTGAAATATCGTTGATGCACATGATTGAAATTCCCGATATGCTATCGTATCTGTAATCTCGAGTATCCTTATAAATTGGAAAATCTTTCTAATTTCACAACATGCATACGATTGACAGTTTGATTTCACGCCTGAAATATGACTCGCAATCGCACGGAAAAATCGCCAATCCAATCTCACGCTCGAGATACGATTCGCAATTTTGTTAAAAATTGACCAATCCGATCTCATGCGCGAGATATGATTCGTCAATTTATTAGACGAATATTAATCACATCTTGCCTAATTTGCTATCGTGTTGTTTGAATCGATTTTGTTTCCGTAAAAGAAAACCCAAAAATATATTTGAGTTAGATTATGTTCATATTAGAATATTGCGTGTTTTAAGGTTATTTTGCATGTTTAGAATAGGAAAATTATTTATTTTTGAAATCAAAATCCAAAAAAAAAAAAAAACATTAATTTAGGATGTTATTTCCTTTCATAAATTTAAATTGCATGTTTAATTATTGAGTAATTTTAATTTCGAAATTTAATTAAAAATAAAAGAAAACATAAAAATTATCATGCACATGTTGAGATAGCTAGTACAAGCACCTAGAATGGGGTGAATAGGTGAAAAAAAATAATTCTTCGTGATATAAGAACAATACTAAGCAGACAATAGAAAGGAAGTTCTTCTTTGGTTAACAAGAAGAATTATGATCAAAGTAAAGCAAAGAGTAGGGAAGAGAAAATTGAACACAAAGTTTATAGTGGTTCGGCTTATTTTAAGCCTACGTCCACTCTTCCACACTGACAGCCCACCGGCTGAATTTCACTATAAACAAAAGAGATGTTACAGCAAGTCTTTCCCTTGATTCCACAGTATAGATAGTCTACCACACTTCCTCAAGGTTTCTCAGAATATAAACTCTCTTTTGCGTACAAGATTTCGCTCAACAAATGAATTGACTAAAAACAAAGAGCTTCAGACTTTGGAATTCTTCTATCGCGCACACACTCTCGAATAACTAGAACGTCTTCCTTTTATACTCCTTTATGCCATCATACCCGTTGGCACTTACCAAAGGAATTCCTTCAATCTACCCGTTGGACGGAATCAATTAGGAAGATCATTCGTGCTATTAAAGGAACATGTCGATAGCCCATCAATCCTGCTCACCCATACAATCAGGATCTTGGTTTCCATAAGTAGAACCTTCCAAGTATACTTCGCCAATCATCGGATCCTTAATCTCTGAATCAATAATAATCAAATAAAGGATTCTGTTATATCATATCCAGCCAAGAGATCTTCTCTAGTCGATAAGGTCAAATCCTTAATGAAACACCCAGTTCTGGATAACCCTTCTTCGACGGTCTAGAAACTGTCAATGAGAATAGACTTTGAGTCTTGAGTCTAGCAGTCGAAGGTCTTCAGACTTTGAATAGAAGAGTCTACAAATCTTCAGACTAGACTGATGGAAACGTTTTGTCAGCTTTAAAATATTCCAGGAAGATTTCTCCAACAATCTCCCCCTTTTTTATGGTGACAAAACTTTCCTGCAGATTTGAATAACTTTGACCTACAAAATATTACTCAAGCAAATATGGATATCTTATAAAGATAAATGGCTTAATAATAACACTAGAATTTGCATCCACAGAAAATAGGTTAGTCTTGCATGTGAATAAAGCCATTTATAAGATATCAATAGTACTTAATATAAGCAATCAAATCCAAATCTCAAATTCAGTCCACATCCAGACATCCAAACATTCAAGTCAAGTCATAATCAAAACAAACCAAAGTTCAACAAAATTTAAGTTCAAAGTTTCAAATCTTGCATCTCTCCCCTTTTTGTCATAAAAAAAAAAAAAAAAAAAGGTTGAGATGAAAAGAGAATGGATTCAAGAATGCTTGGGAACATGAACAAGTTGGAAATCTCCTATTGACTGAACAATGCCTTCCAGCTTTTTCAAGTCCTCCTTCAGTTGTGCCACATCTTCACCTTTAGCATTTGCCTGAATCTGAAGAGAAATGGCTTGGATCTGATCATTCAAAGAAACTGAAGAAGCTTGACCCACATTCTACAGATTCTGAACTTCGCATCCTAAAGCATATATCTGACCCTGCATTTCCAAGAGAACATCAAGAATTCTGCGAAAATCTGCTGAATTTTCGGTCTGCATACTGGCTTCTGCTCGATCTGATGGAGTAAAGACAGATGATGGCAAATCAGGATGGTCATGCAGATTGGGCGATGAAACATCATGTCCCTCTTCAGGAAATTGAGAGGCATAGATATTTTCTGGATCTACTGGAGAGCGACTGACTCCCTCACTGGTAGTAGGATATGAGGACAATCCTCTTTTCTCACGGTCTCCCCCTGTTTCCATGCCTTCAGGTGGAGAAGAGTGTTCCTCATGTTCTGTTTCCGCTTGATCTCCTCTCTTTTATTCTTCTTCAATTCTTTCCTCTTCTTCATCTCCTTCTTCTACTTCTCTCTCCTCTGTTTGTCTTTCCTCTGCTTCCAAATTTTCTCTTTCTTCAGTCCTCTGTTCTATCTCATCTGTGTAATTTTCTTGTCTCTCCATTGATTCTGGAACAGAACGACTCAAGTTCTTCAATGCCATAGCAGAAATGGTGATGTCTTCCTCATCATCTTCATCCTCAATGATGAGAGCTCTTCTTTTCTTGGATTGAGCTACCATGGGCTCCTTTCCTTTTCTCTTTGCAGCCGAAGAGACTTGATGAGACTTAACCGGGGTTTTCTCCTTGAATTTCTCCAACGCCTTATTGAGTTCCTTCAGACGCATTTTAGAGACCATTTTCAGTCCCACCACCATTTGATCGCACGATTGAACACAGAGAATTCGTGGAGGCTAAATATTCAAATGTCTGAATAACTTTGTCACAAGAGTTGGATAAGGAAGTTGACCCTTGTCCTTCACCACTGCCCTGTACATGTGGAACATAATAGTATGTGGAAGAGAAAACTTTTTCCCAGCATTGATGGCATACATCAGCTTTGCCTCTGAGTTTGAAACATCAGTCTTTGAAGTAGATTTTGGTCTGAGACAATTAATCACAATCTTGTGAAACAGAATGTTGAATGCACTCATCCTTGAGTAGGAAACCTTTCCCTCTGTCCTTCTATCCTTAACAAGTTCCAACATAGTACGAGCAATAGACACATTAAAGGGTTGATATCTCCCCATTTCAACCCCAATCACATTAGCCAACATATCTACATCCACCACATAGTCCTGATCTCGGACACTAAAAGAGAATCTATTCGCATCCAAGAAACTAAGATTCGAATAGAAATAAGCAATGAATTCAGCATAGGCTTCTGTAGAGTCAGAACAGAACTATTCAAGTTGAAAAAGACTAAATTTTTCCCTCAATTTAACATTCACAGCATCAAGGAAATCAAAGTCTACACTTCTAGGGTTTATTACCCCACGCTTCAATAACTTAGAGTATAGATGCTTTTGTTCCTCCGATCGAAACAAATCTGTCCTTTTTCCCTGAATTTTTGCCGCAACACCCATTCTCGGTTGAAACTGACTGTACAACTTGTCATCATCATTCCCATCTATCTGATTCAGCCCTTCAACACGAGGATTGATTGGGATATTTGCGAATGCCTCTTCCGCTGACCCAGCAGGGCCAATTCTCAAACGCTCCATTGTGCGTAAAAAGAAGGTTTCATTTCTGTACCCTTTTTCTTTCAAAAATTCGTCAATGTAGTTCAAAGGAGTTCCTCCCCTTTTTAAAGCACGATAAAGCTTGTAGGTAAAAGAAGGCTTATAGACTCTTACAGGTTCTGCATCTTCAAATATTTCTTCATTTTCTTGTCGAGCAACCTCCTGTTGTCTAGATGGAGAAGACGGACGCTGCTGAGAATGTTGTGGGCTCTGCTGCTGACTAGGAAACTCTTCTTCTTCGGTGAGATCGAAGTGCGTAGGCCCCTCACGCATTTGCTGTGGTCCCCTGTTCGCGATCCTCGAAGACTTTCTTTGGGAAGACATTTTTCACGGTCTTTGAGAGATTCCAAGCTTGTTTTCCCAAGAAAGATGACAACTTTTCGAAGATTAAACAAGAGAAGAAGACAGAAATGGAAGATCGGTACTCTCTTAGGGTTTTTGTGAGTGAAACAAAGAGAAATCGACAGTATATATAACAGTCAAAGAGAGGCATATGGAACGTCATAAAAGAAAGTAAAAAGATGCCTTTTTTAAAAAATTACTGCCCTTTTTCGAAAAATTAGATAATTTTCATTTCAAAAATAACTCCATTTTCGAAAAGCAAACGCTGCAATAATCACGTCAATTAAAGATGGCAATAATCAAACACGGTTGATAATCGTACCTTTTCGATATGAGAATCAAGACATAAGAAAATAACTTACGAAAGAAAACCTTGATCGTCTGAGTCTAAGAGTCTCTAGACTTTAACTTCTTCAAACTTCAAGATGTTGAGTCTTGAACGGATGATTTCAAATTGATTTTTCTCCAAAGGCTTTGTAAATATATCCGCCAATTGGTTCTTTGAATCAACAAACTGAATCAAAACTTCTCCATTTTGAACATGATCTCTAATGAAGTGATGTCGAATCTCATTATGCTTTGCTCTTGAGTGAAGGATTGGATTCTTGGTGAGATTGATTGCGCTAGTGTTGTCACAGTTAATCTCCGTGCATGAATCTTCAATTCAAAAGTCTCTTAGCTGTTGTTTTATCCACAGAATTTGTGAACAACAACTTCCAAGATCTACATATTCCGTTTTTGCTGTAGAAAGAGCTACTGTAGTTTGCTTCCTTGAAAACCAAGATATTGTCCTGCTTCCAAGTAGTTGACAGGTAAGCGAGGTGCTCTTTCTATCAACTCTGCATCCGGCTAGGTCTGCGTCTGAATATCCGAGAAGAGTAAAGTCTCCCTTTTTAGGATACCAAAGACCAATGCTCGAAGTTGATGCAATGTATTTGATAATACGCTTTGCGACACTCAGATGAGATTCTTTTAGGTCTGTTTGAAATCTAAATGCAAACATTAAACAAAATGTCAGGTCTAGAAGCAGTAAGATAAAGAAGTGAACCAATGATACTCCTGTATAGCTTCTGGTCAACTTTCCTTCCTCCTTCATCTTTGTCTATCTTCAAAGAGCTTGACATTGGTATATCAGTCTTTTTGCAATTTTCCAGTGCAAACTTTTTGACAAGATCATTCACATATTTTTCTTGATGAATAAAAGTTCCTTCCTTCAGTTGTTTCACTTGAAGCCCGAGAAAGAAGGTTAACTCACCCATCATGCTCATTTCAAATTCATCCTGCATAGACCTAGAGAATTTCTTGCACAAGCTTTCATTAAAGGATCCAAAAATAATATCATCAACATATATTTGAACAAGCAGAAAACTTTTGTTTTCTCTTTTGATAAACAGAGTAGTGTCTACTTTACCTTTTACAAAGCCATTTTGAATTAAAAACTTACTCAGCCTGTCACACCAAGCTCGAGGTGCTTGCTTTAAACCATATAAGGCCTTTTTCAGTCTGAATACTGAGTCTGGTTTCCTTGGGTCTTCAAACCTAGGTGGTTGTTCCACATAGACTTCCTCATGGATAAATCCATTCATGAAAGCACTTTTGACGTCCGTTTGGAATAACCCAAAATTCTTATAACAAGCAAAAGCAAGTAATAATCGAATTGCTTCTAACCTTGCTACTGGTGCGTAAGTCTCGTCATAGTCTATCCCTTCTTCTTGCGTATATCCCTTGGCCACGAGTCTTGCTTTGTTTCTTACGACCTTTCCTTTCTCGTTCATCTTGTTCCTGAAAACCCATTTAGTTCCAGTAATAGATTTACCTTTCGGTTTAGGAGTCAACTCCCAGACATCAGTAATGCTGAATTACCTGAGTTCTTCTTGCATAGCTTCAATCCAGCTTTCATCAGATAAAGCTTCTTCTATGCTTTTGGGTTCTATTTCAGAAATAAGAGCCACAGCACTAGACTCTTTGCGCCTTTTGGATCTTGTGCGAATTCCTTCATTAATGTCACCAATAATGAGATCTTTGGGATGACTGGATTTATGCTTCCAGTTATTGGTTGATTTGTCAGATTAATGATCATTTTCTTCATTTGAATCTTCAACAATCATTTGTTGCTAGTCTTTCGAAGTATGAGTTGCTTCCTGAGATTTAGGCTTTGTAGAGTCTGGAGCAGATTCAAATTCTTCAAGATGAGTCTGAATAGATTCGTTTTGCATAGAATCTTGAAATTTGACATTCATTGATTCCTCCACAAATTGAGTCTTCTTGTTGTAGACTCTATACGCTTTGCTTGTGGTTGAATATCCAAGGAAGATGCCTTCATCGATTTTTCTTCAAACTTGCCAACTCGATCATTTGCATTTTTCAATATAAAGCATTTACATCCAAACACATGAAAATATGAAACAATAGGCTTCTTTTCTTTGAATAACTCATAGGGGGTTTTTTCCAGAATTGGTCTTAGAAAAACTCTATTAATAATATAACATGCTGTAGAAACTGCTTCAACCCAAAAACGTGAAGAGATGTTGCTTTCAATTAAAAGAGTTCTAGCCATTTCTTGAAGCGACCTTTTCTTTCTTTCCACAACTCCGTTTTGTTCTGGAGTATATGGAGAGAAGAACAAATACTGAAAACCAGATTCATCACAAAACTTTGTAAAATCTTGATTTTCAAATTCACCTCCATGGTCTGTTCTTATACTTGAAATAACATACCATTTTTCATTTTGAACCTTTTTAGCAAACTTTTCAAAGTAAGAGAAGGTTTCAGACTTACTTGCCAGGAAATATACCTAGGTAAATCGTGAGTAGTCATCCACAATTACTAGACAATATTTCTTACCTCCAATACTTTGAGTTCTAGTTGGTCCAAAGAGATCCATATGCAGAAGCTGCAGTACACGATTAGTGGAAACTTGATTTATTGGTTTAAAGGAATTTCTTACCTGCTTTCCCAATATGCATGGTGTACATAGATCAGACTTTTGGTATGATAAATTGGGTAAACCGCGAACAAGCTTCTTTACTAAAATTTTGGCTATCTGCTTTATATTGATGTGCCCAAGTTTTCTGTGCCATAAGTTTGCTTCGTCTTGAATTGAGATCAGACATTGCAATTCATCTAGTTTCACATCCAAGAGGTAGATATTTCCATGTCTTCGACCCATGAATAACTGAGTAGAATCTTTACTGGTTCCTGAATATATTCCCTCTTGAAAGTTGATTTTGAAATCGGTATCACACAGCTGACTAATACTTAGCAGATTGTAGTTGAGTCCTTCCACTAAGGAAACATTGCTTATTGTGAGGTTTCCAATCTTTACAATTCCAAATCCCACAATTCTTCCTTAGTTGTTTCCTCCAAATGAGACTTTTCCACAATTTACTTGAACAAGCTTTACGAAACAATTTGAATCTCCTGTCATATGTCTTGAGCATCCACTATCCAGATACCATTTTACCTTTTTCTTGATAGTGACCTGCATTTAAAGAAGAAACTCAAACTTTCTTTGGTACCCATACTTTCTTGGGTCCATTGGTGTTAGTATTATATGTGGTTTTTGCCCATACTTTCTTAACAGGTTTCCAAACCATAGGACATTCTTTTTCAAAATGATCTAAACTATTGCACTTTGAACATCTGAGAGCATTGCGGCCTATTGGTTTTACAAAGATCTTTTTAAAATGATTTTTGTAAGCATCTCTTGTGGGTCTTTGCTTAATTCTTTTATTTACTTTAGGAAAATCAATTAAATGAATGGTTTCCGCAGACATTCCCAAACTAGATTTATTGAAATAAGGTCTTTGAACAGAAAGAATTTTTTCCAGTTTCTCAGATCCTATAGAAAATCTTTTAGTAATATTTGAGAAATTATTTTTCAAGAATGTATTTTCTTTTGAAAGATTGCCTTCATTTTCTTTCAAGGTAGAAACATTTTTGTCTAAAACTTTGACATTTTCTTTCAAAACATTTTCTTGTTGTTTTAGTGCAGAATTTTCCTTTTTTAGTTCGGAAATCCTTTTAAGAGAAGTCTTAAGACTAAAACACAACTCATCAATGTATTTAAAAACTTTAATAGGGATTTTAAAGTTACTCACCTCAAATTCACTGTTTGAATCTGATTCTGTCTCGAAGTTTGTATTTGAATCCGATTGTGCCATCAAACATATATTGGCATAATCATTATCACTTTCTTCACACTCTATATCACTCCAGGTTTCTGCTTTAAGAGCTTTTCGATACTTTTCAGCTTTTCCTTTCTTCTTCCTCAGAAGAGGACAGTTGGGTCTGATGTGTCCCTTTTTCTTGCATTCAAAGCAGACTACATCTTTGTTTGATTCATCATCCTCAACAGACTTAGTCTGTTGCTTTTGAAAACTCTGTTTCTTTGAATTGAATCTTCTTCCTTTTCTGTTCAGTTTTCTGAATCTTCTTATCATGAGAGTAAGCTCTTCGTCATCCATATCGTCTTCAGAATCTGTGACATCAGAATCATCATTAGATTTTAATGCAATGAATTTCTTACCTTTAGGATCTTCATCTTCGTTGATTCGCTCTACTTCATAAGACTGAAAAGTCCCAACCAATTCAACAACCGAAAGTGGCATGATTCTTTGTGTCTCCCTTATTGAGGTCTTTATGTGATTCCAATCCTTAGAGAGTCCACGCAGAAGCTTGTTTACTTTCATGGGATCAGAAATTGGTTGCCCTTGATTTTCAAGGCCATTCACGATCTCTGTAAAACGACTAAACATGTCAGTGATAGATTCTCCATATTTCATTTTGAATGCTTCATATTAACCGAGCAGAATGTTGATTCTGGTTTCTTTCACTCGATCAGTTCCTTCATAAGTGATGTGTAATCTATCCCAGACTTCTTTAACTGTAGAACAAGAAGATATTATGTTATATTCAGTAGGTGACAATGCACAATATAAAGAATAAATTGATTTTGCATCGAGAGCTTGTCTCTTGATTATCTCTTCTTGAGTCATTTCACTAGACTCAACAGTATCTTTTTCTCTCTCTGAGATAGGTGCAGCTTTAGGAATGATTCCTTTGTCAACAACATCCCATTCCAGAGGATCCTTTGATCTTAGGAACGCCTTCATCTTGTTTTTCCATATGTTGTAATCATTTCCATCAAAGTAAGGCGGTCTGGTATTGCTTTGCCCTTCTACCAGCCCTGGAGCTAATATACTAGCCATGGATCTTTAACTCTGAAGTAAAACACTTCAAACAAAGTGAGTACACAAGCTCTGATACCAATTGAGATAGCTAGTACAAACACCTAGAGGGGGGTGAATAGGTGAAAAAAAAATAATTCTTCGTGATATAAGAACAATACTAAGCAGATAATAGAAAGGAAGTTCTTCTTTGGTTAACAAGAAGAATTATGATCAAAGTAAAGCAGAGAGTAGGGAAAAGAAAATTGAACACAAGGTTTATAGTGGTTCGGCTTATTTCAAGCCTACGTCCACTCTTCTGCACTGACAGCCCACCGGCTGGATTTCACTATGAACAAAAGAGATATTACAGCAAGTCTTTCCCTTGATTCCACAGTGTAGATAGTCTACCACACTTCCTCAAGGTTTCTCAGAATATAAACTCTCTTTTGCGTACAAGATTTCGCTCAACAAATGAATTGACTAAGAACAAAGAGCTTCAGACTTTGGAATTCTTCTATTGCGCACACACTCTCGAATAACTGGAACGTCTTCCTTTTATACTCCTTTATGCCATCATACCCGTTGGCACTTACCAAAGGAATTCCTCCAATCTACCCGTTGGACGGAATCAATTAGGAAGATCATTCGAGCTATTAAAGGAACATGTCGATAGCCTATCAATCCTGCTCACCCATACAATCGGGATCTTGGTTTCCATAAGTAGAACCTTCCAAGTATACTTCGCCAATCATCGGATCCTTAATCTCTGAATCAATCATAATCAAATAAAGGATTCCGTTATATCATATCCAGCCAAGAGATCTTCTCCAGTCGATAAGGTCAAATCCTTAATGAAACACCCAGTTCTGGATAACCCTTCTTCGACGGTCTAGAAACTGTCAATGAGAATAAACTTTGAGTCTTGAGTCTGGCAGTCTGGAGGTCTTCAGACTTTGAATAGAAGAGTCTGCAAATCTTCAGACTAGACTGATGGAAACGTTTTGTCAGCTTCAAAATATTCCAAGAAGATTTCTCCAACACATGTCATGTAGGATTAGGTCATCCATTGCACGTCATCTAAATGTGTAAATGTTAGAATAGTTGCATTAATCTTTTCCTATCACTAGAGTAGGTCATTTAATAAATGTCGAGTGACATATAGTTCGCATGTTAGGTTGCATGTTGCATGTCATTTTAGTTATAAAAAATTTGTACGTCATTGCATTGCATTACACATAATTTCTAGGTTTCATTTAAATAAAATAAAAAATCTTGAAAAGATTGAGTGATTGCGTGTTTATTAGAAATCATATTTATGACGGTTGATGTGAATTCTGATCTAACATTACAGATGCTTTCAATTCTATGAGGTGAGTCCTGTAATTTATTATTTGGGTGTTAAATTGGTAGTTTGCTCACCCGCATGATCACCTCACATGTTAGGAAAGTAAATTAAAATCATATCAAACTGCTTGCAAAACATTTTTTCGAAATAAAATGAAAAGGTTCCGAAAGGACGTTAGAGAAATCTAGCGTAATCAAGTCTCAAAACTCACAATCTCTGGTTCGCGGGAATAAAGTAAATCTCTCATTACTTTACTTGGATTTCCAATCGACCCACTAAAAACGAATTAGTGGCGACTCCTAATAAAAAAAAAATCAATCGCATGTTAAGAACTTGAACCTAAATCGTGAATCAGTATGGGTTTGGGTGAGCCCGAGTTAAGTTTAGCCTTAGTAATCCATTAGCCAAATCCTAAGTGGTTCACCTGATATTAGATCGCGACACTGGCCCTCAAAGCAAAATCACCACTCGAGAAGACAAATCACGGTAGAACAACACTAGATCCCTTCCTTTTTCCATATTGGAGTTGATTGGAATACATTTTCTTTTGTGTGCAATTATCTGTGATATCGTGAATTAATTAGGAATATGTGAAGATAGTTAGCTTATTTTACATATTTCATTCGTCCAACGCGATCTATGATATTTTTATGAAATGGATTTAAATATGAGATAAGTTCATATAAAGTCGATTAAGCTTGGCTCTGTTGGTTACACATTCGGTTTGGACGGAGCCCTTTAAGATTTGGGGAGGGAGTTGGCCCGTCTAGCCAAAAAAAACAAAAGAAGAATGTCACCATTTGTGCTTTTACTCAAAAATTAATATCTTCCCTCTACTTTTTTTGGGTTCATAAGTAGATGGAGGGTTGTATTTTTTGCAAAATTAGAGGGACCGATGGTATTTCACACGTTCTAATGGCACTTTTGCAGCCCATTCTAATGGTGTGAAGTGAACCCATTAGAAATTTACACGATTTAAAAAGTGAAAAGAGTGGAATTGAGATAATGTAGTTTGATGTGTTGTCAAGTAGCGCACCTCAATGATAAAATAAATAATAAAAAAAAAGAAATGGCGTGCCTTACCTATAAGGGCCATCCAAAGCCCTTGGACATTTAAATTGTCTAATCAGGTCATCGAATTTATATGGCTTTCCTAATAAATGTTTTCACCTCTAAATTTGATAAATCGGAGCTCATTTATTCAACGAAGTGGGCACGCATCCGACATGGAAAGGATCTTTTGCCGTCGTTAGCTATAAGTACATAGTTCGCGGGCAATCATTGTGTCTCAAGCCTTTAAAATGAGTAAGGACCACGCCCATTTCCAAGTCAACAAGGGTCGGGGAATATTGTAAAATCCCTAAATCATAATTGACAGCAAAATTGGCACCAAATAACTTCCCTGCAAATTTTTATCAAAGAGAGCTCTCGGATCCGAGCTTTTTCCCATTTATCTAAAAGAAAAAGCAAAGCAAATGAAAGATGTACTTCGGTAATGAGAAATAACAATTTACATAAATTCCTAATCTACGAAGTAAACCCCACCGTTTGATTGTTCTTTGAGTCGATCCACCATTTTGGCACCTTTTCCATCACATATGAGGAAAATATGGTGAATTTTGTGTTAGCATAATCAATACGTAAATGTTAAATTTAGTGTCCCAACACTCTAAGACCTTATTATATACACGTTAAGAACGTAATCCAAACACCTGGTATAACAGGCATATTAGGTCGTGTAACTAATCATATGAAGATGTGAAAAGATTTCGACAGGTTTGAAAGTTATAATTGTATCATAATGAAGATTTCCTAGTGACCCTATAAAAGGCTTACTAGCTTCGTATAAGGAATTACTAATTATCTATTAGAAACGTCCCTAAATCTCTTTACTTGCAAAATGGACCACTGTCATCGGGTAAAAACCTTGTTGTGAGGCATCGACACAACATATTAAATTTAGATCATTTACAAATACCGTAAAAAAAAAAAAAAAGCAATGAAAGAATTTAAAATAGTCAAATTCATCCATTGTCAAGTAGAGTCGTGAGTGCCATGATACTGCGTGCTATACACGTGGCAAGATATTGCATGACAAGACAATTCAAGAAGATTTTTCCATGGAAATTTCTATGGCACTAAGAATTTTCCACACGCAAAAGATCACCACCATAGAAATTCTATGTCCCAATAATGCCATTTTACGAAGACTTTGACTTCGAACTTATAGAAAAGACCCGTGTTGATCACTTCACAATGCAATAGGGCTTTATAAGTGGAAGCACCCTCCCCCACCAATAAACTCACATGCATACTAAATTGCAAAATGAGGTGGCCTCGGATCCTCCACTTCCTCTATTTCCGCTTTTTGTTACATTCCACCCTTCGCTTTGCTTTGCCTCTTTGCCCTCCTGACCAACATGATCCCTTGCTCCATTTCAAGAATTCCTTCGTGCTTGATAGCCAGGCATTGGACTCTTGTGATTGGTATTACCCTTTCCAATCTTATCCAAAGACAAACTCGTGGAACAAGAATGTGGATTGTTGCTCATGGGATGGTGTCACTTGTGATGGTGTCACTGGTAACATCATCGGTCTCAATCTTGCTTGCAGTCGGCTTCATGGCACTCTCCAATCCAATAGCTCCCTCTTTCTCCTTCGCCATCTTCGGAGCCTCAACCTTTCTGGTAATAACTTTGCTGGCTCGCACATTTCACCTAATCTAAGTGCATTTGCAAAATTGACTCATCTAAATCTCTCTCATTCACACTTTTTGGGTACTGTTCCCAATGAAATCTCTCGCCTCTCCAAGTTGGTGTCACTTGATCTCTCTTTCAATGAGATTTCTACCACATATTCATACTCTTTTCTCAAGTTGGAAAATTCAGCCTTCGCAATGCTTGTTCAAAATCTAACAACATTGAGGAAGCTTGATCTTCATATATTAGATATATCCATGGTTTCACCAAAGTCCTTTGCAAATTTGTCTTCTTCTTTGACATATCTAAGCATTCATTCTTGTTTCTTAGGGGGGGGATATTTCCAAATGATGTTTTTCAATTACCGAGCCTCACTACTCTCGATATAGGTGGCAATGATAACTTGTCTGGGATTCTTCCCAAATCCAATTGGACTGGTCCTCTTGAGTCCTTATCTCTCCAATTTACAAGCTTTTCAGGAGAAATGCCCGATTCAATTAGTAACATGAAGAATTTAACTACTTTAGATCTTAATCTTTGCAAATTCACAGGACACATCCCCTCTTCAATGTGGAATCTCAACCAACTCCAAGTTTTGTTGATTGCCGGGCATAGCTTTAGCGGGATTGTAAAGTTTGAATTATTTACAAAGCTTAAAAATCTCCAAGAGCTTTCGATTTCTCTGGAACTAAATCTAACGTATGATACACTTGAGTATACGTTCCCAAATCTTGAAATGTTGGATTTACAGTATTGTAACTTGACCAAGTTTCCCTATTTCTTGAATTTATTGAACAAATTGAAATACTTAGACCTCTCTTTCAATAGGATTAGTGGGGAGATCCTGATGTGGTTTTGGGAAGTAGGCCATGATACATTAGAAATGTTGTTTCTTTCTAGTAACCTTCTAGAGGGAGATATACAACAGTTGCACGAGAAAAGCTTGTGGGAAATTAGCATTAGGAATAACTCATTTCATGGACCACTCCATATTCCTCCACCTTCTACTTCTTCATTTCTCGCCTTCAACAATGGTTTCACCGGTGAGATCCCCTCCATTTGCCAATTTAGTTCACTCCTAATATTAAATTTGTCTAACAATACTCTCTTTGGGAATATGCCAGCATGTTTTGGTAATATAACCAATCTCGAGTATCTAGACTTGAGCAACAATAAATTAAATGGATCATTACCACGCTCCCTAGTCAAATGCGTGAACTTATCGACACTAATTCTCGATCACAACGAGTTTAGTGATATCTTCTCACATTGGCTGGAAGCATCACAACTATATGAGCTCTATTTGCAATCGAACAAATTTCATGGTAGGATTATCCTCACTAACTTCGGACTCTCCTTCCCAACTCTTGAATTTTTACTTATTTCCAACAACAATTTCACTGGATGGTTGCCTATACAATTTTTCTCAAACACCTCATTAGAAATTATAGATTTGTCCAACAACAAGTTTCGAGGGCCAATTCTGCTTCCATCTCCTATTACAGCTTATTATTCCACTGCGAGTAATAAGATAACCGGAAAAATCCCCTCATTGATATGCAATGCCACCCATCTCATGATCATTGACTTGTCCAACAATAGCTTAACAGGTAGCTTGCCTCGGTGCTTAACAAATTTTAGCACCGATCTGTCGGTTTTGAACTTACGAATGAATCACCTCGAGGGCACAATTCCTCATTTTTTTTCTTTGAGAAGTGGCTTGATGACTCTTGACTTGAGTCGAAATCGATTTGAAGGCACATTGCCCCAGTCATTTGTCAAATGTAGATATCTAGAAGTGTTGGATCTCAGTCACAATCAAATAGAGGATACATTTCCAAGATGGTTAGGAACATTCCCAGAACTAAAAGTTCTCATTTTGAGGTCCAACAAGTTGAAGGGTCTTTTGGATATTCCCATAGGAGCTCACCTCTTTCCCAAGTTACACATTTTGGACCTCTCCAACAACAGCTTTAGCGGTCCTTTACCAGCCAACTTGATCATGAACCTTAAAAGCATGATGAATGGAGAAATTGTGCAAGAAACGTCATTGTATATGACACAACCATCTTCCAGAGGGGAGACATACGAAAATTCGGTAGCTGTGATGATGAAAGGGCTAGAGGTTGAGCTAGTGAGGATATTGACCTTCCTCACAATTATTGACTTGTCGTGCAACTCTTTCCAAGGGAATATCCCCGAAGGCATTGGACATCTTCACTTTCTTGTGGGGCTCAACCTTTCTCATAACCATCTTACGGGTTCCATCCCATTGACTCTAGGGAACTTGACTAATCTTGAATGGCTTGATCTTTCTTCAAACAAGCTTGGTGGTTTGATTCCTCGAAAATTGGGAGATTTGGCATCCCTTGGGTACTTAAATCTCTCGAAGAACCAACTCACCGGTCGAATTCCACAAGACAAGCAATTGAGCACATTTTCAAGCGAGTCGTTTAGCGGGAATCTAGGCTTATGTGGAACTCCATTGCCAAAAGCATGCCCTGGCGATGCTCAACCTCCTCCACCATCATCATTATTAACTTTTGACTGCGAAGGGCATGAGAGTTAGTTCAAACAGAAAACAGTGTGGATTGGCTATGCATCGGGAATCATAATTGGGATTTCAATAGCACACATTACATTTGAAACAGGAAGGCCCAAATGGCTCATGCGAGGTGTGAGAATGATGGACTGAAAAGCAGCCAAGTGGACGAAGAAGGGTAAGGCCATCAAATTTCATGGATAATAAAATTGTTTGAGGAGTTATCTTTATAAACTAGCATTGTAAATTCAGTTAATAAAGATGTCATAAGGGCAACTCGAAATGTCATTTCCTTTATGAGGGCTTGTTTATTATGTCTTCTCTTCTTGTTTCTAGGTGTAATTTTATATCGGTTGAATTGAGAAAATGAATAATATGATCTGCCGAGCACAAGGCTTTAAACAAAACAGAAGTAAAAAAGGGAAAAAATTGAAGCAAGTGCCATTAACCTCTACTAAAATCTTTTCTATCATCTTGTGTGCGTAACTTTTGTTTGTCCGTGCACAATCAAAAGTGAAGTCTGATGTTAACCCGTTTAGCCAAAGTCGTTAACAGGCATAATCTGCCAAAGATATATGCTATGAACATTGAAATCCGTATATAAGATCTACTATTTTTTTCTATGCAAAGAATAAATCTTTTGGTGAAACGTGCTTAAATTTCATTAAATCAAACTTAGGACATTTGTACGAGTGGTGAGTCACGTGAATATACGAAGTTATATTAATAGTCAAAGTTGGGCAGAATTCATCGATCTCCTTAGCGTAAGTTCCTGCCAAACCTTGGGTCTTCAAAACAATTAAGTTACACAAACTTTTGGCTATGCTCTTTAGTCTTTATGATTTGAAAACCAATTAGCACGAATTTTGTTTCTGCTCATGCCTTCTGTGAACATGGGCCTCTTGCTGAGCCCGGTCCATCCGCAAACTGATCCTTCCACCCATTTCGCTTTATGGCATTACTTCGCCCTCGAGGTTTTTTCTTTATTTTATGGTGGGACCATTTTTTTTTCCTTCTTTTTTATTTGTGAAGTCTCCTATTGTACTCACATCTTTTGTCTTAGTATAGAGTATCTTAGTATATAAGCAGTGTTGGAATTTCTCTTGCAAATTTCGTTTTGAGTTGTTAGCGTGCATTTAATTTGATGGAGTAATTTGTGATCAGCTTAACTTACATTTCAAGTCCAAATGTTCACTTAATGATTTTTTTTTTCTTACAAAAACTTAAGAGAATCAAGAGAACCATATTTATAATAAATAGCAACTACTCCCGCCTAAGAAATTTTAATACGATCCCCCATTCAAAATCACGGTAATGTTTAACGGAGAGATTAGTTTTTACAACGCGGACCGCAAGTGTATAAGTAATTTAAAACTCGTCTATTAAATTTGCTCAAATAATTGTAAATGAATACGGTCCCCTTTTTATTTTATTTTTGGTGATGGGAGACAAATATGGTGATGGAGGCGGAGGATAAGGAAGGGGAGGGGTGGTGCTAGGCCCGATAGATTGTGGTTTGGGGAATAAGCCATGATATATTGGAAGTGTTAATTCTTCCTCATAACCTTTTAGAGGGAGGTATACAACTATTGCACTGGAAGAATTTGTGAATATTTCACTTAGCAACAACTCATTTATGGACCACTGCCCATTCTTCCACCTTCTACTTAAAACGTTTATGCCTTCGACAATGGTTTCACCAATGAGATCCCCTCCTTGATTTGCCAGCTTAGTTCACTACGATATTTAGAATTATCTAACAATAATCCTTTTGGGAATATGCCATCATGTTTTGATAATGTAACCAATCTCCAGTATCTAGATTTAAGTAATAATACATTGCAAGGACCATTACCACGCTCCCTAGTCAAATGTGTGAACTTATCGACACTAGATCTCAGTCACAATGAGCTCAATGATATATTCCCACATTAGTTGGAAGCATCACAATTGTATACCCTTGATTTGCAATCAAACAAATTTTATGGTAGGATCAACCTCACTTTATTTGGATTCTCCTACCTTGCTCTTCAAAGTTTATCTATTTCCAACAACAATTTCACTGGACGATGGCCCACGAAGTTTTTCTCAAACACCTCATTGGTTATTATAGATTTGTCCAACAACAAGTTTGGTGGGCCAATTTCGCTTCCATCTCCTGTTACATATTATTATTCCATTGCGAGTAATAAGATAACCAGAAAGATCCCCTCTTTGATATGCAATGTCACCCATCTCATGATCATTGACTTGTCCAACAATAGCTTAACGGGTAGCTTGCCGTGGTGCTTAACAAATTTCAGCATCAATCTGTCAATTTTGAACTTGCAAATGAATCACCTCGAGGGCCTAATTCCTCAATTTTTTTTCTTCGAAAATTGGCTCAATTACTCTTGACTTGAGTCAAAATCAATTTGAAGGCACATTACCCCAGTCACTTGTCAAATGTAGATATCTGGAAGTGTTGGATCTCAGTCACAATCAGATAGATGATACATTTCCAAGATGGTTAGGAACATTCCTAGAACTAAAAGTTCTTGTTTTGAGGTCCAACAATTTGAAGGGTCTTTTGGATATTCTCATAAGAGCTCACCTCTTTCTCAAGTTACACATTTTGGACCTCTCCAACAACAGCTCTAGCAGTCCTTTGCTAGCCAATTTGATCATGAACCTTAAAGGCATGATGAATGGTGAAATTGTGCAAGATACATCATCGTATATGACACGACCACCTTTCAGAGGGGATACATATGAAAATTTCGTAGCCGTGATGATGAAAGGGCTATAGGTTGAGCTACTGAGGATATTGACCTTCCTCACAATTATTGACTTGTCATGCAACTCTTTCCAAGGGAATATCCTCAAAGGCATTGGACATCTTCACTTTCTTGTAGGGCTCGACCTTTCTCGTAACCATCTTACAGGTTCCATCCCACTGACTCTAGAGAACTTGACTAATCTTGAATGGCTTGATCTTTCTTCCAACAAGCTTGGTGGGTTGGTTCCTAAAAAATTGTGAGATTTGGCATCCCTTGGGTACATAGACCTCTCGAAGAACCAACTCACCAAGTAAATTCCATAAGACAAGCAATTGAGCACATTTTCAAGTAACTCGTTTAGCGGGAATTCGGGCTTATGTGGAACTCCATTGCCAAAAGCATGCCCTTGCGATGCTCAACCTCTTTCACTAGCATCCTTATCATCTTTTGACTCCAAAGGGCATGAGAGTTGGTTCAAACAAAAAATAGTGTGGATTGGCTATGCATCGGGAATCATAATTGGGATTTCGATAGCATACATTACATTTGAAACAGGAAGGCCCAAATGGCTCATGCAAGGTGTGAGGATACTGGAGAGTAGAGCAGTCGAGTGGATAGAAAAACCAAAGCGAAAGGCCATCAAATTTCATGGACAATGAAATTGTTTGAGGAATTTGTCTTTGTAAAATAGCAATGTAAATTTTGTTAATAAGTTGTCACCGGGAGAGCTGGAAATGTCATTTCCCTTATGAAGGCTGGTTTCTAATGTCCTTTCTCCATATTTATTGGTGCAATTTTATATTGGTTGAATTGAGAAGATGAATAATATGATCTATCAAGCACGCGTCTTTAGATAAAGAAGAAGTAAAATACAAAAGAAGAAAATGAAGAAAATGAACTAAGTGCCATTAATCTATGAAGATATCTTTTCCATCTTCCCAAGTGCATAACTTTATATGTCCATGAAGAATTAGAAGTGAAGACTACCTTTCACTCATTCGGTCAAAATCAGTTCATTAATGAATATGCCAAAGAATTATGTCTTAAAGGATCAACACCTGGAAATTTATGTATAGGATCAACTATTTTTTCTATTCAAAAAGTAAATCTTTGGTGGAACATACTTAATGTTATGTTTCGTTAAATCAACTTGGGACAATTGTACGAGTGGGGGGTCTCGTCAACATAAGAAGTTATATGAATAGTCTAAGATTGGCAGAATCCATCAATCTCCATAGCATGGGTTTATGCTAAACCATGGTCTTCAAAACAATAGACCATCTTCGACCATGCTCTTTATGAGCAAGAACCAACTGTCATGAATTTTATTTCTTCTCATGCCTTCTTTGAGCATTGGGCTCTTGCTGAGCCGGTCCATCTGCAAGTTGGGCCTTCCACCCAATTCGCTCTGCGGCATTACTTCATTCTCAGGGTTCTTTATTTATCTTACAGTGCGACCATTTTTTTTTCCTTTTTTTTAATTCGGGAAGTCTCTTATTTTGGTCACATCTTTTATCTTAATATATAGTATCTTTCTATATAAGCGGTGTTGAAATTTCTCTTGCAAGTTTCATTTCGGGCTAATAGTTTTGACGTGTGCGTTAGATTCAATGGAGTGATATGCGGTCAACTTAACTTATATTTCGAGGCAATGTTCACATCATGGCTTTTGTCCATGAAAACTTTAGATAATCAAGATGACCGAATTTAAAATTAACAGCAACTACTCTTGCACAAAAGCTTTTGGTGCGACCCCTGATTTGAGAATACCGTAATGTTTGACGGGGAGATTAGTTTTTACGATGTGTACCGCAAGTGTATTGGTAATTTAAAATTTTGTTTATTAAATTTTCTCAATAAATGTAAATGAATTCGAACCCTTTTTTGTAGTGATGGGAGACAAATACAATGATGGAAGGGAGGGTGGTGGTGCTGGGCCTGAATGATGAAGCAGGAACAGCTGGCCCCCCCTAAAGGCAAAAACCCACCACTACTCGATGCAACAAATCATGGCCGCATTAAACTGGTCTTGATCCTCCTTTTCTTCCCTCTTTTTCCCCTGTTGGAAAATCGTTTCCTATTATCTTTTTAGTTTCTGTTAAAACAAAATAGAAAAGGACTAAAGAATTAAAAGATCTGACCGACCCGAACCTCCCAAACGCTGTTGCGTGCTGTGTACACCTTATCGTCCCCCACGGTTCTCCACCAAAAGCCGAGAAAAAGAAGAAAAAAGAAAAGAGAAAAAGAGAAACGAAGGGGGCGGTTGTGTGGCTGTGATTCCCGAAGATGGTGTGGGAAATTCGCGAATCGGCGGGGGATTTGTTAGGGTTCTTCAACTGCGCCGCAATGCTCAAGAAAGAAACTGGTATTTCGACCTACCCACCCCTCGCCATGGCCAAGTAGTCATAATGGCTTTTATGCGACTTTCGATTTTGGTGAATTAGTAGGCCTGGTCTGGTTTTGGTGATATTGGGATGGGGATGAGGATGGCACGTCATGTCCCTCTTTCGCCCAGATTTTGGTACATTTGCAATGAATTTTCTTTTACACCGCTACTGTTTGTCTCATGAAGTTACTTAGAATATTTCAAGATATATAACTTGCTTTGCATATTTCCACGACAAAAATGGATGCAAGATAAATTCATACCAGTCAGCTTAAGCTTCACCAAATTAGATACCGTCCCATTTGGACGGGGGAAGGTGCAGTGCCCAATCCCTACCTCTTAGGCTTGGAGGGTGGGGCCGGACAGCAAAAGATAGCCCTGGCAAAAAATAAATAAAGAAATAGATAATGTCCTGATTGGTCATTATTATTTTCTCGAAAATCAAATTCTTTCTCCTGCTGTTTTTTCTTCTTGTCACAAAACTTTCGTATGCTTTTTCTAAAAACATCGAGCATTCTCTGGGTTATACTTTTTCCTTTTTGAAGGTCGATTTTTGCCGGCACACATTGTTGACATAGTTATATACACATGACGTGTTATGACTTGCTCAATTTATGTAGCACCAAATTGGCACCACATCCAGTGGTGTAAGAAAAAATACATATTGAGAGAGAGAGAGAGAGAGATGTGAGTCCATTGCGATGTCCATAGTTGCCAACTCAAGCTTTAAGCTCATGGCCATTAGAGCCATTCATGCTCAAGCTTGTGAATGCCATGGCCACTCAAGCTCATGACCATGGCCGCGCGATCTGAGCTAACAGTAGCCATGACAACTTGAACTTTGAGCTCAATACAATCAAGTTTGCAATATCATTTCGAGTCACAAAATGCGAGGGCATGGCCATGAGCTCAAAGCTTGCCCACTTAATTGGTGGTCATGAGGGGATACAAATCATAATTTTTTTCATTTTTCTGGTTGGTAAATCTTGTGAGTTTTTGGTTCAATAGGATTTAAGAAAGAAGAAGAAGAACAATATGTAGGGGGAGGGAGAGAGAGAGATGGACATTCAAAAAAAGAAAAAGAAAACCACATTGGCAAATCAAAGGAAACCAAAATCCATGCCAAGAAAGAGTTAATGGCGTTAAGGCCATGTCGATGAGTTTCATACAAGAAAAAGAATTGAGCAAAGATTGCAACTACACCACAAGTAACGGAATATTTTATTACACTCATTGGTCCCAAGCTTTCCACATTAGACTCCAAGTGAAATTGATACTTATAAGAACTTTGCACACAAAGATGATGATTGCTGGCAATTTCTTTCTCTTATCGTGAAATTAGAGCATTCGATGTATTTCCCCTATTGAGTCAAATAGCATCACGTACAAGGATTATTTCTTGGTCCAAAAGCATTGCCAAAGCAAAACCATCCAACACAATGCTTAATCATCTAGGTCCCGGTCATGGATAAAAGCTACACGAGCAATCATCGTGTCTCCAGCCTTTAAAAAGATTAAGGATCACGCCTAATCCTCCAACTCAACAAAGGGGTTGCAAAATAATATCGTGAAGTCCCAAAATGATGATTGACAACAAAAATCCGCACCAAACACCTTCCCTGCAAAATTCAATCAAAGGGTGGTTTCAGATCTAGGCTTCTTCCCTTTTTCAATTAGGAAAAGAACCAAAGCAAATAAAAAGATTTACTTTGATAACAAGATAATCCACTTTACACATTTTCTTGACCTATGAAATACCTCATTAACTTAATTAATTTTTGGTCAACCCAAATTTTCGGCATCTTTTCTGAGGGAAAATGACGTAAATGGCCCTTAAACTTTGAATTAATCTACAATTTGATTTGTAAACTTTTAATTTATTCAATTTGATCTATGAACTTTATCTTAATATGCAATGCGATTCTTGAACTTTAGTCCATGAACATTTGACACGTGTTCCTTATATGAAAATATCTAATGTTGTCTGTGATCTGAATATCGAATATTTTCATAAAGTTGGAATACATTAAATATGTACCAAAAATCTAAAGGCTATATTGAACAAATCAAAAGTTTAAGAATCATATTACATATTAGGATAATTTTAGGGACCACACTGAACAAATTACAAATTCAATGATCAAATTGGCCATTAAGCCAAAAATTTATGGATTATTTTTGTTTTTATCCTTACCTATGACATATGTGAATAATTATGCCGAGCTAGGCGTTTGCATAATCACAAAGGAAATGTTCGATTTGGCGCGTTCACATCCTAGAAGACCTTACTACATACACCTCGAAAACAAGTAAAAAGAATAGGAAGGGGACCAAGAAAGCAACTTTGTCGCTTTCTTCTACCGTTTCTATTTTAACTACGACCCAATAAATTACGAGCTCATCAAAAATAAAAAATAAAAAGAAGAAGGAAAAGGACACGAAATACACCAAACAAGTGTCCCGTGAAGCGAAAAAGTCTAATACACGACCTCCCAAACCGCGCAAGGATTCTGACACGTGTATTTTAAAATTGACCGGCGTCCGATTGCTGGCTTTACTCGCCAACCAGCTACCCCATCCTGAATATGGCCCATTACCATATCGAGAATAAATTATCTTTTTTATATACCGCGAGAAATATCGAAAAGGAGTGTCTTTTTATTTAATTCGTTTGTTTAAGACGTGTTTTGGGGCAGCGTGGGCAGCATTCCGTCGCGGTATAACGAAGGGAAAAAGACGAATTCGTCTGCCAACCGGTGTCTCCCCGGTCAAGAAAACAGCGGAGCCAGCAGCTTTCGGGACGGGGAGATCGGACACGTGTCGGTAGGCTGGGAATTAAGGAGGGGGGTCGGGGGGCCTCTTGTATTTGGAAAGCGTATGATTCTCGGGTGGCGAGTCATTTGAGTCAGGGGGACGGCCCATAGATCCCGCGCTTTGTCCCCGGTAATGCGTGACCTGATTCTCCGCGGGATTGCCGGTGACCCGGTTCCATTTGTTAAAAGAAAGGTAAATATTATATAAATAATCTTCTTAAGTGAGATGTGAATGCAAGTTAGGGGCGAGCAGCGGTCTAGGGTCAATCCTGGACCGACCTTAGACCGGCCCAACCCTATTGGTCCTGGTCCGGTTTCCAAGGGGACTGGATCGATCCTTGGTCCTGAAATTCCATAACCAACATTGTGCAGGTTGGTCCTCGGTTCTAAGAGTTTTGGATCGATCCAACCCTGAACCAACCATGTATATTATATTATATTATATTATATTATATTATTTATAATTCTTTTATATATTCAAACCTAAGTAAAATGTTTGTTATATTATATTATATTATATTGAGATGTTCTATCAATAGCACTAATAGTAATTTCAATTTAAAATTTTTGTTGAGTATTAATTATGTGTTGTTTGTTTTGTTTTTAGGTTTTTAGAAGTTCAAGTGAATTAATAAAATGTGAAGTTATATATTCATGATTTATATTAAGTATTTTGAACTTTTTATGTTTTAATTGTATTTTACTAATGAATTTCAGCTGCACTTTGCTTTTCAATTTGTGTCAAATGGTAGAAGTTTTTTAAGAATAGAGTAGTATTGCAGTTCTTTATGGTGATTTGCTTGCTAGTCAAGTGGTGTGAAGCTCATTTTTTTGGTTGAGTGGACTTTACATGATCAAATGCGGGAAAACACTATTGCATATGGTGTTATGAATATTAAAAATAGATTATTACAAGAACTTTCCATCTTGTCGATGGATGCGTAATTTGAATTTGTAGGTTTGCTTTTTTAGAAAGTATAAAAAATAAGACGAAAAAAAATTATCGATCGGTCCTGGGTTGACCCTGGAACCGGACACAACCCATTGGGTCGGTCCGGTCCTCGGTCCCAGCTCAATAGGGTCGTCCTCGGTCTAAAATTGAGGACGACACCAGACGGTTAATCACAGGGTTATGGGGTGGCCCGGACCAACCTGAACCATGCTCACCCCTAATGCAAGTCCCCCTTTATTTCTAAAGGAAATCTCCTATTCCGGCAAAGTAATGAGAATATCACAAAGAAGGGGGACTACCTATGTGAACATATTAAAGTAAAGAATACTCAACTAACGTTGTACTTTTTTTATTTACTTTAGATGGGAGATTATTAAAAAGAAAAGAATATATAGTTGTTATATGATGAAATACATATTTTGTAAGCTCATGAATAATGTTATTTTGAGGTCCACGGGTCCACGAAATACTCCATTCCGAGTTGCATATAGGGAGCAGGTGTGCAAGATGAAAGAACGAATTCTACAGTGGCGAATACCCTTTTTATCAAATGTTATCACTTAATACCTTGTAATCATTTAAAAAAAAAAAAAAAACGGCGTTGTGGATGTTGAGGGATTGAACAGAATCACAGGACGAGGAGAAGAGCTGCATCTTCCACTCCCGCCAGTGAATTTCAACTGCTGCATGATGTCTATGCTCATACAACCGAGCCTCTAGCCAATCACGCAACAAAACCAATGACCCATTTATTATTCTTTTTAAGTACTCATCTACATTAAACTTTGGCTTTTGATATAATCAGGGTGGTCACATGAAATTCATGTAATTGACAAGTTATTATAATTCAAACTCAATTGCAAGTTGGTGTCAATTCTGATTTAATCCCATCTGACTCCATCCCTAGAGTAAAGTATGGGTCCTACTCCTACCTCATTTACCTAGATATGTTGGGCATGAATTTGTTTGGAAGTTGATTTGTTACTGATTGAAAGTTTCATTTTTGCCACATCTCTGTTAGGAAAGTCTGCTAGAGGACAAAAAAAAAAACCAAAGGAAAAGATATAGTTGTTACATATCACACAATTGCAAATTACACTTACATAGATTACATGTCTATTAAGGATCTTTAGATCAGTTCGAATCGTAGTATACATAAGATCAATGCAATCTTTATATTTGTCGATGGACTTCAAACGGCCGTTTTCAAGAAAAAGCATTTGGGTACATGAATTGAATTTATGATGAATCTATACACGCATTAGTTTTTTTTTTTTTTTTAACCACACGACCACCGAAACAACGCTGCTCGTCAGTTGTTTCCACTGCCCGGCGCCCATCACTTTCGGTTCGCCACTCCGGCGACCACCGAACACCCAAAATGAAAGTCATCCGGAACTCAACTTCTATTATTATTAAACCTAGCAAACACACTTGCACAAGCACGTTAGAACAGAGAGAAAAGCTGACTTGAGTAGGCTTGAACCTTGGATGGGGGGACTCGCCGGCGAGGGAAAGTAACGCGGCAGAAGTCCTTCCTCTGATAACTCAAAAAGATGGTAGATGTGCCATGGAATCCCAAGAAAAGATACAGAAAAAAAAAATGATAGCGAACGTAGTTCAAGAATATAAACGCAAACAATCATCAAACTAAACTGCTGAACATCAATCCGACGTTCATGGACTTCGGCCATTCACTCAAGCATTTTATCGAGCACCCGGTGGGCGTCGACCGGGGGGAAAGCAATAGACCGGTATAAGACTCGAGTTCCAGTCTAGGCCTAAGGAAATCAACATTCAGCACTCGATATGGACGGAGGGACAGCCCGATTGTGCTCATCATGCATATGAGCCAACGGCGGCGACCCTTGATACCCTGTTCGACTGAAATAGACAAAACGAGGGGCCGGGCTCACCTAGCTTGGGAGGATTGCTGCCTGGGTGTGGTTCGGCGAGCCAGTAAGAAGGTGTTGCTCCTTAGGACGACGACGAGAAGCGGCGGCGGAGGAGGTTCAGCGAGATCGGGCGGGGTCGAGCGAGCGGCGACATTTTGTTGGATTATAATGTCTCCGTTGCTGTTTTATGTTTTCTTTTATTTATTCTGTTTTCTGCTGTTTTTACTCTGTTTTACTCTGTTTTTTTTATTAAAAAACAGCCAAGTTCAATGTAGTTATTTGTTTAGTGTTTTTGTTATTTTCTAGGAAGTTAATAGCACGTTTGTGTGCGGTTAAGTGTTGCACGTACGTGAGCAGTTTTTTGTTTTGTATTTAGGGGTTGTACTTGACAGTTTTTTTTAAGCACAAGACGTATGAAGTGATCTGTTTTTTCATCTTCTCTCTCTCTCAAAAACAGAAATTTTTCTGTTTTGATTGGTGTTTTTATGAGTTATAACATTGGTATCGGAGCGTGATTGATCTTGAGGGACTCGTGAAGTGAAGCAAGTATCGAAGTGTAAAGAAGTTAAAGGGTGATGGGGACGGGGGTCGAGTGGTTTCTCTGCGATGGCTTCTCCAAAGGTATTTACTTGGGGAAAATTATCGAGCTTGGGCTGTCAAGATGACGGCATTCTTGGAGGGTCATGATTTATGGGAGGCTGTGGAGGATGATTATGAGGTTACTCCACTTCCGGACAATCCAACCTTGAATCGAGATAAAGTACCATAAAGAGAGAATCACAAGGAAGGCCAAGGCAAAGTCATGCCCGTACGCTGCTTTTCACCCACTATCTTCACAAGGATTATGAGATGTGATTCTGCAAAGGCAATATGGGATTTCTTGAAGGATGAATACGAGGGAGATGAGAAGATAAGAGGCATGAAGGTGCTGAATCTCTTGAGGGAGTTTGAGAGACAGCGAGATGAAGGATTCGAGTCGGTGAAGGAGTACTCTGATAGGTTGGTTGGGATAGCTGAAAAAATCAGAGTTTTAGGGACCGACTTGAAGGATGAAAGACTTGTTCGAAGATTCTGTGTCTCTTCCAGAGAAGTTCGAAGCCACCATAGCATCTCTCGGAAAATACAAGAGACTTACGATATAAAGCTTGCGGAATTGTTGAATGCTTTGCGAGGCACGGGAGCACCGAAGATTGATGAGAAAAGAAGAGTTTGTAGAGGGTGCGCTGCAAGCTAGAGTGAAATCAAATGATGGAGGCAAAGGGAAGAAATGGATTCATCCGGAAAAATGCCGGTGACTCCAAGTTTGTAGCAAAAGAAGGAAATTCTGGTGGGTCTAGCAAATGGAAGATGAACAAAAAGCCTTGTCAATACTGTGGTGGAACTAATCATCGCTTTTTAGATGTTGGAGAAAGCCTGATGCTAGATGCGAGAAGATGTCACAAGTTGGGTCACATGGAAGCCATCTCGCAAAGAGAAAAATTACCAGCAAGCGGGGAAAAGCCCGGGTAGCGGTGAATGAAACGAGGAAGAGCACTTGTTTGTAGCTTCCTTTTCTAAATCTTTTGTTGGGAATGATGCATGGCTGGTGGATAGTGGTCTGTACCAATCATATGACTGGCAATTCAAAGCATGTTTAGGAGTCTAGACAGTCGGTCGGTCCCGAGTTAGAATTGGCAATGGACGAGTATATTGAAGTGCAAGGGAAGGGTACAAAGTGGCTATTGAAGGAAATCAGGAGGTGAAGCTGATCAGTGATGTTCTTTTTGTGCCAAATATTGACCACAATCTGTTAAGTGTTGGTCAATTAGTTGAGAAGGGCTATAAAGTGAAATTCGAAGGGAAGGAATGTCTTATTAATAATGCAGATAGCAAAGAAGTGCTAAGAATTCCAATGGAGGACAAGAGTTTCATGTTCAAGCCACAAGAGATGCAACAAATGGCTTTAAAGTGCAAAGAAGAAAATGCGAGAGATATGGCATAAAAGACTTGGGCATGTTCACGGGAAGAGCATGTTGTTTATGCAGAGAAATAGCTTGCGATGACTTGCCAAGTTTGGAGGAGGAATTTCCACAGTGCAAAACTTGTCTTCTTGGCAAGCAAGCCAGATTTCCTTTCAAAGGAGGAGGTGGAGAGCATGTGAGAAGCTGCAATTAGTCCACACAGATTTATGTGGACCTATGTCTCGAGTCTTCTCTCAATGGTAGCAGGTATTTCATTACCTTTACGATGATATGACTAGGATGAGTTGGATTTATTTTCTCGAGCCAAGTCTGAAGTTGCTTGATGTGTTTGTGAAGTTTAAAGCCTTAGTTGAGAATCGAGTGGGAAGAAAATTAAAATGCTCGGTCGATAATGGTTACTCGAGTATACTTGCTCACAAGTTTAAGTTGAATTGTGAGCAAGCGGGAATTGTGCGCAGCTTCACTGCTCCCTATTCACCTCAACGAGAATGGGGTTAGTGAGAGGAAAAATAGAAGTATTATGGAGATGGCTAGATGTATGATGCGGGGAGAAGATGTTGCCTAAGAAGTTCGGGCTGAAGCGGCTAATACTTTGTAGTGTTCTGTTGAACATTGCCCACAAAGGCCTTAGAGAGGTCAACACCTTTTGAAGTCTGGTATGGTGTTAAACCTTCGTAAAAATTTGAAGGTTTTTGGGTGTTTGTGTTACACTCATGTTCCCGAGGTCAAGAGGGACAAGCCGGATAAGAAGGCGAGCTTGGAATCTTCATTGGGTACAGTCTCCAATCAAAGGCTTACGAGAATTTTTCACCCTATGACAGAAAGGTGACTGTATGCGAGAGATGTTGTTTTTCTAGAGGAAGATGAGTGGAATTGGATGGAAGGAAAGAGTGCGAGAAAAAACGGCAAAGAAGCCGAAAAACAACCTGCAACAGATGTAGAGGTTGGTGAAGTTATAGATGGATTGGAAGACAGTGTTGATGATTTACCAGTGAGAGGTACAAGGTCACTTGCTGAAATCTATGAAAGAAGCAATGTGGCAATGCTCGAACCATCTAACTTTGTGGAAGCTAAGGAGGATCAGAGGTGGATTGCAGCAATGCAGGAGGAGATTGCAATGATCCAGAAAAACCACACATGGGAGCTTGTTGACAGACCATCTGATAAGAATGTGATTGGGGTTAAGTGGGTGTTTAGAACAAAACTTAATCCTGATGGTTCTGTCAATAAATACAAAGCTAGACTGGTGGTGAAAGGCTATGCACAAATATGGGGAGTAGACTATTCTCAAACATTTGCTCTCGTTGCACGACTTGATACAATAAGGTTACCGTTAGCTATTGCGCGAGAGAAGGGGTGGCCTATATTTCAGCTTAGATGTCAAGTCTGCATTTTTGAATGGAGAGCTTGAGGAGGAGATTTTTGTTGAACAACCTGAAGGTTTCGTATCAAAGGGCAAGAAGAGAGTGTATACAGGTTGAAGAAAGCTCTATATGGACTGAAACAGGCTCCAAGAGCTTGGTATGGGAAGATAGATCGATATTTGCAGGATTTTGGCTTCGTAAAAAGCTTAAGTGAGTTCACTCTTTATGTCAAGAAGGTGAATCACAAGTGTTGTTGTAATTCTGTCACTTTATGTAGATGATCTATTAGTGACGGGGAATGATATGGAATTGATAGAGAAGGTGAAGCAAGATCTATTTGCGGTTTTGAGATGTCGACTTGGGAAAGATGTCTTATTTTTTGGGTTTGGAAGTCAAACAGGCTTCATATGAGATCTTCATATGTCAGAAAAAATACATGAATGAAATTCTAAAGAAGTTTCAAATGGAAGATTGTCGAAGTGTAAGCACTCCTATGGCTGCTAAAGAAAAGCTACAAAAGAATGATGGAACAGATGCAGTAGATGATTCTATGTATAGAAGTCGATTGGGTGTCTCATGTATCTTACAAAGAACTGATATTTTATTTTTATTTGTGTGAGTATTTTATCTAGGTTTATGAGTAGTCCTAGTCGATTACATTTGATTGCAGCAAAAAGGGTATTAAGATATCTCAAAGGAACATTGTTCTTTGGTGTGAAGTTTAAGAAATGTCGAAGTTTAATCTGCAAGGATTTTCGATAGTGACTGGGCTGGTTCGGTGGATGACATGAAAAGTACGTCCGGGTATTGTTTCAATATTGGTTCTGCTTGTTTCTCCTGGTGTTCCAAAAAGCAAGAGATTGTAGCTCGCCTATCTGCAGAGGCCGAGTTTATAGCAGCTACTGCAAACCGCAAATCAAGCTTTGTGGCTGAAAAAGATAATGAAAGATCTCGTGGTTGAATTCTAGTGATTGCATTGAAGTTAACGTGGATAATCAAAGGCGTTAGCAATATCTCGAATCCAGTTTTCCATGGCAAAACCAAGCATTTCAAAGTCAAATTTTTCTTTCTGCGTGAGGTGCAACAAAGTGGCGAAGTTAAGTTGGTCTATTGCGGATCGAAGATCAACTTGCAGACATGTTCACAAAACCACTTCAAGCTGGAAGATTTGAAGTACTAAGAAAGAAAATTGGAGTATGCAGCAGCAACTGATCCAAGGAGGAGTTTGTTGGATTATAATGTCTCCGTTGCTGTTTTATGTTTTCTTTTATTTATTCTGTTTTCTGCTGTTTTTACTCTGTTTTACTCTGTTTTTTTAATTAAAAAACAGCCAAGTTCAATGTAGTTATTTGTTTAGTGTTTTTGTTATTTTCTAGGAAGTTAATAGCACGTTTGTGTGCAGTTAAGTGTTGCACGTACGTGAGCAGTTTTTTGTTTTGTATTTAGGGGTTGTACTTGACAGTTTTTTTTAAGCACAAGACGTATGAAGTGCTCTGTTTTTTCATCTTCTCTCTCTCTCAAAAACAGAAATTTTTCTGTTTTGATTGGTGTTTTTATGAGTTATAACACATTTGCGGCGATGCCGGTCGAGCTTCACGGTGAGGCCGGCCGACGCAGAGATTGAGCTTTATTTGGGCTGCCGGTGACGAAGACAATCCATTTTCTGCTGGTTTAATCTCATCATCAGAACACTCGGAGCAGATCAAGTGCTCAAGCTTTCTGGCTTCTTCAATAATTATACCCACGCACGCTGGATGCTACCAGTCCTTGCATCCTTCACACTTATAATTTCATCCTTGACCATTGGTGATCTTTGGGTTTGATCTCCAACCTGCTTCCCTCTACTCTCATGCCAAGCTACTGCCGCGTGATTGACAAACAAAGAGGTGTTTGTATCCTTTCCTACGGGCTTTTTTCATCCAAAGACTTGCAAGACTCCACAGGTTGCTTCTCACTGGAATGGGAGTCCCAGCAGCGACATCCATAAGATCGGGGAAGAAGAACCACCATCCCTTTCTTGCTTCTTTCCTCTTCCCCGGACCACGTCACCGATGCGCGTGCCTCGTTTTGAAGGACTTCTGCCGCATCTGAAGAATTGGAGTATTTCGGCGAGGGAAGCGACACTTTGTTCTCTCCTCACGGCTTCAAGCGGATCCACTCGTAGCAACCTTCGAGGGGGGCGTCCATGGCGACGTCGTAGTCGTACCTGCGGAGATTTCTCCGCGAACCACTACCGTCCGTGCTCCTCCGACGCAGCTCTTTTCTCTGGCTCCTTCGCTCCCCCTCCAAAATAAACCCCCCTTTTCTCTCTCGGTCTCTCTCCTTTTAACGGCTAGCAACCGGCGTGCCCGGCTTCTGCCACGCCAGCTGTCGTTGCCGGTCTGCCCCCGACCACCAACACCGGTGCGAGGCTCGCGCCTCTCCCCTCCGCCTCTGTCCTTGGTCCTCTCGTTCGCGTACGTCCTTCTCTTTTCTGGAGAACCGTGGGGGAAAGAGAGGGAGAGGAAGAAGGCTGGGCTGGTCTTGGGGAAAATAAAGGAGAAGTGGGCCGACCCAGGTGAAAAGAAAGAAAAGGGAAAGGATTTGGGCCAACCAAGCCCTCGAGCCCGGTTTCGCATCTCTCTTTTTTCCTTTTTTTTTTTTTTGAAAATTTTAATGATTAACATTAATAATGCAAATATTCCTAACGCTAGTATGTGATGCAATTTATTGATTTTTTTTTGGTAAGTAATTTAGTGAAAATTATTCACTTCACTCTCCCTCTCTCTTTAATTAATTTTTTTAAAAGATCAAATTTTTTATAATTTTTTATAATTTTTTTATAATTAATACTAGTGATGCTAATGCTTCCAATATCAATATGTGATGCAATTTAATGAAAATTAATTTTTATTTAGAAATTAAAAATTAATCCATGATTTTTTATATGATAAAGCCCTTAATAAAATGGCCAAATTTAGGTGTCAACAAGAACCTAGTCTCGACAATGATCAATTGGGTAGAAATGTCCTTAATTTTATGTTTCATCAAATTAACTTACAATGTATATATGATCGGCTGGTTGTATCAATATGCAAAGTTATGTTTGTAGTCAGTGGTGAGCACGATTCGTCAATTTTGATATGGTAAAGTTTCCGCCAAACCTTGGTCCTCAAAACAATTAACTTCAAAATCGTATTTAACTATGCTCTTTCTTTATGAATGAAAATCAATTACCAAGAGTTCTTTTTTTTTCATGCCCTCTTTCTCCAACAGGCCTCTTGCTGAGCCTCGCCCATCCACATGTCGAGCCTTCCAGCCAGAATGCTTTTAAGACCATACCTTGCTCTATTTTTTTTTTTTTTTTAATGGAGGGATCCTTTTTTTTTCTTTTCTTAATTTGGACGGTTTCTTGTTTTAATCACATCTAATGTATCTTACTATAGAAGCCAACGTTTGGAAATTCTCTTGCAAATTTTGTTTCAGCTCATACGCTTGTGCACAATCAATCTGATAGAGTAATTCTGATTAGCTTACCTTAATTTTTCAGGTTGGATGTTCATTTAATGTTTTTAGCAGACGAAAACTTGGGATAATTAAGAGAACCAAAAACTTTACCTCCCTATTTAGAAAATCTTGTCGTAAATGCGCTTTGACTTTTGTTAAATCTGAAATCCCTAAACTATTCACACCTTACCAATAATTAACGTGTGAATTTACATATAACCTGCTTATATTTTTAAAGTTAGAACAATATTTTAACTATTGACGTATTATTTACTTCCACCATTGAATTTTTAACAGACAAGCTTTATATTAAGTAACTAGATGCGAAAATACTGCAATGTTTAAGAGAGTGACTTACTTTTCGTAATACGCATCTTGAGTATATTAGTAATTTAAAAATTATTGATTAAAAATGCTTAATAAACCAAGAATGAACGGATGTTTTTTTTTTTCAGAAAAGCGCTGGATCCCTTCTTTCTCCCATGATGATATTGATTATGCATCCTTTATTTCCGATGGACTACATTTTCTTTTAGGCAATTGTACTTGATCTCGTAAATTAATTAGGAATATGTGAAGATAGTTAGCTTATATTTTACATATTTCACTCGTCCTCTGAGATTGATAACATTTTTATGAAATAGATTTGAATATTAAATAAGTTCATATCAAGACAATCGAGTTTGGCCCTTCTTGATTGCCCATTTGATTTGGACGGAGAAGGCAAAGAGTTTGGTCCCTACCTCCGAGGTTTGCGGATAGGGCCAGGCCACACGGCAAAAGAAAAAGGAAAAAAAAAGGAGGAGAATGTCTTACCGTTGGTGCTTTTACGCGAAAATAAATGTCTTCGCTCTACTTCTTTTTAGGTTCAAAAGTAGATGGAGGGTTTTGTTTTGGGGGCAAAATTAGGGGGACCGATGGAATTTTACATGTTCTAATGGCACTTTTTCATCCCGTTGTAAAGTAAACCCATTAGAAATTTACATGATTTGGAAAGTGCAAAGAGTGGAGTTGAGATAATGTAATAAGAGGTGTTGTCATGTGACACACCTCGATGACCAAAAAAAAAAGATAGAAATAGTGTATCTTCCCTGTATAGGCCATACGCAGTCCTTGGATTTTTAATTTGCCTAATCAAGTCATCAAATTTGCATGGCTTTTCTAATTAAATCTTTCCGATTCTGAATTTGGTAACTTGGAGCTCTTGTGTTCAACGAAGTGAGCAAGAATCCAACATGAAAAAGACCTTTGGTTGTCATGAACCATCAATTGATCAACGACTATAACTAGGCCAAGAGCAACAAAATTTTTCAATACGATCGTTATGTACAAGCTTTTCATGTTAGACTCTTGCCACCTTTGATGGACATATCGGCTCCGGTGAAAGTAATAGAACTTAGTGTATTTACCCTATTAAAGTAAACAGCATCACGTAGAAGGATGATTTCTAGGACTAAAAGCATCTACCCAACCATCGAACACAATGCTTAATCATTGAGCCCCGGTCATGGATAAAGCCAGATGGACATTCATCGTGTCTCAAACCTTTAAATTAATTAGGCTCACGTTTAATTCCCTGAATCGCGATTGACACCAAAAGCCTTCCCTGTAAAATTTAATGAAAGAGATGTCTCAAATCCCGGCTTCTCCCAGTTTTATCGATAGTAGAAGACAAAGCAAGGAAAAGATGTACGCTGATAACAAGATAGCCCACTTTATGTAAATTCCCGATCTATAAAATGCTCCTATTAACTTAATTGTTTTGTGAGTTGATCCATTGTTTTGGCACCTTTTCTATCACATACAAGGAAAATTTGCTGAATTTTGTGTTTACATAATCAAAATGTAAATATTCAATTTGGTTCACCAACACCCTGTTGACACCTAATTTTTTGCCCAAATTATTGCATATAGATTAATTAATTAAAAAAAAAAAAAGAAAAAAAAGATAAAAAAAGTTAAAAAAAAAAAAAAAAAAAAAAAAAAGGTGTGGCCAATGATCTAAATGTGACTAGCCAAGCCCAGGAGGTCAGATTGGAATTAAAATGGCAAATTGGGGCAAAAATGCAATTTCCAAAAGTTGAGGGACCAATTCGCAAATTTTGCAAAAATTTCACCCGAGCCCTTAAATCATCATCTTAGCCCCCAATTAAGTTGAAATTGAACTTGGGTCAGGTCTAATTAATCGAATCGGGCAAAAAGGACCTAATTGCATTGAATTTGACATTTTCGGGCAAGAAAATGGCCAACTTTGAGGGACTTTCTTGCAAAATTGGGTGGAGAAAATTGCGAAAAATGGTCAAGATCTTAAACTACTATACATGAGCTTGCTAATTAATAAAAAACGCAGCCAAATTAGTGGATTAAAGCACTCAAATCAGCAGCCAAAACTCAGTCCACGAGTTGGTCTTAATTCGGAGTTGCTGAGTAAGCAATTTGGTGGCCCCACCATATCCTCCTCAGCCGCCCAATCAGCCCGATCTTTGCACGTGATGGAAGACCGTATATAGTAGTGCAAGTGGACGAAAATTGGCCAGGGATAAGCTTCTGACAGCACCGGAAATTTGCAGCAAAACCTGCACACTCAACAGCTGCAGAATTAAAAAAATTGGCTAAGTCAGGAGAGTGGGTGGACTAGCTCAGTTGGCAGGCTTGGTAGGGGGGCAAAAAGCTGACCAAAAATCCCTCAATTCATGGGATAAGATCACTGAAGCAAGGTCTTTCAAGTAATGAGAGAGAGGAGACGAGAGGGAGAGGGGAGAGCTCGTAATCGTTCTCCAAACACACCTTCAGAAGCAACTCCAGAAAAGAGAAACCCAGAAATTCCAGACCGACAGGGAGAGAGAAAAGGGAGATTTTCACACATCTGCGGCCAAAATTAGCCAAAACCTTCAACTAGAGAGTGAAAAATCATTCAAAGATCTTTCCAACCATAGGTCGCACGTCCCAAATGAAGATCGGGAAGGCCTCCTAAAGCCCCCGAAACAGTGCCCTCCTGGCGGGCTGAGAAAGTCCGAAATTTTTCTAAGTGTTGAGCCCGGTTGGTCACGAGCGAGGAAAAGCGAGTGTATTTGGGAAAATAGAGAGATAAATGAGGAAAGAAATGAGTTACAAGACAAACTAGAGTACACATCTCTTGGGTTGGTTTTAACTTGGCCAACAAAAGAGGTCCGGAAGCCTCATTTTGGAGGTCAACGAAAACCTTCGTCGTCAACTTTTTCTTCTGCAGATCTCAATTTCAGCTTGAAGGAACCAACTTCCACGTGCTTCCAGAGGACAATTTCGTGGTTTTCTTGGCCAAGAGTCACTTGAAAAAGAACCTAGGGAGTAAGGTAAGCATCCTAGATGTATTTTTATTCGAGTTTGAACATGTTTTGATCATGAAAATCGAGAAGGAAACTAGTCCGAAGAACTGATTTCTGAAGCTAAAATTTTTTCTAAGTGTTTAAAACCTCTTCAATGCCCCTACATGCTTGACTTGTTACTCCCCTTTGCATGCTTTTTTTGTCGTTGTGACTTTGATGAATGTTACATGGGAGTACAAATGATGCATAGGATAACCCGGTTTGGTCTTTAAATCTCCTTGTGAACCATGAAACCATCTATAACATGAGCCAAAAACCACATTGAGACATGGTTGGCCAGCATAGATCATGCATGAATGCTTCTTGGAGAGTTCATTTTGATGCGTTCGGTTGATCGTTTTCGATGATGTTTGTTGCATTTGAAAGTAAGTGTTACTTATTTTCATCTAGATGGAGTAATATTTCATATAGATGTGGCATGTGATGGTTGTCGGAGCTTCAATCTGAGCATTTGACATGGCTGTTTGACTTGGGTTCATCACCAGATTTGCAAAACAGCTCCAACCCGCATATTGGAGGCCGTTTTCAGTTCGGTTTTTGCATGTTCTAGGCTGTGATTTCTAGTTAAACATATTCCTTGCATGTGGTAGTATAATCTTGATCCTTTACCTCCGCATGAGATTGCTTATGGGTCGAGATTGAAGGCCACGAACATGACCCGATGAAGACGTTTTGAGGTGATTTGATGCAAGTCAAGTATTCGATAAAATGTTGGAACCAAGTTTCAACCTTGAAACGGTCGATTTAAGCTCTATTATTGTAATATTTATGTGCTGTGTTGTTAAATGTTAGCATAGATCGGTTTAAGAAATTATTATTATTATTTTTAAAAAATAATTAAAAAAAGAGAAAAATATGAAAATTTCAAAAATATCAAAAAATGTTAGATAGCATCAAATTAGGATATAAATGACATATATGAAATTTTCCTAATTTTAAAATGTCATTTTCCTAATTTAATGCTATTTTGGTATTTTATAATCATTTTTGTAAATAATCCATTTTGCGTAGATTAAAACTATTTAAAGTAATTTCATGCATATTTGAATTCTCATTTTGCTCACGGGGTCCTGTCCCGGGGCGTGATAACAAGGCCATGTAATATTATTTGCCCGACTTGTATCGGGTTTACCTTTTTTGCGTTTATTTTCAAGTCATTTCAATTTCTTGGATGCTTACTTACGCGCTGTTTTTCATTAATTTGAGTGTAAATTTCCCTTCTAAATTATGTTAGGATTAATTTAGACATTAAAAAAAAACTACAAAAAAACATTTGTATGGACATTTAGTGGTTTCATAAAGATTATAATTGGTAATCAAGATTGTATGGCCATTTAGATAAATAACCTTCCAAGTTAGTGGTACCGCAAGGGCGCTAATAGAAACATTGGCGTAAACAAGTCCCCGTTCCTAGAAATCTCAGGTTGCGTATGAATCGAGACAACACTCCCGTGTCTTGATTGGTTTCTAGCCGACCTCCATAGGCTAGTGGCGACTCCTAGAATTACATAGGTTGTTAAGAACTAAAAAATTCAAAATCCAATGTCGCGTGAGGTATGGGCTTGGGAGAGCTCGCGCCTAATTTAGGGCCATTGGTCCGCCTCTTTAGGCAAATACCCCTAAACCTCTCTTCCTTTTCCCCCGGACGGAAAAAAAGAGGTCGTGACACACCCTATAAGATCTTATTATATACATAGTTAAACAATTTACAGGAATTCGAACAGCTAGTATAATTAGCATATTAGGTCATATAAGTTACTAATCATGTGAAGACATGAAAAGATTTTGACAGGCTTTGGAAGTTATAATTTTATTGTAATGAAGATTTTCTTAGTAATCCTATAAAAAGTTTACTAACTTTTTCATTAGAAGGAATTACTAATTATTTATTAGAAAACTTCCTAAGTCTCTTTATTGGCAAATGAGATTCGACTTGCAAAATGGAGTACAGTCATCGGGTAATACTTTTTCTACAAAGCATATTATTTTTAGTTCATTTACAAATACAGACAAGAAAATGCAATTAAAGAATTTAAAATGGTCAAATTGGTCAATTGTGAAGTAGAACCGTGAGTGCCATGACATGGGGTGTCGTATATGTGGCAAGACATCACACATGAGAAGTTTCAAGAAGATTATTCCATGGAAAATCTCTATGGCACTAAAATTTTCCATACGTAGGGGACCAGCATGAAATTTTGTGTTCCAATAATGCCCATTTAAGAAGACTTTGACTTTGACCTTATAGAGAGGACCATGTTGATCACTTCACAATACAAAAGGCACTTTATCACAAGTGAAAATGCTTGCTGAGCTTGGTCCATCCACATGTTGGGCCTTCGAGCCAGTGTGCTTTAAGACCATACATTACTCTATATTTTCTTTTTAATGATGGGATCAATTTTTTTTTCTTTTTTCCTTTTTTTTTATTTGGACGGTCCCTTAATTTAATCGTATGTTGTATCATATTGTATCTTAGTATATAAGTAACTTTTGGAATTTCTCTTGCAAATTTAGTTTCAGCTCATATGTTTGATGTGTTTATTCAATCTAATGGAATGACTTCGGTCAACTTACCTTAACATTTTAGGTTAAATGCTCATTTAATGAATTTTGCACACGAAAACCAACCAAAGGATAGACTCCCACATTATTAAAATCTTGCAGTAAATACGCTTTGATCTTTGTTCGATTCAAAATACTTAAACTTTCACAAAATGCGAATTATTCACACATGATAATCTGTTAATATTTTTGAAAATTAGAACAATATTTTAACTTTTGACATTTTTATTTTCACCATTGAATTTTAAACGGACTAGTCTTTTATAAAGTAACGAGATGTGAAAATACCGTAATATTAAGAGAACAACTAATTTTTTGTAATGTGCATCGCGATTTTATTAGTAATCTAAAAAATTATTGATCAAAAGTGCTTAATAAAACGAAAATGAACCCATTTTTTTTTAGATCAGAGACTAGGCGAGGGTGGTGCTGGGCCAATCGAAGGAACAGATGGCCCTCGAAGCAAAACCACCACTGGAGGACACAAGTCACGGTAGAAATGCACTGGATCCCGTCTTTTTCCCATATCGGAATTGATTTATTTATCATTTATTTTCTGATGGAATACATTTTCATTTTTGCACAATTATATGTGATCTTGTGGATTAGTTAGGAATATGTGAAGATAGTTAGCTTACTTTACATATTTCACTCGTCCAAGGAGATCGATGATATTTTATGAAATAGATTTGAATATGAGATAAGTTCATATCAAGTCAATTAAGCTTGGCTTTGTTGGTTACGCATTCGGTTTGGACGGAGCCCAATGAGATTTGAGGATGGAGCCGGCCCATGTAACAAAAAAACAAAAGAAGAATCTCACCGTTGGTGCTTTTACTCAAAAATTAATATCTTCCCTCTACCTTTTTTTAGGTTCATAAGTAGATGGAGGGTTGTTTTTTCAAGCAAAATTAGAGGGACCAATGGTGTTTTGCATGTTCTAATGGCACTTTTTCAGCCCATTCTGATGGGTGTGAAGTAAACCCATTAGAAATTTACATGTTTTGAAAAGTGAAAGAGTGAAATAGAGATAATATAATTCGATTTATTGTTAAGTAGCGCGCCTCAATCATCCAAAAAAAAAACATAGAAGTAGTCTGCCTTGCCAATAGGGGCCTTGCAAAGCCCTTGGACCTTTAAGTAGCCTAATCATGTCATTAAATTTATATAGCTTTCCTAACAATTGTTTTCAACTCTAAATTTGATTAACCAAAGCTCATTTGTTCAACGAAGAGGGCAAGAGTCCGACATGAAAAAAATCTTTTTCCATTTTGAGCTATAGGAACATAGTTTGCAGGCAATCATCATGTCGCCAGCTTTTAAAATGAGTAAGGATCATGCCTATTTCCAAGTCAACAATATCGTAAAGTCCCTAAATCATGATTGACAACTAAAATGGCACAAACAACTTCTGTGCAAATTTTTATCAAAGAAAGCTCTCAGATGCGAGCTTTTTCCATTTTATCATCTAAAAAAAAAAAAAAATCAAAACAAATAAAAGATGTACTTCGGTAATGGGATATACCAATTTACATGAATTCCCAATCTATGAAGTACGCTCCATTCGCTTAATCATCCTTTAAGTTGATCCATTGTTTCAGGACCTTTTCCATCACATATGAGGAAAATATGCCCAATTTTGCATTTACATAATCAAAACGTAAATGTTCAACTAGGTGCCCCAACACCCTCTAAGATCTTATTATATCCACATTTACACAATTTACAAGAATTCGAATGCCCAGTATAATTGGCATATTATATCATGTAAGTAACTAATCGTGTAAAGACGTGAAAAGATTTCAACAGGTTTTGAAAGTTCTAATTTTATTGTAATGAAGATTTCCTTCATAATCCCATAAAAAGCTTACTGGATTTATCATCATAAGGAATTACTAATTATTGATTAGAAACCTTCCTATGTCTCTCTACTGGCAAGTGAGATTCAACTTGCAAAATGGAGTACTGTCATTAGGTAATACTTTCTTGGCAAAGCATATTATTTTTAGCTCATTTACAAATACCGACAAAAACCACAATTAAAGAATTTAAAACAGTCAAATTCATCAATTGTCAAGTAGAGTTGTGAGTCTCATGACATTAAGTGTCATACACGTGTCAAGACATAGTGTGCACAAGACACTTCAAGAAGATTTTTCCATGGAAAATCTCCATTGCACTAAAATTTTCCACACGCAAGACACCACCACCATGGAAATTATGTGTCTCAATAATGCCATTTTAAGAAGACTTTGACTTTGACCTTATAGAGAAGACCCGTGTTGATAACTTCACGATACAAGATACAAAAGGGGTTTTATCATAAGTGGAAATGTTAAATTGCAAAATGGAAAGGCATTAGTTCCTCCGCCTCCTTTATTTCCACTTGTTCTTTTATTCCTCCCTTCGCTTTCCTTCACCCCTTTGCCCTCCTGACCAACACAATGTCTTGCTCCATCTTAAAAATTTCTTCGTGCTTGATAGCATGGCATCATGGCATCCGACTCTCGTGATTAGAATGATTATGTTGTGTCATATCCAAAGACGAGCATCTTTTCCATCGCTGATGAGGAAAATGTGCCAAATCTTATGTTTACATAACCAAAAAGTAAATGTTGAATTTAATGCCCTGATATTCTTGAGACCTTTTATTACACGTGAAGAACAATTCTCAATAATCCAACCACTTAGTATGATGAGCATATTAAGCGTGAGTTTGGTTGGACTTTAGAAATGGATTTTGGGTGCAATGCAAATACTAAAAGCAAAAGCTTTTTAAGAAAGGGCAGTCGCATGACCTCGGGCGGCCATCTCATGGGTTGTGCAACCTTGATGGTCACCCTCACAAAGAAGTTGAACAATAACAATGAGGGGCAAATTCATCAATTGTGAGTCTCATGACATTAAGTGTCATACACGTGTCAAGACATAGTGCGCACAAGACACTTCAAGAAGATTTTTCCATGGAAAATCTCCATTGCACTAAAATTTTCCACACGCAAGACACCACCACCATGGAAATTATCTGTCCCAATAATGCCATTTTAAAAAGACTTTGACTTTGACCTTATAGAGAAGACCCGTGTTGATAACTTCACAATACAAGATACAAAAGGGGCTTTATCATAAGTGGAAATGTTAAATTGCAAAATGGAAAGGCATTAGTTCCTCCGCCTCCTTTATTTCCACTTGTTCTTTCATTCCTCCCTTCGCTTTCCTTCACCCCTTTGCCCTCCTGACCAACACAATGTCTTGCTCCATCTTAAAAATTTCTTCGTGCTTGATAGCATGGCATCATGGCATCCGACTCTTGTGATTAGAATGATTATGTTGTGTCATATCCAAAGACGAGCATCTTTTCCATCGCTGATGAGGAAAATGTGCCAGATCTTATGTTTACATAACCAAAAAGTAAATGTTGAATTTAATGCCCTGATATTCTTGAGACCTTTTATTACACATGAAAAACAATTCTCAATAATCCAACCACCTAGTATAGTGAGCATATTAAGCGTGAGTTTGGTTGGACTCTAGAAATGGATTTTGGTTGCAATGCAAATACTAAAAGCAAAAGCTTTTTAAGAAAGGGCAATCGCATGACCTCGGGCGGCCATCTCATGGGTTGTGCAACCTTGATGGTCACCCTTGCAAAGAAGTTGAACAATAACAATGAGGGGCAAAATTGAAAAACTAAAGAATTCGTGGGGATAACAATGGGAAAAAAATATATTTTAACCAAAATTTTAGTATTCGGTGAATGTTATTTCGAAATAGTTGCCAAATTCTCCAGCATTTCCTCAAGAGGCTTTGAAGGCCAAAAGCCCATTGAAAAAGCTAACCAATGTGAAGAAGTGAAAAGATTTCGACAGGATTGAAACTTATTATTTGTCATAATGAAAGTTTCCTAATGATTCTATGAAAAGCTCAAGAGCTTTGTCGTAGAGTTATTAACTTTTGATAGCCAAGTTACGAATTTTTATTTGTGTTTTTTAATGGACAAATCGTTACAATCATCCTAATTCTCTCTACTAGCAAATGAAATATACAAAATACGCTTTGTTGTTCTTTAGCTTATTTACAAATACCAACAAAAATTGCGATAAATGAACATAGGAAACTCAAATTTGTAAGTTGTCAAATCGAGTTGTTAGTACTGCGACATGGAATTAGTACATGTGCCACAACATCACGATGCAAGGGGACCTTTCATGAAGACCTTTTCTTGGAAATTTATGGCACTGAATTTTTTTTCATGCCCAACTAACCCCGCCAAGACAATAAAATAAAATAAAATAAAGAATACCATTTATGTAACCCCAGTAATGTCATTTCATGAAGACTTTGATTTCTATCAAACCACGTCTTTTCTTTCCCTTCTCAATTGTAGCAGTAAAATACTTCACAAGCATTTCTTTGAAATTAATCGTCACCAAGTAACCGAGAGAGAGAGAGATTAATTTCCAAGAAGAGTTTAACATTAAAATTTTAAGGCACTAATAATTTTCTACACCCAACTAACCCTACTAGGGCTCTTCCAATGGAGATTCAGTGATTCCGATTATTTTATTTTAAGAAGACTTTGACTTTGACCTTTAAGAGAAGGCTCACGTGATCACTTCACACTACAGAGTGGCTATATAAGCGGAAGCACTCTCCTCCACTACTAAACTCGCTTGCATGCTAAATTGCAAAATGGGGTGGCATCAAATCCTCCGCCTCCTTTGTTTTCACTTTTGCTTACATTTGTCCCTTTGATTTGCTTTGCCCCTTTGCCCTCCTGACCAACGTGATGCCTTGCTCCATTTTAAGAATTCCTTCGTGTTTGATAGCAAGGAATTAGACCCCTATTATTGGTATTCCAGTGACTCCCATTATCAAGAGCCATACCTTGTCAAGTCTTATCCAAAGACAAGTTCATGGTACAATGGCATGGATTGCTGCTCATGGGACAGTGCCGCTTGTGATGGTGCCACTAGTAACACCATCGGTCTCGTTCTCACTTGCAGTTGGCTTCATGGCACTCTCCATTCCAATGGCTCCCTCTTTCTCCTTCGCCATCTTCGAAACCTCAACCTTTCTCGTAATGACTTTTCTAGCTGTCAAATTTCATCTAATCTAAGTGCATTTGCAACATTGACTCATCTGAATCTCTTTGGTTCATCCTTTTTGGGGTTCTATTCCCAGTGATATCTATGCCTCTCCAAGTTGGTGTCGCTTGATTTCTCTAACAATTATTTTTCGGTAGACACACGTTGGACAATTCAATTTTCACAATGCTTGTTCAAAATCTAACAACATTGAGAAAGCTTGTTCTTGATGAAGTAGACATGTCCATGGTTTCACCAAAGTCTTTTGCGAATTTGCCTTCTTCTTTGACATATCTAAGCGTCGGTTCTTATTCCTTAGGGGGGATATTTACATATGCCATTTTTCGATTACCGAGCCTCACCACTCTCTATTTATTTTACAATCATAACCTGTCTGGGATTCTTCCCAAATCCAATTGGACTAGTCCTCTTGAGTCTTTGTCTCTATGGAGTATGAGTTTTTCAAGAGAAATTCCCGATTCAATTGGTAACATGAAGAATTTAACTGTTTTAGATCTTGAGAATTGCAAATTCACTGGACACATCCCCTCATCAATGTGGAATCTCAACCAACTCCAAGTTTTGTGGATTGACGGGAATAGCTTTTGTGGGGTTGTAGAGTTTGAGTTATTTACAAAGCTTCAAAATCTCCGAATGCTTTTTGTTTCTCAAGAACTAAATCTAATCTATGATACACTCGAGTATACATTCTTGAAGCTTGAAATGTTGGGGTTGCATTCTTGCAACTTGACCAAGCTTCCCTATTTCTTGAATTCATTGAAAAGATTAACATACTTAGACCTCTCTTCAAATAGGATTGGTGGGGAGATCCCGATGTGGTTTTGGGGAATAAGCCATGATGCATTGGAAACATTAGTTCTTTCTAATAACCTTTTGGAGGGAGGTATACAACTATTGAATGATTTCACTAGTGAGATCCCCTCCTTGATTTGCCAGTTTAGCTCTCTACAAAATTTAGAATTATCTAATAATAATTTCTCTAGAAATATGCTATTATGTTTAGGTAATATAACTAATCTCGTGTTTATGAACTTGAGTAATAATAGATTGCAAGGACCATTACCGTGCTCCCTAGTCAAATGCATGAACTTATCAACACTAGATCTCAATCATAACAAGTTTAGTGATATCTTCCAACATTGGCTAAAAGCATCGCAACTGTATACCCTCGATTTGCAATCGAACAAATTTTATGGTAGGATCAACCTCACTACCTTTGGACTCTCCTTCCCTACTCTTCAAAATCTATTTATTTCCAACAACAATTTCATTGGAATAGTGGCCCACAGAGTTCTTCTCAAACACCTCACTAGGTATTATAGATTTGTCCGACAACAAGTTTGGAGGGCCAATTCCGCTTCCATCTCTTGTCACATATTATTATTCTACTGCAAGTAATAACATAACTAGAAAGATCCCCTCTTTGATATGCAATGCCACCTGGCTCGAGATCATTGACTTGTCCTACAACAGCTTAACGGGCAGCTTGCCTCAATGCTTAATAAATTTTAGCATCGATCTGTTAGTTTTGAACTTGTGAATGATTCACCTCGAGGGCACAATTCTTGAATATTTTTCTTCGAGAAGTGGCTTGATGACTCTTGACTTGAGTCGAAATCGGTTTCAAGGCACATTGCCCTAGTCACTTGTAAAATGTAGATATCTAGAAGTTCTGGATCTCAGTCACCATTAAATAAAGGAGACATTTCCAAGATGGTTAGGAACACTCCTAGGCCTAAAAGTTCTCGTTTTGAGGTCCAACAATTTGAAGAATCTTTTGGATAATCCCAGGGGAGCTCACCTCTTTCCCAAGTTACACATTTTGGACCTCCCCAACAATAGCTTTAGCGGTCCTTTGCCAACCAACTTGATAATGAAACTGAAAGGCATGATGAATGGTGAAAATGTGCAAGACACATCAACATATATGACTCGATCTTTTCGACGAGGAACATATGAAAATTTAGTGGCCATGATGATGAAAGGGATAGAGGTTGAGCTAGTGAGGATCTTGATATTCCTCATAATTATTGACTTGTCGTGCAACTTAGGGGCGAGCATGGTCCGAATTGGGTCGGTCCACCCCCTAACCCTAGGAACAACCTACATAGTGTTGTTCCTCAATTTTTGGGACCAAGGACTGACCCTATTAAGCCTAGGACCGAGGATCGGATAGACCCAATGGATTCGGTTTGGTTCCAAGGTCAACCCAGGATTGACTAATAATTTTTTAATTTCATTTTTTGTACTTCCTGAAAAGGCAACCGACAACCAGACCGACCTAATGGATTCAATGACGAGTGAGGTTAGTGAAGAGAGGTGAGTGGTGTAAGTGGCCAGCATCAAGTGGGGCGAGCACCGAGCAGTGAGCAGCGCAAATGACTAGAAGCGAGGGAGGCGAGTGTCGAATGGCGAGCATATAAGTTGTTTCTTTCAATTTTGGCAAGTTAAAGACTAAGAGGACAAAGAGGACATAAGAGAACGAGTACTTGAGGAGAATACCATGAGGAGCTATTTACGTCGTGAGAACGCTGTAAAGACTCCTCATAGAGACATTTTCCTCATTTGTAAATATGACTGTTGATGCCGTAAAAGACATTAAAAGTCTAAGCTATTAAAGAACAGTGTAAAATTATTTTGACTCATCACTAAGGAGTCGTTTAATGCTATTGATGTCGTTAGACATAGGATTTTCATTATTTAAAAAAATTAATAATATATTATTATATATTATTATATATAATATATAATATATCTAAAATATTATATATATATATATATATATATATATATATATATATATATATATATATATATATATATATATATATATTATACACAATGAGGGTTGGTTCGGCTTGGACCAACCTTAAATTCCCAGGTTTGAGGACTAACCTACACAATACTGGTCTAGGGATCTTAGGACCAAGTATCGACCCAATCTCCCTAGGAACCGAACTAGGATTGACAGGGTTTGGCCAATCCAGGGTCAGTCTAGAGTTGACCCTAGACCGATGCTCACCCCTAGTGCAACTCTTCCAAGGGAACATCCCCGAAGTTATTGGACATCTTCACTTTCTTGTAGGGCTCAACCTTTCTCATAACTATCTTACCGGTTCCATCCCACCGACTCTAGGGAACTTGACTAATCTTAGATAGCTTGATCTTTCTTCAAACAAGTTTAGTGGGTTGATTCCTCAAAAATTGGGAGATTTGACATCCGTTGGATACTTGAACCTCTCGAAGAACCAACTCACTGGTTGAATTCCACAAGACAAGCAATTGAGCACATTTTCAAGCCACTCGTTTAGTGGGAATTCGGGCTTATGTAGAACTCCCTTGCCAAAAACATACCCTAGCGATGCTCAACCTCCTCCACCATCATCCTTATTAACTTTTGACCGTGAAGGGCATGAGGGTTGGTTCAAATGAAAGACAGTGTGGATTGGTTATGCATTTGGAATCGTAATTGGGATTTTAATAGCATATGTAGGATTAGAAATGGGAAGGCCCAAATGGCTCATGCAAGGTGTGGAGATACTGGAGAGTGGAGCAATCGAGTGGATGGAGAAGTCAAAGCGAAAGGCTATCAAATTTCATGGGCAATGAAATTGTTTGAGGGATCTATCTTTGTAAACTAGCAATGTAAATTTAGTTAAGAGAGATGTCATCGGGACAGCTTGAAATGTCATTTCCCTTATGAAGGCTTGTTTCTAATGTCCTTTCTCGGTGCAATTTTGTATCAATTGAATTGAGAAGATGAATAATATGATCTGTCAAGCACGCGGCTTTAGACAGAAGAAGTAAAATACAAAAGAGGAAAATGAACCAAGTGCCATTAATCTCTAAAGATATCTTTTCCATCTTCTCATGTGCATAACTTCATATGTCCGTGAAGAATTAGAAGTGAAGACTATCTTTCACTCTTTCGGTCGAAGTCAGTTAATTAATTAATATGTCGAAGAATTATGTCTTGAAGGATCCACCTCGAAATCTGTGTATAGGATCAACTATTTTATCTATTAAAAGAGTAAATCTTTGGGTGGAACGTAGTTAAAGTTATGTTTTATTAAATCAACTTGAGACGGGTGTACGAGTGGTGGGTCTCGTGAACATACGAAGTTATATGAACAGTCAAAGGTTAGCAGAATTCATCGATTTCCATAACATGGGTTTATGTTAACAGAATTCATCGATCTTCAAAACAATAAACTTTTATAAACATTTTCGGCCATGCTCTTTATGAGTGAAAACCAATTACCATGAATTTTATTTCTTCTCATGCCTTCTTTGAACATAGGACTTATGTTGAGCCCAGTCCATCCGCAATCCACCTAGTTCGCTTTGCGGCATTCCTTCGCTCTTGAGGTTTGAACATAGGTTTTTTTCATTTTACTCACATCTTTTATCTTGTATCTTAGTATATAAGTGGTTTTGGAATTTCTCTTGCAAATTTCATTTCGGGCCGGTAGTTTTGACGTGCACGTTCAATCCAATGGAGTGAGTCGTGGTTGGCTTAGCTTATATTTGGAGGCCGAATGTTCACATCATGATTTTTGCCCACGAAAACTTAGGATAATCAAGACAGCCGAAATTATAATTTACAGCAACTACTCCCACACAAGAACTTTCGATGCAATCCCCGAATCAAAAATACTTTAACATTTAATGGAGAGATTAATTTTTACGATGTGTAGAGCAAGTGTATTAGTAATTTAAAATTATTCTTATTAAATTTGCTCAATTAAAGATAAATGAATACGAACTGTTTTTTATAGTGATGGGAGACAATTGCGATGATGAAAGGGAAGGGTAAGGTGAGGAAGGGGAGGGTGGTGGTGGCGGGCCCGATAGATGGGGGAGGAACAGCTGCCCCCTCCAAAGGTGAAAAACATACCACCGCTCGATGCGACAAATCATGGCCGAATTGCACCGGTGGATCCTCTTCACTTTTCCCATATTGGAAATCGTTTCTCTTCATCTTTTTAATTTCTAGAAAAACAAAATAGAAAAGGATTAAAGAATCAAAAAAGATTTGACTAACCCGAACCTCCCCGACGCTGTTGCGTGCTGTGTACGCACCTTATCGTCCCGCGGTTCTCCATCAAAAGCCGAGAAAAAGAAGAAGGAAAAAGAGAGAGAAAGAAAAGAAGGGGAGGGTGGGCTGTATTGTGTGGCTGCGATTCCCGGAGATGGCGATGGAGATTGGCGAATTCGTGGGGGACTTGTTATGGTTTCTAAGTGCGCCACGATTCTCAAGAAAGAAACTGGATATTCGACCAACCCACCCCCTCGCCGTGGCTAAGCTGTAATGACTGTTATCTGACTTTCGGATTTGGTGAATTAGTAAGGATGGTTTGGGAATGCAGGGACAGGGACGAGGATGGCACGTCATGTCCCTCTCTCATCCAGATTTTGCCCCATTGCAATGTTTTTCTTTTTTTTACACCATCATTGTTTGTCTTGTAAATTTACTTGGAATATGCCATGATATATTATAGCTTATTTTACGCATTTTACTTTAGGTAATGAGACCAATGATGCTCTTGTGGAAATTTCTTCCTAAATCTAAAATTATTTCATATCAGTCAGCTTAAACCTTGCCTAATGACCTAGATAGAGTTCAATCTCTATCTCTTCGGCTTGAAGAGTGGGATCCGCCAGCAAAAGCTAGCAATTGCAAAATTAATAAATAAACTAGGTAATGTCACGATTGGTTTTTCTATGTTTACCTACAAATTAAAATCGTCATTCCACCGTTTTTTTTTTTTCAAAAGTGTTTCTCTACTTTTTAAAAAATATCGAGCGTTCATTAGGTCATAATTTTTCTTCCAATGGTCAATTTTTGCTCACATAGGTTATTAGATTAGTGACACGAACACAGCTATACGCATGTCGTGCTATAACTCGCTCAATTTACATAAACACACTACATTGGAGTCACATTAAGCAACATAAAAAGATAATAAGAGAGAGAGAGAGATGGGTCCATTAGGACCTCCATGTAGCTCAAGCTCTAAGTTCACGGCCACCAAGGACGTTTAAGCTCAAGCTTTCCGATGCCATGGCTACTCGAACTCATGACCTTGGCCGCTCGATGTGAGCTTGCGGCAGTCGTAGCAACTTGACTTTCAGCTCGCAATCATGGTTGCAGGATTATTTCAAGCCACGAAATTTGAGGCCACGCCCACTCGAGTTTCGAGTTAGCGGCCAGGGCCACTCAATTGGTGCTTGTGAGGGGGTACTGATGATAGTTTTCACCTTGCCGTGGTTGTTAATTTTTGTGAGTTTTTGATTTGGTATGATTTAAGGAAGAAGAATAATCTGTAGGGAGAGGGAGAGGGAGTCAACATTTGAAAAAAGAAAAAAAAAAATACACATCGACAAATAAAAGGAAACAAAAATTCAGGCCAGAAAATAGTTAACGCCATGTCGGCAAATTTCATCGCCGGACCTAAGTAAGGACGATTAATGGCACTTTTTTTTAAAGTAAGGGATGGTTTTGTAGCAAAAAAGGGGGACTGACTTTGTTTTCGGGCAAGAGCAAACCCATCATAGATCCACATGATTGGAATAATTGATCAGAGACCGCAATTAGACCACGAGCATCAAACCATCCACTTTCTCTGTGCCTCAGCCATAGCAAAACGAAACTGCACATAAAATTACCCGCAGCATCGCCGCCGCCGAAGTGACAGACGACCGAAACAGTCATCCCCTCGGCGGAGCTACGACCAGCGAAGAAGCTCATAATCCGAACACTATTAATTCAATCCTCTAAACCTGAATCCTAGCAAGCTCGACCCACTTCTTGGACTATAACCAAATTCAACGGTTGCGGTTCCTCTCCTCTTGACGCACCTCATCAACATGGGACGGCGAATATGAAGACGAAAATGACGAAGAAGAAGATGTTGACGATAACGAAGTGAGGAATTACGATCAGGAGATGGGCTTCCTATTCTTCGCAGGTCCGAATTGGACGTGTACTGTCGGCGTGAGCCTCGGCCTGGACGCATTCCATGGCGTGAGTCTCTGGCACGAGCGGCAGAGGAGATTCCTCTGAGTGCTTGGCGACAAGGATGTTCACGCCGTGGACTCTGGAACTGCCGCCCTAGCGCAGGTTCGATTAGTCCGACTTTGCAGTACATGGTCGCAGGCTGTTGCAGAGCTCGTGTGGTTTCTTATCCTTCGTATCTCTCAATGTGGCTCGCTCGCTCATTTCGGTTTCAGCGGAGAAGAAGAAGAAGATCGCGACGAGTCGCAAGAGTGAGCCAGGCTTTTCATTAGAAATGGTTAAGTTGGTTTGATCGCGTCTTGTTATTCATATGTGATATCTTAGTATATAAATAACATTTGAAATTTCTCTTGCGAATTTCGTTTAAGCTCATGTGTTTAATGTGTGTATTCAATCTGATGAAGTGATTCCGATCGGCTTACCTTAACATTTTAGGTTGAACATTCATTTAATAATTTTTGCAAACAAAAACCTAGGATAATCAAGAGAACTAAAGAATTGACTCTCACATTGTTAAATTCTTGCAGTAAACACGCTATGACTTTTGCTAAATTTGAAATACCTAAGCTTTTATAATATACAAATTATTGAGTCGTGAATTTACATATAATTTTTTCTAAAGTTAGAATAATATTTTAACTATTTACATATTCTTCACTTTTGTCACTGAATTTTAAACAAAGAAGGCCTTTATTAGGTAACTAGATGCGAAAATACTGTAATGTTTAAAAGAGCGATTAATTTTTCATGGTAAGCATCACGAATTTATTAGTAATTTAAAAAGTATTGATTAAAAGTGTTTGATAAAACGAAAATGAACCGATTTTTTTTTTTTTTTTTTTTAGATCCGAGACCATAATGGAGGGAGGAAAAGGAAGGCGAGGGCGGTGCAGGGCCGAACGGAGGAAAAGCTGGCCCTCAAAGCAAAACCACCACTCGAGGAGACAAGTCACGACAGAAATGCACTGGATCCCTTCTTTTTCCCATATTGGAATTGATTTATTTATCATTTATTTTCCGACGCAATACATTTTCTTTTGAGCAATAATCCGTCATCTCGTGAATTTATTAGGTATATGTGAAGATAGTTACCTAATTTTACATATTTCACTCATCCAACAAAATCAATGATATTTTTATGGAATTCATATTATGTCAATTAAGCTTGGCCTTGTTGGTTATGCATTCGGTTTGGACGGAGCTTTTTGAGGTTTGAGGATGGAGCTGGCTTGTATAGGAAAAAAAAAAACGAGTTTGGGACACCTTGAGTGCCAAAACTTGGCACGGGGGACACTTAAGTGTCAAAACTTCGTAAAGTTACACTTAAGTGCCAGTTTCAAAGTTAAATGGAACACTTAGGTGCCACTCCGGCTAAAATCTGGCCAAATGGCTGACGTGGCAATTTTCCGACGAGTTTGATCCAAAACGGCATCATTTTGCATGCTAACGTGGCCAGAAAATGTAAAACCAACGCCGTTTCGTGTCTGATATGTAAATAATAATATAAAAATTAATTTAATTTTATTTAAACTTAATTTTATTTAAAACATTCTAAAAATTAAAAAACTTAAAAAAGGAAGGGGGGACCAAAGGGGGCGGCCGAGGGCTGCACCCTCGCCACCACCGCCTCCCCGCCATCGCCGGGAAGGGCCGGCGACAGAGGGGGAAGGGTCGGCCGAGGTCTTCGGCCCCCGACCGACTAGCGGCGAGGGCTACGAGGGCAACGGAGGGGGGAGGGTTGGCCGTGGTCGTTGGGCCCTGGCCAAGGACCGGCGACGCCAGCCGACTGGTGACGAGGGCCCGCGAGCCCTCACCCCGGATCCGGGGCAAGGGTCGCGGCCCTCGGCACCGGCCGGCCAAGGGCCGACGACCCCGCCGACCCTCCCCCTCCATCAATGGCCCTTCCGGCGACGGCGGGGAGGCGGCGGCGACGAGGGCTCATCCTCGCCCGCCCCCTTCGGTCCCCCCCTTTTTTAAGTTTTTTAATTTTAAGTTTTTAATTTTTAGAATATTTTACACATCGACACGAAACAAATGTCTCGCCTTGCATTTTCTCGCCACATTAGCGTGCAAAACAACGCCATTTTGGACCAAACTCGCCAGAAAATTGCTGACATCAACAATTTTTCGAAGTGGCACCTAAGTGTTCCATTTAACTTCAAAACTGGCACTTAAGTGTACATTTTCAAATTTTTTGCATTTAAGTGTCCCTCCGTGCTAAGTTTTGACACTTAGGCTGTTCTTCTGCAAAAAAAAAAACAAAAGAAAATGTCACCGTTGGTGCTCTTGCTCGAAAATTAATATCTCTCCTCTAACTTTTTTTAGATTCGTAAGTAGATGGAGGGTTGTTTTTGGAGCAAAACTATAGGGACCAATGGCATTTTACATGTTCTGATGGCACGTTCTTAGCCAGTTTTGATACGTGTGAAGTCAATCCATTAGAAATTTATACGATTTGAAATATGAAAAGGGTGCAATTGAGATAATGTAATTCAATGTGTTGTCAAGTAGCATACTTTCAACCCAAAAAAAAAAAAAGTAGCATACCTTGATAATCCAAAAAAAAAAAAGAAATAATGTGCCTTGCCTATAAGGGCTAGGCAAAGCCCTTGGGACCTTTAAACTGCCTAATCGGGTCATTAAATTTATATTGCTTTCTTAATGAATGTTTTCAACTCCAAATTTCATTAACTGGCGCTCATTTGTTCAACGAAGTGGGCAAGAGTCCGACATGAAAAGGATCTTTTGCCTTTGTGAGCTGTACGAACATAGTTCGCGAGCAATCATTGTGTCTACAGCCTTTAAAATGAGTAAGGATCACGCCTATTTCCAAGTCAACCAGGGTCGGAGAATATGGTAAAGTCCCTAAATCATGATTGACAACAAAATTGGCACCAAACAACTTCTCTTTTTGATCAAAAAAAAAACTTCCCTGCAAATTTTTATCAAAGAGAGCCCCAAGATCTGAGCTTCTTCCCATTTCATTATTTTAAAAAAAAAAGAAATAAAAGATGTACTTCGATAACAAGATAGACCGATTTATATATATTCCCGATCTATGAAATACGCCCCATTTGCTTAATCGTCCTTTGAGTTGATCCATTGTTTCGGGACGTTTTCCATCACATATGAGGGAAATATGCCGAATTTTGTGTTAACATAATCCATACATAAATGTTCAATTAGGTGCCCCAACACCCTCTAAAATCTTATTATATACACATTTAAACAATTTATAGGAATTCGAACACCTACTATAATTGTCATATTAGATCATGTGAGTAACTAATCATGTGAAGACGTGAAAAGATTTCGACAAGTTTAGAAAGTTATAATTTCATTGTAAGGAAGATTTCCTTTGTAATCCTATAAAAAGCTTACTGGCTTTATCAACAGAAAGAATTACTAATTATTGATTAGAAACCTTCCTAAGTCTCTTCACTGGCAAATAAGACTCAACTTGCAAAATGGAGCACTGTCATTAGGTAATTCTTTCTCGACAAAACATATTATTTTTTAGCTCATTTACAAAAACCGAAAAAAAAAAAACTGCAATTAAAGAATTTAAAATAGTCAAATTCGTCAATTGTCAAGTAGAGTTGTGAGTGTTGTGACATTGGGTGACGTACATGTGTCAAGACATCGTGTGCACAAGACGCTTCAAGAAGACTTTTCCATGGAGAATCTCTATGCACTAAAATTTTCCACACGCAAGGGACCACCACCATGGAAATTCTATGTCCCAATAATGCCATTTTAAGAAGACTTTGACTTTGACATTATAGAGAAGACCTGTGTCGATTACTTCAGGACTTTTACATTATAGAGAAGACCTGTGTCAATTACTTCACGATACAAAGGGGGTTTATCATAAGTTGAAATGCTAAATTGCAAAATGAAAAGGCATTAGTTCCTCTGCCTCCTTTGTTTCCACTCGTTCTTTCACCCGTCCCTTGGCTTTCCTTCGCCCCTTTGCCCTTGTGACCAATGCAATGTCTTGCTCCGTCTTAATAATTTCTTCGCGCTTGATAGCATGGCATCATCGCATCGGACTCTTGTGATTAGAATGACCATGTCGTGTCATATCCAAAGACAAGCATCTTTCCATCACTGATGGGGAAAATGTGCCAAATCTTATGTTTACATAACCAAAAAGCAAATGTTGAATTTAGTGCCCTAACATTCTTGAGACCTTTTATTACACATTAAAAACAATTTACAATAATCCAACCACCTAGTGAAAGAAGCATATTAAGCATGGGCTTGGTTGGACTTTAAAAATAGGTTTTGGGTGCAATGCAAATACTAAAAGCCAAAGATCCATAAGAAAGGGCTATAGCACGACCTCGGGTAGCCATCTCATGGATCGCGCAACCTCGCCGGCTGCCCTAGGTAAGAAGATGAACAATAACAATGAGGGGCAAAATTGGAAAACTAAAGAATTGGTGAGGATAACTTTGGGAAAAAATATTATTTAACCAAAATTTCAGCATTCAACAAATGTTACTTCGAAAGTGTTGCCAAACACCCCCAGCATTTCCTCAGTGGGCTTTAAAGGCTGAAAACCCCTTTAAAAAGCTTGACCACTTGAACAGCTTAACCAAATGCACCATAAATCATGTAGGAAACCAGTCGTGTGAAGAAGTGAGAAGATTTCGATAGGATTGAAACTTATTAATTTGTCATAATGAAAGTTTCCTAGTAATTCTATGAAAAGTTCAAGACCTTTGTCATAGAGTTATTAATTTTTTATAGCCAAGTTATGAATTTTTATCTGTTTTTTAATGGATTACAATCATCCTAATTCTCTCTACTAGCAAATGAAATATAAAGACTACGTTTCGTAGTTCTTTAGCTTATTTACAAATACCAACAAAAATTACAATCAAAGAACATATGAAACTCAAATTCGTAACTTTTCAAATTGAGTTGTTAGTGCTATGACATGGAATTAGTACATGTGGCATGACATTGTGACGCAAGAGGACCTTTCAAGAAGACTTTTTCTTGGAAATTTTATGGCACTAAAAGTTTTTTCACGCCCAGCTAACCTGGCCAAGATAATAAAAAAAAAAAAAAGGAATACCATATATGTAACCCCAGTAATGTCGTTTCATGAAGACTTTGATTTCTACCAAACCGCGTCTTTTCTTTCCCTTTTCAATTGTAGTAGTAAAATAGTTGACAAGCATTTCTTTTAAATTAATCATCGCCAAGTAATGGAGAGATCAATTTCCAAAAAGAGTTTTCCATTGAAATTTCTACAACACTAATAATTTTCCACACCCAACTAATCCCATCAAGGCTCTTTCCCATGGAGATTCGGTGATTCCAATTATTTTATTTTAAGAAGACTTTGACTTTGACCTTTAAGAGAAGGCCCGCGTGATCACTTCACACTACAGAAGGGCTATATAAGTGGAAGCACTCTCCTCCACCACCAATAAACTCGCTTACATGCTAAATTGTAGAATGGGGTGGCATCAGATCCTCTGCCTCCTTTGTTTTCGCTTTTGCTTACTTTCCTCCCTTCGATTTGCTTTGCCCCTTTGCCCTCCTGACCAACGTGATGCCTTGATTCATTTTAAGAATTCCTTCGTGCTTGATAGCAAGGCATCAAACCCTTGTTATGGGCATTCCAGTGACTCCTTTTATCAAAAGACACAGCTTGTCAAGTCTTATCCAAAGATGAATTCATGGTACAAGGGTATGGATTGTTGCTCATGGGACGGTGTCGCTTGTGATGGTGCCACCGGTAACGTCATCGGTCTCGATCTTACTTGCAGTTGGCTTCATGGCACTCTCCATTCCAATAGCTCCCTCTTTCTCCTTCGCCATCTTCGGAACCTCAACCTTTCTGGTAATGACTTTTCTGGCTCTCATATTTTGTCTAATCTAAGTGCATTTGCAACATTGACTCATCTAAATCTCTCTAGTTCATCCTTTTCGGGTTCTATTCCCAGTGAAATCTCTCGCCTCTCCAAGTTGGTGTCGCTTGATCTCTCTTACAATTATTATTTCGACTCGTTGGAAAATTCAATTTTCACAATGCTTGTTCAAAATCTAACAACATTGAGAAAGCTTGCTCTTGATGAATTAGACATGTCCATGGTTTCACCAAAGTCCTTTGCGAATTTGTCTTCTTATTTGACATATCTAAGCGTCAGTTCTTGTTCCTTAGGGGGGATATTTCCAGACGCCGTTTTTCGATTACCGAGCCTCACCTCTCTCTATTTATTTTTCAATCATAACCTGTATGGGATTCTTCCCAAATCCAATTGGACTAGTCCTCTTGAGTCTTTGTCTCTCTGGAGTACGAGCTTTTCGGGAGAAATACCTAATTCAATTGGTAACATGAAGAATTTAACTATTTTAGATCTTTACAATTGCAAATTCACCGGACACATCCCCTCGTCAATGCGGAATCTCAACCAACTCCAAATATTGTGGATTGATGGGAATAGCTTTTGTGGGGATGTAGAGTTTGAGTTATTTACAAAGCTTAAAAATCTCCAAACTCTTTTTGTTTCTCAAGTAAATCTAATCTACGATACACTCGAGTATACATTCCCAAAGCTTGAAACGCTGGGGCTATGTTCTTGCAACTTGACCAAGCTTCCTTATTTCTTGAATTCATTGAAAAGATTAACATACTTAGACCTCTCTTCAAATAGGATTGGTGGAGAGATCCCGATGTGGTTTTGGGGAATAAGCCAGGGTACATTTGAAATTTTGAATCTTTCCGATAACCTTTTGGAGGGAGGTATACAACCATCAAAAGGTTTCACCGGTGAGATCCCCTCCTCGATTTGCCAATTTAGCTCACTACAATATTTAGAATTGTCTAATAATAATTTCTCTGGGAATATGCCATTATGTTTAGGTAATATAACTAATCTCATGTTTATGAACTTGAGTAATAATAGATTGCAAGGACCATTACCACGCTCCCTAGTCAAATGCGTGAACTTATCAACACTAGTTCTTAGTCATAACGAGTTTAGTGATATCTTCCCACATTGGCTAAAAGCATCACAACTGCATACCCTCGATTTGCAATCGAACAAATTTCATGGTAGGATCAACCTCAGTGCCTTTGGACTCTCCTTCCCTGCTCTTCAAAATTTATTTATTTCCAACAACAATTTCATTGGACAGTGGCCCACAGAGTTCTTCTCAAACACCTCACTAAGTATTATAGATTTGTCTGACAACAAGTTTGAAGGGCTAATTCCGCTTCCATCTCCTGTCACATATTACTATTCCATTGCGAGTAATAAGATAACCGGAAAGATCCCCTCTTTGATATGCAATGCCACCTGGCTCGAGATCATTGACTTGTCCAACAACAGCTTAACGGGTAGCTTGCCTCGGTGCTCAACAAATTTTAGCACAAATCTGTTAGTTTTGAACTTGCGAATGAATCACCTCGAGGGCACAATTCCTCAATATTTTTCTTCGAGAAGTGGCTTGATGACTCTTGACTTGAGTCGAAATCAATTTGAAGGCACATTGCCCCAGTTGCTTGTCAAATGTAGATATCTGGAAGTTTTGGATCTTAGTCACAATCAGATAGAGGACACATTTCCAAGATGGTTGGGAAGACTCCCAGAACTAAAAGTTCTTATTTTGAGGTCCAACAATTTGAAGGATCTTTTGGATATTCCCAAGGGAGCTCACCTCTTTCCCAAGTTACACATTTTGGACCTCTCCAACAACAGTTTTAGCGGTTCTTTGCCAACCAACTTGATAATGAACCTTAAAGGCATGATGAATGGTGAAAACATGCGACACACATCATTGTATATGACACGATCTTTTGGATCGGGGACATACGAAAATTCGGTGGTCGTGATGATGAAAGGGCTAGAGGTTGAGCTAGTGAGGATCTTGACCTTCCTCACGATTATTGACTTGTCATGCAACTCCTTCCAAGGGAACATCCCCAAAGTTATTGGACATCTTCACTTTCTCGTGGGGCTCAACCTTTCTCATAACCATCTTACGGGTTCCATCCCATTGACTCTAGGGAACTTGACTAATCTTGAATGGCTCGATCTTTCTTCGAACAAGTTTAGTGGGTTGATTCCTCGAAAATTGGGAGATTTGGCATCTCTTGGGTACTTAAACCTTTCAAAGAACCAACTCACCGGTCGAATTCCACAAGACAAGCAATTGAGCACATTTTCAAGCAACTCATTTAGTGGGAATATAGGCTTATGTGGAACTCCATTGCCAAAAGCATGCCCCGGTGATGCTCAACCTCCTCCACCATTGTCATTATCAACTTTTGACCACGAAGGGCATGAGAGGTGGTTAAAACAGAAAATAGTGTGGATGGGCTATGCATCAGGAATCGCAATTGGGATTTCGATAGCATACATAGCATTTGAAACGAGAAGGCCCAAATGGCTCATGCAAGGTGTGAGGATGCTGGAGAGTAGAGCAACCGAGTGGATAGAGAAGTCAAAGTGAAAGGCCATCAAATTTCACGGACAATGAAATTGTTTGAGGAATATATCTTTGTAAACTAGCAATGTAAATTTAGTTCATAGAAATGTCACCGGGACAACTTGAAATGTCATTTCCCTTATGAAGGCTTGTTTCTAATGTCCTTTCTCCATATTTCTTGGTGCAATTTTGTATCATTGAATTGAGAAGATGAATAATATGATCTGTCAAGCATGCAGGTTTAGATAAAGAAGAAGTAAAATCAAAAGAAGAAAATGAACCTAGCGCCATTAATCTCTAAAGATATGTTTTCCATCTACCCATGTGCATAACTTTATATGTTTATGAAGAATTAGAAGTGAAGACTACCTTTCACTCTTTCGGTCAAAATCAGTTAATTAATTAATATGCCGAAGAATTATGTCTTGAAGGATCCACCTCGAAATCTGTGTATATGATCATATTTTATCTATTCAAAGAGTAAATCTTTGGGTGAAACGTACTTAATGTCATGTTTCATTAAATCAACTTGAGACAGTTGTACGAGTTGTGGGTCTCGTCAACATACGAAGTTATATGAATAGTTGAAGGTTAGCAGAATTCATCGATTTCCATAGTGTGGGTTTATGCTAAACCATGGTCTTCAAAACAATAAACTTTAAGAAACATCTTTGGCCATGCTCTTTATGAGTGAAAACCAATTATCATGAATTTTATTTCTTCTCGTGCCTTCTTTGAACATAGGACTATTGCTGAGCCTGGTCCATCCACAAGTTGGGCCTTCCACCTAGTTCGCTCTACAGCATTACTTTGCTCTCGGGGTTTTTTCCTTTATTTTACGGTGCGACCAAATTTTTTCCTTTTTTAATTTGGAAAGTCTCTCATTTTACTCACATCTTTTATCTTAATATATAGTATCTTACTATATAAGCAGTGTTGGAATTTCTCTTGCAAATTTCATTTCAGGCCAATAGTTTTGACATGCGTGTTCGATCCAATGGAGTGAGTTATGGTCAGCTTAGTTTTATATTTCGAGGCCGAATGTTCACATCATGATTTTTGCCCATGAAAACTTAGGATAATCAAGACAACCGAAATTATAATTTACAGTAACTACTCCCACACAAGAACTTTCGATGCAATCCCCGATTCTAAAATACTTTAGCATTTAATGGAGAGATTAATTTTTATGATGTGTAGTGCGAGTGTATTAGTAATTAAAAAATTTGTTTATCAAATTTGCTCAAATGAATATAAATGAATACGAACCCTTTCTTTTTCTTGTAGTGATGGGAGACAAATACAACGATGGAGGGGAAGGGATAAGGTGAGGAAGGGGAGGGTGGTGGTGCTGGGCCAATAGATAGTGGGAGGAACAGCTGCCCCCTAAAAGTGAACACACCACCACTCGATGCGACAAATCATGGCTGAATTGAACTAGCCGATCCTCTTCATTTTTCCCATATTGGAAATCGTTTCTCTTCATCTTTTTAATTTCTGGAAAAACAAAATAGAAAAGGATTAAAGAATTAAAAGATCTGACCGACCCGAACCTCCCCAACGCTGTTATGTGCTATGTACACACCTTATCGTCGCGCGGTTCTCCATCAAAAGCCAAGAAAAGGAAGGAAAAAGAGGGAGAGAAAGGAAGGGAGGGGAGGGTGGGGCGGTATTGTGTGGCTACGATTCCCGGAGATGGTGTGGGAGGTTGGCGAATTTGTGGGGGACTTGTTAGGGTTTTTAAGTGTGCCGCGATGCTCAAGAAACAAATTGGTCGACCAACCCACCCCCACGCCATGGCTAAGTCGTAATGGCTTTTATCTGACTTTCGGATTTGGTGAATTAGCAAGGATGGTTTGGGAATGCTGGGACGGGGATGAGGATGGCACGTCATGTCCCTCTCTCATACAGATTTTGCTCCATTGCAATGTATTTATTTTTTATACCATCATTGTTTGTCTCGTAAATTTACTTGGAATATGTCATGATATATTATAGCTTATTTTACGCATTTAACTTTGGATAATGAGACCAATGATGCTCTTGTGAAATTTTTTTCCCAAATCTAAAATTAGTTCATATCGGTGAACTTAAGCCTTACCTAGTGACCTACCGTCTCATATTTTGGACAGAGAGGTACGGAGTTCAATTCCTACCTCTTCGGCTTGAAGAGTGGGATCCACCAGCAAAAGCTAGCAATAGCAAAACAAATAAATAAAATAGGTAATGTCACGATTGGTTTTTCTATGTTTGCCTGAAAATTACAATCATCATCCCAACATTTTTTTTAAAAGCATTCCTCTACTTTTTAAATGTAAAGCATTCTTTAGGTTATAATTTTTCTTTCAGTGGTTAATTTTTGCTAACATAAGTTTGTCCGATTAATGACACAAACACAAACACAATTATAGGCATGTTGTGCTATAACTCGCTCAATTTACACGAACACACTTAATTGGAGCCACGTCAAGCAACATAAGATAAAATAAAATAAAATAAAAAACAGAGAGAGAGAGAGAGAGAGAGAGATGGGATCAATTAGGATGGCCATAGAAGTTAAGCACTCAGTGTACGGCCACCAGAGACATTTAAGCTCAAGCTTTTTGATGCCATGGCTACTCAAGCTCATGACTGTGGTTGCTCCATGTGAGCCTGCGGCAGCCATGGCAAATTGACTTTCAGCTTAATGTCATGGCTGCAAGATCTCTTCGAGTCATGAAGTTTGAGGCCATGCCTACTCGAGCTTCGAGCTCACCCTGGGTCAATTGATGGCACTTCCTCTAAAGTAAGGCATGATTTTGTAGCAAAAAAGGTGGACTGACGATTTTGTTTTCGGGCAGAAGTACTCCCATTATAGAGCCACACGATTTGAACAATTTATCAAAGACTGCAACTAGACCACGAGCATTAAACCGTCCACCTTCTCTGTGCCTTAGGCATAGCAAACAAAATCGTACAGACAACTACTGCAGCATCGCCACGGTCGCCGAAGTGACAGACGACCAACGAAGGAGCTCATGATACCGAAAACTATCGATTCAACCCTCTCTAAACCTGAATCCCAACAAGTTCGACCCGATTCTTGAACTACAACCAAATTCAACGGTTGCGGTTCCTGTTGGAGCACCTTATCAACATGGGACGGCGAATGTGAATACGAAAATGAAGGAAGAAGAGGAGGATGCTGACAATAACGAAGCAAGGAACTACGATCGGGAGATGGGCTTCCTCCTCTTCGCAGGTCCAAAGTGGACGTGCACGGTCTGCACGAGCCTCGGCCTCGACGCGTTCCACGGCGTGTGGGCTCTGGCACGAGCGGCAGAGGAGATTTCCCCGAGTGCTTGGTCACAAGGATGTTCACGCCGTGGACTCTGGAACTGCAGTCCTAGCGCAGGCTCGCTTGGTCCGACTCTGCAGTACATGGTCGCGAGGCTGTTGCAGAGCTCGCATGGCTTCTCCTCCTTCGTATGTCTCTACGTGTCTCTACGTGAAGAAGAAGAAGATAGCCACGAGTTGCAACAGTGAGCCGAAGGAGTTAAGTTGATTGTGAACCCATTTATAACCCATTCGTTTCGGCCTTTTCGTTTTGTAAACACGTCATGACTAGCCCACGAAATTTGATGGGGTCCAATTACAACGCATTTCAATAATTTTGAGTTACTAAATAGGTTTTGGACCCATTTTGATGGGTGCACGGCTTGACTAAAACAATGAGCTATGAAGCCTCTCTTCAACATATGTATGTAATTCTGACCCCCCCACCCCCAAAAAAAAAAAACATATATATAAAATAGAGTCCAACTCTCACCATGATAATTAGGATAGAAACTTCTTTAGTTTTATCTTTTATCAAATTAATTTACAATATATGTACCATCTGTTGGTCGCATCAATGCGCTGTAGTCGAAGGTGAGTACCATTCATCGGTTTAGACATGGTAAGTTGCTGCTTAACCTGGGTCCTCAAAATAGTTGACTTCGGAACCTCTTTTGACTATGCTCTTTCTTTATGACTGAAAATCAATTACCAAGAGTTTTCTTTCCATGCCTTCTTTCTCCATAGGCCTCTTGCTGCGCCTGGTCCCTCCACATATTGGGTCTTCCAGCCAATGTACTTTAAGACTGTACGTTGCTCTATATTTTCATTTTAATGGTGCGATCATTTTTTTTTTCCTTTTGTAATTTGGAACATCTCTTATTTTAATCGTGTCTTGTATCTTAGTGTATTTGTATATAGCATCTTAGTATATAAATAACGTTTGAAATTTCTCTTGCGAATTTCATTTCAACTCATATGTTTGATGTGCCGTTCAATATGAAGGAGTGATTCTGGTCAACTTACCTTAACATTTTATGTTACTTAATGATTTTTGCACACAAAAACCTAGGATAATCAAGAGAGCCGAAGGATTGACTCGCACGTTATTAAAATCTAGTAATAAATGCGCTTTGACTTTCGTTAAATCCAAATTCCTAAAAATATTCACAATTTAACAATTATTGACACATGAGTTACATATAATTTGCTTATATTTTTTAGAGCTAGAATAATAATTTAACCGTTGACGTATTCTTTATTCCGGATGTTGAATTTTAAACTAATAAGGCTTTTATTAAGTAACTAAGGACACGCATAACAAAATTTTTATTTCTCTATTTCTTTATTTTTCTATTTCTCAAAACAGTTGGAATAGAAATCCATTTAGTAACTTAATTTTATTTTTTTATTTTTTGAATAGATTTCTATTCCAAAAATGGATTTGAAGCATAAATCAAAAACTAAAATTTTTAGCTTTTCTATTTCTGAAACAAAAATGAGAAATGAAAACTCTTCTCATTGTTCACTCTTATCATCACCTGCCACCCACCGCCCTCTTGACCAATGCAATGCCTTGCTACATTTTAAAAATTCCTTCATGCTTGATAGGGATGCATTGGATGCTTGTGATTGGCATTGCCCCATCACATCTTATCCAAAGACAAACTCATGGAACAAGAGCATGGATTGCTGCTCGTGGGACGGTGTCATTTGTGACAATGTCACCGATAATGTTATCGGTTAGCTTCGTGGTATTCTCCATTCCAATAGCTTCCTCTTTCTTCTTCGCCATCTTCGGAGTCTCAACATTTTTGGTAACAACTTTATTGGCTCTCACATTTCATCTAATCTGAGTGCATTTGCAAAATCGGCTCATTTGAATCTCTCATATTTATATTTTTCGGGTTCTGTTCCTAGTGAAATCTCTCACCTTTCCAAGGTGGTGTCACTTGATCTGTCTCGCAATTATATTTCTGTCATATATCCATTCTCTTCTCTCATACTAGAAAATTTAATCTTTGCAATGCTTGTTCAAAATTTAACAACTTTGAGAAAGCTTGTTTTTTATGAAGCAAACATGTCCATGGTTTCACCAAAGTCCGTTGCGAACTTGTTTTCTTCTGTGACATATCTAAGCGTTGGTTCTTGTTCCATAGGGGGGATATTTCCAAGTATTCTTTTTCAATTACTGAATCTCACTACTCTCGATATAAGTGAAAATAATAACTTGTCCGGGATTCTTCCCAAATCCAATTGGACTAATCCTCTTGACTCTTTGTCTCTCTGGGATACAAGCCTTTCGAGATAGATACCCAATTCAATTGGTACCTGGAAGAGTTTAGCATTTTTAGCTGTCAGAGTACGAATTCACAGGACACATCCCATCATCATTCGCAAATCTCAAGGAAATTGAGTATATATATATGGTAATAACTTTAGCAAGATTGTAGAATTTGAGATCTTTACAAAACTTAAAAATCTCCGTGTGCTTATGGCTTCTTAGGAGCTAAATCTAATCTACAATACACTGAAGTATACATTCTCAAAGCCCGAAAGGTTGAGTTTGTCTTCTTGCAACTTGACCAAGTTTCCCTATTTCTTGAATTCGTTGAAAGTATTAACAAAGCTAGAGCACTCTTTAAATAGGATTGGTGGGGAAATCCCGATGTGGCTTTGGAGAATAAGCCATGATTATATATTTCTTTTAACCTTCTGGAGGGAGGTATACAGCAATTGCCCTAAAAGCAATTGTTGGATATTCACCTTGAGAACAACTCATTCCATGGACCAGTCCCCATTCCTTCGCCTTATACTTCTTACTTTTTAGCCTCCAACAACGGTTTCACTAGTGAGATCCCCTCCTTGATTTGCCAATGTAGCTCACTCCAACATTTAGATCTGTCTAATAATAATTTCTATGGGAATATGCCATCATGTTTTGATAATATAACCAATCTCAAGTATCTAAACTTGAGCAACAATAAATTAGAATGATTATTACCATTCTCCCTAGTCAAATGCGTGAACATATCCAAACTAGAACTCGGTCACAACAAGTTCAGTGATATCTTCCCACATTAGCTAGAAGAACCGCAATTGTATAATCTTGATTTGCAATCGAACAAATTTCATGGTTCGATCAACCTCACTGTCTTTGGACTCTCCTTCCATGCTCTTGAAGTTTTAGTTATTCCCGACAACAATTTTACTGGATGGTGGCCCATGGAGTATTTTTCCTATGGAGTATTTTTCAAACACCTCATTAATTGTCATAGATTTGTCCAACAATAAGTTTGGAGGGCCAATTCCAATTCCATCTCCTATCACATATTATTATTCCATTGCAAGTAATAACATAACGGGAAAGATCTCCTATTTGATATGCAATGCCACCGAGCTCAAGATCATTGACTTGTCCAACAATAGCTTAACGAGTAGCTTGCCTCGGTGCTTAACAAATTTTAGCACCGATCTATTAGTTTTGAACTTGTGAATGAATTACCTTGAGAATACAATTTCTCAACTTTTTCCTTCAAGAAGTGGCTTGATGACTCTTGACTTGAGTCGAAATCGGTTTGAAGGCATATTGCCCAGATCACTTGTCAAATGTAGATATCTGGAAGTTCTGGATCTCAATCATAACTAGATAGAGGATACATTTCCAAGATGGTTAGAAACATTTCCAGAACTAAAAGTTCTCATTTCAAGGTCCAACAATTTGAAGGTTCTTTTGGAGATTCACGAGAGAGCTCGCCTCATTCCCAAGCTACACATTTTGGACCTCTCCAATAACAAATTTAGCAGTCCTTTGCCAACCAACTTGATGATGAACCTTAGAGGCATGATGAATGGTGAAAATGTGCAAGATACATCATCTTATATGACATGATCTTTCGAACTGGGGACATACGAAAATTCGGTGGCCATAATGATGAAAAAGCTAGAGATTAAGCTAGTTAGGATCTTGACCATCCTCACAACCATTGACTTGCCGCACAACTCTTTCCAATGTCATATCCCTAAAGTTATTGGACATCTTCACTCTCTCATAGGGCTCAACCTCTCTCGTGAACACCTTACAAGTTCCATCCCTTCGACTCTAGGAAACTTGACCAATCTCGAATGGCTTGATCTATCTTCAAATGAGCTTGGTGGGGTAATTCACAAAAAATTTGGAGATTTGGCATCCCTTGGGTACCTAAACCTATCGAAGAACCAATTTACCGGTCGAATTCCGCAAGATAAGCAATTGAGCACATTTTCAAGTGACTCATTTAGTGGGAATTCGGGCCTATGTGGAACTCCACGGTGAAAAGCATGCCCTAGCAATGTTGAGTTTGACATTGTCCTCATCAACTTTCAATGGCAAAGGGCATGATAGTTGGTTCAAACAGAAAACAATGTGGATAGGCTATGTATCAGGAATCATAATTGGGATTTCAATAGCATAAATTGCATTTGAAACGAGAATGCCCAAATGGCTCACGGGAGGCATGAAGATACTTGAGAGAAGAGCAATCGAGTGGATGGAGAAGCTAAAGGGGAAGGCCATCAAATTTCATGGACAATGAAATTGTTTGAAGAGTTATCTTAGTAAACTAGCATTGTCACCAAAATAGCTTGAAATGTCATTTTCCTTACGAAGGCTTGTTCTAATGTCTTCTCTCCATATTTTTAGTGCAATTTTATATCATTTGTATTGAGAAGATGAATAATTTGATCGGTCAAGCACTCAGCTTTAAATAAAGAAGAAACAAAAAACAAAAGAAGAAATTGAAGCAAATGCTGTTATCCTCTACAGATATTTTTTCCATCTTCCCATTTGCATATTTATATGTCCATGAATTAGAAGTGAAGACTACCTTTCACTCATTCAGTCAAAGTCGTTAATTGATTAATATACCGAAAAATTATGTCTTGAAGGATCAACCTCAAAATATGCATATAGGATCAACTATTGTTTTCTATTCAAAGAGTAAATCTTTGGACTGAACATACTTAATGTTATGAACTTGGGACATTCTAACGAGGGGTGGGTCTCATCAATATACGAAGTTATATGAATAGCCAAAGGTCATCAAAATTCACCGATCTCCATAGCATAAGTTCTAAGCCTTGGCCTTCAAAACAATAGACTTTTAGAAACATCTTCATGGACAATGAAATTGTTTGAAACAGGAAGGTCCAATGGCTCATGCAAGGTGTGAGGATGCTAAAAAGAAGAGCAGTCGAGTGGATAGAGAAGCCAAAGTGAAAGGCCATCAAAATTCATGGACAATGTAATTGTTTGAGGAGTTGTCTTAGTAAACTAGCATTGCAAATTAAGTTAGTAGAAATGTCACTGGGACAGCTTGAAATGTCATTTCCCTTATAAAGACTTGTTTCTAATGTCTTTTCTTTTTGTTTCTAGGTGCAATTTTATATCAATTAGAATGAAGAAGATGAATAATATGATCCGTCAAGCACACGGCTTTAAATAAAGTAGAAGCAAAAAACAGAAGAAGAAAATGAAGCAAGTGTCATTAACCTCTCTAAATATCTCTTTTCTATCTTCCTGGTTGTGTAACTTTTATTTGTCTGTGAAGAATTAGAAGTGAAGACTTGCCTCAACTCATTCAATCAAAGCCGTTAATATATGTCTTCAAGAATCAACACTGAAATATGTGTACAAGATCTACCTTTTTTCTTCTTCTTCTTTTCTATTCAAAGAGTACATATTTGGGTGGAACATACTTAATTTTATGTTTCATTAAATCAACTTGGGACATTTGTACCAGTGGTGAGTGTCAATATACGAAGTTATATGAATGGTCAAAGTTAGGAGAATTCACCAATCTCCTAGGTGTAAGTTTCGGCTAAACCTTGGTTTTCAAAACAATTAATATCATGACCATATTGGGCTATGCTCTTTCCTGTCATGCTTTTTTTTAACATAGGCCTTTTGTTGAGCCCAATCCATCCACAAGTTGGGCCTTCCACCCAGTTCGATGTTCGCTCTATGGCATTATTTCGCTCTTGGGATTTTTTCTTTATTTTATGGCGGGACCATATTTTTTTTCTTTTCTTTTATGTTTTAATTTGCAAAGTCTCTTAGTTTGGTCACGTTTTTGTCCTACTATATAGTATCTTATTATCTTAAACTATCCCATTTATTGGAGTCAACCCCAAACGTAAAATGAGATAATGATAAATCGCCGGGAGCTTGTAACCAAACTTTGGTAACCCCCCGGATCTGATCTCCACGATGAGGCCACCTAGCATGCTTGCCAACACGAAAGCAGGGACCAAGACGCCTTACAGAGAAATGAAGGCAGCTGGTTACAAACTTGCAAAGTCTCTTAGTTTGGTCACGTTTTTTGTCCTACTATATAGTATCTTATTATATAAGCTGTGTTGGAATTTCTCTTACAAATTTCATTATAGGCTCATAGCCTTGAGGCACACGTTTAGTCCGATGGAGGGACTTGTGGTCAGCTTAGCATACATTTTGAGGCCAAATGTTCACTTAATGATTTTTGGACGCGAAAATTAAAGACAATCAAGAAAAACAATATTATAATTTTCAACAACTACTCCCACACAAGAACTTTTAATGCGATTCCCAATTCGAAATACCATAATGTTTAATGGAGAGATTAGTTTTTACGATAAGCACCACAAGTGTATTAGTAATTTTCAAAAAAAATTATTAAATTTAATTAAATAAATCTAAATAAATACGAACCGTTTTTCGGAGTGATGGGAGACAAATACAATGATGGAGGGGATATGGAAGGGGAGGGGAGGGTGGTGGTGCTGGGCCAGATGGATAGGGGGAGGAACGGCTGGCCCCCCAAAAGGCCAAAAACCCACCACCACTCGATGCGACAAATCATGGCCGAAATGCACTGGTGTCGATCCTCCGCTTCTTCCTCTAACTTTTTCCCATATTGAAAATCGTCTCTCTTCTATCTTTTTTAATTTCTGTAAAAATAAAGAATTAAAGAATTGAAAGATCTGACCGACCCGAACCTCCCCAACGCTGTTGCGTGCTGTGTACACCTTGTCGTCCCGCGGTTCTCCATCAAAAGCCAAGAAAAAGAAGAAGAAAAGAGAGAGAGGGAGAGAGAGAGGAAGGGGAAGGGGAAGGGGGCGGTATCGTGTGGCTGCGATTCCCGGAGATGGCAGGGGAGGTTCACGAATTCATGAGGGATTTGTTAGGGGTTTTTAGTGCGCCGCGATGCTCAAGACAGAAACTGGTATTTCAACCTACCCACCCCCCTCACCGTGGCTAAGTCCTAATGGCTTTTTATCTCTATCTTGATTTGGTGGATATGTGGGCTGGTTTGGGTGTTGCTGGGACGGGGATGAGGATGGCCCGTCACGTCCCTTTCTCGTCCAGATTTCGCTCCATTTGTAATGAATTCTCTTTTATACCTTCACCATCACTGTTTATCTCATGAACTTACCCGAAATATGTCTAAGATGTAGAGCTTACTTCACATAATTTATTCTTATGTAACGTGATCCGAGATGCTCTCATGAAAAGAATATTTCCACCGCAAAAGTGGATTGAAGATGAGTTCACATCGATCGGCTTAAGCTTCGCCTAATTAGCTACCATCCCATTTGGACGGGGAGGTGCAGTGTTTGATCCCTATCTCGTAGGCTTGAAGGGAGTGGCCAGAGAGCAAAAATCAGCATTTGCAAAAAAATAAATAAATAAATGGGTAATGTTACAATAGGTCATTATGATTTTGCTCAAAAATCAAAATCATTCTACTACTATTTTTTTTCTTATTTTCACAAAACGTTGCTCTACTTTTTAAATAAAAGCATTCCTTGAGTTATACTTTATACTTTTCCTTTTGAAGGTCGATCTTTGCAGACATAGACTATTGACACGAACACAATTATACACCTGTCGCTATGACTTGCTCAATTTATTTAGCACCAAATTGGCACAAGATCCAACAATATAAAAAAAAAAAAAAATACAAATTGAGAGCGAGATGGGAGTCCATTGCAATGCCCATAGCTGCCAACTCAAGCTCTAAGCTTGCGGCCATTAGAGCCACTCATGCTCAAGTTTGCAGATGCATTGGCCACTCAAGCTCGTGACCATGGCTGCTTGATCTAAGCTAACGGCAGCCATGGCAATTGAACTTTGAGCTCGATGCAATCAAGTTTGCAATATCTTTATGAGTCACAAAATTCAAAGCCATGGCCACTCGAGTTTCAAGCTTGTGCCCATACCCACTTAATTGGTGGTCATGAAGGGGTACAAATTATAATTTTTTTCATTGTTGTGGTTGGAAAATCTTGTGAGCTTTTGGTTTAGTAGGATTTAAGGAAGAAGAAGAACAATATGTAGGGGAGAGAGAAAGCAAGATAGACATTTGAAAAAAGAAAAAGAAAACCACATCGGCAAATCAAAGGAAATTAAATCCATGCCAAGAAAGAGTTAATGGCGTTAAGGCCATGTCCGTAAGTTCCATACAAGAAAAAGAAAACCCGCTCTAGTGCACCTATGGTACACCAGTCAAAGATCTACATAATTTGAATTGAGCAAAGATTGCAATTAGACCACGAGTAACAGAATATTTCGTTATAGTCATTGGTCCCAAGCTTTCCACATTAGACTCCAAGTGAAATTAGTACTTATAAGAACTTTGCACACAAAGATGATGATTGCAGGCAATTTCTTTCCCTTATCGTGAAATTAGAGCATTCGATGTATTTCCCCTATTGAAGTCAAATAGCATCTCGTACAAGGATTATTTCTTGGTCCAAAAGCATCACCAAAGCAAAACCATCAAACACAATGCTTAATCATCCAGGTCCCGGTCATGGATAAAAGCTACACGAGCAATCATCGTGTCTCCAGCCTTTAAAATGATTAAGGATCACGCCTAATCCTCCAACTCAAGAAAGGGGTTGCAGAATAATATCGCGAAGTCCCCAAATGATGACTGACAACAAAAATCGGCACCAAACACCTTCCCTGCAAAACTCAATCAAAGGGTGGTTTCAGATCTAGGCTTCTTCCCTTTTTCAATTAGGAAAAGAACCAAAGCAAATAAAAAGATTTACTTTGATAATGAGATAATTCGCTTTACGCATTTTCTTGACCTACGAAATACCCATTGACTTAATTAATTTTTGGTCAACCCAAATTTTCGGCATTTTTTCTATGCGGGAAAATGGCACAAATGACTAATAAATTTTGAATTAATGTACAATTTGATTCCTGAACTTTTAATTTATTCAATTTGGTCTATGAACTTTATCTTAATGTCTAATGTAATCCCTGAATTTTGGTCCATAAACTTTTGACACGTGTTCCATTTAATCCTAAACTATATGAAAATATTCAATATTGTCCGTGATCTTCAATTAATAAAAGATAATATTGAATATTTTCATAAAGTTGGACTACATTAAATATGTACCAAAAGTCCAAAGACTACATTAAACAAATCAAAAATTTAAGGACCGCATTATACATTAGAATAAATTTTAGGGGCCACATTAAATAAATTACAAATTCAATGACCAAATTAGCCATTATGACTTATTCATGGGTAGCGCAGTTGGTTGAGAATCCCTCCCTAGGTCGAGAGTTCGAAACTCTACGTTGCTAACGATTTAAGTAAAGAATCATGGCGGTGGGTTGTGCTAGTCTTTCCCGAGGTATAGGGACCTGGTCCTTATGAGCCTTTTAGACACAGAGGGCATGTGGCGGAGTCTTCGGTCACCGAAAAAAAAATTAGCCATTGGGCCAAAAATTCATTAATTATTTATGTTTTTATCTTTACCTATGACATATGTGAATAATTATGCCGAACTGCACGTTTGCATAATCACAAAGGAAATGTTCGATTTGGCGCGTTCACATCCTAGAAGACCTAACTACATACACCTCGAAAACAAGTAAAAAAGAAAAGGAAGGGGACCAAGAAAGCAACTTTGTCGCTTTCCTCTACCGTTTCTATTTTAACTACGACCTAATAAATTACGAGCTCATTAAAATAAAAAAAAATAAAAAAAAAGGAGGAGGAAAAGGACACGAAATGCACCAAACAAGTGTCCCGTGAAGCGAAAAAGTCTAATACACGACCTCCCAAACCGCGCAAGGATTCTGACACGTGTATTTTAAAATTGACCGGCCTTCGATTGCTGGCTTTACTCGCCAACCAGCTACCCCATCCTGAATGTGGCCCATTACCATATCGAGAATAAATTATCTTTTTTATATACCGCGAGAAATATCGAAAAAGAGTGTTTGTCTAATTAATTCGTTTGCTCAAGACGTGTTCTGAGGCAGCGTAGGCAGGCTTCCGTCGCGATATAACGAAGGGAAAAAAGACGAAATCGTCTGCCAACCGGTGTCTCCCCGGTCAAGAAAACAGCGGAGCCAGCAGCTTTCGGGACGGGGAGATCGGACACGTGTCGGTAGGCTGGGAATTAAGGAGTGGGGTCGGGGGGCCTCTTGCGTTTGGAAAGCGTATGATTCTCGGGTGGCGAGTCACTTGAGTCGGGGAGACGGCCCATATATCCCGCGCTTTGTCCCCGGTAATGCGTGACCTGATTCTCCGCGGGATTGCCGGTGACCCGGTTCTATTTGAAAAAAAAAAAAAAGTAAATATTATATATATATAGTCTTCTTAAGTGAGATGTGAACGCAAGTCCCCCTTTATTTCTAAAGGAAATCTCCAATTCCGACAAAGTAATGAGAATATCACAGAGAAGGGTCACTACCTATGTGAACATATTAAAGTAAAGAATACTCAACTAACGTTCCATTTATTTCATTTTTTCTTTTTAACTTTAGATGGGAGATTATTAAAAAGAAAATGAGATATAGTTCTTATACGATGAAATGCCTATTTTGTAAGCTCGTGAACAATGCTATTTTGAGGTCCACGGGCCCACGAAATACTCCATCTCAAGTTGTATATAGTGAGCAAGTATGTGAGATGAAAGGCCGAATGCTATAGGGGTGAATACATTTTTTTATCAAATGGTATCACTTAATACCTTTTAATCATTTTTAAAAAATCGCATTGTGGATGTTGAGGGAGTGAACAGATTCGCGAGACAAGGAGAAGAGCTGCATCTTCCACTCCCACTTGTGAATTTCAATTTCTGCACGTTGTCTATGCTCGAACCTCTAGCGAATCGTGCAACAATAACAATGACCCATTTATTATTATTTTAAAATACTCATCTACATGAAACTTTGGCTTTTGATATAACAAGGGTGTTCAAGTGAATTTCGCATGAAATTCATGTAATTGATAGGTATATTATAATTCTCTCATGGAGACGCCAATGAATCTATAAAAAAAAAAAAAAAAAAAAAACAATAATACTACATCTGATCATCTAGACATTTTAATCAAATAAATGAGATAAGATATCTGATAACCTATATATAGCCTAGTAAATGTTTCAATATGACATGAATGTGCACATACATTACTCGAATTAGTGGTATACGGTAGATATGACTCATTGAATATATAATATAATTTTCCTTTTGAGATTTCAACAAGAAAAGAAAAGGTAAGGCGTGGGTTCTAATAGTGTTCACATCACTCCCCAAGCCTAGTGTGATCCCTTTCTGCTCACACAACATCCGTGTGGCCACCACTGTTGGTTTCAAGACTAGATCTCATGTCTAAAGTAATTGAGCACGAGAAATAGTTTAAAGGTCGCCTCAATGACCAACCATCAAATCTTAGGTTGGTCAGGCATTGTGGTGGTCGTCACATGACTGGCCTTGACATGGTCGAGTAACGATTGTGCAAGGTCATTGATCTGGGTGAGGTGGTCACACAAGTAACATCAATGCACAACTGATGTCGATAAATCACAAACAAAAAGAGAGAGATAGAACAAGCGAAGTGATTGAGTTGTTTACACAACTCTCAGGCCAGTGGAATCCCCAATCTTGTCAAATAGCAATAACCACCGTCGCCATGGTGCTCTTGAGATAGCAACTGCCATGTTTGTGGTCATCTTTCACAATAGCGACCACCATTCCCTCTCCTTCCCCCTCTTTCTTCCATGATTTGGCTTGATTTTTCTTTTGTGTTTTTCTTTCTTTATTCTTTTTCCTAGATCGTATATTTCCATAGTGAGTGTATCTCTATATAGCATTATATTAAATTCACCAAACAAAGCCTAACTAATTTGCAAAGGGGATTGTGACAAAGTAAATCTAAGATAATATATAACTCGTTTTTTAAAACTTAACAAGACTTAAAATTTGAAATGCGTTTTTTAGATTGAGTTGCGAGACTATTTGAATACTAATTATGAATTTTCATAAATTCAAAACGAGTCGAGATTTATCCATGGAATAACTCGATAAATTCAAACATGAAAGACATTTTGCCATAATATTTTATACTAGAAGAGGAGGATTCATCTGATTCGTCCGCTTTGACAGGTTTCATCGTATACTGCGGTCAATATGAATTTTGTTGCACGCGTCATGCTCCTCAAAGTAATAATCATCACGACAGAGGAGAGAGAGAGAGAGAGAGAGAGAGGCGGGAAGGAGGAGTTATGTGATTTGTAATGGTGGGCCCACGTGGGGTCTGTGGGTTGGCAAGTCAGGGATCTGTGGGGCCTACCTTTTGGCGTCATTTAGGAATTTGTTTTTCCTTTCTCCTTTTCTTTCTTCTTTTCCTTTGCATTAAAGAGGCAAAATGGATTACAAATCGCGACCGTCTTCTCCGAATCGTCAATATAAGTGAACCTTAGGGATGTTTAATTCCCTAAATCCGTCTCAAACACCACTAATCCGTCTTCCCTAATTCGTTTGGACTTAAAGAGACTAAGCCTGATCTTTAAAGGAGGAAAATGGAGTCGGTCAAAGCTAGTTAACTTCACTAGAAAAAATCATTAAAAAAAAAAGGAAAGAGCATGATCGGTATAAATTTCTTTTCAAACAAAATGAATTAAACACATAATATTTCTTTCCACTAATAGAGATCCAGGCTCCAAAGAGTTGACTGAATGAATAAGATGAATGGGAGATATCAAATTATCAAGAATATTGAAATTCTTAGATCACATAAAACAAGAGAAATTACTTGCTTTAGTTATCGAATTGAAAATAAATGTTTATGTTCACAATCTTTGGACCACCCGAAATTGTAAAGTGAATTATTGCACTTTTATATTTTTTTTTTCTATTTTTGTTTAGAGGCATTGAGGCCACGGTTAAACTATGGTCCCTGGCTTTACTTCGATTTATATGGATCAGCCTTGTTACCGTGCTCATGGGACCTATCTATTTTGTAGCAACTTTGCTATAGATACTTGATATATTGATGTATGTTTAATGCCAAAATGAAGGGTGTTCTAAGACTATTAGAATTTTGTTAGTGCATTTGTGTCCTGTTCAAAAGCAGAGAGAAAAGTTTTACGTTTTTGTCAAATACTTCAAATATCATATGAAGGTTATAAAACAAATAATTGTACAAGCAAATATATGTTAAATAAAAAATCAAATTACTTGCTCCCGCGATATGTGGGAAAAAAGCAGAACGTTAAAAACACCCATTGGAACAAATCATAACATAGTAATCCTACAAATAGTATCTATTGATTTATTGAGACACGCATTTCGAAATATTATCATAACGCTTTGTTCAGGAGAGAGGGAGAGGCGAAGAAATGAGGAAAACTTTTTAGAGATCTCCATAAAAGGAAAAGGAGCGAGAATTCGAAATAATTTCTTTTTGCAGGTCCATTTTTCGTCATTGTTAACCTAAAAAGAGATTCCGCCACATTATCATCCAAAAAAGAAATTCAGAAGCTCTGTTCGGCGTCGTCCAAAAAGGAGCGATAGGAACGAAAAGAAAAAGGAAACACAAAAATAAATAAAAACAAACTTCACGAATTTCTTTTTAAAGAAAAGGAAGAAACGAAGAAAGGAAAAGGAAGGCGGTCGGAGGAGTAGGTTGGTGGGGACAAGCGAGGGAGGAGCTAAGGACGACGGTAGAGAAAAGAGAACCGAGCCATGAAGGAGACCGGTTCCATTACAACGAAAGGAGGGGGCCAAATTTCGACAAATAAAAAAAAAAAAGGAAGAAGGGGGCCAATTTCTCAACCAGAGAAACCCCCTCCCCAAAAAAAAAAAAATCGAAAATTATAATAATATGTTTTTTTAAATAAAGAAAAGAAAGAAGAACCCTCCACCTAAAGAAAACAAATTTAAGCCACCCCCTCTCCCCCCCAAAAAAGAAATCGAAAATTATAATAAATATTTTTTTTAAATAAAGAAAAGAAAGAAGAACTCTCCACCTAAAGAAAACAAATTTAAGCCATCTCCTCTCTCTCTCTCTCCACCACCACCCCCACCCACGAAACCAGAGAAAAGGCCAAAAGAAACGAAAAACACGTAAAGCCCAGAACGCGAAAGAAATCAACATAAATTCCAATCCCATCTCTTCACCGAGATGAAGAAGCGGTAACAGGGAGCTTCCGCAAAGAGGCAATAGCATCTCCGGCCCGCGTCTTGCTCTTCCCTCTCCAATCCCATCCATCCATCCATCCATCCATCCGCCCCAACCCTCCCTTTCTCTCTCCATCTCTCTCGCGCAGCATGATTCCGAGCCGAGCCGCCGCGGCGCCCGACGACGTCCCGGAAGTCGCCGGATCGGCACCGAAGGGCCACCTACAACAGCAGCAGCAGCAGCAACAGGTCGGCGCCGGCGAGCCCAAGTACAGGGGCGTGCGGAGGCGGCGGTGGGGCAAGTACACCGCCGAGATCAGCGACCCCATCAAGAAGGCCCGCGTCTGGCTCGGCACCTTCGCCTCCGCCGAGGAGGCCGCCCGCGCCTACGACCTCGCCGCCGTCCGGTTCCGCGGCTCCAAGGCCAAGACCAACTTCCCCGCCTCCCTCTACGACCGCGACGACGCCCAGGCCCAGGCCCCGGCCCGGATCCGCCGCCACGCCGCGGCGCGGGAGGACCCCCAGCAGGGCCGGCGGACGTTCCCGCAGCGGCCGACCTGCAGCAGCCTGAGCAGCACCGTGGAGTCGTTCAGCGGGCCTCGGCCCCCGCCGTCCGCCGCCGCCGCGGCGCCGCAACAGCAGCCGGAGAAGAGGTACCGGAGGTCGCCGCCGGTGGAGCCGGAGGACTGCCAGAGCGACTGCGATTCGTCGTCGTCCGTGGTGGACGATTGCGGAGGGGGCGTCGAGGAGGGGTCCTCGTCGACGTCGTGGTTCAGGAGGAGGGGTCCTTTGCCTTTCGATCTGAATCTGCCGCCGTCGTCGGGCGGGGTCGACCTCGACGGCGAAGATCTGCGGTTGTGCCTGTGAGTGGTTGGGCGGCCCGTAAAGAGATATTAAAAGCCATGTCTTGAATTATTTTTTATTTTTTTTCCTCTCTCCCGATATTCTGCTTGTATTCTCATTGCGGAAATGGAATGAAAAAGATGAGATGAAACGAAGAAAAAGTCTTTAACTTGATGCGCATTACTGGGCGATTTTTGCTTGAAAATCGATTGAGATTCCTGTGGTATGAATATGGTGGATATGCTGTTACATCTTCTTGCTGATGCCTGAAGGCATCTCTGCATATAGATCTGCAGAGGTGATGTTGATGTTGCAGTGGTCTGTCCTTAGATCAGCAAGTTTCCAACTTTTTCTGCGAAATTTCGTTTGCTAGGTGAAATAGATTCGAGGTTCGCGTTGTTGGGCATTCGATGCCAAATGGGTTCTTGTTGCTCGCCATGGATCGAGGGTCTTAATGCGTTTTCCGATCTGGAAATGCGACCAGACGGGATCGATTCTTAGCATGTCCTTATGCCATAAACAAGAAATGGTGATGTTTTTGGGAGTCTGGAAGCGTTTGTATTCGCTTGGGCTGCCTTGCCTTGCACGAGTTGCTCTCTGTTGATGTGCCTGAAAATGGGCGGGGCTTGATGCGCGTGATCTTTGTTCTGAGACATGAATTCAGGAATCGAGATTCGGTCGGAAAGCAGAGTTGGGGAATTCGGACCGAACGTGATTGGGAAGTCGGTCAAGTTCATCGAGCACGGTCACATTATGCATTTGGTTAGACAAATCATTCCGGAACACGGGGGATTGGCCATTAGGAAGTTCATCGTGAGCTGGAGTTAGATTTTTGGGAGGCTGTCTCCGGCCTATTTTCGACTGAATTTCTATTTTGATTGGGGACGGATGCTCTTGCTGACCCGCAATTTTTTGTTTTATTCATGAAAGCGCTCAAACGTAACCTAAACCCTCAACAGCAGTTCCCAATCCAAACTACGAAAAGATCCCTTAAGACATCAAGAGTTGACCACCTGGATGCAATTGCTGTTTCAGGTAAAATGCAGTGTCTGCACAAAATTGCTGGGCGGAAAAAGGTGAATTGCTGATTTGAGAATTAGCAATCTTTCTATAGCCCTTACGAAACTTAGCACACAACTTCAAGATACTCGTTCTCAGTCGTCCTTCCGAAGTGCCCCCCTAGAGTCTTCTTATTTTTCTTCCTGTTTCATAACTCGGGCGCTTAATAAGTTTTATGATCCGGGCGCTAAAACCAGGAATTGGGTCGCGTTGAGAGGTTTCGCAACGCGCATCGGTTCGCATACGCGTCAGATAGGCAGGCCGGAGGTGCCATATGAACGAAGGAGGAATAAGTGGTGGTGGGTGTTAGTGCCAGCTCGCATGGCATGTCATATCAATTCGCTCACTCGGTTGCCATCTTTGAATTGTGGACGAGGGAAGCCGCCCGGAAACCAGCTGAACGGGTCGTATTCGGCATGGGGGATCGACTTTTGCCTTATTTTTTCGTGTGGGGTGGGGAGAGGGGGTGGGGGTGGGAGGGAAGGTGCGTCCGGGTATTCTGTTCTGCTTGTATTATTGTATTCGTTGCTTCCACTTTTGTTCGAGTGGGACAAGACCCCTTCTCTCTTTCTCTTCTTTTTGCGAGGAGGGGGTGGGGGTGGGGGGTGGGGGTGGGGGTGGCTGAAGATTCGAGTTTTGATGGGGGGCGTGGAGTTGGGGTTTTCGAGCCTCGAGCTGATCGAAGGCGTTGGCGTAGTGGGGTTTGAATGGGTGATATGATGTGGCATCTCGTTGGGAGAGGGAAAGGTCATCCGGCGTGGGGGTAGGGGAGAGAAGGTGGGCGGCACGTTTTGACCACCCATTTGAGACCCGGCAAGACTTTGGGAAATGCATCGTGTATTAGGCGATCGTGATGTCGACTGGAGCTGGTCGTCTGGCGGGATCGGATGGGGCCGGGCCGGGCTAGAGCTAGAGTTGGGCGGGTCGGGTTTTCTCGTGTAAGAGCTTTGCTCGAACCCCTTCATTTTACCCACTCGAGATTGGGCGATCGTTCACCCTCTGACGTCAATCCTAATATCTATTAGAGGGACAATGAATAATAATGCCCCCTTTTTCGTACAACGGTAAAAGAGAAGAAAAAAGAACTTTCTCAATTAACCCTCACTCTTAGAATTATTGGTTAGCCAACAAAGACATGTAAAATTATGGCCCAAGTGAATGATATCGGTTTTAGGGACTGTTTTTTGAAATCGGTTGTTCTTTTGTATCAACGGGTGTATGAGACTTTTGAGGTCGTCCTCAAGAGAATGTATAAGTGTGGTAATTCCGAATTCGTACTCAAGTCTCGAGTGAGAGGAATAAACACGCTTACCGCTTTAAGTAATCCATTGATCATGGATCCTATGTTCTTATCAAGGCCAGCTTATTAGATGACTATCTATTCCGAGCAGCTGAAAAAATTAAGCCAACATTGGCAATTACTCGTGCATTTGATTTGTTTAGGAAAAAAAAAAGAAAAAGAAGGTAAAAGTAGCCTTTTTTTCTTGCTAAAATTGAAAATATATCGGGAAAATTTCAAGTAAGAACTTGAAATACCCTCATTTTTTTTCAAATAACAATTTCAAGTAGATTTGTATCAAATAAGAATCTGAAGTAATCACGTCAATTACAAATAAAGATTTAGAGTAGTTATAACAATTTCAAATGAGGGTTTGATTTTATTGGTTGCGGGTTGACTAATTTTTTCCAATTGATTGAGGGCACTTTTGTCAAAAGAAAATTTTATTTTAAAATTATTTCAATTTTATTTTCTCTTTTCTCTTTCTTTCACCTCCATTGTGGCACTTGTTGGCCACAAGCGAGGCGACCCTCACCTAGATCTGGTGGGGGCCAGCCTCGCCCAACCCTCTCCAAGCATCGTCGGTGGTTAGTAGTCGACCACCGGCGAAAAGGAAAGGGATAACAAGAAAAAAAAAGAAAAAAAGAAAAAAAGAATAAAAATAAAAAAAAGGTAAATGACAAAAATGTCCTAATCAACTAAAAAGTCAAGTTATTTAAGAAAATAATAAGTACTTCAAATCTTTGTTTGGAACAAAATCTACCCTGGTTTTTATTTAGAATTTTTCCAAATATATCCAGCTATTGTGGAATAAAATTATACCTGAACGTATGCAAATCTTTTAAAGGTTTCAAAAAGTTTCCTTTTTTTTTCTTTACCTTTTGCATTGGGGGAGTAAAAGGAACAAGTTTTACCTGATGCTACTTGATAGTGACATACATAAAAATAATTTCATTTTCCCTTGGTAGGCTTGTTCCCCGGCGACGCAGAATAGTTCGGGCGGTCGATGAAAATGGAGGGCTTTCGGCCCGTCGTGAAGAGGCAAATGGAGGAACGCTCTTGGACCTCAACGAATGTCGCGTTTCGTACTTCGCGGGTTGTTTCTGCCGGCCCAATATGGAGCCACTGTCTTCTAGTCAACGCACTTCATATTCGTCATCCATCATCCATCACGTCTCTCTCTCTTTCTCATTATGCTGAAGCTTCGGTTTCACCGCGCTGAACATCATCTAAACTTTTTGCTGTTCGAGCGTGCTACTCATTCGCCCTTTGCATCGAGTATAAATGTGCGGGGATTGAGTAATTCGTAGCTTCATTGAGGGGGCATTTCGTTTTACGAAACCTGTACTATAATCTCTTGATCCCACCGCGAGATGGGTGTTTGATTAGAGAGCAATCTTTTCTAGCGACACAAACCCATCCGCAGGTAAACTTGGGAAGACGATTTGGTTAACTTTGAACAGTAGATCTCCCCATTTATTTTAATTCCCCCCCCTCTCAATCAAAGCCCTTACAAATCATTTTCTCGTGGACAGCTCACATGCATCGGAGCCAAGCAGAATCCAATATTTGCGTATGCAAGACCCACCTAATCGACCTCGTCCCGCGATTCACAGGCGGCCACCTGCACCTGCGCCGATCACCCAGCACACGTTGACTTGTTTAATGGAGCTCCTCCTGACCTCTGCGGTGTCTTTCTTTTTGTCTTGGTCGGTCCCGGCTGTTTCTATCGCTCTCGTTCGATCCCCGCCACGAGCGGAGCAACGTGGGGGCGCCACGCGTGGCGTTCTCATTGGGGGGCGGCGGCCGAGATCGGGGGCCCAAGCGTACACGTTGCATGCCCGGGCCCACCTCCAGCTGGATTGGCGCATACGGCGCATAATGATTTGGGTCCTCTTTAACTTTAATTTTGAGTGCCAATTCCGAAACGCATCCTAGGATAATCGGAAATTTTATTTATTTATTTATTTTTCTACTTTCGGGTTTTTTTTTTTTCTCTCTCTCTCTAAATGGATGGGTTAATCGAAAACGTAAAGTTACGAGAGAATCCGGCGGATTCCAAGCCTTGCGAAGCGGGAGGTAGACAGACGTGCCGAACGTCTCCCCTCCTCTCATTGGCTGAGCTTATCGACAAATTACAATGCCCACAAATGACGAAAAGAATAGATGTCCTCAAGGTTAAAAAAAAAAAAAAAATCTATATTTCTTAAAGAAAAAAAAGGGTTAGACCGGTCATATATACATTGAGGTTGCTTATTAATCAAGGAGAGTGTAAAAAAGCAGCTAACGCAATTCAATTGTGGTCGTTTTGATAATGGTGCCATTCGAACTACAAAATGTCCAATTCAAATAAATGTTGCTTGATGCACATGGTACTCAAAAAACATACCGAAAGCAGAAGATTTTTCCATGCCTTGCGATATATAAGTTGTGATTCTATGAGTTCGTCTAGTCTGAAATTTTATCATAGGTTTGTTTTACTAGACCTCGATTAGCATAAGATATAGGGCAAAATGCATCAAATATTTTAAAACTGTGCCTCATGATAATAATCCCAAACTTGTACTTACGTGACACATTTATTTTTTGTCAATATTCCGTCGATCAGCATCATTAAAAATTTACTTATATGGATACTGAAAAGTAAACATTACTGACATGACACCCGCACTATTTGTAGACGCTGGAAAGTAAATGATGGTAATATAGCATTGCATAACTTAAGTAAAATAAAAATGAAGATGTCTTGAATCTTAACAGGGGTTAAATGTGTCATTTTAGAATAAGTTTGTGATATTTTTGTATGGAAAGAAAAAATTTAGATTAAATACGCCATAATGGACATAATTTGAAGTTTTTAGTGATATTTTTCCTTAAAATACTTACTAAATTTGACAATATTTGCATCCGCAAAAATTAGAAAAAAAAGATCCCGACACTTTTGCCCCACCGCATATAACAAGTTCACATCCCGATGGAAGTTTAGAAACAGGAAACTCAGGATTTTGCACTTTGTCCGTGGCGCCCCCGCTTCCTCGGAGGATCTCCCCTCTTCCCCCCTGCCGTCACCATCCGCCATGGAAGCCGGCGGCGGCGAAGAACCTCTGATCGGCGAGCGCCGCCGGAGCGTCACGTTCGCACGGTGCGTGTCGCACGCGCAGGACGAGCTGCAGAGCTTCCGGTCCTACCTAGGGTGGATGTGCGTGGACCAGTCGAACGCTTGGACCGCCTGCCTCTCCTGGTCCTTGTTCCTCGTCTTCGCGATCGCCGTCCCCGCCACCTCCCACTTCCTGCTCGCCTGCTCGAGCTGCGACGCCAAGCACGCCAGGCCCTTCGACGGCGTCGTCCAGCTGTCGCTCAGCAGCCTCGCCACGCTCTCCTTCGTCTGCCTGTCGCGGTTCGTGCGGAAGTACGGCCTCCGGAGGTTCCTCTTCTTCGACAAGCTCTGGGACGAGAGCGAGACGGTGAGGGACGGCTACACCGACCAGCTCAATGTACGTTCTCTCCATCTCTCTCTTTCTCTCTCGATGATTTCTGTGCCCGTGACGGTCATGACGATCTTCCGGTTTGGGTCGCATTAAAGTTGCGATTTTTACCTTGATTAGCTGCATGCTGCATTCGTGACATGTGATCAATCTTCCAATTTCAATCTTTCCTTGATTTGCCAATGGAAATGTTAGTTAATAATTGACAGAGGATTCGCTCTCATTTTTTTAACGAGGGTAGTCGTAGTCGTTGATTTTCATCGGTTTTCCGATCCGCGTGGCTTCTGGAATGCGTGGCTAGCTAATGAACAGGTAATGAGCAATAAGAAGGTTCTGGGTCCGAGTCCTGACGTGGAAGTTATGCTTTTAGCGTTTCTGCCTTTTCATGATTCTAATCGACGACCTTCGATGCGTGGCTGTAAAGTTGTGTAGTGTGAACCACAGAATTGGTGGGGAAAGGGATCCACCACAGAGAGAGAGAGAGAGAGAGGTGATGATCGACGATAGGCAAAGAGATCCCGTTATCTCCTGGAAAATGAGTAGATCAAGCTGATCACATGTCGAGAAAGCAGGTCGACACCACTCCCCTTGATATGGCATGATTAAGCTGGTTCTGTCCATCACAGTATCGAGATAATGAGTATACATTCAATACCATGTTGGAGCATAGGGACTTCCGGGTGTGGTGTCATCTGATCTGATTCTTGCATGAGCCTGGCTCAATTGAGCTGGCACCTAAATCATTATTAGATCAGGGAATCCACATGAAGCCCACACTGTCCGACATTCCAGATTCTTGGATGAACGGTAAACCAAATAAGTAATTGTATAATATGGCGATCTTACACTTCTCATACATGATTGAAGATGAACAATATATCCTGTCATCAGATGAAGAAAATATCCATGGGAGCTTTCCACTAAGAAGGTTAAAACTCTTCCTGTCCCTGGCAATCAGCGGAGCAAGCGCTCATAACACCACCATTTTTTACGTCTGCCACCAATTAAAGAGCTATAATAGATCTGCAGATCTTATTTGATTCTTCAAGAGGAAATTCATTGATGTCAAGTCATCTGAACAAGCAGGGACGAATGAAGAGCATACTTATAGTTGGTTCGACTTACAAAAACTGCAGTCTTCTCTGCATGGAGTTCAAAAAGTGAATGGAACAGCAATTTGGGGTTGGATATCATAAAATGTGATAGAAGAGAGAATATGATAAATGATGGCTTGCAGGATCATCAAATTTACAAGTATAATTGGCTGGACTTGATTGAATGTCTATTTTCTGTGATTTGTAAGCTCAACTATTGATGCTTTGCTACAACCTGATGATTGTGTCATGAGTATGAGCATTAAGTTGACCTCTCATCATCATAGAACTTGGACCATCGCTTGCACGAATTGTCGTGATGACTGGAGTAAGGATCACACTTTTAGGTGTTTTCTCTTTTCTTTAAAAAAAAAAAAAAAGAAAAAAGAAAAGAGGAAAGGGGTCTAAGAAAGATTGCTATTTGTCATATGGTAGGTTTTTGCTAGCTATACTGTTATGACATGCTAGATTTTTACTAGCTATAGTGTTTTACCTTACGTGCTGTACAAACATGTCATCGTTCATGCAGAGATCATTGAAAATCCTCTCCATATTCGTCCTCCCCTGCTTTGCAGCTGAGAGTGCTTATAAAATATGGTGGTATGCCTCAGGAGCCTCTCAAATACCGTTTTTGGGGAATGTTTACCTGAGTGACATCGTTGCTTGCATCATGGAGCTCTGCTCATGGCTCTACCGCACAATGGTCATTTTCTTGGTGTGTGTACTCTTCCGTCTGATCTGCTCTCTCCAGATCTTGCGACTGCAAGACTTTGCACAGTTGTTTCAAGTGGACTCAGATGTGGCTTCGGTCCTATCTGAGCATCTTAGGATCAGGAGACACCTTCGGATCATAAGCCATAGGTACCGTGCGTTCATATTGTGGGCTCTGGTTTTGGTCACTGGAAGCCAGTTTGCCTCTCTGCTTGTCACTACCAAGTCCACCGCAGATGTTAACATTTACCGTACAGGAGAATTGGCTGTAAGTTTTTTTTGGTAAAGAGAATTGGCTGTAAGTTCTTTACTCTAAACATTAAGAAAGGGCTTCACAAACTTATTTGCATCTTTCTTGCCCATGAGGAACTCTAATTCTGAGATCAATTTGCAGATTTTCATTACAATTCAGAAATTATGAATTTGTGACATAATGAAATATGTTTGTGCACGAGCACCTCTCTTTTAGTACTTTCCAGCTTTAACAGCATACTAAGTTGGGGTAACATTTGTAATTGTACAGCTTTGCTCGATGACTCTGGTTGCCGCGCTCCTCATCTTGTTGCGCAGTGCGACCAAGATTACACATAAAGCACAGTCCGTGACATGCCTTGCGGCAAAGTGGCATATATGTGCAACACTCGATGATTCTTTAGACGCAAATGATGGCGAGACACCAGTGGCTCAGGCTGCCCATGGCCAGGTCTTTGCTGTTAGAAGTACAGAATCAGAGAGTGATGCTGGGGATGAGGAAGATGACTTGGACAATAGCAAGTTAATCCCAGAGTATGCCTATAGTACCATCTCATACCAGAAAAGACAAGCCCTTGGTAAGTCCTTTCAACCCTTTACCTTAATTTGAAGAATAATTTGCTTAACCTTAACTTGAACGGAAGCATGTCCTAGTAATGATTTTGACAAATAGTACCAAAACGACTCACCTTCCACTCGTGTTGATGTTGAACTGTATGTTTTTGCACATTTACATAGTTGGCAGCAACATAAGTGATGGTACCAAGGGACCATAATGTTCCCATTGCATATCTCATCTCGCATTGGAATTCATGCTTCTGACGTAGATCACAGGATAGTTATTTTGCTGACCGAGTTCCTTGGCTAATAATGGCAGTGACATACTTTGAGAATAACCGGGCGGGGATAACAGTGTACGGATTCACGTTAGACAGGACTACTCTGCACACCATATTTGGCATTGAGCTCTCCCTTGTGCTTTGGCTGCTTGGAAAGACCGTCGGCATATCTTGAGAAATTGAGCATTCGGGATTTGCCAGAGAGAGAGAGAGAGATAAAGAGTTGTGCATGTAAAGGCATTCTGTTCATTTTTTTCCTTCTTATTTCCAACCTGTAATATCCACCTATGTAGAATATGATCATCTGATCACATTCATTTTGTAATCCATATTGGGTTTCTGATTACTACGTGAGTTCAGCTCAATTGGGTGACGATTGTCCCCTGGTAACTCAAATTTCATGCTGCCGGAGACTGTCCAATGTTAAATTTCTGGAATTCCAACTTTGGGTTTCTGAGCGTTTGTTATTCTTGATTGACGAATCCATTCAGGTGAACCCCATGTTGGATGGGTGTTCGATGGAAGCTCTTGCACTTGATTGGGACTCAAGTTAGCTGTAAAAACTGATCGACAAACTGAGAGAGTTAGGCCGTCATGGATAACCCGAGCCTCCAGGTTAGATGAACTTCCCGTACGTGTTGTATCGAACGACATGTTTGTGTTCGATTGTCCCCTGTTATGCGACAGGGACATTTTCCCAGCGATCTCATTTTTAGGCCTAGCTCGTAACCATCCGTCACAATCAGTATCATTGCGGCAAACAATGCTGTTGCGGCTGTCTCGTGGAAAAGTTCAAGGCTGTTGTACAGGCTGTCGCTTTATCTGAATAAACGGACATGAGACTAATACAGTAAAAGGGGCGAGCAAAACAGTCTGACCAAATTGGCCGGTTTTAGGTGATCTGAACTAGTTCAGTTCTCGATTCCTAAAATTTGAAATTGATGAATATCGATCTGGTTTCCGATTCCAAGTGTGAACCGAACTATGACCGGACTAATACAGATAACAAGACGATTGGGCTTTTGGTCAAGAGAGCCCTACTCTTATCAATTCTCAATCGCCCTCCCTTCAGAGACAAACAAGCTTTTATATACGTATTAACAAACAGACTCCCAACCCAAGTGCCTTTCACTAATAAGCTAAGCATCTGGGGTACGATTCTGATTTCTGTTGGACATAGCTCAAAAGTGACTAACCCTCTCTCCTTCCTAGCCGCCGCCTAGAGTGCAGCCTGCCTGTTGAAGATCGAGGTCACCCTAAATCTATCCAGGTGTGGAGTGGGAGAGGAGAGAGGGGATGAGGGCTCCTTTCACATTTTTCACAGGTTCACAAGTAGTGATTGAGATTGCATTGGATCGGACAGCTTTTAGTTATTCTTCTGCCTGCAAGCTCTCAACACATGTGAACTCAGAAAGCGAATTAAAAAGACTAGCTATAAGAGATTATCTTTTCATAGCCTTTAACTTAACGAGTAATATAACTAGATTACCCTATTTCAAGGCTGCAGTACTGGCTTTTGCTTTATTTGTATAAAACGGACACGACAATGTCTTACTCTAATATTGACTAGGGAGCAAAAGAACTGAATCGAATTGGCCGTTTTTGGGTGACTTCCGCAGGAATCGGTCTGTTTCCGTTCCTAAAATTTGGAACCAGCGAATATTGGTCTGGTTATGGACAAAATTACCAGAATCGGATTGATATATAATATTAATATCCATTACTCTGAAATCTTAATTCCCTACTCGGTCATGCTTCCTGCTCATGCCTCTCACTCTCGCTGGCTCTCGGTCACACATCACTCACGCTTCCCGTGGCTCGACGCCTCTCGCTCAAGCCTCCCTCATGCCCACGCCTCCCTGGTGGCTTGACGCATCCCTCGGCTCTCACCTGAGTCACGTCCCTTGCTGCTTGATGCCTCCCTCTCGCTGTCTCATCTCGAGACTTGACTCTTGCCTCCCTCTCTTTCTCTTGCCTCTTTTCACTAGTTCAACTACCCATCGTGACCGTGATTGCATTTAATTAATGTAAATACTCAATGCTCTGTTTATGGCCTTTCTTTGTACAAGTATAGGCTAAGAATTACAGTTGAGATTCATGTGAAATACTCCTTAACTTAGGATTTGTTAATGGACTCCACCTGTTTTGATGCTGTAGTGATGAACTTGGATCGTAACGATTGCTTCAATGTTGCGTTTAGATCCCTTTTTCGAACTGATCCTTGTGTGTTTGTTAAAATGCCAGAATGAAATGCGTGAACTAATCTGAGAAGTATTCTTATGCTTATTGTTTGGATTGATTGTTGTTCAGTAGTCGTCCTCATTGGAACACCGAATTGTGACACTACAATCTACAGTCAAGACCTTACTGGATTCACGTTAAACTGCTTGTGTATGTGTTACCTTTCATGTATATTATCTCATATAAAAAGCATATAAAAATCTGCCATGAGAAATGTCAGGTGTTCCGTAAAGTCATTGAGATTTGTTTCTTTGACTGTGCTTGCTGGCTTTGGAAGGAACTGAGAGATTTCTTATTGAAATGTCACCATTTCCTGGTCGATTCTATTCCCAAGTGGATCTAGGATTGATAGGTCGATTCTCACTTCCAAGATGAAAACCGACTCATCTTGAAACTGATCACCCTTAGTTCAAGGGGTGAAGTGTCGGCTATCGCTCTCTTTGTATAGATAAAAATGACAAGTCTTCCTCCCTAAAGATCGACACATGAAACTCTTATTTGTAAGGAATTCATTATTCTTCTTACAAAGAGGTCTTCTATTACTCTCTCCACTCATTTTGCTACCTTATACACTACACTTGTTCCTTCCCTCTTTTTACTATTTCTTTGTTCTAATTGTAAGCCCTGTGTATCGGAGAAGTCCCTTCTGTTTTGGCACGATATTTTTGCGGTTTTTTTCTAAGTACCCCAACTTTTATATAGAAAAAAAATGGAGAGAAAAAGACAAGGAATACCAAACCTTTCGTACGATACTTAAGTGTCAAAACTTTTTTTTCTTTCACTTAAGTGCCACAAATTTGAAAAATCACTTACTTAAATACCAATTCCAATTTGTCTTGTCGGAAAATCCAAGGTGGACACTGATTGTTTGACATGGCGTCACTAGTAGTCTGACATAGCTTTGCCTATGTGACGTGGACAATTTTTTAATATTATTTTAACATTTTAAATATTTTTTTGATTTTTTTTGGTTTTTTTTTTTTTTTTTAAGGATTGTTGAGGGTCACTAGCAACCCTTGTCGGCCACGAAACCCTTGCCCAAATTGGGCAAGGGCCACGTCGCCCTTGGTTGAGAAGGCCCTAGGTGAGGCCACAAGGGCCCTTGCCAGTTCTAGGCCACCATAGGCGACGCCACTTTGCTTAGGGCTAGTGAGGTCACGATGCCTTTGCCCATGGCCTGCACGACCAGATCTAGGTCAGGGCTGCCTCACCCTCGTCATGAAGGCCAAAGCGTCGCAACACCTCCCTGACCGTGGGTGATGACGCCTAGAGCGGGCGAGTAGATGCACACGTGGTGTCTGCTACATCTAATGGCCTTCCTACTCTATTTCGTGGCGCGCCTATATGAAAGCCACAAAAAACTATACCTTGCTTCTAATAATTATTTTCTCTTTAATATTTGAAAATGAGAGATTTTAATCCTAAGTTCAGAATCACGCGAAAAATGAAAGATGCTTTAGGTATTCTCGGTGAATTTAAAGTAGAATTTTGAGAAATTTAAATGCTATAACAGACCCGGTCCGCGAGCCGACTCAATTTCACTGCTCGCGCCGCCTCTCTGCGTGGGACTGGAGCGAGGGAGACCGACCGAAACAGGCTCTGCTCTGAAGAAACGCCGTCGCAGAGAAAGGGGGAAAATGTTGCCGCAGAGGATGAAGAAGGCCGTGGCCGACAACCCAAAGAAGCTGGCCAACCTGATCGACCTCGTGAACCTGCCCTTGACCGTGCGCGACTTCATGGGGCAGTCCCAAACCTCCCGCCTCGGCTGCTTCATGCGCGTCTGGTCCTACATCAAGTCCAACAACCTCCAGGTCAGTCGTGCCCCGTAGGTTGCGGTCCCTGTTAGCCGAACCGCATGCTAGTGTTGATTCGGTGTTTCGGTACGAGACCCTCAGATTTATCATGCGATTCGTGCGGTGAATCATCAGTTCGGAATTGGGTTCGGTCTGTTCGTTTAGGGTTTGTGGAGTAGTGAGTTCGCTATCTTGGGCACCTGGTTGACGAACGTTGAAGTATTTGGAAATGAGTGTTCTGCGTTGGGAGTAATTTTGGTTAGGGCAGTGGTGTCCATAAATTGATCTTAATGAAGTTTGGCTATGCTTTATAGTTTTTCCTCCCTTGGGCGAAACTATTTGCTTGTGAGCAAATGGGGATTGGTGTCCGGCTGCGGGCAAGCGAATGTTTTTCTGGGGTCGAGCAATTTGCACATGACCAATCGGGTGCGCAGCTTCTTGGAACTGCTTGAATGTGTAGAGAAACTTCATAACCTGTTAATTGTTCTGCTGAAATTGCTGCCAGTTTGTGCTGCTGAGTGAAATTTCATCGAGTTATGTGGTCGTTTTTGTCAGAAGTGGGAGCAAGGGTTGAAGCAAAGGTTCGGAGGGAAAGAGAAAGACGATAGATTCGGGGAGAAAATTCTTTTCTGTGTATATTTTTCTGTGTGTCTGAACAATGTACATCGATGAATAATTATAATACAAAGAATGTATTGGAAAAGGAAATGCAATATCAGACATATCGATATAAATCAATCTAGCTTTTAGATTGATTCTATAATATCAAGATCGGATCAATTAGTATCCGAGGATCTTCTGCATATTTTGCATATCTTCTAATACTCCCCCTCAAGCTGGTGGCTTGTAGATGTCCAAGACACCTAGCTTGCTCAATAGATATGCATGCTGTCTTTGAGATAAGGCCTTGGTAAACACATCCGCAGGCTGTTCAGCGGTTCCAATTCCCCTCGTCTCAATTGTTCCTTCTTGAATCTTCTCCCTGGTGAAATGACAATCCACTTCTATGTGCTTAGTTCTCTCGTGCATAACAGGATTCGCTGCAAGCTTCAGGGCCGATTCGTTGTCACGGTATAACTTCGTCGGACCCTTCAATCGTACTCCGAGGTCACCGAGTAATCCTCGTATCCATATAACTTCACATGTGGTTTTTGCCATGGCCCGATACTCCGCCTCTGCTGATGATAGAGAAACTGTTGCTTGCTTCTTAGTTTTCCATGAGAGAAGGGAATCTCCTAGCTTAATGCAGAACCCAGTTATGGATCTTCGACTCATGGGACATGTCGCATAATCCGCATCGCAATATGCTGTCATTTCCATGTTGCATTTTCTGGATAAAAGTATTCCGAGTCCTGGACATCCCTTCAAATATTTGACCACCTTTAGAGCGGCATTCATGTGAGATTCTTTTGGTCTGTGCATGAATTGACTCGCATTCTCGCACCGCATATGAAATATCGTGTCTGGTCATAGTCAGGTATATAAGTTTTCCAATGAGCTTCTGATAGCTCGTTGGATCCTGTAATATAGGATCATCCTGAAATGTTCCCCCAGCGTGATCTGCTGTAGTTAGCCTGACATTCTGTTCGATTGGAATGACAGCTGGCCTACACCCTGATAATCCAGCCTCTGAGACAATCTCTAATACAAACTTCCTTTGACTAAGAGAAATCCCTTGGGAAGATCGTGCGATCTCAATCCCAAGAAAGTATTTTGGTGCTCCCAGATCCTTTATATGAAAGGTGGTATGCAAATATCTTTTAAGACTCTCTATTGCGCTTCATCGTTTCCCATAATAAGAATGTCATCCACATAAATCATCAAGTAGATAGATGACGTACCTTTGGTCCACGTAAACAAGGCATAATCATACTTTGATTGTTTGAAGTTGGCATTGGTGAGAGCATTGGCAAATTTTGCATACCATTGTCTGGAAGCCTGTTTCAGCCCATAGAGGGATTTCCTGAGACGACATACTTTATTCTCCCCCTGTCTCCGTAAGCCCTGAGGAATGTCCATATAAATTTCTTCATCCAGATCACCATGAAGAAAAGCATTGTTCACATCCATTTGGTGTAAAGACCAATCATGAATTGCTGCAACAGATAAGAATGATCGAACAGTGACATCCTTGGCTACTGGAGAAAAAGTTTCGTTATAGTCGAAACCCTCACGTTGTGTATATCCTTTCGCCACCAATCGAGCTTTGTAGCGTTCGATGGATCCATCAGCTCTATATTTGATTTTATAGACCCACTTGCAGCCTATGGACTTCCTATCCCGAGGAAGATTAACCATCTCCCATGTTTGATTGTCAGCCAACGCCTGTAGTTCTGCTGCCATTGCCTTTTGCCACCGTGGGTCTTTGGATGCCACATCATAACTAGACGGTTCTACTTCGTCGGATATTCGACTAATGCAACATTTATGATCCGACGAAAGTCTTTCAAAGGAAACGTAAGAAGATGTTGGATAGTTAATACCTGGTCCATTGAGTGAGGCACAAACATAATCTTTAGTCCATGTTGGTGGCCTTGTTGCTCTCTTCGAACGTCGTGGCTGATCTGCCAGTGGTGGAGAAGGAGATATTTCTGCAGCAGCATTTTCTGCACAATTTGCAGATTCATTCTCAACGTTGGGTGAAGGACTGGGTATGTTGTCCAATATTGCTGTCTGTGGTGTTTGATCAATGGAAGGTGGAATGACTTGCCCCGGAGATGTAGCAAGGAAGTATTCAGGAGATAGATTATCTTCAACTGGAGATTGTGAATTATTGGGGACATTGAGATTCCCCGTAGTCTCCCGAAATGGAAATATAGTTTCGTGAAATATGACGTCCCCGCTTACAAAAATTCCCCTGTCGATGGATCCGAATGTAGTATCCTTTCTGTAGGTTAGGGTAACCCATAAAAATGCCTTTTCTTGCTCGTGGACCCATTTTATCTCGAGGTCCCACGGTTGTAGCATAACATAAACAGCCGAAAACTCGTAGGTGATCTACTACTGGGTTCCTTTTATGAAGTAATTCAAAAGGTGACTTACCAGCTAGAATCCGAGTAGGCATACGGTTGATGAGGTAGGCTGCAGTAAGGACACAATCTCCCCAATATGTTGCTGGTATGGATCCCTGAAATTTTAAAGCGCGTGCGACTTCCAGCAAGTGGCGATGTTTACGTTCCACTACTCCATTCTGTTGTGGGGTATAAACACATGAACTTTCATGTAGAATGCCATGGGCCAGAAAGAGTGATCTGCATTCGTGGCTAAAAAACTCCTTTCCATTGTCGCTTCTTATTCTCTGGATTGACTTCCCAAACTGATTTTTAGTCAGAATAATGAACATCTTCAAATGAGATGAAACCTGTGCCTTTGATTGCATCAAGAATACCCATGTGGCTCGAGAGTGATCATCAACAACAGTTAGAAAATAACGTGAACCGTCACGATGTGCTGTGTGATATGGCCCCCAAACATCCACATGAATTAAGGAAAGAATATTATTGGAACGTTTCGTCTGGAAGGAAATGATGCACGGGATTGTTTTGCTAAAGGACAAATATGGCAGTTAGGATATGGAAAAAAAGCACTATGTCCCACTCTTGAGTGTAAAAGGAAATTTTTATCATTGGCAATGACATTACACAATGACATTTTATTGAAAGGAATTGAAGTATGGTGACTTGAAGTGCTGGTCCGTAATATAGACCTTCGAAACATTACCCAAGCCCATCAATTTCCCGTCGAAAGGGCCTGAAAAAACATTTGTCGATATCAAAGAGTATTTGACAAGAGTTTTCTTTGCGACTTTGGACACGGAAATGAGGTTGAACTGGAATTGTGGGACATAAAGGACATTTTGTAAGATAATTTGGGGGCTTAATTGAACAGTCCCTGTAAATGTGACGTGAGTGATATTTCCATTTGGAAGTTCTACAGAAATAGGTTCCTCCAATTCCCTATTCCTTTTTGAGAAAAAATTCACATCACAAATAATATGATCACTCGCTCCTGAGTCTATTATCCATGCCCTTTTTGAAATTGAGTTTATCAGGCAGTGAGATATACCTGAAAAGTTCCCCCCTGTTTTCCCAATGTCTGCCTTTTGCAATGCCTGCATCAGTTGCTGATATTGCCCATAGGTAATGGGTCGATCACTACTTGTCCCAGTAGGTCCGGTCACCTGGTAAGCTGTGGAGAATTCTCTCCTTTTTCCTTTTTCTCCTGGCTTTCCATGTAATTTCCAGCAATTATCTATAGTATGATGCGGACGTCTACAGTGCTCACAATACAATTTACCTTTCCCTTTTGAATTTTGGCTGAAATTTCGTATGGAAAAGATCTGGCCGTCGGATCCTTTTATTCGCGAATTGTCTCCACCGTCAGATCCAGCGAACGGATCACTTCTCTGTGGACCGTCGGATCTTCGGGACAAATCGGAGCCGTCAGATCTTCTCTCCCGATCTGTGCCGTCGGATCGCCGGATTAGATCCTGGCCGCTGCTTCCTTCCCTTTTAAGGGATCGCTCGACCATCTCAAGCCCTAGCCCCAACCCTTCGCGATTCTCCCGAATTAGGGTTTTCGCCCCCAAATCTCTCTCGCGGCGTTCTCGAAGGGCGAGGGCTATGGCGTCGCTTCCCCGTGTCTGTTCCGAAGCCGTGAGTCGCTGGTTCTCCTCTTGCACGGCGAGCTGGAAAATCCGGCCGAGGGGCGGCACGGGGTCCATCGCCAGGATCTGCGATCTAAAGGTCGTAGGATTCGTTCAAAATCAATAGAAAACGAGTGGATTTCTCCCTCTCCCTTATCGATTTGTACTTGCCCGAGAGTCTCCGGAGGTCCCTCGAGCTTTTCTTCGCGGCCTCGAGCTCGTTCCGGAGCGATGAGAGTTTGTTGTATATCGCCGTTATTGACATATTTCCTTGTTTAAGATCCGTGAGTTCCCGCATGAGACGTAAAAGTTTTGCCCGATCTAACTTTCCGTACATCTCTTTGATGTTGTCCCACATGGCCTTCGAATCTTCGGTCGGGGGGAGCCCTGCTGCGACGTCCGGGGAAACACGGTTGCCGATCCAGTGCGGATCGGGCGATTGCACTTTCTCCGGCCTTGCTAGCCTCTCGTCCGACGGGATCGGCACGGCTCCGTCGAGGAAGCCGTCCTTATCCTTTGTCGCAAGGGCCCTCCGGAAATCTTGTGACCATTTGCTGTAATTTTCGGGTCCGGTCGCCGGACTTATGAGTCGCACTTCTGACCGTCGGCGGTAGATACGTGCAAGGGGTCACCTGGTTCCGGCCGGCCGGTGATAGCCGCAATCGGATATGGAAAAAAATTTTGTGGGAAATTTGGGTTCGGGTAGGGATTCGTCCCTGTACCCGACCCATCGAATCCAGATCCGTGCCCCGTATTGAAAGAACTCGAGTGAAGGTTTGTTCCTGATCTCCCTTCTCCAGATCCGCTTCTCGGTTCTGTCTCGGTGGCTGAGTTTGCCCCGCTTGCGGTTGGTAGACCTCCATCGAGCTGAACACCGCTCTGGTAATTCATTACCCCCGGCAATGATGGATTCGGGCCTTGCCCGACGTACCATGGATAAGGTACCCATTGGTAAGGTTGCCCCGGGAAGGGCTGCCCCACACTCGCCCGAGCCGGAACATCTCGCCATTGTTGTTGTGTTGTGATGTTTGCGGGTACCACATCAGTGTTGTGGCCTTGCGTCTCCACTATCGGTGTAACATTGCCTGTGGAAGGAATTCCAGCGCTAACGTGGGGCTGATTCTCTGGATTCATGGTAAGTAAATTCTCTCCGCTTCTTCTCCCTTCTCACAATAATCAATTCTCTCGTTAACAAGACACGAGATCGCCTTGCATTCAAACGACAGCAATTTTGTGCGGAAGATAGGGCTCGATACCATGTCGAAGTGGGAGCAAGGGTTGAAGCAAAGGTTCGGAGGGAAAGAGAAAGACGATAGATTCGGGAGAAAATTCTTTTCGTGTATATTTTTCTGTGTGTCTGAACAATGTACATCGATGAATAATTATAATACAAAGAATGTATTGGAAAAGGAAATGCAATATCGGACATATCGATATAAATCAATCTAGCTTTTAGATTGATTCTATAATATCAAGATCGGATCAATTAGTATCCGAGGATCTTCTGCATATTTTGCATATCTTCTAATAGTTTTATCTGTTTTTGGGGTCCTGCTCTAATTGAGCGAACAGTTGACTATGTCTTGCATGAGTTGTGCTGTATCGCTTATCTGAAATGTGCGTCGTTTGTTTCTGTGAGCAGGATCCTAACAACAAGAACGTGCTGAACTGTTGATAGCTCACCCAGTCTCTTTACTGGCAAATGAGATTTGACTTGCAAAATGGAGCAGTAAATACTTTGTCATAAGGCATCGAAAGCGTAATATTTTTAGCTCATTTACAAATACCAATCGAAATGTAATTAAAGAATGTACAATTGTCATACTCGTCAATTGTAAAATAGAGTCGCGAGTGCTATGATAAAGGGGTATTGTGCACATGATAAGACATAGCACGCATAACACGTTTAAAGAAAAATTTTCCATGAAAATTTTTATGGCACTAATATTTTTTCACACCCAAGTGACCCCACCACAATAATTTTGTGTCCCACTATTTAAGATGACTTTGACTTTGACTTTCTACAGGACTCGTGTTGACCACTTCACGATACAGATGTGCTTTATCTGTGGAAGCACCCTCCCCCAACGGGACACTCACCTGCATTCTAGATCGGACGAGCACTTTTTTAGCCTATTTTAATGCGTATAAAGTAAATCCATTAGATATTTACACGATCTGAGAAGTGAAAAAAGTAAAATTAAGGTAACGCAATTCGATGTATTGTCAAATAGTGTACCTTGACGATCCAACAAATAAAAATAAAATGTAAGGAGTTCGGTCCCTACCTCTGATGTTTGAGGGTGCGTCCGGCACCGCCTGGAAAAAAAACAAAATGAAAATGTCACCTGTTGGTACTTTTCCTCGAAAATCAATATCTTCTCTCCACTTTTTTGAAGGTTCGAAAGTAGATGGAGGGTTTTGTTTGTCCGGCAAAACTATAGAGACTGGTAGTATTTTACATGTTATAAATTATAATGGCACTTTTTCAGCCCCTTTTGACTTGAAAAAAGTAAACCCATTAAAGAAAATTTTTGGTTGGAACCCATTAGAAATTTACACTATTTGGAAATTTAAAAGAGTGAAATTGAGATTTTGTAATTTGATGTGTTGTCAAGTATTGCACCTCGATGACCAAAAAATAAAAGAAAAGAAATAGTGTGCCTTGCCTAAGCGCCATGCAAAGTCCGTGGACCTTCAATATGTCTAATCATGTCATTAATTAATATGCCTTTTCTAATTAAATCTTTCCGACTATAAATTTGGTTATTTGGAACTCCTGTGTTCAACGAAGTGGGCAAGAATCCGACGTGAAAAATATCTTTTGCCATTGGACCTCTCAATTCATCAAAGACCGCAATTAGATCGCAAGCAACAAAAATTTTCAATCAATCGTTACGCCTAAGCCTTCCACGTCAGACTCTTGCCAACTTCAATGGACAAATCAGCTCCGATGAAATTAATACTTGTGAGAACTTCTCGCACATAGACGATGGTTACTGCATTGTCTTCTTTTAGCGTGAAATTAGAGTATTTAGTATATTTCCCCCATTAAAGTCGACAACGTCAAGTAGAATGATTATTTCTTGGTCCAAAAGCATCGTCAAAGCAAAATGATCAAACACAGAGCTTACTTAGAGAGTCCCGGTCATGGATAAAGCTAGACGATAGTTATATTTGTAGTTGAAGTATCTGAAATTGATATTTTGGTTAGAACCCTCTTTAAATTTATATTTCATTATATTAACTTACGACGTATGTACAATCGACCAGTTGCATCAATGTGCGAAGTTATATTTGTAGTTGAAAATGAGTACAATTCATCGATGTCGATGAAACTTTTACAACATACAGATTATTGACACGTGGATTTATATATAATCTGTTTTTTTTTTTTTGAAGTTAGAACAATATTTTAACTTTTGACATTTTTACTTTTGCCGTTGAATTTTAAATGGACTAGCCCGTTAATAGGTAACTAGATGCAAAAATACCATAATATTTAAGAGAGCGACTAATTTTTCATAATCTGCTGGCGAGTTTATCAGTATTTTAAAAATTATTGATTGAAAATGCTTAGTAAAACGAAAATGAACCGATTTTTCTTTATCGGAGACCATGATGGAGGGAGGATAAGGAAGGCTAGGGCGTTGCTGGGCCAATCGGAGGAACAGCTGGCCCTCGAAGTAAAACAACGACTCACGGCGACAAATCACGGCAGACATGCACTGGATCCCTTCTTTTTCCCATATTGGAATTGATTTATTTATCATTTATTTTCCGATCAAATACATTTTTTGCGCAGTTATCGGTGATCTCGTGAATTATTTAGGAATATGGGAAGATAGTTAGCTTACTTTACATATTTTACTGTCCAACTAGATCAATGATATTTTTTATGAGATGCATTTGAATCTAAGATAAGTTCATATCAAGTCAATTAAGCTTGGCTTTGTTGGCTATGCATTCGGTTTGGATGGAGCCCTTTAAGGTTTGAGGATGGGACCGGCCCGTACAGCCAAAAAAAGACAAAAGAAGAATGTCACTGTTGGTTTAAAAGGTTCATAAGTAAATGGAGGATTGTATTTGGAGCAAAACTAGAGGGACCGATGGTATTTTACATATTCTAATGGCACTTTTTGAGCCCATTTTGATGGTGTAAAATAAACCCATTAGAAATTTACATGATTTGAAAAGTGAAAAGAGTGGAATTGAGATGATGTAATTTGATGTGTTGTCAAGTAGCACATATCAATCATCCAAAAAAAAAGAAAAACGAAATAGTGTGCCTTGCCTATAAGAGCCATGCAAATCCGTTGGACCTTTAAATTGTCTAATCAGGTCATTAAATTTAGGGTTAATACAAAGAAAAACCCTAAACGGGTACATATATGACAAATTTATCTCAAATTAATTTTTTAATCACTAAAAATTCTAAATCGGTATACTTTTGACAAATTTACCCCAAATTGGTACACTTGTAACAAATTTACCATTTATTAGTCTTCATTAAATTTTACTGTCAAATTACTAAGTTGGATAACACGTGACATTTGACCAATATATCATTTTGAAATTTTACTCTCGATTTGTCATAATTATACCAATTTTATGTTTTTTGTGGTATTAATCCAATTTAACGAATGGTATTTTTGTCAAAATTATACCAGTTTGAGGTTTTTGGCAGTAAAAAAAAATTAATTTAGAGTAAATTTATCACAAGTGTATTAGTTTAGTGTTTTTTGTAGTCATTTGAGGTAAATTTGTTAGAGGTGTATCAATTTAGGATTTTCCGTGATATTAACCCATAAGTCTATATAGCTTTTCTAAGAAGTGTTTTCAACTCTAAATTTATTTAACGGGAGCTCATTTGTTCATTGAAGTGAGCAAGAGTCCGACATGAAAAGTATCTTTTGTCGTAGTGAGCTATACATAGTTCACAGGCAATCATCGAGTCTCCAGCCTTTAAAATGAGTAAGGATCACGCCTATTTCCAACTCAGCGAGGGTCAGAGATTATCTTAAAATCTCTAAATCATAATTGACAGCAAAATCGACACCAAACAACTTCCTTGCAAATTTTTATCAAAGAAAGCTCTTGGATCCAAGCTTCTTCCCATTTTATTATCTAATAAAAAAACAAAAGCAAAACAAATAAAAGATGTACTTCCGTAACGGGATATACCAATTTACATAAATTCCTGATCTACGAAGTACGCCCCATTTGTTTAATTGTTCTTTGAGTTGATCCATTGTTTTGGCACCTTTTCCATCACATATGAGGAAAATATGCAGAATTTTGTGTTTACATAATCGATATGTAAATGTTCAATTAGGTGCCCCAACACCCTCTAAGATCTTATTATGTACACATTTAAACAATTTACAGGAATTCAAACGCTTAGTATAATTGACATATTATATCAAGTCACTAATCACGTGAAGATGTGAGAAAGTTTCGATAGGTTTTGAAAGCTGTAATTTCATTGTAATGAAGATTTCCTTCGTAATCCTATAAAAAGCTTATTGGCTTTATCATTAGAAGGAATTACTAATTATTGATTAGAAACCTTCCTATGTCTCTTTATTGGCAAATTAGATTCGACTTGGAAAAAGGAGCATTATCATCAAGTAATACTTTCTCGGCAAAGCGTATTATTTCTAGCTCATTTACAAATACTGATAAAAATTGCAATTAAAAAATTTAAATCGGTCAAATTCGTCAATTCTCAAGTAGAGTTGTGAGTGCTGTGACATTGGGTGCTATACACGTCTCAAGACATTGCATGCACATGACGCTTCAAAAAGATTTTTCCATGGAAAATCTCCATTGCACTAAAATTTTCCACACGCAAGAGACCACCACCATGGAAATTCTATGTCCCAATGATGCCATTTTAAGAAGACTTTGATTTGATCTTATAGAAAAGACCCGTGTTGATTACTTCACGACACAAAAGGGGCTTTATCATTAGTGAAAATGCTAAATTGCAAAATGGAAAGGCATCAGTTCCTCCGCCTCGTTTGTTTCCACTTCTTTCATTCCTCCCTTCGCTTTCCTTTGCCCCTTTGCCCTCCTAACTAACGTGATGCCATGCTCCATCTTGAAAATGCAATCAAAGCATTTTTAAGACAGTCAAACTCTGTCAAATAGACTAGTTATGAGTGCCGTGATAATGGGGTGTCATACACATGGCAAGACATAGCACGCATGAGACATTTCAAGAAGATTTTTCCATGGAAATTTCTATCGCACTAAGAATTTTCCACACCCAAGTGACCCCACCATGGAAATTCGGTGTCTCAATAATGTTATTTCGAGAGGACTTTGACTTTGACTTTCTAGAAAAGACTCCTATTGATCACTTGACAATATCGATAGGCTTTACAAGTAGAAGCACCCCTCCACCACCAATAAACTCACTCGCATTCTAGAGCGACCAAAGGCGTTTTACACATTCGAATGGTACTTTTTCATCACATTCCAATGCATGTAAAGTAAACCCATTAAAAATTTACACAATTTGAAATATGAAAAGGAATTGAGATGATGTAATTATATCTCGTCGTGTAAGAGACCTCGATGAACTAAAAAGAAGAAGAAGAAGAAGAAGAAGAAGAAGAAATAGTGTACCTTGCCTATATGGGCCATACAAAGTCTTTGGCCCTTCAATTTGTCTAATCAAGTCATCAAATTTATAAGGCTTTCTAATCAATCTTTTCGACTCTAAATTTGGTTATTTGCAACTCGCGTTCAACAAAGTGGTCAAGAATCCAACATGAGAAATATCTTTTGCTGTCATGAACTATCAATTGATCAAAGACTGTAATTAGACCACGAGCAACAATTTTTTTTTAATACGATCGTTTCGCATAAGCTTTCCACGTCGGACTCTTGCCCCCTTCGATGGACATATTGGCTCTGGTGAAATTAATACTTGTAAGAACCTAGTGTATTTACCCTATTAAAGTAAATAGCATCACGTAGAAGGATGATTTCTTGGACTAACAGCATCGACACAACCATCAAACACAATGCTTAATCCCTGAATTGAGCTAGACAGACATTCATCGTGTCTCGAACCTTAATAACAATATGGCTCACGCCTAAATCCCCGAATCGTGGTTGACAGCCAAATCAACACCAAACACCTTCCCTAGAAAATTTTATCAAAGAGAGGTCTCAAATGCCGACTTCTCCCCATTTTATCGATAATAAAAGACAAAGCAAGGAAAAGATATACATTAATAGCAAGATAGCCCACTTTACGTAAATTTCCGATCTATAAAATGCCCCCATTAACTTAATTATTTTTTGAGTTGATCCATTATTTTAGCACCTTTTCTATCACATACGAGGAAAATATGCCGAATTTTGTGTTTACATGATCAAAACGTAAATGTTCAATTTGGTGCCCCAAACCCCTTTGAGACCTTATTATATACATGTTTAAACAATTTACTTGAATTCGGCAAATAAGATTTGACTTGCAAACGGGAGAATTCTCATTAGGTAATGCTTTCTCGTGAGGCATCGGCAAAGGGTATGACTTTTAGCTCATTTACAAATAACAACAAAAACTGCAAGTAAAGAATTGTAAACAGTCAAATTCGTCAATTCTCAAGTAGAGCTGTGACTGCCGTAATATGGGGTGTTGTATACGTGGCAAGATATCGGACACACAAGACATTCCAAGAAGATTTTCCCATAGAAATTTCTGTGGTACTAAGAATTTTCCACACTCAAGAAACCACCACCATAGGAATTATGTGTCCAATTTTCCACACGCAGTAGACCACCATCATGGAAATTCTGTGTCCCAATAATGCTATTTTAAGAAGACTTCGACTTAGAACTTCTAGAGAAGACCCGTGTTGATCACTTCACGATACAAAAGGGCTTTATTGTAAGTTGAAGCACCTTCCCTATCAATAAACTCACTCACATGCTAAATTGCAAAATGAAAAGTCATCAATTCCTCTGCTTCCTTTGTTTCCACTTGTTCTTTCATTCCTCCCTTCACTTTCCTCCACCCGTTTGCCCTCCTGACCAACACGAAGTCTTGCTCCATTTTAAAAATTCCTTCATGATTGATAGCATGGCATTGGACTCTTGTGATTAGAATGACCATGTCGTGTCTTATCCAAAGACAAGCATCTTTTCCATCACTTATGGGGAAAATGTGCCGAAACTTATGTTTACATAACCAAAAAGTAAATGTTCAATTTAGTGCCTTGACATCTTCTGAGACCTTTTATTACACGTTAAAAACAATTTACAATAATCCAACCACCTAGTACAACGAGCACATTAAGAGTGGGTTTGGTTCGAACTTAAAAATGGGTTTTGGTTATAATGCAAATGCCGAAAGCCAAAGCCCTTTGGGAAATACAAATTGTGTTTGGTAAAAACTCATTTGCAAAACAACTTTGGGTGAAGTAGTATTTGGTAAAAAAAAAAAATCTTAAAGGGTTTTGGCAGTAATTTTTTTTATTAAAAAGAAATCAAACCTTTCGTTGGCCCTAACGAAGGGTTTCGGCCGCCAGCAAGCTAGATCTAGCGTCAATAGTCGAGGACGCATGACCCAGGCTAGGGCCACCTAGGTCACAAGAGGCCTAGGGTCGCACGACCCTGACCCCAGGCGACGAGGTTTGAGTTCTCACAACCCTAGCCAACTGTTGCCCGGGCAATCGTGCCACCTCAGGTAGCCATCTTGTGGGTCGTACGACCTCATCGGCCGTCCTCGCAAAGAAGATGAACAATAACAACAAGGAGCAAAATCAAAAAATTTAAGAATTGGTGCGGATAGTTTTGGAAAAATAATTATTTAACCCTATTTCAGTATTCCATAAATGTTATTTCGAAAGCCTTGCCAAATGCCTCGGCATTTCTTCTAAGGGCAATAGAGGCCAAAAACCTTATGAGAAAGCTGAACCAAATACACCATAAGTCATGTAAGAAACCAATCGTGTGAAGAAGTGACAAGATTTCGACAGGATTAACAGTTATAATTTTGTCATAACGAAAATTTTCTAATAATCCTATTAAAAGCTTAAGAGCTTTGTCATAGAGAATTATTAATTTTTGATAGCCAAGTTACAAATTTTTATCCGTGTTTTTAATGGACGAATCGACATTACAATCACCCTAATTCTCTCTACTAGCAAATGAAATATAAAGAATATGCTCTTGTCGTTCTTTAGCTCATTTACAAATACAAACAAAAATTGCGATTAAAGAATATAGGAAGCTCAAATTCGTAAGTTGTCAAATTGAGTTGCTAGTGCCATGACATGGAATTTATACATGTGGCACGACATCGCTCGCAAAGGACATTTCAAGAAAATTTTCCTTGGAAATTTAATGGCACTAATTTTTTCAAGCCCAACAAACTTGACCAAGACAATAAATAAATAAAATACCAAACATGTAACCTCAGTAATGTCGTTTCATGAAGACTTTGATTTCTACTGGACCGCATATTTTCTTTCCCTTCTCTCGTAATTGTAGCAGTAAAATACTTGACAAGCATTTCTTTTAAATTAATCGTCGCAAGTAATGAAGAGATTAATTTCCAATAAGAGTTTTCCACTGAAAATTCCATGGCACTAATAATTTTCAACACTCAACTGACCCCCACCAAGGCTATTTCCCATGGAGGTTATGTGATCTTGATCTTTTCATTTTAAGAAGACTTTGACTTTGACCTTTAAGAGAAGGCTCGTGTAATCACTTCACACTACAAAAAGGCTATATAAGTCGAATCACTCTCCTTCATCACCAATAATCTCACTAGCATGCTAAATTGCAAAATGAAGCAACATCAAATCCTCCACCTCCTCTATTTAAATTTTTTCTTACATTCCTCCCTTCGATTTGCTTCGTCCCTTTGCCCTCCTGACCAACGCGATGCCTTGTTACATTTTAAGAATTCCTTTGTGCTTGATAAGGAGGCGTCGGACTATTGTGATTGGGATGACCATGTCCTATCTTATCCAAAGACAAACTCATGGAACAAGAGCGTGGATTGCTGCTCGTGGGATGGTGTCGCTTGTGATGGTGTCGGCGACAATGTCATCGATCTCGATTTTACTTGCAGTCGGCTTCATGGCACTCTCCAGTCTAACAGCTCCCTTCTTCTCCTTCGTCATCTTCAAAGCCTCAACCTTTCTGGTAATAACTTTGTTGGCTCACAAATTTCACCAAATCTAAGTGTTTTTGCAACATTGACTCATCTAAATCTCTCTAATTCATACTTTTCGGGTATCGTTCCCAAAAAAATCTCTCGCCTTTCCAAGTTGGTGTCACTTGATCTCTCTCACAATTATATACCCAACACACACTCGCCCATTCCACTCAGGTTAGAAAATTTGGTCTTCACATTGCTTGTTCAAAATCTAACAGTATTGAGAAAACTTGTTCTTGATCAAGCAGACATGTTTGCGGTTTCACCAAAGTCCTTTGTGAATTTGTCTTCTTCTTTAACATATCTAAGTGTTAAGTCTTGTTCCTTGAGGGGTATATTTCCAGTTGTTGTTTTTCGATTACCATGCCTCACCACTCTCAATATAGGTTACAATTATGATTTGTCTGGGATTCTTCCCAAATTCAATTGGACTAGTCCTCTTGAGTCTTTATCTATCCCAGACATGAACGTTTCAGGAGAAATACCCGATTCAATTGGTAACATAAAGAATTTAATAGTTTTAGATCTTCGCTATTGCAGATTCATAGGACACATTCCCTCATCAATGGGGAATCTCAACCAACTCCAAGTTTTATGGATTGATGGGAATAGCTTTAGCGGGGTGGTAGAGTTTGAAATATTTACCAAGCTTAAAAATCTCCAAGTGCTTTTTGTTTCTCAAGAACTAAATCTAACCTACAATACATCGGAGTACATATTCCCGAAGCTTGAAATGTTGGGGTTGTTTTCTTGCAACTTGACCGAGTTTCCCTATTTCTTGAATTCATTGAAAAGATTAACATACTTAGACCTCTCTTTTAATAGGATTAGTGGGGAGATCCCAATGTGGTTTTGGGGAATAAGCCATGATACATTGGAAATATTAGATCTTTCTTTTAACCTTCTGGAGGGAGGTATACAACAATTGCCCTGGAAGCGATTGTTGTACATTCGACTTGTGAACAACTCATTCCATGGACCACTCTCCATTCCTCCACCTTCTACTTCTTCCTTTTCAGCCTCCGACAATGGTTTCACCGGTGAGATCCCCTCCTCGATTTGCCAATATAGCTCACTCCAAAATTTAGATCTATCTAATAATAATTTCTTTGGGAATATGCCATCATGTTTTGGTAATATAACTAATCTTGAGGATCTAGGCTTGAGCAATAATAAATTGCAAGGACCATTACCACGCTCCCTAGTTAAATGCGTGAACTTATCAACATTATCTCTTGATCACTACGAGTTCAGTGATATCTTCCCACATTGGTTGGAAGCATCACAATTGAATGCCCTTGATTTGCGATCGAACAAATTTTATGGTAGGATCAACCTCACTATCTTTGGATTCTCCTTCCCTACTCTTCAATTTTTAGTTATTTCCAACAACAATTTCACTGGAAGGTGGCCATAGAGTTTTTTTCAAACACATCATTAGCTATCATAGATTTGTCCAACAACAAGTTTGGAGGGCCAATTCCACTTCCATCTCCTGTCACATCTTATTATTCCCTCGCAAGTAATAAGATAACTGGAAAGATCCCCTCTTTGATATGCAATGCCACCAAGCTCGAGATCATTGACTTGTCCAACAATGGCTTAACAGGTAGCTTGCCTTGGTGCTTAACAAATTTTAGCACCAATCTATCAGTTTTGAACTTGCGAATGAATTATCTCAATGGCACAATTCCTCAATTTTTTCCTTTGAGAAGTGGCTTGATGACTCTTGACTTGAGTCGAAATCGATTTGAAGGCACATTGCCCCGATCACTTGTTGAATGTAGAAATCTAGAAGTTCTAGATCTCAGTCACAATCAGATAGAGGATACATTTCCAAGATGGTTGGGAACACTCCCAGAACTGAAAATTCTCATTTTAAGGTCCAACAATATGAAGGGTCTTTTGGAGATTCCCAGGGGGGCTCACCTCTTTCTCAAGTTACACATTTTGGACCTCTCCAACAACAACTTTAGCGGTCCTTTGCCAATCAACTTGATAATGAACCTCAAAGGCATGATGAATGGTGAAAATGTGCAAGACACATCATTGTATATGACACGATCATTCAGATCGAGGACATATGAAAATTCGGTGGCCGTGATGATGAAAGGGCTAGAGGTTGAGCTAGTGAGGATCTTGACCTTCCTCACAATTATTGACTTGTCATGCAACTCTTTCCTAGGGAATATCCCCGAAGTTATTGGACATCTTCACTCTGTCATAGGGCTCAACCTTTCTCATAACCATCTTACGAATTCCATCCCACTGACTCTAGGAAGTTTGACTAATCTTGAATGGCTTGATCTTTCTTCAAACAAGCTAAGTGGAGTGATTCCTGGAAAATTGGGAGATTTGGCTTTTCTTGGATACTTAAACCTGTCGAAGAACCAACTTACCGGTCGAATTCCACAAGATAAACAATTGAGCACATTTTCAAACGACTCGTTTAGTGGGAATCTGGGCTTATGTGGAACTCCATTGCGAAAAGCATGCCCTGACGATGCTCAATCTCTTCCACCATCGTCCTCATCAACTTTCAACCACGAAGGGCATGAGAGTTGGTTCAAACATAAAACAGTATGGATAGGCTATGCATCGGGCATCGTAATTGGGATTTCGATAGCATACATTGCATCTGAAACTGGAAGGCCCAAATGGCTCACGGGAGGTGTGAGAATGCTAGAGAGAATAGTAGCTGAGTGGATGGAGAAGCCAAAGGAGAAGGCCATCAAATTTCATGAATAATGAAATTGTCTGAGGAGTTGTCTCTGTAAACTAGCATTGTAAATTTAGTTAATAAAGATATTACCAAGACAACTTGAAATGTCATTTCCCTTACAAAGGCTTGTTTCTAATGTCTTCTCTCCATATTTCTTGGTACAATTGTACATCATTTGAATTGAGAAGATAACTAATATGATCTCTCAAGTACACGACTTAAAGAAAAGAAGAAGCAAAGAATAGAAGAAAAAAAAAATGAAGCAAGTACATCAACCTTTATGGAAACCTTTTCCATCTTCCCATGTGCGTAACTTTATATGTCCATGAAGAATTATGCCTTGAAAGATCAACCCCGAAATCTGTGTATAGAATCAACCATTTTTCCTATTCAAAGAGTAAATCTTTGGGTGGGTGGAACGTCCTTAAAATTATGTTTCATTACATCAACGTGGGACATTTATATGAGCGGTGGGTCCTATCAATATACAAAGTTATATGAATAGTCGAAGGTCAACTGAATTTACCGATGTCCTTAAAATTATGTTTTATTAAATCAACGTGGGACATTTATATGAGCAGTGGGTCCTATCAATATACAAAGTTATATGAATAGTCGAAGGTCAATTGAATTCACCGATCTCTATAGCGTAAAGTTTATGCTAAAACTTGGTCTTCAAAACAATAAACTTATAGAAACATCTTCGGCCATGCTCTTTATGAGTGAAAACTAATTACCATAAATCTCCTTTTTTTAACATAGGCCTCTTGCTGAGCCTAGTCCATGCGCAAGTTGGGTCTGCCATCCCGTTCACTATTCACTCTAAGGCATTATTTTGCTCTCGGGGTTTTTCCCTTATTTTATGGTGGGACCATATACTTTTTCCTTTTTTTTTTCTTTTTATAATTTGGAAGTCTCTTATTTTGCTCCCGTCTCGTCTTAGTATAGAGTATCTTAGTATATAAGTGGCGTTGGAATTTCTCTTACAAATTTCATTTCAGGCTAGTAGTTTTGACATGCGCGTTCGATCCAATGAAGTGATTTGTGGTCAGCTTAGCTTATATTTCAAGGCTAAACGTTCACATAATGGTTTTTGCCCACAAAAACTTAGGATAATCAAGACAACCGAAATTATAATTTATAGCAACTATTCCTGCACAAGAACTAATCCCCGCTTCGAAAATACCGTAATGTTTAACGTAGAGATTAATTTTTATGATGTGTACCGCTAGTGTATTAGTAATTTAAAATTTATTTATTAAATTTGCTCAATAAATATAAAAGAATTTTTTTTTTGGTCAGTCCTACTCTATTCCTACTCTACACTCACTGCATTTCCTTGCTTGTGCTCCCGCCGCTTGCGGGCGTAGAGTCGCAACCCACTCTCAAACTTACGCGTCCCTACCCCCATCCCCCCCTGAGAAGGTGGGGATTTGAACCCCTCACCTCCCCCTTCCATGTTGGAAGGGTGGCCACTGGGGCAAATATAAAAGAATACAAACCGTTTTTTGTAGTGATGGTGTCGAGAGACAACTACAATGACGGAGGATAGGGTGAGGAAGGGGAGGGTGGTCGTGCTGGGCCCGATAGCGGGAGGGATAGCAGGCCCCCCTGAAGGCAAAAAACCCACCACCAAATCATGGCCAAACCGCTTCCCCCTTTTTCTCATATTCGAAAATCGTTTCTCTCTTATCTTTTCAATTTCTGGAAAAACAAAATAGAAAAGGATTAAAGAATTAAAAGATCTGACCAACCCAAACCTCCCCAACGCTGTTGCGTACTGCGTACCCCTTATCGTCCCGCGGTTCTTCATCAAAAGCCGAGAAAAAGAAGAAGAAAAAAAGAAGGAAAAAGAGAGGGAAAGGAAGGAAGGGGAGGGGGCGGCATTTGTGTGGCTGCGATTCCCAGAGATTGCGTGGGAGTATGGCCAATTCGTGGGGGATTTGTTAGGGTTTTTCAAGTGCGTCGCCATGCTCAAGAAATAAAGTTCAACCCTTAATTTTATGTTGATCATTTATAATTCCATTGGAAACAGAGCATAACCTTTCTATTGAACAAAGAAATTTAACGGATGCATGATACTTTATCACCACATCACGTTATACAATTTCGATGACACCCTCCAAAGTCAGTTGATCGTGTGAGGTTTTGCACCTCGAATTTCATAAGATTAATGAAGAAAATAATGAATCTTGCGAAGCACCCCATTTAGATTTTTTTCCAGATGGAAGATAAATATGAATATAAGGGTAATTGTTACTCTATACCTATAACACCACGATATAATGAATTGAAAGGAGTCTGGAAAAAAATTGAATCGGGATTTTGACAGAATACTAAAGAAGCCCCAAAGAACATGCATACAAGACTCCTTTTTGTGCAATGTGAACTCATTAACAAATGTCAAATAATTTGATCGATTTTCACTCCCTTAATGCATCTACTTCTTGATGATTTAAAATTTGAATGATGGCGCAAATTCTGCCCAAGTTTTGGTCCTGTCGCATATTAGCTCTCCGATTTTTGCAATATTACATATTATGTCCTATAGTTTGAATTTTTGTCTCAAATCGCTAGTTTATATAGCAATTAAGTGCTATTTGGGCAGCTCATTCCTTTGATCAAAACAATCTCTCTATCTTTATCACAGTTCTACAACAATCAATGAAATATTCAATTGATGGGTGCCTAACATTTGTTTCATCCGCAAAATCTCACGATCGTTTCTTGATCCGTAGCGGTCATAATGGGGGATTTAAATAACGTTAATTCCCTTCCTTAATTTCAGAGACATTACTAACAATACCAGCGGAGATACATGCAATACCGACATATTTCCAAGTTATTTTTGCCCCACCCTTTGTACCAGTAACAACCCGTCCAACTTCTTAATATAGATTAAAGTAACATATCAATGCATGCACGAGTCTCGGTAAAGTTACTCCAAGGCGATGCATTGGAGGCATTTTACGCAAGCACAGAGTCTCGGTTTGGTATTTCCTTTCAAAAGCAACTGAAGATTAAGATAAAAGCACTAATATCAACTCCCAAAAACAAAAATTTAAAATATCCCGAGTATATACTGCACACGACACATGTCTCATCCTCGGGGTAATTAATTAATATAAAAAGCATATGAAAATCTGTCATGAGAAATTTCGTTTGTTCCAGAAAGTCATTGAGATGTCTTTCATGGATTTGGCTTGATGGCCGTGGAAGGGATAGAGAAAATTCTCATTGAAATGTCGCTAGTTTCCAGTTGAGTCTGGAATCAAATGAGTCAATTCTTGCTTCTAGGATGAGAATCAGCCTATCCAGGAATTGATAACTATACTTTTTTTTTTTTTGATCGAAATTGATAACTATAGTTTAGGGAGTGAAGAATTGACTATCGCATTCTTTGTATAAATAGATATAATAATGTCTTCCTTCGTAAAGATTGATGAATGAAACTCTAATTTGCAAAGAATTGATCATTCTTCTTACACAGAGGGCCTTTTCTCTTGCACGCTCAACTCATTTTGCTGCCTTATTGACCATCCTTGTTTCTTCCCTCTCTTTCCTATTTCTTTCTTCTAATCGTAAGCCCTTTGTACCGGAGAAGTCCCACATCTGTTTTGGCACGATATTTCTGCAGTTTTCCTTAAGTCCCTCAGCTTTTATCTCCGAGAAAAAAATATCTCCTCAACTTCCGAGAGCGTCGTACGAACAGCTCCCAAATTTCATCCTTAAAAAGAACTAATTTGTTTGGACCTGAGCATGTCTTTAAAAGACTTAAGGAGGAAATATGTGGGAGAACCACCCTAGGGTGAGAGACCCTACGCTGTCCTCCGTATTCCCTCTTTGTCGGGAAGACAAAGATAGATAGGAAATTTGAGGGCTTCACGGTGGTGAAGGTAAACACCACGTCAGAATCTCGATTCTGGCTACCGTCGGGTAGGCAGATATAGTAGCCTTCCGCGCCTGGGATGAGTGAAGGTAGGTGAAAAACCTACAGCTGTGTTAGCATGCTTAATAGCACAGTTCCTAAACCAACTGGCTAACACAATTCCCCCGATTTAGGAATTGTGTTGTGTCGTTAGTTAGTTTCGCATGAGCATATACACATTTGGTGTCCGAGGACTGTTGTATTTAATGGCTTTCTCATTCTAATTCAGAGCAAGCCTATACGAAAGCCATTAAAAAAAAAAAAACTATTTCCTACTTCTACCAATTATTTTCTCTTTAAAATTTGAAAACGAGAATATCTTAATCCTAAGTTTAGTATTACGAGGAAAAAAAAGATTTTTAGGTATTTTTGGTGAATTAAAAGTAGAATCTTGAGAATTTACAATGCTAAAACAGACCCGGTCCGCGAGCCGACTCAATTTTACAACTCGCGCCGCCTCTCGCTCGCTGGGTGGGAGGGACTGGGAGCGAGGGAGACCGACTGAAAACAGCCTCCGCTCTGAAGAAACGCCGTCGCAGTCGCAGAGGAAGGAGGAAAATGTTGCCGCAGAGGATGAAGAGGGCCGTCGCCGACAACCCCAAGAAGCTGGCCAACCTGATCGACCTCGTGAACCTGCCCTCGACCGTGCGCGATTTCGTGGGTCAGTCCCAGACCTCCCGCCTCGGCTGCTTCATGCGCGTCTGGTCCTACATCAAGTCCAACAACCTCCAGGTCAGTCGCCCCCCCGTAGGTCGCGGTCTCTGTTAGCCGAACCGCATGCTAGTGTTAATTCGGTGTTTCGGTACGAGTTCCTCGGGTTTGTCGTGCGATTCGTGCAGTGAATTGTAAGTTAGGAAATGGGTTCGGGTCTGTTCGTCTAGGGTTTGTGGAGTAGTGAATTCGCTATCTTGGGCACCTGGTTGATGAACATTGAAGTGTTTGGAAACGAGTGTTCCGGGTTGCGAGTAGTTTTGGTTAGGGCAGTAGTGTCCATAAATTGATCTTAATGAAGTTTGGCTATGCTTGATAGTTTTTCCTCTCTTGGGCGAAACTATTTGCTTGTGAGCAAATGGGGTTTGGTGTCTGGCTGCGCGCAAGCGAATGTTTTTCTGGGGTCGAGCAATTTGCATGTGGCCAATCGAATGTGCAGCTTCTTGGCACTGCTTGAATGTTTTGAGAAACTTCATAACGTGTTAATTATTCTGCTGAAATTGCCGCTAGGATGTGCTGCTGAGTGATATTTCATCAAGTTAGATGGTTGTTTTATCTGTTTCTGAAGTCGTGCATGAGTTGATTATGTCTTCACTTGCAGGAGTCGTGCTGGATCGCTTATCTGAAATATGTGTTGTTTGTTTCTGTGAGCAGGATCCTAACAATAAGAACTTGGTGAACTGTGACGAGAAGTTGAAAAGTATATTGTTAGGCAAGCCACAAATTGAACTCGCTGAGCTTCCAGCCTTGATCAAACTGCACTTTCCAAAAGAGCCCAAATGAGTTCATGAGGTTTATCATAAAGATCCATATCGATCACCTGTGTAATCGCCTCCTCTGTGGGCATTTGCCATTTCATTCCGTCAGTGATATTTATGCATGCATGATGAAGTGGTTAAATCTTCCAATCGGCTTGATTTTGATCATCTGGAAACTGAAGTTCCCTCAATTGGGGGAACTCTTGTTTTCATAGCTAGCTTGACTGAATATGATGGCCCTGTTAAGAAACGTGCTTTTTGAAGAGGAAATTTTTGTGTTTCTACAAAGACTCCTTGTATTTGTTATTGACTTCCTTGTTAAGTCTCTGCTAATAAATATGAAGCTGAGATGTGCACAGGGTTCAAATCTTTATTATGCTTGGATCCTGCTATGTGAGTCAATTATGATGGCAATGGCTAAAAGCGAAGCAATTAGTCAGAAACTTCTCTAGTCTAGTTGTGGGGAAACATCTAGGGCTTTATGGATGATAAAACAAATAAAAGTTGAGTTTAATAGATGAAAAGCGGGAATGCATTACAGAATCAACTCTTAATATGTGCCCAGAATTGACCGATATGATGAATTGCATATGCACCATCTGGGTTCTAGGGATTTAGTGATGTCATTCGATCTTTAATGTGCATGTAGATGCATTGATATATCTGAGCAATTTTCTTTTTTAGTGGAAGCGATGACTTTGGTGTATTCAATGTCCTTGTGATGGCTCACTTGCTGCAAATTGCTTGTTTGTGATAGCGACATGGACCCTCCATGTGTGAAGCAGAGTGAATCCATCTTGTTTCCACGGGCTGCGGTGACAATCTGAGTTGATTTAAAAGCAGACAGTTTCATTAATAGGTTGATTGGGTGATGTAACTGAGCATTGTTGGCATCAGGAGGAAGTCAACTGGCTCACCTTTCTGTTTGTAGATAATCTTGATGGATGTCCAAAGACTCAGCTTACTTGGCAATAGAGGTTGAGGATCTCTCATGAATTTTTCTACGGATGGCCGGTTTTGTGCAGACAAGATTTATGTCTGTATTGACTTGACGCATGCCATTCCGGTGACGTGCAGTGTTTTGCTCATTCGGCCATGTCTGATCAATTTCAGTATGATTAGCTTTTCTCCTGAAGCATTGCAGTAAAGCTGAGATGATTATTAACATGAAGCTCTGCCATGTTTGTGATTCTTGTGGTTATTCTGATTCACAATCTCTTCGAGGTTCACTAGATCAGCAGGGTAAAAGTTGAAACTTCGTGACTTTGCTTAGCTTCCAGTCTTGAACGGAAAAAGGAGAAGCTGCTTGACCATAGGCAATTACTATTGTGACCAAAGGGGAAGAAGAGTTTTATATAAGAAAGTAGGTCAAGTCAATCAAATCCATAAGCAGGCCGAACGCCTATCCAGAAGCAGTGGAAGCCTCTATAGAATCTTTTCCTCAAGTGGAATATAGAGGTCTGGGGATTAGCAGATCCATTCATTTCTTCCTCTTTCCCGGGTCCTAAGTCTAGTCCATGATATCGAGATTCCAAACCTAAACAGTTCGTGCCATTAACCACTCATGTCACGTTGACATACCATGTGGGACGGATCGACACCTCACTTGGATGATTGATCATCAACTCAATCCTCGATCGTGCAATTAACATTGAATTCGTGCAAGAAATGGATTGGAAAAGGCGAGGGAAACCGTCTTAAGGATTGAAGTTTTGTCCGAATGAGTTTGGTGTCTCCCATTCTACATTTGGGTTCATTATCAGGTCCAATTAGAAAGCGAAATCGAACCAAGTATATGTATGTTCCGAAATTCCAAGTGTCTTGGTCCACTTTGCGGGTGCAACCGAATCCCTTATTTGGTTTTAGTATCTTGTCTGGTTAATTTCACTAGCCAAGCCAAACCAGAACTCAGTTCTTTCTCATTGTAATGAACATCAACAGTCACGGCCCATCTAATCAAATTCGAAAAGTATTCTCCTTGGCCCTTGTTCAGCCAATGAATAGACACAAAAAAAATTATCAATTGGAATTTTTTTTAGTATTAACTCATGTTAGCCAAATAAAATAATTAAAGACCGTCATTTTTACATACATTGGCAAATTCTATTTTTCCTTGTTAATTTAATTTAACGGGTTTAACATCATCTCCACCGAAATCTGTCACTTATCCTGCCTATTTCTTTTTTCCGCTTTTTTGAAAAAGTTTATCACTCGCATTGATTTATTTATTTATTTATTGAGATAGAAAACCTCAAAAATTTTCAGAAGATATAGTATTTGACATAATGATATTGCATTTTCATAAATTCTCATAAATACGAATAATAATTCGAATTCTGATGGAAAAAATCCTTTTGTTATACCAATGCATGCAAAATTGACAAAAAGGTTCTGGAGCCTTCTAGTGGAGGTACAGTTAAGGGCGCGTGTGGTAACATTTACGTTTAAAAATTGTTACAAAACGAAATAGAAAAAAGTGTTTTTCTGTTAGGAACAATTTTTGAACAAAAAAATGCATTTGGTAAACTTGTTAGGGAGTAAAAAATAAACGAAGCGCGTTTGGTAAATTTGTATAATTCTTTTATTTCTTTTATTTTTTAATTATTTTATTTTATTTTTTTAATTTTCTTATTTTCTTATTTATTTTTCCTTTTTTTCTTTTTTCTTTTTCTTTTTCCATTTTCTTTTTTTCTTCTTTTGGCCAGTCGGCCTCGGCCATGGCCGATGAGGGTCGGCAGCCTCGGCCGGCCGCTAGGTGAGCTCGGCCTCGCCGGATCTGGGCGAGATCGAGCTCACCCAACCCGACGCGAGGTTGGCCTCACCTTGGCTGGGCGAGCTCAGCCTCCCCGGATCTAGGTGAGATCGAGCTCGCCAAGCGGCCGGCCATGGGGCCGGCGACCAGCCAAGGAAAAAAAGAAAAAGAAAAAAAAAAGAAAAAAAAGTGTTTCCAAATTTTGTTTTAAAAACAAGAAATAACCTTTTTTTTTTTTTGTTTTGTTTACATTGATGTGTTTAAAACAACAAAACGCACACAACGCGTCTTTTGTTCCTTTTTTGTTCTTAGGAATAAAAAAACAAAAAAAGTGTTTAAAAACAGAAAAGATAAGTGAAAACAAACGCAGCCTAAGAGTCTTGTGTTAGGCCTAGGATATCCAAGTGGCTATTCGATCTAATACTTTTCTTTGTCCTTCCACGACGCACATTAGAACGACAACGTTTCGCATGAAGAACAAGCTCGAACGATGTGCGGTTGGTTTTATTTTCCTTAAACCCTCCGAGTTTTCTTGTCGTCCAAGCACGTTCGCTCCCCTCAAAAACCCCCCCACCGTCGCTTCCGATTCCGACACCGCCCGTTCCGTCGAAAGCTCGCAGCTTTGTCCTTCGATCGGCGCCGGCGAAATGCTGCTGTCGAGGATTCTGTCCCGCGCTTCCCGGAGCGCGGGCCGGGCCGCCTCCGTCCTGTCTTCTCCTCCGGCCCAGGCGCATCCCTCGCCGCTCGTCTCCGATCAGCGCCGCGCGCTTGCTTGCGTTTCTCCGAGCAAGGTACTCGACAAGAACTCGTCCGCGTCTGCGGTCTTCGAGTATTCGGTTCTTCGTGTGGTTTCCTTCAATTTCATTCTATCGTGAGTTTGTTGCGCTTTAGGATTTCAGTCTCCCTCGTGGATTGATTGATTGATTGATTGATTGATTGGTTGGATTCTAATTGATTTGGAGTTGCGGCTTATAAAGTGGCTAGAGTGCAAACTTGTTGGTTATTGCCTTATAGGGTTTGCGCATTATGGTACGGGACTCCGTCGGCTTGCGTGGCTAAACGAATGATCGACTTCTTGTGTGCTTTATGTTAATCGAGCTCTGTTCAGTTGAGCTCAAGCAGTGCCTTATCAAGAGAGCTCGAGGCTGTTGCGGTTGAGTTGAGGATTGGGCATTTGATTTTGTTAGTTGGGGTCGAGCGCTGTAGTAATTGTCTCGGCTGAGGTTCGGTTATTGTCCTTGTGTCGATTAGTTGGTGAAAGATCGTACCTTTAGATGGATGGCATTCCCAGCATCTGTTTAAACAACTGGTTTGTGACCTCGTGCGATCATTCGATGTCCTCTATATTGTTCTATCGGAGAAGAAAAAAAAAAGGAAAAGAAAAGAAAGAATGGGTCTTCTAGGATTCCCTCAAAATAGTTTGATTTCTCCTTCGGTGACATTAATCTTCAGCTACCTGACATTTTTTTCAAGTTCGTTTCACATCTAATCTTGGCTTCATCAGGTGGTGTCCTCAAATCAGTTCGCCTTCCATGCTACTCCATTTCAGCGGTATGGAATCTCATCATCTGCTTCTCCTGAGCATATAGAGACGGTATCAAATTCCGAGGCCACAAAAGCAAGTGGAAATGCTGAAGATTCAAATCAGTCAGGAGATAGGAGTGCTGGAGAGTTGGCCCCTGAAGCTAATAAGACGAGGAGAAAAGCTCCAAAAAGGACTGCCTTTTCGGATTCAGAATCGGAGGGTGAGAAGGAACTATCTATGGATGACTTGGCAAAACTTGTGGCAGAGAAGGAAGAACTTCTGAAGTGGAAGCACAAAGAGATTGAAACAATGCAAGATAAAGTCCTTCGAAGTTATGCTGAGATGGAGAATGTGATGGACAGAACCAGGCGGCAAGCTGAGAATTCCAAGAAATACGCTGTACAGGTATGGTATGCATGGTCATTGCTATAGACTTCATGTTTCACTATTTTATCATAAAAAGTACTCAATAAGTTTCATTTCAAATTGTCTGCAGAATTTCGCTAAAAGTTTATTGGACGTTGCAGACAATTTGGGGAGAGCATCCTCAGTTGTCAAAGAAAGCTTCTCTAAGATTGATGCAAAGGATAGTGACGGAGCAGCGCCTCTCCTAAAAACACTTCTAGAAGGGGTTGACATGACGGAGAAGCAGCTTGTTGAGGTAGGCTTTTCGTTCTTTTGCAAGGGGTTTCATCACAAAGCACCCCAACTGCACATCGTCCAGGCTTCTGTGTGATTTATCTGAAATGGCAACTTCACTACCCAACATGACATGTACTACTTCCACAGCAATCTCAGGTTTATATGTGTATCTGAGGTTTACATATCTTTTCTTCCAGGTATTTAAGAAACATGGCGTTGAAAAATATGATCCTACAAATGAGCCGTTTGATCCACATAGGCATAATGCAGTATTCCAGATGCCAGACAGTTCTAAGCCCCCAGGCACTGTTGCTGTTGTGCTAAAGGTATATTTTTAATTGCATATCACTCTTTATATGTAGTGTTACTTCTAATTGATAAACTATTTGCAGATTTTTTCCTTGATTTTGCATTTCTTTCTGCTCTTCTACTCCTGCCCCAAATCCACCCAATGCATGTCATCTCACATACATACATACATACAGCCAGAAACAGGGAAAGAAGAGAGGTAGAAGTTTCATAGAAGGGACTGAAAAGCCAAATTAAAGATGACCTTTTCCTGTCTGTTTGTTTTGAATGAAAGAAAAAGTCTGATGTCTCTTGAACTATAATTTTACTGCATTATATGACTGGTTTCAGTTATTTCGCCCAAAGGAGCAGCAAATAAGGTGTCATTTCTTAGCTTTCCTAATCTTATGAGATGCCCTACTCCATACTCACTATAATTCTGGAATAATGAGCAAAAACCTGAAATTTGTCAAGAAAGGTTTCGGAGTTGACCTAGAAACACCCTCAACCTAAAAACCCACTGAAAACTCACTGGACTATATCAAGTTTAATTTGCAATGGGTTAAGCCTCTGTGTTCATAAACTGTGAGTTACAAGCCTAAATTGGTCGATGCTGAAGTAATAATCACTGCATTTTCTCACTGGCATCTTTGGTGGACTGTAGTTTGGCCCTATGTAGCCTAGGATGTATGGATTCTCTCTGAATTTACAATACAAAGCTAAACCGTGGTTTTGGCAAGGATTATGCAATCATCATAGCAAATGCAGAATTATGTCTGACTACATATATGGTGCTATTATTTAAATTCCTCCCAGTTGTTGTTTCAACTGTCTCAAGAGGCATAGTTTTGGCCAGACCTAGCTTATTATCTTTAATGTGTCCATATCTGACACCTAGGTAGCTTCGTTCTACGTATAGACTCTCCTGTTCTTGGTTGGGGCTGAATCGGTTTCTCCTCATGTTTTGCAGGAGTAAACTGTTTTCTAGTTTAGGATTATGCAGGAGACACTTGCCATTGCCTTGAGCCTTGTATTTGTTGTATAATGGCTCTTTTCTATCGTGTCTGGTTAGGTTGCCTAAGTAGTTATTCAGATTTTCATGTTGGGAAGATTTGGTTTTAAAGAGGGAGATAAAGCTGAAGTGAGACTCAGCTCTGTCAAGTTGCTGTTTTAATTTTGAAATATTTTCTTGCACTGTGCTGCAGGCTGGTTACATGCTCTACGACCGAGTTCTTCGTCCTGCGGAGGTCGGTGTGACTCAAGCAGTGGAAAATGATGCAACCGAGGCCAATACAGCTGAGAAAGGCTCTTAAGCTTCTGCAATTGGGGTTTGTAGTTTAACAGGGGGCCCTGATCAATGTGGAGACACTTAATTACATCATGTCTGGAGCTTTCTCCTGATCGTTAGAGGAGAACTAACTTATAGGATGATCTTGAATACAGCGCAGAGGACGTCGATTCATCTTTTCCGGTTTACTTGTGGGATTACATCTTTCACTTTGGATATGTACAAGGATATGATGGCACTTTCATGCCTTAAAGTTTTGATCCTTGTTCGGTCAATAATCAAATTACGATGTGTTCCAAGTGTGCTTGTTATGTATCGTCTTGAAGGTTAATGGGAAAAGAATCGTCTATGGACCCAAACGGAGAGGAAGGAAACCGTAAAATGTAGCTTTGCTTTACTGGGTGGTTGGTCATCGATCTGTAGGTAACAGATAATGACTCGTCCTCCTCTCTCATTTATATCGGATCAGAAGCTTGTGTGATTGAATCACACAAAGCGCAACTTACTCATGCAATGCACTAGTTCACCTGCGTCGATTTCGTGTGAAACTTGTGAAATAAACTCTTCATGATTCTATGGTTCATGGTCGGGTACATAATTTCCATCATTTCTTCAATACTCTTCTGATCTGGCCTCAACTTTTGTCAGAACAGAAAATTCATGTTAGGGCCAACGGACAGCGTTGGTACTCGTTCTGCCACCGGCTTCCCTAGCAGCAAAATGGCTGTCGCATACACAAAGCATGTTCTCAATTCTGCCTACACATCGCCTCGATTAATTCTTCCGGTGAAGATCACCTTAGCATGGAAGCATAACTAATAGATCATCAATACCCCCTCATGACATATATCACACCTAGAGAGAGAGAGAGAGAGAGAGAGCAGCACATATTTGCCCAGCAAAATATTTACAGGAGCAACTCGAGTATCACCTCGGTGGATTTATACATACTGACTATGCTACATCTACTAGATACACGATGCCCTAAATGCCAAACTCAAGTCATTCTCTAGACGGGAATTCATTTGCCAGTCTTACCACAATACAACACAGCACAACCATTTCTCAGTTGCTGTTTTCTGGCTCCCATCGAGTGGCCTCATCCCCTTGACCAGAAGCCGCTCGTGGTTGTTTTCAGCATGGTTGTGCTCTTGTCCTCAACGTCATCATGACCATTCTCAGGTTCGTCTGGAGACACACCCAGGTCTAAACCGCCCTTGCTCAAATTCTGCAGAGCAGATCCATTGTTATTCATATTAACAACCTCGCACCTTTAAGAATGTCACTATTTGGAGGCGAGAGCAAAGTTCTGCTAATCCTATATTCTATGGTGGATGCTGGCAAGCAGTTCCTGGCTTCATAGTTGAGAAAGTATAGCTGGATTTTTCGCTCTAAACTATCTCATAGGCAGGCATCAACACTTTAAAGAAGCCTTGCTTGCTCTACACATATAGCTAAAACTTCAACATGCAGGAGTCAGCAGGAAAACAAAATGTGTCATTCATGTATTTCTTTCACACTTTTCAAGTTACTGGTAGCCTTCTGATCCAAATTCCCTTCTCAGCCTTCATTCACTGGAAATAACTTCACTTTATTTTTTGGTAAAATGGGTATGTATGCAACTAGAGTTGCCTATTTAATTTCAACTCCCAAAACTTATGCGACTGATCATTGTCGGCAAATGAGCCTACTTCCATGTGAAAGAAAAATTATTTGCTTGTCATTTCACCTTTTCTCCCTAAACAAGTGGATAACTTCCCAGCACATCCCCAGAGCAACATTCAAAATGATACTAAAACAACAGTTTACCGTACATTCATTAATGGGCATCACCTGAATTTCTTTCTCCTCGTCCTCGGTAGGATCACTTTTCGCATATATATCGTCATTCTCGACCATAGGCCCACCAGTGCTTGGGTAGTTTTCACTTATTTTGCCTTCTTCTGCTTTTCTTGCTGCTGCCTTAGTATGATCTTCAAGCACAGCAATCTATAAAGAAAAGGCAAATTAAGCAAACTACGGAATTGAAGATAGAAAAGATGCTGAATCAACATGCACAAGAACTATGCCTCACTAAGAACAGTGAATCTAAACATTGACATAACAAGTGATACCCAATATCATAAAGGACGTCTCTATATCCTGACCTCAACTTGATGTGTAAGAAGCCTTAAAGCCTATACAAGCACCATAAGATCAAATACCCAAGTCGCGACTACTTTAAATCATAAACAAGAAGCCATCGAAACCTTTCAAGACAAGCGAAATTCCATTCCACAGATAAGACTGCGAGACCACACTCCAGTACACAAATTTAAACCCGAAAATCATTGCTCGAATATCAACTAAAACAGGGACAGAGCAGAGCTCGTGTTCAATAGATTTAACACCTAAGTTTTCACAAATCAAAGTCGAATTACTTCCAAATTTCCTCCTGAAATTCACTAAAAATCTAACAAAGCCATAAGCGAAAGCAGGGCGAGTAGCAACAACCTCGAAGCTTTCTACCCAGTCCAAAATTATGGTTTCTAAGTAATTTGAAGTCGACAAAGCTTGTGCCCAGATAACGCGCGACTTAAACAGCGATCGCTACGAAGCCATGACTAGAAGCAGGAGTTGAGCTCACATGAAGCACCACTTAAACCCTAGTTCTCAGACAAGATAAACCCTACCAAGTCAACCATAACCCATCAAAAGGAAAACCAAAACCTCACTTTCTTTCATTTTTCCCCAAGGAGGAGTCAAATTTCCACAGTATAGAACACTAAAACCCCAGCTTCCATACACACACAAGCATGTACAAACGACAGAGAGACGCCAAGAGGGAGAGGGAAAAACCTACTGGAGTGTAGCGATACTTGCGCCTGGGAGCCTCCTCCGCCGCGCCGGAGCCGCCGCCGCCGCCGTCGCCGCCGTCGGGGGCCGCGGAGGCGCCGGAGGAGACGGGGGTCCAGCGGCAGAGGAAGAGGTTGGAGGCCGGGTGGTTGGGCTGGAAGTGGTTCCTGTGGTGGCTGGCGGGGGCGGCGGCGGCCGACGACGGCGGCGGCGACACGTGGACCCACCGCTTCTTCCACTTCCGGACGGGGCCGTTGAAGACGGTGGCGGTCGGGCCGTACCGGGACGAGGCGCGGCTCAGTCTCGACCCGGCTCCTTCCATTTTCCCTTTTTTTCCAGCCCCCCGGGAGCTCGGGACGGTATATCAATAATAAATAAAAGAGAGAGAGGAATCTCTTTGCCCGTGCGTGCGGTGTGGTCGCTCGCTCAATCTAAGTGGCGAGAAGTGATGATTATAAAGCGTCGTTAGTTTGTGACGGACATTTAATCAGTTGGTTGATGCTGACAGTCCTAGCTTTTTTTGGTCCCGTGTGCTGCGAATACGGATTTTGTTAGTGGGTGCTTTTGGAACACTAATTAAATATATTTCATATAAAACATTTTGATATCTAAAATATTTATCACATATAAAGATTATCGATTTCAGAGTGAGTCAGTTTTTTATTTTGAAATTGAGAACTGAACTGGACAGATCGGTCCTCAACATATGAAATCAAGAATCGACATTGCCTATCGTGGAACTAAACTAAATCTAGCTTTCCAATCTTGAGAAAGGATAATGTCATTTTTTTTTTCATTTCCAAAGTTTTTAAACTTCTAGTGTGCAAGATGAAATTACTAATCGTAGGGAAGTTATTAGTTAAAAAAGAAAAAGAAAAAAGAAGATATTACTCCTACAAATAATATATATTTTATACACTTGTTGGACAAATAAAATGAAAATTTAATACATTTTGAGCCCATTTAGTCAAATTCCTCTTCGAAACCAAGAACCGGAGCAATTCCCTCGAGAGACACCCAAAACCAGCATACCTTTAATTACACATAAAGTAAGAAAAATAGTGTAGGGAAAATTACAAACTTAACTCTATTTATTTCAAGGAAAATGTTAATATTTTTTCAATATTTAACCGAAACCTAAAAACGAACTAAAAAAACATTTTCACCGTCTAAATGGTGATTTTCATAAGGAAAATTACCAAAATATTAAAATTTTAATTTTATTTTCTTATGTTTTCATTTTTCATCTTCCTCAGTCAGTCATCGGGCACGACAACACCTGGCAATCGATCACAGGGAAGTGACGAGCTCACCCAAGGCCCACAAGCCAAGCCGAGCCAAATCCAACTAGGTTGAGGTCAAGAACCCGATCGGCGCTAGATCCGAACACACCTCAAGACCAACAATGAGGAGGAGAGAAACACTCTCAATTCTACTCCGACGCATAACAATGGTTCCTCACTTTGTCTTCCCCCCGAATCTACAGGATCTTGAAGAGGAATAGGAAGAAAATCGGCTCTACGTGTAAAATCCTGTCAACTAAGCTTAGCTTCCCCCCTCCAAACTCAAACTTTGACGAGGCTTGAGCTCAACTCGCTAAATCCAGTGAGATGGAGCTTCACTCGAGGCTAGCAAGCTTGTTTCTCGCCTATAACCAATCACTGATGATTAGTCAAGGAAGAAGGAAAAACAAAAAATATTAAAAATTCGATTTTATTTTGAAGAATTATATGAACAAAGGTTTCAATAATTGAGGACTCAAACATGAGTGCCAAGGATTTGCGCATGATGTTTGTAGACCTTGACTTGATTGTCAAGGACTAGAGCTTGAGCATTAGGAACTTGGGCCTGAATGCCACAGCATTAGGGTTTCAAGCCCGACCTCAATGACTTAGGCATGGGGGTTGGGGGCTTGGGCATCAAAAACCTGGTCTTGAATGTCGAGGACTCCGGAACTAATGTTGGAGTTCTGATGTCCTAGCATAGAATTTCATATCAAAGCATCAATATCTAGTCATATTTTAGAAATGTGATCTGATTTTTTGAAGGGGAAATAATATTCCTGAATTTAAATGTAAGTTTTCCTTTGAATAGGAAACCCGGAAAATGAAACAGATATATTCTTTGGAAAACGTTTTTTGCGAAACAAATGACTCAGTTACAAATGTCAACAAACTATCTTTTCTTTTTTTTGCATTTTTTTTTTTGTTCGATGATGATTAAATCTCCGTACGAATTCACAAGCAGTAGAGCGAAGACCTATTTGGCATGGATTCCATGACATGCAAATGATAGAGTTCTTGTTTTATCCGTGGGCTTATCACGAATTGCTCCAAAAGTTTAAACATTTAATTATAGCATGGTTTAATACCCAACTATCCAAAGTATATTTTATGAGACAGGGTGTATTATTTCACTTAAAAAATTTTATAAAGAAAAATATTTTTCATGGAAATTATTTTCAAGTTTTCATTTGTCCGTTGGTCTAGAGAAAATGATTTTCTTCCTATCAGAAGTCGTTTTCTCTAATCTAAACTTGTTCTTTTTATCTTATGAAAAATATTTTCCGTAACAAGTTCTTCATCATCCAAACATCAAAAATGTGAAAAATAATTTCTTGAAAACAGATTTCCTTCAAACGATAGACTCGTAGACACAGCCCCCAAAAGGAATGTAAAGCTGTGGGTTTTGACCCATTTGATATGGGTTCAACAAATTTATGAACAGTGAACACATTGATTGGGCCCACGCTTCAGTAAATGGGCATGGAGGTTCTGGTTCCTTGTCGGGCTTGGCCCTCCATTGTCTCAATCTACAAGGAAGCGAGAACAAATCGACCGGGCATGAGCTAACTTGTGTTCAACCATGCAAGTAGCAGCTAATTAGCATAGTCCAGACTTAAGATCTAATTAGACTAAGCCAATCCCATGTTAATAAGTGATGAGGCGTGCATGTAAATATAAAGTTTTCATGTTCTACATCATAATGTCGTTAATTGCATCTTAATAGATTTCATTCGATATTTGAAACCCGTTGTGATTGCTGGACATTCCGTATTGCATAAATATTATGCGTCAATGGGTCATGCATGGTATCAAGATTTCTCTTTATCGAGTCGGTAAGTATGAATTGACATAGAACTCTACTTTGATACAGTTGACTCCTCACTTCGCTTGACTTGTTCCCTCCTTTGTGATCGACTTAGGCATCGGAGGAACCCAATCGAGTCCCATTCCAGGACTTCTTTGCTTTGCAGTGCGCAGATTCAGGGCGTTTGAGGCGCATGGTTGGCCGGATTCGCTCATCGACGACGCTCTCAGGTTGGTTTTGTGGCGATGTACTTGCGGGCCCTGTTCGTCCGAACGAAAGAAGCCCGACAATGGCAATTACTGAGGTTCTTCAGTGAACTGTCTGGACTCCACTCTGGCGGTAGAAGCTGCAATAATTGCTTCCGTTGAAGTGCATGTCCATTGTCCCTCCAGGGTGAAAAAGTCGAAAAAGACAATGGAGGGCAAAACCTGTATGTACCATGCATCTAGCCAAATTGAGCTGACGACTTGGAGAACGAATTGAGAGTTCAAGCACTTCAATCGCTACCTTGGAATCGAGAGTTTCGTGTCGCTAACTCGTGGTGGATCTCCACGATATACATGTGAATGGTCTTGTTTAGGAATTACGGCTAGAGAATACACTTGGCAATTCTGGAAAACATAGTGTTGAGAATTTACTGAGTTATATTCCTAAATCAAGACCTCATGAGATTGTCCCATCACACATCTTAAGAGTTGGTCAAGTGTTGTTTAGGGTGCGCGTAATGACAAAATTTCGGAATGAAATTAATTTTTCAATTTATTTCGAAATTGAGAAGTTAAAAATTTAGGCTTAATTTTTTTCTTCAAATCTATTTCTAAAATAAAATCTATTCCGAAATAGAAAAATTAAATCGCGTTAAACAGTTTACATTTAAAATAAAGAAATAGAGAAGTAAAAATTTTATTATGCGTGCCCTTAGTCTCCGGATCGAGCTCGACTTCAACCCAAGCATGGCCTTCTCTTCACATCTAGGTTTCGTAACTTAAATTTATTTAAATAAGCCATTGAGATATCTCACCTGACATAATTAGATAAGCACCCAGCTCTTTCTCAAATGATTGCACAGCCTTATTACGTTTCAAAAGCGCCCAGGCGACCAAACAAAAAATTTATATGACCCACCAGCCAGCCAACCAACCAACCGGCGTCTTAAAATCAATAAATCCTTATCGTTCTCTTCCTGGAATTCACATATTCTTTTGAAAAATAACTTTTAAAATGATGGACGTGGGACTAGGAAATTTCAAATCGCAAGCTAGAAAGAAAATCAAAGAATCGTTAGCCAATCATTAGCGGCGGGGCACGTGGGGGCATGGGGCTCGTCCATTTTTCAAAATCGAAACTGCCCCAGCGGAATTTTTCGAAATCCGCTTGAATTTCAGAACGAATGTGGCTTGGCGTTCGAACTTCGAACGAATTAAGAGACGGGAGTGGAGACCCATGTGGAGCATGATGGCACCTTCAGCAATGATCACGACCTTTTCCACAGTAGCGTCGGGGAAGGTGAGAAAAACTCAGAAAAAGACGGCATGATGATGATGATGATCCCGTTCCTCGTTCGGCACACCCTCGATGTCGACGCGCACGTGACCTCTCTCCCCCGAGCCGAAAGTACGTAATTGTCCCCCTTTTCGAGGAGGGGAATTTAAGGAACATGAAAGGTGTCATTAGCATGTCTCTTTCTCGCACGGTCACGCAAAGTCGCGGGGGCTTCCCCTTGCCCGTCGAGATTCCTCGATCGTGGTCACATGCGCTTTACTGTAATTTCCTTGCGACAGTGTCTTAACACGTGAATCACTTAAAATTCCTTACATCCACTCATGAGCATTATTTGGGTTAACATTATGAAAAATTCTTAATTATTATATCGATAGTAAATTTATCTCAAACTAATATATATGACAAATTTACTTAGCATTGAATTGAATGGCATGTGATAATTAATTAGTGTATCAATTTGAAATTTTACTCTCGATTTGTCACAAATGTACTAACTTATTAATTTTAATGGAAACCAATGTATAGTTTTTTTGTTTTCAAAAATTAATTTGAAGTAAATTTGTCACAAAATATATAAATTTAAAGTTTTTAGTAGTAAAAAATTAATTTTAAAGTAAGTTTATCATAGGTAATCTAATTTGGGTAAAGTTTGTCACAAGTAATCTAATTTGGGTTTTTTGTGATAGTAGATCTAATTATTCATACATGATCCCTAGTGATTATCAAGTTTTGGACGAATGATTATGCAAGAAATTGTAGAAGCTATTTAAGTTTGAGGCGATACGATGAAGAAATTACCCCTAAGAGCAAATTTCATTACAATATGTTAAAATATTTAAATAATAAATTACGCATTTATCTAATAGCTTAAACTTTAAGAACAATCAACAATGACCTTATGAAACCTCACATGATATCGGTGGTAGAGATCCTGAGTTCGAATCTTTCCAAGCCCTATTTGCTTCCCTAATTAAATTTTCATGCTTAGTACTAAGCAAAAAAACCAGACTAAGCGTGATAGAGTGTTAGAAATTTTTAATAATAAATCGTGCATTCATTTAACAGTTTTAGTTTTTAGAACAATCACTAGTGACCTCACAAAATCTCACACAAAGAGATGAGCAAAAAGACCTAATTAAGCGTGAGAGAGACAAAATCTCACACGAGGAGATAGGCAAAAAGACCAAACTAAGCGTGAGGAGAAGTGCTGTAATATTTAAATAATATCTCACATAAAGAGATAGACAAAAAGATCAGACTAAGCGTGAGGATGAGTGTTGGAATATTTAAATAGTAACTCGCACAAGGAGATAGGCAAAAAGATCAAACCAGACCAGACTAAGCGTAATAAAGAGTTTTATAATATTTTAATAATAAACATACATTTATCTAATGATTTAAACTTTTAGAATAATCAGTAATGATCTCACAAAATCTCACACAAATATATAAGCAAAAAGACTTAACTAAGCGTCAGAGAGACAAAATCTCACACGAAGAGATAGACAAAAAGATCAAACTAAGCGTGAGGGGGAATGTTGGAATATTTAAATAATATCTCACATAAAGAGATAAACAAAAAAATCAAACTAAACGTGAGAGGGGGTGTTTTGGAATATTTAAATAGTAAATCACATATTCATTTAATAGCTTAAAAACTAAGAGCGAGGGTGAGTGTTATAATATTTAAATAGTATCTTGCACAATGAGATAGACAAAAAGATCAAATTAAATGTGATGGAGTGTTAGAATATTTAAATAGTAACCACACATTCATCGAATTGTTTAAATTTTTATAATAATTGACAATGATCCCATAAAATCTCATATAAGAAAATAGGCAAATGACCAGATTAGGTGTGAGGGGGATAAAATCTTGCACAAGGAAATAGGCAAAAAGACTAGATTAAGAGTGAGGAGGAGTGTTAAAATATTTAAATAGGAAGCTACGCCTTCATCTAACAGTTTAAGAACAAAGTGTGAGAGTGAGTATTAAAATATTTAAATAGTATCTCACATAAGGCAAAAAAGAACAAACTAAATGTGAGGTGGAGTGTTATAATATTTAAATAGTAAATCATGCATTTATCTAACAACTTAAGGACTAAGCGTGAGAAGGAGTGTTAGAATATTTAAATAGTATCCCTCAAATGAAAAGATAGACAAAAAGGCTATATTAAGCGTGAAGAGGAATGTTAGAATATTTAAATAGTAAATAACGTATTTATCTAGTAGTTTAAGTTTTTAAAATAATTGGCAATGGCATTGCAAAATCTCAAAATAAGGAAATAGTGAAAAGGACCATATTAAGCGTAAAGGGGATAAAATCTCACACAAGGAGATAAGCACAGAGACTAAACTAAGAACGAGGGGAGTGTTACAATTTTTAAATAGTAAACCACACATTCATTTAATAGTTTACTGATTAAGTGTGCAGATGAGTGTTGGGATATTTGAATAGTATGTCACACAAGGAGATAGACAAAAAAACTGGATTAAGGGTGAGGGAGTATTAGAATCTTTAAAAAGTAAACTACGCATTCATCTAATAATTTAAATTTTTAGAATAATTAACAATGGCTCCATATAATCTCACATAAAGAAATATGCAAAAAGACTTGATTAAGCGTAAGAGGGATATGCAAAAAGACTAGATTAAGAGTGATGGAGAGTATTATAATATTTATATAATAAATCACATTTTTATCTAACGGTTTAAATTTTTTAGAATAATCAGTAGTTACCCTACAAATTTCACAGAATGAGAGATTAAGAGGTTGGCAAAAGTCGTGGTGCCTTACGACTTGGTATTCAGTATAAGTTTTAGCAAATATATATATTACTATTTGTAAGATTTACGCAACTCATCCCTTAACTATTAAATTGCACTTCCTTACCTTTGTCCCCCCCCCTTAATTGAACCTTTCACTCCTGTGCATTTATTATCTCTTGGGCTAAAAAGGCTGAAGAATTAGTAGATAGCCAAATCAAATTGATAATGTGTAATCGATTCTATATTCACAAACCTTCTTTAAGAGCTTGAGAACAGAAATGACACGTGCTTAGTTTTAATCGAAATGATAATAGCTCACTTAGGGCTAATTTTCACACATTTTCATATGTTCATTATTCAGATTTCACGAACACGACCCATCATTCCACTCCACACCAAATCTAATTCAAATCAGTCGGTCATAGATGTTATCCATATGCATGCAACACTTCTTATATCAGCACTAAACCAACTTAGAAAATCAGGCGGTGCGTGTACTATTCAAATGCTTGCCCCCATGCACTGCACGGCAACGATAAACATGCTTAAATCTCTAAGCTGGACAGAAGACGTGGTAAAATATTGATGCGGTCCCATTATAGAATTGCTCTAAATAATTAACATATGGAAAAACCTGAACTCCTTTTCTTGGGAAAAGAAAAAAAAAAAAGGAAAACGGGGGAAGACGACGAAAACGACGGCAGAAAAGTGAAGGAAAATGGGAAAACCGCTAGTGGAGAGGAGCGGCGCGGCAGGGGACCGCCCAGTCAAACAATCAAGGGCTCCCGGTCAAAGCGGAGGGACAGACCGGTCAATTCACACGCCCGCCCCACCCCCGGCGGGGTAGTGTCAATGTCCGTAATTAACCCGCGAAACGCGGGCTTTAGTGATAAGGGTACCGAAACAATAGTTTCGATAAAGCGACGAGAGAAAAACAAGACCAAAAATATAAAATGGGCCCCACTCTCTCTCTCTCTCTCTCTATTTCTGATTCTTTCTTTCTCTGTCCTTTGTTTCCTTCCTTCACTCTATCTCCATCAACAGTGATTCTCTCTCTTTCTCTCTCTATAGAGCTTCTCTCTCGCAGTGACGCTGAGGAGCAGGAGCGCTTCCAGATCTGCAGCCGTGAAGCTCGTGAATTCCGCAGCTCCGAGGACGATCTGGGTAAGGCATTCCCCTCTGTTTCCGCTCCTCTGTTATGAATGCAGCTTTCTCCCTCCTCCTCCTCTCTCTCTCGCTCTCGCTGTTGCTCGTAGCCGCGTCTGGTTTTCGTGTTTCGTGCTGATTTTCGGCGGCTGGCGAGATCTAAGTGGGTCGATGTCGTTGGCTCTGCTCTGTCGAGTGAAATGTGGGGGGAGTGGTTTCGGATTGCTTGCTCGTCGGTAGCTGGCCGGAGCGTGAGGGTTTAGTTACTACTGGAGTGGGAATTGGTGTTGATGGAGGAGAGAGACTGATCGTGATGTTTTTAGTTTAATCGTCGCGTGGGTCGCGAGGTAAATGTGAGTTGGGTGAGTGAAGTGAGGCTGAGATCGTCTGTGATTTGGTGCTAAAATTTGGAGGAGGAGAAGGAGATGGGTCTCGGTAAAATGTGGTCTGAAAATAAGAGACGAGCTATATTCTGATTTCTCATGCTTCTTATGGGTCTGCCCGGAAAAAAAAGAAACGAAAAGAAAAAGGAGAAAGTAAGAGTCTTGCTGGAGTCTAGGTTGTTGCGGGTCTTATGTTGTATCTCTCGCGGAGACTGCCTATGTTGTTCTGATGAATAATTTTCCCTGCAAAATGGAATCTGTGTTTCTTTCTTTTACGTTGATTTTACAGAATGTAAGAAGATTTTTTGAGTCGATATTTATTAACTATCGATGTGGCGCAGCTAGATTGTGGGAGTGACGTGAATGGCGGTGGCGAGCAGTCGGGACCCTCTTCTTGGGGAAATCACTTGCGGTTCATTGTTGCAGAAACTGCAGGTGCTATACCTTTCACGGATGCGCCTTTTTGGCTTTGATTCCTTGTTGCCCATTGTGTTCCTACTTTCTAGTGAGAAGAATGCTCAGTCTCACGTGATGAATTGCTTTAGGGAATATGGGATGAAGTTGGTGAAAGCGATGAGGAGCGGGATAAGTTGCTCCTTCAGATAGAGCAGGAATGTTTAGATGTGTACAAGAGAAATGTTGACCAGGCTGACAAGTCGAGGGCTCAACTTCTTCAGGCTCTTTCAGATGCCAAACTCGAACTCGCCAGTCTTCTATCCGCTCTTGGAGAGAAAAGTGTGGTCGGAATTGTGAGTAGCATGGCTAGTATCTTTCTAACCTTGTTAAGAAAAAAGCAGTAACACTGAAGCTCTAAGATGCTGTTATTTCTGGCTGCTTCACACGCTTATTTTGTGACGTTACCTGCGGTTTTAAAGTTCTTTACATTGTTTGTTTGGTATTGCAGCATGATAAAGCTTCGGGAACAATCAAGGAACAACTTGCATCAATTGCACCAGCACTTGAGCAGCTTTGGAAACAGAAAGAGGAAAGACTTAAGGAATTCTCCAATGTGCAGTCTCAGATTCAGAGGATATGTGGTGAAATTGCTGGAAACTTGAGCCTCACAGAGCAACCTCCTGAAGTTGATGAAGCTGATCTATCACTGAAGAAGCTAAATGAGTATCAAGCCCAACTCCAAGAACTTCAAAAGGAGAAGGTAAGAGCTTGGTTCCGTCGAGGTAGTTTATAGATATTCTTTAATATAGATATTGCTTAACTGTAGTTCCTCTTTCCCCTTGTCACATCAAGTTGATGGTTTTATCTGCTAAATGATGCAGAGTGATAGGTTGCACAAAGTACTTGAATTTGTGAGCACTGTGCATGATCTATGTTCGGTCCTGGGGATGGATTTCTTCAGTTCAATTACAGAAGTTCACCCTAGCTTAAATGAATCCGCCAGTGCACAATCGAAAAGCATTAGCAATGAGACACTATCCAGGCTGGCTAAGACAGTATTAGCTCTTAAAGAAGATAAGAAGCAGAGGCTGCATAAGGTAACTATGTACCTTCTTTTCAATGTGTGTTTTTTTTTTTAACTTCTCTTCTTGTTTGATTGTTGGACTATTGAGCATTATCATTTGACAGTGTGTAGCCAATCGATTAGGAAAATTGAATCGGTGATGAAATATAAAAAAGAAACTTTGCATTAATATTATGTTGTGGTGGAAAAACGCATGGCATATTTTTTCTTCTCAAGGGAGGTTATTACTTTTGGGGCGAACTTCATTTATCATCAGTTTACACATAGATTTCTGATACCTCTGACACTTGCAAAAAAGCTGCAAGAGGAATTAAACATTTGTTGGTAGAAAGTAAATGTCTATGGTTTTCCTCAAGTGTTAATGTTTAGTCATTGTAAATAAAAATTCTATAGCATCTCTAACTCTAGTATTATTTCTTGATAGATTCTATGCATCTAGGATGTGCCTACATCAATCTTCTATAGAATGAATGCATGCGTGTTGGATAATTCTTAATGGTTATGTAGTGTGCCTTGTCATTCCTTCTGTTGTTTTGATGAGATTCCAGGTATGCTGTCTTGTCCAATAAATTGAATTCAAAGTCTTAAATATGCCTATGCTCTGTGCAGCTTCAAGAATTAGCCACCCAGCTAATAGATCTATGGAATCTCATGGATACTTCTGAAGAAGAGCGTCGACTGTTTGACCATGTGACCTGCAACATCTCAGCTTCTGTTGATGAAGTAACTGCCCCTGGTGCTCTTGCTATGGATCTGATTGAGCAGGTATATGAAATTTCAAATTCTTGCCAAGTACATATAATCTTTACTTTAGAGTAATTGATGGGTCTTAGCTCACTCACGCTAAAATTACCCATTCCTGTGACTAAGGCCGAGGTGGAAGTTGAAAGGCTTGATCAGCTTAAAGCTAGCAGGATGCAGGAAATTGCATTTAAGAAACAAGCTGAGCTTGAAGAAATATTTGCTCGTGCACACGTAGAAATAGATCCTGAGGCCGCTAGAGAAAAAATTATGGCGCTCATAGAGTCTGGGAATGTCGAGCCTGCTGAATTAATAACGGACTTGGACAATCAGATTGTAAAAGCACGGGAAGAAGCTCTCAGCAGGAAAGAAATATTGGACAAGGTTGAAAAATGGATGTCAGCCTGTGAAGAGGAGAGTTGGCTCGAAGACTATAGCCGGGTACTCTCTCTACCTATCCAGAGCATGTGCATGCTTGAGTTTTCCATTGATAAAACACCCTTCTAGAATCTCCAGTAGTTGCTAGGATGAGATCAATAGCCATACTCATTGCATGGATAGTCATTTATTTGCATTGTTGTTAACAAAAGCTAATTAACTGAATCATGTAGACTGTGATTGCATCTGATTGCCTGGCTTTCTAATGTTTCTCTTAGCTATTCAAAACTTGATAATGTCTGTGGAATGCGCCCCTGTGTAGGAATTTATGTTTCTTTGAGAGTGAATCTCATTGTATTTAGTCAGTGTCTTGGGTGGATTTTATTTGCCCTTCTGTCTTAAGTTATAACAAAGAGGAGCACTTGAGATTGGGAATATTGGCTGAGAGTGGCTTTCCAGATATTTGCACCATGATTTCATTACTTAATTCTCCATTCACGAAAATTGCCTTCGTGAGCAGGATGATAACAGGTACAATGCTAGCAGAGGTGCACACTTAAATCTCAAGCGCGCTGAAAAAGCCCGGGTCCTTGTCAACAAAATTCCTGGTACTATTTATTTAAAGCAGCATGATGACTTCTTTGGATGACAATCACAGGGTTATTATGATTTTCTCTAATTTGCATGTCTACATGTTAAAGTATGCGTGTTAGATTTAGTCTGGTCAAGACTTTTTTGCTGATTCCTAGATACTCTGCTTTTTCTCTTTTACCCAAATCGAAGAAAATCTAGGATGTCTGGGTTGGTGGGTCGTGCTCATCTGTGGGGCAGCTGACCCCACTGAAGTTCATGCATTCTTTAACTGAATTCAGTTATTCTCTAAGCAGAAAGATATCACCTCAAAATTTTTGAAGAGATGACCCATTTAACCCTGATTCCTTAAACAAAGAACTCCATTCTTTCTGATTTACTCGTACAAGAGAATACTACCAATGCAAATATGTTTTTTTATGTTTGATATATGATTACTTTACCTGTAACATTTTACATGCTTATTACATCTTTCTTGTTGTCTGGCACAATTACATGCAAATCATGTAGTCAAAACTTTATAAAATTTCCAACTCATTGAGAATACAACATATAATTATTCCACTGAACTGATTGGCTAAATTTCCTGGCTTGGCCCCGATAAGGATGAGGTTTGCTCCTTTTGTTCCTTGATCATTGTGAATTGAGTAGCAATGCAGTTGATTATGACAAATTTCACTGAGGGTTTCTAGATTTTGGCCCCATAATGGAGTTAATATACTGATTCCTCTGGACTTGAATCTGACATTGTACACGACTGAAGTATGTGATGTGCCATCATGGGGGATTTAAGGGTGATGCCTGTCAGCCCCCATGAACAATAAAAACTTAACACTTAAACCAGATACTGAGATTATTGTCTATGTGCAGCTTTGGTTGATTCCTTGGTTGCAAAAACTAGAGCATGGGAGGAAGATCATGGCATGCCATTCACATATGATGGGGTTCCTCTCCTTGCCATGCTTGATGAATATACCATGCTGAGGCATGAAAGAGAGGAGGAGAAGCGGCGCTTGAGAGTAAGTTACACCTTAAATAAGATGGCTTGATCATGCATATACTTTTAGCTGATTAACCATTACACATGGCTTTAGTATTCAATAAAAAACAAGCTCTGTATTTGCTCATCTGTTCTTGTTTGCTAGGTTTGATTCCATTCTGAATCTTTTTGACTCTATAATCTGCACTTTGATAGGACCAGAAGAAGTACCATGAGCAGCAGAGCACAGAACAAGAGGCGATTTTTGGTTCAAAACCAAGCCCTGCAAGACCAGTTGGGACAAAGAAGGTTGTAGGCCCTCGTGCAAATGGAGGTGCCAACGGAACTCCTAGCAGACGACTATCTCTGAATCCGCAAAATGGTAGCAGGTCGAATTCTAAGGATGCAAAAAGGGATGCCAGGCTATCTGCCCCTGCCAACTATGTTGCCATGACGAAGGAAGATTCTGCTTCGCATGTTTCTGGCACTGAACCGGTTCCACCATCTCCCTAGTCATAGATATTCGTAGACTTGTTATTATTGTTGTGCCAATCTCTTTAGCTAGGATGTGATATGTGTAATATTAGCGAGTGACTTCAAGAGGACTCTGTTATAGAGCTGCGAATGGTATAATGGCATCTTAATTTTTTTCATTTGTGGTCACATTTTGCAGGATACAATATTCTAGTCATAACAATTCATTAGTCCTTGTTCAGTTGGCACTGCCAACAAATTAGTCTATGCATGTAAACATCAATACGTGATTGTGGGTACTAGTAGCATTTTACTTATGCCTGAGCTTGTGTTTTGTCCGTGACTCACTTTGGAGCGTGTGTTTTAACTATTATTGATGCTTCGTCTTCTTATTTTTCTGATGCACAGAATATCCAGGAAAGTAACAAATATGTCCACGATGGAAGTTAGCATTATCTTTTCAGCTCAAATTCAGCATTTTATCAGTTCTTTCTGTTGAGCACGTGCTTTGTTACATCCGTACAAAATTTTCGATGGTTGGGTGTGTGAGTGATAAAAGACTGCCAATTTTAGTGTGACAGATTCATTCTCCGGAATTGCTGTTCTCGAGTGATTTGAGATTCTGAAATGGTGATAATAGCTGTCACATCGGAATGGGCCAAAATTGCTGCTACGCTACTGGACAATAGACAACTCAGGTCAGGCCTCATCTCCATCTTGTGCTCGTGAAGTGATCTCAAGGCACGATTCTTCGTCTTCAATGTCAATGAAATGGTCCGTCCACGGAATTAACTTTGTGTGCTCAGCTGACCTTTGAGTGTGTCGCCAGAAATTGCCATGCAGCTCTGACTCGGAGGTGGATGAGCCCAAGTGTCTTTTGTCCTCTTCCCCAACAATTCCTTGTATCTTTCGATGAGTTAATGCGTACAATTCCGATAGCCGACAAACTCTATAGAAGATCAAAGAATCGATATTTACTAATGAAATCAAAGATGAAACCAACCCAAGATGGAAATTTTTAGCGTGCCGTAATTCGCTCGCAAAACACGTTTTCACATCGATGAGAACTAGGCCGATATTTCTCAATCCCTCCTTGATGAACCCGTCTTAAGTGCATGATATAATGCAACCAAATAAATGATGCGTTATCAAATACCATTTCACGCATTGCTCTCTATTTTGTGATCAAGAGATGGGAAATGGGCAATCTTGCTTTGGGCAAACATCATGCCCTGAGAGATTACAGGCAAGTGATTATGATGAGGAAGAAAAAGGCGGGGGTTTAGCAACTTCAGTCATTACTTTGATGAAGAACAAGTGCTTATTGAGCAGGAAAAGGAGCGGCAGGAACTTCCATCCACTCAAGAAGCAAAATGAGCAAGAAAAACAAATCATTACAGATGATCACAATGCCAACGAGCAGTACCCTACCCTTGAACAATGGCTATTGTCATCGCCCGTCTCGGGGAAGAGATCGGCAAATAGCGAAACACACTTGTACAAGCATTTCTCCAACAGGGTCCACCCGGCGTTGCTCGACCATATTGTATCGTCTCCAAATCAGCGTTCAAGTTTCTCGAAGGACAAACTACTCGAGGAAGTCAATGGTCAATTAGTGGATGGTTTGGGCGATGTGATCCCTCGTTCTTCCTTAAGCCGGAGCCAAAGCGAGAGGACGAAGAAGAGGGTCAGCTTCAGATTGCCAGAGAAGGACGAAATCATCATCTATGCTTCACCAGAAGTGGAGGGACATGATGCCAGGCTTGAAGCAGCAACATCACTCGGTGACAGAATTTGAACTTTCAGCCTATGCAATGACCACCTCAAGAGAACCCCACTCTTGATGTGCCGGCTCTGCAATGAGCACTTTCTATAGGCTTGTGTTATGACACAATGAGAACGAGACAACAGCCGCTGTGCGTTTTCTTGTGTTTGTTACCAAAGCATTACATAGGCTAACAACATACAAAGATCGGACACAATCAATGCGACCGTGATATCCTGGCCAAGACTATGTTGGGAACAACTAAAGGCCCGACCATTTTACACATAAGAAGCCAAAATAAGATCAGTGTTCCACTATTCACTTGGCATAGAATTAGAGGGAACACAGAGACACTAACACGCACATATAATTTGTGAAGATAACTACAGTATGGATCAAAGATTACACAAAAACACGCAGAAGGAAAGAAAGCTGCTTTCTCGTCTCTTGACTCCACTATGCAACATGTTAGTACTTGACACAAAGGAGAGGGACAGAAAAGTCAGAAAAGACAAACTAAGAAATCCCAAATTCCCCCAATTTTCAGAAGCCTCGTTTGTTTCTCTAAGCAAACGATAGCGAAGCCACAATGTGAAAGAACTGCAGCTTCTCCAGTAGTTCCTTGGCGTGGCTCGTGGCTCGGCGCTCGACTTGGTGGAACAGCTTCTCGCTGAGGTGCTCGCCAATGTGAGCATCGACTAGGACCCCAGCCACGCTCCGGCAGCTGGTGGCTAGAGCCCGGCCCACTTCGGACGCGTCATCTGGCTCGCTTACCACTAGAGGGCTCCCCCCTTTGAACACCTCAAGCTTGTCTATTGTGAATGAGCCGTCGGCCACGACTACTTCCTTGAAGTCCTGGATGCTCGGCGCGTATACTGGAATGTTGAAGCTGTCGCGCTTCTCGCTGCTGATGAGGCCCTGCCAATTATATCCATACTAGTTAGTTCCATGTAATGGGATGCAAAAACAATCACCAAACTTCGATACGTAAACGGAGCTTAACATGCACACGAACACTAAATATGGGCTTATACGATGCAAATTTTATCAACAAGATTTTCTTCTTTTTTTTTCCACGGGGGACAGGAAAGGATCATACTCGATGCTTCCTTGCACTCAATTTAGCGAAGGAAAAAGGACTCCCTACGATTCGTCCTTCGCATCGTAGCATCTTCTGACCAACAATAATCGCCTTTGATCCAAACGAAACTTTCTTGTCTAGTTCCAGCACATCGATCACATCGTCGTTTGGCTAAAGTTCTATCCTTCTCCTTTTTCGTAAAAATGTCTCCATTAGGGGGTCAACGGGGTCGTGTGGCCCGCCAAACTGGCCTTTCCCACATGATGTTGCAGGCCTTCTGATCAGCAGAGACCCCAAACGGATAAAAAGATCAGATGGCCCACAATTCCCAGGGCTAAATCATGGCCGCTGACATTTCATCATACGGTCTCATGATGCAATGGCAACACCTAATCAATAGCCATGGCCTTATTGCAGTCAAGATACTCAATGCACATTGCATCCCCACATTAGCAACTTGGTCCAAAAAAGAGCGAGCAACTGTTCACACGCAAGCCCAAAAAGGAAAGCACGGAGTTTGGATATGAACGCGCGATGTTTTCGATTAATTACCTCTTGGACGAGATCGCCCCAAGCGTCTTGGAAGTGGGTCCCGAAGAGGAGGCCGGCCCCACCCTGGTCGGTGGGGTCCACGGAAGTCCGGCCCAGGCAGACGAGGAACATCGATCCGGTCCGCTTAATTTCTTGCGATCTTGATCTCAGGAAGCTCGCCAAATCGGCCTGGAACTGCTTCTTGTATGCATTCGCCGTGATCTCACCCGCACCGTGGATGAACACTCTTCCTTTGTTGTATGCCGGCGATCTCTTGTCCGTCACTGCCTCCGGCACCTGTGTATTGAAACAGTCATTTCTTCACAATCTTCATAGAAATGAAAAATGAAAATATATCTTGTTTTGGCGTTTGCAAAACAAGCAGAATGCATTTCACCCGGAACATCATCCAAAACTTGGCCAACACATTACGTGATTCTAGAGAATAATTTGAAACTTTATCGATCGAACTTATGACTGCATGTCAGTTCACGATCATTTTGCTGACAATACCAACGCAGGAAAAGCATAATTAGCAAAATGCCTTTCCACTGTTGAGCTCCAGAGTTCGAGCCTGAAAGTCCAAAAGTGCTTTCCACTGTCAGCCTTGGTCGGTAGCATTTTGGTGCAATCCATGAGGGAAATCCTTTTCGAAAGCTGATGATTTCCAAGCTCTCATCATGACCCTTTGAGTCCCTTTGTTGTTCGATCAACCATCTCTCGTGATAAACCGATGACTTTGACGGTCATCCAATTTTTCAAATTTTTTACATGAAAAGTCGCGAATTTTATTGTACTTTGGCCAAAGAAAGGAGTTTGTGTTATGCACATATACTCTACTCGCCATTTAGAAAAACGAGATCATCGGCTACGTCATCGGGTACACAGACCTAAAGTCAATCGTTTGCATTCGTGTCTCTGAGTTCGTATTATTCTATGTCACAACAAAATGTTGTGATTCTCAATGATAGCGTTGAAAAAGTCAATTTATCGTTAATTTCATAATTTGTCCTTTTTCACTTTATTGTAAAAGAAAACTTACATAAGTCCCTACGGAGAGCACGCCATCAATGACCATGCTTACAACGGCCACTCCTATTATAGTTTCTTTGCTAATTAAGATGTTTCCCGAAGTCTTGTGCTTAAAACTAAAAATTCGTTGGATCCTTTATTGTCCTAGCTTGTGCTTCATGTTAGTCTATTTATGTTCGATAATACACCATAATAGATAGCAGTTAATGCACATATTCACCTAGAATAAAACTCATTAAGAATATTATATTTACAAGATCTTCACCTGAGAGAGCCAATGCAAGGAAAATGCTGAATGGAACACGTCGACTGATCTCGCTGGGAATAGCCTGCGGTGGAACGACCCGGGCACTCCGGCAGCGAAATAGGAGCGGTGGTGGTCGGCGGCGAGGCACTCCTCCATGCTGCCAGCGCCTTGGGCTGCCAAGGGTGGCAGGAGTTGGAAGAGAGTGTTGAAGTCGTTGCTTGGGAGGTCTGAGAAGAAGGCTGAGAACTCAGGCGGCTCGATCCCGAGGGCTTCGAAGCGCTTGGTGATGTGCTTGATGATGACGTCGACGATGTAGATGGTGTTGTTGCCGCTAGAGCAACCCAAGTCGACCACTGCGAAGGGGACTTCTGGGGAGGTCATGAGTTGGACCCTGTCTAGGGTCTCTTCAAGGAGGTGGAGCATGGAGCGAGCATGTATAGCCTGCATGATAGATAAAACCTTTGTTCAGAGTTCTTTCCTTTTCCTGAACTTTCAGGAAATCAAAAACATCGGGTCCTTTTGGAGGTTACATGAAGACTTTTAAGCATTAACATGAATTTGATGAATAGATATAGGGCATATGGATTAGAGGAAATTACGAGAAACAAAATGAAGCCTGACGAACACTATATGCAAGGAAAATCGAACTAGCTCTCGGACCAAATGAAATTCGGCCGCCAAAAGCTCTGACTTTGTCAAGGAGAGAAGAGAGCTAGATCAATCTTGTTTTCTCAAACCGTAGAGAGAGATCCAGTATACGCACGATGGAGTCACAGGGCATCTTAGATGAACGGGACAGAAGGAGAGGGAGATAACCAAGATGAGCCAAGTAAATCAAACCTGAGCTTGGGAGTTATTAGCGTAGCTGTTCTCTCCTTTCCCACCTTTCATGGAGAGCAACTTCTCGAGCTTGATGTTCGAAATGACGATGTTGTCTCCCTTGAAGTCCATGGCTAGAGCGTGATGAAGAAGGTGATTCTTCGTAAATATGTTGTTAGTTGAAGTGAGAAGAGGAGACACAAGAGTTGGAAGAAAAGGCTTGTGAGGTTGACTATATATAATACAGAATGAAGAAGGTGAAATTCTATTGTAAGGTTAACAGCGCAGTAAATCTTACCCAGTAATTGGGAAGGAGCATAGATCGGGGGATTTGGACCACTACAACATAAAAACAGTCGTTAGTGTAAGCATAATTCCTTATCCTATTGGTGCACCATATTAGCTTTATTAAGACATCTACATAGCAAATAGGCTCGTCCGGGTATTATACCATATTTGGGTTTTTTTCGTTTGCCTTTTCTTTTACGTATTTGTATTTTCTTGTAAACATATGTCATCGCCCTTATCCTTTTGGTACACAATATTTGCTTTATTAATACACGCACATAGCGAATAGGCTTGTTCGGACATTATATCATATTTAGGTTTTTTCGTTTGCCTCTTCTTTTATGCATTGTATTTTCTAGTAAACATATGTTATCGCTTAAATGTGCATGAGTGGATATTAGGGTTTAGTTTTGCAATTGTTATAGTAGTCAACTCTCACAAGAGAAATAATAAGCACCTAAAGATGAGATGACTATATTCTTCTTTTTACCTATAAGGTAACAAGTGGTGAGAAAAAAAGTGGCTTTCGATTATGGATTCATCGCTTTTTTTTTAAGGGCTTTTTATTTTGCAAGTAGCTTTTGTTGCCGTGTGGGCATACACAAAATCACACAGACATGGCGATCACATGCAGCGACAAGGCTGGCCCAAGATTGACGCCTGATATTTATGTTGAGACACTGTAGCAATGATGTCTGTCCCCACAGAGAGAGAGAGAGAGATAGATAGATAGACTTAGGGTTATTAAGAAAGACACTTGGATTTTTGGACAATCTTCTTTTTAAATTCAAGCTCAAGTTTAATGCACCAAAAGAAAAAGAAAGGTAATGCAAATTAAACCAAAGAAGCTTTTCATCTTTATTTGATGCTTTCTAGAAGACGGCAAGACTTTGAGGACGTGCTTAAGAAGCTCCAAAGGTCCGAAAAGGGTGGTTTAGGGGTAGCTGAAAATATTAAGAGAAACTCAATAACATTAAAAATTCAAGTGTCTACTATAATTTGTTTTATAATCTGCAGCTACATCACTGAATTATTCAATTTTATATATCGATTTTAGTATCCCTAACTATTATTATTATTCAATATATTAGGATATCAAAAACTTTGTACATATTAGCCTTTTGATGTCTTGAAAAGATGCCAAACGTAGACAGTGCCCTAATGACCAAGCCATTCCAACAAGACGAATCGTTCAGTCTAGATCAAACAAGATGCCGGCTATATGTTTTCATTTCTTTTTTGTCTTTTCGGCAGGGCAAAGCACTCAGTAAGCAAAAAAGTATGCCGGGTTTTTGTTGTATCTTCGTACAGGGACAATCACTACAATACGTAGGGGACTATGTCCTTTGTTTTGTCTGGTTATGATTATTTCATCTGAATGAAAAACTTTTGCTGGGCGATTATCGTTTAGGTCTCAAAGTTGTCCCAAAAGGAAATCTCGAGTTTCAGAGGAACCAGAAGCATATAACAGCAGGGTTTGGCTTCATTGTGGACATTATGTCATGCATGTATGCAAGGTGTCTTCTGAAGCGGAGACGAGCCAAGCAGCAACCTGACAAATGAAGACCAGCATCGAATGATTAGTCGCCCATCATGTTGCGGGTCTTTCCTGAGTGCAATGGAACAATATTAGATAGGCCGCAGCCACGCACGCACAAAAGCCGTCGGCATAGTGTTGTCACTGCTGGAGGTCCATGTGTGGTCTGAGGAGGCACGACAACGGCAGGGGACAACGGGGGACAGCTGAGGATTAAGAGATAAACGTGTAGGAGAGGAATTAAGTTACTCTTGAACTTGCTTTGTCATATTGAAATGGACATGCGTTGGGATTTAAAGAATGGGAAAGATGACGGGTGAAATCAACGAGGGTAGACGAGCCTCGTCCCTTATTTCTTAGCATATGCGATCGACCTAACTTAATGGACCAAGTGGAAGAAGTATCTTATCGAGTGCATCGTATGATGCAAGTTCCTTTACCTAACAGAGAAACTGCTGGATTATCGGACGTCAAGTTTTAGAGATAGATGCAATAAAAAGCCATACTTGAGTGAACCCAGTTTGATAATGGTGTAAAGACAAAATATAAGCATACCGCTTTTCTTTAAGAGACAAATGAGGTCAAAAGAAGAATAATTGTAGTGTCAATGTTAAAGTAAACCTCGGTGCAACGGAACAGAAAGAAGAAAATTGAGGTGATGGACTTTTAAGACATACAAGAATGCATCTTCTCCTTCCACTTCTGACCTCTATTTCTACTCATGTCGAAAGTCGCTCACGAAGTAATTAAATGAAAACTATATAGAACTTTATGTCACCAATAATGAAGTTCCGTGGTTGGACCTGAACACAAATTACGTCTAAGAAATGATTAAAAAGTTTCCATTTAGAATCATCATACTCCTTTTTTTTAAAGGGGAAACGGTGGTCCTTACGCGAGGACATAATGAGATCATGGGAATGGAAAGAGATCATATTCCAAGACAAGGAGAGATGCTTTAAATATTGCTTGATTCACGTCATCATCCCAGAAATCAAGTTCAGTTTGTAAACCTAATCCCCCTTTTTAAGTAGTAATTGGAATCCTAGTCTTTGTTGGATTGATGTTTGTGTTGAAAGCCACCTATCTTTCGAATAAGCTCAGCCCGTGTGACACACTTTTGTCCAATCACATGACAACCATTACTATGTCCAATAAAATTAGTTTCTTTTAAGATTCATCATTAGTAATCTAACTTTCCAAGCTAAATTCCTTTTCCGGCATCAAACTTATTGAGTGCATGTTGTAGAAATTTTTCATTTACGCATGCATTGTTAATCAATTGGCATAAATATATTGTTTTTAGATTGCTCAAGCAATTGAGTTAATAGAAACTTTACGGTACCTTAGTTGATATCTTCTTTTTCTTCTTCTTTATTATGCAACATATTTAAGGTTTTGGCTTGATTAATCCTAAAGAACGCACCGAATATGGTTCTACCCATTGTGTGGATGTGGCCTTTGGGTCAAATGAGATTTTCTCCACTCTCTTACATAGTTTAATGTGATAGCGAAAATGCACAAAAAAGAAGAAGAAGAAGCAGGAGGATCGTTTTTTGTAATTTCACACATATAATCATGTTATCCTACCTCTAGAGTGAAAAGGAAGTGATTGCATCACATGCTAGGAGGAGGGCCGTGGAGTAAAGAACCAAATTGAGAGACCGGAGAGAGCACGTTGATAAAAATTAGAAATCATCTTTAATTCACTCGAAAGACCCGGAATTGTGCTCTTTGATTTTCTTTCGATTGAAGAGCCCCTTTTTTCCATGGAAGTCCACGGCGCCGTGATAGTCGCCGGTTCACGTGAATCTAGGCCGGGCTGTTTTCGCCCTTTTAACGACCAACCACCCCCTACAAAGACTATCATAGCACGCTTTGCTTTTTTTTATGTTGCCTGTGACTGCTAGCCCTAGCCATGCAGGGGGGTTAAAAAAGAAAGTTACACATCGAGTCAAGCCAGAACGTATAGTCTCTTTCGGTTATCGTGGTGTTTCGTGCCGTGTTTTTCTTTCGAAATGATTACGGCACTTGAAGTTGCGTGGCAATGTTTGATATCGACGGATGGGGGTCTTCTTTTGAATTTGCGAGGGTCGGAACGGAAGAAAGGTGGGGAGGAAAGAGGGAAGAGAGAGAATCTGGTGGAATGGTCAAAGAAGATGCTAATCATGCGTTTGTCCTTTAGAATTTTGTCGACTGATGAGAAAAGATGAAATGTCTGGATTTGGGGAGGGTCCAATTGCCCCCGAAAGAAGAAAAAGGCACTGAATTGTTGTTCCATTGGAGGAACGGCGAGGTGGTTCGGTTTTAGGCCTTGTCTTGGTCTAAAGTGTCAAAGAGCAGTCGTGCCGACAATTGAAATTTAAGGTTTAAATGTTTGATGTTGTATTGACCGAAGATGAATATCTTTCGGTCTAGAAATGGATAACAACTCCGAGGAACTATACTGCCGGATGGCAACATCAAAGGCTTGTGAAATCCTAATCAAATGAAACTACTTGGAGACTTATTTACCAATAAACGACTAAATTGAGATTTAATAATTTATATTTACAGCTCATTTGTTGCATATATACCGACTCTCACAGGAGAGTTTATGGTGTAGAAGCTTAATATGTAATTACCCATCAATCTATTTGTATCAACCTATATAAAGATAAAGAGTATGAAACATCGAGCAATTACCTCAACCTATACAAGATTAGCTTCTGAATCTATGGGAACCGAAGAGACAAGGTTTTAAGTGAAGCCCAACATTGCAGGCTTATGAAGGGCACAGGGATCGTCCGGTGTGCCCTTGCTAGGTAAATTGACTACAACAGATCCATAATTTCTTAACTATGTCTATAACTATAGGTACATCGTATTAATTGTCCAAGACAGTATCTTTTTCCAAGCGTACATTGTGCTGCTTTTCCACTTACCATTCATTATTGTTTGATTCCAGATTCGTGGGCAAGATCGAGCAAAGAGTTCGCTCCTGCAAGTGAATACAAGGACAGCTTTATTGTATAGGTTCTAGCTATAGAAACTACGAGACAAAAAAAGAAGTTTTTGATAGCTGGGATTGTAGCCAGAATAGCCACTTGGCATATATCGTAGCCTAAATAGCCACTTGGCATATATCGTCATTCGTACGATCGTTCTAGTTTCAAGAGAAGCGTGGGACTTGTGCAAGAACACGTTGAAGCCCCGAAGACAGGCACAAAAAAGAGGATTTGAATTCATGCGTCTGTTGAAGTGCCTTGGAAAACATTGTTACCCACGATGCTGTGCTTGAATACGAGGCAATGTGCGACGTTGAATCCTAGCGTTTCCATGTTGAATAGCTCCGAAGAGCACTCTAATTTGCGAGATTCTTGGTAATCCAGCGAAACAATGATAATTTGTTCACTTAGGCACCGATTTTTGCTGGGTCCATAATGTTTAGTATCGCTGATGATGTTGATTTTTTTATTTTTTTTTATTGAAGACATTTTTACATTTGCTCTAAGTTTGCCATCTAGGGTTGTAGTTATTTATAAAGACCCGGCACGCTTAAAGGAGACTCTATGCGCGGAAGCAATATAATCAATATATATAATTAAAAAAGAGTCTCCTTTAAGTGTTTTCTCTAAGTGTGCAACTATAGATTGCATATTGATAAAATGACCCCTCGCTTATTGCCACAAAAAAGGAAAAAAAGAAAGAAAGAAGATTGTGATGCTTCTTCCATAAAATTAGCCATCACCTAGACACCATCTCAAGCAAAGTTTAATTGCGAAGTTGAGTATTCATTTTACTTTCCTTTCTCCTATTGCATTGTCGATTCAAATCTAATTGGTATATATATATGTATATATATTTTGGCTTTTATGATAGGTCCCTCCTATATATTTTTCAAATCTATGAGTCTATAGTATATTCAACGGTAATACATATAGCCATCTCTATTTCATTTGAGAACAAATAAAAGAAGTGTTTTCTTTGAGTGTCACATAGGATTGTTGTATAGTTTATACAAATTGTATGTACTGTGACCTTCGAGGAGTTATTGAATTTAATTTAATAGCATTATTAGAAGACCGTGGACTTAAAGGCGTAATTCAATTTTTTTAATTTCAATTATGATGATAATTCTTTAATCAATTTCCATTAATATTTCCTACATTTAAGCAATTATATAAATTTCAATAGATTTCTCTTTGTGGTATGATTTAATTTAACTTCACATTGATCAGTATTTTTCTCCATCGATTTTCAATTTTTCTATTTCAACTCTTATTTTCAAACCTCTTCGAAGTTCAACGAAGGCTATTGATAAGAAAATTCATATTGAGACACGCATTCCATATAATTTTGTAGCTATTTTAATATAAACATTCCATCTAGGACTAGGGTTTGTTTAAGAGAATAAATAATTCAAGTTACGAAACTATAATTTAATTTGTCAATTTTTTGCCCTAGTGATCTCTTTAATTATTTATCAAGCATACTAATTTTGTGCAATGCACGGGTCTCTATATGGCTAGCTTGAAGTTCTTGCATAAACGAGTTCAACCGTGACGATTGGCGATATCCCGAGGTCCACAAGCCACTATCGGTTGTGATTCATTAGTATTTCAAGCAGAGAGAGAGAGAGTAAGAGGTTTTGATTCGTTCCCATGCCATAAGCAACTTAAAGATACAGCATCTGAGGAATTCCAGACGAAAAATGTATCATGATACAAGGACAAGAGATGAGGAAATATAAGTACCTAGTGACTTACTGCACGGGAAATTTTGGGCTTTTCTACTATACAAGGCTATACCAATATTTACATATATTTTCCCAACTGTACATGGCCGAATTGCACGCTTCAAGAAATAGCTGCTACAACTAAATCAAAACAGACGTCTTGTAGCTCACGTTGCTGCAGATCAGGATGCCCGAATCAGCGTACCGGATTCTTGCATTCCCAAGTGCAAATCCATGAGGAAGTGGCAGTGGGAATCCACTCATAAGGTGTAGGTTCACGTAGGGAACAACCACGGTTTTGATGACTGTCGACATAACCGTCTGCACAGAACATAGTAGCAGGTGATTTCAATGAGTTCTCCACTGGACCAATAGAAGAAATCAATACATATAATGGGAAACATCAGTATTTCTTGTGGCACTTCTAGATCCTGCCATGATGTATTCACCGTGGGATTAAAATGAGCAAATGCAAGAAGAAAGTCGCAATTTCTATGCGGGACGCCATGTCGGTCCTAAGGTGAGACTGGACAAGCCCACACAGCGACGTGAAGTACTGGCACCCGATAGCATTAAACAATTCAAACCACAGAAAAAGTTAAGATGAAGAGAATCTAAATGGCCGCACAAGCACCATGACTTTCACCCTGACGCTAGTTAAGCTTTAGACTTCTGTACTTGTTGATAGGTGCGCGGTAGTATCCCTCTGTCAGTTCAGTTTGTAACATAGTAGCTAAAGTTAATATACCTGAACCAGAAGCATGTGTAGATTGCCAATATTGCTCCACTTCAAAAAGGCAGAGAGGTGCTCCACTCTAATGCTCCCAGCCAAATTATTCCGCAGTATATGTGCCGAACCCGAAGCATTAATTACCTGTTTCAACAAGGAGGTTTCAATCATCATAGTTACAAAATGTTTATCACTTCCAAGGAAACACTTGAGCCAAAAGGAAGGGTGGAAAAAGAGCAACAGAAGAGATCAATTTCCTCCAAAATCAATCATAAGCTCATCAATATCTGAGTTTTATAATAGCTGATCAGATTCTAATTTAGGTCAATGTGATGACAGCTGTTAGCTCTTACGAGCTCTACCTTCAGACCCTATACAAACTTAATCTCTAGTGAATTCCATACATAAGCATAACCACCGCAACAAATTGATGCAAGAATGCTATAGATCTCAAGAGTTGTACAACACACCAGTGAAATGCAGGCAACTGGTATGACTTCACCGGTATCCAGAACATCAATTATAACATCCATGTAAATGGTAGCACCAATCCCCTGTTTAGTAATTTTTACAAGAGGTGGAGCAGTTACAGATATGTTAAGGTCCATGTCGTCATTTGGATACAGCCTGTATAATTGAGGCACGATGTACTTCCATCCAGCAGTGTTCAGTAGAGCTTGATCTGGTATCTTGTCCACAAGCCAGTGCATATAATCCGCCTGACCAAAAGAAAAGAAAAGTAACACATTACCAGTAAACCGAGAACACCGATCAGCTTTTCATAAAAGCCTGAACATACAAATAATCATATAAAAGCTTTTAATCAGTTTCACTACTTGAAATACAGCAAACAAATTGGGAACTTACATTGAAGTAAACAAGCGATGCTGAATTAAGTACATTTTCATGTAAGGAAATCTTTATCATTTCATTTGCACCACTGCAGGTGACTGAAGTGGTTTGAGGTCTGTGAGGATAGTTGGATGCAAAGATCTGGTCTTCCGCTGTGAATAGCCCATTGACCTCGAAGTCAATGGAAGAATTACTCAACACTGGATCACTCACGAAAGTAACATTCAGAGAAGCAACATCACCAACTGGAATTTTGTTTGGAAGATCTTGCAGTAAGGCATCTAGCTTCAGTATTTCTTCTGTAATCTTCTGGGGAATGGCTTCCTCAACTGCCGACACTATTTTCCCTTGGAAGGCACCCACTACCCTGAGATTAGAGAAGCAAATCATAGTAAGTAGCAGGTTTCATGCAGTAACAAGAAAAGGGGCAGGTCCATGGCCCTTATGAGAGGCATCAAAGCATTGCCAAAGCAAAGCTTTTATAGGTAATTTACAGAAGCAAACATGTAATCAAATTGATTACAGAGTTGGCAAAGGCAAATAACTGTTTAATCATCTGAAAAATTACTGCAAAACAGGATTGACTTGGAGAAACCCAACCTTTTCAAAATAATATAACTACATGTGGGTCTCTCTCAAGTCATTAACCAATACTTTTGACAGATTTCAGTTCATTGAATACTGCGCTTAAGTTTTTATGACCGAGAGAGAAATCAATGGGAGAGACATGCTAACACTTTTCCATCAATAACTCAAAAAGATCAGCTAGTGACCCCAGTAGCAGCGGATAGATTATTAGATATTGAAAATTCAGAAAGAAAAAAACTTATTCAACATGATTGCATACCCTTGATATAGCCAAGATGACCCACCATCAATTTTGATCGAGATGGCTTCCACATAGCATCCGCATTCTAGGACAGATAGCTTTAGAATACCACCTAGATCCTTCAAGTCCAAGGTAAGCCCCACTTCCATATCTTTAACCTGTCAATTGCAGCACTTCTTAACACTATTCTTTCACAGCATATTTGTGATTAAAAAAGGCCTAAGAATCAGAGAAGCAAAATAACATGAACTTTTAAAAGTCATGCTGCAATTGACTGAGTATACTAATGAGAATGAAGCATCACGTTCATAGGAAGTAGCAATATCATCCCATTTCACAAGATTGACAAATCTTTCAAACTTCCATGAGATAAAAGATACAGAAATATGATGAGATATTTTCGACAAGCTTTCTTAAAGATTAGGAAAAAGAGAAGCAGGAGAAATTGAAGGAGAACTGAAGAAACGCAGTAAGCATTAGTTAGTCCTAACCGCATAGAATTATCAAAGTTCGAGATGAACTTAGCACTTCCTATCATATAAAAACTTAGCTCACCCATCATCCAAGCAGCTATCACTGACAATCGCAGATATTCACAATGCTAGGTATAAGACAATTTCTTCATCATATTTGAATACCAAGGAACTTTTCCCTTTTTATTTTGAATATAAAGTTCAAGGTTAAGACCTTTTCAATAAGCAAATACACGAGTTGCACCATCGAAATTGTCACTACTGTATAATCCAGCGACTCATCGAATCATACAGAACAAGACTAATATTTTGACCAGCTACTTCTCAAAGAAGACTTACTAGAACCAATATATTTCAAGCTCATACTTCACTAATTCAACAAGAAAATCGCGAGAATAAGAGATCTTTAAGTTTACGGTACCTGCACAAAAGCACTACCTTCATCAGATATCGGTATAGGGACCAGCCACGTACTATAAGAATACTGCCAATTCATGCTCAAATTCGCAGTAGCGCCGGAAGCTATTAGCACAATACCCCCTTCACCTGTCTTGACGTATGAAGAATCAATCTCAACCCCATCGATACTGATGTTTGAAAGAACAACATGAACCCTGCCCACAAGTGGGATTTTCACGTATCTCTCAATTTGGGACAGCTGAAGCGGGATGATTGAGTGGACCGCTCTGTGAACGAGCAAGTCTTTAGCAAAATCAAGACCCTCGTCGGACACGAGTATAGAAATGAAGCCTTCTTCATCAGCACGGACCTGGGTACTCGCGGGACTCAAAAGAAGTGGAAGAACGACGAACAAGAAGAAGAACAAGAGGGATGAGACCTCGAGCTGCGATGAACAACGCATGTTTCTTACAAATTCAAGCTCCAAGAGAAGCCACGGATTGAAAAAAAGAGGAGATTTTAGCACGTGGGTAATCGATGACGTGCTCATCTAGGACATGGGCAAAGAAGTTTCAAAGCAACTGGTGGCCCGTCTGTCAAAAACAGCGAGAAGGAAGAGAGCGTGCAAGAAAGGAACAGGCGATCTGTCGATTCAGAGGAGCGGAATTCACATCCGTGGGAGTTGCAAGAGAGCGGTTGAAGTCTTTTGGAATCTTGTTCATTATTGCGAACGACCATCCGCACGGGTCTCTCCAGATGTTGTAAGGAACGACAGCGAACGCGAGATGAGGCTGCGTGTACAGGGCGTGAGGTTGGCGATTGCGGAGAGGGATAAGTGGAGACGGAAGCGTGAGATTCGCATCCAGAGGGATGGAATCTTTCCCTGCTTTTTTTTTTTTTTTTTTTTTTTTTCAGTTCTACTCTATTTCTATTTTACACTCACTCAGATTTGTCGCTTACGCTTTGCAGGCGTGGGAGTCGTAACCCACTCTCGAAACTTACGCGTCCCTACCCCCATCCCTCCCTGAGAAGGTGGGGATTTGAACCCCTCACCTCCCCTTTCCATGTTGGAAAGGTGGCCACTGGGGCGAAACCCCGTGGTTATCTTCCCCTGCTTTTCGTGCTTTTGTTTTCCAGGTTTTATGGCGGGCTTGGTGAATAAGGAAATTCTTAAATGCAAGGACTTACCTAAATCTAATGGAATTTGGCATATGTTAATGATTCCATTCCTAGAAAAGGGTCCATTTCTCACTTACTCAATGGGAAAAAAATGACCAAAAAAAAGGGGAAAGAAAGGTAAATTGTTAGACCAGAAAAGAAAAAGGAAAATTGAAAATTATTCTTATTTTTCGGAAACCTTTTTGTGTAACCAAATTGGCCCACTCGTTTATTTTGTTTTCCGTTGTATTCTTCTATTTGGAATTAACAAGTGGTTTATTGCGGGCCACAATGCATGAGCTATCAAATGATCAATGAACTTTTCTTTTCCATGTCGGCATGGTCTAGACGACGACATGGCCAGACAATATTATCGGTGTTGATGTAAAAACAGAGGATGTGCAGCCTCATGTCGATAAGTTACCACATTTTTTACTATAAAGAATCATAATTTGGCGCTTAAAGAATAATGAAGGTATTTTTCATGATTTTTTTTTATTTGTATGATTCTGTACTATTTTTCCAGCATCCCCCAAAACTCATTTTATATATATTGTACCCCTGCATAAATGTGAAAATTATTACTTTTATTTTAATTTCACACGTTTCATTTTTATAATCTATATATATATGGCAATAATCCTTTTAAGAAACTATTTAGATCCGATTCCACATAGATATAATGTCTTTGTATTACACTATGCATCAATGATTTATTCTCATTCAATGTTTCTAATAAAGTGAATTTGTTTAATCTTTTTTCTCACAAGATTTTTGCTTAATCTTTCAAAGATCATTTTAGTGCATTGCACTGAGTGTGCACAATTGCTAGGCCTTGTTGGTTCGAAATTATTTGAGAGTTAAAATCATTTTTTACTTTCTCTCCACATTTTAAATCATTATTCCGGAATTTAAAACATTATAAGAATTATGACGTGTGAATCTATAAGTTCATATCTAGTATTTTCCCCAAAATTGAATCAATGATGAATCATGGCTTTGGTATATCAATTTTGAATCATGGCTTTGGTATATCATACTTATGATCTTACCCCCTCCCTTATTTCATCTATTTATCCATCTAATCCTGAAAGAATGAAAAGCAACAAAAAAAGAAAAAAGATTTAAACGCTGGAATTCCCCTCTCTGCCTCTCTGTACCTAGGTCACCCTTCCTCCAATTTCTCCATAGAAAGAAATCCATCATCTTCTCCATCACCTTCAGCGAGGGCAGCGATCGCCATCGCTGCAGTCGGTCGGTACCTTCCATTAGGATCGCCTGTGGATCATCGCGTCTTCAAGCCGGCCCCATCAAATTGCCCCTCTCACCCCTTCTCCGTCGCCGGCGAGATCGAGAGACGTCGAAAGGTGTTCCCCTTATCTCAATTGCTTCTTTCTTTCATTCGTTCGTTTCCCTTCTTCGATTCGATTCTTGCACCGGAAGGCACTCCGTCGGCGCGGCGGCTCGATTGCACCTCTCCTCGTCGGTGATCCGGGTGAATTTTTTTTTAGATACTAGGTCGTTGGGCGATAGTGCAATGCGGGAGGAGTTGGTAGTCCGGTTCTTGGGCGGGGACATGGATCGATCGATTTATGCTAGAGGTCCATGGCGCGTCGCTAGGGAAAAGAACTGAACGTGCAAGCGGAGGTTCTTGTCGTAGTGTGAATCTTGGGGCGATACTTCGGGAATCCTGTACGTCGTGTGGGATTTTCCAGGGTATCGTAGCCTTGTCGAAGATTGGAGACTGTATGAATGTGGCTGCATTGTGGTGGATCAGCGGATGATCCAAGACCTCGTGACAGTTCTCGTTGATGCGTGTGACGTCTCACTGTGTTCATTCTATAAGATTTGAGATTGTTCTTGAGACTCGCTGGTGGATTCTCTTGTTTGAATACAAGAGTATATACTAAGTTTGATGTGATTCGGGGATACGTTACCTTATGCTCTGTTTGCTTGCCCACTTTATCATTTTCCTCTAGTCTGATTCAAGGTGGCCAATCACTGTTTGTCGGGTCTACTTTTTAATGGCATAGGAGTTTGTCTTTTGGATGTTCTATATTGCATTTTCACTCTTGTGCCCATTGAAAAGTAGGGATAACATATGCCAAGCTTTGTGAGCTATGCTGCATAGCGCTCTCATTTGTTGGCTTTTGAGTGAAGTGGTGTGTGTTTTTGGGTCTGGCTGAAAGATTATCTGGGTCTTCCCCAGTATTCAGCCTTTAGCTTGAAAGAGCATCTAAGTAGGTTCTCTGGCGATATGTTTTGCTGATGACCTATACTCTTTTTTCTAGTTTTAGTGACAACTGATGGTTTGAAAAATGGATTTTTTTAAAAAAAAGCTGTGGATTGAAAATCTTTACCAGTAACTTTCCTTAAGCGCTGCTATTGATTTGTCTACAGTCTTTACTTTACTGTTGTGTCCGCATCTTTCATGTGCGTTCTTTCATTTTCATTATTCATTTATACTGGTGGGCACTTCACAGAAGTCGTACTCCTTTGTATAGTGTCATAGAAGTTATTAGTTATCGCTATACTCAACTGCAACTTATCATTCCTTTTTTCTTTTAGGAGGATGGCCTCTTCCGGAGATTCGTGGATTAAAGAATATAATGATGCAGTAAAACTGGCTGAGGAGATCAGTAGTATGATTGCTGAACGTGGTACAATGCCCACATCAGGACCTGAAAGCATTCGTCATGCATCTGCTGTACGGAGAAAAATTACTATATTGAACACTAGACTCGACAGCTTACAGAACATTTTGACGAAGTCCTTCAGCAGGCCCATGTAAGTCCATTTCATGCCGTTGCTTTGATGTCTCCAAGGAAATTATGAATTCTTGGACCTCTATCGAAGTATCTTCTGGTGATTGTATGGTGTATATTGATGATTATATTCTTCCATGAATTGTTGAATTTGCTGATCGCAAAGTTGTTTGTTGATGCTATTGCTCTGATGATCTTTCTGTATGTTGATCTTTCTTCATGGCATGATGACTAGCAACAAATAGACTAAGATCTTTCTGGAATTGTTACTGGCTAAAATGAGCTTCAGCATTTAATCATTTTTTCCATAGTTTCTAGTGTAGAGCTATTAGGAGCCGATTTTCAGCATAAACTTGTACAAGTATATGTATGGAACTTTACTTTGATTGATCCATGTGCAGTCTTAATTTATCATAAGATCTCTCTCGTGTCAGGCTAAACTTTACAATGATCTGAGCTTCTTTACTGTTAATATGTTCCTTTTAAGCATGCTAACTTTCTTTAGATAAGTTTCTAATCGACTTGGATGGGAGTTTTTGGACCCTGCAAATGGCGATTGAATTTTTGTCACAATGTGTGAAAGTGGAGTACATTCTCACTTGTTTTCTTTGTGTGGTTTGATAAAGAAGCTGAGAGCTTCTAGCTGTTTGAATTATTTAAACGTATCTAAAATCCTGAATTGTTGTTCTGGTCCCTAAATCTGCTGTAGGAAACAAAATGCTGGTGTTAGTAGGCATAGTCTCTGCTACTTTTGTGAGTTCAACTATTTTCTGATTTTCTGGCAATGCTTCCTCTTTTCTTACACAGAACAGAGAAAGAGATTAATCGTCGCAAGGACTTGCTTTCGAATCTGAGAACAAGAGTGAACCAGATGGATTCCACGTTGAAAATGTCACACTCCGCTACCAGGGATAGCTTGCTTGGGCCAGAGATAAAGCCTGCAGATGCCATGAGCAGGACTGCAGGATTGGACAATCAAGGAATCGTGGTTCTTCAGCGACAAGTAATGAGAGGCAAGTTTCTTTTCTAGGACTCTTTCACTTGCCACCCTACCCTTGGAATTTAGCACATGGGAAGTCTTGGACATAGAGTTTTTCTCCTCTTGCTGATCTATCATCTATGCACTGGTGAGAAAATTAAGCCTTTGTCTTTGTGTGCCTTTGACAGAACAAGATGAAGGTCTTGAGAAACTGGAGGAGACAGTAGTAAGCACAAAACATATCGCATTGGCAGTGAACGAGGAACTTGACTTGCATACCAGACTAATTGTATGTGACGTGTATTGTCTACAGTATATTGCATTTTTTTATCCTTCACTATCTCATCTATAGATTGTTGTGACTAAATTTTCCAGTTGGAAGTTTATTCAGTTGCCTCTTATGATCTGCAGGATAACTTGGACCAACATGTGGATGTTACGGACTCTCGTCTTCGGGTATTTTTTCTTGCAAATGCATATCAGCTTTTATGAGCTGGAATCTGAGTGAAGTTAGTTGGTTAGTACTCGGGATAAGTGGCCTTTCTTCTAGCTATGGTATGCTATCCCCAAGAGTTTAAATGAAGGGGATTGAATCTCAATAAACTTAGAATTTTTCATAGTTGTGTGGAAGTTGGAGCTTTCATGAAAAGAATGTCTCAAATGGGTTCTGAAACACGGAAGAAGGATGAGACCAGAGGTTCTATACTTTCTATGTTGTTCTGACCTTGAAGAGCATGAACTAATGTATTTCCCTAGGTTTCATATCCAAATTGTTATGAGCTAGATGTTTGAGGATACTTAAGGTTCTTTTCTATATGCTTTAAAGGATATAGTTCATGGTTCAAAAATGTAAAGGATAACTTTGAGGATCCATAGGGCTCTTTTCTTCATACTTTAGGCCGCATCTGTTAAGATTTTCGAGAAAAGATTTTGGGAAGATGCAAAGTACTTTAAGTGAAAGGGATTTTTCTAAATGCAAATAGTGTATGATAAAGTGTAATCTAAAAGTGCACTAGGAAACAACTTTGTTTTAGATGCTGTTTGGAAAAAACTACTGCTGTAAAGGACTTTTCCTCTTTTTAAAAAAATAAATAACTAAAAAACTTCAAACCTTTGTTGGTGAGCCAGATCTTGGCATCAGTCAGCCTGGCCTGAGGTCACACAACCTCAGGTGGCGTCACTAGGCAACCCCACACAGTGTTGCTTGGGTCATGCGAACCCAGGCAATGCCACCTTAGGTCCTGTGACCCAAATGATGTCACTTGAGCTTGCCGGTTGCTAGATCTAGCCTCGCCAGCCTGATGAGGGCATTTTCGGAATTTTGAAATTTTAGTGAGGGCAAAGTTAGAAGGAAAAATGTATTAGCATTCTGGAAATGCTCAACACCCACAGACCTACCTTGGGTTAAAGACCTTTGGAGAGCTTTGGAAATGCAATTCCATCTTCCCGAAGCTCTCCAAAAAAATTGTCAAACGGTACTTATATTTGCTCAAGGCCTTCAAAGCCCGAAAGGGCTTTGGCAAAGTGTTGCCAATGCAGCCCTAGTCCAATGGATGTTATAATACTCATACATAAGATTGCACCAGTGCATTTTTTGCAAGTTGAGATTTTTTATTGTCTGACGGAACTGTACTCTTTTCTTCTCTCTCAATGAGCGTGCGTCTCTTTTATGAATGTCTCTGTTTATGTGTTGCACATTTCATTTGCTAAATTTTTTTAAGGATATTCATTTTGTTGATTGTTTTGTTGTGAGAACAGCGGGTGCAGAAGAACCTGGCAATTTTGAACAAGCGCACCAAGGGAGGCTGCACCTGCATGTGCATGATTTTGTCTGTTATCGGAATTGTGATTCTGGTCGTGGCTGTATATTTGTTGATCAAATTCCTGTAAATCAAACAACTGAGAAGTGTCTAGTTTTGCCTCGGTGTGGTTTGTATTTGGCCACGGTGAACATTCCTTTGTTTTTTTTTTGGGTGTGTTCCACTGTTTGCTTTGTGTTTGTCCTGAAAATTGAAGCAACTGTGTGAAGTAATGGGCGGTTCTAAGTGAGGACTGATTGTGAATCCAATCTGCTCTGTTCAGTAAATGAGTAAAGTTCAGAGTTCTGAACGTTTTTCACTTCGGTTGACTGGTTTTTTGGTCCATGGACAACTATAGAGAACCCCATGTATAGCATTGAAATTGCTTGACAGTCCGTGTCGTATACTCAGAAGGTTGAGCTTTTCCTCACAATGCCGTGTTTATTGGGCAACCAACTTTCGTGGAATTGCTGCCAAGAGGCTAGGTAGCATCTTTATTCTTAGGGCGTGGCGAGAAAACTCTCCTATGAGAGTAGCTTTTCTTTCCCAGATAAAGAAAGTAGTCAATGTGTTCTCTCTAAATAATTTTTCGAAGGGGAAGATTTTGGTGTACAGGCACTGGCACGATGCATAAATGCATGGTTTTGTCATACTTGATAGAGTTAACCTCTGATGCCTTTTAGCATGCGAAAACGAGGGAATTGAAGGAGGTGAAACCGGATGTCGTGGCCCTTGCAGGAAAGCCTATTTTCGTCTCTTTCGATCAACTGCTCCTGATTTTGAGTGAAATAGTGGCTAGTAGTACATGGTTGACGATACCGCAGAAAATTGGATGATCTCGAAACCTTTACTTTTGCACAGAAAGGGTAACTTTTCGAGCGCTATTACTATATGAAATCGAGTAATTAATCTGGCAGACACAGATAACATGAGGTAAGATAGGTTGGATGCAGCTACCAAAATCTAGGAATAAGGATTCAATACAGCTGATGGACAGATGGTCAATACTTCTTTCTTGGGCTCTTCATTCGGAGGCCCAAGCGATAGATTCTTTCCATTCGGGTCCGGCCTATGAGGAGCCGATGGTCAATACTTCTTTCTTGGGCTCTTCATTCGGAGGCCCAAGCGATAGATTCGTTCCATTCGGGACCGGCCCATGAGGAGTTGATCCATTCCCGCTTCGGGCCCACTCCACAAATAGTAGACCGTGTGCATTGCCAGCGCGAGTCTTCCTCAACCCCTTGTTCCCTCCCGGATCGGAATTCAACTGTCGATTCGTCTCGCGCTCGCAGCATAAACCCTAGAATCGAAGATCCTCTTCCCTGATTTCGAGAAACCGAAGGCGCATCTCGATCGATTTGCGTTGCCTTTCTTCGCTTTGACGTGTTGTCCGCGGTTCCTTCCTGGTTCTGATGGAGGAAGCTTCGATGGAGGCCTCGAATGATGCGGTTCTGTCACTCGCTTGAGTAGTAGTAGTAGAAGAAGAGAGAGATGAGCACGTTCGTGCCGAAGGAGTCCATCGAGGTCCTCGCGCAGACCATCGGCGTTCCCAATTTGGCCTCCGATGTCGCCGTCGCCGTCGCGTCCGACGTCGAGTACCACCTCAAAGAGATTATGCAGGTACGGTCGCCGAATCCGTTGCCTTGTTCTTCGACTCCATTACCGCACTGCGATGATTTGTGTATGGTGTTTGATAGCTGTGAGAAATGATGATCGCTATGCTGGCGTGCGCTAGTAGAAACAGAAACTTTGCATCGAAGACGGGATGTGATTACCTAGGTTATGAGGGGCTTTTGTTGTGGTGTTGTGGTGGGAAGCTATCTTTTCCATCCGTGAATCAATGTTGGAGAAGCGTTGTTGTTGGAATAACAGTTCACTGTCTTGATGTGTTGTTAACTGGGGGTTTCCTGTTTGGGAGTTGCAGGAGGCGATCAAATGCATGCGCCACTCGAGGCGAACGGCACTGACTGTTGACGACGTGGACAGCGCTCTCAAATTGAGAAATGTGGAGGTGATTATCATATGCCACTGCTATTACTTATAGGAAAATATTGTTGTCTGTTTGGATAAGAAGATAACGGGATAGATTATTTCCATTTGTGGTTAATCCTGCCATGGAACAAGGTATTATTGCAATTATATTGAATACAACCATCATTAAGAATTTCATCTTAATAAGGACCTGATAAGACCTCTTGTGTGAAGCCTTTCTTTATAACTTTCCCCTTCATATATGTGCCAAGTGACAGCGGTCACATTTCATACAGGCATTCTCTCTGCAATGTAGTTCTTCATTCTTGTGTGCCATTTCCTTGTTTTAGCCAATATATGGATTCGCCTCCAGTGATGCACTGCGATTCAAAAGAGCTGCTGGACATAATGACCTGTTTTATGTAGATGAGAAGGACGTGGAATTCAAAGATGTAAGAAATATTTGATTTTGCTATAGATTCTTCCATCTTAAGTCCTTCACATAGGTTCTCTAATGAGCTCTAGCTTGAAGATCGTTGATGCACCTTTGCCGAGAGCTCCACTTGATACATCAGTTTCTGCTCATTGGTTAGCGATTGAAGGGGTTCAGCCTGCAATTCCAGAAAACCCTGCTTTTGAAGGTATCCTGTGAAATTTGGCATCAGCTGGAACTATACCTTCTTAATTAACCTAATATTAAAACAAAAATAAGTCTTTGCTTTCTGATTTTCAAAGGGATATTTGTTCCTCTCTGGATCCTTATTACGTGAAATATGTTGGATGAATTACAAAGGATTTTCTGTTACTTATTGTGGTTTTACCTTTTCATTTATAGGACTTACAGCGGCATCAGATGGCAAAAAATATGAAAACAGGGAAGATGGAATTTCCATTGACATCAAATTACCCATTAGGAGTGTACTATCTAGGGAGCTTCAGGTGAAGTATTGTGATTTTTGATGCAGCTATTCTTTCCCTAGTTTCCCTGACCCTAACAGAAAGATCATTTGCTAAGACATTTCTTTCTTTCTGCTGTGCAGCTATACTTTGAGAAAATTAGAAAACTTACTATTAGCAATTCGGATTCTGTCGTCTTTGACCAAGCACTTGTAAGCTTGGCCACTGACTCGGGTCTTCATCCTCTGACTCCTTATTTTACGCAGTTTATTGCTGATGAGGTACTACTTATTCTTGTTGTATTATATGAAGTCTTTTCACTACTATTTTCTCGAAATGTTTTGACATTCACTGCCTACTCTTAGTTTAGTTCCTTTGTCTGATTATCTAGGTTACACGAAATTTGAGCAAGATCTCTTTGCTTTTTGCCCTAGTGCGCATTGTGGGAAGCCTTCTTCAAAATCCGCACGTTCATATTGAACCCTATGTAAGTCACAACATCAGCTGTTTTTCAAATCTAATTCTGATAGGACTTACATTCATGTTATATGATGATGTTAAATGGACAAAAGAAATGAGTATCCAATGAACAATGCCGACATCTAAGTTATTTTTCTCTTATCAGTTTTGAGTGTGGAAAAACCTGTGTATTCCTGTAAAGTGGACAGCTGTACCTTATAGTCATGAGATTGCGGAATTAAATAACAGCATGAATATGATATGCTGTTTGAGTTGTCCCTACTTTTGTTTTCTCTATATCTTTGCCTTCTACCCCTGGACTATCTAGAGGGCCTTATTTACAATAATAATTGAATGTGGGATACAGTTTCAGTCTACTTGCACCCTATAATTGTTTACTGCGCAGTTGTTTGAAGTGAAATTTTTATATTGTCATTGATTGATCTTCAACTTTCTAAATCTCCTCTCTCCAGCTGCACCAATTGATGCCATCTATTATTACTTGTCTTGTTACCAAAAGATTGGGTAATCGGTTAAGTGACAATCACTGGGAGCTCAGAAACATGTCAGCGAGTCTGGTTGCTTCAATATGTAAAAGGTAGTCATGTTCTCGCTTCATGCTTTATTTTGAGTTCCCTTTAAAGATGTTGAGCACCTGGAAATACTTATTCCCCACTCATTTCATGATGCCGAGAGCTTTCATGTTGCCTCTGATCTTGTTCCTTGGCATTTGGTCCTTGTGCAAGCGTAAGGGATGAGGGGAGAAGCATGTTCATTAAGTTGTGGCAATTTAGATAATTTACGTCACCCATGTTCATAATACTTTATGCACTTTTTATTTAACCTTTAGCTGGTCATGTTTGGGAGAATTAACATGAAAAGAAAACTGTGATGAGATGGAAGAGGAATAAAGCCCACTCATGGGTCAGACCTGCATGCTGGCATGTACATGTGCTATAGCTGCTTATCTGGCTTATGAGAATCAGTGAATCACACTTCCTGGGGTATTTTTTGCAGATACGGGCATGTTTACCATAATCTGCAGCCGCGTGTCATACGGACCCTCGTTCATGCTTTCCTTGATCCAAAGAAGTCATTGCCTCAGCATTACGGTGCAATCAAAGGATTAGCAGCGCTTGGACCTAGTGTGGTATGTTCAGCACTGGTAGAGATTGTAGTGCCTATGTACTAGATGCTTTAAAATATAAGAAATAGCTTCCACTTAATTGACTGAAGTTCACTCACTTTAGAACTTCCCTAATCCTTGTAATTTTATGATTCGTGATTTTCATCCCCAAAATTATGAACTACCTTGAATATTACTTTTGGTTCTTGTTTGAGATATCAATGTTCAATTTTGGTCTTGTTCATTTGCAATAATTTGTTAGTGTTGGCTTTAATCAATTTGCCATCTTTGTCAACATAGGTTCGGCTGCTGATAATACCAAATCTTGAGCCTTACCTGCAACTTCTTTCATCAGAATTGTTGCCTGAGAATCAAAGAAATGAGATAAAGAGGCTTGAAGCCTGGCGTGTTTATGGAGCACTGCTGGTCAGTTTCTTGTCTTGTGTTGCTAGAGAATACGGGTATGCAAATTAGTCTAATTGTGTAAAAATTGTTGCTTTCAGAGTGCGGCTGGCCTTTGTATGTACAATCGACTAAAGATGCTCCCCAATTTGCTCTCACCCCCAACTCGTGCTGTTTGGAAGACCAACAGGAAGGTTGCGACGTCAAGGATGGTCACGATGTCAAGTATGAGCTCAGACCCTATAGTAGTTGCACGTTGTCAATTGAGTTTCCCACTAGCATTGTTTGATAATTAAGTGCTGATTTTGTGGATTTGTAATTGTGTGTATAAAGCAGTTCTGCTCATGATTGGAATGTTAATATGCTTTGCATTGTTAGCCATCAACTTGTTGTGAGCCCTTGAGGCCTCTACAAATTGAATGTTCTTAATAGGAATGATGAGACTATTTGCCTGTCTTGTCTTATGGTGTTATATGTCAGTACTTTAGTATTCAACTGCCAATGGTCCTAGTGCTGCCTGCTGATATGTTGGGTCCAGAAAATTGAGCACCAACAGCTGAGAATGGAATTGTTTTTTGTTACTGTCTGGTGTTTTCTTCTGGATAGATAGTTCATAGCAGCATTATTTTCTCTCACTAGATGGGGTAATGGTGTGCGTGGTCTTTACTATAGTAGCACTATAACTTGCTTGTTAATGGAGATCTTGTCTTCCAGATGGTTCCCACTAGCTAAAATGGTGGCTGATATAAATCTTTGTTAAAGAACCAATTCCAACTCATGCTTGTCCAGCTGTGTGTTTGTTAGTTCTGCTTTTATATGTAACGATCTTTGAATTTTACTCTCTTTGTGTTCATATTTCGTTTTTCTCCCCTATCTTAGATAAGTGCATGATAATCTTGCTGCAATCTTTTTAATCAGTTACGTTCCCTGAAATCAAACTGTTGATCTGGTTAATTTATGCCTTCTTACATGTAATGTACTTCATATGTGCACTCAGATAAACGAAGAGCGAGCTCGGACAACTTAATGCAGCAACCCCCACTGAAAAGAGTAGCCACAGAGGGAAGGATTGGTGGCATGCCTGCTAATTCCATGCAAGGAGTAGGGAGCGGATTTTCAGGGGCAGTGGGGGGTCCTGGTGTTGCTGTATTGCGTCAATTGCCCAGTGAAGGCACCTCAGTAAGGGATCCCGGTGGCGGCTCAACTTCAAAGACATCAAACGCCTTAGCCCAGGCTTGGAAAGAGGATGTGAATGCTGGACACTTGCTCGCCTCGCTGTTTGAATATTTCGGCGAAAGCATGTTCTGCTTCACTCCGAAGCCCGAGTTGTCCATTTTTCTGTGATTAGTTAAGCTTGTGTATCTTGTTTATCTCATCATGGCGCATGTTTTGTGCAAAATTAATGTTCGCCTGCATCAATAAACTGTTTTAATTGTTCTTCTAGTAGTTTATGGAAAGGGTATATGTTAAGAGCCGTTGAGCTGGTCCCGTCCCTTGGATTCCGCAAGGTGATCTCTGCTGTTCTGCCGAAGGACGATCCAGTCATTTTCCCTAACACTGGGGGATGCGGTGGAGCCGTGATTGGCCCGAAGCAAGTGAAGTTTGCTCTAGTTTGTGTCCGCGAGTGGGGTTCTTTAAGCCTTAACTGGGCCTCTAGCCGGAAAGTGGACCTTCCAGCAATGGGCCGTGAATTGAGAGTTGTGCCCAATATTCGGCCCTTATTCTGGGCCTTTTGAAGTCCGGTGTTCATTTTCTCGGCAATTTGTTTTACTGTACTCTCACCCAATCATAAAGGGCTACTTGATAGGACTTCTATTGGGCCTCAAATGGGCCAAATGGTCTAATGTTGGGCCCATTTATAGTAAACCAGTCCATTATCGATACGTAAAGGCCCACCTTTTGGGCCCTGGTGGTCCATTGTCGGACCCATTTGCCTTAAATCGGTCCATCATTGAAGCTCGTGCAATGGCGCGCATCCAAGCCCACTCTTGGGCCATTAAATGGCCCACGTGGTTCCATTAGGTGTATTGGTCCATTGACAAGACCCATTATATGGAGCTCAAGCGTGGCCCAGTATTGGTCCTTTGGGCTCACTGTACCAATGCCCCATAACCAAAGCCCAATTTTTGCGACCCACTTTTTAGCTTCAAACGGGCCACGTGGCGCAATGTTGGACCCTCCTGGAATGGCCCATTATTAAGGACCACGTATCAATCCGTCTACTCATATTATAAACCATTTTGGCGGCCCACTTTTGGGCCTCAAATAGGCCACGTGTCCCACTGTTGGACCCTTGTGCGGTGGAACGTTACAATCCGTCTAGTTGTACTAAAGGCTCACTTGTGGGTGGTGAAGAGTGCTACCCATTCGTGGTGGACCGGCCCATTATTAAATCACGTTTATTCCCCATTTGATTGGGCCCATTTAGTGGACCCTATGTCTGTCCCATGGGACGCTGACTTTGGGCCTCGACTGATTACTGGAAACCCAAAAGTTGGCCAACCCTAGTGTAGGCCCATTAAGGCACGTGTGATTTTTACTTTGGACCTCCATTTAGCCCGTTACCCACGGTATAGCCATGCGCACTGGGGCTTCCCCAAGGTACGTATGGTTTTATTTGGGCCTTTGATTGGGCCAACCCCCCCAAAAAAATAAAAAATAAAATTCCTCATCTTTCTAAGACGTTACAGAGACAGACTAGCAAGATTAATTAAGAAGCGGATACATCAATGGGGACTGACAAAGAAGGAAAATACTCGCTCACACACAAACACTGCAAAAAAGCCAAATAACCAAATGGTCCCTGTCAACCAGGAATCGGATACTTCTCATCAAATCCTGGGTCCTCCGATGATGGTATATATACTTGTAGAGCTTCATTCCCCCTCATTCAGAATAGGGACAATCAGTGGTTTCATTTGAGCGAGATATACAATTGCCCACCTGAAAAGAGAACGAAATGACCAAATTGAGAATAAGATAGAAAATGTGGAAATATTAAGACATTATTTCCTAGGTCCGAAAACCTTTCTCCTGGAGCACAACTCATCTCCATTGGCAATTCGCAGTCAAGTTGCAATTTCTTATAGTACAATCACCGCTCAATAAAACTACAGTCAAAGCATTTTCCACTACATGCCTTAATCTAGATTGATTTCTATATTATCAACCGTAAAATTGGCAGTAACAGAATCTGCATACTGAATTGTCAAAGGTGAATAGCATATATGATCACCTAACAAGAAAATTATATCCTCTTCCTTTTCAGTATAAAGAAAGCACTTCTCAATCACGATCTCTTATGCAATTGTAAGCATGCCAATAAGATTCCACTCATATTTGATGGACTGTAATCCAAGCTCCCATTAAAAACTTACTGATCTGTTTTTCTGGTAGTCGCCACCCTCACTACTTAGAAGGACAATACTGTAACTTCAATTCACGTGACCAACAATTAATACATCTCAATACATCTGTTTTTATGAGACAGTAAGATTTGGAAAAGGATCTATTAAGTGATGCTACAGTTATTGTCCCTCAAACTAACATGACATTCCACAATTCAAAATATCTTTCAAGAAATGAGATACTGAAATAGCTGACTAGCAAGAGAGCAGTCACATGGAATTAATGCTCACGAACACGTTAAGCTGATATATTGCGATAGAAAGAGTACTTACATCATCCAACAACATACTGTTGCTGTAATAATCAACGTTAGATAGAACCTGCAGCACAAGAACATGTTCATTCAGCAGATGAAAAATCTATATGGTACTTTAAGTTTATGCAAAAAAGAACAAGAAATAGATCTCGTGAGGGTGCACATTTTCTTTAGCACGTAATAAGAGAAAAACAACCAATATTTCTACAGGAACCACCATGGTTAGATCTTATTCATTTCTGCTAAGAGAGAGTTGCCACAGAGTTCTGATATATGTCTTAATATGAGAGAATTCATCTTCTTTTTGTGATTGATTTTATAGGGTGCTTGTCTTTTTAGTGCCTATTTATATACTCTAGTGCCCCTTTGTCTATGACCTCCACAAGGAAGGGATGGGATTTCTTCCATTTATTATGATACATGGTGCACCTCACTGTTAAGCATTACAAGGCATAAACCGAGACATATCTGACACTATATAAGCTGTTTGAACAAATGCAGCCACTTCAAAAGGCCAAACCATCAAAGGTATCAGCAAATGATAATTGAACATGCAAAATTGAGGAATGTACAAATGAATATACATACTTCAAACAATAGTCCTTAAAGAGGAACTTATGCACAATCCAGACATAAAAGTTACACTTGACATTTTGAAGTTCAAATGAATCAGATACATTATGCATCATTCACATTCAGAGTCACTTAGACAAATTCATGGTTGCTGGCTAGCAGGAAACAGACACTATTCCCAAACAATGGGATTCAACTTTTAAGTAATCATAGCTCTTTCATTTGCAACTGAACAAGCATGACAAAATTCTACGAGACAAAAGATTTTTATCATATTTTTTGAAAGCGGATTCATTTTTTTGACCATGTTCTCAGGATTCATTTCTTCATTTTAGTTTCCTCATATGACTCCTGCCTTCAAACCTGTTCATGTTTGCAAACTGACTACGATTTTTCATCAAATACACCAAGTTTATTAAATATAGGCCGTCGCAACTGGTTAACGACAGTTTTCTTCTTCACAGATGCAAATCACAAGGCCAAGCCTACTTCTATGATCAAGTCTCCCACCATGCTTTCATTTCTCTGAAATTATCTTCTAAATACCATCAACATTCACAGAAGCGAGTTTGAGGCAAACATCTGTTCTAATGAGCCGTTCAGAAATAATTAACCATTCACATTCCTAAAACAATATAACAAAATCCCCAAACAGCACAAAAACTGACATTCTACTTAAATAGCGACCAAGCAAAAGCACAAGCAAAAGCACAAGCAAACTTGGCTAATGACCAGCACACTTCACAGGGCTTCCATCGAGCGGCATATATCCGACAGCGAGAAATCAACAGAAGCACTTAGAACGTCATAATTCCTCAAACGCAACACAATCGATTACTTGCAATTCGGTACGCATCGATTGCTCTATCCGCAAAACCACACTATAGAGCCAGCGCAGGAACAAGGAAAGAGGGCGAAAACGCCAGAACAGAGAGAGCGTACAGATTCGTCGAAGGCCCTCGGTTGCAGCAGATTCTGGTGCAGAGCGACGCAATGATTCCGATCACGGCGAAGATCAGCGTCGTCACCAAGAACCCCATCGATCTCCGTATCCTACGGCCGAGAACGCGCACAGTCCGGCGATCGAACTCGGAATCTGAGGCCACGATTAGGGTTTCCGATCACATGCCGGGACGCCGAAATCACGGATCAACACGAACGTTCTAGATAGCGAGAATCGCTATCGACTACTACGACGACGAAACGAGAGCGAGATCGCACCTTAGGGATCTTCCGGTGGCGCCCGCCGGCGAGGAGGATGGAGAGAGAATCGATCGCCGCGCTTGAAGATCGCCGTCGCAAACTCCCAAAATCGGTGGTCGTGGATCGTGGCTCGTGACTGGCGATTCGTGGGGATCTGCCATCGCTCGAGTATTAACCGGACGAGTCGGGTCGAACCGGTTCAGGCCCCATTCTGTTTCATAACCGAAGCCCACGAGAACTTTAATTGGGCTCAGGCCTTGGGCTGTCGAAGTGTAAAAGGCCGAAGGAGAAACGAAATTCTGGGCCACGTGTCTAGTCAGTTCTCTACATGGGCATGAATAGTGGATCTTTCGTGACCTCTACACCTCGCCTGTCGCAGGCCACCCTCGACCCTCGCCCAGGCGAGTCGAGGCCAGCCCGCCCAGTCATGACCGGTGGCCGGTCACCGGCATAAGGAAGATAAAAGGCAAACAATAAAAAATTAAAGAAACAAAGAAAAATCAGAAAAATAATTAAAAAATCAACAAAAATATTAAGATAAAAATTGTCCATGTTGGCAGTATCCGGCCAAAATTAGCCGAAATGATTGAATTGACATTAAGTCAAAAGATTTAAAACTAAATTAATATAAATATAATAGGTTTTTAACTTTTATGATACTTTTTCCCTTCTTTCCATTCTACTGACCCATTCCTCCTCTTTTTATAATTTGGGTTCTCATCCCTTCACAGTTATGTCCTACGAAAAAGTGTCCAAATATTACTTTATGATTTCCATGACATTATTGTGGAACTCTAGACCTGACATATTGATAACAATACAATCTCATGCATGCTTCGTGAACGTGTCTAAAGGTTGTATGTGTATCTAAAAACAAAATCAGCAGTGTAAAGCTTCTTATTTCTCATAGACCATATAGGTGAATAACCGTGACATTTCAAGAAAGTTCAATGGGCAAAGAGGAAAATGACTTTCCTATAATGTCCATTGTTGGTGAATTACTGAGTTTGGATATCACTCGTATATTAAAATTGAGTCGATTCTTATAAAAGATCAAGAAAGAACAACTTATATATAATATTTTTGTAATTATCCCTGTCATATCCCATTTTGATTCCGGACACCAACCAAGGAGCACGTGAAAAGTATTCCATTCATTGAATTCGGAAGAGTCTAGGGCATCCACTGTTTTGCATCAAGTGAGACTCTTCGTGCACTCTTCAGACCCCCCAAGAGCTCTCCCATGCATTTAGTTCTCGCACACTCAGGAAACCCTTTGTGTGCATGGCTCGTTGTGCGACGTCCGTTTAGGAGACCGACGAGCGGACGAGGGCATGGAAGTGGGGCGGGACAGCACGTAATCCTGCACAGAAAACGACATAACCAATAAGAGAGAGACGGAGACAGCATCTTGCAGCCTTGCAGGTTTCGCGTTGCCTCTGCCAGGAGGAGATGGCGTGGAAAGTCAATCGTGTAGGCCGCGCATTATCTTATCCTCCGTGGGGACTCTTGCGGAAAATGTGACGTGAGGAGGGACGTGTCGCTCTTGGCAATCTTTTATGCTAAGAGGCTGCTGACTAAGTTGGTTTTGCCATTAATGAAAGGCACAGCTTGCACAAAGATAAGGGTTAGGGGACATCAATGCGTGAGCGTTGGAGAAGATGAGTGAATCTTACTTATCCATGTTCTCTAGTACTTATCCATTTATTCATGTATTTTGTCTATAATTATTCCCAATGTAAAGATTAGAGAGTTTTATGACTTTATAATAAAAATAATAATTCGACTTAAGGTGAAAGAGAGAGATTCTACAGAGCTGCATCACTTTATCTTGAATTGCACATCATGGACTGATTTGCCGCATCTTTCAAATTTCCACTCTGGCTATCATCCAATTTGGGGTTTTTGGACTATCCCGTGACCATCGACTTTATCGATTAATAACTAGAAATCAATCTCCAAGAATCCTAGTCACAAACATAAATAAATAAAGGAAACCTGGAATATGCATGATTAGCGTAACTTTTTTCTATTTCTATTTTTTTTTTACATAAATAGACACATCATTGATTTGAAGAAATATAACGACCTACCAAATAAATGGTGTATGAGACTATTTATTTAAAATTTATTTACACCCCAATTAGCTATTTTCTCAAATCAATGATGCATGGCGACACTATCTGTGTAACATTTTCTTAATACTGACGAAATATGTGGTGATTTCAACTTTGTGATCACGAGTCCCACCTCTCTATCCAAAGATCGACTCTTGAGACTTGGACACCTGTCCATCCACCACGACGACCGTCCAAAAACTCCGTCATAATTTGAACTTTGTTTCGTTCAAATTAGATTGTGTAAAGTTTAGATTTTCGTGAACAAATCTAGGACAATCTAAAAACTACATTTCTTAGGACTGGAATCAACTTCCTATATGCATGTGCAGAGCAAGGCGTGAAGGTCCTCTTTTTTTTTTTTTTAAAACGAGCTATGCAAGAAATTGCCATCCTTTTTTATTTCGTCCAGTGAAAACAGATGTATTAGCATGTTAATGGTTTCCCAATCCATTGTAGAGGAAAGCGTGGAGGAGGCTAACCACGGTCATGGATATGGGCCCAGCTTTGGCCACGGAAAGGGTCATGGCAGCTACGGCCACGGTGGTCATGACCATGGAGGTCATGGAAAGCCCGGTCACGGCGGTCATCCTCCTGAAGAAACTGAAGATGTCAAGAATTAGATGATGCATGGATTCTAGTTGATCCTCCCCCTATGTTGCGCTACTTTATGTCAGAACTATTGGAAAGGCAAAGCTCTTGCAACATTAAGGATATGACGATGCTTTCTTTCCACTCGGCCATTTTGTTGAGGTGTTCCAACACAAGAAGTCTGATGCAATATCCCTTGTTCATCAAAATATTCTTTCAAACACAAAAATTCACTTCCGTTATCACTTCTAACGATTTTCACATTTTTCTCGAATTGGCATCTAACCATCGCAATAGACTTCCTAAGAACACAAGCCAATTCATTTTTTCCATTCAGCAAATATATCCACATAGCACGAGAGTAATCATCAACAATTGTCAAGAAATAAATTGCTCCACATGAAGCTGGAACTCTATAAGGTCCCCACAAATCACAATGTATTAATTCAAAACAATCTTTAGCTTTATTGTCACTAGAAAAGAAGATCTCTCTTGTTTGTTTTGCTCTAAAACAAACCTCACAAGTTTTATTGGTTTTCCTAACCATTTTGCTATCTTATGAAATTAACTCCACCACCTTAGAAGAAGGATGACCCATTCTTTTATGCCAAAGCTCAAAGGATTCCATATCAGCCACCGTGCAATCATGTACTGAAGTCACTCCCTTGAGAAAGTAAAGCCCCTCACGTTGCTCACCTGCTCCAATTAGGTTCCTCGAATTTAGGTCCTGTATAGCACATACTATTTTGTTAGTGAGTTGAATAACCAAATTTGAATCATTAAGAAGTTGTGATACATAAATCATATTGCATTTCAAATTGGGCACAAAAAGAACTCGTCACAATTTCAAGTCTCCTCCAAGCAACACAGTTCCTTCTTTCATTGCCATGGTCTTTTCTCCATCAGGTAACTCGATTGAGCATGGCACAATGTCACGCAATTCTCTAAAAAATGCCAACGTTCCTATCATATGGTGGGAAGCTCTTGTGTCAATAATCCAAGGAAAAATACTCTCTTTACCCGTTAGCCTTTCATGGGCATCATTCTGATGAGAACTTAACATTCCCAATAAAGTTGCCCACTACTCATCATTCAATCCACTAAGACCCTTTCGATATGAATCCGTCACAACTCCTTGCCCACCATCAACTCTAGTTGCCTGTGAGATGTTGGCATGAGCATCACCTCCCTTGTTACGTCCACCTCTATTACTACGCTTTTGACCACTACCTTGTCTAGCAGAGGTTCCACGTGGTTTATTACCCCACCATTCTAGATATCCTATTAGCTGGAAACAACTTTCAGCATCATGTCCCTCTCGGTTGCAATTAGAACAAAATGAGATTTTATCTTTATCCCCCTTTGAATTTTGACCACTTGCTCGGATTGCAAAACTCATGGGATTGCCTCTTCCATCCTTGGTTCGTGTCATAGTTTGCACTTGCTCTTGCTGAACAACCATAGCATAGACACAATTTAGATTAGGCAAAGGTTCAGTGCTCAAAATATTAGCGTGCACTATTCCATATCCTTCTTCATCTAAGCCCATAAAAAACTGATGAACTCTCTATTCTTCACGCTTTCTTTCCAATTCAATGGTTAAATTGCATCTGCTACCTATTCAAACAAACATAGTTATTTATTTCATCCCACAAGATTTTGAGTTTACAGAAATAGGACACGATGGGTTGACCATCCTACCTACAATTGGCCAAATCCGATCTCAGTTGCTGCATCCGTGGACCATTCCCAATTGAGAATCTCTGTTTGATATCGTCCCACAGATCTTTCGTGTTCTCCATGTGAGAGATAGTCAAGCGCAGTGTCGGTTCAATGGTATTAAACACCCAAGAAACCAACATGGAATTAATGGTTCACCAATCTTCAAGTTCCAATGAATCATCTGCTGGTTGCTTGACAGATCCATCAATAAAACCATATTTCTTCTTGGCTCATAATGCAGTCCACATAGCTCTCGCCCATTCTTCATAATTCTAGCCCTTCAACTGAACTTGGGTAATCAAGTTACTCGGGTTGTCATTTGAATTCCGTGTGTAAGGGCTAGAGGTTTTCTTGTCTATTCCAGAACTCTCCTCACCTTTTTTTTTTTTTTTTCCATTAGCCATGGCTTTGATACCATGTAAAAGAACTGAGGAATTTTGAAATGAGAATTCTGTCGTTCATTGCCACAGAAACGCAACATATATACAAGAAGATACAGCTATCAAACAATCTCCTAATAAGGCTAAACTACCAAAAATACAAGGACAACACAATAATAAAAGATATGTACACAAAACTTCCTAAGTAAACGGCCTAAATAAAAGCATATCAAAGCTGCCTTTCCAATATATTTGCCTTTCCAATAAGAACGTAGGGGATCATGCAACTTCTAAAAGCTTAATGCTCTTGTGTATTGTTGAATAAATGGTGATTCCACCTTTATGAACAGCTCTTGAGATCCAGCCTCCAATCAATATATGAAGTTCTCGCCATAGCTATTTTTCTATAAGTTTATGGCATTGCGGTAATCATATCATGGCTTGAATAATTCGCACAAAACACGCTTGAAGCGCGCGCTCTCATAGGCACAAATTTAAATGAAGTCTAAGTATATATTTCTTCTTTTTCATTAACCGTATTCCCTCCTTTGAGGAATAAATATCATAAAAGCTCAAGAAATTTCTAAACTAATCGTAAACAGAAAGGAAAGGTAGAAAACTGAAATTTCAAGCTGAAAAAAGAAAGAACATGCTTAGACAGTGAAGAAAATGGACCTGAAAATAGAAAACCAGTTCCAAACTCATGAAAACAATGGATTTTGAAGACCAAAACGATGTCAAATGGTTCATCCGCTTATGGCACTCCGAACAAGTTTTAAATCAATCTTAACATGCTCGTTAATCTTCTCGAGCCAAAAGTTATGGCTCTTTAACAATATTGAGGAATTGATAATGTAAGTAAAATCGACATTTATTATCATTGTTTTGAACAGTTAGTAAATTTAGACACCGAACCCCCTTTGAAAAATATTTTCCTAAAAACAAGCACTTATATAAGTTGAAACAATTAGTCAATTAAAGAAAAAATTCATTATCAACAACAATGCTTTAATATGTTCATGGATGACGAAAATATCTTTCGTTTGTTCATTTTTGGGCGGGATACAGACGATGATTTTTACGAAATTATTAATTTTTCATGAAACAAATGGATTCTTCCACTTATGGCACTCTAGATAAGTTTTATGAATTGATCTTAACGTGCCCGTAACCCTTTTTGAGTCAAAAGTTATGGCTCTTTAACATTGAGGAATTGATATTAAAAGTAGACAGTAAAATCAACGTCTATTATCATTGCTTTGAATAATAAAAATTTACTATAATTTTCCATGTCGATTGTTATGGATGTGACCTCCGAAATTAATGGGACTGCACTGATTGCATACCTACTATATATATCCATAATTGAGATGATAGTGACACCTAACGGAACATGGCTATACTCAAACTGGAGGTGCACCTAGACATGATACGAGTCTTTGTAAATTCAACAGCATCCGGTGTGCAATGTCATTGTAGCCTTGTAATGAACCTTTCCCCTCTTCTTAGAAAGAAAAATTGGGAATGGTAACATGCTGCGTCCTTCAAAGCATCGTAATATCTAGCTTTGAATGAATCAGAACGCAACCCTAATTTTCGATCTTGGTTCTCAACATACGATATTATAAGTCTATATGCATAAACGTTTTCTCTCAATCTTATACTGTTTGAAGTTTTTTTTTTTTTCATAAAGTTTGTTGATACACCATAACTAGAGGAGATGGGAATATAATGTTGCCTCTGAACTTTGTCCACTCAAGAAATTTGGAGAACAGTGATGACATAAACTATCGAAGCTTTACATCTTTTTTTTAACGAATGAAATATGACTTTTATGAAGTATCAAATGCCTAAAAACATTTCAAACATATACATATTGAGAATGTTGATTTAAAACTTATCAATGTTATCTGACTCGATCTTTTTTTTTTAAATTTCAGAATTTTGGGAAACAGAAAAAGTAACTTAACTTTTTTAAATCCGCAAAGGACGGATTTCAAAACACCGGAGTTAGGGCCTTACAAGCAACTTTGGGCATTCAAAGGACATTGAGCAAATCGTTGGTGTTTGGTAGCACAATCTCGGCAACCTTTCGTGCAAAATTGAGCTTTGAAACTACTCAAAGCTCAAAGCAAGCCCCCCATAGTTTTAGGCTTAGCATTTTTGGGATGTTACTTTAAGGGTTGTAATGAACCTTTTTCTGCCAATCTTGCACTCGATTATATATTAGTTAACCTATTTTACCCCTCACTTTTTGACTTTTCTTGCTCCATAGAAAAAGGGAAGAGAGGAAGAGGGTCGCAGGACGCTGGAGCCAAGAGGTGACTAGGCTCGCCGAGAGTCGCACGGCGTGGTTTGCCTAAGGTCACGCGACAAGAGGGTTGAGGAGGTGGCAAGGGAGGTGGCGGCGGACGAGTGGAGGTCTGGATGGTGGTGTGGCCGCCGGTGAGTGGTGGCAACGGTGGTAATGAATTTAAGGGGGTTGGGGTTTGGGAGAGAAGGTAGGGTTTGTCAGTCCAAAGTTGCTTTTAAAAGTGTATTTTACATTGATTACCAAACAATTTTCATTAGGTGGAAGCTTTTGGAGGTAAAGTCCTTTCTCGAGATACAAAGTCCCATTTAGAGACTGAACCATATCCGATATATAAGCTATATCTATTTAGGGACATCTATCAATGATAACATATGAATGGAGGCGAAACTATGGGACCACGATATCGTTATTCACGAATGAAATGCAAATAATATAGATTTACTTTCATATCCTTATAACATGATGGACAAAATCAATTATTCACTTAAAAAAAATGAATGGGCACTCATATTCTTTTGTCTTGTGGATTCAACAAAGGTCCAACTCTCTAAAAAATCTCTATTCAATTATTCAACTTTGTGTCGGCAATTTAATATCTAGTGAGAGAGAGAATCGTGCAATGCATGGAAAATTAAAGACGAACGTCTGCAACCAGTACTTGTGGCTGAGGCAGATTGAGGATCCAACATGTGGGTGCAAAGCCTTCCCTTGTTGGACAACCGGTGACGTGAGGAAGGACGTAGGCATTTGGTTCTCTTTATGCCTTCCATACCTAACCGCTCAAAGCGCAATTAATGTGGGATACAGCATGCACAAAGATACACAGACGAACCGGCCTTGAATATAATATTTCAATCCACTACCACGTCAATAATTCAAGTGAAAAGGGGTAACATCTTATCTCTACGATATTTAGTGATGTTGCGTGTTCAATTAGTTCGTGACTCCATCAACTTTTTGTTAATGTTCTTTTCGACCCTTTCACAAGCTCTCCATTATATTTTAGCAGGAAAAGAAGCTATCGCAATTAGTCAAGTGTGAGCAGTTGGGTTGCAATAGAGAGGGCACAAAGTATATACTGACTCCATGTGCCGCATTTTTTGAATTTTTCCCCCCTAGATTATGACTAACGCCTCGTAGCAAGAGATCCAGACATTACTGATCTCGAAGAACTCGTGTGACGAATCGTCAACTTCCACTCGCCACGGCACTTAAACAATATCACGAGCGGCTCCTACCACTCAATCCAATCTTTGACTCTTGGACGGGAAGCCTTTTGGCCGCATCTCCTCCGGATTTAAGCAAATCACAACCGTACAAATCATGTAGGTCCCGCTACAGCTCATACCCCCTCGTCTGTACTCCCACTTCCCACCCTATAAATGGGGCGCCCCAGTTCGCAGTTGAGCCACGCACTCACTTGGGTAGTCTTCCTTGAGATTTCTCTGGTGATCCGTTGGCCTTGAGCGATGAAAATGGCTTCCTCCAGGGTTTTCCTCCTGTGCGGCCTGCTTCTGGCCGTTGTCGTTCTCATGGCCGCGCAGGTCTCGGCTCGTGACCTTGCTGAGGAGACTCAGTCACGTGAGTGCTCTCGAAAATGAAGTCTTCCCTCAATTTACTTATCTAGTTCTCTTCAGTTTGATGGGAAACATGGAATCGCATTCTCACGTTTGACGTGTATATATGTTTCCGTGTGATTGTCCGTTGTGCGAGCACTCGTGTTTGTTAAAGGCCGACAGAGCGAATTGCAAATTTGATTATGAGGGTTCTGCCAACGTCTTGTGAGCTTCCGTTGTTCACGGTAAATTAATTAATTTATGAATTCTGAGAAAGGTATGTTGTAGAATATCAAGATGTGATGTACATCATAAAGAGGTCAACGAAGTGGTAGCAGTTTCAATAGTTGCATCTTAACTTAGTACTTTACGTATTCGTACACAGTAAGCTAGATTACATGTTATTTGTTAGTGGACACGGATATGATCACATAGCGTTTATATTTCAGAGGAGAGCGTGAAGGAGGCTAACTACGGCCAAGGATATGGACCTGGCTACGGCCATGGCAAGGGTCACGGCGAACATGGCCAAGGTGGAAAGGGTTATGAAGGTGGCGAGCACGGCCACGGTGGCCACGGCGGTCACGGTGGCCACGGTGGTCACGGCGGCGGCGGTCATCGTGGTGGTCACCCTCCAGAAGAAACCGAAGATGTCAAGAACTAGATAATGGACTCAGTTGGGTCCATCATCCTGCTGGGAATGTAGGAGAATGTATGCCATGTAACTCGTAGAAGCTTAAAAGCTTCTGCAATAATGGTTGAATAAAATGGTTTCTCCACTGTCATGAGCAGCTTTGTTGCGTTTCAGATGGTTCTTTTGGTGATTTCAAGTACGAGTCGTCTCAAATGTCCACTGATGTTTGCATGTGAATGAATAAAACCCACTTTAATTGGCAACAAATTCTATCCCTTAGCTCGGTATAGCAAGTGCTATTTCTCGAGTTTCCCATCTTTTTCTTATTGGAGACGTCGGTTCAGCTCAGGGTATGAGAACGTATATTAGACATGAGGACTCCCAAAGTAAGTGCAAGTTATGCAAGAACGCATGGTTATGTTTTAATTCAATAAATACTAGCGGGTACAGTATTGTGCTCCTAGAATGATTATGCACCTGTTTCAACTTTGGACATGGTGACTGCGGAGGAACGTCTACTCAGGTTTCCATTAATTTATGAATAACCAACTGGAAAATCAACAACCGGAACGTGTGAAAGTATTTCACGTCACCGTTGCATCAAGCATCATTCATCCGGATTTGCAAATGGCCCATGTTTTTCCCCAACCCTGGTTTCAGGAAAATTCCTTCAACTGAACTTCTGAATGGTGCTCTCGTTTATTTTTTTTTATGTGGTGATAATATTTATAATATCATGACTGGTAAGGTGCGATACACTAGTCAAAGGTATGAATGAAGAAACTTTCCTTCGATCAACGATGCAAGAAAATATGGCTCTTTGCAGATTGCCTGTCGCAAATTTTTTAATTCAAAAGTAAATGTCCCATGTAGTGGGCTTTTGCAACAATATAGAACCCGAAAAGGACATTACGGTGCAAAAGTCTACTTGTCTACTCAGTCTATCACGTGTGTCTCTAATCGAAATGAAACCCGGTGCGGAAATGCATTTTTACTCAGCCTATATCCTTTTGTCATTATCTCTCATTGCGTACTCTTTCTTTCTTTTCTTTTTTCTGAGAAAGTTAAAGTAGGATGTGAGAAATAGCAAGGCAAGGATTGTACAGCTAATGTTGATATTAAGCCAATAATTTTTTTGGACAAAAAACACTCGCTTTTGAATGTAAAATCTTGAATTTGTTGATATCTGCGTGTTGCTTTCAACGTAATTAATCTTAGATTGCCATTTTGCAAGGTCTTTACCTTATCCTCTAATAATAAAGGAAGTTAATTTTGACTGAATCAAGTCGTATAACTTTCTCCACAGACTCCAAGGTGCTTTACTTGTATAGTTGTATGTATGTGTTTCGTGTGATAACAATCTGAGCATACAAAGAATTGCTTCAATCACTGCGGATGAAGTGACAAAAACGTAAAAGCGATGAGACCATCTTTCAACAATGAACTGTTGCGTAAGATAAGAGAATTCCTTACGGACATCGTGTACCTTGAACTACGCAATCATTTAAAAAATATCAAGTTATAAGCAAATGATACAAGATATATATGTGCATATAATATATTCTGGTAATTGTTTTTGTTAAGGCTGTTATTTGATAGCACATGTTGAAGAATCGACTATAATGTATGACCAAATTCATTGCACTATCGGGTATATTGTAAATTATTCCCAAGGGATATCATATAATTAGTATTTAGGTTATCATACGTCTGTATTCATGAAGAACATCTAGAGCCCTTCACGTACTCATATTTGTATGTGTGTTTACATGGATGAGGTGCAGAGGAAAGCGATAGATGACCTAAATCTAAACCGATTTGCCACATCCCTCTCAAGTTCCCCACCGAGGCTGACTTATATGAACTTCATGTTGATCTAAATCTCGAAGCTAAGATAAGGTTATATATGGACCAAGCGTCAACTTTTTTTACGACGGCACGTCACTATCTAATCTTGGAGGCCATTTTATTGATCGTGATCGTCAAAAACCCTGTCGCTGAAAGTTTCTTGCTGGACTTACATCCACAATATTTGACTTTGGAATACTTATATCTCTTCTGTCGTTTTGGTTTGCCATAATTTAATATGAAGAATAATTGAAGAATATGCATTAATTCCTCCTGATTAGAAAGAACGCGTATGATTGATACGTTCCGAAAGGATGGATTGTTATGATATTTTTGCACACAGAATGTGATGTTTAACCCCTATATAACAATAATAATTTTTATTATATGTAAGATCTCTTATTTGAGAAATTAATTCTTGTTTAACCAATTGGACATCTCTCACATGAAAACTTAACTTTAAATAAATGTGGGTGATGTCCATATTTATAACTCATCCATAAGAAGAATTCAAAGTTAGGAAGATGAGGTCTTACTGTGTATGCCCAATTGTTGATCTTTAGGAATACTATATTATTTCACAAGTTTTAAAGTGTACTCAAGTCTTCACATATATATATAATTGAAACGGCGTGGTTACGTAGAAGTGAAATCCAATATTTTCCTGGATCTAATAAATATTTTCCACTGCTAGCACGCACATGTTTATACCCTGTCCCACCACGAGCTCTTTGGAGTCCATAACGAAGGTGCGACTTTGTGCAAATCATTCTTCATCAGGAGCAAACTCAGTCTTTGCTTCAATTTAACTGAGAAATGGCTTCCACTAGGGTTTTTGTGCTCTGCAGCCTCCTCGTTGCGGTGCTTCTTATGATCTCAGCTTGCAAACTTGCCGAGGCAACTCATTCATCTCGTTGATATCGCTTCCCCCGGACTTCTCTACATGGTTCGTATGTATGATCAAATGGCACTCCCTACTAATGTTTCTTATGAAGTAATCATCTCTCGTCATTCTTACGATGAGAAGCCCGTGATAGTCAGGGAAATCCGGGCACGTAAATATTATATCATTCGAATGAAATGATTTGACAAAAACTTGGCAGTGGAATTTTGAATCCCATCACATATGTGATGGTTCTGATCTCTACTAGGAAAAAATATCATATATTACATATGCAGATGATATACTGATGAGATGTAGTACATATAGTACAATGAACCCAACAACAATCATGAGCACGACCATGACCATGGCCACGGCCATGGCGCATGGGAAATAGCCTGGCTACAAAGGGAACCCATAGAAGGAAGTAAAGACAGCGAGGATGTAACTAGATACCTTCTGAATTTTAAGTTGCTGCTCCTAGTACATACTCCTGTGCGTTGTATATGGAATGTGTGTGAGTGACCAACAAACCGAAGCTTCCAGCTTTATGCGTTGACGAAGATGATATTCCTACTGGCTCACCTGAGCAAGAGAGCGTATGAAGCTCCAGCTTCACATGTCCATTGAAGTGTCTTAAGTACTTGTATCTATTTTCCAATAGGCAAGCTACCTTACCATTTTAGCAGGACTTCACTAATGGCTGGTCGAGATTTCTACTTTTGCTTTCCTTTGGGATTAGTTTAGGAGGAAAATTATCTTTCTCCATTTGCAATTTCATTGGATCGGGTAGTTTTACCAACTTTTTTTTCTTTATTTAATGAACCAATTGATATATGTATTGATATATGTAATGTACATAGCATCCAATTATTTAGAAAAAAGAAAATTTTGCTTAATGTTTCGACTTTTGATTTCTTGCGTGCGTACAATGTGTGTTCATGTTTGCTGGTCATCTGAAAAGATATATGTTACCGTGGCTCAATTAACAACCCTCAATAGCACCAAAACGACAATACTTGTAACATTGTAAGTATGCATGTCTGAAATTGATTTATAGTAATCCGTTATCGCTGTGAGATTGATAACAAAATAATAGTTAGAACCCTTAAAGAAGTTCTAGCAATGAAAATTGTCTTCTTCATCCATGCATGTTAAAAAAAAGATCGCGCGTTTCTACATGTCCGCCTATACAATGCCTTGCACAAATGTGGTAAACTGTAGAGCGGTAGGTGACCTAAACTTTTAACCGATTTAGGATTTGATCACATCCCACAAGGTTCAATTTTCCCACTCAAGCTTACTTGAACAACTTGAGTCGATCTCATTCTGGATGGTGAAATAAGAAAATTTCGGGACTAAACGTTGAACTTGTCGTTTCTCGTAATGTGCCAATGTCAAGATCCGCGAATGCATCCTAATAACCTTGGAACTATTAGTATCCAGGACCTTTTATATGACCATACGAAACCATCTCGCCAGAATTTTTTTGCAGTCTAAGGCTGTCACTTGCCAAGTTGTTAGATAAATCCAAACTATGTTTAATGTATAAGAAGACAATCCTCTTACTATAGGTAAGGCTGTCACTTTGCAGTCTAAGGTCAAGGCTTTACTAAGCTCGGCTATAACCCAAAAGTACTCGACCTTACATCAGTCATGTACGCTGATCCATCATCCAGTGTTGGCTATCCAAAAAGTGTTATCCGCTACTAGTCACACGCACAATCACACCCAGCTCGGTGCATCGGCTGGTGGCGGCGACAGCATCACCATCATGATCCCGTCGCGATGAACATGCACGGACAGGAACTCCTGGACTACAGGGCCATCAGGTAGACCCACATCATACATTACTAAAACTCGAACACGGATGAATACCAGTCCACGAACACTAACACAGGAATGCTCCAAACACTCAACCTCAATGTCGGATGGTAATCCATAGAAAGTATCACACGTGACCAGTAACAGAGGCATCTCTTAATTTGAAATGTTAGTCCCCAAAGAGGTGAGTACAACCACTCAGCAGTAAAAGATCCATCAAACTACACAATACAACAAGCAAGACAACCAAGATTTCATGTGAAATGCACATATCATCCATGCAATCATACATATATCTCCTTGAGATCCATTCGATGCCTTAATGACCACATTTTCATGAGATCCGTTCAATGCCTTAATGACCACATTTTTAGTGCCAAATAGTACCAATTCAATTCATAGACAATTCATGCATAATGCCATATGCACACACACGCGCATAATTCATTTCCCATTTTGATATTCAAAAGGATCTCATTTTTCTCAGGGACCAATATTTGCGTCTCTCCTAGCTCTCGCACCCAACCTGGCATCGCGAAACCTCCGGCACACACCTTTGCGCATACGGCACACACCTCCAGGCATCCCGCACCCCAACTGGCGTCACGAAGCTTCCGGCACACACCTCCGGGCATCTCGAAACTCCTAAGGGCATCCGGCACACACCTCCGGGCATCCGGCACATACCTCCGGACATCCCGACACTCCTGGGGCATCATCGACTTAAGGGTCCGATGGTATCATCAACATCACAATGTATATTCACATATATGTTTCACTTTCAAAATAGCATTTGATGCAATAATGTCAAAGGTTTCAATCAAATTTTGATGTCATATGATATGCTAAATGTCACCACATATGCTGTATAATTAACAACCCAAGATATCACATCTCATAGAGCAATTCATTTGTTCTTGAAAATAAAACAATTTTCGGATAAAACATAATGCACTTCTTTAATTAAAATTCTGGAAAAATTAGTAAACGATCTTAATAAATTCTGAAAATTTAACATGTTATAAACGAGATCTAGAGAAAAAGGTTTCATGCAGAACACCATGTCAAAAGAAGTTCATACGAGTCGCTGTGGTCCGTGCATCACAACCTTAAAATTTCAAACATCACAATTGCACAATTTTATTCACAAATTTGGTATAACCCCTAAATCAACTCAGAAAATTCTAAAAATTCGATATGTTATAGAAAAACCTAGAGGTAAAAGTTTCGTGAAGAGCTCAAAGTCAGATTCATGATAGATCAAAAGCTATAATCACCATAACTCTCCCTAACCCTCGGTAACGATTTCCAGATTTAACAATTTTAGAGAAAAATCGTTTCACTGACCAATACTCGTCCGTTTCTTCTCAAATTTTAGTGTGTTACTCCTCAAAATGTCATCTACAATGTTCATCAAGGACACGAAGTCAAATTTCGGCTAGATAATTACAGAAAATTCACGGAGTTGCCAAATGTCAAGCTGTTTTTCCATGAAACAGTTTGCTAGCTTGAAGAACTACTCCTATACCTTCGAATTCCAGCATCCAGTATCACAACTCAAGCATCTCCAAATTCTATTACACTTCACACACAACCACAGCAAGCAAAGTATAGATCAATGGATTCTCACTTGCCTTAAATCCAACGAAATCACAGTAAGCACAACGGCAATTAGAGGACTTCAAAGCTAGGTAGCATCGATGGTGGCAGCTCGGACACGGCGGAAGACGATCCCCCTCTTCCCCCTTCGTGGCCCACACTTGCGCGCCCTCTCTCCCGCTCGAACTCTCCTCTTCTCTCTCTCGCTCGCTCGCCCGCTCGGTCTCCCTCTCTTTCTCGGCGGTTCTCCCTCGATCAATCTGCCTCCCCCTTTTCCTTTTTAATTTCTTAATTGCTGGTAATCATTAGCTTTGCATGAAGATCACCGGTGAAGCAATGGGGGCAGCGACACTTGCTTGATTTCTCTCGCCACTTGTCAATCTTCATGTAAAGATGATGGGCCTCAATCTGCCGGGCCTTGGTTGACCGAATAGGGGGGATGTGGGCTGCTTTGGGCTGTTTTGAGCCTTACGTATCCAGCCCATACTTGCTCCTAATAATCCACCTTAATCCCCACTTATATATATAATTACAAATACTCACATGGCCATATAATATTGCAACATTACTTGATGGTAATCCGACTTATAGAGTATTACGGCTAAGAACACAAAATTCCTTATCAATTTATCCTTTAGTACACATCCTTGATCACACATGGACATAGGATACATTTCCAATAAAACAATAGTCCATTCAATGCTCGGCCCTTGCTTAAATGTAATCCATTGGTCCAATGATTATAATATAGTCTGTTAATGCTTCCATCATCTTGCCATAGGTCGTAGTATATCCAGGGTTCGTTATGAAATTTTAGGATGCCACACTTTTTTCTGGGAACCGGAACCGGTTTCGAAATTGGTTAGTTGGGGTTCAAAAAGGAGCTCCCCTCTCCCGCTTGGCGCTCCCGAGTCCAGACTTTCAGATTTATGGGAGAGAACTCACGCTACCGGACGTCGCTTTGAGTTTCGCCGCCGAACGCCGCTCGCCCTCAAGGCCACCATCGCCGGACGCTAGTCGCCGACGTCGCTCGTGCGAACCCTCGCTGCTCAACGCCCGTCGCTGCTGTGCTTTGCCTCTACCTGTCGCCAACGCCGCTCTGACTCTTGCCGGCCGCAACTACCCGACGTAGGTAAATCTGAGCCGAGCTCGTCTCCGCTCGTGACCCACCGCCTCTGCTTGCGTCAGAAGCCGCGACGCCCCTGCTGTTGGGTCCTCCTCTGCTCCATCGCTGTTGCAACCAGACGCCAAAAGCCATCGTTCCTACTGCAATTCCATCCTCAGGCCGTCCAATCGTAGCTGTTGGTAGGGGTGTACAAAATACCCGGGAATCGTCCGGACCGCCCGGAACCGGATCGAAACCGCTTGGAACCGGTGGTTCTTGAGGGAACGGTTCGGTTCCCAGTTCCATGGGCGGATCTGCCCACCAGCCCACCCGGATCAGACCGATTAATATTTAATATTAAAAAAAATATACTAAAAAAAAACCCTAGCGATACCTGACCATTTTCCCTCTTTTCCCCTCTTTTCTTCTTTTCCCTCACGCGGGCTGGGCCCAATCCATTTTTCATCTTTTCCGTGGTCCGGCCCTCTCCTTTTCTTCTTCCTCCATCCTTCCTCGTGCTAGACAGTGGACACCACGCTCGGTGAAGACTAAAGGCACGCAGGACCACCTAGGGCAGAGAGAGAGGAGGGTAGATCGACGACGGAGGGGATGCGTCGCAAGAGCCATCATTGCCACCGAACGGAGCAGTGTGAGATTTGACGAGAAACCCGGATGGAGGGGACATCTTGGTGGACGCCTTCGATGCCGAGTAGGGCTACGTGGAGAAGACGGGTTCAGACGTCGGTTCGGCCAAGAGGGAGGCCGGTTGGCGCGCCTAGGACCGGCAGTGGAAATGCCCTTGTCGATCGAACCCTTTAGCCTATAAATAGGGCCTCCTGGAGTTCGATGAAGGGGGGTCGAGTAGAGATGATGTGTGAGAGAGAGAGAGAGAGAGAGAGAGAGAGAGAGAGATCTGTGAGACGTTGAAAAGAGAGGGGGAGATCGAGTGAGATCTGAGAGCTGCGAGTAAGGGTAGAGTGTAAAGGAGAGAGTCACCGTTGACCATCACGCTTGAACCATAGCCGACGACCCACCTCAACTTCTCTTTTGCTTCAAAATCACGGTAGATTTCGTCCCCCTTTGTTCTCGACTTTTCCAATATGGGGTCGTTTCCCAAGGATCTCGGCTCGGAGTTGCGGGAGGCGGACGGATGTAGCCCGATCTATCAAGCTCATCCGCCGCCCGACGTTAAAACCCTAGTGACTCACGACGCCACAGCTTGCCTCCGCACTGACCACCGTGCCAGCAGCCGCGAGTGCCCTTTGCCCGCTCACCTGTCACCACGACGCCACAGCTCGCCTTCGCGTCAAGATCGGTTCCATGGATCCACCCGGGAACTGGACCGGACTGGCGGTTCGGTTCCCGGGTGGATCCATGCAACAAACGAGTGGATCTCGGTTCCAATTTTTCAGAACTGGTCCATAGTGGGCGATTCTCGGTTCTAGGTCTGGAATCGTCCACCCGGACCATGCACACCCTTAGCTGTTGGTCACTAGGTTTCCAATTCTGACCCACGACGCCACTGCTGCTATCTTTGCCTCCGCTCCGACGACCCGACGCCAACAGTCGCGATGCCTGTCGCCGTTGCCCCGAAGACCAGCGACTGACGTCCCTGCTCGCGCCAGAAGCCTCGATGCCCCTGCTGCTGGGTCCTCCTCTGCTCCATCGCTGCTACAACCAGACACTAAAGCCACCGTTCCTACCACGATTCCGTCTTTAGGCCGTCCGATCGTAGCTGCTGGTCACTAGGTTTCCAATTCTGACCCACGACACCACTGCTGCTGTCTCCGCCTCTACTCTAACAACCCGACGCTAGCAGTCGCAATGCTTGACACCATTGCCCTAAAGACCAGCGACCGACGTCCCTGCTCAACACCGGACACCGCTCGCCCGGTGAAATTAGATTTCTGGAACTTCACTCCAAGGGTACGATCTCGGGGTAATACCATCAAACGCTGTGAATTTCATTTCCTGCTCCAGTGGAGGGAGTGAGTGATTGATTCCTAATTTCTAAGACCAGATTGCTCAGTGATTATAGTCCTCTGGTGTCAATTTCATTGTTTTTGGAGTTCAAATTTTGGATAAGCAAGTTGTTGGTAGCAAATTTTGAGTTGTCATTTGTATTTTGTAGCATCATTTTGCTGGAAATTGATGGAGTTCTGATAACATCATTATGCCAGTGGCAGCATCTTGTGGGTTTAGATCCAAATGCTTCATCCCCCCATTAGAAATTTTCAGTTCATTTTCCTTCTGTAACCTGCTCAAGTAAAGCTAGTACTTCTACATAAAGCAAAGTTGTCACTGCCTTCATAATCAAATGGAACAAGAAAAGAAATGCAAGCTGTGGTCTATGACTACTTGCTCAATGAAACTGCTCTGATCAATTCTTTATTTTGGGGAAGCCGGTGTTTTTGAATTTTGGCAATCTTGATGCTTAACTTCTTTGTTTTGGGCGACTTTTCTAGATTAATGGTCCTTAATTGCAGAGGTAATATAAGAGAAGGATAACAATGTGCCGCATAATGGATATATGCATGATCAAATTGGACTCTTTTTAGCTTGTGTCATTTGCGGACGAGTTATCATCTATGAAAATACATAGATTATTATCATCTAGCAAAAGCTAACTGTCTACAATACTTGAGAGGGTTTTTTTTTAGGGGAAAGTTGTGTATTGATTTGGTTTTTAGCAACTGCCTACACATTCTATAACTCAATTCACATTCTGTTTTGAAATGTTTAATTATATTCTATTATTGTTGTGTAGTGTGAAGTTAATGTATCAAGATAACACGTCAATGGAGGTGGAGGGATGTGAGGAGATGACTCCGATTACGGAATGGGAGTTTTCTGGCGATAAAATTGAAGAAAAAACACTTCCTACCTCGAGTGCCACAAATAAGGTACCCAGTTCTCATCTTCCTCATAATAAGAAATATACATCCAAATGTTGAAATTATTATTTGAGAATCAGTGATAAGGATGGAAAAATATATCAAGTGAAGTGCATTCATTGTGGGTCAATGCTTAAGTATCGTGTTACTAACGGTACTTCTGCAATGAGGAAGCACTTGACCACATGCAAGAGGTTTCCCCGTAATATAGATAAGATGCAGAAATTTTTTGCACCACGTAATGTCAACATGGCTGGTAAGGCAGGAAGAGATTCTAGTACTGGTAGCGTCTTATCGATGTGGTCATTTAATCAAGAATATTGTAGGCACATGCTTGCTCGGTTCATCATCCATGATGAGCAAAATTTTTTCCTTGGTTGAGCGTGTTGGATTTCATGAATATGTTACTGAGTTACAACCTCTCTTCAAATATGTATCACGTTTCACAGTGGCATAAGATTGCATGAAGTTGTTTTTATGTGAAAGAAATTCTCTAAAGAATTATTTTGGAAAGATTAATTCTAGGATCACATTCACGACTGATACATGGAGTTCCAATCAAAATCTGAATTATTCGTGTCTCACTGCACATTTTATTGATAAAAATTAGAAGTTGCATAAAAGAATTATCAACTTTGTAGTGATACATAGTCATAGGAGTAAGGAGATTGGGAAAATGGTGAAAAAATGCATTGAGGAGTAGGGAATAGAAAAAAAATGTGTCCACAATTACGGTGGATAATGCTAGTTCGAATGATGTTGCAATTAGCTATTTGAGGAAAAAACTTTTGAAACAAAGGTCGTTGATATTAGATGGTAGTGTTTTACACATGAGGCGTACAGCTCATATTTTAAATTTGATTGTGAGAGATGGATTGACTACGGTACGTGACTCCATTGCACGTATCTGAAATATGGTTAGGTATGTAAGGAGTTCTCCCACAAGAGCCCAAAGATTTCAATCTTGCATTGAGAGAGAAAAGATCACTTATGAGGGTTCGGTAGTTCTTGACGTCGCCACTAGATGGAACTCCACTTACTTCATGTTAGACATCGCCATAAAGTTCATAAAAGCTTTCGAAAGGATGGAAGATCACGATCTATCTTTTGTAAGTGAGCTTAATCATGAAACTCCTAGTGATGATAATTGAAAAAATGCTATTATTTTTTCAGATTTTCTAAAAGTATTCTATGATGCCACTAATCAGATGTCTGGGACTTCATATGTTATTTCAAATGATTATTTTGAAAGGATAGTTCTTTTGTATAGATATTTGAAAGATGTAGTCAATGTTTCGGATCGTAAGTTTCAAGCTATGGGTGTGAAAATGAGAGAAAAATTTGACAAATATTATGAAAGCTTGGATAAAGTGAATATGCTGGTGTTGATTGCGGTTGTGTTAGATCCTAGAGCCAAGTTAAATTATGTGAGTTTCTTGTATAGGCAAATTTATGACGATGAATCGAAAATTAAAGAGATGCATTACAAGGTAAATAATGCATTGTTTGTATGAATTTTATGAGCAATCTTCTCTTATTTCAAGTGATCAAGATTTTGGTGGCCATAATTTGGGTGCAAATAGTAGTAGTTCCAATTCCAATACCGATACGGGTGGTAGTGAAGGAATAAAGAAATATGACGGCCAAGCTTGGAAGAAAATATTTTTATAATCGAATGAACAAGGGTGCGATAACAACAAGTCTGAGCTTGATGAGTATCTTCAAGAAAAAAATGAAAATGATTTTGGTCTTGACATTTTGATTTGGTGGAAGACTAATGGCTCAAAATATAAGATCATTTCTTTGATGGCTCGAAATATTTTGTCTATTTCTGTAACTAACGTTGCTTCAGAGTCAACTTTTAGTATATCGGGTCGTGTACTTTATGGCTTTCAAAGTTCTTTAACTCCCAAAGTAATGGAAGCTTTGATTTGCATTCAAGATTGGTTGAGAATCGTTTGTGTACCGCTTGATGTTGAAGAGTGTATCGAGAACGTAGAACAATTTTAGTTGGGTAAGTAATGTTTATATCTTTATATATTATAATTCTTTTTGTATATCTGATAAGTGAATATTTTATTTAACCTCTTCTTCTTCTTCCTTTTTAGATATGGTTGGTCTTAATGTGAAGATTATCGTCGATAAATAGAGTTGGTGGTGTCGCATCTGTAATGGGTTTAGCGGTTGAGAAGTCAAGCAAGGTTTTTTGTTGGCTTTGTGATGCTTTAACTGTGCAGAAGTTGATTGATGAGCAACTTTGTTTATCGTAATCTTAATGCAGGCTACTCTTATGTACATTGAATTTTTTTAATTATGTTGTCAAAGAATTTAGGAGACTTTAAATGGGCAAAATGGCATGTTTCATGGAGTATTATCGATATTGATTTTTGGATGTGTCTTTACTTAGGATTTTGATTGATTTTTATCCATGTCTTTGCAGGGTTTTGCTGTGCCAAAGGAATCATAGGGAAATGTTGCGGAGTTCACACTATGGAGTATATTTTGCTTGTTGGCACTTTTGGTTTTTCATCTTCCTAGTATATTTTGCTTCATCATTTTCATGTGCTTTATCATCTTGTTGGCACTTCTGGTTTTTCATCTTCTTAGTATATTTTGCTTAATCATTTTCATTTGACTCAGCTGATAAGACATATGACATATGGCAAATGTGACGATTTAAGCTTTAGTGTACATATATTGACATATGTGGACACAATAATTATAGTTAATCAAGCCTCTCCTTTCCTCTTTGGAAACTTCTTATGTCTAAATTCTTGGCAGTTGACATTGGTATATACTATGTTTGCTAAGATGTGGGAAGTTATCATAGAGTATGCACGTACATTATAGTTTTTTTTTGGTAAAGCGCATATGTTATAGTTCAAATCTAAAAATGAAAAAGAAGAAGAAGAAGAACCTGTAGGAACCTAGAACCAACCCTAGAACTTGTGACGGGGTAGGTTTCAGGTTATTGGTTCTGACGGATAGGTTTCAAGTTCCAAAAAATGAGGAACTTGTACTCGAGAGTAGGTTTCAGGTTCCAAAAAATGAGGAATCTGTACCCGAGGGTAGGTTCTAGGTTCCAGACGGAACCGAACCGAAATCTGGAACCGCTCACCCCTAGTCGCAGCGACCCAAGCGACCGTGTAGGCGAGAATCATCTAGGTTGCACGACCCTCACAAGGTTGGACGAGGTCACCTGATCTAGACGGCAAACAACCCTCGGTGGTCGCATGACCTCGGCAAGGGGCTACTTGGGGTCAAGAAACCCAACTAGCCCTTGTTGGGGTCAAGTGACCCCTAGCGAGGGTCGCGCAAACCAGCTAGCCTTCATCGAGTTGGAGTGACCTTTGAAGCCGTAAGGGGTTACGTAGGTCACAAGACCCAACTGGCCCTTGTTGGATTCGAGTGACCTTCCAAGCTGTAACAGGTTATGCAAGTTGTTACGGCTATGAAGGTCACATGACCCAGCTAGCCCTCGTTGGGTTCGAGTGACTTTCGAAGTTGTAAGGGGTTACGTAGGTCACATGACCCCTAGTAGCGCATGACCTGCGCTAGGGTCACTCGACTCGAAGTGACCCTCGCCAATGGTCTCCAAGGGCCGTTTGAGGTCTTGCAACCTTAGACGACGGTTATCGACAATAGATCTGGATTATCGGTGATGGCTTGCCCTTAGTCAGCGATGGCCTACCCTTAGTCGGCAAATGGCCAATTGTTTTTTTTTCTTTTTTTAAATAATTAAAATCCTTATCCAAGTACTGTTTTACTCAAAAGTATTTCACAATAGATTTTTAGATTATAATTTAACAAACATAATTTTCATTTTTGAAAACTTTTTTAACTTAAAATCTTTTGCATTTTCCCAAAACTTTCCCTTGAAATCCAATCAAACACACTCTAAGCTATTTCTATAATTTTTGATATATTGCTAGAAATTATTCGGTGGTTAGTTAAAACCACATCATAAGCTGATGTGGCATGCATTTTTGTACTGAAATCCAATGAATAATTGACATGTCTATGACGTGGCAAACAAATAAAAGAATTAAAAACCAGCCCTTCTTTTTTGGTCTCTTCTTCATTCTCCATCCATGGCCACTTCCTCCATCAGAGTCACCAGCAGAGTCGCCGGCACTGCATCCAAGCCGACCACTACCGCACATCCATGGCCGAGCCATCCCTTCGTCATTGCGATGGCTCGCAGTCGTTGCCGTCCATGGCCAAGCCACTCACTTTGTTGCGGCTCGTCCATTTGCTGCAACAGAACAGGGCAAAGAAAGAGAGAGATTCCCCCACTGTTGCGACCAGAGAAAGATTTTTTCGTTTATGTGCCACGTGATGAACAAGTATCAATTTTTATTGGATTTGAAAAAAAAATTAATGCTAAAGTTAGCTTATGACGTCATGCTGCCTAACCATTGAATACTGTGCCGTATGTTACCTTCTCTCAATAAAAGAAGATCGAGGTGGGCTTAGAAAGTACGTTTGGCACTTTTTAAAGAGTAGCGGCATTTTGGCCCAATCGAAATCTGTTAACGAAAATTAAAGTGCAAATTGGAGGACTCCAAAGTGAGGGAAATATTCGATAAAAAAAAAAACCAAAAAAAAGAGGAAGAATAAAGGGACATATGCAGGACGATATCGGGAATAAAGTTGAGATGGAGTTTTCCCCAAAAAAGTGCCACTTTTGGATCGTTGCAACTTGCACTATTTTTTCTATTGAGTCCTCAGATTTGATTTTATTTGCGCAGTCCCCTAACTTAAGCTGTTTGTAATTACGTCCTCACTTTTTATTCAATTTTGCGTCGCTCTAAAGGAATGAGCATCTACCATGGAGCATAAACATTCTCTAAACCTAAATTCTAGTTCGACAAATTTCTTGAAAATCTAGTTATATGAACTAGGCTATTATGCTGTGAGGCATCTCCAATAATGACTCAACTGTTGGTGATCAATGGCTGAAATTTAATTGTGATGATCCGACGATTCTAAGCATAAGAACTTGATGTCTTCATGTTATAGTAGACCGATCCTAGTATAACATTATTTGAAAGAGTAACGATACAATCTCCAACAAAATGGAGCGAAAAGGTTGTCCGAAAACTTATGACAGTAGGAATGTAATTTTATCGAGCTTCAAAGGGCAATTTTTTTATTAGTGAGAGTTGGAATTTGCATGGTCGAAGAGCAAATTGTATTTCTATACATATGATAACAATGCCGCACCACATTAAGACAATTATATAATCTTCCAGGTAGGTCTAATTGCACGATCAATAGACAAAAGAAAAGCATCATTGGGAATAAAGGACCGCATTCATTATCCTCACCAATAGAATAATGAGTAACAAAAAAGATTATGAGGAGCAACTATTTGAGTTAATTTTTGTATTGATTCATTGAATGCGAATGTAGTGAAAGTCAAACATAATTAATTACATTATGAAAAACATATATATAGACTAAAGATTGTGTTTTCTTAAAGACCAATGTCAATTTTTTTTCCCAGTAATTGAGGACCCAATGTTAGCTTTGAAAATTTTTGAAATGTGATTAACTGATTTCGTAAGAACAACGTTGTGCACATTAAATTTACCCCGAATGCCTCGAACCGCGTGTCAGAACTTGGGCCTCAGCCCCTCCACGAAAGCCTTGCACTCTTTAATGGCTCTCGCGTCCGCCCTGTTCCTGATCAGCTGCGGGAAGAACAGCCACATGGCGGTCGCCGCCACGAACCCCACCGTCAGTGGCGTCAACACCGCCCTGCTCAGCCTCCACCTCTCTCCCACCACCGCCTTCACCGCCACCTCCACCACCACGCACGCCCCCTGCAGCACGAAGAACCCCGTCACCTCCCAAGTAGGCCTCGCACGTGTCACGTCATAGTACAGTAGCTCGTGCATCAGCCCGGACATGAGGAACGCCGCCATGACCGCAGCCGCCGTCGCCCACGCGGCCCGCAAGTGCGGTTCGAGGACCGACTTCAGGGGCTTGTACATGGTGTGCCGCAGGGCGTTGGTCACGGTGAGGTTCCACCTCCGGCCCCAGAAATCTTGGAACGACGTGGAAAGGTAGGGCTCGTCGGAGGGCATCTGAAGCTCGATGTCGAGGACGGCACGCGGCGGCGTTGCTCAGCCCCACGATCATGTCGACGTAGAGATAAAGCATGCACGGATAGAGAAGCAGGACCCGCCTCGGGTGCCCCTACAAGCACAGTTCCCCGATTCCAACACGAATGGAATGAAGTCAATTGCAACTAATTCAAAAATAACAGGAACCCGTGAAAATAAACAAACTCTCGCAGTAACATGAATAGACATCAACATCGACCTTAATTCTTATTCGAATTCGACACAGGAAACTGAATAAACATGCCGAACCTGCAATAGCAGCTTATCCTGGTGATCGTACACAAGGATTGAGATCCCGCAAAGGAGCAGTTTTGAGGGCAAATCGAGGGGCAATTTGGGGGTTTGGAGAGATGGGTATGTAAGAATTTTCCTAATGTGGACTACATCAATTGATATTGTAATTTACTATTTTTACGGTTACCATAAAATATGGTTGGTCTAAAGTGAGATAGAAGATTTCTTAATTAGTCTAATATGGGGTTGTTTAATGTAGGCCGAGTTGAGCCTGGCTGGAAACTCTATAAATAGTGCTCAAGTCTCTTCTCTAACCCTAATTCTCACATGTATCATCACCTAAGGAGCATTTACCTAACGCTAAACATGAGGGGGCCGCCTCATTGAGCCAATGATACGGAGGGCAATAGAGAAGAATGTCTTACGCGTAGAATATTGTGTTTCCGCTTCCGCTTCAAGAACGATGGATCCTAAAACAGGTGCGTTAATCTTTCTACTCAATTATGCATGTTCTTGTTATGGTTATGGAGATCTTGGGATTGTGCGATTTGCATCCAACATGTGGTATCAGAGCAACCATAATCCTAGAACTCGAACGCATAAAATTTTTGCCATAATTTGTGATTTTCATGATTTTTTGTTCAATAAAAATTTGGATTGGGGTATTTTTTTTTTTTATGACCCGGGAACCCTCATACAGCCGGCAGCCGGCGAGGTAAACCCGGGGTGACGCTAGCGGAGGACCCATCACCCCGACGTCACACTTAAGATCCCGTGCAGCCAGCGAGATTCGAACTTCTCTCCTCCTCGCAAAGGATCATGGGAGCCTTATCCAACTGGGTCACCGTAGGCGATGGTAGGGATTGGGGTATTAGAGCAACCATAATCACAAATTTGGATTGGGATCGACGAGACGAGCAGATCCATGGGTGGCGCATCGCCAGAGGACTTTGAATGCGCCCTCACGCGCGGCCATGTGTCGTCAGGGTGTAGGAGACGCGCCCGACGCGTGGTCACGCTCCCTCACGTGTGGGGCGCGGCTCGCATGTGCGACACGCGCGTATGCTGATGCCATAGTGACGTTAGCGACCGAACTCGATTGGCGACCAACCCGACTTGTTGACCCGACCCGATCCGGTCAACAGTTGATCGAACCGGTCAACCAGTTGAACTGGGAACCAGTCGGACCGCTACCGGTTGGACCGGTTTTGACCAGTTAAGATATGCTCGCTCGTGGGCTCCACGCGCCATGTACTTAGGCGGTAAGTGCGGGCGCGTGGAGCATTGGATCGGCGCGTGGCTGGTGGTGTTGGATTCGTATGTTTATTCTCTATCTTGTGGTGTATTTATTTTATATGTTTGATGATTTTATGGATGTGAAAATATATACAAAGCCCTAAATACGTGTATTTTTAGTATATTTTTGCGTATTTTTCTTGTATTTTCTGTGATTTTGGAAATACAAGTGTTAGGTTACAGGTATGTTATCACATAAACATTATAATGGTGTTATTCATTAATAAAAATTAAACTTGATTGTGAACTAGAGTTGGTTTAATGAGATACGACCATTATGGGATAGTAATTGAATTATATATTGAAGTGATGAGAAACGGTAAAAGGTTATGAAACTTTTGTTACTCATGCATATTCCTTTACATGCTGGTAACCTTTGAATGATGGACGTCTTAAGAACCTGTGACTAAACTGATTGTACTAATTAACACATCTGCTGAATGTGAGTATTGCATATTAGTTAAGTCATTACATATTATATCTAAACTCATATGGTCACTGGTTAATATCCATTAAGTTAAATATTTTTTATTGTTTAGGAGTATGATAACATTTAGGTAGAACAATAGTATCTACTGTTAAAGGTTTAGATATTTGGTTCTCTGATTTGACTTAATTAATAGGCTACTAGTTGATTACAATGATAATTTGTTACTGCTAATAAATAAGTTGTTAGCCTTGGATTCATTTTTTGCCTTATGAAACTCATAAGCAATAGTTGATTAGTTATTAGGCTTGTCGATCTATGGTACCCTATATTGTTATTGATGTTAACTTTTGATAGATTCTCTAGATTAACATTCTTTTTATGTTGTTCTGGTAATCTATAATCGGGGTGCACAAGAGACGCTTGCTTCTATGTTATGAGAAGTTTCTTGTGTTGTTGTAATCGGTGATCTCATTGGAGTCTGTCTTTCAGGTTATATATATATAATTTTTATTAATGAATAAGGCGGTGTAATTAGCATCATATGGGATTTCAGTGATATGCTGCCCATATCACTAAAGTTAAAATCACATGTATATGGTGTATGTGAGAAGTAAAGTTTATATCCATGGTATGAGAGAGCTTCAAAGATTCAATTGAGTAGTGACCGCAAAAGTGGCACGCTTGATTGGGTTTGAGAAATATTGGTCTCGTATAATGATTGAGATGTCTCCTGATTTAATGCATGATCATACTTCCAAAGGAGGTGATTGTGTATTAGTTCACGGAGGGATGCGTGATGGTGTGGTGGAGGAGTGACTGATTCTTGTGGTTTATACGCCCAAATGTGATGAATTCACAAAGATTAGAATATATTCTCATAATCGCTATCATGTGGGGAGTGTACAACTGCATGTCATATATTCTGCCCAAAGGTAATTATATGATTATGCGTGTAACTCTCTGGATGTGTACTTGTACATCAAGTTACACAGTACTTACATGATACTAATTATATACATTACTTGTTTTTTCAGTCACATTTTCTGTAATTAATAACTCTATTATTATTGAGGTTTTTACTACTTCATATTTTAAGTAGTGGACATATGATTTGCTGCTTGGGAAAAGAACAATAAAATTTACTTACTATCTATGAAGCGTTCCATTCAGGAACACTTGAAAGGTGATTTGCCTGTGAACTGCACTACTATAAGATGATAGAAGTCTTAATGGCTTATAATTATGTCTTGTCTAATATCGAATCTAGGACACATCAGCAAAGATTATGTTTAAGTCCTAATGGCATATACATCTCGTATATGGTTGAAGAAGTTGTTTCCAAAAATTTTCTATTTAAGGAATAATCTCACACATCTCTAAAGAAAGAGTATAAAAGTTGACAATGTTGATATTCTGTCTACTTTTAACGGTTATCTATAGACTTCTATAGATTATTGTGGAAGTAAAATTACCGAGATAAAAAATAAAACAATTACAATCAGTCTTAAAAGGTTGTTAGGCTTAATAGTGGTCGTGAGTATTTTGGCAAGTATAACAATGCGAAATAGTTTAAAGGGTCATTTGTCAAATATTTGGTAGATTCTGGGGTGGTAACTTACTTACTATGCTTGAAAATCCTGACAAAAAGATTTGGCCGAAAGGCATAAATGCACCATATTGAACATGGTGATAAATATGATTAGTAAGACTAATTTATCCGATCTTCTATGGGCTGATATTTTGAAAGCAACCTTTTTACATATAAAAGTTGTTTCATAAACTTCTTTTGAGTTATAGACTGGATATAAATTACTTAAATCATATGAAATTTAGAGGTGTCATGGCATTGGAATTTAGATCCACTCAGAATTATTTTTGTATCTTACCTAGATTGTTAAAATGGATATCAATTTTATGACCCTAAAGAAGGTACAAGTATTATGGAATCACATACTGTAAAGTTTCTACAATTCGACATAATTGTAAAGGATAGCTGCTCTTAGACTATTAAGGATAATAGTACGATGAAAAATCACCATGTTTTTGCCTATACAGATAATTGTGGTACAGACAATTATGGAATCTCCTATACCATAGACTAAACTTGTTGAGGTTTAAGGTACTATTCTTGATATAATTTATGATGAATTTTTTTTTTTTAATTTTAAACCTCTCAAGTATAGAATGAAGTGATTGTAGCTTTACTCGGGAGATTTGTTAGGAAAAGATGATAAGTTATTTCATTAGACTATATAGTCTATTTGTGAGAGCATGATTACAATATCCATTACATGGTTGATTTAGCAACATAAACAAATGTTGTTTCTTATCCTCAATCAAGTATGTGATTAGATGCCATAAAAGGCGATATACAATCTATGAAACATCATAATATTTGGAAACTTACTAATTTACCTAAAGATCACAAGTTTATTGTTGCAAATTGGCGTACAAAACTAAAAGGATTTCAAAGAAATATTATGAAATTTCAAACCTAAATTCTAGTTTGACAAATTTCTTGACAACCTAGTTATATGAACTAGGCTATTATGCTGTGAGGCATCTCCAATAATGACTCAACCGTTGGTGATCAATGGCTGAAATTTAATTGTGATGATCCGACGATTCTAAGCATAAGAACTTGATGTCATCATGTTATAGTAGACTGATCCTAGTATAACATTATTTGAAAGAGTAACGATACAATCTCCGACAAAATGGAGCGAAAAGGTTGTCCGAAAACTCATGACAGTAGGAATGTAATTTTATCGAGCTTCAAAGGGCAATTTTTTTATTAGTGAGAGTTGGAATTTGCATGGTCGAAGAGCAAATTGTATTTTTGTACATATGATAACAATGCCGCACCACATTAAGACGATTATATAATCTTCCAGGTAGGTCTAATTGCACGATCAATAGACAAAAGAAAAGCATCATTGGGAATAAAGGACCGCATTCATTATCCTCACCAATAGAATAATGAGTAACAAAAAAGATTATGAGGAGCAACTATTTGGGTTAATTTTTGTATCAATTCATTAAATGCGAATGTAGTGCGAATGTAGTGAAAGTCAGACATAATTAATTACATTATGGAAAACATATACATAGACTAAAAATTGTGTTTTCTTAAAGACCAATGTCAATTTTTTTTCCCAGTAATTGAGGACCCAATGTTAGCTTTGAAAATTTTTGAAATGTGATTAACTGATTTCGTAAGAACAACGTTGTGCACATTAAATTTACCCCGAATGCCTCGTACCGCGTGTCAGAACTTGGGCCTCAGCCCCTCCACGAAAGCCTTGCACTCTTTAATGGCTCTCGCCTCCGCCCCGTTCCTGATCAGCTGCGGGAAGAACAGCTACATGGCGGTCGCTGCCACGAACCCCACCGTCAGCGGCGTCAACACCGCCCTGCTCAGCCTCCACCTCTCCCCCACTGCTGCCTTCACCGCCACCTCCACCACCACACACGCCCCCTGCAGCACGAAGAACCCCGTCACCTCCCAAGTAGGCCTTGCACTTGTCACGTCATAGTACAGTAGCTCGTGCATCAACCCGGACACGAGGAACGCCGCCATGACCGCAGCCGCCGTTGCCCACGCGGCCCGCAAGTGCGGTTCGAGGACCGACTTTAGGGGCTTGTACATGGTGTGCCGCAGGGCGTTGGTCACGGTGAGGTTCCACCTTCGGCCCCAGAAATCTTGGAATGACGTGGAAAGGTAGGGCCTCGTCGGAGGGCATCTGAAGCTCGACGTCGAGGACAGCACGCGGCGGCGTTGCTCAACCCCACGATCATGTCGACGTAGAGATAAAGCATGCACGGATAGAGAAGCAGGACCCGCCTCAGGTGCCCCTACAAGCACAGTTCCCCGATTCCAACATGAATGAAATGAAGTCAATTGCAACTAATTCAAAAATAACAGGAACCCGTGGAAATAAACAAACTCTCGCAGTAACATGAACAAACATCAACATCGACCTTAATTCTTATTCGAATTTGACACAGGAAATTGAATAAACATGCCAAACCTGCAATAGCAGCTTATCCTGGTGATCGTACACAAGGATTGAGATCCCGCAAAGGAGCAATTTTGAGGGCAAATTGAGGGGCAATTTGGGGGTTTGGAGAGATGGGTATGTAAGAGTTTTCCTAATGTGGATTACATTAATTGATATTGTAATTTACTATTTTTACGGTTACCGTAAAACATGATTAGTCTAAGGTGAGATATAATATTTTTTAATTAGTCTAATATGGGGTTTTTTAGTGTGGGCTGAGTTGAGAATGAGGGGGCCTGGCTGGAAACTCTATAAATAGTGTTCAAGTCTCTTATCTAACCCTAATTTTCACATGTATCATCACCTAAGGAGCATTTACCTAACACTAAACGTGAGGGGGCCGCCTCATTAAGCCAATGATATGGAGGGCAATAGAGAAGAATGTCTTGTGCGTGGAATATTGTGTTTCCGCTTCTGCTTCAAGAATGATGGATCCCAAAACAGGTGTGTTAATCTTTCTACTCAATTATACATGTTCTTGTTATGGTTATGGAGATCTTGGGATTGCGCGATTTGCATCCAACATGTGGTATCAGAGCAACCATAATCCTATAACTCGAACGCATAAAATTTTTGCCATAATTTGTGATTTTTGTGATTTTTTGTTCAATAAAAATTTGGACAGGGGTATTTTTCTTTTTGATGACCCGGGAACCCTCGTATAGCTGGCAGCCGACAAGGTAAATCCCGGGTGACGCTAGCAAAGGACCCACCACCACGACGTCACACTTAAGATCCCGTGCGGCCAGCGGGATTCGAACTTCTCTCCTCCTCGCAAAGGATCATGGAAGTCTTATCCAACTGGGTCATCGCAGTTGGTGGTAGGGACTGGGGTATTAGAGCAACCATAATCACAAATTCGGACTGGAATAGACGAGACGAGTAGATCCATGGGTGGCACATTGCCGGAGGACTTTGCATGCGCCCTCACACACGACCACGCGTCGTCAGGGTGTAGGAGATGTGCCCGACGCGCGGTCATGCGCCCTCACGTGCGAGGCGCGGCTCGCATGTGCGACACACACGTATGCTGACGCTATAGTGACGTTAGCGACCAGACTCTATTGGCGACTGACCCGACCCGACCCGGTCACCAGTCGAACCGGGAACCAGTTGGACCGCTACCGGTTGGACTGATTTTTACCAGTTAAGATATGCTCGCTTGTGGGCTCCACGCGCCACACACTTAGGTGGTGCGTGCAGGCGCGTGGAGCATCGGATCGGCGCGTAGCTGGTGGCGTTGGATTCGTATGTTCATTCTCTATCTTGTGGTGTATTTATTTTATATGTTTAATGATTTTATGGATGTGAAACTATATACAAAGCCCTAAATACATGTATTTTTAGTGTATTTTTGCGTATTTTTCTTGTATTTTCTGTGATTTTGGAAATACAAATGTTAGGTTACAGGTATGTTATCACGTAAATATTATAATGGTGTTATTCAATAATAAAAATTAAACTTTATTGTGAACTGGAGTTGGCTTAATGAGATACAACCATTATGGGATAGTAATTGAATTATGTATTGAAGTGATGAGAAACGATAAAAGGTTATGAAATTTTTGTTACTCATGCATACTCATTTACATGCTGGTAACGTTTGAATGATGGACATTTTAAGAACCTGTGACTAAATCGATTGTACTAATTAACACATCTGCTAAATGTGAGTATTGCATATCAGTTAAGTCATTACATATTATATCTAAACTCATTTGGTCACTGGTTAATATCCATTAAGTTGAATATTTTTTATTGTTTAGGAGTATGATAACATTTACGCAGAGCAATAGTATCTACTGTTAAAGGTTTAGATATTTGGTTCTTTGGTTTGACTTAATTAATAGGCCACTAGCTGATTACAATGATAATTTGTTACTTAAAAAAAAATTGGCTAATAAATCAGTTGTTAGCCTTGAATTCATTTTTTGCCTTATGAAACTCATAAGAAATAATTGATTAGTTATTAGGCTTGTTGATCTGTGGTACCCTATATTGCTATTGATGTTAACTTTTGATAGATTCTCTAGATCAGCATTATTTTTATGTTGTTATGGTAATCTATAATCGGGGTGGACAAGAGATATTTACTTCTATGTTATGAGAAGTTTCTTGTGTTGTTGTAATCGGTGATCTCATTGGAGTCTGTCTTTCAGGTTATATATATATGATTAATTTTTATTAATGAATAAGGTAGTGTAATTAGCATCATATGAGATTTCAGTGATATGCTGCCCATATCACTAAAGTTAAAATCACATGTATATGGTATATGTGAGAAGTAAAGTTTATATCCCTGGTATGAGAGAGTTTCAAGGATTTAATTGAGTAGTGACCGTCAAAGTGGCACGCTTGATTGTGTTTGAGAAATATCGGTCTCGTATAATGATTGAAATGTCTCCTGATTTAATGCATGGTCATACTTCCAAATGAGGTGATTGTGTATTAGTTCACGGAGGGATACATGATGGTGTGGTGAATGAGTGACTGATTCTTGTGGTTTATACGCCTAAAGATGATGAATTCACAAAGCTTAGAATATATTCTCATAATCGCCATCATGTGGGGAGTGTACAATTGCATGTCATATATTCTGCCCAAATGTGATTATATGATTATGCGTGTAACTCTCTGGATGTGTACTTGTACATCAAGTTACACGATATTCTCATGATACTAATTATATACATTATTTGTTTTTTCAGTTACCTTTTCTGTAATTAATAACTCTATTATTATTGAGGTTTTTACTGCTTCAAATTTTAAGTAGTGGACATATGATTTGCTGTTTGGGAAAAGAGCAATAAAATTTGATTACTATCCATGAAGCGTTCCATTCAGGAATACTTGAAATGTGATTTGCCTGTGAACTGCACTGCTATAAGATGATAGAAGCCTTAATGGCTTGTAATTATGTCTTGTCTAATACCGAATCTAGGACACATTTGCAAAGATTATGTTTAAGTCTTAATGGCATATACATCTCGTATATGGTTGAAGAGGTTATCTCCAAAAATTTTCTATTTAAGGAATAATCTCACCATGTCTAAAGAAATAGTAGAAAAGTTGACAATGTTGATATTCTGTCTACTTTTAACGGTTATCTATAGACTTTTATAGATTATTATGGAAGTAAAATTATCGAGATAAAGAATAAAACAATTACAATTAGTCTTAAAATGTTGTCAGGCTTAATAGTGGTCGTGAGTATTTTGGCAAATATAACAATGCAAAATAACTTAAAAGGTCATTTGTCAAATATTTAGTAGATTCTGGGGTGGTAACTTACTTATTATGCTTGAAAATCCTGATAAAAAGATTTGGCCGAAAGGCATAAATGCACCATTTTGAACATGGTGATGAATATGATTAGTAAGACTAATTTATCCGGTCTTCTATGAGCTGATATTTTGAAAGCGACCTTTTCACATACAAAAATTGTTTCATAAATTTCTTTTGAGTTATACACTGGACATAAATTACTTGAATCATATGAAATTTAGAGGTGTCATGGCATTGGAATTTAGATCTACTCAGAATTATTTTTGTATCTTATCCAGATTGTTAAAATGGGTATCAATTTTATGACCCTAAAGAAGGTACAAGTATTATGGAATCACATATTGTAAAGTTTCTACAGTTCGACGTAATTGTAAATGATAGCTGCTCTCAGATTATTAAGGATAATAGTATGATGAAAAATCACTATGTCTTTATCTTTGCCTATACGGATAATTGTGGTACAGACAATTATGGAATCTCCTGTACTATAGACTAAACTTGTTGAGGTTTAAGGTACTATTCTTGATATAATTTATGATGAATTTTTTTTTTAAACCCCTCAAGTATAGAATGAAGTGGTTGTAGCTTTACTCGAGAGATTTGTTAGAAAAAGATGATTAGTTATTTCATTAGACTATATAATCTATTTGTAAGAATATGATTATAATATCTACTACATGGTCAATTTAGCAACATAAATAAATGTTGTTTTTTATTCTCAATCAAGTATGTGATTAGATGTCATAAAAGGCGATATACAATTTATGAAACATCATAATATTTGGAAACTTACTAACTTACCTAAAGATCACAAGTTCATTAGTTGTAAATTGGCGTACAAAACTAAAAGGATTTCAAAGAAAGATTATGAAATTTAAAGCCACAATGGTAACTAATGTTTTCATTCTGAAAGAGGGGTGGATAATTAATAGTGAAGAAATAATTATTCTTTTATAATATTTTTTAAAGATTCTTTCAGAGTGAATGTGGCATTAATAGCTCTTTTTGATATGGAATTGCGTCAAATAAATATAAAATCTATATAGTGCAACTAGAAGATTTTGCAGCAGATTTAAGTAAACTTGTGTGTAGACTGAAAAGTCTTATTCATAGTCTTAAGAAAGTTTCCAGACAATATTATTAAAAGTTTCATAATGTTGTTATTTTGTTTAATTGGGAATAAAGTAATTCAATATACGGCAAGGTCAGTGGGATGGAATTTATTTTTCTCATACTCTATGTATATGATATTTTGTTTACAAGTAGTGACCTTGAGGCAATGTTTGTCTTTTGTACTGAGGTCCGTAAGAATTGTTCTCGCTATATAGATATTGGATTTTATTAGATTTATCTCAAATTGTTGATTGTATTTTGGAAATATTTAATATATATCACTGCAAGTCAAGAATTGTTCCTTCGTTAAGGGTGATGGACTGAATCCATTACATTATCCTTATTTAGATATTGAGAAAATCTAGTTAAATGGTGTACCTTATGTCAATGCACTTGAAAGTATAATGTATGCTCAAATTTGCACTAAACTAAATATCATCTTTGCGAGGGGACTTCTAGGCAGGTATAAGTTAAATTCAGGATTGCCAAGAAGATTTTGAGGTACTTAAATAAGACAAGATATTATATGCTGATTTACAAACATGTTCAATTCTTACAGCTAGTAGGGTATTCAGATATAAACTTTGTTGGTTGTTAACATGATATGTGATTAATAACATAATACATATTTATGTTAGCAATAAGTGCAGTAAATAAAGTTCCATGTCATCTCCTATTATGTAAGAAGAGTTTGTAACATTTTTTTAGGTTGTTACTTGGACCATTAGGCTCTGGAAGTTCATGAAGGAGTTGATTGTTTTTAACTTTATAGATAGACCCATATGGTTGTATTGAGACAATAAATTTGTAGTATTATTTATTTACTATACAGGTCTCAATGGGTCTAAATATATGGCGGTCAAAATTTTTTATCATAAAGAAATGGTGCAGAAATGTGACGTTATAATATAACATATTTCTATAGATGATGTGATTATAGATCTACTAACTAAAGGCCTACGCCCATGTGTATTTGAGCGACATGTCATTAGCATGGGCCTATGAGTATCATGAGATACTGTTGTCTAGTGGGAGTTATTTTGGCTTTACTCTGATAAATGTTTCATCTGTGTTTGTTACACTTTGTAACAATTTGATATGTATCAACTTTTGCATTTAATAAAATATTTTTGAATGTATTGTTATTATATTGAATACATATTGATAAAGTCTCAAGGTACTATATAAATTTTGAGTGAAGGCTAGGGGTATCCGGTTATTAGCCTTGTGCATATGTCCTGTGATATATAAAAAAAGGTTAACCATAAGGACAAGACATATGTGGGTTCATTGGAACCATAAAAACATTCTCTAGTACCACAAGTTTTTTTGTGACACCTAAGGTAAGAGAATGGTGACTGACAAATGGGATCCCTCTATGAGAGATGTTATCCATTTGACACATTACCATATTGAATCCATATCAATAAAGTTGAGAGCACTCGTGACCATGGAAGGCTCTGTGTGTATACATGCAATTACCGCCATGATTTGGTGTTTAAGACTTTATGGAATATGATTGACTATTAAGAATTATTTCTGGACTAAATGTGCGCATATACAGTACGATTTCATTTAATATAGTCTAAGTGGGAGAATGTAAGAGTTTTCATAATATTGACTATATTAATTGATATTATAATTTATTATTTTTACGGTTACCGTAAAACATGCTTGGTCTAAGGTGAGATAAAATGTTTCTTAATTAGTCTAATATGGGGCTGGTTAGTGTGGGCCGAGTTGAGCCTGGCTTGTAATGAGAGGATCTGGCTGGAAACTCTATAAATAGTGCTTAAGTCTCTCATCTAATTCTAATTCTCATATGTATCATCACCTAAAGAGTGTTTACCTAACGCTAAACGTGAGGGGGCCGTCTTATTGAGCCAATGATACGGAGGGCAATAGAGGAGAATGACTTGCGCGTGGAGTATTGTGTTTCCACTTTCGCTTCAAGAACGATGAATCCCAAAAACAAGTACGTTAATCTTTCTACTCAATTATACATGTTTTTGTTTTGGTTATTGAGATTTTGGGATTGCGCGATTTGCATCCAACAGGGTAGTCTTGTGCTTGCTTGATTTTGATGGGGAAACACGTGAAGAGTATGAAGAGGAAGAGGGACTTCGATGGGTCGGGATGGGAATCGAGACTGAAGGAGAGGGGGCCCTTGCCGAAGGAGAAGAGGAGGAGCTTGAAGGAGGCGGGCCAGGTGATGAAGAAGGAGGTGATGCCGGTGGGGAGGACAGTGGAGAGCCGGAGGGGGAGCGCGGCGAAGAGGGAGAAGACGGGGAGGAGAGAGAAGAGCCAGAGCTTGCCCGGTGTGAGGCTGGAGGAGACGAAGTAGCAGTAGCACACGCACGAGAGGACCGTGAGCCACACGTTGATGAAGTTCCGTGCTTCCTCTTCCATTTTCCCTATCTCTCTTCTACTAGGCGCTCCCCGTCTCTTTCCTTAAGGTATCGTGCGTCTTAACTTGATGATGTCTTTCGACCATAAAAAACTTGATGATGTCTGTCTATGCGGGATGAATAGGCAAATCCGTTCTTGGTTTGCGTCTTCTCATTAAGAACTAGAAGTACTAGCCACGTGAAGGGAAAGTGGTACGATTGGGCCTAACTGGTGAGAAAATATTGGCATTCAATAATTGAAAGCAATTCTTGTAATTTCCTCCACCAGTATTGAATAATTGAATTAGGATGAAAAATTGTTATATGCATTAATTCTTATTAATATATGAAATTGTGTACCGTGTTATATTGTATTCAGATTTGTCTTTCTACAATTTGTGTTTTGTCTCATGTTGTTCAAATAAGATTGTGTTCGATAGAACGAAATTATTCCAATATGAATATTTATTTCGAGCGTAATTACATTTCTCCTATTATTTCTTTTGAAAGATTTAGAATGCATATTCATAACAGTAGTATTAAGAAAGCCATACAGTAATTAACTTCGAAACATGAATTGTTATTATCATAAAATAAGAGTAAAGTTTATAAGCAACTCAACCCAATTGAAGGAGAGAGGAGACATAATTGAATGTGTTGACAGCTAACCAAGACTGTTAAATTCTAAGTTTAGATGACGTAAGTGATCATCCGTCCTACTGCTACTTTCTCTATCCTTAAGTACTTACGAACAATCCTGCTACTAAGGCCGATCTATATTGCTCATTTATTGGCGACTGTTTTCTTGAAATGTCATTTTTATTTGCTGTCTATTGTTGTTTCGTATATCGCAAGCTAACCTCTTTGACCCTGAGCATAACCTTCTTGCATAACATGAGCATTCCACCAAATAAGAGGAAAAATGCCCACTTCAAGGCTCCACCCATGAAAATGACATTGATAATAATAACATCATCACAACAATTACTTTGAGCGCTTCCCTTATTTTCTTCCTCATATATTACATTTTTGAGATTTTTTAGACATTTCGATACCATTTCCTTCCATTTCAATTTTTTTCAACCCAAAAAAAGGAATCGACAAATTCCTTTTACCTTATTCCACCATAACAAGCAACTACAAGAATTATAATGCTTCTTCTATTCCATTCCTTCCTCAACTTCGTTTTACTTTTTCCCGTTCCATTTCATTGTGCCAAACGTGGTATAACATTCGATGGGCCTTGGTATAAATTAATCTCACGGTTATGTCCGGGCATAAATCATGTGAGTTAGACAGTCAAATCAGAACAAGGACTAAAGTTGAGCTCCGATGGTGGCACATCAAAGCTGCTTGTTGCACAGTATTAAACTACTCAGGGGCTGTTTGGTAATCATCCAAATAGTACCCGATTCTGATTTTTTGTTTTCGGGAGTAGTTTTGGATTAGAATTGCGTTTGGTAAATTTTTTGTTCCTTGGAACAAATTTCTATTTTTTTGTTCTCGAAAGTAGATTTGGCACAGAATCAAGAATAAAAAAAGAAAAGTTGATTCTTGTTCCATAAACAAATCAAAGAATCAAAACAAACTCTTATTATTCTTCTATTTTCTCTTCTTTTCTTTTCTTCTTCTTCATCGATTGCCATCTCGCTGCCACTAGTGGGGCTAGGCTTGCCTCGCAACGCCCAACCCCGCTAGTGGTGGGCTAGGCAAGCCTCGCCGGTGGCCGGGCGGGCTCGCCTAGCCACCGGCGAGGCCAAGCCTCGGTGGGGCCGGGCGAGCCTCACCGGTGGCCGGGCGGACCTCGCCTAGCCCCGCCCGGCCCCGGCGAGGTCGGCTTGGCTGCTTTGGTGAGGCCGAGTTGGCGAGGCCAAGCCTTGGCAGGGCCGGGCGAGCCTCACCCAACCGTTGGCAAGGCTCGATTGACAAGGGCCAGCGATGCTCCGGTGAGGTCACCAGCCCTCGTCGGCCGATCGCCGGACCGGCGATCGGCCATAAGAAGAAGAAAAAGAGGAGAAAAAGGAAAAAGAAAAAAATGGAAAAAAAGAAAAAAAGAAAAAAGTAAAAAAATTATTTAAAAATTAAAAGAAATTGATTTGGAAAAGAATCAATGAGTACGGTACCAAAGGCAATTCTATTCCAGAATAAAAAATTTTGGATAGTTACTAAACAACTTAACATGCGTAGAAATTATCCTCAAGAACAGAATAAAAAATAATCATTTCAGATCACAATCTGTTCTTGGGAATAGAATCGTTACCAAACGTGCCTTTAGTCACCACAAATTCCTCTTTGGCCAATGTGAAGAAGCCGTCTTTATTGACCAAAGAAACCTTAAAAAAAAAAAAAAGGACTTCACCATATTGACTAACAACGGCACGCCAATTCCGAAAAGGACATGTTGCCGACTTCATCACATTTTCTACTCAAGTCATCATCAAGTTTTTTATTGCATTTTTTTTTCCGGTTTGACCCTAAATCATTCCTTTATTAATTCAATTTTAAATATTTAATATTTTTGTCAACTCAATTTTTTCAATTTTTTAGTTTATTTAATTTTTCATTTTCTCTTTTCTCCTTCTTCTCACCTATCCAAAGACTAAGGCCAGCAAAGTCAATCTCATTGGTTGGACTAGGGGGTGGTGAGGGCAAGGTTTAGTTCGATCAAATATGGCTTGGCAAGCTCCATGTCGGCGAGGGTGAGAGCTAGTCAAGCTTGCCCAACCATGGCAAGGCTCACCCTCACCCAAATCTAGTTGGGCGAGACCTTGGCTAGCACCACAACAACAAGGGCAAAGGGTAAAGGCTAGCCTCGTTATCGCTAGGCAAGTTCGAGATTGCCCAAATTTGGCTAGGTGAGACCTTGGCTAGCATCGTGAGGTCGACCTCACTAGCCCTAGCCTCTGGCTACTGGCCAACAGAAGAAGAAAAGAGAAAAAAAAATAGAGAGAAAAAAATAAATAAAATATTAAAATTTGACACATCAGCGGTGACTAAATAGCCGTTGTCGACTAGCATCCATATTAGCACCCATTTACCAAAATTGATAGGATAGGTTGAATTAGCACAAATGCAAAATATTTAAAATTGAATTGACAAAAAAAAAGTTTATGATTAAATTGAAAAAATTGCAATAAGTTTAGAATTGTTTTGATAATTTTCTTTTTTACAATTAGTGATGGAACACATTGCTACAAGATACAATATATCATTTTCTAGTTGGCAAATTGGCATATTGTCGTTTGTTCTTATCCCATCTAACCATCAAGACCCTGTTTGGTAACGTTTCTATTTTCATAATTTCTATTCTCCTGTTCCTCGAACAAAAAAAAAAAAAAAAAAAAAAAAAATCCGTTTCTTAACATCATTAGTTTTTTAAATCACTTTGAAATAGAAAAGTGGTTGAGGAATAGATTTGGAATAAAAACAAGAAGTAGAAAAAAAGTAATTTCTTATTCTTAAAAATAATTTATAGAAATAAGTTTTTTTCTTTTCTTCTTTATTGACTGCCACCCCCCACTATCGTCTGTCACCTACCGCTGACCAACCATCGTTGCCCACCATTGTTGACCTACTGCTGTCGTTGCCAAACGTTGTTGCTGCCAATGATTGTCGATGTCGCTGTTGTCGCCAACCCCCACCATGGATGACCACCAACGACGCCGCCTGCCGCCACCGATTGCCGATGCTCGTTGTTCACTGCCACCAACAACCACGGTTGACTACAGATCCACGACGACTGATGGTGACGAGTGGCGGGTGGCATCATTGGTGGTCATCGGCAATGGCCGTAAGGAAGAATAAGGAAAAAATTAAAAGAAATTATACATTATAATAAATTTTGTGAATTGTACCATTCATATTATTTTACCATTTCGATAATTGATATTTTGTATAGTTACTAAACACGTTCTTTTATTGAGAAGTTATTTCGGGGAATAGAAATAGAAAAAGACTATTTTTTAAAAGAAATTGTTTCCCGAAACAGAAGCGTTACTAAATGAATCCCAAGGAAAAGAAATTCTACATTATAATAAATTTTGTGAATTGTACTGAATATATTCCTATTCTTTTACTATTTTGAGAATAGAAATTTTGTGTGGTTACTAAGGGCACGTTTGATAATGTTTTTGTTCAAAAATTGTTTAAGAGAACAGAAATAGAAAAAAATATTTCTACTCCGGGGAACAATTTTTGAACAGAAGAAGGCATTTGGTAAACTTGTTACAGGGAATAAAAAAATGAACAAAATACGTTTGGTAAATTTGTGTTCTTTTTTTTTTTTTTTCTTTTAATTTCTTAATATTTTTATTTTTTATTTTTTCTTCTTTTGGCCGGTCGCGGGCCTTGGCCATGGTCGGCGACCGGCCGACGAGGGCCGGCGGCCTCACCCGGCCACCGGCGAGGCTTAGCCTCGCCGGGCCACCGCCAGGTCAGCGAGCCTCACCAGGGGCCGGCAACGCTCGGCCTTGCCGGGGGCCAACGATGCTCCGGCAAGGTCGCCGGCCCTCGACGGCATCGCCAGCCCTCAACGGTCGGTCGTCGGCCACGGCTGAGGCCGGCGACCGGCCAAAGAAAAAAGAAAAAGAAAAGAAGAAAAAAAAGAGAAGAAAAAGAGAGGAGAGAGAAAATTTGTTCTTAAAAATTGTTCTAGAAACAAGAAACATGTTTTTTTTGTTTCTCATTTCTATTCCAAATGTGTTCCTAGGAATAAAAAAATAGATTTGGAACAAAAACACAAACAAACGTGTTTCTATTCTTTTTTTGTTCTCTGGAACAAAAAAACGGAAATTTTGTTCATAAACAAAAAAAAAAAAAGAACGTTAACAAACATGGCCTAAACGTCTTTTTTTTTTTATTGAAAAATTATTCCGATGAATAGAAATTGAAAAAGATTATTTTTGAAAAAAAATTATTTTTCGAAACAGAAACGTTACCAAATGAATCTCAACGTGCCAAAAAAATGTATAAACCTCATCAATTTCACCGCATATAACTCTAGCCGTTACGACTCATGACATACGAGAGAATCCTTAAGCGAAAACCAAGGGTAAGATCAGGACAAGTTTGATCCTTTCGTGTTCATGCGGAATTCCTTCCTTAAGATCTATCCAGCGAAACCTCCTCAACATCGTGCTCAGCAAACCGTATGCCCACCAAGTCGGTCAATTACGAAGCACGTACAGGCGGTGGCAAACTCCATTAAATCTTTGAAATTTTAAGACTTTATTATATTTTCGTGATAAATTTTAATACGTCTAGTGCATTTGTCACTTAAAAAAAAAACTGATCAGGAACCACATCACTCAGGCACTCTTTACTGTCAAACTTACAAAATGCCGAAAGCCATAACTCTCCTCATTTATGATCTCATTTGGATGAAATGAAATGATAGAAATTCGATTGCCTGGAAACGATTGAATCGTATTGGAAGTTTCAAATCGCCACCTCCTTCCCCACCACCGCCACCACCGCCGTCAACCTTGCCATCCTCATCGACGCGTCCACCCCATTCCCTTCAACCTCCTCGTCCATCTTTCCGCACGATGCCTCCATCACCTTCCTCCACTCGCTCTCTCCACCTTCGTCGCTACACATGCCGGTCCACCCCTCCATCTTCTTCACCAGCAGCTTGTGCAGCCGGTCACAGCAAGCATTCGCCAAATCAACTCACTGTTATACCAACCAAAAAAAATTTAAAAAAAAAAACACTCACTGTTACAAGCCACGAACGTAGCAAATCCGAAGCCAAATCGGAGAGAGCTGCAACTTCCTGTCGCTTGGAGTCTGCACTTACAGCAAGAACATTCCTCACCGTCTTGCGCTCGGAAACCACACCGGAGCAAGGCGGAGAAGGAACACAATGACGTAGGCCGAAGAAGCAACGAGCTTTGGGACAGAGAGCAAAGATGAGTGAGCGTCGGAGCAAGGCGGAGGAGCAACGTGCTTTGGGCAAGAGAGCAGAGATGACCCAACCCCGGAGCAAGCCGGAGAAGCAACGCAACCTAGAGAGTGAATTCTCACCCAAAATTTTGAATTGAGAAGGAAAGAAAGGAGGGAAGGGAAGCTGTAGTGTAAGGCCATTCGTTCTTCAAAGGAGGAGAGAGAAAGCGCCATTAATGTGTGCAGGCCTACTCCAAAAAAGATAAGAGAGAAAAAAGTAACAACAGGTCTATCCATGACAGTAAATTTTTAAATAGAAAAGGAAAAATAATATATTTTGTGCAGAAAAACCAGTGGGGCCGCTCATGCTCACGTGGAGCCACGCGACACTTTATTATTGGTCGGGGTACACGGTGACCTGGCACTCCGAGACCATCCAATATTTTCTCGACGGACGAGGGGAGGTCTCGGTCTGGCTTGGATGGTGGTGTGGCCGCCGGTGAGTGGTGGCAACGGTTGTAATGAATTTAAGGGGTTGGGGTTTGGGAGAGAAGATAGGGCTTGTTAGTCCAAAGTTGCTTTTAAAAGTATATTTTACATTGATTACCAAACAATATTTTCATTTGGAAATTTTTGGAGGTAAAGTCTTTTCTCGAGATGCAAAGCCCCACTTAGAGACCGAACCACATTAGATATGTAAGCTACATCTATTTAGGAACATCCATCAATGGTAACATATGGATGGAGGCAAAATCATGAGACCACGATATCGTTATTCACAAATGAAATGCCAATAATATAGATTTCATATCATTAAAACATGATGGACAAAATCAATCATTCACTTAAAAAAAAAATGAACGGGCACTCATATTCTTTTGTCTTGTGGATTCGACATAGGTCCAGCTCTCTCAAAAATCTCTATTCAATTATTCAAACTTTGTGTCGGCAATTTTATATCTAGTGAGAGCGAGAAAATCGTGCCGTGCATGGAAAAATAAGATGAACGTCTGCAACCAGTACTTGTGGCTGAGGTAGATTGAGGATCCAACATGTTGGTGCAAAGCCCGTCCCTTGTAGGACAACGGGTGACGTGAGGAAGGACGTAGGCATTTGGTTATCTTTAATTCTTTATGCCTTCCATACCTAACCACTCAAAGCGCAATTAATATGGGATACATCATGCACAAAGATACACAAACGAACCGGCCTTGAATATAATATCGTATCTTATCGCTACGATATTTAGCGATGTTGCGTGTTCAATTAGTTCGTGACTCCATCAAACTTTTGTTAATGTTCTTTTCGACCCTTTCACAAGCTCTCCATTATATTTTGGCAGGAAAAGAAGCTATCGGAATCAGTCAAGCGTGAGCAGTTGGGGCGCAATAGAGAGGGCACAGAGTATATAATGACTCCATGTGCCGCATCGTTCAATTTTCCCCCCTAGATTGTGACTAATGCCTCGTAGCAAGAGATCCAGACATTACTGCCCTGGAAGAACTCGTGTGACGAATCGTCAGCTTCCACTCGCCACGGCACTTAAACAATATCATGAGCGGCTCCCGCCACTCAATCTTATCTTTGACTCTTGGACGGGAAGCCTTTTGGCCGCATCTCCTCCGGATTTAAGCAAATCACAACCGTACAAATCGTGTGGGTCCCGCTACAGCTCATACCCCCTCGTCTGTACTCCCACTTCCCACCCTATAAATAGGGCGCCCCAGTTCGCAGTTGAGCCCCGCGCTCACTTGGGGAGTCTTCCTTGAGATTTCTCTGGTGATCCGCTAGCCTTGAGCGATGAAAATGGCTTCCTCCAGGGTTTTCCTCCTGTGTGGCCTGCTTCTGGCCGTTCTCGTTCTCATGGTCGCGCAGGTCTCGGCTCGTGACCTTGCTGAGGAGACTCAGTCACGTGAGTGCTCTCGACAATGAAGTCTTCCCTCAATTTACTTATCTTGTTCTCTTCAGTTTGATGGGAAACACATTCTCACTTTTGACGTGTATATATGTTTCCGAGTGATTGTCCGTCGTGCAAGCACTCATGTTTGTTAAAGGCAGACAGACAAATAATCATGGAAAATTATTTGTAGAAATGTTTTTTTTTTTTTTTTTTTTTTTTTTGGTAGAGGCAAGTATAAATAAATGGAGAAAGCCACCACCCATGGTGGCGGCGTAATGGTTGGGCACTAGTTCCTTTCATGAGAGATCCGGTGTTTGAATCCCTACGTTGTCTGCCTTGTTGGAAAGGAACCCACGACTTATCCGGGGAGCAAGAGTGGTGGTGACTCCACTCCCTCTAGGGTTTACTCCACCGCGAAGCGGTGCACGGAAGTTTTCTGAGTTACAAAAAATAAAAATATATAAATAAATGGAGAAAGCCAATATACACAAAACTATTTGTAGAAATGTTTTTATCGAGGCGATAGACGAAACGAATTGCAAACTTGATTAAGAGGGTTCCGTCAATGTCTTGTTAGCTTCCGTTGTTCACGGTAGATTAATTCATTTATGAATTTTGAGAAAGGTATGTTGTAGAATAAGATGTGATGTACATCATAAATAGGTCATAAAGAGGTCAACAAAACGGTAGTAGTTTCAATAGTTGCATCTTAACTTACTACTCTACGTATTTGTACAAACTAAGTTAGATTACATGTTATCTGTTAGTGGACTCGGATATGATCACATACTCTGCGTTTATATTTCAGAGGAGAGCGTGAAAGAGGCTAACTACGGCCAAGGATATGGTGAACACGGCCACGGTGGAAAGGGGTATGAAGGTGGCTATGGCGGTCACGGTTATGGCGGTCACGGTTATGGCGATCACGGTTATGGCGATCACGGTTATGGCGGTCACGGTTATGGCGGTCACGGCCACGGTGGTCATCATGGTGGTCACCCTCCGTAAGAAACCGAAGATGTCAAGCACTAGATAATGGACTCAGTTGGGTCCATCATCCTGCTGGGAATGTAGGGGAATGTAGGAGAATATATGCCACGTAACTCATAGAAGCTTAAAAGCTTCTGCAATAATGGTTGAATAAAATGGTTTCTCCACTGTCATGAGCAGCTTTGCTGCGTTTCAGATGGTTCTTTTGGTGATTTCAAGTACGAGTCGTCTCAAATGTCCACTGATGTTTGCATGTGAATGAATAAAACCCACTTTAATTGGCGACAAATTCTATCCCTTAGCTCTGTATAGCAAGTGCTATTTCTCGAGTTTCCCATCTTTTTCTTATTGGAGACGTCGGATTCAGCTCAGGGTATGAGAACGTATATTAGACATGAGGACTCCCGAAGTAAGTGCAAGTTATGCAAGCACGCATGGTTATGTTTTAATTCAATAAATACTAGCGGGTAGTATTGTGCTCTTAGAATGATTATGCACCTGTTTCAACTTTGGACATGGTGACCGCGGAGGAACGTCTACTCAGGTTTCCATTATTTTATGAATAACCAACTGGAAAATCAACAACCGGAACATGTGAAAGTATTTCACGTCACCGTTGCATCAAGCATCATTCATCCGGATTTGCAAATAGCCCATGTTTTTCCCCAACCCTGGTTTCAGGAAAATTCCTTCAACTGAACTTCTGAATGGTGCTCTCGTTTATTTTTTTTTTTTATGTGGTGATAATATTTATAATATCATGACTTGTAAGGTGCGATATACTAGTCAAAGGTATGAATGAAGAAACTTTCCTTCGATCAACGATGCAAGAAAATATGGCTCTTTGCAGATTGCCTGTCGCAAATTTTTTAATTCAAAAGTAAATGTCCCATATAGTGGGCTTTTGCAACAACATAGAACCCGAAAAGGACATTACGGTGCAAAAGTCTTCTTGTCTACTCAGTCTATCACGTATGTCTCTAATCGAAATGAAACCCGGTGCGGAAATGCATTTCTACTCAACCTATTGTTAGCTGGGTTCACTCCTATGTGGAGGAAGCCCAATGAGTTGCAAGCCTAAAAAGGGCTTGAGCCCATATAATAAGTTATATGAGGAAATATGGTTTCTCACTATCTATATAAAAGGAGGTAGAGCGAGAAAAAGGAAATAGTAACAAGAGAAAAAGAGAAAGCAGAAAATGCTGGGGTTTGGGGCAATATCTGATTTACATCAAGCTGGCGTCAGAGGTCGATTCGTGGTCCGATTGAGCTGGAATTTTGTCAGCATGTTCGTGGCGCAATTTTCTCGAATCTGGACGGTTTGATTTTCGTTTAAGCTCCCTATATCAGGTTTTTCGTGGATTGATCAAAACCTGCGTTTTTGGTCAGATTTATCCTTGATCTCTTGTGAAGTTCATGTGTATTGCCAAGAATTATGTTCTTGAGGTGTTTGCTGCTATGTACCTCTAGTATTTGCTAGAGAAGAACAATTTTATTGATAGTGAAGATTTTTTCAGGTGGACTCCGGTCCCGTGGTTTTTTATCTCCTCACATTGAGGAGGTTTTTCACATAAAAAATCGTCTTGTGTTCGCGTGCTTGGTATTTATTTTACTCTACTATATCGATTCCTATTAGGTTTACACAAGAGGGGAGATTATTTTATTCCGCTGCGTTGATTCGATATTGTTCGAATTATTACCGTTCTCCCATCGAGTGGTATCGAGCATCGGGTTATTGCTTGATTTTTCTGCCTTGTGTTAAACAATGGAAACGAATATGAGTAGAATGGTTACACTGAATGGTTCAAATTATCATATTTGGAAAGGGAAGATGGAAGATCTTTTATATGTGAAAGATTTTTATTTGCCTGTATTTGCTGAGGAGAAACTAGAGAATAAAACTGATGTTGAATGGTCTATATTTCATCGTCAAGTGTGTGGTTATATCGGGCGGTGGGTAGATGATAATGTTTTGAACCATATTATTGAGGAAACACATGCACGCAGTTTATGGGATAAGCTCGAACAGTTATATGCTCGAAAGACTGGGAATAATAAGTTATTTTTGATAAAACAAATGATGGCTCTGAGATATTATGATGGTACTCGTTTGACTGATCACTTAAATTCTTTTCAAGGAATTATAAATCAGTTGGCTGCGATGGGAATCAAATTTGATGATGAGATACAAGCATTATGGTTGCTTGGTACTTTGCCGGACTCATGGGAGACGTTTCGAACATCTTTGTCTAACTCGCCCGGATGGTACGATTACCATGGATTTAGCCAAGAGTAATATTTTGAATGAAGAGATGAGAAGGAAGACACAGGGGATCATCCTCTTCACATTCGATGCCTTGGTTGTTGAGAAAAGGGGGAGAAGTGAGTCTCGAGGTCCGAGAAATAGAGATAAAAGTCGAGACAAAAGCGAGGTAAGTATAATAAATTTGCTAATGTTGAGTGCCATTATTGCCATCGAAGGGACATATTCGAGGGTTTTGTCGCCGCTTAAAAGGGACAAACAAAAGGAGAAAGGTAAAGAGAAGAAAAGTGATGATGACAGTGATGACAATCGTGTTGCTACACTTAAAGAAGACTTTCTCACTATTTTTTATGGTGATGTGGTGAATTTTGTTTCTCATGAGACCAGTTGGGTAATTGATAGTGGTGCATCCGTTCATGCTACGTCTCGTAGAGATTTCTTTACATCATACGGTCGGTGACTTCGGATCCGTGAAGATGGGAAACAATGGACTAGCTCAAGCCGTAGGCATCGGTGATGTGTGCCTAGAAACCAGCAATGGCACAAGGTTAGTATTGAGTAATGTTAAACATATACCCGATATCCGCTTGAATTTGATTTCTACGGGCAAGTTGGATGATGAGGGGTATTGCAGCACCTTCAAGAATGGTCAATGGAAACTTACCAAAGGTTCTCTTGTTGTGGCTAGAGGTGAAAAATATTCTTCGTTATACATTATGCGAGCAAAGTTGTCTACGACAAAATTAATGCAAAAGATAGCAAAGATGCAGCCGAGTTATGGCATAAGAGGCTCGACCACATCGGTGAGAAGGGTTTGTCAATATTGGCCAAGAAGAAGCTCCTTTTAGGATTGAAAAGTTCAGCGCTAAAGAAGTGTGCTCATTGTTTAGCGGGAAAACGAACGAGTTGCATTTAAAAGCACCCCTCCTTCAAGAAAGTCGGGTATATTGGATTTAGTGCATTCGATGTTTGCGGTCCTATGAAAACAAAATCACTTGGTGGCTCTCTTTATTTTGTTACTTTTATAGATGATTTTTCAAGGAAAATTTGGATTTATACCTTGAAAACTAAAAATCAAGTGTTAGATGCTTTTAAGCAATTTCGGGCTTCATTGAGAGACAAGACGGAAAGAAATTGAAATGTATCGGGCGATAACGGGGAGAGTATATTGGACTTTTTGATGAATACTGCGGACAACAAGGTATTCGACATCAAAAGACACCTCCCAAGACGCCTCGCTTAAATGGCTTAGCTGAGAGAATGAACAGAACACTGGTTGAAAGGGTAAGATGCTTACTTTCACAGTCAAAGCTACCTGGATCCTTTTGGGGTGAGGCTTTAAGTACAGTTGTGCATATATTAAATCTTACTCCATGCGTTCCTTTAGAGTTTGATGTTCCTAATAGAGTTTGGACAGGCAAAGAAGTTTCTTATGATTATTTGCGTGTATTTGGGTGCAAAGCATTTGTGCATGTTCCCAAAGTTGAGAGGTCTAAACTTGATGTGAAAACACGACAAAGTGCATATTTATTGGTTATGGACAGGATATGCTTGGCTACAAATTTTATGATCCATTTGAAAAGAAAATTGTTAGAAGCAGAGAGCGTTGTGTTTATGGAAGATCAAACAATAGAGGATATTGAGAAATCAAAGATGATTTCAGCACCACGGGTTAGTGATAATCTGGTTGATTTAGATCCAGTTCCTCTTACAAATATCCCTACACAAGTTGATGAAGAGCAGCAGGAAGTCAATGTTCCAAATAATGCACATGTTCCTGAACATGTTGAGATAGATAATACTATTCCTGAACCAGAGGCTCAATTAGATGTTCCACTGGATGTTCCAAATCCGGGAGATCCATTAGAGACCGACGACCTTCCACTAGGTATTCTGAAGATGAGTATGTATTATTGACTGATGCAGGTGAACCAAAGTGTTATGCAGAAGCAATAGAAGATGAGTACAAAAGCAATTGGTTCGATGCTATGCAAGATGAGATGCAGTCACTTTATGATAATCATACTTTTGAATTGGTGAAGTTACCTAAAGGTAAAAGAGCTTTGAAGAACAAGTGGGTATATAGGTTGAAGCAAGATGAACATACTTTACAACCACGGTACAAAGCTAGATTGGTTGTTAAGGGATTCGGTCAGAAAAAGGGTATTGATTTTGATGATATATTTTCTCCGGTAGTAAAAATGTCTTCTATCCGTGTGGTACTAGGCTTGGAGCTAGCCTAGATTTAGAAATTGAGCAAATGGATGTTAAAACAGCCTTCCTACATGGTGACTTGGAGGAAGAGATATACATGGAACAACCTGAGGGTTTCAAAGTGAAAGGGAAAGAGGATTATGTGTGTAAATTGAAGAAAAGTCTCTATGGCCTAAAACAAGCACCGAGATAGTGGTATAAGAAATTTGCGTCAGTTATGATAGAACAGGGCTATAAGAAGACTTCCTCGGATAACTGTGTGTTTGTCCAAAAATTTTCTGATGGTGACTTTATTATTCTCTTGCTTTATGTTGATGATATGCTGATTGTTGGCGGGAATGCTTCAAGAATTGAGTTATTGAAGAAACAGTTGATCAAGTCTTTTGCCATGAAAGACTTGGGCTCGGCAAAGCAGATTCTTGGCATTAGAATTACCCGAGATAGAGATGCTAAGAAGTTATTTTTATCGCAAGAGAAATATATCGAGAAGATCCTTCAGAAATTTTACATGGACAAGGCTAAAGTGATTAGTACTCCTCTTGCTGCCCACTTTAAGTTAAATATGATGCAAAGTCCTACAACTAATAAAGAAAAGAAAGATATGGAAAGTGTTCCATATGCTTCAGCTGTAGGAAGCTTAATGTATGCGGTGGTATGTACACGCCCAGACTTGGCGCATGCAGTTGGCGTTGTTAGTCGCTATTTGTCAAATCCAGGCAGAGAGCACTGGAATGCAATGAAGTGGATTATGAGGTATCTTCGGGAAACTTCAAATTTGAAACTCAGTTTCGGGACCGGGAAACTTGAGTTAGTTGGATACACAGATTCCGGCTTGGCAGGAGATATTGATACTCGTAAATCTACTTTTGGTTATTTGATTTCTTTTGCGGGTGGAGCTGTCATGGAAGTCAAGATTGCGAAGTGTGTTGCACTTTCTACAACCGAAGCTGAATTTATTGCGGTGGACTCGAAGCTAGTAAAAAGATGCTATGGATGAAGAAGTTCTTAGAAGAACTTGGGTTCAAGCAAAAGAGGTATGTGCTATTTTGTGATAATCAAAGCGCAATTCATCTTGGTAAGAATTCATCTTTTCATTCTAGATCGAAACATATTGATGTTAGATATCATTGGATAAGGGATGTTCTAGATGAAAAGTTATTGGAACTTGAGAAAATTCATACGGATCATAATGGCTCCGATATGATGACGAAGACTCTACCAAGAGAGAAGCTTGAACATTGCCGTTTGATAGCAGGGATGGTGAATCCCTCCACATTGTCGTGAGGGGGAGATTTGTTAGCTAGGTTCACTCCTATGTGGAGGAAGCCCAATGAGTTGCAAGCGGGCTTGAGCCCATATAATAAGTTATATGAGGAAATAGGGTTTCTCACTATCTATATAAAAGGAGGTAGCAGCAGAAAAGGAAATAGTAACAAGAGAAAAAGAGAAAGCAGAAAATCTGGGGTTTGGGGCAATATCTGATTTACATCAAGCTAGCGTCAGAGGTCGATTCGTGGTCCGATTGAGCTGAAATTTTGTCAGCATGTTCGTGGCGCAATTTTCTCGAATCTGGACGGTTTGATTTTCGTTTAAGCTCCCTATATCAGGTTTTTCGTGGATTGATCAAAACCTGCGTTTTTGGTCAGATTTATCCTTGATCTCTTGTGAAGTTCATGTGTATTGCCAAGAATTATGTTCTTGAGGTGTTTGCTGCTATGTACCTCTAGTATTTGCTAGAGAAGAACAATTTTATTGATAGTGAAGATTTTTTCAGGTGGACTCCGGTCCCGTGGTTTTTTATCTCCTCACATTGAGGAGGTTTTCCACGTAAAAAATCGTCTTGTGTTCGCGTGCTTGGTATTTATTTTACTCTACTATATCGATTCCTATTAGGTTTACACAAGAGGGGAGATTATTTTATTCCGCTGCGTTGATTCGATATTGTTCGAATTATTACCGTTCTCCCATCACCTATATCCTTCTGTCATTATCTCTCATTGTGTACTCTTTCTTTCTTTTCTTTTTTTCTGAGAAAGTAAAAGTAGGATGTGAGAAATAGCAAGGCAAGGATTGTACAGCTAATGTTGATATTAAGCTAATAATTTTTTTGGACAAAAAACACTCACTTTTGAATGTAAAATCTTGAATTTGTTGATATCTGCGTGTTGCTTTCAACGTAATTAATTTTAGATTGCCATTTTGCAAGGTCTGTACCTTATCCTCTAATAATAAAGGAAGTTAATTTTACTGAGTCAAGTCGTATAACTTTATCCACAGACTCCAAGGTGCTTTTACTTGTATAGTTGTATGTATATGTTTCGTGTGATACCAATCAGAGCATAAAAAGAATTGCTCCAATCACTGCGGATGAAGTGACAAAATCGTAAAAGCGATGAGACCATCTTTCAACAATGAACTGTTGCGTGAGATAAGAGAATTCCTTACGGATATCGTGTACCTTGAACTACGCAATCATTTAAAAAATATCAAGTTATAAGCAAATGATACAAGATATATATGTGCATGGTAATTGTTTTTGCTAAGGCTGTTATTAGATAGCACATGTTGAAGAATCAACTATAATGTATGATCAAATTCATTGCACTATCAGGTATATCGTAAATTATTTCTGAGGGATATCATATAATTACTATTTAGGTTATCATACGTCTGTATTCCTGAAGAACATCTAGAGCCCTTCATGTACTCATATTTGTATGCGTGTTAACATAGATGAGGTGCAGAGGAAAGCGATAGATGACCTAAACCTAAACCGATTTGCCACATCCCTCTCTGGTTCCTCACCGAGGCTGACTTGTATGAACTTAATGTTGATCTAGGTTATATCCGGACCAAACGTCAACTTTTCTTACGACGGCACGTCACTACCTAATCTTGGAGGCCATTTTATTGATCGTGGTCGTCAAAAACCCTGTCGCTGAAAGTTTCTTGCTGGACTTACATCATATATTTGACTTTGGAATACTTATATCTCTTCTATTGTTTTGGTTTGCCATAATTTAAAATGAAGAATAATTGAAGAATATGCATTAATTCCTCCTGATTAGAAAAAACACGTATGATTGATACGTTCCGAAAGGATGGATTGTTATGAAATTTTTGTCTACGGAATATGATGTTTAACCCCTAATTAACAATAATGATTTTTATTATATGTAAGATCTCTTATTTGAGAAATTAATTCTTGTTTAACTAATTGGAGGCACGTCACTACCTAATCTTGGAGGCCATTTTATTGATCGTGATCGTCAAAAACCCTGTCGCTGAAAGTTTCTTGCTGGACTTACATCATATATTTGACTTTGGAATACTTATATCTCTTCTGTTGTTTTGGTTTGCCATAATTTAATATGAAGAATAATTGAAGAATATGCATTAATTCCTCTTGATTCGAAAGAACACGTATGATTGATACGTTCCGAAAGGATGGATTGTTATGATATTTTTGTCTACGAAATATGATGTTTAACCCCTAGATAACAATAATGATTTTTATTATATATAAGATCTCTTATTTGAGAAATTAATTCTTGTTTAACTAATTGGAGGCACGTCACTACCTAATCTTGGAGGCCATTTTATTGATCGTGATCGTCAAAAACCCTGTCGCTGAAAGTTTCTTGCTGGACTTACATCATATATTTGACTTTGGAATACTTATATCTCTGTTGTTTTGGTTTGCCATAATTTAATATGAAGAATAATTGAAGAATATGCATTAATTCCTCCTGATTAGAAAGAACACATATGATTGATACGTTCCGAAAGGATGGATTGTTATGATATTTTTGTCTACGGAATTTGATGTTTAACCCCTATATAACAATAATGATTTTTATTATATATAAGATCTCTTATTTGAGAAATTAATTCTTGTTTAACTAATTGGACATCTCTCACATGAAAACTTAACTTTAAATAAATGTGGGTGATGTCCATATTTATAACTCATCCATAAGAAGAATTCAAAGTTAGGAAGATGAGGTCTTACTGTGTATGCCCAGTTGTCGATCTTTAGGAATACTGCATTATTTCACAAGTTTTAAAGTGTACTCAAGTCTTCACATTTATATTATTGAAACGGCGTGGTTACGTAGAAGTGAAATCCAATATTTTCCTGGATCTAATAAAAAATTTCCACTGCTTGCCCGCACATGTTTATACCCTGTCCCACCACGAGCTCTTTGGAGTCTATAACGAAGGTGCGACTTTGTGTAAATCATTCTTCATCACGAACAAACTCAGATCGATCTTAGCTTGCAAACTTGCCGAGGCAACTCATTCATCTCGTTGATATCGCTTCCCCGGACTTCTCTACATGGTTTGTATGTATGATCAAATGGCACTCCCTACTAATGTTTCTTATGAATTAATCATCTCTCGTCATTCTTACAATGAGAAGCTCGTGATAGTCAGGGAAATCCGGGCACGTAAATATTATCTCATTCGAATGAAATGATTTGACAAAAACTTGGCAGTGGAATTTTGAATCCCATCACATAGGTGATAGTTCTAATCTCTACTAGGAGAAAATGTCATATAGTACATATGCAGATGATGTACTGATGAGATATAGTACATATAGTACCATGAACCGATGACAATCATGAGCATGTTGGAAATTAATCCAGAGAAATCAAATTGTTTGTTATAATCAAAACATTAATGTAAAGAATATGATAACAACTTTATAGTATCCTTCCTTTTACCAATCTTGGAGAAGAAGAAAATAAGATATCACTGAAAAATAACATAAAATTGGAGGTGAGGTACGGATATCCGAATCTTCTTAAAGCAATTAATGTTAGGGAAATCCCTTATGATGTTTTGAAAATGACAAAATAAATCAAAAGCTACTAACGTGTTTAATGGTTAAGCAATAGACCATGCAGATGATAGAACATGTAAAGGATATTGTCAAAGTCTGAAGACGGTCAGCAGACTGAACAGAACATATGTCCAAAATATATTTTGAAGATTTCCAGACTTCTGTGTCAAAGTCTGAAGACTGCCAGACTTTAGTGTCAAAGTCTATTCTACATCAAAAGTCAACCAACTCTGACAAATTCCAGACTGAATGTGAATGAAGAACCAGAAAACAAATTCTATACCGAAGTTGAACCAGAAGACAGACTCTATACTGAAGCTGAACTTATTTAAACTGTGTTCAGACCTTAAAGCTAAAACTGTTCAAAAGCATAATATGTTCAAACTTAGATTGTAAAGTCTATTGCACTCAGACTTTACATCCAGATTCAACAGAACGTAACACAAGCCCCAATCATATAACGGCTAGTGATCTGATTTGGATTCTACATCAAGATTGATTTGATTGACTCAATCTAATTGATTGACAATTGGATCTTGAAGATAAGAACTTTCTATACGAAAAAGCTCTACTTATGGAACCAAGATTTTGTTTGTATGGGCGATCGGAATCAATTTGGGATTTTACTTTTGTCACTCAACGTCTACCAAATCTTCTAAATACAGAGCTATCCAATGGGTAGATTGGAAAACGATCCTCAAGATACTGTCCAACGGCTAGTTTAGAAGTGGAGGAGTATTAGGAGATGAAGAATCGATGAGCAAGTAAGAGACGAAGCGTAGAATTTATAATTCCAAAGTCTGAGCGACTTTCGATCATACACTTGTCTCTTGTGAGCTTAAAATCGTGAGAGAAATACCAAAAGAGTGACTTAGTAAGATAGTGTGGTCTAATACTAAGTGTTTGCACTCAAAGTTGTAATTTCTTGTTGATTGCATAGTGGAATCCAGCCAAGAAGGCTATTAGCGTGGGAGAGTGGACGTAGGCTTGGATTAAGCCGAACCACTATAAACCTTGTGTTCTTATTTTCTTCCCTAAATCTCTTTATTTTGTTCGTAGTTCTATTTAACTGCTAAAGTCTGATCTTGCTCAAAATCTGCCACTCTTTAGACTCAGTTTCAAAAGTCTATTGTTATTCAGACTCAGGTTAAAAGTAAATGTTTTCATTGCAATTTGTAGAATCTGTTTTTACACTTATTCACTCATCTCTAGGTATTTATACTAGCACTTTCAATTGGTATAAGAGCCAAGTACTCGATTTATAAAAGTATTTTTACTTTTGAGCTAAAGATCTTTTATGGCTAGTATCTTGGCACCAAGACTTATGAAGGGACAAAGCAACACAAGGTCACCATATTTTGATGGAAAAGAATATAACGTGTGGAAGAACAAAATGAAGGCATTCCTAAGATCCAAAGATCCCTTGGAATGGGATGTTATGAAAAAATGAATCAATCCCAATGCTGCGTCCAAATCAAATAAGAATGGCAAAGACAAAGAAACAAAACCCCCTGCTCCTATGTCTCGGACGGAGATGTCCAAAAGAGAAGCGCTTGATGCAAAAGCTATTTATTTTTTATATTGTGCCTTGTCTTCTGCTGAATATAACAGAATATCTTCATGTGAAACATCAAAAAAAGTTTGGGATAGACCTCATGTTACATATGAAGGGACCGATCGTGTAAAAGAGACAAAAGTAAACTTCATACTCGACAAATATGAATCCTTCAAGATGAAGCAAGGAGAGTTAATTGGAGATATGTTTAGCCGTTTTACAAAAATTGTAAATGGTTTAGCATATCAAGGTCAATCAATTTCCTCCCTAATAAAGGTCAACAAACTCTTACGAGATCTCTCAAAAGATTGGAACAATGTCAAGACCTCAATCCGGGAGACTCAAAAGATTATGCCACTCTCTGTTGATGAATTGATTGGCACTCTTCAATCGTAAGAAGTGGAACAAATCAACGACGAAAATCCCGAAGGTAAAAAGTCCATCGCTTTAGTATCTAACGTTGTTTTTGATGAAACAGACTCAGAAAATGACATGGACGACGAAAAACTTGTCTTTATGGTTAAGAAATTCAAAAAGCTGAGTAGAAAAGGAAGGAAATTTGATGAAAGAAGACAATATGAGCAGAATGGCCAGAAAAGAACAATAAAAGAAGATGATGAGCAAGGAAATATATGCTTGATGGTACATTCAGAATCTAAGTTTGACTCAGACACAGACTTAGAATTAGAGTCTGACTTAGACATAGACTCAGAATCCGACGAGGAAATCAAGATAAGCCATTAAAAAATTATTATCAAAGTTTCAAGGTATATAAATGAGCTTTGCTTAAATTTCAAATCTTCTCTTAAAAGGATCTCTGAACTTAAAAAGGAGAATTCTCGGCTAAGGAAACAGGATATTTCTCAAAAAGAAAATTTTGAAATTTTGCAAAAAGATTTTCTACAAACAAAAAAAGTCGAGATTTACTTGTTAAAGAAAATGATTCTTTAAAAAAGGAATTTTCAAATATTTCAACAAAATTTTCAAATGGTTCAAAAACATTAGAGCATATTCTTTCGATACATGTACCTTACTATAATAAGTTGTGACTTGGTTTCAATAAGGAGAGTGATTCTCTAATTGATTTTTCTAAAGTTAAGGAGAGACTTAGACAAAGACCTCCAAAGGCATTTTACAAAAATCATTTTCAAAAAGTGTTTGGAAAACCTGTTGATGGAAATGCCCTCAAGTGTTCAAATTGTGGAGATTCGGAACACTTTGAGAAAGATTGTCCTAAAGTCTGGAGACCTGTTGCGAAAGATTGGATAAAAACAGCATATTCTACTAATTCTCATGGACCCAAAAAAAAATTGGCACCAAAGAAAAGATGAGTGATTTTTTGCAGGAAATAAAGGAAAAGAAGAAAGAGAATTTGGTAAGGAATGTATTTTTTTATTTGGGCACATAATTCTCATTATACTTGATATTTGATATATTCTTGGTTGATTCAGATTTTATAATGATCATATTTTGTTTCATTGAAGAAAGAATCGTATGATTTGTTTGTGATTCATAAGTTGAGATTTGATTTAATACGTGTAATTATTTGAGATAATTCAAATTATTTTGTCTAATTTTATACTCTCAGATTTAGTCATATTTTGCTAAGTGAAAATCTATTTTACGTGGTAATGTAAAATATTCTTAGATACTCAAGGATTTTATTCTCTCTGTTTTTTATCGTACTATGACTAAGTGAGAATTTATTTTTCAAAATATTATTGTGCATAATATTCTTTCTTTGAATACTTTGTTATGTTAAATTAAAAAAGAATATTTGATTATGGAGATTTTATATTTTACTCTAACGTCATGGAAGGATCCAAATTGATGGATACCAAAAAAGAAATGAGTTGATTGCAGGAAATTCAATAAGGCAAGAATGATTGCGAATCTACGCAGATTTTGGTGCAATAAGAAAAGAATCTCAGGCGAAGATTGGTAATATTTTTTTTAATCAATGGTATATTTCAAACATATACCATGGATAAGAGAATATTTTTTTATCATCTCGCCTTGCAAATTTCTATGTGCATTTATCATGATTTTGGATGATTGTTTATTATATTACGAATATCTTTTGTCATAAATATAAGGTATTGCAATTTTGGCACATGATAGAAATATTTATTTTCCTTTTGCAAAATGCATATATGAAATTTATGCTCAAGGAAATCTCTTTGATCTCGAAAGATATTACTGCATATTTATGGATAATCTTGCTATATTCTTATAAGATATATTATATTTAGCAAGTTTGATCCAAAAATCAAAAGAATATATTACATGACATTTTTGCAAAGATGATTATCTATTATACAAGATTTTGCAAGTGACAAAAGAATCTTTCGAAAGCTTGATCTGAAAATACTATCTTTTGGACGTTCAAAGATTCTCTACCTTGTGCAAAGTTTTTGCAAATTATTGAGGAAATCCCTTATGTGTCATACGAAAGATTGAGTAGTCCTGAATTTTTAATAATTGATCATTTTATATATGCTATTCAATTATTTTTATTTGAAGAAAGGTTATTATATATTACGTGGATATTATTACAGCTTATTTGTGGAAAAAAGTTTGTTAAGTTGATGTAGGTTGAATTCGAGACGAGCCTGATTAAAGAAAATAAATTTTTGCCTCGAATTTCAAAATGCAAGTGATCGTTGCGAATATTGTTGCTACAAAGGAAAAAAAGGAAAAATATTCTGCTTAACATGCACAAGCCACAATTAATGCTATTCGCAAATATTGTCATGATGATAAGGGGGGAAAACAAATCTAAGATAAATGAGAGAATCGTGGTCATTTCAAAAAGGCAACAAATTGAGGGGGAGCAATGATCAATTATGTAAAAATCTTTTTGGATTGATCGTGATCTTGTTATGGATGGAAGGAAAAGGTAAATGCGTTAGAATTTAAGTTCTACAAAATCCCGTTAGTACATCTCTTATTACCTTTTGTCATTAACAAATCTCTTATTGATATTATCATTTTGTTATGACAAAAAAGATAAGTGAATTTTATAATGCATCTGTGATTTTTATTGGATATTTGTTGATATATATGATCGAAGTGAGCTATATTGCATACTTTTGATATTCGATTTACCTTATCAAAGCTGATTTTTTGAAAATTATGTTTCATGCAAGATATATTTATCATTTTATATTCTCTACATGATACTATATCTATTATCGCTTTTTGATTATAACAAAAAGTGGAAAAATATATGAATATGCATATGTGTTGATTGGTTGATATTACTTATTGCATAATATTAAGCTGCGATTATTTTTTCTATATATTGTTATGCTCAATCTATTTGATATCTACTGATATCCTTTGATTTAACTTAATATTTTTAAAAGCGTGTTTACAAATCTACATATTCAAAGATTGTTTTGTCATCATAAGAAATGGAGAGATTGTTAAGGAAATCCCTTATGATGTTTTGAATATGACAAAATAAATCAAATGCTACTAACGTGTTTAATGGTTAAGCAATAGACCTTGCAGATGATAGAACATGTAAAGAATATTGTCAAAGTCTGAAGACGGTCAAAAAACTGAACGGAACACATGTCCAAAATATATTCTGAAGATTTCCAGACTTCTGTGTCAAAGTCTGAAGACTACCAGACTTTAGTGTCAAAATTTATTCTACATTAGAAATCTGCCAACTCTAACAAATTCCAGACTAAACGTGAATGAAGAACCATAAGACAGATTCTATGCTAAAGCTGAACCAGAAGACAGACTCTATGCTGAAGCTTAACTTATTCAAACTATGTTCAGACCTTAAAGCTAAAACTGTTCAGAAGCAGAATATGTTCAGACTTAGATTATAAAGTCTATTGCACTCAGATTTTACATCCAGATTTGACAGAATGTAACACAAGCCACAATCATATAACGGCTAGTAATCTTGTTTGGATTCTACATCAAGATTGATTTGATTGACTCAATCTAATTGATTGACAATTGGATCTTGAAGACAAGAACTTTCTATACGAAGAAGCTCTACTTATGGAAACCAAGATTCTATTTGTATAGGCGATCAGAATCAATTTGGGATTCTAGTTTTGTCACTCAAATGCTACCAAATCTTTTAGGTACAGAGCTGTCCAATTGGTAGATTGGAAGACGATTCTCAAGATACTGTCCAACGGCTAGTTTGGAAGTGAAGGAGTATTTAAGGAGATGAATGACCAATGAGCAAGTAAGAGATGGAGCATAGAATTTATAATTCCAAAGTCTGAGCGACCTTTGATCATACACTTGTCTCTTGTGAGCTTAAAAGTTTGTGATCGTGAGAGAAATACCAAAAGAGTGACTTAGTGAGATAGTGCGATCTATTACTAAATGTTTGCACTCAAAATTGTAATTTCTTGTTGATTACATAGTGGAATCCAGCGAAGAAGGCTATTAGTGTGGAAGAGTGAACGTAGGCTTGGATTAAGCCGAACCATTATAAATTTTGTGTTCTTATTCTCTTCCCCAAATCTCTTTATTTTGTTCTTAGTTCTATTTAATTGCTAAAGTCTGATCTTGCTCAAAATCTGCTGCTCTTCAGACTCAGTTTCAAAAGTTTGTTGTTATTCAGACTCAGGTTAAAAGTAAAGGTTTTCATTACAATTTGCAGAATCTGTTTTTACACCTATTCACCCCCTCTAGGTGTTCATACTAGCACTTTCAATTAGTTCATACTAATGATGTTTTGTAGATTCATGAACTATGCCTCCTAAGATACAACACCTTGAACCTATTTGGATTAGCACTATGCAAACAGGACTCAGTCGAACCATTTAATTGAACCATCACACCCAGAAAAAAATGGAAGAGTAGAAAAGTATATCAAAGCTCTTTTGGAATCGAGTCGAAAAAACCAAAAACCCCAAAAGCCATCAAGAAGCTCTATGATCCTATCTATTTATAGAGCTTTTTAGTTCATGTACAGAAAAGATACATAAATTAAATAGACGTATGTATCCACGAAATTCATGAATCAAGAGATACGCGAATTCAAAAGATTCATGAATCCAAAGACACGTGTGTGAAAGCTAATATGAGCACTTAGAGGGGGTGAATAGGTGTAAAAATATATTTCCAAAGGTGAAGTGTGCAACTTAAATCAACAAAGATTATGAAAGGAAATTAGACTCTTGTAAACAAATCGAGGGGGTGGATAAGCCTTATTTGATGGTTTAGAAACTATCAATGATGATAGACTTTGAGTCTTGAGTCTGGTAGTCCGGAGGTCTTCAGACTTTGATGGAAGAGTCTACAAATCTTCAGACTAGATTGATGGAAACGTTTTGTCAACTTCAAAACACTAAATGAAGTTTTCTCCAACAATCTCCCCCTTTTTGATGATGACAAAACTTTCCTGCAGATTTGGATAACTTTGACCTGCAAAACATTACTCAAGCAAATATGGATATCTCATAAAGATAAATGGCTTAGTAAAAATAATACTAGAATCCGCATCCATTGAAAGTAGGTTAGTTTTGTAAATGAACAAAGTCATGAGATATCAATAGTACTTAAGATAAACAAACGTTCAAATAGTCAAATCCAAATCCAGTTCAAATCCAAACAGCCAAACACAAAAGTCAATTCAATCAAACATAATCGACACAAAAGTTCAAAAAGTAAGTTCAAAGTTCAAAGTTCAAAGTTCAAAATCAAATCTGCACTACATCTCTCCCCCTTTTTGTCATCATCAAAAAGGTAGAGATGAAAAGAAAATGGAATTAAGACTGCTTGGGAACACAAACAAGCTGGAAATCTCCCATTAACTGGACAATCCCTTCTAGCTTTTTCAAATCCTCCTTCAGTTGCGCCACATCTTCACTCTTGGCATTTGCTTGAACTTGAAAAGCAAGGGCATGAATTTGATCATGCAAAGAAACTGAAGAGGTTTAACCTGCATTTTGCAAGTTTTGTACTTCGCATCCCAGAGCATATATTTGACCTCGCATCTCGAAAAGAACATCAAGTATTCTGCGAAAGTCTGCTGAATTATCAATCTGAATACTGGCTTCTGCACGATCAGACGGTGTATAAGCAGATGATGGCAAATCAGCATGGTCACGCAAATTGGGCGATGAAACATCATGTCATTCTCAGGAAATTGAGAGGCATAGATGTTCTCTGGATCTGTTGGAGAACGACTTACTCCTTCATTGGTGGCAAGGAAAGAGGGCGTTCCTCTTTTCTCAAGATCTCCCCTGTTTCCATGCCTTCAGGTGGAGAAAAGTGTTCCTCATGCTCTGCTTCCGCTTGATCTCCTTTCTCCTCTTCTTCTTCTTCCTCAATTCTTTCCTCCTCTACATCTCTCTCCTCTGCTTCTAAATCTTCTTTCTCTCCAGTCCTCTGTTCTGTCTCATCCTTGTCTTTTTCCTGTCCCTCCGTTATTTCTGGAACAGAACGACTCAAGTTCTTCAATGCCATAACAGAAATGGTGATATCATCATCATCCTCTTCATCCTCAGTGATGAGAGCTCTTCTTTTCTTAGATGGAGCAACCATGGGCTCCTTCCCTTTTCGCTTTGCCGCCGAAGAGACTGAATGAGTCTTGACAAGGGTTTTCACTTTGAACTGCTCCAAAGCTTTGTTGAGTTCCTTCAGATGCAATTTAGAGACCATTTTTAGTCCCACCACCATTTGATCGCATGTTCAAACACAGAGAATCCGGGGAGACTGAACGTTCAAATGTCTGAATAACTTGATCACAAGAGCCCATGGTTGACCCTTATCCTTCACCATTCTTCTGTACATGTGGAACATAATAGTGTGTGGAAGAGAGAACTTTTTTCCCAGCATTGATGGCATACATTAGCTTTGCCTCCGAGTTTGAAACGTCAGTTTTCGAAGTAGATTTTGGTCTGAGGCAATTAATCACAATCTTGTGAAGCAAAATGTTGGACGCATTCATCCTCAAATAGGAAATCTTCCCTTCCGTTGTTCTATCCTTAACAAGCTCGATCGTTGCACGAGCAACAGACGCACTAATAGGTTGATATCTCACTTTTTCAACCCCAATCACATCAGCCAATGTATTCATGTCAACCACATAGTCCTAATCTCGAACACTAAAAGAGAATCTACTCGCATCCAAGAAACTGAGATTCGAATAGAAATAAGCAGTAAGTTCAGCATGAGCTTCTGTAGTTTCAGAACAAAATTGTTCGAGTTGAAGAAGACTGAATTTTTCCCGCAGATTGACATTCACAGAGTCAAGAAAATCAAAGTCCATACTTCTAGGGTTTATCACCCAACGCTTCAACAACTTAGAGTACAGTTACTTGTATTCCTCTGATTGAAACAAATCCGTCCTTTTGCTCTGGATTTTTGCTGCAACACCCATTCTAGGTTTAAACTGACTGTACATCATATCATCGTCATTCCCATCTGGTTGACTCAGCCCTCCAACACGTGGATCGCCTGGGATATTTGCTAATGCCTCTTTCGCCGACCCAGCAGGGGCAATTCTCAATTGTTCCATTGTACGTAAATAGAAAGTTTCATTTATATATCCTTTTTCTTTAGTAAATTCATCAATGTAGTTCAACGGAGTACCACTCCTCTTTAAAGCACGATAAAACTTATAGGTAAAAGCGGGCTTATGAGTTCTTATGGGTTCTGCGTCTTCGATGATTTCTTTCTCTTCTCGATGTGCAACATCCTGAGGTATAAATGGAGGAGATGGACGCTGCTGAGAATGTTGTGGGCTATGCTGCTGTCTAAGAGATTCTTCTTCCTCGGTGAGATCAAAGTGTGTAGGCCCCTGCTGTGGTCCTTTGTTCGCGATCCTCGAAGACTTTCTTTAGGACGACATCTTTCACAGTCTTTGAGAGATTCCAAGCTTGTTTCCCAAAAAAGATGAAAACTTTTCGAGGATTAAACAAAGGAAGAAGACAAAAGTGGAAGATCGGTGCTCTCTTAGGGTTTTTGTGAGTAAAACGAAGAAGAACCAACATTATATAACGCAATCGAAGCAAGGCATACGAAATACCGTAAAAAGGAAATATAAAAAATGTCTTTTAAGAATAACTGCCTTTTCAAAAATTAGATAACTGTCATTTCAAAAATAACTTCTTTTTCGAAAAGGAAGGATTGCGCTAATCATGAAAAATTGGGATAATAACACCAATTAATTTTGGATAGATGATCGTACCTTTTCAAGATTTGATCCGAGAGATAAGTTTTTAAAATAGAAATAACTTACAATCGTAGATCTTGATTATCTGAGTTTGAGTACCTTTAGACTTTCAGTCTTGAGTTTGAATTTCTTCAGACTTTAAGATATTAAGTCTGGAACGAATAACTTCAAATTGATTTTTCTCCAAAGGCTTTGTAAATATATCCGCCGGTTGATTCTTTGAATCAATAAACTGAATCGAAACTTCTCCATTTTAAACATGATCTATAATGAAATGATGTCGAATCTCTATATGTTTTGCTCTTGAATGAAGAATTGGATTCTTGGTGAGATTGATTGCGCTGGTGTTGTCACATTTGATTTCAGTGCATGAATCTTCAATTCCAAAGTCTCTTAACTGTTGTTTTATTCACAGAATTTGTGAACAACAACTTTCAAGAGCTACATACTCTGCTTTTGCTGTAGAAAGAGCTACTGTGTCACGCCCCGAACCCCGAGCGTGCACACATCCCACTGCGGTCGATCAAATATGCGACATCCCAAGATACGTCGCCGACCCATTCATTTAATTACGCATGCGGAAGCGAAACAAATCCCCTGACAACATTTAACTTGGGATAGAGAAGCAGGCAATCAATCACAGTATCAAACACTTATTCACAAACACATAGATTTAAATACAACACTGGACTGTCTACAAAAATAGACCAGCTCGACAAAAGGGGAATTATCATAAAACCAACTAGCGGGACATGTTCTCCAATCCTTATGACTTCATCACCGCAACTCCTCAAGGTCAACCAAGGTTATCTGCTCGCTCCGTCCACCAAGGACCTGAAATTTTAATCCCACAACCGAGATGAGACGATGTCTCAGCAAGTTCAACCCCCTAAACCCCTATTAGAAAGAAAATACGCCCCGGGTGGCCTAGCCACGTCACACAAAGACCTACCTCGCATTAGTCTTCATCTGCAGGTTAGCACAGTTTAAATAATTCAACCACGTGCAATTATGATAACCAAACAATTGCGGCACAATCACATCATCAGAAAAATTCAACCACTTGGATCGTCTCAGCGATCAATCGACTCGGCCGATTACATATCATCCTAGCAAATCAATCACTACTTCTAATCACGACCCTATAGGAAGGTTTAACAACCAATGTCAATCACAGCCCCCACTCGGCAAAATTATAATTAGTGGCATCATGGCCCCACTCGGCACAACCTTTAAAAAGGTAGTTAGATCCCGGCCCGATGGGCACGACCTCTAATAGGTGGTAATTCACGACCCGGTTCGGCGCGACTTTTATCAGGTGGCAATTCACGGCCCCACTGGGCGCAACTTTTATCAGGTGGCGAATACAACCCCACTGGGCACGACCTCTAATAGGTGGTTAATCACGGCCAATCTCCCATAAATTTTGACACTTGGGACTTTATAAAAAAAAAAAAAAAAATCCCTATTTATCACAATCACACTCCATTTGCCACAATCAATCATCAAATTCAAATTCTAAATACACAACAGTGATTGGCACGAAATTCTGAGAATTTAGGGTCCTGACAAAATTTTCGGAATTTAATAAATAATTAAATTTATTCCGAAAATAATTAAATAATAATATCCATATTTTTCATAATACATACTCAATTTATAATATCCAATCATCAATTTCAAAATCTGACTACACAACAAATGATCGCAAGAAATTCTAAGCAAATAAGGTCCCGAGATAATTTTCGGAATTTATTAAATAATTAATTTTTTTATTCCGAAATTTATTTGAATAATGATATTTTAATAATTTCGAATAAATATATATTATTAAATTATTTAATAATTTCGGAATACTTAAATAAATCAAAAATAAATTCCTTTAAGTCACATCAAAGCTTATATTAATATAAACATACTTAACTTTAAACTAAACACACTTTAACTTAATTAAACACTCTAATCTAATCATCAACCAAATAAACTAATCTAACCACCTAAACTTACTTAACTTAGACTAAGCACACTTAGGGCATCATTAATCGTCTAATCAAGATTTAGTGAGTTAAGCTCATCGAATTAGTGAGCCAAGTGGACCAAAAGGACGAAGATGACACGATGATCGACTTTCCTCAAGGTGGGCCAAGCATCCAGGCTCGGGAAGGCGGCCAAAATGGGCCAAAATCGAGCTGCCATACCCATTTTCTGCAATTATTGATTTGGGGCCGAGAAGGGCGGATCCAGCATCAGAATGAGCGGATGAGGGTGGCGGCAGCTCCGGCGGGCTGAGGCGGGGGCGCATGGTGGCCGAAGGTGGCTGAGCTGTGTGAGGAGCTGCTCCAGCTTCTTCTTGGCATTTTTTGGTCTTCGCACAACGAAGATGGAGGAGAGAGGCGACGGGAGAGAGGGAGGAGAAAGGAGAGAGAGGAAGGAGAAAGAGAGAGAGAGAGAGAGAGAGAGAGAGAGAGAGAGAGAGAGAGATGGGACCCTTCCTTTTTCTTTATCTTTTTCTTTAATCCAACAAAGATGGCCCACCATGACCTAAGATGACATCATCTTCCACTCACCCAATCCTCCACAATCTCTTCCAATGGGTCCAATTTCATTTTCCGCCGGGGCATAACATCTTGTACAATAATTTTTTCAATTCCACTTGATTCTCTTCCAATTGAATCAAATTGAAGACCATAAAATTAATCCGATGTCACACACTTCAATTCACATCTTCACTTGTCCATAGAACCCACTTAAGTCCTAAAAGCAAGACCAAAGGCGGGCCTACTAATTTCTCGAGCCAAATTAGCCATTTTCTGATTTAATTGCTGAAAAACTCTGATTGCATGAGAAATCTTTCAAAGATGAGTTAATATTCCTAAAATGATTTGTGACACACCCAGACTTCCAATTTCTGAATTCGATCTCAATTCCACGGTTAATTTTACTTTGGCACGATACTAGCGTGGCCCAACCTATCGGGTAGCCTTTAGAAATTTTCATGCATTTGACTTGTGGTTGATCATCTCAAGCCACAGTGTACATCTTTGAAACATTGGCGACTTTCGGTTGTCGGGGTAATCTTAAGGTTTCAAATACGAACACAAGGTATCCAATCGACTAAAAATGTGACATCCCGATTTTCCAATTCTATTTTCAATAAATTGAGACGGGCATTTCGTTGGCACGCATATAGTTCTTTTCCTTGAGTCGGCCACTCATGTGGAAACTAGTCTATCAGGTGAAGCCGTTAAGAGTTTCTAATGCATCAGACTCGAGAATTTGACCAGGAAGCGACCTTTCGACCGAGCTAATCTGCAAGGGTTATTACGGCACGATTAAAATCGATTAGAGATCGGAGATAGGTCGACTTGACAGAGGCATGTAATCAGGTGTGGGTGATTCCACAAGATCGCACAATTCTTGTCGATTGACACTGAACCGACTTTTCTATCGATTGGACCCTGTGTTCGTATTTGAAATCTTGAGATTTACCTCGACAACCGAAAGTCGCCAATGTTTCAAAGATGTACATTGTGGCTTGAGATAATCAACCACAGGTCAAATGCATGAAAATTTCTAAAGGCTACCCGGTAGGTTGGGCCGCGCTAGTATTGTGCCAAAGTGAAATTAACCGTGGAATTGAAATCGAATTCAGAAATTGGAAGTCTAGGTGTGTCACAAATCATTTCAGGATCATTGAATCATCTTTGGAAGATTTTTCATGTAATCAGAATTTTTCAGAAATTAAATCAGAGAGCGGCTAATTTGGCTCGAGAAATTAGTAGGCCCGTCTTTGGTCGCGCTTTTGGGACTTAAGTTGGTTCTATGGACGAGTGAAGATGTGAATTGAAGTGTGGTGACATCGGATTAATTTTATGGACTTCAATTTGATTCAATTGGAAGAGAATCAAGTGGAATTGAAGAATTGATTGTACAAAATTTCATGCCCCGGCGGAAAAATAAAATGGACCCATTGGAAGAGGTTGTGGAGGATTGGGTGAGTGGAGTGTGATGTCACCCATGATGTCATGGTGGTGGGCCATTTTTGTGGGTTAAAGAAAAAGAAAAGGGTCCCATCTCTCTCTCTCTCCTCCTTCTCTCTCCTCCCTCTCTTCTTCCTCTCTACCGTGCGCCCCCTCCATCTCCATCTTCTTCTCCTTCTTCGCACGCCCAGCCATGGAGGAAGCCGATTGTAGCAGCCCTAGCTCCGTTCGTCGGCCCCTCCGCCGCTCGTCGCCGCCGTTTGTGCCGCCGTCCGCTCGCTCGCCGATCAGCTCGCTTCCGCTCCGCCTCGGCCCCGTCCCCGAGCGGATCCGAGAACCCCGAACCAGCAAGCTGAAGACCGGTTGAAGCCAGCAGCTCCGCCCGCCGCCGGCAGCTTCGCTCGTCGCCGCCAGCTTGCCGCCGGAGCTGCCGCGGTCGTGGTCGTCGCTGTGCGTCCGCGCAAAGCCCCGCGCCCGCTTCGCCCAGCTCGCACTAGCCCCCGCCGTCGTCGCCCTCCGTCGCCGTCGCCGCCGTGAGCCACCACCGGTTGCCGCCTAAACTACCCGCCATCTCTCTCCGCCATTTCCGCGTCCGAACCGCCGCCGGAACCGCCCCATCTCCGCCTCTTCCAGCAGCGAATCGAGAAGACAGAAAATGGGTATTGCAGCCCCTTCTTGGCCCGTTTTGGCCGTCATCCCGAGCCCGGATGCTCGGCCCGCTTTGAGGAAAGTTGTTCTCCTCGGCGTCCCCGTCGTTTTGGTCCGCTCGGCTCGCTAATCCTGTGAGTTTAACTCACTAAACCTCGCTTAGAGGGTTAATTACGCTTTAGGTGTGCTTAGTTTATGTTAATTGTGATTAGGTGGTCAGTTTAATTTATTTAAGTGTGGATTATATTAATGTGTTTAATTAGCTTAAAGTGAGTTTAATTTAAGGCTAAATGAAGGTTTATATTAATATAAGTCTTGATGTGACATAAATGAATTTACTTTTGATTTATTTAAATATCTCGAAATTATTTAATAATTTAATAATATATTATTATTCGAAATTATTAAAATATTATTATTTAATTATTTTCGGAATAAATTTAATTATTTATTAAATTCCGAAAATTTTGTCGGGACCCTAAATTCTCGAGAATTTCGTGCCGGTCGTTCTTGTGCGATTAGATTTTGAAATTGATGATTGGATATTATAAATTGAGTGTGGATCGTGAAAGATATGGAGATTATTATTTAATTAATTTTCGGAATAAATTTAATTATTTAATAATCCAAAAATTATTTTGGGACCCTAAATTTTCAGAATTTCGTCTTGATCGCCTTTGTGCATTTAGAATTTGGATTTGATGAATAGATGTGGCGAATTGAGTGTTGATTGTGATAAATATGGATTTTATTCATAAAAACCTAAGTGTCGGGTTTTGATGCAAAAAATTGGATTTTAATTATTATATTAAATAGTGGGGTTTGAAAAAGTGAGATATTGGCTTTTGATTCGAAATTAGCGTGTCCCCACACATGTGAGTAATTTATGGAATATTTTTAATATGAAGAAAAATGGCCGGGATCACTATTTTAAGTGGAAGCGTTGAGTTAAATGCAAAGTGTCCTTGGGCCGAGTATGATTTGGCATGTGATAATTAAGAGGAATCGTCCCGGGCCGTTGAGCCGGACTTGCCCCTATATGGGATGCCCACGCGGTGGTTGCGGGTCGCAAGAGATTCTCGGGTCCATGCTCCTTCGGGAATGCCGTCGACGTGCGACGAAGCCGCGCTCCATGGGGGAGGCGATGCCTGGCTATATGCCGCAGATAGCCGAATACGCGAGTAGGCTATGCCCTTGTGTGGCAGTGAATAATAATTGGAATGCCTGCTAAGTGCGATTGTGATTATATGAAAGTGATGGCGTTCCAATTGTTTGAGTTCCTATTACTATCTGTGATTGGGTGATTTGAATTGTGCTAACCTGCAGGAAGGAACTGAGGCGAGGTAAGTTTTCTGTGTGATGTGGCTAGGCCACCTTGGGGCGTATTTTCTTTCTAATAGGGGTTTAGGGGGTTGAACTTGCTGAGACATCGTCTCATCCCGGTTGTGGGATTAAAATTTCAGGTCCCTAGATGGCGGTCGTGGAGGACCCGAAGCCCTAAGTCTCGGAAAGGTGGAGACGAAGTATCGGTGAACGTGTCATGCTAGTTGGTTTAGGATAGTCCCCATTTTGTCGAGCCGGTCTATTTTGATGACAGTCCAGTATTGTATTTAAACCTTTGTGTTTGTAAATGAGTATTTGGTATTGTGATTGATTGCCTGCTTTTCTATCCCAAGTTAAATATTGTCAGGGGATTTGTTTCGCTTCCGCATGCGTAATAAAATGAATGGGTCGGCGACATATCCTGGGATGTTGCATAGTTGTGATCGACCGCGGTGGGATGTGCTCGCGCTCGGGGTTCGGGGCGTGACAAAAAAGTCGGTCCAGTGCCGATCGACAAGGATTGTGCGATCTGGTGGAATCACCCACACCTGATCACATGCCCCTGTCGAGTCGACCTATCTCCGATCTCTAATCAATTTTTAATTGTGCCATAATGACCCTTGCAGTTTAGCTTGGTCGAAAGGTCGCTTCCTGGTTAAATTTTCGAGTCTGATGCATTAGAAACTCTTAACAGCTTCACCCGATAGACTAGTTTCCACATGAGTGGCTGACTCAAGGAAAAGAACTATATGCATGCCAACAAAATGCCGTCTCAATTTATTGAAAATAGAATTGGAAAATCGGGATGTCACATACTGTACTTTTCTTCCTTGAAAACCAAGACATTGTCATGCTTCCAAGTAGTTGAAAGGTGCCCGAGATGCTCTTTCTATCAACTCTGCATCCGGCTAGGTCTACGTCTAAGTATCCAAGAAGAGTAAAGTCTCATTTTTTAGGATACCAGAGACCCAAATTTGAAGTTGAGGCAATGTATTTGATGACACGTTTTGCAGCACTTAAATGAGATTCTTTAGGGTCTGATTGAAATCTGGTACAAATACAAACACTAAACAAAATGTCAGGTCTAGAAGCAGTTAGATAAAGAAGTGAACCAATGATACTCCTGTATAACTTCTGATCAACTTTCTTTCCTCCTTCATCTTTGTCTATCTTCAATGAACTCGACATTGGTATATCAGTCTTTTTGCAATTTTCAAGACCAAACTTTTTGACAAGTTCTTTGGCATACTTTTCTTAATGAACAAAGATTCCCTCCTTCAGTTGTTTCACTTGAAGCCTGAGAAATAAGGTTAGTTCACCCATCATGCTCATTTCAAACTCATCCTGCATAGACTTAGAGAATTTCTTGCACAGACTTTAATTAGAAGATCCAAAAATAATATCATCAACATAAATTTGAACAAGTAGAAAACTTTTACTTTCTCTTTTGATAAACAATGTAGTATCTATTTTAGCTTTGACAAAACCGTTCTGAATTAAAAACTTACTTAGTCTGTTGTACCAAGCTCGAGGTGCTTGCTTTAAACCATATAAGGCATTTTTCAATTTGAATACAGAGTCTGGTTTCCTTGGGTCTTCAAAACCGGGTGGTTGTTCCACATAGACTTCTTCTTGGAAATCCATTTAGGAAAGCACTTTTGACGTCCATTTGGAATAACCTGAAATTCTTATGACAAGCAAAAGCAAGTAATAATCTAATTGCTTATAACCTTGCTACTGGTGCATAAGTCTCATCATAGTCTATCTCTTCTTCTTACTTATATCTCTTGGCCACGAGTCTTACTTTGTTTCTTACGACATTTCCTTTCTCATTCATTTTGTTCCTGAAAACCCATTTAGCTCCAATGATAGATTTACCTTTCGGTTTAGGAGTCAATTCCCAGACATCATTAATGCTAAATTACCTGAGTTCTTCTTGCATAGCTTCAATCCAGCTTTCATTAGTTAAAACTTATTCTATGTTCTTGGGTTCTATTTCAGAAATAAGAGCCACATCACTAGACTCTTCGCGCCTTTTGGATCTTGTGTGAATTCTTTCATTAATATCACCAATAATGAGATCTTTGGGATGACTGGACTTATGCTTCCAGTTGCTGGTTGATTTGTTAGACTGTTGATCTTTTTCCTCATTTGAATCTTTGTTGATCATTTGTTGCTCGTCTTTTGAAGGTTGAGCTGCTTCTGGAGATTTAGACTTTGTAGAGTCTGGAGCAAGTTTGGATTCTTCAAGATGAGTATGAATCGATTGATTTTGCATAAAGTCTTGAAATTTGACATTCATTGATTCCTCCACAGATTGAGTCTTCTTGTTGTAAACTCTGTAAGCTTTGCTTGTGATAGAATATCCATGGAAAATATCTTCATTTGATTTTTCTTCAAACTTACCAACTCGATCATTTGCATTTTTCAATATAAAACATTTACATCCAAACACATGAAAATATGAAACAATGGGTTTCTTTCCTTTGAATAACTCGTAGGGAGTTTTCTCCAGAATATGCCTTAGAAAGACTCTATTAATAATATAACATGCCGTAAAAACTGCTTCAGCCCAAAAATGTAAAGATATGTTACTTTCAATTAAAAGAGTTCTGGCCATTTCTTGAAGTGACCTATTCTTTCTTTCCATGACTCCATTTTGCTCTGGAGTATATGGAGAAGAAAACACATGCTGAAAACTAGATTCATCACAGAATTTTGTAAAGTCTTGATTTTCAAATTCACCTCCATGGTATATCCGTATACTTGAAATAACATACCCTTTCTCATTTTGGACCTTTTTAGCAAACTTTGTAAAATAAGAAAAGGTTTTAGACTTACTTGCCAAGAAATATATCCAAGTGAATCGTGAATAATCATCCACAATCACTAAACATTATTTCTTACCTCCAATGCTCTGAGTTTTGGTTGGTCGAAAGAGATCCATATGCAAGAGCTGTAATACACGATTAGTGGAAACTTGATTTATTAGTTTGAATGAGTTTCTTACCTGTTTTCCCAACACGCATGGTATGCATAGATCAGACTTTCGGTATGACAGATTGGATAGACCACGAACAAGCTTCTTTGCTGAAATTTCGGCTATTTGCTTCATGTTGATATGCCCAAGTTTTCTGTGCCATAAGTTTGTTTCTTCTTGAATTGAGATTAGACATTGGGTTTCATCTGGTTTGACATCCAAGAGGTAGATATTTCCATGTCTTTGACCCGTGAAAGACTAAAATGAGTCTTTACTGGTTCCTGAACATATTTCCTCTTGAAAATTGATTTTGAAATCAGTGTCGCACAGCTGACTGATACTTAGCAAATTGTAGTTGAGTCCTTCCACTAAGGAAACATTACTGATCGTGAGGCTTCCAATCTTTACAATTTCGTATCCCACAATTCTTCCTTTGTTGTTTCCTCCAAATGAAACTTTTCCACCATTAACTTTAACAAGTTTTATGAAGCAATTTAAATCTCATGTCATATGCCTTGAGCATCCACTATCCAGGTACCATTTAATCTTTTTCTTGATAGTGACCTGCATTTAGAAAAGAGACTCAAGCTTTCTTTGGTACCCATATTTTCTTGGGTCCATTGGTGTTAGTGTAATATACGGTCTTTGTCCATACCTTCTTAACAGGTTTTCAAACCATAGGACATTCTTTCTCAAAATGATCTAAGTTATTGCACTTAGAACATTTAAGAGCACTGCGACCTACTGATTTTATAAAAAAATTTGGAAATGATTTTTGTAAGCATCTCTTGTAGGTCTTTGCTTAATTCTTTCTTTCACTTTAGGAAAATCAATTAGAGGAATGGTTTCAGCAGTCATTCCTAAACCTGATTTGTTGAAGTAAGATCTTTGTGCTGAAAGAATTTTTTCAAGTTTCCCAAATCCTATAGAAAATCTTTTATAAATATTTGAGATGTTATTTTTCAAGAATGCATTTTCTTTTGAAAGATTGTATGTATTTTCTTTCAAAGTAGTAACACTTTTGTCTAGACTTTTGACCTTTACTTTCCAAACATTTTCCTGTTATTTTAGTGCAGAATTTTCTCTTTTGAGTTCGGAAATCCTTTTGAGAGAAGTTTTGAAACTAAAACACAGTTCATCAATGTATCTAGAGACTTTAGTAGGGATATTCAAATTACTTACCTCAAATTCACTGTTTGAATCTGAGTCTGTCTCGGAGTTTGAATCTAAGTCTGATTGTGCCATAAGACAAATATTGGCATAATCATCATCACTTTCATCACATTTTGTATCACTTCAAGTTTCTGCTTTAAGTGCCTTTTGATATTTCTTAGCTTTTCATTTCTTTTTTCTTAAAAGGGGACAATTGGGTTTGATGTATCCCTTATTCTTACATTCAAAGCAGACTACATCTTTACTGGATTCATCATCCTCAACTGTCTTAGATTGTTGCTTTTGAAAACTTTATTTCTTTAGATTGAATCTTCTCCCCTTTTTTGTTTAACTTTCTGAATCTTCTTATCATGAGAGCAAACTCTTCATCATCCATATCATCTTCAGAATCTGTGACATCAGAATCATCATTAGATTTTAATGTAATGGATTTCTTACCTTTAGGATCTTCATCTTCGTTGATTCACTCCACTTCATAAGACTGAAGAGTCCCAACCAATTCATCAACAGAAAGTGGCATAATTCTTTGTGTCTCTCTTATTGAGGTCTTTATGTGATTCCAATCCTTGGAGAGTCCACGCAGTAGCTTGTTAACTTTCATGGGATCAGAAATTGGTTGACCTTGATTTTCAATACCATTCACGATTTATGTAAAACGACTAAACATGTCAGTGATAGATTCTCCTGATTTCATTTTGAATGCTTCGTATTGACCGAGTAGAATGTTGATTCTAATTTATTTCACTCGATCAGTTCATTCATAGGTGATGTGTAATCTATCCCAGACTTCTTTAACTATAACACAAAAAGATATTTTGTTATATTCAGTAGGTGATAATGCACAATATAAAGAATAAATTGCTTTTGCATCAAGAGCTTGTCTCTTGGATATCTCTTCTTGAGTCATTTCGCTAGACTCAACGGCTTCTTTTCCTCTTTCTGAAACAGGTGCAGCTTTATAAATGATTCCTTTGTCTACCACATCCCATTCCAGATGATACTTTGATCTTAGGAATGCCTTCATCTTATTTTTCCATATATTGTATTCATTCCCATCAAAATAAGACGATCTGGTATTACTTTGCCCTTCAACCAGTTCTGGAGCCAACATACTAGCCATGGATCCTTAACTTTGAAGTAAAACACTTCAACTTAAATGAGTACACATGCTCTGATACCAATTGTGAAAGCTAGTATAAGCACCTAGAATGGGTGAACAGGTGTAAAAATAAATTTCCAAATGTGAAGTGTGCAACTTAAATCAGCAATAGATTATGAAAAGGAAATTAGACTCTTGTAAACAAATCGAGTTAAGATCAAAGTAAAAGAGCGTAAGGAAGAGAATATGAACACAGAGTTTATAGTGGTTTGGCTTAATCCAAGTCTACGTCCACTCTTCCGCACTGACAGCCCACCGGCTGGATTTCACTATGAACAAAAGAGTTGTTACAATAAAACTCTTCCTTGATTCCACATTGTACAGACTCAACTATACTTCCTTAAGATCTCTCAAAGATATAGACTCTCTTTTGTGTACAAGATTTCGCTCAACAGTTTAATTGACTAAGAACAATGAGCTTCAGACTTTGGAATTTTTCTATCACGCACATACTCGAACAACTGAAACGTCTTCCTTATATACTCCTTTATGCCATCACACTCATTGACACTTACCAAAGGAATTCTTCCAATCTACCCATTGGACAGAATCAATTAGGAAGATTTTCGAGCTATTTAAGGAACATGACGATAGCTCATCAATCCTACTCGCCCATACAATCAGGATCTAGGTTTCCATAAGTAGAACCTTCTAAGTATACTTCGTCAATCAACAGATCCAAAATCCCTGAATCAATCTTGATTTGAATAACAGATTCCGACATGCTATATCCAGCCAAGCAATCTTCTTTAAACGACAGAATCAAATCATTAACGAAATACTTCGTTTCGGATAAGCCTTCTTCGACAGTTTAGAAACTGCCAATGAGAATAGACTTTGAGTCTTGAGTCTAGCAGTCCGGAGGTCTTTAGACTTTGATGGAAGAGTCTGCAAGTCTTCAGACTAGACTGATAAAAACGTTTTGTCAACTTCAAAACACTCAAGGAAGTTTTCTCCAACAACATGAATTCAAGAAATTCGTGAACTTAATAAAGACATGAACTAAAAGATACATGAATCTAGGAAATTCATGAATTCAAAAAGAGATACGTGAATAGAAAAAACGTATCTTAATTTATTGGCTTTCGTTGATCCATTAACCATAATTATAAACATAATTATAACAATCCCCCACATTAATGGATCAACAAAATATTTTTGACTCGAAGGAATCTGAGCATGCCTGTTGAAATACACCGCATCAAGATAGGTAGCTTTCGCTTTAAACCTTCTTTAGTGAAAGCCTATCGGACTTACTTAACTGGTCGATGGACTAAGCCTTGAATCGCCAGTTGTTTATGTAAGCCTAGACAATAAACCTCACATAGAGTATTTCCAATTCAAGATTGGTTCTCAGTTGTGTTCGTTCTTTTGGCCCTGAACCTCTCGGGATTCATGCGTGCTTTAGAAAATCTAACCTTTAAAGATTTTTATAGAGTCGGCTAGCTCCACACATATAGGTGCATTCCTATTAAAGATATCCTACCATATTCCACTTGGATGTTACATTCCAAGTTATAGGAATTATTAAACGCATAGTGTACCCTTAATAACGCTGTAGGAAAGCACTGTTGTATCATAGGAATAAGAGACAGTGCTTACACTAGAGTTTCCAAAATTTGTGTTGTCCTATTGAATCTAGACCATGGGATCTCCAATCGCATAGTTTAGGTTTCCACCCTAGAATCTCTTTATTGGATTAAAGCTCTTAAACCCATTTCCCTCGATGCGCAATTTATCTGCTCTTTTAACAAACATTTTGTCAGCGAATCCGCAATATTTTCTTTTGACTTTGCAAAGTCTAAAGAAATGATTTCATTTGAGAGCAACTGCTTTACGGTATTGTGTCTACGACAAATATGTCTAGACTTACCGTTATAGATCACATTATGCACCTTCACACTTATAGAAAATTGTAGGATGGTAACTTTTCATTTTATAACTCGTATGGAGTTTTACTTGTCTTTTTGTGGGGTATTTTATTAAATATATAATTTGTAGTTAAAACTGCCTCCCCCCACAAGTTCTGAGATAAACCTAAACTCAAAAGTATGGTGTTAGCCATATCCTTTAGTATCATGTTCAATCGTTCAGCAACTCCATTTTGTTGTGGAGTATAAGGTGCAGTCATTTGGAGAATTATTCCAAAACGAGCACAAAAACTCTTTGAAATTGATTGAACTGTATTCTCCTCCTCTATCAAACCTAAGCACTTTGATTCGTTTATCAAGTTGGTTTTCAACTTCATTTTTATACTTGACAAACATGCTCATAGTCTCATCTTTGCTAGTTAGTAAATGAACATAGCAAAATCTAGTACAGTTATCCACAAATGTGATGAAGTACTTCTTCCCACCTCTATTTTCTACAAACTTTCAATCACATATATCACTATGGATTAATTGTAGAGGTTCACTTATTCTTTCAATGGATTTGAAAGGTTTCTTGGCAAACTTGGCCTCAACACAAGTCTCACACTTGTAACAGGCATCCAACTCAAATCTTGGAATTAACCCTAAGTTTGTTATTCTATTCATTGTATCATAGTTTACATGTCCTAATCTAGCATGCCATAAATAAGGTGACACAATAGTGTAAACTGAAGACTTTTCTTTATTAATAGTCTTTGGGTACACATAATTCGAGTTTACATCAATGACAGCCACATTGGCTTTAAACATGTCATTACACAAGTACCATTTCCCCACATACATCCCTCCTTTCAAAAGTACAAACTTGTCAAATTCAAATACAACTTTGAAACCCTTCTTGACAAGTATGGGGCCAGAAATTAGGTTTTTCCGAATCTCTGGTACATACAACACATTCAGCAAGGTGACCTCCTTGCTAGATGTAAACTTCAGGATCACCTTTCCTCTTTCGACAATTTTTGCTGATGCAGAGTTAGCCATATAAAGCTTTTCATCTTCTTTAGCCTTTTCATAAGATGAGAACATGTGTTTATCTGCACAGATGTGATTTGTGGCACCTGTATCTAGCCACCAGCCATTAGTGTTCGACATTAGAGATGCTTCAAACATCACCATAGTAGACAATCTCTATTTAGCTGTAACTGGAGGTGTTGCCATCACAGTAGGCAAGGTTCATTGAACTATCCCTCCAGAAATGAAGCCAAAAGCCATTTGGCTTGTACTGTTCTAAAAAACAGTCTCGGGCATACCAGCCGTATGACTTGTACCCGCACCACCAAAATTGGTGTTAGCCCAAGGGCCCGTAGCATTAACCGATACAAATTTAGACCCTGAGGGTTGAATATCTTCCATAGCAACGGTCGAATCGACCATAGAAACGTCTCCTGAAACGTTATAAACATTGAATGACGCTTGATTCTTTTCAGCCATCTCAATAATCTGACAAGAACAACAAACAGTGAGTGATATAATCGCCTTAAGATTGTTGGAAATTATATCCAAAGAAAACAAAAACTATTTGTTGTAATCAGAACATCAATGTAAAGAAGATGATAACAACTTTATAATATCCTTTCTTTTACCAATCTTGGAGAAGAAGAAAATAAGATATCACTAAAAAATAACATAAAATTGGAGGTGAGGTATAGATATCCGAATCTCCTTAAGGCAATTAGTTCTTGCCAATGGTGCTTCGCAGATTCATGAACTATGCCTCCCAAGATACAACACTTCGAACTTGTTTGGATTAACACTATGCAAACAGGACTCAGTCAAACCGTTCAATTGAACCAGCACACTCAGAAAAAATGAAAGAGTAGAAAGCATATCAAAGCTCTTTTGGAATCGAGTCGGAAAAACCAAAAACCCAAAATACCATCAAGAAGCTCTATAATCCTATCTATTTATAGAGCTTTTTAGTTTATGTATAGAAGAAATACATGAATTAAATAGACGTATGTATCCACGAAGTTCATGAATCAAGAGATACGAGAATCCAAGAGATTCATAAATCCAAAGACACATGAATTCAAGAGATTCGTGAACTTAATAAATACATGAACTAAAAGATACATGAATTTAGGAAATTCATGAATTCAAAAAGAGATACATTAATAGAAAAAACGTATCTTAATTTATTGGCTTTCGTTGATCCATTAACCATAATTATAACCATGGCCACGGCCACGGCGCATGGGAAATAGCCTGGCTACACAGGCAACCCATAGAAGGAAGTGAAGACAGCGGGAATGTAATTAGATATCTACTGAATTTTAAGTTGCTGCTCCTAGTACGTACTCCTGTGCGTTGTATATGGAATGTGTGAGTGACCAATAAACCGAAGCTTCCAGCTTTATGCGTCGACGAAGATGATATTCCCACTGGCTCACCTGAGCAAGTGAGCGTATAAAGCTCCAGCTTCGCATGTCCATTGAAGTGTCTTAAGGACCTGTATCTACTTTCCAATAGGCAAGCTGGTTTAGCATTTTAGCAGGACTTCACCAATGGCTGGTCGAGATTTCTCAGCCTCACTTTTGCTTTCGTTTGGGCTTAGATTAGGAGGAAAATTATCTTTCTCCATATGCAATTTCATTGGATCGGGTAGTTTTACCAACTTTTTTTTTTTTAATTTAATGAACCAATTATTTAGAAAAAAGAAAATTTTGCTTAATGTTTCGACTTTTGATTTCTTGCGCGCGTACAATGTGTGTTCATGTTTGCTTGTCATCTGAAAAGATATGTGTTACCGTGGCTCAAATAACAACCCTCAATAGCACCAAAACGACACTACTTGTAACGTTGTAAGTATGCATGTCTGAAATTGATTTATAGTAATCCGTTATCGCTGTGAGATTGATAACAAAATAATAGTTAGAACCCTTAAAGAAGTTCTAGCGATGAAAATTTTGTTCTTCATCCATGCATGTTAAAAAAAAAGATTGGGCGTTTCTACATGCCGCCTGTACAATGCCTTGCACAAATGTGGTAAACTGTAGAGCGGTAGGTGACCTAAACTTTTAACCGATTTAGGATTGATCACATCCCACAAGGTTAAATTTTCCCACTCAAGCTTACTTGAACAACTTGAGTCGATCTCATTCTGGATGCTGAAATAAGAAAATTTCGGGACTAAACGTTGAACTTGTTTCTCGTAATGTGCCAATGTCAAGATCTGCGAATGCATCCTAATAACCTTGGAACCATTAGTATCCACGACCTTTTATATGACCATACGAAACCATCTCGCCAGAATTTTTTTGCAGTCTAAGGCTGTCACTTGCCAAGTTGTTAGATAAATCCAAACTATGTTTAGTGTACAAGAAGACAATCCTCTTACTATAGGTAAGATCTAACAGGCTACGCTCGTTTGCTTGGTCCGCCATCAAGTTCCTTTCTCTACGCTTCTGAGGCTATATATATAAGGTGACCTTACCATGCAAGTTCGATTCTCATATTCATCACTTAGAGAAAACTCGAGTTCTTTGTTTCACTGCCTTCAGGTGCACTGAGGAATGGCTTCCTCTAGGGTTTTTGTGCTCTGTGGCCTTGTCTTCGCCATGCTTCTTCTCGTCTCCTCTTACGAGGCTGCAGCTTGCGAGCTTGTCAAGGAGACTAATTCATCTCGTAAGTTTCCACTCTACTTCATCTATCTTCTCTGCATACATACTTCATATATATAATCTGTTGAATTTTTGTGTGCATGTAAGAGAGCATGAAGGAATATGGGCCTGGGAAAGGCCACGGTAGTCTTGGGAAGGGGTACAACCGCAGTACTTGTGTCCATCGTGACGACGACGACCATGATCATGACGACGACGACGATGACGACCACAACCATGGGCATGGCAGCCATGGCGGCCCCGGTAATCATGGGAAGAAGCATTGTCACGACGGCCAACAGAAAGAAGAAAATAATATACCCTGAAATAACTAGAAAACTACTGAAGTGCCATATGTTGCACCTCCTAGCTAGTACAGTGTGTAAGGGAAAGTGTGCGACTAATAAAGCTCCGAGCTCTCTATACGTCAAGGAAGATGATATTGCCCCTGTTTAGCATTTATAGATACTTTCATGTACTGATGGCCGATGGATATGCATTCTATGGAAAAAGGCATATATTTGAAACATCATGCGGAATCATAGTACTTCTCAACGATGCGAACATGTAATCAGTAAAAGGAATGAGCAAAAAGAGTGAAAAAGTCTGGCTTGCAACGAAATTATTATGCAAGAAATATACATCTGTACTTGGTTCAAAGGCGCTTATAATTATCATTTTCCCTATTAACTGTGAATGTAGGGGATAAACAAATAGAATTAATTAGCTAATAAGTATGCGTAGTTTCGGAGCGGCGAAGTGGACATAAGTATTAAGTTTCTCCTCTTGTAGCACTCAGCCATACACTCCCTACGGAAGACGTGCTTGAAAGGCATGCGAACAAACGAAGAAACGTCTTCAAATTCCTCCAGTTTGATCGAACATACGTCCTCTTTGACTCACCAAGCGTAAGCATCTCCGTCGGCTCATCCTACCATCTCGCCGGAGAAGTGATACTGCTTGACAGGTCTTCAAACGAATGCAAAGACAGTGATGCGCAAATGCACGATTCGGCTCAAATCGAAATTGTTCGGTCTAGTGCCAACTCGAGTGTCTTCCAGGATCTCCTGGTGCTCGTCCGCAGGGACGGGGAAATTGGCCAGGTGCAGGTTTATAACCCCCGTGACTGCGTGCTATCGGTCCACCTTAATCCCGCCTCAAGCAACGTCAAACAAGATTGTGTTAATCTATTCGTTCATTAGGCAGAAAGGTCGCACGATGCCTCGGTCCTATTGAACAGCCGGACGTCTGAGTCTCGGCATACAAGACCATGCGCAAAGGACCCGGTTTTATAACTTGTGTGGGGCTAGTTATTAAGGTTGCCTCTAGAAAAGACTTTGGGAAGGGACTTTAGGCATCCAAAGCTCTTTGAATCAAATATTGGGTGTTTGGTAAAATTCTTGGCACCCACCTTGAGGAAAAGTCAGCCTTCTCGGCATGCAAGAAGCCTAGGGTTTGTTAAATAAATAAATAAATCCTTCCAAAACTATCCACACTTATCGTTTTTTTTTTTTTCTAGTTTTACCCTTGTTTGTGCTTGTTCATCTTTTTCTCCATTGGGGTCAGTCGGTGTGGTTGCATGTGGCTACAAGAGGCCAACAACAGGCAAAAGAGAGGCCAGCAGGGTCGCAGTGACCCAAGCAACCGTGTAGACAAGTATCATCTAGGTTGCACGACTCTCACGAGGCTGGACGAGGTCACCTAATCTAGATGGTAGACAACCCACGGTGGTCGTGTGACCCCAGAGAGGTGCTACTTGGGGTCGAGAAACCCAACTAGCCCTTGTTGGGGTCAAGCAACCCCTAGCAAGGGTCGCGCGAACCATCTAGCCCTCGTCAAGTTGGAGTGACCTTCGAAGCTATAAGGGGTTACGTAGGTCGCAAGACCCAACTAGCCTTGTTAGATTCGAGTGACCTTCCGAGCTATAACGGGTTATGCAGGTCGTTACAGCTCCAAAGGTCACATGACCCAGTTGGCCCTCGTCGGGTTCGAGTGACCTTTGGAGTTGTAAGGGGTTACGTAGGTCACGTGACCCCTAGTAGCACATGACCCGCGTTAGGGTCACTCGACCCCAAGTGGCTCTCGCCAATGGTCTCCAGGGGCTGTCTGAGGTCTTGTGACCTTAGACGACGATTACCAACAATAGATTTGGATTATCGGCGATGGCCTACCCTTAGTCGGCGATGGGCCAATTGTTTTTTTTTTCTTTTTTTAAATAATTAAAATCCTTATCAAAATACTATTTTACTTAAAAGTACTTCACAATGGATTTTTAGATTACAATTTAAAAAAACACAATTTTCATTTTTGAAAATTTTTTTAACTTAAAATCCTTTGCATTTTTTCAAAATTTTCCTAGAAATCCAATCAAACGCACTATAAGCTATTTCTATAATTTTTTTATATGTTGCTAGAAATTATTCAGTGGTTAGTTAAAACCTCGTCATAAGCTGATGTGGCATGCATTTTTGTATTGAAATCCAATGAATAATTGACACGTCTATGACGGGGCAAACAAATAAAAGAACTAACAACCAGCCCTTCTTTTTTGGTCTCTTCTTCATTCCCCATCCACGGCCACTTCCTCCATCAGAGCCACCAACAGAGTCGCCGGCACTGCATCTAAGCCGACCACTACCGCACATCCATGGCCGAGCCATCCCTTCGTTATTGTGGTGGCTCACAGTAGTTGCCGTCCATGGCCAAGCCACTCACTTTGTTGCAACTCGTCCATTTGCTGCAACAGAACAGGGCAAAGAAAGAGAGAGATTCCCCCATTGTTGCGACCGGAGAAAGATTTCTTCATTTATGTGCCACGTCATGAACAAGTATCAATTTTATTGGATTTGAAAAAAAAAATTAATGCTAAAGTTAGCTTATGACGTCATGCTACCTAACCATTGAATACTGTGCCGTATGTTACCTTCTCTCAATAAACGAAGATTGAGGTGGGCTTAGAAAGTACGTTTGGCACTTTTTAAAGAGTAGTGGCATTTTGGCCCAATCATATATGTTAGCGAAAATTAAAGTGCAAATTGGAGGACTCCAAAGTGAGGGAAATATTAGATAAAAAAAAACAAAAAAAGAGGAAGAATAAGGCTGTGTTTGGCAATCGGAATAAAATTCGGAATAAGATATGATTTATTTTATCCTACGTTTAGTCTTTCGCTTTATGACGAGGATAAAGTCATATATAAAATGGATATATATAAAATAAAATTATCTCATGGAGGAGGTAGAATAAAGGTGGATAGGATTTCTAATGTTCATAATAAGAAAGTTATTTTTCTCGAATAATAAACTTATTAAGTTAACAAAATTGAAATTATATTTTAATAAATAATATTTGAATTCTAATTTAAGAAATTAAAAATAAAAAGATAGAAATTTATTTTTAATTAATCTTATTTTAATTTATATATTCAAATTTAATTCTATCTTATAATAAACATTTAATCTATAAATTAAATATTTTATATTTATTATATATTTTAGGTATGTTAGTATAGTTTATTATTTGATAAAATTTTATTAAAAAATGATGAAAGGAGAAAAAAAGAAATAATAAAGAAAATAATATAAAAAAGAGGGAAAATAAAATAAAAATAAATTAAGGAATAGTATTACGAGATATTTTCACCATATCCGTTTATGAACATTTAGGTTCATTTATAATGACATATCATTTATATAAAAAAATATATATACATGATATGATATGAATATATTCGACTTTAATACTACAATTCACTAAACAATGGACAAAATATAAAAAAAAAAATCCTAGGATTTCATATTCTATCAATCCAGTCCTATCCCGATTAGAAATCCAAATGACCAAACGTAGTCTAAAGGGACATATGCAGGACGATATCGAAAATAAAGTTGAGATGGTTTTTCCCCCAAAAGAATATCACTTTTGGATCGTTGCAACTTGCACTCTTTTTGCTATTGAGTCCTCAGATTTGATTTTATTTGCGTAGTCCCCTAACTTAAGTTGTTTGTAATTACGTCCTCACTTTTTATTCAATTTTCCGTCGCTCTAAAGGAATAAGCATCTACCATGAAGCATAAACATTCTCTGAACCTAAATTATTGTTCGACAAATTTCTTGACAACCTAGTTATATGAACTAGGCTATTATGCTATGAGGCATCTCCAAAAATGACTCTCAACCGTTGGTGATCAATGGCTGAAATTTAATTGTGATGATCCAACGATTCTAAGCATAAGAACTTGATGTCTTCATGTTATAGTAGACTGATTCTAGTATAACATTATTTGAAAGAGTAATGATACAATCTTTGACAAAATGGACCGAAAAGGTTGTCCGAAAACTCATGACAGTAGGAATGTAATTTTATCAAACTTCAAAGGGCAAGTTTTTTCATTAGTGAGAGTCGGAATTTGCATGGTTGAAGAGCAAATTTGTATTTGTATACATATGATAACAATGCCGCACCACATTAAGATAATTATATAATCTTCCAGGTAGGTCTAATTGCACGACCAATAGACAAAAGAAAAGCATCATTGGGAATAAAGGACTGCATTCATTATCCTGACCAATAGAATAATGAGTAACAAAAAAGATTATGACAAGCAACCATTTAGGTTAATTTTTGTATCAATTCATTAAATGTGGATATAGTGAAAGTCAGACATAATTAATTACATTATGAAAAACATATACATAGACGAAAGATTGTGTTTTCTTAAAGACGAATGTCAATATTTTTTCCCAGTAATTAAGGACCCAATGTTAGCTTTGAAAATTTTTGAATGTGATTAACCGATTTCGTAAGAACAACGTTGTGCACATTAAATTTACCCCAAATGCCTCGTACCGCGTGTCAGAACTTGGGCCTCAGCCCCTCCACGAAAGCCTTGCACTCTTTAATGGCCCTCTCGTCCGCCACGTTCCTTATCAGCTGCGGGAAGAACAGCCACATGGCGGTCGCCGCCACGAACCCCACCGTCAGCGGCGTCGAAACCGCCCTACTCAGCCTCCACCTCTCCCCCACTGCCGCCTTCGCCGCCACCTCCACCACCACGCACGCCCCCTGCAGCACGAAGAACCCCGTCACCTCCCAAGTAGGCCTTCGCACGTGTCACGTAGTAGTACAGCAGCTCGTGCATCAGCCCGGACACGAGGAACGCCGCCATGACCGCCGCCGCCGCCGCCCACGCGGCCCGCAAGCGAGGTTCGAGGAACGACTTCAGGGGCTTGTACACGGTGTGCCGCAGGGCGTTGGTCACGGTGAGGTTCCACCTCCGGCCCCAGAAATCTTGGAGCGTCGTGGAAAGGTGGGGCTCGTCGGAGGGCATCTGAAGCTCGACGCCGAGGACTGCGCGCGCGGCGGCGTTGCTCAGCCCCACGATCATGTCGAGGTAGAGATAAAGCATGCACAAATAGAGAAGCGGGACCAGCTTCGGGTGCCCCTACAAGCACAGTTCCCCGATTCCAACACGAATGAAATGGAGTCAGTAGCAACTAATTCGAAAATAACAGGAACCCGTGAAAATAAACAAACTCTCGCAGTAACATGAATAGACGTCAACATCGACCCCAATTCTTATTCGAATTCGACACAGGAAACCGAATAAACATGCCCAACCTGCAATAGCAGCTTGTCCTGGTGATCGTACACAAGGATTGAGATCCCGCAAAGGAGCAGTTTTGAGGGCAAATTGAGGGGCAATTTGGGGGTTTGGGGAGATGGGTAGTCTTGCGCTTGCCTGATTTTGATGGGGAAGCACGTGAAGAGTATGAAGAGGAAGAGGGACTTCGATGGGTCGGGATGGGAACCGGGACTGGAGGAGAGGGGGCCCTTGCCGAAGGAGAAGAGGAGGAGCTTGAAGGAGGCGAGCCAGGTGACGAAGAAGGAGGTGATGCCGGTGGGGAGGACAGTGGAGAGCCGGAGAGGGAGGGCGGCGAAGAGGGAGAAGACGGGGAGGAGAGAGAAGAGCCGGAGCTTGCCCGGCGGGAGGCTGGAGGAGACGAAGTAACAGTAGCACACGCACGCGAGGACCGTGAGCCACACGCTGATGAAGTTCCGTGCTTCCTCTTCCATTTTCCTTATCTCTCCTCTGATAGAGCTCTCCCTCGCTCTGTACTTTAAGGATCGTGCGTCTTAACTTGATGGTGTCTTTCGACCATTAAAAACTTGATGATGTCTGTCCATGGGGGGGATAAATCGGCAAATCCGTTCTTGATTTGCTTCTTTCCATCAGGCTCTAGAAGTACTAGCCACGTGAAGGGAAAGTGGTCCGGTTGGGCCTAACGACTGAGAAAATATTGGCACTGAAAAATTGGAAGCAGTTCTCATAATTTCGACCATGGGTATCCAATAATTGAATTAGGATGAAAAATTGTTATTTAAGTGCTTCCCTTATTTTCTACCACATATATTACAATTTTGAGACATTTTAGACATTTCAATACCATTTCCTCTCATTTCAATTTTTTTAACCCAAAAAAAGAAATCGACAAATACCTTTTACCTTATTCCATTGTATCAAGCAACCACAAGAATTATAATGCCTCTTCTATTCCATTCCTTCCTAACCTTCATTTTATTTTTCTTCGTTCCATTTCATTGCGCCAAACATGATATAACATTCTATAGGTCTTAATATAAATTAATCTCACGGTTATGTCCGTGCGTAAATTATGTGAGTCAGACAGTCAAATTAGAACAAGGAGTAAAGTTGAGCTCCGATGGTGGTGCATCAAAGCTACTTACTACGCAATATTAAACTACTCAGGGGCTGTTTGATAATCATCCAAACAATACCCAATTCTGATTTTTTGTTCTCAAGAGTATTTTTGAAACAGAATCGCATTTGGTAAAATTTTTGTTCCAAGTAACAAATTTCTATTTTTTTGTTCCCAAAAGTAGATTTAGAACAAAATCAAAAATAAAAAAATAAAAAGTTAATTTTTGTTCCTAACAAATCAAAGAATTAAAACCAACTCTTTTTATTCTTCTATTTTCTCTTCTTCTTTTTTCTTCTTTTTCATCGACCGCCATCCCGCTACCACCGTATGCCGCTATCCGTTGCCACCGCCGGTCGCCGGAACTGGTTCGGCAAGCTCGTCGAAGGCTCACCAAGCCAGGGCGAGATACGGTGAGCTCGCCGGTGGCTGGGCAAGGCTCGCCTAGCCTCACTAGGGCTAGGCTTGCCCTGCGGCGCCCGGCCCGCTAGTGGCCAGGCAGGCCTCGCCCAACCCCAGCAAGGCCGGCCTGGTCGCCGGTGAGGCGGAGTTGGTGAGGCCGAGCCTCGACGGGGCTAGGCGAGCTTCGCCCAGCTGTTGGCGAGGGTCGATCGCCAAGGGCTGACGACGCTCCGGTGAGGTTGCTGGTCCTCGTCTGGCCGATTGCCGGTCCGACAATCGGCCAGAAGAAGAAGAAGAATAGGAGAAAAGGGAAAAAAAAAAGAAAAAGGAAAAAAAATTATTTAAAAATTAAAAGAAATTGATTTTGAACAAAATCAATGAGTATGGTACTAAACACAATTTTATTTCAGAATCAGAAATTTTGGACAGTTACCAAATAACTTAAAATACTTAGAAATTGTTCTCGAGAACAGAATAAAACATAATCATTTTAGATCATAATCTGTTTTCGAGAATAGAATCGTTACCAAACGCGCCTTTAGTCACCACCAATTCCTCATTGGCTAGTGTGAAGAAGCTATCTTTATTGACCAAAGAAACTTTAAAAAAAAAAAAAAAAGGACTTTGCCATATTGACTAACAACGGCACACCAATTCCGAAAAGGACACATTGCTGACTTCATCACATTTTCTACTCAAGTCATCATCAACTTTTTTACTGCATTTTTTTCCGGTTTGACCCAAAACCATTCCTTTATTAATTCAATTTTAAATATTTAATATTTATGTCAACTCAATCGTATCAATTTTTTTAGTTTATTTAATTTTTCATTTTCTCTTTTCTCCTTCTTCTCACCGATCCAAAGACTAAGGCCAGCAAAGTCAATCTCATTGGTTGGACTAGGGGTTGGCGAGGGCAAGGTTTAGTTCGCTCAAATATGGCTTGGCAAGCTCCATGTCGGCGAGGGTGAGGGCTAGTCAAGCTTGCCAAACCATGGCGAGGCTCGCCCTCACCCAAATCTAGTTGGGCAAGACCTTGGCCAGCACCACAACAGCAAGGGCAAAGGATAAAGGCTAGCCTTGTTGTCGCTAGGCAAGGTCGAGATTGCCCAAATTTGGCTACGCGAGACCTCGGCTAGCATCGTGAGGTCGACCTCATTGACCCTAGCCTTTGGCTACTAGCCAAAGGAAGAAGAAAAAAGAAAAAAATATCAAAAAAAATATTTAAAAAATATTAAAAATTGACACATCAGCGTTGACTAAATAGCCATTGTCGACTAGCATCCACATTAGCATTCGTCTACCAAAATTTATAGGATAGATTGAATTAGTATAAATGCAAAATATTTAGAATTGAATTGATAAAAAAAAGTTTATGATTAAATTGAAAAAATTGCAATAAGTTTAGAATTGTTTTGATAATTTTCCTTTTTACAATTAGTGATAGAGCACACTGTTGTAAGATACAATATATCATTTTCTAGTCGGCAAATTGGCACATTGTCGTTTGTTCTTATCCCATCTAACCATCAAGGCCCTATTTGGTAACGTTTCTATTCTCATAATTTCTATTCTTCTGTTTCTCGGAACAAAAATAAAAATAAAAATCTGTTTTGTAACGTCATTAATTTTTTTTTTAATCCCTGAAATAGAAAAGTGGCTAAAGAATAAGTTTGGAATAGAAACAAGAAGTAGAAAAAAAAGTAATTTCTTATTCCCGAAAATAATTTCTAGAAATAAGTTTTTTTCTTTTTTCTTTTTTCTTTTCTTCTTTATCGGCTGCCACTCGCCTCTATCGTCTGTCACCTACCACTGACCAACCATCATTGCCCACCATTATTGACCTACTGCTACCATTGCCAAACGTTGTCGCCACCAATGATCGTCAATGTCACTACCGCCGCCAACCCCCACCATCAATGACCACTGTTGACACCTAATTTAGATTCAATTTTTAGAAAATAAAAGATTAGAGGGAAATTTTGAAAAAACAAAAATTTTGAATTCAAAAAACTCAACCGTGGGATTTTGGAGCCACTTTGTTGTTGAGAGGTTGAGCGAAAATCTCCACCGGCGAGAGGTTGAGCGAAAATCTCCACCGGCGAAACGAATTCGATTTTTCACTCTATAAATAGTGGCCTTCTCTTCATCTTTCGGGGGAGCTTTTGGACTGAGTTTTCGAAATATTCGAAAGAGGCAAAATAGAGAGAGAGGTGACGTGAAGAAGGTGAGAAGGGGCAGAGAGTGTCAGGTGAGAGAGAAAGCTGAAGAAAAAGAAGAAAAAGGGGGGGAGCGAAGGTTACTTTTCGTCAAAAATTGAAAAGCGAAGAAAATAAAAAAGAGGAGAAAGAGAGAGTACGAAAGCAGAGGAGAGTGTGCGGCTGCAGAGGGAAAAAGTGTAAAGGAAAGGAAAAAGCCAAAGTAGAGGGGAAGAAGTGATGGGACACTTACTGTTCATCTTCTTCCCCACATTTGCTGCCCAATCGTGAGTTTCTCTTCACCCACGCTGCGCTCGCATCGCCGGTCTCCACCAGCCATCGTCGCGCCGACTCACGACGACCCAAGCGCCGACGCCCAGCGACACCACCGCGCTTCTGCAACCCGCGACACTGCCGATTCCGAACCGGCCCACACCTCCGCTGTTGCTGCGTCCGCAACCACCCGGTGCCTGACGCCCGAAGACCGCACCTCTGCACCAGCGAGCTCGTCCCGACGCTTGCTGCAACAACCACTGCTGCAAGTCTCCTCCCGTGACGCCAGCCTGCAGCGCCGACGTCCTCCCCCGCTTTTCGTCTGCCGCCGGTGATAGCTCTGCCATTGCGCCCCATCCCGAGCCACCATCGCCGCGACGAGCCGACGTTGCGCCCTCCTCCGAACCGACGCCTGTGACCTGCCGTGATCTGCAGTGCTCATCACCACACGCCTCTGCCCCTTTTGCAGGTTGCAGTGCTGCCCTCCGACCCAGCCGCCAGATTTCTCGCCGTGCTGCCCTCCCGGGCGACACCCGACGCCACCGCCTCGAGCTCCTGCTGCCGCCGCTCCTGATCCGAGCCTGCTGCCGTGCTCTCGACCTGCCTGTTGCCTCCCCTGTTTCTGTTGCAGGGCCTTAGGTAGTTTATTTTTTTATTTTTTATACTTATTTCATGATACGTTAGCTTATTTTTAAGTCTCATTATTTGAATTATAGTACTGTATGTTAATTATTTGCATTGTTTAGACATTATCCTTAAGGCTTTATCCAAGATTTTTTGTAATAATTAGTTTGATCCGAGAGACATCGGATCATTCTTTTAATTACATTAATTTTGGACTTCTTGGTGAAATTTTAATTGTTAAATCATAATAATTATTTAATTTGGTCCGTAAGACTTCGGACTAGATTATTTAATTATTTTGAGTTGTTGTGATGGTTGGGGTTAAAATAATTGTTAATTTAACTTGCGAGACGACACGTTATTTTTTTTTTCAATTATTTTGATCCTTTATTTAGTAGCTATATTAATTGTTTAGATTTAACCCTAATTTAATAATTATTCAACCTAAAAAAAAACTAAAAAAAGAAACTTAAAAAAAATCAAAATATTTAAAAATTGCATAAGCATATAGGACATTAGGGTTTAATATAATAGACACGTAGTTTAATTAATCAAATTTTTAGGATTATATTTCTAGGATTGCATTTTTAGATAATATTTTTAGGACTGCATTTTTAGATATTTTAAAAGAAATAAGTTAGGATTAGACTTAAATAGCCTTTTTTAGAGTCTTAGATATAATTGGCACATTTTCATATTCTCATTTTTCTATAAAAAAAAAAAAAAATAGTTTTCTAAGACAGAATAGGGTTTAAGTCAAATTAATCCCAAAAATGGATTAGAAAATTACTTTAGATAGCTTGAGTAGGGTTTTTATTAGTTTTGAATTTCAATAAAAATACGAAAAAATACAAAAATTTAGGTGCATGTTAATTAGTTGCATAATATGATCATTTAATTAGAATTTATTAGTAAAGTTAGGTCATAAGGTGCATAATAACTAGTTCGCATAATAGACCCATTTAATTAGAATTTCCACATTAATAAGATTAAGTCATTTAGTGTTAAAATGCATTTCATAAAAGAATTCTAACTTTTAAGAAAATCCAAAAAAAATGAGTGCTTGCTTTATGTGATGCAATTTATTTACTTGAATATTTTAAATAATGGATGAGCACCCGTGTGGTCACCACATTTGCATGATAGTAACTTAGGTTAAAATAAATCAGCTGCTTGCAAAAACATTTTGAAAAAATTAAGAAGAAATTGTACCGAAAGGGCATTAGAAAATTCTAGTGTAATCAAGTCCCCGTACCACTTAGTCTCTGCAGTTCGTAGGAGTAAAATAAATCTCCCTTTATTTTACTTAGGTGTCTAATCGACCTACCATAAACCGATTAGTGGCGACTCTAATTAATAACATCTTGCATGTTAAATGTTTGAATCTTAAGTCGCGAATTGGTATGGGCTTGGGAGAGCCTGAGCTAAGTTTAAAAGCTTAGTAGTCCATTAACCTAGTTTTAGGTGGTGAACCCGAAAAAACCAGGTCGTGACAGCTTGGCGACTCCGCTGGGGACTTGTGTTAAAACACTTAGTGGACTTAGGCCAATTTTCTTTTTCTTTTTTTTTTAAAAAAAAAATGTTTTTGTTTGGCAGCAAGGATCCCAGGTACGTCCCTAACATTCCTAAGGTGTTAAATGTTCTTGCAGATGGGAGGTATAAGGGGAGTAGTCTTTGTTAACCCATGTCTTGCAGGTTGGAGTAAGGATGAATGTTTGAATTAAAATTATAGAAGTGTTGTTTGTATTTAAACTATTGTGCATGTTTTATTGTTTTTAGCACTACACTATTGCACACACAACCTGCTGCCGGACCTGGGCTGTGATAGGATTCCTAGGATGGTGTTGAGAATGATACTTCCTTTAAAGCGAGACTGCTATATAAAGGTTGACATTCTCTTCCCCGAAAGTTCTTCATGGTGTCGAATGTGCTTGTCCATATCCGCGAGACTGCGTGATTATTGGGTATTCCATTCGACTGAGCCGGAGTTAGGGGGACCTGACACGTTAATGCGAGACTGCAACGGTCAGATCATCCTCTTAGCTCCACTTTGTTAAGCCGTTTAGACAGAAATCGAGCCTCACTTTTCATGTGTGTGTGATTGTCATCTATTTCCAGTGAAAGTAAGTTGTTTAAATTATTTGCAATTTATTATATTTTCATGATAAATTTTAATACGTATAGTGCATTTGTCACTTAAAAAAAAAAAAAACTGATCAGGAACCATATCACTCAGGCACTCTTTACTGTCAAACTTACAAAATGCCGAAAGCCATAACTCTCCCCATTTATGATCTCATTTAGATGAAATGAAATGATAGAAATTCGATCTCCCGAAAACGATTGAATCGTATTGGAAGTTTCAAATCGCCACCTCCTTCCCCACCACCGCCACCACCGCCGTCGACCTTGCCATCCTCATCGACGCGTCCACCCCATTCCCTCCAACCTCCTCGTCCATCTTTCCGCACGACGCCTCCATCACCTTCCTCCACTTGCTCTCTCCACCTTCGTCGCTACACATGCCGGTCCACCCCTCCATCTTCTTCACCAGCAGCTTGTGCAGCCGGTCACAGCAAGCATTTGCCAAATCAACTCACTGTTATACCAACCAAAAAAAAAAAAGAAAACACTCGCTGTTACGAGCCACGAATGTAGCAAATCCGAAGCCAAATCGGAGAGAGCTGCAACTTCTTGTCGCTTGGAGTCTGCGACTTACAGCAAGAACATTCCTCACCGTCTTGCGCTCGGAAACCACACCGGAGCAAGGCGGAGAAGGAACACAACGACGTAGGCCGAAGAAGCAACGAGCTTTGGGGCAGAGAGCGAAGATGAGTGAGCGTCGGAGCAAGGCGGAGGAGCTACGTGCTTTGGGCCAGAGAGCAGAGATGACCCAACCCGGAGCAAGCCGGAGAAGCAACTCAACGTAGAGAGTGAATTCTCACCCAAAATTTTGAATTGAGAAGGACAGAAAGGAGGGAAGGGAAGCTGTAGGGTAAGGCCATTCGTTCTCCAGAAAGGAGGAGAGAGAAAGCGCCATTAATGCGTGCAAGCCTACTCCAAAAAAGATAAGAGAGAAAAAAGCAGCAACAAGCCTATCGATGACAGTAAATTTTTAAATAAAAAAGGAAAAATAATATATTTTGTGCAAAAAAAGCCAGTGGGGCCACTCGTGCTCATGTGGAGCCACGCGTCACTTTCTCATTGGTCGAGGTGCACGGTGACCCGGCGCTCCGAGACCACCCAATATTTTCTTGGCCGACGAGGGGAGGTCTCGGTCTGGTCTGGATGGTGGTGTGTAGGGGTGAGCGGGTCCAGGGTGAGTAGGGTCTAGACCTGGACCCTGTTCCCTACCCTGTTATAACCGGTTCTCTTTTTTTGGACCCTGTTCCCTACCCTGTTTTCATTGGACCCCGTTCCCGGCCCACCCCGTTTTTCCGGTTCGGGAACAGGGTAAACCCCGTTTATATTGGAACCCGTTTTGCATAAAAATTAAAATATAACAGAACCGAGCTGCAATTATTGAAGTACCATGGCTTTTTAACAACAGTGGAGGCTTTTCTTACTGACTAGCTTAATAAACATTATTAGATGGACTTTACCAAAAAAAATTATTAGATGGAGGATAGAAGTATGCATAAGCATTTTGACCAGGAACTTCAGTTGGAAATTCAATCGGCTCTGGCAAGCTGAAATAAGACTGGTACTTCAAACTGTTCAGTGAAGAGGACCATATAATCCAAAAATCAATGACTTCTGACTTTTTGTCATTGAAAGTCACCTGCAGACAATAAACAAAAGGAAATTATAACAACAATGAGAACACACTAATTACTGCAGCATAGTCCACACTTCACTAAATATGAGGAGATTACTACGGTAAAGTTTACCATATTGCAAGCACCTTAGCCACAGATATTGGAAGTACTCCTGATGCTCTCTCAACATATAGGCAATTGTTTCCTGAAGTCTGCAAAAGAAGAATGTGCACAATATACCAATCCATCAGCTTAAAAAAATTAGTAACAGCAATTCGTCACAAAGAAGGTATTGAACATACTATGTCTTGTATGTCTGTGAATGGAATGTCAAGCAATGATAATGAGCTCAAAGAATGTCAATAATTGCAAGATGAGACCTTCCCCTCTCGCCCGCAAGCAGATTCTAAATAATTGATATGAAGAATCATACAATAATTTGTATTTCGATAATGTTAACACCTTAGATCATCACATGGAAGAAAGCTCACCCGTAGCCGCAAGCGATCGGGGTTTTCTTTTGTCACTCGGATAACTTCATAAGAGTTCATACCGAAAAGCCATAATGGCCTAGCAAACTCAGCATTTGACCGATAAAGAGGCAGGACCTCATTTGTAGATTCAATCTGTTGAATCATGAAGCACATAAAAGATACAATTCAGTTCCTTTCCAACCACATCATTGATAATGCTATGAGTGTATAAGTAGTAGTTGAAAGAGCTCACATATGTAATGATTATTCAATCACCTGCAGAAAATCTACAACTAAATAATTTATCCTCATTTATAATTTTCACGGTGTGACATCCAAAAGCCATACTATATGACTGATGCAGTCTGAGTCTGGATGGAGTTTGATATGGAAATTACGGAGATCAACCATAATTACGGTATAAATCACCATGTGGAAAACCTGCTTTGGAATGGTTACCATAAAAAAATGGTCGCTAGGAAAGATCTTCAATGACATGAAGCACCTAAAATATCTAGACTATTCAAAGTTGATAAGCATGAACTGCAATGGCCCAGGTTAAGATCTTACCCACTTATAGAGATTCCAAAATCCATTCTGTCTATCCGTAATGAAAAATAGTTCACCCGCATGTGTTCAAAGCACAATGTGATGTCTAGCACAATTACAAGCCACTTCGCTATGAAATTTCTTTCTATGTTTTCACTGAGACATTACATGTCCACAGCTTCTAATGTGATATAGCTTTAGCATGCCGGACTCAATCATCCAAGCAGAGCGAGACAGAAGAAAATTCGCAAAAATGTTGGATATAGATCACCTCACGAGTAAGAAGAGACATACCAGATGACTCCATATACATATCATGGATAATACATGATTAAGAGACATTATAACATGAAAATACCAATAGAAAAAACTGTAATGTCATTTTTTTCAACTCGTTAAGAATAAGACTAACATGCTCAGATCATCATGAAAGCAACATAATAAAAAAAATTCATCAAGGTGACCCTTATTTGTTATTCGGGCGGATCAGGCTAGAATTGGGAATAAGCCATTTACATTCGACGATTATTTTCGGGGATCGGGCTCCTCTTGTTCATTCACAACACAAGTAATACTAGATCTTACATTTCTTCAGCATCAAAGAACATCCGGTGACAAATGGACTTGTACCATTGAATGAGAAATCAATTTGCACCATTCAGTAACTTTGATCTGAGCTAAAAGACAAAAGTACCTTTTGTAGCGTGCGGTGAGAACAGGATCAGTGGAGAGCTACTGTGGGTTGCTCGAAGATGCGACAAGGTGGGCTTGCAGACGCGAGATCGTGGGTCGGGGCGTCGGCGAGGCAACAACAGGGTGGAACGGCGAGATCAAACGAAGGCGGCGTCGGCGCTTGGGTGCGAGCTCGGCGGGGGGGTTAGCGGCCGCGGGCGAAACCGGTGGAGCGGAGCTTCGGATGACCGCGAACGGCAACAAGCTGGTGCGAGCGCGAGGGGTGCGACGAGAGCGGCAGAGGCGATGTCGGCTTCGCGATTTCGGGAGGGGAGCTCGGAGCAAGGCTGGCCGGACGCGATTTCGAGAGAGGTAAAGACAGAAAGTAGAAACTAGGGTTTTGCGTTTTGGTTTTTTGGGGGTGGCTTAAAAACCGGTTCCCAAAACCGGTCCTCCAACCGGTTCCCAAACCGGTCCGGTCGATCCGGTTCCCAGTGGGTAATCCCTCGGAACCGGTTCCCGGACCGGTTCAAACAAGGTCTGAGTTTTGGGAACCGGTTCCCGGACCGGTTTCAACCGGAACCGGTTCCCGACCCTATTTTTCGGGTGGGCCGGACCGGGAACCGGGTAAACCCGGTCCGGTTGCACACCCCTAGTGGTGTGGCTGCCAGTGAGTGGTGGCAACAGTGGTAATGAATTTAAGGGGTTGGGGTTTGGGAGAGAAGATAGGGCTTGTCCGTCCAAAGTTGCTTTTAAAAGTATATTTTATATTGATTACCAAACAATATTTTCATTAGGTGGAAATTTTTGGAGGTAAAGTTTTTTCTCAAGATGCAAAGCCCACTTAGATACCGAACCACATTGGATATGTAAGCTACATCTATTTAGGGACATCCATCAATGGTAACATATGGATGGAGGCAAAATCATGAGACCACGATATCGTTATTCATAAATGAAATGTCAATAATATAGATTTCATATCATTATAACATGATGGATAAAATCAATCATTCACTTTAAAAAAATGAATGGGCACTCATATTCTTTTGTCTTGTGGATTCAACATAGGTCCAGCTCTCTCAAAAATCTCTATTCAATTATTCAAACTTTTGTGTCAGCAATTTAATATCTAGTGAGAGAGAGAATCGTGCGGTGCATGGAAAAATAAGACGAACGTCTGCAACCGGTACTTGTGGCTGAGGTAGATTGAGGATCCAACGTGCTGGTGCAAAGCCCATCCCTTGTAGGACAACGGGTGACGTGAGGAAAGACGTAGGCATTTGGTTCTCTTTATGCCTTCCATACCTAACCGCTCAAAGCGCAATTAATGTGGGATACAGCATGCACAAAGATACACAGACGAACCGGCCTTGAATATAATATTTAGTAATGTTGCGTGTTCAATTAGTTCGTGACTCTATCAACTTTTTGTTCATCTTCTTTTCGACCCTTTCACAAGCTCTCCATTATATTTTGGCAGGAAAAGAAGCTTTCGCAATTAGTCAAGTGTGAGCAGTTGGGGTGCAATAGAGAGGGCACAAAGTATATACTGACTCCATGTGCCGCATCTTTGAATTTTTCCCCCCTGGATTATGACTAATGCCTCGTAGCAAGAGACCCAGACAATACTGATCTCGAAGAACTCGTCAACTTCCACTCGCCACGGCACTAAAACAATATCACGAGCGGCTCCCACCACTCAATCTAATCTTTGACTCTTGCACGGGAAGCCTTTTGGCCGCATCTCCTCCTCATTTAAGCAAATCGCAACCGTACAAATCATGTGGGTCCCGCTACAGCTCATACCCCCTCGTCTGTACTCCCACTTCCCACCCTATAAATAGGGCGCCCCAGTTCGGAGCTGAGCCACGCACTCACTTGGGTAGTCTTCCTTGAGATTTCTCTGGTGATCCGCTAGCCTTGAGCGATGAAAATGGCTTCCTCCAGGGTTTTCCTCCTGTGCGGCCTGCTTCTGGCCGTTCTCGTTCTCATGGCCGCGCAGGTCTCGGCTCGTGACCTTGCTGAGGAGACTCAGTCACGTGAGTGCTCTCGACAATGAAGTCTTCCCTCAATTTACTTATCTAGTTCTCTTCAGTTTGATGGGAAACGCATTCTCACTTTTGACGTGTATATATGTTTCCGTGTGATTGTCCGTCGTGCAAGCACTCGTGTTTGTTAAAGGCAGATAGACAAATAATCATGGAAAATTATTTGTAGAAATATTTTTATCGAGGCGATAGACGAAACGAATTGCAAACTTGATTATGAGGGTTCCGTCAATGTCTTGTTAGCTTCCGTTGTTCACGGTAGATTAATTAATTTATGAATTTTGAGAAAGGTATGTTGTAGAATATCAAGATGTGACGTACATCATAAAGAGGTCAACAAAACGGTAGCAGTTTCAATAGTTGCATCTTAACTTACCACTCTACATATTCGTACACAGTAAGTTAGATTACATGTTATCTGTTAGTGGACTCGGATATGATCACACTCTGCGTTTATATTTCAGAGGAGAGCGTGAAAGAGGCTAACTACGGCCAAGGATATGGTGAACACGGTTACGGTGGAAAGGGGTATGAAGGTGGCTATGAAAAGGGCCACGGTGGTCACGGCCATGGCGGTCACGGCCATGGCGGGCACGGTCACGGCGGTCACGGCCACGGCGGTCACGGCCACGGTGGTCATCATGGTGGTCACCCTTCGGAAGAAACCGAAGATGTCAAGAACTAGATAATGGACTCAGTTGGGTCCATCATCCTGCTGGGAATGTAGGAGAATGTATGCCTTGTAACTCGTAGAAGCTTAAAAGCTTCTGCAATAATGGTTGAATAAAATGGTTTCTCCACTGTCATGAGCAGCCTTGTTACGTTTCAGATGGTTCTTTTGGTGATTTCAAGTACGAGTCGTCTCAAATGTCTACTGATGTTTGCATGTGAATGAATAAAACCCACTTTAATTAGCGACAAATTCTATCCCTTAGCTCTGTATAGCAAGTTCTATTTCTCGAGTTTCCCATCTTTTTCTTATTGGAGACGTCGGATTCAGCTCAGGGTATGAGAACGTATATTAGACATGAGGACTCCCAAAGTAAGGGCAAGTTATGCACGCACGCACGGTTATGTTTTAATTCAATAAATACTAGCGGGTACGTACTGTGCTCTTAGAATGATTATGCACCTGTTTCAACTTTGGACATGGTGACTGCGGAGGAACGTCTACTCGGGTTTCCATTATTTTATGAATAACCAACTGGAAAATCAACAACCGGAACATGTGAAAGTATTTCACGTCACCGTTGCATCAAGCATCATTCATCCGGATTTGCAAATAGCCCATGTTTTTCCCCAACCCTGGTTTCAGGAAAATTCCTTCAACTGAACTTCTGACTGGTGCTCTCGTTTATTTTTTTTATGTGGTGATAATATTTATAATATCATGACTTGTAAGGTGCGATACACTAGTCAAAGGTATGAATGAAGAAACTTTCCTTCGATCAAAGATGCAAGAAAATATGGCTCTTTGCAGATTGCCTGTCGCAAAATTTTTAATTCAAAAGTAAATGTCCCATATAGTGGGCTTTTGCAACAATATAGAACCCAAAAAAGGACATTACGGTGCAAAAGTCTTCTTGACTACTCAGTCTATCACGTGTGTCTCCAATCGAAATGAAGTTGTAGTTCAGAAATGAAACCCGGTGCGGAAATGCATTTCTACTCAACCTATATCCTTCTGTCATTGTCTCTTATTGCGTACTCTTTCTTTCTTTTCTTTTTTCTGAGAAAGTAAAAGTAGGATGTGAGAAACAGCAAGGCAAGGATTGTACAGCTAATGTTGATATTAAGCCAATAATTTTTTCGACAAAAAACACTCACTTTTGAATGTAAAATCTTGAATTTGTTGATATCTGCGTGTTGCTTTCAACGCAATTAATTTTAGATTGCCATTTTGCAAGGTCTTTACCTTATCCTCTAATAATAAAGGAAGTTAATTTTACTGAGTCAAGTCGAATAACTTTATCCAGATTCCGAGGTGCTTTTACTTGTATAGTTGTATGTATATGTTTCGTGTGATAACAATCTGAGCATACAAAGAATTGCTCCAATCACTGCGGATGAAGTGACAAAAACGTAAAAGCGATGAGACCATCTTTCAACAATGAACTGTTGCGTAAGATAAGAGAATTCCTTACGGACATCGTGTACCTTGAACTACGCAATCATTTAAAAAATATCAAGTTATAAGCAAATGATACAAGATATATATGTGCATATAATATATTCTGGTAATTGTTTTTGTTAAGGCTGTTATTAGATAGCACATGTTGAAGAATCAACTATAATGTAAGATCAAATTCATTGCACTATCGCGTATATCGTAAATTATTTCCGAGGGATATCATATAATTAGTATTTAGGTTATCATACTTCTCTATTCATGAAGAACTTCTAGAGCCCTTCACGTACTCATATTTGTATGTGTGTTTACATGGATGAGGTGCAGAGGAAAGCGATAGAAAAGTTGACGCTTGGTCCATATATAACCTAGGCTGACTTATATTAACTTCATGTTGATCTAAATCTCTTAGCTAAGATAAGGTTATATATGGACCAAGCGTCAACTTTTCTTACGACGGCACGTCACTACCTAATCTTGGAGGTTGATCGCGATCGTCAAAAACCCTGTCGCTGAAAGTTTCTTGCTGGACTTACGTCTACAATATTTGACTTTGGAATACTTATATTTCTTCTGTTGTTTTAATTTGCCATAATTTACTATCAAGAATAATTGAAGAATATGCATTAATTCCTCCTTATTAAAAAGAACACGTATGATTGATACGTTCTGGAAGGATGGATTGTTATGATATTTTTTGTACACGGAATGTAATGTTTAACCCCTATATAACAATAATGATTTTTATTATATATAAGATCTTTTATTTGAGAAATTAATTCTTATTTAATCAAATGGACATCTGTCACATGAAAAATTAACTTTAAATAAATGTGGGTGATGTCCATATTTATAACTCATCAATAAGAAGAAGTCAAAGAAAAGTTAGGAAGATGAGGTCTTACTGTGTATGCCCAGTTGTTGATCTTTAGGAATACTATATTATTTCACAAGTTTTAAAGTGTACTCAAGTCTTCACATTTATATAATTGAAACGGCGCGGTTACGTAGAAGTGAAATTCAATATTTTCCTGGATCTAATAAAAAATTTCCACTGCTAGCACGCACATGTTTATACCCTGTCCCACCACGAGCTCTTTGGAGTCTATAACAAAGGTGCGACTTTGTGCAAATCATTCTTCATCACGAGCAAACTCAGTCTTTGCTTCAATTTAACTGAGAAATGGCTTCCACTAGGGTTTCTGTTTCTGCAGCCTCCTCGTTGCGGTGCTTCTTATGATCTCAGCTTGCAAACTTGCCGAGGCAACTCATTCATCTCGTTGATATCGCTTCCCCCGGACTTCTCTACATGGTTCGTATGTATGATCAAATGGCACTCCCTACTAATGTTTCTGATGGATTTCTTATTTATTGATGGGCCTGAGTTTGGCCCGTCCGCCCATGTTGGGCCTAAAAGCCCGGCCCATGGGAATAGGGCCCATGGATGGGGGAAGGTATAAAAGGGAGGAGAGAGAGAGAGAGAAGACACCCTTTTGGCACAATTCCAACGTACGTTCTCTCCCTCTCTCCCTCCAAAAAGAAAACGAACGCAAACGGCGATTTCTTCTTCCCTTTCAAGGCAAATTGACATCATCGGATCAGAATTTTTCCTCGGTCTTCAAAGCATTGGTGTTTAATCTGCGGCCAACAAGGTACGCTCGAATCCGTGGTGTGCTTTACGATCGTGATACGTGATTTTCCCGGGCTTCGTCTTCCGCATTGATTTAGGGGTTCGATTCGGTGTCGAATCCGGTTTTCGGGATCCGTTATTCCCAACATTGGTATCAGAGCCCTAGTTCACGTTTTCCCGACCCCTTTGATGTTTTTTGATTGAATTTTCGCAAAAAATTCTCGGCCGTACAGATCGGAGCGTGAAATCCCGACACCCAAGCACTGTACGTCGTTTTTTCTGAGTTTCCGTAAGTCGGAATAAAAATCTGAAGGCATAGGAAGAAAGGCGACGTCGAGACGAGTCCGGGGACAGGTCGTACGCCGCCGGGCGACGCCGCACGCGCCCACACGCGCGGTCGGAAGGCGCTACGCGTAGGCGCGACGCGCCCGGAAGCGCTGGCTTCGCCAGCGCGTGCGCCACACGCGCCAGTCGGCGAACCGGCACGTGTGTGGAGCCGGCGGCGAACCGGCACGTGTGCGCCGCCGCGGCGAACCGCACGCGCCGGCCGGCGAACCGACGCGCGTGATGACGTCAGCATGACGTCACCCAACGGTCGGTAACCACTGGGATGACGTCATCGATGACGTCAGCGCCGACAATCGTTGGCCGGCCTGTCACCGGCCGGCGACCCGACCCAACCCGACGACCCGACCCACAGACGCCTGGCACGCGCGAGGCACGTGCCGGCTGACGTCTGCGTGACGTCAGCCCGCGCATGCGCGCGACACGTGCGTCGGTCCGCCCGAGCGGTCCGACCGGCCCGACCGGTCCGACCGGTCCGACGACCGACGACCGTTGACCACCGTTGACCGTTGACCAACCGTTGACCGTTGACTTTGACCGTTGACCTGAAAAAAAGAAAAAAAAAAGAATTTGTTTCTTTTTCAGTCATGCCTATGTGGGTTATAAGTAATCCATTTTTAATTCTGCATTTGTTGCATGAATCATGGAAAATTATGTATTTTTCCTTATATTTATTATGGATTATAAGTTATCCATTTTTAGTTCTGCATTTGTTGCAGGAACTATAATGAATTATGCATGGATACCTGCAAGCCCGAGAAGGGACGAGAGAAATGCAAGACTTAAAAGGCTGATGTCAGATTTAGCTAATTATCGGTGGCATGACGGTGATTTAGTATCACATGTGGTCAAGATCAATCAGATGATACAGGAAATCATCTGGAATGGTTATCTTATGCCGGATTTTGAGAAGGTGCCGGCTTTGATAAACACTCTTCCACCTGAATGGCAAGCAGTGTTGGATCGGCTATGGGAGGTCAACGTGGTCCGGGTTATAGGAGGCTGGTGGAAGCTTTTGTAAGAGAGCACTATAGGATTGAGTTGGCCAAAACTTCAACCCTTAGATTGAGCGCCACATGGCGCCGAGTGAATGCGCCTTGGAGGCGACATGAAAGCTCTCCAAAAATTTTTCCATGGTTGGCAAATGTGCCTTCAGTTTTTTCAGATGTTTTAACTGATAGATTAGAAGGGACATTCCCTATTTATTTCTTTGATTAATTATGTAATGTTTATTACCTGATTGTTGTTGATGTAACAACTTATATGTTAGTCGTATCATGTGAAAGCATTGTTATTTTATTGGATATTAGATTTTATTTGCTTTCTGTTATTACTGGTTGCTGTGGGTAATTAGCTGTGGGTATTAATAGAAGTTTTTGTAACTTCATAGAATTGATTTTGCATATGACAATCATATTAATGATAGTTTTAAGTTAGGATTTTTGGAGGATGATTGGAAACATAGTGACCTTTTGATTCTGAAGCCTTACTTGAAATTATTTATTAATATGGTGGGTCTATGCAAATAGGGATGCATAAATGATAGGCATTAATTATTCGTGCATGGATGTCTGATGTGTTCAGATCAATGGCTTCAGCCACAAAAAGCATAGTTGCCGAGCTGAACAAAGGTGAAAAGCTCAATGGAGACAACTATGAAATTTGGCAAATGAAAATCTAGTATGTGCTGGAAGAGCAAAACGCATTAGAAGCTCTTGACCATGTTATGGAAGATCTTGAGGGTGCCGTGCGCCGCCTTGAGCTGATAGAGGACCATCTAACGGCATTTAAGCAGAAAATGGATATTTGCAATGCTGGTTCTAGCTCAGAAAGAGCTTTGTGCTCTAAGCGCAAGCGTATTGATTCGTTCAATATGTGGGAATGCAAAGGATCAAGTCCTTGTTGCAAGAAATCAAGAGTTGACCAACACAAGAGAGGAAAATGTCCTCAAGTGAAGAAAATGTTAAGGGTGAGGTGTTACAATTGTGACAATAGAGGTCACTATGCTCGCAACTATTGTGAGCCGAAAAAGGTAAACACCTCTTGTACATTTGAGAGCTTTGCTTATGTGTCAAGTTATGTATTATTGGTTGAATCCAATCCTTTGTGGACTGTAGATTCAAGAACGACAGACTATATAGCGAAGGATAAAGAATCCTTCGTGGAATTCCGACGAGTACCTACTGGAACTAAGTGGATCCATATGGGAAACAACTCCAGAGCTGAAGTAAAGGAATTGGCACCTGCCAATTGAACATTCATGGTGGACGCATCTTGATGTTCTATATGCTCCGGAGATTCGTCGAAATTTTGTGTCTGTTTTTTGTGTTGGTTAAACTTGGTTTTAGTGTGATCTTCCATAATAAAAGTGTAGATTTGTATTTGGATACAAACTACTATGGTTGTGATTATTTTCTGGATGATTTTATTGTACTAGATGTTGACTATGGTGATGTCAATATTTGTTATTCCCTTATTTCACGTCTTCTTCTTTATATGACAATGATGTGATTGTGTGGCATGCTAGACTTGGTCATATGGGCCAACAACGTATAAATAGACTAGCCAAAGAAGGCTTGTTGGGTGACATTAAAAAAGTCGATTTGCCCATATGTGAGCATTGCCTAGTAGGGAAAATAACAATGAAACCATTTAGAAAAAGATAAAGGAGCTGATTTCATCTGCATTTAATCCATTATGACGTCGTGGTTCAATGAATGTGAGAGGAAGGCATGGGGCATGGGGCATTTATTTCATCACATTTATTGATGATAATGCTCGATTCGAGATATGTCTATTTGATTTCTCATAAATCTGAAGCAATAAGTTGTTTCAAAAGGTTTATGAACCTGGTAGAGAATCAATTAGACAAGAAAATAAAAGCATTGAGATTCGATCGAGGTCAAGAATATTTATCTGATGAGTTTAGAAAATTATGTGATGAAAAAGGAATAGAAAGACAGTTGTCTATTCCATATACTCCTCAACAAAATGGTGTTGCGGAGAGAAGAAACAGAACCCTACTGGAAATGGTTAGGTCCATGATGGCGTATGTTAACTTACTTATCACTTTTTGGAGTGATGTGTTGTTAATTGCTGCCTATATACTTAACCGGTTGCCTTCCAAATCAATTATTTCCACTTCATATGAGTTATGGACAGTTAGAAAACCTGACTTAAGTTTTCTTAAGCCATGGGGTTATGCTGCTTATATTCATGAGTCCTCTCACAAGTTTGGGAAATTGGGTCCCAAAGGAAATAATAGTATTTTCATGAGATACTGCGAACACTCAAAAGGGTATGTGTTCATAGGTAAGCAGGAAAGTGGGAGTATAACTGAATTTGAATCACGGGATGTCACATCCTTAGTGGATGAATTTCCTAAGAAGGGCGAAATAAGGAAAAATTGTTCCCTATTTGAAACCTTGGATCAAGATAATGATGTCAGTGGAGTTCGTCCAAGTGGGAGTAATATGAGATGTGATGAATTGAATTCAACTCATTCTCAATTGCAACCACTTGATGTGACAACATCATCATTACCTAATCCAAGTGGGAGCATGATGGGGAATAATGTGCTAAGTGTACAATCTCCCATACGGTGAACAAGTCGCCAAAGTATTCCCCGTCAATGTTTTGACATTGAAAGTGAAACTTTTATGGTTGCTCCACAAGATGAGGATGAGCCAAGAAATATTAATAAAGCTCTAAATTGCCCTAATAAGGAAAAATGGATTCATGCAATGAAAGGGGAAATGGAGTCAGTGAAGTCAAACCATGTTTGGGAACTGGTTGATTTTCCAAAAGGACGCAGAGCTATTGGGAACAACCGGGTTCTCAAAATAAAGCGAAAAGCTGATGGCTCGATAGAAAGGCATAAGGCTCGCCTTGTGGCGAAGGGGTATAATCAACAGGAAGAAATTGATTATGAAGATATATTTTTTCTCCTGTAGTGAGATTTACCTCGATTCGCATTATTCTGGCAATAATGGCAAGTATGGATCTTGAGTTATATCAAATAGATGTAAAGACTGCTTTCCTCAATGGAGAATTAGAGGAAGGAACATATATGGAACAACCTGCTGGTTTCATAGTGAAAGGCCAAAAAGAAAAGGTATGTCGACTTTGGGGGTCGATATATGGCCTTAAGCAGTCGTCAAGACAATGATATATATGTTTTTCATAATGCCATAATGGCATATGACTTTACAATGATAGATAGATGATCATTGTGTATATATCAAAAGATTCAATGATCAATTTGTGATCATATCATTACTAATTGCTGGAAACAATATGGAGTTTGTTAATACTGTCAAGAGTTGGTTGTCTTCCAACTTTTGAGATGACGGATATGGGTGAGGTTGCATATATTCTTGGAGTTAAGATTTCATGATTGTAAACCCATAGACACTCCTATTGCAAAAGATGAAGGATTGAGCCATAAACTGTGTCCAAGGACTCCACAAGAGAAGGAACAAATGAAACATGTTCCTTATGCTAGTGCTGTTGGAAGCTTGATGTACACTATGATATGTACAAGACCTGACATATGTTTTACAGTGGGATGGTGAATAGATACCAATCCGATTCAGGTCAAACACATTGGAAAGCCGTTAAGAGAATACTGAGGTATCTAAAGGGAACTGCTGATTAGACGATGAGTTATTAAGGAAAGGATCTGCGACTCTAAGGCTATCCTGATGCTGATTGGGGAGGAGATTTAAATGAAAGGAAATCTACCTCTGGGTTTATTTTTTCTTACTGAATGATGGCACCATATGTTGGAGCTGTAAGAAACAAACATGCATAGCATTGTCCACGATAGAAATTGAGTTCGTGGCATTATCAGCAGTAGTATAAGAAGATGTTTGGCTTTAGAGATTTTTGGATTGTTTAGGTGTTATTGGAAGTGCTGCAGATTCATTGTTGGTTAACTGTGATAGCCAAGCAGCAAAAGTGTACACCAAAGATCTAAAATATCATGGCAAGACCAAACATAAATATACCAAGTATAATCTTATCAAGGATATGATTGCACGAAAAGATGTGAACTTAGAGTACATACTACGCATAGAATGGTAGCAGATCCTATGACAAAGCCAATACCTAGATATGTGCTTTGTGGCCATATGAAATCTCTAGGATTGCGTAGAGGCTAATGTACTAAATATTGTAATTTCCCTAAGTGTTAACAATTTGATGAATTTGTGTTTTCATCATTAATGCCTATGAATCTTTATTTAATCTTTATGCATCTTAATGCTCAGTGCATTATTTTAAGTTGAGAAGTATGTCGGACAGATATTAGATTAGCCCACTCACACGGGTAATCGCCTTTGTTTACTGTGTGATAAATAGAGATGAGACTGTTTTTAAGCTTATTATCTAGGTGATAATCGAGAGCTCAAGCTTAAAACACGTATGTCGCCTTAACTGGGTGTTAAAATGAGGACATAATACTTACTATGTCCAAAAGTAAAATACCCCACATATTTTACTTTATCTATCTAAGATGCCAGATGTGAGTTCTGATGAATTTTGTGAATGAGTAGATACGTAAACTCAAGTTAGACATTGGGTATGTCTGAACTATCATCTGTACGGTATTGAAGGTGTAGACATACGCTCCATGGGAAAGGAGTTAATACCGTAATACATATTTCATACTACGTATGCATGAGACGACCAATAAGAGTGACAAAAGTTTGATCTCAACTTTTATGTCGTGTGAGACTCTTGAGGAAGAGAGTTCCTCAATTTTTTTGTCCCCTCATGACTCTTACTTATTCTCGAGATTTCTATTTAGTGTTTGCTATCTTAGGATGTTGCCAAATGGTCATGAGTGATTCGATCTAATGGGGCATTTCTAGAAAAGCAAGCTGAACTGAAATTGAGAGTTTGAAGGAAAGAGGAAGATCGAATTTGTAGAATCACATTGTAGTTTTGTATTCACCGGTTAACCAATTATGACTGTCTTTGTGATAATCATAATTGTGAATACAATATATATATATATATATATATATATATATATATATATATATATATATATATATCATTGTTTAAAAGAGATCAAGAGAGATACAAATGTGATTGATCGATCTAGGGTACGCATACTAAATCTACTCGGGATGTGATGCCCATTATGAGCTGCTATATATTCCTAACGTATGTATGGCAACGAGCTCTCAAAGTATCTTTGGTCGCACGGATTATTCACCGGTATGAATGTTGAAGAGAGGAAAAGAGGATTCTGTCGCCCACCATGTTAAGTGAGAGTCTATGATGGATTTTTCTCTCGATGGGGTTGAGTAGGGCTGTCCGCCCCCATGTTGGTTTTGGACCACCATGTGCGAGTGGGAGATGATGGATTTCTTATTTATTGATGGGCCTGAGTTGGCCTGTCCGCCCATGTTGGGCCTAAAAGCCCGGCCCACGGGAATAGGGCCTGTGGATGGGGGAAGGTATAAAAGGGAGGAGAGAGAGAGAGAAGACACCCTTTTGGCACAATTCCAACGTACGTTCTCTCCCTCTCTCCCTCCAAAAAGAAAACGAACGCAAACGGCGATTTCTTCTTCCCTTTCAAGGCAAATTGACATCATCGGATCAGAATTTTTCCTCGGTCTTCAGCATTGGTGTTTAATCTGTGGCCAACAAGGTACGCTCGAATCCGTGGTGTGCTTTACAATCGGTGATACGTGATTTTCCCGAGCTTCGTCTTCCGCATTGATTTAGGGGTTCGATTCAGTGTCGAATCCGGTTTTCGAGGATCCGTTATTCCCAACAGTTTCTTATGAATTAATCATCTCTCGTCATTCTTAAGATGAGAAGCCCGTGATAGTCAGGGAAATCCAGGCAAGTAAATATTATCTCATTCGAATGAAATGATCTGACAGAAACTTGGCAGTGGAATTTTGAATCCCATCACATATGTGATAGTTCTGATCTCTACTAGGAGAAAATGTCATATAGTACATATGCAGATGATATACTGATGAGATATAGTACATATAGTACCATGAACCCTGTTGGGATATAATACGTGGAAATGACAGGATCTTACAATTTACATCAACGCGAAATCACCAAAGAAATAAATGAGAAAAACAAGAACACCGGAAATTTAGGTGGTTCGGTCCGAGTATTGGTACCTACATCCACGGGGAGAGTCAGCAGCAAATAATCCACTATAATCGGAGAATCAGAGTTTATAATCACTCAATCGTTCAAGTGTTTCCCATATCTAGATTTAACCTCAAATCCTAAGTGCTTATAAATAAACAACTCTCTTGGGTATAAACTCACAAGACAAAATTACTACACGTTTAAGTTCAAAACCAAACACCAAAAACAAGTACTCCTTTTCTTAATCGCGTGGGTGGCTTCACTTGACGTTGTGCAGCAGCAGCTCTTCGTAGGGTTTCAACAGCAACTCTTTTACGTAGGGTTTCTTTTCCCTTTTTATATGCGTGTGCCCAAAGAGGAAACATTTATTTTATCTTTCCTCTTTTGTAATCCTTCATCGAGTCAAATGAAATTTCTTCTACTTGGGAAATCTTTATCAACAAAATTCGATTTAACAAATCGTTATCCGAATTCAAACTTGAGACATTAATTTAACAATTCTCCACATTGGCTCAATATTTGAAACCAAGTTATAGTGCTCATCATCCATACTACTCTCCCAATGTCCCAACAGGCGCTCACTGTCCACAGACGCCAATAAAGCTTAAGTAGAGCTTGAGCTTCGCCAAAAGAACAGACTTAGTCATCATGTCTGTCGAGTTATCTACTGTAGCAATCTTTTTAACAATAACAATGCCCTTAGCTAAAACATCTTGGATAAAGTGGTACCTGATGTTGATATGCTTCGTTCGCTCGTGATAAACTGGATTATACGCCAAATATATCGCACATTGGTTATCACAGTGTATATCCACACTTTTATGTTCTAACTCAAAGTTCGAGAGCAAATTTTGTAACCATATCGCCTCTTTCGCTACAAAGGTTAGTGCCATGTACTCTGCCTCAGTCGAAGACAAAGCAATGTGATATTGTAAGGATGCTTTCCAACTAACTGCACCACCCACTAGCATAAATACGTACCCTGCTAAAGACCAACAATCATCCAAGTCACCGGCGTAATCCGAATCCACAAAACCAGTGGTCTCACTACCATTGCTGTCCTTCCGGTATACTATACCTACGTCTGTTGTCCCCTTCAAATATCTGAGGATTCACTTTACAGCTTCCCAATGAGCTTTACCAGGACTCTTCATATAACGACTAACCACACTCACAGATTATGAAATATCAGACCTAGTGCACACTATAGCATACATAATACTACCCACTGCACTAGAATAAGGAATACGGGACATATGCTCCTCCTCCTCCTCAGTTTACGGTGATAATTTATCTGAAAGTTTAAAGTGCTTTGTTAAAGGTGTATTTATAGATTTCGCCGATTGCATGTTAAAATGTGCCATAATCTTCTCAATATATTTCTTTTGAGATAGACGTAAAACTCCTACAGTCTTGTCACACAAAATCTCCATACCCAAAATTTTCTTTGTAGTATCTAAATCTTTCATCTCAAATTTAGCATTTAATTGCCTCTTCAACATATCAATATTAGACATATTCTTAACTGCTATCAACATATCATCAACATATAATAGTAAATAAATCAAAGAACCATTCTCCAATCTCCTATAGTAAACGCAGCTATCCATCTGACTTTTTGTATAATCTTGACTAGCCATAAAAGTATCAAAATGTTTATACCATTGCCTAGGAGATTGTTTCAATCCATACAAAGATTTTTTTAACAAGCAAACATGATTTTGCTTACTCGAAATAGCAAATCCCTCTGGTTGCCTCATGTAAATCTGCTCCTCCAACTCACCGTGAAGAAACGCAGTTTTCACATCTAGTTGTTCTAACTCGAGATCCTACGAAGCAACTAGGGCAAGTAAAACACGAATAGAAGTATGTCTTATCACAGGAGATAACACCTCATGTAGTCAATACTCTCACGTTGTGTATACTCCTTCGCCATAAGTCTCGCCTTATACCTCGTTGCCTCGACACCGGGAATGCCCTCTTTCCATTTAAAGACCCATTTACTTCTGACAATCTTTTGGCTCTTAGGTACTTTGACCAGCTCCCATGTCTGATTTCGATAGAATGATTCCATCTCTTCACTCATAGCCCCTAGCCACTGCAACAACTCTGAACTAGCCATCGCCTCAGAGTAAGACAAAGGCTCATTTGTCTCAACCTCATTACCTACAATCAATGCATAAGCAATATCTGTATAACCATAATGTACCAGTGATTTAATTTGCCTCCTCATCACCTACAGTCAATGTATAAGCAATATCTGTATAACCATAATGTATCAATGATTTAATTTGCCTTCTCTGTCTATCTGTGACTATAGTCTGCTGCGGTTATAGTCTATTGCGGCTTTACTGGTTGTTCACTATCACCAACTTCAGGAATTGTGGCTTTATCTGCAGTCTCAACTTCTGTTACCTTCGAGGTCTCTGGAGTCTCCATCTAAAGCTTTACCTCACTTAGGACACCATGATCTATTTTCTCTGCTGGTTGTGTCTCAAAACTCCTCTGTTGAAGCATTGCAGTCTCGTCGAAGATGACATCTTTGCTGATTAGAAAACTGGGTGATCTGGGATTAGTGCACCACAGTCGGTAGCCTTTCACCCCATGTGCATAACCCAGAAATATGCACTTCTTTGACCTCGGCTCAAGCTTACCATCACTCGCATGAGCATACGCAAGACATCCGAATATTCGTAATCCAGAATAATCAATAGGTTTCCTCGACCATACTACCTCAGGAGTCTTCCACTCAATAGCAGATGATGGAGATCGATTAACCAGGTAACATGACATGTTCACTACTTCAGCCCAAAATTCCTTACCAAGTCCTACATGCAAAAGTATGCATCGAGCTCATTCAAGCAAAATTCTGTTCTTCTATTCTGCCATGCCATTCTGTTGTGGTGTCCTAGGTACTATGCGATGTCTCACAATACCTCCTTTCTCGCAGAACTCGGTAAAATCTTTACCACAGAACTCCATGCCATTATTGGTTCTCAAGCACTTAATTTGTTTATCTGACTACTTCTCAATCAATGCTTTAAATTTCTTGAACCGATCAAACACTTCATATTTGTGTTTCAGAAGGTAAACCCATGCCTTCCTCGAATAATCGTCGATAAAAGTCAGGATATATCGAGCACCTCCTTTTGAAGGAACCGAAGACAGGCCCCAAACGTCTAAATGAATATATTCAATTGGTCATTTGGTCGAATGAATAGTTGTAGTAAACTTAACTCGGTGTTGCTTCTCATAGATACAGTGTCACATAAGTCCAACTTCCCTATTTTCTAACTCTTCAACAACCCCCTTTCACTCAGCATCGTCATACCTGCCTCACTCATGTGCCCTAAATGCATATGCCATAATTGAGTCAAGTTAGAGTCTGACTCACTTGATGAAATAGCAGCGGTTCCAATCACGGTCTCTCTTGGTAGATGATTAAGAGTATTTACTTTCTTCCCATTCATCACTGTCATAGCACCTCGAGAGATTTTTAGTACTCCACCTTCAGCAGTGTACCTACACCCGATGTCATCGAGTGTCCCCAGAAAAATAAGGTTCTTCTTGAGCTTCAATACATGCCTCACATCTATCAATGTACGAACCACCCCATCGTGCATCTGGATCCGAATTGTCCCTATCCCCATAACCTTACAGACCGCATTATTCCCCAAAAGAACCCTACCACTATCTGCAGTTTGGTAAGTAGTAAACCAGTTCTTATGAGGCGTCATGTGATAAGAACACCCCGAATCTAGCACCCATTCGTCTCCTGACGAAGTAGCAGTCACACATAAGATAGCTTCTACATCATTAGTGCTCCCCTCAGCAATGTTTGTTACACTGCTTGTGGCATTCTGCTTATCAACTTTATTTCTCTGCTTTGGACAATCTCTCCTAATGTGCTCATCCTCGTGACACTCAAAGCACTTCACACGTCCCTTAGACTTTCTATGGCGTGATTTTGATATGCTTTTACCTCTGTTGCTACTAAGCTCTCGATGTTGTTCTCTTCCCCAAATCGTCAATGCTTACGTTGCTCCTTTTGCCAGACCGTCATCTCGCAACTTTCTCTGCCACTCCTTAGAGAATAAGGCGAACTTTACCTCTTCTGAGGTAATTGTGGTACACCCCTGTAACAGTGAATCAATAAAGTGCTCCCATGACTCTGGTAAAGAGGCTAACAACATCATGCCTTATTCTTCATCATCAAGAATCTTACCGGCGTTCTTCAGATTCAACATGAGTTTATTAAATTCATCTAGGTGGGTTTTGATAGATGTACCTTTAGTATATCTAAATTAAAACATCTTCTTCAGCATGTATAAGCGATTGTTCAAACATTTCTTCACATAGAGTGTTTGAAGCTTTGCCCATAACGCTGCAGCATCCTTCTCCTCAGCAACCTCTATTAAGACCTCATCTGTCAAATTTAACATAATTATGCTATTTGCCTTTTTCTTTAGCTCTACTCTCTCAGAGGCTTTCATTATAATCGGCAACTCATCTTCACCATCCAGTACCTTGACCAAACCTTGTGTTGTCAATAAAGCTCGCATCTTGATACTCCATAACACAAAGTTATTTCTCCCATTAAACTTCTCAATCTCAGATTTCCTCTTAGACATAATTGTAACAACAGAATTTCCAAATAATAATCAGACAAGTAAAAATACCTAAATCACAATCAAGAAATTCAACCCCAAGCTCCGATACCAATTGTTGGGATATAATATGCGAAAACGACAGGATCTTGCAATTTACGTCAACGCGAAATCATCAGAAAAATAAACGAGAAAAATAATAACACCAGAAATTTACGTGGTCCGGTTTGAATATCGGTATCTACATTCATAGGGAGAGCTAGCAGTAAATAATCTAATATAATCGAAGAATCAGAGTTTACAATCGCTCAATTGCTCAAGTGTTTCCCACACCTAGATTTAACCCCAAACTCTAAGTGTTTATAAATAAACAACACGACACAAAATTACTGCGCATTCAAGCTCAAAACCAAACGCTGAAAACAAGAACTCCTTTTCTTAATTTTGTGGGTGACTTCACTTGACGTTGTGCAGCAGCATCTCTTCGTAGGGTTTCAGCAGCAACTCTTTTATGTAGGGTTTCTTTTCCCTTTTATATGCGTGTGCCCAAAGAGGAAACCTTTATTTTATCTTTCCCCTTTTGTATCCCTTCATCGAGTCGAACAAAATTTCTTCTACTTGGGAAATCTTTATCAACAAAATTCGATTTAATAAATTGTTATCCGAATTCAAACTCGAGACATTAATTTAACAAACCCAATGACAATCATGAGCACAACCATGACCATGGCCACGGCCACGACACATGGGAAATAGCCTGGCTACACAGGGAACCCATAGAAGGAAGTGAAGACAGCGGGAATGTAATTAGATAACTACTGAATTTTAAGTTGCTGCTCCTGGTACGTACTCCTGTGCGTTGTATATGGAATGTGTGTGAGTGACCAATAAACCGAAGCTTCCAGCTTTATGCGTCGACGAAGATGATATTCCCACTGGCTCACCTGAGCAAGTGAGCGTATAAAGCTCCAGCTTCACATGTCCGTTGAAGTGTCTGTGTCTACTTTCCAATAGGCAAGCTGGCTTACCATTTTAGCAGGACTTCACCAATGGCTGGTCGAGATTTCTCAGCCTCACTTTTGCTTTCGTTTGGGCTTAGATTAGGAGGAAAATTATCTTTCTCCATATGCAATTTCATTGGATCGGGTAGTTTTACCAACTTTTTTTATTTTATTTAATGAACCAATTATTTAGAAAAAAGACAATTTTGCTTAATGTTTCGACTTTTGATTTCTTGCGCGCGTACAATGTGTGTTCATGTTTGCTGGTCATCTGAAAAGACGTGTTACTGTGGCTCAATTAACAACCCTCGATAGCACCAAAACGACAATACTTGTAACGTTGTAAGTATGCATGTCTGAAATTGATTTACAGTAATTCGTTATCGCTGGAGATTGATAACAAAATAATAGTTAGAATCCTCAAAGAAGTTCTAGCAATGAAAATTTTGTTCTTCATTGTTAAAAAAAAGATTGCGCGTTTCTACATGTCCGCCTATACAATGCCTTGCACAAATGTGGTAAACTGTAGAGCGGTAGGTGACCTAAACTTTTAACCGATTTAGGATTGATCACATCCCACAAGGTTCAATTTTCCCACTCAAGCTTACTCGAACAACTTGAGTCGATCTCATTCTGGATGCTGAAATAAGAAAATTTCGGGACTAAACGTTGAACTTGTCGTTTCTCGTAAAATGCCAATGTCAAGATCCGCGAATGCATCCTAAGAACCTTGGAACCATGAGTATCCACGACCTTTTATATGACCATACGAAACCATCTCGCCAGAATTTTTTTGCAGTCTAAGGCTGTCACCTGCCAAGTTGTTAGATAAATCCAAACTATGTTTAATGTATAAGAAGACAATCCTCTTACTATAGGTAAGATCTAACAGGCTACGCTCGTTTTGCTTGGTCCGCCAGCAACTTCCTTTCTCTACGCTTCTGAGACTATATATATGAGGTGACCTTACCATGCAAGTTCGATTCTCATATTCATCACTTAGAGCAAACTCGAGTTCTTTGTTTCACTGCCTTCAGGTGCACTGAGGAATGGCTTCCTCTAGGGTTTTTGTGCTCTGTGGCCTTGTCTTCGCCATGCTTCTTCTCGTCTCCTCTTACGAGGCTGCAGCTCGCGAGCTTGTCGAGGAGACTAAGTCATCTCGTAAGTTTCCATTCTACTTCATCTATCTTCTCTGTATACATACTTCATATATATAATCTGTTGAATTTTTGTGTGCATGTAAGAGAGCATGAAGGAATATGGGCTTGGGAAAGGCCACGGTAGTCTTGGGAAAGGGTACAGCCGCAGTGCTTGTGTCCATCGCGACGACGATGACCATGATCATGACGACGACGACGACGATGACGACGACGACGATGATGATGACGAGGACGATGACGATGATGATGATGACGATGACGATGACGATGACGATGATGACCACAACCATGGTCAACCATGGGCATGGCAGCCATGGCGGCCCCGGTGATCATGGGAAGAAGCATTGTCACGACGGCCAACAGAAAGAAGAAATTAATATACCCTGAAATAACTAGAAAACTACTGAAGTGCCATATGTTGCTCCTCCTAGCTAGTACAGTGTGTAAGGGAAAGTGTGTGCCTAATAAAGCTCCGAGCTCTCTATACGTCAAGGAAGATGATATTGCCCCTGTTTAGTATTTATGGATACTTTCATGTACTGATGGCCGATGGATATGCATTCTATGGAAAAAGGCATATGTTTGAAACATCTTGTGGAATCATGGTACTTCTCAACGATGCGAACATGTAATCAGTAAAAGGAATGAGCAAAAAGAGTGAAAATGTCTGGCTTGCAACGAAATTATTATACAAGAAATATACATCTGTACTTGGTTCAAAGGCGCTTATAATTATCATTTTCCCTATTAACTGTGAATGTAGGGGATAAACAAATAGAATTAATTAGCTAATAAGTATGCATAGCTTCGGAGCGGCGAAGTGGACATAAGTATTAAGTTTCTCCTCTTGTAGCACTCAGCCATACACTCCCTACGGAAGACTTGCTTGAAAGGCATGCGAACAAACGAAGAACCGTCTTCAAATTACTCCAGTTTGATCGAACATACGTCCTCTTTGACTCACCAAACGTAAGCATCTCCGTCGGCTCATCCAACCATCTCGCCGGAGAAGTGATACTGCTTGACAGGTCTTCAAACGAATGCAAAGACAGCGATGCGAAAATGCACGATCCGGCTCAAAACGACATTGTTCAGTCCAGTGCCTCAAGTGTCTTCCAGGATCTCCTGGTGCTCGACGGGGAAACTGGCCAGGTGCGGGTTTACAACCCCCGTGACCGTGTGCTACCCGTCGACCTTAATCCCGCCTCGAGCAACGTCAAACAAGGTTGTGTTAATCTATCCGTTCATTAGGCAGCAAGGTCGCACGATGCCTCGGTCCTATTGAACGGCCGGAACGTCTGAGTCTTGTTGTTCGGCATACAAGACCATGGGCAAAGGACCCGGTTTTATAGCATGTGTGGGGCTAGCTATTAAGGTTGCATCTACAAAAGGCTTTGGAAAGGGACTTTAGGCATCCGGAGTTCTTTGAGTTGAATATTTGGTGTTTGGTAAAATTCTTCTCACCCACGTAGAGGAAAAGTTAGCCTTCTCGACATGCAAGAAGGCTAAGGTTAGTAAAAAAGAGAAAAAAGATACTTCCAAAACTATCCTCACTGATTGGGGAAAAGTGCCAAAAAAGTCATAAACATTTTTTCTTTGTGCCGATTTAGTCCTAAACATTTTTTTGGTGCCGATTTAGTCATAAACCTTTGTATGTTGTGCCAATTTAGTCCTTTTCGGTCAATTTTGGCCAGATTTTGCTGACTGGACACCGACCGGCCGACGTGTGGACACATTTTAATAATATTTTAATATTTTAGAATTTTTTTCTTTTTCTTTTTATCTTTTTTTTTCTTCTCCTCTTCTTCCTCCAGCCGGTCGCTGGGCCTCGGCGACCGGCCAGAGGCGACGGTCGGCCAGGGCGAGGCTGCCCTCGCCGGCCACCTCGCAGGCGAGGTGGGAGGCCCGAGAGCAAGATCCGAACTGTGAGAGAGAAAAAAAGCCCTGGGGGAGGGCGGATCGGAAGAGAGAGGGAGACCCTAGCCGCGTGAGGCCTCCGCCGCTCGACACCTCCCCGCCGCTACCGCGGCCTCACCTATTGCCTCCCCGTCGACCAGCCGCAGGCCCTGCCGTGCTAAGCTCGTTGCTACCGTTACCCCGATGCAGATCTGCCACCGTTCTTATGCCCGGAGCCCGACGCAAGCTGCCGTTGTTCCTCCCCAACGTTGGGCGCGCCATCTTGCCTGCCGCCCAACGCGAGGCTCGCCAGATCCGACGAGGGCGAGCCTTGCCGCCTAACGCGAGGCTTGACCCTCGCCTACAAGGTGGCCGGCTAGAGGAAGAAGAGGAGAAGAAAAAAACAAAACGAAAAAACAAAAAAAAATTTTTAAAAAAAAGAAAAAAAATTCTAAAATATTAAAATATTGTTAAAATGTCCACGTCAGCGCCGATCAGGCCATGTCAGCCAGTCGGTGTCCAGTCAGCAAAATCCGGCCAAAATTGACCGGAAAAGACTAAATTGGCACCAAAAAAAGGTTTATGACTAAATCGGCACAAAGATCAAAGATTTATAACTTTTTTGGCACTTTTCCCTCACTGATTGTTTGGTTTTCTAGCTTTGCCCTTGTTTGTGCTTGTTCATATTTTTTCTTGATTGGGGTCGGTTGGCTTAGTTGCGTGTGGCTACAAGGGCTAACAATGGGCTAAAGAGAGGCTAGCGTGGTCCCAACGACTTAGGCGACTGTCTAGGGAATGTTGTTTGGGTTGCACAACCCTCACAAGGCTAACTAAGGTCGCCCAATCTATATGGTCAGTCGCATGACCCCAACAAGAGGGTGCTTGGGATCGCGAAACCTAACTAGCCCTTGTTGTCGGGTTCAAGTGACCTTAAGCGTCATAAGGGGTTACACAAGTCGTGAGACCCCAACAGCATGTGACCCTCACTAGGGGTCACCCGACCCCAAGTGGCTCCGGGGACCATTTAAGGTCTTGTGACCTCATATGACGGTCACTGGCAATAGATCTGAATCATCGGTGATCACCTGCCCTTAGTCAATGAAGGGCCCATGGCTTTTTTCTTTTTTTCTTTTTTAATTAACTAAATTCATTTGTAAATATAATTTTTCCAACATTATTTTACTCAAAAATACTTCACAATGGACTTTTAAATTACAATTTAACAAATATAAATTTCATTTTTGAAAATTCTTTTAACTTAAAGCCCTTTGTATTTTCCTAGAACTTTCCCCAAAAATCCAATCAAACGCATCCTAAGCTATTTCTATAAATTTTTGATATCTTGCTAGAAATTATTCAATGGTTAGTTAAAACCGCCTCATAAGCTGACTTGGCATGCATTTTTGTACCGAAATCCAATAATAATTGATACGTCTATGACGTGGCAAGCCCTTCCTTTTTTGTCTCTTCTTCATTCTCCATACACGGCCACTTGCTCCATCAGAGTCACCAGCAGAGTCGCCGGCACTGCATCCAAGCCGACCGCTACTACGCGTCCGTGGCCGAGCCATCCCTTCGTCATTGCAATAGCTCACAGTCGTTGCCGTCCATGGCCAAGCCACCCACTTTATTGCAGCTCGTCCATTTGCTGCACCTCAACAGGGCAAAGAAAGAACGAAAGATTCCCGGATTGTTGCGACCGGAGGAAGATTTTTTTAATGGGTTGATACCCTGAAAAATTTTAAATTGGTACAGTTGTAACAAATTTACTTCAAATTATTTTTTGATTACCAAAAATTTCAAACCGATACATTTGTGACAAATTTATTCTCTTTAGTTTCATTAAATAATTAAGTTAAATGACACGTAACAGTTGACTAATATATCAATTTGAGATTTTATGTTCCGTTTGTCACAGTTTACAATTTTTTTTTATTTTCGTGTGGTATTAATCTAATTTGTTGGAGGGTATATTTGTCACAAATTTATCAGTTTGGGATTTTTTGCAATCGAATAAATTAGTTTTGGGTAAATTTATTATAAATATACTTGGTTTATGATTTTTTATCGTTAATGTGATAAATCATCGCGAGATATATTAGTTTGGGGTTTTTCAAGGTATTAATTATTTTTTTATTTATATGCCGCATCATGAACAAGTATCAATTTTTATTGGATTTGAAAAAAAAAATTAATGCTAAAGTCAGCTTATGACGTCATGCTGCATAACCATTGAATACTGTGCCGCATGTTACCTTCCTTGGTGGGCTTAGAAAGTACATTTGGCACTTTTTAAAGAGTAGTGGCATTTTGGCCCAATCATATCTTTTAACAAAAATTAAAGTGCAAATTGGAGGACTCTAAAGTGAGGGAAATATTCGATAAGAAAAACATAAAAAGAGGAAGAATAAAGGGCCATATGCAGGACGATATCGGGAATAAAGTTGAGATAAAGTTTTCCCCAAAAGAGACCACTTTTGGATCGTTGCAACTTGCACTCTTTTTGCTATTGAGTCCTCAGATTTGATTTTATTTGCGCAGCCCCCTAACTTATGCTGTTTGTAATTACGTCCTCACTTTTTATTCAATTTTGCGTCGCTCTAAAGGAATGAGTATCTACCATGGAGCATAAACATTCTCTGAACCTAAATTCTAGTTCGATAAATTTCTTGACAACCTAGTTATATGAACTAGGCTATTATGCTATGAGGCAGCACCAATAATGACTCTCAACCGATGGTGATCAATGGCTGAAATTTAATTGTGATGATCCGACGATTCTAAGCATAAGGACTTGATGCCTTCATGTTATAGTAGACAAATCCTAGTATAACATTATTTCAAAGAGTGGTGATTAAATCTCTGACAAAATAGGCCGAAAAGGTTTCCGAAAACTCATGACGGTAGGAATGTAATTTTATCAAGCTTCAAAGGGAAAAAATTTTTATAAGTGAGAGTCGGAATTTGCATCAGTCAAAGAGCAAATCATATTTCTATACATATGATAACAATGTTACACCACATTAAGACAATTATATACTCTTCCAAGTAGGTCTAATTGCACGACTAATAGACAAAAGAAATGCATAAGTGGGAATAAAGAACCGCATTCATTATCCTGATCGATAGAATAATGAGTATAAAAAAAGATTATGATGAGCACTTATTTGGGCTAATTTTTGTATCAATTCATTGAATGTGGATGTAATGAAAGTCAGACATAATCAATTACATTGTGGAAAACATATATATAGATGAAAGATTGTGTTTTCTTAAAGACCAATGTCAATTTTTTTCCCCAGTAATTGAGGACCCAATGTTAGATTTGAAAATTTTTGAAATGTGATTAACCGATTTCGTAAGAACAACGTCGTGCACATTAAATTTACCCCAAATGCCTCGTACCGCGTGTCAGAACTTGGGCCTCAGCCCCTCCACGAAAGCCTTGCACTCTTTAATGGCCCTCTCGTCCGCCCCGTTCCTGATCAGCTGCGGGAAGAACAGCCACATGGCGGTCACCGCCACGAACCCCACCGTCAGCGGCGTCGACACCGCCCTGCTCAGCCTCCACCTCTCCCCCACCGCCGCCTTCGCCGCCACCTCCACCACCACGCACGCCCCCTGCAGCACGAAGAACCCCGTCACCTCCCAAGTAGGCCTCGCACGTGTCACGTAGTAGTACAGCAGCTCGTGCATCAGCCCGGACACGAGAAACGCCGCCATGACCGCCGCCGCCGCCGCCGCCCACGCGGCCCGCAAGCGCGGTTCGAGGAACGACTTCAGGGGCTTGTACACGGTGTGCCGCAGGGCGTTGGTCACGGTGAGGTTCCACCTCCGGCCCCAGAAATCTTGGAGCGACGTGGAAAGGTAGGGTTCGTCGGAGGGCATCTGAAGCTCGACGCCGAGGACGGCGCGCGCGGCGGCGTTGCTCAGCCCCACGATCATGTCGAGGTAGAGATAAAGCATGCACGAATAGAGAAGCAGGACCAGCTTCGGGTGCCCCTACAAGCACAGTTCCCCGATTCCAACACGAATGAAATGAAATCAATAGCAACTAATTCGAAAATAACAGGAACCCGTGAAAATAAACAAACTCTCGCAGTAAAATGAATAGACATCAACATCGACCCCAATTCTTATTCGAATTCGACACAGGAAACCGAATAAACATGCCCAACCTGCAATAGCAGCTTGTCCTGGTGATCGTACACAAGGATTGAGATCCCGCAAAGGAGCAGTTTTGAGGGCAAATTGAGGGGCAATTTGGGGGTTTGGGGAGATGGGTAGTCTTGCGCTTGCCTGATTTTGATGGGGAAGCACGTGAAGAGTATGAAGAGGAAGAGGGACTTCGATGGGTCGGGATGGGAACCGGGACTGGAGGAGAGGGGGCCCTTGCCGAAGGAGAAGAGGAGGAGCTTGAAGGAGGCGAGCCAGGTGACGAAGAAGGAGGTGACGCCGTTGGGGAGGACAGTGGAGAGCCGGAGGGGGAGGACGGCGAAGAGGGAGAAGACGGGGAGGAGAGAGAATAGCCGGAGCTTGCCCGGCGGGAGGCTGGAGGAGACGAAGTAGCAGTAGCACACGCACGCGAGGACCGTGAGCCACACGCTGATGAAGTTCCGTGCTTCCTCTTCCATTTTCCCTATCTCTCTTCTGCTAGGCGCTCCCCCTCTCTTTCCTTAAAAGTGTCGTGCGTCTTGACTTGATGATGTCTTTCGACCATAAAAAACTTGATGATGTCTGTCTATGGGGGATGAATGGGCAAATCCGTTCTCGATTTGCGTCTTTTCGGTAAGCACTAGAACTACTAGCCACGTGAAGGGAAAGTGGTACGGTTGGACCTAACCGGTGAGAAAATATTGGCATTCAATAATTGGAAGCAATTAGACATGAGCAAGCCCTTAAAAAGGCTCACAGAGGAAATAGGCGAGAGCACCATCCTAGGATGAAAGACCCCGCGTTGTCCTCATATTCCCTCTATGTCAGGAAGACAAATATAGATAGGAAATTAGGGGGCCTCACGATAGTAATGATAAACAATACGTTAGGACCTCGATTTTGGTTACTACCGAGTAGGCAGGTTAATAGCCTCCCGTGCTTGAAGTGAATGAGAGCGAGTTAAATGCCCACAGCTAGGTCTTTTTCATAATTTCCTCCACCAGTGTTGAATAATTGAATTAGGATGAAAAATTATTATATACATTAGTTCTTATTAATATATGAAATTGTGTATCGTGTTATATTGTATTCGCATTTGTCTTTCTACGATTCGTGTTTTGTCTCATGTTGTTCAAATGAGATTGTGTTCGATAGAACAAAATCATTCAAATATGAATATTTATTTCGAGCGTAATTACATTTCCCCTATTATTTCTTCTGAAAGATTTAGAATGCATATTCATAACACTAGTATTAAGAAAGCCATACAGTAATTAACTTCGAAACATGAATTGTTATTATCATAAAATAAGAGTAAAGTTTATATGCAACTCAACCCAATTGAAGGAGAGAGGAGACATAATTGAATGTGTTGACAGCTAACCAAGACTTGAAAATTCTAAGTTTAGATGACATAAGTGATCATCCGTCCTACTGCTACTTTCTCTATACATAAGTACTTACGAACAATCCTGCTACTAAGGCTGATCTATATTGCTCATCTATTGGCGACTGTTTTCTTGATATGTCATTTTTATTTGCTGTCAATTGTTGTTTCGTATATCGCAAGCTAACCTCTTTGACCCTGAGTATGATAACCTCCTTGCATAACATGAGCATTCCACCAAATAAGAGGAATGCCCACTTCAAGGCTCCACCCATGAAAATGACCTTCATAATAATAACATCATCACAGCAATTACGTTGAGCGCTTCCCTTATTTTCTTCCTCATATATTACATTTTTGAGATATTTTATACATTGGATACCATTTCCTTCTATTTCAATTTTTTTCAACCCAAAAAAAGGAATCGACAAATTCCTTTTACCTTATTCCATCGTAACAAGCAACTACAAGAATTATAATGCCTCTTCTATTCCATTCCTTCCTGAACTTCATTTTATTTTTTCCCATTCCATTTCATTGCGGCAAACGTGGTATAACATTCGACAGGCCTTGGTATAAATTAATCCCACGGTTATGTCCGGGCATAAATTATGTGAGTTAGACAATCAAATCAGAACAAGGAGTAAAGTTGAGCTCCGATGGTGGCGGAGCTAATTACCACCAATTCCTCCTTGGCCAGTGTGAAGAAGCTGTCTTTATTGACCAAAGAAACTTTACAAAAAAAAAAAGAAAAAAAGAGACTTCGCCAGATTGACTAACAACCGCACAAGAAAATATTGGGTATGTCTAATTTGTCAGCGTGGCAAATAAGAAGAGCAAGGAGAACACAACACATGTCGCATGTGGGCTCAAGTTGTCAAGTTATCTCTTCTCTTTCTTCTGTCCTCTCTTTCCCCTCGCTATTAGGAGTGTGCATGGTTCGGGCGGACGGTTCCTGCTAAGAACCGGTTCCAAAAAATTGGAACCGGAAACCGCCTGCTAGTTGCATGAATCTACCCAGAAACCCAACCGTCGGTTCGATTCGGTTCTCCGGTCCGATTCTCGGATGGATCCATAGAACCGATTCAACCTCCACGCCTTCCCCCTTTTGCCTTCAACCGATTGCGACCCTCACTCTGCTTCCATCTTGGCCACCACCTCCGTCGTCTCCTACTCCTCCTATGAGACCGACAATAAGGAGGACAATAGGGACGATGAGCCGTTCTTAGACCTAGAGTTTGTCCATTCCTAAAGTTGAGAATGATGGGGAGAAGCCTAAGGAGGGGGAGGAGGAAGAGGGGAGGTAGAAGCGGGACGAGCCCAACAACGAAGAGGATGATAGTGACAGTGAATGCGGAGGTGACAACGACGTGGAGAGAGAGTTCAAGTTCAAGAGAGGAAACGAGAATTAACTCACTATTTCGCCGAGTTCGGACTATAACTCAAATGGAGATGAATAGATCTGGAGGTGAATCGGAGAGAAAGAGGGAGCTTAGGGTGATTTTGCACTGAGAGAGACGAGATGGAGTAGGAGAGTAATGAATTAAGACAAGATGGTGATTGGAGGCCTAAATTTTAGATTTGCTACTTTTGAATTTTTTTAATATTAAAAATTAATATATTATTATAATATAACCGGTCCGATTCGGTCCGGGTGGGTGAGTGGGCGGATCCGCCCATGGAACCAAGAACCGAACCGGTATCCACCAGTTCCCATAAATTAGAATTGGGAACCGGACCGGTTCCCTTAAGAACCATCGGTTCCCGGCGATTCGGGCGGGTCTCGATTCTTTTGCACACCCCTACTCGCTGCACTCTCTCTCTTCTGCCTCCTTGCACGTTCTCTTTGCTCTCTCTTTCTCTCTCCTCTCATCTCTCTCTTCTACCTCCTTGCACGCTCTCTCTCCCCAGCACACTTTCTCTTCGCCAACACGGACCAACAACCGGCCACCTAGACCTCCATAGCAACCACCTCCTCTGGCGATCTGCCACAAGAGCTTCCCCACCGGCCAAGCTCTCGGCGGGCACAAGCAGTGCCACTACGAGGCCCCCACTACTGCTTCCTTGACCGTCGTCGCTGCCTCGGCTGCCAAGGGGGTGAGCGTTGGCAGCGAGGACGAAAGCCCCGATTCCTAGCGCTAGTGAAGATAGAACTTGCCTAAAATGAGTTGGATCAAAAACGCATAGAAACCCACATAAAAAAAAAAAAAAAAAAAAAAAAACCAGCTATTGGAATCGAAACGGAAAATCAACCGAGTTTCAGATAGGAATAGAGATGACTATTTTTGTTTGTCTCTTCTTGTTTGCTAGATGATGGTGGAGTTGTTTTTGGGGGAGAGAGGGAGGTGTACATGCAGCTTCGACTATGGCGGAGAGAGACTCGGGCGAGAGAGGGTGCAGGGGAGAGAGAAGAGAGTGGAGAGACAGAGAGAGTGCAGAGGAGGTAGGAGAGAGAGAGAGAAGAGAGAGAGGGGAGAGAGCATACGGTGAGGCAGAAGGGAGAGAGAGCGTCCAGTGAGGAGAGAGAAGAGTATGCCGGGCAATCGGGGCCCACACATGACATGTGTCGCGTTCTCCATGCTCTTCTTATTTGCCACGCTGACAAATTAGATGTACCTAATATTTTCTCGAACGGCACGCCAATTATGAAAAGGACACACTGCCCATCGCATCACATTTTCTACTCAAGTCATCATCAAGTTTTCTATTGTAATTTTTTCAATTCGATGCTACACTTTTTCTTTATCAAATATACCTTAAACTTTTAGCATTTATATCAATTTAATCAATCAAAATTGATCGGTACTAATATATCGATTTTTTAATTTATTTAATTTTTTTCTCTTTTCTTCTTCTTCTGACCTGTCCAAAGGCTAGGGCCAGCAAGGTCAATCTTGTTGACCATCAAGTTAGGGGCTAGCGAGGGCAAATTTGAGCTCCCTCAAATCTGGCTTGGCAAGCTCCACAATGGCGAGAGCCAGGGCTAATCGAGCTTGCCTAGCCATGGCGAGGCTCACCCTCACCCAAATCTAGGCAAGACCTTAGCCAACACCATGACAACGAGTGCAAGGGTGAAGGCTAGGCTTGTTATCGCTAGGCAAGGTCAAGCTTGCCAAGATCTGGCTAAGCGAGACCTCGGCTAGTGCCGGGAGGTTGACCTCACCGGCCCTAGCCTCTAGCGATGGGCCAGCGGAAGAAGAAAAGAGAAAAAAAATATATATATATTAAAAATTGACTCGTCAAGGTTGATCGAATAGTTGTTGCTTTGCCTCACATCCACATTAGTATCCGCCGACCAAAATTAATATAATAGATTGAATTGGCACAAATGCAAATTGTTTAGAACCGAATTGACAAAAAAAAAAAAAAGTTTATGATTAAATTGAAAATTTTGCAACAAGTTTATAACTGTTTTGCTAATTTTCTTTTTTACAATTAGTGATGGAGCACATTGTTGCAAGATACACTATATCATTTTCTAGTTGGCAAATTGGCGTATTGATGTTTGTTCTTATCCCATCCAACCATCAAAGGTCTATTTGGTAACGTTTCTGTTTCTCCCAATTTTTATTATTTTGTTTCCTGGAACAAAAAAAGAATAGAATTCCATTTGGTAATGTTCATTAATTTTTTTTATTCCTCGGAATAGAAAAATTGCCAAGAAATAGGTTTGTAACAGAAACAAGAAGTAGAAAAATGCAGTTTCTTGTTCTCAGGAATAATTTCTAGAAATAAATTATTTTATCTTTTCTTTTCTACTTTTCTTCTTCTTTGCCGACCACCACCTCCCTTTGTTGCCTGCTGCTGATCAATCGTCATGACCCATCGTCGTCGGTCGATTGCCGCTGTCACCGAACGCCATCGCCATCAATGATCGTTGATGCCGCCATTTGGCGACTGGCTGATTACCACCACCGCTAACCCCGCTGTTGATGACCGCCGACGACATTGCCTACCGCAACCCATTGCCTACCACCACCGCCCACCACTCGTCGCCACCAATCGTCGCGATCAACTGCAAATCGACGGCAGTCAGTGGCGATGAGTGGCGAGCGATTTCGTTGGTAGTTATTGGCGATGGCCGTAAGGAATAATAAGAAAAAAAGTTAAAAGAAATTCTACATTATAATAAATTTTGTAAATTATACTAAACACATTCCTATTCTTTTTCTATTTCGAGAATAAAAATTTTGTATAATTATTAAACGCGTTCTTTTATTGAGAAATTATTTCGGGAAATAGAAAAATTATTTTCCAAAAAAGAAACGTTACCAAACGGATCTCAATGTGCTAAAAAAATGTATAAACCTCATCAATTTCAGCGCATATAACTCTAGCCGTCACGACTCATGAGATTATACGAGAGAATCCTAAAGCGAAAACCAAGGGTAAGATCAGGACAAGTTTGATCCTTTCGTTTTCATACGGAATTCCTTCTTTAAGATCTATCCAGCGAAACCTCCTCAACAATGTGCTCAGCAAACCTTGGGCCCGCCAAGTCGGTCAATTACGAAGCGCGTACAGGCGGTGGCGTTCTTTAATTACCATGCTCATTCTCCAAATTTAATATGCTTTCCATTCCGTTAATTCAGACAACTTACAAAGCTTTGAAATTTTAGGACTCGATTAAAGCTTTGGAATTTTAGGACTTGATTATATTTTCGTGATAAATTTTAGGACTACATTAAAGCTTTAAAATTTTAAGACTTGATTATATTTTCGCGATAAATTTTAATATGTCTAGTGCATTTGTCACTTAAAAAAATGAAAAACTGATGAGGAACCATATCACTCAGGCACTCCTTACTGTCAAACTTACAAAATGCCGAAAGCCATAACTCTTCTCATTTATGATCTCATTTGGATGAAATAAAATGATGGAAATTCGATCGCCTGAAAACGATTGAATCGTATTGGAAGTTTCAAATTGACGCATTCGGTGAGGAGTCGTACAAACTGCAGGAAGGTCGTAGGCCAGGGAAACTCTGATCCAGAAGCATGCTGTGATGGCAGCAGGGCGGATTTTACTATCCCCAAGGGGAAAGCAAATTGGTGGGGCGACGGACATATAAATTACACGATGTGCCGAAACCACTTTTTTCGTAATAACCATGGAGAGCATGGCCTGATGCATGTTTAGACCACATCAGAAAAAAGAAAGGAAAAAAGAACTACAACAACAAAATTGACAAACTGAAATATACACCTTTCGGGCGGTTCAACGAATGCACATCATTCATTTGCTTCATCAATTTTTCCGACCGCCTCTTTTGCCGATTGTATTTCTCCTGCGTTCTCTTCTCCGACTGACAAAATGATGTCTGAGAGGGATGTCGGTCGTGATTCAAGTTTGAAGCTGAAGGGAAAGACAGGGACTCCTCCCTCAGTGACCTGTAGATATTGATGATCCTATATCCTACATCTGCTCATTGGTCATTCACACGCAGGAGTCTCCTCGTTGTCAAGTTGAGAGGAGACTGTCGTCGTATCAGAGACATTATCGTCAATGGTCATGTTTGACACTTCACCGGTCAAGGAGGAGTTCTCGTCCTCCTCGTTTATGGATGGTGCTGGGGAAGCATCAAGAGTAGTGACGGCGATGGTTGACTCGGCAGGGCTGGGACATGACTCCGAGTCCCCCATGGGCTGTTGCAGACTCCAGTACATGATGCTGGCTGCTAGAGTGAGCATCATCTTCTGGTTTACCTGCCCCACCCATAAAATGTATTAGTTGGATTCACAAAGGAGCACACTAGAAGACTCACTACATCTGCACCTCATGTAAAGTTAGTCTTTTGCCCATGCGGTTAAGTGAACCTAATCATCAACAGTGTCAATGCTAGCTTATCACGGTGTTATCTCTTAGACCCAAACAAAATGAAATGATTTCGGCAGAAATGACAATGCCAATTTCCTCAAGCCTTAAAACAGATTCTCCTAACAGAGTAAATAGTTGATGACTTTCCATTCTTACCTCCATGATGTCCTCAGGTAGCAAGAAGATGGAACAGCCAAGCTTTCTTGCGACACTGATTATATATGTTGCATTCAACTTCTTTTCTTCCACTGTAAATTCACCGAGCACAGGTACCCGTTATTTTAAATCAGTATCTTCGCAGAATTTGGAAAGCGAGAACTATAATTGAGCGTGCCAATGAGCTGTCAAAGAAAATTAGGTGCAGCCATCATCGCACTATCAAAATCTTGTAACAAAATCTTACCACTTTCGCCTTTTGTTACAAGATTCCAATTGACCACCGTTGGTTCCACTGAACTCAAAAGCTCGAGGAAGAATATTCCCTTAGATAAACTCTTATCCTGAATTAAAGGTTTCGCATACCATTAATAAAGGGCTGAAAGGTTCTGCCTCAACTATTGGTGATCAATGGCTGAAATTTAATTGTGATGATCCGAGGATTCTAAGCATAAGGACTTGATGCCTTCATGTTATAGTAGACTGATCCTAGTATAACATTATTTCAAAGAATGGTGATAAAATCTCCCGACAAAATGGGCTGAAATAGTTGTCCGAAAACTCATGACGTAGGAATGTAATTTTATCAAGTTTCAAAGGCCAATTTTTTTATTAGTGAGAGTCGGAATTTGCATCGGTGGAAGAGCAAATCGTATTTCTATACATGATAACAATGCTACACCACATTAAGACAATTATATAATCTTCCAGGGAGGTCTAATTGCACGACCAATAGACAAAAGAAAAAGCATCATTGGGAATAAAGGACCGCAATCATTATCCTGATCAATAGAATAATGAGTATCAAAAAAGATTATGATGAGCAACTATCTGGGTTAATTTTTGTATCGATTCATTGAATACGGATGTAGTAATCAATTACATTCTGAAAAACATATACATAGAAGAAAGATTGTGTTTTCTTAAAGACCAATGTCAATTTTTTTTTCCCAGTAATTGACGAACCAATGTTAGCTTTGAAAATTCTTGAAATGTGACTAACTGATTTCGTAAGAACAACGTTGTCCACATTAAATTTACCCCGAATGCCTCGTACCGCGTGTCAGAAGTTGGGCGTCAGCCACTCCACCAAAGCCTTGCACTCTTTAATGGCCCTCTCGTCCGCACCGTTCCTGATCAGCTGCGGGAAGAACAGCCACATGGCGGTCGCCGCCACGAACCCCACCGTCAGCGGCGTCGACACCGCCCTGCTCAGCCTCCACCTCTCCCCCACCGCCGCCTTCGCCGCCACCTCCACCACCACGCACAACCCCTGCAGCACGAAGAACTCCGTCACCTCCCACGTGGGCCTCGCGCGTGTCATGTAGTAGTACAGCAGCTCGTGCATCAGCCCGGACACTAGGAACGCCGCCATGACCGCAGCCGCCGCCGCCCACGCGGCCCGCAAGCGCGGTTCGAGGAACGACTTCAGGGGCTTGTACACGGTGTGCCGCAGGGCGTTGGTCACGGTGAGGTTCCACCTCCTGCCCCAGAAATCTTGGAGTGACGTAGACAGGTAGGGCTCGTCGGAGGGCATCTGAAGCTCGACGCCGAGGACGGCGTGCGCGGCGGCGTTGCTCAGCCCCATGATCATGTCGACGTAGAGATAAAGCATGCACGAATAGAGAAGCAGAACCAGCTCCGGATGCCCCTACAAGCACAGTTCCCCGATTTCGACACGAATGGAATTAAGTCAATAGCAACTAATTCGAAAATGACAGGAACCCGTGAAAATAAACAAACTCTTGCAGTAACATGAATAGACATCAACATCGACATCGATTCTTATTCGACTTCGACACAGGACACCGAATAAACATGCCCAACCTGCAATAGCAGCTTGTCCTGGTGGTCGTACACAAGGATTGAGATCCCGAAAAGGAGCAGTTTTGAGGGCAAATTGAGGGGCAATTTGGGGGTTTGGGGAGATGGGTAGTCTTGCGCTCGCCTAATTTTGATGGGGAAGCACGTGAAGAGTATGAAGAGGAAGAGGGACTTCGATGGGTCGGGATGGGAACCGGGACTGGAGGAGAGGGGGCCCTTGCCGAAGGAGAAGAGGAGGAGCTTGAAGGAGGCGAGCCAGGTGACGAAGAAGGAGGTGACGCCGTTGGGGAGGACAGTGGAGAGCCGGAGGGGGAGGACGGCGAAGAGGGAGAAGACGGGGAGGAGAGAGAAGAGCCGGAGCTTGCCCGGCGGGAGGCTGGAGGAGACGAAGTAGCAGTAGCACACGCACGCGAGGACCGTGAGCCACACGTTGATGAAGTTCCGTGCTTCCTCTTCCATTTTCCCTATCTCTCTTCTGCTAGGCGCTCCCCGTCTCTTTCCTTAAAGGATCGTGCGTCTTAACTTGATGGTGTCTTTCGACCATAAAAAACTTGATGATGTCTGTCCATGGGGGGGATGAATCGGCTAATCCGTTCTTGATTTGCTTCTTTCCATCAGGCACTAGAAGTCTTTCCATCAGGCACTAGAAGTACTAGCCACGTGAAGGGAAAGTGGTCCGGTTGGGCCTAACAACTGAGAAAATATTGGCACTGAAAAATTGGAAGCAGTTCTCATAATTTCGACCATGGGTATCCAATAATTGAATTAAGATGAAAAATTGTTATTTAAGTGCTTCCCTTATTTTATTCCACATATATTACATTTTTGAGATACCATTTCCTTTCATTTCAATTTTTTTTAACCCAAAAAAGGAAATCGACAAATACCTTTTACCTTATTCCATTGTATCAAGCAACAACAAGAATTATAATGCCTCTTCTATTCCATTCCTTCCTAACCCTCGTTTTATTTTTCTTCGTTCCATTTCATTGTGCCAAACGTGGTATAACATTCGATAGGTCTCGGTATAAATTAATCCCACAGTTATGTCCGTGCGTAAATTATGTGAGTCAGACAATCAAATTAAAACAAGGAGTAAAGTTGAGCTACGATGGTGGCGGAGCTAAGCTGCTTGCTGCACAATATTAAACTACCCAGTCACCACCAATTCCTCCTTGGCCAGCGTGAGGAAGCCGTGTTTATTGACCAAAGAGAGACTTCGCCAGATTGACTAACAACGGCACGCCAATTCTGAAAAGAACACGGAGCGGACTTCATCACATTTTCTACTCAAGTCATCATCAAGTTTTTTATTGCAATATTTCCGATCCAATCTTAAACATTTTCTTTATCAATTCAATCTTAAACTTTTAGTATTTATGTCAATTTAATCAATCAAGATTGATCGGTGATGATGTATCAATTTCTTAATTTTCTCTTTTTCTCTTTTCTTTTTCTTTTGGCTGGTCCAAAGACTAGGGTCGGCAAAGTCAACCTCAACATCCATTGGGGTAGGGGGTGGCAAGGGCAAGGTTGAGCTCGCTCAAATCTGGCTTGGCAAGCTCCACAACGGCGAGGGCGAGGGCTGGTTGAGCTTACCTAGCCATGGCAAGGCTTGCCCTCACCCAAATCTAACTAGGTGAGACCTAGGCGAGCACCATGATAGCAAGGACAATGGTGAAGGCTCACTTGCCCAGATTTGGCTAAGTGAGACCTCAGCTAGCATCGTGAGGTCGACCTCACCAGCCCTAGCCTCTGGTGACTAGCTAGCGGAAGAAGAAAAGAAAAAAAAAAAAAAAAAAAAAATAGAGAGAAAAAAATCAAAAAAATAAGGAAAATATTAAAAATTGACACATCAACGTTGACCGAATAGCTGTTGTCAACTAGCGTTGACATTAGCACTCGCTAACCAAAATTGATAAGATATATTGAATTGACACAAATGCAAAATGTTTAGAACTGAATTGACAAAAATTGCAATAAGTTTAGAACTATTTTGATAATACTTTTTTTTTTTTTGCAATTAGTGATGGAGCACATTGTTGCGGGATACAATATATCATTTTCTAGTCAGCAATTGTCGTTAATTCTTATCCCATCCAACCATCAAGGCCTTATTTGGTAACGTTTCTGTTTTTTTTTCAATTTCTATTTTTTTGTTCCCCATAACAAAAAAAAAAAGAATAGCAATCTGTTTCATAACATCAATTAATTTTTTTATTTCCTAGAATAGAAAAGTGGTCGGGGAATAAGTTTGGAACAAAAATAAGAAGTAGAAAAAAGTAATTTTTGTTCCCAGAAACAATTTCTACAAATAAGTTATTTTCTCTGTTCTTTTATTCTTTTCTTCTTCTTTGTTGGCTGCCACCCCCTTTTGTCGCATGTTGTCCGCCAACCGTCATCACCCGCCAGCATTGACCTATTGCCGTCGTTGCCAAACGTCGTCATCGCCAATGACGCCGCCTGCCACCAACCACGATCGATCGCAGATTGACAGCAACCAGTGGTGACAAGCAGTGGGCAATGTTGTTGTGGTCATCGACAACGGCCATAAGGAAGAATAAAAAAAAATCAAAAGAAATTCTACATTATAATAAATTTTGGGGAAAATGTCACAAATGATCCATATACTATTACTTAATGTGCAATTTGGTCCTTAAACTTTCGATCGGCTCAATTTGATCCCTGAACTATTGATAAATGTTCGATTTGGTCCCTGAACTATTGATAAATATCCAATTTAGTCCATGAACTTTTGATCGGCTCAATTTGGTCCATGAACTATTGATAAATGTCCTATTTAGTCCTTTGTTACTATTTTTCTTTTTTCTTTTTCTTTTTTCTTTTTGCTTCTTCTCTCTTCCCTCCGCTGGCTCACCTCGCCGGACGTTGGCTTCCCTCCGCCGGCTCCGGCGAGGGAAGAGAGAAGAAGCGAAAAAGAAAAAAGAAAAAAATAGTAACGAAGGACTAAATCGGACATTTATCAATAGTTCATGGACTAAATTGAGCCGATCGAAAGTTCATGGACCAAATTGAGCCTTTTATTAATAGTTCAGGGACCAAATTGAGCCGATCGAAAGTTCAGGGATCAAATCGGACATTTATCAATAGTTTAGGGACCAAATTGAGCCGATCGAAAGTTCAAGGACCAAATTGCACATTAAGTAATAGTATAGGGACCATTTGTGACATTTCCCCTAAATTTTGTGAATGTACCAAATGCATTTTTATTCTTTTACCATTTCAAGAATAGAAATTTTGTATAATTACTGAACATGTTATTTTATTGAGAAATTATTATGGGGAATAGAAATAAAAAAAGACTATTTTTGAAAATAAATTATTCCGCGAAACAGAAGCATTACCAAATGAATCCCAAGGTGCCAAAAAAGGGGGAAAAAGCCACCAAAAATTTCAAATTTTGCCCAAAGTGACAAATTTATCTCAAACTTTATTTGTGACATGAAAAACCTCAAATTTTGCTAACCGTGACATATTTACCCCATCAAGGGCATTTTTGTCTTACTTTTTCTATTTTTTTTTTTTTTTTTTTTCTTCTTCTTTCTTCCCTCCGCCATGGTGGAGGGAAGCTAGACTCAAGGCAAGCGCGACCCTCACCTAGGTGTTGCCCTCGTCGAATCTAGCAAGGGCTATCCTCGCTTGGGCCAAATCTGGCGAGGGCCGCCCTTGCCTGACACCTGCAAGGGTCGCCCTAGCCAGCCTAGGCGAGGGCAGCCCTTGCCTAAGTTCGGCTTCCCTTTGGAGGGAAGAGGGAAGAAGAAAAAAAAAAGAAAAAAATTTTAAAAAGTAAAAGACGAAAATGCCCTATAGTTTAGGATAAATATGCCACACAAATACAAATTCAGGGTTTTTTGTGTCCAAAAAAAAAAATTGGGGCAAATGTGTCACGATTAGTAAATTTTGAGGTTTTTCATATCATAATAAAAAGTTTGGGATAAATTCGTCATTTGGGTAAAGTTCGGGGTTTTGGTGGCTTTTTCCCCCCAAAAAAATGTATAAACCTTGTCAATTTCAGCGCATAGAGGTCTAGCCGTTACGACTCATGACAAGTTTGATCCTTTCGTTTTCATACGGAATTCCTTCTTTATGATCTCTCCAGCGAAACCTCCTCAACATTGTGCTCAGCAAACCGTAGGCCCACCAAGTCGGTCAATTACGAAGCGCGTACAGGCGGTGGCGTTCTTTAATTACTATGCTCATCCTCCAAATTTAATATGCTTTCCATTCCGTTAATTCAGACAACTTACAAAGCTGTGAAATTTTAGGACTCGGTTAAAGCAGCTTTGAAATTTTAAGAAATAGATTATATTTTCGTGTATTAAAATTTAAGAAATAAATTATATTTTCGTGATAAATTTTAATACGTCTAGTGCATTTGTCACTTAAAAAAAAAACTGATCAAGAACCATATCACTCAGGCACTCCTTACTGTCAAACTTACAAAATGCGGAAAGCCATAACTCCTCATTTATGATCTCATTTGGATGAAATAAAATGATGGAAATTCGATCGCCCGAAAACGATTGAATCGTATTGGAAGTTTCAAATCGACGCATTCGGTGAAGAGTCGTACAAACTGCAGGAAGGTCGTAGGCCGGAGAAACTCTGATCCAGAAGCATGCTGTGATGGCAGCAGAGCGGATTTTACCATCCCCAAGGGGAAAGCAAATTGGTGGGGCGACGGACATATAAATTACACGATGTGCCGAAACCACTTTTTTCGTAATAACCATGGAGAGCATGGCCTGATGCATGTTTAGACCACATCAGAAAAGAGAAAGGAAAAAAGAACTACAACAACAAAATCGACAAACTGAAATATACACCTTTCGGGCGGTTCAACGAATGCACATCATTCATTTGCTTCATCAATTTTTCCGACCGCCTCTTTTGCCGATTGTATTTCTCCTGCGTTCTCTTCTCCGACTGACAAAATGATGTCTGAGAGGGATGTTGGTCGCGATTCAAGTTTGAAGCTGAAGGGAAAGACAAGGACTCCTCCCTCAGTGACCTGTAGATATTGACGATCCTATATCCTACATCTGCTCATTGGTCATTCACACGCAGGAGTCTCCTCGTTGTCAAGTTGAGAGGAGACTGTCGTAGTATCGGAGACATTATCTTCAATGGTCATGTTTGACACTTCACCGCTCAAGGAGGAGTTCTCGTCCTCCTCGTTTATGGATGGTGCTGGGGAGGCATCAGGAGTAGCGACGGTGGTGATGGTTGACTCGGCAGGGCTGGGACATGACTCTGAGTCCCCCACGGGCTGTTGCAGACTCCAGTACATGATGCTGGCTGCTAGAGTGAGCATCATCTTCTGGTTTACCTGCCCCACCCATAAAATGTATTAATTGGATTCACAAAGGAGCACACTAAAGACTTCTACATCTGCACCTCATGTAAGCTAAAAGATCGAAAAGTTAGTCCTTTTGCCCATGCAGTTAAGTGAACCTAATCATCAACAATGTCAATGCTAGCTTATCACGGTGTTATCTCTTAGACCCAAACAAAATGAAATGATTTCGGAAGAAATGGCAATGCCAATTTCCTCAAGCCTTAAAACAGATTCTCCTAACAGAGTAAATAGTTGATGACTTTGCATTCTTACCTCCATGATGTCCTCAGGTAGCAAGAAGATGGAACAGCCAAGCTTTCTTGCGACACTGATTATATATGTTGCATTCAACTTCTTTTCTTCCACTGTAAATTCACCGAGCACAGGTACCCGTTATTTCAACTCAGTATCTTTGCAGAATTTTGAAAGCGAGAACTATAATTGAGCATGCCAATGAGCTGTCATAGAAAATTAGATGCAGCCAACATCGCACTATCAAAATCTTACCACTTTCGCCTTTTGTTACAAGATTCCAATTGACCACCCTTGGTTCCACTGAACTCAAAAGCTCGAGGAAGAATATTCCATTAGATAAACTCTTATCCTGAATCAAAGGTTTCACATACCATTAGCAGATATAAATAAGAATTCCAATTATAAAGGGCTGAAAAGTTCTGCCTCAAAAATGACCTTGAAGCTCTCTATCTGAGAAGTTCTTCCCGTGCTCTTGACTTTCTCATTTGCCCAATTCAGGATATCGGCATCTGTGATCTCCTTTCCATGGGAGTGGAATCTCAAGTTCTTTAAAAGTTGAAGCATGCTAAATCTCATCAACTGCCACAGGAAAGCTGAAAAAGATGCATACAAACTTGAGCTTCTTGTATAAGGACTAACACATTGTAACCCCGTGATAAGCATCATCAAAAGCAATTGCGGACATCAAATATTGCATCTACGGTCTTACCAAACCACAATTAGATCAACCGCTCCGTAATTGTTTCCTAAATCTTCCACTGATTAAATTCAGGGAAAGGGTACTAGCAATACTACAGACCATGACATCCTAGGTCCTAACAAAATTGTCTGAACTTTGAGGCCATAATCAACCTCAAATCAAAATTTACTTGAAAAGTCACTAAAGTGAAATTTCCAGTGGATCAAATAATGTTGCTTTCTTAATAATCTGAAAACTGAAGAACTGAATATTGCCTCAATGGTTTAATTCTTGAACACACGAAAAAGTAGCAAGTTGACTTACATGAAAACCAAAATTGAATCGTTCAATGCCTAATTACAACCATGATTGAATTATTTCATCTCATTACTTTGAATAAGGGAAACAATGAACGTGGGACCAAATGATGATCCTGTATCAGAAAACTCTTGAATTTAACTGACAAAGATTCTTAGAAATCAGAAAATTACCGAGTATAAGCTTCTTATTTCCCTGAACAAAGTCATTTCCAGCTACATTCACCAGAGAGAATTTCAACTGCTTTCCAATCCTAATTACTTGATTGCAGTTCTCTACTTTTCTGAAAGGCATCTTGATTGGAGGTTTCGATGCCTGCTTCCAGTTAACTGACCCAGGAGAGACCTTGTCGAGCACTTCCAGAAGTACGCATCTGCATACGTATAAAATTTCAGTCACGCTAATCTGGAAGAGGTACTTGTTCTTATCTTTCTTACCTTTAGGCCTGGAGACATGAATGCATACAAAAAGTTCAGGCTTGCTTTTGAGAAAAAAAGGATAACGAGAAAGAAAAACTCTAAAGAATTTCAGGAAAAATTCATCCTATGGTAGGGTAAATCTTGTATCGTTTAACTGAAAACTAGCATCAGAACAATTAGAAAAAGAAACAGTGGTAGATAAGATGAAGGTGACACAGGAACGAATATTTACCCATTTCTGACATCCTCAAAGACATTGTTGACATAGCTAACAATACCCAGACTATTAATCCAGAGGCGGAAGCATCTTTCTTCTCTTGATGTCTGAATATCATCAGTCATCATCTCTGCATATGTAACACTTTTGCTGTCTGTAGACAGGCCATTTCTACAAAAGTAATCACATTAAATTCCCTTAGTCAACATAAGATTTACATACAGTAAATGAGAAAAAATAAGTAACAATTAAAAGTAACCTTATTCTGCTAAGGCAAGCAAAGACAGGGCACAAGTAAATTGAATTTTTCAAGCACAATGCCTACTTAATTGTAAATTAATTCTTGTGGACGTTAGGAACATTCTTGATCCAACACATGTCAATCCATTCTTTTCTGAAAGGCACGATGCACCATAATATTGGTCCTAGGTTATAAGCTTATACCTTTGGCTTTTATATTGTTTGTGCAGCCAAAGTATGTTCACCAAAAATAACAGCAGGCTACTCCTATTTGATATGAAAAAGCATCTCCATTAATAATCAGACAACCAAAAATTTGATTTTTGGTGAAGTGAAGAGAAGGCACGTTGTCAATTTCAGGTTCTACCCTGTCTACAATGACAGGGTACAATTAAAAATCCCACTTCTCACTTTTGATAAAGCAGAGGAATAAGAATATGGGTATACAATACTCAGAGAGACGAAACTTCACCCGGAAGATATTATCTTCATCCTGAAGGTCTCTCACACAAGCTTAACACCAATTTTTTAGAAATGAGAAGTAATAAAGACAGCAACAAGTAGTACTCAAAACAAGATGTTCAAAAAAAAATACTCAGCACAACATACAGCTCTTCAAATTTGTACCTTTGATGAAATATTTGTGCAACAAACGCAAGATTTAAATTTGATGAGCCCTCTACAATATCTTTTGGGGTTAAGTATCTTTTGCAGTCCATTTTCTCAGCATGATCAAGTATCAGTTTTGCCCTCTCATTTGGATCTTTTGCATCTAGTGTGGCTGGACTGCAGTGCTCTGGAGCAAGAACATTCAGTAGATATGCGTACGCCTCTCCATCCTGCATATAAATGGCACAACAAGTTCAAGCTTGAAATTATCCATATAAAAACCAGAAAGTATAATGGAATTGCAAGCAAATGCGGATAACTTCTGTGGGAGATAAGTGTGCTGCAATAGTTCCCTATAGGGAGGAAAGGAAGAGAAGCATGAATTAATTTGTAAACTACAATCCAGGGTGGAACCGTTGATATTGCTGTAAACATGTGCAACATTCTTGAGAGAGGCATAGTCATACTAAATAATACTAGAAGACAACTTCTTGGCTTTGCACTAAACTAGCAACCAGTCCTTTCTAACATTGAACCAACTCATTAAAATGAATATTTCACTAACTCCAGCCTGCAAAATCAAGTAAAATAATAATTCTTCTTGAGATTACCTTTACATCAGAAGAGAAATTCAAAACAGTTTTCTTGTAGCCTGCTTTCTTGAGATGAAAGTTCATCCATTTCAATAAAACCTTCTCAGGGGCTAGACCCATGAGCTCCTCAACATCCTGCAGCACCAAAAAAAAAAAAAAAAAAAAAACATATGATTAATAGACTTTGATTTTTCACTTTAAATAGATGAACGAACAAGATAAAATTGACCTCAATATCAGCACTAGATATAAGCCGTTATACCTTGCTATCATCTACCAATTCCACGAGCTGAGGTGTCTTCTTGAGGTTGAGATCGGCTAACAATTGAATCTAAAATTGCCACATTAATATGATATCAGGACAAGTAACATTAAAGAGATAACCAATGTGCAACATTCTGTACTGAGATGAGGTTGTGATGGAAGTGCCAGTGTCAAAGTATCCAATTGTTTAAGAGTTCAAAAAAATCCACATGTGCAAGAAGCTTTGGCTTTTACCTTTATAATCTGAGAAATCAATCCAAGCACCAGATGTGGCTGCACAAATTTTGAAAGGGTTTAATTGAGACTATGGAAACATCAATCATAGTCACCGAAGAACAAACAAAAAGACTGATGACACATTCTTACCCTTCCTTCAATCAAGTCTTGCGTGCCTATATTGACCACAGTACAACCAATTGCCTTTGCTGAGTTGAGACACAGAGTATGGTTCTCATTCCTCTCCCATGGATTGAGCACTCGCTTGGTATTGATAGCTCGCTCATCAATTGTCCCGGGCACAGCAACATTGATGAGCTTGCTGGATCAGGCCAAAATGCATATCAAAACTTGAGCTATGGTACCAGTATAAGATGACAAAGAAGCAAAAAAAATGGCAACGCCTGCTTACCACAGAAGAACTCCATCTCTAGCAAGATTAAACAAATCATTTGTCGCTGGATCTATTGGAAGGAATTGCTTCAGAAATGGGTCATCTCGGAGATAGCTGTTTATGTGAGCAACATAAGATGCCTTTTCTGATCCACTGATCGTGTGGAGGAGGGTGGTTGTGGTAGCCTTGAGAAATGAAGAAGAGTTCTTTGAACTTCCCCTATTAGATGCAGCTTCAGCATGCAAACTCACATAGGTCTGTGGAATTTGTGCAATTAATAGCATGTCATCTTGAGGAAGGAATTGCAGCACTAAAACAATTTAATTTGAATGCAAGGGTGTAAATCATGAATAGGCTCCATCATTTATACTCTGCAGATAACTATTTCAGATCTATAACCTCTTCAGTAGATTTTTGACACTCCCAGAGCATTCATTTTTGAAGTCCCTCCCAGAACATTTCACATATATAAACCTCGGTTTCTACACTTCAAATTGGAGATGAAAACAGCGCAAGGACAGACAAAGAGAAGAATGCAGAAGAAGATGAACATTGACTCACCCTGAGAAATTCTTCAAAATCGATCTCTTTGCTCATGCCAGACTTCGACTCGGCCAATATTACCCCAATCTCCTCCTCGGAGAAGGTTTCACTAAAAGCTTTCAACTTCACCAACAGAGATGGCAAATCTTTAACAGTGACTTTGCCATTTTGGTTCTTTATTGAGGTGAACTACAAATTGGAATCCATCATTAGCTTCATTGCGATCTGTCAGATCTTAGCAGAAGAATCGGAGCGATACACAATAAGCCATGAAAACTTACTTTCGATTTCAGGCTACGGAGCTCAACCTGAGTGAATTGGCTCTGTAGCCATGGATCGGACACGAGAACACCAATAAAGCTTGACATATCCACCGTAGTTCACGTGGAGAAGTCTAAATAACTTCGTAATATCAGTATCACCAGACACTACAAGGAGAAGGCCAAAGCAGAGTTTCGAAGTAGAATAGGCAACCAAAAACCTGAATGCACGAAGTTTCGAAGATCCAGATTATAATGTCGTATAAACTTGTGATTCAAACATGACTCAAATGAATTCTAAACAATCAGAATCAATGCAGTATTCAACGTTTCCACTAAAACAAAAGCCAAACCAATCGAGACACGCTCTGGAGCAGAAACACATGGAAAAACAACTCTGTTTTCACCCGATGATCGAGGAAGCTCGCATCATCAAGTCATGTCAAAACATGCAAATCTCCTGGAATTGTTCTTTTCATTCTTTTCAAACAATCAACCGTACGAACACATGTTCCAGTACACAATCCAAACGAATCAAACGGAGCTGAAGCAGCCGAAGATCATCGCTGTGGCATCGCGACACAAGCGAAATTCAGGAACTCAGAAGCAGCCGAACACTGTTGAATCGCCCCGGCTCGCGGCCGTTCATCGAGAACCGACCGCATTGACAGGCAAAGCTCGAGTGATCAGAACAACCGATGCAGGATCAAATTACGAGCGGAGAAGAAAAGGATCAGGACTCCAACACCACGACGACGACGACGACGACGACGCGGATCACGGAGCAAACGGAAGCTCGCGGCAATGAGAATCGGGAGCGACGTCGAAGAAGGAAGCCCCCCCCAAAAAAAAGGGAAAAAACAAAAAACTTACAGATGCAGCATGCACCGATCGCGAGCAAGAGATCGAAGGCGAGGACACAGTAAAAAGACCAAATGCAAGTCGCACCTCCGAGAAACCGGACACTCCCGTCGAAGCCTAGACGACGCGACGTCAGTCAACTTCCTCGAAGCCTTGCTGACAAGCCACGCACAAAAACAGGAGAGAAAGCGAAGAAGGAGAAGAAGAAGATGGAGAGTATTCGATGTTGCCTTCGAGAGAGAGCAAAGTGACGCGAGATATGGAGAGAGAGAGAGAGAGAGAGAGAACGAGGACGGCTGGGCGAGAGACGCGCTAAGGACCTTGAGGCCAGCGAGGACCGAACTGTCGCTCAAAATCCAACGAGGGGGCGGGGGGCGGTTGGCGCCACTCGCGAGTGTGGATGCGGACAGTACTCGCGCCGCCCGTGAAACAACTCGTCCGATCTTACGTGTGCCGCCTTTACAAGTCGACACCCTGCTTTGGTTTGGTTCCTCTGTCTTATTTACCGACCGGTCGGTCAGCTCATTCATGGCGCTCGGACAAGACGAGCCGCGGATCGGACCGAAAGGAGAATATATTTATTATTGGAAAAATCGATCGGGATTTGTACGGCTAAAGTGGGTATCTCGATGACGATAGTCGCGGACCAATTTCGACCGACTTCGCGTATTAATTGGAAAAATGTGAACTTACGTTATACTTTATAAAGTCCTCTCCCTTTGAATTTTTCGTGGAATCACTTTTTGGCGGTGGGCTTTGAACTCATACGTTATTTTTCTTTATTTGACAATTCGTCAAAAAATAATAAATGAACAAGACACGAAAAGTATGATAGTGATGTATAATAGGATGGAATGACACGGCAAATTAATAGAAAATTCTAAATTCATTTGGGGTATTAATTTACAATGATATCCTCGCGATGTGGTGGGGTTTCACAAACGCACACATGCAAGATGCACACGCACATAAATATAATTTTTGTTGTTTGATACACTAATTATTCTTGTGATATATGTAATACTTTGAAAATCGGTTATGCCATGTTCAGTAAACATCATCATCCTTGTTAACATTATTTTGTTGAAAAGTTAGTATGAAGACACTTGTTAATCATAACTTTGAAAGTAGAGGACAAAAATGTTGAAGCCCTTCGACAACAAAAAAGATATACAATTCACAAAAAGTATATTACTTCCACTAGTAAAATCTATATTTCAAAGCCCACATTAAATGAGGCTTCACCAATGTCTATAACATATGTCTCAACAGTGTAAGGCAACTTCGAAGTATCCTTCAACCTTAAAAATTTGCCAAAAAGACATCCAATAAAACTCCCGCCCGCTATAAAGCGAATCGATATGGTAAATATCAAATGATGGGCAACCTGATTAATTCTGGTAATTAATAAACAACGAACAAAAGGATAATTTAGAATGGTCAATGTCAACATCCTCTAATCTCATGATTTATCATTTCTTCTTGTTCTACAACAACTTCAAGTGTGTTTGTTTTATTGAAAATTTCATGATAAAGAAAAATATTTGAAATAATACCATGAAAAATCTCAAACGAAAGTATATCTCGCGACAAATTTATCTTGAATTAATACGTTAACTTATGTACTTGTGACAAATTTATATTCTATTAATTTCCGTTAACTTTTTCCGTCAAATTGTTAAGTTCAATGATATGTGGCAATTGACAATTATACAAGTTTAAGATTTTAATTTTCATTTATCATATATATGTATACCGGTTTATGATTTTTTGTTATATTAATTTAATTTAACAAAAAATAACATATATTAAATTTGTCACAAATATATAATTTGGGATTTTCTCTTCATTTATTTTTTTTTTCAATTCATAGAAAACGTTTCTCGTCAATTATTTCCCGATTTCCTTCCGGTAAACGGACACTAATAAAATTTATTTTCAATAGACATGGAATCAGCCTTCTCCATCTTCATTCGGTGCCACGTCGGATCCAGATCGTGGGTTTCATTACCATGCGCTCGTTGGGAGCATCGAGAAACGAAGAAGGCCCTTCGCTAGCGGACACCTGATAACCGACCGTCCCTCCCCGTCACGTCATTCCATTACTCGTCATGTCATGTGCGCACGACGCCTGAGGACCCGAGTCCCCCTCCTCGCCCAGTCTCCGCTCCAGCGAGTCCCGTTCACGCGCACGTATTTTAACGATGGCGACCCAACAGAGATTTTCTCCTTTTATTATTCATGAAAATAAAGTCTAGTTTATTGAGTAGGCTTCACGATCTTATAAATATCTCATCGAACTCTCAATAGTCAAATTGAATTAATTTCAAGGACTCTTGTGTAGGAGCTTATATATGGTATGGGATTTCCTTTTTTTTGTTCAGTCATATATATATATATATATATATATATATATATATATTTTTTTTTTTTTACTCGACTCGAACCCGCGCACCGTATTAACACGAATCCCACTCGATAGGCCAAAGGTGACGGGGGTAAACCCTGAAGCCTCACGAGAGGACTCATCACCCCCGTAGAACAAGTAAGACACCAAACGTCTCCACGAAGAGTCGAACCCTCTCTCTCCTAAAAGAGGTCAGTGGGTCCCCCCACAATGGGGAAGACTTAACCAGCGAAGCCACCACGGCCGGTAGTCAGTCATGCTAATATTAATCTCTACTTAATTTGCAAATTTCAACGCACATAATAAGATGGTAAACATTTCAAGGGCAACGTGCAGATTTTAATTTTCGGTGCTAGTTATAAGGGCACGCAAAATGAAAGAGATAATGAAAATGAGTACAATTTGTTGTTTGACGAAATGAGTTTCAATTGGATAAGATAGTTAGATTCAAAATTTATTGGAGATCGACAAAATAAATGGCATTTATATCAATTTTTCTAAATTATCATTTTGTCGATGGTTGGTATTTACTATCTATCATATAAATTCGGTTTGCCCACTATTCATGATGAATTTTGTCAACGAGTGCACTGCTTAAGCAACTGATGAAGAAATTTTACTATTTTTAATGTACTAATTATTATTGTGTTATGCACAATTAATACCCTAAAAAGAGGATTATTTCAAATAGTGTGCACTTGATTAGTGCTCGAGGGAGGGCCTATTAATAACACCCATTTAAATATTTGTCATGTATGTTTATCCACTTTATTATAATCACAGGGTTTATCTAGATTTGTATGGTTTATGTGAATCCATATGTAGTTGAAACTCTTAAAATTTATAATATCCTAACTAACAAATCAATCTGTTATCCCTTAGAATCCAATCTAATGTGCTCCACATCCTTGAAAAATCAAAGTTTAAATACTCTAGCTATAATGCACCTACAAATGATAGTTTTTTCTACAAGGATATATGTTAGACTACTGAGGCAAAGTTTGTCACACATATTGATTTTCATTCCGTAAATTAATATTTGATCGACCAAGATGAAGAAGAAGAAGAACAAAACGACGTGTCGAGCCAAGAACATGCGAGTGAGCAAGTAAAATTGAAATATCGAGAGGAAAATAGGAGAGTTTTCATCACAAATGGAAGGGAGTCACGGGCGCATCACCCATACAAGCTAACTGCGGATTCGTAGTTATGCTTTTGCCGCTTCCATCGGATTAACCGTCCCCGTCACGGACGAAAGGTACACGCGGCGACCAATAATTGGGCCTTAACTTTCCTCGCGTCCAGGGCCGGTCACTGGAGAGGCTCTCCCGGGGGCCGTTCTCGTCATTTCACAAGAACAGCGTGGGGGAGAGAGAAAGAGAGAGAGAGAGAGAGATACAGAACTAATAGGTCGAGAGAGAGAGAGAGAGAGACAGAGTTACAGAGAGGTAGAGAGAGAGAGAGAGACAGAGAGGTAGAGAGAGAGAGAGAGAGAGAGAGAGGAAGTCGTGTGTAGAGAGAGAGAGAGGGGAATTTTTTTTGAATCGTTAAAATTGATGGTCGGAGGGGCACAGTGAGATGGCCACAGACCAAGAGATATCGCAGGCTCTCCAGTCCCTCCTCAGGGGCTCCTCCTCCTCCTCTTCCTCCTCCTCGAGCTCCAGCTCCGGCGCCGCCGCCAAGCCCAACGGCCCTCCCCTCACCTCCTTCGGCGACGTCGTCCAGCAGCTCCAGTCCAAGCTCGGCGTCGACCTCTCCCACAAGGTCGACTTCATCCGCGCCCAGATCCACTTCCTCTTCCAGTCCTCCTCCGCCCCTCCCCGCCGCAGCCGACCCACCCGCCGCCGCACGTGGTCCTCCCCCAGCACCACCACCACCACCACCCGCAGCCGCAGCAGCACCCGCAGCAGCAGCAGCACCCGCCCGCCAATTTCCACCCCTCCCCCTCCGCCTTCCACTCCTTCCCGCCCGTCCGTCCCGATCTCCATGCCCAGCACCATCCCCATGTCCACCAGGTCCAGCCGGTCTCCCTTCCGGCCAAGGAAAGGTGCGATCTTTGCGTCGATTTCTGGTCGATTTTGGGGCTTTCTGTGCTTGTTAGTGGCTTGTCGGTGCCTGAGGGAGCAAAAGGTGCGATTTTTATGAGAAATTGTTTTCTATTAGTTCGCCCTTTAGGGAGTTATTAATGGGTTTGTGCTCGTGAGGTGGAGAAGAAGGGTAAAGCAGGCTCTGGTTTTGTTCTTTGCGGGTATTTTAGTGGGAGGGCTAATGGGTCTGTCCGGGGTTGGCTTGTGGCAGGTGGCTGAGAATATTGGGGATAAAGATAAGAGTGTTGGGTACTTTGAATTTTGGGAGATGGAAAAGGGAAAATAGGCTCGAGGATGGTTGATTAAGGTTACTGTGGGTGTAATAGAACGAAGTTTTCGGTTCATGTTGTTGAGATGGGTTATGCTATTATCAAGATGGTGCTCGGCATTAACGCTTCAGGTCAAAAAAGACATGAACAGTCGGAAATGTCTGTTGAAATGAAAGTTTGTTTTGACAAGAGGAATTGGTTCTGGGACAAACGTTTTGCTAGATGGCTGCTGAATTGCTGCATAAGAGGGCAGAGTGTACGTGTTAGTTGTTGAAGCAGTGGGTAATTGTTTCCATTGGCCATCAATTCCTGGCCTAACATTACACAGCATTATAAATGATTTTTCTGGCAGAGTACCTTCTCGGGGTTATTCTTTTTACTGGTTTGAGAAGGGCCTGCTAGTGCTATATTCATATAACTGCTGAGGTTGAGGCATTAGAAGTTACTTTGTCCAACTCGTTTCTATCTGTGTTGGGTCTATTTGTCCCCGCTTGCTTCTTTTTGTTGTGCTTCATCAACGTTTCTCTTTGTTGACATATATAAATGCTTTATCAATCAAGTTGTGGTAGAGCTAAATGCTTCAATGATGCATTTGGCTTTTATAATTGCAGCGCTCCGGCTAAAGGCAAAAGAAGAGGTGGCCCTGGGGGACTAAACAAACTCTGCAATGTTTCTCCAGAGCTTCAGGCCATTGTCGGTCAGCCGGCAATGCCTAGAACTGAGGTTCCAAGTCCTATCATGGCTTTAAATCTGAATTGTCTGGATTCTAACTATTCGCTTACATATTGAGGAAAAATCTCTTAACTTTTGTACGTAGATCGTGAGGCAACTATGGGCATATATTAGGAAGAACAATCTCCAAGACCCAAATAACAAGAGAAAGATAATTTGCAATGATGAGCTGCGTTTGGTGTTCGAAACAGATTGCACTGACATGTTCAAGATGAACAAATTACTAGCTAAGCACATCAGCTCTATGGAACCCACTAGTACGTATAGTGTCCAAGCAACCTCTTTTTGCAAATGAATATGTGTTAAACTTAACTTTGTGGTGAATGATTTCCTGCTATGTTTTCTTTAGAAGCATCAGAGTCAAAGAAGCTCAAGGTAGAACCTGATTCTGGAGTCAGGAGCAGTACTGAAACTGGTCCATCAGTCAAAATATCTGAAGAACTGGCAAACTTTTTTGGGGTTAGCGAGCCAGAGATGCTTCAGTCAGAAATCACCAGACGGATTTGGGAGTACATAAATGTCAACCAGCTGCAGGTAGTAGCTGTGACTGAGTTATTGGAAGCATTGCTCATGCTTAGCACTTCTTTCATATCGAGGATTCTGAAGGATAGTTTGGGAGATTGATACATAACTGTTTCAATTTGTTGAGCTTCAATGATTTTGTGTTGATCTCTGACCCTTCAATTTCTTTATCATGAATTGCTTTACTAAGTTGATTGCCACATTGGTTAAAAGCTGTCTGCAGAATTTTACCAGGATCAATCTGATACAAAGCTAATGATGCCTCCTAGAGGTCTTGTAGGAGGGCCATGTTCCGGGGGCAAGTTAGTGATCTCATTTTACCTGAAGTCAAAGACTTGGTGCAATAGAACTAAGTCATTTAAAATATTTGGTGTGGCATGTTAAATTTCACTCTGCCAGTTTAAAGCTGAATTTTTATTGATGGAGAGTGTATCCATTATGTCTGCACATTGATGCATGCAATGTATTACCATTATTACTCTTAAGAGGAGCCAACTCAAGACCCAAGAGGTCTTGAGTTCTGTGCCTCAGCTTCTCTCATCCTTGTGCACCTGCCTTTCAAAATCATCATGCTGCACGAGATGCTTTCTGTTGGGCCACATTATTTTTGCCAAACTAGTGAAGAGTCCAAGTGGAAAAGTCACAGCAAAGTGATAGTGTTGACTTTGTTTTGGCTTCATATACATTTCAGGATCCTCGAAACTCGATGGTGATTCTCTGTGATGCGAAGCTTCAAGAGATTTTTGGATGTGAAAGAATTCAAGCCCTTGGAATACCTGAAGTTTTGGCACAGCGACACCTGATCAGAAGATCGTAGTTGAATGTGTTGGCTGGTTAGTAATCTGAGATGGATCTCTGTGATTTCTGTTCTAAATGAATTATATTTAGTGCTTTCTCAGAAGATCTTAGCACAGGTGTTGCTGGCTGTTGGTTCCCAGGTCTTTGTATTTTCAATATTCTTGAAAAAAGAAATGCAAGATTGTATGAGTTTGTTTTTGAGTACTCTTTTTGAGTCATACCGTTCTAATTAGTCTAAAACAGCATATATGATTCCTCAAGGGTATATGATCTGAGAGAGTTTTGATGACATTGCTCCCCTTCCTGTCTGGTTTCTTCTGGTTCCTTTGTTGATTGTGTTTTCTATTGAATCTCTTTATATTAGTACATTTTCCAATTTACAGTCTTGTATGCGTTTCTAGATGTTCTAGTTTATCATGCCCATATATAGATATGGCAACTCCAGTCCTATTAAGCCAGTACCGTCATTGCTCAATGTTAGCTCTAGGGATCATTGGTCGTCAGAGTTGCCTCATTAATTGTTTTGTTTCTCTTTTCCTCTCCTTTTCAGTGTGCAGTTGACATGAATAAGAAACACTTAGCGCCGTCTCTTGATTTGCATATTGCTAAACTTGGTTTTTCCATTTGTGCTGATATGTTCTACCTCGGTTAAAGCCTGCCTTACATCTGACTGTATTTTGTATCTTGTGCTGCTTGCAGGGGTGCCTTGGTTGCTGGACTTGCTGAAGTAGTTTTTATGGATTTCTGCAATCAGTGTTTTTAGGGGACAATTTCGGTTTAGTAATCTCTCTTACCTTTGTACAGGATGAAAATCTTTTGTCTGAAACGGCACAGAAATCGTAGTCTCTGCTTTCCTGACATGGTATTTTAGGTTAGACCTATCCTTGGGAAATTCTAACCCCTGTAAAGTACAATCGGAGAAACATGAATGTGTAAAACTGACATTTTCATTTGCAAGTATGAAATGTTTTCTGTGCAATGTAGTCTATCCACAGAGCTACTCCAGGTCTCGGTCTAAGCTGCTTAAGAGTTCCATGTTGAGTTTCGGAAGCCTCTTTTGACCGGTGATGGACATGCCCGGTACCCAATACCTTCGTCATGGATGATCACATGGTCCACGAGGATGGATATGGCACATTTTCTAGAACCAAACCGGTTAAAATTAACGCGGGCCCCTCAATGAAGCTCCTTCTCTTCTGGTCGAAAGAGAGCCATGATTGCCATTTGGCAAAACCCGTACGTGTTTTGTGCGTTTTGCTAATTACAAGATCCTTTGCTCAACCTGTTGCGAGATACTTGTTCCAACCATCTTGCATGACGATTCATGCACAACGTGCGATTTCGATCTTCAACCTAATTGGTAACCGATGGCAACAGCACCAAAAAAATGAAAAAAAAGAAAAACCAGACAGATGCACGTCCGACAAGTTTGGCCAAAAAAAAAGGAAAATTCGTCATAGACATGTTCCTCATAGGTGTTCACCAAAAGAGAGGAATTCGAGATTCTTTGAGCGCGCATCTCTGTCTACCAGCTGCTTTCCCCTCGAGTCCGGACACCTAGAAGCGACCTTGAACAGCCGAAATGCGTACGCTTTGACATATGCATGACTTGTGCATAATCTGTGGACGGAAAGTCATACTACTTGCGTCAGTGCTCAAACATCCGAAACCGGTATAGTTAGCCAGTCCTCTTCAGTAACTAACACACAGAGTTGTTGCGGCATGGCCCGCCGAATATAGGTCTCATGTAAGCATCATCGAACTTCCTCCAGTAGGAATGTATAGTGTGCACTGGCCTCTCTATCAACATTGACAAACTGTCCTTCGCACGAAGGATGTTGGTGGCAGCAGACTCTTCCATGGATAGCATTGGCACGGTCATATCCTCTTTCGGCATTTTTGCTTCTCGAGGTTGCTGACCGTTGGCTGTGCTATGCGGTAGCAGACAATGAATCAGTGGCTTTGTCAGAAACCCAAACACCTGCACTCACCATCAGTTCAATCGGGGTCTGCTCATTAAAATTCATAGAATGCCACCCGTAAAGGGGAAAAGAGGTGCGTGGGTGGAGCTCAAAGCTATGGGAATTAATTCCAGGTAAAGACCATTGACAGACCATACCAATGTACTAAAGAGGACGACGATTATCGTGTTAGTAACCATCGTGGCATTGACAGGATCACTTGTGACTCCAGAATATGTGAACTTGGAATGCAAACAAAGAGAAGTGGCTCATTAGTTTAAGATTATCCAAGCAAGCGAATATCTGTAACTTACATGTAGTTACCTTGGACTCAAAAATTTCTAGCTGAATGTGCAACTCACCTGTTTAAAAGCCAGAGCAATGGAAACTGCCCCTCTCATCAGTCCGGCCCACCAAATTACTACCTAGTAAAGATAGCAAGTTTACTGATGGGGAAACATGAAATGCTCTGCTTAGTGCTTCATAGCACATTAAATGGAACGAAAAACCAGGAAAATGTTAACCTGATGGTTGAAGGTAATCATTGATGACCTCTCAGCACGTCTATTCATGTAGTTGGAAAAAACTGACAGAGGGAACACAAATGCAGCACGGCCGACCAATATAAGCATAATTAAGGTACTGTAGATGCCTAGTGAAGTCCCTAAACTGCAACAGAGAAAAAGTTGGAAGGAGCAGAGATTTGCCAAAAAATGACACTGTAACTGCTTGTCTCCCTTGTAACTTGAATAAAATCTAGATGCTGCAACTAACTGTGCATTTGTAGGGCCACTATAAGTTGATACAATCAAGATGACATCTGAAACAGAAATAGCAGGCATAGACTCTTGAACAAAAATTATCCTTCGTGCTTTGCTATGTCCGATGGCTCCTTCAAGGAGCCACAAACATATGGCTAGGCATAGTCCCATGTGGACCAGTAACAGCAGGCCAAAGACAGCAGGCAACCACCTAAAACAACAGATCCTTCCAGTTCATGGCTTCTCTTCAACTTCTCTAGATAATATGGTTACTTTAGGGAAAAGTCACACAGGGTGCGCCATTTTTGGCCGATACAGCTAGAAGGAAGGTTAAGACGAGATTGTAAGATTGGCAATAGAAAATTGATGTTCTCATTAATAGAGTACTTAACTGTCTTCTTTACAATTTAAGATATGCATTATATATTATGAGAAGCAAATCGTGTTAACTCTAGCATTTTTGCTCTTTTCAATCGATGCTCCAAAATTTCAGCTCATAGAGTGATGAAAGGGATCAGGGATAAAAGAAAATGGAAGAAGGCATCCAGACAGCTCACAAGCAATGACCACCAGTTCAAGTCTGGCTTATTCTCTATAGCAACTAACTGCAGGCTGAAAGTTAGTACCTCAACTTTGTCATCTTCCACTTCTCGATGTCAAGAGCATCCATTCCCACATAGAGGAATATAAATGTTTCAGCAACAAAGGACATCATTGCAAACACATGCCTACAGAAAGTTTATTTAAAGCATTTAAGTGTCAGTCTCATCCAAGGTTGATACTGAAGAATGATCTTAACATCACCACTCTACATGCCTGGTCGTAATTCTTGAGCTCTCAGTCACGTTATGCCATGCATAGTGTGACATGAGAATGCCACAAAAGAAAACAGTCAGAATCCCACTTAACTCCAAAAGCTGTACAGAGAGCAAGAATCATCTCAGATGTTAAGAATTAAGTGACTCATTTGTGGCTAGACTAGAGGCTAATGATGTCTCCCAGAATACGTACCTCAGCTAACATGTAAGAAAGATATGCCATCAGGACCATCAATGCAATCTCCCTCACACTTGAATGTCTGAAGGTAAATACCCAGAAAAGATAAACAAAGGCTTGGAAATTAGTTTCTTACTCATGGCGAAGTCTGTAGACTCAACAGCCAGTAGTCTAAAAGATCTAGCACCGACACCATCTTTGGGGTGTCCTCTGCAGCAAACAAATATCTTTGCAGTTTAGAAGAGCTTACCTTCCGAAGTATAACATTTTGAGGCAAAATGATGTCAGAAGTCCAGCCTGCATATAATGTAAGCAATAGTATCATACAAGAAGACAAGTCAGAAGAGACTTGTGGAGGACATTTTATTTTAAGGCACCACATTAGTGTCAATTTCCAATGATCACCAAAAAAAAAAAGCGTCAATGTCGACATAAACAAGGAGATCCAAAATGATCTTTTACATAGAAAGGAACCTGTCACTTGAGGTTCGTTGGAAGCATCCAACTGGGGGCTTCACAAGATTGCAGTATTATATCACTCACCATTGGCTCATAGATCAATCTGATCTTGTTCTTAAATACTTGCAGGGCATTTGGACTGAAGCCACACCATGAAGTAGCACAATCTCGCATGGTGTATCTATTCGATTTATACCACTCATAGCATGTATTCAGGTATATCGAAGGTTTTACTTCTATTTAGGGTTTAGGGTTTAGCCGAAGTTTTACTACTGCAATTCACAATGTATCAGAATCAAATCAATGCCAGTGGCTCATTACACATCAAGCAATCATGTAACACATGCACCATAGACGCATAAAGCCATAAATCAGTTAGTTCTAATTTAACATAATGCGTGCAGCTTATCTTATACTTACAATAACCCCTAAACCAGTACTGGTGGAAAATAAGTAAAGAAAGTCTCCAATTATATGAAGGGCATTCTTGCTGTCAAGTCTGGTGACATCGAGCTTCTGCACTGCATTAAAAAGAACCACCGATGTTGCATCGTTCACCACTCCTTCTCCGAAGACTAGGCTATACAGCAGAGGAGTCTCATCTTGATGGAGAACCTACACATTCGAATAATACAATAGGAAGTCTTCAGACAATAGAGGAAAGAAGATAGAGAAACATCATAAACCAACCTGGAGTGTGCACACTGTATCTGTTGATGAAAATATTGTCCCAATCACTAATGTTAACAAAGACATTGCAGCAAGCTGTTAAAAATCTGATGAAATGGATATTATTTTAGGGTTAGGCAAAAGAAGACAACGACCTCACCAAGGTAGTCCCGAGCTGTCAGACCAATGAAATTTAACCTCGGGAAAAGCCACCAGCTGCCTAAGCCAATAGTAAAGAAGATCAAAACTTAGACTGATATCAGAAAATGGGACTTTCAACGAAGAAGATTACTGTAAGTAGATGGTTCAAAGAATCGACAAAGAATTGCTAAGTGATATACCAACTGTTATTATGAAGGTTGAAATAAATACGCCAACCACCCCAAAGAGCATTATGGTGAAGAAATTTTGGAAGAACTGTTTCTTCTTGACCTGAAATCTGAAAGTAAGCAAATCTATTCAGCCGCTTGTCTCACGGACAACAAATCCATTGAAGACGTTTCAAAATAGTTCATGAGAAAGCCATTTTCACCCAGCATTGAATATTATAGGTGGAAGGAGATATATGAAGAACAATTCTTCGTTGAACGTCAGAATGTGAGAATTTTTTCCCTTGCTCAGGACCAAGATAATAGTTCCGCTAAGACAACCCTGTGCAAAAGCAATACTAGCAGATTAGCATAACTCCGGAGTTCTGCACAAGCGAAAGAGATTTGATATGTAGCTCTACTGCTTCATGTTTTGATACTTTCGGAATGCCAAGTCAACTAGTAATTAAAGAAATGAAGCATATCCCATTACATCAGATATTAGTAGGGCTGCAAATGTGTAGGAGCAATAAACACATGCTATGCACGAATTCTGTAAATTATTATGCTATTCTTCAGACGATGATTCTTCACCCCAGTAAGAAAAGATTGTCTTGATTAGCAAAATTGTACTCAGTTAATTTGCACTTCCGCACTTATGTAACAAAATCTGATATAATGAACACAACGAGAAAACGCAAAATCGAACTAAAATAACAATTTCCAGCCATCATTTCTTTTCCCTGGAGCCAGAGTGTAGCACAAGTACCATTTCTCTAAATGCAGTTTTACGAGTGATTTCCTACTCGGTTATAGTTGATGACATTCATGTACATCTGCAACCTTAACTACATCAAACTACTACTTCGAACCACGTAGAACAGCGTTCATCTAGCATGATTTTCTAATGGTCGGTCAGAAAGAAACAAACTGCTCTGGCCTGTTGTACAAAAGAAATAGCGACAATTATCTCCACGACTGGAAAGCTATCAACACTATGGCCAAATGCTTCATGTTCGAGCCACTGTCAGAAGCAGCAGCAGCTCCTACTATGATCGACAAAGCACTATCGTCTTCAAGGAGCGATGGTCTAACGTTACTTTCAGCTCAGATTTTCACAAAAACGGCCAGAAGGAAACGGTAGCAAAGAGCCAGCTCCGCTGACCACCACACGAAACGTCGAACCAAGAAGGCAGCGCGCGTGTCGATCTCAACCAGAGAGAGAGAGAGAGAGAGAGAGAGAGAGAGGGTGGCGTTACGATCAAGATGGCGGTGATGGACTCGTTCACCCATCGGTTCTCCTCCAGCAAGTGGCCGACGACCAGGCAGAGGCAGAGGATGGCGACGAACACCGTGATCGGCACCACCTGCGCGTGCTCGGTCCCGAGGTTGGCGGCGAGCTCCCGCAACGTCATCGCCATCGTCATCGTCTTCTCGCTTTCACTCCGGCACAAAAAGAACGCGAGGCATAAGAGAGAGAGAGAGAGAGAGAGTGTGCGTGTGTTAGTTTGCCGGGAAAAGCGAGTTTAATGCCGAGTGTTTGCAGGCGGGCTTGACACGTGAGGAAGACGGCGCTGCGACATCACACGTGTCGGACGCATCTCGCTTTAGACTACGAAAATGGAAACCGAGGGACACTCTTTCCGATGCTATCCAACACGTTCCCGAGTGTGCGCATCGGTCTAGGTTGAACCCGACAGTCGGACCGGACCGGACTATATGGAGCAAGTCGGTTCGGGATGGTTTTCTAGAGGACCGGTCCAGTCCTCAATTCTAAAAATTGGAACCTGGGAACTGAACCGGCTAAGATTTCTAATTTCTTTATTCTAAAATAAACTCTAATTGGTGCATTAGATTTTCCTTGTAACTTTGAGAAACTCCTGCTTATATAGAATAAAAGAAGCCAAAAGGAAAAATTCCCTGAGTATCAAAAAAAAAAAGAAAAAAGAAGAAGCCAAAAGGAAAAAAGAATTCGCCAATTTCTAGAACACAGCGGACCAATTACCGATTCCACAAAGTGACAACCGATCATTTCCGGTCTAATTTCAAGTCTTAGGATGAGAATTGACTATTCCTAGAACCAACCACTTAATTTGCACACACCATTATCTCAAAAGTGCACGTCTATAAAATGAGTAGGTCGTGATTGGCGTTGTGCTCAGTATGTTGGCACAAACACACTTGAAGGATCAATTAGATCTAAGCAATAGTTCTTCTAAGTAAGCGTTGCAAGTGAGGGAGAGAATATTGGTATTTTGTTGGCAAGTGTCATCCTTGCAATATTTCGAGGGGCCTCATTGACCAACTTTGTTGAGAGATTTCCCTAGACTTCGCTATCTACTAGATCACCTTTAGAATATGGGTACTAGTAGAGGGTTTGCTTTGGAATTGCAAGAATCATGTAATTAAACTTCAATTAATATGAGAGTGCTCTAAATCATTTATCAGGCCAAGACTCATTTAATCATGCACACGCATATCACTTATCCAAGGGCAATAAAAAAGGCAACCAAACTAAGACAATATCCATCTAATTCATGCCTATTCCATGTATTCCAGCACGCATTCAGAACTGCAACAGAGCATAGAAGACCGCAAATTGTGATCTTTTGATGACCAATTGACATGACATTGAAGTCATATCTTCCTGCAAGCGCATATCATTCTACTTGATTAAATAACATCAATCCAAGACCAAATTGATACCGAATTAAACAAAGCAACCACGATCAGCATGTAATACTTGTATTATAGCATATTCAAGTTCGTTTATGACTATAATTCTAGCAAAAGTGGCATGAGATTCACTATAATACTTTCCTAGCATGAACATATATGATCTCCTATAGGGGTGTGCAAAAGAATTAGGAACTGCCCAAAATGGGACCAGACCGGACTTGACTGGAACCAATGGTTCCCAAGGGAACCGGTTCGGTTCTCAATTTCAATAATTGGAACTTGTAGGTACCGGTCTGATTCTTGATTCTAAATGTGGAATCACTCACCCACCCACCTGGACCCGACCTATAATATATAAATATATATTTAATTTTTAAGAAAAATTTCTTACCAAAAAAATTTAAGAAAAATGAAAACCCTAAAATCCTTAATATGAAGTTTAACGCTCATTAATTGAGTGTTTGTCTTGTCTTACTCTCACCTCGAATGAATCATCTCTCTATCTCTCACTCATGGCTTGACTTTCAATTTCAACACCCATTGACTCACAGTGTCAACTCTCAACTTTTAATATAAGTCCAATTCTTTTACTAATCTTGCAATTAAGAATAGGGAAGTTCTCTGTTTTTAGCTTTACTTTGGTTTATCGAAAAATGTTGCAGTGAGTGCGTCAAGCTTGATGGAACTGCTTCCATGAACTAACTTGAGAATTGGATCAAATTGGCGGTTTGGTTCTTGAGTGGATCCATAAGGCGAACGAGTGGTTCCCGATTTCAATTTTTCTGAATCAATATTTAGTGGGTGGTTCCTGGCTCCAAAGTGGGAATCGCCCACCCAAACAATGCTCATCCCTAATCGCATAACCAAACTAGTCTCAAGTTGGAACCAAATGCACATCAAATTGGGGTGTGACATCCCGATTTTTCCAATCCTATTTTCAATAAATTGAGACGGGCATTTCGTTGGCACGCCGATAGTTCTTTTCCTTGAGTCGGCCACTCATATGAAAACTAGTCTATCGGGTGAAGTCGTTAAGAAATTATAATGCATCAGACTCGAGAATTTGGTCAGGAAGCGACCTTTCGACCGAGCTAATCTGCAAGGGTCATTATGGCACAAATAAAAATCGATTAGAGACTGGATATAGGTCGACTCGACAAAGGCATGTGATCGAGTGTGGGTGATTCCACCGGATCGCATAATTCGTGTCGATCGGCACTAGATCGACTTTTTATCGATTGGGTACCCTGTGTTCGTATTTGAAACCTTGAGATTACCCCGACAACCGAAAGTCGCCAATGTTTCAAAGATGTACATTGTGGCTTGAGATGATCAACCACATGTCAAATGCATGAAAATTTCTAAAGGCTACCTGGTAGGTTAGGCCGCGCTAGTATCGTGCCAAAGTGAAATTAACCGTGGAATTGGGATCGAATTCAGAAATTGGAAGTCTGGGTGTGTCACAAATCATTTCAAGATCATTGAATCATCTTTGGAAGATTTTTCATGCAAGCCGAGCTTTTCAGCAAAATAATCAAGAAATGGCTAATTTAGCTCGAGAAATTAGTAGGCCGCTTTTGGTCGCGCTTTTGGGACTTAAGTTGGTCCTATGGACAAGTAAAGACGTAAATTGAAATGTGGTGATATTTGATTAATTTTATGGATTTCAATTTGGTTCAATTAGAAGATAATTGAAGAATGGGATGTACAAAGTTTAAAGATTGGTATGCCACGGCGGAAAAATAAATTAGACCTATTGGGAAGATTGTGGTGGAAGATTTTGGTGAGTGGGAAGTGATGTCACATGAGGTCATGGTGGGCCATGTGTGAGAGATTAAAGAAAAAGAAAAGAAAATGAGAGAAAGGATCACATCTTTCTCTCTCTCTCCTCCCTCCCTCTCTCTTCCGTCGGTTCCCTCCTCCATGGCTGGTGTGCGTAGACCAGAAAATGCAGAGGAGAAGCTGGAGCAGCCATGGCCAACCGCCCGCCCGCTCGCACGCCGTCGTCGCCGTCGCAGCCCTTCGCCTCGCCGCTTGCCCTAACCGCTCGCATCTCCATCTCTCTCCATCTCCAGCTCGTGCTCGACGCCTCCGCAGATCTGGGGTGGATGCCGAAGCAGCAGCCAGCAGCGCCGCCGTCGCCTGTTCGCCGGAGCTCGCCGTCGCAGTTGCTGTTCGCCCGCTCGCCGGTCGCCGTCCCCGCTCGTCGTCGCACCGCCTTCGCTGCCTCCAGCCTTCATCCGCGCCAGCCCGAGCTCCATCCCCTCCGTCCAGGCGTCGTCGCCGTCGCTAGGGTCGCCGGGAGACCTCGCCGTTGGCCGCACGGCACCACGGCAGCTCCTCCGCTCACTCCCGACCCCAACCAGCCCCGGATCTGCCCTCCTTCGCCCCCAACCAGCAGCAAACAAAGAAGAAGAAAATGGGTATGACAGCCCCTTTGTGGGCCGTTTTGGTCGCCTTCCCGAGCCCGGATGCTTGGCCCGCTTTGAGGAAAGTCGATCCTCGCGTCGTCCTCGTCGTTTTGGTTCACTCGGCTCGCTAATCCGGTGAGTTTAGCTCACTAAATCTTGATTAGACGGTTAATTATGCCCTAAGTGTGCTTAGTTTAAGTTAAGCAAGTTTAGGTGGATATTTTAGTTTATTTAATTGTGATTTGGATTAAAAGACTCGTTTAATTTAAAGTGTGTTTAATTAAAGGCTAAGAGAGTTTATTTAATAATAAACCTTGATGGGACATAATAGGGTTTTATTTTTGAATTATTTAATTGTTTCGAAATTCTAGAATTTATAATATTATATTATATTCCGAAATTATTAAAATATTATTATTTAAAAAAAAAAAACGGAAAAATTATTTTTGACCCCGATTGCTCGAATTTCGTGCCGATCGCTTTGCTATGTGTTTGGATTTTGAAATTGATGGTTGGATATTATAAATTGGGTGTGGATGACGAAAATATGGATATTATTATTTAATTAATTTTCGGAATAAATTTAATTATTTATTAAATTCCGAAAATTTCGTCGGGACCTTGTTCTCTCAGAATTTCGTGCCGATCGCTGCTGTGTATTTAGAATTTGAATTTGATGATTGATTGTGGCAAATTGAGTGTGATTGCGATAGATAGGAATTCTTTATAAAATCCAAGTGTTGAAATTGATGGGAGATTGGCCGTGATTAACCACCTATTAGAGGTCGTGCCCAGTGAGGCCGTGATTAACCACCTATTGGAGGTCGTGCCTAGTAGGGCCGTGATGGACCACCCATGAGAGGTCGTGCCTAGTAGGGCCGTGATGAATCACCTAAGAGAGGTCGTGCCTAATGGGGCCGTGATTGACCACCTATTAGAGGTCGTGCCCAGTGAGGCCGTGATGGACCACCTATAAGAGGTCGTGCCCAGTGAGGCCGAGATGGACCATCTAATTAAAGGTCGTGCCGAGTGAGGCCGTGATTGCCACTGGTTGTTAAACCTTCCTATAGGGCTGTAATTGAGAGCAATGATTGATTTGCTAGAATGACATGTAATCGGCCAAGTCGATTGATCGCTGAGATGATCCAAGTGATTGAATTGTTCGGATGATGTGATTGTGCCATGGTTGTTTGGTTATTATAATTGCACGTGGTTGAATTATATAAATTGTGTTAATCTGCAGATGAAGGCTAATGCGAGGTAAGTCTTCTGTGTGATGTGGCTAGATCACCCGAGACGTATTTTCTTTCTAATAGGGGTTTAGGGGGTTGAACTTGCTGAGACATCGTCTCATCCCGGTTGTGGGATTAAAATTTCAGGTCCCTGGTGGACGGAGCGACCGGATAGCTTTGGTTGGCCTTGAGGAGTTGCAGAGGTGAAGTCATAAGATTGGAGAACGTGTCTGACTTGTAGGTCGTAGGACAATTCCTTTTTAAGAGCCGGCCTTTTGTAGACTTTTGGCCGTAGACCTCTGTTTGTAATTCTGTTGAATTATGAAAGTGTTATGTTGTGGTTTTGCTTCCCTTTTCTATCCCGTATTTTATTGTCAGGGGTTTTATAATACGTTCCGCTTGCGCATTAATAAATGAATGGGGTCCGCGACACTACCTGGGAATGTCGCATTTGATCGACCGCAGTGGGATGTGCGCGCGCTCGGGGTTCGGGGCGTGACATGGGGAGATCTAGACACGTTCATCATACATGGATTGATTTCCAATAGAATTTGATTCATTCATGACATAATTTCTTTCTCAAGAGAACATGAAATTCACCATAAAAAAATATTATATCACTACACATGCTTACTTCAGTGGTATAGCATAAAACTAATGACCAATTCACATCAAATCAGGGCTGCAACAATCGCGAACCGGCATGTATTCGGCAAAGGGTAAAAGAGAAAAATAAAAAAGACAAAGTAAAGAGAAGAAAGGAAAAAACATAAAATTTTAAAAAATTATCTATGTACAAAGATTGCATCATATAAAACGATTGCTGATTGAACTACGACGTTACCAAATTCTAGTCAAAATTGGTCAGAAAGACTAGATTAGCAAATCATTAGAAGGTTTAGGACTAAATTGACAAATGATCAAAATGTTTATGACTAAATTGATAAGTTGTCATAAGGTTTACGATTAATTCGGCACAACTGAAAGGTTCATAAGTGAATTGGTCATCATATAATAGGTTTGGGATTTTTTTGGACAATTTTCAGCTATGATTAAATAACAATTACTTAGCCAAAATCAAGGAACTATTCGCACGTTGTTAAATAAAAATAAGGAATGTCCATCTTTGATAATTTTGTCATCATCTAATTGTTTCCGAATGGGTCCATTCAACGCTGGAAAATATCACAATGTGATAAAAGAATCAATTAAAAAAGATCCTATAATTAAAATTAGGAATTCGATTGGCCCTTTAGGAACAGTCCTTCAATTTGTGAATTTTTATTCATTTTACTATTTAATAACTCAAAATTCTATTTTGACAACTAAATTTTTGCAATATGAAAATTTAAAATAAACTTTTGAAGTAATTAACTATTATTTAATGGATGAAAATGGGAGAATTTTGTAATCCCACTTCAACCATTGTTCCATGATCTCTTTCTTGGTCAACTCTGAACTAAGGCGTTAATCGAGTGTTTGATGAAATATCGGAGAGGTTCAAAATTTTGTATATTGTCTATTGAAAGTCGTCAAGCTCCCGAGGTCGATATCCAAGAGATTGCTTATTGATGACAGTGGTTGAGAGGGTTTGAGTCGTTATGTACACAAGGAGCTCGTTGGAGATGAGATTTTTAAAGATTTTTAGAAAAAGAACGATTTTAAAAGACTTTTGGTCCTATCTTAGGTTGTAGATTTTCAAAAATTTCAAAATCTTCGTGAGGTTGAATCAAATATTGGATTGGATATTTCTACAATCCGGAGATTAGAGGATTTCAAATCCCCTCTCTCCTATCATATTTGAATCGAATCTCAACAACCAAATGACACTTTAGGAATTCCTCGTGACAAATATGATCGTTTCAGAAAAGGAAACAGGAGTGAGTCCTGTATCTTCACACCCTATTTTCAAGCTTGCCGGTAAATGTCTCAGCATCATTTTCCACGACACATTAATTATACGGGCAGGCAAGCGGATTTCTCTACTTTCCTTAGGCTGCAAAAGGCACAAAATCAAAGAACCTTATTTAGTCATCATGTTGTTGCTTGTTAGAGACATGCAAGAATCTCGAAGATCCTGTTACCTTACTAGTCATCTTGTAAAGCTTATAAGAATCTGCTATACTTTTTATTGTTTCTTATTCATATCAACGAGAAACATTTCTTCAGTCACAGTCGCAACCGACGCACAGTAAAAAAAAAGGGAAGAGCAGAAATGGAATGGAGATTGACCTTTCCAACCGCGAGCTTGCTTATGCTCATGCTTATGTCGTCGCTCGCTAAGAATCAAGCACAAGCACGAGATGTCTTCAATATCAAAGATTTTGGAGCAGTTGATGATGGAAATACTGACGGTAGCAAAGTAATTTAACACCGTTTACATTTCGTTCGTCTTTGCGTGCCCTTTTGCTTTCGCGTAATGTAAGACACGGAGCGTATGATTTTTGTAGGCTTTATCCGATGCGTGGAATAAAGCTTGTGACTCGCAAGGGACCGCTGTCGTTTTAATCCCAAGCGGCACTTATCTGCTGGGTCCAGTGCGGCTCGCGGGTCCTTGCAAAGGCGCAATAGAATTTCAAATCAAAGGGGATCTGAAGGCTTTTAATAGCCCTCAACTCGGTATCGATCATTGGATTACATTCAGGTACCTTGAGGACCTGACGATTACCGGAGGAGGAGTGCTTGATGGCCAAGGAGCTGCTGCTTGGCCGTCTAACGACTGCAAGAAAAACCCCAATTGCCAGGCACTCCCGGTGGTATGTTTCTTTTCTTTCGTTTCCTTCCCTCTTTTTTTACAGCTTTCTTAAGTAGAGAAAACCCATTTCATAGATTTGGAAGCCAAGTTAAAAAGCACTAACGTTGTGTGTGATTTTCTCCCACTGTGCGTCTATTTTCACCAGACCATGAGACTTGATTTCGTGTCGAACGCACGGATTCACGATGTGACATCTCTCAACAGCAAGAACTTCCACTTCAATATTTTCTCCTGCAAAAACATCACCTTTGAGCGCGTTACCATAAAAGCTCCGGACGAAAGCCCGAATACTGATGGAATCCACATGGCTCTCTCCAGCAACGTTTTCATCAGAGATTCGGACATAGGCACCGGAGACGACTGCATATCTCTAGGGCCTGGAAGCAAAAACATAAACATGACAGGCATTACTTGCGGGCCTGGGCACGGTGTAAGTATCGGGAGCCTTGGAGGTACGCCAAATGAACCGAACGTGGCTAAGGTGTTCTTAGGGAGCAGCACCTTCACAGGCACCACGAATGCCTTGCGGATCAAAACGAGGGCTCCCTCACACCAAGGCGCCGTTAAAGACATCACCTTTCAAGACATTAACGTCAAAAATGCTGACAATCCTATAATCATTGAACAGCAATACTGCCCATCAAAAACATGTAGCTCCCAGGTATCCGTTCTCTTTGGCAACATGCACGACATTTTGCACCTACTAGAAGATCACCTTCATGCGATACACCAAACGGGAGAATAGAGGGAAAAGATTCATGGAAGTATTTACACGAAAACCACGGTCATGGTCTCACACACACATACACACACGGACTCTACATGTTATCACGTCCAGGCATCATTTTACTCTTACCTTTTTAAAAGGGCAAGAAAAACTTCATCTGGGCATTACCATACCTGCTAGAATGGTGTGAAAATGAAGTTGCTATAAGTTCTCAAAACGGGAAAAAGCATAATTTTCTCTGCTAATCTGCTAATAGAACAGTTCCGAGTTAATTCATAATATGACACTTTCGGTTATTATACTTGCGAACATGACAACACAAGATACTGACCATGTTCATTCTTGTCATCCTTCCTGAAGTCCTCACAAGTAAAGATCAGCAACGTTAAGTTCAGCAACATCAGGGGCACTTCAAGTTCGTCAGTTGCAATTAATATTAATTGCAGCCCAGCTGTTCCATGCACAGGCATCGAACTTAGAGATATTGACTTAAAGTATGATGGAAGTGATGGAAATGATGGAAAAGCATCATCAGTTTGTGAAAATGCGCAAGGTACCGCTTATGGCACACAAAATCCTCCCTCGTGCTGGAAAAGTTCTACTCTCCGCAAGCTCCATTTTATCTAGCTCATCCCTGGATCGGCACAGAATCAATCATCTGTTACAGTCCTCTGATCAAATTCACAGCATCAGCCAAAGAGCAGATGGCCTTTGTATCACTCTGCCGAATGTACTGAAGTTACCTGTATTGCAATTTCCCTAATTTTTGTAATTTTGATTTCTCATTATGAGAAGAAAAAAATAAGACTTACATGACGAACGCATTGAAGATTCAGATTCTTTGTAATCAAAACTTCCAAAGGACATCGACTTTGTAATGCTCTCGCACATCATTAGATAAAAAGGTGCCAACCTTGACTTTGAATTAAAACTGGACACAACACGATCTTCGGGCTCAGATTTTCACAAGCAAGTGAGATGGAAAGCGAATTTATGAAGTGGACGAGGCTTACGCAAACCATGCGTACTTGTCTCCCTGTGAAAAAGTATTAAAACCCAACGGATAAACGATTGAGCACATTGATCCTTGTAATCTGTACGCCACCCAATTGCAAAATCTTTGCTTAAGGGCGCGTTTAGTAACATTTCCTCATTAAAAAACATTTTTGAATATAATTTATTTTTATTTTTTTTCGGGAATAATTTCGGATATAAGAATGCGTTTGGTAAATCTGTAAAAAATTTCCATTCCAGGAATAAAAACGTGTTTAGTAAGCTTGTATAATTTTGTTGTTTTTTTTTTTTTAATTTTTCAATATTGTTATTATATTTTTCTTTTTTTTTTCTTTCTTTTCTCTTTGTGGCTGGTGACGATCTATGACCGGTTGGGTGAGCTCCAGCAAGGCTCAACCTCGCGCTGCCTAGGTGAGGTTGAGCCTCGCCGGTGGCCTCGCGAGGCTCGCCTGGCCACCGAGGCCACCCTCGCTCAGCCCAGGCAAGGCCGAGTCTTGCTGTGGCTCGGCGTCTCTAGGGGCCGATGACGCTTCGGCGAGGTCGCCGGCCATGGCCAAGGCCAACAACCGGCCAAAAGAAGAAGAAGAAGAAGAGAGGAGAGAGAAAAATTGTTTCTCGGAATTGTTCCCGAGAACAATAAGTTACTTTTTTCTCGCTTCTTATTTTTGTTCCAAATTTATTCTCGGTAACAAAAGTTTCACCAAACACGTTTCTGTTCTTTTTTTGTTCCATAGAACAAAAGAGCAGAAACTTTTGTTCTGGCGAACATAAATACTTTTTACCAAACGCAGCCTAAATATCCAGAAGAAGACGATGCAGTATAATACATACATACACACACACACACACACATTATATATATATATATATATATATATATATATATATATTCGGATTATGAATTTGATATAAACTGAATCGTGCCTTTTACTTTACTACCGCTCACAAAAATTGCAGCCTCTGCAAGTTTCTATAAAACACAAAGGTTAACCGCGTTGAATTCCTGGGCGAAGATTTTCTTGTCATTGGTTGAAAACTAAAATCGAAAGCACTTCACGAAAAACCAAAAGATATCACTCCTGGCACTAATTCCTGCGGTACTCGTAGATGGCGAAGATGATTTAGCAATCAAGTACACGACTTCTCAAGCTCTCTGGCAAGCCACGTAAGCAAGCTATATTAATAAAGAATTATCACGTAGGATTTCTAGTTAGGATCGCTAGACTTGATACCCGAGTGTCCCAATTTAAAAAAAAAATAACACTTAAATGTACCTTTCATAACTTTTTTAGCGCTTAAGTATCCCCATGCCAAGTTTTAGCACTTGCGCCATTCTGCTGCCCATATACACAAAAAAGTTTAAAGTGGGTTAATAGGTGGATATAGATTCTTATAGGTTGTATTTAATATGAAATTATTTTAGTAAATGGGTCAGATTAGACACAAGTCACTAAATTTGTATTGTATATAAATGAGTCAAAATGAGTTAAATTGATCAATTTGGGTCAAACCATTTTTGATCCAACCTAAATCCGACCCGGCCACCCGTTTGACGGTCCTAAGTGTGAGGGAATTGTGCTCACCTAATGGCTCATTAGCACTAGACGGATTTTTCATTAACATTACTGTCATAAACCAGCAGGAGTACACGACTTCTCGAGCTTCCATATGACTGTTTATGTCCATTGAACACATCCATTAATTACAGATCCATTTAAGGACAATCAGATTCCTAGATGACCTTCAGATAATCCATTACTCCTTCTAATTAGATTGCTTTGGTAACTAAAGAGCAGATACGTCAGAAAGAAAGAAATTCAGTAATGGGAAAGCTTAAGGATGCCAGATTCGTTGAGACAAATATGGTTGTTTCGCACAAGGAAACGGAATCGACTCAATAACTTCAGATAATCCATTTTCACAATATATTAATTATGCAGGCCACTTTAGGCAGACGATCGGATTACTATGTTCCTCAAACTGGAAAGTGCAAAGGAAGAAGAAACAGAAGCACAGTAATGTTGCTGCCATTTTCGACATAAAAAACACTTGTATAAATATCAGGACATTTCTTCTCTCAGAGTCACAACGGACACACGGTTCAGAAGTGACAAGCAGGAAGAAATGGAGTGGAGATTTACCTTTCCAACCGTGAGCTTGCTAATGCTTATGTTGGCACTCACTAGCAATCAAGCACAAGCACGTGTCTTCGATATCAAAAAATTTGGAGCAGTCGGTGATGGGAAGACTGACAACAGCAAAGTAATTTAACACCATTCTTTTTCTTTCAACAATTTAAACCATTTACATTTCATAGTCACTGCACGGATCTTAGCATGGCCTCATAATGCAAGATATAAGCATATGATTTTTGTAGGCTTTATCCAATGCATGGAATAGAGCTTGTCACTCGCAAGGGACCAGTATCATCTTAATCCCAAGCGGAACTTACCTGTTGAGTCCAGTGCGGCTCGTGGGTCCCTGCAATGGCCCGATAGAATTTCAGATCAAAGGGGGACTGAGAGCTTCTAATAGCCCTCAACTCGGTATCGATCATTGGATTACATTCAGGTACATTGATAGGCTGACGATTACCGGAGGAGTGCTTGATGGCCAAGGAGCTGCTTCTTGGCCGTATAATGACTGCAGCAAAAACCCCAATTGCAAGTCTCTCCCAGTGGTATGTTTCTCTTCTTTCTTTTCCTTCCCTTATTTTTTACAGCTTTCTTAAGTAGAGGAAACCCATTTCGTAGATGTAGAAGCCAAGTTAAAATCACTAACGTTTTGTGTGATTTTCTTCCACTGTGCGTCTATTTTCACCAGACAATGAGACTTGATTTCGTGACGAAAGCATGGATTCGCCATGTGACGTCTCTCAACAGCAAGAACTTCCACTTCAATCTTTTCTCCTGCAAAGACATCACCTTTGAGCATGTCACCATTACAGCTCCTGAGGACAGTCCCAATACCGATGGAATCCACATGTCTAGCTCCAGCAACATTTTCGTCAGGGACTCGATCATATCTACCGGAGATGACTGCATATCTCTTGGGCCTGGCAGCAAAAACATAAATGTGACGGGCATTGCTTGCGGGCCCGGGCATGGAATCAGTGTCGGGAGCCTCGGGGGTACGCCAAATGAACCGCCTGTAACTACGGTTTTTGTAAGGAACTGCACCTTCAGGGACACACAGAATGGCATGAGGATCAAAACGTGGGCTCCCTCATACCAAGGCGTTGTTCAAGACATCATCTTTCAAGACATCATCGTAAAAAATGCTGGCAATCCTATAATCATTGATCAGCAGTACTGCCCATCAAAAAGATGTCGACACCAGGTATCCGTTCTCTTTGGCAACATGCACCGCATTTTGCACCTACTAGAAGATCGACTTCATGCAATAGACAAAGAGGAGAATAGAAGGAAAAGATTCATGGAAGTATTTACATAAAAATCACGGTCATGGTCACGTGCACATACACGCGCGGAATCTACATGTTATCACGTCTGGGCATGATTTTACTCTACCTTTTAAAAGGGGAAGGAAAACTTCATCTGGTTATTTATATACCTGCTAGATGGTTTGAATATGAAGTTGCTATATGTTCTCAAGACGGGAAAAGGCATAGAATTTCTCTGCTACTCTGCTAATAGAACAGTTCCAATTAATTCATTATATGACACCGTCGTTTATCATACTTATGGGAACACGACAACACGACACTGACCATGTTCATTCTTGCCCTCCTTCCTGAAGGCCTCAAAAGTTAAGATCAGTGACGTTAGGTTCAGAAACATCAGCGGCACTACAAGTTCGTTAGTTGCAGTTAATATTAATTGCAGCCCAGCTGTTCCATGCACAGGCATCGAACTTAGAGACATCGACTTGGAGTATGATGGAAGAGGTGGAAAGGCATCATCCGTTTGCAAAAATGCGAAAGGTACCTCTCATGGCAAACAAAAGCCTCCCTCATGCTTGTAATCTACTCTTCGCGACGTGATAACACCAGCCAAAGAGTAGGAATGTAGAAATTTTGATCCCCTTGTAATGGTCCGAATTAGCCCTTGGATCAAAAACGAGTAAAATAAGTTGCCGAAAGTAACTCAGCCTTGTAATTTCTTCTTTTCTTTTTTCATTCTGACGTCTCATTATGAAGGGAAGAAAACAAGACTTAAGTGATGAAAGCATTTAAGATTCAAATTCTTTGTAATCCAAACCTCTCAACGGACATCAACTGTGCATTGCTCTGGCACATCATTATATATAAAGGTGCCGGCCTTGTGGTTGTATTAGAAATGGACAGAACGTGATCTTTGGGCTTAGATATTCACAAGTACCTGCTATGGAAAGCAAATTTTATGAACCGGACAAGCCTCGCGCAAACCATCCACGCTTGTCTCTTGTGCAAAGTTCGAAAACGCAACAGAAACAATTGAGCACATTGATCCTTACAATCTGTACATCCCCCAAGAACAAATTGCTGGAGTAACGCTTAATATCAAGAAGAAGAAGGTCGTTGTCATAATCTTTTTATATGGTATTGACAAGAAGTGTTAAAATGCATTATACTAGATAATTATTTCATGTCAGATGCTATTTGGATTTGTTGAAAATTTGAATGGGCACGAAGCATGATTTTTAGTATCGACGATAGCTTGTGTTTTGATATGTGCAAGTGTATGTGTGGAATATATATTTGGTATAGTTGATAGAGGATGGATAAGGGATAAGAAAAGATAGTTTTATTAGTTGAACAAAATAGTTTTAACAATATAATTGTAGGAGTATTGGTGGCATTGGTGGAGGACTACAATGTTAAGGGTTTATTCTTCAACTCCCCACACACATTTACATGAATGAGCTATGGTCTTTTATAGGCTTTCCACTGACTAAATACAACCGCCTTAGAGTATTCTGGATTATGTTGAGTGCTAATCGCCTTAGAGTATTCTGAATTATGTTGAGTGCTGTCCACATAGGTTTCAGCCACCACCGTGTCGCGACCAATTTTTCGAGGATTGTCCACCTAGGGTTTGGCTAATGGATTGTTAAGCCTAGATTTAACTCGGGCTCTTTCAAGCCCATACCAATTTGCGACTTGTGTTCAAATTTTTTAAACATGTAAATGGATTTTATCTAGGAGTCGCTACTAATCAGTTTGTAGTAGGTCGATTAGACACTTAAGTAAAATAATGTGTGCGGGTGCGCAATCCATCAATTTAACATCCAAGAAAACAATGAATAAATTACGGAACTTACCTCTTAGCAACGAAAGCATCTGCATCGTTAGATCAGAATTCACATTAACATAGATATGATTTCTAATTAACACGTAATTTCTTTTTTTCATTTTCATCATTTTCACTCAATTAATGAGAGTCATGCAATGCAATTTAACCTAATGACATGCAATTTATACAATTTATAGGTAAATGGATATAACCACAATCACTAAGTAACATGTATTTCATGAACCTAATTCTATATGACATGGGCATGATTTTTTGTATTTTTTTTTATAAAAATTCATAATTAAAAATAACTAACAATAAAAATCTAACTAAAGTGAGATATTATCTATTTTAAGTTAGGAAATAGACTAATCTGAATCCTATCTTAACTTAGAAATTTATCTCGACATGCAAGTTAATTCAAAGATATTATGTAACCTAGATATCATCTAAACATGCATTTTAATATAATTAGAAAAGATCTAACTACTCTATCATGCAATTCTATCTAGGAAATCAATTCTAATCTACATGATATGCAAATGCAATTTTTTTTTTTGTATTTTTGGGATAAATAAAGCAATTAAAAGATAAATAACAAATCATCCACGGTCATCAAAGATATCATCCATCGTTCGAATTTGGAAACGATATGAGTATTTCGTTAATAAAATCAATAAATTGATCTTATGCCTTAAAGATCAAGATATCAATTTTATTTAATTATTCGCCTTATTGATGGAATAAAAAATCTGTGTGTGGTTGCGAATTAGACAATAAATCCTAACCGGAAATAGGTTCATAATTCAACTATGCACGTAAGGTATTGAAAAGCATGTATTAGGAAATAAAATATCTAATTCAAATTTAGATAAGATAATTACTTGATTTCACAAATAATGTTACCAAATTTGAACTGAATGGAATCTGCTCAACGGGTGACGGCGGTGCATGGTTGTGTTCGGCTAGATGCAGAGACGGGCAGCCATGGGCGGATGATTAGTTTCCGCAATGGGACTAGCGTGAAGGATTCACGAATAACAGTTTGCGTCAAGACGGACGATGAGGCTCACGACCAATGAACCTGCAAGAATAGAAAGTTCGTAAAATCAACTCGGTTCAGACACGAGCGGGAATGGCAGCATCGGGGCTTCGGACGAGTGCAGGAGCTTCGCCTAGGTTATTGAACATGAAGACAAAACCCAATATTTCGAAGGAAGCATGTTCCTGGGTCCTTGTGTCGAATATGATAGTGAGTAAACATCTTCACGATCTCCTGGCCAAAAAGTAATCCTTCTTATTACATGAAGTAAAATGATAAAACCCACAAATTGTCAAATCTAGACAAAATTCAAGAGAAGACAAATCTACCGCCTGCTCTTATTTGGCCGAATTGTGACCTTTTCTACCGGAACGGATTACTTTCTTCAAGCTCATCAATCTTTTACACCCGTGGTTTTTCTCAACTTTGTTCCCTTTTGAATTCGTGGGACGCCACGGTTTTGTTGCTGGTCGTGGACAAAGGCACCGGCAAACCTGCAAAAGAGAGCGAGAACACAAGGAATCGTCTGGGATAGTAATCCCGGTGAACTTGCCGGAATTGCAACGGTTCAGCAATAAATAACAACTCAGTGAAACGAGGCAAGGATTGGTGTCGTTGTTGAGAAGGCCAACTGAGGGACTCTTGGATTGCTGTTCACAAGTAGCTGGGAGTAGATCACGATTGGTGGTGGTGCACGAAGGTCAGGGGACAGTCTGTAACAACACTGAACCAATGATGAAACCAGCCATGAACAGAAAGTTGGTCAGTGGCAAAGACACGAGAGAAGCTGGCAGGGTGTGAGAGCATGTCGACGATTCACGCTCGGTGAACAGCCGATGAGTTGGTGGCGCAACAGGAACAGCCGCAGGCTTGGGGGTTTGCAGCACGGAAGGTGGCTTATGGGCTAGTTCTTGATTTGATCATTCGCTAGTCCCCTCGGAGAACTTTTTGAGTGGACGCCCCCCTCTCTCTTGTCGTCTCTCCCTTGTCTATTGTGGCCGTGTATAGAATTGTGTGGCCCCTTCTTTAGCTATTCGATGGTCTTATTTATACTGCTGACCTCCTCATATATTCTTGTCCTCAATCTTTCCCTGATTGACTGATTCCATGCGAATAATTTATTCTATTGTGTGCGTTGATATCAGCAAAAGAACTCTTTCCCAAGCGGTGGATGAATTGTTCGAGGAAAGAAATCTCATTTGTGAATAACGTCAAAATCTTCTTTCCTCCTTTTCCACTTGCTTTGTCCGCACGATTGTATTTACCAGCTCAGCTGAGTCCCCTTTTTTCCTTGTTTTATTTGCCCATACTTGCACATATAATGCCATGGTTACATATGAAGAGCATATATGTTCAATTTTTCAAGATTTTAATGCTTCTCTTCCATCAGCAAAGATATTGGTCCAACGCCCATCATTTATTCAGCTTATATTTGCTGCACCCTTCCTCTCAAGGCTTATAATTATAAAGAATATGCTCCCTTGATTTCAGAATTCTTTCCAATTTAGATCACTGATTTTCAACTATGCAGACTTGATGGGCTTGACTGAATTTTGTGCTTGTGCTTTTGTGGGCTCCATTAAATTCGAGACATTCACTTGAGTCTATCCGTCACCAATCCAATGCAATGATCATAAATGCTCCTAAAGTTATATGCTATGCAACTAAGTTCTAATATTTTTGTTTATGAGTTAAAAATTAATCATAATTTTTAATGCGATAAATGAATGATCGGATCGTCAAAATTTAGGTATCAACACACCATATCTCTGACTTGTTCAGAGATTATTTGCTTATTACATGCTGGACATTTTCTAGCCACAATTTTTACCTACCGAGAACTTCATCTGGGGAATTTCACATCGTAGTTTAGTAACTTTAGGAATTTCTAGAAATGGATCACCATTTCCAACAGGATTGAGGGCCAAAAATATAGAAATTCACTATTGTGATTTTTTTATATAAACTGAACCGTGACTTTTACTTTACTGCTGCTCACAAAAAGTTACAGCCTCTACAGGATTTAATCCACAAAGTCAACAACTTCAAATTCCTGGGTGAAGATTTTCTCGACATCAGTTGAAAATTAAAACAGAATTGGACTTCATGAAAAACCCGAAGAAATCACTCTTAGTACCGATTCTTTGCGTGCATTCGGATGGCGAGAGATGATTTGGCTGCCAAAGCCTAACCCAGCTTGCGAATAGGGGGCTCCCTCCCTTTCGCAATCTGGAATTGTGTCAGGCGCTCCAGCGGAGGAGCCGAAGTCCTCTTGCTACCATTGCGCCAATCTGGGCGAAGATATAACTGTTCGTCCAAATCCCAACTATTCATTTAGCCCTTAAAAAGGGAAGAAAATCCCAATTGACTTTAAGGCCCGGCAGCCAGCATCACCAGTTGGCGAAGCCGGTGACATAGGGAAAACTGACCTAGAAACAATAACACAGAGCACGCCAAGTTTTTTCCCTGTTTGCTACAGACAACATCTGAGCTGGTTAAAAGACAAAAACAAAATATAATCAGATGGCCAACAAGCTAATCAATCGAATCAGATAAAAGTAGCTAAGATGCCAAGGGATTCAGCATTTAATTATACCTGCGTCAGGACTTTACTAGGACTAATACTGACCACATGCAGGTGATTTACAGCCAAGGATGGAAGTTACTTCAGTCAATACTAAGCTTTGGCAAATCGAGCAATCTTAGCAAGCGCAGTTCTTATAGTTCCCCAGATTTTGAGCTCACCAACATCCAAAATGAAAACGAGTAGAAATAATCAGTTCTCAGTCGGAAAGACATCACTGACTAATTCTATTCTAGGTGACATGGTATTTCATACCACAGGTTGAATGATAGACTTGTTTAAACTCAGACTCTGCATGATTTATAAAAATCAAAAGATATTAGGTCTCACAGGATATATCTGGCTTAAAAGTAAAAGCTGATGATTATTTGCATCAGTGACCTCTTCAATTTGTGTTGCACAGTGAGCCCCATCAACTGGAAACACCAGATCTGTCTTGGTTAGAACAACCTGATCTTTAGCTTGAGACCTACAAAAACGCCAATTTTTTTTAAACCTCAGTATGTGCATAATATTCCTCAGATCTGTCTTGGTTAGAACAATCTGACATTTAGCTTGCTTGTGACCAAATGCTTCGTGTTAAGCAACCGCATGAGTGGCAACAGCTACCTGCATCTCCACGCAATCTCTATCACTCTCTCACGGAGCCAGCTCCACTGACTACCACGTCGAGCGTCGAATCAAAAGGCATAGAGTGAGTCGATTTCAAGCATGCTCTGACCGATTAAGTTCATAATCATGGAGGGAGAGAGTAGAGCTAGAATCAAAATGGCAGTGATGGACTCGTTCACCCATCGGTTGTTATCCTCGAGCGAGTGGCCAATGACCGAGCAGAGGCATAGGACCGCCACGAACGTTGTGATCTGCACCACCTGCGAGTGGTCGTTCGTGAGGTCACAAGCAAGCTCTCGCAACATCATACCATCTTTTCACTTCCACTCCAACGACCAAACAAAACGCAATGAGAACAGATGGAGAGAGAAGGGGGGGACCGCATGGGTCAGTTTGGCGGAAAGACATCTTTCGGTGCTTCAGGGTGCGCATGACAAAATTTCTGAAATAGGAATTGATTTTTGGCCAGAAATTGAGAAATTTCAGAAATTGAGAAGGTAAGGGCCTGTTTGGCAACGTGCCAAATAGTGCCTGATTCTGATTTTTTGTTCCAAGAATCAGTTTGGGACGAGAATCGCGTTTGGTAAAAATTTTGTTCTCGGGAACAGATTGAGAAGAGAATTGAGAATAAAAAAAAAATTGATTCTTCGTTCGAGAATCAAAAGAGTAAAACTCTCATTCTTCCCTTCCGTCATCCCGCGATTGTCGTCCGCCACCGCCCGCCACCGTCCGCCGCCGCCCACCGCTGCCTTCCGTCGCTGTTCGCTGGTCCGGTGAGCTCGCCGGAGGCTCACTAGGCCAGGGGGCAAGGTCCGGCGAGCTCGCCGAGGCAAGCCCGGCCCGGCCGGTGGCCGGCAAGCCTCGGCGGTGGCCGGGCGAGCCTTGCCGGCGGTGGGCGAGGCTCGGCCTCGCCCGATCGGGTGAGGTCGAGCCTCGCCGGTGGGCGGGCGAGCCTCGCCCGCCGCCGGCGAGGCTCGCCCAGCCACCGGCGAGGCTCGCCCGGCCCCGTCGGTGGCCGGGCGGCCTCGCCGAGGCCGGGCGAGGCCGACCTAGCCATCGGCGAGGCTCGACCTTGCCAAATCGGCGAGGCCGAGCCTTGGTGGGCCGGGCGACCCTCGCCCGGTTTGCCGGCGAGGCTCGGCCGACGAGGGCTGGCAACACTCCGGCGACCGGCCACATGAAGAAGAAGAAGAATAGGAAAAAAGGGAAAAAAAGAAGAAAAAAAGTAAAAAAGTAAAAAAATATATATATATTTAAAAAATATTTAAAAATCAAAAGAAATTAATTTAGAACGTAATCATTTAGCACGGTATCAAAAGCAATTCTATTCCAGAATAAAATTTTTTAGACAGTTACCAAACGCGTTTTTCTACTCAGAATTAGTTCCTGAGAACAAAATAAAAAATAATCATTTCTAATCAGAATCAGCTTCCGGGAACAGAATCATTACCAAACGTGTCCTAAAACTTTTAGCTTCTGATTTCTTCTTCAAATTTATTTCTAAAATAGAAATCTGTTTCAGAAATAGAAAAATCAAATTGCATTACCGAACGGATTTCTGTTCCAAATTTGTTGCGAGGAACAAAAAAATAGAGAAATAGAGAAGTATAAATTTTATCATGCACGCCCTTAGGATTCAATGTGCTTTCACAAACAGTGGCTAAAGAAGCATGTTTTTTTTTTTTCGTGGCAATAGGACAGCTCTTAAGCCACGAACCCACTTTCGTTGCTAAAGCTCACAATGTGTTTTAACTAATGTACTTTTAATTTTTTTTTATCTGGTCCTTGAACTTTATTCAATGTATAATATGATCTCTAAATTTTTTGTATATATTCATTTTTGTTTCTGAACTATATGAAAATATTTAATGTTATCCTTAAATTTAAAATAATGAAATGATTGCATTGACATAGTCCAGTGCTGAATTGAACATACATCACAAATCCAATGATCATAATGAACAAATTAAAAATTCAAGGATTATATTGTATATTAGGATAAAATTTAAGAAGCATATTATACATAAACCAAAGTTCAAACTTCATTTGTGTTATTAATCCCATAATTCAACCAAAAAAAAAACTCCATAATAAATTTTCGTTGTATTTTTCTGGCAATAAATATCATTTTTAGCCAGAAGGTCAAACCTGTGGCCACGAAATTTTTTCACAGCTAAAAATCTTATCCGCTGTGGCTGACACGTGGCCACAATAAAGCTTTTCGTGACAAAAGATTTAACCTTTTTGTCTCGAAAACATTTTCGTGGCAATAGTTGTTATTACTAGCGACTAACAATATTTTCGTGATTATTAAATATGAGACATACCGACCGGGAGAATGAATTGGCCACGCATATTATTTCGTAGCCAAAAATCAGGTCATTTACACCACGAAATTACTATCCATGGCATCATTTTTTCGCCGCAAATTCGTGACTAAATGTCAAGTATATTGCCAAAACCTAATTTAATCATCTTAAGCATCTACACCAAATTTTAATATAATCTTCCAAAAAGGTTAATTACCAAATCAGTTCTAAATTTATTGTGCGAATGCATATTCGGTTTTTGAACTTTTTAATTTTTCCCATGTAGTCTTCAACATTTACACCAAATTTCGATGTAATCTTCTGGCTAATTGCCATTAGAAATCGTTGACTTAGCATTTAGTTATTATGGGCCGTCGTATGTGATACGCTAACACGAACAACTTTATCGAAAGCAATAGCAATTTTCAATCGCAACGGGCCAAAAGAACTACATTAGAATTGCTTGCAACTAATTAAGACTATATTGACAAAATTATTAAATTTACGATAAAACTGACGTCCGTACAATAAAATTTAGAATGGAATATATGATTTTCCCCATTGCGAAAAAGTAGTTCATACATGAATTCAACAAAAAAGCGTAACCGTATATACATGAGGCGTGAATACGAATACGCCCCGGAAGGATTCAAAAGACTTCATGGGAAAGGACGCAATTTATTTAAAAGTGAATACACTTATTTTTCTAGCTTGATTCCTCAAGAAAATAATAAAAGGGAAAATATCCCCGAAAGTTCCAACGTAGGCCCAATGGGACACCATTACCCAAATTTTTTATATCATCAAAACTTCCACTTGTACCGAAGTAATAAAAATACCCTCCATTTTTGCCTACTTTGACACTAATACCCTTTTTCGGGTGTCATCGATATCTAAAATTTGCACCGCTGTGACGAAAGCTTGGAGTATAGGTGTCACAATGCACATAATTTAGAGGTTTTTGCGACAAAAAAGGAAATTGAGGTATTGATGACAATGCTGGGCATAATTTAGAGTTTTTGATGATATTTATCCTTTGTATTTTACTTGAATTCCATTGTTGATTTAATTTTACGTCCTTTTTTTAAACATTGGCATGGTTTTCCCTTGGATGTAACTATTATGGGTATATAAAGCTCCAAGTTAATCAACTTGTGCTCGCTGAACTCAAGAATAGTATCATCTCATATCAGCAGTAGTGTGCGACTTCTGGAGCTTCTATATGAACGTTTCTCTCCATTTATACACCGATTCATTGCAAATCCTTCTAGAAATACAATCAGAGTTCTAAATGATCCTCAGAGCAACAACTACTTCCTGTAAGTGCAAATTTGAGGAAAAGAGAAATCCACTTTACCGTGTTGCTAATTCTCGAGCGGCTTAAGAAGGTATAATCAACAAACGAGAAGTAATTTAATTGGATTTGCTAACTAAAGAACAGATATGTCAGCATCAAAGAAATTCACTAATCCGTAAGTTTGATTTCGTTCACAAGAAGATAATGTCTTCATAACACTTCATTTGTTTTGCTAAAGATATTTTTCTCGTTTTCATATATTTGGATCACTTAGGAAAATGACTCAATGGAAAGTGGTGTCCTAATTAATAGAAAACCTATGCTTAAATTCAAGAAAATGATTTTCTCTTTAAAATGTCAAAAATCAATGTTATATTCAAGTATTCAATTATACTAATTTTTTGTTTTTGTTTTGCAATCTATGTATTTGACTAAAAATCCAAGAAATTTTTCGTTGAAATGCATTCGGAGAAATTTCGCTTATCTACCAAATCAGCATTTTTCTAGTGAATTTATTGGACTCCCGTCGAAGTACATCAATCCAAAAGAAGTTGAAGCTTTAATATACAAAGGTGGAACCTAAGCTGAATGACTTTTATTACAAAGTGTACTAAATTTGATCGATCATGAATGGAATTTAGCCTTGAGGAGCACTTTTTATGGGTGTGTGCAAAAATGGAAAAAGCAAATTAATAAAGAAAGAGGAGGGTTATTTGAGTTTATTTTTGGGAATTTGTAACATTGTATGATGAGGGAGAATTCAATTGTAAATAGAATCTAGGAAAGAGTTGAGCAATTATTTGATCGTACATACAAGGGAAAATGTCTTCTTTGAAAATTACTTTCGAGGAAGAAAATGGTCGTTTTTACCTCGTTTAGCAGTGAAACTAAAAATGCAAAGGGAAAAAAATTTCTAACTTTAAAATTCAATTACAATTTCCGGGTTTTAACGACGAATTCTTCCACTCAAAACTCGATCCGTGTTTCCAAAGGCGATTGCAAGGAGGATGAGGTCAGTCCACATTTCAACGCAATTGCTTAACACATGCTAAAAACCTTCATTGATTATATATAAATCGCCGAATTGACTACAAGCTGGAAGGAATGATCGACAAGTTCCTAGTGTTTGAGCCCGGGTCCACTGAAGTCAAGGCGTAGGACTCTGATGTCCATGCCCGAGTCTCTAATGCTGGGGACTAGGTCCTTGGTACCCGAGACTAGATTATTGAGGTCAAGCACCATTGACATGCGCATTGGTATTAGGGTGTCGAGCCTAACCTTGATGGACCTGAGTATATGCGCTAAGGTCCTGTGCCTGGCCTCTGTGGACTCAGGTCCAAGTGTCAGGGATTTAGGTATAGGCACTGATTCCTCGAGCTCGGCCTCTTTGGACACTAGTCAAGACACTAGGGAGTCAGGCTTGGGCATTGACTCCTTGAGCTTTGCTTCGGGGGACCCAAGATCAGTGCCCATGCCTAGGTCCTTGGTGTCTAGGTCAAGGTCCATCAAAGCTGGAATTGAAACTCTAGTTCCTGCATCCAAATTCTTAATTGTCCAAGTGCAAGTCACTAAGGCCTTAATAGTATATGACTATTTAGGAAAATTAAATTAGATTTTCCTTATCAAACAGCAAAAAAAAAAAAAAAAATACTGAAAATATTATCATTTTCCTGAAAAAAAAATGATTTCCTAAAAAAATTTTTCTAAAAATGTTATATTTTTTGTGAAACAATAGAAATTTAAGATGAGGAAAATCAACTTCAATTAGGAAATTAGATTGCCTGTTCAATTAAGATGGATATGGTTGTTCCAAGCATCCGTTACAACCTTTCATGCCATTGTTAAGATGTTGGCAATCCCCTGAGTGAATGTATTGGACTTCTACTGTGCACTCCTAACAAATGGTATCAGAGCCAATGGTTGTGATTTCTGGGTAGGTGAGCATTACGGTGTAGCAACACAGGCCCGTAAGTTAATGCAAAAGGATACTTGAATTAAGGGAGAGTAAGATTAACATTGAGTTCACACGAGCTTAACACTCAACTCACATGTGAGAGGAAAATTGTTAGGCTGCGCATGTAAGTGAGTTGTATTGGAAAAGTCTCACATCGGAGAATTGATGTGGTGTAAATCAATTATTATATCTTAATTAACTCATAACTCATTGGCTTAAACTTTTGGGTGAATGTGGATCTAGTTGGATATATTAATAGACTCCAACTTATGCTCCCTCTTGACAATCTTCCTAGAAGAATGTATCGGATTTATGCTATGTGCTCCCAACAAAAATTACTTTGCATCAGTATTGATGTAAATAAATGTAGGAAAAATTGTTTAAAAATCTTAAACTTATTACATTTTTGCTAATTTAATTATAAATCTTTTAATTTTACCAATTGAATATTAAAAATTTGTATATTTTATCAATTGAGTCTATTCTTCTAATTTTAAATGAAAAATTGCTAATGTAGATGCTGATAATTTTATGTGGCACAATCGACGCTGGCATAAAGAGTTTGCATTTTTTTTTTCTTAAATTTTATGAAGTTTCTTTTATTTCCTTTTCTTTTTTTCCTTTTTCTCTTTCCCTTTTTTTCCAAGCTTGGCAAGAATTGCCAACCAACCCTCCTAGTCAGCAAGGGTCGGCTAGCCCTCACCAAACTTGATATAAAAAAACAGACCAAAAATAAAAAAAACTTCATATAAAAAAGAAAACAAAAGAAAAAGTAATAAAATAATAAAAATTTATAAAAAAATTATCCACATCAGCACTAATAATCTTACGTGGCATTATCGGCGCCCACATCAATAATTTTTTGTTAAAATTAATCAGATAGACTCACTTGATAAATTTAAAATATTTATGACTCAATTGACACAATTGGAAAGTTTATAATTGAACTAGATAATTTTTCCAATCAGAATATGCATGTGATATGCTGGAGATTTCTTCATGTCTCTCAAACTGGAAAGTACAAAATAAGAGGACCAAATTCAATCATAATGTTGCTTGTTAGAAACAAGAGATATGCTGGAGATTCTCCATTTTCCTTTTATGCCTCCGTTATAATTTATTGTAACATTTTGTTACCTTACTAGTTACCTTATTACTAAAATTTACAGTAAATACAACCAAGTCCTAGAACATATCAAATTAGTGTAATTGAATCCCTTTATCAATTTCATCCTACTTGACTAATGGAAAATGTTAGCGTCGTTCTTTTATTATTTTCTTTATCTTACGTGGATGATATGGCTAAACTGATATTGTTATTATCCAAATTTAATTTTCAATGCAGCCTTTAGGCATACAGTTGGATTTCTCTATGTTCCTCAAACTGGAAAGTACAAAATAAGAAAACCAAAGCCAGTCCTCCTGTTGCTGACTATTTAGAGGCGTGAGATAGCTAAAGCCTATCCGTTTTCCTTATGCGTCTTGTTGTGATATCTTATTGCCTTATTAGTTATCTTATAAAGCCTATAAAAACCTCATGTACTTTTTAAAATGGTATACACAAAAATTATACATCTCTTCCTCGTATTGATATCCCTGCTGTTGCTCATGAGTTGGAGATTGACCTGTCCAATCATGAGCTTGCTAATGCTCATGCTTTTCTCGGTACTCGCTAAGAATCAAGCGCAAGCACACACTGTCTTCAATATCAAAGATTTTGGAGCAGTTGGTGATGGAAAGACTGACGATAAAAAAGTAATTCGACACCATTTACATTTCACTTGTCACTGCATGAATCTTTGCAGGTCCTTTTGATTCCACAGAATGCAAGATACTAAGCATATGATTTTTATAGGCTTTATATGATGTATGGAATGGAGCTTGCCGCTCCAAAGGGACTAATGTCATCGTAATCCCAAGCGGAACTTACCTGTTGGGTCCAGTGGTGCTCACGGGTCCCTGCAATGGCGCGATAGAATTTCAGATCAAAGGGGCTCTGAGAGCTTCTAATAGCCCTCAACTCGGTATCGACCATTGGATTACATTCAGGTTCATTGATAGGCTGAGGATTACCGGAGGAGTGCTTGATGGCCAAGGAGCTGCTTCTTGGCCGTATAATGACTGCAGCAAAAACCCCAATTGCAAGTCTCTCCCAGTGGTATGTTTCTCTTATTTCTTTTCCTTCCCTTATTTTTTACAGCTTTCTTAAGTAGAGGAAACCCATTTCATAGATGTAGAAGCCAAGTTAAAATCACTAACGTTCTGTGTGATTTTCTTCCACTGTGCGTCTATTTTCACCAGACTATGAGACTTGATTTCGTGACGAACGCATGGATTCGCCATGTGACATCTCTCAACAGCAAGAACTTCCACTTCAATCTTTTCTCCTGCAAAGACATCACCTTTGAGTATGTCACCATTGCAGCTCCTGAGGACAGTCCGAATACCGATGGAATCCACATGGCTCGCTCCAGCAACATTTTCGTCAGGGACTCGATCATATCTACCGGAGATGACTGCATATCTCTTGGGCCTGGCAGCAAAAACATAAATGTGACGGGCATTGCTTGCGGGCCCGGGCATGGAATCAGTGTCGGGAGCCTCGGGGGTACGCCAAATGAACCGCCTGTAACTACGGTTTTTGTTAGGAACTGCACCTTCACGGACACACAGAATGGCATGAGGATCAAAACGCGGGCTCCCTCATACCAAGGCATTGTTCAAGACATCACCTTTCAAGACATCATCTTCAAAAATGCTGGCAATCCTATAATCATTGATCAGCAGTACTGCCCATCAAAAAAATGTCGACACCAGGTATCCGTTCTCTTTGGCAACATGCACCGCATTTTGCACCTACTAGAAGATCGACTTCATGCAATAGACAAAGAGGAGAATCGAAGGAAAAGATTCATAGAAGTATTTACATAAAAATCACGGTCATGGTCACATGCACACACACGCGCGGACTCTACATGTTTTCACGTCCGGGCATGATTTTACTATACCTTTTTAAAAAGGGAAGGAAAACTTCATCTGGTTATTTATATACCTGCTAGATGGTTTGAATATGAAGTTGCTATATGTTCTCAAGACGGGAAAAGGCATAGATTTTCTCTGCTACTCTGCTAATAGAACAGTTCCAATTAATTCATTATATGACACCGTCGTTTATCATACTTACGGGAACATGACAACACAAGATACTGACCATGTTCATTCTTGCCCTCCTTCCTGAAGTCCTCACAAGTTAAGATTAGTGACGTTGGGTTCAGAAACATCCGCGGCACTACAAGTTCGTTAGTTGCAGTTGATATTAATTGCAGCCCAGCTGTTCCATGCACAGGCATCGAACTTAGAGACATCGACTTGAAGTATGATGGAAGAGGTGGAAGGGCATCATCCGTTTGCTCAAATGCGGAAGGTACCTCTCATGGCAAACAAAAGCCTCCCTCATGCTTGTAATCTACTCTTCGCGACGTGATAACACCAGCCAAAGAGCAGGAATGTAGAAATTTTGATCCCCTTGTAATGGTCCGAATTAGCCGTTGGATCAAAGACGAGTAAAATAAGTTGCCGAAAGTAACTCAGCCTTGTAATTTCTTCTTTTCTTTTTTCATTCTGACGTCTCATTATGAAGGGAAGAAAACAAGACTTAAGTGATGAAAACATTTAAGATTCAAATTCTTTGTAATCCAAACCTCTCAACGGACATCAACTGTGCAATGCTCTGGCACATCATTATATATAAAGGTGCCGGCCTTGTGGTTGTATTAGAAATGGACAGAACGTGATCTTTGGGCTTAGATATTCACAAGTACCTGATATGGAAAGCAAATTTTATGAACCGGACAAGCCTCGCGCAAACCATCCACGCTTGTCTCTTGTGCAAAGTTTGAAAACGCAACAGAAACAATTGAGCACATTGATCCTTACAATCTGTACATCCCCCAAGAACAAATTGCTGGAGTAACGCTTAATATCAAGAAGAAGAAGATCGTTGTCATAATCTTTTTATATGGTATTGACAAGAAGTGTTAAAATGCATTATACTAGATAATTATTTCATGTCAGATGCAATTTGGATTCGTTGAAAATTTGAATGGGCACGAAGCATGATTTTTAGTATCGACGATAGCTTGTGTTTTGATATGTGCAAGTGTATGTGTGGAATATATATTTGGTATAGTTGATAGAGGATGGATAAGGGACAAGAAAAGATAGTTTTATTAGTTGAACAAAATAGTTTTAACAATATAATTGTAGGAGGAGTATTGGTGGCATTGGTGGAGGACTACAATGTTAAGGGTTTATTCTTCAACTCCCCACACACATTTACATGAATGAGCTATGGTCTTTTATAGGCTTTCCATTGACTAAATACAACCGCCTTAGAGTATTCTGGATTATGTTGAGTGCTAATCGCCTTAGAGTATTCTGAATTATGTTGAGTGCTGTCCACATAGGTTTCATCATGCCGCCACCACCATGTCGCGATCAATTTTTCGGGGATTGTCCACCTAGGGTTTGGCTAATGGATTGTTAAGCCTAGATTTAACTCAGCTCTTCCAAGCCCATACCAATTTGCGACTTATGTTCAAATTTTTTAAACATGTAAATGGATTTTATCTAAGAGTTGCCACTAATCAGTTTGTAGTAGATCGATTAGACACCTAAGTAAAATGTGCGGGTGCGCAATCCACTAATTTAACATCCAAGAAAACAATGAATAAATTATGAAACTCAACGAAAGCATCTACACATTAGGTCAAAATTCACATCAACTCTAGATATGATTTCTAATTAACACGTAATTTCTTTTTTCATTTTCACTCAATTAATGAGAGTCATGCAATGCAATGCAATTTAACATAATGACATGCAATTTATAGGTAAATGGATATAACCACAATCACTAAGTAATATGTATTTCATGAACCTAATTCTATATGACATGGGCATGATTTTTTGTAATTTTTTTTATAAAAATTCATAATTAAAAATAACTAACAATAAAAATCTAACTAATGAGATTATCTATTTTAAGTTAGGAAATAGACTAATATGAATCCTATCTTAACTTAGAAATTTATCTCAACATGCAATTTAATTCAAAGATATTATGTAACCTAGATATCATCTAAACATGCATTTTAATATAATTAGAAAAGAAATCAATTCTAATCTACATGATATGCAAATGCAATTTTTTTTTTTGTATTTTTGGGATAAATAAAGCAATTAAAAGATAAATACCAAATCATCCACGGTCATCAAAGATATCATCCATCGTTCGAATTTGGAAACGATATGAGTATTTCGTTAATAAAATCAATAAATTCATCTTAAGCCTTAAAGATCAAGATATCAATTTTTTTTTTTTAATTATTCCATCTAAAGCCTTATAGATGGAATGAAAAATCCGTGTGCGGTTGCGAATTAGACAATAAATCCTAACCGGAAATAGGTTCATAATTCAAATATGCACGTAAGATATTGAAAAGCATGTATTAGGAAATAAAATATCCAAATCAAATTTAGATAAAATAATTACTTGATTTCGCAAATAATGTTACCAAATTTGAACCGAACGGAATCTGCTCAACGGGTGAGGCGGTGCATGGTTGTGCTCGGCTAGATGCAGAGATGGGCAGCCATGGCCGGATGATTAGTTTCCGCAATGGGACTAGCTGAGGATTCATGAATAACAGTTTGCGTCAAGATGGACGATGACAGGCTCACGACCAATGAACCTGCAAGAATAGAAAGTTCGTAAAATCAACTCGGTTCAGACACGAGCGGGAATGGCAGCATTCGGGGCTTCAGACGAGTGCAGGAGCTTCGCCTAGGTTATTGAACGTGAAGACAAAACCCACTATTTCGAAGGAAGCATGTTCCTGGGTCCTTGTGTCGAATATAATAGTGAGTCAACATCTCCACACTCTCCTGCCAAAAAGTAATCACAAAACCCACAAATTGTCAAATCTAGACAAAATTCAAGAGAAGACAAATCCACCGCCTACCCTTATTTGGCCGAATTGTGACCTTTTCTACCAAAACGGATTACTTTCTTCAAGCTCATCAATCTTTTACACCCGTGGTTTTTCTCAACTTTGTTCCCTTTTGAATTTGTGGGACGCCACGGTTTTGTTGCTGGTCGTGGACAAAGACCCCAGTAAACCTGCAAAAGAGAGCGAGAACACAAGGAATCGTCTGCGATATTAATCCTGGTGAACTCGCCGGAATTGCAACGGTTCAGCAATAAACAACAACTCAGTGAAATGAGGCAAGGATCGGCGTCGTTGTTGAGAAGGCCAACTGAGGGACTCTTGGACTGCTGTTCACAAGTAGCTGGAGTAGATCACGGTTGGTGGTGGTGCACGAAGGTCAGGGGACAGTCTGTAACAACACTGAACCAATGATGAAACCAGCCATGAACAGAAAGTTGGTCAGTGGTGATGGATTTAATTGTTGATGGGCTTAAGGCCCGTCTGCCCATGCTGGGCCCAAAAGGCCCGGCCCACGGGAATAGGGCCCGTGGATGGGGGAAGGTATAAAAGGGAGGAGAGAGAGAGAGATGGCACCAGTTGGAAACGAACATACGCTTCCCTTCTCCCGCGCACTCTCTCTTCCAAAAAGAACAGTAAGTTCAAGGCACTGTTTTCTCTAGGGGTGAGCATGGTCCGGGTTGGTCCGGGCCACCCCCTAACCCTAGGACCAATCCGTATAGTGTTGGTCCTCAATTTTTAGGACCGAGGACCGACCCTATTGAGCTCAGGACCAAGGACCGGACCAACCCAATGGGTTCGGTCCGGTTCCAGGGTCAACCCGGGACCGATCGATAATTTTTTTTTTGTCTTATTTTTTATACTCCCTAAAAAAGCAAACTTACAAATTCAAATTACACATCCATCAACAATGCGACATTATGCAACTAAACTATAAATACCAATACATATTTAGCAAATTTAAGATGACACAATAATATAAATTTCGTACCTGCTAACCACTCATCGAGATATGTGACAACATGGAAAGTTCTTATAATCATCTATCTTTAATATTCATAACACCCTATGCAATAGTGTTTTACTGCGTTTGATTATGTAAAGTCCACTCAACCAAAAAATGAGCTTCACACCACTTGACTAGCAAATCACCGTAGTAACTACAGTACTACTCTACTCTTTAAAAACTTCTACCATTTGATACAAATTGAAAAGCAAAGTGCAGCTGAAATTCATTAGTAAAATACAATTAAACCATAAAAAGTTTTAAAATACTTAATATAAACTATGAATATATAACTTCACATTTTGTTAATTCACTTGAACTTCTAAAAACCTAAAAACAAAACAAACGACACATAATTGATACTCAACAAAAGTTTTAAATTGAAATTACTATTAGTGCTATTGATAGAACATCTCAATATAATATAATATAACATACATTTTACTTAGATTTAAATATATAAAAGAATTATAAATAATATAATATAATATACAGGGCTGGTCCAGGGTTGGACCAACCCAAAACTCTTAGGACCGAGGACCAACCCGCATAGTGTTGGTCCCGGAATTTCAGACCAAGGACCGACCTGGTCCCCTTGGGAACCGGACCGGGGCCGGCGGCGGGTTGCGCCGGTCCAGGGTCGGTCCAGGGTCAACCCTAGACCGCTGCTCACCCCTAGTTTTCTCCCCTTCAAATCGTCATCGGATTGAATACGGCCAGAATTTCTTCCTCTTCTTCGCGTTGGTGTTTAATCTGTGGCTAACAAGGTACGCTCGAATCCGTGGTGTGCTTTACGATCGGTGATGCGTGTTTTCCCAGGCTTCGTCTTCCGCATTGATTTAGGGGTTCGATTTAGTGTCGAATCCGGTTTTTCGGGGATCCGTTATTCCCAACATTGGTATCAGAGCCCTAGTTCACGTTTTCCCGATCAATTTGATGTTTTTTGATTGAATTTTCGCGAAGGAATTCTCGGCCGTACGGATCGGGGCAAAAATCCCGACACCCGAGCGTTGTTCGGCCATTTTTCTGAGTTTTCGTAAGTCGAAAACGAATTCTGAAGGCATTGGGTGAAAGGCGACGTCGAGACGAGTCCGGCGACATGTCGCCCGCCGCCAGGAGACGCCGCACGCGCCCACACGCGCGGCCGGAAGCCGCTGCGCGTGGGCGTGACGCGCCCGGAAGCGCTGGCTTCGCCAGCGCGTGCGCCACACGCGCCAGTCGGCGAACCGGCACATGCGCGCCGGCGACCGGCGAAACGGCACGCGCCGGTCGGCGAACCGACGCGTGTTAACGTCACCTGATGACGTCATCGTGACGTCACCCAACGGTCGATAACCGTCGGGATGACGTCATCGATGACGTCAGCGATGACGTCGGTTGGCCGGGTGGCGACCCGATCGACGACCCGACCCGACCCAACCCGCTGGCACGTGCGCGGCACGTGCCGGTGCCCGACGCCTCTGCGTGACGTCAGCCGGCTCACGCGCGCGGCACGTGCGGCCGGTTCGTCCGACCGGCCCGGCCGGTCCGTCCGGTCCAACCGGTCCGTCCCGCGCGCTCGTTGACCCGACCCGTTGACCGTTGACCGACCGTTGACCGTTAACCCGAAAAAAAAAAAAAAAAAAAAAAAAAAAGAATTTGTTTTTTTTTTTTTTTTTTTCAGTCATGCCTATGTGGGTTATAAGTAATCCATTTTTTATTTTGCATTTGTTGCATGAATTTTGGAAAATTATGTATTTTCCCTTATGTTTATTATGGATTATAAGTGATCCAATTTTAGTTCGCATTTGTTGCGGGAACTATAATGAGTTATGCACAGATACCTACAAGCCCGAGAAGGGACGAGGGAAATGCAAGACTTAAAAGGCTGATGTCGGATTTAGCTAATTATCGGTGGCATGACGGTGATTTAGTATCACATGTGATCAAGGTCAATAAGATGATACAGGAAATCATCTGGAATGGTTATCTTATGCCGGATTTTGAGAAGGTGCCGGCTTTGATGAACACTCTTCCACCTGAATGGCAAGCAGTGTTAGATCGGCTATGGGAGGTCAACGTGGTCCCGGGTTATAGGAGGCTGGTGGAAGCTTTTGTAAGAGAGCACTATAGGATTGAGTTGGCCAAAACTTCAACCCTTAGATTGAGCGCCACATGGCGCCGAGTGAATGCGCCTTGGAGGCGACATGAAAGCTCTCCAAAAGTTTTTCCATGGTTGGCAAATGTGCCTTCGCTTTCTCGGATGTTTTGACTGATAGATTAGAATGGACATTCCCTATTTATTTCTTTGATTAATTATGTAATGTTTACTACCCGATTGTTGTTGATGTAACAACCGATATGTTAGTCGTATCATGTGAAAGCATTGTTATTTTATTGGATATTAGATTTTATTTGCTTTCTCGTTATTGCTTTGGTTCTTTGTGGGTAATTAGTCAGGGGTAGTTTTAGAAGCTTTTGTAGCTTCATAGAATTGATTTTGCATATGACAATCATATTAATGATAGTTTTGAGTTAGGATTTTTGGAGGATGATTGGAAACATAGTGACCTTTTGATTCTGAAGCCTTACTTGAAATTATTTATTAATATGATGGGTCTATGCAAATAGGGATGCATAAATGATAGGCATTAATTATTCGTGCATGGATGTCTAATGTGTTCAGAACGATGGTTCAGCAACTATGAACGTGATTGCTGATATGAACGGTAACAATTGTGAAATATTGAATAAGAAGATTCAATATGTGTTGGAAAAGCAAGAAACACTAGAAGCTCTTGACTATGTTATGGAAGATCTTAAGGATGCCATGCGCCACCTTGAGCTAGTAGAGGACCGCCTAACGGCATTTGAGCCGAAACGGACATTTGCAATGCTTTGGTTCTAGCTCGAAAGGGCTTTGTGCTCTAAGCGCAAACGTATTGATTCGTTCAATATGTGGGAATGCAAAGGATCAAGTCCTTATTGCAAGAAATCAAGAGTTAACCAACACAAGAGAGGAAAACGTCCTCAAGTGAAGAAAATGTCAAGGGTGAGGTGTTACAATTGTGACAAGAAATGTCACTATGCTTGCAAATCATTGTGAGTCAAAAAAAGTCAACACCTCTTGTACATTTAAGAACTTTGCTTCGTGTCAAGTTCAATATTATTGGCTGAATCCAATCCTTTGTGGACTGTAGATTCAGGAGCGACAGACCATGTAGCGAAGGATAGAGAATCCTTCGTGGAATTCCAACAAGTACCAACTGGAATTAAGTGGATCCATATGGGAAAAAACTCCAAAGCTGAAGTTAAAGGGATTGGCACCTGCCAACTGAACATGCATGGTGGACGCATCTTGATGTTCTATATTCTCTGGAGATTCGTCGAAATTTAGTGTCTGTCTTAGTGTTGGTTAAGCTTGGTTTTGGTATGAACTTCCATAATAAAGGTGTAGATTTGTGTTTAGATACAAACTACTATGGTTGTGGTCACTTACTGAATGGTTTTATTGTACTAAATATTGACTGTGATGATGTCAATATGTTATTTCCTTGTTTCACGTCTTCTACCTCATATGATAATGATGTGAATATGGTGGCATGCTAGACTTGGTCATATGGGCCAACAACATATGTATAGACTAGCCAAAGAGGGCTTGTTGGGCAATATTGAAAAAGTCGATTTGTCCATAAGTGAGCATTACCTAGTAGGGAAAATAACAATGAAACCATTTAGAAAAAGATAAAAGAGCTGAATTTCCTCTGCATTTAATCCATTTGGACGTACGGGTTCAATGAATGTGAGAGGAAGGCAATGGGTCATTTATTTCATCACTTTTTATAGATGATTATACTCGAGTCGGATATGTCTATTTGATTTCTCATGAATCTAAAGCATAAGTTGTTTCAGAAGGTTTATGAACCAAGCAGAAAATCAATTAGACAAGAAAATAAAGATATTTAGATCCGATCGAGGTTGAGAATATTTATCTGATAAGTTCAGAAAATTATGTGATGAAAAGGAATATAAAGATAGTTGTCTATTCCAAATACTCCTCAACAAAATGGTGTTGTAGAGAGAATAAACAGAACCCTACTGGAAATGGTTAGGTCTATGATGGCGCATGCTAACTTACCTATCACTTTTTTGGAGTGATGCATTGTTAACTGCCGCCTATATACTTAACCAGGTGCCTTCTAAATCAATTATTTCCACTTCATATGAGTTATGGATAGTTAGAAAACCGGACTTAAGTTTTCTTAAGCCATGGGGTTGTGCTGCCTATATTCATGAGTCCTCTCACAAGTTTGGGAAATTGGGTCCCAAAGGAAATAAGAGTATTTTCATGAGATACTGCGAACACTCGAAAGGGTATGTGTTCATAGGTGAGCAGGAAAGTGGGAGTATAACTGAATTTGAATCATGAGATGTCACATTCTTAGTGGATGAATTTCCTAAGAAGGGCAAAATAAGGGAAGATTGTTCCCTATTTAAAACCTTGGATCAAGATAATGATGTCAGTGGAGTTCGTCCAAGTGGGAGTAATATGAGATGTGATGAATTGAATTCAACTCATTCTCAATTGCAACCACCTGATGTGACACATCATCATTACCTAATCCAAGTGGGAGCATGATGGGGAATGATGTGCTAAGTGTACAATCTCCCATACGGTGAACAAGTCGCCAAAGTATTCCCCGTCAATGTTTTGACATTGAAAGGGAAACTTTTATGGTTGCTCCACAAGATGAGGATGAGCCAAGAAATATTAATAAGGCTCTAAATTGCCCTAATAAGGAAAAATGGATTTATGCAATGGAAGAGGAAATGGAGTCAATGAAGTCAAACCATGTTTAGGAACTGGTTGATCTTCCAAAAGGACGCTTGAGCTATTGGGAACAACTGGGTTCTCAAAATAAAGCGAAAGGCGATGGCTCGATAGAAAGGCATAAGGCCCGCCTTGTAGCGAAGGGGGTATAATCAACGGGAAGAAATTGATTATGAAGATATATTTTCTCCTGTAGTGAGATTTACCTCGATTCGCATTATTCTAGCAATAATGGCAAGTATGGATCTTGAGTTACATCAAATGGATGTAAAGACTGCTTTCCTCAATGGAGAACTAGAGGAAAAACATATATGGAACAACTTTGCTGGTTTCATAGTGAAAGGCCAAGAAGAAAAGGTATGTCGACTTTGGGGGTCGATATATGGCCTTAAGCGTCGTCAAGATAATGATATATACGTTTTCATAATGCCATAATGGCATATGACTTTACAATGATAGATGATGATCATTGTGTATATATCAAAATATCCAATGATCAATTTGTGATCATATCATTATATGTTGATGATATACTAATTGCCAGAAGTAATATGGAGTTTGTCAATATTGTCAAAAATTGGTTGTCTTCCAATTTTGAGATGAAGGATATGCGTGAGGTTACATATATTCTTGGAGTTAAGATTTCAAGATTGTAAACCCATAGACACTCCTATTGCAAAAGGTGAAGAATTGAGCCATAGTCTGTGTCCAAGGACTCCACAAGAGAAGGAATAAAGGAAACATGTTCCTTATGCTAGTGCTGTTGGGAGCTTGATGTATACTATGATGTGTACAACACCCGACATATGTTTTGCAGTTGGAATGGTGAGTAGATACCAATCAAATCCAGGTCTAGCACAATGGAAAGCCGTTAAGAGAATACTGAGGTATCTAAAGGTGACTGCTGATTAGACGATGAGTTATTAAGGAAAGGATCTGTGACTCTAAGGCTATCCTGATGCTGATTGGGGAGGAGATTTAAATGAAAGGAAATCTACCTCTGGGTTTGTTTTTCTTACTGAATGATGGCACCATATGTTGGAACTGTAAGAAACAAACATGCATAGCCTTGTCCACGATAGAAATTGAGTTCGTGGCATTATCAGCAGTAGTATAAGAAGATGTTTGGTTTTAGAGATTTTTGGATTGTTTAGGTGTTATTGGAAGTGCTGCGAGATTCATTGTTGGTTAACCGTGATAGCCAAGCAGCAAAAGTGTACACCAAAGATCTAAAATATCATGGCAAGACCAAACATAAAGATACCAAGTATAATTTTGTCAAAGATATGGTTGCACGAAAAGATGTGAACTTAGAGTACATACTACGCATAGAATGGTAGCAAATCTTTGTTTGATCTTTATGCATCTTAATGCTTAGTGCATTACTTTAAGTTGAGAAGTATGTCGGACAGATATAAGATTAGCCCACTCACACGGGTAATCGCCTCTGTTTACTGTGTGATAAATAGAGATGAGACTGTTTTTAAGCTTATTATCTAGGTGATAATCGAAAGCTCAAGCTTAAAACACGTATGTCGCCTTAACTGAGTGTTAAGATGAGGACATAATACTTACTATATCTGAAAGTAAAATACCCCACATATTTTACCTTATCTGTCTAAGATGCCGATGTGAGTTCGATGAATTTTGTGAATGAGTAGATACGTGAACTCAAGTTAGACATTGGGTATGTCCGAACTATCATCCGTACGGTATTGAAAGTGTAGACATACGCTCCATGGGAAAGGAGTTAATACCATAATACGTATTTCATACTACGTATGCATGAGACGATCAATAAGAGTGACAAAAGTTTGATCTCAACTTTTATGTCGTGTGAGACTCTTGAGGACAAGAGAGTTCCTCAATTTTTAGTCCCCTCATGACTCTTACTTATTCTCGAGATTTCTATTTAGTGTTTGCTATCTTAGGATGTTGCCAATGGTCATGAGTGATTCGATCTAATGGGGCATTTCTAGAAAAGCAAGTTGAACTGAAATTGAGAGTTTGAAGGAAAGAGGAAGATCGATTTTGGAGAATCACATTATAGTTTTGTATTCACCGGTTAACCAATTATGACTGTCTTTGTGATAATCATAATTGTGAATACAATATATATATATATATATATATATATATATATATATATATATATATATATATATATATATATATATCATTATTTAAAAGAGATCAAGAGAGATATAAAATGTGATCGATCGATCTAGGGTACTGCATACTAAATCTACTTAGGATGTGATGCCCATTATGAGCTGCTATATATTCCTAACAGATGTATGGCAACGAGCTCTCAAAGTATGCTGGTCGCACGGATTATTCACCGGTATGAATGTTGAAGAGAGGTAAAGAGAATTCTTTCGGCCCATCATGTGCGAGTGGGAGATGATGGATTTAATTGTTGATGGGCTTAAGGCCCGTCCGCCCATCTTTGGGCCCAAAGGCCCGGCCCACGGGAATAGGGCCCGTGGATGGGGGAAGGTATAAAAGGGAGGAGAGAGAGAGAGATGGCACCAGTTGGAAACGAACATACGCTTCCCTTCTCCCGTGCACTCTCTCTTCCAAAAAGAACAGTAAGTTCAAGGCACTGTTTTCTCCCCTTCAAGGCGTCATCGGATTGAATACGGCCATAATTTCTTCCTCTTCTTCAGCGTTGGTGTTTAATCTGTGGCTAACAAGGTACGCTCGAATCCGTGGTGTGCTTTACGATCGGTGATGCGTGTTTTCCCGAGCTTCATCTTCCGCAGTGATTTAGGGGTTCGATTTAGTGTCGAATCCGGTTTTTCGGGGATCCGTTATTCCCAACAAGTGGCAAAGACACGAGAGCTACTGGCAGGGTTGATATAGCTAGTACGATTACCTAGAGCGGGGTGAATAGGTATAAAAGATTTTTCTTTTGATAATTACACACTATTTAGATAAATAAACGATTTGCAGCAATTAAGAAAAACAATCGTAAGACTGAGTAAGGGAAAGAGAGAATTAGACACGAGGTTTATAGTGGTTCGGCTTGTGTCAAGCCTACGTCCACTCTTCTGCACTGACAGCCAATTGGCTGGATTCCACTATGAACAAAGAGATGTTACAGTGATGATCTTCTTTGACTTCTTGGTGTAGACGATCTTCCACACTCTCAAGGTGTCACTAGAAATGAACACTCTCTGTGTTTACAATTTCGCTCAAAATGGTCTCGACTAATAATCAAGGATCTTCGGACTACTGGAATTTTTCTATCAATCACACTCTCTAAAACAACTGGAATGTCTTCATTTTATACTCCTTTATGCCATCATAGCCGTTGGCACTTACAAAGGAATTCCTCCAATCTACCCGTTGGACGGAATCAATTACGAAGATCATTCGAGCTATTTAAGGAGTCGGCGATAGCCCATCAATCTGTTCGCCCATACAATCGGGATCTTGGTTTCCAAGAATAGAACATTCCAAGAATACTTCGACAACCATCGGATCTTTAATCGATCTAGATAAGAACAAACAAAGACTCCGAGATGTTTATCCAACCAAGGGATCTTTTCCAGAGGATAGGATCGAATCCTCAACCATAAGTTTCGGCTCTGGATTTCCTTTGCTACTGGAATAGAAAGACTGTCAGTGAGAATAGTCTTGAGTCTAGAGTCTTGAGTCTTGAGTCTTGAGTCTTGAGATAATAAAGTCTTGAGACTTTAATCTTCGGTCTCCGAATATCCAGGACTTAGGGCGATAGAAACGTTTTGTCGGCTTCAAAAGACTCGGAAAGATTTCTCCAACAATCTCCCCTTTTTGATGGTGACAAAACTTCCTTGTAGATTTGAACAACTTTGACCCGCAAAAACATTTCTCAAGCAATATGGCTAACTCACAAATATTAATAAAACAACCACATTCTGCATCCACAGCAAATTGGTTAGTCTTTCGTGAGTAATACCATAAAACAACACTTGATATGAACGCAACCAGTCAAGCATTTAAATCCACAGTCAAGAGTACTCAAGTCAAACTCAAAAAAATGACTACACATTCAAAGATTAAAAGATAAAATGATGTTTGAAGGTTGATGGTGTTGATTGTTCAAATTGATTCTCCCCCTTTTTGTCATCATGAAAAAGTGAGAAAGGGATCAAGTCTCGCTTGGGAATGCGAACGATTTGGAAATCTCCCATAGACTGGACTAAGCCTTCTAGCCTCTTCAAGTCTTCCCTTAACTGAGCTACCTCCTCTCCTTTTGCATTTGCTTGAAGTTGTAGAGCGAGGTCTTTCATTCTGTCCTCCAGGGTAACTGAAGATGCTTGGCCAGCATTCTTGATGGATTGAATCTCATAGTCTAGAGCAAAAATCTGTCCCCGCATATCCATAAGAATATCAATAATACGACGAAAATCTGCTGAGTTATCCGTCTGTGTACTTGCATCAGGCCTTTTCGGATGGAGTGAATGCGGGCGTTGTAGCTTCCGTGAAATCATGCAGATTTGGGTTCGAAGTATCGTGTCCTTCTTCGGGCAATTTAGAAACCCGAACTTCTTCGTCTCTGCTGGAGATGATCTCGGACCTTCGGTGTTGGCGGCATGTGGTGAAGACCTTTCTTGCTCGCCAACTCCCCCTGTCTCTAGGACATCACAAGGAGAATAGTGATGATCATGTTCTTGATCTCCCTTATCTCCAGAGTCTGATACAGACTGTTCTTTCTCTCCTCCTCTCTCCTTTTCTCCTTCTTTCTCCTTCTCTCCCTCTTTCTCCTTTTGCCGATCTTCTTCTCGATCTTTGCTTGCTCCTCTTCCTCTCTCTTCTGTTGAAGTTACGTTGATCGGGCACGAACGTCCGGTTCTTGTTAAAGCAACGATTGTGGGATCCTCATCTTCTTCATCTTCATCCTCTAAGATGAGAGTCCTTTTCTTCTTCCTCGATGGGGTTCCAACAATTTCTTTTCCTTTTCTTTTTGAAGCGAGATGGGACAGAGTCTTCACTCCGAATTTCTCCATTGCCTTTGCAAGCTCTTGTAGACGCATCTTCGTCGGCATCTTCAAACCTACCACCATCTTATCGCACGGTCGAACACAAAGTGAATGGGGCGGTTCAATATTCATGTGTCTAAAGATCTTGGTCACCGGACCGGGATAAGGCAATTGTCCCTTGTCTTTTGACACTGCTCCGTACATATGGAAAAGAATCGTGTGCGGGAGAGAGAACTTCCTTCCAGAGTTGATTGCATACATCAACTTTGCTTCGGAATAAGACACAGAAGTCTTCGATGTAGACTTTGGTCTGAGACAGTTGATTACGATCTTATGAAGCACAATGTTGATTGCATTCATCCTGGAATAGGTAACTCTCTTGTTTGTGTCCCTATCCTTGACAAGATCCAGAGTAGTACGTGCAGGTGAGACTTTGATTGGAAGATAACGCCCTCGTTCAACTCCAACAATGTCTGCCAACATATTCACATCTACCACGTAGACTTTGTCTCGAACACTGAACGAAATTCTATTCGCATCCAAAAAGCTCAGATTTGAATAGAAATAAGCGGTTAAATGAGCGTACCCGTCCGTAGAGTCAGAGCAAAAATTCTCTAGTTGAAGCAAGTTCAACTTCTCTCTCAAGTTCATGTTGATGGTTTATCACCCCTCTTTTCAACAGTCTGCCATATACTTTCTCCTGTTCCTCGGATTTAAACAAATCCAATCGATTTCCTTTCGTCTTCGCTGCCACACCCATTCTCGGTTGAAACTCAAGGAACATTTTATCATCATCGTTCCCGTCAATTAAATTTTGTCCAGGCACACGAGGATCACTTGGAATATTTGCAAGTGCATCCTCTATTTTTCCTTTCGGAGCAATTCCTAACTCCTCCATTTTCCGCAGAAAAAGATATTCATTTCCATAGTTCTTATCCTTAAGGAAATCGTCTATGTAATTCAAAGGTGTACCGGTGATTTTCAACGCACGATAAAGCTTGTAGATATAAGAGGGTTTTGGACTCTTACGGGGCCGGCGTCCTCGATTATCTCTTCTTCAAGATGATGACTTTCACCATGTGGGGTAGGAGGCGATGAATGACGTGGATGAGAACGAATCGGACTTTGTTGCGACTTGAAAAGTCTTCCTCCTCGCAAAGATCGAAGTGTATTGGTCCCTTCTCCATTCTTTGTGGACCCCTGCTTGCTATTCTTGATGATTTCCTCGAAGAAGACATTCTTCTTTGTCGATTTGAGAGATTCCTTCGATTGCTTCCCAAAGAAAAATGACCACTTTCTCGACGATGAACAAGAGATTGAAACAGGTTCGGGAAGAGTACTTTTTAGGGTTTTGACGATTGTGAAAAAGCTGTATATATATATTTAACTCACTTTTTGAAAGAGGAAGTTCAATCGTCGCGAGGGAAAGAGTACGGTCATTTCTTTTGAAAATCAATAATCGCCAAAATTAATCTTTTTGAAAAGACAAGTTTTTGATTTTCACACGTATAATAATCGAACAAAATCGTACCTTTTCGAGTTCGAATAGCCACTTACGAGTCTATAGCCATGAATGTCCGAGTCTCAAGATCTTGAGACTCGAGAGATTAGAGTCTAAGGATTGTTGAGTCTTTAGACTTTAACTTCTTCAAGCTTCAAAATGTTGAGTCTTGAACGGATAGCGTCAAATTGATTTTTCTCCAAAGGCTTTGTGAAAATATCCGCTAGTTGACTTTTTGAATCAACAAATTGAATCGAGATTTCTCCGTTTTGAATATGATCTCTAATGAAGTTGTGTCGAATCTCAATATGCTTTGCTCTTGAATGAAGAATTGGATTTTTGGTAAGATTGATCGCGCCGGTGTTGTCACATCGATTTACGTGCATGAGTCTTCAATGCCAAAGTCTTGTAGCTGTTGTTTGATCCATAGAATTTGCGAACAAGCAACTTCCAAGAGCTACATACTCTGCTTCGTTGTTGAAAGAGCCACGGTACTTTGTTTCCTTGAAAACCAAGATACTTGTTCTATTTCCAAATAACCGACAAGTTCCGTGTGCTCTTTCTATCGACTCGCAACCGGCCGGATCGCATCCGAGTACCCCGGAAGATCAAAGTCTCCCTTCTTTGGATACCAAAGACCGATGCTTGAGGATGAGGCAATGTATTTGATAATTCGTTTCACGGCATTGAGATGTGATTCTCTAGGATCCGATTGAAACCTAGCACGAGACACAAACACTTAACAAAATATCGAGGTCTAGAAGCGGTAAGATAAAGAAGTGAACCAATCATGCTCCTATATAGCTTTTGGTCTACTTTCTTCCCTTCTTCATCCTTATCTATCTTCGAGAGAACATGACATTGGTATGTCGGTCTTTTTGCAATTTTCCAATCCAAATCTTTTGACAAGATCATTTGCATACTTTTCTTGATGAATAAAAGTTCCTTCCTTCATTTGCTTTACTTGGAGTCCAAGAAAGAATGTCAATTCTCCCATCATACTCATTTCAAACTCATCCCGCATAGACTTAGAAAATTTCTTGCATAGGCTTTCATTAGGAGATCCAAATATAATATCGTCTACATATATTTGAACCAGTAAAAAGCTTTTGTTTTCCTTTTTGATAAATAAGGTAGTATCTACTTTACCTTTGACAAAACCGTTCGTATTAGGAACTTACTTAGCCTATCATACCAAGCTCGAGGTGCTTACTTTAAACCATACAAGGCCTTTTTCAGTCTAAAGACTGAATCTGGCTTCTTTGGGTCTTCAAATCCAGGTGATTGTTCCACATAAACTTCCTCATGGATGAATCTATTTAGAAATGCACTCTTGACGTCCATTTGGAATAACCTGAAATTTTTATAACAAGCAAACGCAAGTAATAGACGAATAGCTTCTAACCTTGCTACTTGGTGCGTAGGTCTCATCATAGTCTATTCCTTCCTCTTGCGTGTATCCTTTGGCCACGAGTCTGGCTTTGTTCCGTACGACTTTTCCATCCTCGTTCATCTTGTTTCTGAATACCCATTTGGTTCCAATAACAGTTTTACCTTTTGGTTTTGATGTCAAATCCCAGACATCATTGATGTTAAACTGCGTCGAGTTCTTCTTGCATAGCTTCAATCCAGCTTTCATCGATAAAGCTTCTTCTATGCTTTTTGGTTCAATTTCGAGATTAGTGCCACGGTACTAGATTCTTCACGTCTTTTTGATCTGTGCGGATTCCTTCATTGATTTCACCGATAATGAGATCTTCGGGATGACTGGATTTGTGCTTCCGATTCTTGGTTGATTTTCTGGTTGATGATCTCTTTCTTTATTTGAATCTTCAAGAACATTTTGATGATGGACTTCCAGAGACTGAGATGCTTCTTGAGTTGTAAGACTTGAAAGATCTGGAGATGATTCAGACTCTTCATATTGAGTCTGACTAGATTCAACTTGCGTTGAGTCTTGAAATTTGACATTCATAGATTCCTCCACCGATTGGCTTTTGTTGTTAAAGACTCGTAAGCCTTGCTTGTCATAGAATATCCAAGGAAAATGCCTTCATCCGATCTTTCTTCAAACTTACCAACTCGATCATTTGCATTTTTCAAAATAAAGCATTTACAACCGAACACATGAAAATATGAGACAAGTAGGCTTCTTACCTTTGAATAATTCATAGGGGTTTTCTCTAAAATGGGTCTTAGAAAGACTCTATTGATAATGTAACATCTTTGTTGAAACGACTTCACCAAAATCGAGAAGAAATTTTACTTTCAATTAAAAGTGTTCTAGCCATTTCTTGAAGAGATCTATTCTTTCTTTCCACAACTCCATTTTGTTCGAGTATATGGAGAGGAAAATACATGATTAAAACCAGATTTATCACAAAACTTTGTAAAGTTTTGGTTTTCGAATTCACTTCCATGATCTGTTCTAATACTTGAAATAGCACATCCTTTTTCATTTTGAACCTTTTTAGCAAACTTTTCAAAGTACGAAAAGGTTTCGACTTACTTGCAAGAAAATATACCCGTGTAAAACGAGAGTAATCATCTACAATTACTAGACAATATTTCTTACCTCCAAAGTGCTCGGGTTCTTGTTGGTCCAAAGAGATCCATATGCAGCAAGCGGAGAATATGATTAGTAGAGATATGTTTTATAGGCTTAAAAGAATTTCTTACCCGTTTTCCCAGAATACATGGTGTGCATGAGTCAGACTTTTGATAAGGCAGTTTTGGTAGTCCTTGAACAAGCTTCTTTGATGATATTTTGGCTAATTGCTTCATGTTGACATGGCCAAGCTTTCTATGCCATAAGACCGCTTCATCTTGAATTGAGATGAGACATTGCGTTTCATTTGGTCTTACATCAAGAAGATAGATATTTCCATGCCTTCGACCCATGAAAGACTGAGTTGAGTCTTTACTTATTCCGTAACATATCCCTTCTTGAAAAGAGATCTTGAACCCAGTATCACACGGTTGGCTAATCTTTGAGAAGATTATAGTTGAGTCCTTCCACTAAAGAAACATTGCTTATTGTGAGATTTCCAATTTTAACAGTTCCAAATCCCACAATGCTTCCTTTGTTGTTTCCACCAAATGAAACTTTTCCACCGTTTACTTGAACAATCTTTATAAAGCAATTTGAGTCTCTGTCATGTGTCTTGAGCATCCGCTGTCAAGATACTATTTTACCTTCTTTTGACAGAGACACTGTAATCAAAAGAGAGTTTCAAGCTTTCTTTGGTACCCAAATTTTCTTGGGTCCTTTGGTGTTAGTAGGAAAAACATTATTAGGCCATACCCTTTTAACAGGCTTCCGGATCATAGGACATTCTTTTTCAAAGTGATCTTGACTTGTTACACTTTGAACACCTTAGAGCATTTCGACCTACGGACTTTACAAAAACCCTTTTGAAATGATTTTTGTATGCTTCTCTCGATGGTCTCTTCTTGATTCTTTCTTTTACTTTCGGAAAATCAATCAAAGGGATTGTTTCTGCTGTCATGCCTAAACCGGACTTGTTGAAGTAAGGTCTTTGGACTGAAAGAACTTTCTCAAGTTTTTCAGACCCTATTGAAAATTTCTTTGAAATATTTGATAAGTCGGTTTTCAAGAAAGCATTTTCTTTTGAAAGTTTATCTTCATTCTCTTTAAGAGTAGAAACATTCAAGTCTAGACTTTTCACTTTTTCTTCTAAAATATTTTCCTTTCGTTTTAAAGCTGAGTTTTCCTTTTCGGTTCGGAAATCTTTTTGAGAGAAGTCTTAAGACGAAACATAATTCATCAATATATTTAGAGACTTTGACAGAATTTTAAAATCACTTACCTCAAATTCACTTTCATGAATCCGATCCAAAGTCTCGAGTCGATTGTGCCATTAGACATAAATTGGCATATTCTTCATCACTTTCTTCACACTCGTTTCGCTCCGGGTTTCGGCTTTGAGAGCTTTTCGAGATTTTTCGGTTTTTTCTCTCTTCTTCTTCGAAGAGGACAGTTGGGTCTGATGTGTCCATTTTTCTTACATTCGAAGCAGACTACATCTTTGTTTGGTTCCTCATCAGCATACTTGGTTTGCTGTTTCTGAAAACTTTGTTTTCTTGAGTTGAACCTTCTTCCTTTTCTATTCAGCTTTCGAATCTTCTTATCATAAGAGCAAGCTCCTCATCATCCGGATCTTCTTCGAATCAGTATCATCGAGTCATCATTAGATCTTAATGCAATGGATTTCTTACCTCTTGGATCTTCGTCTTCATTAATTCGCTCCACTTCGTAAGACGAAGAGTTCCAATCGCTCATCTACGATAATGGCATAATTCTTTGCGTCTCTCGTATTGAAGTCTTTATATGATTCCAATCCTTGGAGAGTCCTCTCGGCAACTTGTTCACCTTCATAGGATCGTAATTTTCTGTCCTTGATTATCAAGTCCATTGACAATATCTCGTAAACGGCTAAACATGTCGGTTATAGATTCTCCTGGTTTCATTTTGAAGGCTTCGTATTGACCAAGAAGAATATTAATTCTGGTTTCCTTCACTCGGTCCGTCCCTTCATAGGTGATATGTAATCTATCCCGGACTTCTTTTGCTTTGTGACACAAGAAGATATTCTGTTATATTCGGTTGGTGACAAAGCACAATATAAAGAATAAATTGCTTTTGCATCGAGTGCTTGTCTCTTGTTTATCTCATCTTGAGACATTCCGCTGGTCTCAACGGTTTCTTTCCCTCTTTCGGATATCGATGCGATAATAGGAGTGATTCCTCTCTCCACAACATCCCATTCCGGAGGATCCTTAGATCGTAGGAAAGCTTTCATCTTGTTCTTCCGGATGTTATAATCCTTTCCATCGAAGTAGGGTGGTGCAGTATTGCTTTGACCTTCCACCAGCTCGATGCTAGCATACTAGCCATGGATCTTTTACTCAAGTAAAACACTTCAAATAAAGTAAGAACACGAGGCTCGATACCAATTGATATAGCTAGTACGATTACCTAGAGGGGGTGAATAGGTATAAAAGATTTTTCTTTTGATAATTACACACTATTTAGATAAATAAACGATTTGCAGCAATTAAGAAAAATAATCGTAAGACTCGAGTAAGGGAAAGAGAGAATTAGACACGAGGTTTATAGTGGTTCGGCTTGTGTCAAGCCTACGTCCACTCTTTCTCGCACCGACTGACAATTGGCTGGATTCCACTATGAACAAAGAGATGTTACGGTGATGATCTTCCTTGACTTCTTGGTGTAGACGATCTTCCACACTCTCAAGGTGTCACTAGAAATGAACACTCTCTGTGTTTACAATTTCGCTCAAAATGGTCTCGACTAATAATCAAGGATCTTCGACTGGAATTTTTCTATCAATCACACTCTCTAAAACAACTGGAATGTCTTCATTTTATACTCCTTTATGCCATCATAGCCGTTGGCACTTACCAAAGGAATTCCTCCAATCTACCCGTTGGACGGAATCAATTACGAAGATCATTCGAGCTATTTAAGGAGTCTCGGCGATAGCCCATCAATCTGTTCGCCCATACAATCGGGATCTTGGTTTCCAAGAATAGAACATTCCAAGAATACTTCGACAACCATCGGATCTTTAATCGATCTAGATAAGAACAAACAAAGACTCCGAGATGTTTATCCAACCAAGGGATCTTTTCCGGAGGATAGGATCGAATCCTCAACCATAAGCTTCGGCTCTGGATTTCCTTTGCTACTTTGGAATAGAAAGACATCGGTGAGAATAGTCTTGAGTCTAGAGTCTTGAGTCTTGAGTCTTGAGTCTTGAGTCTTGAGATAATAAAGTCTTGAGACTTTAATCTTCGGTCTCCGAATATCCAGACTTAGACTGATAGAAACGTTTTGTCAGCTTCAAAAGACTCTGGAAAGATTTCTCCAACAAGGGTGTGAGAGCATGTCGACGATTCACGCTCAGTGAACGGCCGATGAGTTGGTGGCGCAACGAGAACAGCCCGCGAGCTTGGGGGTTTGTAGCACGGAAGGTGGCTTATGGGCTAGTTCTTGATTTGATCATTCGCTAGTCCCCTCCGAGAACTTTTTGAGTGGACGCCCCCCTCTCTCTTGTCAATTGTGGCCGTGTATAGAATTGTGTGGCCCCCTTCTTTAGCTATGCGATGGTCTTATTTATACTGCTGACCTCCTCATATATTCTTGTCCTCAATCTTTCCCTGGTTGACTGATTCCATGTGAATATTTTATTCTATGTGTGCGTTGATATCAGCAAAAGAACTCTTTCCCAAGCGGTGGATGAATTGTTCGAGGAAAGAAATCTCATTTGTGAATAACGTCAAAATCTTCTTTCCTCCTTTTCCACTTGCTTTGTCCGCACGATTGTATTTACCAGCTCAGCTGAGTCCCCTTTTTTCCTTGTTTTATTTGCCCATACTTGCACATATAATGCCATGGTTACATATTATGCTCAATTTTTCAAGATTTTAATTCTTCTCTTCCATCAGCAAAGATATTGGTCCAACGCCCAACATTTATTCAGCTTATATTTGCTGCACCCTTCCTCTCAAGGCTTATAATTATAAAGAATATGCTCTCTTGATTTCAAAATTCTTTCCAATTTAGATCACTGATTTTCAACTATGCAGACTTGATAGGCTTGACTGAATTTTGTGCTTGTGCTTTTGTGGGCTCCATTAAGTTTGAGACCACTCGCTTGAGTCTGTTCGTCGCCGGTCCAATGCAATGATAATAAATGCTCCTAAAGCTATATGCTATGCAACTAAGTTCTAATATTTTTGTTTAGGAGTTAAAAATTAATTCCTAATTTTTAATGCGATAAATGAATGATCGAATCGTCAAAATTTAGGTGTCAATACACCATATCTCTGACTTGTTCAGAGATTATTTGCTTATTACATGCTGGACATTTTCCAGCCACAATTTTTAGCTACCGAAAACTTCATCTGGGGAATTCTAGATCGTAGTTTAGTAATTCTAGGAATTTCTAGAAAATGGATCACAATTTCCAACAGGATCAAGGGCCAAAAATATGGAAATTCACTATTGTGATTTTTTGATATAAACTGAACCGTGACTTTTACTTTACTGCTGCTCACAAAAAGTTACAGCCTCTGCAAGATTCTATAATCCACAAAGTCAACAACTTCAAATTCCTGGGTGAAGATTTTCTTGTCATCAGTTGAAAATTAAAACAGAATTGGACTTCATGAAAAACCCGTAGAAATCACTCTTAGTACTGATTACTGCAGTACCCGGCAGATGGCAGAGATGATTTGGCTGCCAAAGCCTAACCCAGCTTGCGAATAGGGGGCTCCCTCCCTTTCGCAATCTGGAAATATGTCAGGCGCTCCAGCAGAGGAGCCGAAGTCCTCTTGCTACCATTGCGCCAATCTGGGTGAAGATATAACTGTTCATCCAAATCCCAACTATCCATTTAGTCCTTAAAAAAGGGAAGAAAATCCAATTGACTTTAAGGCTCGGCAGCCAGCAACACCAGTTGGCGAAGCCGGTGACATAGGGAAAACTGACCTAGAAACAATAACACCCAGCACGCCAAGTTTTTTCCCTGGTTTGCTACAGACAAAATTTGAGCTGGTTAAAAGACAAAAACAAAATATAATAAGATGGCCAACAAGCTAATCAATGGAATCAGATAAAAGTAGCTAAGATGCCAAGGGATTCAGCATTTAATTAATACCTGCATCAGGACTTTACTAGGACTAATTCTGACCACATGAAGGTGATTTACAGCCAAGGATAGAAGTTACTTCAGTCAATACAAAGCTTTGGCAAATCGAGCAATCTTAGCAAGCGCAGTTCTTATAGTTCCCCAGATTTTGAGCTCACCAACATCCGAAATGAAAACAAGTAGAAATAATCAGTTCTCAGTCGGAAAGACATCACTGACTAATTCTATTCTAGGTGATATGGTATTTCATGCCGCAGGTTGAATGATAGACTTGTTTAAACTCAGACTTTGCACGATTTATAAGCATCAAAAGACATTAGGTCTCACAGGATATATCTGGCTTAAAAGTAAAAGCTGATGATTATTTTGCATCAATGACCTCTTCAATTTGTGTTGCACAGTGAGGCCCATCAATTGGAAACGCCAATTTTTTCTAAACCTCAGTATGTGCATAATCTTCCTCAGATCTGTCTTGGTTAGAACAATCTGACATTTAGCTTGCTTGTGACCAAATGCTTCGTGTTAAGCAACCGCATGAGTGGCAACAGCTACCTGCATCTCCACGCAATCTCTATCACTCTCTCACGGAGCCAACTCCACTGACTACCATGTCGAGCGTCAAATCAAAAGGCATAGAGTGAGTCGATTTCAAGCATACTCTGACCGATTAAGTTCGTAATTGTCACACCCCAAAACCAACAAGAAAGGGAGATGACACGGCCATCCTTCCACTCAAAGGATGCAATCTTAGAGCTCCCAAAATCCAACTCTTAAAAGTCCCCACATCCATATCGCTCTTGTATCTACTTATCGTTAGTCAAGGAACCTGAAAAAGATTGGAAAATAGAGGGGTGAGCAACCACGACTCAGTGAGTAGTGCATCTCTTCTAAGCGGATCGAGCACTCACTATGCATATTTACAAAATGAAACCGCAACTCTTTTAACCCAAATCTAGGATATAACAAACATATAGTAAAAAGAATAAGTTACATACACTTCAACATAACTATATTTATAGCAAAAATAATCATTTCATAATAACATTGAAATAAATATCAATGGTCTAATTCACTGATCAATCTCATTAATTCACACGTCAATGATCCATTCCATTGGTTAATCTCATACCACACTAACCCCAGAAATTTAAAAAACCTTCAAGGCTAAAATATAACCTTTCTTACTTTAACACAATAGGTTCAAAGAAAAAATATTCAAAATAATAATAGGCAAATGCCAACGGTCTAACCCATTGGTCAATCTCATAAAACATATATTAATGGTCTATTCCATTGATTAATCTCATCAAATCACATATCAATAATCTAATAAAATTACACGTCGATGGTCCATTCCATCGACTAATCTCAAATTACACGTCGATGGTCCATTCCAACGACTAATCTCAAAGTACATGTCGATGGTCCATTCCATCAACTAATCTCAATGGCACGCCCCGATCCTCAAGCACGCACACATCCTTCTACTTGGTCGATTTTATAATGCGATATCCTAGAACTAAGTATCGCTGACCCTTTCGTTTATTAAGTACATGTAGAAGCAATTATAATCCCCAGACAATAAAATAATGGGATATAAAAGTAAGGCCATATTTTTCATATTGAAATCCACAACCAAACATTTATACATGGCATAACTCAAAGTCTATTCACAAGACTATTCATAACATTCTAGTTACACTATGTATGCACCACACAAGGTTCACAAAAGATGATGGGATCTCAATCCTCATCTGGGTCGTATTCGGGATCATCTTGATCCTCTTCTGACTCTTCTTCCCTAAGCTTGTTTCACTCAAACTCTTCATCTTTTGCTGGCTCATTATCCTCTTCTGGTTCTTCCTCCTTGGCTCATCTATAGGCCTGAAATGTTGTCCCACAATTGGGATGGGACTACGTCTAAGTAAATTCTACCCCACTAAGACTCGATTATGAAACCAATACACTAACCGGGCTGCCTATACACGCACGGGTCAGAGAACTTATCTTGGCCTCAGATTCCACCTGCATATTAGCACAATTCAATAGGCACCCTAGCAATCACATCACAGATCGATATCTCGGTCAATCGACCTAGTCGATTACATGTCAATCGGACCATTTCCAGGTCAAATCACTTCTCAATATAAAACCTCCCATTTGCACTCTCAGTCACAGAGCTATAGTAATGCTCTCGGGCGTCGTTTTCGCCAAGGTGACATATGTACTGGACAGCACTCGTGCGTTCTTTAAGGCGTCGTTTTCACCAGTGATATTCTTAATCACTGAACCACGTATGTCCGTAATGAGGCATGCAATAGACAGCAGTCGTGCGTTCTTTAAGGCGCCGTTTTCGCCGGTGATTTCCTTATCACCGAACCACGTATATTTATACTGATGCAGGTAATAGACAACACTTGTGCGTTTTTTAAGAAGCCGTTTTCACCAGTGATTTAATTATCACTGAACCACGTATGTCTATACTGATGTAGGTAATAGACAAAACTCGTGCGTTCTTTAAGGCGCCGTTTTCACCAGTGATTTCCTTATCACCGAACCACGTATATCTATACCTTGTACCTGATCGATCTCAGCCAAGATTATTCTCAGTTCAGCCTCACAATTTTCTCTACTTTACAACTCATCAAAGCATTGTCAATGCTAACTAACCACACTCGGTCATCCACCAATCAATCATTCAATTTTACTCAATTTCAGTCAATTAAGGAATAATTCCTCAAATCGCACAATTAATTCGATTCAGCACAACGCAGAGCTCAAATAAATAAATGGACTGCAGCACGATGATCGGCACGAAATTTCGATCGTCGGCTATCCTTGCCTAATTTCCGAAAAATAAATAATTAAATAATTAATTTCAAAAATTAATAAATAAATACTAAAAATCCAATTTAGGCCCGTAATGTCTAATTGAAGCCCGATAAGGGTCAGGAAAAATCCCGAGATGTATTCAATAAATAATAGTACGTCTCTACTTGCTAACTAACATGTATCACAATGATCTAATAATCACTATTTTACTCTAATCTAACCACCTAATTGCACTTAATTAAATCTAATCAACCCTTAAGTAGCATTAGTCTACTAAGCAAGGATTAGTGAGATTACTCACTTGATTAAAAGCGAGGACCAGGACACCACAACGGCGATGCGATGGCAGCCGAAATCGGACTTTCGACAACACCGGCGAGCTTGGATCAGGCCTTGAACTTGGGCCTAACAAATCTCAGCCCAATCGAGATTTGTTCTTGCACTAGACTGGGCTCACTCTTGGGCTTGGGCTTGGCTGCGATTGGGCCTTCTTCGCAGGCTGGACTTGGGCCGAACTTGCTGAATTGGGCTCAATGGAGCTGCTGGATTTTTGGGCCAAAGACTTGGGCTGCTGAAATTTTTCTTGGGCTTCAAATGGCCCAACTGCTAGGCCGAAAGCTACTGAAAATTGAAGATGGGCTCAACAAATTCGTGTGGGCTAAACAAGAAACTTTCATGGATTGCTGCAACTAAAGCCCCGGCTGGGCTTGATTTCAATTGGGCCGAAGATGCTGGAGCTGTCGGTCTACTTTGACCAACTTCACGCGACCAACTAAGACGGAAACAACGAAGGAGTCGCTGAAGCTGTAGGCGTTGGATTGAGGGCTGGCGTGCAAGCTGGGCCAGGCGAAAGAAGATCGTGGACGCTGACAGCTGGCGTCGAGCTGGGGGAGATGGACATCGAAGGAGCTCCTCAGTGGAAGGAGACAAATAGCACTGGAGCGGTAGAGTCTGGTCGCGGTTGCGTGGAGAGGAGAAGATGTGTGGACTGGCTGACTGACTTGCTGGCGTCTTCAACGGGTTGCTGCAAGTGAGGCTTTGGTAGAACGGCTTCGTGGGACATGGATGAAGAGGAGCGGTAATTGTGGCGGTCAATGAAGCCGATTCCTGATCGAATTCTCAAGTCTATTTGCCTTAAAATTCTTAATAGTTTCCCCAGATAGTCTAATTATCTCTAGAATGATCAGTTTTGAGAACAGCCCTATAGACGTGTCAATGAAATGCTCGATTTATTTAATAGAAAACATGACTGAAAATTTAGGATGTCACATTCAAATATTCAAATTACACGTCGATGGTCCATTCCATCGACCCAACTCATATTACATATCAATGATCCACTCCATTTTCCAATACATTGCTTAACATCAAACCATGGTCACGATATAATGCCTGGTGACGAGGCAATCAAGATTCCCCCCTTGGCAAGGTCTCCACCTATTATTAGCCGGTGGCTCGACCTACAAGGATATCCTAAAATAGTATACACATACCCACAAGCCCCTCGTTGGGCTCACAGCGATATTGAGCATCCACATCAATCCAAAAGAACACCATCCATAATTCTCAAACCAAATCCATAAAACATTTCATATATCACGAAAAGATTTCGCAATTCAACTTATCCGCCCGAAATACTTTTCATAAAATATTCTCAAAGTAATTTCAAGACTCGTCTCATAAATCAATTTCAAATCAAATACATTTCAAAAAGCTTATCACAAATCAATATCTATATAACCTTCCATAAATCATATCAAAGTCGAGCTTTTCGTGAAATGATTTCACAAACCCAAAACATGTAATATTTCTCAACTTCCTTCATCAAACAAAATATATATTCATAAAAAGTTCTCACATTATTTTCAAATATCAAAACTTAGTAAATGCCCGATCCAACTTTTATGCAATAAACATGCTCATGAGCTTATAAATTTTTAGAAAATATAGCACCACTCATCTGGGAAAGTCGAAAATCAACTACGATGCTCACTCGAACCAACGCACTTGGATCCCTAACAATTAACGGAAAAAAAATATCAAAAGGCCAAGTAAAAAGGATATTCGCATAACGACTCATCTATACTAGGCCTATTTGTCGATAAAATGACACATATACGCCACAAAAACTTGCATTTATCGAAAACCCATCAATTTCCGGCTAGGCGCAGCCCATGCACCAACTTTGTCATGCCATAACTTCCTCTACAAAATTCCATTTCAAGCCGTCTTATAGTCTTTAGAAAGCTCTCTTAATGTACAACAACAACCCCAACTCAGCCACCCCAAAACAGTATCGAAAAAAAAAAAAAAAAAAAAAAAAAAAAAAAAAAAAAAGCTCGAAGTTACCGTTCGCTACTGATACCAGAATGTGCCCCCAACTTCAAAATTTTGTTTTAGACAACCTGTAAGCTCAAATCACGATCCGTAAGATGCTATAGCTTCACAACATCCCAAAGCACTATTTCTACAAAAATATGCAGCTCAACGACTCAAAAATCATACTTCGCCGCTCGATTTTCCCAAAATTCTAAATTTCAAGCCCTAGGTCCGAAATTACTCCAATTGAAAGAAGGGGGAGCACGAGTGCTTACCAAGCGTTGCATTACGTAGTTAACGTGGCTTGGCAAGGCTTCCATGAATGCGCGAAGCCCCTTTTCTTCTTTTCTCTTCTTCTTCCTCTTCTTTCTCTCTTTCTTCTTCTTTCTGTGTTCGAGCTCTCTGCCGTCCCTCCCTCTCCCCTTCTTTCCTTCTCTCTTTCCCTTTTATCTCCTCCTTTTTCTTTTCTTTTTCCTTTTTTTCTTTCTTTCTTTTCTTCCTCTCTCTCTCTCTCTCTCTCCTCTTTTCCCTCTCTTGAAAACTCTCGATTCCTCTCTCTGCTGAAGCTTCTACCTTTTTTTTTTTGACTGGGTCAAAACCCATATTTTACAATAATCATGGAGGGAGAGAGTAGAGCTAGAATCAAAATGGCGGTGATGGACTCGTTCACCCATCGGTTGTTCTCCTCGAGCAAGTGGCCGATGACCAAGCAGAGGCATAGGACCGCCACGAACATCGTGATCTGCACCACCTGCGAGTGGTCGTTCGTGAGGTCACAAGCAAGCTCTCGCAACATCATACCATCTTTTCACTTCCGCTCCAACGACCAAACAAAACACGATGAGAACAGAGTTAGATAGGAGTGTTATAACGAAGCATGTTTTTTTCGTGGCAATAGGACAGCTCTTAAGCCACGAACCCACTTTCCTTGCTAAAGATCACAATGTGTTTTAACTAATGTACTTTTAATTTTTTTATTGTGATTTTTGAATTTATTCAATGTATAATGTTATCTCTCTCTCTCTCTCTCTATATATATATATATATATATATATATTCATTTCAATTCCTAAACTATATGAAAATATTTAATGTTATCCTTAAACTTAAAATAATGAAAGGATTGCATTGAATATAGTTCAGTTCTGAATTAAATATGCACCACAAGTCCAGTGGCCATAATGAATAAATTAAAAATTCAAGGACTATATTACATATTAAGATAAATTTTAAGAAGCACATTATATATAAACCAAAGTTCAAACTTCATTTGTGTCGTTAAACCCCATAATAAATTTTTCAACCAAAAAAAACTCCATTATAAATTTTCGTTATATTTTTCTGGCAATAAATATCATTTTTAGCCGGAAGGTCAAACCTGTGGCCACGAAATTTTTTCACGGCTAAAAATCTTATCCACTGTACCTGACATGTGGCCACGATAAAGCTTTTCGTGACAAAAGATTTAACCTTTTCGTCTCGAAAACATTTTGGTGGCAATGGTTGTTATTTCTAGCGACTAACAATATTTTCGTGATTATTAAATATTAGACATACCGACTAGGAGAATGAATTGGCCACGCATATTATTTCGTAGCCAAAAATCAGGTCATTTATACCACGAAATTACTATCCATGGCGTCATTTTTTCGCCGCAAATTCATGGCTAAATGTCAAGTATATTGCCACAAACTAATTTAATCATCTTAAGCATCTACACCAAATTTTAATATAATCTTCCAAAAAGGTTAATTATCAAATCAGTTCTAAATTTATTGTACGAATGCATATTCGGTTTTTACTTTTTAATTTTTCCCATGTAGTCTTCAACATTTACACCAAATTTCAATGTAATCTTCTGGCTAATTGCCATTAGAAATCGTTGACTTAGCATTTAGTTATCACCGGCCGTCCTATGTGATATGCTAACATGGATAACTTTATTGAAAACAATTTCAATCGCAATTGGCCAAAAGAACTACATTAGAATTTCTCCCAACCAATTAGGACTATATTGATAAAATTATTAAATATACGATAAAACTAGCGTTCATACAATAAAATCTAGAATTGAATATATGATTTTCCCCATTGCGAAGGAGTAGTCCATACATGAATTCAACAAAAAGCGTAACCGTATATACATGAGGTGTGAATACGAATACGCCCTGGAAGGATTCAAGACTTCATGGGAAAGGATGCAATTTATTTAAAAGTGAATGCACTTATTTTTCTAGCTTGATTCCTCAAGAAAATAATAGAAGGGAAAATATCCCCGAAAGTTCCAACAAAGGCCCAATGGGACACCAATACCCAAATTCTATTTTTTTTTTATTTTTTGGTGACCCAGGGAACCCCCGCACGGCCGGCGGCCGGGAGTAAACCCCAGGGGCGGCACGGGTGAAACCACCACCCCATGCCACCGGGCAAATCACCACACAGCACTTCAGCCTCTCTGCTTCGCAGGGGCTTCGAACCTTGGCCTCCATCGGGGAGAGCAAGGGATCTACCCTCTACGCTGCAATGGTCGGTGGTCCAATACCCAAATTCTTTATATCATCAAAACTCCCACTTGTACCGGTGTAATAAAAATACCCTCCATTTTTGCCTACTTTGATACTAATACCCTTTTTTGGGTGTCATCGATATCTAAAATTTGCACCGCTGTGACCAAAGCTTGGAGTATAGGTGTCACAATGCACATAGTTTAGAGGTTTTTGCAACAAAAAAAAGAAATTGAGGTATTGATGACAATGCTGGGCATAATTTAGAGTTTTTGATGATATTTATCTTTTGTATTTTACTTATATTCCATTGTTAATTTAATTTCACGTCCTTTTTCAAAACATTGGCATGGTTTTCGCTTGGTTGTAACTATTATGGGTATATAAAGCTCCAAGTTGATCAACTCGTGCTCGCTGAACTCAAGAATAGTATCGTCTTAAATCAGCGGTAGTGTGCGACTTCTGGAGCTTCTATATGAACGTTTCTCTCCATTTATACACCGATTCATTGCAAATCCTTCTAGAGATACAATCAGAGTTCTAAATGATCCTCAGAGCAACAACTACTTCCTGTAAGTGCAAATTTGAGGAAAGAAGAAATCCACTTTACCGTGTTGCTAATTCTCGAGGTGCTTAACAAGGTATAATCAACAAACGAGAAGTAATTTAATTGGATTTACTAACTAAAGAACAGATATGTCAGCAACAAAGAAATTCACTAATCCGTAAGTTTGATTTCGTTCACAAGAAGATAATGTCTTCATAACGCTTCATTTGTTTTGTTAAAAATATTTTTCTTGTTTTCATATATTTGGATCACTTAGGAAAATGACTCAATGGAAAGTGTTGTCCTAATTAATAGAAAACCTAAGCTTAAATTCAGGAAAACGATTTTCTCTTTAAAATGTCAAAAATCAATGTTATATTCAAGTATTCAATTATACTAATTTTTTGTTTTTGTTTTGCAATCTATGTATTTGACTAAAAATCCAAGTAAATTTTCATTGAAATGCATTCGGAGAAATTTCCCTTATCTACCAAATCAGCATTTTTCTAGTGAATTTATTGGACTCCGGTCGAAGTACATCGATCCAAAAGAAGTTGAAGCTTTAATATACAAAGGTGGAACCTAAGCTGAATGACTTTTATTACAAAGTGTACTAAATTTGATCGATCATGAATGGAATTTAGCCTTGAGGAGCACTTTTTATGGGTGCGTGCAAAAATGGAAAAAGCAAATTAATAAAGAAAGAGGAGTGTTATTTGAGTTTATTTTTGGGAATTTGTAACATTGTATGATGAGAGAGAATTCAATTGTAAATAGAATCTAGGAAAGAGTTAAGCAATTATTTGATCGTACATACAAGGGAAAATGTCTTCTTTGAAAATTACTTTCGAGGAAGAAAATGGTTGTTTTTACCTCGTTTAGTAGTGAAACTAAAAATGCAAAGGGAAAAAAATTTCTAACTTTAAAATTCAATTACAATTTCCGGGTTTTAACGACGAATTCTTCCACTCAAAACTCGAAGGCGATTGCAAGGAGGATGAGGTCAGTCCACATTTCAACGCAATTGCTTAACACATGCTAAAAACCTTCATTGGTCATATATAAATTGCCGAATTGACTATAAGCTGGGAGGAATGATCGACAAGTTCCTAGTGCTTGAGCCCGGGTCCACTGAAGTCGAGAACTTGGACTCTGACGTCCGTGCCTGGGTCTCTAATGTTGGGGACTAGGTCCTTGGTACCCGAGACTAGATTATTGAGGTCAAGCGCCATTGACATGCACATTGGCATTAGGGTGCCGAGCCTAACCTTGATGGACCCGAGTACATGTGCTAAGGTCCTATGCTTGGCCTTTGTGGACTCGGGTCCAAGTGTCAGGGATTTAGGTATAGACACTGATTCCTCGAGCTCGGCCTCTTTGGACACTAGTCAAGACACTAGGGAGTCAGGCTTGGACATTGACTCCTTGAGCTTCGCTTCTAGGGACCCAAGATCAGTGCCCATGCCTAGGTCCTTGGCGCCTAGGTCAAGGTCCATCGAGGCTGGACTTGAAACTCTAGTGCCTACATCCAAATTCTTAATTGTCCAGGTGCAAGTCACTAAGGTCTGAATAGTATATGACTATTTAGGAAAATTAAATTAGATTTTTCTTATCAAACAGCAAAAAAAAAAAAGTGAAAAATTTTATCATACTAGAAAATATTATCATTTTCCTAAAAGAAATGATTTCCTAGAAATTTTTTTCTAAAAATGTTATATTTTTTGTGAAACAAATGAAATTTAAGATGAGGAAAATCAACTTCGATTAGGAAATTAGATTGCCTGTTTAGTTAAGATGGATATGATTGTTCCAAGCATCCGTTACAACATTTCATGCGATTGTTAAGATGTTGGCAATCCCCCCGAGTGAATGTATTGGACTTCTGCTGTGCACTCCTAACAAATGGTATCAGAGCCAATGTTTGTGATTTCTGGGCAGGTGAGTATATGGTGTAGCAACACGGGCCCATAAGTTAATGCAAATGGATACTTGAATTAAGGGAGAGTAAGATTAACATTGAGCTCACACGAGCTTAACACTCAACTCACATGTGAGAGGAAAATTGTTAGGCTATGTGTGTGAGTGAGTTGTATTGGAAAAGTCTCACATCGGAGAATTGATGTGGTGTAAATCAATTATTATATCTTAATTAACTCATAACCTATTGACTTAAACTTTTGAGTGAATGTGGGTCTAACTAGATATATTAATAGACTCCGCCTTATGCTCCCTCTTGACAATCTTCCTAGAAGAATGTATCAGGTTTATGCTACGTGCTCCCAACAACAATTACTTTGCATAAGTATTGTTGTAAATAAACGTAGGAAAAATTGTTTAAAAGTCTTAAACCCATTACATTTTTGCCAATTTAATTTTTACCAATTGATATTAAAAATTTGTATATTTTATCAATTGAGTCTATTCTTCTAATTTTAAATGAAAAATTGCTAATGTAGACACCAATGATTTTATGTGGCACAATCGACGCTGGCATAAAGAGTTTGCATATTTTTTTCTAAAATTTTTATGAAGTTTCTTTTTTTCCTTTCTCTCTTTCCCTTTTTTTCCAAGCTTGGCAAGAATTGCCAACCAACCCTCCTAGTTAGCAAGGGTCGGCTAGCCCTCACCAAACTTGATATAAAAAAAAACGACCAAAAAAAAAAAAAAAAAGCTTGATATAAAAAAGAAAATGAAAAAAATTATAAAAAAAAAATATCCACGTCAGCACTAATAATCTTATGTGGCATTATCGGTACCCACATCAATATTTTTTTGTTAAAATTAATCAAATAGACTCAATTGATAAAATTTAAAATATTTATTACTCAATTGACACAATTGGAAAGTTTATAATTGAACTGGATAATTTTTCCAATCAGCATATGCATGTGAGATTTTGAAGCATGCGTGTGATTGTTTCATCTCCATTTCCACAATATATTACTTACGGGCTTAAGGCAGACAGTTGGATTTCTTCATGTCTCTCAAACTGGAAAGTTCAGAATAAGAGAACCAAATTCAATCATAATGTTGCTGCTTGTTAGAAACAAGAGATATGCTGGAGATTCTCCATTTTCCTTTTATGCCTCCGTTATAATTTATTGTAACATTTTGTTACCTTATTAGTTACCTTATTACTAAAATTTACAATAAATACAACCAAGTCCTAGAAAATATCAAATTGGTGTAATCGAATCCCTTTATCAATTTCATTCTACTTGACTAATGGAAAATGTTAGCGTCGTTCTTTTATTATTTTCTTTATCTTACGTGGCGATGATAAGGCTAAACTGATATTGTTCTTATCCAAATTTAATTTTCAATGCAGCCTTTAGGCATACAGTTGGATTTCTCTATGTTCCTCAAACTGGAAAGTACAAAATAAGAAAACCAAAGCCAGTCATAATGTTGCTGCTTGTTAGAAACAAGAGACACACCGGAGATTCTCCATTTTCCTTTTATGCCTCCATTATAATTTATTTTAAAATTTTGTTACCTTATTACTAAAATTTACAATAAATACAACCAAGTCCTAGAACATATCAAATTAGTGTAATCGAGTCCATTCATCAATTTCATCCAACTTGACTAATGGAAAATGTTAGCATCGTTTTTTTATTATTTTCTTTATCTTACGCGGTGATGACATGACTCAAATGATATTGTTCTTATCCAAATTTAATTTTTAATGCAGCCTTTAGGCATACAGCTAGATTTCTCTATGTTCCTCAAACTGAAAAGTACCAAGTAAGAAAACCAAAGCCAGTCCTCGTGTTGCTGAGTGTTAGAGACGTGAGATAGCTAAAGCCTCTCTGTTTTCCTTACGTGTCTTGTTGTGATATCTTATTGCCTTACTAGTCATCTTATGAAGCCTATAAAAACCTCACGTACTTTTTAAAATGGTATACACAGAAATTATACATCTCTTCCTCGTATTGATATCCCTGCTGTTGCTCATGAGTTGGAGATTGACCTGTCCAATCATGAGCTTGCTAATGCTCATGCTTTTCTTGGCACTCGCTAAGAATCAAGCGCAAGCACGCACTGTCTTCAATATCAAAGATTTTGGAGCAGTTGGTGATGGAAAGACTGACGATAAAAAAGTAATTCGACACCATTTACATTTCACTTGTCACTGCATGAATCTTTGCAGGTCCTTTTGCTTCCACAGAATGCAAGATACTAAGCATATGATTTTTATAGGCTTTATATGATGTATGGAATGGAGCTTGCCGCTCCAAAGGGACCAATGTCATCGTAATCCCAAGCGGAACTTACCTGTTGGGTCCAGTGGTGCTCACGGGTCCCTGCAATGGCGCGATAGCATTTCTGATCAAAGGGGCTCTGAGAGCTTCTAATAGCCCTCAACTCGGTACCGACCATTGGATTACATTCAGGTTCATTGATAGGCTGATGATTAGCGGAGGAGTGCTTGATGGCCAAGGAGCTGCTTCTTGGCCGTATAATGACTGCAGCAAAAACCCCAATTGCAAGGCACTCCCAGTGGTATGTTTCTTTTCTTTCTTTCCCTTCCCTAATTTTTTACAGCTTTCCTTAAGTTGAGAACACCCATTTCACAGATTTAGAAGCCTAGTTAAAAGCACTAACGTTGTGTGTGAATTTCTTCCGCTGGGCGTCTACTTTCACCAGACGATGAGATTTGATTTCGTAACGAACGCGTGGATTCACGACGTGACATCGCTCAACAGCAAGAACTTCCACTTCAATCTTTTCTCCTGCAGAGACATGACCTTTGAGCACGTTACCATAACAGCTCCTAAGGACAGCCCAAATACTGATGGAATCCACATGGCTCTCTCCAGCAACATTACCATCAGAGATTCGGCCATAGGCACCGGAGACGACTGCATATCTCTAGGGCCTGGAAGCAAAAACATAAAAATGACAGGGATTGCTTGTGGGCCTGGGCACGGGGTAAGCATTGGGAGCCTCGGAGGTTCGCCAAATGAACCCCCGGTAACTAATGTGTTCTTAGGGAGCAGCACCTTCACGGACACACAGAATGGCATGAGGATCAAAACGCGGGCTCCCTCGTACCAAGGCGTTGTTCAAGACATCACCTTTCAAGACATCGTCGTCAAAAATGCTGGCAATCCTATAATCATTGATCAGCAGTACTGCCCATCAAAAAAATGTCGACACCAGGTATCCGTTCTCTTTGGCAACATGCACCGCATTTTGCACCTACTAGAAGATCGACTTCATGCAATAGACAAAGAGGAGAATAGAAGGAAAAGATTCATGGAAGTATTTACATAAAAATCACGGTCATGGTCATATGCACATACACGCGCGGACTCTACATGTTTTCACGTCCGGGCATGATTTTACTATACCTTTTTAAAAGGGGAAGGAAAACTTCATCTGGTGATTTATATACCTGCTAAATGGCTTGAATATGAAGTTGCTATATGTTCTCAAGACGGGAAAAAGCATAGATTTTCTCTGCTACTCTGCTAATAGAACAGTTCCAATTAATTCATTATATGACACCGTCGTTTATCATACTTACGGGAACATGACAACACAAGACACTGACCGTGTTCATTCTTGCCCTCCTTCCTGAAGTCCTCACAAGTTAAGATCAGTGACGTTGGGTTCAGAAACATCCGCGGCACTACAAGTTCGTTAGTTGCAGTTGATATTAATTGCAGCCCAGCTGTTCCATGCACAGGCATCGAACTTAGAGACATCGACTTGAAGTATGATGGAAGAGGTGGAAAGGCATCATCCGTTTGCTCAAATGCGGAAGGTAACTCTCATGGCAAACAAAAGCCTCCCTCATGCTTGTAATCTACTCTTCGCGACGTGATAACACCAGCCAAAGAGTAGGAATGTAGAAATTTTGATCCCCTTGTAATGGTCCGAATTAGCCATTGGATCAAAAACGAGTAAAACAAGTTGCCGAAAGTAACTCAGCCTTGTAATTTCTTCTTTTCTTTTTTTATTCTGACGTCTCATTCTGAAGGGAAGAAAACAAGACTTAACTGATGAAAGCATTTAAGATTTAAATTCTTTGTAATCCTATTAAAATTTTTGGATGTGTGCGCTGAAGCATGGTTTTGGTATTTGTTATAGTTCTTGGTTAGTGGCGTGTGCTAGTGTATCATATAATTTGTAGAGGATGGACAAGAGATAAATTAGGATAATTAAAGGACAAAGAATATGGGATATTGGAAATAATTTCATTAGTTGGATAAAATAATTTTACAATAGTTGAAGGAAGTGTTGGTGGAGGAGCTTCATAATATGGAGTATTATCCCATGCTCCTCTCACTCTCTTACATTTGTTAGTTTGCTACGCTCCCTCCTCTTTCCTATTTATATGGAATGTTGTCCACTTAGGCTTAAATTCTAGATTGTAGTTTATCCATTCTTCTTCTAGAGATTTCTATTGCTTGCATTCCCACGTGAATCTTCTAGATTCATTTAGCAACCTCCATTCTCAACAATTCTAGACAATATCAATCTAGAAGTTTCTAGAAAGTTTTAGTGAAAATGGATCACAATTTCCAACAAATCCAAACCTCCCAACGGACATCGACTGTGCATTGCTCTGGCACATCATTATATATAAAGGTGCCGGTCTTGTGGTTGTATTAGAAATGGACAGAACGTGATCTTTGGGCTTAGATATTCACAAGTACCTGATATGGAAAGCAAATTTTATGAACTGGACAAGCCTCGCGCAAACCATCCACGCTTGTCTCTTGTGCAAAGTTTGAAAACGCAACGGAAACAATTGAGCACATTGATCCTTACAATCTGTACACCCCCAAGAACAAAATGCTGGAGCAACGCTTAATATCGAGAAGAAGACGATTGTTGTCATAATCTTTTTATATGGTATTGACAAGCAGTGTTAAAATGCACTATACTAGATAATTATTTCATGTCAGATGCTATTTGGATTTGTTGAAAATTTGAATGGGCACGAAGCATGATTTTTAGCATCGATGATAGTTTGAGTTTTGATATGTACAAGTGTATGTGTGGAATATATATTTGGTATAGTTGATAGAGGGTGGATAAGGGACAAGAAAAGATAGTTTTATTAGTTGAACAAAATAGTTTTAACAATATAATTCTAGGAGGAGTATTGGTGGCATTGGTGGAGAACTACAATGTTAAGGGGTTTACTCTTCAACTCCCCACACACATTTACATGAATGAGCTAGCCTTTTATAGCCCTTTCCACTGACTAAGTACAACAGCTTAGAGGATTCTGGATTCTGTTGAGTGCTGTCCACGTAGGTTTCATCTTGCAGCCACCACCATATCTCTGACTTGTTCAGAGATTATTTGCTTATTACAAGCTGGACATTTTTCAGCCACAATTTTTAGCTACCGAGAACTTCATCTGGGGAATTCTAGATCGTAGTTTAGTAACTCTAGGAATTTCTAGAAAATGGATCACCATTTCTAATAGCACTGAGGACAAAAAATATAGAAATTCACTATTGTGATTTTTTTTATATAAACTGAACCGTGCCTTTTACTTTACTGCTGCTCACAAAAAGTTACAGCCTCTGCAAGATTCTATAATCCACAAAGTCAACAACTTCAAATTCCTGGGTGAAGATTTTCTTGTCATCAGTTGAAAATTAAACAGAATTAGACTTCATGAAAAACCCGAAGAAATCACTCTTAGTACTGATTACTGCAGTACCCGGCAGATGGCAGAGATGATTTGGCTGCCAAAGCCTAACCCAGCTTGCGAATAGGGGGCTCCCTCCCTTTCGCAATCTGGAAATATGTCAGGCGCTCCAGCAGAGGAGCCGAAGTCCTCTTGCTATCGTAGCGCCAATCTGGGTGAAGATATAACTGTTCATCCAAATCCCAACTATTAATTTAGCCCTTAAAAAGGGAAGAAAATCCAATTGACTTTAAGGCCCGGCAGCCAGCATCACCAGTTGGCAAAGCCGGTGACATAGGGAAAACTGACCTAGAAACCATAACACACAGCACGCCAAGTTTTTTCCCCGGTTTGCTACAGACAACATTTGAGCTGGTTAAAAGACAAAAACAAAATATAATCAGATGGCCAACAAGCTAATCAATGGAATCAGATAAAAGTAGCTAAGATGCCAAGGGATTCAGGATTTAATTAATACCTGCATCAGGACTTTACTAGGACTAATACTGACCACATGCAGGTGATTTACATCCAAGGATAGAAGTTACTTCAGTCAATACAAAGCTTTGGCAAATCGAGCAATCTTAGCAAGCGCAGTTCTTATAGTTCCCCAGATTTTGAGCTCACCAACATCCGAAATGAAAACGAGTAGAAATAATCAGTTCTCAGTCGGAAAGACATCACTGACTAATTCTATTCTAGGTGACATGGTATTTCATACCACATGTTGAATGATAGACTTGTTTAAACTCAGACTCTGCATGATTTATAAAAATCAAAAGACATTAGGTCTCACAGGATATATCTGGCTTAAAAGTAAAAGCTGATGATTATTTTGCATCAGTGACCTCTTCAATTTGTGTTGCACAGTGAGCCCCATCAACTGGAAACACCAGGTCTGTCTTGGTTAGAACAACCTGATCTTTAGTTTGAGACCTACAAAAACGCCAATTTTTTTTTAAACCTCAGTATGTGCATGATATTCCTCAGATCTGCCTTGGTTAGAACAATCTGACATTTAGCTTGCTTGTGACCAGATGCTTAGTGTTAAGCAACCGCATGAGTGGCAACAACTACCTGCATCTCCACGCAATCTCTATCACTCTCTCACGGAGCCAGCTCCACTGACCACCACGTCGAGCGTCGAATCAAAAGGCATAGAGTGAGTAGATTTCAAGCATACTCTGACCGATTAAGTTCATAACCATGGAGGGAGAGAGTAGGGCTAGAATCAAAATGGCGGTGATGGACTCGTTCACCCATCGGTTGTTCTCCTCGAGCAAGTGGCCGATGACCAAGCAGAGGCATAGGACCGCCACGAACGTCGTGATCTGCACCACCTGCGAGTGGTCGTTCGTGAGGTCACAAGCAAGCTCTCGCAACATCATACCCTCTTTTCACTTCCACTCCAACGACCAAACAAAACGCGATGAGAACAGAGGGAGATAGAAGTGTTATAACGAAGCATGTTTTTTTCGTGGCAATAGGACAGCTCTTAAGCCACGAAACCACTTTCGTTGCTAAAGATCACAATGTGTTTTAACTAATGTACTTTTAACTTTTTTTTATTGTGATTTTTGAATTTATTCAATGTATAATGTGATCTCTAAATTTTTATATATATATATTCATTTCAATTCCTGAACTATATGAAAATATTTAATGTTGTCCTTAAACTTAAAATAATGAAAAGTTTGCATTGAATATAGTCCAGTTCTGAATTAAACATGCACCACAAGTCCAGTGGTCATAATGAACAAATTAAAAATTCATGAACTATATTGCATATTAAGATAAAGTTCAAGAAGCACATTATATATAAACCAAAGTTCAAACTTTATTTGTGTTGTTAAACCCCATAATAAATTTTTCAACCAAAAAGAACTCCATAATAAATTTTCGTTGTATTTTTCTGGCAATAAATATCATTTTTAGCCGGAAGGTCAAACCTTTGGCCACGAAATTTTTTCACAGCAAAAAGTCTTATCCGCTGTGGCTGACGTGTGGCCACAATAAAGCTTTTGGTGACAAAAGATTTAACCTTTTTGTCTCGAAAACATTTTCGTGGCAATAGTTTTTTTTTTTTTTGGTTAAGTCGTGGCAATAGTTGTTATTTCTAGCGACTAACAATATTTTCGTGATTATTAAATATGAGAAATACCGATTAGGAGAATGAATTGGCCACGCATATTATTTCGTAGCCAAAAATCAGGTCATTTATACCACGAAATTACTATCCATGGCGTCATTTTTTCGTCGCAAATTCGTGGCTAAATGTCAAGTATATTGCCACAAACTAATTTAATCATCTTAAGCACCTACACCAAATTTTAATATAATCTTCCAAAAAGGCTAATTATCAAATCAACTCTAAATTTATTGTGCAAATGCATATTCGGTTTTTGAACTTTTTAATTTTTCCCATGTAGTCTTCAACATTTACACCAAATTTCAATGTAATCTTCCGGCTAATTGCCATTAGAAATCGTTGACTTAGTGTTTAATTATCACTGGCCGTCCTATGTGATACGCTAACATGAACAACTTTATTGTGCGAATGCATATTCAGTTTTTGAACTTTTTAATTTTTCCCATGTAGTCTTCAACATTTACACCAAATTTCAATGTAATCTTCTAGCTAATTGCCATTAGAAATTGTTGACTTAGTGTTTAGTTATCACTGGCCGTCCAATGTGATATGCTAATATGGACAACTTTATTGAAAACAATAGCGATTTTCAATCGCAATTGGCCAAAAGAACTACATTAGAATTTCTCCCAACTGATTAGGACTATATTGACAAAATTATTAAATATACAATAAAACTAGCGTTCATACAATAAAATCTAGAATTGAATATATGATTTCCCCATTGCAAAGGAGTAGTCCATACATGAATTCAACAAAAAAGCGTAACCGTATATACATGAGGCGTGAATACGATTACGCCCTAGAAGGATTCAAAAGACTTCATGGGAAAGGACGCAATTTATTTAAAAGTGAATACACTTATCATTCTAGCTTGATTCCTCAAGAAAATAATAGAAGGGAAAATATCCCCGAAAGTTCCAACATAGGCCCAATGGGACACCAATACCCAAATTTTTTATATCATCAAAACTCCCACTTGTACTGGTGTAATAAAAATACCCTCCATTTTTGCCTACTTTGATACTAATACCCTTTTTTGGGTGTCATCGATATTTGCACCGCTGTGATCAAAGCTTGGAGTATAGGTGTCACAATGCACATAGTTTAGAGGTTTTTGCGACAAAAAAAGAAAAGAAATTGAGGTATTGATGACAATGCTAGGCATAATTTAGAGTTTTTGATGATATTTATATTTTGTATTTTACTTGAATTCCATTGTTGATTTAATTTCACGTTCTTTTTCAAAACATCGGCATGGTTTTCTCTTGGATGTAACTATTATGGGTATATAAAGCTCCAAGTTGATCAACTTGTGCTCGCTGAACTCAAGAGTAGTATCGTCTTAAATCAGTAGTAGTGTGCGACTTCTGGAGCTTCTATATGAATGTTTCTCTCCATTTATACACCGATTCATTGCAAATCCTTCTAGAGGTACAATCAGAGTTCTAAATGATCCTCGGAGCAACAACTACTTCCTGTAAGTGCAAATTTGAGGAAAAACGAAATCCACTTTACCGTGTTGCTAATTCTCGAGCTGCTTAACAAGGTATAATCAACAAACGAGAAGTAATTAAATTGGATTTGCTAACTAAAGAACAGAAATGTCAGAAACAAAGAAATTCACTAATCCGTAAGTTTGATTTCGTTCACAAAAAAATAATGGCTTCATAACGCTTCTTTTGTCTTGCTGAAAATATTTTCCGCGTTTTCTGATATTTGGATCACTTAGGAAAATGAGTCAATGGAAAATGTTATCATAATTAATAGAAAACCTATGCTTAAATTCAGGAAAATGAGTTTATCTTTAAAATGTTGAAAATCAATGTTATATTGAAGTATTTAATAGTACTAATTTTTTGTTTTGTTTTGCAATCTATGTATTTGACTAAAAATCCAAGTAATTTTTTGTTGAAATGCATTCGGAGAAATTTCCCTTATCTGCCAAATCAGCATTTTTCTAGTGAATTTATTGGACTCCAGTCGAAGTACACCGATCGAAAAGAAGTTGAAGCTTTAATATACAAAGGTGGAACCTAAGGAGAATGACTTTTATTACTAAATTACTAAATTTGATCGATCATGAATGGAATTTAGCCTTGAGGAGCACTTTTTATGGGTGTGCAAAAATGGAAAAAGCAAATTTGTTAACACCTAAATTTTGGCGGCCCGTTTATTTTCGCAGATGCTGATTTGAAAAGGAAAATAAAACCCTAATCTTCAGCCGATAAAAAGGTTTTCACATAGGGTTTCGGTGGGAGGCCACACAATATGGAGAGAAAACATATGTGAGAGAGAGAGAGAGGAACGACTGGCCAAGCATCACGTGGCCGCGACCTTGCTAACCCCACGACTGAGCTTCACATCGCGTGCACCATGAGACGGTGACCATTGCCACGCCTCCTCGTTAACAACGACACCGTGAAGCCCTGATCGAGCTGCTGTCCCGACGTGCCCCGAGCTCTACCCTCATCGTTAAGTTCCAGCAATTCCAGGAGAGGTTCTTTTGCCGAAAGTATTCACGTTGAATATTATCCAGTCAAAGAAGACAATTCCGCTTGCTGCATGAAGAAGATCCATTCTCTTTGACTTGCAAAAGATGTCAGAGCCAACGTGGTGAAGTCCGAACTCCAAATTCAGTCGTGTGGGCAAAAAGGATCAACCCACAATTCGACGCGTTCACTCATCATCAAAGGCAATCTGTTCTGCCTCGCCGACAAGTCATCCCATACAACGTTCCTGATTCAAGCGGTCACGAGCCCGTCGTTGCCAATTGCCCACAATCGCCGATCCACGAAGTTCCTATTTTTGCAGTGATCCTCCTCGATGATAGAGCCACGGCGTTCACTTCCCGCCTGGTCGTGATCAACTACAACGAAGTTTTGGAGGCCACACGACTGAGAATACACGGCCATTAGAGTTATTGGGTTGCATCTCACGTTGCTGGCCTAGGCGCCTTCATCAGGACGTTCTTGATTGGCACGCCATCACTTTGCAAAAGACAATCCAGAAAGAGAAGGAGAGCAACCAAAAGCACACAGAAAAAAGGGTGAAGACTTTGAAGCGGTATTCCTTGGCTGGATTGGTTCAGCCCGAGAAAGAGATAGCGGAAGGGGGAGGAGTCGCGATATCCTAACGTGCACACTACCCTCGTGTCGCACCCTTGCGTTGCCAATCTGTCGTTGTCCACTGGCGAATCTTTTGCAGCGGCACTCTTCTTCGTCATCATGTCAAGTTGAGTCCACACCGTGCAGCAAATCTCCAACATCATTGACGTTTCTTTTTCTCAGTGAAACCCGCGATCTCGGTGGTCCTTTTAACGTCAACGACGAAGCAGCCACGCCTTGCACAAAGCACGCTAGTCTTTCCTTGGAGGTTGAAAATTTAAGTGTGGGTTTTAGAAGGTCAAAGTTTGACAATCAGTGGGATTGTCAGAAGACTAGTGGATTTCCTTGCGTCACCAAATTCCACAAAACCAACAGTGGGAGACCAAGATACGCTGTCCATTGACGAGTCCCTTGCCGAGCTTACAAATTTTTGTTTCGCAGGTCTCGTGGAGCCCATCGAGTGATCTTCGAGCAACCGAGCACCGCCACGTTGCATCGTGAGTAGCCGTTTGAGGATCGGAATTCGGAAGCCAATATTCGAATTAGGTAAAAATCTTATCTATTTTGATTTTCGAAAATTCCGTTTCCTTATTTGATATATTCGTTGATGCCCATGATGGAAATTTCCGATATGCTAAGATATGTGAAATCTCGAGTAGCCTTCTAAATTAGGAAATCTTCCTAATTTCGCAACGTGCATATGATTGACGGTCCGATTTCATGCTCGAAATATGACCCGTAATCGCACGGAAAAATCACCAATCCGATCTCACGCTCGAGATACGATTCGTGATTTTGTCTAAAATTGACCAATCCGATCTCATGTGCGAGATATGATTCGTCAATTTATTTCCAAAATTAAATGGACATGGATGATATTTTGCTGGATTTGTTGCCGTGTTGTTCTTGATGCCTTTATTTGTTTGCTCCCATAAAAGAAAAAAAAACATTTGAGTTAGATTAGATGCATCTTAGGATATTACTTGTTTTAGGGTTATTTTGCATGTCTAGAATAAGAGATTTATTTATTTCGAATTTCAAAAATCAAAAAAATCAAAAATCAAAAATCAAATCAATCAATTTAGGTTGCTAGTTTTTTTTACTTCGGTTGCATGTTTAATAATTTGACAATTCTTAATTTCGAAATTAATAAAACAAAAACAAAAAGGGTCATCATGCATATGTCATGTAGAATAAATGCATTCTTTGCACGTCATTGCATATTAGGATAAAATTTCATGTTTCATTTTAAGTTTAGATATTAGATAGATTGCATTTTAGGATTATTTGGGTTAAGATAATATTTTAGTTTAAATTAGGATTTGGCTTAACCTAATTCCTAATGCAAATTAAATAGAATCTTAATCTAGTTAGACAATTTTCACATTTTTCCTAATTCCGAATTTCATGAAAAATAAAAAAAATGTCTTAGAATAAATTAGTTCCATTCTTTAGGATAAATTGCATGCTTATTAGGAAAATAAAAACCATGTTTGCACGTCATTAGAATTAAATCATTTTTAGTTAATTTAGATTGCATATTTAATTATCGCATGTTCATTAAGAAATCATTAGTTTTTTTTTACTCATTCATATAGTTTATGACATATTGTCATGCCATATCATTTCATATTAGATTAGAAGCATTGCATTGCATATGGATTATATTTTCATTGAAAAAGAGAAAACAAAAATTGAGTAATTGCTTGTTAATTAGAAACCATAGCTAGGGCTGTTGATATGAATTTTAATTTAACACTGCAGATGCTTTCGTTGCTTTGAGGTAAGTCCTGCATTATTTAATTGCTTTCTTGGGTGTTAAATTGGTGATTTGCGCACCTGCATGAACACCTCACATGTTAGGGAGATAGTTTAAAATCAATTCAAGCTGCTTGCCAAACATTTTTCAAAATAAAAAGAAAGGTACCGAAAGGACGTTAGAAAAGTCTAGCGTAACCAAGTCCCCGAATTCATAATCTCTGGTTCGTAGGAGTAAAATAATTCTCCCGTTATTTTACTTGGGTTTCTAATCGACCCACCAAAAATAGATTAGTGGCGACTCCTAATTGAAAATCAATTGCATATTAAGAACTTGAACCGAAAGTCGTGAATTGGTATGGGCTTGGGAGAGCCCGAATTAAGTCTAGGCTTAACAATCCATTAGCCAAACCTTAGGTGATTCACACCCGAAAAAATTGGTCGCGACAAAATTAATAAAGAAAGAGGAGTGTTATTTGAGTTTATTTTTGGGAATTTGCAATATTGTATTATGAGGGAGAATTCAATTGTAAATAGAATCTAGGAAAGATTTAAGCAATTATTTGATCGTCATACGAGGGAAAATGTCTTCTTTGAAAATTACTCTCGAGGAAGAAAATGGTTGTTTTTACCTCGTTTGGTAGCGAAACTAAAAATGCAGAGGGAAAAAAAATTTATCACTTTAAAATTCAATTACCATTTCCGGGTTTTGACAACGAATTCCTCTACTCAAGTCTCGATGCGTGTTTCCAAAGGCAATTGCACGGAGGATGAGGTCAGTCCACATTTCAGTGCAATTGCTTAACACGTGCTAAAAACCTTCATTAATCATATATAAATCGCCAAATTGACTATAAGCTGGAAGGAATGATCGACAAGTTCCTAGTGCTTGAGCCCAAGTCCATTGAAGTCGAGGCCTAGGACCCTAACGTTCATGCCCGGGTCTCTAATGCCGCGGACTAGGTCCTTGGTACCCGAGACTAGATTATTAAGGTCAAGCGCCATTGACATGCGCATTGGCATTGGGGTGCCGAGCCTGACCTTGATGGACCCGAGTACAGGCACTAAGGTCCCGTGCTTGGCCTTTGTGGACTCAGGTCCGAGTGTTAGGGATTTAGGTACGAGCATCGATTCTCGAGCTCGGCCTCTTTGAACACAAGTCAAGACACCAGGGAGCCAGGCTTGGGCATCAAATCCTTGAGCTTTGCTTCTGGGGACCCAAGATCAGTGCCCATGCCTAGGTCCTCGGCACCTAGGTCAAGGTCCATCGAGGCCGGACTCAAAACTCTAGTGCCCGTATCCAAATTCTTAACTATCCAGGTGTAAGTCATCAACATCTGAATAGTATATGACTACTTGGGAAAATCAAATTAGATTTTTCTTACTAAACAATAAAAAATATTTTCCACTTCATTTTTAGGTTTCAGTCAAATACTCGAAAATATTATCATTTTCCTAAAAAAATGATTTCCTAGAAAATATTTTCTAAAAATGTTATATTTTTTTGCCCGTTTAGTTAAGATGGATATGGTTGTTTTAAGCATCCGTTACAACCTTTCATTTGATTGTTAAGATGTTGGCAATCTCCCCGAGTGAATGTATTGGACTTTTGTTGTACACTCCCAACAAATGGTATCAGAGCTAATGATTGTGAAATCCGGGCAAGTGAGTTTAATGGTGTAGCAACAAGGGCCCATAAGTTAATACAAAAAATACTTGAATTAAGGAGTACTTGAATTAAGGGAGAGTAAGATTAACATTGAGCTCACACGTAAGGGGGGAGTAAGCTTAACACTCAACTCACATGTGAGAGAGAAATTGTTAGGATGCGAGTGTGAGTGAGTTATGTTAGAAAAGTCTCACATCGGAGAATTGATGCGGTATAAAGCAGTTATTATATTCTAATTAGCTTATAACTCATTAACTTAAGTTTTTGAATGAATGTTGATCTAATTGGATATATTAATAGACTCTGACTTATGCTCCCTCTTGGCAATCTCCTAAAAGAAGGTATTAGATTTCTGCTACGTACTCCCAACAGCAATTACTTTGCATTAGTATTGATGTAAATCAATGTAGGAAAAATTGTTTAAAAGTCTTAAACCCATTACATTTTTGTCAATTTAATTATAAATATTTTAATTTTACCAATTGAGTCTTAAACAATTGCATATTTTATCAATTTAGTCCATTCTTCCAATTTTAGTTGATAATTGCTGATGTAGACACCCATGATTTTATGTGGCACAATTGATGCTAACATAGAGAATTTGCATAATTTTTTAAAAAATTTTATGAAGTTTCTCTTATTTTATTTTATTTTTCATTTCTTTCTTTCCCCTTTTTCCAAGCTTCGCGAGGGTTGCCAACCAACCCTCCTAGTCTGCAAGGGTCGGCTAGCGCTCACCAAACTTGATATAAAAAAGAAGAAAGAAAAAAAAATTATTCACGTCAGCACTAACAATCTTACGTGACATTATCAGCGCCCACATCAACAATTTTTTGTTGAAATTGATCAAATAGACTCAATTGACAAAATTTGAAAATATTTATGACTGAATTGACATAATTAAAAAATTTATAATTGAACTGGATAATATTTCCAATCAGCATATGCATGTGAGATTTTGAAGCTTGCGTGTGATTTATTCATCTCCATTTCCCCAATATATTGCTTACAGGCTTAAGGCAGACAGTTGAATTTCTCTATGTCTCTCAAACGGAAAAGTACAGAATAAGAGAACCGAATTCAGTCATAATGTTACTGCTTGTTAGAAACAAGAGACATACCGGAGATTCTCCATTTTCCTTTTATGCCTCCGTTATAATTTATTGTAACATTTTGTCACCTTACTAGTTACCTTATTACTAAAATTTACAATAAATACAACTAAGTCCTAGAACATATCAAATTAGTATAATTGAGTCCCTTCATCAATTTCATCCAACTTGATTAACGGAAAATGCTAGCATCGTTTTTTTATTATTTTCTTTATCTTACATGGCAATGACATGGCTAAAACGATATTGTCTTGATCCAAATTTAATTTTTTAATGCAGTCTTTAGGCATATAGTTGGATTTCTCTATGTTCCTCAAACTTTATCTTATGTGGCGATGACATGGCTAAAATGATATTGTTCTAATCCAAATTTAATTTTTAATGCAGCTTTTAGGCATACAGTTGGATTTCTCTATGTTCCTCAAACTTAAAAGTACAAAATAAGAAAACCAAATTCAGTCATAATGTTGCTGCTTGTTAGAAACAAGAGACACACCGGAGATTCTCCATTTTCCTTTTATGCCTCCATTATAATTTATTTTAAAATTTTGTTACCTTATTACTAAAATTTACAATAAATACAACCAAGTCCTAGAACATATCAAATTAGTGTAATCGAGTCCATTCATCAATTTCATCCAACTTGACTAATGGAAAATGTTAGCATCGTTTTTTTATTATTTTCTTTATCTTACGCGGTGATGACATGACTCAAATGATATTGTTCTTATCCAAATTTAATTTTTAATGCAGCCTTTAGGCATACAGCTAGATTTCTCTATGTTCCTCAAACTGAAAAGTACCAAGTAAGAAAACCAAAGCCAGTCCTCGTGTTGCTGAGTGTTAGAGACGTGAGATAGCTAAAGCCTCTCTGTTTTCCTTACGTGTCTTGTTGTGATATCTTATTGCCTTACTAGTCATCTTATGAAGCCTATAAAAACCTCACGTACTTTTTAAAATGGTATACACAGAAATTATACATCTCTTCCTCGTATTGATATCCCTGCTGTTGCTCATGAGTTGGAGATTGACCTGTCCAATCATGAGCTTGCTAATGCTCATGCTTTTCTTGGCACTCGCTAAGAATCAAGCGCAAGCACGCACTGTCTTCAATATCAAAGATTTTGGAGCAGTTGGTGATGGAAAGACTGACGATAAAAAAGTAATTCGACACCATTTACATTTCACTTGTCACTGCATGAATCTTTGCAGGTCCTTTTGCTTCCACAGAATGCAAGATACTAAGCATATGATTTTTATAGGCTTTATATGATGTATGGAATGGAGCTTGCCGCTCCAAAGGGACCAATGTCATCGTAATCCCAAGCGGAACTTACCTGTTGGGTCCAGTGGTGCTCACGGGTCCCTGCAATGGCGCGATAGCATTTCTGATCAAAGGGGCTCTGAGAGCTTCTAATAGCCCTCAACTCGGTACCGACCATTGGATTACATTCAGGTTCATTGATAGGCTGATGATTAGCGGAGGAGTGCTTGATGGCCAAGGAGCTGCTTCTTGGCCGTATAATGACTGCAGCAAAAACCCCAATTGCAAGGCACTCCCAGTGGTATGTTTCTTTTCTTTCTTTCCCTTCCCTAATTTTTTACAGCTTTCCTTAAGTTGAGAACACCCATTTCACAGATTTAGAAGCCTAGTTAAAAGCACTAACGTTGTGTGTGAATTTCTTCCGCTGGGCGTCTACTTTCACCAGACGATGAGATTTGATTTCGTAACGAACGCGTGGATTCACGACGTGACATCGCTCAACAGCAAGAACTTCCACTTCAATCTTTTCTCCTGCAGAGACATGACCTTTGAGCACGTTACCATAACAGCTCCTAAGGACAGCCCAAATACTGATGGAATCCACATGGCTCTCTCCAGCAACATTACCATCAGAGATTCGGCCATAGGCACCGGAGACGACTGCATATCTCTAGGGCCTGGAAGCAAAAACATAAAAATGACAGGGATTGCTTGTGGGCCTGGGCACGGGGTAAGCATTGGGAGCCTCGGAGGTTCGCCAAATGAACCCCCGGTAACTAATGTGTTCTTAGGGAGCAGCTATGTAGCACCGACACGCGACACGCGACACGCGACACGACACGACACGACACGCGACACGTCATTTCTCAAAAAGTAGAGAATTTCGACACGTTCCGACACGTTAAATATTAAATAAATATTTTTATATATAAATGTATAAATAAGTAGGTCTCGTATAATTCAGAATAGGACTATAAATTCTATCGTTTGCAAGTTTTGAAACTGACTTTGATGGGAAACTTTGAATGGCGTTACTCTTAAAATCAATGAGTCAATATAGAGAAAGGATAAAATAAAAGTCTAACAATACTATAAAAATAGAGAGAGTTATTTCGAAATCTCACTTTCATCAAGACGTTGACAAATAAGCCTGAGGTTCGAGAGACTTGTGGGAATTTCAAAAGATGTATGAAAAATAATAAGTTTTAAATCAATGCAAGGAAAAACTAATATTCATAAGCCCGTATGAATGAAGATTTTAAGTTCTTATGACAAGATTCACGCAACAACACCCATTACACCCATTCACACAAGCCACAGACAAAAAAATTCAAGAAATTTACTAATCCACCTCAAACTCAGCGTGTGCGACTGAAGTGAAGACTGAAGAGAAGAGTTTGAAATCGTGCGCGCGCGTGCGAAGTCTAAGTTTCAACTTTTAATTTTTTTAATTTTTTTTTAATTTTTTTCATATATTTATATTTAGTCCCCAAAGTTTTGGAAATTTATAAAAATAACCCCGTGCGTGTCGGAGTCACGTGTCGGAAATTCCGACTCTCGTGTCGGAGCGTGTCGGAGAGAGTTGACCGCGTGTCGGTTTCCCGACACGCGTTGACCACGTGTCGGAGCGTGTCGGAGCGTGTCGAAGCGTGTCGGACACGTGTCGGAGTGTCGGACACGACACGAAGGGTCCCGGAGAGTGTCCGTGCTTCATAGGGGAGCAGCACCTTCACCGGAACTATGAATGCCTTGCGGATCAAAACGAAGGCTCCCTCATACCAAGGCGTTGTTACAGACATCACCTTTCAAGACATCTTCGTCAAAGATGCTGGCAATCCTATCATCATTGATCAGCAGTACTGCCCTTCAAAAACATGTAGCCCCCAGGTATCCCTTCTCTTTAGCAACATGCACGACATTTTGCACCTACTAGAAGATCACCTTCATGCGATACACCAAACGGGAGAATAGAGGGAAAAGTTTCATGGAAGTATTCATATGAAAATCACAGTCATGGTTGCACACGCATATACACATAGACTCTACATGTTATGACGTCCAGGGATCATTCTACTTTACCTATTTAAAAGGGGAAGAAAAATACCATCTGGTGATTACCTACCTGCTAGAATGGTGTGAATATGAAGTTGCTATAAGTTCTCAACACGGGAAAAAGCATACATACTCTGCTAACCTGCTAATATAACAGTTTCAATTAATTCGTTGTATGAGACTGTCGGTTATCATACTTGCGGGAACATGACAACACAAGATACTGACGATGTTCATTCTTGGCGTCCTTCCTGAAGTCCTCACGAGTTAAAATCAGTGAGGTTAGGTTCAGAAACATCGGAGGCACTTCAAGTTCGTTAGTGGCAGTAAATATAAATTGCAGCCCAGCTGCTCCATGCACAGGCATCGAACTTCGAGACATCAACTTGGAGTATGATGGAGGAGAAGGAGGAAGAACATCATCAGTTTGTGCAAATGCAAAAGGTGCCTTCTATGGCAAACAAAATCCTCCCTCTTGCCGGTAAAGTTCTGCTCTTCACAACGTCCAATAATCTAACTCATCTCCGGTCAAAGTGCGTTTGGGAAGACTTTTGGGGAAAGTCTTGGGAAAATGTAAAAGCCCTTGAGTTAAAATAATTTTTCAAAATATAAATTGTATTTGGTAAATTGTATTGTAAAAGTTCATTATGAAGTACTTTCAAGCAAAATAGTATTTGGATAAATTACATTTGCAAAAAACTTTGGTTTTTAAAAAAGAAGAAGAAGAAGAAGAAGAAGAAGAAGAAGAAGAAGAAGAAGAAGAGTTGGCTGGTCAAGGATAGGCAACTGTATGCGAAGAGCAAGCCTTGCGGTTCAGCAAAGGATAGGCGGTCCGACAAGGGTAGGCAGTTCAACAAGGGTCACATAGCCCCGGCGATCTCCACGTGAAGGTCGTGGCATGGCGGGTCGCACGACCATTGCCAGGGTCACCTGACCACCTGCCCTTTGTCAACAACTACTTGCCCTTCACCGACAACCACTCACAACCATGCCGAGCTGGACAATAAGAAGATGAATAGTCATCAAGAGCAAAATTGGAAAAACAAAAAATTAGCAAGAATAACTTGGGAAGAAATTTTTATTTTTAATTAACCCCCCTCAGCTCAGCATGCCGAGCCTTAATTAACCCACCCCACCCCCAGCTCAGCATGCCAACAAGGCTCACATTTCCCAAATGAGGTTAAAAGAAAATTCACCAAACACTCTCTATTTGCCGCAAGGAGCTTTGGGTGTCCAAAGTGCCTTCTAAAGGCCACTCCCAAATGCAGAATCCATCATCTGTTACAGTCCTCTAAACAACATCACAACATCAGCCAAAGAGTAGGAATAGAAAATATGAAGATCCTCTTTGAAGTTATAGACTAGCATTTGGAACATATACGAGTCACACAATTTGCCAAATGTACTGAAGTCACCTACCTTGTAATTTCCCTCTTTTTTGTAATTCAGACTTATCATTCTGAATAGAAAGAAATAAGACATTAATGAGGGACGCATTGAAGATTCATACTCTTTGTAATCCAAAATTCTGAAGGACATTGACTGGGTACTGCTCCCGCACATCATTAAACGAAAAGGTGCCAACCTTGCGTTTGTTTTATAATTTGGACACAACATGATCTTCGGGCTCAGATTTTCACAAGCAACTGAGATGGAAAGCGAATCTAAGATATGAACGAACCTTGCACAAAATATGCATACCTGTCTACTTGTGCAAAACTTTTAAAATCCAACAGATAAACGATTAAGCACATTGATCCTTATAATCCATACATCCCCCAACAACAAAATGCTGCAGTATTGCTAAATATCAAGAAGACGATTTTTGTCATAATCTGTTCACATGAAGTAGTGATGAACAGCTTTAAGATGCAGTATACTAAATATTCTCATGTCAGCTGCTATTTGGATTGAAAAAATATATAAAGGAATTCGCCATCATGACTTTCATATAAAATGAATCGTGCTTTTTACTTTACTACTGCCTGCTCACAAAAATTACAGCCTCTACAAGTTTCTATAAACCACAAAGGTTAACAACTTTGAATTCCTGGGTGACATTTTTCTTGTCACCGGTTGAAAACTAAAACAGAAATCGACTTCATGAAAAACCCAAAGAAATCACTCCCAGTACCAATTCCTGCGGTACTCGCACATGGCGAAGATGCTTTGGCTGCCAAATACAGCCTTACCAAATGTGCAAGTAGGGAGCTCTGTCCCTTTTGCAATCTTCAAATGGGTCTGGTGCTCCAGCAGAGGAAGCCAAGCCCTCTCGCTACCATTACGCCAATCTGGGTGAAGATGTAACTGCACGTCCAAATTCCAACTCTCCATACAGCCCTTACGAGAAAGGGAAAGGGAAGAAATGCCAACCCCATTTAAGGCCCAGAACCCAGCATCAATAGTTGGCCAAGCCTGTGACGTAGATGAAAACTGACCTAGAGACAATAACACACAGCACTACCCAACTTCTTTCCCTGGTTTGCTGCAGGCAACATTTGAGCTGGTTCAAAGACAAAACCAAAACATAATCAGATCACCAACGTGATAATCAGTGGATTCAGATAAAAGTAGCTAGATGCCAAGGTATTCAACAATTAATTGGAAGACCTGCGTCAAGATTTTACTAATATAACTATACCACAAACCATGATAGACTTTTTACTCCTAAGACTAATACTGACCACATGCAAGTTATTTACAGTCATCCAAGGATAGAAGTTACCTCAATCAATACTATGCTTTGGCAAATCGAGCAATCTTGGCAAGCACAGTTCTTAGGGTTTTTATACCAGCTCCAGACGTTGAGCTCGCCATCATCTGAAGTGAAAGCAAGGAGAAATAATCACTTCTCAGTCGAAAGACACACTGACAAATTCTATTCCCAATCACATGGGTATTTCATACCACAGGTTGAATGATGGACTTGTTTGAGCTCAGACTCTGCATTTTAGAAGCACTCAAAATATTAGGTTTCACAGGATATTTCAGGCGTAAAGTAAAAGCTGATGACAATTTGTACATTAATAACCTCTTCAATTTGCATCGCACGGCGTGCCACATCAATTGGAAACACCAGATCTGTCTTGGTTAGAACAATCTGATATTTAGTTTGAGATCTACAAACAAACAAGAATTCTTTTTAACCTCAGCATGTGCATAATATTTCTCACCACCAATTGATTCTCTATGTATGAGGTGGACATGGAAAAGCAATTTAGATGCAGGTGACAAGCAACTCAGGCAGTGTAATTATAAGTCAACTCACAGTAGTGTCTTGCCACAGTTACAAGAGACTTCACTGCTCAATGAAGTCATATAGCACAAGAAACTTATCGACACTAGTGATTTTATCATCATGAAGACATGACAATAGATGTGACAACAAGAAAGAAATTGTAAAAGACCGGAACATGTCACTGTAGAAAAACCACACCGGGCAATGTAGAAAACTAGACGACATCCAAAAACAGAGGATGAGCACATGCCTTTCCATCAAATTAACGAGCTCCTGATCCCTCGGTTTCATACCCCATTTTGTATCAATAAGTAAACAAACTCGGTTCAAGCCGATTCTTGTGGAGACATATTCCTTTACCTAGAAATTGCAACAAAGCAACCAGTGATTACCACATAAATATCAAAAACATTTTGCAGATTAATGACGATAATTTAGCATGGACTTGCATAAGAACAAATTTAAATTTCTAAAACATGAATAAGGACTCAGACAAATTGACATTACATGGAAACCATGTCTCATTGCAATTCAGATGAAACCTATAATGGCCCTTATCCCACATATCCCTTCCACAGTTCCTCTTGAAACAATGGCAGATGTGATGATCAACTTCAATAAGAAATCTTCTTCTACACTAACCAGATGGAGAATGTCAAGCTCCACCTAATTTTCTATTTCAACCTATGAAACAGATGGAGGTAAACCACAACTGCTCAGGTATTTAAAATTAGTGCACTTCAAAACCGATATTAACTAAAGGGGACATCAAATGATGAATCAGTCAAATAATAATTTCAAACTTATCTCACACATCCTATTTCTCTAATTTTGAGGACTTTGTATTTGCTCGAGATCTTAAAGTATCATCAAAGCTCGACCTAGCTGATTCATTCAGTTTTGGCTTATTGACCATTAATTTCAGTGTAAAATCCCCATTTACTACATCATGCTTCCTGCAAACAACAGTATATTACTAATATACAGTCAAACAACCTATCAACACTTGAACCATACAATAGCATGCTGCTCCTACCATTCGTTTAATAATGGACAAATATAGGTAAAATATTTTGAAGCTGTATCGCTGAGGCTGAAAGTCAATTTGCATTACTTACAAGCTCCTCCCAAGCATCTTTGACTTCTTCTTTTGCATAAGCAAAGCCATATCCAGGCAAATCTACCAAGCAGAGCTTGGATCCTAGGTTGAAGAAATTAATCGTCTGCAAACAAATCAAGATTGTCGACAAAGGAAGAAGTATCTCAACTAATTAACTTGCAAGTTCAGAGAAAATGATGAAACCTGAGTAAGTCCAGGCTTATCTGACGTCCTAACAACACCCCATTGTCTGGTGAGTGCATTTAATAGTGATGATTTTCCAACATTTGACCTTCCTATCAGAAGGAAGCAACACATTTCACAAGAACTAATTGGATGACATTATTGGACTAGAAGGAAATAAATTCATTATTTCTAGACATCGAATGCCTTTCAACCTACCGTGGAAAACAAATCATACTAACAAACCAAACAATATAAGAGCAACACAGAATTTACAAAGAGTGCAAACTGTCTACAACCAAGCAAGACAAGGTTCAATAGATTAATTCAAGAAATACATGGTGAGCTTCAAAAGGACCATCATAATATGAGAAAGTTTGGACCCAGAAGTCTAACTTATCCAGATTCCAAAGAGTACATTTACCGGATGAAAACAACCGGTCCACTAGGAAAGTTGCCTATGCAACATGTTATGACACAATCACATCAAACCAAAGAAAAATTGTTTGTATACAACATTCCAATATAATTGTGCGAGCGTGACAGAAGACAGTTGAATGCAGTGAGGAAACAAATGTACACCTCAAAGGATGGTGTTTAATCAAGAACACTGAGATGATGAGAGCTGACAATCTACCTGCAAATGCAATCTCTGGAAGCTCTGGGCTTGGAAATGATGATGAGACATTTGCAGCAGCAAAAAAGTTTAATTTGTTCCTGAACACCTGTAATTATGGTCAGCAATGCTATGAATCTTTAATGCATCACATGAAAATTCAGGCGCCATTATGTAAACGTTTAGCGCATTTTGGAGACTGACATATAGTTATATATGTATAACTACATATGCAAACTTACATTTTCTTCAATCCTCTCTCTTTCAGAACTCGTTGAGAAGGGTATGTTGTCCAAAGGGGCAGAAAGATCCACGTTGTAGCCGGCCCTCCGAAGCTCAATTGTTCGTCTACGCCCAAGCAGCTGTTAACAGGATACGCAAAGTTGGTCCATGCATCAGGAAAGAAACATTCGAGTGCAAAATTGCAAATGAAAAGGAAAGGAGTTTTGCTATAATCAAATACATTATCCTCAACAAAGGAAAGGATAGAGGGGCTAGGCTGTATTGCACGGAACTGGGCATTCTTTGACATCTCAACATTCTTTTCAGGGCCTTTGCTCTCCTTGGTATTTTCTGGAAAGCACAAAAAGGAATGGTAAAAAATGAAATATGCATTTTTACAGGCATAAGTTTTTAAAGGGGAAAACAAAGCCAAAGCAACAGCTTAACAATAAAACACAGGCATCAGCACTGAGCTTTTAATTTTGATTTCAAAAATAAGATAATAAAATAGTCTTCTCAACATCCATTAACTACCAAGCAACCTAAATACAGTAAACATAATCCCATTGCAGAAATTTAAAAAAAAAAAATCAAACAAAGAAAAAGACAAGCAATAATGGTAGCTTCACGTTGCCTGTTCATGATAGGCATTGCATTGTTCAGTGTTTCGCAATAAGATATGTCTCAAATAGATCCAAAATCTGAAGGCTGAGAATCTTCAGATATGATTCATTCTTTATCGGAAAAAATAAAATGCAGTGCAATGTGATTCTATTGGCTTTAGCTAAAGGAATAGCCAAAACAGAGGGTGCCTGAAGCCGAATTAATGAGACAAGAAGCCTAGAGAAATTTCTTTTGAGCAACCAATGGTTATGTATAACTACAAAGATCCAACTTCCACAGAACATTGACAACTGAAAGAATACTTTCACGTGCATGAAATATCTATACACTTGGACAATCCTATCATCCTATGGTAAAATTTCACACTTTATACTACAAAGCAAAGACTTTGCAATTATAGCCTAGTATCTCACGAACCCCAGACTCGGCCCTCAAACAAATATGTGCATTCACATGGACAAGCAACATTCTTTAACATTCATCTGGGAAAACAATATATTTAAGAAGAAAAAAGGAACACAGACTATATGCTTACCCTCAATGAGTATGGTGTCATCTAGCCGCTTATTCGAAGTGTCGTATGGATCTAAGCGTATACGCTTCCTCTTCTTGGGCTGGTCTTCTTTTACAACAGGATTAGCATCATTGCCTACTTTTCTCGATGCCCTTTTCGTAACAAGTTTTGGAGGAGAAGGGTCCATACACTTGTTCTGAAGCAGGCTCAAACGCTTGCCTGCCTCCAATTTGCCCTTCATATGCTTCCTCGACAAATCAGTTCCACCAGCATCATTCTTCTTCCCCGCCTCCTTCATCTTGGTTTTCAGATTTGTGCTGGAAACTTCAACTTTTTTCCCTTTCCTCTTGAACTTCAAGGAAGAATCCTGACCGTCGGAAAGGGAATCATTTGCTCTGCCAGAAGCCCACATGGTGCGATGTGATACTTTACTGCCTTTTCCTAAAACAGAGTTGCATTCCAACTGCTTCTGTCCTTTTCTGAATGAAGACTTCATCTCTGCTGGCTCTCTATGATCCTGGGACGTTTCCTCTCCATCCTTGTCCCTTCCAGCGTAAATCCGCTTCTTTCTCCTATCAGAAGTTGCAAGTCTAATTTCACTTACCACGCTCGAATTCGATTTCCGATCCCTCCTCAATTCCTTCCCTCTCTTGAAAACTTTATCATCCTTGTGAGAAGATTGACTCACAGCAACAACATTTCCTTCTCCAAGCTTCTTTGGATTCCGAATGGCAGGTTTAAGCTTCTTCTTTAGCTTCACCCTTAATTTCGCCTCAGCAGACATTTCCTAGAACAACTCCAACAGACACAACACCAATGAGAAATCTAACCGGATCCTCACCGATAGAAGGAAAAACCAACAGACCCAGACAAGAAAAGCTATCAAAAACTAATCTTACACCCATCGCTAGAAGAGCCGGTTAACCTGTGAAGTACGAGGAACTTAAACCCTCTGATCTTACAGCACCCAACAAAGTCACGTACGTCCTAAATAGTTAAGACAACGTGTAACTACTCCTACATTAACACGTAGGAAATGAAAGATTTCAAGCTAGGGCAGAAAAGAGCACGAGAAATGAGAGCACTGCGAGAATTCAGAGCAACAACCGTAAAAGCAAGCGCGCACATCAATCCGACAACAAGCAAGCATCATCATCTCCTATCCAACAGTCACTCGCATGTTCTGGCCAATTAACAACTCTACAGCACGACGATAACTTCAAAATCGCGAATGCAGGCTGTTGTTGTTGGTGTTACTCACCGTAAGAGGCCAAGCCGCTCGACTCCTAACTTCCGACCGGTCCCTAGTTCGCCGCTCGCGAAGTGGTTCAGCCCCGCGAGAAGGTTCGACGAAGACCTCGAGCTTCGCTACAGCGTCCCTGGCCTCGGAACCTCGTCGCTTCACTGCCCTTTTCCTTGCTCCGGTTGAGAGTAGGGTTTTAGCGACTGCAAAACCCCGCGCGAGCGACGAGCTGAAGGAGGAGGAAGACGAGGAAGATGACGCGCGCGCCGAGAAGGTGGATTCCTTTTGGGCCCATGGGCCTCTCGCCGTCTACTCCGTTGGGCCTGGACGCTCGCTCAAGGCCCACCTGCGGTTGACCTCGTGTTGTCTCCGTTTTAGGGAAATAAAAATGTCTTTCTTCAAGAGTTTCCACTTAGTAATCGTTGGCGAAGCTGCATCTCTACTGCGAACTCCAATAGGGGCATCGCGCTTTTGAGTTTCGACGAGGTTGTTTGATGAATGTTTGGCTATTGAAGTGGCCGAGTTCCAGATTATATGGACGAATGGCGGGAGTAACAATGCGCTACGACGCAACAATTCCGCAATAAGGTGACGTGATTGTCCTGAAGAAGGGGAAATTCTTGCTTAGATTCAAGCTCAATGCATCGAGGACATTGGCGAACCATTTACTTGATGAGGCATACATCCACTAGACCTATCAAAATGGGTAATAGACCTGTTTCCTAAATAGTATTTGATGGGCTGAGTCATTAGATGTGTTAATTATATTTAGAAAATGGGTTCATTGACAAAACCCAAAAAAAAAAAAAAATTATGGTTTGATTCGGCTTTGGGAATAGGCTTTGGGACTCTAAAATCCCTTGGCCAAATGCAAACGTGTTTGGTTCAATTTTTTGGACGACTTTGGCAAGATGCAATTACATTTCCAAAGGACTCTAAGGGCCCTTAATCCAAAGCAAGTCTGGAGGTCCTTTGGAAACTTACATTTTCGGAATACAAGTTCTGATTACTATTCATCTTCTCCAAAATCACCGCACGGAGAAGCCGATCGGAGGCTGACAACCACCGGCTAAGGGGTCGCGCGTGTCGACGACGTGCCAATGACCGCCGCCTGAGAGTCGCACAACCCCGACGACCGTCGCCGAACCTCAGGCAACGCTTGGGTTGTGCGACCCCAGGCGACGATTGCCAGGGTTGGGCAACTAGGGTGTGCATGATCCGGGCGAGTAACTCCCGACCTAGAACTGGGAACCGCCCATTAAGGACCGGTTCCAAAAAATTAGAATCGGGATTCACCCATTAGTTGCATGGATCCACCCGGAAACCGGATCGCCGGTCCAATCCAATTCCCGAATGGATCCATGAAATCGGTCTCATAATAATAATAATATCATTTTCTCAAAAGCTCCAATCTTGACAAGAAACAACTTTGATTTTTCAACCAAAATTGTTGGTTCTTCGCCGCCTGACCTATTCTTCTTCTCCTCCTCCTGCAGCCCTGCTTCTTCACATGCTTGCTTTTTGCCCACCAATTGCTTGACGTTTTGTCAAGGTGCACTTTGGACTTTTTAGCTTGAGCGCCTCTCCATTTGGTTTGACTGGAGATTAGTGCCTCTCCATTTAGTGCGCTTTGGACTTTTTTCCCACTTTAATTAATTTTTTTAATTATTTGATTTGGGTTTGTTAATTTGTAATTTCATTTTTTAATATTAAAAATTAATATATTATTTTAATACAATTGGTCCGGTTCGGGTGGGCGGGTGGATGTATCTGTCCATGGGCCGAAAACCGGGCTCTGTACCCACCAGTTCCCATAAATTGAAACCAAGAACCTGGACTAGTTCCGTCAAGAACCACTAGTTCCATGCGGTTCCGATCTGATTCCAGGCGGTTTTGGTCTGGTTCCGGGCGGGTTTTGGTTTTTTTTGCACACCCCTATCGACGACCATCTAGGGGCTAGATCTGGCCATCCTATCGCCAGATCTCGGCGGTCCGATGGCCGGACTTAAAAAAAATATATACAAATATTTTTTTTGTTTTTTTAATTTAATAAAAGTCATTTAAAAATGCAAATTTTACCAAACGATATTTTGACCAAAATTGTTTTTCAATACACTTTACAATTCACCAAATGCTATTTGCATTTCGAAAAACCCCATTTACCCAAAGGTATTGCAAAAAGTACTCCCCAAAAGCCGAACCAAACGGGCCATTAGCCCTCTCTATAATACTTGCTTCGCCCTCTCTGAAAAATAGCGGACTTTCTTGAAATGTTCCAAGTTTAATGAAATGTTTGTGAGCCCACAAAATGAGTTTGACTTCACCCTTATTGATAATTTCAAGACAACTTCCTCTCCCCTCCTCCAAAAATAAAATAAATAAATAAATAAATAAATAAATAAATATATATATATAAATCTTGTAAGTTTTGTTTGTTAGCTATCGGAGTACTTTCCTTGGTTGCATTTGGCATTGCTATGTTTACATAATATTCCTATCTTAATTCTTGTCGGTGCAATCCATAGTCAATATAAATCATCTTAATCAATACCTTATATTTCAACTAATTGAAATTTCAATTCCTTCACAATGATTATTGCTATGATTTCATAAATTCTCTGCTAATTACTAACTTTCTCTTATTTTCTTTATGTGTCAATACAAATATTGAAAATTCTATAGAATATTAAAAGTCAACTCTTTAGCATCTCATAATTGAAACATCAATTTTATTCGAACAACATATACATATGAAGAGGTTAAAGTGGGTTATTAGGTGGATACGGGTTTTCATGGGTTAGATTAGATATGAGTGTGTTCGATTCAAATTATATATACGCAAGAAGAACTTAAAGTTGGTCAATTAGGTGGATATAGGTTTTCGTCGGTTGGATTAAAAATGGATGCATTTTAGTAATATGAATTGAACTGAGTAAGGATCAAGTAAAGGTTATTAACAAATAGGTCAATTTAAACCTGCCCTTTTGATAGCTCTAACGTGGACCACCAAATCAACGGCAATTTTAAAGGCAATGAGAGCATGCTCAACCCGAATTAAAGGAGTAGTTGACCAGCATCATGGATCTGTCACCCTAAAACATAAAAGAGTAGCTGACCATTATCATAAATTGCATACCTTAATGCACTTTTGATAAGTCGTGTTTTCTTCCATCTCCAGTTGGAGAAAATTTTCTCTAACCAGTTTTTTGATTGGTGGCTCGATTCGCAAGCACGGGAATCATGCACAAAATGCGTCAATATTTGTGATTCACGAATCAAAAGCTTGGATAAAAAAGCACGCTTTCTTCAATCGAAGACAGAGAAAAAGGTGACTTTTTCACCTAATCTAATAAGCAACTTGGGAGCTTTCCAGTAATTTCCTTTTGACTTAGAGCTCAAGGCAATGAGTGTCCGCGAACCTTCCTCGGTTGCTCATTGTCTTTCTTAATTTTTCTTTTTTCTTTTCAAAAAGGAACTGGGTCCATGCGGCATGGCAAACTGAGCTCAATCATCTCTGCCAGCTTGCACCATCTGAATTTTGTATTAAAATGCAGCCTCATGTGCTTATTATGATTGTACATGTACTTTTATCAGCTATCGCATTAGTGAAGAAATATAATATTCTTCCGAGCCTGTGATGCATTGTGGATCACATGCAATCAACAATCATTGAATTTTCTCAGGCGAGATTCACATAATCAACAGATGTGATTGACCAGTGCGTGAGGGACCAAATGTTGTCTTCTCTTTTGGAGATGAAAGCTTTAGCCTAAGTATATTCCATTAAAGTTCACAATGCCTTCACTCATTAGCATACGACAACAAATGCATGATTAAAGATTCATTCGCCACAAATAATTCACCGTCAATAACTATTTTTCTAATTTTTCAACATATAGATACCTTAGAAAAAACAAGCCAACAGTAATTCTTTTATAGCCAATGTCAAATCTCAAAAATTACAAATCACTTTCCAAAATAATACTCAACCCCGACGCTTGCATACGAGACCTCGTCGGAGATCCCGGGCTGCACTTGAGATTTTCCTTTCCTAAGCGCGTGTTTACGTAGCTTTTGTGGGGGAAATCACTGAAATGAATGGGGCCGAAGGGGAGTGACAAGAAAGCAACGCAAATATGACGTCCTCGTGTGGTTTCCAACGACCGAAAACAAACGAAGACGTGCAACTTCCAACGTTCTTCCCTTTGTCATACGAAACCGTTGGGAAAAAACGTTGGAAAATGGCAAAACTGTGATCCGCTATTCCGCTTTTGCTTGTGGGCGACGGCGACGAAAACGATTGGGGACTTTAAATCCGAGGGGATCCGGACTTTTGACCCCGCCCGGCGTGACGGGATGGTGATGATCCGGTGACGTGGGCGGGGCCCCGACCGGGGACGAGCCGTTCGTTCGTCATGCTTCCCCAGCAGTGACGTCACAGGACTCCCATGTTGCCCCTAGTTAACGTTGTCTGTTGGGGGGTCCACTATGGGGTTCGGAGTTCGTGGGACCCAATTGATAGCTCTCCCCTCACCATTTGCTGTCCATCTGAATCACGTGAGTCTGACGCATGCGTGCATTATTTGAAAAGCCGGATCCGGGAAATTACGTTGCCAACAGCAACAAGAATGTGTGCCTAAATGGATTATTAAATTTATTTCTTAATTCATATCTGATTAGATGAATTATTATATAAATGAACCATATTCAGGAAATAAGTTATAAATAAATTAAAAATGTAGAACTCAAAATGATATAAATATCAAATAGATTCAACCTACATCTATAACTCTTTCTTGCCATAATTTAATCCCACAATTCGCTTGCTTCGTGTTCTTATTCAATTTAGGTATGAGTTTCCTAATTTGGGATAAATGTGGAGGTGTTTTAGTAATTGATGATAAATTTGTATTACCTAATGAATTAAATTAATCAATTTGAATCGAATCATTCTTAACTCAATCCAATCACAATCCACCCATTTGATTGGTCTAAAGTTGAGCTTCCTTTTGTAAGTTTTTTTTTTGGCAACTCCATTCTATTTAGTTGACTCAATCAAATTTCAATCTCTATTATGATCTTGAAAACATTGAATTTGGGTAAATAAATCATACAAGTCCCCCTATAGGGTTATCGAGTTTTATATTAATTATATATATTATATGGATAAGGCGTGCATGATAAATCCAGTCAATTCGACTCGATTTTATTACTCCGTCTGATTTGACAACTTATAAGGTGTTGGAAAACATCATCAAATGTGATGTGTTGCATTTTGGATTATATGATATGATCCTAAAATAAGGCAGCTAGATTCCAAACGGCTATCGACACGAACTTAGGTTGCTCCCGTCGTAATTCATGTTGTCGAGTCGGTGAAGGAGGAGGAGGAGGGTGACCTGCGGCGGACGATACTTCGATGTCACTGCTCTTTAACGTGTTCGACTTTGAAACAAATTACGTGGTCGAATAAAGCAGCATTAAAAAGGGAAGTACAAGGTCAACGAGGAAAAACAGGGGGCTTAGGAGTCGGGAGGATGATCGCACGGTAACGGCGACGTGACGTCCTTGATCGGTTGACCAGATATGGGCAGGATGAACAGAGGAATTGAATTCCTAAGGACCAACCAATTAAAAAAAGGTGCTCAGGCTCCATTTTTTTTTCGTAAAGAACCAATAATTTAAAAAATATTTTTCCTCATATTGAATAAATAAATAATATTTTCATTATCCACGAAATATTTAGACATTAATTGCTATTGATAATGAAAAGATTTCTTATCAATTAATTATTTGAAGCGATATAATTAGAAAAATATTTTACAAATTATTCATTCTTCGAGAAACAAACGTTTAGCATGTCTTTTTATAAAGAAAAAGTTCCATGTTTATATATCGGCAAATCTTAAAATGTATAGACAGAGTGGGGCAAGCCTATTACAGCCCCGCTCTGCCAAAATCTGCATCCCATTTCTCACAATTTTCCTGGCTAATTGTCTCTCGTAAAGAAAAACCACCTCAATTGGGTCGAGGCCTCGCATCCCAGGCCCATCCGTAGACATTTCTCGAGGAGCCAAATTTGTATGAATTTTTATTTATTTATACATATCAGTAAAATTTTCACTTACCTTTTTTTTACAATCTGTTTAATAAGTTCAATTTTACTCAACTCAACTTATTTGTCAAAAATTTGATGTAGTTCTAGAATTGGAGCCCAGGATCTAATCTAGTTGTAGAATTGCGTGATGAAATATTACGCCGATCTCGAGTATGTAAAGAATCACTAATTTTTTCTACTCAAGACCGTCTCTCTAAAATTGCAAATCGAAAGATGATATTTTAAATTTCAAAGGATTACAGCAAATTTGTATATGATTGTGCATATTATTATTTGTATATCGATCTGAGTTTCAGATATTTTGCACTAAAAATAAGTCTAAACTTTTGAGTGGATTTTGGAAAGTAGCAAATAAGGCGTTTATGGACTGACTCATGTTCTGTTTTCCTCCACAAAATTTGCGGGGCGCATGCTTCGGCTTTAGTGTACACGGAAAACCTGAAATTTTTTAAAAATATTAAAATGTTGAAATGCAGGATATATGTAAATTTTCAAAGTTTTTCCGAAAGTTATATTAATTTCTGTTATACTCTCTTCTTTTTTTTTTTGTCAGTGTTATGCTCAAAATGATGAAAGTAAGGAAAAAAAATCTCAAACCCATTGCATTTATATTAATTTAGTCCTAAATCTTTCGATTGTATTAAGCTAATTGAGTTCTTTTCGGCCAATATTGACCATAACCACTTACATGAATGTTAGTCTTCTTACGTGATATGATTGACACTAATGTAAATAATTTTTAAAATAAAAAATAAATTTTAATTAATTTTTCCTTTTTTTCCTTTCATTTTGTTTGCCAAGGGTTGTCGCTCTTGCCTAGGACTTGGGCTAGAGTTGTGACCTTTGCCAATGGCTGACGAGGGCTTGTCGACCATCCCGGCCAAAATGAAAGGAAAAAAATAAATATATAAAAATTAAAATATTATAAAAAATGTCAACATTGGAGGCGGCCGTCATTAATTTATAACTCAAATTAAATAGATAGACTCAATTGACATGAAAAATTTTATGATTAAATCAACAAAATTAAAATATTTATGACTAAATAAAATAGGTCCAAAACTTTTTTGTACTTTCTTCTACTCAATATCTAAAAGGCGACGGGTCAAAGTTATGGTTAGAAAAATGCTAAACTATGAACAATGTCACTACACCAATTAATAACCTAACAAAATTGGCCAGCTATCCCAATTGGTCAACTTCAAGTTTCAATTTGACTAAGGGCATATATGATAAAATTTATGCTTTTCTATTTTTTTTATTTTTCTATTCCCTGAAATATTTTAGGAATAGAAATTCGTTTAGTAACACAATTTTATTTTTCTATTCCAAGACAGATTTCAATTTCAAAAATAGATTTAGAGCGAAATTAATAGCTAAATTTTTTAGCTTTTCTATTTATGGGAATAAAAATGAGAAATGAATACTCTTTTTATTGTTTATTCTCGCTATTGCCTGTTGCTCACCCATCGCTCATAGGACGCGGGCCACCCGTTGTCGGTCGCCGGCCACCCACTGTCGGACGTCATTTGCCAGCCGCTCACCGCCAGAAGGATGCCGTAAGCCAATTGCCAATCACTGGTCGCCACCCTATTAGAAATAGAAATTTTATTTTGTTATCAAACAAATTTTTATTCTAAAACAAATTTCTATTATAAAAACAGAAATTTTGAATTATTATCAAACACGTACTTAAAAACTCATTTTGGGAATAGAAATTAAAAAATTAATTTTTGGCCATGAATTGATTTCTGTTTTAGAAAATTTGTCATGCGCGTCCTAAAAAGCTATTAGCTCAACTATAACTGTGCTATGAAATCTTGTGTTTTCTAATGTTTGACAACATATATTTAAAATTTCTAGCAATTCAAAACTAGGTGAGATAATTTTCTAAATACCGCTATAAATTGTCGCATTGTTGAACTTTGAAGCAGCGGGGTGTTTTTCAAACACATTATATAAGCCGCGACATTTATTTAAAGCTGCAAATAAAGCATTTGGTGGGTGGTATGAATGGGAGAAAAAGACCGCCGGATATTTTGGTCCCCAAAATTTTATTTTTTTCGAAAAATGAAAAATTTAATGTCACGCCCCGCCGCTGACGATCCGGAAAAATGGAACATCCCATGAATACCACAAGAGAGGAGAACACTTTACAATATGGAATCGGCGGGCCCCACCGGCCACTCTGTACGCGACCAGCGCATCATCGACGACATCCACTCGTCACGGATCGAATCCCGACGTAGCGACTCGAACCGACGGTCCAGATCGAGAGCCCTCGCCCCCCGACATCACGTCCACGATATGCTGACGTCACTCCTTGCATGGCATTAAAATCCACAAAAATTAATACACGGCGAGAGAGAGAGAGATCGAACTCGAGCACGGTGGGGGCCCGCTCGGCCAGCCGAACGCTTCCCTTTGACCTTCCCCGTTTGAGGAAGAAGAACACCTGTCACTGTACCAGTCCCTTCCTCCTCCCCCCTCTCCCTCTCTACCTTCTCCTTTCTTTTCAAATCCTCCCTATAAATACCCTCCAGTGCCTCCAGCTTTTTCTTCACCAAAAGCAAAAATTCGATCACGATCACGATCACGAGCACAAGCGCGAATACAGAGCACTTGCACCGAAGGGTCGAGCCGAATCAAGAGGAGAAGAAGATGACGGAGAGAGAAGTCGCTTGCGAGATCAGCGAGCCGCGGTTGGTGGCCAGGAAGTTCCTGGCCAGGCCTCAACACGAGGGCGTCGGGGCCATCGTCAGGAGAAGCATTGGCCGGTAAGGAGAGATGGGAATTGATCCTTCTCGATCTTCATTTTCTTTCGTCTTCGTAACGCGAATCCGAACAGTTTGGCTAAAAGGGTGTCTTGCGTTTCCAGGTTTGAGCTGAGATATTTCGACCCTTTCCTTGTCTTGGATGAATTTTCAGGTGGGGTGTCTCTGTTTTCTATCTGTTCTTTTGTTCTTCTGCTGATACTCAATCTTTATGGTAATCAATGCTGGACAAGAATTCCAAATTCTTTACTTTTCTAATTTCCTCCGGTTTTCTGGTCTGCAGTGACTGCTCCTGCTGGATTTCCAGACCATCCGCACAGAGGTTCGTGTTTCTTGGGCTTCTTGAATCATGGATTTGCGAGTTGGTGAATGCTTGAAAAGAAAACAGAGCAATATGAGCGGATTATAAGTGTAGACATATTACATGGACTCTGTTTTGATTCTTTTGCTTTCTCTGAACAGGATTCGAGACCGTCACCTACATGTTACAGGTACGAAAGTTTTGTTCAATTTCGACGACTCTCGACTCTCCTATAAGTCCAATAAATCTATTCCTGAGTTGGTAAAAAGCATGAAAAGTCCATTTAAAAACCAATAGAAGTGAGAGTTGAATCACGTTTGTTACAAGGAAGTGAGCAAAACTAGAAAAGTCTTCAATGAGGTTGTTTTCATATTGGGTTCCTGCTTATCTCATGGAGGAGAATCAGCCAATAAGAATGACTTCATCAAAACCGGTGAAACCGACAGATGAAAATTTCGCTTACGGGCGTGGCCGGCAAGCAACCACTTTAGGTGAGCATGCAAAAGGCCACGCCTCACAGACGCAAGGCAACAGCTTTTTTCTTGTCCAAGGTTTGACCGACCATATGCACTTAAAATCCCAGAGGGAGCCGCGGGAAGTGTTAAAACGACCAAAAAACTAGTTTGCATCTATTTGTTTTGTCCTTTGCCCAGCATGTGTTTGTACTTTGTGTTTCATGTTGGGGAATTGCCCAATCTCCACCACTCATCATTTGGAGTACCTACATGGGCCATTGGTGTGGGAATTCGGATCCCATTGTAATTGATGACAACGATGAGATGCATCATTTCTCCTTCTAGTGGTCACCCACATGCGTCTAATCGTAAAAGAAATTTCTTTTTCAAATAATAATAATTTATTTTAATTTAAGAAAATTAATTTTAAATATTACTTTGATTGTTACGCTTAAAAAGTGAAAAGTACTGATAATAATGATGTTGATGTATCAGGGATCCGTGACACATGAAGATTTCGAAGGGCACAAAGGGACGATAGGACCCGGTGATCTACAATGGATGACCGCGGGGAGGGGGATCGTCCATTCCGAGATGCCTGCAAGTCAAGGAACTCAAAAAGGGTTACAGCTCTGGGTCAACCTCTCCTCCAAACACAAAATGTGAGTTCAGTCTAGGTCTGCAGCAGCAATTTTCTCCTCCAGTACTCTTAATGGTGGTCTGCCAAGTAGGAAAAATCTTGTCTAGATAGCTAAGCTTTTCAATCATCAAGCATCGCCTTTATTGCTGATGTGGTTAACACGAGTAGTTATCATTAACAGTAGAATAATTCCCGCCTCTGGTTTTTCTATGGCAGGACTGAACCGAAGTACCAAGAAATATCAGGCAAAGACATTGCAGAAGCTGCAGTAGATGGGATCAAAGTGAAAGTCATAGCAGGAGAGGCTTTAGGAGCCAAATCCCCTGTCTACACAAGAACACCTACCATGTACTTGGATTTCACCCTCAAGCCAGGGGCTCACCTGCAGCAGCCGATACCCGCCTCATGGAACGCCTTCGTCTATGTCCTCGAGGGCGAGGGCGTCTTCGTGATCTCAAAATCCTCGCCCGTGACCGCCCACCACCTCCTCCTCCTCGGCCACGGAGATGGGGTCGAGGTGTGGAACAAATCTGCCAAGCCCTTGAGGTTCATCTTGGTCGGAGGCGAGCCGTTGGGCGAGCCCGTGGCGCAGCTCGGGCCGTTCGTGATGAACACTCAAGAAGAGATCGACAGGACGATATATGATTTCGAGAATTGTATCAATGGGTTCGAGAAGGCAAGGCATTGGAGGAGATCGGACTTTTAGTTAACTTACCATTGAAACAAGAATCGAGGATCAATTGGGGCCTTTTCTTTGGAGGCATAGAGAAAAAAGAAAATCAAGTCCCTTCTTAGAATTGTACATTGATTCGAAATTTGTGGTGATTCATTTATGATTTTTAGAAAATTTGTATCCGTAGCAACGATTTATTATATTTTAATCTTGGAATAGAGATGCCTCATTGATCTTTGCCTTAATGAAGACTCTTTATCATCAATTTAATGAGAATCCTTTAATTTTTGTAAGTAAAATTCAGAAATATTATCCATACAAGATAGCAACAGTTATGCACGGAACGACTTACAATTACATTAATTCACAAAAAAAAGAAAAGAAAAAGGAATCTTATGATAAAAGATACTAATCACATTTTGTATAATTCAAGTAATTTCCTCCGGATTCGAAAGCACATTTTTTATCCTTAGCAGGAAAATAAAACGAAACTTTGAAAGACAGAAAACAAAAATTCCTTAAATCGAGAAAGAGAAAAAGAACACCCGCGAGGAACACGCAATGAAGGAATCGCTCTAACCAAAGACACGACGCGACCAAGCTTTCTGGTCAACCCAACAGAACTCGCTTCTCCCTTTCGACGCTCCGTCGCCATTTCCGTCGCCGCCATTTCCATCGAATTCACGTAAGCTCGAAATAGAGAGAGGGAGAAGGGGAAGCCATGAATGGAAGAAGCTACAATCTGCTGAAAGTGGTGGTCGCCCTCTTCTTCCAAAATTATGTCATTTGTCGGGGGAGAGCAATATGATTGCTATGCATTTTCAGATATGTAGTTAATTGAATGCTACTACAGTTAGGGGACCAGTGATAATGAAAAGCTGAGTAGCTAACAAGTGGCAACCGCATAGAATGGAGAGATCTAGATTCTAGGTAAATTCAGTTAGACAGGTGGTTTTTTGTTGTAGCTCTTTCCTTTCGTAATCGATAATGGCCTCGCAGAACCAACGGTTATTGCAAAGCTGGAAATTCTGGCCAAACTGAAATTGCTCACGGCTGATTATGTATTCCCTAGATTCTGGGAAAGACGAGAACAAAAGTTTTTAGGATCTATAGTCTAGACTAATCTGGTTGGACAGGTGGTTTTTTCCCGTTAGCTGTTTATTTTTCTTTTTGCCTGGACTGTTTCTACTTTCTACTCTCTGTTTTCTCTGCTCGTCATTTCATTTTATATCTCTCTAACATTATCTCTCTTGATTGCAGTGGATTGAGGAGCCAACACTTCTTATCACACGCTATGAATACGCAAACTTATTCTACACGGTTACTGATTGGTACAATGCATACGTTTCCTCTAGGGTCACTGAATTACCGTTCCGACCTCATGTCATCTTTGTAGACGGCCATTGCACGGTATGAGAAGGATGGTTTGGTCTTCGAATTCATTCTTTAGTGCTTATGATTTCTGCATGTGTAGGATAGTCTTGAGGGGGTATGAAAATCATTTGTTCTCTTCCCGTTTATGGCTTAATGGGTGCATACTACAAGTTTTTAGGTGGTACCACAGTTTTTAGTTAAAGTGGAAATTGGATCTACATGTTGGCATCATTATTGGCATGACTAACTGGGGTTTGGCTGTAAGAATTAGCCTGAAACACAGAATATCAGTTTCAGTACAAGTGGAAAGGACCTTTGTTAACTTTGTTTAGGAATTGTAGCAAGATGACAGTAAAGGATTTTAGACTCATGTTTCTTTCAACAATTGGTTTTTGATATAGGTCTTTGATCAAATATCTGTAATAGCCTTTTGAATTCAGAGAGAATACTTAGTTATCAAAGAAACTCAATCTTTCTCACCATCACTAATGTTTCATGGTAAATTTAACTCTTGTATCCCCTTTTGAGGAGTATGCTTGATATGCATTTTGTGCAAATTCTTTGATAGTTTGGACTTTTGGTAAAATGGGTGTTTTACAAGGTCTAGTGCTTCTCTCATGATTTTATTTCGTATCCCTCTTAGTTAGGTCATTGTGCTCCTATTTTCAGTAATTGTGCTTATCCTCATCAATGTGGCTATATCCGCCTACTAGGGGTGTGCAAAAGAATCAAGACCCGCCTAGAACCGGACCGAAACCGCCCGGAACCGGTAGTTCTTAAGGGAACCGGTCCAGTTCCTAGTTTTAATTTATGGGAACCAGTGGGTACCGGTCCGGTTCCCGATTCCATGGGCGGATCTGCCCACCCAAACCGGAGCGGCTATATTATAATAATATATTAATTTATAATATTTTAAAAAAATTAAATTAGCAAATCTAAAATTTAGGGCTCCAATCACCATCTTGTCTCAATTCACTACTCTCATGCTCCATCTCGTCTCTCTTAGTTCAAAATCTCCCCAATCTCCCTTTTCCTCTCTAATTCACCTCCGGATTTACTCTTCTCCCTTTGAGTCCCAATCCGAACTCGGCGAAATAGTGAGTTGATTCTCTTTCTCCATCTCGAACTTGAACTCTCTCTCCATGTCGTCACCATCTTTGTCGCCACCTCCGCATTCACTATCACTATTGTCCTCTTCGTTGTTGGGCTCGTCTCGCTTCTACCTCCCCTTTTCCTCCTCCCCCTCCTTAGGCCTCCCCTCATCATCCTCATTTTTGGGGACATGGGCGAACTCCAGGTCTAAGAATGACTCATCGTCCCCGTTACCTCCTCATTGTTAGGAGTGAGAGACAGTGAAGGCGGTGGCAAAGATGGTGGCGGTGATCGGGACGGAAGTGATGCGAGGGTTGTGACTACCGTCACCACGGTGCTAGTACTTGAGGAGAATAAAGCTACCATGGTCCGGAGAGCCAGAATAAGTAGATGTGAGGAGGGCGAAAAGGGGAAGGCACGAAGGTTGGACCGGTTCTATGAATCCACCCGAGAACCAGACCGGACCGGCGATCTGGTTCCCGGGTGGATCCATGCAACTAGCGGGTGGTTCCTAATTCCAATTTTTTGGAACCAGTTTTTAGCGGACGGTTCCCAGTTCTAGGTCGGGAACCACCCACCCAGACCATGCACACCCCTACCGCCTACTGGATAAAGTGTAGCTGATATTGAGGGTGTTGAGAACTATACTTACAAAACTGTGGGTATTGTTCCTAACACTTTAGCTTTTGACGAGAACTTGTGTAGCACTTAAAAGAGTAGAAGCAGGAACTATTTTGATTTGGTCCCATGCCTTAACAAACCTATAGGAGTCTACTGTGAGGATTTGGAAGCCTTGAGGTTTCCTAAAAAATAATTGACTAGAAAAGGTTTTCTGACAAGCTAATTTTAAGTGTTATTTCTGAAAATTGCTGTGACTCATTGAGAATATTCAACGCATTGATAATATAACAATGGAATTTATTTCACCTACATGTGCTAGCGTATTATCTAGATCATGTGATTTTTGCTAAATGATGAGGTTCTCTTATCTTTTTCTCAGATGTTTTCTTTTTACCAATTTGCCAAAACATTTGTTTATGATCACAGCAGCACATTGGTGGTAATGGTAAAGGGCCTAGCTATATGGATCCTTGCTTTACCATTTCAAAGCAAGTTTATGTTGTAAATGTTCTCTAGGGCTCAATTAAGCATGCTTAGGCTCTTAATGGCAAGCTTGCATGCATCTCTACTGCACAGAACAATAAGCATCACGACTTGACAAGTAAATATTAATTTGTTTTCGTTCAAGTTCCCCAATCGTCGTGCATTGTTCTCCTCTTCATTCAATCTTGCACCCTGAATATTTCTCCTCATCCTAATTTATCCCCAACTAAGATTTCCAATAGCAAACCTTTCCCTGTGAACATTATATTTCCTTTTCCCCTCCACCTGATCTGTTCTCTCATTTCATCCTCTTCTGGTGCATCTATGCCTTTTCTTCTCCTTTGTTTGGGCACCCGTAAGAATTCTACTCTTGTGTGGATATGTATCTCATTAGAATATTTAATCATGAAGACTCTGTACTTACCATTCTCGCTGGATAGATCTGATGCCTATTCATAGTACTGACCTGTCAATTCAACTTTATCTCTACACTGCACTTTGATTTCGGAACGAGTCTTTCGTTCGTCATGCTTCTCCAGCAGTGACGTCACTGGACTCCCATGTTGCCTCTAGTTAACGTTGTCTGTTGGGGCCCACTAGGGGTTCGGAGTTCGTGGGACCCAATTGATAGCTCTCCTCTTACCATATGCAGTCCATCCGAATCACGTGAGTCTGACGCATGCGTGCATTATTTGGAAAGCCGTACCCGGGAAATTATGTACGTGCCAAAATGGATTATTAAATTTATTTATTAATTCATATCTGATTAAATGAATTATTACATAAATTAATCATATTAAGTAAATAAGTTATGAGTAAATCAAAAATGTAAAACTCAAAATAATATAAGTATCGAATGGATCTAATTTACATATAGATTCTCTCTTGCCATTATTTAATTTTATGGCTTGTTCGTTCCATGCTCTTATTCAATTTAGGTATGAATTTCCTAATTTTGGATAATATGAAGGCCTTTTAGCAATTGGTGCTAGATTTGTATTACCCAATGAATTAAATTGATCATTTTGGGTCGAATAATTTTCAACTCGACCCAATCCCAACCCACCCATATGATCGATCTAAAGTCGAGCTTCCTTTTTCGGGCTTTTTCTTATTTTATTTTTGCAACTCCATTCTATCTAGTTGACTCAATCAAATTTCATTGCTCGACCATCTAATATAATCTTTGTTATGATCTTGAAAACATTGCATTTGGGTAAATAAATCATACAATTCCTCATCTAAGGTCATCAAGTTTTATATTGGCCATATATATGTGTGTGTGTATATTCTATGGATAAGGTGTGCATAGTAAATCCAATTTAGCTTTAGTCAATTCGACTCGATTTTAGTATTCTGTCCGATTTGATAACTTGTAAGGTGTTGAAAACATCATCAAATGTGATGTGTTGGATTTTGGATTATATGATATGGTCCTTAGTTAAGGCAGCTAGATTACAAATGGCTATCGACACGAAATTAGGTCGCTTCCCGTCGTAATTCACGTTGTCGAGTCGGTGAAGAAGGAGGAGGAGGAGGAGGGTGACATGCGGCGGACGATACTTCGATGTCACCGCTGTTTAACGTGTTCGACTTTGAAACAAATTACGTGGTCGAATAAAGCAGCATTAAAAAGGGAAGTACTAGGTCAACGAGGAAAAAAAAGGGGGCTTAGGAGTCGGGAGGATGATCGCACGCGCAACGGCGACGTGACGTCCTTGATCGGTTGACCAGATATGGGCAGGATGAACGGAGGAATTGAATTCCCAAGGACCAACCAATAAAAAAAAAAAAAAAAAAAAAAAAAGTGCTTAGGCTCCATTTTTCGTAAAGAACCAATAATTTTAAAAAATATTTTTCCTCATATAATCATTTATATTGTTTATGAAATTGAATAAATAAATAATATTTTCATTATTCACGAAATATTTGGACATTAATTGCTATTGATAATGTAAAGATTTCTTATCAATTAGTTATTTGAAGGGATATAATTAGAAAATTATTTTATAAATTATTTATTTTTCGATAAACAAACGGAATATTAAAAATGTCCAATTAGCATGTCTTTTTATAAAGAAAAAGTCCCATGTTTATAGATGGAAAAATCGTAAAACGTATAGACGGAGTGGGGCAAGCCTATTACAACCTCGCTTTGCCAAAATCCGCATCCCATTTCCCAAAATTTTCCTGGCTAATTGTCTCTCATAAAGAAAAACCACCTCAGTTGGGTCGAGGCGTCGCATCCCATGCCCATCCATAGACATATCTTGAGGAGCCAAATTTGTATGATTCATTTATTTATTTATACATATCAGTAAAATTTTCACTTACCTTTTTTTTAAAATCTGTTTAATAAGTTCAATTTTACTCAACTCAACTTATTTAGAATTGGAGCCCAAGATCTAATCTAATTCTAGAATTGCATGATGAAATATTACGCCGATCTCGAGTACTTAAAGAATCACTATTTTTTTCTTCTCAAGACTGTCCCTCTGAAATTTGTAAATCGAAAGATGATATTTTAAATTTCAAAGGATTACATCAAATTTGTATATGATTATGCATATTATTATTTGTATATCGATCTGAGTTTCAGATATTTTGCACTAAAAATAAGTCTAAACTTTTGAGTGGATTTTGGAAAGTAGCAAATAAGGCGTTTATGGACTGACTCATGTTCTGTTTTCCTCCACAAAATTTGCGGGGCGCATGCTTCGGCTTTAGTGTACACGGAAAACCTGAAATTTTTAAAAATATTAAAATGTTGAAATGCAGGATATATGTAAATTTTCAAAGTTTTTCCGAAAGTTATATTAATTTCTGTTATACTCTTTTTTTTTTTTTTTTAATTTTTTGTCAGTGTTATGCTCAAAATGATGAAAGTAAGGAAAAAAAAATCTCAAACACATTGCATTTATGGACCATATTGACCATAACCACTGACGTGAATGTTAGTCTTCTTACGTGACACGATTGACATTAATGTAAACAATTTTTACAATAAAAAATAAATTTTAATTAATTTTTCTTTTTTTTTTTTCCCCTTTCATTTTGGTTGCCAAGGATTGTTGCTCTTGCCTAGGACTTGGGCTAGAGTTGTGACCTTTGCCGACGGCTGACGAGGGCTTGTCAACCATCCCGGCCAAAATGAAAGGAAAAAAATAAAGAATATATAAAATATATAAAAATTAAAATATTATAAAAATGTCAACATCGAGGCGGATGTCATTAATTTATAACTCAAATTAATTAGATAGACTCAATTGGCATGAAAATTTTTATGATTAAATCTACCAAATTAAAATGTTTACAACTAAATTAGCACTAATAAAATAGGTCCAAAACTTTTTGGTACTTTCTTCTACTCAATATCTAAAGAGCGATGGGTCAAAGTTATGGTTAGAAAAATGCTAAACTATGAACAATGTCGCTACACCAATTAATAACCTAACAAAACCGGTGAGCTATCCCAATTGGTCAACTTCAAGTCTTAGTTTGACTAAGGGCACGTTTGACAAAATTTCCGTTTCTCTATTTCTTTATTTTTTGTTTTCCGGAATACGCTTGGAATAGAAATCATTTAGTAGTGCGATTTTATTTTTCTATTTCTAGAACATATTTCAATTCTAGAAATAGATTTGGAGCATAAATAAATAGCTAAAATTTTTAATTTTTCTATTTTTTGAATAAAAATTAGAAATGAAAACTTTTATTTATTTATTTATTGTTTACTCTCGTTATCGCTCGTTAGTCACCCATTGCTCATAGGATGTGGGCCACCTGTCATTGGTCGTCGGCCACCCACTATCGGACACCAATTGCCAGCCGCCTACTGCCGGATGGATGCCATACGCCAATCGCCAGTCACTTGTCGCCGCCCTCTTAGAAATATAAATTTTATTTTGTTATCTAATGAATTTCTATTATAGAAATAGAAATTTTGAATTGTTACTAAACACGTACTTAGAAACTTATTTTGGAAATATAAATTAAAAAATTAACTTTTGGCTATAAATTGATTTCTGTTTAATAACATATATTTAAAATTTCTAGCAATTCAAAACTAGGTGAGACAATTTTCTAAACACCGCTATAGATTGTCGCATTGTTGAACTTTGAAGCAGCGGGGTGTTTTTCAAACACATTATATAAGCCGCGACATTTATTTAAAGCTGCAAATAAAGCATTTGGTGGGTGGTATAATATAAATGGGAGAAAAAGACCGTCGGATATTTTGGTCCCCAAAATTTTATTTTTTTCGAAAAATGAAAAATTTAATGTCACGCCCCGCCGCTGACCATCCGGAAAAATGGAACATCCCATGAATACCACAAGAGAGGAGAACACTTTACAATATGGAAATCGGCGGGCCCCACTGGCCACTCTGTACGCGACTAGCGCATCATCGACGACATCCGCTCGTCACGGATCGAATCCCGACGTAGCGACTCGAACCGACGGTCCAGATCGAGAGCCCTCGCCCCCCGACATCACGTCTACGATATGCTGACGCCACTCCTTGCATGGCATTAACATCCACAAAAATTAATACACGGCGAGAGAGAGAGAGATCGAACTCGAGCACGGTGGGGGCCCGCTCGGCCAGCCGAACGCTTCCCTTTGACCTTCCCCGTTTCAGGAAGAAGAACACCTGTCACTGTACCAGTCCCTTCCTCTCCCTCCCTGCCTTCTCCTTTCTTTTCAAATCCTCCCTATAAATACCCTCCAGTGCCTCCAGCTTTTTCTTCACCAAAAGCAAAAATTCGATCACCAGCACAAGCACAGGCACGAATACAGAGCACTTGCACCGAAGGGTCGAGCCAAATCAAGAGAAGAAGAAGAAGATGACGGAGAGAGAAGTTTCTTGCGAGATCAGCGAGCCGCGGTTGGTGGCCAGGAAGTTCCTGGCCAGGCCTCAACACGAGGGCGTCGGGGCCATCGTCAGGAGAAGCATTGGCCGGTAAGGGAGACGGGGATTGATCCTTCTCGATCTTCATTTTCTTTCGTCTTCGTAACGCGAATCCGAACAATTTGGCTAAAAGGGTGTCTTCTTCTGTTTCCAGGTTTGAGCTGAGATATTTCGACCCTTTCCTTGCCTTGGATGAATTTTCAGGTGAGGTGTCCATATTTTCTCTCTGTTCTTTTGTTCTTCTGCTGATACTAAATCTTTATGGTAATCAATGCTGGACAAGAATTCCAAATTCTTTACTTTTCTAATTTCCTCCGGTTTTCTGGTCTGAGTGACTGCTCCTGCTGGATTTCCAGACCATCCGCACAGAGGTTCGTGTTTCTTGGGCTTCTTGAATCATGGATCTGCGAGTTGGTGAATGCTTGAAAAGAAAACGGAGCAATATGAGCGGATTATAAGTGTAGACATATTACATGGACTCTGTTTTGATTCTTTTGCTTTCTCTGAACAGGATTCGAGACCGTCACCTACATGTTACAGGTACGAAAGTTTTGTTCAATTTCGACGACTCTCGACTCTCCTATAAGTCCAATAAATCTATTCCTGAGTTGGTAAAAAGCATGAAAAGTCCATTTAAAAACCAATAGAAGTGAGAGTTGAATCACGTTTGTTACAAGGAAGTGAGCAAAACTAGAAAAGTCTTCAATGAGGTTGTTTTCATATTGGGTTCCGGCTTATCTCAAGGAGGAGAATCAGCCAATAAGAATGACTTCATCAAAACCGGTGAAACCGATAGATGAAAATTTCTGGTATTCACGGCTTACGGGCGTGGCCGGCAAGCAACCACTTTAGGTGAGCATGCAAAAGGCCACGCCTCACAGACGCAGGGCAACAGCTTTTTTCTTGTCCAAGGTTTGACCGAGCATATGCACTTAAAAACCCAGAGGGAGCCGCGGGAAATGTTAAAACGACCAAAAGACTAGTTTGCATCTATTCGTTTTGTCCTTTGCCCAGCATGTGTTTGTACTTTGTGTTTCATGTTAGGGAATTGCCTAATCTCCACCACTCATCATTTAGAGTACCTACATGGGCCATTAGTGTGGGAATTCGGATCCCATTGTAATTAATGATAATGATAAGATGCATCATTTCTCCTACCAGTGGTCACCCATATGGGTCCAATCATAAAAGAACTTTCTCTTTTCAAATAATGATAATTTATTTTAACTCACGAAAACTAATTTTAAATATTACTTTGATTGTTACACTTAAAAAGTGAAGAGTACTAATAATATTAATGTTGATGTATCAGGGATCCGTGACGCATGAAGATTTCGAAGGGCACAAAGGGACGATAGGACCCGGTGATCTACAATGGATGACCGCGGGGAGGGGGATTGTCCATTCTGAGATGCCTGCAAGTCAAGGAACTCAAAAAGGGTTACAGCTCTGGGTCAACCTCTCCTCCAAACACAAAATGTGAGTTTAGTCTAGGTCTGCAGCAGCAATTTTCTCCTCCAGTACTCTTAATGGCGGTCTCCCCAGTAGGAAAAATCTTGTCTAGATAGCTAAGCTTTTCAATCATCAAGCGTCGCCTTTATTGTTGATGTGGTTAACACAAGTAGTTATCATTAACAGTAGAATGGTTTTTCTATGGCAGGACTGAACCGAAGTACCAAGAAATATCAGGCAAAGACATTGCAGAAGCTGCAGTAGATGGGATCAAAGTGAAAGTCATAGCAGGAGAGGCTTTAGGAGCCAAATCCCCTGTCTACACAAGAACACCCGCCATGTACTTGGACTTCACCCTCAAGCCAGGGGCTCACCTGCAGCAGCCGATACCCGCCTCGTGGAACGCCTTCGTCTACGTCCTCGAGGGCGAGGGCGTCTTCGGGATCTCTAAATCCTCACCCGTGACCGCCCACCATCTCCTCCTCCTCGGCCATGGAGACGGGGTCGAGGTGTGGAACAAATCTGCCAAGCCCTTGAGGTTCATCTTGGTCGGAGGTGAGCCGTTGGGCGAGCCCGTGGCGCAGCTCGGGCCGTTCGTGATGAACACTCAAGAAGAGATTGATAGGACGATATATGATTTTGAGAACTGTATCAATGGGTTCGAGAAGGCAAGGCATTGGAGGAGATCGGACTTTTAGCTAACTTACCATTGAAACAAGAATCGAGAGTCAATTGGAGCCTTTTCTTTGGAGGCATAGAGAAAAAAAAAATCAATTTTCTTCATAGAATTGTACATTGATTCGAAATTTGTGGTGATTCATTTATGATTTTTAAAAAATTTGTATCCGTAGCACCGATTTATTATATTTTAATTTTGGAATAGAGATGCTTCATTGATCTTTGCCTGTATGAAGACTCTTTATCATCAATTTAATGAGAATCCTTTAATTTTCATGAGTAAAATTCAGAAATACTATCCATACAAAATAGCAACAGTTGTGCACGGAATGACTTACAATTACATTAATTCACAAAAAAAAAAAAAAAAAAAAAAAAAAAAAGCTTATGATCAAAGATACTAATCCAATTCAAAAGCACATTTTTTAATCCTTAGCAGGAAAATAAAACGAAACTTGGAAAGACAGAAAACGGAAATTCCTTAAATCGAGAAAGAGAAAAAGAACACCCGCGAGGAACACGCAATGAAGGAATCGCTCTAACCAAAGACCCGACGACGACACACGACCAAGCTTTCTAGTCAACCCAACAGAACTCGCTTCTCCCTTTCGACGCTTCGTCGCCATTTCCAATTTCCGTCGCCGCCATTTCCATCGAATTCACGTAAAGCTCCGCATAGAGAGAGGGAGAGAGGGAGAGAAGGAGAAGCCATGAATGGAAGAAGCTACAATCTGCTGAAAGTGGTGGTCGCCCTCTTCTTCCTCAACACCCTCTCCCTCTACCTCTACTTCCGCCCTTCTTCCCCGACGCAGCCGCAGCACGACGCCGCTTCTTCGTCGCGGATCCGCAAGGACGATCCCGCCGTCCTCTTCCCCGACCTCACCGAGCAGCAGCAGCAGCAGCAGCGCCGCCGCGACGGCGGCTTCGATTCTCTGAAGCGATGGCCGATCCTCCCCTCCTACCTCCCCTGGTCCCTGAACCCTAGCGTACGGCCCCACTCCTGCGAGGCCTTCTTCGGCAACGGCTTCACCCGCCGCCTCGACCTCCTCTCCGCCGTCGACGGCGACGGCGGCGGCGGCGGCGGGGGAGGGGGATGGTTCCGGTGCTTCCGCAGCGAGACGCTCGAGAGCTCCGTCTGCGAGGGAGGGCAGCTGAGGATGTCGCCGGAGAGGATCGGGATGGCGGCGGGAGGGGAGAGGGTGGAGGACGTGATGGGGCGGAGCGAGGAGGAGGAGATGCCGGTGTTCGAGGACGGCGCGTTCCAGATCGCCGAGGGAGGGGGCGGCGGGGAGCTGGGGTTTAGGCGAGGGAAGAGTCTCGTGAGCGACGAGTTCTTGGATAATTACGTGGACCGGGGTAGGCGGCATCCGATTCGTAACTTGATCGGGTCGATTCGTGTTGTCAAACCGGGAGAGTTGCAGTGCGATCAGGTGATGCTTTCGATCGATCCGTTTGTAATGGTTTCTGTTCTAGTCGTGCTGGTTAGAATCCAATTTATTCAGGAATTTACTGGTGGTTATGGGGAATTTGGCATTGTGCATTTATACAATTATGTGGCAGAGTAGGATGTGATAATGATCAATGGTTATGGAGCTCCAAAATTATGTCATTTGTCGGGGGAGCAATACGATTGCTACAAGTGATTAGTTTATCTCCTAGATTCTGGGAATGATGGCAACCACATAGAATGGAAAGATCTAGATTCTAGGTAAAATCAGTTGGACAGGTGGTTTTTTTGTGGTATTTCTTTCCTTTCGTAATCGATATTGGCCTCGCAGAACCAACGGTTATTGCGAAGCTGGAAATTCTGGCCAAATTAAATTGCTCACAGCTGATTATGTATTCCCTAGATTCTGGGAAAGATTTTTAGGATCTATAGTCTAGACTAATCTGGTTGGAGAGGTGGTTTTTTCCCATTAGCCGTTTGTCATTCTTTCTATGTGGACTGTTTCTACTTTCTTCTCTCTGTTTTCTCTGCTCGTCATTTCATTTTATATCTCTCTAACATTATCTCTCTTGATTGCAGTGGATTGAGGAGCCAACACTTCTTATCACCCGCTATGAATACGCAAACTTATTCCACACGGTTACTGATTGGTACAATGCATACGTTTCCTCTAGGGTCACTGAATTACCGGTCCGACCTCATGTCATCTTTGTAGACGGCCATTGCACGGTATGAGAAGGATGGTTTGGTCTTCGAAATCATTCTTTAGTGCTTATGATTTCTGCATGTGTAGGATAGTCTTGAGGGTGGTATGAAAATCATTTGTTCTCTTCCCGTTTATGGCTTAATGGGTGCATACTACACGTTTTTAGGTGGTACCACAGTTTTTAGATAAAGTGGAAATTGGATCTTCATGTTGGCATCGTTCTTGGCATGACTAATTGGCGTTTCGCTGTAAGAATTAGCCCGAAACACAGAATATCAGCTTCAGTATAAATGGAAAGGACCTTTGTTAACTTTGTTTAGGAATTGTAACAGGATGAGAGTAAAGGATTTTAGGCTCGTGTTTCTTTCAACGATTGGTTTTTGATATAGGATAGATTGAACGAAGTTACCAAAACTATCTTTGGTCAAATATCTGTAATAGCCTTTTGAATTTAGAGAGAATACTTAGTTATCAAAGAAACTCAATCTTTCTCACCATCATTAATGTTTCATGGTAAATTTAACACTTGTATCCCCTTCTGAGGAGTATGCTTGATATGCATTTTGTGCAAATTCTTTGATGGTTTGGACTTTTGGTAAAATGGGTGTTTTACAAGATCTAGTGCTTCTCTCATGATTTCATTTCGTACCCCTCTTAGTTAGGTCATTGTGCTCCTATTTTCAGTGATTGTGCTTATCCTCATCAATGTGGCTATATCCGCCTACTGGATAAAGTGTAGCTGATATTGAGGGTGTTGAGAACTATACTTACAAAACTGTGGGTACTGTTCCTAACACTTTAGCTTTTGACAAGAACTTGTGTAGCACGTAAAAGAGCAGAAGCAGGAACTATCTTGATTTGGTCCCATGCCTTAACAAACCTATAGGAGTCTGCTGTGAGGATTTGGAAACCTTGAGGTTTCCTTAACAATAATTGACTAGATAAATGTTTTCTGACAGGCTAATTTCAAGTGTTAATTCTGAAAATTGCCGTGACTCCTTGAGAATATTCAACACATTGATAATATAACAATGGATTTTATTTCACCTACATGTGCTAGCAAATTATCTAGATCATGTAATTTTTGCTAAATGATGAGATTCTCATATCTTTTTCCCAGATGTTTTCTTTTTTACCAATTTTCCAAAACATTTGTTTATGATCACAGCAACACATTGGTGGTAATGGTAAAGGGCCTAGCTATATGGATCCTTTCTTTACCATTTCAAAGCAAGTTTATGTTGTAAATGTTCTCTGGGGCTCAATTAAGCATGCTTAGGCTCTTAATGGCAAGCTTGCATGCATCTCCACTGCACAGAACAATAAGCATCACGACTTGACAAGCAAATGTCAATTTGTTTTTGTTCAGGTTCGCCAAGCGTCATGCATTGTTCTCCTCTTCATTCAATCTTTCACCGTGAATATTTCTCCTCATCCTAATTTATCCCCAACTAAGATTTCCAATAGCAAACCTTTCCCTGTGAACATTATATTTCCTTTTCCCCTCCACCTGATCTGTTCTCTCATTCTCTCATTTCATCCTCTTCTGGTGCATCTATGCCTTTTCTTCTCCTTGTCTGGGCACCCGTAAGAATTCTACCTCTAGTGTGGATATGTATCTCATTAGAATAATTAATCATGAAGACTCTGTACTTACCATTCACTGGATAAATCTGATGCCTATTCATAGTACTGACCTGTCAATTCAACTTTATCTCTACATAGCACTTTGATTTCGGAACTGCACCTCTGCAATGACATGCATTCTCTGTTACTAGTTGCAGAGTGTCTTCTAGGTGTTCTCTTTTACCAATATTAGCATGAATTTTAGGGGAAAAAAACATATCAACCTCAAATTTCCTTTTTTGGCGTTGTGTTTTGTATATTCAATGGCAGTTTTTGGTTTAATATCTTCTGTTAAGGCCTCTTTCTAGTTTCTTCAGAGCTTCTTCATTAAGTGTGGTCATGTATAGCAACATCGTTAAGTAATTTTGTAGCTTTGCATCTCCGTAACTGTATTTCCACCGAGTTTGTTCCACATTCAGAATTACATGGTATTAACATACTTTACTATTTCTCACTGTATGTAACTTCTATTTCTCCAACAAATATTTTCAGTCACCCATGGAAGAAACATGGAAGGCAATGTTTTCAAGTGTTGCATATGCTAAAAGTTTTCAAGGGTCGGTTTGCTTCCGCCATGCCATTATGTCGCCTTTGGGATATGAGAATGCAATTTTCAAGGGACTCACTCAGCCTATAAACTGTGAGGGGACATCTGCACAAGATTTATGGCGGAACCCCGATGACAGTAAGACTGCTCGTCTTTCTGAGTTTGGAGAAATGATTAGATCAGCTTTCGGTTTCTCAGTGAACAGACATCATCCTGAAAAGGGTGTCTCTGGTCATAATGTGCTGTTTGTTCGTCGCGAAGACTATTTAGCCCACCCTCGACACAGTGGCAAACCTGAGTCTAGGCTTAGCAATGAGCAAGAAGTCTTTGATGCTTTGAAGAGCTGGGCCTCCAGCCATTTAAAATGCAAAGTAAATCTTGTGAATGGTTTATTTGCACACATGCCCATGAAGGACCAAGTGCAAGCCATTCAAGATGCCTCAGTTATTATTGGAGCTCACGGCGCAGGTCTAACTCACATAGTTTCAGCAACGCCGAAAACAGTAATTCTTGAGATTATTAGCAGCCAATATAGGCGTCCTCATTTTGAACGAATTTCAAAGTGGAAGGGCTTAAAGTACCATGCCATCAATCTCGCAGGATCACGTGCCGACCCGCCTGTGGTCATTAATGAGCTTAGTAGCATATTGAAAAGCCTAGGATGCTGAAATTTCAAGGTTATTGATGAGAGTAAAAGGATCTCACCTTGGAGGGGAAGAGTGCTTTCCCCATGCGAGGCTCTTGCTTTTGTTCATAGAAGAGGTACATTGTTCTCATACGGAAAAGGTTGTTACAGTAATTTAACTTTACCATATTTTTATCTGATTTTTAAAGCAATGAGGGTGATCGAAGAAGTTGCTCAAAGGCGGGTGGGGCTTCCCCCCGGTTTAGATACTGAAATTACTGGTATTGAGTTTAGTTGACCGTCGAATGAAGGGGGAGGATGGATAGTTGTAGCGAAAAAGAAATGTTATTTTAACTTTATTCTTTCAGATAGATAATTCTTGTGTTCCTTGAACTTGTTGATTAGGCTCTTCTTTGGAATTCACGTACGTTCTTGAGCATGCTTCATACACTTTTTCTTTTCTTTTTTTTTGGGGGGGTCTGAGGCTTGATACACTGCTTGAGCAGGGATTGTATAGTCAGATGCATTGATACACTGGTTGCGCAGTTCCAGAGTCGACAGTTCTCTTGCCAAGTTAGAAGGAATCTGGTTTTTACATGAGAAATGCACAATTGCAATCGTTATTATAGATGCCCTATGCAATGTCTGGTGCCGATTCATGTAGATTAGATTCTGCGATTTTTCTCTTCGTACTTCGCTCGCCTGACGCTGAGCGTCCTCAACATTTCTGTACATTTTTGCACCAATCCCCGGTGAAAAGAGATATGATAGGGAGAAGTCGACTTCCAGAATTGTTTCAAGTCTGACACGAGCGAGCTACGATTTACTAGGAAAGTTTCACATCCATTAATGAAAGAAAGAAGCAAATACTGCCATTGGCCAACAAGCAGGGGAAGCATTGGGTTGATTCCTTGGGTCGGGTAAAAAATGGTCACCCAAATACTTATTTAGCCTGTTTTATTTTCATACAATGCAAACATATCGACCTGACCCAACCCAAGTTACCATTATTTTATTTTATTTTGTCATCAACTCGTATTACTAAGATATTTCGATATCTAATTGAATTTAAGAAAACTCGTGGATGGTTAAATGGTTAAAGCGCCGTGCTCATAACTGGCTCTATATCAATGAAATCTGATCATCCACGCATAATGAATGAGATCAAATAAGTACTAGAACATGAAGAGTGAACTTGACTTTAAGTTTAAATCCATTCATGACTATTGTTGAATATAATTAATTCATAACAATTTAGCTCATCGTATATAGATTAAAAAACAAGCCTATAATACGGTTAAAAAGTAATTCTATAACCCATTATGACCCTTCTAATCCTCGAGCATAAATTGCAGTGGTTGAAAAGTCACTCGAAGCAGACTTCGATCAGAAAAGCCACAGGCAAACCTTAACTCTACCGCTCACACTAACAACATGTGTGAAAGAGTTGACCATAGTCATAATTTAGATGCATAAGATCCAAACCACCACTGACTAGAAAAGAAAGATGACTTGATCAAGACAAATACACTAATAACTGTTTCATGTCAAGGGAATAAAAAGATGTCAACCTCAATTTGATGCAAACACTTAAAATATAAACTAAAACTAACGTTCAGGGGAATAAAAAGACATGGAAGATGTAGGTCTTCTGTATTGCAGAAACAAAAATTTATGCGGCAGCTCCCTTGCCCTTCTTCCTCTGAAGCTTCTTCATGTAGAATTCCAGCTCCTTACCCTCCAAGATATATCTGCCCAGAAGAAAAGAACATGATACCTAGCAATTTCAAGTAAAATGATCTAAACAAAGTCCTAAAATCATAAATCTATCCGCACAGCAAGGACTACCATCACTTCAAAGAAAGTGAAACTTGCCTCCAATCTTCATAAGGAGTAAAAAGAAGGCACTAAAGACACTTACCCATCAGCACGGCCGCACTGACCCGGTCGGGATGAGATGGACGCTAACAAGCGGCCACTGCCGAATTGCTCCTCAATATGTTGATCAAGCTTGCGTTCGGTTTGGCGTTTCTCAAGCTTTCTCAATACGTGGCTGCTCTTCTTCACCTCCTCAGCAGGAGCTTCAGCCTCCTACAACCAGTAAATAGGGAAAAAAAAAGTTATGAAGAAGCGCTACCAGAAGGCAATGGCATCATTAAATTTATAGTTTACTTCCTATGCTAAAATGACAAAATGGGCAACAAGCAGAAGTCTTTTAAGCATTCAAACACAAGTTTTTGTCTAACACATCCATGTATTTTTCTGGCTGTCCTAACTGTCAAATCTCAAAATGCTATTATAGTCCATGAATGCAAGGAATTTAACCCTACAACCTACTTCACTCATAGTTTACATACTACATGTTGTTGTGCATGCATCTTTCAAAGATTAATTTTACAGACAACAAAATGAAGTAAACATAGGAAATCCAAAAAATCCAGGAAAAGCTCTAACAATTCTTTTAGTAACTTGTTAGTGCCGACACCCTCTTTCATGGAAATCATTAAGAACCCAAATTGCAGCGTTTCTAGTCTTGAGAAAAGAACAAGCCCCTTCAATTGAAGAAAAAATTGAGACTGGCCAAGTCATCAAACCTTTGTACAACAAACAGCAACCATGATAACAATTTAACAAGAAACTCTATAACATAGAGAGAGCAAGTTTAAATTCCTCACCTCTCCTTCTTTCTTGGCAGAAGCTTGATTTTTCTTCTTGCGGCCAATATCAACACCATAGTGCTGGAGATACCACTGCTTGAATGGTGCTGCATCAACCTGGACTATTGCACTCTTCACCAGTGTTTGGGTACGGACCAGCTCATTGTTGGACGCGTTGTACACCACATCAAGAATCCTAGTCTTCCTGGTCACTGCCTCACTTCCCCATGAGTAATTTCCAGTGTCGAGCCTCAGAGCACGCCACTTCACATTGCCACCCCTAACTCTAATCCTCCTCACAGTCTTGTTGCTCGACAGCTTAGTGTTGGCAGGTTGCCTTCCAAGCTCATACCTACAGGCAAAAGCCGTTTTTTAAAAAGTTAATTACATCTAATCATGGACCAATCTGGATTGAAGAATATTTTGAATCCCAATTAACATTCAATCAATTCGAGCAATGAACCAACTTTTGAAGGGGCAAGAAAAGTAAATTAAGAACTAATGTCCATCCTTACTTATCGACCAAATGCCGCTTAACAAGACTCAAAATAGTCAAATCAGTTCCCACACCCTCATCTAAATGATCTCAACCGAACAGAATGAAATAAAAAATTCTCTCAATTTCCACACAATCTCACCAAAGGATCCAAGTCTGGCCATTTAATCTAAACTGTGGCTACTCCGCAGATAATGGGGATCCAGAGGGAAGCTTTGCTAAAATCAGGAAAATCAAACCGACCCATCAATCATACACACCAGAGCATTTCCTAACTGGTCCGATAACAGATACTGCATCAAATACATCTTCCTAAGACCGTCCCCACATAAGGTTAACCGCATCATCCTTCACATAATCTAAAAACCAAAACCCCCCCGAACATAATCAACAGCATCCAAGCAGAACAAGCACGGATCTTCGCACACGAAAATTCGTCGCAGGAAAAGCTGAAACGAGGGAATGAAGATCGTTACTTTCTCTTCTTCCTCCACGCCTTCTTCTTGCCACCGGTGGCCCGCCTCTTGTGCATCGAATCACGAGAGATACCTGCCAAAGAAACATCGAATCTCCCATCATGCACAGAAGGAGACGGGAAACCCCGCCGCAGAGGAGGAGATTAGAGTTACCCATGATTGCAGGTCGCGAACCCTAGGCCTCTGTCCTCGCACAGTCCCGAACGCCTGCGGAGAAGGTAGGGTTTCTGCGAGCAGGGGCTGGAAGAGAAAGACCAGTCGGCTGAGGCGGGCTTCGCTTTTACACCAAAACCCTAGCTCCCGAAGTTACGATAGTGCCCTCGGTCGCGCTGCTCGTCCCGCGCGGGCAGAGATGTCATTTGAGTCCAGGCCCGCTTCGTCTTGCGCTGGCGATAATGGGCCGCTCTCCACGGGCCTGCTTAGGCTCTTGTAAGCCCAACGTGATGAAATGAGACTTGATGGGCCAATGTCAAATGAAAAATAAAGATAAGCCCATGCTGATAGGCCGGTTAGCCTAATAATTAGGCTTATTAAAAAGGGTTAATACCTTGAAAAATCTTAAACTGGTACACTTGTGACAAATTTACCCTAAACTATTTTTTGATCATGAAAAACCCCAAACTGGTAGATCTGTGACAAGTTTACCCCGATTGATCATAAAAAAAAACTCTAAATTGATGCATCTATGACAAATTTATTCCAAACTAATATATTCGACTGCAAAAAACCCCAAACTGGTAAATCACCCTCCAATAAATTGGATTAATACACAAAAAAATCACAAAAATTGTAAACTGTGATAAACGGAGCGTAGAATCCCAAATTGGTATACCGGTCAACCATCACGTCTCATTTAACTTAATAATTTGACAGTAAAATTTAATGAAAAATAATAGATGGTAAATTTGTCACAAGTGTATTAGTTTGGGGTAAATTTGTCAAAGGTATACCAGTTTTAGGTTTTTGGTGGTCAAAAAAATAGTTTTTGGTAAATTTGTCACAGATGTACCGGTTTGGGATTTTTTAGAGTATTAATCCTATTAAAAAGGATAGAGCAGGAAAAAGAAAAGATTAATAAGATAGCTTGCTACATGCATGCAATAAGCCGCGTTCCCAATTTGCATTCCAAAACATTGGCAAGTGGACACATCATATATGTCGCGTGACTAAGGATTTCTACGTGGATTAAGCATTCCTAAAGTTTGTGGACTGGACATATATATATATATATGCTATGGCCTGCTTTTGAGTGCTTTGCATTGCTTTGAGGGATTGGTTGTAAGCAAGGAAGCCTTGAGTTGCGCCTTCCAAACCGGACTTGAGGGTCTCCCCTCATTCGGCTCTCTCTACATATAATGTATATCAAGTGGGAGGAAAACGATAGGATGGAGGACGGAGGACGAGAGAATTAATTAAAGGGAGAAAGAAGAGTCGGCGACCAGAAATACATAAATAAATAAAAGAGAGGAATGAGATGTGACACATGCACGTTTTGTAAGTCTTGACAAGTCATATTAACTTTATTTTGTAGCGTGGCTTGAGTAGAATCTATTATTTGGTTTTTAACCCTAGGTGAGTGGTGGTTATCTTTTTCTTTTTTTTTTGAATTATAATATTATTTTTCGAAGGTAACGAGGATTATACATATTATTATATGCACAAGATAATTTAGTTAAAAGAAAAGTAATGTTAATCACATACTTCGTTTTATATTCATCACATGCACACTTTGTAAGTCTTGAACGAGTCATATTGACTTTGTTTGTAGCACAACTCAAGTAAAATTTGTTATTTGATTTTTTAACCCTAGGTGAGTGGTGCTTATCTTTTTTTTTTTTTTTAAATGATTATAAAATTATATTTCGAAGGTAATAAGGATTAGATATATTGTATGCACAAGATGAATTGGTCAAAAGAAAAGTAGCGTTAATAGCGTACTTTGTTGTATATTCATCACACAAATGCTCTGTAAGTCTTGACAAGTCATATTAACTTTGTTTTGTAGCGCGACTCAAGTAGAATTTGTTGTTTGGTTGCTTATCTTTTTTTTTTTATTTTAAAAATATTATAAAATTCTATTTCCACAGTAATAAGGATTAAATATATTATATGCATAAGATGATTTGGTTAAAAGAAAAGTAGTGTTAATCACATACTTTCTTATATATTCGTCACACACATGCTTTGTAAGTTTGACAAGTCATATTAACTTTGTTTGTAGCACGGCTCAAGTAGAATCCTTTGTTTGGTTTTTCAACCCTAGGTGAGTGGTGCTTATCTTTTTTTTTTCTTTAATTATATAATTATATTTTGAAAGTAATAAGGATTAGATATACTATATGCACGAGATGATTTGGTTAAAAGAAAAGTAGTGTTAATCGCATACTTCGTTATATATTCGTCACACGCATGCTTTGTAATCTAGACAAGCCATACTAACTTTGTTTTGTGGCGTAGCTTAAGTAGAATCTGTTGTTTGGTTTTTCAACCCTAGGTGAGTGGTGTTTATCTTCTTTTTTTTTAAAATATAAAATTATATTTCGAAAGTAAGGAGGATTAGATATATTATATGCACAAGATGATTTAGTTAAAAGAAAAGTAGTGTTAATTGTATACTTCATTGTATGAAAACTAGATCGGATATTTGTTACCTTTTTGGTTATTTGAATGATGAAATAACCATTAAAATAATTTGAGTTGACAATTTGTGAATGTTTGGGAAATGCTGTGAAAAGAATTGCAAAAGTTTATAAGTACTGGTTGACGAAATGAATTCAAGTTGATAAATTTAATTTTCGAAGGATATAAGTTTTATTTTGTGAAATGTCTTGTGATTTATGAGATAGATTTTGGATTTGATATGCGAGTCATTAGAGGATGGTTCCGGTGGTTTGATGCTCATTGTCGCTATGTTCAGAACCTACCGAGGGGTTGTGCATATGCATATTGTTTTTAGGACATCATTCTAGGCTGAACCACCAACTGATAAATGTGGAGACTTAGCTAAGGGGAAATCTTGGTCAAATCTATCATAGGCCATTAAATATGGCAATAGTTGAATATTGACTAGTAGATTGATCAATGAAATAAATCATTCTTCACAGACTCATAAGTTTCCACGTGGTTCGTTTCCAAACCACATGCCTACCAAAGGAGTCCTACTCTTTGTGAGATCACTGAGGGTACGTTTGGTAGCTATTTTATTTCCCAGAATAATTTTCACTCAAATATGATTCTTTTTGATTCTGTTCCTAGAAATAATTTATGAGCATTTGAAGGTGTTTGATTACCGCTTAAAATTTTTATTCTCGAAATAAAATGCGTTTGGTATGACTCTTATATTTTTCTTATTTTTCTCTTTCATTTTCTCTTCTTCTTCCTCCTTCTTTGTGATCGGCCGTTGGCCACCATTGGCGGTGGTGGCGACGGCTGGTGACTCATTCAGGGAAGAAGAAAAAAGAAGAGAGAAGCGAAAAAGAAGGAAAAAAAAAAGAGAAAAAAGAAAAATAGGCTTGTGCTTGATTTTGGAATTGTTCTCGGAAACAAAAAAAAACTTTATTCTAGTTCTTGATTCTATTTCAAATTTATTCTAGAGAACAAAAATAGATTTTTTTTTTTTTTTTTCAGTAACAAAAAATTTACTAAACGGATTTTTGTTCCAAATCTGTTCTTGAGAACAAAAGAATAGAATCGATCACTATTTAACCAATTGCCAAACGCATCCTAAATTAACTCATTCAAGATATTATTCGTCTTGGCTCATGCAATATCGAGCCCCATGGTTTTTCCTTTGTCATGTAGGTGAGCACTTTCACAAGAGGTCACTCGGGTAGTGCTCTTACGTCAAAAGACATCCCTTGTGAAAAAAAATCCAATTTCACACATATATCCCGGGAATGCTTTCCCATTGTTCGGTGCGCAATTCAGTTCATTCCCGTTCCGTTCACCATCTTAGAGGCCCATTAGGAGTTGCTCTTTGTCGAGACCCTCTATGCCTGGTGAACACTCCCTGCCTTGATCAAACTAGGTTGTCACATGTAGCATAGTGGTTTAGTTGTCTTATTGTAGTCAAATGACAAACATTCGTTAGGTTGAGATAGAGGTCACATCCCTATCTTGTTTTGGATCTAATAGACTATAAGAGGCTCTATTGAGGGCATCTCATCCAATGGCCATAATAAATTCACAGTCCACAATCAACTAATCCAATGCGAAATTATAAAATATATATTTGTATATATATTTATGATTGAACTTTACTTGAAATATTTACGTCATGTTGGAATCGGAGCTTGGTTCTAGTGACAGATTGTCTTCAATGTAGTTCATATATATATATAGATATATTTATGGTTGAACTTTACTTGGAAATGACCACCGGTCTTGGTGGCGAAGCTGGATAAGACCTTGAACCTTGGGGGAAAGGTGCAAGGGTCAAAACCCAGTGAAAGCATCGGCGTCTTAAGCGTGATGTCGGAGTGGTGGGTCCCCCCGCAAGATCACTCCGGGGTTTCCTGCAGCGTATGTATCTGCCAAGTAAGGTGACGAACAACTACGACGGTTCCCTGATTAAAAAAAAAAAAAAAACTTTACTTGGAAATGTACCTACGTCGTGTTGGAATTAGAGATTGGTTTTAGTGACGGATTGTGTTCAATGTAGTTCGCACCTTTTCTGCCCAAAAGATAAAGTTACATGGCTCAGCTAAAGTGCGCACGGACAGTGCCTCCTCATGAACCAAGAAGAGGACTCAACATGGGCAGAGGACATGTTGGAGCTTCACTTGGGCCATCGTCCTTGACTAAGCGTGTTCACATTTGAAATGGGCTTGCCCCATATTCTAGAAGGGCAGGCGCGACAGCGCCAACCAGAAGAAAAGGGAGCCTCTCTCGGATTTCAAGAAAAAAAAAAGTCGACAATTAACTTTTTGTCATTTGAACGAAGAGCACCCACCTTGGCACATCACTGTAACAGCGACAACCTAAACAAAGGAAAAACAGATACTTTTCCACAGTGGATTGCACGCAGAAAGTCAAGCAAATCGCTTAAAAAACCGCGCAAAATCACGGGCATCATTTGATCTTCTAGTAAAGGCTCGTAATGCGAAAACCCTCGCTAGTCAAGCCATGTTGGACAGAGTCCAAGATGAGGCCGCTCGCTAGTGACTCTTTTATCTCACAACGCAAGACCATTGCGATGCCCTCCTCCTTCTAGAGAGCAATCTCTGCAGACTAATCTAATGTCTGCCAAAATGATTTTTTTTTTCTAGCAAGGGAACCAGGGTGATCTGTAATTTGTTCGTTAGTACATCTTTAATGTCCCCGTAGTGGGAAGAATGTGATGTTTTGTGAGTAAGACGTATTAAATGTCAAAGATACCCGTTGGATTGATTTTTCTTTAAGGAAAAAGAGAGGGTTTTCCATGCTTTATGACATCTTGTCCTATGCACTTTTTATCGCCTATCATTGTTTTCTTAAATTGATTTCAATAAGAATCCGAATTTGCCAACCCTCTTTATCAAGCCGCCCAATACCAAGGAGGAACAGTTGCACTAAACCACAACCTTTATCTTTACCAATTATTACATGGTCATATTAGTCTCGTCATGGCCTAACGATACCTTAAAAAAAGCAAATAGTAAACTTTGAACAAAACAAGTCTCTTTCAACCCAAGAATATATAACGAGCCTCTTGATAGAGTTCTTTTTTATTTTGCTAATCATTCATCGTTGAGAGCATCGAAGCCGGCAACGGCAAATGAACCAATGAGACTCAGTAACAACATCTCATCTCATGCATAGTCTTCAATGCGCCAATTGCGGCAAATGTAGCTCACGTTAGGAAAAGCGATACCTTGTTAAAGTAGCGATAAGAAATTTCGCCAACGGCGTTTCTTCCATCACATGTTCTTTTAATGTTTTCCGATGGTTTCTTTTTTATTTTTTTATGAAGAAAAAGGTTAGAAAAGAGTTAAAAGGGGGGGAGAGCACGAGTCCCATCAATCCCTTTCAATCACCAAAAAGTCAAGAACAGGGCAAATAAATAATAAAAGAAAAAAAAGAACCAAACAAGGAAAAAAAGGCCCAATCGTTTCTTGCTCTAACATGGGAATCCAAGCCCTTTAGCCAAATGTCCCCCTTGAGAAATGAGAAAGGGCAAAAAAGTCATGACAACTTGCTCATTAGGGCGGCCCCCATCATGCCACCTCCCCCTCAAAAGTCTAAATTGGATGGATTCTAAAGTTTTCAAAGCGCAATTAAAGAGGCCGAAAGATCGATCCAACCCCCCCTTCTCCTCCCCACATGAATTGAATTTCGAAGAGAGCACAGGCAAAAAGCACAAGATGGGGGGGAGTTAGAGAAGGACCCACCATTTGATTAGGCACTGATTTTGCCTCCGGAATTGAACCTTTTTTTTTTGAAGTTTGAATCATGGAGCAACAGCGCCCTGTGGAGAAAAGGAAGAGGACAAATAAATTAGATGGGGAAAAAGGCGCTCATTAGACCCCATCGGAAAAGGGAAGTGCTTTTCAAATCTCTAGTGGGGTTTGTTTTGCTAACTAAAGTAAGGGGATTTCTCATGTGTCGTGCCCGCCCGAATGGGGTGTTTGATTGATCCAGCATATATGCAATTTCACTGTCCCTTTTCCTTGAAGCATGATTGTAGAAAGAGAGAGAGAGAGAGGGAGGGAAGGAGATAGTGCCACGAATGTGAGGTTGGGAACCACACAGACGTCTTGTCCTTTTGGAAAACTTATAATACATGACCGTGCTCTCATCATTCGAACCTGTTGCTCCTCTCTCTCTCTCTCTCTCTCTCTCTCTCTGATTGCGGTGCTGGACATTTGCAGCAGTGATAAAGAAATAATTCCCCTGCATCCGCCACGTTATTCTCTGCAAACCCGCTGGTACGATCGCTCGCTTGATGGAAGATGGAAGACCCTCCACAGTTTCCCTCTTACAATAAAGCTGAGACGTCTCCATCCACCCAATAGTGAGTGGCGGCATGATTGGTGAAATGTAGGTTTGCTTGGCCCATGTCAGGGCATTCCGGCGTCGGACGTAACGTTAGTCGTTCGTCTTGCGTGGGTTTTGTGTATCCTCGTCGCTCCAGAGCAGGTGAACTTTAAGTTCCAAGCGAACTTTCATGGAGTTCGTATGGTAACAAGAGAACTAGGGCATCAAGGATGTTCGGACAGTCCCCCTACTGCATCGGATCCGTCGAAAGCCAGACGGAGGAGTTGTCAAATCTAGAAAGACAGCGGCTTTGCTTGGGCAGTCCCATGGGGGGTAACGGTCAAAATGTGGGACGTCCATGATCGAGAAGCTTAGGTCGCATGTTATGCCTTTTTTTTTTTCTAAGATAATACGTGATCCTTTGCACTGGTCACACGATGTTGCTCGGTCATGATGATAATAATTGGTAGGCCACGTCCTGAGTTTGAAGTACCCACCAAAAATGGGTTCGAATTTTCAAAGTCGGCATGAATTTAAATGCCCTCGAATAAAGATCGAAAGTCTCGAAAACACCGACAAATGATACATTAGCTAAATAAGCCGAAATTTTCAAGGGGAAAAAAAAATATAAACAAAAGGAGTCGCGGTTCTTATCAATGTCATGTTATTATCTTGTGAAGAGTCATACTATTCAATTTAATTTATACACAACATTGATGAAACGTACTTATTTTGTGACACGATTGTTTAGTTGTGCATTGCACTTTTTTTTTTCTTGGGGGTCTTTCACATTTACTTATCTATATTTTTGTCAACGTTATTCAATCTAGTTCATGTTTACGTGTATAACACGATACCTTTAGATAAATTTGATTTTATATTTTAGCGAGGTAAGTAATGAACTCGATGCATGACTTTTTCTTCTTGACGAGATTTACCAATCATTTTTCTTTTTATAGGCGTGGTAAGTTCGTATCTCAAATAGATTTTCATTTTTAACTACCATGCAATCCTACGTCAGTTACATTATTATTATTAATAGTATTCATAATCTGACTTATAATTAATAAGGCGGTTTGCAAACAATTACTTTTTCCATGAAAGATTACACACACTACATTTTGCTGGAGGCGCAAACGTTTCTATCAACTTGGGCAGAAAACATATCTTGAACTTGGCAAGGTGGATCAAATCCCGGTGATGCCACTAACAAACTAGGTTCCCCCCACTCCATTTTTTGGAATCAAGGACCGGACGGAATTGGACCTGCCACTCGGTGATCAATCTAGTCTTGTCCCATGGAATCAATCACTTCACAAAAAATTTAAAAAATAAAAAAAATACCGTAGTTATTACTATTTTTAGGAAATTAAAAATATGCTTCGTTTAAAAAAAGTCCGTCTAGTTAGGTCCCATTCCTCTTTAAGAGCAGAGAGTCGAATCGATCCCTTCAGAAATCGGATCAAATCGGCCAGTTCGATTCGATTTGATTTGGGTGGTTCTTGATTTAGACGGCTTGACATGCTCACCGCTTATGATCAACATATGACCCGGCCTGTGTCACAAGTCATGGCGAAATGACACAGCCGAGTCGGAACAGTGAGTCGACCCAGGGGCGAAATCTCGGTCCCACCTCCCCGCCACGGACGCCCCACTCATCTCGCACCCCATTTGTCCACCTCCGGAACCGACCCCGGCGGACTCGCGAGGTCACACTGCCCGTCCAATAAATCCCGCTCAATATCATTTCTTTAACCCAAGATTTTTGATTAAATTTAGTCAATCATTAACTATTTCTATATATATATATATATATTATTAACTCTTTTGTCTGTTGGTATTTCTATATAAATTAATATATGTACTACTGCCCACTACTATCCACACGTACTCGAAGCCTCCCGACAATCTTCAACCTCCTTGGCCGTCTGAATTCTTCCTTCAACAGCAGCGACAGTGTCGTTTACTTGCAGGAAGGGAGGTCGTACGTAAGATAGTTCACTGGGTTTGGTTCGGAGGAAGCTCGACCCTCGATTCGAGAACTGGGTCTGGACGGATCTTGGGGATTGGTTGGGGACTTCGGAGCTCGAGGCAAGTGGAGAATTTTTTTTTTTTTTTTTTTTTTTTACCCATTTCGGTTCTTGCTCCGGAAACTGTTCTGTTGCTCCTTTTTTTTATGTTTTCGAGTGAGTTCCCGTTGGTCTGATAGGATTTCCGGCTGAATTTGGGTGGGTCTGTCTGCTCGCTGTTCCGGGACAAAATCTTGCGTGTGCAGTGCTTTTGATTGGCTTTCCCCTGTTTTACCACTTCGGATTCTTTCTTGATTGTGCTGTGGGGGTCGATAAAGTCGGTTGCTTTATCGGTATCTGTTCCTGCCTCTGTGTACCTTTGGATGCTTTAGAGTCGGGGGGTTTTTGGGTTCGCTCTAAATAATTGAGGGTAGGGCTTGTACTGCATCCCGAATTGCGATTGTCCGTGGACTTAGGGTTTAGTGGAATTCTTGATTTCACCGATCCCGAGGATGTAGTAGCTGCGTGAACTCTTTTGTCTTCTAGCTTCGGGTCGTGCTTATTTCAGCTCGGAGACCGTTTCGGTCAGAGGGTTGAACTTGATTGCGGGGTTGGTGCTTGGTTTGGAGTTTCTGGGATTTGGGGCCAGTTACAGGGCAAGTCTTAAGTGCGCTGATTTCAAGTTTGATTTTTTTTGTTTTGTTTGCTTCTTTTGCCAGAGGAACGGTTCTAGCTTTCGGTCTCAAGTTTCTTTCTTCAAGTCAGCGTTGAAGTAGTTCTTCGTCAGGTAATCTTGTGCTTGTCCCATTAGAGCTCATCGCAATTCGTCTCTGTTTTCTGCTTGATTTCTGGGCTTTTGACCTCTTTGAGTTAAGTCCACTGGTGCAAGTGGTGGGTTATGTTTTGAGTCAGGAATTTTTTGGTACGGTTGCCTGATGTTTGGCGTTAATTTCGTGCTTGGCCCGCAGGTTTCGTTGCTCGGTCTAGGATGGACTCGCCACAGTCTGTTGTTTCGGCATATAAGAGCTCTGTTGTTGAGGTCGAGAAACAGCAGCCGGACTTCTTTGTCCTGAACTCTGGCTGTTTCACCAAGGGCATTGATGCCAACAGGAAGGAAGCTGCTGGTGGTAACTTGGAGAGCTGCGTCGGCTCCCTCGAGGTTTTCGTGCATCGGGCGAGGGACATCCATAACATCTGCATATACCACAAGCAAGATGTTTATGCTAAGGTTTGCTTGACCAGCGATCCTGAGCTTGCTGTGTCTACCAAAACCATTAATGGCGGTGGCCAAAATCCAGTCTTCAACGATAATCTTCGGCTCAATGTACGGACATTGGAGTGTTCCCTCAAGTGTGAAATTTGGATGCTGAGCAGGGTGAAGAATTATCTGGAGGATCAGTTGCTGGGTTTTGCTCTGGTGCCATTGTCCGAAGTCATCCTCAAGAATGGCCAGTTGGATAAGGAGTTCACTCTCTCTTCAACTGATCTCTTTCATTCCCCTGCAGGGTTCGTTCATTTGTCACTCTCTTATACTGGGGCTTCACCTGAAGTGATGGCTATTCCGGCTCCACCCACTGTTTTGTCCACTGAGGCACCTGTCCAAGAATCAGAAGTAGCCGAATCGGACCCATGTGAGCTCGATAGGATCGAGTTTCCAGACCCAAAGATTGTCAATGAGAATCAAATGATGGTTTCCGAGTACTTTGGCATCCCATGTGACAGCCTGGACTCTCAGAACTCTGAGAGCTTGGTTGGTTCAGATGAGAATGAGCTGAGTTCAGAATTGGGTGTTCATGCAGTAGAAAGCATCTCAACAGCTACAGTTCAGTCGGTCCTGCATCCAGTCCGTGATTCGCCCCCAAGCAGTGTCTCAACTAATGGGGTATCTTCTCCTTCAGTTCCTGCGAGCTCCCAGTCCTCAGATGCCCCCGTAGCTTCAAAGTATCCAAGTCAGGAAGAAAATTCGAAGCCTTCAAAAGAGCAGCATGTTTCAACCCCGAAAGATCAGAGCGTGCACAGCGATGATCGTGACAGTGCTTCCTCCGTTGGTGGATCGAGCGATTCTTCAGCAAAACCTCTTGTCACAGTAAACATGGAACCGGAGCAGAAAGTGGTGCAGCAGGATTTTGTGGACATGTACATGAAAAGCATGCAGCAGTTTACTGAGTCCTTGGCTAAGATGAAGCTTCCTATGGACATTGAGAGTGAGGAAAACAGCCCAGCAAGTTCGACGACTCCTGATCAGAAACTGGACTCATCAAAGAGCAATGGTTCCCGCGTGTTCTACGGGAGTAGAGCCTTCTTCTGAGCTATTGTTCCAGCAAAAGCTGAGATGGAGTGACACAGGTGACAGACTTTAGAGTGAGGACTGATGCTGATAGTGAACTGGAATAACTCATGATTTAGTGTGGCATTTCCCTTTGTATGTCAAGATGATTTAGGATGGAGATCATGACATGTACTTTTAGCAAACTACTTTGATGTTGTCAACGATGTCCATGTATAAGAATCTTTTCTTGTTAACTTACCTGTCTACTTCCACTAGCTAATTATCAACAAACTGCTCTCCCTTTTGACTTTATCCAAAAACGGGTGTGATCAAGAGACATGTTGCTTCTTCATCATAGTGTCAAAGGGGATATTGTGTTGAAAGCATCATGATATTCATCATGATAATGTGCGAGTCTAATCATCCACAATAAGTGGGTCGCTATATCTGTGGGGCACTCATCTCTCTTGCCATCGAATTGCAGTTAACAGAGAAATTTCAGATCACTTGATGTTTTAATGGTTCGATTGATTGTCCTAACCGAAAGGCTTTTACAAGTCTGAACTGCACCGATGCGTTAATCTATTATAAGTAATATAATCGGGTACTATTAACCTTATCTTTTATGAGACGAAATACATGAATTACATAGACAAGTACAACGCTCTTTTTGGACGTCTTGGCTTCATCAGATCGGTACTTCCATTATTTCACTTGCTCTGGTGTACATATGCCTCCGACAGACCCACGCAATCTGCCCGTCATCTCTGTATCGGATCCTATACAGTCCAAACTTCTCTGCAATATCTTTCCCAGTTGCACACCTGCGTTCCCTAAGGAAATCCACCACCCATTGTTGTGCTGCTCGTAGATCTTGCTGAATGTCCCTCGAACGGTCAGTGGCTCTACTTCTAGATGTTGCAGTAGCTCCAAGAGCTCCTGCGGCAACTGCTCCTGCTGCTCCGCACATGAGGGAAGAATCGGCTAGATGAGCAACTTCCCTGCTCAAGTCGGGGATCATCTCTCCCATCCCAGCAGCTAGATGGGCTCCGATCTTAAGTGCAAACGTGATTAATTTCATGAATTTTGTCATGTACGGAGCCAAGCATTGTACTGCCCTGTTATCGATGTGCATCATTTCACATCCCATCTGATCTTCAACCACATGCATTTCTCTGCGGTATTCACATAGCATGTGTAGCCGAAGTGCTGTCATGCCTGATATCATATTGGTGACCAACCTCCTTGAGTAGTTCTCTGTTCTGACAAAATAGAACATGTTGGGCACTTTCCTTTCTTCGACTAGGACATTATAGTTGACTAGATAGTTTACTTTGTGGTGAAGCTGAAGGAGGAGTCTGTGCTCATAGTATCTGAGCCCTTGGATCTCTTGTTTCAGATCTCTGATTTCCTGCTCAATGATCTTCAGTCTCTGCAGAACTACTTCAACTCCCTTGGCAATACCACCAAATGTCGGCTCAACTCTACAGTCCTGTTCCTCAGTTGTTGATATGGAGCTTTCTGGTCCATCTGGGTTGTTTTCATTTGGAACTTGCAGTTCATTTGCAAGGTTGTAAAGGTCGTGATACCTACGGTGCAGCACCTCACGGAAGTCATCATCTGACAAGAGGTCCCGTGCAAAATCAAAGCCAGCTCCAAGCACAGGTCTTCCAGACTCTGAGACTGGACACCACGTGTGCTGATAATCGTACATGCTCTCTGCAGGAACTGAGAGGAGTGCTTGCTTCAATTGTTGCAGAGAGACAAACTGAAATTTCCGGTATCTAGGAGGTGTTAGACTTCGCACGCATTCTGGACGAATGATGTTTTCGGTCAAGTTGACACCATGGCAGAAGCTTTGTATAGCCGGAATAATGAGCTGCTGTATGAGTCGGAGTGTTTCTGTCAGATTCTTAGTGGAGCATGCCAGCACGTCAATGTAATATCCTAGTTGTCCTCCAAGTTCCACCCTGATATACATGCCATTGATGTTTATGACGATGAGGTACTTCTCAAGACTGTAAGTTGCTCCATGTTGGTTCTTCAGTGCCATAATCTTGTTGTGGAGGTGTACCTGAGTTCACGGAAGCAGAAATTATTATGAGTCTGAAACAAGGAAATAGTTTTGTATTCTTAGTAGTAAGTCCTTCTCTTTCCTTTTTGGCCAGCATGACATTCTCATTAATGCTTCCTGTATACGTTGATGTTAGTTGTGATTATACGACTGATTCAGGTTCTGGGAACTTTGGACTTTTGAGCGGGGTGTGAGCCAATCAAGCATATTTGGGCCTAATCAATTCAATTCATCTCTATCATGTTGATCAGGACCATGGGTGTTCTGAGATCTATATACTAGTAATTAGGTTCTAACCACAACCTACAGTAGTAATTATTTGCTCACATCACCCTCCAAAGACTCTGGTGAAACCTAATTGATGTTTCCCCTGAGACTAGGGAGGGGAAGAGATAATCAAAGATAAAAGTTACCTGTAAACGGGGGAAGAAGCCTGGCGTAAGAAACATGTGACTTGAATCATCACACTCGAGATGCCGTCCTGCATATAGGCAGTCGGGTGTGCTTAATAGCCACCTCTGTGGCTTTCCTCTGCCTTCTTCAAGGATCGAGGGGATAAGCAGTGGAGAATTTGGATCTGATGGGTCTTGTTCATAACATAGCTCTAATTTCAGCATCATGCTTATAAGGTCACTTGCGTCCAAGTTCTCAAATACTTTTGAACCCATTCCAGGAATGTGGCTCTGTAGGCTTCCTCTGAGAATCTTCTCCAGTTCTTTTCTGCCAATGAAGCCGTTACTGTCTGATGACCCATGCCTTCTGACTTCTAATCTCACCAGTTGGCCAAGCACTTCACTGCAAAACCACTCACAATCTAATATCAGGAATCCCAAATCATTAAAGTAGATAACTTCGCCTATGTCGTGAAGGCATGAAGCCACAGTACGCCTCCGGGTCTCCACCTTCTCTTTGTTATCATGCCTTGAACGAACTCTTAAACATGGAACCTTAATTTGACACAGCTCACCGAACTCCTTCCACTTCATAGCGGGTCTTCCATAGTGTTCTGCTCTCCAGTCTGACAGAATTTGCACCATGTCATTGCAGAGCTGGTACACCCTAGGGACTCTTTCGAGGATTGTCTTACTAGTCCTTCGAAGGTGATGGGTCAGGTTACTAACAGATGCAGAGGATCTTGCATCGACTGTGAATACAGTAGGGTAAAAGTCTACATACCCCTGGAACTTATCTCTTACCCTCTGAATTGAGTTCCCTATGTGCTGCACATTTTCAGATGCCTGATTGATTTTGTCATAATGCGTGAGAACTACTGTCACATAGGGCAGCATGCATTGCTGTGCTGCTCTGCCGGAATTGGAAACTATGAATCTAAGCCAGTATTGGATGTCTTCCTCCACCTCTGCTGGTGTCTTCGGTTCTCTGTTGTTTGATTTTCTGAACAAACTCGAGATAATCAGGAAGAACGATGCGCTTCCCTGCCCTGGAAACATGAGGTCATGGAGGGAATAGAACTCGTGCTGACCAGCAAGGTTCCATATGGAAATCTTTGTCTCTTCATCCTTGAAAGTCTTGATCTTCATTCCAGCTGGTCTGACCGCTTGCTCAACTGGATTTACTAGAGTCTTGACCTGATCAATGTAGGGAAGCCGCGAGGAAGAGAAATTTTGTGATATGGAATGACACAGCGTGGTTTTACCTGCCAATTAATTTAATAGAGGCACTTTCCATTACTGAGCATTCACGTAATATAGATGATGCTATCAGATTAAGCTCTCACGACGTCAATGATTCGAGTGCAATTTGGATTTGGAACATTACCTGCACATTCCTGCCCACACAGGAAGACTCTACATGTCCTGGGCATCACAAGTGGCATGTCCTTCATCAAGTCGACTTCTGGTTCAGTCCTCTCGTTCTGGCCCAGTCTTTGGTTTATCCCATTTGTTTTCCCTGAGTTGTGCAGTGGAGTGCCGGCTAGATCGATATTCTCGATCCACGGATTGATTTGCAAGGTTTCCATTATTGCCTGCAACACCGGCTCCCCCTTTATGCCTTTGCAACCTTTCAATGAGAGGTATCTTAACGTAGCATTTTTTTCTAAGCTTTGAAAGATTTTGATGAAGTCTTCTGGTCTCAAACTCTCGTCATCATATATACCAAGATGTGTCAAACTTTCGTTGCTTGTTAGCATCTGCAAAATGGCTGCCAATCCGTCTCTTCCAATTTTGGTTTTTTTACCACCAAAAGCCACGGACTTTAAGGTTATGTTAGCTTGTATCTGAAGAGCAGAGAACCTACTCAATGGACAAAGTAAATGTTCGATAGCAACACCCCCAAACCAATTCCCATCGAGATACAAGCTATGCAATCTCTGGTTTTTGAAGAGTCCAGCCGCAACATAAACAACTCCTTTGTCCTTGAGGCAAGTTTTTGACAAGTTTACCTCTTGAAGAGTCTGGTTCTGCTCCAGGACCCACCGGAACTCTTTCGCCCACCGTGATTTCAGTCGGACCCCGGTCAGGTCAAGTGCTTTGACTGTCAAATTCATACCTAGAGCACATGCAACCCTGCAAGTTCCTGAGAGATCGAGCCGATATATCCGCAACGTGCTGTTCTCAGGCACAAACTCCACCACCTTGGAACTACTTTCTCCTTTACCTCCACTCCAAATGTGAACTTCCATGGTCCTATTTCTTGCCAATACTGCTGAAATCAAGGGTGTCGCTGTTATGGAGTTCGAGTCGAAAATCGTCAGCAGCTTTAGTGTGGAGTTCACTTCGATCATCTTCGAGAGTTCCTCTGCACCTTTTGAGCCGATCGAGTCTTCCCATATTTGCAACCCTTCCAAACTGTCATTGTACTTGAGAGCGGACGCTAGAAGCCCCGCTCCTACCGCCCTGAGACCACATTCGCAGAAATTTATTTCTCTAATCACTTTATTATCCTTCAGAAATTCGGACAACTGCGCCAAACAATCCACACTGAATCTGTTCCTCCGGAACACAACTTCCTTGATGCTCGAGCTATGCTCGATGAGCCCTCCCAAGGCTTTTACTAGCTGCAGTTCCCAACCGACACCGCGGAACTCGAGGTTTCTCAAGGATGAGTGAGCATTCTCGGATGTTCCTATAGCTGTAAGGAGGTGGGAGAAGTACTGGAGGTTGTCCTTGCTGATGTTCACATTCAAGGAACTTTCCGTTTCCTGAAAACAACCAGACTTGGGCTGTGAGAGGTCGAAGGAAATGCTGTGCAAAACGAGGCCTTCAGATGCTATCGCTTGTACAACACATTGCAGATCTCCGAGTCCCTCGTCGGACGCCATTGCTATGCTCACTTCAGAGGAATCGCTTGTCTGCTCAAGAAATCACCCTCTGGTTTCATCAGCCGATCAGTCGAAGGACACTCGTGAGTTCCTGAGGTTGATGGCCGGGTACTGTTTAGTGTGAGGATCCTGCTTTGCTTTCTGGTTTTGTCCATGTACAAGAAAAGGGTTCACCGAGCTTCTTGCTACGCGTTCTTGCTTCACTTGTGTTTTATCCCTTACTTCTCTCTGAAGTTATTCTATTGTGTCAACTGCTGTCGCAAGTTCGCAAATTGAAAGGATTCTTTAAATTCCACTTCTTCTCAACCTATACAGTCTCTTGGTTTTGGCTCATTTATGTCTTTAGATCTTGGGTGCGTTTGTTTATTTTTCTGTTTAAAAATTATTTCAAGAACAGAAATAAAAAAAAAAACTATTTATGTTCTAGAAAATAATTTTTTATCAGAAAAACGCGTTTAGTAAACTTGTTCCGAAAATAAAAAAGAACCAAACACGTTTAGTAAATTTATGTTCTTTTTTTTTTTTAATTATTTTTCTTTTTTTTTTTTTTTTTTCTTCTTTTGACCGATCACCGCCTCAGCCATGACCCAGGCAACCGTACGACGAGGGCCGGGCCTCACCCGGCCACCGGTCTTCGGGCGTGGCCGGCGAGGCCGAGCGTTGCGGGTGGTTGGGTGAGGTCGAGCTCGCCTAGCCAAGGCGAGGCCAAGCGTTGCTAGCGCGGGCGAGGCCAAGCGTTGCCGGCGCGAGGCGAGGCTCGGCCTTGCCGGGCCACCACCAAGCAACGCCGACCTGGCGGTGGTCCTGGCGATGCCGAGCCTCGCCGGTGGCCGGGCGAGCTTGGCCTCGCTAGGGGCCGGCGACGTTCGACCTCGCTAGGGGCTGGCGATGCTCCGGCGAGGTCACCGGCCCTACACGGCCGGTCGCCGGCCATGGCCGAGGTCGGCGATCGGCCAAAGAAAAAAAAGAAGAAAAGAAGAAAAAAAAGAGAAGAGAGAGAAAATTTGTTCTCTAGAAACAAGAAACAAGAAACGGGTTTTTTTTTTTTTTGTTTACAAAACATGTTTCCGGAACAAAAAAAAAAAAACAATGAATTAGAATAAAAACGCAAATAAACACGTTTATCTTTTTTTATTCCCAAGAATAAAATAATAGAATTTTTGTTTATAAACAGAAAAAAAAGAACACAACCTTGCACGCCCCTTATAACTGTTTCTGGTCATCCATTCAAATTTCTGAACCAATTGTTTAGTGGGTGACTTGCTAATTCAAGAAATGTGGTCGTGGAGTTCTTAGCTGCGCTGCTGTAACAAGTGATCGATGTGGTTGGGTCATGTTGGCACGATGAACTAAAATCTGGACACGTTTCTGAAAAATTTACAACTTTTGACCTTTATGGCCCCGTCTACACAAGCTTTTACCCGTCCTCCTTTTCGTATGGGCAAAAGCAGGAGGGAATCCCATAAAGCAGTGCGTCTCTGGTGGACAACAATGATGTTAATACTCTCTCTCTCTCTCTCTCTCTCTCTCCCCTCGATCTACAAAGATCTATCTTGACAGCAGAAAAACAAAACTTGACCAGTAGTGTTGAGGACTTTTATGCTCCCAAGCCCCAAGCAACTGGCCCATGTGACAGTCCTTAGCCAGACCCTTAATTCGTGATGGTCCGGGCTAATCCCACCCGTTGCTTTACTGGTCCTACGTCATCTAACGGCTGAGATTACGCGGTCCGTAATGGGCCGAATCCAACCGAAAAGATTACCTAGGTGCCGGGGCCCATTCCTGATGTTACCGCAATCTATGGTATTTAATTTGCCTATTCTGTTTCCTGCGATTTTTGAACGGGGAAAAAGGAAAGGTAAACAGTACATCTCCTGCGACAGTGACCTGTTGTTTTGCTCCTTTTGGAGTGTTGGAGACTGTGAAGGAGATAATCATTCTTATTGTAAATTATCTTTAGTAGTTGGCAGGCACTGAGAGAAGCCAACTCAGTCAGAATTCACGGCGAAGATTTAGATTCTGGAAGAACTTTTTGGCCGAAGTGCAGTTTTCAATGTTTCCACGATACCCTTCCCTTCTTTAGAAACATGAACTATCAACGGTACAAAAAGTAAAAAGGAGAACTATAAATAAGTTGTGGCATCTATATCTCCTACCAATGACAAAATTAAAAAAGAATTGACCTCGTCGTGGATTTCAGTTGTAAGCCTTTAACTTATGCCATGCCAGTGTCATCAGATTGCCAAAAACCAGTCATAATCAAAGGCTAAGACAGGGAGCAGGTTCTGTGTGAACCATTCAAACTAGAGTTTGGTCTTCGAATCAAAACATATTCATGTAAGGTCTTATCAGGTAGGTACCATTTGTGAGGAAGGCGACAGTTCTTAATGCGACTAAAGTAGTCTGTTCTGACAAAGTAGAAAATGTGGTCTGTGACTTCATTGAAACGCAAAGTCATACTGACCTAATCAAAACAAACTTGAATTTAGTGAGAGAAGTGAAATTAAAGACGAGTTCCATGCCTAAAAAAAGAAAGGTAATGATAATTTGATGGATAGATACTTCCCTTCGTCCTCTAGGTGGGGGTGGGGGGGAGGAGAGAGAGAGAGAGAGAGAGAGAGAGAGAGAGAGAGGACAATTTAAATGGAATATGAGTCAATGTTTGACAATGAAACAAGAAAACGAGAGGACCCTGGAATCTTATGCGTACCAAGAAAGAAACTTGCAAGGGTGGCCAAACCATATCCTTTCCTTGGCAAGATCGGTAATGGATAAGTGATCAGAAACCTGAAATCCATTGGCCGACTATGACCCACGACTAACTCTTGTCTTCCCGATTTGCTATCTCGGCCCCTAATTTGGAAAAACCATGCCTATTGAATACAGGGTGATTTTGAAAGAAAAAAGACTAAGCTTGAGCATGGTGTTTCTTTAAATGTACGCTGCATACTGCGGATGGATGCAGATGGTGGTGGTACCTAACTCGAAGGCTTCACAAACCACAGAACAAGCAGACTACAATAGCAATAGGAAATTTCTAGGATACAGAGTGTTGCAACAATTATTAACTAGGAAAAAAAAATTAAAATTCACAGGCAAGGAAAATTGGAATTAGCAGTAAGATGGTAAGAAGAACATGACGAGTCTAAGAGAAGAGTATGGTAATTGGAAAACCAATCTAAGTGTACTTTTTTTCATTAATAGACAGTTTGATAACCGAATTGAGTATCGAGTAGCTTATTTAATGAGGATTGTAGGGGTACCCTCATTGTTCCACACTAGCAAATCAAACCAGACCTCACATACAATCTATCACAGGGAAAACATACTCCTGAAGAAAAATTAGAGCAGGCAATTAGCAGCTAATTGCCTGGTATCACAGTGATATTGGCAAAAAAAAAAGAAAAAAAAACAAAAGAAAGATCCAACTTGGTATTTTTATCCTCTATAACTGGTTTGTCTCCCAAGAGATGCACTGATTTCTAATCCAATCTCCTTGAGTATAACTTCTGCAATTTGATTTACCTCTCAATGAGTTGCTGTTGAAGGGATTTGAGGCCTAATGTAGGGGCAAAAATCACTTATTAGACCTCCAAAAAGATCCCTTAAAATAATATCCCTGGACATGTAAGCTTGAAATTGTACTCCACTTGACTATAAGTTCGACATCTTTGTAAGCTGAGATATGAACATACTGGAGGATGAAACACAATCTTTGACCTTATCTTCGCCTAAGACTACCCTGTGAATTTGCAAAAAAAGATTCTCCTAAGCAGCAATTCCTGAGGCATGAATTAAAACAAGATAAGCTTTTGTCAAGAAACTAACCAATCTGATTATGTTATTAAACTTTGCAGATAAATAGAATGTTCTTAAACAAACTGAGGAAAAAAAAAAGCTTCAGATAGAGAGAGAGAGAGAGAGAGAGAGAGCACATTTTATTTGATGCTTTAAAGATGGTAAACTTCTGCAAATAGTGGTTAAAAATGATGTTCAAATAGAGGCTCTATCTCTTCAAAATCAATTTACAGTTATGAAGAAATGCAAGAATAATCATTGGACAAAGGACCAGTTGAAAGGATCTTAGTCCACGTATCTGTAGGACTTTAGAGTTAGTTATTTTAGCAGATGTTCCAGACTATTACAGTAATTTTACATGAAAACAAGGTCTAGCCACTCTTTAATTGTACACTTGCTAGTCATGCAAATCTTGCCCTAACGATCTCATGGGGTTAGCGAATAGGGGACGATTCTAAGAAGAAAGCGCTAGTCCTATTGCAGCCACCAGCAGATTAAATAGATATCCAGTGCATCTATGATAGGAGAGCCTAGGTTTAGCAAAAAGAAGAGATCCCATTTTGAGCCACTGTGATGAGATTTACTTTATCTTGTAGCACACGTTCAACCTGAACTGCTTTTGGAATTACAAAGCATGAAAAACACAAATCAAGCCCAGCAATTAGGATATCTTGATGAACATTCTCGCATTTAGATCATCAGAGACAATCAGATGCAAAACATAAAGCTCATCATGTTTCTAGAAAACCCAAAGAAATGTAAACTTTCAAGGAAGCACTCAAATCACTGACACCTAATAGGCCACATGATTATAATGTGATACTGGATGCTGGGTTTTCTGCCAAAAAGTTTTAGCATTACTTTAGGCTGAACCTAAAAGTGGCTTTTGCAAAATTCTTCTCCATTAGCAGAACCTTGGCAAGTGATTCCAGAAACTAATCAAGGTCCACGGTGTTAGTTCAAAAACTGTTACTCTGTGATATAAGCTTCATCCTAGAAGGAACAAGAAAGGTAATCTCAAATGCAGCATGTCCCAGTTGCATATCAGGTTGATTCTACCTTAAACAAATGGGTATTAACTCCTGATAACAAGTAAACCTCATCCAACATCCAACCAAAATTCACTTACTACATGTTGTTAATGTGTTATCTGAGTTCTAGTACTTCATGCCGGTAAGCTGAGTAAGAAAATATTATCCAGAGAAAACTGTACCTCTATTAGGCTGTCTACTAGTGTTGCTGTAACTTCCATAACCTTCCGAACTTTTAGCTGTGACATCTGAAGCCAGATCGGTAATACCAAAACCAAAGGACCCAGAGCCATCTAGCTCAGGATTGGCAGATCTCCAAGTTGAGCCGCTATAATACATGTCTCTATAGCTATCCTCAAAATTGCTGGTCGAGGCAGCAAATGATGATGCCGAGGCCCTACTGTTGCCGTTGTTTCTTAAATCTCCTTCTCCTTCCAACCCATAGCTGTCATTTCCATTCCCATGACCGAAATTCCGGCCTTGAGCTGAAAAACAAGAGGGGTCCCAGTCGGCTCCTGCCTGCCCAATTGAAACTCCATAGCTTCCACTTCCACGGCCCAATGGAGTACCCAAATTTATTGGATTAAATGCACTATTTAGGCCACCATTTCCCCATACAGCACGACTTCTGGGACTTAAAACAGAACCACTTATTTGACCATCCGTGTTATTGCCAATGGGATTATCAAACCTGCTTACATTGCCAATGTAGTATGGCCTAAACGTCCGCCCAAATCCTGAGCCATTGCCAAGGTTGGAACCACCACCTAAATTCGGGTTTAAGACAGGGTCCAGATTCATGCTGATTCCATGACCTGAAGCACCAAATGGAGGAAACCCTCCTCGAGCTGTGACAATAGGATTGAACCTATTGAAAGAATACCCTTGAGCATAGCCATTAAGTAGGTCATTGACCCTGTTCGCGCCATAGTTATATCCCATCAGAGGGCTCCGCATGGGCCCTGGAGAGAGCTCTTTGGGAACTGCCCTCTTTACCTCGACCATTTTCCCATTTAAATCATGGAAGGTCCGGTACAGAACCCGGTCCACTGCATCCTCCGAATCATAAGTGATGAAACCAAAACCTCTGGGTCTTTGGGTATTGTGGTCATACATGACTACAACATCAATAATATTACCGAACTGATCAAAGTACTTCTTGAAGTCACTCTCTGTGATTGTAGATGGTAAACCACCTACAAAGATTTTTTTGGTACGTCCAGGACTCGGAGATCCATTCATGCTGGCTGAACTCCTATTTAGAAGTTGCTGATCCTCTCTAGGAACAGCTTTCTTTGCTTCAACCTGAGATCAAGAATTTAAAAGCCAAACTACTTGTCAGAATTTCTTCCTTTGCCCTGCAAACTTGGACTGAACAGACAATGCTGTAAAATTTGGTCTGAACACTGCATATGGAGGAGGAAAAGATGCATGCCCTCTAAATTCACAGACCTGATCTAAGAATTTCAAGGGTATAGGAGCCTGATTAGCAGAATTTTGATCTTATTCCACAATGCACATAGACTCAAGTGCTTCAATCAACTTACCGAGCGACCGTCAATCAAGTGCTTATCCCTGGTCACTCTTTCAGCAACAGCGGGATCCGCAAAGACCACGAAACCAAATCCACGAGCTCGGCCAGTTGCACGATCTCTCATGATCATAGCCTCCACCACCTCACCGTAACTTCCAAAGTATTCTTTAAGGCGTTCTTCATCCGTGTCCCATGAAATCCCACCAATGAAGAGCTTCCCAAGATCTGACTCCATCTTTTCTGATGATCAAGTATTGCATATCACGTCATCAATCGACAATCTCACTCGCAGAATGAGATAATTCAGCAAGAGAACATTCATCCTCAACCCTTTACCCCACTAAATTCCATAATTCAGTGCGATGAACTAGACATCATGTGTACATCATATCTGTTGACAAAATTAGACTGGCAGATTCAAATGCAGGAAATGGCAATCAAACAAAGACTTACCCGAGAAATTCTGAAAGTTTTCAGACAGAATCAGATTGGTTGCTCCAGTTGGTGGTGGGAAGTGGATGGATGGACCTTGAATTCAGTGTTGGAGCATCAGATCTTCATCCGCAATCACAAGAGAACACAGGATTCCTGCTAAAACCAAAGGTGCGAAATTTAAAGATGGAATTCGGATGGATCAGAAACCCAGCAAAACTCAACAGAGACAGGCTTTATATGAACGTGAAGATTGAGTGGGCAAGAAGATAAATGAGTGAATTTACCATCGTGTGTGGACCCAGTTGACGAATTGGGCAAGAAACTAAGATCTAAACAAGATAACACACGGTAATGAAAACAGAGCAAGAGCTCATTTTCTCTCTCTCCCTCTCTCTTTCTCTCTGATGTTCTTCCTTTTATCTTTCTTGGTCATTCCACTCTCTCCTCCTTTGAATATAAAAATGCAATTTTTTGTTTTGCACAGAGAGAGAGAGACAGAGAGAGAGAGAGAGAGAGAGGAAGAGAGAGAGAGGGGGACAGAGAGAGAGAGAGAGAGAGAGAGAGAGAGAGGGAGGGAGCTGGCAATCTTCTGGCGCAAGAACATTCGGAGGATTCTTAAGAGAGATGAGAAATGGCTGACGATGTTTACGTTTATTGCTTATTTTAACATATAAAACACTGGCATTTTCTTTTATAAAAAAAATTAAAAATCAAACGACCGAGAAATACAAGGCGGAATAAATTGGATGATGGGATAAAATTAGACAAATTGGGCAATTCCTCCTCGAAATTTGGAACAAAAACCTGGATTCTACGAAATTCATGTATCTATCTATCCTAGTATGAATCTATCCCCACGAGGAGAGAGTGCATGAGCGCTAGTGAAAAGGACACCTATTCTCCTCCCTGCCTTTTCGTTCTAGCCTAACTCTCAAGGTGGTGAACTATTTCTGGACTCTTAACATCTCTTTTTTCCTTAATTTATCTCCCTTCTGTACGACCCAAAAAACCAACTCTGCACTGACAATAAACAACTTGGAATTCATGTCTGAAAAAGAATTTCGAAAAAAATTGAGAAGAATAGTGATGGTCCGTTTTAGTGGCGAGCACGTAAAACTCCAGCACAATGATGTTTGCTTTTTCAGTGGTGAACCTGAAAGGAGCAAACATCAGCCCTGTCCTCAATCTGATACAGCTCAAGATAGGCGACCCACTTCATATTTTTAGATTCATTTTTTTTTTTCCTTTCTTTTTGCCACTTCTAATGTGCGCAAAAAAAATGCTTTCCCTGAATTTCGAATGAAAACCCATTTTTAATGTAGCCTGAATTTCTCTAATTGTTATGTCGCGGATTAAGAATTTCGATATATTATCAATATTTACATCACTAGATAATCAAAGGATTATTCCCACTTTGCGAAGGCTCTTAAGCTGACCATGTGGAATTTGATCGACTGTAATTGAATGATGATCGCCAATTAATGAGGTGCAATAATAGAACTTGGACTAAATTCCAAATCCCTAGTAGATGCTTCGTTATCACAATAATTGATGCCGGATTATTGGAATTCAAAGAAAGATTAGCTGTTACATGGGCAAGAATCAAGAAAATCATCAACCAACCAATCAAAACATGAATTAACAATTAGTTTGACAATAGTTTTTCTTTTAAAAAAAAAATTGACCTAGGTTATTCGAAATGGGTTGGTAATTAGTCATCGTGGATGAGTTGCACCAGCTACATTGTTGCCAATAGACGGCTACCGGAACCAAACTCCACATAAGAGTGAAAGTTGGCAACTGTGGCATCTAATTAATTAAATTTTTTTGTAGCCGTGGCCCACGTCTCTAGGACGAATAATTGTTAGATTGGAGGGCAACGTTATTTTCGTATTTGTTATAGCATGGGCCACTTGCAAACCTCGAGAGAAACCAAAGTTGCAGCTGATAAAGCGTAGCGATTTCTTCGTCAACGTGGGTGATGGCAACAACAAAATTGGTATTTGCTAACTCAAATTTCCTTTTCATTTTTTTATTTTTTGGGCCAACTCAGTTGGTGCAAGAGAACAAACGACCTTGATTTATTAAGGGCTATTTGGCCTTTGCTTTCTCCAACGATGAATTGTTAAATTTGTTTGTGAAAATTGACTAGGCGTGGCTTGGATCTAGGTCGTCTGAGCTACTTCTGAGGTGTCCTTTCACATATTATATGAGGAGAGGACATGCTGATGCGTACCTGTGAGAAAAGAATATGAAACCCTTCTTTTCTTTTTTTTCTTTTTGGTAGATTCTCATATGAGGATCATTTTTGGTGATTGCACCTAAGAAAAAGAAAAGAAAAAGAATAAAAGACCTCTTTACATAGGCCAGAGCATTAGCCAAAATTCAACTAAAAAGACAACAATTTGATACCAAAGAGCAGATCAAGAAAATTAAGGTGATGAATGTTGGTTAACTGGTTCCTCAAAGAGGTGGATTGTCGCGTTTGACATTATGGAAGGATCGTTAGCTCTTCATTTTTGTTTCAGATGCAAGTAAAAAAACCAGTTATTATGAAAGAAAGAATTGGCAAGTGATGCTGATGATATATATTCAAAAGAGGAACTTGGGATTGAAATTTCTTTTTTTTTTTTCTGCATCAACATCCAAGATGATTCCCAGATGTTGACTCCCCAAAATTGGCAGATTATTAATTGACTAAAAGGACATTTGCAGGCTAGAAAAGCTGAGAGAGCTCCAATAGAATTGGTTTGGCAGTGAAGCATCCGATGAACAAGATTAAGAAACCTCACCTCATCTCCCCGTAGTTGGTCAGACTTCTATTGCAAGGGAACTGGGTCTTGTACCATTATCGCCTTCTCTCCAGGATTTTTAAGATCTGAGAAATCACATCTTTGGTGGTTGGCCCAATAGATATTCCTCATCTCCTTGAGTTGACAATGAGATATCATATTCAAGAAACAATATTGAAATCCCTTTCTCTCTCCCTCCCTCCCTCTCCCCCTCTCCTTTTCAGTGCTAAAAACAGAGAAATTGCAACTCAGTTTTTGTTCTTGCCTTTTACCCAGCAGTGGCGGAGCATGTATTTGATAAATTACACCAAGCATCAAGTGGCACAGGGGTGGCGTGCCTTCGCCCGCCCCCTTGGGTCCAACAGTACTTTTCCTCGGTGAATCGTTCAAATTTTGTCTAATTGGCCATGGCAAGCTTCAAATTTCCTCGAGTTGGGAACTATAGTTTTGCTGTCATGTGGAGGAGGGAACAAGTTGACAACCACAGGATAGAGACGTGTTTGTTTGATCTGATTTAGATGTTTTAGGATTGCAAGGGAGTTAGATCATTCTAGGCCTAGTGGAAGGCTGTAGAGAAGGTTGCTTCCTAGACAATGATGTCATTTCTGCTAATGAAACTTCTGAGCACTGACCTCGTACCTTTCAGTCATAATATAAGGCTTTCATATTTTAATTTCTCTGAAACTTTGATTCGTTAATAGAGTACAACCGCATGCAATTTCCTCTGCCGATTCTCGCCATCTTGTCACTGAAATGTTTCTAGATACATTATAGAACTCGATACAATATTTCATCACGTGCCAATTATCGATCTCTAAAATTTGTTTTTGGTATTAGATGATCTAACCAACTGTGGGAATTGTCTCGTCGTTGACGTGCCCAAAACTTGTACAAAAAGACTTTCTTTCCTGGAAGTCCAAGAGTAGCATATTCTCTATCTTATGGATCATCACACCTTCGTATTTACAGATGGCCAAATGCCTAAGCTGCCAAGCAGCTTCCCTGAAGGATGCAATTCGCAGCGCGGGCAGGACTCGAGTGATGCTCTTCATCAAAGCACATGATCTGGTCAGCATATATCGGTTGGAAGCATAGTAGTTGGGATTGAAGTTGAAGTTAATCGCGTGTCATCTGAAGTGCATACCAAATTGCCAATGAAGCTTCAAAACTTGAGCTGGTTATTTTATCTGATTGAATTGAAGATTTGGGAAAATATGAAGAACATAATAGATCAACCAAAAACAGCAAACTTCTTAATCCGAATCTGTTTTTAACTCGTTTGTCACCTGTGCATAAAAGGAATGCGTACAAGCTCAAGTGCACTCGCCAGTACAGATGGTAAACAGACATGGACTAATTGGACTATAATCTGAAGAAATTTGCCGTACTGCTTAGACTTAACTAACAAGAGACGCGGGGACACGGAGAAAACAGCAGATGGAAAGCGTGTCGGCGAGATCAATTCAGTAATTTGATCCCGGGGTATCCCATGTCTCAGGTATAACAGAATGCAGGAAACAGCAATCTTTATAGTTACCCTCGGCGCACGGCATTGGCGAAGCTGAGACCAGAAGGTTTCGATCCGCATTGATCACCTCCTCTAACTTCTCTATAACTTCTGCGACAGATGGTCTCTTGTCAGGAGCGTCGGCCACGCACCTCAGAGAAATGTTCAGCAATGGAAAAGCCCATTGCTTCGCGGCTGTGCTGACCTCCTTATCAAAGACTTCCCCCGTCCATTCCTCTCTAACCATGGACTTGACCCACTTTGGAAGATTTACTCTGGTTGTCTCGACCGTCTTGCCTGTTAGTAATTCAAGCATAATCACACCAAAGCTATAGACATCTGCCTGCTCCGAGAAGCATTTTTCCGGCGCCACATAGCCATTAGACGCAAGGATGCAAGCTCCCTTGGGGTTGAAGAACTTCGAAACGCCGTATTCGCTTATGAGCGCCTCCATAGAATCGCCTAACAAAATGTTCGAGAGCTTGAGATTCCCATGAGGAATGATCTCCCTCCCCATAGTTCTCTCATATATGAAACCCAAGCCTCTCGCGATGCCACCGGCTATGTAGAGGCGTAGTTTCCATGGAAAATCCCTCTTACCTGCGATGTAATCTGCATGGAACGCAAAAGATCGAACTATAAACAGAAATAATGCTTTTAAAGTCCTTAGATCATGTAAAAATAACTAGTGATGTCAGGTCTAGGCATTGAGGTTACAAAATATGAGCACTTGCCTTCACATAGATTTAGCAAGCTTCCATTACCCTGATACTTGTATATCAGAAGCTTGTCTTCGTTGGTAGAGTGGAACCCAACTAGAGGAAGAATATTAGGATGTTTCATGTTCCCGACTTGCCTCATCGTCTTGCCAAAATCCTCAAATGACACCTGCGGCTTTTTCAATCTCTTGACTGCATAAGTGATGTTGTTTTTCAGCACAACCTTGTAGAGGCTGCTGCAGAACCTCTGGCTCTGGAGGTCTGCTGCCGCCTCAAAGAGGTCATCAAGCTTAAAGGCTTCTTGCTCCTCGACGAAAAAGACGAGCTCTGATCGTCCTTCCTTGGGCTTGATTTCTTCGACTGGCGGCTTTGGGGGGAGAACTTTGAGAGGGGAGGTGCTTAGCGCCTTCAAGGTCGCCTTCTCTTCAGCTAATTTCGCTGCCTTCTTGCCAACAAACCATGTTAGTAGGAAGAAAAACCCAACACCAAATACCAACAGCAAGCACCAGCCCCACTGATTGAACCGCACAGAATCATGACCACTGGGTTCTGGGCTCTCAGCGTCAGATAATTTCCTTGATTTAAGGACATAGATCTGTTTATGATGCGAATCCAAACTTTTATGCTCAGTGGGGATGAACTTTGGCCTGTTTGGTGTGGTCACTGAAAAATTATTGTTGGATATGTCAACTGTGCTAAGGAGTTTCAGCTTTCTGAGAGCAACTGGTACTCTTCCACTCAGAAGGTTGCTACTCAGATTTAAAGTGACCAGACTTGTGCAGTTTTCAATCGAATCCGGAATATTACCACGTATGAGATTATTAGCTAAGCTTAGGTATCGCAAGTTTGGCAGTTCGCATAGAGGCTCGGCGTCTATTGTCCCTTTGAGGCTCAAATGTTCAAGCCTAATTTCGGTGATCCTGCCATCTTCCAAGTTGCATCTTAGGCCTTTCCAATTGGCCGAACAAGGACACAGCAAGGACACGTTTGGGGCAAATCTGGTGGCATTTTCGGGATCCACTGCTCTAATGAAATCTAAGAAAGATTTGGTTTCTGATAACTCACCTTTCGTGATGGTTATGACCAACAGGAAAACAGTGACAATGCTTCTCAATTGCTGAGAAAATAAAAAAGATGCAAACCCTTTTGAGCTCTGCATGACTGTGCAACTTCTGTCTTTGGCTCGCTCATCAGAAGCACGAGGAATACGCAGCAAGGAATGGTGTTTGTTCTTGGCAATTTAGGGAGAGACAGAAAGTTATAAGCATATCAGACAGGCATGTGAACATTCTTATGTCTGTCGCTCTGATAAATACGCTCCCCTATTCGCTATTTCCAAAGTTTTGTCCTGGCAATGCTCATCTCTTTGAGGGGAACAATGTAACAATATTCGAGGAATTTCGTAAACACCTAAACGACGCAAGTTATGGCGGGGATGTTTCTATGAGATGCGGCAACTGTGATTCGGACCTATTTGCGTTTGTATTCAGTTTAATCTAGGAACCAGATTACTCTGGTGGTGATCTCCATGAGCCTGAACAATCATGTACTACTTGTCTTGTTCGGAAGTCACCAGTCAAAAATCCTATATTTATCCAATTTTCTCAAACTTTTTCCATAACACAAATTTTTGGAGTAAATATATTACAAAGGTAAAAATGTAGAGTTTTTTGGTGTCATCAAAAAAAAAAGTTTGGCATTTTTGATCTCACAAAAAATAAATAAAAAATGATATTTCAACCACATAAAATGGGACATTACAAATGTTTAATTTATAGAAAAGATATGTATTATAATTGGCAAATGAAAGTAAAGGTGATTATAAATTGTGAAATAGACCTACTTACATCTACGGTTAATAGTCTTCTTCTTTTGAGAACCCGAAAATCAAGACTTTATATGTGCAGACAAGAATAAAGTCAATGCCCCTACTAAAAAGCCCAGCAATTCAGAGATTGAAAGATAGACTATAGGATAAAGGACACAATTGATAAATAGGTCTCATTGTATAAATTTAGGATAAATATCTCAATTTAATATAATTTTAGGATTTTTTATCGGAATAAATGTGTTGTAAAATTTGAGATTTTTGGTGACTTTTGTCCAAAAAAAAATAAAAGAAAGAAATTTGTCAAAAGTATTTTTTGTTATTTATTCTTTCCCGTTTGGGCCATTTTTCAGTTCTCTCTCTTTTCCTTGGATTTTCTCCATTGGGTAATCGGTAAGGCTCTGGCCTCATCGCGCTCCGCTCCGTGCTTCGTCGGGAGAGATCGCCTGCTCTCGCTTCTTCCCGCTTCGTTTCCTTGGATTTTCAATTAGGGTTTCTCTCCTCTTCGATCGTCTCCCCGAAACCATGGCGACGCCGGAGACGATCGCCGACGCGATCAAGCTCATAGGCTCCAAGAAGGAGAGCCTCAAGAGGGCCTTCGACGACCTCCGGGCCCAGTCCTCCCTCCTCTCTTCCTTCCCCCTCTCCTGGTCCGACATCGACTCTCACTTCGCCCCCGCCGAGGCCTCCATCGCCCGGAAGTTCGACCTCCTCGAGTCGCTCGAGTCCGCTCATCGGCCGCGACAGCAGCAGCAGCAGCAACCGCCGCAGGAGCCGGAGGGAGAAGCGGCGCCGGATGCTCGACCTGATCCGCATGCCCCCGTCCCGACCGAATCGGCGGCGATGCAGGCTGAACCGATTCCCTCGCCCGGCGGTGCGGAAGAAGGTAACGAACGTCCTCCGTCGTCGTCCGGTCTCCCTAGCCAGTGCGCCGTCGAACCGCGGCCCGAGTTGAAGGTACTGTGCTCGAACATGGACGGTTTAGGGTTGAGGAATTACGTAGCGGGACACCACGTAGAGCGTGACCAATTGCGTGCTGAGCTTTCGGGCGCGTTAGGTTTGGCTCCTGATCCTGGGAAGTTAGTTCTGGATGCGATGGAAGGGTTTTATGGTGATCGCGTTACGGAGCGGGAGTTGATGGTTGTTAGGAGGAACTGCGTGTTTCTTCTGGAAGTGCTGATGAGAGTTCGCCTGAGTTTGAGCGACAAGGTGCGCGAGAGCTCGAAGAAGGTGGCTTTGGATTGGAAGGGGAAGGTGAACCCAGAGGGTCCCCGACATCCGATGCAAGTGTTGGGTTTGCTGGATTTGGTGGCCGCTTATGGATTGATGTCTGAATTCAGTGTGGATGAGCTCGTTGATTACTGTGTCATTATTGCACATTTTGCTCAATCGAGAGACTTGTGTCGGGCCCTGGGGTTGGAAGATAAAGTTCCAGGTGAGCTGGTTCATGTTCTAGTTTTACTTGTGTAGTGGACTTCTGGTTAGTTTGTTATGGTTATGCGATGTAGCCATTAACTAATTTTGGGGAGTGATGTTGCGTGCTTTTCATTTATATTCATAATTTCATCTTCATTTGAGGCATGTACATTATGTTTTTGCCAAAATATGATCTGGAAATTGATTTTTTAATGTTGATAAAAAAATCGTAAGGCGGTGATTGCAACTTTAGAAATCGGGCAGGTAATGTGAAGATTGGCCTGGCAGCAATTTGTTCTTTTATCGGTTATCTATCATGTGAGCTGTACTGTATGTCCATAAGCGAATGCACCATAAATGAGCTTGTGTTAGCAATTATGTTTGAGAGATCACAAACAATTATCAGGTAGCACGCCGAATGTTTAAGAAGACAAGATAGAATATTTGTTGTGGAAATAGGAGTCTTTGTTAAAATGACGGTATCATGGCACCTTTTTAGAAATTGAAAAGGACAGCTTTGTGTAATTATTACTAATGTGCTGCTTCAATTTTACATCAAAATTGTGCCGCTGCACAGAATTTAGAGTGCATGTGATTTTTCAATTGTGCTAATGTGATCAAGGTTGCCTGAAGTGGAACTGTGATAACCTTGATTTTCTTTAAGCGGAAGGGGGCTTCAAGCATCTTTTTCTCTCGAATTTTTATAACCCATCCAAATCTGAGAAACACTAGTTAATAAGACAGCAAGGTAGGAAGCAAAATGCGAATATGATACAAGGGAGGAACTTGAGGAGGATTTACTAGAAGAATGAATTCAATAAAAATAATTCATATGGCAAAGCTCCATTCCATTTTGGTGGAAGGAGAAAATGCAACATACTTTCTACAAAGTTGTTTTGGAGCATCGGCAGAATGCAGTTTGATTTGTTTCTTGATCTGCAGACATTTAGTTCATACAATATTATCTGAGTTAAAGCAATAGCTGATTTATTCTGCAGGGTTATATTGATGAGTACCCTCCGAGTACTTGTTAAGCATATGTTATAAGGAGTGATTTGATTTTTATAGCATGGACTGCACATAACATAAGAGAAGTCAGAACATTGAATGTTGAGAATTTTCCTTATTTGGTTGTTTAACAAGTGCCTTGATGGAATTCTTTAACAAATTCCTAGTTTGGACAATTCACACTCGTACACAGATACATCCATGAGCATGTATTTATCCGTTTGTACATGCAGGTTCTTTGTAGCGGCTACCATTTGTTTTGCGTTAAGGAATTTATGTCCTTGCCATAGTGGGCCTCTGGGTAGAGGCACCTTTTCTTTGGTTTTGGGTTTTGTTTCCTTCATATCCGCGTGAGATCCTCTTATAAGTGAGCTTCTCAGAGTGAGCTATGTTTCTTTCGGCATCTAATAGACACTAATGCTTTTGTTTTAATGAAATTCTGTAGATCTCATCGAAAAACTTATAAACAAGAGAAAATACACACAGGCAGTCAAATTCATTTTTGACTTTGGGCTGACTGAGAAGTTCCCACCTGTTCCCATTTTGAAAAATTTTGTAAAGGAGTCTAAGAAGCTTGCTAGGAAAGTTTCCAAGGACGGAAACAATTCTCGCAAGTCACAGGTACATTTATTTTCTCATTACTGGAACCCCTTGGATAGTAGCCACCGGCCCTCATATTTATCTAAATAATGCAGAACGCAGCCATGGCCCAGGAAATAATTGCGTTGAAGTCTGTAGTTAAGGTCATGGAAGAGCGCAAACTCGATTCCGAGTTTCAAGCAACCCTTGAAAGACGTATTCAGCTACTAGAGAAGCTGAAGGCAGACAAAATCCCTGCGGTGGCTACTGCTACTCAGCCTCAGCAGCAGCTGCAAAAGCAAAAGGTAAAGCCACAATTTAGTGGGAAAAAGCGACCAAGGCCTAGTGCACGTGTTGGTTCTATTGCAGCGTCTACGAATATCGCCGGTCCCACCTCGGCGGTGGCCACCTTCCAGCAATCTCATCCACAGACGTCTTCTGTAGGACCTGTCTCATACCTGAGCACGTCTGCTGGAATTTATGGTTTGGGGGGAAATAACCCAACAATGGCCCCTTATGTGGGGTCATCCAATGGGTTATACGGTTTGGCTGGTGCCCCTATGGGTTTCCCAGGTGATCCAAGCCCTGCACGGCCTTATTTGTATCCATCAGAATCACAGATGCCTACTATCCATTATGATAGGTCAACTTCCTATGCTGGGCCGGGTGTCTCTTCTCAATACTTTCCATCCTACTATTCTCGGTAGTTTTTAGGTCTCTCTCTCTCTCTCTCTCTGCACTGTATTTAGCATTTTCCAAACGGGCAGTGCTGGTCATACAAAAATATGCCTGACTCTTGCAATTGCTTTTGTTGTGCACAAGTAGATATTATCTTCACACCTGGGCGTGAATACTGTCATTATTTGATCTCTCAGAGAAGTTTTTAGCGACGATTGATTTAAATCAGCTTGTTCTTATTCTTTTTCAGCATTGAGCAAGTAACACAGAAGAAGTATATAATTGTCTTTCTTTCTATTAGTATTGGGTTCTGCATTTCTTCCCTGGGCTGAACATAATGTGTTACAGGATTACATCCTTCCACATGCATCCTTCTTTTATTAATATCTTGAAATTGAACGATGCTTTTTCGTCCAATCATCGCTTTTGGGCCATTATGAGGGATGCCCACACCATCCCTCTGGTTAATGCTGATTTATAATGGGCAAACCTTTAAAGGGGCTAGTTCATTAAACAGATGTATTCAGTCATCTTCACTGCATGAGCTGCTACTTGCAACTTTACTCAATCCTTAGAACAAGCTTTCTTTTGTAGTTTATGTTTCTATTTTATGGGATTCTGTATCTGCATGATAAATTTATTATTCCTAACTTCAGCATAAAAACAAATGAAACCTGGAGAGTGTTTTGCTCTCTTTGCTTTCATTAGAAGTTCTGCCTGTGTTATGATAGGACTGTCGCTAGTATAAATATTTGCTTGTCTTTTTGTGGTCCCTTTCTGTATGTTGTTTGTCAATTTTGTTGGTGTTTGCTTTTCTTCCTTTCCTCGGTAGTTTTTTCTCTATTCTCTTTTGGTTTTTCTTCCAGGGTGGATACGTATCAAAAAATAAATCCTCTTGCTCAAGATTTCGACAGCTATATCTGCAGTCCAGATTCATGTGGAGAGGTTGAGGTGTCTCTTGTTTAGCTATACTAAATGACCTCTTCCAGTTTGACTTGAGACACTGGGTGTACTAGAACAAGATTTATAGGTGGCGCTTTGGATGTTAATGCACGCATAAGGCTCTGTGTGTTTCATTTCATTTTAGCCTCTGCCATGCTTCTGATATTGGACATGAATTTTATTTCAACTGCAGCACTGGAGTATGGTATTGCTTAGGTTTTGAGAATCTTATCTCTCTTTTTTTCCCCTTATGAAACTGTTTGGTAGTCTTTCTTGCTCTTTATTATGGTGCAAGCTTGCGAGTCGTGGGATGAAGGCGATGTCTTGGCCATGTTATTGTTTCTTCACTGTTCTGTCTTCTGGGAAACACCATTTGTCATCTGACTACGACTAGTTTGAAAATGCATAATGTGAATTGACACGAATTCGATGCTTCGCTGTGTCCTTCTGTTTTCTCTTTAAATGTTTGCAGACATTTTCGCAAAAGCTACTTTGATACAGTCTTGCCCGGACAGGGACATCTTTTTCTTTCTTGATGAACTGAATCTGGGCAACTTATGAAAGAGATCATGATTTGCTTCAACTTTACTTGGGGAAAGATAGAGGAGAATATTGTCTTTTTGATGCATTGTCCACCAATTTATTTATACGCCGAGTTTGCTGATTATGACATAATTGACGATTGTTGGCTGGTGCAATTCTGTTTGCCATTCCCGCGATGGCATTGTAATGATGGGGACAGCGACTTTGGAATCGCTCCAGTGACCAAAAAGAACCGACGAAAGGAAACAAAACTCATCATTGACAATGCGGCCCGTGTGCGCCCTTCTTTTTCTCGCTCTTTCACGTTGTGCCAATTTTCAAGGTAGCAAAAGCCATCGGATCCATGACTTTTTGGGGGAGGGATAGGAAATGATTTTACGATCAATTTTGTTCACAATTGAGAAGATGATCAATTAATGCATAGTGCGAAATCTCCAGAGATCCGCGAGTCAATATTGCAAGAATTTTTTTAGATGTGGTGGGCAAATTGTAAGAGGCGACGGTCATTTTTAAGATGTGTTAGTCCCCCTACAATGTCGATAGATTCCTAGATCTCATACATAAGGTTCTTTTCTATGTCACTTTTTAAGCGTGCGGTAGTAAAGGTGGGGTCACCCTAAGAGGAGTTCTTAATCTAATAATATCGTTTGATTATCTTGTTCATATCTTTTCAAATGTGCTATTGACTCGCGAGTCTCCTGACCACGAAACGTGAAATTATAGAATTATTTGACAGGGAATTCTTAATTGGAAAAATAAGATCATATTCGAGTTAGTCATAATTTCGTCATGAGTAGTTTTTACATAGTATCCAGATGAATAAAATTCGCGAAAATCACCATATTTCCCGTGGAAAGTCGCACTTTGGGGGATGTACCTCCGGTCTCGACGGGTCCATACGCGACCAAAGACCCATCGTAGTCACGAGGGATGGAGCCCGCCGGGGGAGGCAAGCAAGCAACCGTTGCCTTTCAAGCATTGCTTAACCAATCGCGGAACAGAACCAAATTCTCATTTATTTCTTATCAAAATCAATAAATTAAAAAAGAAAAATCGCAAAAGAGAAAAGAAAAGAAGGTAATAAGACTAACGGGCCCAATCATGATCCACTCGCGACAAATCCAACTCCAACAAGTCAAGCCCTCTCCCTCTCCATCTCTCCATCTCTCTCCATCTCTCCCTATTTTGCCTTTGTGGGGAAGAAGCTCGGAGATGGACTGCGGCGGGACTCGAGTCATGGAGACGAGGCCTGTTTGACCGAAATACCCCTCCTCCTTCCCCTCTTCTTCTCCTCTGCCCCTCCCCACTCGAAGCGAAGGAGAAGCTTCTCAACGCCTTTGACTCTCTCCCCCCCTCTCTCTCCTCTCCCCTCTCTCTCGCTCTAAAAATCCAACGGGATGGGGTCTCCTCCCGCTCCCGACTTCGAACCGCACGAGTTCCAGTTCCGCAGCGCCGTCGATCCGAGCCCCGGCGGCCCCTTCTCGGACTCCGATGCCGGGCCTCTGGCCGCCGGCGGCGGCGGCTGCGGCGGGGGCGGGGGCGGGGGCGCCAGGTACAAGCTCCTGTCCCCGGCGAAGCTGCCGATCTCCAGGTCCGCCTGCATCACGATCCCGCCGGGGCTCAGCCCGACCTCCTTCCTCGAGTCCCCCGTCCTCCTCTCCAACGTCAAGGTCATTTCTCGCTTTGCGCCTTTTTCCTTCCCTCCTCCTCCTGTTTTCTGGATCGGATTGGAGCGTGCGTGCGGTGCTCTGTTGCTTTGGTGCTCTCGACGGTTTGATCTGGGGGGAGGGGAATCGGGATTTTGATGTGTAGAATTAGGCGATAGCTGCCGGTTCACCGATGATTAAGCTTGAGTTGGGATATCCCCTCAAGCTCTGCAACTTGTAGGAAACTACGGGTCGTCGAGAATTTCTACTGATTTTTGACTTGAAGGGAAGTAAGAGTCCCGGCCAATTTCAGATTCACTTTTGTTGCCACCAGTTACGAGATATCGGGTGGAAAGTAAGAGTCCCGGCCGATTTCAGATTCACTTTTGTTGCCACCAGTTACGAAATCTCGGGTGGAAAGTGATGCGCGTATGTCTCTTAGGTTTTGGTTCGAGACATGTTGCATCACAACTGCGTCGCTTGGGAAAGTTTAGGGAACATATGAGGTTGCGTTGTTGCTGATTGACGTTACGATGCTCTTGTCGAAAAATATCAGTGCGCTCTTTCACTGTTTTGGTTTGTTAGTCTTACGAGTGGTTATCTGTGTCCGCGATCAGTGGTAAATATCTAAAGGTGCGATTTTTATATATGGTCGAGATGGGACATCATATTCTGATGCTGGCTCTTAGTGTGCTCTGTGGTGACTCCTTTATGCTGCCCAATGTCATAATATGGGGTTGAGCTTTTGGAATCTGCCTTTTCATCAAACTGAAAATTTCCTCTTTTATAATGGCAGTGTGGTTTTTTCGCATGGTGAATCTTCCTTTTCATTGGGTGATTGGACGTTTTCCTAAGTCCTTGTTTAACAATGTCAATTTGTCGGCTAGCACCTTTTCCATCAACTGGTGTAGAATAGAGAATAAATGCATCCTCAAGAGTGAATCAACCTGTTTTTTATTTGGGTAGAGTGGGAAGGAAACCAGAAAGGAAGTGCCTTTTGCAGTGACCCAGACTTTGTTGACATTCATTGAACATCCATTATGAAATGGAATCTGAGCATGATTAAATCAACTTGTGTTGTTGGAGAAGGTTTTCCTGGTAGAGTTATTTGACGATTCAAAAATTTGGGATATTGCTGTGAGTATGGTATGTGTGTGCTAAACTTGCTTAACTTAGGAAGCATTTCTTTCTTTTCATCAATCAAGCCATGCACAGAGAGTTTGATACTATTGGTGAATAGCAGTTTCTACTCTGTATTTGTCACGTTTTGTAATATATATTGACATTTAGTGTGGTTTTGTTCTTGGTATGTTTGTGTATGACGTTGTTAGCTTGCAGGCTTGCAGCGATAGTCAAGCTGCAAATCCTGTTTCTTTGAGATGCCTTTTCGATCATACCAACATTAAATTTTACAGTTTCCTAATGTGAACTTGTTCTTTTTATAGGACTACTGGTACAAACTTATCTAATATGTAGCCTCTTACTCTGTTATATCTTCTCATCCTTCGTATGCAGGTGGAGCCCTCACCAACCACTGGTTCTCTGATTAAGTCTCATATGATGAATGGCTTGATTGGTTCGAATTCGGACATGAGACTTGCCAATTCTGGCTGTCCTGATAGCTTTGATGAAGGCAGATCTGGAATTTTTGAATTCAAACCTCTAGCTACAGCAAGCTTGGTAAGACCAAGTTACTCACATTTTCTGGTAGATCAAATTATGTGAAAGTGAATCATTCTACTTTTTTATCTCGTTAATTATGATGTTTGGTTGATGGATGAGAACAGAAGAAGCCTAAAATGGTGATTTTGTGATTCCCATTACTTGCTTTACATTATGTGGCGTCCTTGACTTCTATATCAATTTATGATGTTTTTGTGTTCTTATGAAATTACTTAAAGGAAGTATGATAGCTAGATGAAGACTCAGTTCCTGATGTTATATTGTCAATTTGATTGATAATGTATCTAAGAAATTGCCTTAATGCTTGGGAGTTGGGGATAATTGGCTGATGGTGGTTGCTTCTCAAGGTCCCCACAGAGGCAAAGCACCAAGGAAGTGAACAGGCTGTGAAAGTTTCGGGTCAACGTCATTCTCAACCATTTGCATCTCTGTCTTCAGTTCAGAGTGATTTGGCTGTCTCATCGAAGGAATTGTGTCTATCGGTACCCACTCAAGCGGTTAGCTCAGGGGCTAGTCCACTTGCTGAAGCTGATCCTGATGGATTGTTAGGTAGGAAAGAACAGCCCAATAATGTGATGCAGGTGACACAACTGGATAATAAAGGGAATGGCCCTTCAGTCATGACTGAGAGACTTTCTGACGATGGATATAACTGGAGAAAATATGGACAAAAGCATGTTAAGGGCTGTGAATTTCCACGCAGCTATTACAAATGTACCTATCCTAATTGTGAGGTGAAAAAGCTTTTCGAACGTGCTCCTGATGGACATATTACAGAGATTATCTACAAAGGAACTCATGATCACCCTAAACCACAACCAAGCCGCCGCTTTACTGGAGGAGCGACCATGCCAATCCAAGAAGAAAGATCTGATAGGTTTTCATTTCTACCTGCAGGTATGGGATCTATTCTATTGATTCTAGTTTATGCCGATGTATTGGGAAAATAATATTATTGAACATTTCCATACAGTGGAGAGCACATCGACCGTATATGGCGAGACATCTTATAATGTTGAGACTGATGGTACTCCTGAACTATCTCCTGTTGCTGAGAATGACGAAACTATTGAGGGAGCAGCTTCACTATCAAATAGGATCCAAAATGAAGTTGATGATGGTGACGATGATGATCCATTCTTAAAGAGAAGGTTTGGGGGTTTAACAATAAGAGAAACTGAGTGCATTTTTTTTTTTTTTTAATGAACTCTTTGTTTTAATTGAAACCTTTATTAATATGGATGTAGGAGGCTGGATATTGGCGGGGAAGATGTTACTCCGGTGGTTAAGCCAATAAGAGAACCACGGGTTGTCGTTCAAACTCTTAGTGAGGTTGATATACTGGACGATGGCTATCGCTGGCGCAAATACGGGCAGAAAGTAGTCAGAGGCAATCCCAATCCAAGGTACTCTTTTGCTGCAATGGTCGACTTGCAAAGTGTTCTACTGTTCTGCCTTTGACCTTCGTTATTTGCACTGAGTTAACTTATGTCATGGAGCTTCTCTGCAATGGAACTCATTGACTATTGATACTTCATTGCTGAGTTTTATACCTGGGCCAGAAATACTCCTAGCGTGCATTGATTCTAGTGATGTAGCTACTATTTGTGTTTTCTAATGCAAACTTACTTTACATGATTTGTTCGATAAAAGAGTTTCCTGCCAGCATGTGCTTAAGCATCAGTTGTGCAATGCTGTGGAAATATGTACAATACTAAAAGGTGACTGGATAGACTTTTATATCAAGAATGTGCTTACTAGATCGATACAAGTGATTGTATTCACTTTGTTATGTTGTAATGCCAACAAAATAATCATGAGCATATGCGGAGAAGCTGTTTATTCATGTAACTCATGGGATGGGGGGCTGACTAGCTGATTGAAGAGCAAATGTTTTGCAAAAACTACGGTCACATGGTTAAATGTCTCAAAAACTTGTCTGAAATTTGTGTATGATCAATAATCATTTGGCAATAAACGATAGTGCAAATGCTTAGTTATTAAGTTTGCAAACCTGTGTTTTCAGATTTGTCAGTTAGGATTACTCCTAAAGTTTCAAATACACATCAAGAGTAATTCATTGTAAGCAAGCTTGCCGGTTGAGAAACCTTCCAACTTAAATCAATGTAGTACATATGTAAGGACTAACTTCCTCATACTTTCTCTATTAGCAATTCCCCCCAAAAAATAAAATTGTCTTGTAGATAAGGTAAGCTGCACAGAGTGGTAGATGTGTTTAATCAGGGTCATCTATTGCATCTGCATTCCTTTTTAGTTGCCAGAAAATTTTTGACCTTGGCTTCACCTATTTCAGTTATCTTAATTAACAGTTTAGTTTCACAATTTCGTTGCCGACCTATCTTCATAAGCTTCAAAACCTGATTTCAGTGTTCCATTCAGCATATTGAGACACGAAAAGAAACATTAATATCCCAGTGTACATATACTGAATTTTATCATTCTATACTGCAAAAGGTCAAGAGGTTCACCTTTGTGTGAGTAAGTAGTAATTACTTTATGCTTTTAATTAGGTGTTGCAAGTTGCTACCTGCAAACGGTATTGCTACCTCTTCCTTGTCATAATAAGAGTGATCAACTGAGATGCAACCAGCTACCTAGCTCGCTAACATTGAAAGATATTGCTGACTATGGTTATCGTGATTTTATTTTGAGAGAGGATATGATAAGGAGAGCTGCATTAGAATTTGATGGCTTTGAATTGCTTTCGTTCCTTAAATGTCATGCTGGTTTTGTGCAGGAGTTACTACAAGTGCACAAATGCTGGATGCCCTGTGAGGAAGCATGTGGAGAGGGCCTCTCATGATCCAAAAGCTGTCATTACTACTTATGAGGGAAAACACAATCATGATGTTCCCACTGCAAAATCTAGCAGCCATGACACTGCAGCTCCCTCTGCTCTAAGTGGACTGCCAAGAACAAGATCAGAAGGCGAAACAGTGAGCCTAGATCTTGGTGTGGGAAGAAGCACGGCATCAGAAATGGCATCAGCCGAGAAGCAGCAGATCCTCCGGCCAAACCCTGTCCAAAGTCGAATCCACTATGCCAGTTCCGCTTTAGATGCAGTTCAAGCTACTCCAGTTACAGCATATCATGGTTTTTTAAATGGGGGCATTAATCAGTTTGGATATAGAGAAAATCTGACTGAGGGACATAGCAAGTCCACAGAATTTCTGCAGAACATGGGAAGAATACTGACTGGTCCGTGACTGAGCCTTTTATTTCCGTTACTAGCTGTATAAGATGCTCAGAGTTCTCTTGTGACAGCAAAGATAAAAGTAAAGGTACAGAATTGAAACTAATCAAGCGGGTAATGTTGATTATGGCTGCCAAATTAAGAGCTAGCATCCATTGACTTCTTCAAGATACAATGTTTTATGTAAAAATATGTGCATTACAGGTTTACTACTTTGACTTCAATTGTACAGTAAGTCAAGGGTCTCAACAAGAATATCCATGTGGAAGTTGATTACCAAAAGTATGCACTGGTTTGTAAGTTGCCTTTACTGTTGAGGTTTTCGTTATTAATGTAACTTGTTTGAGATTGAAATGTGCACTGAAGGAGATACTAACATAGTCGCAAATCCTTCATAGAAGAAATCACTCTGATTAGTTGTGTACTGGCCAATATATGTATTGCTTCACTGAACCTTTTGTTACGGAGTTTCCAGGTAAGTGGCTCTCTGCATTTCTTAAAGAACGCCTTCGATCCACATCTTCATTGCAGAACGCCGGCATACGCCCTTTACTGTTGAAACGTCTGTTCGTTCGTTTGTTCTTCGTTCTTCATCCGGTGAAAGTAAAAAGAGTAGTCATTACCCCAGAAATAAGAGTAGCGCAATCCACCTTTGTTCAAGTGTCACGGTCTCAAGGTTCCCATGATTGAGGGAGAGGGAGTGTGCTTGATCGAAGAAGACTGTCCAAAGCTATCTAATGTTTTCGGAACATTCTCAGGGACGGGCAAGGCGGTAATTATGCTGATTTCTTGAGCATTCTCAATTTAAATGTGAAAAGTTGTTAGATGGGGAGATGCAATCTCGTCCATTAGATCTAGAGTCGATCAATGGATGTAATGAGAGAATCTCTTACATAAATAGGGTGCACTGCCCTTCATTTGTAACTCTTAACTCAACAATACAAAGCATTTTCACCTAGAGCTCCTCTTTCTAAAATTCTCTTTACAATTTGGGTGAGGGAACAATTGATCTTGTGTTGAACACAAGCATGATTCATTTTTCTTCCATTCCCTATAACCTAATGAGAAAGTTTCACTGTGAATGCCATAGTGAATCTCTTCGAAGAGATGAATTCCTACAAATATGGTCATGATTATCCGGTTGGAAAACAATCACTTGTATCCTAGTCTAGTAAGCACGTTTTTGATTTAAAGGTCTATTTACTCCCCTTTTAGTATTGTACCTTTTTCCACGGAACTCTTTGACCATCGATGCTTTTGTGCTGAGTATAATGCTTGGACTAGAAATACTAAAAACTCTTTGACTATCAATGCTTCTTTGTTGAGTTTTATACTTGGGCCAGAAATACTCGTGTGTGGAAGTAGACATTTGAGCACATCTAAAAGCCTTCCATACATGTTCCGCTATTCAATACAATGAATAGCATGCATTGATTCTAGTGATGCAGCCATAATTATAATGCAAACTTACTTGACTTGTCCAACAAAGGAACTTCTAACAAATGTTTCCTGCCAGCTTTGCTTAAGCATTTGTGCCGTGCCGTGGAAATATGTACAATACTAAAGGGGGACTGGATAGTCCTTTATATGAATGCGCTTACTAGACCAGGATACGAGTGATTGCCTTCACCATGCTATGTTGTAATGCCAGCTGGATAATCATGAGCATATTTGGAGAAGTTATTTTTGCGATCTTGGATTTTAGTGTACTTGTCCAGAACGTGGATTCGAAGTGTACCTATCTGATCGTAATCGATTTCTAAAGGTCTACTTTTACTATGGAGCCATTATTCTGAACATTCATCAGATAATGGAGACACTTTGTCGACGAAACGTCCAACCGATCTACAAGACATGAGGTATGATTAGAAGAGAAACAACACAGAAATGAATTCACGCAAATTGTCAACTTCTAAGATTTTTAATCTATCAATCGAGTCAACCAGTAAGCCCAATTCCCTGAAGGCTTTCGTGTAAATTGCAACTTCGCATCCTTTCAAATTCAAGAACCTGGTCATGAACTTGGTTCCATAATATGGAATTTTGAGCCTCTATACATCCTCTCGACGACCTTGAGAATAACCATAGGGAACCATGGTTTTAACCGAATAATCATTTTCACTGAAAGGAGATGGTGGGAAAAAAAAAAAAAAAACCAAGACCTAGCAATCAGTAATGCGCTGATTGAGAGAGCTCACCCTCCGCCACCTTTACCATCTCCACTCTCGATCATCGTCTTGCCAACAAGCTGGCGGTTTCGGTAATTGATCCTTGCTCTCTCTATTTCCCAGTTCTTTCATGGTAAAATGGTGCCATCGATGGGAAATTAAAGTTATCGTCTTTTAAGTTGTGCAATGCTTGTACGTTTCCAATGCCGAACCCCTTTGTTGAGCTTTGTTATTCTTGGGATTTGAATTATAAAAGGAAAAAAAAAACACAATGTAAAGCTCAGTTCTTTTGTTTATAATTTGGATGCAATTCGACGACATTGGAAGTTATCGTTCTCGTGTCTCGATTTTCCATGTTTGTAACATGGAATTTAAGTAGGTCGTGTTTTTGTACAGTTGAGTTCACTTAAGCGGAGATCTCAGAGTGATCAGGACCCTGAGAAATTAATTGACTAGGCAAAAGCATGACAGGAATGGCGGCGGCGCGAGACGTGACAAGGGTGGGCGCCACGAAAGGAGCTTTGATAGGGAAGTTGGGGGCCATAGAAGAGAGCAAAGGTCTGACAGATGATGCCAATGGTGAAGTCCTCTAGATCAAGACATGCACGGTGGACCAGGCATCGATCTCTCTCACCTCGGCTAGCTGCAGATGCCAGAGGATGTGACGAGGTGTCCGGTGATATCCATATCCTATGAATTTATTCCTGTGGATGCAATGGCTTTTTGTGTAATTTCTGTTATTTTTCTGTGATTATCCAATCCTGGGATATCTGAAAGAAATAGAGAATGAATTTGTCATATTAATTCCATTGCGCCAAAAAAAAAAAAAAATTAAATACTTGTACCTTCTGTTAAAGTATGTTTATGTTTAATGTCGTAGCTTTTATTAGTGCTCTCGTTTTTTCCCTATTCACTCTATGCCTAAAGAAGGATTTGGCCTCTGATAAGCTTCTGACCTTGGGGTGAATACAAGGAAAACTAATAATGTAGAATGCCTAGCAGGCTTTAAGGCTGTGGAATGAACATAGCTTTATTTATCCTAAATTTCCAAAAGGTAAACCCGTCTATTAAAGGCTGCAGGTGGACATTCGCCGTCTAATCAGTGTTTTGCAGAGAATTGTGTAGTGAGAACTCGTAATTGCACTCGACTTATGTCCCATTGTCTTTACTAGCAACCCTACATTTTCTGTTTACTTTATATCTCTTATGTCCTTATGTCATATTTGAATAGAATGCTCTAGAAAGATTCAATGAGTGGGGCAGTAGCACATTGCTTTCGAGACTCATTTTGGTCATTGTCACCATGCTAAGAAGGATAATTGTAGTGGTCTTTCCTCAGAAAGTGAATCTGTTTACAGTTGCCTCTATCCTCTGATTTGATGTTTCACAGATCCTGAGATTGCAGTTCCTTTTTGTCTTTCGGGTGTCAAATGAAAGATAAGCTGCTGTCAAACATTCTGATTTTCAGCTGTTTGTTAGTGATGACTTACCATAAGATTTCCCTCTAATGTTTAATTCTTATTTATCTACTAGACACATATGAAGGATTCACGCATCATCCTTCTTATGGAAGCAGCAGTTTGATGTGTGTGCTCCAGTGCATCTATTTATTCTCTGGTTTTTTCCTCTGGGCATGTGTAGAAAGATGAGTCATGTGCAGAAGAGACAAGTTGATGACTGAAAAGATAATTGTTGTGCCTATCAGTTTTATCATCACATATCTTTGATAAGCCAACATATCATCCTTTACTCTCAGAAACATTAAGTAAAGATCATGAACTATTTTTAAGTGTGTTTTCCCCTTGAAAAAAGTGTGATGGTTTGCTTTTTTTCAGAATAAACAAAGCTCTTTTAGGTAGGTTAATTTTGATCATACCCATTAGATGCACTATGAGGACTATGAGCTGCAGTTCTGCACTGATTATTTTCTAAGATTAATACTGCTAATAAATGTAAATGCTAAGTCCATAATTATTGCAGAACATGATATACTATTTCTTGTAGTTTAGACTTATATATTTGTATATCCATAACTTTAAGCTGGGAAGTGGAAACTCCTTATTTGTGGTTTTTGGGGGAGCTTCTAGATACTCAAGCACACAACAGCGAAATCTTCATTCATTGAGAAATCTGATAGATCATTTTCTTGTTAATTTTTTATGTGGATATGTACTTGAAGATTCATTCATGCGTCAAAGGTTTTTTCCTTGGACTTCAAAATTGTTATTTTAACTCATGATGTTTTTGCTGTTAACGTTGATAGCGTGTCTTTGTATTGCAGGGATCGTGAAATTGACTCAGTGGCAAAGATGGAGGCTGCTAAGAAGGCCTTGGAGGAAAAGCAAAAGTTGATATTATTTATTTTCCAGGTCTTCTAGCATGATTTATTTTATAAATAACTTTTGAATCTTGAGGGTTTATAAAAAGTAATAGCATAACGTGACAATTCTACTTCTGTTCTTGTTGTCTGAAGTCTATTGCCATTTGTTCTTTAAAGTTGCTTGATTTGGTGCTCTGGTATACATGTATATGATTTTAGTCTCATATTCTCATTTGCAGGAAAAACCTTCATTTGAGCTATCTGGAAAGCTCGCTGCTGATTCAAAGTGAGAGGTGAGATTCATTTCAAGGTTTATTTCACCTCATGGTTTATTGTCTCCCTTTCTTGGTTTTGATGGGCCTTATTAAATTTCAAATCCACAGATGGGAGATAACTCTGTTAAAGTTTGTTATCCCCTCATAGATCATACATGTTGTCGTACATTTGCTTTTCCCTTAATATAAATTCACGTAACATTTTTTGCATTTCTGAAGCTGCATAATGACAAGATGGTGCTCAGGAGGTCCCTTTGGTTGCATGTGTCTAAATGATTGTGTTCCTTATGCATTGTATACGTACTCTTGTAGTAATTAGCGAGAATGTGCATTGACAATCTGTCAATGTGGAGTTTGTTCCAATTGACATTCATGGTGCAGGCTTCATGAAAATTTTTTCAGATGCTTTGCAGAGTGCCACTACTTTTTATACTCTTCCAGTTTTGAAGGTTGGGGTCATCTTTGCAGGCGTGACACTACTTTTTAATGAACTGCCCAAGGCTCGTCAACCTGATATGAGATGGAGACTTTATGTTTTCAAGACTGGGAAAGTGCTTAATGGTAATCTCTAGACATTCTTATGATATTGGCTTTGTTCTGGCTTTTCAAGACTCTGTATTTTATTTTATACATTGGTGGAAACTAGCTGTTTTCTTTATATTGACTTGTTAGTACACTGATGGTCTATATGCTTATTTTGCCATCTGGTGCTCTTTTAGTTGGCAATTGGCTTTTAATCTCTATATGAAGTAAAAGCCAAATCTTTTTTGCCACTAAAAGAGCTGTTTTGCATCTCTGTGACATTTATAGTTGAATTGGAAATGTGATATCACCAATCATCCCATCTTTATTGTGGTATTCCTTCTTTAGTTATTTCTTCTGATTTTTGGTTGAAAAATGCAACATGTAATCTTTGCATTAGTTTTCCTATCCTTTATTCAGTAAGCCGATTTCTTTTAAGCCCTTTAACCACACTGAAACACGTACCCCAAGTAAAAAAAACCCCAAAATGAAACGCTTATCATATGTGTCTTAATGCTGCATGAAAGGTTTCTAGTTTTTTCTATTGAATGGACACAGTTCTTTGCTACTAAAAAGCTGTCTTCCATCTCTGTGACATTTATAGCTGTATTGAATGGACATGTGATGTCACCAGTCATCCCATCTTTATTGCGGTATTCCTTCTTTAGCTATTTCTTCTGATCTTCAGTTAAAATATAAAGGCTTTTGTTCTTATATGCATTCAGTGACCTGATTTCTTTAAGACCTTTAACCACACTAAACACACGCACACACACCAATTAAAAAGAACCACACTATGAACGCTCAGTGATATGTTTCTCAATGCTGTATGAAAGGTATTCAGTCTTCTATAATGTCTTTGGATCAGCCATAGGTGCATCGTTGAACAAATATGAGAATTCAGGGGATGCCTTGAATATTAGTTCGATGGTAGTGAAGTCAACATTATTATGACCAAAAAACAAAAAAAGAAGTCAACATTATTTAGCATCTTTATGCTGCTTCTCATTATGCCATTGGTGTGGTCCAAGATTATCAATAGATTTGATCTTTGCAAGAATATTTACTTTCTAAAATATAATTAGGGAAACTACTCTGTGCTTGTCATTGTAGACTGTGGACTGATGATGTGGGGAATTCGCTATTCATAGAGACTCGATCTATTCATCCAGAGCAAGCTTACTTGTCAAAGTTCTGCTGGACTAGTGTCAACCCTTTGAGCGAACTCTCTTCTAGCTTCCAGCTTCCAGCCAAAAGTACAACTCCTCATTGACAAGAAGTTTTGTTTTCCTTGATGACCATGTCGTCAGTCTATAATGTCTTTCAGCTTTTTATTTGCAGCTTTTTTTTTTCTTTTTTTTCCTTATGTTATTGACCGTTATTGGCCATTATTTTAATACATTGCATGTTTTGTGTCATTAGGGTTGCAAAAATTTGTTTTCCCTGACGATAGAGCAATTTTCTCTTTACTTCTCTTCACAGTTCCTTTGCTGGTCACTTGCAAGTGATGCTACTTGTGTCTGCTAATTTTAATGCTACTTGTGAACAACTGGCCTATTATCCATTTGAAATTGATGACCAATCACAATATAAAGATTTACTGAAATATTTGGGTTGTTCTTCTGTCACACATCTATAACGTAATTTATCAATTTGGAATAAACCAACTTTAATTTATTGCTCAGAATAAACCAAACTTTGATTTATTGTTGAATGTATTGGCGTTACCATGGTCTGCTTACATGAATGTACTGGAACAGAGCCTCTTTACATTCACTGTCAAAGCTGCAACCTTGTCGGAGATATCGCAGATATTCCCACAGACCACCCATTTTGTAGCAAGCAACATGCTGTCATTCAATTTAGGTATAGTCTAGCGAATAATATTAGAAATATAAGGATTTTATATGTCAGAAATATTATTTATATTCTATATGTCATGGTCGAGTTTGGAGTATAGAATAATGCTTATTCCATTTTTTCTCAGGCAAATAGAGAAGGAGCAACCTGATGGCACATAATCAAAGCACACAAGGTTAGACTAGAATAGTATTATTCATAATTGCTTGCAGTAATGTAAAATTACTATCATTTGAATCATGAACTAATTTTTTCCTTTCTTTGCACATTGCAGGCCTTATTTGATGGATCTTGGAGGCACAAATAAGACGTTTCTAAATGTTAGCAACTTGGCAGAAATTAATACCTTTTTAAATTATTGTTAGGATCATCATGGCCTCTCAGGTGATTCGTATTCTTTTCTAGTTATGTTTTCATTACAAGGATTATGCATTTGCAGGAGAATCCCATTGAATATCAATGATATTATGAATTATTTGGAAAGGACAACATTTAGTTCAGTAACAGCAAGGAAGTCATCAATCAATGCCCAACTGTTACGTGGCTTGTATTGTGTGAGTTACCACGTCAAAGCTGCACATATCGCCATCCTTTGTCCACATAGTTGAAGCAGCTATTGTGATCTTTTGGCTGTTTATCATTCGTCTTCTCTGTTGTCGTATTCAATGTCTGTAACTGCTGCTGTCTTCTCTGGATCATGAACATCTGTTTTATGTGGCTTGTATAGAGTAAATTCTTAGCAATTTAATATTCTTGGTCTTTTAGCTGAATTTTAGAAACAACTGTTGTAAACTTGCAACATGATGTGTGAATTCTTAGATTTATTATTCTTGATCCTTTAGCTCAATCTTAGAAACAGCAGTGGTAAACTTGCAAGATCATTTCATCTTGTTTGGAGATTGAATTCTTGTCCTGCTATACTGCTCCAAATGCTTTTTTGGGTTGTCAATGCCTATAGTTCAACTGCTTCTTGTCTGATTCTTGCAGCCGGGAATATGTATTGTTGCAAGAGAACTCTGCAGGCTGATGACCATGGTTTTATTCATATATATATTCCAGCACATTCCTGCTTCCGAACAAAAACTGAGATGTTCTTCTAGTTAATGATGGAGGCGTGGTCATTGTAAAGAATCCATGCATGAGGGCCCATAGCAAACCTTATCCGTATTGTTGGTTCCTAGCACAAGTACTCTACCTTGTCTGTATTTTTCCATGTGGAGATCTGCAGAAGATTTCCGTGTTTGCCGCCGCCTCCTTCCCTCCCTCCCTCCTAAAGTTGCTCTTATTCGACTTTGCCTGGAATTTTTCTGCTCTTTCACTTTTGAGTTAAGACAGATTCATACGAGTGCAAACTTTAGTAGAAGGCTCCATCTTGTAATGGCTGCTTGGCGGCTTTGGCGTGAACGAATATATGGCTTCTGTTTTATGTTCCTAGCGGAATTTGGTTGAGGAATGACGAACAGATTGTGATTTCTCGACAGTTTAAAGATATAAACTTCAAACTGTGTAATAACTATAATTTTTAATCCTGATGCTAAAAATAATATTTTAAAAGCTGCTCTTTCTATGTCTAAAAATAATAATGTTAAACTGACATTTGTATCCACAGCAAGAGGGCTATTTTCGGTCATTGCTCAAAAGTCTGTCGCCGTTGCCAAATTCCACGAATTAGAATGTTTGGTTGGGACGTCTCCGCCATGCCCGCGCCTCTCATCTTTTTAAGCATCATGTATTTTTGCATCTTTTCTTTTTTGAAAAATAACTGTCAACTTATTCATATTTTCTTGCCTAGTTAGTTTTGTCACCTCACCAGTACCTCACCATTACATGGAAGAGGCATGCTCAGAATACATCATTCACACTTTCTGGCTTTTTGCACCACAAGTATGCAGGGAAAAGTATTAGAAAATTTTTAAATTTATTATATGGATATCAATTTAATTCTAAACGTTTCGATTATATCAATTTATTGATATTAATTCAATCCATTTGAGCAATTTAGGTCGAAAATAAGTGATGTGGATGTTGATTATTTGATGTGATATGATTGACGTTGACGTTGACATTTTTAATAACATTTAAATATATTTTGTTTTTCCTTTTCTTTATTATTATTTTTCCTTCATTTTGGCCCGTGCGGGTTGAGGCGCTCACTAGATCTGGGCCTTTGTGGCCTTGTCAAAAAGAAAAGAAAAGAAAAGAAAAGAAATATATATACATTTTAAAATATTAACGTCATTGATTGTGTTATGTAGGCTGTGCTACATAAGAATGCTGATGTCTACGTCGATGATTTCCAGTGGCAGGGCATCGAGTACATATATTTTTACCAATTAACTAATGATCAAATTAACCAACCAAAGTTAACTTTAGTCATTATGTAGGTTTAGAATTAAATTGATCTAATTGAAATTTTTAGTATTGAATTTATATCAATATAACTAAGGATTTTTTGGGTACTTATTTCCAAACATGCATGTTCAGATGGCAACATAAACGTGGCATTTCCCTACAATGGCAGTCCATTTTATCCTTTTGAAGAAGTCGGAAGAACGAGAATATGGCTTTTGATGGCAAACATCAAGTTCGACGAGCGTGGCATTCCATTTCACTTTACGTTATTTCCTATCCTTTATATAGTACTTCATATCCTAAGGGCTATGTGGTATCAAAGCCAGGGGGAGATATATTGATTAGCTTCATATTTTTTTAATAGGTTTGTCCACCTAGAACCTTCCTTAGGTGAGGTGTATCAAACTAGCAGTAGTTTAGGTAGTAAAATCTTGTGGGGTAGTAATTGGTCAGCATTGGTTGGTAGCCTAGGAAGTGTGAAAACAAACTTATTAAAATGGATTTATGAAGAAGATCAATATATTTCTCTAATTATGTATCACATATGCCTTTAGATTAAGGTCCTATATATAGGGAAGAAATAAACATAGAAGATTTCAATAAATCTATAGAAGATTGTAAAATTCCAAAGTTCAACTTGATCAAATTTATAAACAATCAAAGTTTAGATTTTTGAAAAAAATCAGATTACGTAATCACAACCGAAGAAAGAGATTTGCCCCTTTCTAAATCCTTTGAAACAATTAGATTATTAAATCAAAACTCTCTTAATAAACATATGCAAAAATATAATTATATTCACATAGGGTTAGTACAAGTAGGTATTAAGCCTCTTACCAAAGAAGCCTTAAATGCTTCCAATTTGCTAGCATTGTGTGATGCAAAATTACTAAATTTCAAAGATTCCCTTTTAGGAACATTTGAAACAAGTCATCGTAATGGCTCAATTCATTTTGATTGTTATCCAAATTTTTCTATATCACTCACAATTCCAAATATTATTAAATCTCTAACTCTTCAAGTCAAAACACACAATTACAAAATAGCCGAAGGATCAACTGCCTTAGCTCTTGTCTATAGAGTTCACTATAAAGCCATGATTTTATGTTTTGGGATAAATGCTTTTAAACATAGTCCAAAAGGAGAAACTCTTTTACTCCAAACCGATATCACCAGAGCCAATACTATTATTTCTAGATCTATAAATTGGAATGATATTGTTTTACCCGAACAATGGGAGTTGGAAGACCAAACTCCTCCAAAGGCTGTTTGTAATAGTGAACCAACAAATATAGTTCAACATTTTGAAGGAAAAATAACTATTCAATTCCAAGAAGATAATTTGATATAAAGTCTATCCCTTACTCTTCCTCTAGGAGATCAGTTGATCTCCATATAAACCTCTCTCCTATAATTACTCTTCTACAAAAAAAAAATAAAAAATCATGATGGAATTGCAACTTCTAGTCAACCCAATAATCCCAGTATTAGTGGTCTTGATTATCGATATGGAATTCCTAGGCCTATTTATCAACAAGACCAAAATGAACAAAATTTTGATAACTTAGACTCTCCTACTTATTTACAAATAGTAGATCTCAAGGTTCTTGTTCTTGAAAAAGAATTTGAACCTAACTGTGAATCTTTAAATAAAGAATTTAATTCGGAAGAAAACAAAGAAATCAGATGATGGTTTTTTAATACTTTCCATAAACAAGCCAAATAAATTAAAGAAAAATATTATGATTTTCTCTATGAACATGGAACCTATATTTTCTTTTATAACTGGTTTGAAAAATATTTTCTCCAACCTAAAGAAATTTATGTTTTAGATCATGCTTATAAATGACAACTCGGTAATAACCAAAGTATAGAATCTAATCATCCTCCTTTGAGAAAAATTAGTATCCAGCATAGGGATAGTGAAATCATTGCTACTCCTTTCCGAATGGTAGCTCATAATGATGATCCCCAAACTTCAAAGATAATGCAATAAAATAATTACACCAACCAACATCTCCACACTATTGGCAATCAATTAAATAGAATAGAATCTTCCATTCAGTTATATTCTACTCAATTACCAAAATCTGAAACTCTTAAACCTCTGATTTTTAAATTTTTTGAATTTCTTAAAGCTTATAGCCCATAATTTGTTAAAGCTTTAGAAAATAGAAGGAGGTCTTTAGGAAAGATACCCATCCTGAACACTCTTAATGTTAAAGGACCTCCTCCAATAGAAGAAACTTATAGGATAAGAGGTATAGTTATCAATGATACTCCTAACCAACTAAATGTTCTTGAAAAATCCAATGAAGACTCTGAAAGGAATCAATTCTTGAAATAAATAGACTTTTATGGAAAAACCCCCCAAAAACTTTACTATCAAAGGACCACTCCTCCACTGACAAAAAAAAAAGGACCACTCCTCTTGATATTGTTCTCAAAGAATCATCACAAAAGGGTTTAAAATAAGTATTCTCCCGATGCCATTTATAAATGAAATATAGATGGTGTCTTAGAAAATAATACTATTAATATTCTAAATCAAATGGTTATGATAGCAAATGCTTATAAAACTCAACAAGAAGTTTCTGATTATGCTGGTACTAACCTTTTAGTAGCTAGATTTACAGGACAATTAAAAGGTTGATGGAACAATTATCTTACCGATGAACAAAGAACTCAAATCTTAAATGCATATAAAATAGATGAATATGGATAGCATATTGAAGACATCAATGGGAAAGCTATTCGAAATGCTATATGTACTCTCATCTATTCTATATCACAATATTTCATAGGGGATCATTCCCATATAAGAGACATAAATCAGGATATTCTTTCAAGCATGAAATGCAAATCTCTAGGGAAATTTCAAGAATAAAAGGATCTTTTCTTGCAAAAGGTTTTGCTTAGACAAGACTGTGACCAACCCTTTTGAAAGAAAAAATTCTTAGCTTGCTTACCTCATCTGATAGGAGATTAGGTTCGAAATAAAATAAGAGAAGAATATGATGTTCAAATTCCTTATCACTTATTATCATATGGAGAATTAATTTCTTATACTTATAAACAAGGAACTCCAATGTGTGATTCAATAAAATTACATAAACAATTAAAGAAAGAATAATTACTAGGCACTTAAGATTTAGGAGATTTTTGTGCATAATATGATCCTTCTTACACTCCTTTAAAACCAAAGTGCAAAGGAAATTGTCCTCTTGAAAAAAGAAAACCGAAAAATTGTTACAAAAATAAATCACAGACCAATAAATAAGATAAGCCCAAACAAAGACCCACAAAGAAAATTAACAAAGACATTAAATGTCACGGTTGTGGGAAAATAGGGTATATTTTTAAATATAGCCCAATAAACAAAAGATTAAATGAACTCTCCATAGATGAGGAGACTCTTTACCCAACTTAATAACATCATGGTTGCCACAAATGATGATTATTCTTCAAAAGACTTTCTTGAATAAGCGGGTAGAATGGGACTGGAGATGCTACTGTAGAATGGGACTGGAGATGCTGCTATAGAATTCGTCCCAAAGCCAAAAAAAGTAAAAAAATCGTCCAAGCCTTGGTTATAAAAGGGAGTGCAGAAGAAGAAGGGGGCATGGTTTGCCTTCAGCTTACTTGCGTTCTTGTGTTCTTGCCTGCGTCCTAAAAGCCTCCTTTGATTACATCCTTCACTTTCATATAAACATTTCTTCGATCACTTTTAATCACTCCTGATTACTTGTAAACATATCTTTGATCACTTGTAATAATTTTCAATCACTTATATCAGCTATCTGTAAGTTTTCTTATCACTCAATAATATAACCAATAAAGTTTTGGTCAGCATTATCACTTCATATTATTTTAAGTGAGATCTCTATTTGCGAACGGACTACCGCCCTTGTAGAATGTCACATTTTGTCACATTTTCTTTTATGATGCATATAAGTGGGATCTCTGCTTGAGTGTTAACTCCTATATGAGATCACATAGTTATTACTGTTTACGCATATTAGTGGGATCTCTACCCGAGTGTGAACTATCACTCCTACGTGAGATTACATTGTTATTACGTTTTATGTCATTTTATGATTGAAATTATAATTAGCTTAATCTTCATCTATATTTCGTTTCTTGACGTAATTCATTTCTTATTTACTATTATTATCACTCTTGAATTATTATACTTCATATTAAATAATTTCACATCTATACATATAGATATATATGTATTGCCTTGCTGAACCTTTTGTTATGGAGTTTTCAGGTAAGTGGCTCTTTGCATTTCTTACGGAACGCTGTCGATCCACATCTTCATTGCAGAACGTAGTCTGGCATATGCCCTTCACTGTAGAAACATCTGTTTGTTTGTTCTTTGCTCTTCTTCCGGTGAAAGTAAAAAGGGCAGTCGTTACCCAAAAAAATCAGAGCAGGGCAATCCACGTTTAGCTTATACAGTAAGTACTCAAGCATAACCTAGTTTCCTTATCATTCCCCAGGATTCTAATGGGAAAGTTTCACCGTGGATGTCATAATGAATCTCTTAATAAACTTTTTTGTCGTTAAAAATATATTGACACTTTGCCATGTAAGGGGAAGAATGTCATTACATCCATTGCCAAGTATGTCATACATTCACCACTGAATGGTTGATGATTTGATTGCACAACTATCTGCAAGCAAATATTTCCGCCCTTCAAAAGGCAATGTGTAAAAAATTCTTTATACCGATAATGGGCCTAACCAAAATCCTCTCCTATATGTCCTGCAAATGGCCAAAACTCCCATGCTATTTCATTTTTATTGAAGTAAGATAAAGGCCCTCATGTAGGAAGTTTAGTTTTGAGTCAAAACTTTGGATTAAAACGAGTTCATCTTTCAATATGCTATCCACTTTGTTTTTCTCATCCTTTTAAAGATAATAGTTGTATTGTTTCGCATGGTGCTGTCCTACAGTGACTACGTATAAAATCTTTCTATAAGTAGTGAACTTCAGATACCAATATCACTGCGTTTACAAATGAATAGAAGTAAATAAATTGAGGAAAAATACCTACTAAAAGGGAAATAACAATTAGCAAACTAGTTGCCAGTACTTTATTTTTGACCGCTGAAGGATAGCCACTTACTAAATGTAAAAAAAGACGGAATATAACATAATTATAAAACAAAACACTTGAATAAAAAAGTTTGAGAGTAGGCTGTTAAATTTGTATAAACTACTATAATAATAAGGTGCATAATTCGTCAAATTTCTTGTTATTTGTCAATGATGACAAATTTTACTCAACATTCATTCTTTTTCCACAAGAAAAAAAAAGAAAAAAAAAAGAAAAACCTTTGTAATGTCTCTTACGGCGACATAAACACTTATTCTCAGTGAACAGACTGAAGAAAAAGAAAAACTTCCTCAACCTTCGGTATAGTACTTCTATGTATTCCCTGCTGCTGCTTCAACCCAAGAACAGGGCTAATCTTTTCGTTGCTTCCTATGTACTCCATGAGCCAGTAAACTACGAGGCTATGTACAAGAGAATCGTTCATGTGCGTCTAATCAGTATCCTATGGCTTGTCCTGTCCAGATGCAGGATGAATCCTAAATCAGTGTCGAGATGCTATTTGCAATATGAGCGGCGAACGGGCTCTCCGGGAGATGAAGTCCTTGACTGCAAATGAATCAGCACCGTGAAAAGAAGACCATGAACCAGAAAAAAGAATAAACTGTGATGATTTGATCACAATGGTGACTGCACCTTGATTAATCCACAGTGACAGGGACTTAGATGCGTATTGAGTGGTGTTGTGATAAAACCAGGATCGTGGATTCGAAGTGTACCTGTCCTGATCGTAATCGTAATTGGTTTCTGAAGGCCTACTTTTGTCGCCTACTATGGAGCCATTATTCAGAACATCCATCAAATAATGGAGACACTCTGTCGATGAAATGTCCAACCGATCTACAAGAACACGAGCCATGAATAGAAGAGAAACATAATAACACAGAAAATGAATTTAGTCTAATTGTCACCTTCTGAAATTTTAAACCTATCCATCGAGTCGACAATGTAAGCCTGATTCCCTGGAGTTTTTCTTGCTAATTGCAACTTCGCCAGACGCATCCTTTCAAATTCAAGAACCTGGTCATTGTCTTCCATAATCTGGTTCTGGAGGAATTTCGAGCCTCTACATCCTCTTGGCACTATGAGACGGATAAATAATTAGATTACAAACACTGCTCCATGGAGAGACCCAATATACGCATTGCAGAGGTCCAGGAGGAGGATAAACAATTACTGCTTACTTGAGTGAAGCCTGGAATCCATGGCAGAGTAATGTGACATGTGATGAAATGAAGACTCATAACCTTCATGGTATTTCCTGCACGAATGCATAAGAACAAGGTCGGTGAACATGCAAATGTTGAAAGTACAACCACATGAATATTCGCTTTTATCAAGTTAAGTTTATATGTGGAACGGCCAAAATAAGGTCATCAAAATATAAAGTGGGCTTAAATCCATACATGAACTTCCCTTGTGCTTGAAACACAGAAAACTTGTGTTCATTTACCTGTCAATGAGCTTCGACTTTTCTTTGTATGGTTTTACAAGAACACGAGCCCCACAAACAAAATGAGGATTTCCTTTTGCCAAAATCATTTGCACGGTATCTGAATTGACAAATGTTACGAACCCAAACATTCGCTTGTGCTGGCAGGGAATCCTCACGTCTTCAACTGGCCCAAAAGTGCTACCCAAGAAGGCATGGGAGGAAAAGAAAATCATGAAAATTGTGAAGACATTATGCTTAGAAAGAGCATTTGAGTCTTGTAGAAAATCAAATTACTTGAAGTAGTTGGAAACGTCTTCTTCAGTAAACGAGCTCTCCGCAGGAAATGTTAGATATATCTGCCGTGATTTACTGTGGACTAGACCAGGGTCGCCTTTCTCATTCCGAGATTCCATAAACTTGGCTGCATCTTCAGCTAAAATTACAGCATGCTGCCCATGAGGTCTGCAACTCAATCCCAAAGTGCATCAGAATGTGCACAGAGAGACATATTCCGCAAGAACAAAATTAACCAACTAGCAAACCCGTTACAGCTAAGAAATTAGGCAACGCATGCAGCGGAAACAGAACAAAGAAATGCACCTGTCAATCAGGCAAATACTGCCCAGTCTGGAAAGAAGTCTGGTCAAACTATGACCAGCTTTACCGTGTCTCTGGCTCTCAGTAAGATACCCTTCTGCCTGAAGAACTTTGCCGTACTTCTCGTAGTATATCATAGGCAAAGAAGCAATTGAAAGAGGATTCCCTCTCCTCGATCTCAGTATCTCGATAATTTCCAGCTCTAACTTCTCGAGTGACCCTGATGAGAAAACTTGGTCCTCATCGTTTGCCCTTGAAGTGAAGAAGCCGTCCAGAAAAACTTGCTCGTGTAAATACCTACAGTTGTTCCCGTGCTTGCAATAGCCCTTGTTGAAGTAGTGGCAAGTCTTAACTGGGAATTCAGGCATGCTCATATGATGATGATTGCTTGGTCTTGCGCTAAAATTGCCTAATGCAGTATCTGCAAAGTAGCATTCATTCGAGAACTCTGTGAGCCCTAGGTTGAGTTGCTCCATTGGTTCGTCCAAACCCAGGAAGCGTGCCTCGTTTGGGACTTCAGAGATCGAGTCTGGATACCCCAACGGCATATAATCTGATTGATGCTTGGTTACCACCTGTCGACCCCAGTAAGGAGATGGAACCCTGAAGGCTGATGGTACATGCTGAAAAGCCACGGGCTTTAGAGGCAAGAAATGCATCGGATGCTCAGACGGCACTTGGTTCATGGATGGTGATATGGGGGGAGATGATGATGTAAGCGCCAACTGTTGGAGTTCGGTTTTAGCTTTGTGTATGATATCCTGAATTAACTTGTCAGGGCCCAAAGCTAACCTGATCATCTCTTTGTCGCACTGGTCTTGTATGAGGAGATAGCCTATGATCTTCCTCACATTCTCCGGCTCTAGCTTCTGGACCCTATCGAAAACAATCCTAGTAGACTCCTGAAAATCCATCTTTCATCGACACCTTATATCTATTTACTGCCAAACGGAGAAATAAAAAATGTCATGTCATATTAGGTAATTTTAAAACTACAGAAAAGTAGAAACTAAATGTACATAAAGATTACTCACATAAAATGCAGGGCATAAAATCAGGCTACATGGCATGGCAGCAGCGAAGTACTTAACCAAAAAATCTAATAGGTTAAGGAAAGAAGCGATATTAGCATATCAAAAGTCAGCACGCAGCCTCAAGATGGTTGCAGATCTAGCCAATCATGGACCAAATTTGTTGGCGGATTTGGATAGAAGTGAAAAGGGTATTTTACACTCTAGCTGAAAGAATCCCGTAAAGATGAGAATATAAGACTCATCACACCAGAAAAGCTTAAAAAGATCATTTCATTGAAGCCAAGCTCAGTGCCAATGTAATCGACACATTTATTCCCCAGCCAAAAAATGGAAAAGAATTATAAAACATTGAAGTATGGATGCAACCCTAGAAAGGACACAATCGATTGCCAGAGCACCAGCAGACCCCAAAATGGGGCTCTTTCCAAATCTGGGATACAACCACATAGTACTATCCAGAATGTTAAGTCACATATATAGGAAGAACAGCTATCTCTCCAAAACATTCAATTAAACAATCATATAGTATCTTCTTTTCCCAAATCTCACAGACAGTGCCTCTGACTATAGGCAGCATGCCGATAAATACAGACATCAAGAGAAGAATAGAAACACAGAGAAAGTAAAGGAGCAGAGGAGAGTAATAAACACTCGACAGACACCCCCAGAAGTTTGAAATCCAACATTTTCTGTTCCCTGAAAGAACCCAAATACAATCGCTTTCAAAGCTAAATGGACTAATAAAAATGAATTTCTAGAGAAACCCAGAAAAGGTATGAAGTTAAAAAGAAAATCCCAAATATACGGGTCTTCATGAAGTTTATTCCTAACAAAGAGAGAAGCATGTTTAGCCATTTCAATAAGCAATCACAAGAAGCCACTGCAGAGAAACATTCAGCAAAAATAAGTCGTGAGGGTGGTGCGAATGAGTAGCAGAAAGGGAATACAGATCCATAAAACGTACCATATCATTTCTTTTCAGAATCAGGAGACAAAGGAAGAGGAGAAGCATCTCCAAGAACTCCATGTTTCACTCTCTCTGTCTCGGTCTCTCCCTCATAGCTTTATCTGGGAAAAGGACATCATCTTAATCCAACCTGACACAGAGATTAAAGAACACATACTGACACTGTCTTCAGTAACGGGGAAAAAAGTAATAAAGAAACCTTTTTGGCTGTATTAATATATGAAACAACTCTGCAATATGGGCTTTTGATGGATGAAAGCAATAAATATCAGCATGACTTACTAGCAACTTGACACACTCTGACACGATATATATACCCAGCTTCTAGACCACCTTCAAAAAAGAGAAAAGAAAGAATTACAGCTAAATCACAGGAAACGAACTAAGCTACTTTTCAGCAACATTTTTCGTACTCGAACCAAACAACCTCAACTGAATGTTTTACTCGATTACCCTTTTCAAGTCTTAGAATTAAAGAAATGATTTAGTATGAGATTATTAAAAAAATTAAAAATTTCGAAAATGTGCTAGAACTGGAGTTTGAAGGACACATGTCCGCCAAATGCATCTTTTAGGTGGCACATACATGGATCAATTTTCTTGCTTCTGTGAACATGGACCGTTGGATCTTTCTTAGAGATTCAAAGAGAGGCACACAAAACACATATCTCAAGGCCTTATATGACCTTATCGAGAACATGCTCCTTGGGAGCATGCAGACAAAAAAAATTATTCATTTAGTCTATACATCGGATAACAAAAACGCTGTACGTCATTATAATTTTCAATTTGCAACTTTCTCTTTACAAATGAAAAGATATGTAACTTTGAAGTTTAAATCATTTTGCTGCATTTGATGATGTTATTTTGACCGCCTTCCCATTTGCTGTCTTGGATAAGAAGTCCCCATTGGCAAATTGGCATCGCTTCAATTTTTTTCCCTTGCCCTGTGCAGGGGGGTCCGCTCAATAATGAATTTTGAAGAACTACAACAAAGATTTTCATGGAAAATAAAGCTAAAAACAAATGAAATTAAAAAAAAAAAGGAAAAAAAAAAATAGTGAAGTGCAGCAAGTGAGAGTCAGGTATTTTGATGACAGAATTGGTCAAGACCTCAACCAAACCCATCTTTTTCGCTGATTTTTTTCACTGCTAAAAGTCAGCTCAGGACTTGCAAACCAAAGCGAGGGTGCGCTGATAATTTGAAGATGTAATTGGGGGGTCATTTGGGGAAACGTCTAGTGGCTATACTAATGAAGAAGCTGACCGGTTCATTCGCCGAAAAAGGCGTTTTCTCACTACTCGCCGGTCAACAAGTAAGGGAAGACCTCTTTATTGAGTCATTTGATGGCATTTAAGTTGATTTATACATAACATTTTTTGATTTGAATGAGAGAGAGAGAAGCGGTCTTTCTGTTTTTAGTTATCATAACACCTTTGCAATGAATTAAAAAGCAAGAAAAAACAAAAACAAAAAAGAAGAAGAAGAAGAAGAAGAAGAGAGAGAACAAGAAGTCATCATCTATCTTGATTGAATCTTAACCATTTTCTTTATCAGTGATTCTTGACCATTACACGACATTCATAGGGAATGAAATGTGAGGTATGTGTGATGAGGTGAACCTAGTAGTGTTTATATACTAAAGGTCAAAACCCGAGCATTTACACTCTTATACAACAATAAATCAAGATTCTGAGTGATCTAATAATGAATAAAGATCTTGCTATTGGAGATAAATTTAGTGTGGGAATGATTTTATAGCCCGATATTGGCTTTAATGATTGATTCAGGACATGCATGACAGTGATGGGTAATGTTACTATTGCACACATTTCTTTTTAAGAGTGTTGCTCAGCTTTCTAAGTTACCTCAATAGATCTTTGTCAAATTCCTGGGGACCCTAATTGAATTGACTTGATAATGATTGCTATCACCTGCCGTGAAGATGATAAGCATATTAATTTTATCACAAGTGGTCCTTATGGGCCCGTAGTAAAAAGTTTGTGTGGATGGTCTCAATCATTATTTTAAATCACTTCAACAAGAAGAAATCTCATGCTTCTTTAGATTAATTTTATTTATTTATTTATTATATATGTTAAACTTGGATGCTTTTGAAAGTGTTGGACAATGTTTTATATATATACATATGTATACATATACATATGTACATATACATACATAGAAAGAATTGATGTTTGTTGAGATTGCACAGCTCATTTATCTGGGGTGTCCTTGTCTTCAAATCTTATCTTATAATCTATAAATACCCAAAGGATTAGGAAAAATATAGCTGTTGGTGGGCCATAACCCTATCCACTGATTTGTATCTATAGTCGTTCCCCTTGTTTTGCTGATTTGATCTTTATGACTAGGACAGTAATTAAGGTTGCCGTAATATAAGCAAGCTGGAACGTTTCTTTTTCTTTCTTCTCTTCAATCTGTTTTACTGTTATTGCATCAATTATTGGAGAATCCGAGATGATTGAGTTCAACCATCTGCGTGCGTCGTTTTAGGCACAAAGATAAGACGAGCTTTCCCTATTTTGAAATATTGCAAGTCAACACAATATCTAGAGGTTTCAGAGAGAGACAACATGTCAACGTATGACAGACTCAACCAAAGGGACGCATGAAAAGGAAAGGAGGGAGAAGAAAATAAACGACGAAGTAATAATGGGTCAGGCTGGGGCGCATGTTTCTTTAGCATCACTAGATGCATATGGGTTCTTTTTTCCTGCAGATTATGCTGCTGCAGAGACAAGAACTAAGTAAAAGATCCAATTAAGGAGATAATAGATTTCTTCAAAAAAAAAGAAAAGAAAAATATGAGGATTTGGTGCTTGATTCCCATGATTAACTCCACGCAATTAGGAGTTATTTAATGCCCAAAAATAGATTACTTCAACGGAGGCATGATTGCATGCCATTTGTTATGGGTGGGAACCATGCAGAGATTGGTTAAAGTATCTTTACTAAAGTCATTGTATCCAACTGGAGTCCATCTTTAGCGAGAATTTAGGAACCTGAACAGTGATTATTTAGTTTCTTCACATGTTCTCACCTAAAATCATTGCTGTCTTTCGAGGCAACATATGGTGCCAGCTGAAGATCAACCCCCAGAAGGGGAGTGAAAACTCGAAAAAGGTCAGAAGAGAAAGCAAAGGACCAGGTGTAGTCGACGAGGAGGCATTTATTTTTGTCAATCTGTCATACAGTTTACTCATTATTAATTCCATGCCACAAGGACACGCAATGCACGCATTGTAATCTTCTTTCGAGTCCTTTGACTTTATTATACCTTATCCGATGGAGCGCAAGCTGAGTCAAACATTCACATTATAAGCTATGAAAGTATTAATTCTTTTTTTTTTTTTTCATTTCCCAAGCTCATTTTATTTTTCAGCTGATAATAACAATAATATTCGGAGAGATTGAGACAAAATAGGATGAGAGATGCGACAATTCATTATAAGGTCCTCGATGTTACACTGTCTATGACATTCGGAAAGAGCAATGTTTGTTTTGCAGGGAGATATTTCGTCAACTTCGACCAGAAAACCTAAAGCTCGTTATTGAAGAGCACGTGCTGTATTTATCTCTAGCGCCGCAAGTTGAGGCACATTATTGCCGTGCATGTGGTGGCAGTCAACATGTTTCGATATGTCTTTATCTCGTATACTGATCAATGTGCGAAGGTTGATGCTCTTTTGGGTATGATGGTGTCGTTCGTGGACATGTCTGGTCGGATGTTTAATGTTACCTAATTTGTTTCTCATTTTTCCCGACTGTAGCCAGCGAATTCATGAACATTGCCCTGAAAATACACCGCCAGATAAAATTAAGAAAATAAAATTGATTTGATCAATCGAACAATCCTAGATGGGCATTGATTTGGGTGTTTAATGCTCAAGAAAGAAAAATTCTGACAATCCTAGAATGGAGTTGGTTTAACTCACCATTTACCTTTAATTTAGCATCTTTTTTTATGCAGATCGGTGGAAAATGCATATGTCTAACCCGATATAAATGTCTGAATTAACGATTATAAAAAATTATTTGGTCAATGAAAGTATATAAAGCAGATAGGATGACCAGCCAAAACAAGTGATGTGCGACAATGTTAGTTGATAATTGCTATTTAATCTCAATTAGTTAAATTCCAAAACTTTGGCCTCCGATGATCTTAACTTCTCTCTCTTTTTGTGGTTCCATCCAAAATGAAGACAATATCCTCGAATATTTTCAATTAAGAACTTTGAAGATTATTAGGCTGCTCTACGACCAAAATGTTATCACTACTTATTCCAACACGTAACATACGATATATAAAAAAAATCTACTTCGATGCTATAATTCCGTTCACTAGTTAGGCCCAGTGTTACATTGTGGTACATTTGGACCTTCTCGGCCAGTTATGGGCCATCTGGAATGATTGCAGGACCAACCGCCTACTGGGCCCAATATTCTTGTACTTCCACATCCAAGTTCCACAATAATTTCCTTTTTGTTGTAAAATATCGCGTGGCGAATATATAATAGAGAAGAGATTAAAGAAGAGAAAGCAAGTGAACACTAAAAAGATAGTAGCAGATGAGAGAGAGCTTTATTTCTAATATCTCACCGCATTTGTCGTGTTTTACGTGTGATTGTGTTTTGTACATCAAAACTAAACTCCTATTTATAGGAGAAAAGAATGTACTTATCATTAATATCAATGTATCGAATGATACATGTACGGATATAAGGGAGACGAACGTTCATTGTATAGGGAGATGTACTTAGAACATTTGATACAAATGTACCATAATAAGTACATTGGATAAGATGAATATAATGAATATTCATTCATGTATTATATCCATTCATGTATTTCATAACACTTTTACGTTTCTTTTTTTTTTTTTTTTTTTTTTTTTTTTTCGGGGTAAACAAGTTCGCTAATATATTACTTTCATTTTCACAAGACTCAGTCGTTAGAGATGCTCAAGAAAAGTTGAAGTTTGATAATGAGAAGCCGATCAAATGAGGGAGGGGCTAAACTCGTTAAGCTATACAGATATCCCCACAAGTGGACCTAAAAATTGGTCCCAAAAATTAAGTCATTGGACGATGACCCAAGCAGGCCCAACGCTAGGCAAGGAATGGTGGACCAGGAGAAAATATTCAGTGGTTGCCAATCACCACGTCACCATCCTACATGGCGCGCACAATTCTAGGTGGCTCCACTAATAGTTCGACACGTGTCCTTGGACTTATACCCATTGAAAAATAGAAAAGTCAGAAGTTAGAGGATTTCTTTTTCTCTCTCCTCTGCTGCGGCTGAAAAGATACTCAGTAGAAGCATTAATTAATGTTGTTGCCACTCAAAAACCTCTCTCTTCGTTTCAATTTTCAAGCGCTTTTTGCCTTCTCTTTCCCCGAGTTGAGAAGAGAAAACACAGATACCTTCTCTCTCCTTCTCCGGCATGCCCGATTGCCTCCACCTCCACCTCTGCCTCACCACCCTACCCTTTCCCCAAAGCCTCGTCGGTTGCAGGTGCTAGTCAGATCTGTCTCTAGCACGACACCTCCTCGAAGACCCCCGCTGGGTCACAGCTGCTGGATCCCGAGTGCCCTTTGCCTCCGCCGTCACCTTCGGAGTTTCATCGGCGGCTACGATTTGTCAGCTCACTCCTCTCTCCCACCCACGCTCACATTGATCTCTTGGGACTGCCTCCACACTTCACGGGTTTCATCCTTAAGTGAACAGGAGTAGCATGGTGATTCTTACCTTTTGTGGGAGAGAATCTGGTAGCGATGGCAAGGGGATACGCTAATCAGTCTAGTGAAGACACGCGAGCGACCTGTGAAGGCGAAGAGCATCGAGACCCAGCAGTCACAAGCTTCTTTTGCTTTGGCTTCAAAATCGCTGGCATTGTGCCCGAGCCCGAAATCAAGAATGACCCACTTGCGGTTTCTATTGCCCGAGCCAAAAAAGCAACGACCCCGACAAACGAAGCGAGCGGCGTGTGAAGGCGAAGAGGGCTCGGGACCCAGCACTTGAAAACTTCTTCCGCTTTGGTGCCAACGCGTCCGAGCCCGAAAATGAAACTGACCCATTCGCAGATTATATCGCTGGAACCGGAAAGGTGACGATGGCGAAAAATGAAGTGAGTGGCGTGTGAAGGCCGAGAGGGCTCGCGACCTAGTAGCTGCAAATTTCTTCTGCTTTGGTGACGACGTGCGTGACCCAAAATTGAAATCGAGCCACTCGTGGTTTCTATCGTCAAAGCTTGAAAGGCGACGATGGCGACAAATGAAGTCGAAGTGGAAGAAGGAGCGCAAGAGCAAGAAGGCGAGGGTGTGAGGGCTTGAGGTGAGTGAGGACCGGGAAGGAAGACAAAGAGCTCCATGTTCAAACGTGAAAAGACCTGTGCAACGAGAGAGAGAGACAGAGGAGCCATTAATGACCGCTCAGCCTACTGCCGCTTGCAACTAGCCCGAAATCACGAGCGGCTTATGCTGTGTAAACATGCAACCCTGTATGTTTGTACATGTAAACAATGAATAGAATGTTGTGGTGCCTCAATGCGTTCCTTTTCATCTTCCCTATAAGGCCTATGATCAAATGTGAGCCTCTGCAATGCCAGCTCTACAAATAAACAATCTCCAGCTTTAAACATGAAGTAATTACCCCTTCTAATTTCACCATTGTCGGGGCTGTGAAAATGCTGTTATGCGTGTCTTTGTTCATTCATTCAATATGATCATACAGTAGCTTCCCTTCTTGTCCTAGAGTTTGCGACAGATAAGTTGCAACATTTGGATATCAAAAGCGAGATATGGATATCAAGAACATGGATGGTTTTGATGATTTACATCGCTATTCAATGTCATGCTAGTTTGAGGTGCTATTGCAAAGGACCGGCTCCCTTCTCTCTTTCTCTCTCAAACGTTTCTCATGTTTTTTTTTTATTGGAATCAAGGCGTAGCAAGTCTCATGTTTATAGAGTTAAATCAAGGCAGAATCGTCCCTTTCATTTTTACTTGAAAGTGCTTTAGCAAAAGAAGTGCCTTCAAACTGAAAGATTGATAAATGGGTTATGGAGTTTAGCTAGATGACCCAATACTCCAATGATCAACATTTCCCGATGCTATAAGCAAGAAATAACGTAAAAAGAAAGAGCATTCCCAACACACCAGCATAGAACATAGATCCGTGAGGAGGACCATATACACCACACAAAAAAGAGGACTTCGTAAACGGCGGCAGATCATCATCTCCTTTTCTAATCAAATCAATCGAACTACTTCAATAAAATAACATCTTAGCTCATCCACTTAAGCCAAGAAATAAAAAAAAAAATGCAAAGGATATAAAGAAAAATCACTCCTCTCTCTTCCGCCACAAAATCCCTTGTGGCTGTCACCGGAACCCTAAAGTCAACGCCACCCTTGCATATCCAGCCTCGCAGGCCTTTTTTTACTTCAAAATGGTTGACGACGTACCCAAGCTAAAATCGCGACCCGATCCAATCGGCGGTTTCTGGAGCCAGAGATGGAAACGCGATGAGGATGATGGCCAAGAAGGAGGAGGGGAGGGCTTGAGGTGAGTGAGGGATAGAGAAATGGCCTCGAGGAAGAGAGAATGGAAGCCTTGTGTATGATGGAAATCCCTCCACGCCCTGGTCGTTCGAGGTTTCTCCCACAAAAGGTACGAATCGCCATGCTACTCCTGTTCACTTAAGGATGAAACCCGTGAAGTGTGGAGGTAGTCCCAAGAGATCAGCGCGAGTGAGGGTGGGAGAGAGGAGTGAGCTGACAAATCGTAGCCACTGATGAGTCTGGAGGTGACGGCAGAGGCAAAGGGCGCTTAGGATCCAGCAGCTGTGACCCAGCGGGGGTCTTTGAGGAGGCGACGTGCCAGAGATAGATCTGACCAACACCTACGACCGACGAGAGCTTTGGGGAAAGGATAGGGGCATGGCGAGGCGGAGCTGGAGGCAGTTGGGCGTGCAGGAGAAGGAGAGAGAAGGTATCTGCATTTTCTCTTCTCAACTCGAGGAAGGAGAAGGCAAAAAGCGCTTGAAAATTGAAACGAAGAGAGAGGTTTTTGAGCGGCAACAGCATTAATTAATGCTTCTGCTGAGTCTCTTTTCGGCCGCAGCAGAGGAGAGAGAAAAAGAAATCCTCTGATTTTTGACTTTTCTATTTTCCAGCTGGTATAAGTCCAAGGACACGTGTTGACCTGTTAGTGGAGCCACCTAGAATTGCGCGCGCCACGTAGGATGGTGACATGGTGATTGGCAACCACTGAATATTTTCTGGTGGACCGAGACTAGACACTATGCTACTTTATTTGTGTTTTTCATTTAGTTTAAGTTCAAAGACCTGCTTTGCTCTCAAAATGTGTTTTCCCAAGGCAATGGCGCTAAATCTTACACGAGGGATCTACACTAGTTCACGAGTGAATTCAAAGCAGACCATTGACAAACACCCCACTTACGTATGAGGCAATCTTGTGCAGCCTTACTAGAGATGGTAGGAGTGTAAACAGTGATATAGCTAGTACAATTACCTAGAGGGGGGTGAATAGGTATAATAGATTTTTCTTTTGATAATTACACACTACTTAGATAGATAAACGATTTGCAGCAATTAAAAAATCAATCGTAAGACGAGTAAGGGAAAGAGAGAATTTGACACGCGGTTTATAGTGGTTCGGCTTGTTTCAAGCCTACGTCCACTCTTTCTCGCACCGACATGCCAATTGGCTGGATTCCACTATGAACAAAGAGATGTTACGGTGATGATCTTCCTTGACTTCTTGGTGTAGACGATCTTCCACACTCTCAAGGTATCACTAAGAATGAACACTCTCTGTGTATACAATTTCGCTCAAATAGTATCGACTAATAATCAAGGATCTTTAGACTCTGGAATTTTTCTATCGATCACACTCTACAAAACAACTTGAATGTCTTCCTTTTATACTCCTTTATGCCATCATAGCCGTTGGCACTTACCAAAGGAATTCCTCCAATCTACCCATTGGACGGAATCAATCAAGAAGATCATTCGAGCTTTTTAAGGAACATGGCGATAGCCCATCAATCCTGTTCGCCCATACAATCAGGATCTTGGTTTCCAAGAATAGAACATTCCAAGAATACTTCGACGACCATCGGATCTTCAATCGATCTAAATAAGAACAAATAAAGAATCCGAGATGTTTATCCAACCAAGGGATCTTTTCTAGAGGATAGGATCGAATCCTCAACCATAAGCTTCGGCTCTAGATTTCCTTTACTACTGGATTAGAAAAACTGTCAGTGAGAATAGTCTTGAGTCTTGAGTCTTGAGTCTTGAAATAATAAAGTCTTGAGACTTTAATTTTCGGTCTCCGAATATCCAGACTTAGACTAATAGAAACGTTTTGTCAGCTTCAAAATACTCTGGAAAGATTTCTCCAACAATCTCCCCCTTTTTGATGGTGACAAAACTTCCTTGTAGATTTGAACAACTTTGACCTGCAAAAACATTTCTCAAGCAATATGGCTAACTCATAGAGAATAATAAAACAACCGATTCTGCATCCACAAAGAAACTTGGTTAGTCTTTCATGAGTAATACCATAAAACAACACTTGATATGAACGCAACCAGTCAAGCATTTAAATCCACAGTCAAGTGTACTCAAGTCAAACTCAAAAATATAAAAACATAGCCACAAATTCAAAGATTAAAAGATAAGATGATGAAAGTTGATGAAGTTGATTGTTCAAATTGATTCTCCCCCTTTTTGTCATCATGAAAAAGTGAGAAAGGGATCAGGTCTGCTTGGGAATGCGAACGATTTGGAAATCTCCCATAGACTGTACTAAGCCTTCTAGCCTCTTCAAGTCTTCCTGTAGATTAGTTACCTCCTCTCCTTTTGCATTGGCTTGAAGTTGTTGAGCGAGGTCTTTCATTTTGTCCTCCAGGGTAACCGAAGACGCTTGGCCAGCATTCTTGATGGATTGAATCTCACGCTAGAGCATATATCTCGTCCCCGCATTTCCATAAGTATATCAACAATACGACGAAAATCTCTTTGAGATATCCGTCAGTACTTGCATCGGCTTTTTCGGATGGAGTGAATGCGAGACGTTGGTGCTTCCGTGTAATCTTGCAGATTTGGGGTCGACGTATCATGTCCTTCTTCGAGCAATTTAGAAACCCGAACTTCTTCCGGGTCCGCTGGAGATGGTCTTGGACCTTCACTATTGGCAGCATGTGGTGAAGACCTTTCTTGCTCGCCAACTCCCCCGTCTCTAGGACATCACAAGGGGAAGAGTGATGATCATGTTCTTGATCTCCCTTGTCTCCAGTCGATGCGGACTGTTCTTTCTCTCATTCTCTCTCCTTTTCTCCTTCTTTCTCCTTCTCTCTTTGCTGTTCTTCTTCTCTGATCTTGGCTTGCTCCTCTTCCTCTCTCTGTTTCTGCTGAAGTTCTGTTAACTGATGCACAGAACGTCTGGTTCTTGTTAAAGCAACGATTGTGGGATCTTCATCCTCTAAGATGAGAGTCCTTTTCTTCTTCCTCGATGGGGCTCCAATGACTTCTTTTCCTTTTCTTTTTGAAGCAGATGGGACTGGAGTTTTCACTCTGAATTTCTCCATTGCCTTGGAAAGCTCTTGTAGACGCATCTTCGTCAGCATCTTCAAACCTACCACCATCTTATCGCACGGTCGAACACAAAGAGAATGGGGCGGTTCAATATTCATGTGTCTAAAGATCTTGGTCACCAGACCAGGATAAGGCAATTGTCCCTTGTCTTTTGACACTGCTTTGTACATATGGAAAAGAATCGTGTGCGGGAGAGAGAACTTCCGTCCAGAGTTGATTGCATACATCAACTTTGCTTCAGAATAAGACACGGAAGTCTTTGACGTAGACTTTGGTCTAAGACAGGTTGATTACGATCTTATGAAGCACAATGTTGATGGCATTCATCCCGGAATAGGTAACTCTCTTATCTGTGTCCCTATCCTTGACAAGATCCAGAGTAGTACGTGCGGGTGAGACTTTGATTGGTAGATAACGCCCTCGTTCAACTCCAACAATGTCTACCAACATATTCACATCTACTACGTAGACTTTGTCTCGAACACTGAATGAAATTCTATTCGCATCCAAAAAGCTGAGATTTGAATAGAAATAAGCGGTTAAATGTGCATACCCGTCCGTAGAGTCGAGCAAAATTTCTCAAGTTGAAGCAAGTTCAACTTTTCTCTCAAGTTCATGTTGATGGCGTCCGTAAATTCAAAATCAACACTTCGAGGGTTTATCACCCCTCTTTTCAACAGGTTTGCCATACACATTCTCCTCGTTCCTTGGATTTGAACAAATCCATTCGATTTCCTTTGATCTTCGCTGCCACACCCATTCTCGGTTGAAACTCAAGGAACATTCGATCATCATCATTCCCTTCAATTAAGTTTTGCCCAGGTACACGAGGATCACTTGGAATATTTGCAAGTGCATCCTCTGCTTTTCCTCTCGGAGCAATTCCTAACTCCTCCATTCTCCGCAAAAAAAGATATTCATTTCCATAGTTCTTATCCTTAAGGAAATCGTCTATGTAATTCAATGGTGTACCGGTGCTTTTCAACGCACGATAAAGCTTATAGATATAGGAGGGTTTTTGGACTCTTACAAGGTCGGCTTCCTCGATTATCTCTTCTTCAAGAAGATGACTTTCACCATGTGGGGTAGGAGGCGATGAATGACGTGGATGAGAACGAATCGGACTTTGTTGCTGACTTGAAAAGTCTTCCTCCTCGCAAGATCGAAGTGTATTGGTCCCTTCTCCATTCTTTGTGGTCCCCTTTGCTTGCTATTCTCGATGATTTCCTCGAAGAAGACATTCTTCTTGTCGATTTGAGAGATTCCTTCGCTTGCTTCCCAAGGAAAAATGACCACTTTCTCGACGATGAACAAGAGATTGATACAGGTTCGGGAGAAGAATACTTTTTAGGGTTTTGACGATTGAGGAAAAAACTGTATATATATATATATATATTTAACTCACTTTTTTTTTGAAAAAGGAAGTTCAATCGACACAGGGAAAGTGTACGAACATTTCTTTTCAAAATCAATAACTGCCAAAATTAATCTTTTTGAAAAGACAAGTTTTTTTTGATTTTCACACAGATAATAACTGAACAACAAAATCGTACCTTTTCGAGTTCGAATAAAATAGCCACTTACGCCTATAGCCATGAATGTTTGAGTCTCAAAGATCTCGAGACGAGAGATTAGAGTCTAAGGATTGTTGAGTCTTTAGACTTTAACTTCTTCAAGCTTCAAAATGTTGAGTCTTGAACGGATAGCGTCGAATTGATTTTTCTCCAAAAGCTTTGTGAAAATATCCGCTAGTTGACTTTTTGAATCAATAAATTGAATCGAGATTTCTCCATTTTGAATATGATCTCTAATGAAGTGGTGTCGAATCTCAATATGCTTTGCTCTTGAATGAAGAATTGGATTTTTGGTAAGATTGATCGCGCCGGTATTGTCACATCGATTTCGTGCATGAGTCTTCAATGCCAAAGTCTTGTAGCTGTTGTTTGATCCATAGAATTTGCGAACAGAACTTCCAAGAGCTACATACTCGCTTCGTTGTTGAAAGAGTCACGGTACTTTGTTTCCTTGAAAACCAAGATATCTTTTCTATTTCCAAGCAACTGACAAGTTCCAGAAGTGCTCTTTCTATCGACTCTGCAACCGGCCAGATCTGCATCTGAGTACCCTAGAAGATTAAAGTCTCCTTTCTTTGGATACCAAAGACCGATGCTTGAAGATGAGGCAATGTATTTGATAATTCGTTTCACGGCACTGAGATGTGATTCTCTAGGATCTGATTGAAACCTAGCACGACACAAACACTTAACAAAATATCGTCTAGAAGCGGTAAGATAAAGAAGTGAACCAATCATGCTCCCGTATAGCTTTTGATCTACTTTCTTCCCTTCTTCATCCTTGTCTATCTTCCGAGAACATGACATTGGTATGTCGAGTCTTTTTGCATTTTTCTAATCCAAATCTTTTGACAAGATCATTTGCATATTTTTCTTGATGAATAAAAGTTCCTTCCTTCATTTGCTTCACTTGGAGTCCAAGAAAGAATGTTAATTCTCCCATCATACTCATTTCAAACTCATCCCATAGACTTAGAAAATTTCTTGCATAGGCTTTCATTAGGAGATCCAAATATAATATCGTCTACATATATTTGAACAAGTAAAAAGCTTTTGATTTCCTTTTTGATAAATAAGGTAGTATCTACTTTACCTTTGACAAAACCGTTCGTATTAGGAACTTACTTAGCCTATCATACCAAGCTCGAGGTGCTTGCTTTAAACCATACAAGGCCTTTTTCGCCTAAAGACCGAATCGCTTCTTTGGGTTTTCAAATCCAGTGGTTGTTCCACATAAACTTCCTCATGGATGAATCCATTTAGAAACGCACTCTTGACGTCCATTTGGAATAACCTGAAATTTTTATAGCAAGCAAACGCAAGTAATAGACGAATAGCTTCTAACCTTGCTACCGGTGCGTAGGTCTCATCATAGTCTATTCCTTCCTCTTGCGTGTATCCTTTGGCCACGAGTCCGGCTTTGTTCCGTACGACTTTTCCATCCTCGTTCATCTTGTTCCCGAATACCCATTTGGTTCCAATAATGCTTTTACCTTTTGGTTTAGATGTCAAATCCCGGACATCATTGATGTTAAACTGTGCGAGTTCTTCTTGCATAGCTTCAATCCAGCCTTCATCGATAAAGCTTCTTCTATGCTTTTTGGTTGAATTTCGAGATTAGAGCCACAAAGCACTAGATTCTTCACGTCGTTTTGATCTCGGTGCGGATTCCTTCATTGATTTCACCGATAATGAGATCTTTGGGATGACTGGATTTGTGCTTCCGATTCTTGGTTGATTTTCCCGGTTGATGATCTCTTTCTTTATTTGAATCTTCAAGAACATCTTGATGTTGGACTTCCGAGAGACCGAGATGATTCTTGAGTTGTAAGCCTTGAAAGGTGCTGGAGTAGGTTCGGACTCTTCATATTGAGTCCGACGGATTCAAATTGCATTGAGTCTTGGAATTTGACATTCATTGATTCCTCCACCGATTGGCTTTTCTTGTTAAAGACTCTGTAAGCTTTACTTGTAGTAGAATATCCAAGGAAGATGCCTTCATCTAATCTTTCTTCAAACTTACCAACTCGATCATTTGAATTTTTTAAAATAAAGCATTTGCAACCGAACACATGAAAATATGAAACAATAGGCTTCTTACCTTTGAACAATTCATAGGGGGTTTTCTTTAAAATGGGTCTTAGAAAGACTCTATTTATAATGTAACATGCTTTGTTGAAACAAATTGAGCCCAAAAAATCGAGAAGAAGTTTTACTTTCAATTAAAAGTGTTCTAGCCATTTCTTGAAGAGATCTATTCTTTCTTTCCACAACTCCATTTTGTTCTGAGTATATGGAGAGGAAAATACATGATTAAAACCAGATTTATCACAAAACTTTGTAAAGTTTTGATTTTCAAATTCACTACCATGATCTGTTCTTATACTTGAAATAGCACATCCTTTTTCATTTTGAACCTTTTTAGCAAACTTTTCAAAGTACGAAAAGGTTTCGACTTACTTGCAAGAAAATATACCCGGTAAAACGAGTAATCATCCACAATCACTAGACAATATTTCTTACCTCTAATGCTCGGGTTCTTGTTGGTCCGAAGAGATCCATATGCAGCAATTGTAGAACATGCTTAGTAGAGATATGTTTTATAGACTTAAATGAATTTCTTACCTGTTTTCCCGAAATACATGGTGTGCATGAGTCGACTTTTGATAAGGTAATTTTGATAGACCTTGAACAAGCTTCTTTGATGAGATTTTGGCTAATTGCTTCATGTTGACATGGCCAAGCTTTCTATGCCATAAGACCGCTTCATCTTGAATTGAGAAGAGACATTGCGTTTCATTTGGTCTTACATCAAGAAGGTAGATATTTCCATGCCTTCGACCCATGAAAGACTGAGTTGAGTCTTTACTTATTCCGAACATATGCCTTCTTGAAAAGAGATCTTGAACCCAAGTATCACACGCTTGGCTAATCTTTGAGAAAGATTATAGTTGAGTCCTTCCACTAGAGAAACATTGTTTATTGTGAGATTTCCAATTTTCACAGTTCCAAATCCCACAATACTTCCTTTGTTTGTTTCCACCAAATGAAACTTTTCCACCATTTACTTGAACAAACTTTATAAAGCAATTTGAGTCTCCTGTCATGTGTCTTGAGCATCCCAAGATACCACTACCACTTTACCTTCTTTTTGACAGACCTGTAATCAAAGGAGAGTCTCAAGCTTTCTTTGGTACCCAAATTTTCTTGCGTCCTTTGGTGTTAGTAGGATAAGCATTATTAGGCTATACCCTTTTAACAGGCTTCCAGACCATAGGACACTCTTTTTCAAAGTGATCTTGACTGTTACACTTTGAACACCTTAGAGCATTTCGACCTACAGACTTTACAAAAACCTTTTGAAATGATTTTTGTACGCTTCTCTCGATGGTCTTTTCTTAATTCTTTCTTTTACTTTCGGAAAATCAATCAAAGGGATTGTTTCTGCTGTCATACCTAGACTAGACTTATTGAAGTAAGGTCTTTGAACTGAAAGAACTTTCTCGAGTTTTTCAGACCCTATTGAAAATTTCTTTGAAATATTTGATAAGTCGGTTTTCAAGAAAGCATTTTCTTTTGAAAGTTTATCTTCATTTTCTTTAAGAGTAGAAACATTCAAGTCTAGACTTTTCACTCTTTCTTCTAAAATATTTTCCTTTTGTTTTAGAGCTGAGTTTTCCTTTTCGGTTCGGAAATCCTTTTGAAAGAAGTCTTAAGACTAAAACATAATTCATCAATATATTTAGAGACTTTGACAGAATTTTAAAATCACTTACCTCAAATTCACCATGCAATCGATCCGTAGTCCGAGTCGATTGTGCCATTAGACACGATTGGCATATTCTTCATCACTTTCTTCACACTCGTATCGCTCCGGGTTTCGGCTTTGAGAGCTTTTCGAGATTTTTCGGTTTTTCCTCTCTTCTTCTTCGAAGAGGACGGTTGGGTCCGATGTGTCCCTTTTTCTTACATTCGAAGCGTACTACATCTTTGTTTGGTTCTTCATCAACAAACTTGGTTTGTCTTTGTTTTCAAAACTTTGTTTTCTTGAGTTGAACCTTCTTCCTTTTCTATTCAGCTTTTCAATCTTCTTATCATAAGAGCAAGCTCCTCATCATCCGGATCTTCTTCGAATCTGTATCATCAGAATCATCATTAGATCTTAATGCAATGGATTTCTTACCTCTTGGATCTTCGTCTTCATTGATTCGCTCCACTTCGTAAGATTGAAGAGTTCCAATCAGCTCATCTACAGATAATGGCATAATTCTTTGCGTCTCTCGTATTGAAGTCTTTATATGATTCCAATCCTTAGAGAGTCCTCGCAGCAACTTGTTCACCTTCATAGGATCAGTAATTTTCTGTCCTTGATTCTCAAGTCCATTGATAATATCCGTAAAACGGCTAAACATGTCGGTTATAGATTCTCCTGGTTTCATTTTGAAGGCTTCGTATTGACCAAGGAGAATACTAATTCGGGTCTCCTTCACTCGGTCCGTCCCTTCATAGGTGATATGTAGTCTATCCCGGACTTCTTTTCTGTGTGACACAAGAAGATATTCTGTTATATTCGAGTTGGTGACAAAGCACAATATAAAGAATAAATTGCTTTTGCATCGAGTGCTTGTCTCTTGTTTATCTCATCTTGAGACATTCCGCCGGTCTCAACAGTTTCTTTCCCTCTTTCGGATACGATGCAACGGCGGGAGTGATTCCTCTTTCCACAACGTCCCATTCCGTAGGATCCTTTGATCGTAGGAAAGCTTTCATCTTGTTCTTCCGGATGTTGTAATCTTTTCCATCGAAGTAGGGTGGTCTGGTATTGCTTTGACCTTCCACCAGCCACGATGCTAGCATACTAGCCATGGATCTTTTACTCAAGTAAAACACTTCAAATAAAGTAAGAACACGAGCTCGATACCAATTGATATAGCTAGTACAATTACCTAGAGGGGGTGAATAGGTATAATAGATTTTTCTTTTGATAATTACACACTACTTAGATAGATAAACGATTTGCAGCAATTAAAAAATCAATCGTAAGACGAGTAAGGGAAAGAGAGAATTTGACACGCGGTTTATAGTGGTTCGGCTTGTTTCAAGCCTACGTCCACTCTTACGCACCGACGACCAATTGGCTGGATTCCACTATGAACAAAGAGATGTTACGGTGATGATCTTCCTTGACTTCTTGGTGTAGACGATCTTCCACACTCTCAAGGTATCACTAAGAATGAACACTCTCTGTGTATACAATTTCGCTCAAATAGTATCGACTAATAATCAAGGATCTTCGGACTGGAATTTTTCTATCGATCACACTCTACAAAACAACTTGAATGTCTTCCTTTTATACTCCTTTATGCCATCATAGCCGTTGGCACTTACCAAAGGAATTCCTCCAATCTACCCGTTGGACGGAATCAATCAAGAAGATCATTCGAGCTTTTTAAGGAACATGGCGATAGCCCATCAATCTGTTCGCCCATACAATCGGGATCTTGGTTTCCAAGAATAGAACATTCCAAGAATACTTCGACGACCATCGGATCTTCAATCGATCTAAATAAGAACAAACAAAGAATCCGAGATGTTTATCCAACCAAGGGATCTTTTCCGGAGGATAGGATCGAATCCTCAACCATAAGCTTCGGCTCTGGATTTCCTTTACTACTTTGGATTAGAAAGACATCGGTGAGAATAGTCTTGAGTCTTGAGTCTTGAGTCTTGAAATAATAAAGTCTTGAGACTTTAATTTTCGGTCTCCGAATATCCAGACTTAGACTGATAGAAACGTTTTGTCAGCTTCAAAATACTCTGGAAAGATTTCTCCAACAAACAGTTCGGTTCAGTTCGGTTTTTTTGAAAAACCGAACCAAATCGAACCATTAGAGAAAATTTTCGAACCGAACCGAACTTTCGGTTTTTGTTCGGTTCGGTTCGGTTCGTTTTTCGGTTTTCAACTTTTGGTTTTTTTGAGTTCAACTCGGATGGAAACCGATAAAAACCAAGAGACACGAGGGGACTAGAGACGGGAGTCGGGAGAGAACCGAATTAGATTTGATTTTATCGGTTTTCGGTTCGGTTTTTGGTTCGGTTAACCGATAAAAAATTTTCAGTTTTTGATGAAAACCGAACCGAACCGAAAAAATCAAACTTTTCGGTTCGGTTCGCAGTTCGGTTTCTTTCATTACAGTTCGGTTCGGTTTTCGGTTCGGGTCTTGACACCCCTAAGAGACGGCACTCTCCTTTATTATTTTTTAGTCAAATTATTTGAAATTTGAACATACTCTGAATATATCACTGAACATTTTTCTGTTCGACTTTGACCTATGTTTATTATCAAAGATGATGTACAGTAGCTTACAGTTCACAACCTACTATTCATCTGCAACTTCAAAGATTTTAGTGTTGATTCTTTAGGATACTTTTCCTCGGCACATTAAGTTATTAGCTACTTTGGCTGAATGGGTTAATTCTTCACATCTAATTTTGCGTGGATAAATAAAAGCTACGCACACCAAGGAAAATATATCTATAAGGTTAATGACACTTGCTATTTTTCTGTTTTTTGCTTCATTTTTGAAAGTCGTGTGCTTAACAGATCTCATTATTTATCTTCTCAATTAGATAGATATAGTTGCAACAAGAAACAATAAGAGAAGACATTGAAAACAAGCCTCTATAAGGAAAATGATATTTCAAATTGGTTTCAAGACATTTTTATTTAGTGAATCTACCTTGCGATCAAAGAGATAACTACTCAAACAATTTCATTGTCCATGAAATTTGATGGCCTTCCACTTTGGTCTCTCAATCCACTTGGTTGCTCTTCTCTCTAGCATTTTCACACCTCGTGCAAGCCATTTGGGCCTTCCTATTTCAAATGCAATGTATACTATGGAAATTCCAATTGCGATTCCAGATGCATAACCTATCCACACTGTTTTTTGTTTGAACCAACTCTCATGCCCTTTGTAGTCAAAAGTAGACGACGGCGATGGTTGAGGAGGTTGAGCATTGCTAGGGCATGCTTTTGGCAATGGAGTTCCACATAAGCCTGGATTCCCACTAAATGAGTCGCTTGAAAATGTGCTCAATTGCTTGTCTTGAGGTATGCGTCCTGTGAGTTGGTTCTTTGAGAGATTCAAGCTGCCAAGGAATGACAAATCTCCCAATTTTCTAGGAATCCCCCCATTGAGCTTGTTTGAAGATAGATCGAGCCACTCAAGATCAGTCAAATTCCCTAGAGTTAGAGGGATGGAACCTGTAAGGTAATTGTGTGAAAGGTTGAGCCCTATGAGAGAGTGAAGATGTCCAAACACTTCGGGAATGTCTCCTTGGAAAGAATTGTGCGACAAATCAACGATTGTCAAGATGGTCAAGATTTTCACTAACTCAATCTCCAACCCTTTCATGGTCAGTGTGATAGAATTTTCATATGACTGCCTTGTCATATACAATGATTTGTCTTGCCCATTTTGCCCATCCATCATGGCTTTAAGGTTCATCAATAGGTTGGTTGGCAAAGGACCACAAAAGTTGTTGTTCGATAGGTCCAAAATGTGTAAATTGGAAAAGAGGTGAGCTCCCCTAGGAATATTCAAAAGATCCTTAAAATTGTTTGACCTCAAACTGAGAACTTTCAGTTTTGGAAGTTTTCCCAACCAACTCGGGAACGTATCCTCAATTTGATTGTTACTAAGATCTAGAACTTCAAGATGTTTACATTCGATGAGGGATCGGGGCAATGTGCCTTCAAACCAATTTCAACTCAAGTCAAGAGTTGCTAAATTACTTCTCGAAGAAAATGATTGAGGAATTGTGCCCTCAAGGTGATTTTTTTCACAAGTTCAAAACCAACAGTTTGGTGCTAAAATTTGTTAAACACCCAGGCAATCTACCTATTAAGCCGTTGTTCGACAAGTCAATGACCTTTAGCCCGGTAGCATTGCATATCAAAGGAGTTATCTTTTCCGTAATATTATTCCTTGCAATGTCATAATAAAATGTGATGGGAGATGGAAGTGGAATTGGCTCTCTAATCATGTTGTTGGACAAATCTATTACATCCAATGATTTGTTTAAGAAAATATGTGTGGGCAATTGTCCTGTAAAATAATTGCTGCTCAAGTCTAGGACCGAGAGATTGGTCATATTACTAAAACATGGTGGCAAATTCACAAAGAGACTATTGTTTGACAACTCTAATATCTCCAGTGAACTCAACTGGCAAATTGAAGGGGGGTTCTCACCGATGAAACCATTGTCGGAGGCATTAAAGTAATAAGTAAAAGGAGGGATCGGGAGTGGCCCCTGGAATCGATTTGAGCTCAAGGCTAGCTCCAACAAATTGGTCATACTACCAAGACATGGTGGTATATTACGAGTGAGATTATTGTTAGACAACCATAAGACACAAAGTAACTTCAATTGGCAAATCAACAAGGGAATTTCACCAGTGAAACCATTGAAGGAGACTAAAAAGTAAGAAGTAGAAGGTGGAGGGATGGGGAGTGGCCCTTGGAATTTATTTGAGCCCAAGCCTAGGTGCGAGAGATTGGTCATACTACCAAGACATGGTGGTATATTGCCAGAGAGATTACTGTGGGACAGATGTAAAGTATGGAGTGATTTCAATTGGCAAATTGACAAGGGAATTTCACCAGTGAAATCATTGATGGAGGCTAAAAAGTAAGAAGTAGAAGGTGGAGGGATCGGGAGTGGCCCTTGGAATTTATTTGAGCTCAAGCCTAGGTGCGAGAGATTGGTCATATTACCAAGACATGGTGGTATATTGCCAGAGAGATTATTGATACACAAATCTAAGATACGGAGTGATTTCAATTGGCAAATCGACAAGGGAATTTCACTAGTGAAACCATTGGAGGAGACTGAAAAGGAAGAAGTAGAAGGTGGAGGGATTAGGAGTGGCCCTTGGAATTTATTTAAGCTCAAGCTTAGGTGCGAGAGATTGGTCATGCTACCAAGACATGGTGGTATATTGCCAGAGAGATTATTGATAGACAAATCTAAGATACAGAGTGATTTCAATTGACAAATCGACAAGGGAATTTCACCAGTGAAACCATTGGAGGAGGCTAAAAAGTAAGAAGTAGAAGGTGGAGGGATCGGGAGTGGCCCTTGGAAGTTATTTCTACTCAAGTTTAGGTATGAGAGATTGGTCATACTATCAAAACATTGTGGCATATTCCCAGAGAGATTATTGTTAGACAAATTTAAAACACGAAGTGAACTCAACTCACAAATTGAAGGGGAAATCTCACTAGTGAAACCATTGTTGGAGGCATCAAAGTAAGAAGTAGAAGGTGGAGGGATCGGGAGCGGCCCTTGGACTAAGTTGTTTTGAAGTTCAACATGCAACAATTGCATTTGGTGCAATTGTTGTGTGCCTCCAACAAGATGGTTATGAGAAAGATTTAAAAGTTTCAATGCATCACTTATGCCCCAAAACCACATTAGGATCTCCCCACCAATTCTATTACCAGACAATCGCAACACTTCAAGCTTTGGGAGAATGAGGGAAATATTGGAATGGAGGGTGCCACGAAGCCAACTGCAACGAAGACCGAGACTGATGACATTACTAGTAACATTGGCGCAAATGACACCGTCCCATGAGCAGCAGTCCACGGCCTTGTTCCATGAGTTTGTCTTTGGATACGATGACATTTGGTAAAAATCACAAAAGTCCAATGCCTTGCTATCAATCATGAAGGAATTTTTAAAAAGGAGCGAGGAATCACACTGGTCAAGAGGGCAAAGAGGTGAGGCAAAAACATGGGAGGAATGTAATAAAATGAGGAAATAGAGGAGGTTGAGGATTTGATGCCACCCCATTTTGCAATTCAGCATGCGAGGGAGTTTATTGATGATGAAAAGTGCTTCAACTTATATATCCCTTCTTACTTGCATGTTGGTGGGCCCACAACATTTGTAAGCCATTCTAAAAGCCCTGCTGGTCAGCATACGAATAATTTCATGTAATGTTATAGTTCCCAATCATTGCACATGGAGCAATGGTAAAGTGTCTAATTAATTTGAAATGATCGTTTGATATGCAAGATCAATACGTAGTATTCAACATCCCAATCTTTCAGATTTTTTCTTTTTTAAATTCGAAAATCTAGAACTACAAGATTAAATTAGCCACAAAAGGAAATTGAATTGAAACTGAGTCAAATTATAAAGAAAGGCTACCAAACAACCCGTAACAATTTGAAAGCCTCCAGTGATTTTGTCATGTACAATAGCAAATAAAAGCCTGGAAAAGTTATTTGACACATCACTCAAAAAACAATTGATATAAACACGTCCAATAAAAGATTACTTCAGATTAATACTATTCAAAGTTAAATCATTGTAGAATCTAATATAAATCGATAATGTCTAATATTAAACATTGGGAGATGAAGTAGGAAGTTCGTGCATAAGGTATATAAATGAGATATCCCCTATTACCAACTTTGCTCCTTCGCATTGGCAAAACTAAAGGAGATTTTGCAAGAATTGCAGGTGTGGATTATTTGGAGATTGGTTGCAAGCCATAACACCTGATTTTGGCAGAATTAGAAGGAATCTGTGACAATTGAATTGGCATACTAATCTTTTTAAGAATGATTGTCTTGTGAACTCATCTGGGCTTAGACTTGGTGGAATATGAAATGCAAGTATCAGATCATCATCGCATTTCCAACATGAACTCACTCTTGGTTACCCACACTCTCGTATTTTAAGTCAAAAAGTCCGTTTTTACATGACAAAATTATGGTCAAACACACTTCAATCAATCGTTCGACAAACTTAATCAAGGGGAAAAGAAAGTGGCTTTAGAAAAAGTGAGAGGGCATTATTGTATGCCCTCGGGGGTCGTTGTTCTGCTTTTCGTTTCATCCATCCGAGTGAAAGTCAAGTCTCCTCCATAATTGATAAGCAAGATATATTGGCAAGCGGTCCATGCATTCATTGTTCTTCGTGGTTGTTGGATGTCGTACGGTGTGTAAGTTCCATTGCCATCAGCACACAAGCATTGTTCTCTCTCTCTATATATAATCCTTCAAGCACTCCGATTAATTATAGTTCATATTAAGTATGATAGTCCTCTCATCCTATATGGATGTTTCTACACACATCCAATAAGAATTGCCTTTTTATATAGATTAGTATGTCCATAACAGTTACCCAACTTAATCAAATAACTCTTTCTCAAGTTAGGCTTTTTCTTTATCATCCCTCCAATCTTTTGACTAGTCATTTTTATTTTCATTTATCAGGGCAAACATTAGCAGTATGTGAAAGTTAATCTTATGTAAGTGATGGTTTATACATTAAGATAATCAACATCAATTGAGGATTAGCATTTCTAGAATCCTCACGTTATTGATTATCTTGGTTTCATGTAGTCCAGATAGATATTTTTGTCATTGGCTTTGGCTTGAAGTTTCGAAAATCTTCCCATGCATGCTATTCTGAATAAGAGCTTCATTTTTTTCAGTCATCGTGACAGGAGTGTGCCTTTTGTAATATAGGTATATCTTAGTCTCTTGATGATATGAACACATGTTTCGAATTATCCACCAAATAATAAGGATCATAGTTTTTTGGATGAAAAATTGGTCTTGCCTTTTCATTTGTAACTTTGAATGTAATTAAAATCACTAAAATATTATCTTGTGATAAATCAATCACATGAGAGTTGCCGTTATGCTTTTCGTTACTCTGAAATGTTTGTTTCAAGTGAAAAATGGCGCGTGCAAGCAGAAGCAAGATATATTTCGGCTTCATCGTTCGCTATACATAATAAATAATTGTTTTGTGTGTCAGATCAAAGTGTCGAGTGTATATGACGTAAACAAAGTACTTTTCACGGACAAAATTCTCCAATCTCTCGTTAAAAAAGAGTTAATACCACGAAAAAGTCCAAATTGATATATTTATGATAAATTTACCTCAAACTAATTTTTTAAACACGAAAAACTTCAAACCGATATACTTGCAATAAATTTACCAAAAACTAAATTTTTGATCACCAATAATCTCAAATTGATATATTCATAACAAGCGCCATTTTCAACCATTAATGACACCAGAACCATATATGGTAATGGAGCACAGAGATGATGGATCACTTCTGGCCCTTCCTCTTCCACAAATCTCCGAACATTCTGATCCCAGAGTTCTTTCGCTTCCCGCCTCCAAAGCCATCGTCTAGATCATCAATATTTCCTGGTGAACCCACAAAATCAGCATAACCTGCATGAAGCACCTCAGAAACTCCTCTGAAATGCTTATCCATGGAACCGCATTTTCCAGGAATTCTCCCATTCATTTCAACACCACCAGTAAGAACAGCAGCTGCTGCATCTGCTGCTTTCCTCCACTGCTCGGTCTGCACCCTCAGCTTCTTCATCTCCGCTTCTAGTTCTTCTTTACCTCCTTTCATAGCTTCTAATTTCTCCTTCAATTGGATGTTGTTTTCTTTGCTCGCTTTAAGTTCCTCTTCTAGCTGACTCAGCTTTGAGGCCATTTCTTCTTCTTTGCTTTGAGTAGAAGATATCGTCATTGTTGCCTCGTCTAGTTGCTTTCTCAGGTTTTTAGTTTGCTGGCCAGCTACTTCAAGTTCCTTCTCCTTTTCTAGTAACTTACCTTTAAGCAAATTTATCTCATCCTCCTTCTCAGCCAACTGAAGCAGGTGTGGGGGTGGCTCCACAAATACAGGTGGCTTTGCTGGTAAGTCAATTGCTTTTGTTTCCTTCTCTATCTCATTGTTCAGCTGGCTGACCTCTATTTGAGTCTCCAAAGCAACCTTCTCGACTGGTACTTCAAATACATCAGTCTCCTGCTGGTTCTCATCAGAAACATCATTTAAAGAGTTGCTCTTTGGGTTGTTCGATTCTTGAACTTCTTTTGCATGATGCTTTTCAGGGACATCAACCGAGTCTAGTACAAACTTTGTCTTGGTTTTCTTCTCAAGCTTTTCTTGAGCTACTTTCTTTGCAGCCTCAGCTGACACCAATTGCTTTTTCAGATTCTTCAGCTCTTCTTGAGATTGGCCGAGCTAAGATTCTAGATCCGCAATGTGAGTTCCTAGTTTCTTTTGATTAACTAAATCAAATTGGGCACCTCGTGGAGAACGGCGATCTCCTACCTTAGGGTTTCGATCAGGGATGGGGCGTTGGTGTGAGTTATCAGAATCAGAGCTCAAGCGAGGAGAGCGTTGTTGCTTTGCTCGTGATGCTCACTCGAGCGAGCAGAGCGCTGCTGCTCTGCTTGCGACGCACGCTCAAGTGTGCAAGGCAGCCATGCTCGCTCAAGCGAGCAGATGTTGTCGCAAATCTGGGTGAGCAACGCTCACTCGAGCGAGCAGAACGCTGCTTTGCTCGCGACGCTCGCTTGGGCAAGCAAAGCAGCCACGCTCGCTCAAGCGAGTAGACGCTGCCGCAGATATGGGCGAGCAATGCTCGCTCGAGGCTCGAGCGCGAGGGCTCGCTTAAGCCTCGATCTCGCAGATCTGGGCAAGCGCTGGCTCGAGCAAGCCGTCGTGCTTGAGCCCGGAGCAACCGTCGACCAGATCTGTGAAGGGTGGCTCTCGCCGAAGCCCTCGTCAAATGGTGAAGGAGGAGCAGCAGCCAGTGAAGGATGAAACTTACCTTGAATCAGAAGCTTCAACCGATGAAGGAGCAGCAGCTGTCGGCGTCGGAGAGAATGATGAGTTGGGAGGCGCCAAAGAGGATGACAGTGGAGAACCTGTGAGAGACGCCAGAAAAGGGAGGGACTTGAGACAGAGGGCATGAAAGCAAGAAACAAAAAAGAAACAAGTTTTTTGTGTTTTTGTTCTTTTTGGGCTTTCAAAAAGTGTTTTTGGAATAAAAAAATAACTTTTTTTTTTTTTTTATTTCTATTTTAATTTTATTCCGGGAAAAAAAAAAATTTTGAACAAAAACGCAAACAAATGCGTTTCTATTCTTTTTTTGTTTCAAAAAAAAAAACAGATTTTTTGTTCATAAATAGAAAAAAAGAACAACCACGCACGCCCTAAGCCTCTACGAAACAAGCTATAGACTTTGTAGGTATCCTTATTTGTACTTGTCCTTTCTGCAACTTTCTCAGAAAGTACATTGCTTGTTTTCAGGTCCTTGTGAATGACTTTTAAGTATCGACTCCTAGTGGATATAGGGAAATCATGCAATTCCCGAGACAATTTCACCATTTCAGTGACAAAGTAGGAGCTCATCGTCCGGAAGATCTGTTGGTCAATTTAGCTCCACACCCCTTTTTGTCTCAAGCATGAAAGTCGCGCATACAAATTATGTCTAGGAAACAAAATCAATTTACCAGGCCCTATGCTCACATTCCACAAGCTAATGCCCCGTTACCTTGGTGTTCACCACAGCCACAATAACAGAAGAAATGAGAACTTTTAATCGTGATCATTCTGCGGGGCTCAGTCTGCTTCTGCCTTTGTTGCAAACATGGGGAGATCGCACCAATGGTTAACACTACTATGCACTAAATATTCAAGACTCAACTGACTGAAGCCGGGTCTAGGGGGACGCTCGGAAACGTCAAGTCTTTTGATCAAACATTTGCTGTATATACCATCTGTCCATAAACTTATAAGGGTCCATTAGATATTTTCCTCAGCCAGAGACAGGTACAAACCTCATCGTGCCAAGACGTCCCTGTGTTTAGTTCATATCGTCAGGCGTCTTCCTATGTGTTCCGAATTTAAGTGCTAGGATTTCCCTGCTAAAACCAGAGGACAAGAATGGGTTTCTGCATGAAAACCTTCTCGAGAGCATTAGTCACAAGCTGGCTGCTCACATAATTTCTAAGATGGTCAACATTGCGGATGCCATTAAAGCGCGTCGAGTAAAATAGCCACTAGTCTGCTCCAAACCAAGAGCACCTCCCACAGTAGATGATACTTTAAAGTAGTAGACAATCAAAGTCATATCCACATCAATTCTTTAAACGAGTCAGTTTGGGGGAGGGGGGAGAGAGAGAGAGAGAGAGAGAGAGAGAGAGAGATGTACAGAGAAATGTTTCACGAGGTAGAAATAAGGGATAATACAAACCCAAGAATCCAGAAACCAGACGTAGTTATCATAGATTATAAAATAAGGCATAAATTAACCATATGTCATCACAAAGTTCAGAGGTACTTTAAACATAAGTCGAGCACATTGATGTAGCAATGGCGTTGAGGTTGATGTCCATTGCCATCAGAAGACAATTCATACTTAACAGGATCCTCCATGGCTTTCATCAGTCTGGAACCAGAAATATTCTTTTGTTAGTCTCTCGCAAAGTGGGTCCAAAGGACCTAAAAGCAGTTGAGAAAGGGAGTGGGAGAGGGGTTTTTCTATAGTTGGCTAGCAATTGATCCCCCAGGACCTTTCTCGTACTCATACCCAATATCCGCATGACTATGCATGAGAAATCTATATACAGATTGTGGTGCATTTTGAGAGAGCTTAGAAAAACTTTAACTGTGGCCAATTCGCTTCTTGACACCTACGTCCATCTTATTCTGTCCAATATTTGCGCTTCCAAAAGATCAACCCTCATAGATTTCACGAGGTTCCAGATATAGCTAACCCCTCATTTCTTTTTCTATTCCAAAAACAATTTAAAGGGATTAGAAACTTCTTTGGATGATAAAACCTAATCAAATTAAAGAGAGAACATAAACAATCTAAAGAAATTAGAGACTCCTCTGGCCAACCGAACTTAATCAAATTTAATAGAAAGGAATTCAAAAAGTTCAAATATGCAATCGGAAATACAAAGTCCATCAAAAGTATTCTTGAAGAATAGCGATCAATTTAAAAAGTAACAGAGAACTTGAAATTGAAGATAGAAGTACTGGATGAGGTAAAACAGAAAAGACGACAAAAAGAAAAGGTACAAAGCATTTAACATGCAATAAAAAGTAGAACTTCCCAATCAAATTTTACTTTTACTAGGCTTTAGCATCTTCCCAACGAGGATGTCATGATAAAGTTCAATTTTTTCGTATGAGAAACTCTGCAGCCACTAATCATTTGTTATCTCCATGTCGTGATCATTTTGTGACCACAAAAACTGATCATTTATGAAAGAGGGATTTGCATATCAGCATATGCACAATTTTGTATACTCAGAATGGCTTTTTTTATAATAAAAAAATCGGCGTGAGAAACATCTTCTAAGGGTGCGTTTGTTTATATTTCTGTTCAAAAATTGTTCAAGGGAACAGAAATAGAAAAAAACTATTTTTGTTCTGGGGAACAACTTTTGACCAGAAAAGACGCATTTGGTAAACTTGTTCCTAATAAAAAATTTTATTGTAATTTTTTAATATTTTTATTTTATTTTTCCTTTTTATTTTTTATTTTTTTCTTTTGGCCGGTCGTTGGCCTCGGCCATGGCCGGCGATCGGCCGATGAGGGCCGGCGGCCTCGCCCACATCCGGCGAGGCCGAGCTCGCCCGGCCATTGGCGAGGCTCGGGCTCACCTAGATCCGGCGAGGCCGAGCTCGGTCGCCCGCGTTGGTGACGCTCGGCCTCACCAGGGGCCGGCGACCCTCCGGTGAGGTCGCCGGCCCTTAACGGCCGGTCGTCGGCCATGGCCGAGCCGGCAACCGGCCAAAGAAAAAAGAAAAAAAAAGAAGAAGAAAAAAAAAAAGAAAAGAAAAGAAAGAATTTGTTCTTCAAAAGTGTTTTAACAAAAAAATAATTTTTTTGTTTCTTATTTCTTTCTAATTTTGTTCTTGGAACAAAAAAAGATTTTGAATAAAAACGCAAAAAACGTGTTTTTGTTCTTTTTTTTTCAACAAAAAAACAGAAAATCTGTTCATGAACAAAATTTAAAAACGCAACCATGCACGTCCTAAATATATCAGTGCCTTTGTCCAAAAAAAAAAAAAAAAAACAGAGAGAGCAAGGACGATTGCCATTGTTATTCATTCAAAGTTAACGGGGATTTTTTTTTTTTTTAAATAACCTTTTAACATCGCTAAGGTCTAATAATAACATGGCTACTCTGCTGCACTTTCGTGCAGTAATAGAATTCAATTATCAGTGTGTAGCACGGGCCTAATTGCTAGTTTCAAAGCAGTTATGTGGTATAACACTTGCTATAAAAGTTTTGGAAAAAAAAATGAACTTCCCATACTGCGGGAGAACAGATCCTTACAAGCGACCAAGGGAGATGGAAAGGATAAAATGAGTAAAATTTGTGGGTTACTTACCAAGAAACTTGATGAAGTGTTCAAGCGAAGAACGGGCAAGGGGATGATCCCACTCAAGCGACTCCCACATCTGCCGATTTATCCGAATCTCTCGAAGAGAAGGGGGAGGAGAAGGCTGCCCATTGTCAAGCAGGGGCAGCTGCAGAGGAATCCTCTTCAGTTTTGGACAATTGTATATAGAAACCCACTCGAGGGAATTGCATCTCGTGATCCCATCACGTATACTCTTCAGTTCCGGAAGTTTACCTAGAACCAGGTTCATTAACTTCGGGAATGAGAAGTACGTCTTTTTGGCAACAGTGCCCATTATCAACTCTATGCCCTTGCTGTCTTTGACTACTATCTCTTCGAGGAAAGGGAGATGGAGCACCATGTCTTGCGTCAGCAGCACCCTCTTCATGTTGTTGCATCCATATACTTCAAGATATTTAAGGCAACAAGTGGCTTCACTTGGCAATGGCCCATGTATTATCTCCTCTAAGTTCTCACAACTAAGGGTTATAATCTCCTCCAGATTTGGAAGGTGAGCGGTCAGCCACTCCCATTCCATCACTCTCTTCGTTTTATGACACCGGGACAATTGCAATGATTGCACACTTTCCGGAAGCAGAGCGCAGCCATCACCACTTGTTCCATCTACGCTCACGGCGATACGGTCGCATCTATCCATGAGTAAGGACCTCTCAGCGTCACTCCCAACCCAAAGGACCCCATCACCTGGTGCACCCATCATGAGCTTGTAGCATTGGGATCCATTTCGCTCAAGACACCCCACGCATGCATTGAACGTTTCCACATCGGAAACAGAACAATAAAGTTCCTCCACCTCCGGTAATTTTACCTCTTCTCTCACCCTTAGCTCTTTAATCACGAGATATTGCAAGTTCACCAGCTTCCCCAACACTGCCTCCGGTAATGTGCAATCTAGGGCGAGGTACCTCAAGTTTGCCAACATCTCCATGCCCTCTGGCACTTCTCCAAGACTTCCACACTCACTGAGGTCCAACTTTCTTAGGGATCGCAACTTTCCTACATAAGGAATAAAACGCAATGAGTAACAACCTTGCAGTAACAGTGCTTCCAAGCTCTCCAACTCAGAGATGGAGTCCGGTAATTCCGTGATTCCGGTGCAGCTGAAATCTAGAATTGTCAGCCCCTTTAGATGTTTGAAGAAAGATCCATGGATGACTCCCAAGGAAAAATTACTATGTAAAGACAGCCTTGTCAGTTTAGGGCAATTTGGTGATACACCATATGGGATTTCTTCTATTTTGTTGCCATGTAAAAAGACTTTCTCTAGACGATCGGTCCAGAATACATCCTCCGGTATTTCTCTCAAATCCATAACGGCCTTAAACATGTGAGTTGTGCTCGGCACCATATGCAATGCCATGTCCCTTGTCAATGGGTGTAGACACCGAAGCCCTTTTTCAAAATCCAATAGGCCAGCCCCTTCTATTTGACCCAATATTTCGTTACCCTGTTCGTACACTCTAATCCTGGTGGCAATTCCACCTAACAAACCCTCATCAATCAAAGACTCTATGCAAAAATTTCTGAAATCCGCTGAAAGGGAATTTCCAAAACAAAGGATTAAATGCAGGAAACACTGTTGCACTTGTTCATTACCCAAGTTCAAGTAACTGAGCTGCAGTCTCTTGAGCACGTCAAGCTCCATCCTGAAGTCTTCTAAATTTTGCAACATGCATCTCCAATCATGCTCTTTCACTCTTCCTCTCATGCGAGTTGCAATCTCAATGATCCCAAGTGGCAGACCATAACACCTATTAAGAAAAGACCTTGCAATTTGTCCAACTTCCTGAGATTGTTCTCCCGCAAAGCAAAGCGTCCTTGAAAATAACCTCCAAGAATCTTCGTTATTGAGAAGTTCTATCTTCATTTTCTTTTGACAGAGCATCATACGACACACATCTAGTGATCGAGTTGTCACTACCAACCCTAGTCTGCCCATTCCAACCGGAATACCCACATCCTTAACTTCAAAGTGCATCCAAAGGCCATCTAAAATAAGGATGGGTCTCTTCTTCACCTTCAGATGTCCACACAATAGGCCCGCCCTTCTTTTCACATCCTTCTCATTTGAAAGATTATCTAGTCCGACTGCATTGGCAATCGCTTCTTGTAGCGCATAAACACTAAAATCCTGAGGTACAGCAACCTAGAATACATCCAATGCAAGATACTCAAGGAGTCTATTATAGACATTCCTCAAAATGGCCGTCTTGCCCACTCCGCCCATACCATAAACACCAATTACGAAATCCTTGCTCTGCATTATAAAGCAAACAATCTCATCCACCTTCTGCAGAGTTTCTTTGCCTACTAATTCTTCTATTGTCACCGAGGGAGATGTTTTGCGACATCTAACCATCGTCTCTTGCCGAAATCTTCCGGAAACTAGAAGAATCTGTTCAACTTCTTTGCACAGCCCTTCCACCTCTGCTACTTTCTCCGGTGGAAAAGATATTCCTTCTCTGATTGCCTGAACCACACTCCAATCTTCTTCTTCTGTCCTCGTCCACTTCGACTTCAGCTCGTTCATGTCCGCTTGGCGACTGCTGATGAGTTCTTCCAGCTTTCTTTTGAGAGACGTCATATTCGCGTCGGCAAGCCCACGGGTACCTCGTTGACTCTTAGCCAGTCCAAGATGCATTCTCGCACCTAAACACAATTATAAGTGAAAATTCACTATTGGGTACTCCTTAGATATATTTTATAGGTATGTTACACTCATGGAAATAAAAAATTGTAACTTTGTATTCACTTTTTCGAACAAAAATATTACATGCAACATTCGATACAATAATTAATATGTATTGTAGGCATTCATGTCACGATAGTGAAATACTGGCGACTCCATATCATGAGCTCTTCATTAGAAAAGAATTGATTTAAAATTAAAAGTCATGGGAATTATCTTTGATAAATAATTTAACCATATAAGCCAATGCTCATGTAGAAGATCGGAGGGGACAGGGAGAGCCATGGCTTTTCAAGATTTGAATGCCACACTTCAAAACATTTGTCTTTTCGTTTTCAAAGATCTAGTGATTATCATTGACCGACTCTAAAACTCCTCTTTTCCTATTAATTCCTGACCATTTTCAGTTTTTCCATACCTGTAATCACTTTTCTTATATGAAGATTAGAAGACAAATAAGGTGGCCTGCACAAGCTTCAACGTATGCCAAGTTTAGAGATGAATTTTAGAGATGCACACATACCATGTGGAACCTCTGTACTGAGTTCTCCCTCTTTGGCATTCAGCGGGCGTGGTATGTTGGTTAAAGCAGCAACAGACTGATTGGGAAAATTCGTCTCAGCCGATGGAAGAAAGGCTGACAAACCTGCACCATAGCTCAGGTACGGCATGGCAACAAATGAAGTCTTACACCGAGCAACTTTCACTGCCCGCAGTCAAGGGCCGATGCGAACTTTGTGTAAGGTTGGATGAACCTTCATCATTGCCTTGTCTCTTGCTCGATTCCACTGCTCTTTCACCCTTCAGCGCCTCTGGTGCTTCTGATCTCACTCGGTCACTGAAGACCTTACAGCCAAGAATTCCACATCCTCCTACCCCAGCAAACTGCGCCTTGATCCTCTTCGTGTCTCCAACGTACTCATTCCCGCAGAAGTTACACTTCCGCCTGTTATTAGGCAGAACCTCAACAACTGAAAGTGGATCCAATGCTCTCGGCATTTCCCCTGCATCTCACGAAAGGGTAAACGGATAAGTTGACTCCATGCCGCAAGGAAGACCTTAGAGGCTTTCTTATATAAAATACACGGGAGACAGATTTCAAACTGTGCTCTTCAGATTGAAAACCATAATTTGCTTCTGTTTAAAAAAAAAAAAAAAATGCTCTTTATGTAGGTGATCTGAGGGGATAGAGAACCATTGCTTTTCAAAATTTAAATTTCACACTTAGGAGTATTGTTCTGTCCATTTTCAAAGATCTATTAATCGTCAATGACCGACTCTTAAGCTCCTCTCTTACTATTAGTTCATGTTTATTTTGTGTTTTTCTATAACCATCAGAAATCTGAGGTCCTGCCTATACCCCTATTATTAGGTGAAGATTAGAAGACAAATTAAGCATCCTGCACGAGCTTTTAAAAAAGGGGAATTGGGAGATGCACATACCTTGAGGAACCTCTGTATCGGGTTCTTCCTCTTCTGCATTCAGTGGGCGAGGCATGTCAGACAAATCGGGAAGAGACTGATTAGAAAAACTCGTGTCAGGCAATGGAGGAAAGGCTGATGAACCTGCACCAGAGCTCAGGTACGGCACAGCAGCGATTGAAGTCTCTCTCGAAGCATCTTCGTTGCTCGCAGTCACGGGCAGATGCAAACCCTCTTCAACATTACCTCGTCCGTTGCCAAATTCCACCACTCTTTCTCCCCGTAAAGCTTGCAGGGCTTCTGATCTCACCTGGGCATCGACGACCTTGCAGCCATCAACTCTGGCAAAGTGGGCCACGATCTCGCCTCCGGCATACTCATACCCACAGAGCTTACACTTTCACTTTTTATTAGGCAGAAACTCAACAAGCTCCCATAATTTAAATGTAGCACTCGGCATTTCGCCTGTAACCCACAGAAGAGTGAACAGATATGTTTCAAGCGACTGGGTACCAACAAGCAATACCCTGGGAACTTCTTCTTTTGAAAAGACAGGAAACAATGCTCAAATTTTGCTCTTCAGATTATAAACTATTGTTCTGTCGTTTGCTTCTTATACACAAGCCCGGCTTAGTTTTTCTGTGAATGACTCGGATGCAGGAAATTGTTCTACCAACTCAAAATTTCAGCCTATATGAACCTATATGTGAAATCATAGATTCATAATGAAAAAATGGGATGCGGAATTGGAGATTTGTAAGGATAAAAGATTTGGTGAAGTGAGCATGAAAAGTGAAATTATGAGTTAAGCTCACCAAAACCCAACGTAATTGTCCAATTTGATTATTTGGAAGTTTCCAAACTCCTAACATCACATAATTTGCTGCTACATCTAAGATTCTCTCTCAACATTATTTCATGGCCTCGGCTAAGCTGCACCCTCAAGTTCTTCAATTTGCTTGATTTCTATTAATGCCAATCAATTGTAATGATGGACGGTAAACTATCCAGTTTGCCCGCATCTAGTATGGCTTGGCTTGACCAAAGGCTTTTAACCCCAGTTGGAGTCGAGAACGATTGAAGTGGAAGCCATCAGTCAAGCCAATTATGTAACTTGGCGTTGATAAACCAATAAAAATCTTCGCTCTTTGCTCAACGGGAACATTAATTATCTTATTTGATAGAGAACGCCTTCCGGGAAAAAGCTCCAGAAACAAGACAAGACATGATTATTACTTATTTTCTGTTCCATATTTGGCCGATTAAACAATTTAAGTGTCTTATGTTTCTTACAGATATAGAAGATCTGGAAATTTAAGTAGAAAAATCCTATAATAGAGCGTCACAAGTTGCAACAGTAAATTCAGACAGGCATGCAATTGCATAACGAGGGCAAAAGACAACGTACAATGAGGAGGACTGACGTTCCGGTCCAGTTGCTAATCTCTGGCGTCTATATGTTCCTTCAGCCCCTGATCACACGCCCTCGACTCCGGTTACAGCAAAATTTCCATGGCCCGGCTTCAACTGCCCGCTCGAGTTCTTCTCCCACGATCTCGATCTCGATCTCGTTCACATGGAAATTTGGAGAGGTGGGATACGACGAGAGGAAATAAGGAAGAGGGAAGACGAGAGGAAGAACCTACGGTGACTACGTTTGGTCATTCAGATTTCTAATAAGTATAAAAAAAAAAAACCCTAGAAACTGAGAATGTCCCTCGATTGTCGTGCTCGGCACATCTGCACCGTTCGTTTTCAAACGAGCACAAACCATCGTTGGATTATGTAAATCACCCCCCAAAAAGAGCACCAAACACAAAAAAAAAAAAAAAAAAACAGAGAAAAAATTTATTTGCGTTAAAAATTTACGAAAATTGATTCGGTAAAATAACCATCTGGTGTTCCCAAATCATTGACCAGAATTACTAATCCTCGAAAGGATGAAATTTGCATTTAAATTTACTTTTTTGTTTTTTCTATATGAAAAATTACTTGAGATGCACAAAGAAAAAAAATTAATTATCTCATGATTGCTTGATTTGTATCTATTATAGGGAAGTACAATTATAACGACATCGCCATGGGTAAAATACTAAATGTTCTCACGATACGAATTAACATATGGCTGTGGGAACACGGAATTTTCCTCTTGCAAGATGACGCTTACGCTTGGCTACGGTTCACTCGAGCCCTATCGATTGCAAATCGTTTCCCCAGTCAATCATGAACATAAGATTTTATTCATAAATTGTCACTAACCCATACTGGGCCGATTTAAGGAAAATTAAATCGCACTGGGTTATTTTATTTCCTCCAACCAGAATTTTTGAGTGGGGACTTGGAAATAGGGAATATGTATTGTCACACCCCTTGTAGGAACGACACGACCGTCCTTCCATCTGAAAGATGTAACCTCAAACTATACCCAAAAGTCCCCATAGTTAGCACTCTCATTCTATCGCCGCTAACCGAAGAACTCGAAAAGATTAGGAAAGAGAAGGGCAAGCAACCATGCTCGTTGAGTAGTATAAATCTTCTAAACAAATCAACATCCACATTACACATTTAAATCTCAAAGACATGACTCATTTATGTTAATCCAGAATATAATAACTTATAAGAATAAAATGAGTAATATTTTTCTTCAACCTTGCAATATCAATAGTAGAATTTCCTGTTGATCCATAATATTAAAACAAGTCTCGCTTGTTCAGTTTAATAATCAAACTCATCATATTTCATGTCAATGGTCCATTTCATTTCCAAACACATACCACATTACATCTCAAGACCCTAAAGGTGGCTCCCACAAGATCACTTCCACAGGATTGCATCATGTGTAGCACTTAGGCCTTGATCAACACGTTCCAATAATACAAAGTTCTATAAATGACTTTCACAAAGCTACGTTATTGTGTAGCACTTTGCCATTGACTGACACAGGTCAAAGGCTAAATTCACCTTGTTCTCCTGCTCCATCTGGAGGTGGTTCCCTTGTTGTCTTGCTGGAAGCCGTGGAGGCAGAGGCGGAGGTGGTAGAGGAGGTGGAGCTGGAGGTGCTGGAAGTGGCATTATCCAAGTAAAACTGCATACTAATATTTTTCCTCAATAGTGAGATTTTGACAAGTTGAGAAGACACGATTTCTCTCGCCCGTAACACCCCCAAGCACATGCAGAAACAGTCGTCACGTGAAGTGCCACCGTTGTGGCCAGTCCTCACAAACATCATCACTCACGAAGCAATAGAAGAAAAATCTCAGTGACAACAGATACACGATATTGAACACCCCCCAACACGCATTCCAGCAAGAGGGAGTCAAGTGCTATATAGAGACCGGGAGTACGAACATCTCCCTCGCCGTCCGGTGAATATGAACATATCCAGAAGCCAAGCTTTGGTCATGATTCTTGCTCTAGCGGGGGAGCGAGTTAAGGCCCAAATTTAGCCAAATTTTTCGTGATTCTTTTTCCCCAAGGGAATAATGCGCAATTATGAATGGAAAGACAACACCACAATACAAACACTATCACTCGCCCTCTCTCTCCAAACTTGAACAGACTCTACCCGCCTTCGTAACCGATGGTGGATTTTAAAGTCAAAGTTCTTTCCTTTTTCCTCCGTCTCTGTATATTTTTGGACCCGAAGAAGACGAAGCGAGCAAGAAAGACAGATGGAGGATCAAATTCTTGCCCATGGGTGCCTCCCAATTTCACTGTTCTATCTCGACAATGCGGTGAGGGTGTGATTTACGAGATTTTAGAGAGGCATGACAGTAACAATCAATGACAACAGTAAGACAAGAATGTGTAAAAGGAGGCTTTTGTTTCCCTTGAGATCAAGTTTGTGCCGGGTAATGAATTCCTGGCTACCGACATTATGAGACTCGACCCTTCCTCCTCTTTATTACAAGGAGGCTCTCTCTCTAAAAAAGAACAAAAAAAAAGAAAAAGAAAAAGAAATATTTATGTTATACAAACTTGATATCGAACCAAACCGTAATTACTTAAAAATTTGCAAAATTTATGAAGTCTGCGGAATTTTCTTCTGCTGTTTTTGAGGGGTTTGTTGAAGTAGTTAACTTTAAGTTTTTTATGTGTCAATAGTGGAGTCCTAGTCAATAGGAAGTGGCTTGTTTTTAGGAGCTTGTTTTTAGGAGTTAGTTTCTGGGCATGTTCTGGTTAGAGGGGTATGTTAGTGGGTCTTTGTTGTTGTTGTTCTGTAGCTATTTTCCTGCAAAGTGGTTTGTATGTTCTGCCTATTTTATAGGCTTTGTTCTGTTGAATATTGTGACGAGAGTTACTGCGGCAACTCTCTTGTGTGTGCAACTCTCTTGTGTGTTTTCTTCTTTGAGTTTATTTGAGTAAATTTCAACAATGGTATCAGAGCCACAACAGGAAAAAAAAAAGTGTTCGAAAGGAGTCTTGAGTGATCAAACACGAGAGCAGTAGTGGTTCTTCTTTGCAGCAACAGTGATGGCCATAGAGAACTTCGTACAGCCTGCTATACCTCGCTTTGATGGTCATTATGACCATTGGAGTATGTTGATGGAGAATTTCCTCAAGTCTAAGGAGTATTGGGACGTTGTTATGTCTGGTATTGTCGAACCAGACGAAGGAGCTCAGTTGACAGCAGCACAACGGACAGCTCTGGAAGCAGCAAAATTGAAGGATCTTAAAGCCAAAAACTATCTATTTTAGGCTATCGATAGATCCATCTTGGAGACAATTCTCTGCAAGGACACCTCCAAACATATATGAGATTCCATGAAAAAGAAATATCAAGGCTCGGCAAGGGCAAAAAGGCAGCAACTCCAAATGCTTCGTGGGGAGTTTGAATTGCTAAGAATGAAATCGGGAGAAACAATCACGGATTTTTTTTCCCGGACAATGGCGATTGTCAATAAGATGCGAATCCATGGAGATAAGACGGAAGATGTCACAATAGTCGAGAAGATTCTTCGATCTTTGACACCAAACTTTAACTTTGTTGTCTATTCTATTCAAGAAGCCAAAGATGTTGAAGAACTCTCAATTGATGAGTTGCAAAGATCATTGTTGGTCCATGAACAAAATTTCTTACAGCAAGAACCAGAAGAGAAGGCATTGAAGGCCTCAATTGCAAATTATTTTTCATCAACAACAAGAATGAATAGTGGTAGAAGCAGAGGAAGGGGAACCAATGATCGCCGCAATTTCAATCAAAAATTCGATGGTTATTTTTCTCGTGATTCTCAAGGCAGAGGACGAGGACGTGGAGGTCGACACTCAACAGATTTCAGACCAAAGTCAGTAGACAAATCCAAAGTGGAGTGCTTTCGATGCCACAGGTATGGGCATTACAAATTTGAATGTCGAACTAATTTAAATACACAAAGTATGGAAAGGACTAACTTTGTAGCAGAAAAGGAAGAAGCAGAAATTCTCCTATTGGTGTGTCAGGAAAAGGAGAAAACTTTTTCAAACTTGTGGTATCTTGATACTAGTTACATCAACCACATGTGTGGAGACAAGAAAGCATTCTCTACATTAGACGAGTCGTTCCGCACCATAGTAAAATTCGGAGACAACTCTACTGCGCCAGTCATGGGGAAAGGGACTGTTGCAATTGTTCCTAAAGGGACTTCAGTACATACCATCAAAGAAGTGTTTTATGTTCCAGAATTAAAAACCAACCTCCTAAGTGTTGGCCAATTACAAGAGAAGGGCTATGAAAATACACTCAAAGGAGGTCTTTGTAAAATCCATGATGAGAAATTGGGTCTAATTGCTCGAGTTACAATGACTGCCAATCGGATGTTCCCACTACATCTTCATAGCACTTCCCACTCATGCTTCGCTGCAAGATTAAAAGAGGAAGCTTGGATATGGCATTTCAGATACGGTCATCTCAGCTTTGGTGGACTACGGACATTACATCAAAAGAAGATGGTGGAGGGACTGCCCCCAATCACTACTCCGTCCGATATATGTGAAGACTGTGTTGTTAGCAAACAACACCGTGCTCAATTTCCACAAGGAAAAGCATGGAGAGCAAAGAAACCGTTGGCGCTGGTTCATTCAGATATTTGCGGGCCAATATCTCCAATTTCCAATGGAGGTAAACGGTATATTATCACTTTCATTGATGATTATAGCTGGAAGATTTGGGTTTATTTTTTGCATGAAAAATCTGAAGCTTTTGAAGCATTCAAGAGCTTCAAAACACTTGCTGAAAAAGATAGTGGGAATCCAATAAAAGTCCTTCGCACAGATCGCGGTGGCGAATACAACTCGGCTGCATTTGTAGATTTTTGTGGGAAGCATGGCATTAAGAGACAACTCACTACAGCTTATTCACCACAGCAAAATGGAGTTTGTGAATGGAAGAATCGCACTATTTTGAATATGGTGCGGAGTTTATTGACAGCAAGTGGAATTCCAAAGAGCTTCTGGCCCAAAGCTGTTAATTGGAGTATTCATCTTTTGAACAGAAGCCCAACTCTTGCTGTTTTGAATATGACACCTGAAGAAGCTTGGAGCAGACAAAAACCAGCAGTAGATCACTTCAGAATTTTTGGGTGTATAGCCTATGCTCATGTTCCAGATCAGAAGAGAAAAAAGCTAGACGACAAGGGAGTTAAATGTGTTTTTCTTGGCATTAGTGATCAATCAAAAGCCTACAAACTTTATGATCTTATAACCAAGAAAATCATCATCAGTCGTGATGTGATATTTGATGAAGAACAATTCTGGCCATGGAGTGAGAAAGGTGCTGAAGGACAAATTCCAATGAATTTTGAAGATGATGAAGTGCCCACAACCAATCGAACCATCACAGAAAGTTCACAAAGTCAAAATGCTACTGCAGAAATTGAAGAATGGCCACATCGAGTTCGAAAAAGACCCGCTTGGATGAGTGATTATGAAGTAACAGGGGTTGACCAATCTGAAGATCCACTTACCTATTTTGCTTTATTTTCAGATTGTGATCCTACAACCTATGATGAAGCTGTGCAAAAAGAAAATTGGAGAATTGCTATGGATGCAGAAATTTGCAGCCATTGAGAAGAATAATACTTGGGAGTTAACAGAACTTCCAAGAGGACACAAATCAATCGGGGTCAAATGGGTGTACAAGACGAAGTTGAATAAAGATGGCGAAGTTGACAAGTACAAGGCACGCTTGGTCTTAAAAGGTTACAAGCAAGAATTTGGAGTGGATTATAAGGAGGTGTTTGCTCCCGTGGCAAAACTTGACACAATCAAATTGGTGATTGCATTAGCAGCACAGAATTCATGGCCTATCTTCCAATTGGATGTGAAGTCAGCATTCTTGCATGGTGACATCCAAGAAAAGGTATTTGTTGATCAACCTTCTGGTTATGTGAAGCATGGTAGTGAACATAAATTTTATAGACTGAGAAAGGCACTATATGGGTTAAAACAAGCTCCCCGAGCTTGGTATAGTCGCATTGATGCTTATTTTTTGAAGGAAGGATTTAGAAAATGTCCATATGAGCATACGTTATTTATTAAAGTTGATGATGGTGGAAAACTGCTTCTAGTATATTTGTATGTGGATGATCTCATCTTCATAGGGAATAATAGTGTCTTGATCAACATATTTAAGAAGTCTATGATGGATGAATTTGAGATGACTGATCTTGGATTGATGCATTATTTTCTGGGCATAGAAGTAATCCAATCTGCAGCTGGAATCTTTCTTTCCCAAAAGAAATATGTTCAAGAAATTTTAGACAAATTTCAAATGAAGAATTGCAACTCTGTGACCACACCAATTGAGGTTGGATTGAAGCTATTGAAAGATTCTGATGGGAAAAAGGTGAATAGCACACTTTTCAAGCAAATTGTTGGAAGTTTAATGTATGTGACAGCAACGAGGCCAGATATCATGCATGGTGTGAACCTCATAAGCAGGTATATGGAACGTCCAGCAGAAATACACTTGCAAGCTGCAAAGAGAATTTTTCGTTACTTGCAAGGGACTGCAACTTTTGGGCTTTTTTACAAAAAAAGGAGAAAAATCAGATTTGTTTGGCTTCACTGACAGTGATTTTGCTGGAGATATGGATGATCGAAAAAGCACTTCTGGCTATGTGTTTATGTTTGGTTCAGGGGCTGTCTCATGGTCTTCAAAGAAGCAGCCAATTGTTACTCTATCAACAACTGAAGCTGAGTTTGTAGCTGCCACTTCAAGTGCTTGTCATGCTATCTGGTTAAGAAAGATTCTTGAAGAACTTCAGTTTAAACAACAAGAAGCGACAACAATATATTGTGACAACAACTTAGCCATTAAACTTTCAAAGAATCCAGTTCTACATGGAAGGAGCAAACATATAGATGTGAAATATCATTTCTTGAGGGATCTCACAAAAGATAAAGTGATAGATCTTGTTTTCTGCAGAAGTGAAGATCAACTTGCTAATTTATTCACCAAGCCTCTCAAAGTGTCTCCATTTTAGAAGCTGAGAAAGCTACTTGGTGTTTGTTTGTTGGATGTTCCAGATTAAGGGAGGGTTTGTTTTATTCCTTTAAACTGTTGTTGCAACATCAGTTAAAGGGAGGGTGTTGAAGTAGTTAACTTTCAGTTTTTTATGTGTCAATAATGGAGTCCTAGTCAATAGGAAGTGGCTTGTTTTTAGGAGTTAGTTTCTGCACATGTTCTGGTTAGTGGGGTATGTTAGTGGGTCTTTGTTGTTGTTGTTCTGTAGCTATTTTCCTGCAAAGTGGTTTGTATGTTCTGCCTATTTCATAGGCTTTGTTCTGTTGAATATTGTGACAAGAGTTCCTGCAGCAACTCTCTTGTGTGTGCAACTCTCTTGTGTGTTTTCTTCTCTGAGTTTATTTGAGTAAATTCCAACATGATATTGGTTTTGGTACGTAGGGGGAAGCTACTGCTGGAGCGTTGAAATTCTCTTCTTGATTTATGTTTCCGGTTAAAGTCTAACTTACGAGGGTTAGAGAAGTTGAGGATGAATTTTAGTCACAGTTTCCATTCTTAGTTCTTCTTGCACACACTGCAGAGTGTCGAAATGTCAAACCGACGTAGCTTTTTGGTAGGGCGAGGAAGGGAAGGGTGGGGAGTTTTATCCGCTGCGGATTGCTGTATCCCAGCCCCAAAGTACGCTAGGCTAGCTAGGCATGAGCAGTGCAATGTAACCCAATAAAATTTGTCATTTCTTTCTCCATCTACTGCGAGTCCAGCTCCATCAATTAAAAAACAACGCCATTCCTGTTTCAAATTCTCTAGGTTCCTGGGGTCCATCGAACTTTCCCACTATTATGGCCTCTTCAGCCAGGCCTAAATCATCGAGCTTCAATAAACAATTTCTTCTCTTCCTCCTCCCCCATCATTCCTGCCCCAAAGCTTCGGGAAATTAGAATTAGAAACCCTTCCTGTCAAAGACCCTCCCAAGTTGAGCATAGGATTGAGGCTTTTCTCATTATTGAATTTGAGCATTTATATTGTTAAGCAAAATCAAATCAAATTTTCGATGGAAAATATTTCCAGTTTCAATTTCAACTTTGAGGCAAATACTAAAAATTATTGTCATTTTTTTTTAGAAAACATTTTCTAAGAATGTCATGTTTTTCACCAAATAAACGGCGCCTTACTTTGTTATATTTTTCTTTAAAATAAACAAATTCAAAAATTCTTTCAACTTCAAACTTTGGCCCTAATGAAAACCATCCATACATCTATATGTATAATAAAAAGACTGGATACAATAGCTTTCCTGACTATTTCGGATGTCTAAATTTGATCAATTTCCATGTTTACATAAACGGACATGATCAACCCATATGACATGTGAGGACCAGAAGAAGACCGCCCCTCCCCTCATCCTTCGCCAAGGGCAACACCGTGGAGATCCTCCGCCCTAGCCTCCACGGTGTGCTCGACTCTGCCACCGTGCTTCGGTCGCTGGTTAGGGCCAAGAAGCTCATCTTCGTCGAGGAGTTGACTCTAATGGGCGACAGCGGCGGCGGCTTGGAGCAGTGGCTAAGAGAGTACGTGGACTTGGCCCGGGTGAGCCCCGCCCCGCCGTGGGAGATGCACGAGCAGTTCCGGGAAGGGGGGGAGGTGGACGCTTACCTAGAGGACGGGTGGCATTTTGGCGATATCACGAAGACTCACGAGAACTCCAAGTATCTAGTCGCGATGGGGGGTGGGAGTGAGGAGGGGGAGTTTGGACGGTGGGAGTTGAGGCGTCATAGTGAGCAGGGTGGCGATGGGGTTTGGAGCCCGCCTTTCGCCAGTGATGAAAAGCAGGTAGAGATGTCTCGTGGCTTCTATTTATCTTCCTTTTCTTCTTGCTGTAGGCATTTCTTAGTCCGTCGATAGACTGATAGTTGAGAATACTTTATGTCTGTTGTAGGTTTTCTGTTCAGTAATTGATGTCATTCATGAGATAATTGGATCAATTTAAATCAATTGAGTTGCTTCTAAAAGGTTCGATAGATTTAATTAGGATAAATTTGGATTATTTCTTTTCAATTTAGCCCATTTCTCTTTCAATTAAATAAGATTTCTTTACGATTAGGTCCTCCAAGGACCTAATTGCACACAATTTTGGCCAAATTTGACCAAACTGATCAAAACCGATTCAGACCGATTTGACTGACCTCTAATAGGAAATGGTCTTTCTGGCCATGTTTTGGTGGCGGGGGACCACCATGAGTTAGCCATTCTCTTAGCCAACCACCCCCATCCCCCTCTTGCATGAAATTACTCTAGTAAATCATAAAAATGCCATTGAAGTAGGAAATTACAAAAATATCCTTGATTAATCACTATTCCAAAAAATTAATTTTGACCATTCATTGAGATTTTCATCCTTGCCATCCAATATAACGTGTGTTCAATTTTCCTCTAATCATAAGAAAACTTAGGATTTTTTATTTTAGCTTGGGAGATCAAATCCCAGATCTCATCTTGGAACAAGGTATATAAGAGGATTTTCCCTCCAAAATTAGGAGGGCCCATTATCCAGATTTACTTCCTCTCTCTTCGACTGCTTCTCTCTCTCTCTCTCTCTCTCTCTCTCATACTCGGTCAAAGCTCCTATCGCCCTATTAGCCGTGCGCCAACTTCGCCAACTTCCCTCTAGCGAGCCACCGGCTTGTTGACCTCCCTCATAGCTCCCCCTCGCCGGTCACAACGCCAGTTGTCGCTAGTAATTCATTTCATGGACATTATTCAGCAATGTTCGAACAAGCGTTAGGCTCCAATTTGTCTGATCTCTCATTGCAGCTTCAAGCAACCGCAGCGACCCACCAAACATGACTCTGGTCATCATCAGGAGAACTATTTCAATCTACTCATACCATGTTCTAGTTATTGGTGGAGGTATGATTTGACTTGATTGTGTACTCCGCAGCCAATCGTACACAGGACAAAGACTGCCCGTCAGGCAGTCTCTCGAGAGAATCATACTCTTCCAGAATCCCCGAATAGCAGATCGCATGAAAGCATTTTCTTTTACTTAGAAGATACGATCAATGCAGAAATGCCACGGCAATAGCGAGGAGAATTTTTGTGAGCTACTGAACCTAATCTAAAAGAAACCATGTAGCCGCACTGTTGCCAATAGTCATCGTTTTTGGTTTGGCCACTAATAGAAATTCCTTTGCAGAGAACCTCAGATTAAGGATGTCACTTTCATAGAGTTATTCGCAAAAGTAGGAGACAATCTTTCTCAGGACCAATTAATGAAGGATGCCGCACACAGGATATTGCTGAATGTGAACTAGACACTCAGCAAATCAAATTCACTTTACTTGGTAAAGAAATTGAACGAATAGACAGAAGAATGGCAAGGCTCCACTTGGTCATCAAGCAAGCGAAACTGAAGAAATTGGCCCTTTGAGTGATGCAAAATGCAAGAAAAAGAAGAAGGATCAATTCTCTTGGGAAGGGAAGTTTGAGACAATCATTTTGGGACATTACCGAGCAAATGCAGAAGCTTCTATATGGCATTATAACCTGTGCCGTATCTTTTTACTGTGTCATGGGACTGTAATTTAGTACATTGGCCGAAACAAATGAGCACACACACATCCAAAATCTTCTTGTTCATGTACTCCTCCAAGGCTCCAAAGGGTCAAGACATGACATCGTGCAACTAGTGTCGCTATGAGCCTTGCCAAGGCATGGTTTTGGCAATGGAGTCCCCCATAAGGTTAGATTCCAACCATTCGAGCTACTTGTGAATGTCCTCCATTGCTTGCCTTGAGATATACAACCGGCCAATTGTTCCTCCGAGAGATTTAAGAAGACAAGATGAGGTGGACGCGGCTGCTGAGGACTTCCTGAGGGTTTAAATAATCAGAAAATCAAAATGTGGGCCCGAAAATACGAGTTCGTGCAACGTTCAATAAATAGGCGATAACTTTTGATACAAAAAAGTTATAGGGCCATAATACCATTTAGAAAACCTCGTTCCGAACGTTATGTTGCCTAGACTGAGAACCTGTTTGTCGGTGTTTCTGCCCTCAAAATTCACCGTTTTCATGAGTTTGAGGCCAGTTTGGCCAGTTTTCTAGTATTTGGTCTATTTTATGCATTCTTTCAGTCCATTTATTTATTTTCCAAATTTCTTTGCTACTTATTTTTTTTTATTTTTTTTTCACTTAGGATTTTGAAAGTACTTGTTTGATCTTTGGGAATTATCATTTAGCCTTCATCATTACATAAGACAGTTAGGTTGTCTTGTATAGGAGATGCAATTTCAGGTCCTCTGGGTCTGATGACTTGGTCTTGGACTCTTTATCTATCAGGGCGACGACTGACAATCGATGGTCAACAACTATCGACGACACGTGAAAAGTGGATTTTGAATTTCATATTCTGCTACATAGAACTGATGGAGGTTATTTTACACAACCGATTCAACATGGATCACCAAGTACACCAAGGAAAACAGCAAATTTTCCGGTCCAATATAACATACAAACGTGAACTTGATTTGATGACCAGAAGCTTGCGACTTGGTCATTATGAATCAGAAATTAGATGGATTCAGAGGATTAAAACATACACTAAGGGTCCGTTCGTTTCACGAAAAATGACTTTCAGGAAAACGTTTTCCGGATTTTCCAGTGTTCGTTTTATGGAAAATAAACTACTCAAGGAAAATGTTTTCTATCATTGGGAAAAACAACCTTCAAAGATGAGGAAAATGTTTTCCACAAGTGGAAAACATTTTCCATAACTTCTTCTTTTCATTAACACATTTTTGTTTTATTTTTATGCTTTCTTTCTCTTTTTTTTTTTTTTTTTTTTTTTCTTTCTTTCCTTTTCATCTTTCTTCCTTAGCCTTGGCCGGTCGCCGCCCACGGTGGTGGGCGGCGATCGGCCGCAGCCGCGAGCCAACGACCGGCCGCGGCCACGAGACAACTCGAGCCTTGCCTCAGGCCGACGAGGCTCTGCCTAGCCCGATCTGGCGAAGCCGAGCTCGAGCCTCGCCGGATCGGGCGAGGCGAGCTCTCGTTGGCCTTGGGTGGAGCTTGGGCCTCGCCGGAGGTTCGTTGGGCTCGCGAGCCGCAAGCTCGCCGAATTTGGAGGCAAAGCTCGGGCTCCCGATCCAGGGCGAGCCCGCCGGCCGTGAGCTCGACGTGGAGAGGAGGGAGGGAGGGAGAGAGAGGGGTAGGTGCAGCCGCAGAAGATGGAGGATCAACCAAATCGACCGACTCCTCATCGGCAGGCGGCTGTCTCGTCGACGGACCCGATCGCCGATCCCCCGAGTCAACCCCCAAGGCTGGACGGAGGAAGAAAGGGAGGGAGGGAGACGGCGATTGGGAGAAAATGAGCCCTACGCGACGATCGCCGCCAATCAATGCAAGGAAGTCTTCGCTGCCGCCGTCAACGCCGCCGCCATCGCGAGCCGGCCGATCGTCGTGGATTGAGAATCGCCGGCGAGGGAAGGAGCCGGCGGAGGAAGGAGGAGGTAGAAGGAGGAGGAAGGAGGAAGGAAAAGAAAAAGGAAGAAAGAAAAGGAAAAAAAGAACGAAAAATAGTAAAATAATAAAAATTTCAATTTTTTAAAATATAAATAATTAAAAATTCATTTTTTAAAAAATATAAAAAAATAAAACTAATTTTTTGGTCAATTAAAAATAATAAAATTCAATTTTTGATAATTTTTCTCAAATAATTAAATTAGCTAACGAACGGTGGAAAATATTTTCCACTCAAAGTTTAGGTTTCGGCCGAACACCGGAAAATAGAGTCATTTTCCTAGAAAATGACTTCCAGAAAATGTTTTCCGTAAACATGATATTTTCTGCGAAATGAACGGACTCTAAGATAGATCTAGTTCCACTTAAAAGGATGGAATTAGCCATGCTCTCATCTATTGCTGTCTGGCCCTGGACAGGAAGCACTAAGACTGTGTTTGGTAACGTTCCAGGGAACAAGTGTTTCTGTTCTTTTGTTCCCTATAATAGAAATGGAATAGAAATGCATCTGATAATTTTTTAATTCCTGGGAACAATTGGTTCTCGACAATAAATTTGGAACAGAAACAAGAAACAAAAACAAAATTGTTTCTTGTTCTCAGGAACAACTCAAGAAACAAGTTTTTCTTCTCTTCTTTTCTTCCCTTATTTTTCTTTCTTTTTTTCTTCCTTTCTTCTTCCCCTAGTTAGTCGATGGCCTCGGCAATGGTCGGCGACCGGCCAAACGAGGCACGGCATCCTCGCTAGAGCCTCGCTGGCCCCCAACGAGGTCGCCTCGAGTTCGCCGACCATCGATGAGGCCCCCTTGAGCCTCACCATGGCTAAGTGAGGCCCCCCACACCTCATCATGGTCGAGTGAGGCTCAGCCTCGCCTAGATCTAGCAAGGCGAGCCTCACCCGGCCATCATGAGACCAGGGTCACTCAGTGGCGTCACCAACCTTGCGGTGGTTGGGCGAGGCTCAACCTCGCAGATCTAGCATAGCTAAGGCGAGGTCGAGCCTAGCCTAGCTAAGGCGAGGCTAAGCCTCACCTAGCCACGGTGAGGCTCGATCTCACCTAGATCTGCAAGGTCGAGCCTCGCCTTGACCTCACCCGGCCACCACGAGGTCATTTTCGCCCACCTTGCCTCACCAAGCCATGGCGAGCCTCAGGGGGATCTTGCTAGTGGTTGGCGAGGCTCCCCCAAGGCCGATGACTGGCTAGAGGAAGGAGAAGAAAAAAAAAAAAAGCAATAAAGTTATTAATAAATTAAAAGAAATTCTAAGTCACAAAAATATTTGGGGTCATATCAAATGTATTTCTATTTTGGAAAAAGAAATTTTATATAGTTACCAAATATCTTAAAATATTTAGAAATTGTTTCCGGAAGCAGAATAGAAAAAAAAATGTTTATGAAAAGAAACTGTTAACCACCCGTGGTTGCGGCATAGTGGTTGAGCGTAAGTTCCTTTCGGGAGAGGTTATGAGTTCGAATCGCTGCATCGTTTGACTTACCCGGGGCAATAAGGGTAGTGGTGACTCTACGCTCCTCCAGGGTTTACTCCGCTGCGAAGTGGCGCACAGAGGTTTTCTGGGTAACTGTTCTTAAGAACAGAAATGGGCACCAAATGCGGCAGAAAATGTCAAAGATTTTTGCTCAATGCCTCACTACACTAAATCTCATATTCCCTTGGCCAATTTATAGTTACTTGAGATTGCCTTCCTTGAATAAGTCGAATTAAACTTCATTATCCTCAAAACTCCATGAAAATTTTAAATTGAACTGAATCCAGCTCCATCATACCATGTGATCATTTAGTACAGTAATCTAATGTGAGGAAATCTGGCTGAATGTTTAAAATGTGCCATTTGTGAATATGTTTTGCTGTCTATTTTAGAGCAGGGAATGAGCCATTTCAGATTCCATTTTAGTAAGATGCAGCTTGTTCATGTTGTCAAGCCACAAGCTGGCACGCTCGGCCAACCTGAACTAGATAAATTACGTAATCGACCATTGCATCCTCAAGTCTCAATTATCCATTATATATGTTTAAATAGTTATACTAGAGATGTTTACACAATAAAAAGTATCCAGAATATTAGTTTCTAGAGTGATTAAGATTAAGTAACTTTTCGATACTAACTCACATGAAATAGGTATATTAAAGGTATTGGTTCACTTTTTGTTAAGTCATTATGTCCCCTCCGCAAGAAGCGGGCCTCATTCTAGTTACAATGTTGGATTTTTATGTGTTAATTTGAATTAATTAACGTCAAATGAAAGTCCATTTTACAAGCTGACAAAACCATTAATTTTAATAAGAGCGAGTTTGGCATGACTTTTACATTTTAAGTTTTACTTTGTTCAGTTATCACGGTGCATGCTCCTTAAAAAGGGTCAACTCATAAAGAATTTCTAAGAAAATACGTTGTTGATTTTTGCTAGATGAGAATTACTTTTAAAAAGTTAGTTATATCCTCCACTTTAGTAGGAAATATTGGACCAATGCTGAATCAAGTTTTTAATTTTCTCCGGGTAATGGTTATGTAGATGGTTAGATCAACTCCACTACCTTGTCGCTTACTTGACAGTTACATCGACTCTACTACATTGATAGTTACTTGATTGTTTCATCAACTCCTCTAACTCGACGGTTACATCAACTCCACTAGCTTGATGATTGTCTCAACTTTATTACCTTGACGGCTATGTCAACTTAGTCATGGCATGTTGACATTTCTGTCGATCAGAATTGGGTCTTCTTGTCGACTGATTGCATCTCACTAACTAAATATTCCCGGTATGTGGCAATTTTCTACTTCTGTCATCATTCTAGCAAGCCCTTGTTGATCAATTTCATAAGAGAGTTGGTCAATTTAAAATGTTGGTTACATACATAAAAAGTTGGTAATTTGTACAAATGATAAAAGTGGGTAAATTCTTATGGTTGTTGGCAACTTACCAACAGCTTAACGAGATAAAAAAGTAACATGTCGATTTTTTAACTAGTCATTCTCAATACTTACCAGCATTCCTTGAATGCAACTACCACTTAGAATTGTCCCATAAAAATTGATTGCTGTTAGTGCTTCTAGGAACGAAAATAAAACCCTATTGCGCTATAAATTCCAAAGCGAATGGACATCCAATGGTAACCTAAATCCCGATCACACACCAAAAGCCGTGTTTGCTTCTGACGGCATAAGATAATAGCTTATTATTCAGCTTTCATCTGAATTTACACAAACCGTTGCAGCGGGGACAACAATACGATCGATTTAAGTGCTGTTCCAATAGTTTGCTGAATCAGATCGTTAGTAATAACATACTTACGGGATTTAGATGCAGCAATGAAGATGGTAAGTGTTCAATAGCCATGTTGTGAAAGTCTCTGTTCATTTTAAAATCTTTGCCGATCGACTTGTTCCCGGACAAATTGCAGTCAATTGAAGTTCAATCAAATCTCCAGCTGATGTTAATTATAACACTTTTCATGCGTGAAGTCAAGCAATTACTCCTGGAGTGGCCCGGACGGGAGAGAAAAGACAAAGTGTGTTATTTTCCATATTTCTTTAGAGATATGTTTTTCCTTCGTGTCTTATTTTGTCAGCAAATGCATAAATGTCGCAATAGAGCTAAAAGTACACAAAACTTTAGAAAAGGAAGACCTGAGGGCAGAAGTATAATGCCGGAAGCACAAGGGCTTGCTATGTCATCATGCATTTGATTTATCAACATGCCATAAACCTTTATATGTGCACAATCCAAATTACAGGGACAGGATCCTCTGTGAAAACTTTCCCATTCAATAACTTTATATGTTTGCGTTCCATCTGCGTTCCATCGATAAAATTTATGCATACAGCGAACCAAGGATTTGAAAGTCCTATAAATGAAGAATATTAGATTTGACGTCGCGTATATGGACGAGACTACGTTTAAATAATAAGAGGGCCAAAATAATAAGCATATGATATGTCCCATGGCAGTTCAACAGACTTATTCTTCATCTTGAAATGCAAAGAATCAGCGGTCTATGTTCTCATCTTTGATAAAATCTACGAGAATTCCTCCCGACTTCTTTCTCATTTTCGTTCCTTTCATTTCAATCGATCCCACAAGCTATTCAAGTTTTCAAGATTCAAGAACAATGAATCCTGGAGAGGGTCCAACTATCCACACTCATGACCCATCGATATGTTTCTCCACTCAAACCAGCCTCCATGCTCTATTTCATTTTCTAAAAGGATGATTACTGGTGGCATTTCTCGTGAAGTATTTGCACAGGTCTCTGGCAATAGATCTACATAATTTAGAATTCCCAAAAAACGAGTCGCTCTTCAATGCATTGAATTGTCTTTTCAGAGGTAGATCCAAGGGATGTCAAATCTGCTTGTTCTTGTTGGAGAAATCTTCTTGAAGTGTTTTGAAGCTGACAAAACGTTTCCATCAGTCTAGTCTGAAGGTTTGCAGACTCTGCTATTTAAAGTCTGAAGACCTCCGGACAGCCAGACTCAAGACTCAAAGTCTATCCTCATTGACAGTCTCTAATCCGTTGAAGAAAGGTTATCCAGAACTGGATGTTTCATTAAGGATATGACCTTATCGACTGGAGAAAATCTCTTGGCTGGAAAAGACATAACGGAATCCTTTGATTGATCGAGATTGACTCGAAGATTAAGGATCCGATGATTGCCTAAATATTCTTGGAAGGTTCTACTTATGGAAACCGAGATCCTGATTGTATGGGCGAACATGATTGATGGGCTATCGACACGTTCCTTTAATAGCTCGAATAATCTTCTTAATTGATTCCGTCCAACGGGTAGATTGGAGGAATTCTTTTGGTAAGTGCCAACGAGTATGATGGCATGAAGGATTATATAAGGAAGACGTTCTAAGTTGTTCGAGGTGTGCGCGATAGAAGAATTCCAAAGTCTGAAGCTTCCTGTTGTTTAGACAATTCCTTTGAGCGAAACCTTGTATGCAAAAGAGAGTCTATATTTGTGAGAAATCTTGAGGAGGTGTGGTAGAGCATCTACACTGTGGAATCAATGAAAAGCTGTGCTGTAACTTCTCTTTTGTTCATAGTGAAATCCAGCCGGTGGGCTGTTAGTGCGGAAGAGTGGACGTAGGCTTGGAATAAACCGAACCACTATAAACCTTGTGTTCAATTTTCTCTTCCTTACTCTCTTTACCTTGATCGTACTTCATTTTGTTAAATCAAGAGAGAATTTCCTTTCTATCGTTTGCCTAGAATCGCTTCCGTATCTCGATAAATTGTTTGTGCACCTATTCACCCCCATCTAGGTGCTTATACTAGCTATCTCAATTGGTATCAGAGCTCGTGTACTCATTTTGTTTGAAGTGTTTTACTTCAGAGTTAAAGATCCATGGCTAGTATGTTGGCTCCAGGGCTGGTAGAAGGGCAAAGCAATACCAGACCGCCTTACTTTGACGGAAATGACTACAACATATGGAAAAACAAGATGAAGGCGTTCTTAAGATCAAATGATCCTCTGGAATGGGACGTTGTAGAAAAAGGAACATTCCTAAAGCTGCATCTGTCTCAGAAAGAGGAAAAGACACTGTTGAGTCTAACGAAATGACTCAGGAAGAGATAATCAAGAGACAAGCTCTTGATGCAAAAGCAATTTATTCTTTATATTGTGCTTTATCACCTACTGAATATAACAGAATATCTTCTTGTGATACAGCCAAAGAAGTCTGGGATAGATTACACATTACTTATGAAGGAATCGATCAAGTGAAAGAGATTAGAATCAACATTCTTCTCGATCAATACGAAGCCTTCAGAATGAAATCAGGAGAATCTATAACTGACATGTTTAGTCGTTTTACAGAAATCGTGAATGGTCTTGAAAATCGAGGTCAACAAATTTCTGATCCGATGAAAGTAAACAAGCTACTGCGTGGACTCTCCAAGGATTGGAATCACATAAAGACCTCAATCAGAGAGACCCAAAGAATCATGCCACTGTCTGTCGATGAGTTGGTTGGGACCCTTCAGTCTTATGAAGTGGAATGAATCAATCAAGACGAAGATCCTAAATGTAAGAAATCCATTGCATTAAAATCTAATGATGATTCTGATGTAACAGATTTTGAAGATGACATGGATGATGAAGAACTTACTCTCATGATAAGAAGATTCAGAAAGCTGAACAGAAAAGGAAGAAGATTTAATTCAAAGAAACAAAGTTTTCAAAAGCAACAAACCAAGTCTGCTGAAGATGATGAATCAAACAAAGATGTAGTCTGCTTTGAATGTAAGAAAAATGGACACATCAGACCCAACTGTCCTCTTCTGAGGAAGAAGAAAGGAAAAACTGAAAAATATCGAAAGGCTCTCAAAGCAGAAACCTGGAGTGATACGGAGTGCGAAGATAGTGATGATGATTATGCCAACATATGTCTAATGGCACAATCGGATTCAGAATCAAACTCCGAGACAGATTTAGATTCAGAAAGTGAATTCGAGGTAAGTAACTTCAAAATTCCTATTAAAGTTTCAAAATACATTGATGAACTGTGTTTTACTCTTAAGACTTCTCTTAAAAGAATCTCCGAACTAAAAAAAGGAAAATTCTGCTCTAAAACAACAAGAAAATGTTTTGGAAGAAAAAGTGAAATGCTTAGACCAGAATGTTTCTTCTCTCAAAGAAAGTAAAGATAATCTTTTAAAAGAAAATGCATTCTTGAAAAATGATATCTCAAATATTTCCAAAAGATTTTCTATAGGATCTGAGAAACTAGAAAAAATACTTTATGTTCAAAGACCTTATTTCAATAAATCTGATTTGGGAATGACTGCTGAAACCATTCCTTTAATCGATTTTCCTAAAGTGAAAAAAAGAATCAAACAAAGACCCTCAAGAAATGCTTATAAAAATCATTTTGAAAGGACCTTTGTAAAACCAATGGGTCGTAATGCTCTCGGATGTTCAAAATGCAATAGTGCGAGATCATTTTGAGAAAGAATGTCCTATGGTTTGGAGACACATCAATAAAGTTTGGGCAAAAACCGCATATCGATTAACTCAAAAGGACCCAAGAAAATATGGGTACCAAAGAAAACTTGAGTCTCTTTTTAAATGCAGGTCACTATCAAGAAAAAGGTGAAATGGTACCTGGATAGTGGATGCTCGAGACACATGACAGGAGATTCAAATTGTTTCATAAAGCTTGTTCAAGTGAATGGTGGAAAAGTCTCATTTGGAGGAAACAAAGAAAGGAAAAATAGTGGGATTTGGAACTCGTAAAGATTGGGAACCTCACAATAAGCAATGTTTCTTTAGTTGAAGGGCTCAACTACAATCTGCTCGTGTCGTGTCGATCCAACCGTGTGTTATGCCGGTTTTAGAATCAACTTTCAAGAGGGTATTTGTTCGGGAACCGGTAAAAAGACTCTACTCGATCATTCATGGGTCGAAGACATGGAAATATCTACCTCTTGGACGTGAAACCAGATGAATCGCAATGTCTAATCTTAATCCAAGACGAAGCGAGCTTATGGCACAAAAAGCTTGGGCATATTAACATGAAGCAGATAGCCAAAATCTCAGCAAAGAAGCTTGTTCGTGGTCTACCTAATTTATCATACCAAAAGTCTGACCTATGTACACCATGTATATTGGGAAAACAGGTAAGAAATTCCTTTAAACCAATAAATCAAGTTTCCACTAACCGTGTACTGCAGCTCTTACATATGGATCTCTTTGGACCAACAAGAACGCAGAGCATTGGAGATAAGAACTATTGCCTAGTAATTGTGGATGATTACTCACGATTTACTTGGGTATATTTCTTGGCAAGTAAGTCTGAAACCTTCTCTTACTTTGAAAAATTTGCTAAGAAAGTTCAAAATGAAAAGGGGTATATTATTTCAAGTATAAAAACAGACCATGGAGGTGAATTTGAAAATCAAGATTTTACAAAATTTTGTGATGAATCTGGTTTTCAGCATTTGTTCTCCTCTCCATATACTCCAAAGCAAAACGGAGTTGTGGAAAGGAAGAATAGATCTCTTCAAGAAATGGCTAAAACTCTTTTAATTGAAAGCAATATCTCTTTACGATTTTGGGCTGAAGCAGTTTCAACATCATGTTATATTATCAATAGAGTTTTTCTAAGGCCTATTCTAGAAAAAACCCCCTATGAACTATTCAAAGAAAAGAAGCCCATTGTTTCATATTTTCATGTATTCGGATGCAAATGTTTCATACTGAAAAATGCAAATGATCGAGTTGGTAAGTTTGAAGAAAAGTCAGATGAAGGCATCTTCCTTGGATATTCAACCACAAGCAAAGCGTACGAGTCTACAACAAGAAGACTCAAACAAAGGGAAGAATCAATGAATGTCAAATTCCAAGATTCCATACAAAATGAATCTATTCGACTCATCTTGAAGAGACTAAACTCACTCCAGACTCTACAAAGTCTAAATCACAAGAAGCAAAAGACTTTGAAGGACCAAAGAACAAGTGACTCATTGAAGATTCAAGTGAAGGAAGTGACCATCAATCGATAAATTAACCAAAGAATCGGAAACATAAGTCCAGTCATCCCAAAGATCTTATTATTGGCGACATCAATGAAGGAATTTGCACAAGATTCAAAATGCGAGAAGAGTCTAGTGCTGTGGCTCTTATTTCTGAAATAGAATCCAAAAGCATAGAAGAAACTTTATCCGATGAGAACTAGATTGAAGCTATGCAAGAAGAACTCAGACAATTCAGAATTAATGATGTCTCGGAGCTGACTCCTAAACCAAAAAGTAAATCAATTGTTGGAGCTAAATGGGTTTTCAGGAACAAGATGGACGAAAAAGGAAAAGTCATAAGAAACAAGGCTAGACTCGTGGCCAAGGGATACACACAAGAAGAAGGGATCGACTATGACGAGACTTACGCACCAGTAGCAAGGTTAGAAGCAATTCGTTTATTACTTGCATTTGCTTGTCATAAAAATTTCAGGTTATTCCAAATGGATGTCAAAAGTGCCTTCCTAAATGGATTCATCCATGAGGAAGTTTATGTGGAACAACCACCTGAGTTTGAAGACCCAAGGAAACCCGGACTCGGTATTCGGACTCAAAAAGGCCTTATATGGCTTAAAGCAAGCACCTCGAGCTTGGTACGACGGACTAAGTAAGTTTTTAATTCGAAATGGTTTTGTTAAAGGTAAAGTAGACACTACTCTTTTTATTAAAAGAGAAAGCAAAAGTTTTCTACTTGTTCAAATATATGTCGATGATATTATTTTTGGATCCTCTAATGAAAGTCTGTGCAAGAAATTCTCTAAGACTATGCAGGATGAATTTGAAATGAGCATGATGGCTGAGTTAACCTTCTTTCTTGGACTTCAAATAAAACAACTGAAGGAAGGAACTTTCATTCATCAAGAAAAGTATGCAAATGATCTTGTCAAAAAGTTTGGACTGGACAATTGCAAAAAGGCTGATATACCAATGTCAAGTTCCTTGAAGATAGACAAAGATGAAGGAGGAAAGAAAGTCGACCAAAAGCTGTATAGGAGTATCATCGGATCACTTCTTTATCTTACTGCTTTTAGACTTTACATTTTGTTTAGTGTTTGCATTTGTGCCAGATTTCAATCAGACCCAAAAGAATCTCATTTAAATGCTGCAAAGCGTATTATCAAATATATTTCATTAACTTCAAGCTTTGGTCTCTGGTATCCAAAAAGGGGAGACTTTACTCTTCTTGGATATTCAGACGCAGACCTTGCTGGATGCAGAGTCGATAGAAAGAGCACCTCGGGTACCTGTCAACTACTTGAAGGCGGGGACGGTGTCTTTGGTTTTCAAGAAAGCAAAGTACGCTCGCTCTCTCTACTGAGAAGCGAGAATATATAGCTCTCGGAAGTTGTTGTTCACAAATTCTGTGGATAAAATAACAGCTAAGAGACTTTGGAATTGAAAACTCATGCACGGAGATTAATTGCGACAACACCAGCGCTATCAATCTCACCAAAAATCCAATTCTTCACTCAAGAGCAAAGCATATAGAGATTCGACATCACTTCATTAGAGACTATGTTCAAAATGGAGAAGTTTCAATTCAATATGTTGATTCAAAGAACCAACTGGCGGATATATTCACAAAGCCTTTGGAGAAAAATCAATTTGAAACCATCCGTTCCAGACTCAACATTTTAAGGTATGAGGAAATCAAAGTCTAAAGACTCTCAGACTCAGACATACAAGACCTTGACTGTAAGTTAGTTTCTCTCTTGAATCTTATCTTGAAAAGGTACGATTATCAACCATGTTTTATTGCTATCTTTAATCGGTGTAATTATTGCATCGTTTCCTTTTCGAAAAAGAAGTTATTTTTTGAAATGACTATTTTCGCGGAAAAAGGATAGTTATTTTGAAAAGGCATCTTTTTATTTTCCTTTGTGACGATTCGTATACCTCTCTTTTTAACTGATTGTGCACTGTTGATTCCTCTTCACTTTACTCTCAAAAACCCTAGAAAGCATCGATCTTCCATTCCTGTTTTCTTCCCTTATTTAATCTTCGAAAAAGTTATCATCTTTCTTGGGAAAGTCAAGCAAGGAATCTTCCAAAAACTGAGAAAGATGTCGTTTTCAAGAAAGTCTTCGAGAATTGCAAGCAGGGGACCACGGCGAATGAGTGAGGGGCCTACGCACTTCGATCTCACCGAAGAAGAAGTGTCTCCAGATCAGCAACAGAGCCCACAACATTCTCAGCAGCGTCATTCTCCTCCATCTAGTCCTCAAGGCGTTGATCATCAACAAGAGGAAGAAATCATTGAGGATGCAGATCCTGTAAGAGTTCAAAAGCCCGCTTTTATTTATAAGCTGTATCGTGCTTTAAAAGGAACTCGTACTCCTTTGAACTATGTTGATGATTTTCTTAAAGACAAAGGATATGGGAACGAATATATCTTTTTGCGAAAAATGGAAAGTTTGGGAATTGCTCGTAAAGGGGTGGCAGAAGAAACCCTTGCGAATATCCCAAGTGATCCTCGTGATTGGGGAGTTAATCCTGTAGATGGAAATGATGATGACAAAATGTATAGTCAATTTCAACCGAGAATGGGTGTTGCGGTTGAAAATCGAGGAAAAAGGGGAGACTTGTTCAGATCGAAGGAACAAAATGATCTGTACTCAAAATTGCTGAAGCGTGGAGTGATAAACCCTAGGAGTATGGATTTTGATTTTCTGGATGCTGTGAATGTGAACTTGAGGGAAAAGTTCGGTTATCTTCAACTTGAAAAGTTCTGCTCCGACACTACAGAGGCCTATACTGAACTAACCGCATATTTCTATTCAAATCTTAGCTTCTTGGATGCGAATAGATTCTCTTTCAGTGTCAAAGATCAAGATTTTGTTGTGGATATGAATATGCTGGCAGATGTGTTAGGAGTTGAGAGAGGAAGATATCAACCGATCAAAGTTTCTATTGCTTGGGCTACACTGGAACTTGTGAAGGACAGGAGAACAGAGGAAAAGATCACCTACTTAAGGATGAGTGCATTCAACATCTTGCTTCACAAGATTGTGATCAATTGCCTCCGACCGAAATCAACTTCCAAGACTGATGTTTCAAGTTCAGAGGCAAAGCTGATGTATGCCATTCTCACTGGGAAAAGCTTTTCTCTTCCTCACACTGTTATGTTCCACATGTATAGAGCCATGATGAAGGACAGAGGTCAACTTCCTTACCCAAGCCTTGTGACGAAGTTATTTAGACATCTGAATATTCAGCCTCCGCAAATTTTTTGTGTTCGATCATACGATCATATAGTGGTCGGACTGAAAATGGTGACCAAAATGCGTCTGAAGGAACTGAACAAGGAGTTGGAGAAATTCAAGGAGAAGACTCCAGTCAAAGCTCATCAAACCTCTTCTTCAAAAGGGAAAGGAAATGAGCCCTTGGTTGCTCCACCTAAGAAAAGAAAAGCTCTCATCGTGGAAGATGAAGAGGATGACGACCTTACCATTTCGGCAATAGCTTTGAAGAAGCTAAGTTGCACTGTTCTAGAGTCCATGGAACAACATGAGACAGAAGGAAAGGAAAGAGAAGGCCAAGAGGAAAGAGAAGGTCAAGAAGAAGAGAGAGAAGAAGAAGAAGAAAGAGCAGTTGGCGAAAAAGAAGCAGAGGAGGAAAGACTTGAAGAAGAAGAAGGGAGAATGAATCAAGAGGAAAGAGAGCCCGAAAAACACTCTTCTCCACCCGAAGGCACGAAAACGGGGGAGACAATGAGGGAGTCGGCCGCTCTCCACCGACCCGGAAGACATTCATGCCTCTCATTTTCCCGAAGAAGAACATGATGCTTCATCGCCAAATCTCGCGCGATTATTCCGATATGCCATCATCTCGCAGAGCGTGCTTTGAAGCCGATGACGCGGATCGATAGCTCGGTAGATTTTCGCAGAATTATGGATATTCTCTTGGAGATGCGTGGTCAAATCTATGCTCTGGGATGCGAGGTTCAAAGCTTGCAGAATGCAGGTCAAGTTTCTTTAGGTTCCTTGAAAGATCAGATCCAAGCCCTCTCTGTTCAGATTCAGGCCAATGCTAAGGGTGAGGAGGTTGCACAACTGAAGGAAGACTTGAAAAGGCTGGAAGGGATCGTTCAGTCCATGGGAGATTTCCAGCTTGTCCACGTTCCCAAGCAATCTTGACTTTATTCCATTTTCATCTCAACCTTTTTAATGCTGACAAAAAGGAGAAGAGATGCAAGATTTGAACACTTTGACTTTTAATCCTTTGACTTTTAATCGTGTGATTTGTTGGACTGTTTGGATTGTTTGATTGATGTTTGATTTTAATTTTGTGTCTGGATTTGAATTTGGATTTAACTACTATTGACTGCTATTGATATTTTATGGATGGCTTTATCATATTCAAGACTAACCTATTTTCTGTGGTTGCAGATTCTAGTGTTATTCATTTAACCATTTATCTCTATAAGATATGCATATGTGTTTGAGAAATGTTTTACAGGTCAAAGTTGTTTAAATCTGTAGGAAAGTTTTGTCACCATAAAAAAGGGGGAGATTGTTGGAGAAATCTTCTTGACGTGTTTTGAAGCTGACAAAACGTTTCCATTAGTCTAGTCTGAAGGTTTGCAGACTCTGCTATTTAAAGTCTGAAGACCTCCGGACAGCCAGACTCAAGACTCAAAGTCTATCCTCATTGATAGTCTCTAATCCGTTGAAGAAAGGTTATCCAGAACTGGATGTTTCATTAAGGATATGACCTTATCGACCGGAGAAGATCTCTTGGCTGGAAAAGACATAACGGAATCCTTTGATTGATCGAGATTGACTCGAAGATTAAGGATCCGATGATTGCCTAAATATTCTTGGAAGGTTCTACTTATGGAAACCGAGATCCTGATTGTATGGGCGAACGGGATTGATGGGCTATCGACACGTTCTTTTAATAGCTCGAATAATCTTCTTAATTGATTCCGTTCAACGGGTAGGTTGGAGGAATTCCTTTGGTAAGTGCCAACGGGTATGATGGCATGAAGGATTATAATAAGGAAGACGTTCTAAGTTGTTCGAGGTGTGTGCAATAGAAGAATTCCAAAGTCTGAAGCTTCCTGTTGTTTAGACAATTCCTTTGAGCGAAACCTTGTATGCAAAAGAGAGTCTATATTTGTGAGAAACCTTGAGGAGGTGTGGTAGAGCATCTACACTGTGGAATCAAGGAAAAGCTGTGCTGTAACTTCTCTTTTGTTCATAGTGAAATCCAGCCGGTGGGCTGTCAGTGCGGAAGAGTGGACGTAGGCTTGGAATAAGCCGAACCACTATAAACCTTGTGTTCAATTTTCTCTTCCTTACTCCCTTTACCTTGATCGTACTTCATTTTGTTAAATCAAAAGAGAATTTCCTTTCTATCATTTGCCTAGAATCGCTTCCGTATCTCGATAAATTGTTTGTGCACCTATTCACCCCCCTCTAGGTGCTTATACTAGCTATCTCAGTTCTCAATGATTTCTTCTAGTGAACTTGTTTAAAGAGAGGTCTAGCTATTCGAGATCAGGTTGTAAGATTGTTGTCAAACAAGTTTAGCCCTTTGAGTGACTTCAGGTTTCCAATATCCAAGAGAAGCTTCCTACCAAAATGATTGTTCGATGCATTGATACTTGTGAATATAGTTCTCCAATCGTATCTCCTGTCCTTTTGTATGATACTTGTGAATATAGTTCTCCGATGGTATCTCTCTTGTCCTTTTATAGTCACCGTGACTATATCTTGGTAACCTCAATGTCACGATCTCCCATTTTGGCGCCTGCACTACGGGTGTACGGAGACTAATGGCTTACTAAGTATTAGGCTTAGCATAGACTCTCCCTAACCCATCAATTTACTACTTATGGTTCGAGGTTATTATTTATGATTTGACTTTTTAATCTATAAGTCAATTTCATTCAAGAGTTGCTACTAATTGATTTAAGGTGGGTCAATTAAAAATCCAAATAAAATATTGAGACAAATATTTTTCTCTTGCGCAACTAAAAAAATTAAGATTGAGGATTTTATTACACTAATTAATTAACTTATACTCTTTCGATATCTTTTCTTGTTTAACCCTAAGATTTAGATTCTCTTTATTTTTCATGCATTAAAAAAGATACTAAAAAAATACATTTTAGGCTTTTCCTAATTTCAGAAATATATAGAGGATTTTTTACTGAGAAAAATGCTCAAAATCAATTTTAGGCCTTTCCCTGAAAAATATTTTTTTATATATTTTTTCAATTTTTTAATTAAAAATATCTAAAAAGTATAACATAAGAATATATTAAACTGGCCCGGGTTGGTCAGATCCGGGCGCCGGCCCGATTACGGTCTGGGCCGATTGACCCGGGTCTCGCGCGCGCCCCCTTCATGTGCTCCCTCTCTTTTTGTCTTTTTCTTTATTTTGTCCTTTCTCAATCTCTCTCTCTCTCTCTCTCTGCATGCCAACAGACTAGAGAGAGGGCTAGGCCTACTTCCTTTTCTTTCTTTTTTTTTTCGGTTTTCTTTGACTTATCTTTCTTTTCCCCTTCTTCTCTCTCTTCGTTCTCCGCCCCCACGATTCCTGCTCCGTGCGGCCAGAAACAAACGGCCATGAGCCAGCTCGCCTCCGGCCCTTGCTCAACCAAGACCGTCCGCCCACCTTGTGGACCAAGCCAGCACCGTTGGCCACATCCGACCCCCGCTTTCATCACCGCCCGCCGCAACTCACGACATGCACAGAAACCGTGCGCTACTCTACGGATGGGAACGAAGGTCCGCAAACATGTCAAATGATCAACAGGCGCTCAGAGCCAAACCAAAATCACAGGAAATCCATACAAGCTTGGTTCGGGCATATTTTAGCTAACGCATGGAGGGCGTTGGCTAAGGGGAAGCTTTAGACTTGCTCGGCACGCGAACTCGGACCAAAATCAACAACGACGGACCAGCAAAACATGACTTCAACATGGGACGATTCATTTACGTCCAATATAAATATGAGAGTCAGCAACCTTCGGCCATAAGCGATGGACACAAACGGGTGCCTAACTCGAGCACTTCAGCAAACAATTAATATTCGCAAACCAAGGAGTGAAAAAAGGGGGACGACCGAGCCCGAGCTCGAGCAGGGACTCACAGCGATCAACATGCTAAGCCCCGAGACCACAGTACGTACACAAATGAAGCAGGAAACTCGCACGAACCGGACAATATCTGCCCGATCCGGCGAGCCCGAAACAGGGCATGAGCACAAAAAAGAATATATATAAAAAAAAAAAAAAAAAAAAAAAAAAAAGGTCGGCCGAGAGTCCCTACCCAGCTCGCGGGGTCGGACGGCGGACGAGCTCGATAGATCGGGCTATGTCTGTCCGCCTTGCGAGCCGGGATCCTTGGAAGCCGACCCCGAATCGGAAAAAACCAAGACCACCCGAGGGGGGACCTACCGTGGCTTCAAAGTGGACAAGGAGCGGCGGCGGATCGTCGGTTTCGGCTCGGAAGTGACGGCCAACGGCGGCCCTCTCAATTGCGTTCTCTCTCTTTCACAGCCGGATCTCTCTCAGATCTCACCTACTCTTTCTCTTCAACTTCCTTGGCCTCCTCCTCAACCGAGTTCGCGAAAGGCCTATTTATAGGCTGGGGAGGTCCGGTCGACGGAGGAGGTTCGGCCGCCGGTCCTCCGAGCGCCGACGGGCGCTGCTTCGGCCGAACCGGTGTCCCATTCCCTCTTCTCCGCGGAGGCCTGCTCGGCATTGAAGACGGGCATTGAAGGCGTCCGCCCAGACGTCCCTTCCGTCCGGGTTTCTCACCGGATTTCGGGCTGCTCCGATCGGCGGTATTAATGGCGCCTGCAAGACGTCGCCGGCTACTCTACTTTGCCTCGGTGGTAGGCGGCGCGCGTGAGTCGCAGGGACGGAGAAGGAAGGAGGAAGGAAGGAGAAAAGGAGAGAGGCACGCGGGCCGGGCTGGGGAAAAGAGAGAGGCCAGACGGGCCTGGCCCGTGCAAAGGAAGGAGCAGAGGGGGCTGGGGTCAGGCCCAGCCCTCTGAGCCCGCTTCTGCTTTTTTTTAAAAAAAATTATATTTATATGGAAATAAGGTAAACTAATGGAAAATGCAATAAAACTTAGTGGATGCATATAATATTAATACCTAGGTGATGCGAAAGTCATTTGTGATAAGGCTAAATCAGTCCCTAATTTTCTATGAAATTTAAATCTAAATATTTAAAAAAAAAATAGGTGTCCACACATAGCCTCCCATACACCTGCAGCTTGCTTCATCCTTTATTTTGATTTATCATGGCTGTTAGATTTATAACGTATTGTGGTTAAACAGGTTGAAAATGTGCAATTCGGAAAATGGACGAGTTGCTCTAGGACTACCCGTGAAGCCATGGAACATGTTAGACCTCAAAACAAGAACTTGTAGCTTGGGAAGGGTTCCCTACCAATCAAGGAACATATCCTCCATTCTATTATTACTGAGATTCAAAACTTCGAAATTTTCATGATGTAGTAAGGATCATGGCAATGTCCCTTCAAATGGATTATGATTGAAGTCAAGGGTCCTTAAGTTGCGGTCATCAACAAATTTTCCAGGGATCACACTCTGAATCATGTTCATTTGGAGGATGAGCACCGAGAGATTTTTGCTAAACCTTAGGCAAGTTGCCCATCAAACTATCGTTGGACAAATTAAGGACTCTGAGCTTAGTGGCATTGTATAACAATGGTGAAATGTTTCTGCTAATCTTCTTATTTTCAATGGCTTAAAATAGAGTTGTGGGTGGTGAAATTGAAAGAGGACCTTCAAATTTATTGTTGGATACCGCCCGCAGATTTAACCATTGGAGAAAATATTCTTTGGGTCATTGAACCCCAAATTATTGTTAGATATGGAAAAACTATAACGTGTGGAGGGAAGAAATGGAGCGGTTTTTTTTTTTGGTCAAATGAAATGGAGCAATTGGAGGACTGATTTGGCCATGTAATCCATTGAGCTGGAGATCAATGCTCCCTAATGAGGGTGCTTGTACCAACCACTTCGGAAAAGTATTATTAATTTTGTTGTAACTGATGTTTAGATCAAACAATGATGTAAGTTGTCTGAAGACCACAGTAATGTCCCTTCAAATTTATTGGTACTCAACTCAAGTCTAGTTCAAAGAGGTTGGTTAATTTCCTAAACATTGTGGTATAGAGCCAAAGAGATTGTTATGAAAGTATAGATTATCAAGGGAGTTCAATTAGCCAATGGAAGATGGAATCTCTCTGCTAAAGCTGCTTTTGGTGGCACAGAAGATGAGTATAAGGAATGGTGGAATTGGAAGCGGACCCTGGAATAAGTTGTCACTACAGTCAACAGCGATCAACTATTTACAGATAAATTATTCTATACCTCCCTCAATAAAGTTATAGAAATATCAAGATACTGTAGTACCTTTCACTAAATCCCAAGAGCATCTCGGTATCTAACCACATCTCTTAGCTTTTTTGAAGAGTTATAAAAAAAAAAAAGAAAAAAAAAGAAAATGGAAACCTGGTCAAGTTGCAGTAAGCCAATGCCAAAGTCTCAAGCTCTGGACGTGTATGAATGCTACTGTTGTAAGCTAGATTCAACTCTACTGTAAGCTTTAGGACTTGCAGATTTTTCAGTGTTGAGAAGATCCTGAAGTCTAAATGTACTAGTCGTTTAAGCTTTCCAACGAATGACGGTATGTGTCCAATTAATTTATTGCTAAAAGATCTGACGTGGTTAATTTTGTTAAGTTCACAAGCTATGAAGAAGTCGATCCTCTACAATATGCAATTATTGAGAAATAGAGTTTTTAGATACTGTAATTCACCGATTGAATGGCGCATTTTGCCTTACATGCTTGTATACAAGAGGTTAAGGACTCAAGAGATCCACTCCAATTAGACTTCACAAAAGAAACTGTGATATGATTGAACTTCAAATTGAGATCAAGGGGGTTTGGTGAGTGGAAAATGTTTTGCAAAAAAGTTCCCCTTGTAATGGCAAATATGCAATGAAAAAGGTGAAGGAGGACGATAAATTCAGGAAGGAACTAGGTGAAAGACTAGACAAGCCTACTAGACCATGTTTAAGTTCCCTTAACTCTGTCGAATTATAAACAAGCATTTTGCAATCAATATTTTCTATCTCAATCGTGTGTCTCATACGTACCATTTAAGTTTAAAGAAAGATTCGAGTAAAACAAGTTTTGAAAGGTAAGAAATTTCAATAAGAACCAGACCTGAAAAATTCAAGCAAGAGAGACTGAGGTGCGTCAATTTAGCAAACACGGTGTGGGTACATATCATTCTTAATAGCAAGGTTGAGGCTATGAAGACAGAATGGGGAGTGCCCTAGAGACAGCTGAATGAATGATTGAGGCCGATAACATTACTAGTTCCATTTTTACTTGTAGTCGTCTTTGGATCATAGTGTGGGCACATGTCAACCTTAATGGTAAGAGAATTGCTAAATTGAAGTAAGGTATTACTTTGGACAGGATGACATAGTTGTGCTGTTTTGAAAGGAAGGTATAATAATAATTGCGCAAAAGGGAAAAAGCTACCAAAAACCTCAAACTTTGCCACTGTAACGTATTTATCCCAAACTATTTTTTGTGACGCTAAAAACCCCATACTTATACCTATGTGACATATTTATTCCAAAATTTATACCCGTGTGACATATTTACCCCAAAATTTTGGTGTCACATAAAAAAGCTTGGGATTTTTTGTATCATAGAAAAAGTTTGGGATAAATATACTATACAGATAAAATTTTGAATTTTTTTTTGTCACATAAAAAAGTTTGAGGTAAATGTATGGCACAAATATAAAATTTAGATTTTTGGTGTAACAGAAAATGGTTTAGGATTAATATGTCATAATAAGCAAAGTTTAAGATTTTTGATAACCTTTACCTTGGCAAAATTGGAAAAGAAAAGACACAAGGTCCGGTAGGATTCCATGTTATTTGCTCCGGCACAATTGCTCAAGGACAGTGGTGCGTTCAATTATACGTGCTAAGAAGTCAAAGGTCTAATTGAAATGACATTCCGACCAAAAAAATAAATAAATTGAAATGACATTAGTGGACAAATAAAATGCCAGTCTTCACTTCTAATCCTTCATGGACAAACAGAAGCTACGCACAGGGAAAGATGGGAAGATATAGGTAGAGGTCCTCGGCAGTTGCTTCATTTTTCTTTTCTTTTTCACTTTTTTTTTCTCTGTTAGAGTTGTGTGCTTGGTAGATCTCATTATTCATCTTCTCAATTCAACTGATATACAATCGCAAACCAGGGTCTAGTGAAACTTTTATTCATCGAATCTATGTTGCATTGTTTGAAGAGACGATATGCATTGCACAATTTAAAGAGATAACTCCTAAAAAACAATTTCATTGTCCATGGTATTTGATGGCCTTCCACTTTAGCTTCTTCATCCACTCAACTGCTCTTCTCTCTAGCATTCTCACATCTCGAGTTAGCCATTTGGGCCTTCCTGTTTCAAATGCAATATATGCTATAGAAACCCCAATTACGATTCCAGATGCATAACCTATCCACATTGCTTTTTGTTCAAACCACCTCTCATGCCCTTCGCAGTTTGAAGTTGACGAGGACGATGGCAAAGGAGGTTGAATATCGTTGCCAGGGCATGCTTTTGGCAATGGAGTTCCACATAAGCCTAGATTTCCACTAAACGAGTTGCTTGAAAATGTGCTTAAGTGCTTGTCTTGTGGTACGCGCCCTGTGAGTTGGTTTTTGGAGAGGTTTAAGAGCCCAAGAAATGCCAAATCTCCAAGTACCCTAGGAATTTCCCCAGTTAGCTTGTTAAAAGAGAGATCCAACCATCCAAGATTAGACAAGTTCCCTAGAGTTGGTGGGATAAAACCTGTAAGATGGTTATGAGAAAGGTTGAGCCTTATAAGAGAGTGAAGATGTCCGATAACTTCTGGAATATCCCCTTGGAAAGAGTTGTGTGACAAGTCAATGATTGTCAAGATGGTCAAGATCTTTGCTAGCTCAATCTCTTGCCCTTTAATGGTCACGGCAATAGAATTTTCATATGGCGTCGTCCTCGAATACCATGTCATATACAATGATCTGTCTTGCCCAATTTTGCCATCAATCATGCCTTTTAGGTCCATTATCAAGATGGCTGGTAAAGGACCAACAAAGTTGTTGTTGGAGAGGTCTAAAATATGTAATTTGGGGAAGAGGTGAGTTCCCTTGGGAATACTCACAGGACCCTTAAAATTGTTGGACTTTAAAGAGAGAACTTTTAGTTCTAGGAGTGTTCCCAACCATCTTGGAAACGTATCCTCTATCCAATTGTCACTGAGATCTAGTACTTGCAGATTTGTACATTTGACAAGTGATTGGGGCAATGTTCCTTCAAAATGATTTCGACTCAAGTCAAGAGTCATTAAGCTATTTCTCAAATAAAATGATTTGAGGAATTGTGCCTTCAAGGTAATTCATTCGCAACTGCAAGACCAATAGATTCATACTAAAACTTGTTAAGCACCATGGCAAGCTACCTATCAAGCTGTTGTTAGAAAAGTCGATGATCCCGAGCTCGGTGGCATTGCATAACAAAGAAGGGATCTTTCCCATCATGTTATTACTCGCAATGGAATAATAATATGTGATGGGAGATGGAAGTGGAATTGGCCCTCCAAACTTGTTGTTGGACAAATCTATCATAGCCAATGAGGTGTTTAAGAAAACCTTTGTGGACCACCGTCCCATAAAATTGTTGTTGGAAATAAACAGAGACTCAAGAGTAGGGAATGAGAGTCCAAACGTGGTGACGTTAATCCTTCCATGAAATTTGTTGGATTGCAAATTCAGACCCCATAGTGGTGCTTGCAACCAATGTGGGAAGATATCATTGAACTCGTTGTGGCTGAGATCTAGTACTGATAAGCTCGAGCATTTGACTAGAGAGCGTGGCAATGATCCTTGTAATTTATTCCTGCTCAAGTCTAAATATCGGAGACTGGTTATATTACCAAAACATGGTGGCATATTTCCAGAGAGACTATTATTAGACAAAATTAAAGTCCAGAGTGAACTCAACTGGCAAATCGAAGAGGGGATCTCACCCGTGAAACCATTCTCAGAGGCATCAAAGTAAAAAGTAGAAGGTGGAAGGATTGGGAATTGTTGGAAGGAGTTATTCTGAAGGTTAATATGTGACAATTGCTTCCCGTGCAATTGTTGTATACCTCCCTTCAAAAGGTTACCAGAAAGGTCTAAGTACTCCAATGTATCATGACTTATTACCCAAAACCACCTTGGAATCTCCCCACTAATCCTATTCAAGGAGAGGTCTAAGCTTCTTAATTTTTTTGACGAATTCAAGAAAGAGGGGAACTTGGTCAAGTTGATTGAAGACAAACCCAACACTTCAAGTTTTGGGAATGTATACTTCCCTCTAGCGTTCATAGAGGTTTCAAGCCCTATAACTCCGCTAAAACCATTCCAACGAAGATCTAGAACTTGAAGTTGCTTGAGATTCACCACTGCTAATGGGATGTATCCTGTGAATTTGCACGATTGAATATTTAAAATTGCTAAACTCTTCATGTTACCAATTGAATTGGGTATTTCTCCCGAAAAATTTGTTTGCCCGAGATCCAAGGACACAAGAGGACTGGTCCAATTGGATTTTGGAAGGATCCCAAACAAGTTAACATTGAGACTTATATCAAGAGTAGTAAGGCTTGGTAATTGAAAAACAATATCTGGAAACACCCCCTTAAGGAACAACGAAAAACGCTTAAATGTGTCAAAGAAGAAGACAAAATTGCAAAAGACATTGGTGAAACCATGGACATGTCTACTTCATCAAGAACAAGCTTTTTCATTGTTGTTAGATTTTGAACAAGCATTGCGAAGATCGAATTTTCCAACTTGAGAGAAGAGGAAGAGAATGAGTTCGATACAAAAAAATAATCTTCAGAGAGATCAAGTGACTCCAGCTTTGAGAGGTGAGATATTTCACTTGGAACAGTACCCAATAAATATGTATCCGAGAGATTCAGATGAGTTAGCTCTGACAGTGTGCTCAGATTGGGCCAAATGCGAGTGCCAAAAAAGTCATTATAAGCAAGGTTGAGACTCCGAAGGTGGCGAAGGATAGAGAGGGAGCTATTGGGATGTAGAGTGCCATGAAGCCAACTGCAACTAAGATCGAGACAGATGACATTACCAGTGATACCGTCACAAGTGACACTGTCCCACAAGCAGCAGTCCATGCTTTTGCTCCATGAGTTTGTCTTTGGATAAGATGTGAACCCAACATGTCTGTCACGAAAAAAAATGGAAGCCTTGCCATCAAGCGTGAAGGAATCCTTAATTTGGAGCAAAGCATCGCGCTGATCATGAGGGCAAAGAGGTGATGCCTAGGGAAGAGATGAGTTTAAGAAGAAGAGGAAACAAAGGAGGCCGAGGATTTGGTGCCTCCCCATTTTGCAATTTAAAATGCTAGTGAGTTTATTAATGGTGGAGAGTACTTCAACTTATATAATCTTCACAAGTGTGAAGTGATCGACACAAGTCTTCTAAAGATCTGTTAAAGGACTCACAACGTGTTAGCCGCTCTAAAAGCTTTGGTCGTTGGCATACAAGTAAGTTCACGTAATTTTAGAGTTCTTACTCATTGGACGTGGAGCAATCATAAAGTATCCGATTAACTTGAAATAAGCGGTGTATATGCAAGATCATGTGTTGTGTTAAACACCGCACCCTTCCCGACTTTATTTCTAATTTTCAAATATAGAATTAAACGATTCAATCAGTCACAAATGGAAATAGAATTTCAAACTGATCTGTTCTACTGATGAAGAAAGGCTCCCTAACTAACAACCCATACCAATGTGAAACCTCCAGTAATCTCATCAAATGGAATAGAAAAGTTATCTAATATTTCAGTCAATATGCACAATATATATATATATATATATATATATATATATGTATTGTTTGGATCTCGTCCAAACAGTATAATACTAGGGTTATTCGAGATTAATATTTCTCAAAGTAATATTGTATAATTTAATATAAATTGATAAAATATGTTTATATTTGATAAAGCGCTTATGAAATATTTTATAGCTATAACTCGCGGAAATGTAAAAGGAAAGACGCAAGGTCCAGTAGAATTCCCCAATTTTTTATCGAGCCCGATGGCTAGCGGTGCATTCCAGTATAATTGCCAAGAAGTCAAAAGTCTTCTTGAAATGACAGTTCGGTGGGTGGCTGGAGTTGGTGCAGAAAATTCTATGGAAAATTGTTAGGGCCATAGAATTTTCTCCTTGGCTGAATGTTCAAAAAACAGTGAGAGGAGCATTTAATTCTTAATGGGCATTGACCAATGGGCGCATAAATTGGACTTCGTTGGTGATATTTTCTTGCAACGTCATATCAAGCATCGAAGAAAAGACGCAAGGTCCAATAGAATTCCCCGATTATTTATTGAGCCCGATGGTTAGCGGTGCATTTCAATATAATTGCTAAGAAGTCAAAAGTGTTCTTGAAATGACAGTAATGGTGGGAGGAGTTGGGTGCAGAAAATTCTCAGTGCCATAGATTTTCTCCTTGGCGGAATGTTCAAAAGACAGTGAGAGAAGTTTTTACGGTATTTAATTCTTAATGGGCATCGACAAATGGGCGCATAAATTGGACTTCGTTGGTGATATTTTCTTGCAACATCATATCAAGCATCGAAGAAAAGACGTAAGGTCCAGTAGAATTCTCCCATTTTCTTTTTTATCGAGCCTGATGGTTAGCGGTGCATTTCAATATAATTGCTATGAAGTCAAAAGTCTTCTTGAAATGACAGTACTGGTGGGGAGAGTTGGGTGTGGAAAATTCTTAGTGCCATAGAATTTTCTTCTGGGCTGAATGTCCAAAAGACAATGAAGAGTTTCTAGGGCATCCAATTCTTAATGGGCATTGACAAATGGGCACATTAATTGGACTTCGTTGGTGATATTTTTTTTGCAATATCATATCAAGCATCGGATATTTTCTTGAATGGCATAATAGTCAAGTCTATAATGACATTTTTTAATTTCAAAAATATGCGTAGCTCTAATAATTACCAATTGGTTAACAGAATTGGATAAGTCATTATGAAAAAGGCAACCATTTATGAATTTCTTCTGTAAGATAACTTTGAGTTTGCAGATAATGTGAATCTCTATTATCTTTAACTTCAATAAAGTGCTTGTTGAATATTGTACGACTACAAGAGTTCACAACATCTTTCATTAAACCGCCTCACGCAACTTTAAAATATTTTAACTTGAAAATGTGTCATCAAATACACTGATTGCAATACTTTCTACAATACTTATAATGCAGCACAACTACAATTATACCAAACATATTTTAACTTTAATTAGTTCAATCCAAAATTGAAATGACCCTACCATTTGGCAGAATGTACACAACGTAAATTCACTTGAATACAAAGTTACTAGTCTGTATATGTAAAGTCAAATACACATATGTATCCATTAGCATTTGGAAAGGAATGTAGAACGTTATGTCTGTAACGACGAAAGAATTCAGTAGAGGATGTAGAGACATAGCTTAGGGGAGGCACATAAAGTAAACTCTAGTATCTAGCTCTGAGGGGGAGATATGAAAATTTCATACAATGATTTAATTCATCATGATATAAATCCAATAGAAGTTAGACCAAAAACCAAGTGGCCTAGAGGGGCGCCAGTCCCCGTTCCTATCACCAAAGATTAGGAGTAGCAGTTATGGAATCAACTCGCATTATAACATCGAAACCTTTATTGGCATTTCCGGATGCTTTCTTTTTCCTTTCACCGCATATTCTAGTCTAGCTTCAAATTTAAGGCAAAATCAAAATGTTCCAAATTGGCAGCCTGCATAAAGTCCTTGTGGAAAGGCCGGCGTAATTGCTTCAGGAAGCTGAGAATTTGATGCCACCCCATTTGGCACTTTAACATATGAGTGAGTTTATTGGTGGTGGGGATACGATTTTCACCAACTTAGACTTCCAGCACAAAGTCTTCTCTGAATGGTCTGTTGGGGGGCTCGCACAAACTTCCAACTTCGTCTCCCATGGTCTCCCACAAGACCACTTCAACTTGCCTTCCTAGCCGGGAATTAAATCAAGAAAAAAGACTCCCGGCATATTCCGTTAGCCAAATTGATAATATTAACAGAAAGACTTGATTGTGCCAATTTGACAAGTTTTAGAAATTGATTGTATTTTTTGAAAGTTTTAACATTCAATCACACTTTCACAACAACTTTTAGAACATCTTATGCACTTGTCCCATTTCTATATGAACAAGTGAGATTTGATGGTTTAAATAACTAGTAAATTCTTCTCATCAATTGGTAACTTTTAATATAGAACAGTGACGTATTTCATGTGGCTAATAGCTAATTTATCTGACTAGTCATATTTACCATCTGATTACCAATGTTTACATATGCTAAAGTAACTCAAACTACATTTATATTCGTCAACAATTTCTTATACGAATGAAATCTGTTTAACTACTCACAGCTTCTCAGAATACTCCTGGATGATGGATTTTTTTCTGCTTAAGAGACGATGGGTTATTCATGAATGATCCCCTGGCGAACCGACAGAGGTTTTCCTCGCTCCAAGCATAAGTCTCGATAGCCATTAATGTCCTACGACTTCGATATCAACTATCCGTGATAAGGTGAATAAAACCTTGCAGAAACTGCATGACAACTCGTGCTTCTGTAGACTATGCAGTGCTTGTTCTAAGTCTCTGCAAAAAAAATTCGCAAATCTGGTGAATAAGTCTATGCGATGCTTGTTCTAAGTCCTTGCAAAAGTTAATGGTGGGTAGGGACGGGGAACGACTTGGAGGGAGACTAACTCCAAAGCATATGATGAGTCATGCATGATATTTTGTTCGAAGTCCTTAAGAGACTTGACTCTCAGGTAGAATTGTCCATTGTTAGCAAAGGCGACATATGAGACCTTATCCACATCTCGACATCACTCATATGTAAAGCACAAAGAGGGTAGATCCAGGTACGGATCTCGAAAAAGATACTATGCTAATGAGAGGATGCGAGGTATGCAGAACCGGCATATTAATTAAAGAACTCATCATAGCTGCTCGCCATCCCTACAATGCAAACAGATAAGCGCAGAGGCCCTGGTCGGTGGATACAAGTTTCGAGAGCCATTAATGTCCGGCGACTTTAATATTGACTATTAGTGATACGGTGAATAAAACCTTTCAGAAACTGCATGACAACTCATGCTTCTAGTAGACCATGCAATGCTTGTGGGAGAAATATCCAAAAAGTCATAAGCATATTGCAATAATGTCATTAGTCCTAAACCTTCTTTTTTGTGGCTAATTGAGTTAAAAACCTTTTGTATCTATTGTCAATTCAATCAATCTAATCAATTTTGACCGCCCGACATTATTTTACCTCAAATTTGAATTCTAATAAATATATTAATTAAATTTTTTTTTTTTTTTTTTTTTTAGAAGGAGGAAGAAGAAGATTGTAGTTTGTCAGGAAGGGCTGACGATGGTACGAGGGGGGTTGGCCGGGGTCATGGTGTGAGGAGGGTTGGCCAGGGTCATCAAGGCCTGGCCAGGGGCCGATAACCCTGGACAAATATGAGGAGGGTCATCAGCCCTCGCCTAGTCAAGTCAAGGGCTGCCACCCGCTAAATGAGTTAGTTTTTCGCTTCTTATTTTTCATGGACAAATAAAAGCTACACAGATGGGGAGTTGGAAAAGATATTTATAGGTTGATGGCACTTGCTAATTTTTTGTTTTCTGCTTTAACTTTTTAAAAATATTTCCTTCCCAAATCTCATTATTCATCTACTCAATTAATATATATTTGCACCAAAGGATAATAAGAGAAGACATTTGAACAAAATTCTCACACTAAAAGGAATTTGACATTGCAAATTGGTCTGCTAACATCTTTATACAATGAATCTAGATTGTGCAGTTTAAGGTGACAACTCCTCAAACAATTTCATTTTCTTGAAATTTGACAGCCTTCTGTTTTGGCCTCTCCATCCACTTGATTGCTCTTTTCTCCAACATTTTCACACCTTGCACAAGCCGTTTGGGCCTTCCCGTTTCAAATGCAATGTACAATATGGAATTCCCAATTATAATTCCAAATTCATAACCTATTCACTCTACTTTTTGTTTGAACCAAGTATCAAGCCCTTTGCAGTCAAAAGTCAACGAGGGTGACAATTGAGGAGGTCAAGCATCATCATGGCATGCTTTTGGCAATGGAGGTCCACATAAGCCTAGATTTCCACTAAATGAGTCACTTAAAAATGTGTTTAATTGCTTGTCTTGAGGAATTTGACCAATGAGTTGGTTCTTTGAGAAGTTTAAGTATTGTAGGAATGTCAAGTCTCCCAATTTTCTGGTAATTCCCCCGCTAAGCTTGTTTGAAGAAAGATCAAGTCATTCAAGATTAGTCAAGTTCCCTAAAGTTAGAGGGATGGAACTTGTAAGGTAGTACTTGGAAGGTAGTTACGAAAAAGGTTGAGTACTATGAGAGAGTGAAAATGTCCAATAACTCTTGGAATTCTTAGTTTACTTGTTATTGGAGTCATAAATCAAGTTACTTGATTTAAAATTTTTGGGGTGTCAATCTCTCGTGCTATGGAGTTTTATTCCTTGACTCAATACACAAGAGACACTCGAGTTGTTTTCAGGGCATCGAGTTAAAGTGGCATTGACAAGCTGATATAATAATTAGGATCTTGCTGATGAATTTTTTACGTTATCATTCAATCTTGCTCCATGAAACATGGCAAGGAAGCCATATAAATCAAGTCTATGGTTACATCTTTTACCTATGAGATGATCGATGGACCGAATGTGACCATTAATAAGACATGCATGACTTTGGCCATGACTATATGTTAGACAAATTACTTTGAATTGGAAAATTGATTATTGGGAATGGCACTTTCTTTTATTTCATTTTATGTTTCTAGTCAAAATTGTTTGAAAATTGAAGATACTTTTAAAATTTCACTAAACAAATCTTCGATTCCACTTTTAAATTATGTTCTTTATCAAAGACCATCTATAATAGCTTTTTGTCCGCGACATACTACTGACCTGCAACTTAAAAAATTCTAGCATTGATTTATTAGGATATATCTTTGCAGTACTTTATTTTATTAACAACTTTGGCTGAACAGATTAAGGTCAATCTTCACTTTGAATTCTTCATGAATAAATAAAAGCTACCCACGAGAAGATGGAAAAAAAAAATATTTGTAATGGTTAATGGGACTTGCTTCATTCTCTCTCCCTCCCTTCCTCCCTTCCTCCCTCCCTCCTCCTTCCCTCCCTCCCTCTAAGTTGTGTGTTTGACACATCTCATTATCCATAAATAAGAGCTACCCACGAGAAGATGGAAAAATATCTACAATGGTTAATGGGACTTGCTTCTCTCTCTCTCTCTCTCTCTCTCTCTCTCTCTCTCTCTCTCTCTCTCTCTCTCTCTCTCTCTCTCTCTCTCTCTCTCTCTCTCTCTCTCTCTCTCTCTAGTTGTGTGTTTGACATATCTCATTATCCATATTCTCAATTTAACTGATACACAATTGCACCACAAAACAACACACTGTAAAACAAGCCTTCTTGCTCATGACATTTCAAGGTGATCTGGTGATATCTTTATTCACTAAATCAACATTGTGTAGTTTAAAGAGACAATTTCTCAAACAATGACATTGTCAATGAAATTTGATGGACTTCCTCTTTGGCTTCTCCATCCACCAAGCTGCTCTTTTCTCCAACTTTCTCACACCTTGTGCTAGCCATTTGGGTCTTCCTATTTCAAATGAAATGTATGATATGGAAATTCCAATTACAATTCTAGATGCATAACCAATCCACGCAACATTTTGTGTGAACCAACTCTCATTACCTAGGCATTCGAAAGTTGAGGAGGACAACGGTGGAGGAGAATGAACATCTCTAGGGCATGCTTTTGATAATGGAAGTCCACATAAGTTTGGATTCCCACTAAACGAGTCATTTGAAAATGTGTCCAAGTGTCTGTCTTGAGGAATTCGACCGGTCAATTGATTATTGGAGAGGTTCAAGTATCCAAGGGATGCCAAATATCCCAAATTTCTAGGAATTTCCCCACTAAGCTTGTTGGAAGAAAGATCAAGCCATCCAAGATTAGTCAAGTTCCCTATGGATAGTGGGATGGAACTTGGAAGGTGATTATGAGAAAGGTTGAGCCCGGTGAGAGAGTGAAGATATCCAATAACTTCTAGGATATTGTCACGCCCCGAACCTTGGGTATGCGCACATCCCTCGGCGGTCGATTAAAAATGAGACGTCTCAAGATGCGTCACCGATCCATTCTTTATATCTTTCAATTAAATGCATGTGGAAGCGAATTAAATAAACCCTCGACCAACAAACAAACATAGGGATAGTAAAAACACAACAAACATTGCCAAAAACAACATATTCAATTATCAACTGTTAACCTTAGGAAGTTTAATACTTACAAGTCTTTTCACAGCCACTTCCTATCGACCCTCTCAAAAACCTTCAAAGACTAGGGTTAACCTAACTTCACTAATGATAGGGCCAGCCAAAATGTGTTGCATCTCACGCCCATCACATCCACACTTAGCGGATCTTCACGCTACGTCCCTGAAAATGTTTAACCACGAAGGGGTGAGATAAAATCTTAGCAAGTTAAAAACCCCAAGCCTCCATTAAGATGCAAATTCATCTCGGAGGCAGCCTAAACAGGCACTACAAACGAACTCACCTCGCCTTGGCACACCCCTGTAGGTTAGCACATCACATATGCCATTATAAATACAACAAGTGAAATCAATAATCGGAACACATAACTCTCATCCTCAAAATATTCACATGGGCCCCGATTATAAGGTAAAATTGTTATGGCACATCATATACCATGCCTAACAATTTTGCCCCATAATCAGGCGTAAGCATCACAACCATTCAAGCGTGTTCCGATTATTATGACCCCTCAGCCACGGCCAACTCAAAAGTCGGCAGTCATCCGGTGTAATCAGGCATCATCCCGCCCCATCAAGCACGGCATCATCCTACGTATGCATACGCCTCAGGACAACATTCCACTAAGGAGCTTCATTCCGAAATCCATCCACGAACGGCATCCCATTGACTTGGGGGCATCCGAACTTAATCAGGCATCGTCCCACATAATCATATGCATCAGGGTATTTAGGTGATCACACGAGCACACAATCAATCAAACCAACCGTTTATTACCGTTATTTAGCCAAGAACACCAAAATCCCTTTTCAAATAATGAACTTGGCAACTCTTTTTTTTTTTTGTTCAAAACTCTCCGAAATAAATTTGTACGCGGTCACGTACTCAAAATCAATCTGTCAAACTTTGCACACTTCTACTATAAAACCTCCTTGTTTTATTGAGCACCTAAAATTTGGTGTTCAAACCCAACACCTTATTTATTTTCTATTTTCTTTTACAACCACCCTTTTTGGAACTAAACTTGAGTAATCCCCCCTTTTTTTTTTAAACTTTTGGAAAGAAATTCATACATGCTCCTGTACTCAAAATTAATCCTTCAAACTTTGCATGCACCTAATTTAAAACCTCATTGTTTTATTGAACAAATAATTTTGGTGTCCAAACCCGACACCTCATTTATTTTGTATTTAATAGTCTATCACACCAAGTTTTGTATCAAAAATCGGAACCTACCATAGAGCAATCAATTGCATAATTTCACACATACAAACCATCAAAATCATGCATAAGTTCTCAGCAAGCCAATAATCAACCAAATACAAAATGTACATTTTCCAGCAAGCAAGACACCAAGAACAACTACAAGACCACAACCGGCTCTTACCAGCAGAAACCGAGTCCACTCGCACGTCTCTAAGATTAAATCCAGAATTATAACCAAACAAGTTCAAAAAATTCTCAAATTTAAATTGTTATAAAGGACACTTAAAAAAACATTTTTTCTGAAGACACCTTAACCCAAATATTTCTAGAATAGGAGTAGTAAATCGCTCAAATCATTACAAAAACTGTGTCCATGTCCAGAAATTATGTTTTCCAAAACCAGCTTGGTTCGAGGTCCAAAACTCGTCTATTTGCTCTAAAATTTGACTATGTTAAACTTCAAGATGTGATGAAAAACTTTTGTGAAAAAAAATTTATGAAAAAACTCTTTCGAAAATTGAATTTAAAGAGTTGATAAAAATCCTTTAAACACTAAAAGGTCACGGGTTCAAGCACAAAACGAGATTCTGCCTTGCATGCAACAAAAAAGAAATCTTGTTCTTTTAAATCCAGAAAATCATGAGTAAAATATAAGTCATAAATAATGATGTTTACAACATTTTACAAGAAGGGAGCAAACTTAAAATCATAGCACATTTTAACCCATAAAAATAGCAAATAGCGAGTGTCTTGTAAACAGATCTGAAGAGAAATCCAAACTCAGCTCCTTTGAGCACGTCCCTTGCAAGCTTAATAGCCATAAACCTTCAAGAAACTCAACCACCGTCCTGGTGGCCGCGATGGTTTGGGCTCTCTCCCCCTCACGAAAGGGAGGAGTTCGAATCTCCTTACAGTCGCTTAGGGTCTTAAGTGGGACGTCGGGGCGGTGGGTCCTCCCGTTTACTTGTCCCCCCATGTTTACTCACCGATTGCCAGCTAACCGACGTTCCTAGGTCACCAAAAAAAAAAAACTCTCAAGAAACTCACATGCAAGACTCCCCACACATCGCAGCATACATGCAAGCTAAAATCCTACATAGATCTAGCTCCTATAACCCGAAAATCAACTAGATCGAGCTAAACCATCCTCATTAGCACTAATTTAACCACCCTTAAGCACAATTAACGGCCTAATAAAAGATTAGGAAGTTAACTCATGGTTTTCAATGGCGGCAAGCTCATGGCGATGGCAACAAAAACACGAGACAACCACGGCTTGCACGGAGGCTCGACGGAGGTGGTGGCTGCCCTAGAAGTCCTTGGCTAAGGAGGAATGGGTGAAGCTGGTGGTGGCTACTTGCGGCGAAGCTAGACGGTCGGATGGTGGGTTGGTGGTGGAGGTACGGCTATGGTGTGGTGGTGCCGAATTCTGGCAAGTGGGGGTTGTGGGTGCAAAGGGAATGGTGCTAGTGGTGACAACAGGAAGATGAGGGAGCTGGCAGTAGAGATGGAAATGGAGGTTGTGACAGCAAGGGAATTAGAGGAGGGAAGAAGAAGGGAGAGGGGGAATAAAGAACATGAGGGAAAGTTGAGTGTGAGGAAAAGAAGAGAGAATGGGCAGAAGAAGGGTGAACGTGCATGAGGAAGAGAGAAATGGGAGAGAGAGAGAGAGAGAGAGAGGAAGAATAAGGAGGTCAAAGGAACAACCAATCAAGACTTAGGGAAATATCTAAATTCATCATCACTATACCCCCAAAGTCTTCATGCCTCAAAGTCCTATGCCCACCCAATCACCATTTTTCCTCTAATTTATCACAAATAAATCCTTTTTGGGGTAGAAAAATCATATTTTCTCTACCTATCTGAATTTCCTTTTCCATTTTCTTTTTTGTCCGAAAATTGTTTTTCCGCAAAATTCTGGACTCGACGAAAATTCACCAAAAGATGAGACGACGTCCAATAAATGAATCGTGACACGCTCGAACATCCGATTCCCGAAACCGAATTAAATTTCATGGTTAAAATCGACCGAACACAACTTTAATACGACATAATCTATCATGTAGTTTTTAGGGATTTTAGCGCGTTTGACCCGTGGTCGATAATTTTTTACTCACGTTTGTGCATCTTTGAATCATAGATGACCTTCGGTTGTCACAACATCGCGAGGTTTCAATTACATATCCCGAGTATAATATCGATAGAAAATCGGGTTATTGCTGTTCGATGCGAATATCACAATCATGCGGAACTATCCGCAATTCGACTATGTTCTTCCATCGAATCGACTTATATCCATTCGCTAATCGATTTATAAGGCGTCGTAATGACCATTGCTGATTTTTATGGTTGAGCGATCGATTTTCGATTGAATTCTCTAGTCTGCCGTGTTTATATCCCTTAACGACCTCACCTAATAGATTAGTTAACTCGTGAGTGGCTAGTTCCAAGTAAAATAACCATAAGCGCATCAATGAAATAACCATTTCATATATTCGAAACCAGGGCCAAATTTCGGGATGTCACAGATATCCCCTTGAAAAGAGTTGTTCGACAAGTCAATGATTGTATAGACAGTTAAGATCTTCATTAGCTCGATCTTTTGGCCCTTCAAGGTCACAATCACAGAATTTTCATATGACACATTTCAAAATGACTGTGTCATATACAATGAGGTGTTAGAGCCAATCTTGCTATTTATCATGGCTTCCAAGTTCATTATCATGTTGGCTAGCAAAGAACCACCAAAGTTATTGTTGGAGAGGTCCAAAACGTGTAAATTGGAAAAAAGGTGAGCTCCCCAAGGAATATCCAAAGACCCCTTAAAATTGTTGAAACTCAAAACAAGAACTTTGAGATCTGGGAGTGTTCCAAACCATTTGGGGAATGGATCCTCTATTTTATTGTTGTTGAGATCTAAAATTTCTAGATATTTACATTTGACAAGGGACTGCGGCAATGCACCTTCAAACCTATTTCTACTCAAGTCAAGAGTCGTCAAGCTATTTCTCGAAAAAAATGATTAGGGAATTGTGCCCTCGAGGTGATTCCTTCGCAAATTTAAAACTGACAAATCGGTGCTAAAATTTATTAAGCACCAAGGCAAGCTACCTGTTAAGCTGTTGTTAGACAAGTCAATCACCTTGAGCTCATTGGCATTGCATATCCAACAAGGGATCTTTCTTCTGATAATATGATGTCATGGGAGATGGAAGTGGAATTAACCCTCCAAAATTGTTGTTGGAAATTATTAAAGATTTAAGAGCAGGGAAGAAGAGTTCAAAGGTAGTGAAGTTGATCCTACCATGAAATTTGTTGGATTGCAAATCAAGAGCAAACAGTTGCGATCCTTCCAGCCAATGCGAGAAGATATCACTAAACTTGTTGTGACCGAGAACTAGTGATTTTAAGTTAAAGCTATGGACTAGGACACGCGGTAACGGCCCTTGTAATTTGTTTCTACTCAAGTCTAGAATCAAGAGATAGACTAAATTATCAAAACATGGTGGCGTATTCCCAAAAAGATTATTGTTAGACAAATTTAAAACCTCGAGTGAACTCGAATGACAAATTGAGGAGGGAATCTCACCATTGAAGCCATTGTTGGAAGCATTTAAGTAAGAAGTAGAACTTGAGGGGATTGGGAGTGGTCATTCGAATGAATTGTTCCAAAGGTCAATATACAACAATTGCGTCCGATGCAATTGTCGTATACCTCCATTTAGAAGATTATTAGAAAGATCTAAATGTGCCAATGTACTAATTTCCCAGAACCACCCTGTAATTTCCTACAAATTCTATTGGAAGGGAGGTTTAAGTAATTTAATCTTTTAAATGAATTCAAGAAAGAGGGGCACTCGGTCAAGTTGCAAGAAGGCAACACCAACACTTCAAGCTGTGGGAGAAGGAGGGAGCTCTGAGAATTGAGAGTGCCAAAAGGGCACACGCAAGTAAGATTGACACTAATGACATTACCAGCATCATCGGAAGTGACACCGCCCCCCGAGCAGTGGTCCACATCCTCGTGCCATGAGCTTGTTGTCGGGTAAAGCATATCACAAGAGTTTGACACCTTGTTATCAAGTAAGAAGGAATTTGTAAAATGCAGGAAGGCATCACGCTGGTCAGGATGGCAAAGGGAGGATTCATAGGGAAGGGAGGAATGTAAGAAAAAAGAGGAAACATAGGAGGCTGAGAATTTGATGCTATCTCAAATTGTAAATCAGCATGTCAGTGAGTTTATTGGTGGTGGAGAGCTCTTCAGTGGTTGAGAATTTCATGCGTATGATCTATAGATGCCACAACAAGGATTCGAATGATTAAGTTGTTTTGGACCGGCATAATCTCTTGTACTTACAACAAAGAAATCTGCAAGTTTGCGCCATGCATAACACTATCTTCCCTCATCTACGGCTGGTCTCTTGGTTACTAGTACGATCTGTTGGTCCAACAAGAATTGTCTGATACTGAGGGGGCGTTTGGTCTCTGATGGTCCCAATATAAAGAAAGGAAAACTTCAAGAGAGGCTGATTTTACTTGTCATGCTTCCAAGAGGCATATAAAAACACTGCACTGATTTATAATCCAAAACAATTCACGTTCACGGTTACATACAATTATAATGAAAACAAACTAGTAGTTCATTCCAAGGACATCATTCAGCATTATTTGACCGTGCGTTAGGAGGTTCCACTGTTTTGTCAGTTCTCTCATTGAAGCTTCATGCAACTACAGCAACCCACCAAACATGACTTGGTTGAACTCAATTGGAACGATAAGACTATCTCATATGACAAGGCCAATCAATCTTCGTCGTCATTGAGAAAACTATTTCAATCTAGTCGTATCACATTCTAGTAATTAGTGCGAGTATAATCCGACTTGATTGTGTACTCTGCAGCCAACTGCACACAGTACAATGGCTAGTTGTCAAGCAGTCTCTTGAGAGAATCATACTCTTCCAGAATCCCAGAACAGCAGATCTTGTGAGAGAATTTTCTTTTACTTAAAAGATAGACAAATGGTCAATGCCGAAATGCAACAGCAATAGGAAGGAGGAATTTTTGTGAGCTACTAACGGTAATGTAAAAGAAACCATATAGCTGCTAAAAGAGGAAAGGATCAGATGTGCACAACAATGATGACGGTACCATCCGCACCGCCATTCATAGTTATCAGTGTTGGTTTAGCTACCAAATGAAATTCCTTTGGAGAGAACCTCAAATTTATGCTTTCATTTTTGCAAAGTTGATCGCAAAACTTAAGACAATCTTGTTTCAAGACCAATTAGTAAAGGATGTCGCACAAAGAATATTGCTGAACCTGAACTAGACATTTAGCAAATCAGACTCACTTTGCTTGGTAAAAGAAGAAAGATATTTCAATAGTAATGGCTGTCACCTTCATTTATGTACTATAATTTGAGTCTAAGGAAGAACTGGTCTAGCTTTCTGAAATTTGAACATCAATTAAGCAAAGATCAATATGCCACCCGAAAAGTCAACTCAGACCCGACCCAAATTGGTCAGGTCAAGCTCTTGAAAGAACTACTCAAGTAGCAAGCTTTGCGCGTGAGTATTTATTTACACTACATAACGGCAAAGAAATTAAATGAACAGGCAGAGGATTGACAAGGCTCCACTCGGTTATCAAGCAAAAGAAAAAAGGAAATCAGTTGTTTGAGTAATGCAAAATGCAAGAAAAAGACCACGATCAATTACTTGGCTAAACTTGCTTGGAACAACAGGACCATCTCATATGACAAGGTCAGTCACATTTCCTCGTCATCAAGAGAACTATTTCAATCTTCCCATGCCGTATTCTAGTCATTAGAGGGAGTATAATTTGACTTGATTGTGTACTCTGCTACCAACTGCACACAGGATTCGTCAAGCAGTATCTTGAGAGAATCGTACTCTTCCAGAATCCCAGAACAGCGGATCATGTGAGAGAATTTTCTTTCACTTAAAAGATAAACATTTGATCAATGCAGAATGCAACTACAATGACCATTTATAAAGACATGCACGGCTATGGCCATCACCATAGGGTAGACATATTACTTTGAATTTGGACAGCTAATTGGTGGGGAGGGCACTCTCTTTTATCATTTTCAGTAGAAATATTTGGAATTTGAAGATATTTTTCTATTCCACTTTGACCTATGTTCTCCCGCAAAGACGATGTACAATAGCTTGCAATCAACTGATTTGTGACTTCTAAGATTTCGGCGCCAATTCTTCGGGACATAATTTCACGGCAGATTAACATCTTAACGATCTTGGTTGACTGGGTTAAGGTCACCTGTAATTCGAATTCTTCATGAAATAAAAGCACCACATGTGATAATGGAAAAGATATCTATTGAGGTTAATGGGAATTACTTCACTTTTCTATTTTTTTGGTTCCTTTTAGTTTAAGTTGTGCGCATGACAGATCTCATTATCCGTCTTCTCAATTCAACTGATATACAATGGCACCAAGAAAAAAAATGAGAATACATTAGACAAAATGACATTTCAAAATGGTATGATGACATCTTTATTCAAGTCTCTATTGCGTGGTAGACATTAGACAAAATGACATTTCAAAATGGTCTACTGACATCTTTATTCATCGAATCCGTGTGTGGCTTAGAACTATTGAGAGCGCGTAGTAAAAGTTTGATACCTTCATTTGAAGAAATTGCCAGAAGGGAGCCTAAGTCTAAGCCCGTCAATATATCTAGTTGGACTTACATTTATTCAAAAGCTTAAACCAATGAGTCATGAGCCAACTAGAATATGTTAACTACTCCATACTATATCAATTCTCCGATGTAAAACTTCTTTAACACAACTCACTGTTGACACCTAATTTTGGAAAAATAAAATTGCATTTTGAACAAATAAAAAGAAAAAGGAAAATGAGGGGAGGATCAATCCAATTTGTTATGAATGGAATGTGGAAATTCTGATTAGCCATCTTTGCTCCGGCGAATATTCAAATCATAGTAAATGTGGAAGCAAATTCTCGATCAAATAAATTTGGTGAATAAAAAAAGCAATGAGTTTGATAAAAGGAAAGGAATTGAAACATCCAAGGAAAAATCAAGCCGATTGCAAGATTTTTCTCCAATTTGCAGACCATAAATTGAGGCAACGAAAAAAAAGAAAGCTCAAAAATTGCCATGGAAGATGGTACTCGGAACCACTATAAAAGGGACCAAATTTTGTGAAAAAAGGGGACATACGTTGAATACCCAGCCACAATTGAGAAAAAAAAGGAACGGCAGCCCGAGAGCGAGAGAAAGAAAACAGAGAGAGTCCTCTCTAGGCTGAACCAAGGAGACTCCACGTTGCGCAAGGTCCCTCGCCACCGCGGTGCCGTGCCTGAGCCATCTGAGTTGCCATTGCTGCAACGTCCTTGCTGCTTCGCCCCTAGCGGTAACGACAGATTTGCTGCCGCAACCTCACCGCTACCGCGATAAGATGTTGATCTGGTGCTGCCCTCCTACTGTCGTGACCAAGCCTTAATGAGTCCCGCCCAACTGAGACGCTGATGGAGCTGCTGCCTTCCTCGTGCTCGACTACCATTTGATTCGCTGCTCCCCCAACGAGACCGTGTTTTCTCCTTGCATCAATCACTCGAGCAATCATCACACCCTCGATGATCCACGATCTGCCGCTTCTACTGTATCGCGAACCAGCGTACCCTAGGGATGCTTGAAACTCCGTCACTCTGGTTTAGAGTGAACGAAGACTCCTGTGGATTCCATTTAGTGTGAAGTTTTCGCCGAGGTCCAGCAAGGCCAAAAATCTCCCGAACAATGTGAATACCTCGTGGTATTTTTGCGGCCACCGCTTGCGAGCTTGAAGTCCACGGTCAAAAGAATGATTATAATCTCGTTTGAATAATTCTTAGTGGTGGATTTGTTTCTTTTTAAGTTTTGTCCAGATTTTACTATAACATTGTGGGCTTTGTGATTTTGTTTCATGCAAGCAAAAGAACGGTTTTTTTTGGCGATGAGATCACGAAGAATTTGGGTGCGTGGCGACTATGGACAGTGCGGTCCACCATGTATACCACCGACCACCGACCACCTCACACTGAGTCCCTATTGCTGGCCACCCACTGAGAATGGCAAGCCACCACGGTTCGCGGTCCCAAACCGCGAGCTGCCCGTCAACGTTGATGCCAAGCTCGAGCCAGCGTTGATAATCTCTTCAAGCTGATCTGTTGAAAGTTTCTATTTTCACAGGTTCATTGGCTGTGACCCACCCGCGTCATTGCTCACCAACCTCCACCATCGAGTGCCGCAACCCTTTCCCGGTCATCTGTCAAGCGGATTCCATTCGGTTTAAATTTGGTAACATTATTTGCAGAATTGGGTAATTATCTTATCTAAATTTGATTTGGATATTCTATTGCCTAATGCATGCCTTTCAATATCTTACGTGCACATTTGAATGATAAGCATACTTCCAGTTAGGATTTATTGCCTAATTCGCAACCGCACACAAATTTTTTATTCCATCTATAAGGCTTTAGATGGAATAATTAATTACGCGGGAATAAAATTGATATATTGATCTTTAAGGCTTAAGATCAATTTATCGATTTTACTAGCGAGATATCATCCCTTAAACTAGATAATGTGCGATATCTTTTATGATTTTGAATGGTCTATCTTGTCTTGATTGCTTTATTTATCTTGAAATATGTTTGAGTTAGAATATTGCATGTTTTAGGGTTATTTGCATATTTAGGTTAAGCATTCTATTTATCATGAATTTTCAAAAAAATCAAAAAAATCAAAAATCAAATCAATCCATTTAGGTTGCTAGATTTTAATTTGAATTGCATGGCAATTATTAATTTCGAAAATTAATTAAAAAATACAAAAAAAATTTCTTAGAATAAATTAGTTTCAATCTCTAGGATAGATTGCATTCTTTTAAGGAAAAAGAAAATAAAAGATGTCATGCGCATGTCATTAAGATTAGATTCATGAAATGCATGCCATTTAGTGATTGTTGCTAGGTCCATTCAATTAGTAATTTCATGTTATTAGAATTAGGTCATTTAATTAATATTGCATTGCATATTGCATGATTTCCATTAATTAAGTGAAAACAAAAAAAGAAATTGCGTGTTAATTAGAAATCATATTTAGGATTGCCGATGTGAATTCTGATTTAACATTGCAGATACTTTCGTTGCTTTAAGGTAAGTTCCTGCAATTTATTCATTGCTTTCCTTGGATGTTAAATTGGTGGTTTGCGCACCTGCATGATCACCTCACATGTTAGGGAAATAAATTTAAAATCAATCCAAACTGCTTGCCAAACATTTTTCAAAATAAAAAGAAAGGTACCGAAAGGGTATTAGCGAAATCTAGTGTAACCAAGTCCCCGTACCCATAGTCTCTGGTTCGTAGGAGTAAAGTAAATCTCCCGTTACTTCGCTTGGGTTTCTAATCGACCTACCAAAAAATAGATTAGTGGTGACTCCTAATTGAAAATCAATTGCATGTTAAGAACTTGAACCTAAGTCGCGAATTGGTATGGGCTTGGGAGAGTCCGAGTTAAGTCTAGGCTTAACAATCCATTAGCCAAATTCTAGGTGGTGCATCCGAAAATTAGGTCGCGACACTCACTCACACTTGCATCCTAACAATCTCCCTCTCATGTGTGAGCTTAGTTTTAGGTCTACTCCCCCTTAATTCAGGCATCATTATGCATCAACTTCCTATGAGCCTGCATTGCTGCACTACAACGTCCACTTGCCTGAAAATCACAACCATTAGCTCTGATACCATTTGTTATAGATTGGTAGTTCCTTGGTCATGGAATAGCCCATTCAACGCCTGGTGAGCAAAATTTGCCAAGCTAGCCTTCTTTCTATAGTTGTTTCAAAGAACAATATGACGAATAACTTCTTTATATAAGATTGTACTATTTAGCTCAAGCATCTAATTCATCGAGCGAAACAACAATCTACTTTAAGCTCAAAAACTAATTGCGGCCTGCCATGACCTCATCAAGAGAACGGCATTAGCTCTCAACCAATTTATGCTCGGAAAGTCAACCCCACCTTCAGAGCTCCTAAGTAGTATAATCATTCGATCCTAGAGCTCTTAGCACTAATTGTCCTAACGCCACTCCTATAGACTAATTGTGTTCATCCCTTCTACATCACCCACTCTTCACCTAATAATCCTTAGCTCCACTCACAAATGTCACAAGTACAAGAGGATTCACGGATTGTGACATTCTCCCCCACTCAATTCCACAACACCCTCATTACAGCTGTTTTGTCACTTCCTTGCATTCCCTTAATCATCAATGCCATTCCCTATGACTTACATAAACGGCAACACTTGCCCAACAGAACAAGTCACTTCACTCCATTAGTTGCTTCCCTTGATCAAATCCATTTACGAATCTCTAGTCACTTGTGCTCCCCGACAAATGTAGCGTCCCTAGCTAACTGCATGAAAGAGCTAGTATAAACACCTAGAGGGGGTGAATAGGTGTAAAAATGATTAATCTCAAATTGCAGTAAAAATATTTTTCTGAGTCTATTGAACTAGAGATTTTGAACAGAGATTCAGACTTAAGCAAATAGAGTGAAAATCAGAAACGTATCATAGTAGATAAATTAAAGAAGTTCAAGGAAGAGAAAATGAACACAAGATTTATAGTGGTTCGGCTTAGATTAAGCTTACGTCCACTCTCCATGCTAATAGCCTTCTCGCTAGTTTTCACTATGAATCAAAAGAGAATTACAGCAATATATCACTGACTACTCAGTAGAGAATTTCCAATCCTCTCACTAAGTTACTCTTTAATGTTTTTCTCTCTTTCAAATACATGTTTGAGCACACTTGAAGAAGAACAGATGATTTGAAAAGCTTTAGACTTTGGAATTCCATCTTTCACACTCTCTCTCTCGAATGACTCGTAAAACCTCCTTAAGTATTCCTCCATGCCTTTTGTGACTGTTGACACTTTCCAGAGGAATCCTTCCAATCAACCTGTTGGATAGAATCAATTAAGAAGATCTTGAGCCAGTTTAAGATCAAGATGAAAGCTCAATGATCCCAGTCGCCCATACAAACAGGATATTGGTTTCCATAAGTAGATTCTTTGCAAATAAACTTGTCTTCCAAAAATATTATACCGATCCGCAAATGATCCCATCAAAAATATCAAAAAGGTAAGTGGGATTTCCATCCAGAAGGCCATATATATCATGTTCATACTGAAACCATGAAAGAAGAAAAATAATCCTGAGTCTGATTATATCTTCAGTCTTCACTTGAGTTCAGTCTAGATCTTTGTCAGAGTAGGGCAAACTTCTGATGAAAAATAAACTTTGAGAGAATTCCTAAGAAGTCTGGTATACCTCAGAATGAGAATAGAAAAGTTTTGTCAACTTCAAAATCTTCTAGGAGTTTTCTCAACACTGCGCACCTGTTGTTGCACCTTCTTTTGCCTACTAAGCTCCTCCTGATCTCTGCAAGCTAATGAAGGGTATCTCTTGTTGGAAACGTGATAATAGACCTCCTCTTAAGATTCACCCATTAATCCAGGAACATTATCCCTATTCAATGGGTAATCCGGTTCATTCATGTGCCCCCATTGCCATCCTAGAAGCTAGACGAGAGCCGCACGTTGTCCGAGCCCTCCTGGCCCCGGCGATCACTCTCCGCCCTCATAGGATCGGGAAGACCACAAGCTTTTCCCCGAATCACCCATCTCCTAGAGGGATCCCTACTTTGATACCATTTGTCCTGTCAGCACATAGTAGAAGTTTGATACCTTCATTTGGAGAGATCGTCAAGAGGGAGCCCAAGTCCAAGTGTATCAACATATCCAATTAGACTCACCTTCACTCAAAAGCTTAAGTTAATGAGTTATAGGGTAACTAGAATATGCTAACTACTCCATACCATATTAATTCTCCGATGTGAAATTCTCTAACACAACTCATTCACCCTTGCATCCTAATAAAAACAACTCTTCAAACAAATTTGACAGCCTTCCACCTTGCCTTCTCTCTATACTCAACTATTTTTCTCTCTAGTATTCTCACACTTCGTGCGAGCCATTTAGGCCTTCCCATTTCAAATACAATGTATGCTATCGAAATCCCAATGACAATTCCCAATGCATAACCAATCCACATTACTTTCTGGTCAAACCAACTCTCATGCACTTCATGTTCGAAAGTTGATGGGGAAGATGGTGGAGGAGGTTGAACATCGTCAGGGCATGCATTTGGCAATGGAGTTCCACATAAGCCTAGATTCTTGCTAAACGAGTCTCTTGAAAATGTACCCAATTGCTTGACTTGAGGAATTCGACCGATGAGTTGGTTATTCGAGAGGTTTATGTATGCTAAGAAAGTCAAATCTCCCAATTTACTAGGAATTCCTCCAATAAGCTTGTTTGAAGAAAGATCAAGCCATTCAAGATTAGTCAAGTTCCCAAGAGTCAGAGGGATGGAACCTGTAATGTGGTTATGAATAAGATTGAGCCCTTTGAGAGAGTGAAGATGTCCAATAACTCTAGGAATATCCCCTTGGAAAGAGTTGTGCGACAAGTCAATGGTTGTGAAGATGGTCAAGATCTTCACTAGCTCAATCTTTAACCCTTTCATGGTCACGATTATGGAATTTTCATATAATGTCATTCGAAAGAACTGCGTCATATACAAGGATTTCTCCTGCTCATTTTCGTAATTCATCATGCCTTTAAGGTTCATGAACAAGTTGGCTGGCAAAGGACCGCTAAAGTTGTTGTTAGAGAGGTCCAAAATGCGTAACCTTGGAAAGAGATGAGATCCCCTACGAATATTCAAAAGACCCATCAAATTATTGGACCTCAAAACAAGTACTTTTAGTTGTGGGAGTGTTCCCAACCATCTCGGGAACATATCCACTATCTGGTTTTCACCAAGATTCAATACTTCCAGATGTTTACATTTGACAAGGGTTCGAGGGATTGTGCCTTCAAATTGATTTCGACTCAAGTCAAGAGTCATCAATCTATTTCTAGAAGAAAATGAATGAGGAATTGTGCCCTCGAGAAGATTACTTCGCAAGTTCAAAACTAAGAGAATGGTGCTAAAATTTACTAAGCACTGAGGCAAGCTACCCGATATGCCATTGTTAGATAAGTCAATAGAGACAAGCTTAGTGGCATTGCAGATCAAAGAAGGAATATTTCCTATTATATTATTACTTGCAATGGAATAATAATTTGTGACGGGAGATGGAAGTGGAATTGGCCCTCCAAAGTTGTTGTTGGATAAATCTATTACGGCCAATGAGGTGTTCAAGAAGATTTCTGTGGGCCACCATCCAACAAAATTGTTGTTGGAAATAATTAAACATCTAAGAGCAGGAAAGGATAGTCCAAAGCTAGTGAGGTTAATCATACCATGAAATTTGTTGGATCGCAAATGAAGGTGCTCTAGGTGCGATGCTTCTAGCCAATGTGGGAAGATATCACTAAATTCATTGTGACCAAGATCTAGTGATAATAAGCTCACGCATTTGACTAGGGAGCGTGGTATTGACCCTTGTAATTTATTGCTGCTCAAGTTAAGATATGTTAGAATGGTTATATTACCCAAACATGGTGGCATATTCCCAAAGAGACTATTGTTAGACAAATCCAAATACCATAGCGAACTCAACTGGCAAATCAAAGAGGGAATCTCACCTGTAAAACCATTGTGGGAGGCAATAAAATTTGAAGTAGAAGGTGAAGGAATCTGGGGTGGTCCTTGGAATTTATTATTACTCAAGTCTAAATACTTGAGATTGGTTATATTACCAAAACATGGTGGTATATTTCCAAAGAGATTATTGTTAGACAAATCTAAATTCAGAAGTGTACTCAACTGGCAAATCGAAGAGGAGATTTCTCCAATGAAACCATTGTAGGAGGCATTAAATTGAAAAGTAGAAGGTGAAGGGACTGGGAGTGGCCCTTGGAAATTATTCCTACTCAAGTCTATAGTCCATAGGTTGGTTATATTACCAAAACATGGGGGCATATTTCCTGTGAGATTATTGTTAGACAAATATAAAGACCTGAGTGAATTCATCTGGCAAATCGAAGAGGGGATCCTACCAGTGAAACCATTGTGAGAGGCATCAAAGTAAGAATTAGAAGGTGGAGGGATTGGAAGTGGCCCTTGGAATGAGTTGTTCTGAAGGTAGATATATGCCAATCGCTTCCAATGAAATTGTTTTATACCTCCCTCTAGAAGGTTATGAGAAAGATCTAATGTTTCCAATGTATCTTGGCTTATTCCCCAAAACCATCTTGGGATCTCCCCACTTATCCTGTTGTAAGAGAGGTCTAAGTGTGTTAATCTTTTTAACGAATTCAAGAAATACGGGATCTTGGTCAAGTTGCAAGAAGACAACTGCAACACTTCTAGCATTGGGAGAATGAGGGAGCTATCAGAATGGAGAGTGCCACGAAAGCAATTGCATCTAAGATCAAGACTAATGACGTTACCCGTAACATTATCGCATATGACACCATCCCACAAGCAACAATCTCCGCCGTTGTTCCATGAGTTTGCCTTTGGATAAGAGGGGACCCCATCATACTCACAAACAAAGTCCAGTGCCGTGCAATCAAGTAGGAAAGAGTTCTTAAAAAGGAGCAACGCATCACGCTGGCCAATAGGGCAAAGTGTTGAGGCAAAGGAAAGGGAGGAATGTAAGAAAAAGAGGCAATAGAGGAGGCTGAGGATTTGATGCCACCCCATTTTTCAGTTTAGCATTCGAGTGAGTTTATTGGTTGTGGAGAGTGCTTCAATTATATAGCCCTTATCAAGTGTGAAGTCATTGACTTGAGCCTTCGCTAGAAGCTCTGTTGGTGGGCTCACAACATGTGTTAGCTGTTCTAAAAATCAATATGTCGTGTTCAACAACGCAACCTCTCAGATTTTTCCCTTCAGCATACGAGTGAGTTTATTTCTTGTGGGAATAGGGACTCCGCTTAGATAGACTTCCAATAAAAGACTTCTCTGAAAGGTAGTTGGTGGCCGCCCGTAGACCTCAACTTCTTTTTCGATAGGCGAATTCCACTTGCCTTCTTCTCTGAAAGGTCCGTTGGCGGGCTTCCGTAGACTTCGACTTATTCTTCGATAAGACAAGTCCAACTTGCCTTGCGGGTTGGGAGTTGAATCAAGATCGATCTTTCTAAGAGTCCTTGGATATTTTTTACTACCAGACAAGGGGAGGCCGCCCGTAGACCTCAACTTCTTTTTCGATAGGCGAATTCCACTTGCCTTCTTCTCTGAAAGGTCCGTTGGCGGGCTTCCGTAGACTTCGACTTATTCTTCGATAAGACAAGTCCAACTGCCTTGCGGGTCGGGAGCTTCCGCAGACTTCGACTTATTCTTCAATAAGACAAGTCCAACTTGCCTTGCGGGTTGGGAGTTGAATCAAGATCGATCTTTCTAAGAGTCCTTGGATATTTTTTACTACCAGACAAGGGGAGCAACTTGCTTCGCTATGGATTAAGTATCCCATTAATCTCTCTCTCTCTCTCTCTCTCTCTCTCTCTCTCTCTCTCTCTCTCTCTCTCTCTCTCTCTCTCTCGCTATATATATATATATATATGAGTTAAAGACCAATATCCAGTTCAATAGCTCTTTCTCGAGATAAGTTCTTCCTTTATTACCTTCCAGTTTTTTTACTAGTTACTTTTCGTTTCATTTATCAGGGCAAACATGAGTAGCATATCAAAGTTAATTCCTCATAGATTTTGAGAGCACTTATTTGATCTTCGTGAATTGTCACATAGCCTTCATCACTATACAGTACAGTGTATTCCTCAAAGGTTGTCTTGTATAGGAGACGCAATTTTAGGTCCTCTGGTCCTGATGACTTGGTGTTGGATTCTTAATAAAACAGAGCGATGACTAAACCATCAATGATGGACGACGAACAATGAAATATGAGGAGTAGAATTTGAATTTTATATTCTGCTACATTCAACCGACAGAAGTAATTTTGCATGTCCGATTCAACAGATTTCACAAAATACTGAATGAAGCAGCAAATTTTTTCGTCCAAAATAACATACAATCAGATTGAATGCGACCTTGATTCGATAAACAGAAACGTGTGACTTGGTCATTAGGAATCAGAAGCTAGATATATTCCGAGGATTAAAAGAAAGACTAAGAGCTAGTCCTAATTGAAAAAAGGGGATTAGCCATTTTCTCATTTATTGCTTGAAATTTCTCGCCCTGGACAGTAAGTAATAAGCCAACAGGCTCATTAATGAATGTCTAGGCACAAAATATGATAGAAAGGGTCAAAGATTGTTAGCGCGATAGCTCACAAATCTAAACTAAATCGCAGATTCCCTTGGCCAATCTATAGTAACTTGAGACTACCTTCTCTCATTAAATCGAGTTAAATTATATTATTCCTTGCAATTCTTGAATATTAAAATGAACTATGCCCGCCTCCACCATAGCATGTGCGTAATTTGTACAGTCCTCTAACGTGAGGAAATTTAGGTGAATGTTTAAAATTTGTCATTTGTTAAGATGTTTTGCTGAATATTTAGAGCAAGGAATGAGCCATTTCAACGAATTCATTTTAGTAAGACGCAGTTGTTCATGTTGTCGAGCCATTAGTCGACGTGCTTGGTTAACCTTATCTCTGAACTAGATATATTATGAAATGAACCATTACATCCTCAAGTCTCAGGTATCTATAATATATATTTCAATAGTAAAACTAATTTGATAAATTAGAGATGTTTATGCAATAAAGTTTTCCTTTCTTTATATTGGAACCACTCTAGATCAAATGCTCCCTCAGTGTCAGACCATTCTTGTTGGACTGCCCGATCATCAAGAGACGAGCCGTTGATGAGCGAAGTCGGTATTTTGGAACGGCATGAATGTGAAGATTTCTCGGTTGTAATTATAAAAGATTATGCAGGTCCGTTTCAAATTCATTCGGATCTTTCTTTGGTATCATCTCTTTACCAGACTTTGTACTATTGAAATAAAAGGTTTTCTGCTTAGGGCCGATTCGGTCCTCGAGTCAAAATTCATCGTTTCCATGAGTTTCGGGCCACTTTCCTAATATTAGGTCTATTTTATGCATTGTTTCAGCCCATTTACTTATTCTCCAAATTTCTTTGCTGCTTAGGTTTTTTTTTCTTCAATTAGGATTTTGAAAGTACTTTTTTTACCTTTGGGGAATTGTCGTCTAGCCTTCATCATTATATAAGACGGTTTATTCCTCATAGGTTGTCTTGTATAGGAGCTGCAATTTCAGGTCCTCTGGGTCCAATGACTTGGGGGGCGTTTGGTTGGGCATTCCCAAGAGGCTTTGGGCCCCCAAAGCCCCTTAGGGGAAATTTTGGGTGTTTGGCAAGGGCTTTTGAATGCCCATTTGCGAAATGCAGGCATTTTAAATGCCGAAAGGTGAATGCCCGAGGGGACCAGCTTTGAGCATTGGGCATTCCGGAGATGCGATTTCACTGTTCACCGAATTATTGTTCATCATCTCCTTCGCCGTTCGCTTTCTTCTTCGCCATTCGTCTTCTTCTTGTGGTGGGTGGCGCTCAGCTGTGAGCGGCCAGATCTGGCCGCCGGGAAGCCTCGCTTGAGGTCGTCGAGACCAGGCGACGCCGATGAGGTCCGCCCGACCTCGGGCGGCATCGCCTGGTCTCGCGCGAGCCAAGCGACCAGGCGAGGCCAAATTTGGCCGTTCGGCGCCCAGATCTAGCCTCCACAACCTCCGGCGGCCAGATCTGGCGGTCCGACGACGGCCGGCGGTTGGCTGGCAGTGGCCGGCCGCCAGAATTTAATTACAGACTTAAAAAAATAATAATAACAAAAGCTAATTACAAATGAGAATTTTGCCAAATGGTGTTTTTGCTAAGTTGCATTTCAATACTATAATTTACCAAACGGTCTAACATTTCCGAAAGCCTCTTTATCTCAAAGGTATTTGCAATTTCCCAATGGCATTTCCCCAAAGTTGAACTAAATGGGCCCTTGGTCTTTGTCTCTTTATTTGCTAGAGTGACGACTGACAATCGATGGAACTGATGGAAGTAATTTTGCACGTCCGATTCAACACGGATCACCAAATATCGGAAAAAAAAAAAAAACAGCAAATTTTTTGGTCCAATGTAACATACTAACGTGACCGAACGTGACCTTGATTCAATGACCAAAAGCTTGTGACATGGTCATTATGAATTAAAAATTAATGGATGCAGAGGATTAAGACATAGACAAAGATAGATGTAGTTCCAATTAAAAGGATAGAATTAGCCATGCTCTCATTTATTGCTTGAAATTTCTGGCCCTGGACAGTAAACAATAAGCCAGCACACTCATTAATGAATTTCTGGGCACCAAATACGATAGAAAAGGTCAAAGATTTTTAGCGCCATGCCTCGCAAACTAAACTAAATCTCAGATTCCCTTGGCCAAATTATAGTTACTTGAGACTGCCTTCCTTGAATAAGTCGAATTAAACCATATTATCCCTCAAAATTCTTGACAATTTTAAATTGAACAGAGTCCAGCTCCATCATACCATGTGATCAATTAGTACAGTAATCTAATGTGAGGAAATATGGCTGAATGTTTAAAATGTGTCATTTGTAAAGATGTTTTTTCCGTCTATTTTGGAGTAAGGAATGAGCCATTTCAACGAATTCCATTGGAGTTTAGTAAGGTGCACCATGTTCATGTTGTCAAGCCATAAGCTGGCATGCTTGGTCAACCTTATCTCTGAACTAGGTAAATGACGAAATTGACCATTGCATCCTCAAGTCTCATTTCTCTATTAAATATGCTTAAATAATTGTACTGATATGGTATACAAGAGATGTTTGCACAATAAAAAGATTCAGTTCATGCATTTCTAAAGTGATTAAGACTTCATTTGTTTCGTGAAAAATATGATGTTTCTAGAAAATATTTTCTAAGAAGTTATTTTTCAAGAAAATGTAATTAATTTTTAGTGTTCGGCCAAAACCTGAAAAGAAATAGAAAATATTTTCTTCTATTCAGTAAAGAAAATCCTTTCCTCCATAAACTCTTTTTCAATAATTTATTTTTATTTTTTAATGTAATATTTAATTTTTATTTTTAAAAAATTCAAATTTTAATTTTTTCTTTTTTTTTTTTTTTTCCTTTTCTTTCTTTTTGTCTTCTTCTTCTTTGACCGATCGTCGACCATGGCAACAATCGACGATCGGTTGAAGGCAAGCTCAAGCTCACCCTACGCTGGCAAGCTACTCCCCAAATTGGTGAGCTTAGCAAGCAAAGAGCCAAATTGGCAAGCCTAGAGCCTTAGCTTGCCATCAATTAGGTGAGCAACAAGCCTCGAGCTCTCCCGAGGCCAACAAGGTTGAGGCTCGCCAATGACCGATTGTCGGCAGTAATTTTAGCCAACAACCGGCCAAGACATAACAAAAAAATAAAATATAAAAAAAAAAAATAAAAGAATAAGAAAAGGAATAAAAATTTGAATTTTTAAAAAAGATTTTAAAAAAAAAAAAAGATGGAAAGGTTAACACGGGTGTGAGATAAGAGAAGATGAGTGAGGAAAATGTTTTCCTCTTTTTAAAAGATGAAAAACATTTTCCTCTATCTTAAAAACTTTTTTTTTATGAAAAAATGTTTTCCCCAACTTCATTTTCCATGAAATGAATATCGGAAAATCCGAAAATCCGAAAAACATTATTCTGGAAATTATTTTTTATGAAATAAACGAACCTAAGATTAAATAATATTTTTTACTAACTCACAATGAAATAAGTATATTAAATGTATAGGTTTACTTTTTGTCAAGTCATCATGTCCCCGTATATGAAGGGGGCCTCATTCTACTTATAATGCAGGATTTTTATGTGTTAATTTAAAATGTTTAGCATCAAAGGAAAGTCCATTTTACAAGCTGAAAAAAAACCAGATGATCGATTAATTTGAGCGTGTTTGGGATGACTTTTCAATTATACATTTTACTTTGTTCAGTTATCGCGGTGCATGCACTATAAAATGCGTCGACTCATAATAAATTTCAAAGAAAATACGTTTTTCACTTCAGGATTGATATTCGGTGGATGAGAATTACTTTTAAAAGGTTAGTTTAATCCTCCACTTCAGTAGGAAATATTGGACCAGTGCTGAATCATGTTTTTAATTTTCCTCGGACATATGGATGTCCATAGAATTGATTGGTACTAGTCAATTTGTTTTCTTTCTCAGCGAATATACATCTGACGACCCTCCGGTCATGTACACATTGTACTCAAGAGTGTTTCTGAGATTTTTTATGCAGACCAGGTCAGGCAGGGACATCATATATGTTAACTGTGTATTAAATTAGGATCGTTACAAATCTTAAAGAAGTTAAACCTGAGAGTGCTACAATTGTTTCATATGCACTTGTCATGATCTCAAGGTTCCCATGACCAAAGGATTGTGCTCAATCGAAGAAGACCATCCAAAATCACCTAGGCTTCCGAAACGTTCTTAGGGATGGACGAAACGCGAGTTTTAGAGCTTTCTTGGCTTAAATATTGGTAGGTGGTAGATGGGGAGATGCAATCTCCATCATTATATCGAATATGAATCAATGGTTGTAATGAGAGATCTATAGTATAAGAAGAGGTGCTGTCCTGCTAATTGTAATCATCCGAACATTTCATAATAGAGTTCCTTTCTCTCCCAAAGCTCTTCTCTCTAAAACTCTCTCTACAATCCGAGTAAGCGAGCAAACTTCTTCCGATACTAGTGAGCAAGCGAACTTCTTTCCTAGAGCGTCTCTCTCTAAAACTTAGCTTAGCTTAGGTATTGTCTCTCTTTAAAACTCAGCTTAGCTTAGGTACTCTAACGATTCAAGGACGTCTAAGTTGCCGCATAGTCTCAATCCCAAACGATTGGCCCATGACACAATCATGTTAGTTGAAACAAGGAAGAAGATAACGATCACGATCTCTCCAATAACAGTATTCTTAAAAGAGTGTCTCACTTACAAAGTCATCAGATCTGAAGCTACACATCTAACCACACTCACTATTGAAATGTCTATGTGAAAAGTGGGAAAAAAGAAAACAAGAAAAAGATAAAAACTGCCCATGGACAGCACTAAAAGCTGAGAAGCACTTTAATAAAGTCCTCAAACTGAAGCTACAAATTTAGACCATACTCAGCTGCGAAAATGTCTAAGGAAATAAGCTGGAAAAAAGGGGGAAAAAAAAAAGATAAAGACCGCCCGTCGACAATACTAAAGACCGAGAAACTTTAACTTTGTTCAACTCTTCAATCACTAATACTTCCTGCCAATGAAGAGGATCTCCATTTTTCTCTGCCTGCACCAGATTTCGAAATCCATCCATCGTACTCTCCTATGTACTCTTCAACTTGTTCATCCTCTCTTTGCGGGCCATCATAACTTTCTTCCAAGTTTGATTTTAGATTTGTCATAACTGGATCTGTTCTTGAACCCATGCATAAGCGAAAGTTATAATTTTGTGTTCTCTACCTAAATTTAAAAAAAAAAAAAAAGCCATAACATACGGCTACCGTTAGGAAGAATAAACTCAGATGAAATCATCGCGTCCAGATTGTCAATGTGAGGAACAAGTTAGAAGACTAAATTCACCTTTCTCCTGCTCCATGAGTGGTTCCCCTTGTTGTCTTGCCGGAAGCCGTGGAGGCAGAAGCGGAGGTGGTGGTGGAGATGGAGCTGGAGGCAGTGGAAGCGGCATCATCCCGAGTAAAACTGCATACTGATATTTTTTCCTCGGGAGTGAGCTTTTGGCAAGTTGAGAACACAAGATTTCTCTCGCCCTCAATATCCCCAAGCAAGTGCGGAAACTGTCAGTCATGCAAGTGCCACAGTGCAGTGTTACGAAATCGCACATCGATTCCAGAAAAATAACACTCGCAAACAATTCTCCAGACAGAATATAGTAATAAAAGAGCAGAATCAGATGAACACACCAGAAAATTTGTTATCGAAGTTCACCCAAACCCGGGCTACGTCTCCGCGCAGGGCACTCGCGAATCCACTAGACTTCGAAAAAGTTGGAATACAACGACAATCTTCTCTCAAGATCGGGTACAAAGAGATTGAGAACTCTCATCAAGAAAAACTCACTTTTTCTTCTCTCTTTTTCTTGCCTCTCTATTTCCTTTTTCAGCGTCGTGACGGCTAGGGTTTTGCCATCGCTAATATATAGGTACCACTTTTAACCTAAAAGGAAATCTAATAGAAAGACAAAAAAAGCCCCTAAAAACAAATATTTGGCTTTATCTATAACAATCTCCCACTTGAAGACAAATATACCCAAGCACCAAGCAACTTTGCATCCATCTTCTTCAAAAAATAGTAGTTGTGAAACTTGTGCTTCGCGATACTCCTCATCAATCAACATGGAGTAATACCAATGGTAGTAGTACGTAAAATATGCTTCTCTCTGTCTACTACCTTGGTCATCATGTCACTGGATTCTTCGAGCCATCAATCTTTTGTAGCTTTAATTCATTATCTTTCAATGCTGACTGATAAAGTGATAACGCTTCTTGATATGTCTAGTCCTTGAGTGATAAGCTGCATTCTTTGCTAAGTGCACTTTGCACTTTGACTATCACTCCACAAAGTGTACGACCGGCTGTTTTCGATGTAACTCCTCCATATAATCTTGTAACCACATGATTTCCTTGGAGGCTTCGTAATCGCTACATATTCTGCCTCTGTTGTCGATAAAGCAACTACTTTTTGTAGTTGAGATACCCAACTCACTGCTTTGTACTCCGCAATCCGTAAAGACATATCCAAAGTGGTACTCTTACCACTATCTCGATCACCCGAATGATCTGCATCTACATAACCCTGCAACTTTAGAGATGTACCACTATAACAAAGTGAGTAATTGGAAGTACCGCTAGATATCTCAATATCCATTTAACGCATTCCAATGCTCTCTACCCGGGTTCGCATATATCGACTCACAACTCCCACTTTGCTTGTGCAATGTCCGGTCTCGTGCTCACCATGGCATACATCAAACTCCCCACCGCCGATGCATATGGAACTACCGCCATCTCATCTTTCAAAGCCCGAGTGCTTGGACACATATCCTTGGAAAGTTTGAAGTGATTCGCTAAAGGAGTTGCAACCGGTTTTGCCTTGTCCATGTTAAATCTCTTTAACACCATGTTCACATAGTCTTCCCGACAACCATAATTTCTTATTTTTCCTGTCTCTAATGATTTTCATGCCTAAAATATTCTTGGCCTCTCCCAAGTCTTTCATAGCAAACGTGATGATAACATCTTTTTCACTTCTACGATTCTCTTCATATTGGAACTAGCCACCAGCATGTCATCCACATATAAAGATAAATACACAATGTCACCATCATCATATTTGCGAAAATAAACACAAAGGTGATCGGACTCACGGTGTGTAAATCCTTTTCTTGCATGAAACCATCAAATTTTAAGTACCATTGTCGCGGAGCTTGTTTCAAGCCATACAAGCTTTTCTTCAAGCGACATACCATGTGCTCCTTACCTTTGACTTCAAAACCCTTAGGTTGTGCCATGTATAATTCTTCATCTAAGTCACCATGTAAAAACGCTGTTTTTACGTCTAACTGCTCAAGATAAAGATCCTCCACTGCAACTATACTTAGCGAACTCTAATTGATGTCATTTTCACTACGGTGAAAATATCTCGGAGTAGTCGATCCCTTCTTTTTGAGAAAAGCCCTTAACTACAAGTCTCGCCTTGTATCTAATACTACCATCTGCTTCATTCTTAATCCTGTACACCCATTTGTTTAATAAAGCTTTTTTACCTGTGGGCAACTTGGTCAACTCCCAAGTTTTGTTCTGAAGCAACGAGCTCATCTCGTCTTTCATAGCACACTCCCACTGCAAGTGAGACGTGTCTGCCTTTGCCTCATTGTAAGTTTCCGTTCTCCCCGAATCGTATATAAGACATGACTTAGAACAAGTATTAGGCGATGGATCAAAAATTACCTTTGGCTTTCTCACACGTGTAGACCTTCTCAAGACAGTACTTCAAGGTCATTCGTTTGTTCCGAATCACCGCGTTCTTCTTGAACTACCTCTTCACCGATAATAGGCTCATCTTGAACCTCTCTTTCGGGTGAACTTTGATCTACTTTGGAAACATCTTCACGGGCATTGTGTCTAATTCAACATATTCGATTGTACTACCTTCTCATGCTCGTCTCGTCCGACGATCCTTGTACATCTTTTCTTCATGGAATACCACATTGCGATTGCGGATAACTTTATTATTCTCATAATCCCAAAGTCTATAACCATACTCGTCGCCACCGTATCCGATAAAGACGCACTGGGACTTAGCATCAAGCTTTTTCCTATCCTCCCCGTCAATCAAAGCATATGCAATACAACCAAACACCTTTAAATGTGAATAATTAATCTTCTTACCGACCACCGCTCCCGTGGTATTTCTCCATCCAACGCACTAGATGGACTTACGTTGATAAGATAAACAGCTGCATCAACCGTGGCAGCCCATAAGTGTAGCGGGAGACCCGCGTGTAGTCTCATGCATCTCGCACGTTCTAGAATAGTCCTGTTCATTCTTTCAGCTACACCGTTCTCTTGAGGAGTTCTAGGAACAGTCTTTAGCCCGTGTATGCCTTCTCGACTCGGATAATTTGCAAATTCTTTACTTGTGTATTCACCACCATTATCGATTTCAAAGCTTTAATCTGATAACCTGTTTCTTTTTCTACCATAGTCTTCCACATCCTGAACATCCCGAATACTTCTGATTTTTCTTTAAGAGCATAGACCCAAGTCTTTCTTGTTGCATCATCAATGAAGGTGACAAAATATCTCTTACCACCATAAGAGAGTTCCCGAGCGAGTCCCCATACATCGGTATGAACCAACTCTAGCTTCGGCCTTTATTTTGTTGCCCATTCAATTGAAAACTAACAGCCTTCTCGTTTTCCATAAATGCAACTCTCACAAAAATCTAACTCAACTTTTTGTAAACCCGGAAGTAATTTCCTCGAGTGTAATTGCTTTACACCTTTTTCACCAAGATGTCCCAAACGATAATGCCAAAGAGTAGATAAATTACTCCGTAGCCATTGTAGTTGCAACTATATCACTGATATTGTCTCCTTGGAGAAGGTAAAGTGTACCTGTACGCTTTCCCTTTGCTACTACTCTTATCCCTGAGGTTATCTTCCACTCTCCACAGCCAAAGGTTATTACCAAACCTTCTTGGTCAAGTTTACTTGGTTGAAATCAGATTTTTCTTTAATTCTGGAATATGCCTAGTTTCACGCAAAACTAGATGTCCTCCACCCGAGATGTTCACAGTCACGGTTCCTTTCCCAACAATTGGACACATGTGGCCGTTTCCCACAACCACTTGTCCAAAATCTCCACTAGCATAATCATCAAATATGTCTCTTTGCGAGGTGCAATGAAAAGAAGCGCCAGAATCAATAAACCATTTATCTCGTTGTCAAATCAAACCCCGTAGACAAACACAAGTTATCTAGCAAAGATTTATCGCTAACTACATTAGCACCTTGATTCTCATCTTGCTTTGCTTCTTTTTGTAGGCTTCACATTGAAACCTCCGGTGTCCGGTTTTGTGACAAAACCAACACTTATCTTTTGCAACCTGTCTCTTACCCCTTGATTGTGATCTCGCCACGACCGCTGAAATTTCCTCTACTTTTACTTCTTCCACGGTTCTCCACCGCAAGTGCCGTTGAAGATGTAGATGCAAAAAGATTATCTCCACTGAGACTTTCCTTCGCATCTCTTCATCCATGATACTACTCACAGCATCATCAAGAGTTAAATCATCCTTCATGGTGCTCGAAATTCCCTGCACTGCGGTGTTGTAGCTTTCTGGAAGAGAACATAAAAATAATAAAGCTTGAAGCTTCATATCTAAATTTATGCCTGCGGATTCTAATTGACCCGTGACTGCGTGAAACTATTAATATGCTCTCGCGACGAATCTCTATCGGATAACTTCATATTAACCAGTTTCTTCAAAAAAATACCGATTTGATGTGGATGGCTTCTCAAAAATATTTGTTAGAATATCCATGGCTTCTTTTGCAGTTTTTGCTTTCGCGATGTGGTACCCTGTCTTTTCGTCAACCCTAGACGAATCGCACCTAACGCCTTTCGATCAAGAATTTTCCATCCGGCTTCGCTGTCGGATCCACTTCCGCCATCTCGGGTTTCCAACCCTCAAGTGGTGCATAGAGATCTTTTTGATAAAGATAATCCTCTATTTGTAGTTTCCACCATCCGAAATCCTCTCCATTGAACTTATCGATTCTGATTTTATCTTCTGCCATCCTGTTTGCTTTCAATCGAACGTCACCGAAAACCCTCGATTTTTTCGATTAGCCAACCCGTGCTCGATACCGGCTTGTTACGAAATCGCACGTCGATTCCGGAAAAATAACACTCGCAAACAATTCTCCGGACGAGAATATAGTAATAAAAGAGCGGGAATCGGATGAACACGCCAGAAAAATTTGTTATCGAAGTTCACCCAAACCTGGGCTACGTCTCCGCGCGAGGCACTCTGCGAATCCACTAGACTTCGAAAAAGTTGGAATACAACGACGATCTTCTCTCAAGATCGGGGTACAAAGAGATTGAGAACTCTCATCAAGAAAAACTCACTTTTTCTTCTCTCTTTTTCTTGCCTCTCTATTTCCTTTTTCAGGCGTCGTGACGGCTAGGGTTTTTGCCATCGCTAATATATAGGTATCACTTTTAACCTAAAAGGAAATCTAATAGAAAGACAAAAAAGCCCCTAAAAACAAATATTTGGCTTTATCTATAACATGCAGTCCTCACGAACATTGTCACGCACGAAGTAGAGACAAAGTTACGAGGACAACAGAAGAACAACCTCACTGACGACAGATACACGATCTTTGGCACCACCCAATACGCATTCCAGCGAGAGGGAGTCGAGTGCTATATAGGGACCCCAGGAGTACAAAAATCTTGCTCAACAGAAATCATCCCTCCCTGTCCGGTGAATATAAATGTACCCAGAAGCCAAGATTCGGCCACGATTCTTATTATGGAGGAGGGAGGAGTTAAAGGCCCAAATTTAGCCAAATTTTCTCATTATTGAATTTGAGCATTTATATTGTTAAGCAAAATCAAATCAAATTTTCTATGAAAAATATTTTCAGTTTCATTTTCAACTTTGAGGCAAATACTTGTCATTTTTTTTTTATAGAAAATATTTTCCAAGAATGTCATGTTTTCCACCAAATAAACGGCGCCTTACTTTGTTATATTTTTCTTTAAAATAAACATATTCAAAAATTCTTTCAACTTCAAACTTTGGCCCTAATGAAAACCATCCATACATCTATATGTATAATAAAAAGACTGGATACGATAGCTTTCTTGACTATCTCGGATGTCTAAATTTGATCAATTTCCATGTTTACATAAACGGACATGATCAACCCATATGACTTGTGAGGACCAGAAGAAGACCGCCCCCCTCATCCTTCACCAAGGGCAACGCCGTGGAGATCCTCCACCCTAGCCTCTACGGTGCGCTCTACTCCACCACCGTGCTTCGGTCGCCAGCCAGGGCCAAGAAGCTCATCTTCATTGAGTACTTGACCCTGATGGGCGACGGCGGAGGCGGCCGGGAGCAGCGGCTTAGAGAGTACGTGGACCTGGCCCAGCTGAGGCCCGCCCCGCCGCGGGAGATGCACGAGCTGTTCCAGGTAGAGGAGGAGTTGGACGTTTACCTAGAGGACGGGTGGCATTTCGGGGAGATCAGGGAGATTCACGAGAACTCCAAGTATCTAGTCGCGATGGGGGGTGGGAGTGAGGAGGTGGAGTTTGGACAGTGGGAGTTGAGGCGTCATCGTGAGCGGAGTGGCAATGGGGTTTGAAGCCCACCTTTCGCCAGCGATGAAAAGCAGGTAGAGATGTCTCGTGGCTTCTTTTTATGTTCCATTTCTTCTTGCTGTTGGCGTTGCTTAGTAGTTGAGAATAGTTTATGTCTGTGGTAGGTTATCTGTTCAGTAATTGATATCATTCATGAGATAATTGGATCAATTTAAATCAATTGAGTTGCCACTAAAAGATTCGATAGATTTGATTGGGATAAATTTGGATTATTTCTTTTCAATTTAGCCCATTTCTCTTTCAATTAAATAAGATTTCTTTACGACTAGGTCCTCCAAGGACCTAATTGCACACAATTTTGGCCAAGTCTGACCAAACCAATCAAAACTGATTTAGACTGGTCTGACCGACTTCCGACGGGAAATGGTCTTTTTGGCCATGTTTCAGTGGCGGGGGAGCACCATGAGTTAGCCATTCTCTTGGCCAACCCCCTCCATCCCCTCTTGCATGAAATTACAAAAATGCCTCTAGTAAATCACAAAAATGCCATTGAAGTAGGAAATTATGAAAATATCCTTGATTAATCACTAATCCAAAAAATTAATTTTTGACCATTCCTTGAGGTTTTCATCCTTGCCATCCAATATAACATGTGATTAATTTTCCTCTAATCATAAGAAAACTTAGGATTTTTTATTTTAGCTTGGGAGATCAAATCCCAAATCTCATCTTGGAACAAGGTATAAGAAAATTTTCCCCCCAAAAATTAGGAGGGCCCATTATCCAGATTTACTTCCTCTCTCTTCAACTGCTTCTCTCTCTCTCTCTCTCATACTCAATTGAAGCTCCTCTCGCCCTATTAGCCATGCGCCAACTTCCCTACGGCGAACCACCGGCTTGTTGACCTCCCTCATAGCTCCCCCTCGCCGGTCACAACGCTAGCTGTCGCAAGTAATTCATTTCATGGACATTATTCAGCAATGTTCGAACAAGCCTTAGGCTCCAATTTGTCTGTTCTCTCATTGCAGCTTCAAGCAACCGCAGCGACCCACCAAACATAACTCTGGCTAAACTTGCTTGGACCAACAAGACCATCTCATATTTCGTTGTCATCAGGAGAACTATTTCAATCTACACATACCATATTCTAGTTATTGGTGGAGGTATGATTTGACTTGATTTTGTACTCTGCAGCCAATTGTACACAGGACAAGGACCTGTCGTCAAGCAGTCTCTCGAGAGCATCACTCTTCTAGAATCCCATAATGGCAGATCTTGTGGGAGCATTTTCTTTTACTTAGGAGATACAATCAATGCAGAAATGCTACAGCAATAGCGAGGAGAATTTTTGTGAGCTACCGACCCTAATCGAAAAGAAACCATGTAGCCGCACTGTTGCCAACAGTCATCATTTTTGGTTTGGCCACTAATAGAAATTCCTTTGCAGAGAACCTCAGATTAAGGATGTCACTTTCGCAAAGGTATTCGCTAAACTAGGAGACAATCTTTCTCGAGACCAAATAATGAAGGATGCCGCACACAGGATATTGGCTGAACGTGAACTAGACACTCAGGGAATCAAATTCGCTTTACTTGGTAAAGAAATTGAACGAACAGACAGAGGAATGACAGGGCTCCACTTGGTCATCAAGCAAAAGAAACTAATGAAATCGGCCATTTGAGTGATTTAAAAGGCGAGAAAAAGGAAGTAGGATCAATGCTCTTCGGCAGGGAAGATTTAGACAATGCATTTTGGGAAATTACCGAGCAAATGCAGAGGTTCCTATTTGGCATTGTAACCTGTGCCATATCTTTTGACTCTGTCATATGACTGTAATTCAGTACATAGGCAGAAACAAATGAGTTCGCACACACTCCAAATCTTCTCGTTCATGTACTTCAAGGCTTCAAAGGGTCAAGCGTGCAACTAGTCTCACTATGAGCCTTGCCAGGCATTGCTTTTGGCAATGGAGTCCCACATAAGGCTAGATTCCTACTTATCGAGCTGCTTGTGAATGTTCTCCATTGCTTGTCTTGAGATATAAAACCGGCCATTTGTTCCTCCAGGAGATTTAAGAAGACAAGGTGAAGCGAAGGCGGCTGCTGAGGACTTTATCAGCATATGGATAATGAGAAAATCAAAAGGCAGGCCCAAACACAAAATTCGTGCAATATTTGATAAATAGGCCTTAACTTTTGATCCAAGGAAGTTACAAGGCCATAACACCAATTAGAAAAGCTCATTCCGAACGCTTGTCATATCTAGACAGAGGAACCTGTTTGTTGTCGTTTCAGCCCTCAAAATTCATTGATTTCATGAGTTTCAGGCCACTTTTCTTATATTAGGTCTATTTAGTATTTTATGCATTGTTTCAGCCCATTCGTTTATTTTCCAAATTTCTTTGCTGCTTAGGGGTTTTATCTATTCATTTATTTATTTTGTTCACTTAGGATTTTGGAAGTACTTTCGTTATCTTTGGGAATTATCATTTAGCCTTCATCATAATATACGACAGTTTATTCCTCATCGGTTGTCCTGTATAGGAGATGCAATTCAGGTCCTCTAGGTTTGATGACCTGGTCTTGGACTCTTTATCTTCCAAAGCGACGACTGACAATAGATGGTCAACAACGATCGATGAAACATGAAGATTAGATTTTGAATTTCATATTCTGCCACATGGAACTGATCGAAGTAATTTTGCCCGTCTGGTTCAACATGGATCACCAAGTACCAGGTAAAAAAAAAAAGGGCAAATTTTCCGGTCCAATATAACATACCGAACGTGACCTTGATTCAATGACCAGAGGCTTGCGACTTAATCATCATGAATCAGAAATTGGATAGATTTTAGAGGATTATAACATAGACCAAGAAAGAGCTAGTCCTGATTAAAAAGATGGAATTAGCCATGTTCTCACTTGTTGCTTAAAAATTTCTGGACAGTAAATGATAAGTCAACACACTCATTGATGAACATGTAGGCACAAAATGTGAGAGAAAAGGTCAAAGATTGCTATCGCGATGCCTCACAAAACCAAACTAAATTGCAGATTCCCTTGGCCAATCTATCGTTGCTTGAGACTGCCTTCTTAGAATAAATCGAATTAGATTCTTGAAATTTTAAATTGAACTGAGTCTATCTCCATTGTGCCATGTGATTAATTAGTACAATAATCTATAATGTGAGGAAATTTAGCTGAATGTTTATAATGTGTCATTTCTTAAGATATTTTGCTGTCTATTTTAGAGCAGGGACTCGGATATCTCAACGAATTCAATTTGAGTTTAGATAGGTGCAGCGTGTTCGTGCTGTCAAGCCATCAGCCGGCCTGCTTGGTCAACCTTTTCTCAAGAACTAGATAAATTATGTAATCAAACATTGCCTCCTCAAGTCTCAATTATCTGTTAAATATATCTAAGTAATGATAATAATAAGGATGTATATTAGAGATGTTTATGTAATGAAAGTTTCTCAGTATATTAGTTTTTTAGAGTGGTTAAGATTAAGTAACATGCTAATACTAACTCATAAGAAATAAGTAGATTAGAGGAATTGGTTCATTTCTTTGTTAGGTCATTACGGCAGGCGGGCCGGGGACAAAACAAGACTTTTGCTTCAATGGGCTTTAACCCAAAGTGCAAAATATTGATATTATAGAAATAAGTTATGCAAGGTGAAATTCGAATTAATTGTATGCAGGGTAAATTCGACTATAGATATTATTTAAGAAAAAGGAGTAAGAGAGTAGTTGTTTCAAATTTAAATGCGTCTACTCACAATAGATATCCAAGAATAATACGTTTTCGTTTAACGAATGATTTTCAGCGGATGAGTTTTGATCCCCAAAATAATTGTTATGGATGACCAGTCTGTAACTTAGTGAAATAGAGAGCGATGCACTCAGATAATCTGTCTGCATGAGAACTTCAGTTAAACCAGCGAGATAATTTTTGCAGAGATGATTAAAGGCTCCATCCATGGAGGATTATCAATCAGAGTTGCCCAGTAAGATGAGTTTGCGTACAAGGGAGGAACTCAACTACAGCCACCCGTTCAATTCCAGTCCTGAGACAATGCATACAGTGGGATCCAATCCGAGTGAGGAACGGTGAAACAGTGACGCCAGTGAACCCTCTCTTTTGACAGTCTACAAGGCATTCCCCTCCACCTGTTTTCTGTGGTTCTGGACAAATTAATCGGGCCCAGATTCTAAATGTTCTTTCTTTATCAAATGACAAGGGAAACTAATAAAAAAAAGAAGGTTGTCTCTACTGTTTTTCTGAAAAATCAAATGATAGGTTCCCGAGTCTTAAAATATCGATGTCAGGCTCAAGGAAGGAAACGAACATGAAAAAGCATAATTGCACTATTTAGAAGACCCTCCAAGGAACCAGCATGGTCCAGTCCTTGGCACATACTGCTCGAGCAAAAGGAGTTTCTCTCTGCTGTCCCCTGATTCTTCTGGGAAGCTCCTTACGTGGAAATCGGCAAGATGACTTATTTTGAAGCGTGTCGAGGTTCGCAGCCATGAATTAATTGATATAAGCTAAAACCATGTATAAAGGAAACACAATCCGCGAATGGTTGGAAGAGGATCAAGTTCAAGAAATTCAACTTTAATACCATCACAGACCGAGAGCTGTCGACGCGTTTGAATATATAAACTGACGATAAAAGGCGCAAAAACAGGAAGAAGGGATATGAAACTAGGAGGTAAAAGGAAGATGGTAAATGCCAAACATACCGTTATTACGTGGAATCCATGCCCAACAGAAGCACGACATGAGACTGTCTTTCAATCCGTCGTCAATTATCCAAGTGTCCATAAAACCTAAACGCAAGTCCTAATAAAGCGTGGATAAATATGAACTTCGCAATCAAGTTCTGCATATGAGATGGATGGTTTTACTTTTATCGCCAGTAACTATCTGCATGCATCGGTAACAAAAAGACTACAGAGTCTGCACAGCAGGGATTAGCTCATAACGATAAATAAGGTATACAGAGTCCTAAAGATCATCAGGAAACCATCAAGTGCACGTGTGTATGGGTGTGAGAGAGAAGGAGGCAGAGACAGAGATAGGGAGAGCAAACACTGAAACTAAGAAAAACAGAGTTCCCAAGATCAGTAAAATTGAATATTTTCAGAGGGTAGGTAGGTTTAGGTACAATGGCACACCTTCCACTCCACACCAACGACGGGAGCAAACTCTCAAATCTAGAGAGTCGATTCACACATCTGCCCAACCCAATTCTAATAACGGGCTTTCAGGCTACACTACTCTTGACTAATCCTCCGTTTCTTGTTTTCTTTTTCTCCGTTGAAAAAGAAAAAGGTCCCCAAAATCAAGGACGACCAACCCCTAAAAGATTTGGAAAAAAGCGAACACCCAGAACGCCTAACCCGTGCCCATCTTTTTCCTATCCGAGGCTCGGCTTCGGAGACCGGAACTCTTCCCTGTGGCCAAAGCAGAGGGACACGAACTCCTCCTCTCCGCATGGTATCGTCAGCCCCGTCTCGTGGTGGAACCCGAACTGCTCCTCCGCCTGCTGGAGCAGGCCCTGGAAATCCGGGCGGGTCAAGAAGTCGATGGGGACGACGTGGCGGCTCCTGCGCTCCCCGACGTACACGACGAAGTGGCCCTTGGGCACGTCCAGGGGGAGGCCTTCTTCGTCGCACGCGTGCTTGATCTTGCCGAAGCTCGAGCACCGCCGCACAATCTGCTTGATCACCGGCGTTTGGGAGAGCTTGCCAGATTTTCCGAGAGCCATTCTTTTTCTCTTTTTTGACTGATGCGGGAGGTGTGGGAGAAGAAAAGATCGGAAGGAGGTGAGTGAACTAGAGAGGAATCGAATGGGTTCGTGGGGGGTTATATATGGTGGGACAAGGGAGAGGCCAGACCCATTAGGAGTCTATAAGAAGGAAAAAATTTAAGTTAGGATTATAAAGAGAAAAAATCAAACTCCTGCCCCATCTAGGCTACTCGACCCAATTCAAGATTGCCCTCTTTGTAATTCTTTTTTCTTTTTCATTTTTGTAATTCAATTTTTTGACAAAGCTATAACTTATATAATCTGGATGACATACTCAAAAGTAATTTTTATCACGATTTAAATATACAGTTGGTTGACTTAGCTAAATATATTGGTAGTTGAAAATGTGTTTGTGAATAACCAGTAATAACTCGTAATGCAAAGATTCTCGATCCTTTTCTCATCGCTTATACATGATCTTGTGGAACACCATACGAGATTTCGCAAGAGAGAGAGAGAGGACTGTTTAGAGGCAAAGAAGCGAGCGGAGGCTGTTTTCTGGGTAGGCCCATTGGGTTAGGATCCACTTGTTGCCCTCCCAAAGGGACAACCTGGTCCCTCTCGTTCGGACTTGGTCTCAGGTCAAACTTTCTTTTGTCTCTACCGTAGTCTCAGGTTTTCAATTTTTTGGACCGAATACTTCGAATTTAAAAAATGGTTTTGAATCCGAACCGGCTTTTTTCATTTATACCGGCCCGCTCGGATGATATGTTGCGAGATATAAAAATATTATATATATTGTACCCGCACATCTTTCATCAAGAATTTCCTACAGTTATCCACAAGGAAATTTATTAGTAACTGCATCCATAACTTGACTATAACAAATAATATAGTAATTATCTTAGTAGGTAGTTATTTAGATGAGCAAATAAAGCAATTTGCTTATTCACTCACTCCCTATCAAAAAGTTTTCAAATATGAGTTTTCCGCTTTTGGTTTAACTTGCTTTCGGAATTGGGAAAAGCACCAAAAAAATTCCAAGTGTTGATAGCAATTTGATCTTAAACATTTTAATTTGGCCAATTTATTCATAAATCTTTTCACATTAGTATCAATCTAGTCCATCCAGTCAATTTAAGCAAGAAATCACTAACGTGGACTCTGACAGTCTTACATGACACAACCACATGCTAACATGAATCCTTTTATAATTCTTTTATTTTATTTTTTTATTATCTATTTCCTTTTCTTACCTTCATTTTGGCTGGTGAGGGTCGTCTATGATCCTCACTGGCCACTAAGTAAGGGCTAGCAAGCCCTCGCAAAGCGTAGGAGAGAGCACAAAGGCCCTCGCCCAAATTTGGCGAGGGCTGCAACCCTCGATGACCAAATTGAAGGAAAAAAAAAAAGAAAAAAAAAGAACAACAAATTATAAGAAAATTCAAAACTATTGAAATATTATTAAAAATATTCATGTTAATACTGGTCATGCTATGTAGGACAGCCGGTGTCTATGTTAGTAATTTTTCAGCCTAAATTAGCCAAGTGGACTAAATTGATATTAGTGTGAAAAAATTTATGACAAATTAACCCAATTAAAAGTTTTAGGATTAAATTTGTATAAATGCAATGTGTTTAAGATTTTTGGCACTTTTTTCGAATGAATTGTTACATACCTTCTGATAATTAATAGACGTCAAAAAAAATTTGAAGAGGTTCCTTTTTTATTTTTTATTCTGTTTCTCTACATATACATTGACCAATTCCTTAACACGAGCTTTTTCTTCTTTCGTATGCGTGTTGCGCGTACATTTATGCTTAGTATAGATGCAACAAAGAAGATATTCATTCATTAGAGGCCCTTTGGTAAACAGCTTTTAAAGCAAAAATTACTTTTAGAAAACATTGTTTAGATGATTGAGAACAAAATCTGTTTCGAAAATAAATAAAGCCTTAATTTATTATTTTAAAAGTAGATAAGTATTGTTTTCATAATAAAAAAGTGTTTCCGTTTATCTCACGATTTCACTCCTTCCTTGAGTTTTCTCTCTTTTTTTTTCCTTTAAATATATACAAAATGAATAATGTATTGTCTACCCATTGCACTTTTAATATTTAGATATCATTATTCTCGTCTCTAAGGTTCATGATTTTTTCCCCAAATTATAATCCATATCGAGGAAAATAAATAATTTAAATTCATTATACTAGATTAGATTGATTATGATATCACCGGCAATCAAGTGAAAAAAGTGTCAACACTCCTAGGAGAAGCAATGAGCACTCGATTCAACGGTCTCGAGGTCTTCCATGAGTATCATAGTTTACCAAGGAAAAGTATCACGAAGCAATAAAAGATAAAGAATGAAGTATAGCCAATACTTAAATATGACAGACTTTGCTTAACGAAAATCATTTTAAAAAAAAAAAAAACTTATCGTTGAGCGTTATCAAAAGTTGCTTTTAATTAAAAGGTGTCTAAATTGTCTAAATACAAATTGATTTGTTTTTATTATCTATCAATAAAGACAATAATCAAACGCCCTTTAGTTTGTAGAATTATATTTGAGTAATGACATGATCCCATGGGGCCATGTCACTCTAGATGGAGTTTTGTATTTCTTTAGAACGAAAACCACAACAGTTTTTGCCCTCGGTGTGAACACGCTCGACTTGCCTAGTGACTTCTAACGTGCAAATGAAGAATTACCTCATTTTCGATTTTGGTCTAACTGAAGAAATCGTCTTCTTCCTTCACGCTGTTCGTTCCGTGTCAATGTTGACCCGATCATTGTGAGATTGTCTCTTCTGAAAGCCTATGATTCATTGGATTCAAAATGTCTAGTTTGACGTAGTCTTGTTTTAGAAGTCAGACTCCAACCTTGGCTGGACATGCTTAATGACCGACGAGAGAAGTCACGTAGCCGTGTGCAACACGGTACTCGCGAATTCAATGTGTGGCACGAGCACCTTCAGCAGAAGCAAAATATTTCATGTTCATCGAGAGGACAATCGCCCAGCGGATTGGTTTGCGGATATGGGATTTTTTGACATCTGATGCTTACTTTATTTATGTGCATCAATCGATTAATACGTCATGATTGAGATTTGAGACGCTAATGGGAACGCTGTATCTTTTTAAATAGAGCCCCAAGAGGGTCCACCGCTTTTGTTTTTCTTTTCCTAAGTTATAGGATGAACTAAGATGATATTTTTCCATCGACGTGTCTTTTCCCTAGATGACAATAGTAGGCTGCAGGCGACCAATAGTAAAAAAAATCTCCTATAAAGCCCCTCCCAACGTCTGCTGATGCGGATTGGATGTAGACATTATTAGGCCATCTTGACTGCTAGTGTGCAAGGAGCATCAAGGCGGGCTATCTTCAATTCGGCTGTCCCTAAATGCGCACAATTGTTGCTATACTCTTTTTTTTTTTTCCGTTGATTAAGTTCCTTGCCCTATTAGTAAGTGGTAAGGCATTTGGCTTCTGCTAAGTTTAAATCCATCGAACAGAATTCTACTCATTGCGCAAGAAGAAAAGCTCCTCTCTTTCCGTTGCCACTGTCACAGTTGCATTGCAGACCGATTGCGACAGCATCGCGGTGAACCGATTGTAGGCATCAGTCCACACCATTGACTGCCAATAAAACACTAGTTTTCGTGTTTCACACCACGAAAAAAAATTGGGTCTTCATTGGAAAGGGACTAGCATGAATCAAGAGATGGAGGATAGGTGGGGAGGTGGTCCAAGCAATGTCGTTAGTGCAAGGATCACGGAAGAGGACACTGAGCTGGGGAATTTATGAGATGTGAGAATCGCCCTCTGAATTCAGTAAGAGTTGTGACCCTATGATAACGTCGATTATTCAACTTCCTAACAGAACGAAGGACAACGTTCGCATCCTCCATTCGATACTTTGTCTTCATTCTCATCTTCCTTTATCATTTCAAGTTTAGTTTCAACCCTAATGATCCAATACTTGTCATGTGACTCTATTGCTGATCTAATATGCGTGGATTGATCCATCGATAGTTAATTGTTAAATCACATAACATTTAAATTCACGACGTCCTTGTGTTCATTCAAGAGAATGAAACAGATGCGTACAAATGGTCAATAGAGATAATGCACGTAATATCAAAAGTGAAGCGACGAATGGTCTCGACGAGAGCGGAGATGTGACTGTATGCGTTTGCGGGTGGACATGGGATGGGCCATGACTTGTAGTTCTAGTGCAGAAGCAATCCCCATGTTCTGTGAATGAGATTGACTTTGATGGACCCAGACTAAACCCTAAGTTACACGAATCAAGTGACGCACCGTTCCCACCTGAAAGGGATTGGCTAGGCTCAATGTGAGGCCAATCTCAGAGAGGGGTTTACTTGATTGATAGGGCAAGTATTCCAAGTCATGTGCTTGTATCATTCTTTCAATGGTGAATGACGGATTCGCATTGCTCTCAGTACATGTTTGATACGCAGGAGTGAGGCAACAAGACGAAAGGAGTGGAAATGAGTAATAAGGAATCAGTGTAGGAAGAGATATAGAAATTACTGCATTTGGGGCCCGATGGGTCCTATTTTTCCAAACGTTTTAGTTTTATTTGCTATAATATTTAATTATTAAACATCGTTTCCATTAAATATGTTAAGCTTTTAAAATAGTTTGCAGTATTCCCACAAAATTTCACATGATATCGAGTTAGTGCTATCTCTTTCACGTATGTGCGTCCACCGTGCCACTTATAATTCAAGTTGTATATGAGAAAGAGTGTTGAAATATTTCTTACATCACTCGATAATAAATCATATATGCTCCTTATATACATGTGGTTTCTCCTCACCCATTAGTTCAAACTTTTGAGTTAAATTTTCTAATATGGCATGGCTGACAATTGTCACATGAAATCTCACAATATTGTTTCGAATTGTCATACAAAATGCAAGTTAAATAAATATGCTTACCATAGTATGATTTTTCTCCATGTATAAGTTACCAAATTCAATGTTTAGTGTTAATGATCCAAATTTTTTTTCTCGTTAATCAAGCCTCATTTATTTTTATGCATTTACACCTCCCGCATGTTGATGAAAGTGCAGTAATGCAACAATTTTCATTCCCAACTTTCTTTGCCATTCTACCTCATTTTAATCGACCAAGCTCCATTGTCGACAATAAAATAGGGCCATAGTGCTTGTTTGTTCATTCGGAATAAAAATACTGGAATGTGAATGAAAGTTTCAATCCCTTTATTTTTAGACTAGTACTTGTTTGCAAGTGGACATCTCATGAGATACTTAAAGTATGGGAAAAGTAGCAAAAAATTTACAAATCTATTACACGTGTATTAATCTAATTTTGAATCTTTCGATTGTACTAATTTTCTTGAACATTTTGACAATTTATCAATGTAATTCATCTAACCAATTTTGTTCAAAAATCATTGACATAGACATCAACTATCCTATGTGACATAGTCGGCGTTGACACGAAATTTTTTTCCAATTTTTAACATTTTTCTCAATTTTATTATTATTTTTCTTTTCTTTTCTTTTCTTTTTCCTCTTGTCTTTTCTTTAGTCTAGTGCCGGGCACAAGCGAGTCGCTTGGTCTGAGTGAGGGCATTGTGTCCTTTGCCAGCCAAGATCAAGGGCCTTCATGCCCTCATTGGTCATAAGTGAGAGCATCGGGTCCTCACCCAAATCCAAGCGAGGGCCACAATGCCCTCTTGGCCACAAGCTAAGGGCTCATGGCCCTCGTCAGTGGCCAACGAGGACATTGTGGCCCTTGCTCAAACCAAGTAAGGGCATTGCAACCCTTGTCAACCAATAGGTGAGGATGGCAACCCTCTTTAGGATTTAAGGGCATTGTGCCCTCGCCCTCAAGTGGAGGACCTCATCGGCCCACAACTGGCAAAAAAAGAAAGGAAAGAAAACAAAAAAGTAATTAAAGAATCAGAAAAATAGGTAAAAATTGTTTACAGTAACACTGGTCATGTCACGAATATGTCTAGCATAAATTTCAGCGATTTCCAACCAAAATTAGTTGAATTAATTAATTTGGCAAATTGTCAAAATGTTGAAGACTTAGTTAGCACAATCAAAAGACCTACAACTAAATTGGCACAAAAGCAATATGAATAGTTTTTTTTTTTTTTTTTTTTTTTTTTTGGGTACTTTTCCGCTTTAATTATAACGTTGAGAGAACAAGGCAGCAACAAACGTGTCATCCATGAACTAACATTTGCTTGGCTAACTTGCCCAAGCATCTCCTTAACAGGCCAAGAAAGGCTCTCTACAGGGCAACCGGTGCGTCTCCTCTTCATGGGAAAAGCTTTCTCGAAACGCTGTCTTCAGTATGATTTCGTCACCGAAAGATGATAAGACGCACACCAGAAGACTGGTTGTGGAAAAGTTCGCGCGACCATTAAATATCTTGGCAGTAGATGACTTCCGAAAGCATGAAGGACATAACCTAATTTGTAAGGCATCAACTTTATTTCTTTCCATATACCCGATATCATGTAAATCTTTGTAGAGCCATACAGTCGACTGTTCAGAAAGTCTGAGCAAGGAGAAGGACAAATACTCCATGTATGCACAACACAATTCCAACCTTGTAAGGATGCGATATATGATATACTTTGACACCCTTTCTCACATGTAAATCGGAATGGAACTATAGTGGGACACGTGAAGTTTAATAATAGGGAATGAGATGAGATGAAAAACGACTCCGAAGCGCAGCAAATGGCAACGGGGATAAAAAAGATACATAACCGGGTTCCATTTTAGACCAATCCAAGTCGGTTGAATTGGAGAGACAATAGATAAGCTCGATCGAATTCTTTGGAGCTACGGGGATTTTACATTACAAGCAGCGGGATCTCTAAGACCTTTTAGGACATAGCAAAAATAAATGATTTCTTCCTCAGTAATTAAAGTGATATCAAACTTTAATGAATACTAATCTTTTCTTTCTTTTTTATGGTCCTCTTTTAGCTTTATCATAGGAGTTCCATACTTTGGTACTGAAATGTCTGATTTTAGCCGCGAATTTTCAGCTTGGAACTTAGCCTTGAAAGGCGAGGCCATCATCCTAACCTCGCCATGGTCCAAGGGCATATCAAGATGGAGGCTGCCAAGCGCTCTCCACAAGTGAACCAAGGCTTTACATAACGAAAGAACGATGAGGGTTTGAGCCTGGGACCAAGAATTTATTCAAGTCACCTAGGAGTAAGCTATATATAACTTGGCCAGTTACTGCGATGGTGATTGCTGAACCATTAGCCAAGATTACACTACCAAACAAGCGGGACCTTGCAGAAAGTCATTGGCTTATTTAAACTCAACTTCGACTTGTCAAATCACTCGTGAATGAACAGTATATATAGCATAAACCATCCACGTACACCTTATCTTTATATGGACAAAATTTTGACTTTCATGTAATGATCAAATAACGATTTCTCTATACGTTTCACACGAGCGATTTTTTCCTATTTAGTCATGCAAAATTTTATTTGGAGGCTAAATTTCGTACCTGAATAGGCTTGAGATATCACCCAAAGAACAGCCGAAAAAGAAAAACATGGAGCATAGGAAATAATAAACTTGAACTTAAAAAGACATTAAAAAACAACAAATTGAATTTTCGGTAGAACTATTATTGAAGGTTCACGCAACTAATTAGCTTATACCGTTTGAAAACGATCCTTCTGGAAGTTTTAGCCTCTTCCAAAGCAAGTTAACAATATTCGAGAAATTATGTAAAGCACGTAAAAGTCGAGAAAAGGGAAAGCAAATTGATTAGGGTTTCATGTGGCCCTCAGCTACATTATTCTATGTTCTCACCTAAGAAGCACCGACACTCTCCGGAAGCTTTCATATCATGTCTGACATTCTGACACATGTCCGACACACTTAGACACGTTCCGACACACGGTCAACAAGTGTCGAAAAATCCGATACATGGTTAACTCTTCCCGACATGCTCTGACATGCGAGTCTGAAATTCCGACACGCGACTCCGACACACACAAGGTCAATTTTTAAAAATTTCAATATTTGAGGGGTCAAAATATGAATATATGAAAAAATAATGAAAATAACGAAAATAAATGAGAAAGAAGAAAATTTTCACTCTCAAGCTTCTTGCTTATTAGTTTTGACATTCTCGTGAGTGACAATAGAGCGCCCCTCTTTTCACTAGCATCACTCCGCTGCCCCGCAGAGTTAAAGTTGTGATTTTTTTTACTTCTTTCCACCTCTTGCAGGCATTGCTTGTGAGTTATCTCTTTTGGTCACATTTTCCATGGCGAATTTAGTTATTTCCTTTTCTTTGGGTCATACTTTGAAAGTTTTTGTCCTGAATTTTCATTTTTCTCGAACCTTGTTTTGCGAGAGGAGCTCAAGCAAATCTATATTATGAACTCCGAACTCAATCGATACTATAAGAAATCTCATTAATTTCCAACAAATGTAAGAAAATAGGACATGTTCCTTCAAATTTACTCTTTTGTGTTTGCAATTTTTGAATTTCTCATTCAATCTCTGTCAAAATAAAATAATAAATGATATTAATAAATGTTATATTAATATTTTTAGTATAAATTAATTATATACTCTTTTTATTTTTATTTTTTTAGTAAGGTATTATTATTATTATTATTATTATTATTATTATTATTATTATTATTATTATTATTATTATTATCATTTCATTTCATATATATATATAACGTGTTGAAATTCTATATTTTTTGATAAATAACATGTCGTCGTGTCATACCGTATCTTGTCGTGTGTCATGTGTCTGTCGATGCTACATAGGTTGTCATAGGGCATCAAGATGCGGCATTTGTCGACCCATTAATGAAGGGAGAGACCAAAATTCAGCGACCTATTTCTTCGCAAGGCCTTTAAGACTAATTGAGTACAAGATGGTCCAGTTGACAGCACGGCCAAAGGGTACGCACGGATGTACCGCAAACATCGCCCAACCGCGTGCATTCATTGCGCAACCAAAACATTGACAAACGCATTGTTTTGTCTTGTCAGATTAATTAGTCTATTAAACAACAACAACAGGAGATTACGGATTTAGGACTAGATGGAAGAGCGTAAATGAGGGTACCTAATTTCTTTTTATGTCTAGAAACGATTTAACAGCTAGGCAAGGATCGAGACTGTAAAAAGACATTACAAAAGAAAGCGAGAAATGGGTTTTTTATAGACTCATAGCTTGGTCCCTGAAATAGACATAGGCCTCCATGTCCTCAAAGTTGCGAATGAACATGACCAGATTAGCCATATATTTCCAGGACTACTATTCACGTGGAATCTTTTCCAATGTTCCTAGTAACTTAGAGATATTCATTTGTTATGTTCAATACTAGCTAGCATGTAGGTTTTTTGACAATTTTGTTGAGAAAGTGATTTGAGAGAGAGGAACTTTCTCCGAATTTCTCCTAGGCGCAATTCTTGCTCCACAAGCATGATCTGAAATGAGATACTCATGTTTATCGTTTAATCTATGTCAAAGTATAAGCGCGTAAAGTGGTTGATGCGCCATAAATGGATCTTTACATACCGTGCTAGCTAGTGGCTACGATTTCATTAATAAAGGAAAATAACGCCGCAAATGCATCTCCGACGGTCATAGACGCAATTATTGGCCACATGCTCTAGATACTTAGGAAAGTGATGACAACAGCATGGTATGAACATGTAATAGAGTACGTCACCTCAGGTAAATATAAGAATAAAATAAATAACCACGGTGTTGCTAGACCTAGAACTAGAAGAAGATGGAGAAGGGAGAAATTTTGATTTTTGAGGCCATGGTATTGTTAGAGCTAATAAATAATATGTGCATGCATGGACCCATGAGGTTATGGTTAGTACATTGATCCCATTGGACCTGGTTTAAGTATATTCAGAACACATCAATTCATAAATATATTAAGGTCCATATGAGACTCACAAAATTCAACGGTTACTTACTTTATCTTGAATGCACCTGAAATGGGTCCAAGTGCACATTTTGAACACAAGAAGACCCAAGGAGGGAGAGAGACAGAGAGATGAAAGAGGAAAACGCATATTGATTTTTTTTTTGGGTTTTAATAAAAGCATATTGAATTTAGCCATGCACATCAATGACACAACGAATGTTCTCCTTACAAGATAAATGGGCTTACTGGAGATTAGAAATTTGGAGCAGCCCAACTCTAAATAGGTCAAGTGGTTCAGTCACGACCCACAAATTAGGCTTTACTCCCATAAGCCAACCTGAATATTCTTTACTCCTGGATTAATGATCCCTTTGATTGTCTCATGAGATTTCCCCCACTTTGATTCTCATTAGTTACTACATGCCTTTTTTTTCCACTTTGAATTTTGAACGTGATGAATGAATGCTCTCTAAATCCATGTAAACCCAAGATGTGTGAATCTTATGCCGAGATAGAAAAGCGGAATAATAACTAAGCAGAAAATGAGATCAGTAATTCTACAATGGAAAACAACATCAAGAACCACGAAAATAGTGGCATCTGCAAGTTGATCTTAGGATGGCGCTCTGAACGAGCTTGCGGGGTTGGATATTATGGATTGCACAGTCGAGACATGCATGAAATTTCAGCAATTGCAATCACTTTCGCCGCTCATCGAATAATTTCATGGATGACGTATTGCCTGAACCCATCTCCCTACAATCGCCAAAACTGATGATACGATGATACCATACCTCTATTATACATGTCTTTGACTATGTGTAGATACGTCTGAGTGCCAGAACGCAAGTGCGGTGGGGTTAGAAAGAGAGTGGCGCTTGACGCTTGTGAAAGTTTGCGGAGCCACAGCATCGATCGTTTTGAAAGTTTGAGCAATGAGACGGGGAGAATAGGGAACGAGATGAAAAAGGAATCAAGAGCAAAGTAAATGATAATTGGATAAGAAGGATGCATAAGGAGGTCCCCTTTTAGAGTTTCCAATCCAAGTCGGTCGGTTGAATTGGAGAGACCACAAAATTGCAAAAGATAAGCTCGATCGAGCAGTTGGAACCCCGAGACTTTACGTCGGGATTTGTAAGGCCTTTCAGGACATAGCCAAAAATAAGTGATTTCTTTCAAAGTACCGATAGGGTGAAAAGGGGCAACAAGCGTTCATAACCCTGTAGTTTCACTACTTACTTGCAACTTCAAAGATTTTGTTAAAATATATCTCGAGTTTGAATTCAATGTGAAATTCCAAATATTCCAAATTGGATATGTTATGAATGTTTGAAATTGAACAAAAAAGATCCGAAGATGAACTTCCCAAAATTCGAATCTGCGTTGGAGAATTTGGCCGCTAAAATAGGAAAGTCCAACTTTCACTTGGATTTGGATTTTGTTTAAAACATACAGAGATATGTTTTGGATAAAATCATTTAAGATGGGAAACATAATCCTATGAGAAGTCGGCAATCTCATTTATATATATATAGAGTTGAAGCGCCGTCTTGTCGTCGAGTGCTTGGGAGGGATTTCACTTTGTCGTTTTTGTCTATGAATTACATCCAAGAAGATTTAGTGTTCAAGCCAATAAAATCTTGTGGTAAGATTTGCGTGTAATTCCTTCGTGAGATTGAGATATTATTTCTTGAGGAATTTCGAAGCTAAACACTAAGCGCATTATTGGGTGTAATTGGAGTTTGGAAAACACCGAGAAACTTAAGTATATAATCTCCTTATATCGCTTGATATAAGTGTATAATCTCTTTATATCGCTTGATCTATAATGAAATTCATCGCTGCTCTCCCCGTGAACGTAGGTCTTTACAACCGAACCACGTAAATCCGGTGTCTGATTCATTTTCTTCTTCTGTCTATACATAGAGTACACTAGCCCTATATTTTTTACAAGTTAGTTATATAACGATGGGACTACACAAGTGATATTATTTGAAAGAAAAAAAAAATATTTACTTGTTATTCTCTATGCTCAACGCTTCTACGGCCCCTCGAGAGATCAATCCTTTGCCATATTCATGGAGAGAGAAGGGTGCGGCCGGCTGTGGTCAATTATGTGCATGAGAACTTGAATTAACCCGTGAGAAATTTTCTGCAGAGATGATCGAGGGCTCCAATTATGGAGGATTATCAATGAGAGTTGCCCGGTAAGATACGTTTGCATACGAGGGAATAACTCAACTAGAAGTTGGAACCACCCGTTCAATTCCAGTCCTGAGATAACACAAACGTGGGTCCAAGTGAGGAACAGTGAAACAGTGACGCGAGTGAACCATCTCTCTTGATAGTTTACAAGACATTCCCTCCACCTGTTGACACTGTTTTTGGACAAACCGATCGGGCCCGCTGTTCAATCTGGAGGCTCTTTCTTAATCAAATGAAAAGGAAAATTAAGAAAAGAAGGGGGTTTTCTCTTCTTTTTCTGAGTCCTAGAATATCGAGGTTTCTTGTCATATCGAGGGCTCTTTTTGTTTTTTCTCCTCACGTAAGTATTGGTAAGATGACTGATTTTGAAGCGTGTCAAAACTCACATTAGTAGATTATATCCATTTAATATTTGAACAAACAAAACAAAACCGCATAAGCCAGAAGAAAGATATTAAAACTAAGTGGTGAAGGAAAAAAATAAATGACAACACATGCTGTTACCTGGAATCCATATCCAGCAGAAACACAAAGTGATGCTGTCCTGCGATATTCACCTTCTAAAACCTAACATAAGTCCTCATAAATCATTCATGAGTACAACTTTATAATCAAATTCTGTACATGCCACATTCATTACAATAAGGACGGTTTCGCTTGTTGCAAGTAACTGCCCACTCCTATCCCCAATAGAGAGCGTTAGATGCATGAAATAAAACGCAGTCTGCGCAGCTAAAAGATTAATTCATACAGGTAGGGCGTATAGGGATTGGTTTTTGCTTCTTTCTTTTTTGGTTAATCCAAATCTTGTTACGATCCCACTTTGACTTTTTCTTTTTCTTACCCATCAACGCCTGAAACCTCCACAGTGGACAAGTTTCAACTCGCAGATTCACACATAACAACTTTATGACGTCTTTAAATTTAGATGATACTTTAACAAACAAGGCTGATGGTTAGGTGCTATTTGTATACCTAATTGTGGATGTCGGTGTGGATTTGAGGGAGAGAGTAAACACTCAACTAAGGGAAACAGAGTGCCAAAAATCAGTACAATTAGGTTTTCTCACAGGGTAGGTAGGTACAATGGCACACCTTCAACTCCACACCAACGTGAGGAAATTCTGAAACTAGACCGTCGATTCACATGTCTGCCCAACCGAGCACTAATCACGGAAGAAACATAAACCCAGAACGCCAAGCCAAACCCATGCCCACCTTTTCTCTATCTGCGACTGGGTTTCGGAGACTGGAACTCTCCCTTGCGGCCAAAGCAAAGAGACACGAACTCTTCTTCTTCACAAGGTATCGTCAAGCCCGCTTCATGGTGGAACCCGAATTGTTCCTCGGCTTGCTGGAGCAGGCTCTGAAATTCGGGTCTGGACAAGAAATCGATGGGGACGACATGCCTGCTTCTGCACTCGCCGACGTACACAACGAAGTGGCCTTTGGGCACGTCCAGAGGAAGGCCTTCTTGATCGGAAGCGTGCCGGTTCTTGCCAAAGCTCGAACAGCTCCTCACAATCTGCTTGATCACCGCCGTTTGAGAAAGCTTACTTGATTTTCCGAGAGCCATACTTGTTTCTCCTTTCCTTTGCACTATCTGCGGAAGTTTGATGGGAGAGTGTGTGAAAACAAAGATTAGAAGGAGGTGCGTGAATTAGAGGGGAAGGGCTTTGAGGGGCTATTTATGGTGGGACGAGAGAGAGAGAGAGAGAGACGCTGTAGCAGTCTATCAAAGATTAACGAGAATTTGTAGAATTACAACAACAGAAAAAAAAAAATACTCAAAATCCTACTCTATTTAATCTAGTTGACCCAATTCAAGATTTGCCCCTTTGAAATTCTACTTCGACAAACAGCTATAGCCGGCATATTATCAATTATGTGTCAGAAAACAAATTCTCATCACAATTCAAACGGATTGAAAGAATTTATGGATAACGTGTAATAACTGTGGTATGAAGATTGAAGTAATCTCATTGAACAAATCCATAACGTGAAAAATTTGCTTAAATCCTCAGGCAAAAGAAGCATATAAATTGGTCATGATCTTACGTTAGCCATTGATTCTGGTTATTTATGCCAAACATATTCAAACGACATAAAAAATCTTCCCAAGAAGAGGAGAGAGAGGAAAAGGACTGTGGAACCACCAAACAAGCGACCAAGGGCTGTTCTGTGGGTCTAGGCAGGCCCGTCGGGTTAGGAATCCTGTGCTGCCCTTCCAATGGACAACTCGGTCCCTCTCATATACTGTTGTCTCCACTATTGTCTCAAAGCTTCTAACTAAATGCCAAGTACCATATAGCCTCAGGTCGGGCAGTATCAACAACAATATTACTTCGAATTAAGCAAAACGATTTTCCATTCGAACCCAGTTCTTTATTTTTTTTCATTCGTACCAGCCGGCTCGAATGATCTGTTGAAGGACATAAAAGAAAAGGTACAAGGTTACCGGCACATCTTTCATGAGGAATATCCAAAAGTTACTTAGGTGGAATTTATCAATAAATACATTCGTACCACGACTCTATGGATGATATGATAATTTCGGTAGGAGGGAGTCATTTAGGTAAGCAAATAAAGTAATTCAGTGATTTACTCTCTATCACAAAGTTTTGGAATTTAAGTTCCCATTTTTCTGGTTTCACTTGCTATAGGATGAATTGTTACGTACCTTCTCATAATTAAGATTCTTCTGGAAAATTTTGAAAAGGTTCCCTTTTTTAAAAATTATTTATTTACAAATATAAATTGATTTTTTTTTTTTTTTTTTTTGGTCAAGGGTTTTTTCTGCTTTCGTATGCGTGGAGCGCATGCACTTATTCTGGTACAGATATCAAATAAAAAAAATAAAAAAACAAGAAGAAGAAGGAAGTATTCATTCATGAGTTTCAAAAACTAGGGGTGTGCAACGGGAACCGCCCGAATCGGGAACCGGCCGGACCAGACTGGACCGGCCGGTTTTGGGCGGTTCCCACGGTCGGCGGTCCAGGTTCCCGGTTCCTAATCTTGGAACCGGTGGCTGGTCGGTCCGGTTCCCTTGCCCAAGGTGGGAACCGGACCAAACCAGACCGACCGGACCGAACCAAATTTTTTATTTATAATTTATATACATAGAATTAATAAAATATATAAACATGATAACTTATTGCAATCAAAATTGTAATTTGAGGTAACAACCTCTTATGTGGCCAAGAGACCATTAAAACCCTTTTGTTACTCTTTTATTTATAGAAAAAATCTCTCTCTTAGTTTCATCTTCTACTCTACGTGGGATTAACGCAAAACATGCCAAACCCAATTGATCTTACTATATATGTGTGCAAAGATCCATTTCGGATGAATCAAGAAAGGGCGAATTTAGCTCGACGGCTACTGGCCAATTCAAGTGCCGAATACAGCTCTTTGCCAGGTCCAACGAAGCATTTCCGGATCACCCAACAAGCAGAAGAGCCGAGCAAAGGAAACAAAAAAGACAACTTCCAAAACCTCATATTCAAGTCCTGAAAACAAGAATGTCGGTTCTGCAGTGACCATGGCCAACAGAAAACACGCCACTGAAATTGTAACAATCGATCTATATGCTTATCAACCCCAATCTCATTTTTAAAGCTCGCTTCAGCCTGCAACTAGTTTGATGTTTATAAATCACCAAAATGCTAAGGCTAACAGATTCGAGTTCAGTTGCAATTGAAACACAACTTCACCTATTAACGTACAGAGCTACATGACTTGTAAAACACAAGGACACGAGATTGCCTGCCAATAACACCAAAGAGAAGCACAGAGCTAGCAAGAGACTCCAGCAACTACGAACTTACGAAATGTGAAAAAAGATAAGCCAATTCAATTTTGCCACTATTAACAATTTTAGCAGAGATGGGTAAGCAATCATGAATGATGACAAACAGAGTACGAACGATTTAAAATGAAAAGGATAATTGCCAAACGAATTTGACGCAGAAATTGACCCCCGCGAACACTAACTTCTCATTAAAGTATTCACATTACACGTGACTTCGATTCAAAACCAAATCAAAAGCCCTAACCCTAAAGCGCCATAACCATCCACAATGATACCCAATTCAACAACAAGCGCATCGAAGCGAAACACCTCCCAAACGCAATTAACCGCTAAAGCCATAGAGAGAGCCCCGCCCGCCTCTTGAAGGCGTAGACGACGTCCATGGCGGTCAATCTCTAGTGCAAAAAGTAGAGCCGATTTTGTTGGACCAGGCACCGGACCGGAACCGATGGTCCGGTCCGGTTCCCGTCCTAGGCCAAACAGTCCGGTCCACGGTTCGCAATTTTGGGAACCGGTGCTCCCGGTCCGGTTCTCGGTTCCAAGGTGGAACCGGACCGAACCGGGAACCGATCACCCCTATCAAAAACAGAACAAAAACTGAAAACCGTTCGGATGGTTGCGGATAAAATCTGTCATTTCGAAAATAGATATTTTGAAAGCAGAAAATAATTCTTTTCATAATAAAATAGTGTTTCTGTTTATCTCACGATTTCACTCCTTTCTTGAGTTTCCTCCTTTTATCTTATCCTTTAAATTTATACAAAATAAACAATGCATCGCCTACTCATTGCACTTCTTATATCTAATTATTATTATCCTCGTTGAAGTGGTTCATAAGTTTTTTCCAAAATTATAATCAAATATTGAGGACAATAATTAATTTCGATTTGCTATGCTGAAGTAGATTATCATCGTTATTGCTGGCTATTAAGTGAAAATAGTTTACCATAGTTTAGCAGTGAAAAGTATCATGTAGCAATAAAAGATAAAAGAAGAATGTATAACCCCAGTAATTAGAAGTGACAACCGTCTTTTTTTAACGAAAATTATGTTAATTAAATATTTTTCATCGAGCGTCATCAAACATTGCTTTTAATTGAAAAGCATTGAAACAATCTAAATACGACTTAAATGATAATTATATATCAGTTAAAACAACAAAAAATGAAATCAAGCGGCCTTTTAATTTTTAGAAGTATATTTGAGTAACAATGGCATGATCACATGTCACTCTAGATGGAAGTTTTGAATTTCTTTAGAAAGAAAACCCCACAACTCTTTTTTTTCCTTCAGTGTGAACACGTTCGAGTTGCTTATAGTGACTTCGAACATGCATATGAAATCGTTTTCTTCTTTCACGATGTTCGTTCCCCGTCAACGTGGATCCCATCGTTGTAACATTGTCTCTTCTTAAAGCATTGGATGCTAGAAGTTATGCTACCCGTTACTCAAAGATACAATGCGCGACATGACCACGGTCAGAAGCAGCAAAATCATTCATGTTCATTGAGAGGACAATGGTACAGCGATGCATGCTTTATTTACATGTATCGATCCGACATAAAATGTACGAGACATCTATGCAAGTGAATGTCTTCCCTTGATAACAATAAGTAGACTGTAGGCCACAGTAGTGAATAATTCTATAACAACACTTGCTGATGTAGATTGATTGTAGACATTTTCAGACCATCTTGATTGCTAGTGTGCAATGAGCATCAAGTTGGGCTAAATTAGTTTCAGTTTCCCTATATGCACACAATTGGCGCGATTCTTTCTGCAGATTAACTTTCTTGCCATATTAGTAGGTAGTAACGCATTTGGCTTCTTTCATGTTTAAATCCATCTAAGTTTAACAGAAGCAAGAAGAAAAGCTCCCCCTCTCTTTGTTGACACCATCACAGTTGCATTGCAAACCGATTGCAACAACATCGTGATAAATTATAGTCAAAAAAGGAAAAAAAAAAATATCATCCTAAGAGTCTTAAACATATTGCGTTTTTGCCAATTTAATCCCAAACTTTTTAATTTTGTCAATTAAATCATAAATCTTTTCACGTTTTGCCAATTGAATCAATCAAGCAAATTCTAGCCAAAATGGAGAAATTTGAAATCATATCTTTTCAAATTTTTCATTTTATATACATTTTTTTGCTCTTTGTCTCTCTTTTTTTTTTTTTTTTTTTTTTTTCAAAGGGCCAGTGGGGTTACCAACCACTATCTAAGGACCAATGACCTTCCCTAACCACTAACCAAGGGCTAGCAACCCCCATCGGCCCTAGCCCCCATCGGCCCCTTGACGAAGCCCTCACTAGCCATAGGTGAGGGTGTCGCAAGCCCTCGTTCTCTCTCATTGTGGCTAGCAAGGGCCTAGGCAAGGTCTTCATGACCCTCACCTAGTGGCTAGCAATCCTACCAGCTCTTTGAACCAAAGTTAAAATAAAAATTGAAAATTGAAAATTAATAAAAGAAAATTAAATACAATTTATATTAACGTCAGTCGTGTTACATAAAATAATTGGTATTGACTAGATTAGCACATCGATAATTTCCATTCAAAATTGATCCAATTGACTCAATTGATAAACTGTGAAAAAATATAAAATTAATTAATAAAATTAAAGTATTTATAATTGAATTGATAAAATTATAATAAATTTAAGACATGGGTAGAAATTTTTTCATTAATGGGCGGCGTAGGTCTACGCCATCGGTTGCTAATAGAACACTTGTTTTCTTTTGGTCCAGACAATGTTGTCAGTACAAGGATCACGGAATAGGACACGGAGCAGCGGAATTGATGAATCACCATCAGAATTCAGAAGAGATGTGAGCCCCCTGTTAAAGGCTATCATTCATCTTCCTACCGAAGAAAGGACGCCGTTCGTATTCTCCATTCAATGCCTTGTCTGCATTCTGATCTTCCCCTATCATTTCAAGTTTAGCTTTAACCCTAGTGACATAACACGTCACATGATTCTATTGCTGACCTAATATACTTCCAAAAAATACCTAAATCATGTTAAACCCGCCTATATTTCTGGTAATTATGTCTTGTTATCATGTAACGCCGAACTATAAGACCATATGGATATTGACATTTAAATTCGCACCCATCCTTTATCATCAATTATTTTACAAGTTGAAATATGGTTTTCTATTTGGCAGAAAAAATGAAATATGACTTAGTAGGCTGGTCTTTCATCTACGCGTATATATATGGTTGGGAATGTCCAACAAAATATGGAAATTATATCTTATAAATATTTTCACATGCGATACCATCATACTTGAGTGCTGCTGTTGGCTTTGGACTTTCTCTCTCTCACGAATAGGGAGAAGTTCGAATCTTCAACACGTCGCAAGTGGACTTACCTGCTTCACAAGAGTGGTGGGTTTTCCGTGGGCCCTAGGGTTTGCCCATTGGCTATCGGCTTAGGATTTTCCTGGGTCATAAAAAAAATAATAATATTTTCACACGCAATGGGTTAGGTCAAGGAAGTTGGTGACCTGATGACAGGGGAGCCGGTGACCGAAGCCCCGGTGAACGGCGGTCGTATGCATGATAAAATGAGCTTGGGTAACGCTTGCAATTACTCATGCTCCAATTACCCTCTCTTTACATACTTATGCTGATGCACGTATGAACCAGCACTGGAAGGGTACATTGACTCTACTACGGACACGTACGGGTTATCCCGCATACGAAAATGAAGAAGCACCGACGTTGTAATGTACTCCGTACTGCTGTTGGGTCCATGAACCGTTCAAGAGAACGAAACAAATGCATGCAAACGGTCGACGAAGACAATGCACATAAGACTAGAGCCGAAGCGACAAACGGTCTCGGCATGAGCAAAGATGTGGCTGCATGTTTGCGAGTCGACATGGGTAGGGCCATGATGTGTAGGTCTTCTGGAAGAAGCAATCCCCATGTTCTGTGAACGAGATTGGCTTTGACGAACCCAGAGCAAACCCTAATTTACACGAATCGAGTGACGCACCATTCCCATCGAAAGGGATTGGGTAACTGGCTGGAAGGCCAATCTCGGAAGGGTTACTTGACTGACAAGGTAAGTTACTGAAAGTCATATGCTTCGATCATTCCTTTCGTACTAATTTTGACTCGTGTTATTGGAATTACACCAAGAACTGCTATTGACGTTTGGCATAACTCGTTAGTTTATACTCTCGGATAACTATCCTTCTAGAAGTTTTGGCTTCCTCCGAAGCAGATTAACAATATTCTACGAAATTACATAAGCACGTAAATATCAAGAAAAGGGAAAGCAAAATTGGTTAGGGTTTCGTGTGGCCCTTAGCTATGCTATCTTGTGTTTTCATGGGGCATCAATATGCGGCATTTCTCGACCAAAATCAGTCATCTATATCTTCGCGAGGCCTTTCAGACGAGAATTAAATGCTAGATGGTTCCGCTAACAGCACGACCGAAGGGTACATACGGATGTACCACAAACATAGCCCAACCGCGTGCATTCATTGCATAACCTAAACATCGACAAACGCATTTTTTATGTCTCGTCCGATTAGTTAGCCCGCTAGACAACAACCGGAGATTACGAATTTAGGGCCAGATTACGAAAAGGGTACCTATGTTGGTATGAAAGATTGAGACTCTAAAAGAAAAAGCATTATAAAAGAAATACGAGAAATCGGCTTTTATATAGACTCATACCTTGGCCCACGAAGTAGACTTAATGTCCTGAAAGTTATGCATCAATACTGCCAGATTTAGCGAGATATTTTCAGTACAACTGTTCATGTGGAATATTTCCTATTGTTCCTAGTATTTTAGAGATATTCAATTGTTATATTCGATTTTAGCTAGCGTATAGCTTTTCTTGACATTTTTATTCAAAAAGTGATTTGAGAGAGAAACTTTCTCCGAGTTTTCTTGAAAGAGGGAGGTGGGGGGTTCAAATTCCCACATTTTCGGGGGGATTGGGGTGGGGACGATTTCATTTCAGGAGTGGGTTTCGACTACCACGTCCTACAAGGAGGCAGGGCAAAAGTCTGAGAGTGAGTGTTAGAGTAGGATTAGAATAGAACCGACTAAAAAAAAAACTGTTTTGAAAAAAAAAATGATGTACTCATGTTCGTTGTCATCGTTTTCTTTTACATCAATTTTCAAGCGCGTGAAATGGTCTATGCGCCTCAAATGGATCTTTACTTAACTATGCTAAGCCAGGAGCTAATGATTCATGAATAAAGGGAAATTAATACCGCGAATCTATCTCATAGACGCATTGAGCTGCCACATGCTCTAGATGCTCTCTTACGAAAGGAATGACAACAGCATGGCATGAAGACGTAACTGAGCATGTCACCTTGGATGAGAAAAATAATAATAAAAGATGAAAAATGCTATTGCTAGACCTAGAAGATGGGAGAAGGAAGTGATTTTGATTTTTTTTGCCAAGGTTACGAAGATAAAATATACAGGCCCATATGCGCGTGCATGGACTTGTGCTATTATGGCTAATTGACGGGGTGTCAACGGTTCGGTTTGGTTTGGTTCGGTTTTCTTGAAAACCTAAACCAAGCCAATACAAACCAAAAACAAAACCCGTTTCAGTTCGGTTTGATTTTTAGATTTTACTATTTTTACCTATGTTTTTCTTGTTCTTGTTCTTCTTGTTCTTCTTTTTGGTTAAAAACGATTTAATGTCTTGGGGAAATTTAAGCATAATGTTGGTATGAAAGATTGAGACTCTAAAAGAAAAGCATTATAAAAGAAATACGAGAAATCGGCTTTTATATAGACTCATACCTTGGCCCATGAAGTAGACTTAGGCTTTAATGTCCTGAAAGTTATGCATCAACATTGCCAGATTTAGCGAGATATTTTCAGCACAACTATTCACGTGGAATATTTCCTAAATGAATCTTTACTTAACTATGCTAAACCAGGAGCTAATGATTCATGAATAAAGGAAAATTAATACCGCAAATGCATCTCATAAAAGCAATGAGCTGCCACATGCTCTAGATGCTCTCTTACGAAAGGAATGACAACAGCATGGCATGAAAACGTAACTGAGCATGTCACCTTGGATGAGAAAAAAAAAAAAAGATGAAAAATGCTATTGCTAGACCTAGAAGAAGATGGGAGAAGGAAGTGCTTTTGATTTTTGATGCCAAGGTTATTAAGATAAAATGTACAGGCCCATATGCCCGTGCATGGATTTGTACTGTTATGACTAATTGACTAGGAGTGTCAACTGTTCGATTTGGTTCGATTTTCTTGAAAACCTGAACCAAGCCAATACGAACCAAAAACAAAATCCGTTTCAATTCGGTTCGATTTTTAGATTTTCCCATTTTTACCTTACTTATTAGAGCTGAACTGAATAAATGGTGAGAAAAAAGATAGATTTTATATTAGGGGTTTAAGTTTTGTTGAAAATTTTGGATCCACTTGATTAACCGAACCGAACCAAAAATGCATGAACATTCGGTTCAGTTTGGTTCGGTTCCGGCATTCCTAGCACATTAATCCCATTGGACCCGGTTTAAATGTGGTTCGAGGACACCCTATTCATGAATCAATTAGGGCCCACGCGAGATTTGCTTGCTCTACGTTGAGCGTGCATGAAACGGGTTGAGGTGCACGTTTTGAACAGAAGAAGGCCCAGCTCAAGAGACAGAGAGAGAGACAGATGAAACAGGAAAGAGCACGTTGAATTGAGCCATGCACGTCAAGTGAAAGATACGATGAATGGGCTCTTCATAAGATAAATGGGCTCAAATGAATTTGGGAGTATATAAGCTTAGCCCAACTCTAAGTAGGCCAAGTAATTCAGTCACCACCAACAAATTGGGCGTCATTCAATTCTTTTTTATTCTCCCTAAAAGCCTGGTTGGTCACTTTATGTTGTCCAAATGAGCCGACCTGAATTGTCCTTTTTCCTGCAACGATGCTTCCTTTGATTATCTCATGAGATTTGCCACACTTTGATTATCATTAATTAACTTCAGCCATGTCTCTCTATACATCACTTCTCCTAGGCTGCAACATTTAGCAGAGATTCAGGTACATCCCTAAAAGAACAGAAGAAAAAGAGATGCAACATTTAGCAGAGATTCAGGTACATCCCTAAAGGAACAGAAGAAAAAGAGGCTGCAACATTTAGCAGAGATTCAGGAACATCCCAAAAGGAACAGAAGAAAAAGAGATGCATCTTTGATGCAGTGGAAACGACAGTACACCAACCCAAATATTGTCGAGAGCAGGTAAATATTTCTAAAACAAATACAGAGGCACAAACCATAGAAAACTCTCTCTTAAGAAATTGGCTGAATGATAGGGAAAAGACCATTCTCCAATCTAAACATGATAAATGAAGACTCTCTCAATCCATGTAAACCCTAGGAATGGAGAAATAATTGAACAGAAAATGAGATCAATAGGCGTAAAATGGAAAACATCATCAAAACCCACGTTGAAGGATGGGGCTCTGAACAGCTTATGGATCGAGCAATCAAATAATCATGCATAAATTTTTGGCAAGTGCGATTGCGTCATCACTGATCAATGAATTCCCACAGGTAAAGATATTTTCCTCAGCTGATCTATTTCCGCACCGTCGCCAGATTTGATTATACGATGATATCAGATACCTCTGCGGTACCTCATGTCCTTCGATTGGCGTACACACATCTGAGAGTCAGAACGCACGTGTGGTGGGGTTGGAAAAAAAAGAATGGTGCTTGGCAAGAGGTCAATAGCAAGACGTCAATCAGCCACACGTGTGCAAGCTCATTCCCGCTCCAAATGGTCGGGTGGTGGGAAATTCTATGGACCCATTAGGGTTTCAGCTTTTTTGACAAAATGCATGCACCACGAAACTGTTCCCCTCTTTTGGGCTTTGCCTTATCGCTTAACCCTTTCAATGTTTTCTTATCTTTTCAACACTACCAATTCATGCGGCTAATAATAAGCTTCCGGGAACATTCGTTCCATGGATGGGTTTAGGTTCAGACATTCCTGGAATGGGCATTTTGTCAACGAAAGCGCACGGACACGTGAGTGATTAGGTAGGACTTTCACTGAAAGTGCTTGTAATACGACACGGAGGGAGATTGGTCGGAGGAGGAGAAATTAAATTTCTGTATGACCAAATAATCAACGCGGAGAGAGGGGCGGCCATAGCTTCACAGCTCAAGTGATCTGTACTTTGACAAAAGGCGTTGTGATCCGAGATAAACTGGAGGGTCTGATAAGATCTTTACATGTTGAATCAGATTTCAGCATCCCTCGAATCGCATTATGGGATAGCTCTTGATCAGCAAGTTAGTGATAGTAAATAGATCTTTTTCTCTTGATGAAACGTCGTTGCTTTTGTGCGTTAGAAGTTCCTTGCGTTCATAACGGAGAGATTGAATCGTTTTGTTCACTCAAGAATGACTTTTATCCGGACAAGTTAGCACCTCTTTAAAGAAGACAAAAACTACCGACAAAAAAAAAAAAGAAGACAAAAACTCGCGGCAGTCGTCAGAACAATTTTTTCTCCCCGCTACTTTCCTTGAGTCACGACCGCAGTCGCGGTGGTCGCTTAAGAGCAATGATTATTGTGCGGTGGTCGCCGGTGCCACCGCTACTTCCCCCACTCCAAGCAAGAACAAATGAGTTATACTTTTAGTTAATTTTTTTTTTTTTTTCCAAATATCCAACCTATCCAAGTCCCTCTTTAGACGAAATATTACCTATCCAATGTTTTTATCCGGATTGAGCCGATGCAAAGTGCTACCGAGCATTATATAGGACAACTTTTATCGTATTTGAGCTCTAAAAAAATCTCCTGATTCCTTAAACTTTGCAATTTTTTTTAATCCGAAGTCCTCAATGGCGGCGCCCATAGTAAAAAGTGGAGCAGCTGCCACCACTCTAAAGTGGGAAATCCTGCTAACACATTTTCGGTTACTTGTTTATGTTATTGTCATGTAAACCCTTTTCATGATGAGCCTAGACACCATTCTCTGAGTCCTTCTGTGTGAAATTAGAATATTAAAGCCCATCTTATTCAAGAAAAGATTGGCCCACCATATTGAAGCATTTGGTGTTGTATAAAGCAGGGCACTTTGTCTGACCAAAAAATTAAAAAGCAGGGCACTTTCATGTAAATTGTGCGTGTGCACAGAGGAAAGAAAAGGAACCGGATAAGAACGTGAGAAATCATCAAAAGAAAAATTTTAAATTTATTATATTTGTGTCAATTTAATCCGAAACCTTTCAATTATGTCGATTTAATTATAATTTATTTTATAATTTGTCAATTTAATCTTAAAACTTTTCATTATTTACCATCTCATATTCTTAGTCATAACTCTTATTATTGATTCTTGATTATTGTTCTTCTCAATAAGGTTTTGAATATTGGAAAATGAGAAGGCAATCACACCGTCGCTATCACAAACGTGATGGAGTTCTATCTACCTTCAAATTTTCTTTGGAAACCGGCTGACTTGTGTATCCGGTTTCCGTGCAAATTTTTTTTAGTTTAAACACTATTGATCCTAAAAATCCCACTTCATAATTTTTCCAAAGTGGCAAAGTTTAAATGGAAAAAAAAAATACATAGTTGGACACAAAAAATAAATTCAGAATACCAAGAGAAAAGAAAGAAGACAAAATAAGCAATCAAACTTGAATGTGTTGAGGTTATACGATTTTTTTTTTATTTTTTTTTACATATGATATTGGAATTGTGTTAAAGGCATCAGGATAACGTAAATAGATTTCATAAAATTTTAATGAACCCAAGTTGGGCACCATATATGTCATTGATTTTTTACCAACTAACATGATGCATTTTAGAGACATGAAAGTAAAATAAATATAAAAAATCAAATCTTACGAATCTATGATGATAGGATATGACCAAATACATAACATTATAAAATATATTTTCCTTTATTTTTGGAAATCCTATATAGATTTATCATGTTTGATCGTAATCAAATACACGCAACGTCATAAAATGCAATCTTATATAGTTTTGCAATTAAATCATCTAGCTTTAGTTAATTCTATAATTAACAAGCATATTCTCATATTAAAAAATACAAGCATATTCTTAATATGCATACTAAAAACTTGATGTAACTGACACGTTCTACATTATGTATTAAATTATAATTATAATCAGCAATTTTTTTATTAGATCTGATCTATTCAATTACCTAACTTTATTAACCACGCAATTCCATTTTCGCATTTTTATAACCACAAAACTATTAGAAATAAAATCCTATTGGCCACCTCTGGTGGTCGCCGGTCACTAGTAGTCGACACTGCCGGCTGCCAATGCTGCGGCCGGTCAAATCATAACCTACAATGATTTAGTATTCTATGAACTTTGTAACACTTCGGCCTTTCATATCAATTAAGCGCCAAAGTTTTGTAAAATCAGAAAGAAAGATTGGTTCCGGACCAGAAAAAGTCCTCGGAAAAAGATGAGATGGAAACCAAGAGAACATGTGCCGTCCAAATGAAAAAAGAAAAGAAAAAGGAAATATTTCTAATTTTTCTTTTCGAACAACCGCGGCAATCCATCGACCAACCTTCTTCATATGTTATTTACACAGATCCAGTGGCCGGTTCCTTTGAAATGAAAGTGGCGATTGAAATTGCACTGTCATTTTCAATCAGCATCGTTATATTAGCATTGCTCTTTCCTTTTATCTGCTTTTGTTCCTGAACTTTTCATTTGACGATACTAAGGTGCTGAAGAGTGCCCGCTCTGGCTAAGGACAAAGTTGATGATGGCTATTGTAAGTATTCCTCATATATGTCAAGTATAGTCGCCCCTAGTCTACTTTCATCTTATAGCTAACAGCATTGGGATTGAACATTCTAACACAATATTAGAACACAGTTCGAAACATCCCTTTCAAACTCATTGCTCGTTGTGGGTTTTTTCAACAACCGATTCACACAAAATACCATCCATGCCCATTTTACATAATTTCGCCGTGATCATGTGAGTAGGAGAAATCAGCTTACACGCAACCGAGAGTGTTAAATATAATCCCAAATTGCTTAAATACGTTATTATAACATATCCTACGTACATACTCTTTTTTAAAAGTTCTTTATCCTTTTCAATCATGGGTATAATCAATGCTACGTTATAAATAGGCCATCATTATCACCATATTAGTTTATGTACGCTTCGTACATAAACATAATTACATCCAAGTATCGATTGGCTTTCTGTGCCCATAGTCCAGACACCTTGACATAACGCGGAGAGCCTGGAGTTAAATAGCAGTATTATTGAGAAACTGAGATTATCTTATGATGGAGATGTGACGCAACGTTCAGGGTTGACAGCGTCACTGATGACGCTTTGCAAGCGAACGACATGTCCTCTGCACCAATTTTTTTTCTGGAATTACAAAGCATCTTTCAGTCCCCCTTTGTTTCAGCTATAATCAAGGTCGAGTACACTAAAAAGAAACTGGGGAATTCTCAAAAGGGAATGGGCAGCGTTGATAACCTAAGAGACTGATTCATGTGCTTGGCCCCAGTTATTTCTAATAATGATCATGTTATTATCATGGTAGCTGGGAAGATTAGCTAGGTGAATCAACTACTCCTTAATTAATTAAAATGTTTGAGTGGGGTCATGAAGTATATAGGCGAATAGCGTCAATAATAGTTCTATAGCCTTCCATCTTTTTCTCTCCATATTATTCTAATTAGTTCCTTTCGCAACACGAATAATGTCTTCCTACTCGAATATCCCTCCCATCGTTTTCAGGGACCAGTGTTCCAGTAAGGCCTGAGGAGGAGGGAATCTAGGGGCCATGGAACAACGAGGAGGTATCTTCAGGAGGCGCATGCCATCATGATGCAAATGATTAGCCTTCATTAGGAGGAGTTAAAAGAAGCAATGCCGCTGCCCTAAGGTGTAAGTCATTTCAAGCCACGAGAAGCACACGAGGAATGATTACAAGGTGAGATTTATAGTTCCTATAGCTAGAGGTAGAGATGGATAATAGGAATAGGAAGTCATGATTAGGAAGATGTTGAAATTATGTGTCAATAAGTTCCTATCGGAGTTGAAGATTAGCCCTGGCGAAAAAAGATGAAATAAAGATGTCGAAATCTGCTTTGATTCGCGTCATCCATTGACGATCTTTTACTTTATGTGAATGCACCACGTCCTTAGGATATATATAATATTTTGTGGGGGATATGTTGTCATTCGGAGTTCACATGTCTCTCTTAAAACTCTGTCGGCCATTAAGTTTTTGAAAGTTTTTGGTGATTTAATATCCATGTATAATCGATGCATTACCCGCAGAGATTCCCCAAATTCCAGTGATGGATTTAGACGAATTTGACTGGGGTTCGATTCTTAATTCCCAAAATGTGGAGTCTCCCATAACATATATTTTTTTAAGCAAATATCGCACCAACGTGTTTGTTTTATATTACAACCCAAAAGTTGCAACTTCTCACTTTCGAATTGCGAGACCGTTTGGTAGCGAAGGGGTCATCCATCTTTTATGAGATCACAAATTCGGTTCACATTGTGAAAAAATCTCTAAATGACTCGCGTTGTATTATCTTACTACGGCATATTCCGTATAGAGAGACTTTTTTACTATTAATATCTTGGTGGGAGTAATAGCGATGGACTCGTCAAGCTCAGACCTTTGAATCATGGGTAAGATAAAGTAATTATGACTTAAATTGAACATTCCTTAGCACATGTGAGATACTTATGATTACCGTTAGAGGGGTCGCTAGCGCCGATTGCCCCTCCTCACCTTTTTGCTCATGAAAAAACAAAGAGAGAAATGTTGAGACATTCGTTCCAAATGACCGTGCCCTAATGCGACCTTTTCCCCACTATCCCCAGTCATAGAATTCGGCTACCTTTCAGGAGAGGGCTGACTTGCCTGCCGACTGAAAAAGCAAGCCATTGAATCCAGATCCAGGAGACCTCAAAAAGGTCATACAAATTCCAAAAGACCTTATGTCACTGCCCCCTAAATTGCCTACCCTCCACACGAGGAGGGACTGTCTCTTTGTACCAATCGAACCCAAAAGTATATACAGACAACCCCCCGCCAATTTCATTTTAATTTAGGAGCAGTAGTAGTAGGTAATTCCTTCTCCCACCTTCCAAAGGGTCCAAACCCCTTTGAAGATGTGTACATCCTATAGCCACATCGCCATAGTTAAATCACTTTCATTTTGTATTCTAGCTACATATAACAAAAGCTGGTCAAAAGACTCAAATCCCTCTTTTTTAACACCCAATGACTAAATAAAGCTGGGAAGAGATCAAATTAAAAAGAATTGAGAGAAAAAGGAGGGTGTGCTTGCAGACAGGTAGATCTAGATGGTGATGTTATTGGTGCCTGCACGACCTTTAAGCCACCAGAAGGCAAGTCGAGATAGACTAAGTAAAAGCAAATGGGGGAGAATAATATAAAGCGTTTATATGGAGCTAGGTGACACAAGATAGATTTGCACTGACCCCTCTTTTATTAGCAGAATATTCCACTGAAGGATCCTGCAGCGGAACACGGAACAGCGACCAACAGCACCCCTGAGATAATTGTGTGGGAAACCTCCTTTGATTGGATAAGAACCGTGGGGGTCTTTGAAAAATATGCTGATTCTTTTCATTGATTAATTGAGTAATGAGAAAAGGGAAAGGGAAAGGGAAAGGAAGCTGCAGTGTGAGTTCACATTTGGTGAAGATCACATCCTTCTCGGCCCCCAAAATCATGGGACGAATGAGATTTTTTGAGAAATCCACAAATAATAATTTAAGATTCTGAGATGTTTCTAGTAGCCGAATTTATATTTCTGTGCACCTTAAGATATCAAAAACTTGAAGATGTATGATTGTATATTGACACCAATATATTAAGTTGCATCATGAATATATGTACCTGTTCATCTCTCATTTCACCACAAACTTTTGAAGTAGATACTGCCTCGTGTAAATTTAGGAGCCTAGAATCGAAGTTGCAACCTTCTCATCTTTAGACAGGATTCATTAAACTCACCCTTTATCATCTTATTTAATCAAAGTTGGGCTCGAGGCTATTATGGTGTATATCGTATTCTTAAAGATAACGTTACATTATTACATTGCGACAATAAAATATGTCCAAATTAATCTGTTGAAAGAGGATCTGCACTAGGCAATTCAGTGAAGCAAACCATCTAGGTCAAAAATCGCATATTTAAGTCGCTAGAAAATTCGGGAAAAAAAAAGAAAAAGGAAAGATGTTCACTTCTTTTTTTGTGGTCGAAGAGAAACAGAAGAAAGTCGCATGGATTATTTCATATTATTCTCTTAGGGGGTCCATTTAATTTGACTATATGACCAGGTAAAAGGGTTTGGTACACGTTTATCATTATCCAATCCTAAAATAAATGCTGAGAAGCTACCACACGGACCTTCCATAAAATTCCACTCTGGATGAATTGACTCCACTACAGGAGAGACACGTGCAGTTTTGTTTTTGGGAATAATGGTTTAAAAAAAGAAAAGAAAATAAATTAACTCTCTTCCGGTTTTCTTGTAAAGTTTGTGGGAGATGATCTCATCTTGTGGCCTGCCTGCCTGCTTCTTGCCACCAAGATTGCCCCAGCTCAATAGGGTCATTATCTATCATCCCTCATAGGATGAATTTTGCCAAGAACCATATTAAAAAGAAGATATATATATATATATATATATATATATATATATATATCTGCAATAATGCTTATTTGGGAATTTTTGAAAATCAATTTGCAACCTGTAAAACACGATCGAGTATTGAATATGACTCGCTTATTTTAATGATGATCATATACAACTTGTCACGTTAACCAATAAAATTGATTATATAATCTAATTTTAGTAAACCAAGCCAACAGTCTAAATCAGATCACGCATACATAACCGAATCATTTCTTCAAGAGATCGCAGTCTGTCATCTTCCAATCCTTGAAAGCGAACTACTTGATCGAAGATGAGGATCATCGGGCATAAACTAGTTGAAACAAGGAATCGAGCAATGCATGCATAATCATTTGGAGAGCGATAGATCGAACCTACCATCCGATTATATCGTAGGTTTGAATCATTGTACTGAGTTCGACGCCCATGATGTCGAAAAAGACCCGAGCGGGTGCATGAAGAACTCTGCCCCATTCCCTACACTTACTTTGTGCGGTAGGTATTGAAATTTGACAGAAAAAGGCAAAGGGAGTTGGGTGAACGGTCGGTTCTTTCATCTCCGTCGTCGTTTTCATGCAGTTGACCGCCGTCTAAGCAATTCCAAGTTGCTAACAAAAGAAATATACAGTTGGATTTCTCCGTTCATTTCTTCTTATCTTTTATGTTATTTATGATGATTTTCTTCTAACATGACAACAAATTACAGACCAAGAGTTTCCTCAACAATTGCCCTTATATTTGTTTTGTCCGATGCTTTAGCTATCTTGCATTTTCTTCTGACCTCTAGTGGTCCTTTGACATGGTTATGTCCACATCTTATCTTTAACTCTATGAGGTCCACACGCAAGGCAAAAGGAATATAATATCCGGATACAACGGAAGAGTTTCCTGAGATTTTAAATTTTTTGGAAAAGGAAAACAGTCGTAAGACAAGTATCCAACTATACGCGTAATGCAATGTCTCTTGTTTCATCGCATAATTATCTTGAATATGGCAAGAGCAAAGCCTATCAATTCTTGCATTATAGTATCCCACGTGGCTTTTTCAATGGAGGGAAAGGTGTCACCAATTAGATATTGCCCCAAAACAAGTCAATATGAATGACGCGAAAGGAAGAAACTGATATGTTTATTATAGTCCATAAGAATTTTTCTATTTTAGAAGAAAACGCATGAGATCAACCTAAAAGATGGGTCATGCTTTACTTCAAGCAGGCTTTTGATTGCTAAGTTATAAACATGGGTTATATTTAGTTGAGTTTTGCATGGAAATGATGTCCATAACTTGTAATTTATCAATTAAAGACATGATTGAATGAGATTTCCTCGTAATAGAATGGAAGAAAATTTGACTCCTTTTTAGGTATATTTCTTTTGACCAGATGACAACTCAAGTGGACATTTATTTGATATAGATCTTTCGTTATGGTGACATCATAAGTCCTCTATCCATTTATAGGAAACTATGAGCGGCACGGCAATTTCTCTTATAATCACCTACCACATGAAATTCAAAATGGAATTAATGACATGACAATCTGTTAATGTCACATGTGATATCATCGTTACTGAGGATATTATCTTGTTCAAAAAGATTAAAAACCAACATTGGCCCAACATTATATCACGATTGATAGACAGACCGTTATTGGACTGCAAAGCTTCTTAAAATAAGACAAGTGAAAGATAGTTTGCACAATCTTTCAAGAAAAAATTATCAAAAAAAAGAAAATTCTAAACTTATTTCACTCATGCCAATTAAATCCTAAATATTTAATTTGATCAATTTAATCTTAAACCTTTTGACATTTTGTCAATTTAGTCTTATTGGCCAATTTTGGCCAGAAAATGTTAACGTTGATAATTTTTTAGAATCTTTATTATTTTTATTTTGTTTCTTCTTTTCTTTTTTTCTTTTTTGTCCTAACCCTAGGTTGGCGAGGTTGCCAACCAATCCTCATTGGGCACAAGCAAGGGCTGGCGACCCTCGCGAGGGTGCCATGACCTTCACCAACCAATGGGCAAGGATCGTGCCCTTGCACAGACCAAGCGAGGGCCTAGCACCCTTGCCCACACCAAGCGAAGGTTGCTGGTCCAGGGTTGGAAAATAGAAAGAAAAGAAAGAAAAAACAATAATAGAAAATTCAAGAAATTTTTTTAAAATTTAAAAATTATTCATGTTAGCACTAACCGTGTCATGTAAGACAGCTAGCACTGGCTAGACCACCACATTAGCGATTTTGAGCCAAAATTGATGAAAATTATTAAATTGATCAATCATCAAAAATTTTAAATTTCAATTGACACAAGGTTTAAGAGTGAATAGCAAATACTTAAAAAGCTTATGATTAAATTGGCCATATTAAAAAGTTGAAAATTGAATTGATACAATTGTAATAGGTTTAATACATTTTTGGTAATTTTCCTATCTTTCAATTTAATTTTTTTTCTTAACATACTTATGAATAGGAGATCTACTATATATAAAAGAAAAAAAAGGCACGACACTAATAATTTTGCTAGGTCAGTCAAGTCTAAAAGTGTAGATGCCTGAATCTAAATAAGCTGTTTTCATTCTTGAGCACCACTTACTCAACTGGTCAGTCGATATTTCTTCATCATAAAAATGCTTAATTAAGGATTTTCATATCAGATATCCAAACCCATCATTCTAATAATCAGTTATTCTGAGAATCTTTGAAAACGATATTGAATCTAGCCCTAAGAGGTTACCAAACCCTAAACATTATATCATCCACATGCACATACCAAAGAACAACACAAAACAGCTGTAATTCCATCTTATATTTCAAATGGACCGTCTCTGTATGAACCTTCGGATTCTACAATCTAGACTCCCCCCTTAAGGTGGGATGTCGTGCATACCATATATTAATTTATGTTTATATTCAACCCTCAGAATGTATAGACATATATATTATATATACACTTGTGAAATATTCCTCTATTTTTCTTTCTTTCATAATGCGAAAGATGTCAAATAATATCTTCACGTGCATGCCACGAGATCCGTCATGGCCATCACGAGCCGCGGTGTGGACTTTCCTTTGATTTTTTAATTTGAGGAGCCCCGTAGAATATTCCGTCTCATATATTTAAATCCATCGTGTACCTCATTCAAAATAAAGTACACTAGATTGTTAAAAGAAAAAAAAAATCAGAGTACAATATATACACGATACTCTTTATAATATTTACCACCCGCCCGTTTGGTACAAAGGCTATCTATCTCACGCCTCTTTATTTGCCAAATTTTCGGGGAGTCAACCGTGTCTCCAAAATCACACACAATCTATGCTTTCGGCTTATGAGCCGTGGTGGTAGACAAGTCTCACGCAAACACAAAATAGGACAACCCGTTTTTCAATTCGTTCAAACACAGATGCTTTTTTTTTTTTTTATTTTGATGACCCAGAACCCCGTACAACTGGCAGCCGGCAACCGGCCGAGCAAATTTGGGAGGACATTAGTGGAGAACCCACCATCCCTCATACAACCGGCAACCGGCTAAGTAAATTTGAGAATCCTGTACAGCTGGCAGCCGGCAGCCGGCCGAGCAAATTTGGAAGAACATTAGTGGAGGACCCACCACCCCCCATACAGCCGGTAGCCGGCCGAGCAAATTTGGGAAGACGTTAGCAGAGGAACCCACCACTTCCCATACAGCCGGCAGCCGATCGAGTAAATCTGAGAAGATGCTAGTGGAGGACTCACCACCCTGACATCTCGCTTAAGACACCAAGTTTTACCGTTGGGTAAGGATCGGCGAAATTCTTATCTAACGAAGCCACCACGGCCGGTAGTCAAACACAGATGCTTTATAATCAAAACAAAGACACAAAAGTGGATCGTGATATTGGAATCCGAGCATTTGTCGAATACACTGAAATTGTCAAAAGGATGAATTATCCTCATGTTATTAGAAATTAACAGGACGGAGGTGATTATTTTGTGAATTTTTTTTTCTCCAATGCTCCATGTACAAAACTATGCGACTGGATTTCCAGGGATATACGGGCTCACCAAAGGCAGGGGGGTTTTTCTACTGCAAATCACAAATCACCTCACGAGACGAGAAATTGAGGGAAGGGGAAGATGTGACGTGTCGGGTGGGGTTGATCGATAATGGACAAATCGATATGGATATATAAAAAGGGGACCGAGGAGGCAGAGGACAGTCCTCATTCCCTCCCCCCTCCAACTTTTTGGCCCTCTGCTTTTCCCTCTCCTTTCCTTTCCCTCCTCCCACCCTTTCGTGCTCCGGTCGTCTGGGCGATTGATTGCTGACTGTTCAACACACCACAAACCGCATTCTCGCCCGCGGGTCTCTGTTTTCTCCATCCGTCCATCCATCTCCCCCATCTTGATTTTCGCTTCGCTCGGGTTGTGTAAATCCAAGACAAGGACACGACGAGCGAGGAGAAGAAAGCCCCTAGTCCCTGCAGTTTGAAGCGGGTTGCGCCCGAGCTCGAGCTTTTTGTCCGCTCATGGAGAACCAACGCCAGAGCCCCCTGAAATCGAGATTCAGCCGCGTCTGCGTCTTCTGCGGGAGCAGCCCTGGCAAGAGCCCCTCCTATCAGCTCGCTGCCATTCAACTCGGAAAGCAACTGGTACTGTTACCAAGTTTCTGATCTAGAGAGAGAGAGAGAGAGAGAATTGTTTGCATGCATGAAAATGGAAAGATTTATACTCTTTTGGGCTAGACATGTGTAGATAGAAGTTGGACTTGCTTTGTGTCGTATATCTATCGGGGGCATGTCCCGGTTCTGTTCCATAGCTGTATGGGTTTAATTGAGCAGTTTGATTAGATAAAAAGCCCAAAGCATGCTCTAATGTCCTTTTCGTCAAACCGAGAAGCTATGCAACCATTACTTATCTGTATCGTATGATTCGTGAAGAGTGAGTATTAATCAGGAGGGGTGAGAGCAAAACAGAGAAACAGGGGGGGAAGCCCTGTTTTTCAGGAGCTCTTGTTTTGTCGGAGCTTTCCTTTTTCTTGTGGAGCAAGAAGAATGGAATCGAGTGGAGTTGAAAATCTAGGAGTAGGAGGAGGGGAGTGGGACTAAAATAAGAGGAGTGCGCTAGGAGGAGGATGGCCATTATTGATGTAATTATTCCGGGGGGAGCGCTATTTTTCGATCGAATGGCAGAGAGCGTTTCGCAGGGGGGGTGTTGCGTTTGAGTCGAACACGTCACTTCAACCATTTTATATACTTTTTGCAGGTCGAAAGGGACATTGACCTGGTGTATGGTGGAGGAAGCATTGGTTTGATGGGTCTAGTCTCTCAAGTTGTTTACGATGGGGGCCGCCACGTGTTGGGGTAAACCACTTCCCCCTCTCTCTCTCTCTCTCTCTCTCTCTGTGTCGCCACTCGAGCCTGAAACCCTTGCCTGTATTCTCTGTCTTCTTTGGTTGCAGGGTGATTCCCAAGACGCTGATGCCGAGAGAGGTAACTGCACAGTTTCTATTAAACGATCTACTTGCATTAACAAGTTGACGACGTCTTTGCATTTACAAGTTTCCGAAGCACTTCTCGCACCCCCACATGATCAATCATGCCTCTGTCCTCGTCCTCGCCATCGTGATCTGTCTTAGAATTTATGCCTGAGCACATCAATAATTGAGATTATTTTTTGAGACGCCAAATAGATTGATCGAAATGGTCAAAATTGGGGAGACAAAGTAGTAGTAATTTAGGAGCTAATGAGGATCAATCTAACGAGAACGGCTCGCGTTATGTGTCCAGATCACGGGGGAGACAATTGGAGAAGTGAGACCTGTGTCAGGCATGCACCAGAGGAAGGCCGAGATGGCCCGCCAAGCCGATGCATTCATCGCCTTGCCCGGTATCTCCTCTTTAATTTTGATATGGACTCGTTTTTTCGCATATGTTAAGTGTACGGACTTGAAAGGATGGTCCACTGAATTGATGGGTTCTGCGCAGGTGGTTATGGGACATTGGAGGAGCTCCTGGAGGTGATCACATGGGCTCAGTTGGGAATCCATGATAAGCCGGTAGCCACGCAAAACTCCATTTCTTTAAATTTCGCATCTTTCTATTGGTGTCTGTCGACCGAATCCCATGTCATCGCTTAGCAAATTACCTAGTATATGTCATGATAATTAAACAACAAAATGGAAGTACCCAAGGTGGGACTTCTCATTCAAAAGAACAAGATAGGTACTAGTTCCATGCTAATCACGCCATGTCCATTTTCTTAGTGTTGAGCGAAGGCCGTTGGCTAAAACGTGGATAGAAAACGATGGGTATTGTCATGTTCGATTTTTCATTCGAGAAAAGGTTAAAAAGAACACGTCCCCCTGATCCTTGTGTGACACCCGCAGGTGGGATTGCTGAACGTGGACGGGTACTACAACTCGCTCCTGTCGTTCATAGACAAGGCCGTGGACGAGGGCTTCGTCACCCCCTCCGCCCGCCACATCATCGTCTCCGCCCCGACGGCGCACGAGCTCCTCACCAAGCTGGAGGTACAGAATTCTTGACTCTTCCCTCTTATTTTCTCACTTGTTCACTAGTTCGTTCGTGATCTGAGGCGTCGATTCGACTTGGCTTCTTGGTTTTGCAGGAGTACGAGCCGAAGCACAGCGGGGTGGCCTCCAAGCTGACCTGGGAGATGGAGCAGCAGCTGGGCCACTGCACCAAGTCAGACATCGCCCGTTGACTCCCGCAAAGAAAAACATCTTCCCCTCAACACTAAAGTACTCACACAGACACGAAAGCTACCCTTTTCATGGAAGATTAACCACCGCTTGATTTAGGGATTCTCTCGCAAAAGTTGACACGACTTCGTAGATGATTCGGGCTCCTCAAAAAAAGAGAAAGGACGTAAAGGAAGAAGGGTCGTGCAAGTCCCCCCACCGCAGCCTTTTGTTTTATAGGCCGGGGATATCATCATTGGGGGGGGTTTGCATTCTTTGTTAATTCTTGATTGTTGAAATTTCGGGTCTACGATTTCTCTCTTGGTTAGAAGAATTTCTGATATTCGTGGGGGGCAAGGATTGGATCGCTTGTCGGTGAAATCCGATCCTTCTTGTAATCTGTACATTCTGATTGTCATTGATTGTCCAAATTTTTCTTCCAAAGTTGAAAAAAAAGGGAAAGAGATTGTGATGGGTTTGCTGCAAATTTTTAACCTTCTAGATACTGTAAGTTCACCATGGAAGACCACCTCGTGTGCACAGGAGACGAGCACACCTGTCCTGGACCCGTACGAAAAAGGGCCTTGGCCGACTGGCTGGCTGGTGCGTATGGAAAGAGACTGTCGAAAGCGAATGGCGGTGGGTCGCGAGGGGATGGGGGCTGTCTTGCTCTCTCTTTCGTTTTCGTTTCAATAGCCATCAAACATCGAAAAGAGGAAAAAGAGGAACCTGCCGTCGAGTTCTCGAAGGGTCTGTACGTGTTTCTTAACCTCTTTTAGGACAGGTCGTTCCTACTTCCGGATAAACATTAGCTCGACCGTGTCACCATTTGCATTATTGGGGTCAAAAAGGAAGAAAGTTATCCCCCTGCTTTTTCTTGCGAGATCTTGGACCAGGTAGGTCTGAGTGAATCGACGCAAAAGTTGGGTTTGATACATTTGTTTATAGTGGCATGCTATGGTGGCCGGTCCCATAATGGTCATTGGATCAGAGATATAATATTTTATACTCTCGGCGTGCACGCGCTCTAGAATTGATCGATGGGCAGGCAAATTTAATCCCAGGCCTGAAATTCTAATTTTGGATTTAATCTGGGCCGGCTTGAGCTGAGAGAAGAGAACGACTTGACCAAGCTGAAAGGTGTTGGAATGGGTCGAAAACTCACTTTTTTAATTATATATAATGAATTTGATCTACATATATGATCACGCTTTTGAAAGGATTCTTGATTCTTACTATATTCTGTCAATTGACCTTATTTTAACTAATTTAGAAGATTGAACCGTTATAAAAGGGGTTCATTCTCAACTTTCTTTATTCACACCGCTGCCATTCAGTTCCCGGTTAAACATTACCGGATCATGTGAGCCTGATTAGAAATTTGTAAGCAGACGATGGTAAGACCAATACTTTCAGCAATTATTGAAAGTTCGTTTTATTCCAAATCGATCAATTACTTTATGCATGTGTGACAGGAGAACCACCTTAATATCCCTTTTAACCTTTGTAACGTTGTGATTGGTCCTCGACCTCAATTTGGCAAGTGGCCGGTTGTTCTCAAGTACCTTTAAAATCAACAGACTCGAGCAACATCACTTGCAAGTGACCCACAAAAGAGCTATGCAGTAAGAAAAGGGGAAATTGCTCTATCATTGGAGAAAACAAAATTTTGCATCCCATAATCACACAAAACGCACGATGTATTACAATAATGGCTAATAACATAATAAAATAGAAAAGAGAAAAGCAGCAGAAGAAAAAATCAAGGACATCATCGACAGATGATATTGTTGACAAGAAAAAGAGAACTTCTTTTTAAAGAAAAGTTAAATTTAAAGTTGGCAGCCTAAAGAGAGTTCACTCAAAGGGAAGAAACTAGCTGAGCAGAATTTTGACAATATCCTTGCCTCCATGTGTCATGATCCAAAGAAGTGACACGATCCAAAGGATTTCTATATAAAGGATTGTGATCAATTCATAAATAAGCAAACCTCCACTCTCTCCCGAGTACTAAGATTTTCTTAAGTATTCTAGAATACTTTTGAAAACGGGCGATACGATAATTACATACTCTTGTCATAAATGCGAGAAGATAGATAAATGAGGAGATTTAATATCTATCGTCAAATGAAAAGGAAATCTACAGCTATGTACTTACATATAAAGGGATCTCCTCCCCTCATTTGTATTGATCTTACAAATGAAATACAACCTAGAACTTCTCTATTTAGAGTTTCTCTCTACGATGTGTGAGCGAATAAAGCTAACTTGAGAAGAAATTCATAAAGTCACATGAGTAAGAAACGCTGGATCGATCGACCCATGACACATGCGATCGAGTCTTTATGGACAATAGACTTCCCACACCATGACAAGCATATAGCAGTTTTTCTCGTTATTATCCATTGGAAAAGTAAATATTCTTTCCAATATCAAATATATTATAAACTTAGACCAAGCCAATGGCATATTGAGAAGTAACATACTAACCACAGTACACCTAAATTGATCCAAACACATTAGACGCTATGCCTCTAAGAATATAGAGGGTGAAACCTTTTGTACTTGTTCTAATGGGCATCAAACCCATCTATTTCCATCATTCCATCGTTGACGAGTTTTGATAGTTTTAATTGAGATATAGATCACCTAGCAACATTAAGCTTAGCAATTTTCTTGTGCTTAGCAAAACGTGTTTTAAACATCCATTTATTTTGAAAATATATAAAAATATTTATAAAAGGTAAAAAGCATAAATATACATAAAAAAATGAAAATGAATGAAATGATAAATAAAAAAATGATGAAATGAAATCGAGCAGGTCGGGATGTCTGGCCCACTGTTTTAATAAATTTTTGGCCCCCCAAAACCCCTCTCCTTCGGCCCATTTCTTTTTTGTATTATTGAGCCCATTCCTTTTGTTTTTCTCACCATTAGCCCACCTGAACTTAAAGGAAGAGCAAGGCCCAGCCCATATCATGTCCTCTTTCCCTGACCCACTCACGTCTATGAGCGTGAACTTGAAGCGTCTGTTTTTCATTAAAGGGGGCGTGAAGCATGAAGGAATTTATTTCTAGATGGTTCTCTGGTTCTAAGTTCAGAGGGGGAGCAACGTTCAACCATTGGAGAATCTGTTTGTCATTGAAGGGGCTTGTCTGGAGCGAAGAAGAAACTTCATCGATCGTGTTTCCGACCTTCAAGGTTTCCGACCAAGGGTCGAGCCACGAACTATTCTTCTTTGGGGCGAGAGCTGTCGTTCATCATTGGCAGAAGGAGAAGCCTGCTCCACGCCATCGCCGATTGAGGTTTAATTCCACCAAACAAATCAAGTGAGCCCTTGCTTTTCTCTCCCTGTTTTCTTTGGCCGAGTGGGGCAAACAGTGACGAGACGAAGCTGTTTAGTTGTTAATGATAGTGATCTAGGTCTAATATGCATCATCGTTAAGCTAGGAACGGTATAAAAATCGTACCGAAAAAATAAAAAAATAAAAATACAAGGCTGCTCATTAAGTGCTCGATGAAATGTTCCATAGAATGCTGAAAGTTGATGCGTGCTTTCGACTCACGATCGTTCTATATTTGCTTTCGTAGTTGTTGAACAATGTCTGATGTTCGTGTTTTCTTTGCTTTGTCATGTGATTTGGTGAAAAACACTGTTCGAGTTGGTCGGCCATGGATCCTCCCAACTTCCGGTCGGTGATTTCCTTACCAGCGTTGCTTACGGGTCAAGGTCGTTTAAGTCAGCTTTGCTCTTCATTCTAAATGCGCTTATGATTGTTTAGTCGTTAGAAATGTTAGAGTTTACAGGCGTCAGCTTCGGTTCGATATTTTTTTCACCGGTGTTTGGCGGTCGCCGGAATGAGTGGCCAGAAGTGCCGGACGCCGTTCGGATTAGATAGCCGGCGTTGTGCGGTGGTGTGAGCATATGTGTCAATGGAGAATGGCACGGCTTTAGGTTATACAGGTTCAAAAAAAATAAAGAAAAAAACAAAACAGAGAGAGAGAAAAAAAAGAGGATATGAAGTTGCAGGCGTAAAAGGGATTCGGGCGTGCAGAGAGGGAAGAGGAAGAAAAAGACTAAAGAGGAGAAGAAAAGAGTGCAGGGGAAAAAGACAAAAGAGAAAATCAAAAGAATAAAAAATGAAAAAAAGGAAAATTAATAAAAAAAAAAATTCAAAAATATTAAAATATTAAAAACATCGGTTTTAATCCGACTTGGGTCGGATCCGGGTAGATGGGTCGGATCAGGTAAAACGGTCCGCACCCGTTTTAATAATATTTTCTAAATAAAAACATTAAAAAAAATTAAAAAAAGTCATTAAAAATTTAAAAATTCGAAAAAAATTAAAGATTTTGGAAAATAAGAAAATTTATAAAAATAAGAAAATTTATAAAAGTTAAGAAAATTAAGAAAATTAAGAAAATTAAGAAAATCGTTAAAAATTTTTAGAAAATTCTGAAAATCATTAAAAAAAAATCCAGAAAATAAGAAAAATTAGTAAAATCATTAAAAATTCAGAAAATGCTAAAAAATCATAAAATTTTAGAAAGATTGGAAAACCTTTTAAAATATTAAAGCCCAAAATTTGGATAAGCCTTTAGGACTTTACAATGGGTTCTTTGTTTTGGACTTTTTTATTTTTTGGACAATTTTAAAATGCTTGTATGCTCTCCTTTACAATTATACTTGGTATATTGGATGTTAATTCCTGCTCTAGAATGGTTAGAATGACACTTAGAATTCTTTGATAGGCTGCTATGACATTAGTTAACATGATCAAGTTAGTTAGAGAAAGAGCTTAGTCTTAGAGCTAACATAATCAATTCCTCGAGTGTATAATCTCTAGTTGCATAGATAATAAGATATCCTCTCATATCTTATTAGATTTCTATCCAACCCTAAAAAAGGCTAGTGGCAACTACTTAGTAAAAATTCGCATAAGCTTAATCGATTTAAATTTTTAAACGCCCGACGTCACGCGAGATATGAACTTAAGAGAGCCCAAGTCAATGAAAGACCATCGGCCCAAAGTTGACAATGCCCTTAAACCTAACTCTCAACTCCTATGAAAGGGGGTTAGGTCACGACAAACACTAGCTACATTAGTTGAACCTTTCTTCCCTTAACTTATCTCTAACTTCTTTCCCTACTTTTGACGAACCTCAAATAGCATTGTGATTTGTTGAGGCGGCTGTTGCAATTCTTCAGGGCCAACAATAGGCTCCAATAAACCTTTGAAGATCTAAACATGCACTAAAAAAATCTATTAAAAAGCAAACAATGATAACAAAACAAATAACTTGAAGATCAAAATAAAAGAAATGAAGAATGAATTTGTATTCAGGTTTCTTAAAAAAAAATGCGCACTGCAGTCTTATGGGTAACTCCGAGATGTTACAATGCATGTGGAAAAAAGAATCACATAAAAGACATATTAGTACAAAAGTTATTGTTGAAGTTCTTGAATGAAATTTTACAGTTGTATCATATTTTCTATTAAAAGATATGCTCTGGCATCAATTGTCTGTTCAAGAGTTGACTATCCATGTGATAGCATCTCTAATTTCCTATCTAAGTCCATCAATTTCTCTTGACAAGTGACATTGACTTCTACCAATCCATTTCTTAGAATTTCCAATCGAAGTTATAAATTTCCTCCTCTGGAGCTGCCGGCAATGTCTTTGCTAGAGGACAACTAATGGGAACCCCATAGTTCTTTCATCACATGTAGTAATAAAGTTTGACTCTAAATGGCGAATAAGAATCCACCATTGCTAGTGCTTCTCTTGATTAATTTGCTAGAGCTGGCAAAAGCTGTAGAGGCCATGGAGGCGGAGGTAGAAACAAAGTAGTGGAGGTTGAGGCTGTGGAAGTAGGAGATGCAGTAGAAAATTTAATCCAAATGCTTACCGAAATTTATTTCTTATCTGTGCAGGGATGGTTGAACACTTTTATTCCCATGAAGTGTCTTTGAATTCTAGCCACACTATTTTTGTCCATAAGATTTCCATCCCAACAAAACGAATTAACTCAATTGCAATCGTGGTATACTTTAACCAAATCTCACAGTGGGCTACTCTTCAACCTCGGCATGCTGGTTATCAATCAATAAAGAGTACAGTTGTCTTGTACTCTTATAGATTGATAACCAGCATGCCGAGGGTGAAGAGTAGCCCACTGTGGGATTTGATTGAAGTATACCCTGATTACAATGTATGGAGTTGTTCGTTTTTGTTAGGATAAATACCTATGGACAAAAACAACTAGCTAAAATTCGAATACACTTCATGGGCATAAAGTGTCCAACCATCCCTACACTGACAAGAAATAATTTTCGGTAAGCATTTGAATTAAATCCTTTATCGCCTCCATTGCTTCCATAGCCTCAACCTCCACTACCTTTGTGTCTACCTCTGCCTCTATAGCTTTCGCCAGCTCCAGTGGTGGATTCTTTCTTTGCTATCGAGAGTTCAACTTTGTCACCACTTATGATGGAAGAATTATGGGGTTCCCACCAACTGTCCTCCAGCAAAGACATTGTCGGTAGCTCCAGATGAGAAAATTCATAACTGTAATTGGAATTTCTAAGAAATGGATTGGCAGAAGTCAAGGTCACTTGCCAAGAGAAATTGATGGACTTATATAAGAAAGTGGAGATGATATCATAGGGATAATCAACTCGTAGACAATTAATGCCAGAGTAAATCTTCCAACAGAAATTATGATACAGTTGCAAGACTTCATTCAAGAACTTCAATAATAACTTTTGTACTAACATGTCTTTCATGTGATTTTCTTTCCTACATGTATTGTAATATCTCAATGTTAACTATGCAACACTATAGTGCACCTTTTTTTGGGAAACCTAAATACAAATTCCCTCTTTACTCCTTTATTTTGATCTTCAATTTATCTATTTTGTTATCATCGCTGTCTTTTAAACAGATTTATTTGGTATTTGTTTAGATCTTTAGAGGTTTACTGGAGCCTATTATTGGCTCTGAAGAATTGCAGCAGGAGCCTCAACTGATCACAATGCTATTTAAGGTTTGTCAAAAGCAGGGAAAGAACTTAGAGATAAGCTAAGGGAAGAAAGGTTCAAGTAATATAGCTAGTGTTTGCGTAGATGGCAAGTTTATTGCCTCATGTTCTTATGAGCATAAGGAAATTGCTAAGCTTAATTCTGCCAAGTGATCTTTGTCTCAATGAGAACAATCAGAGCCCGTCAACCATGAAATGATGGGAATAGATGGGTTTGATGGCCCATTAGAACAATGTTGTGTATAATGTGTTTAGACTCGACACACGGTCGTATTGAGTTGAATCATGGTCATCCATGATTGGTGGATGATCAAGCGGAATCACCCGCGACTGGCGCATGACCATTTGGACTAATTCATGATTGTCGATTGATCCGTGCTGGGTGTGACCATCCCTCGATCAACCCTGACGGTCAAGTAGTCGTCCATTGACCAAACTGCTTGAGTCCATGATCATGGTCATGGAATTGGTCCATGACTGTTCCCTTGATCGATCCATAATCAGTATATGGTCGAATCTTGAAATGATATATGACCTATCTTTGCCACTGGCACACTAGATTTATAGCATTTTTCATAGGTCGAAACCGGCATGTTATGCAAGGAATTGCTTGAAATGGCAAGTGGTCAACACGCGTGGACAAAGGGGTTAAGAAAACACCAGCAAACAAAAGCTGCAGTGCCCCAATAAATATCAAAAAAAAAAAAAAAAAAAAAAAAAAAACTTACGGGAATGTCTCCATCGCACCGTCTCACTACCTCTCTAACGACTATTTTAATCACAAGGATTAATATGTAAACCAATTTTACGACGTACTATGACATTTTTTAACATAATTATGACATAGCATCGTAATGTTATACTGTATATCCAAAGTATCATAAAAAGTATCTCTAACTTACAAATTTGTCATTGAAGGAGAAAGAAAAAGTGACATTCAAACTTTTATGGGAAAGCAATAAGTTTCTCAATTTACTGCGCCAATTTGAAAAGAAAAGAAGAAGAAGCTTTCTAATTTATAACACAGATCAACTATACGATCAAAAAATGAATTTAGGTGAAACGTAAAAACATGGATGTCCCGAGCAATATCGTACTTGAATTTGCCAATACTTGGCCTAGTAGCCTCACAAGTCTAATCGAATTTAAGTTACTTTTTGTAAATTATTTGATACTTAAAAAAGTAGATACGAAAATCCTTAAGATTCCATTGTACAGGAAATTTTGAAGTTGAGATCATTTATATTTAATATAGTCAAGTTGAGTCAAGCCGAGCTTAAATAGAGTTTCTTTTCAAGTTGGGTTTGAGCAAGAAATTTAATACTCAATTGAACACAAGTCGTGTTTTAAGCATCAAGTATGCGAGTCACACTTGACATTGGATTAATTTGACGGGATTTGATCATGGCTCTACCTTGAGGGTTAGACCTAGGACCCTAGTGCTTGTACCCGAGACCTCAAGGATTGACTGTGGACCTTAGTGTCAAGACTAAAGGCAGTTGCTAAACAGGTTATCACGCAGGCTGAGGTCGAGACCCCACCCTAGACTCAGGTCCTCGGCCTTGGACTTGAGTTACAAACTATGGAACTATGAACGCAATCATCAATTTGTATTAGTGTACGGCATGACAACTCCATAATATGGAATACTTAAATGAGGTTGCGGAAACAGGACCATGCAACAAAAAATTACTAGTTTTAAAGAAGAAATAGAGAAACAATCTTACAGTGTTTTCACTATGAAATCTTACCGAGAGACCCTAAAACACGCTCAAGAGGCAATGTGACAATGAAATATAGGGCAAAACTGGACTTACGTGCCATGTCCAAACCTGCAGGCAGGCAAAAGTGAGTGCAGCCACGGTAGAGACGCCGACTTGATAAAGCGGGCACTGCAATCACCGCAACGCGTTTCCGTGGAATAAACGTGGACTCGGGAACAATCTCTGCTGTACCTGATTGTGATATTGCGTCTGGGGCCCGCTAAACCAGAAAGGAGAGACCCCTGGTAGTGGTGGGAAGCTGATCTACGTCTACCTTTCTTTGGTCTTCGTTCCATTGCGTAAGTCACGCTTCACGAACAAAGTGACATATAGATTAGAGCCAGAGCTTTGAACCCCCATCAGAGGGTAAACATTCTTGAATTGCGTCATTCATTAGCTCTTTCAATGGCTGCTTCTTCGAATCTGAAAAGGAATTACCATGTGTTCTTGAGCTTTAGAGGCGCGGACGTCCGCAACAATTTTCTTGGTCATCTCTATACAGCTCTGAACCAGAAAGGAATACATACTTTTGTGGATAGCGAAGAACTCAGGAACGCTCATGAGGGCCATCGAGGAATCACGGGTGGCGATCATCATTTTCTCCGAGGACTATGCTTCCTCGCCGTGGTGTTTGGAAGAGGTCGTGAAAATCATGGATTGCAAGGAGAAAAATGGCCTAATTGTGTTCCCGGTGTTTTACAAAGTGGAACCAAGAGAAGTGAGACAGGGGAGAGAGAGTTATGGGAGAGCTATGGCTAAGCATGACTCCAAGTTCGGGAAGGATTCGGAGAAAGTGAAGAAATGGAAGAAGGCTCTTTTTGACGCCGGTAGCTTGTCCAGGTGGGATTTGAATGGCAGGTACGCACAAAAGTCGAAAACCGAAACTTCAAGCTAGCAGATTCTTTCGATTTGATTATTGCTATGTTGATAATGGAGATTGTCTTAGATAAATAGTTTTTTCATAATACCCAAGTCACTAATGTCTTCAGGAGCAGGTTCATTGTAATTTGCCTGGCGCAGATGTTGGCGCAAGTTCACCCAAATGTGTTATTTCTTTTCATCTTACTATTTGCTAATTTTCTTATGAAATTCTCCTTATGACAGTTAGAGGTTGAATTCCTATTATAGTTTTGAAATGGTAAAACATGTTTCTCTTTCTTTTGACTACTTATCAGAGATGAAGGGGAGCTCACGCAATGCATCATAAAGGAATTATCAATTCATCTCGACCGAAAACCCTTACATGTCGCTAAGTATCCAGTTGGAATAGATTCCCGAGTTCAAGAACTGATACAGTTGTCACAGGAAAAGTCGGCTGATGATGATGTTTTGATGATAGGTCTATGGGGACCTGGAGGCATAGGAAAGACAACGATTGCTAAGGCCCTATATAATGCTATTGAGAGACAATTTCAAGGTCATAGTTTTTTGGCACAAGTTAGAGAAACTTCGAACCAAAGCGAAGGTCTAGTTGCTTTGCAAAAAACCCTTCTATCTGAGATCTTACCTCATAAAAGTTTAACAATTTATAGTGTGGATGGAGGAATTAATTTGATACGGGAAAGACTATGTTGCAAGAAGGTTCTCTTGGTTCTTGATGATGTTGATCGGTTGGATCAACTTAATGTGTTAGCTGGAGAAGGCGATTGGTTTGGCAAAGGAAGTAGAATCATTGTTACATCAAGAGATAAACATTTACTAACTTCTCATAGCATAAATTTTGTGTATGAAGTTAAAACTTTAGAATATGATGAAGCACTAGACCTTTTTGGTCGACATGCCTTTCCAAATAGCAAGAAAGTTGAAATAAGAAGGGATCTCATAGATAGAGCATTGCATTATGCTAACGGCCTTCCGTTAGCCCTGGTAGTGTTGGGCTCATTCTTATGTGGAAGGCGAGAACCTGCATGGAAAAGTGCATTGCATAAACTCTCCAAAAGTCCCGACCAAACTATCAATCGAGTTCTCAAGACAAGCTTTGATGGATTGGAGGACAACGAGAGGGAAATTTTCCTTGATATTGCTTGCTTCTTTAAGGGGAATAGTATGGAATACATCAAGGAAGTTCTTGACAACTGTGGTTTTGACACAACCATAGGAATAGAAATTCTCATTGAGAGGTCATTGATAATAAATGAGTATGGGACCTTGCAAATGCATGATTTGGTTCAATTGATGGGTAAAGATATTGTTAATCAAGAATGTCCCGATGATCCTAGGCAACGCAGTAGATTATGGTTTTCTGAAGATATTCTGGACATTCTATGTGAAGATACGGTAAAAGTTGTTTATGTCAATTTTGTTGCGTCTCACTTTTTACATTACTCTAATTTTGACAGTATAATGTAAATCTCAATGGAAATGGTGTATGACGAGTAAATTTGCTCCGTTATGGACAGGGTACAGATGCAATAAAGGCCATAGTATTGGACTTGCCTACACCAGAAGTGATAGCTATAAGTCCTAACGCCTTCGCAAACATGAAAATGTTGAGAATGCTAATTTTGCTTAGAGTGCACATCTCTTCAAAAGGTCATGTACGTATCCCTAACGAGCTAAGATGGCTTCAATGGCCCAATGCCCCGAATCTAGAATTTGGTTCTGGTCCAAAGAAGCTTGTTGGACTTCATGTACAGAAAAGTCATATCAAACGATTAGAAGACAAATTTCAAGTAAGCCCATGTGATGACTAGCTTTTCCCTTTTATAGCTATAAATATTTGCAGAGCTTAATGACTATACTAGTATGTTTTTGCAGAATTTTAGAAAGTTGAAGTCCATCAATTTCAGTCAATGCAAGTCCTTGGCTAGTGTTCCTGACCTTTCATCAATTCCAAATCTTGAGAGCTTGTATCTTTTTGGGTGCGAAAGCTTGGTGGAGGTTCACCAATCTGTCGGATATCTTGACAAGTTAAAATTTTTGTCGCTACAAATGTACTCTAATCTTAGTATTTTTCCTAACATTCTCAGGACAAAATCTCTTCAAATCCTTAATCTCTCCAGTTGCTCTAAACTTGAGAAGTTCTCTGATATTTTGGGAAAGATGGAAAATCTAGAAGAACTTCATCTAGAAAGGATGGCTATTAGAGAACTACCTGCATCAATTGAAAACCTTGTCTCTGTGAAGAGAATAGAATTGGGATATTCCAAAAACCTTGCAAGGCTTCCATCAAGCATTTATAAGTTGAAAAATCTCAAGTCTCTGAGTCTTCAAGGCTGCTCAAATTTTGTCATGTTTCCGAAGAACTTGAAGCATTCAACTGATCCCAATGACGGTTTGGGATTCCCCAATCTAAACTGCCTAGCACTTAATGACTGCAATCTATCAGAAGTAGAGTTTCTCGAGAGTTCTTCCAGTTTTCCCAAATTGACATACCTATATCTTTCAAATAACAAGTTTACTCATCTGCCAACATGCATCAACGAGTACAATGATTTAAAATTCTTGCATGTTGATAAATGCAAGAAACTCCAAGAGATTCCTCAGCTTCCATCAAGTTTGTGTACCCTAGTAGCAAATAGTTGCATATCTTTGCAAAAACTCCCAGATTTGTCTAGTCTCTCCTCCAACTGCTTTAAAGTTGACTTGTCTTCATGTCACGAATTATTCCACGAAGGGGCCAATTTGGCTAATGTGTCGTCACTAGAGGTCAGTCTCTCTCTCTCTCTCTCTCTCTCTCTCTCTCTCTCTCTCTCTCTCTCTCTCTCTCTAACTTCGAATGCTTGATATGCATACTAACTGTACGACAGAAACTCCCAAAAATGGTAAAAGTCGACATTCTCCAAAGTGGAAGAGAGATGCCAGAATGGATTCTTTACTGTAAAGATGGATCCATATCTTTCATGGTTCCCGTGGACTTGTATGACAAGTTCTTAGGACTAGCACTCTGTGTTGTTCTTGGCCTGGAGGAAGGACAAGCGGTTGATACTTCATGTGAGGTCAAAATATTTGTTAATGGCCAAAATGTGACTTGGCACTCGAGATGGTTTTGTTCATTGGAATCTGATCAAGTGTGGCTTGAATATCTCCCACGCGGTCATTTGAGTGGAGTAGAGAAGCTCCTGCGAAATGATTGGAGCCATTTCCAAGTTTGCCTTGAAGTATTGGAAGGAAGCTTAAAGAAGTGTGGATTCCGTCTAATATGCGAACAACAGGGTGATGATATGAATGTTGTGCTCCAACACCATCAGCCAATACAAACAAATGGAGTTTGAAGGTAAGAAACTCAGAGGAACACAATTCAATAGATGCCAAGGAAGAAGATAGTCCAGTGAAACAGAACTTGGTAGAGAAGATGAGATGGTCTTAACTATGGTGAGACTATGGCTAGCAAAACATGCCTGGGGAATTGTTCATGACTTGTTGAGGAAGTGATTCCAGGTGATTTTGATTTCAATGCCCCTTGCTTTTCCCCTTTTTTCTTTGGTCTCTACTAGATATTGGAAAATGCCTGCTCCTTCAATCAGAATTCAAAATCACTATAAAATAGAGGTTTCACATCATGCTACTGACATGGTCGAGGAACTCCTCTTCCCTCTCTCTCTCTCTCTCTCTCTCTCTCTATGATTTGTCATGCTGAGTGCAGTAATTCAGAATTAATTGGATGCTTGTTGAATGGCCATTGTCTTCCTAGTTGGCCTGAGTAATTTATCATATGCACCTGTCACCTCTTTTAATCCATTTAATGATGCCTGCACTTTATACTCTAAAATTCTGAGATGGTAAGTTTTGCTCATCTAATACAATCTATATCTTCTGGGAAAGTGTTGATCTAATTGTCTCACAGATCAAAATGTCTATATAGGGAAGGTTACTTGATTCCTTTGTTGTCACTAGGCAGATTGCATTGGATAGGTACAAAGGGAGAGATTTAGCTTCAAGATTTTGCATTTAAGCAAAGGACATTGACTCAAAGGAATTAATTTTAAAGTAAACAGCGTTTAGCACCTTGTAAAAATATTTATTGCAAAGCATTTTTTTAATGAGCAAAAAACAAAAGAGAACAGAAAAAATTGTAGTTGCATACGAAAAGTTTAGCGGGGGCCACAACACTAGAATCGGTGCCGCCATCATGCGCTCTTGGTGCGCCGTCTTGGCCATGCGAGTCCATGCGGTGCTCTGCCGTGGTCCCATGCGATGCATAACGCCATGGCCTCACAATTAGATAACGCGATGCTCGACCCTCAATGAACTAGATCTAGCATCAAGTGACCCTTGATAAGTAAGATTTGGCGCGCGAGTGACCGACCCTCGCTAAAGCTTACCGGTGTCCCCTGACCCTGGACGAGCAGCACCGACGTCCCCTGACTTCCTCTAGAAAGCTTCCCGGCCACAAGCAACCATAGCCTTTTCTGTCTCTATCCAAGATTGAGGTGGTAAAAGGAGAACATCAATATATTAACAAGGGTAAGATCGGAAAAAAAAAAAAAAAAAAAAAAACATGAACATGCATGCCAAAGATGTTAAAACCCCCCAAGCTCTCGCTCGCCTTGAGCTTTGACCATTTTCAATGCAAAATCTTGCACCAAATATTTGAAGTTGTGTTACTAAATGCCAAAACTTTGGCTCAAGGGCTTTTGGAAATTCAAAGTTGCTTTTCTCCCGAAAGCAGCTTGAGTGCCTGGACTCATTAATGGCGAGAATGTAATTTCATGAGTGCCAGCTCAGTCAGCCGAGTATTTGGGACCTCTTGACTCGGCCCCTTCCCCAACAAATCACCACCGTCGATCATAGCACTACAAACCAATTGAAATAAAGCAGGCAAAATACATCATGCATTCACAAGATCAGAAGCACTCCATATTGCATTGAATAATAACAATGTTATTATAGCACAAAAAATGAGAGTATAAATTGAGACTCCGTTTGTTTCACAAAAATAAATGAGTTAAAAAATATTTTTCTAAAAATAATCATTTATATTATTTAAAACGATTAGTCAATGGGGATTTCTTTTTCACCGTCAATAACATTTCATGCGTAAACATTTTTGTAGATAATGAAAACAAATTTCATTAATTAATTATATCAAGTAATATAAGCGATTAATTTTAGGAAAATATTTTTCAAAACATTTATTTTCCGGAGAATAAATGGAGCATAAGTGAAAATCTAGTCTAAAATTACCACAAACATGACACAATCCAAGAATGCTCGGGATATTATTGTGTATGAAGATCTAGTAATTTGTTCACATTTTAAAACCCAAATTCTGATAGGATCACATGATAGCATATGTTTTCATTATTTGATTAGTTAATTTAACATATTTACCCAGGAGTAGGGATAAAAAAAAATGAATTTAGGCGTGCTGGTTCTAATTATTTAGGTTCTCGATGGTAAGATAATTTTTTGATTGAAAAATTATCTCATCTTTGTTGATTGGTCTTGATTTCGAACTTGCACCACTGACAGCCATGTCCATGACTTCTAGGATCTTCATTTAAGTCAGGATGGGCCAGGCCTTGTTCTAGACAATCACTTCTTGACAATGTTTGTCAATCTGTAAGTACTGTTAAGGGGTCATAAAAATCCAAGAAAGTGGGGAAAATGAAGAAGGAAAAAGAAATTCGTGTATTTTCACTTTTGGTTTTTGCAAATAGCTCCCGTAGTTTTGAGGTTCAAGTAAATAATCCTCTAAATTTGCTTTTATTCATTGGTAATAATATGCTTAATTTGTAGCATATAGGATGAAGCCATGGATATGTATGCAGGCTGAGCTAACAGCTTTTTTCTGTTGGAGTAATATGATAAAAAAAAAAAAAAGGCGTTTTATGAATTTCAGAATGCAAGTTACGAATTTTGAAAACTTAAGAGGAAAATCGATATTGATATAAAAGGTGAGAATGATATTTGTAATTATATGATCTCCTGAAAAAGAAAAATGTTTCATCGAAGAGTAAGTGTGACATCGAGATGTCCCGAAGGACAACTAAATAAATTGATTTTCCAATTTAGCAAGTAAATCACCTTACTATTTTAGCAGCAAGGCAGAGATTGGACAATCAGGTCTCTTAGCGAAATCATCGCCTTGAAAAGCTAATGGGAACAATTTCCGGAAAAAGAAAAAAAAAAGAAAAAAAAACTTAGTTGAATAGCTCAATGATATTTGTAGCTGTCAAACTATAATCCAATTTGATATTCGAAAATATCAATGGTACATCCTAACTATATTATCAAATCAAAAGGACAACAATATACTAAAATTCACATTCTAAATAAAATTAACCTAGAGAAATTCAATACTCAACTTATAGAAAAAAAAAATTCATAATCCAACTAAATTTGAATGCTAGAGTTTTTAAAAAATTTCGGTAGATTAAAAGTTCTGATTGTCAAAATTTTGTTTTGAAACTGATCTTGAGGTTGGACATCTTCTCAACTTTCTGAACTTTTTTGCCCTTGGAGCAAAAATAGAAAAAGCTTTCTAGACTTTTCTCATTTGCTAGTTCTTTTCTCTCTTTCTAAAATTCAGAATTTTAACTCATCCCATTTTAAAATTTGATATTAACTAAAACGCTCTCTGAATTAGTACAATCTTTTTAGGTTATCAACATTCACTGCCACCACCATTTATTATTCAGGATTGATCAACTTTATTTTTCTATTTCTTTTGTCAAGCTTGCACCAATTTTTTGTATATAATTTAAGAATTTGGAGATAAGATGTAAGAATTATTGTGGCCCATATTATGTGATTTATTATATGGTTTAATAATGATTGAAATGCTATAAATAATTATTGGTTACGAAAGGTACGACTCTAATAAAACGAAAGGGTATATCGCTTTGATGGAAGGCACCCTTTCAACGAACGTATATATAGAGTCCGGTCCTCTCTTCACCCACATACAAACAACAACAACAGAAAGAAGTTTGGTATTCTCTCCTCCATCAATTGAATACATTAAGGTTTAGTGGGTTAAGGGAGAGAAATCGGATTTCTCCTTTTGGTTCAAGATCATTGGGTTTTCTACAACGATCATCATCAAGCGTAGCGCTATGGATAAAGGTTTGTCTGAATCTATTTGTGAAAATCATGAAGATCAAAGATCATTGATTTGTTATGAATTTCCGCATCAAGTTTTATATGAATTATATTCTAACAGTTGGTATCAGAGCGTTTGGTTTATGATCTTATGATTTTTCCGTTTAAAGAAATATTATGATTTATGCATGATGATTTGTTGAATGATCCTGTTCGTAGCATTTGTTGTTGTTGAAATGTTTTGAAAGGTTCTGTTAAAGAAAATCCGAATGATGGAACGTTTTCATGGACTAAAATGGTGAAGAAAAGTTACTGTGTGTGTGCGAGTGGAAAAGGACAAAAATGGAGTAATTCGGAATTTTAAGGACAAAAATGGAGGAATTCGGAATTTTGAGGGCAAGGTAGAAACTCTTCGATTCCGGGCAAAATCCGGCAACCCACCGCTTGATTTCGGACCCACACCGTCGCACTGCCATGAGGAACATTAGCCATGAGTTTTTCCGGTATATCGGTGTTCGCCGGAGGCTAATCGAGCGGCAGAAGCGGCGGTGGTGGAGGGTTTGTGTTTTGGGGAAACTTTGGTTTGATTTGGGGCCAATTTTTGGTCATTTTCTCCGAAACTTGGACCCATGTGGTCGTGCCGGCATGCTCTTCAAAACCCATTAATTATTTGTGTCTGGAATGGGCTGTCGGAGAAGAAACGGGCGGCGAAACGGCGGTGGAACGGCGAAAAACCGGCGAAAAATCGCTTTTGTGCGCGAGGAAGAAGGCGCATGGGCTCCACGAGCGCGCCGTGGTTGCAGGCGCGTGGAACCCACGCGCCACGCGCCGTCACGCACGCGGGGCTTCCCGCGCGGTTGCAGGCGCGTGCAACGCACGCGCCTGCCCGTTGGACGCGCGCGTGTGGGGCACGCGCCCGCGGCGGAGGAAGGCGCGTGCTCGGCACGCGCCTGACGTCCCCGCGCGCCCTTTTACGTTTTTGCCCCTATGTCATTTTTAAAATTCCCATTTTGTCCTTCTCGCAATTTATTTACTGTTCTGCCCTTGTTTAATTAATAATTACAGTTCGCCATTGCTGATTATTTACCATTTTGCCCCGGATTATAATTTTATGATTCTGCCCTTATGGAATTAGGATTTTACAATTTTACCCTTATGCTTTGATTAAGTTTTTGTCCTTGTGTGCAAATTTGGTAAATATTTGTATAAAAAAATTCATATTATGAAAGGTTTGTTAGTCACCAAAGTGGCCGAACCTTGAAGTCTTTTGAATTTTGATATTGTAAATTATTTTATTCAATTACCCATGATTAATTGATGCTATATATGAAATTGATATGTTTTATATCATTATTGGAGTTATGGGTATATTGAAATTCATTTATTATAAGAACTTAGGGATTAACCCAAAGGTTAATTATTTTCTTATAATCCATGAACATGATGGTTGATAATTAATATGACTTGTTAAATTTGTTTGTATATCCAAAGATAACAAGTAAATTTTAATAAGATATATTTACAATTATTAAATAAAAGTTATTAGCATCATTATGGTTTATATATTTTTGTATATCATAGGATCGCCCAAAGGAGAACTATGATGTGCATGTGTAGTTTAGTTTGAATCTGATTAGTTGATATTCTCAAAGTATTAATGTATGAGTATTTTCTTGCACATCGCAGTATCTGTACTTGTTTCACTGCATTCGCACGCCTCATCTGTTCCCTTATTCAATGGGATAAATTTTCCTAATTGGAGTGAGCAAGTCCAGTTTCACTTAGGTGTCTTGGATCTTGATTTAGCACTTCAAGCTGAGAAACCAGCTGCTATTACTGATGAAAGTAGCAATGATGAAAAGTCTTTCCATAAAGCTTGGGAAAGATCGAACGGACCGAGCTTAATGTTCATGCGGATGACAGTTGCAAACAACTTAAAGACTTCTCTTCCCAAGACTAACAATGCTAAGGAATTTATGAAATTTGTGGAAGAGCGTTCTCAAACTGCTGATAAGTCACTTGCTAGTACACTGATGAGCACACTAATATGATGGTTCGCGTACCATTTATACTTAATTCCTTGCCTCATGAGCAATATGGGCCATTTCAAATGAATTACAACACTATAAAGGATAAGTGGAATGTAAACGAATTGGCCAGTATGCTAGTTCAAGAGGAAACAAGGATAAAGAATCAAAAGGCTCATTCTGTTCATCTCTCAAGGCATCAAGAAGTTCGAAAGAATTTTAAGAGGAAATGTGGAAGGAGTAAGAAGAAAGGACTACACGTCCTGAATGACTCTTCAAAGGCTTCTCAAATCCACAAGAAAGAACACAATCTTATTAAGTGTCATTTTTGCAACAAAATTGGACACTTGAAGAAAGATTGTCTGAAATGTAAGGCTTGGTTCGAAAAGAAAGGTAAGCCTTATGCTTTAGTATGTTTTGAATCAAACTTTACTGAAGTTCCTTATAATACTTGGTGGATTGATTCTGGTGCCACCACTCATGTGTCAAATACGATGCGGGGATTTCTTACGATCCAAACTATAAAGCCAAATGAAAGTTATGTGATTACGGGGAACGAGAGACAAAGCTCCGAGTTGAAGGCATTGGCACTTATCGTTTGATTTTAGATACTTGGGCATTATTTGGATTTGTTTCGAACCCTTTATGTACCTACATTTTCTCGCAATTTAGTTTCTTTGCCAAGACTTGATGTGGCGGGATTTTATTGTAAGTTTGGATCTGAATCTTTCGGTCTATTTAAGAGTGATACTCTTATTGAACCGGAACTTTATGTGATGGTCTATACAAATTTAGACTTGATAATACTTTTGTTGAGACATTAATGACCTTGCATCATAATGTTGGCACTAAACGAAGTTTGGTGAATGAAAATTCTGCTTACTTGTGGCATAAACAGTTGGGTCATATATCCAAAGAAAGAATGCAAAGATTAGTGAAGAATGAAATTCTTCCAAATTTGGATTTTACTGATCTTGGAGTGTGTATTGATTGTATTAAAGGTAAACAAACAAAGCACACTAAGAAATGTGCCAAAAGAAGCACAGAGCTTCTTGAAATTATACATACTGACATATGTGGTCCTTTTGATGTTCCATCTTTTGGTAAGGAAAGCTATTTCATAACCTTTATTGATGATTTTTCACGTTATGTTACATTTATCTATTGCATGATAAGTCTCAATCAGTGAATGCACTTGAAGTGTATATTAAAGAGGTTGAGAGGCAATTAGATAGAAAGGTGAAAATAGTAAGATCGGATAGAGGCGGTGAATATTATGGAAAGTATGATGAATCGGGACAATGTCCAGGTCCATTTGCTAAATTCCTTGAAAGACATGGCATTTGTGCTCAATATACAATGCTAGGTACACCACAACAAAATGGTGTAGCAGAAAGGCGTAACCGTACTTTAATAGAAATGGTTAGGAGTATGATGAGTCATTCATCTTTACCCTTGTCTTTGTGAATGTATGCTTTAAAGACTTCTATGTACTTATTAAATAGGGTTTCTAGTAAGGCAGTTCCAAAGACTCCATTTGAACTGTGGACGGGAAGGAAACCTAGTTTACGACACCTGCATGTTTGGGGTTGTCAAGCAGAAGTAAGAATTTATAATCCACATGAAAGGAAATTGGATTCAAGAACGACCAGTGGTTATTTCATTGGTTATGCAGAGAAATCCAAAGGGTATAAATTTTATTGTCCTAATCATAGTACAAGAATTGTTGAATCTGGAAATGCTAGGTTCATTGAGAATGGTGACATCAGTGGGAGTGAAAGAATGCGTGATGCTTGCATTCAAGAAGTAAGGGTAGAAGTTCCTATACCCAAAGCTTCTAAAGTTGTCAATAATGAACTTCCAATAGCCGAGTCACAAGAAATAATATTAAGGAGATCTCAAAGAGAAAGGAGGTCGGCTATTTCTGATGACTATATGGTTTATCTACAAGAGTCAGAAACTGACTTAGGAATTGGAAATGATCAAGATTCATTTTCTCAAGCCATGGAATGTGAAGATTCTAATGAATGGTTTAATGCTATGGAAGAAGAATTAAAATCCATGCATCAAAATCAAGTTTGGGATATTGTTGAATTGCCTAAAGGATGTAAGAAGGTCGGGTGTAAATGGGTTTTTAAGACCAAGCGCGACTCAAAAGGCAATATTGAACGACATAAAGCCAGACTTGTTGCAAAGGGTTTTACTCAGAAAGAAGACATTGACTATAAAGAGACATTTTCATCAGTCTCTAAGAAGGACTCACTTAGAATTATTATGGCTTTGGTGGCTCATTATGACTTAGAGTTACACCAAATGGATGTTAAAACCGCTTTTCTTAATGGGAATTTAGAAGAAGAGGTTTATATGGACTAACCCGAAGGCTTTTCAGTTAAAGGAAAGGAACACGTGGTATGTAAATTAAAGAAGTCAATATATGGACTTAAACAAGCTTCCCGACAATGGTATCTTAAGTTTAACGATACCATAACTTCATTTGGATTTAAGGAAAACACCGTTGATCGGTGTATATATATGAAGATTAGTGGGAGCAAGTTTATTTTTCTAGTTCGTATGTTGATGATATTTTGCTTGCTTGCTAATGATCTTGGTTTGTTACATGAAACCAAGAAGTTTCTCTCTAAGAATTTTGAAATGAAGGATATGGGAGAGGCAACATATGTGATAGGAATAGAAATATTCCGTGATAGATCACAAGGATTATTAGGATTGTCTCAGAAAGCCTACATTGAGAAAATTTTAGAGAGATTTAATATGAGTAAATGTTCAGCAGGAATAGTTCCAATTCAGAAAGGTGATAAATTTAGCTTTATGCAATGTCCGAAAAGTGAATTGGAACGAGAACAAATGAATAATATTCCTTATGCATCTATTGTGGGGAGCTTAATGTATGCACAAACTTGCACCGCACCAGGACATCGCTTTCTTTGTCGGAATGTCAAGGTGTATCAAAGTAATCCCGAATGGATCATTGGAAAGCTGCAAAGAAGGTTCTTAGATACTTGCAAGGAACGAAGAATCATATGCTCACTTATAAAAGATCTGATCATCTCGAGGTGATTGGATATTCAGATTCAGACTTAGCCGGATGTGCTGATACAAGAAAATCAACATTTGGTTACTTGTTTCTTCTGGCTAGAGGGGCAATTTCATGGAAGAGTGCGAAACAGTCAGTTATTGCTGCATCCACTATGGAAGCTGAATTTGTGGCATGCTTTGAGGCCACAATTCATGGATTATGGCTGCGGAATTTTATTTCAGGACTTGTGATCGTCGACAGTATTGCCAAGTCGCTGAAAATCTATTGTGATAACTCTACAGCAGTTTTCTTCTCTAAGAACGACAAGTATTCTAAGGGTGCTAAGCATATGGAGATCAAATACTTGTTTGTCAAAGAAGAAGTTCAGAAACAAAAAGTGTCAATTGAGCACATTAGCACCAATCTTATGATAGCAGATCCCTTAACAAAAGGATTGCCGCCCAAAACATTTAATGAGCATGTTGAAAGGATGGACGTTATTGGACGTCATTAATGTTTGTATTATGATTGTATTAAGTTTATGTATTTGACACTTTGAGCTCACTTATGTGTTTCTGATATTTCCTGTTTTCTATTTAGTATACATTATGGAAATAGATGAATGTTAAACAGGATATTTTCTAAAGAAACATTATGGTTGGACTATTACTGTACTTCTCATTTATGGATCATGTTAAGTAAAGTGCTATAGTTGTAGTACATAGAAGGGACTATGTCGATTAATGACATATAACCGCTATGACTCGCATTAGTTTTCTTTACTTAATTGTGATTATTATGTGATTGCCAATTTAATGAAATTTTATAGCATAATCTTATTGTGCACATTATAGTCTTCATTAAACCATGAAAGGAGAATTATATGGGCCAAGTGGGAGAATGTAAGAATTATTGTGGCTCATATTATGTGATTTATTATATGGTTTAATAATGATTGAAATGCTATAAATAATTATTGGTTACGAGAAGGTACGACTCTAATAAAACAAAAGGGTATATCGCTTTGATGGAAGGCACCCTTTCAACGAACGTATATATAGAGTCCGGTCCTCTCTCCACCCAAGAAGTTTGGTATTCTCTCCTCCATCAATTAAATACATTAAGGTTTAGTGGGTTAAGGGAGAGAAATCGGATTTCTCCTTTTAGTTCAAGATCATTGGGTTTTCTACAACGATCATCATCAAGCGTAGCGCTATGGATAAAGGTTTGTCTGAATCTATTTGTGAAAATCATGAAGATCAAAGATCATTGATTTGTTATGAATTTCCGCATCAAGTTTTATATGAATTATATATATATATATATATATATATATATATATATATTTTTTTTTTTTTTTTTGGTATTGGAGGAACCAGAACTGCAAATGCCAGCGCGCCGTAAACCCCCACGTGACACTTAAGCGGGAGGACCTACCACTCCTGAGTCATACTTAATACACCTAGCGCCTCCCCTGGGTTTTGAATCATTCACCTCTTCGTTGAGGATCAGCAGAGTCTTATCCAGTGGAGCCACCACGGCCGGTGGTTTTATATGAATTATATTCTAACATAAGAACCTAGTGATTTATGGTTCAACAATTTACATTAAACTAAAAATAAATAAATTTAGTTGTAATTACTCTAATATTATTCTATCAAAGAAAGAGTCAATAAATGATCTCCATGCTGTAATATAAGGAGTCAGCCAATACTTATAAACAGTTAGGAGGACTAAAAATAAATAAATTTGGTTTTTGCAAATAGCTCCCGTAGTTTTGAGGTTCTAGTAAGTAATCCTCTAAATTTGCTTTTATTCATTGGTAATAATATGCTTAATTTGTAATGGAGCCATGGATATGTATGCAGGCTGAGCTAACAGCTGTTTTCTGTTGGAGTAATATGATAAAAAAAAAAAAGGCGTTTTATGAATTTCAGAATGCAAGTTACGAATTTTGAAAACTTAAGAGGAAAATCGATATTGATATAAAAGGTGAGAATGATATTTGTAATTATATGATCTCCTGAAAAAAAAAAAATGTTTCATCGAAGAGTAAGTGTGACATCGAGATGTCCCAAGGACAACTAAATAAATTGATTTTCCAATTTAGCAAGTAAATCACCTTACTATTTTAGCAGCAAGGCAGAGACTGGACAATCAGGTCTCTTAGCGAAATCATCGCCTTGAAAAGCTAACGGGAACAATTTCCGGAAAAAGAAAAAAAAAAACTTAGTTGAATAGCTCAATGATATTTGTAGCTGTCAAACTATAATCCTATTTGATATTCGAAAATATCAATGGTACATCCTAACTATATTATCAAATCAAAAGGACAACAATATACTAAAATTCACATTCTAAATAAAATTAACCTAGAGAAATTCAATACTCAACTTATAGAAAAAAAAATCATAATCCAACTAAATTCGAATGCTAGAGTTTTTAAAAAATTTCGGTAGATTAAGGGCGCGTTTGGTAACATTTCTGTTTAAAAATTGTTCCAGGGAACAGAAATAGAAAAAAGTGTTTTTGTTCCGGAACTATTTTTGAATAAAAAAACGCATTTGGTAAACTTGTTTCGGGAATAAAAATAAACAAAACACGTTTGGTAAATTTGTGTTATTTTAATTTTTTAATTTTTAATTTTTTTTTTTTTCTTTTGGCCGGTCGCCGGCCTCGGCCATACCGGCGATCGGCCGACGAGGGCCGGCGACCTCGCCCGGCCATGGCGAGGCTCGCCGGCCCCCGGCGAGGCTCGGCCTCGCCTTGGGCTGCGGGCGAGCTCGGGCTCGCCCGGATCCGGCGAGCCCGAGCTCGCCTAGCCACCGGCTAGGTCGACGAGCCTCGATGGTGGCTAGGTGAGCTCGAGCTCACCGAATCTGGGCGAGCCCGAGCTCGCCCGACCAAGGCGAGGCCGAGCCTCACCGGAGGCCGGCGAGGCCGAGCCTCACCGCAGGCCGGCGATGCTCGGCCTCGCCGGGGCCAAGAACGCTCCGGCGAGGTCGCCGGCCAAAGAAAAAAAAAAAAAAATGAAGAAAAAAAAAAAAAAGAGAAGAAAAGGAGAGGAGAGAGAAAATTTGTTCTTAAAAATTGTTCCAAAAAAAAACACGTTTTTCTTGTTTTTTGTTTCTGTTTCAAATGTGTTCCTAGGAACAAAAAAATAGATTTGAAATAAAAACGTAAATACACGCGTTTCTGTTCATTTTTTGTTTCCTAGAACAAAAAACAGAAATTTTGTTCATAAAAACAAAACAAAGAACATTAACAAACAGGCCCTAAAAGTTCGATTCTCAAAATTTTGTTTTGAAACTGATCTTGAGGTTGGACATCTTCTCAACTTTCTGAACTTTTTTGCCCTCAGAGCAAAAATAGAGAAAGCTTTCTAGACTTTTCCATTTGCTAGTTCTTTTCTCTCTTTCTAAAATTCGGAATTTTAACTCATCCCATTTTAAAATTTGATATTAACTAAAACGCTCTCTGAATTAGTACAATCTTTTTAGGTTATCAACATTCACTGCCACCACCATTTATTATTCAGGATTAATCAACGTTATTTTTCTATTTCTTTTGTCAAGCTTGCACCAATTTTTTGTATATAATTTAAGAATTTGGAGATAAGAACCTAGTGATTTATGGTTCAACAATTTACATTAAACTAAAAATAAATAAATTTAGTTATAATTACTCTAATATTATTCTATCAAAGAAAGAGTCAATAAATGATCTCTATGCTTTGTAATATAAGGAGTCAGCCAGTACTTATAAACAGTTAGGAGGACTAAATTGTCATTATGCTTATTAAAATGTTTACTTGTTTTCTTCTCTCATAATCATATAAGTAGGAAATATTATGTGTACTTCATTTATACCATTAATGGCATGTTTGGTAATTATTCTGTCATGGAAACAATTTTGCTCATAAATGATTTTTTTTTATTCTATTCCAAGAAATAATTTATGAGTTTTTGAAGAAACTTGATAACTGTTCGAAAATTTTATTCTCAAGATAGAAATGTGCTTGGTAAGATTCTTAATTTTTTTTTTTTTTGTTTCTTTTAATTTTTAATACTCTTATTATATTTTTCTTATTTTTCTCTTCTTATTATTTTTTTCTTTTTCCTTTTCTCTTATTCTTCCTTCTTCTTTATGGCATGTTGTTGGCCACAGTGGTGGCCGGCGACTCACTAGGCGAGGTCTGATGAGCTCACCAAAGCCTTGCCAAGCCAAGGCAAGATTCAACGAGCTCACCGGACCTCCTTCAGCCAATGGTCAGCAACCGTTGGTGACAATGGGCGACGATGGTTGATGATCGACTAGGAGGAAGAAGAAGAAAGGAGAAGGAGAAAAAGAAAAAAAGAAAAGAGAAAAGAAGAAATATTAGACTTGATTGTAGAAATTATTCTCGGGAACAAGAGGTAACTTTTTCTACTTCTTAGTTCTGCTCCAAATATATTCCCAAGAATAAAAAATGAATTATTGTTCCCAGGAACAAAAAATTTACAAAACGAATTTCTATTCTTTTTTTGCTCCGGGGAACATAGAACAAAATTAGAACACTATTTGGGGTAAAAACAAATGGGCCCTAAGAATCCCCTTAAATTGTGCACGCCATTGTGGTTTTATATATTAATTTTTTAAATTTATAGTTGATGTACACAAAATATTGCATAGGTCGCATTCTTTCTTCCTATCCGGTTGGGTTAAATGAAATCTTTTACAAAATAGAATTTATTTATGTGCACTCTTAACTCGTGTTTGTTTCTCTATAACTATACTAAATACAACCACAAAATAGAATTTATTGTGAATTATTAGGCCATGCATGTTTTCACTCTTTTTTTTTTTTTTTTGTTTATAAACAGAAATTCTGTTCTTTTGTTCCCAAGAACAAAAAAGAAATGTAAACGCGCGTTTGGTTGCGTTTCTTCTTTTTTTTGTTTTTTTTGTTCCCTAACTCAAAAAGAATGAAACGAAAAAAAAAAAATGTTTCTCGTTCCGTAAACAATTTTAAAGAAACAATTTTTTGTTTCTTGTTTCTTCTTCTCTCTCTTCTCTTCTCTTCCTCTTTTCTTCTTCTTTCTCTTTGGCCGGTCGCCGGCCTCGGCCTCGGCCATGGCCGGCCGTCGAGAGCCGCCGGCGACGCCGTCGAGGGTCGGCGACCTCACCGGAGCGTCGCCGCCCCCGGCGCGGCGAGCCTCGCCGGCGCGGTGAGCCCGAGCCTCGCCGGATCCGGGCGAGCTCCGAGCCTCGCCGACGCAGCGAGCCCGAGCCTCGCCGGCGCGGTGAGCCCGAGCCTCGCCGGATCCGGGCGAGCTCCGAGCCTCGCCTTGGCCGGGCGAGCTTGAGCTCGCCCGGATCCGGCCGAGGCCGAGCCTCGCCCAACGACGGCGAGGCTCGGCCTCGCCGAGGCCGCCGAGCCTCGCCCAACGACGGCGAGGCTCGGCCTCGCCAGGGGCCGGCGAGCCTCGCCCAACGACGGCGAGGCTCGGCCGCCGGCCGGCCTCGCAAGGGCGAGGCTCGGCCTCGCCAGGGCCGCCGAGCCTCGCTGGGCAAGGCCGGCCCGAAGGCCGGCGACCGACCGAAAGAAGAAAAAAATAAAAAAGAAAGAAAAAAATGAAAAATAAAATAAAAATATTAAAAAATTAAAAGAAACAAAAAAAGAACAAAAATTTACCAAACGTGTTTCTATTCATTTTTATTCCCGAACAAATTTACCAAACGTATCTTTTTGTTCAAAAATTGTTCCCGTAACATAAACACTTTTTTTTTTTTATTCCCCTAACAAAAAAAAAGAATGTAAACGTTACCAAACAAACCCCTTAATGTCTCTTTACAAAATATATTTCAAACTGTTTACTTCAAGCGACTTTAAAATGTTTTATACCAAACGAAGTAACTTTACCACACTAATAATACTTTCTTATCTATAGGGTTTATACAGGTTTCCTATATATGTAGTTTTTCTCCACCTAATAACCTAAGCTTTTTGGAGGGACATTCTAATATGATATTAGAGCCAAGATCAAGCCCAGTTTATTTGGCGTACTTGGCTCTCTATTCGTAGATACTTATGTCATTTTAAGATTGGTTTTGCACGCTAAAGGAGATATTATACTATCATACGTCACTTATCAACGGGACAAGCCTTATTTTTTTTTCCCATGAATGGTGGCCAACAAAAAAAAAAATCATAATTAAGTTATTAATTCTACAGGCGCATGGTTACAGAATGCCACGGGTGAAAAAATTAACTCTAACTCTGCCATGAAACTGAGACCAAAAAAAAAAAAACATAATGTTGATTAAGCCTTTTAAGTCTTTAAGTCCAAGTCTAAGTCAAAGTACGCAAGGAGCGACGTGCTTCATTTTTATTTATTTTTTAAAACTGTAGTGATCAAGATAATTTTTTTTTTATTTACTTACAGTAGATAGAAATAAAATCTAAGTTTAATCTTCATGGAGTTGATTGAGTAGGTGAGAATTTGATTCATACAACAATTTGCATGCATTCATTGGTTTTTGTCAAGTGAAGATTCACATCCATTGTTACAAAAAAAAAAAAATTACTAGATACCTAATTTTAATTGTTATAAAAAAAAATCCTCAATAAGTACGCCAATTTGAGTTGAAACTTATCTATTTGTTAGTTTAGCGGAAAATTCGTTAAGCTTAGAAAGGGTAAAACAACATATTGCGAAAAAAGTAAATCGTCTTGAGGGCTAGCTAGATGTATACGGAATACAGAAGTGGGGTTTGAACAATGGTTTAACACAGAACACCTGCAAGCAAAAGCCGCAGTGCAAATCCAAAAGAAATGTCCAACCTCGCTAACGTATGGCGATGTCTAAACCGTACCGAATCTCCACTCTTTCAACCACCGTTTTGTATCATTACAACTCATATTACTGTAAATAAATTTTGCCGATGTATCATAACAATATTGGACTTCAGTTGCAGTGGCATGTTGTAATAATATATGGTAAACTTTTTTGTTTTTTTTTGGTCGAAAACTAAGTTTTTTTATTTATATGAAAACTGGTGCAGGACCAGCGGCTCCCAAAAGCGGGGCGTCGTGACATAGCAAGGCCCAAAGGGCCGGAGGGGGAGAGAAAAGCCAGTTGGGTGGTAACTTCTTGTCCCTATGTGCGCGCGCGGCCCAGTCTACTACTCCATTAGCAGCTCTTGGACAAAATTGAAGATCCACAGACGGTAAAGACTGCAGCAACTCCTTGCACTTTGACCAGGGAGCATGTGCATCCCAGTTAAAGTCTTCTTCTCCTGTTAATGATTGTACAAGGCTTCTACAATCTGAGTCGACCGAAACAGCTCCCATCTCCTTGTTCTTTATGTACTTCAAAGCTTCAATCAGAGCTAGGGTTTTGAGTTGAGCCATTGAATCCACGCGAACTGACCTGGTGAAGCTGTCGATGAGCATACTAGAGGGGTCGCGGACGATGCCGGCTATGGCTCCTTTTGTTGAGCCCTCACCGATTGACCCATCTACATTACTCTTCATTTTTCCCTTCTCTGGAGCTACCCAGATCTGAGGTAGGTCATTCTCCTCTAATTTTCTTATGTGAGGGTGGTGATAGACCCATTTCTCATAACTTTTCTGCTGAAACTTGGCTAGATCTACAATGTTGCGGGCATCCGGCTTCCGTCCGCGAAAAATGAAGTTATTTCGCCCCTTCCAAATATGCCAAATGAGGTTTGAAATCGCTTTCAAGGACAGTAAGTGAGTGTTTTTCCTTATAAAAAGTGTCAACCACTCTTCACTCCGAGTAACCTCTTGTGTTCTTATCTGGATTTTGACTTCTGGGTTGTTCCATACATGTGTGGTCCAAGGGCAGAGGAGGAAGATGTGCTTGGTCATTTCCACCCTTTCTCGGCAAAGGTCGCCTACAGGGTCAGTTAAGATATTAAGGGCCCTGGCGAGGGGCCGGCGAGGCCGGCCGACCGGTGGCGAGGGCCCGCGAGCCCTCGCCCGATCTGGGGCGAGGGTCGCAGCCCTCGCCGCGATCCGGCGAGGGCTCGCAGCCCTTGCCGTCGGTCGGTCGGGGGCCGGCGACCCCGGCCGACCCTCCCCCCTCCATCGTCGACCCTTCCCGGCGACGGCGGGAGGCGGCGGCGGCGAGGAGCCGCCCGTTCGACCTCCACCCCCCCCTTTTTTCTTAATTTTTAAAATTTTTAAAATTTTTCTTAATTTTTTAAAATTTTTAAAATTTTCTTATTTTTTTTTTAAATTTTTTTGGATATTTTAAATTTAATTTAATTAATTTTTATATTATTATTTACACGTAGACACGAAATGGCGTCGTTTTTGCATTTTCTCCGCCACGTCGGCGTGCAAAACGACGCCGTTTTGGACCAAGCTCGCCGGAAAGTCACCACGTAAGCCATTTGGCCGGATTTTCGCGGGAGTGGCACTTAAGTGTCCATTTAACTTCAAAACTGGCACTCAAGTGTACCATTTTAAAGTTATGGCACTTAAGTATCTCTCGATGCCAAGTTATGGCACTTCTTCTGTACTTCTGCCTCATGTTCTGTATACGCAACTGATGTAGTACCTCTTGTACAATATATATTATCCTAGATCTGTCTTCCACTGACAAAGGTACTTTGTTCCCCTGAAATTAGCTCTGGCAGCCATTGTTTAAGTCTATTTGCCATAACCTTCGATATAATATTGTAGGTGAAATTGCAAAGGCTAATTAGGCGAATTGGTCAAGTTTTTCTAGGTTAGGTATCTTTGAAATTAGGGTTATATGGGTTATATTAAGGGTTGGTTCCAATACCCCTGACTGAAAAAAAAAAAAAAAAAAAAAAAAAAAAAAAAAAAAAAAGCCCCTGACTTCTTCAAGAATATCCCTACTGATTATATCCCAATGGTGTTGAAAAAAAAATCTCATTCAAGCCATCCGAAGTAAGAGCCTTTTGTGCACCAAGTTGAAAAATAGCATGACGAACTTCTTTCAGAGTAACTTCTGCCATCAGACATTCATTTATATCATTCCCAACTATTGTGGGATATTGATCCATTACCGGTTGACAATTTCTAGGCCCTGTTGAAGTGTACAAATCTTTGAAAAAAGAAAATGTGAGGTTCTGAAGTTGCTGCGTGTCCCTTACTCAAAGCTCAGATGGATTCTTTAGTATTGTAATTTTGCTTTTTTGCCTCCTCTAGATAGTAGTTGCATAAAAATATTTTGTATTTTTATCTCCCCACCTTAGCCAATTGACTCGGGATCTTAACCCTTAAAACATCTCCTCTCTTCTCCATAGTGATTCAATTTCCTCCTTTACAAGCCGCTCCCTACTAGAGTCTTGAGATTGGCTTGCACTATTTGTCAGGGTTTGTAACTCATGCTTTAGGACCTTTATATGGAAATGGCTTTTTTGAAATTTTCTTTTACTCCAAACCCTCAAAGCTAGGGTGACCGCCTGCGGCATTCATATTATGAGATTGCCATGATTGTTCTACTACTTCTTTGCATTCAGCATCTTCAGTCTAGAAGGCTTCAAAACAAAATTCTCTTTGTTTCTTTACAGGTTCAACATTACTCACCAATAGCAGTGGGCTATGGTCAGATCCTATAACGGGAAGAGCATACGCTTCTACCTCTAGGAACATGAGCCTCCGGTCTAAATTACATAATACCCTATCCAACTTCTCCTTGACCAGGTCAGCCCCTTCTCTATTGTTTGACCAGGTGAATGCACATCATTTGCAATCTATTTCCATCAATGCACAATCATTCAAACAATTTTGAAGAGCCCGCATTCTATAAGTTTCAGCCATTCTGATACCACCTTCTCCTAGTGATAGAGCACTTCATTAAAATCCCATAAACAAACCCATAGTAATTCATTTGAAATACTAATATGGCTTAGTTTATCCTATAAGTATAATCTTTCCCGGAAAAGATTTGAAGCATGAACACAAGTGACCCTCATTTTATTGCGGCTTTCATAATCTTCACATACCAGGTTGATCATTTCCTAGAAAGCTGAATCCACTTTGACTTCCACACCCTTATTCCATAGAGCTGCTAAACCTCTGGCGATCCCTCTTGGATTCTCTACAAAGCTGTGTTTAAATTTCAGTTATCTTTTAATACGAGAAATCACACATTCTTGATTTTTTGTCTCCATTAACAGTATCAAAATGGGCCTTTCTTGAGCCATAATGGCTCACAAATTCTGGATTGTCAGTGGTGTGCCCAACTCCTGATAGTTCCAGCACAATATCTTCATTTGTAAACCGGTGGCTTGTTAGGGCTAACCACCAAAGCCCATTCCATATGACCATCTAAAATTCTAATAGGAGTTTCTTGTACTTTTGCTTCATCAAGATCCAATAGCTCAGTAGAAATAGAGTTACAGGAATTGTACCTCTTTACTTTCTTCGCCGGTGAACACTTTAGACTCTTGCTGACTTTTTTTCACCTCTCATTCTTTTGCCAGGATGAAGATTTATCATCCTACAATACAGGTTTCTTTGGCCCTTTGTCCTTCATCATGCATTTTCCAGCAACCTGTTGTTTTTCCCCCTGATGACATAATAAAGTAAGGTTATTGTGTGTCCTGTTTGTTGTTGAATCTGTTGCCATATGGTCAATTGTTATTTGCTCCCCAATGAATATAACTATCTGAGTGCTCGGAGCTGGTGTATCAACGGCTATGTCTTCTTCCTCATATAATTCCACATTATCACCATAAAGAATCTCCCAAAATGGGCTGGTCTCTTTGGCCTATGCTTTTAACCAATGCCCAAACTGGTTCATCCTCTCCTCCTCATATTTGGCTTCATCAAATGGAATTTCCATACTATTTGTTGCAAAATGCCCCATTTTACCGCAACAGTAGCAAAAACGAGGTAAACTCTCATACTTAAAGTCCACCCATACTTTCCCATCTCCTAGATTATATAATGTTCCAGGGCTTAATGGGGTATCAAGGTCTAAGACTACCCTTGCTCTGCCCACTTTCTGAAAAGCCACTCCCTTCATTTCAACTTTAACTTCATCTACACACCCTAGAATTTGAGTAATGTGAGTTATGACTTCCTCAGAACACCATTCTATAGAAAGTCCATGAACTTGAACCTACAAAGCACAATTTGTGAAATTATAACATTGAGCAGGTTTATTAGGTACCCAAGGCTTAAAGATCAATAAATTGCTAGCAAACGACCATGGGCCGTTCTCTAACACTCTTTCTTTATCCCTTTCAGAGTCAAAAGTAAATGAAAGAATGCTCGATTCTCGCTGCGCAAAGGTAATAGAATCTACCTTCCACGCTCTCTTCATTGTATTAAGAAAAGCTTGAAAGTTAATGTTTGTGCCCAATTGCAGCTTTCCAAACACCGTACAATTACATTCATTCAAGATCTCCTTAGATATTGCTCTCTCTCGAGGAAGGGCATCTACTTTCGTTTTCAGGTTTCCACTCCTTCATTTTCTCCCATTTGTTCCAAAGAACCAGGTAGATACAACCAAATCGAACGTCCACCAGTGAGCACTACTAGATTCTAGCTTCTCTCAACCGGTGGAAATTAAGATTACTCAAAGACCCAAGCTATTAAGAGCAAGATGAAGACCCATAAAACAAAGAGAGTGAAGATTGGCATGCCCTAACCTTTTGCGTAAATAGAAGAGGCGCATTTAGCTAGTGCTAATCTTTGCAAGCGAGCTGGGGTTCGCGGATGATGTCCTCATCATGAGAGGCGCATCATGAAGGATGGGTAAGAGATGGGGGTGGCATTTGTCGAGATCAATAATGGGGTTGTAGGAACTTTGGGTTTATGTTGGGCTTAGGGTTTTTTCTTGGGGGAAGCTACCATCCTTGGGTAGAGAGAAGCTCTGCCTAGCAAAGAGCAAATCTTCGTCATCCCCTTTTATATATGGTAAACTTGAAGTAACGTAGAAGTGACTCTATTTTACAAGTCTGTCATCGAGTGAGAATGATATGTTGAAAAGCAATTCCTTTTTTTTTATACCAATTAGGGAAAAATAAATTTTTTCATTTTATAGCACACATCAACAATATGAACCAAAATTGAGTTTATGTAACACAAAACACATATAGTTGATTAAAAAAAAAACATGAATGTGCCATGTAATTCGGCCTCTTCGGTTGATCCCTCCCTAAATGTATCGCCGCCTTCAATCATATCCAACAACTCATCTTTGTCTCCGGGCCCAACTGCATATCTCCATTCCCTTTGGCCCCAACCATACGCTTGTCTTGAATCTTTCCTTCCCCATCATTTTTTTTCCATTCCATTCCCTTTCTTAAAAATAAAGAAAAACTAATTTGACTGTAAATAAAAATAAATTTTATTAAAAGATATTCAAGAGACACTGATTCAGAATAATAAAATTAATGAAAGCACATATAAATGCATTTTCAAGAATTAAACTAGAACAAATTTCAAATGAGAGCAATTTAATTTAATTAAATTAAATTTAGACATATTTTTCTTTTTTTTCCTCCTTTTGAAGAGTCAGAGTCCCATGTCATTTGGCAAGTGAAAATACCAAGTGATTTCCTTTGAGAATATTTGGTAAAGTCAAGTTCATACTAGGACCGCATTTACATTCTTCATTGGCTTGCACTAAAAGCTTACACTCTTTCTCACTTTCTATCCTATTAGTGACTCTTCGTGCAAGTCTTGTCGGCCCAAAGTGATCATCTATTCAAAACACAAAATTCAATGAAGTAGAAATGATATTGCGAATCGCTTTCTGAACTCAAGAAATTGCCCAAAATTGGTGTATGAGATTCTTATTTGGAGGGAAGGTGTTGATACCCAACTTTACCCCGGAAGCACATGTTGATCACGAGGAAGTTTTAAATGAAATTCATTCTTTTGATTCATGAAATCAGTGGAAATAGTTTTGATTCACGAAATTAGTAAAAAGCAATTCTAGTGAAGGCTACTTAAGCTAAGCCTTGACTGAATTATAGGAGCTAAACTCAGTTGATGGTTGGGAAATTAAGTACCACGTGTTAGGCTATAAGGACAATGTGCTAAATTTGAAGATTAAGTAGGATTAGCACTAGAATCCGAACGAAAATAACTTCTATGAGAAATGTGCGTAGAAATAAGGAACAGTTATTTGCTTGAAGGGCAAGCTACACGAACATTGTCAACAGGTCAAGGAGTAGTTGCTAAAGGATAAGGATGTCCAGGAGGAAAGAAACATGTGAAGATTGCAATGGGTAATGCCCAACAAGGAACAACCGACTAAGGAACGTTGGCTCCCTTATAAATACCATAGTTTCTCCACTAAGAAACCCCCCGCGCAAAACACAATAATCATATTTATTTTATCTTTCCTTTATTGCATAATAGTTGTAGCTTTCAAGATTCCCGTCATTTATTAAATTCCAGTATGTATCTCCATTTAATCTAGCATCGTTGATTAAATTCCGGTGCTGTTCTACAAAGTTCAGTGTTGCCGATTAGATTTCGGCGTTGTGATTATATCTAGAAGTATTGTTGTCACGTCCCGAAACTCGAGCGTGCACACATCCCTTGGTGGCCGATAAAACTTGCGTCATCTTAGGACGCATCACCGACCCATTCATTTTAATGCACATGTGGAAGCATATATACAATCCCCAGACAACACATATATGGGATAAAAAAACAGGACACAAATTTCGCAAAATACTTTTATAAATAAACTGAGTTTATATACAATACTAGTCTATAAACAAAAGCCTAACTCCAAAAGGAAGAGTCACTAAGCCACCTAGGCACAAAACTCCTCAACCGAGACCTCTGGGGGTTCTAGGTCTTCCACGACACCATCAGGGGGATCGGCTACCCCCTCACCCGTTGCGACGTTGACCACGACAACAGAGATGTCAAAACCCTATAGGGGACCCTCCCGGACCCCATTAGGCCCATGATGGAACCATGCCCTGAACCGATGAGATACCAACTGAGGTCGGCCCTCATCGACCAAGATAGTGGTCACAATGAGCTCATGGAGCCAAAGATTCCCAAGGACAGGGACTTCAATACTCTGCTCTGTATACCCTCTCGGTTGCCCAAAATGTACTGAAGGAGCCTCCATCTACGGACCTGAAAACTTAAGCCTACAGTGGGGTAAGACAATGTCTCAGCGAGTTCATGCCGTAAACACCGATTAGGAAGGAAATACGCCTAGAAGTAGTCTAACCACACATCATAGAAGACTCACCTTGCCTCAGTTCTTTCATGCACATCAGCACAGTTCATATATTCAATTCATATAATAGATGCACACATCAATTGGAATGCCTCACTTTTATCACAATCAATCATAGGGGTCCCGATTATAAGGTCAAATCGTTATGACACATCATATTCCATGCCACACAATTTTGTCCCATAATCAAGCGCGTTTATCTCAATAATTCACACATTTCAATTGATCACGGCCCCACGGGCAAGGTCTACTCGACATTCAGTGGTCTTCTGGTGTAACCAGGTATCATCTCACCCCATTGAGCACGATAACGTCTACACTAGACAGCAATCCCAAAGGAATATCGGTCCAACCTCTACTGCAACCAGCATCCATTATCCAAAGGCATCCCATATAGGGGCAACATCTACCCGACGCACATTAGGGACGGGTTCTCATAACCATCACACGATCATTTGATTCTGGCCAATTGATCACGGCCCCACGGGCACGGTCTACTCGACATTCAGTGGTCTTCTGGCGTAACCAGGTATCATCTCACCCCATTGAGCACGGTAACGTCTACACTAGACGGCAATCCCAAAGGAATATCAATCCAACCTCTACTGAAACCGGCATCCATTATCCAAAGACATCCCATATAGGGGCAACATCCACCCGACGCACATTAAGGACGGGTTCTCATAACCATCACACGATTATTTGATTCCGGCCAAGGACACCATACATTACACTCAAATGTCTCAATTAAGATAATGTGCTTGGTCTATTTTCTTCGTATTAAAAACACCCGGTAAAAATAATTATGTGTGGGTACATGATCAGATCGAACCTTAAAAATTGATATTATTCCTTTTAAAATCTCACTATTTGATATAGTATTTAAAAACATTTTCGGTGTCGAAACCCGACACCTTGTATTTTCTAATTAAATACCAAAATTTCACAATTTTGAAATAATTAATCAAAAATCACAATCACCACTCAATTGCATAAACTAAGCACACCATTGCAATCAGCACAAAATTCAGGCTACCAGCTATCCCGGTATAATTCCCAATAAATATTAAATAATTAAATAAATTGCAAAAATAAATAAATAAATGCAAATTAATTTAATAAATACATACTTAAGCCTAAAACACTAATTTAACCATCTAATTGCATCTAGAAAAATAATGTACCATACTAATTAAATACTACAATCTAATTAACCATTAACTAATCTAATATAATCACCTAATTAGCCTAATTAACTAACTAAATTACTAATTAATATAAACTAACTACCTAAGCTATACTTAAGCTAATCTAATTACCTACTAAGCATCATTAACTTCCTAAGTAGAGTTTAGCAAGTAAACTCACCGAATTAACGGGTCGGTGAGTTTATGGCGACGGCAACGCCAAGGCAGGTGAGACTCAAACTTATAGTGACGCCAAGGGTGTGACACCCCCCCTCGATGGCCCCCAATCCATTAGGGTCACCACCTTACTTCTACGTCCTAGTTGTCCTTTTAATTTAATCAATGGACTTTAGAGAAGTCATGTATATGGTGGAAGTGTATCCAACAACTCCCATTTTCCGTACACGCAAAAATGATGCACACACTAAACACGTTTATAGATAATAGCCGGACACTTTTATTTACACATAACTACTAGATGGACATTGTTTGTCAATACATCCAAAAAGCCGTAATTCCTTATACCCGGCAATACTTTAAAAGTTAACCAACATCTTCAGTAGCCATTTACATAGAGTCCATCCTTCAATGTTAGCATCCAAAAATTCTCTCTCTGCTGTCGTCACCCTCATGATCACTCCCAACCACTCAATCCCCCATTATCATCTTCTAGTGGCAGTGGCAACGGCCCCAGAGCTTGCCTAGACAACATACTCCTGAAGCACAGGGCCTGAGGAAAGACCGGTGTCGAACATCATGATCACCCTCACTCAAATGTAAGTCAATCCCCGCATGTCAAGATCTTGGTATTCCAACTGCTCCCATTGTAAGTCGATCAGGATCTCGTAGAATGTATCGAGAGGTGCGGGCAGCAGAGACATTGTTCTTAGTCTGAAATATGTTAGTCCCACAATGGGTGAGTATAACCACTCAGCAGCTAAAAGTCTACTAAACTATATTATATAGAACCATTGTCATCTGATTTCATGCAAAATCCACAAAACACATCAATAAAAGAATAGATGCACATTAAGTCAATAAAGCTTTTCAACAAAATGGCAAGCGTAGTTTAATAACCAGAACACATCATTTCAATCACGTGGGTCCCGATTATAAAGCCAAACCGTTATGACACGTCCCATACCGTGCCACATAATTTTGTCCCATAATCAGGCGCAACTATCAAAATGACGTAACTCAGCAAAACAATCAACTTTAAAACTCAACAGATTTGTGATTCACTATCTCCTACTCCTGGAGGACCAATGTTTGCGTCCCTCATCGCATCCAACCTGGCGTCACGAAAGCCTCCGATTCCATATTTTAGTCATCGGGCATCTAGAGCGTGTCATGTCTCACCTCCAGGCATCTTGCACCTAACCTAGCATCACGAGGAATCGCCAAGGCTCACTATATGTCCCCTACCCTCCGGAATGTGTATCGTCATACGTTCGAGCATCCTGAAATCTCTCGGGGAACCTTTGGGGCTCACCAGTCTCCAGGCATCCATAGTGTATCATGTCTCACCTCCAGGCATCCCGTCTCCCGGGGCTTCGTCGTCCCGAGGGTACGATGGCAACAATAACACATCAACCATGATGTAGAAATTAAATAATTTCAATACCAAAACGTTTTCAAATGGTCAATATGAAAAATCCCTTGGGTTTTCCCTCGAAAGTCCCACTTTCGCATATACTTTTCGACCATTTTCGAATCCATATAAAAACTTAAATGATAATTTCCCTTCCCGGCTTGGAATAAAATGATTTATCGAGATCTATAAGTACATTTGAAATTAGCACGTCAATATAAAACATTTCTTAAAACATCCGAGTACGGTGCCACAGTACCCATAAGTTTTGATGCAAATCAAGAGATTTCTAAAACGGTTTGCAAACAAAATCCCGAGGTTCCACCACCGCAACATCTAAGGTAGATTCAAAGGCCTAAATCGAAGCACTCACGAAAACTTCTCAATTTTCTAACCTCAAATCCATTCGGTCATTCTAGAAATCATTATCCAACATTAGAATTCAACCCATTTCAACCTAACAGCACTTCCTCAAACAACCACAACACTACACTATATAGGTTAGTAGACTCTAACTTGCCTTAAATCCAACGGCGTCAACGACAAAGGGTTCGGAAGCTTGCGGGTCAAAGATGCGACTTGGCAACAGCAAGTGCGAGCGAGCAGCATCGGCGGTTGGTGGTGCGGGTGTTGACGGCGAGGCATGAGCGGTGGTGGCTGTGGTGCGAAGAACGGACAGCCAGCGGTAGCAGAGGGCCAGTACTTTTCTTTTCTCTCTCTCTCTCTCTCTCGCTCGCCCTCACTCACGCCTGCTAGCTCTTCTTCGACTCACCGCCAATTGACTATCCTAGTCAACAAAAAGAATTCGGTGGCAACTGCAATGGAGGGCAGCTGGAAGGGGCGTGTCTTCAGCATGCATGGTCGAGCTTCAGCTGGCTATCGAGTGGGTGGGCGATGTGGCTGTTGTTGGCCATCCCTTGGTTAACAATTCCTCCTTCGGTTGACCACCACCATTACGTGTGCATGGCCAGAAGAATCTAGAGTCTTCGAGCACCATGAGGGAAGCCATTCAACATGGCTTTTAGTCAAATGGGGCTTCTCTGGTTGACTGGCTTTGACAGAGAGGGGAACATGATTTCATGGCTGTGCATGGCATGTCGATGGATGTGGCTCTCGGTTGCTGTATGGAGGGGGAGAAATTTTACGTAAATGCATGGCCGTGCATGGCCGTGCATGGCCGTTCGACTAGGGAGGTACAAGTTTTAGTGGATGTTGGTCTCAGTGGTAGCATTACGCAAAGAAACTTTCTACGAAACGATTAGTTATGCGATGTTCGAATTGTCTTGACGCGACCAAGGCGCGACTACGAAGGTATATCCTAAAATCATCGCGTAACGTGACGTCTCGGTTTGACAATGGTAATGATGAAACGGCGACTGAAAGTGGTGCCAACGACGCAGTCCGACGGCAATTCTGTTAATCTGTCACGAATTGTCACATATTCGAGGTCTGACGAAAATCCGGATGTCACAAAGGAAGGTCTGGAAGAGGCCAAAAAAGGCTCACGAAGGCTTAGCCCAAAGTTGAAGCTTTGGTTCTACTTGGCTGCTGAAACTGGCTGGTCAGGGCTCGGTTGGAGCGGAAAGGGGCATGGCGGGCGGCTAGGTGGTGACGGCGGGACCAGGCGGGGTCGGGGACTGCTAGATGGCGATGGACAGCGACCAAGCGAGCTCGACGGTTGGACAACGGCGCATGGGACACATGAGTGAACGGGACGTCGAGTGGAGGACGGCGCGGGCTCTGGCACTCGCAGCGGCTTCGAGCAATAGTGGTCGACAGCTGCTAGCTCAATTGGCTTCCTCTAATTCTTCCACTGGTTTTCTTGAGCTCATAATAGTAACAATGGAGAAAGCAAAGGCAAGGAAGAAAAAGAGGGCTACAGCTGAAGGGGGACCACACATGCCTCAAAGTCTTTACAATTATCCCCAAACCACTCATTGCTTGGCCTCCAAAGTCCATGGCTGATCCTCAGCCCATTCCCCCCTCAAGCTTTCCAAACAAGCCACCAAAGTGGTCCAAAAGTTGCACCCCATAATGCATAAGTTTTTTTTGCCAAACACTATGTGAACTCGAAATTCCTTTATAAAGAGTTTTCACCAAACACAATTTACATTACCCCCAAAGGGTTTTGGCTTTCAGCATTCGCATTACACCCAAAACCCATTTGCAAAGTTAAACTAAATCCACCCTAAGGTCGACCAAACACAGCCTTAGTAAATAGGCAAAAGAGAGGAAAACTGGCATCACAAGTATGAGACTGAAGACAACCTTAGAGAGAACATTACTAACTTGGCTAGATTTTGTTTGGAAGAAGCAAAATTCGTTGGATGATGGGGATAGGGTTGAGAAGGAAGGAAAATGGGAGAAGAAAGGAAAACAAGAGGAGAGTGCTGAGAGGGAAATCATTGAGTTAAAAAATCTTATCAAATTCTCAACAGATCTATTCCAAAATTGTTCCAATATGTCATTGTTGGCCGTGCTAGTCATCGAAATTTTTCCCAACCGAATGGAGAAGCCAATGAATTCAATCTAAATCAAGTACCATTTCTTTCTTCATTACTATGTTCCTTCTCTGTTTTATCAGGAATTAGCAGTATACCGAATTCAATCGATGAGATTTTGGATAAACCTTGCGAAACTAATGTTAACTTGCAAATGAAAAATTTGGAGTTAAAGTGTCATTATGCATTTTTGTGTTTGTTTGATTTCGCTAGTTACTAGAGAAAGTGAACTTCAGTGATGGCTGTCATATACCTTGTCTATACTGAGAATTGTAGTTAATTTCCTATTTCATTATGCATATGCATGTTTGTTTGATTTCACTAGGATAGTGATTGCTAAAGAAAGTGAAGTTCAGTGATGGCTACCTATAGTGTTGTTTTAAATAGTAGGAATCGAGATTGTAATAGGCTATTGACGATCGTGTGATGATGGTTGTTATTGGTCGGTAGTAAGGGCATCAAATTGGTGATGTCAACTGCCGGCATTGGCGGAAAAAGTTAATGGTCAGAGAAAGGAATTCTGGTAGGTTCGAAGGAAGATGAACCTCATGGGGAAGTAGACGAAATAGAAAGGGCGGAAAAAATAATGGGCTAGATATAATATAAGATGGGCTTGGGATAGTTTTGGAGTTAGGCTTGGTTTAGAATAAATAGATTGTGGCTTAATTTTGTTTAGGCTGCAATTTGAATTGTGTGAAAAGGGCTTGACCTAAGAACTCAATCCATGCCCTTTTATTTTTGGAAACTCCTTTTCTTTTTCATTATTTGTTTTTTGGATTTTCATAGCCCTTTTATTTACATGTTCGTGCTCTTTAATTATTGTTCTTATTTGTATTTTTGCTATATTTTTAATTTTTAATTTTTAATTTTTATTTATTTCCGTGCTATAGAAGAGAAATGTCTTATAAGGAAAAAAAAAAAGAAAATGGAAAACCCCAAATAAGGACCCAAAGTACTTTTCTTTTCTCAAAGAGGATCTTAAGTGGAGTTTGTCTCAAATAAAAACCCAAAGTGGTCATTTAATCTTAAAGAATGACCTCATTCACCAATCAGTGAATAGATGCATCTCTTATGCATATTCCGGTGGCCTGATCAAGGGTATTTTTGTCCATTTTTTTATAAAAAAATTCGGTTGTCTTGTTCTTTATTTATTTTATATTTTTTTGGGTCAATGGTGGCATTGTTCATTATCTTCTTTGTCCCTGTTCATCTTCTTCTCAAAAACATTGGACTTGGGAAGGGCCGGCGAGTGCTGGCCGTTGGTGAGGGCCGGTGAGGGTTGGACGCCCATCGTCGGCAATAGGCGAGGGCTACCAAGCCCTTGTCGGCTGTGGGTGAGGGTGGCCTCGGCCACAGTCGACGAGGGCTTGTAGGCCCTCGCCAGCCCTTATCAATGGCCAGTGAGGTGGGCGTGCCCTCGCCCAGGACCGGCGAGGGGCGACCTCGCTGATGGCTGCAAGAGGCGACCGACCCTCACTAGATTTGGCAAGGGTGGCCTTGGCCGCGACCGGCAAGGGCCGTCGAGCCCTCACTGGCTGCGAGCGAGGGCTTACAAGCCCTCACCGGCCCTTATCAATGGTCAATGAGGTGGGTGAGGGGCGACCTCGCTGAGGGCCGCAAGGGGCGACCTCCCCTGCCTCCGCCCACCACTCCATCGACAACCTCATCTTCTGTCAGGACTACAACTGGGACCTCCTTGTAGGGCCTCAATTTGGACAGGCCCCCTCCCCCATGGCCAACGAGGGCTCAATGGCCCTCGCTTGCTATCGCAATGGGCGTCAAGCCCTTGCTCGTTGCCAGTGATGGGCGTCGAGCCCTTGCTAGCCCTTACCAGCAATCGGCACTCACCGGCATTTCCCCAAGTTCGGCGTTCTTGATCTGGGCAAGAAGAAGTGAACAAGGGACGAAGAAGACAATGAACAGGGCAACCAAAAATGAAAATAATAATAATAATAATAAAAAAGAAATAGACGAAAATGTCCTAATCAGGCCACCGGAATATGCATCGGAGATGGATCTATTCATCAGCCGGCAAGTGAGGCCCTTCTTTGAGACTAAATGACCACTTTGGGTCATTCTTTGAGACAAACTTCACTTCATGTCCTCTTTTGAGAAAATGATAGTACTTTTGGTTCTTATTTGAGATTTTTCCAATTAAAAAAAAAAAAGGAAAACCTTGAATGATCTCGTCTCTAATTCAATAATTTTTTTTGTTCATGGTCACACTTCTCAAGGCCTTGCATCGGAAGCTACTCGTGGTAGCTTCCAGCTTCCACTTTTGCTCCTCTTTGTCATCATCGATCTCGACTATGGTTAGTATGGTCTGGTGGGCCAAGGCGGCATGGGACATCACCAGGAGGGCTTCAAAGATAGCTACTAGGGTTGCCAAGTTTGCCGATGCGGTTTGTTGCTTGTGGGCTCACAAGAGAAGAGAATTGTAATGATGCTTTTGTGTGCTTTGGTCAGTGAGACAGGTGGCTGGTTATAGTATCTATAGGAGACTTTGTAGGGTTTTAGTAGCTATCAGACATCAAGAGAGGGAAAAAAAGGAACCTACTGTTGAGATGAACTTGGGATGTGAGCTGACTTGGCTTGAAAGAAGAGAACGGCTTGCCCAAGCTTAAATGTCTTGGAATGGGTCCAAAACTCACTTTTTTGTATACTCATATTTAGTGGATTCATGCTACCCATTGAGAGGGTTCTTGGTTCTTATTAAATCTTGTCAGCTAAGCTTATACTAGTTGGGTTTCACTGCTATGTTAGATGTCGCACATCCGCAACACACTACACTATACTGCACTACACCCTACAGTGAATATAATTGGCAATTTCTTATTCCCCATGGCCAAGTCTCTTAACGGGGAGAGGGATGTACACGAGAAGAACAGAGAAAGCTGACTCACTTTAGTTTTGAATTGCGAATTTGTGATTACAACATTAGCAGAGATAACAAACACAATGAAACAATAATGCAATTGGTCGCCAAAAACGTGGTGTTCTGTCTATGATTTCCCAAGTAACTGTTCGTGAGTCTTCAAGCCACATCCGTACTGCTGCTGCTGCTGCTGCTGCTGCTACCAGTGTAAGGGCTTCAATCATCGTCTTTGAACTCTCTGTCCACCCAAAATATATATGAATTACATGAGCATCACCAACCTTATAAGGCCAACCAATTTGTAGATTCAGTCCTGATACTAATGGAAAATGCGCATTATGGTTCTGTGAACATTCCACGGCTAATAGGACTTCATATCCTACATCTCCTTCCACACAAGATTTAACTGCTTATTCACAGCATACAGACAGATGTTGATTTGTCACCTAGACCATAGCATGCAATTACTCGTGGTAGGGGAATCAAACCGAGATGCAGCACTATCCAGAAAGTGGTAAGGATGCCGTAGGTTCAGTCAGCTCGTTTGCACCGGGATGCGCTTGAAAGCATTCCCCTTTTTTATCATTTAATATTTGTCGTGGGACAGCAATAATTCTCTCTCTTGTGCGTGTAAGTCACTTAGCAAAAGAAGACAACTGTTTGAAGAATTTTGTTAACAAGTGACCCAACACCCAAATAAAGAGTAATTATCATTTGCAACGCACTCTCTCTCTCGTGTCATGTGCAATCAGTTCATTGCAAATGAGCATTATTAAGTATGACTATTGAGTGCTCAGAGGAACCCGTTAATAAAATCCTTTTTTGAGCTAGGTTTTGTTTTGTGCTGGAACTGAGTGCAACATCAGCAATGATTACTAGAATGAAGTAATTGAATCATCCATTTGTAGGATGTATGTCGTTTTCTTCCAGGATGTACGAGCACCTTAGGACTTGTGTTGATATCTTAGGTCCCGATATAAAGACTGAATCAGTGTACCCACTTTGAGGTTCACAAGGGGGTACACTAATGCAGTATATCCCTGCTGTTGTTGTCTGAATTTCTGTCATGATAAGGCCCGACAGATTCGTTGCCTATTTCAAGTAACTAATGTGGATGACTATAGCTTAAGCTTTGATCTAAAATCAATATCCAAGAGTTTTACTCCATGAGAGAATAAACAGAGATCGAGAGAAGCTTACCTGCGATCGAGGTATCTGGGTTGAATCCCAGATCCTTGACATGTGGTGCAAGTCAAAGAGCCAGCACCGTCGCAATTGATGCAGCGCGACACTTCCTTCTCGTCCCCTCCAAGTTCCACGGTCACAGTCCCGGTGCCTGTGCAGAATCTGCACCTTTCTGGAGATGGCAACACTTTCTCAGAATACGGAATGAAAGAAAATACGTTACGTCGAATTTGGACTTTAACTATATACAATAAACCGTGAGTTGCATCAGTCGGAATTAGATGCCAGCAAATCCACAACACCGACAGCTTCACAGCTAAAGCTTATATTTGGACTCCTTAAGAGTTCAATTTTCACTGTCATGTTTGAAATGAGAATCTTCTTCATTTTTCAAAGTCAGCAAATACATATACCATCATTAAAGTGCTCAATTGATCCTATGAAGCCAAAATGAGATCACTTTGGAGTTCACCAGGGTTCTAGCTCGAGTGAAGCAGTTAGAGTGGAGTTCAGCTTCAAATTCCCAAGAGCTCATAAAAGCATCTTCTAATGAAGATGGAATTAAGCGCCGCCACCCCAGAAAAAAAAGGAGATTATCCAATAGCACTCATCATGCCGCACAGGCGTGCATTCTAATACAGCTAAATGAGTTCCATTTTAAGGTAATCGACAAGAAAGCAAATCCTCGCCAAATAGAAAGTACCATCACGTAAGCAGCTCGCTCATGATCCAGCCAATGCAAACTACTTTCTACTTCTTAAGACAGACAAATGATTAAGCACTGACGTGTGTCTGGATCTATCGCGTCGGATCGTATTAGGAATGCAAGACTACTCAATGTTCTGCCATAAAGCAATGCAATTCAACGAGTACAGAACGACCCAAGAATCTTCATCAATTCAAACATGTTGAATAGTAACCTCAAGCATCAGGACGCTACTACTTAAGAATCAACACTATGTCAAAAAGGGGTATCCGAGATAGCTTACGAGCGCCGGATCCATCGCAAGGAAAGCACGGCTGCGTGTTATCTCTCTTGGCCTGAGAAGAAACACAAATTTTCAGCTCCGGAATGAGCACACGATCAAACAGCTCGAAGAACTCCATAACTTGTTCAAAACACATCGAATATTAGGGATGCAGAGAACACTCACAGCACTATCAATCTGCGACTCGTAGAACACCGGAACGCCGATACCGACGGCCACGCTCACGAGCCCCACCGATATGGCCACAACCTGGACACCCAGAAAAGAATTAAACGCCATTTCTGCAGCGGGAAACGAAAAGGGCAGCGGGAAAAACGAACGGTGTTCTGGTCGAGATCGACGGCTCTGATGCGCGGGTAAGAAAGGGGCGGGGAGGAGCGTTGGTGGGCTCCGGCGGGCTTGGCGGACAGGGAGGGGGAGCGCTTGAGCGGAGAAGAATGGAGGAACGGAGTCCGGAGGCGAGGGAGCGAAGGCGCGAGCGACATGTCTCTATAAGAAGGTTCCTGCTCCGCTCAATTCTCAGGCACGAGCGCAGAGAAGCATCGTTTCGCCGCTCTCCAAGAAAGCTGAGGCAGAGCGAAGCTCACCGACGCCACGAGTTTCGGAATTTCTGGATATGTGCGGCTGCTGGAGACGACTCTATCGCGATTGCCACGTGGCCATTGCCCCGGCACGGAGGAAATGGACATTTATCGCCTTTTCTCGCCTGGAATCGGCTTCAGCGGATTCTGGTCCATGGTGACCGTTGATTTTGCTATCGAGTCTAGGTGAGGCCCACAAAATCAACGTTGCGGATCGAACCAGATTCGGTGGGCTCGTGTCTAGGGAAGGGATTTCCGTCTCTTGCACTTAGCGCATCGTAATCATGTTTGGTAGTTGTCCTTAACTCGGGGTGAGGATGGTGTCGCGAGCTATCTCGCGAAACATAATCTAATTTTGGAAACTAGCCTTTTGAGTTATCATGATAAAAGTGCTAATTCATATCAATATATGGTTCAAGCATATTGTATCTTTATAATTTTTATTTTCCTCATGCTAAGTCCATTCATATTGTCTAAAATTGTTATGTCTAACATTGTCAACACTTCTCATGGGAAACAAGCAAAAGAGTGACCCACCAAAATTAACAAAGTTAGCATTTGTCCCTTATAGATGTATAGCTCGAGCACAAGTCCGCTCAATCGAAAGAAACACGGAGTGATCACCATTTGTTTATAGGAGAGTGCTTCAATGAGGTGTGGCTCTTAATAATGGTGCATTTGGTAACGTTTCTGTTTAAAAATTGTTTTAGAAAATAGAAATAGAAAAAAGTGTTTACATTAGGGAATATTTTTGAACAAAAACGCGTTTGAAATGCTTCCGAAATATAAAAAGAATAGAAACATGTTTGGTAAATTTGTGTAATTTTTTTTATTTCTTTTAATTTTTTAATATTTTTATTTTATTTTTTCTATTTTCTTTCTTATTTTTCTTATTTCTTTTTCCTTTTTCTTTTTTTCTTCTTTTGGTCGGTCACGGCCTTGGCCATGGCTTCCGGTGACCGCCGACGAGGGCCGCAATGCTCCGGCGAGGTCGCCGGCCCTCGACGGTGTCGCCGGCCCTCTTTGGCCGGTCTGTCGGCCATGGCCGAGGCCGGCGACCGGCCAAAGAAAAAAAAAAAAAAAAGAAGAAAAAAAGAAAAGAAAATGAAAGAGAGAAAAAGTGTTTCTAAATTTTGTTAAGAAACAAAAAAAAATTTTTTTTTTTTTTTGTTTCCATTCTGATGTATTTCTAAACAAAAATAATTTTGGAATAAAAACGCAAACAAACGCATTTTTGTTTTTTTTTTGTTCTCAAGAATAAAAATATAAAAATTTGTGTTCCTTGGAACAAGAACATTTTTTACCATGCAGACCCTAGGCTTTCATTTTAGCGGAAGGTGTGGGAACAATGAGCTGACAATGACAAGTACATCATACCTGACGTCTTATGCAACATGAGAAAAGGCAAAATCTTGATTTTTTTTCTTTTAAAGAATTTTGACTCGGATGGATCAAATTTACAAGTTACAACCTTGCTAGTGTACTTAAAACAAGCTTGGCCAAGAGATGATCAATCATCTAAAAAGATCAATCTACACAATTCATTTTCGAGATGATGGTTGGGCATATAAACACGACTCACTTATGAGAATATTACATACGGCCTATCACATCATTTGGTACTCTCGATATTCAAGCATTACTCTTGCACCAGGCAGTCAACGCAATAAGTAGTGGGCTTGGCCCATCATTGTGACCATTCCTGCGATAATCTAGATCTGGGTTGAAAGCAAGTAATCTACATGGCCCAAGCGGACATTGAATTTTCTGGCTTCCCTTCATTTTTTAATCTTTCCCCCAAACCACAACCATGAGATTTACTGTGCTCTATAAGTTATACGACAGGCTTTTGGACCTTGGCTATAAGATCTTTCAGTAGCTCCTAGTATGAAATCACAACTCGAGAATGGGTCAAGGAGTGGATCATCCAACAAGAGGTCAGAATTAGCGGCTTCCGTATGTTAACTTTAGCGGAAAGTTAATCTAATTTACTGAGCTTTGACATTGCCACAGGTATGGATGAGTTGCTTTGGGCTTGTGATTATCAAAGTGCACTGGTCTGCACTTTTCCTGTAAGTTTCACAATCGACACTCTCCTTCGGCGAGCCAAAGTCGAAATGAACGGGATCCTAGGCGCAAAGAGTGGCAAAGCGAAAGGGGGAAGCCAATCAGCAATCAGTAATGTGGTCCAGAAAGTTTCTACCAGCCCCTGTGCAGGAGCTCTATTTCTTGTGCAGCATGATTATAAGTACTAATCAGGGCACATGATTTCTAGGGCCTCTCCATTTTAACTATACCCAGTTCGTGAACCAAAAAAGAAAAAAAAAGAAAAAGAAGGTGATTAAACGATCGTGATGTACTCAAAACCGGGTATTAATCCACTAATTAATTGTTAACATGCAGTGGAATTTTCATTCAGAAGGTCATCATAACAAGCACCTCATTTCACGGATCAAAGATTTCACTCAGCATCTCCTTCATTCTTCTGTCGTTCTTGCTGCAGTATCTAAGAGAGACTAGACAGTAGACACGGGCAGCCTTTTTTCCTCTTCCTTTCTTTCGGGGTTGTGGGGGACGAAAAGGAAAGATGAAAGCGACGTGCCAACAGACACATATAATTAGGAGCACATGAAGGAATTACACCTGCTGGCGAACTGGCGATCATTGGCATTGTACACTCGTCCCCAGTGAACTGTCCCTTCGAGGAAAGCTACGCGTTTCTCGGAGGATCCACCACCATGTTCCGCTCGACCGAGCTAGGTGGTCCTTGGCCTGAGTACCTCAGTGCCATTTCGACTCCCAGTAGGTGCTTGCATATACCTGGCTTCCGCTATCGCTAAGCTTGGGTTGAAGTGTAGTTGCCACGAACAGAAGACTTTCTTTACCTACGACAGGACGACTATACTTTCTCTCCCTTTGACTATGCATGAGTGCATGAACTCGTTCCGATGTTTTGTGCATTCTATAAAAATTGTAAAAGACAGCACGTCACACGCTCTCGAACCTACAAAATAGTAGTCTTCCCACAATGTTTCTGCGCTCGTCCTAAAGAGAACGACAATTACTGCTGCTGCTGCAGCTCCTCCTCCTCCTCCTCCTCATCTCTACTGTGCTGATGTTGTGCTCATGTTGGTGCTCATTTGCGCAATGTACCACGCCATATAGCATTGCGGGAGCATAGCACCGTCCTGAAGGAATTTTCATCGCGCCTAGGTCGCATTCAATGATCGCACAAAACGCCAACCACAATAAGACTGGTGACTAGGCCATGTTTAGAAATCATGGGAATCGACGGAGGCCGTTGTGTGCCAGAAGTCGACTCTCACCCGAAATTGATCGACCAAGCCATGAGCAAGTTGAAGTCGGATCGACCGGGCTGAATCAACCAAAGAAGGCCGGCTAGACCTAAATATGCCTTACATCCTCCTCACAAAAATTTCGAAATTTACCACAGCTCCCCTCCTCCCCAAACATACCATAGACTCTTTCGGCGCCATTCTTAATGAGCCTATCCATTCTACTTTTTTACGTTAATTACAGTAAATATGCGGATCCCGAGTCCTGTTCCCTCTTGAGTTTCCCCTAGTTTTCTTGCACAAGTGATAAAGTCACCGTAACAAAAAAGAAGATCAAATCCATATCCATAGATAGGAATAAAGGCCTTTTCCCAAAGTCATGAACACAGTGAACTGTTTTCTTTAAAGCACGATTCCGCGCCCAATTATTGTCACCTTATAAAAGGACTCCCGTCGTGACTAGGCTTGTCAGAAGAATTAGAGAAATTAAACGACACAAAAGCCGCGATTAATTATATTTCAACTAATCGACCTAATACTTTGGACTAATGGTGATTGGTGGGGGAGCACCAAATTGTCCTGACGCACTTGCTTTTTAAATCCATAATAAAATATGGCGATCGACGCACCAATGTACATATAAGTAGATGAATCGTGTACGAAATTAACCTTATATGGGGGCTTATATTCTATGATCGTGATTAAAAGTATATTATTATATATGGTACGACGTAGGGTTAGGACATAAAAAATGGTACTAGTGCCGCAAGAACACGGGTCACATGCTCTCAGGAAAGCAGTTCAACCGAACCGACCTTTTCATGCATTTAAGAATGGCATGTTGTGTCAGTCGACTGGCTTGCAATTAGGCCTTCTTTTTTACGGTGGGGACGACGCCAACGGGAGCTCGGAATCGTTACATACGTCCCCTCTCTTCTTTAGCTTATTCAATCTCTACGGCCAATCATTGGGATTTGCCTCAGTGGCCACCCTTCCAACATGGAAGGGGGAGGTAAGGGGTTCAAATCCCCACATTCTCGGAGGGATGGGGTGGGAACGCGTAAGTTTCAGGAGTGGATTTCGACTCTCATGCCCTGTAAGAGGCAGGACAAAAGTGAGAGTGAGTATAGAGTAGAAATAGAGTAGAACTGACCAAAAAAAAAAAAAAAAATCTCTATGGCCTAAATTCAACTCGAAAACATGAGAAATTAGCTAAAAACCCAAGTTTTTTTTTTTTTTTCCTATTCTACTCTACACTCACTCGCAGAGGCCTCTCTGCCGTGGGCCGCAACCCACTCTCGAAACTTACGCGTCCCTACCCCATCCCCCGAGAATGGGGATTTGAACCTCACCTCCCCTTCCATTGGAAGGGGCGCCACCGCAACCCCAGTTTAGGAGTATTTATTTATTTTCACTAAAGGCTCTAATAAGATCTATTTTTCTATTAACATAAACAAGTTTGGAACAAAAATCTATTTGATAATGCAATTTCATTTTCTAATTATGAAACAAATTTTTAGTCAAAAAATAATTGAAATAGAAATAAAATAAAAAAATTTCTCATTACTTGCTGTTGCTACTAGTTTGCTGCCCATTTGTCGTTGCCTCCCCTCACTGGCTGCTTAGGAAGGATAAATTTTGTGTCGTTATTAATGAATTTTTGTTTTATAAATAAATAAAAAAGGTAAGACCCAAGGGCCAGTTGCTTCTTCATTTAATGGGTACCCAGTCTCTTTTAAATTCGTGTTATTATCAAATGCGTATTTTTGCTCAAAATCTCGCTTAGGAAATAGAAATAGAAATAAATAACCGACTAAAAGTTATGTTTAGAAACAAAATGGTTATCATTTACACTCTAGATATTTTGCATCCGATTGAGATGAGGAGATTGAGGGTAATACAAACTTTCTAACTTCGTCCCCCATCTCCTTATTTTTGGGAAAATCTGACGTTATGCAACATCATTTACGTCTTCCCTCTTATTAGGGTAAAAAGAGATTTGAGACCCCCCCAAGAGCGGTGAAGCAAAGAGAAGAAGGTCCCCGACTCGGGACAAAAGTGAAAAAAGAAGGAAGGGGTGGTACGATTTGAAGTTACGACAAGGGAGTGGACCCGTCTAAGGTGGGGTGAAAAGTAGCATTATCAAAAACTTTGTGGGGGGCAATTTACGTGTGTTTTCATCCACCTGTACAAAATCTAGTCGTTAGTAGTGTCCATAGCCATTACACGCTCTTGTCCCCCCCTAATGGAGCCCACCTCCCTTTTTCCGCCCTCCCAATTTATCATCCCAAATGACACGAAATCTAAGCCTTGATGAAGGCAATCACGACAAAATATTAAGATTTCACTTTATATTATGACCGTTACATTTCGATCGGGATCCCGCCAATTCTTCCGCAAAGCACCGACATAGCTCCATACATGACAAATTGACAATGACATGATGTTTAATGATGTTTAGAACGTGAATGATGATCATTTTATTTTTTAGTGTAATTTTTTACTTTTATTTCTATTTGTTGAACGAATTTTCGAACAAAAATATGTATTTAATAAAGAACATAAAATTTTTGTTTCCAAAATAAAAATTTATTTGATAATAATATAAAATTTCTCTCTTTTAAGTAGTCGGTGAAGAATAGCGAATGGAGAATTGGCAGTAGAGGATAACGGACGGCGTAACATGAAAGATGATGGTCAATTAGTAGTGAGAATAAGTATAGTTCATATTCCTATTTAATGGAGCAAAGAAAAGAAGCAAAAGGTACGTATTCTTTCAATTAATCCAATCAGCGTACATATCAAATGTCAAATGACATGTTTAGCATGATAGCTGCTCGATTGCCATCCGGGGAGATGAGGGAGAGCCTAATCACGTAAAAGAGCAGCAATCGGGTGCGAGCACGGTTTATCCCGCCTCACGTCAACCGTCCGTTGCAAGGGGAGCGTCGATCTCTAGCCGTCAAATCCACTCTACCTCCACCAGTCGGCACCATCATCATCATTGCCTTCGATCCATAACGCGCATCTTCCATTTATAAGCCCTCTCCCTCTCCGGGCCCACCACCATAAGCTAGTCCACAGCCCACAAAAATAAAAATAAAAAAATTATTTAAAATATGAAAATCGGGTTAGGGAGTTACGTATTATTTTCGGATGACGTCCCCGAGGGCATTTTCAAAAACTTCTCAGAAACGGTGCGGGATTCTCTCTCTATCTCTTTCTCTCTCTCTCACCGTCTGCACTCTCCGGAGGGTGCCCTGCCTCGCCGCCGACGCCGCAACGGTTCGCCGGAGCGCCTCCGCGGTGCCGGTCCAGACCTCCCTCCGGCCACTCCCCTCGCTGTCATTGCCGATTTGATCTCGATCACTGCATACACCTCCGTCGGCGGCGAGCTCTCGCGCTCGTTTCGACGTTCGGCGTCTCTCCTTCGCCCTGGTTCGCTGGAGACTGTAATCGGAGGTGCGAAGTCATTTCCGAGCCGGAGTTCCATTTTCTACGGTGCGGTAGTGCGTTCGGGGTAGTTACTGTGAGGATAACTTGCTGAGTAGATTTGGGCGAGATGAGTCGTGGCAGTCTTTCGTTTTCTCTTGCAATGGCTGTTTCGTGCTTCCGGATTCATATTAGTCGATCTGGATCGAGGCGTTTGGGATTCTCATTCCTTAGTCGTGTTCTCGAGTTGAGCATTTTTCGGTTGCGTAGGGGACTCCGAATGGTTTTGAGATATTCTGGCCAATTTCTTGCCCTAATCCTTTTGGGTTCCTGTGGCTATTTGTTCATTTGCTTTCTCGAATCTCGGCATTCTCGGATTTTCTGGGGCTCAAGCTATCCGGATGCCGGGAAACCGAGAGAGCAATGTCTTTGCGGCTGCGGCTTCCATTTCGCCTGTTAGATTTGGATTCGGCTCGATTGAACTCTTAGGCGCACTGTGGAGAGAAATTTCTCTGTCCTGAAGAGGCCTAAACGTGTAGTTTGGCTTGGAAAATCGAGTTCTTCGCAGCGTAGTTAGGGCCTTACTGGTTGAGAAATTGATATTCATCATGATTTATATGTCTATAGAGACCTGCAAACGTTTTAATCTCAGCTAGGCTCTGTATTTTATGTGATTGAAACTGAGCTATTTTTGGTTTCTCCGCGTGTATGTAGGTCTACAATATGATTGGATCCTTTCTTACCAGAGGACTGGTGTATGTATTCGGCTAATCCTCCCTTCTTTCTTTTTCTTGGAAATTTGTGAAGGAACTTATTGGTTTGATGGTAAAATATTGACTTTTAGCTCTTGCTCTCGGACAGATTGGCCTTTGGCTATGCCTATCCGGCGTATGAGTGCTACAAGACCGTCGAAAAGAATAAGCCAGACCTCGATGGGCTTCGCTTTTGGTGCCAATACTGGTATCTGGCCTTTGCTGAAATTGCTTTTTGTGTCCTCAACGTCTGTGGGAAATTTCTCTCGTTGTTGATTTCTCTTGCTTATGAGCTGCAGGATTTTAGTAGCTCTCTTGACAGTTTGCGAGAGAGTTGGCGATACTTTTGTTTCATGGTAGGTGTTCAGTCAGCATCCGGAGTGCTTTTTTGGTTCTTCGACTGCAGTCACTGGGTTCTTATCTGGTCTCTGTCTTTTCTTTGTTTCCTATTGAAGGGTTCCTATGTACAGTGAAGCCAAGCTGGCGTTCTTTATATATCTTTGGTATCCTAAAACGAGGGTACGTAACTTTCTTGACATTGGTGGCATATTGATTCGTTTCTATTTAAATTCTTGTTTTTGATTTCTTTTGCCTTTTTCAATTACCAAGTCTGTCTTTGATCACTCAGAGTCAAACTCGGTAGAACCATATGATCTTATCTTTCATGTGTGTTTTTGACAGGGAACAACCTATGTCTATGATTCGTTCTTCAGACCTTATGTTGCAAAGCATGAGAATGACATTGATCGCAACTTGCTAGAACTGAGGACTCGAGCTGGAGACTTTGCGGTTATGTACTGGCAAAGAGCTGCAAGCTATGGTCAGACAAGAGTTTTTGACATTTTGCAGTTTATAGCTTCTCAGTCGACACCAACGCCACGCCCTGCCCAGGTATACGTAAATGCCCTACTTTTAATCAAGCAAGTTCTGTGTGCTGCAAAAATATGGACTCGACAGTTTCTTTGGAGATCGGACATCATGATGTCACACTCTCAAGTGTCAGAAAAGATGCTAAGATCTTCTATGTTTATGATGGGAATCAATGATGTGAGATTTCCTTTAACGCTTTTAGCAATATGTCATACTGAAGTTTGATGTAAGAAAATTTCTGATTTTCTGTGGTTAACTACGCGAGATTAAGTAGGTGCTTTGATCTTCTAGGCAGCAGTTTAACCGGGCGAGTTTCTTTACTTTCCTAGAAGACCGCAAGAGTCATTTCTTTGTATCCGAATCATGAACAGGTTGCTGATCCATGAGTTGTGGTGTTCTTGTCATAATACATTCTAAGACTGTTTTAACTTTAAACTTGCGAGATTAAATCAGGAATCATATCAAACTACACAAGATGCTTTTGTTTTAGGCAATAACTATCTGATATTGTGAGTTACAGCCACCACAGCGAGGTAATAGACCTCGCCCGGCGCCTTCTGCTGTGAATCGCCAACCCACTCCTAAAGTTCCGGTTGAGAACGAGGAGCCGCCATCCCCCACTTCAAGTACATCATCAATGCAGGAGCAAAGGGACGTGGCGGAAGTGGCAGGTCCTTCGAATGTGCCCAAAGCAGTTCCTGCTCCATCAGCTCCACCAGCTACGAAGATGGCCCCGGTTTCAGAAGATGCCACCCAAGCCACATCTAGCGAAGCTGCAGCTAAACAGATTGAAGTTCAGCCATCTACCTCGACTGAAAACAGCAATCCTTCCTCGAAAGAAACCATCATGGAAGGGACAATTTACCGAACACGTGCCAAAGTGAGGAAAGCCCGTTCTGTCCCTGTCAGAAAGGAAACGGATTCGGAGACTCTTGATGTTGGCTTGCAGAAGAAGTAGAATTTGGTTGGTTGGTGGTGGACCAGAACTGGTTGTGGAACTGAATGATGTTGATGTAAATTTGTTATGCCGTGGCTCTCATTCTTTACATTGCTTTTGTTTTTGGACATGCCCTCACTCATAAAAGGAAAGGGGACTTTGATATTTTCAGTGGCGTTGCTGAGACGAGACCAGATCTCTCTCTTTAATTGATATCACGGGCGGTGCAATTTTTGCTGTCGGGCAGTTGCTTCTCGTGACATTGTACATACGAGGTTTATCAATCTTTGCCTTGGCTCTAGCTTCTGGTCCTTACTTCATACCCGAGAGGATGCTTGGAACGCTGTCGAAATGGGGAAACGAAAATGCTTCGTGATAGCTTATTAGTAAGGGGGCAGGATGGCTTTTATGGTGGTCGTTGACTTGCACGGGTCGCATTCTGACCTTGAAATGATTTTAGGAGTCCCAGGTCGTCATCGGAATCATCTAATGATTGCGTGTACGTCGTCGAACTGGAATTTCTCACTAATTCTCGCACTTGGTTAGAAAATGTAATGGTCTTGCTTTTTCTATTATCCCTTTGAGGTTGGTCGCTGTCTAGGCTGTTGGATTGCGATTGCGGTCGTTGAGCGCTTGCGGAGTCTTTCCATATATGTCCATTTTCGAAGCACTTTAAGCAAGTAGTCCATCAATTGGATAATGGAACCTTCGCCAATAAAAGGGAAGACTAATCGTAGATGGAACCAACGGCGGACGAACAAGAAGTAGACCGGCAATGAGATAAATTCCACACGATCTCGGCATAAGGGGGTGCAGCAAAATAAAAAGAACAAAATATTCAGATGAAATTTCATATGCTACTACGACGTGAGATATACTTAAATCACCACGCATATAGTTATTAGTATGATATCTATGGATTAATTGAGGGAGGTATTGTCGGTTTTGAGTCATCCCATACCAAAGATCACCCATATTGATAGTGCTTGCACAAGCTTAATTATCACCATTACATCAAAACGCATTTCTATGAGTGTATAATAATTTTCACATATATATCTCAAAAATACTCTTCCCTATTTGATACACAATTCCATTCATTACTCCTTATCTAAACTCTCTAGCCCTGATGACCACTGCCGGCCCTCGTCTAATCGAATCGTTAAAATTAGGATTTTGAATTTTTGGAGGGGCACTTTTAGGCGTAGAACATAACCTTTATTTTTTTGCTGAAAATACAGCCCAAATTGCATGATCATTGGACTATGGCTCGAATTCCACACACCAGTCCCGCCACCAAATTAACAGCTCTCAACATCTCACGTCCTTCTCTACGAAAGCTTATCAAACACATTAAGAGGTTGTCACTAATGTTTGAAGACAGAAAATTTAATTTACTTCCAGTCTCGGACCGACGCCACTTCTTGGTGATGCGAACGTCCCTTCCTCTTGGACAAAATCTCTCCGAGCAGAGGGATCAATGGCTTCTTCTTCTTGGTCGTCTTCTTGTTCCCTATCGAAGGATGTCCCTGCCAAGCTTCGTTGTCGCTCTGTGGAGTCGGCACTCGGTCGGCGGCAAACGTCACATACCTCTTCTCGGCAAAACCCGTCTTCTCGTCGTCGAACCACAGCGCTTCTGCACGCTCGGACTCGGTCGGAGCTTCGACAGGCTTGACGTCTTTGAAATCGTCTTCTTCTTCTTCTTCCTCTCCTTCCTCCTCCACCTCTTCCAATTCGGGTATCACGTTGATGGGGTGCTTGTAGGGTTGGTGCTTCTTGAGCCGCGCCAGCTCTTGCCTCGTGCGTTCGAGCTCTTGTTGCAGGGAGGACAGGGCGTTGGCCATTCGCTCGCCTTCTTCTCTCGCCTGCTCAAGCCTTTGCTTGGCTTCTTCCAGTTCTGCTGTGATCCTCCCAATCCTGGAGGCTCCTCCTCCAATCTAGAGGTGTAACCAATAATTTCTGATTACTAATTTCAATCTACTTAACCAACTATCCGATAGCGAAGCTACCCTATATTGTTAGTGGAATTATCACACTATCTAGCTATGCATACTTTACAATAATATCCATAAATAATAAATATATGTATAGCATTTAATATGTCAGATTAACGTATCTTTCTCTTTATCAAGTGGACCAGACTTGGTCGCAAAAGAATAATAATGTAAGTTAATTTTATTAGCAAAGACAGTCCACTTGGAACCGATTTGTTTGTAAGGTACAATTTAGATGCTTGCTTCTGATTGCATCCACTTATCGCTGACAGGAATCAGCCAAACTGAAAGCCAAAGTGACTATTGATCCCCCAATAAAGTTCAAGTTGAGTAATATTCCATGTCTTGCTAGAATAATGAAGTTCAATTGAGGCAAGATGGCTAATAAAATGTGCATCTTGAACGATTAGACTTTGATTACCCGTTGCGATACGTCGAGAGACGGTTGTGAATTTATTTAAATTAGCAGATAATGGTCATTGTCATTTCCTGTTGTTTGATCCCTTTCAAAAGAGTTCAAAGTTCCAAAAAAATGTCACCATCAATTAACACGGCAATCAGTGACCAGATGTAATGATTTGTATGACCCGGCATTGGAGCCAGCTTAAAGTAGAAGAAGCACTCATGATGTGTGGTAATGAAGTAGACATAAGACCAGGCAGCAAAGTGACAGTAGTTTGTGAGGAAATCAACTGAACGAGAGATTGCGACATGTTCAACAGGAGCTTCGAACTTACGTCTTTGGTTTTGTTGCCGGCGTAGACCTCCCCAGCCAAGACCCGCTCGCCGAACAGCGAGACCGCCTCCCTCACCGACCGGAAAGGCGGTCTTGTATCGATCTCCGCCCTCTCTTTGTCTCCTCCAGAGTCCATGAACGCAAGTGTGAATGTGTGTGTGTGTGTGTGTGAAAGAGAGAGAGAGATGGTGAAAGGTGGCAACAAGGATGAGCTTTTTATTAAGTTTTCAAGAGAAAGAGAGATGGGAGAGGAAAAGGAGAGAACGGTGGTTGCAGGTTGTGGGAGAGATATTTGGTTAAGGCAAGGGAAGGGAGCAACAAGAATATCGGCGAGAGAGGAGGCTCCTTTCCTTGGCGTCCACTTCACTGGAATTCTGTTAAAATTTTTCCCGAAGATGAACAGGGGTGGTGGGTCAAACGTCGTCTTCATCTTACGGTTCTCTCTGGTGGGCTCTTCATCAGCTCTATGTATGCAACGTGCATGTATATATACACACACACATGTATATGCGGAATATTTCCTTCAGTAGTCGTGGTGATTTAAGTGCCTGATCTTGCATTACAAAGGAACCTTACTGCTACTTAGTGAAAAGATGGTGATATTTTCAGAATTTATTTTTCAGGAAGTCATTTTCCTGAAAATAATCCTATTTTCTTATGTTTTGCTGAAATTTGAAAATAAACTAGAAAATGTTTTCCACCATTTGAATAAGAAAATCTTTTTTTGCATGCATTCATTTTTACTAATTTTTATTGTTTTATTTTTTAAATCTATTTATTTATTTATTTTTTTTGCTTCTTCCTTGGCCTTGGCCGATTGCTAGCTATGGTGATTGCCGGCAACCGGACATTGGTGAGTTCCAGCCTTGCCCTAGGCTAACAAGTCTTGAGCTGGCCTATGGCCAAATGCTAGCCGTCGCCATTGTCAACAACCAACCAAGGTTAAGGAAGAAAAAGAAAATAAAAGAAAAAAGTTAAAAAAAAAAAAAAAACCTTGAGTAAAACCTTGATTAAAAAAAAAAAAAAACATAAAAATAAAGTGAAAATGTGTTTTGTGAAAGAAAGTACGGTGGAAGAAGTTTTCACTTTCTATAAATAGAAAACATTTCCCTCACTTTTGAAAGTATTTTTCCAATAAAGGAAAACATTTTCTTTTGACTAATTCATTTTTCCATGAAATAAATACTTAAAAATGTGAAAACATTTTCTGCGAAATTATTTCCGTGAAATGAAAGTAGCCTTAACATGAGTACAAGCCCCTTCATTAAATTTTTCTTGTACTAATGATGAAACACACCTTTTAAGTACTCAAAGTTAATTGACCAAAAATAAAGTACTCAAAGTTATGATTTTTTTATTTATTTGTTTCTCTCTTTGCCCTTTTAGCCATCAAATGGTGACCTGTTCATATCATGGATTACGGCAATTACCGATGGTGGAGTCACCACGCTTGCTTTGTAATGGTCGTAGTCGAATCATGGGAGCTGCTTTCCAGACCTAAACTTGGTAAAAAGGCTCTTATATCATAGGTGTTGGTATGGGCAAAATTCATCTTCATAATTCCGCCGAAATGCTAAAGAGTCTTCCTGGGGGCACATGATTACCGAGCAAGAGGGAAGAACCATCCTCAAGCCAGAGCCTTTAAGCTAGAGAGAGAGAGAGAGAGAGAGAGATCAAAGCCAAAATGAAGAACCCCTTTAGGCGGACAATCTGCAGGCTCTCATGGAGTGAATTGGAAGATCCTCTGGTATTCTCCACTTGCCTAGAGCCCAAAAGAGAGCGACGTCTCAACTGAAGCAACTCGATTGTCGTCATTGGATTCCTCATTCTGACTTCACTCATTCATGTATTGTGAGATTTTGTAAGATTACTGCCAACTATTCTAAAAGCTTTAATAATTAGATAAAGGCGTGTAGTTTATTATTTAAATATTCTCGTTATATAATGTAGGATTTTATAAGACCACTGCAAAGTGTTCTAAAAGCTTAAGCAATTAGATAAAATGTGGTTTATTATTAAAATATTAACACTCTCCTTCACACTTAATTTAATCTGAAAATTTAATTGGAGAGGCAAATGGTACTTGATAAGATTTGAACACAAGATCTTTACCTCTAAATACTATAAAATGAATCATAGTTCACTTGTATTGCTTAACGTATAGTACGAATATATATACAACATAGTGCCTAAAAAAAGAAGGAAAATATCTATGCAATATTTCTAGCTAATTCTAAGAGATACACCAACTATTATGCTAAACAAAAAATAAAAAGTAAATCCAAATCGATTATAAGAGATACACCAAATATTATAAAAAAGGAACATAAATCTTTAGCAAATCTTCCGTTCATATGTATGTTTTTATTTTCCTTGAAATGCTACGCTCCATGCTAAATTTCAGTTGAGTTTTTAACCAGAATCTAATATAATACGATAAATTTCTTTTGGCGACAAAATGCGATGCGATAAGTTTCAATGAATTTAACATTACACGTGAGTTTTGTTGTTGTATAAAGAAGCAACGAGAAATGTTGATCCGGGATACGCTCAATTAGATACCAATTGAAACCCGGGAGTATCCACAACAACATCACTTCATAAGAATGTTAAACCTACCTACCACACGACATCTCTTCTCATCATAATTCATTACCATGAGGAACGTAGCCTTTTTAGCCCCTAACTCAAAGCTGATCGTCATCAAAACATACACATTTGAAATATATGAAAATCCGATCCTCATCGAAATATCTACAAGTGAAATATATCTAAGGTTTTGCAAAAAGAAATGTCCTACCGTTTGACTATTGAAAATTCAAGCTCTCTCTACTTAAGACTCCATACAAGCATTTCAGCATTTGAAGAATCGTTCCTCTTCCTCCGACTCTTCCTTCAGCAGCTTTAGTACCTCTAAAAAGGTAATCAACATGAGCCAGAGTGCCTGACCTGTCCATCATATGCAGAACAGCAGGGACAAAATGGTTCTATAGGTAGATAAGATTAACTAAAGTTTGCAGAAGCCGTTGAAGTATAAGAGCGAAACTGTAGCTTCTCCCGCGGCCGAACGAGATAAGAACTCAAAATACCGAGAGAGGGATCTTTTCAGAGGTTGAGCCACCTCTTATGCCGTCTAATTTTATTAATCTCGCTGATGAAGCCTCAACTTTTCTCAAATCAATCTGCACTTCTGCGCTTCTTATAAGAGTCAAGTTATGGTGACATTGATTATGCCCCACTTGCATACAAGCGCGTCCTCATTATTCACCACTACTTCAACTGGTCGATAATGGCCACTGATCAGAGTCCAACGCCCATTGTCCATGGGAGCTCAATTTCGATTTGCTTATCTCAAAGTTGAAGAGCATCCAGCAACTCAATTCAAAGTCGCATACCCCACTTCAAAGGCGCTCGTTGCACAGTAGCTGCAATGGCAATGAGCCACCGGTGTAAAACCGGGCCGTGGTCTCTTGGTATACAGAGTGGGGATGGTGTTCTTGCCTTTTTGTGCCGTGAGGAGGTACTGACGAATTAAGGGAAGGAAGCCGGTGATGAAGATGATTTGGCATGGGAGCGTATTTAGGGCCGAGTACTTCAAGCGCGGAAGGTGAAGGAGGAGGGACTGCTTGAGAACGTGGGATCAGGGTAGGACACCCTCGTATTCCACCTTGCCAACCAGGATACTGAGCCATGGTCTTGGAATTGGCCACAGCCACAGGCTTGCACTGAGCTGATACTTGGGCTGCCCAAAGCAGCTGTTGATGTTGTTCCTTTGCCGAAAACATTAGCCCGTTAAGCGCAGACGGAGATCCAGAACTGCCAAGGAAGCCAGGTAGCTGCATCTGGCCCTAGAACAAAATTGCAAGCTGATTGTTGACATATTGTGACACAATTATAGACAATGAATGAATGTTCCCAGCAAGAAGCTAACCTGCTGCAATGCTACTGCTGAGAGCTGGTCGCAGTAAGTAGACAAATAATGATTTTGACCAGTGGAGATATGTCGTTGAGTAAGAGAATCGACAAAAGGAAAACTGAGTTGGGAGCGAGCTTCTGACTTGTCTACTCGTCCAGCACTACCACTGGTATTCCTGGAATTTACCCCACCACCTCCAGCAGACAGAGACAGGAAATCGAAAGTCTGCAGAGACTGATCAGGAATAAGGATGAAGGGAAAGAAGGAGAAAAATGGAAAAGGTTAATGAAAGAAGACATGATGAGCTGACCAGCTTCTCTGATTTGGGGACTATTGAAGGTGGACATGCGACCTGCCTATCTTGAATGTGGTTCGTTGGCAAGAGAGCAACACTTCTAACCTCGTCAATTCTCCTTTGAGTGTACGACTCTATGCCAGAAGTGGAAAAGCCTCCATGAAACCCATTAAGGTTGGTTTGGGCAAATTGTTCCTGCTTCCTGTCTTCGTCTTGTTTTATTTTCTTAGGCTGTAACAGGCTGTCTTTACTCTTTTCCGTTTGTAATAAACGAATGAGATGACATATCTGCACATGAGCTGCACATCTCTTCCAAGGCCTTTTATCAGCTGGGGTGGGGAAAACCTGTGAAACATGTATCATTCAGCTAATCAGCCAATTACACCTCAGAAGCAAATGAGATCAATGCAAATGACATGTCCTTTTTCACCTTTTGGGTTGACAAGCATGTATTCACTGAGCCTGGCTTCGTAAAACAGGCAGCAGCATCCAACCAGGGAGGAATCTTGACTGGACGAGACCTGTGTGGTGAAAGAGAAAATGAGAATAAAAGAGGAATAGACAAAAGAATGGAAAAGAAGCTGATGGAAAGATATGGATTGGGAACGGCCAATATAGAAAAGGTAAAAGAACTCACCGCAAGAGAATGTTGGCCTCATTAGAAGTTGTAGATGACGTGCACAGTGACCAGGTGGTACCTTCAATCACAGAAGCAACTACTTATTCTCATTACTAAAAGCTCAGTTAAAACTACTAAACAAGATAGAGAGACATTCACAATCCTACATACAATCATTCTTGGAGTTCTTAAACATGTCCCGGTGCTCCAATTGGTTTCCAGTAATTGCTGCCTGAAAATGTAATTTTGTGATTATTTTATTTTCAACAAAAGTCTCTCACTATAGAAAGATCAAACAAGATTATCATGCTCACCATGGGGTAATTATTTTCTTGCTTTCCCAGAGAGACTGAGGGAGCCATCTCATCAGACTGCTTAAACCTGAGAGTACAAAGAAGAATTTCAGGATGGAGAGAGAGAGAGAGAGAGAGAGAGAGAGAGAGAGAGAGAGAGAGAGAGAGATTGTTAGCCGGAAGACATCTTACCGATAGGCAAGGCCAAACTCAGTTGTGAAGCTTAAACCACAAGCACTGTGCAATTTCTCACAGCTTTGTTCACTCTTAGACCATGGAGGTGTTTCTTGCAGTTTAGCTTCAGTAATACTATTGGAACCATCAAGGTGGTCAGTGCTGCTGGGCAAAACGGGTTGTTCAGTAAAATTAGGTTCACTCAAAGAAATGGTCTTTGTGGTTTCTTTAGATGATTTCTCGTCGTTATCTCTAGCAGCCAGGACATCCGAGTCCAACTCTCCTTGTGCAACTGTGGAATTTGGTAATTGGCACATCAGTAAATGCACTAAAAGATAAAATAATCTAAAGACACCGGACAAGATTATTATGGCAAACCTTTTGAAAGTGTTGAATTTTCTGTAACTTCAGGGACAGCTCCACAATGACCATCTTTCAAAGAATCACCGCCGAATGTGTTATCATTAGTGGCATTGTTGGGAGATATACCAGCCAATGCATACAAGGCCTCGGCCACTTCCTCCTCATCTTTTGTGATGGACCCAGAAATAGCAGCTCTTGGGGACCAGCCCGGATTTCTTTCCTTCTGCAAAGTTATCCGTTAGAAGTGTAATTGGTCCCAAGAATCTATAGTCGCAAATAGAGCAAAAGTATGCAGAAGAATCCATAGAACCAGCTTTGAGTGTTAAGAAAAAGTGAATGTTCTATCTGGTCTTTGATTAAGTTCTCCACAAAAGAAAAGGACAAAAAAAGGAAATGCACTAAGTTTACAGCTCACTTTGAACTTCTTTACGCCATTCTTTTTGTGTGATTCGCCTCCACGCACTGAATGGCTCGTCTTCTTCGAATCAGGCAAAGTTGGAGAGAGAGATTCACAATTGCGTTTCTTCATGGCTGCGAATGCAAAGCAAAGTCATATCCACATACAGATGCCTCAGATATCAAATCAAGTAAGATCTTTCCTTCACTTTCCTATTCATCTCAAACTTTTGCGTCCCATGGAAAAGAAAAGGTCATCTTCCGGGGTGGGAAAAAGCAAAGCTCAGATAGAGAAGAAAAGACGACAAATCTCCATAGAGAAGAAAAGACGACAAATCTCAAACGTTACAACATCATTTTTAAGAGCATCAATGCACTTGGAAAGTGGCAGCAAAGGAAATAGTAAATTACTACCGTGACTAGAGAAAGCACGCAAGAATCTTGGCGTCCATTAAAAGAAACAAAAAGGGCAAAAGTGGGAAAGGCCAAAACACTAAAAAAGGTTGAAGCTTTCAATTTTGCTTCAATTCCAATCCATCAAACTAAAGCGCACAAAACACAAAAGTGAGAAACTTCTCGCAAGACCCACCTAAAGCACACCGAATTTAAACACCAGCTGGGGTCGCCAAGCAGTTAATGTGAAGCATAATGGCGCAACCAATCAATCAATACAAACACCAAGATAGGGGCAAAAGAGAATACGGGAAAAAAATCCAACACGAAAGAAGCAAACACAAACGCTTTTATGGCTCGCAAGCAAAGGGAAAGGAAAGGAAAATGAGCACACCTGACCGGAGCTTCCGTGGAACAGAGGCCTTGTCGACGGCATTGCAGTCGCCCAACAACTGTACGTCCCGACCACATTTTAAAGACGTCAATCGCCACACGATTCGACACGAAATTAATAGCTCGAATTCAAGAAACGAACGCGAGCCGACGGCCCGTTTCAGTTTCGCATGCATTATGTCACTAATTCAGGAGCAGAGGGCGAGAAAATGAGAAGAGAAGAGGAGAGGGTGATGGAAGAGGGGACAAGAACATTAACAGCAGCAGCTTCGAGATGGACAAGCACCTTTTTGGGAAGCTTCAATTTCTTCGCGGCGCCAGCAAATTCGACCCCATCTCCTTCCCTGGGAGACGCATGAGGGCCCTTCTTCATCTCGCCGTCCACGAAGCGCCCACTCTTCTCGCAAACAGAGCTCAGCTTCTTGAGCTTCTCCCTCTTCGACCTCTCCAAAGCTACAAGGAAAGGAAGAGCACCCCACCACCACCACCAGATAACAAAAACGAAAGCATTATCTTAGCAAGAAACCTCTCATCACCGGACCGGACACGAGTCTACTCAGAACCGAAACGACAAAAACGCCACAAATGGCAGCTCTGTTTCGTCGCGAGAAAAGGACATGTAAGTCGGTAGGACCAGAAATCCGGCGGTTCGAAAAAATATGACAACACGCCAAACATTCAACATACGCGAAAAGAAAAAGAAAAGAAAAAAATCCTCGTTATTATCAATTGGAGGGGATTGGAATTTACCAGAGAAGATGTTGTTGTTGTTGTTGTCTTTGGCGCTGGTGCTGCGGTGAGTTCTGAGAGGTTGGTCATCGAAGTGTCGCTTCGCAGGGGAGGACCGACTGGCCTTACGCATCGCGTCGCGAGTCTTGTCCATTTCCGAGTAGACGCGAATGAGACAACAACGACAGCGCTCTCATTAAATTTTGTTTCCTGCCCTTCTTTTTCTTTTTCTTTTTTCAACCTTTTTCCCCCTGATTTTAGCGAAAGCGGCTTCGTTGGCTCACAGGAAGTTGTCGTCGCGTCCGAGAAACGAACTCCAAGCCGGAACCAGATCTAACCCGCCTCGCTTCTCCTCCTCCTCTTCCGTGGTGCTAACAACTATGCGGCTCTGAAAAGCAGGAGTTTGCAGATCAGTTGGACTGGAGTTTTTCCATAAAGAGTTACATGAAAAGCAGGAAAGGCAGAGAAATGTGAATACAGAGCAAAAGTGCTGGCTTTGGCAGAGAGGGAGAGAGAGAGAGAGGCAGAGACGGAGGGAGAGGTAGAGATAGAGGTAGAGATAAGTACTGGAGCAAGAAGCAGCGCGTATTAACTGGAGAGAAATGTTAAAAAGAGGAGGGGAAATTGGTAAAGACGGGGCCAAAAAGAAGCGCAACCCGTTCCTCGTGTTCTGAGAATCTGATTCTCCGTCAAATTAATCAGAGAGAGGTAGAGAGAGAGAGAGAGAGAGAGAGAGAGACAGTAAAAGGGTTCGCTCAGGAGGCATTCGTACACAAAAAGCTTTAAAAAAAGTGGAAAAAAGAAGACGAAGGGATTGCTCTCAAAACACTCGTGAAGAAGTAATCTTGATTCATGCAAAAGTTCCGGAACGTACAGAGGAGATCGTCCAAAAGACCTATGGCTCTCTCTCTCTCTCCTCTCTCTCTCTCTCTCGTCCAAATCAACCCCTTAATCATCACAATTACGAATATGAGATTTTCCCTAACCAGTCGCAATCCACAGGAGGGTGCACCAGACCCGAGAACCCACCCAAGAATTTATTCGCACCGCAGACAGAATCCAGCCATACAAGAAAAGGCAGAAGAAGCAAAAACAGAACATGGCAAGAGCCAAAATCCGAGCTTTGAGGACGAAAGCAAAGAATCATCCGGTTTCGATCCGAACCCAGAATCAAGAAACGCAAGAAGGAACAGAGCAGTAAATCCCGCACGCGAGACGGCGGAGAAACGGGAACATCCCTGCTCCTCTTCCCAAGAGCCGAAACTGCAAATTCTCTCTGATTCGCGAGAATCACTTACCCCCAAAACTCTCTCTCTCTCTCTCTCTCTCTCTCTCACGCCCACCGAAAAACGGTCTCTTGCGATAACTCACACATTCGCATTTACATATGCAACCACCCCATTTCCATTTTAGCGTCGTCCCCACCCTCCTCTCTCTCCCTCTGCTCACGAGCTTCCGACCTCGCTCGCCGCCTCGGCAGAAGCATCAAGATGTCCGACGTGTCGGCCACGTCGGACGATCCTCAAGGGGAAACGCCGCCGTCGCGCCTTGGCCTTTTTTCCGCTTCCGCCTTTTCGTCCTCCTCGCCCGGTAACGTGTCCAGTTCGCAGTCCATGCAGGGTCACACCACCTACTAACCCCGGGATTTGGCTAGGTCCGGATCCGGTGCGGGCCTGCTCAGCTTTGACAGGACTTCGGTCGCCCGATCGGACGGCGTCGGTTGACGACGATCCCTAGATGTTTGCCACGTGGATGATCGTGCTCAAAGTAGTATCAGCGCTTCCCTTTGCTCCAGTGGAGTTCGTACGAGAAAATGTGACAAATTATTACGAAACACAACGGACACAATGACTCGAAAGGCGTGATCCATCCATCACGAGATTAGGAGTTTAATTTACATCGTCCTTACTACATGTTTTATATGAAGAGACTTCATGATTATTAATATTTTTAAGTATGATTATGAAAAATAACTCAATAATCTCTTATTCTTTTTTCTATCATAGATACTATGGCATATTTATCGTTAAAAATAATCATTTCCTAACGGAATATAAAATGCTCGCCATTCCTCCCTAGAGAGATTTCTGAAAACTTCTTAATTGGACCCAAAGCTAGAGCATGTACCCTGAGGCCAACCTACTCCATTACTTTTTAGCATGTGAAGTTTTACTACTTTGCGTTGGTCAAATCTAAGATTGATGAATCCTCGCGTTAAGTAAAGTTAGGGGCCTACACGTGTTAGCTGCCATTCTTAAACAAAGCTAATAAATCATTTCTTTAAAGGAAATAGCTTTTACCCAAATCTATCCATTTCGTCTTTCGGATTGCCCGAGCCGCTCCTCCATCAATAAGGTAAATTTCTATATTAACATATAAGCAGAGTTTCTACGAGTTTCCCGGGCGCGCAAGAGAGGGAGAGAGAGAGATGGTGGCGGCTTCAGATATGGTACCGGTACCAGACGAGCCTGGACGGCCGATGGCAGCGAACGATGCATGGACAGGGAAATAATTTCCACATGCAAATCGGCGCGGGCAGTCTCACGGCTCGTGCATGACACAAATTGGGGTAGGTTCTCTTTTTCGTTTTCCTGCGTGGTTAAACACCAGAAAATGCATGTACCTTCAGTACAACGCTTCAAGACTAGGGTTCAGAAGAATCCTATTTTGCTGCTCCTTAGGAGACAAGGCAAGGGACCATGCTCCTTCGATATAAAATCTTTAGTACCATCTGTTAAAATATATGAACACTAAAATCGTGCATTTGTCTAATAACTTAAGTTTTTAGAATAATTAATAGTTGTCCTATAAATCTCAAATGATTGACGCTTAGTTGTTATATATTTGATCGATCTTAATCGATCAAGAATATTCAAGGTCAAAAGGGATCTATAGGGAAAAATTTGAAATTGACAAATTACACTCGAGAATGAGATGCAAGTACTCTATCCAATTGGCTGCTTCTTTTTTCTCTTTTCTTCCTTTTGTAGTACTTTTAATGATATCAAGGATTGAAAACTCTTGGAAGGTGATTAATTATAAACGTTCATGATGCTAAAGAGCGGTTTGTATTTTATTTTAGTGAACTTGAAATGTATATGTAACATAATTCTTGGACATTTCCCTTGCGTGTAAATTATATATTGCGCGTAACAAAAAATAAACAAACAAACAAATAAATAAATAAATGTGTCCAATGAAATAGGTGGAAACCTTTGACCTCTAGAATTCCCGCGGTTAGATAAATGAAAAGGTGCATTGACTGGCATCCAAGCATAGATATATATAATCATGTGATACATTTAAAACTTGCACACTCCAATAGCATCACCTATGGAAACACGATTGATTTATGGATTGGACGTGACAAAAGTCTTTATTATCAAGATAGATCATGCAAAAGTTCGGAGACTTAGCTATACATTAACGAAATACAAACCATTCCGTGGCAAAGCTAAATTGAAGTTGAAACCCTCCTAGGGACATCTATGCCTGCCTGTATAGGTAAAACTGTTGGAATAGCAAGGGCAGCCATCGTAGTGGCCGGAAGTTCCCGACGGCACGCAATGGCAGCGGTCACAGCAGATCTCACATCCCCTCTGGCACAACACCGACTGCTGGCACCGAGCATTGCAAGCTTCTTCGCAATCTTGAAATGTACAAGAAAAACTTAGCTTAAAGTGAATGGGTACTTCGGAGTTTTAGTACTGAGGGTGATTTAAAATGCCACCGCATGTCCATACCTTTGGGTGGAGGAGGAGGTGGAGGTGGAGGTGGAGGCGGAGGTGGAGGAGCTGGGGGTCAGCCGTTTTCAACCGAATCACCTGACAGAAGGAGAATTCGATAGAACATTAATGGAAGCTCCATAGAAGTATATTCAACGAGGACAGATCTTCAGAGATGGTTGAAAAGTTGACATTTAAAGTAAAAAAAGGAGGAATATTCACGGTATGTTTTTACCATATAATCAGATTCGGCTTGGCGGATTAAAAGGAGAGAGAAGAGCAGCAACGTTGCACAGAACCTCGACAACGCCATTAGCTTCGAGTGGAATGTGGCGTGGTTGGAATTCAGGAAGAGAGAGAGAGAGAGTTAAATTATGAGTAGGTGGATGCTGCATATGGAGATTCCCCTTGCTTAACAGTTAAGCAAAAGATAAAACATATTTGTGGTCGAAGAGATTGATGAATTGAGCCTGCTGCAGCGATGGTCCCTATCCCACCAAATCATGGGTTGGTAATTGCCCATTGGCATTGCCTTTCTTACATTGTTTACATGTTAATTAAGCCTAATGGTGTGGTGTTTAATTATGAAAAAGGGACTCGGATTGGTGTTAGGTCTGCTCACTCCAAGTTTGAACTCATAAATATATTCAATTAAACCCGATTTCAGTTAAAAGTTTTGAGCCAATGAATTGTGAGTCAGTTATGATATATTTATTACTTCACATCATAAAAATTCTTCATTGAATGTGCGTAGTTTGTCCACTATGGATTAGACATTTCTGCATTTGAAATTTAACCATGGGTGTCATCACGTTCGGCTTTGATCTTGTTTGGCATTTGAAAATTGGCCTAACCCATCAGAGACTTATGTAACTCACATCCATTGGATAGTTTACATTATAATAAAGACAAAAAGTTAATAAAGAAAAAGAAAATATTACTCGGACATTCTTCACAACGATATCTTGTAATTAAATACAAAACCATTTCCTTTTCTAAGCCAAGCAAGAGTTCATCTTATTCGATTTGAGCTCTTGAGGGACACAAAATTGGAGACGGGCTATCTAAGTGTTCATAAATCTCATAGTATCAATTCTTACATGTAATTGACATACACATACTTAAACAAATATTAACCATAATGTTCTAAGACCATCCAACTAATACCGGTATATGGACCGAGAAGTGTTTTGTGTCATTGAAGAATTCATGGTTCGTTCGTGAAATGATTCCTCCGATTTCTCTTACGCGAATACCAATGCAAGAAAGAAGAGAATACCGATGTTTTTAATTAACATCTCCGACATTGTATCTAATAATGGGCAGACAAGTCATGGGCTCGAAATTTCAATTTGGACAAGCCTAGGCCAGGCATGGCACTCGGTTATAAAGCCTGGTTCAATCCAGCTTTGCCTGAGCTAAGCCCGTCTCGCAAAGAATGGATACTATGAATCTTCAAAATAATTTAGAGGCTAGAGCAATATATTAAGTTTGTATATATTATAAAGTTCTTTACAGGATAGAGTAACGAATTAAACCATTAGAGTTTGCCCCAGTAGTCACCCTTCTCATATGAGAATAGGAAAGTTGGGGATTCGAATCTCCACATTCTCTGGGGATTGGGGTAGGGACAATTTAGCTTCAAGTATGGGTTTCAACTCCTACAACCTACAATGAGGTAAAACAAAAGTCTAAAGTAAGAGTTAAAGTAAGAATAGAACATGATTGACCAAAAAAAAAGAGCAACGAATTATGTCAGTATTTATTATAAAATATGATCCAAAAGTTAAGCCGATGTAGAGATGGACACACATATATGAAAGAGATGACATTGACTCTAATAACATGTTAGAAAATCTAATTCAAAAGCTTAAGTTAATAGATGGAATGAGATCACATGTATATAACATATAGGACTCGTTATCAAGTAATGTAGATCAATATTCTAACAATATCAAATATGTGATTAGATCTATCTTTGTAATGATCTCATATGAATGTTTTCTCACAACGATAAAAATGAATCATTACCTTCTTTGTGTCTAAATGCAAAAGAAATTATAGAGAAAAATATGGGCTTGAAATGAAAATAATTTCTTGGTAAATAACCCATAGTAGACCTTGTCTCGAATAAAGGCCTAAAATGAGGCCAACCTAGTAGACCTTTTCAAATAAAGACTTGACTCTTGAGGTGATCAACTTAGTCTCAAGTGAGGGTTTAAAAGTTGATTACAAATTCCTCCAACAAATGGTCATATCCAAAGCCATCAGGTTCTATAATAGATGGGCACACTAATTGAGTTCAAGAGGCTTGAATTCAGCTTGGAACATATTTGAGACAAATTCCGCCACTTCAAACCTTATTTGAGCTAAAATCGCATCTTCAAACATTTATTTGAGACAAAGTTAATCACTTCATATTCTTATTTAAGACAATTCTATATTCTCTTTTAAGAAACTGGCCCTACTCTTACCCTTATTTTAGATTTCACTTTGAGCTATCTTTCAAGAAATTGTCCCCACTTCAGGTGCTTATGTGAATTTTTTTTTATGAATGATAGGTTAAACATTGAAAGGACTTTATGCACTCGTTTTCTCAACCCTAACAAAAAGATAGAGAACACGTGATGACAAAATCCAGATCCACCGAGATTTTCATTTTCCACCGGGAAAAGAAAGGCCATCGACCCTTTTCGTCAATCAATTCGATCTAAAGACCACACTTCATTAATTTTCCAAAGTACAGAAATCTTCAACTTAGGACTTAAATAGTAGACTCTACTCATCCAACCCAGTACGATACTTCTTGAACTGCGGCGACATCATAAGCTAATAGAGGTCGTTGATCGCCACCATCTTCGCCGTTGCACCGCAGGCCAAGGCCTCGCTCGGTATCTTCACCTTCCACAGCGCGTTAACTCCCTCCGCGAACACCAACCCCCATGCCCATGTGCAGATGCGGCTCGATGTGGCAGTGGAAAGCCCACACCCCCGGGTTGTCCGCCACAAACCTCAGCGTGGTCCAGCCGTATGGGAATATCACCGCCGTGTTCCTCAGCAGCGGGTTCTCCAGATTCAGCCTCTTGTCGCCATCCTCCGTCGCGAACTTCGCCTTGCCATAGCCCAGCACCCAGAAGTCATGCCCGTGCAGGTGCCACGGGTGGATCTCGCTCTTGTTCGCCGACAGCATGTTTGCGTTCTGGAGGATGATATCAACCGTGGTGTTGAGCCCTAGCACGTAGACTCCGCTCCCGACAGTGGTGGTGGGGTTCAGTGGTGGGCTCATCACGTCGTAGTCAGCTGGGAAGCTCTCCGGCGGGCCGGTCTGGTCGAAGGCACTGAGGAGGTTGTACTTGATCACGCCGAGGTACGGTGTTGGTGGCAGCGAGAGGGAGATGTTGTTGATCGACCACTTTGTCTGGCCATTGAAGATGTTCTTGTTAAAAAAAAAAATTTTGAATGTGTGCGGTGCGAAAGCATGATTTTGGTGTTAGTTATAGTTTTTGATTAGTGGCGTGTGCTAGGGGTGTCAAAAAGCCCGACCCGACTCGACCCGACTCGACCCGACCCGACCCGAACCAAACACGATCCGAACACGAAACAAGTATAATACATATTTCGGGTCTTGATAGTGTTCGAGTAACAAATATAAAACAAGCAACGAAATGTGTTTCGGGTCGGGTCAGGGTTGGAACATTGTTCGACCCGAAACACATTAACATCCAAACAAGCCAACCAAACACAGAGTCAAACACGTCGCAGAAAAGTGAAAACCCCTCCCCTTCGGCTTCTTCTCCGACGACTGCTGCTGCCCTCCGATCGACGCGCCTCCGCCCTCCGTTTGTCTGGGCGTAGGCACAGCTGTTGGGACTTGGGAGGAACTGGAAGGAGCTCAATCTCTCTCCCGCCTATCTGGATTCGCTCTTGGGGCTGACCTGGAAATCCTCCCAAGCCCTACGCTCGATCGTCGGTCTCCGATTAGCCATCGTCGTTGTCGAGGTGAGCTGTAGTTACCAGTGAGATTCGGGTTCGTGCTCGTTGCGAGTGAGATTCGGGTTTGTGCTCGTTGCGAGCTCCGGGCGCGCGCATCTGGGGGTCGGGGATGTAGGGGTTTTTGGGGGTTTCGTTTGTGCCGCTGTTGGTCATTGAGATGGAATGTGTGGATTTGTGCTTTTTATGTGTTTGCTGAAGTTCAGAAGAGAAAGAAACGAAGGAAATTGTGGATTTCAGCTTGCGCTGCTGTACACAATTCCCGTTCATTAGAATTTTTGTGCGTGTTCTAAGGATAAACCTGGGTTAGTGTTTCCCATTAGAAATTTGGTGGGTGGGTGAGTGAGTTGAGCCTTTTTTTTAATGATGTTGTGATATGTTTGGTTGCAAATCGCTGCATCGTTGTCGGATATGGGCTCACGACTTTGATGCCTACCAGCTGCTCGATTAAATTCCTGAACCGTAGTAGCCCGGTGTGTTAGTATTTCGATGATCGTTTGGCTGTCTCTTGTTGGGTGTACGAGTCCCTCATGATGTGTCATACATGTTTGCCTCAGATTTATACATTACCGGATGTTGCTTGTCTTTAGATTTATTGATTCTCTTTTGTCAGGTGCAAGTCGACAGTGAATTATATTTCTAAATGGCTGATATTGATCATGGGATTAGTAAATAGATATGTTACTTGGCTTTTCTTGCTCCTCTGCTCCATTTCGCAATGGCAATTAGTTTTTCTTGAAGGGAAAAGTATATCTTGCCTCCTAAATTCTTCACTCATTGTTGATGATCAAAAGAGTGCCCTTCAACTTTAAACATATATGTCATCTTCTGCTAAGAATCTTTTCCATATGAAATTCTAACATCAGTCATTCAGTCTTTAAATCAGTAGGTAAAAATAAGACCCGTCTCACACTCTTTTTATATCTACAAATCATCAGCAGAAAAAACAACAGAAAGAGCAATCCTTCTGGCAAAAATTTCACTTCTATCTCCTGGTTCCCCAGGCAGAGCTTCGCATTAATGGTGTGCTAGCCCTTGACTTTGCTTTTATCTTCACATTCCTGCATTATCCACTTCTGTTTTCCTCTTTCCCTTCAGCTTACACAATCTAAAACCAAACCCTTCATAAATTTCAGTTCAGGTGACAGCATAAGCTACGCTAGCGGGAACTTCCTCAGCGATGTTTACTCTGATTCTGTCTACAAGCAAACCTAAGCCTGAGAAACAAGTAGCAGCCGAAGAGATTGAGGAACAGCAGCAGCTAATTGAGATGCAATCTAGCAAGCAAAGCTCCGGTGATTATGAGGAGAAATAAGCATTTTGGTGAAAGAAAATCATTTCAGTTTTCACATTTCTGTGTCTCAAAATATTATGGTGGATTGTCCACACTCCATGGTTAGATTGGTCTGAGCAACATAAATTGTTCGCTCTTTTTGTGAGTACCTATGCCGTTTATTGGCATCCTCATCTGGGTGTACTGAGTCTCCATCATATCTGACAAGAAATCTAGATAGATGATGCATTCCTTTTGCTACCATTCTTTTCCCATTCATTCCAATGATCTAGTGAATACGAAGAATCATAGATTGTTCTCTGTGTACTCTTACATTTTACATGTAGGAATCAGATATGGTACAGTGATAGCTTACTTTTAAAAGGAATTAACCAAACCCAGAAAAAAAAAAAAAAAAAAAAAAAACCAGCAACCCGACCCGACCCGAAACACATTAGATGATGTAATGTGTTTCGGGTCGGTTCGGGTCAGGTCACAGTGTGTGACCATTGTGTTTCGGGTCGGGTCGGGTAACAACCCCACCCGACCCATTGACACCCTTAGCGTGTGCAAGTGTATGATATGGTTTGTAGAGAATGGACAATGGATGAGATAGGAAGGGATAGACACGGGACAAGATAGTTTCACTAGTTTATGAAAATAATTTTACAATAATTGAAGGAAATAGTTTGATGGAGATTGGTGGAGGTCTAAGACTTCTCACGGTGGAGGGTTTTCCCACCAAGGTGGAGGGTTTTCCCCTCACACACCTCAAATGATGAACTTACATGCCTATTTATAGGCATGAGTCACCGCCTTAGAAGATTCTAGTATTCTCTTAAATGCTAGACTTTTCTAGGCTTCTCTTACATGCTGGACTTTTTTCTTTCTTCTAGAAAATGTTTTCTTCTTTCTTCTAGAAAATTTATCTAGGGAATTCTAGAAGTTCAACAATTCTAGGAAATTCTAGAAAATGGATCACCATTTCCAACAGTTCTGCGTGTTGAGGAGGAGGATCCGGCGGTTGGAGGTCCGCTGGCAGCCGAGGGGAGCCTGCCGGGGCGAGGATCTGGATGGTGAAGGCCTTGCTGTGGTTGTAGTCATTCCAGAGAGGGGCCGCCAGGGGCGGCGAGGCAGGGAGCTTCGAGGCGGAGTTGGGGAGGTAGTTGAGGACGGTGAGGGCCCAGGGTGTGTAGGGTTCTCTTCCTCTAACGCCGACGGCGATCCAGTAATTTTGGCGGGGGTCCTGGTCAGTGGTTATCAGGACGGAGTAGCTCTTGCCAGAGTAAATGTCGAGGTCGTTGACGTCGAAAGGCTGGACATAGTTGTCGTCGGCTTCCACCACCACCGTGTTGTAACCCAATCAAGGACAAAGGAGGATGATTCTCTTTCTGGACGTCCAAATGAAACTTCCATTTTTGGCATTTCTTTCAAGAGAAAAGAGAATCCATTTCCTCACAGAAGTATCAATCATCTTCCTAGAAGAATTCCTTATTCACTTTAGAAAGAATTCACTCTCATGCATAGCTGCTACTCAATAAGAGAGAGAGAGAGAGAGAGAGGAGGTTACCCCAATGGCCAAGTTAAGAAAAGCGAGGGCGTGGTGCTGGCGAGCCTGCGAGGGCGGTGGTGCTGGCGAGCCTGAGCCTGTAAGTCTTGTTCGGGAGGACATGGAGAACGTAAGGAGCACATTGCTCGCCCCCTCCCAATGTGCACTGAGCTGCGGACGTGTAGTTGATGTAGCTTGCGGCCAAAGAGCAGTTGTACTGCCCTCTTCCATTAATTAGCAGAGACTGAAACCCCCACCCCCAGCAACAAAACGAAACAAAAATTCCAAGACCCGCCATTGTTAGTTTAAGTAAGTTGGATAGCAAAAGGGGGGAAAAAGAAGCACCGAGATTGGAACTTTGACCCAGCTTTGTCCATTAAAGCTGCAAATGTGATCATATTCGTGGCTTGATCTCAACAGTTAATAGACTATGGAGATAAATTCGCCAATATATGTTTGTTCATGTGAATTTGACATTACCTACGACCGATGTCACTAAAGAGGTACGATCTTGTGCTAAATAAACCGATGGCATTATGGTGATGGACATAGAGGGGACCTATGGGATGGGGTGCTAGTAGTCTTTTACATTATGTGAGATACTTCAGAAAAGTAGTTAAAATTTTGGTGGCGTCCGCTTATACTTGAAATTCCAAAGATAAGCTGTACTCACAAAAACAATGATATACCCTCTTTTCTCCTCAGACGAATCAATCATAAGGCAATATGCGAAGGGGTCATATTTTTCTGCAAACTTGGTTAGAGGAAACTATCTGAGAACTTCAATCCGCCTAGCGCCAGGCAAGCATCGTGCTGATCATTTCCAATTATGTACATCGTCCGCATGTATGCTTGGTTAAATTTACATATGGATGATATCCATAACTTATGACCCAATAATTAGAATTATAGTTGGTGGGATTTTTCGGAGGGATAGATATATCTATCATGGAAATGGTCCAATTATGTCTCTCTAACAAAAGGGAAAATTGCCCAAAAAGTCATAAACCTATTGTATTTTTATCAATTCAGTCCTAAACATTTTAATTTTACTAATTCATTCATAAACCGACAAAATCTAGGCATTCACAATACAACTGAGGACCTTCAAAAATAAGAATGGACATCCTCTCGATTTCTACATTGAATCAATTTAAGGACTATTTGTGTCGTGTGCGAGAATATCTCTCTGCTCACATATTAGAAGAATTCTCCAAGATGTATCCTTAAAGAACACAAGTTGTGGGGCAACGATTTCGAAATTAAGTACTTTATTCCACAATAGTTGGCAATCGCACATCATCGAGACAATATGCACTAGACGTGGAAAACATCTTTCTTTTATTGCTATTATTATCTGAATGGACGTTGCCAAAACAAATATGACCACGGAGATCTAAGAAGAAAAGAACAAATAAGTCGGTGTATTTTTGAGAAATATGAGGATCAAAATCAGATCTCCGAGGGGGAAAATGGAAGTCTTCAAACGTTTTGCACACTTATGATGTTAAGAAATCTAACCTTTTGACGGAGAGTGACCACATATATATATATATAAAACATTTAAAACAAATCACATTATGGTATTTGACTAACATGGTGAACACACAAGCAAAAGGGACAAAAATCATGTTAAAGAGCCCAACTCAAAAGTTTAAATTGATAGATGGAGGGAGAACACATATGTATAAAAAGCATATAAACCCTATTGTCAAGTGACGTGGGATATTTTAACATACACTTGGTTCTTTAAATCATATTACTATACTATAATTGAGTAATGCTTTATATATACTGAGATCATCTAACGATGAAATTGATGCAGTAGATACCTTATTTTTATATAAACGTTTGCTTAAATCCAGTTACATCATTATCTAGTATAACAATTTTGTAGGTCAGTGTTAATGTACCTAGCGTTATGATCATGAATTTTATGCTTTCAGGGATACCTAAGGTTCACCGATCCAACGGGAGGGAACGGAAGAGAGGCCAAGCTCCTGCTCGTGCACACTCTTGTGCCACCGATCACTGAGCAAGAGGTTGAACTCGCCGTCGTAGCGGAAGGGCTCTTTCACTCCTTCTCCCGCCCGCACTATCAGCATCCCATATAGCCCCGCCGACCTCTGCATCCCGTAATGCCCGTGGTAAAAGTACGTCCCCGCCTGCAAGTCACCGCCACAACAGCTCCTCAAATTTTAAAAAAATTACTTGTCATTTAACCTAGACTACAGCGAGTCAAATAATATTCCGGTCCGATTATTCCCAGCTGTTTCTCGGTATATTTAGGGTTAAGAAATTCGCTAGAAATGACTTTCTCAATACACAAGTAGCCTTCGCTTGGCATTCTGATAGTGACTGTGACTTACGACAGAGTAAACCTTGTATTAATCTTAGCTTGGGATGAATTAATCACGAATATATCAGTTTGAGATTTTTCATAATATTAATCTTTTTTTTTCCTAATTGAATGATTTTCTTAGTTAAGAAGACAAGTAAGCACATATCTCGGTCCCGTTGAGTACTCCCAAGGAGATGACTTTATTACTGACGTCAAAAAAACATTACATAAATTCGTCCTATAGACAGTTTATCCAGTACAGTACAAAAGAGCCGGTCAACATAAGCAAAATGCATTTTTACGTTATCTTAGCATGATGCATGATGTTATGGGGTAAAACGGTTCGCATTGCTACTATTAGTAAATGGATTTTCTTCGTATACACTAAGATCAAACTGGAGTTGCAAAGTCATGGAAAATTATACATGTACTGAGATTCTACCCATTAGACAAATAATATATTAATCTTATGCATCAAGTTTCAACCCATAATTTCTCTTTATTAGTCTTGAATGGGAACGCAAACCATTGAACATATTGCCAAGCCAACCCACTTTTTGGATTTTTAAATAAGTTTTGCTATACCATAACAGTTTTTAAATTACTATGAGAGTAACAACATTCTGTGAGCTATAAGTTCTTTAAAAAATTGGACCCCATAATAAATTTTAATTATTATTATTTATTTTTTTGCCCAAAAAGGCTGTTAATATCATAATAAATTAAAATTAATCACATAAGCATTTCCCTTTTGAAATCATTAACGCATCAAGAGACAAACTAAGAGTTATCATGCCGGACCTTTCTTCCCATCAAACCATACAAAATTGACAAATTTCTTGTACTGGACATTTGTTTGATCAAAATCAAGTTAAAGCATCATGGACGAAGGACGTAAGGAAGTTATTGCAAATAATCTTTGAATTTTGGTTCAATACGTAATGTTATTTTTGAAATTTTAATTTATTTCATGTAGTCCGTAAACTATTAGTAAATATTAAATATAGTCTATATATTATATAAAAATGTTCAATATCGTCATTTCATGGCTTTCAATATGATAAGTTTAATCGGAATATTACGCATGGCTTCCAATATGATAAGTTTTGCCCCGTGCACATGAGAAGTTCAGTCAAGCTTGGCCATCTGTAAGAGGGTCCCCAGGTAGCGAGTCTGCAGTAACCCTCCTATTGACCTTTATCTACCTCACTTATTAGGAAACTCATTATATTGTTTACGTCTGTCACAGAGCGTCAATATGGAATAGAGAGAGACAATGACCATCCAGTCTTGGTCGATTACTCTGAGATTATAGCCAGACGTGTTCTTGAGCAGAAAAATGCATAATTAAGTGGCGACATTAGCCAAGGTCCTACAACTACTGGGACTTGCCTAGGCCGGCTCAAAGACGTCTTCCGCTCTTGTGACTCAAGTCGAGCTTGAGTGGGTTGGGACACTAGGCCTATAATCAGGTCTAAAAGGGAGTGAAGTATATATGTCATCGATATTCGATAGAGTTTGATTCGTGGGAGCGATCCGGTTCAATAACTGAATATCACTACCCAAAGAGCTCGCTTGCGATAACACGTGCATGTACGTGGGTGAGAGACATGACTTTGGCAAAGGAGGCTTACGAACTAGTGCAACTTTTTCTTTTTACCTAACTTGGGATTTGCGGTACATTCAAGAAAATAGTCGAACCCTATCTTAACCATTACCCGATCATCTCTTCCATTCTTTGTCCATATTACCAAATTAATTAGATCACAAAACACACTTCAGTAGTCTCCTCGACTTCCCAAAAGTTATCCTGTCCACAAAAAGAGAGAGGATCCCATCATCCCTCGCATCAATCGAGCACCTATTCTTCCTCTAGAAAGAGCTATCCCTTCAGTAGTATATTTATCGTGTTCACATCAATTTCCTTGTTCCATCCCAAAAGCCATGGAAAAGAGTTTCTTTCACTTCACATTTTCACAAACATGCAAGAGGGAAGAAGTAGTTCAAGCAAAATTCACTACGCTAACAGGGTTATTAAAGATCTGTCTACAAAGAATCTGAAACAAAACTAGCTACTTTTCACGAAATACTTACCCCTCATCTCAATGGTTCTATATATCCTGCAAACAAGTTGCTGCTACAAAGGAGCTTGGCCTGCCATTTAATTGGAATTGTTCGACTTCATTGGTATGCAAATTGTACCAACCGAGAATCTTAGTCTCACTGCCCACTTCCACCAAAACTTGACGACCATCCCATGAGTAAGCCAATGGCCGAACAGGTCGGAAACTCCACCAATGATCACGTAGCGAGAACAACACATCCCATGGTCGGTTCAATCCATATTCTCTCATAATCCACACAACGACAACCCCAGGCTCACCATAAATGGTAAGGCAAAGATGCTCTCCCAGGATGGCCAAATCCATACGAAGCCTATTGTCTATAACATTAGGCAGATCCACCTCTACAAAACTCTCAGTATGAATATCAAAAGCCACCAACACTTTTGCTGAATTTTGCACCCACTCGCGCCTCATTAGCCAGTGTAGACGGCCATGCAGGTAAACCCCCATTCTGCCCGGCTCAACCATAAAGTATGGCATCCCCTGGAGTCGCCTCCACATGTTAGCTTCTGATTTGTAGATGCTAACTTCAGATACAATTGGCCTTCGCAAGGTCTGAACCACCCTCAACAACACGAACTCATCATTCCATTCGTCATACCCAAATCCATAAACAGAGAGACCCAATCTATCGGGTGCCTCAACATGTGCAGGTGGCAAGAGCATACAATCCCCAGTGACTGGCTTCCATATAGCAACCTCATGGTTGGCCACATTAGCAATGCAAAAGAGGTAATGGCAATACCCTAGCAACCTGACATATCTCCATTGGCGAGGGTACTGTCTCTCCCCCTCGAACATCAAGGAACCCTCATTGGTACAGTAGAGGCTTAGGCAATCCTCGCGGAAGAGGCCGAGGGTCCACGCCATGAAGAGACGACTGTCTATAAAGGGACGGCACCGTTTGGACACGCACCTGCACCGGAGTAGCGACTTCACTGGCGATCAAGTCTAGTATCTCGACGATCGATGGGCTCTCCACTTCCTAGGCTACTTCGAAAGCCTCGACTCCTCACAGCTCAATTTTGGCAAATCGATTCACGTGATCTGTAAGGAAAAAGGTTCGATTTGAGAGAATCATGGGGGAAGGGGGAAAAGGAGGGAAAAGAGGAGTACCGGTGTGAGTTGATTTTTTTAGGAAACTATCCTACTTATACACAATTTGATTTTTTTTTTTTTTTGGTATTTTCCAAAACAAGTAATTTTCAAATATAAGCATTATATCCAATCGTTTCAAGATATTCATAAAATAAATGGTTAAAATAATTAGAAAAACAATCCATTGTCTCATGAATTAAATAAATAATTATTCTAACCCTAAACATCACAACAGTCAAAAAAAAATCAAACTAATTAAAAATTAATTCGAAGTTTCATGGATCAAATTAATAATTATAATGATTTTAAAGCCAAAATATCATCAAAATCAACATAATTAAAAAAATGATCTAAAATCTTATGGATCAAATTAATAATTAAAGTGATTTTTTGCCAATAATATCCTATTGGATAATGGCTAAAGCCTCAATGAAATCACTATTAATATCAAATATTTCAATTTAGACAATAATATCAAGATGAAATTTAGTTCAAGAAAATTATCATGTTTGGATCTTTTATTTCCAAAATGGGACCGGCACAAAGGATTCACGATCGGTGGCTGTCGCAACCTAATCTCAGGTGAACCACCTAGGGTTTGATTAATAGCTTAGCTCGGGCTCTCCTAAACCCATACCATTCAAGAATTTAGCATGCAAAAAATTATTAATTAGGATTCGCCACTAATCAGTTTATGATAGGTCGATTAGACATTTAACTAAAATAATGACTTGATTATTTTTCTCTAATGCCCTTTTAGTATCATTATTTTTATTTTCAAAAATATAATCTAATGCCCTTTTAGTATCATTATTTTTATTTTCAAAAATATCTTTGCAGGCAGTTTGGATTGGTTTTAACCTAAATCACTATCATGCAATGGGGTGATCACACGAATGCTAAACCATGATTAAACACTCAATTAATCAAATAAATTGCACCAAAAGAATTAAACACACAAAGTAAGCAACTATTTCTTTTTCTTTTTTTGGTTTTCTCTTATGTTGAAATTAGAACTTTACTATATGACGTGCACTTTAACTAAATGACATAACTCTATTGACAAGCAATTTTTAATTAAATGAACCTAACATGCAAACTATCTGACATGCACCTAATATTTTTGTATTTTTTTATTAAAATTCGTAATAAAAGAAAACTAAATTAAACAATCTAAAATGAATTATTTTCTAATCTAATTTTAGGGATTAATTTGACCTAAACCCTATCCTATCCTAGAAAAACTATTTTAAAGATGCAATATTATCTAAACATGCAAGCATTATTTAAGACCCTATCTATGAAAGAAAACTCTATCTATAATCTATTCTAATCTATTCTAGAATTATCTAAAGATGCAATCCTATTCAAACTAGGCAATGTTATTGAGAAATCCTATATATTCTAACATGCAATCTAATCTAAAAACATGCAATCCTGATTTAGGAAATTGTCCTATCTAATGCACAATTTGATTCTCAAGTAATTTCCAAATAAGCATTATATCTAAACCACTCAGGATATTCATCAAATAAATGATTAAAATAATTGAAAAATAATCCATTGTCTCACATGATTAAATGAACAATTATTATAATCCTAAACAGAAAGCTCAAAATAATTAAAAATATATATCTGAAATCTTACGGATTAAATTAATAATTATAATAATTTAAAAGTTAAAATATCATCAATGAGCCAAAAAAATCAATATAATTAAAGAAAAAATGATCCGACATCTTACGGATCAAATTAGTAATTATTGTGATTTTTAGCAATAATATCCTATCGGATAATGCCTAAAATATTCAAGAAATCAACATTGGTACCAAATATTCCGATTTAGACAATAATATCAAAACGAAATTTGATTTAAGAAAATTACCTTGACTGGATTTTATTTCCAAAACGGGACCGGCGCCACGGATTCACGAACGATTTGCGTTTGGGTTGGCTCAGTGGCAGCGGTTTCGCGACCAAAGATCCTGCAAGAAAGCTTGTGGAACCGACTCGGTTCGCACACGAGTGGGAATAGCGGGCCGTAGGAACGCAACAGCAGCTCCCGGTCAAACTCGTCGCGGCTTTGTGGAGGCGGCTCAGGCGCAGCAACTCAGGAGGGAGAGCTGGTGGACTCGGAGGGACAGCGAGCAGGCCGGTGTCGAGTCAGCGAGCTCGTCGTGGGCCCGGGAGTGGCGATGGGTCGTCGGCGTCGGGTCGTGGCAGGAGGACCAGCAGCAGGTCGGACGGAGGCGCGGCAGCAGTGGCGCTCGCGGCTTCGAGCTGGGCGACGGCAGCAGCAGAGGCGCGGAGGTGCGGCGACGGTCGGGCAGAGGCGCGGCGACGAGCGGGCGTCGGTGATGCTCGGGGTTGGAGCGGCGGCGGCGTTCGGAAGCGCGGCGACGGGCGTAGCTGGGTAACAGAAGCAGCGGTGGCGGGCGGAGGCGCGGCGACGAGCAGACGGAGGCGCTGGTTGCTGCGTGGTGGAGATGCAGGCGCTGTCTCTTACGTCCTTTGTCTCTGGCTCTGTGTACTTTTCAGTTTTCAGTATAACCTTTTCCTCTTGCTGCCCTCGTTTTTCTTTTCCTCTTGACTTTGTCAGAGAAGAAAAGATATGACCACTTCTGTTGACTATGAATGGACGAGAAAGGGGACGTTCTTTTTTTCTCCGTTTCTCACGCTTGCCCCTTTTATATGCAACGAAATAGAGCCCTGTATGGAAGAAGCGTTCCTCCTTTTCGATCAAATCTCGCATGGCTAAGGCACAATCTCCAAGATTTTATTTTATTTTCTTTCCTCTATTCGTGCTCATCCATGTTTGTAAGATCTAGTGTTTCTTTTGATATATATTGCCCAAAGATTAACACCAAATATATATCACACTTGGAATATTTCCTCGAAATCTTTCAATTTTCTGCGAAATATATCTCTCGTTGTGTATATATCGTTTGAATATATAAAAGATTTACTGAATATATCAAATCATCATTCCTTATTAAAAAATAATGATGTGCCTAAAATTATATGCTATACAATTATTATTATTATTATTATTATTATTATTATTATTATTTCTTTTTTTTGAGGGCTTAAAAATTAATCCTTAATTTTTTTATAATTAGGTCGCCGCCAAAATTTAGGTGTGAACCGTAGGCTGACGATGAGACGATTTGCGGTGTGATTGAGTCCACGGAGCTGGACCTTGCAACTAATGGTCTCTAAGGAACATTACGTGTCTTTATTTTTTTGAAAAAAAAAAAAAAACAAAAGCTCAATCTCCTTTCCTGCACGAGAAAGTATTCGAAAGAATGGCCGAAGAATCACGCTGTTGCTCGTGGCGATAGGGGTGGGCCGAGCGCAACTCGACTAGTCGTTCAACAAAGGTGTCGACGGTAGCTAGCTTCGTTATCGACGCAAATCAGCAATTGTGGGCCAGCGGCTCAACAGGGATGGCGTGGCTTCAAGGACAACAGATCAGCTCGATGCAGGGACCGCACTGGGGCAGCAGGTCACGATTAGGCAGGACTCGCGGCGGGAGTCCAACTCGGATTGGCAAATAGCAGCTCGTCACGGACGAGACTCGGTGTGGGTCGCAACGATGATCAGAGCGGTAAGCTCGATCGTCGTCGGCTCGGGCGGTGGATCACGAACAACAGCGACTCGGGCGGCGCTCGGGCTGGTCGTGACTTCGGGATGGGTTCCGACTAGTGGTGGCAGCAGTGATGCAGGCGCCGGCTTGGACGAGTAGCAGCAGCGGCGTTCGGGGGAAAGCAGCGACGTCAGGAGGGGCTCACCGAGGTAATGGGAAATAGCGGCGTCGGGGGCGGTGCTACTCGGTCAAAGATGACCGAAGAGAAGACTTCATTGGTATGTAAATCAATTGCGCCTTAAATTGATTGAGGACACGCATTATTAAAGCAAGTCTCTCGACAATTCTTGACATTATACGATGCCGGAGAGATGCAAAAAGCGGATTTGCAAAATGATGGGATGGCAAAATTCTTTGTCGTGTCTTGGAGCTTTTTGTGTCTACCGGAAGTTTTCGTGATCAATTCAATTGCACTTTAAATTTTGATTAAATAGATCTTTAAAGCCAGTCTCTCAAGACTTTCTTGAACATTAAACAATGTTCGAGAGATGAAACACGATTCGTGAAACGATGCGGTAGCAAATTCTTGCTACGTGTTCAAACGATTTGTGTATACAAAACAAACCTGTGATCAAAAAGGGACGTTAAAAATCATACTAGTGGAAGTTCGAACTTTCAACTTAGAGAATCAAGAAACCCTTATCATACAAATGTGCTTCTTTTTTTACAAAACTACCATATTTCTTTACACTTATACTTCTATGTAGCAAGCGACATACGCACGTGATTATATGATGGACAGAAGCTTGGAAATTCTTAAAATCAATACTCTTGATTCTGAACAAGAATGACGAATATATATATATAAATTTATAGTATTGTTGTTTGTCCCGACTTCTTAAAGCACCTTGTTCGTCGACACATATCGTACACGGGCCCTCCTATCATGGTCCCTCCCTCCCTCACTACCTCACCTCTCTCTTCCGAGAAAATATTAAGTAGAGCACTGAGCCAGTGTGTCAAAATCCAATTTCATTCACTACGCGACACTTTTTACTTGTGCCAGTTGTGCTAGAACCCCTCTCCTCCCTCATCGTCTTGCCTCTCTTTTCCATCTCTTCTTTTTTCTTTTTCCTTCTTCTTCCCTTTGACTCCGATGGGGACGACAACAGATGTTCATCCCCTTCCACCACCACCACCTCACCGTCGTCTTCATCCACCACCTTGTTGCCGTTTCAGTCCTTTGTCGTTGAGGTCAAGCTTGGTCGGCGAACTTGGGCCTCAGATTTTGGATCTAAGGTCAATCGAGCCCCAAATTTGTGATCTAGAGCTCAGCTCAACCTCGAGGTCGACTAGGGTTGGCTTAGGCAACGAACGAGGAAGAGGTTGCGGCATGGTTCATCAACGCAGCGTAGCGCCTCAAGCTCCTGGCCAACGTAGGCGTGGAAGCAGAGGGCACAGGTGAAAGTTGGATAGGAAGCAGAGGTGTTGGAGGTTGGAGAAGGAGCGGGTGAAGATGGAGGCAGAGATGGAGGCGACATGCCGGAGATGGCGGCGAGTCTAAGGTGGGGCTTGAGGTTGAGGTCAGAGAAGGGAAATGGGGTAGGTGGAAGACAGAGGGAAGAGAGGAGAAGCATAAAGAAATCCGATGTTTCAGCCACGTCGGACGGATGAAAAGTCTCAATCCCCGCATGCACGAACGTTCTCAGTAAACACGACGCTGTCGGATCTTGCTTTTTCTCGCTTCCGCCTTTTGTCTTCGCTTCGCAACTTGTCCAACTCGCACGGCATGCAGTTTCACACCACGCTACGCTGGATTTTGGAGGACCGAATCTGGTGTGGGCATGCTAAGCTTGATTTAGGCGATTATAATAGGATCTCTCAATTGCCCGATCGAACGGTGTCGGTTGACGATCCCTTGATGCATCGCCACGTGGATCATAATCAAGTAGTCCTAGTGCTTTGTTTAGCTCTCATGGAGTTTGTAGGACTAAATATGAGTTAGAATTATTATGGACAACGGACATAAATCAATCACAGGAGCACAAGATCACAAGTTCAATTTACATTGTGGCCAATCATCTGAATAGTTTGTGTTGTGTTGTTTAATAGCAACATACTTTGTGATCGTGAAGAAAGATTTCCAAATTACTATAATCTTGGTGAGCCATTATAAGATAATATGGAATAGTTATAACTCAAACTAAACATTTTCCAATGGATGTTCAAAAAGGTTGCTACCATTGGTGGTCCATCTCCTCCTTTCCACCTTATGGAAAAGCAAACATAATCAATTGCAAAAAAAAAAATAATAATTGCACTTTGATGGCTGTATATTGTAAAACACAATAGAATTTGATTTGACATAGCAAATTTAGGTAATAATGACTGAATTCAAAATCATGCTCGAGCGATTTTGTGCTCGACTTCATAATTGGATCCAACACTAGAGCACACCTTTGGACCAAGCTACTCCACAGGGTTTTGTTGACATGTAATCTTTTACTATTTAAGAAAAATAGAAACCACCGAACAAGTCAGACAAGTGAGAAAGGCTAAAATTATAAAATTACAGAGGCAGACCCATAATCCGTCAATGTTAATAATCATTACTCTGAAAGTTTATTTATGGATTGGACATTAGATAAGTCCTTATTACTAAGATACATCAGGCAAGTTCCACAAACTCGGCAACGTGTTGACAAAATACGAACATTTTTCGCAAGTGAAGCTGAGTAGAAAATGAAACCCTTCTAGGGGCATTTGTGCCTGCCTCCATGGGTAGTCATGTTGGCATAGCAAGGGCAGGCGTCATAGTTGCCGGAAGTTCCAGGCGGCACGCAGTCGCAGCGAGCGCAGCAAGTCCCACATGCCCTCTTGCACAGGTGCGGCCGCGACGACAGCCGGCACCGAGCATTGCAAGCTCCATCGCAATCTTGAAATGTGCGTGAGAAACCAAGCTTAAAATGAACAGGTACTACGGAATTCTAGTTTCAAGGCCGATTTAAAATGTGATTGTGTTCATACCTATATGCGGAGGCAGAGAAGCTGGTTCCTCAGCTGTGTTCAACTGAATCACCTAACACAAAGAGAATTCGATTAGGGCATTAACGGAAGCTCGATAGAAGTACATTCAATGAGAACAGATCTTCAAAGATGGTTGAAAAGTAGCAATCAAAGCCAAAAAAGAAGAAGAAGAAGAAGAAGATTTACAGTATGTTTTACCATATAATCAGATTCAGCTTGGTGGATCAAAAGAAGAGAGAAGAGCAGCAACGTTGTACAGAGCCTCGACAACGCCATTAGCTTCGAGTGGAATGTGGCGTGGTTGGAATTCGAGAAACGAGTTCTATTTATAGATTGAACACAGAAGAAAAGAGGGAGAGAGTTAGGTTACTTCTTAAATTTTACCCAATACGTGGAAAGTGGAAGTGGAAAGTGGAAAGTGGAAAGTGGAAAGAAATGAGTAGGTGGATGCTGCGTATGGAGATTCCTTATGCTTAACATTTAAGCAGAAGATAGACATATTTGTACTCGAAGAGACAGAAGAATCAATCCTGATGCTCACTATCCATCGAATCATGGGTTGGTAACTCGCATCCCCTTTTCTTACGTTGTTCATAATTAAGGTCCAATCTGTAAAATGAAGTCAGTGGTGAGATAGGTGCAATATCACAGAATCATTTGAGCAAAGAGATGGGTAGTTTGGGCATATGATCACATTGTGATGGACTGCTTGAGGAGGAGGATTGGACCAGATATTAACTAATGCTTCCTTGCTAATGTTGTTTCCTTTGTCCCCCAAGTTCCCAAGCTCATAATCCATGTATAATCTATTACCATGGCAGGAATATCATTTTAAGCCTTCTTGGCGTAGGACAATTTTTACCTGTTCAAATTAATTACTATAAGCAAAATTGTATCATTTGGGAAGCAAATAAGAATGTTTATAATACGTGATACATGACATAAATGACAATGGTGGATACTTTATTCAGTAAGTGCTTCTTTTGATGCCTCAATAAACCATTAATTTATAAAAATAATATGATCCTTAATGATTAAAACTTGTCAAATCAAACAACCTTAACTATTTCTATTGCTTATGTCTGGGCTTTACTTTGTCTTTTAGTGAATTTGGGCTTACATACATGGTTAAGACATTATATGTGACTGGGTTTAGTTCCTCACCTGGCCACTTGAGTTTTGGGAAGCATTTGCAATAGACCAAGTGGAAAAATTGTTTTCATGTTTCAGCAATTGCCTGCAGGACCAACAAAGGTCAAACTTGATCAATTCAAGTAAAATCCATGCCTCAAACTTTAATTTTTACAGATCGAACCATCAATTATTGATTAGGATAATTTATTTATTGAATCTAGAATAAGTTAAAAATGAATATGAACCATTAATTTAGATGGGACTCACGTTGGACCGATGAAAAAATAAAAGTGCAGTGGAAAAAAAGATAAATGGAAACTTTATTCATGACAGATACGACAGATAAATTGCTAAACACATTGTGAATTTGCATTTGCAAACCACTTCTTGACCAGCTCCATGATACTAGTACGACAACAACGTCCCTTAAATTAGTAGCAACAAGCTTGAGCGATCGATGTCCGACCATTGGAAAGAAAACCAAGCCCATCGAGCATCTCATGGGCACTTGTGCTTGTTGTCACGGGTGGTCATGTTGGCATAGCATGGACAGACGTCGAGGTTGCCGGAGGTGCCCGGAGGGACGCAGTTGCAGCGAGCACAGCACGTCCCGCAAGCCCTCTGGCAAAGGCGAGGCCTCGATGACAGCTGACACCTGGCGGCACACGCTCCGCCGCAGTCTGTACAACAAATATGAAGACCTCATGTCATTATACCATTATTTTTGAAAAATTTACGAGCGAAAAAGAGAAATGACTCCCTATAAATAGTTTTGTACCCATTTTCGGAAGCTTCGAGTTGTCTCCTGCATTTCCAACTCCCTGCATCAGTCAAGGACACAAAAGGGTCGTTTTGGTTAAATAGAATGGACATGAGGTAGTGTGATAAAGATGAAGAAAATCAACTGAGCAGAATATACGAATAATCGAAAGCAAAACGAGTTGGTACCATCTGGCCAGCTTCGGCGAGTTGAAGAAGAAGAACTGAGATTAAGAGGGAAGCAATTAAAAGCTTGTGGATGGCCATGGTCGAGACTTTTTCGGAGTTAGAATTGAATACCAATGATGCAGTCCTAATGACTTTGGTCGGATGATTGATACAATGAAGAGGGAGGGCAGAAGGCGGGCTATATATAGGCTTATCCTAAGCAAGCAAAGTTCGTCTCGCTGACCCCTCATTAAGATGGGCATCTAGGGTTGGTAGCAAGTAGCCCGAGTGAATTATTTGTGGCGGACTGGACTTCCGAAGAAGCGCGTAAGGTGGTCAACCCTCATCAGCGCAGCTCCATGCATGCGTGGGCTGTTTGGCTTTCTCTACTGTGTTTTTTAAGTCCTCAGCTGATAAAATGGCGACATCATGTTCGAAGTTGAGATTTGGTTTGGCACGTAAAAGTTGCACGGGTTTTGTCCTTTCGATCGATATTGGGCAAAGGAAAAAGCATTGGGGCTCTGAGTCTCAGATCGAACCTGCGGCAGATGAGAGCAGAGAGCATCATCATCTGCCAGCTGGTACACTCGGCATGCACAGCTGTTCCTCTTTTCGTTTCCAGCAAACGCCAAACTAGAAAGCTCACGAAAGCCACCAGTGTATCATATCGGATCGAGCTTAGTGGTTGAATGGATCGATGTTCAATGTGAACGCGACAAGTTTCTTGTATTTGACTCAAAATAATCCTTTACTACCCCAGCTATCATCACCTTGGAAGTAGGAGAATCTTGCATCCCTGGCTGGATAAACTAATCAAACCAAAACAACTTCGTCCAAAACAACTTCTTCTTCTTTTTTTATCGAACAATTTATTTGCGTTGAGGAAGTTCATATTAGGTGGGTAAATACTAAACACATGAAATATTCCATCACTATCATCGAGGGGATAAGAAATAACTCAAGATACAGATGAGTAGTCCAAATATTGAAAATTTTCTCGATGAATGCTCCTTCTCCCACGCCTCCATCTCTGATCTCCAGCACTTCCACCTCCTGTCCAACTCACCAACTCATACCACGTTGGCCAGAACGTTGAGACCCTACGCTGCATCAACGCGCCTCGTTCATTGCCTAAGCCGACTTTAGTCAACCTCGAATCAACTCAGATTTGAGATCAAGTTGAGCTCCAGATCACAAATCTAGGGCATACTCGACCTTTGATCCGAAATATGAGGCCCAAGTTCGCCAGCCGAACTTGAGCTCAACGGCGGAGGACTAAAACGGCAGCAAGGCGGTGGACTAAGACAGCGGTGAGGTGGTGGTCATGGAAGGGGACGGATGTCTGTTGTCATCCCCATCGGGGTGAAAGGGAAGAAGAAGACAAAAAAGGAGAAAATAAGAGAAGGAAGAGAGGTAAGAGAGAGACGAGACAGTGAAGGGGGAAAAGGTTCCTAACACGGTGGGCCCGAGCGACACATGTTGCCCGATGAATGGACTGGGATTTTAACATGCTGATCTCAGAGCTCTACCTAATATTTTCTCCTCTATCCTCACGCACGAACATCCTCAGTAAACAACACCGTCGGACCTTGCTTTTTTCTGCTTTGCCTTTTGTCTTTGCTGCGCAACTTGTCTAGCTCGCACCCCATCCAGTTTCACACCACGCTACGCTGGATTTTGGAGGTCCGGATCTGGTGTGGGCATGCTTAGCTTGAGTTAGGCCATTATAACCAGATGCCTTGGTTGCCCCATCGGACGGTGTCGATTGACGATCCCTAGATTCTTCGCTACGTGGATCGTGCTCAGGTAGTCGTAGCACTTCGTTTAGCTCTCATGGAGTTTGTAGGACAAAATATGAGTTAGGAGTTAGAATTATTATGGAGCGACAGACATAAATCAATCATAAGAGCACAAGATCACAAGTTAAATTTACATTGCGATTAATCATCTGAATAGTTTGTGCTGTGTTGTTTAACAACAATATACTTCATGATCACAAAGAAAGACTTCCAAACTACCAATATCTTGATGGGCGTCTGCAAGATAATATGAGGTGGTTATAATTCAAATCGAACATTTCTCAATGAATGCTCAAAAAAGGTTTGCTAACATGGGTCATCCCTTTCCACCCTTCTACCTTATAAAAAAGCAGACATAATCAACTGCAACGAAAAAAAATTTTTTGCATTGTGATGCCTATATATTGTAAAACATGAGAATTTGATTTGGTAGAGAAAGTTTAGATAATAATGACTCGATTCGACACCATGCTAAAGCGATTTGGTGCTTAACTTCATGATTGGATCCAATGCTTAAGCACACCCTAGACCAACCTACTTTATAAGGTTCTGTTGACATGTAAGACTTTACTATTTAAAAAAAATCAAAACCGCCGAACATGGTACTCAAGTGAGGAAGGCTAAAATAACAAGATTACTGGCCAAGTCCCATGATCCATCAATATTAATAATCATTACTCCGAAAGTTTATTTATTGATTGGACACGACAGAAGTCTCTATTATTGAGATACATCAGGCAAGACTCCACAAACTCGGCAGTACATCGACAAAATGGAGACATTTTTCGCAAGTTGAAAATAAACCCTTCTAGGGGCATTTGTGCCTGCCTCCATGAGTAGTTCCCGCATGCCCTCTTGCAAAGGTGTGGCCGCGACGACAGCTGGCACCGAGCATCACAAGCTTTGTCGCAATCTTGAAATGTGCACAAGAAACTAACTTAAATGAACAGGTACTTCGGCGTTCTAGTTTCGAGGCTGATCTAAAATGCGACTGTGTTCATACCTATATGTGGAGGTGGAGGAGGTGATGCCTCAGCTGTGTTCAACTGAATCACCTAACAAAAGGAGAATTTGATTAGGGCATTAATGGAAGCTCGATAGAAGTACATTGAATGAGAACAGATCTTCAAAGATCGTTGAAAAGTAGCACTTAAAGCGAAAAAAGATCATTTACAGTATGTTTTACCATATAATCAGATTCAGCTCGGTGGATCAAAAGAAGAGAGAGGAGCAGCAACGCCGTACAAAGCCTCGACAACCCCATTAGCTTCAAGTGTAGTGTGGCGTGTTTGGAATTCAAGAAACGAGCACAATTTATAGATCGAGCATGGAAGAAGAGAGGGAGATAGTTAGGTTACTTCTTAAATTTCACCCAATACGTGGAAAGTAGAAAGTGGAAATTGATGAGTAGGTGGATGCTGCGTAGGGATATTCCTTATGCTTAACATTTAAGCAGAAGATAAACATATTTGAACTCGAAGAGACTGATGAATCGATCCTGATGGTCATCATCCATCGAATCATGGGCTGGAAAATCATGATTAAGGTCCAATCTGTAAAATGAAGACAATGGTGAGATAGGTGCAAAATCACAGAATCATTTCAGCACAGCAGTTATCATCAAAGAGATGGGTACTTTGGACACAGCATTATATGGTGACGGGCTGCTTGAGAAGGAGATTAATTCATGCTTCCTTGCTAATGATGTGTCCTCTGTCCCCAACATCCGAGCTCCGAATCCATCTATTACCATTGTCAGAATATCATTTTAAGCCTTCTCGGCATAGGAGGATCTTTTACCTATTCAAATTAATCTCCATAAGCAAAATGGTATTATTTGGAAAGCAAATAAGAACGTTCATAATATGTAATACATGACATAGATGACAGGCGCGGATATTATATCTTGTAAGTGCTTCTTTTGATGCATCAATGAATCTCAATCATTGATTTATGAAGATGATAGCATTATTAACGATTGAGATTTGTCAAGTCATTCAAGCTAACCGTTTCTATTTATCGGCTGTGAACTTTTGAGCTTTACTTTGTCTTTAAGTGAATTTGGGCTTACATACATGGTTAAGACCATATATATGATTGGGCTTGGTTCCTCTCCCGGCCACTTGGTTTTTGGGGTTCTGCATTTGCGATGGACAAAGTGGACAATCAGTTTCAATGTCTCAGTAAGCTTGCAGCACCGGTAAAGGTCTAATTTTATCAATTCGAGTAAAATTCAGGCCTCAAACTTTGATTTTTACCGATCCAAACATCAGTTATCAATCAGGATTTATTATTTGGTAACTTTAGAATATGTTAAAAATGAATATGAACCGTCAATTTAGGTGCAAGTTATATTGGTCCTACAAAAGAGTAATAAGCACAATGAAACGAAAAATAAATGAAAAAACTTTATTCATGATAGATACAACAGATAAATTGCTGAATGCATTGTGAATTTGCATTTGCAAACCACTTCCTGACCAGCTCCATGAAAGTACAACGGCAAAAACAACGTCCCGACAATAATTAGCAGCAATTGCACAAGCTTGAGTGACTGGTGTCCGACCATGAGAAAGAAAACAAAGGCCGTCGAGCATCTCATGGGCACTTGTGCTTGTTGTCGCGCGTGGTCATGTTGGCGTAGCACGGACAGACGTCGAGGTTGCCGGAGGTGCCCGGAGGAACACAGTTGCAGCGGGAGCAGCACGTCCCACAAGCCCTCTGGCAAAGGCGAGGCCTCGACGACAGCTGACACCTGGCAGCACACGCTCCACTACAGTCTACCCAACGAAGATGAAGACCTCGAGTTACTAGATGATTATTAAAAATTTACGAGCGAAAAAGAGAAATGACTCTTCATATATAGTTCTGTACCCATTTTCAGAAGCTTCGAGTTGTCTCCTGCATTTCCAACTCCCTGCGTCTGTCAAGGACACAAAAGGATCGTTTTGGTTAGTTTGAATGGACATGAGGTAGTGTGATACAGGAGAGAAGAAAATCAAATGAGCAGAATATACGAATAACCGAAAGCAAAATGAGTTGGTACCATCTGGTCAGCTTCGGCAAGTTGAAGAAGAAGGACGGAGATTAAGACGGAAGCAATTAAAAGCCTGTGGATCGCCATGGTCAAGACTTTTTCGGAGTTATAATTGAATGTCAATAATGCAGTCCTAATGACTTTGGTCGGATGATGTTTGATTCAATGAAGGGGGAGGGCAGAGGACGGGCTATATATATAGGCTTATCCTAAGCAAGTAAAGTTCGTCTCGCAGACCTCTCATTAAGATGACCATCTAGGGTTGGTAGCAAGTAGCCCGAGTGAATTATTTGCGGCCGACTGGACTTTCAAAGAAGCGCGTAAGGTGGTCATCTGCACAGCTGCATGCATACGTGGGCTGTTTGGCTTTCTCTTGTGTGTTTTTTTAAGTCCTGAGCTGATGAAATGGCGACATTATGTTCGAAGGTGAATTTAGTTTGGCACATAAAGTTGCATGGTTTTGCGTGTTAGACGCAAATTGCGCAACCCCAAGATCTCCATAACTAGAACAAGAACACACATCCAAAGAGTAAAAGATTAACGCACCTGGGATCCATTGTTCTTGAAGCGGAAGCGGAAACACAATGTTCCACGCGCAAGTCCTTCTCCTCTATTGCCCTCCGTATCACTGGCTCAATGAGGCGACCCCCCTCACGTGTAGCGTTAGGAAAACGCCCTTAGATGAGGATACATGTGAGAATTAGGGTTAGAGGAGAGACTTGAAAGACTATTTATAGAGTTTCCCGTGGTCCTCTCTCATTACGGGCCGCTCAACTCGGCTCGGCCACTAATTGCCCCATATTAGACTAATTAAGAAACCTTCCATCTCACCTTAGACCAAACCCCGTAAAACGGTAAACATTAAACGGTAAATTACAATATCAATTAATGTAGTCCACAATTAGAAAAACTCTTACATTCTCCCACTTGGACTATATTAATTGAAATCGTACTGTATGTGCGCACATTGGTCCGGAGATAATTCTTAATAGTCAATCCTATCCCATAAAGTCTTAAACACCGAATCATGGCGGTAATCGCATGTATACACACGAGCCTTCCATGGTCACGAATGCTCTCAACTTTATTGATATGGATTCAATATGGTAGTGTGTCAAATTGATAACATCTCTCATGGAGAGATCTCATTTGTCAGTCACCATTCTCTTACCTTAGGTGTCACAAAAAACTTGTGCCACTAGAGAATGCTTTATGGTTCCAATGAACCCACATATGTCTTGTCCTTATGGTTAACCTTTCTTTATGTATCACAAGACATATGCACAAGGCTAATAACCGGATGCCCGGATGCCCCTAGCCTTCACTCAAGGTTTATACAATCCCTTGAGACTTTATCAATATGTATTCAACATAATAACAACACATTCAAAATATTTTATTGAATGCAAAAGTTGATACATATCAAACCGTTACAAAGTGTAACGAACACAGATGAAACATTTATCAGAGTAAAGCCAAAATAGCTCCCACTAAACAATTGTATCCGAAGATACTCCTAGGCCCATGCTAATGACATGTCACTCAAATACACATGGGCATAGGCCTTTAGTTAGTGGATCTGCAATAACATCATCTGTGAAAATATATTATATTAAAACATCACCTTTCTGTACCGTTTACTTTTGGTCAAAAAATTTGACCACCATATATTTAGACCCATTGAGACCTCTGTAGTAAATAAATAATACTACAAATTTGTTATCTCAATACAACCGTATGGGTCTATTCATCAAGTTAAAACGATCAACTCCGTCATGAGGTTCTGGAGCCTAAAAGCCCAAGTAACAGCCTAAAAGAATATTATTAACACTGCTTACATAGTAGAAGATGACATAGAAATTTATTTACTGCACTTTCTACTAACATAAATCTATATCTTGTTATTGATATTATATCATCCTAACAGTCAGCAAAGTTTACATCTAAATACTCTACTAACTGCAAGAATTGAACATAGCTATAAATTAGCATATAATCTCTTATCTTCTTTAAGTACCTTAAAACCTTCTTGACAGCAACCCAGTGATCATGTCCTGAATTTGACTGATATCTGCCTAGAAGTCCCGTCACAAAGACAACATTTAATCTAGTGCAAATTCGAGCATACATTATACTTTTAAGTGCATTAACACAAGGTACACCATTTAATTAGATTTTTCAATATCTAAATAAGGACAATGTGATAGATTTAGTCCATCACCCTTAACAACAGGAGCAATTCTGGCTTGCAATAATGTATATTGAATATTTCCAATATACAATCAAAGAAATGTCCTCCGAGAAAATCTAATATAATATGGAAAAAATAATTCTTACGGACCTCGGTACAAAGGATAAAAGATGTCTCAAGGTCACAACTTGTAAGCAAAACATCATGTACATAAAGTATGAGAAAAAATAAATTTCCTCCCACTGACCTTGCAAAGTATATTGAATTACTTTGTTCCCAATTGAACAAAATAACAACACTATGAAACTTTAATAATATTGTCTGGAAACTTACTTAAGACCATGAATTAGAATTTTTCAGTTTACACACAAGTTTACTTGAATCTGCTGCAAAATCACACACAAATTTACTTGAATCTGCTGCAAAATCATCCAGGTTGCACAATATAGATTTTGTATCTATTTGGCGTAACTCCATATATAAATAAATAAATAAACTATTAATGCCGCATTCACTCTGAAAGAATCTTTTAAAGAAATAGTTATTTCTTCACAACAATCCACCCCTCTTTCAGAGTGAAAACTTTAGTTATCAATTTGGCTTTAAATTCCACAATCTTTCTTTGAAATTCTTTTAGTTTGTACACCAATTTGCAACTAATAAACTTGTGATCTTTAAACAAGTCGGTGAGTTTCAAACATGTTTCATAGATTGTATATCGCCTTTTTATGGCATCTAATCACATACTTAATTGACAACAAGAAACGACATTTATATAAGTTGCTAAAACAACAATGTAGTGGATATTATAATCATGCTCTCACAAATAGACTATATAGTATGATGATATAACTGATCGTCTTTCCCTAACAAATCTCCTTAATAAAACTGCAACCACTTCATTCTGCACTTGAGAGATATAAGAAATTTCATTATAAATTATATCAAGAATAGTACCTTGAACCTCAACAAGTTTAGTCTATGGTACAGAGATTCCATAATTATCTGTATAGGTAAAGACAAAGACACGGTGATTTTCCATCATACTATTATCTTTAATAGTCCGAGAGCGGCTATCCTCTACAATTACGTCAATATTTAGAAACTTTAGAGTATGTGATTCCATAATTCTTGTATCTTCTTTAGAGTCTTAAAATCAAATACCCTTTTGAACAATCTAGGTAAGATACAAAATAATTTCAAGTGAATCTTTTGTCGATTTTCAAGCATAGTAATTAAGTTACCACCCCGAGAATCTACCAAGTATTTGACAAATGACCCTTTAAGCTATTTCGCATTGTCATACTTGCCAAAATACTCATTGCCACTTTTAAACCCGACAACTTTTAAATCATATACGAGATGTATATGTCGTTAGGACTTAAACACAATTTTTGCAGATGTGTCCTAATTTCAATATCAAACAAGACATAATTTCAAGCAACTAAGGCTTCCTTCATCTTATAGCAAATGCGGTCCGCGAGCAAACCTCTTTTCAAGTGTTCCAAGATGGAACACTTCATGGACAATAAGCAAATTCAATTGCTCTTTTCTCAAGCAACAAATCATATGTCCACAACTTAAAATTTGAAGCAAAAAAAACCTCAATGATGACGGAATTACCATTTACGAAAAAAGGTGACTGAAAAACAAGCAATGTATATAATTAGCATCATGTGAGTACCGTGTAACTTGACGTACAAGTACACATCCAGAGAGTTACACGCATAATCATATAATCACCTTTGGGCAGAATACATGATATGCAATTGTACACTCCCACATGATAAGGGTTATGAGAATATATTCCAATCTTCGTGAATTCATCACCTTTGGGCATATGAACCATTAGGATCGGTCACTCCTCCACCACACTATCATGTATCCCTCCATGAACTAATACACAATCACCTCCTTTGGGAGTATAACTATGCATTAGACCGGAGACATCCCAATCATCATACGAGACCGAAATTTCTCAAACCCAATCAAGCGTGCCACTTTGGCGGTCACTACTCAATTGAATCCTTGAAATTCTCTCATACCAGGGATATAAACTTTACAACTCACATACACCATATACATGTGATTTTAACTTTAGTGATAGGGGCATGTTATCACTAAAATCACATATCATGCTAATTACATTGCTTTATCCATTAATAAAAATTAATCATACATATATATATAAATATATATACAAATCGAAAAACAGATTCCAATGAGATCATTGATCACAAGAACACAAGAAACTTCCCATAACGAGAGAATAAAACATCTCTTATGCACCCCAATTACATATTACCGAACAACATAAAAGAATGCTGATCTAAAATATCTCTCACAAATTAACATCAATAGTAATACATAGTACACCATATCGACAAGCTTAACAGCTGATCAACTATTGCTCATGAGTTTCATAAGGCAAAGCTGATCAACTATTGCTGATGAGTTTCATAAGGCAAAACATGACTCCAAGGCCAACAACTGATTTATTAATCAATTTAAATAACAAATATCATTACTTCAATCAATGGCCTATAAATTGAGTCAAACCACAGAACTAAATATCTAAACTATAACAGTAGATACTATTGCTCTGCATAAATATTGCCATACTCCTTAACCATAAAAAATATTAACTTGATAGACATTAACAAGTGACCGGATGAATTCATGTACAATATGCGGAACTTAATCGATACGCATTACCCACATACAGAGATATGTTAATTAGTACAATCGGTTTGGTCACAAGTTCTTAAGACGTCCATCATTCAAAGATTATCAACGTGTCAAGGAGTATGCTTGAGCAACAAAAATTTCATAACCTTTACTGTTTCTCATCAGTTCAATACATAGCTCAATTACTATCAATAATGATTGTATCTTATTAAGCCAGCTTCAGTTCACAATAAAGTTTGATTTTTATTGATGAATCACACCATTATGATGTTTATGTGATAACATACCAGTGAACCAACACATGTATTTCCAAGAACACAGAAAATACAAGCAAAATACGCGAAAATACACTAAAAATACACGTATTTAGGGTTCCGTATGTATTTTCACATCTATAAAATTATCAAATATGTAAAATAAATACACCACGACGTAGAGGACGGCCATACGAATCCAACGCCACCAGCCACGCGCCGATCCGACGCTCCACGCGCCCTCACGCGCCGCCTAAGTGCGCGGCGCGTGGATCTCACGCGGGCGCGCGTTCGACGCCCGGCGGCGCGTGGCCGCGCGTGGGGCGCGTGCGGCCTCCCCGGCGACGCGCCGCCGACCGTCTTGCTCGTCTCGTCGAGTCCGGTCCGAATTTGTGATTTAATTTTATTTTTATTGAATAAAAAATCTCGAAAATCACAAATTAGGGCAAGATCCGTACGAATTAGGGCTAATCCGTACAAATTAGGGCAAAACCTTTATGTGTTCAAGTTCTAGGGTTATGGTTGCTCGATACCACATGTTAGACGCAAATTGCGCAACCCCAAGATCTCCATAACTAGAACAAGAACACACATCCAAAGAGTAAAAGATTAACGCACAGGATCCATTGTTCTTGAAGTGGAAGCGGAAACACAATGTTCCACGCGCAAGTCATTCTCCTCTATTGCCCTCCGTATCACTGGCTCAATGAGGCGACCCCCTCAGTGTAGCGTTAGGAAAACGCCCCTTAGATGAGGATACATGTGAGAATTAGGGTTAGAGGAGAGACTTGAGCACTATTTATAGAGTTTCCGGGGTCCCTCTCATTACGGGCCGGCTCAACTCGGCCAACACTAGCCAAAATTTTATATTAGACTAATTAAGAAACCTTCTATCTCACCTTAGACCAAACCCCGTAAAACGGTAAACGTTAAACGGTAAATTACAATATCAATTAATGTAGTCCACAATTAGAAAAACTCTTACATTGCGTACTTTCGATCGATATTGGGCGAAGGAAAAAGCATCGGGGCTCTGAGCCTCTGATCAAACCTGCACCAGATGAGAGCAGATAGCATCATCATCTCCCACTGCCAGCTGGGAAACTCGGCATGCACAGCTGTTCCTCTTTTAGTTTTCCAGCAAACGCCAAACCAGAAAGCTCACGAAAGCCGCCAATGTATCATATCGGATCGAGCTAAGTGGTTGAATGGATCGATGTCCAATGTGAATGCGACAGGCTTCTTGTACTTTGACTCAAAATAATCCTTTACTACCCCAGCCACCATCATCTTGCAACTATGAGAGTCTTGCATCCCTGGCTGGATAAACCAATCAAACCAAAACAACTTCGTCCGAAAAAACTTCTTCTTTTTTGTTATCGAACAATTTATTTGTGTTGAGAAAGTTCATATTAGGTGGGTAAATACTAAACACACAAAAAATTCCGTCACTGTCATTGGGTGGATAAGAAATGACTCAAGATACAGATGGGTAGTTCAAATATTGAACATTTCTCGATGAATGCTCCTTCTCCCATGCCTCCATCTCTACCTCCATCTTCGCGTGCTCCTTCTCTAACCTCCAACACCTCCACCTCATGTCCAACTCATCCCACGTCAGCCAAAATGTCGAGACCCTACACCCCGTCGACACGCCTAGTTCATTGCCTAAGCCGACTTTAGTCAACCTTAAATCAACTTAGATTTGAGGTCTAGCTGAGCTCTAGATCACAAATCTAGAGCTCACTCGACCTTTGATCAGAAATCTGAGGCCTAAGTTTGCCGGTGGAGCTTGTGCTCAACAATGGAGGACTAAAATGGCGACAAGGTGGTGGACTGAAACAACGGCGAGGTAGTGGTGGTGGTGAAAGGGGACGAATGTCTGTTGTCATCCCTATCGGAATGAAAGGCAAAAAGAAGGCAAAAAAGGACAAAAGAAGAGAAGAAAGATAGGGAAGAGAGAGGCAAGACGGCGAGAGAGGAGAGGGGTTCTAGCGCATTGGGTTCGAGTGACACATGTCGCCCGATTAATGGATTGAGATATTGACATATCAGAGCTCTATACCTAATATTGAGAAATGATTGCGTGAAAGTTTTTAGTGTAATTTAAGAATAATAGTCTATTCTTGATCATAAAAAATCAAATCACAAATAATTATAAATTATTGTAGGACCCATTTTTTAAGAATTTATGACTCATAATAAATCATCATTCTCACAGTATACCAAAGACAGTTACGCTAGCAAAGCCTCCTAATATTTTCTGGAAGAAGAGAGAAGATCAAGAAATCTGACATGTCAGCCACGTTGGACGAATGAAAGGTCTCTATCCCCATACGCATGAACGTCCTGAATAAACAACACCGTCGGACCTTGCTTTTTTCCGCTTCCGCCTTTCGTCTTTGCTTTGCAACTTGTCTAGTTCGCACCCCATGCAGTTTCACACCAAACTACGCTGGATTTTGGAGGTCCGGATCTGGTGCGGGCATGCTTAGCTTGAGTTAGGCCATTATAACCGGATGTCTCAGTTACCCCCATCGGATGGTGTCGGTTGACGATCCTTAGATGCGTCGCCACGTGGATCGTGCTCAAGTAGTCCTAGCACTTCATTTAGCTCTCATGGAGTTTGTAGGACAAAATATGGGTTAGAAGTTAGAATTATTGTGGAACAACCGACATAAATCAATTATAGGAGGACAGGATCACAAGTTCAATTTACATTATGACTAATCATCTACATAGTTTGTATTGTCTTATTTAACAGCAACATACTTCATGGTCACAAAGAAAAACTTCCAAACTACCAATATTTTGGTGAGCGGCTATAAGATAATATGGGATCGTCATAACTCAAACCGAACATTTCTTGATGAATGCTCGAAAAACGTTGCTGATACTGGTCATCTCTCTCCACCCTCCTACCTTATAGAAAAGCAAACATAATCAATTGCAACCAAAAAAGAAAAAAAATTGCATTATGATGCCTGTATATTGTAAAACACGATAGAATTTGATTAAGTATAGCATGCTTAGATAATAACGATTTGATTCAACAACAAGCTGGAGCGATTTGGTGCTCAACTTCATGATTGGATCCAACGCTAGAGCATATACAGACCAACCTACTCCATAAAGTTTTGTTGACATGTAAAATTTTATTGTTTAAGAAAACTCAAAGCCACCAAACATGGTACTCAAGTGAGGAAGGCTAAAATTACAAGATTACGGGGCCAATCCCATGATCCATCAATATTAATAACCATTACTCCGAAAGTTTATTTATGGATCGGACATCACAAACTCGGCAATACATTAACTGAATAGAAACATTTTTCGGAGGTGAAGCTAAGTGGAAAATGAAACCCTTCTAGGGGCATTTGTGCCTGCCTCCGTGGGTAGTCATGTTGGCATAGCAAGGGCAGGCGTCATAGTTGCCGGAAGTTCCAGGCGGCACGCAGTCGCAGCGAGCGCAGCAAGTCCCGCATGCCCTCTTGCACAGGTGCGGCCGTGACGACAGCTGGCACCGAGCATTGCAAGCTCCATCGCAATCTTGAAATGTGCACGAGAAACTAAGCTTAAAATGAACAGGTACTCCGGAGTTCTAGTTTCAAGGCCGATTTAAAATGTGATTGTGTTCATACCTATATGCGCAGGCGGAGGAGCTGGTTCCTCAGCTGTGTTCAACTGAATCACCTAACAAAAGGAGAATTCGATTAGGGCATTAACGGAAGCTCAATAGAAGTACATTCCATGAGAACGGATCTTCAAAGATGGTTGAAAAGTAGCAATCAAAGCAAAATATATATAAATATTTACAGCATGTTTTACCATATAATCAGATTCAGCTTGGTGGATCGAAAGAAGAGAGAAGAGCAGCAACGTTGTACATAGCTTCGACAACGCCATTAGCTTCGAGTTGAATGTGGCGTGGTTGGAATTCAAGAAACGAGTTCTATTTATAGATTGAACACATAAGAAGAGAGGGAGAGAGTAAGGTTACTTCTTGAATTTTACCCAATACGTGGAAAGTGGATGGTGATGAGTAGGTGGATGCTGCGTAGAGAGATCACTTATGCTTAACAATTAAGCAGAAGATAAACATATTTGTACTCAAAGAGACTGATGAATCGATCCTAATGGTCACCATTCATCGAATCATGGGCTGGAAAATCATGATTAAGGTCCAATCTGTAAAATGAAGTCAATGGTGAGATGGGTGCAAAATCACAGAATCATTTCAGCAAAGCACTTATCATCAAAGAGATGGGTACTTTGGGCACAGCATCATATGGTGATGGGCTGCTCTAGAAAGAGATTAACTCATGCTTCCTTGCTAATGTTGTGTCCTTTGTCCCCAAGTATTGAGCTCAGAATCCATCTATTGCCACTGCTGGAATATCATTTTAAGCCTTCCCGGCATAGGACGATCTTTTACCTATTCAAATTAATCTCCATAAGCGAAATGATATTATTTGGAAAACAAATAAGAACGTTCATAATACATAACACATGAAATAAATGATGGGCGTGGATACCATATCCTGCAAGTGCTTCTTTTGATGCCTCAGTGAATCTCAATTATTGATTTATGAAAACGATAGCGTTATTAACTATTGAGACTTAGCAAGTCAATTAAACTAACCGTTTCTATTTGTCAACTGTGAACCTCTGGGCATTACTTTGTCTTTTAGTGAATTTGGGCTTATCTACATGGTTATGACCATATATGTGATTGTGCTTGGTCCCTTCCCGGCCACTTTGGTTTTTGGGGTTTTGCATTTGCGATGGACCAAGTGGACAATCAGTTTTCCTGTTTCAGCAATTGCTTGCAGTACCGGTAAAGGTCTAATTTTATCAATTCGAGTAAAATTCAAGCATCAAACTTTGATGTTTACCAATCCAACCATCAATTACCGTTCAAGATAAATTATTTGGTGACTCTAGAATATGTTAAAAATGAATATGAACCATTGACTTAGGCGGGACTTATATCGGTCTGACTAAAGAGTAATAAATGCAATGGAAAGAAAGATCAATGGAAAAATTTTATTCACGATAGATACAACAGATAATTTGCTGAATACATTGTGAATTTTGCATTTGCAAACCACTTCTTGATGAGCTCCATGAAAGTACAACAACAAAAACAACGTCCCTACAATAATTAGCAGCAATAGCACAAGCTTGAGTGATTGGTGTCCAACCGTCGGAAAGAAAACGAAGCATGTCGAGCATCTCATGGGCACTTGCGCTTGTTGTCGCGAGTGGTCATGTTGGCATAGCACGGGCAGACGTCAAGGTTGCCAGAGGTGCCCGGAGGGACACAATTGCAGCGGGCGCAGCACGTCCCGCAAGCCCTTTGGCAAAGGCGAGGCCTCGACGACAGCTGACACCTGGCGGCACACGCTCCGCCACAGTCTACACAACAAAGATGAAGACCTCGCTTTACTAAATGATTATTAAAAATTCACGACCGAAAAAGATAGATGGCCCTTTATATATAGTTCTGTACCCATTTTTGGAAGGTTCGAGTTGTCTCTTGCATTTGCAACTTCCTGCGTCTGTCAAGGACACAAAAGGGTCGTTTTGGTTAGTTTGAATGGACTTGAGGTAGTGTGATACAGGAGAAGAAAACGAGCAGAATATATGAATAATCGAAAGCAAAACGAGTTGGTACCATCTGGTCAGCTTCAGCAAGTTGGAGAAGAAGAACGGAGATTAAGACGGAAGCAATTAAAAGCCTGTGGACCGCCATGGTTGAGACTTTTCGGAGTTAGAATTGAATACCAAAGGTGTAGCCCTAATGACTTTAGTCGGATGATGTTTGATTCAATGAAATGCGAGTGTAGACAGTGACTATATATAGGCTCAACCTAGCAAGCAAAGTTTGTCTCGTGGACGTCTCATTTAGATGGCCATCTAGGGTTGGTAGGAAGTAGCCCGAGTGAATTATATGCGGCCGACTTTCGAAGCGCGTAAGGTGGTCGTCACTTATCAGAACAGCTCCATGCATGCGTGGGCTGTTTGGCTTTTCTTCTGTTTTTTTTAGTCCTGAGCTGATGAAATGGGGATATTATGTTCGAAGTTGAGGTGGATTTGGCACGTAAAGTTGCATGGATTTGTACTTTTGATCGATATTGGGCAAAGGAAAAGGCATCCGGGCTCTGAGCCTTAGATCGAACCTGCACCAGATGAGAGCAGAGCATCATCATCTGCCAGCTGGGAAACTCGGCATGCACAGCTGTTCCTCTTTTCGTTTTCCAGCAAACGCCAAACCATATAGCTCCCGAAAGCCACAAATGGATCATATCGGATCGACCTGAGTGGTTGAGTGGATCGATGTTTAATGTGAATGCGACAGGTTTCTTGTACTTTGGCTCAGAATAATCTCTTGAGACCCCAGCCATCATCACCTTGCAAGTGGGAGAGTCATGCATCCTTGGATGAACTAATAAAAAACAAAACAACTTTGTCCAAAAAAATGTCTCTTTCTTTTCTTTTTGCTTTTTTTTTTTTTTGTTATCAAACAATTTTTTTGTGTTGAGGAAGGCCATATTAGGTGGTAAATACTAAATACACGAAATAATCCATCAATATCATCGGATGGATAAGAAACAATCCAAGATATATATGGGTAGTTCAAACATTAAATGTTCAATTTCAAAAAATTGAATTCATATTTGTGTATATAATTGGATCCACCATGGTTTTTTATGAAAATTTTAATCCCTAGTTTTTAAAGTTCGATGTGCAATCGTTCGCTTGAAAAAAATTAAAATATCTGATGAAAAATTGAAATATCTTTGTGTATATCAACGCAAGGATGACTCCGAAAGGAAGAGGGGATGGTTTTTTTTATGAGTGGTTTGCAAGATGATGAGAGAAACTCTTCATTAAGTGGTTGTGTCCCATCACTTATCATATAAAAATCAATTAATGATGTTTCATATCAATTTGTCAACCAAACTTAGTACACTTCCCATGACTTTATCTCACGCAAATAATTGAAGATGCACAAAGTAATTTACTAACTAATGAAACAATTATTTAGTAGGTATTCAATCATACATACTTACCTAAACACCCATTTAGTGGTTGTCATATCATTTTCAAAACGATCTTATCATCTAACTATTTCTCCATTTCAGTCAAATATTTATAAATGCTGGTACTGAGCAGCAAAAATCTGATATGGGTCTATGAGGATTATTAATTATTGATGTATCTGATATTAGATTTTTTTTTTTCAATACAATTCATATCTATGGCTCAACGGTTACAATTGGCTTGTGGATAAGTCTTAAGGTTTCAAGAACTCCCCTGGTTCAATGAAGGGAAAAGTCCATAACTTGTTATAGTAACACAGTGTAATGAAAGTGAAGTCATGTACATATCATCAATCGAGCCAGGTTAAATTCACGAGGACACATCATATGATAGGACATATAATAACACATCCAGCTGGGAGTCACCGTGCGAATTATCGAGGTGCTGTCCAGTTGCTCCGACCATCTCATCCTAACCTCGTCCTCATCCGACTCACCAACTCTGAAGTAGGGTTTCGCAGCAGGAATCCTTAATTGCTAAGTCAAAGAAAGGGCTTTGATCTTTGCTGGATCAATTATTGCCCGAAACTGCAGCTGGATCGGTCCACCACTATTCAAAAAGAGCACTGACCCTCCTTCGTTGTCTTTTCTTGAGGCCATCGGCCGAGTGTCCCCACTACCAAGTTGCATTAACTTATGATATTTTGCAAGTCGTGCCGACTCCGACCTAGGACGGACACGTGATTTAATCGGAGGGTCAAGCGAACGCCAAACGGAGGTTTAGAACCTTTTAGGGGTTTGAGATAAAGATGGCGAAGATTTTTATGAGAACGTGAACTTTGACAGCTAATAAAAGTGCACTCGGCACCTCATTCTAGAATCGATTCGTTTCGGAAAACTTAGGCGGTACGTCTCGAGTATAAGGCCGTTCGTGGTTGATGAGCAGGATTAGATGTGTGTCGCGGACCAAATTCTCCCATACTCCAATATTCTTGTAAATGGAGTTTTGTGGCATCAAAGTAAAGAGTGAGTGATGCAAAAAAGATTATACAAGTGATTTGTGAGACTAGCACAAGGAAGTTTGTATTAGGAGTCCTGAAGTAGAATGAATACCATTTTAGAAGATCTCTAAAAGCGGAGTTGACCTTCCATGCACAAATTAATGAAGCCATGATAAATCGAAACCAATTGTTGGTATTTTGTATATCTCGCTTGAGGGATTGGATGTCTGAATTAAACTAAATGTTGTACAATAAGATGTGAGTATGCAATCTATAATATGGTTCCTAAAACGACAATAGAAAGAAGGCCAGTCTGGTATCCTCGACTTACCAGGTGCCGTAAGGACTATTCCACTGCCAAAAATCTATGGACTCACGACATATGCCTCCAAGATGTTGAACCTTGGCGATCAGGCAATAGCTACATGCAAAAGTTCACCTACTACGCCCGGCTAGTGTCTTGTAGCGTCTGGGCACCTCAACAGTGGTGGTTTCTCATCCTCAGATCATTGGGGTTTGTTCTCGGATCCTCCTTTGCGTCATCAAAGCAAACTTCAAACCACAAATAACACCAAGTATAAACAACAAAGCATTTGAACCCCGAATCTTGTCTTCATCTAATCATTTAAAGATTTGGTTCAGTTAATATCCGTTAATCTCTTAAAATTACATTTTAAATTAGAAGTTAAGATTCTGTATCCAAATCATTTCGAGCCATTTATTTTCCTCTCTAATTTAGTTTAAATAGGTCAACAAGGATTCTACAAAATCACACTACTCTAAACTATGGTTGTCATAACAAACCCTAGCAATCAAGCTTTTCCTGATCACAAAAACCGTCGGCCGGGCCAGATTGAGCACACTAGATAAAGTCATCCACGATTAGCAACCTTCGAACATAGTAAAACCCTTATTCCACATAATTCCAGATTTCCAAGGTCTTTTTGCTGGCTCCACCAAAGACATCCGACGCGTCATCCTATGCATCAATTCAAGGTACGTGCGGGGAATGTCCCGGTTCTCGCCTCCAGATTAGCTCGCTCGCCACATACTTTAACGTCTTATCGTAGCCTTGGCTTTTCCGCCCTCCTCTCGCTATATATATGACCACCCTTATCTTTCATTTCCTCTCAAAACCAAGCTTTACTGCAACTATAAGCACAGAGAGAGACAAGCTCTAGCTCGAATTCTCAATCAGCCATGGCCATCTCCAAGATTTCGATTGCCTCTATCCTCCTTTGCCTTCTCCTACTCAGTCTCACCGAAGCTGCCCATCAGATGGTACGTCGAAACAGTTTGCAACATTTCAACGCTATCATCTAGTTATCTATATATTAACTCTGCTCTTGACTAATTTTGTGATTGACCTCCTACTTATGCTTGTATTCCTACTGTTGCAGGAGAGCACAAAGGCGGCCGCGAGCTCTACTTCAGCCAAAATCGGTGAGTAACTAACTTCTCTCCGTGACTTTTCCCCCTTCATTCACGTCATGCGACATATTCATCCGATCGATGCAATTGTGAAAAAGTTTGGACAGGTTTTGTTGGATTGAATTACTGATTCATGGCCGTGTGGTACGAACTCTTTGCAGACTGCGATGCCGCCTGCGCCGCCCGGTGCCAGCTGGCATCAAGGCAGCGGCTCTGCCACAGGGCATGCGGGACGTGCTGCGCACGGTGCAGCTGCGTCCCTCCTGGCACTTCCGGCAACCGCGACGTCTGTCCCTGCTACGCCACCATGACCACACACGGCGGCCGACTCAAGTGCCCATGAGACCCAAGTGCCCATGAGACCCAACCTTTTTCTAAATCCTTATATATACCGTTTGCCTCTTTGCGTTCTCGTAATACACGGAGTTGTCTGCGAATTTTAGAGAACTGGGTCATATAATGCTTGGGGGCTCTTGGGGACATTGTTATGTACGTCGTCGTTTCGATTGAAAGTGTTTTGTACAGTATGTATGGAAAATGTATCACAAATAAGTCGAGGGTTTCTGTAATAAAGTGTTATATACATTAATATTTTCCCGATATAGTCTTGTAATTTGAAGACCCCTTTTCTACTTTTTTGGATATTTAGTCAATTTTTCTCTTAGTTAGTTGGCTTTCCCAATCAATCGAATTAAATGAGGAAGGACAAAAATTACTCTTACCCCTAGCACTTGGAAGAAATTGCAAGGGCACTCCTTGTCCACTCTGACACTACATATGCAATGACCCGACATGATGAGAACAAGAAGTAATCCTAAGAGCTGAAAAGGCCCGGATAATAGGCAACTCTTGATATATTTATAAAATAGCAAAAATGGACAAAATAAACTGTGTTTTTTTTTTTTTTGTCCACTAGAAACTTAATTAAATTTCGTTGTCTGGTTACTTAACAAGCATTTTTTTTTTTTTTTGGTGAAAGGTAATCATAATAAACTGTGTTGATATAAAATTACCCAATAAAAAAAAAAAAATACGCTAGCGATGGATTTTTTTTGGTCATTAGATGAACTCATTTCTCGTGGTCGTCTTAATTTAGAATGATTAAAGTAAATTTGTTTGTCTATAACGCAAATCCTAAGTCATTTGTTAAAGATCACAAAGATGCGTACAATTACTATTGTGCCGCCGAACCTTCCTAAGGTGGTGGAATATGGTGAATCTCCGCAATAGATTGATCTTCAAAGCCCAATTGAATCTGGGCCCAAACTCGTGTCGGCCCACTATATACCCCCACTCTCTCTCTCTCTCTCTCTGTGGTATTTGACCGTTGGTGCGACTGTAGTTTCGAAACGACGCTTCTCTCTCTGCTCACTGTTCTCTGTTCTCAAAGATCGAAACTTTGGCTCTCTGTCTTCTCTCTTCTCTCTATCCCTCTCCCTCTCTGCTTCTCCTTCTATGATTCGCAATGCCGACGAGGAAAGACGCTTCTGGAGTCTCTTCGGGACAGCCGGAAGTGGCGGAAGGTCTTAAACGCCCTCGTGGATATGCTCGGTAATCAACAGGCACAGCTCATGACTCTCGTCAGAGAGAGGAAGCTCCTGGAGGATCGTATCAAGATACAACACAGGCGTTGGAACTCCTTCGTTTTCTCAAGGACCGAATCTCTCAAGTACGGACGAACCCAAAGGGAAAAAGTCGATTTTTATTATTTAGGGATTTGATGTTGGGGATGGAGTTGGGGGTTTTCTGATTAGTCGTGCGAAATCATTGGACAGATGAATGGAGCTTTGAAGGTGCAGGACATGGCGCACTTTCTTGAGTCCATGAAGTTGGATTTCGCTTTAGGGTTGAAGGAAAGGGAGGCTCTTTTGTACAAATTAAAGTTGTGTTGGTTACTCTCTCTTCCGATATGAGTTCATACAATTCCCCCCAATTTCGAATTTTTCTTCTTTTCATTTAATTACATTGGTTCTTTCATAATTTTGGGAACCATAATTGAGCCGATTGAGAGATTTAAGTGCTCAAATTTTAGTTTGTAATCTAGAACTTCCTGTGTTTAAGAGCAATTAACTTATTAGCTGTGAGATTGGGAAGGGGAAATACCACTTGCTTTTAGATAGTCTTCACAATCAAAGAGTATCCGTTAGTGATCCATCATAAGTATTTCCATTGCCTTGTAGAAGTATAGTAAACCTAGTTATGTGCTTCAGGTCTGAATGGTTTTGAGGCGTGTCTCTCTTAAGTATTATTGCTAAAACTATCTTGTCTATACAGAGCAAGTAGATGATGAGTTGGCTGATTTTAGAGGGTGCCTTGATATTATTCCACAGAAATGCTCTGAACTTGAGGTTAGTGTTTTTGAATGTCAAATTTTTGTTAGTGCTTTTCTGGACATTATTGTGAATTGCAAATTCTCAATGATTCACAGGAAAATAACTCTGCGAAAATCAAAAAAACGAGGAGAGGGCTCAGAAGTAGTAATAGGAAGTCTGGTAAAGATGCCAAGGAAGTGCAGGAGGAGCATACACATTTGCTGGAGGAAGAAATGAAAAAATTGAGGCTTGAGTATCATATGGCGATGGACTGCTTGAGAATGAGTATTGGACCGGATATTTACTCATGCTTCCTTTCTAATGTTGTATCCATCATCCCCTAAGTTCCAAGCTCGGAAAACATCTATTACCATTGCGGGTCTATCATTTTAAGCCTTCCTCGGTGATGGACGATATTTATTTGTTCAAATTAATCACAGTAAGCTCAATGCTATAATCTGGAAAGCAAATAAAAATGTTTATAGTATATAATACATGACACAAATGACGGGCGTGGATATTATATTCTATATCGTTTCTTTCGATGCCCCAATTAATCTCTATCATTCAATCATTGATTTGTGAAATGATATGAGTCAATCAAGCTAATCATTTCTGGCGCTTATTTCTGTTGGGGTTTTGGGCTCTACTTTGTCTTTTAGTGAATTTGGGCTTACGTACATGGTTATGACCATATATGCGTGACTGGGCGTAGTTCCTCTCCTGGCCACTCGGTTTTTGGGGTTTCGCATTTGCTGCAGACCAAGTGGAAAATTAGTTTTCATATTTTAGCAATTGCTTGTAGGACCGGCAAAGACCAAATTTATCAATTCAAGTAAAATTCAGGCCTCAAACTTTGATTTTTACTGATCCAACCATTAGTTATCAATCAAGATAAATTATTTGGTGACTCTAGAATATGTTAAAAATGAATATGAACCATCAACATAGATAAATTCACATTGGATCGACGGAATAGTAATAAATATAATGGAAAGAAAGATAAATAGTAAAAATTTATTCATGATAGATGCAACAGATAAACACATTGTGAATTTGCATCTGCAAACCACTTCTTGACGAGCTCCATGAAAGTTAACAATAACGACATCCTTACAATAATTAGCAGCAATTGCACAGGCTTGAGGGATCGATGTCTGACCATCGGAAAGAAAAGAAAGCCCGCCAAGCATGTCATGGGCACTTACGCTTGTTGTCGTGGGTGGTCATGTTGGCATAGCACGGACAGACATCGAGGTTGCCGGAGGTGCCCGGAGGGACGCAGTTGCAGCGGGCGCAGCACGTCCCGCAAGCCCTCTGGCAAAGGCGAGGCCTTGATGACAGCTGACACCTGGCAGCACACGCTCCGCCGCAGTCTATACAACGAAGACAAAGACCTCACGTTACTAGGATGATTATTAAAAGTTCAAGAGCCCAAAAGAGAAGTGACTCTTCATATATGATAGTTTTTTACCCATTTTTGGAGGCTTCGAATTGTCTCCCGCATTTTCAACTCCCTGCGTCTGTCAAGGACAGAAAAGGGACGTTTGGTTTAATTAGAATGCACATTAGTTAGTGCAATACAGCAGAGAAGAAAATCAAAGAGAGCAGAATACACAATTAATCGAAAGCAGAAGGAGTTGGTACCATGCGGTCAGCTTCGGCTAGTTGAAGAAGAAGACCTGAGATTAAGACGGAAGCAATTAAAAGCTTGTAGGCAGCCATGGTCGAGACCTTTTTGGAATTAGAATTGAATCTCAATGATGTAGTCCTAATGACTTAGGTCGGATTTGACGCAATGAAGTGGGAAGGTAGAGGGTGGACTGTATATATAGGCTTATCCTAGCAAGCAAAGTTCGTCTCGCAGACGTCTCATTAAGATGGCCATCTAGAGTTGGTAGTAAGTAGCCCGAGTGAATTATTTGCAGCCGACTGGACTTTCGAAGAAGCGCGTAAGGTGGTCATCAGCACAGCTCCATGCATGCGTGGGCTGTTTGGCTTTCTCTTTTGTGTTTTTTTAATCCCGAGCTGATGGAATGGTGACGTTATGTTAGAAGGGGAGATGGTTTGGCACGTAAAAGTTGCATGGTTTTGTACTTTCGATCGATATCGGGCAAAGGAAATGGCATCAGGGCTCTGAGCCTTGCACCTGAACCTGCACCAAATGAGAGCAGAAAGCATCATCATCTGCCAGCTGGGAAACTCGGCATGCACAGCTGTTCCTCTTTCGTTTTCCAGCACAAGCCAAACCATAAAAGCTCCCGAAAGCCACCAATGGATCATATGGGATCGAGCGAGTGGTTGAATGGATCGATTTTTAATGTGAATGCGACAGGTTTCTTGTACTTTGACTCAAAATAATCTCTCGTGACCCCAGCCATCATCCCCTTGCAAGTGGAAAGTCATGCGTCCCTGGATAAGCCAATCAAAACCAAAACAACTTTGTCCAAAAAATCTCTTTTTTCTTTTCTTTTCTTTTTTTTTATCGAACAATTTATTTGTTTTTTTTTATTTTTCGAACAATTTATTTGTTTTTTTATTTTTCGAACAATTTATTTGTGTTGAGGAAGTCCAAATCAGGTGGGTAAATACTAAACACACGAAATAATCCATCAATATCAACTAGTGGATAAAAGAAGATCCAAGATATAGATGGGTAGTCCAAACATTAAACGCTTAATTTTAAGATATCTAATTCATATTTGTCCATATGATTAGGTGTACCGTGGTCTTTCATGAAAGTTTAAAGCCTTTAGTTTTTAAAGTTGGATGTGCAATTTTTTCACTTGAAAAAAATTAAAGTAATTGATAAAGGCTTGAAATATCATTTTATCAACGCAAGGATAGCTCCGAAAGGAAAAGGCGAATGATTTTTTTATGAGTGATTTACAGAATGATTAGAGAAATTCTTTATTAAGTGCTTGTTCCCATCACTTATCATATAAAAATCAATTAATAATGTTTTGTATCGATTTGTCAACCTAACTTAGTACCGTCCCCATGAATTTATCTCACGCAAATGATTGGAGAAGCACAAAGTAAATTACTAACTTGTGTAACAAATTGTTTATTGGATCTTCAATCATACTTACTTACGTGAATACCCATTTAGAGGTTGCCACATCATTTTCAAAACAACCTTATCATCTTACCATTTCCCCATTTCGCATCGAATATTTATAAATGCTAGTACTGCACGGCAAATATCCGATATGGGTCACATCAAGTCTCCGATCATGTTTGCAATCTCAATGGTTATAATTTTCTTGTGGATATAGTTTAAAGGGTTCATGAACTTCCCAATGGAAAGAAAAATCCACAATTTGTTACTGTTGCATAGTATAATTAGGGTGCGTTTGGTAACCATTCTGTTTCTGTAAAATAATTTTTGCTCAGAAATGATTTTTTTTATGTTTCTTAAACGAGCTTCTAAGCATTGAAAGGTGTTTGGCAAGTGTATAAAATTTCTCTTCTCGAAATAGAAATACATTTAATATGACTCTCAAATTCTTTTGTGGTTTAAAATTTCTTTTAATTTTTTGATAGTTTCATTACATTTTTCTTTTTTTTTTTTTTTTTTTTTCTTTCTATTTTCCTTTTCTTCTTCTTCTTCTTCCTTTAGCCAATCATCGGCCTTGATCATGGCCGGCAACTTCATCGGAGCATTGCCGGCCTCCAGCGAGGCTCGACCTCGCCGAAGGCTGGCAACAAGAAGAGTAGAAGAAGAAGAAGAAATGTAAAATTGTTTTCGAGAATAAAAAAGTAATTTGTTTTTATTTTTTAATTATACTCCAAATCTATTTTCAAAAACAAAAAATTACTAAATAGATTTCTTTTTTTTGTTCTGAAAAATAAAAGAATGAAATCATGCATTATTTGGTGTGTTATCAAACAATCTTTAAAGTGCATTCATATATACATATCATAAAAGTGAGTCGGGTTAAATCTGGGGCACATCATAACATAAGACATATAATAACAAATCCAGCTGGGAGTCACCATTCAAATTATCGAGGTGCTGTCCAGTTGCTCCCAACCTTATCCTTATTAGACTCACCAACTTTGGAGTAGGGTTTCGCAGCAGGAATCCTTGATCGCTAAGTCAAAGAAAGGGCTTTGAATCTTCTGCTCGATCAATTATTGCCCAGGGCTCAAGCTGGATCGTTCCACCACCGTTCAAAAAAGGGCACTGCCCTCCTTCGTTGTCTTTTCTCGAGGCCCTCGACCGAGTGTTTCCACTGCCAAGTTACATTAACTAAATGATATTTTGCAAGTCGTGCCGATTCCGACGTAGGACGGACACGTGACTGAATTGGGCGGTCAAGCGAAGGCCGAACGGAGGTTTAGAACCTTTTAGAGGTTTGAGATAAAGATGGCGAAGATTTTTACGAGAACGTGAAACTTTGACAGATAATAAAACAGCACTCGGCACATCGTTCTAGACATGGGTTTATGGACCGAATTCTCTCGCACTCCAATATTAGTTATTGGCAGCAGAATACGGAATACATGATATAATTAATTTGTGGGAGTAGTGTTAGGGCATTTGTACTAGTAACCCTAGAGTGGCAAATCGAAACCGATTACCTCTTATGCACAAATTAATCAAAAGCTAATATCAACTTTCCTAAAGAGGTCATTGCAAACAAAACCAGTTATTATTACCGGAGTATTTCCTCTATATTTTGTTCAAGAAAGTAGATACCCAAGCTAAATTGGACCTTGTATGATCCAATGTAAAAATGGGATTCATCATACTATTGTTAAGAATAACTATAGAAGAAAGGTTTCGATCAAAAAAAAAAAAAAAAAAAAACTATAGAAGAAAGGCTAATTTGTTGTTATCATCTTACCAAGCACCACAAGAGTTATTCTGCGGTCAAGAATAATTCGGCCAGTAACATATGCTTCTAGGATGTTAAACCTTGGCAATCGGGTGATAGCCACATGCGAAAGTCCATTTACTAAGCCTAGAAGTGCAAACTAGCCTGTACGCCCGGCTGGTGTCTTGAAGCGTCTAAGCACCCCACGAGTGGTTGGTTCTCATCCTCAGGTCATCGAGGCTTGTTCTCCAATCCTCCTTTGCATCCGCAAAATTAGAACTCAACCTCGTGCCAATTCCATACCGGATCGGAGCAAACTTCAAACCACAAATAACACCAGGTATAAACATCAAAGCATTTGAACACCAAATTTTGTCTTCATCTAATCATTTAAAGATTCAGTTCGGTAAACATTGATCGATCTCATAGAATTGCATTTTAAATTAGAAGTTAAAGATTCCGTATTCAAATCTTTTCGAGCCATTTATTTTCTACTCTAGTTCAACTTAAATAGATTGACGGGGATTCTTTAAAATCATACTACTCTTTAACTATGGTGGTCATAACAAACCATAGTGATCAAGTCTTTCCTGATCACAAAACCATCGGCCGGGCCAGATGGAGCACACTAGATAAAGTCATCCTCAATTAACAACATTCGAACATGGTAAAAACCTTAGTCCACATGATTCCAGATTTCCGAGGCCTTTCTGCTGGCTACAACAAAGACATCCGAACCGTCATCCTATGCATCAATTCAAGGTACATGCAGGGAATGTCCCCGTTCTCGCCTCCAGATTAGCTCCCTCGCCACATGTTTTAAACGTCGTATCGCATCCCCAAACACATCCTTAGGTTTTCCGCTTTCCCTCTCGCTATATATATGACCACCCTTATCTCTCATTTCCTCACAAAACCGAGCTTTACTGCAAATATAAGCAGCCATGGCCATCTCCAAGGTCTCGATCACCTCTATCCTCCTTTGCCTCCTCCTCCTCAATCTCGCCGAAGCCACCGATCAGACGGTACGTGCAGATGGTTTGCGACGTTTCGACTCTATTTTCTAGTTGTCTATATTGACTCTGTTTTCGACAGCTTTTGTGATTGACATTCTGCATATGCATGTGTTCCTACTGTTGCAGGAGAGCACAAAGGCCGTCGCGAGCCCTACTTCAGGCAAAATCGGTGAGCATATAATTAACTCATCTCTCTGTGATTTTCCCGCCTTCTTTCATGTCATGCGGAATTAATAATTATCTGTACATGGTAATTATCCGATCAACGCGACTGTGAAAAAGTTCGGACAGGTCTTGTTGGATTGAATTAGTGATTCATGCCCGTGTGGTGCGAACTCTTTGCAGACTGCGATGCGGCCTGCGCCGCCCGGTGCCAGCTGGCATCGAGGCAGCGGCTCTGCCACAGGGCATGCGGAACATGCTGCACGCGGTGCAACTGTGTCCCTCCGGGTACTTCCGGCAACCACGACGTCTGTCCCTGCTACGCCACCATGACAACGCACGGCGGCCGACTTAAGTGCCCATGAGACTAAACCTTTCCTAAATTCCTATACGTACCATTTGCCTCCCTGGGTTCTTGCTATGTGTATCGTCGTTTCTATTGAAAGAGTTCTGTACAGTGTTTATGAAAATGCATCGCAAATAAGTTTGAAGGTTTCAGTAATTAAGTGTTGTATACATGAACATTTTCTCAATATAGTCTTGTCATTTGAAATCCTTATTTTTAATTTTTTGGATATTTAGTCAATTTCTCTTTCAGTTAGTTGGCTTTCCCAATCAGTCGTATGAAACGGGGAAGGATACATTGCCCTTACCCAAGCGCTTGGAAGAAATTGCTCGGGCATTCGTCGTGGACAATGACGCAACATATGCAACAACCCGCAGGAAGTAATTATTAGAGCCCCAAAAGGCTAAAACCACGGGCAACTCCTGGTGGGTCTACAGAATAGCGAAGGGGTAATATGAATTGTGTCAAAATGAAATTACCCCATAAAAGAAGAAAAGGAAGATAGTGATGGATTGGTTTTCGTCCCTACTTGTACTAATAAATCGTTTCTTGTGAGCGTCTCAATATAGAACGATTAAAGTAAGTTTGTTCATCTTTACTCCATAGTCAATTGTTAAAGATCACAAAGATGTATACAGTTACTATGGTACCACAAAATCTTCGAGAAAATTGTTCAAAAATTCTAAATTTATTGTATTTTTGTCAATTCAATAATATTTTTTTAAATTTTATTGATTGAGTCATAAATCTTTTCATATCTTGTTAATCGAATTTACCCAACCAATATTAATTAGAATTTATTGATGTGGACATGAATTATTCTATATGATACGATCAATGCTGACATTGATAATTTTTAATAATAGTTTAATTTTTTTTAGTTTTTCTTTCTTTTTCTTTTTTTCCTATCTTTCCTCTTTCTTTTGGCCGAGCAGTTGGCCTTGCCTACCACAAATGAGGCCCGGCTAAGCGAGAGTGAGCCCGAGCGAGGCTGCTTTGGCCTGGGCGAGGAATGGCCCCACCATATCTAGTGAGAGGAGCCATCGGCGAATCTCGCCTAGTCACGCCTCGTGTATGGAAAATGAGAGTGACTCTCATCTAGGTGAGGCCAGCCAAATCATGGCAAAGGACGAAGAAAAAAAATAATGAAAAAAATATTAAAAATTGCCCGCTCAACATCGAGTATCTATAGAGCACCGCCAGCATCCACATTAGTAATTTTTAACTAAAATTAATTATATGGATTCAATTAGTGAAAAATAAAAATATTTTGAATTTAATTATTAAAATTGAAAGGTAAAGTACAATATATTTATAATTTTTTTGAACAATTTTCCCCTTAATCTTCTTTTTTTTTTTTTTTTTTTTTTTTTTTCGGTCGGACCCTGGGCCCTCGTAGGTAGTGGAATATGGTGAATCTACACAATAGATTGATCTACAAAGCCCATTTGAACTTTGGCCCAAACTCATGTCGGCCCACTATATATACCCCACCTTGTCTCTGGTTTTCGACCATTGGTGCAACTGTAGTTTTGAAACGACCCTTCTCTCTCTCTCTGCTCACTGTTCTCAAAGATCAAAACTTTGGCTCTCTGTCTTCTCTCTTCTCTCTCTCTGCTTCTCCTTCTCCTTCTATGATTTGGAATGCCGACGAGGAAAGACGCTTCTGAAGTCTCTTTGGACCGCCGGAAGTGGCGGAAGGTCTCCAACACTCTCGTGGAACTGCTTGAGAATCAACAGGCACAGCTCATGACCCTCGTCAGAGAGAGGAAGCTCCTGGAGGATCGCATCAAGATGCAACACAGGCGTTGGAACTCCGACGTTCGTTTTCTCACCTTCTTGGTGATGGACGATATTTACCTGTTCAAATTAATCACAGTAAGCTCGATGGTATGATTTGGGAAGGATATAAAAGCGTTCATAGTATATATAATACATGACACAAATGACAGGCGCGGATATTATATCTTATAAGTGCTTCTTTTGATGCCTCAATTAATCTTAATTATTAATTTGTGAAAACGGTATGAGTCAATCAAGCTAATCATTTCTGGCACTTATTTCCATTGCGGGTTTTGGGCTTTACTTTGTCTTCTAGTAAATTTGGGCTTACTTACGTGGTTATGACCATATATGCGTGATTGGGCTTAATTCCTCGAATTGATAAAATTGATACTTGCCGGTCCTGCAAGCAATTGCTAAAATATGAAAACTAATTTGGGAAAATGTCACAAATGGTCCCTATACTATTATTTAATGTGCAATTTCATCCATGAACTTTCGATCAGCTCAATTTGGTCCTTGAACTATTGATAAATGCCCAATTTAGTCCCTGAATTTTTGATCGGGGCTACCCGATTGGTCCCCAACTATTGATAAATGTCCGATTTAATCCTTCTTATATTTTTCCCTCTTTTTTTTTTTTTTTTTTTTTGCTTATAGTAACGAAATCGAAAAAATAAAAAAAAATAACGAAAAAAAAAAAAGAATAAAAAATAGTAACAAAAAAAAAATAACGAAAAAAAATAACAAATAAAATAGTTACGAAAAAAAAAAAACCCTTAGCGGGTACTGTTCATCTCCCTCGCAGAAGCAGCCTTGCTCGCACCGGCCAATTATGCATGGGGAAATATCTCAAATAAAATAAAATAAACTTGCCTAATAAAATAAATATACCTAATTTAATTTTTTTTTGTTCTTTCTTTTTGAAAAAAAAAAAAAGAAATCTTGGCCGGTTCGGGACTCCGGCGGGGGAGTGGCCGGCGGGGTTTCCGCGAGCGGCACGTGCGCGCGGGAAGCGAGGGTTGACACCGGCGAGGGGCTCCGGCGTGGCAAGGCACCGGCGAGGGCGTCGTGGGGCGCGAGGCTTGCTATCGGACATCGGGGAAAGGTGAGCAGCGGCGGTGTGGGCTCCGGCGGCATCGAGCGGCGGCATGGCGGCGGTTGAGCGTCGGGCGGAGCGAGCAAGGGCGTTCGGGTCGTGGCGCTGCGGGGCTCTCGGATCTCGCCGGCGTCGAACACTCGAGTGGCGAGATCGAGACAACGATGGCGTCGCGAGTCGGCATGGGCTGGGAGCGGGGACGTCGAGCCCTAGGTCGCGGCGGCAAGGATCGACTCGGCGAGGTAGCGAAGCGTCGGTCGCCGCTAGTCGTCGGGCGGGCGTTGAGGTGCGTCGGGACGCGGAGGTCGCCGAATGCGGAAGTTGCGGGCGGCGAGGCGTTGCAAGGTCGACGGGTGGTGGGCAAGACTGGTGGAGCGGCGGTGGAGCAGAGAGGGCTCGTGGGTCGCCGGCACGGTCGAGGTTTGCCGACGCAGTGGACGGTGCGGGCAAGGCTGATGATTAACTCGGTCCTTCCAATAATTAGCCGCCGATCACATGCTTTAAACGGTTTCTTACGTGCGGATGGTTTGCAACGTTTCGACTCCATCTTATAGCTATCTGTATTGACTCTGTTTTCGACAGCTTTTGTGATTGACATTCTGCATATGCATGTGTTCCTACTGTCGCAGGAGAGCACAAAGGCCGCCGCGAGCCCTACTTCATGTGTTCCTAATGTCCGCTCCCATTCCTAACAACTTCACTTGTCTACTCCTAGTTTTCTTCACGTCAAATCACCTGTATCCTATAATAGCTTGTTAAAATTTGATGATCGCTGACAAAACTAACCAAATAAATCGTGTAAGTTCGTCACTATCCAAACTCCCAACAGAAAGAGAGCAATCATGCTGATAAGGCGGCTAAGCCACAGAGTCGATTGAAACATGATTAATGCAAACGAAGACCACTCCACAGCATCGAACATCATTGACAGAAAGCTCACGATAGACAAAACTATGGCCACACGGATGAAGCTTTGGCAACACGTTATCAAGTCTCAGTTAAAAGACCCGAAGTAGCAAATCCTTGGACTCTATGAGAGAATATGCACAAGAAACTGAGCAGCACAACTATTAATAGGGCATTCTTACTAGATCAACTAGACCCAGGTTCCCATGAATCGATCTATCTCTACTGCCAATCGTGAAGACTGGACATGTGAAGCACAGGCAATTAACAGTGGAGATAGAGCTGATTTAGTAAACCGGGCTAGAAGGTTTTACTTTTTCAACACACTGAGAGCATCGAGCAAAGCAAAACATACACAAGTAGAACAGTGATAATGCCTGAATAAAAACAGGCCATGTACAGACTGTCTAAACTGAAGGAGAACCAGTTATACCACCACACCCAATAAAAAGGTATGTTACCAACACACCACTCTCATGAACCCAAATAGAACAACCCATACATCGTTTCTTCCAAACAAGAGACAACAGCAGATACAAATGAAAGTTCCCAAAGTCCATGGGTTTCCAATTCACCCTAGACTTCATCTCATTTTTCCTCCAGGGAGAGAATGAAAACACAGGAAGGAGAACGCTAAACCTATCAACTTGGTTCACAGACAACCTGAGAAAACTAAATATAGACCTCAGCGCCATTTACAACTGCCAAATGATCCTACAAAAACACAACACTGCTCGGACAAAGAGGGGGAGGGGGAGGGAGACTCCTAGTTAGACATGTGCGATGCTGCCATTTCGATGTTAAGGTGCGAATGCGTGCATTATCATGTCTCGTCACACCCACCAAATTGTTCCCCAGATATGACCATGGGAGCTTCGGCTCTGGCTTCTCGAGCTGATGCTGCACCTGGACATTTCCCAAGGACTATGAGCAGACCATTCTTCTGGTGGCCATTGCCTGGCGTTTCGGTGGCAACCACCGGCTGATACTCCCTACACGGGAAGGCCCTACTCTTGAAGCTGCACTCCAACGCTACCTTGCCCTATAAACAAATACAGCATTTTCGAATATAGATCAATACACAACCATATACGGTTCAATGGTTGAAGACAAAAATTAACAAAAACAAAATCTAGTTAAACAGGCTCTTCGAATGCAAGAAGCCATATCGACTTCTCTGGGGATAATTCGGGACGAATCCTTTATTTCAAGGATAATAAGACAACTATCACAATATGCATAACAAATACCAACATCGTTTAAAATAGTGCCCCAAGCAGAAAAGGTAATAACAACAGATAATGACTCGTGACCATCCGTTCAAGCTCAGGACAAGAGCAACACAAAAAATGAAAGCAGATGCGGTCCATGAAAGCTTCACCCGAATCTTGGTGGGGCTGATTTCGCACACTTTCTTGCTCCTGAAGTTCAAATTCTTGATTGGGAGACACTCCCACCTGAAGTTGTGATAAGCCCGGTACATCCTTGACGCTCCCGGTCGGGTTCGTGAGGTTCACGAACGCATAACCCTTGTTGGCCTTGTTCTGATCATCAAAGTCAACATCTATCAAAGGAGGGTCAAATGATGAATCAAACAGTGAACACAAGCAAAGCAAAAGATAACCAACAATCCGTATCGCGAAGTACTAAAAAGCAAACAGCAAAATTAGTGGCCGAGATCGAGCTCATTACTTGAAGTCTACTGGGACGTAGACGAAGTCGTACTCGGATTGTTCCTCCTTCGAATCAGCCATGGCATTTGCTTCGTCCAATGCTTGTCGAGAATGTACGGCAAATCTTTCCTCCTAAATCAAACATAAAACAACAACAAAAGCATGATCAGAACAAGCAAAAACACTAATAAATGACGGAATTTGGTGGTGTCGGGAATAACCGATTCCCTAAAACGGATTCGACACTAAATCGAACCCCTAAAACAAATGCGGAAGACGAGCCCAAGAACAAACATATCACCGATCAAAGACACACCACGGAATCGAGCGTATCCTATTATCTACAGATTAAACACCAACGTTGATTTGAGGAAGAAAAACCGATCATGTTCTATCTGATGATGTACTATCGCCTTGAAGGGGAGAAAAATCCATCTCTTTTGGGATACTGTTCTCTTAGGCTTTTAGGAGGGAGAGAAAGGGAGGAAAAACTCACGTACGTTAAAAAGGTACGTTCCTCTCTTTTCTTTTCTCTCTTAAATACGTCTCCTCCAGGAGACGTAACTCAACATAATTCAAGAGACGTAACTCTTCAACGTAATACGTTTCCCCAAAAGTCCTTAACGTAACACCTCTTCATATCTTAACCCTTCATACATAGGCCCTTATCTTGCGGGTCGAGCTTTTAGGCCCAACATGGGCGGACGGGCCCTCTAAGGCCCATCAACATAAATAAATAAAACCATCAGGTGGTTTATTGTTTTACACGAGGCATATAGGTCCACTACATGTAGAGCAACAAATGCTCAAATAAATCGCAGCAAGTTCGGGCGTGGAACTTCGAAGTTAAACCGACAGTAACAACCTTTCATTCCCCGCCTCTATGTTTCAAGATAAATAGCCACAAGACGGGAAATTTCAAAGGTGAGAAAATCAGAAGAAAAAGGTACTAAAGCTTGTTCAGAGAGCAAGAACACAAGCAAATGCACTTGAATTGATTAGGGATGTTCCGAATCATACTATCGTGCTTCCGTTGAGTACGACTTTCGGGTCATCGCAAACAACATCATCGTTCGTCGCATTCTCCGCAGCAACCCAAGCCTTAGCAAGCACAAATTCACCGTGACCATGTTTGTTCACATCACGGCTATCGTGTTGCTTCTGAACCCATTTTCTCCCCCCACCGGAGGACCTGATCACATTTCTATGCCTCTATCTCTCTTTCATCGACCAAAGAGGCACGAAACTCCTCACACCGCCTCTCTTCCTCTCCTTACGCATTCTTGGAACCTCCATTTTTCCGAGCTTCTTCCCAAGATCACCATCGAAGACCGATGGGGCCCTTGTGGGGTCCAATGCCCACTGTGTCTGATGGGTCGAGGGAGAAACGTCACATGGTATTGAGGGTTCAGATAATAGTAAACGGGCGAAGGACACCCCTAGCTCGAGAACACCAGGTGCAAAGGCCGAATCTGATGAAGTCGAAGCTTCTGGGGAGCGAAGTGAGGTGGCGTGTAAGGCTTGGCCTGCGAATTTAAACGGGGCTTATCTTCTCCTTCTGACATTTTGGAGAGAAGAGAAGTAGCCTCGGTGGGTTTCTGGCATATGCTGTAAACATAGTAACAATATTCGCTCCTGGTTTCTTTTCCAAATAGCTCTGCTCCACCGCGCAAGGGGCTAGTTGCAATTAATTAAACTAAACTCGATTAATTCGCCAACGTATAATTAATTAAAAATTAATCGACGTTAACTATAATAATTACGATTAATTAAATAAACAACAATTAAATAAAAATTATGATTAATTAAATTATACTCAATTAATTAATCTAACCATGATTAACTAATATAATCGTAATTACTTAAAATAATCGCACTTAAATTTAATCTAAACCATCCTTAATCACAATTAAAGCTAAACTAAAATTAATAAATAATAATCGACATTAATAGTAAACTAATCTACCCCATAAATGTAATTAACACCCTAATTCATGATTAGGAGGTTAACTCACGGGTTTTTGGACGGCGACGCAATGGCATCAAAAGCATGACCTTCGTGGCTCGAACAGAGGCACGACAGCGGCGGAGGTTCGGCGGTGATTGGTGGTGTCGGCCAACAGAGGTGCAGTATAGAATTAGAATACGAAAAAAAATATTGACTTTTCAATTGAAATTTATGTGTGGATCTTAGCCAAGACCCAAGAGTCCTAGGCCACCTTCGAACTAGGCTCAGTGACGATAATTTACATCTTTTAAATATGTTTTATTTTATTGTTGTTAGGCAGAGATGGCGCAAGCGAATGGAATGCATCACATGTGGACTCATGTAATTGACTGGTGAGTTATTTAGTAATGTCCTCATTATTTTAGATTTTTCACAATTGTCAACTCAAGCATTCCGAGAATCAAAAAACATTTTTCCGGACTCCCGAGTAGGCAGTGTGTCATTGTAGTTTGACATAGAAATCAGTTCCCAGGAAAAGGATGACTTTTGAGCTTTATTCAAGATAGTGGATGAACATGTAACTCAGGTTATATAGCTCGTGGAGCTCATGCACCTCAAGCTACTTATCCAACTCATGCGGCTCAAGTAGCTAATGTAGCTGATGCAACTCAAATAGCTGATGTAGGTGATGCTGCTCAATTAACTGATGTAGATGATGCAGCTGATGAAGACCGAGCATTGTGGGTCTTCAATAATATCAACTTCAAGGTGATTTTGAACTAGCTATTCATATTATCTTCAGCAATTTTATTAAATTACCTGGATAGTAGGCGTTGGGTAATGTTGTCGGACAACAACTTAAAGAGCATGCTCCAGTAGGAACAAAACAAGAAACATTTGGCCCACTAGAAGCAGAACAACTAATCCACGCATTCCGCAGTCTTCCAGCATGATTAGGCATCGTCCTGACCAATTTGGCACGATATCGTCTATAACCTCCACCTAGATGGCATTCCATAAAGAAGTATCAGTCCGGCTTCAATAGCGACTCGGCATCAAAATTCCCGTCGAGCATCTAACAAAAATCAGACTCCTGTTAGTTGACATGTTCGATTAAATAACCACTTAAGCACATTAACAATTAAGCTTATTCTTATTGTCATTAATTAGCCAAAAACAAAAGAGTTTGTTTTCAAGTAATCAACTTTGGCAATTTTTAGACTTAAAAATCCCGGTAAAATATTCGTATGTAGTCACACATTTGAAATCAACCCATCAAACTTTACACGCTTCTATTTTGAAACCCCATTATTTTATTTAGCACATAAAATTTGGCGTGCAAACCCGACACCTCATATTTTGTTATTTTCTTGTTCATAAAATCTCATTTGAAAATAGTAAATAAGAATCTATAATTGAGCAATCACTAGCATAGCATCACACGCGCAAATAGCTGGAATTACGCACAATCTCATCAAGAGAAACGAGTATAAAATTCTACTTAACGGCTAATTAATCATTAATTAAGCTAATAGCAATTAATTATGCTAATTAAGATTAATTAATCTAATTGAAATTAATTAAACTAAACTCGATTAATTCGCCAACGTATAATTAAATGAAAATTAATGGATGTTAACTAAAATAATTACGATAAATTGAATAAACAACGATTGAATAAATAAATTACAAATAAATAAACGTCATTTGAAAATAGTAAATAAAAATCTATAATTAAGCAATCACTAGCATAGCATCACACGTACAAATAGCCGGAATTACGCACAATCTCATCTAGAAAAATGAGTATAAATTCTACTTAACGGCTAATTCATCATTAATTAAGCTAATCGCAATTAATTAATCTAATTGCAATTAATTTAAATAAACTCGATCAATTCGCCAACATATAATTAAATGATAATTAATCGACGTTAACTAAAATAATTACAATTAATTAAATAAACAACGATTAGATAAATAAATTACGATTAATTAAACTATACTCAATTAATTAATTTAACCATGATTAATTAATATAATCGCAATTACTTAAAATAATCGCACTTAAATTTAATCTAAACCATCCTTAATCGCAATTAAGGCTAAACTAAAATTAACAAAATACGAACTGTTAGTAATAATAAACTAATCAACCCCTAAATGTAATTTACACCCTAATTCATCAATAGGAGGTTCGCTCACGGATTTCTCGACGGCGGCACAATGGTGTCGAAAACATGACGTTCGCGGCTCGAACAAAAGCATGACGGCAGCGGCAGTTTGGCGGTGATTGGAGGTGCCGGCCGATGGAGGTGCAGTATAAAAGTAAAATACGAAAAAAGATTTTGACTTTTCAACTGAAATTTATGTGTGGATCTTGGCCGAGGCCCAATAGTCCTAGGCCGCCTTCAAACTAGGCTCAGCGACACAAATTTATATTTTTTAAGTATGTTTTATTTTACTGCGGTTAGATGGAGATGGCGCTAGTAAATCGAAGGCATTGGGTGTGGACTCACCTAATTGACTAGTAAGTTCTTTAGCAATATCCTATTGTTTTAGATTTTTCAAAGTTGTCGACTCAAGCATTTTGAAGATCAAAAAATATTTTTCTGGACTCCCGAATAGGCCATGTGGAATTATAGCTTGCACAGAAATCAATGCCTAAGAAAGGGATGACTTTCGAGCTTTACTCGGGATAGTGGATCAACATGTAGCTCAATGAGGTTATGCAACTCATGGAGCTCATGCAGTTGATGTAACAGCTGTAAAAGCTGTTGGTGAAGCTGCTGTAGTAGCTGTTGATGAACCAGCTCATGTAGCTGTAGTACCCGTTGCCAATCAACCTGCTCATGTAGTACCCGTTGCTAATCAACCTGCTCCTGCATTACCCGTTCCTAATCAACTTGCTCTTGCATTACCCGTTGCTAATCAACCTGCTCCTGTAGCTGTTGATGAACCAGCTCATGTAGCAGCTGCTCCAGCTGTTGATGAACCAGCTCATGTAGCTACTATAACAGCTGTAGTAGTTGTTAATGAATCTATTGTAGTAACTGTTGTTGAAGCTACTGTTGCAGCTGATGTAGCTATTGATGAAGCTAATGAAAATCTAGCATTGTGGGCTTTCAAGAATATCAACTTCGACGATGATTTTGAACTAGCTGTTCATATCATCTTCAGCAATTTTATTAAATTACCTAGATAGCAGGGCTTGGGTAATATTGTCGGATAACAACTTGAGGAGCATGTACTGGAGCAAACCAAGGAACATTCGGCCCACTAGGAGCAAAACAACTAGCTCATGCATTCGGAGGTCTTCCGACATGACTAGGCATTGTCCCGACCCATTTAGCATGATATCGTCTATAACCCCCACCTAGACAGCATTCCATAAAGAAACATCGGTCCGGTTTCAACAGCGACTTGACATCCAAATCCCCGTCGGGCATCCGATAAAAACCAGGCATCACTACCGTTAGTTGATGGCTTCAATTAAATGACCACTTAAGCACATCAACAATTAAGCCGACTCTTATTACCATTAATTAGCCAAGCACAAAAGAGTTCATTTTCAAATAATCAACTTTGGCGATTTTTAAACTTAAAAATCCCGGTAAAATATTCGTACGTAGTCACACGTTTGAAATCAACCCATCAAACTTTACACGCTTCTATTTTAAAACCCCATTATTTTATGTAGCACGTAGCATGCAAACTCGACACCTCATATTTTGCTATTTTCTTGCTCATAGAACCTCATTTGAAAATAATAAATAAAAATCTATAATTGAGCAATCACTAGCATAGTATCACACGCACAAATAGCCGGAATTACGCACAATCTCATCTAGAGAAACGAATATAAAATTCTACTTAACGGCTATTCATCATTAATTAAGCTAATCACAATTAATTATGCTAATTAAGATTTATTAATCTAATTGTAATTAATTAAACTAAACTCGATTAATTCACCAACGTATAATTAAATGAAAACTAATAGACGTTAACTAAAATAATTACAATTAATTAAATAAACAATGATTAAATAAATAAATTACGATTAATTAAACTATACTCAATTAATTAATTTAACCACGATTAATTAATATAATCGTAATTACTTAAAATAATCGCACTTAAATTTAATCTAAACCATCCTTAATCGCAATTAAGGTTAAACTAAAATTAACAAATACTAATTATTATTAATTTTAAACTATCAACCCCTAAATGTAATTAACACCCTAATTCACCATTAGGAGGTTAACTCACGGGTTTCTTGACGGCGGCGCAACGGCGTCAAAAACGTGACATCCGCGGCTCGAATGGAGGCACAATGGCATTTGCTCCTTCGCAATGCTTGTCGAGAATGTACGGCAAATCTTTCTTCCTAAATCAAACATAAAACAATAACAAAAGCATGATCAAAACAAGCCAAATCAGTAATAAACGACGGAATTTGGTGGTTTATTGTTTTACACGAGGCGTAGAGGTAGAGCAACAAATGCTCAAATAAATCGCAGCATGTTCAGGCGTGGAACTTCGGAAGTTAAATCGACAATATCGACCTTTCATTCCCCGCCTCTACGTTTCAAGATAAAATAGCCACAAGACAAAGGAAATTTCAGAGGTGAGAAAATCAGAAGAGAAAGCTACTAAAGCTTGTTCGGAGAACAAGAACACAAGCGAATGCACTTGAACTGATTAGGGATGTTCTGAATCACACCGTCGTGCTTCCATTGAGTACGACTTCCGGATCATCGTGAACAACATCGTCGTTCATCGCATTCTCCGCCGCAACCCAAGCCTTAGCAAGCACAGCTTCACCGTGACCATGTTTGTTCACGTCACGGCTATCGTGTTGCTTCTGAACCCATTTTCTCCCCCCCGCCGGAGGACCTGATCAGATTTCTATGCCTCTGTCTCTCTTTCATCAACCGAGGAGGCACGAAGCTCCTCACACCACCTCTCTTCCTCTCCTTGCAGAAGGGTGTTTTTGGAACCTCCATTTTTCCAAGCTTCTTCCCAAGATCACCAACGAAGACCAGGTGGGGCCCTTTAGGAGTCGCATGCCCACTGTGTCTGATAGGTCGAGGGCAAAACATCACGTGGCGTTGAAGGTTAAGATAATAGTGAACAGGCGAAGGACACCCCAGCTTGAGAACACCAGGTGCAAAAGCTAAATCTGATGAAGTCGGAGCTTCTGGGGAACAAAGTGAGGTGGCGTGTAAGGCTAGGCCTGCAGATTTAAATGGGGCTTATCTTCTCCTTTTGACGTTTTGGAGAGAAGAGAAGAAGCCTCGCTAGGTTTCTGGCAGATGCTGTGAACACGGTAACAATATTCTCTCCTGGTTTCTTTTCCGAACAGCTCTGCTCCACTGCGCAAGAGGCTAGTTGCAATTAATTAAACTAAACTCGATTAATTCGCTAATATATAATTAATTAAAAATTAATCGATGATTAATTAAATAAACAACAATTAAATAAAAATTACGATTAATTAAACTATACTCAATTAATTAATCTAACCATGATTAATTAATATAATCGTAATTAATTTAAATAATTGCACTTAAATTTAATCTAAACCATCATTAATCATAATTAAGGTTAAACTAAAATTAATAAATACTAATCGCCATTAATATTATACTAATCTACCCTATAAATGTAATTAACACCCTAATTCATGATTAGGAGGTTAACTCATGGGTTTCTGGACGGCGGCGCAACGGCGTTGAAAACGTGACGTTCGCGCTTGAATGGAGGCACGACGGCGGTGGCGATTCGGCAATGATTGGTGATGTTGGCCAATGGAGGTGCAGTATAGAATCATAATACGAAAAAAGATACTGACTTTTCAATTGAAATTTATGTGTGGATCTTAGCCGAGGACCAAGAGTCCTAGGCCACCTTCAGACTGGGCTCAGCGGCGATAATTTCCATCTTTTCTATTGAAAGAGTTTTGTACAATATTTATTTGCGATGCATTTTCATAAGTACAAAACTCTTTCAATAGAAACAAGGACGCACATAGTAAGAACCCAGGGAGGCAAACGGTATGTACAGAGATTTAGGAAAGGTTTAGTCTCACGAGCACTTAAGTCAACCGCCATGTGTGGTCATGGTGGCATAGCAAGGACAGACATCGCGGTTGCCGAAAGTGCCTAAAGGGACATAGTTGCACCGCTCGTAGCATGTTCCGCATGCCCTATGGCAAAGCCGCTGCCTCGACACCACTTGGCACCAGGCGGCGCAATCTACAAAGAGTTCATAACACACGAGCATGTAGAGTGAATAGGTTATGCATTTGGAATTGTAATTGGGAATTCCATATTGTACATTGCATTTGAAACAGGAATGTCCAAATGGCTTGTTCAAGGTGTGAAAATGTTGGAGAAAAAAGCAATCAAGTGGATGGAGAAGCCAAAATGGAAGGCCATCAAATTTCAAGACAATAAAATTGTTTAGAGGAGTTGTCACCTTAAACATTAAAATTAATTTTTTTTTGTTTAAAAAAAGAATTATACTTTCATCCCTTACGATTTGAATCTTTGACTCAACTTGCGCTAATTAAGATTAATTAATTTTGTTTAAAAAAATTAATGAAGTGTTGTATACATGAACATTTTCCCAATATAGTCTTGTAATTTGAAATCTTTTTTTTAAGTTTTCTTGGATATTTAGTCAATTTCTCTCTCAGTTAGTTGGCTTTCCCAATCAGGCGTATGAAACGGGGAAGGATACATTGCCCTTACCCCAAGCACTTGGAAGAAATTGCTCGGGCACTCCTCGTCGACAATGACAACATATGCAACAACCGGATAAGACGATGGTGAGAAGTAATTATTAGTGCCCAAAAGGCTCAAACCACGGGCAACTCCTGGTGGGTTTATAGAATAGCGAAAGGGGTAAAATGAATTGTGTCGAAATGACATTACCTGATAAAAGAAGAAAAGGAAGATCGTGATGGATTGGTTTTCGTCCCTCCTTGAACTAATAAATCCTTTCTTGTGAGCGTCTCAATATAGAATGATTAAAGTAAGTTTGTTCGTCTTTACTCCATAGTCAATTCTTAAAGATCACAAAGATGTATACAGTCACGATGGTACCACTTAATCTTCGGGAAAATTGTTCAAAAATTCTAAATTTGTTGTATTTTTGTCAATTTAGTAATAAATTTTTAATTTTATTGATTAAATCCTAAATCTTTTCATATTTTGCCAATCAAGTTTACCCGACCAATCTTGATCAAAATTCGTTGATGTGGATATAGAGGGTTCTATGTGGTATGATTAATGTTGATATTGATAATTTGTAATAATAGTTTAATTTTTGTTTTGCATTTTTTTTAGTTTTTCTTTCTTTTTCTTTTTTTTTCCTCCCTTTTCTCTTCCTTTTTGGTCAAGCAAGTTAGCCTTGCCTACCACAGGTGAGGCCCGGCTAAGCGATGGTGAGCTCGAGCGAGGCTACTCTAGCCTAGGCAAGAACCGCCCGCCATATCTAGTGAGAGGAGCCATCAGCGAATCTCGCCTAGTCACGCCGGTAAATGAGAGTGACTCTCATCTAGGTGAGGCCAGCCAAATCACGGAAAAAGGATGAAGAAAGAAAAAAAATTTCAAAAAAAGTACTAAAAATTGCCCGCTCAGCGTCGGGCATCTATAGAGCATCGTCGGCGTCCACATTTGTAATTTTCAATTAAGATTAACTGTATGGATTTAATTAGTAAAAAGTAAAAATATTTTGAATTTAATTAGTAAAATTGAAAGGTAAAGTACAATATGTTCAGAATTTTTTTGAACAATTTTCCCCTTAATCTTCTTTTCTTTTTCTTTTATTTCGGTCGGACCCTGAGCAATAGGTTGTGGAATATGGTGAATCTACGCAATAGATTGATCTACAAAGCCCATTTGAACTTTGGCCCAAACTCATGTCGGCCCACTATATATTATCCCTCCCCCCTGTCTCTGGCTTTTGACCGTTGGTGCCACTGTAGTTTTGAAACGACGCTTCTCTCTCTCTCTGCTCACTGTTCTCTGTTCTCAAAGATCGAAACTTTGGCTCTCTGTCTCCTCTCTTCTCTCCTCTCTCTCTCTGCTTCTCCTTTTATGATTTGCAATGCCGACGAGGAAAGACGCTTCTGAAGTCTCTTCGGACCGGCGGAAGTGGCAGAAGGTCTTCAACGCTTTCGTGGAGTTGCTCGGGAATCAACAGGCACAGCTCCTGACCCTCGTAAGAGAGAGGAAGCTTCTGGAGGATCGCATCAAGATGCAACACAGGCGTTGGAACTCCGACGTTCGTTTTCTCAAGGACCGAATCTCTCAGGTACGGACGAACCCAGAGGGAAAAATTCGATTCTTTGATTTTAGGGTTTTGATGTTGGGGGTGGATTTGGGGGGATTTTCTGATGAGTCGTGCGAAATCGCTGCGCAGATGAGGGGGACTCTGAAGCTGCAGGACATGGCCCACTTTCTTGAGTCCACTAAGTTGGATTTCGCTTTAGGGTTGAAGGAAAGGGAGGCTCTTTTGTACAAATTGAAGTTAGGTTGGTCGCTTTCTCTCTCTAATCTCTCTCTGATATGAGTTCATACAATTCCCCCCAATTTCGGATTTTTCTTCTTTTCACTTGATTATATTGGTTCTTGCATAATTTTGGGAACCATACTTGAGTCGATTAAGAGGTTTATGTGTTTAAATTTTAGGTTGTAACCTAGAATTTCCTGTATTTAAGAGCAATTAACTTACTAGCTATGAGCTTGGGAAGGAGAGACACCTCTTGTTTCTACATTGTCTTCACAATCAAAGAGTATGTGGTAGGAATCCATTATAAGTATTGCCATCACCTTGCAGAAGTTTAGTAAACCTAGTTATGTGCTTCGGGTCTGAATGATATTTTTGAGGTATGTTTCTCTTAAGTGCTCTCGCTAAAACTGTCTTGTCTATACAGAACAAGCGGATGATGAGTTGGCTGATTTTAGAGGGTGCCTTGATAGTATTCCACATAAGTGCCCTGAACTTGAGGTTAGTGTTTTTTGATGTCGAATTTTTTGTTAGTGCTTTTCTGGACATTGTTGTGAGTCACAAATTCTCAATGATTCGCAGGAGAGTGCTCAATTAAATAACTCCGCAGAAACCAGAAACACGAGGAGAGGACTCAGAAGTAGCGATAGGAAGTCTGGTAAAGATGCCAAGGAAGTGCAAGAGGAGCGTACTCATTTGCTGGAGGAAGAAATAAAAAAGTTGAGGCTTGAGTATGATAAGCTCATTTCGGAAAAGAATTCCGAAGCATCTGCATTATTGATGGAGAAGAAGTTTGTATGGCATCAGTATAACATATTGGAAAATGACTTGAATGATAGATTAAAGAGCAATGGGGCTGAACTCGAACTTGCAAATCAGAAAATATCCAAACTCCTTACCAGTATGGAGAAGCTTGAAATGATGAACGGTGAGAAGGATGATACTATCACTGAGTTAAAGAGTAAAATAGATGAAATGGAAGCCATTTTGGGCAAACGAAACGAGGAAATAGCCAGGCTTGCCCAAGAATCTGAAGTCCTGAAGAAGAACATGGTGACACCTGTCTTGAGTCGCTGCATGTCAAGAAATAGAACCTCCAAAACGGAGGGAAAAGATAGTGTTGCTCATAAACACTCTGTCGTTCTGAAGAAAGAAACAGGGCATCCACAAGTCCCCGATTCTCTAAAAGATTCCGAAAAGGTAAACTTCACACTTTGTGACGTTGCATGAAGTTGGTCTTATTTGAAAGAATTTTAATTTATATCTATGCTTCTTGTTGTATGCGTCCCATTTCGTGGTTCTTGTCCTCTTTAAGTTGATGATAGGTATAGGAAACTTAAAAAATTTTAGTCGTAAGATATAGGGATAAGAGGAAAAAACAGTGGAAGAGTAGTGACGCCATAGATTTATCACGTTGTGAGAAGCAGTCAGCGAGCACTGATGCCATTCATGGTGTTTGATTCATCAATCAGTGGCATGAGATTAAGCATTCTGAGGGTGCAAATCATTAATTTCACTCCTTGTTCGTGCTTACAGTAACATGATCAGATATAGGGTATTAACATGTCATCAGATGCTAAGCATCACCTCCTGCAAAGTGTAAAAATGCAGTTGCAAAGTATAGGTACTCTACTCTTCCCGTGTCACTCGACTAACTTAGGTCTTCTTACAACCTGTCCAAAGAGTAAAGTTATTGGAATTGAGAATGTTGCTCATATTTTCCTGTTGTATAACGTTAATGAAACCAAACTAGAAAGTTTTGCCGGTTTTCAAGGGCTTGCATTTTTTGAGCTGATTTTAATGTGTGTGGATTTTGTTTCTTCATGTCTGAATTTGCGCTTGTTTTGATGCCAACAGGGAACCGGAAGGTCGAAAAGGAAGGCCGTTGCTATTGAAACTCCCAAGCTATTCTCCTCCTCATTTAAAGTACCCAAATTGAAGGCCTCAGCCATGAGATGACGCACGACGACGCATTTCCTTACTCTTAGGTAGGTTGAACTGTAGACGTTATCGTTTGTACCTTATTTGTCTAACACCGTTGCAGGTTCTGGCTGCAGTGTATTTTATCACCGTTTTCTGGAAGTCAATTCGATTGACCCTTTACAGGTTTAGTGAAGCATTGTGTCCTTCCGAGTGAATATGCTTTGTATATGAGTCTTCATGTTGAGTTCTCAGGCAACTGTGGACGACATGAAAGAAGACAGTCAATTCTTTTTGTCCTTTTCTTGTAAATTTGTGCGTTTGCTTGCCAACGTTCTAAAGAATAGATGCTCTGTAATCTTCGCGATGAAGATATCCATGATTGTAATGCAAGAGTTCCCTATTGCTTTTTTACCTCCCACGATAGCTCCTTTGGAAAGGCAATCCTATGATCTCTTTATAATATATCTCTGCTTAATGTGAACGGTACTATCAGAGTTGTTAATGATTTCCGAACATGTCTTGAAAAAGCAGTCACCCTGATCGAAACAAGTTGAAGAGGTTATAGTAACATACTTTCTACTTTATCAGAGTCGCTGATTAGCGTTTACGAGCAACCGTATCATCTATAAAGCAAAAGAGTTCCAACATCCAAAAACAGCTCGACGACATATGGAAACTCGATCTAACCTAATGAACCAGCAAAAGTTGACTCTTTGATTTAACATTCAAAAGCCGACTTTCTACAAACGCTCCTTCTTCTTTCAAGATATCCCTTGCCAGCGGAAACGCTACAGATGGTAACGAGACGACCACCAAGGAGACCACTGGGACCGGAGATTCGACTGGAAGGAGAGCAGCAACAGGACCAGACCCACGAGGAGCGCGACGCCCCACGGCGTGCGGCTGACACGGTGCATGGTGTCAGGGTCGGCGTCCGGGAGTGGGATCACGAGCCGGCCACGGTTGGCGTCGAGCCAGCGGGCCAGGACGATCAGGAGCAGGGGCACGAGGAGTAGGAGGAGCTTCAGGCTGACGACCGTGCGCTCCATCTGCCTGGTGTAGTTGATGTGGAAGGAGAGCCAAAGCAGGAGGAGGACGATGCCGAAGAGCGTGACGACCGGCATGGGCGGCAGTGACATGGAGTCGATGGTCTGCCGCGTCCACCCATGTTTCCAAGCAGGGCCCCTCTTCTCTCTGATCAGCCACCCCATTATTCTCCTTTCTTCCTCTGGTTTATTCCTCTCTACCTTCAGCTTCTAATTTCTTCTGGGCTAAGTCGGTGAAGTGAGATCAGGTATTTGGGTGTGCAAGTTCAGATCTTGGGCCACTTTATAGGAGGCGAGAGAGATGCATCAACCTCTGTCTGCTTTAGCACAAATTCTTGAGAGAAGGGTTGGTTTTGATTCTATCCTCTTAGCCGACTTTTTCCTGCCACTAATGGCGGCTCCCGTATTAAATTTGGTGGTGTTTGCTTCTTGGGGTCGAAGAGAGAGAGAGCTGGGGGGATTGATGAGAATGGGATTTGGGAATATGTTCTTGGCCCTTTTCCTTTTTCTCGAATTTGCATGCATGGTTTCAAGGCTTTACAAGTGGGGGAATCGGGTTTTATCTCTTCGGATATTGGGTGCTCAGTGCTGTGACCTGTAGATCTGGGAAACGAGACAGGTGGCGACCGTACGGCGCGCCCCGACCATGCAGAACCGATCAGCAGCACTGAGCAGTATCAGCACTCCCATCGAAGCTGTCATGGCTCTCGAGCCGATTGAGTTTGATGCTGGAACCGACACGAGCGATCGATTTATACTCGACGGCCGTGCTTTGGGCTTGAATCCGAACTCGAGACTAAGTACTAAAAGTTTTAGAGAATGTTTATCTGTATAACCTAATTTCCATTTTCACTTGGAAAATGAAGAGAAGAAGGACTTCATCATCGATTTGCAGTTATGGGGCTTATCCTTAAGCAATTTGCGGTTGGCAGATACTGACCATTACCATTTACCCTCCTACGCAAATGAATGAATTTTGGTGAAATTTAAAATTTATAATTGCAATACGCTCTACTCTTCTTGAGTTATGTGCCTTATCGGTACTTTGGAATCGGTATACTTTATGATAAAGCATGCTTAACTAATGTCTCGAATGCACTCGTTAACAATGCCATATTGATAGTTAAAATAAATGGCGCTCAACTTTTTGTCCCCATTCTCTCTTCCTTAGATACACTAACTATGCATTCGTATGGGAAAAAATTCCATCTATATTAGGAATTTGAGGAAGTATTAAATTATTGTTGGAGGGAAAATATAGGATTTATATTTACGTTTACGAGAGAATGATAGGATAAGATGACATATATAAACTTTATAAATTATCATCATTATATTTCGTCCATTGTGCTAACTATTTATATATCCCTCGATACTTCTTATTATTCTACTTAGAGTAGGTATGGACTTTATTGCAATATATATATGTATATATATACACACACATTGAGGTTGAAGTATACGTGGGAATTATTATGTTGTATGTGGAGTTATACCTCTAACCACATACCATGTGTTATAAATTAATTATCGAGGGACGCAAGCATAAAAAGCCGGCTAAACGTGTGACGTGTGTTGTGTGCTAGGGTTGAGCATGGTTTGAATTAGACTAATCCAATATAACCCCAATCCAATTTTTAGTCCTCAAAGACCAAAGACTAGCCCTATTAAGCTAGGGACTAAGAACCGAACTCACCCTTTGGATTCGATTCGGTCTAAGGTTAACGTGAGATCAACCACTTATTTTTTTTATTTCCTTTTTTATATTCCTTAAAAAAGGGCAGACATATTATTTCAAATTACATATCCATCAACAATACGACATTGAGCAACCAAATTATGAATACTAATATCTATCAAACGTAAATATAAGATAAAGTCATAATAGAAATTTACACTTGCTAAAAGCAATAAACCATAAATTAAACATACAAGGCGAGGAGTCAGAGGCGAGTAGTGAGGTGGATGAACAGAGACAAGTGACAAGGTAAGTAGGCGAGCGAGGCCAAGGTGGCAAGCAAGGCTAAGTTGAGTGAAGAGAGTTTTTTTTTTTTTTTTTTTTTGGTTGAATTAGAACTATGTTTCTTTCTACATTCTAATTTACTCGATAAACTAAACCGTGAAAAGAATTGAGAAGGAGGCGCTAGAATTTAAAGTAGAAAAAGCATATAAAATATAATATATTAGATATATAGTATAAAATATATATGTACATACAATATTAAGTACATGATTGGTTCAGGTTGGACCAATCTTAAACTTTCATGATCGAAAACCAACCCACACAATGATAGGGGTCCTAAAGGTCCTAGGACCAAGGACCAAATCATTCTCCTTGAGAATCAGACTAGGACAACTAGGTTGGGTCAATCCAAGGTTGAACTTGGACCGACGCTCCTCCTTATTGTGTGCACTTTGTTTTATCCCCTCCTCGGTCGCCAAAAACAATTACATAAATGTTAGACTTATGCATGCCAATTGCAAAATTGCTTTAATAAGCGATGTGCCAAATCATGAATAGCCCTTTAAACAATCAAATTATATTCAACAACCAATGGAATATCGACACATCACTAAGTAAATCAATTCACAAACCAAATTGAGAGAGTCTTGCATTTTCAAGACAATTAAAGTTTGTATCCGATATTAGATGACCCAAGAGGAGACTATTAAGTAAAGGTGATCGATTCCAAGATGAGTTGATTTCTACCCTCAAAACTACTACTCTAATCCAAATTCTAGGGTCGGTCCCATAACTAATTATTTCTTTTCATTCTTTTTTGTTCTATTTCCTACAAGTGGGACTTTCCCAACATTAAAAGGAAAAAAGATTACTAATTAGGATTTGCTTTAGAATTATACAAACAAACAAAATAAACTTGGCCAATCCATCAATCCAGTGTGGGTGGTCCGATTCCTTACGTGAAACTAAGATCCATCTAGAACCGGCCGGTTAGGTTCGGTCTAGTGGACATGACGATTGCCTGAGAATGAACCATGTTGGGCTTGGCTAACATAGGAACGTGGACAATTTTGATGGGCTGGGCCATGTGCCAAGGCCCAACCTGGCCCGTCTTGTTCCCAACTTTTCATGACCCAAAGTATAACATGCGCAACAGAGGAAAAACATCAAGGCATATTCACCAGTCGGGTGGGTTGGGTCCCATCCAAACCCATCTCAACGACGCTCGATTATTTATTCTCAAATTCGTTAGGGAATTTCGACACAAGACCTTGAAAACCTAGCTTATTAGAGGGGTCAAGAAACCCGCAACCCGTCCGAAACCAACGACAGCATATTCTTTTATTTATAAATATATATAATAAGCCGCCTCAAATTTGTGTGTTCGCAATTATAACTATTTATTTACAAATCAAATGCTGAAGAGCCACCAACCATAAGTTCAGAATAATCTAAGATGCAAGATTCCTAAATGAGATACCATAAAAGGGAGATCATTGTTAATTTTCATGGTTTTAGGGTGTTGTCCAAATAACCATGAAGTTTTCTTTCTCAAAAAGAGAGTGTGGCAATTTTGTAAACGGCTAATAGGACGCGAGTCTTATGCCGTCCGATAGATAAACTTCAACTCCTATAAAGTTTTGTCAATAAAATTGCCTAACTCTTTTCATGACCTATATGTGTGAAGAGTACGTGTATCATGGTTGGCCCACAAACTTAACATACTTGAGAATTGCAAAGTGTCATTTAATCATCAACGATCATAAATCGTATGCATCCAATTTCATAGGAACAATCCTTTATTTGAAGGAAAATTTGTTTTCGGGAAAGGTTTTTCTGACTTTCTAGTGTATGGGCGAGTGAGGAAAACGAGACCGAAAACAACAAGTTTAGATCCGGAGTAAAATCACTTTCTCTTATGGTTAGAAAAGGAAATCAGGGTCTAATTAACAAGACTTGCCCCTCGTCTTCTCTTTGACCCTCGTGAGGCATCCTTACCCTATTCCCCAAATCGTACAAACAAGCGAAGACTCGCCCCGCTCGGCCTGTCTCCCTCCCTCGGTTTCCTCAAATAAACCCTAGACTATCTCCATCCCTCTCCGGGCGCCACGTGTCGCCAGCCACATCCTTCCCTCGGATTTCTTTCTTATAAGCCTAAAGACCGGTCTCCCCTGCGCTTTCCTGTTTCCAACCTTCCTCCAGCAATTCTGCGCCCCCCCTTCCCCCGCCTCCCTTCTTCCCACCAAGCGGCGCGCAGGTTCTCTGCAGAGAGGGAAATCCCAATAGAACAGAAGGAGGAGGAGGAGTAGATAAAGGAGGGGCAGAAGCATGGAAACAGAGCGCGGCGAAGTGTTGCCCTGCCATGGTGGCCTCACCGAGGACGAGCTCCTGGTGGCCGACATCTTGCTCGAGCTGCGGTGGCACTTCGGCGATCGCTTCCCGCGGGGCTGGGGCGCCAAGCGGCGGAGATCGGCCCTCTCCCGCGGTGGCTCCCCGGCGGCGGCGCCGTCCCCTCCTCCGCCGCCGCCGCCGCCGCACCAGCGGAAGCAGCAGCAGCAGCAGCAGCCGCAGCCGGCGAAGTGCTCCGCCCGCGCCGTGATCGAAGACAGGGCGATGGGCCAGAAGCCGAAGGTCCACGCGGCGAGCCCCGACACGCCGCTCTCCTTCTCCCCGAGCGAATCTGACGGCAGCAAGCCCAAGCAATCCCACTCCAGGAGAAAACCCACCAAAAGGGTAGGCTCAAATTTCGTCCTTTCTTCCTTCTTCTTCGTCATCTGCAGTGTTTACCGTCGGTCTGATTTGCTGAGTAACGTGGGCGTGTTCTGTTTTGTTCGATCTTTTCCCCCTGGGGTCGTGCAGAAGAGAGAGGACTGGTTGAACCTCATAGCGTTGCTGGAGGAGCAAGGCAGCGCTCTGAGAAAGGTACTATCTTTTACTAATTTCAACGCACCCTTTTCGTTTCTGGAGCAATCCCTGAGCTCCTCCCTCCCTCCGCGGCGCAATCGTTCCATGTTTTTCTGATTTGCTGCGTTCTTGAATTCGTGCAGGAGGTTGAGAATGTGCGGCGTTATCGCGACAAAGTGAAGGCTTTGAATTCGGAGTTGAAAGCCAGGAAGGAAGAGGTACCTACTGTACTGCGTCAATGGCATTATCTCCGGGAATTTCCCTTTTTCGTTATCACTAAATCCCTTTTTTTATTTTTTTTAAATTTCCTGCTCCTGCGTCTTACAGCTAATGATTCGGGTCATACCCGGAGAGTCCGGGCAAGGACCGGAACCGAGAACGCGCTTGACTCCGGGGGGCCAACCGGCTGAACCCGCGGCGGCGCCTCTCCCCTCCGGCTCCGATCGCCACCCCCCGCCGGTTCCCGATCCGACGGCGAGCGCGCCGGAGAAGAGCGAGGCGCGCGACCCGGCGGGCCCTTCGCCGTCTTGCGGCGGCGGGGGAGGGCGGGATATCCTCCCCGACCTGAACATTGGGTTGGCGCCGTTCGACTTGACGATGGTGGACGAGGAGTGGAGCAACAAGGCGAGGGCTGCTCAAGCGAGGCTGAAACGGATGCTGATCTGCAGGGCCAAGAATCTGACCGCCGCCATCAAGCCACGTGTCCAGCTCAGATGACGCTCGTATTTCCTCTCGCCAATTTCTCTCTCTCTCTCTCTCTCTCTCTCTCTCTCTCTCTATGATTAGAGGAGACGCGATTTGCTAGAATTTTTTTTTCCTTTTTTGCCGGAATATTTGAAATTTGTAGAGAAAAAGAGGAAGGTGGGGGATAGGGAAAAGAAATTTGTTTCCCTGTCCTGCTCTCCGGTTCTTTCTTTCCCATTCCATATTTCTTACAGAATATATATTTTTTCCCGATTTAATATGCTATTATCGATTATACTGTTTCCTTAATTGAAAAGCGTTCTTATTTCTCAGCTGAAGTAATTCAATCAAGATAATATTTGGTCGAATTTTTTTTTTTTTTGGCCTTTTTCTTTAGTGTAGATTTAATTTTTTTTTTGGCAAGTCCAATTATAGTTCACGGGGCGGGGAGAGAGAGAGCGAAGAGAAGTCGCTGCTTCTCAGCAGAAACTGAATTCCAACCTGTCAAGGAAGTGGTCAGAAGGGGCCTGTGCCACTCGCACGCGATCCCTGTCGAGCGTGTCGTGCACGCGCAGTCGGTCCTTGGGCCGTGCGCACCACGCTCCTCGTCCTCGGAGGGGGGCTCCATCGACTCCACTGGCGGGGGAGCGGCAGGGTTAAGGAAAGGGGTAGATCGGTAATTTCCAGGTCGTTAGTTCCTGTCCTGCCCTAAGCGACTTTTTCAATTAATTGATCGTGACTTGCGAATTTTCCAGCGGAGTTCACACATTTTCGGAAGACTTGATTGACTTAAAAGAGCTGACCGGAATTTCGAAACAAACCGTCGGCTTTAGATAAGAAGAGAGTTTTACTATTTTTCTCATCACAAGAAGAGAGGCGAATAGGGGGAGAGAGAGGGAAGATAGATTTACGCTGTCCGACGTGAATTTATGAGCTAAACGTGTCGCAATCATGTGATAAAATGAAAAATCATATATAAAAATATCTTTGAAACCCTCGTTAAACGTATTTGAGACCCATAATTCCCTCAACAAAAAGAATGGTGGGTTCTTTGAGAATTACAAAAATCTTTTGATGCGTTTGTTTAGCAAGTGTCGACGCATAGGCGCGCTTTAGAAGTGTTCATCACGCGAATTCCGTGTGACATTGAAATGAGAGGAGCTCACTCGACAGTAACACTTAAATCCGAACTAGACATTTGAACACGATTACAGCAAGGCCGGTAATGAGCCCAAGCCCAAGCCCAAGCCCAATTCTTATCTGAACCAACGAGCCCAATCAAAGCATTCGGGCTTGGGATTTGAAGCCCATTGCGAAGCCCGGGAATGCGGGGGTAACCCTAGCTCTCTCGTGTCGCTTATATATAACGTCGCAGCGACAGAGCTCCTTCTCCCTCTGCAGCCTCAGCACAGTCAAATACAATTATAATCTCCACAAGAACTCTCTCTCTCTCTGGTGTTTATTATTTCTTATTTTATGAATTGATTTCTCTTGTTTGCTGTTCTCGATTATTATGGCTGCTGCTGTGGGCACGATTTTAATACTTGCAAGTGGGTTGGATGGGGGTGGGGGGATTCATGCAGATGACGAGGAAGATGTCCGAGCTGTGAAAAGTTGGGGAACAAAAGCACCAACGATGTTGATTCCTCTCACAAACTTCCATGACTCTGATGCATGCCCACCCCCCCATAACTTCTCCCACCATCCTCGTCCTTCATCTTGATGCAAACCTCGTTTACAAAATCATGTCTTGAGCAATCTGTTCAGGAAATAGTTCGAAATGGGTCCTGTTACCAGCAATCGTGTCAAGGGGGAATGCTTGATTTCGAAGCATTCGTGCATAAAAACTCAGTTTTTTTTATTTTTTATATGATTATCCTTTAATATAGATTTTACGGACACCCGTTTCCTGCCTCCATCAATTCCCAGGTACTGTCATGTTAGGCATACTGAATTTTCTCCAAGGCTACTATTTTTTTTTGGCCAATCAAATGAGGATCTGTATGACAAGATGAAAGAAAAGGATGAGTTTTCTTAAAGTGGAGGAGGGGAAAACACGCGGCAGTCTAGAATTGATGTCTTTGGTTTTCTATTTCTCTTTTTTAATCTATTCCCCTTTTCTTTTTCTTTTTTTTTATCTTTTGTTCCTTTCAAAAGTAGATTTTTAAATTATTATATGGGGCATCTAGTTTGAACTCTTTTCTCCTTATTTTTCATCATCTAGTTTTGCAGCATAAATAGAACTGCCTAAACTTTAGTGCAAAAATGTATCTAGAGGAATTGAAGTGCATAGAGAGTGCTGCGAATGTCGAAATATTTAAGAACTGATTTCGCGGGCTACAATCTTCAATTTTTAATGATTGGTAATGTCCATTGCGCGAAGAAACCCAAATCGTGGGCTTGGGCTTGGTAACTAAGCTAGGGTCCATGATCCACAACCTAAGGCCCAATAGAGCAATGGAGGCCCAAGTGAGAGAAAAGAAATTCTACGTGGCTACTCATTTTTGTAAAGGGCAAAACCCCTAGCCAATCAATTTTTGACAATCCTACGCGGAAAAGAACCGACTTCACTTAAAATTAACAAAAAAATTTCTTCTTTTTTACTTTTTTTTTTTTTTTTCAGTCAGTCCTACTCTACTCCTACTCTACACTCACTCTCAGACTTTTGCTTTGCCTCTTGCAGGGCGTGGGAGTCGAAACCCACTCGCGTCCCCCCATCCCCTCTGAGAAAGTGGAGATTTGAACCCCTCACCTCCACTAATCTTCGCATTCTTCCAAAAGCAAAGGGCGATATTTGATTATTTAATGGGCGTTCTAAATTGATTCTTTTGAATAGAAAGTGAACTGACGTAGGATGATGTATGAGGTTTAACAGTAAGAATTAGGTCATCAAATTGCAATAAAATAGGCTGAAATTGAAAATATAACCCAGATTTTTCTTTCCCTAGTTCCAAGTGAAATCATGAGAGAATCTGCAGGAACTGCTGTTTGAGATGGCAGAAAGAAACAGCAAACTGAATATTTCAAGCAGGCGCATCTGCACCCAGCAGCCACGCATCAATGTACTCAAAACAATGAAGTTAACAAGTGAGAACTAATTGGTCAAGTCAGGGCCAGAATCTGATTAGTAGCCAGGAGCTGTACATGACTAGATGGCCTTTACTCAAGAAACTACAGGTTAGCAAATTAGCAGGTTAATGATGAATCTCTCGCTTGGGAATACCTACTAGGTGAACCCTCAGAACTATACAGAATCCTAAGACTAGTCAAATCATCGACAAGGGGGACAATTACACGTAAATGGAGATCCCACCAAAGAACTCAAAATCCATGCCTAACTGAGATGAGATATTTCAATGCCGTCTGGAATTTTGAAAGTGTCCGCAGAACCAAACTTCCTTCGCTCTTCCCAGTCTTCTCCACATTCTTCTTCACTGCTGCTGTCATCATTGTCCGGATATATCGAGGGGGAAGAGGGGTCATGTATACTTTTGGACTGGCAAAGTGGGGTGGCTAGCATCGTTACTTGGCTGGATGGGGAGATCTCAACAACGACAGTGTCGTCATTGACTGGTAGGGGTTGTTTGCAAGGTTCCCCATCCATTCTCATGAATGCGTGATCTGCTGCCCCCTTATGGAACTCGAACAGAACTCTATTTGTCTACATCAGAATTTAGAGAGCAAATGTGAATATACATACAAGAACACAAAACAAAACCAAGCAAGATGTAATGAGGCATGCTTGAGAGCAGGCACCATTCTAGATTATCTTAAAATCTATATGCTGATGACATTCCAAAACGATTATGATCAATTGATGCATAACAAACTCATGCTGTGATCATGCAACATCAGCTCAAGAGAGATTTTATTGTAATTCTACCTGTGTGAGACGAGTACTGTGCCCTTTTGAAGAAAGCAATACAAGGCCATGCCAAGCATTTCTAAAACCGACAATCTCAAGAAGGCCATCATCAACATATGGAGTCGTCAAGTCTCTCTGTAAGGTTCAAACAACAAAAAGAGGGCTCAATAAATATTTGTGAAGAAGATCAGTAGAATGGCAAAACTGTTGGAACATAGCATATAAACAAGACATTTTTTTTTTTGGTAATGATGGCCTTCTTGAGATTGTCGACAAGACATTCTAGTAAGTAGAAATTGAACTTACATGAGCCGATTTTCTTTGGTTTGGATTTCCCCAAGAATTGAGTCCGCCTGAAAAACTAGGCAAGTTGAGGCAAACAATAGACCTGATGCTATACAGTAGATATCACGAGTCAATTCGAGAAATCAGAAAAATGAAGTAGCATTCTGCAATACTATGAAAAAAATCAAAGAACACGTATAAGCAACACAAATAACACGAATGATACAAACAACTTTTGTTATCATAATTATATATGGTACTTGTAAATAACCTGTGAGGTATGTTGAGGTCCTCCCACTTGCCTTGTTTTCTCATTATTTTCACCTTTGTCAACTGTGCCATATTCCTGCATTGACATGAGTTCAGTAAAAAGATGTCCATTTATATGGGATGACTAAAAGAAAAGTAGAAAGCTCCCAGCCTGCAGGCAAGTTGATCGTAAAAGCATATCATTCTTTCCATGAAGATCTAGGACCCGTGAGCAGAGTGGAGTATTCTTCCAAGAGACTCACCGCAAAGAAGGATGACAAAGCGAAGGACAAAACCATCCTTGAGTACATCCAAGCTTTAAGTAAGTAGTCTAAAACCCAAGAAAAGCAAAGTCTGATGAAGTCTTACCCATACATGATGGCCTTATAGGCCAAAAGTGAAAGAAGAGTTAAAACACTTCTCAGGAATACTAAATAAAAACAGAAGAGTTTCTTAAGAATAACATTTAGAGAGGGTTTACTTCGGTCCTAGAACAAGTAAAGAAAGCAATCATCAATATGTTTGTTTTGATCTGAGTTGACGGATAACCCCAACTAGAACAATCTTCTATTTGCATAATCAGTGAGACAACTCAACCGCACTTGCGGTCTATCAATGAATAATCAACCTTGCCCACTGTTTTCCTCGGAAGGGACCACAGAATCACCTAGCTGGAATGGTCATAGCGTGATATCCCTCATCGCTTGACAAGACTGTTGTGCATATTTGATAACTCTAGCGAGTTATCACACAGATAAATAACTAAATGAAAATATTGGGGCTGCATGGTAATGTTTCTGTTCCTTTTCTTTCAGGAACGAAAACAAAAAAAAAAGTGTTTCGTTCCGGGAACGGTTTTGAACAAAAGAACGCGTTTGGTAACGTTTGTTAGGAATAAAAATGAATAGAAAAGCCACGACGAGGCTCGCCGGCCCCCGGCGAGGCCGAGCCTCGCCGTGGTTGGGCATGGCTCGGCCTCGCCTTGGCTGGGCGAGCCCGCGCCGGCGACGCCGAGCACCTGCGCCCCGAAGCCCGCAGCTCGACGCCGTCCCAATCTCACCACACCATTTGCGACGCCGTCCACCAGTCTTTGCCCGCATCGCCCCGTGTCGATCCCGAAGCCTCTAGTGCCGCGCCGCCGTCGCACCGTCCTCTCGGAGCCCCTCGCCGGAACCCTAGCCGAAGATCTCCCCTCGAGCGAGGCCGAGCCTCGCCTTGGCTGGGCAAGCTTGGCCTCGCCGGCGCGGGCGAGGCCGAGCCTCGCCGGGGCCGGCGACGCTCCGGCGAGGTCGGCTGACCCTCGACGGCGTCGCCGGCCCTCAACGGCCGGTCACCGGCCATGGCCGAGCCGGCGACCGGCCAAAGAAAAAAAAAGAAAAAAGAAGAAGAAGAAAAGAGAAGAGAGAGAAGAAGAGAAGCGTTTCTTTTTGGCTTTGAAGAAGTGTTTCTTTTCTCCAGAAACAACTTTTTGTGTTTCTTTTTTTGCTCCAATTTTGTTCCGGGAACAAAAAAAAAAAAAAACGAATGCAAACGCAACCAAACGCGTTTGTTTTTTTGTTCCCAGGAACAAAAAAAGGTACAAAAGTGTTCCAGAAACATTGTTTTGGAACGTTTCCATGCAGGGCCATTGAGTCCTAGTCCAATCAGTTACCATAGCCTATGCAGCAATCTGTTTGTTATCAACGATAAAGCTATGAGAAATAGAAAATTACCTGATTAACAAGCTGGCTCTTAAACTTCTCAGGATGTAACTTCCTCTCCGAGTGAAATGCATATGATACTTGAGCATCCATTCCTGTACAGCACAAGAGCATTGCTAAATTAGTCCTATTCACTTGCAGGAAACCAAAGACTAAATTTTGTTAGGTGATGGCATTTATTGATTCATCTCTTGAAATCTCTAAATAACAGATACATGAGAGTTGAACCAATTCCGCCTGTGAATATTTAGTGTTCCATATGTTTTTAATGATAGTCTTGGACATACAAACATATCTATTATTGTCTGCCAAGAGCATTGAAAAAGCAGGTCAGATATGGTCATTGAATCAGTGTTGTATGTGCTTCTAATGATAGTTTCAGATGTAAGAGTTTTCCTAATGTGGATTAAATTAATTGATATTGTAATTTACTGTTTTTACGGTTACCGTAAAATAGGGTTGGTCTAAGGTGAGATAGAAGGTTTCTTAATTAGTCTAATATGGGGCTAGTGTTGGCCAAGTTGAGCCCCGGCCCGTAATGAGAGGGACCCTGGCTGGAACTCTATAAATAGTGCTCAAGTCTCTCCTCTAACCCTAATTCTCACATGTATCCTCACCTAATGGGCGTTTACCTAACGCTACACGTGAGGGGGGCCGCCTCATTGAGCCAGTGATACGGAGGGCAATAGAGGAGAAGGACTTGCGCGTGGAACATTGTGTTTCCGCTTCTGCTTCAAGAACAATGGGTCCCAGGTGCGTTAATCTTTTACTCTTTGGATGTATGTTCTTGTTCTAGTTATGGAGATCTTGGGGTTGCGCAATTTGCGTCTAACATGTGGTATCAGAGCAACCATAACCCTAGAACTTGAATGCATGAAGGTTTTGCCCTAATTTGTACGGATTAACCCTAATTAGTACGGATTTTGCCCTAATTTGTGATTTTCGAGATTTTTTGTTCAATAAAAATAAAATAAAATCACAAATTCGGACTGGGCTCGACGAGACGAGCAAGACGGCCGGCGGCACGTCGCCGGGGGAGGCCGTACGCGCCCCCACGCCCGGCCACGCGCCGCGCACTCAGGCGGCGCGTGAGGGCGCGTGGAGCGTCGGATCGGCGCGTGACTGGCGGCGTTGGACTCGTATGGTGATTTCCTATCTCGTGGTATATTTATTTTATATGTTTGATGGTTTTATGGATGTAAAAATACATACGGAACCCTAAATACGTGTATTTTTAGTGTAATTTTGCGTATTTTTCTTATATTTTCTATGATTTTGGAAATATAAGTATTGGGTTACAGGTTTGCTATCACATAAACATTATAATGGTGTGATTCATAAATAAAAATTAAACTTTATTGTGAACTAAAGCTGGCTTAATGAGATACAATCAGTATGGGATAGTATTTGAGCTATGTATTGAACTGATGAGAAACAGTAAAGGTTATGAAATTTTTGTTGCTCAAACATACTCCTTGACACGCTGATAATCTTTGAATGATGAACGTCGTAAGAACTCGTGACCAAACTGATTGTACTAATTAACATATCTAGGTAATGCATGTCGATTAAGTTACTGCATATTGTACATGAATTCATCTGGTCACTTGTTAATGTCTATCAAGTTAATATTTTTTATGGTTAAGGAGTATGGCAATATTTATGCAGAGCAATAGTATCTACTGTTATAGTTTAGATATTTAGTTCTGTAGTTTGACTCAATTTATAGGCCACTGGTTGAAGTAATGATATTTGTTACTTAAAATTGATTAATAAATCAATTGTTAGCCTTGGAGTCATATTTTGCCTTATGAAACTCATGAGCAATAATTGATCAGCTGTTAAGCTTGTCGATATGGTGTACCCTATATTACTATAATATCCACTACATGGTTAATTTATGAGAGACATTTTAGATCAGCATTCTTTTTATGTTGTTATGGTAATATGTAATTGGGGTGCATAAGAGATGTTTTATTCTCTATTATGAGAAGTTTCTTGTGTTACTGTGATCAATAATCTCATTGGAATCTGTCTTTCAAGTTCGCTGTATATATATTTATATATATATGATTAATTTTATTAATGAATAAAGCAATGTAATTAGCATGATATGTGATTTTGGTGATATGCTGCCCCTATCATTAAAGTTAAAATCACATGTATATGGTGTATGTGAGGAGTAAAGTTTATATCCCTGGTATGAGATAATTTCAATGATTCAATTGAGTTGTGACCGCCAAAGTGGCACGCTTGATTGGGTTTGAGAAATTTCGGTCTCGTATATTTGATTGGGATGTCTCCTGGTCTAATGCATAGTTATACTCCCAAAGGAGGTGATTGTGTATTAGTTCATGGAGGGATACATGATAGTGTGGTGGAGGAGTGACCAATCCTAATGGTTCATATGCCCAAAGGTGATGAATTCACGAAGATTGGAATATATTCTTATAATCCTTATCATGTGGGGAGTGTACAATTGCATGTCATGTATTCTGCCCAAAGGTGATTATATGATTATGCGTATAACTCTCTGGATGTGTACTTGTATGTCAAGTTACACAATGCTCACATGATGCTAATTATATACATTGCTTGTTTTTTCAGTCACATTTTCTGTAATAAATAACTTCATTATTATTGAGGTTTTTACTGCTTCAAATTTTAAGTTGTGGACATATGATTTGTTGCTTGAAAAAAGAGCAATTGAATTTGCTTACTGTCCATGAAGCGTTCCATTCTAGAACACTTGAAAAGAGGTTTGCCTGCATACTGCACTGTTATGAGATGATGGAAGCCTTAGTTGCTTGAAATTATATCTTATCTGATATTGAAATTAGGACATATCTGCAAAGATTGTGTTTAAGTCTTAATGACATATACATCTTGTATATGATTAAAAGGTTGTCAGGCTTAATAGTGGCCGTGAGTATTTTGGCAAATATGACAATGCGAAATAGCTTAAATGGTCATTTGTCAAATACTTGTTAGATTCTGAGGTGGTAACTTAATTACTATGCCTGAAAATCCTGACAAAAGATTTAGTCGAAATTATTTTGTATCTTACCTAGATTGTTCAAAAGGGTACTGATTTTAAGATACAAGAATTATGGAATCACATACTTCTAAATTTCTACAATTCGACGTAATTGTAGAGGATAGCTACTCTCAGACTATTAAGGATAATAGTGTGATGGAATATCACTGTGTCTTTGTCTTTACCTATACAGATAATTATGAAATCTCCTGTACCATAGACTAAACTTGTTGAGGTTCAAGGTACTATTCTTGATATAGTTTATAATGAAATTTCTTAAACCTCTCAAGTGCATAATGAAGTGGTGGTAATTTTATTAAGGAGATTTGTTAGGGAAAGACGATCAGTTATTCCATTAGACTATATAGTCTATTTGTGAGGGCATGACTATAATATTCATTACATGGTTGATTTAGCGACATAAATAAATTTTGTTTCTTATCCTCAATCAAGTGTGTGATTAGATGCCATAAAAGGCGATATACAATCTATGAAACATGTTTGGAAACTTACTGACTTATCTAAATATCACAAGTTTATTAGTTGCAAATTGATGTACAAAACTAAAAGAATTTCAAAGAAAAATTGTGGAATTTAAAGCCAAATTGGTAACTAAAGTTTTAACTCTGAAAGAGGAGTGGATTGTTTATAGTGAAGAAATAATTATTTCTTTAAATATTCTTTCAGAGTGAACGTGGCATTAATAATTTATTTTGATATAAAGTTACGCCAAATAGATATAAAATCTATATTGTGCAACTGGATGATTTTGCAGCAGTTTCAAGTAAACTTGTGTGTAGACTGAAAAAGTCTTATTTATAGTCTTAAGCAAGTTTCCAGACAATATTATTAAAGTTTAGATGCCATAAAAGGCGATATACAATCTATGAAACATGTTTGGAAACTTACTGACTTATCTAAAGATAACAAGTTTATTAGTTGCAAATTGGTGTACAAAACTAAAAGAATTTCAAAGAAAGATTGTGGAATTTAAAGCCAAATTGGTAACTAAAGTTTTAACTCTGAAAAATGGGTGGATTGTTTATAGTGAAGAAATAATTATTTCTTTAAATATTCTTTCAGAGTGAACGTGGCATTAATAATTTATTTTGATATAAAGTTACGCCAAATAGATATAAAATCTATATTGTGCAACCGGGATGATTTTGCGGCGGTTTCAAGTAAACTTGTGTGTAGACTGAAAAAGTCTTATTTATAGTCTTAAGCAAGTTTCCGAGACAATATTATTAAAGTTTCATAGTGTTGTTATTTTTTGTTCAATTGGGAACAAAGTAATTCAATATACAGCAAGGTCAGTGGGAGGAAATTTATTTTTTCTCATACTTTATGTATATAATATTTTGCTTACAAGTTGTGATCTTGAGATATATTATATCATTTGTACTGAAGTCTGTAAAGATTGTTTTTGCCATATTATATTAGATTTTCTCGGAGGATATTTGCTGATTGTATATTGAAAATATTCAATATACATCATTGCAAGCCAGAATTGCTCCTGTTGTTAAGAGTGATGGACTAAATCTATCACATTGTCCTTATTTAGATATTGAGAAAATCTAATTAAAGGGAGTACCTTGTGTCGAGTGCACTTAAAAGTATAATGTATACTCGAATTTGCACTAGACTAAATGTTGTTTTTGTGACGGGACTTCTAGGCAGATATCGGTCAAATCCAGGACATGATCACTGGGTTGCTGTCAAGAATATTTTAAGGTACTTAAAGAAGACGAGATTATATGCTAATTTACAGACATGTTCAATTCTTGCAGTTAGTAGGGTATTTAGATGTAAACTTTGCTGGCTGTTCGATGACATGCAATCAATAACGGAATACATATTTATGTTAGCAAAGTGCAGTAAATAAAGTTCTATGTCATTTTCTATTATGTAAGCGAAAGTGTTAGTAACATTCTTTTAGACTGTTACTTGGGCTTTTAGGCTCCAGAACCTCATGAAGGAGTTGATCGTTTTAACTTTATGGATAGATCCATACAGTTGTATTGAGATAACAAATTTGTAATATTATTTATCTATTACAGAGGTCTCAAGGGGTCTAAATATATGGTGGTCAAAATTTTTGACCAAAAGCAAATGGTACAGAAATGTGACGTTTTAATATAATATATTTTCACAGATAATGTGATTGCAGATCCACTAACTAAAAGCCTACGCCCATGTGTATTTGAGTGACATGTCATTAGCATGGGCCTAGGAGTATCTTCGGATACTGTTGTTTAGTGGGAGCTATTTTGGCTTCACTCTGATAAAATTCACATCTATGGTTCGTTACACTTAGTAACGGTTTGATATGTATCAACTTTTACATTCAATAAAATATTTTGAATGTGTTGTTATGTTGAATACATATTGATAAAGTCTCAAGGGATTGTATAAACCTTGAGTGAAGGCTAGGGGCATCCGGGCATCTGGTTATTAGCCTTGTACATATGTCTTGTAATACATAAAGAAAGGTTAACCATAAGAACAAGACATATGTGGGTTCATTGGAACCATAAAGCATTCTCTAGTGGCACAAGTTTTTTGTGACACCTAAGGTAAGAGAATGGTGACTGACAAATGGGATCTCTCTATGAGAGATGTTATCCATTTGACACACTACCATATTGAATCCATATCAATAAAGTTGAGAACATTCGTGACCATGGAAGGCTCTGTGTGTATACATGCAGTTACCGCAATGATTCGGTGTTTAAGACTTTATGTGATAGGATTTGACTATTAAGAATTATCTCTGGACCAAATATGCGCACATACGGTACGATTTCAATTAATATAGTCCAAGTGGGAGAATGTAAGAGTTTTCCTAATGTGGATTAAATTAATTGATATTGTAATTTAATGTTTTTACGGTTACCGTAAAAACGGGGTTGGTCTAAGGTGAGATAGAAGGTTTCTTAATTAGTCTAATATGGGGCGGCTAGTGTGGGCCGAGTTGAGTCCTGCCCATAATGAGAGGGACTCACTGGAAACTCTATAAATAGTCTTTCAAGTCTCTCCTCTAACCCTAATTCTCACATGTATCCTCACCTAAGGGCGTTTACCTAACGCTACACGTGAGGGGGCCGCCTCATTGAGCTAGTGATACGAGAGGGCAATAGAGGAGAAGGACTTGCGCGTGGAACATTGTGTTTCCGCTTCCGCTTCAAGAACAATGGGTCACAGATGCGTTAATCTTTTACTCTTTGGATGTATGTTCTTGTTCTAGTTATGGAGATCTTGGGGTTGCGCAATTTGCGTCTAACATCAGACACATAAACACATCAACCGTGATGGTCATTGAATTTTAAATTCTCAAAACCATGATTCACTGGACTTCCACCAAACACTTTTGAGGTCTATGTTGCTGCTAGCACTTTGTTTCATCTGTTTCATAGTAAATTGTTAGTCAACGAGGTCATGGATTTCCTTACCCATGCTAAAGTAATTCCAAAATCCCCCACGAAATGTGTGGCACCCCACCTGTGATTTTACAGAAACAGACAGACAATAGAAAGATGGCTAATTCAAGCATCTACATAAATCAGAGATAAGATGACAAAAATTTGAGGAGAAATTTATATGTGCAAGATATGGATAAACTTACCATGTTCAGTTTATCTGTCATGGAGACACGATGAAATGCATGCAAGGAATGCGGTAGTTCGAGAGGAGAAATAGGGTCACATGCACCTTTGGTATTTGGCTAAAATATGAGGATGAACTAAAAATTATTTACCACCGGCCGCGGAGGCTCCACTGGATAAGACTCTGCTGATCCTCAACGAAGAGGTGAAGGGTTCAAAACCCAGGGGAGGCGCTAGATGTATTAAGTGTGACTCAGGGGTGGTGGGTCCTCCCGCTTAAGTGTCACTTGGGGGGGTTTACGGCGCGGGTCGAGGCTGGCAAGCCGGTTCCTCCAATACCAAAAAAAAAAAAAAAAAAACTAAAAATTATTTTCCATCGTATGGTTATTTAGGATTCATTCGTTTATTTGAAAATATCACGTTTCCGGAAAATATTTATTTGAAAGTCATTTCTTAAAAAAAAAAAAAAAACTATATTTTCCTGGGGTTCACTAAAATCTGAAATTTGAGTGGAAAATATTTTCATTGTTCATTATCTAATTTGATTTTTTGAGAAGAATTACCAAAAATAATAAATTTTAATATTTTTAATTGACCAAAAAAATTAATTTTAATTTATACATTTTTAAAAATGGATTTTAAATTATTTTTATTTTTAAAAATTGAATTCTTAATTTTAATTTATATATATATATATATATTTAAACATTCAAACTCGTATCGCAACGAACGGAAACAAAAAACACATCAGTTAACATTGAACAACAAACAGTTACATTCACCCAATGCAAGCATCGAAGGCTCGACACTCCCGACCTCATCAATCCGAAAAAACCACATGTTCCAACAACGAACGAGAAAATATTAGGTACCCTAAGATCGCCGCGCAATTTTTGCTTTGAACCATTCAGAGCATGACACCTGTCCCTCTCTCTACCAAGTCATCCCACTCTCTCAGTCCCTGGCCCACCGCTCTGATGCTCTCTCTCCTCTCTCCTCTCCTCTCCTCTGCGACCGTCTCTCTCCTCTCTCTCCTCTCTGTCTCTCGCTTCCATCGTCCCCCACCCAGCGAAACGCGACGCCGACGACCCTCCATCTCCACCGGTTGCCTCCGTCGCCCCATAGAAACACCAAAAACGTCCAGCACCCATCTCCAAACCAACGACCCGCGACCCAGGAAACACGAGACGACAGGCCGGGTAATCAACTCGGCAACGTCAGCGCCACCGCCGCCCCAGCAACGTCAGCGCCGCCGCTGCCGCCGCAGCTGCCGTCAAGATACATCTCACAAACAGGGAAAATGCCGAGCGCCGTCGTCGGCAAAACGCAACAAAACCGATAACCCAAAGCACCAAGATCCGTTTTTTTTTTTTTTTTTTTTTCCCTTTTTTCTTTCCCCTCCCTTAATCGCGTTCGGTTGAGAAAACCGAGTTATGTTGAGAAAACCGCTTGCTCTCGTCATCCAGGTGGACTTGAGGTCGAGCACCTAGACGACGATGTCGGGGACATCGGCGGAGGAGTCCGGCGACGACGTCACCCGCATGATGGAGATCGCGTCGGGCGTCACTGTCTTCGCCATCTCCTCTCAAATATTTTCTAACAGCGAGAACTCCGAACCGTACATTTGCAGTCCACACATTTCGAAACGAATATGCTGGACCCCCCTGTCGCGACCTTCCCGAATTTTTTGAAAGGGTGAATTATTCGAAAGGACTAATGGATTACTAAGTCTGAAGACTTGGCACGAACCCTCCCAAGTCCTACCAATCGCGACTTGATGTTAAGAAATTAATCTATTCAAACATGCAATTATACTCAATTTGGAGCCACCACTAACCAATTAGGGCTGGTTAGAAACCAAGTAAAGTATGGGAGAATACTTTACTATTGCGAATTAGAGATTCAGTAGGTCCGGGGACATGGTTACGTTAGATTAGTCTAACGCCCTTTCGGTACCTTTTTATTTTAATTTTAAAAATATTTTGCAAGCAATGTTGATTAATTTAAACTTAAGCTACTAACATGCGGAGATGGTGGTCATGCGGGTGCACAATCAATAAAGTAACATTCAATAAAAAATGCTAATAAAAATGCAAGCCCTAAACATGATTTCTAAATGACATGACACCTAATTTTTATTATTATGCAATCTTAATCTAACTTAATATACATGAACTTATTTTAATGACATGCGAGATGCAATTCATATGGTATGACTTAAACTTATCACTATATGTATGCAATCTAATTTATATAATCCTAAATATGCATGTGCTACATGATATGGGATGAATGACATGGTATTTCTACATGCATGCTCTTTTATGATTTTTTTTTTTTTTAATGATGATTCATTTTTTAATGCATATATGCAACCTATGCTAAATAATGATGATATAAGATTAATTATGAATTAACCTATTAACTAACCAAGGAAATGATCTTTTATTTTTATTTTTTAATGACATAATGTTTTTTATTGAAAAGAAAGTAACTTAATGGTGCAATGATCATCTTTTAGCATTTTTATTTTTATAAAAAAAACAATTAAACTATAACTCATATGGCATGCATAACATTTTTTGTTCCTCTTTTTGTTTTACTAAATGAAAATTGACTTAATCTAAAAATATCTAGGTGTGTTGCTTTAATATGAAATGTGTATGGACCTAAGTACCTAAGTTCTAGATATGACAATATTTTACTAATAAACAAATTCTAAGTAAACCTATTATGCAAATTAATTAATATGTACCTAATATTTTTTGGATTCTTTTTATTGAAATTCGGAATTAATAAAAAAACTAATTAGACTAACTAAAGTGAATGATATTCTAATTTATTTTAGGAATCAATTTAACTTAAACTATATCTTATCTTAAAAGCTATATATAAAATAAAAAAAATCAAGACATGCCAACATTATTTAAAATTAGCCCTAACAAAAATCACCCATCTAAAAGTATAATCTAAAAATTATAATCCTATAAATGCAATTCTAATTTACTAACCCTAAAAATACAGTCCTAATTTACTAAACTTAAATGCTCTAATGCAATATTTTCAATCTCAATAATCACGCAGTCTCGCGAATATGGACAAACACATTCGACACCCCCAATCCGAAAAAACAGAGTATTGCCTAATTACAGTTTAATGCCGTTTTTGCTCCCTTCTGTTTAGAAGTTCCTATCACTCTCAGTTCTTTTGCATTAAATATTCCAGTATTCACCAGCATGGCTGAGAAAACAGCACAAGTAAAATATCATCCTGCTTATTCACTAAAAGATGGGCAAGAGAGGCACAGAGAGCGAAACACAGAGACAGACTCAGCAAGTTCTCAGTTCTCATTTCTTTTGCATTAAATATTCCAATATTCACTGAGAAAATAGCACAAATAAAATATCATCCTGGCTATTCACTAAAAGATGGGCGAGAGGGCCACAGCGAGAGAAACACAGAGACAGACACAGAGAGAGAAACACAAAGACAGACAGAAACCGAGACAGGATGACAACGTGACACAGAGAGACCAGGGAAACCAGATGATCACCTGCCTTCCCTCGTCAACAACGAATCCTTTCCTTCAAAGCATTGTTGTCATCGTCGTCTTTGTCCGCTCCGAAACGGTACCCGGAATCCCGATATGGCTGAGATTGCCTCTCTTGGTGTTGGTGAAGAATTCTGTGAACATCTCATCCATCATGGTTGCATGCCTAAGTGAAGTCAGCTGGATTTCGTCTTCTATCTTTATGACTTCCAAAACCTGGTTTAGCCCCGACGGTTTTCGCTCTTGGTCTTCGAGATATTGGTTGCATTCCTGAAAACTGAAAGATAACAACACAGATAAATATATATAAACGGGCCTGAAATGAAAACTCCAGAAAAGACTTTGATGCTTACCTCACATATGCGGAATATTGACGTTTTGCCGTATTCTTTATGGGCTTTTTTGTACACCTCCACCTTCTGGAGAAGAACCTTAATGTTATCCATCGCACGGAGAAGAAGAATGTTTGTGCAGAAAATGACGAAGAAGAAGAGTGTTTGTGTTTGTGCAGAAGATCGCGGAGAAGACGAGTTATATATATGCATTTTACGTCGCCATCTTAATTAATGGAACAGATTGAGATTGTGTTTGGTGGGACAAACAAATCCTCTTGTATTGAGAAAGTTAGCTCGATCGACTTAAAAATTTTAAAAAAATTATCAAAAAAAGGAAAATTGGGTTCACTGGAGACTGTAATCGGAGGTGCGAAGTGATTTCGGTGCACATGTGTTTGTGTTTGAGCAGAAGATCGTGGAGAAGTATATATATATATATGCATTTTACATCGCCATCTTAATTAATGGAACAGATTGAGATTGTGTATGGTGGGATAGACGAATCCTCCCTGTATTGAGAAAGTTAGCTCAATCGACTTAAAAAATTTTTTAAAAAAATTGAATTTATTTGTTTTTTACATCTTACTCACGGACCGCCGACAGTCGCTTGCCACCGCACGACAGCTGCACGGACGTCGCACGACCGCCGCTGCACAACAGCTGCACGAACGTCGCACGACTGCTGCACAACAGCTGCACGGACGTCGCACGACCGCCACACTACCGCCAACCATCGCCGCCAACTGCCGCCGTAGGATTGCAGCCCACAGCCCACCGGCTGCGAGAGGGGGCGGCGGCCAATGGGCGGTAATCCTACGATGGCAGTTGGTGGCGACGATCGATGATCGTGCGACAGTCATGCGGCGATGGCCGCGGGCAGCAAGAGGTGGCCAACGGTTGGCAAGCGGCCGACGGTGGCCGCAACAAGGAAGAAGAACAAAAGAAAAAAAAACTCAATTCTAGAAATTGTTCCCGGGAACAATAAGCTACTTTTTTTTCTTGTTTCTTCCCAAATCTATTCCCCAACCACTTTTAGGCTTACATGTTTATGTTCTTTTTTCTTGTTTATGAACAAAAATTTTGTTTTTTTGTTCCCGGGGAACAAAATTTTGTTTTTTTGTTCCCGGGAACAAAAAAGAGCGAGAAAACGCGTTTGTTTGCGTTTTTGTTCAAAATCTGTTTTTTTGTTCCCTTAACAAAATTGAACGGAAATAAGAAATAAAAAAAAATTGTTTTTATTCCGTAAACACTTTTGAAGAAACAAAAAATTCTCTCTCCTTTCTTTTCTTCTTCTTTTTTTCTTTGGCCGATCGGGCCTCGACTATGGCCAGAACCGGCCATCGAAGGCCCGCCGACCTCGCCGGCGTCGCCGGCCCCTAGCGAGGCTCGGCCTCGCCTTGGGCGGGCGAGCTCGAGCTCGCCCGGATCCGGCGAGGCTCGGCCTCACCTTGGCTAGGTGAGCTCGAGCTCGCCCCCAAATCCGGCAAGGCCGAGCCTCGCCATGGCTAGGTGAGCTCGAGCTCGCCCAAATCCGAAGAGGCCGAGCCTTGCCCGGGGCCGGCGACGCTCGGCCTCACCAGATCTAGGCGAGGCCAAGCTCACCCAGCCACCGGCGAGGCCGAGCCTCGCCCAACCACGGTGAGGCTCGGCCGTGCCGGGCGAGGTTGCTAGCCCCTGTCGGCCGATGGCCGGCCTCGGCATGGCCGGTGACCGGCCAAAAGAAGAAAAAAAAAAAAAAAAAAAAAAGAAAAAAGAAAGGAAAAAAGGAAAAATATTAAAAATATTAAAAAATTAAAAGAAACAAAAAAAAAGAATATAAATTTAGTTCTATTCATTTTTATCCCCAAACAAGTTTACTAAATGCGTCTTTCCTCGTCAAAAATTGTTTCTCGGAACAAAAATAGTTAATGAAGAATTCTGGCAGCATCTCAATCATCATCGTTGCGTGCTTAATTGAAGTCAGCTCAATCACGTCTTCTATTTTGATAACTTCCAAAATCTCGTTCAGGTCAGCCAGTTTTTGGTTTCGGGCAGCGCGATACTCTTGGCGTTCCTGAAGACTGAAGATTACAACACATATTAATATGTATAAATGAGCCAGAAATCAAACCTCCGGAAAAGCCTTTCGATGCTTACCTCAGATCTGCCGAATATCGGCGTTTGTCGAATGCTCTATGGGCCTTCTTGTACGCGTCCCATTTTTGGAGAAGAACTGCAACGTTGTCCATCGCGACGGAGAAGAAGATTATTCGTGCACATATATATAGCCATCTTGTGTTTGATTTCAGTGCACATGGTGTAGGAAGGGCAAAATATATACTCGTTGCTATTGAAGTCCATTTCTTTCTTGTTTAAGTTGTGCAATTATTTCCCAAACTATAGATGCTTGCTGATATTGCAATTTCTCTAAGGTTTGACTTCTTTAAAAGCCGTGATTACAAATTGCAACTCTTCTTTTATGGTAACTGCATTAAAGCCTGCTTAAATGACATAAGGGTATTTTTTTCTTTACATGTAAGGATGCATAATGTGACCTGATTCCCTACAACTTGTGTAGGTTGCCATCCTTACTAGATGTTGTTAGACAAGTGAGGCACTCCTAAACTACAAACGAATTGTCGCAAGGAAATGTTTATAAAGTTTTCCATGAGACGCCACTTTGGTCTGCTGAAGTGCTTGAACTAGTGGAATTGGTTTGGAAGTCTTCTAAGGGAGGCCCTCCAAGTCTTCTTGAACAAAGTGATGTGGTATATATGACTCCTTATTATTGATTATTTCCATATTGTCTCCTTGCTTGGATGATGGCTGCTCCTTATTTCTTTTTAGGTTGTGACATTTTCCATGGTGTAGACTCTTCTGAATGGGTTCTGCAGTGGCCACGCCAGACGTGACCATAGGTGGAGGCGGCGGTGGCGGTGGACTCCGGCAGCGCCAACACCATGCCCTCCGTCATTCCCTGGTGGTTCTCTGAGATTAGCCCAATGTGGTGCTACCATGTTCTCCGTTTAACTGAATTTCGATTCTCTTTGGATTTCTCTGGAGCCCCGCCCTTCTGGTGTGACTGCGAAATCGGTTGCAAAACACAAAAACTCTATCTATTCAACAACCATCGACGACGACGACGACGTATGTCATCTGGAAGAATATAATAAAAAAGGCTTCATCATTAGCACGTCGCAATCAACATTCTTCCACCATGTCCTGTTCGCCTTGTGAAGCAACCCTCAAATTCATGGCCTGTCCTGTAGATTGGACCCCGGCCTCCTCTCCTCCCTTCTTTATGCGTAGATGCATAGGTCAGAGTAGAAGTGATCGATTTTAGATTTAATAAGTTTCAAATATGAAATCTAGAACTTATCATATTAGACTCGATTCCCATTTTTTGAAGTTTTGGAACCTATGCTTTGATTCAAAATTCTATAAGGGAATCGTTTTCCTTTTTCTTTTTACTTCATCTATTAAAAAATAATAATCAACCTGCAACCCGACCTTTCGCGCCATTTTTTCTATGTAGTTTCTACACCATGTGCACATATTCCTTGATCCTTTATGGGTGAATGGAATTACATCTTTTGAAACTAATCCATATTATCATTGATTTTCCTGCTCATCACCTAACTTTTCTTTTGTCGACTCTCCTTAGTCAAATCATGTCCCCTTCGAATCTCTCTAGGAATAAATGAATGTCGGTATTATTCGAATTCAAAACGTGTCAAGGCTCTGTAATTCAATATGGTGTCACGGTAGTTAATGAAATTTGGAAGATACAAGAAAGTAGGGGCATCGTCGTGTCTAGGTCCATTTGTCGGAAGATGATCCTAATCTAGGGTTTTGAAGTTTTCTCGGTAACTTCGAATCGCGTGCAAGCCTGTTATTAAATTCTTTTGTTGCTGCACCGTGGTAGGTAAAAGATCGAAGTCCTCCTTCTATTTTTTTACCTATTTAAAAGCGTCTTTCTACCTTCGAAAATGTTCAACCATTAATCATTTCATTATACTCTTTCTATTGTTGGTCAGTTTTTGCTTCTTATTTGATCGTTAAATTACTCAAGTGAACCATTAGAATATGTGTTGATCATAAATCGTATGCATCTAATTTTATAGGTTGGGATCCTTTATTTGAAGAAAAATTATTTTTGGGAAGGTTTTTTCTGACTTTCTAGCATATGGACGAGTGAGGAAAATAAGACTAAAAATAACAAGTTTAGATAGAGAAAAATCACTATCTCTTATGCTTAGAAAAGGAAATCAGGGTCTAATTAACAAGACTTGCCCTCGTCTTCTCTTTGACCCTCATGACGCATCCTTACCCTATTCCCCAAATCGTACAAACAAGCGAAGACTCGCTCCGCTCGGCCTGTCTCCCTCCCTCCCTCGGTTTCCTCGAATAAACCCTAGACTATCTCCATCCCTCTATGGGCGCCACGTGTCGCCAGCCACATCCTTCCCTCGGATTTCTCGCTTTCCTATTTCCAACCTTCCGCCAACAATTCTGCGCCCCCTTCCCCGCCCTTCCCCCGCCTCCCTTCTTCCCACCAAGCGGCGCGCAGGTTCTCTGCAGAGAGGGAAATCCCAATAGAACAGGAGGAGTAGATAAAGGAGGCGCAGAAGCATGGAAACAGAGGGCGGCGAAGTGTTGCCCTACCATGGTGGCCGACATCTTGCTCGAGCTGCGGTGGCTCTTCGGCGATCGCTTCCCGCGGGGCTGGGGCGCCAAGCGGCGGAGATCGGCCCTCTCCCGCGGCGGCTCCCGGGCGGCGGCGCCGTCCCCTCCTCCGCCGCCGCCGCCGCCGCCGCCGCCGCCGCACCAGCGGCAGCAGCAGCAGCAGCAGCAGCCGCAGCCGGCGAAGTGCTCCGCCCGCGCCGTGATCGAAGACAAGGCGATGGGCCAGCAGCCGAAGGTCCACGCGGCGAGCCCCGACACGCCGCTCTCCTTCTCCCCGAGCGAATCTGACGGCAACAAGCCCAAGCAATCCCACTCCAGGAGAAAACCCACCAAAAGGATAGGCTCAAATTGCGTCCTTTCTTCCTTCTTCGTCGTCGTCTGCAGTGTTTACTGTCCGTCTGATTTGCTGAGTAACGTGGGCGTGTTCTGTTTTGTTCGATCTTTTCCCCCCGGGGTCGTGCAGAAGAGAGAGGACTGGTTGAACCTCATAGCGTTGCTGGAGGAGCAAGGCAACGCTCTGAGAAAGGTACTATCTTTTACTAATTTCAACGCACCCTTTTCGTTTCTGGAGCAATCCCTGAGCTCCTCCCTCCCTCCGCGGCGCAGTCGTTCCATGTTTGTCTGATTTGCTGCGCTCTTGAATTCGTGCAGGAGGTGGAGAATGTGCGGCGTTATCGCGACAAAGTGAAGGCTTTGAATTCGGAGTTGAAAGCCAGGAAGGAAGAGGCACCTACCGTACTGCGTCAGTGGCATTATCTCCGGGAATTTCCCTTTTTCGTTATCACTAAATTCTTTTTCTTTTTTTTCTTTTTTAAATTTCCTGCTCCTGCGTCTTACAGCTAATGATTCCGGGCAAGGACCAGAACCGAGCACGCGCTTGACTCTAGCGGGCCAACCGGCTGAACCCACGGCAGCGCCTCTCCCTTCCGGCTCCGATTGCCACCCCTGCCGGTTCCCGATCCGACGTGAATTTTCAAGCTAAATGTGTCACGATCATGTGATAAAATAAAAAATTATATTTAAGAATATCTTCGAAACCCTCCTTAAACGTATTTGAGACCCATAATTCCCTCGACAAAGAGAATGGTGGGTTCGTTGAGAATCACAAGAATCTTTTAATGCGTTTGTTTAGCAAGTGCCGAGGCATAGGCGCGCTTTAGAAGTGTTCATCACGAGAATTCCGTGTGACAAATTGAAATGAGAGGAGCTCACTCGACAGTAACACATAAATCTGAACTAGACATTCGAACACGATTACAGCAAGGCCCGTAATGAGCCCAAGTCCAAGCCCAATACTAATCCGAACCAACGAGCCCAATCAAAGCATTCGGGCTTGAGATTTGAAGCCCATTGCGAAGCCCGGGAATGCCGGGGTAACCCTAGCTCTCTCGCATCGCTTATTTATAACGTCGCAGCGGCAGAGCTCCTTCTCCGCTCTGCAGCCTCGGCACAGTTAAATACTATTCTAATCTCTACAAGAACTCTCTCTCTGGAGTTTATTATTTCTTATTTTATGAAGTGATTTCTCTTGTTTGTTGTTCTCGATGATTATGGCTGCTGCCGTGGGCATGATTTTAATACCTGCAAAGTGGGTCGGGTGGGGATGGGGGGATTCATGCAGATGAATGGCTGCTGCCGTGGGCATGATTTTAATACCTGCAAGTGGGTCGGGTGGGGATGGGGGGATTCATGCAGATGACGAGGACGATGTCCGAGCTGTGAGAAGTTGGGGAACAAAAGCACCAACGATGTTGATTCCTCTCACAAACTTCCATGACTCTGATGCATGCCCACCCCCTCATAACTTCTCCCATCATCCTCGTCCTTCATCTTGATGCAAAACCTCGTTTACAAAATCATGTCTTGAGCAATCTGTTTCCCTCTCTTCACGAAATAGTTCGAGATGGGTCGTGTTCCTAGCAATTGTGTCAAGGGGGACTGCTTGATTCCGAAGCATTTGTGCATAAAAACTCAGTTTTTTTGTTTTTTTATATATGATTACCCTTTAATATAGATTTTACGGACACCCGTTTCTTGCCTCCATCAATTCCCAGGTACCGTCATGTTAGGCACCCTGAAATTTTCTCCGAGGCTACTCTCTTTTTTGGCCGATCAAATGAGGATCTGTATGACGATGAAAGAAAAGGATGAGTTCTATTAAAGTGGAGGAGGGGAAAACACGCGGCAGTCTAGAATTGATGTCTTTGGTTTTCTATTTCTCTTTTTTAATCTATTCCCCTTTTCTTTATCTTTTGTTCCTTTCAAAAGTAGATTTTTAAATTATCATGGATGCGTTTGAAATCAACTTTGCAAACGACTTTGAGCTTCTAAAGATACTTGAGCTAAAGATGAAGTGTTTGGGAACAATTTTAGAATTTCCATTAGGCCAAAGCTGGCCTTCTTAAGACTGAAAGACAGGTGAAGGGGTGCCTTGAGCTTTCAGTACTCGTCATACAAGTGGCACTGTTCACATTTTTTTATTTTGTTCCAAAATTATCCTCACCTACTCTCGATTTTTCCGATTTTGCCCTCGTCATTACCACTGTTCATCTTCTTCTTCGTTGAAGGCCGACGACGTGTTCCTCGAAGCTGTTCATCTTCTTCTTCGTTGAAGGCCGACGACGTGTTCCTCGAAGCTGTGAGCAACCGCCGACGGCTTGGTGTGGTCGATTGGTGTGGTCGCGGTGGCCCAGGCGACCGTCGCCGAGGAGTGGTGCAATTGCCGCCCTGTCTGGGTCGCGACGAGGTTTGGGTTGCCGACCTCACCGCGACCCAGATCCAAGGGCGGCGAGGTCCTCCCGCGACCTCGCCACCCCAGATCTTGGTCGCGGCGGTCACCGAAGGTCGCGCAACCTCACCGCGACCTAGATCCGAGGGCGGCGAGGTCGCGCAACCTCACCGCGACCTAGATCCGAGGGCGGCGAGGTCGCGTGACCCCGCCCCTAGATCCCGACGTCCGGCCACCCTCGCCGGTGGTCTTGGGTGGCCACCCTGCCGGTGGTCTCCGGCGTCACCACTGCCCTTCCCTACCATCTACCCTTCCTCAATTTTTTGTTATTTTTCTTTTGATAATTTTTTTTATTACAAAAAAAAAAAAACATATATATAATTCCCCCAAACACCATTTTGTTCAAAAGACTTCAAATGGGCTTTCAAACTACAATTTTACCAAACACACTTTACATTTTGAAAAATACCTTTATCTTTACATTTTCTTAAAGACTTTCTCCAAAAGCCTTTCCAAATGCACCATGAGGGGCATCTAGTTTGAACTCTTCTCTCCTTAATTTTTCATCATCTAGTTTTGCACCATAAATAGAACTGTCTAAACTTTAGTGCAATTCTAACCCTAAAAAACTTTAGTGCTAAAATGTATCTAGAGAAATTGAAGTGCATAGAGAGTGCTGCGAATGTGAAAAAATTTAAGAACTGATTTCGCAGGCTACAATCTTAAATTTTTAATTCCATGAACAGATTGGTAATGTCTGGATTGCTAAATCTGTTTGGTCCCGCGGCATTGCGTTGTATAGTATTCTAATTACATTAATAAATCAAGCAAATTGAACGCATGGGAAGAAACCCAAAGTGGGCTTGGTAACTAAGCTAGGGCTCATGATCCACAACCTAAGGCCCAATAGAGCAATGAAGGCCCAAGTGAGAGAACAGAAATTCTACGTGGCTACTCATTTTCGTAAAGAGCAAAACTCTAGCGAGTAAATTTTTGACAATCCTACGCGGAAAAGAACCGACTTGACTTAAAATTAACAAAAAGTTTTCTTCTTTTTAACTCTGTTCAACGAAAATCTTCGCATTCTTCCAAAAGCAAAGGGCGATATTTGATTATTTAATGAGCGTTCTAAATGTATTCTTTTTAATAGAATTCATAGGGTTAGAGCAAGATGGCCAACTAATGATGACCATGATCAAGAAAAGTCACAATCCGATGGGAACTAGTTGCAAGAGAATGTTAAGTTCAAGAGACGCGCCATTTCACTTGCTTTTCTTACCAACTTTTTCAGCGAGACTGAGAGTCATCACGAATGTCGTCGAAATGCCATCTAAAGAAATTGGGATGTGGCGCCTAAGGCCGAAGGAAATGGATTTGACAGGTGGTCTAACCTGTGCCCCGTCGAACCGATCGCCGGAGTAAAGATCAAGGGTCAAAGACTGATTCAATGGCCCGGATCACGCCCTCCCATAATGCAAGAGACAAAGCCAAATGTCTCTAGTCAACTCAAACCCATCAATGTGAACAGAATCTAGAATCTAGAGACAATTCATGCATGAACTTGCCCACGAAATTCCCATGGTCCAATTGAAGTACCATTTTTCTAAAGAAATTCCCATGGTCCAATTGAAGTACCATTTTTCTAAAGGATCATACAGTTTAATCCATCGGTGTATTGACGGCGAGAACCGCAACATCATAGAGGCTTCGTCCAATTTGTGTTTTTTTATGAATTCGATCACGTTTCAATGGGTATCAAAGGAATGCCCTCTCCTTCATACAGTACTTCCTGATTTTTGTTATAATAGTCACTCGATTCCATTCGATCGAACTCGATTAATTGACTTTCTTTTTCCCATAATATCATTACTCCGCAGTCCATTTATCGTCTATCGTCAGATGAAATTAAACTAATTTGAGGACACCGACTGCATACGCATATAGCGTAACTTAACTTAGACATGATCCTATCAATTTATGCTCTCTCTCTTCCTCGTTCATCCTAGGGTCAACAATCCAAATTTGACCACAGGGACGACTTTGCCCGTGGCATATTCTAACTTTTCCATGTTTGCCATGATTTGAGACTTCTAGATTGTCTGTTCTGGCACTCAAGCTCTCTCCTTTGCTTAATCTTGTTTCTCCTTTTTTATCCGTGGTCAAAGCGCAATTTCGCATTGACCCTTTCCTTTATTTAGAAAAAGAAAGAATTTGGCGAGAAATGACCTCGACAGTCGACATGCTTATATGGTCGCGATTATCTCTTTATTTTAATGTTCAATCGAGTGTTGGAATAATCTCATCTCCTCACTTTCTCGGAGGGAACAAGAAAACCAGAAGCTGATCAAAGTCAACGGGGGAACTTTCTTGTGTTAATCCTCATCATCGCGTGTATTGCGTGTGATATTTTCTTCTCATAATTAAAGCGGCGCTTCTTGTTGACAAATCAAAGTCTTCATTCTCCATATCTTTTCTTCATTTTTTCATACCCGATCATGTCGATCTTACTCGTCTTTTTAACTTTTTCAAGCGATATTTTTTTTTTTTAATTTTTAAGTCACGAAATCTCGAGCGAAAATCCATAATCAGTGGCCCTAATGTTGGTTGGATTGGAAAGATGGGATCGCCGATTTTATCAATCGAAAGTGACGCTGATTGTTGTGAAAACACGGGGAAGCCTCTAATTGCAAAATAAAGACGCGCCTTTTCTCAAATAGGAAGATCAAAGTCAAGTTCGACGTTCAGCTTCTAACTACTAAAAGGTATATTCTCTTCAATCCATTTGAACGAGTCAGCATGGCTTCTTCCGCGTCTCCATCCTTCCTCAGATATTTTTACATTAATTATCTTTCATCGCAGGCTTTATATCGAAGCTTAATAACAACTCCGCAAAATCTCTTCCGTAATTTCTTTTAAAAATTTCACCGTTCGTTGAGGCTGACGAAGGACGCTTTTTCCTTTTAATTGCAGTGAAGTAGTATCTTTGCTATCTTCGAGGTCGTTTTCTTGTAATTTTATGTCAAATCAATAAAATGATAATTTTACCACTGAATCCACGTCATGATATGGTAATAGAGTTTGTTGTGATCTTATTATTGAGACTAGAGTATCTAATTAATTCAATCAACACCGCGTTTTCCATGCCTTCATCTTTCCTAGATTTTTACATTAGTTATCTTAATCACCATTTTTATCAAAGCTTAATAATAACTCCACCAGTCTTTCTTGCAATATCTTTTTAAAAAGTTTCATAGTTGTCAAGAATGACACAATCACTAGGGCCGATGAAAGACTCTTTTTTATAAACTACAGTTAAGAAATATCTTTGCCAGTTTCAATTCAGCTTAACTTATATTATCTACAAAAGTAGGGTTGCACAGTCAATCTAGTTCTACTTGAAAATCAAACGAACTGCCCGTGGAATTGATTCCATATTTCCAACTAGTACCGTATGAGCAAGGTCCGAGTTCCAGGTGCTAAACCTACCAACTCACCCACCCACTCACTCTAGAATTGTTGGAATCTATGTTATGAAATTGTAACAAGATGGTTTATTTTTCTAAAATGAACTCAATTTTCCTATTGCTTTATATTTCTATTTGTTTTTTTTTTTTTATCGATGTTTTACTTTAAGCTGTATTGTTGCTCATACTATTTTGTTGTAACTATTAAATGTTTTTTTTTTAACAAAGCAAAAGAAATCATTATTTGGGTTGACTTTAGAATCGGACCAAGTTCTAAGGTAAGTTCAATGACAAATAGGATAGATTCTATATTTCAAAAACTCAGAATCAATTCTAATAAGCTAAGTTTAAAGATTTAAATATAACTATCGTAAAATTGATCACCACACACAAAAGAGTCATAAAATTTTCAAAATGTCATTTTTCTATAAATTAGGTCACATCAGAATAATTGCGAGTTTTGTCACTAAACCCACCACATAAATATTAGAATAAAGTTTCGTTTGATCTTATTATGGAGACTAGATTATCTGTTTAATTAAGCTAATTGTGGGAAGTGAAAATATAGAAACTAAGGAGCGTTGACCATACCAAATACCAATTCATTTAGGCAACATTGAACTTTGAAGTCACTTTTGGTTATTGGACTCGGGCAAAGCGGCACGTGCAATCTAAACTTGCACGCTTCGGATTGTACTGCACCGGCCAGAGACAGTGTCCGAGATCTCACGTCGGATTGGTGTTGCCGCTCAGATATTCAGCACCACCCAAAACATGAATTGATTTTTTCCTCCTTTGTCCCCAAACCAAACAATTCCAGAAACAGAGAAAGACATTCAACAGAGCTGTCGAATTTGGAATTGGCCTTTTGGCATTATTGCGTACATTTCTCTCATAGCATTGTCTGTCTATTCTAATTTGTTTGTTAATATCTGTATAACAATCCTATAAAACATGTTAAAAAAAAAAAAAAAGAGAAGAAAAGCAACAATGTGGATGAATAACAATTTTTTTTAAATAATAATAATTTGCTATCATACCCAATTAAAATTAGCCACGTTGTTCAGACATACCCTTGATATCCAAATTATGGGATTTCTTTTAATGCTTTTGCTCACAAAAAAATATCCAAAAAGGTTTAGAGCTTGTTTGGTAACGATTATATTTTTTATTTTTCTTTTATTTTGTTCTCTAGAATGGAAAAAAAAAACACACAAATCTGTTTGGTAAGTTCACTAATTTTTTATATTCCAAAAGAAATCAGTGACCAGTGAATAGATTTATAATGAAAATAAGAAATAAATAAATACATCTTTATTTTTAGAAATAAAAATAGAAAAAATTATTTATAAATAGAAATTATTTTCGAAAATAAAGTTATTACCAAATGCACACTTAAGCTCTTTTCAAGAAATTAAGTTACTGCTACTCATCAGATAACCAGCAAAATACAATTTTTCTGATGAAAAAAAAAAAAAAAAAAAAAAAAAAGGAAGGAGGGTGAAAAATCGCAGCCAGCCAACTACCGAGAAGAACCACCGGAATTGGGGGAATTCAATGCTACTGTACAACAAATGGCGGAAGAAGAGTCAGCAGTAAAAAGCCAAAAAAAAAATCAAAGTCAAAACTTGGGACAGAGAGGTTTGAAAAGACCGGACAGACCGTGTGGCGTCACTCTTACAACATTAAAAAAAAGCAGACCAGAACGACGCCCCTGGCACGGCAGGGCAGGCATGGTAGGCAAGGGCAGGCGGGGCGGGCGGGCGGGCGGGCGGGCGGGCAGGCAAGGCGGGCGGGTCGGTCTTTCCCCGCCAACACAATCTCTCTCTCTCTATCTTTTCCTTTTTCTTTTTCTTTTTGGCCTTTCTTTTGTTGTTGCTGTAGTTGCTGTGTCTTGTGTGTGTGTGTCAAGCTTTCGTTTTTAACTTTCAAGATTCGATCTTTTTATTTAAACGCGAGGGAGAACAAGTCAACAGTTGCAGCTCCCCTCTATCTTTGCTTATCTTCCCCCGTCCCACACCGAAGAGTCTTTGATTTAATTCGACGAATGATTCAAACCCCGCCTCGCATTCTCGCTTTAAAGAAAGACAGAGAGACCAGAGAGAGAGAGAGAGAGAGAGGCTTTCCCATTTGCGGGATCGGGGAAATCGATGTTCGAAAAAATCAAACCTTCCCCCATTATCCACGAGATTTCCATTGCCGGGCTTACGCGTACTACCCTCCCTTCCCCACCTCCACCTCCACCTCCACCCCACCCCCGGTTCTTTTTCTTGGTCAAATCACTGCCACCGGATCGGAATTAACAGTGATCATAACGATAATTACAACAGCTAACCAGGGATAATATCTTCGTGTCTCGTATATACTACCTTCCCCTCTCCCTTCCACATCATCGCTATCATCATCTCCGACATCATTCGCTTCGCTTGGCTAGGCTACCCCTCGCAGTCCTCTGTTTTTTTAACAAATCCACCGCCCCTGTTTTCTTCTCCATTCGCGGCTTAAAATATTTGCTTGGCTGAGCTCCTCTGTTTGAATAGGTATTGCTCTTTCTTTGTACTTTTCTTGCTGTTTTTGTGTTTCGGCTGGTGAAGCTGTTGAATTCTGGGAACCCCATTCTTTTTTTTTTCCTTTTTTTCGTTTGTTTGTTTCCTCTTCGACCCCTTTTTTCCATTGACCCTCGTTTGGCTCCCGACAAAATGATGGGGAATTGAGAAGGAAAAATCTTCTCTTGTTTCGGCATTTGGGATGTGAGCTTTGCTTTGGATGAGCATTAATCAAATGTGCTCGCGGCAGCAGTTGCAGTGATTGAGCTGATTTCTTGTTTCTGGGCTGCTTTGCTGTTCAGAGCGGTTTCGATTTTGTCTGGGTTTAAAGGAAAAGATGGGAGCGGTTTGTTCGGGAGGTACGGAGAAGCACCCGACAGAATCGTCAGGGGCCAAGAGTTCAGGATTTTCTGGGAAGCTCAAGTCAAAAACCAGCTTTACCAAGTCAAGAGAGGTCTCTCATTCGAATCATAAGGGCAGTGATTATAGGACGACGCCACCAAAGTTCGATTCCGGCGAGCTGCTCTCTTCCTTCTCTAGAGAATTGAAGCCGTCAAAGCCATCGACTCCTGCTAGAAAAGGACTCAGCAAGGTAAGATTTGCCCGTGTGAATCTTGGTTTTTTGTGTGGTTATCATTGTTTACGGATGATCAGCAAAATTCGAGGATAGAACTGAGAAAAATTGCCATGGATGTCTATCGTTTAATTGATAATTTGTGGTCCATTTGAATCTTTGATGAAGCAAATCTGTGGGGAAGAAACTTGTGCCTATACTAGACGATTCAGCGCATGGGAATTGATGCCATTCTTAACCTTTCATAACTTGAATTTGCCAAAATGGCTTGGAACGCCACACGGAATTCTCATGCATTCCATGCTATGAAAAAGCATTGCATCTGGTGTTCAGCGAAGAAGAATGCACATAGACCCAGAATTCATGAAAATACAAGTCGGTTATCATTTCCCTTCCAAACTGCGACAATTACAAGTTTCAATACAAAGGAGCAATAGCTGTAATTGCTGCTTGATATCAAAGCCTGAGTGCACATTTTCATCTACCACTGACTAATTATTGTTCTTTGTGGTATATATGGTTGATGATTAAATAAATCATTACGCTGCATGCAATAGGGGGCATTGTGCCTGTTCTTTCCTTTGTGCTCAAATTTTGAAAAGCAAACATCACAAGTATCAGTACACATATAAGGCAGAGAATTAGTCTTGCAACAAATTAGTTGATTTGATTTTAAGCCTTTAGGAGTAATACTTCTCCTTTCAAGTGGAAAGTTAGCTTGCTATATGCTTTGATGACTTTCTTGCCTGTCTTATGGTTTGCATCTGTAAGCCCAGTACTTAGCACATTGTTCAATAAGTTTCATCCAATCTATCGTAAACTCAGAACTCTTCAGGGTGGCAGCATGAGTTCTTGCTTTTCCAGTTGAAATCCGCTGTTAGTATATACATTCAATAATGGACCGATTTTTTTAACTTTGAAAGAGTTTCTATACTAGGTTGTCTTAGAAGTATAGGGCTGCTAAGAGAGATAGTACTCTTAAATTAGCAGCATGATTGTGGTTTAAGTTAACAAACATTTCTGGCATGGAATCCGGTGCCTTTCTGGTTCGCCCTTCGACTATTTTTGTGTCCTTTGTTGACATTTTAAAGATTTTTCAGGTTACACCGAAAAATTCATTCATAGGAAAAGCTGGCATGATGGGTTTGGAGAGGGCAGTAGATGTTCTCGATACACTCGGAAGCAGCGTGTCAAATCTGCATTCCAGTAGTGGCTTCTCTGGGATGGCTTCCCGGGGAAATAAGATTTCTATACTGGCATTTGAAGTAGCTAATACAATAGTCAAAGGTGCAAACTTACTGCAATCTGTGTCAGAAGAAAATATCCAGTTCTTGAAGAAGGAGATTTTACACTCTGAAGGGGTGCAGCAACTAGTTTCAAGAGACATGAAAGAGTTGCTAAGTATCGCTGCTGCTGATAAAAGGTAGCTAGAGGCCTTTGAGCCTTATCTTTAAGCAAGCACACAGAACTTGTGGTTTAATAATGCCTAACGTTCTTGGGACATATGCAGGGAGGAACTCGATGTCTTTTCACGGGAAGTAATTAGGTTTGGAGATTTATGCAAAGATCCACAATGGCACAACCTGGGTCGACACTTCTCAATGTAATGAGGCTCTAACGAAGCTTTGTTCTTGGTAGGAGTTCCACTCCTAGGTGTTGATAGTAACTCAGTTTTCTTGGAATGACCTAATTGTCGCAGACTAGGCGTGGAAGACTTGGGCAACGAAATTCTAGGATCTGAAGCAGAAATGATAATGCAAGAATTGAGTACTCTGGCCCAGCATACCTCTGTAAGAATTATGTATACATGTCAGATCTACCTACTAAATTTTATTTGCTGACCCATTATCTCTGCTTGATTATGCATTGCATAGAATTTATTTCTATTTATTCCTTGGAAGCGTTGTCCAATTCTAGAAATATAATAAGATAAACTTTTCACAAATATTCTTCAAATTACAGATAATATATCTTCCTACTCTTTAGAGATGTGTAGTTGGAAGGATGTCTGTCCTGCATTTTTTTGCTCACCTGAACTTCTACATTATGTGGCAGATAAATTCATACTTAATGAAGTTTGTTATCATGAGGGAACAAATATCACTTTGGTTACACGATGGATTATTTTGTCTTTCCTTTTCAAATCTTTTCACACTCGACTATTATGTGTCTTTGGTGGTCTAAGCTGGGCTATACTCTTGAAGAACTGAACATTTCCAAAATTTGCAGGAACTGTACCATGAATTGCAGGCTTTGGATAGATTCGACCAAGACTATAGGCAAAAGCTTGAGGAAGTGGAGTCTTTGAATCTCCCTCGTAAAGGTTAGACTTATGACTATATTTTTCCCGATAGTTTTACAACCTTTCAGTAGAAAAAACACAGTTGCTTAAGTTGTTGACATAACTTATTCAGGTCTTCAGACTGGCTTCATTTATTTTCTTCTCTTCTCTGTCGAAATTTTTGTGACTTAACAAGCTGGTTACTAAATATTTTACCACATCAGTTGGTGCTCCCCTACTTAAAGTAGTGGTGCTGTAATAATTCTAACTGCTTCTGTTCTTTGGATGTCAGGAGAAGGTATCTCGATGTTGTACAGTGAGCTAAAACATCAAAAAAAGCTTGTAAAGAGTTTGAAAAAGAAATCTCTCTGGTCTAGAAGCTTGGAGGAGGTAAGAGTGACTACTTGTTAGTGGAATTACACTTTGTGGACTTTCCTGAAGATGCTTGATAAACATGCACACTTACAAATTTGGTTTCTTGTATTAGTTCATCTCTCTGTACTTATTGATAAGTTTAAATTACCTTTGGGCCCTTTCTTGTCGAGAATCTATCCCATCTCAAATGTCGACCAGTTTTGCAGCACATTGACACTGGACCACCATTGATACTTTCTTGTCTGTCTTTTACTGGACATAATAGGGCACTCCTGTTTTTGTCGCTGATGATAATTTCTTATAATGCATTGTTCTTATTGCAGATCATTGAGAAGCTTGTTGATATTGTTACCTACATACATCAAGCAATTTGTGAAGCTTTTGGAGATAATGGTACTCATTTTCTTCACTGTATTAGAGAAAAAGACTACAAAAAGATTTTGAATTGAATGGCAGATCCGCGGCGTCTGTATCGTGTAGTTATGTCGAAATATTTTGATACAAAGAAATACGAAGCATTTTTAAAAAATGTTGCTCATATATAATCAACTCATATTAGCCTTGACTTTGGCAGTCATAGTCATGCTTTTTTAGGTCTCAAGGACACAGAGGTATGAGCCTATAGAACAGATCCTGTTCAAGTTAGGTCCTCATGGTCATGCTTCTAATGCTAAGTCGTCACTTTTTAAAGATATTTTGGTGGTTTAATTTGCGAGATAACAGAAGTAAAGCGCGAAACAAATTAAAAGCAAATTAGTAGCACATTGTGCAATCCTTAGTCATCTTTGTGGATTTTGCTATTAGCGTATGTCCCCTAAAAATCAGCTAGAGGTGACTTTTAATTGTCAAAACTGGTCACTTTCCTTTTTGGGGTGAAGGAGATTCCCCTTGGGTTCACTTATTTGGCTTAATAAAGGATCAGTATAACATTTTTGTATGCTTGCGGACCACTCATCTGCATATTTGCAACTCCAATCGGTATAAAAAGACTGGTGACTGAGACTTATCTCTTTCTGTCTAGTCATCGTTCCTATTAAAAGCATGCAACCATGTTAAATTTTATTGCCGGCCTACAAGTGAGCAAAATGCATTCTGAACCACATTGCTTGTGCTCAATTACCAGGTTCAACATCAGCCTCGAAGGATGCTAACAAAAAAAATGACAATCCCCAAAGGTTGGGCGTAGCTAGCCTTGCATTACACTACGCCAACCTAATAAATCAGATAGATACAATTGTAAGTTCCCGACTGCTTACAAGAGGGTATCCTCATGTTCTGAAAGTAGTGTGGATATTTTCACCTGAAGGAAAGATCTATATTTCACTGATTACGATCTTCTGTATTACTTTCCAGGCATCCCGTCCATCATCCCTCCCTCCCAACACGAGGGACACGTTATATCATGGATTGCCTCCTGATGTTAAGAAAGCTCTACACAGACAACTGCAGAATGCTGATACCAAAGAAGAGGTACGTGTTCCATCATCAGTTGCGTCAACCACACGGAAAATTGCTTCCCTTGGTTATAGTTATTTGTTGCATATTAATTCAGTGTTAGCCGCTGCTTTCTCACTAAATGACTAATATCTGTTTAGCATTTTGCTTTCTTCAGCTGTCAGTATCTCAGGTGAAGGCCGAGATGGAGAAGTCTCTTCAATGGCTTGTTCCCATCGCGACAAATACTATTAAGTAGGTTTATCAGTTAAAATGATTTGTTTCATTGACGGGCAAAATGTTCCCGTTTGGTTTTTAGGCTTTCATTCACATCGCTTATGTTTCTCTGCTATGTGAATTGAGTGCAGAGCTCATCAAGGTTTTGGCTGGGTTGGAGAATGGGCAAACAATGGGTCAGCTAATCTCTCTCTCTCTCTCACGCATGCATACACACACACAGACGTGCACACTCGCAAGGGCATGCACACAGATGCACTGCTGAAGATGCATAGAAAACTTTTTTTGCTAAACCGAAGATCCGAGGAAGATGCAAATGTTATTTATTAATGATGCGGCATAATCTCACTGGATGTAGAAGTAAAGCCAAACATTCAGTTAGAGTTTGTTAGATCACTTAAGCGATCAATCTTCGATATCTCTAGGGTCGCTCTTATTTAAGTTCTGGTCTTTCGTTTACAGAAATGAGTTTGGCAAGACCACATCTACAAACAACAGTCTGATTCGCCTCCAAACCCTCTATCATGCGGATAAGCAAAAAGTTGACCTCTACATCCTCGACCTGATCACGTGGCTTCACCGCTTGGTTGCTCTTGTTCGACACCGGGACCACCTAATATTCAAGTCTCTGCCGTTTCAATCTTCAAATCTCAAGGACCAGGGTTTTCATCCCAGGATACAGCAATCTTCACCGTTGAACTCCGGAGTCAAGCTGAGGCCAATGCTACTTTCGCCAGAAGATAGGAAACTCTTAAACCAGGTGTGCTGTAGGAGAATGGTCCCAGGAATCAGCAAGAGTCAAGAATTTTCACTCTCTAGGAAGAGGAACAGCAAAGTGTGGGCTCTGAGCAAGAGTACTGGAAGCTCGCCGATGTGGGAACACCGAAATTCTAGTCTTTTGGACGTAATAGATGGGTTAGAGTAGAAAAATGAGTTCCCTTGATTTATTTGTTTTTCATTCAATCTATAGTATCAACTATATGATACATAGCTATTGTATGTGTATCGATGTATATGTCCATCAAATCATATAGATCACCACTATACCTTGTATATCACCAACAATGGCGTTTCTCTACTGATAACCGAAAAGTGGCTGGTGAAACTTTTCTTTGATTTTTTGTGAGAGGAAATCAGAATGGGGCAAGCGTGTTAAAACCCTTGAAGGCTGTCATCAGTGTCTATTGAGAATTAAAGCTCCCTCTTGAAAATTATCACGTTTTCACTACAACAGTTGGTGAAGGAATCTTTTGCGCTCACTCGCACTGATCTTTCGTGCTTTTCTGAATCTCCGCGATGTCAGTTGACTCCTTGTCATTTTAATCTCCAACTAGGGATGTTCTTTAGGTGGTAGAAATACTTCATATCCTGAAGGAGCACCGATACTTTCCGAGCTTTTGTGTCATTTCCAACACGCTCCGATATATTCTGACATGCGATCAACGAGTGCTGGAAAATCCGATACTTGATCAATTCTTTCCGACACGCTTCGACACACAATTCCGACACACACGGGGTCAATTTTAAAATTTTCAATACTTAACGAGGTCAAAATATAAATATATGAAAAATAATGAAAATAACAAAAATAAATGGGAAAGAAAAAATTCTTACTCTTAAATTTTTCACTTCTAAGTTCTAACCTTCCCGTGAGTGATTGAACGCCCCTCTTCTCACCATCGTCACTCCTCTTGCTAGCATCGCTTTGTCGTCCCCGTGGCCTACACCACCAGCTGTCACAGCCGCCTTCGTCCCAAACTAACTCACCCCGACCTCACGTCCACCAGGTACGTTTCCATACCCTTTTTGCAGCTTGATTCAGCTTATTGGGGTCTTAAATTTTCTTCAAAGTCGCTTTTTGTGTGCAAACTTATCTAACTATGTTGTCTGGTGGCCCTTTCTAGGAGATCCCATGTCATTGTGTGTTTGCATCTAGGGAAAAATGTTGGACAAGGTCGACGTTTGCCATGAGGAGTCAAATTCGATTGGAACTTGGAATTTGAGTAGTTTCGTTACTTTTGGAATGACACCTGGTTAGGAAATTCCATCTTTTTGCTAGTTTGGGATTAGTGATTTCATGACCCAATTATGGGTAGTTGGCTCATGATCAAAAAGATTGATAAAAATGAAGTAGAAGAGACCTAATATTTGTATGATTCATAGATTCGTGAAAACAGACTTAAAGTTGTAATTTTTTTTTGCTTCTTTCCGCCTCTCGCATGCCTCACAAGTTATCACTCACATTTTCCAAGGTGAATTGTGATTTCCTCTTCTTCATGTTATTGTCCTGAATTTTCTTTCTTTTAGAACCTTGTTTTGACTTTCTTTTTAGGAACTCCAAACTCCGTTTAGGATTATAAGAAATCTCATTAATCTTCGACAAGTGTAAGAAAATAGGACATAGGACATGTTCCTTCAAGTTTACTATTTCATGTTTGCAATTTTTGAGTTTCTTGTTATCAAATTAAAATAATAAATGATAAAATCAAAAGTTGGATTGATGTTTATTTATTATTTTTTTTATTTATTTATATTTAATGTATAACGTGTTAAAACATGTCGAAATTATTCATTGTTTTAGAAATGACACATTCTCATGTCACATCACGCTATATAATTTATACTTGTATACTACACAAGTCATAGCAGCCTAGCAGGTGGAGAATGCACAGTGGATGCTCAGCGACGTGTTGAATGTTCCTCCTCATAACGTGGCGTCATTACTCCAATGTATTTACCTCCTGCTGTGTAATGTCGCGTAGCAGCAGCAGAAAACCGAAATCAGGCCGGTCAGGTACTTCGTCGCATTGAGCACACCCCTTAGTGCTGCTGTTACATCGGCATTGTCTCCCAGTCCTTTTTTAGCTAAGTGGATTGGATCGCCCTGCAGAAGCGAGATACTGTGGTACCGATTTACACCACGACCGCTTTCATTGATGCACTGAGAATAATTGATGAACTCAGTCTGCCATGGATGCAGATCTCCCTCTCTAGGGTTCTCCTGGCTTATTTGACCAATAGCACCTGTCGCACGATGCAAACCGGTTTCTTCCCACGAGCAAGAGAATCCCTTCCTAGCATTATGCAAAGTCACAATGCATATACATCTCAAAGTCACAGCGCGATCGCGATTTATCTCCCAAAATAGATGGCTGATTGTCTGTTTGCTCTACAGAGAACAGGGTACTACAACTACATGGGGAGATGAGTGGAGCTCACGTTGTCTCGAAAAAGCAAATTGTGCTGGCGTGTCGTTTGGGCACACTTCTGATTCAACTTTGTTTGGTAAAGAGCTAAGTAAAAGAAGCCATGCAGCTTTAGCTAAAGAGCGAGGCGCGGGCGGTGGTTGCTGCGTTCACGAACGATGGAAAGTCCCACATCGACAAGAAGGAAATGAGCGCGTAAGGAGCTTAGTTGATAAAAAGGAAGGTGGATGATGGGCAAAAGCATGATCCTTCAGGCAGTTTAACGGGGGATGATGAGTGGTTAATGCTCGCGATGATAAAAGATGCGAGAGGGGTGTACCAACCCACGCCTGGTTACGACAACCTGGGCACTCCAATCATCTGTACCTTCTGATCCCCAATGCCTCGAAGGACCCTTACCACCACGTTTTTTCATTTAAGTTTTTCTATGTTATGTTTTGTATCAGCTGTTAGATACCACGTTTTCAATTCAAAGTTGTTTAAAATCCTGTTGCCGTTTTGCATCGGTCGTTTCGGGGTCGGTCTAGGGTCTAGGCATCAAGGTCTGGGGCTTAGGTCATGGGTCTAGGCATCAAGGTGCTTGAGGACTCGATGCTTGGGCCAAATTGACTCTGACCTAGACATAGATGTTGGTTTTGAGGGTCGTGCGTTAGCCGGACCCTATCTTACGTCGATTGAACAATTCATAGGAAGTGTCGTCATCAAAATATTTTTGCGTATTTGACTGATTTTGCTGATTCAGCAGCAAAATTTTGAAAAAATTTCTTCTGAGAGCTCACCCGTCATTGTCTTTGAACTCCCGATGCTAATATCCTGTTGCGGAAACTCAATATAATAGCAAGATGCACTTCCAAGGGCCTTAGTAGTAGGCATAATGAGTAAGAGCCCGGATCTTGCAAAGGCAGTGCTAGCTTCGAATGTCCAGCTTGAGCCCGTTTAGTTTCTGAGGGAAGCCTTTGCCTCCCGCCAGCCTTAGTTTTCTAGTGGGCTTTGAGCTCTATCTCCTCCGTCTTTTTCACATAATTCTCCGATTATGGAGAAATCTTCCATAGAACGTGTGACTTTGATTTTCCTTCACGCTTTTCACTCAAGTTTAACCTCTTAATCTCATGAATTGATCACATCATAAAAATGTGATGTCCTCGACGTAACCGAGAACAACCCACTTTCGCATCAAGCTATTTTGAATTAGGCTGGATGATATCATATCTATAATCCTGACTTAAAAGAAAGATTGAAGCGCTAAAGCGGAGTTTGGTATGTGTTCTGGAATGGAACTAGTATTTTCACACTTTTGAGTACTCGTATTGACATTGTGTGAATGAATTTTCTTAGTATGAGAAAAGGACTAGACAGAAAGTGCTTCCAGAAAACTGAAAAACAGAAAGGAAGAAAAGCTTTAACAAAATTAGAACTTTGTTAGACTAGACTTTAACTCGATGGTTGCAGATAGTCCCATCAGCCACTTCAGTTGTAAATTAGGGAATCATGATTAATGTCTGCTTAGACCGATAAATTTTCGACCTATCAAGTATAGAAGACAGATAAATTATTTTTTTCTTTGTCTTAAATTCACGTGGGAAACGAAGTACGCAATTTGTGTTAAAAAGAGTTTAAATGAATGAGGGCTACGATTAGTATAGTTTTCCCAAAGGTGTTTAGTCTTTAAAGTCTCTTGAAAAAAATATAAAGAGTTTGGTAAACTTTTTTAAGATCTTTTTAGCCAAATGCCAGCCTTGGCAAAATTTCAAGCCCAAAGTAGATCCTTATTTGCTTTGGGCATTTGCTTTGGATTTTAGCATTTGCAAAATGCTATTTTTAGAGTTAAATGATTATTTTCCTTCCAAAACTACCTTCACTAATTTTTCATTTTTCTAGTTTTGCCTTTGCTATTATTATTCATCTTATCTATGTGAGGGCAATTGATGAGGTCATGCGACCAGGTGGTCACCCAAGTGATCGTTGCCTAGGGTCTCATGATCTCAAGATGGCAATCTAGATCGTGCAACCTCAAGTGACTCGAACAAGAGCCACCTAGTTGTGCAGCCTAACAAAAAAAAAAAAAAAACTCAGCCAAAGTTCTTTATAAAAGAAATTTGTCTTGCACTAATTAACTCAAAGTTTCTTTATAAAGAACTTTTTACCAAGCATGATTTATATTTCCCCAAACTTCTTCAAGTTAAAACCCTTTTGTTACGTTTGGTTGTTTGGATATCTAACTAGGATATGACTAAATAGGATATGATACGAAATTCATGGGATTTTGCTGCTTATATTCTGTTTCGTGATCCATCGATAAAATTAGTGATCATATTATAAATAAAACACAAATTTTATAAATGGAGATGGTAGAAATCTCTTATAACACTCTTGTCTATTTTATTTTATTTTTTTATTTTATTTTATTTTCCACTTTTTAATTAATTTTTTTTTCCACTTCCATCATTATCTAATAAAATTTTATTAAATAGAAATTGTATTAATATGTCTAAATTACCAAAACACCTAAAATATATAATAAATTTATATTTATATATTGAATTTATATTATAAGGTAAAATTAAATTATAATATATAAAAAATAAGGTTAAATTAAAAATCAAAATTTTATTTTTGTGTTATTTGAATTTCTTATATTATAATTTAAATATTATTTATGTTGAGATATAATTTTAAATTTGTTAGTTTAAGAGAGTTTATTACTCGAAAAAATAACTTTCATTTTATGGATATTATAAATTTTATTCATTTTTATCTCATCTTCTCTGGATAATTTTATTTAGTTAATATTCCCTTTATATATGATTTTATCATGTTTTGAGTAGGCACTAAATACATTATAGGATAAATCTCATCTCATCCTAAATTTTTATCCTGATCATGAAATGTAATCTTTGTGTTTCCCAAAGTTCATTTCCAAAACCGAACCAAACACACTAGTGTGTTCTTAACATTGTTATTGCTGTGCAGGTGAGCCAACCGTCGTGGGCTGAACGACCTTTTTCGGGCTCAAATTAGGTTAACGAATGTGGGCTTTGCCATACGCCACATAACGAAAACCTGCGAATCTCTTATTAATTTTATTTTCCGGGGAAAAAAGGAAAGACCAATCAGCAGTCTTAAAAGTTGATGTATATTTAATTATTTGTGTAAACAGTAGCGTGTTTTGTCGGGAGGTACACGTGGAGGGACGCTAATGGGCATCGTAAACTGTAAAACTGTAAAGATGAATAATAATAAAAGGGAAGGATTTCATCGTACTAGGGTTCGCCTCGAAATCGCAGTAGACCCACCGCCCAACGCACGCCGGCTCGACACGTGTCCCTCGAACGGGCCATTCCTGTTGCGGTTGTCCCCATGTTCCGAAATCCGGGGACTTTTCCTGTAATTTATTATTTGTTGGAGGGCAGAAGTGGACAGAAGAGTGCAAGATCCAAAGGTAAAACAGTGGAACTAGATCAACTGAACCCAATTATTCAAATCGTCCTTGCCGCCCAAAGCGACAAAGAAGGAAAAAGAAATCATCGTTTATGAATTCTCCACTTTAAACCATTGGGGACATGAACCTGAACTTTCACATCAAAACATATATTGTCGACCAATTATAGTGTTACCATATTCGTCATTTAAAGACAAATCATATACTTGAAAACTATGTATTTGTATTACTATGAAGCTGCTTAGTGCTCGTATGTGTACTTGATGTGAACGACATGATTTTCGATCTCCTATGCAGCAAATATAAATAACGCCATCTTTTTGGCAAATAGATCCACGCATTTCTTTAATAAGGGCTCTTGAGAGCACAATTGAATGGAAGGACAAAAAGCAAGTGAGAAAAGGAAAATATTGGGATGAAGTAGTGTGGTTATTTTTGTTAATCTCCAAATCTCTCTCAATTATGAAATGAATTCAGAGTTGTATGCTTACAAAAACAAAACAAAAAAACACATATATTCTTCTTGTTTGTATGTAACCTTTTTATATATGTCAACTTTTAAAAAGCATAAAGAGATATGCACCGTTTTTTCTTCAAATCTCAGTTTGAGAAACCTTTTCCCCACCACATTTCTTATTAGTTAGTTACAACTATAGACATCACCTACAATGCTAATTCTTATAATTATTCAAATCATTTCTTTTTGCTTGATTAACTTCCGTCAAAAATATAGTTTTGCCATGTTTATACTGACATAATCTTTTTATCCATATCTCCCCAATCCTCACACAAAATCACAACACGTGGTAATGCCATCGATGCAAACCGATAAAGTCAAAATAATTCTTTCTCTTTTTCCCTGAATGATATTGCTTGTAGCCAGATATTACTCAAGCAAACGTTTAAATCTACCTCACTGCAAAATAATTCATATTTATTTTCTTAATACCTGAACTATCATTCTAGGGTCAAATCAGAAACAGAATTGTGGGCGGTGGGAAGGTCACGGGAGAATCAAAAACGAAACCCGCAGAGGTGGCTTGACGCGCTCCCCTCTCATCAATACAGCTCTTGACCCAAACCTCATTTAATCAAAGCGTACGAAAAATCAACAGCGGTTCATCCGTCGGACTTAAATTTCCCGATCTCCTTCGGAATCTTCGTCCACCGTCATCGATGAAGTGGCCGGAAAGGGCAAGTCAACATGACAACGTTGTCATGTCGGGCAATTTGTCAAAGCGCACCGTCCGCCTCGTTCGACGGAACTCGAATTCCCTTGACGCGTTCGTTCGTTCCCCCACAGAAACCGGTGCGCCCACCACTCCCCCGCCTCGACGTGGATCCACATCGGTCTCCCGCGTGAATCTTTAGGAACACGCAGTTTCCATCGAAAAGGAAAAAATCGAAGCACATAATTGACATCGTACGGTGTGCAAACTCGAACGTTAGCCGAAGCCGACAAAGTTCCATTTTAGTCCCTGTTGTGGTCCCTGGAATAAACATTTCGATATGAAACAATTTTTTTTTAAAATACATATTTAGCCATATTCTTTTGACATTAAGAAGTTTGTTCCCATCTCAAAAGCAAATTGCATTTTCCTTCGAAATAGCAATTTCGTCAATCCATTGATCGTGTCAGAAAGCCCCTAGTTTCCAATTTTTCTGTTTCGCCTTAGATCCATTAAATAGGTAGAACATCATATTTTCTTCTTTTAATTTTCGAAAACAGAAAAAAATCCAAAAATTGTAATTCACGAACGAAATACAACTTTTTTTTTCTTTCCTGAAAGCGGTGCAATGAATTGTCCTTTTTATTATTTTTATACTTTCATTAAATTTGTCCAGCTCAGACAGACGAGGAGGAACCCAAGGTTGTCCCCCATCTTCTCTCCAACTCCTGCATGTGCGGGCAGAGAGAGAGATTCTAATCGAGAGACTACGCCGACGTTTCGCTGAGTCATCCCCGAATCTGGATAAGCCTCAACCCCTGCTCCTCGTTAACCCACCTCCAACTAACCATGGTTAACCCCCACACCCGAACTCCCTATATAGTCTATCCAACCGAACTTTCCTTAACCGCAGCAGCACGCAGCTCTCTCCATCAAAGCTCTCCACTCTGCAGCAGAAAACCGCCAACCGAAATCGAATTCGAATCCAATCCAAAACGCACACAACGCCGCCATCTCCATCCGCATTGAAGTTGCCAATGGCGTCCGCGTCCCTCTCTCTCTCCGCCGTCTCCTCCACCCCGGCGCTCCCCTCCCGCCGCGGCTCCCCCGCGCCCCCGCCGTCCGCCGCCCGGTGCCGCCCGGCCCGCGCCTCCGCCTCCGCCTCCGCCTCCTGCGCGTCCACCGCCGAGAGGCCGAGGCCGATGGCCGCCGGGCCCCACTCCCAGTCCTCCTCCTCGCTGTACGACGTGCTGGGGATCCGGGCCGGCGCCACGGGCCAGGAGATCAAGACCGCCTACCGGAGGCTCGCCAGGGTGCTGCACCCGGACGTCGCCGCGTCCGCCGGCGCGGGGGCGGCGGCGGCGGGCCGCGAGTTCATGCGTGTCCACGAGGCGTACGCCACTCTCTCGGATCCGGACCGGCGGGCCGACTACGACCGGACGCTGTTCCAGGGGCCTGGCCGGTTCGCGGCGACGGCGCGTGGCCCGAGCCGGAGGTGGGAGACGGATCAGTGCTGGTAGCTAGGAGGGCCCACGAGTTAGTGTTAGAGATAAGTTGATAAGATCAAAGTCGTTGGGGGATATGATGGTGGCCTGCATTTTAAGTGGCTCCACTTCTGATCCCTGATGAAGATTAGTTAGGCTTTTAGCACTCTTTTTGAAGTTGTCAGGATTGAGGACACGAGCATGTATATATATATTTCCAGAGGAGTTTTCGTACCAGATGTTGGCGCCCTTTTCGACAGCCTGAAATCTCTTTAGAATGTGTTTCCTTTACCTTTGCATTTTCTTCTTCTGTAAGTCCGTTTGGTCCATTGAATGTCGAACGCTGTTGAGGGATGTAATGCCGTTAATTGCATGCTGACATAACTGCCTCAAATATGGACTTGTTCTTTTGTGGAAAAATTGTCTAAAAAGTCATAATCATGTTATGCAGTTCCAATTCAAAAAATGAACCCTTCAAATATGTCTATTTAGCTATAAATATTTTGGCAACTTACTAATTTAGTCGTAAAACTTTTGTAATTTGTTGATTTAAGCCAACATATTTTTTTTAACAATTTACCAATTTAATCATTAATGCGGTGGTCTTACGTAACACTGTCAATATTGATGTGAATAATTTTTGTAATTTTATGAATTTTTTTCCTTTTACTTTTCATTTTTTTTCCCATTGTTGCCAATCTTGAGTGAGGGTCATCCTCACTTGGGTGAGCATGGCCCCAAATATGGCGAGAGCTACCCTCATCAAGCTAGTGAGGTTGATCCTTGTCGAGACCAGCGAAGGGAAAATAATAAAGAAAATAAATTTTTAAAAAATAATAAAAACGGTTAAAATTATTCACTTTAAGACAAGTTGTGCCACATAAGACAACAAAGGGAAAAAATGAAAGAAAATAAATTTTAAAATATTAAAAAATTACAAAAATTGCTTATGTTAATATTGATTGTGCTACGACATTGACTAAACTACTATGTTTGTCATATTTGGCTAAAATTGACTCAAATAATTAAATTGATAAATTGTTAAAATGTTTATGATTAAATTGACAAATTACATAAAGTTTTTGGATTAATTGACACAATTAAAAAGTTTAAAAGATTTATGACTAAATTGATATAATAAAAAGATGTAATATTAAATTAACCTTCGTTGATTAAGACTTTAGATTTTATCGTATTTTCTGTAGAGCATACTTTTTCTTGACCTTGTACACGAGAATGTTGCCAATAGCCTCATCGACCATTAGATCTAAACCTGTCAACGCCAATCATTGCATCATGTATCTTCTCAGTTGTACAATCTAAAGCTCATTAATGTCAATCATCAAATTAGGGTATGGCACGATTTACCTTGAATCATAGACTTGGCCTTGTTTTTCATATTCAACTAAGCCTTTATTTTTCAAGGGAAAGAACTTTTTATCATACACATAGCCAGCATTAAGAGAAGGCTTTTAGAAAACTGAAAAGAAGAAAAGAAAGAAAGCTTCAACAAAACCTAAACCCCGTTAGATTGGACTTGCATTCGATGGGTGCAAATATAATATCATCAGAAGTAAATTATCAAATCGTGATGAATTAGGTATGTTTTGCCCGAATTTTATGTTGGAAACGAAATATGCAATTTAAGTTATAAAAGTTCACTCACACGAAGGAAGCAATCTTTAACATTGTTATCGCAGGTGAACTGCCCTTGCCCCTGCCTTACCGGGAACAGTTGCCGGCCAAACCCGTTGAATATGGGTTAACAAATGTAGGCACTGGTTGATGGAATTGTTGGCGACAATTGGCTGTTTTTGCGGGCAAAAAAACCATTAAAAAAAAAAAAAGGAAAAGGAAAGAGCGAGCGTACTGCTTCCGTGGGTACACGTGGAGGGACGCTAATGGCGGACGCAAACTGTAAACCTGAATAATTAAAAAAACGGGGACAAGATTCCGTCTTACGTCGTCCGCCCCGACCTCGCAGAAACACCCACCGCCCAACGAACGGAAGTTCGACACGTGTCCCTTGACTCTGTCACCACACGAGTGTCCCGAGAGTCGAGAATGGCTTTTTCTCTGCTGCGGTTCCTGTTTTCTTGAATCCGGGGGGACTGGTTCTTATGATTTACTATTGTTGTTTGGAGCGGAAGTGAACACGAATGCAGATCCAACGCAAACAGCGCAACTGCATCTACTGACAACGCCGAGCAGCTCAAATCGCCATTAAACCTTGGTATACAATGTGCATGAACCTGTAACTTTCACATCAATTATACATTTTCGACCTATTATAATATTATGAGAAAAAACAAACTATTACAATGTCATCCTAATTGCTAGTTAGAGATATATATAGAGAGAGATTAGGAAACTTTGTATTTGTTGTACCATGGAGTCGCTTAGTGCTTAGAGGACTAACTTATGTGTAACTGATGCGGATGACATGATTTCGATATTCTGCGAACATATATAACTCCAATTTTGAGTAGATAGATCTATGCATTTCATGCTCTTCAGAGCACAATTGGATGGAAGGATGAAAGGCGAGGGAGGAAAGGGATAGATTAGGAGGGATAAGTGCAGCTAGCTTTTCTAATTTCCTAAATCATTCTCTATTCATCCAAATATGATTTAGAGATGAGTACATTATAAATTTCAAAATTTATCACGAAAGTGCAATTGAATATTAGAAAATTCAAAAAATACAATCAAGTTCTAAAAATTACTATAAAGATGTAATCGAGTTTTAAAATTTTCAAAAAGTATAATAAAATCTCAAAACTTGTGAAGTTTGTACAATCAAGTGATTTTATTGATTTTGTCTAACTCGACAAATGGAAAATGTTGATAAGTTTTAGGATTCAATTGTACAAACTCAACAACTTTTATTATAGTTTTATTACTTAATTACACAAACTTGATAAATTTTAGAATTTGATTATACTTTTTGAAAGTCTTAGGATTCAATTATAGTTTAGCAACAAGTTTGAGGATTGCTAATGTTAATTTTCATTCAAACCTTAATTTGAGCACCTTTCTCTCCTATTTCATTTTTGAATGGTTAGTTATAACCATAGACATCGCCCACATTTTTTCACTAAATTTGGCACATGGTTAGTATCCACAACTAGTAATTCGCTAATTAGGTAGGGTAGTGTTGGAGGAGAATACAATCTTAGGAAACTCAAATTCATTGCATCTCCATTATTTTCTCTCGTGAGTATTCAATCATTTTAATGATCTCTCCCTTTCATTTTTCTCATAATAATTCAAAACCTTCCTTTCTGCCTGTAATAACCTCTATTAAATATATATAGTTTTGCCAAGGCTTCTTATAATGTCATCTTCTATTCATATCTCCCCGGCCCTCACATGAAAGCATAAGACGACGTGCGGCGCCGCGCATGCGAAGGGATAAAGTCAAAATTATTATTAATTCTTAATCCCCAAATAACATGGCTTATGGCTTACAAAAGAGGAACACTTAAAGTCAAAGCACAGAATATGGGAAAGTGGGAAGGGCGTGGAGGGATCAAACCGAAAGCCGCAAATGCCACATTAGGCCCTTCTTCGTCGGTTCAACTCGATCGCGCCCGCCTTGGAAGCTACGCCTACGTCATCGATGAAGTGGTAGCTTGAAGAGATGGTCAACTCGACAGCGCTGCGATGTCGGCACTGTCCGCACTCGTTGGACGAAACCCAAAAACTGGTTGCGCGTTTCCCATGGTAATTGGAAACCCACTGCCCCACCCTCCCCAGCCCACCAGCTCGACGTCCATCCATGCTGGCCCCCCATGTACCGGCAAAGTCGTCGCTCCTCCCCCTCCACGTGCATATATGATATATCTCAGTCCGAACGCGCAATTGCCCTACAAAAGGAAGCAAGAAAAAGAAGAAACGAAACTCGTTATTGACACATATAGTAAGAAAAGTTAGAACATTAGATCACGGCAAGGAAGTTTCGATTTGGTTTATTTTGTGGGTCCTTGAATAAACAGTTTGGTAATAACAAATCTTTTCTAGACGTATTTGATTGGATTCTTTCGAGCATTTCCATTTTATTAATAAATTGATTCCTTCTTCGGAATGATAATTTTGTAAAGTATTTTTTTCTTATATAATGAGTTTATCCTTTGGAAGTACATTTATGACCTTGAGCAAAATACTTTCTCATATGTGAAAAAGACCCTTAGTTCCCCATCTTCAGTTTCACTTCAGATCTATTATATGAGCAACATCTCTCTCGTTTTCTCTTTTTTTTGATTTCTGGAAAGAGAAAAAAATTACGAAAATTGCGAAAAAAATTTCTGACCCCTTCTAGGAGGGAGAGAGTTCGACTCTCCGCGGAGACGCTTGGCGTCTTACCCGTTCCACAGGGGTGGTGAGTCATCCCGTGGGGGCCGGTTTTAAACCCATGCCTGATCTACCGGGCTCGTCCGGTGTTGGACGTTGTGCGGGTTAGGATCATTAAAAAAAAATGCCAAAATTGCAATTTGCGAAATGCACCCTATTTTCCTTTTTATTTTGGGGTTATTGAAAGAGCTTATTATTTTTATTTATTAGGAGAAAAGTGGGTGCAAAGGAACAGTCGTTTTTTCCTACTTTCCTTAAAATTCGTCCAGCTCAGACAGACACCGACGCCCCATTTTCTCGGCCTCATCCTCCACATGTGCAGTCAGAGAAAGAAAGAGGGAGATTCTAATCGAGAGAGAGACGCCGACGTTTCGCTGAGTCATCCTCAGATCCGATGCGGATAAGCCTCCACCCCTGCTCCTCCTCCTTAACCCACCCTCAACTAACCATGGTTAACCCCGACACCCCAACTCCCTACATAATCTCCCAACTCCGGTCCAACTTTCCTTAACCGCAAACTCTCCATCAAGCTCTCGACTCTGCAGCCAGCAGAAACCGCGACGAATCAAATCGGAAACTCTCACAACGCCGCCGCCGCCGCTGTCCACATCGACGTTGCCAATGGCTTCCGCTTCCCTCTCTCTCTCCGCCGTCTCCTCCAGCCCGGCGCTTCCCTCCCGCCGCGGCTCCCCCGCGCCGCCGCCGCCCTCCGCCGTCCGGTGCCGCCCGCTCCGCGTCGTCTCCGCCTCCTGCGCGTCCACCGCCGAGAGGCCGAGACCAATGGCCGCCGGGGCCCGCTCCCAGGCGTCCTCGCTGTACGAGGTGCTGGGGATCCGGGCCGGCGCCACGGGCCAGGAGATCAAGACCGCCTACCGGAGGCTCGCCAGGGTCCTGCACCCGGACGTCGCCGCGCCCGCCGGCGCCGGGGCGGCGGCCGCGGGGCGCGAGTTCATGCGTGTCCACGAGGCGTACGCCACTCTCTCGGATCCGGACCGGCGGGCCGACTACGACCGGACGCTGTTCCGGGGACCCGGCCGGTTCTCGGTGTCGGTCGCCGCCGCGGCCGCCGCGGCGTCGGCGCGTGGGCCGAGCCGGAAGTGGGAGACGGATCAGTGCTGGTAGATTGGAGGACCCGAGAATTAGGGTTAGAGATCAGTTGATAAGATCTAGTTGTCGGGCGAAGATGGAGGCCTGCATTTTAAGTGGCTCCATTTCAGATCCCTGACGGAGATATAGATTAATTAGGTTTTTAGCACTCTTTTTGAAGTTTTAGAAATTGAGTAATCTGTGTGTATATATATCTACGGACGAGATCTTGAATCAGATGTGAGCAGGGCTCTTTTTTGACAGCCTGAAATCTCAATAGAATGTGTTTCCTTTGAATTTCTCCCTTCTATAATTCATTCCTCCGATCAAATTGGGATCAATTTACAGTCTGCGATCTCAGATGAGAACATGGCCAATCCATGATGCTGTGAAAACCGATTTAACCCCAATCACGTGTTCTTCCTCATAAAACTCGATTCTTCCCAGGATCATAAGTCAGATTCAGGAAAAAAAAAGGTTATTGCCACAATTTCGAGGTTTCATTCCCATGGAGGCACGAGTGCTTACTGTGTCATCGTGGACTCCAGATATGCCGGGCAGGTGAAGTCAAACAAATCAAACTTCTAACTGCTAAATGCTCAATTCTCAGAATTCGCGTTAGGGTTTAGGCCATTCGAGAATCATCGTCAGACGGCAAGTCCAAAAGGGGGCGGCGTCTGGACGAGTTTCAAGGCATTGACTGCTGAACCCAGACCGGCCAATCGTTTCTTGTTTCAAACACGATGTCCTCTTCAAACCTGAAACAGAACCCACAGGAAAAGATCGTAAATTCCTCATCCAAGGAATCATTAGAATTTGGAAAAAAAAAAAAAAGGGACCCAGAGTTGGAAACTTCGGAGTCCAGAAGATCATGGGCTATCTTTGACAGATTCAACTCCAGGTTTTGAGTATTTTAAAAAATTTATATTCTTGGACAGAAACGCGTTTGGTATAAACCAAAAAAATTTTGTGACTAAAAATTTATTTTAATATCTTAATAATTTTATTACATTTTTTTTTTCTTTCTTCTCCTTCCACTTAACCAGCTGCCGCTGGCCGGCGTGGCCGGGGGTTGGCTACCGGCCAAACGAGGTTGCCGGTCTCGGGGGAGCCTCACTAGCCATTGGCAAGGTCTCCTTGGGCCTTGTCGTGGCTTGGTGAGGCAACCTTGCCTCGATTTGGCGAGGCTGAGCCTCGCCCAACCATCGGTGAGGCTCGGCCTCGCTGTGATTGGGCGAGGCCCCCCCGAGCCTTTGCGGTGGTTGGCGAGCTCAGAGAGACCTCGCCGGGGGTGATGAGGCTTCGACGGGGTTGTTGGGCCTCGTCTAGCTGGTTGCCGACCATCACCAGGCCGGTGACTAGCTAGGGAAGAAGAAAGGAAGAGAAAAAGAAAGAAAAGAAAAGAAACAAAAGCTTGTTTCTTGAGTTGTTCTCGGGAACAATAAACGACTTTTTTTTTGTTTATTATTTCTGTTCTAATACTATTCTTTCGAACAAAACAATTACCAAACGCGTTTCTATTTTATTTCTGTTTCGGAGAATAGAAGAACAGAAACAGGTGTTCCCCGTTACCAAACAACCCCTTAGTGTTTAAAGGACTCATTTATGTGTAGTTGATGCGCACCACATGGTTTCAATATCCTGCACAACATATATAACTCCAATTTAGAGTAGACAAATCTATGCATTTCGTGCTCTTGAGAGCACAATTGGATGGAAGGATGAAAGGCGAGGGAGGAAAGGGAGAGATTAGGAGGGACAGGTGCAGCTAGCTTTTCTAATTTCCTAAATCATTCTTTATTCATCCAAATATGATTTAGGGATAAGTATATTAGAAATTTCAAAACTTATCATGAAAGTGCAATTGAATATTAAAAATTTCAAAAAATGCAATCAAGTTATAAAGTTTGTTATGAAAGTATAATTAAGTTTTAAAATTTTCAAAAAATGCAATTAAATCTCAAAACTTGTGAAGTTGGTACAATCAAGTGATTATATTGATTTTGTCCAATTTGACAAATGGAAAATATTTATAAATTTTAGAATTTGATTGTACAAACTCAACAACTTTTATTACACTTTATTACTTAATTATACAAACTCGATAAGTTTTAGGATTTGATTGTATTTTTTGAGAGTCTTAGAATTCAATTACAATTTCGCAACAAGTTTCAAGACTACTAATGTTATTTTTTGTTGAAACCTTAGTTTGAGCACCTTTCTCTCTTATTGCATTTTTGAATGGTTAGTTATAACCATAGACATCACCCACATTTTTTCACTAAATTTGGCACATGGTTAGTATCCACAACTAGTAGTTCGCTAATTAGGTAGGGTAGTGTTGGAGGAGAATACAATCTTAGGAAACTCGAATTCATTGCATCTCCATTATTTTCCCTCACGAGTATTCAATCATTTTAATGATCTCTCCCTTTCATTTTTCTCATAATAATTCAAAACCTTCCTTTCTGCTTGTAATAACCTCTATTAAATATATATAGTTTTGCCAAGGCTTCTTATAATGTCATCTTCTATTCATATCTCCCCAACCCTCACATGAAAGCATAAGACGACGTGCGGCGCCGCGCATGCGAAGGGATAAAGTCAAAATTATTATTAATTCTTATTCCCCAAATAACATGGCTTATGGCTTACAAAAGAGGAACACTTAAAGTCAAAGCACAGAATATGGGAAAGTGGGAAGGGCGTGGAGGGATCAAACCGAAAGCCGCAAATGCCACATTAGGCCATTCACACAGTATTTGTTTGACCTAATGCCTCAATTAATCGAAATTGATAAAGAATGAAGATCGAAGGAAGAGCCCTTCTTCGTCGGTTCAACTCGATCGCGCCCGCCTTGGAAACTACGCCTACGTCATCGGTGAAGTGGTAGCTTGAAGAGATGGTCCACTCGACAGCGCTGCGATGTCGGCACTGTCCGGACTTGTTGGACGAAGCCCAAAAACTGGTTGCGCGTCTCCCATGGTAATTGGAAACCCACTGCCCCACCCTTACCATCCCACCAGCTCGACGTCTATCCATGCTGGCCCCCCATGTACCGGCAAAGTCGTCCCCCCCCCCTCCACGTGCATATATGATATTTCCCAGGCGGAACGCGCGATTGCCCTAAAAAAGGAAGCAAGAAAAACAAGAATCGAAACGCGTAATTGACACATATCATAAGAAGGAAGTTTTGATTTGGTTTATTTTGTGGGTCCTTGAATAAATACTTTGGTATTAACAAATCTTTTCTAGACATATTTAATTGGATTCTTTTGAGAGTTTCCATTTTATTAATAAATTGGTTTCTCCTTTGGAATGATAATTTTGTCAAGTATTCTTTTCTTTTATTACGAGTTTACCACTTGGAAGTACATTTATGTCCTTGAGCAAAATACATTCCCATTTGCGAAAAAGACCCTTAGTTCCTCATCTTTAGTTTCACTTCAGATCTATTAAATGGGCAGCATCTCTCTCGTTTTTTCTTTTTTTGATTTCTGGAAAGAGAAAAAATTTGCAAAAATTGTCTTTACCAAAAAAAAATTGCGAAAATTGTAATTCACGAAATGCACCCTATTTTCCTTTCTGTTTTGGGGTTTTGAAAGGGCTTATTATTTTTATTTATTAGGAGAAAAGTGGGTGCAAAGGAACTGTCGTTTTTTCCTACTTTCCTTAAAACTCGTCCAGCTCAGACAGACACCGACGCCCCCATTTTCTCGGCCTCATCCTCCACATGTGAAGTCAGAGAAAGAAAGAGGGAGATTCTAATCGAGAGAGACGCCGACGTTTCGCTGAGTCATCCTTAGATCCCGCTGCGGATAAGCCTCAACCCCTGCTCCTTCTCCTTAATCCACCCCCAACTAACCATGGTTAACCCCGACACCCCAACTCCCTATATAATCTCCCAACTCCGGTCCAACTTCCCTAAACCTGTAAACCGCAGCAGCACACAAACTCACCATCAAAGCTCTCGACTCTGCAGCAGAAACCGCGACGAATCAAATCGGAAACTCTCACAACGCCGCCGCCGCCGCCGCCGCCGCCGCCGCCGCCGTCCACATCGACGTTGCCAATGGCTTCCGCTTCCCTCTCTCTCCCGCCGTCTCCTCCATCCCGGCGCTCCCCTCCCGCCGCGGCTCCCCCGCGCCACCGCCGCCCTCCGCCGTCCGGTGCCGCCCGCTCCGCGTCGTCTCCGCCTCCTGCGCGTCCACCGCCGAGAGGCCGAGGCCGATGGCCGCCGGGGCCCGCTTCCAGGCGTCCTCGCTGTACGAGGTGCTGGGGATCCGGGCCGGCGCCACGGGCCAGGAGATCAAGACCGCCTACCGGAGGCTCGCCAGGGTCCTGCACCCGGACGTCGCCGCGCCCGCCGGCGCCGGGGCGGCGGCCGCGGGGCGCGAGTTCATGCGTGTCCATGAGGCGTACGCCACTCTCTCGGATCCGGACCGGCGGGCCGACTACGACCGGACGCTGTTCCGGGGGCCTGGCCGGTTCGCGGTGTCGGTCGCCACCGCCGCCGCCGCCGCCGCGGCGTCGGCGCGTGGGCCGAGCCGGAAGTGGGAGACGGATCAGTGCTGGTAGATTGGAGGACCCGCCAATTAGAGTTAGAGATCAGTTGATAAGATCTAGTTGTCGGGCGAAGATGGAGGCCTGCATTTTAAGTGGCTCCATTTCAGATCCCTGACGGAGATAGATTAATTAGGTTTTTAGCACTCTTTTTGAAGTTTTAGAAATTGAGTAATCTGTGTGTATATATATCTACGGACGAGATCTTGTATCAGATGTGAGCAGGGCTCTTTTTTGACAGCCCGAAATCTCAATAGAATGTGTTTCCTTCGAATTTCTCCTCCTATAATTCATTCCTCCGATCAAATTGGGATGAATTTACAGTCTGCGATCTCCTAGTTTTAGATGAGAACATGGCCAATCCATGATGCTGTGAAAACCGATTTAACCCCAATCACGTGTTCTTCCTCATAAAACTCGATCCTTCCCAGGATCTTAAGTCAGATTCAGGAAAAAAAAAGGGTATTGCCGCAATTTCGAGGTTTCATTCCCATGGAGGCACGAGTGCTTACTGTGTCATCGTGGACTCCAGATATGCCGAGCAGGTGAAGTCAAACAAATCAAACTTCTAACTGCTAACTGCTCAACTCTCAGAATTCGCGTTAGGGTTTAGGCCATTCGAGAATCATCGTCAGACGGCAAGTCCAAAAGGGGGCGGCGTCTGGACGAGTTTCAAGGCATTGACTGCTGAACCCAGACCGGCCAATCGTTTCTTGTTTCAAACACGATGTCCTCTTCAAACCTGAAACAGAACCCACAGGAAAAGATCGTAAATTCCTCGTCCAAGGAATCATTAGAATTTGGAAAAAAAAAAAAAAAAAAGGACCCAGAGTTGGAAACTTTGGAGCCCAGAAGATCATGGGCTATCTTTGACAGATTCAGCTCCATCATTTTAACTCTTTTTGAGTATTTTAAAAAATCTGTCCTTAGGACAAAAATGTGTTTGGTACGAACACAAAAATTTTGTGACTAAAAATTTCTTTTAATATATTAATAATTTTATTACAATTTTTTTTTTCTCTTTTCCTTCCTCTTAGCCAGTTGCCGGCTTGGCTACCGGTTAGCGGCGACTGTTGACACCTAAATTTTGACGACTCGTTTAGTCATTTATTGCATTAAAAAATTAAGGATTAATTTTATCCCTGAAAAAATAGTCAATTGCATAGCATATAGTTTTAGGTGCATTTATGTTTTAATTTGTATTTACATTGGGTTGGTGATAAATAGGTTTAATTTAATGGTTCTAAGATTTAATTTGGCAAGTCGAACTAAGCCCACAAAGCAAGTAAATTGGCCCGAGCCCGTTTTTTTTAATGACAAAAATTACCTAAATGGAGATTTGTGAAATAATATTACGGTGAATTTTTGAAATTTAAGAAAATTGGGTTGTAATCTTATCTTTAGGCGATAAAATTAAGAGATGTGGAAAATAAAAAAAGTGATATTGCGTGCGAAAAAGAAATCTTCACGGATGTTGATTTGAAAACGAAATTAAAACCCTAATTTTTAGCCTATAAAAAGGTTTTTCGCGTAGAATTTCGGGGAGGCCACACATATTGATACATACGGCCACACAAGAAGGGGGTTTTTTCTCTAGGGTTTTTCCCTTCGTCGAAGTAAAAAAGAGAGAGAAAAAGGCTTTCTTCCTCGTCCATCTTCAGTCAAAGGAGAGCTTTTTCTCTTTTCTTTTCCTGAAAAACTGCAGAAAAAAAGGAAAAGTCTGCAAGGAGAGTGACGTGAGAGAGAGGGAAAGAGAGAGGGGAAAGATAAAAGTAAAAAGGAAGAGGTGAGGGGACGTTTACTGTTCATCGTCTCCCTCACACTCGCCGGCTCCGCTTTGCCCTCCACCCGCAGCCACGAAGCCACCGAGCCGCACCGGTTGCCTCATCAGCACCGCCTCACACCGGTGACCCGCGACTCCACTGCACGCCGCTCGGACCTCCGCCTCAGCACCTCGCCTCCTGCTCGCTTGGTGGCCGAAGCCCGACATCTGCCAGACCCGACTCCAGCCTCGTCGCCCTCGCGAAACTGCTGCTGCCTCGCCGATCTGCTCCACCAGCCTGACGAGGCCCATTGCGCCTCAGCCGATCTTCACCCCTACCTGCCGCACCGGAGCTGCTCGCCGACGCCTCCGCTCACCAGACCGCGAGCCCATCTGCTCTGCACCACTGCTGCAGATCGCGACGCCAGGACCGGCCGCCCCTGCTCACTCAACGTCCTGCTGCCTGAGCCACCATACGCCCGTCCGATGGCCCGGCATCCCCTGTAGCCCGCACCTCCGCGCCGGTCTGTGACCAGTCGCTGCTGCAAACCCGGTGGTCCGCTCGACGCCAGCAAGCCCCGAACTCGTCGCTACTGCCTCTGCCTTTGCTCGACCTCCCAGCGATCCGACGCCCCTGTCCGCGAAGCCACCGCCGATTCACCTCCGCGCGCTTGCCCACCGCCGATTCACCTCTTCACCGCTTGCCGCCGCCGGCTCACCCTCGCCGGAGTTCCTCTTGCCGGACCGACGACTCTCTCTCCTTGGAGATTCAAAGCTGTGTGCGGAAAGGAAGAAAAAACAGAAAAAGTGAAAAAGAAAAATCAGATTAGGTAGTTTCTCTTTTATTTTATTTTTTATTTTTTTATTCTGTCTTAGTGGAATTGTTTCTTAATATATTATTGATATCCCAATATGAAATAGTCCTCAAGCTGCAGTGGGATTGACAAATCCGATTTTCACGCCCGAAATCCGACTCGCAATCCTTATAAAAATCGACAATCCAATCTCTGTTCGAGATTCGATTCGCGATTTAATTTAAAATCGACCAACCCGATTTAAATGCGCGAGATATGGTTCGTCGAACTTTTGGATATCAATCTTATCTTATTTTCGTAAAAGAAAAATCCAAAAAACATTTGAGTTAGGATTAGATTTGCTTTAGAATATTTCATGTTTTAGGGTTAAAATTGCAATCTTATTTCGAATCTTAAATAAGAAAAATTCAAAAAATGTTGAATTAGGATTAGGTTTTTATCTTTTATATTTAGAATAAGAACTTTATTTTGAATCATGGAAAAGAAAACAAAAAAAGAAAGCACATTCATTTAGGATTGTTAGTTTTATCATTATTTGAATTGCATGTGAAATTTTAATTTCGAAATCAATATAAAAACACAAAAAATCACCATGCATATATCATGTTATTTCGAAATCAATATAAAAACACAAAAAATCACCATGCATATATCATGTTGAATTGGGGCATTCTTTGCACGTCATTGCATGTTAGGATTGCATGTTTATCAATTATAGGTAGATATATTTCCTAGATAAATTGCATGTTTTTGTTAGGAAAATAAAAATGTCCATGTCATATAGAATTAGGTTCATAAAATACACGTCATTTATTGATTGTCGTTAGGTCCATTTAATTAGAAATTGCCCGTCATTAGATTAGGTCATTTAATAAATGTCGTGTGACATATAACTCGCATATTAAATTGCATGTTGCATGTCATTTTAGTTGAAATAATTTTGTACGTCACTGCATTGCATTGCACGTCATTAGAATTAAGTCATTTTGGTTAATTTAGATTGCATATTTAACAATTGCATATGTTCATTAAGAGATCACAAAATTTTTATTCATATAGTTTAGGACATGTTGCCATGCCATATCATTTCATATTAGATTAAAAGCATTGCATTGTATATGGATTATAGTCTCGTTAAAAAGTGAAAACAAAAAAAGAAATTGTGTGTTAATTAGAAATCATATCTAAGGTTGTTGATGTGGATTTTAATTTAACACTGCAGATGTTTTCGATGCCATGAGGTAAGTTTTGCAATTTATTCATTGCTTTTATTTGGGTGTTAAATTAGTGGTTTTCGCACCCGCATGATCACCTCACATGTTAGGGAGATAATCTAAAATCAATTTAAGCTGCCTACAAGAGCATTTTTGAAAATAAAAGAATGGTATCGAAAGGGTATTAAAGAAATCTAGTGTAACCAAGTCCCTGCACCGATAATCTCTGGTTCGTAGGAGTAAAGTGAATCTCCCGTTACTTTACTTGGGTTTCTAATCGACCCACCAAAAATAGATTAGTGGTAACTCCTAATTGAAAATCAAATGCATGTTAAGAACTTGAACTTAAGTCGCGAATTGGTATGGGCTTGAGAGAGCCCGAGTTAAGCTTAGGCTTAACAATCAATTAGCAAAACCCTATATGGTTCACACTCGAAAAATTGGTCCCGACAGCGACCGGCCATACGAGGTCGCCAGCCTCGGGGGAGCCTCACTAGCCACTGGCAAGGTCTCCTCGGGCCTTGTCATGGCTTGGTGAGGCCAAGCCTTGCCCCCATCTGGCAAGGTCGAGCCTTGCCCGGCCATCAGTGAGGCTCGGCCTCGCTGTGATTGGGCGAGGCCCCCCCAAGCCTTGCCGGTGGTCGGCGAGCTCGAAGCGACCTCGTCGGGGGTCGACGAGGCTCCGACGAGGTTGTTGGGCCTCGTCTAGCTGGTTGCTAGCCATTGCCGGGCATGTGACTAGCTAGGGAAGAAGAAAGGAAGAGAAAAAGAAAGAAGAAAAGAAACAAAGGTTTGTTTCTTGAGTTGTTCTTGGGAACAATAAACGGCTTTTTTTTTGTTTATTATTTCTGTTCTAATACTATTCTTTCGAACAAAACAATTACCAAACGCGTTTATATTTTATTTCTGTTTCGGAGAATAGAAGAACAGAAACAGGTGTTCCCCGTTACCAAACAACCCCTTAGTGTTTAAAGGACTCATTTATGTGTAGCTGATGCGCACAACGTGGTTTTAATATCCTGCACAACATATATAACTCCAATTTAGAGTAGACAAATCTATGCGTTTCATGCTCTTGAGAGCACAATTGGATGGAAGGATGAAAGGTGAGGGAGGAAAGGGAGAGATTAGGAGGGATAAGTGCAGCTAGCTTTTCTAATTTCCTAAATCATTCTTTATTCATCCATATATGATTTAGGGATAAGCATATTATAAATTTCAAAACTTATTATGAAAATGCAATTGAATATTAAAAATTTCAAAAAATGCAATTAAGTTCTAAAGTTTGTTATGAAAGTGTAATTAAGTCTTAAAATTTTCAAAAAGTGTAATTAAATCTCAAAACTTGTGAAGTTGGTACAATCAAGTGATTATATTGATTTTGTCCAACTTGACAAATGGAAAATATTGATAAGTTTTAGAATTTGATTGTACAAACTCAACAACTTTTATTACAGCTTTATTCCTTAATTATATAAACTCGATAAGTTTTAGGATTTGATTGTACTTTTTGAGAGTCTTAGAATTCAATTACAATTTCGCAACAAGTTTCAAGACTGCTAATGTTATTTTTTGTTGAAACCTTAGTTTGAGCACCTTTCTCTCTCATTGCATTTTTGAATGGTTAGTTATAACCATAGACATCACCCACATTTTTTCACTAAATTTGGCACATGGTTAGTATCCACAACTAGTAGTTCGCTAATCAGGTAGGGTAGTGTTGGAGGAGAATACAATCTTAAGAAACTCAAATTTGTTGCATCTCCATTATTTTCTCTCGTGAGTATTCAATCATTTTAATGATCTCTCCCTTTCATTTTTCTTATAATAATTCAAAACCTTCCTTTCTGCCTGTAATAACCTCTATTAAATATATATAGTTTTGCCAAGGCTTCTTATAATGTCATCTTCTATTCATATCTCCCCGACCCTCACTTGAAAGCATAAGACGACGTGCAGCGCCGCGCATGCGAAGGGACAAAGTCAAAATCATTATTAATTTTTATTCCCGAAATAACATGACTTATGGCTTGCAAAAGAGGAACATTTAAGGTCAAATCACAGAATATGGGAAAGTGGGAAGGGCGTGGAGGGATCAAACCGAAAGCCGCAAATGCCACATTAGGCCATTCACGCCGTATTTGTTTGACCTAATGCCTCAATTAATCGAAATTGATAAAGAATGAAGATCGAAGGAAGAGCCCTTCTTCGTCGGTTCAACTCGATCGCGCCCGCCTTGGAAACTACGCCTACGTCATCGGTGAAGTGGTAGCTTGAAGAGATGGTCCACTCGACAGAGCTGCGATGTCGGCACTGTCCGGACTCGTTGGACGAAGCCCAAAAACTGGTTGCGCGTTTCCCATGGTAATTGGAAACCCACTGCCCCACCCTTACCATCCCACCAGCTTGACGTCCATCCATGCTGGCCCCCATGTACCGGCAAAGTCGTCCCCCCCTCCACGTGCATATATGATATTTCCCTGTTGGAACGCGCGATTGCCCTAAAAAAGGAAGCAAGAAAAAGAAGAATCGAAACGCGTAATTGACACATATCATAAGAAGGAAGTTTTGATTTGGTTTATTTTGTGGGTCCTTGAATAAATAGTTTGGTATTAACAAATCTTTTCTAGACATATTTAATTGGATTTTTTCGAGCGTTTCCATTTTATTAATAAATTGGTTTCTCCTTTGGAATTATAATTTTGTCAACTATTCTTTTCTTTTATTATGAGTTTACCACTTGGAAGTACATTTATGTCCTTGAGCAAAATACATTCCCATTTGCGAAAAAGACCCTTAGTTCCCCATCTTTAGTTTCACTTCCGATCTATTAAATGGGCAGCATCTCTCTCGTTTTTCCTTTTTTTCTTTTTTTGATTTCTGGAAAGAGAAAAAATTGCGAAAATTGTAATTCACGAAATGCACCCTATTTTCCTTTCTGTTTTGGGGTTTTGAAAGGGCTTATTATTTTTATTTATTAGGAGAAAAGTGGGTGCAAAGGAACTGTCGTTTTTTCCTACTTTCCTTAAAATTCGTCCAGCTCAGACAGACATCGACGCCCCATTTTCTCGGCCTCATCCTCCACATGTGCAGTCAGAGAAAGAAAGAGGGAGATTCTAATCGAGAGAGAGACGCCGACGTTTCGCTGAGTCATCCTCAGATCCGATGCGGATAAGCCTCAACTAGGGGTGTGCATGGTCCGGGCGGGCGGTTCCCGACCTAGAACCGAAACCGCCCCGCTAAGGGACCGGTTCCGAAAAATTGGAACCGGGATCCACCCATTTGTTGCGTGGATCCACCTAACCGGACCGTCGGTCGGTCCGGTTCGGGTGGATCCATGGATCCATTAACCGATTTTGACGCGAAATTTTTTGGTTTTCAACATAAAACAATTACGTGACATCAAAGTAAGCCAAAGAAAAAAAAATCAAATTTAAGTATGTGGAACAAAGATTCATTTGTTGTAATTATAAATGTATCTCGTAGATAAAAAAAAAATGCGAATAGATGGAATGCAACATTCTCCCATTTCCTACTTGCAAATAACCGTAGATGGTTAAATTTTCTTTGACCAAAGGTAAAGGTTCCTAGAGAGTGAGATAAGATGTAAGGTTTCTTTTAGTAATTTTTTTTTTAATATTAAAAAGGTTCTCCGGTCCGGGTGGGTGGGTGGGCGGATCCACCCACGGAACCGGGAACCGAACCGCAGTGCCCACCTGGTTCCAATTAACCTGGACCGGTTCCCCAAGGCCGCCGGTTCGGGCGGTCCGGGCGGATCCCGGGTATTTTGCACACCCCTAGCCTCAACCCCTGCTCCTTCTCCTTAATCCACCCCCAACTAACCATGGTTAACCCCGACACCCCCAACTCCCTATATAATCTCCCAACTCCGGTCCAACTTTCCTAAATCCGTAAACCGCAGCAGCACACAAACTCACCATCAAGCTCTCGACTCTGCAGCAGAAACCGCGACGAATCAAATCGGAAACGCTCCCGCCGCCGCCGCCGCCGCCGCCGCCGCCGCCGCCGCCCACATCGACATTGCCAATGGCTTCCGCTTCCCTCTCTCTCTCCGCCGTCTCCTCCATCCCGGCGCTCCCCTCCAGCCTCGGCTCACCCGCGCCACCGCCGCCCTCCGCCGTCCGGTGCCGCCCGCTCCGCGTCGTCTCCGCCTCCTGCGCCACCGCCGAGAGGCCGAGGCCGATGGCCGCCGGGGCCCGCTCCCAGGCGTCCTCGCTGTACGAGGTGCTGGGGATCCGGGCCGGCGCCACGGGCCAGGAGATCAAGACCGCCTACCGGAGGCTCGCCAGGGTCCTGCACCCGGACGTCGCCGTGCCCGCCGGCGCCGGGGCGGCGGCAGCGGGGCGCGAGTTCATGCGTGTCCACGAGGCGTACGCCACTCTCTCCGATCCGGACCGGCGGGCCGACTACGACCGGACGCTGTTCCGGGGGCCTGGCCGGTTCGCGGTGTCGGTCGCCACCGCCGCCGCGGCGTCGGCGCGTGGGCCGAGCCGGAAGTGGGAGACGGATCAGTGCTGGTAGATTGGAGGACCCGCGAATTAGGGTTAGAGATCAGTTGATAAGATCTAGTTGTCGGGCGAAGATGGAGGCCTGCATTTTAAGTGGCTCCATTTCAGATCCCTGACGGAGATAGATTAATTAGGTTTTTAGCACTCTTTTTGAAGTTTTAGAAATTGAGTAATCTGTGTGTATATATATCTACGGACGAGATCTTGAATCAGATGTGAGCAGGGCTCTTTTTTGACAGCCTGAAATCTCAATAGAATGTGTTTCCTTTGAATTTCTCCCTTCTATAATTCATTCCTCCGATCAAATTGGGATCAATTCACAGTCTGCGATCTCCTAGTTTTAGATGAGAACATGGCCAATCCATGATGCTGTGAAAACCGCTTTAACCCCGATCACGTGTTCTTCCTCATAAAACTCGATCCTGCCCAGGATCATAAGTCAGATTCAGGAAAAAAAAATGGGTATCGCCACAATTTCAAGGTTTCATTCCCATGGAGGCACGAGTGCTTACTGTGTCATCGTGGACTCCAGATATGCCGAGCAGATGAAGTCAAAAAAATCGAACTGCTAACTGCCAACTGCTCAACTCTCAGAATTCGCAAAGGGTCTAGGCCATTCGAGAATCATCCTCAGACGGCTTGTCCGAAAGGGGGCGGCGTCTGGACGAGTTTCAAGGCATTGACTGCTGAACCCAGACCGGCCAATCGTTTCTTGTTTCAAACAAGGTGCCCTCTTCAAACCTGAAACAGAACCCACAGGAAAAGATCGTAAATTCCACGTCCAAGGCATCATTAGCATTTGAAAATAAAAAATAAAAAATGTAGAGCGTGGATGATGACGAGGGCGCTGGATTCGAACGCATTGCTGCTCCAGAACAAAAAAAAAAAAAAAAAGACCCAAAGTCGGAAACTTTGGAGCCCAGAAGATCATGGGCTATCTTGGGCCTCTGACAGATTCAGCTCCATCGTTTTAACTCCAGTTACCAAGAAGCCGATGAGGCTGGGAGGACCAGATCATGGCTCACCTGGTGCGCCCCCTCCGGCAATGGCCGAGGCTCCACCACCGCCACCGCTGCCGTCATCTGCCCACCTCTCCATTATTTCTTTCGCCCTTCGGAACGACGTCGCATCATCATCAGCATCATCCTCCTCGCCATAGTCTGTTCCCGACGGTGGTCCCTTCGTCGCACCGCGAAGTCCATTACCGGCCGCGCGGGCTCAAGTTCCCCAACTCCTCGGCGCCGGAGGCTTACGATCCCCGAGAAGGCGGTGGCGGCGGCAGCGGCAGCGGCAGCGAGTCCGACTCCGACGGCAAGAGGAGCCGCAACCAGAAGAAGCGCGAGGCTCGGCGCGCCGTCCGCTGGGGCATGGAGCTCGCTTCCTTTTCCAATCCCCAAATCAAGCGCATCCTCAGGTACTACTGGGAGCCAAAAAAAATTGTGTCTTTGAGGTGCCGCGATTTTGAGCTTTTACGGGCTCCGTGGACATAGTGATGTCGATGGCGTAGCATTGTAGATTAATTCTAATTTTTTTTTTTTTTTTTTTGGTTATTGGGGATTTGCAGAGTGGCTTCTCCGGAGCAAGAGGTGTTGGACGCCCTGATGCTTGCGAAGGTGATGCTTCTGCAACGCGCGGTTGTTTCTCGTGAGGCTTTTGGTCTGAGTCGTCTTGTTGTTCATGCAGTTGAGATGTTTGTTGATTTGTCGCAGAGACTGGGACCGGACGTTCGAGAAGGAAAGCGAAGGCAGTTCAATTACATCGGTACCATTACGGTTTTTTCATGTTTTTATGAGTGTCCGCGTGTGTTTGTTAGAATCTTTTTGCCTTTCTTGCTGGTTCACCCGGTATCTTCTTTGCTATGCTTGGCCATTGCATAACGAATTCTTGCTGGAAAAAAAATTGTTCTTGGAATAAGAAGCTCTTTTCTAATTGCCCCCTTCTCCCCCTTAGATTGTATTTGAGTATGTCAGCTTGTACTTTTGAAATGCTTTGATGGTACTTGCAGTATAGTTCCTTGAGCATATATTGATGAAAGATGAGTAGCTGCTAATGATGTGCTCAAAAAAGGCATAGATGAATTGCTCAATCTGTGCCAAAAGAGCTGAAATATTTCTTGCTGAACACTTTTTGTCATTTCCAGATGGAACTTAAGTGTCTTTGGTCGATTTTTGTGTTCTGTTTTATTTAGCTGTATTCTACAGAATAGGGAACGACAGGTGTTGCTTCAATAATTCATTGATGCCTCAAGAGTACATAATATGCAATGTAAACATCCTTAATGAAATTCTATTTGTTAGGGAAGTTGCTGCGAGATGTTGAACCTGAGTTAATGGATGCTTTAATTGAGGCTACAAAAGAGGGTGACCATAGTAGACTGCAAGCTTTATCTGTCTCAGCGGCTTGGGTTGGTGGAGATGATGATGAAGGAGAAGAAGATTTTGAAGAAGAACACGAGGAAGAGGAGGAGGTACAAGGGGTTTAAGTTTGTCACCTAAAAAAAAATATCTGCATTGCCTATTGCTGCTACTGAAGTTTCATTTGCATCCTCTTAGAGGAAAATGAGTTCAACATGTAGATATGTCTGAGGATTCCACTTCCTGATCACCTATAGAAGAAAGTTTTACCTAAACTTAATTGATTTGATATTTAGTTCCTTAGTTTTTATTATAAAATCATTGGAGGCAGACCACGCTGGTACAAATCTATTAATCATAGACTAAAATATTGGCTTTGTATTTACTGAGAACTGCTGATGTCTACAGGTGTCCCAAATAACGGAAACCTTATACATCGAATTAGATGCTTTAGATCTCACAACATGATACATGTGCACGCGATAGTTTTTGTATATTCTAGTAAGAAAAGTGAAGATTACCACCTTTTATTAATAGGTTAATTTTGTTATATTCAGAATGACACATCATTTGAATGATTTCAGTCTGAAGAAAAACAAATAAGCAACAAATATGTGACATAGGAAACTACATGGAGGGAGAAAGGAAATTTGTTAACTTCTGTAAAATACTGTCATCACTTAGAATTACGCATTCCTAGACATGCTTGCAATGGATGATGACTTTACTTTTTCAATGTTGTAGAGGACACGATTAATTTGATACATTAATATGATAAATAAGCTGGTCTAGTTCATATAATACAAAAAATTACATGAGATTGTCTAAAAATAAGTGTGTATTAGAAGAACCAATCTTTATGGGAGCTCACCATTGACTGTAAATCCATACGTCCCTCTTTTTGATTCCGCACCATTTTCCTCATCATTTTCTGCATCTTCATCTTCTTCTGTGTATTTCTTTAAAATTATACTGGATGTGAAAGCTGCATCAGATCCATTTCCTCCTCTGTCTTGCACGATTTCATCGTCTTCCCTGATTGCCTGGTTTAGCTTTAGTCAGCAGACTCCATATAAGTTTTTTTTTTTGTAATCAACTCCATTTGCTCTGCCCTTACTAACCAAAGAGTTTTGGATGAAACCCAAAATACAAAAATCAAGGTTGTAGATCATGATAGTTGGAAGTGGATAGTTATCCATGGAAACTATAGGTACATATTTTGTTAAAAGATGTTATATTAGTAATCAAAGTTGCTAATTCTTAGTGGACAAGAGAGAGAGGTGTTTAACGTTATGTACTAAGTTGTGCGCAGCGGGAGAATTCTTTTCGTATAAGAAAACTTCAGTGAGAACATCTAACATTCAAGCACGGAGCCATTTATATCACATTTCTAATTTTTTCAAGGGTTACAGCTGTCTATTCTTTGGTGCACAGCAAGTTTGATTCTTGGCTTTGTAGGCTACTATTGATACCACAGATTTAGATGATGAATAACCTTTTTTATGTCTAAAGACGAGATACACGATAAACGACTTTTTGTAGGCAAAGATGGTATGAGATCTTTATCACCCTAAAAGTGTGTAAATGCTGATATTTGTTGACAATGAAGGTTCATTAGTGACGGGATCCATTGGTCATGCATGAAATTTTAGTTTTACATAATGTCCATCTTCCTTCTCTAGCATTTGTTCAGGTTTCTCATTAGTGACTTGCGTTTCAATCTTCAATTCCCAGGAGTCCAGTGAGCATGCAAGCATCGCAAGCAGGTGGTTTGATGGTTTAATCAGTAAAGACAATGAAATAACCAATGAAGTTTACTCCATTCACACTGTTGATTTTGATCGCCAAGTAAGTCGACAATATCTCCTACAGTTTGAGCTTTTAGTTTTATTGTTGGAGCATTCAAATCTCTCGCAGTCCATTTATAACTACTTGAACAAATCCATGCCGGCCGAAATAAATAGAAAGAAGAAGAAACTCCATGGGTTGCCTAATCTGTACTCATTTAACATTCTGCTCTTAACATCATAAACCAATTGGTGGATTTTAATAAGCACACAGCGTAACACATGGGATGTAGGTAACATTTGCACTAGCTATAGTTGGTCGGGCTAATTCATTCCTCCAGCTTGTACAACATTATGTATGGGCCTGCCCCTGACATGCACAAACTTCACCATGTTTAGGTCGTTCTTCGGTGCACATAAAAATGTTGCCTGTCGCTGAGATTTGCATTTACTAATTGCCACTTGCCAGTAATTAGTGTGGTTGACATCTCCTATGTTGCATTGTCAAAATTACTTTAAGCTTCCGTGTTAGTGCTGAATACTTTTCTGTGTTGTACTCTAATAGGAGCTCCGAAAACTTGTACGGAATGTGCAGTCAATTCAGGAACAGCCATCCACCACTGATGAAAATGAGAGAGAAGCTAGCATTGCGCTGCTAAGGGCTCAAAAGTCCCTTACCCATTTCCTCCGAAACCTCGTGAGGCAATTACATGGTAGCGATATATGGTTACACAGTTGATACTCACCTCTTGTACTAATCTGTTTTGTAACATCACATTTTCTTCTTTTGGGGTCCAGTTAAATCGATTTATGATTTATGGGTCTGCATGAACCAAGAACCGGGTGGCTGACGGGGTTCTCGATTTAGGATGCTCCGGGTTCAATCCTAGGCAATGGCTAAAAAGATAATAGTTATGCCAATTGCCAATCTCCTTTTATGCACGGGCTCTGTATTAACTTACGTTTCATGTGCGGGTGCAAGCGCTCTCTTGTTGTTGGGAATTAGACAGGGAGTCATGCCATCTCTTTTGGTTGTACCACCCCGCAGATTGCTGCACCAGCAAGAACAATATATTTTTTGTCCGCTTAAGACTGCTGAAAGATTTTTTTACGTTGAAAGTGTATTGCTGAAGCCTATGGTCAAGATCATGACCATCAAAATTTTGGCCGCAGCGACATCTTCTCAGCAGTAATGAGATTCAAAGATTTAGTTACGTTTGTTTGTGGCATGTATCAATATGAATCGTCGGAATGAAGAAAGGGGGAACTTGTATGATAATTGTCAGAATCATATGCAATCGGAACTTGGATTCTAACGAGATTGTTTCGATGTTTCTAGATATATGTTTCGCATAAACAAATAAGAGGTTTTTTTTTTTTTTTTTTTTTTTTTTTGGTCTGGTCCTATCCTGTATTCATTTTACAAGTCATTATGTGTGCTACATGTTATGCGTAGGTTGCTAAACTCTACTCCTTCACTCATGCATAAAAAGGAGAGGTTTGTTTAAGACATTTTTGGGTGGTTTTTTCACTTTTGATTGCACACAAATGATATTAATTATCGAACTGAAATTGAAGGATCATTTCGTTTCTTTTCTTTTTGTCTCATCCATGAACGTGACTTTAGGAAATGAAGGAAAAAGCAAGTACTCGGAAGCATGGTCCAGTACAATTAAGGCCATTTCATGGCAAGGTTTTCAGTCGAACATCTTCCTTCTAATCTTAGCGGGTAAATAAGCTAAATCATTTTTGAAAAAAATCCATTTACAAGGAAATAAGGATGAAAGTAATTTGATCTAAATCCACTTAATTGAATTAACTTAAAAAAAAAAGAGAAGATAAGTGAGAAGGCCATAAGCTTTAAATTATTTTTAAAGTTTAGATAGTGGACAAGGTGAGATATGGACTCAAGTTCAAATTGTTAGGCTGTGTTTTGGATGTCCAGCTCGACAAGCGTTCTTATTGGTATTTTCTACATTCAACGGCCAACGACGCAAGTAAAATACTTGTAAATATTACAGCTGCTAATAGCATGAAAAAAATAGTTACATGTTAAAATAAGATTACCAATACATGACTGCTTAAAATTAAGGGGATGCTCAATTCAAGGCGAAGCAAGTTGCTTCCTTTGTCTGGTACTGGTGGTAGACCGATATCGAAGGCCTCTTAAGAAAAAGATAGATCTTGACTCAACTCCCAGCCCGCAAGGCAAGTTGAAGCCATCTTTATCGGAGAAGAAGTTGGAACGGAAGTGTAGGCAAGCCCCACTGATAGGCCTTTCAAAGAAGACTGGTGATTGCCACCCTTCCAACATGGAAGGGGGAGGTGAGGGGTTCAAATTCCCACCTTCTCAGAGGGGGATAGGGTGGGGACGCGTAAGTTTCGGGAGTGGGTTTCGATTTCTCCCACGCCCGGCAAGCGGGCGAAAGTCCCGAGAGTGAGTGTAAAGTAGGGCCCAGAGTAGGAATGACCAAAAAAAAAAAAAAAAAAAAAAAAAAAAAGAAGAAGACTGGTGATTGTTGATCTTGATTGTATGCTTGGGTTGACGGGGACGGGGACCGCCGCCCCTTTGGACCGCTTGGTTCTAGCCCGATTTTGATCAAATCGATATTTCACCCTCGGAGTTAGATTTGAAGTTTGCTTTATTTCGCCTCCCTAGGTTATGTCTGTACATCCTCCACTGAATTCTTTCACGTTGCAAATTTAACGTATTCATCGGCCAAATACTAGTGGATGCATAAGGGGAATTTACTTGACAATTAAGCATACTAGTTACTTAGCAATCAATTGAATCGATGTTGGGTATATTTAGCGGTATCTGATGGTCATGCAGCTTTGGATTGAACTATTAAAAACTGAAGCATGTTTAGTATCGTTGCTACTGTGCTACGCTGCATCTGTTGTGTAAAGTATTGCAATTAGCGTATTTGGTGATATACATTTTAGAATTACAACTATTAAAATCAGGTTGAGGTAGCTTTCTAAAAGTTGTTGTAAGCTATTGTAACTATAAAAGCACTTTCTCAAATTTAAAGATATTAGAAATTAAATGCATTTGCAAATTAAAAGTTATCTCACTAGACAAAATTCATAAATGACTGCCTTCTTCATAATGATTTACCCAAATATCGCTCATATCTTTGAAATGAAAATTTTACCTTAGACTTGACTAGTATGCCTTTCTAGAAAAGTGGACAAAATTTGCACATCATGTGGATGTAGAAGAATTCTATTTCACACTTGATATGATATGCAAGAAAAAAACCAATAAAATCCAACTTATATGCCAATTTGTCAATGCCCATTTAGAACGGATGCCCTAAAGACTCCTTCATAGTTTTTTATAGCCAAGAAGAAACTTCTATGGCACTAAATGCATTTTCCACACCCAAGTAGAACCACCAAGACAATCGAGAAAATTAAGTTTGTGATCACAGTATTGTCATATCCAGAAGACTTTGACTTCTTAGCTTTCATAGCGAAGTGCTAAGTTGTCCTAAAGCCATTGTGGTCAACCTGAAAACATGGAATTCTACCAAACCTTATCTCACTTAAGCAAAATAATAATAATAAAAAATCTTAAATTTATTGTAATTGTACAAATTGAGTTTTAAACATTTTACATTTATACAAATTCAGTCCATCGGAAATCGTCAAAATATACGTTGACTGTCTTACATGGCCATGAAATTGGTACCTCAAAAATTTCCAATCTAGTCTAATCTACGACTCCAATAATAAGAAGACTATGGATTCTATAACATAAGCGAAACGTTCTCCTAGAGCCAACGAGCTTTGGTGTCCTGAAAAAAGGCAAGGGATTATAGCAAATTCTTTGTTTTCTCGTTTTTCTATGTTAACAATTTGCCGTCCTCCCTTTCTCAGTAAAAGTAATTACATCCTGTGCAGAGTAATGGGTTACTGCAGTTTTTCCAATTCACTCACTCTTCAAATTGACTAATCCATGCCGCAATCATAGGAGAAGTAGGTTGAAGAACGACACGGCTTGCTGCTCGTGGAACAAGGGCGTAGACTGTTGGGTCACATCTTATCCAAAGACAAACTCATGGAACAACCGCGTAGATCAATGCTCGAGGGACCGTGTCGTATGCGATGGTGTCACCGCTAACGTTATCGGTCTTGATCTTAATTGGAATTGGCTTCGTGGCGCTCTCCACTCTAATAGCTCCCTTCTTCTCTTTTGCCATATTCAAAGCCTCAAATTTTTCTGGTATTAACTTTTCTGGCCACACATTTCGCCTAACGTGAGTTTCTTTGCAAAGATGACTCATATGAATCTCTCTCATTCACACCTTGTGGGTATTGTTCCTAGTGAAATCTCTTGCCTCTCCAAGCTTTTGTCTCTTGATCTCTCTTACAATGATTATGAATTCAACTCACTCTCTTCTTTTATGCTAGAAAATTCAATCTTCACGATACTTGTTCAGAATCTAAAAGTAGTGAGAATGCTTGTTGTTGATGAAATAGATATGTCCATGGTTTCACCAATATCCTTTGTGGATCTGTCTTCTTCTTTGACACCTTTAAGCGTTTCGTGTTGTTCCTTAAGGTAATATTTCTGGATTATGTTTTTCGATTACCCACACTTACTGCTCTAGATGTAAGTTCCAGTCTCGACATGTCCTGTATTCTTCCCAAATTCAATTGGACTGGTACTCTTGTTACCTTGTCTATCGAGGACACAAGCTTCTTAGGAGAAACTCCCAATTTAATTGGTAACACGATGACTTTGACAACTGTACGAGATGCTGGGGATGATGGGGTGCTAATTTTAATTAGGTGTCGGGTTCAGTCCTGCGCAATGGCTCAAAGGAGAGTAGTTATGCCGCTAACGTTATTTATTTGCCTTTACCTTTCCATTGCCTGCTAATTTTATCAGTTCCGGAGAGTTATAAAAGGAGCGAAATAATGCATATAGTCTGACAGAAAAAAGAAATAAAAAGGGAGATTAAGCTCTGTTCTTATAAATTTTATTTTGACAATCATTTGGATATGTAAAACTCGGTTTATGCTTTTGCATTCGAATCTACCTGGGTAATATGCATGCCATCATACCAAGATGCGCGCCCCACCATTGTGGGGGGAAGTAGAGCTTGGTCAGGCCGGGGGTGGGTTGGGTAAGAACCCGGAAGGCCCCCCGCGGGTTGTCATTACGGGTGTTTTAGTTCCTCCCGTTGACTCCGATGGAACCCCAGTGTTTCACCCCACCCGGGAATTTTCCCGGGTGGTTCCGCCCCATGGGCTTGGCGGGAGCCTTTTAAAGACCTGCTCAGGTCTATTTTTGACAATCATTTGGATATGTAAAACTCGGTTTATGCTTTTGCATTCGAATCTACCTGGGTAATATGCATGCTGGTGCCAGCCAGTACAGATACAGTTGAATCCTGTACAAGTACATATGCACTGAAGTTAACCCTTATTCACCTGGGAAGGTCGCGAGCGAATGCGGCCTACAAAATTATACCAATCGGCACACGAGGTAATCGACTATCTTAGATATGCCCTAGGTCTATCCTGATTGCATCCCGTAAAGACGGAACAAGTTCACTAGACGTTATATGTAAATAGTCGCATATACAAACACAAACACACAAAGATCTAGGACTGTTGTGTCTTAGGGATGAATATATTAGGGTAGGATCAGGATGTCGAACCCATAATATTTGTACAAAAGGAGTGATGGGGAAAATTATCAAAACAATAATAAACCTATTGCATTTGTGTGTAAATTTAGTTTTAGACCTTTTAATTTGGCAAATTTTGTTATAAACTTTTTGACAATTTGCCAATCGAGTCATTTCTGCTGGAAATTGCTAATATGGATATTGGCCATTCTACATGACACAATCGGCTGTCACTGCTAACATGAACAATTTTTGTAATTTTCTTTTTTATAAATTTTTATTGTGATTTTTCTTTTCTCTTTTTCTCATTGTGGTTGACGAGGGTCAGGGGCAACCCTCCTCGACCTTTGTGATGCTAGCGAAGCCCTATGACAACCGTGAAGAACAATGCATGGAGGCTTGCCACGACTTTTGGCTTACGAAAAACGGAGGAGACTTGACTTTGCAACTTAGATGGATGAAATAAAAAGCAGTACGTGGACGACTTGAGTGCATTCTCATTTTTTGTGAAGCCACTTTCTATTCCCCGTAATTAGGACGTTGTCCCATAGAATGAAGTGTGTTTTACGATATTTTGCCATGTAAAGACAGACTCTCTGACTTAGAATACGAAAGCGTGGGTCATCAAGAGTCAATTCGCATGAAAAAATTGATGATGATTTGATTCTTGATTTTCACGTTCCACCGAGTCCAACAAAATTGATTTCGCAGGGCAAACATTAATTAAAAAAGAAAAGTAGGATGCCGATTAAATTGCCAAACATGCCTTCAATTATGCCAAAATCAGATATTTGGGGCTTCCCAATTTTCATTTAACTAGAAGTTTGTCGTCTTCTAGTCTCTGCGGCTGATGGGCGGCTTGCCAGATGCAGAGATATCCCAAACCTGCAATTCTTGCAAAATCCCTTTCAATCATGCATCCTTCTGCCTTGGAAGGTGGGGGTGGCGTCAAATCTTCATCCAACCGAGCAATTATGCAGACCTTTCCACAAGGACTTTATGCAGGTCTTTTGATTCCGCCCCGAAATTGAAGCTAAGACTAGAGCCAGTAATGTCATCTCAAGGAGACTTTGACTTCCTTACATTAGAATTTAATTGCACCGCTGTCCTAGAGCCGCTGTCCTAGAGCCAGTGTCCTCGACCGAAAAACATTGAATTCTACCAATATCAGCCCACCGATGTGAAGTGGACTACGCCACTATATTTCAAAGTCTCTCGGTAACATCAATCAATTAGGACTTATTTAACGCGATCCGAATATACATAGGAATTATCTTCGGAAAGAAGCATCGAATAACTTTTTAGACTTTTATTTGTTCTTATGTCTGACTGTATTACTGGAGGCTTTCCCGTTGTTATGGGTTATCAATTAATAAGCCTTTCTTCTTAAGTAAAACAACTCTGTTTAAATTCTGTTTCTTTTTGTGACTTGTTAAATCTTGTAATTCTGATTTGAAAATTATATTTAACAAATCTGAAAGGTTGAGTTAGCAACTCGGAAATAAGGCAACAAAGGTTCTTTTTCGTTGCAGTCAACCATCGCCTAACTCAACCTAAGTCAATAGAAACCAGTTTTTGTCGCCTTTGGCATACCTACGGCAACAAAATCGAATTTCATCTCCTTTGGTGCCCCTAAGGTGACCAAATTATTTTTGTCATAAATTTTTTTGTCGCCTTAGGCAGTTTTTCTAGTAGTGATAATTACATCAATTTAGTTATAGAGGATTGTTAGGTCGCCTATAGACGTTTCAATAATTTAAAGCAATTTTTATTCATTTCATGGAATATTGAGATCGAGAAAATGCAGCGCCGATTGATGCTGGGAAGAAAACCCTTCCAAGTTAACAACCACAAACAAGTGCGGTACCTGTTTTTGAGGCCCCGAAGTGGGACTGATTAAGGAACGTCGTAAATAGGAGGGGCGTTTCTACAATGTAAAGCTCAAATATGGAGAATTTATAACCCAGTTACCCGACTATGGTCTATGACCGCTACTTATTAGATTATCAGAAAAGTTAATGTCACTTTGGTAAAATTACTAAACTATAACTAATAAAACAATCACTTGGCCTCATAAAAAATTAATAAATAAGTACTCTTATTTCTACGCCTTATTATGTTCGTTGTTAAGTCGTTGTTGTGTTTATCTTCAAGATGTAGTGTAGACCCCAAGGGTTAGGGTCCCAAGGCCTGATTCCGATAAATGTTTCTTTCTATCCATTGTTGTCACGATTGATATAAAATAACGGACAATCTAATGTGTATGTGTCTAGAAAGAAAAATTATTTTAACCTGGATATTTATTTTACACATTTGTGTACCTATGAGAAATGAGATATCATTCTAACTAAATCTTACATGAAATTTACTGTATGTCAAGTAACAGAGCTTTCAAAATGGGGGACACATGTTGTGAGCTCACCAATGGAACCTTAGAGAAGACCTGTTTCGGTGACTTCACACTTGACAAAGGCTATATAAGTGGAAGCACTCTCCACCTCCAGTAAACTCACTGCTCGAGTGCTAAATTGCAAAATGGGGTGGCATCAGTTCTTTGGCCTCCTCTATTTCCTCTTTTTCTTACATTCCCATCTTCCCTTCACCTCCCCACTTTGCCCTCCTGACCAGCGTGATGCCTTGCTCAATTTTAAGAATTCCTTCCTCCTTGATAAAATTGCGCCAGACCATTTTGATTCGCCCTGTACCATTTATTCACGGGACCCCTGCTCATTCAAAAGGGGCATATCATGGAACAAGAGTGTAGATTGCTGCTCATGGGACGAGGTCACTTGCGACAATGTCACTGGTAACGTCATCAGTCTCTATCTTGCTTACCATCCGATTCATGGCACTCTCTATTCCAATAATTCCTTCCATCTCCCAAAGCTTCAAGTGCTGGACATGTCAACGTGCAATTTGACCAAGTTGCCCTATTTCTTGAATTCATTAGAAAGTTTAACATACTTAAACCTCTCTTACAATAAGATTAGTGGAGAGATTCCGAGATGGTTTTGGGGAATAAGCCAACATACATTGAAACATTTGGATCTTTCTTATAACCTTCTGGAGGGAGGTATACACCAACTACATTGGAAGCGGTTGTTGTATATTAACCTTCAAGAAAACTCACTCCAAGGACCCCTTCCGATCCCTTCACCTTCTACTCGTTACTTTTACGCCATGCACAATGGTTTCACCGGTGAGATCCCCTCTTCGATTTGTCAGTTGAGTTCACTCTTGAGTTTAGGTTTGTTTAACAATAGTCTCTCAGGGACTGTGCCCCCATGTTTTGGTAATATAACCAATCTTGACATTGTAAACTTGAGTAGCAATAAATTACATGGACCACTCCCGATCCCTTCACCTTCTACTCGTTACTTTTATGCCGCGAGCAATGGTTTCACTGGTGAGATCCCCTCTTCGATTTGTCAGTGGAGTTCACTCTTGAGTTTAGGTTTGTCTAAGAATAATCTCTCGGGGACTGTGCCCCCATGTTTTGGTAATATAACCAATCTTGACTATCTAGATTTGAGTAGCAATAAATTACAAGGACCACTCCCGATCCTTTCACCTTCTACTCGTTACTTTTATGCCGTGAGCAATGGTTTCACTGGTGAGATCCCCTCTTCGATTTGTCAGTTGAGTTCACTCTTGAGTTTAGGTTTGTTTGAGAATAATCTCTCGGGGACTGTGCCCCCATGTTTTGGTAATATAACTAATCTTGACTATCTAGATTTGAGTAGCAATAAATTACAAGGACCACTCCTGATCCCTTCACCTTCTACTCGTTACTTTTATGCCGTGAGCAATGGTTTCACCGGTGAGATCCCCTCTTCGATTTGTCAGTTGAGTTCACTCTTGATTTTAGGTTTGTCTAACAATAAATTACAAGGGCCATTACCGCGTTGCCTAGTCAAATGGGCAAACTTATCAACACTATCTCTCAGTCACAATGGGTTTAATGATATATTCCCACATTGGCTGAAAGCACCGCGACTGCGTTACCTTGATTTGCAATCCAACAAATTTCATGGTAGGATCAACCTCACTGCCTTTGAACTCTCCTTCCCTGCTCTTAGATATTTATCGATTTCCAACAACAATTTTATTGGATGGTGCCCCACGAAGGTTTTCTTCAACACCTCATTATACGTAATAGATTTGTCCAACAACAAATTTGGAGGGTCAATTCCACTTCCGTCTCCCGTCACAATGTATTACTCCATTGCAAATAATGTTATGACAGGAAGGACCCCTTCTTTGATATGCAACGCCACCAATCTCGAGATGATCGACTTGTCTAACAACAGCTTAATTGGTAGCTTGCCTTGGTGCTTAACAAATTTTAGCACCGTTCTCTCGGTTGTGAACTTGGGAATGAATCACTTTGAGGGTACAATTCCACAAACAATTTCTTTGATACATAAATTGACGACTCTTGACTTGAGCCGAAATCGGTTTGAAGGGACGTTGCCCCGGTCCCTTGCCAATTGTACAAATTTGGAAATTTTAGATCTCAGTATCAATCAGATGGAGGATACATTCCCGACATGGTTGGGAAAACTTCCAGAACTGAAAGTTCTCAATTTGAGGTCCAACAATTTAAAGGGTCCTTTGAACATTCCGAAGGGAGATCTCATCTTTACAGAATTGCGCATTTTGGATCTCTCGAACAACAACTTTTGCGGTCCTTTACCAGCCCACTTGATAATGAACCTTGAAGGAATGAAGAATACAGAAGATGGGCGATATGGAGCATCGTACATGACACAACGTTACCTTTCCTTTGGGCCGTCATATGAAAATACCGTGACCGTGATGATGAAAGGGAGAGAGACAAAGCTCGTGAAGATCTTGACCATCTTCACAACCATTGACTTATCACAAAACTTATTCCAAGGAGACATTCCTGAAGTTTTTGGCCATCTTCGCTATCTCATAGGGCTCAACCTTTCTCACAACCACCTTACAAGTTCCATCCCTTTGACTTTAGGAAACTTGACTAATCTTGAATGGCTTGATCTATCCTGGAACATGCTTAGTGGGAGAATTCCTAGAGCATTGGGAGATTTAACATATCTTGAATACTTAAACCTCTCGAAGAACCAACTCACTGGTCAAATTCCTCAAGACAGACAATTGAGCACATTTTTAAACGACTCGTTTAGTGGGAATTCAGGCTTATGTGGAACTCCACTGTCAAAAGCATGCCTTGGCGATGCTCAACCTCCTCCACCATTGTCCTCATCGACTCTAGACCGCGAAGGGCATGAGAGTTGGTTCAAACAGAAAGTAGTGTGGATAGGTTATGCATCCGGAATTGTCATTGGGATTTCCATAGCATACATTGCAATTCAAACAGGATGGCCCAAATGGCTCGCACGAGGTGTGAGAATGCTGGAGAGAAGTGCAGTCGAGTGGATGGAGAAGTCAAAGCAGATGGCCATCAAGTTTCATGGATAGTGAAATTGTTGAGGAGTTGTCTCTTTAAACCATGTAATGCAATCTTAGTAAATGAAGATGTCATCTAATCGACATCAAATGTCATTTCCCTTATGAAGGCTTGTTTCTAATGTCTTCTCCTTTTGTATCTTGGTGTAATGGTGTATGAATTGAATTGAAAAGATGAATTATGAAACTTGTCAAGCACATAGATTAGAAAAAAAAAAAAAAGAGCCCAAAAAAAAGGAAAATGAAGCAAGAGCCATTATCCACTACAGATATCTCTTTCGCCCTTTGGAACAACGTCGCCTCGTCACCGTTGTCTGTTCCAGACGGTGTGGTCCCTTCGGCACACCGCGACGTCCATCACCGGCCGCGCTGGCTCAGATTCCCCAACCGCCCCGCCACCGTACGATCCCCCGAGAAGATGACGGCAGCGACTCCGACTCCGACGCCCAGAAGAGCCTCAACCTGAAGTAGCGCGTGGCTCGGCGGCAACGTCCTCTGGGGGCATGGAGCTCGCTTCCTTCTCCCATCCCCAAATCAAGCGCATCCTCAGATACTTCTGGGAAAAAAAGATGTGTCTTGGAGGCGGCGCGATTTTGAGCTTTCATGGGCTTCATGGATATAATGATGTCCAATAAGATTCATTATCGCTTCTCTGGAGCAAGCGACGTTGGACGCTCGGATGCTTGTGAAGGTGATGCTTCTGCAATGCCTGGCTGTTTCTCGTGAGGCATTTGGTGTGAGTTGTTACTTGTTGATGCCGTTGGCGTGTTTGTTGATTTGTCGCAGAGACTGGGACTGGATGTTCGAGAAGGACAGCGAAGGCAGTTCAATTTCATTGGTACTATCACGTTTTATTCATGTTTTTGTGAGTGTGTGTAGGTGTGTGTTTGTGAGAATCTTTTCGCCTTTCTCGCCGGTTCATCTGCTATCTGCTTTGCTATTCTCGGCTATTGCACGATGAGTTCTTTCCGGGCAAAATGGTTCTTCGAATAAGCAGCTCTTTCCTAACTGCAGCTTTTTCCCCGCTTAGATTGAGTTTGAGTGTGTCAGCTTGTACTTTTAAATTGCTTTGATGGTGCTTGCAGCATAGTTTGTCGAGCATATATCAATAAAAATGAGTAACTTCTGATGTTGTGCTCGGGAGAGGAGTACATGAATGCTCAAGCCGTGCGAAATATCTGAAATTTTTGCTTGCTGAACACTTTTTTTTCATTTCCAGATGGAACATAAGTGTCTTTTTTTTTTCGCTTTTTGCTAAAGCAGCTTAATTTAGTTGTATTCTACGTAATGTGTGCGAGAGGTGTCAATGATTCGTTGTGCAGTGTAACTTCCTTAATGAATCACATTTGATAGGGAAGTCGCTGTGAGAAGTGGAACCTGAGTTAATGGATGCTTCAATTGAGGCCACAAAAGATGGTGACGAGAGCAGGCTGCGAGCTTTATCTGTATTAGAGGCCTGGGTTGGCGAAGATAATGACAAAGGAGGAGAAGATTTCGAACATGATCATGGGGAAGAGGAGGGGGTGCCTGGTTTTTATTTGTTGCTGAAAAAAAGAAAGAAAAATGTGCATTGCCTACCGCTGCTACTCAAAGTTTCATTTGCATCCTCTTAGAGGAAAAGGAGTTCAGCTTGTACGGGCTGCGTGAGGAGTCCACTTCCCTATCATTGGAAACAGACTTTGCTGGGTACAAATCTTTTAAGCATACACTTAAAATCCTAGCTTCATACTTACCGAGAGCTGCTGATTTCTACAAGTGTTCTAAATCATGGAATCCTTATTCATCGAATTAGATAAAGTAGACCTCACAGCATGATATGGGCATGCTGCGTTTACCCATTGACATCCATTCCCACATACTCTGATTCCATTTATTATCACCCAAAACAACACTCACCCACCCTGCACCCGCATCACATGCTCTCTTTTATGAGTGATCTTGGGTGCTTAACTAGGCCAGCATATTCGAAGTCTAAAAGCTCATTTGATTCGTCTAGAAAAATAAGTACTGAGAATTTATGTAATATCAAGTGTGGGCAGTTTTATGTGCTAAAGATAGAAAGTAATTTCTCATTTGACATTCTGCTTTTGACAAGGTAAACCAAATTGATGGTTTGTCATCGGCATGTAGGTAACATTTGCACAAGCCTACAGTTAGTCGGGCTAATTCATTCCTCTATTACTTGCACAACATTTTGCATGTGCTTGCCCTTGCCATGCACAAACTTCACCATGTTTAGATCGTTCTTCAGTGTGCAACGTCATTTGCCAATTGCCGGTAGTTAGTGTGGTTGACATCTCCTATGTCGCATTGTCAAAATTATCTTCAGGTTCACATGGTAATTGTGACATTATACTTCCAACAGGAGCTGCGAAAGCTTATGAGGAGTGTACAGTCTATTCAAGAACACCCCATCGTTGCTAATGAAAACAAGAGAAGTTAGCATGGTTTGTCTCTTACCCATTTCCTGCATAACCTTGTGAGTCAATTACCTAATAGCAATATATGATCACAGAATCAACACACACCTCTTGTGGTAATCTACTTTGTAACATTACATTTTCTTTCCTGTGTTCCGGTTAAATCGTTTCGTGATTCTGGGTATTATAAGAAAGGAATACCTACGGATGATGGGGGTGCTAAATTCAGCAAGTCCCGTTTTCAATCCTAGGCAATAGCTAAAAGGCGAATGGTTATAAGAAGAGCGATATACTGCAAATTATCCGATGAAAAAAGATTGGGAGATTAAGCTCTCTTCTTATGAGTGTTTAGTTTGACGCTCATTTGTAGCTATATGCAAAAATCAGTTTATCCTTTGCATTCGAATTCACCTGAGTAATATTCATGCTCTAGCCGGAACATATGTGCTTGAATCTGGTGCAAATACACCTGCACTGAAATTAAACCAACACATTTTTTTCCCCTGGGAAGGTCGTGAGCTAATATGGCGTACAACGTAAGTACCAATGTGCATACACAGTAATCAACTACATTGAAATATGCCCTTACTGTATCATCTCTCATATTCTCAATGTCGCGTCTATTATGATTGCATCACCTAAGCAGGAAACAAGTATGCTAGACATTCTACACATAGACAAAGATCTAGAACTGTAGTGTGTTGGTGGTGAATATATTACAATGAGGTCAAGATGACCTACTCCAAAATATGGAGTTAGGACTAATTTTATCATGATAGAAAGATAAGATAATCAGATGTTAAAAATTATGTGACCTTCGTCATCTGTTCTTTTTCTTCTATTATCCACCTCTGCATCAGCTCATCATATCATTCTAAGTAAATTTGATGATGGCTTGAAGATTTGCTTGAATATTGTTTGACCACCCACTTTGTTGGGATAATACAAAGGGAGTCATGTAATTTCCTTTGGGCGCATGCCACCGCATATTGTTGCACTGGCAACAACAAAATTTCTTTTTTGATTGCAAACAAAAGGTATTACATTATATCTCGCAGTTTAGCCCATTTATGAAATCCGAGCTGTTGGGAGGATCTTAATTTGTTCAAATTCGGTGCGCCTATTAATCCGATTCAAGTTTGGATTTTGTTGGGCGGGTGGTTTTGTTAGATATAGATAATTGAGGATTGAATATATTTGCTTTGATCGCAGGTTTGTTTCTTTGTTGTTTGGCTGTAATTAATTCCTTGACAAGCCGTACGGTGGACGTCTAAAAGCCGCACGAGAAAAGGAAAAAGAAGAAGGGGCACGCATAAATCCTGTAGGGTGGATTACTTGTCTTTGGCCTTCAAGCCGTGTAGTGAACCCAGAAAAAAAGACGAACGGCGAAGTAAGAAAGGGGTCGCACGGTGACACTCTTTTTTTCGATCGCACGGAGGAGTGTTGACCATGGTGAATTTTGTGCTGTGAATTTCCGTCCAATTGAGTTATTTTATTAATAAACACTATGTGTTTAAGCATAATTTAGGTGTAAAAAATACTCGAATATGTGAGTGATTGTAATTTTGATTATCTAATTATAGTTGATTATTTGTTATTGCTTTCTCCGTAGATGTGAGTACCAATACTTGGATCGAGCACAAAATTTTTTAACATCCTTTATTGTCGCTCGTTTATTTCTTTAGTGATTTTGCATTGACTTAAATTGTAAGATCTAATTTTAGTTTTCGCGTTATATTATATCAAAAGGCATTACTAGTGAAACTGATGGAATGTCATTTCTATTCTTTTCGGGTCATCTCTGAATATAATTTGAGGATTGGTGCAAAGAGGAAGAAAAAAATAGCGAGAAACATGGTCCGGTCTAATTAAGGGTAATTCATGGCAAGGTTTTCTATTGAAGTTTGTCTTTCTTATTTTAGGAGGTAAAAAATTATTCCAAAGACAGGGAATATGATAATATATTCTGTCCCAGCCTCCTTTTCTAAACTTTGTTTACTTTTGACAAAGCTAGAACGCTTTTTACATGGAAATCCAATTCCTTTTGATGTGGCCTTTCGGTGAAAGCACTGGGGAATATAATAATATGTTGTTTGGCATGAGCGCACACGACAGACCTTTTGAGAGAAGACTTTGGTGTTGATCACTTGGCTTGTCAGAAGGGTTGCATAGGCTGAGTCGCTATGTCACCACCAATAATATTGCATCTTAGTATTCCACAAGTCTTTCATCTTTTAAAATAAAGACTTATGAAAGGCTAGATTAAATTATTTGATTGAAAGATGAAAAATTGTCCGTCACGTTGTCCGTCCAGCCCATCTTCATGGGTTGAACCCAAATTTCCATCCTTCAGATACTCTCAATGGCGACTCATTGTGGGACCAACATAACATATTCACGATGAATTGAGGTTATTGTTAGGCAGCCGATATGAAGAATTCTGATTCCTAGGTTGAATAGGTTTCATGTCCTCTTGTTTTGGCCAAGAAACTTGTTCCTTATTTGTCAAACTGAAGATGGACTTCTTTAACGTGCATGATGGGGTCGATCAAATTTTCTCTACCGCTAGTCGATTGCGGCCATCGTTTGTTCATCTCCCTTTCCACCACGATGTAATTACTAATCTCTGTGTACTTGGACGGATTAAATCTTTGATTATTTTTATTTTCACACATTGAGAATTATTTCGCGATGAGAGGCAAAGAAAACTCGATCGACCCCATTACGCACATTGAAGAAGTCCATCTTTAGTTTGACAAACGAGGAACAAATTTCTTACCCAAAATGAAAAGGACATGAAACTTGGTCAACCTTGGAATTAGAAATTCTTCAAATCGGTTGACTAACGACAACCTCAATTCATCATGAATATGTTATGTTGGTCCCACGATGAGTTGCCATTGAGAGTATCTGAAGGACATAAATTTGGGTTCAACCCATGAATAAGGAACAAGTTTCTTGACCAAAACAAAAGGACATTAAACCTGGTCAATCTTGGAATCAGAATTCTTCGAATCGGCTAACTAACGATAACCTCAATTCATCATGAATATGTTATGTTTGTCCCACGGTGAGTTGCCATTGAGAGTATCTAAAGGACATAAATTTGGATTCAACCCATGAAATAACTTCTCCCCAGTTTGACAACTTTTTGGGACCCTTAGAAGACGGGTATGTCACCACCAATAATATTCCATCCTAGCCCAGCTATTGAAATATCATTATAGTAAACGCATAGTCAACAATCCCACCGATAGAGCTTTTGGAACGGCTAACCCATTTGGGGAGCTCACCAACAGACCTTCTAGAGAAGACTTGCGTGGATCAATTTACACTTTACAATGGCTGTATAACTGGAAGAACTTTTAATCGCATGCTGAAGCAAAAAATGGGGTGGATCTAATTGCTTTTTCTAGTGGATGGATCAAATTATAATAAGCCTCTAAATAATGGCTAAGAATCTCTTCTTGTTAAATCGAATCTCTTCTCATTAAATGGTCTGCAAGGCGGTTATATGAAGATCCAAAGCCTACTGCCTAACAAAACTTTGTTCCATAATTTTAGATTGAGCAATCTGAGTCCACCCTCCCTGTTTGGCGTGCAAACAACTTCCCAAGCACATTCCCAACCCTAGTCCACTCTCCCTTTTTGATAAGCACTATATCAAACTAATAGATTTTAGAGATTCAAAGTATCTATAAATTCAAAGTTGTATTATTGGAAAAAATTCATAAATGATTGTACACTTCCCGATAGATTATCTAAATTCATCTACCGGATGGTGATGACAGAGCAATGCATATTTATGAAATTAAAAATGCCACTATAAAGTTTTTTACGCCTTTTAAGAAAAGTGGAGAGGACTTCCATGTTGTATGTATGCAGAGCCAAGTAACTAAGAATTTTCCGTACCTAAGGAGTCCCACCAAAACAATCAAGAAAACCAAATTTGTGATCATGATAATGTCATTTCAAGAAGACTTCGGCTTCTTAGCATTTATAATTGAGTGCAAAACCAATTTTGTGATCACAATAATGTCATTTCAAGAAGACTTTGATTTATTGGCATCCATAATTAAGTGCATCGTTGTTCCATAAACATTGTGCTCGACCAAAAGACATAATATATTACTGTTCTTTTTCTTTCTGCGCAATTATTGCTTGTAAATTATCTGACACCACTTTATCTTAAATCCTACAATAGTTTAACTTTTAGAAATATTGATGATAAATAGTAATCTCTAGTACTCTTGTATTATACATGTGTAGACACGATCCAAAAATACATATGAATTGTCTTTGCAGTGAAATGTCAAATAACTTTTCTCGGCTTTTATTTGCTCTTATGTCTGACAGAATTACTGGAGGCTTTCTCGTTGTTATGGGTTGCCAATTAGTTAGCTTTTCTTGGTTTCTTCATAAGTAGAACAACTCAGTTTAAATTCTATTTTCTTTTGTGACTCTTAAATCTTGTAAATCTAAAATTGAAAATTATATTTAAAAATCTGAAAGGTTGAGGTAGCAATTTGGAAGTAAGGCGACAATGATTCTTTTTTGTCGCAGTCGACCGTTGCCTTAACTCAACCTAAGGTTTTGGTCGCCTTTGGCATACCCACCGTGACAGAATTGAATTTCGTCACCTTAGGCAGTTTTTCTAATAGTGATAACTTCAACAATTTAGTTATAGTGGATTGTTAGGTCGCCTATAGATGTTTCAATAATTTAAAGCAAATTGTATTCATTTCGTGGAATATTAAGATCAAGAAAATACAGCGCCGATTGATGCTGGGAAGAAAACCCTTCCAGGTCACGTCCACAAACACGTGCAGTGCTCGTTTTTGAAGCCCTAAAGCACGACTGATTAAAGGAGGTCGCAAATAGGAGGGGAGTTTCTACGATGTGAAGCTCAAATGCGGAGAATTAATAACCCACTTCCCCGACTACGCTCTATGACCGCTACTTATTAGATCACCGGAAAAGTTAATTCATTTTGGTAAAATTACCAAACTATAACCATATAAAACAATCACTTCGCCTCATAAAAAATTAATAAATAAGTACTATTCTTTCTACGCCTTATTATCTTCGATGTTAAGTGGTTGTTGTGTTTATCTTCAAGATGTAGCGTAGAGCCCAAGGGTCAGGGTCCCAAGGCCAGATACAAATATCATTCCCTGTTAATGTTTCTTCTTGTCCATCGTCATCATGATTGATATAAGAACAGTCTAAAGTGTGTGTGTCTAGAAAGAAAAATTATTTTTAATCTGGATATATATTTTACATGCTTGTGTGCCGAGACTTCGTATAAATGTTTGAAAGAAACTCTGTCCTTTGCTTGCATTGGAAATCACGTGGATGACCAATTACATCGAATTGGACATATTCACATCACTATGTTGATCATTGGTGAATAAAAATTTCATGAACTCCTTCAAATCAATATGATGAGCACAAGCTACATTATTTATGGTGAAAGCGGAAAAAGTACAAAGCACAAGAAAAACATATATAGTACTAAAGCATGGCTCGAGCTCACCAATCACCGGTCGTCATAGCTAGTGACCATGCGAAGAAAAAGGAAAAAGAAAAAAATAAGAAAAGAAAAAGAAAAAAATAATTAAGAAATTGTTTTTTTAAATAAAATAAAAGAAAAGACCATAGTGACCTTGTGTCTCTTTAATTTTGTTGTTTTTGTTTTTTACATTTTTTGTTTTATTTACTTACATCTTCATATTTTGTTATTTTACTTTTTTAATTTGATATATATATCCAAATAACACATTAACATGAAGAGGTTAAAATGGATTAAATGAGTTGATATTTATTTTCATATTTAGGGTTAAGCATGAATATGTTTAAATAATATAGGTCATGTTAAATATGAATTGAGTTAGAACTGAAGTGAATATCGATTATCGAAATTGTATTTTGAAAACGAATCAATACAAATTAGACCATTTTACTTATTTATTGGACGCCCTTGGCAGGCGTACGGTGGCCGTCTAAAGGCCACGAAAAAAAGGAGCTCGAAATTCGACGGTCCTCATCAAAAGTGGATTTGTTGACTTCTGTCTGTAATAAAGAAGAAGGGGGGAAACACTTTTAATCCTGTCGGGTGGAGTACCTTTTCTTGGCCGCGCGGAAGGTTCCTTCAAGCCGTGTGGTGAACTCCACGAAATGACGAACGGCGAAGTGAGAAAGGGGTCGCACTGGGTGACACTTTTTCTCGATCGCACGGAGGAGGGTAGACCACGGTAGTTTTTGTACAGCGAATCTGCATCAAACTGAGTTATTTTATTTATAAATTCTGTAGGCTTGGGATTAATTTAAGTGTGAGAAATATTTAAGTATGTAAGTGATTATAATTCTGATTTTTTTATTATAACGAATTATTTATTGTTGGCTCTTCTCATAGATGTATGTACTAACGTTCGGATCGAATCACGTAAATCTTATATGTCATTTATTATTCCTCGTTTATTTCTTCGGTGATTTCGCATCGACTCAAATTGTAAATTCTGATATTAGTTTCCGCATTATATTACAACAAAAGACATTACTTATTGAATTGAAATTGAATGATGATTTCATTTCTATTCTTTTTGGCTCATCCCTCAACATAACTTTAACGTTGATGAAAAAATGAAGAATGGATCTAAGTATGTCCTAAAACTACTTAGTTTGAATTATGAGACATTAAATTTCAAAGGTATTCCCTCCTAGGTAGGGAAGCAAATATATATATGAATTAGGGGGCTTTGGGGAAAGAAGGAAGGGGGGGCGGAGGGAAGGTAGTTTCCCTATCTATTCTTTGGAATAAGTTACTATTGGGGAGGCAGGTATAGTAGTCTTTCATGCGTGGAGCGACCATCTACTAACCAAGTACTAACCAACTTGTCGGTCTAGTATCCCTGATTAGTTAGTAGACACCGTGCAAAATACCTACAAATATGGTCCAACCTGATTAAGGGAATTTTATGGCAAGGTTTTCTTACTGAAGTTTTTTCTTTCTAATTTCAAGAGGTAAAAAATCACTCTAAAGACAAATAAATTTTGTCTTAACGTCAATTTTTGATCATTTGGAAGGCCATTTCACGCTGCTTTATTATTGCTTTTCTAAACTTTATTTACTTTTGACAAAGCCATAGAAAACTTTTTAGATGGGAATACAATCCCATTTGATGTAGCTTTCGGGGAAAGCACTTGAAAATATAATAATATGTTTAGCATAAGCCCACTGATAGACCTTCTGAGAGAAGACTTTGGTGTTGATCACTTGGCTTGTTAGAAGGCCTATATGAGTTGAATCCCTACGTCACCTCCACTAATATTCCATCTTAGTCCAGTAATACAACATCATTATGGTAATTGCATAGTCAACAATCCCACCGATGGAGCTTCTAAGAACGGCTATCCCATTTTGAGAGCTCACCAACAGGCATTCTAGAGAAGACTTGCGTAGATCACTTCACCCTTTGCAAGGGCCGTAAAACTGGAAGAACCTTTACTTCCATGCTAAAGTGAATGATGGGTGGATCTAGTAGCTTTCTCTAGTGGGTGGATCAAATTATGATAATCCTCTAAATAATGGCCGAAGGATCTCTTCTTGTTAAGTCTAACTGAATTGGGGACGCTAAAAATTTGCCGGCCATAACTACAAATCTAGAGAGAATGGTCCCAAAAAGTCCTATACGTGTTGGACAACAGTCAGTTCGGTCATAAATATTTTAATTTGACCAATTGAGTCCTTAACCATTTGCCAATATAGTCATTCTGGCCAAAAATTGGTTGGGAATCACTGATGTGTATGTCAGTCATTCAATGTTACATAACCAATATTGATGCAGACAATTTTTTTTTTTTTTTTGCAATTTTTCTATATATATATTCCAGTTTGGTGGGTTGCTGTAATTGCATGAAGCTGCAATGAGTGAGCAGACATAATAGTGGAGCCTAACGCATGTTCAAATATTGCTGAATTATGTCTTTGGAGTGAATTACTAGTTTGTTTTCATGCATTGCTCGACCTAATCGTCTGTAATGGTGGACCTCAATTCTTTAGGAATAGAATGCAAATCAGTGTTATTATATGGTTTCTAGAAGCATCACAAGTAAAATCAGCCTCTCTGGAAGTTTTCCTGTCTTTATATTGGAACCATCTATTAGGGAAATCCCTTATGATATTTTGAAGATGATAAAATAAATCAAATGCTACTAATGTGTTTAATGGTTGAGTAATAGACTATGCGGATGATAGAATATGTAAATAATATCGTCAAAGTTTATGCTTGGAAGAACCAGAAGACGGACTCTATGCTGAAGCTGATCTTATTCAGATTGTGTTCAGACCTTAAAGCTAAATCTATTCAGAAGCAGAATATGTTCAGACTTAGATTGTAAAGTCTATTGCTCTTAGACTTTACATCCAGAACGGGACAGATCGTAACACAAGCCCTAAATGTATAATATCTAGTGATCTAGTTTGGATTCTACATCAAGATTGATTTGATTGACTCAATCTAATTGATTGACAATTAGATTTTGAAGACAAGAACTTTCCATACAAATAAGCTCTACTTATGGAAACCAAGATTCTGTTTATATGGGCGATCGGAATTAATTTGGGATTCTACTTCTATCACTCAACTGTTACCAAATCTTCTAGATATAGATTTGTCCAATGGGTAGATTGGAAGACGATCCTCAAGATACTGTCCAACTGCTAGTTTGGACGTGGATGAGTATTTAAGGAGATCAAGGATCGATGAACAAGTAAGAGACGGAGCGTAGAATTTATAATTTCAAAGTCTGAGCTACCTTCGATCATACACTGTCTCTTGTGAGCTTAAATGCTTGTGATCGTGAGAGAAATACCAAAAAAGTGACTTAGTGAGATAGTGTGATCTATCACCGAGTGTTTGCACTCAAAAAGTTGTAATCTCTTGTTGATTGCATAGTGGAATCCAGCAGAAGACTGTTAGCGTGGGAGAGTGGACGTAGGCTTGTTCTAAGCCGAACCACTATAGATTATGTATTTTTATTCTCTTCCCTGAACTTTATTTTATTGTGTATATATTTGCCAATGTTTCATTTAAACACCTATTCACCCCCTCTAGGTGTTCATACTAGCACTCTCACCATTGTATATCAAACGCTCCCTTAGTATCAGACTATTCTTGTTGGACCCCCACTCGTGGTCATAGTAATCAAGAGACCAGCCGTTGATGAAGGAAGATAGTGTTTTGAACGGCACAAACGTGAAGATTACTTTGTTGTAATTTGAAAAGATTATGCGGGTCCATTTCAAATTCATTAAGGTCTTTCTTTATTATAATCTCTTTACCAGACTCGACTATCTTGAAATAAAGCAAGATTAGACTTTATCAATGGAGAAAAGAAAGCACCTGAAAAGAAGCAAAAGATGGGTCTTTCTTTAGTATTATCTCAAGTCGTAATTCATGCAGCTTCGTGGGCATATTTTCCTTGCAATTCTTCTGAGGATAGAGTTATTTTCACAATAAATTCTTATGGTGAGTTTGCTCATTTGATACTTGGGTTGGTGGAATTGGCACGAGAAAAGAAGCAAAAGATGGTTTGGCATCGGATTATCTGGTTTAATACAAACCTGCCGAAATTTGACTTCATCGTGTGGCCTGTTATATTGAATAGGCTTTTTTGAGTTCTTGAAAATTTATATGTTATACGCCATCTAAAATTCAATTCATGAGCCTCTTCTTCGCCTCGTTACGGTGCATTCAATTTTAATCATTTTCACTTTACCAAATTTAAGTTTATGTTTCATCGTTTTTTTTTTTTTTTCTTTTTTCCATAAGAGATTGGAGAATTATATCCGTGAAAGGTACTTCAGATATCCTCATCATTTTGATATTGCAAACAAAACATTTATTATTATGTATAGTTGAAGCCAGAGCTGAAATAATACTCGCTTCTGGTTGCACGCGATATTTTTCGCCCAAAACAGACTTACTAGAATGACTACAAGCATAACAACAATTCGCATATGATTGATTTTTCACAGGCTAATATTTTGGTAATCCTAATTTACATTCAAATTTAAAATGAAAGAAGCATGAACAATTGTTCATCCGGAAAACTGTAATCTCCATTATTTGGTGGATAACTCAAAATATGTGTTTATATGATCAGTGGACTAAGATATAACTACCAGAAAAAGGCCACACTCTCCCATCATAAGAGAGAACAAAATGACCATACAACACTTTCTAATACACAAATGCAATACATCCCCAGACTATACAACAGTTTCTAAAATAACCTTGCCGGACAGTTTTATTCAAAATAACATGCACGGGAAGATTTTGAAAACGTCGAGTCAAAGCCAAAAACAAAAATGTTTATCTGGACTAAACAAAACCGAAATAATCAATAACATGTGGATTCTAGACACGCAAATCTTCAATTGATCTTCTATAATTGATCGTGCACATAAAATTAACTTTCGCATGCTGCTTATGTTTACCCTGATAAGAGAGAGAGAGAGAGAGAGAGAGAGAGAGAGAGAGAGAGAGAGAGAGAGAGAGAGAGAGAGAGAGATATGGGATGCTTAATCTTAAAAATAATGCACTCTTCTACTCACCATGATGATCAACGATTGAAGATGAAAGTAAAATATGTCGGTAATTTGTTAAGAAATTTAACCAAATTAATTATTGATAAGCAATAATGGAGACTCGACTTGATAATAAGCAGAACAATGACCACCTGTGTGCCCAGGATAATGCAACTCTCACTTTTACTAAAGCCACTTCCTTTTCCCCTTATATGGTTTTCGTACGTTAGAATAAAGTGTCGGAGAATACTTTTCCCATGAGAAAGCAGGCTTCTTGACTTGGAATTGGAGAGCGGGGTCATCAAGAGTCGATTCATGTTGAGAAGGTAATGATGATCTGATTCTTGCTTTTCATATTCCACTAAGTCTAGCACAATTGAGTTTACACGACAAGGTGTTTGTTGTCTTTAGTCTGTGGGCATCATGGCAGCTTGTAAGCATTATGCAAATAATCTAAACATGCGATTCTTGCAAAATCTCCTTTACGTATGCCACAGCAAAGGAGATGGTGTACTAGTGGGACGTCTCATGTATATACCATGTGCAAAAAAACTTCCAACTTCTTCCGCCAACGTTTACATAATTTGAATCCCCATCCCAACCATCAATAACTTATATGCTAAAGTGCAATATGGAATGGCATCAGTTCCTCAGCCTCCCAAGCAATTATGCAGGCCTTACCACAGGGTCTTTGTGCAGGTTTTTATAAGTAGCGTGGCCAATTCGAGACATTTTGATTTTGCCTAATAATTGAAGCCGAATTAGACTCTGTGGTGGGGGTGAAAAAAAGCTCCCGGAAATGAGGATACATATTCCCGGGTGGTAAAGTGAGACGATTCCTTAACTGCTAATCCTATTATCTGCTTGGGTTGACCGGGATGGGGACCGTCGCCCCTCAGGGCCGCTTGGTTTTTGTGCTTACTATTATCAAATATATGTCATGATTTATGAAATCATCATATAAAATTTTTATATCTTACCCTTAGAGCTATGCACCGGAGAAATACATATTTAAAAGTTATAACATCTTAAAGTTGTGTGAAACAGTTTTTTAAAAAGTTGTCATAAGCTATAGTAGTCGTCAAATATTTGATAAGCACTATATCAAACTTAAAGATACTAGAGATTCAAAGTATCTGCAAATCCAAAATTGTATTACTGGAAAAATTCATAAATGAATGCCCTTTCCCTAATAGATTATCTACATTTATCTATTAGACGGTGATGATGGAGCAATTTATATCTATGAAATGAAAAAATGTCGTCATAGACTTGAGTAATATGCTTTTCAAGATAAGTGGATAAGATTTCCACATTGTATATATGTAGAGCCAAGTAATTAAGAATTTTTCGTACCTAAGGAACCCCACCAAGACAATCAAGAAATCCAAATTTTTTTTTTATCACAATAATGTCATTTCAAGAAGACTTTTTCTTAGCATTCATAATTAAGCGAATTGTTGTCCCACAGCCATTGTGCTCGACCAAAAAACATAATATTCTACTAGATTCTGTGTTTCTTTTTCTTTCTGTGCAATTGTAGCTGTAAACTCTTTGACAAGCACTTTGGTAAAGGTAAAGATATTTGATCATATACATGTTTAGCCGCGATCCATATATACATATGAATTGTCTCGGGAGTGTAAGTCTCAAATAACTTTTTTAGGCTTTTATTTGCTCCTATGTCAGACGAAAATATTGGAGGCTTTTCCCGTTGTTATGGGTTGTCAATTAATTAGGTAGCCTATCTCCGTAAGGAGAACAACTCAGTTTAAATTCCATTTTTTTTTGGTGACTCGTTAGATCTACTAATTCTAGATTTGAAAATTCTATTAAAAAAGTCTGAAAGGTTGAGTTAGCAACTTGGAAATAAGGCGACAAAGGTTCTTTTTGGTCACATTCGACTGTTGCCTAATTCAACATCCAGTTTTTTCTCCTTTGGCATAGCCACGGCAACATAATCGATTTTTATTGCCTTTGGTGCCCCTAAGGACACCAAATTATTTTTGCCGCAAAACTTTTTGTCGCTTTAGGTAGTTTTTTAAGTAGTGATAATTGAAAGACAAAATAATTCATATTCGGAAGCCAGGATCGATAAAAGACAAACCTCAACCATTGTTCTTGTTCACGTTCGTTAGAAAAACCTGAAATCAAAGAAATTGGGGACACACTACTACCCCAATTCACTCTCGTATTGATGGTGTATTCTGAATGAGAGAGTTTGAGTTAAACCTTGTCATCACCCATCAGAAATGAACGTACGTTTCTTTTTATATCTCGTCTCCCATCAAGACGGTTACCAAATGGGCGGTTGTCACGAAAGGGTACGAAGTGTAGAAAAAATTTATGCCGAATAGTCGTAACTTTAAGAGAAAATTTGGGTCTAAAATGTGGGATCACAAAAAATAAATAACATTCTCCCACTTGATCCCATCATTTTCATCATACAGATTATCCAACTAATTCCACGAAAACTTTATGCTTAAAGAAAAGAAACAAAACACATGGATTATGGCGACATGTCCTCTAAGAGTGAGTAATATCTTCCATGTATCACAATGCATCTTATTTATTTAATGTCAGCCTATATGTGACAACATATCTTAATGAATAACCCATGTTTATTCCAAAATCAAGGATAAATATTATTCTCATAAACAACAAAATGTGTACACCAAAATTGAGACATTGCAACCGAATAAGACTTTCATATAACAAAATCGTTCATATGACGATAAATCACACAATGGGACCTATTCCCATACTAGTTACATGATCCTTATACTTCATTGATGACATGCCTTTAGTTAAAGGATCGGCTATTATCAATTCAGTACTAACGTGTTCAATGACCACTTTATTCTCCTTAACACATTCCCTTATGGCTAAATACTTAATGTCGATATGCTTACTTCGACTACCACTTTTGGCATTTTTAGCCATAAAAACCGTAGCTGAATTGTCACAATATATTCTTAATGGCCTAGAAATTGAATCAACAATTTTAAGCCCAGCAATGAAACTCTTCAACCATACACGATGTGAGGTAGCCTCAAAACAAGAAACGAACTCAGCCTCCATAGTGGAAGTAGCAGTCAAAGTCTGCTTGGCACTTCTTCATGACACGACTCCGCCAGCTAACATAAAAATGTATCAAGATATTGATTTTCGTGAATTAACGCAACCCGCGAAGTCCGCATCCGAATAACCGACCACTTCCAGATTGTCAGTTTATTTATACATAAGCATATAGTCTTTGGTACCTTGAAGGTATCTCATCACTTTCTTTGTAGCTCTCCAGTGGTCTAAACCTGGATCACTCTGATATCTTCCCAACATTCCCACAAAAAAGCGATGTCGGTCGAGTGCAAACCCGAGCATACATCAAGCTTCCAACAGCGAAGCATATGGAATGTTGTACATTTGTTCCCTTTCTAGATCATTCTTCGGGCATTGGTTCAAATTGAACCTGTCACCCTTCACAATGAGTGCTATACTTGGTGAACAATCTTTCATCCGAAATCTCTTTAGGACCTTATTGATATAGGTTTCTTGAGATAGTCCTAAAATGCCTCGAGGTCTATTTTATGGATCTTAATGCTAATGACATAAGATGCCTCACCCATATCCTTTATGTCAAAATTCTTAGAGAGAAATTGTTTCACCTCATGTAGCAACCCTTTATCATTGGTTGCAAGTAGTATATCATCCACATACAGTACAAGGAAACAAATTTTGCTCCCACTGACCTTCTGGTATATACATTGATCCATGACATTCTCTACAAAACCGAATGAAGAGATGACTTCATGGAACCTTAAGTACCGTTGGTGGGATGCTTGTTTCAAGCCATATATAGATTTCTTAAGCTTGCACACCAAATGCTCACCTTTACTAGAGGAGAATCCTTCAGGTTGTTTCATGTAAACCTCCTCCTCTAGTTCTCCATTGAAGAACGCCGTTTTCACATTTATCTAATGTAATTCCATATCAAAATGGGCAACCAATGCCAAAACAATACGAAGAGAATTTTTCTTAGATACAAGAGAAAAAATCTTTGTGTAATCGATTCCTTCTTTTGGCAATAAGTCTAGCTTTATATCTTTCAATATTACCCAATGAATCTTTCTTAGTTTTGAAGACCCATTTACAACCAATGGCCTTCGCACCATTAGGTAACTTAATCAAATCCCAGACTTTGTTAGATGCCATTGAACTCATCTCTTCCTTCATGGCATTGTACCACAAATTGGATTTATCACTATCCATGGCTTGTGAAAACATTTCGGGATCATTCTCAACTCCAATATTATAGTCAGACTCTTGTAAATACACAATATAATCACTAGGAATAGTCGATTTCTATATTCTAGCAGATCTTCTCAATGTTGCATCAATATTCTCTTGAGGAGTGTGTTGCTCAACCGGTTGTTCAACGGTTTCTGGTAATTGCTGAACAATTGGATCCACTAGATCAACATCAGCAGGTTGTGGAACTTCAACGATTGGTTGTTCAATAGCCGGCTGAACTGAAGGGGCATTATGAGCAACAACCAACCTTAAACTTGAGGTGGAATGTTGAGTGTCTGAATGATCTTTCTTAAGAACAAGATCCTTCGATTGATCGCTCCCGCTAATCAAGTCATTTTCAAGAAATTTAGCATTTCTTGATTCCACAATCCTAGTGATATGAGATGGACAATAAAACCTGTATCCCTTAGACCTTTTGGCATATCTAATGAAATATCCACTTATGGTCCTTGGGTCCAACTTCTTTTCTTGTGGATTATAAACTCTCACTTCAGATGGGCATCCCCAAACGCGCACATGATGCAAACTCAGTTTCCAACCCTTAAATAACTCAAAAGGTGTCTTTGGGACAGCCTTGGTCGGAACTCGGTTTAATATGTACACTGCCGTCTTAAGTGTTTCAGTCCACAAGGATTTAGGAAGTTTGGAGCTGCTAAGCATACTACGCACCATGTCCAATAAGGTTCGGTTTCTTCTTTCCGCTACGCCATTTTGGTCCGGAGAACCAGACATAGTATATTGGGCAACTATCCCATACTCTTGAAGAAACCTTGCAAATGGACCAGGTGCTTGTCCATCTTCAGTGTATCTACCACAGAATTCTCCACCCCTATCTGATCTCACGATCTTAATTTGCTTATCGCATTGTTTCTCTACTTCCGCCTTAAATACCTTAAAGGCATCTAATGCTTCATACTTATTATGAATCAAATAGAGATACATGTAACGTGAGTAATCATCTATGAAAGAGATGAAGTATTTCTGACTACATGAGTCCATATTCGGACTACAAATATCCGTATGTATGATTTCTAATATTTCTGTACTCCTCTTGGCACATTTCTTTGTCTTGTTAGTCTGCTTTCCCTTTATGCAGTCCACACAAGTATCACAATCAGTAAAATCTAAAGTACCTAGTACTCCATCATTTACTAATCGCTTAATTCTTTCTATGGAGATATGTCCCAATCTCCGGTGCCACAACATAGAGGAATGTTTTTTCACAACACATCGTTTTATACCAGCTTTATCATGAACATGCATCGCATCATAATATGCATTGTATTGTAAATTAATTTGAAAAAGACCATCAGACAAAGTACCACTCCCGACAATTTCAGATTTAAATGATAAACAGAAGTTTGAATCTGAAAAGTTAAAAGAGTATCCCAAAGGTACAAGTCTTGAAACTGAAATTAAGTTTATAGAAAAACTAGGAACATAAAGGGTCTTTTTCAAATTTAAAACAAAACCACTATTGAGAACTAGTCTATATGTCCCAATAGCTTCCACATGCGAACGCATCTTGTTTCCTGAATAGATGCTTTGTTCACTTCCCATTGGCTTCCCGTGGTTTTGAAAACTCTGCAAGGAATTCGAAATATGGATTGTAGATTCAGAATCAATCCACCAAGTGTTGTGATTTACATCAGTCATATTAGATTCATAACAAACACAAGAAATTGGATTACCTTTCTTCTCGACCAGGCCTTAAATTTGACACAATCCTTCCTTATATGCCCATTCTGTTTACAGAAGAAGCATTTGGATTCTTTCTTAATGTCAGCTTGGGGAGGTATTTTACCTTTTCCCTTATGCTTGCCATGGCCCTTATTCTTTTCTTGTGTTGCCAAATGAGTACTTTCTCCCAATTCCATAATCAGTCTTTCTTCCTCTTGAACACACATGGTCATGAGTTCATTAATTGACCATTTATTCTTATGTGTGTTATAAGAGATCTTGAAAGGTGCATACTGTTGTGGGAGAGTGTTCAGAATATAATACACAAGAAATGATTCAGATATCTCAACCTCAAGGTTCTTAAGCTGAGCTGCAATGTTCCTCATTTGCATGATGTGCTCACACACACCTCTAACACTAGTGAGCTTCAATGATGAAAACTTCATAATCAGGGTCATGCGCATTCTCAGAACTTTCAAACTGCGCATCTATGGCCTCCAATAAAGCCTTAGCATTGCTATGCTGAGCAACTGAACCACGAATACTAGGAGATATCTTAGCTCTTATAAACATGGCACAAATGCTGTTGGACCGCTCCCATTGGTTATAAAGAGCTATCTCAGCTGGAGTGCTTGAATCAGTAGGAGCATGTGGTTCGTCTTTCCTTATAGCATAGTCAATGTTCATCCACCCCAATTGAAGAAGAACTGACTCCTTCCAAACTTTATAGTTCTCACCATTCAGTATGGGAACATCAAACTTAAATTCAGAGAAATTCACAGGTTGCGAAACTGCATATCAAATAATCATGCTTATGTCGCAAAATTTGAGGCAAATATAAATAAATCACGTTTTACCAATGTAAACATGTCACAATATGAATCATATAACATAAAAACTACACGTGGGCTAAGTTTTTAATTTAAATAGATTCATAATTACTTCATGAAGAAACTACCATATTATATGCCTTTTCTTAATCCCTGTGGGTAAATTAAGAAAAATAATATGATATTTCATCCTAATTAATCATATTAATATAATGAAAATTCTTGTGGGATAAAATTCATAATATTAATATAATTAATTACAATTAATGTCAATTTCTTAATATGATCCGGAGGCTTTTAATATATAATTTTAATTAACTAAAGATGCTGTGGCCACTCTCTAATTAATTAAATATTAGGACCATTGGACATTTAATTTCATGCATAAAATACTCATAAAAATGCATGAAATGACATAATAAAAAAATACATCAAGGGCAAAACAGTAAATAAATAAATTGGCCAAGGGCAAGATTGCAAAAACATGAAAAATTTGGGGCAAAAGTGTAAAAATGAGTCGCGGGTGGGAGATGATAGTCGCGGGTGGGAGACGACAGGCGCATGCCGAGCACGTGCGCGTCCAGCGCACAGGTGCATGCTCGGCACGCGCCAGAATCCGCGCGGGCACGTGCCCCGCATGCGTGCCGTTCAGCGTGCAAGCGCGTGCAACACACGCGCTTGGCAACTGCCGCGCGCGTGGATCCCACGCGCAAAACGGTTGCTGCGCACGTGGCGCGTGGCTGCGATTTCACCCCGTTTCTTCTCCGGCAGCCCATCTCAGACCGAAATAAATGATGGGTTTTGTAAAGCATGCCGGCATGACTACATGGGTTCAAGTTTCGGCGAAAATGACGAAGAAATAAGCCCCAAAATCAGACGAAAAATTCCCAAAACACAATTCCTTCAACCACCGTGACTTCCAACGCCCGATTAGCCTCCGGCGTACACCGATATGCCGAAAAAACTCATGACTAATATTCCTCATGGCGGTGTGACCGTGCGGGTCCGAAATCAAGGGGTGGGTCGCCGGAATTTGCCCGGAATTTTGGGAGTTTCTCTGTTGGCCTCAAAACTCGAGTTACTGTTCATGTTAAAAAATGCCCGAAAATACACAAAAAATTCAAGAAAAACAAGGCAGAGGTACTAAACTTGCTCTGATACCAAATGAAAGACGTAAAAATACATATGCGGATGCCAGGATCGATAAAAGACAAACCTCCAGCCATTGTTCTTGTTCACGTTCGTTAGAAAAACCTGAAATCAAAGAAAATTGGGGACACGCTACTACCCCAATTCACTCTCGTACTGATGGTGTATTCTGAATGAGAGAGTTTGAGTTAGACCTTATCATCACCCGTCAGAAATGAACGTACGTTCTTTTTTATATCCCGTCTCCCATCAAGATGGTTACCAAATGGGCGGTTGTCACGAAAGGGTACGAAGCGTGGAAAAATTTTATGTCGAATAGTCGTAACTTTAAGAGAAAATTTGGGTCTAAAATGTGGGATCACAAAAAATAAATAACAATAATTACAGCAATTTAGGGCCTGCATGGTTGGACTTTATTTCTGTTCCCAGAACAGAAATTTCTGTTCTTTTGTTCCTGGGAACAAAAAGGAACAGAAACGCGTTTGTGTGCGTTTACGTTCCTTTTTATTCTTTTTGTTCCTAAGAACAAAAAAAAAAGCAAACAAGAAATAAGAAAAACTTGTTTCTTGTTTCTAACACAAATCGAAACACTTTTTTTTTTTTTTTTTTTTTTTTCTTATTTTCTTGTTCTTCTTTCTTTTGGCCGGTCGCCGGCCTCGGCCATGGCCGGCGACCGGCCGACGAGGGCCGGCGGCCTCGCCCGCCACGGCGAGGCTCGCCGGCCCCCGGCGAGGCCGACGCTCGCCGTCCCCCGGCGAGGCCGAGGCTCGCCGTAGGCCGGGCGAGGGTCGGCCTCGCCATGGCCGGGCGAGCTCGAGCTCGCCCGGATCCGGCGAGGCCGACCCTTGCCCGGCCGGCCGGCGAGCCTCGGCCTCGCCGGCCGGCGGGCGAGGGTCGGCCTCGCCGGATCCGGGCGAGCTCGAGCTCGCCCGCCATGGCGAGGCCGACCTCGCGCCGGCCCGGGCGAGCTCGATCTCGCCCGGATCCGGCGAGGCCGAGCTCGCCCGGCGGCGAGCGAGCCTTGGCCTCGCCCGGGCGGTGGCCCGGCGAGGCCGCGGCTCGCCGGCCGGCCGGGCGAGCTCGGCCTCGCCGGATCAAGGCGAGGCCGACCTCGCGCCGGCCCGGGCGAGCTCGATCTCGCCCGGATCCGGCCTCGAGCTCGCCCAGCCGGCGAGGCCGAGCTCGCCCGGCGGCGGCGAGCCTCGGCCTCGCCCGGCGGTGGCCCGGCGAGGCCGTGCCTCGCCCGCCGCCGGGCGAGCTCGGCCCTCGCCGGCCGGTCGCCGGCCAAGGCCTTGGCCGGCGACCGGCCAAAAGAAGAAAAAAAAAAATGAAAAAGAAAAAAAGGAAAAATAAGAAAAAAATAAAAAAAAAAAAAAGAAATAAAAAATTATCCAAATTTACCAAACATGTTTCGTTTATTTTTTATTCCCTAACAAGTTTACCAAACGCGTATTTTTGTTCAAAATTGTTCCCCGGAATGCAAATACTTTTTTCTATTTCATTCCCCGGAACAATTTTTAAACAAACACAACCAAACGCGCCCTTAGTTATAGTGGATTGTTAGGTCACCTATAGACATTTCAATAATTTAAAGCAATTTTATCCATTTCATGGAATATTAGGATCGAGAAAATGCAACGCCGATTGATGCTGGGAAGAAAACCCTCAAAGTTACATCCACAAACGCGCAGTACTCGCTTTTGAAGCCCCGAAGTGGTAGTGATAAGAACGTCGTAAATGGAAGGGACTCTCTACGATGTAAAGCTCATATATGGAGAATTTATAACCCAATTCCCCAACTATGGTCTATGACCGCTGCTTATTCGATAACCAAAAAAGTTAATGTCACTTTTGTAAACTATAACTACATAACTATCACTTCGCGTCACAAAAAGTTACTATATAATTACTCTTCTTCCTACATCTTGTATTTGATGTTAAGCTGTTGTCGTGTTTATTTTCAGGATGTAGTGTAGACCTCAAGGGTCGGGTCACAAAGCTAGCATCGAATATCACTCCCCGTTAATGTTGCAATCTGTCCATCCTCATCATGATCGATATAAAAGTAATGAACGGTGTAAAGTTTACGTGTCTAGGAAAGAAAATTTCTTTTAATCTGGATATTTATTTTACACGCTCTTGCACCTATTGGCCAAACTAACTTTGACAGAAAATCTGAGCTTCCTTAACCATGAGAAAATGAGAAATCATTCTGACTGAATCCGACATAAAATTACGGGTCTGCCGACCAAGAGAGCTTTTAGAACGGGTAAAACATGTTGTGAGCCCACCAATGGACCTTAGAGAAGACTTGTTTCAATGACTTCACACTTGAAAAGGGCTATATGAGTTGGAAGCTTTCTTCGTCGCCAGTAAACTACACTCGCATGCTAAATTGCAAAATGGTGTCGCAATGGATCCTTGGCATCCTCTGTTTCCTCTTTTTCTTACATTTCCATCTTCCTTTTGCCTCCCCTCTTTCCCCTCCTGACCAGTGCGATGTCTTGCTCAATTTTAACAATTCCTTCATCGTTGATTCAGTGGTGCTGCACTATAGTCCACTGCACTGTGTTCCTCCGTCTTATACACCGTCTTATACACCGTCTTATACACCGACAGAAGACCCAAGATCAGCATGGCCCGGTAAAAGCTCATGCACAAAGGACCAACGATCAGAATGGAAAAAGGGCGTAGACTGCTGCTTGTGGAAGGGGGTCATTTGCGACAATGTCACCGGTAACATCATTAGTCTCTCTCTCACTTTTAGTTGGTTTCATGACACTCTCTATTCCAATGGTTCCCTCCTCCTCCCAAAGCTTCAAAGTTTGGACATGTCTTCTTGCAACTTGATCAAATTCCCCTATTTCTTGAATTCATTAGAAAGATTAACACACTTAGACCTCTATTCCAATAAAATTAGTGGGGAGATCCCAAGTTGGTTTTGGGGAATAAGCCATCGTACATTGGAACATTTAGATCTTTCTGAAAATTTTATGGAGGGAGGTATACACCAATTGCGTTGGAAGCGATTGTCGTCTATTAACCTTAAGAAAAACTCATTCCACGGACCACTTCCAATCCCTTCACCTTCTACTCGTTACTTTTATGCCAACAACAATGGTTTCACTGAGATCCTCTCTTCGATTTGTCAATTGAGTTCACTCTTGGAATTAGATTTGTCTAACAATAATCTATCGGGGACTGTGCCCCCATGTTTTGGTAATATAACCAAACTCTGGAGTTTAGATTTGTCTAACAATAGTCTCTTAGGAAATATACCCCCTAGTTTTGGTAATATAACCAATCTTGAGTATCTAGACTTGAACAGCAATAAATTACAAGGGTCATTACCACGCTCCCTAGTCAAATGGGTGAACTTATCAAGACTAGTTCTCAGTCACAATGAGTTTAATGATACATTTCCACATTGGCTAAAAGCACCGCGACTGTATCACCTTGATTTGCAATCCAATAAATTTCATGGTGGGATCAACCTCACTGCCTTCGAACTCTCCTTCCCTGCTCTTAGATATTTATTGATTTCCAACAACAATTTTATTGGATGGTGCCCCACGAAGGTTTTCTCCAACACCTCATTATACGTAATAGATTTGTCCAACAACAAATTTGGAGGGTCAATTCCACTTCCGTCTCCCGTCACAATGTATTACTCCATTGCAAATAATGTTATGACAGGAAGCCCTTCTTTGATATGCAACGCCACCAATCTCAAGATGATCGACTTGTCTAACAACAGCTTAATTGGTAGCTTGCCTTCGTGCTTAACAAATTTTAGCACTGTTCTCTCGGTTTTGAACTTGGGAATGAATCACTTGGAGGGCACAATTCCACGAACAATTTCTTTGATAGATGGATTGGCGACTCTTGACTTGAGCCGAAATCAGTTTGAAGGGACGTTGCCCCGGTCCCTTGTCAATTGTACAAATCTGGAAATTTTAGATCTCAGTATCAATCAGATAGATGATACATTCCCGGCATGGTTGGGAAAACTTCAAAAACTAAAAGTTCTCATTTTGAGGTCCAACAATTTGAAGGGTCCTTTGAACATTCCGAAGGGAGATCTCATCTTTACAGAATTGCGCATTTTGGATCTCTCGAACAACAACTTTTGTGGTCCTTTACCAACCAACTTGATAATGAACCTTGAAGGCATGAAGAATACAGAAGATGGGCGATATGGACCATCGTACATGACACGAGATTACCTTTCCTTTGGGCCGTCATATGAAAATACCGTGACCGTGATGATGAAAGGGAGAGAGACAAAGCTAGTGAAGATCTTGACCATCTTCACAACCATTGACTTATCACAAAACTTATTCCAAGGAGACATTCCTGAAGTTTTTGGCCATCTTCGCTATCTCATAGGGCTCAACCTTTCTCACAACCACCTTACGAGTTCCATCCCTTTGACTTTAGGAAACTTGACTAATCTTGAGTGGCTTGATCTATCTTCGAACATGCTTAGTGGGAGAATTCCTAGAGCATTGGGAGATTTGACATATCTTGGGTACTTAAACCTCTCGAAAAACCAACTCACTAGTCGAATTCCTCAAGACAAACAATTGAGCACATTTTTAAACGACTCGTTTAGTGGGAATCCAGGCTTATGTGGAACTCCACTGTCAAAAGCATGCCTTGGCGATGCTCAACCTTCTCCACCATCATCCTCATCGACTTTGGACCGCGAAGGGCATGAGAGTTGGTTCAAACAGAAAGTAGTGTGGATAGGTTATGCATCCGGAATTGTCATTGGGATTTCCATAGCATACATTGCAATTGAAACGGGATGGCCCAAATGGCTCGTGCGAGGTGTGAGAATGCTGGAGAGAAGTGTAGTCCAGTTGATGGAGAAGCCAAAGCGGAGGGCCATCAAGTTTCATTGATATTGAAATTTTTGAGGAGTCTTTGTAAACCATGTAATGTAGTCTTAGTAAATAAAGATGCCATCTAATCGGCATCAAATGTCATTTCCTTTATCAAGGCTTGTTTTTAATGTCTTCTCCTTTTGTATCTCGGTATAATGGTGTATGAGTTGCATTGAAAAGATGAATAATGAAATTTGTCAAGCACATAGCTTAGAAAAAAAAAAAAAAAAAGAGCCAAAAAAAGGAAAATGAAGCAAGAGCCATTATCCACTACAGATATCTCTTTCGCCCTTTGGAACAACGTCGCGTGCTTTTCCAACCGCCCCGCCACCGTACGATCCCCCGAGAAGATGACGGCAGCGACTCCAACTCCGACTCCGACGCCCAGAGAAGTAGCGCGAGGCTCGGCAGCAACGTCCTCTGGGAGCATGGAGCTCGCTTCCTTCTCCCATCCCCAAAAAGAGAAGTGTCTTGGAGGCGGCGCGATTTTGAGCTTTCATGGGCTTCGTAGATATGATGATGTTCAATAAGATTCATTATCGCTTCTCTGGAGCAACCGGCGTTGGACGCTCGGATGCTTGCGAAGGTGATGCTTCTGCAATGCGTGGCTGTTTCTCGTGAGACTTTTGGTCTGAGTTGTTACCTGTTGATGCCGTTGACGTGTTTGTTGATTTGCCGCATAGACTGGGACTGGATGTTCCAGAAGGAAAGCGAAGGTAGTTCAATTTCATTGGTACTATCACGTTTTATTCATGTTTTCGTGAGTGTGTGTAGGTGTGTGTTTGTGAGAATCTTTTCGCCTTTTTTGCCGGTCACCTGCTATCTGCTTTGCTATGCTTGGCTATTGCACGATGAGTTCTTTCCGGGCAAAATGGTTCTTCGAATAAGCAGCTCTTTCCTAACTGCAGCTTTTTCCCCACTTGAATTGAGTTTGAGTGTGTCAGCTTGTACTTTTAAATTGCTTTGATGGTACTGGCACCATAGTTCGTCGAGCATATATCAATAAAGATGAGTAACTGCTGATGTTGTGCTCGGGAAAGGAATACATGAATGCTCAAGCCGTGCGAAATATCTGAAATTTTTGCTTGCTGAACACTTTTTTTTCATTTCCAGATGGAACATCACTGTCTTTCTTTTTTTTTTTTCTGTTTTTTTTATTGCAGTTTAATTTAGTTGTATTCTACGTAATATGTGCGAGAGGTGTCAATTCGTTGTGCAGTGTAACTTCCTTAATGAATCACATTTGTTAGGGAAGTCGCTGTGAGAAGTTGAACCTGAGTTAATGGATGCTTCAATTGAGGCCACAAAAGATGGTTACGAGAGCAGGCTGCGAGCTTTATCTGTATCAGAGGCCTGGGTTGGCGAAGATAATGACAAAGGAGGAGAAGATTTCGAACATGATCACGGGGAAGAGGAGGGGGTGCCTGGTTTTTATTTGTTGCTGAAAAAAGAAGAAGAAAAATCTGCATTGCCTACCGCTGCTACTCAAAGTTTCATTTGCATCCTCTTAGAGGAAAAGGAGTTCAGCTTGTATGGGCTGCGTGAGGAGTCCACTTCCCTATCATTGGAAACAGACTTTGCTGGGTACAAATCTTTCAAGCATACACTTAAAATCCTAGCTTCATACTTACCGAGAGCTGCTGATTTCTACAAGCGTTCTAAATCATGGAATCCTTATTCATCGAATTAGATAAAGTAGACCTCACAGCACGATATGGGCGTGTTGCATTTACCCATTGACATCCATTCCCACATACTCTGATTCCATTTATTATCAGTCAAAACAACACTCGCCCACCCCGCACCCGCATCACATGCTCTCTTTTATGGGTGATCTTGGGTGCTTAACTAGGCCAGCATATTCGAAGCCTAAAAGCTCGTTTGATTTGTCTAGAAAAATAAGTACTGAGAATTTAAGTAAGTAATATCAAGTGTGGACAGTATTATGTGCGAAAGATAGAAAGTAATTTCTCATTTGACATTCTGCTCTTGACAAGGTAAACCAAATTGATGGTTTTTCATCGGCATGTAGGTAACATTTGCACAAGCCTACAGATAGTCGGGCTAATTCATTCCTCTATTACTTGCACAACATTTTGCATGTGCCTGCCCTTGTCATGTCAACATTTTGCATGTACCTTCCCTTGCCATGCACAAACTTCACCATGTTTAGATTGTTCTTGTGACATCCTGATTTTCGGGTTCTGATTTCGATTAGATAAGTCGGGCATTTCATCAACGTGACTATAGTGTTTTTCTCTGAGTTGGCCACTCATGAGATAACTGATCTATCAAGTGAAGCCATTAAATAATTTTACATGCAAGAGACTTGAGAATTCGACCAGAAATCGGCTTCTCAACCGTGCTCATCTTTAGAGGTCATTACGGCACAGTTAAAAATCGAATTAAGATCAGAGATAGGTTGGTTCGATTGAGATGTGTGGCCGATCGTGGGTGACTCAACTAAATTGGAAAATTCTCGTCGACTGGCACTAGTTTGATTTTACTGTCGTTTTGGTACCCTGTGTCCGTATTTGAATCTTCGAGATTTTCACGACAACTAAGAGTCGCCAATGTATCGAAGAGATACATATGGCTCGAAGAAAATTGACCATGGGTCAATTGCACCAAAGATTCCTAAAAACTACCCGGTAGGTTATGTTATACTAAAAGCGCGTTTGAATGAAATTAGCCATGAATTTGAATTCAATTTCAGAAATTGAAAGTCCTATCGTGTCATGAGTTATTCTAGGAACGTCAACTCACTTTTTGAGGAATTTCCGATGAGTTGGGATTTTTACGGAAAAGCGTTGCGGATGATTCGGAAAATGAACGGAAACTTAGATTGACCAATTTGAAGAGACTTTTGACATTTGGTGTAAGGGAATCGGTGGATGGAAGTTGTTTGGGTTTTTTCTGATTTTAAATTAGACATCAACCGGATTTGTTTGTTCAGAAAATCGGATTTCGAGAAAAATGAAATAGAATTCAGATTTGACAGAAATTCGTGGGATGGAGGAACCGTCTCATCTTGGTCTTCATCGGGACTTCAAATTGTGCAAAATGGTGAAAAAATTGGCCCTGAAATGACCAATTAGCAAAGTTGTTTTGAAGTTAAGTTGATGTAGGATAAATAGAATTTTGTTTAAAGCTTTCCTTTTTAATTTTCAAAGCCCTCCCCTTGGTTCCATTTGCGCACACCCCCCTACGGCTGGTCTCCTCCTTGATTCTCTTTTATTGACTTTTGGTCAATACGTATCCATCTCTCTCTCTCTTGCTTTTTATTTTCGCACGTGCTTTCTCTTCTTGGCCGACACTTCTTGCGGCCTTATCTTCTTTTCTCTCTCCCTTCAATTGTCCCACTCGGTCAAAGTCTTCCAAGCCAGCTGCCCGATTTCTTTTCCCTTCGGTCTTCTTCGAGCGTCCGTCCCCACCGAACCTGCTCTTTTTTTCTCTTTCATTTCCCCCTTCAGCTGCTACGAAACCGCCACTCACTCCACTGGATTTCCCTGCAACGTTCAGCGTTTCCCTTCCACCGAAAGCCAGCGGTTGACCGCCCAAAGAAACCCACTGACAGCCAATCCACGTTCTTCTCCTCCACTTCTTTGTCTCGTGAAGTGCTGCAGCCCCTTCGTGCGTCCAGCGAAGACCCCAGCTTCAGCCAGCACGCCTGCCTCTCCACGCGTCCACGGCTTGCTCCTTCACGGTCAACAGCAGCGGATTTCTTCCCACTTTGTTGACCACCGAGTGAAGCCAGCCCGTCCGCTCCGTCTCTCGGCAACGACGCCAGCTGCATCTCCACGGACGTCTTTGCCAGCAGCTGCTTTCGTTCATGCGTCATCAGCCCGCGTGGTCTTCAGCAGCAACGGCGTCCGCGTGTCTTCGGCCAATTGAAGTCTCGAAGCCCAGCAGCTCCATCAACGGCCCAGCAAAGCATTTTCTTCAGCCCACGATTCCACCGAGCAGTCCAGCAACCTTCTTTTCCAGCGCCAGCCAAGGCCTTTTGGGGCCCGTTAGTTCAGCCCGTTTAGGCCGTAAGTCAGGCCAGAATTGAGCCCAGCCCAGTTCACTGCCTCCATTTTCTAGTGAAGCCCACGGATCTAACAAGTTTGGCCCAGCTTGCAAGATCAGCCCATCCGAAGACAAGCCCAGACTTTGAAGCCCAGCAAGTTAAGCCCAAGAATCAGGCCCAAGCCCATCAACCAAGCCTAGCAATTTGCTGTGGGCTTGCAAGGCTTTTGGGCCCGGCCCGAGTGTTCGTCGACACTGTCGAAAATTTGGGTTTTAGCCGCCGTCGCGTCGCCGTCACGGTGATTCGGTCTCCGCTTTTAATTAAGTGAGTTTTACTCACTAATGCTTCATTAGTTTGCTAATTATACTTGTTGGATAAATCTTCTTGAAATGTTTTGAAGCTGACAAAACGTTTTCATCAGTCTAATCTGAAGGTTTGCAGACTCTGCTGTTTAAAGTCTGAAGACCTTCGCACAGCTAGACTCAAGATTCAAAGTCTATCCTCATTGGCGCTTTGTCCGTTGAAGAAAGGCTATCCAGGATCTGGATGATTTATTAAGGATATGACCTTATCGACTGGAGAAGATCTCTTGGCTGGATATGACATAACGGAATCCTTTTAATTGATCGAGATTAATTCAAGATTAAGGATCCGATGATTGGCGAAATATTCGTGGAAGGTTTTACTTATGGAAACCGAGATCCTGATTGTATGGGCGAACAGGATTGATGGGCTATCGACATGTTCCTTTAATAGCTCGAATGATCTTCCTAATTGATTCCGTCCAACGGGTAGATTGGAGGAATTCCTTTAGTAAGTGTCAACGGGTATGATGGCGTAAAGGAGTATATAAGGAAGACGTTCTAAGCTGTTCGAGTGGGGTGCACGATAGAAGAATTCCAATGTCTAAAACTTCTTGTTGTTTAGTCAATTCATTTGAGCGAAAACTTGTACGCAAAAGAGAGTTTATATTTGTGAGAAACCTTGAGGAAGTATGATAGAACATCTACACTGTGGAATTAAGGAAGAACTGTGTTTGTAACATCTCTTTTGTTCATAGTGGAATCCAAATAGATAAAATACATCGGTCTGGAAGAGTGGACGTAGGCTTGGAATAAGCCGAACCACTATAAACCTTGTGTTTAATCTTCTCTTCCCTACTCTTTACTTTACTTTGATCGTAATTCATTTTGGTTAAGCAAAAGAGTACTTCCTTTCTATCGTCTGCTTAGTATTGTTGTGGTATCTCGAGAAATTATTTTTACACCTATTCACCCCCTTTTAGGTGCTTATACTAGCTACATCAATTGGTATCAGAGCCTGTGCACTCACTTTGTTTGAAGTGTTTTACTTCAGAGTTAAAGATCCATGGCTAGTATGTTGGCTCCAGGGCTGGTAGAAGGGCAAAGAAATACCAGACCACCTTACTTTGATGAAAATGATTACAACATATGGAAAAACAAAATGAAGGCGTTTCTAAGATCAAAGGATCATTTGGAACGGGATGTTGTAGAAAAAGGAATCATTCCTAAAACTGCACCTATCTCAGAAAGATGAAAAGATACTGTGGAGTCTAGTCAAATGACTCAGGAAGAGATAATCAAGAGACAAGCTCTTGATGCAAAAGCAATTTATTCTTTATATTGTCTTTATCACCTACTTGAATATAACGAATATCTTCTTGTGTTACAAAAAGAAGTCCTCGGATAGATTACATATTACCTATGAAGGAACCGATCGAGTGAAGGAGACCGGAATCAACATTCTCCTCGGTCAATACGAAGCCTTCGAATGAAATCGGGAGAATCTATAACCGACATGTTTAGTCGTTTTACAGATATTGTGAATGGTCTTGAAAATCAAGGTCAACCAATTTCTGATCCCATGAAGGTAAACAAGCTACTACGTGGACTCTCCAAGGATTGGAATCGCATAAAGACCTCAATCAGAGAGACCCAAAGAATCATACCACTATCTGTTGATGAGTTGGTTGGAACTTTTCAGTCTTATGAAGTGGAACGAATCAATGGAGATGAAGACCCTAAAGGTAAAAAATCCATTGCATTAAAATCCAATGATGATTCTGATGTTGCAGACTCTGAAGACGATATGGACGATGATGAGCTTGCTCTCATGATAAAAAGATTCAGAAAGCTGAACATAAAAGGAAGAAGATTCAATCCAAGAAAACAAAGTTTTCAAAAGTAACAGACTAAGTCTGTTGAGGATGATGAATCAAACAAAGATGTAGTCTGCTTTGAATGTAAGAAAAATGGACACATCGGACCCAACTGTCCTCTTCTGAGGAAGAAGAAAGGAAAAGCTAAAAAGTATCGAAAGGCTCTTAAAGCAGAAACCTGGAGTGATACAAAATATGAAGAAAGTGATGATGATTATGCCAACATATGTCTGATGACACAATCGGATTCAGATTCTAACTCCGAGACAGACTTAGACTCAGACAGTGAATTTGAGGTGAGTAACTTCAAAATCTCTATTAAAGTTTCTAAATACATTGATGAGTTGTATTTTAGTCCAAGACTTCTCTTAAAAAGATTTCCGAACTCAAAAAAGAAAATTCTGCCTTAAAACAACAAGAAAATGTTTTGAAAGAAAATGTGAAATGTTCGATATGAATGTTTCTTCTCTTAGAGAAAGTGAAGATAATCTTTCAAAAGAAAATGCATTCTTGAAAAATGATATCTCAAATATTTCCAAAAGATTTTCTATAGGATCTCGAGAAACTAGAAAAATACTTTCTTGTTCAAAGACCTTATTTCAATAAATCTGGTTTGGGAATGACTCCGAAACCATTCATTTAATTGATTTTCCTAAAGTGAAGGAAAGAATCAAACAAAGACCCACAAGAGATGCTTACAAAAATCGTTTTAAAAGGACTTTTGTAAAACCAGTAGGTCGCAATGCTCTTAGATGTTCAAAGTGCAATAGTGCAGATCATTTTGAAAAAGAGTGTCTAATGGTTTGGAAACCTGTTAAGAAAGTATGGGCAAATACATCATATTATACTAACACCAATGGACCCAAGAAAATATGGGTACCAAAGAAAGTTTGAGTTTCTTTTTTAAATGCAGGTCACTATCAAGAAAAAGGTAAAATGGTATCTGGATAGTGGATGCTCAAGACATATGACAGAAGATTCAAATTGTTTCATAAAACTTGTTCAAGTGAATGGTGGAAAAGTTTCTTTTGGAGGAAATAGCAAAGGAAGAATAGTGGGATTTGGAACTGTGAAGATTGGAAACCTTATAATAAACAATGTTTCTTTAGTTGAAGGACTCAACTACAATCTGCTCAGTGTCAGTCAGCTATGTGATACTGGTTTCAAAATCTACTTTCAAGAGGGTATATGTTCAGGAACCAGTAAAGACTCTACTCAGTCATTTATGGGTCGAAGATATGGAAATATCTACCTCTTGGATGTGAAACTAGATGAATCGCAATGTTTAATTTCAATACAAGATGAAGCAAGCTTATGGCACAGAAAGCTTGAACACATCAATATGAAGCAGATAGCCAAGATTTCAACAAAGAAACTTGTTCGTGGTCTACCCAATTTTTCATACCAAAAATCTGACCTATGTATACCATGCATATTGGGAAAACAGGTAAGAAATTCCTTTAAACCAATAAATCAAGTTTCCACTAACCGTGTACTGCAGCTTCTGCATATGGATCTCTTTGGACCAACCAAAACACAAAGCATTGGAGGTAAGAAATATTGCCTAGTAATTGTGGATGACTACTCACGATTTACTTGGGTGTATTTCCTAGCAAGTAAGTCTGAAACTTTCTCTTACTTTGAAAAATTTGCTAAAAAGGTTCAAAATGAAAAATGGTATGTTATTTCAAGTATAAGAACAGATCATGGAGGTGAATTTGAAAATCAAGATTTTACAAAATTTTGTGATGAATCTGGTTTTCAGCATGTGTTCTCTTCTCCATATACTCTAGAGCAAAATTGAGTAGTGGAAAGAAAGAATAGATCTCTTCAAGAAATGGCTAGAATTCTCTTAATTGAAAGCAACATCTCTTCACGTTTTTGGGCTGAAGCAGTCTCTACAGCATGTTACATTATTAATAGAGTTTTTCTAAGGCCTATTCTAGAAAAAACCCCTATGAATTATTCAAAGAAAAGAAGCCTATTGTTTCATATTTTCATGTGTTTGGATGCAAATGTTTTATATTGAAAAATGCAAATGATCGAGTTGGTAAGTTTGAAGAAAAGTCAGATGAAGGTATCTTCCTTGGATATTCAACCACAAGCAAAGCGTAAAGAGTCTACAACAAGAAGACTCAAACTGTGGAAGAATCAATGAATGTCAAATTCCAGGATTCTATACAAAATGAATCTATTTAGACTCATCTTGAAGAACTTGAACCTGCTCCAGACTCTACAAAGTCTAAATCTCAAGAAACAAACTCGACTTTGAAGGACCAAGCAAGCAAGTGACTCGTTGAAGATTCAAGTGAAGGAAGTGACCATCAATCGACAAATTAACCAAAGAATCGGAAGCATAAGTCCAGTCATCCCAAAAATCTTATCATTGGCGACATCAATGAAGGAATTCGCACAAGATCCAAAAGGCGCGAAGAGTCTAGTGCTGTGGCTCTTATTTCTGAAATAGAACCAAAAAGCATAGATGAAGCTTTATCTGATGAAAGCTGGATTGAAGCTATGCAAGAAGAGCTCAGGCAATTTAGTATCAATGATGTCTGGGAATTGACTCCTAAACCAAAAGGTAAATATGTTATTGGAGCTAAATGGGTTTTCAGAAACAAGATGGACGAGAAAGGCAAGGTCGTAAGAAACAAAGCAAGACTCGTGGTCAAGGGATACACGCAAGAAGAAGGGATAGACTATGACGAGACTTACGCACCAGTAGCAAGGTTAGAAGCAATTCGTTTATTACTTGCATTTGCTTGTCATAAAAATTTCAGGTTATTCCAAATGGACGTCAAAAGTGCTTTACTAAATGGATTCATCCATAAGGAAGTCTATATGGAACAACCACCAGGGTTTGAAGACCCAAGGAAACCATACTCAGTATTCAGACTCAAAAATGCCTTATATGGCTTAAAACAAACACCTCGAGCTTGGTACGATAGGCTGAGTAAGTTTTTAATTCAAAACGGTTTTGTGAAAGGTAAAGTAGACACTACTCTGTTTATCAAAAGAGAAAGCAAAAATTTTGTGCTAGTTCAAATATATGTCAATGATATTATATTCGGATCTCCTAATGAAAGTCTGTTAATGGGTGAGTTAACCTTCTTTCTCAGGCTTCAAGTGAAACAACTAAAGGAAGGAACCTTTATTCATCAAGAAAAATATGCTAATGATCTTGTCAAAAGTTTGGACTGGACAATTGCAAAAAGGCTGACATTCCAATGTCAAGTTTCTTGAAGATAGACAAAGATGAAGGAGGAAAGAAAGTCGACCAAAAACTATACAGGAGTATCATTGGCTCGCTTCTTTATCTTACTGCTTTTAGACCTGACATTTTGTTTAGTGTTTGCATTTGTGCCAGATTTCAAGCAGAACCTAAAGAATCTCATTTAAATGCTGCAAAGCGTATTATCAAATACATTGCTTCAACTTCAAGTATCGGCCTATGGTATCCTAAAAGAGGAGACTTTACTCTTCTTGGATACTCAGACGCAGACTTAGCCAGTTGCAGAGTTGATAGAAAGAGCATCTCGGGTATCTGTCAACTACTTGGAGGCAGGACGATGTCTTGGTTTTCAAGAAAGCAGAGTACAGTAGCTCTCTCTACAGCAGAAGCAGAGTATGTAGCTCTTGAAAGTTGCTGTTCACAAATTCTGTGGATAAAACAACAGCTAAGAGACTTTGGAATTGAAGATTCATGCACGGAGATTAACTGCGACAACACCAGCGCAATCAATCTTACCAAAAATTCAATTTTTCACTCAAGAGCAAAGCATATAGAGATTTGACATCACTTCATTAGAGATCATGTTCAAAATGGAGAAGTTTCGATTTAGTATGTTGATTCAAAGAACCAACTGGCGGATATATTCACAAAGCCTTTAGAGAAAAATCAATTTGAAATTATTCGCTCCAGACTCAACATTTTGAGGTTTGAAGAAGTTAAAGTCTAGAGACTCTTAGACTCAGTCAAACAAGACCTTGACTGTAAGTTATTCTCTCTCTCGAATCTCATCTGGAAAAGGTACGATCATCAACCGTGTTTTATGATTGCTATCTTTAATCGGTGTAATTATTGCAACGTTTCCTTTTGAAAAAGAAGTTATTTTTTGAAATGACTATTTTCTCGAAAAAAAAAGGCAGTTATTTTTGAAAATGCATCTTTTCACCTTCATTTATGACGATCCGTATGCCCCATTTTTAACCGATTATGCACTGTTGCTTCTTCTACACTTTACTCTCCAAAAACCCTAAAAAGCACCGATCCTCCATTCTTGTTTTCTTCTCTTGCCTAATCTTCGAAAAAGTTGTCATTTTTCTTGGGAAAGTCAAGCAAGGAATCTTTCAAAGAGTGAGAAAGATGTCGTCTTCAAGAAAGTCTTCAAGGATCGCAAGTAGGGGACCACGGCGAATGAGTGAGGGGCCTACTCACTTCGATCTCACCGAGGAAGAAGTGTCTCCAAATCAGCAACAGAGCCCACAACATTCTCAGCAGCGCCATTCTCCACCGTCTAGTCCTCAAAATGTTGGTCATCAACAAGAGGAAGAAATCATTGAAGACGCAGATCCTGTAAGAGTTCAAAGGCCTTCTTTTATTTATAAGCTTTATCGTGCTTTAAAAGGGACTGGTACTCCATTGAACTACGTTGATGATTTTCTTAAGGACAAAGGATATGTGAATGAATATATCTTTTTGCGGAAAATGGAAAGTTTGGGAATTGCTCGCAAAGGGGTGGTAGAAGAGTCCCTTGCAAATATCCCAAGTGATCCTTGTGATTGGGGATTTAATCCGAAAGATGGGAATGATGATGACAAATTGTACAGCCAATTTCAACCGAGAATGGGTATTGCGGCGGAAAATCGAGGAAAAATGGGAGAGATGTTTAGATCGAAAGAACAGAAGGATCTATACTCAAAATTGCTGAAGCGTGGGGTGATAAACCCTAGGAGTGTGGATTTTGATTTTCTGGATGCTGTGAATGTGAACTTGAGGGAAAAGTTTAGTTTTCTTTAACTTGAGCAATTCTGTTCTGACACCACAGAAGCTTACGCTGAATTAACTGCCTATTTCTATTCGAATCTTAGTTTCCTGGATGCGAATAGATTCTCTTTCAGTGTAAAAGATTAAGATTTTGTTGTGGATATGGATATGCTGGCAGATGTGTTAGGGGTTGAAAGAGGAAGATATCAACCGATCAAAGTTTCCATTACTCGCGCTACATTGGAACTTGTTAAGGACAGGAGAACAGAGGAAAAAATTTCCTACCTAAGGATGAGTGCGTTCAACATTCTGCTTCACAAGATTGTGATAAATTGCCTCAGACCGAAATCAACTTCCAAGACTGATGTTTTAAGTTCAGAAGCAAAGTTGATGTATGCCATTCTCACTGGGAAAAAGTTTTCTCTTCCTCACACTGTTACGTTCCACATGTATAGAGTGGTGGTGAAGGACAGAGGTCAACTTCCTTATCCAAGTCTTGTCACGAAGTTATTCAGACATCTGAACATTCAGCCTCCACAAATTCTTTGTGCTCGATCGTGTGATCATATGGTGGTAGGACTAAAAATGGTGACCAAGATGCGTCTGAAGGAGCTAAGCAAGGCGTTGGAGAAATTTAAGAAGAAGACTCCTGTAAAGTCTCATCAAATCTCTTCTGCATCAAAAAGGAAAGGGAAGGAGCCCATGGTTGCTCTACCCAAGAAAAGAAGAGCTCTCATCATAGAAGATGAAGAGGATGACGACCTTACCATTTCGGCCATAGCTTTGAAGAAGCTAAGTCATACTGTTCTAAAGTCAATGGAACAACATGAGACAGAAGGAGAGGAAAGAGAAGGTCAATAGAAAGAAGAAGAAGAGAGAGAAGAAGAAGAAAAAGAAGAAGAAGAAAGAGCAGTTGGCGAAAAAGAAGCAGATGAGGAAAGACCTGAATAAGAAGAAGAGAGAATGAATCAAGAGGAATGAGAGCCTAAAAAACACTCTTCTCCACCTGAAGGCATAGAAACAAGGGGAGATAATGAAAAAAGAGGGATATCAGCTGCTACCAGTGAGGGAGTCAGCCGCTCTCCAGCCGATCCAGAAGACATTCATACCTCTCATTTTCCTGAAGAAGAACATGATGCTTCATCGCCAAATCTGCGCGATTATTCTGATATGCCATCATCTGCAGAGCGTGTTGAAGCCAGTACGCAGACCGACAGCTTAGCAGATTTTCACAGAATTATGGATATTCTCTTGGAGATGCGTGGTCAAATCTATGCTTTGGGATGCAAGGTTCAAAGCTTACAGAATGCAGGTCAAGTTTCTTTAGGTTCCTTGAAAGATCAGATCCAAGCCCTCTCTATTCAGATTCAGGCTAATGCTAAGGGTGAGGAGGTTGCACAACTGAAGGAAGACTTGAAAAGGCTGGAAGGGATCGTTCAGTCCATGGGAGATTTCCAGCTTGTCCGCGTTCCCAAGCAATCTTGACTCTATTCCATTTTCATCTCAACCTTTTTAATGCTGACAAAAAGGGGGAGAAGTGCAAGATTTGAATCAAACTTTGAATTTTTAATCGTTAGGATTGTTTGATTTGAATTGATGTTTGACTTTAATTGTGTCTGGATTTGAATTTGGATTTGACTGCAATTGACTGCTATTGATATCTTATGGATGGCTTTATCATATTCAAGACTAACCTATTTTCTGTGGTTGCAGATTCTAGTGTTATTCATTTAGCCATTTATCTTTATAAGATATGTATATTTGTTTGAGAAATATTTTGCAGGTCAAAGTTATCCAAATCTGCAGGAAAGTTTTGTCACCATAAAAAAATGGGGAGATTGTTGGAGAAATCTTCTTGAAATGTTTTGAAGCTGACAAAACGTTTCCATCAGTCTAGTCTGAAGGTTTGCAGACTCTGCTGTTTAAAGTTTGAAGACCTCCGGATAGCCAGACTCAAGATTTAAAGTCTATCATCATTGACAGTTTCTAATCCGTTGAAGAAAAGCTATCCAGATCTGGATGATTTATTAAGGATATGACCTTATCGACTGGAGAAGATCTCTTGGCTGGATATGACATAACGGAATCATTTTTAATTGATCGAGATTGATTCAAGATTAAGGATCCGATGATTGGCGAAATATTCGTGGAAGGTTCTACTTATGGAAACCGAGATCCTGATTGTATTGGTGAACATGATTGATGGGCTATCGACATGTTTCTTTAATAGCTCGAATGATCTTCCTAATTGATTCCGTCCAACGGGTAGATTGGAGGAATTCCTTTGGTAAGTGCCAACGGGTATGATGGCGTAAATGAGTATATAAGGAAGACGTTCTAAGCTGTTCGAGTGGGGTGCGCGAAAGAAGAATTCCAAAGTCTGAAGCTTCTTGTTGTTTAGTCAATTCATTTGAGCGAAAACTTGTACGCAAAAGAGAGTTTATATTTGTGAGAAACCTTGAGGAACTGTGATAGAACATCTACACTGTGAAATCAAGGAAGAACTGTGCTATAACATCTCTTTTATTCATAGTGGAATCCAGCCGATAGGCTGTCAGTGCGGAAGAGTGGACGTAGGTTTGGAATAAGCCGAACCACTATAAACCTTGTGTTTAATCTTCTCTACCCTACTCTTTACTTTACTTTGATCGTAATTCATTTTGGTTAAGCAAAAGAGTACTTCCTTTCTATCGTCTGCTTAGTATTGCTATGGTATCTCGAGAAATTATTTTTACACCTATTCACCCCCCTTTAGGTGCTTATACTAGCTACATCAATACTTAGGGTTGGTTAGATTTAAATAAATGCAATTATGTGGTTAGATTAGTTTAGATCAATTAAATTAGAGACTTAATGATGTATGTTAGGTGGTTAGAAATAAACATTAGCAAGTAGGCATGCCATATTATTTATTGAACGAGTCTCGGTAATTTTCCGGGCTTGTCTCGGCCTCCAATTAGGCAATATGGGCCTAAATTGAATTTTTAATATTTAGTTATTTAATTTTCGAAATTAATTATTTAATTAATTATTTTTCCGAAAATTCAACCGGGATAGCCGATGACCGGAATTTTGTGCTGATTGTCGTGGTGCAGTCCGTTTATTTAATTGAGTTTCAATTTGTATAGAATTGAATTAATTATGAATTTTTAGGATATATTCCTATTGCGTTGTTTCGATTTGATTGAGAAATAATTGGGTATCGATAGTAGATTGGCGAACTATAGAGAAGGGAGTTGTTTCATAGTGGAATCTTGGTAGAAAGTAAATCACCTGGAGAAGGGTACATTGGCTCGGCAATTAAGTAGTGGCATCTAAAAGGGCACGTGAGCTCGGTGATCTGATGCGTCACTTTGGCGAACTAGTGCCTTAGAGAATGCACGTGGGTCCAACAATTGAGAGTGGCATCTAAAAGGGCACGTGGGCTCGGTGATCTGATGCGTCACTTTGTTGAACTAGTACTTTAGACAATGCACGTGGGCCCGGGCTTCGTAAAAAGGGCACATGGGCTCAGTGAATTGATGCATCACTTTGGCGAACTAGTGCCTTAGAGAATGCACGTGGGCCTAGGGAATTAAGTGTGGCATCTTGGAGGAGACACGTGGGCTCGGTGATTTGATGCATCACTTTGGTGAACTAGTGCCTAAGAGAATGCACGTGTGCTCGGCGACTAGATATACATTGTGGGGAATGTATGGTCTGATTGACGTGTAATCGACTAGTTTGATTGACCGATAGTTCGATCCATATGGTTTAAATGGGTGCCAATATTAAATTGTACTGACTTGCAGGTGGAATCTGAGGCCAAGGTAAGTCCTCTGACTTGTGCATGATTAGGTAGCCCATAGTGTATTGGTTTACTAATCGGGTCTTAGGGGGTAGAACTCGCTGAGACGTAGTCTCATTGGTTATTGAATAACCATTTCAGGTCCGTAGAGGGACTAGAGGATTACCTGTTGGACGACCCTGATGGCGAGCCAGTAGAAGAGAAAGAGCTTGAAGAAAATGAGCTTAGTGAAGAAGAGTTTGATGAGGATTGGGATGATGATCCCGAGTATGACCCGGATGAAGACTGAGATCCCATTCCGTTTTGTGAACCTTGTGTACTTGTGGATAGGGTTAGATCAGACCTACGTTAATAGTGTTGTAAGATACTATGAGGTGCAAGTGTATAAAAGTGTGGTTGTGAATTTCAATATGAAAAATATGGCATGTTTTTCTATCCCATGGTTTTATTGTTTAGGGATTTATAATCGCTTCCACGTGTGCAATTATAAGAGAAAGGGTCGGCGATACATAGTCCTGGGATATCGCATTCTAAAATCGACCAAGCAGGAAGGATAGGTGCGTCCCCGAGGATTGGGGCGTGACAGTTCTTTAGTGTGCAACGTCATTTGCCAATTGCCGGTAGTTAGCGCGGTTGACATCTCCTATGTCGCATTGTCAAAATTATCTTTAGGTTCACATGGTAATGGGTGACATTGTACTTCCAATAGGAGCTGCGAAAGCTTATGAGGAGTGTATAGTCTATTCAAGAACACCCAATCGTTGCTAATGAAAAGGAGAGAGGTTAGCATGGTTTGTCTCTTACCCATTTCCTGTATAACCTTGCGAGTCAATTACCTAATAGCAATATATGATCACACAATCGACACACACCTCTTGTGGTAATCTACTTTGTAATATTACATTTTCTTTCCTGGGTTCCGGTTAAATCGTTTCGTGATTCTGGGTAGTATAAGAAAGGAATACCTGTGGATGATGGGGGTGCTAAACTCAGGAAGTCCCGTTTTCATTCCTAGGCAATAGCTAAAGGGCGAATGGTTATAAGAAGAGTGAAATTAACAATGCCTTTGCCTCTCCAATGCCTGCTGTTGTAATTAAAAAAAGGTACGTCCATGATGGGGTGCGAGACATTATTGAAAGGGTATGAAGTGAGAGGTATAAAAACCTCTTAGAAGACAACCGTTGGTGGTTGTTGTTGGCAGAAACTACGTTTAGAGAGAACGTACACTCCTTTCTCTCCCCTTTCCATCGAAGGCATTCCATTTCACTTTTTACGAAAACGATTTGCATTTATGCCGTGGAAATCGGGTGCTTTCCTCGTGATCGCATCCAGACTAACGTGAGGAAGTATTGTTCGTGATTTATTTGCAATTCAACGTTCGTTCCGAGGCCATTTGCTATTTGCGCATCGGAATCAGGTAAGTCGTCTTCTGCCGACATGAATTTCAACATTGGTATCAAAGCTCGGTCGTGATTTCTGCCTTGTTTTTCATCGAGTTTTTTCATTTACCATTTGACATTGAGATCAAGAGATTGCGTTCTACACTGTTTTTGATGTTTATTGGTCGGAATTGCAATATGAAAACTCGAATTCGAACCAAAGCGAAGAACGGGTTCGAGGTCGCGTGCATCTGTGAGGTTTTGGCCATTTTTTGAAATAATTTTTTTGTCAAAATTAATTTTTGAATATACAGGCCGAAAGAGCTCGTCGAGACGAGTCCGGCGATGGGTCGAGAGCTGCCGGGAGACGCCGGATGCGCCCACACGCGCGGCCAGAAGTCGCTACGCGTGGGCGCCACGCGCTTGAAGCGCTGGCGAAGCCAGCACGTGCGCCACACGCGCCGATCAGCGAACTGGCACGTGCCCGTGCACGCCAGCCGACGAAACGGCGCGTGGTGATGTCACCGTGACGTCATCCAATGGTCGATCGCCGGATGATGTCATCGATGATGTTAGTGCCGGCGGCAGTTGGCCGGTCGGTCATCGGCCGGCGACCCGACTCGAGATCCGACCTGGTTGACCCGACCCGACCTTTGACCGGTCAACGATCGGGTGGTCAAATCGGTCGGACCGGTCAGGAGCCATTTGGTTCACTGGCACGTGCGCCACACGCGCCGCGCACTCAGGCGGCGCGTGGGGGCACGTGCAAGCTTCGATTGGAGTGTGGTCGGAGGCGTTAGGTTCGTATGGATGTGCTCTACACTGTGGTATAATTATTTTTTAATTTTGAATTTTATAATTGTATAAAAATGCATAGGAAACCCTATGTACACGTATTTTTGGGGTTTAATGCATAGTTTATTCATTTGTAACTTGTATTTTCTTGTGATTTAGAAAATACAGTAACTAGCTTGTGTGCGAATGATGTTATATATGCTGTGTAGAGCTTGGTTCGATGATATCATGTATATATTTTAATATACTGGCAATTTTCTAGTTACTTGAAAATTCGAATAATGGTAGGAAATCCATTACATGTTGAATTGCGATTTTGATTATAGTTGAAGCATGATTGTTGTTTATATGTTAGTTATTATCATACTATGTTTTTTTTTTTTTTGGTATTAAGGAAAAATGTAGAAATTACATAAGGTCATGCAATTATTTTTCCTAATGGGAGTTCGTAGGTTGGTAGAATTGAAAGGAGTTCTCACCTAGAACTTAAAATTTGCGCAAATTAAACTAATTAATGATAATAGAACAATTGTACATAGAAGTTGATTGGGAACATAGTGAACTTTTGCTTTTGTGTCTTTTGTTGAATTATCATTAATTTAGTTTGTCTTTGCTGCAAATTAAATATGTGTGTTATTCTGTAAAGTGTGCTAGTATTGATTCTACGTTTATTATGTCAATGTGTTATAGCAATTGATTATGGCTTCGGCATCCAAGACCATTGTGGCTAACCTCAATAAGGGTGAGAAGCTAAACGGTGACAATTATGATATTTGGCACCAAAAGGTTTAGTACATCCTTGAGGAGTAAGAGGTTTTGGAAATCCTCAACCATACTAGGGATAAACCTGAGCATGGAGCTTCAGCTCAACACAGGAGAGATTTGGAAGCTTATCAAGCTTGGAAAAAGAAAAATAGCATTGCTCGCATCACGTTGCTGAGCTGTGTGCAAGATGATCTCATGTGTGAGTTTGAGAGTTATGACAAAACTCAAGCTATGTGGGTTGCCTTGAAAGATAAGTTTGGGGGTACATCTGCCACTAAACTAAGGAAACTTACCATCAAGTTTGACACATTCCGAAAGCGCCCAAACGTAACAATGAGGCAGCATCTTCGGGAGATGTCAAACATGATCCGTGAGCTGAAGTCGGCAGGGCACTCCCTTACTGATGAACAGTAAGTTTAGGCTGTTATAAGGTCTCTTCTTGACAATTGGGAGCATATGAAGATCAATATGACACAAATGAGAATATTGTCACCTTTGATGATATTGCGCGTTATTTGGAATTAGAGGATGAGCGCCTAGAGGCTGCGAGATCCTCTACCCATGCTTATGTTGCTGAATCGAGTTCGCGCAAAGCTTCAGGCTTTAAACGCAAGAGGAATCTTCAGTTCAACAATAAAGGGAAGAGGACTGATCAGGCACCCAAGAGGGCTAAGACCTTCCGACGCAAGAAACGTGGTGGGAAGAAGGACAAGGCCAAGATGGAGTGCCACAATTGTGGCAAGATGGGTCATTTTGCTCGTGAATGCACTGGGCCGAAAAAGGTACCCTATTACTCCATTACTTTGAGTAATGCTTTTGTTTCTAGTACTATAATATTTGTTGAATCTCATCCAATGTGGACTGTAAACTCAGGAGCAACAGACCATGTAGCTAGAGACCGAGAAGCATTTGTGGAGTATCGTCGGATACCGCCTGGAAGAAGATGGATATATGTTGGGAACAACTCAAGTGTTGAAGTGAAGGGAATCGGCACATGTAAATTAATCTTACGTGGTGGTCGAAACTTGTTCCTACATGATGTCCTTTATGCTCCAGATATTTGACGAAACTTGGTCTTTGTAATTGTTCTTCTTAGCTTAGGTTATGTATTGAATTTTCATGGTGATTGTATTGACATTTTGTATATAATAGTTTATTATGGTTCAGGTCATGTATCGAATGGTTTTATGGTGTTAGACATTGACTATGATCAGTACAATGTTAATGTTGATGGTTGTTTTTCTTTAATTGCATATTCTAATAACGTTGAGATTGATGCAAGTACTTGGCATGCTAGATTAGGTCACATTGGATTGCAAAGAATGCAAAGATTAGCTAAAGAAGGCCTTTTAGGGTCACTCACTAATATTAGTCTATTCGTATGTGAACATTGTCTGGCGAGAAAAACAACTAGAAAACCATTCGGTAAAGGGACTAGAGCTAAATTTCCATTGCATTTCATACATTCTGACATTTGTGGTCCTTTGAATGTGAGGGTGAGGCATGGAGCATCATATTTCATCACTTTCATAGATGACTTCACACGTTTCGGTTATGTCTTTCTGATCTCCCATAAGTCAGAAGCATTTGACTGTTTTAGACGATATATAGCGATGGTAGAGAATCAGTTGAACAAAATAATAAAGGCATTGAGAACCGATCGTAGACGTGAGTATCTATCGGAGCAATTCAAGGCTCTTTGTGATGAAAAGAGAATTGTATGACAATTGACTATTCCTGGTACTCCACAACAAAATGGGGTAGTTGAGAGAAGGAATAGAACTCTATTGGAAATGGTTAGGTCTATGATGGCGCAAGCAAATTTACCTATCTTCTATTGGGGAGATGCGTTTTTGACTGCTGCCTATATACTTAACCGAGTGCTCTCAAAATCAGTCACTTTCCACCCCTTATGAATTATGGACTGGTAGGAAACCAGACTTGAGTAGTCTATGTCCATGGGGATGTGTAGTTTATGTTCATGATTCTTCCAATAAATATGGCAAATGAGGTCCTAGAGGGAAGAAATGTATATTTATAAGATATTCTGAACACTCCAAAGGGTATATGTTCATAGGTGAACAAGCTGATGGAAGTGTAACCGAAATGGAGTCACGAGATATCACGTTCTTGGAGAACGATTTTCCTAGTAGATGTGAGATTGATAAGGACTTTCGATTATATGAGATGGAAGATCTTGATAACACACCCACTGATGTTGTAGAGGGAAATGAAGATTTACCTCAACACACAAGACCTAGTGGGAGTGTAGCATCGCCTGATGAATTGAATTCAAGAGAAATTCAATTGCGTAAAAGTAATCGTAAAAGTATTCCCCGTCGTTGTTTTGAGATTGAAGGGGAATTATTTATGATTGCTCAAAAAGACAATGCCGAGCCTAAAACTGTTCAAGAGGTTCTCTCGTCCTTTGATAAGGAAGAATGGAGAAAAGCTTTAGAAGATGAGATGGAGTCAATGAGGGCAAACCATGTTTGGGACTTGGTTGATCTACCATCCAATCGTAAGGCCATTGGAAACAAATGGGTCTTTAAGATTAAGCGTAGGGCGGATGGATCCATTGAAAAGTATAAGGCTCGCATTGTGGTAAAATGTTATACTCAACAAGAGGGTATAGACTATGAAGAAACTTTTTCACTAGTTGTAAGGTTGCCTCAATACGCCTTATTTTAGCCATCGTTCACATTTGAACCTTGAATTGCATCAAATAGATGTAAAGATGGCATTTCTCAATAGAAAATTAGATGAGGAAATTTATATGAAACAACCAATAGGTTTTATAGCTAAAGGTCAAGAGCATAAAGTTTGCAAGCTTCATCGCTCAATATATGGCCTTAAGCAATCATCTAGACAGTGGTATCTTCGTTTTCATCGAGCAATAATAATTTTTGGTTTCATGATGATCGAAGAAGATCACTATGTATATATCAAGCGGTCCAAAGATAAATTTGTGATTTTATCACTTTATGTGGACGATATTCTGTTAGCTGGAAATGATAAGGTTTTGGTTATCACCATAAAAGAATGGTTGTCCTCCAATTTTGAGATGAAGGACATGGGAGAAGCTGCTTATATATTAAGAGTTAAGATCGAAAGAGATCGATCGAGGAAACTTCTTACTTTATCACAAGAGTCCTATATTATGAAGATTCTTGAGCGTTTCAATATGCAGCGTTGTAATCCCATTGATACCCCTGTTATGCAAGGTGAAGGTCTAAGTACTGAGATGTGTCCTAAGACTCTAGAATAAATTAAAGTGATGGAAACTGTTCCTTACGCTAGTGCGGTCGAAAGTTTAATGTATGCTATGATATGTACTTGACCCGACATATGTTATGCCGTGGGATTGGTGAGCCGATATCAATCAAATCCCGGTCAAGCACACTGGCAAGCAGTAAAGAGGATTCTAAGATACTTGAAGGGCACCATGGACTATCGACTTTGTTACCAAGGGAATGATTTACATATATTAGGCTATTCAGATGCCGATTGGGGTGGAGACCTGGATGAGCGTAAATCGACTTTTGGATATGCGTTCTTGCTCAATGGAGGTGCGATTTCTTGGAATAGCAAGAAATAGACATGCATGGCCTTGTCTATGATGGAGGCAGAATTTATTGCATGTTCCGCCACAGTGCAAGAAGTAGTATGGCTAAAACGTTTCTTGAAAAATTTAGCCATTGTCACTGAAGTTCCAAGACAGGTAACAGTTTATTGCGATAGTCAAGCAGCCATTGCCTATGTGAAAGATCCCAAGTATCATGGAAGGACAAATCACATTGACATAAAGAATAACTTCATCAGAGATATTATAGCGCATAAAGAAGTGATCCCGCAATACATTTCAACTAATAGAATGGTTGCTGCTCCATTTATGAAGGCTATTTTTAGAGACATATTCTTAACCCATAGGATGTCACTAGGATTGTGTAGAATGTGATATTTGTTATTGTAGAGGATCATTGGTTTATGTATTTGTGGATAGATGTATTGTACTTGTTTGTTTATTAGTGATTTGATGTTTTATCAATAAGTACAAATCCATTATGAGACTAGCACAAACACACATGTATTATTGAAAAGTATGTCAGCAGGCAATGATTGGCTCACTCACACGAGCAATCGCCTCAAGTGCTTTAGATAGCACGTTGAGATGAGACTTTATGTACAAATAAATGCTGAAGAGCAAGTCTGGTACATAAAATATATCGCCTTGATTGGAGTCAAGATGATGTCTGTGATTTGTTTATAATAAGACCAAATATGATAGTCCCACAATCATGTATACTTGAAAGATGCCGGATGCGAGTGCTTAATTGGGCACTATAGAAAGTGAGCTGATATAGCACTCGAGCTAAACATGAGTATATGAGAAGCACGTGACTATGTTTAGGCTAAAATCTGTATAGTGGATATATTTAATAAGTGACATACACTCTTATAGAAAGAGTAATCCAATATAGCATGTAATTCATACTATATGTGCATTGTACGACCAATAAGGGAAGATGAGTAAAATTATCCCTATTTACTCATCGTGTGAGTCCTTGAGGTAATTTGTATTTTACCTCAATTTTGTGCCATATGTTACTTCTGACTATGTTCTCGAAGTGAAATATCAATGTTGCAAGACACTGATTTTCCCCCTCTTGTTAAGGAAAGTTCTAAACTCTCGTTCCCTGCTACAGAAGAGTTTATTAGATCCAATCATGCAAAAGCTATTGGAATCTTGTTCGGAATCCCATTCAGAATTCGCTCAAAAATGTTCTCATCCTTATGGGAAAATTCTGAATTCTTTGTTCGCATTCCCTTCAAAAGAAATGAAGACATATTTTCAAGTCATACTCACTGTCCCCATTTCCCTGTAAAAATCCTCACTTCGAAGTTTGCCAAACCTATCAATGTTATTGCTCTCATTGATACTGGAGCAAGTTGTTCCATCCTAGATACTGAAGTTCTGCCTGAAGAATTCTGGACTCCTTACATTCGATACTTCAATTCTGCTTCAGGAGATACTTTCTCCATGAATGTCAGAACCACTCCAGTCACTATCTAGTTTTTTCCTCAGTGTTCTATAACCACAAAGATTTTTGGATCAAACCTTCCCAATAAAGATCTGATAATTGGGTGGGATATCATGACCCAAATCCCTCAACTTTGAATCATTCCTGGAAAATGTCTTAGATATAAAGATCAATTCTCTGAGTTTGTCAATATTTAGAGACTTTTTTCCATTCAGATGAGTTTATTAGGTCCATTCGTGGTATTACCATGGTCTCGTTTTTGATACTATCCATTCCATGCGCTTGATAGGTGAATCCAGAGCTGAGAAGATCTTTTTCACATCATGACCACACAGCCAGAGTCTAAGCAACCAGAAATCCTCGAAGCACCCGTTTCTCTTATTCCTTCTTCTTCAACTCCTTCAGAATTTCGTGTTTCCAATGCTTCTAAGATAGATTATCTTTATGAAGTCTCTCTTAGCGATGAAACCAAGATTTCTGAAACCCAACTTCCTCTCATGAATCCTTACTCAGCTTTTACTAAACCCAACTCGTCATTTTCACCTATTCGCTCCATCCGCCAGCTTATTCACCAAACCCCAAAGCAAGTAAAAGAGTACGTTCAGTCCTCTAAATTCGACCAGCATCCTATTCCTGCTACGGAAAAGGAGTACTTTGTTACTCTCCAGATCCCTCCAGAATTTCCCAGACAATGGGTCCAACAAGGATATTCTCATGTCCATTATGGAGCTGTCCGTCTTGCTCTCACTTTCCATGGTCGTAAAGGTTTGCCAGTTGTGGCAAAAATTGCGTTGTTGGACACCAGGTTTTTACAATACCAGCATGCTTGCATTAGTACTGTTCAAACTACTTTGAATGCTGGAACAGTCTTCGTGACTTTGTATCCAAACTTCAATATCACTTTATCAGACCCCCAGCTACTCTCTTTTCTTAAAGTTCAAGTTCAGCTTACTGGAGCCCCCCAAACTGCTGAATCTGTAGCTGTAACCCTACATTACCAGATGGTTTACTGAGTGCAGAATCATGCCCTTGACCTCAACTTCAACAATGGTAATGAAGACGCATTGTTCATCTCAATGCAAAATGACCAAGCATCCTGCATCCATGTTCCTAGATAGATTCCGAAGGATACGTTGGCCAAGCTCCTTCCAGAGACTTGGATCACCAACTACGAAAAGCTACATCAGCATAACAAGCCTTTTCAATCCACGGACTCAGAGTTTGTAAGGAAAAAAGATGGAATTGTTTCCATCAAATTTGGCAAAGAGAAGGAAGAAAGTCATTCTATCTTCCAACTAATTTTGTCAAGTGTAGCAATATATATCGACGATATTCTGCTCTACAGTCCTGATGAACAGTCACACTGTCAACTCCTTGAGCAATTTGCAGAAATCGTGAAAAAGCATGGCATTATGCTTTCTCAAAGGAAAATGAATATTGCCCAGACAGAGATTGAATTTTTTGGTATGCACCTCAACAAAGGTACATATTATCCAGGACCACATATCGCTCAAGAATTACTGAAGTTTCCTGAAGACAACTTCACAACAAAACAAGTTCAGCAATTTCTTGGGATAATCAATTATCTCAGGGATTTTGTCCCAAATATTGCAAAGCTCCTGATTCCTTTGCAATCCATGCTGAAAAAGAACTCCCCACCTTGGGGAAAAACTCAAACTAAAGCAGTCGCTGAGCTTAAGGAGATTATGCAGAATCTCCCACCATTACATATACCATCAACAGGTAAAAGAATTCTTCAAACTGATGCCAGTGATGAATACTGGGCAGCCGTCCTGTTCGAAGAAATTGATGGTAAGAGACTCCTTTGTGCTCACAAAAGTGGAAAGTTTTCTCAAGCTGAAATGCACTACCATTCCACTTTCAAAGAGATACTTGCAGTAAAAAATGGAATAAAGAAGTTTGAGTTTCATCTCATCGGCCATCACTTTTTGGTCGAGTTAGACATGGCATCTTTCCCACAGATGATCAAGTTTAAACAGAAGTAGATTCCAAACCCTCAACTGCTTTGATGGGCTGAATGGTTCTCAAAATATTCTTTTGAAACCAAACACATTCCTGGAAAAAAGAATGTGCTTGCTGAATAAAGTTCGATTGTTATAAGAGAAAGATCGGATCAGATGATGTTATCAAACCCATTAGAATCCTTTCTAAACGATTTGGGTACTCAGGAACCTGGACCTGCTACTCAACAACTTGATCGTGTCATTCCAGAGAAGCGGATTTTGTTCCCAATTGAACACACTACTCCTGAGACTGAATCAGATTCAGTATCTCTTTGCTCTTCTTCATCTTTCTCCATTCCTACAGTCGACTCTCTCCCCATTGCACCAGTAACTTCATCAATATATATTCATGGCTGACCCTCCTGATGATGAAATGGAATCAAACTATTTTGAGCCAGAAAATGTTCAGACAAACAATTCTGCTTAGCATGTATCCATAGCATCAAAACAGTTCTTCACCATCGATGATATTCCTTATCATAAATGGCCACAAAGACTTGAAGACTTTCATACTTGGTTGAATACTCAGTCCATCACCAACCGTGATATGAATGATGCCCTTTACAACTTTGTTACAAGGTTCACAGGCAGCCTCAAACTTTGGTGGCAATCAATTTCTGAACAGGACCAGATTCATTTCCTGATGTCATCAAATTTCGGCCATGCCATCACTATGTTGACACCTAAATTTTGGCGATCCATTTAGTCATTTATCGCATTAAAAAATTAGGGGTTAATTTTATCCCTAAAAAAAATATATATTGCATAGCATATAGATTTAGGTGCATTTGTTTTTAATTTGCATTTTTTACATTTGTTTATTGGACCGATGGTGGATGGGTCGAATTGGTAGTTTTGAATTTTAAATTAACAGGTCGGACTAAGCCCATGAAAAATACAAATTGGCCCAAGCCCATTTTCTGAAATTGAGATTTGAAATGAGGATCTTTTGGAATTTGAGAAAATCGGATTGTGATCTTATCTTTAAAAATCAGTAGAAAATATTTAGGAGATAAGGAGAATAAAAAGATTTTTGTAATCAAGAGGTTATAGAAATCTTCGAAATATCCTACGAAAATCACATTTTTTCATGCTTATAAAAGGCCCGTGTACGGTAAAGCAGGGGGGTTCTCTTTGTCGAAAAAGAAAAAAGAAGAGCAGAAAAAGGAAGAAAAAACTGCAGAAAAAAGAAAAGGTCAGCAGGAGAGTGACGAGAGAGAGAGAGAGAGAGGGGAAAAGGTAAAAGTAAAAAGGCAGAGGTGATTTGACTCCTACTGTTCATCGTCTCCCCAATCTCGCTGCCCACGTTGCTGTTCCATCTGCGACTACCCAGAGCTCCTTCGTCTCACCGCGCGATTACCGCCGTTCACTGCACCGCGCCATCACCGCCCTCTGCTCAGTCCTCGCACTCACTCGGAGCCTGATCTACCGCGCCGGAGCCACTCCTCACCCGCTGCCGCTGCAACTCGCGAGACCCGACGCTCCACCCTCTGCGAGTAGGCCCGAGCCGTGCCACAGCCGAGCCGCCTTCCCCACGGTTCGTAGGAGTAAAGTAAATCTCCCATTACTTTACTCGGGTTTCTAATCGACCCACCAAAAATATATTAGTGGCGACTCCTAATTGAAAATCAATTGCATGTTAAGAACTTGAATCTAAGTTGCGAATTGGTATGGGCTTGAGAGAGCCCGAGTTAAGCTTAAAGACTTAGTAATCCATTAACCTAGTTTTAGGTGATTCACACCCGAAAAATTTGGGTCGCGACAGCTTGGTGACTCCGCTGGGGACTTGTGTTAAAACACTTAGTGGACTTAGGCCAATTTTTCTTTTTCTTTTAAAATGTTTTTGTTTGGCAGCAAGGATCCCAGGTACGTCCCTAACATTTCTTAGGTGTTAAATATTCTTGCAGATGGGAGGTATAAGGGGAGTAGTCTATGCTAACCTCTGTCTTGCAGGTTGGAATGTGGGATTAACGATTTATTTTTCTATGATTAGAAGTATTGTTTGCATTTAAACTGTTGTGCATGTCTTATTGTTTTTAGCACTACACTATTGCACACACAACCTGTGGCCGGACCTGGGCTACGATAGGATTTCTAGGATGGTGTTGAGAAGGATACTTCCTCCAAAGCGAGACTGCTATGTAGAGGTTGACCTTCTCTTCCTCGAAAGTCTTTTCATGGTGTCGAATGTGTTTGTCCATATCCGCGAGACTGCGTGACTATTGGACATTCCATTCGACTGAGCCAGAGTTAGGGAGACCTGACACGTTAATGCAAGACTGCAACGGTCAGATCATCCTCTTAGCTCCACTTTGTTAAGCCATTTAGATAGAAATCGAGTCTCACATTTCATGCGTGTGTCTATGTGCTTGTCATTCCTTTTGGTGAAAGTAAGTTGTCTAAATTCTTACTTCGCAATTTACTTACTTTAGTGCAATTTTGTCGGTCCATGACATTAGGTTTCGTCGCGTCTTGTTTTATATGCTATGGGGAGGACCGACGTACAATTCATTTCCACTCCCAAAAAAAGAGCTCAAAATGTGGCTGGATCAGTTAGATCAAGAGGGCCAGAGGTATGTGAAGACTAGGATTGCCCGACTTCTCCCACTATTGGAGATCAACATCCACTCTAGTGTGATACAAGCACTCCCTCACTTCTGGTGTCCACAAACTTCCACATTCATATTTGGTGAGTACGAATTGACTCCAACACTAGAAGAATATAGTGTTGCCATTGGAATGCCCCTGGAAAAGGAGCTTGTTAGATCACCTATCGGTATAGATTCTATTTCTGAATTATCACAGTTTTTAGAAATCGAAGCCGAAGGAGTAAGGAAAGTTGTCAAAGCCAATTGTTTTGCATGCCCATTTTTGTTTTCGGAAAAATGTTTTGCAAATCAATCAATGATTTCAAAAGCTAGGATCTTCATGTTAGCATTTTTCGGGCTAATTGTTTTTCCTTATCGAATAAATGCCATTAATCCTTCGATTTCATGGGTGTTTAATCGTGTTTGTGACAACTTAAATTATGTCAGTATGGTTTTAGCTGAAACATTTTTGTCATTAAATCGTTTCAAACAAAATGAAGAAAAGACCATGTGTGCCCTCCCCGAACTTTTACAAATATGGTTTTTCTCCCACATAAGAGGATTTGGGCACCTCATGAAACAATTTAAGATTGATGATTTTAGGCACCCCATACAAAAATTTGCAGTCTTAGAGCGTTTTTCTCCAAATAAACAGTACGCTCGTTGGATTAATTTTTTGAAAAATCCTAATCCTAAGGCATTCCTATGGCATACTAAATGGTTCCGAATTGAAGAGGCTCGTTTCTCACACAAGCATGATGAGCCCATCTCGTTGCTGGGTCTTTCTGGTGCGACTTCTTATTACCCATATAGGGTGGCCCACCAGTACAAAACTCTTCAAGAAGTTCCTCCACCACTCAAGATAGAGATGTTCCAGGTTCGTTTTGTTCAAACAGACTATAACTACTTCAACGAGATCCAGATGATCATTGCCGCATGGAATGAATGCCACCCAGAGAAGATTTTGGTGCCCAAAAGACTGAAAGGGGAAGAGGAACTCCACCATGCGTCGGCATTCTACATTCAACAACATTGGATTCCTACAGCCTTACGTCCAGTAGTTCCTGATGTGACTGAGAAGCCCACTTAGTGAGCACAAATTGAGCATCTTAAGCGGAAAGTGGAAATGATTGAAGCTGAAAATAAGAAGCTTCGCAAGGCATTGGAATCCCGAAAGCATATAAAATGAGATCTTTTGAATTTTGATTCTTAGTCCGATGTCTAGGGAGTTTGATTTCGATTTTCAATTCAATGTTTTTAGTTCAATGTTTAGGGACTTGAATTTCAATTCTTAGTCCATTGTTTGGGTTAATGTTTCTAGTGAATTTTGAATAAAATCGGGCGATTAGACCGTTGTCATGGGCCATTTTCTATCCTATCACTGGTTCTTACATTACCTCCTTTTCACCTTAGGTAATAATGGATCCTCCGCGCTCTCCCATTATTACACGATCAAAGGCTAAAATGGCCGACCAAAGCGAGATGCGCGATCGCATGTCCTCCGTGGAAGATCAACTCAAACAGTTGGCCGCTTCCCTGCAGCTTGTAACAGCTCAACTTCAATCCCTCCAAGTGAACCCGATTCCTCCACCCGCTCTCCCCGAGATAGTAGTCCCGAGGCAAGCAAATAGGGCCCAAATGAGTGATGATGAAATGCCCGAACTAGAAGATGACATGGTTCTCAAGACAAATCAAGATGAGCGCGTTGCAAAGCTGGAAGATAAGGTAAAACAGCTGCAGGAGTCTCAAAGCTCACTCCCGTTTGACCTCTTGGTCTATGAGAAGGTTAAAATGCCAAGCAAGTTTAAAATACCGGAGTTCGAGAAGAATGACGGGACATCTTGTCCAAAGTCTCATTTGCAGATGTACCATGTGCGCATGGCCTAGCACATCAAAAATGAGCCTCTTATGATCCAATCGTTTCACGCAAGTTTGACCGGGCCCGCACTAAACTGGTACGTGATGAAGAACATAAACCTCCTCGAAGCCTGGAACGAAGTGGCGGACGCGTTCCTCAAACAGTACAAGTTCAACATGGACATTGCACCTTCCCGAGAAGACCTGGAGCGAATGGAAAAGAAAATGAGCGAGTCATTTAAAGAGTATGCTGTGAGATGGAGAAACCTCGTAGCTCAAATCACTCTTGAGCCTACCAACAAGGAGTTGATGAAGTTGTTCGTCAAGACTCTCCTGTCTGAGTTCCGTACCCGAATGGCTAGCACGTACGTCGAGAGCTTCAACCAACTTATTCCGGTGGGTGAGCAAATCGAGATTGGGCTAAGAGATGGATGGTTCAATGAACCGACCCATCAAGGCAAAAGGTTCACAATGAAAAAAGACCAAGAACCTAGTGCGGAAGTCAATGTTGCGTATGCACAATCTAGCAAGCCTCCAATTGCTCATGTCCCTAAGAATCAACAAGGCGGTGTCCGTCCGACCGTGCCTCGGCAGTTTTCTAGAAGGCAGTTCACTCCTCTTCCTGGCTCCCTGTCCCAGGTCTGGAAGGTCCTACAAAAGAAGGGGTTGCTGTCCTACGAGCCAAAGCGACCCAATGCTGAAAAATTTTCTAACTACGACCCCTCCAAGAAATGCGAGCATCATATGGGGGAAGTAGGACATTTGACTGATGAGTGCATAACCTTGAAGCACAAGGTCCAAAACTTATTAGACACCAAGGTGTTTGCCTTTAATACCGGTCAGCTGAATCCTCTACTTGAGCATGAGGATAGAGTGAATGCTATTTTAGAACATGACGCCGGTCGAATCAAGAACTCGAAGATGCACATGATGGACACTTTGGGGCAACCAAATGATGAATGTGATGGCATGGGCGAGCCGACAACCCCGGAGACGGAAAACCTTGATGATGTGTTGGAAGGGGTTACAAACTTGTTTGACGACCTCATCATAGGAGCCATTGATGAAGGACCTCCTAAAGAGATGGGCCTTGGCCCACAAGAGTAACCTTTTTACTGCTTTTGCACATTCCCCTGCGTGGGAATTTTTATTATTTTTTGAGAGATGTTTTCAGTTTTTTTTTTCTTTTAGTGATTAAGTGTTGCATTTTTTCCATCCAATAAATGTAATCGATTGATGAATTTCAATGAAATTACAAGTTTTATTTTGAGGGCATGATGAGGTACACCAAACCAGCCCAGTGATGATATCCAGACGATAAAAGAAAAGAAAGATCCAAGGAGAATTCTGAGGCCTGGGCTTCATCATGCTTTCTCATGTCAAAATATTTCAAAAAATGCTTTTCCAAATGCTTTTCAAAGAAAAAAATTCAAAAAAATAAAACTTGATTTACTCTGTTTGTCTTTTTGACCCACCTACTTCATGTTTCAGGGACGGTCTTATAGCATGCGAAGGTGTGAAAATGGTTCGATCCAATTCCAGATTCTAGGGGCAAGTTTGCTCCAAATTGCAGCGGCCCATATGTGGTGAAGAAGGTATTCCCTAGAGGTGCCTTGATCCAGGCAGAAATGGATGGTCGTGAGTTTTTCACTCATGTTAATTCTGACACTGTCAAGAAGTATTATTCATGATAGAATTTGCCATGTCATGTTTTGAACTGCGAGCATTTCTATGATGAATAAATTGCCTCAATGAGTTGAATTGTTCAAGTCTGTTGCAAATCTTGCATGTTTTCCATTATGAATTGTGTGAGATAAATTGGACGTGTCAAATGAGATACTTCAAGATGATGAAAGGCGAACCTTATTTCATACACTGTTTCACACACTAACCCCCAGTGAGTCGTGTGAAAAATTCCATGCTCGCGAGGAAGAGGGCTATCTCGCAAAGGGTACGTCAACCAAGGTGATGAGATGCATTCTTTTCTCTATCCCAAACACTACAGGTGATCCATTGCTCAACCCCTTTGAGCCCCATACACTTATGGAGATTTTTTTTTAAAAATTATCCTTGTCAAGAATCATCCCACACTAGGGCAAATTTAAAATGAATGGTAGGAATCTTTTTGCTCACACTTGCATCAATCTTCGAGCATCGCTTTTGCAGTGTAACTTACGCGGTAATTCAAGTGCCTTAGGATGACGAAGAGCAATTCTTTCTTTATCCTACACACTTTTGACTATTGCATAGCCCACTTGAGACTATAAATTCATTTCATGTCAAACCCAGTTGGTGATCATCCCCTACACTGGGGCAAGATGAAAGACAATCATTCAAGTAGCATGGTCTAAAATGCTCATAAAAGAAGACTGTGTAAGTCCAAAGAGAAGAAATGTAAAATAGGGGCATAAAAAAGCAGTGTGCCTAGTAAAAGCAAGGCCAATGCCCAGAAAAAAGAAAAAAAAATCAAACTCTTGAAATAGTGAGTCGTATCCCTAATAAGGCGATACTAAAAAATGCTGTCACAATTAATGGAGTTGTGATATGAAAAAAAAAATCTTTGACAGTGGAGAAGGAAAGTGGTGGAAATGTCAGGATGATCACCAACTTTAACCCCCCTAAACACTTTTTTTGAGCCTAATAATCCTTTCGTTTCTCAACCCATGAACCCAGCCTATGTTACGTCCCTTACAAAGTCTCTTCAGATTATGGCACTCGAATTAACGTATGAGTTCATATGTTTATAAGCATCACTCGAAGAAGTGCGAGCAAGATTATTTCTTTGTCATTTTGCAGGGTTCTTGACTTGTAAACCCGGAGATGATTACAAGATTGTTCATTCAATAGCCTTGACTCAAAGAGTCCCTTTGTTAAGCCATTGACCAAGCCCACATTATGGTCCCTGTTAAAGACCTCTCAGATTGGTAAGATCGTACCGCTTGTGAGAATACTCGGACCCATGTCGATATGATGAAATTGAGTGATTCGCATAAAATAGACATTCTAAATGAGAGTGAGTGAAAGTCCTTTCTAACCGAAAGTCTCTCATTTAGTATTCTTAAGAAATCCATGTCGTGAGTGAAGATTGTCTTGAATGATAATTCTCTCCAGTGGAAATTTGGGTGATGCAAAGGTCATTATGCATAAACCCCGATTGAGTTGATGAAAACCTCACCGAATTTTGAAATGTGCATTCTAGAGTAGCTTAGATTGTCTATCTCTTTGATGAATGCATATTAGTTTTTGCTCTAAATCATGTCTAACAGATAATGTTTTCTCAAAGACCCAAGAGCTCCTGATATTCAGGAGGTGAGAGGCCTCCACAGGATATCTAAGTTCCAGAAGACATATCCCAAAGAATCAGAGATATCATCAGGTAAGTATATCTCTACCCATTCTTCACACTTGACTCGGTTAAGCTGTCCTTTTAAATTGACCTGGCGTGCTTTCGTAGCCCAGAGTCCTTTTATATTGACTTGGCGTGCTTTCGTAGCCCAGAGTCCTTTTATATTGACTTGGCGTGCTTTCGTAGCCCAAGGCCCATCTTTATTGACTCGGCGTGCTTTTGTAGCCCGATGTCCCTTTATAATGACCTGGCGTGCTTACGTAGCCCAGAGTCCCTCTTTATCGACTCGGCGTGCTTTTGTAGCCTGATGTCCCTTTAAATTGACATGGTGTGCTTTCGTAGCCCAGAGTTCCTCTCTTTATTGACCCGGCGTGCTTTTGTAGCCCGGTGTCCTTTTAAATTGACCTGGTGTGCTTTCGTAGCCCAGAGTCCCTTTCATTGACCCGGCGTGCTTTTGTAGCGGGGTGTTCCTTTTCATGACCTGGCGTGCTTTCGTAGCCCAGAGTCCCTCTTTATCGACTCGGCGTGCTTTTGTAGCCCGATGTCCCTTTATATTGACCTGGCGTGCTTTCGTAGCCCAGAGTCCCTCTTTATCGACTCGGTGTGCTTTTGTAACCCGATGTCCCTTTATATTGACCTGGCATGCTTTCGTAGCCCAGGGTTCATCTTTATCGACTCGACGTGCTTTCGTAGTCCGATGTCCATTTATATTGACCTAGTGTGCTTTTATAGCCTAGAGTCCCTTTTAATCGACACTCGATGGAGTTGTCCCCAAAGATTTTTCCTAGATTGCAACGCTGGGCGACCGAAGAATGGTTTGGGTCCTAGCCAAGCAAAACCTCGTTTAGGCGACTGTAGAATGGTACGGGTCCTAGACAACATTTATTGCTCTAACAGGCGACCGTAGAATGGTACGGGTTCTAGAAAAGCAATTTCCCCATTTAGGCGACCGTAGAATGGTACGGGTCTTGAAAAATCAATTTTCCGTCAAGGCGACCGTAGAATGGTACGGGTCCTCGACAACACCTATTCCCTATTTTAAGCGACTGTAGAATGGTACGGGTCCTAGAAAGTGAATCCCCGTTTAGGCGACCATAGAATGGCACGGGTCCTAAACAAAACCTATTCCCTATTCAGGCGACCGTAGAATGGTACGGGTCTTGGAAGGTAAATCCCCGTTTAGGCGACCGTATAATGGTACGGGTCCTAGACAAAACCTATTTCCCTATTCAGGCGACGTAGAATGGTACGGGTCCTGGAAGGTAAATCCCCGTTTAGGCGACCGTAGAATGGTACGAGTCCTAGACACAATCAAACACTGTCATACTGGGCGACCGTAGAATGGTGCGAGTCTTGGGAAAGCAGCCTCTTTACAAAGCCATGTTACTATTCTGGGTGACCATAAAATGGTACGGGTCCTAGACATGTAACACCAACTATCTTGAATCACTCTACCCTCTTTGAATGTAAGTTATTCTAGGTAAGTTCCTTTACCATTTGCATACAAATTGCATTCCAAAATTTCGACATCTCAGTCTAGATCTGGATGTCTCAATTCTCTTCGTTGAATGTTTCACTCTAGATGTGAATGTTTTTCGACCTTTCTCGTTATACTTAGTCTAGATCTAGGTATTTCGAGTTTCTAAAATCGTGACATCTCTGTCTGGACCTGGATGTCTTGATTATTTTCATTCAAACATTTCACTCTGGATGTGAATGTTTGTCAATCCTTCTGGATTTAGGTATTTTGAGATTTTCAAAAATCTTGACATCTCAGTCTGGATCTAGATGTCTCAATTTTTTCCGTTGAACATTTCACTTTGGATGTGAATGTTCTTACCTGTTACGCTTTTCAAGGAACTTGAGTGAGAGTTGGGTACTTGTGGAGTAAATAGGGATTTATCATGTACCTCAAGATGCTTTACCGCACTAATTGGTAAGTAATTGTAGGTACGTTCTTTCCTTTGACATCATGCATTTGCATTAGCATTTCCATGCACCATATGAATTGCTTTCTTTTTTAAAAAAAATAATGGGATACATTTCCCGACAAAAATCATTTAGTGCATGTGCATAGTCAAAATTTAGGTCTCAATTTATCTTTGAAGGCAACCTCTACGAGCTCACCTTCAAAGAGGGGCAGCTGTTGACACCTAAATTTTGGCAACCCATTTAGTCATTTATCGCATTAAAAAATTAGTGGTTAATTTTATCCCTAAAAAAAAATATATATTGCATAGCATATAGATTTAGGTGCATTTGTTTTTAATTTGCATTTTTTGCATTTGTTTATTGGACCGGTGGTGGATGGGTCGAATTTGTAGTTTTGAATTTTAAATTAACAGGTCAGACTAAGCCCATGAAAAATACAAATTGGCCCAAGCCCATTTTCTGAAATTGAGATTTGAAATGAGGATCTTTTGGAATTTGAGAAAATCGGATTGTGATCTTATCTTTAAAAATCAGTAGAAAATATTTAGGAGATAAGGAGAATAAAAAGATTTTTGTAATCAAGAGGTTATAGAAATCTTCAAAATATCCTACAAAGATCACATTTTTTCATGCTTATAAAAGGCCCATGTATGGTAAAGCAGGGGGGTTCTCTTCATTGAAAAAGAAAAAAGAAGAGCAGAAAAAGGAAGAAAAAACTGCAGAAAAAAGAAAAGGTCAACAGGAGAGTGACGAGAGAGAGAGAGAGAGAGAGAGAGAGAGAGAGGGGAAAAGGTAAAAGTAAAAAGGCAGAGGTGATTTGACTCCTACTGTTCATCGTCTCCCCAATCTCGCTGCCCACGTTGTTGTTCCATCCGCGACTGCCTAGAGCTCCTTCGTCTCACCGCGCGATTACCGCCGTTCACTGCACCGTGCCATCACCGCCCTTTGCTCAGTCCCCGCACTCACTCGGAGCCCGATCTACCGCGCTGGAGCCATTCCTCACCTGCCGCCGCTGCAACTTGCGAGACCCGACACTCCACCCTCCGCGAGTAGGCCCAAGCCGTGCCATAGCCGAGCCGCCTTCCCCACGTCGACGTAGCCGCGACCGCCGTTCAGCCCTCGCCCTACCTTCGACGCATCCACCCGACGACCCGCAAAGCACACCTCCACGGCCCGACGCCATCTCAGCCGCGAAGCCGTCGCTTCGCTCATGATTCGGAGCCCAGGCCTCTGCCATCGTCAATCAGCAGCTCGCAACCTCAGCGGACCTTCCCCGACGCCATCAAATACGACGGCCTGCACAGCCTCGTCGCCCCCAGCAGCCCGAGTAGCACATCTCACGCCCGAGCGACACCCGACCTCCGTTCTGAGTCTCCTCGCCGGAGCTCCTCACCATGCACCCGCTGTGCCCCCGCCGGTGCTTTGACGCCGGCCATCCTTCGCCCGGTGCCGTCCACCATTGTTGCCTTTTTTTTTTTTTTAATTTCCTTTTAGGTGATTTACTTTTTATCCTTTTATTTTTATTTATTTATCTAGTTATTTTAAGTGCTGTCATTTTTGCTTAAGTTAGAACATGGGATGTCAATTTTAATTATTTGTATAGTTTAGGCATTATCCTTAAGGTTTTGCCCAAAACTATATAATTATTAATTTGGTCCGTAAGACGTTGGATCATTTGTTTAATTATATTAATTTTTGGGCATTTTGTTGGTAATATTTTAAGTGTTGAATCAATATAACTATTAATTTGATCCATAAGAATTCGGATCAGATTTTTAGTTATTTTGATCTTTTTGTCGTGATAATTAGGGTTAGGATAATCGTTAATTTGACCTGTGAGACAACATGTTATTTTTTCGATTATTTTAATCCTTTATTTGATTGAATATCTTGATTGTTTAGATTTAATGTTTAGTTGATAATTGCTTGTTTTTTTTTTAAACCACTAAAAAATCTAAAAATATTTGAATTAGGATTCAGTTTGTTTTGGAATATTTCTTGTTATCTTGCATATCTAGAATAGGGATTTTATTCCGAATTTAGAAAATATAAAAAAAAAAAACAAAAAAAAAAGTGCATTCATTTAGGTTGTTAGTTTTATCATTATTTGAATTGCATGTGAAATTTTAATTTCGAAATTAATATAAAAACACAAAAAAAATCATCATGCGTATATCATGTTGAATTAGGGCATTCTTTGCATGTCATTGCATATTAGATAAATTGCATGTTAGATTAAGATAATATCTTAGTTTAAATTAGGATTTAATGTGACTTGATCCTTAGTTTAAATTAGATAGAATTTTAATCTAGCTAGGTCATTTTTGCATAGAAATATCAAATGCACGTCATTTAGTTTTCATTAGGTTCATTTAATTAGAACTTCATCGTCATTAGACTAAGTCATTTAATAAATGTCGCATGACATATAACCTGCATACTAAATTGTATGTTGCGTGCCATTTTAGTTGAAATAATTTTGTATGTCATTGCATTGCGTTGCATGTCATTAGAATTAGGTCATTTAGATTGCATTTAATTATAGCATTTCTTCATGTCATATAGTTTAGGTCATGCTGCCATGTCATATTAGATTATTAGCATGCATCGCATGATTTTCATTAAGAAAAGCGAAAACAAAAATTGGGTAATTGCGTGTTAATTAGAAATCATATCTAAGATTGTTGATATGGATTTTAATTTAACATTGTAGATGCTTGCTTTTGTTGCTTTGAGGTAAGTCCTGCATTATTTAAGTGCTTTCTTAAGTGTTAAATTGGTGGTATGCGCACACGTATGATCACCTTGCATGTTAGGAAGTTAAATTAAAATCAATTCAATTGCCAAACATTTTTTTGAAAATGAAATAAAAAGGTACCGAAAGGGCACTAGGATAGTCTGGTGTAACCAAGTCCCCGAACTCATAAATCTCTGGTTCGTAGGAGTAAAGTAAATCTCCCGTTACTTTACTCGGGTTTCTAATCGACCCACCAAAAATAGATTAGTGGCAACTCCTAATTGAAAATCAATTGCATGTTAAGAACTTGAATCTAAGTCGCGAATTGGTATGGGCTTGGGAGAGCCCGAGCTAAGCTTCAAGATTTAGTAATCCATTAACCTAGTTTTAGGTGATTCACACCCGAAAAATTTGGGTCGCGACACACTATCTTATATCATGTCTTTGTGGGAAAACCTACTGATCTCATAGAGATGAAAATAAGAGAATTTTTCGAAAGAAAATGCTGCTCCCTCCATAAGAAACATCTTGATAAGCATTATCGAGTGATGCTTCAGCTTTTTTACCAAATTGGCGCAGATCCAAATTTAAAGCACGTTCTCCTTACTTCCATCCCTAATGAACTATCCCAGATGGTTGAAAGATCCTTTTTTGGAAAACAAAGGAGAGTACAAGATATTCCCTTGGGAGAAATACAACAAGAAGTCCATCTGTGCCTAGAAGAATTATGCTTAAAGCGCCAGATGGTCCGTACATACATCATAGATGACAAACGCCTTGAATCAGCTTGCTCTCACTAGAAGTTAAAAATCAAATGCTCCAAGCAAGACTGTGATGGTACTTGTGGTAAGTACTCTCGGAAAAAGAAACATTACAAAAAACTTTGGATAAACAAATCCAAACATGGTTCCAAGCATTTCCGGAAAAAGAAGAAATGGCGATACCTACGCAAAAGGAAGGATCGCACAAGCCACAAGAAATCAAACCGTTGCTACATCTGCAACCAGAAAGGACATTTTGCCAAAAATTGTCAAGAAGCAAGAAAATGTCAGAATCGTCTAATTCATCATATTGAAAATGAAACAGGTATTTTTCTTGAAAATGATGATATTGAATCCTTATTCTCTGCTGATGAAGAACCATCTGAACAAACTCTTTGTGTCATTTCCTCTTACCAAACTTCCAATGAGACTAAGTCAGACTCAGAGTCTGAAGATATCTTTCACATATCCCCCACATCTCCAGAACTAAACCTTGACATATTTTCAAGTCAAACTCACTGTCCCAATTTCCCTGTAAAAATCCTCACTTCAAAGTTTGCCAAACCTATCACTGTTATTGCTCTCATTGATACCGGAGCAAGTTGTTCAATACTGGACACCAAAGTTCTTCCTGAAGAATATTGGACTTTTTATGTCCGATATTTCAATTCTGCTTTGGGAGACACTTTTTCCACAAATGTCAAGACCACTCTAGTAACTGTCCAGTTCTTTCCTTAGTGTTCCATAACCACAAAGATTTTTGGATCAAATCTCCCCAACAAAGACTTGATAATTGGGTGGGACATCATGACTCAAATCTCTCAGCTCCGTATCATTCTTGGAAAAGGTCTTAGGTATAAAGACCAATTCTCTGAGTTCTTTAATATTCAGAGACTCTTTTCCATTCATATGAGTCTATTAGATCCAATTATGCAAAAGTTGTTAGAATCTTGTTTGGAATCCCATTCGGAATTTGCTCAAAAGTGTTCACATCCTTTATGAAAAAAATCCAAAGTTCTTTGTTCGCCTTCCTTTTAAGAAAAATGAAGATATAAATCCAACCAAGGCGAGTCACATGGGAATGAAGCCAGAACATCTGGCTTTAGCTCAAAGGGAATGTTCAGAATTATTGCAACAAGGCCTTATTGAAATCTCTGATTCTCAATGGGCCTGCGAAGCCTTTTATGTCAATAAGCGTTCTGAGCAAAACAGGGGAAAAATGAGACTGGTAATCAACTATCAACCTCTCAACCTTTTTCTCCAAGATGATAAATTCCCTTTACCATCTAGAGACTCTCTCTTTGCTGGTCTAACCAAGGCCCATATCTATTTCAAATTCGACCTCAAAGCCGGATTTTGGCAATTGGGTATCCATTCTGAAGACAGATCCAAGACAGGATTCTGTATCCCAAACCAGCACTTCCAGTGGAAAGTTCTTCCTTTTGGCCTAAAGGTAGCACGATCCCTTTTCCAAAAGGCCATGTGCCGTATTTTCCAACCAATCCTGTCAAGTGCAGCCGTATACATTGATGATATCCTGCTCTACAGTCCTAACGAGCGGTCACACTGTCAACTCCTTGAGCAGTTCGCAGAGATTGTGAAAAAGCATGGCATCATGCTCTCCCAAAGAAAGATGAATATTGCCCAGACAGAAATTGAATTTTTTGGTCTGCATCTCAACAAGGGTACATATTATCCAGGGCCACATATTGCTAAAGAGTTATTGAAGTTTCCTGAAGATAACTTCACAACAAAACAAGTTCAGCAATTTCTTGGGATAGTCAATTATCTTAGGGTTTTTGTCCCAAATATTGCAAAGCTCCTAATTCCTTTGTAATCAATGTTGAAGAAAAATCCCCTACCTTGGGGAAAAACTCAAACTAAAGCAGTCGCTGAACTTAAGGAGATTATGCAAAATCTCCCACCGTTACAAATACCATCAACAGTAAAAAGAACTCTTCAAACTGACGCTAGTGATGAATACTAGGCAGCCATCCTGTTCGAAGAAATTGATGGTAAGAGACACCTTTGTGCTCACAAAAGTGGAAAGTTTTCTCCAGCTGAAATGCATTACCATTCCACTTTCAAAGAAATCTTAGCAGTAAAAAATGGAATCAAAAAGTTTGAGTTTCATCTCATCGGCCATCACTTCCTGGTAGAATTAGACATGGCATCTTTCCATCAGATGACCAAGTTTAAACAAAAGCAGATTCCAAATTCCCAACTGCTTCGATAGGCTGAATGGTTCTCAAAATACTCCTTTGAAACTAAACATATTCCTGGAAAGAAGAATGTGCTTGCTGACTTCTTCTCAAGGCCAAAAGCACCAGCCGAAATCAACATGTACATCAAGAGGCATGCTTTCCATATGCTCAATCATGGAGTGAAATACAAGATTGAGAAGATCAAAGATTTGCAAAGATGGAAATATCCCCAGGAGATTATTCAGCAAATCCAGAATGACAGCCTTGCTGAGAACTTGAAGAATCTCATGTGGCAAAGCCACACGGACCTATTCAGATTCAATGGAGGTTCGATTCTTTATCCTTTTGGGTTAAACATGAATTATCCATTCATTCATCCTCTTATTTGGAAGGAAGAAGATTTTCCTGAACAACTCAAGACGTTATTGTGGTACTTAACCAATAAGTACTTGATAGCCATTGAAATTCCAACCAGAAGGTTCATTGCCAACCTCACCAGAATATTCTTACTTGGAAGAAATGTTGAAAATGAAAGTGATAAGAATCTCTTAGACTTTCTTAACTGGTTCCATTCTCCCACTTACTGGAAACAACTCTTGGAAAGGGAATTGAGAACCATGACACCGAATCCTGAAGTCCATACCATCCTGTTTTTCAGATGTCCATGGCATTTTTTCACAAACAATGGAAGAATCATTAATGCCCACAAGAAATAGGAACCACATCCTATAAACCTCACTTGGACAGCCGAGAAGCACAGATTCACAAATCTTATCCAAGATCTGTTAGATTTTGTGAACACGAATACCGAGAACTCCAGAGAATCCTGTGCCAGAAAAACAAAACCATTCCTGAAGATGTTTGGAATAATGTACCCACTACGTGGGATCATTATGACCTAGCACCAGAAGCTAAGGAAGCACTCAGACAATACAGACAAGCTACATCGTCCCAAGAGCATGAAATGACAAGCGAAGATGACATTGTCCAATCCACCCAGGACCCCTATGCATGCTTTGGAGGCCCTTTGTCCCAGGATCCCTACGAACAGGGACCTTCATCCTTATTCCAAAGCATGAACACATCTTTCTATGCACAGCCATCCAACTGGCCTCAGCTAAGAATTCCCGCCGGCACTCAAGAAAATGAAAACACAAATTGGGCTGAAGAAGAAGCATCACATTGGGCTCATGAGGAAGCATCCTCATCACGAAGGCTGAACCAAATCCTCTCACCTGAAGACCTTGAAGCCCCAGAACAAAAATACAAGGATACAAGGCACATCTCCTAGAAGACAGCTCAGATGACTCAGTCTGTAGCTACAATACTCGTGACGGACGAGACCGTTGAATCCGTACAATTTCACTGTAGCAAGTCACTGTTCACTTTTACTGTAGCACTAGGCTAGGGAAGGTACTGTTCACAGTACAGTTACTATTCATAGTGTGCGAATAATTCCCTCCTGGAAGTTTCCGGTGCCTCTGTTTGTTTCTGGACCCGTGAGCTTGGTCTTTGTTTTGTGGCTTTGTGACATCTTATCGTCTATAAAAGGCGAGGAGGGTGTAATGTGTTGGGCAGAGTCCCTTGAAGTAAAATGTGTGCTTTGTGAAAAACCTCTCCATGGCTTCCTAAATTTCTCTTCTTCTCCAGTCTGGTAGGATCCTCCAAGAAATGCAGCCTGGGTAGGTTAGAAACGTTTCCATCCTGGAATCTTTGGGTGTCTCTAGGCTTTGAACTAAAGGGCTGAGTGATTTTCTACTAAAAGGCTGTCCCTAGAGGGTTTGAACGGGAGTTGTTCACCTATTGTGGGATGCATACCTGCAGGAAATTTACTCTCCTTGGTTGTCCCTAGAGGGTTTGAACGAGAGTTGTTCACCCATTGTGGGATGCATACCTGCAGAAAATTTACTTTCCTTTCCTGGTTCTAAGTCTAGGTCCATTCATGGCAAGAGACACTAGAAGCTCTTAACCTGACCATGGTAGAACCTGAAAAAGGAAACACTGCACAACACAAGAGATATAATGATGCATTTGTTGCATAGAAAAGAAAGAACTCTCTTGCTCGCATTACGTTGCTGAGTAGCATGGAAAATGACGTCATGCGAGAGTTCAGGCATTTTGAGAATGCCAAGGAAATGTGGGAAGCGTTGACAGAAAGGTTTGGTCATACTTCGGTGACTAGACTGAGACAACTCACTATTAGGTTTGACTCTTATAAGAAGTCTCATGGTCAGACCATGAAGCAACACCTTAGAAAGATGTCAAACATGATTAGTGAGCTGAAAGATGCTGGCCATGTCTTGACTAATGAGCAGCAAGTGCAAGCAGTGATTCGTTCATTGCCTCAGAGTTGTGAGCATATGAAAGTGCACCTGACCCATAATGAGAATATCAAAATCTTAAAGGATGCAGTGCATCATCTTGAGCTGGAAGAGGACCGCCTCTTGGCGGCTAAGCCGAAAGCTTAAATCTATCATGCTAGTTCTAGCTCACATGGAGCTTCGAGCTCCAAGCGCAAACGTCCTAATTGGTTCGATAAAGGGAAAGACAAGGAAGCAGGTCCTTCAGGGAAGAAACCTAAGCTTGACCAACATGAAAGAGGAAAGCGTCCTCGAATGAAGAAGCTTGCAAGGGTGAAGTGTTACAATTGTGACAAGAAGGGTCACTATGTTCGCGACTATCATGAGCCAAAAAAGGTATACAACCCTTTTACTTTTTAGAACTTTGCTTATGTGTCAAGTTCTGTATTCTTAACTGAGTATAATCCTTTGTGGATTGTGGATTTAGGAGCGACAGACCATGTAGCGAAGGATAGAGAATCCTTCGTGGAATTTCGACGAGTACCGATTGGAACTAAGTGGATCTATGTAGGAAACAACTCCAGAGCAAAAGTAAAAGGGATTGACATCTGTCAATTGAACATGCGCGGTGGACGCACTTTGTTCCTACTTGATGTGTTGTATGCTCCGGAGATTCGTCGGAATTTAGTGTTTGTTTTAGTGTTGGTTAAACTTGGTTTTAATATGAACTTCTATAATAGTGGTGTGGATTTGTATTTGGATACAAATTATTATAGTTGTGGTAATTTTCTAGATTGTTTTATTGTATTAAATGTTGACTATAATAATGCCAATGTTTGTTATTCCCTTTTCACATCTCCTAATTCATATGATAATGATGTGAGTGTGTGGCATGCTAGACTTGGTCACATTGGCCAACAACGTATGAATAGACTAGCCAAAGAGGGCTTATTAGACAATATTGAAAAAGTCGATTTGCCCATATGTGAGCATTGCCTAGCAAGGAAAACGACAAGAAAATCATTTGGAAAATGTAAGAGAGCTGAATTTCCTTTGCAATTAATCCATTCTGACGTCTGTGGTCCGATGAATGTAAGAGGAAGGCATGGGGCTGTTTATTTCATCACATTTATACATGATTATACTCGATTCGGATATGTCTATTTGATTTCTCATTAATCTGAATTATTGAGTTGTTTCAAAAGGTTTATAAATTTGATAGAAAATCAATTAAGCAAGAGAATAAAAGTATTGAGATTCGATCGAGGTCGAGAATATTTGTTTGATGAGTTCAGAAAGTTATATGATGAAAAAAGAATAGAAAGACAGTTGTCTATTCCATATACTCCTCAACAAAATGGTGTTGCAGAGAGAATGAATAAAACCCTATTGTAAATGATTAGGTCCATGATGGCGTATGCTAACTTACCTATCACTTTTTGGAGTGATGCTTTGTTAACTGCTGCCTATATACTTAACCGTGTGCCTTCCAAATCAGTTACTTCCACTCCATATGAGTTATGGATGGGTAGAAAATCGGACTTAAGTTTTCTTAAGCCATGGAGTTGTGCTGCCTATACTTATGAGCCCTATCACAAGTTTGGGAAATTGGGTCCCCGAGGAAAGAAGAGTATTTTCATAAGATACTCTGAACACTCGAAAGGGTATGCGTTCATAGGTGAGCAGGAAAGTGGAAGTATAACTGAATTCGAATCACGGGATGTCACATTCTTAGAGAATGAATTTCCTAAGAAGGGCGAAATAGGTGAGGATTACTCCCCATTTGAAACCTTGGATCAAAATAATGAACTTAATGGAGTTCGTCTAAGTGGGAGTAACATGAGAAGTGATGAATTTAATTCAACTCTCTCTCAATTACAACCACATGATGAGATGATATCGTCATTATCTAATCCGAGTGGGAGCATGATGGGGAATGATGTGCAAAGTGTACAATCTCCCATATGGCGAACAAGTCGCAAAAGTATTCCCCGTCGACATTTTGACATCGAAGGGGAAACTTTTATGGTTGCTCCACAAGATGAGGATGAGCCAAGAAATATTAATGAGAATTCCCTTAGTAAGGAAAAATTGATTCATGCAATGGAAGAGGAGATTGAGTCAATGAAGTCAAATCAAGTTTGGGAATTGGTTGATCTTTCAAAAGGACGCAAAGCTATTGGGAACAAGTGGGTTCTCAAAATAAAGTATAAAGCTGATGGCTTGATAGAAAGGCATAAGACTCGCATTGTGGCAAATGGGTATAATTAACAGGAAGGAATTGATTATGAAGAAACATTTTCTCTTGTAGTGAGATTTACCTCGATTCGCATTATTTTGGCAATAGTGGCTAGTATGGATCTTGAGTTACATCAAATGGATGTAAAGACTGCTTTCCATAATGGAGAATTAGAAGAAGAAATATATATGGAACAACCTGCTGGTTTCATAATGAAGGGTCATGAAGAAAAAGTATGTCGACTTATGAGATCGATATATGGCCTTAAGCAGTTTTCAAGATAATGGTATATACGTTTTCATAATGTTATAATGGCATATAATTTTACAATGATAAAAGAGGATCATTGTGTATATATCAAAAGATCAAAAGATCAATTTGTGATTATATCATTATATGTTGATGATATACTAATTGCTGGAAGCAATATGGAGTTTGTTAATACTGTCAAGAGTTAGTTGTCTTCCAACTTTGAGATGAAGGATATGGGTGAGGCTGCATACATTCTTGGAGTTAAGATTTTAAGAGATTGTTCGAAGAGATCGTTATCTCTTTCGCAAGAAACATACATCAATAATGTTCTTGAACGATTTCGTATGCAAGTTTGTAAACCCATAAATACTCCTATTGCAAAAAGTGAATGATTGAGGTCCAAGGACTCCACAAGAAAAGGAACAAATGAAACATGTTCCTTATGCTAGTGCTGTTGGGAACTTGATGTACGTTATGATGTGTACAAGACCTGACATATGCTTTACAGTTGGAATGGTGAGTAGATACCAATCAAATCCAGGTCAAGCACATTGGAAAGCCGTTAAAAGAATACTGAGGTATCTGAGGGGAACTGCTGATTACAAGCTAAATTACCAAGGAAAAGATCTGCTACTTGAAGGCTATTCAAATGCTGATTAGGGAGGAGATTTAGATGAAAGGAAATCTACTTCTGGTTTTGCTTTCTTACTGAACAATGGCACCATATCTTAGAGCAGTAAGAAGCAAACGTGTATAACATTGTCCACGATGGAAGCTGAGTTCGTGACATTATCAGCAGCAGTACAAGAATGTGTTTGGCTTAAGAGATTTTTAGATCATTTAGGTATTATTGGGTATGCTGCAAATCAATTATTGGTTAACTGTGATAGCCAAGTAGCTATAGCGTACACTAAAGATCTAAAATATTATGGCAAGACCAAACATATAAATACCAAGTATAATTTTGTCAATGATATAGTTGCATGAAAAGATGTGAACTTACAGTACATATCTATGCATAGAATGGTAGCAAATCCTATGACAAAGCTAATACCTAGAGATGTATTTTGTGGTCATGTAAAATCTCTAGGCTTGCGTAGAGGCTGATGTACTGAATATTGTAATTTCCTTGAAGTGTTCACATTTAATGAATTTGTGTTTTTTCATCATTAATGCCTATGAATATTTATTTGACATTTATGCTTCTTAATGTTCAGTGCATTATATTAAGTTAAGAAAGTATGTTAGACAGATAAGAGATTAGCCCACTCACACGGGTAATCGCCTCTATTTACTGTGTGATAAATAGAGATGAGATGGTTTTAAGCTTATTATTTAGGTGATAATTGAGAGCTCAAGCTTAAAATACATATGTCGTCTTAACTGAGTGTTAAGATGAGAACATAATATTTACTATGTTCGAAAGTAAAATAACCCACATATTTTACTTTATCTGTCTATGATGCCAGATGTGAGTTCTAATGAATTCTGTGAATGAGTAGATACGTGAACTTAAGTTAGACATTAAGTATGTTTGAACTATCATCTGTACGGTATTGATGGTATAGACATACACTACATGGGAAATGAATTAAATACCGTAATACGTATTTCATACTACGTGTGCATGAGACGTCCAATAAGAGTGGCAAATATTTGATCTCAACTTTTATGTCGTATGAGACTTTTGAGGAAAAGAGTTCCTCAATTTAGTGCCCTCATGACTCTTACTTATTCTCAAAATTTCTATTCAATGATTGTTATCTTAGAATGTTGCTAATGATCATGAATTGATTCGATCTAATGGGACATTTCTAGAAAAGCAAGCTGAACTGAAATTGTGAGTTTGAAGAAAAGAGGGAGATCGAATTTGGAGAATCACATAATAGTTTTTGTATTCACTAGTCGACCAATTATGACTGTCTTTGGGACAATTGTAATTGTGAATACAACATATCGATGATTAAAAAGAGATCAAGAGAGAGATATAAATGTGATCGATCGATTTAGGATACTGCATACTAAATCCATTCAGAGTGTGATGCCCATTATGAGCTGTTATATATTCCTAACAGATGTATGGCAACGAGCTCTCAAAGTATGCTGATCGCACGGATTATTCACCGGTATGAACCTTGCAGAGAGGTAAAGAGGATCCTGTTCAGCCCACCATGTGCGAGTGGGAGATGATGGTTTTTATTCATGTGTTGATGGGCCTAAGTGGGCCTATCCGCCCATGTTGGGCCGAAAAGCCTGGCTCGCAAGATAAGGGCCCATGGAGGAATGGCTGCGATGTGAAAGGTTTTGTTGTTTAGATACGATAGGTTGTGTCTTTTTGGGGAACGTTACACATTGAAGAGTTACGTTTGTTGGAAAAGACGTAAAAGAGAGAAAAGAAAAAGGGAATGCACCCCTTCAACGTACGTACGTGAAGATCCCTTTTTCCTAAGACGTTTCACACTCTCTCTCTCCCTCAAAGAAGAAAACAGAAAAGAACAGTACGCTATATTTTTCTCCCACCAATAGCAACAGCACGCTCTTCGGTAGAACGGGATCAGTTTTTCTTCCTTAAATCAACGTTGGTGTTTAATCTGTGGACAATAAGGTACGCTCGATTCTGTGGTGTGTTTTTGATCGGTGATACATGTTTGTTTTTGGGCTCGTCTTCCACATTTGTTTTAGGGGTTCGACTTAGTGTCGAATCCGTTTTAGGGAATCAGTAATTCCCGACACAAATAATTCAAAATTATTAAGAGATCCATTCCTCATCCGTTACTCTCACTGTTATGCAAAAATAGTTATATTAGCAAAACTCTGATCTAATATCTTCGAGAAGGCGTGCGGTGGACGTCTAAAAGCCACGCAAGAAAAAGGAACTTGAATTTTCGGTGGGCTCCGGGCAAAAGTGGATTTGTTGACTGCTACAAAAGAACGAGAAGAAGGGAGAACACATAAATCCTGTGGGGGTGGGAATACCTTTTGTAGGCCGCGCAGAAGAATTCCTTCAGGCCGTGTCGTGAACTCCCAAAAAAATGACGAACAGCGGAGTAAGAAAGGGGGTTGCCCTGGGTGACACTCTTTTTCTCAGATCGCACGGAGCAGTGTTGACCACGGCGGATCTTGCGCTGTGAGTTTACATCTGATTGAGCTATTTTATTTCCACAAACTTTCGTGACACAATCATTCAATGCACCGATTGTGGGAAAAGCCATGGGAGATCAATGGGAACGCGGAAAGGAAATTGCGCTGGAGACTTCGTATAAATGTTTGAAAGAAATTCTGTCCTCGCCTGCACTGGAAATTACGTGGATGACCAATTACATCGAATTGGACAGATTCATATCACAATGTTGATCATTGGTGAATAAAAATAGCTTTCATCATATATTGCTTATGAAAATTTCATGAATTTCTTCAAATCAATTTGATGAGCACAAGCTACATTACCTATGATAAAGGGGGAAAAATTACAAAGCACAAAAAAACATATATAGTACTATAGCGAGGCTCGAGAACACCTGTGGCCGGTGGCCGTAGTTAGCGACTGGATGAAGAAAAAGGAAAAAGAAAAAAAAAATAATTAAGAAATTGATTTTTAAATAAAATATAATAAAAGACAATAGTCACCTTTCGTTTCTTTGATTTTATTTTTTAATGCTTTTTGTCTTATTTACTTATATCTTCATATTTTGTTATTTTACTTTTTTAACTTGATATAAAATTTTATCCAAATAACACATTAATATGAAGAGCTTAAAGTTCATTAAATTAATTGATATTTAATTTCATAATTAGGGTTAAGTATGAATGTATTTTAGTAATATGAATCATATTGGGTATGTGTTAAGTCAAAGTCGGGATTGTTATGGATCATTGAAATTATATTTCATGAAAATAGAACAATATAGATAGGATCGTTTCTGACTCAACCTATCTATTTGACACCCCCTGGCAGGCGTATAGTGGAGGTCTAAAAGCCACAGAAGAAAAGGAGCTTGAAATTCATCGGGTCCCGGTCAAAAGTGGCTTTGTTTTCTTTGTTTTTTTTTTTTTTTTTTTTGTAAAGGTAAGAATATATTAAGCGAGAGCTAGTTATACAAAAAATCTGCGCCAAAAACTTTCACTTATAGTGCAAAAGCAAAATGAGTGAAAAGAGAGCCGATGTAAAAGAATAAGAACAAACACAACAACCCTTGCCGAAAAAAGTGGCTTTGTTGACTTCTGTAAAAGAGCAAGAAAAAGGGGAACACTTTAATCCTGTCGGGTGGCGTGCCCTTTCTTGGCCGCTCGGAAGATTTCTTCAAGCCATGAGGTGAACTCTAAAAAAAAAAGAAAAGACGAACGGCGGAGTGAGAAAAGGGTCGCACTAGGAGACACTCTTTTATTCGATCATACCGAGGATTGTTGATCACGGTAGATTTTATACTGTGAATTTAAATCAAATTGAGTTATTTCATTTATAAATAGCGTAAGCTTGGGATAAATTTAAGTGTAGAAAACATTTGAATGTGTGAGCAATTATAATTTTGATTTTCCGATTATAATGAATTATTTATTATTGATTCTTCTCATAAATGTGAGTACTGATACTTGAATCGAATCATATAAATATTTGATGTCTTTTATTATTTCCCGTTTAGCTCTTCGCTGATTTCACATCAACTCAAATTGCAAGATTAAATACTAGTTTCTGCGTTATATTACAACAAAATGCATTACTTATTGAATTGAAACAAAATGATGATTTCATTTCTATTCTTTTCTGCTCATCCCTCAACGTAACTTTAACGTCGATGAAAAGAGGAAGAATGAACCTAAGTATATCCTAAAATTACTTCATTTGAATTTTGAGACATTAAACTTAAGGAGTATTCCCTCTTAGGTAGGGAAGAAAAAATATATATTTAGGAATTAGGGAGGCTCCGCCCGGGGGGGAGGGGATGTAGACTCCCATCTATGCTTTGGAATAGATCACCATCAGTTATGTAGATATGGTAGCCTCCCACTACCCACGCATGAGGCTACGAAGAGGAACCTAAAAGGGTTCTTGCTGGGTCAACTTGTGCTTCGCACGACGTCTACTAACCAACTTGTCGATCTAGTACCCCTAGTTAGTTTGTAGACACTATGCAAAGTACCTACAAACACGGTCAGTCTGATTAAGGTATTTCATGGCAAGGTTTTGTATTGAAGTTTTTCTTTCTAATTATTGGAGATAAAAAATTACGCCAAAGACAAAGGTAATATGATAATAAATTTTGTCTTAACGTCAACTTCTGATCCTTTGGAAGGCCATTTCCTGCTGCTTTATTATTGCTTTTTAAAACTTTGTTTACTTTTGACAAAGCTAGAACGCCTTTTACATGGGAATCCAATCCCATTTTATGTAGCCATTCGGGGAAAGCACTTGGAAATATAATAATATGTTTAGCATAAGCCCACCTGCAGACCTACTGAGAGAAGACTTTGGTGGTGATCACTTGGCTTGTTAGAAGGGTTATATAAGTCGAATCTCTACGTCATCTCCACTAATATTCCACCTTAGTCCAATAATACAATATCATTATGGTAATCGCATAGTCAACAATCCCCCCGATGGAGCTTTTAGAACGGCTAACCCATTTTGGGAGCTCACCAATAGGCATTCTAGGGAAGACTTCCGTGGATCACTTCACACTTTACAAGGGCTGTATAACTAGAAGAACTTTTACTTCCATAATAAAGTGAATAATGGGTGGATCTAGTAGCTTTCTCTAGCGGGCGGATCAAATCATAATAAGCCTTTAAATAATGGCCGAAGAATCTCTTCTCGTTAAATCTAATCGAATTTGGGACGCTAAAATTCGCCGACCTTAAATGTCAAATTTAGAGATTATTGTTCTAGAAGTCCTATACTTATTATATAACAACTAATTCAATCATACTTTTCAATTTGGCCAGTTGAGTCCTTAACCATTTGACAATTTACCAATGCAGTTCTTTTGGCCAAAAATTGATCGGATATTACTGACATAGACGCCGGCCATCCGATGTTGATGTGCAGTGCTCGTTTTTGAAGCCCCGAAATGGGACTGATTAAGGAATGTCATAGGTATAGGAGGGACGCTTCTACAGTGTAAAGCTCAAATATGGAGAATTATATATCCCAATTTCCCCGACCGTGGTCTCTGACCGCTACTTAAAAGATCACTGGAAAAGTTAATGTCACTTTGGTAAATTTCTAAACTATAGTTATATGAAACAATCACTTCATGTCATAATAAGTTATTAATCACATGTGAAAATAAAATACGATACAAATTACTCTTCTTTTTACGTCTTGTGTTCCATGTCAAGTTTTTGTGTTTATCTTCAGGATGCAGAGTAGACACATATGGTCAGTGTTACAAAGCCAAAGTCAAATATAACTCCCTCTTAATGTTTCTTTTTGTCCATCCTCGTCATGATTTATATAAAAAGAACGAACGGTATAAAGTGTATGTGTCTAGGAAAGACCATTTCTTTTAACCTGGATATTTATTTTACATGCTTGTGTACATACGACTAAACTAACTTTGACAGAAAATCTGATCTTCCTTAACCATGAGAAAATGAGAAATCATTCGACTAAACTAACTTTGACAGAAAATCTGATCTTCCTTAACCATAAGAAAATGAGAAATCATTCTGACCGAATCGTATATGAAATTACTCATATGCCAAGTAATAAAGCTTTTAGAATGGGTAACACAAGTTTTGAGCCCACCAATGGAACCTTCGAGAAGACTTGTTTCAATCACTTCACAGTTGACAAAGGCTATATAAAGGGAAGTACTCTCCATTTCCAATTAACTCACTTGTGTGCTAAATTACAAAATGAGGTGGCATCAGATCCTTGACCTCCTTTGTTTCCTCTTTTTCTTATACTCCTCTCTTCCCCTTGCCTCCCCACTTTGCCCTCCTGACGAGCGCGATACCTTGCTTCATTTTAAGAATTCCTTTCTTCTTGATGAGAAGGAGCCTGTCTTTTGTTTTTTGGCACATCCACACCTTTATGAAATGAACATCTCATTCATCTCATGCAGTAAGGATGTAGCATGGAACAAGAGTGCAGACTGCTGCTCGTGGGGTGGGGTCACTTGTAGCGATTACATCGGTAATGTCATCAGTCTTGATCTTGCTAACAGTTCATTTCATGATGTTGTCTATTCCAATGGTTCCCTCCTTCTCTCGAAGCTTGAAGTGTTGATGATGTCACATTGCAACTTGACCAAATTCCCCTATTTCTTGAATTCGTTAGAAAGATTAGCACACTTAGACCTCTCTTCTAATAAGATTAGTGGGGAGATCCCAAGGTGGTTTTGGGGAATAAGCCATCATACATTGGAATATTTAGATCTTTCTGATAACCTTATGGAGGGACTTATACACCGATTGCATTGGAAGCGATTGTGGTACATTGACCTTTTCAAAAACTCATTCCAAGGACCACTCCCAATCCTTTCACCTTCTACTCTTTTCTTTTATGCCGAGAACAATGGTTTCTCTGAGATCCCCTCTTCAATTTGTGGATTGAGTTCACTCTTCTATCTAGTATTGTCTAGCAATAATCTCTTGGGGACTGTGCTCCCATGTCTTAGTAATATAACCAATCTTGAGATTTTAGACTTGAGCAACAATAATCTCTCAGGGACTGTGCCCCCATGTTTTGGTAATATAACCAATCTTCAGATTTTAGACTTGAGTAACAATAGTCTCCCGGGGACTGTGCCCCCATCTTTTGGTAATATGATCAATCTTGATACTTTAAACCTGAGCAACAATAAATTACAACGTTCATTACCATGCTCTCTAGCCAAATGTGCAAGCTTATCAACACTGATTCTTAGTCACAACGAGTTTACTGATATATTCCCACATTGGTTGCAAACACAGCAACTGAATCACCTTAATTTACAATCCAACAAATTTCATGGTACGATCAACCTCACTACTTTTGAACTCTCCTTCCTTGAACTTAAACTATTAGATATTTCCAACAACAATTTTATTGGACGGTGGCCCACAAAGATTTTCTCTAACACCTCATTATATATAATAGATTTGTCTAACAACAAATTTGGAGGGCCAATTCCACTTCCGACTCCCACAACAGTGTATTATTCCATTGCAAGTAACAATATGACAAGAAAGATTCCCTCTTTGATATGCAATGCCACCCACCTCGAGGTCATCGACTTGTCCAACAACAGCTTAATGGGTAGCTTGCCTCAATGCATAACAAATTTTAGCATCGACTTGTCAATTTTGAACTTGCGAATGAATCACCTCGAGGGCACAATTCCTCAATCATTTTATTCTAGAAAAAACTTCACGACTCTTGACTTGAGCCAAAATCAGTTTGAGGGCATGTTGCCCCAGTCCCTTGTCAATTGTACAAATCTAGAAATTTTGGATCTTAGTAGCAATCGGATAGAAGATACATTCCCGGTATGGTTGGGAAAACTTCCGGAACTAAAAGTTCTCATTTTGAGATCCAACAATTTGAAGGGTCTTTTGAATATTTCAAAGGGAGATCTCATCTTTCCGAAGTTACGCATTTTGGATCTCTCCAACAACAACTTTGGCGGTCCTTTACCAGCCAACTTGATAATGAACCTTAGAGGCATGAAGAATAGAGAACATGGACAAGATGAACCATTGTACATGACATGGTCTTCCTCTAGAGCGTCATATGAAAATACTGTGACTGTGACGATAAAAGGGAAAGAAACAAAGCTAGTGAAGATCTTGACCATCTTCACAACCATTGACTTGTCACACAACTCTTTCCAAGGAGACATTCCTGAAGCTTTTGGCCATCTTCACTCCCTCATAGGACTCAATCTTTCGCACGACCATCTCATTGGTTCCATCCCTTTGACTTTAGGAAATTTGACTAATCTCGGATGGCTTGATCTTTCTTTGAACATGCTTAGTGGGGGAATTCCTAGAGCACTAGGAGATTTGGCATCCCTTGGGTACTTAAATCTCTCAAAGAACCAACTCACTAGTCGAATTCCTCAAGACAAGCAATTGAGCACATTTTCAAACGACTCGTTCGATGGAAATCCAGGCCAATGTGGAGCTCCATTGCCAAAAGTAATGCCCTAGCGATATTCAACCTCCTCCACCATCGTCCTCATCAACTTTGGACCGGGAAGGACATGAGAGTTGGTTCAAATAGAAAATAACGTGGATAGGTTATGCATCTGGAATTGTCATTGGGATTTCTGTAGCATACATTACAATTGAAATAGGAAGGCCCAAATGACTCTCACAAGGCGTGAGAATGCTGGAGAGAAGTGCAGCCTAGTGGATGGAGAAGCCAAAGCAGAAGGCCATCAAGTTTCATGGATAGTGAAATTGTGGAGGAGTTTTCTCTTTAAATCTTGTAATGTAAATTCAGTAAATAAAAATGTCACATAATTGACTTCAAATATCATTTCCGTTATGAAGGCTTGTTTCTAATGTCTTCTCATTTTGTATCTTGGTGTAATTGTATATGAGTTGAATTGAAAAGATGAATAATGAAATTTGTCAAGCACACAGCTTTAAAAAAAAAAAAAAGAGCCACAAAAACAGGAAAATGAATATAGAGCCTTTATCGACTGCAGATATCTTTTCCATCTTCCCGTTTGCCTTGGTTATATTTGTCCGTGAAGAATTAGGAGTAAATACTGACCTTAACGCATTTAGTCGACGGTTGTTAATAAAATCCAACTCATTAGACGAGTCTGTCAATGCCCATTTTACATGCCCCTCCGGCCATGGCCGAGGTTCCGCCGCCGCCACCGCCGCCACCGCCGCCGCCGTCGCTGCCGTCATCTCTCCCCCGCTCCCTTATCTCTTTCGGCCTTTGGAACGACGTCGCATCCTCACCGTTGTCTGTTCCAGACGGCGTGGTCCCTTCGGCACACCGCGACATCTGTCACCGGCCGTGCGGGCTCAGATTCCCCAACTGCCCGCCACCATAAGGCAGCGACTCGGACTCGGACTCCGACGCCCAGAAGAGCCTCAACCAGAAGAAGCGCGAGGCTCGGCGTGACGTCCCCTGGGGCATGGAGCTCGCTTCCTTTTCCCATCCCCAAATCGTGCGCTTCCTCAGATGGTGCTGGGAAAAAAATATGTGCCCTGGAGGCGGCACGATTTTGAGCATTCACGGGCTTCGTGGATATAACGATGTCAACAGCTGAGCACTGCAGATTCGTCATACTTTCTTTTACAAGGGAGATTGCAGAGTGGCTTCTCTGGAGCAAGCAGCGTTGGGCGCTCGGATGCTTGCAAAGATGATGCCGTTGAAATGTTCGTTGATTTGTCGCAGAGACTGGGACCGGACGTTCCAGAAGGAAAGCGAAGGCAGTTCAATTTCATTGGTACTATCTCATTTTTATTCATGTTTTTGTGAGTGTGTACGTGTGTGTGTTTGTGACAATCTTCTCGCCTTTCTTGCCGCTTCACCTGGTGTCTGCTTTGCTATGCTTGGCTTGGCCATTGCACGATGAGTTCTTTCCGGGCGAAGTAGTTCTTGGAGTAAGCATCTCTTTCCTAACTGCCGCTTTTTTCCCACTTAGATTGAGTTTGAGTGTGTCGGCTTGTACTTTTAAAATGCCTGGATGGTACTTGCAGTATAGTTCCTCGAGCATATATCAATAAAGATGAGTAACTGCTAATGATGTGCTCGGGAAAGGCATACATGAATGCTCAAACCGGGCGGAATATCTGAAATTTTGCTTGCTGAACACTTTTTTTCATTTCTGGATGAAACATAAACGTCTTTGTTTCTTTTTCTTTCTACTAAAGCAGTTTTATATAGTTGTATTAAATTGGTGCCTCACGAGTCCATAATATGCGATGTAAACTTCCTTAACTAATCGTATTTGTTAGGGAAGTTGCTGCGTGAAGTTGAACCTGACTTAATGCATGCTTATATTGAGGCCACAAGAGATGGCGATCGCAGCAGACTGCGAGCTTTATCTGTATTGGAGACTTGGGTTGGCGAAGATAATGATGAAGGAGGAGAAGATTTCGAACAAGAACGCGGGGAAGAGGAGGGGGTACCTGGTTTTGACTTTGTTGCTAAAAAAGAAAAAAGAAAAATCCGCATTGCTTACTGCTGCTACTCAAAGTTTCATCTGCATCCTCTTAGAGGAAAACGAGTTAAACATGTATGGGTTGTGTGAAGTTTCACCAGTACGTCATTGATTCGATACTTAGTTCCTTAGTCGTTGTAAAAAAAATCATTGGAAACACTCTTTGCTGGTTACAAATCTTTTATCTTTGCTGGTTACAAATCTTTTAAGCATACACTAAAATCCTGGCATCATATTTACTCCGAGCTGCTGATTTCTACAAGTGTTCTGAACCATGGAATCCTTATTCATCAAATTAGATACATTAGAACTCACAGTAAGTTGGCAGATATCTCTTACCGTTTGAGCATTTAGTTTTATATATTGGAGCATTCAAATCTCTGCAGTCCATTTATAGCATCTTGAACAACTCCATGTCGGCTGTATAAAAAATATCCATGGGTTGCTGCTGAATCAACTACTTGTTTAACATTCAGCTCTTGACGCCATAGACCATTTGATGGTTTTCCACACGCAGTAACGCATGGCATGTAGGTAACATTTGCACAACTCTATAGTTGGTTGGGCTGATTCATCGCTCCAACTGGTACGACAAACTTCACCATGTTTAAATCGTTCTTCAGTGCACATGCAAACATTGCCCGTTGCTGAAACTCGCATTTGTCAATTGCCAAGAGTTTGCATGGTTGACATCTCCTATTTTCACATTGTCAAAATAAATTTTGGGTTCCATGTTTATGCTGAATATTTTTCTACCTCGTACTTCCTATAGGAGTTGCGAGAGCTTGTATGAAGAGTACAGTCGACTCAAGAACAGCCAGCCAAAAACGAGAGAGAAGCTAGCATAGCGCTCCTAAGGGCACAGAAGTCCTCTACTTGTTTCCTCCGAAACCTTGCGAGGCAATTATGTTGTAGCAATACATGATTACGCAGCTGATACTCACCTCTTGTACTAATCTATTTTGCAACATTTACATTTTCTTTTTCCAGGGTCCGGTTGAATCGTTCTACGGTTCAGGATTATGTATGAACCGAGTACCAGGTGGATGATGGGGTGCTAATTTTAATTCGGTGCTGGGTTCAGTCCTGCGCAGTGGCTCAAAAGAGAATAGTTATGCCGCTAAACGTTATTTACTTGCCTTTACCTTTCCATTGCCTGCTAATTTCATCAATTCCGGAGAGTTATAAGAGGAGCAAAATAATGCAAATTGTCTGATAGAAAAAAGAAAGAAAGGGAGGTTAAGCTTTGTTCTTGTAAATATTTATTTTGACGCTCGGTTTGTCTTTTACATTGAATCTACCTGGATAATATTCATGCTGGTGCCAGCCAGTACAGATGTAGTTGAATCCTATACAAGTACATATGCACTGAAGTGAACCCTTTTCGCCTGGGAAGGTCGCGAGCGAATGCAGCCTACCACATTAATACCAATCGGCACACGAGGTTATCAACAATGCCCTTGGTCTATCCCGATTGCATCCCGTAAACACGGAACAAGTGCACTAGATATTATATGTAAATAGACGCGTACACAAACACAAACACTCAAAAATCTAGGACGGTTGTGTTAGGGGTGAATATATTAGGGTAGGGTCAACACAAGAATATTTGTACAAAGGGAGTGACAAGGAAAATTTAAAAAAAAAAAAAAAAATCTTAAACCGATTGTACTTGTGCAAATTTGATTTTAAACCTTTGAATTATATCAATTTAATCTTAAATCTTTTGACAATTTACCAATAGAGTCTATTTGGCTAGAAATTGTTGATGTGGGTGCTAGTTATTCTACATGATAAGGTCGATATTATTACTAAAGTAAACAATTTTTGCAATTCTTTAAAAATTTTATTCTCATGTTTCTTTTTTTTCTTTTTTTTCCACAGTGGCCAACGAGGGCCGCTAGCGACTCTCGCCGGTTGTGAATGCCTTGGATAGATTTCGGCAAGGCCCTCGCTTGCAACAAAAGCCTCCTGTGCCTAGCGAGGCTGCAAAGACATTGGTGAGGCCGTGGGCGAGGGCCTCCTTGGCCCCACTAGTTGTGAGAGAGGCGGCTCTCGCCTAGTCTAGGAGAGGTTTTCACGGCTAGCAAGGTTCGCCATGACCCTTGCCGATCATAATGAGAAAAGAAAAAAAAGCAAAGAAAGAAGTAAATGAAAATATGAAAATAAAAAATAAAAAATTCAGAAAAAAAATTGTGAATGCCTTTTCAAGCGGCTCATTCAATGGAAATCCAAACTTATGTATGTTCAGTGAATAAAGATGTCACCTAACTGGCTTCAAATGACATTTCCCATATGAAGGCTTGTTTTAATGTCTTCTCCTTTTGTATCCTGGTGTAATTGTATATGAGTTGAATTAAAAAGATGAACAATGAAATTTGTCAAGCACTCAGCTTAAAAAGAGAGAGCCAAAAAACAGGAAAATGAAGCGAGAGCCATTATCCAGACATCTCTTTCGCCCTTTGGAACAACGTCCATCACCGGCCGCATCACCGGCCGCGCAAGCTCATATTCCCCACTCGCCCGCCGCCGTAGGATACCCCGAGAAGATGACGGCAGCGAGTCCGACTCCGACTCCGACGCCCAGAAGAGCCTCAACCAGAAGAAGCGCGAGGCTCGGCCGCGACGTCCCCTGGGGCATGGAACTCGCTTCCTTTTCCCATCTCCAGATCCAAGCGCTTCCTCAGATACCACTGGGGAAAAAGGATGTGTCTTGGAGGCGGCGCCATTTTGAGCTTTCACGGGCTTCGTGGATATAACGATGTCCAATAATGCAGCACTGTAGATTCATTATCGCTTTCTTTTTAAAAGGGGAATTGCAGAGTGGCTTCTCTGGAGCAAGCGGCCTTGGACGCTTGGATTCTTGCGAAGGTGATGCTTCTGCAACGTGTGGCTGTTTCTCGTGGGGCTTTTGGTCTGAGTTCTTACTTGTTAATGCCGTTGACATGTTTGTGGATTTGTTGCAGAGACTGAAACCGGATGTTCGAGAAGGAAAGCGAAGGCAGTTCAATTACATTGGTACTATCACATTTTTATTCATATTTTTGCGAGTGTGTACGTGTGTGTTTGTGAGAATCTTTTCGCCTTTCTTGCCGCTTCTCCTGGTATCTGCTTTGCTACGCTTGGCTATTGCACGATGAGTTCTTTTTGGGCAAAATAGTTATTGGAGTAAGCAGCTCTTTCCCAACTGCCGCTTTTTTCCCACTTAGATTGAGTTTGAGTGTGCTGGCTGTACTTTTAAATTGCTTTGATGGTACTTGCAGTATAGTTCCTCGAGCATATATTGATGAATGATCATTTACTGCTAATGATGTGCTCAGGAAAGTCGTAGATGAATGCTCAAGCCGTGTGAAACATCTGAAGTTTTGCTTGCTGAACAAATTTTTTTTTTTTTTTCATTTCCAGATGGAACATAAGTGTCTTTGTCCTTTTTTTCTTAATCTTTTTGCTAAAGCAGTTTTATTTAGTTGTATTCTACAAAATACGCACGAGAGGCGTGTCATTGATTCGTGGTGCAATGTAACTTCCCTAGTGAATCACATTTGTTAGGGAGGTTGCTGCAAGAAGTGGAACCTGAGTTAATGGATGCTTCAATTGAGGCCACCGAAGATGGTGACCAGAGCAGGCTGCGAGCTTTATTGGTATTGGAGGGCTGGGTTGGCGAAAATAATGGTGAAGGAGAAAGAAGATTTCGAACATGAACACGGGGAAGAGGAGGGGTACCTGGTTTTTAACTTTGCTGCTGGAAAAAATAAATAAATAAATAAATAAATAAATAAATCTGCATTGCCTCCCGCTGCTACTCAAAGTTTCATTTGCATCCTCTTAGAGGAAAACGAGTTCAGCATGTACGAGCTGTGTGAGGAGTCCACTTCCCAATCACCTGGAGAAGAAAGTTTCACCAGTACGTCATTGATTCGATACTTAGTTCCTTAGTTGTATAAAAACCATTGGAAACACTCTTTGCTGTTACAAATCTTTTAAGCATGCACTATTATCCTGGCTTCATATTTACTAAGAGCTGCTGATTTCTACGAGTGTTCTGAACCATGGAATCCTTATTCATTGAATAAGATCCATCAGACCTCACAGAACGTTATGTGCGTGTTGCATTTGCCCATCGACATTCATTCCATCTATTATTTCACTCAAAACAACACTCACCCACCCCCAAAGGTGATTGGTTCCCGATTTGGCACCTCAGGGGTGATTGGGTGATTGGTTCCAGGGGTGATTGGTTCCCAAACCGCTTCCTAAGTGCGGGGTGCGGTTCCTAAGTGTGATTGGGTGATTGGTTCCCAATCCGCTTCCTAAGTGCAGGGTGCGGTTCCTAAGTGCAAAGCGAGGTGCGGTTCCTAGGTCATGAAACTAGGAATTGGACAGCTCAAGGAAATTGATCCGATTCCAATTCGTATAATAAATCTATTTCCACTCTCCTTAAAAAAAATTGTTCTTCAATTATAAAGAGATTAAAATGCTTCAAAAATTATGTGAACTTCTCACACTTCACAAATATCATACTTGATCTTACCCAAAAGGCCCAAAAAGCCATGCTTATGTAGAATTATGACACGACTTTTACGCACACTCCTCTCACACTCTTTTGTGTATTTATTCAATGTGGGACACTTGGGGTGCATGAGAACATTTCTGTTCCAGAAATAGTTTCTGGAACAGAAATGAATTTTTCTATTTCTATTTCTAAATGAGTTTCTGAGGAAAAAAATATGTTTGATAACTTAATAAAATTTCTATTTCAAAAATAGAAATTCGTTTGATGAGCAAGAGGAGAGGCAGAGAAGAGTCGGAGCAGAGGCGGAGGCGGAGGTGGAGCATAGGCGGAGCAGAGGCGGAGGCGGAGGCGGAGCAGAGGCGGATGAGATCTATTGCCGAGGGGTGCTCGGACAACAAGCGGGGACAGTGGTCGCGGCGAGGGGGTGGATTCGCGAGCAGATGTGGATGAGCAAGAGAAGAGGCGGAGGAGAGGCGAAGCAGAGGCGGAACAAAGGCAGATAAGAGGCGGAGGTCGCGGCGAGGGGGTGGATTCGCGAGCAGATGTGGATGAGCAAGAGAAGAGGCGGAGGAGAGGCGGAACAGAGGTGGAGGTGGAGCGGAGGCGGAGGCGGAGGCGGAGGCGGAGGCGGAGGCGGACTCGAGGCGGAGCGGAGGCGGAGGCGGAGGCGGAGGAGAGGCGGAGCGAGAGGCGGAGGCGGAGGCGGAGGCGGAGCGAGAGGCGGAGGAGACGCGGAGCAGAGGCAAGGGCAGAGGAGAGGCGGAGGAGAGGCGGAGGCGGAGGCGAAGGCGGAGCAGAGGCGGAGGAGGAGGCAAAGAAGACGCGTACGAGGGAGAGGAGTGAAATTAGGGTTGGGAGAAATCAGAAATTGATTTCTCCTCCATTTCTATTTCTGGAATAGAAATCTATTCCAGAAATAGAAAATTTGATAAGCGTTATCAAACAAGTTTCTGTTCTAGAAATTGGTCTGGAACAGAAAAATCATTTCTGGAACAGAAATAATTTTTATCATGCACCCCCTAATCTCCGTGGAATTCAACCTTCTGTGCAAATACTCTCAATGTACGACTCTTGGTTCTAGTGAATGTCAGGAGTTACCCATCGAGCCTTTCTTGACTTTCTTGACTTTTTGTTTATAAAACCCACCCAGCCTTGCTCCAACAAAAGCACGCCTTTCTTGACTTTTTGTCTAAATGTTCATATTTCAACATTTTGAAAACTCTTGATAATTAAGAGTTAAAATTATTGAAGAAATAAAATTAAAATTTTTAAAAATAATTGATTTTTCAAGGATGGAACCAGGATCCAAAACTATTTCACCGGTTCCAATTTTAGGGAATTGGGAATTGGATTTGCATCTCTTGGGATGAAACTAAACTGGTTTGGTCTGGTCCAAGCGGTTCTCTTTGCTAAGCCCTACCGCACTTGCATCACATGCTCTCTTTTATGGATGATACATTTGCACAAGCCTATAGCTGGTCGGGCTAATTCTTTCCTCTATAACCTGCCTTGCCATGCACTAACTTCATTATGTTTAGATCGTTCTTCAGTGCACAATGCAACACATTGCCCGTCTCTGAGATTTGCATTTGCCAATTGCCAGTACTTAGCACGGTTGACATCTACTATGTCGCATTGTCAAAATCAGTATTGGGTTCACATGTTTATGGTGAATATCTTCCTGCGTTGTACTTCCAATAGGAGCTGCGAAAGCTCGTGAGAGGTGTACAGTCGATTCAAGAACAACTAGCCGTTGCTAATGAAAACGAAAGAGAAGCTAGCATAGTGTTGCAAAGGGCTTACAAGTCCCTTACTCATTTCCTGGATAGCCTCTCGAGGCAATTGCCTGGTAGCAATATATGATCACCCAATTGATACTCACCTCTCGTGGTAATCAGCATCGTAACATTACATTTTTTTTCTTGGGTTCTCATTAAATCACTTCATAATTCTGGGTAGTATATGAACCGAGTACCCGGTGGATGATAGGGTGCTAGATTTAGGAAGTCCCGTATAGCTAAAAGGAGAATGGTTATAAGAAGAGCGAAACTAAAAATGCCTTTGTTTCCAATGCTTGCTAATTTTATCAAATCCTGAGAGTTGTAGGAAAAGTGAAATACTGCCAATCATCTGATAAAAAAAGGGAGCTTAGACTCCCTTATCATGAGTGTTTATTTTGATACTCATTTGTATGTATATGCAAAACTCGGTTTATCCTTTGCATTCACATCCACCTTATTTATATTCATGCTCTTGCTGGAAGAGTTGTACTTGACTTTTGGTGCAAATAGACCTGTGCTGAAATTAAACCAACACATTTTTTTCCCTTGGGAAGGTCGTGAAGTAATAGGGTGGACAAAATGAATACCAATCTGCACACACTGTAATCAACTATATGAAATATGCCCTTACTGAATGCTCTCTTGTACCGTCAGCATTGCATCCACTTTGATTACATTGCCTAAGCACAGAACAACTACACTAAACGTTCTATACATAGACAAAGATCTATGACCATTATCTGTTGGTGGTGAATATATTAGGATGAGATAGAGATGGCCAACTCCAAAAAAGAAAAAGAAAAAAAAGTAACGGAACAGCAGAGTAGAAAGGGGGTCGCCGGGGGTGACACTATTTTTCTCGATCGCACGGAGCAGTGTTGACCACGGCGGATCTTGCGCTGCATGTTTACATCTGATTGAGCTATTTTATTTCCACGAACTTTCGCGACACAATCATTCAATGCATTGATAGTGGGAAAAGTCATGTGAGATCAATGGAAACGTGGAAAAGAAATTGCGTAGGAGATTTCGTATAAATATTTGAAACAAACTCTGTCCTTTGCTTGCACTGAAAATCTCGTGGATGACCAATTACATCGAATTGGACAGATTCACATCACAATGTTGATCATTGGTGAACGAAAATAGCTTTCATCATAAATTGCTTGTGAAAATTTTGTCAACTTCTTCAAATCAATCTGATGAGCACAAGCTACAATGCTTATGGTCAAGGGAGGAAAAAGTACAAAGCACAACAAAAACATGTTGAGTACCATAGCGAGGCTTAAGTTCACTTATGGCCGGTGGCCATGGTCGACGATTGGGAGAAGAAGAAAGAAAAATAAAATAAAATAATAAATAATAAAATTATTTTTAAAAATAAAATAAAATAAAAGACAGTATTCACCTTTGGTCTCTTTGATTTTTTTAACACTTTTTGTCTTATTTACTTACATCTTCATATTTTGTTATTTTACCTTTTTAATTTGGCACTAAAATGAGCGTTGTACACAATTTTTGGCACTTTTATTGCCTTTCTCCCAAAATAACATATACATGAAGATTTGAAAATGTCGCATCAAAGCCAAAAACAAAATTGTTTATCTATACTAAACAAAACCGAAATAATCGATCGCATGTGGATTCTATACATGCTAATCCTCAATTGATTTTCATGATCTTATAATCGATTGTGCACATAAGATTAACTTTCATATGCTGCTTATGTTTACCTTGATAAATGTAAAGAATTATAACTGAGAGAGAGAGAGAGATCAATGGGATTTTTGCACTCCTCTACTCACTATGACGATCAATGATTAATGATGAAAGTAAAAATGTCGGTAATTTGTTAAGAAACTTAACCAAATTAATTAAGTGGATAAATGTTATGAGCATAAGAAAAGTGATTCATTATTGGTAAGCAATAATGGAGGAGACTTTACTTGAAATAAAAAGCACAACAACAACCACCAGAGTGCCTAGAATAATGCAACTCATCCTTACTAAAGCCACTTCCTTTTCCCCATATTTGGTTTTCGTACGATAGAATAAAGTGTGTTGGAGAATACTTTTCTCGTGGAAAAAACTTCCCGACTTGGAATACGAGAGCAGGGTCATCAAGAGTCGATTCATGTTGAGAATGTAATTATGATCTAAAGCAATAATGGAGGAGACTTGACTTGATATAAAAAGCAGAACAACGACCACAAGAGTGCCTAGAATAATGCAACTCACATTTACTAAAGCCACTTCCTTTTCCCCATATTTGGTTTTCGTACAATAGAATAAAGTGTGTCGGAGAATACTTTTTCCGTTGGAAAACAGACTTCATGACTTGGAATATGAAACTGGGCCATCAAGAGTTGGTTCATGTTGAGTATGTGATTATGATCTGATTCTTGATCTTCATATTCTACCAAGTCCAGCACAATTGAGTTCACATGACATGTTTGTTGTCCTTAGTCTCTGGGGATCATGGCAGCTTGCAAGCAATATGCAGATGATCCAAACATGCGATTCTTGCAAAATCTCCTTTACGTGTGCCAATGCAAAGGGGATGGTGTACTAGTGGATGTCTCACTAATATACCATGTGCCAAAAAAACTTCCAACTTCTTCTCCCAACGTTTACATAATTTGAATCCCCATCCCAACCACCAATAGCTTACTCATTTGCTAAATTGCAGTATTGGGCGGCATCAGCTCTTCAGCCTCCCAAGCAATTACGCAGGCCTTTCCACAGGGTCTTTGTGCAAGTTTTGATAAGTTGCGCGGCCAATTCGAGACGTTTTGAATTTGCCTTATAATTGAAGCCGGATCAGACTTTGTGGCCAGGAAAAAAAGAAGGAAAAAGCTCCCAGAAACGAGGATACAGATTTTTGTGCTTATTATTATAAAATATATGTCATGATTTATGAAATTATCATATAAAATTATTATATCTTACCCTTAGAGCTAGGTACTAGAGTAATACATATTTTAAAGTTATAACATCTTAAAGTTGCCTGAGGCAGTTCTTTTAAAAGTTGTCATAAGCTATAGTAGCCATAAAATATTTGATGAGCACTTTATCAAACTTAAAAATATTAGAGATTCAAAGATTCAAACTATCTGTTAATTCAAAGTGTATTTCTAGAAAGAATTCATAAATGAATGCCCTCTTCCTAATAGATTATCCACATTTATCTACTGGATGGTGATGATAGAGCAATGCATATCAATGAATTGAAAAATGCCGCCATAGACTCAAGTAATATGTTATTCAAGATAAGCAAATAAAATTTCCACATCATGTATATGTAAAGCCAAGTAACTAAGAATTTTCCGCACCCAAGGAACCCCACCAAGATTGTTAGATGAATGCCTAGTTTATTGATTTAAATATTATAACACTCTCCCTCAAGCTTAGTCTGTTTTTTTGTTGCCTAGTACTAAGCATAAAATATTTGTGAGGCCTAGAAAAATTCGAACTCAGGATCTCCAGCCCTAATATCATGTGAGATTTTTTGGGCCAACTACTGACTGATCTAAAAGCTCAAGTCGTTAAATGAAAAAGTGGTTTATTATTTAAATATTCAAACAAAAACATTCAAGAAATATAAATTTGTGATCACAATAATATCATTTCAAGAAGACTTTAACTTCTTAGCATTTATAATTAAGTAAATCGCTGTCCCATAGACATTGTGCTTGACCAAAAATACAATATTCTACTAGACTCTATGTTTCTTTTTCTTTCTACGCAATTGTAGCTGTAAACTATATGAAAGGCACATTAGTAAAGTTAAAGATATTTTATCACTTTATATTAAATTCCACAATAATTTAACTTTTAGAAATATTGATGAAAAATTTTAGTCTCTAAAAAAAAGTAATCTTGTGCATTTTTTAAAGAAAAAAAAGTAAAAAAAAAATGATAAACACAAAAAAAAAAAAAAAAAAAAAAAACTTGGTATATTTCTTTAGGGACCAATCACACTATAGAAACAACATTTGACATAATATAGTTATTTAGTTTTGTTATATATAATTAGTGTCCAAACAAGGAATTTGCGCTGAGCTCTAAAATAAATGCATGTTCATGTTTAGTGCATAGCTCATGAGGGTTCCTATCTAAATGCTCTATAACAAGGCCATATATATATTCTATGCTCGATTACATCGTCGATGGTAACATTGGTGTTGATGATAAGCATATTGATCCATGTAGAAAAGCAACTATTAGGATGTGGGTACTATCGTGAATTATAATTAATTGAGTGATTAAAGGATGCTATCGGTCTGAAAATTGTTGGAAAAAAAGAAAACACTAAATAAATGACATGTTTCTCTACAGATGATAATGGAAGTTACACAACGAAAGACATATGACAACCGTGAGGAACAATACATGGAGGCTTGCCCCGACTTTTGGCTTATGAAAAACGGAGGAGACTTGACTTTGCAACTTAGATGGATGAAATAAAAAGCAGTACGTGGACGACCAGAGTGCAATCTCATTTTTTGTGAAGCCACTTTTTATTCCCCGTAATTAGGACATTGTTCCATAGAATGAAGTGTGTTTTACGATACTTTTACCATGTAAAGACAGACTTTCTGACTTAGAATATGAAAGCGTGGGTCATCAGGAGTCAATTCGCATGAGAAAATTGAGGATGATTTGATTCTTGGTTTTCACGTTCCACTGAGTCCAACAAAATTGATTTCGCACGGCAAACATTAATTAAAAAAGAAAAGTAGGATGCCAATTAAATTGCCAAACATGCCTTCAATTATGCCAAAATCAGATATTTGGGGCTTCCCTATTTTCATTTAACTAGACGTTTGTCGTCTTCTAGTCTCTGCGGCTGATGGGCGGCTTGCCAGATGCAGAGATATCCCAAACCTGCAATTCTTGTAAAATCCCCTTCAATCATGCATCCTTCTGCCGTGGAAGGTGGGGTGGCGTCAAATCCTCATCCAACCGAGCAATTACGCAGACCTTTCCACATGGACTTTATGCAGGTCTTTTGATTCCGCCCCGAAATTGAAGCTAAGACTAGACTCTATGGTAGGAGGAAGAAAGTTCCCAGAAATGACGGTAAAGATTCCCACGTTATAGCTTGGGGCGATTCCATGACTGTCAATCCTAATCTCCGGACCGATTGTTGATCTTTATTGTCTTCTTGTGCTGACGAGGACAGGGACTGCCGCCCCTCAGAGCTGCTTGCTTTTTTGTCCGATTTTTATCAAATACGTATCATTTTATGACATCATCGTAGGACCTTTTAGTATCTCACTCTCGTAACTAGTCACTAGAGCTTACTTTATGTAGCCTTTCCTGAGCTATGTTTCTACATTCTTCTTCTTTCATCGTTATGGATTTGATTTTTAACATTCATTTGCCTTACGAAGTGGATATATAAAGAGATTTGATTAGACAGTCATGCATAGTGATAACTTAATAATCAAGTGAATTTATGTTGTCTATATTCAGTAGTACACAATGATCACTTTAACTTTGAATCAAACTAATAGAAAGCAAAATATATTTGATATAGTTGCAGTAATGATGTAAAGTGTTGTGATTTGTGTATTTGGTAATGTATATTTTACGGTCACGGCATCTTAAAGTTGTGAGGCAAGTCTCTAAAAGTTGAAAGTTATTATTGTAGCCCTTTTGTTTAACAAGCACCAAATGAAACAAGAAAGGATATTGGAGATTCAAAATATCTAAGAATTCAAAGTTATCTTAAAGGAAAAAATTCATAAATGACTACCCTCTTTATAATGAATTTTCTAAATTTATTTATTAGATAGTGATCACAAGACTCAATCTTTTGAAATGAAAAATGCCATCACACAATTGACTAATAAACTTTTCAAGAAAGACGGAGAAGACTTTCACATCATGTATATACAGAGCCAAGCAAGTAAGAATTTTCCACACCCAAGTAAATCCACCAAGAGAATCAAATTTGTGACCCCAGTAATGTCATCTCAAGGAGACTTTGACTTCTTTACATTAGAATTTAAGTGCACCGCTATCCTAGAGCCACTGTCCTCGACCGAAAAACATTGAATTCTACCAATATCAGCCCACCGATGTGAAGTGGACTACGCCACTATATTTCAGTCTCTCAGTAACATCAATCAATTAGGACTTATTTAACGCGATCCGAATATACATAGGAATTGTCTTTGGAAAGAAGCATCGAATAATTTTTTAGACTTCTATTTGTTCTTATGTCTGACGGTATTACTGGAGGCTTTCCCGTTGTTATGGGTTGTCAATTAATAAGCCTTTCTTCTTAAGTAGAACAACTCAGTTTAAATTCTGTTTCTTTCTGTGACTCGTTAAATCTTGTAATTCTGATTTGAAATTATATTTAAAAAATGTGAAAGGTTGAGTTAGCAACTCGGAAATTAGGCGACAAAGGTTCTTTTTCGTCGCAATCGACCGTCGCCTAACTCAACCTAAGTTGATGGAAACCAGTTTTTGTCTCCTACGGCAACAAAATCGAATTTCGTCTCCTCTGGTGCCCCTAAGGTGACCAAATTATTTTTGTCGTAAAATTTTTTGTCGCCTCAGGCAGTTTTTCTAGTGATAATTACAGCAATTTGGTTATAGAGGATTGTTAGGTCGCCTATAGATGTTTCAATAATTTAAAGCAATTTTTATTCATTTCATGGAATAATGAGATCTAGAAAATGCAGCGCGGATTGATGCTAGGAAGAGAACCCATCCAAGTTAACATCCACAAACAAGTGTGGTACCCATTTTTGAGGCCCCGAAGTGGGACTGATTAAGGAACGTCGTAAATAGGAGGGACGTTTCTACAACGTAAAGCTCAAATATGGAGAATTTATAACCCAGTGACCCGACTATGGTCTATGACTGCTACTTCTTAGATTACCGGAAAAGTTAATGTCACTTTGGTAAAATTACTCAACTATAACTAATAAAACAATCACTTCGCCTCATAAAAATTAATTAATAAGTACTCTTCTTTCTATGCCTTATTATGTTCGTTGTTAAGTCATTATTGTGTTTATCTTCAGGATGTAGTGTAGACCCCAAGGGTCAGGGTCCCAAGGCCTAATTCAAATAAATGTTTCTTTCTATCCATCGTTGTCACAATTGCTATAAAATAACAGACAATCTAAAGTGTATGTATCTAGAAAGAAAAATTCTTTTAACCTGGATATTTATTTTACACACTTATGTACCTATGACTAAACTAACTTAGACAAAAAATCTGATCTTCCTTAATAATGAGAAAATAAGATATCATTCTAACTTAATCTTACATGAAATTTACTGGTATGCCGAGTAATAGAGCTTTCAAAATGGGTGACGCATGTTGTGAGCCCACCAGTGGAACCTTGGAGAAGACCTCCTTTCAGTGACTTCACACTTGACAAAGGCTATATAAGTGGAAGCGCTCTCCACCTCGAGTAAACTTACTGCTTGCGTGCTAAATTGCAAAATGGAGTGGCATCGGTTCTTTGGCCTCCTCTGTTTCCTCTTTTTCTTACATTCCCATCTTCCCTTCACCTCTCCCCTTTGCCCTCCTCACCAACGTGATGCCTTACTCAATTTTAAGAATTCCTTCCTCCTTGATAAAATTGCATCGGACCATTTTGATTTGTCCTGTACCATTTATTCACAGGACCCCTGCTCATTCAAAAGGAGCATATCATGGAACAAGAGTGTAGATTGCTGCTCATGGGAGGAGGTACCTGGTTTTAACTTTGTCGCTGAAAAAAAATCTGCATTGCCTACCGCTGCCACATAAAGTTTCATCTGTATCGTCTTAGAGGAAAACAAGTTCAACATGACTGGGATGTGTGAGGAGTCTACTTCCCAATCACCTAGAGAAGAAAGTTTTACCTGTACTTACTTGATTTGATACTTAGTGCCCTAGTTTTTATTAACAAATCTAAGCATAGACTAGAATCCCTGGCTTCGTATTTACTGAGAGGTGCTGATTTCTACGGGTGTCCTAAGCCATGGAAACCTTATACGTGGGATAGATACATTAGCCCATACACATGATACGTGCGTGCACGACAATTTTTGTATATTCTAGCAATGAAAATGATGATTGCCACATATACTTAATAGGTTAAGGACAAAACATTTAAATGATTTGAGTCTACGGAAAAGCATATACGCTACGCAGGGAACGTACGTGGAGGGAGAAAGGAAATATATTTTCTTCTGTAAAATACTATCTTCACTTAGGATTACGCATTCATAGACATGCTTGAAATGAATAATTACTTTTCCTTTTCAATATCGTAGAGGATACGATAAATTTGAAAGATTTAATGTGCCAAATAATCTGGTCTAGTTCACATAATACAAAAACTTACATAAAATTGTCTAAAAAAAAAGTGTCTATCAGAAGATGCAATCTTTGTGGGAGCTCACCTTTGCCTTTAAATTCATACGTCCCTTTCTTTGAATCCGCATCACTTTCGTTTTCTTTTTCTGCATTTTCATCTTGTTCTCCGTATTTCTTTAGAATGACGCTGGATGTGAAAGCAGCATCAATCCATTTCCTCCAACTTGCACGATGTTTGTCTTCCCTAATTGCCCCGTGCAACTTTGGTCAGCAGACTTCACTTGAATCTTTCTGCAACAGAATCCATTTGCTCTGCCCTTTACCGGCCAAAAGGGTCTTGGATGAAACCCAAAATTTGAAATCAAGGTCTTACATATATATAGGGTAAAGTAGTTACTTAGTAACCAAACTTGCTACTTTTTAGTGGAAAAGAGAGACTTATGTTTAACTTTGCATAGAAAGTAGTGTGGAGCGGGAGCAGCTTTCCTACGAAAAACTTCAGCAAGAAGAGTTTAACCTGTATTCTATCATAGAGCCATTAATATCTCATTTCCAATTTTGTCAAGCGTTACTCTTTTTAGAAGTGCACAGCATGGTTGAATCTCGGCTGTATGGGTTACCATCGATACTGCAGATTTAGATGACGAATAACTTTTTTTAATTATCCAAAGATATGCTACGTGATGAACAACTTTTTGTTAGGCAGAGATGGTATGAGATCTCTATCACCCATAAAATATGCCGAATCTTACATATATTGAGAAAGTGGTTCATTAGTGATGTGATCCATTGGTCATGCATGAAACTTTAGTTCTACACAATGTCCATCTTCTTTCTCTAGCATCTGTTCAGGTTTCTCAATGTTGACTTGCTTTTCAATTTTCAATTCCCAGGAGTATCGTGAGCATTCAAGCATACCAAGCTGGTGGTTTGACGGTTTAATTAGTAAAGACATTCAAATGGCCGATGAAGTTTTATCCATTCACACCATTGATTTTGACCAGCAAGTAAGTTGACAGATATCTCTTACAGTCTGAGCATTTAGTTTTATATATCGGAGCATTCAAATCTCTTGCAGTCCATTTATAGCATCTTGAACATCTCCATGTCGGCCATATAAAAAATATCCATGGGTTTCTGCTGAATCAACTACTCGTTTAACATTCAGCTCTTGACACCATAGACCATTTGATGGTTTTTCCACGAGCACACGCAGTAATGCATGGCATGTAGTTAACATTTGCACAACTCTATAGTTGGTCGTGCTAATTCATCGCTCCAACTGGTATGAGAAACTTCACCATGTTAAAATAGTTCTTCAGGGCACATGCAAAACATTGCCCGTTGCTGAAACTTGCATTTGCCAATTGCCAAGAGTTTGCATGGTTGACATCTCCTATTGTCACATTGTCAAAATAATTTTTGGGTTCCATGTTTATGCTGAATAGTTTTCTACCTCGTACTTCCTATGGGAGCTGCGAAAGCTTGTATGGAGTGTACAGTTGACTCAAGAACAGCGAACCAAAAACAAGAGAGAAGCTAGCATGGCGCTCCTAAGGGCGGAGAAGTCCTCTACTCATTTCCCCCGAAAACCTGCAAGGCAGTTATGTGGTAGCAATACATGATTACACAGTTGATACTCACTTCTTTGTACTGACCTATTTTGCAAAATTTACATTTTTCTTTTCCAGGAACCGGTTGAATCGTTCTACAATTCAGGGTCTGGCGAGGCCCGAGCTCCGCCCCAGGCTGGCGAGGCTCCACCTAGCCTGATTTGGCAAAGCCGAGCTCGTATGAACCGAGTACCAGGTGGATGATGGGATGCTAATTTAATTCGGTGCTGGGTTCTGTCCTGTGCAATGGCTCAAAAGAGAATAGTTATGCCGCTAAATGTTATTTACTTGTCTTTACCTTTCCATTGCCTGCTAGTTTCGTCAATTCCGCAGTTATAAAAGAGGCGAAATAACTCTGATAGAAAAAAGAAAGAAAGGGCGGTTAGGCTCTGTTCTTGTAAGTGTTTATTTGACACTCAGATTATGCTTTTGTATTCGGTTCTATCTGGGTAATAATACATGCTGGTGCCAGCCAGTACGGATGTGGTTGAATCATATACAAGTACATATGCACTAAAGTTAACCCTGTTTCACCTGGGAAGCTCGCGAGCAAATGCAGCCTACAGAATTAATACCAATCGGTACACGCGGTAATCAACTATCGTAGATATGCCCTGGGTCTATCCCAATTGGATCCCGTAGACACGGAACAATTACACCAGACATTATATGTAAATAGATGCGTACACAAACATAGACACACAAAGATCTAGGACTGTCGTGTGCTAATTGTGAATATAGAAGGGTATGGTCGAGATGGCGACCCCAAAATATTTGTACAAAGGGTGTGAGGGGGAAAATTATCGAAAAAAAAATCATAAACTTATTAAATTTGATTTTTAGCCTTTCAATTTGATCAATTTAGTTTTAAATCTTTTAATAATTTGCCAACAGAATCCTTTTGGTTGGATATCATTGATGTAGATGTTAGTCGTTCTACGTGACATGGTCGGCTGCTATTGCTACCGTGAACAATTATTGCAATTCTTTAAAAAAATTTATTCTTATTTTGTGTCACGAGGGTCACCAACGACCCTTGCCAACTACGAAGGCCTTCGCCAGATTTGGGCATGGCCCTTGCTTGCAATGAAGGCCTCGTCTGTGCCTAGTAAGGCCACAAAGGCATTGGTGAGGCCACGAAGGAATTGGCGAGGCCACAGGCGAGGATCGCCATGACCCTCATCAGTCATAATGAGAAAAAAAAAAAAAACGAAGAAAGAAATAAAGGAAAAAATGAAAAAAAATAAAAATATTCAAAAAAAAATTGTTCATGCTAGCACTGGTTTACCATGTAGGATGCCTGGCATCATGTTAGCGACTTTCTATCAAATTCGGCCATAATGACATAATTGACGAATTGTCACAAAGTTTAAGATTAAATTAGCACAAGTATAATAAGTTTTAGATTTATTTGGTAATTTTCCCGGGAGCGATGCCATCTCTTTTGGGCGCATCCTTTTGCATATTACAGCACTACTTCTGGTGAAATAATTTTTAATGAGTATACACAAAATCATGATGAAGAGACGAAATTATGATTTTGAACTACATTCAAAGTTACAAATGAAAAAGCAGGACCAATTTTTCAACCAAAAAATTATGGTCCTTATTATTTAGTGGATTATTCGAAACATTTATTTATATCATCAAGGGACTAACATATACCCGTATAGAAAAAATAAAAATAAAAAACTACTCTCCCATCACAATGAGTGTGACATCCAAAATTTTCAGTACTGTTTTCAATTGAATAAATCGGGTCTTTCATTGACGCGTCTATAGTTCTATTCTTAGAGCCGATCACTCGTGAGATAACTATACTATCGAGGAAATTCATTAAGAGATTTTAATGCAATAGACTTGAGAATTCGACCAGAAGTCGACTGCTCGACCGTGCTAGTCTACAAGGGTCATTACGGCATTGTCAAAATCAATCAGAGATCAGGGATATGTCGATTCGACTAAGATGTGTGATCAAAGTATGGGTGATTCCACCTGATTGCAAAATTCTGGTCGATCGGCACTAGACCGATTTTCTGTCGTTTTGGGTACCCTGTGCTCGTAATTGAAATTTTGAGATTTTCACGACCACCTAGAGTTGCCAATTTGTCGAAGTGGTACATTGTGACTCAAAGAAAATCAACCGCAAGTCATTTGCACTAAAAATATTTGAAAACTACCCGGTAGCTTAGGTTATGCGAAAAACGCGCCGAATGGAAATTAACCGCGAATTCAAGTTCGATTTCAAAAATTGAAGATTCTGTCATGTCACAATAAATTTTAGGAACGTCGACTCATCTTTCGAAGAATTTTTAGAGATTCAGAGATTTTTACGAAAAATAAATTCGGAAGTAGCGGAAAATTAGCGGAAATTCAGATGGGCCAAATTAAATGAAATTTGGATTTTCAAGCCGAGCCTTTGAGTGTTAGGGACCTACAGGAAATTGTTCGGGATTTTTCTTCATTGAAATTGGACCTCAATTTGGAAAATTGAGTGAAGAAATTGAATTTTAATCGGTGAAATTCGGATTTGGAAAAGAGCAGCAATTTTGGGCTTCAAAATTTGGTTTATTTGTGAAGATGATGCAAGAAAATATCAAGAGACATTGAGATAAGTTTGAGGGCTAATGGAGGACCATGCATTTAAGAATTTGGATGATCTTTATTGACTTTGTCTTCTCTTCTTCAAAGCTTCCGTTTCACGCCTTGACTGCCGCCGCCTCTCCCTCTACAGAAGCTCCTGTCTTTGCTTCACTTTCATTCTTCCTTTTTCATTTGAAGTCTGCAGCTTCTCTCCATCGTTCCTTCCCCATCTTCGGCCAGCACATCTCCTATTGTCCACGCGTTCCATCATCCACCGAATCCACCGCCTTCACCCTTTCTTTTCTTCCATTTGAACCGAGCAAGCTGCAGCCGAAGTCATCCCCTCATCTCACGCGTGGAGCCCAGCCCATCAGCAGCCTCTGCCATCACCGCCTGCAGCCCACGATCATCTCTCCTTCAGCTGCTCCACTACTCCTTGCTCCCCCTAGAACTGACGCCAGCGAAGTCTTCTTCTCGCGTCTTCTTTGGTCAGTCAACCGAAGCAGCTCGAAGACCCAGCGAAGCTGCTGCCACGCGTCCCCAGCTCCTCTGCCAGCGAAGCCCACATTTGATTGTCAACTTCGACCGAGCGTCCAGCATCTTCATCCGACCGAAGCATCACCAATTCCACGCGGCTTCAATCCACGAGCTGCCGTCTGCGCCACCACCGAATCAGCACCCGTCTGTTAAAATATTTAATATATTTTATTATTCTAAATATGATTTTAATATTATATTCCCAATAAATTCCCTACATTAATTCCAATTATTGCCCAATTTATTACCCACGCGTATTAAGTGATATTTGTCCGTTATTACCTTACCATAATGGTCTTGATGGGAGATACCGGTAACGGTAACGTAACCAACGGAATAAAATCATCAGGTCGTTTAATTCAAACCCTTACGATACAGAAAAACACACCATCAAGTTTTGGAAGGGGATTGACCAGTAGAACAGGACGTGCGTTTTTTTCAATTTTGCAGATCGCTCGTACTGTGTGGATCCATCAAAGATTTTGAGGTTTCCCACTTCTAAATTTCATCAATGGCTGGAGGTATGTTGGTATTTATGTTTCCGCTATTCGATCCCGAATTCTGTATGAATTTACTTGTGATGAATAAATCGGGATCTCCAAGTTTGTTTATATGCAATCTCTAACAGTTGGTATCAGAGCCCTTATTTGCAATCTCTGCCTTGGTGAAACCTTTTGGAATTTATTTTATTGAATTATATGTGGATAAATTTCGGATTTGTATATGGCTGGGATCGGAATTGAGAATTCCGACCAAATTCGGGCTACCCACCATGCGATGATGGATCAGAATGATCACACCGCCATTAGGAAGAGAAACCCCTAAATTTTTCGACATATTACTGATCGTCGAAGGTTAATCGAGCGGTGAAATTTTGGTGGTTAGGGTTTTATAGGGCGATTGTTTTTGGCTTAATTTTGGTCCATACATGGTCGTTTTTTGCCAGATCTTGAATCTATTCGTTTGTCCCGGCGTTCTCTTCGAAGCCCGTCAACCAATTTGGTTGGACATGGGCTGTGGGAGGAGACCCAGACGGCGGAACAGAAGCGGTCGCAGCGGAAGAAGCGGCGGAAGAGAGCCCGAAAGAAGACCTCGGGCCCGTGTGATGCACCCGCCCGAGAGGCTGAAACGGGTGCCTATGGTTTCTCAATTTTGCCCCTCCGCCTTTAGGAAAATTGCGATTCTGCCATTGCCTGCAAAATTCTCAATTTTGCCCCTCCACCTTTATGAAAATTGCGATTCTGCCCTTGCCCACGCAAAATTCCGATTTTGCCCCACTGGGGTGTGTAAACTTACAATTTTGCCATTTTGGGCGTGAAATTCATGTTTTACCCCTTAAAAGTAAAATTCCAATTCTGGCCTTGCGTGCAAAATTCCAATTTTACTCATTTTGCACGTGATTTTACTGTTCTACCCTAAAGTGCAATTCTATGAATAAAATTAAATGTCTAGTGATCCGTATGTATTTAATTAATTAAAGATTAGCCACAAAGATCTTTGATTATATTAAATTATATACATTAAGAGCCTTTGGATCACATATAGTTAAAGACAATAATTGCAATTATTCACATTAATATTATGAATTTTATCCCACAGAATTTTCAATATATTAATGTGATTAATTATGATGAAATATTATTTTATCTTTCTTAATTTACCCATAGGGATTAAGGAAGGGAATATAATTTGATAGTTTCATCATGAAGTAATTATGAATCAACTTAAATTAGAAACTTAACCCACAGGTAGTTTTTGATGTTATGTAATTCATATTTTAAAACATGTTTTACATTGGTAAAATATGATTTAAGTTTATTTGCCTCAAATATATTGATACATAAGTTTCCTTTGATTATAATGCAGTTTTACCACCTACGATTAGTTCTGGTATAATTGTTCCCGAGCTTACGGGAAATAACTTTAAAGAATGGAGAGAATTAGTTCTTCTCCAATTGGGGTGCATGGATCTTGATTATGCTCTTAGGTCAGACGAACCACCTGAACCTACTGAGAGTAGTACTCATGCTGAGCATACTCATTATACTCAATGGGAGCGGTCCAACCATCTCAATGTGATGTACATAAATACCAAACTCTCTGCTAACATTCATGGTTCAGTCATTCAGCATAACAATGCCAAGGAATTGCTGAAGGCCATTGATGCACAATTTGAGTCTTCAGAGAAGGCGCATGCCATGACCCTAATTATGAAGTTCTCATCATTGAAGCTTACCAGTGTAAAAAGTGTGCGTGAGCACATCATGAAGATGAGGGACATTGCAGCTCAGCTGAAGAATCTTGAGGTTGGGATATCAGAATCCTTTCTTGTATACTATATCCTAAATACTCTCCCACAAGAGTATGCTCCCTTCAAGATCTCTTACAACACACATAATACTAAATGGTCAATTAATGAACTCATGACCATGTGTGTTCAAGAGGAAGAGAGGCTACTAATGGAGAAAGGAGAAAGTGCTCATATGGCAACACGGGATAAGTATAAAGGGCAAGGCAAGCAAAGGGGAATGGTAAGATGCCTCTACCTCCCCAAGCTGGCATTAAAAAGGAATCCAAGTGCTTCTTCTGTAAAAAGAAGGGGCACATGAAGAAGGATTGCGCCAAATTTAAGGCGTGGCTCCAAAAAAAAGGTAACCAACTCACATGTGTATGTTATGAAACTAATATGGTTGATGTGAGTCACAACACTTGGTGGATTGATTCTGGTTCTACAATCCACATTTCGAATTCCTTGCGGGGTTTTCGAAACCAGCGGAAACCAAAGGGAAGTGAACAAGGCATCTATTCAGAAACAAGATGTGCTCGCGTGTGGAAGCTATTGGGACATGCGATTAGTTCTCGGTAGTGGTTTTGTTTTAATTTTGGAAAAGACCTTTTATATTCCTAGTTTTTCTAGGAATTTAATTTCAGTTTCAAGACTTGTACCTTTGGGATACTCCTTTGAATTTTCAGATTTAACATTCAATTTATCGTATAAATCTGAAATTGTTGGGAGTGGTATTTTGTCTGACGGTCTCTTTCGAATTAATTTACAAGACAATACCATTAATAATGCGATGCACGTTCATGATAATGCTGGGATAAAACGATGTGTTGTGAATGAGAATTCCTCTATGTTGTGGCACCGGAGGTTGGGACATATCTCCATGGATAAAATTAAGAGACTAGTAAATGATGGAGTACTTAATACTCTAGATTTTACTGATTATGACACTTTTGCAGACTGTATAAAGGGAAAACAGACCAACAAGTCAAAGAAAGGTGCTAAGAGGAGTACATAAATATTAGAAATCATACATACAGATATTTGTAGTCTAGATATGGACTCAAATGGTCAGAGATACTTCATTTCTTTCATAGACGATTATTCACGATTCATGTATCTCTACTTGCTTCGTAATAAGCACGAAGCACTGGATGCCTTTAAGGTATTTAAAACCGAAGTAGAGAAACAATGCGACAAGCAAATTAAGATCGTGAGATCGGATAGAGATGGAGAATACTATGGTAGATACACTGAAGATGGACAAGCACCTGGTCCATTTGCGAAGTTTCTTGAAGAGTATGGGATTATTGCCCAATACACTATGCCTGGTTCACCGGACCAAAATGGTGTCGCAGAAAGAAGAAACCGAACATTATTGGACATGGTGTGGAGTATGCTTAGCAACTCCAAACTTCCTAAGTTTTTGTGTAATGAGGCTCTTAAAACGTCTATGTACATATTAAACCGAGTTCCAACCAAGGCTGTTCCAAGGACGCCTTTTGAATTATTCAAAGGTTGGAAACCGAGTTTGCGACATGTACGTGTTTGGGGATGCCCATCTAAGGTAAGAGTCTACAATCCACGGGAAAAGAAGTTAGATCCAAGGACTATAAGTGGGTATTTCGTTGGATATGCCGAAAAGTCCAAAGGATACAGATTTTATTGTCCATCTCACACCACTAGGTTTGTGGAATCAAGAAATGCTAAATTTCTTGAAAATGATCTGATTGGTGGGAGCGATCAATTCAAGGACTTTGTCCCCGAAGAAGATCATTCAGATACTCAACCTTCCACCTCGAATCTTTGGATTGGTTGTTGCTTACAGCGCCCCTTCGCTTCAACCGGTCGCCGAGCAACCAATCATTGAAGATCCACAACCAATGATATTGATCCAAAGAGACCAAACTGTTCAGCAATTACCATATACTGTTGAACTTCCAGTAGAACAGCATACTCCTCAGGAGAATGTTGATGCGACATTAAGAAGGTCTACTAGAATGAAGAAATCAGCGATTCCTAATGACTACATTGTGTATCTACAAGAATCTGACTATAATGTTGGAGCTGAAAGTAATCCTGAGTCGTTTTCACAAGCCATGAGTTGTGATAAATCTAATTTATGGTACAATGCCATGAATGAAGAGATGAATTCTATGGCATCAAACAAAATTTGGGATTTAGTTGAGTTGCCTGATGGTGCAAAGGCCATTGGTTGTAAATGGGTCTTCAAAACTAAGAAGGATTCATCAGGCAATATAGAGAGATATAAAGCTAGACTCGTTGCCAAGGGATTTACTCAAAGGGAGGGAATCGATTACACGGAGACGTTTTCTCCTGTATCCAAGAAAGATTCTCTTCGTACTATTTTGGCATTGGTTGCTCATTTTGATATGGAGTTAATCAAATGGATGTGAAAACGGCGTTCCTCAATGGAAAATTAGAAGAAGTGGTTTACATGAAACAACCAGAAGGATTCTTCTCTAATGCTGGTGAGCATTTGGTATGCAAGCTTAAAAGGTCTCTATATAGCTTGAAACAAGCATCCCGCCAATGGTACTTAAGATTCCATGAGATCATCTCTTCATTCGGTTTTAAAGAGAATATCATGGATCAATGTATATACCAGAAGGTCAGTGGGAGCAAAATTTGTTTCCTTGTGCTATATGTAAATGATATTTTACTTGCAACCAATGACAAGGGGTTGTTATATGAAGTGAAACAATTTCTCTCTAAGAGTTTTGATATGAAAGATATGGGTGAAGCATCTTATGTCATTGGCATTAAGATCCATAGAGATAGACCTCGAGGTATATTAGGACTATCTCAAGAAACCTATATCAATAAGGTCTTAGAGAGATTTCGGATGAAAGATTGTTCACCAAGTATAGCACCCATAGTGAAGGGTGATAGGTTTAATTTAAACCAATGCCCGAAGAATGATTTTGAAAGGGAACAAATGAAGAACATCCCATATGCTTCTGCTGTTGGAAGCTTGATATATGCTCAGGTTTGCACTCGACCTGACATAGCCTTTGCTGTGGGAATGTTGGGAAGATACCAAAGTAATCCAGGTATGGACCACTGGAGAGCTGCAAAGAAGGTGATGAGGTATCTTCAAGGAACAAAGGGACACATGCTTATGTACAAACGGACGGACAACTTGGAGGTAGTTGCTTACTCGAACTCAGACTTTGCTGGCTGCATTGATTCCCGTAAATCAACATCGGGATATATTTTTATGTTCGCTGGCAGAGCTGTATCCTGGAGGAGTGCAAAACAAACCTTGGTTGCCACTTCCACTATGGAGGCAGAGTTCGTTTCCTGTTTTGAGGCAACCTCACATGGTGTGTGGTTGAAAGGTTTCATATCGGGGCTTAGAATTATGGATTCCATTGCTAGGCCATTAAGAATATTTTGCGACAATTCAGCTGCAGTTTTTATGGCTAAGAACCACAAAAGTGGTAGTCGAAGCAAGCACATTGACATCAAGTATTTAGCTATCAGAAAACGTGTTAAAGAGAAGAAAGTGGTCATAGAACACATAAGCACTGAATTGATGATAACTTATTCTTTAACTAAAGGCATGCCGCCAATGAGTTATAAGGATCATGTTTCTAGAATGGGCATTGGTCCAATCATGTAAATTTTTCTTTATATGGAAGAATTTATGAGACTTTTATTCATTTATAATGTTTTTCTCAATACAGTTGTATACATTCAGTTATTATGAGAAAAATAATTACGTTTGACCTGGAGTAAACATAAGGTTTATTCATTAAGTTATTTGATCACATATGGACTGATGAAATACATTGTGATACACGGAAGACAATACTCGCTCTAAGAGGACTCATCGCCGTGATTCATGTGTTTTATTTCAGTATGAAGTTTTGTGGGTTTGGGTTAATAATTCATTTGAAGGACTATTGGGATCAAGTGGGAGAATGTTAAAATATTTAATATATTTTATTATTCTAAATATGATTCCAATATTATATTCCCAATAAATTCCCTATATTAATTCCAATTATTGCCCAATTTATTACCCACGTGTATTAAGTGATATTTGTCCGTTATTACCTTACCATAATGGTCTTGATGGGAGATACCGGTAACGTAACCAACGGAATAAAATCGTCAGGTTGTCTGATTCAAACCCTCACGATACAGAAAAACACACCATCAAGTTTTGGAAGGGGATTGACCAGTAGAACAGGACGTGCGTTTTTTTCAATTTTGCAGATCACTCGTGCTGTGTGGATTCATCAAAGATTTTGAGGTTTCCCACTTCTAGGTTTTATCAATGGCTGGAGGTATGTTGGTATTTATGTTTCGGCTATTCGATCCCGAATTCTGTATGAATTTACCTGTGATGAATAAATTGGGATCTCCAAGTTTGTTTATATGCAATCTCTAACACCGTCTACTCCGTCTTCGACTGCATGCCAACAAGCTGCTCCCATCATCCGTGAGCTTCATCCATTTTCACGAGCCGCAAGCCTCCTTCGAAGGCCTCTTCTCGGCCCAAGAAATCAAAAGCTCCTTCAGGCTTTCTATTCAGCCCACACAAAATTGACCGGCCCATTTTCAGTAGCCCAAGTGAAGATCCAGTCCAGCAAAGTGACATTTCAGCCCAACAGCAGCTCCTTGCTGCTTCCTCACGTGGCCCAAGCCCAACTTTGGTGAGCCCAATTCAGCAAATCCCAAGCCCACGCCATTTGAAGCCCGCGAGGTTAGCCCGCTTCAGGCCCAGCCCATTTCAGCAACAAGTCTCAGCTTGGGCTAAGATTTGTTGGGCCAAGTTTAGGCCCAGTCTAAGCTCGTGGGTGTCGTCACGAGCCCAAGTTCGGCCACCGTCGCATCGCCGTCGTGGTGTTCCAGTCTTCGCTTTGCACAAGTGAGTTTTGCTCATTAATCCTTGCTTAGTTTGCTAATAATGCTTAAGGGTTTGATTTGATTTAATTAAGTGCAATTAGGTGGTTAGATTAGTTTAGAGTAATTTAATTAGTGACTCAATGATGCATGTTAGGTGATTGATTAGTGTAATTAGCAAGTAGAGACGTACTTCTATTTATTGAATGCATCTCGGGAATTTTCCCGATCTGTTCTAGCGTCCAATTAGGCATTACGGGCCTCAATTGGATTTTTAGTATCTATTTATTAATTTTCGAAATTATTTAATTATTTATTTATTTTCCGTAAATTAGACAAGGATAGCTGACGACCAGAATTTTATGCTGATTGTTGTGGCACAATCCGTTTATTTAATTGAGCTTTATTTTGTGCGGAATTGAATTATTTGTGAATTTGAGAATTATTCCCGAATTAATTAATATTGGTTATTAATTGAAAAATAACCGGGCATCGATTGATAATGCCAAAAAAAATTTTAGTGGACTACAAAAAATGTGGGAGTTATGGAAATGAAAATATTATATTTTGGCTAAGGCCAACCATGTGCCCACGCTCGATATTTTATCGGGCATGATAAAAGATGAGAAAAAATGCTGTGTGGCGTGGCTCGGCGATTATTACATCGCTTTGGCATATAAGATGCCTTAGAGAATGCACGTAAATTGTTGAATATATATCATGCCTGTGTGGTGATAATTAATCATGCCTGTGTGGCGATAATTAATCGTGCATGTGTAGCGTAGAACGTGCCTGTGTAGCGTAGATTGTTCCTGTGTGGTCGTATTTCTGAGTGTCGAGTATCATGCCCGTGTGGCCGAAAGTAATTGGAATGCTTGAAAGAGAATGCGCTTAATTAGTTTATATTGGCTCTGTAATTAAATATATTACCACGGCGAAAACGACACCCAAGAGCATGTACGTAAATTGTTTTTTTTTTTTTTTGGTAAAGGGTAAGAATACATGTACATAAATTGTTTATATTGGCTCTGTGATTAAATATATCACCCCGGCGAAAACGACACCCGAGAGCATGCACATAAAGTGTTTATTGTATATCACATTGGCGAAAACGGCGCCTTAGAAAATATGTGGGATGAGTGATTGGTATATTGTCTTGGCAAAATCGGCGCCTAAGGGAAAATACGTGGTTCGATGACTAGGTATTATACTGAAAATTGTATAGTATGGTTGGAAATGACCGGTGAATGGTCCGACTAACATGTAATCGACTAAGTCGATTTGATCGATGTTTCGATCTGTGATATTATGATTGGGTGCTTATTTGAACTATGCTAATTTGTAGGTGGAATCTAAGGCCAAGGTAAGTCCTCTGACCGTGTGTGCATAGGCAACCCGGATAGCATATTGATTTACTAATCGAGTCTTAGGGGGTAGAACTCGCTGAGACGTGGTTTCAATAATTATTGTATAACCATTTCAGAACCATGATGAGAAGCCTGATGAGGAAGAATCTGAGGAGGAGAACCTTGATGTGAAACCTAAGGAGGAGGAAGATTTTGAAAAAGAAGATGATCTAGAGAAGGATCTTGAGTACGACCCAGATGAGGACTGAGATCCCATCCCATTTTGTGTGAACCTTGTGTTCTTGTAGATAGGTGTAAGATCAGACCTTTGTGAATAGTATAGTAAAATACTATGGGTTGTGCTATGTATAAAAGTAAGGTTGTGAATTTCATTATGAAAAATTATGACCCTGCTTTTCTATCCCATTGTTTTGATGTCTGGGGATTTATAATTGCTTCCGCATGTGCTTATGAAAAGGAAAGGGTCAACGATACGTAGTTCTGGGATATCGCATTTAAAATCGACCAGGTAAGGGATGTGCGCGTGCCTGAAGATCGGGGTGTGACAATGAGTGAACAAAGTGAAGCTCTCACTCGCACAAACACAAATGCAGTACATCCCAAGACTATACAAGACTTTATAAAGTAACCTTGCCAGACATTTTTATTCGGAATAACATGCATGGAAAGATTTTCAAAACTTCAAGCCAAAGCGAAAGACAAAAATGTTTATCTTGGACTACACGAAACAAAAGTAATCAATGACGTGAGGATTGTAGACATGCTAATCCTCAAATGATATTGATTATCTTAATGTATGAACCATCACTTACATACGATTAACTTTCACATGCTGCTCATGTTTGCCCTGATATAGTGAAATGAAAAATGACCGGTCAGAAAATTGGAGGATAAGAAAGAGAGAACCTAACTTGAGAAAAAGTTATTTAATTAAGTGAGGTAATTGTTATGAGCATACTAATCCATATAGAAAAGCAATAATAATTTGATGCATGTAGAAACATCTGTATGGAATGAGAGGAGTATCGTGCTTAATGCAAATTATAATTAATTGAGTGCTCGAAGGATTTTGTAAGTCCAATTAGCATCCAAAGGAAAAACAACACCAAGACTCCATTTATTTCTGGAAAAATAAATAATTTGGAAAATATTTTAATAAAATTTATCAATTATATCACTCACAAAAATATTGGGACATAAATTATTATTCATAATGAAAATATTTTTTTCTTGGCTAGTTATATCAAGCGATATAATCTATCATTTTTAGGAAAATATTTTTGAAATTATTTATTTTTCATAAAATAAATGAAGTCTAAATAAGTAAGAATGCTTCTCTGTTGATGGCAATGGAACTCATCCACCGTGCAACGCCGAACAACCATGAAGAACGACGTATGCATGGAGACTTTTTTTTTTGGCTCAAAGTACGCAGGGAGACTTTACTTGCGCTTGGATGGCTGAAACAAAAAGAGCAGAACAACAACCACCACAATGACTATATTTAGGGCCCTCACACTTTTTCTAAAGTCACTTTCTTTCCCGCTGGATTAGATTGTCGCGCGATAGAATGAAGTGTGTTGGACAATACTTTTGTCGTGTAAAAATACTCTCCGACTTGGAATGTGAGAGCGAGGGTCGTCAAGAGTGGGTTCATATTGGAAATGTGATGATGATCCAATTCTTCCTTTTCACATTCCACCAAGACCATCACAATTGAGTTCACATGATAATCATTAATTAAAATAACTAAATTAGGATACCAATTCAATTGCCACAGATTCCTTCCAATTCTGCCAAAATCAGATGTTTTGGCTCGCAACCAATCTCCAGATAATTCACCCCCACAATTCTTGCAAAGTCTCCTTAAGTTTTGCCAATGCGAAGGAGCAAAGTTGGTAATAGTGGATATCTCATTTATATACCTTGTCCACAAAACTTCCAACTTCATCTCCGAACGTGTGATATATTTGACAAGCACTTAATCAAACTTAACGATATTTTAACTCCCAACCCAGAAGGCTAGTTGAAGTCGTCTTATGGGAGACGATGGGGGAAGAAGTTGGAAGACCATGCGAACCCACCAAGCAGACCTTTCACAGAAGACCTGTGTTCAAAGTCTGTCTAAAGTCGATGATGAATCCCTTATCCTCATCAACAATAAACTCACTCACGTACCGAAGTGCAAAATGGGGTGGCATCAAATTCTCGTCCTCTCAAGCATTTTCGCAGGCCTTTACACGAGGACTTTATGCTCAAACTAATTGTACGTAACAGTGGATCTGACTTGTTTTGGAATAAAAAGCAGTGCAGTGTTTTCATATGCTTTCTAGAAGCATCACAAATAAAATCTGCCTCTCTGACAGCATTCACGTCAGCGCTGACGTAATGAAATCATTTATATACCTTGTGTAGAAAAGCTTCTTACTTCTTCTCCCAACGTTTACATAAGTTGAATCCCAATCCCAACCACCAATAACTTTCTCGCCTGCTAAAGTGCAAAATGGACTTTATCCAGGTTTAAATAAGTTTTGTAGACAGTTCGAGACATTTTGGTTGTTTTTTTAAAATTGAAGCCAGATTAGAATCTGCGGTGGAAAACAAAAGAAAGCTCCCGGAAATGACGATACAAGTTCCCAGGTAGTAAGGTGAGGCAATTGCATAACTGCTAATCCTATTGTTTGCTTGGGTTGACCGGGATAGAGACCGCCGCCCCTCGGGGCAGCATGGTTTTTGGTCTGACTTTTATCAAATATACGTCATGATTTATGAAATCATCACAAAAATCTATTATATCTTACCCTGAGAGCTAGGTATCAGAGTAATACATATTTTAAAATAACAACATCTTGAAGTTGTGAGCAACAATTTTTCTAAAAGTTGTTGTAAGCTATTGTAACTGTAAAATATTTGATAAGCACTTCATCAAATTTAAAGATATTAGAGATCCAAAATATTTGTAAATTTAAAGTTGTACTACTGAAAAAATTCATAAAAGACCGCCCTCTCCCCAATAGAGTATCCAAATTTATCTATTGAATGGTGAAAATAGAGTAATACATATTCATGAAATAAAAAATGTTACCATAAACTTGAGTAATATGTCTTTCAAAAAAAGGGGAGAAGGCTTTCACATCGTATATATGAACCAAGTAACTAAGAATTTTCTGCACCTGAGGAACCCCACAAGACGATCAAGAAAATCAAATTTGATATCACAATAATGTCATTTCAAGAAAACTTTGACTTCTTAGAATTTATAATTAAGTGCATCACTGTCCCACAGCCATTGTGCTTGACAAAAAATCATAATCTTCTACCATTCTTTTTCTTTTTGCACAATTGTAGTGTAAACTATTAGACACGCACTTCACTAAACTTAAAAGATATATCATCACTTATCTTAAATTCCACAATAATTTTTTTTTTAGAAATTTTGATGAGAAATATTAATCTCTAAGTAATTTTGTATTTACATGTTTAGACGCGATCATATATCCACATGAATTGTCTTTGGAGTGAAATGTCAAATAACTTTTTCAGGTTTTTACTTGATATTATGTCTAACGAAATTACCGGAGGCTTTCACGTCGTTATGGATTGCCAATTAGGTAGCCCTTCTTCATAAGTAGAGCAATTCAGTTTAAAATTTTATTTCCTTTTGTGACTCGTTAAATCTTGTAACTCTAGATTGGAAAATTATATTGAAAAAATCTGGAAGGTTGAGTTAGCAACTTAGAAATAAGGCGACAATCACCCTAACTCAACCTAAGTCGACAAAAAACTCGTCATACCTATGGCAACAGAAACGAATTTCATCGCCTTTGGTGCCCTTAAGGCGACCCAAATTATGTTCGTTGCCAAACTATTTGTCGCCGTAGGCAGTTTTTCTAGTAATGATAATTACAGCAATTTAGTGATGGTGGATTGTTAGGTCAACTATTGACGTTTCAATAATATAAAGCAATTTTTATTCATTTCATAGAATATTTAGATCGAGAAAATGCAGCGCGGATTGATGCTGGCAAGACCCTTCCAAGTTCCAAGCACTCGTTTCTGATCCCCTGAAGTGGGACTGATTAAAGAAGGTCGCGAATATAATTGACCTTTCTCCGATGTAAAGCTCAAATATGAGAATTTATAACCCAATTCCCAACTATGGTCTATGGCCGCTACTTATCAGATAATTGGAAAGCTTAATGTCACTTTGGTAAAATTACTAATTTATAGCTATATAAAGCAATCACTTGGCGCCATAAAAAGTAATTATTTAAATATGCTTCTTTCCACATCTTGTGTTCGATGTTAAGTTGCTGTTACGTTTATCTTCAGGATGTAGTGGAGACCCCAAGGGTTGGGGCCACAAAGCTTACGTCAAATATCCCTCTCTGTTAATGTTCCTTTCAATCCATCCTCCTCATGATTGATATAAAATGAACGAACAATGTAAAGTGTATGTACCTAGGAAAGAAAAATTCTTTTAGCCTGGATATTCATTTATGCGCTTTGTATACCTATGAATAAACTAACTTTGAAAGAAAATATGATCTTCCTTAATCATGAGAAAAAGAGAAATCATTCTGTCCGAGTCTTACAAGAAATCACTCGTGTGCTGACCAACAAAGCTTTTAGAATAAGTTACACATACTGTGAGCCTACCAACACACCTTTTGTTGACTTCATACTTGAGAAGCCCTGTATAAGTTGAAATAATCTCAGCCATCAATAAACTCACTCGCATGCTAAATTACAAAATGGGATGGCATTGGATCGATCCCATGTTGTCAGCCTCCTATGTTGTCTCTTTTTCTTACATTCCTCCCTACCCTTTGCCTTCTTGACTAGAATGATGCCTTGCTCCATTTTAAATATTCCTTCGTGCTGAAAATGCCATTGTTGGTCCCTCATGTTTGGTCCCCTCCATTTGATCTATGGAAAGAAAGCTCATGGAACAAGAGTGTAGACTACTGCTCATGGAATAGGATCACTTGCGACAATGTCACCGGTAACATCATTAGTCTTGATCTTACTTTTAGTCAGTTTCATGGCACTCTCTATTCCAATGGTTCCCTCCTTCTCCCGAAGCTTCAAGTGTTGAGGATGTCTATTTGCAACTTGATCAAGTTCCCCTATTTCTTGAATTCATTGGAAGGATTAACACACTTATACCTCTCTTCCAATAAGATTAATGGGGAGATCCCGAGGTGGTTTTGGGGGATAAGCCATCATATATTGGAACATTTAGATCTTTTGGAAAACTTTATGGAGGGAGGTATACACCAATTGCGTTGGAAACAATTATTGTATATTAACCTTCAGAAATAACTCATTCCACATACCACTCTCAATCCATTCACCTTCTACTCGTTACTTTTATGCCATGAACAATGGTTTCACTGGTAAGATTTCCTCTTCAATTTGTCAATTGAGTTCACTCATGGAACTAGAATTGTCTAACAATAATCTCTTGGGGATTGTGCCCCATGTTTTGGTAATATTGACACCAAAATTTCGCAATTTTACTTAAGACTTAATAGTATTAAAAGTTAGGAATTAGTTAATTAAAAAAATAAAAACATTTTTAAAAAATTATTATTATTATTTAAAAAACCCTTAGGGGATCGGGTCGGGCCGGATCCAGCCTTGGCCCGGCCCGCCGCCCGCTTCCCTCTCCCCTGCGCGGCCCAGGCCCGTTTTCCCCCTCAGCCCGGCAAAGGGCAGCTGGCACGGCACGAGGCTGGGCGCCCGCGGAGAGAAGAAAAGGAGCGGAGGAGGACTCTCGAGGGGAAGGGCAGAACACAGAAAACAGGAGAAGAATCCAGAGAGAGACCGAGGATGGAGAGCTAGCAGGAGGAGAGATCGGGGAGTAGAGAGAGTTTAGAGGGCCGAGAACAAGAGAGCCTTATCTAGCGAATCAGCCACACTCTACCACACTACGCCGACCACATCCACAGCCCCAGCCTCGCTCTGGCTCTCGCGAGGTTCCGAGCGCCGCTGCTCCCTTTGGCGCCTTCGGCGGACGCGGCAGCAACGGCCGCGGCACCACGTTCCTGAGGACGTTCTCGCCAGCACACTTCGAGCACGGGGACTGGACTGACGGGGGGAGCTGCCCAAAGACGCGGCCGTTCGGGAGCGACGAGAAGAAGCTGGAGGGTTACGACCAGGAGTTCTTCGTGGCGCAGGAGGAGGAATTCCTGGAGCTAGAGATCGGGGAAGCAGGGAGCGACAAATCTAAGCGACTGAGAGACAGAGAGAGTGGGAGCCTTAGCCAACGCCTCAGCCACGCGGGGACCCATTCGACAACCTTCCCAGCGACGTCCTCAAGCTGAACAAGTAAGCTCGGCTCTCCTCGCGTTTGTTTCGGACTTGCTGGGCCGGGGCTCGTGGCCGTTCGGCTCACACGTGCTCCGGCCCTGGTCGCTTTTATATTTTGTTTCCACAGCCATTATATGTCGTGCGCCGAGGCCCCCGGTGCACATTTTTGCTTTTGTGTTCTTATTTTGGCAATACTCGAAACCGCTAGCCAGCTAATGGTCAGCGGCGACCGGTGTCGGTCGGACCGAACGATCGACGCCGGACAGTGGCTCCGGTGCCTCAAAGGCCGGTGAGGGGCTCGTCGTAGCGGTGGCGCTGGTTCAGGCAAGAGAGCTGCGGGTGAGTGTTCGGTGAGGATAGGGGAGTCGTCGAGGAAGAAGGAAGAAGACCAAAGGGGAGGAAGAATAATAGAAAAAACAAAAAACAAAAACAATAGAAAAAGCAAAAGCAAAAAAAAATAATGCAGAAAAAGTGAAAAATGGAGAAATAGCAAACAAGAATGGCTTCGGGGCTGTGGAGAATGCGCGAGGAAGAAGAAGTCCATGAGAGAAGAGAAAAAGTAAAAGCAAAAGAAAAGAAAAGGAAATAAAAAAGAGTTGATGAAAGGAAATGAAAAGACAGAAAGAAAGAAAGGACAGTGGATTGAAACCTTCGGTGAGGAAGTCGTATAGCAGGAGAAAATATTGGGTACCTTAACAGTGCCACGTCATCCGTGCTCTGAACCATTCACGCGTCGACACCTGTCCTCGGGGCCCGCCACGTCTTCTCTCTTCTCTCCCTCTTCGGCGCTTCTGTCTCTCTCCTCTCTCTTCTCAATCTCTCCGAAATGACTCGGCTGGTGGCTCGGCTCGGCTGGGCTGACACAAGAAAGGACGACTCCCGCTTAAAATTTCTCTCTCCTCACTTAAATATTTTGGGTTTTCTCTCTCTCTCTCCTCGTGGAAGAGCAAACGGAGAACGAGCTACACTCCCTCCGTTTCCTTTTCTCAGCGCATCCCACTCCCATCCCACGAGCGGCCCCCGCCTCCGGAGGGGAGCGCCCGAGCCGCGCGGCCGGCGGAGGAGGCGGCGGCGGCGGCGGCGGCGGCGCGAGCGAGGACGGGAAGGCGGAGGAGGCCGAAGCGGCGCGGCGGCCGTGGAATCTGAGGCCGAGGAGGGCGGTGAACCCTCCGCCGCTGTCGTTGAGGAACGGCGAGGCGTTTCACGACGCCTCCGCCTCCGCCTCTGCCTCGCCGGTCATCTACCTCTGGCACATCACCTCCTCCAAGAGCCCCGCCAGTCGCAGCTGGTTCCCGACCGCCTTCGGCGCCGACTGTTTCCAACGCGGAGGTCGAGCATAAGGTTTGTGCTCGCGTTAGTCTCTCGGCAACTTCTGGGCCTCCGTCCGATTGCCTCCCTCCGACGAACTCGTCATCAACTCCGACTCCGAGCCGCCGCCGCCGTCGGAATCTGCGCGCTGTTCTGGAGGTCGAAGAAGTCTCTGGAGCCTCGCGAGACCGTCGATCTTTCCCTCGGCTATTATGCTCTGACGGCGCCGGGCGCCGAGGTATGTTCTTAGTCACGTTCGCGATGGTTCTGTTTCCGGGATGTACGGAATGAATAGGTTCGTGTTCTGTCGCGCAGGATGTCGCGGTAGCGGAGTCGAGGCCGAAGCGGATATCGCCGTCGGTTGTTAATTCCATCTCCGAGGTTTCGGCGGATGATTGGGATTCGTGCGCTCTTGATGCTACTGGCCCTGAGAAGTATAATCCGTTTCTCTCGCGCGGGTTCCTTTCGAGCTTGGAGGAGTCTAATTCTGCTGTGAAGGTGAGATTTCGCGTTCTAGGGGTTGAGATTGTTGTTCATCAACGTAATTTTTGCGTTCTTATGAGAGGAGGATTGGATGATTGGTATTTGCTTCATTGATATTGGAGTCCTTGGCATAATTATCCCTTGGTTCCTTCGTGCATAAGCTTTCACTGATAAGTTGGTTGCGCACTGCTGCTTGTGGGGTGTCCCTGATGCTTTTACGTCCGACAGCTTGTCGGCCCGATAGGTTTCTGTCTCTAGAGAGATCTCTCCTTCTGATGCTCTGACAGACGGGGAAAAAAGAAGTTCCTTTTATTTCTGGTATATGCCGCGAAGTTTCTTTTTGAATGAAGAGGGACTATTGAGTTTTGTAGAATTTGATGTCTACCTAGTGAAGTAGTTTTTTTAATGGATTGGCACCCTCTCGGTACCTTTAGGTTTTGGCTTCTCTTCCTATTGTTCCTGAACGGAGTTCTTTCAGTGTTACTATGCTGCTAAGCTGAATAGCTTCTCTTGGATACTCCATTGATCTATTTAATTGCTTTAAGGAAACAGGATGTATGCCGCGGCACATTGTTGCTAAGGATGAATCTGGGACTGTTGTAGGTGTTGTTCCACTTTATCTGAAAAGGTTTATCCTCTTCTTTGTTCTCAGGATTAGATTTATTTTCTCTGAAACTTCAAATAGATAGTTTCTTCTATGCTCCTCGTAAATAGCTATATATTGAGCAATTTTTACAATCTTCGAGGAGCTTTATGGAGATGGTTTCACTCATTTTTCATGTTGATGTGCAGTCACTCGTATGGTGAATTTGTCTTTGACCATTCTTGGGCGGACGCTTACTACAGTTATGGTTCAAGATACTATCCAAAGTACCAGTGTTGTGTGCCTTTTACCCCCGTAACTGGTCCTTGGATTCTACTTCGTGATTCCTTATATAAGGATCAAGTTTTTGACATTGTAGTAGACGCCTTAAAGTATCTGGTTGCTAAGGTACGTGATAACAGATGTGTGACTGTCCATAGTGAATATGATGTTACATCCATGCAATGGCCAGACTTTTATCACACTTCTTTCATCATTGGGCTTTTTTTTTACACTCCATCAATTATTTGGACCTTTTACCTTGGCTGGAGTTGCAGTAGAGTTAAAATGTTTTCAGGGCTGATCTCATGGTCTCATGGAAAACGAGAAATAACTTGGTTATTCGCCAAACAAGTGGGGAAGTTGTGGCTAGCTGTGGCTTACTTAAAGATGAAAATTTCTGAACTGTGAATCTAATATTTCAATTTGCAGTAGTTCTGAATTTGCTTTATATCCTTGACAACAGTCCCAGGTTTCGTCAGTCCACATCACATTTTCTTCTGAGAATGAATGGCAAAACCTCAAGGAAAAGGGTTTTCTACAGAGGATAGGAATGCAGTACCATTGGACCAATCGAAACTATACATGGTGAGTGGCAAAATGAGTGCTGAAATTACAGTTAGGCCTGATGTTACTGCTGCTGGATACATTGACAATAACTTTTGGTTTTTCCCTATTCACTTTCCCCTTCAGCAGTAAAACAACCCAGGAGACTCATCTCCATCTGAAGTGTATTAGTAGATTCAGAAAAGGTTCTGAAGGGTGATTTTACAATTTAACAAAACCTTAAGAGTACTTTCTGCCCTGTTTAATGCAATGAGTCGTAGACTTTCATGATTGAGCTCCTTGCGGGCTCCAGCCAAAGCCATCTGAAGTAAAATCATATAACATGGTGACAAACCTCTAGCAATTTGCTTATTTCTTAATGGTCAAGATAAGTATTTGATTAAATGTTCTTTTGTAATAGGAGTAGGGAAACAAAGACACATCAAGTAAAGCATTAAGTAGACAAGTGCTGAAACTTTAGACTCAATGTTAATGAAAATAGGCGTCTGTGATATTTCTAGGTTCTCAGTCAAAGTATTATTTGCCCAAGTTTGAAATTTCATAAGACTCACTCAATTACATCATAGCTATCATACACCTTTGACCCCTTTTCTTGATTGTCAATGAGGGTTGAAAGTATTTGGGAGTTGAATGGAGTTGTCTCTTTTTAATCTAGATAGCATGTCAAGGGGTATATGCTTCACAATGTTATCTAGGTCAAATGCAGCTTTTGTTTAAAAATATACTTGGGCGTGATGCTGCTGTCAATTTTCTCCATTTGGTATTGTGCATGCATCAGTTTCCTTTGCAATAGTCCTGCCAGTTAGCATATGATTGCAGCATTACTTCTCTGAATGAGTGGTGTCTTAAATTTACTTGGATTGCCAAATTTTGATCTTTTTACATTTCTCGTGTTTATCTTGCATGCAAAAGGTACATGCTTCAAGTTTCACTGTCTGTGCCACAGTTTTGATGACTTTTTGATGGACATGAAGCAGAACAAAAGGAAAAATATACGTTAGGAGCGCAAGAAGGTTAGTTTTTCCAAATGTTATTTTATTTGGGAATTTCCTTTATTTGATATCAATATGAATAGAGACTAGTTGGTTAACTATACAGAGAAGTATAAATAAGTATATCATGTCACAACTTCCCAGTAATACTATTAATTTGAATTTAGATGCTAGTGGCAACTTTCTGTCCACTGGTTTGAGCTTTTAGATGAGTAGTCCTTAAATGTGATCATCCACATGTGACTCCTGTTCTCTTACAACTTACTGCTAAATTAATACCTTCACTTTGTGAAACATGAAGGACTTGAGCTTCTTGGTTTTGATTGTGTGTGCAGGCTAAGCACTGGGATTCTTTCTATACGTTCTATAGGAACACCACCGATAACAAGTATGGGTCCAGTGACTGGTTTTGTCTTTCCTTTGCAGAAAATATAATATTGTTGATTGTTTTGCCTGCCTCTTGTGTATATTCAAAGGCATCTTTATTTGATATGAGAGGTTTAAGTAGATCATGTCTTGATGCTTATGTTTATTTAGGTGGGGCAGCCCTTATTTGACAAGAGAGTTTTTTCATAACATGGGATCAAAAATGGGAGACCGAGTGTTACTGGTTGTAGCTGAAGGAGGAGATGAACCTGTTGCGGGAGCCCTTAATCTTATAGGCGGAGATACTATATATGGGCGCCTTTGGGGCTGTCACCCGAAAGCTTATTATCCCAGCTTACATTTTGAAGCTTGTTATTACCAGGTTTGTCTCTATTTAACATGCAAAACTCCTCTGAGTTCGATATATACTTGATATGGAAGTTCTTTCTTGGGTGCTTATTGCCTATTTAAAGAAGTGAGATTCGTTTAACCTTATGTTGACAAGGGTGAACTAATGGACTTAATTGCATGGTATGGATTTGCTAACCCATGTGTTGTACCTTGAGACTTCATTATAGTAAAAGCATGAACAAGATATCAAATATAAGTGCAAGCTAAATAGAGGAAGAGATTGTCAATTTAAAGTGGCAACCGATTCACTAAGATTATGTAAATTCTTCCCAAGTAAGAATACTAGAATGTGATTAGTTCTTCAATTTCAAATCATGAAGTAAATATCATTCATTTGGTTTTGGAATCTGCTTGCGTATAATTTTGTTCTTTGAAGAATTGGGGACCTATTTTGTTGTAATAAAAGGGTAGCGTCAGGTGATGATTATCCATGGGTCTATGTGACAGGTACAGCAGCCAAGATAAATGTCATTGTTCAGGCCTACTACCATGATTATCTTCCGCTCTAAATGGGGACTTTATGCAAGAGTGCTGCTGTAAAGGCATGGGCATATCTAGAAATGTCATTCCAGAAGTTGACAAAGCTTTTCTCTACATTATAATAGTCCCTCATATGCTAATGAAAAATTTCCCATCAAGGAATTTGCAGTGGAGTTGCAAAAACAAAGAGGAAAGAGGAAGTGGTAGATCAACTAATTTTAGCGAAAAGCAGATTTGCTATGGGAGGATAATAGTTCTTGTGATATGGAAGCATGCGCTTGTCATGTTTGGAACAATATAACTATTTACTTCTATCTACATAACAGGCAATAGAAGCTGCTATAGAGCTTAATTTGAAAACAGTGGAGGTAGGGGCTCAGGGTGAGCACAAAATTCAGCGAGGTTATATGCCTGTACCCACTTATAGCCGCCACTACCTTCTGGATGAAGAATTCAGCAAGGCCATAGAAGAATTTGTAGTGCGCGAGGCAACTCAGGTATGTTACTGAAATGTCATCAGGTGAGAACAACTCATTTATTAATAGCACTATCATCATGTTGTGGTGAACATTCGATCCTTCTCATATGCTGCGAACGCGAGAACATTTTTTGCTTCCTATGTTTATTGTGCGGTTGGCCTAGTGATGCAGTCACAAAGGAGGTAGCAGTAGACATTGTATTCAACTAAACTATCTGTGTCGTAGATGATCACTGTTGATGCCGAAGGCTTGCCTTCTTATTTTCGTTATCTGTTCGACCGCACTTCATTCCCTAATGCATTTTAGCAAAGTAGATATAAGGAAGGTCCCAGCGGTGAAGTTGGACAATGTTTTCGGACTTAGGTTTGCTTTTCTAAAAGGAGTTTCTTCTTCCTGTATAGCGGATAACTCCATTGCGCCACTATATTTGATATCACCTCTGACTCTTAGTTAAAGGAAAAGGAACATTAAACCACGTATTATCTGAAATCTCCTGTCAGCGTAATCGGAACATTTGCCTTATCTGCAGGTCAAACTTGTGATGAATTTGATCCGCGATTCCGGATCCTTTAAAGAAGGCAGACAGTAGACACATGCAGGTAGGAAGTCCATGCCTGTATGGTTGTGGTATGTACATCTTGATGAAGGAAAGATCTATCCATTTCTAATGTACAGATCCGTTAGTCAACCATTTCATTCTAGTAAAAGAGTCGCTATAGAAACAATGCCTGTGGGTTTTGCGATCTGGCCGCCTTGGTGTGATGTCGATATGGAGACCCTCCCTTCTTGATCTCGAAGCTCTTTATTTTTAAAAGAGGCATAACATCATTAGTGCATGACATCATCAGTGAAAACGTATATCATCAAATCGTCAGCCAGGCCTCCAAAGTTCTCCAATTGCGGAAGACTGACGATCGGCCATTTCTTCACTTGGATTGTTCTCTACTTGACTTGTTAAAAACTAAGGTTTGCCCCATACATGGGTGCCTCAAACCGTTGGCAAAAATTGATGCCAACAAAGGATTGCAATCGCTAACGTAAAGTTCTCAAATAAGACAAATAAATGGATTGTATACTTAAGTTGCATTTATTTTGCTAAAGATAAGTAATTATAAAATATTTTCTTAACAGTAATCTTTTTTACCCCTTTTATTAATTAGTAGATAATTTTTATAATTATTCATTATAATTTATATTTAAATAATTTCATGAATAATAATTTTTTTTTTTTTTAATAAATGATACAAAAACATATATTTCAAGCTTCTTGAACAAATGAGTTGTAGTATTACATTGTACGGTAGCCCTCGAAAAGATTGGCGCAATACGACAGAAGGGATAGATCAATTACGTAGTTTCTTTGAAAAAAAAAAGGAATCATTCAATGATACATAATTTTGCTATCGTGATATTACGAAATTTTGCATCCATAATATTACAACCTTTTCAAAATTTTAAATAAGAAGATATGGAAAATGACGCAAATTGGGCTTACAATTTCGAGGTAACAAGAAGTCTAGATTAAAAAGGCTCAAACTCCATTGAACACTTTTGATTTAGTCAGTGAAGACGATAAAAGTTAAAAAAGGCATGAGCATCACTTTAATCGAAACTCAAAAGCTTATATTTCAAAATAATAGGTCTTTACTCCGAAGCGGATAATGCACTTCACCAGCAAAACATGGTATACAATCCTCCATCCAAAGAATGTCACTGCGAGCAAAAATTGTAACCTATCCCCACCCCGCCCCCGCCCCCCCCCCAACCCGACTGAAAAGAGAAAAATTAACAAACCAATCCTTCCAATGAAAGGAACTAATGAAGCTCTGGATGAGACAAATCGGATGGGCAGGCTCCGATATTAATCGCGCAATTTTTATACATGACCACCTAATACTCATTCTTACCTCTATGAAGCATATACAGCGACATGTGATTTAATTTAAATACTCAAACCACCAGGAGCAAAGACACCCATCCAACAAGAATGCCTTGAGAGTCATTATCCACCATGTTCTTCAAACATCTAGTATCTGTAAGTCAAACCTGACTGTGGGGGTGCAGGCGGTAATCGATTCGGTGTACGCCGGCCACTGGGATTTGATGCCGAGCTGACATCACCATTTTGAGCAGTGTCACTGTTCCACCGACTGTGCTCGTCCCAAACCGAGATGAATCAGTGTGTCCATTGGAGGCCGCATCGAAAGCGCTCCTCCAGTCATCACCAGATGAGGGTCCATTACTTCTTGGGCTTTCTGCGCAATATAGATATGGTTAACATCAGCAGCTGAGGTAGATTTTTCTTCCTTCTTTTTTCAATTACCAGGAAATAAGTGCAATATAGTAAGCACTGCAGTCAAGTCCCTGATAGTAAATTGCCACTCAAATATATCAATCGAGAATCAATCAAGAGGCCTTCTATGAAAACATCTCAAATAGGAAGAGGAAGAGGTTCACGTCACAAAGTACTCAAGGATCATGGGAAGGATTCTACCAACCAGTGGTTTCCAAAATCACAAATTCGCTTTTCCAAGATAAATACATGAAAATTCAGATTCAAGAAACCTAATTTAAACTGCACTTTAGTCCGCAGCTAGTGTTTTCTCGTTCCCAATTTGAATTTTGATGCAAATTGCAAAAGCTTACCTTTTCTAAAATCACAACACCATTCTTCCACATACAGAGAAATGATCAGATTTGAGAAAGTTTCGCCATTTAAATCAAAATAAAGACCAGCATCCTTTTCCATTCCCAATTTGAAGTTTCATGCCGATTGGAGAGGCTTTTACCAAGTCAGTGATTTCTATCATCACAATTCCGCATTTCCAGAAACATAAGATTTGAGTAACTTTCAGCATTTAAACCACTTGAGACCGCCAGTTGGAGATTAGATTCTGAAGCACTGGGCACACCATTTTATCACTATAAACCAGAGAAGAAAAAAAAAGAACTTCTCCCAAACGGTAAGCTCCATTAAACTTTACAGCATAAGCAACAGCCAAAGGCATACTAGCAGAGAGAAATCAATTTGGAAACAGAAAGTCCTTTAAGAAATTAGTTTTCTTAACCCTTCAGACACAACTTATAAGAATTATACTGCCATGGCATACAAGTCCTACTCCATAAGCTGTTCAGATTTTAAAGATGCACTGCACATTTAACTAAAACCGCACTAGCTATTACTTGCAGGACTGCTGCTATCAGACCAGCTAGAGGCAGCAGATGCACGATTATCGTGAATGCTGAGTTGTCTTGTGAGTTTCGACAGGAGGGAGGCTTGTTTCTGGCATTTTTCCCTCTTACGTTTTACATTCTGATCCTCTAGAAGCAGTTCTTCAATTCTTGCTGTGCTTTGAGCACTACAATCCAATGTAAACAAGAAAGGATGACTAATCATTCAAGAATAAACCTTCATTAATGATATAGAATAGTGTAAAAAGGTTACATATGAAGCGTATTAGTGCTGTAGAATTGGAAACTGTAGCTACAAAACAGAACACAATAAATATGCGGTCAATGCAATATTCTAATATATGTTTTCATTATAGGGAACTATTTCCAACAACATATGGTCAGATGCAATAGATGCTACGTGCAGTGGTCTTAACAAACCACCACTCCGAAAAGGAATGCTTTGAATACCTTGCATTTGCACCATGTAGTAAGGAACACGAGCATACTATGAAATATTCAAAAGAAAAAAAAAATTGATTCACCAAATACAGAAACAATCAATGTGATCTTCAAGCTAACCTGATCGAACTGTATAATTGATTGAGCATGTCCTCTTTGGCTTTCTCTACTTGGCAAGGTACCACAGCCTGCTCAGGGACATAAGAAGCTAGTGAAATAAAAAGCAATGCCACCGTCTCAGCAAACATAAGAACAACAGCACCGAGTAAAAAAAACTGACTTTTGGAATGTTAGCACCAAGGCTGTTGAGAACTGCTTCGACATAACCACAAACTTCTTGGGACATCCACCGAAGATCTTCCTCTGGATCTGCAGGTCTTCTTGCCATGGTATCCTGAAATACAGGGACCACCAAAAACATATTGCCAGTTTAGTTAGTAATAGTCTTAACAAAGAAAGGTAAAACATTTCAAGGTCTTTTGAGCCTTTGGGATATGTTATCTTCAAAGAAATCCTACAGGAACACTGGACAGTTGGAAGAGTGGAAAATGAAACAGATGGATCTTGCTTGCAGTCGCTAAGGGATAAAACAAACCCACTGATTTTCTATCTCCTTTTAGGGGTCGATGGTTGTTTCTTTTTTCCCCCTTGCGGAAGAAGGGAAAGGGAGGGAATTTGTTACCAAGCAATACCATTAGATACTCACCAGAGAACCATCGGAGAGGCTTTGCCGGAGGGGGAGCCCAGATTCTCCCTTCTTTTGACCTCCAGCAGAAGGCGGGACAACATTCCTTAAGTTGTTCAACCACTCAACCTTCTCTGCCATAGTCTCAGCCTTCAATACCACTGCACTGTGAGCTACAACATGGAAGCAGGACATCCAATTGGCAGTTTGAAGGGATAGTCAAAATCCTAAAGATAAAAGATATAATGTATGAAAGAATAAGTACCTTTCAGTACTGTCTTGTAAGGAACCTTGCTAGTTATCTTGAAGACAAGACCAGGTCCTTTTCCAGAGTCTGGACCATTTGATATTTTATCCTTGGAACTTTTTGGTGGGGGTTCATCATCATCGGAGATTTCTTAGAGGTTACATTCTTGATGAATTCATCCAACGGTTGCACAACCAACATGCAGAAACAAACAAAAAGCTAAGTACAACTTCCAGTAACGTGACCGGGGTCAACTGCATTACAAATGTGAACTTTTATACTCTCACGATGAGAATCCGATGGACAGCAATAAATGACAAGAAGTAAACAGAAGAATAAGGGATGGCCACTCAGCAAATGAAAGGGACAACGGATGGTTTTGCAGAGGATTTGACAATTTGAAGGGATGACTGGTAAGCATAAGCACAGGCCAACAGATACATGCTTTCTTCAATAACTAGTGTAATGGATACATGCTGCTATACCTATGGAAAAAAAGAAAAAGGCAGATACATGCTGTCATTCTTTCCAACATATTCTCCAGATGACAGAGCTTAACAGTATTGTGCAGCAATTCAAGTCAGAAACAAAAATAAAAAAATAAAAAGGAAATGAACCTGGTTTAGATGCACCCAAATTGAAATGATGTGGAGGTAAAATAGTGTTAGTTGATTGGCCAAAGTGCATTTGTCTTACAATAAAAAAAAAAAGGTACACTTGTCTTATTTACACTTTGAATAGCTGCATCCAAGTAATCTGCTTCAGGTGCACTGGTGTGAAGAATTTCAATTGAATACCGCCTTACTGGATATCTAAATTTCAGGGTGGAGTGAAAAAAATCACTGAGCTTTTCTGCATCTAGTTTGGCACTTGAAATAAGCAACTTCATATCAGGGCCTAATGCGAGCAATATCCTATAAGGTGACAACCATAGAAGTCAGAAACTAATAAAAAGGTAACTTGACATCAGGCCTCAAGCCAGGTTGAATTCTTAGAAAGCTAATTTAGCAGCAAGCTAGAGATTAGGACTCCTGCCTAACTCAAGTAATTCCACAAAAATTTACAATTCACAATTGTGAACTCATTTCTAATGTGTTTGCTTTATCTAAAAAAGGAATTGGAATGTGTTATTGCACGTCACATGTAAATATAGACTTCCCTCAACTTCGCATCTGAAAAGTTAACATCGAAAGATGGATACTTTTGAATTGGCCTTTTCAGCTTGCTATTCCTTTTCACTTTGAGCATTCAATGGTCTTATGAAAACCAATGACCTTTAAATCCATTCAAAAGAGTCTACACCATGGAAAATGTCACAACCTAAAAAGAAATAAGGAGCGGCCATCATCCAAGCAAGGAGACAATATGGAAATAATCAATAATAAGGAGTCATATATACCGCATCACTTTGTTCAAGAAGACTGCTTTGAAAAATAGTCAAGCCGGCTGAACCAGTTCGCACTCAGAAAAAATCTAAAATTCAAGAACACTTCTAGCAAAGCTAGCTACAGTTCAACTATTCATGGACGTAATCAAGACACCACACGTGATGGATTTTGTGCTCTAGCAGGATAAGGAAGGACCTCGAGAGAATCCATGGCCTCAAAAGGCATCATGACACGAGAGCTCACCGAAATATGAGACTGAATGAAAACTGCTGTCCCTAGAGCCAGCAAATAAGGTAAGATCCTGAAGTTCATCACTATTTCCAAGCATGGTTATTGGTTGCTCAATAAGCTCCAACCTAAAACAACCGATGTTAAGCAAACCCCGGCATAAGGAAATATAAGAATATGCCTTCAAATAAAGCGGAATCGGATTTATAGGAAAATTCTTAACTGAAAGAGATTAAAGGAGAGCAATGGAAGTTGAAAAGTGCCGTTGTATGTATATATTCTTAAGCAAGTGTTTTTCAGCAGAAGGAAAAGCTTTAATACAGTGTTGTGCACATGAACGTATCCATGCCCATGACTAAACTCATTTGTGATCATCGACACAATATTTCCAATATCAAATGAGTAGAGACAGCTGAAAGAGGTCAAAACAGCTAAGAGTGCCTTAAGATCATTAGCTGGTCATCATATCTACCAATAGATGCCAAAAGTTTACAAAACTATATGCAAAAGTTGAAGAGAGTTTCTGCAGGTTAGTGAACCTCAGGATTAAATCAAAGGGAATTGTGCAAAAGAGAATGCCTAATAGACGTCTAAAAAATTATCCTGAAAGGCAATAATTTTCTAATGAGCAGTACTTCTGATAACAACAGAACCACAGACAAAAAATCTCCTAAGCATTTAAAGCACATGAAGAACATTGACACATGGGAGATTATTCTAATTGTGTGATGGGCACTTCTAAATACAAACATGATCACCCATTTCATGTATGCAAGACAGATAATACATACAACAGCCTACACATATACGCAACAACAATCTAATTGCAATGGGTCTGCATTGCCCAATCAAGTTAAATGCAGTAAGCGTGGACGGTGTTTTCTTTTCCGAACTACACCTCGCTACTCTGCTTTGTTGTGTCAGCATACGTACTCATATGAAGAAGCCTGTAAAGAAGTTTAATCTATTCAACCGATATGGTATCTCGAAACACAGTTAAAGGGAGATCATAATGCACGAAGCATAGCATAAATTACCCAAAATATGCTCTGCCGGTTCATCTTCGGCCCCTATTTTCAGATTTACATGTACTACTTGCAATTGCCGAACAATTAAAAAACCAAACTTCTTTACAAAGCAAACACCCAGCAGGGAAAGTAAATTTAGATCAACAAACAAAAAAAATCGAACAATAACTTTGTCCCTTTTTCCAATTCGATACTTTTCCCTTTCCTGTACCTACTAACCAAATTTTACCTCTAGTTGATGTGTGAAAGCACCCGATGCTTACAAGCGTCCATAGGCCTTCAAGCATCACGACTTCCGGCTTGGGAACACCTTCTATCTCCGGGACATACGCCTTCAATATCAAAGTTCTCAGGGTGAAGACACCGAGAACTTCCAGAGCATGACAATTTGGTTGAGAGAGAGAGAGACAGAGAGACCTCCGGCTCAGGAAACGGGCAAGATGTTCTACCTCAGCGCAAACTATCTCTGCAGAAGTGATAAACACAAACTTCATTGTCGAAACCAAATAGGCCACGAAACTCATTTAACTTTCGAACATGGCAAGTTCATACAGAGACAGCAACATAATCCTAAGTTCTAGAACACAGAGAGAGAAAGAGACCTTGGCCGGAGCTTCAGCCACACGGTAAGCATCCGGTGTGAGCCCCACCAACCATAAACCAGGAAAGACAATCTGCAAGCGAAAACCAAATGAAACAAAGAGAAAATTCATCGTACGAAAGAGGAATGAATATCCCACATAGAAGAACATACATCAAGCTGCTTCTGCTCGTTCTTGGGCCTCTTCCTTGGCCTCCGGGCAGGCCTCGACCCCGTCATGATGAAAATTTCCTCCTCGATCTCCTCCTTCGACAGCGATATCCAAAACTTCCTCTTCTTCTCCTTCCTCTCGCCCTCCCCCACGAAGCCTCGTAACCACACGGATTTCGGCTGCGACTGCAACTGCTGCTGCTGCTGCTGCTGCGCGGCATAATTCTCCTTGTCCCCGCCGAGCGCGCCGCCCGTGGCGTCGTGAAACGCCTCGCCGTTCCTCAACGACAGCGGCGGAGGGTTCACCGCCCTCCTCGGCCTCAGATTCCACGGCCGCCGCGCCGCTTCGGCCTCCTCCGCCTTCCCGTCCTCGCTCGCTCCGCCGCCGCCGCCGCCGCCGCCTCCTCCGCCGGCCGCGCGGCTCGGGCGCTCCCCTCCGGAGGCGGGGGCCGCTCGTGGGGTGGGAGTGGGATGCGCTGAGAAAAGGAAACGGAGGGAGTGCAGCTCGTTCTCCGTCTGCTCTTCCACGAGGAGAGAGAGAGAGAAAACCCAAAATATTTAAGTGAGGAGAGAGAAATTTTAAGCGGGAGTCGTCCTTTCTTCTGTCAGCCCAGCCGAGCCGAGCCACCAGCCGAGTCATTTCGGAGAGATTGAGAAGAGAGAGGAGAGAGACAGAAGCGCCGAAGAGGGAGAGAAGAGAGAGCAGACGTGGCGGGCCCCGAGGACAGGTGTCGACGCGTGAATGGTTCAGAGCACGGATGACGTGGCACTGTTAAGGTACCCAATATTTTCTCGTATAGCAGAAGATGGAGCAGCAGCAATGACTAAATAGGGATAAGACAAAAAGAAAAAAAAAGAAAGGACAAATATATATATTTTAAAAGAAACTAAACTGAAGAAAAAAATAGAATCTTTTTTTATCCGACGTGGATCGGACCTGGGCTCGGATCGGATCAGCGGGCCGGATTGGGTTTTACCCGGTCAAAACCCGTTTTCCTGAATATAATAATATCAAATATTAAAAATATATTAAAATTTCAAAAAATTTCAAAATATATTAAAATTTTCAAAAAATTTCAAAAATTTCGAAAAATTATAAAAATTCAAAAAAATTCAGAAAATATTAAAAATTTGAGTTTTTTATTTAAAAAATAATAGAAAAATATTTTTTTTTGAAAAATGTCAGGAAATTCAAATTTTCTTTTGAAAAGTTTTACAAAAGATTTTATGAGATTTTTTTCTCCCAAAAAAAAAAAAAATGGAAGTTTCTTAGAGTGCTAAAAAATTGATTGGCTTTACCTTAGGGTTTCCACCGTCCTTAGGGACATTTGTCTTTAAGTGCACAATGTTGACACGTGGAGTTTGGCTTCTCTTTAGTCTAATTATGGTATTCATTCTTTGCTTTCCTGTGCAATTTATTTAACGTTTTCTTTGGTTGATAATTGTTATTTTAATACCACTGCCTGCGGTGGTCCAGTTGGATAAAACTCCCATTACCCTTTGTGAGAAGGAGATGAGTTCGAATCCCGCTGACCGCACGGGATCTTAAGCGTGACGTCGGGGTGATGAGTCTTCCACTAGCGTCATCCCGGGTTTACCTCACTGGCTGCCGGCTGTACGGAAGTTCCCGGGTTACAAAAAAAAAAAACATTGTTATTTTAATGACTGTACACCCGCATGATCGCCTCACATGTTAGTAGATAAGTGTAAAAAAAAATTCAAACTGCCCGACAAAAATGTTTTCTTTTAAAATGAACAAGATTAGGCTATGTAGCACCGATACGGATACACAACACGCGACACGACACCACACGACACGCCGACACGTCATTTCTAAAAAAATAGAGAATTCCGACACGTTCTGACACGTTATATATTAAATATATATTTATATATAAATGCAAAAATAAATAACAAAAAGAGCATAGAATTAATTTGTACTAAAAATATTAATTTAACATTTGTTAATATAATTAGTTATTTTAATTTGACAAAGATTGAATAAGAAATTCAAAAATTGCAAACACAAAAGAGTAAATTTGAAGGAACATGTCATGTTTTCTTACACTTATGTTTTCTTACACTTATCGGAAATTAGTGAGATTTCTTATAGTCCCAGACAGAGTTCGGAGTTCATGATATAGACTAGCTTAGAGCTCCTCTGCAAAACAAGATTCGAGAAAAATGAAAATCTAGGACAAGAACTCAAGAAAATGAAATAACTAAATTTGCCATGCAAAATGTAAGAGATAATTCACAAGCTAATGGCATAGACCAAAAGAGATAACTCATAGGCGATGCCTATGAGAGGCAAAAAGAAGCAAAAATAAAAATAAAAAATCACTACTTTAAGTTTGAGGGGGCGACAGAGTGATGCCAACGAGAAGAGAGGTGTTTCATTGTCACTCACGGGAATGTCAAAACTTATAATTGAGAAACTTAAAAGCAAGAATTTTCTTCTTTCCCCTTTGTTTTTGTTATTTTCATTATTTTTTCATATATTTATACTTTGACCCCTTAAGTATTGAAATTTTTTAAAATTGACATCGTATGTGTCGGAATCGCGTGTCGGGAATAGTTGACCACGTGTCAAATTTCTCGACACTAGTTGACCATGTGTCGGAATGTGTCGGAGTGTCAGACACGACACGAATGCTTCCGAAGAGTGTCAGTGCTTCTTAGAGATTAGGTAACGAAAGTGCACTAATTATTCAATTAGTGTAATTAAGTCTCCAACTCTAGATTCTCTGGTTGTGTAGGAATTGAGGTATACTCTCATACCTCACTTGGTTTCTAACCGACCCCAATAGGCTAGTGGCGACTCCTTTTGCAAAATTCTTAAAAAATACCCCAATGTCACGTGGGGTATGGGCTGAGAGAACCCGCGCCTAATCATGGGCTTTAGGTCCGTCCTTTAGGCAATACCTCTAAACATATTTCCTCCTCCGAGGAGTAGGTCGCGATAGCTAATATAACCAAAATCTTGAGTTTAGATTTGTTTAATAATAGTTTCTTAGGGAATATACCCCCTAGTTTTGGTAATAAAACCAATCTTGAGCATCTAAACTTGAGTAGCAATAAATTACAAGGGCCATTACCACACTCACTAGTGAGATGGTGGAACTTATCATTATTAGTTCTAAGTCACAACGAGTTTAATGACATATTCCCACATTGGCTAGAAGCACCGCAACTATATCGCCTTGATTTGCAATCCAACAAATTTTATGGTAGAATCAACGTCACTGCCTTTGAACTCTCCTTCCCTACTCTTAGATATTTATTTATTTCCAACAACAATTTTATTGGATAGTGGCATGCAAAGGTTTTCTCCAACACCTCATTAGGTGTAATAGATTTGTCCAACAACAAATTTGGAGGGCCGATTCCACTCCCATCTCCTGTCACAATGTATTATTCCATTGCAAGTAATATTATAACAGGACCGATCCCTTCTTTGATATGCAACACCACCGATCTCGAGATGATTGACTTCTATAACAACAACTTAACAGGTAGCTTGCTTCGATGCTTAACAAATTTTAGCACTACTCTCTCAGTTTTGAACTTGCAAATGAATCAACTTGAGGGCACAATTCCACAATCAAGTTCTTTGTTATATAGATTGACGACTCTTGACTTGAGTCAAAATCGATTTGAAGGCATATTACCGCAATCCCTTGTCAATTGTTCAAATTTGGAAATTTTGGATCTTACTAGCAATCGGATAGAGGATATATTGGAAGGCCCAAATGGCTTCTGCAAGGTGTGAGAATGCTGGAGAGAAGCGTAGCTGAGTGGATGGAAAAGTCAAAGCAAAAGGTCATCAAGTTTCATGGGCAGCGGAATTATTGATGAGTCATATCTTTAAAACTTGTAATGTAAATTCAATGAATAAAGATGTCACATAATCGGCATCAAATGTCATTTTCCTCGTGAAAGCTTGTTTCTAATGTCTTCTCCTTTTATATCTCAGTGCAATGGTGTATGAGTTGAATTTAAAAGATGAATAATGAAATTTGTCGATCACATAGCTTAAAAAAAAAAAAGCTAAAAAATGGGAAAATGAAGCGAGAGCCATTATCCACTACGGATATCTCTTTCGCCCTTTGGAACAACGTCGCGTCCTCACCGTTGTCTGTTCAAGACGGTGGTGTCCCTTTGGCACACCGCCGCCGTACGATCCCCCGAGAAGATGACGGCAGCAACTTCGACTCCAACGCCCAGAAGAGCCTCAACCAGAAGAAGCGCGAGGCTCGGCCGCGACGTCTCCTGGGGCATGGAACTCGCTGCCTTCTCCCATCCCCAAATCAAGCGCTTCCTCAGATACTACTGGGAAAAAAAGATGCGTCTTGGAGGCGGCGCCATTTTGAGCTTCCATGGGCTTCGCGTATATAATGATGTTCAATAACGTTGCACTGTAGATTCATGATCCTTTATTTTAAAAGAGGAATTGCATTGTGGCTTCTCATGAGCAGGCGGCGTTGGACGCTCGGATGCCCGCGAAGGTGATGTTTCTGCAATGCCTGGCAGTTTCTCATGAGGCTTTTGGTTCGAGTTGTGACTTGTTAATGCCGTTGAGATGTTTGTGGATCTGTCGCAGAGACTGGGACCGGATGTTCAAGAAGGAAAGCGAAGGCAGTTCAATTTAATTGGTACTGTCAAATTTTATTCATGTTTTCGTGAGTGTGTATGTGTGTGTTTGTGAGAATCTTTTCGCCTTTCTTGCCGCTTCACCTGGTATCTGCTTTGCTATGCTTGGCTATTGCACGATGAGTTCTTTTTTGGCAAAATAGTAGCAGCTCTTTCCTAACTGGCGCTTTTTTCCCACTTTGATTGAATTTGGGTGTGTCAGCTTGTACTTTTAAAATGCTTTGATGGTACTTGCAATATGGTTCCTTTCGCATATATTGATGAAAAATGAGTAACTGCTAATGATGTGCTAGGGAAAGGCGTAGATGAATTGCTCAATCTGTGCGAAAAATCTGAAATTTTGATTGCTGAACACTTTTTTTCATTTCCAGATGAAACATAAGTGTCGTTTTTTTTTTTTTTTTTTTTTTTTTTTTTTTTTTGCTAAAGAAGTTTAATTCAGTTGTATTCTACAAAATACGCACGAGAGGTGTGAATGATTCGTTGCGCAATGTAAACTTCCTTAATGAATCACATCTGTTAGGGAATTTGCTGCGAGAAGTTGAACCTGAGTTAATGGATGCTTCAATTGAGGCCACAGAAGATGGTGACCAGAGCAGGCTGCGAGCTTTATCTGTATCAGAGGCCTGGGTTGGCGAAGACAATGACGAAGGAGAAAGAATATTTCGAATATGAACACGGGGAAGAGGCGGGGTACCTGGTTTTTAACTTTGTTGCTGAAAAAAAAATCCGCATTGCCTCCCGCTGCTTCTCAAAGTTTCGTTTGCATCCTCTCAGAGGAAAACAAGTTCAGCATGTATGGGCTGTGTGAGGAGTCCACTTCCTAATCACCTAGAGAAGGAAGTTTCACCAGTACTTCATTGATTCGATAGTTAGTTCCTTAGTTGTTGTTAAAAGATCATTCGAAACAGACTTTGCTGGTTACAAATCTTTTGAGCAGACACTAAAACCCTGGCTTCGTAATTACCGAGAGCTGCTAATTTCTACAAGTGTTCTGAACCATGGAATCCTCATTCATCAAACAAGATACATTAGACTTCACAGCATGATACATACGTGTTGCATTTATCCATCGACATCCATTCCCACACATCTGATTCCATATATTATCATTCAAAACAACACCCGCCCACCCAATACCCGTATCACCTCCTCTCTTTTATGGGTGATCTTGGGTGCTTAACTAGTCCCGCATATTTGAAGCCTAAAAGCTTGTTTGATAAGACTAAAAAGTAAGTATTGAGAATTTAAGTGCGTAATATCAAAAGCGGACAGTTTTGTGTACTGAAGATAGAAAGTAATTTCTCATTCGACATTCTGCTCTTTAAACCAAATTGATGGTTTTGACAAAAAAACCAAATTGATGGTTTTCATCAGCATGTAGGTAACATTTGCACAAGCCTATAGTTGGTCGGGCTAATTTATTCCTCTATAACTTGCACAACATTTTGTATGTGCCTGCCCTTGCGATGCACAAACTTCACCATGTTTAGATCGTTCTTCAGTGTGCAATGCAAACATTGCCTGTCGCTGAGATTTGCATTTGGCAATTGGCAGTAGTTAGCGCGATCGACATCTCCTATGTCGCATTGTCAAAATTATCTTCAGGTTCACATGGTAATGGTGAGTATTTTCCTACGTTGTATTTTCAATAGGAATTGCAAAAGCTTATGAGGAGTGTACAGTCTATTCAAGAACACCCAGGCGCTGTTAATGAAAACGAGAGAAGCTAGCATGGTTTGTCACTTACCCGTTTCCTGCGTAACTTTGCGAGGCAATTATCTAATAGCAATATATGATCACACCATTGACACTCAACTCTTGTGGTAATCTACTTTGTAACATTACGTTTTCTTTCCTTGGTTCCGATTAAATCGTTTCATAATTCTGGATAGTAAATGAAAGGAATACCTGGTGGATGATGGGGATGCTAGATTTAGGAAGTCCCGTTTTCAATCCTAGGCACTAGCTAAAAGGAGAATAAGACAAGCGAAGTTAACAATACCTTTGCCTTTCCAATGCCTGCTAATTTTATCAAATCCAGGGAGTTATAAGAAGAGTGATATACTGCAAATCATCAGAAGAAAAAAATTGGGAGATTAAGCTCTCTTCTTATGAGTTTTTATTTTGATACTCATTTGTAGGTATATAAAACTCGATTTATCTTTTGCATTCGAATCAACCTGAGTAATATTCATGCTCTTGCCGGAACATATGTGCTTGAATCTAGCGCAAATACACCCGCCGAAATTAAACCAACACAATTTTTCCCGTGGGAAAGTCGTGAGCTAATACGGCGTACAACATGAATACCAATATGCATACACCGTAATCAACTACATTGAAATATGCCCTACTGTATCCTCTCTCATACTCTCAGTGTTGCGTCTATTATGATTACTTTCACCTAAGGACGAAACAAGTACGCCAGATGCTCTACACATAGACAAAGATCTAGGACTGTTGTGTGTTGGTGCTAAATATATTAGGACGAGGTCAAGATGGCCTACTCCAAAATATGGAGTTGGTACTGATTTCATCATGATAGAAAGATAAGATAATCAGATGTTAAAAATTATGTGACCCTTGTCATCTATTCTTTTTCATCTATTATCCACCTTTTAGTTGCTCCGTGCATCAGCTCACCATATCATTCTAATTTGATGATGGCTTGAAGATTTGCTTGAATATTGGTTGATCACCCATTTTGGTGGGATAATACAAAAGGAGTGATCCCATCTCCTTTAGGCGCATGTCACCGCATATTGCTGCACTGGCAACAACAAAATATCTTTTTTGATTGCAAACAAAAGGTGTTATATTATGTCTCGCGTTTTAGTCCGTATACGAAATCCGAGCCCTTTAGAGGATCTTAATTTGTTCAAATTCAGTGCACCCATTAATCCAATTCAAGTTTGGATTTTGTTGGGCGGGTGGTTTTGTTAGATATAGATAATTGAGGATTGAGTATATTTGCTTTGATCGCAGGTTTGCTTCTTTGTCGATTGGCAGTATCTAATTCCTTGAGAAGCCGTACGGTGGGTGGACGTCTACAAGCCGCACGAGAAAAGGAAAAAGAAAAAGGGGCACGCATAAATCCTGTAGGGTGGAGTGCCTGTCCTTGGCCGCGCAGAATTCCGTCAAGCCGTGTACTTTAACTCCAAAAAAAAAAAAGACGAACGGCGAAGTAAGACGGGGGTCGCACGGTGACACTCATTTTCTCAACCACACGGAGGAGTGTTGACCACGGTGAATTTTGTGCTGTCAATTTCCGTCCAATTGAGTTATTTTGTTAATAAACACTATGTGCTTGAGCATAATTTAGGTGTAAAAAATATTTGAGTATGTGAGCAATTGTAATTCTAATTATCTAATTATAATGAATTATTTGTTATTGCTTTCTTCATGAATGTAAGTACCAATACTTAGATCGAACCACATAAATTGTTGACATCCTTTATTATCCCTCGTTTATTTCTTCTGTGATTTCGTATTGATTTAAATTACAATATCCAATATTAGTTTCCACGTTATATTACATCAAAAGGCGTTACTAGTTGAACTGATGGATGATTTCATTTCTATTCTTTTCGGGTCATCCTCGAACATAACTTTAGGATTGATGCAATGAGGAAGAAAAAAATACCGAGAAACATGGTCCTGTCTGATTAAGGGTAATTCATGACAAGGTTTTCCATTAAAGTTTTTCTTTCTTATTTTAGGAGGTAAAAAATTATTCCAAAGACACAGGGAATATGACAATAAATTCTGTCCTAGCCTCCTTTTCTAAACTTTGTTTACTTTTGACAAAGCTAGAATGCTTTTTACATGGAAATCCAATTCCATTTGATGTAGCCTTTCGGTGAAAGCACTGGGGAATATAATAATATGTTGTTTAACATGAGCGCACCCAACAGACGTTTTGAGAGAAGACTTTGGTGTTGATCACTTGGCTTGTTAGAAGGGTTGCCTAGGCTGAGTCGCTATGTCACCACCAATAATATTCCATCTTAGTATTCCATAAGTCTTTCATCTTTCAAAAGAAAGACTTATGAAAGGCTTGATTAAAATACTTGATTAAAAGATGAAAGACTTATGAAAGGCTTGATTAAAATACTTGATTTCACTGTCTGTCATGTTGTCCGTCCAACCCATCTTCATGGGTTGAACCCAAATTTCCACCCTTCAGATACTCTCAACGGCGACTCATCATGGGACCAACATAACATATTCACGATGAATTGAAGTTGTTGTTAGGCAGCCGATATGAAGAATTCTGATTCCTAGGTTGAATAGGTTTCATGTCCTTTTGTTTTGGGCAAGAAACTTGTCCCTTATTTGTCAAACTGAAGATGGACTTCTTTAACGTGCGCGATGGAGTCCATAAATTTTCTCTACCACCAGTCGACTGCAGCCATCATTTGCTCATCTCCCTTTCCACCACGATGTAATTACTAATCTCTGTGTATCTGAACAGATTAAATCTTTAATTATTTTTATTTTAACACATTGAGAATTATTTCGCGATGAGAGGCAAAGAAAAATCGATTAACCCCATTACGCACGTTGAAGAAGTCCATCTTCAGTTTGACAAACGATGAACAAGTTTCTTGCCCAAAATGAAAAGGACATGAAACCTAGTCAACCTCGGAATCAGAAATTCTTCAAATCGACTGACCGACTACAACTTCAATTCATCATGAATATGTTATGTTGGTCCCACGATGACTCACCATTGAGAGTATCTGAAGGACAGAAAATTGGGTTCAACCCATGAATAAGGAACAAGTTTCTTTCCCAAAACAAAAGGACATGAAACTTGGTCAACCTTGGAATCAGAATTCTTCAAATCGGCTGACTAACAACAACCTCAATTTATCATGAATATGTTATGTTCATCCCACAAATGAGTCGCCATTGAGAGTATCTAAGGGACAAAAGTTTGGATTCAACCCATGAATTAACTTCTCCCCAGTTTGACAGCTTTTTGGGACCCTTAGAAGACGGGTATGTCACCACCAATAATATTCCATCCTAGCCCAGCTATTGAAACATCATTATAGTAAACGCATAGTCAACAATCCCACTGATAGAGCTTTTAGAACGGCTAACCCATTTGGGGAGCTCACCAACAGACCTTCTAGAGACGACTTGCGTGGATCAATTCACACTTTACAAAGGCTGTAGAAGAACTTTTACTCGCATGCTGAAGCCAATAATGCGGTGGATCTAATTGCTTTTTCTAGTGGGTGGATCAAATTATAATAAGCCTCTAAATAATGGCTAAGAATCTCTTCTCGTTAAATCGAATCTCTCCTCGTTAAATGGTCTTTAAGGCGGTTATATGAAGATCCAAGGCCTACTGCCTAACAAAACTTTGTTCCATAATTTTAGATCGAGCAATCCTCACCCACCCTCCCTTTTTGGCGTGCAAACAACTTCCCAAGCACATTCCCAACCCTAGTCCACCCTCCCTTTTTGATAAGCACTTTATCAAACTAATAGATTTTAGAGATTCAAAGTATCTATAAATTCAAAGTCGTACTACTGGAAAAAATCATAAATGATTGCACACTTCCTGATAGATTATCTAAATTCATCTACCAGATGGTGATGATAGAGCAACTCATAACTATGAAATGAAAAATGCCACTATAAAGTTGAGTAATATGCCTTTCAAGAAAAGCGGAGAGGACTTTCATGTCGTATGTATGTAGAGCCAAGTAACTAAGAATTTTCCGCACCTAAGAAGTCCCACCAAAACAATCAAGAAAACCAAATTTGTGATCATGATAATGTCATTTCAAGAAGAGTTCGACTTCTTAGCATTTATAATTGAGTCCAAACCAAATTTGTGATCACAATAATGTTATTTCAAGAAGACTTTGACTTATTGGCATTCATAATGAAGTGCACGGCTGTTCCACAGACATTGTGCTCAACCAAAAGACATAATATATTACCATTCTTTTTCTTTTTGCGCAATTGTTGCTGTAAACTATTTGACATCACTTTATCTTAAATTCTACAATAGTTTAACTTTTAAAATATTGATGAAAAGAGGAAGAATGGACCTAAGTATGTCCTAAAACTACTTCATCTGGACTCTGAGATGTTAAACTTCGGAGTTATTCCCTCCTAGGTAGGGAAGAAAAAAATATATATCTAGAAATTGGGGGGGCAAAGGGGAGGGTGCAGCGAAGGGAAGGTAGACTCCCCGTCTATTCTTTGGAATACGCTACCATCGGGTAGGCAGGCATGATAACCTTCCACATTCAGGGCAATGGAGTGGAACTCGAAAGGATTCTTGCCAGATCGACCTGTGCTTCGCATGGCATCCACTAACCAACTTGTTGGCGTAAAATGAGAATAGCTATGCCGATCTCCTCCCATGCCCAGGCTTTGTATTAACTAATATTTCGTCCACGGGCGCAAGTACTCTTTTCTGAGCATGTGCTCAACTCAGTCAAGCGTTATTTAGTCACCTTTGCCTTTCCAATGCCTGTTAATTTGTATCAATATCGGAGAGCTGTAAACAGAGCTAATAACTGCAAATCATCTGGTACAAGTTAAAGAATGGAGGTTAAACTCTCTTCCTGTGAGGGTTTATTTTGACACTCAGAAAAGAGTACGCACGGAACAAGAACGTTAGACATTTCAAATTGCATATCTGATACCTACCATGACCTGGGAAGGTTGTGCGTTAGGGGTGAATATATTAGGATCGGGTCGAGATGGCCAACCCTAAAAGATGGAAATTACACTGATTTTATCATGATAGCTACAAGAATCGGATGTCAAAACATGTGACCTTTTAAATCGCTCCCGTACCATCTCAGTTCCACTCAGATGAAGGCTTGAAGATTGGCTTGAAAATTGTTCCATCGCCCACTTCGATGGGATATTACAAGAGCAGCGATGCCATCCCTTTTAAGCGCATCTCCCCTCAGATCGCTGCACCAGCGGCAATTGAATATCTTTTATACGCACTAGGGGTGAGCAACGGTCTAGGGTCGACCCTGGACCGACCCTGGACCGGCCCAACCCTGCTGGTCCTGGTCCGGTTCCCAAGGGGACTGGGTCGGTTCTCGGTCCTGAAATTCCAGGACCAACACTGTGCGGGTTGGTCCTCGGTCCTAAGAGTTTTGGGTCGGTCCAACCCTGGACCAACCCTATATATTATATTATATTATATTATATTATATTATATTATATATAATTCTTTTATATATTCAAACCTAAGTAAAATGTCTATTATATTATATTATATTGGAATGTTCTATCAATAACACTAATATTAATTTCAATTTAAAACTTTTGTTGAGTATTAATTATGTGTCGTTTATTTTGTTTTCAGGTGTTTAGAAGTTCAAGTGAATTAACAAGATGTGAAGTTATATATTCATGATTTATATTAAGTATTTTGAACTTTTTATAGTTTAGTTGTATTTTACTAATAAATTTCAGCTGCACTTTGCTTTTCAATTTGTGTCAAATGGTAGAAGTTTTTGAAGAGTAGAGTAGTATTGCAGTTGCTACGGTGTTTGCTAGTCAAGTGGTGTGAAGCTCATTTTTTGGTTGAGTGGACTCTACATGATCAAATGCAGGAAAACACTTTTGCATATGGTGTTATGAATATTAAAGATAGATGATTACAAGAACTTTCCATCTTATCCCATATCTCGATGAGCGGTTAGCAAGTACGAAATTTCCATTGTGTCATCTTAAATTTGCTAAATATGTATTGGTATTTATAATTTAGTTGCACAATGCCGCATTGTCAATGGATGTGTAATTTGAATTTGTAGGTTTGCTTTTTTATGGAGTATAAAAAATAAGATGAAAAAATTATCGATCGGTCCCGGGTTGACCCTGGAACCGGACCGAACCCATTGGATCGGTCCGGTCCTTGGTCCCAGGCTTAATAGGGTCGGTCCTCGGTCCTAAAAATTAAGGACCGACACTGTACGGGTTGGTCCTAGGGTTAGGGGATGGCCCGGACCAACCCGGACCATGTAAAACCAATCATTTCAGACTGCCGATAGATTTTTCACATGAAAGCGCCTCGACCTACCCGAAATGCATAGTCAAAATCATGAGCAAGAGACGTACAGGAGTTCCATAAAATTAATTACTTTTTTTTGTTAGTGACATGTATCAATGTGGATATGAACCTCATAAAAGCAAAATAGGAGGAGAAAAAAGTGGGGAACTTTAATGAAAAATTGTCGGAGTCCTGTGCAATCGAAATTCGTTTGAAAATTGCTGGAATCATATGCTAACGAGAGATTGTGTCAATTCTGTATATTTATGTCTCGAATTTCCAGCCAAAAAGATAGGTTTGATTAAGACAAATTCTTGTCAAAAGGGAATATATTGGGTGATTCGAACTGAAATGCCTTTTCCATTTCAATTACGAACAAAAAAAGACATTGATTATTGAACTGAAATTGAAGGGTGATTTCATTTAATTTGTTTTTGGCTTATCCGTGAACGTGACTTTAGCATTGATGAAGAAAAGGAGAAGTACCCAAAAACATGATCAAGTCTAATTGAGACCATTCCATGGCAAGGTTTTCTGACGAAGTTTTTCTTTCTCATATTAGCGGGTAAAAATCACTCTAAAGACAGAAGAAAATGTGATATTCAATTCTGTCTGTCCCTTCTGGTCATTTGGAGCCACCCCCTGCTGCTTTATTTTCGCTCCTGTAAACTTATTTTACTTTTGACAAAGCTGGAACGCTTTTGCATGCGAATCCAATCCCCTTTGTTGTGGCCTTTCGATGAAAGCACTCGGAAATATAATATATATTTGGCATAAATCCAGCAACATAACCTTAAGAGAAGACTTGTGTTGGTACCTTGGCTTTTTAGAAGGGCTATATAAAACATAATAATGTTAATGGTATATTCAATAATCCGACCAGAGCTTGTAGAACGGGTAACACATGTGAGCCCACCGATGACTCTAGAGAAGACTTGTGTCCGTTACTTCACACTTGAGAAGGGCTATATAAGTTGAACCACTCTCCATCATCAGTAAATTCACTCGGGTGCTAAATTGTCAAATGGGGTGGCATCAAATTCTCAGTTTCCTCTTTTTCTTACTTTCCACCCTCCCCTTTGCCTCGCCCTTGAAATTAGTGCCTGTGTTTCCCCATTACCCTTGCCCTCATGACCAGTGCGATGCCTTGCTCCAGTTTAAGAATTCCTTCATGCTCATGGCATCACCCTCTTGTGATCTTAATCACAGGCCCTTCTGGCAACCAAAGACACACACATGGGACTTTGGCGACTGCTGCATGTGGGAAGGTGTCGAATGCAGTACAGTCACCGGTGATGTAATCAGTCTCGATCTTTCTTGCATATTGCTTCGTGATGATCTCCATTCTAATAGCTCACTCCTTCTTCCGAAGCTTGAAACCTTGTATTTGTCCTATAGCAATTTGACCAAGTTCCCCTATTTCTTGAATTCATTAAAAAGTTTAACATATTTAGACATCTCTAACAATAAGATTAGTGGAGAGATCCCTAGCTGGTTTTGGGCAATAAGCCATGATACGTTGGAACTATTATATCTTTCTTATAACCTTATCGAAGGAGGTATACAACAATTGCAATGCAAGAGATTGTCGGAGCTTCATCTTGACAACAATCGTTTCATTGGTGAGATCCCTTCTTCAATTTGCCAGTTGAGTTCACTCTCAGTTTTATCTTTCTCTAACAATAGTCTCTCCGGGAGTTTGCCACCATGTTTTGGTAATATGACCAATCTTAATTCTCTAGATTTGGCCGACAACAAATTCCAAGGGTCTTTGCCACGCTCCCTCGTCAAATGCACGGATTTATCATGGCTATTTCTCAATCACAATGAGTTCAATGATATCTTCCCACATTGGCTAGAAGCACCAAATCTGATAATCCTTGATTTACAGTCCAATCAATTTCATGGGAGGATCAACTTCACTGTTTTTGGACTCTCCTTCTCTAGTCTTTTTGCTTTACTTATTTCCAACAATAATTTTACTGGACAGTGGCCCACACAAGTTTTCTCAAACACCTCAGTGGAAATATTAGATTTGTCCAACAACAAGTTTGGAGGGTCAATTCCACTTCCACCTCCTATCACATATTATTATCACATTGCAGGTAATTATATGACCGGAAAGATCCCTTCTTTGATATGCAATGCCACCGAGCTCGAGATTATCAACTTCTCTAACAACTACTTAATAGGTAGCTTGCCTCGGTGCTTAACAAATTTTAGCATCAATCTGTCAATTTTGAACTTGCGAGTGAATCAGATTAAAGGCTCAATTCCTCAATCATTTTCTTCAAACAATAACTTGACGACTCTTGACTTGAGTCGAAATCAGTTAGAAGGCACATTGCCCCGGTCCCTTATCAAATGTAAATATTTAGAAGTTCTGGATCTCAGTGACAATCACATAGAAGATACATTCCCGAGATGGTTGGGAACACTCCCAAAATTGAAAGTTCTCATTTTGAGGTCCAATAATTTTAAGGGTCTTTTCAATATTCCGAAGGGAGCTCTCCTATTTCCCAAGTTACACATTTTGGACCTCTCTAGAAACAATTTTGGCGGTGCTTTGCCAGCCAACTTGATAATGAACCTTGAAGGCATGATAAATAGAGAAGATGGGCAAGACAAATCATTGTATATGACACAGTTTTCCAACGCCGGGACGTCATATGAAAATTCCGTGACAGTGACAATAAAAGGTTTCCAAACTAAGCTAGAGAAGATTTTGACCATTTTTACAACCATTGACTTGTCGCAAAATTCTTTCCAAGGAGAAATTCCCAAAGTCATTGGAAATCTTCACTCCCTCATAGGGCTCAACCTTTCACACAACCACCTTACAGGTTCCATCCCTTTAACTTTTAGGAACTTGACCAATCTTGAATGGCTTGATCTTTCTTTGAATAAGCTCACTGGGGGAATTCCTAGAGTATTGGGAGATTTGACATTCCTTGGATACTTGAACCTCTCGAACAACCAACTCACCGGTCCAATTCCTCAAGACAAGCAATTGAGCACATTTTCAAATGACTCATTTGGTGGGAATCCAGATTTATGTGGAACTCCACTTTCAAAAGCATGCCCCGGCAATACTCCACCTCCTTCACCAACATCCTCATCGACATTTGACAGTGAAAGTTATGAGAGATGGTTCAAACAGAAAACTGTGTGGATTGGTTATGCATCTGGAATCATAATTGGGATTTCCGTAGCCTACATTGCATTTGAAATGAGAAAGCCCAAATGGCCTGTGCAAGGTGTGAGAATGCTGGAGAGAAGAGTAGCCAAACGAATGGAAAGGAAAAGGCGGAAGGTCATCAAATTTCATGAACAATGAAACTGTGGAGTCTCGGTTGTCTCTTTATACCACGCAATGTAGATTCCGTGAATAACGATGTCAATAGACTAGCATGAAATGTCATTATCCGTATAAAGGTTAGTTTCTAATGTCTTTTCTTCTTATTTCTTGGAGCAATTGTATATCGGTTGAATTGAGATGATCGATAATGAGATTTGTCAAGCACATGGCTTCAAGCAAAAAGAAACAGAAAAAAAAATGACGCACATACCATTAACCTCTACAATTAGAAGTGAAGACTAACCATAACCCGTTCAACCAAAGATATTAAGAGAATTATCTATTGTGGAAATATGTCCTGAAGAATCAACTCTAAAATTGAAATTACTGGTTAGTATAAATCGAGGACTGGAAGCTAGTATAGACTTTCCTTGATAGAGAACATAGATCCAAGTTGAACGGAAAAATGTTCAATGGAAGTATCTTCAAATCCCAAATAACTCTCCTAAAAATAATAAAAGAGAGTGCCCTCCCCAATAATTAACTATCCAAATTCAAAGTAATTTGACCATATGGTCACGGCCATAGCCATGCGTATCTTTATTAATGGTCAGATTCTGCCAATAGATAAGTCTCATGCATGAAATATGTTATCATAGACTTGATTAATATACCTTCAAGAACAGCGAACGAAGACTTCTTTACCGTGTGTTATGTGGCAACATATAATGGAAGAAATCCTCCGTAAAATCTAAGTTGTTAGATCATACTATCAATGCCCATTTTATATTCTCTTGTGTATTGAGTTACAAAGCAAAACTCGGTAGCACGATAAATTGGCCTAAAAATTTCCAATTTTTTTTGGTCGAAACTAAAAAAAGAAAAATCAATTAAGTAATCTAATTTATGAGACATCCTTGGATCCACTAATAATCCATTCTGTTGCCTCTGTTGGCACGTAAGATAATAAAAACAAATTTGTCAAAATAGGTCATAAATTAATTTCTTAATCTATATTTGATAGGCCGATTCATTTTATAGGTTAATAATGTTCAGTAAAAAAATTATAAAACGGATTTAGAATTTACAAGCCCAAAAAAATATGGATGTTAAACGGATTCATTGTTTACCCTAATTCAACCTACATCTGTAACTCTCTCTTCATGCTCCATGAGGCCCACCCAATCTCCGTGCTTACTCCGTATTCTCATTAGTCTTCCTCGCAATCTGCGTCTTTTCTCTCGCAAAGCCTACTCTCAATCATATGTCTAATTTCACAGCGCTGGAGAGAGAGAGAGAAGCTCAAGCGAAGGTTTCATCTTTTAGGTTGGAGGCTGAGCCTTACTTTAACGACTCGCTTCAGAGTCCCAAAATTTGCTCAACATGTTAGATCCAATGGGAAGCTGATAAAATGTTGGTTGTTTCGATGCTCCGACGTCGTCTCGCTCATTTTAATGGCGTTTGTTTTCACCATTTTGCTCGATTTTGCTCTTTTGCTGAGTCTGTTATCGTCCTCGTTATGGTTGCTTCTATTATCCTACTCAATATTGTGTTTTTCATGCTTCTTGGCAAGTTGCGCAATTTCTTTGCGTGTTTGCGTTGTTTTGGGTGATTTCGGGGATTGTATATGGGCAAGCAATTGTTTTTCTTTGCTGTTTGCTGATTACTCTTCAGTGCTCGAATTTTGAATGTTTTGAAGGTATGGAGATTGAAATTCTTGTAATTCTTTCGGTTTGCTAGCGAGTTATTTGAAGCAATGCCAGTCAGGGTTTCTCATGGAATTGGTGGATTAGAAGATTTGAGAGAGTGACGGTTGAGCTTGCTGTTGGGAATAACAGATCCCCGAAAAACCGAATTCGACACTAAATCGAACCCCTAAATCAATGCGGAAGACGAAGCCCAGAAAATACACGTATCACCGATCATAAAGCATACCACGGATTCGAGCGTACCTTGTTAGCCACAGATTAGACACCGACGCCGATTAGAGGAAGAAAACCTGGTCCTGTTCGATCCGATGGCGCCTTGAAGGGAAGAAGAACGATGCCGTTTGCCTTACTGTTCTTTTTGGAAGAGAGAGTGCGCGGGAGAAGGGAAGCGTACGTTCGTTTTCAACGGTATCTTCTCTCTCTCTCTCTCTCTCCTCCCTTTTATACATTCCCCCATCCACGGGCCCTATTCCCGTGGGCCGGGCCTTTTGGCCCAACATAGGCGGACGGGCCTTAAGCCCATCACCAATTAAAACCATCATCTCCCACTCGCACATGGTGGGCTAAACAGGATTCTCTTTACCTCTCTTCAACATTCATATTGGTGAATAATCCGTGCGACCAAAGATACTTTGAGAGCTCGTTGCTATACATCTGTTAGGAATATATAGCAGCTCATAATGGGCGTCACACTCCGAGTAGATTTAGTATGCAGTACCCTAGATCGATCGATCACATTTTACATCTCTCTTGATCTCTTTTAAACAATGATATATATATATATTCACAATTATGATTATCCCAAAGACATTCATAATTGGTTAACCGGTGAATACAAAACTACAATGTGATTCTCCAAAATCGATCTTTCTCTTTCCTTCAAACTCTCAATTTCAGTTCAGCTTGCTTTTCTAGAAATGTCCCATTAGATCGAATCACTCATGACCATTGGCAACACCCTAAGACAAAGAAACACTAAATAGAAATCTTGAGAATAAGTAAGAGTCATGAGGGGACTAAGAATTGAGGAACTTTTTTCCTCAAGAGTCTCACACGACATAAAAGTTGAGATCAAACTTTTGCCACTCTTATTGGCTTCGTAATTACCGAGAGCTGCTAATTTCTACAAGTGTTCTGAACCATGGTGTGACATCCAAATTTTCGGGTTTTAATTTGACCTGATAAATAGATCATGTCTCCTCGCTCGTCAATTTATTGACGGGTTCGAAATTTCAATAAAGAAATTATCGGAGGAAAAATCGAAGACCGGAATAAATTAAAAAGGAAAATGGAAAGAGAAAAGAAAATTAGAATAGAATTATTCTTTTTCTTTCCTTTTTTCTCTCTCTCCCTTTTCTCTCTTTTCTTTTCTCTCGTGCGTGAAAACCCCCCACCAGCCGAATGCTTGGCTGGCTCCCACTTTGCTTTTATTCTTTGACTTTTCAAACACTTATCCTCCCTCTCTCTCTCTCTCTCTCTCTCTTCTTCTTCTTCTTCTTCTTCTTCTTCTTTCTTCTTCGAATGAACCGAACAAGGAGCAGAGGAGGAAGCCGCACGATCGCAGCTCGCCGAGAGTCGTCGCCGCCCGTCCCGCCACCGCACCGGAGCCGAACCGCCCGCGCGCCCGCCGCCGTCCCGCCGTCCGCGCGTCCGGGCGTTCCTCCCCGCGATCCGGCTCGCTCGGCCCATTTTGCCTCTGTTCGGCCCCCCGTTCGGCCACCTCCGCCACCGCCCAACCCCGTCCGGTCACCGCCGAGCCTCCCCGCGTTCCCCTTGCTCTCCGCCGCCCTCCCCTCGCCATTTTGGCCGTTGGATCGGCGCCGGCCAGCCTAGGGCGGAACCCAACGAGTGGGTTTCCAGCTCACTCGTGGGCCGTTTTGGGCCGTTTCCCAGCCCCGAACCCGAGCCGTGCTTTGGGAAGAATCGTTCCTCGCGTCGCCGCCGTCGGATTGATCCGATTTGCGCGCGATTTGGTGAGTAATCTCACTAATCCCGGATTAGTTGGCTAATTATGCTTTAGGTTGGTTTAGTTTTAATTAATTATGTTTAGGTTGTTAGATTAGAATAAATTAGCGATTATTAGTCAATTGTGATGCGTTTTAGATAAATTGATTGTGCAATTAACAAGTAGACGTGGTCTACTATTTATTGGAAGCGTCTCGGGAATTTTCCGACCCCTAATCGGGCTTCAATTTGGCGATTCGGGGCTAAGTGAGATTTTTGGGCATTTAAATATTAATTTTCGGAATTAAATTACATAATTATTTATTTTCCGAAAATTCAAGAGAGCTGGTCCGGAACCGGAATATTATGCGGATGACTGTGGTGAAGTCCGTTTATTTAATCGGGCTTTAGTTTGAGCTAAATTGAATTTTTAATATTAATTATTTAATTTTCGAAATTAATTATATAATTATTTATTGTCTCAGGGATTTATAACCGCTTCCGCATGTGCTTAATAAATGAAAGGGTCGGCGATACATAGTTCTGGGATATCGCATTATAAAATCGACTAAGTTTGAAGGATGTGTGCGTGCCCGAGGATCGGGGCGTGACATCCTGTTTAAGTGGTATCAGAGCGAGGTTGAAGATTGGAGTGATAAGGAGCGTTGACCATGGGATAGTTAGTAGGATGGCCTTTAAATTCATGCCGGTGCATGTCTGTGTTAGCTGGATGCTAGAATTGATTGTCGTGTGAGGATCGCTCATCTTCTAATCCAGTGTGGGTTTGGAAGTCGGGTTTCAGTATAAAGACTGAACCATGAGCGAGTAGGAGCTGAGAACTCCTAGTAAGAGGACAATGTCCTCTGTGACTCGGGATGATGCACTGACAAAGGTCAGTACCCGAGGTGGTTGTGGCAGAGTGTCGGCTCTGGCCAGCTCGAGCGTAAGAGTACCACCGCAGGTTGGTACTAGTGTAGTAGCGTCGAATGATCCTAAGTTTGATAGGATCGTTCTGATGCTAGTGTTCCTTGAGAATTGGATGAGCCAGGAGGCTCAGGATCGAACCGCCGTCAGTGTTGCAACTGCCGTTGTCGCTTCACCTGCTGAGATCCAGTGGAGATATGATCCGGGAACGAGTCATTGCATTCGAGCCGAGGTATAGATCCGGTTCGGGCGAAAATGGAAATCGGTCGGAAAGATCGAGGTCGAGAGTGATCCTAGCGGGCGATGGGGCAACCGAAAGAGTGTGTCTTTGTCACTTGTCAGGAGATAGAAGACTCACCTGATAAGTGTCAGAATTGTAGAAGGAAGCATGGATGAATCCGAAGTCCGTATATGACTAGAACTTGTTGTGATGATGACCAACGTGGCCATCAGGTGAAGGATTGTTAGTGGAAGTCCAAGGTAGCATAGGCATCGCTACTGCGGCCAGAATGCCATTAGGATGGCGAAAGGAATGAGAGTAGAATTAATCTTGCACCGATCAGAGAAAGAATGTGTTGGAGATGATCTCATAAGAGTAACGTAGCTGAGTTTTGTCTTTGAGTTGGTAGAACTTAAATTGTTGAAGTAAAAGTGACGGATGGGAAATCATTAGCAATAATTGTGCTTGATTAGTTGCTGAAGTGTAAATTTGATGCCACGTGAATAGTGTGGGCTCATGGAGCATCTAGCGATAATGAATCACGATCTTGGAGCAATCCAGTTTAGTCCATTAACATGTGAAAGTGTCGAGGTTATTGAGAGTCGAAAAGAATCTTCGATTTCATTAATCTCGTTGGCTGGAGGCAACTTGTTTGTTAGATGGAGGTTGCCAAGCTTGCTTGGAGATTGTCTTGGGTAGGACAAATTGAAGGACTAGAGATGGAGGACATCTCAATGGTCTAAGAATTTCTAGATGTGTTGTCACAAGAGCTGTTAGACTGTCGTCAGAGAAAGAGATAGAAATCGCGATCGATCTAGCACCAGGATAGAGCCACTCTCGAAGGCTTCTTACCAGTTGTTGTTGTCTGAATTGGTAGAATTGAAGATGCAGATGTGAAGATTGATGAATGAGGAATTCGTGCATATCGGTGCATCACTTTGGGGAAACATCAGTTGTGTTTGTGAGAAGAAGAAAGATAGTTTGTTGCGAGTGTGCATCGACTATCGTCAACTCAATTAGGTGAAGATCAATGACAAGTGTTCTTTGCCAAAGATCGATGAATGGTGTGACTAGTTATAAAGAGTATCGATATTTTAAAGGTCGACTTGAGATTATGAAGTCATCAGTTACGAACCAGGATGGAGGTTGTACGAAAGACAGCTGTTCGTACTTGATATGATCTTTACGAGAGTATTGTAAGATTGATTGGCCTGGTGAACACTCCAGTTGCTGTCATGGATTTGACAAACAGAATGTTCAAGGAATATCTAGATCGATGGTGATCGTGTGGTGTAGCGACATTCTAGGGTATTCATTAAGTGCTAAGGATTAGGAAAGCCCCTAAGAATGGTTGTATGGTTACAAGTAAGAGAATCTTCATGAACCAAGCCAAGATCAAATTAGTTGTTAGCGGATCGAGATTGACAATAGTGTCAGAGATCAGAAGCTGTGGGGATTGGACAGGTTACTACGGAAGGTTTGTGAAAGAATTTTTAGTATCAGTATCATCGTGGGCTTGACCTCTTGAGGAAGAAGAGAAATTCATCGGCATTGACAGGTATGAGGATAATTTTTAGAGCTTAAAGGATGGGGTACGTATTGATGCAACATGAGAAGATTGTTGCATAACCGTTCCGCCAATTGAGACCCAATAAGTGGAACATGAAACGGTGTCGTGAATAAGAATTTTAATAGGACTATAATAGTGATATCGGGTATCACCTTGGAGGAATGAAATGAGTCATTGATGTGTTGAGCCGAGAGCCTTCAATTGTACAGAGACTGACTAAAGTATAAAATTTACTTAAAAAGGGTTCGAAATTTGGTTTTCAAATTTGAGGTAGGCTACCTTTTAAATTTTATAGCCACCCTCAAAATTGAACCAAATGTTCAAGTTAGAATCGGCGCCTAGTTGACAAGCAGAGATGTGCAGAAACTCTTATAACAGAATACTGGCAAGAAAGAATCTGACTTTAAGACTTCTGAGGATGGAACGTGCGGGTTCCATGAGGAATTGAGTGCACTTGATAGTGTAGCGCTCAGGGAAAAGAACTTGTCAGAAGTTCACTATAGTATTGCAGTTTTCAAGTAAGTCAGAATTGACATCAGCTAGATTAGTAGACTGATATGAAGATAGATATCGCCAAGCAGGTTGCAAGTGTCAAAGGTGTTAGTAAGTGGAAGTTCGAATGCAAATCCGGAAGATTTTAGCATCACTCGAGAGTCCTAAGTGGAAATGAAAATATATGGCTTACTAAGGATTCGGGGATTACCGATACCATTTGAGAATAGTGGTTGATCGATAGATGGAGTTGGTCCACTTTGGTACAATTTAATAGATCTTGTTTTGAATGTGTAAAATCCAGATTTCGGGCTCGATTTCGATTAGATAAATTGGGCATTTCATCGACGCGATTATAGTGTTTTTCTCTGAGTTGGCCACTCATGAGATAACTAGACTAGCTGGGTGAGTTATTAAGGACCTTAAGGCAAATAGACTTGAGAATTCGACCATGGATCGACTTCTTGACCGTGCTCATCTTTAGAGATCATTGAGGCACAGTATAAAACCCGATTTGAAATCAAAGATAGATCGGTTCGACTGAGATGAATGACCGATCGTGGGTGACTCCACTAAATTGGAAAATTCTCATCGACCGACACTAATTTGATGTTTCTATCGTTTTGGCGCCCTGTGTCCGTATTTGAATCTTTGAGATTTTCACGATAATCGAGAGTCGCCAATGGGTCGAGTGGGTTTATTGTGGCTCGAAGAAAATCGACCACGGGTCATTTGTCCTAAAAAGCTCTGAACACTACCCAGTAGCCTAGGTCACACTAAAAGCGTGTCGGAGTGAAATTAACCGCCAATCTAAGTTCGATTTCAGAAATTGAAGATCCTATCTTGCCACAAAGTGGGTGTACCGAAGTGTGTGTGTCTCGGATAGTTCACCGACATAGAGTGTCGAGGATGAATTATACCTCGAATCTAAATTAGAGATTATAAATTTGGCAAAATTTCAGAGGGTTCTTTATTAAGCAGTGTATAGCGGATGATACGAAATTTCAAAGGTGGTAAAAAGAAAGTGAATAAAGATTACGAGGCCAAAGTCGAAGACAAAGTAGTCGGTGATTGCGGTTGCCAAGATTAATGCCGAGTTATATCAAATCTTGACCAGAAGTTCCCAGTTTCAGCAGATCAGTCAGATAGTTTCTTTTTAATCGGTGCAAAGCAGAGTGTACAGGATTTTAGTCGGTTGAGATGAGATCGAAATTAGAAAATCGCAAGTCCGAGTTAGCTCGAAATCGGTGTTTGCAATTGTCGGATCGGTGTCAAAGTAAAGATTGCTCGGAATTGTCGAAATTTTGAATCGTTGAGGTTCGAAGGTTTATTAGGGAGTCGAGAAAAAGAGATCATATGTGGATGAAAGAATGTCTTATGTGAGAAGCTTAGTTCGGTTGTTGGTTCGAAAGAGCAGATTTTGTGTACAAAGATGATCTCCTTGGTCAAAGTGGTTAGACAACGCCACAAGACCGAATGATCAGCGTGGAAAAGTGAGACTCGATGAGACGGCAATACCCCCACCTTTCGTTTATGGATTGGTAAAGGTTTAAATTTCGAGGACAAAATTTTCATAAGAGGGGAAGAGTTGTGACATCCAAATTTTCGGGTTTTAATTTGACTGGATAAATAGATCATGTCTCCTCGCTCGTCAATTTATTGACGGGTCCGAAATTTCAATAAAGAAATTATCGGAGGAAAAATCGAAGACCGGAATAAATTAAAAGGAAAATGGAAAGAGAAAAGAAAATTAGAATAGAATTATTCTTTTTCTTTCCTTTTTCTCTCTCTCCCTTTCTCTCTTTTCTTTTCTCTCGTGCGTGAAAACCCCCCACCAGCCGAATGCTTGGCTGGCTCCCACTTTGCTTTTATTCTTTGACTTTTCAAACACTTATCCTCCCTCTCTCTCTCTCTCTCTCTCTCTTCTTCTTCTTCTTCTTCTTCTTCTTTCTTCTTCGAACGAACCGAACAAGGAGCAGAGGAGGAAGCCGCACGATCGCAGCTCGCCGAGAGTCGTCGCCGCCCGTCCCGCCACCGCACCAGAGCCGAACCGCCCGCGCGCCCGCCGCCGTCCCGCCGTCCGCGCGTCCAGGCGTTCCTCCCCTGCGCGATCCAGCTCTGCTCAGCCCATTTCGCCTCTGTTCAGCCCCCGTTCGGCCACCTCCGGCCACCGCCCAACCCCGTCCGGTCACCGCCGAGCCTCCCCCGCGTTCCCCTTGCTCTCCGCCGCCCTCCCCTCGCCATTTTGGCCGTTGGATCGGCGCCGGCCAGCCTAGGGCAGAACCCAACGAGTGGGTTTCCAGCTCACTCGTGGGCCGTTTTGGGCCGTTTCCCGGCCCCGAACCCGAGCCGTGCTTTGGGAAGAATCGTTCATCGCGTCGCCGCCGTCGGATTGATCCGATTTGCGCGCGATTTGGTGAGTAATCTCACTAATCCCGGATTAGTTGGCTAATTATGCTTTAGGTTGGTTTAGTTTTAATTAATTATGTTTAGGTTGTTAGATTAGAATAAATTAGCGATTATTAGTCAATTGTGATGCGTTTTAGATAAATTGATTGTGCAATTAACAAGTAGACGTGGTCTACTATTTATTGGAAGCGTCTCGGGAATTTTCCGACCCTAATCGGGCTTCAATTTGGCAATTCGGGGCTAAGTGAGATTTTTGGGCATTTAAATATTAATTTTCGGAATTAAATTACATAATTATTTATTTTCCGAAAATGCAAGAGAGCTGGTCCGGAACCGGAATATTATGCGGATGACTGTGGTGAAGTCCGTTTATTTAATCGGGCTTTAGTTTGAGCTAAATTGAATTTTTAATATTAATTATTTAATTTTCGAAATTAATTATATAATTATTTATTGTCCGAAAATTCAACTTTGGTGGCCCGAGACCGGAAAATTATGCTGATGACCGTGGTGAAGTCCGTTTATTTAATTGGGCCTTATTTTGAGTTAAATGGAATTTTTAGTAATTATTAATTAATTTTCGAAAATAATTAATTAATTAATTATTTTTCGGAAATTAAGATTTTGATGGCCAACGACTGAAATCTTGTGCTGATCGTTGTGGCGTAGTCCGTTTATTTATTTGAGCTCCACGTTGTATGGAATTGAATAAATTGTGATATTTTAGGGATTTACCCTAAATTGATTGAAATTAAGTGAAATTGAATTATTGATTGGTAGATGGCCGAGTATGGCTAGTTAGCAATTGTAATGCCTTGTTGAGCTGTAAGTGGAGAGAGTGATGAAAGCTAACTGAGAATTCTATTGGCTGAGACTGATCAAGTACGAAGTATAGACAGGCGTGGTTCGGTGATAAAGTACATCACTGTGCGAAAACGACGCCTTAAAGAACGCACGTAGACTGTCTATGACTTATGGTAGGCGTGGTTCGGTGATGAAGGACATCACTCGTGCGAAAACGGCGCCTTAAAGAACGCACGTAGACTACCTATGAATCGTGACAGCGTGGTTTGGTGATGAAGGACATCACGTGCGAAAACGGCGCCTTAAAGAATGCACGTAGACTCGTCGGTGATTTGTGACCTATGACGGGCGTGGTTCGGTGATGAGGAATATCACTGTGCGAAAACGGCGCCTTAAAGAACGCACGTAGACCGTCTGTTACTTATGTCACCTTGGCGAAAATGACGCCCGAGAGCATTGATGGAGCTCTGTGACTAAGTGTACTATTAGAGGGTATATAAGATGGAGTGAATGACCTAGAAATGATTTGACTGACTTGTAATCGACTAGTTCGATTGACCAATGAATTGATCCGATTGTTGTGAAATGATTGATTGAATGGAAATGACCGTGAGTGGTCGTGTTAACATGTAATCGACTAGGTCGATTTGATCGATGCTTCGATCGGTGATATGATTGCTTGAGTGCCTATTGTGAATTGTACTGACTTGCAGGTGGGATCTGATGCTAAGGTACGTCTTCTGACCTATGCGTGTTTAGGCAGCCTTTAGTATAATGGTTTACTAATTGGGCTTAGTGGGGTAGAACTCGCTGAGACGTAGTCTCATCCCAGTTTGGGGAAAAACATTTCAGGACCCGATGAGGAGCTGATGAGGAGGAGTCTCGAGAAGGAGAACTCGGAGGTGAAACTTGAGTAGAAGGATTTTTGAAGAAGAAGATAATCCTAAGAGGGGCCTTGAGTACGGCCCGGATGGATTGAGATTCTACCTTCTTTTGAGATCTCCATTTTGATGTGAATAGTTATGAAGTGATTTGTGTTTTGTATAAAAGTTTGGTTATAAATTTCAATATGAAAAATATGGCCCTGCTTTTCTATCCCACTATTTATTGTTTGGGGATTTATAACTGCTTCCGCATGTGCTTAATAAATGAAAGGGTCGGCGATACATAGTTCTGGGATATCGCATTATAAAATCGACCAAGTTTGAATGATGTGTGCGTGCCCGAGGATCGGGGCGTGACACATGGAATCCTCATTCATCAAACAAGATACATTAGACTTCACAGCATGATACATACGTGTTGCATTTATCCATCGACATCCATTCCCACACATCTGATTCCATCTATTATCATTCAAAACAACACCCGCCCACCCAATACCCGTATCACCTCCTCTCTTTTATGGGTGATCTTGGGTGCTTAACTAGTCCCGCATATTTGAAGCCTAAAAGCTTGTTTGATAAGACTAAAAAAGTAAGTATTGAGAATTTAAGTGCGTAATATCAAAAGCGGACAGTTTTGTGTACTGAAGATAGAAAGTAATTTCTCATTCGACATTCTGCTCTTTAAACCAAATTGATGGTTTTGACAAAAAAAAAACCAAATTGATGGTTTTCATCAGCATGTAGGTAACATTTGCACAAGCCTATAGTTGGTCGGGCTAATTTATTCCTCTATAACTTGCACAACATTTTGTATGTGCCTGCCCTTGCGATGCACAAACTTCACCATGTTTAGATCGTTCTTCAGTGTGCAATGCAAACATTGCCTGTCGCTGAGATTTGCATTTGGCAATTGGCAGTAGTTAGCGCGATCGACATCTCCTATGTCGCATTGTCAAAATTATCTTCAGGTTCACATGGTAATGGTGAGTATTTTCCTAAGTTGTATTTTCAATAGGAATTGCAAAAGCTTATGAGGAGTGTACAGTCTATTCAAGAACACCCAGGCGCTGTTAATGAAAACGAGAGAAACTAGCATGGTTTGTCACTTACCCGTTTCCTGCGTAACTTTGCAAGGCAATTACCTAATAGCAATATATGATCACACGATTGACACTCAACTCTTGTGGTAATCTTCTTTGTAATATTATGTTTTATTTCCTAGGTTCTGATTAAATCGTTTCATAATTCTAGATAGTATATGAAAAGAATACCTAGTGGATGATGGGGATGTTAGATTTAGGAAGTCCCGTTTTCGATCCTAGGCAATAGCTAAATGGAGAATAAGACGAGCAAAATTAACAATACCTTTGCCTTTCCAATGCCTGCTAATTTTATCAAATCCAGGGAGTTATAAGAAGAGTGATATGCTACAAATCATCCGATGAAAAAAATTGGGAGATTAATCTCTCTTCTTATGAGTTTTTATTTTGATACTCATTTGTAGGTATATAAAACTCGGTTTATCCTTTGCATTCGAATCAACCTGAGTAATATTCATGCTCTCGCCGGAACATATGTGCTTGAATCTAGTGCAAATACACCCGCCGAAATTAAACCAACACAATTTTTCCCGTGGGAAAGGCGTGAGCTAATACGGCGTACAACATGAATACCAATATGCATACACCGTAATCAACTACATTGAAATATGCCCTTACTGTATCCTCTCTCATACTCTCAGTGTTGCGTCTGTTATGATTACTGTCACCTAAGGACGAAACAAGTACGCTAGATGCTCTACACATAGACAAAGATCTAGGACTGTTGTGTGTCGGTGCTAAATATATTAGAACGAGGTCAAGATGGCCTACTCCAAAATATGGAGTTGGCACTGATTTCATCATGATAGAAAGATAAGATAATCAGATGTTAAAAATTATGTGACCCTTGTCATCTATTCTTTTTCTTCTATTATCCTCCTTTTAGTTGCTCCGCGCATCAGCTCACCATATCATTCTAATTTGATGATGGCTTGAAGATTTGCTTGAATATTGGTTGATCACCCACTTTGGTGGGATAATACAAAAGGAGTATTCCCATCTCCTTTGGGCGCATGTCACCGCATATTGCTGCACTGGCAACAACAAAATATCTTTTTTGATTGCAAACAAAAGGTGTTATATTATGTCTCGCGTTTTAGCCCGATCCGAGTGTGGAGGATCTTAATTTGTTCGAATTCGGTGCGCCCATCAATCCAATTCAAGTTTGGATTTTGTTGGGCAGGTGGTTTTGTTAGATATAGATAATTGAGGATTGAGTATATTTGCTCTGATCGCAGGTTTGCTTCTTTGTTGATTGGCTGTATCTAATTCCCTGAGAAGCCGTACGGTGGACGTCTAAAAGCCGCACGAGAAAAGGAAAAAGAAAAAGGGGCACGCATAAATGCTGTAGGGTGGAGTACCTGTCCTTGGCCGCGCAGAATTCCTTCAAGCCGTGTAGTGAACTCCAACGAAAAAGACGAAGGGCGAAGTAAGACGGGTCTTGTCAAAAAATATAAAAAGTAAGACGGGGGGTCGCACGGTGACACTCATTTTCTCGATCGCACGGAGGAGTGTTGACCACGGTGAATTTTGTGATGTGAATTTCCGTCCAGTTGAGTTATTTTATTAATAAACACTATGTGCTTGAGTATAATTTAGATGTAAAATATACTTGAGTACGTGAGTGATTGTAATTCTGATTATCTGATTATAATAGATCTTTTTTTTAACAGAATCTAATTATAATAGATTATTTGTTATTGTTTTCCTCGTGAATGTAAGTATCAATAATAGGATCGAACCACCACCGCTGTGACTGCTTGGTCTCTCTCCCCTTCACGAAGCGAAGGAGTTCAAATCCCAGAGGCGTCGTTAAGGATTCTTACCTAGAGTACTGTAGTGGTGGGTCCTGCAGTTACTTCCTTACGGAGTTCCCTGGATTACCAAAAAAAAAATAATAATAATAGGATCAAACCATATAAATTGTTGACATCATTTATTGTCCCTCGTTTATTTCTTCAGTGATTTCGCATTGACTTAAATTATAAGATCCAATATTAGTTTCCGTGTTATATTAGATCAAAGGGCATTATTAGTTGAACCGATGGATGATTTCATTTATATTCTTTTCAGGTCATCCCTGAACGTAACTTTAGGATCGATGCAAAGAGGAAGAAAAACATACCAAGAAACATGGTCCGGTCTATTCATGGCAAGGTTTTTTATTAAAGTTTTTCTTTCTTATTTTAGGAGGTAAAAAATTATTCCAAAGACACAGGAAATCTGATAATAAATTCTGTCCTAGCCTCCTTTTCTAAACTTTGTTTACTTTTGACAAAGCTAGAACGCTTTTTACATGGAAATCCAATTCCATTTGATGTAGCCTTTCGGTGAAAGCACTGGGGAATATAATAATATGTTGTTTGGCATGAGCGCACCCGACAGACCTTTTGAGAGAAGACTTTGGTGTTGATCACTTGGCTTGTTAGAAGGGTTGCGTAGGCTGAGTCGCTATGTCACCACCAATAATATTCCATAAGTCTTTCATCTTTCAAAAGAAAGACTTATGAAAGGCTTGATTAAAATATTTGATTTCACTGTCCGTCATGTTGTCCGTCCAACCCATCTTCATGGGTTGAACCCAAATTTCCACCCTTCAAATACTCTCAATGGCGACTCATCGTGGGACCAACATAACATATTCACAATGAATTGAGGTTGTCGTTAGGCAGCCGATATGAAGAATTATGATTCCTAGGTTGAATAGGTTTCATGTCCTTTTGTTTTGGGCAAGAAATTTGTTCCTTATTTGTCAATCTGAAGATGGACTTCTTTAACGTGCATGATGGGGTCAATCAAATTTTCTCTACCGCTAGTCGACGACGGCCATCGTTTGTTCATCTCCCTTTTCACCATGATGTAATTACTAATCTCTATGTATCTGGACTGTTCATCTCCCTTTTCACCACGATGTAATTACTAATCTCTATGTATCTGGATGGATTAGTCTTTGATTATTTTTATTTTAACACATTGAGAATTATTTCAAGATGAGAGGCAAAGAAAACTCGATCGACCCCATTACGCATGTTGAAGAAGTCCATCTTTAGTTTGACGAACGAGGAACAAGTTTCTTGCCCAAAACGAAAAGGACATCAAACCTGGTCAACCTCGGAATTAGAAATTCTTCAAATCGGCTGATTAACGACAACCTCAATTCATCATGAATATGTTATGTTGGTCCCACGATAACTCGCCATTGAGAGTATCTGAAGGACAGAAATTTGGGTTCAACCTATGAATAAGGAACAAGTTTCTTGCCCAAAACAAGAGGACATGAAACCTGGTCAACCTTGGTATCAGAATTCTTCAAATCGGCTTACTAACGACAACCTCAATTCGTCATGAATATGTTATGTTCGTCCCACGAATGAGTCGCCATTGAGAGTATCTAAAGGACAGAAATTTGGATTCAACCCATGAATTAACTTCTCCCCAGTTTGACAGCTCCCCAATTTGACAGCTTTTTGGGACGCTTAGAAGACGGGTATGTCACCACCGATAATATTCCACCCTAGCCCAGCTATTGAAACATCATTATAGTAAACACATAGTCAACAATCCCACCGATAGAGCTTTTAGAACGGCTAACCCAATTGGGGAGCTCACCAACAGACCTTCTAGAGAAGACTTGCGTGGATCAATTCACACTTTACAAAGGCTGTATAACTGGCAGAACTCTTACTCGCATGCTGAAGCCAATAATGCGGTGGATCTAATTGCTTTTTCTAGTGGGTGGATCAAATTATAATAAGCCTCTAAATAATGGCTAAGAATCTCTTCTCGTTAAATGGAATCTCTTCTCGTTAAATGGTCTCCAAGGTGGTTATATGAAGATCCAAGGCCTACTGCCTAACAAAACTTTGTTCCATAATTTTAGATCGAGCAATCCGTGCCCACCCTCCCTTTTTGGCGTGCAAACAACTTCCCAAGCACATTCCCAACCCTAGTCCACCCTCGCTTTTTGATAAGCACTTTATCAAACTAGTAGATTTTAGAGATTCAAAGTATCTATAAATTCAAAGTCGTATTACTGGAAAAAAATTCATAAATGATTGCACACTTCCTTATAGATTATCTAAATTCATCTACCGGATGGTGATAGAGCAACTCATATCTATGAAATGAAAAATGCCACTATAAAGTTGAGTAATATGCCTTTCAAGAAAAGCGGAGAGGACTTTCGTGTCGTATACATGTAGAGCCAAGTAACTAAGAATTTTCCACACCCAAGGAGTCCCACCAAAACAGTCAAGAAAACCAAATTTGTGATCATGATAACTGTCATTTCAAGAAGACTTCGACTTCTTAGCATTTATAATTGAGTCCAAACCAAATTTGTGATCACAATAATGTCATTTCAAGAAGAGTTTGACTTATTGGCATTCATAATTAAGTGCATCGTTGTTCCACAGACATTGTGCTCGACCAAAAGACATAATATATTACCATTCTTTTTCTTTTTGCGCAATTGTTGCCGTAAACTATTTGTCATCACTTTATCTTAAATTCTACAATAGTTTAACTTTTAGAAATATTGATGAAAAGAGGAAGACTGGACTTAAGTATGTCCTAAAACTATTTCGTCTGGACTCTGAGATGTTAAACTTCGGAGTTATTCCCTCCTAGGTAGAGAAGAAAAAATATATATATATATATATATATCTAGGAATTAAGGGGGCATAGGGGAGGGTGCGGCGAAGGGAAGGTAGACTCCCCATCTATTCTTTGGAATAGGCTACCATCGGGTAGGTAGGCATGATAACTTCCCACATCCAGGGCAATGGAGTGGAACTCGAAACGATTCTTGCTGGGTCGACCTATGCTTCGCACAGCATCCACTAACCAACTTGTTGGCGTAAAATGAGAATAGCTATGCCGATCTCCTCCCATGCCCAGGCTTTGTATTAACTAATATTTCGTCCACGGGCGCAAGTACTCTTTTTTGAGCATGTGCCCAACTCAGTCAAGCGTCATTTAGTCACCTTTGCCTTTCCAATGCCTGTTAATTTTTATCCATATCGGAGAGCTGTAAACAGAGCTAATAACTGCAAATCATCTTATACAAATTAAAAAATGGAGGTTGAGCTCTCTTCCAGTGAGGGTTTATTTTGACACTCAGAAAAGAGTACGCACGGAACAAGAACATTAGACATTTCAAATTGCATACCTATACCTACCATGACCTGGGAAGGTTTGCGTTAGGGGTGAATATATTAGGATCGGGTCGAGATGGCCAACCCTAAAAGATGGAAATTGCACTGATTTTATCACGATAGCTACAAGAATCAGATGTTAAAACATGTGACCTTTTAAATCGCTCCCGTACCATCTCAGTTCTACTCAGATGAAGGCTTGAAGATTGGCTTGAAAATTGTTCCATCGCCCACTTCGATGGGATATTACAAGAGCAGTGATGCCACCCCTTTTAAGCGCATCTCCCCTCACATCGCTGCACCAGCGGCAATTGAATATCTTTTATACTCACTGATGTAAAACCAATCTTTTCAGACTGCCGATAGATTTTTCACATGAAAGCGCCTTGACCAACCCGAAATGCATAGTCAAAATCATGAGCAAGAGACGTACAGGAGTTCCATAAAATTAATTACTTTTTTTTGTTAGTGACATGTATTGTTGGGAATAACTGATCCCCGAAAACCGGATTCGACACTAAATCGAACCCCTAAATCAATGCGGAAGACGAAGCCCGGGAAAACACGCATCACCGATCGTAAAGCACACCACGGATTCGAGCGTACCTTGTTAGCCACAGATTAAACACCAACGCTGAAGAAGAGGAAGAAATTCTGATCCGATGATGCCAATTTGCCTTGAAAGGAAGACGGGACGCCGTAAGCGTTCGTGGAGGGAGAGAATGCGCGGGAGAGAGGAAGTGTACGTTGAATTGCAAAACAACGTTGTCTTCTCTCTCTCTCTCCTCCCTTTTATACCTCTCCCCTTCCACGGGCCTTATTCCCGTGGGCCGGGCCCTTTTGGGCCCAACTTGAGCGGATGGGCCCTAAGCCCATCTCATAAATCCATCATCTCCCACTCGCACATGGTGGTGCAAAACCAACATGGGCGGACAGGCCTTACTCCCCCCATCGAGAAAAATCCAGCATAGACTCTCACTTAACATGGTGGGCCAAACAGAATCCTCTTTTCCTCTCTTCAACATTCATACTTGGTGAATAATCCGTGCGACCAAGATACTTTGAGAGCTCGTTGCCATACATCTGTTAGGAATATATAGCAGCTCATAATGGGCATCACATCCTGAGTAGATTTAGTATGCAGTACCCTAGATCGATCGATCACATTTATATCTCTCTTGATCTCTTTTAAAACAATGATATATATATATATATTGTATTCACAATTATGATTATCACAAAGACAGTCATAATTGGTTAACCGGTGAATACAAAACTACAATGTGATTCTCCAAAATCGATCTTCCTCTTTCCTTCAAACTCTCAATTTCAGTCCAGCTTACTTTTCTAGAAATGCCCCATTAGATCGAATCACTCATGACCATTGGCAACATCCTAAGATAGCAAACACTAAATAGAAATCTTGAGAATAAGTAAGAGTCATGAGGGGACTAAAAAATTGAGGAACTCTCTTCCTCAAGAGTCTCACACGACATAAAAGTTGAGATCAAACTTTTGCCACTCTTATTGGTCGTCTCATGCATACGTAGTATGAAATACGTATTACGGTATTAACTCCTTTCCCATGGAGCGTATGTCTACATTTTCAATACCGTACAGATGATAGTTCGACATACCCAATGTCTAACTTGAGTTCACGTATCTACTCATTCACAAAATTCATCGAACTCACATCGGCATCTTAAACGGATAAGGTAAAATATGTGGGGTATTTTACTTTCAGACATAGTAAGTATTATGTCCTCATCTTAACACTCGCTTAAGGCGACATACGTGTTTTAAGCTTGAGCTCTCGATTATCACCCGGATAATAAGCTTAAAAACAGTCTCATCTCTATTTATCACACAAGAAATGAGGCGATTACCCGTGTGAGTGGGCTAATCTTATATCTGTCCGACATACTTCTCAACTTAAAATAATGCACTGAGCATTAAGATGCATAAAGATCAAACAAAGATTCATAGGCATTAATGATGAAAACACGAATTCATCAAATGTGAACTCTTAGGGAAATTACAATATTCAGTACATCAGCTTCTACGCAACCCTAGAGATTTCATATGGCCACAAAACACATCTCTGGGTATTGGCTTTGTCATAGGATCTGCTACCATTCTATGCGTAGTATGTACTCTAAGTTCACGTCCTTTCGTGCAACCATATCCTTTACAAAATTATACTTGGTATCTATATGTTTGGTCTTGCCATGATATTTTGGATCTTTGGTGTACGTTTTATTGCTTTGCTATCACAGTTAACAAATAACAAATCAGTAGCACTTCCAATAACACCTAAATGATCCAAAAATCTCTAAAGCCAAACATCTTCTTACACTACCGCGATAATGCCACAAACTCAATTTCTATCGTGGACAAGGCTATGCATGTTTGTTTCTTACAGCTCCAACATATGGTGCCATCATTCGGTAAGAAAACAAACCTTAAGTAGATTTCCTTTCATTTAAATCTCCTCCCCAATCGAATCGGGATAGCCTTAGAGTCGCGATCCTTTCCTTTATAACTCATCGTATAATCAGCAGTCCCCTTTAGATACCTCAGTATTCTCATAACGGCTTTCCATTGTGCTGGACCTGGATTGGATTGGTATCTGCTCACCATTCCAATTACAAAACATATTTCAGGTCTTGTACACATCATAGCGTACATAAAGCTTCCAACAGCACTAGCATAAGGAACATGTTTCCTTTATTCCTTCTCTTGTGGAGTCCCTGGACACAGTCTATGGCTCAATCCTTCACCTTTTGCAATAGGAGTGTCTATGGGTTTACAGCTTGCATACGAAATCGTTCAAGAACCTTATTTATATAGGTTTCTTGCGAAAGAGACAACGATCTCTTCGAACGATCTCTTGAAATCTTAACTCCAAGAATGTGTGCAGCCTCACCCATATCCTTCATAATCAATTTCTTCCTGTTGATTATACCCCTTCGCCACAAGGCGAGCCTTATGCCTTTCTATCGAGCCATCGCCCTTTCGCTTTATTTTGAGAACCCGTTTGTTCCCAATAGCTCTGCGTCCTTTTGGAAAATCAACCGCTTCCCAAACATGGTTTGACTTCACCGACTCCATTTCCTCTTTCATTGCATGAATCCATTTTTCCTTATTAGGGCAATTTAGAGCCTTATTAATATTTCTTGGCTCATCCTCATCTTGTGGAGCAACCATAAAAGCTTCCCTTTCAATGTCAAAACATTGACGGGGAATACTTTGGCGACTTGTTCACCGTATGGGAGATTGTACACTTAGCACATCATTCCCCATCATGCTCCCACTTGGATTAGGTAATGATGATATTGTCACATCGTGGTTGCAATTGAGAATGAGTTGAATTCAATTCATCACATCTCATATTACTCCCACTTGGACGAACTCTACTGACATCATTATCTTGATCCAAGATTTCAAATAGGGAACAATCTTCCCTTATTCTGCCCTTCTTAGGAAATTCATCCACTAAGGATGTGACATCCCGTGATTCAAATTCAGTTATACTCCCACTTTCCTGCTCACCTATGAACACATACCCTTTCGAGTGTTCGCAGTATCTCATGAAAATACTCTTATTTCCTTTGGGACCCAATTTCCCAAACTTGTGAGAGGACTCATGAATATAGGCAAGCACAACCCCATGGCTTAAGAAAACTTAAGTCTGGTTTTCTAACCGTCCATAACTCATATGGAGTGGAAGCAACGATTTGGAAGGCATCCGGTTAAGTATATTGGCAGCAGTTAACAACGCATCACTCCAAAAAGTGATAGGTAAGTTAGCATGCGCCATCATGGACCTAACCATTTCCAAAAGAGGGTTCTCGTTTCTTCTTTCCACAACACCATTTTGTTGAGGAGTATATGGAATAGACAACTATCTTTATATTCCTTTTTCATCACATAATTTTCTGAACACATCAGATAAGTATTCTCAATCTCGATTGGATCTCAATGCTTTTATTTTCTTGTCTAATTGATTTTCTGCTAGGTTCATAAACCTTCAAACAACTTATGCTTCATTCATGAGCAATCAAATAGACATATCCGACTCGAGTATAATCATCTATAAAAAGTGATGAAATAAACAGCCCCTTGCCTTCCTCTCACATTCATTGAACCACGTACGTCCAAATAGATTAAATGCAGAGGAAATCCAGCTCTTTTATCTTTTTCTAAATGGTTCCATTGTTATTTTCCCTACTAGGCAATGCTCACTTATGGACAAATCGACTTTTTCAATATTGCCCAACAAGCCCTCTTTGGCTAGTCTATACATATGTTGTTGGCCCATATGACCAAGTCTAGCATGCCACCATATTCACATTATTATCATATAAGGTAGAAGACGTGAAACAAGGGAATAACATATTGACATCAACACAGTCAACATTTAGTACAATAAAAACCATTCAGTAAGTGACCACAACCATAGTAGTTTGTATCTAAACGCAAATCTACACATTTATTATGGAAGTTCATACCAAAACCAAGCTTAACCAACGCTAAGACGGACACTAAATTTCGACGAATCTCCGGAGCATATAGAACATCAAAGGTGCGTCCACCACTCATGTTCAATTGGCCGGTGCCAATTCCTTTACATCGCTCTAGAGTTGTTTCCCATATGGATCCACTCGGTTCCGGTTGGTACTCGTCGAAATTCCATGAAGGATCCTCTATCCTTTGCTACATGGTCCGTCGCTCCCGAATCTACATCCACAAAGGATTGGATTCAGCCAATAATATTGAACTTGACACATAAGTAAAGTTCTCAAATGTACAAGAGGTGTTGACCTTTTGGGCTCACAACATTGCAAGCATAGTGACATTTCTTGTCACAATTGTAACACCTCGCCCTTGACATTTTCTTCACTTGAGGACGTTTTCCTCTCTTGTGTTGGTTAACTCTTGATTTCTTGCGGTAAGGACTTGATCCTTTGCATTCCCACATATTGAACGAATCAATACATTTGCGCTTAGAGCACAAAGCCCTTTACGAGCTAGAACCAAAGATTGCAAATGTCCGTTTTCGGCTCAAATGCCGTTAGGCGGTCCTCTACTAGCTCAAGGTGGCGCATGGCATCCTTAAGATCTTCCATAACATGGTCAAGAGCTTCTAGTGCTTCTTGCTTTTCCAGCACATATTGAATCTTCTTATTCAATATTTCACAATTGTTACCGTTTATATCAAGAATCACGTTCTTAGTTGCTTTGAACCATCGTTCAACACATCGTACATCCATGCACGAATAATTAATGACTATCATTTATGCATCCCTATTTGCATAGACCCATCATATTAATAAATAATTTCAAGTAAGGCTTCAGAATCAAAAGGTCACTATGTTTCCAATCATCCTCCAAAAAATCCTAACTCAAAAACTATCATTAATATGATTGTCATATGCAAAATCAATTCTATGAAGCTACAAAAGCTTCTAAAACTACCCACACTAATTACCCACAAAGAACCAACCAATAACAAAGCAAATAAAATCTAATATCTAATAAAATAACAATGCTTTCACATAATACAACTATACACTACACTAAGCAATATATATACAGGGAAAAAATATCAACATGAAAAGAGATATTGACATCAAAAAAACATCTCATGTTAATCCAATGGATAAATAGGGAAAGACCCTTCTAATCTGTCATTTAAAACATCTGAGAAAACTGAAGGCACATTTGCCAACCAAGGAAAAACTTTTGGAGAGCTTTCATGTCGCCACCAAGGCGCATTCGCTCGGCGCCATGTGGCGCTCAATCTAAGGGTTGAAGTTTTGGCCAACTCAATCCTATAGTACTCTCTTACAAAAGCTTCCACTAGCTTCCTATAATCCGGGACCACGTTGACCTCCCATAGCCGATCCAACACTGCTTGCCATTCAGGTGGAAGAGTGTTTATCAAAGCCGGCACCTTTTCAAAATCCGGCATAAGATAACCATTCCAGATGATTTCCTGTATCATCTGATTGACCTTGATCACATGTGATACTAAATCACCGTCATGCCACCGATAATTAGCTAAATCTGACATGCCTTTTAAGTCTTGCATTTCCCTCGTCCCTTCTCGGGCTTGCGGTATCTCGTGCATAACTCATTATAGTCCCCTGCAACAAATGCGGAGAACTAAAATTGGATCACTTATAATCCATAATAAACATAAGGGAAAATACATAAATTTCCAAAATTCATGCAACAAATGCAGAATAAAAAATGGATACCCACATAGGCATGACTGAAAAAAGAAACAAATTCCTTTTTTTTTTCTTTTTTTTTTTCTTTTTTTTTTTTTTTTTTTTTTCGGGTCAACGGTCAACGGTCAAAGTCAACGGTCAACGGTCGGTCAACGGGTCGGGTCAACGGGCGCGCGGGTCGGACCGGTCGCGACGGTCGAACCGATCGGACCGGACAGGCCGGTCGGCCCGGTCGAACCGCTCGCGCGGACCGACCGCACGTGCCTCGCGCGTGCGGGGCTGACGTCACGCAGACGTCAGCGGCACGTGCCACGCGCGTGAGCCGGCTGACGTCACGCAGACGTCAGCTCGCACGTGCCGCGCGCGTGCCAGCTGGTCGGGTCGGGTCGGGTCGAGTCGGGTCGTCGGTCGGGTCGCCACCGGCCACCGACGTCATCGGCGACGTCATCGATGACGTCATCCCGACGGTTATCGACCGTTGGGTGACGCCACGATGACGTCATCGGGTGACGCCAGCACGCGTCGGCTCGCCGACCGGCGCGTGCCGTTTCGCCGGTCGCCGGCGCGCACGTGCCGGTTCGTCACCGGCGCGCACGTGCCGGTTCGTCACCGGCGCGTGTTGCGCACGCGCTGGCGAAGCCAGCGCTTCCGGGCGCGTCGCGCCCACGCGTAGCGGCTTCCGGCCGCGCGTGTGGGCGCGTGCGGCGTCCCCTGGCGGCAGGCGACATGTCGCCGGACTCGTCTCGACGTCGCCTTTCACCCAGTGCCTTCAGAATTCGTTTTCGACTTAAGAAAACTCAGAAAAATGGCCGAAGAAATCTCGGGTGTCGGGATTTGTCGCCCGATCCGTACGGCCGAAGTCCTTTTGCGAAAAATCAATCAAAAACACATCAAATTGATCGGGAAAACGTGAACTAGGGCTCTGATACCAATGTTGGGAATAACTGATCCCCGAAAACCGGATTCGACACTAAATCGAACCCCTAAATCAATGCGGAAGACGAAGCCCGGGAAAACACGCATCACCGATTGTAAAGCACACCACGGATTCGAGCGTACCTTGTTAGCCACGATTAAACACCAACGCTGAAGAAGAGGAAGAAATTCTGATCCGATGATGCCAATTTGCCTTGAAAGGAAGACGGGACGCCGTAAGCGTTCTTGGAGGGAGAGAATGCGCGGGAGAGAGGAAGTGTACGTTGAATTGCAAAACAACATTGTCTTCTCTCTCTCTCTCCTCCCTTTTATACCTCTCCCCTTCCACGGGCCTTATTCCCGTGGGCCGAGCCCTTTTGGGCCCAACTTGAGCGGATGGGCCCTAAGCCTATCTCATAAATCCATCATGTATCAATGTGGATATGAACCTCATAAAAGCAAAATAGGAGGAGAAAAAAGTGGGGAACTTTAATGAAAAATTGTCGGAGTCATGTGCAATCGAAATTCGTTTGAAAATTGCTGGAATCATATGCTAACGAGAGATTGTGTCAATTCTGTATATTTGTGTCTCGAATTTTTAGCCAAAAAGATAGGTTTGATTAAGACAAATTCTTGTCAAAAGGGAATATATTGGGTGATTCGAACTGGAAATGCCTTTTCCATTTCAATTACGAACAAAAAAAGACATTAATTATTGAACTGAAATTGAAGGGTGATTTCATTTAATTTTTTTTTGGCTTATCCGTGAACGTGACTTTAGCATTGATGAAGAAAAGGAGAAGTACCTAAAAACATGATCAAGTCTAATTAAGACCATTTCATGGCAAGGTTTTCTGACGAAGTTTTTCTTTCTCATATTAGCAGGTAAAAATCACTCTAAAGACAACAGAAATTGTGATATTCAATTCTGTCTGTCCCTTCTGGTCATTTGGAAGCCACCACCTGCTGCTTTATTTTCGCTCCTGTAAACTTATTTTACTTTTGACAAAGCTGGAACGCTTTTAAATGGGAATCCAATCCCCTTTGATGTGGCCTTTCGATGAAAGCACTCGAAAATATAATATATATTTGGCATAAATCCAGCAACATAACCTTAAGAGAAGACTTGTGTTGGTACCTTGGTTTATTAGAAGGGCTATATAAAACATAATAATGTTAATGGTATATTCAATAATCCGACCAGAGCTTGTAGAACGGGTAACACATGCGAGCCCACCGATGACTCTAGAGAAGACTTGTGTCCATTACTTCACACTTGAGAAGGGTTATATAAGTTGAAGCACTCTCCACCATCAGTAAATTCACTCAGGTGCTAAATTACCAAATGGGGTGGCATCAAATTCTCGGTCTCCTCTTTTTCTTACTTTCCTCCCTCCCCTTTGCCTCGCCCTTTTCATCATTTTTATTGCAACCTTGCCCTCGTTATCAGCGCGATGCCTTGCTCCAGTTTAAGAATTCCTTCGTGCTCATGCCATCACCCTCTTGTGATCTTGGTCACATGATCATCCAGAACTCAAAGACAGACAAATGGTACAACCGCGACTGCTGCATGTGGGAAGGTGTCCTTTGCGATCAAGTCACTGGTGACGTCATCGGTCTCGATCTTTCTTGCACATTTCTTCGTGATGATCTCCATTCTAATAGCTCACTCCTTCTTCCGAAGCTTGTAAGCTTGCAGTGGACCCATAGCAATTTGACCAAGTTCCCATATTTCTTGAATTCATTAAAAAGTTTAGAAGGTTTAGACCTCTCTAACAATAAGATTACTGGAGAGATCCCAAGCTGGTTTTGGGCAATAGGCCATGATACGTTGGAACTATTAGATCTTTCTTATAACCTTATCGAGGGAGATATACAAAAATTGCAATGGAAGAGATTGTCAAAGCTTTCGCTTCAGAACAATCATTTCATCGACGAGATCCCTTCTTCAATTTGCCAGTTGAGTTCTCTCTCAGTTTTAGTTTTCTCTAACAATAATCTCTCCGGGAGTTTGCCACAATGTTTTGGTAATATGACCAGTCTTGAGATTCTAGAATTGGCCAACAACAAATTCCAAGGGTCTTTACCACGCTCCCTCGTCAAATGCACGAAATTATCGTGGCTAATTCTCAATCACAATGAGTTCAATGATATCTTCCCACATTGGCTAGAAGCACCAAATCTGGATTGCCTTGATTTGCAATCCAATAAATTTCATGGGAGGATCAACTTCACTGTTTTTGGACTCTCCTTCTCTAGTCTTAGTTATTTACTTATTTCCAACAATAATTTTACTGGACAGTGGCCCACACAAGTTTTCTCAAACACCTCAATGTATATGTTAGATTTGTCCAACAACAAGTTTGGAGGGCCAATTCCACTTCCATCTCCTAGCACACGTTATTATCACATTGCAAGTAATTATATGACCAGAAAGATCCCTTCTTTGATATGCAATGCCACCAAGCTCAAGATTATCGACTTCTCTAACAACTACTTAATAGGTAGCTTACCTCGGTGCTTAACAAATTTTAGCACCAATCTGTTAATTTTGAACTTGCGAGTGAATAAGATTGAAGGCTCAATTCCTCAATCATTTTCTTCAAAAACTAACTTGACGACTCTTGACTTGAGTCGAAATCAATTTGAAGGCACATTGCCTCGATCCCTTGTCAAATGTAAATATTTAGAAGTTCTGGATCTCAGTGACAATCACATAAAAGATACATTCCCGAGATGGTTGGGAACACTCCCAAATTTGAAAGTTCTCATTTTGAGGTCCAACAATTTTAAGGGTCTTTTCAATATTCCGAAGGGAGATCTCCTATTTCCCAAGTTACGTATTTTGGACCTCTCCAGAAACAATTTTGGTGGTTCTTTGCCAGCCAACTTGATAATGAACCTTGAAGGCATGATAAATATAGAAGATGGGCAAGACAAATCCTTGTATATGACACAGCCTATCAACTACTTTATGTCATATGAAAATTCCGTGACCGTGACATTAAAAGGTCGGCAGACTAACTTAGAGAGGATTTTGACCATTTTTACAACCATTGACTTGTCACAGAATTCTTTCCAAGGAGAAATTCCCAAAGTCTTTGGAAATCTTCACTCCCTCATAGGGCTCAACCTTTCACACAACCACCTTACAGGTTCCATCCCTCTAACTCTAGGGAACTTGACTAATCTTGAATGGCTTGATCTTTCTTTGAATAAGCTTACTGGGGGAATTCCTAGAGTATTGGGAGATTTGGCATTCCTTGGATACTTGAACCTCTCGAACAATCAACTCACCGGTCCAATTCCTCAAGACAAGCAATTGAGCACATTTTCAAATGACTCATTTGGCGGGAATCCATATTTATGTGGAACTCCACTTTCAAAAGCATGCCTTGGCAATACTCCACCTCCTTCACCAACATCCTCATCGACATTTGACCGTGAAAGTTATGAGAGTTGGTTCAAACAGAAAACTGTGTGGATTGGTTATGCATCTGGAATTATAATTGGGATTTCCATAGCCTACATTATATTTGAAATGAGAAGGCCCAAATGGCTTGTGCAAGGTGTGAGAATGTTGGAGAGAAGAGTAGCCAAACGAATGGAAAGGAAAAGGTGGAAGGTCATCAAATTTCATGGACAATGAAACTGTGGAGTCTCAGTTGTCTCTTTAAACCGCACAATGTAGATTCAGTGAATAATGATGTCAATAGACTAGCTTGAAATGTCATTTTTCCGTATGAAGGTTTATTTCTAATGTCTTTTCTTCTTATTTCTTGGTGCAATTGTATATCGGTTGAATTGAGATGATCGATAATGAAATTTGTCAAGCACATGGCTTCAAGCAAAAAGAAACAAAAAAAAAAAAAATGACGCGCATACCATTAACCTCTACAAATTTCTTTTCCATCTTCCCGTGTGCGTATCCTTGATATGTCATTGAAGAATTAGAAGTGAAGACTAACCATAACCCGTTCAACCAAAGATATTTAAGAAAATTATCTATTGTGGAAATATGTCCTGAAGAATCAACTCTAAAATTGAAACTACTGGGTATTATAAATCGAGGACTGTAAGCTAGTATAGACTTTCTTTGATAGAGAACATAGGTCCAAGTTGAACAGAAAAAGGTTCAATGGAAGTATCTTCAAATCCCAAATGACTCTCCTAAAAATAATAAAAGAGAGTGCCCTCCCCAATAATTAACTATCCAAATTCAAAGTAATTTGACCATATGGTCACGGCCATAGCCATGCGTGTCTTTATTAATGGTCAGATTTTGCCAGTAGACAGTCTCATGTATAAAATATGTTATCATAGACTTGATTAATATACCTTCAAGAACAGCGAACGAAGACTTCTTTACCGTGTATCATGTTGCAACATATAATGGAAGAAATCCTCCGTAAAATCTAAGTTAATAGATCATACCATCAATGCCCATTTTATATTCTCTTGTGTATTGAGTTACAAAGCAAAACTCGGTAGCACGATAAATTGGCCTAAAAATTTCCAATTTTTTTTGGTCGAAACTTTAAAAAAAAATAATAATTCAATTAAGTAATCTAATTTATGAGACATCCTTGGATCTGCTAATAATCCATTCTGTTGCCTTTGTTGGCACGTAAGATAATAAAAACAAATCTATCAAAATAGGTCATAAATCAATTTCTTAATCTATATTTGATAGGCTGATTCATTTTATAGGTTAATAATGTTCAGTAAACGAATTATAAATGGATTTAGAATGTCAAAGCCCAAAAAAATATGGATGTTAAATGAATTCATTATTTACCCTAATTCAACCTACATCTGTAACTCTCTCTTCATACTCCATGAGGCCCACCCAATCTCCGTGCCTACTCCGCATTCTCATTAGTCTTCCTCGCAATCTGCGTCTATTCTCTTGCAAAGCCTACTCTCAATCATATGTCTAATTTCACAGCATTGGAGAGAGAGAGAGAGAGAAGCTCAAGCGAAGGTTTCATCTTTTAGGTTGGAGGCTGAGCCTTACTTTAACGACTCGCTTCAGAGTCCCAAAATTTGCTCAACATGTTAGATCCAATGGAAAGCTGATAAAATGTTGGTTGACGTCGTCTCGCTCATTTTAATGGCGTTTGTTTTCACCATTTTGCTCGATTTTTCTCTTTTGCTGAGTATGTTGTCGTCCTCGTTGGAATTGCTTCTATTATCCTACTCAATATTGTGCTTTTCATGCTTCTTGGCAAGTTGCGCAATTTCTTTGCGTGTTTGCGTTGTTTTGGGTGATTTCGGGGGTTGTCTATGGGCAAGCAATTTTTTTATTTGCTGTTTGCTGATTACTCTTCAGCGCTCGAATTTTGAGTGTTTTGAAGGTATGGAAATTGAAATTCTTGTAATTCTTTCAGTTTGCTAGCGAGTTATTTGAAGCAATGCTAGTCAGGGCTTTTGCATGGAAATGGTGGATTAGAAGATTTGAGAGAGTGAGAGTTGAGCTTGCGATCTATGTTTATGATATATTGCTTCATGAAATTATAGTTATATGTTCCAAAAGATGTCACGCCACGATCCTCTAAGCACGTACCCATCTCTCACCTTGGTTTATTTATAGCAACGTCTCAGGGTGCATCGCCGACCCTTTCATTTTAATACGCAAACGAAAGCATATAAAATAATCCCCAGACAATAAAACAATGGGATAGGAAAGTAGGACTAAAAACTCGAACCTGAAAACCAACACACTTGTATACATATATAACAACTCAGTCATATATATGTTAGAGAAAACTTCCTTGCGTGTTTTGAAGCTAACAAAACATTTCCATCAGTCTAGTCTGAAAACTTGCAGACTCTTCCGTTAAAGTCTGAAGACTGCCGGACCGTCAGACTCAAGATTCAAAGTCTATCATCATTGACAGTTTCTAGATCGTCGAAGAAGACTTATCCAGAATTAAGTATTTCTTTAAGGATTTGATTCTATCGACTAAAGAAGATCTCTCGGCTGGATATAGCATCTCGGAATCATTTATTCATCTTGAAATTGATTCAGGAATTTTGGATCAGTTGATTGGCGAAGCATACTTTGAAGGTTATACTTATGAAAACCTAGATTCTGATTATATGGACGAGCAGGATTGGTGGGCTATCGTCATATTCCTTAACTAACTCGAAATCTCCCTAATTGATTCTGTCCAACGAGTAAATTGGACTTGGAATGTTCTACTTATGGAAACCTAGATCCTGATTGTATGGGCGAGCAGGATTGGTGGGCTATCGTCATATTCCTTAAATAACTCGAAATCTCCCTAATTGATTCTGTCCAACGGGTAAATTGGAAGAGCTCCTTTGGTAAGTACCAACGGTAATGATGGCATGGAGGAGTATATAAGGAAGATGTTCTTGTTATTCGAGTGTGTGCGCGATAGAGAAATTCCAAAGTCTGAAGCTCCTTGTTCTTTGTCAATTCAATTGTTGAGCGTAAACTTGTACTCAAAAGAGAGTTTATACTTCTGTGAGATCTTGAGGAAGTGTCGCAGAGTCTCTACATTGTGGAATCAAGGAAGAGCTATACTGTAACAACTCTTTTGACTCTTAGTGAAATCCAGCCAGTGGGCTGTCAGTGCGGAAGAGTTGACGTAGGCTTGGATTAAGCCGAACCACTATAAACCTTGTGTTCTTATTCTCTTCCCTAAGCTCTTTTACTTTAATTGTAACTCTATCTGATTATTAGAGTCTAATTTCCTTTTCATAGTCTATTGCTAAACAGAGTTGGTTTAAAAGCAAAATTTTATACTTTACTCTACAAAATTTATTTTCGCACCTATTCACCCCCTTTAGGTGCTCGTACTAGCTTTCACAATTGGTATCAGAGCCTGTGTACTCATTTAAGTTGAAGTGTTTTTACTTCAGAGTTAACGATCCATGGCTAGTATGTTGGCTCCAAGTCTGGTTGAAGGGTAAAGCAACACCAGACCGCCTTATTTTGATGGAAAGGAATACAACATATGGAAAAACAAGATGAAGGCATTCCTAAGATCAAAAGATCCCCTGGAATGGGACGTGGTAGACAGAGGAATCATTCCTAAAGCTGCAACAGTCTCAGAAAGAGGAAAAGAAGCTGTTGAGTCCAATGAAATGACTCAAGAAGAGATAATCAAGAGACAAGCTCTTGATGCAAAAGTAATTTATTCCTTATATTGTGCATTATCTCCTACTAAATATAATAGAATATCTTCTTGTGAAATAGTGTTGACACCTAGTTTAGGATCAAGCTCATCCATTAAACTCATCTTTTAGAAATTAAAGATAAGCTTTAATTAGAGGGAATTTTTTTTTTTAAATAAATTTTGAATTCAAAAACTTAACCGTGTGATTTTGGAGCCACTTTGTTGTTGAGAGGTTGAGCGAAAATCTCCACCGGCGAGAGGTTGAGCGAAAATCTCCACCGGCGAAACGAACGCGAGTTTTCGCTTTATAAATAGGGGGGCTCCTCTTCACCTTTCGAGTGGAAGAAAAAAATAGAAAACTGAAAGAGAAAGAAAAAGTGTGGAGGCTTCTCGGAGTTCGAAAGAAGAAAAAAGAATGAAAGGTTTTTTCATGGCTTTTTCGTTCATGCCTTTGAGGAAAATCTACTGAAGGAAAAGTCAGAAAAAGTCTGCAGAGAGAGAGAGACAAAGACAGGAGATGTGAAAGCGACGTGAGAGAGAGAGAGAGAGAGAGAGAGAGAGAGAGAGGTGAGAACAAAAAAAGAAAAAGAGGAAAAAGCAAAAGATGAACAACTATTCATCTTCCTAGTGAATTCCCGTCCGAGTTGCTGCTGCCCTACTGGACGCCGAACCAACGCCTCCGACGCACCAGCCCGCGAGCCCTCCTCGCCGACCCAATCGCCGGACGCCTCGCCGCTCCACCCCCGACGCCCGCGCTAGTAGCCTGCGCGTCAGCCGCCTACCCGTGCACCTCCACGACGCCTCTGCCCACACCACCGCGCTGCTCCCAAGCCTGAGCGACCTGCAACTCGTCTCCACTGCTCGCCACAGCATCCGAGCGATCACTCGAGCCGGATCTACAGCCCTCCACCTGACAACCTGCGATCCTCGCCAGCATCTCCGTCTCCATCTCCTCGTTGCAGCCACCGGCGCCCGATGACGACCAGCATCCGACACCCACAGCAGCCTGCCGCCCAGTAGCTTGAGGCCACAAGCGATGCACGCGACACCTGCTCACCGCGCTACTACCGCTTCGCTGCCGCTGCTGATCAACTCCCGCGCCGATCACCGCTGTTCGAGCCCCGTGCCACCTCTACCGCGCCTGCACCAAGACCTTACTCGCCATTCCTGACCTCGCCGACGCCGTGCTTCCACACCGCCTTTGCTTGCGATCCGCTTCCTCGTTGACGTTGGTTTACCCTCCTTAGGTAGTTTTTTATTTACTTTTACCTTTTTGTAGTTTAGTTTATTTTACTGTCTTTATTTTTATGTTATTTTTCTGTTTATTTTATTTGATAGCATTCTTTTAGTTTAATTATTTAAATTGTAGTATTGAATGTCAATAATTTGTAGACCTTGTAGACATTAGGGGTTTTATCTCAGATTAAGGTAATTATTAATTTGACCCGTAAGACGTCGGGTCATTTTTTTAATTACTTTAATTTTTAGGAATTTTGATAATATTTCAATCGTTAAATTATTATAGAGTTAAAATAATTGTTAATTTAATCCGTGAGACAATGGATTATTTTTTCGGTTATTTTAATTCTTATCTTCATTCTTTTAAAATAATTACTTGTTTGGAAAGACTAAAAAAAATCAGAAAAAACATGAAAATCTAAATATTGTATTAGAGCATTTAGGTTTAGTAAATTAGGACTATATTTTTAGGGTTAGTAAATTAGAATTGCATTTATAGGATTATAATTTTGAGATTATACTTTTAGATGGGTGATTTTTGTTAGGGCTAATAATGTTGGCATGTCTTGATTTTTTATATATCTTTTAAGATAAGATAAAATTTAAGTTAAATTGATTCCTAAAATAAATTAGAATGTTATTCACTTTAGATAGTTTAATTATTCTTTATTAATTTCGAATTTCAATAAAAAAAAATCCAAAAATATTAGGTACATGTTAGTTAATTTGCAAAATAGGTTTAATTAGAATTTGTTTATTAGTAAAATATTGTCATATCTAGAGCTTAAGTACTTAGGTCCATACACATTTCATATTAAGGCAAAATACCTAGATATTTTTAGATTAAGTCAATTTTTATTTAGTAAAACAAAAAGAGGAACAAAAAAATGTTATGCATGCCATATGAGTTATAGTTTAATTTTTTTTTTTAAAAAAAGAAAATGCTAAAAAATGATCATTGCACCCTTAAGTTATTTTCTTTTCAATAAAAAGCATTATGTCATTAAAAAATAAAAAATAAAAAACTAAAGATCATTTCCTTGGTTAGTTAATAGGTTAATTCATAATTAATCTCATTTCATATCATTATTATTTAGCATAGGTTGCATATATGCATTAGAAAAATGAATGAATCATCATAAAAATAAAATCATAAAAGAGCATGCATGTAGAAATACCATGTCATTCATCCCCATATCACGTAGCACATGCATATTTAGGATTATATAAATTAGATTGCATACATATAGTGGTAAGTTTAAGTCATACCATATGAATTGCATCTCGCATGTCATTAAAATAAATCCATGCATATTAAATTTAGATTAAGATTGCATATAATTAACATTTTTTTTAAAAAGAAAAAGAAAAATTAGGTGTCTTGTCATTTAAAAATCATGTTTAGAGTAGGGCATACATTTTTATTAGCATTTTTTATTGAATGTTATTTTATTGATTGTGCACCCGCATGACCACCATTTGCATGTTAATAGCTTAGGTTAAAATTAATCAACATTGCCTGCAAAATATTTTTGAAATTAAAATAAAAGGTACCGAAAGGGCGTTAGACTAATCTAGCGTAATCATGTCTCCGGACTTATTGAATCTCTGGTTCGCGAAAATAAAGTATTCCCCCATACTTTATTTGGGTTTCTAATCAACCCTAATTGATTAGTGGCGGCTCCAAATTGAGTATAATTGCATGTTTAAATAGATTAATTTCTTAACATCAAGTCGCGATTGGTAGGATTTGGGAGGGTCCATGCCAAGTCTTCGAACTTAGTAATCCATTAGCCTTCTTTAGGTAATTCACCTTCAAAAAAATTCGGGAAGGTCGCGACAAACAGCTAAAGAAGTTTGGGATAGATTGCACATCACCTATGAAGGAACCGATCGAGTAAAAGAAACCAGAATCAATATTCTGCTCGGTCAATATGAAGCATTCAAGATGAAACCAGGAGAATCTATCATTGACATGTTTAGTCGTTTTACAGAAATCGTGAATGGTCTTGAGTATCAAGGTCAACTAATCTCTGAACCCATGAAGGTTAACAAGTTACTGCGTGGACTTTCCAAAGATTGGAATCACATAAAGACCTCAATAAGGGAGACACAAAGAATCATGACACTCTTTGTTGATGAATTGGTTAGTACTCTTCAATCTTATGAAGTGGAGCAAATCAACAAAGATGAAGATCCCAAAGGTAAGAAATCTATTGCATTAAAATCTAATGATGATTCTGATGTCACAGATTCTGAAGACAATATGGACGATGAAGAGCTTGATCTCATGATAACATGATTCAGAAAACTGAATAGAAATGGAAGAAGATTCAATCCGAAGAAACAAAGTTCTCAAAAGCTACAAAATAAATCAGCTGAGGATGATGAATCCAATAAGGATGTAATCTGCTTTGAATGCAAGAAAAAGGGACACATCAGACCCAACTGTCCCCTACTGAAGAGAAAGAAAGGAAAAGCTGAGAAATATCGAAAAGCACTTAAAGCGGAAACTTGGAGTGATATCGAATATGAGAAAAGTAATGATGATTATGCCAATATTTGTCTCATGGCACAATCAGAATCAGATTCAGACTTTGAGACAGACTCAGACTTAGACAGTAAAATCGAAGTAAATAATTTTAAAATTCCTACTAAAGTCTCTAAATATATTAGTGAATTGTGTCTTAGTCTCAAAACCTCTCTCAAGAGGATTTCTGAACTTAAAAGGGAAAATTCTGCACTAAAGCAACAGGAGATTGTTTGGAAAGAAAATATCGAAAATTTAGATAAAAGTATTATTACTTTAAAAGAAAATGCAGACTATCTTTCAAAAGAAAATGCATTTTTGAAAAACGATATCTCAAGTATTTCAAAAAGGTTTTCTATAGGATCTGAGAAATTAAAAAAGATTCTTTCAGTACAAAGACATTACTTCAACAAATCAGGTTTGGGAATGACTGCTGAAACCATTCCTCTAATTGATTTTCTTAAGGTAAATGAAAGAATTAAACAAAGACCTACAAAAGATTCTTACAAAAATCATTTCCAAAAAGTTTTTGTAAAACATGTAGACCGCAGTGCTCTTAAATGTTCTAAGTGTAATGGCTCATAACATTTTGAGAAAGAATCTCCTATGGTTTGGAAACCCGTGAGGAAGGTTTTGGCAAAGACTGTATATCACACTAACTCCATTAGACCCAAAAAAGTATGGGTACCAAAGAAAGCTTGAGTTTCTTTTTTAAATGCAGGTCACTATCAAGAAAAAGGTTAAATGATACTTGGATAGTGGATGCTTAAGGCATATGACAGGAGTCTCAAGTTGCTTCATAAAGTTTATGCAAGTTAATGGTGGAAAAGTTTCTTTTGGAGGAAATAGCAAAGGCAGAATTGTGCGATACGGAATCGTAAAAATTGGAAGTCTCACAATCAGTAACATTTCCTTAGTGGAAGAACTCAACTACAATTTGCTGAGTATCAGCCAGTTGTGCGACACAGGTTTCAAAATCAACTTTCAAGAAGGAATATGTTCAGGAACCAATAAAGACTCCTCTCAGACTTTCACGAGGCAAAGACATGGGAATATCTATCTCTTAAATATCAAACCAGAAAAATCCCAATGTCTAATCTCAATTCAAAAGAAAGCGAATCTATGGCACAGAAAACTTGGCCACATCAACATGAAGCAAATAGCCAAGATCTCGGTAAAGAAGCTTGTCCGTGGACTACCCAAACTGACATACCAAAAATCTAATTTATGCACACTATGCGCGTTGGAAAAATAGGTAAGAAATTCCTTCAAACCAATAAATCAAGTGTCCACTAATCGTGTACTGCAACTCTTGCATATGGATCTCTTTGGACCAACCAGAACTCAGAGCATTTGAGGTAAGAAAAATTGCTTAGTAATAATGGATGATTATTCACGATTTACTTGGGTATATTTCCCGGCAAATAAGTCTAAAACATTTTCATATTTTATAAAATTTTCTAAGAAAGTTCAAAATGAGAAATGGTATGTTATTTTAAGTATACAGACAGACCATGGAGGTGAGTTTGAAAATCAAGACTTTACTAAATTCAATGATGAATCTAGCTTTTAGCATGTGTTCTCCTCACCATACACTCCAGAACAAAATGGAGTTGTGGAAAAAAAGAATAGATCGCTACAAGAAATGGCTAGAACTCTTTTGATTGAAAGTAACATTTCTTTTCGTTTTTGGGTTGAAGCAGTTTCTACAACGTGCTATATTATTAATAGAGTCTTCTTAAGGCCTATTCTGGATAAAACTCCCTATGAGTTGTTCAAAGGAAAGAAGCAAATTGTTTCCTATTTTTATGTGTTTTGATGCAAATGTTTTATATTGAAAAATGCAAATGATCGAGTTGGTAAGTTTGAAGAAAAATCAGACGAAGACATCTTCCTTGGATATTCAACCACCAACAAAGCTTACAAAGTATACAACAAGAAGACTCAATCTGTGGAAGAATCGATGAATGTCAAATTTCAAGACTTTATACAAAATCAATCGATTCAGATTCAACCAGAAGAATCTGAACCTACTCCAGACTCTACAAGGTCTAAACCTCAAGAAGCAGCTCAAACTTCAAAAGACCAGCAATGAATATTCATTAAAGAATCAAATAAAGAAAAAGATGAACAGTCTGACAAGCCAATCAGCAACTGGAAGCACAAGTCTAGTCATCCCAAAGAACTCATTATTGGTGATCTTGATAAAGGAATTCGTACAAAATCCAAAAGGCGTGAAGAGTCTAGTGATGTGGCTCTTATTTCTGAAATAGAATCCAAGAGCATAGAAGAAGCTTTAACTGATGAAAGCTGGATTGAAGCTTTGCAAGAAGAACTCAGACAATTCAGTATCAATGATGTCTGGGAATTGACTCCTAAACCAAAAGGTAAATCTGTTATTTGAGCTAAATGGGTTTTCAGGAACAAAATGAACGAGAAAGGAAAAGTCATAAGGAACAAAGCAAGACTCATGGCCAAAGGATATACGCAAGAAGAAGGGATAGACTATGATGAGACTTACACACCAATAGCAAGGTTAGAAGCAATTAGATTATTACTTGCTTTTGCTTGTTATAAGAATTTCAGGTTATTCCAAATGGAAGTCAAAAGCGCTTTCCTAAATGGATTTATCCAAGAGGAAGTCTATGTGGAACAACCTCCCGGTTTTGAAGACCCAAGGAAACTAGACTCTGTATTCAGACTAAAAAAGGCCATTTATGGTTTAAAGCAGGCACCTCGAGCTTAGTACGACAGGTTAAGTAAGTTCTTAATTCAAAATGGCTTTGTTAAAGGTAAAGTAGACACTACCCTATTTATCAAAAAAGAAAGTAAAAACTTCTTACTTGTTCAAATTTATGTTGATGATATTATTTCTGGATCTCCTACTGAAAATCTGTGCAAGAAATTCTCTAAGTCTATACAGGATAAATTTGAAATGAGCATGATGGGTGAATTAACCTTCTTTCTCGGGCTTCAAGTGAAACAATTGAAGGAGGGAACTTTCATTCACCAAGAAAAATATGCTAAAGAACTTGTCAAAAAATTTGGACTAGAGAATTGCAAAAAGACTAATATACCAATGTCAAGTTCTTTGAAGCTGGACAAAGATGAAGAAGGAAAGAAAGTATACCAGAAGCTATACAGGAGTATCATTGGTTCACTTTTTTATCTTACTGCTTCTAGACCTGATATTCTGTTTAGTATTTGTATTTGTGCCAAATTTCAATCAGACTCTAAAGAATCTCATTTGAGTGCTGCTAAATGTATCATCAAATACGTTGCTTCAACCTCTAATTTAGGTCTTTGGTATCCTAAAGAATGAGACTTTACTCTCTTTGGATATTCAGACGCAGACCTAGCATGATGTAGAGTTGATAGAAATAGCACCTCGGGCATTTGTCAATTGCTTGGTAACAAGACTGTATCTTGGTTTTTGAGGAAGCAAAGTACCGTAACTCTTTCTACAGCAGAAACAGAGTATATGGCTCTTGGAATTTGTTGTTCACAAATTCTATGGATAAAACAACAGCTAAGAGACTTTGAAATTGAAGATTCATGCACTGCGATCAAATGCGACAACACCAGCACAATCAATCTCACCAATAATCCAATTCTTCACTCAAGAGCAAAGCATATAGAAATTCGACATCATTTCATTAGAGATCATGTTCAAAATGGAGAAGTCTCGATACAGTTCATTGACTCGAAGAATCAATTAGTGGACATTTTTACAAAGCCTTTGGAGAAAAGTCAATTCGAGTTTATTTGTTCCAGACTCAACATCTTAAAGTCTGAAGAAGTTCAGACTCAGAGCTAAAAAGTCTAAAGATACTCAGACTCAGAAGATCAAGAATCACGACTGTAAGTTATTTTTATTTTAGAAATTTATCTCACGGATAAAATCTTGAAAATGTACGTTCATCTATTAATCTATAATTGATTGATGTTATCTTCCCCAGTTTTCGTAATTATTGCAATCATTCCTTTTCAAAAAAGAAGTTATCTTTTGAAATGATGGTTATCTATTTTTTCAAAAAGGCAGTTAGTTTTGAAAAGGCATTTTTTATTTTCCTTTTACATCGTTCCATATGCCTCGTTTCAACCGCTTTATATACTATTGGTTCTTCTTCGTTTTACTCAAAACCCTAAGAAAGCACAGATCTTCAACTTCTCTTTTCTTCTCTTGTTTAATCCTCGAAAAGTTTTCACCTTTCTTGCGAAACAAGCTTGGAGTCTCCCAAAAATTGTGAAGAATGTCATTCCAAAGGAAGTATTCAAGGATCGCGAACAGGGGATCACAACACATGCGTGAGGGTCCTACGCATTTTGACCTCACCGAGGAAGAAGAATCTCCAAGACAACAGCAGAACCCACAACATTCTCAATAGCGTCCATCTCCTCCATCAAGACCTCAGGATATTAATCATCGAGCAGAGGAAGAAATCATTGAAGATGCAGAACCAGTAAGAACTCAAAAGCCCGCTTTTATTTTCAAGCTTTACTGTGCCTTGAAGAATGGTGGTACTCCCTTGAACTATATTGATGAATTCTTGAAAGAGAAAGAGTATCGAAATGAAACCCACTTTTTACGCACAATGGAACGATTGGGAATTGCTCCTGCGGGGTCAGCAAAATAAGCATTTGCAAATATCCCAAGCAATCCACGTGTTGGAGGGCTAAGTCAACCTGATGGGAATGATGATGATAAGATGTACACTCATTTTAAGCCTAGAATGGGTGTTGCGGCGAATATTCGAAGCAAAAAGACAGATTTGTTTCACTTGGAAGAACACAAGCGACTTTACTCTAAATTGCTAAAGCGTGAGGTGATCAACCCTAGAAGTGTGGATTTTGATTTTCTTGATTCTCTAAATGTTAAGCTACAAGAGAAATTCAATCTTCTTCAACTAGAACGGTTTTGTTCTGAGACGATAGAGGCTCATGCTAAACTCACCGCATACTTCTATTCTAATCTAAGTTTCTTGAATGCGAATAGATTCTCATTCAGTGTTCGAGATCAGGACTATGTAGTTGACATGGACACATTGGCTAATGTGATTGGGGTAGAAAGAGAGAAATTCCAACCAATCAGTGTGTCTATTGGACGTGCGACGGTAGAACTTGTTCGGGATGGAATGGCGGAAGGACGAATTTCATATTTGAGGATGAATGCCTCAAATATTTTCAACTGCCTCAGACCCAAATCGACTTCGAAAACTGATGTTTCAAACTCGAAAGCAAAGCTGATGTATGCCATCAACACTAGCAAAAAGTTCTCTCTTCCACACACTATCATGTTCCATATGTACAAAACAATGGTGAAAGACAAGGGCCAACTTCCTTACTCAACACTTGTCACTAAGTTATTCAGACATTTGAACATTCAGCCTCCCAAGATTCTATGTGTTCAAACCTGTGATCAAATGGTAGTGGGACTGAAAGTGGTTTCCAAAATGCGTCTGAATGAACTTAACAAGACTTTGGAGAGATTCAAGAAGAAAACCCCTATCAAGACTCACCCAGTCTCTTCAGCTGCAAAACGAAAAGAGAAGGAGCCCATGGTTGCTCCATCCAGGAAAAGAAGAGCACTCATCTTGGAGGATAAAGAGGATGAGGATGATATCACAATCTCTGTTATTGCACTGAGAAACTTACGTCGTTCTGTTCCAGAGACAAAGGAAAGACAAGATCAAGATAGAGAAGAGTCAGAGCAAAGAAGTGGAGAAAGAGAATCGTTGAGAAAAGAAGCAGAGAAAGAAAAGACTGCAGAAGAAGAAGAGGGCAGAGGTGCACAAGAGGAAACAGAGCATGAAGAATACTTCTCACCGCATGAAGGCAATGAAATAGGAGGAGTTGCTAAGAAAAGAGGTACATCTTCAATTGCTTTTACTAGTGAAGATGTTAGTAATTCACCTGCAGATCCAAAAGACATCTATGCCTCTCAATTCCCTGAGGAAGGTCATGAGATTTCATCGCCAAGTCTGGGTGCTCATACAGAAATGCTATCATCTGCCAATACACCTCAGACTGATCATACAGAGGCCAGTACTCAAACTGATAATTCAGCAAACTTTCAAAGACTGCTTGATGTTCTTTTGGAGATACGATACCAAATTTATGCCCTGGGATGCGAAGTTCAGAACTTGCAGAATGCAGGTCAAGCCTCTTCAGTTTCATTACATGATCAAATTTATGTCATTGCTCTTCAAGTTCAAGCAAATGCCAAGGGTGAAGAAGTGGCTCAACTGGAGGATTTGAAAATGCTGGAAGGGATTGTCCAGTCAATGGGATATTTTCAGCTTGTTCGCGTTCCAAAGAAATCTTAATTCCATTCTCTTTTCGTCTCTACCTTTTTAATGCTGACAAAAAGGGGGAGAGATTTGCAGATTTGAGATTTAACTCTTTTTGATTGACTTTACTTTTGTTTGGTTGTTTGGTTGTGACTGGATTTGGATTTGGATTGTTTGATCGTTTAAATGTTTGCTGCAGTATCTTAAGCATTGTTGGTATTTCATGGCAAAGATAGTTGTTTATTTACAAGAATAACTTTTTCCTGTGGATGCAGATTTAATTCTATCTTTACTAAGCCAATTATTTTCTGGGAGATATCCATGTTTGCTTGAGTATTGTTCTGCAAGTCAAAGATATCTAAATCTGCAGGAAAGTTTTGTCACCATCAAAAAGAGGGAGATTGTTGGAGAAAACTTCCTTGCGTGTTTTGAAGCTGACAAAACGTTTCCATCAATCTAGTCTGAAGACTTGCAGACTCTTTCGTCAAAGTCTGAAGACCGCTGAACCGTCAGACTCAAGATTCAAAATCTATCCTCATTGACAGTTTCTAGACCATCGAAGAAGACTTATCCAAAATTAAGTATTTCTTTAAGGATTTGATTCTATCGACTAAAGAATATCTCTCGGCTGGATATAGCATCTCGGAATCATTTATTAATCTTAAAATTGATTCAGGAATTTTGGTTGATTGGCGAAGCATACTTTGAAGGTTCTACTTATGGAAACCTAGATCCTAATTGTATGGGCGAGTAGGATTGGTGGGCTATCGTCATATTTCTTAAATAACTCAAAATCTCTCTAATTGATTTCGTCCAACGGGTAGATTGGAATAGCTCCTTTGGTAAGTGCCAACGGTTATAATGGTATGGAGGAGTATATAAGGAAGACATTCTTGTTATTTGAGTGTGTGCGTGATAGAGAAATTCCAAAGTCTGAAGCTCCTTGTTCTTTGTCAGTTCAATTGTTGAGCATGAACTTGTACTCAAAAGAAAAAGTTTATACTTCTGTGAGACCTTGAGGAAGTGTAGCAGAGTCTCTACACTGTGGAATCAAGGAAAAGCTATACTGTAACAACTCTTTTGACTCTTAGTGAAGTCTAGCCGGTGGGCTGTCAATGCAGAAGAGTGGATGTAGGTTTGGATTAAGCCGAACCACTATAAACCTTGTGTTCTTATTCTCTTTCCTAAGCTCTTTTACTTTGATCGTAACTCTATCTGATTATTAGAGTCTAATTTCTTTTTCATAGTCATTGTTAAACAGAGTTGGTTTAAAAGCAAAATTTTATACTTTACTCTGCAAAATTTGTTTTCGCACCTATTCACCCCCTAGGTGCTCGTACTAACTTTCACAATATATACATATACAAGCGACACTAAAAAGTCAATTTCTACTTAAACAGGTTATACAGTAACAAGTCCTTAGACAGGAGTGGGGTCTCAATCCTCATCAGGATCATACTCAGAGTCATCTTCGGATCCTCCTCCGACTCCTCTTCAGGGTCCTCTTCTTCAGGTTCCTCCTCAAGGTTCTCCTCTGGGCACTCCTCCTCCTCAATGATCTCTCCCTCTTCTCCTTCACTCTAGTTAGCCACATCGGCTAAATGCACGGGAGTATCAGGGTCACCCTCGAGCTTAAGGTCCTTGGCATCAGTCACCGCTCCGTACTTGGGATCTACTTTCCCTTTTCCAAATGCTGCATCTAAGACTTACAAAGGTACATCACCTTCCGGTACGGGACCCTCTCTTCGTCCATCATGGTAGTGATGATGCCACAACCGATACTCATGGGGTCTCAAGCCGTCTCTACCCACATCCACCCAGACAATGGATTTCACTAAAACATACTCTAGACCTTCCGGGTGGGGGTGTATCGGGAAGTGGTTTCCTATCTCGATGATCTCTTCGAGTATACCAAAATGCATTGGAGGATGAGGAGGAGGAGGTATTCCATCTAGGGACTTAAAATGTTGTCCCACAATAGGGTGAGACTACGTCTCAGCAAGTTCTATCTCTTAAGCCCCGATTAGGAAGCCAATACACTCTAAAGGTTACCTAAGCACAACACAAGTCAAAGGACTTACCTTGGCCTCAATTCCACCCTACAAATCAACGTTATTTACAAATGCCTTATCTCACATCAATCAATCAATCAATTCATAACATCAGATCAAATCATTCATCAATCGACCTAATCAATTACATGTCATCTCGACCCTTTTTTGGTCGGCTTATCTCATACTATCTATAAAGTCCGTTCATATCAGGACTGCTCACTGCTAAGCTAATCAATAAATAGTATAGCTCGCTTCTGAGATGTTCGGGTATACTACTCTCTGCCAAACTGACATATCGACCGTAGGCTGATATAATATACGAACAATACTCAATCTAAGCTGATAAGGTATACTGCTCTATGCTAAGCTGTCATATCGCCCGTAGGCTGATATAGTATACTGACATATTCCATCAAAACTAACAAGGTATACTGCTCTCTACTAAGCTGACATATTGCTCGTAGTATACCGATATACTGCTCTCTACTAAGCTGACATATTGCCTGTAGGCTGATATAATATATCATCCCAATCATACAACTAATTCTATCTTTTTATCATTCTCGATAAAATAGTCGTGTATGGGGACATAATCAGCCTTAGTCAAAATATAATAATTTCACATTTTTAAACATCCCACCAGTTTCAACAACCCATTACATATTTTTAGCACTGTAAACCGACGGCCGGCAATTTTCCCATTAATTACCAAAATTAATTAATTTAGGAATAAAATCCTAAAATCATCATTAATTCAATATAACACAATTTAAGGCTTAAATAAATAAACAGATCACATCATCACAATCAGCATAAAATTCCGATTGTTGGCTATCCCAATCTAATTTCCCGAAAATAATTAATTAAATAAATAATTACGGAAATTATTAAATAAATGCAGTAAATCCAATTTAAGCTCGTAATACCTAATTGGAAACTGAAATGGATCCGGAAAATTTCTGAAATTTGTTCAATAAATACTATAAACTATTCACTAGTTAATAGCACTAACCGATTGTCTAACATGCATTGATAAGGCACTAAATTATTTACTCTACTCTAATCTATCCACCTAATCACACTTAATTAAATCTAATCAATCCTTAAGCATCATTAGCTTACTAAGTAGGGAATAGTGAGCAAAATTCACTTGTTTAACAAACGGGTCGGATCAAATCGATGGGAACATCGTGGGGGTCGATTCTTTTCAAAGCGGGCCTAGGTTTCAGGGTCGGGATCGACCTCAAAACGGGCCTAGAAGCCGTTGTAAACCATCTCTATTTTATGTTCATATCTTGCTAAAATAGAAGGCGACATGGCCGATTTAGAGTGGGAATTGATCGAAAAAGAGTGAAAATGCCAAATCGGGCCTTGGCGGGCACTCACGGGGGTCGGACACAGGCCAAATGACTCTAGCACGAGCTGAGGGGTTGCTGGAATGGCAGAACAAGGCGAGTGGAGGTGGAGGCACGCGCGGCTAGGCGAAGCAGTGACGGCGACGTGCACGCAAGGCGTGGACAGTGTGCAGCGATGCAAATGGCGGCATGAGGCGACGACAACTACTCTAGCTTGCTCCGGCAGCTTCAACTGGCTTCCTTACTGGCTGGGGGCTTCGAACAAGGCAAGGAGGAGAGAGGATGGCTGGCCGATTGGCTTGAGGAGCAAGGAGAGGGCAAGAGGGGGCCACCATGGCCAAGTTTTTCCAATTCTTTGTCTCTTTGACTCATCCACCACCACTAGCTGCTCCTTGGCTCTCAATGAGCCACCAATGCTCACTCTTAGACATTTGAAATGGTCTAAGATGGGCTAAGCAATGAGGCATATGAATTTGCTTGCCATTTCCTCCAATTGAACATTTGTTCCTACTTGTCTCATCATAATTCGGCCTCAATAAATTCATTCAACCCACCATTGGTCATCTTGGCATTTTTCCTTACCCATACAATCCACTTGCTTCTCAAATTTGCAATAAAAAACGATCCCTACCTTTTTCTAAACAAAAATGGTCATATGCCGACTTTTTCCCAAAAAGTCTCGGATTTCAGAAAAATCTTCTGAGACTAAGTCGACGCTTCTAGAATTTATTGTGACATGACAGAATCTTCAATTTCTAAAATCGAACTCAAATTCGCGGTTAATTTCCATTCGACGCGTTTTTAGCGTGACATAAGCTACTAGGTAGTTTTCAAAAACTTTTAGTGCAAATGACCCGTGGTCACTTTTTTTCGAGCCACAATGAACTCACTTGATACATTGGCGACTCTCGGTTGTCGTGAAAATCTCAAGGATTCAAATATAGACACAGGGTATCAAAACGACAGAAGAATCAGTTTAGGGATGGCCGACGAGAATTTTCCAATTTAGTGGTGTCACCCATGATTAGCCACACATCTCAGTCAAACAAACCCATCTTTGATCTCAAATTGATTTTTAGCTATGCCGTAATAGCTTCTAAAGATGAGCATGGTCGAATAGTCGATTCCTGATCGAATTCTCAAGTCTATTTGCCTTTAAGTCCTTAATAGCTTTCACATATAGTCTAGTTATCTCGAGAGTGATCAACTCTGAGAACAACCCTATAGGCACGTCAATGAAATACCCGATTTATTCAATAGAAAACGGGATTGAAAATCTGGGATGTCACAACTCTTCCCCTCTTATAAAAGTTCCGTCCTCGAAATTTAAATCATTACAAAACTTCATCAAAAAGGTGGGGGTACAATTGTCTCATCGACTCTTCAGTCTCCCATGTCGCTTCCTCAGTACCATGGTGTTGCCAGACCACTTTAACCAATGGAATAATCTTTATACGCAGAACTTGCTATTTTCTGTCCACAATCTAAAACGAGCTTTCAATATATAACACACGATCATCCACATCCAATTCCTCGAAATTGAGCATGTGGGTCGGGTCAGACTCATACTTCCTCAACATCGACACATGAAAGACGTCATGCACTTGCGCCAATCTTGACGGCAATGCAAGACGATACGCTAGGCTCCTGATTCTCTCAAGAATCTCAAACGAACCTACATACCTCAGACTCAGTTTCCCTTTCTTTCCAAAGCACGAAATTCCCCTCATTGGTGACACATTTAGAAAAACTTGATCACGAACTTGGAATTCCAAAAACCTCCAGTGCTTATCTGCGTAACTTTTCTGTCTGCTCTGAGCGGTCTTTAGTCTGCCTCTGATAACTGCTATAGCATCCACTGACTGCTAGACCAACTTCGGGCATGTAATCTTTCTTTCTCCAACTTCATCCCAACACACTGGTATCCTGCACACTCTGCCATACAACGCTTCAAAATGAGTCATCTTGATGCTCTGCTGATAACTGTTGTTGTAAGAAAATTCTACCATGTGTAGCTAATCTTCCCAACTTCCTTTGAAGTCTAGTACATAAGCTCTCAGCATATCCTTGAGAGTCTGAATTGTCCTCTCAGACTGACCATCCGTCTGAGAATGATATGCCGTACTGTACTGAAGCTTTGTACCTAGAGCACTTTGCAAGCTCTTCCAAAAAGCGGCAGTAAATCTCGGGTCTCTATTTGAAGTTATCATAACTAACACTCCATGCATACGAACCACTTGACGCCCGTATAGATCTGCGTGCCTATCCAAACTGAGGTCCTTTCGAACTGTAATGAAGTGAGCCGACTTTGTCAGTCTGTCGACTACTACCCAAATTTAATTATTTCCTCTCTGACTCCTCAGTAGTCTAGTCATGAAATCCATCGTGATATGCTCCCATTTCCACTCTGGAATCGCGAGAGATTGCAGAAATCCTCCTGACTTGCAATGCTAAACTTTGACCTACTGACACGTTAGACACTTGGCGACATGCTTGGTGATGTCCGCCTTCATATCTAACCATCAATAGTGTTGACGCAAATTCTGGTACATTTTGGTGCTACCAAGATGAATGCTGTAACTGCTACGATGTGCTTTTGATAAAATATCCTATCTAAGCTCCACATCATTAGATACAACCAAACGTCCTCGGAACCTCAGCGTTCCATCATCAGAAACATGAAAGTCAGCCTTCCTTTTCTCAGTGTCCTCTTGAATGATCTTTTGCACATCTGGGTCTATCGGTTGGAGTAGCTTGATTCTGATATGGACATCCGGTTCAATTCTGAAGGTGGCCATAAGACTCGAAAGGTAGCCTACCTCAAATTTGAATACCGAATCTCAAGCTCTCTCGATGAGATTCCACTCCTTCATCAATATATGAGCAACTGAAGACTTTCGACTCAAAGCATTGGCGATCTTATTCGCCTTTCCAGGGTGATATAAGATATCACAGTCGTAGTCCTTCAGTAATTCCATCCATCGGCGTTGTCTCATGTTCAACTCCTTCTGAGAGAATAGGTACTTGAGACTTTGATGGTCCGTGAAGATCTGTAACTTTTCTCCGTACAAATAGTGTCTCCAAATCTTCAGGGCAAAAATAATCGCCGCGAGTTCTAAGTCATGCTTCGGATAGTTTTGTTCATGAGGTCTCAACTGACGAGAGGCAAATGCAACAACCCTACCATATTGCATCAGCACACAACCCAATCCTCTAAATGACGCATCACTATAGATCTCGAATCCTCTATGACCAGATGGAATCGTCAGCACAGGTGCGGTAGTCAGCTTTTCCTTCAGCTCTTGGAAATTACTCTCGCACTTGTCTATCCACACAAATTTCTCTTCTTTCTCCAGGAGTCTTGTCAATGGCGACGCTAATGATGAGAACCCTTCCACAAACCATCGGTAATAACCTGCTAAATCCAGAAAATTTCTTATTTCTGTCACTGTAGTCGATCTTGGCCAATTGATCACTACTTCAATCTTGCTCGGGTCCATAGAGATTCCTTCGCCAGAAATCACGTGACCTAAGAAAGCAACACGAGTCAACCAAAACTTGCACTTGTTGAACTTGGCATACAACTGATGGACTCTCAATGTCTGCAGCACTAGTCTCAGATGACTCTCATGCTCTTCATCACTTCTCGAAGACACCAAAATATTATCGATGAACACGATCATGAACTGATCTAGATATTCCTTGAATATTTGGTTCATCAAATCCATGAAGGCAGCAAGAGCATTCGTCAACCCAAATGGCATCACTGTGAACTCATAATGACCATACCGAGTACGAAATGCTGACTTAGGAACGTCCTTCCTAATCCTCAGCTAATGATATCTTGTCCTCAAGTCGATCTTTAAAAATATCGACACTCCTTGCAATTGATCAAACAAGTCATCAATCATTGGCAATGGATACTTGTTATTGATCATTACCTGATTGAGTTATCGATAGTCGATGCATAGGCGCAACGAACCATCTTTCTTCTTTACAAATAGAACTGGTGCTCCCCAAGGTGATGCACTAGAACGAATAAATCCATTATCCAATAGCTCTTGCATTTGCACCTTCAGTTATTTCAACTCAGATAACGCCATCCGGTAAGGAGCCTTAGAAATTGGCTTTGTCCCGAGTACTAGCTCGATCACAAACTCAATTTCTCTTTCTAGTGGCAATCCTGGCAATTCCTTTGGAAAAACATCTGGAAATTCTTGTACCACAACAATGTTTTCCAATTTCAGCTCCACAACAGTCATAGCCACAATAGTTGCTAAGTAACCTTGACAACCCTCATCTAACAGACGAGTTGCCTCTGGCGACGAGATCAGGACAATCAAGGGTCCTCCTCGATTTCTGACAAACTCGAAGCTTTTACTCTTTAACGAGTCGAACTGAATCGCTTTACGATAGCAGTCCATTATAGCTCGTTGCTTTGTGAGCCAGTCCATGCCAATTATCAAATCAAAGTTATACATGGCTAGGACTAACAAGTTTATTTTCCCCACTCGCTCACCAATTGCTAACTTGCAACCAGAACAACCCAAAATAGCAATAACTTTATCCTTCAATGGTGTAGTTATGCAAACTATCGACTCCAACAATATAGGACTTAATCCTAACATCTTAACTTACTGCTCGGCAATAAAGGAATGGGTTGCTCCCGAGCCGAATAAAGTGTAAGTAGGTTGGTCGTTCAGTGTAACCATACCTGTAATCACGTCAGGCACAACCTATGTGTGACCTTGTGTGATAGCATACACTGTGCCCTAAACTGGTGGTCTCAGCTAACCTCCTTGCGGCGTGTTCTGAGGCATATATCCTCTAATCTGGCCCATCGGCGACAACGGTAGTAACTGAGGTTGTCCTCTTTGTTGCCTAGGACAATTCCTAGCTATATGGCCCTGATGGCCACATTCAAAACACGCACCCGGCCTAGATGGGCACAGGGCTGACCCATGTCACCTCCCACAAAAGCGACATGTTTCACTCCTACTAGCCATTGACCTACCAAATCCACCCTTCTTGTTGGGCAGGACTTGGAATCTACTTCTAGGCATGGGCCTCTTTCCCTGGCAAATCCCTTCTCGATGAGAAACAAACCTCAATCCAAACGAGGCAGCTTGCTCGTTCAAACCTCTCTCTATCATCTAAGCTCGACAATAGACTTCTTGATAATCTTTCAAGTCAATTGGCAGCAAAGGTTGTTTCAATTCAGAACAAAGACCACTTCTGAATTTTCAGGCTTTCTCTTCAGGGTCTTCTATCAATCTAGGAGTATACTATGACAGTTTTGCAAACTTGACCCCATATTGGTCAATTGTCATGCTCCCCTGGCAGAGACATTGGAACTCCTCTATCTTTTGTTCCCGGGCAGTATCTGAGAAGTACTGATCATTAAAAGCTCTAAGGAATGTGTCCCACACCTGGACCACACCTTCCGAGAATTCAGTATCCTTGGCGGCTCTCCACCAAATGTTTGCATTGCCTTGAAGTTGGTACATAGCCAGTACCACCTTTTCCTCTTCATTGTACATCAGAAGTGCAAATGATTTCTCTAAATCCTGAACCCATAGTGAAGCGGCTTCAGGGTTTCCTTCACCAATGAACCTCGGTGAGTTCAGCTTCAAGAACTGCTCGATGAGCTTATGGATCAGCCTCTCTCTCTGCACCACGATATTCTCAAGCTGAACTACGGCGGGTGCAACAATGGGTGCGGTAGCAGGTGCGACCTCAGCGGTGGTGACAACGATAGCAGTAGCAACAGCTTGAGCAGCGACTTCAACAGCAGCAAGTTGATTCTGAGCCTGCTAATCCATCCTAGTTCTTATGACCTCTAGCACTCACACGATCCCTTCAATCCTGGGATCATCAGGGCCTACTACGCTAGCATCAACTGGAAGTGGTGCTACACCATAAGCACTGGCCTATGCCGGTGCCCTAGCTCTGCCACCTCGGGTACCGACCTTGGTTGGTGACCTAACCCAAGCTATAAGCCTAATAGTTCTTTTACTCGGATTTCTCTGCTTCGGCTCACTCATGGTTCAGTCTTTTCTACTGAAACCTATCTTCCAAATCCACACTGGATTAGAAGATGAGCGATACACACATGGCAAACAATTTTACCAGCCATTTACTATCGCATGGTCAATCGCACCTTATCACTCCAATCCCTAAACTTGGCTCTGATACCACTTAAACGGGGATGTCACGCTCCAATCCTTGGAGCACGTGCCCATCCCTCACCTTGGTCGATTTATAGCGACATCCCAAAACGCATTGCCAAACCTTTCATTTTAATATGCAAGCGAAAGCATATAAAATAATCCCCAAACAAAACAATGGCATAAAAAAGTAGGACTAAAAACTCGAACCTAAAAACCAACACACTTATATACATATATAACAACTCAGTCATATATATACATATATAAGCCACACTAAAAAGTCAATTTCTACTTAAACAGGTTATACAGTAACGAGTCCTCAAACAGGAGTGGGGTCTCAATCCTCATCAGAATTATACTCAAGGTCATCTTCAGGATCCTCCTCCGACTCCTCTTCAGGTTCCTCCTCTAGGTTCTCCTCTAGGCACTCCTCCTCCTCAACGATCTCTCCCTTTTCTCCTTCACTCCAGTTAGCGCCATCGGCTGAATGCACGGGAGTATCAGGGTCACCCTCAAGCTTAGGATCTTTGGCATTAGTCACCACTCTGTCCTTAGGATCTACAGTCCCCTTTCCAAATGCTGCCTCTCAGACGTACAAAAGTACATCACCTTCCGGTACAGGACCCTCTCTTTGTCCATCATGATAGTGATGATACCACGACCGATACTCGTGGGGCCTCAAGCCATCTTTACCCACATCCACCCAAACGGTGGATTTCACCAAAACGTACTCTAGACCTTCCAAGTGGGGGTGTATCGGGAAATGGTATCCTATCTCGATGATTTCTTCGGATATACCAAAATGCATGGGAGGATGATGAGGTGGAGATATTGTCATCTAGGGACCTGAAATGTTGTCCCACAACAGGGTGAGACTACGTCTCAGCAAGTTCTATCTCCTAAGACCCAATTAGAAAGCCCATACACTCTAGAGGCTGCCTAAGCACAACACGAGTCAGAGGACTTACCTTGGTCTCAATTCCACCCTGCAAATCAACGTTATTTACAGATGCCTTATCTCACATCAATCAATCAATCAATTCATAACATTAGATCAAATCATTGATCAATCAACCTAGTCGATTACATGTCATCTCAATCATTTCTTAATCGGCTCATCTCATACTATCTATAAAGTCCGTTCATATCAGGACTGCTCACTACTAAGCTAATCAATAGATAGTATAGCTCGCTTCTGAGATGTTCGGGTATACTGCTCTCTGCTAAACTACCATATCGTCCATAGGCTGATATAGTATACCGACAATACTCAATCTAAGCTGATAAGATATACTACTCTTTACTAAGCTATCATATCGCCCGTAGGCCGATACAGTATACCGACATATTCCATCAAAAATAACAAGGTATACTGCTTTCTGCTAAGCTGACATATCGCCCGTAAGCTGATATAGTATACTGGTATATTGTTCTCTATTAAGCTGACATATCACCCGTAAACTGATATAATATACCATCCCAATCATACAACTAATTCCATATTTTTATCATTCTCAATAAAATAGCCATGTGTATGGACACGGTTGGCCTTAGCCAAAATATAATAATATTACCTTTTTAAACATCCCACCAGTTTCAACAACTCATTATATATTTTTGGCGATGTAAACCGACGTCCAATAATTTTCCCATTAATTACCAAAATTAATTAATTTAGGAATAAAATCCTAAAATCATCATTAATTCAATTCAGCACAATTTAAGGCTCAAATAAATAAACAAATCACATCATCACAATCAGCATAAAATTTCGGTCGTTGGCTATCCAAGCCTAATTTCCTGAAAATAATTAATTAATTACGAAAATTATTAAATAAATGCAGTAAATCCAATTTAGACTTGTAATGCCTAATTGGAAGCCGAAACGGATCCAGAAAATTTCCAAGATTCGTTCAATAAATACTATAGACTATTCACTAGCTAATAGCACTAACCAATTGTCTAACATGCATTGATAAGGCACTAAATTATTTACTCTACTCTAATCTATCCACCTAATCACACTTAATTAAATCTAATCAACCCCTAAGCATCATTAGCCTACTAAGTAGGATTAGTTAGCAAAACTCACTTGTTTAACTAACGAGTCAAATCAAACCGACGGGAACGTCGCGAGGGTCGATTCTTCTCAAAGGAAGCCTAGATTTTGGGGTCGGGATCGACCTCAAAACGGGCCTAGAAGCCACTGTAAACCCTCTCTATTTTCTATTCTGATCTTGCTGAAACAGAAGGCAACATGGCCGGTTTAGAGCGGGAATTGATCGGAAAAGAGTGAAAAGGCCAAACCGGGCCTTGACGGGCACTCACGAGGGTCGGAGACAGGCCAAACGACTCCAGCACGGGCTGAGGGGTTGCTAGAATGGCGGAACATGGTGAGTGGATGCGAAGGCACATGCAGCCCAGGTGAAGCAGCGACGGCGGCGTGCGCGCAAGGCGTGGACAGTGTGCAGCGGTGAGAATGGCAGCGTGAGGCGGCAACGGCTGCTCTAGCTTGCTCCGGCGACTTCAGCTAGCTTCCTTGCTAGCTGGGGGCTTCGAACAAGGCAAGGAGGAGAGAGGATGGCTGGCCGGTTGGCTTGAGGAGCAAGGAGAGGGCAGGAGAGGGCCACCATGGCCAAGATTTTCCAATTCTTTGTCTCTTTGACTCATCCACCACCACTAGCTGCTCCTTAGCTCTCAGTGAGCCACCAATGCTCACTCTTAGACATTTGAAATGGTCCAAAATGGGCTAGGCAATGGGGCATACGAATTTGCTTGCCATTTCCTCCAATTGGACATTTGTTCCTACTTGTTCATCATAATTCGGCCTCAATAAATTCATTCAATCCACCATCAGTCATCTCGGCATTTTTCCTCACCCACACAATCCACTTGCTTCCTAAATTTGCGATCAAAAACGGTTCCTGCCTTTTTCTAAACAAAAACGATCCTATGCCGATTTTTTTCCCAAAAAGTCTCGAGTTTCAGAAAAATCTTCTGAGACTAAGTCGACGCTCCTAGAATTTATTGTGACATGACAGAATCTTCAATTTCTGAAATCGAACTCAAATTCGCAGTTAATTTCCATTCGGCACGTTTTTAGCGTGACCAAGGCTACTGGGTAGTTTTCAGAAACTTTTAGTGCAAATAACCCGTGGTCGATTTTCTTCAAGCCACAATGAACCCACTCGACACATTGGTGACTCTCGGTTGTCGTGAAAATCTCGATGATTCAAATATGGACATAGGTTACCAAAACGATAGAAGAATCAGTCTAGGGCCAGCCAACGAGAATTTTCTAATTTAGTGGTGTCACCCACGATTAGCCACACATCTCAGTCGAACAGACCCATCTCTGATCTCAAATCGATTTTTAACTGTGCCATAATGGCCTCTAAAGATGAGCACGGTCGAATAGCCGATTCCTAGTCGAATTCCCAAGTCTATTTGCCTTAAAGTCCTTAATAGGCTTTCCCATATAATCTAGTTATCTCAAGAATGATCAGCTCTGAGAACAGCCCTATGAAATGCCCAATTTATTCAGTAGAAAATAGGATTGAAAATCTGTGATGTCACAAAAGAAATAATCCATGGTTGAGATTGCCACTGTGTTATGCATGGTATGAGCATAATTGAGGTACTCATGGGATTTTCATTTTCAAAATAATGATCTTCATTAGCAACAATATTAATTATGAAGCTTTATTTTTTTCCCAATGTCAAGAAGAAAATTATCAAAATGCATAGAAAATTAGAAAGAGTAAAGCAAATATAAAAGAATAAATAAATAAATAGCTGAAAATATATATGCATCGTAGATATGGGCTTTAAATGAGTGGGTACGAATTTTCATAGGTTGGATTAAATATGGCTATGTTAAAGTAATATGGGTCAGTCAGTAATGGTCGAGTATCAATCGGGTTTGGTTATGGGACAAGTATGAGTAACTAAACTTGTATTGCATATAGATTGGTCAATGTGGGTCGAGACATTTGACAACCCTATGATTAGCTCATCAATACATTCTATGTAGTCTAAATCAACCTAATAGTCTAATAGTGAAATTAATAATTTACTAGGAATATATAATGGTATAATAATTATTTTGTTCCTAAGTTACAACCATTAATCGACGCTACTAGTTAAATATGTAAGCAATTCCTACTCTTCAGACAGAAAAATGTGCTCATTACTCGTAAAATCAAAACTTAGGGGCTGTTTGGCAACGTGCAAAACAGTGCTAGATTCTGATTTTTTGTTCCCGGAATCAGTTTGGTAAAATTTTTGTTCCCAGGAACAGATTTGAAGTAGAATCAAGAATAAAAAAAAAGTTGATTCTTGTTCCGGGAACAAATTTGAGAATCAAAACCAACTCTTCTTCTTCTTCCCTTCCACTATCCCGCGACCGCCGTCTACCACCGTCCGCCGCTATCCACCACCGCCCGCCGCTCGCCGAAGGCTCGCCAGGCCAGGGCGAGGTCCGACAAGCTCGCCGGAGGCAAGCCCAGCCACGGGCGAGGCCAAGCCTCGCCGGAGCTGGGCAAGCCTCGCGACGCCCAGCCCCACCGATGGCCAGGCGGGCCTCGCCCAGCCCCGGCGAGGCTCAACCGACAAGGGTTGGTGACGCTCCAGTGAGGTCGCCGGCCCTCGTCTGGCCGATCATCGGTCCGGCAAGCGGCCACAAGAAGAAGAAGAAGAAGAAGAAGAAGAATAGGAGAAAAAGGAAAATAAAGAAAATAAAAAAAGTAAAAAAAAAAAAAAAAGGAAAAAAGTAAAAATATAATTTAAAAATTAAAAGAAATTAATTTGGAATAGAATCAATGAGCACGGTACCAAATGCAATTCTATTCCAGAATTAGAAATTTTGGATAGTTATCAAATGATTTAAAATGCTTAGAATCTGTTCCCAGGAACAAAATTAAAAATAATCATTTATGATCAAAATTTACTTCCAGAAACAGAATCGTTACCAAACGCGCCCTTAATCTACTAGGAATTTACAGCAGTGAAATGGTTATTTTGTTCGTAAGTGATATTCATTAGTTGTTATAACTAAGAATATATAAGCAATTCGTAGTCTACTAGAGAAAAACCCGTTCACTTGTAAAAACAAACGTGTGTGCGTAATCTGTAAGTTATTTCAAACTGGTAATTGATTATTTCTTTAGTATATAAGTTACTAACAAATAAACGTTGTACTAGTAAGATATAGATAATGGTAATAATCTACTATAAAGTTGCAGTGGGAAAGTGTTGATTTCTTTTTGTGGCTTAAGAATAATAATTATCCACGTTCCACTGTTATTTTCTAAAGTTGCGACTGCTATGAGGACACAGCATTTTCCCATATGTGTCATGATGTAGCTTTTCAGTGAAGATAATTCCTAGTTTTAGTTATGCTAAGCCAGCGGAAGAGACGATACCGGCATGTTTTTAAGTTAAGAAGACTTAATGTGCCTGTTGTCTTTACGTTTCATTGATCCTCCTGCCGTGATTTACTGTCAATGTGGATTTCAGTGATTTTCTTTGTTGAAACTTTTGAGACTCGACATATTGCTGCTGCTCCTTTCGACATTAACTTTTCTTCCTTCTCTATTTAACCTCTTTGAACTTGAATTTTTGATAGATCGACACTCCGATTCTTAAATATTTCATCATTTTCCCCCCTCAGCATTCATAAATTTACGAGTCTTTGCTATTCTGGTTTTCTTTTCGGTCTTGGTTCCAACAAATTAATGTTTGATTGCTCTGTTTGTGCTGGATTGGCGTGCGTACGGACAAATTTTGATACTCTTTCTGGTGCAATTTATCATTCTTCTTTCAAGTGACTAATGACTGTAAAATTTCATTTGCAAGTTGACATCACCTTGTGATGTTTGTGAGGTAATCAGATTGTCACCTTGTTGGAGTTTAATTTCATTCCTATGACTTGACTATTCTCGCAGATTCAATTCAATAACCTAGCAAGCAACTAAAATTCACGTTAAATTCTTTTTGTGAAAATTAATTATAGTGACTACATTCTATTCTGAATACCTGACGTTGTCAGCGGCACGGTGGCATGTAAATATAGTAAGCTACCTTGTGTAGAACAACTTTGGTGTAAATAAGCTTTCTGATTTAAGTGTTATAGAACCAGTAATGGATGAACAGGGCAACTCTAGACAAGACAAATGTATGAACAGGGCAATATGATTTTCTAAGCTTCCTGGTATTTTCATACACGAAAAATTTGTCATTTGGCAGTGACATAATTATTTCACTGCCATGGGGAGAGCTTTCCGACTGAGGCGATGTTTCGGTGTCGAGTGGGATATAAGTCGCCTGACATAGCAACAGGCATACCGGGGAATTTTTTTCCTTTCGAGTATCCAATTCTTTTTTATATCTCAAATAGCTTTTTTTCCAAAATATACAGTTTGATATTTATGTGATTACATCGCATTAGGATTCCTATATTCTGCATTACACGTTGTGTAGGGATGGCTGAAACAGATAGTGACTTTGGAAGATGCGGTTGAGGAATGTGTTGGCGAAATCCTTGATGAAAATGATTCTAAATTTAAAATAAGTTCATTATGACTCTTTATGTTATCGTTGGCATTTACTGAGTTTAGATATTCCTAGTAGTCAAAGTCCATACTTCAGTTCCGATTTCTTAGCTTAGCTTGAGCTCCATGAGTTCAGGCAATGTCAAGGCCTTTCAAAACATTGCAAAAGAAAAAGGAGTAAACTCGCGAAGTTGCTTGCTAAAGCAAAGTTATATTCAATGTGGATGAGATTAGAAATATGACAGAGGATTGGAGACACTTCTCTAGACCTTAAATTACAGATGAATTGATAAGGAACTCGTTCCAAGGCAGCTCTGGTGAATAATGCCTTCTACGCATGTCACTGCGGAACCGCCAATAGAAGGACTTGTACTGAACTAGACGAATCCTGAAACTTTGAATTACATCTGTAGCTGATTATCAAACTTCTAATGGTGGGCATGGTAATTGAGGACACTTCAAGTATTCCCTCTAGTTGCAATGTGTTTCACTAGCAGACATAACAAATGTGGCTTAATGGAGAACAAAATTAATAAGAATATCCTCATGGACTAAGAGAATTTGAAAATCTGATCCTTAAAAGCAGTTAGCTGCCATTTTAGCTTCGTTTCAGTTTTGGTATAGATTAATTTACAAGATATCAATTTTGTTAAATGGCTCTCTGGCAATGGTACATTTTGAAGGGGGTAATTTGCCACAGGCTTTGTGATTCTTTCTGATTTAAAATAGAACTCCTTCCCGCACTTTTTTTCTCAAAAAGGGCGATGTAAAAGCCATTATAATAATCAATTATGAGATTTGAACTCGGCGTTGTTATCTTTCTGAGCCAATAAATGTGACATGATTCTCGAAAATTTCTTCATATACATCATTGAATTTGCTATTTCACAAGATTCTATTCTCGGTGATATCTTGGTATGACGGGAGGATGTTGAGAAAAAAGCAAGCTACATAATAAATGCGATCAGAGAGAATATTTGATGATGATGCTAATTCAGCTCTCAGAAGAGCTGAATTTCAATATGCCAGAGGTATATTGTGGCTTTAGTCCTAAGATTTGTAATTGAGCTTTTTGATTGCTTATATCTGCCTCCTGAGCTTTGGTTTCCTTTCCGCTTTTCTCTGCTTGAAGTAAAACTATCCTGTCAAACACAGCATGCTCCTCCTAGTGCTCGCAAAAACTGCCTTATGTGACAGGGTCATCGATGTGAGACTGTATCTGGATTTGCTGGGGAGGCTTTCGAGCATATCCCTATAACAGGTCAAGATATCAAGGTTAGGGTGGAAGTTGATGGATCTAAGCTAGCTAAACGTGACCGCCAGGATTAGGAGGAGCCTGTGTCAAGTTTACAGAATTGAGGTACAAATCTTTGGGGAGTGGTCATGCTTATATTGGTAATCTACTGCCTTATGGAGTAATATCTCTCTGATGTCTATCTCTGCCATGGGTTCTAGCAGGAAATGCCAGAAAGGTTAGTGCTGTTAGATTTGAACGGCCGGACAAGAACGAGGAGATGTCGCAGAGTAAGGGACGTAACTCGGCCGGTCCCCAAAATCATTAGAAGGAAATGGGAACTGTAATGAGGACATGCGGAGTCGCCGCACTAATCAGCATCCTTTTTTACAAAAACAGAAGGCTTTGTCACTTGGATAAATATTCAAGCAGTAAACATGAAGATGACTGGAAAAACTAAGCCAATTGTAGCATCGTTACTTCTTGAACATGGTAAGATGCAGTAGAGAAGGATCAATAAGTGAATGAGAAGATGGGTTTTGAAGATCAATCAACTATAAGTTATTTCCACAATGCAGGGAAGCTGTGATATCTGAATCTTCAGGGGCAAATTTTCAGTGATAAATTTATCTAGGAGCATCCATTAGCCTATATTGGAATGCGAATAATCCGATAACTGGCATTCTTGCTCCTCAAGTGTTGTCAGAGATAGAAGACTAGAAAAGGCCTCGACTTGGGGGAACAACTAAAGAAAATATGGTCAGCTTTCGGGAAAACATTTCAAATGTTTCAAAAAACAGGGTATCGGTCAACTCGGCACTAAGCCACCAGAAGGCTGCAAGAGTTGCCTCGTACATGGGTAGAGCGGTTATAAATGGTCTGCTTGGAAGAAGGGATATTTACTAGTGAATTGATGCAAATCCTCATGAAGGATTCAGTGACATTGCCTTAAGAATAAACATATTCGTGAGCAATACAGGTCTTTGAACTCAAACTAAATGTATAACATGAATAAACTAGCACGAATGTCTGCTCCACCGTTGTTGCCGCCTTGGGTAACTGATCCGATGACAGAATTTTTTGGGCCAAGTCCAAGGTCCGCACGTGGGGACATCGATATAGCGTTAGCCTCTCCCTCAACTGACTGTTTCACTAAAAGATTTAGAAATGGGAAATTTTGATTTGAAACTAAAAAGAAAAGGAAAATTATTAAGGAACTCGGATTTGGCTAGTTCCTACTGATATCTATTACCTTTCTAAATTTGTTTTACTTGAACTCTTTTTAAACTTTAGTAGTGCGCATGTGACCCATGGTCATAAAAATTGCAAATACTGGTGTCAAAATGCTTGTTCAGAATTTGGAGTCGAGGAAACTTGAACTTGATCCGATAGATATGTCTGTTGTTTTGCCTAGTTCCTTCACAAATTTGTCATCCTCTTTTATGCTTTTCAGTGTAGATATGTGCAATTTACAAGGGAAACTTCCGCTCGACATTTTCCGCTTGCCAAAATATCACCGATTCTTTTCTAAAATCTAACTGGAGCAAGTCTTCTGAATCCATAACCCTCTCATCTACAAGCGTCACAGGCAAAGTAGTTGATTCATCTGATGAATTGGAGAATTTGAAAACCCTCTATCTCAGTAACTACATATCAATGGGATCAATTGCCTCATCGCTTGTGAACTTACCAAAATTAACTAGATTTGACCTCTCAGCAATGAATCAACTCGTCATATCCTGTCATTCGTTTGAAAGTAGGAATGACTCATACATTTAGAGGTGATTTCACAGGTGTTTTAGACTTCAAAATCGTTTCAACACTGAAAAATCTATAAATCCTTAGACTGAGTTAAATCTAGCTTACGACGGTATGATAATGCATTTTCAAAGCATGAGACCTTGGAGTTTTCTCTTGTAATGTGAACAAATTTCCATATTTTTCTGAACTCTTCACAAAGCTAGAACGATTTTATATGGGAATCCAATCCCATTTGAATGTCGCCTTCGGTGAAAGAACTCGGAAATATGATATATGCTTGGCAATCTAAACTCCAATTAAAAGGAATTGGCAGAGTGAATAAGATGATCTGAGATCTTATGTTTCGACTCTTGCATCTGATTGCACTGGTGACAATCTTTCAATTCACACCTGAAAAATGGCATTAAGATGCCGCTCTGTTCATTTTATCAATGAGAACTCACCACATCACTTACTATACGAATTCTAGTAAGCTCCTTTTGAGCATGCCCAGCTATTCTCTCTAGCCCAGTTGCTGGTTTTGGATTTGCATTCATCAACTTGTCCAGACCATGACCCACATTTTCTGCAACTGTACTTTTCTTGGGTCCGTCGTCTCACGACTCATTTTTTTTTATTTTCGATGAATGGAGTTCAGAAACTTCAAAGAAAAAGAAAAATCAAAGTGCAAAGCTTTGATTGAGTGGTGACCCACCTCTATCTATCGATGGAGAGAGACATGTTAGCGTCGGCAGATCAGCGATTGGGGGACAAGGTGTGATCAGATTAGGCGCAGTTTGACTTACTTTTGTTTACTCGACCTCGATTGATTATAACCACCTGCCGCCTCGTGCCGAGACAATGGGCCTCATACCAGTCAAAGCCTACAAGCTTACAGATAGGGGCATGGCGGCTACCAGTAACCCTCATCAATAATATTAGACACGCGACAATAAAAATGCCGCCAGAGCACTAATTAAGGTAATTAAAAACAATAGGGAAAAAACCACCAAAAATCCCAAACTTTGCCTAGAGTGATAAATTTACCCCAAATTTTTTTATAACATAAAAAAAAATCCCGAAATTTGCTAATCATGATATATTTACTTTAAACTTTTTTTGTGACAAAAAAAACCATAAACTTTCATTTGTGTGACACATTTACTCTAAATTATAAGGCATTTTCATCCTTTTATTTTTAAAAAGAAAATTCTTTTTTTTCTTTTTTTCTTTTTTTCTTCTTCTTCTTTCTTCCCTCCGCCGGCCATGGCGAAGCCGGTGGAGGGAAGCCGACGTCCAACAAGGGCCGCCCGACGTCGGCGAGGGCAGCCCTCACCAAACGCCAGCTTCCCTTTGCCATGGCCGGCGGAGGGAAGAGAAAAGAAAAAAAGAAAAAAAAAAAGAAAAAGGGAAAATAGAAAGAATAAGACAAAAATGCCCTTAATTGGGAAATTGTGTCAGTTTGTAAAGTTGGAGGTTTTTCATGTCACAAAAAAAAAGTTTGAGATAAATTTGTCACTTTGGGTAAAGTTTGGGATTTTTTGTGATCTTTTCCCAAAATAGTAAGAATGTTTATAAAGCCCCTCTACCAAGGATTCAAGAAGTACCCATGTGTCCTCACCAAGAAGCAAATGTCTAATGACACCACTAGGTCGCCCCGCCTGTCCAACAAATATATAGTTGGTGGGCTGACAGGACTGCATTTTTTATTTTGACGCGGCAGTGCCCGCACATTTTAGTTCTCAATTCCTCCTGAATCTTTGTCTTCCATAGGAGGAAGGAGTACTCTCTAATTTTTTAACATCTAAGGGATGTCAAATCTGCACAAGGCCTCAGACGAAGTAGTTTTCGGTCTTACTTAGGACCAAATTAGAACTCTACTAGCCGCCTCATGCGGAAATATGGGCCTCAAACCAGTCAGAGCCTTCAAGCTTACAAGTAGCGGGCATAGCGGTTACCTGTAAACCTCATCAATCAAATTTGACATATGGCAATAAAAATGCCACCAGATCACTGATTAAGACAATTAAAAATAGCATGGATGTTTATCAAGACCCTCTTTTGGTACTCCTGATGCTGGAAAGCGTGCACGTTTGATCTCACGAAACTTGCCGATACATCGAATAGAAAAAGTAACATTTCCGTAATATACCTAACTAACAGGCCAGTAGAATCATATCCCTAAACTCGTATGTGAAAGGAAAGACGAGAGACTTCTGAAATACTTGATAAAGGTAAGAGGTTTAATAATTACTTGCCAATCGTCTAGCTGTCGTCATTGTAATTTTGTCCATCTATATTTATTTGCAGCCATAGTATGTTCCAAGTATATGCAATGGGAAGTTTGAGGTTGAAATGGATATTGAATTTGCTTAATTAATCGTATATACTACAGCACTAACATCTAATGTCATTTTTCAACCACTTTACCCTTCATAATTAATAGAGACATTCTTTCGACAAATATCTAAGCTAGCAGCTTCAACAAGATTTGACACTTAGCCACTTAAAACAAGTTCAAAACCAATATGAATTCATAAAGCACCACAAATCTGACCAAACCCCACGAGCTATTTTCATCGGAGGACAGAAGATTCAACTGACAATGAAATCAATTCGTTCTTAATTGATCTCGCCATCCGCCGTGTTATGTGCACAACCCGTTTTCTAAGGGTCCCGGAGCTGCCAAAGTGGAGAAACATGCTTCGCGGTTTGAAATGCTGGAGCTGGTAAAGCTGACCATCATCGTCATCCGATGGCTAAATGCAGGAGGAAAGTGATATTTGCGGTTCATTGCTGGGAAAGGTTTCATTCACCGCTTACGTCACTCCTTTGACCTCGGACATGTTTATTCCAGATAAGACTCATTCCAGCCATTAATTAATCTGAGGTTTTTTTTTTTTTTTTTTTTTTTTTTGGTCGTCTCTCCTACTCTATTCCTACTCTACACTCACTCGCATTCTTGTCGCGCCGCTTGCTTTGCGGGCGTGGGAGTCGCAACCCACTCTCAAAACTTACGCGTCCCTATCCCCATCCCCCGAGAAGGTGGGGATTTGAACCTCACCTCCCCCTTCCATGTTGGAAGGGTGGCCATTGGGGCGAACCCCCAGTGGTTAATTAATCTGAGGTTGAGTGCTTGTTTTCGGGTGAGACCAATGTCTTGGGAGTTTATCTAATTCCAAGTTAAATAATTGGCAGTTGAACCCAGAACGGACCATAATAATTAACTTCGGTAACTAAGCAAAGTAGTTGAACCAAGTCGGAGATAAATTCCTATACCTCAAATCTTCTCATTGGCAACTCATCGTGGGGGCCAACACAACATATACGCCATGGAAATTGAGGTTGTTTCGTATAGTCAGCCGATTTAAAGAATTTTGATTACAAGGTTGACAGGGTTACTTGGCTTTTCCGTCTGGGCAATGGAAAGTGTTCCTTGCTTGTCAACAGAAAGACTTCTTCAATTTGCGTCCAATCGATTGCGGGCATCATTAGCTCATGGAAGTCCTTTTGCCAATGAACGTGTAGGGGCCAAATCAAAATATATGTCCTCAGTTTCGGTCTTGTGCACGCTTCTTTTTCTTTTTTCTTTTTTCTTTTTTTTGCTGGTGCTTGAGGACTGGATCGATTGTGGAGGGAAGAAAATGATTTGGAGGCGATGAAATCTCTCCCGATGATATGATTTTCGTCTGAATCATCGCCGCATACTTTGCTTGGAATCAATGAACTCTTGACAAAAAAGAATTGATCATTGTCGGTGAGTTCACATCCAAAAGCTTGTAATATAATGATTATTGAACGTCAGATATGTTACGAAATCGCACGTCGATTCCAGAAAAATAACACTCGCAAACAATTCTCCAGACAGAATATAGTAATAAAAGAGCAGAATCAGATGAACACGCCAGAAAATTTGTTATCGAAGTTCACCCAAACCTGGGCTACGTCTCCGCGCAGAGGCACTCTGCGAATCCACTAGACTTCGAAAAAGTTGGAATACAACGACGATCTTCTCAAGATCGGGGTACAAAGAGATTGAGAACTCTCATCAAGAAAAACTCACTTTTTTTCTTCTCTCTTTTTCTTGCCTCTCTATTTCCTTTTTCGGCGTCGTGACGGCTAGGGTTTTGCCATCGCTAATATATAGGTACCACTTTTAACCTAAAAGGAAATCTAATAGAAAGACAAAAAGCCCCTAAAAACAAATATTTGGCTTTATCTATAACAATCTCCCACTTGAAGACAAATATACCCAAGCACCAAGCAACTTTGCATCCATCTTCTTCAAAAAATAGTAGTTGTGAAACTTGTGCCTCTGCGATACTCCTCATCAATCAACATGGAGTAATACCAATGGTAGTAGTACAGAAAATATGCTTCTCTCTGTCTACTACCTTGGTCATCATGTCAGCTGGATTCTTCGAGCCATCAATCTTTTGTAGCTTTAATTCATTATCTTTCAATGCTGACTGATAAAGTGATAACGCTTCTTGATATGTCTAGTCCTTGAGTGATAAGCTGCATTCTTTGCTAAGTGCACTTTGCACTTTGACTATCACTCCACAAAGTACGACTTGGCTGTTTTCGATGTAACTCCTCCATATAATCTTGTAACCACATGATTTCCTTGGAGGCTTCTGTAATCGCTACATATTCTGCCTCTGTTGTCGATAAAGCAACTACTTTTTGTAGTTGAGATACCCAACTCACTGCTGTACCTGCAACTATAAAGACATATCCAAAGGGTACTCTTACCACTATCTCGATCACCCGAATGATCTCGCATCTACATAACCCCGCAACTTTAGAGATGTACCACTATAACAAAGTGAGTAATTGGAAGTACCTGCTAGATATCTCAATATCCATTTAACGCATTCCAATGCTCTCTACAGGGTTCTCGCATATATCGACTCACAACTCCCACTTTGCTTGTGCAATGTCCGGTCTCGTGCTCACCATGGCATACATCAAACTCCCCACTTTGCTGATGCATATGGAACTACCGCCATCTCATCTTTCAAAGCCCGAGTGCTTGGACACATATCCTTGGAAAGTTTGAAGTGATTCGCTAAAGGAGTTGCAACCGGTTTTGCCTTGTCCATGTTAAATTTCTTTAACACCTTGTTCACATAGTCTTCTGCGACAACCATAATTTCTTATTTTTCCTGTCTCTAATGATTTTCATGCCTAAAATATTCTTGGCCTCTCCCAAGTCTTTCATAGCAAACCGTGATGATAACATCTTTTTCACTTCTACGATTCTCTTCATATTGGAACTAGCCACCAGCATGTCATCCACATATAAAGATAAATACACAATGTCACCATCATCATATTTGCGAAAATAAACACAATGATCAGACTCACGGTGTGTAAATCCTTTTCTTGCATGAAACCATCAAATTTTAAGTACCATTGTCGCGGAGCTTGTTTCAAGCCATACAAGCTTTTCTTCAAGCGACATACCATGTGCTCCTTACCTTTGACTTCAAAACTCTTAGGTTGTGCCATGTATAATTCTTCATCTAAGTCACCATGTAAAAACGCTGTTTTTACGTCTAACTGCTCAAGATAAAGATCCTCCACTGCAACTATACTTAGCAAAACTCTAATTGATGTCATTTTCACTACAGGTGAAAATATCTCGGAGTAGTCGATCCCTTCTTTTTGAGAAAAGCCCTTAACTACAAGTCTCGCCTTGTATCTAATACTACCATCTGCTTCATTCTTAATCCTGTACACCCATTTGTTTAATAAAGCTTTTTTACACAGGGCAACTTGGTCAACTCCCAAGTTTTGTTACGAAGCAACGAGCTCATCTCGTCTTTCATAGCACACTCCCACCGCAAGTGAGACGTGTCTGCCTTTGCCTCATTGTAAGTTTCCGGTTCTCCCGAATCGTATATAAGACATGACTTAGAACAAAGATTAGGCGATGGATCAAAAATTACCTTTGGCTTTCTCACACGTGTAGACCTTCTCAAGACAGTACTTCAAGGTCATTCGTTTGTTCCGAATCACCGCGTTCTTCTTGAACTACCTCTTCACGATAATAGGCTCATCTTGAACCTCTCTTTCAGGTGAACTTTGATCTACCGGAAACATCTTCACGGGCATTGTGTCTAATTCAACATATTCGATTGTACTACCTTCTCATGCTCTATCTCTGTCTGACGATCCTTGTACATCTTTTCTTCATGGAATACCACATTGCGACTGCGGATAACTTTATTATTCTCATAATCCCAAAGTCTATAACCATACTCGTCGCCACCGTATCCGATAAAGACGCACTGGGACTTAGCATCAAGCTTTTTCCTATCCTCCCCGTCAATCAAAGCATATGCAATACAACCAAACACCTTTAAATGTGAATAATTAATCTTCTTACCCGACCACCGCTCCCGTGGTATTTCTCCATCCAACGCACTAGATGGACTTCGTTGATAAGATAAACAGCTGCATCAACCGTGGCAGCCCATAAGTGTAGCGGGAGAGCCGCGTGTAGTCTCATGCATCTCGCACGTTCTAGAATAGTCCTGTTCATTCTTTCAGCTACACCGTTCTCTTGAGGAGTTCTAGGAACAGTCTTTAGCCCGTGTATGCCTTCTCGACTCGAGATAATTTGCAAATTCTTTACTTGTGTATTCACCACCATTATCGATTTCAAAGCTTTAATCGATAACCTTGTTTCTTTTCTACCATAGTCTTCCACATCCCGAACATCCCGAATACTTCTGATTTTTCTTTAAGAGCATAGACCCAAGTCTTTCTTGTTGCATCATCAATGAAGGTGACAAAATATCTCTTACCACCATAAGAGAGTTCCCGAGCGAGTCCCCATACATCGGTATGAACCAACTCTAGCTTCGGCCTTTATTTTGTTGCCCATTCAATTAAAAACTAACAGCCTTACATTTTTCCATAAATGCAACTCTCACAAAAATCTAACTCAACTTTTTGTAAACCCGGAAGTAATTTCCTCGAGTGTAATTGCTTTACACCTTTTCACCAAGATGTCCCAAACGATAATGCCAAAGAGTAGATAAATTACTCGTAGCCATTGTAGTTGCAACTATATCACTGATATCGTCTCCTTGGAGAAGGTAAAGTGTACCTGTACGCTTTCCCTTTGCTACTACTCTTATCCCTGAGGTTATCTTCCACTCTCCACAACCAAAGGTTATTACCAAACCTTCTTGGTCAAGTTTACTTGGTTGAAATCAGATTTTTCTTTAATTCTGGAATATGCCTAGTTTCACGCAAAACTAGATGTCCTCCACCCGAGATGTTCACGATCACGGTTCCTTTCCCAACAATTGGACACATGTGGCCGTTTCCCACAACCACTTGTCCAAAATCTCCACTAGCATAATCATCAAATATGTCTCTTTGCGAGGTGCAATGAAAAGAAGCGCCAGAATCAATAAACCATTTATCTCGTTGTCAAATCAAACCCCGTAGACAAACACAAGTTATCTAGCAAAGATTTATCGCTAACTACATTAGCACCTTGATTCTCATCTTGCTGCTTCTTTTTGTAGGCTTCACATTGAAACCTCCGGTGTCCGGTTTTGTGACAAAACCAACACTCATCTTTTGCAACCCGTCTCTTACCCCTTGATTGTGATCTCGCCACGACCGCTGAAATTTCCTCTACTTTTACTTCTTCCACGGTTCTCCACTTTGCAAGTGCCGTTGAAGATGTAGATGCAAAAGATTATCTCCACCTGAGACTTTCCTTCGCATCTCTTCATCCATGATACTACTCACAGCATCATCAAGAGTTAAATCATCCTTCATGGTGCTCGAAATTCCCTGCACTGCGGTATTGTAGCTTTCTGGAAGAGAACATAAAAATAATAAAGCTTGAAGCTTCATATCTAAATTTATGCCTGCGGATTCTAATTGACCCGTGACCTGCGTGAAACTATTAATATGCTCTGCCACAGAATCTCTATCGATAACTTCATATTAACCAGTTTCTTCAAAGAAAAAATACCTGATTTGATGTGGATGGCTTCTCAAAAATATTTGTTAGAATATCCATGGCTTCTTTTGCAGTTTTTGCTTTCGCGATGTGGTACCCTGTCTTTTCGTCAACCCTAGACGAATCGCACCTAACGCCTTTCGATCAAGAATTTTCCATCCGGCCTGCTCGGGATCCACTTCCGCCATCTCGGGTTTCCAACCCTCAAGTGGTGCATAGAGATCTTTTTGATAAAGATAATCCTCTATTTGTAGTTTCCACCATCCGAAATCCTCTCCATTGAACTTATCGATTCTGATTTTATCTTCCGCCATCCTGTTTGCTTTCAATCGAACGTCACCGAAAACCCTCAATGTTCTCGATTAGCCAACCCAAGCTCGATACCGGTTGTTACGAAATCGCACGTCGATTCCAGAAAAATAACACTCGCAAACAATTCTCCGGACGAGAATATAGTAATAAAAGAGCGGAATCGGATGAACACGCCAGAAAATTTGTTATCGAAATTCACCCAAACTGGGCTACGTCTCCGCGCGAGAGGCACTTTGCGAATCCACTAGACTTCGAAAAAAAGTTGGAATACAACGACGATCTTCTCTCAAGATCGGGGTACAAAGAGATTGAGAACTCTCATCAAGAAAAAAACTCACTTTTTCTTCTCTCTTTTTCTTGCCTCTCTATTTCCTTTTTCGGCGTCGTGACGGCTAGGGTTTTGCCATCGCTAATATATAGGTACCACTTTTAACCTAAAAGGAAATCTAATAGAAAGACAAAAAAGCCCCTAAAAACAAATATTTGGCTTTATCTATAACAAGATATGTGTCTAGTTGCCGCGCTATCCATGTATGTGATGTCGTGCTGGTAAGTGAGTCCAGTGTGACCTTAAGCCAGTGCAATACGTTTTAAAGTCATGACTAAAGTGAATGATATCGTGTTGCCAAAAAACCCGAGCAAGGACCGACTACTAAATTATTCCGGTAAAGGGCGCAAAGAATTGAGTCTCGTGTATATTTCACGCTTAGGGGATGAAATCTAGGGTCACACTTAGATTCAGCCCACCCTTGTGCGAGCAAGATTGCGAGCCCAAATCCTTAATCTTGTTATTACGAAGTCCATGAAGTAAACTCACTAGTAAAGAGAGAAACAGAGAGCTTTCCAAGCAATGCGTCGACAAAGAGATGCCGAGAAAATGAGTCTCTAATCTCGCATCATCCATTTTTTCACTGTTGTACTGGCCAATAAGTCTCACCCGATTTCAAACTAGCCCGGCACATTTTAAAGTCGTACAAGCATGGATAAGTTGCGACAACTCGAGGATTTCATTGGATGGTTATTATCATCTTAGACTCTCCCTCGAGATGTTTGATGCAAGATGACTCAGGTTGCACCCGAAATAAAATCACCCACCAAAAAATAGTGTGTCCACGTATGAATCGCCTAATTATAACCACGGAAGTCAGACTCAGGCATGTGGTGATTAGGATCAGAATTTAATATGGATAAATACGCACATTGAAGAACCAAACTATGTTTGTCTATGTAGGGAATAAATCTGACATCTATGCAGTAAATCGCAAAAAGCGACAAAAGTTATTGTAGGCGTTTAAATCATTAGATGTGTATTTTGGGACAATAAGTTGGTGCAAAACTATGCGAAGGAATACCACTCAACACGTCATATTTCTATCAATCAGTAGCTCATTTGCTGTGGAATAGTTATGTTTTTTAAGATGCAATACTCATTAGCAAGCATGTATAGAGACTTTTTGGCTACTAGCACGGAGTTGGGACTATGGTAATAAATTTGCCAGCCTTACACCTTTGGATTACAGGTATTAAAGAGTAGTTAGGGTCAGTCTAAACAGTGTCAAGCAAACGCGCAACTCTGATGATAACGTTTAGAAGAGCCATTAATGCTGGTCAGCCACCCTATTATTTTATAAATAAATAAATAAAAGTCATGTGCAAATAAAATAATTAGTGTGAATGTATGAGGAAGAGACGTGGGGAACACTGTGAATTTTGTGGATATTTATATAACTATTTCCCTCCGGTTACCACTTAATGCAATGAAAAATATCTTTCTGCCGAAACAATGCGAACAAATTTCCAATGTGGATTTAGCGGCCGAAACATGTGTGCAAGTAATACTATCCCGGATTGGGCTAAGCAAAGTCTTGAGTGCTGCGGTGGATTTTATCCACACCAGAGCAGATCCACGTCTTTCTTTTTAGTAGGGTCTCTTAGGACAACGACTAAAGATTGCACGAGCTTAGGCAAATTTGTTTTGTTTCGTGAAGGAAAAAACTTGCCGCTACCACCCATCGTTGCAGCGTGGATGGTAGGGCTGCTGGACTCCACGATGGAGGTCCCAGTTTCGAAGCCCCTACGAAGCAGGGAGGCTGAAGCGTTACGTGGTGCCTTGCCTGGGTGCGTGGGTGGTGGTTTCTGCGTGCCTCCCGGGGTTTACTCCCCCTGTTGCCGACCGTGCGGCGGGTGCGGCGGGTTCCCCGGTCATCAAAAAAAAAAAAAAAAAAAAAAACTTGCCGCTCTCTAACAAAAAAATAAGACAGGACTCGATTATTTGGCAGTATCATAGTGGCCATGGCCACAAGCCTAGATCTCGAGTTCAAGCCACAATGACCGCAAGCTGGAGATTTGGCGAGCTACAAGCCGTGGCGGCCATGACATCGAGCCCAAGGGCCATGCCAACCGCGGTCACCTATTTCTAGTGAAGATCAGAATGCATGATTAAGTGTTTGGCCCATGCCATATGTTTCGAAGATAATTGTCAAAAAATTCTAAACCCATCATTTGGCAGCCAATTCATTTCTAAATTTTTTAATTTGGCATATTTAGTTTTAAACCTTTTGAAATTTTTTTTATATAATTATTTCAATCAATTTTAGCCAGAAACCACTGAATTGTAATCTAGTTTGTAGCCATTGTCCTAACCGGCATTGCAATGGACAATTTATTCCATTTTTTAAAATTTTCTAATCTATTTCTTTCCCTTGCCTTTGTCTATGCCCAATGATCAATGGAGAGGAAATAGGGAAAAATATTTATTAAAAAATCAGAAAATTTAAATAAATAAATAAATAAAAGTCCATGTTAGCATTGCCCGTGCCATAAATGATGGTTGGCAATGATTAAACCACCATATCAATGATTTCCAATCAAAATTAGTTATATTAACAGGTCGCATGACTAAATTGACCAAATTAAAAAAGAAAAAAAAATGTAGAATTGATTTGACCTTTGTATAATAGGTTTAGGACTTTTTAGATAACTTTTCCTATGTTTTGCCATGGTTGCAGTGTGTGGATAGGTCTAATTTTAGATTCTCTCTTTCATATTTTTGCTTTTTGCATAATGTGACTACATAACAAATTTAAACAAATCATAAGACGACCCGAGTACGCTAACGCTTCAATCAACAGTAAGCTGAAGTAGGTTGACCGAACAACGAAGAAAAGAGTACAACGAAAGGACTAACACGAAGTACTTTAAAAAGTAGAGAGAGGCTTTTGAAGGAAAGAAAATATTAGAAACAAATGAAGGGACTAATTCGATTTTTTGGAGAAAAATCCGGGGACCACGATACGATTAACCCAAAGAAGCGCCGAGGCCGAAGATCTCATACTAGTTTACATTTTCCTATTTTAATCGTAACTCTAATCTTTCCATTATCGCAGGGTTCCCTTTCGCCAGGGAAGGAGACCCACCATAGTTTAGATTAGACTGCTGAGTAAAAGAAAAACTATATACGCAAAGCCCGGTCAGCGCTCACCCTTAACCTTCTTCTTCTTCTTCTTCTTCTTCTTCTTCTTCTTCTTCTTCTTCTTCTTCTTCTTCTTCTTCTTCTTCTTCTTCTTCTTCAGTTAATCTCCATTTTTCTGACACTATCAATGGCGCGGCTCGCCCTGCTGGTTACTCTGCTACCTTTCGTAGTCTCTCCTCCATTGGTACCAGGTCATTACTAACTCCGAGCAATGCCTGAGCTCTCCCCCCTTTCGTAGTCTCTCCTCAATTGTCACTCGGATAAACATGCAAGTGATAAACATGAAGATGACTGGAAGAACTAGTCAACTGTAGCATTGTTACTTCCTCTTGAACATGATAAGATGCAGTAGAAAAGGATCAATAAATGAATGAGAATGGGTTTCGAAGATCAATCAACTATAAGCTATTTCCACAATGAGGAAAGCCGTAATATCTGAATCTTCATAGGCATCTGTGAGCATCCATTAGCCTATATTGGATTGCAAATGACACGACAACTGGCATGCTTGCTCCTCAAGTGTGGTCGGAGACAGAAGACTATCAAAGGCCTTGACGCAGGGGAACGACTGAGAAAATAAGGTCAGCTTGGGAAAAACATTTCAAACGGTTCAGAGAACGGGGTATGCTTGTAAATGGTCTGCTTGGAAGAAGGGAAATTTACTGGTGAACTGATGCAAAACCTCATGAAAGATTCAGTGACATTGCCTTGAGACTAAACATATTCGTAAGCAAAGCAGATCTTTGAACTGAAACTGATCCAAGGCCCGCATGTGGGGACATCGATATAGCGTTAGTTAACGAGTTGAGCCTCTCCCTCAACTGACTGTTTCGCTAAAAGATTTAGAAATGGAGAGGTTTGATTTGAAACCAATGAGAAAAGGAAAATTATTAAGGAACTTGGATTTGGCTAGTTCCTATTAAAATTTATCACCTTTCTAAACTAGTTTTACTTGAACTCTTTTTAGACTTTAGTGGTGCGTATGTGACCCACGACCATAAGATTGTAAATATAGATTTCAATATGCTTGTTCAGAACTTGACAGAGTTGAGGGAACTTGAATTTGATCCGATTGATCTGTCTGTTGTTCCGCCTAGTTCCTTCGCGAATTTATCATCCTCCGTTATGTTTTTCAGTGTATCTATGTGCGATTTACAAGAAGAACTTCCCGCTCAACATTTTTCACTTGCCAAAATACTACCATTTCTTTTCTAAAATCTAACTAAAGCAAGTCTCATGAATCCATAACCCTCTCATTTACAAGCATTATAGGCAAAATAGTTTATTCAACCGATAAATTGGAGAATTTAAAAACCCTCTATCTCAATAACTGCGTATCAATGGGATCAATTGCCTCGTTGCTTGTGAACTTACCAAAATTAACCAGATTCAACCTCTCAGCAATGAATCAACTCGTCATATCCTGTCATTCATTTGAAAGCGGGAATGACTCATGCATTTAGAGGCGATTTCACTGGTGTTTTAGACTTCAAAATCATTTCAACACTGAAAAATCTGCTAATTTTTAAACTTAAGGTAGAGTTAAATCTAGCTTACAACAATACAATTATACATTTCTAGAGCGTGAGACTTTGGCATTGTCTTCTTGCAACCTGAACAATTTTCCATATTTTTCTGAACTCTTCACAAAGCTAGAACGCTTTTACATAGGAATCCAATCCCGTTTGAATGTCGCCTTCGGTGAAAGAACTCGGAAATATGTTATATGCTTGGCAATCGAAACCCCCACTAAAAGGAATAGGCAGAGTGGATAAGATGATCCGAGACCTTATGTCTATAGTCTCGCATTTGATTGCCCTGGTGGCAATATCTAAATTCACGCCTGAAAAATGACATTAAGACGCCCTCAGGTTATAACAACGAAAGTAAACATGCAGTTGTCTCTGATTAGGTCTTCAAAAGAATTGTTTCAGTACAAATCGAGCCGCTCTATTCATTTCGTCGATGTGAACCTACCACAACACTCACTGTACAAATTCTAGTAATCTCCTTATGAGAATAATTCTCTGTAGCCCAGTTGCATTCATAAACTTGTCCAGCCATTTCCCACATTTTCTGCAACTCTACTTTTCTTGGGTCCATCTTCTGTAGCAATTGGAGTTCAAGACTTACTTTTGTTATTTTCGATGAGTTGAGGTCAGAAACTTCCAAAAAAAATAGAAGAAAAGAAAACAAGAAGTGTGTAGCCTTGAGTGGTGGCCCATCTCTATCTATACTGTCGGCAGGTCGATGATGGGGGACAAGGTGATAAGATTAGATGAGGCGTATTTTGACTCACTTTTGCTTCCTCGACCTCGATTAATTATAACTATACTTGCCGCCCCGTGCGAAAATAATGGGCCTCAAACCAGTCAAAGCGTTCAACCTTACAAGTAGCGTACATGGCGGTTACCTGTAACACTCATTATTCACATTTGACATGACATTTTTATAAGGATTTTGGTAATAAAAATGCCTCCGAAACACTAATCAAGATGATTAAAAATAGTAAGGATTTTATCAAGACCCTCTTTTGGTACTCCTGATGCTGAACGTGCACGTTTGATTTCATGAAACTTTGCCTATGCATCGAATAGAAGAAGTAACATTTCCGTAATATACCTAACTAACAGGCCAGTAAAATAATATATCTAAACTAGTACGTAAAAGGATAGATGGGAGACTTCTGAAACACTCGATACAAGTTAGAGGTTAATTAATTACCCATGAACTAATTGTTGAAATTAAAAAAAAAAAATCCATCTATAATTATTACAAGTATATGCAATGGGGAAGTTTGAGGTTGAAATGGCCATTGAATTTGCTTAATCAACAGTATGTATTAGTGCACAAACATCTCGTTAGAATATTTAAATAATAAACCATGCATTCACCTAACAGGTTAAATTTTTAAAACAGTGATCCCCACAAATTCTTAACTCGGAATCAGAGTTGAAGATCTTGAATTTGAATATTTTCAAATCCTATTTGCCTCGACAATTAAACTTCCACCATTAGTACCGAGCAAAAGACTATATTATAACAGTTTAAGTTTTTAGAATAGTTGATGATGATACCCACAACTTCTCAACTCATCCAATCTCATTTCTTGAACATTCTTTCAACAAATATTGGCACTTAGCCGTGTGATCCCGACTAGTGTAAGTGCAAGGGGACTCAGGGCAGATCCTCGGTTACCAAAAAAATATATATTGGCACTTAACTTAAAAGAAGTTCAAAACCAATATGAATTCGTAGAGAACGAGAAATCTGACCCAACCCCACGAGCTATTTTCATCGGAGGACAGAATATTCAACTGAAAATGAAATCAATTAGTTCTTAATTGATCTCACCGTCTGCCATGTTATGCGCACAAACCGTCTTCTAAGGGTCCCAAAGCTGCCAAATTGGAGAAACATGCTTCACGGGTTTGAACTCCTCGAGCTGCTAAAGCTGACCATCGTCATCATCCGATGGCTACACCAAGCAGGAAATTGATATTTTTCCGTTCATTGCTGGGAAAGGTTTCATTCACCGCTCCCGTCACTCCTTGGGCGAGCAAGATTTGACCTCGGACATGTTTATTTCAGATGAGACTCATTCCAGCAATTAATTAATGTAAAGTTGGATGGTTGTTGATGGGTGAGACCGATGTCTCGAGAGTTAACCTAATACCAAGTTATAATGAATGGCAGTGGAACCAAGAACAGACCATAATAATTAAAGTAGGTAACTTAGCAAAGTAGTTGAACCAAGTCGGAGCTAAATTCCTATACCTCAAATCTTCTCATTGGCGACTCATCGTGGGGACCAACACAACATAAACGCCATGGAAATTGAGGTTTTTTTTTTTTTTTTTTGGTGACTGAGAACTTTGCCACATGCTTCCGTGCCCGAAAGGCTCTTGAGGACCGGGCCCATATACCTCGGGGAAGACTAGAACAGCAACCCACCGCCATGACTCCCCACTTAAATCGCTAGTAACGCAGGGTTTTGAACTCTCGACTTCAGCAATGAGAGAAGAATTCTCAATCAACCGCGCTACCAATGGATGAGTGGAAATTGAGGTTGTTGCAGTCAGCCGATTTGAAGAATTCTGATTACAAGCTTGACAAGGTTTCTTGGCTTTTCGTATTGGGCAAAGGAACGTGTTCCTTACTTGTCAACAGAAAGACTTCTTCAATTTGCGTGCCAATCGATTGCGGGCATCATTAGCTCATGGAAGTCCTCTTGCCAATCAAACGTGCAGGGCCAAACCAAAATAGATGTCCTCTCAAGTTCGGTCTTGTGCACGCTTCCTCCTTTTCTTTTTCTTCTGGTGCTTGAGGACTGAATCGAGTGTGAAGGGAAGAAAATGATTTGGGGGCGATGAGATCTCTCCTAATGATATGATTATCGTCTGAATCATCGCCTCATACTTTGCTTGGAATCAATGAACTCTTGACAAAAAAGAATTGATCATTGTCGGTGAGTTCACATCTAAAAGCTTGTAATATTATCATGAGTATTGGAAGTCAGATAAGGGTCTAGTCCCCGCACTATCCATGTATGTGATGTCGTGCTGGTATGTGAGTCCAGTGTGATCTCAAGCTGGCATAAGGCGTTTTAAAATCGTGACTACAAGAACGAGCGTACAGGAACGACTACTAAACTATTTTGGCAACGGGCATACGGGAACGGGTCTCGCATATATTTCGTGCCTAGGAGGACAAATTCCATGTTTACACTCGATTTGGCCTGCTCTTGTGCGGGCGAGTCTGCCAGCCCAACTCCTTATTCTCGTTGTTACGGAGTCCGGGGAGTGAACTCACTAGTAGAGAGAAGAAAAGAGAGCTTTCCAAGCAATGCGGGGGCAAACAGAATTGAGGAAAATGCGTCTCTGTTCGCGCATCATCCATTTTTTTCATTGTTGTGATGGCCAATAAGTCTCACCTGATTCCATTATAGCACGTGCGTTTTAAAAGTCGTACAGGCTTGCAGGAGTTGCGACTAACTGAGCATTTCATCGGACGGTCATTATCATCTTAGAATCTCCCTCAAGATGTTTGATGTGGGATGATTCGTTTAACCAGAAATCAAATCACCCATTATCCTTTTTGCCAAAATATAGTGTGTAATCTTGTATGAATGGCGCAATCGTTACCACCGAAGTCAGACTCAGGCATGTGGTGATTAGGATTAGAATTGAATATGGATAAATACGTACATTGAAGTACCAAAATATGGCTGTCTGTGTAGGGAATAGATGTGACATCTATGCGGTAAATTGCAAAAAAGAGAAACGTTATTGTAGGTGTTTGAATCATTATATGTGTATTTTGGGACAGCATGTGACATCTATCAATCGATGAGGTAACATATCATTAGCTTATTTGCCATGGGAAAGTTACGTTTTTGAAGATGCAATGCTCATTAGCAAGTGTCAAATATGTGGAGAAGTACTTTTAATTCTTTCCCCAAACAAAAATTTGAAATTTAGACGAATGAAGGAGTTCCATAAAGTATGCCCGAAAAATAATTCACCTTCCAAGTCATAGTTTGTAATTTAGCATGATCGTGGCATGATTGTCATCTTGAGAGACCGTTCCAATTTCCAAATTTATGTTCCATTCCAAGTCAAGAGATTTGGAGTTTTACTCTTTTGTGATCTCATGCAATCATCGGATGAGATTAGAGCTGAATGTCGAGCTTAATATGTAGTCCAAATTGTAAAAGGGTCAATTGAGTTCTATAAGATAGAATTTAATTCACGTCAGGAATGAACTTTTAAGCTTCTTGTGCCAAGTTATCTAGCTATAACATATCTTGTGTGTAGAGACTCTCTTACTACTAGCACTTGGTTGGGTGGTGATAAATTCACCAGCCTTACACCTTTGGATTAATAGGTATTGAAAAGTAGTAGCTAGGGTTAGTTTAAACATTGTGAAGCGAACGCGCAACTCTGATGATAATGTCTAAAGACTCATCAGTGCTGGTCAGCCACCCTTTTATTTTTATCTTTTTTTTTAATAAAAAAAAGTCATATGCAAATAAAATAATTAGTGTGAATGTATAAGGAAGAGACGTGGGGACACTGAATTATGGGGACATTTATATAACTATTTCCCGATCTCTCCGGTTACCAATTAATGCAAGGAAAAAAATCTTTTTGCCGAAACAATGTGAACTAATTCCGCTGTAGATAAAGTGGCCAAGACATGTATGCACGTAATGCTCGTTTTCCGGATTGGGCTAAGCAAAGTTTGGAGTGCTGCGGCGGATTTTATCAACACCAGAGTGGATCCACGTCATTCTTTTTAGTAGGTTCTTAGGACAACGACTAAGATTGCATGAGCTTAGGCAAATTTGTTTTTTTTTTTTTTTTTCGTGGAAGGAAAATAATGCCACTTCTTGGGTCCGTTCATTTCACAAAAAATATCATGTTTCCGGAAAATGTTTTCCAGAAAGTCATTTTTCAAGAAAATGATTATATATTTTGACGTTCGGCTAAAACTTGAAAATAGAATGGAAAATATTTTCCATTGGTCATTATCTGATTTTTTTAATTACCAAAAAAGTTAAATTTTAATTTTTAAAATTATCTAAAAATATTTATTTTTAATTCTTAATTTTTTTAAAATGAATTTTTAATTCTTTTTAAAATTCTTTTTTCTTTCTTCCTTTTTCTTTTCCTTCCTCCTCCTTCCTCCACTACCGCATGCCTCGACAATGGCCGGTTGCCCGACGATCAACCACGACATTGATTGCTAGATCCGGCGAGCCACGAGCTCGCCTGTGCTAATGAAGCTCGACGACGCCCAATCTAGGGAGCCATGAGCTCACCAGCCTTGATGGAGCTCAAGGTTGCTACATCTAATGAGCCCAAGCTCAGCCGAGGCTAGCGAGCTTGCAAGTCACCAGATTCGAGACCTTAAGCCTTGCCCTCATCAATTATGGCCTTGGGCAAGGCTGGAGTTGGTTTTTGGCCGATTACGGCCGCCTCCATGGTTGACCGATCGACCATCAACCTAGGAAAAAGAAAAGAAATTAAAAACTCAGTTTTTTGAAAAAATAAAATATAAAATATAAAAATAAAACGAAAATGTTTTTGGTGAAAGATTATTAAATAGAAGAAGTTATGGAAAATGTTTTCTATTTTTCAAAAACAGAAAACATCTCCCCACTTTTAAAGGTGTTTTTTCCAATAATGGAAAATGTTTTTCTTCACTAATTTATTTTCCTAAGACAAATACCAAAAAATTCGGAAGACATTTTTACGGAAGTTATTTTTTGTGAAACGAACGGAGCCTTTAACAAAACAAGATGGGACTCAATTAATTGGCGATTATTGACACCTAAATTTTTGTATAAAAAATGGGTTAGTTTTTACCCAAAAATATAAAAATTGCATAACATATAATTTAGGAGAATTTATTTTATTTTATTGGACCAATGGTGACCGTTGATAAGACGTGATATTTTTCACATATTCAGATAATATACATCAAGGGGAGAAAGGAAATTTTTGGATGGAATATCTGAAAAATACAAAAAAAAAGAATATTATGTGGAGCGCATATATTTCAATGATATATTCGCACGAGCAAAATTGGAAACGAAATATACCGCGAAGATCAAATTCCTCCCCTATGAAAAGGGATGCGTGTAAGTCAAAAAGGGGGCTCTTCCTTCGGTTTTTACGAGTTGGAAATTGAAAAACTTTTGTTTGGTGGAAAAGAGAAAAAAAGTCAAAAGGTGCTGAGTGAGGGAGACGTGAAAGGAGAGTGACGTGAGGGACGTCGATCAGCAGGGAAAAAGAAGAAGAAGAAAAAAAAAGCGCGCGACTGTTCATCTTCTTCGGATGGGACCCCCCGACCGCGCCGGCCCCGCGTCCGCACCAGCCACCGCCGGAACCGCCTCCGCCAGCCACCACCGCGCCTCCGCCGCTGTCGCTCCACCACCGCCGCTCTGCCGGCGTCCCGCCAGTCATCGGAAATCCCCCTCACCCGCGAGCTCGCGCCGCGCTGCGTCCCACCTCCGCCGATCTCGCCTCCTGCCATCGCCTCTGAAGCCCGCAGCAGCTGCCGAAACCCCTCGCCGGTGACCTCTACCCGGGACGACCGGAAGCCGAGCTGCTGCACACCCGACTCAGCGCCCCTGCCTGCAGTCAGCACCCCCTGGCGTCGTCGGCAGCACGCGAGCACCGAGCCCGCCCTCCACCCGCGACGCCTCTCCTCCGACGCCCAGCAGATCTGCTCCGGTGCCCAGCAGATCCGCTCCGAGCCTCCTCCGAGCGAAGTTGCCTGCTGCTCCGCCCGTGCCGCTCCGACCAGCGACCCGAAGCCCGCGACCTGCAGCGCCCTTGCCCTGCCGCCGAGCTACCTTCCGTCCGAACACCACCGCCGCTGCCCTTCCCCGACGCCATCAGATCCGGCGGCCTGCACAGCCCCGTCGCCCGCAGCAGCCCGCGCACCGCATCTCACGCCCGAGAGACCCCCTGCTGCCGGCCACCTCCGCTCCGAGCCTCCTCGCCGCGCGCCTGCTGTGCCCTCGCCGGAGTCCCTCGTCGGCGACTCTCATCGCCGGAGCTCCGAACCGGCTGCCTTTGAAAAGAAAAACAAAAGGAAAACAATCAAATTAGGTATTTTTTATTTACTTTATTTTATTGTTATTATTTTTATATTTTGCTTTTTTTAGTAGAATTATTCTTTAATGTATGACTAAAATTCCCAGCATGAAGTAGCCTTTCAAATTAAGGATTAACAATCCAATTTTCGCACTTGAAATCCAACTCGTAATTTCTTGGAAAATCGTCAATCTGATTTTACGCTCCTAATCTTATGCGCGATATATGATTCATAAATTTTTAAATATCAATCTTATCATACTCTATCACCGCCTGCGGTAGCCCAATTGGATAAGTGTTCCTATGATCCTTTGCGAGAGGAGAAGAGTTCGAATCCCGCTGGCCGCACGGAATCTTAAATGCGACATTGAGGTAGTGGGTCATCCACTAGTGTCGCCCCAAGGTTTACTCGTTACCCCAGGCCTGTCGGGCTATCCGTGTTGGTACGGTATGCGGGTTCCCTGGGTTATAAAAAAAAAAAATCTTATCCTACTCTAATTTGTTGAGTGATTTGGGTAGACATTATTTTCGTAAAAAAATCGAAAAAAAAATTGAGATAGATTAAGTTAGTTTTAGAATATTCCATGTCTTAGGATTATCTTGTATATTTAGAATAGGAATTTTATTTCAAATTTTTAAAATCAAAAAAATCAAAAAGTTAAAAAAAAATCAATCAATTTAGGATGCTAGTTTTATTCTAAACAAAAAATTAAATGGCACGTTTAATTATTTGACGATTTTAAATTTCAAATTTTATAAAAACACAAAAAAATATCATGCATATGTCTTATAAAATTAGGGCATTCTTTGCACGTTATTGCATATTAGGATAAAATTGAGTATTTCATTTTAAGTTTATATCGATTTTTTAGATAGATTGCATCTTATATTAGAGATTGTTAAGTTAAGATAATATCTCAGTTTAAATTAGGGTTTAGCCTGATCTAATCATTACTATAAGTTGGATAGAATTTTAATCTAATTAGATAATTTTTGCATTTTTCTAATTTCGAATTTCATGGAAAATACCAAAAATTGCCTTAGAATAAATCAGTTTCATTCTTTAGAATAGACTGTATTTTATTTACATCATATAATTAGGTCATATTGCCATGTCATATCCTTTTATGTTAGATTAGTAGCATGCATTGCATAAAACATGATTCTCATTAAATAAGTGAAAACAAAAAAGAAATTGCGTGGTAATTAGAAATCATATCTAGGATTGTCGATGTGAATTCTGATTTAACACTGCAGATACTTTCATTGTTATGAGGCAAGTCCTACAATTTATACATTGTTTTATCCGGATGTTAAATTGGTGGTTTGCACACATGCATGAACACCTCACATGTTATGGAGATAAATTAAAATTAATTCAAGCTGCTTGTCAAACATTTTGTTCAAAATAAAAGAGAAAGGTACTGAAAGGACTAGGGGTGAGCAGTTCCCGGTTCCGGTTCGGTTCTGTCCGGAACCTAGAACCTACCCTCGCAGTGCATTCCTCAATTTTGGAACCCTAACCTACCCGTCGAGAATCGGGAACTTGGAACCTACCCTGTCACAGGTTCCGGGGTCGGTTCCAAGTTCCAATAGGTTTTTTTTTTTTTTTTCATTTTCGTAATGGGCGTGAATATTCGAAAGCCGAAATAATTCAATAGTTGGCCCTCCATTTTCAATTCCTGTCAATACACAGCAATGTGAATCTTTTACATCCAAATAGACAACTAAATTCATAATTTTCAGTTCCAGTTCATCTCCGAGCGGCGTCTTGCCCCTGTTCAACGGCTTCAAGCTCGCGTCGTTGAGCCCGACCCACTTCGTCCAAGTCCTCCACTACGCCTTACGATCCGTGAGGCACTTCGCGAAAGCCATGGCTCGCGAGATGGAGGCGGCGAACTGGAACCTCGACGATGCCATTTGATTCATCGAGCCGCGAGCGAGGTTTGCGAAGCCCGGCCACCGGCACTTTGCCATCGAATTGTTCGTGGCCAGATCGATCTTCGAGGGCTTCAACTTCCCCAACTTCACACTCGCGAACGAGTTGTCGTCCATCGAGGAGCGCACTCCCCAAGCCTTCTTCGACCAAGTTCAAGAAGCTCAAGTCCGTCAGCCCCCAAGCTTCATCGTGCGGAACCCGGGCTCGCCGTTGGCCAGGTTCGCCAAGGCCAAGTACCTGCAGTTCGTGCACGCGAAGCATAAGATTCTCACGCTACCTTCAGGAGGCCTTGTAAAAGAAACAGCGTGCCAATCAACTATTCAACCCAATGGAACTAGTAAACCCCAACAGAATCGAGTAACAATGCATCTTTCTGCAATCTTCATTTTTTCCAAATTTTGAAATGAAGGTTGAGCAACTGTCAGTGTTGCTCATAGCAATCTGTCACTTGAGCAAAAATGCGGAGGAAAACCTACCGTCTTGTCGAGCTCGAGAACTCGTAGAGCTTGCCCCTCGGGGAGACAATGATGAGTGCAACCTCGGCGTTGCAGAGGACGGAGAGCTCGAAGGCCTTCTTCAGCAACTCGTTCCTGCGCTTTGAGAACATCACCTGCCTGCTCGTGTTGTTCTCTATCCTCTTCATCTGTGTCTTCCCCCTCACCATTTCCCCCCTCCCTCTCTCTGTCTCGCTCTCTCAAGCCACAAAAAACAAGAAAGAGATCGGAAGAAGAAGAAGAAGAAGAAGAGCGGGAACTGATCGACGGTGACGAGCGCTCGATCGAAGCTCCGAATCGGAGTGGCCGCGGAACAGACGGCGTCACGCGGATCAGGTCCCATAAAGCAGGAGATCGGAGATGGCGCTGGGAGGAGGCGCTCGTTGAGAAAGAAACGGAGGATTCTAGAGAGAGAGAGAGAGCAATCCAAGAAACCCTAGGCGATTCGGAACCGGAACAGGAAAGAGAAGAGAGGGAGAGAGAAGAAAAGAAAAAGTTGGGGGGGGCAAGAAGTGACGTGAGGAGGGAAAATGGGAGAAAAGAAAGAGAGAGAAAAAGAAAAGGGGAAGGGGGAAGTATCCGCAGTGGGGGGGGATCATGTGGGCCGGGGGAAGAAGCTAGGGTTTTTTTTTTTTTTTTGAATTATGACCGGTTTCGGTTCCCATAAGAACCAGAACCGAAATGGGAATGCCGGTTCCCAGAAAAGGGGAACCGGGAACCGGAACTGGTCTCCTTGGAATGGGGAACCGAACCGGACCTCCGGTACGGTTCTCCGGTTCCCGGTTCTACCTGGGAACCGTGCTCACCCCTAGAAAGGACATTAGAAGAATCTAGCGTAATCAAATCCCTAAACTCATAAATCTCTTGTTCACAATAGTAAAGTAAATCTTCCATTACTTTATTTGGGTTTTTAATCGATTCACCAAAAATAGATTAGTGACAACTCCTGATTAAAAATCATCTACATATTAAAAACTTGAACCTAAGTCGCGAATTGGTATGGGTTGGGAGAGCTCGAACTAAGTTTAGACTTAGTAATTCATTAGCCAAATCCTAGATTCTTCACCCGAAATTTTGGTCGCAACAGTAATATTTTAGCAACCATGGCCACGAGCCTAAATCTCAAGTTCGAGTGATGATGACCATAGGCTAGAGGTTTGGCGAGCTATAGTTCATGGTGGCTACGAGCTCGGGCTCGAGCGAACTTGCCAATAATGATGCCAACTGCGATTGCTGATTTCTAGTGAAGATCAAATTGGGTGAGCAAGCATGTAGCCCACATCATATGTTTCAAGAATAAGCGTCCGTTCATTTCGCAGAAAATGTTGTATTTCTAGAAAATATTGTTTCCAACATTCAAGTGAAATCTAAAAATGAAGTGAACAATATTTTTGCTATTCGAGTGAGGAAAATATTTTCCTCCATACACTCTTTTTCATTTATTTTATTAATTAAAATCTATTTTTCATTATTTTCATTTTTAAAAAATCGATTGTTAAATTATTTTTCCTTTTTTTCCTTTTCTTTGTTTTCCTCTCCTTCTTCTTGATCGAGTCACTGGCGACGGCAATGACTAGCAACTAGCCATAGGTGAGCACGAGGCTCGCCCACCTCTAGCCAACTTAAGCTCGTCGCTCGTCAAATTGGCGAGTGCAAGCTTGTGGCGAGCTCGTGCCCATTGATTTGGCAAGCCTTGAGCTCACCGACCTCGGGCTTCGCCAAATCGGTGACCCTAAGCTCACCAGAGGTGGGCGTGCTCAAGGCTCACCCGTGGTCGATCGCCAGTCATCGTCATGGCCAGTAGCCAACCAAGAAAGAAGAAGATGGGGGAAAAATAATAATAAAAATAAAAATAATTTGAATTATATTTTTAAAAAATGGTAGAAGAAGAAGAAGAAGAGGGAAGAGGAAGTGAGAACTTGTAGGAATGTGGATAAGAGAGACCAAATGAAGAAAAAAAATTTCACTTTTCAAAAGTGGAAAACATTTTTCCTTGGTTTAGAAGACTTTTTTCTCTTCATGAAAAATATTTTCCTCAAGCAATTCATTTTCCGTGAAATGAATATCGGAAAATTCAAAAAAGATTTTCTGGAAATTGTTTTCTACGAAACAAATAGAGCCTAATTGTCTAAAAATTCCTTAATCGTTATATGACATCCGTTCTAAGGTATAAAATTAAATTGATCAAATTAAAAAGTTTATGATTAAAATAGTCGCTATATAATAAATTTTGTATATTTTAGATAACTTTTTCAGTGTTCTATCATGGCTGTAGCGTGGGCTCTCTCTCTCATATTTTTGTTTTTAATATTTATGTTGCATAATTGGGCTACATGACAAATTTTTAAACAAATCATAACACAACATGAGTACTCCAACACCTCAATCGACAATGAGCCATCGGAAGTCAACAAAAATCAAACGACGAGAAAAAAGAGTACGATGAAAACGACTAAAGTAAAATACTTGAGAAAGTCGACGGAGGCTTTTTGAAGGAAAGAAAAGGAATAGAAACAAATGAAGGGACTAATTCGATTTTTTGGAGAAAAATCCGGGGATCACGATACGTAACCCAAAGAAGCGCCGCCGCCGAAGATCTCATGCTAGTTTACAATTTTCCTATTTTAATCTACCCTTATCTTTCCTTTATCGGAGGGTCACTTTCACATGGGAAGGAGACACCATAGTTTAGGATTGCATATGATAAAATTTTTATTTCTTGATTTCTCTATTTCTCTGTTTCCCAGAACATGTTTAGAACATAAATCCATTTAGTAACGCAATTTGATTTATCTATTTCTGAAATAAATTTGAAAAAAAAAATCAGAAACTAAAATTTTTAGTTTCTCAGTTTTTGAAATAGAAATTGAAAAATCAATTTTTGGCCAAAAATCAATTTCTATTTTAGAAATTTTGTCATGCGCACTCTAGACTGCTATACAAAAGAGAAACTATACACGCAACGGTTAGCGGAGAAATTATTGGATGGTCTGGGACTGCCACGTCAGCATGGTCTCGGACCACTCATGCGGCGCCACATGTGAGGGGAGGGAGACAGAGAAGAGAAAGAGGAGAGAGAGCGTAGAGAGATGGGACAGGGGCAGGTCTTCGCTCCCTATAAATACTCCATGTCACCCGGTTCCGCAAAACTCTTGAAAAGACCTCCTTTCCTCTCTCCCCCGTTGAAGAAGAAGAACTTGTTGGGGCTTTGATTCTCTCTCCCACCTTCCCCCCAAGCTCTTCTTCTTCTTCTTCTTCTTCAGTTAATCTCCATTTCTCTGACACTATCAATGGCGCGGCTCGGCCTGCTAATTACTCTGCTATCTTTCGTAGTCTCTCCTCAGTTGGTACCAGGTCATTACTAACTCCGAGCAAATTCTGAGGCTCCCCCCTTTGTATTTGTATTTGCTCTCTTTTGTATCTTGAGCTGACCGAAGATTTGTCTTTCTTTTTCTTTTCTTTTTCCCTGACGCGCAGGAGTGCACTCCACAACTTTCACATTCGTCAACAAGTGCAACTACACGGTGTGGCCCGGCATCCTCTCCAACGCCGGCCAGCAGCCCCTGTCCACCACCGGCTTCGCCCTCGACAGCGGCGCCTCCAAGCCCCTCGTCGCCCCCGCCGCCTGGGGCGGCCGCTTCTGGGGCCGCACCCACTGCTCCCAGGACTCCGCCGGCAAGTTCTCCTGCCTCACCGGCGACTGCGGCTCCGGACAGGTCGAGTGCTCCGGCAGCGGCGCCGCCCCGCCGGCCACCCTGGCCGAGTTCACCCTCGACGGCGCCGGCGGCATGGACTTCTTCGACGTCAGCCTCGTGGACGGGTACAACCTGCCGCTGCTGGTGGCGCCGCAGGGCGGGACGGGCCAGAACTGCACCACCACGGGGTGCTTGGTCGACCTGAACGGGGCCTGCCCGTCGGAGCTGAGGGTGACGAGCAGCGACGGGTCGGGGGGCGTGGCGTGCAAGAGCGCGTGCGAGGCGTTCCAGCAGCCGCAGTACTGCTGCAACGGCGCCTACGGCACGCCGCAGACGTGCAAGCCCTCGTCGTACTCGGAGCTGTTCAAGGACGCCTGCCCGCAGGCCTACAGCTACGCGTACGACGACAGCACCAGCACCTTCACGTGCGCCGACGCCGACTACGTCATCACCTTCTGCCCGTCTCCCAACGCCAGGTGAGCAATCTCTCTCCCCTTGTCCCCGGCTTTCGCAGGTCGACCGTTCGAGAGGAGGGGCAGTTTCGTCATTATAGAAACCTCCCGGCCCGGTCCCCCCAATGTGAACGTTGGGAGAGGGTAATGCTGTTGTCCCCCCATGTGGCCTGCCGACCCGAGGAGTGCGATTTCAGACAAACTTACCTTATCATGTGGCCCCACAATCTTGACATTAATTTATTATTTCACTCACTATTCTCGCCTTGATTTTTTGCCCTATGCCAATTAGCGATTTAGATAATTTTTAATAATATTTTTTACTAGCTTAGTTGAAAACGAACTGAAATCGTCAGTAGAATTTCAACTTCACGAGGTCCAACCTTTGAAAATTTCGCCGAGAATATTGAGTAAAGGGTCCTTATCAGCCCAGGTTGGTGGGCGGATTCAACCCCCAACAGGGTCCAACTAACCTCGCCAAATTACTCGGTTTCTTACGACAACATCACTAATTTACGAAATAGAAAAACGTATTCCGCTTTTTTAATGTTTTTCTCCTCCCAGCAAACCCAGTTAAATAAATTACATTAATGAGTTCAAGGTCCACTCTCCCGCACAGGTTGGCTATGTGGGCGGGTATTAGTATAGCATTGAATGAGGCTCGAACAAGATAGCTCGCAATGGCATGACGGCCATCTTGATTTCACTCTTCCCTAAGCTCTAGAGATCCGGATCCGTCGTCTTCTCTCTTTTCAATGACGTTGGCACATTGGCCGAAGCCGACCGTTCCTCACCCCCAACGTTCGATGGCGGCGCCGACTGAGCAGGCCCGTCCAGACTGTCTTCATTAAATTGCGAGCCCACCACCTTTTTTTTTTTTTTTTTTTTACTTTCTTCACCAACGGTAAAAAAAACTAACGGTAACGTTTCTTTCTTTGGGAAAACGTGCAGCCAGAAATCCTCGTCGTCTTCCTCGTCTCCCGCCTCCTCCTCAGACCAGGCTACGCCGGCCACGGCGGCGGCGAGCGCCTCGAATTCTGTCAACAACAGCGCGATGGTGTACGAGGGCGTTTTGGAAGCAAGCGGTGCGGCGACCAACCGCGCAGTGGCGGGGTTGGTTGGCGTCAGCGTGGCAGTTTGGCGGATGTGGCAGCTCTCCTAAACTCGTCGCACTGTCTGCTTACGTACTATTACTACCATGAGGAAGAGAGAGCACCAACCTTTTAGTTTAGGATTAGTTTTACTTAGTATTACTTAGGCACGATTAGCGGCGGATTTACATCCCCACACACACCTATCTATGCATTTTACGCGGGGCCCAAATTGGGCAGGACTCATTCAATTCGGACCCACGGGTGAAGAAATGATGAGGCATGAATCGAGAACAAGATCACCGCCATGGCCCGCACGGATCCGGCCACTGTGATGAGGAGCTGAGTCACACGTTGACAAAGAGATCAGACCGGCCTAAATCGGATGGGGCATGGCCGAGGCTGTCCGGTCACGTTGCATCATGATGTTGTCATTATCAGCAGCTACACAGCGGTTGGTGTGGGGGGGGGGGGATTCTTTATTCTGCTCCATTCTCGGTATTCTTTTTTATGGAGGGGGGATTCTTTTTAGAATGTAGCCAGCATCATTTGGTGCCAAATATTTATAGAAACGCTATTTGATTAGTATATAATCTATTTGATTGCAGAATATGAACTTTTGATTTTGTCAGACATGGGCAAAGTTGTCCGATCATTTTGCCTTCCGGGATGAGACTTTCATGTGGTCCTTCCCTCGAAGAATCTCATAATCAGCGGTCGAACTATGTTTATCCAAGTGCCCACGTTAGTACGTGCCACGCGAGTGAATTATTGAATGGCCCATGGGTTACGAAACAGGTTAGGACGTGCCATGCATGTTGCTTTGTATCAAGAGCTAATATATTTCCTAATGGCTGATAATGCGAGCTTGTCTGGACTGGATCTAGATCTGAAGTACATTCAAAAGTCGGTGGTCATTTCACTTTGCTGGAAGTGGCCACGTGATTCGTAAGGTCGAAGGCTATGACCAATTTTGGTTTGGATGTATCGCGTGTAACATGATTTTCAAAAAAAATTCCACAAAAAAAAAAAAAAGGAAAAAGATAATCTATGGAAAAAGTTGTGAACTTACTACATTGATTCTAATTTAATCCTAAACTTTTCAACTTAGCCAATTTATTCCCAAACATTTTAATAATTTGTTAATATAGTCATTTTAACCAATTTTAGCTAAAAATCGCTAATGTGGACACTAGCAATCTTATATGGCACAATTGAAACCAACATGGATAAATTTTTGCAATTTTTTTTTTAAAATTTTCCAATCTTTCTTTTTTGTCTATTTCGCTCTTCTTTTCCTCTTGCTTGTTGCCGATACTTGGCGACAGTAGATGACCAACCACAAGCAAGGGTTGCCCTCGCTAAATCTAGCCAAGGGGTGACCGGTGAAGGCGCCCTTCATTGGTAGCCTAATTGAGATGGGCCACAAACAGAAAGGAAAAGAAAATGAAAAGAAAATGATAAAAAAAAGACAATTACAAAATAAGAAAAATTTAAAAAAAATTGCAAAAATTCTCCAAAACCAAAAGTGCCACGTTACAAAAATAAATGGACAAAGATTATTTTCATTGCCTATGAAAATGTTTAGACATAAATTATTGTTCATAATGAAAAAATTCATCGACTAATTATTACAAACAATACAAGCGGTTATTTTTAGGAAAATATTTTACAGATCACTCATTCTTCACCAAATAAACAGAACCATAGTTTATAAAAATAACCCGGCCATCCTGTATGGTGATCATCGATAACTCATTTTAGGCGCCAACCATATGTGATCTCACAAAACTAAAGAAATTCCTAACTCTACACTATTCCCATGGAATGACACGTGAAAGCAGACGCACTGCTAGTGAAATTGACTGGACACCAGAAGCACGAGAGAGAGAGAGAGCCCGTGAATTGATGGTTTCGTGTCTCGACAGGAAGCGTGGTTTGCAATTTGCATGCACATGGCTTTGCTTGTTCTCTGCCGTCCCACGTTTTTGCGTGCGGGGGGCGAGCACGATAGGGATCGCACATGGCTTGTGATCAGGACGACCACGAGTCGAATGTGCTTCTCTTTTCCCCTCTCTTTCTCTCTCTCTCTCTCAGAGGTAACAGTACAAAGGACGCATGTTTTGACTCCCGAACGTCGTCCTAAGAAACCTCGTATCCTTTCTTCTTTTTCCTCTTTGTTCTTTTCCCCTTGGAAGCAAGTCCGTCGATGAAAAGTACGCCGTTGTTTATGTTTCTTTGAATAAGCTTCACTCCGTCAAAAGGAATTTATATACATATTTGCTGAAGTAAGTAGTTGAAGATCGGGTCAACCAAAGGGTGCTTTTTCAAAGCTTCTTTCCCTGAAAGCATGGGAGGTTGAATAATTCCATTTGATTTAGTAGTATTAGGAATGCCAACATGTCCTGCACTTTGTGTCAATGGATGAGGTTATTGGACTGACTTGGGTCAGCGATGACATCTCAACATATTCTATATATTATCCTTTCGGATGAGATCCTCCTGCACGTATTTTGACCGCTTTAAAGGGGCCCCAAAAAAAGGCCACGTTTAGCATAATTCACCTTAAAAAAATTGTGGCGGGCATGCCGTTCATCGGTTGACCTTGGATGAGAGTTCTATTACGACCCGAAAAGCAACGAAATAGTTCTGTTGACTGTGACTAATTTGTAAATCCGCTTCCTTTTGCTTCGGTTTTTATCGTATTCTGTCTATTCGCCCTTTTGGAGTTATGACAGAGCAATGATTATTGTAACATTGAAGGGACAAGGAACGTCATGACTATTTTGCGTCGGTAGGGTGGCCAATCATTGTGGATTTGTTTGAATAAGCCCGGCCCAACCATTGCTCCGTCAGCCTAGCTAACATAGATCTTTTGACATGAGGCTTGGATTGGAGGCCGAGCCTCAATTCATTTCAATTACAGCTGTATTTTCCCCCGCTTTTCATTGAAAGAAATTTTCTCCAATCATGTATTTGATGGACGGATTACAAGTAATTATGAACATTGCACCACATGCAAACTTAGCAAAAATAGAAATGTGGTTAATATTTATGTGTAACGCACCTATGAAAAGACTGGATCCAGGATGAAGGGAAGCGTGATCCTTTGAATCATATTTATTCCCTCCATCTTTGGTCGGAGAAAGCTTCCTCCAATCGGTCTTTTAATTGCTGGCTTACGAATATGTATATTACCTATGTTATGCCATGCTTTTCTACTCCGACCAATTTTCAGATTGATAAGTTGCGAACACGATTATCACTCACGTTTATTTTTGGGCCATGTTTTCCGTCATCCTTTACTGAAGGAAACTTCTCCCAACCAGAACTTCTGATTGCTAGATTACAAATATCCACATCTTCCAACCAGGGATGGAGAGGAAAATATACAGTTCTTTTTCAAGTTAAGTTTTCATATAAACAATATCCACAACTTATAACTCAATATTTATAACTCAATCTCCTCATAACGTCACAGTTTGCATTTACAACTTTCGAAGGCAATTGAAGCAACCCGCCAAGTTGTATCAAACATTTCAAAACAATACTTTCTAACATTATAGCACGTCGAAATAACATTTACCAAAAAATAACGATAGATATGTAAATCTCATTGAGCTGGCTCAACTTAGTGTTTTTAGAACAGACTTGTGTGTGCAGATTAAACACATGACATAGAGTCAATTCCTTTTAGCACCTAACACAAACAAGTTTTCTGTTTGAGCGGTGTCCATCCAAATTTTGGGTGGCGCCTAACTAGCTCAACTGGATATTGCATGAGCTCGGAATTTACTTACTTGAGATGACAAACATTAGGAGCTCCTAAATAAATAAGGAAAGGAATCATATAATGTACATTAGCAAAGTATCCAAAGAGCTTCTTCACTAAAAGCCTATTCAAGTTAAGTTAAACAAAGACGGCCAAACACCGAAAAAGTTACTAACACTAAACGGACTTTAAGGGCTAAGACACGTGGACTTCCATATTATATAACATAGTCTATGGATGGATAACCTTCAAGATATAAAAAGGAGCTTATCAGCAGCCACCAAATTTGCTACGACGACATAAGCCATTCACTTTTTCTTTGGATTTGAGAAGACGCACATGGCATATTTTCCATGTATCAGATAATGACTACAAACCCTTTTCCCTATTCCCCTTCGTCAGGTCAATTATCCACCACAAAGTTCAATATTTACACACATTAAGTAATCGAAAAGATATAAAGTTGGAAGATGGACGTACCCTTTCTACTATAGTAAGAGATAGAAAGGGATTCAGTGCCCGCCTATCCGACGTAAAAATCTTTCATTGACACGTCCACCATTTCTCCCTTTGCTTTTTTCGTAAGTAAATCTCCAAAAGCACGAAGGGCGAAAATCTTCGGAGGAGAGGAGGCAAAGAAGAGAAAGGTACGTGAACCCACTTCTATCAGAACGACCCTTTACACGACAGATAACATGCACGTCAAAAACTACGTACTCATGCCTTGTCAGACTGTCAAAGAACCACCGATGCCCAGTAGTCTCGTTTCCAGATTTGTATATGTTGACTCGTCGTTGGTTCCAATTACTTTACACGTTGAATTCCCGTCACTTATCAGGATTTTGATCAGCTTCTTTTGGCATGGAGAAAAGTGCGATGGGAAACTCCGTGATCTCACTCGGATTAGTCAGATTTTGGTGGGTACTATCTGTACGGTTTCTGAAGCATGTGAAGTTGAAAGCACCCTTCTTCGTCGCTAATGTTGCGCAACCAATCACCAAGTCTTATGGCAAATAACGGTTTTTATCGTCGGAAAAATATCAACGTTGGTAAGCACACATGGTTGTGCACATCATTGTACAGGGTCAGCCGGCGATGAAGACCACTTGTGTAAAGTTTTCTTCACATTGGCCGCATTATCCTCTAATCGGATAATCATGTTCATTTAATAACTAAAAGATGCATATGCTGCCATGCATAAAAGCTGCCCGCAAGTCGGATAAGGGTCTTCAAAGGTGGTTTGCACATGCACATGTTGCATGTAGAGATTGGCCTGGCCACATCGATGAACAGTGTCATCCGACATGCAACGTTTTGAGCTTTTCTTTTTCTTTCCTTTTCTTCCCCCCTTTCTTGCGAGCATCCTCAGGGATGAAAACGAAGAAAAAAAGAAAGGGAGGAAAAATACAATTTATGACGCAACATAATCACTTAACAAATCCCTTTAACAGTAAAGCAAAAAAAGTGGGATTGTCTGTTTGTCTGGCCAGCTCAAAGTGCTGGTAAGTTGAGCAGACTTTTTGCATGGAAGGCACGTTGAGAGGTCCTCGAATTCTTCTGCATATGTCATATAACTTTTGCATGGTCAACTTCTTACACGACGGACACTGTAGAGCGGCCGTTCTTATCCCAGTCTTTTTTGTGCTTTTTTCTCAGCTGCTTTTACTCTTTATGAAAGACAAAGATGAGCGCTGCGTACGCGCTGTCAGTCACTGCATTAACCCAAACGTTCGTGCTTATCTTGAGATTAGGAATACTTTCACGAGGTCAAATGATCTCTTCTCAGCTCTCCCAGGGGAGGGAAGAAGGGAGAGGAAGAAGAGAATTCACTCACGTAGTCAAACGCTGATTCACTACGTGGATTTTCTTGACAACCATGAAGAAAAACATGTATCTTACGGATTTGTTATGAGAGATCTCAACGGTTGTATAAGTTTGAAAAGACGTGTGCTGAAAATGACTGAACTAGATATAGGAGATTGTTTGCACTTAACTTTGTGCTTTTCTTGATCATTAGTTTGACGAAATACCATCTCACTAATTCTTTTCATTAGGTGAATGATAGACATAAACCTCCCCAAGATTATATATAGCTCCATCCATGATCGGAGGAAACACCTCACAAGCAGCTTTTTGATTGGTGAGTTCCAAATATACCACATCTTGTAATTAGTGGATTATGAATATGGGCACTACCCACGTAAATATACCACATCTTGTAATTAGTGGATTATGAATATGGGCGCTACCCACGTATAAACTTAACCAAATATGGTGGTGACCATATTTATAATCCATCAATCAAGAATCTTGTCAAAAAAAGGCATTTCCAACTATGAATTGATGAACATATTGCCCCTTTTAGCTAAAAATACATTCAATGGCGCCCTTATCCGTAAACACCAATGAAAAGCCAACAAAGTGTTGGCATAGATGGTTAAGCAAGTTTACTTATCTTCTCTATAGTTTCGGGTTCAAATCTATTTAGAAACACTTTGAAAGTAAAATCCCGAATACACTAGACACCAATGTGAGAAGTGCGTCTTTACGATTATTTGGAGAGAAGAGCTAGTCGATGTGCACAAAAGCTGGCAAAAACACCATCTGACCCACTATATCAAAAAGAGGCACAATACTTAACATGAATAGTCTTAAAACTCTATATGAAAATTAGATGAATTACCGCCTTTGCTCATGCGGGCATCAGGACCACTCGCGGAATGGTTTTCTTCCCCTTGGAGATAATAGAGAAATCAGAAATTCAAACAAGAACAAAAAAACAAAACAAAAAAAAAATGGAGGAGAGACAAAGAAGAGAGGAAATGTTGTCAGAAGTGGGATTTGAACCCACGCCCTCTTTCGAGGACCAGAACTTGAGTCTGGCGCCTTAGACCACTCGGCCATCCTGACGGTACGACCTTGGTTTCCCCATCAATTTATTTATCTAATGTGTAACAAACCTTGCATCTTCTATAAAGAGAATGATTGCGAACGCTAAGAGTGGACAGCTAGACGTGCCATCCTCTCCAGCATACCTCCCACATTTTAATGGCTTGCGTCATCATGTACCCCACTAATGCCGGATATTTGGAATTCAACATACGAAATCCAGTACACTATGAAGTGACATATTCCAATAGATGGTTAGTCCTCACACTAAGGCGATCAAAACAATGAATGCTAATCACGCAAGTCCGAAGTTTCCACGAAAAATAGAGTTACATCCATCAATTTGAAAAGGAGCAGGAAGGTGCATGACTTTAGAATTATTATTATGTACGGGAATCGATTACGTGCCGCGGTCCGGATGCGTCGGCCTCGATCCTTTAGCGAGACGCAATTTCTACCTGTGGGCGGGTCCTACAAATTCCTGAGTGCAATTCCACGCCCCTTGGGAAGAACCTGGCGCAAAATGACAAAAACTTTTGGGCCCAAGCCCACGTAGCTCCTTACCTTTCTCGTCTATAAAGATTTCTAGCAAATAATCTCTTTTTTTTTTGCGTAAAATTTGAGAAAAAAAAATGAATCTTTGAGTACGATTAATATAAGAGACGGAGGGTGGAGGAGAAATTAGGAAGGTTTTGAATCTGGGTGAACCTTCAATGAACAATGCATTTCTGAATCACATTGCATTTATCCGAATCACATCAGAAAATATACATATTATCGCACAACTCTAAAATATACAAATGCAATTTCATTAATTTCTATATAATTCCAAATCAAGTAAGACCGATATATCACTAGAGTAATGTACGTAAACATACCACTAGCACTCCCACTCGATCTCACACTATTACCTACCATGCAAAGCCGCCTCCCTTACCCTCATCATGAAAGCTAACCGACGTTTCTCGAGGCCGGGGATACATCGGGGGACCAAATTTTTTTGTCTAATACTTTTCGTTCGAGGAACATGTGCATCTTTTCTAAATTAAAAGACGAGAAATATAATAAAAAAATGAAAAAGAAAAAAAAAAGCATAGAAAGGAGTAATTATTGCGTATTATTGAAAAAGAAATATGGAAAGTGCATAATGATTTCGGGGGCCGGCGGTGGACGCGGATCTGGGGTTGGAAATGATGATGAAGTGTCTTTTGGGTTCTCCCAACAGCCAATCACGACTCGACGGGTGGCGCCGCCTGAAGCGGTGCTCCCACCGTCCCACGAGCTATCTCGATCGTCGATCCCATGATGGGACACTTTGCAAGATTTGGTAGTTGCCATGCTCTCTCTTATTATTTTTCTTAACGAAAGGAAAAAGTACAAGGTGAGAAAACAAAAGTCCATGCAAATAACTCTTGTTAGTCTTAAATTGAGGTATATCTATAAGAATTTTAAAAAAAAAAAATTATGATCCAATTTGTCAACACGAAATGTCTTTCTATCTTGACAATCCGCTTTCAGTATCCCACCATTTTAATATGCATTTCGTTCGTTAGTTTATCTACTTACATTAGAATCAGATTCCTTTTATCAAAAAATCAAAAGAAAACGAAGAAAAATGAGGGAAAGTTGTCTAAATCGTCGTGCAAAAGTCGCAGATTCTCCAACATGCATGGCATTCGGGACACGCGAACGGATTTAGGTGGCACGACAATTCGAAGTCTTCAGCTCAATCCGGGCCTTAAAAAAAAGGCTAAACAACTAAAGAGATTCTTGCGGGGAGGATTGAGTTTAGCCCTCCATGTCGTAATTTGATTGATCTGATGTTGAGTAGATGATTCAATCGAGGAGAGGTGGTGCAATCGGGCGCCAGAAGAAAGGAATTTGAACGCAAGCAAAGAGGCCATAATTCCAAAGTGCCAACGCTTTTTATCGCGACCGATTTACCCAAGAAGAAAAAGCTTCCGGCCCCCAGCACGGAATCGGATGCAAACTGTATACTTGATGTCTTCTTGATTTTGCCACTTTCCCAATGTCATCGACGGAGAAGAAGAAAGAGAAGAGAAGAGAAAATTTAAGAGAGAAAAAGAGAATTTCTCGGCTGCTTTTCGGACAAGGAAAGTGACGGATGGTTGGATCTGACAAAATCTTTTCTTTGCCCTTGCCTCCTCTACCAAAAGCTTCGACCTGGTTCTTGCTCATCTTAATTGCAAAAAAGTTAAATGTTCATGATAAAAGTGTCACGTAAAGGATTAGGCGTAAGTGTGCAATTATTATCTAAAGCTGTGGACTTTAGTGATGATAAATTTTGCCTAGGCGAATGGAAAGATGAGTTTCAATTTCAGCCGACGAGCGACACGTGCGTCGAGATCCATACTAAATAAACTTTGTCTTTTTATCATTTAAGAATAGATAAAAATTCGTCATTGACGCTCTTTCCTTGAGTTTTCTCTGATAGAAATAAAGAAAAAACCGAAACTTTCATGAAATGTAAAGGGATAACACATTAAATCCACGTATGATGTCTTGAAAATTCAAATGACATTTGAAATTTAACAAGAAAGCGAAGAGCTTTATTCAGTCAAAATAGAGGAGCCCTAAATCAATAAAGATGAACGACAATGTCTCGTAAACTAATGGAATTGCAAAAGTGGGGCGGTCAGGAAAGGTATCCAGGAAACTACAAGGCCTGCAAAGACCCATTTTGTAGGCAAAAGGACACAACTTAGAAAACCTTAAATTCATGCCTTATTTATTTTTATTTTTTTTGGGTAAACAAAATTCATGCACTTTCGTCAACACTTGGTCAAATGTTCCATTCCAAAAAAATAAAATATCAAAATGGGGTCTTCTTCCATCTTCCATCTATCTCAATGCCAGCACACCGAAAAGTTTGACCACAGTAAAAAAGAAAATAAATGAATTGCCACGTCACTTGTCATTCTACAACCGGAAACACCAAACTGCCAAATTGTACTCTCTCTCTCCCTCTCTATTTTGTATTTATAGGTGCCCCACATGAACCTTTGCTGACACAGAACTCCTAAACACATCTCTCTCTCTATCTCTCTCTCTCTCTCTCTCTCTCTCTCTCTCTATATCTCACTTCTGTTTTTCTTGTGTCTTTGGATCCCTTTGCAAGAGATTCAAGGCCTCCTCTTTTACGGGTGAAAACTCCCGGTTCAATCCCAATCCTTCTCCTCTTCACACCTCCTCCGATCTCATTGACAGTTTCTCTCAGCATTCTCGCTATCATTCTGATTTCCGTTGCTCTTCTTATCTCCAACATCATCAACCTCGCAAGACACGGTCTTCCTAACGAACATTAACCAAAGAATCTCATATCCCAACCATTGAACCCCAGATGCATCCGGTCCTCTGTCCTCGGCCATCGTCCCGGTCTTCCATTTGCGTCTACATTGGCCTCATTCTGCTTCATTTATGTAGAGGTGAGTAGACCTCATTGCGCGGTCTCTTCATTTCAGTGCAGGCTTTGTTTCATCTTCGTTTATGCAGCATCGACATTTTATGGCTAAGTTAAGATGGAATGAAATTTTCGTGGTGCTGTATGTACAGGCATATCAGGGGCTACATTCACGCTAATCAACCGGTGCGACTTCACGGTGTGGCCGGGCGTTCTGGCCAATGCGGGCAGCGCTGCATTGGGCAGCACCGGATTCGAGCTCCCCACCGGCGCCTCGCGCTCCTTCCAAGCTCCCCCGACCTGGTCCGGCCGGTTCTGGGGCCGAACCAGCTGCAACTTCGACCCCTCGACCGGCCAGGGTAGCTGTGCCACCGCAGACTGCGGCTCCAACCAAGTGGAGTGCAACGGGGCCGGGGCAGCCCCACCCGCTACCCTCGCCGAGTTCACAATCCAGTCGGGTGGCGCCCAGGACTTCTACGACGTCAGCCTGGTCGACGGGTACAACCTGCCCATGCTCGTGGATGTGAGTGGTGGGTCCGGCGCATGCCTGTCCACCGGGTGCCTGACGGACTTGAACCAGCAGTGCCCAGCCGAGCTGCGGGACGGGTCGGGCCAGGGCTGCAAGAGCGCCTGCGAGGCATTCGGGACCCCCGAGTACTGCTGCAGCGGCACATATGGCTCGCCGGACACTTGCAAGCCGTCGGTTTATTCGCAGATGTTCAAGGCCGCATGCCCGAGGTCATATAGCTACGCATACGATGATAAGACGAGTACATTTACGTGCACAGGCGCAGACTACACGATCACATTCTGCCCTTCCTTATCAGCAAGGTAGGCAGTTAACAGCCAATTCTTTGCCTGATTATTCTCAAAAGTAATTTGCTTGTGATTACTACAGTACTAAATCGATTTATCGTCATCACCATTTCAGATCAGATTATTGAATTGAGCCGAAAGACATTATTTAAATTGCAAGATACGATTATTCCATGTTACTTTTGCTTCCATACCACTTATTTTCCAGCCATACAGATGGTCGATTCCCTTTTGTATGCAAGAAGCTAACACGGCATATTTCTTTAGCTTGTCATGCACAAAATGGACGGCTCAGATAGGTCTTTGCTGTATAGTATCGCGTACACGTTCGAGCACATTGCTCATCGAATACTCAAATGAATTGAATAATGCTAGGCATGCTAAGTTTTCAGAAGCAATTAATCGTGTGTCGATGTTTCGGACTGCTTGACGTATAGTTTGCGAATCTAAGAGGAAAGTTCAAAGATGTTTTGCTAGATTTAAATGTTTCTGAGATCTTGAACCATGTGAAATGATTTATCGGCATCTGATCTGCTATTCTTTCAAAAATTCCGCAGTCAAAAAGCCGCCACAGATGGATCTTCGAGTGCCGGAACGACGAGCGGAACCAGCTCGGGGACAACCGGTTCGAGCGAGAGTCCTCCGGACAACAACTTTCCGTGGTCCCTGGGTTTCTCCATCGGACACTCGAGCGGCACCCTCCAATCTCGTTGCGATTGGACGTGGCTCATCTCTCTTGTCGTCTCTCTATTTCTCTGCTTTCTACATTCGTAATTACTCTCGACACAACACATTGTTCCACACACACAAGTTTCCAGTCACACCCTTAGATAGAGGCCGATATTCGAGGCGACTTCGTGTACATATTCGAGCGCATTTGTCGGGAATGGTAATACAAATTGTTATATTCAATCATTTGTTTTCGCCTGTTCGGCGCGACTTACACTTTCAGCGATCTGTAAGTAAGGAATTACGGAAAGTAAAGAGCCTCTTGGAGGGGGGAATATGGTTCTTGAGAACGATACAAAAAAGGGCTATTCTGTATCATTCAAAGGTGTTCGCTCTGCTGTGAATCTGAAGAAATTTTGTATGAGTGAGGGCCACGGCCGTAAAGAAGAGTACTTTGCTGTAATTGCAAGCCTCTCGTCACTCCTTGTTTTCGTCCCAAGACATAAGAAATGAATGAATTGAAGACAAAAAAGCGAACGAGTTTGGACTGATATTTGCCAGCCACTTGGGAGTGAAACGACCGCCATAAGTGGGGAGAGGCACTTATGCAACTATCAAAACGGACAAGAATCGGATGAATCTTAATCTTTGAGAATCAAATCTGTTCTATTTGCTTGGGAAGTAGTGGCTCGCTTTGTTTCGTTCCAAAGAAAGTGACACAAATAGCCTCTGAGTTTTGGCCAAATATACAATATCAATTCTGAATTTTTAATACATTCATTTTAGCCCTGTGCGCAATATCGTCTCTGAACTATTTTAATTTGTTCGATATGGTCCATGAGCTTTTAATACATGTTTGATTTAGTCTTGGGATAGGGACTACAAATTTAAAGGTATAATAATCTAAGGAATATATCGAATACTTACCAAAAATTCATGAATTATATCAAACAAATTAAAAGTTCATAAACAACACTACAATTGAGGCAAAGTTTGGAGATCAAATGGGTAATTATCTCCTTATTATATTGAATGGTGCTAGTTCAAAGCTTGAAAGGAAAGGGGGGTTCACTAATATCCTCTATTAACAATGTGACAATGGAAGACAGGAGAATCTCCGAAAGTGCCAAAAGCTTCGATTCTTTCTCCACCCTTTTTTTGAAGACCCCCCTAGTGTCTTTCGATATTAGGCAAGCAGGGAGGAAAGTAACAAGACTTGGAAGGCGAAGGCATGAGCCACACAACTTCCTAGTCCTCGAGCGAGATTCTAAACCCCTATGGAGGGAACTCCAGATTTGATGGGTCCTGGGGGATACGGAGAGAGAGAGAGAGAGAAAGAGACTCGCAACTTCATGCGCTTTGTATGACAGCCAAAGGACACGGTTGTAGCTAGCCGCAAGTGGCTCATTGGCCATGGGGTGTGCTCATGCTAGTTGGCTATAGCGATGACACCTTGAGCTCCGAAGCTCGTGCATTCGACATTAATGATCTACTTCTGCAACATTTAATAAAGCATACTCACTCAATTTCTCGATGTTTAAAGCACTATTCTCAAGACATCACCCAAAAAAAAGGTTTCAAAAAGGCTTCGAAAATCACGAAACTCTCTCCCCCTTTGATCCATCGTTAAATACCAAGTGCCTCGAATCACCCACTAACGTGACCCAAAAGAGACTTGCATGGAAACTCCCCCATCACAGCCTGATCAATGTCGGCAGGAATCCTCTTTCCAAATGGTCACTTCGCATTTGCATTTCATGATTTCCTCCCATGTGCTCATCAAATGATCTCAAAATTCTTACGACAGATAAAAGAAAAAAATGTTCAGGAAGCCATCGGCAGGAAGCAGATTCCACAAAACTCACTTGCAAATAAAACGCAAGAAGCATCATCTTTATGATCCAAAAAAAGGCCTCATCTTGAGCGTTCTTGCGGAAGTAAAGAAGGCTAGCAAAGAAAAAAGTTACTGATAATCATAACGTTACAGTATTCCTACGACCCAAACGGTTAATCCCTCTCTTCCCGGACATTCAAAACCCAGAAAATCTAAAGGCAGTGGTTTTCAGATTTCAGGTTGCTCACTTGAGAAAACCTCTTCTTATCTAAGGAAAGACCCTCCTTCAAAAAGGAAATCAATGAAACCACCATGGAAATTTACAACTCGTCCTTGGCTTCAGGAGTTTCAGCATCTTCAGCCTCGTCCTTGGGAGGAGCTGAGGCTTCTTCCTTGGATTCTGTCTCAGCTTCATCAGCATCATCGTCCTCTTCAACAGCGGCATCTGGACTAATATTTAGGCCGGATTTGACAGAATCGTGTATCCGGGAAGCGAAATCCTTCGGGTCGCTGAGCGTGAAACCACTCTCCATGAGTGCTGTTTGGTACATGAGCTGGGCTGTATTCTTTACGCTCTCATCCTGTAGAGCAAGCAGACCATTTTTAAGACAAACTCTGAGAAATTCAACCAGAACTCAATTGAACGCTGTCTCGCTATAAGCTTCCGGATCATATCAGACAAAATAAAAGAATAAGTGGGAAACAAAGGGTATACAGAGGTTGACTGCACAGGGTAAAAACGCAACCATAAAGAAATACTGACATCTTCGGCCATTACATAACAATGAGCATAACCCTTGAGTCCAGCATAGCCAAGCCAAACATAGCATCTACGAAAGCATGAATTTGCTTTAATTGACCCAACATTCCTCAGGGAACATGTACTTCTTTTCAGCTATTTCACTCGCTCGGCCACTAACAACGTCACCACCAGTTGTAAGTAACAAAATTAGCTAAGCCAAAAGCACAGGACCAAACTATTTTGGCACCTTTCTTTGGAAAAAAAAAATTCTTCAAAATAACTTGTCAGATAAAGAACCTTCAAAATAATGAGATTATGTGCATTTAATTAATATTGCCACCACACTCTAAAACATGATTTGACTTTAGGGAGGGAATATCAAGTTATGCAAATTGCAATATCAACAGTGATCCATTTACATGGTAATGTTATTTTATTTAAAGGTTGTGCATGTTAGTTAGTTTGGCCAAGAATGGACAGATTACTAGTTAAAGTAATGATGAAATCTATACGTACCTCAGGGTTCTTCACCACCCTTTCTCGAAGCTCCTTGATGATTGGGTGCCTTGGATTAATCTCAAGGACCCTCTTTCCACGCATGTATCCCTGCTTGTTAGCATCCGATAGGGTCTGTGACTGCATGATCCTTTCCATATTTGCACTCCATCCATATTTTGAAGTCACCACCACACAAGGAGTGTTATCCAAACGGTTGCTAATCTTCACATCATCAACATTGTCACTGGCAAGAGCACTCTTCCACCATTTGGTCAGCTCCTTGTAAGACTCCTTCAGGTCCTTATCTTTTGAGTCTTTTCCGAGTTTCAAACCCTCCTTGGACACATTCTGGAATTTGCTGTCTTCATAATCCATCAGGTATTGCATGAGGTACTCATCCACTGGATCAGTGAAGAAAATAACCTGCAAAGCAAAGACACAGACAACCATCAGCATCAAAACTCCACCATCATTGTGAAAAATGATTGACAAAGTGCAATATTGAGGAAGGTGATGTACAGGAAGGGTAATTAACTCATTAACCCTCCTGCACCTAATGTCAGCTGAGAACAAAAGATAAATAATAGTTTTTACCCAACAAAGAAGAAAAACACAAACCTCATAATTTTTCTTCTTAAGTCTCTCGAGGAATGGTGACTTCTCCAATTGTTCCTTGCTGGTTCCTGTTATATAAAAGATATCCTTCTGGCCAGATTTCATTCTTGAGATGTACTGGTCTAGTGAAGTCAATTGACCATCGGACTTGGTACTGCAGAAATAATAAGAAACAAAAATAAGTCATCAGCAAAAATAATACCGTCATTCCATGTGATATTCAAGAAAGCAACAGATGACAAATCACACCTCTCAAATCTGAGGAGCTTAGCCAACCGGTTTCTGTTAGTGGCATCTTCAATTATACCGAGTTTAATGGACTTGCCAAACTCATTCCAGAATTTTCCGTATTGACCTTTCTTCTCATCACCTTCATCGCCAAATTTTTCAGTATCTGCTCCCAACAGCAAAAAATCCATTAAGCAGGCAGTAAAAAATGAATTGGAAAGATCATCAAACTGTTTTTGTCTTTGTTGTTAGCATCATCAAAATGAATCTGACTAGCTCTAACTCCTAACAAAGTTATCACAACTTCATAAAGCATCCCTTAAGAAATCTAGCGATGCTTCAGGGTAGAGAAGTAAACATATAATTTCATGACATATTTTCATATACAGAGGAGAGGTTACTTGAAGATGAGAGGCAGTGGCATTCATACCTTTCTTGTCTTTGTTGTTAGCATCCTCAGGGTCCTCCTCAGCAATCTTACGGATCATGTCAAGTGCTTTCCTGATAAGTTTCTTCTTAATTGTCTTCAAGCTGCTGTGTTGTTGAAGCATTTCACGCGATACATTTAGGGGCAAAGTGTCAGAATCAACGAGACCCTGGGAGACAAACAATACTGTGAGAAACGTGATCTAGAAACCAATATTAGAAAACCAAGTTACTCATTATGGATAAAAGAGCTAGAACTGAGCAAACTCTGGTTACCTTCAAAAAGTTCAGATACTTGGGCAAAAGCTCGTCAAATTCATCAGAAATGAATACCCGTCGAACATATAACTTCAAGTTCGACTTGTTGGAATTATAGTAGCTTTCATACAGATCACTAGGTGCTTTAGGCGGCACAAAGAGAACAGCCTTGAACTCAACATCACCTTCAGCAGTAAAGTGACTCCATGCCAAAGGCTTCTCATCACTGAAATCCTGTCAAAAGATAAACAATTGATGATGAGGGACTATCAGAGGACAGTTAAAATTGGAAGAAAAAGATGATGATGAATCATCCTAGATGCAGAAATAGTCAATTACCTTCGCTAGAGTCTGGTAGAACTTTGTGTATTCCTCATCAGTCACCTCCTTTGGATTTCTCAACCATATAGCCTTCACATCATTCAAAAGTTCCCATTCACTAGTAGTTTCCTTCACCTTCTTAGTCTTTGGCTTTTTCTCCGCATCCTCATCCTCAGTTTTCTCGGAGTCTTCATCCCCTTCTTCCCCAGAAGAGCTGGTTTCCGCTGTTTTGATTGGTAAGGACAGAAGGTTCATGAGTGTGCATGCAATAGCAATCTCAACATACATTGACATGAATGACAATGACACCATATCTAGTACAATACAATATATTAAACTTGAAAATATAGTGAAAAGCTTTTCAAGATACGCACATGATTCCTCTTCATCACTTGACTCATCCTCATCTGCAGGAACTTCCACATCGACCTCTTTGCTTGCCCACAAATAGATGGGAAAGTTAATGAATTCAGAGTACTTCTTCACTAAATCCTGCAGAAGACAACCAATACTAGATGTTACCAAACCAATGTGACATTAGTGATAAATCCCAAACGCAACATTGAACACCCCTATTGGCAAGCTTAAGATACTCCATAACTTCAATGAGAAATATGAGCTAAGAACACTGTAAGAACTACAGGGGCAAGATAAGAACTGCATAGTGTATGATAACATGATAACCCACGAGGTTCTTTGGTTCTGCACTGACTTTATAATTCTGAAGAACAGAACTGTGCTTAAGGGTAGACAGTAATAACAAATCCACGCAGACTGCCTATGCTGACAATAGAACCTCAGTGAAGGAACATTTACAACAAAAGAATAAGACAAAGGCATCACGGGCATTAAAAGAAAGACAATGGGCAAACCAAATAAATAAATAAATAAAATAGTATAACCGACAAACACATCCTAGAATGCAGCTTGTTCAAAAGAAAACATGCATATCTCGTTCCAATCCTATAATTTATCAGTGCTGATTATTTAGAGAAGAATATATGAGGCAAGGGTTGCAGAATATCCCACAGTCCACAGTCCCTAAGAACAAATGGAACCTAGCTGTGACCATGGTTCGAATTAGAAATGCACCTTTAATTTGCTCTCTTCCAAGTACTCCCCAGCTTCCTCCCTTAGATGCAGTCTAATCTCAGTTCCCCGTCCTAGCGGCTCATTCCATGTGTCTTCAGAAATTGCAAATGCCCCATCAGCCTTTGATTCCCACACGTACCTGAAACCCAGACAATAAGATAGCGACAGTCAACACAACTGAAAGCAGAATAATTGATTATCCCAATAATGCAATCATCTTACTGTTTGTCGTCATTATGTTTGCTGATGACTTCGACGTAGTCAGCAACAAGGTATACGGAGTAAAAACCAACACCAAATTGACCAATAAGGTTGAGATCTCCACTCGTCTGCATTTTCTCCACAAATGCTGCACGAAACATTAAAATTGGATGAACAGGAGTTCATTCAAGTAACTGGAGGAACCATCATGAGCTTGGAAATATCGAGGCACCTGAGGTTCCAGACTTTGCAATCGTTCCCAAATTCTTGATCAGATCCTCTTTTGTCATCCCGATACCTCTGTCGCGGAGGGTGACAATCCTCTTTTCTTTGTCTACTTTAATCTACAGAGATAAAACAAACCCATCAGGCCAGTCACCAGTCAACCACCGGGCTATATACATTTTGAAATTACGAATTGACTAGAACGGCTAAGCAGCGAGCTCGACCAATCAATACGGGAACACAAAAACCCAGTTGGGAAAAGGGTTTCAAACGAACCTGGATCTCGAGCTTAGTATCATCACCCTCTCCCAATACCTCCTTGTCCGTCAGGGCAAGGAATCGTATCTTGTCCAGTGCCTGAATCAACAGAACCATGCTTCAGCCTCTTCCAAAGAGAGAGAAAGGCAGGAAATATTTAAAAACTAATAAAATAAGAAAAGCTTACATCAGAAGCATTGGAGATCAACTCCCTGAGGAAAATGTCCTTGTTGCTGTAGAGCGAGTTGACAAGGATGTCCATGAGCCGCGAAACCTCGGCTTGGAACTCAAACTTCTCCGCACTGTTGCGGAGCGACCTCTTCGAGATCGATTCCGCCTCCCTGGACGCACATCAAAATTTCCAAAACTCTTAATACACACGCCCAAGGAGGACTGCAAAATCCTCACAGCGAAACTAAGCAGAAAGGAGGGAGCAAGTTTATCGGGTAAACGACCTCTTGACGACGTCGGAATCGGTGGACAGACCATTCGGAACGGCGCCGAGCTTGTCCTCGACCTTCGGGGGATCGACCAGCTCCTCCGAATCGCCCTCCGCATTCGCGCGCAGCTTCCTTCCTGCACCACGACAGATCCGCCCATGATCAATACTTCTCCACTTCTCGAACACCGACGACTACATTCCTCGCCTCACTCCCAACGACGATTCGAAAAGAAGAAAAAAAGAAAAACCAAATCTCCCCGGCCTAAATCGATCTCTTCCTCCTCGCGACTGCGCGAGAGTTCACCCCGAGACGAGACACGCGGACCTAGAAACCCTAGAAATCGCGCCGGAAACACTCGCCGGCGAGGCGCCGATCCAAGCCGCCGCTGCCGCTCGCGCGGAGTACGGCGAGCTGGGACCTCGAAGCCTTAGGGTTTTTGTGTTTACCTTGATCCGGAAGCGCGCAGAGGAGGCACAGGACCAGCAGCACGGACGGGATCGTCCACTTCCCCATCGCGATTTCCCCCCTTCGAAAGATCTCCTCCTCCCTGCTTCCGACTTCCGAGCTCACTCCCGAGGGCGATGACGGTGATGATTGGAGCTTTCGCTTGACGTCGCTGCGTATATTTAGAGCCCTCGCGGTGGGGCCCCGCCCCGCTCACGCGAATTTCTCGTGCCTACGCAGGCGGGTCGCTCCGATTGGCTGGATTCGTCCAGCGTGGACGATCCGACGGACCGCAGCGGTTGCTCAGAGACGTGGCGGGTGGCTATTGGCTGCTCGGTTCGTCCTCGACGTGGAGAAACGGAGGGGGGGCCCTGCGGGGGGAGACCTGGGAGGTCAAAGTCGCCGATCGCGTCTTGACCGCTCTGATTGGCTGGTCGATGCCAGGGTGGCGGGATCGACGGCCCCGATGCGACGGGGGAACGTGGATGAAGGCGGGGTCGAGGTTCTGGATAGTTCTTCCGGGGCGTTTGTCTGCGGGGCGGAGCGTATCCGACACGGGGGTAAGAAGTCCACGCGCTTCGCCGTGCACAATAATTTTCTAGCTTGCGGAGTTTATTGTTCATTATCTTTAAGATAAATACTTGTGTAGTGATGATAGTGTAATATATATAATATATAATTTCACTTGACTGACGTGATGGAGTGGGTCCCAATATAGAAAATATATGTATTAAAAATAAACCGAGACGCTCATTAATTGTTTCTATCTATTTGGTTAAAATTAATCGTTTCCATTTGTTAGCTGGAAAGATCGTTTTGTGTATTGGAATAACTATGTTACGAAGTATGAAAAGGGCTGGACCAAAAAATAAAGGCTGGATCATGGGATTTGCTTTAGTGGCCTCTTTTCTAATTTGGAAGAAGGAGGTGGGGGATTTGAATTTTCATATTTTCAGGAGTTGAGGTGGGAACGATTTAATTTCAGGATTAAGTTTCGACTCTCACGCCGGTAAGACCGACAAAAAAAAAGTATGAAAAGGGCTACAAATAAAAGGTAATAAATTCAAGCAACAGAGAAAAAGAATACGATATGACTAAATCAGTATGACAATCCCCTAATAGGATCTCATGTATTTAGCGAGAATTCATTATTTTACTTAAATCAATTTCAACATAATTAAGATGATTTTACTCAGCTTTCCACAAATAAGTCAATATGGCTCATTGTATTTATTAGATTTCCATATATGATATAGATATAAAAAAAAAAGAACAAAAGAAAAATAAATTTTGAGTGATGATGAAAGTAACCAATAGATGTCAAACGCATGATGATTGGATGCTTGTGGAATCATGTTTTTATGAGTTAGAAGTTACTTACGTATTTAAAATTTTTAAACTACAATAGAAATACGAAGGTTAGAGAAAACGACAGTGATGAAAAGAAGAAAAAGTTAAATCAGATTGATTTATCAGAAGGGAATTAAAATAATTTTAAAAAATGGGGAGTGGGTAGAACAATTTTAAGACCCGCTTTGCCCGTCTTCCACGGTCTCAACCCCTCTCCTTTCTCGTGACTGGGAAAAAAAAAACTCTTGACTTTTCGTCTTGCTTTATGGAAATCGGAGCAACGTGACCTTTACCATCATGGCCACGGCTTTGCCTTGACTTGGAAGCGATAATCTCATCATAGATGTTGCTGAAAATGTTAAGATCGGGATTCCGCGCATAATCATGAATTTTGGCTATTAATCATCTTTAATGATTCACACAACATCTCATATCATATTTCGTTTATTTTTGTGCGCATCGTGAATTTGAATTTATCTACGTTTAAGGCGTGTAAATGTTTAATTTGAGAAGTAAATATTCTATTTAGAATCATTAATAACGGTTCCACAAATGTATATGTTTGTGTACTTAAACCATGCAAAACTAATTCTCCCTTATTCTCTTCAAATTTCTATCCAAAATTAAAGATTTTTGAATGGTAAGATGGAACCTCATCCTAATTATATCCTATGCACTCACCTTCATAAGGATTTTGTGTATAAGAAATTGAGGCTAGAAAGCCTTATATTCGAAGTTCAAATGAAGGTTTAAGTGGATGCTAAAAGTCGGCATCGATAGAGTAAAGCCTAAAAGAGGCACTGCAAGCAAACTGAACACTTGCATCTACAAAATCCTTATTATGAACATATTGTGCTTTTTAGGATGTGTTTGGGAACCACTTCCCAAAGCTCTTTGGAGGTCCAAAGCTCCTTAGGCCAAAATAATGGTGTTTGGAAAAAAACTTTGGAAGGCACTTAATAGCAAAGCTAGCATTTTTAAGGTTGAAAGCCCAAGACAAGTGAGGACCTGCCTTGGGCTTTCAGCTTTCTCAGCATGCCCACGTGACATTGTTCAATTTTTTTTTTCCTGAAATTGTCCTCATGAATTTTTTGTTTTTCCGAGTGCGTGCCCTTGTATGAAACACTGTTCATCTTCTCCGAGCCGGTGACTACTAGAGGGATGCTGCGACCTAGGCAATCATTGTTGGAGAGTCAAGCGACCTCCGTGAGTCGTAGATTTGGTTGCAACCAGAAGCAATCACCGACGACCGTCGCCTGCTGCACTACGACCTTCGCACAGAGCTCGCCGAGCCCGCGCGACCCATCTGGTCGCAAGTCTGGTCGTGACCAGACCTAGTGTTGGAGGCTCGAGTGGTGACTAGATCTGGGTCACGCGACCTCGCCGCCTCCGGATATGGGTCGCGGCAGCGTCATGCGACCTAAATCCGAGGCAGCAAGGTCCTCCCGCGACCTCGATGCCTCGGATCTAGGTCGCCGGAGGTCGAGGCGGTGTCGCGCGACCTTGCCGCCCCAAATCCGGGGTCGCGAGAGGTCGCCGACAACCGCCGCCCTTGCCGGCCAATTTTTTTTAATTTTTCTTTTGATAATCTCTTTTTACCACAAAAGTCCTTTGTAAATGTAATTCTCCAAACACCATTTTGCTCAAAGTATTTCACAAAGGACTTTCAAAGTGCAATTTTACCAAATACAATTTGCATTTTGAAAAACACCTTTAACTCAGAGATCTTTGCATTTTCCTAAAGACTTTCTCCAAAAGTGGTTCCCAAACGCACTCTTAAAATGCCTGCACGCTGATGCGTTGAAAACCTTAATTGTTTTGCCTCAACCTTTTCTAATTTCGTCTTATTACTCCATTTATCATTTATTTGTTCTCTGGTATCATAACTGTTGGCGCCTCTAAATCCATTGAGTTTTAACCGCGCCCTCTAATTCCACGGCCTTGTTGTCCTGAAATTGCTACTTGTTTCGACTCCACCGTGATTATTTTAAGGCAGAATTATATATCTAAGCCTACTACCAATTTCATTCGCCTTTTGAAATGAAGGTCCGTATGACTTAGCCCACTTGCCAATTCAAGTCCCATTTCAACTTGAATCCATTCATCTAAGTTGTGTTGTTCCGAATGAAAACAAATGATTTGGAAAACCATTGTCTAAAAAAATAATCGCTTGAATCGCTTGCAAAATGAACAAATAAAAATTATTTTCATCATCCATGTAATTGTTTCGATTTCTTTTCCATATCATTCACTTTTCGTGAAAAAAAATAGAATTCTAGTCTCAATTTAGACAAGTTAGTGAATACGGATTCCAAAGTACATTAACATTATATACAAAAGATGGAAAATTCCACCTCAAGGGAAGAAAGTAGAAACAAATTCAAGGCATGACACTTCTGGGAAACTTTCTTCATGTTAGTTATTTCCATGCCATGGATGCAATGCCTCTTGTAAGGACACGACGGTGCACTCAAAGCATTTGTCCACTACCAAGTACGAACTTGAACCCAAAAATTAATATGTAGAAAAGGCTCGCATTATTTTCATTTATATATTTGGTTTCAAGCCGGACTTATTTCTACAAAAAGGAAAACCTACCATTTCGATGTCAATTGTTGTCGAAGCCAACCTAGTAATGAAAATGTGAGGTCTCTTTTTTCCTATTATAGAATTGGTTGTTCCCCAATAATACCATTTTAGCTCGACAAGAAATAAATAGATGTTAGGAAACTGGTTTTCTTAATTAAATCCTTAATGGGGATAGATTAATGGAAACTCACCCTCATTTCATTAATTCCATTAGCTACAAATTATTTGCAAACTCATTTGCAGATTTTTTAACCCAAAATTCACATTTTTTTCCCTTTCATCCAGCGAGAAAAAGCACATGAAAAATGCCAAAACATTTATATGGCGTCCCATCCAGTGTCGCGACTTTTAGGTCCCTCATTTAAGTCCATAACAGGAATTCTGATCACTTGAGGTAACATTGACCACTTAAATTGTCGAAAAAACTGATTTATCATAACATTAAGTAGTCCTACATGACTTGTCGGAATAATCATCATTTAATAGGCAAACCAAACAAAAAGTCGGCTCATGTTAGGTCAATAAATGACTATTATGTGTGGTATGATATCCAAATCTTCAATAAGTACATTTCGTTACTGTTGGCCAAATATCTATCCTATCATTTCTAATTACATCTAGACAACACCAACGTGCTACTAATAACTTTCACAAGAATTGGGTAAGCTTCTCGAGACTGTTTCCATCGAGTACTTCCTAGTCATGCTTTGCCCATCATGGATTATTTAAATACTATGTATTCAATTCATCCTCCAACACTTCTTTTATTCCATTCTCACATCATTTCAATTGCGCTCCTTTCCAAAACCGCATTCAAAACGGCAATTCTCGGTATCCAAATCCAAACCTACCAATTTTTCAAACCTCTCTACCTTTCTTTCACCCAATCATCTGTTTCCAGACAAAGGCACCTGCTGCCGTGGTAAAAATTTGCCGGTGATGGAGAATGTTGACATCCTTAGCAAGATCAAGAAAACGCACGCACCCCGATGTATGTCTGACATTCTAATTTAATTCCCAAAATCGTTTAATAGCCACTTTAAAAAAAAAGAAAAAGTAAAAAAGAAAAAGAGGACCGATTTGCTGTTTCCTAGGACTCCACCGACGGGAACTACCACTGCCGTGCTAAGGCTGACACTTTTTGACTCAGCCGAGCCGATACGGCGTCGTCTGGCCTGCGCTTCACGAGGAAAATGGGATTCGAGCGAGCACGCCGATCCGACAACGTAGAAAGAAAGGAAAGTCCTCCTGCGGCCACGTCAGCAGCAACTGCCGGCACCCTCCACCCCGAAGCATATCCGACACGTGGCGGCGTCCCGTTGGTCTGTCAAAAAAATTCGCCCCCCTAGCGGGTAGCGGGTGGCGGACAGCGAGCGAGTGGGGCGTCCCTCTCCTCGTAAAGAAAAAACGAGAGAGAGAGAAGGGCGAAGAAGATAAGCTCGAACTGCAAAGCCTCGCCCCTCCCAAATTCACCTTCACCGCCTCCTCCCCGTCCCTCGCCAAACGCCGCCGTTTCGCGCCGAGCATCGACTCCTTTCCCCTTCGCACAAAGCTCCCTAGAATCCCCGACTTTCCAAATCAAGAACCCGCAGCATTGAAAACCCTCTCGCCTCTTCTTGCTTCTTCTCCTCCTCCGTCGTCTTCTTCAGTCTCTCCGGTCGATTCCCGAGGTCGCCGCTCGCCGCTCGCCGCCGCCGCCGCCCCGGAAGAGTCACGGGAAGAGGAAGGGGGGACGCGTGTTGGGAGCTGGAGGCCGACATGGCGGTGTCCGACGCGGTGGTGGGGAACCTGACGACGATCTACGTGGCGGTGATCGCGGCGATCAAGGCGTACGGGCTGGTGTCCGGCCGCAGCTTCGGCGGGGGGCTCGTGCTGGTCCTCTCCACGGCGGTGGTGGGGCTCATCCTCGTCGCCACGCTCACGTGGGACGTGTCCCAGAAGGCCGCCCACGCCATCGCCCGGGACGACGACCGCGCCCACGAGGTGTCCTGCAAGGGCGGCATCTGCTGGCACGGCGTCGCCGTCAAGTCCCCGGCCTCCCAGGTCCGGTTCCACCTCCCCCCGCAGCAGCCGCAGCCTCCGCCGCACCACGGCGCCGCCGCCCTGTGAATACGACATCGATTTCCACTTTTTCAAGGCCCATTTTCTTCCTTATTTTTTTTTTTTTTTTTTTGCTTAGTTTACTGACTTTTGGCGAGAGATGTGAGGTTACGGTGTCCTCTGTAAGATGCGCGGTCTCTGTCTACTGTTGCTTGGTCTTCGTCGTCGTTCGTCGTTCGTCGAGTTTTGGTTTTTTCTCCTTGTCGAAAAATCAATATGGGTGTTCTCCTTTTTTTTCCTTTGTAAAAACATCGAGGGAAAGCGCATTGTATACTTCTGTACGATAAATAAAGAAGGCAATACGAGTGGAATGTTACGTGGGTCTGATGTCTGAACGCCACCTACCGTTCGCCATCGAGAGATATTTCGTTGGTGCCCTGTTCCTTTCGAGAAGGAAGAGAAAAGATCCGACGATTCCTTCTCCTCCTCCTCCTCCTCCTCCGAAACTCATTTTATATATATCATATCAAAGCGCGCATGATGGGGAGCATCATCCCGAATTCCGAATCGGGGTCCCACCCGGAGCGAGCGCTCCACTGAGCATCCGGCAGCGAATTTCACGAGCTTCGGCTTCGCGCGGAGCCTTGATTGGAAGGTGGAAGTCGCGTCAATCCCCCTCCTCCATCGATGCCGAAAGTCGGGGCGCTCCTCCATGACGCGTTCGGGCCGTCTTTTGGCGGCATTTAATTGGCTCCCCTGCGTTTAAGTTTTGCTTTGATTTTCTGGGGGCGTGGGTGGGGTCTCGACGTTTGAGGTGGGGCAGCCACACCTTTCCTTCATTAATTGGACCGGCCCTGACTCGGACCGACCGTCTCATTAGTGTCCTCATGCTTGATGCAAACCCTTTTGGGTGTTCTAAGAGAGGAGAGGAAAACGACGGGTCTCGCCCTTTGAAAGGTTGCGCTCCGGTGGCTAGCTAAAGCTGTTGTGGCGGATTCTTAGCTCTTTTAGAAGATTAGGAAACGATTAGGTCATGCACATGTGATGGTGATTTGACATGTGCTTGTCCATGAATTGTCCGATGATTAATGTAATACCAAATTGAAAGACGTGTAAGTGATGATAAGATGGTAAAAATATGAATTTTATGATGTTGTAACGCCGTGTCAGGATTATACGTCTCTCTCGAGATATTTTAGAGGTCTTCTCTTCATTTCTTTTTTGGTATAATTGAAGCTGAAATCATCATTGGTTTGCTTTCTATGTGGTAAGGATGAGCACAAAGCACAATCTTGATTCAACAAAGGTCGTGATAAAATGGCTAGATGACTCCAAATCTGTCGGGCATGCTGAATTTGAGTTATTTCCAACATCAAGGTTTGGTGTTGCAATACTTACTTCAATCGCTGTCTTCATGTCTTGTCGAGATGTGAGGGAAAACACATTAAACCCTCATCCAATTTCGCCACATCACCACCCTGCAATCCTCTATTTTAAGATATGTATCTTTGAATCTTTCGAACAAAATCTCATTTTTAGAAAGGCCAAATGACTCGCAAAACTTATCTCTTCAAAACCTTCCCAAAACTCTAACTCCCAATTCACCTAACAAAACCTTTAACCTCCTCCACCACCCACGGCCACCATTGCCACCACACCCCGTGACCTACACAATCTTGTCATTGTCTCCTCACCTTTGACCATTGTACCCCTCTCATCTCTCCTACATTATCTCGTGCGCCACGCGTAACGTGATGTTGAACAACGGTGGCGAGGTCGTCGAGGTAGGGACCTCGAGCCAAGGTCACAACAGCCATGAACAATTGCAAAGCCAAGGTCTCAATGGCCCTCCTCAGCCAATCAATGGCCCCTAGAAGCCTTGACAAGTTCAAGTTAGGGAGAGACACAAAAATCATTAAAAAGAAGTCCAAAACCTATACTACATACACCAATGCAGTCATAAGTTTTTTATTTTGCTAAGTCAATTATAAATCTTCAATTTACTAATGTAGTTTCCTCAACTAATTTTGATCAAAAATTGATAGCGTGTTATTGCCACCTTATGTAGCAAGGTCAATGCTAACATAAAAATTTATATTTTTTTGTTCTTTTTTTTTTCATCGTGGCCGACGAGGGTCGCTACTACCCTTAACCTATTAATAGCCATTATGAGAAAATTAAGAAAGAAATGAAAAGAAAAATAATAGTACATATAAAATTTAATCTTTCAAAAATATTAAAAGATTATACATGTCAATATCATCTTTTTGTCAATTGTGCCACGTAAGATAATGAACGTTTGCATCTATGTTAGCGATTTACAATTATTTGACATTTTCACCGGTTATGCTCTCGTTTATCTAGTTAGAAATTCGTGTATTTATATGTATTAAACTATGTATTTTGTTTTACTTTTAATGCTAAGTATGACACCTTTCTATACTAAACGCTTCTAGTTTATTAAGAATACGTGGTTAATTATGCATTCAGAAGCTACATTTTTAGTCTTTGTAAAGTACTATTCTTTTTTATTTGTATAAGGAATTCAAATGGCACTTGCCGGCTGGCTTGTCAAAATAAGCACACCGACAAGCGCCTGTTGATTGATTAAACGTTTAAAAATTAAAATTAAAATTAATGCGTTTGCCAATACAATGCTTTTGTTCTGCTATTTAATAAATATTTATAGGTAATTATTAATAAAAACCCTTGTGTGTGCAGGCCCAAGCACATTTTTGACCGTGTCCAATAAGGAAAGAAATCGCTTTTTATTCTGTAGTGCCTTGATTACCCTTGTTAAAAATAAAATTAGCGCTTTAAACAATTGAAATTTCTTTAACAGGGCCCAAAATTCCAAGTAAATATATAAAAAAATTAATATGTTTGACGTAGGCCGTTCGCATGATTAATCAGACGATAATGATAAATCCCTAAAATTCATCCTTCCGGATTCGCTTTTGAGGAGGGCGGCGGGTCCCACCATATCGGTTCTCAATCACTCACGGCCAGATATACGAATCGTCGATCTCGGCCGTCCAATGTCCCGGAGATCGCGCCTCAGCTCCATCTGACGGAGGATGGCGTCGCGGAAATCACCGCCGCAGTACCACCCGATAAACTCTGGCCTTTTTTTTTTTCCCCTGATGAGCTCGACCTTATTATTCAAACTCTTCAGCAATCTCTCTCTCTCATCTCTTTCTCTCTCATAGCTACTCGTTTCCTCTGTGAGTCGCCGCCGCGCACGGCGTTTCTCTTCGGCGGTTCCGTCGCACGTCGATCGTCGCCGCGAAGACATGTCGGAGTCTCCATCTCAGGCGCAGGCGCCGCCGCCGGCGCAGCCGGTGCTCGACGACGCCACCGCCTCCGCCGCCGCCGCCGCCGCCTCCGCCACGGAGTACTGGTGCTTCCAATGCGAGAAGCGCGTCTCCGTCGAAACCCTAGCGGACCTCCCCGAAGTCGTCTGCGTCGAGTGCAAGGGCGGCTTCGTCGTCGACTCGATACCGGCCGCGCCGTCGGCGCAGCCCTCGCCGCCCGATCAGCTCGACGATCCCGCCCTCGGCTCCCAGTTCCTCCAGGTCCTGCGGCTGATCGCGCAGGCGGCGCGTGACGAGGATGTCCCCCCGCCGCCGCCCTCGAATCCGCCGTCGGACGACGATTTCCTCCGAATCGAGCTCGATGGGTGGGACAACGATGAGGAGGAGGATGAGGACGACGACGATGAGGAAGAGAACGAGGAGAACGGTAACCGCGAGGGGATCGAACGGGGCGAAGGGGAGAGGGAGGGGGATGATCAATCGGATGACGAGAACGGAGGAGAGAACAGAGATGAATATGATGAGGATGATGCGCGGAGGAGGCGGCGTGACGTGCTCAGGCTCCGGATCCGAGACTTTGCAACGCGAGCACGGAGCGGGCGCAACCGGATTCTCGATTGGGCAGAAATCTTGATGGGATTGGATGATAGTTCCATCGAACTGAGGCTCGAAGTGCCTGATTCAGACCGCTACATAGGCAATCCGGAGGATTACGTGGATGACGCTGGGTACCAGGCTTTGCTGCAGAATTTGGCGGAGAGCGACGGTGGAAGAAGAGGAGCTCCACCGGCTGCAAAATCAGCAGTTCTGGAGCTTCCGACTGTGGAGATCAGATCAAAGGACGAAACCGTGGTGTGTGCGATCTGTAAGGACATGGTGAGTGTGGGCGAGATGGTGAAGAAATTGCCCTGTGGTCATGGTTACCATGGGGATTGCATCGTGCCATGGTTGGGTGCGAGGAATACGTGTCCAGTCTGTCGGTTTGAGTTGCCGACTGATGATCCTGAGTATGAAGAGGAGAAGAAGAAAATGAATGTGAATGCAGGCGGGAGCTCAGGTTCTGTCGGAGACAATTCGGTGGAATAAGTTTCCCTTGATTTATTGTTGAATTTGCTTGTTTGGTGGATTAGAACAACAAATTTGAATGCTTTTTTTTTTCCTGCCCTGATAATGTAAATGATGTTTTACCTAGTTGTCTTGTTTGTGTTTATCTGCAATTTGCTTTTGTTATATGATTTAGGATGTGATTAGTCCAGCTGAGATAGGATCATAGGATGGTCTCTCTGACTTTGGGAGGATGAAGGACTGAACTAATTCTTGTCTGTATAGGGACTCTATTGTAGATAGAAATTAGAAGCAGCCAAGGCAGAGATGCCAGAGAAGAAACTGAACTTTGATAATGTGTTTTGGTCTAGACCATTTTGAAAAATATTGCGCAGAGATTGGGATTGGGTTTGAGAACTGCCTTGTCTTTAAATGACTCGTGGGCTCTCTATCAGCTCTCAGGTGATGTGAATGTTAGTCTTCTTTTCGTGATAGGTAGGATGTAGGAAGGTTAGTCAGTAGTCACTCTTCATCGTTCCATTGCTTTCCAATCTACTTGTGAAGGGGTTGAATTTGCTTGTTCTTGATGGTTTGCTTCACATCACGGTGTTGGAATTCGCTGTTGTAGCGGTTTAGGAGCTTCTACTGTGCAGTAGTCTTCCTCGTATTTGCTGGAATGTCTCATTGGTTATGTTCATTCTGGAAACTGTCGTGCGATGATGATTAGGTACTTCTAGATGCTTGATTTGTCAGTCATACTCAAAGAAGCAGGTTTTTAGCTAGGTTAGTTGATTGTCAACCTTCTTTTAGATGAAGAGAATAGCCTTCTAGCCTAATATTCCTACTTATTTGTGCATCTCATATAGCATACCGTGATTGCCATTGATTTCTCGACAATTTTGTGATTTTTGATATTGCTGAATCTTTCTGCAAGGCAAATATATTAAAGTGGGGTTGTTTTGTTTGTGAGATCTAATAAATCTTTCTACGAGGCAAATATATCAAAGTTGGGTTGATTTGTTTGGGAGATCTAATACGAATCACTTCTGCACCCACCCATTTCCAGAAGAATTACTTATAGTGAGTCCACCATCTTGATTTTTACCGTGGTGATAGATCTCACTTTGTGTCAATTAATGCAATTGATGATTAGTCGAGCAGAATATGTCTGCCATTTCTCATAAGCATTTTTTAGAGGAGTATGATGGCATAGCGGAGCGGCTTTTTTTCACCTTTATAGGTGAGGTGCCTTTGCTACCTCTACTCTCATTTTTCTTCTCTCTCATTGCTCTGCATATAGGCATTCCTGAGTACTCATTGTTTCTTGATAGTTTTCTATCAATTCACATTTTCTGAAGCTTCTTTTTCTTTCCAGCGAATGTCAATTTGAGTTGCCTTTTCAATTCCTAACAGAAGTTGTTCGATTTTCTACTCTCTACCTTTTACCTACTATTGGCATGAGGGATCTTCTATTATTCATGATGGGTACGGCGTCTTGGTCGAAGCTTGTGAAATATCATGCCGTATATCTTGTAATCTGATAATACACCGGGAATCTTATGGCTGACAGAAACGTATTTTGCAATTAATTTGGTCCAGAAGAGTAATTTTTATATGGGTGGTGAGTTAGTTCGTTGGTCAGTGATCTGGTACCGAATTTGACTATTGACCTAGAAAATTCTGGATCGCCAGAAGACCAAGTTACCCCTCGAATGTTTGTTCTTAGGCGCTTACCAGCGGCAAAGAAGATTGAATTTGGCAAAGACGCGATAGGAATATGTTATTGTCCCAAAGATTGGGGAGAACACGGTGGCTTTCTCGGACAAGTAATTCCGACAGTCTTTCCGTCATTTGAGTTAGCTGTCCATGGCTTAATTTGTTTATTCGAGACTCTCCCCATCAAGGATTGTTGCAATTCCTTCCACGTAACTGAAAGGAGATGCTTCTGATAGAAGAAAGATTGATGTAACTATCGATGCTTCCGTGGTTTGAAATGCCATTGAATCGATAAATTCGGACGGCTATATGGATTAGATCCATACGACAAAACCACATTCTTATATTTTTTTTTATTTGATGAGAAATATATGCGTACTGTAGTCAAAGCCCCGGCGGGTCCATAACCTAGTCAAGTGCTATCTATACCTAGAGTGCTGTTCATGGCAGAAGTGATGTTTCGTCACTAGTTGAATAAGAAGATTGCTATGATTATAATCTTGGATTAAATATGAGCGTTCACAATTGATGCAAGGAAGTATGGTAATCATACATCGATTCTTTGCGGAGTTATCACACAATTTTTTATCTCAAAGATATTCTTGATGTACATATTATCCACCCTGGGGCAAATAGCCAGTTAGAGCCCCGATTCGACGATGTACATAGATCGGAAAGGTGGTATAGGATGACGTTGTGATTGGATCAGCCGAAGTGGCTTAACTAAATTTTAGTCATGCAAGATCGCTCGCGCGGAATGCTTTTTCTACTAACTCGGATATCTTTGCTTATTACTGTTTTGTTGGTTTGCAAGACCAGTGACTCGTGCCCTTATAACCTTTACGTAAGAGTAATTTTTCGCTTTTTCAGAGGTCAAAAGTAACAGAGATTCAGCCCAGGTCTATTATGCAGTTGAAGCAGCTTGTCCGTAAATACAGGGTCTGAAAGTGGCGATGGCGTTTGATTCTTGAATCATGATACCGTGGATGAGAAGCGAATCGGGGGTTATGAGCTGATTCTAGAGTTTTAAGTTTTTGGTTACTGTTCTATACTTTCTGAAAGACTAACACGCAAAGGAAGAAGTGCCAAACCTTCGCAACCGAGAATACGTCAGGGTTCACAGCCCTCCATCCCATTCAACAGCAAACGAGAAGCGAGAAATAACGAAGTTGATTACCTTCCCATCACAACCAATTTTAGCATTACACCTTGTGAACTCCAAAGCAAGTTAGCTCCCCACATTCTTCTCCCCAAGGAAACACAAAGGTGACAAGAAAAATTTGCTCAATATTTTCTTTTTGACAGACATGGGACCTGGGAGAGATACAACATCTATCTAACCAACACCTCCAGCGGCTGCCGAGGCCCTTCTATAAGACACTAATAAAGTGAGAATATAAAGAAAACCCCAAAATTTAGGCTATTAAACTAAAATTCCCCCCCACCTAATAAAAATTAATCTCTCAAGAATCAGATTTCCTTCGCTATCTCCAGATTTTATTCAGTTTCAAACCCACTTCCCATGAGAGCCAAATTTGTTCCCCCTATACTCATGATCCTCAGAAAGGAAGCACTCCCCTATCCGTTTGGTTGGACATTCGGACCTGACCCGAAAAGCTCGGTTGGACTGACATTTATTTCCATGGAGGTTGCTGCTGCCGAAAACCAATCGGGTAAGATTCCCATCCACCCTCCGGTTCCTTCCTCTTGCCACCCAGCCCGGAACTTGAAGACGGTTGCAAGCTAACCCTCAGATGTTCTTCCATTGATCTACCCTGATCTGGCACTAAAAACTGTCTTAAAACAGCTGGCTGCTCACGGTTAACTCCATCAATTGTGAATCCAGAATTCAGATCAAATTGTGCCCGAGAAGGGTCAAACTGTGCCCGAGAAGGGCCAGGACCATTGAGACCGAGGGGCGCAGAGGTCATCATGAACGACGCCTGAGGGAAAGAGGAGAGAACAGGTGAAACAGATCCCATGGCTTGAGGCACAAATGGGTTCACACGTGGGTCCACCATGTACCCAGGCCGATACATGGTAGAAGAGAGAGAAACAGCAGGCCCTGTGTTTAGTCCGTTGTATGCCCACTGAGGTGGATAAGGGATTGTGGGACCCATCTCCCAAAAGCCTGCTCCTCTTGGCACGCCGGCATCTGCTGCAGGCTCGAGACCCTTGCCATTTAGTAGGGACAAACTCTGAGGTACATGATCTTTCTTGTCGACCTCCACTTTTGCACCAAATAAAGAAATAACAGGTTCTGACTTGGGCTTCCCATAACTCGTCACATTTTGGGAAGATCTGCCACCGTAGGGACCTTGGTCAGAAAAATCATTGTGAAACAGTGGCCTGTCATTCAAATCAAAGTTCCTCATGGTTGATGAAGATGATGCAGGAGACGGGCTGCGTTGGCCATTTCTAAGGTTAAGTAGCTGACGCTCCCCCCTAAAATCCGATATTGATGGTTCACCATCATCACCAATGCGATTCAAATCTAGTTTGAACCTCTCTGATCTCTTGGAACTAACCTCCACTGAGGATTCTCCAGATCGGAGGCTTGACGAGACCGGGATTTGTATCCCCGGCATGAGATCAGCAGCTTTGTCATCTCCACCTTCTGCCACATTAAGATCAATATCTAAACATGTATGCCTCTGCTTGGAATCATGGGATTCCTCGCCGGGAACAGTTTTCTCGGCAACGGTACTTCTGCGAGGTGATGCTGGACGAAAAGCACTCCTAGTAGAGTTTTTCCAACCAAGACTTCCTTCAAATTGCAAAGGAGCTGGAGGTAATCCAGCCGCGCTTGCTGTTGGTTTCGAAGCAGAAACAACAGAGACTGGTGTAGACACTGCATTTGCAGTGCAATCCACATCATCCGAGGAAACTTCTTGGTTCAGATCAAAGGCGCACATGCCTTTCTCCATCTTATCTTCCGGTTCTTGCGTTGCTTCTGTTACTTGAGAGGACTCCATTTCATGCATAGAACCATCCTGTTCAGTATTCATGTTCTCTGGATTTATTAAACTTCCCTCTCCCTCAGAAGATGCATCAGAAGTGTCATTCTGTTCTCTTGCCCTCTCAACTGACGGGACAATGGCCAATACATCTTGTTTCGCATTGATAGGCTCAGGGCTGCCACGCTGCCGGATTCCAACTTCTGAATCTCTCTCTAAGTTCATTTCTCTCTCCACTTCCTGAGCAACTTGTCGAGCTACTTCTATCGCATCAACAATGCCATATTCAAGCTCAATTCTTGACCTCTTCCGTTCAGCCACGCTAGGACCCCTGACTTCCATTCCCAGTCTGTAAGAATTAGAAGCACCTGCTACATTTTCACCATCATCGCTTGAATGTTCCTCATCTTCTTTGGCAGCTCCTCTGTCTTCCCTCCTCAAAAATGCAATGTCCAACACATCTGGTTTACCCGTGCTGCATTCAACAACAGATGACTTCTGCACATTAGCAGAGCCGCAAGCACTATCTTCAACTGTCTTAAGCACCGTGTTGCATTGGCCTAAAATCCCCTTGTCATCCTTTTCATTCTTCACTTCAGACACAGTTCTCCTTGGACCTAGAGTGGCCTTTCCAATGTGGAAACTGTTGCTATTGATATCATCTGCTGCTGTAACTTTGGACCCAGCGACTTGAGCATTTGCAGTTGCAGCATCAAGATCTAAAGAAACAGCAGTAAGTTCAAATGCATTGAAAGCAGATTTTTCTGCCATTACCAATTTTTCATGAGAAAAATTAAGCTTATCTTCCTGCTTTCCAATTTCATACGACCTGCCTGTATCAGGTTTTCTGATTCGCCCACCACTCTCCTCTTGTGGAACCAAATGACCAGGAATTTCAAGTGAGGGTGTCCCTTCAACTGGGCATGTAGAGGACTCTTTTACAACCTCATTTGTCTTGGGTATAGGGCCTGATGTGGGAGAAGATGCCAAAGGACCCACAGATCTATCCTTCACATCTGCATCTTCGGATATCTTCTGTGGAGATAGCTGACTGACATGAGTCTGAATCTGGTCATCCTCGACCTTTTGCCGTTGGAGACAGTTAGGACTTCTTGATGGAAAGTTTTCATGTCCAGCAGGGTCTGTAGCCAAATCTTCTGCATCACCTCTTTCATTGGAAAGTGCAACATTTACATCAGAGCATGCAGACTGACCACTCTCTCTAACAGGATTCCCAACTTCCTCAGTCCCATTGTCACATGACATAGCACTTCCAATATCCTGGCAACGATTATCACCATCCTCACTGTGCTTCCAGCTCTCGAAAAGCGCTCTTGCACTGTCCTGAACCTTTACACTACGGTGGTCAAGAAGATTCTTGATGGTAATCCAAATTCCAGAAGAAATTGACCTCCCAGTGTCTAGATCTAGCTTCTTAATTGCATGTAGCAGCACGGTCATTGACTCCTCCACAAGACTATCGCTAGAGTCATTTTCAAACTTTTCAGCATCCTTTAGCCATCTATCAATGAACGATACTCCATCTAACTGAACAAAGAGATCGAGACATTCTTTACTCTCCGTGGCAGCAATGGTACTTGCAACAGCAGCCCACTGCCTAATTGCATCGCCAGCATTCTTCAGAACATAATCCTTTTCTTTCTGCATAACACTGACCAGCTCCTCAACACGAGAGGGAGCAGTCAATCCATCCCTCATCTCAGTCAGAGTGAAAAAATCTTCAAGTGTCATGGTGCCTTAAATACTGTACTTCATCCTACATAGATCCTTGTGCCATGTTGATATTTTGTCAAGCAGAAAAAGTTGCATTACTCTTTGGATGGCAAGAATGTTTCAAAGTTCCCCTACAGAATGTAACATTAAAATGCAGGTAAATACTAGAACTCACCATTTAAATAAAAAGGAGAAGACGCCAAAAGAACTTAAACTCGGAAATAACCATAGTTTGCAGCACAGACAATATTCAGTAGCAAGCAACATTTCCCACCCATTTAACGACAGACCAATCAAGTCAAGCCAAGTACAAAAGGCTTTCAAATAGATACCTAGAAGAAGAAGTAACTGACAAGCAAACTAGTTCTTTGGCAATCTTTCTTCAGAGTGAAAGAATGCCTCCCCAGTCATCATGACATGCAAGAATGTAATCGCAGAACAATATTCAAAACTCAAGGAACCCTAAGGAATAACAAATGATCTGAACACAAGAATGCTGCATAGGTAAGTCTATCCAGTTGCAGCATCTCAGACAAGCTGCTGTTGCTTCATACAAGATGCACTTCTACAACATAAAGTGCCCTTTGCTGTCACAGTCAAATTGGAAAAAACACCAAACCGCAAAACTAAATGGTGGAAAGGGGATTCCAGGAAAAGAACTCCCTATGTTAACTTTAGGTTTCTTACAGAAATACCAGATCAAATCTGGTGACACTCATTTGAGTTACAGTTAAAATTGGCTTGGAGCAAGCCAAAAAAAAAAATTAGGCAAACTGTTGTCCCCAAAAGTACAAGCATCAAACAGGTCATTGCAAAAGAAAAATGAGAAGAGGCAAAGAACATATCCTAAAACATTTAATAAGGCAAAGAGAAAGCACTTAGTTGGATGGTGAACTTCTAGCCGCTTGATTCCCAGTTTGTTGCTAGATAAGTATGCAAAATGGCCATATGGTGAACTTCCATCAGTTTGACTTAATAGTGTGGACAGCGAATACAAACTAAAGCAAAGAAAAGATCCAGGTAATCACACCAAATCACGACAATAAATAAACAAGAAAATTCAGTGACTCATCATGTAACATCTGATATTGGTGCTTAAGGAGTCCCACTTAATGCCTTGGCCTGTCAATTTGTCTTAATCTTCCCGCGGAGGACATTTGTCAAGTAATTTAATTCAATTAGCAGCAGTAGCAAAGTAAAAAAGAAAAAACCCAGTAAAAGCAAAGCACGCAGCAACATCTACACTGTTTCTTTCTCCCAATTATATTTGTAATCCTAACAGTATAAGCACAGGAGCCATCGCTTAAGGCCTAAGAAAGCAATGCCGCAGAAATATAGGGCATGTAGATTGAAAAAGCTTAATACATCGTTGCAAAACAAGTTTTAATGAGGAAATCTTCACCAGCCCCCTTCTTTAACTGACTGTGCATAGTATAAGAACTACAACAAAATGACCTTGTGTCATTTTCTCGAAATAAAAAGCTATAGTTCTCTCATGGAATTACACGATCTAATTTGCTTATTCAGCATTTGAGCTATTAGCACGCCAATATAATAGAGAATGAAACTTGATCAAGTCACACCCATTTACAGCAGAAACGGAAACCCATAACTCGCGGGAGTCAAATACTAACAGTGTGATAACTCCAGTAACAAATCCAACATTGAGAATTGTAACTTGAGAACCAATGTTAACACCGATCTTCACTGGGCTTGTCATAGATTTTGACAAATTCTTCTAACTGCTTTCAACACCGGACCTGCTTCACTATGGCAATCCTGTCCTATTGTCAGGCACAAAATAAGGCCAGACACTTGCTAGTGGCGATTTATAACCATCTCTAGTTTACTGTGCATCTATTCCATCTTTTTGTAGAGAGAAAAACAGCAGAAGGAACTATAATATTCTTCACAAGGAACACCTACAGGCACATAAGCTTAAGAAAACAACAGGAGACGAAAATGTTAACAGATCTCGAGGAAGGGGGAAAAATATCAACGAAGAAAAAGTTTTGGAAAAAAATCCCATAATCAGCAGTTTGACAGGCAATCAACAGCACGGTTCGCAGTTTTGATATCTCATATATGTAACCACACATGAAAAATGATGAAACATACCCGTGACGATTCACAATTCATCGACATACAAATGGCATGTACTACATAAAATTCAAAAAACAGAAGGCCTATGCAGGACAAATACTGTAATCTGAAAGGACAAAAAAGCAAAGGGTACTCTCCACAAGAAACACATTGAACATGCAACAGGTCTTATGAGGCCTAGAACGAGGCGGAAGACCCAAAAAAACTGTGTAATGATGGGGGAAAATACCAATACCGGAAGAACTACAACAAGGATCAAACTTACCGGACACTGTGATCCAGCTACTCAGCGCAAATGACTCCGAAAGCCGGCGGTTTCCAATCAAATTCCCCACTAATTACACTTCACACCTGAAAATTCAAGTAAAGGCACAAAATTCAATCCCCATAACGACAGTAAGAGCAAAAGATCGAGCAGTTCCCGTCCAAAATCCTAACCAATTCGGCACTGGCGGAAGCCCTCAAACCTCACGAAAATACGGCAGACGAACACCCAACAGCTCATTCGACTCTGGCCCTAGGCCGCGACGGCCGGACAGACCACAATCAAGAGCAACCCAATTACCCCCTAAAGCAGGAGATCAAACCCTAGCGCTCAAAACCACGAATGGCGAAGGCAACAAGGAATCCCCCCTATTCCGCGGGCCCAACCCATTAAAAGAAAAATCGAACTTTACAGGGGAAATCACGACCAATTCCAATCCAGAATCAACCCCGCGATCGAATGCCGCGAGAAGCCGGACCGAAATTCACCGCCCGATTCCCGGAACCACCGCCGAAACCACCAAGAAAGAAACCCCCCCAAAAGCAGAAGAAGGAGAAGAAGAAAGCCCGATTTCGCGGTCGCGAGAACTTTACCTTCACAAGCAAGGCGAAACCCTAGCTCAGCGCGCCAACCCCTCCTCTTCTTTCTCTCTCTAGAATTTTCTCGCTCCAGTCGCGAAGCTCAAGAGACTCTCCTCTCCCCTCTTTCTCTCTCCTCTCCTCCTTCTCCTCAGCTCCGTGGGGGCTGCAACACGTTTCAACGCCGCGTTCCCTCTCTCTCTCTCTCTCTCTCTGTATCTCTATCTCTGTTTCTCTCTCTAGGCTACTTCGCAAAAACCCACGGGGCGGTCGGGGGTCGGGGTCAGTCTTCCCTTCTTTGCTGCTGCAGCTGCTGCCGCTGCTGTCAAAAAAAGCCTCCTCTCTTTTTTTTTTTTTTTTTTTGGCCCGAACCAGGGAGGGAGGGAGGGAGGGCGGGGGGGGGAATGCGAGAGAGCTTTTCCGTTTCCTCTTTCCCCTTTCCCCCTTTTGCTTTGCTTTCCCCCTTTTTATTCCCCCATTTTGTTTTTCCTTTTTCACTTAATTTAAAAAAAATTTACCCCCATTTTTTTTTTCCTCCTCCTCCTCTTCTTCTCTCTCTTTCTTTTTGGGGGTGGGCTGGTTTGACGTTCCAGAACCGGGTCAATTGAACCCCCCCTTTCCCCACTTTAATTCCCTATTTATTTTAATTTTTTTCCCCGGTCCAATGGCAATTAGCGGCCGGGCCCGCGAGCCGCGCTGGCCGGGCGAGCTGGCGGCTCGGCTGGAGGCGCCAGCGGCTGCTCCCGTCAAACCGGTATCGTCAGTTGGAATATTATATTCCTCCCACTTTTTACGTTATTCATTTTTATTTAATTCATCTGTCCTTTTTTTTTTTTTTTTTTTTTCGGGTTCTGATTTTTGGTTTTTTTTTTTTTTAATTTTTGTGGGCGGATTGGAAAAGGAGAGGAGAGGGGGGGAAGGAAAAAAGGACGCATCGGAGATGGGGGTGGCAGGAGTTCGCCAAAGCCTCCAAAACTGTCAATTTCTATGAAAGTTGGGGGAGGGCAAGGGAGCTTATCATTGTCGCTGTCATGTTGTGGCCCAACACCGTCACGTGGAATATCGCACGTGCGAGCCCCCCTACCTTTTAATTTCTCTTTCTTTGCTTGTGAAGGATGGAGATGCGTGAACCCACGACCCCCGGTTCGGCCCTGACCTTTGCCGGTCCGGGTCACCATGTTCTCGCTTTTGGGGGGTTTTGTTTGACCGGAAGGAGAAAAATTTGTACAGCGTTAGTGTTGGATCTTGCTTGGGTCCGGGAGGCTCCGGTCTGTCGAAGTGGAAAGTAAAATCAGTTGGATCAATCCATCGATTGAGGGCATGGACAAGGTCGCCCGGCTTATATGCATACCATTCGGTTCAAGAGTGAGAGCGAATGGATGATTGAAACCTTTGTACATAGGAAAACAAATTATATGGATATGCAAGTTTCAATATGAGTATGGTATCTGCCTTTTGGTGGAGCCGCTTTTGAAATTAAGACCATAATTTATAAGTTTGTGACCTTTTGATTAAATTACACATGTCATATGCTTTTTTTTTTCTAGATATTTTATTAAGGAAAAAAAGTTGCATTTGTATAATATATATGTAGCAATCTTACATAAAACAAACATACAAAAAAAGTGCAGTTACGTAGTGGGTGAATTTGCATTTTGCCTTTGACCAAAAGAAAAAAAATATTACATTTTGCCTTCTGTGGATGCTGTAGTTTGCTCCCCGAAGGTTCCATGTTACATTTTCAACGTGCCGCCTTGTTGTTGACTTAGCCCAAATCTGAATAACCCAATTTCATGGAACTTACCAAGTTACTCACCGAATTTCTAACTTTTGGAGCGTGAATCTGCAAAATGTTGACTTATACCAGGTTCTTCACAAATTCTCAAGCATTTCCGCAAGAATAAAATAATTTTTTCACTCGATTTAGATGCGTCTTCAACTTTTATTTGACAGTGATTCATGTGTGATGATGACATTATAATTTAAAAAAAAAAAAAACATATGAAAATAGTATCATTGATATTGACTAAAGGCAACGATATTAATAATTGGACTATAAAAATGTAATTACCACACGCAATAAGTTGATTATACGAAAATCATACTTGTCCCCTATCAATTCAAGAACGATCCATCGTATCAATTAATCGATATCAAGAGTCGCTTTCTCGCGTCGGCATTCGTATCAAAGACCAAAATTTAGTCGCCACCACCCAAGAACAAAGTTCAAGGTATCTTCTCCGATCCAATAAAGAAGTGCTTTCTGGGGCTCTTGAAAAGACAGCAAAAGTCTAATGTTGTTGGAATCACCTCAGCAGGGGTAAGCCTTGCTTTCATCTACGGCCAAGTGTCCATAATATTCGATACCGATTGATCTCGATGTTCTTTTTCTCTAATGGGTTTTTGCGAATCATCATCATTCGACTTTTCACTCGGCCTGGTGGGGGAGCAGCGAAATCAGGGAGGCGGGACCTCATCCCGCCTTTTTTGATTATGTAGTAAATAAAAAGATAAAAGACAGCATCTGGAAGAGCATTTCTATCGACACATGAACGAGCCCCCACCGAAAAAGACACGTCGAGTTTTTTTAAAATTTATCGTCGATTGGGTTGTCCGTGTCCCGAATGATAGTACCTCCTCATCAGCATCATCCTCATCTTGCGGACAATCTCGTCTCCGTTTCTATCTGCGTCACTTCCCTGGGCCGATTCCGCCAATGAGGCTCCACTCGAGACCTTCCCTGCCGGTCCGTCCTTTCTTGGTAGAAGGGGGGGGGCACGCGGCATTGAATCACATGAGAAATTCACAAAGTATGCCGGCATACCAGACAAATCGTTCCGTCACAATCGCTTTGCACTTGACTATGACGGCACATCAAAATATCATTAATTTATGGATCGTGATATTTTTGTACTTAATTACTACGATGTGTCATAAGGTTGTACGATATACATAATTATTCCACAAAAATGTTGGGTGGCCCATGACCTCACGGGGAAGATGTGCTTAATGCTATTTTCATTTTCTTTTTGGCCTTTTCATGAAATAAGATCCTAAAAATGTCTCTAATGGTACTAGGAAATATGTCGAAAAGGAAACTCCTTTCATTTCTTTCCGGTCTAGTTGTTTGGGCCTGTGACAAGAAATAACTTTACAGAGGAGTAACTTCAAATCCAAGAAAACTTTATCCTTTTATCAGGAGGCTGAAAACGGGGAGATGGTTGCAGTACTAGAAAAAGGAGCAAAGGACGTCTCCACGCCTGCACACGAGCTCTCGCTACAAAGTTCATCCAGAACCCTAATTCCTCGCGCTCGAACCATGGCAGATGATGCCGAGGAGACAGCATAAAAAGTTCCCACCTTGCTCAAAAGTCCAGCACCATGGTCAGAACTTTTGTTTGGTCCCCTTCAGGGTTTATATCAAATCTATTAGGGGATAATAATTGGAGTTTTCTACTCCAGAGTCCGTAAAATTTAGTGTTCAAGGGCTTTTTAGCCAATTTTTTTTTACCAAAAAGATCCTCACTGAATCAAACAAAAAGAAAACAAGAATTTGTCAAAACTCATGGTAGGTGTATATTATCATAACACTGAGTCGGTCAAGGTGTAGGCTGCATGTTTAAGTACATCTCCGACTTCGTAGGTACGTCTATGAAACTGCTCGTTCACGTCCCAATATGTGGCCAAATCTTCAGCCTATAATTGGGCAGGTTCAAAAACACCGTCGATCTTGTCAAGAACAAAGCAGCATGGTCTTGACAAATCATCCACAGTGAGATGACTTCACTTTCAAGCAAAAATGGGTAAATAAAGAAACGCCTCAACTGTACACATTGACGCAACCAGTTGCTAAGTGATTCCACTGCTTTATGCATGAGGTTATTTTTTCAGCAACCGTAGCAAAGTGGTGCTCCCTTGAGTTCTCTTTATTTCTTCTGCCGGTAGTTTCTTCTGTCCCCTGTTTCCCTGCCCATTAATGACAGAATTGAAGTAGTAAACAATGGGAAGTTCTTTCTCTCCGTTGTTGGTTATGTAATTCTTAAGCATTAATTCATCTTCCAGCAAAGTTAAAAGACATTCTCCATCTAAGAAGATAATGACTTCAATTTAGAAGCTGTCCGCACATATCCCGGCTAGGTGCTGGTCATGAAGTCAATAAATTCAATAAGCAAACAATATACTTCATCATCACTCCAGGTTGACAGACAGAAAACAGTCGGCGGTTGTATAAACTGAAGAAATCAGGGAGCTGGAGAAAATTTGTCAAACCAATTAACGAGAATTCCGTATGTGCATAACGAACTTACCCTTGGTTTTTCCATCTCATCCTCTACATCTAAAGTGCTCATTTCTCTCAACAATATGGACGAAGCAGGCAATAGTCTCCTGGCAAGGAAAATTTATCAACAAGGGGAACGGGAGAAACAATTCAAAAGAGACTTGTGAAGTGTTGTCCTCAATAACACGATGAGAGATGGAAGATTAAATGTCACTCTTCACCTTTTTGGCTTCTCCAGACTTGGGCATTTGTAGGAAGATTTGAGCACCGGTTCAGCTTCTACCGAACTGCCAAAGCTACATGCTTGTTTAGATTCCAAATCCTTGTCAACTGATGCCGGTTGATCACATGATTTCTACAGGAAAATATAAAGTTCCTCCTTTAGAATATCAACAAAAAATACTACCTCATGGGTAGTATGTTCTTCACAAATTTACATAAAATATCAAAGAAATCTAGATTCATTTAAGAAGATTGCAGAAATATTGAAGATAACCCGAGAGAGAGAATAAGAAGAGGACATTTCGTGGAGAATAAAAGAAAAGATTCGATTGAGTTAATGAATGCCCACTACGACAAATAGCTGGAATTCTGAAAAGGTTAGTTTTTGCATATTTGATTTTCTGATGACGTCTCAATGAATTTATCATATTCTTCTGCTTTCAATGTCTTGAAATTCAAAAAGATAAACTTCTATTACAAAGACCAAAAGAATTAAGCATCTGGTTAAAATGACATTTACTCAAGGGCCATGAATCAGTGACAATACAAATGTGTAAAAGAATGAAACTATCTGTATACAGATGCTTGAAATGTCAGACATAACTTAGAAATCCGATATGTTTAATCCCAAAGTGACATTCTCAGTAAGTCATTATTCATGAGGAAAACCACAATTGCCTATTCCATATTTAGATCCTATTACCTCTCATAATACAGCTAAGCAACATACAGAAAGGAAGAATCAAGCAAGGCACCATCTGAGATTGCCACATGCGTTAAAGCAACCTTCACAACCTCCAAAAGTTTATCTATGTAACCTAATAAAAACTCTTAAGTATTTGTTCTGCATTTCAATTTAACATATAAAAGCAAGATATTAAAAAGTCCCATAGGATCAACCTTGTATCCGTGCTTAAAAAGTAAACCAAAGAACCTCAACAGATAAAGATGGACCATAAAAAAGGAATACTAACGTTACAAGAGCAAGGAAAGGCTAAATGGAATGTTGTGGGATAAAAAAGTAATTAAAACCTCATCGTCTTCGCTGAGCAGCTGATCGAGCTCCACTGACGAACAGCTGTTTTTCCTAACCATAACAAGTGGCTGAGAATATAAATCTGCACCTGCAGGTTTAAATTTTATAGGCATATAGAGGCCATGAGATAAAACACTCTAAAAAGAAAGACCTCAGATGTACTAGTCAAATTATCAGGGGACAAACACAGGAGTCTTCGCATTGCAGCTGCCAAAGTCCAGAGATCAGTTGAACTGAATTCACAAGTGAAAACCCAGAACCGCAACAAAATTCACATCCTGATCTTTCTATAGGTCTTCTATGAGCAATTGGTTTGTACTTAAATGTTTTGCATTAGAATTTTCCCATCTACCCGACCATTAATGTCCTGCTAAATTAACAAGCAAACGATAAATGTTGATGTGCTGGATGACTTGAGGATGACTAAAGAGGACAAGGCATTGACTAAATAGATTTTATCGGCTGCCACTTTTCTTGCTCTTGTTTTTTCTTTTTTTGGAAACTGATGCGAGACTTTCTTCCTTAAATGATCATTTTTCATGGCTATATTGGCCTCATGATGAAGCCTAGTCAGTTGGCAGACCTGCAGCTAACCAACGGTCTGATAAGTTACCAAGTGCATGATGATAATGAAACCGCTATTAATAACCATAATAATATTGAAGCAGTCAAAATCATGAACATGTAACCTGACAACAAAAAGAGATTGTAATAATTCTACATAAGTTCTATGTAGTGCAAAGATGCCTAACATCATAGCTCCACATCCACATGGTATGTGTTTTTCGTATTGGTGTCCCTTCACATAGGTCAGTTTTGCACAAGCTCGTCTTTCCCCCAACAATTGAACAAGCAATAGTTCTTTGGTAAAATCTAAAGCAGACTCCAACTTTTCAATATCTGCACTGACCCTTTACTCAGTCAAATGGATCTTCAAAAATTGTGCATTTTCATTTAAGTACAGAAGAGGTCCTTGCATTTTCACCAAATTTTGGAGGATGTCCATGCACTTCTCAAAAGAACATTAAGGTGTCCAAGCAACTGTCTCACTATCCTACTTTTTAAAAGTGAACGGCATCCGCTAATTTCAATGTGCAGGGCTGTCCAAACAATTTACCCTTCTTGATTAAGGGATGTTCTAAGTGACTATCTTTGTTCCTAGTAATAAGACAATCCAGATGGTCTAATACCATGTTCCACTTTGGCTGGTCTTCTTTAAACAGGCTAGCTCGATCTTCAAGACATATAAAAAGTCTAAATATATGTGGTCCAGACCTAGAAAAACAAAATATTTGTTTGTATGCACGTGTTTGGGTACGTAGCTACTATTCCTTGTCCAGCAACATGGCATTACACTAGGAGTTCTTGCAAACATATACAAACACAATCTTTCTTATCAGCAATATAAGCGGTGTTTGTAACATAGAATTTAAAAGTTGACATCAAACCTTTCGAATTTGCATCAGAAAGATCATCCACGAGTTTGAGACATTGTAAGTCCATAAAATATTTCCCTGCATTCTCATTCTCACCAAGACTTTGTTCCTGGCACATCAAATATTGCGCCTCAGTAATTATTACTGCCAGTGTAGAATGCCTATGCCTATCACTCACCAAGTTGGATATTTTACCAGATAAAGCAGCTGACTGGACTTTGGAACGGGAAGTTGTGAAGCACTGACAGCATCAGAAGCAGGTACTGCCACCTGACCAGTCAGCAAAATGCCCAACCTGTCAAAAGTTTCTGAAGCTGAACCTACGAAAACTGAAACTACAAGATAAGCTGCCTTACATTGACATCAGATTCTTGCAAACTGGCAACATTCTCAACTGCATCCGAAACTGTACCAAAGTTTTCTCTGCCCACCTTGGTCAAGCAAAAACAGAGGTGTGACAAGCTAAACTGGACGGGTAAGGGAGAAACATCATGAAATCATATTGCTTGCTACGCTAGTTTCAGCGAATAATAAGGCATGGTCCTTAGAGTGATTCTTTATGAGCTACGAACTGGAATTGGAGTCAACTACACCACAACGACTGATCTGATGATGTGAAAACTCCCTGTGACAATTCAATTGAGTAACAGGAAACTACTCATTCATTCTTCTAGAGTCAACATGTTTAACAGTCTTGGGAAGGTGCAACTAAACTATGTTAAATACTACATAAATGTCATAAGCGCCACGTCAAAAGCAGATTTTCTTTTCCAAACCTCATTGAAATTGCCAGGTTTATGTCTGTCCACTTCTGCTGAGAGTGAATTCGAACATTTTAATGCAGAGTCTGGACCGACATTTAGAACCACTGATTCACAAACCTCATCTGAGTCGACAGGTTTATGTCTGTCCACTTCTGCTGAGAGTGAATGTGAACCACTTACTGCAGAGGCTAAACCAACATTTAGAACCATTGAAGTGGCCTCTGTGACATTTTCCTTGGTGCATGTACAGTTGGCCCTCAGATTTATTAGTTCCTTTTCCAGCTCAGAGCACCTTGTCTTCTCCTTTACAAGATTTTCTTGGAGATTACAGATTTCACCATCTGCTACCTGATTATGGAAAAAGCAACTTATTGAGAAATGGTAGCTCCATCATTATTGAGACCTGAAATGCATTGGTAACCATACAAATATTTTGAAAGATTTTGTCAAAGAGTGCCCTCAAGACACTTCTTAAGTGACTAAATAAGGAAAGTCCATTTCAGTACACTAACTTCTCTTCTTATATGTACAATTAACGCATTGAAAATTGAACAGTACTTTGTTGAGCATGCTTAACAGGTAAAGGCTCAATGAATGCCCCCTCTGGTTAACATGGTCCTGCTGAATAGAAAACGCTAAAGACAACTCACTGTTAAGTACCTTCAGTTTATCATTATACTGCTTCAGAACTTTCCACATAGCTTTTGCAAAACCCTGCATGATATGATTATACCTGTCGCTCCCACTAGTTTGAATGGTATCCAAATTTTGGGATGTGGAGATATCAACGTCTGGTTTTACACTGGCATCTGTTTCAAGAAATAAACCACGTTACAAATAAAATTTTACAAAATATTTGAAAAGGAAAGAGCCAGTGTCCCTCTACTTTTGTTGAAATCTAAATCCGTAACATTGTTTTTTAGTTCAAAAGATCCTGCACTTCTTAAAAACTGCCACTAGTTGTTCCTCAGTCGGTCCAGTGACGGATTCTGCTGGCGTGGCATTAACACCATCAAAATTTTTCTGTTCTTGATTTTTTTTTGTCCTTTTTCCCAAATATTGACTCTCTCTTCGACCTGGACTTATTCTTCAAGTTCTTCAAATGCTACCAATTGCAATTCATAAATACCCACTCAAGACCACCCTCCATAACCACGGCCGCAGCTAAATCTCGAGCAGCCGTGATGGCCTCAAGCTCGAGAAGCCATGGTGGCCACAAACTTTAAAGCCAGATCTGGCCACGGCGGCTGCAAGCTTCAAGTTCAAACAGGCAGAGCTGTGAGATTCAAAGCCCGATTTGGCCATGGCCACTGCAGACTCTGAGCTCAAATGACCATTGGCCACGAGCTTTGAGCTCAAGTGACTGTGGTGGCCACGAGCTTTTGAATTTCGAGCAAAAGTAGAGGGACCACTGTAACATTATCCTTAGAAAAAAGGAGAACAAGTGTTAAAATCCACCTTCCTCAATCGATAGAGAAACCTTGCCGCTACTTTTTCTGTCTTCTACCTGAAGGTGCAATACATTAATAAAAAGATAATAAGTTGAGGGGACTTACATATGTTGTCGTCAATAATGTATAAAAATCAGCAAATGTAAAAATAAGATGAAAATTTTCTAGTAGTTTATTTACATAGAAGCATGTCCACATGAAGTTATGACAAGCAGCCCATAAAGAATCAGAAAAAGAAATCTATTTGAATAGAAGTAAAAATGATCTTGATGGTCATACGAACTAAGCGATGATTTGAAAATAAATGTGGTTGCAATTCATGTCACAAACAGAAGATAGTTGTCCCTGACATTGTTATAACTATGCTTTCTAGTGCAAAAAACATATAGGATAAATTTTCCCCTTGCAGTATTCACTTCAGCACCCTCAATATAGCAAAATCTTGTCCTTGAAGCTGCAGCAATTAAGTTAACCCCTTATCCTCTACACTGAGTGTACAAATCACCATAAAAAAGAGAGTGCCGAGATGATCACATATCACTGCTACTGTTGACTGAGTTGTTAAAATCTAAAAGTCAATGGGTTGGGCAAATAAATCGCATGTTTAGTCACCAAACTTTACCCTATTCAAATCACTTAAGTCAAAATTCTTCGGTCTGACCACTCATCTAGAATGTCAAAATGTTAACTCCCTCATGCTCTGTCAGAAAACTACACAGTCAGCAAACAAGAATGCTCTAGTGCTTACATGACTCTGATTGACGCTACTATGGCATACATGTGTTTTACAGGAGCTTTTGTCTCCTCCTTCTCTTCCACTGTTGGCTTTGTTCACTCCATGCCAATAACAGATTAGCTAGTGATTGTTTTAGACCAGATTGACACAAATAAGTTGCTGGTCGTCACATCCTGGGGCTACTGCATTCATGTTTTTCTTTTAAAAGAAAAAAAAAGATGCCTGCACGCCAAAGACCTAATACGCTCGGCATGCTGGTCCTCGAACATGTCCAAGGTTTTACTGCATAGGTTTCTCTTTGGTGAGTGAGACAAACCACCAACTGAAAATCAATCCACCTAGTTTCAAATTACAATAGAATCTATAAACTCACAAGGGGTCCCAATCAGAAGCAGGGAACTTACACCACATAAGCAGCAAAAAGAACATGAAAGCTCCATTCTCTAATGCGAATCTACCATAACCAAAGTAAACAATTAAGCAGCAGTAAAATCGTGACTCTGCAAATTCCATCAAACACCAACACGAGTCTCTAACTTTTGTCGAATGGAGCATTGCCTTATCATGAGTTATCACACAAAAATTTCTTCAGGGAGTGTAATATTATGTTTGTTAGGAAACCTATAGGACCTCAAAAATATTTATGGAAGCATAGCAATGGTGTGCAGATGCAACATAAAGCAAAAATATTCAGACACTTGAATCATGCATGTCAAACCAATGAAAAGAGAAGAGTACCACAGAAACATTGCCACCAATGTGGGCGAAAAATACTTAAACACTTGAATCATGCATGTCAAACCCAAAAAAAAAAAAAGGAACAGTACCACAGAAACATCAATTGCACCATATTTCATTCTCTTGGGCTCTTCAACTCTAGGCCCTGTCAAATAATGTCTTTTAGTACCAGTTGGAATGAAAGATTCCTCCATTTTGTTAAACCTGAATATGCCAGCAGCACAACTATCAAATTATATTACACAAAAGATTCATAATTCAAATTAATAGCATTGTAGATAAAACCATACTTAATCTTTGTATAAGGTGAAGCCTGCCGCAGAAGATATGACGCATCAAGGTAGTCATCTTCTCCTGGTTTAACTGTCAATACCTGCAGTTACAACAAGCAAAAATCTTCATATTAACAATTTGGAGATGATAAGATAACATTCTTCAACAACCAAGAAGGTTTCTTCTTGAACAAGAAACAAGTTTGACCCTATGAAATCTAAAAACAATCAAAACCTCATAAGACTGATAGTGAACAATTCTTACCAATGTCATTCGCTTCTTGCCTTCCAGGTAATCTCGCAAATATCTGGTCAACTGTAATACTAACTTACATTAGTAGCAATCCAAATTTTGCACCAAAAACATAAAGACTACACATGAACATCCTAATTAATTATCTGTTAGATAAAATGCATAGGAACATAAGAGAAGGCATTCATCATGAACTATTGACACGCAATTCTGTATATAAATTGTTATTGATAACAATATGAAAAGATTATTACCAAAGAATTCTGGTAATGCTTCTGCAACACTTTCTTTGGGTTTTTTTGGTGCTCCAACAATGACTTCATAACCAAACAAAAAAGTCGATGTCATTACTGTATAAGTAACTGTAAGCACTATTAAAATCATTAATTTGATTATCTTGTAACGACAGCTCTAGGTATTTGTGGGAATATACTGATGAAATGGAGTCAAATAACATACTCTCAAGCATAGACCAAAAACCATGGATGTGTTATTGATGAAATTACTTTCAAGTAATCTTGTCCCCTGCAAAATTAAAAAAAAAAAAAATTAAAAAAAATATGCAACCATCACATGAAGCTAATACTTCATTATTTTAATTAAAGTAACTACATTGAGTGACTAGTTAAGTACTCTTCTTCCATTATTCACATTCTAAAGATAAGCAGAGACTAGCTAGAGTATTTCTCACGTGTCTTACACACAAAAGGAAAACATAAAACCTGATTTCCAGTTCTCCTCTCTCTTTCAGCTCCAGCCAGGTCAGCAATTGTCATAACGGCAGCATTAGATCGATCTTCTCCATCTTGTTTTGTAGACACATTACGGATGTTAATCAGGCATTGCGATCGGCTACAAACATGAAAGAACTTCTGTGTGTAACAATTTTTGCTAACAAAGACTCAAAATAAAGTAACAAAAGCGCGCCACAGTTAACAGGTGAAGCATAAGTTCAAGTTCACATTAGCAACTCTTTCATCATAAGAGAGGTAACAAAAGTCAATGCCCAAAACGGCTAGACCTAGTTTGATTAAACTAATATTGTTACAATAGTTGACAAATCTTGGGCTGGTGGCATAGAAATTGCCAGTCAACTAACCAAATGAGGGTCTTAATTTCTTTGAATATGTACAAGGTGCAGTAAAAGCATTTTTACCCTTTTAATAGCAAGTGTACAAGTAACATCATAATTCTTCACAAGCATAGTAAATAAACTGCAATAATAAAGGTTCACCGGTTGTAATGTTGCATTAACACTTCTTTGTGCCATATATGCAAAACTAAAAAAGTTAGTTGACCTTCACAGAAGACCCCCAACAGATCAACTTTGAAAGTGAGAGGTTTTTGCATTCACCTTGATTGACTGTTTGTGTTCGTCATGGCAGTGGCACGCTTCAACATTCCACGGGCTATTAAGGACTCTGCCTGTTCTAAGTCAGTAACCATGACCTGCATCAATTGATAAATCTAAATCATCCTATCTTATCAACAACACATACAAATTAGGCACGAAAGAAAAAATGCCAATTTACTAAAAGCATAAATAACTATCAACAATCACCTCCTGAAGACCTTTCAAAGTCCACTGTTGCATTGAAAGCTCAGAGCCATTAGACAAATCAAAGGCCTTTTCCCCTTTGCCTCGTTCTGAACATATCTCAAACATTGAAAGTAAGAATGACCTGGAAAGATCCGGTGTTAGCTGGAATCAACAATCATCCTCTAGATGATCAACACCAAACGTTTCAAAAGAGTATTTTCGAAACTGCTTTATCACAAATTACAGAGAAGTTTTCAGATTTTACCTCTGGGACTTAATGATTCCTCCCTTAGAATTCTCAAATATCTGTCTCAGCAAAAGAGGCACCATGCCCGGGTCTCTGGGAGTCCCAAAAACCGTATGAGTCTTGCCAGAGCCACTAGGCCCCATGGCAGCCAACATCCCACTTTTGCCCCTTAAAAAATCATCCACAAGAGGCTTCACCATGCTTTCATACACTTCATCCTACAGCAAGTCAAGACATAATCCACAAAAGAGACTAATAAAACCGCAAAAAAAATAAAAATCACTAGTTAAAATTTCCCACATCCCAAATATCATCCAAAATTATTGCAATGCAGAGAGCAATGTAATGATCTGCTCTATCACGTTTGCTTCGACTACCTAGTCCATGAGCCATTGCCGAGAACAGGTTCAGTGTCATGAATTCAACTACCTAGCTCACTGGAGTGAAAGACAAATTCATATTTACATCATGATTCTAGCAAACAATGAAATGAGAGCAGAACCTGCGCGGAATCGGACGAGAAGACCCGAGAGAAACCTCCGTAGACCTCGGATTTGATCCTCTTAGACTCCTGCAGAGCTACCGGAGGTGTCAAGGTCACCGACGTGCCATCATTCAAAGTGACACAGACCTCACTGCTCAGCTGCTGCTTCTTCCTCACGCTCTTCTCTCTCGCGTCCTTCTTCCTCACCGGATTCACCGGCCACACGTTCCGAGCCCTAGAAACCGACTCGACCGCATCGCGGTTTCTTCTGGACCCCTGAGCACTGCCGACGCCGAGAGGCCTGACTCGAAGGTACACCTTGAGATTCTCCGACTCGGACTCCGAAGCGTCGCTGGAGAGGATCTCCTCCAATCGAAACGAAGAGATGTCCGGTAGTTTCGGTTTCGGGGGCCGCGAGCCAGGCGATTTACGAGCGGCGGTCGCCGACGGGGTCGGCCTCGCTCGGCGGTGAGGGTTGCGGCGCACCGTGACCGTGTTCGGACACGGCGGCGGGCTCTTCTCCGTCTCCTCCGCAGCATCCGCACCGGGCGAGGGCGGCGGCGGCGGCGGCTCTTCCATTTTCGCCGGCGAGCGAGTGGCGATAGACTTCGATTTCAGGGAGATCGGTGGTGATCGGAGGGGTCGCGACAATTCGCGTTCGCGCTAAAAAGGTCATTTGTAATTTGAGCTGACGATTCGGGTCGAAAAGATGAAATGGGCCGGCGATGGGAAAAAAAATGCAACCCGGCCCATTTTTTGGCCCATTATCAGAATAAACATGATTCAACGAGCATATTGGGCCTGAATATCTTGGCCCATGTACTTTATCTTGAGAATCCTTACCCGCGAGAGCCACCGTGAGCTTTCGGCCAGTAGATTCGGTCAATTTGGTCCGATGCCACGTCAGCTCGAAACAACGTACGTGCGTTTTCCGGAGAAAAAGAAAAAATTGTTGGAAACTCGTTGTCGGAGTCATGTTACTAATGTAAGTTGCGAGAGTTTCAAATGTCTTGACTTGAAAAAAATCGAAGTGGGCGAGCAGTAAGAATTTTTCGATTTAAGTAGCAAGTAAAAAGTAAATGTCAGTTCATATACTTCCTTTCTCTATTTTACTGATTTTAAGTTGAAATCTGAACAAATGAAAAACTCGTATAGAAGTCGTATAAAAGATCCCCCGTTGCTCAACGGAGTCAAAACTTCACCTCCTCTCCGGCCAGCTCTCGAACAGAGAGTCAGTAGAGTTCGGCTAGGTTTCAAACTTCATTTTCGCATGCAGATCATCCACCCAACTTTCTTAATATCTTCATAGGAGCACGACCTATATGAACTGACAATTTACGAAATCCATGTACCGAACAATGTGGCATATCGAAATCGGGCATTGATCATAGACGCGCGCTCCATGAAGGGAGCTCGAGGCAATGATCGCATCAAACTTTATGGAGTAGATCTTGATGTACCGGAGCAGCTCCCAGTTTTCCCATCATACAAGCTAAAAGCCGCTATGATCTTGACCACTGCACCACCACCAGAGCTGCCATGAAAGAACAGAAGAGAAGCCGTACGAACAGAGCTTTTGAGGAGGAGGAGGAGGAGGAGGAGGAGGCCCACTTGACATGGGGAATGGCGACGGAGGGTGGAAACAAAAAGGAGAGTGGACTTGTGAGATCGCGGCCAAAAGCGGGGGTCAGGCCGGGGGCAGAGGACAAGCGGAGCCTTTGCCCTGGGGTCGACATTTTCATCCGATCAAAAATTGGGGATTGGTTCGGTCCCACCCGGCTCGGATTCGGACGAGCGCTTGTCTTCGTGCTTCTCTAACCTTTGGATTCACGGATCGATCGGTTAATCCTTTTGTATTGTGGAAATTTCGTAAATTCTGACTTATTAATGGTCCCGATTGATCCGGTACATCGCATTATGTTCTGTCCAGCAGACGGAAGAAGCTCTTGTTTGGGAGTCAGAAGTCGTCTCCTGCGCCATCCCATCTGACATCCTTGTTCGGTTTCTTCCCTTGGGAAAAGGACGAAGGGTCGACAGAGACAGGGGACCCGGTCGTGATTGTGCCAGATCATGCAACGACAACTGGCGTTAAATGTAATGCCAGAGCAACAGTGTTGTGGCTAGAGCCCGTCGAGCTTCCTTCCTCATCCCACAAGCCAAAAGGAAAAAAAAAGAAAAAAAAGAAAGGAGGTGACATTGAGCGTTCAATATTTACTTGCAAATATCTACACAAGATTTTTTTTTTCTTTTTTGAAAAAATTATGCAATGGGAGTGACTTAGGCTGAATTGACAATTCTTCAAGAATACTATTCGAATACAATATTAATGTATTGAGAAAATCTTTAAATCAATATGATACAATTAATTCAAAGATAAAGTATTGAGATATATATTTTATCATGTTTTAATAGAAAATGTTTTGTGATCACGTGAACACCATAGAAAATTGAGTGTGATGGAGGTGACAGCAAATTGACCATCTATCCTACTGTGAGCAGAGTTCATCATTGGCCCTGTAAAACTCGTCTTATATCTCAAAACTTTTCTTAAGCTCCGAATCTAGATTGAGTCAGCGACGTAAACATGGTGGGCCTAATTCATCCAGTTTAATCTTGACTTGAAGTTGCGTTAGACCCGAGACGACTTGGGCAATTGTTTATTTTTTGGACACCGTGACAAAAGAAGTAGGAAAGAAAAAGCTCATAACGAAGCATTCAAGATCATATGAATCTTTGAATGAGGTAGAATCCATGACCGAGACCTAAGTTAATCTAAACTTCTCAGGATCTGTACAGGAAATATCTATATTAACTCCCGTAACCATGCAGCAGCATGCACGGGACTTTGCTTTTCCAAAACTCCAAGAGAGCCTTCCATTCTCACCTTTTTCCAGGACGGACACTAGCACTATCCATCCTCTGCTCTCTCTGCCATTAAAGCTTTTCTTCTTTGCTCGTACTTTCGGGCGAAGCTCCATCACACGTCCATCATCGAGCAACGGAGGAAGAGAAGAAGCTGATGATGACGAAGACGAAACCGCCCTGCAATGGCGTCTTCTTCTTCTTCTTCTTCTTCTTCTTCTCAGCTTCCCTCGCACAGAGCGACCTGGACGTGCTCCTGAAGCTCAAAACCGCCATGGTCGGGCCTTCCTCCGCCGCCCTCGGCGACTGGGTCGACTCCTCCTCCTCCTCGTCGCCGCCGCCCTTGCCGCATTGCTCCTTCACCGGAGTCACGTGCGACAACGGCTCGCGGGTCGTCTCTCTCAACATCACCTCCGTCGGCCTCTCGGGCTACATCCCACCCGAAATCGGCCTTCTCCGTGACCTCGTCAACCTCACGCTCGCCGCCGACAACCTCACCGGGACCCTCCCGCCGGAGGTCGGCAACCTCACGTCCCTCCGGTTCCTCAACCTCTCCGTCAACCTCCTCTCCGGGGTCTTCCCCGGTGGAGTCCTGAGGGAGATGACCGAGCTCGAAGAGCTCTACTTGGGCAACAACAACTTCAGGGGGCCGCTGCTGCCGGAGGTGGCGGGGCTGAAGAAGCTGAAGCGGCTCGACCTCGGCGGCAATTACTTCACCGGCGAGATACCGGAGGTTTACTCGGAGATGGAGGACCTGGAGTACCTGGGCCTGCAGGGGAACCAGCTGACCGGCAGAGTCCCGGCGAGCCTCGCGAAGCTGAAGAACCTCAGGGGGCTCTACCTGGGCTACTTCAACGCGTTCGACGGCGGGATTCCGGCGGAGTTCGGGTCTCTGAAAGAGCTCAGAATCCTCGACCTGGCGAGCTGCGGCCTCTCCGGCGAGATTCCGGCGAGCCTGGGCGAGCTGAAGAAGCTGGACTCTCTGTTCCTCCACCTCAACAAGCTCACGGGCTTTATCCCCCCTGAGCTCTCCAAGATGTCGAGCCTCATGTCCCTCGACCTCTCCAACAATTACCTCACCGGAGAGATTCCGGCGACCTTCGCCGAGCTCAAGAACCTGACTCTGCTCCACCTATTCGCGAACAACCTCTACGGCCAGATCCCCGAGCCCATTGGCGAGCTTCCGAACCTGGAGGTCCTCCAGGTTTGGAGCAACAACTTCACGTGGAAGCTGCCGGAGAGCCTAGGGAAGAACGGGAGGCTGATCTTGGTCGACGTCACGCAGAACCACTTCACCGGCACGATCCCTCGGGACTTGTGCCGGGGAGGGAGGCTCAAGACTCTGATCCTGACGAACAACTCGTTCTTTGGCCCCATCCCCGATGAAATCGGCGAGTGCAGGTCGCTGACCAAAGTCCGATTCGGCAAGAACTGTCTCAGCGGGACGATTCCCCGGGGGATCCTCAACTTGCCGCGAGCAGCTATAATCGAGCTCAACGACAATCTCTTCTCCGGCGAGCTCCCGGCGGAGATGTCCGGCGAGAGCTTGGGGATCCTGTCGCTCTCTAACAACTGGATTTCCGGTGAGATCCCTCCGACAATTGGCAACTTCGGCGGCTTGCATACTCTGTCCCTGGACGCGAACAGGTTCTTCGGTGAGATTCCCAGTGAGCTGTTCTTGCCAAAGTCCCTTCTCGCGGTGAACATCAGCGGGAACAACATGAGCGGCGAGATTCCTGGTTTGGTCCCTTGGTGCACTGCTCTGGAAGCCCTTGATTTGAGCAGGAACAATCTTGCCGGCGAGATTCCGGAAGGCTTGTCTCGCCTGAAAGTGTTGAGCGTCCTCAATCTGTCGAGCAACAGATTGACCGGCCCAATTCCGAGGGAAATTCACCTCATGACCAGTCTCAACACGCTCGATTTGTCCTTCAACGATCTCTCCGGCGAAGTCCCCCACGAGGGCCAGTTCCTTGTCTTCAAGAACTCCTCCTTCGCCGGAAACCCGAAACTCTGCTCGCCAGGCCGCTTCTCTTGCCCCTCGCGGTCAAGAGCCTCGCGCACTTCACTGAGGCTCGTGATCGCGGCAATCTCACTCGTGACTGCTTCACTGCTCGTAACTGTCATGGTCTGCGTCCTGAGGCGGAAGTGGCGGGGCTCGAGGGCCTGGAAGCTCACTGCCTTCCAGAAGCTCGGCTTCAAGGCCGAGGACGTGCTCAAGAGCCTGGGGGAGGAGAATGTCATTGGCAAAGGTGGCGCGGGGATTGTCTACCGCGGGTCGATGCCCAACGGGGCAGACATTGCCATCAAGCAGCTGGTGGGGCGGGGCGGCAGCGGGTGCAGCGACCACGGCTTCTCCGCAGAGATTCAGACCCTCGGTCGGATCCGGCACCGGAACATCGTGAGGCTCCTCGGATACCTCTCCAACAAGGACGCCAACCTGCTGCTGTACGAGTACATGCATAATGGGAGCCTAGGGGAGTTGTTGCACAGTTCGAAGGGCGGCCACTTGCAGTGGGAGACACGATACCGGATAGCAGTGGAGGCAGCGAAGGGGCTGTGCTACCTCCACCATGATTGCTCCCCGCTCATAATTCACCGGGACGTGAAGTCGAACAACATTCTGCTGGATTCGGACTTCGAGGCACATGTCGCGGATTTCGGGCTGGCCAAGTTCTTGCAGGATGCCGGCGCGTCAGAGTGCATGTCCGCCGTGGCCGGTTCCTACGGCTACATAGCCCCAGGTTTGGAGTAGTCTAACTTGTGTTTGATGTATCCGTCTGCAGATTAAGTTAATTTTCGGCTATAGACATTTAACAAAACATAGCTAACTCTATTAATTTATAGCTAAATGGAGAACTGCTTGCTATTGCTATGTCAGAGTATGCCTATACGCTGAAGGTGGACGAGAAGAGCGACGTGTACAGCTTTGGAGTCGTGCTGTTGGAGCTGATAGCTGGGAGGAAGCCGGTGGGGGAGTTTGGTGACGGCATGGACATCGTGAGGTGGGTGAAGAAGACCATGTCGGACCTCCCACAGCCGCCGTCGGATGCGTCGGACCTCCCACAGCCAGCGTCGGTGCTCGCTATTATCGACCGCAGGTTGAGCGGGTATCCGATGGCGAGCGTGATCCACCTCTTCAAGATTGCGCTCCAATGCGTCGAGGACGAGAGCTCCCAGAGGCCCACCATGAGAGAAGTCGTCCACATGCTGACGAACCCACCTCCGTCTGCCGCCATCCTCGCCGCTCCGGATCTCATCAAACTGTAGGGACTCTCCCTCTCTTTTCTCAATAAAATAAAGCTGATATGCTTTGCAAATGAACTTGGCCAGAAGAGGCTGCGTAAGTGGTCTTGAATGTGTGTTCCCTTCTGTGGTTGTTCAAGAAGTCTTTTGAAAAATTGGCTACTAGAAGCTTATCGATCCGATTCGGCGTTCTGCAAATGGTTGGTCCATGCATTTCGAGTTGCAATAAGGAGGCAAACGTTAGCGGATGCCGGAATTCCTGAATCAGAGTGACCAGCCCCTGGCAAATTGAAACTTAATGTTTAGCCTGATCTTAAGAGATCCTCCTGTTATGATCATTGGATCAAGAATATCACTTACATCAACGCCTCTCGGGAAGAAATAGTGTGCATGCATCTCTTTGGCGCTTAAACAAAAAGGAGACTCACGAAAAATGCTCTAACTAATCTATTTAGGTGAGGTCAGATTCATATTTCCTTCTGATTCTAGCAAACAACGAAATGAGAGCGAACCCGGTGCGGAATCGGGTGAGAAGACCAGAGAGCAACCTCCTTAGACACTGGATTCGATTCTACCCGCGATTAAGATCTTGACGAGAATGGAAGCGGAAGCACAGATCGAGCCGTGCTCTCCATTCTCAGGACTTGCACGGCACCTAATCATGCGTTTCTTCTTCCACTGTCATACCACGAACCAAAACAAAAATGGAGAACAAGACCATTAATCGCTAGAATCCCACATTTCCATTCGCAGAAGAGCGAAGGAAAATTGAAGTCTCTCTCTAAGTTCCAATTCACATCAGATCATACCTTAGCTCTCGTGGTAACGGTTGACGAGCCCCTTCGCATATACGCAAACTATCTCGCGTTGGCTACTAGGTGGTACCTGAGATCAATCGCGCCAAACCAGACGATGGGCCGCTGAGGATGCATGATGCCAGGTGAGGTAGGTAATGCCGAGGTCATGCAACCTCAGCAACCCCCATCGAAGGTTGAAGAAGATCAGGGATGTGTGTGGATTAGCACTCCTAATCAAGAATACGTAGAGATGCACTCATAGTTGAAGTTGGATTAGCACTTGGCTTGGTAAAGATACAAAGAAAATGCAACTATAGTATCTTGATTATTACCTTTATTTTGGCCTTTGCAATAGCGCAGAGAGAGAGAGAGAGAGAGAGAGAGAGAAGCTGAACTGATCTTACGAGGCAGTGGAAGCTGGGAATTCTAAAGCTTAAATAGAGGCAAGATTTGAGAAGTTCCATAGCCTAGTTGGTATAGTTGCTAGTGGTGCAAGTTCCCGTTGGGCCTGGATATCTTGGCCGATGTACGGTGTCTTTACCCTTGCCCGTGTCTGTGAGACGAGGGATAAGTACATCTTACGGTATTTCTGTTCATCGGGACAACGTAATGCTCGAGAAGAAACACATCCCAACTTTTATGGGCACCGGCTGAGCGAGCCGAATGTAGTCCTACTCCCTCGCGTCAAGTTTCTAACCTTGTTGTCGAGAATACTTACCCTCGACAGCCTTTGTGAGCATTCGGTCGGTACGTTCGGTCAATTTAGCTGGATGTTGTATTAGCGCTCGAAACAATATACGTATTTTTGAGAAACAATTATTGACAAATCACTGTCAGAGTCATGTCTAGTGCTCTCCTAGTCTTGTATTTTGTTTAAGATATGATGCAAGCATGGCATTTCTCATCGCAAGAGGTCGCAAGAGGTGTTAACATAAGTGATATTCTTACTCCGCTGATCGTAACGAGAGAAATCTCTTAAGATCAGGCTAACAAGAAATTTCAATTTGCCAGGGACTGCTCACTCTGATTCGGGAGCGCTCCTACATTCACTGATGTTTGCCCCCTTATGCAATTCGAATGAGCTGACCGACCATTCGAGGAGTGCCGAATTGGATCGACGAGTTTAGAGTAGCCAGTTTTATAAGATACTTGACCTTCTTTACATTGAACCACCATAGAAGGAAGATACATTCACGACCACTTGCGCAGACAAGTTTATTACATGATAATTTTACATTCACCCATACAAAGCCTCTTCTGGCCACGATCATTTGCAAAGCACTATAAGCTTTTATTTTACTGAGAAAAGAGAGGAGAGCCCCTACAGTTTGATGAGATCCGGGGTGGCGCCGACGGCGAAGGTGGTGGCGGACAGAGGCGGGTTTGTCAGCATGTGGACGACTTCTCTCATGGTGGGCCTGTCGGAACTCTCCTCCTCGACGCACCGGCACGCGATCTTGAAGAGGTGGATCACGCTCGCGATGGGGTACCCGCCCAGCCTTTGGTCGATCACGGCGAGCACCAAGGCCGCGTCCGACGGCGGCTGCGGGAGGGGGTCCGACACGGTCTTCACCCACCTCACGATGTCCACGCCGTCGCCAAACTCCCCCACCGGCTTCCTCCCGGCTATCAGCTCCAGCAGCACGACCCCGAAGCTGTACACGTCGCTCTTCTCGTCCACTTTCAGCGTGTAGGCGTATTCTGCAACAACAGCAATAGCAAGCATTTCTCGGGGATCTTAGTACTTAATCTGCAGACTGATATATCAGAGACAAGTAAGAGATAAAATGAAGCCAGAAACTACTCGGGACCTGGGGCTATGTAGCCGTAGGAACCGGCCACGGACGACATGCACTCCGATGCGCCGGCGTCCTGCAAGAACTTGGCCAGCCCGAAATCAGCGACGTGCGCCTCGAAGTCCGAATCCAGCAGAATGTTGTTCGACTTCACGTCTCGATGAATTATCAGCGGCAAGCAATCGTGGTGGAGGTAGCACAGCCCCTTCGCGGCCTCCACGGCGATCCGGTACCGCGTCTCCCACTGCAAGTGGCCGCCTTTCGAACCATGCAACAGCTCCCCTAAGCTCCCATTGGGCATGTACTCGTACAGCAACAGGTTGGTGTCCTTGTTGGAGAGGTATCCGAGGAGCCTCACGATGTTCCGGTGCCGGATCCGACCGAGGGTCTGAATCTCCGCGGAGAAGCCGTGGTCGCTGAGCCCGTTGCCGCCCCGTCCCGCCAGCTGCTTGATGGCGACGTCCGTCCCGTTGGGCATCGACCCGCGGTAGACGATCCCCGCGCCACCTTTGCCGATGATATTCTCCTCCTCCAGGCACTTGAGCACGTCCTCGGCCTTGAAGCCGAGCTTCTGGAAGGCAGTGAGCTTCCAGGCTCTCGAGCCCTGCCGCCTCCTCTTCAGGACCTGGTAGACCGTGACGGTGATGAGCAGCGCCGCGGTCACGAGTGAGATTGCCGTGATCACAATCCTCGAGGAAGCGCGCGAGGCACCTGACCGCGAAGGGCAAGAGAAGCGGCCTGGCGAGCAGAGTTTCTGGTTTCCGGCGAAGGAGGAGTTCTTGAAGACGAGGAACTGGCCTTCGTCGGGGACTTCGCCGGAGAGATCGTTGAAGGACAAATCGAGCGTATTGAGGCTGGTCATGATGCCAATTTCCTTTGGAACTGGACCGGTCAATCTGTTGCTCGACAGATTGAGGACGGCCAACACTTTCAGGCTAGACAAGCCGTTCGGAATCTCGCCAGCGAGATTGTTCCTGCTCAAATCAAGGGCTTCCAGAGAAGTGCACCCAGTGACCGAACCAGGAATCTTGCCGCTGATGCTGTTCCCGCTGATGTTCACCCTCAGTAGGAACCTTGGCGAGAAAAGCTCGCTTGGAATCTCGCCGGAGAACCTGTTCGCGTCCAGTAACAGAGTACGCAGGCCACTGAAGTTGCCAATCGCCGGAGGGATCTCACCGGAAATCCGGTTGTTCGAGAGAGACAGGATGCCTAACTTCTCGCCGGACATCTCCGCCGGGAGCTCGCCGGAGAAGAGATTGTCGTTAAGCTCGATTAAAGTTGCTTGCGGCAAGTTGAAGATCCCCCGGGGAATCGTCCCGTCTAGAAAGTTCTTGCCGACTCGGACTTTGGTCAGCGACTTGCACTCGCCGAATTCATCAGGGATGGGGCCAAAGAACGAGTTGTTGGTCAGGATCAGAGTCATGAGCCTCCCTCCCCGGCACAATTCCCGAGGGATCGTGCCGGTGAAGTGGTTCTGCGTGACGTCGACGTATAGCAGCCTCCCGTTCCTCCCTAGGCCCGCCGGCAACATCATCGTGAAGTTGTTGCCCCAAACCTGGAGGGTCTCCAGGTTCGGAAGCTCGCCCACGAACTCGGGGATCTGGCCTTCCAGGTGGTTCGCGAACAGGTTGAGCAGAGTCAGGTTCTTGAGCTCGGCGAAGGTCGCCGGAATCTCTCCAGTGAGGTAATTATTGGAGAGGTCGAGGGACATGAGGCTCAACATCTTCGAGAGCTCGGGGGGGATAAAGCCCGTGAGGTTGTTCCACTGGAGGAACAGAGAGTCTAGCTTCTTTAGCTCGCTCAGGCTCACCGGAATCTCGCCGGAGAGGCCGCAGCTCGCCAAGTCGAGGCGTGTGAGCTCTTGCATAGACCCGAACTCCGCCGGAATCTCGCCATCGTACTTGTTATAGTAGCCCAGGTAGAGCCACCGGAGGTTCTTCAGCTTCGCGAGGCTCGCCGGGACTCTGCCGCTCAGCTGGTTCGCCTGCAGCTGCAGGTACTCCAGGCTCTCCATCTCCGAGTAAACCTCCGGTATCTCGCCGAAGAAGTAATTGCCGGCGAGGGTGAGCCACTTCAGCTTCTTCAGCCCCACCACCTCCGGCGGCAGCGGCCCCGTGAAGTTGTTGTCGTACACGTCGAGGACTTCGAGCTCGGTCAGGTTGCCGAGCTCCGGCGGGAAGGTCCCCGAGAGGTTGCAGCTGGCGAGCGTGAGGTTGACGAGGTGGCGGAGGAGGCCGATTTCGCGGGGGACGCGGCCGAAGAGGCGGACGTCGGTGAGGTTGAGAGACACGACCCGGGAGCCGGCGTCGCACGTGACCCCGGTGAAGGAGCAATGCGGAAAGGGCGGCGGCGACGAGGAGGAGGAGGAGGAGGAGGAGGGGCCGACCCAGTCGGGGAGGGCGGTCGAGTTGGGCGCGGCCAGGGCGGCCCTGAGCTGCAGGAGCACGTCGAGGTCGCTCTGCGCGAGGGAAGCCGAGACGAAGAGGAGGAGGCAGAAGAAGGAGAAGAACAAGAAGTAGGAAACGGGCTTGCAGGGTGGTTTCGCCGCCGTCGCCGCCATCTTCTTCTCGTGCTCCGCCGCTGCTCGACGACGGACGGGCGCCGTGGTGCCGCCTGGGAGTTTCGTACGACGAAGAGGAGAGGCTAGAATCGAATAGGGACGAGGAACCACCCTATTATTAATAGCAGGGAAGGGCGGAGGGGAGCGCAAGTGTCCGGTGAAAAGGCGAGAATCGAAGTCTCTCTTCGTGGCATGAATAAACTAATCCCGTGAAAGCAAAGTTGATCATGCATGATGCTGCATGGTTATGGGAATAAGAGAAATTTCGTGCATGGTTGCCGTGCAGTTTTGGTTAAATCTAATGCGGTTTTTATAGTCAGTTTAGTTTTTAAGGTTCCTGTACGATTGAGCTCAATCCTATAAATCACACACATCATACAGAAATATCAACTCATCCAATAATACATATGAATTGACATTGTATTGTCTAAATTATAATTACGAGTCTTTCTTTCATTCTTTTGTGTTGCGTTATTCAAAAAATAAATGATTCACGCTAGTGAAAATTGGTGTTCGATGGAGTTGATTAGCCAAGTCCCGATCGAGTCTAATGTAATTCCCAATTGAGATTAAATTTGATGAATCAACACTGCTTTGATCACCTCGCAAACTCAATCTCGATTTGGAAGTTATAGAGATTCTTGAAATCAACGGTGAGCGATGGACTTTGCCCATGATGGTGACGGCCAATTTGTGTTGTCTTGTCCAATTTATGTTGATTACCCGAAAATCTCCCTGTTTCTAATTATTTCACGTGATTAACAAGCGTTTTACCTTCTAATCAACTATATCATATCAATTTAATGATTTTCTCAATTAATTCACACCGTGTTTAAACGGTGCTTTCGTATCACGTGAATAATTGTCAAGTCAATTATAGCTAGCCATTTGGTGCACATTAAAATTTTCTCATTTAGATATTTTCATTTAATATATATATATATCCACCTTCTCTTGGGATGAAGAAGCTCAATAGACATCAGCTACAGCGCTCTAGCTTTGGCATTACATTGGACACCAATTGTCGTTGCACGACGTGCACAAGCACGAGCGTGACCCCGTCGCTGGCCACCTTCGTCCTTTGCCTTGGGAAACCGAGCAAGGATGTCGGATGGGATGGCGCACTGAAATGACTTCAGACTCCATAACAATAGTTTCTGTTTTTCAGACATAAAAATTAGATGTGCGCCACTAACCGAACGAATCATAATCATTGACAATACGACTTCGATTGTAATCGATTGATTCGTGAATTTCTCCCTTCAAAAGCCACTGGCCCCGCATGAAGACCGACGCTTGTCCCAATCCAAGCGCACCGTGGATCCAAAACAATCACGATCGCCGATCAGATGAGGTGTCTGCATCTGAGCCGTGACATCCACCTGATCACCCGGGTTCACATGGACTCGGGTGCAGTCGAGTCCGGCCCCTGCGCAAAGGCTCGGCACGTCCTCTACCCCTCCGGGTCTGCTGACTTCCCGCTTTTGGCCGGGACCTCGAAAGTCCACTCTCCCTTTTTCGTTTGTTTCCATTCCCCGTCGCTACTCCCCAAAAGCGCTCTGCTCGTACGGTGCTCGACCTCCGTTCTTTCATGGCAGCTTTGGTGCAGTGGTGTAGTAGATCCTAAGCGGCTTAGCTGGTCGGGAACCTGCTCCAGTACGCCAAGATCTACTTCCTAAAGTTTCGACACGTTGAATTGACCCGGCCGAGTCGTTTCACCGAGTCAAGGTCGGCGGTCTCCTGGCTTCATTCCTTTAGCTCTCTTCGTGGAGTGCACCCCTATCGAAAGTTTAACATGATCGATGCCCGTATTTGATATTACATGTTATTTGATACATCGATTTTGTAAATTAATGTTCCCATAGGTCGTGCTCCTGTCATGATACTAAGAAAGCTGGGCGGATGGTCTGCAAGCAAAAATGAAATTTAGAACTTGGTTGAATCCAGCCGATTCCCCGTTCGAGAACCAGCTGAAGAGGAGGTGAATTTTCGACTCCATTGAGCAATATGCAATTTTTTTATATCTTTTTATATTAATTTTTCATTTTATTTAGATCTCAACTTAAAATTTACAAAATAGAGAAAAGGAGTACATGAATTGACTTGTACTTTTTACTTGATACTAGATTAAGGTTCTTGTTGTCGTTCTTTTCGAGTCCAAGGCATTTGAAACTTTTGCGACTACTTGATGCTGAAATCCTACGCTAACGTACAATCTTTATATACTTAATGGTATCTTAATTTTTTTGGTGCAATCTTTTTTTTGCTTTTTATTAATCTAAAACAGATAAACCCACTAACATCAATGTCAACGTAATTTTTTAGTTCACCGAATTTGGAGGGCCACATATCGTACAAGACGTAAATTATAAATAAAAGGGCAGTAAGTAAATTCGATGCAAATATAGTATTCAATTTTACATCTCGATTGAACGCGTGTACTTTTAGGTTTATATATATAACTAAAAGGGCAATAAGTACATAAACTTTTACATTGATTTATTGATGTATAATATTTGGGGTTGTAAGAAAATTGGAAGTTAGATAATGGCACTTGAAATTTTGCTGTATAGTACAACCAATAAAAAAATTGGAAAAAGAAAAGTTAGAATTTGTTAGGTTCTTCACAAAATTAATTTTTTTATTCAAATTTTTGAGCATGGGGATTTCCTTATTTGGTGTCATATTCCAAAAATGAGATTTTCTTTCAATCTTATTACTACATTAAAAATCGAGATCATTTCCCTGTGTCCATTATTTAGATAATATTTGGGTTATAATACTTAAAAAAAGATGTCTAACCATAAACCAATGCATTAAAGCTTTGAATTTCTCTCTAATCTTTAATTCTAATGAATTCCAAATTACATGAACTTTAGATAGACTTGCCTTCATTTTAACTTTTAATGAATAAATTTGCTTGAAGGATATAAGTCATATTTAATTTCAAAATAAGGACACAAAATTGAATTAAAATGTTGATATGCGTGTTTCAAATAAGTTAAATTTTTAATTTTCTTAGTTTAATAAATGAATGTTATTGTAACGTTAATACTTAGTGAATGTTAATTAAAAAATTCATCCTAAAAGGTACCTTCGATCTGTTTTATATAATTCTGGTAAAAAAAAAACTGTTTAATACTATTTTATATCAAATAGATAAATCATGCACTTATTTACATGTCACAATAAGTTGCAATAATGAATATTATTCATTCAAGACATATTTCCCTCTCTAACTTAATTCTTAATTATCTGAATAATTTTTTCAGAGGAATAACAATTAACTATTTCTAACCATCCGGTCTCTTTCTACTTATTTTCAAACTTATAATCAAAGTTGAAAGAGATAATTTGCGGTGAGCATAATTGCCGTTTTATCTCTATATTCATTTTGTTCTTGTAATTTAAACTTAATATTATAAAAGTTTCGAGATAACAAATCAATAAGCCAATATTTATGGATTGAATGCGAGCCATGTGCCTTGCCACATGATCATCATAAAAACAAAGTAAAGTGCCACATGAATACTCGTTTAGCTCCGGCCTCCGGTTTTGACTACGTATGATAGATTAGCAAATAGAAATCGTGCCAAACTTTCAGTCAAAGGAGTACTTATATTTGCGTAGACAAGACGCACGACATAGATTTGACTCCCCATTTTCTAAGTGCACAAGGTCCCACGTTAAGCCACTTGTCTGAGCATCCCCTTTCATCTCACTCGGATCACGAGATTAATTGCATTTTATTTAAATTGTTACAGATTTATGCACCTAAACAGGCTCCCTCGTCAAAAGAAAAACAGCATTTTCCTACACCAGTTTCGAAGAATCAGGAGGCGCAAACCGGCCTATTTTCGTATCTTTCTTTGATCTTAGACTTATCCAAATTACTCGAACGCGCGACTAATCTACCTTTATGAGCAATCCTCTCATTTTACAAGCGCCGAATCCCTTGAAATTATAGTTACTTGAACACACCACGAATATACTTATAGGATCAGCATATCTTCCTCAATTGTCAATTAGTTTGACCTTCTCTCCTTAAATTCCTCACCTTTCTTCTTTCTTTTCTCGAGATGTATGCACACACCCACTTAGAGATTAATCCAATAAACCATAAATCATAAATCATAAATTTGTTCATATTCAAATCGCCTCATTTCACGAATCGAATATGGCCATGCCAGAAGAGCTTTATGGGGGACCCTTTGATTCAATGGTTGGATGAACTCAAAAAGGGTGGTTCTCCATTAATACTGAGCAGTCGTTCCTCCTCAGGTTTCATTATTAGACAGAAATACGAGAGCCGTGCAACTTGCGACAACAAAGACAAAGCATTTAAGCATATATTCCAAGATATTTTTCCAGTGCCAGTCCACTGCCCACGAGAACAGATTCTATTCTCAGGTCAATAGATAAACAAAAGAGGTAGTGGGAAACTCACCGTTCATGTGGTTGGTTTAACAGTGGAAAAGGTCAACTGTCTTTTGTAGAGTCACGGATTCGATGTACACTATTTCTTTAACATATCTCAATTTTAGGTCCAATCTTAATTCTACCTCAATTCTTATTTTATTTTAGTCATATACCTACCTACGCATACAAAAATTGCCTCTAGTTTCTTCGACATTGTCAACATCAGAGCCAGTTAGAAGCTTATTATCAGAATTTACGTCTTCATCAACGCATTCACCTTCGTATGGGGCAAAAATAGAAAACCTTGAAGAAATTGATGGCGAGGCGTGGGTATATACAGGACTAGAGTGAAAGTTTGAATTTTTTTAGACAAGAAAATATCCGAGGCAAAATTGGTATATTACTTAAAGTTGGGGGTTTTTAGGTAATTAGCTCCATTGTAAATGTGTCTTTGAAATCCATTACTAGACAATAATAGATTCATGATGTTGATAATTTTGAAGAAATCGGTGGCAATTTTTGGACTTATGGGTAGATTTAGGACGAGAGTGAAAGTTTGAGATTTTTTTTGTTTAGAAGAAAAATAGGTCGGGATAGAATTGGTATAAGACCTAAAGTTGGGGTTATGTTTAGGTAATTAGTGGCATTATAAACCGTTTTCTGAACAGTTCAAATCGAACTTGCATTATCTGTATGAGAGTCTTCTGGACACCTGGCATCTTTATGAGATTGTAATAGCGGGTTCACCAATCTAGAACCTTAGAGTTAAGGATGGTGCAAAGTAATTATGATTTCATTTGAACATTTGAATGAACAACGAACCTCATGACCCTACTCCGCCTTTCTTTTCTGTTAAAAAGAGGGAGTCGTGGGGAATTTTGATTAGGAGGAATCATTCGAAACATAGTGACTTCGAGAATAAAAGATTTAGCTGCTTTTAGTGGCAACTGAGCATGTGTGGATGGTTGAGTTTGCGGTATCTAAGAGGAGCCACGAGAATCCTTCCATCTATTTCAGTGTCTTAATCATTTTATGCCCATTAGTGGTGGCTCATTGCAGGCATACAGGTCAGATAAATATTCCTTTTTTTCTTTTTTATATTTTAATTGTGGAAAATCCACACTCGGGGGACTAATGAGAGGAGGACAAGAAAAGGTAACCATATTCTTTGTGTTGCTCAAGTGGTGGAAAATGGAGGACATTGGCACGATAGAACCATTAATTAAATATCACTAGCTTTGGGTATTGAAAGGGGAAAAAAGAATGCATGATACTTTTTCGACAAATTGATTTTGAGTACGCATTTGACTAGAGAAAAAGGTCACGACATAAAATAATTCAACTTAAAAAATGAAGTATTCGTGGCTTAGGTGATAAGAGAGTTTGCTTCGCTTCTTATGATTTTGGAATCAAATCTTGCCGTGGGAGTCGATATCCTGAATGCTTGAGCCAATTTGCGAGAGTATGCTACTAACATTGCCTGGTGTAGTGGATTCGTTGAGGTGGTGTGAAAATTTGGTGCACAAATCACCTGATCCTGAATAAGGAGAAATACTGTTAACGTAGTTCATTTTTTTACACTTAGAGCTCAATAAGCCCAAACAAAATGTCTTGACCCTTAAGAGAATTTTTTTTTTCCCTTTTGTTGTAAAACATTTTTCATACTCAAGTACCAACTAATAGTTGGGTATTTGGTACTCTATTATCTAAGGTTTTCTCTTTATGAAGAGCATCCATGTGAGAACAATATTTCATTCAAGAAATGTGAACTATAATGAAACTTTTTAGTGCACTCGATTTATTAAATGATTTGGGTAATCATATCGGGTGTTTAAATAATACAATAATTGAGTATGAGCACATACTTTCTCTAGTTTAGTCATAGATATCTTGATTCTATATCCACTCTAGCTTTTCATAAGACCATATCTAGAATGTCAATGGATCCTCCAACACAATAATTGGACATTCTATATTTTTTCTTTGTACTTTCAAGCTTTTGTTAATCAAAGTCATTCTCATTGAATTTTTGTAATTAAATCCTTCTACTTTTAATTAAGTCTCATCATGTTGAGGTCTAATTACATGATTCAAGGAAGATTAAGTTTTCTAAAACCCAAGGGAGACTCTAATTAAAAGGTTCTTGGCTATACTTCGATATTTGAAAAGAATTTAAAAAAAAAAAAGAAAGATCAATAAAAGATGGGATTTTAAGGAAATAATGAAGAATATTTAGGATTATTGCTTGTTTAATATTTGAAAAGGAGGTGAAAATTGAAAAGACGAGAGACATAGGACATAAAGGTTGACGTCATCACTTTTTAGGGGTGTTTGTGACATTTCACCGAAAAGTAGGCGTGGAAGTATCCTTGACCATAGACAAATAAAAATATAGCAACTTGATTAGAAAAAGTATGAAAATATACGGACGAAAAGTAGAAACCTGTTTATAAACCATTGGTCATTATAAAGATACCCACTAAAGCCCACAAAATGTATAGTCATTAGGCATTATTTGGTCAGTCAAATTTAGGGGAGATCATTCGAAAGGAGCTCTTAGATCCGGTCGTTACTTGTCAGTTTAAAAACGCGTAATCATTTCGCATGGTGTGTAATCTGACTTGTGCTCAATTGATTTGAGTTGGCTTTATAACTATAGTCACTTGTAAAAAGTACCTTCATTACCTTAAGAGCAAAGGGGCTTATATGGGAAAAGTGTTAGAAAAATTCTAAACATGTGTATTAATTTAGTCCTAAATATTTTAGTTATAATTTTTAATCTTAAACTTTTTGATCTAATGTCAATTTAGTCATTTCAACTAATTTTGATTCGATATTACCGATGTGGACGACGGCCAAACTATATGATACGATCAACGCTATATGGATAACTTTTAGTAATATTTTAATATTTTATCGATTCTTTTATTGTTCCTCCAGCTTGATCACCAAACCTTATAAGCCATTGGCAAGGCTTGAGCCCTCGCTAGAGGCCACAAAGTCAAAGCCTTCGACCTCACATCCTTCAGTGAGAGCTCAAGTCTTGCTAATGGTTGGGTGAGGCTCAACCTCATGACCTCTAGTGAGGGCTCAAGCCTCACCAATGGCTTAGCAAGGTTAGGCCTTGCCCATGGTCAGAAGGCAAGCCTCACCATTGGCCGAAGGTTGAAGAAGGAAGGGAAGAAAAAAAAAAAAAGAAAAAAATTTTAAGAATATAAAAAAAAAATTAAAAATTATTAAAATATTATTAAAAATTGTGTTCATATCAACAAAATCTAGCGATGGTTGAACGTTTTAAGAATATAAAAATAAAAAATTATTAAAAATTATCAATGTTAACGTTGGTGGTGCCATGCAAGCTAACTTGTGTTCATATCGACAAAATCTACGCCAAAGTTAGCCAAAAGGACTGAGTTGACATTAAGTCGAAAGTTTTGGACTAAATTAACATCAATAAAAGATTTATGACTAAATTAGTACTAACACAATATGTTTATGACTTTTTTGACACTTTTCTTGTTGCGAAATCCATGATCAAGTCTAATCGCGACGAATCAATTGGAGTTAAAATAATTGTCACCCATTTTTCGGAAAGTTAACTTTAATTTCTACAAACTAACTAGAGCTTCAAGCTCACTGAATATACAATAAACAAAATTATTCTCGAATGTTAAGTAATACATATAGTCTTTTTTTCTTTTTTTGACATTGCACCTATACTTCTAGAAATCGACAGGGATAGAAGATATTTAATATTTTTGGCAAGAGAAAAACGAGTGGATAGGGGGGAGAGAGAGAATCCAATCTTCGAGATGCAAATTGGAATCAAACATGCAATGATCAGAAATGATTATGGTAAAGAATAAAATTTAAAGTCTTCAGTCGTCTTTCATCTTCGGTCATAGTCAGTCAAAATAGAGTGTAATTTTTAATCATAAAACCTTTTAACTTACCATCAAAATAGAGCCTTTGAATCGGGTCGTTGCTTATCGGTTAAAAAATACATAATAATTTCGCATCACTAATAATCTAACTTGGGCTTAATCGTTGGCTTTACAACTATAGTCACATGTAAAAAGTACTTTGAGGAAAAGTGTTAGAAAAATTCTAAATTTATCTAATTTAGTCATAAACTTTTTAATTGTAATTTTTAGTCATAAATCTTTTGATCTAGTGTCAATTCAGTTATTCCAATTTATTTTATTTGAATATTGCTTGACGTGAACGCAACCAAACTATGTGACAAGATCGGTGATCGATATGGATAACTTTTAATAATAATATTTTAATATTTTGTCGATCTTTTATTTTTTCCCTTTTCCTTTCTTCTTCCTCCAACTAATCACCAGACCTCGCAGGCCACTAGCAAGGCTTTAGCCCTTGCCAGAGGCTGCAAAGTCACAGCCTTCAATCTTGCAGCCTTTGGTGAGAGCTCAAGCCTTGCAAATGGTAGGGCAGTCTACCTACGATATCCGATAAGGGCTCCAATCTCGCCAATGGCTAGGCAAGGCTCCACCTCGTCGGGACTAGCAAGGTTAAGTCTCACCCATGGTCAGTAGGTGAGCGTCACCATTGGCCGATTGTCGAAAAAGGAATGAAAGGAAAAAGAAAAAGAAAGGAAAATTAAAACATATGAAAAATAAAAATAAAAATTATTAAAAGTTATTCACGTCAATACTAAACGTGTTACATAAATTAACTAGCATTCATATCAGCAATATTACGTCAAAATTAGTTTAAATGATTGAATTGGTACTATATCAAAAGTTTTGAATTAAATTGGGTTGATAAAAAAATTATTACTAAATTGACATTGATATAATAGATTCATAACTTTTCTGACGCTTTTTCAATTACAAAATCCAGGATCAAGTCTAACTGCGACAAATCAATTTGAGTTAAAATAATTGTCATCCATTTTTCGGAAAGTTAACTTTCATTTCTACAAACTAACAAGAACCTCAGGCTCACCAAATATACGATAAACAGAATTATCCTCGAATGTTTAGCGATACATAGTCTTCTTCCTTTTTTTTTTTTTTTTTTTGACATTACACCTATACTTCTAGAAATCTACTCGGCAAAAGATATTCCATATTCTTGGCAAGAGAGAAAAACGAGTGGACAGGAGAGAGACAGAGAATAGAAAGTGGGGATCAAACAAGCAATGATCAGAAATGATCGTGGTAAAGAATAAAATTTCAATTCTTCAGTCGTCTTTCATCCTCAATCACAGTCAGTCAAAATAGAGTGTAGATTCGGCAAGATGTCCCATCTGCCAAGGCCTTTCTTCAGAGGCCTAATCATCACAGCATGGAAACTCGAAAATGAACTCTCTTCTCGTCTGTCTCTTTTCGGTAGGCAAGTTGGGTGAAAAGAAGATCATGAAAAATCTTCTCATATTGGGAATCTGGGAGATCACTAAAAAGGAGAATGAAACATAGAGTTCTTTAATTTTAATTTAACGTGTAACGTTATTTTTAAAATTTTAATTTATTCAATATGATTAATAAATTATTAAGACATATCTAAGCAAGTTAAATTTGAATGGTGGATAGTGAAAAAATGTCACGCATGAATTATTCAAGTAAAATATTAATCTCAAATCATGACATGACAATCTACATAATCAAATAATGATAGATATGTTAGAGCCCTAATATATTTTTCTATTTCATAAATTGATAAAAGATAGATATATTGACTTGTTATTTTATAATAATCCATGTCATCAAATAATATGTGATTTATCGTTTGAACAAATAGAAGCACTACATTAAACATTTAGTAATAATTTCCGGACCACATTAAACAAATTGAAATTCCAAAAGCGACGTTGCACATTAAGTCGAATTTATGAACAATTTATGTTATCCATCTTCATTTATTAATGAAACATAACAACTCAATACAATTTGCATGAAACTATTACAATGTCATAGAGAAAATTTTAAAGAGATTGGATATTGTGTCTTCAATCAAATATGTTGATCTCTAGTAATTACAAATGGAACAGTAATTTGTGTTTGATTATGTTTAAATTTCAAAATTTACAGAGATACGGAAAATCGTAATTAATCCAAGTTTTTTTTATGTAATGATTTAAATTATACTTCGAATTAATTAATACGTCTGTATATAAGATATATTAGTAGCTTCTCTACTTATTATTTGACTTCCATTTTCTATGAAACGTAAATCCCTAATATCACCATCGTAAGTTGTTTTCTAACCATCTAATGAGTATGGCATCCGCCCAATTGGCAAAACGAATCTATTATAGCCCTTGTAAATCTAAATGATCTGTATAATAATACTTCTTATTATTGTTTGTTTTGGAATTGTGCAAAATTAATTGAAGATTTTCCAAAGGTGGAAATTTCCCACAAAATATAAATTAGTTAATAAACAAATAGAAAAAAAATTAGTAAAAAAACCACATGCAAGGTAATGACGGATTCCGAATTGGATATGTCAGAAACAAGATAGAAAATAAATTACTTTTCAGGAATTACTCTTCATAAGTTACCTTTTAAAGTTTTTCAGAAAAGCCAAAGGGGTGCTTTTTGACTTTTCAAAAGTGATTCCAATGGATAAAGAAAGATATCGTAAAAAGTTATTCCCGGTTTGCTCCTTTATCACACACATGGCTTGAGAATCAAGATTACTTCAGAGAATGGCAAAAAAATTCTTGCTATTCCATCAGGACAGAGGCTCGAGTGAAGCATTTCCACCAGTACGATGGGCTTAAAGCTTCAAGTGAGGCCTCATACCATATAATTTAAAGCCCATGGTCTTTAAGACAATCAGATGCAACCAAAAAGACAAATGGAAAACAGTATAAGAACACAAATCTCAGACTGAAACTTCACGGAGCTGTGTGGTGAACAATGTATGAAAGTCCAAAAGACAGATGAAACACATAGTATATCGTGTAGATAGTCCCTTAAGCTGGAAAAATGCAAAATCTAAGTGCCAAGTGCAGTAGTTCGTAACGCAGCTAAAGGTCTCGCTCAGTGATTGCTGATGCTCATCATGAACATTAATCTAGCTCGAGCTTATCATCGAAAACAGCAATGATATCAACAGTAAAAATCTTCAAACAGAGGGATTTATACAGATCATTCACACAGATTGACTAACAAGGAGTTAAAACGCTGGGAGGCACCTCCGAATGCTGCCAACCCAAGCAATTCCCTAACTTGAAGTTCTCCACTGCAACTCAATTTGGATTTGTCCATTCTTGGAGTCGATGAGATTGTACTTCCCATTGATCCTCTTGTTGCTGACAACATCAGATAAGTAGATATCTGCATAGCCAAGCGATTCCTGATTTAATTAAGCAAAGAAAAACAAAGCGTCAGAAATTGGTTCTGATAAGTTCTACAAGACATGTCACAGAATCCACGGCCCATTTGGGAGAAACAGAATACACATCCTCGACTTTAACATGTAAAATGACCTAAATTGAACCTCAGAATTGAAAAGAGAAAGCAATCCGCAGATTGGAGGGAGGAAAACCAACAATGTTTACATGGTGAACACTGATGGCGATCCAACATTCCAAGAATCTACTATTTCCAAGTAGAGCCAATGGTGAGAGTAGAATTATACCTTCGGATGCAACAGGCCCATCCTTGAGGAGGTACTAATGACTTCCACATGAATTCTGTCATTGGTAGGTGGTTCCTCAAGCATAAACTGGAACTCTTCTTCCCATCTTGGATCTCTGTTCTTCTTTACATGCTACAGAAAATGAAAACAGCAATAAGCAAGTGCTAAAACCAAATTGATCCTGAAACGTTTCTGGAATCTTAGCTTCCAAAGGTCAATGAGTAAACATTTACTGGAGCTAGCCAGTAAAAGAGGAAAGCATGCAGGTATATGGGCCTGGCCAAGTGGTAGAATATTCCTATAGTGACAGCTCTTGCATTTTGAGTGACAAACAACCGAGCAACTCTGTCAGGATAAGATTAAGGACATCAAAGTGAAACCCACTCTACAACCACTCTATCCACTTTCAAACATAAAAGTGTGGCGCCATTTCAATGTTGTGATAAAATCTAAATGAGTGAATTCACACAAACATAATGTAGCGTGAATCATTACTGTACTCCATTCTGAGAAGAAACAGTCTCATGCCTCATTACTGTACTCCATTCTGAGAAGAAACAGTCTCATGCCTCATTACTGTTTCATACCTTTGTCTTTCTTTCCTCCCCTTTGAAAAGTAGACGGACATAAGGATTTGTGTGATGCTTTCCTTCGACGTCTTGAGCCTCGTGTACAATAACTACAAGCAAACCGCCGCCAGCAGGTGTTCCTTCAGGAGCCTTGTCTACTGCATTTGAATCTTCGAGATCATTGGGTATCTCTTCGTCCTTGAAAGGCTTGTAAACCACTTCAACAACAATGTCCCCACGTGACTTCTCGTTCTGGACATCATTGGGATCCATGTTCTTCAACAAATTGAGAGTCATAGCTTTTGGTTCCTCCGGTGTAAGGTCCTTCAGTGGAATGACATTCATTCCCATCTTGTCATGTTTACCAACCTATGCAAACGACAGAGGCAGTTTAAGATCCCATTCAGTGTATGCAATAAACATATTTCAACCTATGGTCTTTCTAGAAAATGACCATCAGATATCAGACTGTTTGATATTTATGACATCAACTGCGGAAGTACTCAGCCAAAAGGAAAACAAAGCGAAGTCAGGCGCCTGGGGGGGAACAGCAATAGAATAACAGGCTCAATAGTGTAGAAAAATTTGAACTGACTAAATTAGATACCTACAATACCAGTGAGAAGAAATTACCTGTTCCCAGTCATAGACAATAAGCTCTAAGGCCTGAGATTCTGGGTCCTTGACCACCAAACTAAACTCCTCATTCCATTCAGGATTTAGATTGCTATGTTTCACTGTTGTCTTCTTTGTGGATAACTTGTCTTCAGTAAGCCTTAGCTTCACATAAGGGTCTGACTTACCCAGAAGGTCCTTCTTTTTAAGCTTCATTCCCTTCAGGACCTTTACATTAAGAATTCCAACTGGTTTCTTTGCAGCTCTGCAAGAGTAAGCAAAAACCCATTTAGTTGGTCCAGCGATTGAATTAGCACCTTGATACTCATTAACTCATGGCAGCACAAATTGAAGGAAAGGACAGCTTGCAAAGAGGAAAACTTACTTAGAAGGATCCAGAATAGGTACTTCTAGGTACTTAGGCCAAAGGTACATATTTGCAACTTGATCCTTGATAAGTTCCTGAACACAAACATAAATATAATACTAAGAAGTCTTGTTACAATGTAATAGTTGGTAGGATTTTCCCAAACTTATCTAAATCAGCAGTTTACATGATTATTGCTAACAATTGGTGAAGTTGAAGAATGGAGAAATCTATTCAAATCACCCCTATGAAAAGGTAGGGGCATTACCTGGACAAACCTATAGAGGCCAGGAATGGCCATAGCATCTGCTCCAAGAAGCTTCAGGCCAAAATCTACATGTGGCTGCACAAAGAAACACTGAATAACTAGACAGCAAACAGGATTGGGATAGTCTTATCATAGGAAAACCCTTGTGAATGCAGTTCTAAACAAAAAAGAAGTCTAAACTGGAAACTATTCAGCACACCTTTTCCATTAAAGACACAAATATCTTCGCAAAACAAGGAAAGGTTGGAACCAGAGGCTTCAGAGTGATACGCGGACAAGCAAACACTTGCAAATCAACCACCTGAAATGCATAGAAATTGAGAGATGGAGAGACACAGAAACAGACAGAAGAAGGGTGGGGGATAGGTAACTAGCTATTTATTGATACCTGAACAGTTGCCCTCAACCCGAATGCCTTAGCAGCAACAATGATGTTAGGATTCCCGGCCCACTTCATCGACAGCTCCATTATTAACTCCTTCTCATCGGTAACATAGACTTTCATTCCTGGTGAACACAGAGTAAGATAGCATTAAAGACATGCCGTTTAAGAAGATGAATGACAGCTAAACAGGAATATCTTATCATTCGGCCCATAATTCACTGTGTAATGCTAGGTAAATAAAGAAGCTGTCAACATGAAACTGGACTGAGTGAAGCAGCTTCTCCCAAACATTCTATCATTAGGCCATCACAAGCTTTAGTTCTAATTATTTACTCAATTGTCCAACTAATGCACAAGCTTTAGTTCTAATTATTTACTTAATTGTCCAAATAATGCCCAGTCCAAGTCCATGAATTAAAGGTAACTACTAACACGCATAGAGTTGTATCTCTCAGGAGAACAAATTAAAGATAACTGAAAACTCTATCATTCCCTAGAATTCAATGTATCAGGATTGAGTCAACAATTCTAAAGCTACCTATATCCACCAGAAATCTAGTGCGTGCATTGCTTTGTCTTTGAATCAAGTCCAGAGCACACGGGTCTTAGCATAACAAAGTCATTCACTAGTCAAAACATAATATGTATCCACATTTAAGTATGAGCAGCCAAGCAAGTATGAACAGTACACAGATACCAAATTCAGTTTATTTCTTTTGCCAATGAAAGACAAGAAACACTGACAAACCAATTGGTCTTTCAGATTATGCTGCTTCCTATAAATAACATTTCATGCATGAAAAACGTGAAGCAAGGAGTCCACATATTCACACTGGCCAATACGAGAGAGAGAGAAGGAGAGAGAGAGCGAGAGTTTCAACCGTTGAAAGTAGGTGGCAAAGAACCCAATGTAAGCTCCTCAAACTCGACAGAATCAATCTTGTATTTCGGTATCTGCTCGGCAATAATCGGCTTTGCTATGGTCTTCACAGTCTTGCATATAGCCTACGAACAAAACACATGCTTCCTCAGAAGTAGAATAACGATCTAAAGCAGTATAACTGCGAATTACAAATCAAAACTGAAAAAGTTAACTTTGTCAAGTGAGAATACCTTATCTAGATAGGGCCACATGGTGAGGAGAAATTTGTTGAGCCAGTCAACCTGTTACACAACAAAACACAAGAAAGCAGTCATCTAAGAGCTCCTGAAAGGCTGAATAACAGCATTTGAAACCGTAATCGTGGCTGCAATAGCAGCTAGGAGCAACATAATCAGAATTTTCACAAGCAACGGCAATAAACTTGAAGCTTGAGGCCGTATCGAAAAGAACATACCCGGTCATAGTCTGGATTTTTCACCCACAAAGGTATCTCCGAAAGCAGACGCTGCAAGGATTTCGTATCTTGCTCAACTAGAGGACGCACCACGGGGTCCTGAAGAGATCAAACAATAAGAGAGAATAAGACTATGCTCCCCATTATTTTTTCTAAACAGTGATGACACTTTTTCCTTGTAGTCAATTGATATTTCACAATTTCAATGGTTGGCCAAAAGCAAATGTATGCTAAAGGGAGATTAACTAGCTTTTTGATACTAGCTCACACATGACCCGAGCTAAACCTAAAGATTGACCGCAGCCCAAGATTACACTATTAAACATCTGTAAACAGAATAATCCTACCCATCAAACCAAAAAAAAAAAAAAAAAGAATCCAGGAAGCCGCACTGTCTCGATAACCACAAAAAGTTCAGATCTTTTTAACCATTTTTTATGCGTCAACAATTAAAAAAACAAACTTGTAAACAAACGGAATCAGCTAGCACCAGCAGCAATTTCCAGGGAAGCAAGCTACCCAAAAGGCGAAAAGGCAATGACAGGGGAAAGAGGACAAAAAAAGAACCGGAGAAAACACAGACCTTGACATCGGTGGGCTGGAAGTAGATGAACATGTAGTAGCCGACCACGAGCCCGATCGAAGTTCCCACCCCGAACCCGCAGAAACCAAGAACCGTACTCACGATCCCCATCCTCACGACAAACCACCCGAAAACCTCAAACTCCGGCACTGACCCACCTCTCTCCGTCGCCTTCCACGATCACCCAGAAGATCAGAACCCCAAAAGAATGGAACTTTTCCCGATTGCTCCACAAAATTCCACGAGATCGTCGCGCGGAAACCGGAAGGCGATCCGTTGGATGGGTAATAACTCAGGGGCCGGTCGATGGGATCAAGAGGGTGCCGCAATTACGCCATTTCATTTCCTACCCCGGAAGGACCCGCATTAAAGGAGGCATTTAATCCCGCGGCCGCAGACAGAGGCACAGGAGTGTGCGTGGTGTGCGTGGTGTGCGTGTGAAGTGCGAGTGTCGGTAACGGTCATTCGCTTTGCTGGGGGAGGGGGCGCTACGGACGAGGGCGGCTCCGATTCGTCAAAGCGTTCATGTGGGGGAATTTTAACGGCCACACACAGAGGTAGAGAGAGAGAGAGAGAGAGAGAGGGGGGCGGGGGATGAGGAGGAGAGAGAAAGCTTGTTGTGCTGTTTCTGCAACAGTTCGCGAACAGGCGGAACGACAGCGACGGCCCGCGACGATAACGTTGGAGAAGGAGGAGGAGGAGGAGGAGGAGGAGGGGAGGGATCGTGTAAAAAGTCAATTTTCCCGATTTATTAATATTAAATTATCGAAAAGCTATTTTGATTTGGTTTGTTTTGTTTTGTTTAGTCGGATGATGGGATTTTCATCTGGATCTGGACTTTCCGTTTTGGCTTCGTGCCGACGTCCGGGTCGTGGCTTTTCTCCCTCTCTCTCTTTTGTCGTTTTGCGACATCTCCATCCATGCCCTCCCTTGCCGACATCTTTATTATCAGGAAATTGTTAAGTTCTTAGTGCTGGGGGACATCGACACGGAGCCGACGCGGAGCGATCGAATTGGGAATAGGTGGACAGAATTGACCGGCTCTAGACAGTTTCCGAGAGTTACCGGTTAGGTTTTCGATTTCATAAAATTAAAATTGAGATTTTTTATCCCATCCTTAATTCTAATGGAAAATCAGATTGGTTTTTTTTTTTTTTTTTTTTTTTTTTTGTCAGTAGATCAGTTGAACTGTCAAGATCGGACCGATAATTTTATTTATTTATTTCCCTTCTCTTTCACATGTCGCACTCTCCTCTTCCCCTCTCCTCACTCCTCTCATCCTGGTCCCAATAGGATGTTGGGGCAATTTCTTTGGCAATTTCTTATCCCTAGTTTCCGTGAGTAAAACTTCAATAACCTCAATCTTGTCCGTTGTCTCCCCCTCAAAGAAAACTCAAAGTTGAGCTTTGCCTCGCGGCTCCTCTAATTCATGGGCTTTTCTCTTTTCTCTTTTCTTTCCCAAATTGTCCATAAGTATTCATAGCAATCAAATTGAAATGGATAGTTTAATCTCAAAGATCAAAATTTTATTTGCCATCCTTAGTAAAGCTCAATTATGATAATGCCTTGGACATGACCAAGTATTCATTGGACGAGCTCTTATGTTCTTATGCCTGGCAATTATTAGTAAATCAACTAGTTCCACTAAATCATTTAGAAATTGGATTGGACTGGTCGGTCCAATCTCAAGACCAATCGGTCCAATCCCAAGTTCCAGAAATTAGAAATTAGTCATTTTGGTTAGGTTCCTAGTTCTTGACTATGACCAAATTGGATCAAGAACCGATTACTTCTACTTAATGCTCATTAAAAAATTAGCAATATTTTAAAAATATCAATGTCTTTTCTTGAAGTATGTTGCTCTTTTAGAGTCCATTCTTTCTTATTTTTTAGAATTCGCTGATGCATGTGTACATGGCTAGTGTCACTAATGCACTTATTAATTATTATTGATGGTGTTATAGTTTTTACTATATATTTTTTCCTTGTAATTTTGATAATTAAATAATTTAAAACTCGAATATGTTTTTTTATTTTAATTTATGAAACACGCTAATAGCTTTCCATATATCATATCTATCATTGTAATTAGGAAATTAATATAATTGATGGGTGCAACACGACGTAATTTCATCCCTAATGAAAGTTTTATATCATGAGTTTTTCCTTATAATCTCTAGATCACCTCGTAGACTAATTTTCCAAATAACTTTTGTATCTATATCATTATTCTTTCTGAAATTACAACTGCTACCGGGAGGCGTGGATGCAAAATCGCCAAATTTCCGTTCGGTTTCTACATCTCGAGAAAAGTTTTCTTTGGCATGAAAAAATTGGGCGGTTTCACTACCCTTTGAACAATGAATTTGGTGCATCCAACCTTTCTAATTATCCCAAAAAGGAATCGATTTTATTCTATTTCTAGTGAATAAAAAAAAAAGCGAAGCGAATCAAACAAATTCGGGAAAATTGAGAGATTCCCATTTTCCCATTATATTATCATCTCTCTCGCCCTCTCCCTCTCTCAACTAACGCTCATTGGGCTCTTTAATCATCAAGATCATTGCCGTCCGTAGGCCGTACATCCATTGGTCGAAAATCGATATCGTGGGCCCACATAGTGCACGATTCATTTATTTATTTCATGTGATCATGCCAAATCATGTGGCCCTGAAATCATTTTAGAAAAGTCGATGATGGCCACCTTTAGCAAAGCTCAAAAGGATTCGGAGTATCTTCTAGTCAAACTTAACCGTCTTCGTCCCAAAAGGAGATAGAAATATCTCTTCTCAATGCTCTATTTAGACAGCAGAATCCCCACCACACTCCCCTCAGAATCTTTCTGATTTAGGAGATTATTAGACGCTATTGGTAAAAGAAAACTGCTTAGTCCAAATTGATTGATTCCGACACAGACTTGTTTTTTGTTCAATCTTTTGCAATCGATGTAAATTATAGCCGGTGAGCGAACCGGCCCAATGGTGGTCCATGAGGAATAGGCCCACTCGACTCACGGATGAATAGTCCTTGACGTCTTTGTGATTTCGATTTCAAATGAAGTTCATCATGGCAACTTGGTATAAATGGTTGTCCAACCACTCACTCCCTCTCACGGATCATTTAATATCAACATATATCAAATCACAATAAATAATTGTACTATTATCGGTGATCTAATCTTATCCATGAATCACATTTTTGATTGAATAATTGTGATTTGATATTTATTGAATAGAAGGATACAATGAATAACAATTGGTGAATACAAAAATCGTTTGAGGTGCTCATCACAAGTTGTTCAGTGATAAAAGGACTGTACTATTACAAACGATCCATGTCGTGAGGAAATTGCCAATGGACTTGTGCTTTGGGCATTTGTTAGAGAATTCTCCACTTGTGCACCTACGAACGAATTGAACAGTCACACCACTGGCCGCGGTGGCTCCGCTGGATAAGGCTCTGCTGATTTTCAGCCAAGAGGTGAAGGGTTCGAAATCCAGGGGAGGCGTTAGGTGTATGAAGTGTGGCTCAGGGGTGGTGGGTCGGCCTTCGCTACGTGTCACCAGGGGTTTATGGCGCATTGCGCGATTTGTCGGCCGCAGTTTCCCTCCCAAAAAAAAAAAAAAAAACGAATTGAACAGTCACGGTTCATATCGGGCATTTCATAGCAATGTGTCGGGTCTTTGCAACGAAGCAACCGGAACTTAACCTTACGAGTTAGCCATTCTCGACCCCTCAAAATCAATCTAATTTGGCGGATGGGAATGAGTTTTAGGGTGGGGCAACAGGGCTTCAGAGCCGTCCCTTTCAAATGCGAAGTGATGGTGCTTTCAGAGACAAAGTAAACCCCACCACCATTTCTCTCGATGACTGAGATGACAAGAGAGCGCGAAAGATGATGCCAGTGATCAAATGCCGACCATCTAACATGTGTTTTCACCCTAAGCATCTGAAACACGACGCCCCAGTATCTTTAATAACATCGAAATTTTTCATGTCAACTATCAGGAGAATATAATCGATATTATTTATATTGCGATCGCACGCATATCTCGTTCCTCAGGAACGTGCCGCGATTCCGTGTCGTTTTCTAATGGAACGTCGAGATCGAGAAAAACAAAATACGCCCCTGGAGAACATGGGTTGCTCTTGCCCTGGTTGGGTCGGACTAAACTACGTTTCGATTCATCGAACTGGATCGACAACGTACTAGGAACCTGGGCTCGTTCGTGGTCACTGTCCGATAAGAACATCTTTCGACCCAAAAAGGCCTTGAAAGACGAGGTGGATTCTGTCACGATAAGGCCTGAAGGATGCGTCCTCAGTTAGGCCCAACTGAGCGGAAAACCCTATCGAGTTTGTTTGAAAGTTATGCCAATCGGTTAATGACATTCTAGTCAGACACTCACCAAGTGAGTGGCATGTAATGTTCTTCTGAAACAAAATAAAAGTGCAAAAACCTTAACTCCAATCATTTTTTAGAATTTAGAAGGAATAATGACGCAAATAGTCATTGAACTCTAATCTAATATGTAATAGGGAAAAAGCCACCAAAAACCCCAAACTTTACTTGGAGTGACAAATTTACCCCGAATTTTGTTTTGTGACGTGAAAAATCCCGAAATTTGCTAACTGTGACACATTTACCCCATTAAGGGTATTTCATCTTATTCTTCCTATTTTTTTATTTTTTTTCTTCTTCTCTCTTTCCTCCACCGGCCATGGCGGAGGGAAGCTAGGTCCGGCAAGGGCTGCCCTCACCTGCATCGGGCGAGGGCCTCCACGCCCTCACCGGCATCGGGCGATGGGTGCCCTCGCTAGATCCGGCGAGGGGCCCTTGCGTCGGGCAAGGGAGGCCCTCGACTCGACAAGGGCCTCCCTCGCTTGCATCGAGCTAGGATGCCCTCGCTAGATCGGCAAGGGAGGCCCTCGTCCGAACATTGGGCGAGGGGTGCCCTCGCTGCGTCGGGTGAGGGCCGGCGAGGGAGGCCCTCGCCCGAACGCCGATGAGGGCCGCCCTCGCCCGCACCGAGCAAGGGTGCCCTCGCCCGACACCGAACGAGGGCCGCCCTCGCTTGCGTCGGGCGAGGGTGCCCTCGCCGTCGGGCGAGGGAGGCCCTCCCTTTGCTTTGCCATGGCCGGCGGAGGGAAGAAAGAAGAAGAAGAAAAAAAATAAAAAAAAGTTTTTAAAAGTAAAAAGACCAAAATGCTCCTATGATTTAGGATAAATGTGTCACACAAATGAAAGTTCAGGGTTTTTTGTGTTATAAATAAAAGATTTGGGTAAATGTGTCACAGTTAGTAAACTTCGGGGTTTTTCACGTCACAAAACAAAATTTGAGGTAAATCTGTCACTTCGGGAAAAGTTTGAGGTTTTTGGTGGCTTTTTCCCTATGTAATATGGTCCGTGAACTTTTTTATTTATTCAATATAATATCTGAACTTTAACCCAATATACAATGTAATTCCTGAACTTTCAATTTGCTCAATATGATCCCTATATTTTATGTCCTTGTTCAAGTTAGTCGTTAGACTATATAAAAATATTCAATGTTGTCCTTGAAGTTGAATTAATGGAAAGATAAAATTGAACATTTACATATAGTTTAGGAAAATATATTGAACATGTATCAAAAGTTCAGAAACTACACCGAGCAAATTAAAGGTTCAGGGATCGCATCGCACATCAAGTTAAAGTTCATGAACTATATCGAATAAATCAAAAATTTAAAGATCACATTGCACATTAAGTTAAAGTTCAAAACTCCTTATATCATTTTTTTTTTCCAATTTAGATGGAAAGATAGTGAATTTTTTCAAAGTTCAAATTCTAAAAAATGAATGGAATTAAGGTTTTTGCACTTTTATCTTGTTTCATAAGAACATTACACGCCACTCACTTGGTGAGTGTTCTGACTAGATAGTGCAACAGAAAGATAGTGAATTTGTTGTTATCAAAGACAAAATAATGAATTTACCGGGAAAAAAAAAGAATTTAAACGCTTCGAATTGGCTAAGCTTCGATGAGTTCGACATCTCCTATTTTGCATCGAGCTGTACAAGTTCATGCTACAACTGTTACATTGTGGGTATCGTAGAGGCTCACCCAATGCGACCAACGGATTGTTGACGTACATCGGCACGAGATTTCTCGAGCGGAGTTCAGATAATCTGTTGATAGTAAAATAATACGTCATCAATGCACGAGATTACTATATGCGGGATGTGATATTATTCGTCCGCGAATTTCGCACAGCCAAAGTGGACAGATCATCGCTAGCCACAGGAACACCTGGCGGAGCGCCAGAGGGAAGCTCCATATCCCCGCGCACACGACCAGATCTCTCCGATCGCAGCAAAGAGGATCAGAACGAAGAAGGAAAACGATGATAATAAATAATAATAATAAGTAAAGAAGCAGAAACCCTAAAAAGCCACCATTAGTGTCTGCCCGACCATCGACCATCGACCATCTTTTGAGGAACCGACCATTCCACTTCTTTATTGCATCGCCCATGTTCATCGTGCAACCCTCTTTAATCTTTATGTCGTTGCAATGCAACAGAAGCGATAGCCCTTTCCTCAACAGCTAATCTGCGGTTTTTTCTTTCTTTTGCCTCGCCTTTTTTTCTCTCTCTCTCTTTCTTTCATGTGGTGATGGTGATGATGCCGCGACCCCTCCAAAAAAAAGATGCTATCGACCGAACCCCTCGTGACGAAATCGACCCATTAAACAAGGGGGAACCCTCGATTATCTTTCCAAGTCCAGAGCATCGAAATCTGCGTTTCGCAATCCATCTGTCATGCACCCCTGAAAACTACCTTACGTGCGCTTGCGTGTCGGGATTCTCTGCAATTAATTACATGGTTGATAATGGAAACTAGTTTATTGGGAGGAGGAAGATGGAAAGCGGGGACCTTTCAACGAATGGTCGGCGCTCGAACGTGCGAGTGGTTATCAGTCGTAAGTCACGTCACCACCAAGAATTGAATTTTCTTTTTTCGTCCGCAATCTGTTGGCGTACCTATACGGGAATAGAGTAGACGGTATTAAGGGAACCCTTGATACTCGTGCAAAGACAGACACGAGAAAGGACTTTGAATCAAAAGACTTAACAATGCATAATGAAAAACGATTTAGCATGTTCATGTATAGTATAATAAATGGCTAGCATTTGACGATGTATTTATCTTGTGAAAATGAATGATTTTAGAAAATATTTTTCGAAGAATAATCACTTATATTATTTTAAAAAAAGAGTCGACAAAAAATGTTTGGACATAAATTGAGGTTAATAATGAAAATATTTTTTATCGACTAATTATTATTATAAGCGATATAAATGATCGTTTTTGGCAACAAATTTTTCTAAATCATTCATTTTCCGTGAAATAATTGAAATATGAATTTATTGCCACAAATACACGACTAATGTTGTCGAAATTTTCTTTAAGAGAAGAGAGAGAAGTAAATTTTTTATTCATTACCGTTATTTGATTTTTTTCTTTTCACTTTGGAGTCGTATGATGACGTGTCGAAACATATGTAATGAATGGACATCATGTTATACTTTCACAATAATATGATATGATATCGGTGTTAAAAGTAGCGGTCACTTTAAAGGTTGGACCTAAAGCAAAAGTAACACGATTAGGTCACGGAGGAGGCCACAAATTGTATTGATTTCTTCATCAAGTTACTTCGTCAAAGCGTTTTCCCCTTTAACAATTAGTATTTACTTTATTTTTTTTTTCTCTTGCCTCTAAATATGAACTGATTTATACTATAATCTTACAATAGCCGCAAAACAAAACAAAACAAAACAAAAGAAGTAAGAGAAAAGATATTGCAACTAGTGGTTGATACCCAAATCTCTTCATGACGCAATGGATCCAATCAACGACTGAAATATAATGTTCGTGTAATAATCAGATTCGATCTCGATTTGGGGGAGGTTTAGATTAACAATGTGCAATTGCTCATTGGAGGAATGCATCATTATCTTTTTCGGGCCGGCAATAGAAAAGGAAGAAAACCGGTGGCTATGACTCTTCTCAACCACCCCAAAGAAGCCTCTTCTTGTACAGAATATTGATGAACATGTGTCTAATACACATATGCATACGCAATTACAAAAAAGATAATTTGCTCCAGAGTTTTAGAAGAAAAATCCCTCCTCGTCTTTGCCTTTTTAGGAAGAAAAGAATTGTCATGCTTGGAATGCCCCATGCGCGTGCAAAAAATTGTTTGATTATGGGAGAAAATAGGTGATTAGTTAGTGAAGTGAGGGAAGCGAGGAACAATTTTTTTTTTTTTTTGGAAGTGAGGAATACTCAAATACCTCTAAAATAGCACATCGGATAATTTAAGAAAGTCTGAAAAAGCTACATGAATCTCATTTTTCCTACCTCAATCGTTGCCGAAATATCTGATTCAGGATGTCAACGGAGCACCGACTGCCCAATGAAAAAGCTCCTAACCATTACCTCACTAGGTGTAGTGGGGAAGGGTAAGACCAATGGCGCTAAATTCACACCTATCCTTCGAGATCGAGAATAAACTAGGTAATCTCACTTGTAACCTTCGGCTTGCAAGCCAAGTCTTGGGTTTAGAACACACCTACAATTACAAAGAAGTATGATACTTTCTTGGCTTCAGTCGGAACTTTGAAATCCATGGCAGTTGTGGATCGATCATGCATCAAACTTAAATATGCTTAGTGGTTTGTGAAAGTCACATGCAATGTCAATTGAAAAACAAAAATTAATATCGAAAGACGGCCTTTAGCATTTGTTAGCACTTTCAAAACGTATGCATTAGTCATATAGCATGAATATCTATGATGAACGCGTTACATGTCTAGTAGAAAAAAGATTGTCCATTTCTGATTTTTTTCAAAGAAATTGAGTTCCTCAACCTCCCTATTAAGACAACAGTTGGTACGAAAATGATCTTATCACTGAATCCGGGAGATTTGTTTGGTCGAACAGTGACTGTTATTAATGATCGGGGTCCTTATAACACACCAGAATCACATATAGAAAAAATGCTAATCGACAAAGCTAAGTAGGTAAAGATAAAAAGTATTGGTGCTCTTTCGGTCACTTCTTATTGGCGACCCATGTGAGAACAACCTATTCTTCATCATATCAAACCATGAAGAATTGAAAGGGTTCACATATGTTGAGAGGTTGCAGGCAGAAGAACAAGTAGAAGTTTTTGATCTAATGCAATTTCATTGGCTGCGTGTAGACCTGCGAATCCTTCCATGACTAATTTTCTTTTGTGCCCTAATATATTTCCATACAAGAAGACTGCTCGTGCGGTATATTATTGTAGATTTGTTTCTTTCATCAAATGGGCATGCGCCAATGAAACAAAAAAACTCAGCTTGAAAGGCATATCGGCGATGGATAGCAACCACGAGAATCGAACTAATATTCTACTTACGGTGCCAGTACAGCGGAATAAGTGAGACTTACCTTCTTGTACAAGCATTCTTTTTTAGTACGGTTCACAAATTATAAATGATGTTGATTACATATTAGCGGCACGTCCTAAGTTCTCGTGGATCATATATTACTTTTATTCACCCAAAATATCTAAGAACAAGACAGAAACCGAACCAAGAGCATCCCGAGGAATATTAGCAAAAAGAAGAAACAATTTAGATAGAGAGAGAGAGAGAGAGAGAGAGAGAGAGAGAGAGAGAGAGGCTCTTGCATCTTACAACGACAGTAACTATTTCATATATGTATCGATCACTTTCTTTGTGCACCCCATTTCTAAAAAGCAGGAGGTGGCCACAAATGGATCTTCAGAAGCAAGAAACGAAACGAAAGAGAAGACAATAAACAGAAAATCAGAAGACCCAAAAGAGATCTACGTACACACAGACGGACACGGAGACACAAAACATCACCATACCACCAGAACAAAACCATACTAAAAGCGGTTCAGGTCGGGCGATCGTGTGGACCCCTTTTAGCTCGAGTTTGTCCCTTCTTGAGCTTCGGAAGAAAGTATGCAGAAACGTGTTCAGGGGAGACGGAGGATCCGCCGGAGATTGTCGGTCGCGCCGGCGTCGACTCCGGCGGCCTCGGCGTTGCAGCTGAGCTGCTTCGGCCTCAGCAGAGAGAACTTGGGCAACGGCAAGCTGCTCGGAGGAGGCGATATGGCGTACATCACAGAGCCAGAGAACTTCTCCAAATCTCCCAAAACAAGCGAGCGGAAACCCCCATCGCCCCTCAACGAACCCTTGGACACAAAGACGTGCCTTGGGAGCTCATCCGGGTCGGGACCCATCGAGCATGTCGACCCGATAATCGCGACCCCGTCGTCGGCTGACGGGTTATCCGAACGTGGGGCGGGGGGTGATTTCACCTGGTTCTTGGTGTCCTTCTTTTTGTTGTTGGGGTCTCGCCTTTTCGGCCGCTTCGGAGAAGACTTCTTGGGGGTGAGCGGCGACGACTGGGGCTTGTTGGTCTTCACGCTAGAATTAGGGGGTGGGAGAGAGAGGGAAGAGTAGGGTTTGGGCAAAGGGAGCAAAGGTGGCTGGCCCTGGTGGTGACGAGGAGGGAGGCTGTTGAAGCCGAGAGGGCTGGAGACCGGCGGTGATGACGGAGGAGGGTGAGAGAAGGAGAGAGAGCGCGAAAGAGGAGGTGGATAGAAGAGCAGCACATGACCCGCTCCTCCTCCTGCTCCGCCGTGGACGGTGCTCGTGGGAGACGGTTTCGCTGTGAAGCTATGGTGGCCGTGGTGGTGGTTTCTCTTCGGCATCGTCTTGATTGGCTTGCATGGGGGCATCGGCTGGTGATCCGGTGGGTAAGATGCAGCAACTGCTTCCATGGCGGCGGCTCCTTCACGAACTCGCAGCAGAGAGAGAGAGAGAGAGAGAGAGAGAGAGAGAGAGAGGGTTCTTTGATCGAGATCTGGGAAAAAACAGGAAACCTATGCTATCAAAGGTTTTCAAACTGATTCACAAAAAGACAGTTTGATGTCTGAGCAGCCTGAGCTCTTAGGGAAAATCCGTACGGATCAGCTTACAGAAACCTACGTGAGGGGGCGGAACGAGAAAAACGAGACTTGAAAATCAAAACAACGAAAGATATCGACGGCCTCTCGGGTATCAAAAGATCAAGAATAGAGAGAGCGGAAGAGAAGGCAAGATATATAGGACTCCGAACATCAGCTACATACGTCGATTCACGATCGACCGATACGAGAACCCCTTTTCCTTTAGAGATTCCACAGGGTTTCCCTGATCTCTAGCTTTTCTGGGAATGAACGCAGCTTTCTGTCAGCTCGCCCCATCATTTTATAGGCCAAATATCACCAACGGCTACACAATGCAACCTCGGTCTTCTTCTTTTAATTAATCCCCCATTCTTCATTTGTCTTTTTTTAATTTTTTTATCCTCCTTAGATCTCGTCCATCACGGACCTCTTTCGACCAATGAGAATTGAGTAAGCATCAAGACAATACATCGTGTAATAGGGATTATAGGAAAAAAAGAAACTCTTTATGTGGCTTGATTTTATGGTCACGCCTTTTAAAACCCGTTAAGAGTTCGGAGCCACAAGTACGGTTATAATATACTCTTTCCATATTTTCGTGCTGTATCAATCAATATTTAAAATCGCATGCTTTTACTTTTTTCAACAAATGAAATGAATTTTTATCGAATGATGCGATATCATTTTTGAAAATTCAAACTTCATGCTTAAGCATCTTAATTGCGCAATCCCGACGTCAAATATACTGTCGCCCTTTCGCCCGTACAATACGTTTGGCCGAATATGATGGAATAACGTGGCTGTTTACTGCTAATTTACCCGACAACCGCTGCGGTCGGTCCACTGTAGGGCGGCAACCGCCATTCGTATTTCGGCCGTCGGATCGCGCCTGGGGGAGATAGCCGTTGGGGGGATCCGGGCCGTCGATCGGCCCTTCCTCGGGGTCCTCGAAGTTGGTGTGCGGGGTCCGGGGGACCGAGCGAATCCTGGCCACACACGATAAATAAAGGCGGTGGGGCCCGCCGTGCCGCTTCGTCGCCCTACCCCCCCCTAGTCGTCATGACCTCATGTGCGGGGAATTCAAAAAAGGCGTGGTCGAAACAAATAAAATAATAAAAAATATATATAAATATCCCGATATAAGAGAGTTTTTTTTTTTTTTTTTTTTTTGGTGCCCCTCCCTCTCTCCTCGGGACGTTGCTAGGGTCCCACAGGAGGCACGGTGGAGGCGCACGTCTGTGGACACGTGGCGATCGAGTGGCCAATCGGGGCCTTCCCGTGATGAGATCTTCCCCCGCGAATGATTGGTTGGGGGGAGGGGGGGAGCTGGCGGGGCCTCCCCGGTCTCGGCAGTAGAATATGGTCCTGAGAGTTTGCCTATTATTCGGGTTGTTGGTGTTATTATTAGTAGGTCGCAACAAATATTTTTTGGTTTTTATATGGTCCTTGCTTTTCTGTTTAAATTTCCGTGACGTGACAAGGCCGTCGACTTCCTTAATTGTTTTGTGTTTTAATTAAGTTATTGATAAAACCTTTAGTTTATAAACTATGGAATTGGATATATATAGTTCATATCTCGCATTTCTAAGTGAAGATCGTTATGGATATTTTCTCATGGCTCCCTCTGTCTATTATGTTTATGCTTCTACTACTAAGTTGAGCTGAGGAATTGTGGACTACTCTCTTCAACCCAGATAACACTAGGTAGTGTTGTGAATGTCAATGTAATCACGTGGCTAATAAATTGCATGGAAGTAGAGCCTTCTAAAGGTTTATTTATTTATTTATTTATTTTGGGGGGGGGACATTCAGATATCAACCATAACATGCAAAATGCAATGAGTATCACATGTGGAATTAATATGCAGACTATATTCTCAGTACAGACAGAGTTGAGACGAATTGTTTATGGAAAATAAAAAAATCGATATTCAGATTCAGAGGGTTCGGCAAAAAGTGCAAACACTTTGATTACGCCTATTAGCTTGAGTTATGGTTCGCATGTTGCACGGCTCATGGTTGAAGATAAAGTGATTCTCTGGCTGAAAATTTACCTATTTAGGTAAGTATTCTCTTGGGAAGGTGCCATAGTGTCAAAGGGGTACCGGCCAAGATATTTCACACCCCATTGGTGACTTCGCTTACCAGAAATTTCCTTTGGAATCTATATAAAGCTCATGTGGACAAGAACGCGTAAAACGACAATACACAAAACATAGACAACGGCTGCGGACATCACGACTTCAATCTAAGAATTAATAAATCCGTCATCAATTAAATTTCAGGTTAAACTATAAGCACGTGAAGCACCGCCTTGTGGACTTGTAGTTGAAAACTAAGGCCCCCAACGAAACCATTAATATTCCTATTGGAGGAGCAGCCACCACAGTTTTCCGACCACAAATAAACAAATGAGGAAGGAGCTGGAAACCCTAGTTGGGGTATATATATTCATGAGGGCTCCCAAATTATCAACTAGGCCAACGCCAAGATTGCCGACTTTCTACGGTTTCTTTGAGGAAGACGTGAGATATCCTTATCAATCTGTTGAGACGACTCTTGGCACTAGACTAGAAATTGTGGGGTTGACCCAAAATTGGGGGATTTAGATTGGCTTGCGTTATGTCGAACCATGTCATCTAGATTGTTAAGAATATTAAGAGTTTTTAGTAGAATTCTTTTTAGTAGATCTAACATTTTTTTAGCAAGTGGGAAAATGATGCGTATATAGTCCATGCACTTTGGCCCGGTGTATGATGTAGTCCATGAATTTTTGATTTATTCAATGTCGTCATCGAACCACTAGTAAATATTCAATTCAATCTTTTTGTTTGCTTAAATGACAAGTCGGACTTTAATTGATGACATGGATTATTATATGCTGAGTTGGATTTTTAAGAATGACGAGTAAAACATGTCTATGCTTTTATCCATATACTTTAGCAAAGTAAAAAGAAAAAAAGGGCATTAACATTTCCATTATTATTTGATGACGTGGATTGTCATGACCTGATTTTAGATGAACATCTTACTTGGATGATGCATGTGCAAGTTTTTGTTGTTGTTGTCCACCGTTCAACTTAACGGATTGAAAGTTGTTAGGTTGGATCAGTGAAAGGATGATATTGAACATTTTCATATAATTTAGGAATTGAATTAAACATTTACTAATAATTTAAGAGCCACATTAAATAAATTCAAAGTTTAGAAATGACATTGTATATTGGACCAAAGTCCACGAGCAATCCGTGTAATTTTCCCATAATAAACTTGGCCACAAAGAAAATAAATATTTTATATCCATTTTCTTTCAACAAGCAAAATTATTAAGATGGATAGGGCTAACCTATATTACATGCGTGGAAACTATTAGTGTAATTATTAAGGAAAAGGCTATAAAAAATCATCAATTATACTATTGTGACACATTTACCATAAACTTTTTTTTTTTACGATATCAAAACTCTCAAACTATGCCAATTATGATACAATTACCTTAAAAAAATTCTGTGAAATAAAAAATTCAAATTTGTATCTATGTGACGTATTTATTCTCAGTTAAGATTCCGTCAAATGATATTCCGGTCAAAATAAGTTGTTTTTATTTCACTTAAGTTTCATGAGCGCTATGTCAATATTATTTGCATTTCAGCATTTATTTTAAATGATGCTTATTGACAGAATCTCGATAGAAGATAAATGTGTCACACAAATACAAGTTTGAGATTTTTAGTATCACAAAAAAAATTAAAATAAATGTATTACAATAGGTATAATTTGGAGTTTTTTGTAACTTTTTTCTGAATTATCGTTTGTTTCCTTCTTCTCTATTTTTAAATTATGTTATCATAAATATTATTCTCGTCTTTTTACCAAAAAAAATAATAATATTATTCTTGTCTTATGGTAGACGACCAGCCGGCCGGATAGTATTAGGTGATGTGGGTCCAATCAGATTTGGGCAGTCCATACGCGCATATTGATTCATATTTTTCACATAGTGCATTAATTTAGCAATTATTCGCCGGTGAGAGAACCGCACATTTTTCTCGCCTCTCACTAAAATTCAGACTTCCATTCATCGACTGTTTCCCTTAATGTGCAGGACTGATCCCGTGTCAATATTCGCTTTTTGTTTTTCTCTTTTTAAATTTAATTTTAATTGAAAGACATACCCTAGGGCCTAGGCAACACTTTCTTGGCTTCACTAAGTAGGTTCCATACCTTGCATTTTTAGCCTATATGTTGGAAGATATGCATTAGATCCTGAAGATATGCTCGGGAATCATGCTTGATTATGATCGTACATAAATTAGTTAGGAATTTAGATTGAGATTAGATTTTGATTTCAATTGATTTCACATAATATACTATTGCCATTACTGTATCATTTCTGTATTATATTTATAGAGGTTTGTACATCAAGAATATACAATGAAAATATACAAATTTTCCCAAATTCTCTTATCTTCTCCACGGTCTCTTGTCTCCTTTCACTATACAAAATGCTCCTAAACTCTTACTTCGTTATATCCATCGATCTTCTGTGCATTTTCGGCTCACACTTTCTTTGCACGTGATTTTTCAAAGATGAAGTTGTAATCTTTCTCTAACTTTTAGACAAATCACTCTTTTGCGCACGATATGGTAAGACAAATTGAAAATCATATACTGAATATGGGAAAAAGAGGCAAAAAAATGCAATGATCTATTTAAAGAAATTAAGACATAAAAAATGCAATGATCTTTATTTTTATTTTATTTTCCATATATATCCTCCATTAGTTAGCACTTTAAAAAGACCACGCCATTGGCATGGCATAATTATGCACTATTGTAATTTTAGACACTATTTTACTTAATTATGCATACTAAAAGAGTTATGAAAACAAGACTAAGTGATGATATTCTTAAAATGCTGGAAGAAACAAAAGAGAATCATATCGAGCCATCTTTCCATTAGAGAAATATCATTTACACAATGTGAACGGATAAACAACTTTGTGACAATGACAAGCAATGTTGACTTTGCCAGGAGTAATTTCTTAATTAGAAAATAGAAGACGAGATAAATATCTTTAGAATAAAATTGTAATCAAAGAAAAAAATTAAAAGGAAACTAAGATTACAATAATTATTATTGTGGTTGTTATTATATTCTATTTATATATCATCATACATCCATCCCTTCACTTGGTTTTTCTTTACTCCTCCTCTTACTTCTCCTCCTCATCATTCTTAGTATTGTTGTTCTCTAATTATTTTAAAAGATATTTCCTTTTCATATTACTACATTTTTCTCTAGTATTAAATTTATTTTTGCGCAATTAGTGCCGCGGCAGAGGAGTTATTTGACTGAAAATAAAGGAGAATTACAGTTTTACCCTTGGAAATTGACATATCAAGCGCATGCAAACAGGACAAAAAAAAAGGCATCGGCAGCCGTGACAAAATAAAGATTTTTATAATTGAAGTTTGAGAGGCAGGCGTGCATCATCTTGAAAAGTTCAGAAGGATTTCGGCTAAATCCCCCTTAAAAGTATTACTAGATTGATGACAGCTCTGTTGCTAGCTGTCTACCATGTCTGCTCGGAAGCACGGCCGGCTTGCAATTCAAACTTGGGAAGCATTCGATCCGGCAGACTTCCCTTCCTTTTGAACCTATGCATACATACTCCCAAGAAGAATAATCGAGCGAACAGTGATGATTTAGACTTTAATGCTTGAATCTATCCATAAAAAAGAAAAAGCTGGCTTTTATCTCTGGCCTCTATACGTTCTCAACCTCTGTTTCCTATGGCCATGAACTACAGTCTCACTGATGACTTAGACTTTAGTGCTTGAATCTATCCATAAAAAAGAAAAAGCTAATAGTAGTTTTGGACACAGTACAGCCCAACGGGCTTTTGCTCAAGAGGCTATTTTCATCTTCTCTCGAGCAGTGAGTGAGCTTAGACCACTCGATAACAGCAAGAGCTACTGCTCCAGTGAAACTCTAGGAAACTCATTCTGGAAATTCCACAAGGAGATGCACATGCTTGAAACAAGAAACTTAGCAGTGTAAACATCACCACACAGTACAAAGCTCCCTGCGGACTCAAAATTGCATGATAATCCGATAAGTCCTACAGTTAATTTTCCGTAATGGTATCCCTGCATTTGGTACATGTCAAAAATGTAGTTTGCCCTTCATCTGCCGATCTCATCTGCAACAGTGTCGGATATCAAGGAGTGAATGACAAGAAAAGGGAAGATGGGAAATACTTGTGTTAGGGAAGATTGGCGTGAGAGAGAATAGCAGCGCGCTGAACTTGTACATTACCTGCTTCCGAGTATACTCAAATTCATTGTTGCCACATTTTTCACACTTCCGAGCTATCTGAGAGGCAAGGCCGATATACGAGAACATCACAATCGGTCCACAAAGAAAACATCATGCTGTTATACTAATATAGCAAAATGTAGCCACTACCGTTGCCAATTTCAGCTCCCCCTCCTCGAAGGTAGACATGCCAAGCTCCCTCCTTATGTCCTGAGATATGGTAGATGACCATGAGAAGCTTGACATTTTCAAATGTGTGATCCAAAGCATAGGGAAGATTAAGGAGGACAAAGCCTTTTCTCAACTAAAGTACTACTCTAGGTGTTGCTTCAAAGTAGATAAAATAAGGGTCCGTGATTCAATGTGTTAAAAGAAAAGGTTTAAGATGAAATTATTATTATTATTTTAATCCTCTTTTAACAGGACAAAAACAGAAGTCTAGTGATCCCTACCAAATTCACTCACCAATGTCATGAATTCTACATGATGTGGGCACTGTTTAATTCAATAATGTTAGGTATACGCATCTATTTTGCAGCAGAACCACTCATCTCAGTACCTTTCAATCTCAACATCAGAGGTCAGTAATTGGAAGCAACAATAGTTAGTTGTGAAAAATTAAGCTTCACTAACAACAGACAGCCTCATATTTAGGTTGTGGCCAGTGAATTGAAGGCCTTCCAGAAGCGAGAAAACTTGACGTATTTTTCCATCGTGAGTAGGAGTTCACATTTTTGCCAAGTTGGTGCCCTTTCTAAGCCTCAAATGTTCTTCAGTACTGAAGAGTCACCATAGCCATTCAAATTTCTAGCATTTTCTATATTTTATGTTCACTCTACAAATGACTATCTAGGCAGGAGAACACGATGAATTATAACTATATTCTCTTAAATTGTTGAACTAGTAGAACATGTATGCACTTAACTCATGTTTTAAGATCCAACAGAGTGCATGCATCAATCAGTCGGGCTAGTTCAAGGCATACCTGAGCGGTTACTCTGTACTTAATTTCTTTTCCAGCAATATCTGAGAGCAAAGTCATCGATAAGGCACATTATTGAGAAAAGTAGAAATTGACTCGAGGAGCAAATTGGTAAGGTCTAATAAATAGCTAACCGGCAACTACTATTTGAAAAATAACAATAAAAACACACAATGACTGAACAGCCAAACCACTCCAAACAAAAAGACAGCAGACATAGTCAGAGAATGAGACAACCGTGCTAGGATATGCATTTCACATTAGTGGTTTGACCTGAAATGGCTAATTTTTCCCCAAACTAGTGGTCTCGGCTGTAACCAGTAACAAATTCTGTGAAAAGCCTACTGAGTAATGATTTTGGCCAGCACAATAGTTTCTCCAAGTTCATATTAGCCAGTATTACAGGTAGGGTGGCATAGAAAGAATTTTTCTTCAGCCTCTTCCTTTTCCTCCTCAATTATCAACTTCTCAGGGTGTCTCTGAATGGATCATCATCCTCATCATCCTAAATCAAGAACTGAGATACTTCTAACCAATACAAACTTACAAGGGGAATTGTCCCAAGGTATGCAGAAGGCTCAAAATGGAACATTTGCAGATGGAAAGATGAAAACTTTCTGATATCCTAGGCAAAGAAAGTATTTCTTTCCAATGCATCATGGAAAAAAAAAATCAAATCAAATCTTTGCAGTATAAAAGAACAGTGGTGAACAATGCCACTATAAAAGGGCAGAACACAGACAATACCATTATAAAAAGAGCAGAACACATAAAGGCCAGGACACAACAGCCCACCCTGAGAAGCAACGCTTGACAATCTTGAGAGTTAATATAAAATTCAATCTCATGCCAACTTCACGACCCAGAAAAAGAGACTCCAAAAGCAGAACCATCTCCATAATATTAATCAAGTATACTGAGCGATTGAAAACAGAGATCCCAACCTTTAGTGCTCCGCTTAAAATTGCACAAAGGGCACTTGGCAAACTTGACCGAACTTAGCGTAAGCATCGTCCCACAGAAGTCACAAAACAAGAAATCGCGATCTCGGGAACGCGCCATGAGTTAGCCTGCAGAGGACAACTCAAAATCAGATTTTTTTTTTCCCTCCTCTTTCCCTTACAAACAGCCGAAAGCACACAAATTCATACGAGGGTGTCGCCTGCAAAGAAGCATTCTAGAAAAAATCGACATGTCTCCAAACTGTTCTACTTCTTAGAACCCAACCCATTCAATAGCTTCAAAGGGAGAACGAGACTCACCTCAGCGTCGACGTCGAATCAGCGAGCCAGGCGCGGGCGACGGCAAAGACCAGCGGCGAGTCGGAGCGGTCGAGCTGCAGAAGACCGGGAGGCGGAGCTGGGTTGCTGCCGAGAGAGAGAGAAAGAGAGGGAGAGAGAGAGAGACGGCGACGGCGACGGCGACGGCGACGGCGCAGCCGGAGCGAGAGGCAGGGAGGCTGAGATTTTGAGTGGAGCTGTCCATGTTCCACCCTAAAACTAAATATACGCGTTCTATAGACTATAATTATCGAGTATATTATTTTGTTAAAATTGTTTTATCTGTTTTTCAAATTTTTATATGCATTTCGAGTCTTCATCAACAAACATATCATCAAAATCCAAATTTACGTATTTTAAATTTTCACTATCAATATGTGAAATTATAGATGAATCGTGTCATTATACTTATTTTAGATTTTAGACAATTCTTTTTTTTGTATATTTAATTTTCATATAATATTTACATCCTAAAAGTAAATAGATATTGCCTATGATTATTCAATGCATTATTTTGTCAAGATTGTTTTATTTAATTTCTCAAATTATCAAAAGAATCATATAATCGTTGTTGAAAGGCAAGTTAATTATCATATATGATACATAGCAAAAATTATATGTCAATATTTACCATATCATATAGAACTGTTAGCGTCCATGTTGGCAATTTCTAGTCAAAATTGGCAGAATGAACTTTATAGACAAAATGTGAAAATATTTATTACTTAAATGAATAATTGAAACATTTAAAATTGAATTGTGTCATATAATGAATTTAATATTTTTTTTGGTAATTTTCCTGATTGCATGCTTGGGTTGACATGAAGGGGGGCCACTGTCCCTCTGGGCTGATTGGTTTTAGGTATGCCTTTTATCAAAAATATATAATAATTTATGAAATCACCGTATAAAATTTTTATATCTCAAGTTTTGTATTTGGAGTTGACTTTATGTCCCCTCCCCTAAGCTATGTTTCTAAATTTTTCACTGACCTTCATCATCACAGAGTTGACATGTAACATTCATTTACCAAATACCAGTGGAGACATAAGGGGAGTTTTACGTGATAATTATGCAGACTAATAACTTAGTAATCATGTTGTGCATGTTGAGTAGCACGCAATGGTCATTTAAAATTGAACTGATAAAACTAAAATATGTGTAGTGTAGTTATAATGTGTTGCATTGTAACTATGGTATAAAATATAAATATTGCAATTATGTATTTGGTATTATATATTTTAGAGCTACAACATCTCTAAGTTACAATATCTTTGAGTTGTGTGAGGTAGTTTATCATAGCCATAAAATTTTGACAAGCACTTTATTCAACTTAAAAGATATTAAAAATTAAAAGTATGTACAAACTCAAAGTTATCTTATAGGAAAATAAATTTATAAATGACTACCTCTTCATAATGGATTATCCATTTTATATATTATATGGTGATGACGAGCTACGCGTCTTTGAAATGAAAAATGTCATCATGGACTTGACTCATATGCCCTTCAAATAAAGTGAAGAAGGTTTTTGTCTCATGTATGTCTAGAGCCAAGTAAATAAGAATTTCTCACATCCAAGTAACCCCACCACGACAATAAACAAAAATCAAATTCGTGACCCATTGTGCTCAACCAAAAAACATGGAATTCTACCAAAACCAGCGGGAGTCCACCAATATGAATGGGAGTCTACCAATATATTTCAAAGTCTCTTGGCAATATAAGTCTATTGGGACTAATTTGGCCCGCAACAAAACATCACTATGGTAATGATATAGTCAACAAAAGATGCCACAATGTTTTGTCATAAAAGGCAACCTTATCATTCACGTTGGACTTGTTTTTTATTATAAAAAAGCCACGTAAAGCTTTTTATTGAAAATTTTCCTCAAAAGCACTTAAGTGATCATTTTTTCTTCAATGTGACATTAAAGTGATTTGACGAAAAGTTTTTATATTAAAGTAATTGCTATATGGAAATTATAACACTTCTAGTGTTATTTTTTTCTTAAGAATCAACACTAAAGTCTTTAAAGTTGCAAATAAGTGGTAGATTGAGGAATGAATGCTATTATAGATCTGTCTTTAATGGAGAAAATAGGTCAAATTGAAAGAGAAATATGTCATGTGAAATATTAACTAATGTTCAAATTCCAAATAAATCTTCTAAAACATTAAAAAAAGAAAAAGAAAAGAAAGTGACACCTCCAATCATTAGCCGTACAAATTCGAAGTAATTTGTCTACCACAGGGCCATTCCCAATAATCAGCCGTACAAATGCAGCTTCAGTCAATTCCAGCTCAAACCATGTGGATTTTCACATTTGCGGATGACACATCAATTCATTTGTTCTAGCAGCGCTACGTTCCAGCTAGTACCTCTTCTCCTGGATGAGCATCAACTAGTTTTTTTTTTTTTTTTTTTTCGCGGGTTGTGAATAATATAGGAGGAGTTGCACATGCTCTTGACCTGCTATACTATAGAGTTTGCCTTCGCCACTTTGACAGATGACTGCTTTTTTTCAACAAATTAATGTTTGATTGCACTATTGGTGCTGGATTGACGTGAATATGGACGAATTTTGGTAGTCTTTATGATGCAATTAATCGTTCCTTGTCAATTGAATTGTAACTGTAAAATATTGTTTACGAGTTGATATGCGTTGTAATGCTTGCCATATAATCAGATGGCCACCTTATTTGAGTTGAATTTTATTCCCTATGATTTGACAAAATCAGAGATATAATTCAGTAACCAAGCAAACTGCGAAATCTCAGGTTAAGTTCTTTGTGAAAACATATCATAAGGACTGCACTTTATCATGAATAACTGAAATTTTTGAGACTGTTGTTAAGAACCGAGTAGCATGTAAATGGGGAAAGCTACTGTAGGTAGAAAAAAATTTGATGGACAAATGCTTTGGTAGATAAGCTTTCTGAAGCGTTGTGTCTTCCAGAACCAGTAATGGATAGTTGCAACAAACAGACTTTTGAGAAGGCAAATAATGGAAAAGAAAAATCTACGAACAGGGCAATATACTTTTCTCAGCTTCACAGTATCTTTATACGTAAATAAATTGTCATCTTGGCAGTGACAAGATTACTTCACTGTGCTTGGGAGAGCTTTCTGACCGCAGTGATGTTTTGGTGTCAAAGTGGGATATAAGTCGCCTTCGGTAGCAACAGACATACCTGGGGTTTTTCACATGTCAAAATACTCAAAAATGCAGTGTGATGTTTCTGTGAGGACATTGCATGAGGATTCTTATATTGTGTCTCATCAATGTTATGTTGGGATGGCTGAAACAGACAGTGACTTTGGAAGATGCGGTTGAGGAGTGGGCTGGTGAAATCCTAGATGAAAATGATTCCAAGGTAAGTGACTCTGGAAGATGTGATCGAGAAATGTGTTGATGAGATACTTTGATGAAAACGATTCAAAAGTAAGTCTGTTAAGACTTTTTATGTGCTCATCTGGCATTTACGAAGTGTAGTGCCTGCTAGGAATCAAAGTTCCTACTTCAGATTTATTAGCTTTTCTTGATCTCCATGAGTACAGGCACCTTTCAAGACATTGCAAAGAAAACAGGAGTAAAGCCATGCTGTAGCTTGCTAAATCAAAGTTCGACCAAACCCGGAAAAGATTAGAACCACAAAAATGACAGGGTTGGAGACAACCTCTCTACCCCTTAAATTACGGTTGGATTTGATACGGAATTCATTCTAGCTATGCATGTTATTGTGGAACTGCCAATAGCAGGACTTGTACTGAACTAGAAGAGTCCTGAAACGTTGAGTTACATCTTTCACTGATTAAACTGGAGCAGTGATTTCAATAAAAGGCTCTCAGTTATCAAACTTTTAATGGTGTGCGTGTATGTTAGGACACCGAGTATTATCTCTAGTTGCACTGTCTTTCGCCAGCAGATACAACAAATGCGGCTTCATGAAAAATAAGACACCAAGTATTATCTCCAGTTGCAATGTGTTTTGCCAGCAGATACAAAAAATGTGGCTTCATGAAGAATTAGACAGACAAGGGTGTCCTCATGGCCAAGGAAAGTTCAAAATTTGATCCTAAAGAGCATCAAGCTGCCACTTTAGCTTCATTTCAGTTGTGGAATTGATTAATATGGTATTAATTAATATCCAAGAATCAAGTTTCTTAAATGGCTATCCAATAATGACAGATTTAAAATTATGTGGTGAATTTCCCACAGGCTTTGTAATTCTTTCTGATTTAGAATAGAACTCCTTCTCACACTTGTTTTCTCAATACAGACTATCAAAAAGAAGAAGTATAATAATCAAGTGTGAGATTTGAACTCGACATTGGCCCCGTTTGGTTGGGCATTTGGAAGGCACTTTGGGACTCTAAAGTCCCTTGGCCAAATGCAAACGCGTTTGGTTCATGTTTTTGGACGATTTTGGCAAGATGCAATTACATCTCTAAGTGGCTGGGCCTTTAGCCCAATATAGCTTCAGAGGTACTTTGGGAAGTTGCATCTTTGGAATGCAAATCTCCGATACTGTTCATCTTCTCCAAAACCATTGCACACCACTACACGAAGAAGCCGACCGGAGGTTGATGACCGCTGGCCAAGGGGTCGCGCGCGCCGGCGACCGCCGCCTAAGGGTCGCCTGACAATGTGATCAGATACAATATTTGGTGTTGACTATAACACAGCCATCAATCAGCTTCAGAAGAGCTGAATATCAAAATACCAGAGGTAATATCGTCAATTTAGTCCTAAGATCTGTACCTGAGATTCTTCATCGTTTATGTCTGCCTAATGAGCTTCGGTTTCCTTTTCCGCTTATCTCTGCTTGAAGTAAAGCTATCCTTTCAGACACAGCATGCGATTTACCGATTTAGAGTTTGAATGGGTACTTCGAACTGCTAAGAGGAAATCTCTGCTTAGAACTGGGCTAAAGCTCGCTTGGAATGGGGCTATCTATCATATTTGGAAGAAGAGAAATGATGTCTTCCACGCTCATGTTGTTCCTCAGATTGTTCAAGTCATTAAGTTGGTCGTTTTCTCTGTCAGGGTTCGAATTCAAGCCATGTTGCAGGAAACGAATTTGTTTTTGACCGATGCAGATGAACCTTTAGATTCGAGATGGGGGCATTTTTTTTTGATCAGAAAAACCAGACATATTATTTACGGAGGAAAAGCATTACAACCCATTGTCAGGGCATCGATACATGAAGGTCCGAACTTTAGGAGGAGGAGAAGAAGCCCGGTTAGAATTTAGAAGACCGCGGCCAAAAGCCTTAGCGGCCCAATCAGCAAGGGAATTCGATTCCCTTCTACAAAGGGGACAGAGACGCAAAAGGGGAAAACGGAACAAGCAAAGCTTCTACTTCGACAATTAGGGTTCGACAGTCCCATGGAGGAGAGCAGAGGTTGTTCGGCGTTGCTACCGAACCAAGCAATCGAATCAATCGTAGGTGAGTTTCATTCGAGTCCTTTCTCAAGTAGATAAAGCAAAGCATGATGTAGGGCTCGAATCTCGGTTTGCGAGAGGAGATGAAGCAGAACGATTTGGGAGGAACCCCGATCGATTCCCTTCGTGATTTCGCAAATACAAGCCACCGAACCTGTGTGATCCGCAACGGGGAAAGCCCCATCGATATTTACTTTGATTGTCCCTTCTGGTGGAGGATGCCAAATCCGAGAGGTAGGTGAAACTCGCTGGCCTGTGGATATTACGTACTGCTGCTTACTGCGGTTGCTTTCTGCAGTGATGAATGCAAGATCTACCATCTGATCGTGGGTTGACCGTTTGCTGCGGAAGATGAAATGGTTTCTCGCTTGCCAAACTTGCCAGAGGAGAGCGACTACAATCTCCGGATCAGGTACATTTACATCTTGTAACAGTATGTCTGCTAGCCAAGTGGATAGTGTTTGTGTGTTGTTTGTGGAAATATGAAGCTGCACTTTCGGATGAGACCAAAGACCTTGAATCTGTGGACAATATAGAAATAAGTGTTCTGGAGTTTCAGGGAGATGAGTCTGACATAACCGACAACTGGATTGGGAGGATATGTCTGCATTGTATAGGTTTTCCCCGGTAGCGAGTGCATTGTGGCGAGAGGGACCACGGAAAACTCGAGTTTGGGGGCTGTCTCGTAGGTGCCAAATCTTGCGCCAAACAGGGATTGGAATGTGAGGGGATGTGGTTGCAGCGGTGTTTGCAGCGGTGGGAGGATGTTTAGGAGCATTTGCTTGAATAAACTTATAGCCACTTTTTACCGTATAGTCTCCTGTAAGAGTCCCTGTCCATATAATCTTGTCAGAAACCGAAGTTGAGCTGAGAGGAATGGTGAGGATCTCCTGAATTACTTGCTCATCAAAACTTTGTTGAAGAAGATGGACATTCCAGGTGGCCAGATGCTGTGTGATATAACTCGCAACCAGTTCAGGCTCCCCCCTTTTAGCTGGCCCACCTAGAGTTCCTCTAGCTAACCATTTATCTTGCCGAATTTTTATGCTCTGACCATTCCCAACGGACCATTGAATCGATCGATATGGAGTCTCGACCTAACGGCGAGACTTTGCCAGCCCCCATGACGGATATGAACCTCTAGGAGCATGCCATAAATCAGTAAATTGAAAATATAATCCTTTAAACAGTCGACTCCACAAAGAGGAAGGGCATTGAGATAGTCGCCAAGCTTGTTTGCCAAGGAGTGCTTTGTTAAGACTTAGTAAATCTCGAAAACCCAGCCCTCCACTTTCCTTCCTTTCTTTAAGTAGTTCCCAGCGTTTCCAGTGTATGCCCGATTTGGTACTACTATTTTGCCACCAAAACTGTGCTATTTTCTGCTCAATGGATTTGCAAATAGAAACTGGAATTTTAAATATTGACATAGCATAGCTTGGTAAGGCCTGCACCACAAATTTGAGCAGTATTTCCTTCCCCCCTTTAGATAGCAGCTGTTCTTTCCACCCCGCTAGCTTAGCACTAACCCTCCCTAGTATCCAGGCGAACATGTCCTTTTTAGAAACCCCCCAATCGAAGGTATCCCTAAGTATTTACCAGTTTTTCAATCAATGGCACCCTCAATGTACTAGCCAGATTTTGCTTTAAAAGATTAGGACACGCTCTGCTGAGAAAAGGCCGATTTGTTTCTATTCACCACTTGTCCTGTAGCTAGACAGTATTGTTGCAGGATATTGGCTAAATTTTGACATTCAATTAGACTTCCATCTAAGAAGAATATGGCATCATCGGCGAAAAAGAGATGGGAAAGGATAGGACAGCACCTGTTGAACTGAATGCCTTTAAGATTCCCCATGTCGACAGCTTGTTTAATGAGGGTTGATAAAACATTAGCCACCAGGATGAATATATAGGGCGAGAGAGGATCGCCTTGACGGAGGCCTCTTGTAGGTTGAAAATAGGATAACGGTTGTCCATTGAATTTGACACTCAGGGAAGTTGTTGTTATACACTGCATTACCCACTTCACCCAATTGGTATGGAAACCGAGCTTACATAAATAGGCCTCCAAGAAATCCCATTCAACTTGATCATATGCTTTTTTCATATCCAGCTTTAATATAGCTTGAAACTTTCTCTTTCTGACCCTGGTTTTCAATTGGTGTAGGACTTCTTGAACAACCAAGATGTTATCCCGTATTTGCCTACCAGATACAAAAGCACTCTGTTCCACCGAGATCAACTAAGGTAACCAAGGTTTCAATCTATTTGCTAAAATCTTGGATATTATTTTGTAAATGAAATTACAGAGGCTAATGGGGCGATAATGGTCTAACCTTTCGGGATGCGGGACTTTCGGAATCGAGTAATAAGCGTTACGTTTAAAGCCGGAGGCATCACTCCCGTTCAAGAACTTCTGCACCGAGGTAAATACATCTTCTTGGAGTATGTCCCAGTAAGTTTGGTAGAATAGACCATTAAATCCATCCGGTCTCGGGGCCTTTGTTGCCCCCAATTGAAAGGTTGCTTTTTTCACTTCTTCCCGAGAAACCTCAGCGATTAAAACCTGGTTCATTTCCATTGTAACTACTGAGGAAATCTGAGTCAGGATAGGGAAATAATCACGTTGGCCTGCTGACTGATAGAGATTTCGAAAATAATCCATTGTTAAATTCTGCAGTTGAGTAGGATCTCGAATCCATCTCTGCGATTCATCCTGTAGCATAGTAATACGGTTAAATTGCCTTCTCTGTACTGTCGTCGAATGAAAAAACTTAGTATTCCTATCCCCCCACCTCAACCAGTTAATGCGCGATCTCATCGCCCAATATTGCTCTTCTTGCTGCCATAGAGATTGAATGTCTTCCTTTAGTTGCTTGACTGTTGATTGATCATAATGATTACTTGGTCGATTCATAATGTATTGAAGTTCCTGTTGTAACAGGTTAATCCTGTCACGACCATGCGAGAAGGTAGATTTACTCCATCTGGCGAGTACTGAAGATAGAATCCGAAGCTTTCGATCAATGGATGCAGGTTGGATATGTGAGGAATCCCAAGCTTCTGCAATGACCTGTCTACTCTGCTGATGCTGAGTCCAAAAAGCTTCAAAAGTGAAGGATTTATAACACTTCTGTCGAGGACCGTCAGTGAGTAGTAAAAGGGGACTATGATCAGACGCAATCGCAGGAAGAGTAAAAACTTCCGCTGTAGGGTAAGAAATCCTCCACGCCATAGTACATAATAGTCTGTCAAGACGTTCTTTGACTGCATTATCCCCTGCCCTGTTATTTACCCAAGTGAAAGCACAGCCCTTACTAATAACATCCATTAACGAACAACTGTTTATAAATGATCGAAAGGATTGCATCCTATAGGAATCAGCAAACTTTCTTCCTACCTTTTCCCAGTGGTACATTATCTCATTAAAATCGCCTATACATATCCATGGTATGTTATTATAGGAACTGATTTGTCTTAACTCTTCCCACAGTTGCTGTCGTTGATGATAGACAGCAGGCGCATGAACACAGGTAATTCTCATCAGTCTTCCTCTTGGATTGGCTGTGCATAACAAGTCAATAAAATTGGCAGTATGTCTCTCGATAGATAAGTGCATCTGATCATTCCAGAAAACAACCATTCCTCCCGCCAAACCCACTGGACTTACCACAAAAGAGTTAGGGAATTTCAGCTTCCTCTGTATTTTTTGAATTACTATGTTCTGGTTCTTCGTCTCCATCAAAAACACTATGTCAGGCCTTTCCCGAGCCACCAGGGCCCTAAGTGCTTGAACTGCCGGGGTATTGCCTGCACACGGGGCCCAAATGAGTAGTTTCATTTGTCCCGTGGTGGCTTTTTAGGGCAAGCCACCACAGCTCAGTTGTCAGCCTTGTCAGTCTCATAAATAGGATTGTCCATAAGATGTGAATCATCAAAGTCTGCGATGATATAGGGACGCGCTTCATAAGGAGCATATCTTTTGGCCTTCTTAAGTGGAGTAGTCTTAGGAGGAATCCTATGTGTCTTAACCTGTCTTGACTTTTGAGGAGCTTGCCTCAATGTCTTTACCACTAAACCGCCGGACTCCGTACGGATGATTTTTGCCGTAGCACGAGTTCCGTTGTTTGACAATCGGCAGGGAGGGACCCGTTGTTTAATTGGATCGAAGAAACCGGAGGGGTACTAGGTAAGAGAAGGCGCGAGTGTTGCGGAGTTTCAGGTATGACCTCCTCATCTCCTGCATGGATAGTATCTTCGTCGTAGAAAGCCCGCCAATATGGGCTATGTTCCTTGACATCAGCTCTTAACCAGTGACCATAGGGGAAGTTATCTTGCCCATCCTGTTGCGACTCATCATATGGTATAGTGGGACAATAACTGGCGTAATGTCCGATAACCCCACATGAGTAACAAAAGTAGGATAATCGTTCATATTTGAAATCCAGCCAGATATTCCTACCTTCTAATCTTATAAGCTTTCCTGGTTGTAGGGGTTGTTGCAAATTAAGGTCGACACGAGCCCTACCCGCCCGTAATGTCGTATGTTCTCTCGCCTGCAATTTTGACTCCGCTGCACATTACCAAGATGCCTCATAATTCTACCGATCATCTCCTCTCGTACAACGCTCAATAGGAAGGCCAAAGATTTGCACCCGTAAGGCGCGGTAGTGAAATCATAGTGATGCGGGGGTGTTTGGTAGCCGGGGCTTCAAGACAACAAGGTGATGTGAGAACAGCCACGGACTATTATCTAACACCCGTTGTTTTTCTGCTATCGAGTGGAACTTAAACAGATATACTCCTTCTTCGCGTTGAGTAATGTCAACTTTATCATTACGCCATATTCGTTGCATAGTATTCTGAAAGGCTGGTAGATTGATAGACGGATTAGATAGTAATTTACCAACCAGAATGAGTTGACATTCTGCCAATGTTTCGGCAGGAGCAGCTTCATCGCAGACTTCAACCTCCGACGGTGACCAAAGGCGGCCTAATCTGGAACAAAGAGCAGCAAGGCGCGCGTCTCCTTCCTGACCGGAGGATGCCATCTACATGCATGTCTTGGAATGAAGAGGATGAAGCTTCGCTAAGCACAATTTAAGCAAAATCGAGGCAAACCAGTCCACTACCACAGGAGATAAACTATTCCCTTCGTTAGATAGAAATTAACGGAAATCATGGGTGGGAGCGAGCAAGAAGACATCGGAGAATGACGAGAAAACGGAGTCCATAACTGGAGATTGCAAAATTGGGAAAAACCCATAGATGAAAATGTGCTGACGGACGAACCGAGGAGGTGAGATGTGGGTATAAGGGTTTGATGGTGAGAAGTTCTACCACTAGGTAGTCGAAAACTCTACAAAGCGAGAGAGATGTGGGTATAAGGGTTTGATGGTGAGCTGCAGTTGATACGAGCAATTTTGATTTTGGGCTTTGGAGAAATTCTGCATGTTCTGATGAGCCCTGTGAATATCGGTTTGTGGGTTTTTGATGGATCTGTAAGTTGTAGGGACTTGGCAGCATTGCTGTGATATTGAGCTTGTATATGGGCCTAGTCCTTCCAGTTCACCTCAGAAGTTGAGCAACGAGAGGGTTACCGAATATGTTAACATGAAGATTCTAGACATGTTAATCCTCCATAGATCTTGATATTGTGTATATATAAACCATCATGCACATGAGATTAAATTTCTCATGCTGCTCATGTTTGCCCTGATAAGAAAAGACGGCTGGAAAGATGAGAAGACTTGAGAGTAGAAAAGGACATAATGGCAATTTAATTAGCACTCGATTTATTTCAATCATTTTTAAAATCTGTCTCTCTGTAATTATTTGCGTTTTTGCATTCAATCTTGTCATTGCACTGAAACACTTTACAAGAGTTTAAAATTCTCATGGGGCAACTCCATATAAGCTTAGAGCATGGTCATGTGGAAATTTTAGGGAGTTTACTTTGTCTTGAGAGTGATTTAGAGGATATAATATCTAATACATATATATCTATATCTCAAAGTAAGAAATCACCGACTCTTCTACTTAGCTAACGTTAATAGTCCCTACCATGATTATTAATGACTGAAACGGAAAGTATAATACATTAGTAATTTGTCATCAAACATAACTGGATAAATTAAGTTGGGCAAGGGCAACTGTTATAATCATATTGATCCATGTAGAAAAGCAACTATTAGGATGAGGGGGACTATGGTGAATTATAATTAATTGAGTGATTAAAGGATGCCATTGGTCCCAAAATTGTTGGAAGAAAAGACAACACTAAATAAATGACAATGTTTCTCTGCGGATGACAATGGAAGTTACACAACAAAAGACATACAACAACCGTGAAGAACAATGCATGGAGGCTTGCCCCGACTCTTGGCTTATAAAAAACGGAGGAGACTTGACTTTGCAAGTTGGATGGATGAAATAAAAAGCAGTACGTGGACGACTTGAGTGCATTCTCACTTTTTGTGAAGCCACTTTCTATTCCCTGTAATTAGGACATTGTCCCATAGAATAAAGTGTGTTTTACGATGCTTTGCCATGTAAAGACTGACTTTTTGACTTAGAAAAAGAAAGGGTGGGTCATCAAGAGTCAATTTGCATGAAAAAATTGATGATGATTTGATTCTTGGTTTTCACTTTCCACCAAGTCCAACACAATAGAGTTCGCACGGCAAATATTAATTAAAAAAGAAAAGTAGGATGCCAATTAAATTGCCAAACATGCCTTCAATTATGCCAAAATCAGATATCTGGGGCTTCCTTAACTAGACGTTTGTTGTCTTCTAGTCTCTGCGGCTGATGGGCGGCTTGCCAGATGCAGAGATATCCCAAACTTGCAATTCTGGCCATCCTCTTTAATTATGCGTCCTTCTGTCGTGGAAGATGAGTCACGTCATCCATTCATGAGCAGCACAGTTGATTGAGATCACTCCTTTCACGAAAAAGGTCAAAGGTTCGAAACCCTACGTTGTTAATGATTAAAGCGGGGGCTCCGGTGATAGATTGCTAGATTAGTTTTCCCGAGGTATAATTGTTGTTGGGTCTCCACCGCGGAGGCTCATGAGACCCCAAATCGGCATAAGCCGACAAGGACAGGCTTCGACAAATTCTTGATTACAAAAAAAAAAAAAAAAAGATGGAGTGGCGTCAAATCGTCGCCCTCCCGAGCAATTACGCAGACCTTTCCACAAGGACTTTATGCAGGTCTTTGGATTCCGCCCCGAAATTGAGTCTAAGACTAGACTCTACGGAAGGAGGAAGAAAGTTCCCGGAAATGACGGTAAAGATTCCCACGTTATTGCTTAAGACAATTCCATGATTTCAATCCTAATCTTTGAACCAATTGTTGATCTTTATTGTCTTCTTGAGCTGACGAGGACAGGGACCGCTGCCCCTCAGAGCTGCTTGCTTTTTTGTCTGAATTTTATCAAATACGTATCATTTTATGAAAACATCGTAGGACATTTTAATATCTCACCTTCGTAACTAGTTACTCGACAATAAAACCCAAACCTACAATTCTCGCAAAATCCTCTTTAATTATGTGTAATTCTGCAGTGGAAGATGGGGGTGGCGTCAAAATCCTCATCCTCCGGAGCAGTTATGCAGACCTTTCCACAAGGACTTTATGCAGGTCTTTCGATTCTGCCTTTGAAATTGAAAGCTAAGACTAGACTCCGTGGTGGAAGGACGAAAGTTCCAGGAAATGACGATACGACGTTACAGCGCAATGCGATTCCATAACTTGCTTGGGTTGGACAAGGACGGGCACCGCCGCCCCTCAGGGCTGCTTGCTTTTTCGTCAAACTTTTACCAACTGCCTATTATTTTTGTGAAATCATCGTGGAAAATTTATATATCTCACTCGCATAACTAGATACTGAAGTTTACTTTACGTCACCTCCCCTAAGCTATGTTTCTACGTTCTTCTTCTTTCATATATTTAACCTTCATCTGCCAATTACAAGTGGATACATAAGGAGATTTGACTTGACAATTATGTAGAATAGCAACTTAGTAATCAAGTGAATTTATGTTGTGTATATTTAGCATCATGCAATGATCACTTTAACTTTGAATCAAATTAATAAAAAAATAAAATATATTGAATATAGTTGCAGTTGTGCTGCGTTGTAACCATGGTGTAACAAGTATTGCAATCTGTGTATTTGGTTAAAGCATATTTTAAAGCCACAACATCTTAAAGTTGTGAGGCAATTCTCTAAAAGTTGAAAGTTATTATTGTAGCTCTTAATTGTGTAAAAAGCACAATATGAAACAAGAAAGGATATAAGGATATTGGAGATTCAAAGTATCTAAAAATTCAAAGTTATTTTAAAGGAAAAAAATTCATAAATGACTACCATCTTTATAATGAATTTTTTAAATTTGTTTACCAGATAGTGATGGCCAGAGTCATACATATCTTTTAAAATGAAAAATGCCATCACAAGGTTGACTAATAAACTTTTCAAGAAAGGCTAAGAAGACATCCGCGTCATGTATATATAGAGCCAAGCAAGTAAGAATTTTCCACAACCAAGTCAATCCACCGAGAGAATCAAACTTGTGACTCCACTAATGTCATTTCAAGGAGGCTTTGACTTCTTTACATTAGAATTTAAGTGCACCGCTGTCCTAGAGCCACCGTGCTCGACTGAAAAACACCGAATTCTACCAATATCAGCCCACCGATGTGAAGTGGACTTCGCCACTACATTTCAAAGTCTCTCGGTAACATCAATCAATTAGGACTTATTTGACCCGCAATAAAACATCATTATGGCAATGGTATAGTCAAGAATCCGACCAGCAGAACCTTTAGAACGGGTAACACACGCTGTGAGCCCACCAGCAGATCTTAGAGAGAAGACGTGTGTCCATCAGCATCTGACAGACTTTTCTAGCAGGGGTTAAAACTAATAAATGATTCCAGAAAAATGGGGTGAGTCTAATAGCTATCTAAAAGGGGGTAGGATCTTGCATATTAAATTAAACCCCAACCCGCGGGGCAAGTTGATCACGTCTTATTGGGGACGACGGGAGGAGGAGAAGTTGGAAGGCTATGTGAGCCCACCAACAGCCCTCAGATTAGACTTGTGTAGATGGCTTGGCTTATTAGAAGAGTCTAAAAACTTTGACGGGGCAACTCCATATAACCTTAGAGCATGATCTGGAATTGTTTAGGGAGCTTATTTTGTCTTAAGAGTGATTAAGAAAATACAATATATATATACACTCACGTATCTTAAAAATAAAAAATCACTGACTCTTCTACTTAGCTAACGTTAATAATCCCTACCATGATGATGAATGCTTGAAACAGAAAGTAAAATGCATCAGCAATTTGTCGTCAAACGTAACTAGATTAATTAAGTCGGGTAAGGGCAACTGTTGTACGCATACTAATCTATGTAAAAAAGCAATTATTATTAGGAACATCCGAATAGGATGAGAGGACTACTGCGCTTGATGCAGAATATAATTAATCGAGTGCTCCAAAAATTCTGTTAGTCTAAAAATCGTCGGAAAAAAAAGAGTAACACCAAAGGAAAAACAATGCTTCTCTGCTAATGACAATGGAACTTGCACAACGTACAACGTACGACAACCGCGATTAACAACGTATGCACGGAGGCCTACAAAAAAATTGGAGGAGTCTTGACTCTGCACTTGGACGGATGAACCGAAAGGCAGAGCACTGATAACTTGATAACTTGAGTGCATGTAAAATGGGGAAAATTATCAAAATAGTCCTAAACTTATTATAATTTTTTTTTGGCCAATTCAATCCTAAATATTTTGTATTTGTGTCAATTCAATTCCATCGGCCAATTTTAGCCGGATGGCTAGCCATCCGACCAACACTAACGTGACAATCTTTTAAAAAAATTCTTTAATTTTTTTTTGATTTTTTGATTTTTTTTTTTCTATTCTTCTTCTATTGGCCCGCGAGGTTGACCTCGCGGGCCACTAACGAGGCTCGCCCTCGCGATGGCCAGTTTTCTTCTCCCCTTGATTAGGTTTGTCGTACGAACGATTAACGTGTGTTGAACAATACTTGATGATGGGGCGGCTTGCAACCTGCAGATATCCCAATCCCGCAATTCTTGCGACGTCTTCTTTAATTATGCCAACATTTGCAGTGCAAAATGGATCGCATCAAATCCTCACCCTCCCGAGCAATTATGCAGACCTCTCCACAAGGATTTATTTTATTTTATTTTATTTTATTTTTATTAATTGCAGTTGATTGTCGTCCTAACTCATTCTAACGCTATAAAAGAAACAGATTTTGTCGACTCCGGCATACCTATGGCAACAAAATCGAATTCCGTCGCCTTAACTCTACATAAGGCAACAAAAGAACAGTTTCTTTCGTCGCCTTAGGCATATATCGACGGCGACAAAATTATTTTTGTCGCAAAAACTTTTGCGACCTTAGGTAGCTTTTCTATTGGTGTAATTAGAGCAATTTAGTTGTAGTGGATTGTTAAATCACCTATAGACGTTTCAATAACTTAAAGCAATTTTTACCTATTTCATGGAATAGTAAGATGGAGAAATGCAGTGCCCATTGATGCTGGGAAGAAAGCGCTTCCAAGTGACATTCACAAACACGTGCAGTACTCATTTTCTAAAGCACCGAAGTGGGCCTGATCAAAGAATGTCGTAGATAAGAGGGACGATTCTACGATGGAGAATTTATAACCCAATTCACCGACTATGATCTATGACCGGTACTTATAAGATGACTGGAAAAGTTAATGTCACCTTGGTGAAATTACTAATCTATAAATATAAAAAAATCACCTTGGATAATAAAAAGTTAGTAAATCACATGTGAAAGTAACACATGATAAAAATTCCTTTTCATTCTGAGTGTAGCCTTCGATGTTAAGCTGTTGCGGTGTTCATCTCCGGCATGTAGTGTACGCCCTGAGAGTCGGCATGACAAAGCCGACATCAGATATTATTCCGTGTTAATGTTTCTTTCTGTCCATCCTCCTCATGATTGATATAAAGTAACGAACACTGTAACGAGTATATGTCTAGGAAATAAAAATTCTTTTAACCTGGATATTTATTTTACCCGCTTGTGCACCTATGGCTAAACTAACTTCGACAGAAATTCCGATCTTCCTTAACCATGACAAAATGAGAAATCATTTTGACTAAATCGTACATGAAATTACTAGTATGTTGACTAACAGGGCTTTTGGAACGGGTAACACATGTTGTGGGCCCACCAACAGACCTTAGAGAAGACTTGTTTCGATGACTTCACACTTGAGAAGGGCTATATAAGTTGAAGCGCTCTCCATTATCAATAAACTCACTTGCATACTAAATTACAAAATGGGGTGGCATCAAATCCTCGGCCTCCTCCCTTTTCTCCTTTTATTACATTCCTCCCTTCCCTTTGCCTTGCCCCTTTGCCCTCCTGACCAGCACGATTCCTTGCTCCATTTTAAAAATTCCTTCGTGCTTGATGTCATGGCGTCGGACTATTGTCGTTTACATTACCCATCTTATCCAAAGACAAACTCATGGAACAAGGCCGTGGATTGCTGCTTGTGGGGTGGCATCACTTGCGACAATGTCACCGGTAACGTCATCAATCTTGATCTCACTTGCAGCACGTTTCATGGCGCTCTTTATTCCAATAGCTCCCTCCTTCTCCCGAAGCTTGAGGAGCTACTATTGCGATCTTGCAATTTGATCAAGTTTCCCTATTTCTTGAATTCGTTTAAAGGACTAACACATCTAGACCTCTCTTCCAATATGATTAGCGGGAAGATCCCAGAGTGGTTTTGGGGAATAAGTCATGGTACGTTGGAAAAATTAGATATTTCTCATAACCTTTTGAGGGGAGGTATACGACCATTGCATTGGAAGCGATTGTGGTATATTGACCTTGGGAACAACTCATTACAAGGACCACTCCCAATCCCTCCACCTTCTACTTCTCACTTTTATGCCTTCAAAAGTGGTTTCACCGGTGAGATCCCCTCTTTAAATTTGCCAGTTGAGTTTTCTCAAGTCTTTAGATTTGTCTAACAATAAACTCTTTGGAAATATGCCACCATGTTTTGGTAATATATCCAATCTCGTGGATCTAGATTTGAGCAACAATACATTACAAGGATCAATACCACGCTCCCTAGTCAGATGTGTGAAGTTATTTTCACTAGATCTCAGTCACAATGAGTTCAGTGATATCTTCCCACATTGGCTAGAAGCACCGAAATTGTCCTTCCCTAATTTGAATTCCAACAAATTTTATGGCAGGACCAACCTCACTACTTTTGGACTCTCCTTCCCTTCTCTTGCATATTTATTTCTATCCAACAACAATTTTTTGGGATGGTGGCTCAAGGAGGATTTCTCAAACACCTCATTGATTGTAATAGATTTGTCCAACAATAACTTTGGAGGGCCAATTCCAATTCCACTTCCATCTCCTGTCACCACTTACTACTCCATTGCAAGTAATAATTTTGCAGGAAAGATCCCTTCTTCAACATGCAATGCCACCAAGCTCGAGATGATCAACTTGTCTAACAACAACTTAATGGGTAGCTTGCCTCAGTGCATAACAAATTTTAGCACCCATCTGTTAGTTTTGGATTTGCGAATGAATCACCTTGAGGGCACAATTCCTCAATCATTTTCTTGGAGAAATAGCTTGACGACTCTTGCCTTGAGTAATAATTGGTTTGAGGGCAAACTACCCCGGTCCCTCGACAAATGTGAAAATTTGGAAATTCTGCTACTCGGCAACAATCGGATAAAGGATACATTCCCAGAATGGTTGGGAACACTCCTACAACTAAGAATTCTCAGTTTGAGCAACAATAACTTTAAGGATTCTATGGATATTCCCAAGCGAACTGACCTCTTTCCCAAGTTACACTTGTTAGACCTCTCCAACAACAACTTTGCCGGTCCTTTGCCAACCAACTTGATTATGAACCTTAAAGCTATGATGAATGGCATTCGTATGGGAGCAAGACTACCGAATATGATATCATCTTTTGAAAAGATTTCAATTGTTGATTCAATCCCTATGGGCTTAAGTGGCATTGACTTGTCAAGCAACTCTTTCAAAGGAGATATCCCAGAAGTTATTGGACATCTTAACTCTCTTTTGATACTTAATCTTTCTTATAACCACCTTACAGGTCCCATCCCTCAGACTCTAAGGAACTTGACCAATCTTGAAGCACTTGATCTTTCTTTCAACAAGCTTTGTGGGGGAATTCCTGGAGCACTAGTAAATCTGTCATTCCTTGCAGTCTTAAACGTTTCGAACAACCAACTTGCTGGTCGAATTCCTCAAGGCATGCAATTTGACACATTTGCAAGTGACTCGTATAGCAATAATCCAGGCTTATGTGGAGGTCCACTTCCAAAAGAATGCTCTCCAGGATCTTCCTTGTCAACTTTCGACTGCAAAGGGCATGAGCATTGGTTCAAACAGAAAACAGTGTGGATAGGTTATTCATCGGGAATCGTAATTGGGATTTCCATAGCATACATTATAGTTGAAACAAGAAGGCCTAAATGGTTTGCACAAGGTGTGAGGATGCTAGAGAGAAGAGTAGCCGGATGGATGGAGAAGCCAAAGTGGAAGGTCATTAAATTTCTTGGACAATGAAATTGTTTAAGGATTTGTTTCTTTAAACTACATAATGTAAATTCATTGAATAAAGATTTAACTAGCCAAGCTTGCAATGTTCTGAAGCTAGTATTTTATTCTCTCATACTATTATGTAATGAATGTTATGGAGCTTTTCAACCAAACATTTTCCTTGTGGAGGCTTGTTTCTAATGTCTTCTATTCTTGTTTCTTAGTGCAACTGTATATCATATTAATTGAGAAGATGAACCATGATATCTGTCAAGCACACAGCTTTAAAGAAAAGAAGAAGCAAAATGTAGAAAAATGAGGCAAATCTTTTCCATCTTCCCATATGCGTAGCTTTTATTTGTCCATGAAGAATTAGAAGTGAAGACTGGCTTTAACCCATATAGACAATGTTGTCAATAAATTAATCTGCTGAGCAAATATGTCCCAAGAATACTTCATTTTCCATATAAGAAAAAGAAAAACGAAGACTAGGCAGGTGGAAAGCCACTCCTTCAAGCAGGCACATTACTTAAAAGTTTTATCTTATGTTGAACGTCATACTCATTAATCTAACAAAAAATTTAACATCAAACATAGAAACTTTTGTCTGTAAGACAATCCGAGTAATGCCGTGGTATGCCGTCTTCAGTGAATATAAGTCCATGTGTTCCCACCTATTAGGTATCTTGGTCCATCCTTAAGCATCATCATTCTCCAAAGTTCTAAATTTCTTACTTTTAACTTTAATGGTACATTTGTGATACACGGTCTTAAGTTTGAAAATACTGGTTTCTTTCAGAATTTGATAGAGTCGAGAGAACTTAAAATTGATCAAGTAGGCATGTCTGCTGTTTCACGTAGTTCCTTCGTGAATTTATCATTTGCCCTAACGTTTTTCGGTGCGTCTATTTGCAATTTTTTTTTTTTTTTTTTTTGGGTCATCTGTTTGCAATTTGCAAGGGGAACTTCCGCATGACATTTTCCACTCGACAAACCTCCTTGATCACAATTTGAAGTTTAATAATATCACTGTTTCTTTCCTGAAATCTAACTAGAGCAAGTCTCTTGAATCCTTAACCCTCTTGTATCCAAGCAACTGACGCAAAATACACCATTCATCCGATGAATTGAAGAATTTAAAAACTCTGTATCTCTGTAAGTGCATATTGATAGGATTGACTCCCTCATTGCTTGCGAACTTAACAAAATTAACCAGGTTGGACCTATCAGGAAAGTTACTAGTGCTTTAGACTTCAGAATCTCTTGGACACTGAAAAATCTCCTTAGGCTTCCAGTAGAGTTAAGTCTAGCTTACAATAGTATGAATTGCACATTTCCAGAGGTCGAGACTTTGGCATTGTCATCCTGCAACTTGACCAAGCTTCCATTTCTTCTGGAACTCTTTAAAAAAGCAAAGAGAATTAGATCTCTTCAAAAACAAGATCGGCTGTCAAGCACCGAGATGTTATTCAGATTAGGGAAAGGCACGTCACAGTATCTTGATATATGTAGTAACCTTGTTAAGGGAGGAATACATCAATTTCCGTGGAAAGAATTGATCACTGTTAGACCTTAACGACAACGTACTCGAGGGGCCACTTTCAATTCCACCACTCCCTTTACTCATCTTTTGGGCCTCCGAGAAACCGCTTCAGCGGAGAGATTCCATCTTCCATCTGCATATTAAGCTCCCTCAATACTCTATACTCGGCTCATTTGGGAAATTTGACAAACCTCTCTAAACTAGACTTGAGTGCCAATAAGTTTGAAGAGACATTACTGTGTCTTTAGATGATTGTGCATGATTGTTCGATCTAAATGTCAGTTACAACAAAATCAATAGTACTTTTCCGAAATGTTTGTTAGAAGCACCCTCATTTGGGAGCATCGATCTGCAGTTTGATGAATTCTCCTGGCCAGATCGATCCTCCAGCTGCTCAATTTTTTCCCTTGTCAACGGCCCGAAGAATATTTTCTCCATGGGTTGAATTTGTGAATGGTTGATCTATCCAACAATAAATCTGAAGGTCCTCTTCCAATTCCACCACTCTCCGCTCTCTTCTATTCCATTCCAAACAACAAGGTTAGTGTGATGAGTACCTTGACATATAGTTATGCATGTTTGGATTGAGCTTGATCATGTTTGTGTCATAAACAAGCAATCCGTTTTGGACCCGAATGACAGCTTTCTGTTCACGACTTGACTCTTTCAATCTGTCTATGCTTGTCGGGTAAACATGTTCATGTCCAAAATTGCCAGCCCTATTTAAACATGTCATGTATGAGCTCAAAAGGTCGACTTGCACACGATGCGTTTAAGCATTCTTGTTTAAAAAGGGTCACCCGTCTTAAATTGGCCAGAAATACACGTGGTGTCTGTGCTTTCTATTGATCAGGTCGACAGCCATACTACCCTGAAACATACAGCAACATTATTGACAGATCCTGTTCCTCTCTCTCTTTTTACATGCGTTTTCAAGATTGTGAACAGTAGGATAAATCACGGGCTACTGGGGCCAGTTGATAGTTGTAACTTGTAAGTGAGAAGTAGGTACGGACTTGTGGCTGAACCTCTTCCTTCGTGAAGTGCAAAACGCTGAAGTTGGTTTGATCTTCTGTGAAATCAATGAATCCTGAAAGTGACATGGTTTCCCGCTGCGTTCTTCGGTTGTTCGAGGAAACGTGAATTGTCCAACAAGGTCAATATGGACTTCTGAAATACCTTAATAGCCTCTCAATCCAGTTGAGACTGCAATCCATAGTCCAAATAGGTCGCCCAGACGTCTTGTTTGCACTCAGTTTCATTCCTCTTCTGCTGTATTACTAGTGCCACGCCAACCTAAACTTGGCAAATCCTTCATCTGTTTCGTAAAAGATGCATGTTTGGATCGAGGCTCCAAAAGGCAGTTCCGATTTTTTTATGAGATAATTAGAGATGGAGAGTACGATCTCATAATCAATTTGGTCATTGTTCTAAGCGATAGATGGTTGCAACATCTTGATATTTTGAGATATACAACGATTAAAACATCACTTCGTATATAGAATTCTCGCTACTTTAGATTATATTCCGTTGAAAACCCAGTCATATATCATTGAACGACACTTTTGGTCTAGTATTGGCCAAGCCACCTGCACAGCAGGTCCAATATAAGTTGGGTTAGTCGGCTATGCAGAAATACATTTCACTCAACCAAAGAAAGATAATGAAAAATTGGCCATAAATATCACTAAAGACCATCCAAGATATCTCCGCAAGATTAGTATGTTTTGTATGTAATTTTCAGGTCGACGTGGCAGGGCTAGGGCAGATTTTGCTATAATGACTTCAATAAATTCCTCCACCATTCAAGAAGAGCAACGCGGAAGAGAAGCGGTTGGATTGGTACTCATGAAATTGGTCTGCATCTCCATCTACAAAGTCTTATCAAGACATGACTCCCTATCCAAGGATATCTCCGCTCGTGCACCGCTTTTGCAGCTAAACAGTCGGCAAAATAATGGCATCAACTTTGGCTAAAAACCTGAAGTCGTTGGATGTGGACATATTTCCATTAATTGGAGGCATATCTGTAAGTCGAATTAAGTTTGAGTCCGATCGAAAATTATTCAATTCAAATTAATTACATGTAGATTGAATAACTTGATTTATATTACTAAAATACTTTTATATGTATCTAAATATAAGAAAACTCATATCCAAACTGAATTTAGAGATATGAGTGAGTAAGTGCGAAATCGGGTGAGGATAAGAAAGAGTGAAGAAAGTCATAAAAAATAGTTAGGTTTAAATAAGTTGCGAACCCCTTTAACGCCTATATTATTTTATGTTTTACCATTCTAAATCAATTTATAATTCATTTAGTGAATATAACTATCCCATATAACAATTCAATCAATCAAAAATAGGCTAAAAAATAAGTTTATGATCCATTTTGACAGTTCTAATTGGAGGTAATTTATCCATGATGAAACTTAAACCTCAACAACACATTTGAATAATAATGTGGTAATAAACACTGGGCTCTAAGCCCTGTGGCAAAGTACCCAATTGGGATCTAGGAGGCGAGGAGTTTGACCCCTCACCTCTTGCATCTCGGCCCACGAGTTGATGCGTATATAGAGATGCCGTTTCGATCCCACATTAAAGTACCCACTTCGGATCCTCCCCTATGTTCTCAATTCGGACAAACTCGATAACATTCGATTGGGACAAGGGATTGATCAAGCCACCTCCCTTATGTTCTCAGTTCGGACTGATCCAGTAACATTCCATAGGGACGAGGGATCGGTCAGGCCACCTTTAGACGTTTGGTTCTACGTATCCTAACTTCTCCTCCCTCCTTTGCTAAGAACAATCTTATTCGTCCGTACGTCATGTGACAAATTGCCGCGAAATCGCCTATTTCCTAGAATCTCGTCCTTTTTACTAATTGAGTTTTCACATTGGAATGGGAAAAAGGGGCTAGCCTGAAAAGGCCAATATCATAGTCACCTAAGTTTCTACAAATAAATTCTGACCAAACCCAAATTCATGACAAATTCTACGGTCAGTCGAGACGCTGACCCGAAGTAACTACCTTTGGTGGATGAGTCGTCAATGCCACAAGACTTAGCTGTCCTACAGCTCACAATGATGCATCCGTAATAAATGACACTAGCTAACTTGACCACGCTTGGCTCACATTTTCCATGGCGCCTAAACGGACTGATGAGAATTCCTGAGCCTCCAATCCATGTATGCAAATTGTCGGTTGGGTTTGGTTCTACTCCTGTCCATCACCATACCCACGGTGATATGGGATTGCCTCGTTTTACATGACATAGATGCAACATGTCCTGAAATGTAGATATACTCTCCATTAACACACAGTGAGAGAGATGTACAATTGCACACTCATGTCATTTCGAACCTCTCCCTCTAGAATGGAGGATTCGAAACCAATAACGTCTAAACGACCCGTGCTATCCAAAATCAAGTTGATTGTGTAATTCAAAACGATAAAGTTTGTTAGTACATGTTCAGGGTACATTGCTCCAATCCCAACTCTATCGAGACAGATACACCGAGCAGAACGGGTTCATGGCTTTGTGATCCGATGGCTAAGACGATCCACATTCAGCACTTTTAATCAAACCGGCCACTGAACTCCAATTTCAATCAAGCCATGCACCGGACTTTCACTTCTTAGGGAAATTATACATCTATATAGATTCCTAGTTGAGCCATGAAGTAGTGATTCTAGAGAAGTTTTGACATGTATGTGAACATGATATCATGTGGGTCCGCTGAAAGCCCGCAACATCGTAGTCGATGGTTTCGATCGGGCAAATGTCCCCTGGAAAAAGGCAGAGGGACCACATTGAATACGAGGGACCTCCGTAGCCGGAAAAGCTCTGTGCAGAAGCGGCAAAACCAATCTGTTCGAAGCTTCATGGGTACGACACTCTCTCGCCAGCCAATCGCTCTTCGTCTTCTACATTCTCATCCTCTCTGTCTATCTGTCTGTCTCTCTCTCGAAGCTGCAGGTAGTAATGAAGCCGGGTTTTTGGTTGGCCAACTATTTCCTGTCTGCATTTATTGGCGGGAAAGCTGGCCTGTGACGTTTCACCCCCTCCCCTCCTCGCACGAGCTGCCCATGACCACGAAAGTGAGCTCTTTCTCATGCTCTGTTCTCGTCTCCTGAAGCTCTGCATTTCAAATCCTCTGTGCCCGTCGTCGTCGTCGTTGAGCGATCATGAAAGCACCTGAGCTTGAGCGCGAGCCTGCAAATGACCCGGTTCGTGATGATCGGATTCCGACGCTGCCGGAACCAACTAAGGAGCAGGAGAAGGAGAAGGAGAAGGAGAAGGAGAAGCCGAGCACTTCCTTCTTCGGCTTGTTTGTGGCTGCCGACAAGATTGATTGCGTTTTGATGCTCTTTGGAAGCGCCGGGGCGTGCATCCACGGTGCCGCGCTCCCTGTGTTCTTCGTTCTGTTTGGCCGGATGATCGATTCTCTCGGCAAGCTGTCTTCCGATCCCCACGGATTGTCTTCGCGTGTTTCTGAGGTAATGCGTGGCCGTCTGGCTTCATTCTCCTCGGAGTAGAGACCAATGTGATCAGCCATGCTTTCAAATAGATTTATGAGAGAATAGAGTAACCAGTTTTCTTAGGAGTTTACAGGTTTAAATTGATGCTTTCTTTTGCAAGCTAATACATCGTCAAAAGGCCAGACGCAAGCATCTGACATCCTTATAACATTGCAGGATGCTCTGTACCTCGTGTATCTAGGAGTCATCGTGTTCGCATCGGCATGGACAGGTATGCATCAAGCTTGTTATGGATGAATTTTGTTCTTTCAACCGAACAAATTCCAATAATCCATCCCTATCTGAGCTTAATTCCTGGTCATATAAGTCTTTAGGTGTTGCATTGTGGACGCAAACCGGGGAGAGGCAAACAGCTCGTTTGCGGCTTAAGTATCTGCAGGCAGTTCTTAGGAAAGACATCGACTTTTTTGATACAGAAGCTAAGGACTGTAACATTCTTCACCACATTACAAGCGATGCAATACTAGTACAAGATGCAATCGGCGACAAGGTATATGACGAAAGAAATCTGCATGCATATTTGTATTCTCAATCCCTGTTGCGATAAGGGTACACTTCCACAACTTATTCCTTTTATGCACTGCAGACAGGCCATGCTCTGCGTTACCTTTCGCAATTCATCGTAGGATTTGCTGTCGGATTTACGTCGGTGTGGCAGCTCACGCTTCTGACCTTGGCTGTTGTTCCGTTGATAGCATTTGCCGGAGGAGCATATACTGTTATCATGTCTTCTCTATCAGAGAAAGGTGAAGCTGCATATGCTGAAGCAGGGAAGGTTGCGGAAGAGGTAGACACTAGCTTTACCAATGAATGTGTTTCTCTTAGTAAGCAATAGCATTGTCTTCTTTTTTCAATCCAAATAATGAAAAATTCTGTTTCAGACGCTTCACCCAACCTCTCCTCCTAAAACTCAAATTATGTTTTACTTAGCTGCTTACTTCACCCCACAAGTTGATTAAAGTAACTAAAGGAGCAACTCTTTTCTACTCCACTTTGCATGGATCAGGTTATCTCGCAGATTCGAACGGTATACTCTTTTGTAGGGGAGGACAAAGCAGTCCAAGCATATTCTAAGTCACTTAAAGTTGCACTAAAACTGGGGAAGAAGAGCGGTTTTGCCAAAGGAATGGGTGTCGGCTTTACATATGCTCTCTTATTCTGTGCTTGGGCATTGCTTCTGTGGTATGCCAGCATTCTCGTCCGGCACCACCATACAAACGGAGGGAAAGCATTCACGACCATCATAAACGTTATCTTTAGTGGTTTGTAAGTCTAGCACACCGTTGGTAACATCCGGCCTCCAGTTTTCTCAGGACACTGTTCATTGTTTCTTCTGATAAGATTAAGTACTTTCATCTTCGCAGTGCGCTGGGTCAAGCTGCCCCAAACCTCGCTGCCATTGCAAAAGGGCAGGCGGCTGTTGCCAACATCATTAGCATGATACAAACGGATAATAAGCCGTCTAAGGGATATGATGAAGGAACGAAATTGTCAGAAGTAGCTGGAGAAATTGAATTTCGCGAAGTCTGCTTTGCTTATCCATCCCGTCCCAACATGGTATTTGAGAATTTGAGCTTCACCATTGGGGCCGGCAAGAGCATAGCGATTGTTGGTCCGAGTGGTTCTGGAAAGAGTACCATAATCTCCTTGGTACAACGGTTCTATGACCCAAATTCAGGTATCTATCATCATGCAGTTAGTTTAAGCCAAATTTTACACTGATCGTCATATGGTCAAAACTCTTATCACTGATGGCTAATCAAATCAATCTGTCGGTTACGATGCTTGTAGGCCAAATTCTGCTTGACGGACATGATCTCAAGACTCTTCAACTAAAATGGCTGAGAGAGCAAATGGGATTGGTTAGCCAAGAGCCAGCACTGTTTGCCACTACTATAGCCGATAACATTCTATTTGGTAAAGCAGATGCTAAAACGGAGCAACTCGTAGAAGCTGCTAAAGCTTCAAATGCACATTCCTTCATCCAAAAGCTTCCCGATTGTTATTACACTCAGGTGCGTTCCTCTGATTATCAGAGCTCGTCTCTCTGGAAGAGCTGCAGACTAAAGGTTTCGACATTTAAGTTCACTTTGCTGATGGTGCAGCCATTATCCACGTTCTAACTTTCAACAGACAAGATATTCCCTTTTGCTTTTAAAATGTTCAGTCATTTCCACTGCTCGCTCTGTAGAGGCAACCTTGAACGGGATAGTTTAAGGACTTATCCAGGTCCAAGGTTGCCTCTACAGAGCGAGCAGTGGAAATGACTGAACATTTTAAAAGCAAAAGGGAATATCTTGTCTGTTGAAAGTTAGAACGTGGATAATGGCTGCACCATCAGCAAAGTGAACTTAAATGTGCATTTCCACTGCTCGCTCTGTAGAGGCAACCTATTCTGTCAAGTCAAATCCTGAGAAAACCACCCGATCCATCTCCTACTCGAAAGTAATCAAACTACCTCTTTTTTCTAACCTTTACATCCAGAAGATTATTACTTATGGGAGCTCCACTTCAGAGTCCCTTTGAGCGGAATGAATGAAACATTTTTACAAGGGAAAAACACAAGAGAAACCTTCCTCTCACAAATGGAGTTTCCCTTCAGTCATCAAATGCAGTCACTGAAGTATGTGCATAGAAAGTTGCTTACCTATACTTTTCCAATTTGCTTGGCCTACATAGAATATGGGAGTATAGTTCATCTGATGAATCCACGGCACCGGATAGTACCCTTTTTTCTGTCCAGACTGTCACTTGGTAATTGCTTCAAATGAATGATACTTGACAACTAACATTAATTCAGGTGGGAGAGGGAGGAACCCAACTTTCTGGTGGACAGAAGCAGAGGATTGCCATTGCAAGAGCTGTGCTACGGAACCCAAAGATACTACTTTTGGATGAGGCGACCAGTGCCCTTGACGCAGAATCGGAACTTGTTGTCCAAGAAGCACTTGACAGAATAATGACGAATAGGACAACAATAATCATTGCACACCGCTTATCCACAGTCCGAGATGTTGATTGTATCGTTGTCCTGAAAAACGGCCAGGTCGTTGAAAGTGGAAACCATTCAGAGTTGTTATCTAAGGGAGGCGAATACGCGACCCTTGTGAGCTTACAGTTAACTGAAAGTGACACTCAATCAAGCTCACTATGTCGCTCGGGTTCTTCTGCAAATTCTAGCTTCCGAGGAAGTTTTAACAGTGAGCACACTACACTGCCACAGAGGATTTACCAAAACATTCCCCCAACGGACACTGCTCCCTCGGTATCAATCTGGGAGCTGTTAAAACTGAATGCCCCTGAATGGCCTTTTGCATTGCTCGGGTCAGTTGGTGCGGTCCTGGCAGGCATGGAAGCTCCTCTATTTGCCATTGGGATCACCCACATCTTGTCTGCGTTTTATTCACCTGATGCTCATCGTGCTAAGCAAGAGGTCGATCGGATTGCACTCTTATTTGTCGGAGTAGCTGCTATTACCATCCCGATTTACTTGATACAGCATTTCTTCTACACATTGATGGGGGAGCGCCTCACAACCCGTGTTCGCTCATTGATGTTCTCAGGTTCTTTTGCTTCAGCTAACTTGATTTGTAGAATAATTTGAAAATTTTACTTTCAGATCCAGATAATCAAATCAACACAAAAATGAACTTCACTAGGCTTCCATAAGTATTTCCATTCACGAGATCAATTCAATTAAAGACTATCTTGGAATAATGCATTACCTTTAATGCAGCTATCCTCACCAACGAGATTGGGTGGTTTGATTTGGATGAGAATAACACCGGTTCCCTAACAACAATTTTAGCAGCAGATGCAACACTGGTGCGGAGTGCACTGGCTGACCGTCTATCGACCATTACGCAGAATGTAGCACTCACGGTGACGGCATTTGTCATCGCCTTCAAATTAAGCTGGCGGATAGCGGCTGTTGTCATTGCTTCCTTCCCTCTCCTTGTTGGAGCATCAATAACTGAGGTAAATTTCTGAAACCATCCTAAATAATGATAGAGGTTGCTTGCGTGAATTCATCACCTGCCAAATAGGCCGAAATGAACTTGTCGACCGAATTCAGCTCATCCCATTCCACCAACTGACGTTTTTGCTTTCAAGACTGTTGAGTGCTCAAAATAACTTCTTGAGTGTGTCCTTGCATCCCCCCCAAAAAAATGCAGCAATTATTTCTTAAGGGATTCGGAGGAGACTACAGCACTGCCTATTCTCGGGCCACTTCATTGGCACGTGAAGCAATTGCAAACATTCGCACCGTCGCTGCGTTTGGTGCTGAAGACCGGATCTCAGATCAGTTTGCTTCTGAATTAGCCCAACCAAACCGGCAAGCACTTATCCGAGGGCACATATCGGGGTTCGGCTTTGGCATATCACAGTTCTTTGCATTCTGTTCCTACTCGCTCGGCCTTTGGTATGCTTCCGTTCTAATCAAGCACAGGGAATCGAACTTTGGAGACATCATCAAATCCTTCATGGTTTTGATAGTTACTGCACTAGCCGTTGCAGAGACCCTGGCTCTCACGCCAGACATTGTGAAGGGCAAGCAAGCGCTAGGGTCAGTTTTCCGTGTCCTCAAGAGGCAGACTGCCATACATCCTTACAGCCGCATGTCGAAAATGGTGCTCACGGTCCAAGGAAATATAGAATTCAGGAGCGTCAGTTTTAGGTATCCGGCCAGGCCGGATGTAAGCATCTTCGAAGATTTGAATTTGAAAGTTTCGGCGGGGAAGAGCCTTGCGGTGGTGGGACAAAGTGGGTCGGGAAAGAGTACGGTGATCTCCCTAGTGATGAGATTTTATGACCCCACCTCTGGATCAGTTCTTATAGATGGCTGCGATATAAAATCCATGAACTTGAGAATGCTGAGGTTAAGGATAGGTTTGGTCCAGCAGGAACCGGCGTTATTCGCCACGACGATATCTGAGAACATAAAGTACGGAAATTCAGAAGCTTCGGAAATAGAGGTGATGGAGGCGGCCAAAGCGGCGAATGCCCATGAGTTTATAAGCACGATGCCGGAAGGGTACCAAACAAACGTCGGCAATAGGGGAGTGCAATTGTCGGGAGGACAGAAACAGAGGGTGGCCATAGCAAGGGCAATCCTGAAGGACCCTTCAATCCTCCTCCTGGACGAAGCGACGAGTGCTTTGGACACGTCGTCGGAGAAGTTGGTCCAAGACGCTCTTGATAAGCTCATGAAAGATCGGACGACGATCTTAGTGGCGCACAGGCTGACGACCATCCGAGACGCCAATAGAATCGCCGTGCTGCAAAATGGCAGGGTAGCAGAAATAGGCCGTCACGACCAGCTCATTGCGAAACCCAGTGGACTCTACAAGAAATTGGTCAGCCTGCAACAGGAGGAGAAGAACCCGGAAGCAATTTCATAGCCAGCACGTAGCGAGGCAACGATTATCGAGTTATTGAAGCCTAACAGATAGTAGCCAAAACCTACTGGTGAGCTTGAATACGTCTCTCATTAAGAATTGTTTAGCATTTGAGTAGAAGATCCCGAGTAATTTGTCCAGGGCATAAGAAGATGAATGCACAGGTCAAAAAACCTGATTACATTATAGCTTTATTGGCAGTGTAATTGGTTAAATAATTTTCTTGATTTGTTCAATAAAACTCAAAAGCACGATCGATTTTAATACGCTAGCCAGCACTACCAACAGCACAAAATCTCGATTATTTATAGCTGTCGTCGTTATTTATTTATTGTTTTCTTGGAGGTAACGGGTTCGGTTTTTCGTCAAAGCAAGAAGGGAAAATGGGTATGTATGTAACTGAAGCGAAAACACAAAGAAATCTTGCCTCACGGGGAACGAAAAGGTCTAAAAGAACAAAAGAATAGCTGTACAAGAGAGGCGTGTTTATCTCATTCACATTCGAATTACGGTAAACCACTTGTTGATCTGAACCAAATAACTTATCTTTCCCCGACCATCATAATCTATGTCGAAGCAAACCAAGCCACCTCTTTTCTTGAAGAGTCCATGCTGAAACTCTGGTCAGGCTTTTTCTTCCCCAAAAACATGTGGCCCCGGCCAAAAGAATCACACGCGTACCCGCATTGTGTTTTGAATATATCATCTACGATTCAATTGGAGATCACACCATAATTGGCTCGTACTTCTCGCCCATCATGCCTCCCTTCTCTTTTTGATATTGGATGTACCGAACTGTGCTGACAAAGAATGTATCTGAAGCTGGATCCTGGGTTGTGGAATCGCTTTGCATCTCGTTCTTTATTAGCTCAACCAGGCTCTGAATTGCAGAGCTTGTGACCTGTGGGTTGCCTTTCTCAAAAAAGTAGAGGTACCTGAAACACAAATTCTCGTCAACTGCACCAAGGAACCAAAAAAGAAGACGGCAAATTTTTAAAATCTCACTCACTTGTTCAAGATTTCGACAAAAAGCGTGACTGGGCCAGCGCTACCCCGTGTAACGCTGGCCATCTGTTGCGCTGCATTTGCTATTCTCAAAGCACGTTTAAGACAAAGTAGAACCCTGCAGTTACAGGAAATATATCCAAAATTTCATGCTCTCGCAAAACAGTTGAAATGAGGAGCACATCCCAAAAACTAATGAAGGTCAAATACAATGGAAGAAAATTATACTGTCATCCCAGCAAAGGAATAACTTCCTTGATCCAATAGCAAAAATGAATCCCCCGAAGGAGAATACTGACACAAGTATTCCTTTTCCTTTTCCTATTGCATAAACACAAACAAGTCCCCAACAGAAGCTGAAAAAAGTGAAAAGGTAAAAGTAGGGAAGCGGGCACCTTTCTCCATCTTTAATGCCTTCCTGATTGTCGACCCAGAAAAGGTGGGAACATGCATAAACTGCTCTGCACTGGTCATGCTTCTTCAGAAGCTTTGCAGAATACTGACAGACATGGGAGAAAATTTAGGCTATAACATAAATAATTTAATTAGAGAAAGGAGCAGAAAAATCTACAAGCATTATTACCCCAGTTGCCTTGTGTGTTAAAGTATCTCTATTCTCAACACCAAATACAGTCATCCGCTGGAGACTCCCAATAATTAAATGTATTGCTGTAACCTGGGCTTTGGAGTCCTTAAAAATATTGCAAAAGAAAATGGGTCCAAAGCATACAATCTTAGTTCCTCATTTGTCACTCAAAGACTCGAAATCTCATAACTAATCATATTAAGAGTGTGAAGCAATTACCGCAACTTCTTCTTCATATAGTACAAAAGCCTGGGTAAAAAATTCATAAGCCACTGGTTCAAGATCACAATCGCCGGCAGCCTAGCATTCCACATGCAATGCCAAAAAAGTCATGCAAACTGAAAGTTATAATTGTTGCACATAGACAGCCTTGTTTGCCACCACACACAATTACTGATAAGGAAATCACAAGTGTCTCTTTGTAATGGAAAATATTATGAGTATTAGAGTAATGTACAAAATCTATGCACATGATCTGAAAGCCTGAGACATTATTTTCCTGACTAAACATAGCAAGTGAAAGGGCGAGACTAACATGGAACTCATTTAGACACTGACAAGGGCTCAAATTAGATAAAGGCTTATTACTTGAAAAAAACAGAATTTTGGGGTGACTCACGAAAGTGGTTATTCAATGTTGGCTCTATCTTGAATCAGGTCACTAACACTTTTAAAATCCTCAGTCAGGTAATGTCGACAAAAGTGATCCCAATTGCAGTAATTTCAGTGGTAGAATAAATTCTCTTAAAAGTCATCAAAATTAGGGTCACCTATATCTTTCTGAAAAATCTAATGCATATGATGTTAAAAGCATTAGCAGCTTTTCAGTTCTGAGCAAAAATAAAAGCAAGAAATTCTTTCTTCTACCTTGATGAGGAACTTAATCATACTACACCTCATTTGGTAGAAGAGGACGGGGAAAGGAGAAGGTCATAGCATACCTCTGCACATTGCAGATATAACCTTAGTGCAAGTTCAGGTGATGGTACAGATGAAAGAGCCTCAATTATCTGAAACAAAAGTGATGATAGGTGAGAATTGCATCTTAGCAAGTAAGAAAAAATTGCAAAAAAATTAGCAGGATAAAGAAAAAAAACTGCAGGCAAGGTAACAATAATAATGTTAGAAAATGGTTCCAGTAAAGACTTCGCCCAACAATGTCCAATTTTGTGGTAAAGAAGAATGAGCTATCAATGGATCATCTGAGGTCGAAACCACTACAAGTCATATGGAACAAGCTGGGAAGGCTGACCAATCCTTAGAAGGGTTTTTGTGTTGGGGGGGGGGGGGTGGGTGTTGGGGTTCCTCCTGGACCAAGCAAGAACAGAGTTGTGAAAAATTAGAACAGTGGGGGCATGGGCTCCTAGGATGCGAATTCATACTAAGCAGGAGACCAGGTATGGGGTAGTTCGAGTTTTAATCATTCAGTGCTAGAATATTAAAATTGCCAAAAAACTGAGAATGGAAAGATGAAAAAGTCCATGTGCAAAACAAGGTAACTTGACCTACAAAGAGTTGCAGTAACAAACTTAAATAACTACACCTGGCTCAAAAGCTGGAAAAGTTTTCTAGGAGTTGCAGGCAATTCTTCTCCCACAACTTCACCATCTTGACTTTGCAATCGCCTGACCAACTGTAGATTGCAACACAATGTCCCACGCAGTTAATATATAGTTTTCAAGATCAAACTACACACTTCCAGGTGAAAATTGAAGACTAAGTACTGGACCTAAATCTATGAAGATGGCCAACTACTCTGGATAAGTCTCTTTGGGTTATCATTTGTTCCATTCTTACAGAATTAGTAAGTAGAAATATTTTAAGCTTACATTCTTCAAAAGTTGCAGTATTTATCCTTGTGTATGCTCCCCTCTCCAGAATCACAAAGTGAAAATACAAGCAAGCAGGTTTAAAAATCATATTCATATCTCTCCAGAGTACAGATATTTCTCAAAATCACAATATATCCTTGTGTATGCTCCCCTCTCCAGAATCACAAAGTGAAAATACAAGCAAGCGGGTTTAAAAATCATATTCCTATTTCTCCAGAGTACAGATATTTCTCAAAATCCAACTCATGCTTACATGGATACAACGGGGAAAACACGGATTACATGAAATGCAAGCTGACAAAAAACTGTCGCCTTGATTCACTTCCAGTTCAGAATATTCAAATTGATGCCAGAGTACAGTCACAAAACTAAAGAAATAATAGGATTTATCATAGCAAACTATCCAGCCGGTTGAGAATGTTTAAGCAAAGAAAATCTGAGCTCATATTGTCTGAAGGTGGGTAGGGGACAAAAGGGGAAAAAGGAATTTTAACAAATGCAAAGAGTAAATCATCAATAAAGTAATGACTCCAAGCAATCGGCTTTATCAAGCTTTTGATTGTGACTGTTGTAGCAACCCCCTTTATTTGATAAAGTAATGGGAGCCACATACACGTTTTGTTTAAGCATCTATGATGCATCTCCTTTTTATATTGGAATAGATGATGCTGCCAAAAGTAAACTCTACCTCACGATTCCTGATATATTCATCATAAAAGAGCTCTAATGGATGCATAATGCAGTATTAATTCATGGCAACCTGGAAACTTTTGCCTAAAGGATGCATTGTCTTTAGGTTGTTAAATGAGAGACCAAAAAGAACTCAGATTCAAAAGTTAGTGCTGAAGGCACTAAGCAGGTCTATTTACCCGCATTCAGTTTGCTAGTTCATCTAAAACACAGATTATCTAGACTCTAATTAGTAAATTATGCTTCAGATGTAGTGATACCATTACCCAGTTGTTCCTCCATCAAATACTGAATTCTAGACCTCTAATAAGTAATTTATGCACATCAAATACCTGCTACAAGAGGAGATGAAAATCAGCAGTTAGAGAACCCAAAAGTGACTAATATAAGCTACTTATTTTGGAGGAGCCCCTTCTTCGCATAAATATAAATGTCTAACTGACAGGCAATCCAACAACAAGGTAAATGGAAAGGGGGCAGGAATAAAGAAACATACTATACCAATTCTCAGATGATTCTATTTCCGCAACTTTTCATCCGTTTCGGATCTCACTGTCTACTTTCCATGTGGATAATCAATTAAAAGTTTTCAACAGGTCAGTCAAGAGGGGGAAATAAAGCATACCCTGAGGGCAGAAAAAACAAGTGGAGGAACTGTAAAAGGCAGGCGATTTGGACCTCCACCCATAATGTGCTTTTGCACCGCACATATAATCTGCAAATAAGAAAAATTATGGAATCAATTACCAGCCATTTCATGGTCAAAGAAACATTAAGCAATGATAAAAGCAGAGGACACTGGATGATACCCATTGTTGCTTGAAGTTAGAAAAGTATTGGTTACATCATAAATAACATATGAAACTTAATTAAATAACCCATTAATCAGGATCAGTTCTAATCTCTACTCAAGATACCCAGACCACATTTCTCCCTATGATAAAGCTAACCATCATAACTCTGTAAAACACTATCAAAAGGATTTCTTCATCAGTCAGAAAGAAATTTTTCAGTAGAAATGTTAAAAAATATTGTTCCTGAACTGGAACTCTAACAGATATACGGCAGTAATTCACTAACAGATATGAGACAATCTAACTTTTCCATAGTCCAAGATGTACACATGCGACACGATCAGACCACTTTTTTAAATTTCCCAGGTGATGTCATTTGTCCTTAACAAACAAGACAAGTTTTCTCCCTTCCTGTCAAATCCCCATTCTCTTCATAAAAGCACATACGCAGACACCAATAACAGATAACTCTTCTCTCTAAGTCATTATTACCATAGAGAATTAGCATAAAACATGCATCAGAACATGATTTACCTTAAGCATTTCTTCTGGGTCATCGTTATATAGCATATGTATAAGGCGAGCAACAGAATTTTGCTCTTCGTTGAAGTCTTCCTCATCAAGCTACAGTAAATGTTTGATATGATAAAAGTGAGCAGGAAAGAGCATGAAGTGAAGTAATGTTGAACAAACAAAGATATATGTCAAATAACATTATTTAACAATACCTATTGACACAATTTGCAAATAAAAATATGATAACATACTTATCAGTACCTCATCCTCAGCTATTCCCTCCACATCTTTAACAAGTCCTTCAATTAATTCAAACAACACCTCAACCTACAAACCAAATTCAGAATTTAGTCACAAATTCATAATAAGAAATACAAAGCGAAAGGGTGATACAGACCTTATCAGCCTCCTTGATGCAGGTGTTATTCTTCATGATGCTTTGAATTATAACCAATGCCATTTGTTTGTTTGTCGAACTATCAAGGTATTCCATGACGCGTGGATAATTAGGAAGCGTCAAGGCTCTGACAACATCATTGTATTTCTCTATTGGAGCACTCAGGAGTGCAACAATTTGTTTTGTTGCTCTTCTGTCTTCAAGCTTTGGTTTGCCAGAGAGCTTCTTAACACATGCTCCCTGCACAACAGTTTTCACAGAATTGATAGATCATGCCCACACACCTCTCTAAATTGATGGTGACACGAAGTACGATCTCAAGACATGATCCATTGTCACTGAAATCAGTTTAATAAGTATCAGAAGAGCACATACCAGAACTTGATCCACATAATCAAGCCGATCAGGGTGGACACGGAGAGTAAATGTGAGAAGAGAAACATACAAAGAAATTGCTCCAACAACTGGCATCTCAGCGTGGGCATCTATAACCTGCCATTAGATTGTAACTCGTTAACCTGGATCCTAAATACTTTAAGGTTCAAAATTTTTCCATGAAGACATAAAATCATTGAAGGAAATAGAGAAGACCTAGATTTGGTTTGCTCTAGGTATTTCCTATAAGCTTGGATTATTTGGTTACTCAGACTTTTAAAGTTGTAATCTAATGCTCTCGAGCAATATGAATTCTTCGTCTCCACATATTTGTTCGCTGTTTCAATGCATTCTTGTCAAACTCAAACAAGTAAATGCAATTAGCAGTTACATGTTCTAGAATACATCCTTACTAGGATAAATTCTTTCCTATAATTACCTCATTTAAGTATAAAAAAAATGCTTTCATGTAATAGCCTAAGCTTTCAAATCAATTTACTGTCATCCCTTAAATTTTGCATAGTATCAATATAGGTCCTTTGCTCGAATCTCTCTATGTTTTTGCTTGCCTCCCCATTTATCAATTCCCACACTTCAACTTTAGTCCCAAATTTTATACATTAGAACATCTAATTCCCTCAATAATCATTTAGAATCAATTGGTCCCTACCCTAGACCTAATATTAAGTACATGCTGATAGTGTTTCTTCCATGTGAAGCATATAATGGGAGAAGTTTAAATTTAAGTAAAGTATAACTGCAAATCTTGGGTTCCAACCAGGAAGCTGCCATCCAAAACACACGACTCAAATTCACCTAAATGAGGATGAAGACCAACTATTGTCAAAATGAATACTTAAGGGATAGTTTGCAAAAGAAGGAGCATTAAGTTTGGGTGAATTTTTTAAGGACCACTGGCACGATATCCCCAAATTTGTTTTTGTGATTAATTGTTCAGCTACTCTCATAAAGTCTTAATGTCCTTTGAAATCCAGATCTATATTTTCCATATGAATACCTAAAATTTGGGAGGAGTCTGCAGCTTGGTGTAAGCTCAGAACAGCTAAAAGAACTATCATGAATTGAATTTTGGGATCTTTTCAAGAAACTGATGCCTGAATTTCCTTCAGGACACAAACTTAGCTATTCACCTTCCAAATGGCACTGCTCAACTTAGCAAATGCCTCCACTTGCAGAAATTCTGGTAAGACCTGACATTAACCAAAGAAAATGTCAATAAAGTTGGGGAAAGAAGATCTGCACAAGCTTTTATTAAGCTAACTTACATCTGGGCTTGAGGCAGCATAATTTGACAATCTATCCATCAACTGAGACAGCAGCATCTTGACGTCAACAGTTGGCTGAGTACCAAAACTAAGTCAGATGAATGAAAGAATAAAAGTTCAAATCTCTACGGGATCTATCAGTTTATCTTTCTTCGACAACTAGCAGCATTAATTATATCGTACTAATGGGTTCTTGAAGATGACAAATACCTACTTATGAGAAGCTCTACCACACAGCCCTGCATAATATCAGTTGGAAAGGAAAGGAAAGGAAAAACTTGAAAGTATACTGCTCAGTGCAGGATGACCATGGGAGAGGTCAAGTTTTTCTTTCTTTTAGAGAACAAATAAATAAGCCATTGTTTTTCCAGGATCCACCATTTTATATCTTAAGATGAGCTATAAATAATATTTGCAATTTGGCAGTAATAAAGAGCCAGTTTGAAAAGAAATTTTTTTGTATCTTAAAATGAGCATGTAAATTGATACTGACAATTTCTCACTGCCAAAGAGCCAGTTGAAAGGAAATCTGATACTCATCAGTGAATTCGAAGTTCTGATAGAATGTAGCCCCCAATTGCAAAGCTGGCAAGCTTCCCATCCAATTTAGTGATACTTTGATCTTCCCATGCAATAGTTGTTTTTACTGGCTAAAAGATCTGGATGTTCAGGCAAGTCTCATGGATGAAAGTAAAAAAAGATCTGGATGTTCAGGCAAGTCTCATGGATGAAATAACTGACCAGGAACTCTATGCCAGTCTCGCAACAGTAAACTCGTTTTCAAATACATAAGTAATCTTCATTTAAGTTCAATTTTGTGAGAAATAGAGTCAATACAGATGGATAAGGGAAAAGGTGGTAGAAGCAATGTCATCATAGCAGCAGCAGTGGTGATGGCAAGATGCTGTGTTCTATTCATAGCAACAAACATGCTAATAAAATCAATAAGGTAAGTATACAAAGAGCTGCCCACCTGAAGCTGAGAGCAAGAACCCAATAACGCCTCAAGGGTCTGCAAATGGTATACATCTGGGAAGACCTGGATCAGGCATTCCATCAGATAATACTGGGCAAGATCATCTTTACAGTTGACAACCTGTTCAAAGACAATTTTATCATGATATTATCAAAGACTATGATCCAAGCTTTGGAAGAAACAAAATTCAAAGTCAGTAACCAGAATGAAAATAATAGTCAATGCCTATAATCAATCATGATACCTGCTCCAAGACCCCAGGAAGAACAGTTTCTTTGTATATTTCAAGATCCACACCCTCTATCTGACTAAGAACATGGAGGTTTTTCCCTACCTGGGAAAATTAGTCATGGTTAATTTATGTGTCTTAATATAACAGAGCTGAACCTTGGATGGAGACAATGTCAGATTATTACAAGATCACGAAGCTCACTCCTTTCTTTTTCCTGCTTCTCTCTAATCCGACCAAGACCCTGCGACTAGAATGTCAAATTGAATGCCTCAACCCAGGATCACCAAAGACAATGAATGACAGACAAGCACCATAAAACCTACATGCCAAAAAAATTATAATTTCATGATTCACTTGTAGCATGTAATTGCAGATACCATGGCACCATAAATGTCATTGAAGTATATCATAAGGATGAGCAAGGTTCACCTGATGCTGCATGCGGACCCAAAGCTTATTCATTTCAGTAAAATTTTGCAGCACAAATTCAACAGCGTCCATAACAGTGTCGCCACCTCTGCAGGTTGACATGAAAGCCGATAAATCAAGAGGCCAACTGATCAAGACGATTGACTTGTAGCCAATCACCAATCATGTCCAATTTGTTACTATATACTACATAAGGATATATGAAGCAACTGACATTCCCAGAAAAGATATAACTACGAGGCGAAACTAATAGAGCCACAATACCTCAGCACTAGATGTATTCTATAGTTTGGATCTATAAGAGGATTTAATTACAAATAAACAACTCAATGTATGTAGAAGAAGTACTATTGAACTACAAGCTTGCCAAACACAGTATACAGGGAGAATGCATCAAATCTGACCACATCATCCTGGATGGGAAGAAGAAAGGAAGGAAGGAAGAAAAAGTTTGCATCTTAGTGAAATTTCACTACAAGTACAAACTCAGACATGATTCTCTGTCTCTTCGTACTTTCTTGAAGAGTCAATCTCCACCTCGAACAGAACCAACAAGGGACAGAAATAAGAAATAGAGCATGAGTCATTAACATGTATTTTGTGACTTTTTCATTAAGCGAGCAGATCCCAATATATTTGCCTATTAGAGTACAAGCCTCATCATAATGTCAGCCTCTCTTGCATGCCGATCTGTATCCAGGAAGAGAAGGCTGGTCCTATTAATGAACTTGAATGTGAAGTGGAAAAGCATAGAACAAGTACTCATACCCTTCATATTCAGAACCAATGTCAGGTAACTTATCTCTACTGACTTGAGATAGGTAACTTCTTAAAAACAGGCCCCGAATTGGATGCTGAACACCACGGCACATCTCAACAAGATCTTTAAGGATATCCTTGGCAGGTGCTTCCTTGGACTTGATGTACACAGATCCCACAGTACATAGGAGATAGCTGAAATTCCAAGATAAAAGCTCAAAATGCACTCAGAAGACATTGGCAGGGAAACAATTATGTGATCTAAGTACGAGTGAAGGATACACATAACAAGATGAAGATAGTAATACAGCTACAGAAATGTCATCGAGAAAAAAGATACATTCACGTGGAGTTAGAAACGAAGCGTCGTAATAAAGAAAAAGTTACTACAGATGTAACAAGTGCATTGGATGAGGCAACATCAACTCCTGGAATTAAGGGTCATTTCATATGAGAATCTTGATTGGCATTCTTCTCTGGCAATACAGTAAAGTGTGATTGATTAACATACATGATATGAATAGATTGATTTGTGTACATGGTGCGAAACAAATCGCACTCAGACATAGTTCTCTGATCCACATGGTCATTGTGTGAAATAGAATGTCATTGCCACCTTCATGCATATTACAAACATCCAGACTTTATTTTTTCTGGCTACCAATCCACGAAGTATTAAAAGTAGTGGCCTTTTGGTGGTGGGTCGCGCACTTACGTATCACTATAAATTTCAGGTAGGATAATCCCACACTTTCGGCTGGTGCACTGCTCAGATATTGTTTATAATGGCTCAGCCCGATTCATGTGGGCCAAGCCCCCAAGGAGCACTAGAGGTGGTGGCCTTTCGGGGCGGGGCTCACTTATATATCGGTCGATAATCGATCTCTCTATCAATTTGGGACTACTCCAGCTCATGCAAAGGACAGTATGAGCTAATGCTTTTCTCTCACACTCAACAACTTTTATCCATCATGGCTACTCATAAAAAGGGTTTGTAGACGGATTGCAGGGGTAGAGAAGGTTAAACCACACACCAGAAGCTACCTTGCTGTATGAAGATCATGGATTAAATTCGTGTGGTTGGCAAATCAAAACAAACACGTTATAGCAAAGCTGAGAAGACGCAACTAACCAAAAGAAAAAAGTTCCGCCCAAAAAAAACGGAAAAAAGAAGAAGAGAAGAATGAGGCCATAATCAAAAAGCTTTGCCATCCAAATGGCGTTTGTGCACATTCCTGTCACTTACAGTCGGGGCAATATGTTGCCAGCATGCTGCACGAGCTCATACAAATCGACTATGGAAACGCCGTGCCTGCCTTCGTCCTTGAAGAACATCTCCAGCCCCCTCAGTTCATCGAAAGCTCTCATATCTAGTGGTCAACCAAACCGAAAAACGGCCAAATCACCGACAAAACGAAACGAAACCAAACGAGCACACCTTGCTCAATCGCCTTCCAAGTTCAGAATCTACCGAACCACATCGAAAGAGAGCAATTTGGATAGCAACAGAATCACTCCACGGCAGCAAGTCCAGGGAGGGGGACGGAGAGATCGAGAGAGGACGTACAGAGATCGTAATACTTGTGGGGAGAGAGATTCGAAGTCCGGAGCTCGGACAGCATCAGGGCCGAGTACTTGAGAGCTTCTCTCAGGTTGTTGGCGTCCTGAAACGAGAAAGGATCGAGCGAGAACAGCGAGATCAGAAAGCCAGGTTTTCAACGACACCCCGACGCGACGGCGACGGCGATCGGAGGCGGAGGGGGGAAGAGGAGTTCGGAGACGGGGCGGCGAGAGAGTACCAGGGCGCGATGCATGTAGAAGGCGTTCTGCTGGATGGCGGCGATCCCTTCGGCCAGCCATTTCTCCTCGTCCTCGGCTCTTTCCAGCACCATCGACGCCGGTCCGAGAGATTGACCCCAGAAGGAAGAGAGAGAGACGGAGAAGGAGCTGTTCGTGCTTAATCACGGGCGAACGGGAAGAAGAACGAATGATGCCGGGAGCCGTACGCGACCCTGATCGGTCACCACTCCCGAATTAGCAGAAGCCAATTTTTCCTGCGCTACGAAATGATTCGCCGCGCGGCGGGCCTACAAAACGAGTCGGTAAGACTTCGAGAACGTGATGTCGAGATCTACCAACCAACATAATAACCGTTTTTCAACGCCCGCATTTCCAGTTGCATACGAGGTTTTGGTTTAGTATTATGAAACGCAAATCACTTCCATTCATCACATCATGAATCATTGTCGTCCAAAAGCAGCGAAGTTCGGTTTTTGAGCAGGGTCCACGAGATCGTACGACGGACCTCAGGTTTATCCAAGCGCCATTTCTCACCATCTTTGAATCAAACAGTGACAATTTCCATACTAAATAAGGCAAAGGGACAAAATTTCTCTTTCATATGTTGCTCAAAATTTCTCTTTCATTTTGCTCAACTTATGTACATCTGTGCCGCTTTACAAAGTAATTTGAACGGGGAAAAAAGAATTAAAATGGAACAGTATAAGGCAAGGCGTAAATCTCGGCCTCAGGTAAATAATGGGCTTGCGGCGGCCAAGTAAAAGGAATTGCTGTGTCGTCCCCTACTTTAGGCCGCTTCGGAGATTTATCCTCTACGCGTTTCGTCTTGAAAAGCCAGTCCTCATTATCAGGTTCACCAAGTCTGTGATCCAAAGGAAGAGGCACCCAATGCTCTATCAGAGTTTTATATGTGGATTCAAGCTCTGACAATTCATTTCTGGCCGATGAAGGGACAGTTGGAGGGACAGTCTGAAATGCTGTATCCAATTGAGGAGAGGCTTCTGGCTTCACCAATAAAGCCTCCTTCAAATGCTGCTTAGGAGGAAAATCTGTTCTTCCGGATGTAGTACACTCAGGTTGTCCAATAAATGGACTCTCAGGTGCTGCTGCTCGTTTCAACCGGATTCTGAGAATGTTGCCTGTGATGTCAAAAAAATAGATACGTCAAATATAATCACCAAAACCAAACCAGCACCAATATTAATGCAAATGAACAAAACTTTACCACGCCGTTCAATGCTAGAAGTCGAGGCATTGTTACTGCTCCTGCTCTTGCTCCCATCAGATAGGTAACCAACTGGTTGCTCATGCTCTTCTGTAATTGAACTCTTCTCCCCTTGCTCAGAGGAGTCTTTACTCATGAGAGGGGAGTCTAAATCAAAAACTTCTCTCTTTTCCACTTTGGACTCTTTACTTACTGGAGGGAAGTCTGAATCAAAAACTTTTCTCTTCCTCACTCCTGCCGGTGCCGGTGGTTTCTCATGAAATGGTCTCTTTACCTTGCTAACATTACCAGCAAAGGGTTTCAAGGGATTTTCGATCTCCTCCTTTTCCCTCTTGTTTGGCTTACTTCTTTTTGTCTCAGCCACCTTCTGCTTTTCCTTCTGGAGCTTTAAAGCACCAGAAGACATTTAGCACAGAGACAGGAAACCAGGGAACCAGGAAACCAAGAAGCAAGCACGACCAAGCATTATCATAAAGCATTGGTCGCAATAAGACAAGTTTTCTAGTTCTTTCCACATGAAAGCCCCGACACATTCAGGTCCAATCAATCCCCTCACCCTCCCCCAACCAGCAGAAAAAACAACATAGGCAGAGGTAGATAACATTATTTCTACCTGTTGCTAGTGAACATCTAAAAAGGCTAGCATCAGCAGCCAATATGACAATTTTTCGGCACCATCAAATCCAATTGATAATAAACCAATTTCGGAAATCCATACAAGGAAGCCAAACCAGTACAAATAAACAGATAAGATTGAGTGTGCTCGTGAAATAACTTGGAGAATACATGAAACAGATGTCATGATCGCCATTTAAAACAATCCATACACCCAGTTTATTGTTAATCATTAGCAGGATTGTTTATTGTTAATCATTAGCAGGATTGAAGATTAGATGCACGATAAGACATCTCTTCACAAAACGGTTTTAGTGTTTTTTTTGGGTCGTTTTTTTAGTCCAAATCACTGAAATTAACCCAACAAAAGAAAGAATAGGTGCATCTAGCACTTCAGTCCGCATATTTCGTACACTCAGCATATTGAATATTTCGTATTTAAGTTCAAATTATTCGTGCAACAAATACCAAACAAAGGCACCCAGGCAAGGCACCCAGCCAGGAACTACAATCTTTACATGGCACCCAAGCTGCATACGCTCAACTAAACACAGAATATGGACAAAGTTTGCTCCTTTCACTTCTTGCCCCCATCATGTACAAAACAGAGAACCCATAATTACAAGATCTGGGTAACCAGCATCTATCACTACACGCAACACAACCTTCCACCTGGCGTCTATCACTACGCACAACACAACCTTCGGGGTCCAGTCCGATTCAAGATCCAGACAAACCTCACATCACATGTACAAATCGCTACACAGACCCCCGCCAATCAAACCTTCGGAGTCCAGTCCGATTCAAGATCCAGACAAACCTCACATCACATGTACAAATCGCTACACAGACCCCCGTCAATCACGGCCGGAGCAAAACCCAAGGCCGTAGACAAAACCGAGAAATTGCGAGACAAAACCGAGAAGTTTGCTCAACCAACCTTAAGAGACCCCATCAAAGTCTCCCTCAGCGTCCCTCTCTTCACGCATCCCTCGCGAGGCGTGTAGGGAAAGCAACGAGACATCGTTCCAAAAGACTCCGCCTTTCGCCCACACGAGAGAGGATCGCGAGGCACGCGGTCGGATCGAAACCCCGATTCGAATCCCAAACCCGAGGCGAAGCCGGAGAGGAGGAGTAGAGGACGGAATCCCGCCTGCAGGCGCGCGCGCAACGGAAGGAGGAAGATGGAGAAGACGAGAACGCGGGAGAGAGGAAGAAGAAAACCCTAGCCCCCCAAAAGATTCTGATATCTGTACAGCCTTTTGCTGGGAGCAGGGGGTCGTATTTATAGCGGAGGTCGACCGACTTAAAGGTTGCGTGGCTGTGATGTACCGATAATGCCCTTTTGTTATGGTTCCGTCTCGGCTTAGTCTCCCCCACCGGCGCCGCCGGGTCGGGCCTTACGTTGGGCCTGACGATTTCTTAGTTGGGCCCGACGATTTCTTAGTTGGGCCCGCCCATTATCAGAGATTATTAATGCCTCTAAATATCCTTTGACGGATCGAAGTGGACAAGTGGAACTCCATTCCGCGAAGAGATTACTCGTCCAGGCTCTCCAAATTAATCCTTCCAGCTGATTGATTAGGCTTACGCGAGTCTAGTGGGTTTTCAGGCTCATGACCACCTCTCATTATTGGAAAAGTTCCAAAGGATGAGGTTAGATTAAAATGTCAAGACTGATTTCGAATCTTGTTCGAATATAAGGTAATTGAAAAATCAAATCTAATTGCTTAAATTAACAAAATAAATGCGGTGCTCTTTTGATCTCTCATAATCTCAAGCATAGGTGTACTTACTCGTATAGGTTTTTCTTTCATATTCTTAATTTGCACCATGTAATTTAGCCATATGTTATTGACCAGAAAAAAAAAAAAAAAAAAACTAGATGTTGCTTTAGTATTTAGATAATTGTATAAATGACCCCTTAATTTTAGATTAACGTGTAATGTGTTCATGAATTTTTAATTTGTTCAATGCATGTTATTGAATTTTAAACTAATATTCAATGTCAGTTATAGATTTTTATTTTATTTAATAGGTCCACAAACTTTAGCATATATTTAATCTACTTCCTGTATTACATAAACATGTTCGATATTATCTCTTAATTTGAATTAATGAAAGGATGTCATTAAACATTTTTACTTTTGGACTAAATTAAATATGTACTGAAAGTTTATAGTCTACATCATATAAATTAGATTTTAAAAGACGACATTGCATGATGTGCCAATATTTATAAATTATATTAAACAAATGAAATTTTGAAAAATTGTACTTTTCATCAAAATTTTGAGGTCTTTTATGTAACTTTCCTTTCCTAATAAACTGTGATATTCAATGTATCGGTGCCAAAAGGATAGCTTGCAGCAACACGCGCCAGTTCTCTAGAGAACCTTCTATGCGGTAGACTCTTCGGCCCTATTTGGTAACTATCCAAACAGGGCCAAATTCTGATTCTCTGTTTCCAGAATCAGTTTAGGCCTAAAATCGGGTTTGGTAAAATTTTTGTTCCTAGAAACAGATTGGGAATAGAATCAAGAACAAAAAAAGAAGAAGTTAGATTCTTGTTCCGAGAACAAATTTGAGAATCAAAATCAAGAACTCTTCCCTTCGACCATCTCGCAACCACCGTTTGCCACCGCCTGCCACCATCCGCTGTCCGCCATCCGCCATCCTCCACCGTTGCTCGTCATCCGCCGCCGTTGACCACCGAAGGCTTGCCAGACCAGGTGAGGTTCGGTGAGCTCGCCAGAGGCAAACCCAGCCACCAGTGAGGCCGAGCCTCGACGGGGCTATAGGCAAGCCTCGCCTAGCTACCGGCAAGGCAAGCCTCGCCTAGCTACCGGCAAGGCTCAGCCGACGAGGGTCAGCCTCGCCGAGGACCGACGATGCTCCGGTGAGGTCGATAGCCTCGTTTGGCCGGTCGCCAGTCCGACGACCGGCCACAAAAAGAAGAAGAAGATGAGAAAAACGAAAAAAAAGAAAAAAGAAAAAAAGTAAATGTCATTGAAGTATATCATAAGGATGAGCAAGGTTCACCTGATGCTGCATGCGTACCCAAAGCTTATTCATTTCAGTAAAATTTTGCAGCACAAATTCAACAGCGTCCATAACAGTGTCGCCACCTCTGCAGGTTGACATGAAAGCCGATAAATCAAGAGGCCAACTGATCAAGACGATTGACTTGTAGCCAATCACCAATCATGTCCAATTTGTTCCTATATACTACATAAGGATATATGAAGCAACTGACATTCCCAGAAAAGATATAACTACGAGGCGAAACTAATAGAGCCACAATACCTCAGCACTAGATGTATTCTATAGTTTGGATCTATAAGAGGATTTAATTACAAATAAACAACTCAATGTATGTAGAAGAAGTACTATTGAACTACAAGCTTGCCAAACACAGTATACAGGAGAATGCATCAAATCTGACCACATTATCCTGGATGGGAAGAAGAAAGGAAGGAAGGAAGAAAAAGTTTGCATCTTAGTGAAATTTCACTACAAGTACAAACTCAGACATGATTCTCTGTCTCTTCGTACTTTCTTGAAGAGTCAATCTCCACCTTGAACAGAACCAACAAGGGACAGAAATAAGAAATAGAGCATGAGTCATTAACATGTATTTTGTGACTTTTTCATTAAGCGAGCAGATCCCAATATATTTGCCTATTAGAGTACAAGCCTCATCATAATGTCAGCCTCTCTTGCATGCCGATCTGTATCCAGGAAGAGAAGGCTGGTCCTATTAATGAACTTGAATGTGAAGTGGAAAAGCATAGAACAAGTACTCATACCCTTCATATTCAGAACCAATGTCAGGTAACTTATCTCTACTGACTTGAGATAGGTAACTTCTTAAAAACAGGCCCCGAATTGGATGCTGAACACCACGGCACATCTCAACAAGATCTTTAAGGATATCCTTGGCAGGTGCTTCCTTGGACTTGATGTACACAGATCCCACAGTACATAGGAGATAGCTGAAATTCCAAGATAAAAGCTCAAAATGCACTCAGAAGACATTGGCAGGGAAACAATTATGTGATCTAAGTACGAGTGAAGGATACACATAACAAGATGAAGATAGTAATACAGCTACAGAAATGTCATCGAGAAAAAAGATACATTCACGTGGAGTTAGAAACGAAGCGTCGTAATAAAGAAAAAGTTACTACAGATGTAACAAGTGCATTGGATGAGGCAACATCAACTCCTGGAATTAAGGGTCATTTCTTATGAGAATCTTGATTGGCATTCTTCTCTGGCAATACAGTAAAGTGTGATTGATTAACATACATGCTATGAATAGATTGATTTGCGTACATGGTGCGAAACAAATCGCACTCAGACATAGTTCTCTGATCCACATGGTCATTGTCCTTCATGCATATTACAAACATCCAGACTTTATTTTTTCTGGCTACCAATCCACGAAGTATTAAAAGTAGTGGCCTTTTGGTGGTGGGTCACGCACTTACGTATCACTATAAATTTCAGGTAGGATAATCCCACACTTTCGGCTGGTGCACTGCTCAGATATTGTTTATAACGACTCAGCCCGATTCATGTGGGCCAAGCCCCCAAGGAGCACTAGAGGTGGTGGCCTTTCAGGGTGGGGCTCACTTATATATCGGCTGATAATCAATCTCTCTATCAAATTGGGACTACTCCAGCGCATGCAAAGGACAGTATGAGCTAATGCTTTTTTCTCACACTTAACAACTTACAATAATCGCCTGACTTTATACATCATGGCTACTCATAAAAAGGGTTTGTAGATAGATTGCAGGGGTAGAGAAGGTTAAACCACACACCCGAAGCTACCATGCTGTAACAACTGAATTAGGTTATGAAGATTGTGGATTAAATTCGTACAATTGGCAAATCAAAACGAACACGTTATAGCAAAGCTGAGAAGACACACACAACCAAAAGAAAGAAGTTCCGCCAAAAAAAAGAAGAAGAGAAGAATGAGGCCATAATCAAAAAGCTTTTCCAACCAAATGGCGTTTGTGCACATTCCTGCCACTTACAGTCGGGGCAAAATGTTGCCAGCATGCTGCACGAGCTCATACAAATCGACTATGGAAACGCAATGCCTGCCTTCGTCCTTGAAGAACATCTCCAGCCCCCTCAGTTCATCGAAAGCTCTCATATCTAGTGGTCAACCAAACCAAAAAACGGCCAAATCACCGACAAAACGAAACGAAACCAAACGAGCACACCTTGCTCAATCGCCTTCCAAGTTCAGAATCTACCGAACCGCATCGAAAGAGAGCAATTTCGATAGCAACAGAATCACCGCACGCCAGCAAGTCCAGGGAGGGGGACAGAGAGATCGAGAGAGGACGTACAGAGATCGTAATACTTGTGGGGAGAGAGATTCGAAGTCCGGAGCTCGGACAGCATCAGGGCCGAGTACTTGAGAGCTTCTCTCAGGTTGTTGGCGTCCTGACACGAGAAAGGATCGAGTGAGAAACAGCGAGATCAGAAAGCCAGGTTTTTAACGACACCCCGACGCGACGGCGGCGGCGGCGGAGGCGATCGGAGGCGGAGGGGGAGGAGGAGTTCGGAGACGGGGCGGCGAGAGAGTACCAGGGCGCGATGCATGTAGAAGGCGTTCTGCTGGATGGCGGCGATCCCTTCGGCCAGCCATTTCTCCTCGTCCTCGGGTCTTTCCAGCACCATCGACGCCGGTCCGAGAGATTGACCCCAGAAGGAAGAGAGAGAGAGAGAGAGAGAGAGAGAGAGACGGAGAAGGAGCTGTTCGTGCTTAATCACGGGTGAACGGGAAGAAGAAGAACGAATTATGCCGGGAGCCGTACGCGACCCTGATCGGTCACCACTCCCGAATTAGCAGAAGCCAATTTTCCTGCGCTACGAAATGATTCGCCGCGCGGCGGCCCTACAAAACGAGTCGGTAAGACTTCGAGAATGTGATGTCGAGATCTACCAACCAACATAATAACCGTTTTTCAACGCCCGCATTTCCAGTTGCATTAGAGGTTTTGGTCTAGTATATGAAACGCAAATCACTTCCATTCATCACATCATGAATCATTGTCGTCCAACAGCAGCGACATTCAGCACAGTTCGGTTTTTGAGCAGGGTCCACGAGATCGTACGACGGACCTCAGGTTTATCCAAGCGCCATTTCTCATCATCTTTGAATCAAACAGTGACAATTTCCACACAATATAAGGCAAAGGAACAAAATTTCTCTCATTTTGCTCAAAATTTCTCTTTCATTTTGCTCAACTTATGTACATCGGTGCCGCTTTACAAAGTAATTTGAACGGGAAAAAAAGAATTAAAATGGAACAGTATAAGGCAAGGCGTAAATCTCGGCCTCAGGTAAATAATGGGCTTGCGGCGGCCAAGTAAAAGAAATTGCTGTGTCGTCCCCTACTTTAGGCCGCTTCGAAGATTTACCCTCTACGCGTTTCGTCTTGAAAAGCCAGTCCTCATCATCGGGTTCACCAAGTCCGTGATCCAAAGGAAGGGGCACCCAATGCTCTATCAGAGTTTCATATGTGGATTCAAGCTCTGACAATTCATTTCTGACCGATGGAGGGACAGTCTGAAATGCTGTATCTAATTGAGGAGAGGCTTCTGGCTTCACCAATAAAGCCTCCTTGGCAGTAGCCGAAGGGATGTTTATTTGACAAGGCGCATGACTCGTCTCATGCAAATCTGTTCTTCCGGATGTAGTGCACTCAGGTTGTCCAACAAATGGACTCTCAGGTGCTGCTGCTCGTTTCGATCGAAGAGGAGTTGCGGAATTACCTGGAAGATCGCTCCTCAGATTCGAACGCGCATCTGAAGAACCGATCGATGGAATGCCGAAGCTACCAGAGAGATCCCAGAGAGAGATTGAGGAAATGAGACGGCTGAATTCGACGAAACGGAGCAGTTCTTCCCGTTTCTCTTTTTTTATTTTTCCTTTTTTCCATTTGACGGAATTGTTGAAATTTCCTTTTTTTTTTCTTTGATCGTACATGGGCCAAGGGTGGAGCGGATCTGGGCCGAATTAGCCTGCACTCTGGGCTGAACAGCTACACAAACACCTTCCTCGGTTTGAGTCCATTTAATTATTTAACTAAAATTTTTGAGTCAATTTATTTTTGTAAAATCTTTAATGCGGGTCGAAAAGGTTAAAAATAGACCCAATCTCACCCTGAATGCTGCGAAGCGTTTACCCACCACAACCGGTGCATATGAGAATAGCGCAGGATCCCTCACATTTATCAAGAATATATGATCCCAGGTAGAATTAACTAGCCACAAGCAGTGCGTGGAAGAAGAAATACAAGGTTCTCTCACGATTATCGAAATATACATACACGATTATTCAGTCCCGTGCCACGTGAAAATTCTGTGTAAAAATTTCGCTTCAAAAATATTTCACAAATATCATGCTTAAATATATACGTGATAAGTATAAAGCATAATTATTTATTAGTCAAGTGAAAGGAGGGTGCTCAGAGAAATCATCCTTAACTTGATATTCCAAAATGATTTTGTCCAGCATTTTGTTGATTTGTGTGTCATCATTGTGCAATTGCCAGTGAAAAATGGAAGAGCTTCCTGGACAGATATTTAAAAAAAAAAAATGTTCTCGTAACTTAAAGCTAATTAAAAAAAAAATTGTGAGGATTAATAGCTACCAATTTGTCAATTTAAAGATATAGGCTAATGGAAAGATCAATGGTTTTGCTTTTCACGGGAAGCAAATGAAAATTCATTAACCACAAGATTTGATTGAAAATGTCGAAGAAGCCCTTTGCCCATCTTAATTCCTCGTACAAATGCCCAACTGGAATTTATTTTATTTTTTTTGTCGAAATAAGTAGCTTTCATTACTCGCTAAAAAATGGATAACAAGTAATTTCAACACCTAAGCATAAGATTAAGCGAAGGGGATGGGAAGGATTAGCAAACCAACTCAGTGGAAGGGAGCTAGTTTGGTGGTCCCTTACGACTAGACCCGTTAAACGGGTGGGTCGGGTCGGGTTTGGGTCGGGTTTGGGTCGGGTCATAAATGGTCCGACCCAAATCGACCCATTTAACCCGTTTATGACCCGTTTATTGCAATGCAAAAATTTTGACCCATACCCGACCTATTTAACTAAACTTAATTTATTATATATATTTAGAAAAATGATATTGCTAAAATAATTTTATAAAATACAAATTTAATGGAAAATTTTTATAACTTTTAAAATAATTATTTTAAAAATCGAAGTTTAATTATTTTTATTTTTTAAAATAAAATTTTAATCATTTTTATTTTTAAATATAATTTTTCTTTTTTTCTTTTTTTCTTCTTCTTCTTTTTGACCGGCTGCCGGCCACGACGACGGCTGGCAATCGATCACAAGCGAGCCTCAAGCTTGCTCGATGAGCTCTAGAGGATATATATATATTATGTAAGTATTCTTACAAGGGTTCCAACGTAAAAAGTGAAACCAATCTATCCTTCTCTAGTATCATTTTTCCAATTGGCCAAGTGACCAATTTTTCTAAAGAATTTTTTTTTTTTTTTTTTTTTATAGATGGAATGTGTCTTAATGGATGTAAGAATTTAAGGAATATTAGTACAGTACTTTGATAGTTGAGCAAGTGTCTATAGATCTTCATGAGCCCCTTTTGCCGAGAGCATTGAACAAATGACTTTGATACAACATTCTCTACAGGTGCCACCTTTATGCCTAGACTGATTTTAAGAGGTCACAAGTATTGAAATTTGCCACTGACCCACACTCCGTCAAGCAGAAAGGAATCCCAGAAGGATCTCATAATTGAACAGCTCCTATTCATTGCCAATCTCTCATCACTGATACAATATCCGCACACAGCAGAAGCAAAATATACATCAAACAAAATGAACACATGGTAGACTCAAGACTAAAAGATTTCAATCTGACTTAAAACAGGGGTACATCATATGCTGATTATTTATGAAAACTCATATGTACTCAGAACTCCATGAAGCCTCTGCTGCATCATCTTCACTGTAAGCATCATCCAGTTAAGACCCTCTGGGATTCTATAATTCCAGCCTTCATCCAGTTGATTTTCCTTCCCTTTGCAGGCTTGAGATTCCTGCAAGATACATCAACAGATTCAGCAGAAAGAAAGTTGAGGTTAAGGCAACCAAACTACAATCTTTTTGCAAAATGGAAGGTTGCACTAGACCCAGACGACATACCCATCTATGAAGTCAAAAGAACTCTTAAATTCATTAGGTAGATTGACAAGGGAGAAATCTCCAAAGGGAAATCTTCCCTGGTAGGCAATGTTGTGGATGCAGAATGCTACCTGGAATCAAGTTTATCTACTCAGCTGCATGTCCAGACTATCTAACAAAAAATGTGTCATAAACAATGAACTATAAGATGAAAACTTACCTTGGCATTTTTGTAAAGCCCTCGAGATTGGTACATTGTTTTGAGGTAGCATGGAAGAAGAGCAAAGTGTGCCGCCATTGGCAATGAAGACAACATCTTCACCGCTTGACGCACGATAAAATTTAACTTTCAATCGGTATTTAGAACTGAAAACTGACCTTCAACGAAACAATGATAGAAAAAATTCCCACCACATGTCAACTAATTAGTTGGAGAAAACATAAATTAGAACAGGTTCAGGGTTCAGGATTGCATGTTATGAATCTAACATAAAGGGTAAAGAATGAGCTGTCGAAAAGAAGCTCTAACAACAGAGTGGAGGAATATGATGTCGAAAGAGCAATTTCTATTCACTAGAACATTGAAAAATCGCAGCAGTCATCAAATTCATCCTTACCTTCACTTAGAACATTCTGGGCCTAAGCTTGAGGAACCGCAACAACTCTCTATTCGCAAGATACCACCCGCTGCAACTCCACTGGATCCGGCTCTCCCGTAACTCACAAAGCGGTCACCACCAGCAGTAGAGCGAACTGCCCGTAAGGGAAATAAAAAATGAAGATCAACTGCAGTACATGGCTCTCCCGTAACTCACAAAATGACTGGACAAAGAGTATATTTTGATCCACACAGCCCTAGCAACAAATGGTTTTATCCGTTTTGAACGCACTACCGAATGCAGAGAAGAAGTATTGGAAATAAACCTGATCTTGTCCTTCTTCGTGCGTATCAGTTGATGAAGAATCCTTTCGCCGCTTCCATACAAACAGCGGAATAAGCACCAAAACGAGAAGCATTGAGAGTATGGCTACAAAGAGTTCCTCCAACTTCAAGTCCTAGAATTAAAACACACAAGGAGACCGAGACTAAGGAGACATAATCAGATGAATGCAAATAAAAACACCGGTACTTGTAATCATCATCCGATTGCAGAATTCCCCCAAAAAGTCCACGACTGCGTGTTGAGACGGAGTACCTGAACCGAGCGGCTCCATCCTCCGATGATGGATCCAAGAGCCGTTCGCGGCGAGCAGACGAGTGCTGCTTTTAGGGTTTTGCATATTCTGGATTCGATGTCGAATGAAGATGCCGATTGACGTGCTTCGCGAAATCGAGAGGAACGCCCTAGTCCAGCTAATCCGCGAGACTGATCGTGGCGCTAAAATTCCCAATTGATTGAATGGACAAATTCCATACGGCTGCTGCTGGAAGTAGTCCCTCGACTCCCTCCCTCCTTCTTGGAACAGCCGCTGCTGATTAGCACGAGCGACCCTCCTCCATCCTCGTCGACCCGAACCCTACCGCTGGTGGTGACACTACGACGATTGAGTTGTCGAAAAACCTCGGCCACTAGAGATGGGCGTCGCCGCCCACGATGGGCGGTGGCAAGGCGACGATGGGCGGTGGCAAGCGGCGACGAGGCGATGGAGGTGGCAGCGAATCGAAAGCGAAGAGGGGGTCGTAGAATCGTCAATCGTGGGCGTGGCCTTCGTGGGTTACTTACTGGGTTTATTTTGATGGGTTGGTAAATGGGTATATAGTAGACCCATTTAAGACCCAGTCCGTTTATTTTTAAAACCCACGTGGGTGTCTTGGGAAAAAAAAAGCTGACCCATTAACGACCCATTTAAGCATAAATGGGTCAATAAATGGGTTTTCTACCCATTTAACACCTCTACTTACGACCCAATGACGGCTTTGTTGGTATCTCTAAGTTAAAAGATGAGCCGAACTTTAAGGATAATAGCCTACAAAGAAGTGCAGTCGTTATGATGGAATTAGCAACCCACAATACTTCCCTTTGGCCCATAATACTTTCAACAGCAACTAAATTATCTAAAGCTAAGAGAAAGCCCAATTGGAGTTGAATGAAGGTGTGACGGCTTAAGCATATCACAAGCTACATGTGTCATTTCCTTTTATACTCAATTATAATCACGCATACGGAAACATTACGAAAACATCACAACACATCATACAAGAAAGTTGATACATATATATATTTTTCTTTATGCAAACACCAATACTTATTATCGAAACATATAGTTCTAGAACCTATGGTTTATGGACCAACTAGTACTACTATTCCCGTACTATTTCACAAGCAAGCCACCACCCAACTTAGAAGTTGATGGTCTCAAGCATCACTCCATCCCTTCCATCGTCATGTCCAATGGAAAATGAGGGTTGAGCCGAAGCTTAGGAAATGAAATCCCTAAGTCTTAAGATAGGAGATCATCTAATACTCAACTTGGTACTAAGTCAAACAACATGAATTCAAGGCAATACAAAATAACTATACAAGAATAAGTTTTCTTTCTTTTCTATCATAATATGCTAATAAGATATATTAACAACATTACATGTTCGTTCAGCCAAAAGTAAACGGATGCCATATTATAAGGTGCACCAATATCTAGTGATTCAATGCCATACACATGAATATACATAGGCAAGTTCATACTTGTCACACATTTCACCACCACACATAAGTGAATTCATACATGTCATACATTTCACCACTACTATATATATTCCATACTTGTCATGAATCTCAACATCATACGTTCACATTGGTCATAAAAGTCATACATAGATAAGTTTATACAGATCATGAAGCTCACCAATACTTACACGGGTGATTTCATACTTATCACTGATTATAATCCATTTAAACTCATGAGACATCATGAATACTCCCGAAGCATACCAACGTGATCTTCCCTTTTTTTAGTGTACAATTCCATTCACTTATGCCTCCTTCACCATCTAAAAGCCTATCATAAGCTGCCCCTTGTTCGGACCTTCTCGCCTCGATGATTACTCCCCTCTCTCATTAGACCAAGTCATTTTAAGCTCATTAGCTTTCCGTCTAGTTTGTCCCCAAACCACACCTCTTCCAAAGGGGGTCCCACTTTGACATCCTCAAATTATCTCATATGACCGATTGATGTAATATTGACAACTCATATAATCAACATTGTGAATATTGACAACTCAAATAATCAATACATAAACATTGACAATGCAAAGAATTGATCATTTGATTAATCAACAACACCTAACTAGTAATTCGATAACTTAGCCAAATTACAAAAATATCGCTTCCAAGTTCACACTAAAAAATTGTCATCACATCTCAGTGAAACAATCAGGCACCCCTACCAAATCCATCAAACGCCTCATAAGTATGAAGCGAGCTTAGGGCCCATGACAAAATTTCTAGAATAGAAATCAATTTTTGGTAAGAAATTGATTTCTCGATTTCTATTCCCCGGACAAGTTTATGAGCAAAGAAACCTATTTGCTAATGACTCGATTTTTTTATTTTTGGAATAGAAATTCGTTTGATAATAGAATAAAATTTCTATTTTTAGGAACAGAAATTGATTAGATAACAATATAGGAAATCATCAAATACAAAATAATAGTCGAAATAATAGTAATACATTACAAAAGTTGAAAATACAATTTCATGGAATTTCCAGCATATTATGGTCTATTACTATTTTATTGGCAATAGTTTTCCTAAGCGTATTTATTTGGTTTCCATCATCGATTAATATATCGTTTGCAAGTTCATCTTGCATAAGTTCAAACAAGAACTGTAGATCTCCATATAGGGAAATTTTTTTATCCATCTTGTCCTAATCACGGATGTAATTATGGATGGCACAATATACAATTATAATATGTGCTTGCTTTCGAATTGCAAATGAGAGCATGTGCCTCAAAATAGAAAAACAATTCTTCAATGCCCCAAATAATCATTCAATAACATTATTTAGAGAAGAATGCCTATAGTTGAACAATTCTCTTGCAGTTGTTGGCCGTCTCGCTATACCCCTATAATCATTTAAATGATACCGTTCACCTTTAAAAGGAGTTAAAAATCCCAGAGTTGCTGCATAACCAAAATCCACGACATAGTATTTGCCTATAACAAGGTATTCATACATTGGTCATAATTTGTAATTATAAATATGATCATAAAAAAAAAAAATACTCCTTAAAGGACAAGCAAATACCTAGTGGTGGTAGAGGAAATTCCAAGCGAGGAGTCTTTAGTACTACTGAAAGTACTCAACAATCGTTGGCAGAGCCTTCCCAACCAGCATATATAAAAGTAAATTTCATATCAAATGAACAAACACACATCACATTATGAGTGGTAATGCATTTCCTATATCTAAATGAGATTTGCTTCGACATAGGTACAGAAGTATGAATATGGGTGCCATCAATAGTGCTTATATAGCTTTATCATTTTATCAAAGACTAGTATTATATAATATTATTAACAAAATAAAATTGATAGTGTAAAGGAATATATGATAATTCTATCTTGAATTAACGTTTATGGTAAGGATCCATAAAAATCTCTTATGGGACAACATTAAAGGAAGGTGGTATGATAACCTATTTTGCCAATTTGAGAACTGCTTGCAGTACTTTAATGAAGTATTTTATGATAGTTTGTCCTGAACGTTGGAATCTCTCACATAAATCTCTATTTGAGTTCTTGTGACAAATCATAAATAAGAAAATCCCGATTTGTTGATCTGCCTCAATATATTAACTATCTTCCAACCAACCTTTTTCTTTCATTAAATCACAAAAGTTGAGAAAGACATATCTCTCAATTCTAAAAACTTCATATACTCTATCGGAATGCTCATAAAGAACCTCCCTTATCTAGTGCGGTCATGATAATAAGTTGTTCATAATATGTTCTCTCATGTGTAGGGACATATCCACTATAACAGTGGCCAACCATGCCATCAATATATCAAAATTAAAATCATTAAAATCCTGCTCAATTGATTTAACTAATGCTACTTAACCATTATACATGCTACGTTTACGCCCATTCATATTACATATATCATCACACAAAATAAGAATATAAGCTCATTAGATAAGGACTCCAATAGTAATCAACAATAGTGATAATGTCATCATAATTGCAACTTAAAAACATAAATAAACAAAGTCTCAAATACATAAGTCATAGAATGAGATTAAGAATATAAATCTATAGCATGTTTCTTAACAACTACTTAAAAAGATTCAAAAAGTCAACATCTTCTTTTAGGTAGAGAAATGATAAAAGCCTCTCTCTAAGTAGCATTAGGCATGCCTGGTTCACAATTTTATTGTAAATATTCTGCTCCGAGTCAAACATGTCATTTAGAATGACAACCACAACTCCTATGAAGTAGGAGTCTATAGAAGGTGGGCCTATGAGGTTATGGAGCCACTTATTAACTGGACCGTCCTAAATTTGATCATTTCTTGAATGACTTTGTAAGTACCACTAACACCATAGTTGTTACTTTTTCTTCTTCTCTTGGAATTTGGAGTCCTATTCAACTTGTGCTTCTCATGAACTGAGGTGGTAGCACATTAGATGTAAAAACTCCCTCATCAACGTAGTGTTCATTAGATTCCTCCTAATAAACTACCGTAGCACCACCACCATTGTTGCCACTAACACCATTATCTTCTCTTACTGACACCACTAAGTCTTCCGTATTTCTTATTACATACTCCCTAGTAGCATATGTATCACCAAACACAATACAAAGATTTGAGTACTGAGGAAACTCATCATTCTTGAATTTAGCCCATTCACCATTATCCTACAAATTTCATAAAAATGACATACATCAACAATATAATTGAAGATTACATCCATAATAAGAAAAAATGGACCCAAGTAAAGTGATATCTTGATATGAGAATCTCATATACTTGGATCCTTCATAGCAACCGTTTTATTTACATCATCCCATCCAAATCCAAATTGTGAAAGAAGCTTCTTAAAGCTACTGTACCGCTTCTTTAGTTTATTCACATTGTTCTTCAATTTAATTACATTTGTAGAAATTAATATAGGAAAAGAAAAGAGAGCGATGTAGAAATTGACAGAAGGAATGAAGAGAACGTGTAAACTTATTAGGGTTTTCCACGTCTCACACTTTTTATTATTAAATAATACTTAATGACCATAATAACCATATCAGTGTTAATGACCATAATAACCCTCATACTATAACACTCCCTCTTAAGCTGGAGCATAGATATCAAGCATGCCTAACTTGTTACAAATATACAGAACCCTACTACTCTCTAAAGACTTGGTAAAAATATCAACTAGTTGCTCACTGGTCCTAACATGATTAGTAGAAATAACTCCAGCTTGAAACTTCTCACGAATTAAGTGACAATCAACTTCAATATGTTTGGTACGCTCATGGAATACTGGATTTGAAGCAATATAGATTACTGCCTGATTATCACACCACAGCTTCATTGGCGTAGGATTTTCGAATCCAAGTTCAACTCATAATTGAGGTATCCTGTCGCGACCTGATCTCGCTGCCCTTGATGTCAAAAGAGGGAAATGTCGGGTTTAGGGGTACTTGATCACAAGAGTTCTCTCACGAGATCGCGCACTCTTCCAAGCTCGTACCCCGCGCGACAACGGGTTTATTTATGCAATCTAGGTTTTTAACAACCTAAGAATATACAAGAGTCACCACTAGCCTCATTTTGGGGGTCAGCTAGAAAATCCAATCAAGGATCAGGAGTGATCCCTCGATTTCTACACAACCAGATATCTAGGTTCAGGGACTTGGGTTACGCTAATATTTCTATTAACACAATTTCGGTACCTAAACAATATGTTATGTTTTTCCTAACATGTCCATGCGTTTCTTTTTACATTTTTTGAGATCATCATTTTTATACTAAGTGATCATGCGTGGTGGATTACTTTCATTCTATTATATTCCTAAGAAAAAAAAAACAAGAAAAGGAACCACTCAATGAAATTGAAACTACAAGACATGAAGTAAACAATCAAGAAAAGCAGTAAATTTGTCATGCAATCCTAAAAATATAAAATAGAAAACGCAATTAAGAAAAATGAGAGAAAAAGAGAAAACCTGCAACTCGTCAGGTTTTATACAACAAAATAAACTCGAGACATATGTCGGGAAAAAATGAATATTACATAATGGTCGGAGTGGATATCGACCTTCACCATCTTCACGCATTCTCCATTTTCCGGGCCCTAATCTAAACCTAATCTAAGAAACATGGATTCCTTGCCTCATCTTATATGACTAAGATAACGCATAGAAATCGTTATTATAACGAATGGACATAGACATCATACATGAATATGAATCCAGCAAATTCAAGTCACAAACAGCAATTATAACTTGGTGACAACATATTATGAATATACACAATATTCATAGCCAATAATATAGCATGTTCAACAAGAACAACAATGAATCCAGTAAACTTGAACCATATATAATAAGAGTAGACATATTCAGCGAGCTCACAATGCAACAAGTGTACAAATTCAACAAATAGCACATGCCGAGATGAAGATTATGCAAGCTAATAGTGACAATGTACTTGCACATAGAACTCAAGCAATATGCTATGTACGTACACATACAACCCAAGCAAGACGCTATTTTCACTCTAAAGCTTACGATCTCATCTCACGTGCAAAGTAACAGAAACAAAGTATAAGCAATATCTTTGAAGAAAAGCAACAAATGGCCATTATCCTACTAAAAGAAAATGAATTTTATGGCATTTTAGTATGTCCTAAAAATTTATAGAAGAAAATAACAACAGAAAATTGCAACAAAATATTACAAATTAAAGGTAGAAAAAATCAATGTGATTGGAAGGGAACATATGGAATTTGTTCCAAGCGAATCACACAACATCAACAATATCATGGGGAACAACTTTTATGGCAAAAGTTTTCCAACGTGAGCTACATAAAAATTTATGAAAATTCAAGAATGCACAACACCACGTCGGAAATGCAGCAAAATAGTAGGGTATCATGACACAATATCAACATCTTCATATTCGCAATAACCATTTCAACCTTACATGGATTAATGTAACAATATGATCTACATCTATCAAATCCAAATGATTTAGAAATTCAGACTAATTATTCATAACTAAATGCATTGTTGTTGTGGATAGCAACAAATAGAATAGGAGGAATTGAAAAAAAAAAAACAGTAAGATAAAAGGGAATGTCATGATCATCTATCATGAGACACTGACTTAAAAAATCTGAACATAAATCAATTAAAACAGAATATTAGAGTAGAACACCTGTGACACCAGATCAGTGCTCGATCTTTGCAATAAGTGTTAGGTAGGGCAAACGATGGGCAAATTGTGTATATAATATGTCTATAGAAAGCTTGTGAAATCTATTACAAATCTCTAGAAGACATTAAATCCTAATAACATCATCTACTAGCTCAATCCAGCTAGAACATCAATAAGTCAGAACAGCAAATCAATCTAAAATTGCTACAGAATTGACAGATTTCAAAGGTGCTTTTCAGCAACCAAACGACATCCACTATGGGTGTGTGACGTATCAAATCAAAGCTCTAGAAGTGTATTTTTTATGTCTAGAAGGGCTCGAGGTCAAAAAAACCTCATTTAGCACTTCATTTTTAGCCAAAACAATAAGTCCATCATAAAGGTATGAAATTGCAGATTAACACAAATCACGCTCAATCAACCTCAAATTCATGATTATTGATCGTCAATTCATAGACAATCATCCAATAACATTGTATAAAAGTAATCAACCGAATGAAGCACTCATAAGAGAAGCAAAGTCAACAAACAAAACCTCCTCGCATGCTCAACAATCACAGCAGCATACTTCAAGTCATATTTTCAGAATAGTGTGTATATTTTTTAGATGGATTCGAGTTGACAAATGACTTACATTCGGGGGCTTTAATACACCAAATCAAAGCTTAAGATGTGCACGTCTAACTTTAGCTCATCACTTCACAAAACAACGACATTTAAGAGTTCAAAATAAACCTAACAAAAACATACTCATCCATACTTTGACTTGAGCTACATTTAATGTACTAACCTTGAATGAATCAGCGAAGGATCGAAACCCTATGTGCCTCAGATCCAGATGCTGACCGTTCTAGAGGGTAGTGGGAAGGTAAGGAACTTATCATTGCATTTCCTCTGCTTAAGATTCTAGTTCAACTTCAACTCCAACTTTACCTTTACCTCATTGATTGATGGATATGCCTAGTCGATCTAACAATTTTCAATAAAGGTCATCATTCAAATATACCATCTTGCAAAACGGTTTCAAGTCGACATCTGTAGCCATGTTTGTAAGTGTACGAAAGTTAAACTACACTAAAGAAGAATTGAATAAAGAGATAAAAGGGGAATGAAAAAGGAAAGAACACATATACTAATAACCGGAACTCAACTAAATCACTGCACCACGTGCGAAGTTCTACTTGGCCATTTTAAGTCAGAAAACCAAACGAAAAAGTAGCAAAACCAATCACACCGAGCAGCTTGATCACAGCCAATCACAACAAACCTGACTAATACCGCAATCAAATGACTCCCAAACTACTTCAAACCAAACATTTGAAACATAACGCAAAACAAAGCCGTCGAAGCAGAGACAAGAAAAATCACGAGAGCGGCATTTATCGACGACATGGGTTCCGATAGCCGCGGCGACAATCGCCTGATGGGGATGGAACGCCGCCGCGTGAGGCTGTGAGGGCTTGAGGCCTCTCCCTATGTGCCTCAGATCCAGATGCTACACCGTCGACCACTCCATCTCCTACTCACCTGAAACTCCGATTCCCATCCTCAGCATCGATTCAAAGAAAAATAAAAAAATAAAAAATAAAAAGGGACGCGAGTGCCCAAAAACAGCAATCACAAACAACAGCTGCGCACGGAAACATCCTCGATCGTCCGCATTAAGCTCAATTCCAGAGCCGAATCGGTCGATGGCGCCAGCTCGGAGATCTCCATGCCGTGAGAAGCAGTACACAAAACTACGACCGGCGTAGCTCCGATCCACGAGCAGGCGCTTGCGCACAGGGATGGAGGGAGACCGATCTAGCAGTGATGGAGTTCGATCGAAGAGGAGTTGCGGAATCACCTGGAAGATCGCTCCTTAGATTCGAACGCGCATCTGAAGAACCGATCGATGGAATGCCGAAGCTACCAGAGAGATCCTAGAGAGAGATTGAGGAAATGAAGACGGCTGAAATCGAAGAAACAGAGCAATTCTTCCCGTTCCTCTTTTTTTTTTTTTCCTTTTTTTTTCTTTGATCATACATGGGCCCAAGGGTGGAGCGGATCTGGGCCGAATTAGCCTGCACTCTGGGTTGAACAGCTACACAAACAGCTTCCTCGGTTTGAGTCCATTTAATTATTTAATCAAAATTTTTGAGTCAATTTATTTTTGTAAAATCTTTAATGCGGGTCGAAAGGGTTAAAAATAGACCCAATCTCACCCTAAATGCTGCAAAGCGTTTACCCGCCACAACCGGTGCATATAAGAATAGCGCAGGATCCCTCACATTTATCAACAATATATGATCCCGGGTATAATTTTTTTTTTTTTTGGTCGGAATCCCAGGTAAAATTAACTAGCCACAAGCAATGCATAAAAGAAGAAATACAAGGTTCTCTCACCATTATTGAAATATACATACACGATTATTCAGTCCCGTGCCACGTGAAAATTTCATGTAAAAATTTCGCTTCAAAAACATTTCACAAATATCATGCTTAAATATATACGTGATAAGTATAAAGCATAATTATTTATTAGTCAAGTGAAAGGACGGTGCTTAGAGAAATCATCCTTAACTTGATATTCCAAAATGATTTTGTCCAACATTTTGTTGATTTTTGTGTCATCATTGTGCAATTGCCAGTGAAAAATGAAAGAGCTTCCTGGACAGATTTACAAAAGTTGAAAATACAATTTCATGGAATTTCCAGCATATTATGGTCTCTTGCTATTTTATATGCAATAGTTTTCCTAAGCGTATTTATTTGGTTTCCATCATCGATCAATATATCGTTTGCAAGTTCATCCTGCATAAGTTCAAACAAGAACTGAAGATCTCCATATAGGGAAATTTTTTTATCCATCTTGTCATAATCATGGATGTAATTATGGATGGTATAATATACAATTACAATATGTGCTTGCTTTCGAATTGTAAATGAGAACATGTGCCTCAAAATAGAAAAACAATTCTTCAATGCCCCAAATAATCTTTCAATAACATTCTTTAGAGAAGAATACCTATAGTTGAACAATTCTCTTGCAGTTGTTGGTCGTTTCGCTATACCCCTATAATCATTTAAATGATACCGTTCACCTTTAAAATGAGTTAAAAATCCCAGAGTTGATGCATAACCAAAATCCACAACATAGTATTTGCCTATAATAAGGTATTCATACATTGGTCATAATTTGTAACTATAAATATGATCATAAAAAAAAATATTCCTTAAAGGACAAGCAAATACCTAGTGGTGGTCGAGGAAATTCCAAGCGAGGAGTCTCTAGTATTGCTGAAAGTACTCAACAATCGTTGCAGAGTCTTCCCAACCAGCATATATAAAGGTAAATTCCATATCAAATGAACAAACACACATCACATTATGAGTGGTAATGCATTTCCTATATCTAAATGAGATTTGCTTTGACACAGGTACAGAAGCATGAATATGGGTGCCATCAATAGCGCTTATATAGCTCTATCATTTTATCAAAAACTAGTATTATATAATATTATCAACAAAATAAAATTGATGGTGTAAAGGAATATATGATAATTCTATCTTGAATTAACGTTTACGGTAAGGATCCATAAAAATCTCTTATGGGACAATATTAAAGGAATGTGGTATGATAACCTATTTTGCCAATTTGAGAACTGCTTGCAGTACTTTAATGAAGTATTTGATGATAGTTTGTCATGAACGTTGGATCTCACATAAATCTCTATTTGAGTTCTTGTGACAAATCATAGATAAGAAAATCCCAATTTGTTGATCTACCTCAATATATTGACTATCTTCCAACCAATCTTTTTCTTTCATTAAATCACAAAAGTTGAGAAAGACATGTCTCTCCATTCTAAAAACTTCATATACTCTATCGGAATGCTCATAAAGAACCTCCCTTATTTAGTGCTATCCTGATAATAAGTTGTCCCTAATAGGTTATCTCATGTATAGGGACATATCCACTATAATAGTGGCCAACCATGCCATCGGTATATCAAAATTAAAATCATCAAAATCCTGCTCAATTGATTTAACTGATACTACTTGACCATTATACATGCTACGTTTACGCCCATTCATATTACCTATATCATCACACAAAATAAGAATATAAACTCATTAGATAAGGACTCCAATAGTAATCAACAATAGTGATAATGTCATCATAATTGCAACTTAAAAATATAAATAAACAAAGTCTCAAATACATAAGTCATTGAATGTGATTAAGCCAAATATAAATCTATAGCATGTTTCTTAACAACTACTTAAAGAGATTCAAAAAGTCCACATCTTCTTTCAAGTAGAGAAATGATAAAAGCCTTTCTCTAAGTAGCATTAAGGCATGCCTAGTTCACAACTTTACTATAAATATTCTGCTCCAAGTCAAGCATGCCATTTAGAATGGCAACCACAACTCCTATGAAGTAGGGGTCTATAAAAGGTGGGGCCTATGAGGTTACGGAGCCACTTGTTGACTGGGCCGTCCTAAATTTGATCATTTCTTGAATGGCTTTGTAAGTGCCATTAACACTACAATTGTTACTTTTTCTTCTTCTCTTGGAATTTGGTGTCCTATTTAACTTGTGCTTCTCATGAACTGAGGTGGTAGCACGTTAGATGTAAAAATTCCCTCATCAACGTAGTGTTCATTAGATTCCTCCTAATAAACTACCGTAGCACCACCACCATTGTCGCCACTAACACCATTATCTTCTCCTTCTGACACTACTAAGTCTTCCGTATTTCCTATTACATACTCCCTAGTAGCATATATATCACCAAACACAATACAAAGATTTGGATACTGAGGAAACCCATCATTCTTGAATTTAGCCCATTCACTATAATTCTACAAATTTCATAAAAATGACATATATAATTGAAGCTTACATCCACAATAAGAAAAAATAGACCTAAGTAAAGTGATACATTGATGTGAGAATCTTATACACTTGGATCCTCCATAACAATCGTTTTATTTACATTATCTCATCCAAATCCAAATTGTGAAAGAAGCTTCTTAAAGCTACTGTACCGCTTCTTTAGTTTATTCACCTCATTCTTCAATTTAATTACATTTGTAGAAATTAATATAGGAGAATAAAAGAGAGCGATGTAGAAATTGATAGAAGGAATGAAGAGAACGTGTAAACCGATTGAACTAATTGAACTAAGGGCTAGGATTTGATCTTCCTAGTTAAAAGTTCCCCTAATTGAGCATATGCCTATTTCAATGGCCAGGATACATTATTAATGAACGGCGACGATTAATTGTGAACTAATTGGAGTTTTCTCTCTATTTTATTTTATTTTATTTTTAATGATGTATCGACTAAAAATCATGTGTCAACATATCCAAATTAATTCACAAGTAGCTTGAGCCATAACTCTGTATTATGATTCCGCACTGGATCTAGCCACAACATTTTGCTTCTTACTCTTTTAAGATACTAGGTTTCCTCCCACAAAAGTGCAATAACCCAATGTAGACCTTTTATCTGTAGGAGACCCAGCCCAATCAGCATTTGAAAACACTTCCACTCTTCTGTGACCATGATCACCGAAGAAAAGACCACGACTTGGAGTTTTCTTCAAGTATCTTAAAATTCTGATTACAGCATCCCAATGAGAGGTATGAGAAGAAGACATAAATTGACTTACAACACTCACAGAAAAGGAAATATCGGATCGAGTGACAGTTAGATAATTCAATTTTCCAACAAGCCTTCGATACCGTTTTGGATCATTTAATAGTACATCTTTTGGGTAGAACGGCCATATCATTTCTCCTCTACTTTAAGAGTTGGGGTGCAACATCATGCAATTGTAAACTAAAGACAAACCAATTCTCGGCAAGTACATCATCTAGGTACGTTAAAAAGTTCTTTCCCCTTTTGCCAAAACATTCTAAATCAAAAAAAAAAATGTCTTTGCTCATCCAATTCGGATCCTGATTCCACGCAAGCATAATTTTGTATTTCACCAAGTCACCAACATGATAATACATGGTATTCAACAATTTATGTTCCAAACCTTGTCAAAAGTTTCCCTCTTGCAAGGCAAGTAAATGTTTCACCTTATTTTCAGCCAAGTAATACGAGATTATCCCATTGAAAACGAAAAACGGGTGAGATCTTCTCTTCTTTTCAGGAGTGCACGACCAAGAAGTAATCAAACCTCAAATGAGCACATACAAAAGATCGACAACATTGAACACTTCATAGGTGACACTTTTTATTATACAAAGAAGCCATTGTGTGTGAGAGAGAGATCTCTATTATTATGGCTCAAGGAAGCTGGCCGCAATTAGCAACCACGACGGGCTTGGATGTGCGACCGGAGGAAGACCCAACCTTCTCGATGGCCTTGACCACTTCCATTCCCTCCACCACCTTCCCAAACACCACGTGCTTCCCGTCGAGCCACTCCGTCTTCGTAGTGCATATGAAGAACTGGGACCCGTTCGTCCCTGGCCCTGCGTTGGCCATGGACAGGATCCCCGGCCCCGTGTGCTTCTTTATGAAGTTCTCATCTACAAACTTCGCTCCGTATATGGACTCCCCTCCAGTCCCATTGCCGGCGGTGAAGTCACCTCCCTTACATGAAAGATATATGAAACATTCAGAATATTCTCCAGATTTAAAAATTATTAGGTCCAAGAGGAATCGAATTCCACCAACTAAGGAAATGAATTGTTGGCAATAACCACTTTACAAGCTTCTTGTATCTCTATAGGTGCTTGGACCCTATCCCTTAGCCCGTGAGCTAACCTCATTGGCTCTCTAGGATTCATCCTAATTCACCACTCACAAAAGGAAAAGAGTTTTAAGATGGGTTGACATGCACTTTCGCGGGATGAAAGACACGGCACGATGCTCCACTAAAATTAATTTACAAAATCACTAAATTTAACCTTTGAAATATTCTAATCGAGAATTAAATATGACTTTCTCAATCCAATTTTCAACTTTGTTAATAGATCATATGAGTTTTGTTACTCAATCCCGCCAGGGCTATCTATCTCATCATCTAGTCTCCTCATATCGCGGAACGTTTATTAGTGGTACCTCGATCACTCATTTAATTCTCAAATCACATCAATTGGACAGTCTTATCATCATACTCCATAGTCAAACTTCCTTTCGATGACTTCTCTCGATCATATTTTGCTCCCAAGTCTGAGGTTATTCTTTCCCGTACGAAATCACAAGGCAAGCCATGATCTTACATTTCCACCATCTCATTGACGGGCTACGAAAATTTAGACAAATTGAAAATCACGATAATCAACGCATCCAATACGAAAATGAAAATCGAGATGTTGGAAGTAACCTGGCACATGAAGCTAGGTATGACCCGGTGGAACTTGGAGCCCTTGTAGTGGAGCGGCTTCCCTCTCCTCCCGACCCCCTTCTCGCCGGTGCAGAGCGCCCGGAAGTTCTCCGCGGTGCGCGGGGTCGTGTCCGCATACAGCTCCATCACGACCCGCCCGGCGGCCGCCCCGCCGATCGTCATGTCGAAGAAGACCTTCGGGTTCGGCATGGTCAACACGGATCAACAGGTAGAGAGTTCGAGATCGAGAGTGCTGTGGACGGATGTTCTGCGGAGGCGTGGTGGCGGAGGCGTCGATATATAGGAGCGGGGGCGGACGAAGTAGGGGGAGAATATCTGGAGGGGAGCGGGCTGGCGCGTTGGAAGCGGACGCGTGTCGAGCGCGGAATGGGCGGCGGCGGGTCCTGTCGGAAAAGCAGCTGCGGGAGATGGACGCGACCATCTCCTCGACTACAAGTGGTTGATGGACGAGGAATAAAAATCGATTGGGAGGGTGGACCCCACATTTGGGGGAATTATTATCCACTAAAGTGCGAAACGGACGTCGAGAGAATTTTCGGGAATTTTAAAATTTGTTTAGAGGGATCTTTGTAGATTTGAATTTTATTGGCAAGTATCTTCGGAGCATTTGCTAAATACCTCGGTAAAGAAAAATTGCTTCCTTCCATGCAGTCTCTTTCTAACACGTCAAAATGGTTCGTAAACATAGTGCTTAACCCATATGAATGTTAATAGGTTATGAATATATTAGTTTTATTGGTAAATGTGTCATAAATGAATTTAAACACAATATGAGTATTATATGAATTATAAATTGACTATAAATTAGTCGTATATAGGTTTACAATTAACTTAAACATAACTTATTCTTATGACTCTCTCTTCAATCTCTCTCACCTTACTTGATCTCGCACTCACCCACTTGCACTCTTATCTTAATTTGACTATGACTTTTCATAGATTAGGTTAAATTTGTATTACGTGGAAATTGATCAAAATGAATTAAATAGGTTTATTTGGGTCGGACCATTAATTAGCCGACCCACTGATTTGATAGTTTTACTTGTGTTATGCTCACAAGCAAAAAATTACTTATTCAATAGGATTAATTGAGACCATTCTATGTTTTACCGTCTCAAACGCTACATTTCTATAATTTGGTTTTCATTTAGGAACACGGATTAAAGTATGACTTTTAAAGCTTGAAAAGGTTTTAAGTTTTGGCGACAAGATCAATAATGCCTACTTGAAAAATATCGGAAGAAGAAAAAGACCTCTAATGAGCACATTTTTTCAATCGGAATTGTAAGCAAAAGCTGTCGGGATGCACATATGAGATTTAATCAGTGCATCTTGTTGTTTGGCAGAGGTGGTTGGTTCAATATTTATTATGAGTGAGTCATTCAAGTTTTTGAAGATATAACATGCTAGAGATGAACGCGGCCTACAAACAACAAATTATTTGATGGAGTGAAATTATATATATGATGAGTTGGATTTTCATAAACATCAATCAACATATCTATTTATTTATCTATCTACTTTAGAAAAGGCAAAAATTAGAGGACATCGACACTTCCATCATTATTCGATAACGTAGATTATTATTTTCTACTTTAATATGAATATCTTATTCGGATAATCCACATTCAACTTTTTCTTTTATTATTAGCATATTCCATCAACTTGAATTAATGGAAAGATGGTATTGAAAACTTTTATATAGTCTAGGACTAAATTGAACATTTAAATATAATAGCAATATTGTAATAGGTGAAAAGTAGTAGTGTGGTAACAAAAATATTCATTGAAAATTCCTCATTAAGCCACATCATCCCATTAGTGTTCCCCATCCAATCCTTTATACTACGTTTGGTAATCAAGATAAAAGTGAACTAGAAAAAAATTATGATATTCCTTTACCCAAAAATAAAATAAAATTTATTATATTCTGTGTTTTTTTTTGTGTCCAAAACAAGATAAAATCATATATAGACGTGATATAATCCAGATAAAAATATACTACAGGGGAGATAGGACAAAGGTCGATAAGATTTTTTTATATCCATGATATAAAAGATATTTATCTCAAATAATATACTTCTCAAATTAAAAAAAATTAAAAAAAAAATTAATATAAAATGTTATTTAGATTCTAATATAAAAAAGAAGATTCAAAATAACAAAAAGATAATAATGGACAATTTTGTTGTTGATTGATTTCTATTTTCAGTGATATATTCTTATTTCTTTCTATTCTATAATATATGCTCTTTTAATACATTTATATAGTATCTATATTTATTAGGATTAATACAATGAAAAATTTCAAATAAGTATACTTATGACAAATTTACCTCAAATTAATTTTGGATTGTCAAAAATCCTAAATTAGTATACATATGATAAATTTATTTCAAACTAATTATTTAGTCACCAAAAACTCACAACTGATACAAGCACGACACAATTACCCTCGGTTAGCTTCCTTCAAGTTTTACCATGAAATTACCAAATTTGATGACACCTCACAATAGCTCGGTCGACGGGGCAAGTTCACGTGGAAATTCATAACACTCTCTCCCAAAGCACTCTAATCCTTTTTCATCTTCCTCTTCATCGAGCATGCTCCTTTATTATCATCTTTGATTTCGTAATTATGCGTTGGAACTCGTTCAAGCACACAACAATCTTCCCGCTTTTGATTTCTTTTTCCAAGCTTGTTTGGCTAACTCATCCGGATCACTATATTAGGATGTTCAATGGCTTCAATTGAAAGTGATTTGAAGGTGAGCATGTCATCTTCCAACTCTATCAACTAAGTTTGTTGAAAGATGATCTGGGATTTTTCGTACTTTGAGGGAGATGTAGAGTGAACCGTATTTGTTTTCAGATTATGGCTAACTGGGGCAGGGGGAGAGTTATGAACCTTTACGTGGATTTGCCATGTCAATTAAGCTATTGTCATATGCCATCTAGTTCAATAACGATAAAATTTGACAAAAACTAATAGAGAGTACATGTGTATGTGCACTAATTTGGGGTTTTTGGTAATCCAAAATTAATTTTGAGTAAGTTTGTCATAGGTGTATAATTTAAGATTTTCCGTGATACTAATCCTATTTACTACATATTTTAGGTATTTTAGGTAAATTAGTATAGTTCGAAGGGAAAGAAATACAAAAAAAAAAAAAAGAGAGAGAGAGAGGAAAAAACATTAAAAAATAATAATTAGTAAACAAAAATGAAATAGAAGACCCCTGATTTTAACTAAACATTTTCAAACTTGAAATGGATCTTTTTAATTCACTTCATCTCCATCTTTTCCTTTGGTTCATATTGAAGCTTCACAATTCCTCCATAATTCTTTCTTCACGTTAAAGCTCCACGAAAGCATGAGAAAGTCAAAGCTTCTTCTCATCCATAACTCTCTAATCAACGTAAAAAATCCGCAAAACTAGCAAATGAGTCGAAACTCCTATTTTTCATATCTTTGTGGTTCATTTTGAAGTTTTACAAAAGTGGCAATAGATTTAATGCACCGTACTTTTTGGAATCACAAAAATGAATAACAATGTCTTCTCTCTTTGCATTTATTCTCAGTATCAAATCTTTTTAAGATGCATATCGTACAATAATTATGAATTAATTGATGAGTTATCTTCATGCATTTGAAATTTCTCTAGCACTGAATCCTGAGAAATTTTTACCATTTCCATTTGTACCTTTTCATGTTTATTTACATTGATATGTCGTTCAATATCAAACAATAGATATGACAAAGTATAAAATAGACAGCTTTGTTACTATGATTCATCATATAGTGGCTAAAATATCGCAAAATCCATAGATTTTATATTATATCTTTATCTAGTCTTATCCGATCAAAACTAGCTTTAATATATGTATAGAGTTCCTCTTTATACCCACCGTAAAAGGAACAAAACAATATGAAAGGTTTCTTGCTACTTCAAAGAGGAAATTTCTTGGCTTGACTTGCGTCTTTAGCTCCGTTGCTATTGCATCCTTCCTGAAGATTATGCCCAGTCTAAACGTGTTCGTTAAGCTAGTGCCCTAACAACCACCTAGATAGTTAAATTAGTTGCAATGGGTCAAGTGTCTTCTACGAAGTTGTGACTTTGATTTCTATTGTGAGCTAAAATTTGAATTGGTTGTCTTGCGTTACCCAATAGCGATATGCCTTGTGGGGGAAGACGTCTTGACTTCTAGCATCTCAATGGAGCTGTGGTAATAAGCTTGCTAGCTTCAAATCTTTTAGGCTGGAGTAGCTATGTGTCACGAGCTGATTGTTTGGAATCATAGCAAGTATGGCACACTTATGATAACATTCAAAGGGAGTGTCTAGACCCGATTGCTAAGACTGAGCATGGTCTTGATAAGTCCAATCTAGCATTTAACCTAGGAACCAACCTGCATTATTGGTCCTCAATTTTTGAGATGGAGAACCGTTGAATCTGGGACCGAGAACAGAATCAAACCCTATAGTTTTAGTCCAGTTCTTAGATCAACTTGCTTAGGGGTTCTAGGGACATACCCAATCCTCTAAGGAACTGGACCAGGACTTGTCAATGGCCCGGTCTGGGGTCGGTCTAGATGCTCACCCCCACGGTCGCACCGCCCCTGCTTTTCTCCCTAATACGAAAAAGAGTATCATGAGGCCCATGGGTGGGAGAATGCATGGGCAGACCTGACCCATAGTCCAGCTCAAAACCAGTCAACGTGGGCCGGGAACAAGATCTAGTCCGGCCCAGCACCACCCGCTTCGCGCCAATTTTTTTCGTTCAACAAAAAAGGACTCCCGGGTCATACCATGTTGGCCTGGTCCTGACCTCGACTCGACCCGGACAACAATGGAGCCAAGTGGAAACGACTTCCCGATCGTCAACTAAACCACCTAATTAGCAGTCAAATCACGACAGCTAAGCTTATATTTTATGTATTTAGCAGATAATCATTCCCACTCCAATGCTTCCGTCATCGCCTTGCGGCCAGCCATTGCCGGCTCAGCTAGTTCCTCCCTGTTGGGAATAACTGATCCCCGAAAACCGGATTCGACACTAAATCGAACCCCTAAATCAACGCGGAAGACGAAGCCCGGGAAAACACGCATCACCGATCGTAAAGTACACCACAGATTCGAGCGTACCTTGTTAGCCACAGATTAAACACCAACGCTGAAGAAGAGGAAGAAATTCTGGCCCTGTTCGATCCGATGGCGCCTTGAAGGGAAGAAACGCTTACTGTTTCTTGGAGAGAGAGAGCGCGCAGGAGAAAGGAAAGACGTACGTTTGTTTCCAACGGTTGTCTTCTCTCTCTCTCTCCTCCCTTTTATACCTTTCCCCTCCACGGGCCCTATTCCCGTGGGCCGGGCCCTTTTGGGCCCAACTTGAGCGGATGGGCCTTAAGCCCATCTAATAAATCCATCACTCCCTCCTGTCTCTTTCCCTCTCGCGTTGAATGTTTCCAACATTCATTTCCATGGAAACTGTCAGCGAATGAAGTGGCCAATGGGACAGAGTGAATAATGACTTTATTTAATCCCTTCCCGTCTTCGCTCCCGTTTCCGGGTAGCTCACGAAGTGACTCGAAAAGCGCTCCCTTGGCGAATGTTCACACGCCCCGGTACTTTTGTTGCGTCGGCAGAGTTCGGTGTCTGCATGACTTTGTGCTTTACGTCGATCGAGCCGCGCCACTGGGGCAGACTGATCGGCGGGTGAAGGATGAAGAAGCCCGTAGTTTCGATGCTGCAGTTTTGTTATGGGAGACTAGAGAGTAACGCTTGACTTTGCAGAAACCATTGGCAACTGTCTACACCAATGTCCTGATCAGAGCAGCCTGAGAGAGAGAGGGACAAGTAAGGCGACCCAAGGAGACTGAAAGAATTCGTTTGGCGTTTGAATAAACATGTCTGGAAATTACAGATTCTCAATGGACCAGCAGGACATAGTTCAATTGTTGATCACGAACGTCGGGAGTTTTATCCGAGACCGGTTGATCGACAAGGAGCAGAGGATACGCCAGAAGGAACAGTGTGCGGAGAGATTGGCGGCTGAGGGAGGTAGCAATGACATGGACACCGAGGTTCGGTATTCTGATCAGGCAGTGCTGGCGAATTTGGATTGGGGGATAGATGCCCTTGAAGAAGCTATCAATACCTCCAACATGGAGACGAAGCTTGCCCGGTTGGACTACGCCGAGAAGATGCTGCAAGTGTGCGCGATGTTGAATTCGCAGCAGAAGACTGCTGGAGTCCCCAATTTCTACCTCTCTGCTTGGGCGCATCTCAATCTTTCGTACTTGTGGATGCTGAGGAACGAGGATCGCGAGTCCGTACTTCATGTCATTGAGATGTTCATTGTGGACCCTTTCTTTTCGCGGATCGATTTTGCTCCAGATGTTTGGAGGGACCTGTTTCTTCCGCACATGAACTCGATCGCCGGGTGGTACACAGAGGCGAGGCACAGGCTTGTGATGGAAGCTATTCCAGATGCTTCTGACCTGTCCTTCACGGCTGATATGGACCAGTTCCTCAACGAGTCGGTCATCTTCTCGATGAGGCCTGACCAAATGGAGAAGACGCAGAAGCTCGAGCAGCTCTATCGAGAGTCCTTGGATGAGAATACAAGGCTTTATGCAAAGTACTATAGGGACTGCCTGAACTGCGACTCGAGCAGCGGAAAGAAGGCAATGCCCATGTTCCCAATCGCAGAGCCCCCAATGACTCCCTTGCATGAGTTGAGCCGTTCCATTCCAGATTACATGAAATTCGGTCCGATTCTGCCCAAGAGTGCAGGGTTCTCGCCGATCCTGAAATCAAATGATGGCGTGAGACAAGCGAGCAGGTTAGCTGTTATTCTAGTTGCTGCACTATAGCTTTGCATTTTCATTGCATTTCAGTATATATTCTTTCTGATGTCTTCCACAGATTAAGAAATGTAGCGTCCAGCATTTCCGAGGATATGGAGGAGGATGTCACCCACGAGCACCACGTAAGTCGGAACATTCTAACCGTCGCTTGATACACTCTTAAGCTCCGTCAGCTCTTTGAATTTCATTGAATTTTAATATGATTATGACTTGAATGTTGGATGCAATTCCAGGAAGAGCTAACTGACAAGAACGACAACGATTCTGAATGTGATAATGATGAGCCCTCCACAGTTTCTGAATATAAGAATCGCAGGCTAATCTCTCTTAAGAGTATGAGAATCGCTGAGGAAAGAAGCAATGGGCCCAAAGGACTTCCATATCCAGCAAAAGTTCGACGGAGTCCCAAAATGTTCTCTCCTGTCGATTCCCCCCAAACTACTTCTAAGGTTTCATCTCCAAAAGCCGACATATATGACAGAAAGGAACCGGCAGCAGTATTGCCCCTGCTTTCAGGACGCATCCGAGATTCGACAATGTCCAACTCTTTGCCTCAATCACCACGCCTCAATGATGATTTCAGTATAAACTCTGCAAAGTCAGATGGTGAAGCCATTGTATGTTTTCTTTTGCACAATCCAGACCCCCTTCAGATTTGTGTTCATGTCCTTCCTCTGGTACAAATTGAAATGATGAATTCTCACTAAAACTGGTTTTTCAAGGCAGTCGTCGCATAGAAGCTGCAGGAAAAGTGACAACAGATCACGGAGTATAAGCAATGACTATGTGAGAGGCCAAGTATTTGACAATAGGTAAGAAAGTGTTATTGGGAAGTAATAATCTGTAGATTTCTTGTGTCAATTTCTTTTACTTGATATGCAGGACCCTGACAAATACTGTTATCGAAATTAATGACTTTGGTTCTTGCTTTCCTCATACATGTTACTCTTTTGTGATTCTGCAGTTTTCATACTGAAAGTGACGATGACAATAATAGCTGCATTTCGCTCCCACTATCTGACAATCAAACTAGTCGAACAAAACCACCCAAAGATTTTGTCTGCCCAATCACAGGCCAGCTTTTCAGCGATCCAGTTACCCTTGAAACTGGTCAGACATATGAAAGAAGAGCAATTCAAGAATGGATAGAGCGGGGAAACACGACTTGTCCCATCACTCGGCAAGCTCTCTCCGCGAACACATTGCCCAAGACAAACTACGTCCTCAAAAGACTAATCACATCTTGGAAAGAACAGTATCCTGATATTGCCCAAGAGTTGTCATATGCAGAAACACCAAGAAACTCGATGAGTTCTTCCTCTATGACTGAAAACCTCGAACCTTCAAATGTGTCCAGGACATTTGACTTCCCCAGTAATACAAACTCAGATGGGTACATGAGTCTGAGGCGCAAAAGATTTACACAAGGAGTAGTATCTACATCACCGACGAGTGTCATATCTCAAGCTGCTATGGAGACAATCATAAATGGGTTAAAACCACATGTCTCGTGCCTTTGTACATCAGAGGACTTGCAAGAATGTGAGGTGGCAGTCCTGACAATTGCCAAGACCTGGAAGGAGACAAAAGGAGATCCTGCAATTCATTCATACCTGTCCAAACCTACGACTGTGAATGGGTTAGTTGAAATATTATCGGCCTCACTGAATAGGGAGGTTCTCAGATATTCAATTTACATTCTTTCGGAGCTAATACATGTTGACGAACCTATTGGAGAGACCCTCACTAGTATTGACTCTGATTTTGATTGCCTGGCTGAATTACTCAAGAATGGTCTTGCGGAGGCTGCCGTCCTCATATACCAGCTGAGGCCAGCATATGCCCAGCTTTCAGCGAACAATCTTGTACCCTCCCTTGTGCAGTTAATACTTAACAAAAGTGAAGATCTGAATGATCTCCAACTGTTAATCGAACCAAAGGACGCTGCTATAGCGATGCTTGAGCAGATTTTGATGGGAGGGGACGAAAACAGCCGGTCTGTCAATGCTCAAAGTGTTATTTCTGCAAATGGAGTTCCAGGCCTGATCAAGTACATGGACAAGGTTGAAGGAAGGCAGTCAATTATCTCCATACTACTGTGCTGTATACATGCTGATAGAACTTGCAGGAATTTGATAGCAAACAGAATCGAATTGTCTTCAGTCCTTGACCTATTTCATGCTGGAAATGACACCGTAAGAGGCATTTGCATAGAATTTCTGCTGGAACTGGTCCAAACCGACAGGTACTTTCTGCTGGAGTATACGGATCTAATTAATGTTAGCGTTCACTTGTCATGCAAGCTTCACATGTTTCAGCCTTACCATTTGAAATGCATCAAAATTCAGAAGTTTCCTCATGTGAGACGAGTGTCTTCATGTTGGCCTAAAATAATCAAAGTCTGGACTAAAGGAAAGTTCAGTTTCTAATTTGTCAAATAAAAAGTTCATAGTACCACATGTTTCATCATTGTAATGGCTCATGTACGTGGTCTGAAAAAGTTGACCCTCATGTAATAATTTCAATTTTTTGAGGCATCGGAGAACTTAGAGGAAAACATTCTATGTGGCTGCCTCTACGTTACTATCTTGAACACTTTTCTTGTCATCTTCTAGGAGAAGCATTATTAATACATGATTTTGTTGTCTCAGAAGAACAATCTCCAACCAGATATTGCAGTTGATCAAAGATGAAGGTGCATTTAGCACCATGCACACCCTCCTAGTGCATCTTCAAATGGCTCCTATGGAGCAACAACCAGCTATTGCTACACTTCTTCTTATGCTTGATCTCCTGGTTAGTACTTCTGCATCTCAAACACGGTCTGCATCAGAAATTGCACCTATTGATCGAGCTTAGAATTCACATACTCGATGATTTTTCGCTTTTCCAGGTAGAACCTAGGAACATGAGCATTTACAGGGAAGAAGCGATAGAGGCCCTGATTGAGGCACTGCAGAAGAAGGATTTTCCCAGTTCCCAGATAACAGCTTTGAATGCTCTACTATGTCTTTCTGGACGCATGACTGCCTCGGGAAAATCCTGCACTGAAGCTTGGTTGCTGAAGGTTGCAGGGTTCGATCAACCATTCAATGCTCTAATGAAGGGGGAAAGGCCAACCATGCATGAGAATGAATTGGCAGAAACAATGGTTTGAATACGTTTGTTCGGTAGTTTATGTGCATTCATATGCTCTTTCCAAAAACTCTAAAAGCTTCTCTCCTGTGTAGGAAGAGGAAGAGAAAGCCGCAAATTCTTGGGAGAGAAGAGTGGCCTTTGTCCTTTGCAACCATGAAAGGGGAGTCATTTTCAAAGCTCTAGAGGAATGCCTCAAAAGTAATTCCATTGAAATGGCAAAATCATGCCTCGTGATTGCCACATGGCTCACTTACATGCTTTCTGTTCTTCCCGATACTGGCATGAAAAATGCTGCCCGAAAGTCTTTCCTCGAAGAATTAATAAATGTGCTCCAGTCTTCTAAGAACTTAGAGGAGAAGATTTTGGCTACCTTAGCAATAAAAACTTTCATCGGCGACCCAGGTATGATCCGTTATAGTGTAGTTAATGCTCACATTTAGAATGCCGCATAAATTGACAGGTTGCTATCGAATTATCAGCGGCACTTGAAGAACTGGGAATGTACGCTAAATGCATCTACAAGATGCTGAGAAAGCTGAAGAAGCATTCAGTATTAGTTGCTGACATATTGAAGGCCTTGATGAACTTAACATCTGTGAATGCAGTAAGTGGTCCTATTCCTCTTGCAGTGTATCAATGGTTCTATATCCAAATGAGCAACTAGTGATTCCCAATATCATAATTTAGACAGAGTTATGGAGTTGCAGTGAAGTGATCGAATTGGAATCATCTGCGAATGGCGAGGTCCTCTGTTTGCTTCATTTAAAGGGGCTGCTTTTGAGCAGCCATTCTGACGGAACCATTAAGGTAAGATGCAAAGCAAACCGCTGTTTCCGACGTTTAGTATTCCTTCACGTGAAAGCAAGCACACTCCATGCTCACTCTATCATGGGACAGCTTCCATAACAGAGTCTCCTCTGATCATGTGCATTATCTTTCCCATAGGTCTGGGACGCTGGCAAGAGGGTCTTGAGATTGATCCAAGAAGTTCGCGAACACACAAAAGCTGTTACATGCCTCTACGTTCCCCCTTCTGGCGACAGACTGTACAGCGGTTCGTTGGACAAGACGATTCGGGTAAATCATCTCAGAATGCACTCTTTTCGTTCTTCTAGCTCAGACCATGGCCAATTCATAGACCTGAACTTGACCAATGGCACAAATATAAATCACAGGAAGATTATCTAGACCATTACCTTCGTTTTCTCATGCACGAAGCGGGCCTCGCACGACTAAGCAGATAAATGGGCTTTGCTTTTGTCTTATAATGCTGAAAAGGTCGCCATTCCATACTTCTTCTGCAGGTATGGGTAATCAAACCTGAAGAAATCCATTGTCTTCAAGTCCATGACGTGAAAGAGCCAGTGTATGAGCTGACCGCCAACGCACATGCCGCGTGCTTCATTTCTCAAGGAACCGGGGTTAAGGCAAGAGCAACTTTTCATACATACTCATTGGATCTGATTGGCAAGAGGACAAGGATAGTAGCCAACTCTTTATGCTGTTTCAGGTGTATAATTGGTCAGGGACTCCAAAGCATATAAACTTCAGCAACAACAAAATGGCTCGGTGCCTCGCCATGGCCGAGGGTAAGCTCTACTGTGGCTGTTCTGGATACAGCATCCAGGTACACACTAGATATCTTTGCATAGTCTAATCCTTGCAATTAACAAATTAACGGTCACAAATCTTCGAGCATGCTACAATGTCATAGGAGGTGGATTTGGGAAAGTCGACATCGGGTGTGTTCTACTCAGGGACTAGGAAGTTGCTTGGGAAGAAAACTATTCATTCCCTGCTTGTTCACGACAACCTTCTCTTCGCCGGTGGTTCATCCGTGGATGGAACGGCGGGAAAGGTATGACTTCCATTGCCCACCGTCCATTCACATAAAAATTTGACTGACAAATGAGTCAAAACTTATGTTTCTGAACTTGCGCATGGAAGGTATTCTCTCTCCCCAGCAAGGCTATCAGCGGGTCGCTCTCGACGGGGTTCGACATCCAACGGATGGCAGTGAGCAACGACTTCATATTCACAGCGACGAAATGCGGGATCATCGAGGTCTGGTTGAAAGAAAGAGTTGCGAGAGTCGCCTCCATCAAGATGGGTAGTGGAGGGAACACCGCAAAGACTACATCCCTGGCGGCGGACACGGATGGAGGCATGCTTTTTGCCGGCTCCTCAGATGGCAAGATACAGGTCTGAATTGAACTCAGAACCCAAAAACTATGATTTAAGAAACTTAAAAGAACAAAATGGGACCTCACTTAGCTCCATTGAATTCCTCCCATAATGTTCTTCCTTTCCTATTTTGCAGGTTTGGACTCTGGACTAGACACACTGCCAGCTACAGGGAGAAATATACAAACTAGGGTAGATCCAGCAGAAAAGAATAGTTTTGCATCTCAGTATTTGCTTGCCAATCATGATTTTCCTTAATGTACCAAGCTGAATCATATGTCCCTTCATATGACGTTGGTATCAGCCTGATATTGGACTGCAATCAGCCGCTTGTTAATTATTGCAGTTCATAGAAATGGTTCAAGCCTCTGGCTGGTTTTTCTCCAATTAAGGGTCCTTTGGTGAATCACTTGCTAAAAAAGCTCTGTATCGCCCGCCAAAATGATAAGTTCACAAAAAAGAATATTTCCATCATCATTGCTGTCCATAAATTTTCATTTTTTGTTGACTGATTATCTAAGTGATACATTTTAGAAAATTATGGACCGAATTCAATCGTGTATCACTTGAGAATCCGGTTTGTTCGCCGCTACGGATTTGAAAATCCGGGATATGAGCAGATTGTTAGATTAATTTTGGTTGGGGAAGCCGTGCTGGTGCATCTGCATTCGTACTCTGCAGTACGACCAGTCCGAAGAAAATTCAGTTTGGTCCGAATGTCACTGCAGGTTTCTTAATGACCAAATCCGTCCAACCGAGGCTCCTCATCGTCCGAGACCGTATCATCGGATCCGACACTAAAGAAAAGTCGAAAGACAATGTTTTGGCTTTAAAAAAAAAAAAAAAAAAGATCAAAGGCAGAGGCTTTGCACTCAGAATGAAAAGGACTTAATGTTGACAAAGGCTTTCACTGATCTTTCGATCTCAAATCGCATTTGTTCTGTACTCCTCCTCATCGTGCCCACCTCCGCCTCCAACACGCACCGTCAATCGAAAAAACGAACGGAAAGCAAAGGACGACGGAAACGGACTGCCCAGATGAAAAACAGAGAAAAACAGAGACAAGAAGAGAGAGAAAAGGGGGAGAGATTGGATCTCGCGATGGATGGAGACCGAGGACGGTGAATGAAGGGGAATCATCAGGAACATTGGATCTTGTAACATCAGTGCTCGACACTGGCGTGTCTCAGACGACCGTCGTGAGAAATTTGTAATCCAAACTCATCACCCGAATCCCTCCATCACCACCACCATCGTCATCGCCATCAACATCAACACAACACACACAAGATATAGAGAGAGAGAGAGAGAGAGGGAGGGAGGGCGAGGGCGAGGGCGAGGGCGAGGGCTTTGGAAGCACGCCGGCACGGCAACACAGAGAGGAGCGAGAGAGAGAGAGAGCGAGCGAGCGAGCGAATGGAAAAGACGGGATGCAGAGGACGTGCTTATGCTTGCGGTCGGGGAGGATTAGGGTTTCGTTCCCCTTTGAAGTTACGATTTTGCCCCCCAGTAGACTCACTTCCGGGCCGGCTCGCTCTTGGGCCGCGGCCCGTCCTTGTTCTGGGCCCGGTACGGGGAGAGCAGTCTTTTCACCAAGGCGATTGCCCAGACCTCGTCGGCGAGCTCCGTCGCGTCCCACTTCCGAATCGACGCCAGCCTCTCCCTCCCCCGACTCCTTTCTCGGATCGCCGGAGATCGAAGGGCCAACGATCCCCGATCGCGAGCCAACCGGCGCTCGATCGCCGAAGCCGCGCCGAATTCGGCCGCCGCCGCCGCGGCGGGGGTCATGGCCTCCGATTGCTTCCCTCCGTTCATCGCCGCTCAGCTCAATTACCTCGTCCACCAGTCTACTCTCGGCGTCAAGGTACGGAACTCGGTTCGGCTCCCGGACCGTCCTTACTTTTCGAGTTTTGCGGTTTCCGTTTTCGTGAGCGAGCTCCGGTGGTCGCAGGTCGAGAACGTGTGGTCCGGGAGCAAGAGCTACCCCGGAGTGCTCGATCGGTTCACTCTGTTGATTCCTTACTGCCTGGACTACATCAAGTGTAAGTCGCACCTCTAGTGCTCTGCTTTTAGATGGCGAAATTCCTGGTATCCTGCGGATGATCGGTGTCTGATCTGTTTGCTTTACGCGTTCCTCGAATGTCCGGACCGCGCATTTCGACGCAATGTCAGAAGATTTTAGGTTGTTTAGTTGAAGCGCACGCTTTTGGTATTTGTCTATCGTCTCGGCTACATTAGATTTTGGCGAGTGGAGTATCTGCCGTGTTTGCCTCGAGGCGGAAAGCTTTGTGATCTGAGATGATTCGTCGGTGTTTGTGTAGGGGATGTTCTATACAACGCGGAGTTTCCCCTTTGTCCCCCAGATGTTATATTCGCGCCAGAAGATGAACATTTTCATCCGTTTCGGCTGAGGAGCAGGGAGGGAGGAAACGAAATGGAGGGAGCCAAGAACAGCTTGTCTGATTGGAACCACAAAGACCCTACTCGGCTATGTGCTCTCATCCAAGAACTGAGGCTAGTGTTCTCTCGAATTTGATGTGTCGTGGTTTGTGGACGTGAGTATTCTAAACGGTCGAAAGTGGTTAACCGGAGAATGACTTTGCTAATTAGGGATGAGTACACGGACTATCAGAGGAGACGTGCTGGAGAGGTTGATGATGATAGGCTGACGTTCGAGATTAGCACTATTTTGTCTAGGGAGGTAAATGACTCTAGACACACTAAACTTTGACTCTTCCATTATATTATGAGAAGCAAAATGATGATGTGACTCTTATCATGAGCAGTCTTGTGACATCTAGATTGCTTGTATGCTTGAGACATTTGTTGGCACCGCATATGTGGTATTTGAACTTGACTAGTTTGCCGAAGTTTTAATCAACCTAATCTTCTCTTCCCACTTTTTAATCTATTGGTTCACTATAGGAACAGAATCTTCATGATTCTGCTTCTTAAAACCTCTCATATGCAATTGTGCCGTCCTCCAAATATGAAGTCCGGTATGACCATAGGATTCTATCTCTTGCATTGGTTGAAATGGGTAATTACCAATGACAGGGTAGGTTCTAACTAGTACATGGTTCCTACAGTGTAATTGATCAGTGGATAATAAAACTGGTCTGATAGTCGCATCAATATTGATGGTAGAAATTTGTTTGGACTTGCTTATTTACTTCTTTACTAATGAGGTGATATAACTGATGTCTCATTTTGATTGACTTCATTCCACAGTCCATCCAAGTTGTTGGACCATTCCTCATCTTCTTGTTGTGCATAACTCCCTTTTCTTTCTACAGGGAATTGAAATGCATATGAGTTCTGGACTTGATAAGGTATTTCTTGGAAGGATGTGTTCTGTATTCTCATTTAAGTTGCAGCAGTAGTGTTGATATTTGAATACCATTCAATTATATTTCTGGTTATTGTGCCTTTGAATTTTAGCGTAGCAACAGGGGGTAAAGTTTGCAGTTCCCCTGGTGGACATGAATATAAACAAAGTGGTGCATGGATGCCCTTGGCGACATCTCCAGAAAATACATTTACAGGTCTCCTCAAATTTTCTGTTGAATGTATCTTAAATTCAATGGCATGCATATGGCAATATGGGAAATTTTCATGGTGGCAGGTTGTGTATCCAGTTGGAAAAAAGTATGTATCTGCTGCCTCCGCCCCTCGTCTTAAGTTAGTATCTACTCCTGAATTGAAGGCTTTATTTTCGGTGGACGATGTCAAGCTTCCTTCATGGGTGGATGGAATGTACGTATAGCTATATGTTGCGTGGTTCATGATTCTATTTTTCTTGTAGAAAAGTACTTATTTTCAGGTGTTGCTTTCTCTTGCTTTGATTTCTCTTCCTGGAAGGTGCATGGCTGAATACCTTCCCCATCTCGAAGAATCTCTTCAAGGACAGGTCAGCTGCATTTGTTTGGCAGTTACTTGTGACTGTTGATATCTTCTCGAATGACTATTATACTTCAGAAGGTTAATACCGAATTCTTCTCAGATTATGGAAGCAGTAGCACTAATCGATATTAGGAGGCACTTTATCGAGGCATTAGCCCCTGTGTTTGGCAGACCAGTGGAAGCTGATCCGGTATGCATGATCAAATGTGTGCGTGGGCAGATATGTCAATCATTATGACTAATCCCCTAATACTCATGGCTTGTTTTCCCAGGTCTTTTGCAGAAAAGCAACGGTTCTGGTTGCCTCTGGCGTATTCACCTTTCTGGTATCACTTATATTTTGCTATGTCTTCTTTATTTTAGACTCTGATATCACACTCTGTTGCAACAAGCATGAGCTCGACACAAGAGTTGGGAGAGAGAGAGGAGCTGTTCTACAACGATGGCACAACGGAGGCTACTTCTTTCGATAGGAGTAGCTAAAGACATTGGAGGTAACAGCAGTTGAGAGAGAGAGAGAGATTCCTGCCAACCATTTTGCCGCCATCGCCGGCCTTCATGGCGATGGTGGGGGTGGCGGCAACAAGGGCAGCCCTTGCCGCCTGCTTCTTTTTCTTTTTTAGCTTATTTTTTACTTCAATCTTAATTAAAATTTGTATTAAAAATTATATTTAGACAAAAAAAGATGTCGTTTTAGCATTATGTTTTGTGTTTTAGCCATATTATCGTCATGGAAGAGAGTATAAATATTAAAAAAAATCACGTCGGCATTTTTCGTTTATCAAGTTAGAAGAAATTAACAGAATGACTTAACTGCATCAGTCTGATAAATTTTAGAATTTAATTGCATATTTTGCAAATTTTAGGATTCAACTACACTTTCGTGATAAATTTTAGGACTTTTATTGCACGTATCTTACGAAGGACACCTAATTTAAGTTGCATGTGCCCGTCCGTCATGGGGAAGAATGGTGCACGACAATATTGTTTCTTTGCCCTCCCTTTGGTTTGTCCACATCGTTTGGTTGTCCTGTTATGGAATATGCTCCCACTAGTTCTCTCTCCCACATAGTGCATATTACCTCCCACTACAACGAGAGAGATTATAAATAGCACAATTGAGTACATCAGTTTCACTCCCAACACATCAGTCTTTCTTTAATCATCTCAGTTGAAAGTAGATATAAAAGAAAAATAAAAAATAAATAGCAAAACACTTTCGCTTCTCTTTCGCATGTCGGTGCTCTTTGCTTTTGGTTTTGATTTTGTGCCATGACGTTTTCCATGTTGAAGAAAGGCATTTGAGGGAAGTTTCAAAGGCTCATCGTCGTCATCACCACCACCACCATCATGAGACGGGTGTGAGCGCTGGAAGAAGTTTCGGAGGTGGTGAAGGAAGAGGTAAGAAGAGGACGAGTAAGGTTGAGCATGTTGCAAATTTTCGATCGACCAAGCCTGGTCACAGCCCTGGTGTTGGTCACTCAATCAACGCTTGAAGCTTCTTCACTCCCTCTCTCTCTCGCTCTCTCTTTCTCTCATTGAATTTCTTCGGCCTCAAGGAGTTGGTTCTACCGCGTAATTCTTCTTCTTTGTACTTAAAAGCTCTCTCTCTCATTGAATATCTTGCAGCTTCAAGGAGTTGGTTCTACAGTGTAATTATTCTTCTTTGTATTTAAAAGCTCTCTCTCTCTCTCTCTCTCTCTCTCTGTCTCCCCCGCCCATAATTTCCGGTTGTTCGCCAATAGGTGTACATTGCTTGGAAAGGCGAGGATGATCATTTGCTCCATTGCACACTAATCAGTCCCAAAACTCTTGCATGACTTAGAAACTTTCAAATCTGCGATGAATGGCCAAAACTTGGGATAATCCTCAATCCACCATCAAGTTTTGGCAAGACCAGGATATATCGCCGGAGTTTACGTAGACGATCCAAATTATATAAGGAAACTAACAAGTAGAAGATCCTTAGAATTTATGGGAAACTGTACCTAAGGAGTTTGGTTTTAGGACGGTTTAAAATTTTATCTAGCTGAAAACTGTGATAATGACGAGAAAAAAAGAAGTCACTAATTACTCTACACAATAAAGAAGCAGCTAAAAGCGTAAATGCATAACTCATTTCAGAGTTTAGAATGATTTCAGTATCAATTATGTGCGTAACCATTATTTAGTTACAAAACAAAAGTCAATTATATAGCTTCATGAATGTAACAATGACGAGAAGAAATATTCCAGAAATTGGATTGGGTCGAAATAAATTTTTGCTTTCATACCATTCAATCTTCTTTAGAGTATAATATTTGAAATAATAACTTGAGGTATTTCATTCAAAATGTTTTGATATCCAATGCTCTAAGTCTACTACAATCAAAACTTCGAAGAGGTCCCAGGATCGAAACTCTGCAGTTGCTAACACATCTTAAGTGGGGGACCATGGTGATGGGGTCATGTACTAGTCTCCCTTGAGGTATAGGGACTCGGCCCTTCGATGTCGTTCGGGCACGACGGGCCCATGGTGGAGTCCTCGATTATCAAAAAAAAAAAAAAAAAAATAGATGAGATTCTTCTTCGAGGAAATTTAACTGGTTTCCTAGGAAAAATTAAAAGGCAGAGAAGGCATCATCTTTTTTTTTTTTTTTTTTTTTTTTATGAGGGACGGTGCCGTTAAGTAATAATTTCTCTTTGAAAATTTGTTCCAAAAGTTATTTGGTTGGCTTTATTAGGTTTTAGAGCAAATGGATGTGTTTAAGTTAGAGAACTAAAGTTGGGTCATGGTGAATCTCTTTGTTGTATGTATTAGAGATAACTTTGGCGTGCCTAGACTTGAGTAATGTGTACCTTATCCATGTCAAATTATTCAACATGATTTATCACGGGTAAGTTTCACAAATTCAACGACCGTGACGTGTGACTTCGGCTTAAAAATGAACTCCGATTAGAGAGGGAAAATCACCAATTCTATCGTTATCTATCCATCTAAAAGTTGAGGCAAACTAGTAGGAGATAGAAGTACATTCCATCATCTAGATACTCTAATACCCCAGACAGAGTGAATTTCTCAAATACAGTACACCCAAGAAAAGCGAACCAAATACAGCAGTTTCCTTCCTCGAGTGCCAACGCCAGGTTGACTTCAGCAAGAGGTCATGCGCACTAAATTTTATAATCCAAATGAGGAAAGGCTGTTACCACAGTTTTTTTTTTTTTCCAAATGAGGAAAGGCTCAGTAGTATATATTGTACGATAACACACTCATAAAAGAAAAGATCACTCAATATTATCCCTTAACTTTTGATAAATGTTCAATCTAATCTTTAGATTATATGAAAATGTTTAATGTAATCCCTACACTTAAATTAACAGAAGAATAGCATTGGATATTTTCATATAGCATATAGACTAGATCATATATTTATCAAAAATTCGGGGATCATATTGGACAAATCAAAAGTTTAGGTGACAATATTGTACGTTGGTTTAAAGTTCATGAATCACGTTTGACAAATTAAAATATTAGGGATGATATTGCATTTGCATATCGGGTTAAAGTTCATAAATCATTTGATAATTATTCCAAGTACAAATAATAACCATTACTAAAGCACAATATTGACAGAGTGAATAGTCAGGACTTTCTACGAAGCCCTTATTAATTTATCATGAACAATGCATGATCATTTGTAATTAGTATGTCATTGCAACACAGCATAGACCTATACTGATTCAGTACAGACACTCCTCTTGACTCGCTCTCGAGGTAGATCATGCATACTATACGGGGGAACACACGGTAATGGGGTCGTGCAATTTTGCTAATAAGCAAATCGACATTGGCAAGCTAATTAATCAGTAATTAGCTTATCCATGGATAAATTAACCAATCAATTCTAAATATATTATATGTATGTCAATTTAGTCCTAAACATTTCATTATTGTTAATTTAGTGATAAATTTTTGTGTGAAATTTCAATTTCTCTCTTAATCATTTTGGTACCATATAAAAATATGGTTAATATCACGAAAAATCCCAAACTGGTACACATGTGACAAGTTTACCCTAAACTAAATTTTGGGTCACGAATAATCCCAAACTACAATACTTGTCACAAATTTATCACAAACTAATTTTTAGGTCACCCAAACTCCACACCGGTACACTCATGATACATTTACCATCCATTAACTTCTTTCAAATTTTACCTAAAATTGTTAAGCTAGATGACACAAGACAAGAACTTAATTGGCATGGCAAATCCACATGATAATCCATAACAATTTGGGGTAAATTTATCATAAATATACCAACTTGAGATTTTTGCTAACCAAAAATATAATTTGGGATAAATTTGTCACAAGTAAACTAGTTTCTGATTTTTTGTGATCCAAAAAATCACAAAGCATTAGTTTGAGGTTTTTTGTAACATTAATCCATAATAATGAAAGATGAAAAGAGAAATATCGACAATTTTGGTGCACCCATTAGACAATGTATTACAGGTACGACACTGTAGCACCCAATTTACAAACTGTACCTAATATTCTTCACCAATATATATAACCAAGGGTGCACGACTTGAGAATTATTCAACACCTGGAATCTCGAAGCTGTGACCATCGGTGCACGATCTAAAATTTGAAAGATCCCCCCTAAAAATGCTTTTCGGGTCAATCGGCCCCACGTGCACTCATTGTAGTGGCAAACAAGCAGGTTTAAACTCGAGCAAGTAGCTACTTTAGTCAATCTCCGGGACATGATTGTTAATCGTGAGGGACAAAGATTCGTCTTTTTCCTCACTCGGTCTCGGAAGGTCAGTCAAACCTCGTTGGTAGGCCTCACTCCAAAGTATCATTTCCATGCCGAGATAAACCCTCGTGGCTGGAAAAAGCTAGTTGAAGCGTGCGCGGTGCTCATGAACTTTGATCCCGCATTACTGATACATGTCCTTAAAAAGGCTTGTGTATATTTCCACTAGAATTCAAGATTGACTAAAAGATTCTCAGGATTCTTGCCCTGGGACAATCCGAAGCCATCTTTACATCTAACTTGCGACAAAAAAAAATACCAGTGCATTATTCCTTCTCCTTGGAATATGAAGGTATCAGAGAGGTATCAACCATTAAATAGCTCGATATTTGGAGGTGTTGAAGGATGGAGAGAGATTATAAAATGAACGTAGACCTTATTATAGTATGGATTTGAATGCTACTGACGTGGAACCAAAGATACATTTCAATACACCTGCGGAGGATCTGGTGGGACATCGAAGATCGACTTTTCATTTGGCGCATTCCCTCGGAAATGATGATAATTTGGACAATCATTGCGCTTTTGTTCGTCAATACCTTAGTTCCTACCAACACTAAGGCTTGTTTTCCCTCCTACTTCCCTCTAAAGGTCTTTGGGACCAAAGGGTAAGTCAAAATATATCTTGGTCAGAGAATCAGTGAATCTATCTATATATCGCCGACAGCACGCAGTAACTAGACAAAGCATCACATAAGCAATTAGAAGCAAAATCCTGCAACAGCATTCATCAAAGATAAACTACATCAACCGCCAATAAAAACCATGGACACTAGCGCTCCATTCGTCCATGAAAATTACCCCGGTTAAGCCACAAGTTCTTCACAGGAGAGTTCCGATGTAACTTCAGAAAACAACTTCACTTGGTCTTTTAGGACATTTGATTTCCGGCATCTATCATTTGCCATAAAAAAACTTCCACAACAAGCCACTCTTCCTTCGAGTCACTCTCTAGTCTTTCCTTTTTCCATTACAGATCAATGGACAATAATCAATGAGGACCTTCAACTAGTAGAATTTGTATGTTACATATACACACCGGTGACATGAATGCGTGGCCATGACAAAATGGCTCAACATATACAATGAATAAAACAAGGGGAAAATTTGGAAGCATACCACAAGCTCCTACAAAAGAATACAGACAGTACGTACCTAAAGGGCACACGTTCTATTCAAACTCTCCAATAAGCAGCTTCAACATCCTACAGAAGCATTTTATCTAGCAGCACCTTGAATCATTGAGTAAGCAACATGAAGCCTAGAGGATCGAGAACTCAAAACTCTCATATCTGTGTATAAATGAGAGTATGTCTTTAGCCGAATGGTGAAGGTACAGGAGCAGGACCTGCAAGAGCATCCGATCTTTTGATGCTTCCCATACCACATATGATGCATCCAGGAGTTGATAAAGCTGAGAACTTCGCTCCACATAGATCACAGACATCGTACCCAATAGTTGAAAGACGGCTGAGAGTGGCAGCACAGAACTGAGAGGGATCTTCCAAAGGATCAATAGATTTGTTGGACAAACCCCTCTGAACGCACATGTCAATAAGACTCCTTAGCTCGTCCTGTTTGCCTGGAGGTGCTTTTGACAAGAGGAGATCAAGCATCTGCTTGGCATAAGCAAAGTTTTGAACATCCATGTTTCGTTTGATGGCAGTCCGAATGCAATTTATTCGGTGCTTTGCAAGTAGTGGCAAAGAACCCAAATGTCGGGATAGTCTGGCCATCTCATCTTTAGCACTAATTGCACTGGCACCTTGGACTTTTTGCAGGCGTCCAATTTCCTGTGGTATCAAAGTCAATAGAGGTAGATGTGGTCTGAAGAAACTCAAATAATGGGGAAAACAATTAAGCGGACTCCTTATTGATTATGACTACTTTATCCTCCCAAACTCTCTGCATTATATCAAAACAAATTTCATATCACAGAGGTGGCACTGACAATGTCACAGAAAAATGGGCTTCACTAACAAGAAAGAACCTCGTGCAATTACATATAGTAATCACTTTTCTGGGCACCGCTTACAGAATGGCAAAGTGAAATTTTACTCTGGCTGTATAATGTGAGCAGATGAGGTTCCATGAGTGGGTCTTGCTGTAGTCAAATTCTCTATATTCAGGATATGACTACTCAACTAAAATGAATGCAGCATTCTCAGAAGTGGCAGTCATACATCGAAAACCATAGAAGATTAGACCATGTCTCCACAAATATTCCTTTGTAAAATGTGCTGAAGGTTTTCAGAGCTGCAGTGTCAATATAAAAAATGTAATGATGCAAGTTTGGGCATAATAATATGGCCAAATTATGGATATCTAGAGGAAATAGAGTTCACCTATAAGAATAAGTCGTGAAATTTGCATGTTCAACAATACTGACAAAATGAACCGAAAGAGATTTTCCAGACTTAAACTGACTTGCCTTCAAAATCAAAACGAGCATTTCATTAATTTACATTAACTGACATAAAAATTACCACACACCTGTAGAAGAGTAACTGCAATTTTGTACTGAGCACAAATAGTGCCTTGTGCCTTAATATCAGCCCCACGTGACTGGTCCTTTGCAAGTGCCAGGAAGGCTTCATCAAAACAAGATAATGCATCAGCTAGCTGATTCTGCTCAAGGTGTACAAGACCAGTTTTAAAACATACTGATGCAGCAGCCCCACGTGGAACCTGTAAATGCCAACAACATAAAATTAACATGCATTCCATATGAGGAATTCATCAATCAGTTGTTGAAGCAGAGTGGGAGTTCAATGTGGCCACTGGCCAACTAATGCATAACCTCAATGTACAATCATCTAATCATATATCAAGCAAAACTTTGACAACGTTAAGATTGCAACATCATTGAAAAATGAGAATAAAACAGGATGCAGCCCCACTTTGTTGTCCATAACAAGAGAGAGATCAAATGGAGTTCTTCACAAAATTTTAAAAAGTAAAAAGAAAAAAAAGAAAGAAAGAAAGAAATACTCAATAGATCAAGGTGTTAAAGTATTTTACTTCATATAACATAGTTCCAGAATCTTGCTCTTTGCCATACTACAGCAGCAGCATTATCAAACCATAAGCATTTGTGCAGTCTAACACAACTTTCATACTATAGCAAAAGGAGAGAAGCAAAGACTAGCCCGTTACACTAGTCTAGAACTTAGAAGCCCCAAAACTACTCTTCATGGGATCCAAATAGGTGGAAATGCTTCTCAATACTCAAGAGAAGAAATCTATAGGACAATTTCACAATTCAATATACGTCTATGTAAATAATTTAAGTTCACCTGTCCAGGCCGCACGGATGCTGGTGGAGAAGCAGGATGGACAGGTTTTCCAGAATCTGTGGAAGCTGAAGCCCCAAGAACACTAAGATCAAGAGGTTGGGTTGAGATGGGGACTTGAGCCTGAGGCTGCGGTGCTACTACAGTGTGAGCAGCAGTTTGTGGTGGAACGCCACCATCAGGAAGTCCAATTGAATCAAGTGGGACAGCAGGTTGTTGAGAGGCTTGAGGGGGAACACCACCATCAGCAAGCCCTATATCAGCTGCAGATGTATTGACCTGACTAGTTGTTGCTTTTCCAGTTTCAACGCCTCTAGCAGGTTCACCCATTTTTGAGAGAGATGTCCCAGGAGGACGCAATTGAGCTGCAACCTGCAGGGACGATACGGTATTCTGGAAGAAGTCCTCAGGAATGGGTCTAGCTGTCACCCCCATTCCCGTAATGGCAGGACCAGGCTGTGCTGCTGGTGCAGATTGTGATAACACATCAGTACCAAAAATATCTGCAGGAGCAGAAACCGGACTAAAACCTGCAAGGCCAGTAACCATTCCACCAGTTGAAGAAGCAGAACGTTGTGACAAGCTCTGCCCAATATCCAATGACTTTGTCCTACTAATTGATGAAACTAAACCCTCACCTAGCTTGAATTGCTTTGTTGCCTCTTTGATCTTGTCAACATCCACGGGAGAGGCAACAGGTTTATCTCTAATTCTTATTTGCAATTTCTTTGTTTTGGACACACCTTCCTCATCGCTGCTGCTACCATCATCACCATACATTGTTTTCTTAAATTCTTCTTCAGCTTTGGCTTGTTCGTCTGCAGCAGTAGCAGTATGCATTGTAAGGGTTTCCAGACCCATCAAGGATTCAGCCTTGGAGTCGGCCTTGGCAATGCCATTAGACGTTGATTTCACCAAAGAAGTTTGTATACCATTTGGCTTACTGTCATTTCTAACAGGAATGAGAACTTTGGCCAAGCTGTCTTCCCTAACTGCCACAATATTGCCCCTTCCTTTGATTGAACCCAAATACACACCAATATGATCTGCAATTATAGATGGAATAGCACCATCATCTGTTTTCATATATGGCATAACTTCAGCCGCAAGCTCCCACTGAGGTATGTCCTTCAGATTAGTAGGGGTCTTAATTTCCCAGTTTCCACCACCCCACTCGGGTCCTTTAGGGACCATGCTCTCTGCAGCAAAATTAGCAAAAATTCCTTGTGTCCATCCTGTAGAGCGGACTCTCAAAATTCGTTCACAATATCGCCGGATTTCTGAATCGCCACCATCTTCCTCCAATTTCTGAGCAAGACGTCGCATGGCACTGGGGTTCAAGTGGCATATAAAGAGATCCAGCATACTTTCATAGTCAGATATGACTTCAAAAGTCTCTTTTGCATAGTCAAACTGACCATACCTGCATGTCAATTCTCTATTAGCAACTGAAGGCAGGCACAAGTAAATGGACCCGCAAGTACAATATTATCTCTTCAATACACCATTCTGTATGCACTTGAGGTCAAGTGTCAACAAATATTACATATGGGACCCATACACTAAAGCAGTGAAATAGACAAGATTATGTATACTTAGGCAAGGCTAGTATTGCCAACTTAAACAAATATACCATGGTATTCAACCACGCGACCCAATCAACAATATTCGCAAGCTTGAGAATAATCAATTTTCAAGGCTCCCCAAGTCAATATTCACGTTAATAACTGACATGGTGTTCGTCGAAAAATAACGCTTAAACAATACATCAGAGCTTGAAACTGCATTTCGGATATATTTTCAGAGATATTCGTGGAGAATGAAATGTGTCACCTCACATGTTAAACAGAAGCAGCAAGATCACATAGAAATTGAATTCCATGCATCTTTTTGTATAGCAGTCTAAGTATCATTTTGAATAACAAAGGATGCATGTGTGTAATATGTTTGTCATCATGCTATATGGAATATAGCTAAAAAGGAATTAACAATAACATCACCAACTCAAAACCACTCCAGACTTCTGACCAAAAAGGAAAAAAAAAAAAAAAAAAAAAAAAAAAAACCCACTCCATAGTAAAAGCCGTCCAATGTCTCACTTGTCACACTATTGGCAGTCAAGCTCAACAAGCCAGTTCTTCCAGCACCAAATCATCACTGCCCAAACAAACATTGCACAAATTTCCAGCAATGACCTCATTCATACCAATAGGATTTACAAATCCAAGCATTTAGACCAAAGAATATACAAGAAAACAATAGATTTCAACAGGAAATCCCTTATACATTACTATATTGATTTATTATAAATCTGGTGTATATGGGAGCAAATGTCGGATCAAGATAATTACAAGCAGAAACGGAAATTAACAGTACAGGTGGACTTTAAGAGTTGTAAGAATTGAAACAAATTATTAGGAATGACATGTAATGTGAACATTTCTCGAGGCAAGTGAAGTTCCCAACTAGGTACTTATGTCTACTTACTTGATACAGGCATATCCCAATTGTCGAAAACGATGGAACAAATGAGAAGTTGGAGGGCATTTGGGATAGTCTCTCGAACGCAAAAACTCATCCTTCAAGACTGATAGAGCCGTAGAAAATCGGAGGGCTTTAATTGCATATATACCCCTCAAGACCTAGACAGCCAAAACAGTAAATAAACAGGATAGGTCCTAAGATGATTGATTATGATGAAGTCTGTTGAACATGGTGAAAAGCAAACCTGTGTGAATTGTGGACCCGATTGAGAGAGTGATACAGCTAAATCCCCACAAACAGGAGGACCTCTTGCGAGGATGTTGAGTGATCGTGGAGTTATACGCAAGCTGTCAAACCTTGTTACCCAAAAAAGATATTGCATGTCAGGTTTCACTAGGATCTCATGCAAATTCATTTAGCAATAACATGTACATCTTCACTCCAGACAGTGTAGCATCAGGGTTGAGTACCTTGACGTTATTTGATATAGTATCTCAGAAAGGTCAATTTTTTGCTCAAAGTGTTGTTGCATTGTGGCAAATCCAATAAGAAGAGGTTCAAGAAGTCCAACAAGACAGCTCCTAATTTCAACTCCTTTCTTCTGTCTAGGATTTATTTCGGTAGGGGTGGCCAGCAACAGCCTATCATTCAAAGCACCTACCAAAACTGGAAAGGAAGATCATCCCGGTGTCAGAAGTACAGTGACAGTGTAAAAATCAAAAGATGAAATATAAATTTAAAAAATGCTGGAAATTTTTTAAAACATCCTAAAAATACAAAACTCAGCACCTGCATAAGGCATACTGATAGAGAGAATGGTCCTTGCTTTCCCATCCCAGCCAAGCACGCTAATTGAACTGGCTGTGGAGAACAGAAGTGCAGGCCCAACCCATAAAATAGATCTGAAGTAAGGTGAAGTTAAGAACATACAATGTTCTCATCACATCAATAACAAAATTTTCATAATCTGTACATGTGAAAAGCATGAACTCTACTGCACATGTAGCCAAGAGGAAAAAGGCTAATTGAAAAGCCTCTAAATTAGGATATTGGAGGCATTCCTTTGTCAAATCTGGTAGAACTGGTTGCCAGCACATCAAGATCAGCAGATGCTATAAGAACCCTATGCGTAGTAATTATTCCTGCAACAAAGCCTCTGAGAGTTTCCTGCCAATGCACCTGCCGAAGTCCGACTGACATCAACATTTGAATTGGCAAACGCATTTATTCAATGTCATACATAAAATTACAAAAGAAAAAGTATACTAGCACATGTCAATAGGATTATCGACATTAAACAACAATACCTAACAATCAGGACATCAAGCCAGTATGATTTAGATGAGTTCAATTAATCACATAACAGCAGATAGGATCACATCAAGAGGTAACAGCTATGTCGTTGAACCAGCAACAAGGTGGCAAAAGAAGTCAGAGGAGAGGACATGAATCCTCCACAAAACTAGAGTGCATCATTTGAAATTGATACTAAAAGAAAATTTAAACCACATTTCTATGACCACACCCTTGCAGATTCTGAAGTGAAACAATGGAGCTTTTACATCTCCTCATTCTTGAAATTAGTTCACAGATAGGGAAAGAGGAAGAGGATCAATTTTCTTACAAAGAGATTCTCATTTCCTACCGAAAGTTACAAAAAAACACATGCTATAATATGTGCACAGAAGCAGTTTCATTCCTATCAGCAGCACCTCAACACATATTCCTCAAATGTAATTTAACAATGTTCATCCAGATCCACTATCTACAGATCGCAGATTTGTCTTCCAAGTGCACACAATTCTCAGGTGCTCCTGAACAATCTAAAGCCTATATCTGCCCTCAATAAAAAGTTAATTCCAATTCTATAGCTGGTTGAAATCGGCAAAGTGTCCTCATGACTAGTATTAAGAGAAAGGTTTCCCAAATCAAACTGCAAACTACATGTGGCCAAAAAGCGAAAAAAATCACAAGCTCATGCAGGAACCAAGAGTTTACAGAAATCCTATGTTATAACATTCTAACAGACCCACAAAAGATAAAATTAACTACAATGGTGAAAATTGCTCAGATCTCTGCTCGACAAGGGGTATCTTTATGCTAGTGTCACACAGAAAATAAAAATATATCCTCATGGACATTTTCTTATATCATTTGTCAGGACTGCAGGTTGCCTGGACAAAATTAGTTAAAGGTAAAAGATAGCCCTCTTCTTATCAGGAACATTTTCATTCAAGTGGCACAAAGGGGATACCAACCCATTTGCAAAATCAATTACTGGATAAAGAGTCCAGAAGGCTTAAAACATTTCTAGTTAACATTACCTGGAGAACAATCTCATTTACTTTCAGCTTAATGGATTTTTTCCCTTCTGCTTTTGTCGATATGTAATGGCCATTTGTAGTTGAAAGGCGGGACCCTTGGACCAGCTTCGCCAAACCGATGGTGTTCCCATGTGAAGCAAACATCAAAGTTGACTCTGCACATTAATCTGGATCATGTAAAAGCATCTAACAAGATATATGAATGACAAAAGCAAATTCCACTCTTCAGGTACCTATAGGAGTCGTAAAAATTCTATCAACTTCAGTTTCAAACATGAATGGAAGAGGGCCTTGAATAGAACCAACATTAGTATCTGCAGATTCGCTTTGCTCAGCACTAGAAGCTTCCTTCTTCTGATTATCAGCTTCTAGTAAAGTTCCTCCTGGTAGTACAAATAAAGAGAGTCCAGATTTGTCGTTGTCGAGTACTGCAAACTGATTCTCATTTGGACCAACAAATGCAGCATCTAAACCTGAAAAGTTCAGAAATAAATGATCTAAGTCATTCTGTGGCTTTTATATCGATGTACATGAAGTAAAAGTGGATTTTCCTTGGAAATTGGAAAGACAAACCTTTGACCGAGCTCCCCTTACTGTTAGCAGCCTGAATATTAGTATTTTCCCAGTAAAGGAAAACTTCATTTGCAGCACCTCTGCACTCATAAACAATGAGAAAAAGATGCTGCTTCATGCTGTAGACTATGCGTGTTGGATAGTAATCCACATTCCCAGGGATCTGCAATTGAAATAACATACTGCATCAATTATAAGAGGACAAGTTTCTGGAGACATTAGCCTAAGGTGATTGACAATTCAAAACAATATTCCAGATGCCAGGGTTTTGCGTTGCATCATACCGATTTTTGAAGTTTCTTGTAGATAGAATCTGTCCCAGAACAAAGATTGTATGCCATGAGGTTTAGGTCATCTACATAAAAAGCTCGGACAGGATAGTGAAGGACTCGACTCTCTTTATTAAAGAAATTCATCTCCAAATGGAATGGCTGCCAAATGAAAATGGCTTCAGACAAAAATACAATGAAAATAGATAGAGATTGTAGAGATTGAGCATCAGAGACTGAAAAGTTACCTGGCAAACAGGAATATCTTTCAGAGGATGGCTAGCATTGGAGACAGTAACAAGGGGTAATCGAGAAATAGGAGCACTTTTTGCATGACCTTCCATGAAATGCTGCAACAACATACCAATAAGTAGTGTGAACAATCTGAAGAGAAAAATAGAGACAGGCTAGCTAATATCATAGGGTGGAAAAACACCTACTACAGAAAAACATCAAATAGCACCCACAAATCTGAAATCTTTTCCAGCATGAAAAATAATAGAAACAGTGAAACCACTTATTGCCAAAGGTAAAAATGTCATCATTTCCTGATAAAAATTCAAAGAAAGTTGAAGTTCAAGGGTTTTGTCAATATGAATTTAAAGCAATTTAACCAGCCCAGACCTGATAAGCATTTCAATGCGTTAATAGTAAACAAATTTAGAGCACATTCCTTTGGGCCTTCAAAAAATTCCCAATCCAGGCCTACTGAAAGATTGAAACCCATTGCATGGGTTACGCTCAATGAAAGTCCTTTTAAGGTTCAAATTTTTAGCTAATGCAGCCAACTGACTTCTGAACTGAAATCTGAATTAATTATGCTCCATTTATGAAAGACAGAATTAAGTACATATTCTCATTCAAACCAGGAGACACTACATCTATATTCAAAGTGCAATAACACAAAATGCAGCTCTCAGGTAAACCGTCTTAGTTAATATTGTGCTTGGGCAAATCTTATAGCGTATTTCAGATGCAAGAAGATTTATAAATTTAAAACTTCCACAACTCAACCATACCCTTATATGTAAAGAGTGATTACACAACCACATAAGACTATGTTATACAGCCCACCCATGGTTCAAAAATCTGGAAAGCAGAAAAGGACTCATGTCTCGGCTGATACTTCTTTTCATCATACTGTGTAACTTGGAGATTATATATTCAATAACTTTGAATCAGTCTTGTATTTTATTAGCAAGCTTTCCTTCTGCTATCTAATCTTATATATTAATCATGTGGTGAACGATTTTTTCAGTAAATTTCATCGAATATACAAAGGACTGGAGAAGAAAAACAAAGGCCAAGGGAGAAGACTGCAACATGCAGCCACACATTGCCAAATTAGTTAGCTGAGGTAAAAAAAAAAAAAAAACCATTAGATATATATGTGGTAAAGCACAGAAAGGTGAGACAAATAATCAACATTAGTCCACAAAAATTAAAGCAAAGAAGAAACATACGCTATAAAGAAATGCCTTCCTTGCAATATCTGAAATTGTAAGGTGATTTTGACTGGAAAAAAGATCAAAAAGAAATTAATCATTCAACAAAGATACAGAATAGCATAAATGATTTCAGCAAACAGATAAGCTCATGTAACAGGGTATAATAAAAAATGAACGCTGTGAGAATTTCTGGACTCACCCCTTCAAGTGATGCTCTTGCAATTGTGCTTGAAGTTGATGCTCGGCCAAGATTCCAGAGGAACCCAAGGAGGAAAGTTTCTCTTTCAAAACAGATGCTGCACATCACTTATGAATTATTAGTTCACATATTGGAAGCTAGAATAAAAATATTAGCCATAACCAATGAAAATATTACTTGATGACAGTAAAAAGATGATATATGATTAGATGTATTTTCAGGATGCACTAGAAGGATTTCAGGAAAGTCACTGATGATGGTCTATAATTTTACTAAAACATACAAAAGCAAATATTTCAGAATGCATGGATTGAAGATAAGTTCTCTAACCCCACAGAGGAAAAGTGTATAACAATTAGAACTAAAACTTAACAAGAAAGGGGACAGAATTCAAAGGGATTCAAGATACGTTCAATCACCCATTGGGTGGAAGAGAGGGTCATGAAACTAGAACCTAAATCTAATGCCTAGAGGTCCATGGTAATTGCCAAAAGAAGGAATTTAAACATTCAAAAGTTATCCATAAGTTAGACCAAACATTCACCAAAGAAACACATTGTCAATAAATATAGCTCATGACTATTAACTTGACTGAAATTGCTTGAAAAGCATCGACACTATAGAATATCCGAAGATGCAGCAATAAATTGAGAGAAGGATAAATCAACTTATACATAGATGAGAGTATTCAGCAGTTGTTAATAACAAAAAAATAGGTCAAATGGTACATCAAGGTAAATACTAGAAATCACCTGAAGACCCCCTAGCACTTTGGAGAACTGCAAAGAGTTGTTTCCGTCCCTCCCGAGTGTATGCAGCTCTACTTTTCGGGTTGTCAGTGCTTGCCATACTCTGTCAATGGAAAAAAATGAGATTCATTTCACAAGTCCAATCAGGATACTTTGGTAGTAATAAGTAGATGGCTGCACGTAACTGCAAAGAGAAGAGTGGCTAAATTCAATTTGGGATGCACTTCTAATGCTCTAATCCGTGGTAAGGGATACACCGTTTCTCCCCCTTGTTGAGATAAAATGTTAGGGATATCAATTGGTTCAATTGCTGCAGCCAAAATCAAGAAGACCATGAGCCAAAGCAGATCAGAATATGTGCAAGTACATGCAAGGCAGAGGAGAAACTAGACATCAGTTATTTCAGCTCCAGCACTTCAACAGTTGACAACAACATCAAAGTTGCAGAAGTCAAGAACTCATGAAGAAAATGAAAATACATCTTTGGAACACTGATTCTGTTCATAAGAAATTAGTAGCCAGGACTATGGAACACCAGTAATAATTATTTCTTATTTGGCAAAATATTTGTTATATGTTAACAATGCCACATAGATTATGGAGCTTTTACTAATGACTCCTGCAAAATAGACTGCATGTGATCATGATTATTGCTTTACTTTCCACATCCAACTGGATAATTTATAGATCGATACTGAATCATCCTATCATGCTTCAGATAAGCACTTCATTCACATAAAGAAGCAAACCAAACTCATGCTGACTTCTTATCGATGCAAATTTTATATATGGGTCAACAGCTGGAAGACTAACAATCCAAAAAGAAGCAGCTTTCACCCATGGAATGGAACATATTTTAGCAACTGGGGGGTCAAAAACCCATTATTTCAATATCCATGAGAAAAAGCCTCTTCACAACTTTCAATATCAAAAGCTGGTCAACAAGATGCAGGGAAAACAAAAATACTTAGAATACTTATCGAGCTAGCTGCCAAAAAAGCCAGTGCAAATCTTATCAACCAAGTAACAAAACACAAAGTTCAATCCACAACACAACAAGCACCATCCACCAGACTCCCATGATACGTAATAAATGCAAATTGAATTTCCAACACAAACCATCACATGGTTTCCATATTTAAGTTCTTTTACATTATCTCATATGTAAAATGTGAAATCATTGCCAGCATTTAAACATATTGGACTGAAATAAGAATTTAAAATAGAGGAGAAATCAGAGTTGCTCGCGTCAGGAAAGAACTTGACAATTTTTTTCCTTATAAGATCAAAACACTTTGCACTTCCTTGAGTATCAAATGACGGTTTCACACAAAAAGAGACGACGGGAAAAATCAGCATATTCTGCTATGGTGATGTTGTGAAATGCATGAAGAACCCATAAATCTGGAATACCTGCAGGTTCAAAAAAATTTGCTTGCATGGGTGGTCTGTTTGGATTAAGGTTCACACGTGTTTTCCAGACTTGAAGGTTCCCATCCTTTGAAAGTGTGACTAGCAGCCGCAGCATTGAAAGCCAAGCAATTGAAATAATTGGTTGAGAACCCACCTGCGTACTGGTTGCACGTAATTAGAATAATGCATCCATGGTCAGAAATTGTTACTGGGGCAATAAAATTCTTAACAGAACATTATAAACACAGTAAGAATCGCGTCACCACTAATCCAGAATGTACCACACAAATATCAATAAATTAGAAAAAAAGTACTGCAAAATTGTTATGATATCATGGACAATCCAAGCATCTTTTTTGTTTTCTTTTTGGCTTGGAGGACCCCACCGTTTAAAAATGACATCTCTATATCAAATTGCAACTAGTCCAGATCATAATAACAAGTCGTGAAGCATTATACACCAATTGCCTAGAGACGCTAACTGTACCATGACTTTTTCATCCACATTCCAAAAAAATTCCACTGGGCATATTATCCAGGATATTGACCCCCTATTAAATGCTCCAATTATCAAGATCTTCAATCTTTCCAAAAGCTAATATTTAAGGAAATGTCTCCCTTCTATTGTGATTGATCATCTGTACATAGGTGAATTCCCTTGGTGCTTCATCAATTTACCCACATAAAAGAACTACATTGATGTCATGTCTAAGGACAGAATTTTAAAATAGCAATGGATAGAGCTTTAATAATTTCATGGCAACAATTGTACTGCAAATCAATAGCTATGACCAAAAATATAACTCACATATTATTTTTTCGGGTTCGTATATAAAAGTAACTAGACCATTACCGATTCTCCACTTCTAAAGCTTGAAACATGAAGATTTAGCTACTTTTGAGATATTATAAACAAAAGATTAGCCACTGTACATAATGTACATTATGCATGTTCACCACACACATTGCAATAGGCATTTGATTCCTAGTATGTGATCATGCTTCAGAAATGCCAACTTCAGTAAATGCAGAGACCTATAATTACACTTGATTGACTGGAATTAAGACCTGCTTCACTCAATGATACGCCCACAAAAGTGATGTAAAAATCAATAAATGGAAAAGAATCAGAAGTTGAAGGTGGACCAAGGATGATTATAACATTAGTAATTCACCTTTGTGGATGACAAGAGTGAAAACAATGTTTTGATTTAGACCAGAGGTGCTCAAAAAAATTGATATCCTATGTCACAAGTTAAATAAACAGCATGGGTTCATCTATTGGCTACTTTTCTATGGACACATAGGATGCTTCTCCTTTATTGAGTCTCCAAATTAATTATCCAAACAAAACAGATACCCATGCATAGGGAGTATGAAATCTAACTTTCATACACTCGATTGATTCCTATAAAATGTAGTAGCAAAAAACCCTCCCAACCCACTCATTGAAGGGGAGAATGGATAATCCAAGCTCATTGATCATTATTTGAAACCCTATGTAGCAGCAAAAACGCCTCCCAACCCACTCTTTGAATGGGAGAATGGATAATTTAATCTCATTGATCATTATTTGAAACCCTAACTACTACCTATTTATGCTAAGTATTCTCCTTCCTCAATATAGTCCCATAATGTATTTCCCTGCAGCGAATGCATGTTAACTTATAGTCATTGTCAACAGGGTTTCTTTGAAGTCATTGTCAACATGGTTTCTTTGTTTAACTTGCAGGTTGCATGGTCTATTTAGTTTCACGGGAATCTTAAGCTCCATTGATGAAAATCAACTTAGATTCTGATTTTCTGGGACTTGCCTTGGCAATTAATTCATCAAAGTCCATGATCTGTAACAAACTAGAATAACTGGTTAGGTGATTTTACCAGTGGGTTGGGTTTGGTTGAAATATTTGAACCCAAATATGTCACTATAAAGGGCATCAGGTAAAAAGAAGAGATGTCATTAAGGAAAGAGACTTAATATACCCCCAACTGAATTGAAGCAAACCCAATCACAAACAACTCTAATTTAGATGCAATAGACAACTTTGACTATGATGATGATGACAATGGTGATGGAGAAAGGAGATGAACTCAGAACGTCCTACTTCTGTAGCAGCATACTTCAATGAAGCCACACCAACTACCAAGGAGCAAGTAGACAAGTTGACTCCCCAATGAACCAGCCCAAATAACCAAACTGGTCTAAAACACAAATAAAAATTCTGAGCCGGTATGACCAGGTTGGTTCATGTTCTCAAGCCTCCGAACTTTTCTAAACACCCCGAAGATTCAGTCTCTTCTACCTTTCACATATTTATGATACTATAGACGTGTCATTGACAAGATGAAGCCCCCTAAGCATAACAAATGACCCCAATGCATCACAAGATAACTATTAGAACTTACATTCCAATCATATTAGGTCTCTCAGTGGAGACATCCCATGCCAATAAAGTACCCCGTCTATCACCAACAAAAACCCATTCTAAAGTAGGATGAAAAGCGAAGGCACTGGTTCCAAGGAGCTTGATAGTATTATCAACTGCAATGAAAGCAAAGCCAGTTAAAGCCACACATTAAAATGTCAAAAGGACGCATAGTGGAATGAGCTCTCACGTTGTAATGTGTAATGAACAGCATATGTATGGATGTTGTAAGCTCGAATCAATCCATCTGCATAAGCTACATACTGTAGTTGGAAAAAAAAAGTAAACGTTCAGCATTAGCAGTACCCACAAAGGAAAAGGACAGAAAGTTCTTTTAACTGAAAGTAAAGAGAAAAAAGGAAGACAATATGTTACCAGGACAGGAAGGCGAGGATGGCAAGCAAGATTGACAATAGGTTTCTTCAAGTCTGTCTTTATTTTTGTTGGTGCCCTACCTCCTTCAACAGTTCCAACAACTACAAGCATGTGCCAGAAAAAACAACCTTATTAATATGGATCCATCAATAAGGCCAGAACAAAGATTTATCTGCTTTGCCAGAATCATATTATTTAAGAGCAAGTCTAAGGCTCTGTGCATGAAATGACAGTTCTGTAGCTACAATCTGGAGATTATAAAGCTCAATAAGAAAGTAGCTCAAAAATGAGCCCAGCAGATGACTGTTTGAGTGGCATTTGTGCTTTATCTTTCTTTCTATGCTTTTTTAAGGACCTTTTCCATGATATTTGAATAAGCTATTAGAGCCCAATTGGTGACGCCTTTTTCCAGGATCACAACGTAAGATCTATTCCCTAGAACCCTTTCTACTAAAGAACAAAAAGACCAAGATGATCCTTATGCAACAGCTCAAAAACATATGCAACCATATATCGATGCAGCACTGCTGAAATTTTGCTAAGGACATCTGTCGTCATCTTGTCTTGCACATTATATCCCAGATAAGAATACAGCAAACGTACTTTCAGTTTAAAAAACAACCAAAAACAATTAGCTTTCCAGTTCTGGGAAACAAATTTCTGAATCGGAGCATTACCAAAAGCCCACACAATAGAGCTACAAGATTGCATCTACTGAGCTATCCATCCAATCTAAGTAGTAGCATCTCAACTCAAGTAATGTAGTATATAGGCTTTTCAACGATATTGAATATAACTAAGTGATTGCATAATGCCAAATTTTTCTGCAGTAATTCTAAATGTAGTAGAGATATCCTGGTTATCGGTTAAATCAGATACACTCATTTTTAGTCATTTTTTCCACCAACATCAGCTCATGGCTTGATGCCCACAACTGTATTCCTTCCATCTCTTAATACCATTGGTCTAAGAACATCTTCCTTTCTAGGTAAGTAAATTGAAGATGAGAGAGGACAGAGGTGTAAGTGTGCTTATTGGCAGAGGCCCACTCAAGCATAATGCATGATGTACTTTACTATTCTGGAAGTGTGCATAATGCATGCCTAACAAGGCTCTTCTTTTATTTCTTCAGCTCATCCTTGCTTATCTTTCAGAATATTTCTCTCTTCCAATTTTCAATACCTGCCACTTTATTCTCCACTTGCTATATACACCCGTCAAGCCATCATGACGGAGAAAACCTACCAATAGACTTAAAGCCTTCCATATTGCCTCACAAACCAAAGCATAAACATTTATTAGTGTTTTATAGCTAAGATCTGGTCAGAGTTTTATGCTCCTACAATATGAACTGGATCATGGCAGGTTATAGATTAAGCTTGGCAGAGTATAATAGGCCCCTTTAGTAAAACAGTTCGACTTTCTTGTACCTTTCTTCATAATTTGGGCCATGGCTCTTGAGAGGAAAGAGTTCCCCATTAAGATATTAACAGATAGGTGGGTGATAACTTTGTGCTCTTGGAATATTGTAAGATCTCTGAGTTTCTCTAACCCTTGAGTTCTGTTTATATTAAAATGCTTCAATAAATACAGCAGACTCTCAGTTTCTTTCTAGCTCAGAGGTTCTTTTGTATATAGATTTACATCCCTTATTTCCTCAAAACGAATCCTTTACCTTCTAATAGAAAATATACTCTAAAAAAGTGTGTGTGCGAATTATATAGTATACATGCATGTGTGTATTGGCGCCCCCCGGGGGGGGGAGAGAACAAAACAAATGCATAGGAGAAAAAGCATAAGATGTAAAAACTAAACATTTCATAATGGATCAATAACTAAATCAAATGAAGAGATCAACTAACCTGTCACACTCATCCTTCGATGAAAACCAAAAAACACAACGGGTTGCAGAGGGGTCAAAGCAAGATGGACTTCTGTGTCAATGGAAATCTGCTCCATCCTCTTTTCAGGTGAATGTAACACACAGGTCTGTTCGGAGTCAAAATCACAAGATCGAATTGTGCAGTCCTGTGAAGGGAATGAATAAGAGCAGTGAGGTGAAAAGAAGCACAAGTGAAACAACACCCACCCAAAAAAAAAAAGGAAAACTGCTTCAGATAGGTATCTAATACACGAAGAAGAGAATCAAACAAATAAGACTGCAGCATGATTTAGAGATGGAAGATTACCACGAGTAATGTAAATTTACAATGACTAACTCAATGAGCACTGAAAGAGAAGAGGCAGGGTTTCCTCTCAATAACTCATGCTTGTCCATGAGTGAAAAGGAAAGGAAAAAAATCAGTAAAGCAGATACATTTGGTATATAGTAAATGTCAATAGCTATCTACTTGTTTCCTTCATGAAAACTGAAACAGATACGCTAGTGTAGATCATTCTATTGGATTTAGTTTACAATAAGAAGGAACACAGCAGATCTAGATTCTAGAGATGATAGTCAAAGCAGTGGTCATCAAATTGTGTCCCTCATTGGGGTCACAAAAGTATCACTCACTTCCATCCAGCTGGAAAATGGTAATTAACTGCAAAAATTTCCTCACTATGAAAATCATGCACTCCTATTTATCATGTGAACTTTACAAGTATGTGCATCTGCATCCATGCATAAGTTTGTGCGACGTGTGCAACTGTTACATATCGACCATGAAAGAAAGGATCCTATACCTATATGCTCAAGTTATGATACCACCAGCCTAAAACATCAAATAGACCATGCAAGGACAGTAACGCAGAAACATCCCAGGAACATACCGTCATCTTCATTTAGCAACTTAAAATCCTATATGCAGAAAGCCATCAAGAAACTGACCTCAAGGATAGCAATTACAGCATGCCCACTAGTGGGACTATACTGCATCCGAACAACAGGAGAACCGATATCAATTGACGAAATCTTGCTTCCAGTAACTGCATCAAATTCTGGTTGACACAAAAAAAAATTAAAAGTTATCATTTTCACCACCGGCAAACAACATGCAGAGAAAAGATTATAGGAAATACAGACATTTTCCCAAACTGGGCAAAAGGAAAGTATTATGACATGTAAAAAATTCTGGGTCAAAAAAGAGAAAAATGAATGTAGATGATTATTGACATGGCAGGCATCATGAAGCTAACTGATGTCTTTGTCTGATCAATGGAAGTTTTGCCACTTCTTCCAGAATCAAGGGAGTTCTGAAACATTGTAACTTCTAAGCACTAATTTTTTTTAAATGAGCCCAATGTGCCAAACTTGTCTAGTATGTGGTATTATTTACACATCTGATCTAGCATTGCACTCGATAGGAAATCTACCCAAGAAAAACTCTTTAAGCCAGACTTGAGTTAGCGAGTAGGTTAGGCATTTGAGTAGCAACCATCCTTGGGTAAAACCGTATTTTGCCTCAAATTCTCTCTATTTTTATTCATATCCATACAAGAAACTTTACAAACTTGGCTATCTTTATAGAAATGAGAAATTTCATCTTCTTCACAACAACAAACCTGACTAATACCGCAATCAAATGACTCCCAAACTACTTCAAACCAAACATTTGAAACATAACGCAAAACAAAGCCGTTGAAGCAGAGACAAGAAAAATCACGAGAGCGGCATTTACCGACAACATGGGTTCCGATAGCCGCGGCGACAATCGCCTGATGGGGATGGAACGCCGCCGCGTGAGGCTGCGAGGGCTTGAGGCCTCTCCCTATGTGCCTCAGATCCAGATGCTGCACCGTCGACCACTCCATCTCCTACTCACCTGAAACTCCGATTCCCATCCTCAGCATCGATTCAAAGAAAAATAAAAAAGGGACGCGAGTGCCCAAAAACAGCAATCACGAACAACAGCTGCGCACGGAAACATCCTCGATCGTCCGCATTAAGCTCAATTCCAGAGCCGAATCGGTCGATGGCGCCAGCTCGGAGAGGAGTTGCGGAATTACCTGGAAGACATTTAGCACAGAGACAGGAAACCAGGGGACCAACAAATGGACTCTCAGGTGCTGCTGCTCGTTTCAATCGGATTCTGAGAATGTTGCCTGTAATGTCAAAAAAATAGATACGTCAAATATAATCACCAGAAGACATTTAGCACAGAGACAGGAAACCAGGGGACCAGGAAACCAAGAAGCAAGCACGACCAAGCATTATCATAAAGCATTGGTCGCAATAAGACAAGTTTTCTAGTTCTTTCCACTTGAAAGAACCGACACATTCAGGTCCAATCAATCCACTCACCCTCCCCCAACCAGCAGAAAAAACAATATAGGCAGAGGTAGATAACATTATTTCTACCTGTTGCTAGTTGACATCTAAAAAGGCTAGCATCAGCAGCCAATATGACAATTTTTCGGCACCATCAAATCCGATCTATAATAAACCAATTTCGGAAATCTATACAAGGATGCCAAACCAGTACAAATAAACAGACAAGATTGAGTGTGCTCGTCAATCTCAGGAAATAACTTGGAGAATACATGAAACAGATGTCGCCATTTAAAACAAGCCATACACCCAGTTTATTGTTAATCATTAGCAGGATTAAAGATTAGATGCACGATAAGACATCTCACAAAACGGTTTTAGTGTTTTTTTTGGGTCATAAGTTTTAGTCCAAATCACTGAAATTAACCCAACAAAAGAATAGGTGCAAGTCCGCATATTTCGCATATTTGAATAGGTGCAAGTCCGCATATTTCGCATATTTCGTAGGTGCATCAAACTATTTAGTATTTAAGTTCAAATTACTCGTGCAACAAATACCAAACAAAGGCACCAGGCAGGAACTACAATCTTTAAATCTTTACAAGAATGGCACCCAAGCTGGGTACGTCAGAAAGCATTGCCTCACTAAACACTAAACACAGAATATGGACAAAGTTTGCTCCTTTCACTTCTTGCCCCCATCATGTACAAAACAGAGAACCCATAATTACAAGATCTGGGTAACCAGCATCTATCACTACACGCAACACAACCTTCCACCTGGCGTCTATCACTACGCACAACACAACCTTCGGGGTCCAGTCCGATTCAAGATCCAAACAAACCTCACATCACATGTACAAATCGCTACACAGACCCCCGCCAATCAAACCTTCGGAGTCCAGTCCGATTCAAGATCCAGACAAACCTCACATCACATGTACAAATCGCTACACAGACCCCGCCAATCACGGCCGGAGCAAAACCCAAGGCCGTAGACAAAACCGAGAAATTGCGAGACAAAACCGAGAAGTTTGCTCAACCAACCTTAAGAGACCCCATCAAAGTCTCCCTCAGCGTCCCTCTCTTCACGCATCCCTCGCGAGGCGTGTAGGGAAAGCAACGAGACATCGTTCCAAAAGACTTCGCCTTTCGCCCACACGAGAGAGGATCGCGAGGCACGCGGTCGGATCGAAACCCCGATTCGAATCGGAGAGGAGGAGTAGAGGACGGAATCCCGCCTGCAAGCGCGCGCGCTACGGAAGGAGGACGATGGAGAAGACGAGAACGCGCGAGAGAGGAAGAAGAAAACCCTAGCCCCCAACAGATTCTGATATCTGTACAGCCTTTTGCTGGGAGCAGGGGGCTGTGATGTACCGATAATGCCCTTTTGTCGTGGTTCCGTCTCGGCTTAGTCTTCCCCACCGGCGCCGCCGGGTCGGGCCTTACGTTGGGCCTTACGTTGGGCCTGACGATTTCTTAGTTGGGCCCGCCCATTATCAGAGATTATTAATGCCTCTAAATATCCTTGACCGATCGAAGTGGACAAGTGGAACTCCATTCCGCGAAGAGATTACTCGTCCAGACTCTCCAAATTAATCCTTCCAGCTGATTGATTAGGCTTACGCGAGTCTAGTGGGTTTTCAGGCTCATGACCACCTCTCATTATTGGAAAAGTTCCAAAGGATGAGGTTAGATTAAAATGTCGTGACTGATTTCGACTCTTGTTCGAATATAAGGTCATTGAAAAATCGAATCTAATTGCTTAAATTAACAAAATAAATGCGGTGCTCTTTTGATCTCTCATAATCTCAAGCATAGGTGTACTTACTCGTATAGGTTTTTCTTTTATATTCTTAATTTGCACCATGTAATTTAGCCATATGTTATTGACCAGAAAAAAAAAAAAAACTATATGTTGCTTTAGCATTTAGATAATTGTATAAATGATTCCTTAATTTTAGATCAATGTGTAATGTGTTCATGAATTTTTAATTTGTTCAATGCATGTTATTGAATTTTAAACTAATATGCATTGTCAGTTGTAGATTTTTATTTTATTTAATAGGTCCACAAACTTTAGCATATATTTAATCTACTTCCTGTATTATATAAACACATTCAATATTATCTCTTAATTTGAATTAATGAAAGGATGTCATTAAACATTTTTACTTTTGGAGTAAATTGAATATGCACCGAAAGTTTATAGACTACATCATATAAATTAGATTTTTAAAGACGACATTGCATGATGTGCCAATATTTATAAATTATATTAAACAAATGAAATTTTGAAAATTTGTATTTTCATCAAAATTTTTTTATGTAACTTTCCTTTCCTAATAAACCGTGAATTCAATGATTGGTGAATAGAATCCTTCTATGGGGCAGACTCTTCAGAAAAAAAAAAATTGATTCTTTATTTCCAAAATCGTTTAACGAAAATTTTCCCTAGAATCAAATCAATAGAATCAAAAAAAAAAAAGTTAGATTCTTTTCCTTCGAGAATCAAAATCAAGAACTCTTCCCTTCCGCCATCATTGCGTCGTCCTCCACCACCGCCGCCACCGTCCGTCGTCCACCATCCATTGTCCTTTTTGGCCGCCCCACCGTTCGTCGCCGCCAACCGCTAGGCTCAAACTAGAGGTTCGAGGTTCGACGAGGTTGAGCCTCGGAGGCAAGCCCACCGAGACCGGGCCCGGCCCGCCCGGCCACCAAGGCTCGACCTCCCGGAGGCTATTTGGCGAGGCTCGGCCACCGACGAGGGTTGATGATCTTTCCCGGTGAGGTTGCGCGCGATCTTCGTCTGGCCGAGTCGCCAATCCGACGACTAGCCACAAGAAAGAAAAAAGAAGATGAGTAAAGAAAAAAAAAGAAAAAAAAAGGAAAAAAAGTGAAAAATTTATTAAAAAAAAAAAATTAATTTGAAATAGAATTAATAAATTTATCAACGTAATTTTATTTCAAAATTAGAAATTTTAAATTTTTAGAAAAGATATTTAGAATCCGTTCGCGAGAACAAAATAAAATAAATCATTTATGACTATAATCACTCCTAAAAATAGAATGCTCCCGCTGCCCTTCCCCGCCGCTTCGCCATTACTCTTGCACTGAAAAGTTCCCTCCCGGTTCCGGAATTCGGACGATGACGACGAGGTCGATCAGAGGAGCCGCCGCTTTGACCCGCGCCGCCGCGGCCGGCGGAGCAGCCGCCGCGGGCGCGTCCCAGCACCGCCTCCTTCGAGCCGCGCTCCGCGATCTCCGGGCGGGCACGAGCTCCCCGTGGCTCTCCGAGGTACTGACCGGCCGGCGCTGGCCGTCGATCCCCTCCGCGTCCAATGGCGCCGCGGGGGCCAGGCTCGTGTCCTCCGCCGCCGCCGCGGCGACGTCTCCGGCTCGGGAAGAGGGCTCGCGAGGGGCGAGGTTTCTCCCCGGTGACGTCGTCCTTTACCAGTACGAGGCTTGCCCTTTCTGCAACAAAGTTAAAGGTTAGCTACCGGGCTTTCTCTAGAATCTCTTAAGAAGCTAGAATAGTTCAGCGAGGGAAGCGCTTCGCCGTTTCGGTACGTGCTGCTTCTTGTTTGCGTGGGAAGTAATCGGTGTTCTTTGGCCCTCGAAGGCTGAGCATGCGAAGTTTTGCTGTAAGAGATTCAGTCTAGTGGTGTGTATGCACTGAGAGAGGCATCTTGGGGATGTACGCTTTGGCTGATCCCTCTCTCTGGTTCGAATCAGAGTGTCCTCCAGATTTTGTTCGCTCACAGTGGTTTCTTTGTATTTGTAGCATTCCTTTTTTCCTCTTATCATCACAAAGGGAAGTTGAGGCTTGGGGAAATGTAAAATGATAACAATGAAGTTAATCGGATCGCATTGGACACCGTAACCAGTATCTACAGAATATGTAGGAAGATAGTTCTTGGCCAGGAAAACCAAACTAAAGTGAGAGAATTTAAAATGCTGAAGTGTGGCTTCACTTGTGCTGCTGGTATTACGGCATCTCTCATGATTGTTAGTACGTCAGTCGTTGTCCATTATTAATCTTGCATGTGGGTATCATTAATTTCATTATGATGTTGTTTGATTTTCTTTTCTTTTCCTTCAGCATTCTTGGATTACTACAAAATACCGTACAAAGTTGTGGAGGTCAACCCCATCAGCAAGAAAGAGATCAAATGGTCTGATTACAAGAAGGTGCCTATACTGATGGTAGATGAAAATCCGATGAATGACTCTTCAGGTTGTTGGTCATTCCCCTTATCCTTTTTATCTCATGCTTGTTCTTTCATGTTGATGCGATTAATGATATCTAACTTTGGAGTATTCAAGCCTATTCTGCCGAACACGCAAGTTTTTGAAGGTCTTTTGATTTTCAGTCACACTCTGCAATGACCGATTTTGGTGTGTGCAGCTATCATTGATCAGTTGTTCAGAAAAATTCATCCTGATGACTTGGCAGAAAATGAGGAGGAGAGGAAGTGGCGTGGGTACAATTAACTTCTCTGCCATTTTCTTTTTGTTTCTGGGGTTTCTGTGACTTCATTTCCTTTCATCCAAGCTATCTTAGACATCTCCTGTTATGTTTCACACAATGTCACTGACTCACCATTGGTGTGTAATACAACTGGATGTAGGTGGGTCGATAATCATTTGGTTCATGTTTTATCACCAAATATATACAGAACTCCTTCAGAAGCCCTTGAGTCATTCTACTATATTACTACCCATGGTAAGGACAACATATGCATTGGTGTTCCTGAGTTGTTTTTGGCAACATACCTGTGTCTTTTTTTCCTTTTTTTTTTGGAATTTTTACCCCATTTAGTTGCTAACTGTTGATAGCTTGTTCCAATTCCAACAAAAAGAAGCAATTAGCATGGAAATATTTGCTGGCACTGTTACTTTAATACTTAGCTGTACTTTCTATTGCTTTACAAGTGAAAGAGCTGTCTACAAGCTGTGCGAAAGCATTGTGCATTTTACCGGTAGCTAGCAAGTAGACAATGGAAGCTCAACCTATGGATGTGCTTAAGCATCTATTTTTCGAAAGAGCATGATCATCATTGATCATTGTTTACCTTTACTGAGACATGAGCAGTGAGGCTAAGCTAGGTGTGTTGTTATGCTTTAGTTCACAGTAGTTGACTTGGCAGTGCCCTTTTTCTGGAAAGGTTTATTTTGGTATAGCAGCAAGAGTTGACAATGAGTCAAGCTGTTTGTTTAAGGAAAAAGCAAGTAAACTCTGGTCAACCCCATAGGGAGCTTGGTCCACCAGCTCAAGTTTTCATGTATTTCCGCAGTGATATGGTATCACACTTGTTGTCTATTGTAGGACATCAATTCTAAAGCATCCTTAATTCTTAGATCATAGCTGTTTTGAGCATAGTAGGGTTTTGAATCCAGAAACCATCTTTTATTCCCAGATCATAGCTGTTTTGAGCACAACCAGAGCTTTCTGCGAATCTGTGAAGTTTCTTTTTTTGAAGATAAACGAGTTTAGATTTTCTGAATGCCCACATCTTTTGACACATACAACCCAGTAAAATGCGTAGACAATTATGATACTAAGAGTTATACACTGTGGCAAAAGTTTGCAACTGATTCATGATATAACATTAGACATGCAAAGGCACCACAAAGACTCAATCAACATCCATGTGGTCTTCCTTCCATCATGTGACTGATCTGACCTTTTGTGGTTGGGCTAATGTTGCTGTTGATCGTGATCTTTTATTTCTTTTAATCATGTTTAGTACTAGACTCACTGTAATTCATTGTTCGGCTAGGGTTTGGCTCTAGGACCTGTAGTTGAAGTGCACTAGTTTTCATATTCTTAAGTCTTTGCTAAGCGCTTAGAGGATCCAATATCTATACTCTAGTTTCATCTATTTCTAGTGTATTCTAAGCTTTTATGAGATCCATACTCTACTTTCATCCCTTTCTATTGTTGCCTGTTTTAGTTTGTCAATTCTTTTTCTCTCTGATCTTGTGAATTTATTGTGTACTATAGTTTCAATAAATACTAGTTTGATTTGCACAATTTCTTTTGGTGATGTTTTTTATTCTAAACAAACAGTTTAGAGTGCACCTTTTCTGTACTCCTCGGTGTATTTCTCCTGCTAATTGTGATGAATATCTACTTATTGAGTACCATACTTGCTCTATGTACTTCAATGAATTATGATTATAGTATGATGAGGATCCACAATTATAGGCAACTTCAGCTTCATGGAGAGGTTAATTGCCAAGTACAGCGGAGCTGCAGCTATGTATATGGTGTCGAAGAAGTTGAAGAAGAGACACAACATTACAGATGAACGCGCAGCCTTGTATGAAGCTGCTGAAACATGGGTGGATGCTCTTAAAGGGAGGCCATTTTGTGGTAAGCTCAATCGGTTCTGCTCATTGGTTGGTCAGAAGCAGTGAGAAGAATGCTGCAAGACTTGACTCTCTTTTCTGGTTGTTATCTGCAACAGGTGGCGCAGAGCCTAATTTAGCTGATCTCGCTGTTTTTGGCGTGCTGAGGCCGATCCGGCACCTCCAATCTGGGAAAGATATGGTTGAGCATACTCGAATAGGTGAATGGTATGACAGAATGCAGCATGCCGTGGGGAATTCTACGAGAGCAATGACTCAGTCGTGACAGGAGTCTAGGGAAAAAATTTAGAGCAAGGCGGATGTTGTTGTCGAGTCGGCAATGCCCTGAGTCTCATAAGAAACACCCCCCTTCTTTTTTTCTGTCGGCATTTTGAGGCATATCTGCTGTTCTTATAGCATTGATAGAGTACCGTGTCAATAAGTTGTTTTCGCCAATTTGACGCGCACTTCAATGAATTGTATGCACTTATAAGCCGGTAATAAAATCTGCAAGCGGTGGTTAGTGTTCTACGAATGAATGTGACCTGATGCTTGTTTTGCGGTCTATGCTCCGAGGCTCGCCCTCTGCTGCTGCTTGACCCTGGAGAAGCTTTCTAAGCATCACAGAAGTCGGCACGGCATGTGTTGAGACATTGAAGTCGAACCCTGGCCGATAAAATGATAGCAGAGTCTCTGCATCTTCTAACCGAGTTGTTCGGGATTTTGACCCTTGACTGGATCCTTTGGTAAGTTCCTCAACAGTCAACAGGCCAGCCAACTCCAGGGATCATTGACATTCAATTTTCTGCTTTTTCTGCACCTAATAAAATGATAATATATTAAAATGCCTCAAATTGTCATGAGCGAAGGTACTTATATTTAGGGCCCATTGGAAAAATGCAATGGGCTAGAGGAGTTTTTTGAAATGCTTTGGTGTTTGGCAAATTATAACTTTAAAGTGTATTGAAAAGTGACTTTGGCGTAAATATTATTTGGTAAATTAAATATTGTTTGGTAAATTCTATATTTACAAAGGGCTTTTATTAATTTAAAAAAAAATTAAAATCAAATCTAATGAAGCATTGTCATCGTCGACAATTGAAACATTGTCAACCGGATCTAGCTATCAACGAGGTAGCCTAAGGTTGCGACTTCAAGTGCCGTTGCCTGGGTCACACGAACCTAGGCAGCAACACCTAAGGTTGTGAACCCATTTGACAAAGCTGTACGAACCCAAGTGACGCCGCTTGAGATCGCGTAGACTCAAGCAATGACGCCCGAGGTCACGGCATCATGCAACCTCCGATGAGGCTGTCCAGTGGTTAGATTTGGTTGTCGGCGATTGGTTGGTCTCTGGTAGCCTCGCTTGAGGTCGGCCTCCACTAGATATAGCCTTTGGCAGCCTCGCCTAAGGTTGGCCTTCTAGATCTAGCCTCCATAAGATGAACAATTGCACCAAAAAAAAAAAAGTTAGCAAATGAGCAATAAGAGTGGACTTGTATTCCCAAAATGTCGAAAGTTCAAAGTAGATGCAAAATTTTTTTGGACTTTCAACATTTCCAATACTGACATTTAGTTAGTACTTCCAAAAATGCTTGCCAAATGCCTAATAATTTCCTCAAGGGATGTTGAGAGCTTAAAATCCCTTGGGAAAATTGAACCAAATGGGACTTTGGTGATTATACTTGATAGTTGTAATTCTCCAATAAGTTTTGACAAATGACAAATTAGAATCGCCCCTTCACATCTAGCAATTTTAGTCTCGCATGGTTGAATATTTTCACATAGCAAATTTCAATGAAAGATTATAAAAATCTGAATTTAGTGCAATTCTTTTTTGTTTTTTTCTCTTCGAACTTGCTTTCATGATTGCAATACTCTTTAACGGAAAGCTTTATTAGGGTGCATTTGATAACTTTTCTATTTCTAAGAAAAATTTTTTTGTTTAGAAATAATTTTATTCATTTTTGTTATGAGAACAAAAAAATAATTTTTTTTTTACCTTTTATTTTTGTTCCATATATATTCGTTAGCTAACTTTTCCATTCCAGCAAAATAGAATAATTAGCTGACAATTTCTATTATTTTTTTTGTTTTGTTTTGAGAAACAAAAGAACATAAAGATAAAAAATCAAGATAATTACAAAACATATCCTCAATGGTAATTATCTTCAAAATTTTAGTTTTTATATTTATGGTCCATAATTTTTTACAAAAATTAGTAAAATTATTGCATTTTTAGCATATCCAACATTTGAAGATTTTTGTTACTTACTATTGTGGATTTACATGAATCGGATTAGCTGATTTTGTTCTAGTGTTGTTTTAGTTCCGATTCCTAAAATTGAAATTGGTGTCTTGATGGTTCGATTTTTGAAGATTGACTAGACCAAACCAACTAAGTATATTTTATTATTTTATTATTTCTTCAAAAAAATTAATAAAATGTGAGTTAAATGCTATCTTGATTCGGTTCCAAATAATGAGAAAAGGTTTAATGGAGAAAAAGTAGTAGGAAAAAATAAGTGATTAATTTCATTGTATTGGATTGGAACTAAACTCCTGATTTAATCGGCAAACTTAAGATCGTGTCCACGCCCTCCCCCACCGCCACCCCGGAACCCCGAAATTCCCAATCTTGACCTTGAACTTGACCTCACGGAGCAACCGCTCCACCAACGCGGGCTCACCATAACTCGGCGTGCGCCGGGCTCCACCCGATCTCTCCTCTCCCCCCAGAACGAACCCCTCCCTCTTTCTCTCTCCTCTCGTGTCCGCGTTCCTAAGGTAGCGTTTGCAAACGTTGTTTCTTGGTTTTAAAAATCTTTTGTTCCCCCAAAAAAAAAAGTGTTTACATTAACAATTTTCAACAAAACAACGCCACTTTATTTTTTTTTGTTCTAAATAAAAAAAGCCCGGAATGGTTTGGTAAATTTGGATAATTTTTTATTTCTTTTTTTTTTCTATTTTTTTTTTATTTTTCCTTTTTTCTTTTTCATTTTCTTTTTTTCTTTTCTTGCCGCGACCACCGCAACCTTGCCCGATCGGCCGCCACCGCCGCCGCCCGCGGCGGGGGCGCGCGGCCGCCGGCCACCGCCGCCGCGACGCCGACTCGCCAGATCCGGCGAGGCCGAGGCCGCCCGCCGCGCCGCGCGCCGCTCGGCCTCGTCGGATCGGGCGAGATCGAGATCTCCCGGCCGGCGCGAGGTCGGCCTCGCCCGGCTACGGCGCCTCGGCCTCGCCCGCCGGGAGGGGGCGGCCGAGCCTCGGCTTCTTGGGCGCCGGGGGTGAGCCTCGCCGTGGTGGTGGGCGAGTGCCGCGGCGGCTCGGCGGGCGGGCGGCGGCGATCGGCGGCCGGAGGCGGCGGCAATCCGTCGGCAAATTAAAAAATGAAAATACAAAAAAGAAAAATAAGAGAAAAAAACGAAAAAAAATTTTGTGTATCAAACGTTCTTTTACTCAAAAATTGTTTCCCTGAGCGAAAATAGAAAAGAACCATTTCTGAAAAAAAAAACTCTTCCCCGTTTGCGTTTGCATTTTTGCGCGGCCTAAAACCGGAATCATCTTTCCTCCTCCTCCATCTTTTAAAAAAAAAAAAAAAGAAATCCAATCCAATCTCTCTCCCCCTCGTCATGCACCAAGGCGAATCATCCATCCCCATCGACCACTACCCTCACCTCCCGCCAACCCTAACCCCCCCTCATTGCGACTACACCGCCGCCGGAAAATTGACTCCTACTGATATTCAATTTTTGAATACCTCTTGCAGGGCAGAGGCCATGGACTTCAAAGATTGGTGTGAAAGTGAGTGTGTGAGGCTTATTGGGATTAAAGGTACTTCCCCACACTTTTCTACAGTATTCCTTTAAAGTTTAATTTGGTCATTCTGTGGACCATTCATAATGCGATAAGTGGTAGCAAATGAAACAAAAGATTGTCAGCAAGAGCGTGAATGAACCTTTGTAATGACTGCCCAATTTCCAGCCTATGCAACATTTTCTTTACCAGTAATATAGCTTAGTAAAGAGCATGAAGCTTCAAAATAAAAAAGGACCTTATTGCATTTGATGGTGTTATTGTAGCAAAATATCATTTACTTGACTTTTGCAGATATCTACTTCCACTCGAGTATAATGCAATCATCATCATTATTTTTCTGTAGATTACAAGTTTCCTGGAATATTGCTTGAAGCAGTCACGATCAGAGGCCGAGATGCTTTTGATTGAGAATCTTGGATCCTTTGATCCCGATCATGAGTTCATTGACAAATTCCTGAACTACAAGGAATTGTTACCAGCAGACGTGCTTTGAAATTGCCTTTCAAAGTCGGAATGATGGGAAGGCACCTCTTGTCAGTGGTGCCGGAGATGTGAATTCTGATGATCTAGGGCAGCTCGATTCCTTAAGAGGTCCCGACGAAGAGGGGGAAGAAAGGTAAGAAGGCCAGCCCTTCAGTTTATGATTTATTAATGTTGTCAGTAATTGGATCATGATGGGCGAGATCCAAACGGTCGAAGAGCAGTTGGGTTTCATGGGTTGGATGTAAATACATGTTTTGATTGAATGGTCGAAAAGTCTTCGTCAGATTTTTATGGCTGACCCTTTTTTGTTCTTCCTTTGAGAGCAACAGCTGCGGCACTAAATTTAATCTGCTCCAGCGATTTTGTGCACTCTGTAGTTTAGTCATTTTAGCTGTGTCAAACTTGTCTGCTCTTGGAATACTTTGAAGCGCTTTCGGTGTGATATATCCGTGGAGAACGTGGTTATCGAAATCTCGTGTTTCATCACGTAAAATTAACACAGCATTCAAAATGATGTGCAGCTTTTCGGAGGGTGAATGGGGACAAAAATTGTGGAAACGATGAAGTTAATTTTTGTGGAGTCCTATGACCTGTATGCAAGAATTTTCTGAAGTTTCTGATTTGTTAATAACAATAGTAAACCCTAGTATCCAGCTGCGGACTATTACCTTAACAAGCGAAAATTACCAATTTTTTTTTAACCCTATTATAATTTTTATTAATTTAATCCTAAATTTTTTAATTATATCAATTAAGTTTTATACATTTTTACGTTTTGTTAATGGTCAGAAGTCACTGCATGAATGTTGATCTATGTGATACAATTAGAATTGATGTGGATATTTATTATTTTATAATTTTAAAATTTTTAAAATTTTTACTTTTTTTCCTTTAATTCTCTTTTTTCTTTTTTTACTATTTCCGTCTAGGCAGCCTTCCCTAGTCACAATTGAAAAAAGAAGAAAAGAAAAAAAGAAAAATAAAAATTCGAAAAAATATTAAAATATTATTAAAAATTCCTATATCAATATCAGCCTATATATATATCTAGGGCGGCTAATATTTCCAACTAGATGAATGCATTTCCAACTAGATGAATGCAATTGGCAAAACATGAAAAAGTTGAAAACTCAATTGAAATATTTAGTATTGAATAGATTAATGTTTTTTTTTTAATATAATTTCCCCATTAAGCAACTAGTAGCCTTGACTTGGTTCAAGGATATTCAATTGGCATTGTGCATGCAATTAAGGCTTTGTTAATTTCATGGAAAATGTGTTGTTTCTGGAAAATATTTTTTAGGAAAATAACAACATATTCGGTTGTCCAGCTCAAACCTGAAAATGAAGTGAAAATTATATTTTGCTATTTGGTATCTGATTTAATTTTCCTCAATGCACTCCTTTTGATCATTTTTTTTTTCTATTCTTTTTTATTTTATTTTAAAAATCAAAATTTTAATTAATTTTATTTTTCTTTTTCCTTTTCCTTGAGAAGTTGCCAACCAAGGCGATGGCTAGCAAGCTGAGGATGAGCTTCGCCAGCCTCTGATGATGCTTGAGCATTGCCAATCTATGAGGCTGAGCCTTGAGCATTGCCGATTTGGCTAGCCTGTTCTCAAGCTATGCTTGAGCCTTGCTGCCCTTTGGGGCCATTCGAGCTAGCCTGTGGTTGGTCGCCAACCTATTGATGAAGAAGAAGAAAAATGAAAAATGATAAAAATAAAATATAATTAAAAATTCAATCAAAAAAAGAAAATAATAAATAATAAATAATTAAAATGAGTAGTGAAAGAATGCGTTTTCCTTTATTTTTCATGAATTGAACGTTTGAAAACTTCGGAAAACATTCTTGAAAGGAAGAGAAAGGAGCCTTGAAGAAAAGACAAAGCTTCACCGATCCTCTTAATTCATAGTCTCTTTCCTGTATTTACATTGCCTTTCTTTTGTTCTTTGTCCACGTATTTGCTATGTAATTCAATTCAAAAAGCAGCAGCTTGACTCATGACATTCCCTGATCTCCACCTTCTTGTTCCCTCTTCAAATCTGCAGGTGGTAAAAAGCAATCCATGGACAACCCACATATGTTGAAGTCTACCTCCTCGATCCTCCAAGTCTCCTCGATCTTCCGCTTGTGATTTTGCCCAGCTCCATACCTGAACATGGTCACCGAAGTCTTCCCGCCATGAGCGATGTTGATCCCATCGACGTATCTGTAGTCCTCGATGGTCGACTCCATCGTGGTTTCCCAGAAAACACTGTCGTTCCCCCTTATCGACTTCATCCTTACTAACTTGGTGTCCTCGAAGTGGACCAAGAGGCCGGTCCTCTGGCTGAAGTAGCCCCACACCTTGTGATGGGCGAGCTCGGTGTTTGGCGAGCTCTGTGCTTTGAGGATATTTGGGGTCGCCTCGATCTTTAGAGCAAAGCAGTCTTCACCGTTGATCGTCTTCTCCCCAATGCATACTGCATCCAGGAATAGGTTGGCCGTCGATCTTGGGTCCAAGCCCTAAGCATAAGTAATGAAATTTAGAAAATTTAGATCAGACTCCAAAAAGGGACCCAATAAAACTGAACAAATTGATTGTTAATACGATCCCCCAACTCCAATAAATTCATCATTGATGATGACAATCGTTGATTATTTTTGATTTTACGGCATTTGATTTGAAGTTCTTTCCCTGGAAAATCTGATCCTTTCTGGTCCTGCAGAAAGAATCTCCAATCATTCCTTGTTTCAAAAATGACTTCTTCCTGCTTGTTTCTATGAGAACGCTCATATCTCACAAATGTAGTCGCTTTTTACCAAGATTTCGAACCGTGAAGCTACCCAAGCCCGACACACGTTTTACCGAGAATACTGATTTCTAAAGCCAGAAGTTTTAAGATTAATCATAAAAAAGGATACCTGAAAGAAGCGGCGAAGGGGTCTAGGAGGACCGCGATTGGCATGGCAAGGCTGAGAGGAAGACTGGTTCCAAGCGACTTTACCGTCGCTGCCCGCGCTCACCTTGAGTCCCGCAACCACCAGCTCGAGGAACCAGAGATCGGGGTTCTTCTGCCACAGCACGAACCCGCCGACCTCATTACTCCCGTTGGCGTGTACGCTGCCATCGCCCTGCCGCATCTCAGATGCCGCCATCTTCACCTGCCCCACCGCGTACATGCTGTGCACAGCGTTCAATGCCCCTTGCCCTCCTGTGGCCGCCAAGTACTGCTGAATTATGTACTGCGCGGTCGAGGCTTCCTGTTTATCATAATGCCACAGAGAGATTTACTTTAATTTCATTCTCAAAGCAGTAGGAAAATAAGGGAGAATATATCAAACAATTACATATGCAAGCCACGAATACCCTATCATGAAAAGACCTTTTCTCAAGGGCAAAAATGAAAGAAAAGAACATGATAATTTGCAAATAAATCAAACGTGATTTCCTGACCCATCGACACAGGATCTTCTGGTGCGTAAACTTTTGCAGCGAGCAAAGTCGAACGGAGGGCAAAATATTGCTTTCCATGCACAATAACGAATTAATCATCTGAAAGAGAACTAGGAATCGTTCTTCTTCTTGTTTTTGGCGGGAAAGTTAGTGATGAGAGGAGGTTAGGAGTAGGCTTACAATGGTGCAACCCTTGAGGGGTCGGGTTAGAGCCTGATCCGACTGGACCTGGAAAGGAATGAGAGGCGACCCGACGAGCTTGAGCAGAGCCATGAACTCGTTCCTCGACCCAGATGACAGATGCTGCTGTGGTTGCGATTGTGACGACGAAGAAGACGAAGAAGCATACGAACCAGAAGAGGAGGAGGACTTGTTGCAATAATCAATGGCGGATGAGGACGAGGACTGGGCCTTCATCAGAGCGCGGAGGTTCTGCCACCTCAGCACGGCATTGGTACCCATGCTGGTGAACATCTCCTCTGGGATGGGCACCTCCAGGACGGTGTCAAGGCCGTCCTCCCTATCAAAGTTGGGGCACAGCTTCCTCATCGACAGCGACGACCAAGACGATGTCGTCGCCGCGTACATTGATTGTCTCTTTATCTATATACTTTTCGCTCGAAGGATTTCTCGTCTTTCTTTTTACCCCCCAATGAGAGAGGAGGAGGAGGAGGAGGAGGAGGAGGAGGAGGAGAGGAAGGAGAGAGGAAGGTTTCTTTTCCCCTCCCTGAGATAGAATATAATAGCCTTTTCTGGATTGTTTTGGCTTTGGTTTTGGTTTGGTTTGGAAGTTGTAAGGGGCAAATCAAGAGAAAGAGAGAGAATTGCATTGCATTCTTTGTAGTTGACGTGCAGGCACGAATTCAGGGCTAAGTTTGGTTGGTTTATTTTTGGGTAGTCAACGAGCTGGTCGTGGTCAAAAGTTCATCCGCAACTTACAACCGATTTCGCCTTGCTCATTAAGAAGAGACAGCGTGGATTTCAAATTCCATTTCCATTTCTGTACCGGGTTATCTCCCATAGATATTGGATCTCTATCGATCAATGTAGCCTACCCTCAATATTGCTCTTGGTAAGACGGGTGATGAGAAGCCAATGAACAATTGGATCTCTATCGATCAATGTAGCCGACCCTCAATATTGCTCTTGGTAAGATGGGCGATGAGAAGCCAATGAATATCTTGGTTATGTCGTGACCTGAACTTGTCGAGACCCAAATGGAAGGAGAAAAGGTAAGATGGGCGATGAGAAGCCAATGAACATCTTATGTCGCAACCTGGCCTTATCGAGACCCAAATGAAAGGGAGAAAATGAGTTCCCTTGCGAAGAGAATGGGTGTGGAGTTCGAACTTCGAGATAACCCTACCATTACACCTTATCCATTAGTAAGGTTTTACAATGTATATTTTCCCTCTATTTCTAGGCAATTAGATACTAAAAATGTGTATTTTTCCTCGATTTCTATGCAATTAGATACTTAAGTTCGGGGACAAAGGCCGTAGACAAAACCGAAAAATTTGCGAGACAAAACTGAGAACCCATTAAAGTCTCCCTCGGCGTCCCTCTCTCCGGAGAGGACGAGCAGAGGACGGATTCCGCCTGCAGGCGCGCGCGACAGAAGGAGGAAGACGGAGAAGACGAGAACACGGGAGAGGGAGAGGGAGAGGAAGAAGAAAACCCTAGCCCCCCAAAAGATTCTGATATCTGTACAGCCTTTTGCTGGGAGCAGGGGGTCGTATTTATAGCGGAGTTCGACCGACTTAAAGGTTGCGTGGCTGTGATGTACCGATAATGCCCTTTTGTTATGGTTCCGTCTCGGCTTAGTCTCCCCCACCGGCGCCGCCGGGTCGGGCCTTGCATTGGGCCTGACGATTTCTTAGTTGGGCCCGCCCATTGTCGAAGATTACTAATGCCTTAAAATATCCTTTGACGGATCGAAGTGGACAAGTGGAACTCCATTCCGCCAAGAGATTACTCATCCAGGCTCTCCAAATTAATCCCTCCAGCTGATTGATTAGGCTTACACGAGTCAACCGGGTTTTCAGGCTCATGACCACCTCTCATTATTGGAAAAGTTCCAAAGGATGAGGTTGGATTAAAATGTCGAGACCGGTTTCGAATCTTGTTCGAATATAAGGTACATGAAAAATTGAATTAATTGCTTAAATTAACAGAATAAATGGGTGCTCTTTTGATTTCTCATAAGTTCGTGGAGAGCATAGGTGTACTTACTCGTATAGATTTTTCTTTTATATTCTTAATTTGCACCATGTGATTTAGCCATATGTTACTTACCCAAAAAAAAAAAGAAGCTATATGTTGCTTCAGTACTTGGATATTTGTACAAATGGTCCCTTAATTTTGGATCAATGTGTTTATAAGCTTTTAATTTGTTCAGTGCATGTTATTGAATTTTAAACTAATATTCAATGTCATTTATAGACTTTTATTTTATTTAGCAAGTCCACAAACTTTTAACATATATTTAATCTACTTTCCTAAATTATATAAAAATGTTTGATATTATCTCTTAACTTGAATTAATGAAAGGTCATTATTAAACATTTTAAGTTTTGGACTAATTGAATATGTATTGAAAGTTTATGAACAATATCATACAAATTAAATTTTAAAGACAATATCTGCTAATATTTATAAATTATATTAAACAAATAAAATTTTAAAAAATTGTACTTTTCATCAAAAATTTGAGGTCGTTTACGTAAATTTCTTTTCCTAATGTACCGTGATATTGAATGTATCGGTGCCAAACGTACAGCTTGCAGCAACACGCGCCACCGTAGCATTTTCCGTCACGCGCCAGTTCCGTGGAGAACCTTCTACGGCGTGTGGACTCTTCCCTGCTGCACTTTCAAACCGGTTCCGGAATTCGAACGATGACGACGAGGTCGACCAGAGGAGCCGCCGCTTTGACCCGCGCCGCCGCGGCCGGCGGAGCGGCCGCCGCCGGCGCCTCCCAGCACCGCCTCCTTCGAGCCGCGCTCCGCAATCCCCGGGCGGGCACGAGCTCCCCGTGGCTCTCCGAGGTACTGACCGGCCGGCGCTGGCCTTCGATCCCCTCCGTTGCCAATGGCGCCGCGGGGCCAGGCTCGTGTCCTCCGCCGCCGCCGCGGCGACGTCTGCGGCTCGGGAAGAGGGCTCGCGAGGGGCGAGGTTTCTCGCCGGCGACGTCGTCCTCTACCAGTACGAGGCTTGCCCTTTCTGCAACAAAGTTAAAGGTTAGCTACCGGGCTTCTCTAGAATCTCTTAAGAAGCTAGAATCGTTCAGCGAGTGAAGCGCTTCGCCGTTTCGGTACGTGCCGCTTCTTCGTTTGCGCGGGAAGTAATCGGTGTTCTTTGGCCCTCGAAGGCTGAGCGTGCAAAGTTTTGCCGAAAGAGAGTTCAGTCTAGTGGTGTGTATCCACTGAGAGATGCATCTTGGGGATGTACGCTTTGGCTGATCCCTTTCTCTGGTTCGAATCAGAGTGTCCTCGAGATTTTGTTCGCTCACAGTGGTTTCTTTGTATTTGTAGCATTCCTTATTTCCTCTTATCATCACAAGGGGAAGTTGAGGCTTGGGGAAATGTAAAATGATAACGATGAAGTTAATCGGATCGCATTGGACACCCTAACCAGTATCTACAGAATATGTAGGAAAATAGTTCTTGGCCAGGAAAACCAAACTAAAGTGAGAGAATTTAAAATGCTGAAGTGTGGCTTCGCTTGTGCTGCTGGTATTACGGCATCTCTCATGATTATTAGTATGTCAGTTGTTGTCCATTATTAATCTCGTGTGTGAGTATCATTAATTTCATTATGATGTTGTTTGATTTTTTCTTTTTTCTTTTCCTTCAGCATTCTTGGATTACTACAAAATACCGTACAAAGTTGTGGAGGTCAACCCCATCAGCAAGAAAGAGATCAAATGGTCTGATTACAAGAAGGTGCCTATACTGATGGTAGATGGAAAGCAGATGAATGACTCTTCAGGTTGTTGGTCATTCCCCTTATCCTTTTTATCTCATGCTTGTTCTTTCATGTCGATGCAATTAATGATATCTAACTTTGGAGCATTCAAGCCTATTCTGCTGAACACGCAAGTTTTTGAAGGTCTTTTGATTTTCAGTCACACTCTGCAATGACCAATTTTGGTGTGTGCAGCTATCATTGATCAGTTGTTCGGAAAAATTCATCCTGATGACTTGGCGGAAAATGAGGAGGAGAGGAAGTGGCGTGGGTACAATTAACTTCTCTGCCATTCTCTTTTTGTTTCTGGGGATTATGTGACTTCATTTCCTTTCATCCAAGCTATCTTAGACATCTCCTGTTATGTTTCACACAATGTCACTGACTCACCATTGGTGTGTAATACGACTGGATGTAGGTGGGTCGATAATCATTTGGTTCATGTTTTATCACCAAATATATACAGAACTCCTTCAGAGGCCCTTGAGTCATTTGACTATATTACTACCCATGGTAAGGACAACATATGCATTGGTGTTCCTGAGTTATTTTTGGCAACATATCTGTGTCTTTTTTTCTTTTTCTTTTTGAATTCTTACCCCATTTAGTTTCTAACTGTTGATAGCTTGTTCCAATTCCAACAAAAAGAAGCAATTAGCATGGAGAAATTTGCTGGCACTGTTACTTTAGTACTTGACTGTACTTGCTATTGCTTTACAAGTGAAAGAGCTGTCTACAAGCTGTGCGAAAGCATTGTGCACTTTACTGGTAGCTAGCAAGTAGACAATGGGAAGCTCAACCTATGGATGTGCTCAAGCATCTATTTTTCGAAAGAGCTTGATCATTGTTGATTGTTGTTCACCTTTTACTGAGACATGAGTAGTGAGGCTAAGCTAGGTGTGTTGTTATGCTTTAGTTCACAGTAGTTGACTTGGCAGTGCCCTTTTTCTGGAAAGGTTTATTTTGGTATAGCAGCAAGAGTTGGCAATGAGTCAAGCTGTTTGTTTAAGGAAAAAGCAAGTAAACTCTGATCAACCCCATAGGGAGCTTGGTCCACCAGCTCAAGTTTTCATTTATTTCTGCAGTGATATGGTATCACACTTGTTGTCTATCGTAGGACATCAATTCTAAATTATCCTTAATTCTTAGATCATAGCTGTTTTGAGCATAGTAGGGTTTTGAATCCAGAAACCATCCTTTATTTCCAGATCATAGCTGTTTTGACCATATCCAGAGCTTTCTGCGAATCTGTGAAGTTTCTTTTTTTGAAGATAAACAAGTTCGGATTTTCTGAATGCCCACAGCTTTTGACACATACAACCCAATAAAATGTGTAGATAATTAGGATTCTAAGAGTTATACACTGGCAAAAGTCTGTGACTGATTCATGATATAACATTAGACATGCAAAGGCACTACAAAGACTCAGTTATCATCCACATGGTCTTCCTTCCATCATATGACTGATCTAACCTTTTGTGGTTGGGCTAATGTTGCTGTTGATCGCGATCTTTCATTTCTTTTAATCATGTTTAGTACTAGACTCACTGTAATTCGTTGGTCGGCTAGGGTTTGGCTCTAGGACCTGTAGTTGAAGTGCACTAGTTTTCATAATCTTAAGTCTTTGCTAAGCACTTACAGGATCCAATATCTATACTCTAGTTTCATCTATTTCTAGTGTATTCTAAACTTTTATGAGATCCATACTCTACTTTCATCATTTCTATTGTTGCCTGTTTTAGTTTGTCAATTCTTTTTCTCTCTGATCTTGTGAATTTCTTGTGTACTATAATTTCAATAAATACTAGTTTGATTTGCACCATTTCTCTTGGTGATGTTTCTTATTCTAAACAAACAGTTTACAGTGCACCTTTTCTGTACTCCTTGGTGTATTTCTTCTGCTAATCGTGATGAATATCTACTTATTGAGTATCATACTTGCTGTATATACTTCAATGAATTATGATTATAGTATGATGAGGATCCACAATTATAGGCAACTTCAGCTTCATGGAGAGGTTAATTGCCAAGTACAGCGGAGCTGCAGCTATGTATATGGTGTCAAAGAAGTTGAAGAAGAGACACAACATTACAGACGAACGCGCAGCCTTGTATGAAGCTGCTGAAACATGGGTGGATGCTCTTAAGGGGAGGCCATTTTGTGGTAAGCTAGATCGGTTCTGCTCATTGGTTGGTCAGAAGCAGCGAGAAGAATGCTGCAAGACTTGACTCTCTTTTCTGGTGGTTATCTGCAACAGGTGGCACAGAGCCTAATCTAGCTGATCTCGCTGTTTTTGGCGTGCTGAGGCCGATCCGGCACCTCCAATCTGGGAAAGATATGGTTGAGCATACTCGGATAGGTGAATGGTATGACAGAATGCAGCATGCCGTGGGGAATTCTACTAGAGCAATGAGTCAGTCGTGGCAGGAGTGTAGGGAAAAAATTTAGAGCAAGGCAGATGATGTTGTGGAGTCGGCAATGCCCTGAGTCTCATAAGAAATACCCCTCTTCTTTTTTTCTGTCGGCATTTTGAGCCATATCTGCTGTTGTTATAGCATTGATAGAGTACCGTGTCAATAAGTTGTTTTCGCCATTTTGACACGCACTTCAATGAATTGTATGCACTGATTGCACTCTAAGCCGGTGATAAAATCTGCAAGCGGTGGTTAGTGTTCTACGAATGTATGTGCACTGGTGACCTGATGCTTGTTTTGCGGTCTATGCTCCGAGGCTCGCCCTCTGCTGCTGCTTGACCGTGGAGAAGCTTTCTAAGCATCACAGAAGTCGCCATGGCATGTGGTGAGACATTGAAGTCGGACCCTTGTCGATAAAATGATAGCAGAGTCTGTGCATCTTCTAACCGAGTTGTTTGGGATTTCGACCCTTGACTGGATCCTTTGGTAAGTTCCTAAACAGTCAACAGGCCAACCAACTCCAGGGATCATTCGTATTCACTTTTCTGCATTTTCTGCACCCAATAAAACAATAATATAATAAATACCTCAAATTGTCATGAGCGAAGGTACTTATATTTAGTGATTATACTCGATAGCTGTTAGGGGTGTGGTCCAGGTGGACGGTTCTCGACCTAGAACCGGGAACCGCCCGCTAAGGATCAGTTCCGAAAAATTGGAACCGTGATCCACCCGGGAACCGGACCACCGGTCCGGTCTGGTTCTCGGGTGGATCCATGGAACCGATATTGACGCGAAACAATTTTGATTTTCAACGTAGAACGGTTGGGTCTATGAGTTGAGAAGGAAGGGAGGAGGTCTATGGTTGGGTTTTTAATATAGAACGGTCGCGGAACAATTTTCCACGGCTGTGGCGGGTGGTGGCCGACGCGAAGGGGCGAACAACATTGGCGGAGGAGTAGTGGCGGCGGTGTCGACGCTCGGGGAGGAATCAAAATGGTGATAGGATTAGGAGGAACCGAGGAAGAGACAGAGAGAGGGAGAACCTAAGACGAAGGGAGTGAGGAGATGAGATATAATCTAGGGTTTTTTTTAGTATTTTTTTTTTAATATTAAAAAGGTTCCGGTCCGGTCCGGGTGGGTGGATCCGTCCATGAAACCGGGAACTGGACTGGAACCCACCGGTTCTGAAAAATTGGAACCAGGAATCGGACCGGTTCCCTCAAGAACCGCCGGTTCCGGGTGGTTCCGGTCCGGTTCCGGGCGGTCCGGCGATTCCCTATATTTTGCACACCCCTAATAGCCGTAATTCTCCGATAAGTTTTTACAAATGACAAGTTAGAACTGCCCCTTCACATCTAGCAAATTCTAGTCTAGCACGGCTGAATATTTTCACGCTGGCAAATTTCAGTGAAAGATAATAAAAAATCTGAATTTAGTGTAATTTTATTTTGTTTTTTCCTCTTCGAACTTGCTTTCATGATCACGACTCTCTTTAATGGAAAGCCTTATTAGGATGCATTTGATAACTTTTTTTATCTTTAGAAACGATTTTTGTTCAGAAAATAGTTTATCCATTTCTCTTCCTTGGGAACAAAGAAATATATTTGTTTTTTCCTTTTGTTTTTGTTCTATATCTATTCGTTGGCTACTTTTCTATTCCAACAAAATAGAATAATTAATTGACAATTTCTATTTTTTATTTCGAGAAATAAAAGAACAGAAAAATAAAAAAAAAAGGATAATTACAAAACATATCCTCAATGGTAATTATTATTCAAAATTTTAGTTTTTATACTTATGGTTAGTAATTTTTTACAAAAAATAAATAAAATTATTGCCTTTTAGCATATCCAACATTTGAAGATTTTTATTACTTACTATTCCAAATTTACATACCAAACCCATTGTGTTAATTGCCAAATGGAGTCGTAAAATTAGGAGTGTGTAAAATAGAATTCTTGAATTGAATCGGATTAGTTGGTTTTGTTCAAGTGTCGGTTTCTAAATGTGGAATTGGTGTCTAGATGGTTCATTTCCAGGTGATTGGACCGAATCGAACTGACTAAGTATGTTTTTTATTTTATTTTATTGTTTCTAAAAAAAAATTAATAAAATGTGAACTAAACACCATCTCAATATATTTTTTTTTTTTTTTTTTTTTGGTGAAAGCACCATCTCAATTTGGTTTCAAATGATGAGAAAAATTTAATAGAAAAAAATAATAGGAAAAAATAAGCGATCAATTTCATTGTATCGGGTTGGAACTCGACCAAATTATTGGTTCAGTCCCGTTGCCGACCTTAAGACCAGCTGATCCAGCCCCTAATTCCGATTTTTGATAATCGAATCGGGAACCACCTCTACAAAAAATGTCATCAAAAGTCAACCGAGCCACACCATCGGACGCCAGACGAGACGGCCGTGGAAAGACCACTCTGGACCCCACCGCCACCGGCCTCTCCTGTCGGCACGCGTGTCCACGCCCTCCCCCACCGCCCCGGAACCCCGAAATTCCCATCTTGACCTTGACCTCGCGGAGCAACCACCCCACCAACGCGGGCTCACCATAACTCGGCTTGGGCCGGGCTCCACCCGATCTCTCCTCCCCACCCCCACAAAGAACGAACTCCTCCCTCTTTCTCTCTCCTCTCGTCTCCGCGTTCCTAAGCAACGGAATCATCTTTCCTCCTTCCTCCTCCTCCTCCTCCTCCTCCTCCTCCATCTTCCTCGACCGAAAATCCAATCCAATCCAATCTCTCTCCCCCCTCATCATGCAGCAAGGCGACTATTCCTCCGCCCCGTACTACCACTACCCTCACCTCCCGCCCAACCCTAACCACCCGGCCGTCGCCGCCGCCGATCCGCCGCCGATGTCCTTCGCCTCCGCGCCCCCTTCTCCTCCGGCTACTCCCCCTCCGACTACCCCGCCTACCCCCCTACGGCGCCCCCGCCCCCGATCCGATCGCCCCCGACCGCCCCCTCCTTCGCCCCGCCCCCGATCTCCAGCTCCAACCCCCAAGCGCCGCCGCCGCCCCCGCCGCCGGTGTCCTCCTTCGTCCCTTCTACCCCGCAGGCCCCTCCTCCTTCCCTCCCTTCGACTCTCACGCCCCCTACCAGCCGCCCCCCCGCCGCCGCCGCCGCAGCAGTCTTATTACGCGCCGCCCCCGCCCCCTCCGCCCGCCCCCGCGCCCGCGCCTCCTCCGCCCGGCCCCTACGATCAGCTTCAGGCCGCCGCGAGCTACCCTCCGCAGACCTCGATCGCGCCCCCCGCCCTGAACCCTAGCACGAATTCGCCGTACTCGTCCATCTACTCCTCGTCGGCTCCGTACAACCCGCCGTATGAGCCGACGTATGATAATTCCGTGAAGTACGATCAGGGGGGATCGTTCCTCGATGATAGGTATGGCGGGGGATACGGTCGTAGCATGTCCGATTACGGGTCGGATTTCTACAGGAAGCAATCGGATGTTTCGCAGTATGGTTCGGGTTCGAGGCGGGAGGACGCGTATGGAGATGGTGTGTTTGCTTACGAAGGAGGGAAAGTCGAGCCATACGGTGCTCGAGGCACTTCTTCGAAATCATCGACCTGGTCTGCGTTCGATGATTATGGAAGACCAATCAGTTTTCCCTCTGGGAAGGAGTCTTCAGTCAGCTCACCCAAGATTGTAAGAGCAGTGCCCAAGGCGGAGACGCAGCAGGATGTAAAGAGTGGGGTCCAGAAGTTTAGGGTGAAGCTCTTGCCTGAAAGTGGTTCTTCAAGTACAATGGATGTTCTCTGTCAGGTTTGTCTTTGCTTGTTCATTTTGCTTAATTTCTACCTTTAGAAGTTTATAGTGTGCAGAGTAGTGAGTACATCGTTAGTATTTCAGCGCTACTGAATTTGACTCGTTTAATGCCTAGTTCGTCTTAAATCAGAGGCTAACCTAAGATTCTTTGGGGTTCTAGGACAGATAGACCGTATGAGCATCAAAGTGATTCATTACAAAAAAATAAACCTGCAAAGTATGGGTACAAATGATCTGATGCAACTGAATATATTACATCTCTTGACTGTTTGAGTTGTAATGTTATGATAGTTTTCATTGTGATTCTTCATTGCAAGTGAACTGAAGCAACTGATGTTTTGGCTAAACTGCCATAATGATTTTAAAATAAAAAGCAAAGAACTTTCCTTTATCGGGCAACACCTGTTTTTGTTCTGGAAAACCTTAGCACATCCTACAATAATAGCTTGTAAGAGATGCAAGGTTGTAGTTTTGTACTGTCTTCATTATTCCAGTTCCTGTTATACTCTTTGCTTATTACTGAAGCAAGTAAAAGGATTGCCTGCCTTAGATGCTAATTCTAATATTTTTTTTCCCATTAGCTCATGTCTTAAGAAGTTGAAGATATGCCCTTTTGATCTTTAAATGTCTTGAAGATCACTGTTTGACAAAATAATTGCTTGATAGATGCGTTATGTGGATTTATCATAAAATTATGTGGATTATGAGGATTGTATATGTTAGAGATAAATGCGATGTTAGCCATCACTGTTTGTAGATGCCTTCAAAAGACTAATACAATAAAAATTACATAAGTCACCATAAAATCATTCAATAATGTAACTATTACTGACCAAATTATATAATGAGGGAAAGACACTGACTGCATTTGCTGTAGAAAACGTTAGTAAACAAGCTAGACTAGTTAAAAGAGGAATGGTGAAAATTGGTATACCTAGAAGGTTTCTTGTTTAGTACCCATATTAGCCCAAATAGTTAGGTCCTCTTTGACAACTTAATTAAATGCCGATAACTGAAAAATTTGACACTTAATAAGATTAAAAGAGTCCGGTAATACTGACTAATTTTGACTAGACAGATTCATTTAAGCAAAAATTTCACTCAAGATGAAGTAAGGAAGCAGTTACTTAATTTGTTTGATGGAAAAACTTTTGTGGGAGTTAGAACTTTACCAATTATATTGCTAAAGCCTATTATCACATCTGCAACTCCTTTTTGCTGAGAAACTAACAAGATGCAATGTTTATCTTCCAAAGCTTATATTGAACAATCTTTTGTTAAGCACTTGTTTTGTTTGCCTTAAAAATTTTCTTTCCTACTAATTTGAAAATTTAACATTTTATAGGTGTATACATGTCAATATTTGCATTTTTCTGAAAGATGTGTTTTGCATAAAATAAAAATCGAATTACAAGCACTGCAGGATTTGGAAACAATAACTTACAATCCATACAAATCAAACATATTCAGTGTCTAAATTCTGAGAACTTATTTTTCGAATTTATCGTACGAGCTGTTCATTGATTTCTCAATCTCATTAATAGTTACTTTTACCCTCTTGCCGAGTGCCAATTATTGCAAGAGGAGGAATAGAACACCTATTAGTAAACCAACATAATTCCCTTTGGCATTGATAAATCATGGTGTACGTGCACTCTGTGTTTCGTTCCCCCGCACCTGGGGGGAAATATGAGGTGGAGAACACCTATAATTGAACTCACTGATTTCGTTACTATTCATATTATCTCCTTACCATGTTCTTAATATTAATTCAAAGATCTTAAACATCTCTTTGTTTTGTTGTAAGATACCTGTAGTAAACAAGAGCTGCGACAATACAGTAGATCATTTTGTCTTTTTCTTGCTTTTATCCTTCAGTCATTTGGTGGTTGATTCTATTGCGACTGATTCTTGATGTTACATATTCTCTTTCAGATAGGCTTGGATGGAATTCGTATGCTTGATCCTTCAACAAGTCGGACTTTGAGGATATACCCCTTAGAGACCATCACCAGATGTGAAGTGAGTTAATTATCCTTGTTTACGCGTTCTTTTACAGTTTATAACTTAATGTTGACCTATGGATGCATGGTGCCACGCAGGTGACAGATTCATCTATATTTTCATTTTGGTCAAAGAGTTCTGTGGATATTGAACCCAGGCGTATTAGATTACAATCAAATCGTTACACAACTAACACACTCCTTGATACGGTGACAGCTGCGACTGTTCAGGTAGAATGCTACATCTGCATTTACCAATTATGTGCATGATGTGGTGGATGGATAAATTAGTGAGCTGACAAGGCTTGTCCAATGTGTGTGTGAAGTAGACTTTTTACCCTGTTATGTTAATATGTTATAATTTGTAGCCACTTATGAATGAATTCTCACACTCTATCGCCGTTGCTTAGATATCGAGTATTTCCTGCCTTTTTCCTTGCTTTCATGTGCATACTGGCGCAAGGCCAAAGTCCTTCCTTTCACATGCATTTTGGTGGGACTTGCAAGGCCTTGCAGAAATGCAAGCCAGGCCTTCACTCATTTCTAAACTTTGAAACCTCACTGGACTGGCTGGTTTGACTGGAACTGGTCTTAGGTCTGGTCAGATTTAGACTACTAAATTGTTTGTGGCTAAACTGGCATTGGATGCTTTAGAGTTTTCATCCAGGGACTTACTATTGGATGTACATTGTTCACACCAGCCGTTCATCGGCTGAACCATAGTCTCTGTGGATTTGAACCTTTGACCGGGGTCCAAGGATTGAGATGCACTTGTGCACTTGAACTGTTAGACCAAACGTTGCCCATACTTGCAAAGAGATGAATTCATTTAAGGATCCAGGTCCCTGCATTAGACCATCAATAGAAAATGGCTCCATAGTAAATTTTTTTTGTGGACCTTAAATAGCACCATAATATATATATTTAACTTGTTATGTAACTTTAAATAGCTCCATAGTTCAGCTGATGGTTTATGTGCTTTCTGGACTGAAAGTAAATGTTTTACATGCTCCAGTTAAAGGAAATGGGTGGAAGGACCAGGCCTTCTGATCCTGTAAAGACAAGTGAACAGTCTGCAGAGAGGAAGAAAGGTATTGCTGACTGGATGAATTTGATGAAGCCTGGCAATGAAGAGAAAGATCACTGGGTATAATGCAAAATCCATTTTTATCTTCTTCATTCCCCCCCGGGGTGTATGCTGATGGAATTGATGTTATTTTGTTGCATTGGCTATTTGGGCAAGCATGCGTTAGTTTTTTTGTTGCTTGTGGCATTTTCCCTGATGCTGAGGTAAAAGTTCCTTCAGTCGGTGGCAGCTTCTGTTTAAGCTTTGGTTTAAATTTTGCTGCAATGGTTTGCAAGTAGGCTTTTGGGAAAACAGGATTGTTTGGAGATCTTGATCTGTCTAGATTTGTGGAACTCCATTGAAGAAACAAACTTGCTTCATGTGGACTTGAACACATGCATTTACATGAACTTGGAAGCTCCATTAGGCAAATGGGATGGAAATTTTAAACTATTTAGAATTCTTCCAGCTTTGCTAGAGTCTCTGTACAGATATGCTTACCTTATGTCTTTGCACACCTGTTTGATTGGTTAGCTTGTGGCCTTACCATAAAATTGCCTTTGTTTTGAAGCATCTAGTGGTAGTCTTTGAAATGGACGCTTACGGAGGTTTTTTATCATCTCATTTTATGTGGCCCCTCCAGCTTTTTTAAGGATTTCCATTTCGAGCTATATCAATTCTCGAGCAATCACACATGCACCAAACATCTTCAAATTGCTTATGCATATTTGATGCCTTGAAATCCATTTGGTGTGATTATTTTCAAGAGTGTACTCTACAAGATTTTGCACTTCATTGTCCCTATTTAATTGTCCATTTCATGGAAGATCTGACGATTATAGATGTTGACATCCTTTTATATCCTGGATCTCCCTCTTTACAAGGGCTTAGACTAGCTACATAGAGATCTCGTGCAGACCAAAATTGGCTAGCAACTTGTGCCATGCCATCAAAATTGTGTTTTTCTTTTTGTATTTGTGTTGGTCATTTATGTCATCAACATATAGTGAAAATATGGATCAAAACATGTCAAGTGTGTCGTCTTTGAATTAATCATAGTCACCAAATGCTGATGTCTCTCAGTAAATCCTTTTTGTGTAAAAAGTTATCACCCTTTGAAATTGTATTATATCATGTTTTACCAGGCGTTTTGTATGCATTTATTCTCATTCTTAATGAGAAGAATGAGAAGTTAACTCTCAAAAGCATGGAAGTATCAAATCATTGGTTTCCTTAGAATCTCACATCAGCCTTGTTTGCCATAAAAGCTACTCACATTCCTTGGTTTTTCCTTATTAGGTTCCCGATGAAGCAGCTTCAAAGTGTACAGCTTGTGGAACGGATTTTAGTGCTTTTATTCGCAGGGTACATACTTTTATATCACTACTAGTCTCTTCAGTGTTCATCTATATTGTTTTCCCTCATGTCTGGTTTTTTTGGATTCAGCACCACTGCAGGAACTGTGGAGATATTTTCTGCGATAAATGTACCCATGGCAGGATTGCCCTAACTGCCGAAGAAAATGCTCAACCAGTTCGCGTTTGTGACCGTTGTTTGGTATATTTCTTGTTTCTTTGAAGTGAATGTACCCCACATGTATCTTAGTATGTGCTTGGGCCTGAGACCTATTACAACTTGCAATAGGCTGGCATATTACACTCCTCATACCTTGTCACTCTAAACAATGGGGTTTTGTAGGCTGAAGTCACTCAGCGACTGAGCAATGCGAAGGAGGCATCTAGTAAACCAGTGGGATTTCAGAGTCATGAGGACCTTGCAAGAAAGCTTCAGGTAGTGTTTCTGATACTTTGCATAGATAGCTTCAGGTAGACATGTTCCCTCTAATTTCTTTGTGGCAAAGTCTTCGGACAGCTTTGCGCAATCTTTTTTGAGGCTCTTTTGAAGAAAGTGTGTTGTCACGCTATAACTTTCTGACATTATTTGTATGTGACAGGAGGAAATGGAGAGGAATCGCAAAGGATCAGCGGGTAATTCTCTAATCTTAACTGGATACACGTGTTCTCAACGCAGCTTTTTATTTTCAGAGGATCCATTTTTTTAATGTACCTGATGGATTCTGTCATGAAAGTACCCTTTTTTGGCTTGTTGTTAGTTGAGCTTCTGTCTAGTGTTGACAGAGGAACTGTCTTTTTACAGGCTCCCAGTCAGATGGTTCTGGAAGGAGGATGAAGGAAGTTGCCTGTCCCATATGCACTGTTCATTTGCAGGTATGAGACCCTTCACCAACAACAGCTGAGATGTGTTATGTTGGTCCTATTGTTAAATACTTCGATATTAAAAGGGGTGTGCTCTGGAATAATTGCAGGTCCAGGTTCCAACCTCTGGTTCTGAGACTATTGAATGTGGAGTGTGTCAGCATCCCTTCCTCGTGAGTGCCCACTAGTGCCACCCTCTTTGGGCGATGAGGCTTCTGCATTATAACTTGTTTGAATTGTTTAGCATGTGGAAAAGGGCTTTGGATGGCTACAACAAGATTAGCGACCTATTTAGTAAATTCCTTTGCTTTCTTTGGAGAATTTGAGCCAATGTTGGTAGTTCACGATATATTACTGTAAATTGAGATTTGAGTTGGTGCTGAGTGTGATAGTGACTTTTGTACATGGATGAACTGCGGAATTGTTGGTGCGGGTATTGTGGTATGCATATCGCATGCCGGTGGCTTGTCGCAAGTTACCTTTCGATGTAAAAAATAATTGATCATGTTAATCCCGTGACTTATTTGCATTTTTCTTCTTGCAAGTATCTTCTTTGTAGTTTGAATTATAGCTACCGTTTGCTTAGGCGTACCATGTCGCATACCTCATAATCATCAAGATCCAGGGGATAAGTTGCAATAAAGTGGCTTAATTGTGTTGGGATGCAGTTTAATCATGTTCATTTATGCCATGGGTCAGGTGTTTTTATATACTATAGAAAGGTATTCATCGTCCCACAGTGTCTCAGGATTTTCTTAGTGGTTGTGAGCGAGACACCGAGGACGATAATCTGTGCGTTTCCCCACCTTAGTGAAAAGTCGACTCCGTTCCGCTACAGGGTATTCAAATGGTCCAAGAAATTGGACAAAGTCTAATAGGGAATGCTCGTCCTCTAAAATGAGCACTCTAGCTCTTTCTGGACAAAGTCTAATAGGGAATGCTCGTCCTCTAAAATGAGCACTCTAGCTCTTTCTAGTCATGGAATTATGCCTGGAATGAAAATAGGGAATACCTATTAGAGTGATGAAAATAGGGAATACCTGTTAGACTGGTTCCAGGTTCAATACAAGTTCCATTTGGAATCCACTCACTAAAAGAGTTCTTATTTTTTGGAATTTAGAACCTGTTCTGTATACTCTGAAACCTAAAACCTACATATCCTGAGTTTTAGGGTCGATTTCAAGTTCCGTTTAGGTTTCGTTTCTATTATTAATTGTATGATTGTTATGAATCTTCATTTTTAATGACCACTATTTTCTCTTAGTACCAATCGAGAGTACACAAAATCAAAAGTCACCATACCAGCACATTAACAATTGGAGCTTTATCACTCGAACACCGAAGTATTGAACATATATACTTAAAAGTCGAACCCATATATTCATGACAAGACCTATGCCATTAGCTATTACCTTTGACCATCATTGTTCACTGGACTTTACCCCCTTTACTACGACTTACTGAAATGAACGGAAACTAAGGGTATGGAGTAAGATGACCATGTGGAGATTAACTAGAACGCTTTTACGAAGTATTAGTAAGTGTGACCTCAACTCTAGCCAAGCTCTCACCATTAACGATCATTTACAGGCATTGGAACATAAAACACAAGAACAACGAACCTAGAGTTCAGAAACAAATTCAGATATTGAGAAATCACTAGGACTTAGACGTAAATGACTTGAAGACTAGTTAAGATCATTCAACCTAAATCACTTTACTTTCGGATTACAGAAGGACGAGGTTAACTCCCTCTAAATCCTCATAAACATTTCATCAAATAGGTGATGGGCGTCTAGACTGAATGATGTAGAGGCAACGACTCAATTCCATATTGATACTATTTTGTTTGAGTCCTAGAATTCTCATAAACATTTCATCGAACAGGCCATGGTGTCTCAACTGAATGATCTAGATGCGACTCAATACTATATTGGTACCAAAACTGCTCAATAAGTTCGAAACACTTACAGATACTCATTGTCATAAACCAAAATGTAATCAGGACTAAAACTCTTTGGCCTACATTTCATAGATCTTTCTTTCCCAAAAAATATCCTTCCTCACACCGAAAAATGTTATCTTTCCTCAAAACTGATTCCTCCTCTCCGTGTTGGTCACTCTCCCAAACGATTTTTCGTGGTTATGGGCAGAGGAATTGATCACCGCCTCCTCCACCTTCCGCCCTATCCCTTAGCCGCGTCTGCGTGCTCTGCTCTTCCTCCTCACGTTTCAGACGTGATGGATTGAGCTTTAGAGATTGAAGTTCAGTTCCATGTGTCTTGCTTTTATTTAATAGAAAAACTTATTATCCTCAAGAACAAGTAGCTTATTTTAAGGAATTTGATCTTATTTATGTTTCATATCTCTTTCCCTATTTACATCCAGCATATCGATAACAAGAAATAAGATGAAAAAACTATAAATGAGTTATATTAAAATTCAAATTGGCATAAAGTATATTGTATTAGATTTACAGTATGATGATTTTAATCAAGTTAGTTAGAATTGATTTTTTCACTTGTTTGTGTACATGATAACCAAGTCAAAAATAGGTTACAAGACAATATCGATATTGAGAAGTACAATAAAAATAAGTTATATCAATTTAATCTCTTCTTTACTAAATCCATTAATTTATGTTAAAATTTTAAATAAAGGCCCTCAAGTGAACATTATTTCAAATCAATACATAAAGTGTTATCATTTTCTCAAATGAGGGTCTGAAGTAGACAATATTTCAAATAAAGACTTGAAGTGCCTATAATAGTGTCAAAGAACGGTTGAATTCATCGGCTGTGAAGGACAATTTTGTCTTTTAAATTTTAAAATTTTTTACCTTTTTTCTTTCTTTTTTTTTTTTTTTTCTTTTTATAAAAAAGGAAAACAAAAGCGGAGGGAGCTGCTCCATCGCCAATAGGGCGATGGCAAAGGCCAGTGGGGTCATTGGTGCCTGGGCGAGGGCCGACAACCCTTGCCAACCAAAGGCGAGGGCCTGCTATCCCTCATCGAAAGTAGGAGAGGATGGGGACTCTCTCCTCGATCTGGGCGAGGGTTGCTCACCCTCACCCTAGCCTCGGCCTCGACGACCCTCGCCCAAATTTGAGAGAGGGTTGTTGCCCTCTCCCACTTCTAGTGAAGCGTGCTGGCCCTCACCTTTGGTCGGTGAGGGTCGCCGGCCCTCACCTAGGCACCGGCCTTTGCTATCGCCGCACCCGCGATGGGGCGACGACACCCACTTGTGTTTTTCCATTTTCCTTTAAGTTTTATTATTTTTAAAAATTTTCATCTAATTTAATTTAAATTTAACTTCTGTTTAGACAAAAATATCACTTTGGCCGCAATAATTTGTTGATCGACAAGCTAGCGAGACCAAGCTCTTATTTGAAACAGTTATAACAACTTCAGGCTCTTCTTTGGGATTAATATAGCCACTTTAGGCATTTATTTGAAATAAGGTCCACTTCTTGCCCTTATTTGAGAAAATGAGAGCACTTCGCATCCTTATTTGGAATTTTTTCTTAAATTATCTTTATTACTTTTCGTAAATCTCCAATTTTTCCTCAATTTAAATGAATTTTTGAGGTTCAATCTTCATTTGAGTCTTATAATTAAAAAATCCAGTGTCTTACTTCTTACTTAGTAGTAAAAAAGTATAGTCAATTTCATGTACATTGAGTAGATTCCATTTTCTAGGGAAAAAATGGCATCGGCAAAAAGATGACGGCCAATTAAATATTTATGAAAAAATTTAAAAATCAATTGACTATGAGATAGTGGGTAAAACGTTTAGGATTGGTTTTGTACTTATCCCAAAAGCTTTTTTTTGTTAATTCGTGCTAAATGAAGAGCTTATGAACTTGGACTTACTCCGTCATTAGCAATTTGATGACACGTCATACGGGAAAAGTACTCTAAAATTCATAAACTTATTGTATTAGTATCAATTCAGTCATAAACTTTTCAATCAGACCAATTTAGTTTTAAACATTTTTACAATGGTACCAATTTAGTCCATCCGACAAATTTTGGTTGACCGGGCTGATTTAGTAATTTTTTAATAATTTCTTTCATTTAATTTTCATTTTTTATTACTTTTTTTCCTTTTCTTTTCTCCCTTCTTCCTCCTTGGTTTGTCTTGCGGTGGCCGGTGAGCCTCCCGCCAATGGCCCTCGAAGCCCTTGTCGGCAAGGGTTGTGGCCCTTGCTTGGCCTCAACCATGGCTGCAATTGAGGTGGCTTCGTCCATATCTGGGCGAGGTTAGCCTCGCCCTGGCCTCGCCAGTCGTGGGCGAGGCTGCCTTTGCGTGTTGCAAGGCTAAGGCGAGGGCTGTGCTGGCGAGGGCTTCGCTGTCATTACCTAGTGGCCAGCGAGCCTCACCAGCCATCGGGAGGATAGTCCAAGAAGGAAGAAGAGAGAAAAGAAAAGGAAAAAAAGAAAAGAAAAATTCAATAGAAAATTTGAAAAAAATTTATTTAAAATGTCACATCGCATTCGATGGATGTCCACATTAGCGTCTGACCACCGGTTGGCGTTCACATTAGCGTCAACTGGCCAAAATTGGCTGGATGGATTGAATTGGTACTAATGTGAAAATATTTAAGACTGAGGACTGGATTAGTACTAATGCAATAGGTTTATGACTTTTTCAGTATTTTTCCTCACGTCTTTACCTAGATGAAGAATGTGACCGTGGCGCCTTAAGATGTTTGCGCATGAAATTGTAAACTCCTAAAGTCTTATGATCCTCCATAACAAGTAGGTTATCAATGTGGTATTGTTAATTTCTCGTAGCTATTTTCTATTATGCCATTGAGTTGTTGGTTTCTAGATTCTGCTTTTTGGTCATTTAAGCCCCGAACCAGGTTATTAGGGGACGTCCAAACTTGTTGCGCCTTGTTCTTTTTTATTTTTTTTTGTGACAGGAGGAACTAGCTTGCACCGACAGTGCGCTGTAAACCCCCTAGTTACGCTAGCAGGGAACCACCACCCCGACGCGACGCTTAAATCGCCTAATGATCCGCCAGCCTCCCTGCAACGCGTTGCAGGGGCTTCGAACTCCCGACCTCCCGTTTGGAGGTCTGGAGCCTACCTAGTGGAGCCACCATGGCCGGTGGTGTTGCGCCTTGTTCTTCATTCGTAGTAAATTAAATAAATTTTGCAATGACGTGCCATTAAGTAGTGGTGGTTGTATCTTTCAGAGTCGTGTGTGATTCCCTCTCGTTCTCTGCTGCAACTGATAGTAAGATAGTTTTTCAGGTGTAATTCAGGTGTAAGGACGAATATAGAGACGCAATCACAGGAGGAGAAGTCGCAGCAGAAGCTGGGGACGATATGATCGCAACAGCTACAGAGACAGGGAAAGGAGTGACCGTCACCGGAGCAGGAGCTGTAGCAAAAGTCCAAATCGTCGTGGAGACTGAAGGGGATCCAAATATTATCACAAGAATGGAAAACTTATCATGAAAGTACAATTACATTATAAAAAAGTTCAAACGATATGATTAAGTCACAAAAATTGTCATACCGATTCTATTAAATTATTCCATTGATTGCACTTATTAAAATTTTAGGATTCCATTGTATTTTCGTGATAAATTTTAGGACTTGTTTCTAATATACTTTTTGAAAATTTTGAAAATTAAATTACACTTTTTAAATAAATTTTAAGACGTGCCTTTATCCTTTTTTCTTTTTTTGATCGTGCTCTCGGTGCCAGTTGGCTAGATCATTGGCTGTCGTTTTTGCAAGAACGGGTCAACCGGGGCGAGATTTTGCTTCATTAATGCCGAGTGAGTAGACTCCCCTTTTGCGCGCTTAAAATTGCATAATGTGTGGCGCAACCTACGTTTTGATCCCGTGGAAAGTCGAGTGTTCACATAGGTCACGAAAGACCATGACTTTTACCTCACTTTCCTAAAAGGAATCTCTGCCAAAGTCTTTGGATTTCATTTAACGAGTGGGACTCAATCCGAAATCGAAACTGATCAAGTTAGAAAAGTCACCAATGAAGACTACAAAATAAAATATTCCAAAGTCTTCAAAGAACCAAAATTACAATTGATATAGACCTATCTATGAAATCCAACCTACCTAGGGGTCATCACTAGCCTATCGAGGCTGTCTAGGAGCCGAGTGAAAAATAATTTTACGTAACTAAAGATATGAGATCGGGCACTTGATAATAATAATTCTTGAACTAGTGTTCTTTTGGTATGCTAACTAATGTTGTTGGCTAATGATATTACCTAGTGGGGGGTGAATAGGCGATTTCTTTGACCTTGACAAGAATTGCGGAATTAAAACAATCAAGTTTGATACAAGCTTTAATAGGATGAAATAAAGTCTTGGTATAAGCAGTCTGTTTATATTCTTATAGCGGTAGGTGTTCCACTTTGGCAATTTTTTTTGGGTCCTGACGAAGTATCCAGAAAATGGGTTCGATTCGTTGGCCTTACTTTCGGCCAACCCATTAGTTGCGAGATTCTGACATGCGACGGCGATGAAAAGCCATGGCATTAGCGGTCTAGTAAAAGATATAGCGCGATTGATCTTATTTAAGTGTTCGGATTCCGTGACCATGCGCTGCTTCCTTTTCTCTCGATTCTTTACAAGGGTCTCCTCGTACCTGAAATTGCAGGATCAAACCGTAAATATGGTGGTTTTGTGAAGATTCAGGGCGACAAGGAATATAGGATGGGACCAAAAGTGCACCATGAAGCCCTTATTGAATGTATCTGCCGGAGGTTGGGGTGGCCCAAATTGGTGTTCTGCTTGGGGAATTAGCATCACATGTTGTGATCTCGGAGCAACAAATCCGAGTGCCCACATCTAATATATAATTTTCATGAGCTCGGCTATCTTATTGGTGCCGTACTTTTGATTTTCTAACCCTCTAATACCAGCCTCGGCTTTCATTGGAGGAAAACAGGACAACACTTTGATCGGTTTCTTTCTTTTTTTCATTTTTACATTGTTTCCATTTTCTCTTGGCTTAATTTAGGATTAGAATATTTATGAAGGCCCAAAAAGCACCTATCTGAATGGGGGAAACTCTACATATCCCATTAAGTTCAAACCCTTGAATTTGAAAGAAAGAAAAAAAAATACATTCCACAAAACAGATAATCACAAGTAAGAAGGTTTTATCACTAAGCTGAAAGAAATCGTTAATGTCATTAGAAAGATCTATTAAATTCCAAAGAGAGAAAAACTTGAAATGTTGGCTTTACAACTAATAAGAAAATTACTGTGCATTGTGACTTCTAATTCGTTCTGCTCGATTCATTGCTCTAAAAAGATTCTCTAGTAGCCTAAAAACATTAGCTTTCATTACTACTAACTTAGGATTGCTTGGTGTCATATCTCATTCATCGCTAGCATCTTCAATTGAATTGTTCATCTCATCTTAATCGCTAACATTATTTTCATCAGTAAAGCATTGTGTGTCTATAATATGTGTGTTTGTATATATACCAACTAAAATTCGGCGTTACAGTACATCTTACTTTCTTGTAATCAAAGAAATAAAGATTAAAAAATTTTCTCCACGGTCATGTGTTAATCCATTGCAATATCCTAAAATAATCGAAAGTTCAAAGTATACTAGATATTCACCTTCAATTTTTTTTTTTTTGAGTTCTTAAATTTCTTTTATTTAGGAACGAAATCCACCAAATCTTTTTTTTTTTTTGTTGCCAGAGATTAATATTAACTATTCAAAAAGTTGCGATTGAATTCTTCCTATACTACTTATTGTTCGAATATTATCACTTTGATTTTTTTAAAATAACAGAGAGAAATGAATAAATCCCACCAATTTGTTGATAAAAAAAAAATTATGAAATCGGCAAGTCAGTATCATTGCTCCCAACTTCAAAATCACTGGCTGACATTCCACTGTCTATTTTATAAAATGACCATACGGTCATGTATTCACTTTCTAGTTTCAATTTACTATCATCTTGAATGTTCTAAGTTGCGACAAAATGGTGGGTTGTATTTGACCATATTGAAAGCTTATCTTTCCTCCAAGCTAGAGAACCTTGTGAAGCCTTAGCTTTATTCCAAAGAAGTAAATTCTAGAATTTTAAGAATAGGTAAATAGGATTAGCTCATTAGCAGCTCGAGCTCATAGACATTTCTATTTTGTTTGGATTTGAGGTCCTTTGGAAATTATGGTCATTTAGGAAGGAGAGAATTGCCTAAAAAAATCGAAGTGCCTTTGTGGTTATCTAAATAGGTCTTAAAGAAATTTGGGCTACATCATACAACATTTATTATAATATAATTATTGATTATAGTTTTCTTTACATTTTTAGAATCGATAATCTTTTAAATTTATATGGTATTATTCCTAATAAAAGATAAGTTTTAATATGAATGGATAGAAAAAAGATTCAATCTAACCACTACTTCTGTAATATAATTATGGCAATCCATACTCAATCTCACTTGGACCCAAATCATATTCAACTCAACGCAAGCTCCAAATTTTAGCAATTTTTCACTTCAAATATGCTGTTAGTTTTCTTTTTTACCGTGTTCTAGATCAGCTGTTCTAGATCAGCTGTTCTAGATCAGTTGTCATTTCTGCAAGAGTGGGGTGGACCGCGTCTAGATTTGGCATCGTGAATGCCGTGGGAGAACACTTTCCTTATACGCTTTGAATTCAAAATCGTGCAGCACGACGTGGGGTCTGATCTTGCGGAAAATTGGGTGCACCCACACCTCACGAAAGACGTTGACTTGACATCACTTTCCTTTTCTCCTCAAAGACACCTCTCTGTCGGAGCCTCTACTTTTCGTACAATGGGAGGGTGGGACTCATAAATAGGTCAGACCCAAAAAAACAAAAAACCTCCGAAATGGGGACTGACCCCGTCAGAAAAGTGACATACGAAGACTTCAAAAGTAACAAGTCTTCAAAGAACCAAAAATTCTCCACTTACGGTCTAAAAGTAATCTAAACGTACCTTTTGTCAGTCTCCGCTTAGGCCATTTTATTGCATTCCCATTATTATGGAAAATGATAGGATCACGACTTTTTTCTCAGAAAAGATAACTACCCCAGTCCACGTACCGCGTAAAAGTAGTATAAACGTACCTTCTGTCAGTCTCCGCTTAGGCCATTTTATTGCATTCCCATTATCATGGAAAATAATAGGATCGTGACTTTCACACCCTATTTAAGCATCGCTTGTGGCCTCAGGGAAACACAAACCAACTTATCCGAAGGAAAAGAAGAATCCATGGACTCTTCATCCGAATTCAAGAGGGTCATGAGCCTTGTGGCTGCTCTTGTTCTTTTCACTACCTTTGCCATTCCACTCCCTGCTCATGCTTCTCTTACAGAAGCACAAGCTCTCCTCAAGTGGAAGTCTAGTCTCGCCAACCATTCGCTTTCTTCCCTCTCTTCGTGGACTTCCTCTCCTCATAATGTCACTGGTTCCAATTCAACCATGAGTCCGTGCACTTGGCGTGGCATCTCCTGCAATCGGGCAGGAAGCGTGGTCGGCATTAATCTCACTAGCGCCGATGTTGAAGGTACGCTTGATGTATTTCCATTCCCATCGTTGTCTCATCTCGCGAATATGGACCTAAGTATAAATAGTCTTTCTGGCCACATTCCTCCTCAAATTAGTCTCCTGAGCAATCTCACCTATCTTGACCTCTCTGTCAATCGGTTCTCGGGGAAAATACCGCCAGAGATTGGCCATCTAACGAAATTGGATGTCTTGCACCTGGTCTCCAATGAGTTAAATGGCTCAATTCCCCAAGAAATTGGGCAATTGCATTTACTTAGTGAAGTTGCGCTATATTCGAACAAGTTGAATGGACCCATACCTTCTTCATTAGGCAATTTGAGCAAATTAGCTGTCTTGTATCTCTACAACAACTCCTTTTCTGGTTCTATTCCTGCTGAAATAGGAAATATGACAAATTTGGAAGTGCTCCACATGAATTCCAACAACCTGACAGGATCAATCCCTTCTACTTTGGGGAACTTAACCAAATTAAGAGAGTTGCAGCTATCTGCTAATAAGCTTACCGGTTCCATCCCCCTAGAACTAGGGAATTTGAACCTTCTTAGCTCGTTGAGCCTATATAAAAATAATCTTATCGGTTCAATCCCGCCAATATTAGGCAATTTGACGAATCTTACCATTCTTTATCTCTACGGTAACCAGCTTTCCGGTCACATTCCTAATGAGTTAGGAAATCTCCGCTCTATGCTTGACTTAGAGTTGAGTACAAATCAACTCACTGGCCCAATTCCTTCTTCGTTGGGTCACTTGACTGACCTATTATATTTGTTCCTCCGCGGGAATCAACTTTCTAGTTCAGTTCCTAAATCCTTGGGGGATCTGATGAACTTAAAGATGCTGGAACTGGATGCCAACGAGTTAACTGGCTCTTTACCAGAAAACTTGTGCCAAGGTGGATTTCTTGAAAGTCTCTCAATGAGTGGCAACAAGTTAACTGGTTCTATCCCTAGAAGCTTGAAAAATTGCACAAGCTTAGTCAGACTTCGCCTCGAGAAAAACCAGTTGACTGGAAACATCTCCGAGATCTTTGGTGTCTACCCCAACTTGACCTTTATTGACTTGAGTTCCAACAAGTTGTATGGAGAAATCTCAACAAATTGGGGAAGTTGCATGAGTTTAAGTGATCTAAACATTGCTGAAAATAACATCACTGGTAGCTTGCCTCTTGAGATCGGAAACGCGACTAAACTGAGTGTAATTGATCTATCCTTCAATAGTTTAGTCGGGGAGGTTCCGAAAGAATTTGGAAAATTGACTTCTTTGGAGACTTTGAATCTAAGCAGGAACCAACTTTCTGGCCAAATAAGTCCAGAGGTTGCATCGCGACCTAGTCTTCTAAAATTGGATTTGTCGTGGAATAGATTAAGCAAGTCTATCCCGCAGGCTATTGGGAATTCTTCAAAATTGACCCACTTGTATTTGAGTAACAACCAGTTGAGCCAAGATATTCCAGGGCAATTAGGGATGCTAACTCATTTGAACGAGCTAGACTTGAGTTGTAACTTGTTAAGCGGTGACATCCCAATTCAATTCAACAAGCTTGAAAGCCTAGTGAAACTCAACATTTCACATAATAATCTTTCTGGCCTTATATACAAGACTTTCAAGGATATGCGAGGGTTGGCAGAGGTGGACATCTCCTACAACAAGTTTGAGGGTCCCATTCCCACCACCATGGCATTTCAAAATGCAACAAAAGAAGCGTTTGAAGGCAACATTGGATTATGTGGAAATGTCGAAGGACTTGAGCCATGTAATCAAGCGGTGGTGGATAGGGAAAGCTCTCGGGCTGGAGGTAGAGTTTTTCTTATTGTGTTTCCTTTGCTAGGAGCAGTTCTTCTGTTTATTTTCTTTGGAATTTTCTTCATTTTCCGTAGAAAGAAGATCCATCGAACAGTGGAACTAGCACCCAAGACAACTGAAGTCTTTTCTCTATCAAAGTACGATGGAAAGATGTTATATGAACACATCATAGAAGCTACCGGGGAATTTGATGAGATTTATTGTATTGGACGGGGGGGCTGTGGAAGTGTCTTTAAGGCCAAATTAAAATCGGGTGATATAGTAGCTGTAAAGAAGATCCATCAAACGGTTGATAGTGGGCAAGCGGATCAAAAGGAATTTCTGAATGAGATTAGGGCTTTGACAGAAATTCGACACCGCAATATTGTGAAACTCGAGGGCTTTTGTTCGCATCCACAACACTCTTTCTTAGTGTATGAGTACTTGGATAGAGGAAGCTTGTCTACAATCTTGAGCAATGAAGAAGAAGCTAAAGAGTTGGACTGGAACAAGAGGGTGAATATCATAAAAGGCGTGGCATATGCTCTTTCTTATATGCACCATGATTGTAACCCTCCAATCATTCATCGAGATATTTCCAGTAACAACATTCTGCTTGATTCCGAGTACGAGGCGCATGTTTCTGACTTTGGCACGGCTAAGCTTCTTAAGCTGGATACATCAAATTGGACTGCAGTTGTCGGCACATATGGTTATGTAGCTCCAGGTAAACTCTGAAGTCAACTCTTGATTCGAAGATTGAGCTAAAGCAATGTCTTCGTGCTAATAGATATATCACCCTCTTTGTGCAGAGCTTGCTTACACAATGAAGGTGACGGAGAAATGTGATGTGTATAGCTTTGGAATAGTGGCCATCGAGTTGATCAAAGGAAGACATCCGGGTGACAGCATTTCATCTCTAGTAGCTCCAATCGACATAGAGATCTCAGTTGTTTTGAAGAATATATTGGATTCACGCCTGCCAACGCCCACACCAGGCATTGAGGATAAACTTCTGACCATCTTCAAGCTTGCAGTCGCTTGCTTATCTGCTGATCCCCAACTCAGGCCGTCGATGGACACGATTGCTCAGAGACTATCAGCTCGTTCAACCACTTTCCATGGCGTTCAATTTTCAGAGACAGCCGCTGATCCTGTGAGAGATACAACAGCTTCAAGCCATTTCCTGGATCAATTCGTAGAAGATATCGTCTGATTAATGATGTTGCTCTGTCAACCACACGCAAGAAGGTCTAAGATCTTCTTTAATGAAAAATAGAGTCACTTGAACTAATTGATTAACTCTCAAACTTTTTTCAATATATTGTTTCCCTCACTTATGTGTTTACTTTATTTGCATTTAGGATAAATATTTTGACCGTCAACCAAAGTGGAGTGTTTCATATCAGCATGAGGATGCGGACTATGTTTCGTTCATGCCCAAGTAAGTATAGAACTGCCTTTTGTTTTGGAAGAAGCAAAACTAGAACATTCTGGCATCTAGTTTCGTTTATGGAGACAACAGCTGAACTCAAGTGATATTTCAAACTGTTTCTGTATCTAGTCTTAACCAGACTAGTGTCTATGGAGTCAATGTATCCGTGTCAAGTTAGACTTAGAAAGTATTACTTTTGTATCAATGTAAAGTGTTGATGATGTATCCAGTGTTGTTATCTTGAAACCGAAATGTCCATGTAAGGATTAAATGGAACATTTATATGAAGTCTCCAAACTCTTGATCATTATTAGTCCTTCTATATGTTTATTTTTGATTTATGTAGATGCAAAATCGACTTACTTGCAGAAGAGTTTCAATTATGGATCTTTTCAGAGTGCATTCAATCAGAAACTAATTGTTCCTAATCATGGCCATCAACCATAATTTTGGGTTTCATGCAATTACTACAACCGTGTATCATGACAGAGGGCGATCAATCCGTTCCTATTCGGAGTGCTATGTGCATGTTGCCATGGCATGAGTTGTTAATAGAAGTTCAGTAGCTTTTGATTGTCCAAAATAGAGAAATCCGGACTTCGTTTTCATTAGAGCTTCGAACTTGAAGTGCTCAAATTAGGAAGATCACTGATCACCATTTCATCTCAAGAGGAAATTATCCATTGTTTCAGAAAGACTACAAGTTCTGTTCTAGCGCTACCTTACATTTTAAGAGCGTGAAGGTAGATGATATCCAGCCCTCCAAAATCTTGGAGGTTTTAAATCATGATGAGCTGGTTTTGCTAGGCCTAGCTCCATTGTCAAATACAAGTAGAACTCATTTGGGTTTTAGCTCATCATCAACCATCTTTTCTATTTTTCAGAACAGAGAACTTACATCTGGAAAATAGCCACTTACATCTGGAAAATAGCCTTGCGCAAAACATGTCAGAACAGAGTCCCCTCATAAACTTCATATGGAAAACAATAGACTTAGCCTCTGAGAGCTCATAGTTTTGTGAATTTGAGAAAGGAAACCATAGTAGACCAATGTTTGACGCCACCCTCGATCACTCTTGTGTAAAACCCCACATCGTAAAATCAAAGTTCCAAAAAACTTACGCCAATTAATAGTATAAAAGAAAAATATGCAATATGAAGAAAGAACCACCCGGTGGGAATTGTCAACATTTTCATTATGCCAAATGGCATATACCAATATGCATTCCACTAGTTAATGCTTGCTGATGCATTTCCATTGTCAAATAGGAAAATCCCAGGAAAATAAGATCGAGGAAAACTCGTGAACCTGAGAAAAAACGACTTCTAGACCAAAAGAGAAAAATGGCCATGTATTCACAAGGCTTCAAGATAGTCACAATTAGGGGTGTGCATGGTCCGGATGGGCAGTTCCCGGCCTAGAACCGGGAATTGCCCAATAAGGATCGGTTTCGAAAAATTGGAACCGAGAACCATCCGTTAGTTATATGGATCCACCTGAGAACTGGACTGCCGGTCCGGTCTGGTTCCCGGGTGGATCCATGGAACCGTTCTCATTAATAATAATATCGTTTTCCAAATTCTGCCGTGAGTACTCTTCATATCGAGTAATATTTTTTTTTTAAAACCAAACTGGCTTAATTAATGGTACCATTTTTCTTTGTTTTATTGGAAAACACTACCAAAGAAGAGAAATAGTTTTTTTTTTGCTATTTTTGAATCATTTCAGTTGAAATCTAAAATATTATTTAAGTTCAAGGTTTTGGATGATTGTCATATGTAGATCGTTTTTTCCTTTATTTCCTAATAGTGTTCAATCTCTTATAATCTTTGCTTTATTGAATTCTTTCTGCAGAAACAATTCCACCGATACTTCACTTATTCTTGAACACAGTGTCCTATGTGAGTCCCGGAAGTATCCTTTGAAGGAGCCATTTGTTAAGTTGCTGAAAGGCAGCTTACATACTTTACTAAATTCTTGTAAAAACATGGAAACTATGAGAGGAAATGGAGCCCTAAAATTTTGGTTTGCTAATTAGTAATTAAAAATTTCATTTTAATATTAAAAATTAATATATTATAATAAAATAATTGGTCTCGATTTGGGTGGGCGGATCTCGCCTATGGAACCGGGAATCGAATCGGTACCCACCGGTTCCCATAAATTGGAATCGGGAACCGAACCAGTTCCTTTAAAAACCACCGATTCTTGGCAATTCCGGGCGGTTCGGGCGGGTCCCGGTTCTTTTGCACACCCCTAGTCATAATGCTTCTAGCTTCCCTAGCCATTTTCAGTTTGAGTCATTCCAACAAGTGCACTTCCTACTTGATGACGGGCTGGGTTCGCCTCATGGGGCCCAGCACATCTTTAAAGAGAAAAAAATAAAAATGAGGGTGGAATGTTTTTATGGTGAAAAGAGAAAAATGACTGTTTGAACAAAAAAAGAAATAAAAGAGGGAGAGTGACCAAGTTTTGAAGGAGAAGAGGCAGTTCAGATTTATTGGTGAAATTTTGTTAGAATCAGCTGAAATTTTAATATGTTGTTCATGAGATCAAGATCATCATTGAGATCCTTCTCAGATTTGTCTTTCAATTTTTGTGAGAGTTTTTTTACTTCTTTTGTTAATCTACTAATGATATATTGTTGTATTGTTGATGTGTTCATTCTCTAGCTGTGTGATTAGAGATGAACTATTGAATATTCTGCTATTCTTGATAATTAGTGGAAGTTTTGAACGATCTGTAGTTTTTTCCACTTGAGCACGTAAAATTTTTGTATCGTTTTTGTACTTTACATGACATTTCGTTTGAAGGCAACAATGGATTGTGTGGAAATGTCGATGGACTTGAGCCATGTAATCAAGCGGTGATGGATAGGGAAAGCTCTCGGGCTAGAGGTAGAGTGTTTCTTATTGTGTTTACTTTGCTAGGAGCAGTTCTTCTGTTTATTTTCTTTGGAATATTCTTCATTTTCCATAGAAAGAAGATCCATCAAACAGTGGAACTAGCACCCAAGACAACCGAAGTCTTTTCTCTATCAAAGTACGATGGAAAGATCTTATATGAAGACATCATAGAAGCCACCGGGGCATTCGATGAGATTTATTGTATTGGGGGGGGGGGCTGTGGAAGTGTTTTCAAGGCCGAATTAAGATCGAGTGATATAGTACTTGTAAAGATCCATCAAACGGTTGATAGTGGGCAAACGGATCAAAAGGAATTTCTGAATGAGATTAGGGCTTTGACAGAAATTCGACTCCGCAATATTGTGAAACTTGAGGGCTTTTGTTCGCATCCACAACACTCTTTCTTAGTGTATGAGTACTTGGACAAAGGAAGCTTGTCTACAACCTTAAGCAATGAAGAAGAAGCTAAAGAGTTGGACTGGAACAAGAGGGTGAATATCATAAAAGGCGTGGCATATGCTCTTTCTTATATGCACCGTGATTGTAACCCTCCAATCGTTCATCGGGATATTTCCAGTAACAATATTCTGTTTGATTCTGAGTATGAGGCACATGTTTCTGACTTCGGCACGGTTAAGCTTCTTAATCTGGATACATCAAATTGGACTGCAGCCGTTGGCACATATGGTTATGTAGCTCCAGGTAAACTCTAAAATCAACTCTTGATCTTAAGGTTGAGCTATAGCAATGTCTTCATGCTAATACATATATCACCCTCTTTGTGCAGAGCTTGCTTACATAAGGAAGGTGACAACAAAATGTGATGTGTATAGCTTTGGAATAGTGGCCATCGAGGTGATCAAAGGAAGACATCCGGGTGAGAGCATTCCATCTCTAGTAGCTCCAGTTGACATGGAGATCTCAGTTGTTTTGAGGAATACATTGGATTCACGCCTGCCAACGCCCACGCCAGGCATTGAGGATAAACTTTTGACCATCTTCAAGCTTGCAGTCGCTTGCTTATCTGCTAATCCCCAACTCAGGCCGTCGATGGACATGATTTCTCAGAGACTATCAGCTTGTTCAACCACTTTCCACGGCGTTCAATATTCAGAGACAACCGCCAATCCTGTGAGAGATACAACAGCTTCAAGCCATTTCCCGGATCAATTCGTAGAAGATATTGTCTGATAAATGATGTTGCTCTGTCAACCACATGCAAGAAGGTTTAAGATCTTTAATGAAAAATAGAGTCGCTTGTGCTAATTGGTTAAGTCTCAAACTTTTTTCAATACACTGTTTCCCTCACTTATGTGTTTACTTTATTTGCATTTAGGATAAATATTTTGACCGTCAACCAAAGTTGAGTGTTTCATATCAGCATGAGGATGCGGACCATGTTTCGTTCAGGCCCAAGTATAGAACTGCCTTCTGTTTTGGAAGAAGCAAAACTAGAACAATCTGGCATCTACTTTCGTTTGTAGAGACAACAGCTGAACTCAAGTGATATTTCAAACTGTTTCTGCGTCTAGTCTTAACCAGACTAGTGTCTATGGAGTCAATGTATCCGTGTCAAGTCAGACTTAGAAAAAATTACTTTTGTATCAATGTGAAGTTGACGATGTATCCACTGTTATTATCTTGAAACCGAAATGTCCATGTAAGGATGAAATGGAACATTTATATGAAGTCTCTAAACTCTTGATCATTATTAGTCCTTCTATATGTTTATTTGGGATTTATGTAGATGCAAAATCGACTTACGTGCAAACGAGTTTCAGTCATGGATCTTTTCAGAGTGCATTCAATCAGAGACTAATTGTCCCTAGTCGTGGCCATCCACCATAATTTTGGGTTTTGTGCAATTACTACAACCGTGTATCATGACAGAGAGGGCGATCAATCCATTCCTATTCGGAGTGCTATGTGCATGTTGCCGTGGCATGAGTCGTTAATAGAAGTTTAGTAGCTTTTGATCGTCCAAAATAGATAAATCCGGACTTCGTTTTCATTAGAGCTTCGAACTTGAAGTGCTCAAATTAGGAAGCCCACTGGTCATCGTTTCATCTCAAGAGGAGATCATCCATTGTTTCAGAAAGACTACAAGTTCTGTTCTAGCGCTACCTCATATTTCAAGAGCGTGAAGGTAGACGATATCGAGCCCTCTAAAATCTTGGAGGTTTTAAATCATGATGGGCTGTTTTTGCTAGGCCTGGCTCCATTGTCAAATACAAGTAGAACTCATTAGGGTTTTAGCTCATCATGAAGCATCTTTTCTATTCTTCAGAACAGAGAACTTAGATCTGGAAAATAGCCTTGCGCAAAACATGTCAGAACAACGTCTCCTTATGAACTTCATATGGAAAACAATAGACTTAGCCTCTGAGAACTAAGAGTTTTGAGAATTTGAAAAAGGATACCATAGTAGACCAATGTTTTAACCCGCCCTTGATCACTCTTAGGTAAAACCCAACATCATAAAATCAAAGTTTCAAAAAACTTTGTGAATGAATAGTATAGACAGAAAACAATGAAGGGACAGCTATTCAAATCGAGGCGTAGCAAGACAATGAGTTCTGTGCACCTAACCTTCTCACGTAATTGTGTTAATTCATCTCAATTCTTGATTATATTGCTTAGAAGAAAGGCAAGAGGAAATATGCAATGTCAAGAAGGAACCAGCCGGTGGGAATTGACAACATTTTTATTATGCCAAATGGCATATACCAATATGCGTTCCACGAGTTAATGCTTGCTAATGCATTTCCATTGTCAAATAGGAAAATCCCAGGAAAATAAGATCGAGGAATCCTCGTGAACCTGAGAAAAAAAGACTTCCAGGCCAAAAGAGATAAAGGCCATGTATTCACAAGGCTTCAAGGTAGTTATAATGCTTCTAGCTTCCCTAGCCATTTTCAGTCTGAGTCATTCCAACAAGTGCACTTCCTACTTGACAATGGGCTGGGTCCGCCTCATGGGCCCAGCACATTTTTAAAGAAAAAGAAATAAAAATTAGGGTCGAATGTTTTTTATAGTGAAAAGAGAAAAATGAGTGTTCGAACAAAAAGAGAAATAAAAGAGGGAGAGAGTCCAAGGTTCGAAGGAGAAGAGGCAGTTCAAATTCAGAATCAGCTGAAATTTTGATATATTGTTCATGAGATGAAGATCACCATTGAGATCCTTCTCCGATTTGTCTTTCAATTTCTCTAGTAATGGTTAGAGTTTTCTTGCTTCTTTTGTTAATCCACTAATGATATATTGTTGTATCGTTGATTTCATTCTCTAGCTATGTGACTAGAGATGTACTATTATATATTCTATTATTTTTGGTGATTAGTGAAAGTTTTGAACGATTTGTAGTTTTTTCCACGTTGAGCACATAAAAATTTTATGTTGTTTTTGTACTTTGTCCTTAAATTTATATAATAGTTGATTGAGTTTTGGAGAAAATATTGATACTGGACAAGTTTTAGGTTCTTAGTGAATATTTGCTCTTCCATCAATTGATATAAATAATCTTTTAGATTTCTCGGGTATTATTCCTAGTAAAGGATCATGTCAAGTATGAATGGCTGGAAAATGGATCCAATTCACATTGACCAATATAACACATATCAACCCATATTTTTGTAATACAATTTTGGTAGCTCACACTCAATCTCACTTGGACTCAAATCATACCCAACTCAACCCAAGCTCCAATTTTTAGCAATTTTCCACTTCAAATATGTTGTTAGATTTTTTATTTTTATTTTTAATTATGCTCTTAGGGGCCATTTGGCTAGATCATCAGCTGTCGTTTCTGCAGTAAGAGGGTCGACCGCGTCAAGATTTTGCTTCATGAATGCCAAGTGAGAAGACTTTCCTTTTGCGCTTAAAAATCAAAATTTTGTGCAGCACAAATTAGGGTCTGATCTTGTGGAAAATTGAGTGTTCCCAAACCACACGCGAGGCCTTGACTGACTTTGCCTCACTTTCCTCGAAGACTTCTCAGTCAAAGTCAAAGTCTCCGAATTCATATAATGGGTGGGCTCAATTCCGAAAAGAGGACTGTCAGAAATGTCACTACGAAGACTACAAAAGTAACAAATTCCAGTCTTCAAAGAACCGAAAATTCGTCTTAGTCAGCTGTTAGATGACTACCCCTGGTCCCCTACGGCGTACAAAGCAAATAAACGTACCTCTTCTTAGTCTCCACTGGTTAGTCGCCGTTTTATTGCATACCCATTACCATGGAAAATGATAGGAAGGTGAGTTTTCACCGCCTATTTAAGCATTGCTCGTTGCCTTAGGGAAAGACAAACCCACTTACCCGAACCAAAACAGGAGAAGGAGAAGAAGAATGCATGGATCCTTCACCAGAACTCAAGAGGGTCATGAGCCTTGTGGCTGCCCTTGCCCTTTTCACTACCTTTACCATTCCACTTCCTGCTCAAGCTTTCCCTATAGAAGCCCAACCCCTCCTCAAGTGGAAGTCCAATCTTGGCAATCATTCAGATTCTTCCCTCTCTTCGTGGACTCCCTCTCCTCATAGTGCCACTGATTCCAACTTGACCGTGAGTCCATGTGCTTGGCATGGCATCTCCTGCAATTAGGCGGGGAGAGTGATCGGGATAAATCTCACTAGCACCTATGTCGAAGGTACGCTGGAAGAATTCCCATTCTCATCTTTGTCTCATCTCATGTACATGGACCTGAGTATAAATAGTCTCTTTGGCCATATTCTGCCTCAAATCGGTCTATTGAGCAATCTCACCTATCTCGACCTCTCTATCAATCGATTCATGGGGAAAATACCGCTGGAGATTAGCCATCTAACTAGACTAACAGTCCTCCACTTGGTTTCCAATGAGTTAAATGGCTCCATTCCCCAAGAAATCGGGCAATTGCATTTGCTCAATGAGGTTGCGCTGTATTGTATGTCTACAACAACTCCCTTTCTGGTTATATTCCTCCTAAAATGGGAAGTATGACAAATCTGGAAGTGCTCCACATGGACACCAACCTCCTAACAGGACCGATTCCTTCCACTTTAGGGAACTTAACCAAATTGACAGAGCTACACCTATTTACTAATAAGCTTACTGGTTTCATCCCACTGGAGCTAGGAAAATTGAATCTTCTTAGCGAGTTGTGCCTTAATGATAATAATCTTATCTGTTCAATCCCACCAATATTAGGCAATTTGATAGAACTTGCCCTTCTTTATCTCTATGGTAACCAACTTTTAGGGCAAATTCCTGATGAGACAGGTAATCTCCATGCTATGCTTGACTTAGAGCTGAGTACAAACCAGCTCACTGGCCTAATTCCTTCTTCTCTGCGTAACTTGACCAACCTGAGATCTTTGTTCCTCCGCCAGAATAACCTTTATGGTTTAATTCTTGGTTTTTCAAAAACCTCATTGTCAACAATTATTTTGTCTTACAACAACTTTGAAGGTCCACTTCCACTTCCATCACCATTCACAAATTCCTATAATATCGCATATAATAAAATAGCGGGGAAGATCCCTTCATCAATATGCAATGCCACCAACCTCAGCACCCTCATCTTGTCTAATAATAGGTTAGCTGGTAGCCTACCCAAGTGCTTATCAAACTCGAGCATTGGTTTATCAGTTTTGAACTTCGAATGAATAGTCTTTTGGGTACAATCCCGAGAACATTTTCTCAACGAAGTAGCTTGGGCACTCTTGACTTGAGTGAAAATCAATTTGAAGGAGCATTGCCACAATCCCTTGTCAATTGTACTGGAAACTTTGGATTTCAGCAACAATAAGATAGAGGATAAGTTCCCAGCATGGTTGGGAAAACTCCCTAAGCTAAAAGTTCTTATTTTGAGGTACAACAATTTTAAGATTTTATTAGATTTTCCAAGGGCAGCTCATCTCTTTCCCTAGTTGCACATTTTGGACCTCTCGAACAACAACTTTGTTGGTCCTTTACTAGCCAATTAGATAGCGAAACTTCAAGGGATGATGAATAGACAAAATACACATGAACTGCAAGACAAATCATTGTACATGAGGCGGAAAGTTGGATATGGATGGAGGTACTATGAAGATTCTGTGAATGTGATCATGAAAAGAAAGGAGATTCGGCTAGAGAGGATCTTGACCATGTTTAGAACCATAGACTTATCAGTTAACTCTTTTCAAGGGAACATCCCGAGTATTATTGGAAATCTTCAATCTCTCATAGGGCTCAACCTTTCTCACAACCACCTCATGGGTTCCATTCCTTCAACCCTTGGAAATTTAACTAACCTTGAATGGTTGGATTTATCTTCAAACAAGCTTAGTGTGAGGGTTCCTAGAGAACTGAGAGATTTGTCATTCCTTGGGTGTTTGGACCTCTCAGAGAACCAACTTATAGGCTCCATACCTCAAGATAAGCAATTGAGTACATTCACAAGTGATTCATTTCATGGAAACTTGGGTTTATGTGGAACTCCATTACAAAACATATGCCGCAATGATGCTTTGCCTTCTCCACCACCACGGTCATTCTTTTTAGAGAATAGTACAAGAAAGCATGGTAGTGGTTTTGATTGGAAAGTAGTTGGGATAGGATATGCATCCGGAATTGTGATTGGAATCTCCATAGCATACATTTTATGTGAAATTGGAAGACCCAAATGGCTTGTTAGAGAAGTGGGAAGGATGGAGAGTGGAATCAAATTGATGAACAAGCCAAAGCAAAAGGCCATCAAATTTCATGGAGGCTAATGAAATTGTTGGGAAGTGGTCCCTTTGAACTATGTGTAATGTAGTTCAAGGAACACACTTTTTGTCGAATTGAAATGCAATTTTGCATATGTATGCTTATCTTATTATGCTGTCATCTTCTTCTTTTAAGTGTGATTTCTGAATCGGGTTGAATGAACAGATGAACACGAAAGAGATCTTTAAAAACTCACCCTACATCATTAACACCATATATGTCCCTTTCTTGTTTAGTGTATGCCACTCTTGTTTATCCATGGGAAAGAAAGAAAGATGAAGAGCTGTCGAAGCCCATTTAGCCTGGGGTTGCATGATTGGATGTGTCATTGAAGTATGTCCTTAAGGATTTCTAAATCTGCCATGGTCCCACTACACATTTTTGTTGAAGTTGCAGGCCGGTATTAGTTTGTTGACTTGCTTATGCACCTATCGTACTTGTCTACAATAGGGAATAGGGGCACCAAAGGTTCAAGCCTCAAAGCATCTTTGAAATTTAGATTGAAGGTTAACTAATTGCAAAATTCTCGAGTCTTCTAGGCCAAAAAACTGATTTTTCATGTTCGTGGATATTTGAAATTGCCAATAATTTTCAAATACTGTTGGCAAAAAAAAAAAAAAAAAACTGATAGCTTGCTCATAACTTAAATTGTTGATAATTACCAACATCATCATGAATTTATCAAGTCCATAGTCAATTAGTAACTTCTTCTAAATTCTGCCGTTAGTATCACTTAAAATCTCAAATTGGTATATCAATATCACAATTTAACCAAACAACAAAAAATCCTAAACTATACTCGTATCATATTTACTTCAAATTAATTTTTGTGTTGCAAAAAAAATCGAAACTAGTACACTCTCGTGCCACATCTATTCCAAACTAATTTTCAAGTCATAAAAAATTATGACTTTTAGGATAGTTTCGAAACTTGAAGGAGCTCTTAGAGCAAAATCAACATATTTTGGCAAATTTCCCAATCAAAGATTTTGATGATTTGGGATTTTTTATGACACAAATTAGTTTAGGAAATATGTGTCACTAGCATACCGATTTGGCATTTTTGTAACATGAAAATTAGTTTAGAGTAAATAGGATATGGATATATCAATTTGGAATTTTTATGACATGAAAATTAATTTAAGGTAAATGTAACACGGGTACACCTGTTGCTATGATGCAACCCTCTCGGTAGACAGGTTTAGAGTTAATTTCAAGTAGAAATCTGATAGTCCTCAATTGGCACGGCTTCTTCCAAACCTTTATCTCACATGAGGTTGGAAAATTACAATTAAAATGGATCTATTTATGAAGTCCAACATAACTAACCATCACCACTAGCCTATTGAGGTGAGTTCGGAGCCAAGTGAAGCACGGGAGTTACCTAACTTTTACACAACAAAATATCTGAAATTGGGACTTGATTACCCTAACTCTCTAACTATTGTGCCTTTTTGGTACCTTAAGTTGATTGAATAGTTGCTTGAATAATTCACATGATCCTTATCCATTTTATAACTCTACGCCATTAAATGATGTCCATGCATGAGTGTGCAATTAGGAAAAAAAAAAAAAAGACAATCACAATCAGGATGATAAGAACAATGTTGGGAAAATCTCTTGTGATGTTTTGAAGATAACAAAATAATCAAATGTTACTAATGTGTTTAATGGTTGAGTTACTAGGTGAAAGACGTATAAACCATCATGCAGATGATATCCTAATGAGATTGTCTAAAGATGAGGAGAACACTATCCTATCAATGGTGAACATGGCATCGGGTGTAGAGGTGTCTACAATCTAGAGGTACTTAAGTAGAAGGTGAATAAGCCTAGGTAAAGCTTGGAGGTACCATGGATAGGTGAATGATGAGGTAGAGTTACGATTGTTAATATACTTGGAAGAACCAAAAATAGAAGCTAGAGTGAAAATTGAATATTAGCCACAAGCTTGATATAAGCAATGGACCATGTGGATATCAATAGTGTACTAAGTGGATATCAGCAGAATATTACGAAAGTGGGACATAAGCAACATATTGCAAAAGTCTGATATCATCATATAACTAGAAAGCTAAATATAATTAGAATTGCTAATATAAGCAAAACAATCAAACTACCTACTACAACAATCTTGTTATAAACTTCAAGATTTTTATTTAGAGATATTTTATCTCATCCCATGACAGCTTATGATCTAATATGGATTCCTTATTTAGAACATCTCGATTGACTATCAATGTTAAAGATTATCAACATGAAGTATTCAATATCATGAGATATCTAGATTGATTGACAATCATCTTAAAAGCATGATACTTTCTATTCTTTGAAACCAAGATTTGATTGTATGGACGACAAAATCTACGGAATTCCGATTGATTGACTTCAATGGCTAATTAATCTTTTCAACAATTGTCCAAGGGCTAGTTTGTAAATTGATTGTCTTAAAGATTGTCTAATGGGAAGTCTGGATGGCCATAAGCATAAAAGGAGATCAAGATATCGAAGAAGAGAGATAGATCAATAGTTCATAAAATTAAAATTTAGAGAGAGCTTTACATTGTCTTATGTGATCTTTAAAATTGTAAACATTTGAAAAGTGTTGGCAATGTTATAGTTTGTGCTTATGTGTAAGATAGTGAGTCCTATAAGCTTGAGTATAAGCAGCACCGGCTTCGAGGAGAAGTGCTTCAGTACAAGCAGCACATTCTACTGTAACTTCAAGAATATTTCTAATGCAATCCAGTCAATAGGTTGTTAGTGAGGAAGAGTGAACGTAAGCTTATATCAAGCTGAACCACTATAGTCTCTGTGTGCATTGTTCTTTATCTCTCTACTCATATTCACTTATTGCCTGATAGAAGCACTGCACTACGTTGCTTGATATAACTAGCTTGTGCTTATATTAACACATTGTCTCACCTAGTTTAGCTTATATTGAACTTGATTGTCTTAATTTCGCAATATTTGTCAATTTCCTTGAAATCAACTTTACGCCCCCTTTTAGGTGATACTTGTAGCCAACAACAAATAAAGCATACATAAGTAAATTCAATGAAGTGTCAAACAAATAATAATATATATATATATATAGCCTTGTTATTAAGCCCCGGGACAACATCCACATTAACTATGTTCAAATTAAATCCAATTTTTTCTACGCTACCTAAACCTAAACTAAACTAAACCAGAGTACTATGACATGAATCCTGTGCCTATGTGGCTACATGAACTAAGAAATTAAGTCACCAATCACATCAATACATTCAAAATCATGCCCAATATACAGCCCGCACCATCGTGGTATGCAAATAACCCATTTCCCCCATCCAAATTATTTTCAACCTTGCCAAATTGACTAGGAATGAATTACATGCTTTGTGTACAAGTTTAAATTATACTCAAATGGGACCAAAACTTTCGCATAACAAGCCCAGGTGTCTCCAATCAGCAACATTCTAAGTGCAAAACCAACAATTCATCTAAACATTCGACATAAAAGCATGCCAACATTGACAGGAAATCGACATGCTAATATTTCAACGTGAGTAACTAAGCCAACACCTAAACAGGGTTTGATCCAAACGCCCAAAAGAACAGAAGTGACCCGCAACGTTCATTACGGAGATAGAAGAAACAACCTTGAGTTTCACATGAAAATAACGACTAAGCATACTAAAACGACCAGAAAATGAAGATTGGCATAGAAAATAATATAGCTAATATGTTGATGAAGCCTTTGCCTATTACCAAATTCAAGCATTGCGTGGATTTAGTTAATGTTTGTTGCAATTGAGTTTTAATATAATGGGAGAAGATTTTTTGTTGCTTTCGAGAATTCAAGCCAAGGTGAAGATTTGTTGAGTAGGTCTTGAATTTTTTATGGACTTGAGCCAATGTTAGGGCTTGGGGAAATATAAATATTGTTTTTCTCAAGTTATTGGGTTAAGAAGTTGAGACCGAAAAGGTTTTTGTTTATTAGAGTCATATTTTGTAGTCCTTGAAATTCTATAGTGGATTTTACTTTTCCTCCCCCCATGATTTTTCCGAAGGGTTTCCACGCAAATTTGTTGTTTTTTTAATTCTTCTCAGCTTCAATATCGATATAGTTTTCACATATGCCATAACAATTTTCTTTCCTAGATTCATCACAAGACCCATGCCATCAGCTATAATATTCGACCATTGCCGTTCGCCAGACATTACCCCCTTTACTACGACTTACTGGAATGGATGGAAACTGAAAATATGAAGTAAGACCACCGTGTGGAGATAAACTAGAATTATTTACGAACAATCTGTAAATGTAACATCAACTCCAGCTAAGCTCTCACCAGTAGCCATCATTTATAGGCATTAGAACATAAAACACAAAAATAATGAACCTAGAGTTTAGAAACAGATTTAGCTATTGAAAAATCACTGGGACTCAAAAGTAAATCGGTATACTTTCAGATTACACGAAAAACACGGTTAACTTGCACTAAATTCTGATAAACATTTCATCGAATAGGTGATGGGCGTCTCAACCGAAAAAAAAAAAACAGTTAACTTGCACTAAATTCTCATAAACATTTCATCGAATAGGTGATGGGCGTCTCAACCGAATGATCTAGATACAGCGACTCGATTCCATGTTGATACCAAAACGGCACAATAAGCTCGAAACACTTATAGAAACTCGTTTTCATAGATCTAAACATAATCGGTACCAAAACTCACTGGCCCATATTTCATAGATCTTTCTTTCCGAAGAGAGATCGTTTCTCACCCCCGAGAAATGCTCTCTCCCCAGCGTCTAAACCAACTCCCCCCAGAAAGAAAAAATCCGGCGTTCGCCCCCTCTCTCCTCAAAACCGATTCCTCCTCTCTATGTTGGTCACCCTCCCGAACGATTTCTAGTGTTTATGGACAGAGGAATTGATCACCGCCTCCCCCACCTGCTGCCCTGTCCCTTGGGCCGTGTCCGCGTGCTCTGCTCTTCCCCCTCGTGTTTCAGACGTGATGGATTGAGCTTTAGACATTGAAGTTCAGGCTCGATGGGTCTTGGTTTTATTTAATAGAAAAGCTTATGATCCTCGAGAGCAAGGGTGTTATTTTAAGGAATTTGATCTTTATTCAATGTCTCATTTCTCTTTCGCTTTTTTCATCAAGCATATTGAAAACAAGATATGAGCTCAAAAAACTATAAATGAGTTATATGAATTTTCAAATTTTGTAAAGTATATTGTATTAAATTTTCAGTATGATAATTTTAATCAAGTTAGTTATAATTGAATTTTTCACTTGTTTAAGTATAAAAATAAGACTATCGATATTAAAAAAGTACACTAAAAATAAGTTCTATCAATTTTATCTCTTCTTTACTAAATCCATTAAATTATCTTTACTAATTTTCGTAAATCTCCAATTTTTCCTCAATTTAAATGAATATTTGAGCTTTAGTCTTCATGTGAGTCTTATAATTAAAAAAATCCAGTGTCTTATCTCTTACTTTGCAGTAAAAATGTATAGTTAATTTCATATATATTGAGTGGATTCCATTTTCTAGGGAAAAAATGGCATGGGCAGTAAGATGACGGCCAATTGAATATTTATGAAAATATTTAAAATTCAATTGACTATGAGACCGTGGTAATACGTTTGAAATTTGTTTTGCACTTGTCCCAAAAGTATTTTTATTAATTTGTGCTGGATGAAGAGCTTATAAACTTGGACTTACTCCATCATCAGCAATTTGATGACACGTCCTAGTTTGATGAGGAATGTGAACATGGCGCCTTAAGTAATATTTTGGCGCATGACATTGTAAAACTCCTAAAGTCCTATGATCCTCCATAACAAGTAGGTTATCAATGTGGTATCGCTAATTTCCCTTAGCTATTCTCTATTATGCCATTAAGTTGTTGGTTTCTAGATTCTGCTTTTTGGTCATTTAGGCTCCGAACCAGGTTATTAGGGGACATCCAAGCTTGTTGCACCTTGTTCTTCGTTCATAGTAAATTGGATAAAATTTGCACTGACGTGCCATTAAGTAGTGGTGGTTGTATCTTTTAGTGTCGCGTGTGATTCCCTCTCATTCTCTGCTGCAACTGATAGTAAGATAGATTTTCAGGTGTAGAGACGAATATAGAGACGCAATCACAGGAGAAGAAGTCGAAGCAGAAGCTGGGGACGAAATGATCGCAACAGGTACAGAGACAGGGAAAGGAGTTACTGTCATTGGAGCAGGAGCTATAGCAAAGTCCAAATCGTCGTGGAGACTAAAAGGCGCCCAAATATGATCACGAGAACTGAAAACCCATCATGAAAGTGCATTTGTATTCTAAAAACTTTACGATAAATCATAAAAATTGTCATACCAGTCCAATCAAATCCTTTTATTAATTGCACTTATTATAATTTTAGTATTTGATTGTATTTTCGTGATAAATTTTAGGACTCGTTTCTATTATACTTTTTGAAATTTTTGAAAATTAAATTACAATTTTTAAATAAATTTTAAGATCTTCGGTGCCTTTATCCTTTCTTCAAAAAAAAAAAAAATAATTTTGGCCGTGCTCTCGGTGCCATTTGGCTAGATCATTGGCTGTCGTTTTTGCAAGAACGGGTCAACTGGGGCAAGATTTTGCTTCATTAATGCCGAGTGAATAGCCTTCCCTTTTGTGCGCTTAAAATTGCAGAATGTGTGGCGCAACCTACGATTTGATCCCGTGGAAAGTTGAGTGTTCACATAGGTCACGCAAGACCATGACTTTTACATCACTTTCCTAAAAGAAATCTTTGCCAAAGTCTTTGGATTTCATTTAACGAGTGGGATCAATTCTGAAATAGAAACTGATCAAGTTGGAAAAGTCACCAACGAAGATTACAAAATAAAAAATTCCAAAGTCTTAAAGGAACCAAAAATTCGTTCAGTCAGGTTTCATATGCTATCTACAACCCAACCTTTTTAAGCATCGCCCACTGCCTCAGGAAAAGAAAGACCAACTTACGAGAACCAAAAGAAAAGAAGGAGAATAATCGATGGATACTTCACTAGAATTCAAAAGGGTCATTAGCCTGACGCATGTGATTCCCTCCATTCTCTACTGCAACTGATAGACAGATTGATTTTTAGGTGTGGAGATGAATATAGAGACCGCAATCACAGGAGGAGAAGTCGCCGGAGGGGGACGATATGATTTCGACAAGTACAGAGACAGGGAAAGGAGTTACCGTCACCGGAGCAGGAGCCATAGCAAAAGTCCAAATCGTCGTTGAGACTAAAGCATGCCCAAGTATAATGATAGGATCGAAACTTATCACAAATTGCAATTAAATTTTAAAAACTTTCAAAAAGCATAATTAAGTCATAAAAGTTATCATACTAGTCTAATCAAATATTTCCATTGATTGCACTTATATAAATTTTAGGACATGATTGTTTTTTGGTGACAAATTTTAAGATTTGTTTATATTTTCTTGATAAGTTTTAAAATTTTATTATACTTTTAAAAAGTTTTCATATTAAATTACACTTTTTAAATAAATTTTAAGATCTTCGTGCCTTTATCCTTTTTTTTGTTGACCGTGCTCTCGTTTCTACAAGAACGGGTCAACGGGGGGGGAAGATTTGGCTTCATTAATGCCAAGTGAGTAGACTTTCCGTTTGTGCGCTTAAAATTGCATAATGCGTGGCGCAGATTACGATTTGATCGCGTGGAAAGTTGAGTGTTCACACAGGTCATCAAAGACCATGACTTTTACATCACTTTCCCAAGAGACTGTCAAAGTCTCTGGATTTCATTTAACGAGGGGAACTCAATTCCGAAATAGAAACTGACCAAGTCAGAAAAGTCACCAACGAAGACTACAAAATAAAAAATTCCAAAGTCTTCAGGGAACCAAAATTCGTTCAGTCAGCTTTTAGATGCTACAGACAAACTTTTTAAGCATCGCTCAGTGCCTCGGGAAAAGAAAAACCAGCTGGTCCCCTACGGAGGACCACGCAAATAAACGTACCTTTTCTTAGGGTGTGTTTAGAAAAGCTTTTGGGAAAAGTTTCGGGGGAAATACAAATACCGTTGAGTGAAATGTGTTTTCAAAAATGTAAATTGTGTTTAGTAAATTGTATTGTAAAACTTATTTGTGAAGTGCTTTTGAGTAAAATAGTATTAGAAAAAAAAAAAAAGTTGGCCAGCCAAGAACAAGTAATCACTGGTGAGGAGCAAGCGGTCCGATGAAGGGCAGATGGTTTGATGCAGGTCATTCGGTGAGGGTCACGGCGACCAGATAGGTCATGCAAAGGTCGCGACCTATGCGGAGGTCGCCTGAAGGTCATGGTCGGTGACCAGATCTACTTCACAACCTCCGTAGAGGTTGCCTAAAGGTCGCGGCCAATGACCCATCTAGTTGTAGCGTGAAGGTCGCAACCTCTGCGGAGGTCACCTAAAGGTCACAGTCGGTGACCAAATCTAGTAGCGACCAGTTGCGACCTCCGCGGAGGTCACCTAAAGGTCGCGGCCGGCGACCCATCTAGTCGCAACGCGAAGGTCCCGGATGGCGACTAGATCTGTGACCAAATAGGTCGCGTGAAGGTCGCGACCTCCGTGGAGGTCATCTAAAGGTCGCAACCAGATCTGCGACCAAATGGGTCGCACGAAAGTCGCGACCTCAGCGGAGGTCGCCTGAGGTCACGCCTAGCAACCACATTTGGTCACGACCTCGCGGTGACCTCTTGATCAGAGGTCGTGGCATGGCGGGCGCGACGGTTGCTAGCAACTACTTGTTCTTCGTTGACAACCACTCACAAAGAAGAAAATGAATAGTCAGGGCAAAACCGAAAAAAAAAAAACCAATGAGGACAATTTGAGAAGAATTTTTTATTTATTTTTAATTTAGACCCTCAGCTCAGCATGTTGAGAAGGTTGGCATTCCCCAAAAATGGTTTGAAATTTTTTTACCAAACACCCATAAATTGGCCCAAGGAGCTTTTGGGTGTTCAAAGTGGCTTCTAAATGCCACTTCCAAACACACCCTTAGTCTCCACTGGTTAGTTGCCATTTTATTGCATACCCATTACCATGGAAAATGATAGGAAGGTGATTTTCACCGCCTATTTAAGCATCGCTCGTTGCCCAAGGGAAAGACAAACCAACTTACCCAAACCAAAACAAGAGAAGGAGAAGAAGAATCTATGGATCCTTCACCAGGATTCAAGAGGGTCATGAGCCTTGTGGCTGCCCTTGCCATTTTCACTACATTTGTGATTCCACTTCCTGCTCATGCTTCCCCTGCAGAAGCCCAAGCCCTCCTTAAGTGGAAGTCCAGTCTTGGCAACCATTCAAATTCTTCCCTCTCTTCATGGACTCCCTCTCCTCATAATGCCACTAGTTCCAACTCAACTGTGAGTCCATGTGCTTGGTAATCATCTCCTGCAATCAGGTGGGGAGCGTGATCGAGATAAATCTCACTAGCACCTATGTCGAAGGTACGCTCAACGAATTCCCATTCTCATCTTTGTCTCATCTCATGGTCATGGACTTGAGTATAAATGGTCTCTTTGGCCAAATTCCACCTCAAATCGGTCTCTTGAGCAATCTCACCTATCTCGACCTCTCTATCAATCAGTTCTTGGGGAAGATTCCATCGAAGATCAACCATCTAACAAAACTAACAGTCCTGCACCTGGTTTCCAATGAGTTAAATGGCTCCATTCCCCAAGAAATCGGGCAGTTGCATTTGCTCAATGAGATCGCATTGTATTAGAATCAATTGAATGGACCCATACCTTCCTCGTTGGGTAATTTGAGCAAATTGGCTACATTGTATGTCTACAACAACTCCCTTTCTAGTTCTATTCCCCTTGAAATGGGAAATATGACAAATCTGGAAGTACTCCACATGGACACCAACCTCCTAATAGAACCGATTCCTTCCACTTTGAGGAACTTAACCAAATCGACAGAGCTACACCTATTTGCTAGTGGGCTTACTGGTTCCATCCCACTGGAGCTAGGAAATTGAATCTTCTTAGCGAGTTGTGCCTTAATGATAATAATCTTATCGGTTCAATCCCACCCACATTAGGCAATTTGATAGAACTCACCCTTCTTTATCTCTATGGTAACCAGCTTTCGGGGCACATTCCTAATGAGATAGGAAATCTTTGCGCTATGCTTGACTTAGAGCTGAGTACAAACTAGCTCATTGGCCCAATTCCTTTTTCTCTGGGTGACTTGACCAACCTGGGATCTTTGTTCCTCCGCGAGAATCACCTATCTAGTTCAATTCCTAAATCCTTCGGTGATCTAGTGAACTTGGTGGTGCTACAGTTGGATACCAACCAGTTAAACGGCTCCTTACCAAAAAACTTGTGCCAGGGTGGGTTGCTCCAAAACCTTACAATGAGTCACAATAACTTAACTGGTTCTATCCCTAGAGGCTTGAGAAATTGCACAAGCCTAGTTAGAGTACGCCTAGAGAAAAACCAGCTCATTGGAAACATATCCAAGACCTTTGGTGTCTACCCCAAATTGGACTTTATCGACATGAGTTTTAACAAGTTCTTTGGAGAAATCTCAACAAACTGGGGAAGTTGCACATGCTTAACTAATCTAAGAATTGCTGGAAATAACATCACTGGTAGCTTGCCCCTCCTGAGATTGGGAACGCGACTCGATTTGGTGAAATCGATCTTTCTTTCAATGGTTTACTAGGTGAGGTCCCAAAAGAATTTGGAAAATTGACTTCTTTGGTGAATTTAAATCTAAGCAGGAACCGACTTTTTGGCCGAATAAGTCCCGAGATTGTATCATTACCTAGTCTTCAAAAGTTGGATTTGTCTAGGAATAGATTAAGCATGTCTATCCCGCAGACTATAGGGTTTTCTTCAAACTTGGTCTTCTTGAATCTAAGTAACAACCGGTTGAGCCAAGATATTGCAGGGCAATTAGGGATGATGATTCACCTATCTGAGTTAGACTTGAGTCATAACTTGTTAAGTAGTGAGAACCCAGTTGAATTCAACAAGCTACAAGGCCTAGTAAAACTTGACCTTTCACACAATAATCTTTCTGGCCTTATATATGAAACTTTCAAGGATATGCAAGGTTTGATGGAGGTGGACATCTCTTACAACAAGTTTGAGGGTCCCATCCCCGACACAACGGCATTCCAAAATACAACAAAAGAATCGTTTCAAGGCAACAGTGGATTGTGTGGAAATGTTGAAGGACTTGAGCCCTGTGATCAAGCGATGGTGGATAGGAAAAGCTCTTTGGCGGGAGGCAAGGTGTTTCTTATTGTGTTCCCTCTGCTAGGATTAGTCTTGATTATTTTCTTTGGAACATTCTTCATCTTCTATAGAATGAAGTCCCATCCAACAGTGGAACTAGCACTCAAGACAATTGAAGTCTTTTCTCTATCAAAGTATGATGGAATGATTTTATATGAAGACATAATGGAAGCCGCCGAAGCTTTTAATGAGATTTTCTGTATTGGAAGGGGAGGCTATGGAAGTGTCTTCGAGGCCAAATTAAGATCCGACGACATAGTAGCTGTAAAGAAGCTCCATCAAACTATTGATAGTGGGCAAACAAGTCAAAAGGAATTTTTGAATGAGATTAGGGCATTGACGGAAATTCGACACCGCAATATTGTGAAACTTGTGGGCTTTTGTTCACATCCACGACACTCATTCTTGGTGTGTGAGTACTTTGACATAGGAAGCTTGTCTACAATCTTGAGCAATGAAGAAGAAGCTAAAGAGTTTGACTGGAACAAGAGGGTGAATATCATAAAAGGCGTGGCTCATGCTTTATCTTATATGCACCATGATTGTATATCTCCAATTGTTCATCGAGATATTTCAAGTAACAACATTCTGCTTGATTCAGAGTACGAGGGGCACGTTTCTGACTTTGGCACGGCTAAGCTTCTTAAGCTAGACACATCAAACTGGAGTGCAGTCGTTGGCACATATGGTTACGTAGCTCCAAGTTAATTACTAACATTAACTCTTGATCCGATGGTTTAGCTAAAGCAATGTCTTGTACTAAAACTCATATCTCCTTTGTGTAGAGCTTGCTTACACAATGAAGGTGACAGAGAAATGTGATGTGTATAGCTTTGGAATATTGGCCCTTGAGGTGATCAAAGGAAGACATCCGGGTGATAGCCTTTCATCTCTATTAGCTCTAGTCGACATGGAGATCTCAGTAGTTTTAAAGAATATGTTGGATTCACGCCTGCCAACGCCCACGCCAGGCATTGAGGATGAACTTCTGACCATCCTAAACCTTGCAGTCGCTTGCATATCTGCTAATCCCCAACTCAGGCCGTCGATGGAAATGATTTCTCATGTGCTATCTGCGCGTTCAACCATTTTCAATGCAGTTGAAAAATCACAGGAGCCCACTGATCCTGTGAGAGATGCAACAAATTCAAGCCGTGAATTGGATAAATTTGTAGAAGATGTCGTCTGATAAACGATTGTGCTCTGTCAACCACATGCAGGAAGGTCTGGTCTCTAATGAAAAACACGTTTAAACTGAAAAATTTAGTTTCAAACTTTTTTCTAATTTATTGTTTCTCTCACTATTTTGTGAACTTTATTTGCATTTTGGAGAAATATTTTGACCGGAAACAAAATTACATGTTTAGCGCGCGCCAGCATGAGGATGAGTACTACGTGTCCTTCATGCCCAAGTAAGTATAGAACTGCCTTTTCTTTTGGAAGGAGCAAACCCTGAAGTTACTAGCATCTAGTTTCATTTGTAGAGAGAACAACTAAACTCGAGATATTTCAAACTATTTATGTATCTAGTCTTATTCAGACTAGTGTCATCGCAGCAAAAGCTATGTACCCATGTCTAGTTATAGTTAGAAAAAATGACTTTGGTGTTAGTGTAAAGTTGCTTATGTATCTCGTGTTATCATCTCGAGAGCAAAATAGTCGCAATGGAATATTTGTATTAAGTCTCTGAAATCTTGTCCTTTGTTACTCCTTTTATAAGGTTCATTGTGGATTTGTGTAGATATAAAATGCTCTGACATGCGGAAGAGTTTCCATCATGCATCTTTTCAAAGTGCGTTCAATCAGAAACTAAACGTTCTAATCGCGGCCATCAACCAATCCTCTGACATGCAGAAGAGTTTCAATCATGCATCTTTTCAAAGTGCGTTCAATCAAAAACTAAACGTTCTAATCGCAGTCATCAACTATGTTTATTAAATGTTATTAAGTGGTGTAAGATGACATTTCAATACACCCTCTTACGTAAATGCACTTATATGAAAGAAATGGCATTGGTTCCAATACCATGTAAAAGTGCTTAAATTATGAAGATCATTGATCATCTTTTTATCTCGAGTGGAGATTCTATGGTACAATGCTTTGTCTCTGAAAGAATGCAAGTTCTGTTCTGTTACTATCTTATACTTTTTTTTTTTTTTGGTCGTTAACAGGAAACTTCATTCACAAAATAGAAAAGGTACAGCAGTTTAACATATCAGTGCATAACAGGTCAAACAAAGCAGGAGGGGGGGAGGTGACCCAATTCGCTGGGAGAAGATTTTGGGCTTGGGCTTTTGCAGCCCAGTCAGCAACTGAGTTGGTTTCTCTTCTGCAATGTTGGATACGCAGGTTTGGGAAGAGGCGGAGCAGAGCCCTAGCTTCAGCAAAAAGAGCGCCGAGCTCCCATGGTGTGCGATCTTGGTCGTGAATTGCTTCAACCACCGCAAGAGAATCTGATTCCAGAAGGAGGATGTGATGATTTCTTCTTGTGGTGATGAGGTATCGAAGGCCAAAGATGAGAGCTTGGGTTTCGGCGTGCAGGGGCGAAACAGAGGGTATTCGGTGAGCACTGCCATCAAACAGCTTCCCGGAGGAGTCGCGACAAATACAAGAGACTGCAGCACCATCCGTGACCGTGGGGAAGGATGCATCAATATTGATTTTAAGCACACCAGGAGGCGGAGGATACCAAGATAGATCCAAAGGGGGACGCCGAGGAACAGTCTTTTTAGCCGATCGAACCCCTGAACGAGAAGAAACTGCATCAAATCCACTGGTGAGTGATCTGTTTCGCTGGACTGGGCGGTCTTGCTGGTGTGGCTTCTGATGATTTTGTTGCTGCACGGCCTGATGACAGCGATAATATGAGTGGGCATGGGCCAGAGCAGAAACTACGATGTGATCGGGGCGCGGGGGTCTTCGACGAAAGAGAAAGTCATTCCTGGCTGTCCAGATGTGCCACAGAACATATGTAATTTGCGCATAAAACTGTAAGTTTCTCTCTTGATCAAAGTTATGTAATAGCCAGGCGTCGAATCTGTGATGTTGAGCATGCGGAATAGTACACGGTAGATGGGCATGACTCCAAACCTTCTTTGTCCATGGGCAATGTAGAAACAAATGTTCAGTGGTTTCGGGGGTGGGGCTACTATCACCACAGAGTTTACAAATAGGATCTTCAATAATATGACGATAGTAGAGATTTGCAGCAGTAGCTATAGCATTGTGGCATAGTGACCATAAAAAGATACGCAGCTTTGGAGGAGCTGGTACCTGCCATATAGTAGCCCAAAGGTGCTTAGGGGGTTGAAAAGATGAGGAGGGCTGATTTTGAAGAACTGTTGTTGCTGCTGTTTTGATCCAGTGATATCCATTTTTGACAGTGTACACACCATTTAATCGTCCTTGCCACATCAATTTGTCTTCGATATGTGGATCGAGCTGTATTTTTAGAATTTCAGCAACTTGATGCGCATCAAAACTTCTAGAAAGCGAGGGATATTCCATGTCCGAAGGTCCGGACGAGATGAAATCCGCGACCTTAGTAGGCTCATTCCTAGGTGCTTGGTCCCCCAATAGTGCCTGTAGACAGCCATTTATCCTCCCTAATGTTAATGTTCTGCCCATTGCCTACTGACCACTGTAGATTAGACGCGATAGAATCTCTGCCTAACAAAAGGCTTTGCCATCCCCAAGAGGGTCGCGCACCTCTGGCCGCATGTGCAAAGTCAGTGGAGGGGAAATATAACCCTTTAATAATGCGACTCCATAGAGATGTAGGTTGTTGAAATAGCCGCCAAGCTTGTTTAGCCAACAATGCTTTATTAAAAGAGATAAGATCCCTAAAGCCAAGACCACCCGAGTCTTTTCGAACTTTGAGAGAGTCCCAATTCCGCCAATGAATACCGTTTATTGCCCTCGAGATTGCCACCAAAAGCTAGCCACCTTTTGTTCAATAGACTTACACAAAGTGAAATAGGTATTTTAAAAATCGACATAGCATACTTGTGGAATAGCTTGTACTACGCTTTAATCAAGATTTCTTTCCCACCCTTCGAAAATAACTTTTCCTTCCACCATGAAGTTTAGAGTGAACTTTTGACAAGATCCGGGGAAAACATTTCCTTTTTAGATTTCCCCAATCCGATGGGATGCCAAGGTATTTGCCGTCTTTTTCATCACAGGAACTCTAAGTTCTCTAGCAAGCGACTCCTGTAGAGCAGTAGGACAAGTAGGACTAAAGAAAACACCCGATTTATTACGGTTAATCTCTTGTCCCGATGCCCAGCAATATTGAGATAATATATTGGACAGATTCTGACATTCTAGCAGTTTCCCTTCTATAAAAAAGATGGCGTCATCAGCAAAAAATAAGTGTGAGAGGGTAGGGCACCTGGGATTGAGTCTAATGCCTGAAATGTTACCCATCTCCATAGCGTGGTGTATTAGTGTGGAGAGTGCGTTCGCCACCAAGATGAACAAATATGGTGATAATGGGTCGCCCTGTCGGAGCCCCCTCTTTAGTGGAAACGGAGGGAGGGGTTCACCATTTAGCTTGACACTCATAGAAGCAGTGGTAACACACTGCATAACCAGATGAACCCAAGTTGCATGAAACCCGATCTTCAAGAGATAATCTCGCAGAAAGTCCCACTCGACCCGATCATAGGCTTTTTTCATGTCAATTTTGAGTACACCCTGAAAAGTACGCTTGCGTTTCCGTTTACGAATGTGGTGCAAGACTTCCTGGACTAAGAGAATGTTATCCTGGATTTGGCGACCACTGATAAATGCACTTTCTGTTGAGATGAGGGTTGAGAGTAACGGCTTCAAACGATTAGCTAAGATCTTCGAAATGATTTTGTAGGAAAAGTTGCATAGGCTGATTGGCCGATATTGGTCTAAAGTTTCAGGGTGAGAGATTTTTGGAACCAAAGTGAGATAAGTCTTATTAAGGCCTGGGTTGAGCACACCTGAACGGAAGAAGTTTTGAACGCAGCTAACAATGTCTGCCTGTAGAATATCCCAGTGCGCATGATAGAACTGGCCATTTAACCCATCCGGGCCAGGTGCTTTGGTAGCTCCTAATTGAAAGGTAGCATGGCGAACTTCCTCAAGAGTGACTGCAGCAGTAAGACAGGCATTCATAGAATCAGTGACCACTAATGGACATTGATCAAGTATTGGGCCATAGTCTCGGTGACCCACAGTTGAATATAAATTCTGAAAAAAGTGCAGTGTCATATCCTGTAATGTCTGACGATCTCTGACCCATTGCTGATCATCATTGAGTAACATGCTGATTCGGTTACGCTGTCTTCGCTGAATAGTTGTAGCATAAAAAAACTTGGTATTTTTGTCACCCCACTTGAGCCATTGAACTCGAGAGCGCATGGCCCAGTATTGTTCTTCTTGCTGCCACAAATGCTGAATTTGAGTTTTTAAGGCATTCATCTGGAATTGGTCTTGATGAGAGGTGGTTTTGTTTGTCAGGATCTGAAGTTGGTGCTGCAGTGCATTGAGTTGGCGGTAGCTGTTCTTGAATTTGGAGCGACTCCAACAGGTAAGGGCTGCTGTTACCTTCGTTAGCTTCTTTGTTATATCCAAAATCTGAGAAGGATCAGTTTGCCACGCAGTTGATATTACGGAACGACACTCCGGCTCTTGTAGCCAATACGACTCAAAGATAAAGCCTCGCCGTTGCCTTGGTGGAGTGGCAGTGGTCGTTAACAGCAGTGGACTATGGTCGGATCCAATAGCTGGGAGCGCGAAGACTTCAGCTGCAGGAAAAGTAAGGCGCCAATCCATAGTACAAAAAGCGCGATCTAATCTTTCTTTAACCAAAGCATCCCCAGCTCTATTGTTGCACCAAGTGAAAGAACAGCCTTTACTTTCAAGGTCCATAAGTAAGCATTCGTTTAACAGTTGATGAAAAACCTGCATGCGCTGAGTAGAGGGTGATTGTTTACCTTGTTTTTCCCATGGATACATAACCTCGTTGAAGTCACCAATGCATAACCATGGTAAAGTATTAAACTGGCTTATGAGTGTCAGGGCTCGCCATAAAGATTGCCGTGGCTGAAAGACTGCTGGTGCATGCAGACAAGTCAAGCGCATCATAGGTCCACTTTCCCCCTCCGCACAAAACATATCAAGATAGTCTGGGGTTTGTTGATCCAGTGTGAGGTAAATATGATCTTTCCAAAACACCGCAAGGCCCCCCGCCATGCCTAAAGGCTGTTCCAAAAGACCATTTGTATAAGTAAGTTGTTTCTGAAGCTTTCTGAGTACCCGTTCTCTGTTCTTAGTTTCCATAAGGAATAGAATATCCGGCTGTTCCCGGGCCACCAACGCCCTAAGGGCTTGAATTGTCAGGGGATTGCCCAACCCCGACAATTCCAACGATGAGCTTCATTTGTCTTTGGGTGGCTTATTAGGCCAGCCACCGAGCCCAACCGTGAGGGATTTCAGCTTGAAAGATTGGAGTCTCCAAGAGGTATGATTCATCAAGTCCCTCTTTCAACATAGTACAGCGTTTGGCCTTTTTTATTGGGCCTGACTTGGTACTCAACTTACTGCTCCTTACTTTTTTTGATGTCGGGGAGTGCTCTAAGCTTTCAGATGCCATGACAGGAGGATTGGAGACCGGAGCCAAGGGTGTGGGAGTGGGAGCACAGTACTGGTCAGGTAATGGACGCCAAGTGAGAGGTGCAGCCGTAGTAAAAGATGGGCCATCCTCCAGAAACTGAACAATCTCTTTACCTTTGTTAGTAGGGTGTTGTTCCGGTGAAAGCTCAGTCGAAGGCACTATAGGGGTCTCCGGGATGATGTCTTCTGTGTCAGGACAGGATTGAGGAGAATCATAAAAGGTATGCCAAAAAGGGCTGTGCTCCCTAATCTCGGCCCTTAGCCATTGACCAAAATACATACTATCCCTGTGCTCAAAATTAGCTTCATCATAGGGAATATCAGGGCACCCCATGGCATAATGTCCAAGTCGACCGCAGGAATAACAGTAGTGCGAGAGGCGTTCGTATCGAAAATCTAACCAGAAAGTTGTTCCTGCAACACGTAACAGTTGGCCTGGTTTAAGAGGTTCATGAAGACTGAGAGCAATCCTTGCACGGACAGATCGAAGAGATGGACCATCTTTACCATCAATTTTGACTGCTTGAACCTTACCAACATGGCGGACAGCCCTGCGAATAACTTCCTCTGAACAACGTTCTAACGGGAGACCAAAGACTTGGACCCAAAAGGTACATGTAGAGAAGTCATAGCAGTGCAGGGGGGTATTAGGAATCCAAGGCTTGATAATAACAAGGTGATTTCCAAAATGCCACGGCCCATTATCAAGAATTCTTTGCTTTTCCAGTTCAGTTCGGAATTTCATAACGTATATGCCAGTTTCAGGTTGTGTAATTTCCACAGTGTCTACTCGCCAAGCTCGCCTCATAGTACTTTGGAAAGCTGGAAGATTGATTGAATTTTGGGTGAGTACCTTACCGACAAGGATGAGTTGGCATTCCGCCAATTTGTCAATTGAAGGCGCTTCATCACAGACTTCAATGCTCTGCGTTTCCCATAGGCGTCCAAGACGAGAGCACAAAGCAGCCAGGCGGGCATCTTCGGGAGTAGCTGGATTCTGGCCAGGAGGTTCCATGGGTGATCCAATAGTAAATCAGCAAGGCATACGGTAAGACAAGGCTAGCACATTAAACCCCAGGACATCGATCATTCTGATGAAAGAGGTTGAACTCAAAAAAGTTGCATGCAGGGCCGATGAAGGAGAAACTCTGATGGAGGAGATTCAGGGCCATGCGATGAAGGGAGAATCAGTTGGATGGAGAGTTGGGCGAGGGAGTACATGGCGATGATGTCCAAGACGAGAGCACAAAGCAGCCATTCGGGCATCTTTGGGAGTAGCTGGGTTCAGCAAGGCATACGGTAAGACAAGGCTAGCACATGAAACCCCAGGACATCGATTCTTCTGATGAAAGAGGTTGAACTCTAAAAAGTTGCATGCAGGGTCAATGAAGAAGAAACTCTAATAGAGGAGTTTCAGGGCCATGCGATGAAGGTAGAATCAGTTGGATGGAGAGTTGGGCGAGGGAGTACATTGCGATGATGAGAAAATGCAGTAATTGAAGAAGGACAACGATGAGGGAATAGGAAATTCAGCTGGGAAGAAGTGGATGAAACGGAGAAATTAGGGTTCCGAGGAAGAGGGAAGAAAAAACACTACCCAGGATGGTAGAGAGCGACTCGACAGAACGAGAAAATGCTAGTTTAAATGCTAGTATACTATCTTATACTTGAAGAGCGTGAAGGCTGACTAGTTTCAAGATAGCCATAATGCTTCTTTCTCCCCAAGTTAGTACCTCATAATCGTAGTCATGATGTTTCTCCAAAGAAAACTCTTGGCACATGCTCTTTCTTATGTGCACCATGATTGTAACCCTCAAACCGTTCATTGGGATATTTCCAGTAACAACATTCTGCTTGATTTTGAGTATGAGGCGCATGTTTCTAACTTCTGCACAGCTAAGCTTCTTAATCTGGATACATCAAATTGGATTGCAGTGGTTGGCACATACGTCAGCACATATGGTTATGTAGCTCCAGGTAAACTCTAAAATCAACTCTTGATATGAAGGTTGATCTATAGCAATGTCTTCGTGCTAATAGATATATCACCCTCTTTGTGCAGAGCTTGCTTACACAAGGATAATGACAGCGAAATGTGATGTGTATAGCTTTGGAATAGTGGCCATCGAGGTGATCAAAGGAAGACATCTGGGTGAGAGCATTTCATCTCTAGTAGCTCCAGTCGACATGGAGATCTCAGTTGTTTTGAGGAATACATTGGATTCACGCCTGCCAACGCCCACGCCAGGCATTGAGGATAAACTTCTGACCATCTTCAAGCTTGCAGTCGCTTGCTTATCTGCTAATCCCCAACTCAGGCCGTCGATGGACACAGTTTCTCAGAGACTATCAGCTTGTTCAACCACTTTCCGTGGCGTTCAATATTTAGAGACAGCCGCCAATCCTGTGAGTGATACAATAGCTTCAAGCCAATTCCCGGATCAATTCGTAGAAGATATCGTCTGATAAATGATGTTGCTCTGTCTACCACATGCAAGAAGGTGTAAGATCTTTAATGAAAAACAGAGTCGCTTGAAATAATTGATTAAGTCTCAAACTTTTTTCAATATATTGTTTCCCTCACTTATGTGTTTACTTTATTTGCATTTAGGATAAATATTTTGACCGTCAACCAAAGTTGAGTGTCTCATATCAGCTTGAGGATGCGGTTTATGTTTCGTTCATGCCCAAGTATAGAACTGCCTTTTGCTTTGGAAGAAGCAAAACTAGAACATTCTGGCATCTAGTTTTGTTTGCAGAGACAACAGCTGAACTCAAGTGATATTTCAAACTGTTTCTGTATCAAGTCTTAATCAGACTAGTGTCTTCGGAGTCGATGTATCCATGTCAAGTTAGACTTAGAAAATATAACTTTTGTATCTATGTAAAGTTGATGATGTATCCAGTATTGTTATCTTGAAACCGAAATGCCCATGTAAGGTTGAAATGGAACATTTATATGAAGTCTCTAAACTCTTGATCATTATTAGTCCTTCTCATATGTTCGGATTTATACAGATGTAAAATCTACTTACATGCAGAAGAGTTGCAATCATGGATCTTTTCAGAGTCCATTCAATCGTTGTCCCTAATCGTGGCCATCCACCATAATTTTGGGTTTTGTACAATTACTGCAACTGTGTATCATGACAGAGAGGGCAATCAATCAGTTCCTATTCAGAGCGCTCTGTGCATGTTGCCATAGCATGAGTCGTTAACAGAAGTTCAGTAGCTCTTGATTGTCCAAAATAGAGAAATCCGGACTTCATTTTCATCAGAGATTCAAACTTCAAGTGCTCAAATTAGGAAGATCACGGGTCATCGTTTCATCTCAAGAGGAGATTCTCCATGATTTCAGAAAGAATGCAAGTTCTGTTCTGGCACTACCTTTCATTTCAAGAGCGTATAAGCCAGACTACATCTAGCCCTCCAAAATCTTGGTAGTTTTAAATCATGATGGTCTGTTTTTGCTCGGCCTAGCTTCATTGTCAAATACAAGAAGAACTCATTTGGGTTTAGCTCATCATCAAACATCTTTTCTGTTCTTCGAAACAGGGAACTTAGATCTGGAAAACAGCTTTGTGCAAAACATGTAAGAACAATGTCCCCTCATAGACTTCATCCGTGAAACAGTAGACTTAGTCTCTGAGAGCTCAGAGTTTTGTGAATTTGAAAATGGAAACTATAGTAGACCAATGTTTGACCCCACCCTCAATCACTCTTACGTAAAATCCAACATCGTAGAATCAAAGTTTCAGAAAACTTCATTAATGAACGGTACAGACGGAAAAAAATGAAGTAATAACTATTCGAATCAAGGCATAGCGAGATAATGAGTTATGTTCACCCAACCTTCTCGAGTAATTGTGTCAGTTCATCTCAATTCTCGATTTTACTGCTTAGAAGAAAGGCGACAGGAAATATGCAATGTCAAGAGAGAACTTCCCGGTGGGAATTGTCAACACTTTCATTATGCCAAATGGCATATACCATCATGCATTCAACCAGTTAATGTTTGCCAATGCATTTCCATCGTCAAATAGGAAAATCACGGGAAAATAAGATCGAGGAATCCTCGTGAAGCTCGGAAAAAACGACTTCCTGATCAAACGAGAAAAATGGCCAAGTATTTGCAAAGCTTCAAGATAGTCCTAATGCTTCTACCTTCCCTAGCCATTTTCAGTCTGAGTCATTCCAACAAGTGCACTTCCTACTTAATGATGGGCTGGGTCCGCCTCATGGGGCCCAGCACATCTTTAAAGAAAAAGAACTAGAAATTATGGTGGAATGTTTTTTTATAGTGAAAAGAGGAAAGTGAGTGTTTGCACAAAAAGAGAAATAAAAGAGGGGGAGAGACCAAGGTTGAAGGGAGAAGAGGCAGTTCAAATTTAAAGGTGAAATCTTGTCGGAATCAGCCAAAATTTAATATGTTGTTTGTGAGGTCAAGATCATTATTGAGATCCTTCTTTGATTTGTCTTTCAGTTCTCTAGTAGTGATTAGAGTTTTCTTTCTTCTTTTGTTAATCCACTAATGATATATCGTTGTATTGTTGATGTGTTTATTCTCTAACTATGTGACTAGAGATGAACTATTGTATATTCTACTATTCTTGTGATTAGTGAAAGTTTTGAGTGACATGTAATTTTTTCCACATTGAGCACGTAAAATTTATGCGGTGTTTTTGTACTTCGTCATTAAATTTTTATATTAGTTGATTGAGTTTTGGAGAAATTATTGATACTGGACAAGTTTTAAGTTCTCAGTGAATATTTGCTCTTCCATGAATTGATATAAATAATCTTTTGCATTTATCTGGTGTTATTCCTAGTAAAGCATCGGGTCAAGTGTGAATGGCTAGAAAATGGATATAATTCACATTGACCAATATAACACATATTGACCCATATTTCTGTAATACAATTTTGACAGCTCACAGTCAATCCCACTTGGACTCGAATCATACCAAACTCAACCCAAGCTCCAATTTTTAGCAATTTTCCACTTCAAATATGCCATTAGATTTTTTATTTTATTTATTTTTAACCGTGCTCTTGGGGGCCATTTGGCTAGATCATCAATTGTCGTTTTTGCGATAACGGTCAACTGCGTCAAAATTTCGCTTCATAAATGCCAAGTGAGAAGACTTTCCTTATGCGCGTTGAATTCAAAATTTTGTGCAGCACAAATTAGGGGCTAAGCTTGTGGAAAGTTGAGTGTTCCCAAGCCACACGAAAGGCCTCGACTTTACATCACTTTCCTCGAAGACTTCTCAATCAAAGTCAAAGTCTCCGGTTTCATATAATGAGTGGAGCTCAATTCCGATAAGAGGACTGACCAAGTCAAAAATGTCACTCTGAAGACTTCAAAAGTGAAAATTCCAGTCTTCAAGGAATCAAAAATTCGTCCCGGTCAGTTCTCGGATGACTACTCCTACCGGCGTGTAGACTGATATCACCCTACCATTTTTTAGTCTTCAATGGCTAGTGGTCGTTTTATTGCATACCCATTAACATGGAAAATGATAGGAAGGTGAGTTTTCACGGCCTTTTTAAGCATCCCTTGTTGCCTCGCGAAAAGAAAAATCAACTTACCAGAACCAAAAGACAAGAAGGAGAAGAAGAATCGATGGATTCTTCATTAGAATTCAAAAGGGTCATGAGCCTTGCGGCTGCCCTTGCCCTTTTCAATACCCTTGCCATTCCACTTCCTACTCATGCTTCCCCTGCGGAAGCCCAAGCTCTCCTCACGTGGAAGTCCAATCTTGGCAACCATTCAATTTCTCGCCTCTCTTCGTGGACTCCCACTCCTCATAAAGCCATTGGTTCCAATTCGACCGTGAGTCCATGTGCTTGGTATGGCATCTCCTGCAATCGGGCTGCAAGCGTGATCAAGATAAATCTCACTAGCTCTGGTGTTGGAGGTACGCTAGACGAATTTCCATTCTCATCTTTGTCTCATCTCATGTCCATGGACCTGAGTATAAATAGTCTCTCTGGTCATATTCCGCCTCAAATCGGTCTCTTGAGCAATCTCACCTATCTCGACCTCTCTATCAATCAGTTCTTGGGGAAAATACCATCGGAAATCAGCCATCTAATGAAACTAACAGTCCTACACCTAGTTTCCAATGAGTTAAATGGCTCTATTCCCCAAGAAATTGGGCAATTGCAGTTGCTCAATGAGGTCGCATTGTATTCGAATAAGTTGAATGGACCCATACCTTCCTCATTGGGTAATTTGAGCAAATTGGCTAAACTGTATGTTTACAACAACTCCCTTTCCGGTTCTATTCCTCCTGAAATGGGAAATATGACAAATCTAGAAGTGCTCCACATGGACACCAACCTCCTATCAGGACCGATTCCTTCCACTTTGGGAAACTTAACCAAATTGACAGAGCTACACCTATTTGCTAATGAGTTTACTGGTTCCATCCCACTGGAACTAGGAAAATCAAATCTTCTTAGCGAGTTGTGCCTTAATGATAATAATCTTATCGGTTCAATCCCACCAACATTAGGCAATTTGACAAAACTCTCCCTTCTTTATCTCTATGGTAACCAGCTTTCGGGGCAAATTCCTGATGAGATAGGTAACCTCCACGCTATGCTTGACTTAGAGCTGAGTACAAACCAGCTCACTGGCTTAATTCCTTCTTCTCTAGGTAACTTGACCAACTTAGGCTCTTTGTTCCTCCGCCAAAATCATCTTTCTGGTTCAATTCCCGAGTCCTTAGGTGATCTAGTAAACTTGGCGGTGCTGCAATTGGATACCAACCGGTTAAACGGCTCCTTACCAAAAAACTTGTGCCGGGATGGGTTGCTCCAAAACCTTACAGTGAGTCAGAATAACTTAATTGGTTCTATCCCTAGAAGCTTGAGAAATTGCACAAGCCTAGTCAGAGTACACCTAGAGGAAAACCATCTCACTGGAAACATATCCAAGACCTTTGGTGTCTACCCCAAATTGGACTTTATTGACATGAGTTTCAACAAATTCTTTGGAGAAATCTCAACAAACTGGGGGAGTTGCACATGCTTAACTCATCTAAGAATTGCTGGAAATAACATCACTGGTAGCTTGCCTCCTGAGATTGGGAACGCAACTCGATTGGGTGAAATTGATCTTTCTTTCAATGGTTTACTTGGTGAGGTCCCGAAAGAATTTGAAAAATTGACTTCTTTGGTGATTTTAAATCTAAGTAGGAATCAACTTTCTGGCCAAATAAGTCCCGAGATTGTATCATTACCCGGTCTTCAAAAATTGGATCTGTCTAGGAATAGATTAAGCATGTCTATCCCGCAGTCTATAGGGTTTTCTTCAAACTTGGTCTTCTTGAATTTGAGCAACAACCAGTTGAGCCAAGATATTCCAGGGCAATTAGGGATGCTAATTCACCTATCCGAGCTAGACTTGAGTCATAACTTGTTAAGTGGTGGGATCCCTGCTGAACTCAACAAGCTGCAAAGCCTAGTGAAACTTAACCTTTCACACAATAATCTTTCTGGCCTTATATATGAGACTTTCAAGGATATGCGAGGTTTGATGGAGGTGGACATCTCTTACAACAAGTTTGAGGGTCCCATCCCCAACACAACGGCGTTCCAAAATGCAACAAAAGAATCATTTCAAGGCAACAATGGATTGTGTGGAAATGTTGAAGGACTTGAGCCCTGTGATCAAGCGGTGGTGGATAGGGAAAGCTCTCCGGCAGGAGGCAAGGTGTTTCTTATTGTGTTTCCTCTACTAGGATCAGTCCTCCTGATTATTTTCTTTGGAGTATTCTTCATCTTCCGTAGAATGAAGTCCCATCTATCAGTGGAACTAGCACCCAAGACAATTGAAGTATTTTCTCTATCAAAGTACGATGGAATGATTTTATATGAAGACATCATGGAAGCCACCATGGCTTTTAATGAGATTTTCTGTATTGGAAGGGGAGGCTATGGAAGTGTCTTTAAGGCGAAATTAAGATCCGGCGATATATTAGCCGTAAAGAAGCTCCATCAAACTACTGATAGTGGGCAAACAAATCAAAAGGAATTTTTGAATGAGATTAGGGCATTGACAGAAATTCGACACCGCAATATTGTGAAACTTGTGGGCTTTTGTTCGCATCCACAACACTCATTCTTAGTGTATGAGTACTTTGACAGAGGAAGCTTGTCTACAATCTTGAGCAATGAAGAAGAAGCTAAAGAGTTAGACTGGGACAAGAGGGTGAATATCGTAAAAGGCGTGGCTCATGCTTTATCTTATATGCACCATGATTGTATCCTTCCAATCGTTCATCGAGATATTTCAAGTAACAACATTCTGCTTGATTCGGAGTATGAGGGGCATGTTTCTGACTTTGGCACGGCTAAGCTTCTTAAGCTGGACACATCAAACTGGAGTGCAGTCGTTGGCACATATGGTTATGTAGCTCCAGGTTAATTTCTAACATCAATTCTTGATCTGACAGTTTAGCCATAGTAATGTCTTGTACTAACATATATAACTCCTTTGTGCAGAGCTTGCTTACACAATGAAGGTGACGGAGAAATGCGATGTGTATAGCTTTGGAATATTGTCCATCGAGGTGATCAAAGGAAGACATCCGGGTGATAGCCTTTCATCTCTATTAGCTCTGGTCGACATGGAGATCTCAGTAGTTTTAAAGAATATGTTGGATCCACGCCTGCCAACGCCCACGCCAGGCATTGAGGATGAACTTCTGACCATCCTAAAGCTTGCAGCCGCTTGCGTATCAGCTAATCCCCAACTCAGGCCATCGATGGAAATGATTTCTCATGTGCTATCTGCGCGTTCAACCATCTTCAATGGAGTTAAAAATCACAGAAGCCCACTGATGCTGTGAGAGATGCAACAAATTCCAGCCGTGAACTGGATAAATTTGTAGAAGATGTCGTCTGATAAACGATTTTGCTCTGTCAACCACATGCAGGAAGGTCTGGTCTCTAATGAAAAACACGTTTAAACAAAAAATTTAGTTTCAAACTTTTTTTCTAATTTATTGTTTCTCTCACTATTTGTGAACTTTATTTGCATTTAGGAGAAATATTTTGACCGGAAACAAAATTACGTGTTTAGCGTGCACCAGCATGAGGATGAGGACTGCGTGTCCTTCATGCCCAAGTAAGTATAGAACTGCCTTTTCTTTTGGAAGGAGCAAACCCTGAAGTTACTAGCATCTAGTGTCATTTGTAGAGAGAACAGCTGAACTCGAGATATTTCAAACTATTTATGTATCTAGTCTTATTCAGACTAGTGTCATCGCAGCAAAAGCTATGTACCCATGTCTAGTTATAGTTAGAAAAAATGACTTTCGTGTCAGGGTAAAGTTGCTTATGTATCTAGTGTTATCATCTCGAGAGCAAAATAGTCGCAATGAAATATTTATATTAAGTCTCTGAAATCTTGTCCTTTGTTACTCCTTTTATAAGGTTCATTGTGGATTTGTGTAGATATAAAATCCTCTGACATGCGGAAGAGTTTCAATCATGCATCTTTTTAAAGTGCGTTCAATCAGAAACTAAACGTTCTAATCGCGGCCATCAACCAATCCTCTGACATGCAGAAGAGTTTCAATCATGCATCTTTTCAAAGTGCGTTCAATCAAAAACTAAACGTTCTAATGCAGCCATCAACTATGTTTATTACATGTTATTAAGTGGTGTAAGATGACATTTCAATACACCCTCTTACGTAAATGGACTTATATGAAAGAAATGGCATTGGTTCCAAGACCATGTAAAAGTGTTTAAATTACGAAGATCATTGATCATTTTTTTTTTTAAATTTTTTAAATTTTTATTTATTTTTTATCTCGAGTGGAGATTCTATGGTCCACTGCTTTGTCTCTGAAAGAATGCAAGTTGTGTTCTGTTCTGTTACTATCTTATACTTCAAGAGCGTGAAGGGAGACTAGTTTCAACATAGTCATAATGCTTCTTGCTTCCCAAGTTACTACCTTATACTTAAAGAGCGTGAAAATGGACTAGCACGATTTAAGTCCCTCAAGTTACTGGCATCTAGTTTGAAGATAGTCATAATGTTTCTAGCTTCCCAGCCATTTACACTGTCTTAGGTTTCTCCACCAAGTGCGCTTCCCACTTGATAATGAACCTACAGGTTCCATCCAACCAGAGCCAAGGAATTCGAAGTTTCTTCAATAATTGAGCCTTTACAATAATAATCTCACCCTTTCAATCTTGCCGTCTTTCGGCAACTTGGCAGAGCTTACCCTTTGGTTTCTCTTTTGGGTAACCAGCTTTCCAGTACCATTCCTAATGAGATAGAAAACCTTCAGTCTTGACTTAGAGCGGAGCGAAAATCAACTCACTTGGCCGGTTCCTTCTTTCAGCCAGACAGACCAGAAATATGTATTCCTCCATTAGACTCAATGTTCGGGTTCTATTCCAAGAAACTTGACAAATTGCATCTGCTAAGTTATTGATTCTTATTCTTTTAGTATTTGAGATCTAAGCAACATATCTCGGCCGAAGCGTCACCGGCGAAGCCAACATAGCCAGGGCTACGACATTAACTCCTCGAACAAGAGCTAACTTGCAAGAGGAAAAGAACAACAGGGAAACGCTTACCAATCACATGCAAAAGGCCTATTCCGGCATTAATTTAATGTTTTCCAACCAACCACCGCGATTTCCCTCTCTTTATTTATTTATTATTTATTTACTTATTTTATCTCGGTTCCTCAAGGCTCTGTTTTCTCCTTTCTCTTCTATGTTAGAATGCAACAGCAAGAGGAAGGAGAAGACTCTTGAAGCTAATTTGGGCTGAGGAAGTATACTGGGCTGGGCCTCTCTTGTTTATTTGAAATTCGCTTTCTTTAAGCTCATATTTTGTAAAAATGACAAAATGGCACTGAACGTTTTTATTTTACAGTATTATTGATAAAACTTGTAATTGTCTTGAAATACCAATGTTAGATACTTGACCGAACCTTACGACTCGATTAGATCCCGAATAATTTCAAGATCTCGATTCCCGATAGATATCTTGATTTAACAGCTATGGTAAGGGTACATCCTGACAAAAGAAAAAAAAAAGGAAAAAAATCACCAAAATCTTAACTTATGCTCATTATAATATATTTACTCCAAACTTTTTTTGCAATATCAAAAATCTCAAACTTGTAATTTAAGTATTGATTATGCTTCTCTATGTCGTTTTAGGATTGATAGTCTCTGAAGTATATCTTGTATTTTAGCGATAAAATTGATGATTGCACTACCTTTGTATAAACTTGTCAAACTGTTGGGTCAAGTTAGATCAAATAAAAAATGAGTTTATTCAAATTAACCCATTTAACTGATATAGTTCCATCTTTACATAATACAATTTTAGCAATCTACACACATCACCACTGGACTTAACTCATATTCAATCCAATTTGGTCTCTATTCTCAGTAATATTTCCCTTGGTTATGGAAAATAGCATATGGAAAGAGATAACCAATTAAAAAAATTTCCATCACTTTCTTGCGGCCATTGGATTTTTTAATCAAAGCAAGGCAATGGTACTCACTAATTTGGTTTATTACAAAAATAATGAATGCAATAAACTAAAGAAAAAATGAATCGCAATGCTTATAAATGAAAGGAAAAAGAATTCTTATTATGCGTAGATTCCAGTGGTTGTCATTACATTTCGATATAATCCAACAACACAAATTCATAATCCAACAACAAAATCATTACTCCGTGTAACGTGCGGATATATTTGTATTGGAGCCATCGAGCACTTTAAAATTCCAAAATAATCATAGGGAAATCTTTCTCAATAATTGAATAAGGGTCCATTTATTACATTGAAAATTTCATCATAAAAGAAAAAAAAATTGAAAATTATTTTCAGCTAGAATGGTTAGTTTTCATTTAATTAGTGGTTTAGGAAAAGTGTTTTCCTTCTCGGTAGAAGTCGAAGTGGTTTTCTCTTAATGTAAACTTGTTTTTAATCCATAAAAAAACTTTTTCCACAATTCGATTAGTTTTTTGTCATCTAATACAAAAAATTTCAAAAAGAATTTCCGTAATAGTTTTCCTTCAAATAGGTAGACCCTAAATCATGATCACAAATATTCTTCTACTTTTGAGTATAATAAAACAAGGAAAAATTTCAAATAAGAACATGAAGTGGAACCATTTTCTCAAAAAAAAAAAAAAAAAAAAAAAAAACTTGAAATAGGCATTATCTCAAATGAGGGTTTGAAATGACCAATTTTGTCTCAAATAAATGACTCAACTTACAAGTTACCCAAATCTTAGTAGCAGGTAGGGGTATTTCCTCTAGGATTTCTTTATATTTCTTTCTTTCTTTCTTTCTTTCTTTTTTCTTTTTTCTTTTTTTTCTTCATCTTGCTTATGCCTCCTCCTTTACTCTGCATCACCTCTTTCTTGACATCATCATCAGCCTCCTCGCCAGCGAGCTTGCACAGGAGCGAAACAATTTGAACAATTTAGGAAAATAAGAAAATGGAAAAAATTTCGAGAAGTGTGTGCAGTTTTGCAAAATTGCAAACTACGTGATTTGGTTTTGCACTCTCCCCATCAGCAACCTTCAAAAGTGTGTGCTCTGCATTATGCAATTTCGCATCCTCGTTTAGGCACTCATCAATTACAGCAGAAGTCGAATTGAAATCTTTAGGATGCCCGCCCTAGGAACTCCAGGTTGAAGAGCCTCTTGAGCTACCACTTTAGGTTTGGCTTTCTAGCATCAGGCCAAAGAGACTGGCAATGATGATGAACTTGATAATCGAGAAATATCAATAAATGCGGGCCTCCACAACCATGTTATTGTTTGTCAGAAAAGGCTGGAACAAGCGGGCCAAAGACAATTTTGATTTCTCTTCAATTTTCCTTTCAATTGATGTGAGTTTGCAAGAAGGGAGCGTGATTGGGATTAATCTCACCAATGCCGATGTCGAAGGTACGGTTGATAAATTCCCCTTCTCATTTTTGTCTCATCTTATGTACATGGACTTGAGCATAAATAGTCTATTTGGCCACATTCCGCCTCAAATCGGTCTCCTGAGCAATCTCAACTATTGCAACCTCTCTATCAATCGGTTCTAAGGGAAAATACCATTAGCGATCGGCTGTCTAACGAAATTAGAGGTCCTACACTTGGTCTCCAATGATTTAAATGGCTTAATTCCCTAGGAAATAGGGCAGTTGCATTTGCTCAATGAGGTCGCACTATATTCAAATCAATTGAATGGACCCATACCTTCCTTATTGGGTAATTTGAGCAAATTAGCTACATTGTATGTCTACAACAACTCTCTTTCTAGTTCTATTCCTCCTAAAATAGGAAATATGACAAATTTGGAAGTGTTCCACATGGCTTCCAACTCCCTGATAGGACCAATTCCTTCCACTTTGGGGAAGTTAACCAAATTGAGAGAGCTGCACCTATTTGATAATAAACTTAACGATTCCATCCCCTTAGAGCTAAGGAATTTAAACCTTCTTAGCTTGTTGAGCCTTTACGATAATAATCTAACCAGTTCAATCCCACCGACATTAGGCAATTTGATGGAGCTTACCCTTCTTTATCTCTATGCTAACCAGCTTTCCGATCACATTCTTGATGAAATAGGAAATCTCCATGCTATGCTAAAAATAGTGCTAAGTAGAAATCAGCTCACTGGCCAAATTCCTTCTTTGGTTCACTTGACCAACCTATCATATTTGTTACACCATGAGAATCAACATTCTGGTTCAATTCCTAGATCCTTAGGGGATCTGACGAACTTGATAGTGCCAGAATTGGATGTCAACAAGTTAATTAGCTCATTACCAGAGAACTTGTGCCAAGTTGGATTGCTTCAAAACCAGCAAAAGAACAGCCAAAGCGCCAAAACTTGGCACGGAGGGACACTTAAGTGCCAAAACTTCGAAAATGTACACTTAAGTGCCAGTTTCGAAGTTAAATGGAACACTTAGGTGTCACTCCGGCCAAAATCCGGCCAAATGGCTAACGTGACAATTTTCCGATGAGTTTGGTCCAAAATGGCGTTGTTTTGCACACTGACGTGGCGAGAAAATACAAAAATGACGATGTTTTGTATTTGATGTGTAAATAATAATATAAAAATTAATTAAATTAAATTTAAATTTAATTTTATTTAAAATATTCTAAAAATTAAAAAAACTTAAAATTAAAAAGGGAGGGGGGCAAAGGGGGCGACTCAAGGTTGAGCCCTCACCGCCGCCGTCGCCTCCTCGCCGTCGCCGGGAAAGGTCGGCGACGAAGGGGGAGGGTCGGCCGAGGTTGCCGGGCCTTGCCCCCTCCGTCGTCGCCCCTTCCCGGCGACGGCGGGGGGCGGCGGAGGGCCGCGGCCCTCGCCGGATCCGGGCAAGGGCCGACCCTCACCCAGTTTGGGGTGAGGGTTGTGGCCCTTGCCGCGATCCGGCGAGGGCTTGCGGTCCTCACCGCTAGTCGGCCGAGGGCCGGTGACCCCGGCCGACCCTCCCCTTCGTCGCCGGCCCTTCCCGGCGACGGCGGAGAGGTGGCGGCGGCGAGGGCTCGCCCTTAGCCGCCCCCTTCGGCCCCCCCTATTTTTTTTTTTTTAATTTTAAGTTTTTTAATTTTTATAATATTTTAAATAAAATTAAGTTTAATTTAATTTAATTAATTTGTATATTATTATTTACACATTAGACTCGAAACGGTGTTGTTTTTGCATTTTCTCGTCATGTCAGCGTGCAAAACGATGCTATTTTGGACCAAACTCGTCGGAAAATTGCCACGTCAGCCATTTGGCTGGATTTTGGCCGAAGTGGTACCTAAGTGTTCTATTTAACTTTGAAACTGGTACTTAAGTGTACATTTTCGATGTTTTGGCACTCCAGGTGTCCCAAACTCCTTCAAAACCTCACACTAAGTGGCAACAACTTAACTGGTTTTTTCCCTAGAAGTTGAGAAATTGCACAGGCTTAGTCAGACTACACCTCGAGAAAAACCAGTTGACTGAAAACATATCCGGGACCTTTGATGTCTGCCTCAACTTGGACATTGTCAACATGGGTTTCAACAAGTTTCATGGAGGAATCCCCACAAACTAGGGAAGTTGCACATGTTTAACTAACCTGAGAATCGTTGGAAATAACATCACCGGTAGCTTGTATCTTGAGATTGGGAATGTGACTCGATTGGGTGCAATTGATATTTCTTTCAATGGTTTACTTGGTGAGGTTCTGAAAGAATTTGGAAAATTGACTTCTTTGGGGAATTTAAATCTAAGAAGAAACCGACTTTCTGGCCAAATAAGTCCCAAGATTGTATCATTACTTGGTCTTCAAAAATTGGATTTGTCCAGGAATAGATTAAGCATGTCTATCTTATAGATAATAGGGTTTTCTTCAAACTCGGTCTTCTTAAATTTGAGCAACAACCAATTGAGCCAAGATATTCCATGGCAATTAGGGAAGATGATTCACCTATCTGAGCTAGACTTGAGTCATAACTTGTCAAGTGGCAGGATCCCAGCTAAATTCAACAAGCTGCAACATCCTAGTGAAACTAGACCTTTCATGTAATAATCTTTCTAGCCTTATATACGAGACTTTCAAGGATATGCGATGGAGGTGGACATCCCTTACAACAAATTTGAGGGTCTAATTGTCACACCCCAAACTCTATGGGGATGGAGATGATATGGCGTCCTTCCACTCAAAGGACGTAACCGTAAACCATCAAAATCCAACTCCCAAAAGCCCTCGTTGACAACACTCTTGCTCTACTAGCTGTTAACTAAAGAACTTGAGAAGGTTGGGAAAGAGAGAGATTAGCAACCACAAGCTCAATGAATAGTACATATATTCTAAACAAATCGAACAACTACAATGCATGTATACAAAAACAATACCAGAAACTCATAATCCAAACTCAAGGTATAAAATATATATTGAATCACATATGACTTATTTAATTTCAACAAGTTTTATACAATTTAGAAAATACTCATTTAATCATCATAAATATCAATGGTCATGTAACATCCTCGATTTCTACCCCATAAGGATTAGCCATAAGGTCATGAATGGATTGACCATGGACCATTAGGCATGGGATCGACTGGTTTGATCGGTAAGGAATCAAGGATTGGTCATGATCGACCGATCAACCGGCCATGAAGTGGCCCAGGTGTCAGCCGTGAATGACCTATTGACCATAGTAGTAGGATTGGATCACCAGTTCATAAAATGCTTTTAGGATCACGAAATGATTTTGGACCGGGGGATGGTCATGACCGGTCATAGTGCCCAGCCAGGGGTAATTCCGCTCGGCTATGCACTGATACACGGATGATCCAACTTGATCAAGCGCGATCATCTTCCGACCAAAAATACATCATTCCCTATTTAATTCTTAGTGATCAAAAGGGATTCTTGAATTGGTGACTTCCAATCGTGGATCGGCAATGCACTGACCACGAACCATACGGATGGATTAGGTATCGATCGGAATGAGCCTCGGGATAGACCCGGCTATTCCGTCATGAATTCTAAAGTCCATGAGTGCTTTGGCTTAGTGCTAGGCCATGGATAGCTTTAAAAATGGCCTTGAACAGACCGTAGGACCAAGGACCGCCTTTTAGGCTGACCGACCGTCTAAAGGAATGGTTTGGCTGAGCATGGGACACGATGGCCGAACCTTTGGTGTACATGATTTGGTTTTTCGAGATGTATCTAACGATCTCTTCTCTAGCCTCAGAACTAACTTAGATGACGGAATTCTCTAGACCACATTATCGAAAAAGAAAAGGACAAAATAGAGAAAACTCTAGAACATCCTACGTTCTTTTTGAAGAATGATGACTCACCACTTTGGATAGATATTTCTAGATTTGGTAATGATTATCAAAGATTCACCTTGGGAATTAAGTAATGGACTCTTGGACAAATGGGCCAATCAAGAGAAGACATATAAAATATTCTAGAACTCTTTATTAACTGCAAGGATGAGTTATCCCGCTTAGGTGTCCCTTGAAGATTTGGTAATGATGGCTCAAGATTTTCCTTGGGGAAGAAGTGAATGACTCAAGGACTTAAGTGGACCAATAAGAATAGAACTTTGTGGAATATTCTAGAAAGCCAAAACTTAGAAAGCAAGTTCTTGAATTTAGGCATATGCTAAATATCCAAATCCCATGATTAACTAAATCTAAACATTCAATGAGAATGATGAGTCATTGGCTTAGGTGTCCATGAAAGATATGGTCATCATTACCATAAGATTTTCCTTAGAGAATAAGTAGGCCAAGTCATGATGGCGTTGTATACATGGTCCAATAAGAATGAAACAAGTAAGCCTCCAATCATTACATTGGACCATTAGGTGTGCCACCTTTCAAAATAGGCTTGCCAACTTGATGCCATAGCCATGCCACTCTAAGAAACGTGATTGGACTGCTTGGATGAGTAATGATTAGCTTGGTACCTATAAATAGGGGAGGCTCACATTCATTTCCACCACTTTACACCCCTTACCATTCACGCCTACCCTCCTCCCCCTTCTTCTTTCTCTCAGCCTCGCATCCTCAACCCACCAAGCTATCTAGGTTGGTTTTCAAGTTTGCCGAGGTAAGTAAGATTTCTATGTCTCCTCTAGGGCGGTAGTCTCCATTGTCGAGTCTAGTTAGGTGCTCACCCGTCAAGCCGTGGGTAAGATGTTGGATTTTTTGTATGGTTTTGCTCATGTTTGTCCTTGAACGTTTGCTTGAGTTGTTCACGCCCGAAATGAGGCCAAGGTTCATTCGAGTTGAGTTCATTGCAAGGCAAGGTCGCCCCAAGCCATAAGGCCTTGGTTTCGGCATAAATAGGATGTTGGGTCCAAGTCTCTCTAGGTGTGGGGGTTGCTTAAGGCCGTAAGATCCTAAATTGACATTGAGGCGTGTCAATCTTATGGCTTGATTTGTACAGGAATCGTCCAAATCCACAAGGCCTTAGTAAGGCATCAAGCATGCTGATTTCTATAGCCCAATGGACGTAGGGGACTTTGCGCTTGGCGTTGGATCAAACTGTGAGCCGAGGGTCATTCACGATACATGTAATTCACATCAAGTCAGAGCCAAGTCCATCAAACTCGGGATTGTCACTAAAGCAGGTGTACCCAAGCCTCGAGGTCTTAAATCAGCATTGAGACATGCTGTTCTTGAGCCTTGTCCGGTGCGAGGATTGGTGCTAAGTGGTTGATTCAAGTTACGGACCAAAGATCGTTCTTGATATACTTGTTAGCAAAGTACGAGAATTCATGACACATACAAATAAATGAGCATGCCTTCGGGCCATGCATGAGAAAAGATAAGAATCGGCTTGTACGATGCATTTATGCATGCACTTAAAGAGGAAAAAGCACCCATTGTCACATAGCGTTGGTGGCGATGCCTCGTTTATTGAACATGATGCCCTAGTTAAGCCAGGAAGCCCTGAGAGTATGGAATATCTGGCTTGAGGCCGGATATCCAGCCTTCGGCTGGAAGCCCCTGAAAATATGGGAAGAATCGTTTATACAATCAATAAACTTATTGAACATGTTACTATGTAATGTTGATAAGCTTGTTTTGTGAAATAACTTATTTGGTAAGTTGAAAGTGGATCACATACAAATAATTGGGAGGTGTCAATGGACTTGCGATTGATTTGCCATTGACACTGTTTGCGAGTGTTGTACTTGTTAGGCTTTAACAATGAGATGCTTTCCTAGTAGAGAATTATGAATTTTACTTATTTTCCCCAAAACTCACTCATTCATCTTTCAGTCTTGTAGGCATTAAAGTCGCACGTCAGTTTAGGGAGTTGCAATCACGCTAAAGGAGATAGGATTTCCCTTGGTCTATGTGGAAAACTTGTATTGTGATGTAAAAAGGAAAGAGGGCCCGTAGAGAAAATGCTTGTAAAAGTACTATTATAATATAAATTAATGTGTTCTACTTAATGTAGAACCTAGTTTTCCAATAGTTGTTTGTTTGGGGAGTGGTTCATTCATGTTTTCGCATGTGCATGATAACGAGATAAAAAGAATAGGGATGGCAATGAGCCTAGAACGTCGCAAAAATAACCCATGCTGCTCGTGACCCTGGAGATGGAGTTGGGGTCGTGACAGGTTAAATTCATTGATCAATCTCAACGACTCACGTATCAATAATCTATTTCATTGATTAATCTCATCAAATCATAAGTTGATGGTTCATTCTATCGACCAATCTATTGCTTAATATCCTACCATGATCACGGCACAACGCCTAAGTACAAGGCAAGCAAAATCCCCCCTTGGAAAGGTCTATAGTTACAAAGCCTGTAGCTCGGTCTAAAAGGATATCCTAAACTCGATATGCATACCCCTTAACCCCTCACTAGGTTCATAGTCCTATTGAGCATAAACAATCATCCTCCAATACCAAAAATCTAATTAAGAAATCAATCTCATAAACCATACAAATAACTTTTCGCCAGAACATAATCATTTGTCATTTCTTAAATCATTTATAAATTTTTACATATATCAATTGCAAAGTAGTCACGAGTATATATCAATTTACAGTACTTTGCAAACACACTTTCTAAACATCCACAAACAACCAAAGAATAGTAAATGCTCGATTAAGCTTTTATGTAATAACAATGCCCTTTCGTAATTCATAATATATATATAATTCATAGCATTTTTGGAACATGAGTTTTACAAATTTAAAGAAAATATTGTACCACTCACCTCATCGCCTATGACCAAACACTAAATGATACTCGTATCGTTGAACTCGCGGCCCTATGAAATAACCGAGGAATAATGTTAAAATCAAATAAAACTCTACATCAACTATGAAACGACTAAACTACACCTTAATGCTAACAAAACGACTCATACGCGCTATTAAATCACATACCTAAAGTGATTATTCAAGCCGTTCGCAATGCAGAGTTTGAGCACAAACTTGGTTACATTGAAACTTTCTCCTCTAAACCCCATTTCGAACATTCTCACAATCAATAGAAAGGCTTTAAAATAGATTATAAAAATCCTAACTTGACCGTCCCAAAATTAAGCTGAAAAATGACAAAATAAGGGCCCGAAGATGCTGGACGCGCACAATTTATCACGCGAGGGAAATTTTGAAATTTTGTTTCAAGTAAATCGTAAGCTCAAATCATAATCCATAAAATCATATGGCTCCACAACACCTGAGACTATTTTTCCCATAACAATATATGGCTTAACGACTCAAAAATCAGACTTTGCCACTCGATTTTCTCAAAATTCTGAATTTGAGCTCTAAACCCAGAAAATACTTCGATTGGACAAACGAGAGGCTTAAGTTCTTACCGGGCGTTGCGTTACGGAGTTGAGTCAGCTTGGCAAGGCATCCGCGGTGTACACATGCCAAACCCCGTCCTATTTTTCCTTCTTCTTCTTTTCTTTCTTTTCCTTTCTCTCTCTTCTTCTCACCTTGAACTGGTTCGGGCTCTCTCAAAAGAGCTGAGCCCCCACACACTTCTTTTTCCTTGTCATTTGACTTTTCAAACTTCTTTTTTTTTCTTTTTTTTTGTGTGGGCCCCACCACTTCTCTTTTTGTCTGATTCAAAATCTCAAGCATTGCATTCTACCCTCCTTAAAATAATTTCGTCCTTGAAATTTGGACTCACTTTGAACTTTCAAACAAAATTTCACTTTGCCTTCTTCTCAAGCTCCCATTCATAACTTTAGGAGCTAATTCAAGTTCACTGGCCACGTTCGGTTCTAGCTCTTCTTCAACTTCATTACAGGACTATCATTAGAGTTTTTTTTTTTTTTTTTTTGGTAAAGATCATCAGAGTTTTTGATTGTCCTTAAACTCAATACTTCTCGCCACGATTATACCATCTTTTATCACCTTTTGCACCAAAGGTTTACTCGATCATTATTTTACAACCCTCGAGCCCATACAATTCATATCATCCACATTTACCATAGGCATCCAAGAAGAAATTCACTAAGATTACATCCAATCCAAAACCATATATCAGTGCATACAATGCAAACATTGCACTCTTGTATGCTACAAATCTCCAGCAAACTACTACAACCCTATCACCAAGCTGGACTCCACTCCTCATTCAACAGATTAAACGACGCATCCATATCACCACCGCCTCACCATAACATCGAATTATGGTAGCCCAAGGAACGACGTTCCTCTCAAGCATTAAGTTGAACACCTTGCTAGACTAAAAACTTGCCCCAAACTTTGCGTGGAACATGATCAAGAAGAGGCAATATAAGTATCTGAATTGCACGCGTGATCGATTAAGCACTGGGATCTCGAGCCTTATGGTTTTTGCTAAAAGATAGTGAGACCAACATACAAGAAGCTTTACTGTCCAGATCAATTTCTTCGTTTAATAATCAATAGAATCATCCATTGATTCAGCCAAATTTCTCTCTTTCTACTTGTAATCATCTATATCCTTCAAGTTGTGTTTGCGCCCATGAGACGAACCTTTGGGGGCTTTCAAACCATCCCGCCAAGAGGAGACCATCGTGTCCTCAAAAACAGAGTGCCAAATTCTATGTTATTGCCCACATGATTATCGCCATCAGAATTTAGAGCTTTAGCTACACTTTCCATTAAGCCTTCACAAAATTGTAATTCGGGGAGCTCATTATAACCTTTCTACATGTGAAAGGCCAACAACTAAGCTTTAGCTATCACAAGACTGAGCCAATCACCTCTGCTAGAAAAGCATTGAGCCAATGTTCTCTCTCTGTTTTTTTTCTCTTCTTTTACTCCAGTAATTTATTCGGTTCGAAAGAACTCGCACTCATGGTTTCATCCACAACTTCTCTGGAGCCTAACTCTTCTCGAATTCCAATATTTTCAACAATGTGGACGTTTATCTCGTCATAAACATCCTTTGGCATGCAAAAAGCAAGCCAATCCTAACTCAACCCCTCTTGAGATCATCCAAAGCGCAGTTTACAACATTCAAAAGGATCAAAGATCTGTCCAGGCTATCATGAATAGCTTCTTACTTTACCTCAAGCCGAAATAGACACCGACAATATATTTTCATCTTCTTCTTTTTTGGCAACTTATAAACAGTTTGGTTCACTCCCACTAAGCTTCCTAGCTTTGAACCTCCATCTACAATAGTTGTCTCCTCAATAGACTTTTGCTTTTCATTGTCTGTAAGCTGATTATCGATTTCCATTTTATCGATATTAGTTAAACCAACGACAACGATATTAGAAGCTTGTTCTCCAACTTCTCTGTCTTCTACATTTGAATGACTGACATCAGGAGCGAAATCCTCATTAGAGCAAGGTTGCTTATCTTCAACTAGCTCCATAACATCTATAGTTTCATCTAGTGCCAATTCAAAATTTGGTGGTTTAATTTATGGTTGAAGTCCCTCCCTTCATCGAACTCTTTGTCCAACTTGTTGATTGAGTTAACCTGAAGCCTCTTTCTATCTCTAGTTTCTTCCTTAGCATATCAATCTCCTCCTTAGATTGATGTTAACCACTTGGAGGCCACAAGGATCACTAGCAAGAGCTTTTAGTTCTTCAGATTTCTCTATCCAAAGCTCTAGAAAAATAGAGAGAGGTTACCAAGAGGATTTCATTCTTAGATTATCTTAAGAGTTTCCCCCGAAAGAACATGCTTCCATTTTTTTTTTTAATCTATAATCTTCTCCAACAAAGCTTGGTTTTCGATTAGTCTGTTGGAGTTATCTTCTTGCTGAAAGTGCTAGTATTACCACCTAAAGTGGGGGTGAACAGGTGTAAAAACAAATTAAGCTAATAAAAGCAGTAAAAGTTATTTTCTTTAAGCAAAGTTTGATTGACACCAAACTTCTGATATAAATTCAGACTCAAATAGGATGTTTTAGAAATTAGAACTTAGATAAATATTGCAACAAACAAATCAAAAGAGTTAAAGGAAGAGAAAATTGGACATGAGATTTATAGTGGTTTGGCTTAGATCAAGCCTACGTCCACTCTCCCATGCTAACAACCTTCTGGTTGAATTTCACTATGGATTCAACAGAGAAATACAACAATTTGAGTACGATCACTCAATGAAGAGTTTCATTTTCTCTCACTAAGTCACTCCTTTTGTGTTTTTCTCTCTTGAATACAATATATAAGCACTATCGATAAAGAACAAGTGATTGAAAAGACCTCAAACTTTGGAATTTTTATTCTCACACTTTCCCAAATGGACCGAATGACCTCCTTAAATACTCCTCTATGCTTTTTTAACCATTGGCACTTTCTAGAGGAATTTCTTCCAATCAACCCATTGGACAGAATTGATTAAGGAAATCTTGTAACCGTTTGAAGATTAAGATGAAAATCCGATGATTTTGGTCGTCTATACAATCAGAATCTAGGTTTTCATAAGTAGATTCTTCCCAAGAAGGAATTTGTCTTCAAAATTGATTTTATCAATCTGTGATTGATTTCATCAATATATTTAGAAAATGTAAGTGAGATTCTCTGCTAGAAAGCCAGATATATGTTGCACATATTGAATCCTTGTTTGAAAGATCAATAATCCTAAGTTTGATTATAACTTTGTTCTTGTCTTGAATTCAGTCTAGACCTCGTCAGAGTGGAAAAGACTTCTGATAGACTTTGACAGTATAATACAGAAGTCTAATATTCTTTAGAGTAAGAATAAGAATAAGAGAATGAAAGTTTTGTCAACTTTAAAACCTGATAGGAGTTTTCTCAACACTTGCAATTGCCAGTAATTTATTAGCACATCAATCAATTTCTTGTACATCACTTTCATATTAGTCTCTATTGCATTCTATTGTTGCTCTGCCTTACCTAGATCCAATCTGAAAAGGTTTTCATCTCTAGAAGCTCATGCTTATCCTTTTACAGCATCGAACATTGCTCGATCATGATTCTAAGCTCCTGCTTAAGGAAGTTTTCATTTGGCTCAAGCTCATTACACTCTAATCCGAGTCCTTTAAGAAAGGCTATTAGCATGGTGTTCTTGTGACATCCCGAATTTTTCATTTATGTTTTTAATTAAATAAATCGGGCCTTTCATCGACGCGCCTATAGTGCTATTCTCCAAGCTGATTACTCTAAAGATAACTAAACTATCTGGAGAAGTTATTAAAGAATTTTAATGTAATAGACTTGAGAATTCGACTAAGAATCGACTACTCGACTGTGCTCATCTACAAAGATCATTATAACACAGTAAGATCGATTAGAAATCAGAAATAGGTCGATTCGACTGAGATGTGTGGTTAAACATGGGCGATTCCACTAAATAGAGAAATTCTTGTCGATCGATACTAGATTGATTTTTCTGTCGTTTTGGTACCTTGTGTCCGTATTTGAATCATCGAGATTTTCACGACAATTGAGAGTCACCAATGTGTCGAAGAGGTTCATTGTGGCTCGAAGAAAATCGACCACGGGTCATTTACATTAAAAATTTCTAAAAGCTATCCGGTAGTTTAGGTCACGCTAAAATCGCGCCAGATTGAAATTAACCTCAAATTTGAATATGATTTCAGACATTGAAAATTCTATCATGTCACAAGTCATTTTAGAAACGTCGACTCAGTCTCCAAAGATTTTTCTGCAAACTGAGGTTTTGGCGGAAAAAGTCAACATGAGGCCATTTTCGACTGGAAAATGCAGAGGACCGTTTTTTTTTTTTTTTTTTTTTTACGGAGAAATTGGGATGTAAGTGAGATCTATTGGTGAGGAAAAATGCCAATTTGATCGTGAGTTCGATGATGGAATTTATAGAGGCCGATTTGAGTTGAATCAAGTGAGAATTTAATCCAAATTGAGCCAAAAGTTGTGCAAATTCGTATGCTACCCTTGGACCCAACCTTTGGACTACTTCAAGGCTTCTAGAAGGAAGCTAGGCTGCTGGCAATGTGCTGAGGAAGCCAGCTTGGTGTGGGGCCAAGTCGAGGGGACCAAATGAGATAAGAGAAAACCAAGGTGGCCCCCTCTAGCCCAACCGGTTTCCCCTCTCCTTCTTCCCCATTTCCGTAGACCCCTCCCCCTTTAGCAGCTCCTTGAAACTTCCAACAAGCCCAGGAATCGAACTAGCCTAGCAACCCATCCGACCACTGCATGTCACTGCTCACATTGCTCATCCACACGTGCGTGCTCTCGTCGTCTGCCTACACCGCACGCTGGTTCTGCCTCCTATTCGTGCCGAGCAAACCGTCGAGCACTATCAAAGCCCATTCGAGCCTCCTCCGCCGCCATGAAACACTGCCACAGCCTGTCTGGACTCGCGACTAGCTCCGCCACCCATTTCAGCCTCAACCGACCACCAAAGCATCTCCTTCAGCCATCGTGCAGAACCGAACTGTGTGGGTCTCCAAGCCGCTGTTTGGCCCTTTTTGTGGCCTTTCGGACCTCAAAATGCGGTCCCGCTTTGAAGTATCTCAACCCTCACCGCGTCCCCGTTGTTTTGATCCGAGCGGATCTTTAATCAAGTGAGTTTGGCTCACTAATCCTTACTTAGTAAAATAATGACGCTTAAGGGTTTACTAATTTAGACTAAGCATGGATTATGTAGATAGTTAGAATAGATTAGCAATTTAATTAACCGTTATTGCATATTAGGTGGTTAGAGTAGTGTAATTAGAGCCTAGATAAGCTCTAGTATTTATCTAGAGTGGTTCAAAAATTTTCTGGGCCCCTCTCGGCTTTTAATTAGGCTTTTTCGGCCTAAGTTACTATTTTTGGTATATATTGGCATTTAATAATTAATTTTTGTAATTATTTAATTATTTAATTATTTCTCGGAAATTAGACCGGGATAGCCGGTGACCGGAATTTTATGCTAATTGCAATGGTATGATTGAATTATTTATTTGACTACTAATTTGTGTTGATTGAGTATGATTTGCAATTTTGGGTATTTATCCCAAAATTTATTATTTTCAGTAATTATTTAGAAAATACCGGGCGTCGGTTTACAACGCCAAAAATGTGTTTGTGGACTATTGAAAATAGTGGGATTTTATAAAGTAAAGATATTATATTTTTGGCTGAGGCCGACTGTGTATCGACACACAATTATTTTTATCGGGTATCCTTAACACGAGGAAAATAGACCAATATATGATTTAAATTTGGGAATTGAAGTATGAGGCACAATGTCATTGGCCGTGGGTAAATAATCGTGTGATGGCTTATAGTCATAATAAGAAAAATATTGAGAGATGATGTGACGTATGTGGTGCATGATGATATGGGTTGGGTTAAGAAAACCGCCGAAGTAGGTTGTGCATATAGGACTATAATTAACTGCCGAAGTATGGATGCGCCTATTGGGCCGTAATTAACCGCCAAAGTATAGCTATGCCTATTGGGCCGTAATTTACCGCCGAACTTGGAATAGGTTGTGCCCATTGGGCCGTAATCCATCGCTAAACTTTTAGTAGGCCGTGTCCGTTGGGCCGTAATTAATAGTTGGGATGAATAATTGAAATGACCATGTGATGGTTTTGATGACATGAAATGAACTAGGTCGATTAATCAACAAGTCGATTGGGTGTGATGATTTTATTTGTTAATGTGATTCCATGAATTTGAATTATATTGACTTGCAGGAAGAAGTGGAGGCAAAGGTAAGTCCTCGAACTCATATTTGTGCTTAGGTAGCCCTTGGGGTGTATTTTCTTCGTAGTGCGGTCTTAGGGGGTTGAACTTGCTAAGACGTCGTCTCACCCCGTTGTGGGATAACAATTTCAAGTCCATAGATTGTAGCTCCTCCCGAGTGTTTTGGTCAATCGAAGAAGATCACAGAACATGTAGTCTATATTCTGATTCATGGGCACCCTAGGGGTCTGGCTTATGAGCTTGTGAAGTCTATAATCTGGGTGGATAAGGGTCTACCCCACAAGGTACCCCATTGATACAGATCATGGTACCGTCGTAAGCGGCATGGACAAAGAGAGGGACTCATATCGGAGTCGGAGATACATGTGTATGTGTTGGAGGTTGCTTTTGGGAAAGGCACTGCAAATCCCCTTGGTGGTTCGATGGTAGACTCGGTGGACCCTGATCTTCAAGATCCAAGAACTCCAGTGTACTCAGAGGAAGGCTCCAATGATAGTAAGGAGGTGGAGCAAGAGAATCTGTAGTTTTATGAACCCTCCTGTTTTGCAGACCTTATGTTCTTAGACTAGCTTTGTGATGGACTTGATATATATATAAGCGTGTTGTGGTTTTCAGTTTGAAAAATTTATAACCCTGCTTTTCTATCCCATCTCGTTGTTGTCTGGGGATTATTTATTTGCTTCCACATGCGTATTAAAATGAATGGGTCGGCGATGCATTTTGGGACATTCCTATTTAATTGACCATGGAGGGATAGGCACATGCTCAGAGGACCAAGGCGTGACAATTCTCGACTAGCGACTTTTGCTCTTCATCCTTGCTCCTTGTGCGTGATTCTTTAATTGCCCTATTTTGTCCAAGATATGCTATCAAAGCAATCTGTCAAGTTGGGAAAGCATTTGTTGTTTCGCGATCTCACCTTCACAGCCTACTTCCACATCAATTTGAATTGTTTTGAACACTCCATAAAATGCCATCTTCAGCCTTCCAATTTCATTTGCCGGTATTTCCCTTTCTACTGATTGCTTGAGATTTTCGCTCTCCAGTTCATTAATCAATTTGTTTGATAATTGCAAGACTTCAATGTGTTTCTCACATTCTAATTAGAGGGGTAAATTCTTTGCTTTCAGATCTTCTACAAACTTATGTAAGATAAAAGTCTCAACTTGCATGTTTACTCCACTTCTTTCTCAAATTCCTTCTTGCAAAATGCGCACATAGTTTTCCAAAAGCACCAAACGTGCCTCACTTAAATGTATATAAGTTGCACGTTCTTGTTTTGCAACTCCTTCACTATTTATCCGACACATGCAAGGTCGAGACTTGCCTACCCTACTTGGGAGAGAACACTTTATAGCACCAATTTAAGCTCTTAATTTATTCTTGCAAAGACTTTGCATCTCTCTTTAACCTCCTATTTCTGCTAGTCAATGCATCACACCTACCTTAAACGTTTAGATTCTCTTCATCACTAGGTTTGCAACCGCCATTTACAAAGACTTCAAAATCCAAAACCTCGACTATTAAGTCATTTCCATTATTAAATGCACATTCCTTTGCAACAGTTTCCACAACAAGGCCCCTCCTCCGACCTTGACCACCACAATCCTTTGCTCCATCTAAGGTTTCTTCCCTTCCACCACTAATTCTATCTTAGCTTGTTGACACTATACTTTCTGATGCACTAGAGACTAAAAGCTCCTTGTCTTCTTGCTTGTCCATGGTGGATGACAATTGGGTCCTGTTCAAGAGTACACCTCTTGAGTCGTGACTCGCCATATATTTTCCCCTTTAGTTTCCTGCCAAAACTGCACGTTGAGAACCTTAAGATACACCACTCTAAATCAGAATCAATGACCGCTTGGACCTAAAAAGAAACGTACAAAAGACTGACGCATTACAAACTAACACACAACCTCACAACGTCCTATAAAATCTACACCCAAATAGATCATAACCTAATAATATCATCATTTAAGAGATCATCACTTACGGCTAAATGCCTATAACTCCTCAAATCGCTGAGATAAGAACTTAGCTAGCTTCCATTAAATCTAATGAGCCTCAAGTTCTCAACTTAAAGAATCATCACTTAAAATTTATCACTTCTTAGCAAAGACTTAAATATTCACCTTGCCTCCAGGAAAACTACAATTGAAACTAACCATGTCTATTAGCTCCACAATGTTGCTTAGAGTAAGATCATCACTTGCAATTCAAAAGTTCACAAACCGATCCCACCTATTCACCATAAGTAAATTTATGTCTCACATGACCATTCAAGTTTATGACTTCTAAAATCAATTCTTATTACACCAAATATCATCATGTAACACCTCAAGACTTTCAAGATAAATTCTTCTTATCAAAATTGCACCTCAAGAACCATAAGATCCATTTTTGGTATCAAAGATAACAACTCGCCCATCTCTATTATCACTCACAAAGCTAAGCATGCTTCTTTGAATCATAATCGATGAGCACTTGCACCAAAAGAAACATATATCCAAGTATCTCCCAAAAAACTAACGCATTATACGCTAGCACACAAGCTCACTATGACCCAAAGAATCTATACCCAAAAATCATAACTTAAACTCTGATATCACAAGATATCACACCCCAAACCCTACGAGGATGGAGATGACATGGCTGTCCTTCCACTTGAAGGACGCAGCCTCAAACCATCAAAATTCAACTCCCAAAAGCCCCCATCGATAGCACTCTTGCTTTACTAGCTGCTAACCAAAGAACTTGAGAAGGTTGGGAAAGAGAGAGGTGAGCAACCATAAGGTCAGTGAGTTGTATATCTTCTAAGCAAATTGAACAGCTACTATGCATGTATATAAAAACAATATCAAAAACTCATAATCCAAACTCAAGGTATAAAATATGTATCGAATCACATATGAGTTGTTTAATTTCAACAAGCTTTATGCAATTTAGAAAATAATCATTTAATCATCATAAACATCAATAGTCAAATTCATTGATCAATCTCAACAACTCACATATCAATGGTCTATTCTGTTGATTAATCTCATCAAATCACCCGTCGATGGTCCATTCCATCGACCAATCTATTGCTCAATATCCTACCATAGCCATGACACAATGTTTGGTTGTCACGCCCCAATCCTCGAGTGTGTGCTCATCCCTTAGTGGTCAATTCGAATAGCGACGTCCCAGGACGCATTGCCGACCCATTCATTTTAATACGCATGTGGAAGCGAATAATTAATCCCTAGACAACACAAAGATGGGATAGAAAAGCAGGACCACAAATTTTTGAAAACCAAACCACACTTTTGTACATACCAGACTAATTTATATACATTACTAGCTGATATTTACAAGGTCTACAAAAAGGTCGATTCTCAAAACAAGCTGTCCTATGACCAGCTAGTTCAACTCGTTTGCCGATTCTTCAGTATCCACAAGAGCTGAGCAGGACGGCAGGTTCTCCACTACGCCATCATGAGGGTTAGTTGGATCCTCGTCCAAAGTAGCATCAATTACCACATCGGGAATATCAAAAGTCTTAAAGGGACCTAGCCTGACATCGTTGGGAGCGTAATGGAACCACGCTCTAAATCGATTAAGTATCTCCTAATGTGGAACCTTTTCGACTCAGACAGTGGTTACAACAAGCTCATAGACCAAAAAACTTCCAAGATCCGGGAAACTAGAAACCCGCTCGGTAACCCTCATGGGATGACCGTGACGCTCAGGAGGATTCGCCATCTAAAACCTAAAAATATTATCCCACAACAGGGTGAGACGACGTTTCAACAAGTTCACCCCTTGAACTCCGACTATGAAGGAATACGCCCCAAGGGCTGCCTAAGCACAAGCACAAGTCAGATGACTTACCTTTGCCTCCATTCCTCCCTACAAATTAGTATAATTCAACCAATCAATACAACTCAAATTAACTCAAGTCATCAACTTAGATCAAATCATTGATCAATCGACCTAGTCGATTCCATGCCATCAAGACCATCTCTCGGTCAACTCATTCAATACTATCTATCCAGTTCGATCATATCAAGAATTGCTTACCTTAAGCTGAAGATAGATAGTATAGCTCACCCAAAGTTGATAATAAACATAGCTCATCAGAAGCTGATAATAGAGTATATAGCTCACCCTAAGCTAATATATCAAGGCCCGTAGGTTGATATAGTATACTCTCAATGCTCACCAAAAGCTGCTAAGGTATACTGTTCACCCAAAGTTAATATATCAAAGCCCGTAGGCTGATATAGTATACCGATAAGTTGACATATCAAGCTTGCAGGTTGATATAGCATATCATCTTGATTATCTAACAGTTTCACCATTTTTATCATACCCGATAAAAATAATTGTGTGTGGGTACACGGTTGGCCTTAGCCAAAATATAATATTTTTCCTTTTTAAAATCCCACTAATTCCAATAGTCCACAAACACATTTTTGGCACTGGAAACTGATGCTCGGTATTTTCTAATTAAATATTGGAATTATCAAATTTTAGGATAAAATCCCAAAATTACAAATCACACTCAATTTGCACAATCCAGCACTCAATTAAATAAACCAATTATACCATTGTGATCAGCATAAAATTTTGGTCATCGACTATCCCGATTTAATTTTTGGAAAATAATAATTAATTAAATAACTACGAAAATTAACTAATAAATACCAATAAATAGCAAAAATGCACACTTAGGCCGGAAAAGCCTAATTAAATACCGAAATAGACCCGGAAAATTTCAAACCCGTTTAAATAAATACTACGACTTATCTACTTGCTAGTTGCACTACTCTAACCACCTAACATGCAATATCGAATGACTAAATTACTAATTAGTTCTAACCAACCACATAATCCATACTTAACCTAAATCAATCAACCATTAGGCATAAATTAGTGAGTAAACTCATTGGATTTGCGAGCTAGTGAGTCCACGGCGATGGCGACGCGACAGCGGCCGACAAATTCCGAAGCGGGAGCACCAAGCGGGGCCGAGACGGCCTAAAGGAAGCTCACGGTTGAGCTTGGCTTTTGCTTCTGCGTTGCTGGACTTGCTGCTTCGGTAGAGATGGAAGACGCAAGGGGCTGCTTCAGTGGGCTGGTTTCATTGGGGTGGAAAGCTGGAATGGTGAGTGGGCTGCTCGGCAGGGTTGTTGGGCTCGTGGGACGTGGAATGTTGGGATGAAGCTGCTACTTAGGCTTCGGTTATGCTAGAGTGGGCGAATGACGAAGCAATTTTGTGCGGAGGAGATGGGCCGCGAGGGAGGGTCAACTTCAAGAGGTTTGCTAGGGAGTTTGACGAGCGAAGACAATAGATGGTGGAGCTGCAAGTGGTTCTTTGGTGGCTGCTGTGTGGATGGTGGGGTAGCGATCGTGCGGGGGAAATTGAAAGTGAAAAAGAAGTAGAAGGCTCGTTGTCCTGGTGTGTGAGACAAACAGGAGAGAGAGAGAGAGATAGAGAGAGAGAGAGAGAGAGAGAGAGAGAGTGAGTGAGTGAGTGAGTGAGTGAGCATTGAGTGTCGGCCAAGGGAAAGAAACGTGCAAAAATAGAGAAAGGGGAGAGAGAGAGAGAGTAACGTACAAGAAATGGGGGATAAGAATGGGCCCACACGGTCAAAGAAATAAAGCAAAGGAAGAGCATTGCAGGGTATTGTCGGTTGGTGGGAGGACATGCGAAAATAAGAAAAAGAAGGAGAGGGACACGTGAAATGGAGGGACCAAAGGAGGAGGGGGGAATAGATAAAATATCTTATACTCACCAAGTCTTGGTCCCACAAGCTCACATGCATATCCCTAATTTCCCCCAAGCCTTTATGCACATAAAATTCCACAAACATCTCAAATTTGGTGCCAAATTTTGTAGCCCCACACTAGCCTCCGAATTCACAAATTGGACTTCTATTTCTATCCAATTCTCCAATTTAATGTCCAATTTTTTTTTTGAGGAATAAGCCCACACAATTTCCACAATTTCCCATTGCTAAGTAGCTCACTTTGGAGGCTAAAGATCCCTTCAATTTGACCAATCCAAATTTTCGTTCTTTTCCAAATCGTTCGAATCAATTTTTCGTAAAAATCCCAAACTCACTAAAAATTTCTCGAAAGATGAGTCGACGTTTCTAAAATTAATCGTGACATGACCGAACTTTCAATTTCTGAAATCGGATTCAAATTCGCGGTTAATTTCAATCTGGCGCGATTTTAGCGTGACCTAACCTACCCAGTAGCTTTTAGAAATTTTTGGTGTAATTGACCCGTGGTTGATTTTCTTTGACCCACAACGTACCTCTTCGACATATTGGCGACTCTCGGTAATTGTGAAAATCTCCAGGTTTCAAATACGGACATAGGGTACCCAAAATGACAGAAAAATCAGTTTAGTGTCGATCGACGAGAATTTTGCAATCAGGTGGAATTGCTCACACTTTGATCACACATCTCAGTCGAATTGACTTATCCCTAATCTCTGATCGATTTTGACAATGTCGTAATGACCCTTACAAATTAACACAGTTGAGCAGTCGATTTTTAGTCAAATTCTTAAGTCTATTGCATTTATATTCCTTAACGGCTTCACCTAATAAGCTAGTTATCTCGTGAGTGGCCAACTCAGAGAATAGCACTATAGGCGCGTCAATGAAAAGCCCAACTTATCCAATCGAAAGCAGAACCTGAAAATCAGGACGTCACACTAGTAATAAAGTAACCAAGATTCCCCCTTGGCAAAGTCTCTGCCGACAAAGCTGATGGCTCGGACTAAGAGGATATCCTAACCCCGATATGCATAACCCTTAACCCCTCACTAGGTTCATAGTCCTATTGAACTTCATCCTCCAATACTAGGAATCCAATCAAGAAATCAATTTCCTAAGCCAAAAAAATAAATTTTTGCATTTCTTAAGTCATTTATAAACCTTTCCATAAGCTAGTTGCAAAGTAGTCACGTGTATATATTACTTTACAATACTTTGCAAATATACTTTCTAAACATCCGCAAATAACCAAAGAGTAGTAAATATTCAATCCGGCTTTTATGCAATAGCAATGCCTTTTCATAATTCATAATATATATAATTTGCAGCATTTTCAGAACATGAGTTTGACAAATTCAAAGAAGATATAGTACCACTCATCTTGACACCTACAATCAAATAACTAAGGAATAATGTTAAAATCAAATAAAATTCTACCTCAACTACGAAACGACTAAACTACACTTCAATGCTAACAAAATGACTCATATGTACTAACAAATCGCATACCCAAAGCGATTATTTAAGCCATTCACAATGCGTAGATTGAGCACAATTTTGGTTATGTCATAAATTTCTCCTCTAAACCCCATTCCAAACGTACTTACAGTTAATAGAAAGCTCTTCAAATAGATTACAAGAATCCCAACTTGACATCCCAAAATCAAGCCGAAAAACAACAAAATAACGGCCCGAATATGCTGGACCCATACTGTTTATCGCATGTAGGAAACTTCAAAATTTTGTTTTAGGTAAATTGTAAGCTTAAATCACGATCCGTAAAATCCTATGGCTCTACAACACTCTAAACTATCATTTCTATAATTACGCGGCTCAACAACTCAAAAATTGGACTTCGCCGCTTGATTTTTTCAAAATTTCGAATTTAAGCACTAAACCCAGAAAATACTTCGATTAGATGAACAAGGGGCTTAAGTTCTTATTGGGCATTGCATTATAGAATCAAGTCGGCTTGGCGAGGTGTCCACAGCATGCGCGCGTCAAACCCTCTTCCTCTTTTTCCTCCTCCTCCTCATTTTCTTTCTTTCTTTCTTTCTCTGTCTTCTTTTCTCTCTCTTCCTGAACTAGTTAGGGCTCTCTTAAAAGAGCTTAGCCCCACTCACTTCTTTTTCCATTTTATTTTGACTTTTCAAACATCTTTTTTATTTTTTTTCTTTTTTGTGTGGGCCCCACCACTTCTCTTTTTGTCTAATTCAAAATCTCAAGTATTACACCAATCCCCAACACCACGGCATTCCAAAATGCAACAAAAGAAGTGTTACAAGGCAACAGTGGATTGTGTGGAAATGTTGAAGGACTAAAGCCATGTAAGCTATCATGCCCCGATCCTCGAGCGCATGCCCATCCATCGGTGGTCGATTATATTAGGGATAAGTGCTGCAGAAGTCCTAAAACTTATCACGGAAATGCATTTGAGTCATAAAACTTGCAAAAAGTGTAATTAAGTCCTAAAACTTGTCAAATTGTTTCATCGAATCCTAAAGTTAACACCGTTAGCCTTTTCTATTAAAAATGCTGACGTGGCATTTTAAATAATTTTTTATTTTACACGTGGATTTTTTAATTATTTTTTATTCATTTAAAAAAATAAATTTAAAAACTAAAAAGAAAAGTTAAAATTTATTTTTAAAAATTGTTTAAAAAAAAGAAAATAAAATCACCGGCTCCTCCCCCACCGCCGCCCATTGCCGAAGGGCCGGCCGATCCACGGCCCCGGGCGAGGCCTCGTCGGCCCTCGCTTGGGGCGCGAGGCCGGCCTAGATCCGGCAAGCCTCGTCGGCCTCGAGCGAGGGCCCACATGGCGTCGCCTGGGCGGGCAATGGTTGCCGGCCCCCCGCAAGGGCCGGCGTGCCCAAATCTAGGCACCCTTGCCCTGACCAAGGCGAGGCGTCGCCGGTCCTCCCGGCCCCCGCAAGGGCTGGCGTGCCCAAATCTAGGCACCCTTGCCCCAGCCAAGGCGAGGCGTCGCCGGTCCTCCCGGCCCCTCCGACGATGGGCAACAGCTGCCAATTTTTTTCTTTTTTTTTGAACTATTTTATTTTTAAATAAAATTTGACTTTTATTTTCTAATTTTTATATCTAATTTAAATAAAATAATAATAATTAAAAAAGCCACGTGGAAATTGAAAAATTAATTTAAAATGCCACGTCAGCATTTTTAACGGAAAAGGCTAACAACGTTAACTTTAGGACTCGATTGAAACAATTTGACAAGTTTTAGGACTTTGGTAGCACTTATTCCATTATATTACGACATCCCATGACGCGTTGCTAATCCATTCATTTTAATGCACATGCGGAAACGTATAAATAAATCCCTAGACAGCACAAAGATGGGATATAAAAGCAGGACCATCATTACACAACCATAACACACATTTATACACAACTGACTAGTTTATTTACAATACTAGTCTATAGACAAAAGTCTACAAAAGACTGGCTCTCAAATGAAGCTGTCCAAAGACCAACTAGCTAGACATATTCGCCGATCCTTTTGTGTCCACAGGCTCCGGGGGCGTCGAGTCCTCCACCACACAATTAGGAGGGTTAGCTGCACTCTCACCTAGAGTGGCATTGACTATCACAGTGGAAATTTCATATCCCCTGAGGGGACCAATCCTGAATCCATTGGGTCTGTAGCGAAACCATGCTCTGACTCGATAAGGTATCCTATGAGGTAGGTCCTCTTTGACCCAGATGGTGGTCACCACAAGTTCATAGCCCAGTGACTTCCGAGATTGGGGTAGCTAAAAAGCCACTCGGTAACCCTCATGGCCCGGCCAAAACGTTTTGGAGGAACCACCATCTAAGAACCTGAAAAGGTTGAACCCACGACGTGGTGAGACAATGTCTCAACAAGTTCACTCCCTAAACTCCGACTAGGAAGGAAATACGCCTAAAGGCAGTCTATGCACACACAATACAGAGGACTTATCTTGCCTCAGTTCCTTCATGCAAGTCAGTACGATTCATATACTCAACCAATCAATTCAATTCAAATCATCGATCCATCGATCCACTCAGTCAATCAACTCAATTCAACACAATCGATATGATCCGTACCATCTATTAATCAATACCATATATTAAACAATCGATTCGATTATTGCTCCCAAGCTGAAGTATAGAAGGTAATAGCTCTCAAAAGCTGATATATAGATAGACGGTAGCTCGCACAAGTTGATATAGATAGATAGTAGCTTGCACAAACTGATATACGGATCATTGCTCGCACAAGCTGATAAACGATCATTGCTCACATGTGCTGATAAGGTATACTGCTCTCATATCAAGCCCACATAGGCTGATATAGTATACTGCTCTCACAAGTTGACAATTCAATAATGCTCACCTAAGCTGATACACGATAAATCAATCTCGGCCAAGGACCTTGTGCTTTGCACACCAATTTCTCAATTAAATAACGAACTTGGCCTATTTTCATTGTGTTGAAAATACCCGATAAAGATAATTGTGTGTGGGTACACGGTCAGTCTAAGCCAAAATACTATATCTTTCTTTTAAAAAATTCCACTATTTAATATAGTGCCTAAAAACATTTTTGACATTAAAAATCAACGCCCTGGTATTTTCTGATTAAATACCGAAATTACACAGTTTTGGGATAAATACAAAAAATTACAATTTCCACTAAATTTGCATAAATTAGCACTCAATTAAATAACCAAGTACACCATTGCAATCAGCACGAAATTCCGGTCACTAGCTATCCCGGTATAATTTTCAAAAAATAATAAATAATTAAATAAATACCAAAAATAATTAAATAAATGCAATTAATTACCAAAAATAGAAACTTAGGCCAGAAATGCCTAATTAAAAACCGAAATGGGTCCATAAATTTCTGAACCAATCTAGATAAATAGCACGATCTATCTAGTCCTTAATTAAGCCGTCCTATCCACCTAACATACATAAATGAATAATTAAACCGCTAATCAGTTCTAACTAACCACCTAAACCTTAATTAGCCTAATCTAAACCCCCTTAAACATTATTAACTCCCTAAGCCGAGTTTAGCAAGTAAACTCACCGGTTTAGCGATCCGGTGAGTCCATGGCTACGGTGGCGTGGAGACGGGCGACAAACCTCTTGGCGGCGAAGCCAAGTAAGGCTCAGAAAAGGTCCAAAACGGGCCTTGAAGCCTAAAGACCCTTGCTGGTCTTCAGCTTTGGTTGCTAGGCCGAGAGGGCGAACCGGGCAACGGGTTGAGCTGGAAAAGACAAGGACGGGTGGCGATGGCTATAGCAGGTGACGGCAACGCTCAACGGTGACTGGATGGCAGCAGAGACGGCTCAAGCGGCTAGATGGAGGCTCGACAGCAGCCTAGGTATTGCGGGGGACAGCGAGACGGCGTGGGAGGAGCGGGACGTGAACGGGCTTGCGCATGAGGCTCACGAGCGACATGATGGCGACATGGCGGTCCTAGCGGCTCGGCGGGCATGCAATGAGCTAGGGGGAGCTTGGCTGGTTTCTCTGCAACTTTGGAGCTTCAAAAGGGACTAAAAATGGAGAAAGGTGTTTGGAAATGAAGAAGGGGCTGCTAAATGTGGAGGGTCCCTCTTGGCTTCTAAAGCCTTCATTCTATTCATTTGGTCCCTTAGCAAGGCCCCATCAGCCATGGTTGTCATCCATGGTCCCTTGGCAGCCCACAATCTTCCCCTAGAAGCTAATCAAGTGGTCCAAATGTTCCCCCTCCCATAGCCTACGAATTTTGTAACATTTTCCCCCAAATAGAACCAAATTCCTCTCCAATTGAGTCTAATTCGGTCCCCATAAATCCAACCAAGATTTCCTCGACCAAATTAACATTTTTCCTTACCAATTGAACCAACGTGAATCCCAAAAAAGCAATAAAAACGGTTCTTGGATTTTTCTGGTAAAAAACAATCCCACTTTGAATTTTTGCCAAAAATCTCGATTAGTAGAAAAATCTTCGAAGGATGAGGTGACGGTTCTAAAATAAATCATGACATGACAGAACTTTCAATTTCTAAAATCGGATTCCAATTCACTGTTAATTTCAATCTGGCGCGATTTTAGCGTGACCTAACCTACCGGGTAGCTTTTAGGAATTTTTAGTGCAATTGACCCGTGGTCAATTATTTTCGAGCCACATTGTACATTTTCGACACATTGGCGACTCTCAGTTGTTGTGAAAATCTCGAAGTTTCAAATGCAGACACAGGGTACCAAAATAACAGAAATATCGGTCTAGTGCCGATCGACAAGAATTTTGCAATTAGGTGGAATCACCCACCTTAATCACATGGCTCAGTCAAGCCAACCTATCTCTAATCTTTGGTCAATTTTTAACTATGCCGTAATAATCCTTGCAGACTAGCACGATCGAGTAGTTGATTCCTAGTCGAATTCTCAAGTCTATTGCGTTAAAATCTCTTAACAGCTTCACTAGATAAACTAGTTATCTCGTGAGTAACCAGCTCAGAGAATAGAACTATAGACACGTTGGTGAAAAGCCCAATTCATTCAATTAAAAACAGAATTGGAAATTCAGGATGTCACATAAGCGGTGGTAGATAGGGAAAGCTCTCACGCGAAAGGCAAAGTGTTTCTTATTGTGTTTCCTCTGTTAGGAGCAGTTCTTCTGTTTATTTTCCTTGGAATATTCTTCATTTTCCATAGAAAGAAGCTCCATCGAATAGCAGAACTAGCACCCAAGACTACTAAAGTCTTTCCCCCATCAAAGTACGATGGAAAGATCTTATATGAAGACATTATAGAATCCACCGAGGCATTTGATGAGATTTATTGTATTGGAAGGGGAGGCTATGGAAGTGTCTTCAAGGCCAAATTAAGATCAGGTATATAATAGCTGTTAAGAAGATCAATCAAACGATTGATAGTGGGCAAACTGATCAAAAGGAATTTTTGAATGAGATCGGGGCTTTGACAGAAATTTGACACCGCAATATTGTGAAACTTGAGGGCTATTGTTCACATCTATGACACTCTTTCTTAGTGTACAAGTACTTGGACAGAGGAAGCTTGTCTACAATCTTGAGCAATGAAGAAGAAGCTCAAGAGTTGGACCGGAACAAGAGGGTGAATATCATAAAAGGCGTGGCATATGCTCTTTCTTATATGCACCGTGATTGTAACCCTCCAATCATTCATCAAGATATTTCAAGTAACAACATTCTACTTGATTCCGAGTATGAGGCGCATGTTTTTGACTTCGGCACAGCTAAGCTTCTTAAGCTGGATACATCAAACTGGACTTCAGTCGTTGACACATATGGTCATGTAGTTCTAGGTAAACTCTAAAGTCAACTCTTAATCCGAAGGTTGAGCTAAAGCAATGTCTTCATGCTAATACATATATCACCCTCTTTGTGTAGAGCTTGCTTACACAATGAAGGTGACGGAGAAATGTGATGTGTATAGCTTTGGAATAGTGGCCATCGAGGTGATCAAAGGAAGACATCCAGGTGACAACATTTCATCTCTAGTAGCTCCAGTCGACATAGAGATCTAAGTTGTTTTGAGGAATATATTGAATTAACGCCTACCAACGCCCACGTCAGGCATTGAGGATAAATTTCTGACCATATTCAAGCTTGCAGTCGCTTACTTATCCGCTAATCCCCAAATCAGGCCGTCGATGGACAGGATTTCTTAGAGACTATCAGCTTGTTCAACCACTTTCCACGGCGTTCAATATTCAGAGACAGCCGCTGATCCTGTGAAAGATGCAATAGCTTCAAGCCATTTCCCGGATCAATTCATATAAGTTATCGTCTGATAAATGATGTTGCTCTGTCAACCACATGCAAGTGGGTCTAAGATCTTTAATGAAAAATAGAGTCACTTGAGCTAATTGATTAAGTCTCAAACTTTTTTCAATACACTGTTTCACTCACATATGTGTTTACTTTATTTGCATTTAGGATAAATATTTTGACCGTCAACCAAAGTTGAGTGTTTCATATCAGCATGAGGATGCGGACCATGTTTCGTTCATGCCCAAGTATAGAACTGCCTTCTGTTTTGGAAGAAGCAAAACTAGAACATTCTGGCATCTACTTTCGTTTGTAGAGATAACAGCTGAACTCAAGTGATATTTCAAACTGTTTCTGCGTCTAGTCTTAACGAGACTAGGGTCTTTGGAGTCAATGTATCCATGTCAAGTCAGACTTAGAAAAAATTACTTTTGTATCAATGTGAAGTTGACGATGTATACAGTGTTGTTATCTTGAAATCGAAATGTCCATGTAAGGATGAAATGGAACATTTATATGAACTCTCTAAACTCTTGATCATTAATAGTCCTTCTATATTTTTATTTGGGATTTATTTAAATGCAAAATCGACTTACATGCAGACGAGTTTCAATCATGGATCTTTTCAGAGTGCATTCAATCAGAGACTAATTGTCCCTAATCGTGGCCATCCACCACATTTTGGGTTTTGTGCAATTACTACAACCGTGTATCATGACAGAGAGGGCGATCAATCTGTTCCTATTCGGAGTGCCATGTGCATGTTGCTGTGGCATGAGTCATTAATAGAAGTTTAGTAGCTTTTGATCGTCCAAAATAGAGAAATCCGGACTTCGTTTTCATTAGAGCTTTGAACTTGAAGTGCTCAAATTAGGAAGACCCCTTGTCATCGTTTCATCTCAAGAGGAGATCATCCATTGTTTCAGAAAGACTACAAGTTCTGTTCCAGCGCTACCTCATATTTCAAGAGCGTGAAGGACGATATCCAGCTCTCTAAAATCTTGGAGGTTTTAAATCATGATGGGCTGTTTTTACTAGACCTGGCTCCATTGTCAAATACAAGTAGAACTCATTGGGGTTTTAGCTCATCATCAAGCATCTTTTCTATTCTTCATGTTCGGATAGAATACGCAAAAACGATAGAATCTTGCAATTTACATTAACGCGAAATCACCAGAGAAATAAACAAGAAAAATAAGTACACCAGAAATTTACGTGGTTCGGTCCGAATATTGATACTTACGTTCACGGAGAGAGCCAGTAACAAATAATCCACTATAATCGGAGAATCAAAGTTTACAATTACTCACACGCTCGATTGTTTCCCACACCTAAATTTAACCCCAACGTTTATAAATAAACAACTCACTTAGAAATAAAATCACAGCAGAAAATTACCACACGTTCAAGCTCAAAACAAAACACTCTATATACACCAAAATCAAGAACTCCGGCGTTCGTCTTTGGTCCATGTACGTAAATCTTCGCGTTCCTTTGGAAAGCTTTGCGTGGCTTCAAGGAAAACTTGCGGCTCTTCTCAAGTGGCGTGTACATGCGGCTCCTCTCTTTCTCTACTTTCGTAGGATTTTTTTTTCTTAAACCGCTTCCCGCGTGCCTGAAGAAGAAAAACGTGTGCCCAAAGGTCAAAAAATTGACTTGGGCCCACCAGCTCTCCTTTTTTCTCGGCTCCATGTGCAGACTCCACCCTTTAATTTTCATAAGCAAAAAGGAAATCTGGTGTGGAATATATGTGTGTGCCCAAAGTCAAACATTTGACTTTGGGCCCCACATAACTAACCTTATTTGGCCTCAAAAAGAAAACTTTGATGCTTTTTTTATATTCTATTTTATTTTCTGTTTTGCAAATCTTCAAGAGTCCAGCAAATCGCGTTTTGCAAACGTTCAAACTCGAGATATAATTTAACACTTCGTAACAGAGAACTTAGATCTGGAAAATAGCCTTGCGCATAACATGTTAGAACAACGTCTCCTTATGAACTTCATATGGAAAACAATAGACTTTAGCCTCTGAGAGCTTTGAGAATTTGAAAAAGGATACCATAGTAGACCAATGTTTGACCCCACCCTCAATTACTCTTACGTAAAACCCAACATCATAAAATCAAAATTTCAAAAAACTTCATGAATGAATAGTATAGATAGAAAACAATGAAGGAACAGCTATTCGAATCGAGGCGTAGCAAGACAATGAGTTCTGTGCACCTAACCTTCTCACGTAGTTGTGTCAATTCATCTCAATTCTTGGTTGTATTGCTTAGAAGAAAGGCAAGAGGAAATATGCAATGTCAAGAAGGAACCAGCCGGTGGGAATTGACAACATTTTTATTATGCCAAATGGCATATACCAATATGCGTTCCACGAGTTTATGCTTGTTAATGCATTTCCATTGTCAAATAGGAAAATCACAGGAAAATAAGATCGAGGAATCCTCGTGAACCTAAGAAAAAACGACCCTCAGACCAAAAGAGATAAATGGCCATGTATTCACAAGGCTTCAAGATAGTTATAATGCTTCTAGCTTCCCTAGCCATTTTCAGTCTGAGTCATTCCAACAAGTGCACTTCCTACTTGACGATGGGCTGGGTCCGCCTCATGGGGCCCAGCACATTTTTAAAGAAAAAACATAAAAATTAGGGTCGAATATTTTTTATAGTGAAAAGAGAGAAATGAGTGTTCGAACAAAAAGAGAAATAAAAGAGGGAGAGAGTCCAAGGTTCGAAGGAGAAGAGGCAGTTCAAATTTAGAATCAGCTGAAATTTTAATATATTGTTCGGGAGATGAAGATCATCATTGAGATCCTTCTCCGATTTGTCTTTTAATTTCTCTGGTAATGGTTAGAGTTTTCTTGTTTCTTATTGTTAATCCACTAATGATATATTGTTATATCGTTGATATGTTCATTCTCTAGCTATGTGACTAGAGATGACTATTATATATTCTATTATTCTTGGTGATTAGTGAAAGTTTTGAATGATTTGTAGTATTTTCAACATTAAGCACATAAAAATTTTATATTGTTTTTGTACTTTGTCCTTAAATTTTTATATTAGTTGATTGAGTTTTGGAGAAAATATTCATACAGTTTTAAGTTCTCAGTGAATATTTGCTCTTCCATCAATTGATATGAATAATCTTTTAGATTTCTCGGGTATTATTCCTAGTAAAGGATTATGTCAAGTATGAATGGGTAGAAAATGGATCCAATTCACATTGACCAATATAACACATACCGACCCGTATTTTTGTAATACAATTTTGGTAGCTCACACTCGATCTCCCTTGGACCCTATCATACCCAACTCAACCCAAGCTCCAATTTTTAGCAATCTTCTACTTCAAATATGTCGTTAGATTTTTTATTTTATTTTTTAACCATGCTCTCGGGGGCCATTTGGCTAGATCATCAGCTGTCGTTTCTGCAATAACGGGGTCGACCGCGTCAAGATTTTGCTTCATAAATGCCAAGTGAGAAAATTTTCCTTCCTTTTGCGCTTTAAAATCAAAATTTTGTGCAGCACAAATTAGGGTCTGATCTTGTGGAAAATTGAGTGTTTCCAAACCACACGTGAGGCCTTGACTGACTTTGCCTCACTTTCCTCGAAGACTCGTCAGTCAAAGTCAAAGTCTCCGAATTCATATAATGGGTGGGCTCAATTCCGAAAAGAGGACTGACCAAGTCAGAAATGTCACTACGAAGACTACAAAAGTAACAAATTCCAGAGTCTTCAAAGAACCAAAAATTCGTCTTAGTCGGCTGTTAGATGGCTACCCCTGGTCCCCTACGGGGTACAAAACAAATAAACGTACCTCTTCTTAGTCTCCACTGGTTAGTCGCCGTTTTATTGCATACCCATTACCATGGAAAATGATAGGAAGGTGAGTTTTCACGGCCTATTTAAGCATCGCTCATTGCCTCAGGGAAAGACAAACCAACTTACCCGAACCAAAACAGGAGAAAGAGAAGAAGAATCCATGAATTCTTCACCAGAATTCAAGAGGATCATGAGCCTTGTAGCTGCCCTTGCCCTTTTCACTACCTTTACCATTCCACTTCCTGCTCAAGCTTCCCCTATAGAAGCCCAAGCCCTCCTCAAGTGGAAGTCCAATCTTCGCAACCATTCAGATTCTTCCCTCTCCTCGTGGACTCCCTCTCCTCGTAATGCCACCGGTTCCAACTCAACCGTGAGTCCATGTGCTTGGTATGGCATCTCCTGCAATCATGCGGGGAGTGTGATCGGGATTAATCTCACTAGCGCCTATGTCGAAGGTACGCTTGATGAATTCCCATTCTCATCTTTGTCTCATCTCATGTACATGGATCTGAGTATAAATAGTCTCTCTGGCCATATTCCACCTCAAATCGGTTTATTGAGCAATCTCACCTATCTCGACCTCTCTATCAATCGGTTCGTGGGGAAAATACCATTGGAGATCAGCCATCTAACTAGACTAACAATCCTGCACCTGGTTTCCAATGAGTTAAATGGCTCCATTCCCCAAGAAATTGGGCAATTGCATTTGCTCACCGAGGTCGCGCTGTATTCGAATCAGTTGAATGGACCTATACCTTCCTCACTGGGTAATTTGAGCAAATTGGCTACATTGTATGTCTACAACAACTCTCTTTCTGGTTATATTCCCCCTGAAATGGGAAGTATGACAAATCTGGAAGTGCTCCACATAGACACCAACCTCCTAACGGGACCAATTCCTTCCACTTTGGGGAACTTAACCAAATTGACAGAGCTACACCTATTTGCTAATGAGCTTACTGGTTCCATCCCACTAGAGCTAGGAAAATCGAATCTTCTCAGTGAGTTGTGCCTTAATGATAATAATCTTATCGGTTCAATCCCACCAACATTAGGCAATTTGACAGAACTAGCCGTTATTTATCTCTATGATAACCAACTTTCGGGAAAAATTCCTGATGAGATAGGCAATCTCCACGCTATGCTTGACTTAGAGCTGAGTACAAACCAGCTCATTGGCCCAATTCCTTCTTCTCTGGGTAACTTGACCAACTTGAGATCTTTGTTCCTCCGCCAAAATCACCTTTCCGGTTCAATTCCTAAATCCTTAGGTGATCTAGTGAACTTGGTGGTGCTGCAGTTGGATACCAACCAGTTAAACGGCTCCTTACCAAAAAACTTGTGTCAAGGTGGGTTGCTCCAAAACCTTACAGTGAGTCACAATAACTTAACTGGTTCTATCCCTAGAAGCTTGAGAAATTGCACAAGCCTAGTCAGAGTACGCCTAGAGGAAAACCAGCTCACTGGAAACATATCCAAGACCTTTGGTGTCTACCCCAAATTGGACTTTATCGACATGAGTTTCAACAAGTTCTTTGGAGAAATCTCAACAAACTGGGGAAGTTGCACACGCTTAACTAATCTAAGAATCGCTGGAAATAACATCACTGGTAGCTTGCCTCCTGAGATTGGGAACGCGACTCGATTTGGTGAAATTGATCTTTCTTTCAATGGTTTACTTGGTGAGGTCCCAAAAGAATATGGAAAATTAACTTCTTTGGTGAATTTAAATCTAAGCAGGAACCGACTTTCTGGCCGAATAAGTCCCGAGATTGTATCATTACCTAGTCTTCAAAAATTGGATTTGTCCAAGAATAGATTAAGCATGTCTATCCCGCAGGCTGTAGGGTTTTCTTCAAACTTGGTCTTCTTGAATCTAAGTAACAACCAGTTGAGCCAAGATATTCCAAGGCAATTAGGGATGTTGATTCACCTATCCGAGCTAGACTTGAGTCATAACTTGTTAAGTGGTGGGATCCCAACTGAATTCAACAAGCTTCAAAGCTTAGTGAAACTTGACCTTTCACACAATAATCTTTCTGGCCTCATATACGAGACTTTCAAGGATATGCGAGGTTTGATGGAGGTGGACATCTCTTACAACAAGTTTGAGGGTCCCATCCCCAACACCACGGCATTCCAAAATGCAACAAAAGAAGCGTTTCAAGGCAACAGTGGATTGTGTGGAAATGTTGAAGGACTTGAGCCCTGTGATCAAGCGGTGGTGGATAGGAAAAGCTCTCCGGTGAGAGGTAGAGTGTTTCTTATTGTGTTCCCTCTGCTAGGAGCAGTTCTTTTGTTTATTTTCTTTGGAATATTCTTCATTTTCCGTAGAAAGAAGCTCCATCCAACAGTGGAACTAGCACCCAAGACAATTGAAGTCTTTTCTCTATCAAAGTACGATGGAATGATTTCATATAAAGACATCATGGAAGCCACCGGGGCTTTTAATGAGATTTTCTATATTGGAAGGGGAGGCTATGGAAGTGTCTTCAAGGCCAAATTAAGATCTGGTGATATAGTAGCCGTAAAGAAGCTCCATCAAACGGCTGATAGTGGGCAAATAGATCAAAAGGAATTTTTGAATGAGATTAGGGCATTGACGGAAATTCGACACCACAATATTGTGAAACTTGTGGGCTTTTGTTCGCATCCACAACACTCATTCTTGGTGTATGAGTACTTTGATAGAGGAAGCTTGTCTACAATCTTGAGCAATGAAGAAGAAGCTAAAGAGTTGGACTGGAACAAGAGGGTGAATATAGTAAAAGGTGTGGCTCATGCTTTATCTTATATGCACCATGATTGTATTCCTCCAATCGTTCATCGAGATATTTCGAGTAACAACATTTTGCTTGATTCGGAGTACGAGGCACACGTTTCTGAATTTGGCACAGCTAAGCTTCTTAAGCTGAACACATCAAACTGGAGCGCAGTCGTCGGCACATATGGTTACGTAGCTCCAGGTTAATTTCTAAAATCAACTCATGATCCGACGGTTTAGCTAAAGCAATGTCTTTGTACTAACACATATATCTCCTTTGTGTAGAGCTTGCTTACACAATGAAGGTGACGGAGAAATGCGATGTGTATAGCTTTGGAATAGTGGCCATTGAGGTGATCAAAGGAAGACATCCAGGTGATAGCCTTTCATCTTTATTAGCTCTGGTCGACATGGAGATCTCAGTAGTTTTAAAGAATATATTGGATTCACGCCTGCCAACGCCCACGCCAGGCATTGAGGATGAACTTCTGACCATCCTAAAGTTTGCAGTCGCTTGCATATCTACTAATCCCCAACTCAGGCCGTCGATGGAAATGATTTCTGATGTGCTATCTGCTCGTTCAACCCTTTTCGATGGAGTTAAAAAATCACAGAAGCCCACTGATCCTGTGAGAGATGCAACAAATTCAAGCCGTGAACTGGATCAATTTGTAGAAGATATCGTCTGATAAACGATTTTACTCTGTCAACCACATGCAGGAAGGTCTGGTCTCTAACGAAAAACACGTTTAAACTAATAAATTAAGTTTCGAGCTTTTTTCTAATTTATTGTTTCGCTCACTATTTTGTGAACTTGATTTGCATCTAGGAGAAATATTTTGACCGGAAACAAAGTTAAGTGTTTAGCGCGCACCAGCATGAGGATGAGGACTACGTGTCCTTCATGCCCAAGTAAGCATAGAACTGCCTTTTCTTTTGGAAGGAGCAAAACCTGAAGTTACTAGCATCTAGTTTCATTTGTAGAGAGAACAGCTGAACTCGAGATACTTCAAACTGTTTATGTATCTAGTCTTATTCAGACTAGTGTCGTCGCAGCAAAAGCTATGTATCTATGTCTAGTTAGAGTTAGAAAATATGGCTTTCGAGTCAGTGTAAAGTTGCTTATCCAGTGTTATCATCTCGAGAGCAAAATAGTCGCAGTGGAATATTTATATTAAGTCTCAGAAATCTTGTCCTTTGTTACTCCTTCTATAAGGTTCATTGTGGATTTGTGTTGATAGAAAATCCTCTGACAAGCAGAAGAGTTTCAATCATGCATCTTTTCAGAGTTCGTTCAATCAGAAACTAAATGTTCTAATGGTGGCCATCAACCGTGTTTATTAAATGTTATTAAGCTGTGTGAGATAATATTTCAACACACCCTCTTGCGTAAACACACTTATGCAAAAGAAATAGCACTAGTTCCAATACCATGTAAAAGTGCTTAAACTAGGAAGATCATTGATCATCATTTTATCTCTAGTTTTGATTCTATAGTTCAATGCTTTGTCTCAGAATGAATGCAAGTTTTGTTGTGTTACTACCTTATACTTCAAGAGCGTGAAGGCAGAGTAGTTTTAATGCTTCTAGCTCCCCAAGTTACTACCTTATACTTCTAGAGCGTGAAAATGGACTAGCACGATTTAAATCCCTCAAGTTATTGGCATCTAGTTTCAAGATAGTCATAATGCTTCTAGCTCCTCTGTCACGCCCCGATCCTCAGGCACGCACACATCCGTCTCTCTCGGTCGATTTTATAATGCGATATCCCAGGACAATGTATCGCCGACCCTTTCATTATTAAGCACATGCGGAAGCAGTTAAAATCCCCAGACAATAAAACGATGGGATAGAAAAGCATGGCTATATTTTTCATATTGAAATTTATAACCAAACTCTTATACAGACCACAAATCACTTCATAACTATTCACATCAAAAAGAGATCTCAAAAGGAGATAGGATCTCAATCCATCCAGATGATACTCAAGGCCCCTCTCGGGACTATCTTCTTCTTCCAAAAATCCTTCTCTTCAGATCTCACCTCCGAGTTCTCCTTCTCGGATTCCTCCTCCTCAGCTCTTCGGGGGGTCCCGAAATGGTTTTCCCCAAACCGGGATGAGACTACGTCTCGCCGAGTTCTACCCCACTGCCCGATTAGAAAACCATTATACTAAAGGCTGCCTAAACACGCACAGGTCAGAGGACTTACCTTGGCCTCAGATTCCACCTGCAAGTCAGTACAATTCACAATAAACACCCATTCACTTCAAACAAATCGAACCAGTCGATTACATGTCACACAATTCAATCCCCACTGTGGGATATTTAAAAGCTAGGCCACGTGCATTCTCCAGGACGACCTTCCAAGTCTCCGAGTCCACGTGCCTCGAACCTTGGGCCCACGTGCATTCTCTAAGGCGACCTTTTCGCCAAAGTGATACATCAAGTCACCGAGCCACGTGCCCTTTTAGATGCCCGGCCCACGTGCATTCTCTTAGGTGCTTTATCTCACCAAAGCGATGCATCACCCGCCGAGCCCACGTGCCATTTTAGATGCCTCAGGCCCACGTGCATTCTCTTAGGTGCTATCTCACCAAAGCGATGCATCAATTCGCCGAGCCCACGTGCCCTTTTAGATGCCTGGGCCCACGTGCATTCTCTTAGGTGCTATCTCACCAAAGCGATGCATCAATTCGCCGAGCCACGTGTCCTTTTAGATGCCAAACTCGTCACCGAGCCACGTGCATTCTCCAGACGACATACCGAGTCTCCGAGCCACGTGCATTCTCTCGGGCGACCTTTTCGCCAAGGTGACATATTCAACCAACCACGAACTCACGTGCATTCTCCAGGTGACATTTCAATTCACCGAGCCCACGTGTCCTCTTTCAAGTGGTTACCAATCTACTTTCAATACCGACAACCAATGCCCAACGATTTCTCAATCAAATAATTAAATCAACTCAACAAAGCATTATAAATGCTGAATAACATACTTGGCCATTCACCAATCAACAATTCAATCTCAATCAATTCCAATCAATTTAGGGTAAATCCCTAAAATATCACAATTTATTTAATTCCATACAACGTAGAGCTCAAATAAATAAACGGACTGCACCACGACGATCAGCACGAGATTTCGGTCGTCGGCCATCAAAATCTTAATTTCCGAAAAATAATTAATTAATTAATTAATTTCGAAAATTAATTATTAATTACTAAAAATTCAATTTAGTTCAAAATAAAGCCGATTAAATAAACAGACTTCACCATGATCATCCGCATAATTTTCCGGTTCCAAGCCATCTCAGTTGAATTTTCGGAAAATAAATAATTATTTAATTTAATTCCGAAAATTAATATTTAAATGCTAAAAATTCCACTTAGGCCCGAAAAGCCTAATTGGAGCCCACTAAGGGTCGGGAAAAATCTCGAGGCACTTCCAATAATTAGTAGACCACGTCTACTTGCTAATCAAGCAATCAATTTATTTAAATCGCATCACACCGACTAATAATTGCTAATTTATTCTAATCTAACAACCTAAACATAATTAATTAAAACTAAACCAACCTTAAGCATAATTAGCCAACTAATCCTGTATTAGTGAGATTACTCACCAAATCGCGCGCAAATCGGATCAATCCGATGGCAGCGACGCGAGGAACGATTGTTCCCAAAGCACGGCTCGGGTTCGGGGCCGGGAAACGGTCCAAAAGCGGGCTCGAAGCGCTGGAAACCCACTTCGTGGGTCTGCTGGACGGAGCCGATCGGGGCTGCTCCGGCGGCTAGGGCGGCGAGGGGAAGCCGGCGGAGGGCGAGGGGGTCGCGGGGGTAGTCCGGCGGGGCTAGGCGGTGGCCGGAGGTGGCCGGACGGGGCTGGAACAGGGTGAACAGCGGCTGGATCGCGCGGCCTGGGCGTGCGCGGACGGTGGGACGGCGGCGGGCGCACGGGCGCGGCGCGGGTGCGGGCGGCGGTGCGGCGGCGGGACGAGCGGCGAGCGAGTGGCGACGGAGCTGCAGCTTCTGGTCTTTCTCCGCTTCTGGTTCGCACGCGAAGAAAAGAAGGAGAAGAAAGAAGCTGGTTCTGTCGTGTGGGGGAAGGAAGAAGAGAGAGGAGAGAGAAGAGAGAGAAGAGAGGGATAAGGGTTGACCGGTCAAGAGAAAAAGAAAAAGAGAGAGAGGGAATGGGCGGTGGGGGCAATTCGCACGAGGGGGAGGGGAGAGGAGAGAGAAAGAAAAGAGAGAAAAAGAAAGAAAAGAAAAGAGAGGGAGAGAGAGGAAAAAGGAAAAAGGAAATACATGATTTAATGATTCAATTTTTCTTTTCCTTTCTTTTTTTTTTTTTTCGCTTCAATTTTTCTTCCGATAATTTCTTTATTGAAATTTCGGCCCGTCAATAAATTGACGAATGAGACAGATCCTAAAAATAAGAATTATGATGCGCTTAAAATTCGATTCCCGAAATCGAGTTCAATTTCGTGGTTAAAAATCGATCAGACGTGATTTTAGCTCAATCCAACCAATTATGTAGCTTTTAGGGATTTTACAGCTGATACATCACTTAGCGGCTTCCTTAACTCGTGAGTGATCAGCTCAGAGAAAAAGGGTCATAGGCACGTCGACGAAATGCCCATTTCACTTTATCGAAACGGGGTCGAATTTCAGGATGTCATATCCTCAGCCACTTTCACGGTCTTAGATCACTCCACCAAGTGCACTTCTTACTTGATAATTAACCTAGAGGTTCCATCCAACCAGAGTTAGGGAATTTGAAATTTCTTCAATGGTAGAGCCTTTACAATAATAATCTCACCGTTTCAACCTCGCCGTCTTTAGGCAACTTGGCAGAACTTATCCTTTGGTTTCTCTCTCGGGTAACCAGCTTTTTCCAAATGAGATGGAAAACCTCTAGGCTTGACTAAGAGTGGAGCGACAATTAGCTGTCCAGTTCCTTCTTCTTTCGGCAATGTGATAGACCAGAAATATGTATTCCTCTACTAGACAGCTAGGGCTATGACATTAACTCCTCGAACAAGAACTAACTTGCCAGAGGAGAAAAACAACAGGGAAACGCTTACCAATCATATGCAAAAGGCGTATTCCAGCTTTGATTTAATGTTTTCCGACCAACCACCGAGATTTTCCCCCCTTTTTTTTTTCTGTTTTTTTTTTCTCGGCTCCCCAAGGCTCTGCTTTCTCCTTTCTCTTCCATGTAAGAATGCAACCGCAAGAAGAGGGAGAAGATTCTTGAAGCTAATTTGGGCTGAAGAAGTATACTGGGCTGGGCCTCTCTTGTTTATTTGAAATTCTCTTTCCTTAAGCTCATATTTTATAATAACGTTACTGAATGTTCTTATTTCAAAGTATTATTGACAAAACTCGTAATTGTCTTGAAATGCCAATTTTAGATACTTGACCGAACCTTACGACTCGATTAGATCCCGAGTAATTTCAAGATCTCAATTCGCAATAGGTATCTTGATTTAACAACTATGGTAAGGGTACATCTTGACAAAAGAAAGAAAAAAATGAAAAAAGTCACCAAAAACCCCAAAATATATACCCACCGTAATATATTTACTCTAAACTTTTTTTGCAACACCAAAAAATCTCAAACTTGTAATTTAAGTATTGATTATGCTTCTCTCTACCCTTGTAGGATTGGTAGTCTCTTAAGTATATCTTGTGTTTTTCCAATAATATTGATGATTGTACTGACTTTTAGATTGTTGGATGAGGTTCGATCCAATTGAAAATGAGTTTAACTCAAATTGACCCATTTAACTTATACAGTTCCATCTTTACATAATACAATTTTAGCAATCTACACACAACTCCACTGAACTTAACTCATACTTAATACAATTAAGTTTCAATTCTCAGTAATTTTTCCCTTGGTTATGGAAAATAGCATATTGAAAGAAATAACCAATTAAAAAAAATTCCATCACTTTCTTGCGGCCATTAGTTTTTTCAATCAAATTAAGGCAATGGTACTCACTAATTTGATTTATTACAAAAATAGTAAATGCAATAAACTAAAAAAAAAGGAATCGCATTGCTTATAAATAAAAGGAAAATTAGTTCTTATTATGTGTAGATTCCAGTGGTGGTCATTACATTTCGATATAATTCAACTATACAAATTCATGATCCAACAACAAAATCATTACTCCGTGTAACGTGCGGACATATCTGTATCAAAGCCATCGAGCACTTTTTTTTTTTTTTTTTTTGGTCAGTCTTACTCTATTCCTACTCTACACTCACTCTCAGACTTTTTGCCCTACCTCTTGCGGGGCGTGGGAATCGAAACCCACTGCTGAAACTTATGCGTCCTCACCCCATCCTCCCCTGAGAATGTGGAGATTTGAACTCCTCACCTCCCCCTTCTATGTTGGAAGGGTGGCCACTGGGGCGCATCGAGCACTTCAAAATTCCAAAATAATCATAGCGTACTCTGTCTCATGATAACAGAAAAAAAATAGTGAAAATTATTTTCACCTAGAATAGTTAGTTTTCATCGGAAAAGTGATTTCCTTCTTAATAGAAGTGGAAATGGTTTTCTCTCAATGTAAACTTGTTGTTTTCAATTTATGAAAATACTTTTTTCCGTAATTTGATTAGTTTTTGTCATCTAATACCAAAAGGTTGGAAAACAATTTATGTAATAGTTTTCCTTCAAACAAGTAGACCGTAAATCATGATCGTGAATATTCTTCTACTTTTAAGTATAATAAAACAAGGGAAAAATTTCAAATAAGAAATTAAAGTAAAATCGTTTTCCAAAAAAAAAAATCTTAAATTTGATCGAGGAATACTCGTGAACCTGAGAAAAAACGACTTTCAGACCAAAAGAGAAAAATGGCCATATGTATGCACAAGGCTTCAAGATAGTCATAACCATTTTCAGTCTGAGTCATTCCAACAGGTGTACTTCCTACTTGACGATGCGCTGGGTCCGCCTCATGGGGCCCAACACATCTTTAAAGAGAAAGAAATAAGAATGAGGGTGGAATGTTTTTTTATAGTGAAAAGAGAAAAAGGAGTGTTCCAACAAAAAGAGAAATAAAAGAGGGGGAGAGACCAAAGTTCGAAGGAGAAGAGGCAGTTCAAATTTAATGGTGAAATCTTATTGGAATCAACTGAAGTTTTAGTATATTGTTTGTGAGATCAAGTTCATCATTGAGACCCTTCTCCAATTTGTCTTTCAATTTCTGAGTTTTCTTGCTTCTTTTGTTAATCTATAAATGATATATTGTTGTATCGTTGATATTTTCATTCTCTAGCTGTGTGACTAGAGATGAACTACTATATTTTCTGATATTCTTGGTGATTAGTGAAAGTTTTGAATGATTTGTAGTTTTTTCCACATTGAGCACATAAAATTTTTGTATTGTTTTTGTACTTTGTCCTTAAATTTGTATAATAGTTGATTGAATTTTGGAGAAAATATTGATACTGGAGAAGTTTTAAGTTCTTAGTGAATATTTGCTCTTCCATCAATTGATATAAATAACCTTTTAGATTTCTCAGGTGTTATTCCTAGTAAAGGATCAGATCTAGTACAAATGGGTAGAAAAGGATCCAATTCGCTTTGACCAATATAACACATACCAACCCATATTTTTGTAATAAAATTTTGGTAGCTTGCACTCGATCTCACTTGGACCCAAATCATACCCAACTCAACCCAAGCTCCAATTTTTAGCAATTTCCACTTCAAATATGTCGTTAGATTTTTTTTTCTTTTATTTTAACCATGCTCTCGGGGGCCATTTGGCTAGATCATCAGCTGGCGTTTCTGCAATAACGGGGTCGACCGCGTCAAGATTTTTTTTCATGAATGCCGAGTGAGAAGACTTTCCTTTTGCGCTTTAAAATCAAAATTTTGTGCGGCACAGATTAGGGTCTGATCTTGTGGAAAGTTGAGTGTTCCCAAACCATACGCGAGGCCTTGACTGACTTTGGCTCTTTGCTCGAAGACTTCTGAGTCAAAGTCAAAGTCTCCGAAGTCATATAATGGGTGGGCTCAATTCCGAAAAGAGGACTGACCAAGTCAAAAATGTCACTACGAAGACTACAGAAAGTAACCAATTCCAGAGTCTTCAAAGAACCAAAAATTCGTCTTAGTCGGCTGTTAGATGGCTACCCCTGGTCCCCTACGGGGTACAAAACAAATAAACGTACCTCTTCTTAGTCTCCACTAGTTGCTCGACGTTTTATTGCATACCCATTACCATGAAAAATGATTAGGAAGGTGAGTTTTCACGGCCTATTTAAGCATCGCTCATTGCCTCAGGGAAAGACAAACCAACTTACTCGAACCAAAACAGGAGAAAGAGAAGAAGAATCCATGAATTCTTCACCAGAATTCAAGAGGTTCATGAGCCTTGTAGCTGCCCTTGCCCTTTTCACTACCTTTACCATTCCACTTCCTGCTCAAGCTTCCCCTATAGAAGCCCAAGCCCTCCTCAAGTGGAAGTCCAATCTTCGCAACCATTCAGATTCTTCCCTCTCCTCGTGGACTCCCTCTCCTCGTAATGCCACCGGTTCCAACTCAACCGTGAGTCCATGTGCTTGGTATGGCATCTCCTGCAATCATGCGGGGAGTGTGATCGGGATTAATCTCACTAGCGCCTATGTCGAAGGTACGCTTGACGAATTCCCATTCTCATCTTTGTCTCATCTCATGTACATGGACCTGAGCATAAATAGTCTCTCTGGCCATATTCCACCTCAAATCGGTTTATTGAGCAATCTCACCTATCTCGACCTCTCTATCAATCGGTTCATGGGGAAAATACCATTGGAGATCAGCCATCTAACTAGACTAACAATCCTGCACCTAGTTTCCAATGAGTTAAATGGCTCCATTCCCCAAGAAATCGGGCAATTGCATTTGCTCACTGAGGTCGCGCTGTATTCGAATCAGTTGAATAGACCCATACCTTCCTCATTGGGTAATTTGAGCAAATTGGCTACATTGTATGTCTACAACAACTCCCTTTCTGGTTATATTCCTCCTGAAATGGGAAGTATGACAAATCTGGAAGTGCTCCACATGGACACCAACCTCCTAACGGGACCGATTCCTTCCACTTTGGGGAACTTAACCAAATTGACAAAGCTACACCTATTTGCTAATGAGCTTACTGGTTCCATCCCACTAGAGCTAGGAAAATCGAATCTTCTTAGCGAGTTGTGCCTTAATGATAATAATCTTATTGGTTCAATCCCACCAACATTAGGCAATTTGACAGAACTAGCCGTTATTTATCTCTATGATAACCAACTTTCGGGGAAAATTCCTGATGAGATAGGCAATCTCCATGCTATGCTTGACTTAGAGCTGAGTACAAACCAGCTCACTGGCCCAATTCCTTCTTCTCTGGGTAACTTGACCAACTTGAGATCTTTGTTCCTCCGCCAAAATCACCTTTCCGATTCAATTCCTAAATCCTTAGGTGATCTAGTGAACTTGGTGGTGCTACAATTGGATACCAACCAGTTAAACGGCTCCTTACCAAAAAACTTGTGTCGGGGTGGGTTGCTCCAAAACCTTACAGTGAGTCACAATAACTTAACTGGTTCTATCCTTAGAAGCTTGAGAAATTGCACAAGCCTAGTCAGAGTACGCCTAGAGGAAAACCAGCTCACTGGAAACATATCCAAGACCTTTGGTGTCTACCCCAACTTGACCTTTATCGACTTGAGTTCCAACAAGTTCTATGGAGAAATCTCAACAAACTGGGGAAATTGCATGAGTTTAAGTGATCTAAGAATTGCTAGAAATAACATCACCGGTAGCTTGCCTCCTGAGATTGGGAACGCGACTCGATTGGGTGAAATTGATCTTTCTTTCAATGGTTTACTTGGTGAGGTTCCGAAAGAATTTGGAAAATTGACTTCTCTGGAGAAATTGAATCTAAGCAGGAACCAATTTTTAGGCGGAATAAGTCCTGAGATTGTATCACTACCTAGTCTTCTGAAATTGGATTTGTCCATGAATAGATTAAGCATGTCTATCCCGCAGACTATTGGGAATTCTTCAAAATTGACCCACTTGTATCTGAGCAACAACCAGTTAAGCCAAGATATTCCAGGGCAATTAGGGATGCTGATTCACCTATCCGAGCTAGACTTGAGTCATAACTTGTTAAGTGGTGGGGTCCCAGCGGAATTCAACATGCTGCAAAGCCTAGAGAAACTCAACCTTTCACACAATAATCTTTCTGGCCTAATATACAAGACTTTCAAGGATATGCGAGGTTTGGTGGAGGTGGACATCTCTTACAACAAGTTTGAGGGTCCCATCCCCAACACCACGGCATTCCAAAATGCAACAAAAGAATCATTTCAAGGTAACAGTGGATTGTGTGGAAATATTGAAGGACTTGAGCCTTGTGATCAAGCGGTGGTTGATAGGGAAAGCTCTCCGGCGGGAGGTGGAGTGTTTCTTATTGTGTTCCCATTGCTAGGAGTAATTCTTCTGTTTATTTTCTTTGGAATATTCTTCATTTTCCATAGAAAGAAACTCCATCCAACAGTGGAACTATCACCCAAGACAATTGAAGTCTTTTCTCTATCAAAGTACGATGGAATGATTTCATATGAAGACATCATGGAAGCCACCGGGGCTTTTAATGAGATTTTTTGTATTGGAAGGGGAGGCTATGGAAGTGTCTTCAAGGCCAAATTAAGATCTGGTGATATAGTAGCTGTAAAGAAGCTCCATCAAACGGCTGATAGTGGGCAAACATATCAAAAGGAATTTTTGAATGAGATTAGGGCATTGACGGAAATTCGACACCGCAATATTGTGAAACTTGTGGGCTTTTGTTCACATCCACAACACTCATTCTTGGTGGATGAGTACTTTGACAGAGGAAGCTTGTCTACAATCTTGAGCAATGAAAAAGAAGCTAAAGAGTTGGACTGGAACAAGAGAGTGAATATAATAAAAGGCGTGGCTCATGCTTTATCTTATATGCACCATGATTGTATCACTCCAATCGTTCATCGAGATATTTCCAGTAACAACATTCTACTTGATTCGGAGTACGAGGCACATGTTTCTGACTTCGGCACAGCTAAGCTTCTTAAGCTGGACACATCAAACTGGAGTGCAGTCGTTGGCACATATGGTTACGTAGCTCCAGGTTAATTTCTAAAATCAACTCTTGATCTAACGGTTTAGCTAAAGCAATGTCTTTGTGCTAACACATATATCTCCTTTGTGCAGAGCTTGCTTACACAATGAAGGTGACAGAGAAATGCGATGTGTATAGCTTTGGAATAGTGGCCATTGAGGTGATCAAAGGAGGACATCCAGGTGAGAGCCTTTCATCTCTATTAGCTCTGGTCGACATGGAAATCTCAGTAGGTTTGAAGAATATATTGGATTCACGCCTGCCAACGCCCACGCCAGGCATTGAGGATGAACTTCTGACCATCCTAAAGCTTGCAGTCGCTTGCGTATCTGCTAATCCCCAACTCAGGCCGTCGACGGAAATGATTTCTCATGTGCTATCTGCTCGTTCGACCATTTTCGTTGGAGTTAAAAAAGCACAGAAGCCCACTGATCCTGTGAGAGATGCAACAAATTCAAGCCGTGAATTGGATCAATTTGAAGAAGATATCGTCTGATAAACGATTTTACTCTGTCAACCACATGCAGGAAGGTCTGGTCCTTAATGAAAAATGCATTTAAACTAATAAATTAAGCTTTAGACTTTTCTAATTTATTGTTTCGCTCACTATTTTTTTAACTTTATTTTCATTTAGGAGAAATATTTTGACCGGAAGCAAAGTTACGTGTTTAGCGCGCACCAGCATGAGGATGAGGACTACGTGTCCTCCATGCCCAAGTAAGCATAGAACTGCCTTTTCTTTTGGAAGGAGCAAAACCTGAAGTTACTAGCATCTAGTTTCATTTGTAGAAAGAACAGCTGAACTCGAGATATTTCGTTTATGTATCTTGTCTTATTCAGACTAGTGCCGTCGCAGCAACAGTTATGTATCCATGTCTAGTTAGAGTTAGAAAATATGACTTTCGTGCTTGTGTATCTGGTGTTATCATCTCGAGAGCAAAAAAGTTGCAATGGAATATTTATATTAAGTATCTGAAATCTTGTCCTTTGTTTCCTTTTATAAGGTTCATTGTGGATTTGTGTAGATATAAAATCCTCTGACATGCAGAAGAGTTTCAATCATGCATCTTTTCAGAGTGCGTTCAATCAGAAACTAAACGTTCTAACCGTGGCCATCGACCATGCTTATTAAATGTCATTAAGTGGTATGAGATGATATTTCAACACACACCATCTTATGTCAACACACTCATGTGAAAGAAATAGCACTAGTTCCAATACCATGTAAAAGTGCTTAAATTACTAAGATCATTGATCATCTTTTTATCTCGAGTGGAGATTCTATAGTACAATGCTTTGTCTCTGAAAGAGTGCAAGTTCTGTTCTGTTACTATATTATACTTCAACAGCATGAAGGCAGACTAGTTTCAAGAGTCATAATGCTTCTAGCTCCCCAAGTTACTACCTTACACTCCGAGATCATGAAAATGGAGTAGCACGATTTAAATCCCTCAAGATAGTCATAATGCTTCTAGTTCCTCAGCCATTTTCACCGCCTTACGTCACTCCACCAAGTCACTTCCTACTTGATAATGAACCTACAGGTTCCATCCAACCAGAGCTAGAGAATTTGAAATTTCTTCAATGGTGGAGCCTTTACAATAATAATCTCACCGTTTCAATCTTGCCGTCTTTAGGCAACTTGACAGAGCTTACCCTTTGGTTTCTCTTTTGGCTAACCAGCTTTCCAGTAACAATCCTAATGAGATAGAAAACCTTCAGATTTGACTTTGAGCGAAGCGAAAATCAGCTCACTTGTCCGGTCCTTCTTCTTTCAGTAACGTGACACACCAGAAATATGTATTCCTCCGCTAGACTCAATGTTCGGGTTTTATTCCAAGAAGCTTGACAAATTGCATCTGCTAAGTTATTGATTCTTATTTTTTTAGTATCCTCTTTGAGATCCAAGCGACATTTTTCGGTCGAAGTGTCACCGGCGAAGTCAACATGGCCAGGGCTACGACATTAACTCCTCGAACATGAACTAACTTGCAAGAGGAAAGAAAACAACAAGGAAACGCTTACCAATCACATGCAAAAGGCGTATTCTGGCATTAATTTAATGTTTTCCGACCAACCACCGCGATTTCCCTCTCTTTTTGTCTCGGTTCCTCAAGGCTCTGCTTTCTCCTTTCTCTTCTATGGAAGAATGCAACAGCAAGAGGAGAGGAAGGAGAAGACTCCTGAAGCTAATTTGGGCTGAGGAAGTATACTGAGCTGGGCCTCTCTTGTTTATTTGAAATTCTCTTTCTTTAAGCTCATATTTTATAATAATGTCATTGAACGTTCTTATTTTATAGTATTATTAACAAAACTCGTAATTGTCTTGAAATACCAATTTTAGATACTTGACCGAACCTTATGACTCGATTAGATCCCGAGTAATTTCAAGATCTCGATTCGCAATAGGTATCTTGATTTAACAGCTATGGAAATGGTATATATTTACTTTAGAATTTTTTTGTGACACCAAAAAATCTCAAACTTATAATTTAACTATTGATAATGCTTCTCTCTGCCCTTTCTCTTAAGTATATTTTGTGTTTTTCCCATACAATTGATTATCATACGACCTTTATATAGACTTGTTAGATTGTTGGGTGAGGTTCAATCCGATCGAAAATGAATTTGATTCAAATTGACTCATTTAACTCATACAGTTCCATCTTTACATAATACAATTTTTGCAATCTACACACAACTCCACTGGACTCAACTCGTATTTAATCCAATTATGTTTCTATTCTCAGTAATTTTTCCCTTGGTTATAGAAAATAGCATACGGAAAGAAATAACCAATTAAAAAAAAAATGTCCATCACTTTCTTGTGGTCATTAGATTTTTTAATCAAAGCAAGGCAATGGTACTCACTAATTTGATTTATTACAAAAATAGTAAATGCAATCAACTAAAGAAAAAATGAATCGCATTGCTTATAAATAAAAGGAAAATTAGTTCTTATTATGGGTAGATTCCAGTGGTGGTCGTTACATTTCGATATAATCCACCAATACAAATTCATAATCCAACAACAAAATCATTATTCTGTGGAACGTGCGGACATATTTGTATTGGAGCTATCGAGCACTTCAAAATTCCAAAATAATCATAGCATACTCTTTTTCAATAATTGAATAAGGGTCCATTTATTGAAAACTTCATGATAACAGAAAAAAATTGTGAAATTATTTTTAGCTAGAACATTTAGTTTTTATTTAATTAGTGGTTTAGGAAAAGTGATTTCCTTCTTAGTAGAAGTGGAAGTGGAAGTGGAAGTGGAAGTGGTTTTCTCTCAATGTAAACTTGTTGTTTTCAATTCATGAAAAAACTTTTTTCCGTCATTCGATTAGTTTTCTGGCATCTAATACCAACAAGTTGAAAAACAATTTTGATAATAGTTTTTCTTCAAATAGGTAGACCCTAAATCATGATCACAAAGATTCTTCTACTTTTGAGTATAATAAAATAAGGGAAAATTTCAAATAAGAACATGAAGTGGAACTGTTTTCTCAAAGAAAGACCTAAAATAGGCATTATCTCAAATGAGGGTCTAAAATGACCAATTTAGTCTTAAATAAAGGCCTCAACTTAGAAGTTAGCCAAATCTTATTTGCAGGTAAGGGTGTTTTCCTCTAAGGATTTCTTTTTCTTTTTCTTTTTCTTTTTTTTTCCTTTATGTTTTTCTTTCCTTTTTTTCTTCATCTTGCTCACACCTCCTCCTTCACTCTGCATCACCTCCTTCAACAGCATTAGCCTCCTCACCGGCAAGCTTGCACAGGAGCAGAACAATTTGAACAATTTAGGAAAAGAAGAAAATGGAAAGATTTTCGAGAAGTGTCTGTAGTTTTGCAAAACTGCAAACTGTGTGATTCAGTTTTGCACACCCCCATCAACAGACTTCAAAAGTGTGTGCCCTGTATAAAGTTCTAGGAGAATCGAGAGAATTATGAGAAAAAAAATTTCTGCAGCTAATACATTTTCCATGAGCTGAGTACATGTATTTATACAAGAGATTACAAGCTGTTATAATCAATCAAATTGAATTAGCAATCCCTTCATCTTAGCACTTGCTTGTTATGTGAGATCCTTGATTTTAGTACTTGACTGATTTGATTTGATCTTGATTCTCTAATTTGTGTCATCATCCTTAACATGCCCCCGCAAGATGGCGCTTCCATCAAAGACAATAATCTTGGGTCGTAAATAACTTAACCGAGGTCTGGATAATGGTTTTGTGATGGCATTTGCAAGTTGATCCGTGATTGAGATGTGGGAGACACAAAGAACTCTGTTTGCAACTAGATCACGAATGAAATAGTAATCTATGGCAATGTGTTTCATTCAGGAGTGAAATACCAGATTTGCACATACATATGTGGCACCGATGTTGTCGCAGTATAGAGTTGGAGTGGTGATCGGTTTGATGCCAAGTTCGGACAGCATGTTCTGGACCCATTGTAATTTTGTTGTGGTTGTGGCAACGGTGCGGTGCTCAGCTTCTGTAGAAGATCAGGCAATTCTGCGTTGTTTCCGCACACTCCAAGACACCGGATTAGGATAGATGATAAATGCAAAGGTGGATGATCGGTCATCGGTATTGCCTACCCAATCAACATCAGAGAACCCCTGAAGAATAGATGTCATGGAGCGGGTTAGATGTAACCCATGAAATATGCTTCCTTTTAAATACCGGAAAAGTCAATTAGCAACAGCCCAATGTGTGGTAGTGAGACGTTGCATGAATTGGGATAATTTGTTGACAGAGAATGTGATGTCAGGTCTTGTGATAGTGAGATATTGAAGGGCCTTAGTAAGACTTCGATACTCGCTTGCGTTGGTTGTCTCAGATGGATCATTGGCAGTATATTGAGTTGTGACAGGAATGAATTCTGCAGCTTTTTCTTCATGCTTAAGGTAAGTTTCATAAGTGACAAGTTTGTCATGTAATTCCTCAAATGAAATAGGATTTTTCTTGTGCAAATTGCAATCACTAATTCTTTACATTCAGGACTAATTCCACGTAAGGCACGTATAACAATATCATCATCTTGAAAGGGTGTATCAATAATAGAGAGTTTATTGGCAATACCCTTTAATTCTTGAAGATATTCGGAAACCAACATCGATTGATGTGGACAACTGGTACTTGAGAAACATTACTCGAGAATGAGATTTGTTGGCATATAGGTTGGTGAGCTTTTTCATTGCCTCTTGAGAGGTTTCGCTAAATGCAATCAGCGGCAAAATGGATTCAAAAACTGAGCCGAAAATGGCGGATAACAATAGCTGGTCCTTGTGGATTCACAATGTGCGTTTTGCACTGGCTGATCTGGACGAATCAAGTGATGGACAAGGGTGTATGTCGTCAACAAATCGGAGCAGACCATGCCCGATTAAAATAGCTTGAAGTTGTGCTCGCTAGACAGAAAGTTGCTAGTTGTAAGCTTCATAGGAAGCTGGACAGTGTTGCCGATAGTGATGAGATCGGTTGCAGATGAGTTGGTGTTGTCACTGGTTGAACTCGTGGTGGCTGCTTCTTTGGCATCGCAGGAGACGAGCGACTCGATAATTGGTGGGATCGAAGGCTCAGTTGAGCCAAGAGCTCTAATACTGTAAAAAGTTTTAAGAGAATCGAGAGAATTATGAGAAAAAGATTTTCTGTAATTGATACATTTTCCATGAGTTGAGTACATATATTTATACGAGAGATTACAAGCCGTTAGAGTCAATCAAATTGAATTTACAATCCCACTTGCTTGTTATGTGAAATCCTTGATTTTAGCACTTGACTAATTTGATTTGATCTTGATTCCCTGATTTGTGCCATTACCCTTAACACTCTACATTCTGCAATTTCGCATCCTTGCACAGGCACTCATCAATTTCGGCAGAAGCTGGATTGAAGTTATTCGCCCCCAGTCACCTTCTCCAACGATGAAATCTTCAGGACGCCCGCCTCAGGAACTTTAGGTTAAATAGCCTCTTGAGCTGCCACTTCAGGTTTGGCTTTCTAGCATCGGGCCAAAGAGATCGGCAAATGATGATGAACCTGATAAACGAGAAATATCAATAAATCCATACCTCCATAGCCACGTTATCGTTTGTCAGGAAAGGCTGGAACAAGCGGGCCAAAGACAACTTTGATTTCTCTTCTTCAATTTTCCTTTCGATTGATGTGAGTTTGCAAGTGGGTGTGGTCCAGACTCATTAGCTCAATGATCAGCTGTCGTTTCTACAAGAATGGGGCCAAAGCCGGGGCAAGATTTGGCATCATTGATGCCAAGTGAGAAGACTTCCCTTTTGCAAGCTTAGAATTGCATAATGTGTGAAAGGAGTTAGGATTTGATCAATCTCCTCAACGACTTCTCTATCAATATGGGGACCGATCCAAGTCAAAAAGCTACCAAAGAAGATTGAATGGAGAAAGCTCCAAAGTCTTGGTGGAACCGAAAATACATCCGACATACATTTTCTAAGTCTTCATTAAAATAGTGGCCGTTATTGCATTCCCGTAATTATAATGGAAGATGATAGGAAGGGGAGTTCTCATAAGCATTTAAAGCATCACTCATTGCCTCAGGAACAAGGAAACCAACTTACCAGAACCAAAAAGCAGACGAAGAAGAAGAAGAATCCATGGATTCTTCACTAGAATTCAAGAGGGTCATGAGCCCTATAGTGGCCCTTGCCCTTTTCACTACCTTTGTCATTCTACTTGCTGCTCAAGCTTCCCCTGCAGAAGCACAAGCCCTCCTCAATTGAAAGTCCATTCTTGGCAACCATTTGGTTTCTTCCCTCTCTTCATGAACTCCCTCTCCTCATAATGCTAGCAGTTTCAGTTCGATTGTGAGTCCATGTGCTTGGTTTGGCATTTCCTGTAATGAAGCAAGAAGTGTTATTGGGATCTCACCAGTGCTGATGTCGAAGTTACGCTCAATGAATTCCCCTTCTCATTTTTGTCTCATCTCATGCACATGGACTTGAGCGTAAATATTCTCTTCGGCCACATTCCGCCTCAAATCGATCTCCTAAGATATCTCAACAATCTCGATCTCTCTATCAATTCGTTCTCAGGGAAAATACCATCAAAGATTGGCCGTCTAACAAAACTGGAGGTCCTACACCTGGTCTCCAATAATTTAAATGGCTCAACTCCTCAAGAAATAGGGTAGTTGCATTTGCTCAATGAGGTTGCACTGTATTCGAATCAGTTGAATGGGCCCATACCTTCGTCATTGGGTAATTTCAGCAAATTAGGTACATCGTATGTCTACAACAACTCCCTTTTCTAGTTCTATTCCTCCTGAAATAGGAAATATGGCAAATTTGGAAGTGCTCCACATGGCTTCCAACTCCCTAACAGGACTAATTCCTTTCACTTTCGGGAAGTCAACCAAATTGAGAGAGCTGCACCTATTTGATAATAACCTTAACGGTTTCATCCCCCTAGAGCTAGGGAATTTGAACCTTCTTAGCTCATTGAGCCTTTACGATAATAATCTAACTAGTTCACTTCCACAGACATTGTTAATTTGATGGAGCTTACCCTTCTTTATCTTTATGGTAACTAGCTTTCCGGTCACATTCCTAATGAGATAGAAAATCTCCATGCTATGCTTGACTTAGTGCTAAGTAGAAATGAGCTCACTGGCCCAATTCCTTCTTCTTTGGGTCACTTGACCAACCTATCATATTTGTTCCTTCGTGAGAATAAGCTCTCTAGTTCAATTCCTGGATCCTTAGGGGATCTGATTAACTTGATGGTGCTGGAATTGGATGCCAACAAATTAACCAATTCCTTACCAAAGAACTTGTGCCAAGGTGGATTGCTCCAAAACCTCACACTAAGTGGCAACAACTTAACTAGTTCTATCTCTAGAAGCTTGAGAAATTACACAAGCTTAGTCAAACTACACCTCAAGAAAAATCAATTGACTGGAAACATATCTGAGACATTTGACGTCTACCCCAACTTGGACTCTATCAACATGAGTTTCAACAAATTCTATGGAGAAATCTCCACAGACTGGGGAAGTTGCACACATTTAACTAACCCAAGAGTTGCTAGAAATAACATCACTAGTAGCTTGCCTCCTAAGATTGGGTACACGACTCAATTGGGTAAAATTGATCTTTCTTTCAATGGTTTACTTGGTGAGGTTACAAAAGAATTTGGAAAATTGACTTCTTTAGTAATTTGAATCTAAGTAGGAACCGACTTTCTGGCTGAATAAGTCCCGAGGTTGTATCATTACTTGGTCTCAAAAAATTGGATTTGTCCAAGAATAGATTAAGCATGTCTATCCCACAAACTATAAGGCTTTCTTCAAACTTGGTCCTCTTGGATATGAGCAACAACCAATTAAGCCAAGATATTCCAAGGCAATTAGGGACACTAATTCATTTATCCAAGCTAGACTTGAGTCATAACTTGTGAAGTGGTGGGATCCCAGTTGAATTCAACAAGCTGCAAAGCCTAGTGAAACTAGACCTTTCACACAATAATTTGTCTAGCCTTATATAGAAGACTTTCAAGGATATGTGAGGTTTGATGGGGGTGGACATCTCTTACAACAAATTTGAGGGTCCCATCCCCAATACCAAGGCATTCCAAAATGCACCTAAATAATTGTTTCAAGGCAACAATGGATTGTGTGGAAATGTTGAAGGACTTTGTGACATCCCGAAATTTGACTCCGTTTCGATTATACGAAATGGTTTTTCATCAACGCGCTTATGGTTATTTTACTCGGAACTGATCAATCACGAGTTAATTAATCTATTAGGTGAGGCTGTTAAGGGATATAAACGCAATAAACTAGAGAATTCGATCGGAAATCGACCGCTCAACCATAATAATCAACAATGGTCAATACGACACCGTCATAAATTGATTAGTGAACGGATATAAGTCGATTCGATGGAATTACATAGTCGAATTGCGAGTGGTTCCGTACGATTGCGATATTCGCGTCGAAAGGCAATAACTCGATTTTCTATCGACATCATACTCGGGATATGTAATTGAACCCTCGTGATTATGTGACAATCGAGAGTCGTCTACGATTCGGAGATGCACAAACATGGATCAAAAATTATCGACCACGGGTCAAATGCGCTAAAATCCCTAAAAGCTACCCAATAGGTTATGTCATACTAAAGTCGCGTTCGGTCGATTTTAACCACGAAATTAAATTCGGTTTCGAGAATTGGACGTTCGAGTATGTCATGATTCATTTATAGGACGTCATCTCATCTTTCGGCGAAATTTCGTCAAGTCCGAAATTTTTGTGGAAAATTGGTTTTTGGACAAAAAAAAAAAGGAAAAGGGAAATTCGGATGGGCTGAAGAATTGGATTTTTCTGCCCCTAAATTGGCTTATTTGGGTGAAATTAGAGCAAATTTCTAATTGGATGAGCCATGGACTTTAGGGGGCATGAAGACTTTAGGGCATATGTGATCATGGGCTTGATATTTTGCAAGTTTCCCATTGGCTATGCCCTTGACTTCTTTCTTCCCTTCTCTCTCTCCCATTTCCCTCCCTTAAGCGTGCATGCAATCCCCCACCAGCAGAGACCAACCTCATTTCTTCTCAACTTCTACCCTCTGCCCATTCCTTCCTGCCGCCAGCCCTCCTATCCATTTCCCCTTTCCTTCTGTTGCCGCACACTTCCACCATCACCGTTCCACCACCAGCGTTTCCAGCATCCCACGCCACCAACAGACATCATCATCCCATCTCCAGCGACACCACCTCCACGCCTGCAACCACCAACGCCCAGCAACCTCAGCACCATCGTCCAGCCGCATCCGTCCACCCGTTCACCACAGCTCCACCCACCATTAGCCCCGTCACCACTAGCCGCCTCACCATCCGTGTCCAGTAGCACCCGCGGCCACCTCCACCAACCAGCCTTCTAGCAACCAAGCTCCTCTGCCTCTGTTGAGCCTCCATTCGAGACACGGTTGTCTCGAGTTCTCATCGCCATCGTGTTGTTGTCGCCGTGAGCCCACCACCATCCTAATCCAGTTAGTTAACTCCCTAATATTTGATTAGGCCATTAATTGCGCTTAAGAGGTATTTATTTTAATGCTAATCATGGTTAGATTAGTGCTAAGATGGATTAGCGTTAATCAACATTGGTTAGGTACTTAACCGTGGTTAGGTTAATTAATCGTGGTTAAGTTAATTAATCATGATTAGGTTAATTAAGTTGGATTAGCTTAGCTTCATATCTGTTTACTGGACACTCACTGTTTGCTACTTCCGTCGGTTAAAATGTGCTACGATTTTGAGATTGCTTCCTTCTTGAAAAATGTTCTAAACATCTTCATTTATGACATATATTTTTTAAAAAGATTTTCTAGACGTTAAAAAAAAAAAAAGATTTTAGCTTCGTTGCATATAAGGCAGAATCTCTTTTTGTGCTAGAACCCGTGACCTTTTGATGTTTAAAGGATTTTTATTAACTCTTAGGGTTCGATTTTTGAAAGGATTTCTTCACAAAAATTTTTCATCACATCTTGAAGTTTAACATAGTCAAATTTCAGAGCAAACGGACAAATTTTGGATCTCGAACCAAGCTAGTTTTGAAAAACATAATTTCTGGACATTGACACAGTTTTGGTAACGATTTGAGCGATTTACTACTCCTATTCTAGAAAGATCTAGGTCAATGTGTCTTCATAAAAAGTGTTCATTTAAATGTCATTTATAACCTATTTAAATTTGAGGATTTTATGAACTTGTTTGGTTATGTTTCTAGAATTAATCTTGGAGATGTGCAAGTGAACTCGATTTCTGCCGGTGAGAGCCGGTTGTAATGTTCTTGGTGTCTTGCTTGCTGGAAAATGTATATTTTATGATTTGGTTCATTTTTGGCATGCTGAGAACTTATGCGTGATATTATGATATTGGTTGCTCTATGTCGGTTTCAATTTTTATGTCAAAAGATGGCTTTATAAGCTTTTAAATAGAAAAACAATGAGGTGTCGGGTTTGAACACCAAAATTTATTTGCTCAATAAAGCAATGAGATTTTAAACTAGGTGCATGCAAAGTTTGACGGATTAATTTTGAGTACGAGAGCACCTACGAATTTCTTTCCAAAAATTTTTAAGAAAAAAAAGGGAGTTACCAAAGATTGTTTCCAAAAAGGGTGGTTGGACAAAGAAATGGAAAAGAAATATGGTGTCAGGTTTGGACGCCAAGTTTTATATGCTCAATAAAATCGTGAGGTTTCAAACTAGATGCATGCAAAGTTTGACGGGTTAATTTCAAATACGTGATCCCCTAAAATTTATTTCGGAAAGTTTTGAACAAAAAAAAAAAAAGAGTTGCAAGGTTAATTATTTGAAAAGGGATTTTGGTTTTCTTGGCTAAATAAAAATAAAAGCTTATTTAATTGATAACGTGCTTGCATGGTCACTTAATGGAACCCATCACCCAATAGGAGTTTGGGGATGATGTCTAATTTTTATCGGATGCCTGGCAAGGGTCCGGAAGCCAATTCGCAATGGAGGCCGAACTGATACTCCTTTATGGAATGCCGTCTAGGTGGGGGTTCTAAATGTTGCCGTGCTCGATAGGGCGAGACGATGTCCGGTTACGCCGGAAGACCGCCGACACTTGAGTTGGCCGAGGCTCGAGGGCTTGTAATAATCAGAACACACCTAAATGGTTGTGATGCTTTACGCTTGATTATGGGGCAAAATTATTAGGCATGGTATGGGACGTGCCAAAATGGTTTTACCTTATAATTGGGACCCGTGTGAGTGCTTAGAGAATGAGAATTGTGTGTTCCAGTTATTAATTATGCTTGTTGTATTTATAATGGCATATGTGATGTGCTAATATGTAGAAACGTGGCGAGACGAGATGAGTTTGTTTGCAGTGCCTGTTTAGGCTGCCTCTGAGGTGAATTTGTGTCCTAGTCGGGGCTTAGGTTGTTGACTTGCTAAGATTTATCTTACCCCGTCGTTGTTAAACATTTTCAGGTCCGTAGCGTGGAGATCTACCAAGTGTGGATGTGGTGGGCGCGAGATGCGACACCTTTTGGCTGGCCTTTGCCGTTAGTGAAGTCTAAGTTAACCCTAGTCCCTCAAGGTTTTTTAGAGGGTCGATAGGAAGTGGCCGTGGAAAGGCTTGTAAGTATTAAACTTCCTAAGGTTAACAGTTGATGAATGAATATGTTGTTTTCGGCAATGGTTGCCGTGTTTTACTATCCCTATGTTTGTTTGTTGGCCGGGGGCTTATTTAATTCGCTTCCGCATATGCTTAATTGAAAGTAAAAAATAATGGGTCGGCGACACATCCTGGAACGTCGCATTTTTTAGTTGACCGCTAAGGGATGTGCACGTACTCGAGTCCGGGATGTGACAGACTTGAGCCCTGTGATCAAGTGATGGTGGATGGGAAAAGCTTTCCGACGGGAGGCAAAGTGTTTCCTATTGTGTTTCCTTTATTAGGAGCAATTCTTCTGTTTATTTTCTTTGGAATATTCTTCATTTTCTATAGAAAGAAGTTCCATTTAACACCGGAACTAGCACCCAAGACAACTGAAGTCTTTTCTCAACCAAAGTACAATGGAAAGATTTTATATGAAGACATCATAGAAGCCACTGGGGCATATAATGAGATTTATTGTATTGGAAGGGGGGCTATTCTTACCTTCTTCTTTTTTTATAAATATAACATTCCAGTCATTCTCGTAGAAATACAAGAGAAAAATAATTTCATCCAATTGCAAATCAAGATAAATCGTAAACAGCTTCAAATCAAAATAAGCTCTAAATAACACAGTAAATTATCAAAACAAGTGTAGTGGTCATGCGCTCAAAAAGTAATCACAAAAGCAGCCACTGATCATCGAATCCGTCTTTACTAATAAGCACCCAATGAAACGTCAGGCAATGCTCACAGAGAAAGCCTGAAAGACCTATTACATCCACATGCATATATTGTTGCATGAGAATGGCATTCCCTTCATACCAACACTAATCCATCATTTTCCCAAACTCAAAATGCATGATCTTTTGGCTTCTGTCTTCCCATAAACAGAAAACTTGTGAATATCAGCCGCCGTGTCTTTCGCATGATTAACGTTTTAATTGCTTATCTGTTCCTTAAATCTTTTTCCACTTACTTTTAAAATTAAAGTTTGTCCTTCAATAGCGTCTCAAGTTTGTCCCACTGAGAACGTTAACTTATAAGAAGGGCCTTCCAATGCATCCAATGGAGCATACTCACTTGATTTTTCTGTCCTCCTAATTCATTTTAACTTATTTCTAGATACTTTGGCCTCATCCTTTTTAAGAAAAATGGTCCAAATCTTGGTACAGTCTCTAATGTACCTCTCTCTCTGCCTAATGATGCAAATCTGCACTCCGCAAGCCAAGGTCGTGGTGCCCAAAAATGCGACAATCTCGGCCGTCTTCATGTTTGGTGACTCCATAGTGGATACAGGCAACAACAACAACCTCATTACACTGGTTAAGAGTAATTTTCCTCCATATGGAAGGGATTTCATGGGAGGAAAACCGACCGGCAGGTTCAGCAACGGCAAGATTCCCCCGGACTTCGTTGGTAGCACCAAAACAATCATGCTTCGATCACTTTCATGACTTTCTGAATATATTTTTCACTTTGAAAACTTGTCATTATGATTTAAGCTTAGGCTACTTCATTTTGCTTCAATTATCAGTGGAACAACTGGGGATCAAAGAACTGTTGCCCGCATTTCTTGACCCGAACCTGCAACTTCAAGACCTCATCGGAGGCGTCAACTTTGCCTCTGCTGGCGCAGGATTTGATCCTCTGACATCGGAACTTGTGGTAAACAAATATTCCTCTCTCGCATTATGAAAGCTACCTTCAACCAAACAATTCTTTCAACGCTGCTGATGGTTTTTCTCTTTCCTCGGGATGAAATCAGTCTGCCATACCAATGTCTAAACAATTACAACTCCTCGATGAGTACAAAATGAAGCTGAAGTGCCTTATAGGAGAGGAGAGAGTGGATTCTATTGTTGCCAACGGCCTGTATATCGTGTCTGCAGGGAGCGACGACATTGTGAATACCTATTTTCATACCCCGACCCGGATATTTGACTACAGTGTTTTTTCTTACACAGAACTTTTGGTGCGTTTGGCTTCATCATTCTTGCAGGTACTTCAAATTCAATGAACTAGTGTAGCTTTTGATCGTTCGCTGTAACTATCCATGCCATTTATGGCGGTTTGTTGTCCCGATTTTTGGGAAAAGCAATCAAACACCAGTTCTCAACAAGATTTTGATTATCGAACTCATGAATGGCACTCTGCCCATACATAGTTTGTCGAGCTGCACTAGAGAAGCTAGAATCTCCAAGACGACATGCTTATGTGCTCTAACCAGTCATGTGTAACCACTCTAGGAACTCCACGCAAAGGGTGCTAGGAGGATTGGCGTGTTCAGCTTGACTCCCCTTGGGTGCATACCCTCAATGAGAACTCTGGCCGGTGGAATCAAGAGAAGATGTGCAGAGAATTACAATCAAATGGTTCAACTGCTTAACTCAAAGTTGTCATCTGAGTTGCATCGCCTCAACAAAGCCTTCCCTCATGCCAGGATGGTCCTTATCGACATTTACGGCCTTGTACTCGACATCGTGAAGAGTCCTAGAAAATATGGTAAGATTTGGTACATAGATGTCCTTGTGACAAATTACATATAAACCGATTAAACCTTTTGGACGTCAACGGTGGTTGCACACTGAACTTCAACTTGGCACCAGAGACAGAGGTCTCGAGCTCGATTTTCTCTCAGTGACAATAGTTATCTTGGCTTTCCCATCGTGACAGGGTTTGAAATCTCAGACCGGGGGTGCTGCGGCTCGGGCCTAATAGAGACTGGGTTCCTATGCAACCAGTGGGATTTCTTGACATGCTCAAATGTCTCAGAATATGTGTTCTGGGACAGCTATCATCCCACTGAAAATGTCTACAAGGTCATGGTCCAGGAGCAGTTGCGGAAGCTCCTGGTCGAGCTATACTCATGATGACAGATGACAACGACTATGATCTTTTACTATGCTCTCCATACTCCGGACAATGATTAATTCTTGTACGCTGAGGAACATGTATAAGTATACTCTTGACATAACGGACATGGTAGATAAACCTGATCATCGTTTGCTGGTCAAGTTCGTGCACAGTTTATCGAGTTTTTAAATGACTTTGTTACCGTCATATGTTGAGTTACAGACCATCATCTAGCATTTGACTCAAAACTCCAAATCTAAATATTTTCATCGAGAAACAAGCATACCAAGCTCACTCATTTAAGGACCTTCAAAAGTATCTATGCAATTATGTCGCAAATCTATTTGTCATATCCAAAAATCCAAATTCAATTTATATTTATCATCCAATTTATGATCGGAAGTCTTCCGGCTTTGCCGGAATCTGGGCACAGATATATACTTACCTTACGTCTTTGCACACCCATTCGATTGGTTCTCTAACAGTCTTACCATTGAATCGCCTCTTTCTTTCGAAGCATCTAGTTTTAGTCTTTGGAAATGATACAATCTTGAGCAGGTTTTTTTCATCTTATCTTATGCGTGCTCCAAATTTTTCAAGGATATCCATTTCGAGCTATATCAATTCTCGAGCAATCACAACCGCTGAAACATCTTCAAATCGCTTCTTGCATATTTTATACCTTGAAAGCCAAACACCCACCACCCAGTATGGCTGGTGTGAGGAGATTTCCTGAGTGCAGGACAACATACTGTACAAGATTTTGCACTTCAGCATCCCTATTTTACTTTCCATTTCATGGAAGATCTGAAAACCGCAGATGTTGACTTCGTTTTCAATCCCAGATCTCCTCCTTTACGAGGCTTGGACTCATATAGTGGCCAGCTAACTTGTTCTATGCCATCGTATTCATGTTTGTTTTTGGTTTTTTCTGTCGTACTGTGTTGGTCATTTGTGTCATCTTCATAATAGTATAAATTTCGATTTGATGTGATAATATGGATCAAAAAATGTCGAGCATGTTGTCTCTGAGCCGATCATAGTCAGCGCATGCGAATGTCTTTCAGTAAATTCTTTTTGAGTGAAAAAGTTCACCCTTTGGAGTCGTATTCTATCGTGTTTTGCCTGGCATTTTGTGTGCATCTATTCTCATTCCTAATAATAAGTGACTGTTAAAAGTATTGAAGTTTAATCAAATATATTTGTTTTCTTAGAGTATAACACTAACCTTCTTTGCCATAGAACTTACTCATGCTCCTTGGTTTCTATTTATTAGATTTCCAATGCAGCAGTTTCAAAGTGTACGGCTTGTGGAACGGATTTGTGATGGCAGGGTACATACTTTTCTCCTGTCACTTGTCTCTTCAGTGTTCATCTGTATCCTTTTCCCTCACAGCTTTGGTTTTTTCGGATTCAGCTTTCAGCAGCACTGCAGGAACCGTCGAGATATTGTCTGTGAAAAATGTACCTCGTGCACAGCATCAAAATACTGTCTCATGCATGTAGTGACTTTTGTACATGGATGAACTGCAGAATTGTCAGTGCAGGTATTGCCGTGATGCATATCACGCACCAGCGGCTTGTCGCTTTTTACCTTTCGATGTAAAAATCACTTGTTCACGTTGATCTTTGCTTTTTGCCAGGATATTCTTTGTAGTTTAGTTCTAGCTACCGTTTATTTAGGCATTCCCAGTCACTTACCTTATAGTCATCGAGATCCGGCGATAAGTGCAATAAGAAGGCTTGATTGTGTTGGCGTGCAGTTTGATCATGTTCGTTTATGCCGTGGGTCCAGTGTTTCCCATACTGGAAAAAATGAATTCATCGTCACACGCTGATCTGAGATTTTTCTGGGCGGTCTTGAGGGACACCGATGCCTATAACCTGTGCTTTTCCTTTTCCTATACGGACCTAAGTGAAAAGCCGATGCCCTTCCGCCACAGGGCATCCAATTGGTCAAGATTGGACAAAGTAAAATAGGGAATGACCATCATCTGACGGAATGCCTATTCATTCTAAAACAAGCACTCCAGCTCTTTCGAGTCGAGGAATCATGCCCGGAATGGCGATTCCAACATGAGACCGCCCCACCAGACATGGCAGGAAAGTACTAACAATCATCCGTCATAGATTTTCCCATTACCAGGCACATGCATATTTTGTTGCGAGATACGTGCAGGGCATTCCCTCCATGCCAACAATCATCCGTCATCGATTTTCCCAGACTCAGAACGCATGATCTTTTTGGCTTCTGTCGTCCCATGAAACAGAAAACTTGCAAACATCAGCCGCCACTGTATCTTTCACATGGTTAACGTTTTATTTGCTTTATGCTCCATAGATCTCTTCCCACTTCTTGCAGAAGTAAGTTTCTGCTTCACTAGTTTCTCAAGTTTGTCCCACTGAGAATGTTAACTCATAAGAAGGGCCACGCAGAAGCACCCGACATAGCTTACACAGTCAATTTTTCTACCCTCCTGTTTTCATCTGATTGATTTCTAGATACTTTGGTCTAGTTCCAAAATGCTCACAATCTTGGCACAGTCTCTGATTCTTCTCTCTCTCCTCCTTATGATGCAAATCTGCACACCGCAGGCCGCAGTGGTGGCGCCAGAAAACGCAACAATCTCCGCCATTTTCATGTTTGGCGACTCCATATTGGACACAGGCAACAACAACAACCTCATTACTCTGGTTAAGAGTAACTTTCTTCCGTATGGAAGGGATTTCATGGGAGGAAAACCGACAGGCAGGTTCAGCAACGGCAAGATTCCATCGGACATCTTGGGTAGCACCAGAACATTTACACTTCAATAACTTTCATAACTTTCTGAATATTGCATTCCGAAAATTTCTCTCACTTTAAAAACTCATCGTTATGATTTAAGCTTAAGCTGCTTTATTTCGTTCCATCCATCAGCACAGCAACTGGGGATCAAAGAACTGTTGCCCGCATTTCTCGACCCGAACCTGCGACTTCAAGACCTCATCGGAGGCGTCAACTTCGCCTCAGCCGGCGCAGGATTCAATCCTCTGACATCAGAACTCGTGGTACACAACTCTCCCTTCCTAGCATTATGAAAACGACCTTTCACCAAACCATTCGTCATCGACGCTGCTGATGGTTCCTCTCCTTTTCTGGGATCCAAATCAGTCCGTCATACCGATGTCGAGACAACTGCAACTCTTCGATGAGTACAAAATGAAGCTGAAGAGCTTTATAGGAGAGGAGAGAGCGGATTCTGTCGTTGCCAACGGCCTGTATGTCGTGTCTGCAGGGAGCAACGACATTGCGAACACCTATTTTCATACCTTGACCCGGCTATTTGACTACAGCGTTTCTTCTTACACGGAACTTTTGGCGCTCTCGGCCTCATCCTTCCTGCAGGTACTTCAAATTTACCGAACCATTGTAGCTTTCGATCGTTCATATAAGTATACGTGCCATTTATGTCGGTTTGGCATCCGAAATCATTGGGAAAGCAAGAAACAAACACCTGTTCTCGACAAGCTTTCCATCATCGACTCAAGAATGATACTCTAAGCATACACGGTTCGTCGAGCTGCACTAGAGAAGCTAGAATCTCCAAGGGGACATGATGCTTATCTGCTCTATCCTGTCTCGCGTAACCGCTCTAGGAACTACACACAAAGGGTGCTCGGAGGATCGGCCTCTTCAGCTTGGCTCCCCTTGGGTGCACACCCTCGATGAGAACTCTGGCCGGCGGAATCGAGAGGAGATGCGCAGAGGATTACAACCAGATGGCCCAACTGCTCAACTCGAAGTTGACATTGGAGTTGCATCGCCTCAACGGAGCCTTCCCTCGTGCCAGGATGGCCCTTATCGACATCTACGGCCCCTTACTTGACATCATGAAGAATCCCAGGAAATATGGTAAGACACGGTACAAAGGTGTCCTTGTAACAAATTAACTATAATCCGATCAAAGCTTTTTGAATGATATCGGTGTGGCTGCACACTGAATCTCAACTCGTTACCAGAGACAGAGGTCTGAGCTTGATTTTCTTCTCGGTGACGATAGATTTCTCGGCTTTCCCATCGTGACAGGGTTCGAAATCTCGGACCGAGGGTGCTGCGGCTCAGGCCTAATAGAGGCAGCGTTCATGTGCAACCAGTGGAATCTCTTGACATGCTCGAATGTCTCAGGATATGTGTTCTGGGACAGCTTTCATCCCACGGAAAATGTCTACAAGATTCTGGTCCATGGGCTGCTGGGGAAGGTCCTGGTCGACCTATACTCGTGATGACGGCGGCAGCGGCGATGATCTTTTACTATGTTCTTCATATTATGAGCGACGACTAGCTCTTAGTGTGTTGAAGAACATGCATAAGTATATTCCCGATACAACCGATAGGGAATGATCGATACACCTTATCATCTTTTGTTGCTTAAATTTAAATACAACTTATCAAGTTTTTCAAATGACTTCGTTTCTATGTCATATGTTGAGTATTGAAGTAGCAAATCAAAAGGGAAAAAATCAGAACATAAGAAGTGCAGAATCTTCTCCAAATCAATACAAAGATAACAAATCAAATAGAGTATCAAGGAAAATAGAATATCAACGAGTTGATCATTTAGAGATCTTTTCTAATTTACTTTTTTTTTTTTTTTTTCTCTTCTCTCTTCCCCGTAGATAAAATTGTTATGTTCTATCTTTATCTTTCATTATAATTATAGGTGACGATATCTCTATATATATTATACAATATATCAATGAAAAGTAACACTTCATCGATTCGATTTTTGAGTTTCTTTATTGAGTTGCATACCATTATGTATGTGAATTCCATCGTTAAGAACCTTTAAAAATATTCATGCGATTATAATGCAAGTTTATTTATGGTATCCAAAAATTCAAATTCAATAATATTTATCACCCAATTAATAATTACTGCCAGGTAAATTTTTATTTTCATTTTTACTACCAAATCCTGGAAAGTCAATTATTTCAAAATAATTTCTTCTTTTCTTTTTTTTTTTTTGGGTGGGGGCGGCGCGGGCGGCAAACATATATTTACAGGATAAAACCAGGTGAACCGATTAAAAAGGGCTTCGCTACAAAGCAAGTCTGAAAGAGCCACAGAACGGCCCGACCGTCGGGTCTGCTCGAGTTCAGGCCCGGTTTAGCCGGTCCGGTTCGCCAATTTCAACCCGCTTCTCCTCCTCCTTCGTTGCGAGAGGGAAACGCGATGCGCGCGAGGTAAGACGGAGGAGGAGGAGGAGGCGGAGACGGCGAGACCGCGCCGCCCAGCTCGGCCCGGCTCGGCTCGGCTCAGCTCAGCCGCTTTCGGACGCCCGGCTCTCCGGCGGGGACCGTCGCATGGATCCGATCGCGTCGTTCGTCGAATCGCTCAAAGGGGCGGCCAAATCGGGCCAGGAGTTCGTCGCCGGCGTCCTCGGCCGCCGCGACAGCTCCGGTCGCCGCCGTCCGGTAACCTCCTATTCCCCCGTCGCTTCGTTCTTGTCTCTATCTCCAGGTCTTTTGCCGCCGCTTGCCTCCTGCGCCTCAGTCCTCTAATCCATTCGTCTGCCGCGGAGCTTCGCGCTTCGCAAGATGTGAACTTTTTGTGCACTTCGCGAGAGGCCCATGATGATGATGCTAGAGCGGTTGGGTGTTCGGTTGTTTCTCTGTCTTTACGGAGAATTAGATAGAAATTTTATATCTTCTTAGTAGAACTGTAGAGAAAGAACGCATTTTTATGTAAGACGATGAATTCCAGGAGCTGGATGAGATTGTGTGCTTGTTAAGCTGCAGGATTAGAGTGGCAACGCAATTTCTACGATGAGCGTATTGTACGCGATCAATCTGTTCGATCGATTGGTGCAATGACGGTTTTGACTTCCCGTCCGGATAGTAGAACAATTTTATTAGGAAATGCTGCCCCGAATGTGAGGCTTGTTGTCTCATTTTATACTTTTACTTGTAAATCCATGTACATGAATGGTTGGTCCTGCTTTATCATATGTTTCCATATCTGGGCTTTGATTTTTACTTGGTTTTACTATTCAAGTAGGTTGCTTTGCGGTTGCAACATCGACTGATATACAGATTTCCTATGTAGCAATAGGTTGTATGACAGGGTTTCGTTGTTCTTCCTGTGATTTTGTTCTCAGATTGAAATCTTAAAGCGGTTGCAGAGGGAAGCATTCTCAGATATTATGAAACTGAGGGACAGGCAAGACAAAGTTGAGCGCGTCCTGTCTTTTTATAAGGTTTCCAAGGACAGTCCTTTCCAGGAAGCTAGTACCCATGTGAGGGGGGAGGTTGATGTCTTGGGAGGTCTTCTGAGGATTAATAACATTGATCAGCAGGATTATGGTGCTTTCCCAGGAGCCGGAATTCGAACTGGAATCGACACGAAATTCACTTTCGAAACAACCCTTCGTGAGAAAGATGTGCTTGTGGCACAGTTTGTTGCCGGTCAAAGGGGCGGAGAACATGTGAATGGTTTTCCAGAAAGCCCACCACTTTCCCTAGCAAAAGTGTTCTACAGGGCATCTCTCAGTGATTGGTTTTCTGTGATGGCAGTCCCAGTTGGAGCTCAATGCAGAGATGTTGGTGTCATTTCAAGTTGTTTTCATCAGGTACAAGTTGTCAGTCAAATTTTCTCATGACTTTGGTTTGATATATTTTTTAATAAAACAAAGTGCAGAACAAAAAATGGCATTCATAGGAGATAACTAGGCAAAAAATTTCAGCACTAGGATCTACTTTGTCAAATAGATGTTCAGGAATAAGTAGAGCTTTTTCCTCAATGATGCCATGTACATTGCCCCTCTCCTTCCCAGCAACTCTGTGACTTCTCTGCATTCTAATATCTATTCACGTGGTCACATCAGCTTCTTGTTCCCCCCTCAATATCCCAAGTAACATCTTCTATGTGGCAGGGAAAGGGTCTCACTGAATATCCGTGTTCTGGACCTCCCCTGATAAATCATCACAGTGGCAGTGCGATCGGACTAACCGTAAGAAAATCAAATATCACTGCTTCGCTTGGTCAATGTGTTTCTGGATTGCGGAGGCATATCGGTTCTCATGGAATTGAGCAGTTGTTTAGTACTTTCGGTCAAGTTGTGTGTCAAATTCCAGGAAAAACAAAACTCTCTCTTTTGGGTCTTCATGAATTTCATAGGCTATCAAATCAACATCTTTCTTGTGGACCCCTTTCAGTTCCTATAAGTTTACTGAAGCAAGACAGGGATCCGACCTCATTTGGAGAATTTTCGGTCAAACCATGGGAGAGAGGACAGAAGGTTACACCCGATCTGGATCTGTCGCTGTGATGCTGGAGTCAGAGCTGGACGAGGATATAAGACTAGGAGCTTGGATGGAGATGAAAAGGTCAAATCCCAAACACGTAGAATGGGCTGTCAGCTTGTCTAATGATTGCAATGAAGAACTTGGCTGGGGTCTGAGCCTCAGTGGGATGTCTGAAGGTCAGTCTAGATGGAATCGGTTTCAGGCCGATAGTTATATTAATTTCAACATAGGCAAGAAATTCAACCTGCGCCCTGGTGTTGTACATGTAACTGATGGGAAGGCCGGATTAACAGCTTTTATGGTTCGGTCTAACTGGTCCTTTTAATTTCTGACACAGTCAAGTTCCGATTCTTTTTTGGTAGGGTGTTAGCATTCTTCAGTTATTTTGGTGGCAGATTATTTTCTTTCATTTATAACATGTAATCACTTAGATTATGACCATATAATAGCGGATTGGCATGTTTGAGAGAAGGTAGGAACCTTGGAAAGCTGTCTAGTTCTGATGCTCTGTCAGAACTTGCAAGCCGGTGCTGCAGGACAGCTTGTCATTGAGGTGAAATGAGAAGGCCATCGAATAGCACACTGCATTGATCATAATCGAAAAGTTTGATCAGAATTAAATGGCTACATTTCACCTCAACCAAACAAAAAGATGAAAAAAAATCGACTCTGTGATACCTATGTCTCCTGTGTGTTTGCCATTCTCGGAGGGAGCTTCAGTTTAGAGTCGATTTCCTGACATCTATTAGGGACTCTTGCATGAATAGTTGGATGGTACTAGTTTGTTTCAGTATTAAGAGATCTCTATGTTGTTTGGCTCACTTCATTACTTGTCAATGCCATGATAAACAAATGCGACTAGCAAAGCTGTAATCCCCTCATCTTGCTTGGTTTCTCATGTTTGTCGTAGCAGGGCTGCTTTGTGCGAAGTTCTAATTTTGGTTGGAACTGTCAGGTATACAAAGAAATGTGAACGAAAGAAGCCTTTAACATTCCCAATCTCCATAGAGGAAAATACACCAGATGATCGGTACCTGTAACCAGATTAATCGTTTTTATGGTGCCTGATTATGGAACTTCCATTAGACAATAAAATCATAACCAATTGAGCTTATTATTAGCTCAATCTCTGATCAATTCTCAGCGTCTTTCAAGAGGTTTCTATACTTCCGGCACCAATCTCATTATAGTCGGGTGTCTTAGTTGGGCTTTTCCACTACCGGAAATAACTGTCAACCTACTCGGACTATTTATTCCTGCACAGAGAGAGAGAGAAAGAGGGAAGGTAGGTGGAGTGATCTCAAGAGGGCTGTTGGGGTCCTGGGAGACCCTTCATTGTATCCCTACGATGTAGCATGAAAATCAGCATTTGCTGTTAAGATGAGAACATTCTCTTTTTATCCTAGCCCCTCCAAAAGTAGGATCCACTCGCCACTCTTCAACCGAACTGGTTCTTCGATCTTTTTGGCGGCTCGCATTTCGCTCCGCGTAATCTTCTTCCTTGACCCCCTCTAAGTCCTCGTGCTCCCGTGTTTATACGATCATTTAAACCATTCGCAAAGCATCAATTTTCTCATCTCCGTCTGCTTGAGCATTCTACATTCACAGTCAAAATCTGCTTCGCCCAGGTTATGTTGGCTCGTTCATCAGACAATGCAAATTCAACGTTTTCTGGTTTGCTTGCAATGATGTTTCATTGAAAGCTCAATCTTTGATGAAGTTTTCGGCCTCTGCATTGTTCATATATGGATGACAAAAGCATGCCTTCAGCGATTAAAGCTCACGGGACACATTTTCTTCCGTTGGGTAGAGAAGAATCTCTCTCCACTCTCACCTTTGGTGATGTTCATAGGCAGATGGGGAATCTTGGCAAACCCTTCAACAGCATGACTTTAAACGAATTAACTAGAGTCACAACAGCTGAAGAAGGCCTTCAGCTGCAGAATCCTAATTCGAACCCTCCCGTCTTCCTCGGAAACTTCAACCTGAATGAGACGCTGAATAAGAAACCAGAGGAAGATGTTTGGGGTGAGATTGTGGATACTGAGCAAGTCAGCTCCGTAAATAACCAGTCCCTTGATCCACAGATGGCTCTCGGAGAAACCACACTCGAGAATTTTCTTGTCGGTGCTGGCGTTATCAACTTGGATGTCCAAGAGAATCCCATCAATCAGGAGCCAACCGCGGCAATTGATCCCATGACGGCGGTTTCGCAGCCAATGGACTGGGTGCAACTTCACATGGCTTCAGTCCAACAGCAGCAGCCATTGGTAGTGCTTAATTCGAATTTCAATGTTTCAAGTTCTGCCTACGAGAACCAAGGTTTTGAAACAGGTTATGCAGAGAACCAAAAATCTCTGCCCATTTCAGCGCCAGCCATATCTGCTACATCACCTGATTCTCAAGGATCTAGCGAAAAGAAGTATAGATACTCAGATGAGGTCATGGATAAGACCGTAGAGAGGAGGCAAAAGAGGATGATCAAGAATCGCGAGTCAGCTGCCAGATCAAGGGCAAGGAAACAGGTTAGCCACGTGATTTGAGCTGATGGTTGTTTGTGACCTATTGAAATCTTCTACTTGCCACCTTCAAAGTTGTGTTCTATCTTCTGAGCTGTATTCCTCCTGTGTTGATGAAGGCCTACACCAACCATTTGGAACATCAAGCTCTTCGCTTGAGGAAAACAAATAACTGGCTCAGGAAACAGAAGGTATAATTTTCGCCATCTTTATTGACAAAATATAAATGACTTCTTGATCTCCTTTGGCATGACATTGTATGAAACGGAATTTAGATTTCCATCCTTTATGCGACAAGAATATTGGCCATTGTTCAATAGTTTCTAAGTCGATCATGGAGTTATTTGGGAAAGGATAGAACGACTACGTTCTTCATGGCATTCTTATCGTGGATCACAGCTTTGTTTACCTATCACTGTTCATCTGTTTTGTCGCATCTGTTTGTCGCTGTCTAGTGGAATCAGCGGAATTGGACCGATTAGATTTATTGAACTGCCCTGTTAGAGTCTGAGATTGTAAGACCCATTAGACTTATGGAGGCTAGGTTCTGCGGTGCCTTTTATTGGGACGTGGTGTAATCCAACTTCAATATAGTAAAAATCTGTTTCCCTCTCGAGAACAGAAGCTGGTTGCTGAACGACATGCATCGTCGCGTGCATCTCTGTTTCTTAGTTTTGCACGTCGTTCGCTGCATTGCTTTCGCTCACAGTAAAAGAATCACTAATTTCCCCTCTGGTCGGGAATTTCCAATCCCTTGGAGGATTTCGGCTTGCTCATCATGGGGCGTTCTGTTGCCTGCATCATGGAAGAACTCAAATGTGTTTTTAATAGATACCACAAGACCGCTAGATTTTCAGTATCATTTTTCCCTTTGTGGACTCTCATTTGGTAAATGTTCATAGATATGCGACTCTTGGGGAGAAAATCAGAATTAGCAAGCACGATAGAATGTAGACACATTTGTATGCCTCCAGTAGAGAGGTTCCTTTTGTGACGTCTTCAATCATTTCTCCATGGAAGAATTTCCGCTCCAAGTCCTAATTGGGCAAAAATCGATGGGTCGTCTCGGAATTTTGGAAGGGTTTCTTTGTGCCATAAGACTCCAATTATGGTCTCTGAAGTAGGTGCTCTGGGTTTCCAGCATGAACTGTGTAAATGTTTCTCTTAGGCCAAGGTAGTTGAGGATTCGACCATCCTTAAGTTGGTCATCAAAAGTCTGTCCGGCTGAAATTCAGTCGTGGTTTGATATCTCGTTGCACTTGCACTCCTTTGAATCTCGTTATTACATACTTGAAAGGATTTCATTTTCCTACTCAAAATCACTGAAAACGTACGTTCTTACTAATTCTGAATTTTTCCTCTTGCGTAGGAACTGGAGCTGCTCTTTTACTCAGATTCGAGCTCCATGCCCAAGTACCAACTGCGGCGCACGAGCTCATCTATTTTCTAATATATATAAAACATAGAATATGCGATTTTTTATTCTTTATTGTTTCGATCTACTTGAGTCATAAGATTGGTTTTCTGGAAACTTCACCCATCAAATTTGGGAAAGAACTCGTCAACCAGTTTTTGCTGCTATCGTGGAAGAAGACATACCAATAATAGCATCACTTTAAAAAAAGACAGAAAAAGTGCTTTTTTCTGGGTCTCAACCTGCTGGCTTTTCATGTTCTTGCTCTTACTCAGAAGCATCTAATGCCCAGAATGGATGTTCAGCTCGGAAAAGACATATAGACGTCTCTGCATGTAGATGAGTGATATATCATGCACATATCAGGCACATTTCCTTCGCCATCAGATCCCAAAAGCAGAAGGTATGTTCTGCACTTTTGGGAACCCCAAGCAGGCATATGCAGCATTAGATACAGTGGCTCCTGAATGAACTCATCACAGCTATCAGGATTCCCAATTCTTAGGCGCAAAGCTTCCTAGGAAGACATTGTGACAACTCCAGTTCTTGAAAGGTCACTGCGAACAACTGCATTTCTCGTTCTATAGTTTGTAGTAGACATTGGCAATCCAGCCACGGGTTCTACAAGTTTTTCCACGGGCAGGTTAACTTAAGTTGGAAAGAGGAAAAGAGGCCCATTCAAATTCCAGGCTCCAGCCCCCCACAAAAGATTCATCGAGTATAGCATGACCGTCCACAATTACAGTTGCTCGTTATCTTAAGAGAATTGGTGGCATAAATACGGATCTGTTACAGACAGAGATCAGACAGACCTGCGCAAAACTATTCAGATTATGATATTCAGCACAAAGTGCCACTGCCTCAATCATCACATTTGTTCCAAACATCACATAAATTCCCAAGGGTTTTGCAGGCTCGCTGCAGAAGGGCATGAACCTTACATAGATCCACTGAATAATGAACATAGCTTGCTTCACAAGGCATTATGCCTTCAGACAAAATGAAGATGGGAAGAATTATCAGGAACATAAGTGAATTTCTTTTTCTTCAATTTAGTCCTTGCTGCAGGGGAATGTACATCTCCGAGGTGTAGTCTAGTTAGTATCTGTCAAGTAGTTACATGATCCGACAGATCACAGAAAGAAACTCTGCAACAAAATTAGTGACTAGAGACAGCCCTTTTGTATTTACATGTCAACACCTAATCCCTATTCACACATATTTACAACAAGTAATGCTCATTCCCTGCATTGAGCAAGTGCTTTTCTTGTATGCCCTTTCCATGACGAACCTCCCACCTGTAAAGAGAAGATTCCAGAACCCTTACAAGAAAGCAGCAAAGCTAGCTCTGACAGAAAAACAAGAGAAACCTGCATAAAACAGCCAAGCAGATGTGTCACATGCTGTAGTAGCTTATAATGATGCAACAAATGACTTTACAATTTACTTGTCTGAGATTTTTATCCTTTTCCACAAGGTTTTCTTTGAATCAATCAACTGATGCATAAAAACGATTGCCAAAAGGTCAGAAGTATACTCACACAGACAGAAGAATCAATGAAGAAACGTAGAAAAGTCACATCTCTATCATTTACAACAAAAGTCAAGATTCTTGTCCTAGAAAGAAAAACTTACCAAGATAAAGGGTTATAGTCAGCAAAGTATCTTTAGTGCATCTTAAGAAACTCTGACTATATAATTCAGGGCCTGAATTGAGACTCAAGAAAATGCAGAATATGACCAAAGTGTATCAATCAACTGAAAAGAAGAAAAAAAAATCCCCAAGTAGAAATCTGTTTTAAAACTCCAACAAATTTTTCTTATAAATAAAAACAAAACAAAATGCCTACTGAGAAGTCATAACACTTAAAACTGGTTCTCTTTCCTTCTAAGTCTTTAAAGGATACTTGTAACACATCTCACATACTTTTCAAAAGGCAAAAGCACAAACCAAAAGCTCAGGCACATGCTTTTAGCTTCTACTTCTGGGATTTACTTATTGGCTTTTCACTAGGTTCCAGTGTCAACAGCTTCAAGTTCAATTCAAAGCAAAAGCCAGGACTAGAAGACAGCGCAAAAAGCCCTCTTAAACAGGCCAAAAGTTCTGCATAAATTTCTGCACAAGTGGAACCTTAGCATTGATACTGCATAAATACAAGGGCCACTGAGAGTGCTGATCACTGTAACTCAACAACATCATGGAATAAGCAAAGAAGTTGACCAAGGCTAAACTTGTGGGAATTCACAGAGGCCAAAGCTCCTGCCTGCTTCCACTTTGCCAGGCATGATTGAAAGAATGATAGGTTCCTTTCTACATCTTTTAAGTAACTGGCAAATAAAGTGCACTAGTGTGGTAACTTACATAAGGTAGGAAGGTTGTTCGGTTGCCAAATCATTTCTTTGTGGCATCAATAAACATCGCTCGGGTCCAATGCTCAACATCCTCATTGTGTGATGGTGGCGGAGGAAAAGTAGGATGTTCCACTAAATCCCATCCATCAATAAGAGACTCATTCTTTCCCATATCCGACAAATCAGTAGCATAAAGAAAGCTGGCAGTTGAATTAGGAGGATTGGCATCACCAATGTTTTTCTGCAAGGCACGGCAAGCTCGTCAAAACCAGCGAAGGGGTAAACCAACCAAGATTATGCAAAAGGAATCTCATCTTTGGAAGCTGTCCTCTGAACATAAAAGAAAAGAGAAGACATATTGGTAATATCAGTTCTAATCACATAACCATGAATTTATATGATAATCTCATACTAATTCACCAAAAAAAGGGTCAAATGATATCTTAACAACAGTTGTAATAGATAGAATATAACTCTACCATAGAAATCAATTGCATTGCATATCATGGCACACAATTCACATTCACAGTCTCTATCTTTTTGCATATGACATCACCACTCCCTTTGGCAACATCCACTAATTCGGAAGGGGGAAAGTATAGAGAAAAGACAGTTCTTTTCTATTCTGTTAGTATTAGATTAGTATTAGTTTGTGACACCAATAGCGAAAAATAGATTTAGTGATCACAATTGCCCACCATCTTAATGTAGCCAAGAGAAGAGGGGAAGTGACGGTGTAATTAGCAAACCTGTCCCACATAGCACAATGAAAGCAATCTAAGTACCAAATCTCAAAATCATTTTAAGATATGCCAGTTTTAATTCTATGTAAGCAAAGGTCAAGTGCAAAAGGATCAAATTTCAGAATACAAGTCAGCTAAAAGTACTCAAATAATATAAGGAACTACATCAATATGAATCAACTGTGAAAATCTAAATACATTCTCACTCATACCACAATAGGAAGCGTATGTGCACTTTCCAGTAAAGTGCTTGATGTGATAGCTGAGTTCACGTTCCACACGGACTTATTTAACTGTTGAACTTGCTTACTTGATCTGCAAATCAATGGAGATATAAAAGTGAGACACAGAATGCAAAGAAAATGTGGCATATTAGCAAAAACTAGTACTGAGTTTGCATAATGGCCAATATGCAGAATGCTGCATTTACAGAATAACATATAAATAATGTCACCTGACCTCAAAGTCATGAAGTCCTCTAGGTTCTGGCACAAACTCCAAGTTACAAGTCAACTTTAAAAGGAAAGCTTTAAAGTTCCTGACAAACATATCTACTTCTCATCTTTTTGAACTAATATACCTCCTATCATCATCATCTCATCCTGTTCAACATGGTTATTACTGAAGAAACAAGTGATCTAACTCTGGCATATCCATACAAGTACACACCCAGAAAGGTGACAAACTAACTCAAAGTCAGACTGAAAACCCACTTTCTACTTTCTTCATTGCGCTAAAAGGCAATGAAAGTGTGTACCTTGAACAAGCCATCTTCAGAGAAATTACAGAGCGAACTTCCTTCGAAGAAGAGAGTATGCTCAATAATCTAGCAAATGCCTCAAAAGTAGACGCCTCAGAAGGGACATCTAAACAGAGAGAATTGAAGCAATATGTTGTGATGCATGCCACACTTTTCTTCAAAAGGGATATTCCTCTCTGCAAATCCTTGTGTGTTTCGACAGAATGAGGAGAAGCAGAAGAATAACTAAAACTGCTACTTCTACAAGAATCAAGCTGGGCCTTTCTCTCTGACTCCATTGAAGCAACACCAAAATTACTTGAGCTTCTGTCTGACCACGAATTTTCTCCACTAGTGGAGCAATAGTTTTGGCGTGGTATGAAAAGGGGATATTCATTGCTGCAAGGCACACAAAAATTTCAGACAAGCAAGCTTGAGCACCCAAGTTGTCGAATGTCATTGCACAAGAATCTACCTTCGAGAAGATGGACGAGCATCCCAATAAGAATCTCGTTGCCAAATTCGAGAGCAAGAACCCTATTATACAAAGGGGAAAAATATCAGTCAATCAACATAAAGAGTTTATTCTTAATTAAGAGACGTAGAATCATCCTTTTTTTTAATAAGATGTGAGTGAAAATGTTTGGAACATTTAATAATGAAATATAGTATTGCACTATTAAAGAAAAACAACTCCAATTTCCATTCCAAGTCAAGACATATAGCCTCATGAGATCCAGGGGTGGAAGAAACCCTAAATTTGATATTAAATCAACATTGCAACAAAAGGGACAAATATCAATCAATCAACAAAGAGAGTCTATTCTTAATTAAGAGACATAGTCATCTATTTTTTAATAAGATATCAGTGAAAATTTTTTGGAATGGTTCATGACGGAATATAGTATTGCACTATTAAAGAAACACAACTCCAATTTCCATTTCAAGTTGAGACATATAGTATCATGAGATCCAGGGGTGGAAGAAACCCTAAAATTGATATTATATCAACATTATGTGAAACAAAGGAAAGCCCACAAATACAGCTAATTCTCAAAAGAGAATACAGGCGTTGCAACAATAAAGCAAAGGTAAGTAATATAGTTAGCATATTTATTCAAGCCTTCACAAAAGTAATGCTGATGCATATCTTCACAAATGAATTGAAAAGATTAACAAGTATTACTTTTGAATCACAGCTGCCTTTCAGTTCAAGGGTGAGAGTCCAACTGATAGGTTACCATCAGAAAGAACAGCAAGCACTTTTTAATGTTCTCATTTCCTGTCTATTTACATGCCTGTGTTTGGTTGGGAGTCCAAATTCATTTTGAATCACATTCAAGGATCTTGTATATAGGAAAACTATTTACTGTAGGCCAAATGCTGAAAGGAACAAACCAAAACAAAGATGTTGAGAGAATCACAGATAAAACTCAGTGGAAAAGTTCATGTTGTTCAAATTATAAAATTGTCCTCACCGCAAATCCTGAGTTGTGAAGTGCTGGTGCAGCCAAGATCTGAACAACAATATTAAGAAGTAGAACCATGTATCTGTTATGCAACAAAGTAATTAGAATGTTAATTTAGAGAAACTCACATTGTTGAGAAACATGACACTATCAAGAAAGGACTGCACTAATCATTGAAAACCAAAAGACAAACTATGCCTGAAAGAGGGTAAAAGTAAAAGGTTAACTAGAACAGGAGAATCTCTGCAAGTTTTTTGCCATATCCATAAATTACCCCAATGAAGCACCAAGCTCCTCTGAAGGAACAGAGTGGGGATCAAGTCCTCTAGGTAAACGTGCATTGCAAATTTGATCAAATCGACCAATGGATCCATCTTTCCTTTCCCCATCCACAGTCACCTGAGGCATAAATTATATGAACCAATCTATTAAGATAATAGTTATGCAACAAAGGATAACTATCAAGTGTTTCACAATGATTTTCGCCAGGAATACACTTATTACAACAATTACACTGGCAATGATATGAACCACAAAATGAAATCTATATAGCTCCTTTCCGACAAAACTTAGGCAACGAGTAGCACACTTCCTAAGAAAATCTTTGAAAGTATTAACCAAAAGTTATTGTTTGTGCACATTAACAGTCGGATGCAGAAAGGCAAACATGCTAAGCCCAAGATTAGATGTTTAGCTGATGCCATTTTTAATTCAAAGTCAGATGAAGCTCCATGAGAAGCAATCTTCAGGATCATCTACTATAAGCAATGACAAACTCAAAATCTTTAGAGCTCAGAGAGAAAAGCCAAACGCTCTAACTAGAAACAGCTATCCAGCAATGTTCTTTTCAGGTACGACCACTATTCCAGTCCATGTTCTGTGATGCAGCTTTGCCTAACAGTCCCCCCAACTGAGAGTGATTGTTGTGCATGTGGCTTCAGTTGGTGAATTCTCAAGTCTTAAAATTTTTATGCCATCATTTCTCTCATTCAAAGACACCGTGATGCAATAATTTCATACACAAACTCTCTTTATCAAAGATATACATAACATTTCACTAGTTGTTACTCAACCTTTTCACTTGAGAGATGGAAAAGGGCCTTCGTAGAGCATAACAAGACTATGGTGCATTATCAATACTCGCAGTTTCTAATTACTCATTAGCAAGCAATTACTATTTAAGATCTTACTCGACGTTGGGGGAACAATTTGCATATCTGTTTTATGACCACAGACTGTTTGTGAAGGCGCTCTGAGGTAATAGCCATCTGCAAATAAGAAGACAAAATATGTTAAAACACCAAAGCTTAAACAGCTCAGAAAGCATCCCAGGAATGTAGATCAAGGATTCCATATCAAGGCTGAAAACTCTAGTCTAGAGTTACATGGCTGCCTATGCTAATCCAAAAAATAAATCTATAATGTCCACCAAACATTTATAAACAATGGCTGAAAACTCTACTCCAGAGTTACACGGCCGCCTATGCTAATCCAAAAAATAAATCTATAATGTCCATCAAACATTTATAAACAATCTCCAATAGCATAAGAGCTTATCTGTGCATAGACAAGGGTGTCGAAAAGAACTAGTGTATGCATGATGTCAAAGACTAAAAGATCAATCAACTACAGGAAGCTGAGAATAGAAAGCTGAAAGATGCCAAAGGAGTCACCACGCATTTAGTATGTCATGGGGAACAGTGAAAGTAAAATTTAGATAGAAATTATCAAAATAACCCCACTCCAAGAGAGCAATTAAATATATATCACAAAGTATCTAAAATAAAAGGTAGCTGCATTGATTCCTCACAAGTCCCAAGGTCTGTGTGCTTATAAGGTTAGGATAGAGCTTCTCCAGTTGTTCCACACGATTCCTATCCAACTGCATAGAAAAGCCAAAAGTTGACCATCTTATGGTGCAACAGAAACACAATTTGCTTGATACTGAACGTGACAAAGAATGCTCCCAAAGTAAATCTGAGAATGAAAATATAAAATTAGGAAAATTGGTTGCACCTTGGATAGTGCAGAATCCAGCATTCCATACTTTGCCTTCAAATCGTTTGACAGTCTCTCGACCTTAGCCTTCCCTGCAAGTCATCCTTTAGTCTCACATCTTAAAAAGATTATAGAGCCAAATCTAATACACTGCACTCAAAAATACCTTGAATGAGTTGTTCTTTCTTGCGATAAAACTTTTCCCTCAATTTTTGAAGCTTCTCATCCTGTGTCGCTCTCCAATTATATTGATCATCCGCCTTGCCCTGATGAACAGAACAAAACTTCAGATTGACTATAAAAGCCATGTGATCTTACAAGTACCGAGCTGTCACCAGCATTACCACAAGTGGAAAGAACGCTAATCACACAAATATGACATAGAAGAGTATGATGGGTCCCATCTCCACTGTGTACTTTATAAGTTGTGAAGGCAACCTTCAAAGGGTGACTACATCCCTGATGAACCGTTTGAATTGGAGTACACGTGCCAACAGACAATTCATCTGCTGTTACCAATAATTATCAATAAACGGCAATGATCTCAAAGTGCCCCAGCCTGTTACATATAGATGGCTAACCAGCCAGTAAGATTAACAACGTTTTATCAACCTCAACTTAACAAGTGCCATGAGGGCCTGTGACAGGCAAGAACAACACAGTGTTTACATAACCATTCTTATTCGGCACTCTATCAGCACCACTGACAGATACAAAGCATGCTACGAGTGTCAAGAATGCCATTTTAGAAAAGGGTAGCAGAGAACAGTAAAAGAAAAATCAAAATTCTAGATAGCTTAGGACTCAGGAATCAAAGGGTTCGTGACAAGACCATTCTACTTAAATAGCTGAATCAGCATCAATTAAAGAAACAGAAAAGAGGGGAAACAAAAATCCGAGCCCTCGCTCCTACTTGCTTTATTCCTTTTGGTTTCCCGGAAGCACACACGAATGAACAAGAGAATGCAGTTGCTTCATACAGCAAAAATCAAACCTTTGCCACAAGCACTTCGCTCAATCTCGAATATAGCGCGTCCCGGCGGCTTTTGAGCACTTTCAGATCATTGCTGTACTCGTTCAGCCTGCGCGCAAAAGACAAAGCACTCCATGAAATTGCACACCCAGCGAATTCGCAGCTAGATAACCAGCCATCGGCGGCGAAATTCAGGCCCTAAAACCGAGAGAATTCCAAAACGAGAACCCTATCTAAACACTTCGACACGTTCCACGAACACGAAATCGCCGTCCACGAACGGGGATCCGAGATACCTGTAGTTGACGCACGCCGTGCAGATGGAAGCGAGATTCAGGTTCTCGCAGATGGCGCAGGTGCTGGGCCTTCGGGTCATCGTCGCAAGCGGCGGCGGCCGACGGCGACGGGATCGCGCTCGAAGAACCGCCCCGAAAACCCGGACCCGAACCCGACGGAGCCCCGCCGGAAGCAGCCGCCGGAGGAGCGTCTGTCCCCCCAGGATCGAGGAGGCGATTCACGGAACGGAGCCCGATCGCGGCGGAGCTCGATCGGTTTCGAAAACGCAGTCGAGGAAGCAGAGATGATCCGCAGCACTTGCGAAGCTTCGATCGTCGAACATCGGACGATCGCGGGCGACGCTTTTCTGCCTTTGCTTATGTGATCTTATTTGATTGCTTTCGCGTTGGTTTATCGCTCTTTTTATAGTCTCTCAACCCGCCCCAGTAAAACGTGCAACGTGTAAGTAAACTTTTAATTCATTCGACTAGTAAAATTTTAGTTCATAAAGTATATAAAATTAACTTATTAAATATGCTCTCGAATTTGAATTAAATAAAAAAAATAACATTGAAACCCACCGGTTGGTAGTTACGTTAGTTGAAAATCCCTCCTTCATCGCTGAGATCAAAAATTCGAAACCCGCAATTTCTAACTTTATAAGTGGGAGCCATGAGACCTCGAAAGGGGACCCGACAAATTATCGATTACCAAAAAAAAAAAAAGCATAATATTGAATATTTATCAAAAATTTAGGGTATTATTGAACAAATGAAAAGTTTGGGAATAACATTACATGGTAGATTAAAATTCAAGATCGCATTGAACAAATTACAAATTCATAGACAACATTATATGTTGAGCCAAATTTATGAGTCATTTGTGTAATTATTGCTTTGTAAAACGACTCCAAAAATGTCAAACTACAAATTCACAACTCAATTGAGTTGGATCGGATTAGGCAAATTTTAGGATGCCCTAATCTTTTATATGGATTTCAATTTATGTATTGACTTTGACAAGTTATAATAGGTTTTTTATATGATTTTTTATCAAACTCAGTCGATCTATAAAATAGTTACTAACATACAAGATATAATCAAATATTACTTCTGTGTATGTACAAATGTTATTTCTTACGTGTATATATTAATAATAGATTAAAAAATTCTAATCTTGTAAATTTTGTTATTTGCAAAATCATAATGTACCTAGCATATTGAGTAATGGATTTTCTTATGTGGTCAATTTTTTTTCGTAGGATACATACTAAATCAAACTTATTTTATTATATAGATATAGGGTGAGACTATATCCTTATGATGATAAATAAAATTAATCTGAATGAAAAATGTTATGATTTGAAATGATGTATCTAAATTCGATTTTTTAGATTTAATCAATTGCTTGGTCCCCTTTATTGAGTTTGTAGAAATTCAAGAAAAAGTTTTATGCAATTGAGTTGTAGTGAAATTCAAGAGTCAAGATTTTATGATAATCATATAATCATCGGTAACTTTTTCCATGCATGGTCAATAAGTTTTCACGAGGGATAATGTCACCATTAATCGCTGCATTTTTGAATTTATTCAATATCATCCCAATACAAAAAAAAATATCATCCCAATACCTTTTCTAAACAGACGTGAAAAAGGGGCATTTTGGTCAATTGAGGCAGATCGTCGGGGGCATTTCCTGCCGTGGAAATAGCAATTCGGGAAGTCGCGGCCTGAACTTGCAGTGAAGGCTGAAGACGGAGGAGGAGAGAAGAAGAAGAAGAAGAAGAAGACGACGAAGAAGAAGAGCAGAAGGAGGAGGAGGATCGCCGCGAACCGCATTGCGCCCTCCTCGTCGGACGTCTGAGCGGGGCTCCAGAAGAGAAAGCGAGAGAAAAATCCAGGAAATGGCCGCGGAAGACGGCGTCCCGTTGGACGACAAGGCGAAGAGGACGAGGGATCTGCTGTCCAGCTTCTACTCCCCGGATCCTTCCGCCGCCTCCGACGCCGCTTCCAAATCCGCCTCCCTCGACGCCATCAACACCACCTCCTTCGACGCCGATCAGTACATGAATCTCCTGGTACCTCTCTTTCTCTCTCTTTCCCCCTCTTTCCCGGTCCGATTCGCATCCCGCGGTCCTTTGCGATGATCTCGGTGCGAGGAGAGTCTTAACTTTAGGCCGAGCCTGTCGCCGAATCGCTCGGTTCGGTTCGGCACGGCGGTGATCGAGGCACCTTGTTCGGCGTTCGCTGAGTTGTGTTGACGTCGTGATCTGCGGTGTCAGTAGTTCTTTCTCCTTAAAGATCTTTAGGCTTGGCTATCTATTATCAGTGTTTAGTGGAGATGCGTGTAAATTCCAATTTGGATAAAATTGCAATGACTGAATTTGATGGAGAGGGAGGGCTTAAGCGATGCGTACGATAGGAGTGAGTAAGGTGGCTGTTCTCATGATTAGTATGCGGAGAATCTCGCGGGTGTTAATTGGCGACCGTTGTGAATCATGCAGGTCCACAAGTCAAATTTAGAGGGGCTGCTCAAAAGGCATGTGGAAATGGCAGCCGAGATAAAAAATCTGGATACTGACCTCCAGATGTTGGTCTATGAAAATTACAATAAGTTCATCAGTGCTACTGATACGATCAAGAGGTAAAGCGGGCATCGGATCTTTCAAGTTTTAGAGAGCTTCGTCGTGTTCTTGATTGTAATCATGTCATTTTTAACATCTAGGCAGTCTTTATGGCACGAATGATTGTTTGCTGTGTTTCTGTTGGGTACTAGTTAGCTTTCTGTAGGTATTTTCATTACTTACTAAAGGTGAACCGTGTTTTTTTTTTCCTGACAGAATGAAGAGCAACATTGTTGGCATGGAAACAAATATGGACCAGCTCCTTGAAAAGGTATTTGGAATCTCTCCCCCTCTTGCATATGCATGCACACTTGTTTGCGTGTGTGTGTGGATGCACAGGTGCCTTCTTGTGCACTGATGACTCCTCAACTTTAGACCAGGACTGATTGACTACCCAAACTATGGCAGATAATGTCGGTTCAATCCAGAAGTGATGGTGTCAACACCTCACTTTTCGAAAAGAGAGAGCACGTTGAGAAATTACATCGCACACGCAATCTACTACGGAAGGTTCAGGTATGTGATCCATTATATATATGATCCTGCTTTTTTAATGTTCTTTTTATTTGGATCGAATTTGGCATGAAGTCCTCCAAACCTTGGTCCATTGTACCCTCACAAGGAAAGGATTTGATGGTTAGTAGAATATCTGATTGGGAATTGTTGCATTTCTAGCCTCTAAGTCATATTTGAACAGGCAGCTCTGGTGTTGACTCTGAGTGTTTTGTAGTAAGACGTGCTAGTTGGTCTAGCCTTTTGTTATTGATGTGACTAGTCCTCATCTTTTATGTTATTACCATAATAGTCTCTTGACATATTGTAGGGATATTACGCATAGAAAGAACTTAATTGTACTTACTAAAGTAATGGTGGATGGTATCTGATATTCAGTACTTCTTGTAAGATCTGTTTTTGATCTTGTATGAGTTAAACAATTTCATCTTCCATGGACAGAACAGTTCATATATGATCTGCCAGCTAGACTTAACAAGTGCATCAAATCCAAAGCTTATTCTGATGCAGTCAAGTTTTATACTGGAGCAATGCCAATTTTCAAGGTCAATTCTTGTCAAACACTCCTGTAGTCTTCTGTGTGCTCCCTTCCTCTTTATCTGTCAAAACAAACCGCAGTAGATTGCCAATGAGACAAAGGAAAAGCTCTATTGCTGAAGTGTTCCTTACTTTTCAAATTCTCTTTAGGCATATGGGGACTCATCGTTCCAAGATTGTAAAAGGGCTTCTGAAGAAGCAATGGCGACAGTCATAAAGAACTTACAGGTATATTTTCTTTTGAATGATGGTAATTCTCTTTCTAATATCCAAAACCTGATCAAACGTCTAGACTGTCGATGTTTAATAGGTTTTGGTCTCTATCTTTCTGTTTTGGCTTAGTGATATTGGCTTTACGTCGCTTAGTGAAATCTCATAACAGAAGATGAAAGAATGCAGAACCAACCTCTGATGATTTCTTGTAATAGTTATTGTTCAACTAATTTACTCAAGTTAGAGCTCAAGCTTTCAGTTTTGTGTTTCTGTAATTTCCTATGCCATATTGGAGGATGAGTGTTGATTGCAGTTATGTTACCTGCAATTTCCTATCCCTTATTGGAGGACTAGCATTGATGCAGTTGTGGTACCCATGATACTTTCCGTCGAAGGATTGGGGGGTTTTCTATCTGTGTCTGAACTATTTAAGTTTGGTTTGGCTGCATGGATCTCTTATAGGTTTTTTTTCTTAAGATTATTAGTGGATCTTGCATGTTCATCTTGCCAAAATATTTGGCTTGGGAAATGAGGTAGAAAAAGATCCAGCCAGGCTAAAAATTGAAATATCTTCTTTTTTGCACTATCTGTTTGCCCGATATTTTCCAAAAATAAATTAGTCCATCTGTTTATGAACTGTGGCCTTATGTGGGAACAGTCATGCTAGTGGGGTTGTTCCTGCACCAGTAGGAAGTGTCAAGTCCAATAATACTTTATAAGTCAACTTTGTCGTGTGCCCTCGGTGTCCTTTTTAAATCAGCCCTTGAGAATGAGATAGTATTAACCCTGCGCCATGTCATGCCAAAAGGAACTATTAGTGTCAAAGTACATTGTTTATACCTTAATCTGGACAAAAGACAGCAGTTGCACTTTGTGCATCTGGTAGAAATCATAGATTTACAGAGGGAGTTGTTCTGAAGCTTCACTTTTACCAACTGCAATTGGTTAACGAATCATAAACTAGTAAGTTACGATAACTAAATTTTAGGCTGAGTAATGTGTCCACTATCCCCTTTGTTTTGTTTTTGTTAATTAAATATGTATAACACGCATTCTTCCTCTTGTTTTTTCCTTCTCTTTTGCAAAACTTTTCAGGGAAAGCTGTTCTCTGATTCAGAATCCATTCAAGCACGAGCTGAGGCGGCAATGCTGCTCAAGCAGTTAGATTTCCCGGTCTGTACTGCTCCATGACTTTACTTTTTTTTAGCCTAGTAGATGAGTTTGTTCTTGTTATCTCTTATCAAGTTACCATTGGTTATTGCAAACTCCTGGAGTTTTGTCCCTTTTTATCTAGGTATTTGATGCTTGGATTTTTCTGAGTTCATAATAAAATAATATGAGTACTATGATTTGTGCATTATCACCTATATCTATGATTGATCGCTTGGTGTTAGCAGGTAGAAAGTTTGAAGGCAAAGCTACTTGAGAAGTTGGAACTGTCTCTTATGGACCTTAATCTCAAGGCTGAAGAAACAGACAAATCTTCAATGGATCCAAATGACAATTCAAAAGAAGGAAGCTTATCTGAGTCACTCTCCCTCGCCTCTCATGAGGTAAAAACTGAATATGCTGCCATCTGGCAATTTAATGGAAAGGAATTGAAAGATTGTAATTCCAGATATAGTGAAAGCTGATAACTCTCACTCTGAGCTATCAGCTTAATCTCCCTGATTTTGATGCTGACATAATAAAGCATGCTTCTTATCGTTATGATGTAGGAGTTCTTCAGGCTTGGCAAATTTTATAAGCGTCTTGAGAAGATACATGACTTTGATCTTTGTGAACAAATGAATTATCTCTATAATTTGGCGCGAGCTTATCTATTTCCATTCTGCACAAGCTATAAAGTGATCATAGGGATAGCTTTTGATTAACGCCTTCAACAAAAAAATCCAGGATAACCTCCAAATTAAGCAGTATTTCCTATTTTCATATTTTCCACGATTTCTGATTAGCTTCGGATGTTCTTCTATTACATCGGAAATTAGATGCCTCTTTTTCAGTGTTATGTGTGAGATTTGTTGATCTGACCAGTGGAAGTCTAGTATCCCAATTCTTGCTGATTACTTGCTTACAGATTTAAGTTGTGCATTGATCATTCAGAAGATTGGTAGGTAATGAACCCAGTTCAACCATGGCTGCAAGTGCAACCAATCATTAGAAGACAATCACATGTCTTTTTTTATTTATTTTGCTGATTAGTAAGAGTATTCATAGAAGTGGCACTAAGGCAGCTCCTGTTTAGCCTCCTTTCTATTAGAAAATGACTACATAAATAATTTATTTTATCTATAAGAAAAAGAATTACTCAAAAAATTTTCAAGGCAATAACAACCCCTTTAATAACAAAATATCAAATTCTATCAAGCCCAAAAAAAAAAAACCCAAAGCCCAGTTAAAACACCAAAATGTTTGCATTGAACCCTGTAGGATGAAACCATCCATTCTTAGATTTACCAATTCATTACTTCTAAAATCCTTCTCTGCATTCACCCTCCCGATATGAAGTTCTGCATGTTCTCACGCCGTCTTTTGTCTTTTAAATCAAACGCTTGTACTCCCTCTCAAAGAAAACAAAATTTAAGGTAATTTTTTCCTCGGATACAAAATGTGACACTGACGAAAACCTTTTACTAGTTTTACTTGTTAACATTTGTTCCTTCAACCTCTAAGGAAAACTAAAGCTGGTTATTAATAGCATTGTTTTAGTTCTCTGTCGCGTCATCTAACTGGAATTGACACGTAAACAGTTGCGATGAGGTTATGATAGAGAAGCATTTGTTCCCCTACACTGTAGATGCATATGACTTGCATCTCCTTTAAAAAAAAAAAACAATTTATTATCTTTAAACTGCATGCCTTTTAACTTGTGAAGTAGGCTTCTGTTCGGGAGTTTGTGGAGGCTGTCCGTGCTTATCGGGTCATATTTCCTGATTCAGAAAAGCAGCTTATTTCCCTTTCACGGGACTTAGTTATTAAGTAAGTGTATTATCATGCATGTCTACTGTTCTTTCAGCTAATAAACTCCTTTTGTTGACATATACTTCACACATTGTTTAAGCAGACTTTCTTTGTTTATATAGGCACTTTGAGACAATGGAGCAGTATCTTCAGAAACGAATCTCTTCAACTGATCTTATTACCATCCTTAGTGAGTACACCCTGTTACATTTTTTTTCTAGGGAAGCTCATCCCTACAGTTTTCTAAATAAGCTTTTGACTAGGATACTGGTTGCTTTCTGGGGATTTATTTGCTTTTGTTCCCAGTAATCTAAGTTTTACTCTTCTTTAGCTCTTTCACAATAAATCAAAATGTAATCTTGATCGTGGGGACATATTTATGATGTGTACCTAATAGGCTAGGAATGACTCTTTTTCTCCAAGAATATTTGTTCTCATTTTCTCCTCACTCAGTTGTCCAAATAAATTATTCAATGCAAAGTTGGAGTTGTTACCTTGAACATGCTTGTTAGTATTATTTTTTACTTCTATTCTAGTCAAATTAGGGTATTGCGCTTGAACTTTCCTTAGTACTTAATAAAGGCATTATTGGTTCCCTCCCTCCTAGCATCTTGAAAATATGGGAAATTACGCAAATGGTCCATGAACTTTGGTCTAGTGTGCAATGCCGTCCTTGAATTTTTAATTTGTTTAATGTGATCTCTAAACTTTAGCCCAACATGCAATATCGTCCTTGAACTTTTAATTTGGTCAATGCGGTACTTGCACTATTGGTAAATTCTCAATTTACTCTGAAGACTATGTGAAAAATATGCAAACTAAAGGACTTTACGGAACAATTAGCAATAGTTCAGGGACCATATAGAATAAATTAGAAGTCTAGGGACAACATTGCGCATTGGGCCAAAGTTTAGGGACGATATTGCACAAATTAAAAGTCCAGGAACGATATTGCACGTTGGACTATAGTTTAGGGACTATTTGTGTTATTACCCCTAAGAAATTAAAAGGTATAGAAAGGAAAACAGAAGGAAGAGATCTGTAGACATGGAGCTCTACGTAGCCAGGAAGTTATAAATGTCAAGAGATTTTAGGGCTTGCTTTGCTTTGCCAATCCTTCCAGATGACTGTCAGATGTCTGATGAGCTTCTCTTGTGGGCAAAAGATGCTTAATGAATTTCAATCCTCATTTAATCTGAAATATTGGGGACCATCTTCTTCATGGTGTTCTTCTCTTTTAAATGATTATTACACAATATTCTCCATGATCTGGGTAAAGTAATCAAGTCAAATAGATTATTGGAATTTTGGAAGCATCAAGTTTTGGTAAAAGTTCTTGTATGTTTTGGTTTGGTAGTCATATAGTTGGCTTTCCCTATAGCAATGCCAAGAACACAATGCCCGTGGCATGGAGCTGACTGTTCTTTGTATCGTTAGTGATAAGTGATGCTTGGTGTCTTATCAATCACTGTATTGTTTGATAAGATCACGTTTGAATTACATTTAAAAGTGGACTTCCTCCGGCATTGGTTTATGCATTCAGGATTTCAAGTTTTCATAATAGGGTATCTTATTACCTTGCCATGTCAATTGAGCAATGCTTAACTAAATCCCTATCTTATACAGAAACAATATGGACGGATGTCACTCTGATGGATGAGGTTCTAAAGGAAGCTGCTCTACCTGAGTTCTCACTGGAGGTTAATTAGAAATCTTTACGCCATTGTTTCTTCATATTAGAATTCTTTAAGCAATTGATAAAGTGATGACTTCCTTAATGGGCCTCCTTGTTTGAGTGAATTAGTAGCTCTCTGCTGTGCTGACCTCTTCTATTTCTTCTCAGGCTGCCCAGGTTGCTGTCAAGAAGTATGTGGCTGGAAAATTTTCTTACCTTCGACAAGATATCTCAGGTTAATTCCCTATCCATATTTTCATGGGGATCATTTAACTTGAAAGGAGATTTTAACCGATGATGATTTTACGCATTCTGTAAGTGTAATTCTTTGAAAGTATTGCGGGACATTATTATCTTGCCATTGGTGTACTTGTGGATATAATTGAATATATGGCGTTTTACTACATTAATTGATGTGCCACTTCATCTGTATATCGCTTAACTGCATACCGGAATAACTTTTGTTATTTATTTTTTTGACAACTGCTAATTGATCTCGTATGACTGTGAACTGGCAGATGACCTCCTTAGGCGAAACGAGAACTCTGAAAGTTATTACTTGCAGATTGCCTTGGAAGCTGGCAAAAAGAGTGTTCTTCAAGGCAGCATGGATGTTTTACAGGTGAGTGATGCATGCCATGACAGTTTTGCTGACCTAAGCATGGAGTAGTTAGTCTGTTAATTTTATCTTGTATGTCTTTTTTATTTTAGGTTCACATCAATCCTCCACGTTTGCATTATGCACTAGAAAAGTATCTCAAGCTAATAGTCCCTGTAGTGGCCTCACTCTTCTTTGCTCCTATGTCAGCAAGTTCCTATTTGGAGTGTGAGCATTTATGCAGTGCTTAAATCTTCGCATTGTTTAGCAGTATTTTGTTCAGCTACTGGCTAATATGGCCTTTCTTAAACTTAGACTCTGAATTTTGGTAACGAATCTTTCTGACTATTATTCAGTATATTTACCTTAGGACTTCCGGCAACTTTTGGAAGACAACTTGGGGTTACTAGTTAAACTGAGAGACTTTATTGTGGATTGGGTTCAAGAAGGATTCCAAGATTTCTTTAGAACACTGGATGATCACTTTAACTCGCTTTCTGGGAAGAAGAATCTTGTGAATAAAGAGCAAAATATGATGGAGGTGACACAAAGTGATAAAGGTCTCATGGGCATTGTCCTCGTGCTGTCTCAAATCTCTGTTTTCATTGAGCAGAGTGCAATCCCGAGAATCACCGAGGCAAGGAGTTTAATATCATTAGCTGTCAAGTTTCTTATTTATGATTAATGGTCTCTGTAATGCTTTTTATCTTGTATCATTGGGGCATGCTTTGGAGTTTTTACCCTCTTTTCTACTTGCCAGGAAATCGCTGCTTCTTTTTCTGGTGGTGGTGTTCGAGGATATGAATATGGACCTGCTTTTGTTCCAGGAGAAATTTGTCGCAGATTTCGATCAGCTGGCGAAAAGTTTCTGCACCTTGTATGGTTTGAATTTTATCACTTGAGAATCCATATATACAAGTTGGAACTTTCATTTATGACAAACTAGTGATAAATCTGACCACATCTGCATGGGTTGGAAATAGTACCATGTTGAAGCATTGATCAGTTAGACCGGATGATTCCTTTTTATGGATGGTCATTTAAATCCTGACATGCTTTCGTCAATGTGGCCTTTAGGGCAGCAAAATCAGCACATTGACTCACAAGTTTTCAATTCAATAAACAGGACGTGTCTTCAAGCTTCACCTTTTCATAGCATTAGTGCCAACTGTGATTGTACTTTGGTGGGGGATCCTCCAATTCAATAAACAGGATGTCTCTTCAATTCTATAAACAAGATGTGTCTCTGAACTCAACATTGCAAGTTTGGCCATGATGTTTTTTGTTTTTCAAGGGGCGAGGTTTGGAAAACTTTCCAATTTTAGAATCTGCAGATGTTTTATGATGCTTCAGCTAGAAGTGATGCGAGAAGTTGTTCTTGGACTTTCTTATCTTTTAGTTAAGAACATTGGGTTCATCTAAACTTATTCTTGCGGGTTTTTCTATTACTAAGACCAGTCAACTACCTAGAGGAATTAGTCCTCTCTCATGAATATTCGTACTGATCAGTATAGCCAAATTTCATCTGTTCTAGTATTTAGGAATTTGAAAGGAAGTTGATATTGTATCTCTTTTTCACAGTATATAAAAATGAGTACACAGAGGATCTCTGTCATCCTGAGAAAGAGGTTTACTACACCAAATTGGGTCAAGGTCAGTATTGATATAGTTTCATCGACTGAGATGCATTTATTTTGCATTGACAGTATGTTTCACTATTTTCTTTTCTGACAGCATAAGGAGCCTAGAGAGGTTCATATGTTCGTTGATTTACTATTGCAAGAGGTTGGCACTTTTCTTTTCTTTGTTTCTATTTTTAAAATATTGCAATATCCAAAAGAGAAGGAAGCTATGTCTTCAAATATGCTACTGCTACATTCTTAATGGTTGATCTCCAATTGGATAAATATGAATTCTTCTCTCCTTTGGTTGACATTGAGGTAATTTTATCTGTCATAGTTGGAAGCAGTAGGGTCCGAAGTGAAGCAGATATTACCCCAAGGGCTCCAACGGAAGCATCGTCGTTCTGAAAGCAATGGAAGCACTACATCTTCACGTAGTAATCCATTACGAGATGACAAAATGGGTCGATCTAATACCAATAGGGCCAGGAGCCAGCTTTTGGAAACACATCTGGCAAAATTGTTCAAGCAGAAAGTGGAAATTTTCACTAAAGTTGAATACACACAGGTCTAGTTCCCTTTCTGCTAAGGAAAAAGTGGTTGTAAACAGTCTCGTCATCACATGATCTGAATCGATATCTCTATTTCAGGAGTCAGTCATCAATACAATCATAAAATTGTCCCTGAAAAGTCTACAAGAATTTGTTCGACTTCAAACTTTCAATAGGAGTGGATTTCAGCAAATTCAACTGGATATTCAGTTTCTAAGGGCTCCTTTAAAGGAAAGTGCCGAGGATGAAGCAGCCATCGACTTCTTGCTAGATGAGGTAATTTATTATATAGTGTAAGATTGAGCATATCTGTTATGGAGATCAATTTGGGTTGTACTGCAGTTCGGTGTCAGCTTTCATATCCCCCTGTTCTTGAAAAACCTACAATTCTAATTTAGCAAAAAATTTGTGAGAAAGAATTCACACACAAGGGCATCAACCCTCCCTCCAGCGTCTACCTTTGAGTTTTTGGCTTTTCATAGTTGTGCTATTCGGTGGTCTTCTATATTATTGTTATGGAATTTTTTGTTGAGGATTTTGAGAGAGGAGTGTAGGACTAGGAGACCTAACTGTTTGCTGGAGCTGGGGTTAACTTAACTCTCATGCTGGACTTCCATGTCCTTCTGTTGTGTTTGACCTTCCATGCATCTTTGACAGCTAAAACGTGTCCCCTGTTGTATGTGTGGTTTCTGTTATTTAGCCAAATGTCAAAAAAAATAAAAATAAGGTTGTGTTCGTGATCTGTGGACTTGCATTTCCTGTTCTTTGCTATTTTACATTGCTTGTCTCGAGTTTGTAGAATGTAATCGTGATGGTTCTTGTCATGTATGGGGCAGGTGATTGTTGCTGCTGCGGAGCGTTGTCTTGATCCAAACCCTCTGGAGCCACCAATCTTGGACAAACTAATACAAGCCAAGTTGGCTAAAACAAAGGAGTAGAACCACACTTTTTTATTGGACATAGGGATGATGTCCGCAATTTCTCCTGTTGCTTCGTCACTCTTATTTCTCATCATTTCCTCCTTACAATTTTGCCTTTGGTGCTTTACAATGTTTACGTTGGCGATTCTTCTGTTCCAAGTATTGCCATTGAATGCAATACCACTGGACTTATAAAGCTCTTTTCATCAATAAATATAGGAATTCCTCTATAAACCCACTTAACTTTTTGGCTTATGCCTTGTATGCACGACGACGGAACATCATCAGCTCCAGGAACTTCAAATGCACGTCCTTTAGTCTTTGGCATACGTTTAAGGCTGTATCTGGCAACCACTTCTCCAAAGGCATTTGGCCTCTAAAAGCCGTTTGGCCAAATATGGCCAAACATTAAGGCGTTCGGCAAATAGTTTTGGAGAGCTTTGGAGAAACGTATATCATTTCCAAAATTTTCTAAATTCTCTCAGCGCGAAGACAGGTCTGATGAAGTTTTGGGCTTCACATTTTCGGAATGTTAATACATTTTATTTTTCCGTTCAATTTTGCTCTTGCTTAATTTTCAAAATTCCAAAAATGCCTTAATATATTCTATCTTATGTGTCATTGTCAATGCTAAATCTAATCGTTGGCGAGCCTTACTTAAGATGACACAACCTTGACGAGGGCCACATGAGACGAACCATTGTCGGGTTTGGTTGAGGTTTTGCAACTTCAAGCAATGATTGCCTGCGCAAGATTTGACTTGTTGGCGACCCAAATCCTTTGTCATTGCCTGTGCAAGATTTGACTTGTTGGCGACCCAAATCCTTTGTCAGTATTTGGTGAAGGGTTTAAGGTTTAGTTTCAAAAGAAAAAAAAATGTGCCTTATATTTAATCAAAATTGTTTCTCATTACATATTTACATCATAGGTTGCTAAGCATTATTTACTTTTCCAAATATAATATATATATATATATATATATATATATATATATATATATTACATGGAGTCCTTTACATTTTTCCTAGGGCTTTTTTCAAAGATCGAGCCAAATGCAATCTTCACTTGGGACTTGATGAGATAAGTTTGGGAAAAAGTCATATTGCTTAGATTATGGCTAGTTCACTAAATGTAACCTTAGGAAAAAAAAACTTACTTCATTACAAAATAAAATCCAAAGACACCAATTGTCTTATTCAAACTTTTCATACCGATATTTATGCTTACTTTAAGATAAATAACAATACCAAATTGTATTTGCATTTTTTTCCCTCAATTACAGCGATTCGGAGCCATTTTCTAGAAGTTATCTTTTTGACCAAGTTCCTAAACTGGTCCCACTCAAACCTTTTCTTTCATGAATCTTTCCCCATTTTTTCGCACATACATATATATTTGTTTTTCTTTTGTCGTTGACAGCATCAGAAAAGAACACAAAGTTTCCTTTCAGTCCTATGATGTCAATTTCTTTAAAATATTGGACCTCTTTCCCATAAAAAAAATATACCTAAGAACTGCTTCAATCCACCGTTCGTAGTTTGTTCGCACGCGGGAAAAAGGACACTAGCCAGCATCTTATCAAAAACTAACCAGAACCTTAAGCTTGACATCCTTTCCGACCGACCGACAGATGACATGAGCGACCTTCTCAGACCGATTCTTCGGGAAGGAACTGCATTCCATTTCCGGCAGATGCTCTCCTCCTACACCTTCCTCTCGCCAAGCCTCGCTCCACTCGACACGCCCGTCTCCCTCATCCGCCCGACGCCTCAAACACCAAGGCGCCGCCTTTCCTCGAAAGCAAGAACCGGCGGCGGCGGAAGATTCCGCCCCTCGTGCTCCAAGCACCTGTCTTTGACGTCGAAACGTTGCTTTTCAGCAATGTGCCGTGCTCCCGAGAAAACCCAGATGGCGATTCGAGCGGCGGCGCCTCTGGCGCTCAATGCATGAACGATGGTCTTCTCGCTTCTTGGCTGCAGTCGTGTTCTAGCGTCAGAGACGTTCAAAAGGTTCAAGCTTTGGTTTGAAGTGTTCAGGAGCCGGTGCTGCTTACGTTAATAATAATCTGATGTCTGCGTATTTGAGATATGGGCGATTGGACGAGGTCAGGAGGGTGTTTGACGAAATGCGTGAGAAGAATGTGGTCAGTTGGACTACGATGATTAACGCGTGCGTTCGGTTTGGCTTGGACGGTGAGGCTCTGAGGTTGTTTCTTGATGCTCTTGGGGATGGGGTCCGAGCAAACTGCAAGACGTACGTGTGTGTCCTGAATTTGTGTAGCAGGGGGTTAGATTTGCAGCTCGGGAAACAGGTTCATGCCTGCATAATCAAGAATGAGCAGAGAAACTTGATCGTTGAGAGTGCTATAGTTCATTTCTATGCGCAGTGTGGGATGCTTGATAGTGCATTCTGTGCATTTGATCGGATGGATGAGCATGATGTGGTGTCTTGGACAACAATAATCACTGCTTGTTCCCAACTAGGACATGAAAAAGAGGCCTTTTCAATGTTTGGGCAAATGTTAAGGGATGAATTATTGCCCAATGAGCATACTGTGTGTAGCATTTTGAATGTCTGCGGCGAGGAGAAGGCATTGAAATTTGGGAGACAGTTACACTGCATCACATTTAAAAGGATGATCAAGAATGATATTTTTGTGTGGACATCTTTAGTGGATATGTATGCAAAATGTGGGGAGATAGTAGATTCAAGAAAAGTATTTGATGGAATGAAGCATAGAAACACGGTGACATGGACAACCATGATAGCTGGATATGCTCGGAATTGGCTCGGTGAGGAGGCCATAAACCTTTTCAGGGAGATGAAGAGAAGGAATATATTTGCTAATAATCTCACCATTGTAAGCATTCTCCTAGCTTGTGGTTCAATCAAGAAGTTAGAGTTGGGAAGGGAAGTTCATGCACAGATACTCAAGAAATCTGTTCAAACTAATGTCCACATCGGAAGCACCCTTGTTTGGTTGTACTGTAAATATGGAAAGTATTCAACTGCCTCCAATGTCCTTCGCCAGATGCCGTTCAGAGATGTTGTCTCTTGGACGGCATTAATATCTGGCTGTGCACATCTCGGGCTGGGAGCAGAAGCACTTGAGCGCTTGAAAGATATGTTGGATGAAGGTGTGGAGCCCAATGCCTTCACGTATTCTTCAGCACTAAAAGCATGTGCTAAGCTAGAAGATCTTTTACAAGGAAAGTTACTTCACTCCTCCGCAAACAAGACTCCCGCCTTGTCTAATGTGTTTGTTGGGAGTGCGTTAATCCATATGTATGCAAAATGTGGATACCTAGCAGAGGCATCTCAAGTTTTTGACAGCATGCCGCAGCGTAATTTGGTAACATGGAAGGCTATGATAATGGGCTATGCAAGGAAAGGTCATTGCCGAGAGGCTTTAAAGCTCATGTATCGGATGAGAGCAGAAGGTATTGAGGTGGATGATTATGTACTCTCCACGGTTCTCACTGCATGTGGAGATTTAGAGTGGGACAATGAAACGTCATCAGAATATTGCTTGCAGTCTAGTTGACATTTCAGCTCTTAATGCGGTTTCCATGGAAACCAATTGTACATGAACTAGTCATTGGCTCAGGGATGGGGATAAGTATACAACCATTGGCTCACAAATAGATGATATAACTGTAAGTAACGTTGCCTGGGAGGAATAGAAAGTCTGCCAAGAAGGTTGATTGGCCTGACTTCTGTGTTATATACGGTATATCCACCCTCTTCCGTGCAGCAGTCTCAAGGAACGTGCGAAGGAGGAAAGTGCGGCATCGAACTCCTTAACACCATATCATTTGTCATCTCCAGGAATGCCAAAGCTATGTAAACATTGGAGAGCTGGGTGTGCAGGTGGCTGAAGGATGAGGAGAACTGACAATATATACATAACGAGAAAATTCATTGGTCACCTATAATTTATTTGTGATCAGTACATTGCATTATATTCACATCACTTAAACTGGGAAAATCGTCTGTATCGGTAATGATGTGGACGTGCAATTGTACATATATAATGACATCCAATACACAATCCCTTTGTCAAGCACTAGGGAAAATTTTGCAAGTTGCGTTAGTAATTTTGTTCTTAAATTCCCACCTATCAAACAAGATAGTACTGACCTGCAAATACTGCCGGACGCATTGACGAGACTATAAGACGACTACCAGGAATTACATATACTTTAGATTTGACCTTTTTCAACTGGCTATGATTGTTGAATTGAATATGCCTGTGACCTGTCTCTGCAGAAATATAGAAAGAAATTTCTGTTGCTCTGATTGTTAGTATAAACGAGAGAACTAATGCAAATGATCTTGAAAATAGATGTGAGATATTGAGAAAGAAGTCAAGCTGAAAAGGGAAATCAAAACTGACTGTTCTTCTTGCCTCTTGGCATCAGCTTTTGCCTTCAAGTTTCGAGACATGTTCTTCTTGCCTCTCGGTTCCTTTCTTGATTTTGTCACAATGGAGGAATCGATTGACTTGTTCATGTCATCGGTTTCAAAGTTGTTCGGCCACTGCTCAAGTTGTTAAAAGATGTTTCCATGTGGTTCATGGAATCGGGATCTCGGGTCAGCTTCAATGGGTTAAAATATTGAGAATGAGTGAAACTCGTGCTAATTCTAAGAATAACAGTAAACGCATGAGGGCGAAGATTTCGAGAATTTTGGGTGTCCTTCCGTGAGTTCCCACCTTTTTTGGCCTTTTTTGAAGGATTTGATCTAAGACGGCGTCTCAAGACTCGCCAGCTGTAACCACAGGATGGTTACCCAGTGGTTTTCTGAAAATTTCACTCTTATTAGGACGGATCGCTGAGCATTCACACGGTGCATGAGAACTAAAATGCGTCCCGAACTTGGTCCAAGTCTTCGGCCTTCTTCATCCTCCCAGATTGAACACTAGATAAATCTCGTGGGAAAAGCTTTTTCAAGTTACCGACCCGCGTGCTAATACATATTGCTGCTTAAAAAATAATGACTTGTCAACAAACAAGGATCCAACATCTTATATGTGATGTCGGTCTCAGCAAAAATACCAAGTCAACTTGTGAAAACCATGTTCCTTACATTATTGTTTATTGAAAGTCACACTGCTCATAGAACAGCTCTCTTTTTTATGACCAAGAAACCTGAAACCCTACGAAATATAATTTGCCATAAATGACCATCGAATCCAAAGAATCAAGATGGCGGACATAAAACAGATAAAGCACATCATGAGTACAGTGAGTTGCAGATCATGGTGATCAGTTGCTTCACGCCATCTTGGCATTTCCGACCATTTCCGACCGTTACATTCCAGCCATCTATACTAACAGTAAAACTTCACAAAATTTTGGCCAAAAAGTGAAAACTTGGCCTTAAATCATGCCCTCGTCCTGTCCACTCATTAATGAGAAGGAACGATTCTCTGAAAATTCATAGTCAAAACACATATTGAGCCCGACCTCAAAACTTGCAGGGCTTGGCATTAGCATGAGAATGTACCAATTCCCACCACAAAAGATACATAATCTCCACACCTGATTGTGTCAGTATGTCTTCTCGAGAACAATACACCAGTTTGATTTGTCATAAAAACGATCAACCACTATGATGTTGTCCATGCCAGATACCAACCTGCAAATGCCAAGCCAAAAAAGAGCGAGCAGAAGAGGTCAATTTTATCAGCTGAACACATGCGCCGAGTATGGGTGGGAAGTAATTTCTTGCTAAACAGTTTACGGAGTCAAAACATCAAAACATTTAAGAGCAGCGTAAACCCAACAGGTAGAACCTTTTAATTTGATCTGAAAATTGCTCAACAGTGTATAAAGAAGCATGATGCCAAAAGACCCGTAAAGAGCATGTAAAATTAATTTTAAAAAAAAAATAGAAAACACAGCACATAAAATTGCTGTACCTACATTAATAATGAGTACTTGTATCTAAAAACATATAAAATTGATTTACCTCTCAAGTTCACCCTCACCAAAGACGTGGTAATATCTATTATACACTACAGCACCCTTCTTATCGTCCTTTTTTGCCAAACCACTTGCAAGAGCAGTCATGGAAGCTCCACTGACTTCAGCACGATGATAAGGTAAGTGCCAAGGTACAAAGTATTCCTGCTGATCCTTGATATTCTTCTCTTGTCTCAATGCCATTTCATCATCTTCTCCATGATGATTCAAATTCTGAGTCTTCTCTGGATTTGTGGCCATATTAGCTTCAAATTCCCTTGTGCTTTCCACTGAGCGGTCATCTGTCTCTGGGATGCTTTCCAAAATCGAAGATGAAGGGCTGCGAACTCTGGGACTTCCTGGTCCTACCCACTCTTCCACATATTTCGGTGCTAGAGGAGTCCACTTGGTAAGCAATGATGTATCTTCCTGTTCTACAGCCCAAACAGTTATCAGAACCAGCCCGCCCTTTTTCACGGCACGAACTAACTCTTCAATTGCTCTTTTCCTCCTATTCTCCGTACTCAAGTGATGCAATACGGCTATTGAGATTGCAGCATCCCCGAAACCAGTTCTGTAAGGAAGATTGACAGCATCCGCAACCAGAACCTCATGCTCTCTATCTGCACATATTTTTATCAGGGGAGCACTTATATCACATCCAATGAAATAGCAATCGGGATTCAAGCCCAAGTACTTCCCATTTCCACAACCCGCATCCAAGATGAGTGATCCCGGAGGCAGAGTTTTTAGAAAGGTGGCAACCTTTGGCCACTTGGCGAATCGAGTGGAACTGAAATGAGGAGCTATAGCGTCATAAACACGGTGAACATACTTCTTTTCTATTTCCGGGGTGGACTCCACATTTCTGGAGGAACACTTCTCATCATCACATGTGGAAGCAGATTTCTGGATTAAGTCACTACCACATCCAGAAGAATGTACGTTGGAATTATCTTCTCGCATAGTACTATAGGTCTTAGACAGCCAGGCGCTTGAACTTGTGGGAACACACAATGCCTTCCAAGTTGCAGATAAGAATCTATTTTGTCTCAGGAAGGTAATGATCATCAACAAGGAACACAGTGGCTAACCAGACACAAGACTGGGGAACAAGAAGACCAAGTTAGAATATTGATGTAACTAACTTTCCAAAACATGCCAATTTAAGGCCCATTCATACGTAAGATGGAAAATAATAAATGCAGTTGTCTAGCAAAACTCAAGAGAAGAAAAAAAATCTCAAGTGCCATCTCGCGGAATTCAACAGAAAATTGCTAGGGCTCTAATGTTTCATTGACATACATCGCAATGCAAGCAGACCTTCATGAATTTATGAAAGTATGCAGCAGTCCAGCAGCATCAAATCAGACCTATCCCACGCTTAGATTTTTAGTTTTGGAATTTTCCCCGTAATTTCATCAATCAGTTGTAGCTCATGCATAGAGCTTTGTGGATCATTTAATTTCCACACTACATGGAGCACTTCCAGGAAGCCAAGTAAACTGACAGCAGATGACTAAGGCCAGCCGCGTGCCTTAAAAATCAGGAAAAATAGGTCCAAAGAAGACAAAAAACTGCTTCTAGAACCGGCTCTTCAATCCCAAAAGGCAAGTGCGGTGCACCAGCATATGGACTTGTTAGAATCGGAATAATTTGAATCGTGCAATGGCCTGTGATCTAGTGTCTAAGATGTCAAATTTCCTTGCCCACAAAAGTCTTTAGAACGTACAACAATGCCTAATCAACCCTCAGACAACCGAAAACATCACTTCGCTCTCACAAATCTCAACAAGCAAAGAGAGGGAACAATGCCACAATGCCATACAAATCAAAAGCATGTCGCCAAATAGACCACTTTAACTCTAACTCGTTCGAAACGCATAATCAAACCGCAGCTAAAGCCCCAAACACGCAAATTTAGCAAAGACTCCGAACGATACGAATATCAAGACCGACATGAACATACTCCAAACTTCAAAACTTATCCAACCCCACCAATGCCCGACTCCTCAGCAGCCGTGCCTCAGCCAAATTCACCGAAGAAGCGAAACTCGGACTTCACGAGCAACCGCCCTAATCCAAACCCCGCCCCATCGGTACCAAGAACAACGACCCAGCAAAGGGAAAATCAGAAAGCCCTTCACTTCCAATCACGCTCTTGAGCAGAACCCAACAGCGAAGAGACCCCACCGAACAGGAAAAGAGCTTCCTTTCAGGCGAGGCCAGCCACCCCACCACGCGCACGCGCATGCGCATGGAAAGAGGGGGAAGTCGAATCAAGAAATCGCACCACACAAGGAATGGACATAAAAATTCTCAGCAGTAATTTGATCGAGTAGAGAAAGGAGCACCGCCAACCTCTGCAAACTTTCATCCGTGCAATATCGAGCTGACGAGCGAGAGCGAGAGCGAGAGAGAGAGGGAGATGCGAAGATGGACGACAGCCGATGCGTTCATGGAGCGTACGCAGTGGTCCGACTCGGAGAAGATGCAGACCAAAGCGGGGCGGGCCACTCGGGTCGGGTCGTATTGGGCCGGGCCCACCTTGGTGACGGAGTTGGACTCCGCCCAGGCCCGACTTCAGGGCCTGCCTCGCAGTCCGGGCCCCCCCCGGTAGATGAGTGAGGTGGGCCAGGCCCGCCCACATATATTCAAGTTAATACCACAGAATTTCGAACAGGTACACCTATAACAATTTACCATAAAAAATCTCAAACTAATATATTTGTGATAAATTTACCTCTCTTAATATTACATTAATGCTATGAAAAATTATAAACTAGTATACTTATGACAAAAGAAAGGTGAAACACCCAAACTAGTATATCCATTAATTATTACGTATCATCGTACTCAGCAATTTTATAATAAAATTTAACGAAAATCAATGAATGATAAATATTTCATAGGTATACCAATTTTGGATTTTTCGTAGTGTTAACCGTATTTAAAAAAAAAAACAAATGTCAAGACAAGCCCAATTTGGTTGTTTAAGAATGTTTTTTTAAAAAAAAAAAACCCTGTAATTCCTGAAAAAACCAAACAAAACAAAACCAAGTTTTAGATCCAATATCACAAACCGAATGTGAAACCGCAAGCTAAGTAAATATAGAATCACATGACAAAGAAATGCAGAAAGGAAAATGACAAATCGGGGCGTAAAAGAACAAAAACTACGCGAACAGGACATGGAGGTGGGGAGAGCCGACGTCTCAAGCTCCGTTTCCTATTTTCAAATCAATCCTCCTCATTATTTTTAGGAGAAAATATTTAGTGATTTCACAATCGATCAAACGACAGAACATCAACGTATAATAAGTCATAAATTTTTACAATATTTTGCAACTTTTAAATGAAATATCATGGTACCGAAATACTTAAAAATTTAAGATCAACGAGCAAAATTTACTCATTTTTTCCATCCAACGTTGGTCGAGAATCGGACATCCTTTCCCAAAATTCAAGGGCTAACGAAAAAGCTTGGGGAAACTTCGAAACGAAAAGTCAAATTCTCTTAAGGAAAAAAGCCCATGTCCTCCGTATGTCCTGTGGTGGCAGAGCCGCCGACCGGCGGCGAAGCTCTCCGTTGACCCGTGGTGGAGTGCAGTTTGGAGACTAGAGAAAAGAGCGCAGGACCGTAGAAAAAGCAAACCGACGGTTCTCTTTGCACAGAAATTACGCAATAGGATACATCTAGAAATGAAAAGTAATAAGTTTGTATCTGGTCATCAATCGCAAAATAATAATTCTTGCACCAAATTTTAATATTTTTTATAATTTGAGGGAAAAACAATTGAGGGATGACAATTTATTTCAATGTATATTTATATATTGTCGTTTTAAGAAACTTCAGGCCGTTCCGAGCCTTTTTTCACATGGTAAAAGCTTAGAAACTGATCGGCTCAAAGAAAAAAAAAAGAAAATAGCCCCACCTCAACTAATTAGGTTTACTGATGGAGCCGAGTTTTCAAGCTTTGGGTTTCTATTAATCACAACTTTGATATTTGATTAGAACCGTAACTAACCCGAGTGATCATTATAGATGAGAACACATCTTCTGCTCGAGTTTTTCTAAATCTCATAGCTTGTAATATATTTTACTTCTTCTTCTTAATTTCGTACTACACTCATTGATGATTTTTCGTGATCAATTTCCCATAAATTTGCAGGTTAAATTATTTTCTATTTTTTAAGAGTGTACAATCCCTTGAATATTTTAGGAAACACTCAATATTTCTCGATCTCCAGTTAGAAATAAGACCCCTCTTATTGGTGGATTATTGTACAATATGATCCACGTGCCAACTTAAGTAAAAAATAGATGGAGCTGATGCCCATTTCTGTAGAATCTATCAATCAAAAAGACTGAATCGAGGAAATTTCCTGGAACAAGCGATCAAGGAAAACATGGTCATTTTTTATTTTTTTATTTAAGAAAAACACACTTAGTCCATGAAATGGCACTACCTTTTTTATTTATTTCTTTTTCGAACTTTTGCATTTATCCAATCAAGTTCTTGAAACGGTAAATTCATTCCTTTTCTTTTTTTTTTTCAATTATGTCCCTTCATCTATAATGCCAACATATTCTTGAAGCTAACATAGACTGAAATTTTCGGAACAGCATAACTGAACAAAGAAAAATGAAGTAACAAGAAATCGAAATATAAATAAATATTGTCAACTTTAATTTGGCGCCGCCATAGTTGATCGTGGCTTTTATTTCAGTTCGCTGAAATTAGAGACAAAAGCATTTGATCATTTCATAATACTAACTACAAATGATCTCTTACATAGTTTATAGAAAATGTTTGAACTAAAAATATTTTCATTATTTTTTTCTAAGTCTTTTTTTTTTTTTTTGAGGGGGTGGGTCGAATTAGGTCGAAGACTTTGGCTCGTTCGGATCGTGGCAATTTGGAATTGTTTGGAGTGGGGTGACTTTTGATAGAAGCATTACTTCCACGTTCGTACAGGGTTCTTTGGATTAATCGTGGCGGGCGACATTAACCCAAGTTAGTATGTGGTGATTTGGCGACGACAGGGATGAGTCGATGTCACTGAACTTTCTCGTGAAGTTTGCTAGATTCTATCGCTTGTGTTTGTGGAAACTATCTAAGCATCTAAAAACAGTATTGAATCATATTTTCGTCCTCCGGTTTAAACTTTTAAGATGAATTAAAAGCGATTTCGTGATTAATTTTTGAGCCTAATTTTAGTTTGTGTACGTGTGTCCAAATGTCTATGCACTTATCATTCGCATCTTTATTTATATATAATTCTGGGATATCACGTAATTGTGATCTAATTCATTAAATGGAAAAGTAGGAACATTTACATTTTTCATTAGTGAGTTAAGAAGTTTGTTGGTAAATATGTGTTAGAATAAACCATACATTTATCTAAATACCTAGACTTTTTAAAACAATGAATAGTGGTTTAACAAAATCTCATATCAGAGCTAAAAAGTCCTAAATTTGAATCTTCTAGGCTCTTATTTGTTTCTTCAATTGAAAATTTACATGTGATGAGGGTATTAAAATATTTTAATAATAAACCTTATATTCGTCTAATAACTTAAATTTTTAGCGTTGGTAACGGTGTCATAAAATTTCACAACATGAAAAAGAAAGAGAAGCACTTTATTACACCATTATAAAAAATATTAGCATATTCTATGGCATATTCTATTGTAGTCATCTTGTGTAAGTATATCATAATGGAATTTACGTTAGATTCACCTATAGAGAAATGTTTTCACACCACTCTTATGACATATTTATCTCTACGCGTGATGAGATTGATGCTTTATGTGTTTTATATGAGCATGCGTGTTGACAAGAACAACACATACTAAGGCCCATAGTGCTTTTTATAAATAAAAATAAAAAATAAAAACCACCATAATCAATGGTTCATGATGATAATTCTTTCCTTTAATGTAGCAGCGTGTAAGGGTAAGCTGAAAATATATTAATTCAATCAAATGGTGGGGTTGCACAAGTCCAACAAGCTAAACTAGAAAGCAGATACTCTCAGCTCTATCCTTAGATCTAACATTGACGACCGACCTCCCATGCTACCATCATCTCCTCATCCTCTCCTCCCTCTGAGGGAGGTGATACCGTCATGAAGATGACGAACGCAATGATGACAATGTCCTTAGATCTAACATCGACGACCAACCTCCCATGCTACCATCATCTCTCTGTCCTCATCCTCTCCTCCCTCCGAGGGAGGCGATACTGTCATGAGGATGACGAAGGCGATGATGACAGTGTCCTTAGTTCTAACATCGACGACCAACCTCCCATGCTACCACCATCATCTCTCTCTCTCCTCATCCTCTCCTCGACGACAGTGATGACAAGGGCATTGACTATGGAGTGGAAGATCGCTAAAGGTGCGGGTTAGCATAGGGAGGGGTTAGGTTTTTCTTCCTTTCACGATAGCTCTGAATCGACACGTGGTGCTCATGGGTACGATGACGGTGTATTGGTAAAGACGGGATTGAATATAGAAGGGGAGGGCATGCCTCCCACCTTCCAAGTGAACTTTTTTCCTACCGCACATATTCGATGGCATCAATCCAAAGCCACCAGCAATTCTCCCCAACCACGACTCCTGTTTTCTACAAGTTTAGGCTTTGTTTACAGCAGCCACAGTCTCTCCACCTTCAAAAGCGACCCATCTCGTCTTGTTGGTCCCGACAAGCGATGATTTAAAAAAGTCGATGTCTGGTCCCCAACTATAGTTTTCCACCTCAAACTAAAGTTATGTCGGACCGCTTTTTCAAAAAAATATATATTATTGAACAGGAAAAATATTCGGCTCCGGCGTCAATCCTCTCCCTTACAAATGTGAAGAAAATCATCTATTTTATAATGCCAGGAGGAACTATCGTGAAGTTCACACTTATTTTTAGGGGACTATAGCAAAAAAGTTATAAATCTATTATAATTGTGTCAATTCAATTATAAAACTTTTAATTGTATTAATTTCATTTTAAATCTTTTTTGATTTTTTGCCAATTGAGTCATTTAGCCAATTTTAGTTAGAAATCATTGACATAAACACTGACCATCTTATGCGACACGACTAACGTTAACGTGTATAATTTTTTAGTAATATATTTTATTTTTTTGTTCTTTCATTTTGTTTTATTATTTTATTCTTTCTTTTTAATTCCTTTCATTTTGGCTAGTGAGAGTCAATCATTGGGCAAAACCCACAAGCCCTTGTTGGTTGTTGGTGAGGGTCATTGTGTCACATTGTATGATCGATGTTCACATTAACAATTTTCAATTAAAATTTTTTAGAATAATTTGATTAATAAAGTGTGAAAATATTTATAATTAAATTGATAAATTGCAATAGATTTATAATTTTTTTTATATCTTTTCTATGCTTTTATGATATTGGACTCTCATTCATTTATTGTTGTGCTCCGATATGACGTGATCATTTGCGTGGGATCCGACAGGATTCCAGCGTCTGGCAAGTTCAGGGAAAAGCTCCCGTTGAATGTTTCTGCATTGAAGTTTGCAATAGAGAAATTTGTATTCTTATGGGAAACGACTAGCAAGGAAAAAGTCCCTGTTGAGTATTTCTGCATATAAAGTTCAGTGTAGAGATGTTTTGTTTTCATACGGGCAGCAACCAGGTGATGAGTAAGGAAGACCATGGTTTCTCCTAACATATTTAAATATTAACCCATGTTTTATATAAAAACAATTTTTTTTTAAATAGTTGACAATAATCTTATCATATCTTACATAATATTATAATTTCCGTCCCCATACTTTTATGATTGTCTAATTAAGTCCATCTACTTTCGCAAATCTTCATCCCCATGATTTCATGTCAAATCCATATCAAAATAAGAGGTTCTCAGTTTAAGTCTTACCAGCCACGTAATTTTGCAATCCTTTTATATACTTTCACACTTTAATCTAGCCAAAATCTAGTGCGTGCTTGAGGGTCTTAATCTAACGGTTTGAACTCTTCGACTATCAATTGTTGATTTGGTTAAATAAGAATAATTTGTTTGCTTTCAGAACAAAAAGCAACCTGCTTCATAAAAATGTGGTATCGCAATATCGTACATCCTTTGATCATGGGAACATGTGATTTTTCTTCACCTATCATTTAAGCTTTTGGGTCTGACATTTTAATATTATATTAGAGTTAGATTCTGTCCCAGTTTATTTCACATATGGGTGGATATTCAAATATTTGCAATTGTCAATAAAAAAATGAGTTGATGCAAAATATGAACCTTGATGTGTGCCCAAAAGATTTTGAAATTTGCGTCATTTCATTTCTTGATCTTAAGAAAGATAAGATCATTTATTCTAAATCTTCCATAACATGAAAATTTTTCCCCATGTGAAAATTACATCAAGTGATCGTAGACATTTCGAAACCCTCAATTACGAAAAACATATGTTCTTAAAAAAAAAAAAAAAATTGGACGGATTTTTTTGGATAGATAGAGGTGTAGTCAATTTTAATTTAGATAGACATGTCTAAATTTTTGGTGGACGGCTTATATACAGTAGGGTGGTCTTCGGACTGCCTGGCTTGTTGCCGCTCGGGGACAGACAGCCCTGCACCTTAGGCAATTTATCTAACATGTATGGACCTATTTAAGCCATGAATTTTCCCAATATATATATTAAAAAAAAAAAGAAAAGAAGAAGTCCCCTACACATTCATGGTATGGAGATGATTCGTGTGTGACAAGGATGGTAATAAGACAAAGATTCTACACGCGATGCTTCTATTGGCGTCTCGATCACTTTTCAACTCTCGACGGCTCTTGGAAAAGCCGGGGAAATGATGCATCGCCAATCAACTATGTAAATGACCAGATGACACTTGGCCTTACGCATTAGATCGGCGTATACTTGCGAAACGAAGGGAAATTTCACAACACGAATAGCGGATAACCTATGTAACGTAACATACATCGGTAGCTGGCGTGCAACCTCTCTTGTTGAACAAGCTGCGTCCAAAGCGTAGAAGACGGTTCGAAACTTGCTGGGAACCAGCCGGCTCCTTGTTGAACGTTAATTTACTAAAGCAGATTAGATGAGAATAACGTTGAAGCTGCTGAAAGCAGGGTCCGAAGTATTTTTGCTTTTTTTTTGTTTTCAAAGTCCCGTCCTCTTTTCCTACGTTTGACCTCCGCTCTCAGGGGAGGGCTAAGTTGCACGGAACGTAAACTTCGGGGCAGGTTCCTAGAATCGATGCGATGTTTGCTTGGATTTCATTTTTCCTTGTTTAGTCACTAAAGGCAAGCTAGTTTGCATGCCACGGTTCGTCATGGACTCTTAAAGGCCAAAAGGGGCAATGCAATTTCGGGGAAAGTGTGCCCCTCCGCACAAACTTTCCACATAAACGGAGCACATTTTGAGAGCAAGTACTTTGAAGTTTGAGGGTTATACGTATGCATGTGGGATGCAAGAGTGTTCATATCTCTGCATGTTAGACTAAGGAACTAATAATTCATGCTAAAAAACGAAGGCCCCAAAGAAAGGAAGAGAGAGAGAGAGAGAGAGAGAGAGAGAGAGAGCCAGATGATTGAGGGGATTGCGTGAGCCCCTGTCTCATCTCCCTTTGTTCTTTTCCTGGAAGTTCCTGAGAAAATACCATGGCGAGTTAGATATCCGCCAACTACCGAATGGTCAATTTTTTTTTCTAGGTCTTTGTACGCGAGCCCTATATATTGGGTTCCAACCGGCCCTCTAATTCCTTCCTAAGCTCACATATCATTCGATCTATAGCATCATTCTCTTGCTCTTTCGATACCGAGGAGTGTCTGATCTCGAAGAAGGGAGAGCCATGTATCTTCACCTACCATCCTCTCGCTTTTGCATGCCTCATGCAGCTTCTTCCGGCCATCCAAGGCTCTATTCGTCCAGGTCTGGTATATCGTGTTACGCATGAGGATTCAAATTTCTCTCTCAATCTCTCTTATTGACCACGATGAGGAAGATGTATTCGGAGTTATCGTGTAGGTACTCTTCTAAAGTAACTTTCCATGTTCATTGTGTTTTCAGGGTGATTTGCAGTGTGGCATTGGAGGACAAGGCAAGACTTGGTAAGTCTATCCTAGCACATCTCATGGCGCCGAGAATATGCACTTTCCATAGGACTAGCACAATCTTGATACATGGGCGGCATGATTAAACGATTTAAAATCATGACATATCACACAAACACATTATTCTTATCGACCGTATATACTCATGACTTCCTTGGAACAAATCAGCTTTTGATAGCGAGGATTTCTGCACAGGTTGATAGAACCCTTTTCTCTGACAATCTCACTTTGCTAACATCACACCAATTTCTCTCTAGAAGTATCATGTGACAAAATTCTCCGATTAGTCTGACCACCATGAGAAAATGGATTTTTTTTTCTCCTCTCTTTTTTCAACAATAAGAATTGGTTACCCAAAAATTCATTTGTTTAAAGTAAAAGTCCAAAGATGAAAAAATGGCAAAAAGGAAAGCACGTATACATCCAAACATGAATGGTGGTCTTACATGTACGTGGTCCTTACAAAGTTGGCATTTCAACATCTCTCCATGCGTCCTTTTCTAGAATTCAACCTGGAGGAAAAAATAAATAAATTGATAGCGTCCACTCACAAAGTCAAAAGGGCGTACTTCTGTTCTTCATTTTGAGCAAGTGGGTGGATTATTCTTCGTCAACCCCGAGCGTGATGATCGTCAGTCATGTCCTCGTTTCATCTCTCTCTCTGTCTCTCTCTGTCTCTGTCTCTGTCTCTCTCTCTCTAAGTTGATCGGTCCATTATGTGTTTGACTTAGTTTTATGTGTAACTGATGTATTCAAACTTGGGTCGTTCGAACGGACCATTGGCATCGAATTTTCTAATAATTCTCGTATCTAACACATACTTCCGAGACCAATCACAGGTCATTGCACCAAAGTCCCCCGAAATGTCAACATGGAAAGCCTGAAAAATGGTTATCTTTTTCCCGAGGTCAGCTCTCATACGTGACGATCGATCAAGACGAGTTCTTTTCCGTTGAGATTTCGTTTTCTCTCCTGACATATAATGTTTTTTTTATTGTTGTTGTTTCGGTTGTGGGATTAAAGATTTCGATTCGCGAGGCTGAACACGCTGAGAAGTTCCCGCATGCAAAGTTGATAAAGCTCGGAATAGGCGACACGACCCGGCCTATTCCCCACATCATAACATCGGCCATGGCCCAGGTAAAGGGCTTTATGCAGACAGATATCGGTAATGTCGATGTTTGAATTGACCTTCAGGACGGTTCTTTTTAGGTTTAGAGATTTTTTTGGCTTATAGACACCTTGGTCCCCCCCTTCGATGGCCCCAGCGGCTAAAAGGTCAAAGGACGAAAAGAAAGTGTACCCAGAGTCAATGATAGAGTACAGAACATGATCGAAGATTCAGCCTTTTAATTGATCAATTCAAACCTTCAATTAATATTATCTAGAATGCAACCGAGGTCCTCCCATTGATAAGAGTGATATAAGTTAATCGCGTAGATAATTTTCAATCGTCACGCAAGTCTTTTTTCAGAAGGACTATCATAGGACTTATTTGCACCTTGTTAAAGATATTTTGGACTTTGATTGCATTCAGTCAAATGCTTAGGACTTGACTGCATTATTCAAACCTTCAATTTAAATGAATTTTTTTTTCGTTGAAGGATAGATAAATCTGCTTCAATCCTTCAATACTAGGCAGCTTAATGTTCATTTTAGTAAATGGATTTACAAAGTGTCATGATGAATTACAACGGTACCTTTGAATGGGTGAATCACATTCCACGTTCAAAGAAGGCCTATCACAACATTTTAAAAATCAAACTTCTATACCATGCTTTTGTAGACCTTGAACCGTTCTTCTTGGTATGAATCTTACTCTTCTAAGTAAAAAATTCAATCCCAAATTACAAGTAACGCGTAACCTATATCAGAGTCCACGAAAGAAATAGCAAAGCTATAAAGAATTGAGTTACAAAAATATTTTACAAATCGTTATGAGAAAATCTGACAGAATGCTTGGAAATGGCTCGCTCATTCAAATACCCATTATAATATGTCCATTGCATTATTTTGGAGAAGTTAACACCAAGTAAGATCCACGAATGAATCTGGCGACTAAGTTATAAGTCAACAATAATTAAGAACCGACTCGGGGAGGATACCCTTTTCCAAAAGATTGTGCTACGTTCATTGTCTCTGGACTAGAAACAAAAATGTGGAAAATAAGTGAGCGACGATAACCATGCGTCTGTAATAGCCAGGTAAGACATGATTGTCCAGGACATCATGGTCCCAAACAAGATCCTTCTTTTCCTCCCCTGAAAACTCGTGCAACCCAACATGATAGCGCAATAGCCAGGTAAGGACATGCCAAATGATCAAGAAACTTCCTCAATCTCCGGGTTGCCCTAGCTGAATCTAAATAGAGGTTGAAAGTCAAAGCACGTGGTTCATTTCTCTCTCCTCATACGGGAACTTGTTCTTACGCTACTATTTTTAATGGAACAGTTTCTCTCTCCTCCTCCTCCATCTTGAGGAAAGTAGTGGGTAGGGTTAGGATAATTTCTTATCTTTCCATCTTAATCTAAGTGATTCTTTATTGATTTGGTTTCCTGTTGCAGAAAGCACTTGCTCTTTCCACCGATGCGGGATACACAGGATATGGAGATGAGCAAGGAAACAAGGTAAAATATTAGTTGATTATTCTCATCAGTAAAGTATTTAATTAAATCACGTGGTATGTGCTCAATCGGTATAAAATAGACTCGATGTGTGAATTAGGTGCGCCACATAAATTCAATTTATCATTGTACCAAGTGTGAACGGTCCTTAGATGGGCTATCCACCTAAAATTTGGTTAGCGTCTTGTCTAGTCCATGGTTTTAGAGGAATATTTATTGACATGAGATTCACCTTGAAAATTTTTAAAATACTTATTATTGTGGTTGTTGCTCTAGAAACCACTAATAACATATAAAAAATTGTTACTATTCATGACCATAGGGGCAACCTCTACACCTGGCTATTCGTTTTGACTTTTCAAGTTAGACTTTGACTTGTTTTTATATTTAAGAGTCAGTCAAATCCAAGTCAGGTACAAGGTATAAACTCCCTAGAGTAAGCTCTTGTAACCCATCTTATTATATAATCTTGCAACAACTAAACATGTTCGAAAGAGTTGGACCATATAATCTCTATAATGGGAGTGACTTTTCTAAGGCAGATACTAGGAAATGTCTGTACCTCGTTGTGGTAACCTAGCCCTTGCCAAAGTGGGCGAAGACCTAATACTTTTTGCACGTGCATTTATGCCTACGGGATTATATTCAACATAGATAATTGTCTTCCTAAACTATGTACAATCGAGACTTCAAAGACGGATTGAATTCTACTCACCTGGATTCTTTAAATTTGAGGGTCAGAAAATAAAGGAGGAACCGTCTTGATTAGGCTTAAACTTGTGAATGAACCTTGAGCTACACATGAACTAGAAATGTTGTGCATGTATGATTGATTGCTTGCGCCATAAATTATGTTAGCTTTCGAGCTGGAAACTCTCGCGGAAAGTTATTGCTTGACTTCCACGTACATAGTGCTTACAAAATAGGAAGAGGACTGATATAATCCTATCTTTTGTGGGTCCTTTTAGGGTTTCTTTGCATGGAGGAATTATGAGCATTGAGCATATATATTCGTGGAAAATTTAAGGTTTTGTTGTGAGTTATGTGACCAAAGTGCTCCATCGCCAAGACTAGATTTAAGCTTTTGAATCACGCAACTCCCGAGAACTTGTGTCAGGCTACCTTATAGGAAAATTCGCTTATCTCAAGCCTTCAACGATTTGTCTTTGTTTGGGAATTAAGCCCTACATACTGATACAATACTTCCCCGTGAAAATTCTGCTTCAAAGACCATCATTATCAACTGCCAATCCCAGCCATGAATGAGTACCTCCAAATATGCTTCTTTATCAAATATTTGTATTTAGGAAGTGAAAGAATATACTGTAGCGATCATACATAGAAGAGCAAAAGCCATGGATGTTACAAGAATTTTATTTATCACGAGCAATAGGTAAAGTTAACACATATATAATTATTACATCAATGCCCTAGAAAATTGCTTTTTTTTTTCTTGCACTTAATTCATAGTATGGATAATAATCCATATCAACATATAAGATGCCAAACCAAAGAGCTATGAAAGATCCTTTTTGGACGTATTAGGTGGTGGCCGCTCTTGAGTTCAGTGAATCAAGCCATACCTGCTCACATGAGAACGTGAGATGGCCAACGGGTTGTTTCGCGCGGCGTTCACAATGCAAAGGTCAAACTTCTGTTTCGCATACTGACAGCCAAAAATGAGATGGACCACCTTGCTTTGCTTTATAATCCACGACGTTAAGGTTAAAGAATAGTGCAATAATTAGGGTTTCAAATGAAAATTGCAAATGCGTTGCGTCATGAGAAGGACATCATGTGCATGAGTGATCACATCACGAGGGCGTCTTCTTCTTCTTATTATTATTAGTTTAATGAAGCTTATGTCCAGTCGTTGCTGTCTTGTCTACACTCGAGTTATTAAGATTCGACTTGGCTTCTGTGAAGGATCTGAGGGAGGCTATCGCAAATGTCGTTTACAAAGATAAGGGAGTGGAGTGGGACGAAGTTTTCGTATCGGACGGTGCCCAAGGCGACATCTCTCGCCTCCAGGTAATGCAATGTTACTAGAGAAAGCAAGAAAAAAAGAAAAAAAAATAACAAAAAGAAAAAAGAAAAAAGAAAAAAGAAAGTAGGACAAGAAATGTTGCTAGAGAAAAAGTGGTCTCCACGAGTCGCATTAGATATGTTATATGTAGATTGGCGATTAATGTAATTATACACAAACGTCATTTATCCTACATCCTCACTTATTAGTGTATAAAATAATATCCAAAAAAGATCTTAATTTTATGTGTGTATTCCATCATAGACATGTAAATATTGTTGAGAAATAAATGTTCTAAGTATATTATTTACATTGTACATGAAGTTAGGATAACTATTTTTGTCATTTTTGGCCATCATTAAGGATGACAGACCTTTTCTTAGCCGAAAGCTAACGATGATCATTTAAGGTCGTTTTTTTTTTTTTTTTTTTTTTTTTGGTTCAATGAAATGCAGAGTTAATATTGCTTGAGAACCCTCATGATGTTTATTTTCTCCAACAGATGCTCCTGGGATCCGGAGTGACAATTGCTGTTCAGGACCCAACTTTTCCGGTAATTACGATGATAATTCCATAGCATGAAAAGTTGACACCATAAAGCGAACTTATGGCGCAAGAAAGTTGAAAAATTTACGTGGACTAAGCTGTCAAAAGTACTCAAGAAAAAAAAAACCATGTTTCCCCGTGGACAGGCTTACGTGGATTCCAGCATAATCGTGGGTCAAGCGGGCAAGTTCCAGGAGGAAACCGGGAAGTTTCAGAACATCGTGTACATGAGATGTTGTCCTTGGAACGACTTCTTCCCCGACCTGGCGACGACCCCACCAACCGATGTCATTTTCTTCTGCTCTCCCAACAATCCGACTGGCACCGCCGCGTCCCGACCGCAGCTTGAGCGGCTTGTGGAGTTCGCCAAGGCGAACGGGTCAATCATAGTTCATGACTCAGCGTACGCTTCGTACATTTCGGACGATAGCCCTAGGTCGATCTTTGAGATCCCCGGAGCCAAGGAGGTTTGTTTCATTTCTCACTTATAACCCTCGCGATGACCTAGAAGATTGTTAGAACGTTACCTAAGCTCGAAGGGTGGAAAATTTGAGGCGTGATTAAAGTTGACTAGGGTTCTTTATGCGCAGGTCGCAATAGAGATCTCTTCCTTTTCTAAGTTTGCCGGGTTCACGGGTGTCCGCCTCGGCTGGGCCGTTGTGCCGAAGGAGCTTAAGTACTCGAAAGGATTTCCGGTCAGAAAGGACTTCAATCGCATCATGTGCACATGCTTTAACGGTGCATCGAGCATCTCTCAGGCAGGAGGCCTAGCTTGCCTCTCTGCAGATGGTTATCAGGTGATCAAATTAATCAACATCGACATTCTGTCTAACTGTTTCTCGATCTTTCAAAAGCAACCGAGAACAATAATCTAACAGAAGATTTCCAACTCTTGTCTCAGGCTCTCTGCAGATCCATAGACTACTACCACGAGAACGCAGACATAATCATCGATGCGTTCAAGTCCCTCGGGTTAAAAGTCTACGGCGGCAAGAACGCGCCGTACGCGTGGGTGCAGTTCCCGGGCCGGAGCTCTTGGGAGGTGTTCAACGAGATCCTGGAGAGGGCCCATGTCGTGACCGTCCCGGGGGCCGGGTTTGGCCCCGGCGGCGAAGGTTACATAAGGGTGAGCGCGTTCGGGAGTAGGGAGTCCATGTTGGAAGCTTCAAGGAGGCTAAAATCTCTGCTGAAGTGATGCCTCTTTGGTTACTGTGAGGGTTGCTCGTTCTCATCTGGTTCCTGTAATACTCCTCTCGCCTTGGAGGTTGTAGCTTGTGGGTGTCAAATGATTTTTCCTTTTTCCAATAAAGGAACAAACGGCGTTCTTCTGATGCATACTAATGACATATTTTCAAACAGTAGACAGCATGATAATTTCAAAGGGGTCCATACCTATTAATCTATTATCCCATCATAAAATCTAAGTTTTTAAAGATGAGTTCAAGTCCTTCCTATTCTCTATTATAGCTGAAAAAGTTCCATGATCGTGGGCTGAGGGGAGGGGAACGCCACTGGGTTCCGGGCCGAATGGTCGAAGAAAAACATAAAATTCGGCCCGCCCGACAAAAAATAACACGAGAGCTCAAATGCACCAAATAAAAACACGGACTTCAGTCGCGATTCCATCCAATCCTTGCCATTGGCTGTCGACTCTCTCCATGCCCATGTGCACAATCGACAATGGTAGATTTATTGACACCCTAAAACAAAGGCTTCGGGCGGGGGCATAGAGAATCTCTGTCTTTGTTTAACTGTTAGAGAACGGAATTTTATGTGCGCATTAGGCTTATGACACGGCTTTGATTCTCTAGACTTCCGATTGCAGATTTCGGATTTGAGCCGCCCAGTCAGGTTTTGACTCACAGCTTGCCTGAATCTGCATAGCTATTTCATGGACCTAAGGTTTACTTACCTAACAAAATAGGAAAATAATTATATGTTGTTGACACTCTGATCCTCCTTCCTAGGCTCTAAAATTTGCCCATTTGAGCTTAGAACTACAATGGGCTATTCTGGTGTGCGCATAAAGCTGCCATGGGCCAGACAACCTATAATCGTAGTTTCAAATCATGTGTGCGCTAGTGCCGGAAAAAGAATCGTGTGTATGAAGGTATAATATTCTTGGGAAAATTCTAAATAAGGATCTGAAGTGGATCAATTTTCTCAAATAAAAATATGAAATGAATTTTGTGTCAGATAAAGATCTAAAGTGGACTCATTATCTCAAGTAAAGACCCGAAGTGATTGAATCAATTCCAAATAAGGACCTGAGCTTATTAATCAGCCAAATATTCGCCAGTTATCAAGCATGTAACATTTCCGATGACCGGAGTTTGGGTAATTTTGTCCAAAAAAAAATCTAGGGAAAATTAACAAATCTTAAAATAGAAAAAAAAAAAAATAGGTTTTTTACGGTCTCTCCATTCCTTTTACCCATTCTCTGCAAATCAAAGACCGAAGTTCTCCCCATTCGTTATACCCATCCTCCGCAAAGTCGAAGACCCAAATTCTCTGCTGGTTGAGGCACAAACTTAAAAACAAGAAGAAAATCATATGCTTCTTTCTTTGTTTGTGGAGAACCAAATTCTTCGCTAGTCGAGCAAGGCGAGAAGCAACGAGAATCGAGTCACGACAATGAGTGGAGGAGAAGAAAGAAGAAAACATAAACATCTAAATGAATAGCCTAAACTTAATTAATTTAGATTTTTTCCTTTTTTTCCAATCATAAAATTCTAACAAAATTGCCCCTATTTTAATCACTGGAAAATGTCTGCCGGTGAGCTAAGGTCCTAAATAGATATTAACTTGATCACTTCGAGTCCTTATTTGACATAAAATTCACTTTAGATCCTTATTTGAAACAATTGGTCCATTTTGGGTTCTTATTTGACACAAAATTCACTTTGGATCCTTATTTAAGAAAATAGATCCACTTCAAATCTTTATTTGGAATTTTCCCTAATATTCTTCTATCAACAAAACGAAAGAATTTAAGGGATCAAAGGAATGCTAAACATATTTATAGCATTTGGCCTATCCATTTGACCTACCTCTCTCAGTTCTAATAGCACCTGAAGATACTTCCATAAATTCTTGCACCTCGAAACTCTAGTTTCAGATAGGGCGCTACGACCGGCTCCCACCACTCGCTTTGTTTTCCTTACTCATTAGTTTAAGGTAACTTTTCCCTCTCCCTCACCCTCTCTATTTATATGACCTCACCCCTCATGACTTCCTCCTGATAATCAGGTGGGACATCTATTTTTGCTTGCGATAAAGGTACGGACAAACCCAAAAAACTCAGGAGCATCACAGATGCAAACAACAGTGGCTGGACGCCCAAAATGGATAAGACTCCAGAACCCTAGCTTCGAGAAGGGTCTTTTATTCCTCTTGGGAAACAATACCGGTAAAATCGAGTGCAGAATTAGGAAAATAATTATGAGTTGTTGACACTTTGATCCTACTTCCTAGGCTCTAAAATTTGCCCATTTGAGCTTGGAACTACAATGGGCTATTATGGTGTGCGCATAAAGTTGCCATGGGCCAGACAACCTATCATGGACTTCGATTCAGCATGATCTCTGCCCTAATTCAACTCATCCTAGTCCACATATTTCGTGGGGTCAACGGAACACGAGCCATTTCAGATCCCACTGGCGGGACGTCTGTTTCCGAATACAATCATGTTGATGTCTGCTCCACCCATCGAAAATTGAAAAAACGGGTGCATTTATTTTGCTAAATACAAATGATTTAAAAAATAATTTTTAAAGCATTGATAATATATCTTGTTTACAAATTAAGTAAAAATTTATATTTTTACGGTTCACAAAAATATTCAAATATAGATTATTATCGATAATGAAAGTATTTTTTTTATCAACTAATCCTTTCAAGTAATGCAATCAACCAAAATCGTTTCTAAATAATTCATTTTCCTTGCTGACGTCATCCCCCCTCCCGGTCCACCCATCTAGTTTATCCCCATGGGAGGACGCCACCCCATCGCTGACTTCGTCCCCCTCCGCCCGCCAATGACGTCACGCCCCCATTCGAATTCCACTGGAAGTGGTCGCTTTCGGGCGGGCCCGTGCCTTGCCTTGCTCACCAAGATTGGTGCGAAGCGCGGAGGAAAATGCGCAGAACACGCTTAAGTGCCCGCCAAGAGCCAAAGTCAGAATCGCCGTCTCGCTGTCTCTCCCTCTCTCTCTCCCCCTCTCTCTCTCTATTTATACCACGCCCACATCCGGATGCTCTGCAGAATTTGCAACATCCCCTCCATCGCCCATCGCCCATCACGCAAGCAGAAATCCTCGGGAGAAAGATCTTCGTGTTCGGAAGGAAAGGAGGGAAAAATGTCGGGCGCGGGGGTTTGTCAGCCGGGCACGGCCCTTGCGGAGGCGTACGTGATGAGGAAGCTTTACAAGGAGAAAATGAAGAAAGCGAAGGCGGCGGCGGCGGCGGCGGCGGAGGACGCGGGCGACCGCAAGAAGGAGGAGCGCCCGGCGAGCGGCGGAGGGAGAGGACGTTTCTCTTTGTCCCGAGTGTTCGGGAAGGCCCATGTCCATCCTTCCTCTGCAGAAGCACCCCGTGTTGCTCCCCCGGAGTAGCTCCCTGCTCATGAACGGTTTTTAGCTTCAGCTGGGATTTTTTTTTCTTTGTTTTCGTTTCTTTCTGCTTAGCACAAATGTCTATAGCTAAATCTTGTCTCGTGAGTTCGCGAGATTTTTACCCCCTTTTTTCGGGGGATTTCCTGTTGGATTATTGATGTCGTATTTCTACTAGTGGATTTCTTGAAGTGAAAGTACACTTCGAACTTAAAGGAATATGCTTCAATTGGCTTTAGATTTGCTCGGGATTGGTAGGTCTAATCCATGAGGGGTTAAGTGATTTGGTCTATTCAGTTTCGATGGACCTTGAGGTCCATAGCAGATCAAATCTATAGTTCAATCCGGAGCACAAAGAAACACACTTGGGATAAATGAGATTGACATTAGCTAACGGATGAAGGAGTCCCGATAATATCCAACTAAAAAGAAAATTCGCTTCATTTAAGATTCAAATTCTTTGTGTTTGAAATTTGAGAACCCTCGCTTTGAATTCGCATCGTTCGAGCCCCACTCACATGAAAGACGGGCCTCATGCGGGATCCACTTTATTTAACGATTCGTGAGAACCAAGTTTCCATGTTTCGGTGGCAGCATTTCTTCCTCTCTCTCAGTCGGGCCACGCCAGCCACCTTTTTGTGTCGGAGTAGGAAGCAATTACCATCCATCCAGACATGATTAGCTGAATAACTATTGAAAATAAAATGAAGATATTCGGTAATAACTCTATTATGGAATGATTGATGGGTCATGATTTTTATATCATCGAAGAAATTTCTTATCTCGATAAATATATCTATTTCAGATAAATCCATTAGTGATTCTTTTACCTTAATGTTATGTGATTATTCTTGTAGATAAAGTTAGATGAATATGAATAGAGTGCACTAAGAAGCACATCGCAAATCTGAAGAGACCATAGGTAATGGATACGTAAGTATGTATTTAATGGTAAAATACAACTAGGAAAACATGAAGAAAGAACAAGAGACGATTGATGATGTGCAAGTCTTTCAATATGGCAAAGCATAGAGGAATGGTTGTGTGATTTTAATCATACCTCAGTGTCATTTGAACATTGCGCAAGAACTATGTCATTTGAGTTTTGAAACCTGATGCAAACTAGCCAGAAAAGTGTCAAAAAAACCATGAACCTATTATATTTGTGTCAATTTAAACTTAAACCTTTTAATGATGTCAATCTATCCATAAACCTTTTAACCTCGTATTAGTCATTCTGATTAATTTTGACATGATATTGTTAATGCTAATGTTGGAAAGGTTACGTGGCATTACTTATGCTGACGTAGATAATTTTTTATAATATTTTAATTTTTTTTACTTTTATTATTTCTTCTTTTTCCTTGGATTTTTTTTTCTCTGCTATTTTTTTTCCTTCTGCCGATGACCAGCCACCATCTGTGACCAGGAGGGCTAGCCTCATTAGAATTGGCCTTGGCGAGACCAACCCTCGCCCAAGGATTTGGTGAGGTGGGCCCTTTTTGGGGCTTGCCCTCACTCAGGCCAAGGCGACCTCACCAAGCATTGCCTTCGCCTAGGTGATGTCTAATGAGGCCGCCCTAGCTTGTACAAGGGTCGGCCTTGCCCAAGCCAAATTTGCATAGGCCAACCCTCACTGGGGCTCAACCTCACCATTGTCGATGGCTGATTATTGCTTGTGGTTAGTCATTGGCAAAAGAAAGAAGAAATGAGAGAAAAAAATCGCAAAATTATTAAAAATTTATGAACATCAGCATCGGTAGTACCACATAAGCCGATAGGCATCATATTAGTAATATCCAATCAAAATTAGCTAGAAGAACTAAATTGGATATCAAAAGGTTTAAGACTAAATTAGTACAAGGTCAAAAGGTTTAGGACTAAATTGATGTCATTACAAATATTTATGATTAAATTGGTATAAATGTAATAGTTTTAGGATTTGTTTGACACTAATCCCCAAACTAGTTCCTAGAATTGGCAAGATGATTTTACGAAAACATCTTTCCAGCATAACAAGGGGGGAAACATCATATCGAATCCTCTCGAAACTAGAACGAATGAAGCTAATGTTGTAACTTGCATTGTTTAAGATAACTTAGGTCTCTTGGTCGATGGATTCAGAAGGAAATTGAGCGTATCTTCTACAACTCAAGCTGAAGCTTCGGCTCTTCTTGAAACCCCAAATTTCCTTCAACTGCGACCTGAGGAGAGTTTGGAATTGCAGTCAGATCACCCTAATCTGATACGAGGAGTGTTTAACGCAAATTAAATTATTAGGGACGTCGTTGTTCTCATTAATGAGGCTCGGGGCAGAACAAGGTTTTCCATTAATCTTAGTTTAAGCTTCCATGACCTATGCACAAACGTAAGCACTTTGGACACGCTTGGGCTTTTGAATTACATCATTTTACTTGGACCCGTTACTTCAGCCATAATAATAAATTTATATTGTGGTTACAGTTTTAGACTGTCTCAAATTTTTCAATCCTAATTATAGTTCTGTCTTTCAAGCAAGTAAACTAAGGCCCATAGAATATTAATTGTCATGTACCCACGTCGCTTAAGTTTTATTGGACACGGGCATGTGAGAAAGAACAAGGATGGTATTTCCTAAGTCATATTCAAATAGAGTTGAAAGAGATCTGCAAAAGCCTCACTCATTACCGCCTTTTGTCAATATTGAAGCTGCCATAAACAGTGACTTGGCAAAGATAAAAATATTGTTGATGAGCTTAGGACTGGTACCCAGTCACTCTAAAGTCCCTCTATACATGACAAATTAGGGTTCGAGGCTGATGCTTCATGCTTTGCTTGCTCTCCAAGAACTTGCCACCTCTATAAATTACCTCATCTGCTCAGGTCATTAGTTCTTGAAATTATTGTTCTCATCCTACTCCACAATAATTGTGCTTCGTTTTGCATCTAGGACATGTCCATCACGTCCATGGCAGGACCTGAGCTAGCAGAAGCTTATTTGCTGAGGAAGCAGCACAAAGAGAAGATGAAGAAGAAGAAGAAACAAGGAGGAGATGAAGATGGCACAACAAACATTGATGATCAAGAGAAGATCTCTCAGGGTTGTTTCTCATGGCTGCTTCACAAAGTTCACCCAAAATCGGTGCCGAAGGCTCGAAGTTGAGTGCCTTGTTATGGCTCCCATTAGGGTGGAGAGATCATCTTCAATATCTTGTTTGATGTCGAAATGTTTATGTCTACTATGGATGTATTACATATCATCATGGTCAAGATCCAATAATTTCAGTTCGAGTGGGTTTTGTTCAGGTCGGGTCGATCCGAGTATTATTGACAATCATTAATCATGGTCGAGATGAAAATTAGCGAGTTCAAACTTAAGCATAGCAAATAGTATTTCATCCAGAGAATTGCTCTAAAGATGTGGTTAGAGCAAAATATGTCTTTCCACTCAACATTATATTAATAGTTAACGGTTACAAATTTTGCATTCTCTCTAAGTCTGCACAATTTCTCAATTTATAGGGGATAAATTAACTCAATTTATTTTTCTGTAATTATGACATGCTCATCCGGACCTATCAAACAGGAGGTCGGGCCAGGTCATAAATGGTTAAACCCAACTTAATTCGTTTATAACCCACTTAACATAATACAAATTTTTCAATCAATGCCAACCTCACCCGTCCTAACCCATTTAATCAAATTTAGGAAATGATGTGTCTTGTGATTTTTTAAGAAACATTGCTAAAACACTTTCGTGTAATATAAATCTAATGTACGATATTTATAATATTAAAAAAAAAAAAAAAAAAAAAAAAACTGAAGCACCATCATAAACAGAGCCGAAATAAATCTAAAACGACCTTCAACGAAAGACGAGCGAGCTGGATACCGCCGGGCCAGGCCCCGCCCCGCCCCGCCCCGCCCCATCTGGTCCAAATCCAGGGTGGAACGCCACCTCCTGGCTGGCGTCATCCCCTCCTCTCCCGCCCCGCCAATCGCATCGCGCTCCCGTTCGGATTCCCATGGCGGCAGCTGGGGTCACTTTCGGTCGGGCGCGTGCCTTATGTTATGCCTTGCTCACGAAGTTCGGAGGCGCAGCGCGGAGGAAAATGTGCAGAACACGCTAACCGCCCTGCCGTAAGAGGCAAAGTCAGAGTCGCCTTCTCGCTCCCCCAACCCAACACCACACCCCCTTTCTCTTTCTCTCTCTCTCTCTCTCTCTCGCTCTATATATACCGCCCCCACATCCCCATGCCCTGCATAATTTGCAGCATGGACAACGGGTTCGGAAGGAAGGAAGGGTAAAGAAATGTCGGGCGCGGGGGTTTATCAGCCGGGCGCGAGCCTCGCGGAGGTGTACGTGATGCGGAAGCTTTACAAGGAGAAGATGAAGAGGGAAAAGATGGCTGAGGACGCGGGCAACGTCGCGGGCGATCGCGAGAAGGAGGAGAGGATGGCGAGAGGAGGGAGAGGACGTTTCTCTTTGTCTCGGGTGTTCAGGAAGGCCCATGTCCATCCTTCCTCTGCAGAAGCGCCCCGTGTTGTTCCCTCGGAGTAGCTCTCCGCCATGAATGGCTTTCAGCTTCACTTGGGATTTTTTTGTTTTTTCTTTCCTTTCTGCTTGTGCAAATGTCTATAGCTGAAACTTGTCTCGTGAGTTCGCGAGGATTTTCCTTTTTTTTTTCGGGGGCATTATATTGGATATTGATGTTGTATTTCTGCCGGTGGATTTCTTGAATTGAAAGTACAGTTTGAACTTAGAGGAATTTGCTTTGATTTGCTTTGGGTTTGCTCGAGATTCGTAGGTCTAATTCATTATGATGAACTAAGTGATTTGGGTCATTCAATTTTGATCGGTCTTGGGAGATTCGCACGTATCATGAGGTCCATAGCGGATCGAGTCTATGTTTCAATCTGGAGTTCAAGCTAGAGCACAGAGAAATAGTCGAGAAAAATGAGACTGACGCTAGCTAATGGATGAAAAAGTTTGGATAATATACAAGTGAAAAGAAAAGTGGCTTCGATTGAAATTCTATGCATTTGAAACTTGAGAACCCCCAATTTGAATTCGCATCATTCGAGCCCTGTTCATATGAAAGACGGACCTCATGGGGGACCCATTCGAGATAACAGTTCATGAGAATCGAGTTTATACGTTTTGGATGCAAGCAATAATTGCTCCTCTGTGCTTCCCATGGCCTTTCTACCTCTATCAGTTGGGCCACACTGGCCACCTTTGTGCTGGAATAGGAAGGATTACCGTCCATCTAAACACGAAAAGCTGAGTAAGTGCTGAATTTTAGGCACTTTCCCGATGAAAATAAAATGGAGTTATTTGGCAATGGCTATTATGGAACAATTGATGGGTGATGATTTTTATATCATCCAAGAAATTTCTTTTTTCAGCAAAACATATTTATTGCAGATAAATTCACTGGTGGTTCTTTTACCTTAAAGTTATATGATTACTCTTGCGGATAAAATTACATGATATGAGTAGAGTGCACTTAAAAGCACATCATATATCCGAAGAGATCACAGGCAATAGATACGTAAGCATGCATTTATTGATAAGATACAACAAGGAAAACATGAACAAAGAACGAGAGATGGTTAATGATGCACAAGTCTTTCAATCTGGCAAAGCCATGGTTGTGCGATTTTAATCATACATCGATATTGTTTGAACTTCTCTCCATCTTGCGCAACAACTATGTCATTTGAGCTTTGAAACCCTGATGCAAACTAGTCGAAAAAGTGCCAAAAAAGCCATAAAACTATCGTCTTAATGCTAATTTAGATCTAAATATTTTAATGATACCTATTTAGTCCAAAACATTTTAATTTAGTACCAATTCAATCACTCTAGCTAATTTTGGCATGACATTACTAATGTTGATGTTGGCAGAGTTAGGTGGTATAGGACAATTTTTAATAATTTTTCATTTTTTAATTTTTTATCCTTTCTTTTTTTATCTCTCTCCTTCTTCTTCCTTTTACCAGTGACTAGCCACCATTCATGGCTGGGCAAGCTGACCTCACCAGATTTGGCCGTGACAACCTTCCCAAATTTGGCAATGGGAGCCCTTGTTGGGGCTCACCCTCACCTAGGCCAAGGTGACCTTGCCAAGTGTCACCTTCACTTAGGTGACGCCCAACAAGGCCTTGCTTAAGACAAATTTGGTGAGGCCGATCCTCACCAAGGCTCAACCTTGGCCGATGGTCGATCATCGGCAAAAGAAGGAAGAAATGAGAGAAAAAAATAAAAAGAAAATTGAAAATTTATTAAAAATTATTTATGTCTATGCTAGGGTGCCACATAAGTTGGTGGGTGTCCACATTGGCAATATTTGACCAAAATTAGTTAGAATAATTGAATTAGAGATCAAAATGTTTAGAGCTAAATTGGCACTCAGTCAAAAGGTTTAGGACTAAATTGACGTTATTAAAATATTTATGACTGAATTAGTACAAGTGTAATAAATTTAGGACTTTTTTGACACTTATTCCTAGACTAGCTGCTAGAATCGGCAAGATGATTTTACAAAAACATCTTTCCATCAGCATCAATGGCATAACACGGGGGAACATCATATTGAATCCTCTTAAAACTGGAATGACCGAAGCTACCGTTGTAACCTGCATTGTTTAAGATGACTTAGGTCTCTTGGTCGATGGATTCGCAAGGAAAGTGAGCGCGTCTTCTACAGCTCAAGTTGAAGCTTTGGCTCTTCTTGAAACCCCAAATTTCCTTCATCTGCGACCTGAGGAGAGTTTGGAATTGCAGTCAGATCACCCTAATCTGATACGAGGAGTGTTGACCGCAAATTAGATTATTAGGGACGTTGTTGTGCCCATCAGCGAGGCTTGGGGCAGGATAAGGCTTTCCGCTCATCTTAGCTTTAAGCTTCTATGACGTATGCACAAACGTAAGCTCTTTTGACACGCTTGGGCTTTTGAATTACATCATTTTACTTGGACTCATTACTTCGGCCATAATATTAAATTTATATTGTGGTCACAGTTTTAGACTCTCTCGATTTTTTCAATACTACTTACAGTTCCATCTTTCAAGCAAGTAAAATAAGGCCCACAGAATATATAATGGCATGTACCCACATCGCTTAAGTTTTACTGGACATGGGCATCGGAGAAAGAACAAGGAGGATATTTCTTAAGTCATTCAAATAGAGTTGAAAGGTATCTGCAAAATCCTCCCTCATTGCCAACTTTTGTCCACAATGAAGCTGCCATAAACGGTGACTTGGCAAAGATAACACAAAAAATATTGGTGATGGGCTATAAACTTCTACCCGGTCACTTTCAAGTCTCACGGTAGATGACAAATTAGGGTTTGAAACCGATGCTTTATGCTTCGCTTGCTCTCCAAGAACATGCCACCTGTATAAATCACCTCATCTACTCATCTCATTAGTTCTTAAAATTATTATTCTCCTCCTCCCCCGCAATAATTGCGCTTCGTTTTGCATCGTAGGACATGTCCATCACGTCCATGGCAGGGCTTGAGCTAGCAGAAGCTTATTTATTGAGGAAGCAGTACAAGGAGAAGATGATGATGAAGAAGAAGAGGAAGAAGCAAGGAGGAGATGAAGATGGAAGACCAACCTTTGATGATCAAGAGAGGAACTCTCGGGGTTGTTTCTCGAGGTGGCTTTACAAAGTTCACCCAAAAACGGTGCCGGAAGCTTGAAGTTGAGCGCCTTGTTATGGTTCCCATTAGGGTAGAGAGATCGTCTTCAATATGTTGTTCGAAGTAGAAATGTTTATGTCTGTTATGTATGTATTACATGTCATCATGGTCAAGACTTGAAAAATTTAGTTTGGGTGAATTTTATTCAGATCGGGTTGGTTTGGGTATTATTGACAACTCTTGATTGTGGTTGAAATGGAAATTAGCAGGTTTGAACTCGAGCATAGCAATTAGTATTTCATCCAAGGAATTGCTCGAAAGATTGTGGTTAGAGCTAAAAAATGTCTTTCTCCTCAATATTATGCTAATAATTTATTATAACAATTTTACATTCTCTCCTACTTTGCATGATTTCTCAATTTATATGAGATAAATCAACTTAATTTAGTTTTTCGTAATCATGACATACTCATTTAGATTTGTCAAATTGAAGTCGGGTCGTGTCGGGTCATAAATGATTCAAACAAAATTGACCCATTTAACCAAATTTAGAAAAGCTTGTTTCTTATGATTTTTTTAAATATTGTATTGGTAAAACACTTCTGTGTAATAAAAATTCAGTGTATGATTTTTATAAATTTTATTTTTTTTATTTAAAACGACCTTCGACAAAAGATGAGCCAACCAGATACCGATGGCCCCGGCCCCGCCCCGCCCCGCCCCGCCCCGCCCCATCTGGTCCAAACCCGGGATGGAACGCCACCTCCTGGCTGGCGCCATCCCTCCCCTCCCGGCCCGCCCCGTTCGAATTCCCCAGGCGGGTGGGGTCGCTTTCGGGTGGGCGCGTGCCTTATGCCTTGCTCACGAAGTTCGGAGGCCAAGCGCGGAGGAAAATGTGCAGAACACGCTAAGCGATTTGCCGCAAGACGCGAAGTCAAGAGTCGCCTTCTCGCTCCCCCAACCCAACACGACACCCCCCCTTCTCTCTCTCTCTCTCTCTCTCTTGCTCTTCATATACCGCCCCCTTATCCCCATGCCCTGCATTATTTGCAGCATCCACTCCATCGCTCATCACGACCGGCAGGAGTCCAAGCTTTTCGGGTTCGGAAGGAAGGGGAAACAAATGTCGGGCACGGGGGTTTATCAGCCGGGCGCGACCCTCGCGGAGGTGTACGTGATGCGGAAGCTTTACAAGGAGAAGATGAAGAAGGCGAAGACAGCTGAGGACGCGGGCGCAGTCACGGGTGATCGCAAGAAGGAGGAGAGGACGGCGAGAGGAGGAGGGAGAGGACGTTTCTCTTGGTCTCGGGTGTTCGCGAAGGCCCATGTCCATCCTTCCTCTGTAGAAGCACCACACGTTGCTCCCTCGGAGTAGCTCCCTGCCATGTCTACAGCTGAATCTTGTCTCGTGAGTTCACGAGAATTTTCCCCCCTTTTTTTCCCGGGGTATTGTATTGAATATCAATATTGTATTTTTACTGGTGGGTTTTTTTAATTGAAAGTACAGTTTGAACCTATATGAATTTGCTTTGATTCGCTTTAGACTCGCTCAAGATTTGTAGGTTTAATCCATCGTGATAAACTAGAGTGTTTTGGGCTATTTAGGCTCTGTTTGTTTGTGTTTCTTTTTTTTTTTTTTAAACACTTTTTCTGTTTTTTTTTTTGTTCGCAACAAAAAAAGGAAAAACGCGCGTTTGGAGTGCATTTCTGTTCCTTTTTTTTTTTTTTGTTCCTTAACAAAAAAGAAAAAAAAAGAAACACAAAATTTGTGTTTCTTATTTCAAACAAAACTTAAACACTTTTTTATTTCTTCTTCTTTTTCTTCTTATTTTCTTCTTCTTATTTTCTTTCTTTTTTTTTTTCTTTCGCCGGTCGGCCTCGGCCATGGCCGGCGACAGGCCAAAAGAAGGAAAAAGAAAAAAAAGGAAAAATAAGAAAAAAAATAGAAAAATAAAAGAAATAAGAAAATTATACAAATTTACCAAACGTGTTTATTTATTTTTTATTAGAACAAATTTACTAAACGCGTTTTTTTGTTCAAAAATTGTTAAGAACGTAAACACTTTTTTCTATTTCTCATTCAACAATTTTTAAACAGAAACGCAAACAAACGCACCCTTAGTTTTGATAAAGTTTGGAAATTCGCACATATCATCCGCTGAGTCTATGGTTCAATCCGGAGCTCAAAGAAACACATGAGAGGAATGAGACTGACGTTAGCTAATGGATGAAGGAGCCCGGCTAATATATGACTAAAAACAAAATTTGCCTCATTCAAGATTCAAACTCTGTGTTCGAAACTTGAGAATTGTGGTTCAAATTCGCATCGTTTGAGCCCCATTCACATGAAAGGAGGGCCTCATGTGGGACTAACTTTATTTAACGGTCCATGAGAATCGAGTTTCCATGTTTCTGCGGCAGTATTTCTTCCTCTATCGGTTCGGCCACGTCAACCACCTTTGTGTCGGAAAAGGAAGCAATTACCGTCCGTCCAAACACGATTAGCTAAATAACCGCTGAGACTAAGGCACTTTTACGATGAAAATAAAATGGAGTTATTTGGTAATAACTCTATCATGGAACGATTGATGGGTTAAGATTTTTGTATCATCCAAGAAATTTCTTATCTCGATGAACATATCTATTGCAGATAAATCCACTAGTGCTTCTTTTACCTAAATGTTCTATGATTATTCTTGCGAATAAAGTTAGATGAATATGAGTAGAGTGCACTTAGAAGCACATCGTATGTCTGAAGAGATCATAGCTAATTGATATGTGCACATGAATTTATCAGAAAAATACAACGAGGAAAACAGAACAAAGAACGAGAGATGATTGATGATGCACAAGTCTTTCAATTTGGTAGAGCATAGATGAACGATTGTGTAATTTAAATCATACCTCGGTACCGTTTGGACTTCTCTCCATAGTTCTACAGTAGATCTCGAAGTTGCATAACAACTATGTCATTCGAGCTTTGAAACCCCGATGCAAACTAGCCAGAAAAGTGTCAAAAAAACCACAAACCTATTATATTAGTACCTTATTTATTATATTAGTACCATTTTAGAAATAAATATTTTAATAGTACCAATTTAGTTTTAAACATTTTAACTTAATGTCAATTTAGTCCCTCTGGTTAATTTTAGCATGATATTGCTAATGTTGATGCAAGTGGAGTTACATGATATTACTGGCGCTGATGTAAACAATTTTTAATAACTTTTTCTTTCTTATTAGTTTTTCTTTTTTCCTATTTCTTTTTTTTTTTCTCCTTTCTTCTTCATTTTGCTGATAATTGGCTATTGTCCATGGTTGGGCAAGCTGGCCTCGCTAGATTTGGCAAGGAGAGCCCTTGTTGGAGCTCACCTCACCCGAGCTAGGGTGACCTCACTAGGTGTCGCCCTTGCCCAGGCGACACCCAACGAGGCCTTCTTAGCTTGTGCAAGGGTCGGCCTCGCCCATGCAAGATCTGGAGAGGTCAACCCTCACCATGGCCAGTGGCCAGCAATCACTTGTCATCAGTCACCAACAAAAGAAAGAAGAAAGGAGAGAAAAAAATAAAAAATAAGTAAATAATAAAAAATTTATTAAAAATTATTAAAAATTATCCACGTCAACACTAGCAATGCAATGTAAGGAGATGAGCATCTATGTCAGCAATATCCGGCCAAAATTAACTGGAAGTACTGAATTGGAGATCAAAAGGTTTATTGCTAAATTAGCATTAAGTCAAAAGGTTTAGAGTTAAATTAGCATTATTAAAAGATTTAAGACTAAATTAATACAAATGCAATAAATTTATGACTTTTTTTACACATATCCCTAAACTAGCTGCTAGAATCGGCAAGATGATTTTACGAAACATTCTTTCCATCGGCATCAACGACATAACAAGGGGGAAGCATCATATCGAATCCTCTCGAAACTGGAATGAACGAAAGCTATTGTTGTAACCTGCATTGTTTAAGATAACTCAGGTCTGCTGGTTGATGGATTCGCAAGGAAAGAGAGTGCGTCTTCTGCAACTCAAGCTGAAGCTTTGGCTCTTCTTGAAACCCCAAATTTCCTTCAACTGTGACCTGAGGAGAGTTTGGAACCGCAGTCAGATCACCCTGATCTGATCCCAGGAGTGTTGAGCGCAATTAAAAATATTAGGGACGTTGTTGTGCTCATCAGTGAAGCTCGGGGCAAAATAAGACTTTTCACTTATCTTAGCTTAAGCATCTATGAGGTATGCACAAACGTAAGGTCTTTGGACACGCTTGGGCTTTTGAATTACATCATGTTACTTGGACCCATTACTTCGGCCATAACAGTAAATTTTTGTTGCGGTTACAGTTTTAGACTGTCTCAAAATTTTCAATCCTACTTATAGTTCTGCCTTTAAAGCAAGTAAAATAAGGCTCATAGAATATGAATTGTCATGTACCCGCATCGCTTATGTTTCATGGACATGGGCAAATAAATAAATAAATAGAAGGATGATATTTCCCAAGTCGTATTCAAAAAGGGTCGAAAGGGATCTGCAAAATCCTCACTCATTACGACCTTTTGTCAATACTGAAGCTGCCATAAACAGTGGCTTTACAAAGATAACATAAAGGTATTGTGAATGAGCTATAGACTTGTACTTAATCACTTTAAAATCCTTCCTTACATGACAAATTAGGGTTCGAAACTGATGCTTCATGCTTTGCTTGCTCTCCAAAAACATGACAACTCTAGAAATTACCTCATCTGCACAACTCATTAGTTCTTGAAATTATTGTTCTCGTCCTACCTCGCAATAATTGCGCTTCGTTTTGTATCGTAGGACATGTCCATCACGTTTATGGCAGGGCCTGAGCTAGCAGAAGCTTATTTGCTGAGGAAGCAACACAAGGAGGAGGGGGAGGAGAAGAAGAAGAAAGGAGAGATGAAAATGGAAGAGCAACCATTGATGATCAAGAGAAGATCAATCAGGGTCGTTTCTCATGGTTGCTTCACAAAGTTCACCCAAAATTAGTGCCAGAGGCTCGAAGTTGAGTGCCTTGTTATGGCTTCTACTAGGGTAAAGAGATTATCTTCAATATCTTGTTTGATGTCGAAAAGTTTATATCTGCTATGTATGTATTACATGTCATCATAGTCAAGACCCAAAAATTTCAATTCCGATGGGCTCCGTTTGAGTTGATCTATAATTATGACATACTCATTTAGACCTCTCAAATGGGTAGTCTTTTGACCCGTTATGACTCATTTATCATAATATAAATTTTTTAACCCATACCTGAGCCAACCCATTTAACCAAATCTAAGAAAGTTTATTTCTTATGAATTTTTTTTAAGTTGTATTGTTAAATGCAATACAAATCTAGTGTACAATTTTTATAATTTTTTTTAAATTGAAGTTTCGTTTATTTTTTCATTTTTGGTAAGAATAATTAATAAGTTTCGTTTGTTTCGTGAAAAATGTTTTCCAAAAAGTCATTTTCAAGGAAAATAACAACATTTTATGGTATTTGCCTTAATTTGAAAATAAATTAGAAAATGTTTTTTGTTGTTTGGTATGAAAAATCTGATTTGATTTTCTTTCATACATTCTTTTTAATATTTTTAAAATAAAACTTTTAATTATTTTTTATTTTTTCATTTTCTTTCTTCGATTAGTCTGTAGCCACAACAATGGCCAACGATTAGCCACAAGTGAACCCGAGCCTCGCCACAAGCCGATGAGGCTCAAGCTCACCCGAATCCATGCAAGTTGAGCCTTGCTCGCTTGAGGCCGACAAGCTTGAGTCTCATTAGATCAATGAGACTTGAGCCTCACCAATGCCAAACGTAGGCGAGCTCGAGCCTTGCCAGCACTAGACGTCGGCACTCCTCGACTTGTCCAATCAACGATGTCAAGCTTTGCCGACCATCACTGTGGCTGGCCACCAACCAAGGAAGATGGAAGAAGGAAGAAGGAAAAAGAAAATAAAAAAAAAAAAGAAAAATAATTTTAATTTTAATTTTTTTAATATTTTTATAATGTTGAAGAGGGAGGGGGGGGGAGGGGAGGAAGAGAGAGAGTGTGTGTGTAAGCGCCTAGTCAGTTGGAAATGAGTTATAAACTCAATTTATTTAGACCCATTTATTTTAACTTTTTAATTTGAAACTTATTTAATGTTCAAAATTGAAGTAGAGGTGACCCATATATCATTAATTTATTTTTTAGGGCTATATATGAATTTTAGACCCAATGTGATAGGTTTATACTCATCATAGAGTTTAGTGTTTATTTTTCATAAATATAATTCTAAAACTTAGAGATTGATCGACAAGGATATATATATAGGAGAGAATTTTTAAAAGTCCTAAAATTTATTACACTTTGACTAATTCAATCATAAATAGGGCCAAGATGAATTTAAAATGACTTCCGACGAAAGACGAGAGACCTGGATACTGACCGCCCATCTAGTTTACACGGGTGGAGCGCCGCCTCCTCGCTGACGTCATCCCTCCTCTCCCGCGGCCCGCCAATCGCATCGCGCACCCATTCGAATCCCCCTCGGTGGTGGTCGCTTTCGGGCGGGCGCTTTCCTTATGCCTTGCTCAGCAAGTTCGCAAGCGAAGCGCGGCGGAAAATGCGCAGAGCCCGCAAGAGGCAAAGTCGGAGTCACCTTCTCTAGCTCCCCCATCTCTCTCTCACGCTCTATCTCTATATATGCCACCCCAACATCCCCATGCCCTGCACAATTCTTGCACACATCCCCTCCGTCGCTCATCACGATCCGCAGAAATCCAAGCCTTTCGGGTTCAGAAGGAAGGGAAAAGGAATGGCGAGCGCGGGGGTTTATCAGCCGGGCGTGAGCCTCGCGGAGGTGTACATGATGCGGAAGCTTTACAAGGAGAAGATGAAGAAGGAAAAGATGGCTGAGGATGCGGGTGGTCACGAGATGAAAGAGAGGACGGCGAGCGGCGGAGGGAGAGGACGTTTCTCTTTGTCTCGGGTGTTCGGGAAGGCCCTTGTCCATCCTTCCTCTGCAGAAGGGCCGCGCGTTGCTCCCTCGAAGTAGCTCCCTGCCATGAATGGTTTTTAGCTTCCGCCGGGATTTTCTTTTCTTTTTCTTTCTGCTTGTACAAATGTCTATAGCTGAATCTTGAATCTTGTCTCGTGAGTTCGCGAGGATTTTACCCCTTTTTTTCGGGGGGATATCGCGTTGAATATTGATATTGTACTTCTACTAGTGGGTTTCTTGAATTGAATGAACAGTTCGAACTTGAAGGAATTTGCTTCAATTCACTTCAGACTTGCTCAAGATTCGTAGGTTTTATCCGTTAGGATGAACTAAGCAATTTGGGTCATTCAATTTTGATGACTCGTGTGAGATTCGCACGTATTGCAAGGTCCAGAGTAGATCGAGTCTATGTTTCAATCTGGAGTTCAAGTTGGAGTACAAACAAATAGGCGATAGAAATGAGATTGATGTTGGCTAATGGACGAAGGAGTCCGGATAATACGTGACTGAAAAGAAAATTCACTTTCATTCCAGAGTTATATTCTTTGCGTTGAAACTTGAGAACCTCCAATTCGAATCTGCATCATTCTAGCCCTGTTCACTTGAAAGAGGGGCCTCACGTGGGACCCACTTTATATAACGTTTTGTGAGAATCGGGTTTCGGTGTTTCGAATGGAAGCAGTAATTGCTCCTAAGTGCGTTTGGCAGCCTTTCTTCATCTATCAGGTCGGGCTGTGCCAACCACCTTTGCACCCAAACAAGAAGCGATTCCCATCCATCCAAACACAATTAGCGGAATAACTATTGAAATTTAAGCACTTTTTATGCTGAAAATAAAATAAAATTATTTGGTAAGAACTCTATTATGGAACGATTGTAATTGGTTTTCATCATATAAAGTCAAAATTGTATAGTCAAATGATAAGCAAACATATAAATTATCACTATTGACCAGAATCAGAAGATGGGTCATGATTTATTCTTATCTCAATAAACATATCTATTGCAGATAAATCTGCTAGTGGTTCGTTTGCTTTAGTGTTATATTATTACTCTTGCAGAAAAATTTAGATGAATACGAGTACAATGCACTTAGAAATGCACATCATATTCATCGGAAGATATCATAAATAATGGATACATATGTATGATTTATGGGTAAAATACGATGAGGGAAACATGAACAAAGAACCAGAGATGACTGATGATGCACAAGTCTTTTGAGCCAAAACCGGCAAAGTATGCAAAGTATAGGAGAATGGTTGTGTGAATTTAATCATAGCTCGGTGTCATTTGAACTTCTCTCCATAGTTCTATGGTAGATTCGGAGGTTGTGGACAACAATGTCGCTCAACCTTTGAAACCCCGAAGCAAACCAACTGCTAGAATCAGCAAGATGATTTTACGAAAACATCTTTCGATGGGCACCAATGGCAAAACAAGGAGGGAAAAATCAGATCAATTCCTCTTGGAACTGGAGCCACCAAAACAGGGCGCGTTGAAGGTTAACATAGATGCATCTTGCCTTGAAAGAACGAACGAAGCAGTTGTAGCCTATGTTGTTTAAGATTACTCAAGTCTCTTGGTCGATGGATTTGCAAGGAATGTGATGGCGTCTTCTACAACCCGAGCTGAAGCTTTGGCTCTTCTTGAACCCCAGATTTCCTTCAATTGCCATTTCAGGAGAGTTTGGACCTGTAGTTGTATCACTCCAATTTGATACAAGGAGTGTTGATCACATATCGAATTAGTTACGATGTCAATGTGCTCATCAATGAGGCTCACGCCAGAATAAGACTTTTCACTCACCTTAGGTTGGCTCATTACTCCCGTGATGCAAATCAAGTGGCAGATCAAGTCATCAAAACCTAAAGACGAAATGTACTTCCTTCAAATTGGGTTGCAGAAGCCCCCTCCCCTGCGACTAGTGCACAAACTTAAGCTTTTTGGACACTCCTGACCTTTTGAATTGCATCATTTTACTTGGGCTCATTACTTGGGCCATAACACTAAATTTATAATGTGGTTACAAGTTTAGACCATGTTAATAGGAGTGTCTCAAATTTTTCAATTCTACTTATAGTTTTGTCTTTCAAGCAAGTAAATGAAGGCCCATAGAATATTAATTGTCATGTACCCACATTTAAGTGGCACCGACACCAACATGCAACACGATATGACATGACTTCGTTATAAAAAAAACAAAGAATTCTGACACGTTGGGATACATTATATATTAAATATATATTTTTATATATACATAATAAATTATCATTTTTATGATTATTTCAATCAAATTAATTTGATTCAAATTCACAAATAAATAAATAATAATAAAACCTAGAATGAATTTACACTAAAAACATTAATCCACCGTTTATTAATATCATTCATTATTTCAATTTGACAAATTCAACTTTATTTGAATAATCCATAAAACTTGGAGAATAAAAACAATTCACATTTTGGACTCACATGTCAAATGTGTTAGAAGAAAAGAGCAAGAAAAACTTGATAGTGAATTGTGTATCATGGAAAGTGAGGAGTAGAAGAGAATGGAAGATTTGATTTTTCTTTTTTCCCCATTTATTATTTTAATTATTATTTTTATTATATATATACATTGTGATCTCTCATTTATTGAAAATTTTTAAAATTGACACGGTATGTCGAAATCACGTGTCAGAAACCCACATGTTGGAATTCCTACTCGAGTGTCAAAAAATATCAAGAAAGTCGACAAGGTGTCGGATTTTACAATATGTGTTGATCGAGTGTCGAAGAGTGTTGAACACGTGTCGGAGTGTTCAACATGACACGAAGGTTTTCAAAGAATGTTGGTGCTTTCTAGACCCCGCTTAAGTTTTATTCGACATGGGCACATGAGAAAGAACGATGATGATATTTCTTAGGTCATATTCAAACAGAGTTGAAAGGTATTTGCAAAATCCTCCCTCATTACCAACTTTTGTCCACATTGAAGCTGCCATAAACACTAACTTGGCAAAGCTAACACAAAAAATATTATTGATGGGTTATAAACTTCTACCCACTCACTTTCAAGTCTGTCCATAGATTACAAATTAGGTTTTGAAATCGATGCTTTATGCTTTGCTTGCTCTCCAAGAACATGCCACCTCTATAAATCACCTCATTAGCTTAGCTCAATAGTCCATGAAATGATTATTCTCGTCCTACCTCGCAATAATTGCGCTTCGCTTTGTATCGTAGGACGTGTCCATCACGTCCATGGCAGGGCCTGAGCTAGCAGAAGCTTATTTGCTGAGGAAGCAGCACGAGGAGAAGATGAGGAAGAAGAAGAAACAAGGAGGAGATGAAGATGGAAGAGCAACCTTTGATGATCAAGAGAAGATCTCTCAGGGTTGTTTCTCGTGGTGGCTTCACAAAGTTCACCTAAAAACGGTACTGAAGGCTCCAAGTTGAGCACCTTGTTATGGCTTCCATTAGGGTAGAGAGATCGTCTTCAATATCTCATTCAATGTCGAAATGTTTATGTTTGCTATGTATATATTATATGTCAACATGGTCAAGACAAAAAATTCAGTTTGGGTAGGTTCTGTTCGGGTTGGTTCAATCCAGGTATTATTGACAACCCCTAGTCATGGTCGAGATGGAAATTAGCGGGTTCAAACTTAAACATAACAAATAGTATTTCATCTTGGGAATTGCTCCTAAGATTGTGGTTAGAGCAAAATATGCCTTTCCACTCAACATTATATTAATCATCAACAGTAACAATTTTCCATTCTCTCCCCCGTCTACACAATTTCTCAATATATAGGAGATAAAATAACTTGTTTTAGTTTTCTATAATTATGACATACTCATCCGGATCTATCAAACAAGTAGGACAGGTCGAATTTGGGTCAAGTCATAACCCATTTATCATAATACAAATTTTTCAATCAATACCCGACCTAATTCATTTAACCAAATCTAAGAAAGTTTGTTTTTAATTTTTTTTAGAAAATTGTATTGCTAAAACACTTTCATGTAATACAAATTTAGCAATACATATTTAATGTACAATAGATATATATAAATTAAAGCTCTATCACATACAGAGTTGAAATGAATTTAAAACGATCATCCACAAAAGACGGGTGAACCGGACACCAATGGGGCCGGCCCCACTCGCATCTAGTTTAAACCCCAAACCCGGGGCGGAACGCCACCTCCTGGCTGGCGTCATCTCTCCCCTCCCGCCCCGCCAATGGCATCGCACTTCCGTTCGAATTCCCCGGGCGGGTGGGGTCGCTCTCGGGCGAGCGCATGCCTTATGCCTTGCTCACGAAGTTTGGAGGCGGAGCGCGGAGGAAAATGTGCAGAACACGCAAAGGCGCCCGCAAAGAGGCAAAGTCAAAGTCGCCTTCTCGCTCCCCCAACGCAACACCGCCTCCATCTCTCTATATATACGACGCCCACATCCGCCATCCCCTGCACAATTTGCAGCATCCCCTCCATCGCTCATCACGACCGCCAGGAATCCAAGCTTTTCGGGTTCGGAAGGAAGGAAGGGGGAAAGGAATGTCGGGCGCGGGGGTTTATCAGGCGGGCGCGAGCCTCGCGGAGGTGTACGTGATGCGGAAGCTTCACAAGGAGAAGATGAAGAAGGAAAAGATGGCCGAGGACGCAGGCGCAGTCGCGGGCGATCGCGAGAAGGAGGAGAGGAGGGCAAGAGGAGGAGGGAGAGGACGTTTCTCTTTGTCTCGGGTGTTCGGAAAGGCCCATGTCCATCCTTCCTCTGCAGAAGCGTCCCGTGTTGTTCCCTCGGAGTAGCTCCCCGACATGAAGGGTTTTTAGCTTCAGCTGGGATTTTTTTGTTTTTTCTTTCCTTTCTGTTTGTGCAAATGTCTATAGCTGAATCTTGTCTCGTGAGTTCGCGAGGATTTACTTCTTTTTTCTTTTTCTTTTTCTTTTTTTTTTCGGGGGTATTGTGTTGAATATTGGTATTGTATTTCAACCGGTGGGTTTCTTGAATTGATTGTATAGTTCGAACTTGAAGAAACTTGTTTTGATTCGCTTCAGATTTGCTTGAAAGGTTTAATTAATCCATGATGAGCTAAGCGATTAGGATCATTCAGTTTTGATGAATCTTGGGATATTCGCACGTATCGTGAGGTCCATGGTAGATCGAGTCTATATTTCACTCTGGAATTCAAGCCAGAGCACGAAGAAATAGTCGAGAGAAATGAGATCGATATTGGCCAATGGATGAAGGAGTCCGGATAATACACGCCTAAAAATGAAAATTTGCTTTCATTCGAGATTCATATTCCTCGTATTTATCACTTTAGCCTTGTTCACATGAAAGATACCTCATGTGGGACCCACTTTAAATAATGGTTTGTGAGATACGAGCAACAATTGCTCCTAAGTGCTTTCGGCAGCCTTTCTTCCTCTATCAGGCCGGGCCATGCCGGCCACCGATGTAGGAAGTTATTCTCATCCATCCAAACACGATTAGCTGAATAACTATTGAAGTTTTGGCACTTTTACAATGAAGATAAAATAAAGTTATTTGGTAATAACTCTACTATGGAACGATTGTAATTGATTTTCATTGTATAAAGTCAAAATTGTGTAGTCAAATAATAAGCAAACGTGTAAATTATCACTACCGGACCAGAATCAGATAATGGGTTGTGATTTTTATATCACCGAAGAATTTTTTTTCTCTCAATAAACATATCTATTGTAGATAAATTCACTAATGGTTCTTTTTACCTTAGCGTAATATGATTACTCTAGTAGAAAAAGTTAGATGAATACAAGTACAGTGCACTTAGAAATGCACATCATAAACATCATAAGAGATCATAGATAATGGAAACGTACGCATGTATTTATCGGAAGACGATTGATGATGCACAAGCCTTTTGAGCCTAAATGGGCAAAGCATAGAGGAATGGTTGTGTGGATTTAATTATACCTCAGTGTCATTTGAACTTCTCTCGGTAGATCCAAAAGTCGTGCAATAACAAGGTCACTCGTCCTTTGAAACGCCGAAGCAAACCAACTACTAGAATCAGCAAGATGATTTTACGAAAACATCTTTCGATGGGCATCGACGGCTAAAAAAAGGAGGGAGAAGTCAGATCAAATCCTCTTGGAACTGGAGCCACCAAAACGGGGCACGTTGAAGACTAACATAGATGGATCTTACCTTAAAAGAACGAACGAAGCTGTTGTAGCCAATGTTGTTTATGATTACTCGAGTCTCTTGGTCGATGGATTTGCAAGGAATGTGAGGGCGTCTTCTGCAACTCAAGCTGAAGCTTTGGCTCTTCTTGAACCCCAAATTTCCTTCAATTGCCATCTGAGGAGAGTTTGGAACTGCAATTGTATCACTTTAATCTGATACAAAAAGTGTTGACCACGTATCATTTTAGTTGGGATGTCAATGAGCTCATCATTGAGGCTTGGGCCAGAATAAGACTTTTCGCTCACCTTAGGTGGGCTCATTACTCCCGCGATGCAAATCAAATGGCAGACCAGGTCATCAAAACCAAAGACAAAATGTACTTCCTTCAAATTGGGTTGCTTCCAATTTTTGTTATTTTGTTCTCCGAAATCAATAAAGAACAGAAATCTATTTAATAACGTCAATTAATTTTCTATTCCCCAAAATAAAAAGTGGTTGAGAAATAGATTTGAAATAGAAACAAGAACTAGAAAAAGTAGCTTCTTGTTCCTAGGAACAATTTATAAAAATAAATTATTGTCTCCTTTCATTTTTTTCTTTTCTTCTTTTCTTCTTCTTTGCTGGCCACTACCCCCTCTACCGCTTGCCACTAGCCAACTACTGCAGCTCATCGGCCGTCATCGTTGACCGATCGTGTTGCCGCCGACTACCGACTGTTGTCATCGCCAGCTTCCGACTGCCATCGCAACCGATGACCGTCGACAATGTTGCTGCCGCTCGCTACGGCCGACACCACCGTCGATGGTTGGTGGTGAGTGGCCGACGACATCATCAATGGTCATCAACAGTGGGCAGTGGCAATAAGGAAGAATAAAAAAAAATCAAAAGAAATTCTACATTATAAAAAAAAGTTGTTAATCGTATATACACATTTCTATTCTTTTTGCATTCCAAAAATAGGAATTTTGTGTAATTATCAAACGCGTTCTTTTATTGAAAAATTGTTCTAGGAAATAGAAATAAAATATATATATTTCTAAAAAAGAAATTATTCCCCAAAATAAAAGTATTACCAAACGGACTATAAATTTATAACATGGTTATAAGTTTTGACTGTGTTAATAGGAGTGTCTCAAAATTTTCAATTCTATGATTCTATCTTTCAAGCAAGTAAACAAGCCCCATAGACTATGAATTGTCAGTACCCACATCGCTTTAAGTTTTATCGGACATGGGCAAATGAGAAAGAACAAGGATGATATTTCCTAAGTCATATTCAAATAGAGTTGAAGGGTATCTGCGAATTCCTCACTCATAACCAACTTTTGTCCACATTGAAGCTGTCATAAACAGTGACTTGGCAAAGATAACATTAAGATATTGTTTTTTTTTTGGTTTAACATTAAGATATTGTTGATGAGCTACGAACTTCTACCCACTCACTTTCAAGTCTCTCTATAGATGACAAAATTAGGGTTTGAAACTATTGCTTTATGCTTTGCTTGCTCTCCAAGAACATGCCACCTCTATAAGTCACCTCATCTGCTCAGCTCATTAATTGTTGAAATTATTATTCTCGTCCTCCCCCGCAATAATTGCACTTTGTTTTCTATCGTAGGACATGTCCATTACGTCCATGGCGGGGCCTGACCTAGCAGAAGCTTATTTGCTGAGGAAGCAGCACAAGGAGAAGAAGAAGAAGAAGAAGCAAGGAGGAGATGAAGATGGAAGAGCAACCTTTGATAATCAAGGGAAGATCTCTCGAGGTTGTTTCTTGTGGTTGCTTCACAAAGTTCATCCAAAAACGGTGTCGGAGGCTCGAAGTTGAGTGTCTTATTATGGCTCTTGTTATAGTAGAGAGATTGTCTTCAGTGTTTTATTTGATGTCAAAATGTTTATGTGTCCTATATATGTATTGTATGTCATCATGGTCAAGACTCGAAAATTTTAGTTCGGATCGGTTCTGTTGGATCAGGTATTCTTGACACCCCTAGTCACTGTTAAGATGGAAATTAGTGAGTTCAAAACTTAAGCATAGCAAACAGTATTTCATCTTTGGAATTGCTCTAGAGATTATGTAGAGCAAAATATGTCGTTCCACTCAACAATTTTGCATTCTCTCCCTAGTTGGTACAAAGAATGAGATTTCTAAATTTAAAGGAAATAAATTAACTCTATCTATTTTTTTTGTGACCATGAGATACCCATGTGAATGGTTGAGCTATAAATAGTTTATGTGTGATATATATGTCTAGAAATGATAATTTGAGTTAAGTGTTCAAGAGAATCTGATCATATTGTTATTGAGTTTAGCGTTTATTTTACATAAATATTGTTCTAATACTTATGGCCTAATCAACAAGCGTATACCTTTAGCCTAGTCATTTCCAGTTTGTATGAGAGGGAAGCTAAAGCTCACAAGTCATAATTATATTGGAGCAGCTCGCAAAATGAACAGCTCTACCTAATTGGATTGCTAAAAACGGTTTGTTTTTAAAGTTTCTTCTTTTTTTAATTTCTTGAAAGTGTACTCTCAAACCAATCAAATTGCTAAAAAAAAAGGGAAAAAGAAGAAGAAGAAGATGAACGATTTGATACTACAGTAAACTAGAGGATTTTGCCTTTTTCTTTTGGCCAAAGTTGAAAGATTTATTTCTGGTCAAATGTCCTAACAATCTTAAACATTGCATATCTCTTGTTAAAAGTAGCTCCAACTTTGAAACTCATCCACGAGTCAAGTTGAACTCATCCTTTTGTATCAAACATGTGATAACGTTTCTCGTCCCTCCTCAGTGTCAAGTACCATAAATGCGATTGCGTCATGTGACGTGATACATTCGCATGCGATTGAAGACATCTTGCCAAATTAGGGCAATTGTGTGCCATTGACGACTTTATTAAATGTGACACTTATTGATACACCAATTAGTTAACAAAAGTGATTTAAATTGATCAATCCTTTGAAAATCGTCAATTTTATGGCACGTCACTCAACTCGTATCAATAAATACCTTAATCGATACACGCAACAAATGTGTAGCATGATACATGCGCACATAGATGCAACGTAGCACCATGGGCCGACAGCTTCAAGCCATTTAACACAGGCAGTCAATTATCAATACCATACTCTGGACTCCCTAAAATATCAATCATAATGCCCTTTTCGCTTTACAATATGATTGTTCTCATGAAATCCGGCAATTCCATGATGTCATGGTTATTGAACTTTTATAAAGGGAGATCTCTAGCAATGATATAAAAGTAATGTCGCAATTTACTAACCCCATAATGTAATTTGAGTTATTCCCTTTTTATATGGCTTTTTGGACAAAATGGGTTTTGTAGAAATTAGTAGGACCCCGGAGATCTCGTGCAATGTCGAAATCAACTTTTGCTAATGGGATGACCCACCTCCCTTTTTATTTATTTTTTTTGGGTTCTCTTATTAATATTATTATTATTATTATGTATTAATTAAATGCGATATTTCCGCGGGAACACGCTTTTTCCCCGAAGCGAAAAGGCCACGTACTTCCACCGCTGCATCCCCCCCCACGTGTGGAGCGCACGTGACGGGTGGCGGGGGATCGTCACGTGATAAAGGACGGCCGCTTAGCTGTCGAGCTTGTGACGAATGATGATGCCAGGTCACCGTTTCGAAAGTGATCTTGCCCGGGACTCCACTAAACCAAAGTCACCAAACCCCCATGTGCAAACGGGTCCACCGTTCGGGGCGAACCCACGACCCGTTTTGTTTTGTGGTCCAAATTCACGAATGGAAAAAACGAGGCAAGTGACTTCTGAATTTCGGACTCAATTAGTAATATCGTCCCTTTATTTTTAATTTTTTTATATGATTTTTGAACTTTTCATTAATAGGTACTGTGAGACTTAAATTTTTAATTTGTTTGATGTTGCTCTTAAATTAATTCAATCTCTAAGCTTTATAAAAATATTCAATATTATTTTTTTCTTTAATCTAAATTTAGGGACAATATTAAATATTTTCATATAGTTCATAAATTATATTGAACATGTAACAAAAATTCAGAGACTATATTAAACAAATTAAAATTTTATGGATGATATTATGCATTAAAATAAAGTTTATAAATTATATTAAATAAATTAAAATTTAGGAATGATATCATATATTAAATTAGAATTCAGGAATTATTTATGTAATTACTTCTTCACGGATTTGTTCGTGTGCGTCAACGTGCTTTCGTCAACGAAAAAGAGAGCAGTGGAGACAAGAAAAAGAGAGCAAAGCCGACGGAGGTGGCCTGTGGGCAATTACAGAAGTGCCCTTGGTGCCCCCTCCATTACTCTTTCATGGAGTCCTGGTTTGCTTTTTCCATTTTGTTTACTTTTCTTCTTTCGTGCAATCATCATGTGAGGAGACTTGGTAGATTCCTATGTTTCTCACTAACACTTTTACATCACGGGCAAGATTTTTTTTTTTTTTTTTTTTTTTGGTAAAGGTAAGAATATATAAATAAACTTTGAACCAATGTACAAAGATCGTGGCCAAAAAACTTTCACTCAAAGAGACAACAAGTCTGAATGAGTGAATGGGAGCCAAAGAAAGAAAGAAACACCCTCACAGGAGGGGCAAGAAGAAGAAAACCAAAAGGGCAAACTAACAAAGCCACACAGGCCAAGACGGAAAGAGAGCTGGTAAAGCAACCAATAACAGGGAGTTGCGAGGCCAAATGCGGAAGCAACCCAACGAAACCCGCAACAAAATAGAAGAGAGAAGGACCTCTAAGAGCCAATAGGCTGTGAGGCTAGGAGTTAGAAAAAACACCAAAGATACATGAGTCAAAGCCCCAGCAACGTTGGAGCCTCTTGTTTCTCAGGTTGTCAATCACATTGCTAAAGGTGAGTGCCTTGTAAGTCCAAGGCCTCTCACGAGCAAGAATTTTAGTATATGACATATACAACTTTTTTTGTTATATTATGTGCCACACCTCGCCGTAGCATCTGAATTTCACCGTTGTAAAATTATGAATGAAAACTTCAGTTTATATTGATGTAATTACAAAAAAAAATTAAGATAAAATAGAGACCCTTTGTATGCATATTAGAATTTTACTTTCAAATATTGGAGATTTTATTGTTTGAAAGAATCACCCTAAAATCATTACCGTCTAATATATCAATTTTACACTTTCATCTCATAATGCTGTATCGGTTTATTATTACACTATTATACCGATATGTCCATTACAGATGCTCCGTCGAGTTTCAAAACCCCATCTTTTGCTCTAATTGTTTGCGAGACTGCACATACATAGACATGAAAACGTCTAAATTTTGAAGATTGTGGGTATCATCCTCAAAATATATAGAATTTATTGTGAGTTCAAGGATATCTTCATGGCTGACAGAAATAATTGATAGATCATATTTAGAATAATTGATGCGTTATTGGTCACATTGTCTAAAAGTACATGATATCCAATTTTTTGTCTCTATAATGCAAATAATATGCCGGAATTTCCGTTGAAATGTTGACATCATACACCTAGCAGTAATATGGAGTCCAGCTTGGCGACTTGTCAACCCCAACGATACGAGGTTAAAATCATTCGACAGAAAAAAAAAAGAAAAAAAAAAACAAAGAAAGAAAACCCCAACGATGCGAGGTTCATCGGGACAAGGCAATATTGGAGCATACTCAGCAAAACATTATTAATTTGTATTTGAATATTGACATGTGGGTTACAAATCTATGATATTTATTAAGGTTCATATCATTAAAAATTATAAATTGATATTTATGACACATTTATCTTATATTAATTATCATTTAAAAAAAATGATAAATTGGTATACCTACGACATAGTTGTTTCAAATTATTTTTTGCTTCCCTAAGAATTAAAAAATGGTTCACCTAACCAAAATCTATCTCGATTAGCATTTCATCTCGTATCATGTTAAAATGCATGCTTGTCAGCTTATGCTGCAGTTGTTTGTATGCATACTAGTGGATATGTGGTGTGCAATTTTAGGCCGTTTGCGATTTCAAGTGCCGAATCAAATTGCCCATATTAAACTAAATCAATTTGAAAAGTAAAGAAAAGAAAATTACCAAAACCCTAAATCAGGGACCGATCCATTTAGTTCCTAGTTCTTGGGTGGAATCAATTCAATCGGGAACTAATCTCACCAATAGTGAGATTTTGGGTAAATGTTAAAGGATGGCGGATTCTAATCCAGGTTATCAATTGAGATATTCTGTGAAATGAAAATTAGTTTTTAGTAAATATATCACAATGATACCATTTTTAATTTTTTTTCTTAAAATGGGGGTTCGCCCCAGTGGCCACCCTTCCAACATGGAAGGGGGAGGTGAGGGGTTCAAATCCCCACCTTCCGGGGGATGGGGGTAGGGACGCGTAAGTTTCGAGTGGGTTGCGGCTCCCACGCCCGCAAGCGGGCGCGAGTCTGCGAGTGAGTGTAGAGTAGGAATAGAATAGGACAGACCACCAAAAAAAAAAAAAAAAAAAAAAAAAAAAAAAAAAAAACCGTGACAAACCCTTTATTATTATTGACTGTTGTACTATGTGACCTCATCGTCAGTAGCGACAATGTCATCCATCCTCAATTTTGTCCATTAATAACGTGCAAGTTCTGCCCTATTTATTAATCTCCACTGGGGTGGTAAACAGGCAGTCGATGACTGATGACAGATCCAAATCTAACTTCGAAATAAATTTACATCCAGCTCACCAGCTATAAATGCAGTCAAAGTCAAGGGGGAGGGAGGGGGCAGAAACGTCATTCCAGTTCCCTCAATTAGGACTAAAGCAAGCAGGACAAAAAGATTAAAAAAAAATCCAAATTTTCAAACTCCGGACCCCAATTTACCGTCCGCGTCGCCATCATCAGTCCACCTCAAAAAGCCATTGCTGTTTAAGCTAAGCTTTGAGGTTGTAGCAGCAGCCAGCAAGCAGCAAGCAGCAAAGGCTTTGGCGGGACGTCCCTTTCCCCCCTTCTCCTACTGCTTTAATTTAGTTTTCTAGACAAAATCAGAGAACCTCAAGCGCTCCGAAAGGTGATGTCTCACCTCAAAATCCCACCTTACTACTACATTAGCCAAGAAAGCTAACCGCCATTAGCAATTTTGCTGTAAATGAGGTTTGTCCTGTGGGCTCGCTCGCTCGCTCTCTCTACCCGCAAGACACGAAATCTTATACCACCTTCCCTTGAAATCTCTCTGTCTTTGTCTCTTGTCTCCCCTGTTTCCAAGAAGGACCCTTCGTTTCAAAGATTCCTTCTTTGCTCTTTCTTTCAACTTAAGCAGCTCCAGATCCAGCAACCTAACCCCCATTTTCTTTTCTTTCTTTTTTACCTCTTTCTTCCTCTGTTCCTTTTTCCAACCACATTAATTTTCTTTAATATATTCTCAGTGGTTAAATAGAGTTGCCGAAATTAATTTAATCTTTTTTATTTTTTGGGTCGATCCGGGCTTCTTACAGTGTTCAACTAGAATGCTCTGTTCACCCTGGCCAGCTTACAGACAATTCCGCTGTCAAATCCGGTGAATTTCTTTTTCCCTCCTCCCTCTCCCCATTTTTGGCGTCTTCTTTGCGTAGGCGTGAGAGTTGGGCGTCTAATTATTGCAGGTTTTTTCCTTTCAAACTTCGCTTTTTCTCTTTCTGGGTTCCCGTGGATTTCTTTGCAGAGGGATTAGGAAGAAAAGGGAAAAAGGAAAACAGCCTCCGACCTCCATTTCATCTTCTCCCTCCTCGTTCATTTTCATCTGGGTTCCGTTTTTTCTTTGCTGCATTGGGTTGGAAACAGAAGGTCTTCTCATTATAAATTTATCTTTGCTTTTCCCTTCTCTGCTCTGTGTCAGACTCTTGGGTTGTAGTGCGCTGCGGAGTTAAAAGAGCATTCCTTTCTTGAACCTCTCGGTTTATCGAACCTTTTTTTATTAGTGGGTCTGGCTTGTCGTCTTCGGAGGTGGAAAATCTAAGTTAAAGCTGAGCTTCGGGCTATACTATTCGGATCCGATAATCTTATGCTTGAGCATTGGGCGATTATAATATAAATCCATGCTTTTTTGGCGCTTGGTGTAAAGATCTTGGCCTCCCCATTCAAGGTATGAACCTGATTCAGCTTCTTTTTCTTCCTTTCGTTTTGAATCTTTTTGGACTTTGAGCTTCTAGATTCGTCGATCTTGGCAAATGTGGAAGTCTTCGCTGCTTGGTCGAGTGAGATGATGTCATCTTTCTCTTTGATCTGAGCTGGCAATTCATGCATTTTGCGAAATTGGAATGTCTTACCGTTTTTGGTTTTTGGTTGAATGTGTGCATTTCGAAATCTCACAAGTTCGTTTGTTTGTAAGTCGGTAAGCTCGGTCGGTGATGTTCATTGGCCTGTTCTTTTTGCTGTTTTGCGCTTAGTTATTGGGTGTTCATATATATCCCCGTTGCGATGTCTTATATGATTTTGTGAATTGAAGAACTTATCCTGAACATCTTGCATTTTGGAGTTTAAATCAGCAGCTTGATGCTCATGGCGGCCTTCTTTCTTTCTGCTTTGGTTTTCTTCTTTAGTGCTTTTCAGCTTAGTAATAGGATCTTCGCTTTTGTGCCCGCCTTGGAGTATTCTGCTGTGATTTATCAGGCCGGTTTCCAGCCTGTTCTTCAATGCCTTTGTCTTAAAGACGGGGATTTGTTTTAAGGTTTCTTTTGTCCCCTTTCCATGCCTGAATTGGACGTCTATGTAAATCGAGTGTAAATTGGCAAACACTACTGTATTCCAACATAATGTGCAGCACCCAGACGCGTGAAGGGGTAGTGATAAAGGTCCCTTAGTTTGCCAAATTGAGTGACTCACGGAATGGCTCTTCCTAGAGAAGGTGCTTGGGCGTCCAAAATGTTAAGAATCATGTGAGGCAGTTCACTGTATGAAGCACGTAAGGGCATTCCAGTGTGCAAACATGATGATGCAGTCACAATTTAGCTCCTTAATTGGTTTATGTCATAGTTTGACCAATCTGAAGCATATTGCACCCCTATCAAGTATTTTCTTACGGAGCTCTGTCCTAGATAGTGAATAAATGACATCAGCCTCTTACCCACCCCACTCCCCTTACATCTGTTTCGTCTGGAAGTCCCATCTTGCATTTGGACTTTCATCACTACCTATGAGATTTCTTTTGATTGTTTGGCCAGCTTGATGTGTTTCAACCTCAAAGGGTTCTGCAGACTTTTACCTCTAGATCTTGTTGAGCTCTTAATACTCTTCCATTGGGGCTCTCTCTCTCTCTCTCTCGATTTCTACCTGAAGCTGCAGTACACCAGCCCCGCCTTCAATTTCTTACTTACAGCTGTTGACAACAAGTTAATTTCAAATAGATAGGAACCCTAAAATTGAATAATTGTGAGTTGGCGATATTGTTTAAGTAGATTGAATGCTTGCCTAAGTTGGTCCAATAATCTTTAGTCTCTTTCCAGTGAAATTGTAGATGAAGATCCTGATTCTCTTGTTTTTCCTTCTCTGGTTTTTTGGATTCTACTTTTAGTGTGTAAAAGAAGGAAACGTATGGCATCGCTTCTTTTGAGCGAGTGCTTATCATCAACTTTGCCCTTAGATTTATGGTTTTCATGTTAACTGTACCTGCATAAAAAACTCATTCACTCGTTTCGAGAATAACATGACCAATTCAATTTGCATTGTTTTACAGGCAGGAGACAAAAGCTGGACCCTAATATCTTGTTGCCAATGATTGATTGATCATTCAGTGATGTCAAGGATCTCCAAGTGGAAGCCTGAGAAGACAAAAACGAAAGTGGTCTTTAGGCTACAATTTCATGCCACACATGTATGTTTCTTCACAGTACCTAAATTTAGTCGCTAATGCTAGCATCCCTTTCGTTAGTTTTTCAATTTTATTTAAGATTCTATTTTCTGACCTTCTTATAAATTTCACCAGAAAATGTAAATTTTGAGTTGTTAGTTCATATATTGAATTATATTTCATGGCTTCCTTCTTAATGATCATCTGTGTGTGTGTGTATCTGTGTGCACGTATGCATGTGCACACGTGCAAGTGCGTGTGTGTTATTATACACCAATATGTCTTACACTCGATGAGGCAAGGAGTGACAGTTAATAAATGCCAACAATGAATAGTTTGAAGGTAACTTCTGCAATGACTGAAATGAATAATCATGTTATTTATGTCCAGATTCCTCAAACTGGATGGGACAAATTGTTTATATCATTCATTCCAGCTGATTCTGGAAAGGCAACAGCTAAGACAACAAAGGCTAATGTGAGAAATGGCACCTGCAAATGGGCAGATCCCATCTATGAAACTACGAGGCTTCTTCAAGACATTAGAACCAAACAATACGATGAAAAGCCGTACAAACTTGTTGTGGCAATGGTAAAGTTTCCATCTGTGTTATAAATTCTTAACCTTCTTGTCATCAAGATCACTCATCCCCAAAGCTCTAACCTTCTAGTCATCAAGATTACTCATCCACAAAGCTCCCCCATCCCGAACCTATTTTATGCACCAATTACAGATACTGTGATTTGTTGATATAACATCTCTAGTCCTGCGTTCCTTGTGCCTAACTTTGCTTTTTTACCAAAATTTCTTGATGTCAGGGTTCTTCGAGGTCTAGCCTCCTTGGTGAAGCCTCGATCAATCTTTCTGATTATGCTGATGCTCTAAAGCCTTCTTCTGCCGCGCTGTCTCTTCGGGGATGTGACTCTGGAGCTATATTACATGTAAGGATTGTCAGGATATATCTGAGCTCTCCAGTATTGCTGGTTCTGAATGGTCTTTTTTATGATTTTAGATGCTGAGTGCCTTCAGTAACTTAATGTTCTTTTGATCGAATTCTTTGTCTCCTTTTGATCTATATGAGGGTTCTCTCTAAGAAAGTGCATTTGTTGTAATGCAGGTTACGATACAGCTGCTTACTTCTAAAACTGGTTTCAGGTAACTCACTAAACACTACAAAATTCTAGAGCATTTCATTGGTTTCCACCACCTTATGCCATTTTGTGCTGGTTTATAATTTTCAGAGAGTTTGAACAGCAAAGGGAACTCAGAGAGAGGGGCCTGGTGACTACTTCTGACCAAAATGGTCGAAGTGAATCTGTTAGTGGAAGACTGTCATCATCTGAAGATGTTGTTGGTGTCCATACGGTGAGCTTCATTATGTTGACAGGTCTCCTTGTGGTTCAGATATGGTTGTATCTCCCAATAATCATGCTCTCATTTGATTGTTTTCTATAAATTACAGCTGATGCCCAGTAGGATTGTATGGGTTTTGAAAGTATTATATGGTCATGTCAACAACGGACAAGTCCTTCAAGTCCTATAAAATTGAAAAAAAGAATGAAAAACTAGTGATGGTTTCATATAATCATCGCTATTGATTTAAGGATGGACTATAGGCTACAAAATGGGTGATGTTTGTTCACATGTCTGAGGATTCATCAATTCGGGGTTGTGTCACTTGCATCATGATTGATATATGGACATCGAACTTGTTTCAAGTTTAATGTCGTATACTATTTTCACAAGATTCTTGTTTATGAAATTGTAGCCCTGCAATATGAGACATAGGAGGCTGTAAATCGGGACTTGATGCTGTGCCTTGTCACCTCTCTAATAATTAGATTAGTATGTTCATAATACACAGATCATCTGTGATCCTTAGTTTTTTTTTTTTTTTTTTTGGTGCATCGTCTTGCCTACTGTGAGGCATGACCTGTTTGTTATGTTTCTTTAGCATGTCATTTGCTAAGCTTTTGTTGTATTGAAAATTTATTTTGTAGAATGTAGATAACAAAAGTCTTAATTTTATTCTACACTAGATTTGTGCTCACATTCTTTTGTATATGCTTAAAGCTTGTTGTTTATAGGGGTCATTTCCTTTTATACATTCCTTGAACCACGAAAAAGGTGCATTGTTAACCTGCAGCCTCTTAGATAGGACCATGGCCTAGGCCATGTTTAGCCTCCTGGGAAATAATGAAAAACTTCTGTTGTTTTTCTTGTTAGTTATTTGCAAAATGTGCTAATGTTGGGATGTTCTACACATTTAGCTTCCACGCATCCTGAATTCATTTTCTCTCTCCTAAAGCCTCTTTACATGCCTTCTACTCAGATTATTGTGATTGGTTTCTAAGGTTATGTTCCCTGATCAGTGTTTTGTGCGGTGATCCTTTATGATGACAGGACTATGCAAGTGTCAGATTCAAACATGAATCTAGAGAGCATCCATCAAATGAAGAAGAGATGGTTCTGAATGAAGAGCATGTGGATTCGCCCATTGGATTAGATGGCTCTTCAAATACCTCAGAATCTTTATATGCAGAGAAACATGATACATCAAGTGCACATGAAATAGACAGCATCAAGAGTACTGTGTCTGGTGATTTGGGTGGGCTTTCCCTTAGTCAAAGCCCTCGGCCGGGAAAAACAGGCCCTTCAGATCAGAGGCATGTTGGGACCAGTGACTGGGTTCATGGCTGGGGTTCAGATTATTCTGCAGATAATGACTTGGCAATTACATATGAGGAAAATAATCGACTTAGAGGAAGCCTGGAAGCAGCGGAGTCATCTCTTCATGAGCTGAAATCAGAGGTAAGCTCTTTACAAAGTCATGCTGACAATTTAGGTGCTGAAGCCCAGAAATTTGCGCAGCAGCTCGCTGCTGAGATGGCTTCTGGAGAAAATCTGGCGCGAGAGGTGGCTGTGCTGAAATCTGAATGTTCAAACTTCAAAGGTCAAATTGAGATGCTGAAGATCGATAAATTAAGCTCACCTTATGTTGGAAAAGACATGGTTGGATTGGACCAGGATCAAGATCTAAAGCTAAGATGCTTTAGGGGACTTCTTCTTATGGAGGATAAGATCAGAGAGCTTCAGAACAAGACGTGCTTTGGACTTCATGACAGGGACTTCAGATTTCTGGGAGCTGACTTGGAGGCCTTGCTTGTTATGTTGCAGGATTTCAAGCAAGGAACCGGACAGGCCGTTTCTAGAATCAGCTTTGCAGCCCCAGAAGGAGGTGCCCTAAAGCAGGTAGGAGATTCAAGTATAAATGAGAGCAAGAAACTCGTATCCCAGATTGAGTTCGGTACAGACTTGTATCAACCTGAAAGCATGCTTCATCATCTTAGTGTATCGGGCCTGTCTCATGACCCCAGTCCTGCTGATGTTACTGATCCAATGAAAGACAGAATAGTTGAACTTTTAAGGGAGCTGGATGAGTCAAAAGCTGAAAGGGAGAGCCTCACTCGTAAGATGGACCAGATGGAATGTTATTACGAAGCTCTCGTTCAAGAGCTTGAGGGAAATCAGAGGCATATGCTGGGAGAACTGCAGAATCTTAGAAATGAGCATACTGCTTGCTTATACGCTGTTTCTACAGCTAATGCGGAGATGGATAGAATGCGCCAGGATATGAATGAACAGCTGCTAAGATTTACGGAGGAGAAGCATGAGTTAGATTTACTTAATAAAGAGCTCGAGAGAAGAGCTGCCACTGCAGAGGCTGCTCTCAAAAGGGCACGGTTAAATTATTCAATTGCGGTCAACCAATTGCAGAAGGATCTCGAGCTGCTCTCTGGGCAGGTTTCATCCATGTATGAAGCTAATGAGAATCTGATCAAGAAAGCATTTGAAGATTCCGCACCACAAAGCTTTCAAGGAGCGACTGAACATTTGCAGAATCAGAAGCTGGACCCAGGGGATGTTCATGCAACCAAGTTTTTGCAACGTCAGAATATGCCTAAAGTGCAAAAAAAACAAGAAGTGCGTGGAGATATCCTTCTAGACGACTTAAGAAGATCCTTGCATTTGCAGGAAGAGTTATACCAGAAGGTTGAAGAGGAAGTATGTGATGCAAATTTTGAGATAATCTTTTTGGATGTGTTTTCCAAGACTTTGCGAGAAACTTTGCATGAAGCAAGTAGTGATGTTACAGTAACAAAGAACAGGGTAGATAAACTCACAAGGCAGCTGGAGCTGGTGACAGAATCCAAAGATGTACTGAAACGTAAGCTGGAAAGCGCTATGAATGAGGTTCGTTCCCTAAGTGATTGCAAGGAAGCTTTCTCTCTAAAGTACAACGAAATGACTATCCAGAATCAAATGTTGGAATCAAATTTACGGACCATAACCTCTGAAAACCATTCCCTTGAACAGAAAATTAAGGAGTTGGAGTCTTTGATGACTGAATATAGAAGTTACAGACACAAATTTGAGACCAGTGATGTGGAGAGAATTGAATTGGCAGATCAACTGAGAAAGGAAGTCAAGGATTCTGCGATACTTAGAGGCGAAAATGCTGCTCTGCAGGGAGAGTTGCAAACTCTTAAACAGAAAATTGAGGAGGTGGCATCTGCAAAGGATCATCTGCAGAACATTGTCCACTATTTGCAAGACAAATTGCATAGTATGTTAATGTGTCATGAGGAGAACTTTGATGGGGAATTGCTGCTTAGAGAATCAGACCACCAGGACACTGAATCGGGGTACCTAACCAATATTGTGTCAAAATTGGCGGACATTCAGCAGAGTGCACGTGATAAATATTTACAAGTCGTGGAAGACAGAAAAGCTTTAGAAAAGGAAAAAGATCTAGCAGTAGCTTCCTTAAGCACATCTGAATCTAATATTTTCTCTCTGAAAGAGAAATTTGGGCATGACTTACGCGTTATGCTAGATAAACTAAGCACGTCAAACTCATTGGTGCAGAAGCTGCAAGTAGAAGTTGAGGCTCTTGCTAACAGACTTGGCTCGAGCTCAGAAGCAGAAGAAAGACATGAACAGGGGCAGAAAGAAGCACTTGCTGATCTTTGCCGCTTGGAACTTGAGCTGGAACAGCTCATATCAAGGAATGAAGATCTTTCTCAGAAATTCCTGGCTTTAGAAAGCATAAGTGAGGAACTCGGACAGAGTAAGTTGATTATAGCAGAATGTACCGAGGAAAATCATGCTTTGATGGCATCTCTACAGAGCAAAACTGAAACATCTTCTCAGCTAGAATTGGAGGTTTCTGAATTGAGAGAAAACTTGAAATCTCAGAAGACTGAGTTGCATAATCAGAGAAGCTACATAGAAAAATTAGAGATGAGTATATCTGATCTTACCTCCGAATTGAATGAGAAGCACTGCCAGTTGCTTAGTCTTGACGAACAGAGAGTTGAACTGCTCCACCTGAGGCAATTGGTATCAAATTTAGAGCTGGAGAATGCAAGGGTTTCTGATCTTCTCTTGCGTAGTGAAGAATGTCTAAAAGTTTCCCGTGAAGAATCTTCTTCTGTTGCTGAATTGGAAAATCAGTTATTTGAAATGCATGAATTCTTGATATCTGCAGATATTCAGAAAGTTCTCACTAGAGTTCATTATGAGACAGGAATTCAAGATTTTGTCCAGCAGCTTCAGTTCTCAGATAGGCACCTTGAGATGTTACAGCAGAAGAATCTTGACCTTGAATCGAGACTCAGTTACTGTCTTGCAAATGAGGCACATCATGTTGAAGAAAGTAAGAAGTTGTCGACACGTCTTGAGTCCCTGAGATCTGATTTAGAAGCCTCAATTGCTCAAAATGGAGAATTGCATGATGTTAATAATGTTCTGACAACTGAGCTCGAGGAGCACGGGAAGAAAAATGAGATTTTGTCGACACATCTTGAGTCCCTGAGATCTGATTTAGAAGCCTCAATTGCTCAAAACAGAGAATTGCATGATGTTAATAATGTTCTGATGACTGAGCTTGAGGAGCACAGGAAGAGAAACGGGATGTTGGATGCTAGCATTTGCGAGGAAAGGAGGAAGCATGCTGAAAGTCTTGAGTCCTTGAAATCTGATTTAGATGCTTCGATTGCTCAAAACAGATTACTCCATGATACTCATAATGTTCTGAAGGCTGAGATCGAAGAACACAGACAAAGAAGTGAATCTTGGGAAGCCACTATTTGTGAGGAAAGGAGGGAGCATGCTGATAGTATCGAGTCCCTGAGATCTGATCTGGAAGCATGCATTGCTGAAAATAGAGTGCTTCGTGATACTAATGGCATTCTGAAGGCTGAGCTTGAGGAACACAGAAATACAACTGCAATGTTGGATGCTGGTATGTGTGAGGAAAGGAGCAAGCATGCTGAAAGTCTTGAGTCCCTAAAATCTGATTTGGAAGCCTCCATTGCTCAGCATAGAGTACTTGAAGGTACTAATAATGGCCTGAAAGCTGAGCTTGAGGAATACGGAAAGAGGAATGAAATGTGGGATGCTAGTACTAGCGAAGAAAGAAGGAAGCATGATGACTGTATTGAGTCCCTAAAATCTGACTTGGAAGCCTCAGTTGCTCAGAGTAGGAAGCTTCAAGAGACTAATAATGCCCTGATGGCTGAGCTCGAGGAACATAAGTTAAGATTTGAAACGTGGGAAGCTAGCATTTGCGAGGAAAGAAGAAAGCATACTGAAAGTCTTGATTGCCTGAACTCTAACTTAGAAGACTTCATTGCTCAAAATAGAAAACTCCATGATGCTAATAATGAACTTAAGGCAGAGGTTGAGGAATGTAGAAAAAGAAACCAAAACTGTGATGCTAGCATATGTGAGGAAAGGAGAAAGCATGCTTCTGAGGTTGAAATGCTCAAGAGTCTGTTGATACTTTCTGGAGAAGAGATTGATGGGCTAATACTTGTAAATGAGGAACTGCAAGTGAAACTTCTGGTACTTGAAGGGAAGATAGAAGAACAGAGTTCTCAGTTGACTTTGCTAGAACAATGTAATGATGAAATCGTTGTGATGCAGAAGCAGTGTAAAGAGCTTACTGAGAAGCTCTCAGCACAAGTAATGAAGACTGAAGAATTTAAAAACTTGGCCACTCATTTGAAGGAACTCAAAGATAGGGCTGATGCTGAGGTTCACCAGGCGCGGGAAAAGAAAGAAACTGATGGACAAACATATGCTGTACAAGAGTCATTGAGAATTGCATTTATCAAGGAGCAGTATGAAAGCAAGCTGCAAGAACTGAAACAACAGCTCTCCATGTCAAAGAAGCATAGTGAGGAAATGCTCTGGAAATTACAGGATGCAGTTGACGAAGTTGAAAGCAGAAAAAAATCCGAAGCTTCTAATCTGAAGAAAATTGAAGAGCTGAGTATGAAGATCTTGGAACTGGAGTCTGAGTTACAAGCAGCAGTTTCTGAGAAGCGTGAGAAATCGATGGCTTTTGACTGTATGAAGGCGGAGATGGAATGCTCATTAATAAGCCTTGAGTGCTGTAAAGAAGAAAAGCAAAAGCTTGAAGCTTCTTTGCTCAAATGCAATGAGGAGAAGACTAAAATTGCTGCTGAACTCACACTAGCGAATGAACTTCTTGAGAGTTCCAAAACACCTGGAAGGATTCTGGAGAAGGATGCTGATCAATCACATATGGATTGCATGCCCGATGACCTGGTTGTAGGGACTCTACATTCTGCAAAATCACTAAATCATGATGAAGCTGATGCATGCACAAATCATGGTCATGAAGGTGCCCTTGCAAGTGGACTCATAAGCGTGCAATCTAAACAGGTTAGATGTCGTTTCTCTATCTGATTTGTGGGCTTGAACTTTTATCATTTATCATTCCCTGGTGCCTCTCTCTCTCCCTCTGCGTGTGCATGTGTGCGCAGGGGTGTGTGTATGTTGATCTCTAATACTCTGTGCATTCCTTTAGGATGTTCTTGCCTCTAAAGGCGAAAATGGGATACAAAACCTTGCACCTCTTGATCGAGATATTGCTTTGCATAGTGACAGAAAGGATCTTGATTTCCTCCGCGAGCAATTCAAAGTACAAGTTTTAAAGTCAAGCATGGACAATTTAAGCAAAGAGGTAGGTGATACGCTCTGATTATTTGGCCAGCAAAGATGTTCTCTGTGGATATGTCAGCTAACGAGCACTTTGATTCTGGTTATTGTGACTCCAATTCTTGTCCTCATCTCGCAGTTGGAAAAGATGAAAAATGAGAACTGGCTTCTTTCTCAAGATGATCGTGTTGCTGATCCAAAGTTTCCAGAATTGCAAAGGGAATTAATGCGATTAGATAAGGTACTCCCTTGCATCCTTCATCTTCCTAAGAAGCCAGTTCCCACTAATCGAACTCGCTCTCTTTCTTTCCCCCTTTCTCAGGCAAATGAGGAATTGAGCAGCAAATTTCCTTCATTCAATGAGATCTCTGGCGGCGGGAACGCTTTAGAAAGAGTACTCGCTTTAGAAATTGAACTGGCTGAAGCATTGCAGGCAAAGAAAAAATCGATGATCCAATTCCAAAGGTACCTTTTGTCATTAGACTAACTGGCATGTGAGGGTCATCAATTGGAATGTCTTTTCTAGCTTTTCTGAAGCTCATCGCTCATCCGTAACAAACATCAAATATTTTTGACTGGGGTCCAGTGGAATAAGTTAATTAACTTATGCTAATTATACTATCAATCCTATAGTCCTGGGAATTGGCATTATCTTATGATTGTTTCACATGGCAATGCATTTTGAACTCTCTCAGTGCATCGTCTTAGTGGATCTTCAACTCAACCCAATTTGCATTACAGCTTTAGACATGCGGTTATGTCTCAAAAAGATGAGACACAGTTACACTTATAGAATGGTAAATGGGAGTTGCATCATAAAATTCTGCTGAAGAGAGGTAACAATTTTTGAATGGGTACGTGAATCCTGTTTTGCAGCTCTTTTTTAAAACAACACAGTGATGAGGAAGCAATATTCAAGAGCTTTAGGGACATCAATGAGCTGATCAAGGACATGCTGGAGCTAAAGGGAAAGTACTCAGCTGTGGAAGGCGAGCTAAAAGAAATGCATGACCGCTACTCTCAATTAAGCCTCCAATTTGCCGAGGTTGAAGGAGAAAGACAGAAACTTATGATGACTCTGAAGTGTGTCCGGGCGTCCAGAAAGGCTGCTAACTTGAATCGCTCATCGTCAGCGTCCATAGGGGAATGATCCCTCCTCAAAGCCAAAGTGGAAGAGACCTCCAATTTTCCTTATTCCTGGTCATATTCAAGGCGAACATCTAACTGGCCATGCTCCTACCTTGATTTGCAAGAATGGGTAGGTGCGCTAATCGGCAACAAATAACATTTTACAGCCAAGGTGCTCGGAGTTTTGTGAGATGGGTGTGGGACATTGAGCTCTAAGCTGCCGCTGCCGCCGCCACTCTTTGGTGTATATAAGTGCCTATTGGTGGATGATACTGTAACTATTATCAGAGCACATAGATATAGATACTTGTGACAATGAAACCTCTGATCCTATACATCTGTAATGGCCTTATTTATGTACAGTGATCAAATTCGTTCATTGACAAAGTCGATGTCTCCGATTCTCCCCGGTCGCATTGCATTCTGAATCTGTTTACTGATGCTTTGGCTGCGTCTGCGCTATAATACAAGGGCTCTGCTTGCTTTGCATCAATGCATCTGAGCTAGTAGTAGGAGCCATAAGGCCTGGTCGACACTACTGGCGATGATGGGATCCTGATCCGATTTAGTTCAAGGTGAAACTAAGAGGACCGGTTCCTAAAAATTGGATATGGGGACCGGACTGGTTGGTCTTAGGACTGGAAATTGGACCACACCATCGGTCCAGTCGGGTCCAATGGAACCGGTCATTTATTTTTTCCCACTACTTTTTCCTTATTACTTTTGTTCTCATTACTTGGATCTGGATTGAGATAGTGTTTAGTTCACATTTTATTAATTGAAATAATAAAATAAAGTATATTTAGTTGGTCCAATCCGGTTCTCTCTTGGAACTAGGAATCTTCTACTTCTAGGAATTAGGAACTAGAATGACACCCTCGGGAACCAGACCATTGGTCCGGACTGGACAATTCGTGGCTCGGGTGGTTCATTTTGCACACCCTTGTACGCTACTGCAGTTCCCTTGACCTTACATAGCTTCTTGTCCAATTTTCCATAATATTACCTAGAACCAAACAGGGTAGGAAATTAAATCAATTTATATTCGTGGTTTTGGAAACAATTTGCTCCTACAATCTCCATCTTCCCAACATCATGGGCTGTATCCTCTTCCTTCACTTCTCCAATAGCTTCATTCTATATCAAGCGGCTCTAGTGGCTTTAATATCCATTCCAGTAAACTCCGGCGATGGGAGATTCTCCGGCCGCACTTGATTCTCTAGTAGCTGGCCTGGCCGAGCCTCCCTGAACTCCTCCATTGTTGCTCTCGAGATCTCCATACCTGAGCCTCTTCAATCTTCGTTCTCTTCTTTCCACAATCGTGGAGCACCATCTGTGGACCAAAAGGATCCTGAAGCAAAATGGTCTCCACGAGTTTGGCGTTGGAGTAGCTAGCAAGCAAAGCTCACTTGCCGGCCAAGCTTCGAGCTTGAGCAGCCATGGCGTTCGCAAAGCTTTGAAGCTGGATCCGACCTTGAAGCTTGTGGACGCCATGGCCAGCAGCTATGTCCAGGCAGCAGTGGGCAGGGACGAATGTGCATCAGAGGAGTTTGGCCGAGCGATCATGAGATTGAACAAGATGAGGAGTAACTTCGTCAGATTTTTCTTTTTAATTTTTATGCAGACCTTTTTGGAACAAGATTGCCGGTCACCGGGAAAATCAAGTGATCACCGGCTAGCAAAATTGTGGCCTGCCGGCAAGCTTAGGTTCTTATTTGAAATTATTCGTTCACTTTAAACCTTTATTTGAGACTGATTTGATTACTTGTTTAATAAAATGACTTCACTTCATATTTTTATTTGAAATTTTTCCTTTAATAAAATAAAGAGTGCCCGATAACTTCTCCTTCTTCTTTATACAGTTTAAAGGGATCCCCTTACCTGTAGCCAATATAAAAGTTCAATCCTTGACTAGTAAGCATTCGATCAAGAATTCAAATCCAACTCTTACATATTGGGTCTTATATAAGAGCTTAAATTTGAGATATAATTTAACATTTATAAATATGTTTACTTAAAAATTAAGAAAATTTTCAAATAGTATTCTCGAGAAGGATTGCTTTTTCAAAAGGGCCCTTGGTTGTAGGTGACGTCGGCACAGAGGACTACCGTTGACTTCACGAAGTCGTGAGGCAAGGTAAATTCTAAAGACTCTTTTAAGATGGAGCCTTGCTTTAAGGCCGTGTTTGATACTTTTCCTCAAAATTATCAACAATTCATCTTTAATTTTATTGCTTCCCATCAGCGAGTTAATGATCCACCAGTAATGTTGGGTATGTATTTGGTATGTATTGGGTACGAGGCGCTGAAATTATATTATATAAAATGATTAAATAAATCGTGAAGCCAAAATTTAGGTTTTAATAGCCTTCCCTTTTTTCGTTTTAAATTAGGATTTTTAAGACGAATGATTTTTTTTTTCTCAAAAACAGGTGCGAGAGAGAAGACCCTTTTTTATTTCTATATAAACTTGGTTTTTATTTGAAGTATGAAAATCATCTTGAAACTAATCTTGCCACCTGCTAATCAAAGTTTGGCATACCTTTTAACATCTTAAATAATGGGGACCTTCGTCGAGTGATGTTATGACCCATCCGGTACCTTATATTTCATTTCCGATCGCTGACGAGGTCTTTTCACCAACTTAAACCTCATCGCTAATCCTAATTTTCATCCGATTTGCTCATATCGGATCACCTCTTAGCCTCTTATTTCTCTAGAAGTAAAAATATCACATGGCTCAAATGAGCTCTCCTCTTATTAAGCATTTATTTGATTTCTCTCTCTCTTTGGCTAAGATTCAGGTGTGAACATGTGGTGGCTGTGGTTAGTGATTTCTTCAAAACTCCAAAGCAACTTAGTGCAGTTAATTGTACTTCCCTATGATAAATATCGAAACTCCAATGTCCAAATTAAGCAATCCCCGAGATAATTAGTTTTTTTCCGATAAATCTTCAGTAACTTTTCGTATGGAAAACTAAGTTTGCATACTGGCCGAGAAGTATGGAATTGTAAGCTTCTTCCCTTCGGGGATTGGTAAATCCGGCAAGGAGATGGCAAATTTTCTTCTCTTAAACTTATGAGTAATATGTAGATACTAATTGAATCTCTAAATGGTCAGTATTGAGGGAACACCGGATGGAATTTTCCTGAAAAATCAATTTCCGGAAATGTTGAACGCAAATGAATTGATTTCTCAGGAATTTAACTGAAAATCTGCACATGGCAGGTTACATAATCCAACGATGGTCCGTACTTGTTTAAAAACAATGAACGGTGCAGATGTGCCCGAGCATGACAATCGAGGGGCACTCTCAGTTACTAGGGGTTTTCCATACTCGTGCGGTTTCTTCCTTCTCTAATTTTTCCTATTCCTTCCTTTCATCTCATCTCGCCGGATTACACAGCTTCGAGTTTCCATGTGAACGAACGATGTCGAGATCGAGGGAGAAGAACTCGAGCGGTTGGTCGAACCCCGGCCATGGAAATTTTGCTGTAACCAGAGTCGAGGTGTGTGTGATCAGGGGCTGATGGACCAAATTGACACCAGAGATCGGCAACTGGACCAGAGCTTCAGTCCTCCTGCTGCTGCTGGTACGTTCATCTTTTACCACTCATGCTATACACGTGTTATGGGCCGACAGATCCTTAGCCGCGGAACAACCTGTGCGGCGCTTACTAGCCTTCCTTTTATAGCTGTTCCAGCCAACAATACGGTGAATGCTTCTTCGTGCGAGATCCTACTATGCCCAACTTTGCTCGGGCGTCTAGTCATCAAGTGAGATAGCAGATTTCTTTAGGCTCAGCAACTGGTTTCGGCCTGCCGTTGCCTCATCAGTTAAGCGGCATCACCTCCCGATCAATTTGTGCACGGGAGGCCAACCCCGCCTTCAAAGCTCCTAAGTGAGATAATCTTTCTATCCTAGAACTTCTAGGGTCCTGACGCCACTCTCACGGACCAGTTGTATTCGTCCCTTCTACATTTTCACTCTTCACTCGATAACCCCAAGCACCACTTACAAGTGTCACAAGTACGGGAGGATTCACGGTTCGTGACATTCTCCCCACTCAATTTGCAACACGATTTGTTCTGTCGCTTCCTTGCGTCCCTTAACCATTGACGTGCCACTTTTGAGATTTCATATCGAATGGTTACGCTTGCCCAATAAAACAGGTTTTGCTTCATTGGTGACCTCTTTTGATCTCAACTGCTCGGCCCTTCTTGGTCACCTACGCTTTCTTTGGCAAGTGTGGCATTTTTCGCCAACCGCATCTTTTGGTAGCACCATTTTTGCCTACTCAGCTTCCCTAATAGACCAAATGGAGGTTCTTTCCTTGTTGAAAACGTGGCAGTAGACTTCTTCTTCGAATTCATCGATCGATCCAGGAATGTTATCTCTATTCAGCAAGGGTTTGGTTCTTCTCTGGTTCTTCTCCAACTCCCTATCAGCTTGGCAAGGAATCGACTCGTCCTAGTACCATTGCCATCCTAGGAACAGAGAACCCAGTTTTGTTTGAGCATCATATGCCTAGCCATTCACTTTCCGCTCATTAGGATCGGACCAGGCATTTATCAGTTTGACTCACACTAGAGCGAGAAGTTTGATTCTCCGACTTGCTCACTTACTGGAGAGATTCCTGTTCTGATACCACTTATCATGGGCTGATTGATTGGGATCGTTATCATGGGCTGATTGATTGGGATTGTGACCGCACGGCGACTCGAACGCTTTTGGATCACCAAGCCTTGCTCGATCAATCGCACAACTCGCTCGCACTCCCGGATTGTAGAGAGAGAAAGCTGAGAGAAAGCTTCTAGAGAGAGGAGCTTTGTATTAATTGAAATATTGGATGGATACAAATGATGAGGAGAGTACTTGCCCTCGGATTACATTCGTTGATCTAGAGTTTATCCGGAGATCGCACTGCCTCAATCACCGATATTAATTGCAACTACCATCTACCGACATAAATAAAGCTAGAAACTTCTAAAATACAGCTTAATGACGGTTTCGCCCGCCTTTGGAAAATTCTAGTAGAAGACTTGGTGGGAATCCGAGTAAGCAGAGGAGGTTCTCCGCGTCACGGCACGGTCCTTCATTTTCGGAAACCTCTTGGCCGTGACACATGCCTGTCTGAATTCTCTGTTGCAACTCGTGATGCTCTGCTTAAGAAAATTTCCATGTCTTCTATATCCGTAAGAAACACAAAACACTTCGATTGTTTGATAGGCCAAATATGGAATAGAAAATAAGCAAACAGTCGTGTCTGATCTTGTTTCCGGTAGCTTCTTTCCGGAAGGCGTTCGTTCTCTAATCACGCAGGATGTTTATTGTTTGCGGAGTGCAAAGAGCGGAAGACTTCTGTTGGTTTTTATCAACAATTAAGTTACATAATTAGCTGAGTGGTCAGAGGTGCTTTAAATCTGAGTATAACAACTATCACATGCAAGGATTGTGGCAAACAATAAACTCGCACAAATTGCTGCTTGTAATCAAGCTCACTATCAGAACAGTTATCCAATACACCCTTACCAAACAGGGTCTAAGAAGCCAAAACTTTAATAGATCTTACCCACAACCGCAAGAAGCTAATCTTTGAAGAAGTAGTTAGGTTCCATCATTCATATAAGAAATAACATCTGTTCGCCCTATCATCGCTAGGAAGTCGTAGAAGCCGGAACCATTTTCCATTTGCAACGAATGTACATGCATGTGTATCTTCATGGAAGAGGGGTTGCTATGCTTGAACAATGCACGCTAGCCATCTACCCTCTCATTCTTGTTTAGAATAACAATTCCTCTGAAAGTGAACATCCATCGGAAATCTCTTTATACACAGAAAGTGTGCTGATTACATCCCTCACAACTCTACAACAAATTTTGCCAGTATAAACAATCCAACAAATTTTCACTTCAGGATTTTATACACTGTTACAGCAAAAATTACTCTTTTATTCTCAAGAAGATTTGTCAATGCACCGATTCTTCCAATGAGTCCAAGAGCAACTTAGCACGTAGCAGCCCTAACTTGACAAAGTTTGGAGTAATGCCAAGCCATGAAGTTGTCGACTCTGTTACCTGAAGCTACAAAATTGAGCATGAACAACCATGTTTCCCGATAGATTCATCCCGCAACTTTTCTGAAATAAAGCAAATTGAAAGTCATTTCCCTTCTGCATCAACATATTGAATGACTCGTTCTTGTTTCCTACAGATGATGCTAGCAACTGGGCATGTCACATGCGCAGGATGAGAAACTATAATAAAAAATGACACTTCGATGCCAATAGAAGAACTTGTTAATGACATGGTTTTTTCTCTTCCATGAAAGTGGAGTCAAAGGGTCAGAGTCCCTTTACAGCAGTAGGAAGTTTGTCTGTACCCAAGTCATGCATGAAATGCGATGGTGAAGTTGCTATCAGCATAATTCTGTGAACATGAATAATTGAGTATTACAGGACCTTCTTCATCTGGTGATTAAATAGCCAACAATAATCTTCAGCCATGAAACGGAAGATGGTTTTGGATAGAGGGTAAGAGATAAAGAAGAAACCTGTGATTTTAAGAGTGACCAAGCCCTTTGAAAATGACGGAACCAAATTTGAATGATATGATGATAGGAGGAAACAATGGGTCACTATTATTGCCAAAATATGAAAACTACTTTCTAGAACCAGCAGTGTCATGTGCACCCTCTAACCACACACATCGGACGTAGGAGAACTTTGTGTGACACTTAAAGGAAGACCCACTCGAAAAGGTCCACACCACTATGGCTACTCCATGAGCAAAGCAGTACTCAAGGTCGTGTTGAATCTTTGGGCGAGGGTCTATACTTAAGAATTACATCACCACCTATCTTCTATTTGGTGCGGGACTTGGGATGTTATAATTGTAGACATATTCTTTATAAAAACATGTCACTTGTGCTGAGAAAATTCACTTAAAGTTAAACAGAGAACGCAATAAAGATTTATTTTACCATTCTTTTTGTCTGAAACAGGGGGACGCACAACAACATGCATGGTGATGACACCCCCAGGAAGTTCACCAACTTGCAGTCTGGAGTCAGCAAGTGTCTTGTTGTTTTCCAGTATCTTTCCAGCATGAATAAGCTTTACATCATTCAGTGTCTTTGGACCATTTTCTTTCTCTACCAATAGAAACAGCGTACATTAAAAGAAACTCATTTATTATTCAAGTAATTACCTCTCATCTCCTTGTTAAGCACGTAATCTGACAGCTCCCCAAATTCCAACTTAACAGAAGATACCACTTCAGCCCCAATGATTTTACAGAAAAGAAGCGTAGCCGCAATTCTTATGATATTAAGATATAAAAGCAAATCAAACAGCAAATTATGCTGGAATACATTAACTTAAGAAGGAACATATATTCTAATCAGGATCGATGCATAGCACGATGCTTCCACCAACTCTGAGACCGTGAATATTGCCTTTGCAGGACACGTTCCATACAAAACCCAATTTCTATTTCATTGCACACAAACGCATCTGCAATACTAATCTACTGCAGTCAACACCATCAAGAGATCTCTTCGACCTAAGACATAGTAAAATGGCAACTCTAGCCGGTTCAAGTAAGCTAAAACATTCATCAATTATTGTATATCTCACAGCTCACAACAAACCAAAATACATGAATGCAGCTAATGATGCATATGACAAGAGAAAAATTGCATAACACCTAAAGCACGTATTTTTACTAATCGAATGCAACAGTACGAAGGCGACGGCACTCTCGTAAAGAAACAATCGCAAAGATCAGACCACAGTCTCGAAATCTAACCGACCTCGGGGCCAGTGAGCCACCACTTTCTCCTTGAGAGAGGCCACCGTCATGGCGGGGCTGTACTTGGTGGGACCAATGTCGCTGCCATCCGCGAGCCTGAACTTGAGCTCGATCAAGCCTTCCCCATCCATTTCATCCAAAAATATCCCCCTCCCCTGCAATCGCAACAAAATAATCAAAATCCCCGCACCGCTCGCCCCGAAAATCTTCCCCAAATCGTATCTCGCAACAAATAGCACCCGATCGCGCTCATCCGCTCGAGCCACTACCACACCCTCCCCGCCGCATCACAAATTTTTTTAAAAAAAAAAAAAAAAAAAAAAAGACTCTCCACCTATGAAGAAGCAAGGAAATCTCCGACACAGGTAGAAAAGTCCAGGTCGGATTCGACGTCGATTTACCGTAGAAGAGCAAGAGCCGGAGCCGGAGCCGGAGCCGCGATCGGGAGCTGCCGATTTCGGCGCGGATTCTTCCCGGAGCTGCGCGGGGGATCGGCGGCGAGGCTCGGATTCCTTCAGATCCGGGAACCGGTAGACGATCTCCGATCGAGGAGAGCTTGCAGAATGAGCTCGCAGAACGAAGAAGAAGAAGAAGAAGAAGAAGAAGAAGAAGAAGAAGAAGGAATTTTGCTTTGGCTGGAGCGAGAGAGAGAGAGAGAGTTAACTAAATGGAAACTACCAAAGTGGGATCGGGTCTTCACCTGAATCTAACAGGAAAAAAAAAAAAATGAAAGAACGGAAAAAGAAAAGACAAAAAAATCTAATCCGTAGCTAGACAGTGCCCTCTTTTCCCTTTTTCACGGAAACGCCCCCGCGCTTTGCCTTATTTACCGTTCCGGCCACCGTTCTTGCATCCTTGTGCTGTGCAAAACCCTTTTTATAATATTGCGGATGCATTTTTGGACTCTTTTTTTTTTTTTTTTTTTTGGAAAAAAAAAGTAATTAGGATTTTCTTGGAACCAAATTAGTCCATTTTTATATCATTTACTACTGTGTTTCGGATGAAAAATACTGGAGGATAGAATTTTTTTTTTTTAATTTTGATTATTTCGAGTTGATCCATTCGATAAATATGTAAACCGAAATGCTAATGTATATATGGATTATTAGACTTATCATCGCTGCCCCCTGCCCGCTACCCTTGTATCTGACGAAGATTACGATGGACCCTTCCGCCCTACTGTTCAATTTTTTTTTTTTTTTTTTTTTTTTTTTGCTTTAGCTTTTAATATTTGTATTAATCATGTAATTTGTCGGTCAAGCCTTTACTTGCCATTTTACAATTTCATAAATGGGCGGCCGAATCGGACAAAGAACAACTTGATTCATGAAATCAATTGTAAAAAAGGAAAATAAAAAGAAATGTTTAGAGATTGAATACTTGATAAAGTTTAAAGATGTGCGATGTCCGTAATTATCTCATCTTCTATTAAAATAGTGCTTTTTTTATTCGTGGTTCAAATTCGATTTTTTTTTTTTATTTCGCTGAAAAATCGAAAGTGTCACCTCTGTAATACCAGTCGACGAAGCATAGAAAGTTTACTTTTCTATTTTGTTTGATAACTTCATTAAAATAATCCATAAAATATTTAATATTTAATTTGGTGTCCAGAAGTCTGCGCTGAATTGGACAACGTTAAATTAATTATGCTTATGGGAATTGGTCCTGCGACGGCACCTAATTTTCTATTTTGATTCCCTCGATATTAATCACATCTGACGGGTTGCCTTCTAGCTTTGAATTTTCGTCTGCCACCTGCCCTTTGAATTCGTTTTAATAAATAAATTTAATAAGAGGGCAAAATGCATGCTGTTTTTTTTTTTTACACATTAAAGATGCGTTTGTTACATAAAAATAAATAATTTGAAAAATATTTTCTTAAAAATAATCGCTTGTATCGTTCAAGATACTTAATTAATAAAAAATATTTTATTATCGACAAAAATGATGTTTAAAATTTTTTTTTTTCAGACAATGAAATTTGTTTTGTTTGCTCATTTTTGTAGACGATATAAGCAGTAATTTTTTGAAAAATACTTTCTAAATTATTTATTTTTCATGAAACAACGAACCCTAACTTTTGAAATAACCTCACCAAAAAAATTTTAAGTGCGTTTAATTGAAAAAAATTGGAAAGTTTAGTGTACTTGGCAATTGTAATGAAAGTTCGGTGACTTGAATGCAAAATCCATTTAATTTGTAAGTATATAATAATTTGGATCATACTTTTCTCCATTCCCGATGGGAGGACACTTCATTCAACTAGTATCTTGATTAGTGAATTACAAATATGGTCATAACTCACACTTAGTTAAGTTTGTATATAGGAGATGTCTATAATTATAAACCTACCAATCACGCATGCTTAAAGGAAATTCTCTCAAATAATCTCATTCTCACAAAATCAAATATGAACAACATTCTTAAACAATAGTGTAAAATAACATTTCTTCTTCCGACATGGGGAAGCCCTTATGGTCTGCACGAATCGACTATGTGTCTACCAACCATCAAATAATTATTTTAATACATTATCACGGGAATCACACTTGTATATAATTAATCGCCATAGTGAGTGTTTATTAAGACTTTTTAGAAAGGAAAAAGGGGCATAAAATGGAGAATAAAATAGGCGAAAAGTAGGGGGGATGTGGATTGCTCACAAATAGAAAACTAAATTCGGATAATGACATTGGAACAAACACGAGTATTCTCGAGCTCTCTTCATATTTTTTCAGCATGCAAGAAAAGAATCAAAATTTTGGACTATTATTGTCGATGAAGAATTTCATTGGATTCTCCCAATAAAATATGTTTCAAGAATTATTTGAGCGGATTTAATAATGCTGATGCCTAACACGAAATTAGCCGCATCGATTCTCCACGACCATGTTCGACGGTATATCCACAAATTATAAGAACCCATTATGTTGATAAGTTCATGGAATCGAACTTTCATTAACCATAACAATAAAAAGAATTGAACATGTTACATTTATTTGGTCATGAGCCATTTTAATTTCCTAGTGGGAGGATATATTGATTATCAATTTGGGATAGTGCCATTAGAATCGTATTTGCATGCCGAGTACTCATTATCTTTTCCTTCGTAATCGTGATATAACTGTCCGTCATCCATAAACCATTTCAAACAGCAACTTGGATTTCTTAAAATCAAGAAATCTTTTACTAGTAAGAGGACCCCGATTTTGATGCAATTTGTTAGGGCACCGTGAGATTTCGAGCTCACTAACTAAAAGGTCAACTGTTCAAATCCCACAAGTTGCATTATAATTATTCTTCGCATTGTAATTGCTATCCAATTAGATATAGCCAACACAGTCGGAATTCATAATCTATTCCAAACGGCGATTGGGATTTCTTGAAATCAATAAATTTTTTCAATAGTTGGAGAATCCCGCGGTTGACCCAATTTGTTAGGGCTTCGTGAGATTCTCAACTTGATAATTGAAGGTCACCCGTCCAAATCGTGGGATTACAAGATTTTCCTCGAAAGTTCCAATCAGTTGAAGTGTGGAAGAGATCGGAAAGTCAAGAGAGACCAAGATGCTAAAACACCTGACTAATTTGCGCACGCAACTTGGTGAGAGAAGTTGACACTTTCTTTCTAGAGGAGTTTGCCGGCACTTCTCCCCCGGCACGTCATCCTTTGAATAAAGTCAAATAAAATCCCAATCGAGGCCTACAAGTACAAGTAACACCCAATACTTCTCAGCATAAATAAATAAATAAAACAATTATTTCAAAGTGGACTAATAATTAGCAGAATGAAGCATTATTTAAAAAGCTAAAGCAATTAAATTCCAGCTAAAACTTTTTCTTTTCTTTTCTTTTTTGTCAAAAGCTAAAACCTAATTGGGAATATAATGCTTTGAGCACCCAAATTCGATGACATTGCTTAAGAGACCCTCTGGTGGACGCAAGACAAGGACGAGGAGGAATCAACTTTCGTGCCTCCGATGTTTTCTTCTAAGCCACTCCAACTTAGCTTGCTTAATCAGACGATCATCTTGAGCTGCAAGGCGGGGTGAAATCTCATTGCATTTGGGCGAAGGACCTTGACGATAAGCAACGGTAGGAATGCCGACAATTAGGGGTGCCAATCATGAATTCGGGGAGACATCGAATCGACCCAAATTGAGATTAGGGACACATGATCATGTAAAAGAACAAAACGGGTGAAAGTCCGGGAAATCAATTCCCGAAAAATCATTTATTTTCGAACCAAAGGGATTGGAGAATCCCAATCATGCTGCTAAACAAAAGTTAATTTACCAGGGAGTCTCTTCAATCTGTGTTGAAGCAGGAAAAAAAAAAGAAAGCCTAAGGTGAGGAGCGATTAAGCCCTGAATAGGGGGAAAGGTTGCAGGGCCCATGGGCTGGGCTGATCCCTAACGTGATGTTCGGCCCAAGCAATCACGACGGCCTGCGTTCCATTGGAAATTAGCTTGGATAATTAAACTCGAGAGGCTTTAATTATATCGGGAAATTCAAATCCTGCTTCGTCAATGGGTTTTGCTCAAAGCTCAACTTTTTTAGCATTTTAATTGGGATTTTTACCCATTAAGATTTTGCTAGGATAACGATTGGAAAAGTTAAGATTGGATGGGATAATAAATTATCCGTATTGTGGATATGGAAATATCTAGTCTCAATAGCTGTTCGGTACACCTAAAGATAGGATTGGAAGAAAATCATAAAATATTCAATCATTTCAATAAAAAAAGGAATAAACCAAAAAGAGAGCAAAAACCTTAGATCTAAATGTTGAGGCCACTGCATGAACTGCCGCTGCTACGGGGCTGTTGCCAATTATAGCATTCTACCATTATGATAATCGTCCGATAGTGATTACCATAACCTTAAAAGAGACGGGATGGGCACAATCTCAGCTGACCCTCGAACGGGTTTCGCATGGGAGACATGAGAATCATGCGATGGCCAATAATGCCACTACCATCTTTGTCAATAGAAGCACCTAATTTTTTTTTAACCTTTCATTATCCAAGCTAGGTCTGTCTCATCTCTAGTCCCCGATTACTTATCATGGTTTTTGTTTGGACAAGTCTATCAATATCCCATCCGGACTTTGGAGGATGTATTAAATGCTGGATTATGATAATGGTTGTCTTTATTGGGTCTCCAAACACCGCCATAAATTGTTATATATTTTTACATGGAAAATGTTATTACTTAAAAAAAAAAAAAGGGGAACGCAGCGTTAACTAAGCACGTCGAGAGAGAAGAGAGAGAGAGAGAGATTATCAGAAAACTAACTTTTATAGCAAACCCTTATGTTCAGATGTTAGAGTAAAGCGATTTTATATCTACATTTCCCTTCCTCTCTCCCTTTTAAGACTTCATACTTAATTCATCTTATGAATTCAATTTGTCTGACATAGTCCATTACGTTTTCCACGATGATTGCTTTTCTTCTTCTTGACCAACCTCGAAAGATGACGACGGTGATGATTCGAGAGCCTTAACCTCTTCCTTTCTACAGTTCTCGAAACTAGACCGGACAACATGGGCGCGGGGAGAGTGAGAGGTACCTGCACGGATGTTGTCCATGGCGGATCAAAGTTCTGATGACAGACGCTGGTGCAAACCCTAGGCGAGTCAAACAAAAGGGGTTCAGATAAAAAGTTTTGTCTGGGGGAAAGGGAGAGAGAGAGAGAGAGAGAGAAAGGGGGGCAGGAGGGGGAGCGTGTGCGGACCCAGAAACCCTGCCAGCAGCAGAAGCCAAGTGCAAGTGCAAGCGCAAGCGCAAGCGGAGCTCCTCTGAACGGGAATAATGGCGGAATCTGCAGAGAGAGACAGATCAGAGGCCTCCCCCCGACCAATGATGAGCTCTGACATGTCTTTAAGATGATGGATGTTATCAATGATAATGGGAAGTAGCTGTCCATCATCATCCTCGCATCGCCTCTCGCATCGCCAGCTCCCTGATCTCCTACACAGCAGAGAATCAGATAAGAGTTCTTGGAAATCTCTCTCTCTCTATAGATAATTTAATGTATAGAATAAACATATATAAGAAAGAAAATAATAAATAGAAAAAAACGTGAAGCGATATGAGAAAAACCAATTTCTCTTCGATCTTTCTGTCTTACTTTTAAGAAAGATTGTACGAAAATTGTGATTGATTCTTTGGTCACTTGTCATTGGGAAAATTACCCGACCAATCATAAAACTATTGTATTAATGCATTTCGATCATAAATTTGTCAAGGTTGTCAATTTTAAACAAAATTCCAATGTCATCTTTTTGGTCAATTTTCGTTGAAAAATCATTGACATATCGGTTTAGTTATCACTGGTTGTCCATGTCAATAATTTCCGATGAAAATTGATTGAAATGACTATATCGGAATTTCGCGTAAATATTTATGATTAAATTAGTAAAAATTGAAAAATGTAGAATTGAATTGGCATCTATATAGTAAATGAATCTAAAAAGACAATTTTCCCTTCATTGATTGCCACTTTTGGGTTTAACCACGACGATTTTAGCAACAACCTTTCTCCAATAAGTTCCATGTTCTAGCAATTTTTTTTTTTGGACACGCATAAAATTTTATGGAAAAGGATAGGACAAGTCTTACAATTATTAAACGGGACACATTTTGGTATTATGCTTTAGAACACTTACTTAAGAGAAAAGATATGTTTTTTTTTATTGGACAATGAACAATATTAAAAATAGTAATAGGATTATTGGCTTCCTAATCCAACCCCTTTTCTTTTCCTTTTTATTTGAATTTCTCTTTTTATTCATTTTCTATTCTTGTTTTTCCTATAAACTACCATCTTCCTTGTAAAATCATCCAATGACTTATTATTAGACTGCCCTTACGTTTCCATTGGTTACAATCCCAAACAAAAAATAGAAGTAAAATAAAAAAAAAAGGAGTTAAGTACCGCTTTTTATGATTTAATTTTCGTGGAAAATAAAAAGAAATAAGTATGATAACAAAAAAAAAAAAAAAACAGAGTCTTAAGGTATAAGGAAATATATCCCATCACACTATTTTGGAGTTTATTCCTTTTTCGATAATACCCTCAAATAAAAGTTGCTTAAATTTAAATTTTTTTTCAAATTAATGAAATCAGATCTCTTCAATTCAATAGTTTTTCAAAAATTCGAAACTCGATCCACAAGGCATCTTTGTTATGTTAGAATTATCCAGGCAATTTGCTATCCTTTTATCGTCAAACACACGATCTGTTTTTAAATTTTATACCTCATTCATTCACCACCATTTCAAAAGTCCATCTCTCTCTAAATCGTTAGGAATTGCTATTCGGTCCTCCAATCTTTGGATATTACTCCACGCACGAATTCCTCGTAACATAGTCGACTCCCTTCTTACGGCCTAAAGAAAAAAATTAAAAAAAAAAGAAAAAGAGAGAGAGATAGAATCATAGAACACTCTATTTTCTGGAGCATTTATCCACGTAAGCGCCAGGTGTTGCACATGCGACATTCGCGTGCCGCGGGGGAACGACTGTTCGAACGTTACGAGCTTCCTCAAACCGGCGCGGTTTACTGAATTCGCGATGCGACACGAGCGACCGAAGCAAGTCCAGCTCACGATTTCCATTTTTATCCCGTCAATTTTCTTTTTCCTCTTTTCTTTCCTTCTTCTTCTTCTTCTTCTTCTTCTTCTTCCGGTTTCGCGAAATCGTAGAAATGCAGGCGCAAAAATGTCTTAAAACATCTCCCGAAGAAAACTTCGCCGGCGGCGAGCGGCGAGCGGCGAGCGACGAGCGCCGACGGATTCCTGGTCTCGGAATGCAAGCCCCCAAAACATGGAAAATCCAAAGGATCGATCGACCGACGAGGTTGATGACGACGACGACGACGACGACGACGAATGATCGAAATCGAAAAAATGAACAAATTGAAAAGCTGAAGGAGAGAACAATGGCCCCGGCCCCCTGATGCTCTGCACGACTCACCTGTCTGTTAACCCTAAAATGCACCAACCTCCCTCACTCACTCGATTTCCCCTCCCGTCGGCGAAGGTTCCGACCGGCGATCCCCGGGGAGGGGGGAGGTTTCCGGCCTTCTCCTAGCTGTGCACTGGCCTGAGAGCCGGCACCGGCACTCCGAGTAGACAAGAAGAGGTCGGGCTCACGTTAATGCCGTTGTAGTTCGAGCACTTCCCCACCCCGCCGCCGCCCCCGCCGCCGCTCTCAACCGTCAACCCCGCGATCGACGCCGCCAGCTTCGCGCAATCCTCCTCCTCCTCCTCCTCCTCCTCCTCCTCGTCTCCGCAATCGCCGACCTCGCCCTGGCGATAGTCGTCGTCGTCGTCGTCGTGATACTCCGGATTATCGGCGATCGTTACTTCGGCCTCGGCGTTCAGAATCTCCTCTTCGTCATCCTGCTCCTCCTCATCCTCCTCCTCCTCCTCCTCCTCCTCCTCCTCCTCCTCCTCCTCCTCCTCGTTCACGATCGTCGAGAGGCAAGGGTCGTCGCCGTCGAGGGGGACGAGATGGAGGGTGAGGCGGCCGTTGGCGCGGCGGGCGCGGAAGTACTCGTGGTGCCTCACCTTCTCCTCCGTCAGGATCAGCCGGCCGTCGCTGGTGTATTGCCGCCTCAGGACCCACGGCATGTGCGAGGGCAGGTTCCCCGTGCGCGCCAGCAGCGGAATCGGCGGCGGGTACTCCCTCCTCGCCTCCCGCCCCCTCCTCCTCCTCCTCCCCCCCGTCGCCTCCCGCCGCCACCCCGGGCCGCGCTCGGGCTCCGCCGGGGGCAAGTCGCCGCCGGGGCTGGGCGGCGCCCGTAGTCGACGCAGCTCTCCACGCCGATGAAGTCGCCGATCAGGGGGAAAGAGGAGGCCTCCATGTAGGAGGAGGAGGAGGAGGAGGCGGCGGCGGCGGCGGCGGCGGCGGCGTAGGGCTTAGGGGAAGGCGGAGCGAAGGGCTCCGATCCGTGCGACGGCATTTATACGAGATGATGACGCTTCGTTCGGGGTCGCCCTCGGGCTAGTATCTGGGACAAGTGCATGGAGAGGATTGCGTGGCCGCAGTGGCACTTCCGTAAATTAATCAGATTTCCGCCACAGAGAGTCAGGTATGGGGGGAGAGAAAAAGGAGGAGCGGAGGAGACAGCTAAGACGTGCTGACGTGGAATATTTACTCCGGTAATTTGAACTTGGGGCTTCTGGAAAATAGGAAACGGGGAAAATACCTGCAAAAAAAATGGAAAATGATGTTATGTATGTGGCCCTTGCAAAGCCAAGTTCAAATACCATGAGATTTACAATCACGTTCACTATAATGATCATGTCGGCGGAGATATATTTTGTATTTAGTAGGGATTTCAACTTCTATTTAGAGGGAGAGCCACTTTCCATTACAAGATCCTGACAAAATACAGACCCTCCCAGCTCATAATTCTGGGTCAGCGTTCATTTTTCTTGCAAATTCAAATGAAAATGGCGATTTTTCCATATAAAGGAGGAATATTAATTGACTTGGATAAGCATTCACACAGCAAGGTTAAGGAAAGTTGGCGTCATATGGCCTGTAATGGTCACACATTCTGGATGCTCCTTATCTAGTGGGATTCAAGTAGTGCAATTGGATGACATTTTGAGCCGTTGAAATTCGGGAATCACACATGTTTCTAATATGCTAATTCAAATAATTATGATGACAATGATGAATATTTCCCTATAGGAAGCAAGGATATTGATTGACTTAGATTAGGATGCGGTGTGCTCATTGGCAAGGTCAAGGCTATTAGGGTTGTGGAGGTGGATTTTTTTCCCTTTTCAATATTTTTTGCCAAAAAATTAAGTAAGATTTCCATCCCAAAAAAAGGTTGAAAAAAGAGAGGGTAAATCTTTAGTTTTTTGGTCGTGGTCGGTATAAAAAGAGAGAGGGTAAATCTACAAGCCCAAAGAAAATTAAGAAAAAAAATATGAGATAAAATTTAACTATTGTGTGGCAGTTTAAAAAGCTAATGCCTTGGGCGGATAACATGACCGAACACGCGTACAGGGGGAGTGTCAGCCAAAGCCTGGCTTCCCCTATACTTCTCTCCCTAATTCGACTGATTATCTTATATGATAATGGCTGCATTAATCTATTTTCTCATATTGTTGAGATAATTAAATATGTTTAGCAATTAGAGTTTGATTTTTAAAATGTTTGATTATACATGCTGCTGCATCGAGCATAAGAATTCTAAATATTTTCTTCTTTAATTACTCTTCTCACATTAATTTTGTGCATCGATTTAATAAATCAATCTTCTAAATGAATCTTAGAGTTTGTCATCTCTTTTCCTAGTTTGAATCTCTTTAAGAGTTTGTTGGGATTTCAAAATTTATGCATGGATTGTTTTATCTGTATTTACTACGTTTTTGTTGGGTCAGAATTGAGCTTAATCATATTTCTGTGCCACATGCATAACAAAAGTATAGTTTGTGGGTTGACCGTTACAATACGTTTGCGAAACTTTAGATACGCTTAATTAAAAAAAGATTAATATATTGCAAGTGTCGATATGACAGGTTAGATACATTTAAAGACATCAATAGAAGTTTAAAAGACAAGTTTGGAGAGGCCATTGGGTTACCATTATGAAAACCATTTTTTAAATTATTTTTGAAAGATACCTTTGTATGTATGAAAACAATGTCTGGATAATTCCAGATAAACTAAGTTATTTCAAAAAAAAAAAAAATCTACTATTTTGAAAGTAGAAGACTTTTATTTTTCATATTCAGAATAGTGGTTCTTATGATACCTATTTTTATATTGAGGGATTTGGCTCAAAAGATTATTTTATCTAAAAACCCACATTTTCAACTTGAAATTGACAATACCTATTAGTGCCTTTGATACTTTCGTTTATCTTTTAATAATTAAAATTTACTTTCATATAATAGATAGTAGTCATATTGTCTTTATTTTAGAATTGGAGCAAATTTTTAACGTCATCAAGAAAATGTGTTGCTTTTGTTAGATTTTAACTTGTAGATAAACGCAAAAGTACAACTAGCATAGTAGACACGACAATTACCATTTAGTGAAAATTATGCCAAATAAATTTTTAAATAAATTAAAAACAAGGTTATTAAAGTTTGTTTATAAATAATAAAAAAAAAATTGATACCAAATGGCAGGTAAGAATTTTTTATTTTCCAATGTGTTGAATGAATTGTATTTGAGTTTTAAAACTTGGCATGATTAATAAACATGTCATGTTATGATTAAACCTAACCCAACACAATACAATTACGAGGTTATGACAGACGTGATCACGACTCCGCCAACTCGGCGATCCTAGAGAATGCTCAAAGCTCAAAATATCAATTGCAAGTAACATACAAAAATCCAAAGAAAGTTCATACGGCTCCTGCAAATTCGTCTGAAACGTATTCACTAAGACCCCATCATCCGCGATGCAAAGTCGGCTTCCAGAAGAAGCAAGAACAGGGTTTTGACATTGTTCTACGACAAGCTCAAGCATCTGTTCCTCTAAACCTCTCCGACTCAATCGCTCTTCCTCAATTATATTTCCTCTTTTCGGTTTCGTGTGCAAGCCGTGCTTTCCAATCCAGATTTCAACGCTAATAAGGTATCGCAAATCTCTACATTACTCAATCGTCCCTAGGATGACCTTTTAAACGAGCAGGCTTCTCAATCGCAGCTACCAGCAGAAAAGCAAGAAACTCTTCCCAACCATAAGGGAAACTCAAGCGCTCAACCCTAAAGAAATGCAGGCAACGAGCCAACGCTCTCGTGGCCGAGACGAAATAAAAAACAGTCATCAATCAAGACCAGCGTGAAAAGAAAACACGAGAACGCATTTCCTTGCCGAAACGACGAGAAGGGGAACAGGAAACGAGAAGTAATCCATCGCGCTTACGATTTCATCCGCTCCAAAGAAAATCAAGATTAAGAATAGCTGACGAGGATCTCACGTACCTCAAGAAAGGAACGAGAGCGGAGGAGACGGTGTCCTGGGACGATCGTCCCGCTGGTCCTCTACCGCTGCATGCGGAGGCGAGGGAGTCAGAGACAGCTCAGAACAGAAGGGAGATATAAGAAGACGGGGACTCCTTCTTCAACTTTTCTCCTTTTTTTCCTCCTTTTTCTTTCGGGATTTTCTTGGATAATTGGTGGGTGTGTATCATCATCGACGCTGTGCATCCATCCTTTCGTCTATCCGATGGGCCTTATCGACTCGATCCGTTCGCCTGGTATACTGTTCGGAACAGCGCCTTGCTTGTAGGCGGGGTTTTAGGGCGGGGCATCGAGGCGGTCGCCGAGAGCCCATCTATCTCTAGGCTGTTCTTGTTAATAATATAATACTTAATTCATGTTTTTTATTTTTTATTTTTGTTTTGGTTATCCACCCTGTGGATATTCAAGTACCTGTGTCGTGGAGACAGGTGTGTTTAGTTTAGCTTTTTCAAAGGGCCTTCTGTCAAATGTTGGGTTATTTGACAAATCTATATAAGGGGCCTTTTGTCAAATGTTGACCTTGAAAAAGTTGAAAACTAAATATTAATAGAAACTAGTTTTGGACTTTTAGTATTTGACCAAATATTGAAACTATTCTTTTTAAAAAAAAAACTACTATCATAAATTTTTTAATATTTCAATTTTACCTCTTATTGTTCCAAAACCATCCTTACCTTCACTAGAATCGACAAAAATTTTAATATTTTTAATAAAAAAGAAAAATGAGACCAAAAACCCTTTATAAAAAAAAAAGATTTGCCAAACACTCTTTATGCCAAAATAGGTTTGCAAATAATTTTTTACCAAACGTCATTTGCATTTTCCCAAAACCCTTTAGACCAATGATAATTGCATATTCCCAATTGCCATTTTCAAAACCGGACCTAATGCAGCCAATATCACATTTGTACTTTGTTGGTTTTGTCATTTCTAAGTTTTGGTATTTCTTCATGTTTCTATTGCCAGTTGAGGACTTTAGCAAACTCGTGGTCCGTTAGTCTCATCACATAAATCAATAAGGATATCGAAAACGATTTGTGTCGGATAAGATAATCATAAACCTTTGACCAATGCATCTTGTGGCTCTTACTGTTTGTTGACCGTAATAGGAAACATATAGTAAAGATTTATGAATAATTTTATATTTGTTATCTTTCTCTTGTTTGATATTTGAGAAAAGTTGTAAATCTAGTGTATCAGTCATTTTTCTTTCCTTTACAATGAAAGGAGTTGGAAAATTGTTAATAACAAATTGCCGAGAGAAATGGATAAAAGAAATTTCCATCCAAGGTTTAATAATTGGTCCATTCTTAGCCTAGGTAAGAGTCCATCATGTTGTGATAGAAATAAACAAAAACGACTAAGTTTTAGCTTATGTAATAATAAAATACCGATTGTTGTTCCAAAGACTGCTTACGTTATTTATTTCAACTAGCTTAGGAACAAATATGTAAGGAATAGAGATTTTCCAAGCCCTAAGTAAAAAATCACTACAAATAACGAAAAACTAATAGATCTGGATAGGAAGTAACATAAAATGACCCAAATTTGAAAAAAAGGGGAAGGGATGCAATCTCCAGAAGTTTCTATTTTGTGCCAGACCAATCTCGAATACTCAACATTGGTCGTTCCACCCGATTTAGGTGCTCCATCTCGGTTGGCTTATCCAGTCCGAATCTAACACTTTATAATTGCAAGTGAATATTATGATGCAAATTGCGAAATGGAGTTGCATGGGTTTACCTCGTGCTTTTCACATGATATGGCTCAAGCAAATGATGGCACGATACTTGGGTTCGAATAGAATTCATGTTCCAACCCGCGCTCGCTTTTTGGATATCATGCGTTGTCTAAAATCCTGAATACTCAACATTGGTCATTCCACAAGATCATCGGTCGGCTAATCCAGTCCGTATACGATGCAAATTGCGTGATGGAGTTGCACGGGTTTGCCTTGCGTTTTTGACATGACGTGGCTCGAGCGAATGATGGCACAATACTTGGGTTCAACTAGAATTCACATTGCAGCGTGTGCTCGCTCTTTGAAAGTCGCCCGCCACCTAAAATCCCGAATACTCAGCATTGGTCATTCCACTAGATTTATATGCCCCATCATCGATCGGTTGATGCGGTCCGAATCTGATGCTCTATAATTGCAAGTAAATACTATGATGCAAAATGCATGACGGAGTTGCATGGGTTTACCTCGTGCTCTCGACATGACGCGGCTCGAGTGAATGACGGCACAATGCTTGGGTTCAACTAGAATTCACATTGCAGCATGCGCTCGTTTTTCGAACACCACGTGCTGCTTGAAATTTTGAATACTCAACATTGGTCGTTCCACTCGATTTAGGTGCCCCATTATCGGTCGGCTGATCCAATCTGATTCCGATCCTCTATAATTGCAAGTGAATGCCATGATGCAAACTGCACGACGGAGTTACATGGGTTTACCTCGTACTTTCGACATGACGTGCCTCATGTGAATGACGACGGCACAATCCATGGGTTCGGCTCGAATTCACGTTGCAGCACGCCCTCGCTCTTTTGGAAATCACGCGCCGCCTGAAATCCCACACGGATTCGCCCGGCCTGGGCCTGCCTCATCTGGTGCGGGTTAGTCAAAGTCACGAAAAGCCGCGGACCCGATTGCGGGAAAGAAAGAACTGCCGTATCGTTCTTCTTTTATCTCTGTGTTCCTGACTGTAAAAAGTTCCCGCAGCACGATTCCGCATCGTCAACGAGGACGGGCACGCTTATCAGATTTCTGTTGTCGCCTTGCTGTTCGGTGATCAGGATATGGATGTCCACGGGACCTAATCGCGGGATTTCGTCAAAGAAGTTGTGTAAAGATGATGGCTCCAACTAGTCGTCCTTCTGGCGACAGATTTTAGTCCACTGCAAGAATGTAGGCGTAAGACCAGGCTTTTGTCATCCTCCGGAGAACAGTTCGTCTCGTTTTCTTTCGCTTTTCTATAATTAGGAGACATAATTATAGAGGCTGATTACTTGAAGGCTCATGAAACACTTTATAAGTCTCATGACTTGATTAAGTTCTGCCCCAATATCGAATATTTTACTTGTGATTAATGAGATTTGAACGAGTGACCTCCAGTTTCTAAGTTGGAAATTCCGCATCAAATTGAGAGGTCGACAATATCCATTCTTCCCTTTGATTTCCCCTCGAGTCAAGAGAAAGTTGTTTAGCATTGACAGTATGGATGGACTAGCCATGCTTTTGCAAAGAAACATAATTCCTTGTACAATAAAAAAAAAAAATAGTATCTTTTCCGAGAGAGTCCTCACTAACTTGGTATATATATCCGGGAACTATAGGTTATTAAAGATAGCATTTTCAAGATTAGTATCAAGAGTTAATGAAAAAAATACTAAGCTTCATTGCGTAGACCGACAATAGAATCGAAAACCTACACCCGCGACCTCTGATGGAACATAAAACTAGAGGGATTTGATGGGAAAAGCTTAAATTCGACCATTTAAAATCACTGAACGATTTTATGATTTTTCATATCAATACTAAGAGTTAGCTTTATTACTTCAAAATCACAAATTAAGAATGAGATATAATGCTGAGTTTCACTGATGCCCTCATGGAATGATGGATTCGACGAATTCACCTGGACTAACTCTCATGACCATAGCTCTCTTGTTCAGGAACAGATTGATAAAGCCTGGTGTATTCACCAATGGCGTACCATGTTGACTGAAGCCTCTCTGTTTCGTCCTCCTCACCTTCATTCTGACCACTCACCCCTCCTCCTTTCTTAGTCTTAGTCTCTATAAACGCCCTCAACCTGAGCAGCCCTTCTGTTTTGAGCCTATGTGGATGCGGCACCAAGGATTTCCTGCTCCGGTGGCGCAAGCTTAGGCCATACATAGATTCACCACTGACCTTGAAGATCGGAATAAGCGTCACCTTCGCTAACATTTTTCGAAGAAGGAAAGAGGTAGGAAATTTACCTCTTCTCTTGTAAATCTGGAAAATAATCTTCGAAATGGGGATTGGCTATTCTTGACTATGGGCGAACTCTATGGGCAGTGAATTCTCATACGGATTGTTTGCTCATTCCTAAGACTCAATACTCAGAGACCATCAATTAGTTTCGCCCTATTAGTTTATGTAACACCACCAAAAAGGTCGTCACGAAGATCCCAGTCAACAGATCCGCGAACTTTTCCTGATGATTGCTTCGGGCCATGTCAGACCACGTTTATTTCCCGGGGCAGACGACTCGTGATAATGTGATTATTGTTAAGGGAACTATTCGCTAGGACGAAAAGTGCTTATGGCTTTTGACATTGATTCGTACTTTGGAGAAACCGCATGACAGGATCGAGGGGGATTTTACTAGAAGCGCTCTTGCAGTGAAGGATCGAACACTTCTTTGGCCCAAATTCAGAACCCTGAGGCCCACTGTGTTTGGGCGGGCTCAAAAATCTTCTGCAGGCTCGGGCCCTTTCTCGTGGCCCGCGCGTACCCAATACGTCAAGTTCACCGTATTTGAAAATCTCACCCCCCAAGTTCAGATAATTGCCATATCGAGTCCACGCAAGTTCTTTCTTGGTCCCCCTCGTGGTCGTGGATTTCAATTCAGACACCTTTACAACAGAAGAGAAATGCCACCAAACTTGCTCAACTTCTTTAGAATCTCTGAACTTGACCGTGTCACTTGGGTCGCACAAGTCGAGTTGAAGATGCATTTGCCAACTGAGAAATCCCCAGAATTCTTGAACTTTCAATGCCATCCCACCTTTCCGTTTCCCTTCTTCGCGGCCAACCACTTCGCTCTCGGTTCACTGCTTTGAGTCCGTCGACCATGTCCACCTAACTCCATCTCCCTCCCTTTTCCTTCGCTGCTAAGAAAAGAAGATCATCTTTTTTCCTCTGGTCATCTTCCCACTCCAGGTTTGATCGGTGCAAGTCCATATTATTCTGCGGATGGCGATGGATCCTTTTGCATTTTGTTCCTTTGCGGACCTTTGCGCGCCTGCCCAACACGTCCCCTTCCAGCGATTCTTCTTTGCTTTATTTTATTCCCTTTGTCCGACAAATTATTGTCGTGAGATTTAAGGGTAGATGCGAGTTCATTTAGTAAGGAAGAATTAGTCTGTCATGAAGAAGAGACACGACCCAAATCCAAAGAAGATTCAGTGTCCTGTTTCCTTTGATAAGGACAGGTATAACCTTACTTTTTGGTAGCCACATAAACAATGGCATATCATGCAAATTAGGAAGATCGACTTCCCCGCTGTTTCCCAGAAAATGGATAACTTAAAACGAAGTGATCCAGGTTGATGCACTTATCTACAATCGATCATGATATAGTTACATTCGTCGGATAATTTAAACAAGTCATACATTGATTCATGTTGAAATATACTATCCGGAATTTGTTTCAACCATGGGCATATCAATAGTGATTCCCATCCCCCTTAAGTCTTTGTTTAATTCAAGTGGCTTAATTTTTTCACATTCTTCATGACCCGATTCATTGATAAATTGAGTTGTCATGACCTTCTCCAAAATGTACTTGAGATTATGTTCATCTAAATATCTAAAAGTGAGGTATTTTCTCACACTTATAATTCGACTACTAATTTTTTCATAATTGATATGGGATAATCTCAACAATCTTCTCCTTATACATTGTCATATGTTGAAGCAGAAACAATCTATATATCCCCAATGGAACTTTTGGATTTAGACCACTAGTCCCTTCTGTGTAATCGATATGGAATAACTTTAACATATTTCCCATCGAGTATATCCCATAGGAGATAGAGATCCCGAGGGTTCGAAGGCTCCACTTGACTTAGCAAGGGGATGAAAGAGTGGGACATGGAATCGGATACCAGCTTTGGCCCCGTGCTTTTTCATCTCCGAAACCACGTCCATGTCCACAATCTACAGGCAGTCGATTATTTCTCTCTCTCTCTCTCTCTCTCTCTCTTGGCCGCAGACATGGAAAGATTCAGAGAAAAGGAGACAAGACGCTCCCCATGCATTAAGTGTTTAGAACACCTGTAAAAATGAAAAGAGGAGAGGCACCTTTTCCGGAAGAAAAAGCAAAGCAGATAGTAGGTTTCAACTTTCTGGTGAGAATTACAGCTACGTGTGACCAATTATTGAGGTCCCTTCTTTTAGGTTTTGATGGATGACCTCATGAGCTGCGGCGAGGGGGGCCTCTCATGCCCATATCATGTCCCTCCTATAGTTGGTTCCTGGATTATATAAATCAATCATGGCGCTAAAGTATATTATTGCATGCCACGTTAACCAAAATTTATTTTCTTTATACAATCAATAACCTAATGATAAGAGCAATCATGACTATATGAGATTGCAAATAATTTGTAAATAGTACCTTTAAGAGAATTCATAATTCGACCGACCAATATCCCTGTATTATATCTTTCTAGACTAGATGATATCGGGACCGATCATAATATTTGTTTCCCTAACACTTGTGAAAATAGTTAACTTTTGATTCTTGGACTTCTTTGTGCAAAAAATGTTCCCACATTCTTGATTTGGACATTCAAATCATCTAGCTATTGTTAATTCACGTGCGATTGACTTTTCTCTTAGCAACTCTATAATTGGCCTGATACAGCTGCAACCCTCACCATCACCTAAGCTAGGCAAGCAAGCTTCCCTAGCTTTTGTGAGGCAAATCTGCCCGTATCTAATGAGGGTTCCCCGGCCCTCGTCGGGCCACGACAAGGGCCAAACCACCCTCGCCGTTTACAACTACGAAGTTGCAATCAGATATAGGTGTTGCCCATTTTGTTCTTCTTTTCTCGTCCTCATCAGTGTCATCGCATAAGAAAAATGGACGAACACGTAACAAAAAGAAGTTGATTGCATGTATCAAGCAAGTCGGAGTCTTGATTTGCATAAAAGAAATCAAGAATCCAATCATAAAGTTTGATAAGACAGAAGATCAATAGTAAGGCGCAGCGCAGGTGAATCCAAGATATTTGAATGACTGGTGTGGAGACAAATTATGCCAACATGCTTTGGACGCACGCAATGATTTTTTGGGCGAACATTAAATAGTAAATAAGAAAAGCTCGCTCTAATTATTGCATAATGATATGAAACACTTCTTACTGTTTTATGATGATTGCATCAGGGAAAGTTACCAATTCAATCCTATGCAGTATTATATAGACGTCAATTCAGCTTTTAATTTTTCAATTTTATTAATGTAATCTTTATTCTTTGCGTAAATTTTAATAATCATTCTGACCAATTAATATCAGGAAACTCCGATGTTGCAATCCACATAAGACATCGGTTTGAGTTCAGCTGTCTGCGTTAACATACCATGTGGGATGGCTGGCGATAAATATATGCCATATGTCAGCAGTTTTAGATGATAAATTGGCTAAAATGACAAAATTAAATTTTTCACACAAATGTTTAATATTACGCTGGCAAAATTGCAAAACTCAAAACTGACTTAATATCTATATAATAATAGATTTATGACTTATTTGGTAATTATCCCTCAAGATCCTTATTGTCAAACCGTTTGAAAAATATCAAAGGTGTGTCCATTGCATATTGTTGCTAATCACTTTGGATTGTTCATGTTCTTGCCCATGGTAGATAGACAGTGATCCATGTTCTTGCCCATGGTAGATAGACAGTGGGTGGACGTAATGTGAAAAGTAGCTACGACCAAAGGGGAGAAACAAAAGAGTCAATGCTTGAGCGGTCACTGTTCATGAATAACGAGCCATTGTCTTCATATGGATCTCATTAATTCTCATTAATTCTCGTACTCTGTAAATCTGAAATATGTACGATAAGTTTATGATTTATTTGGTAATTATCCCTTAGGCCTTTATAATCGAACCGTTTAAAGAATATAGGAGGTGTGTCCATTTTCACAAAACCCTAGCATTTATTGTCACCAATCAGTTCAGATCAGTTCAGATCAGTCAGGTTCTTGCCCATGGTAGATAGACAATGTGTGCATCCATGTGCAAGGTAGCCAGGACCAAAGGGGAGAGACCAAAGAGTCAAGGCTTGAGTGGTCACCGTCCATAACTAACGAGCCATTGTCTTCATATGAATTCCAAAAAATTTCGTATTCTGTAAACCTAATGATTCCACGCGGGATGCCTGTAACATCGTATTTGCTTTTCGACAATAAAAAAATTGTATTTTTGCTTTAAATTTAACATCATACACTCATTTAAATTTAGGGAAAAATAAATTCTTATATTTCTAAAATGAGTCAACAGTATGCCAAAACATTAATGAAATTTGTAAACAGACATTTCTAAATTGAAAAGACTAGCAATGTACATGTATGCACCTGTATGCTTAATTTCTAAGACAGATTATGATAGTTTTACCATTAAGTAAATGAATATTTAGTTAACCCAATAGATCGATCTTGCCTCTCGAAATTCATTTTTTAGGTGCAATGTTTACTCATTGCAACAAAGCCCTTGTATTAGAAGAATCGTACATCGCTATAACAAGTATTTTTCTTTCTTAAATTCGTGTAATCTATACTTTCTTTAATCATGTAGAGATGTATTTTCTTTTTGGGCTAGGGGACTTTATCCTTTTTATAGGCCTAAATGTTTCGGCTATCATGTCGATGTGCTATGCAATGAAAGAAACGCACCTATCTTTAGCGTTTCATATTGCATGAACTCTAATACAAGTCTCATTGACATGAGAGAGTCATCCATTTCATAAACTTTATAAGTTTCATATTGTATGAACTCTAATATAAGTTTATTTTTTTGGATTTTGGAGTGATGGTTGGTAAAGATCGGCTCTAGGCAAGGGCCATGACGTTCTCACTATGGCCAATCGAGGGCTTGTTGGCCCTTGTTGGTCAAAGTGAGGGCGCATGAGCTCCTGCCTGGCTTAGATTTGGTGAGGGTGTTGTGACCCTCGCCTAAAGCTCGCAACAGCCCTCACAAGTTATTACTCCCAAAAAAAAAAAAAGTAAAGAAAAAGGAAAAAATCCAAAAAAAAAATTTTAAAAAAATGTTCACATCAACATTCTTATTTTAAGACACCTGACGTCAATATCAGTAATTTTTAATCAAAATTGACCCAATGTACTATATTGACAAAATATAAAAAAATTTAAGACTCAATTGACAAAATTGAAAGTTTATGATTAAATTGATAAAAATGTTATAGATTAAGGATTTTTTAGATAATTTTCATATCAACAGTATTACCTTATCATTCGGGGATAAAGTAAAAGCCAGCTGAAATCACTTTCCCAAATGAAATCTTCCAAAGATACTCCGATGCTAGACTTTAGCTTACCTAGGACGGTCAAAATCAAATCAACGCGTCTGTGGATAAAAAGAACTTCCGTTTTTGTCGGCGGTGAACGCCTAATTAGGATTACCCACCGAAAACGCCGTTTGAACGACCTTCTCCTCCTTCGTAAGATTCCAAGGCAGAATTTCAGGATCGAGGAACCGTCCATGCAGGCTGCGCACCAATCATGTTGCAGAAATATAGTAATGACCTTCATCCTTGTGGACCAAATAAATTATATTTATATCGTCTTCATGCAGGTGGAAGGATTAAATGGGGACTTCATTTTTAATTGCACGAGCTTCCACATGCCGCCACGTGTCCCAAAGGCCGACCCCATCCTTATTTTCCACAGTCCCACCGCCCCGGATTATACTGCCCAATCATAGTCACCGAAAAAAGATGGAAAAAAAAAGGGATATTATAAGAAAAATGGACAAAATATCGTAGACAATGTCAACAAGTTTAAGCTAACACTCTTCCCCATTTTTAACTATCGGTGATTCTCTTGGTCGCCACGTGGTGGGATCGGAGCCGTCGATCTTTTCATTTCCAAATGTCTGGCTGGATCTGCTGAAACGTGGCGGCCGATGACGCGTCCGAATTTGGAAGGAGGGCCCTCCCTCGAGGGGTTAAGCTAATTTAGTATTATCTCTGATTGGGGGACAAAAGATAAAGTCTTCTGATTTTTGCTAGCTTTCCGACAGGGTCTCCTTTTCCTTTGCAAGAACGATGAAGGATGTCATTGGTCTTTCGTGCCCCCATGTTTTTCGTGTACAGTGTATTTGAACTACTTCTTTATACTATGTAGAGGGATAAAAGGGAAAAAAAAAAAAAAGAGTTCTTACTAAAATTGTTTCATTTGGTACCTATCCTAAAATTTAGACCGTGACAAGAGCACTTTTTTCATGCTTTTGACTCAAAAACTAATGATTGTTGGTTTGAATCGTTGATTGAATAAACTCAGATTTAAATGAATGGATCATCACGCTAAATTACTATATCAATTCCTTTTTATATCGCCGACTAATTTATATTGTGCTCTTGGATTCATCTGCATGGTGAGTGCTGATGGATGAGCTTCTATCACTTATTTACATAAAATTAAATATCTTTTTTGCTGACCATGGATTAAGTTTGATTAAACATAAGGGCTATCCATGTTATGTACTAAAGGAACAATTAAGAGTTAAAGTGTACAATCATAGACTTTGTCTTAGAAATACCCTTTCATGGATTAGGTTTGTACAATCAAACTATCCCCATCGCTTGTTAACATATTGAGCAAACAATGCTAAATAGATGCATGTTTATGATAAGATAACTGCCATCGATAACCTATACTCTATCTATCAATCAATCACAATTTTTTCTTTTTTCACATGCAAAGAGAATATGGAGTTTTTTCCTGATAAAAAAGCAGCCCATTTGAATCCATTCTCTTCTTTTCTGCTTTATAAGGTAAGAAGGAATATACATCCATCTCTTTAGTGCATGGTATTTTGGGAGAGAAGTTTCGTGCGGCTTCTAGCTAGCTGCCAGCGACCCCACTTCATCTACTTGAAAAAGAAAGAAACCCAACAAACCAAAAACCAAAAACCAAAAACCAAACCTTCTCATCCATATTTACAAAGGAATTCTATCCCTCTTTTTTAATCTTTTCCTTTTTCAAATACCGTAAAGCCATGTTTTTTGGCCGGTGCCCCCGCTATATAAAGCCCCCGCGCTTGTGGCCAGAACAGCAAGTGCCAAGTCTTGTCCCATAAAGCCATCGTCGAGCTCTTGACCTCGCAGATAATCAGCCTCTTTCTCACTTAGTCACTCGCACTTTCAGTGCAAGAACACCGAAAGAAGAAGAGCGGAAAGGAAGATAGAAGATGGGAGTGGAAGGAACGATACAATACTTCTCCAACTTGCTGCGCGACGTGGCCCGCAAGAAGAGGAAGAGGCAACTGCAAACCGTGGCCCTCAAAGTCAGGATGGACTGCGAGGGCTGCGCTCGCAAGATGAAGAGCGTCCTCTCCAACGTCAAAGGTCATTTCCTAGCCCCCTTCTTCGCTTCTCTCGCTTCGTAACTCCGTTTCTTGGTCGAATTATCATTAGCTAGTTCGATCCGTTCGCGTTTTTTTTACTTTTTTTTTTTTTTATTTATCACGAAGCTGTGTTTCTCACGAATCTTGGGAACGTCTGATGCAGGTGCTAAATCGGTGGAGGTGGACCTGAAGCAGCAGAAGGTGACGGTGATTGGGTACGTCGACCTGAAGAGGGTGTTGGCGGCGGCCAAGGCCACCAAGAAGAAGGTGGAGCCGTGGCCGTACGTCCCCTACACCCTGGTGTCTAACCCCTACGTCTCTCAGGCCTACGACAAGAAGGCCCCCCCCAACCACGTCCGCGACGTCCCCGTCCACGCCACCTTCACCGAGTCCACCGTCGACGAACACTACACCATCATGTTCAGCGACGAGAACCCGTACGCCTGCTCCATCATGTAATTACGCGTATGCATATGTACACTGTCCAAGACGTCGCTTAGCTTGTCGTAGTTATCTTGAAAGTGTTTCCGGGTGTGAAGTTTGTTGTAAACAGAAAGTAACGAATCCAGTATATGATGATTTTTGGGCACTTCAATGGACGAAACTTTTCTTTAACACCCCACCGCGGACCGAGTCCATCGGTAGAGCGACGGATTTTCTTCTTTGGATTTGAGCTCAGTAGATTGAGAGCATCGCAGTTTTTTAATTTGTGGGATTCATATATCGGCCACAGGAGATTCACGCGATCAAACGTTGTGATGCTTTTAGGAAGAACTCGCCCTTTTGGAGAGATTGCAACATAACAATTGAAGGGTTTTTAACGACGAATTTAGGAAGTAGTGGTGGATATTATTCTGTGGTGCGACCATGTATCAGCGCAAGATCGAGACCGTCGTCACACGAAATCTATCCATAAGTTCAGTGGGGGTTGTTGTTATTATCTTAGGACAGGTGCCGTTGAGTCCAGATGTTTACGTTCGATTGACCTTTATTCTGCATGATCGTCCGCGATTTCTTTTACGTGATCTACGCAACTTTTTCCAAATGGGCCTAACCGGCAACTACGCACCTCAAAGAAGTGAAAATATTAATTTAATCGGCGGCGTAGATTACAAGTTGGGGTTAGACATAATCTCCTCGGATTTCATCTTATTTTTATTGGACTTTTTTGCTTCGTGAGGGTGGGGGGAGGGGAGGGGAACCACTCGACTCGCTGGAACGTGATCTTGGTCGGTCCGTAAAAATTATTGACTCCAGCCATTTTTCTACAAATGTCAAGCACGCGCCATGGAAGTGGGGGCAAAGTCGCTCCTTTTTTCTTTTCATGCGAGATTTGAGGGTCTAGCGACGGAAACTCGCGAAAGAAAGAGTGGTTATCCTTAATGGCTCGGTTGAAATTATAAAGGTGCGTAGACTCTCCTTTTGGAACTGAAATGCTCTCTAAAGTGTGATTATTGAATTAAGCTACAGGCACGACCCCAAATAAGATCGATCCAACCATGGTGGCCGAGGTGGGGGCATCGGCAGAGGGTCTTTACGGGTAGGGATAAACTTCATATTACAGTAATTAACATAGGCCGACATGGGAGACTAAGCAAATTCATGGCCCGATCCCATGTAAGTCAAGCTCTGAAAAGGAATATCCTAGCGTGTATGCTCAAAATAATGACTATTCAGGACCCCGTGAAGCACTTCACTAAATCTCTTCCGTCCAACATGGGACTTAGGGTACTGTTATATACTCCCCACCTAAAGTGGTGTCATTTTTTGTCGGTGTAGATCCACATCACCTGATCTTACCCCCTCAATTAGATGAGTAATTCGATTCATTTCCATTCCATAAATCTGCCATGAACCACATCCAGCTAAGCCTACTCACCCTGGCGATGAGTCCTTGCCTTTATCAAACTTACTAAGGGCCTAGTCCATCCTTGACCACACATCAACTAGACACCTAGTTTTAATATCATCCGTGATGGCTCAACCCAATCTACGTGGGTCAACGCGGAAAGAGGAAAAAACTAAAATTTAGCTACTCCTTGTGATAACAATTTGGGGTGAGTTTTTACTCAAATTACTCCATGAAAGTATGTCGAACTCTGAAATTTTGCCATGACCCTAATTCCTTTAAAATCCAATTAATCAATGATTTGTCAAGATGCAGTAGCGACATGAGCATCGGTTGCGTAGGTCCATACATCAGTTGTAGTAAATGGACCTAATAATTTATGGATCGGGATACTTCTCAGGCGACTTCTAGACCTAGGTGAGCTGGAACACTACATGATGAATGTCCGACACACAGTAATATACCATAGCTGTAGCACCCAGAACAATACGAACCCCCCAAAAGTGGTAGTACCTCATGACACTCACTTTTTCCTTTTGACAATACACAAATAATTCTTGAATTGCCTAATAAGCAATGTGGTCTATAAATGTTAACTCAACGAGCAATGTCGTCTTGAACTTTTAATTTGAATAATATGATCCCTAAAATTTTGGTATATGTTTAAGATAATGTTAAATGTTATTATTTCATTAATTCAAGGTCATGGGACAATATAGTTTAGGGACTAGATTGAACATGTATCAAAATTTAGGGACCACATTGTATATTGGGTTAAAATTCAAGGATTACATTACATATTATGTCAAAGTTTATGAACCATTTGTTAATTTTGCTTTTTGAGAGATCTAGAATTTTGGAATTGCTAAAGCCGAATTGGGCTCTTCCTTTGCAAATATGCTTTCGGGTTTGATAACTGGTCCGCTATCGACTTAATTATAGATTGCCCTGAATTAATCATGAATAACCCAAGTTGCTCAACCTTATCAACGGTGACTCGTGAGAGATGGATCTAAAAGGGAAATAACACTCATTCCTCAATCGAAAAGAGGGAAAAAAAGGAGAAAAAAGGAGCAAGATCCGATTGGATTGGTCCAGGTAGGGGAAGTTTGGGCCCAGGGCCCAATTTTTTTTAAAACTACATATTCACGTACTTCCGGAATTATTATTCAAGGCTTATCAAGTTCCAAGACTCAAAAATGAAATGATCAAATAATTAGTATGACATTACTCTGAAATTTATGGATTACATTCACTTGGGCGACATTTGAATTTAGAATTATTCAAATTCAGTTACTGGGGACCTTGTACTAATTTGGAAGCTCGTTTAGGAGCCTGAAAAGTCCAATTCTCGATTTTTCGACCAACCTTTCAGGATTTCGGCCTATTAGATGTTTCATTATTAATTTCAACTTCCTTTTTAGGGTATCTCAAGGACAAATGATTTATTCCTTCCCTTATTTCTATATGTTAGATCTTCGTAATTTCGTGAAATGATTTTTGGGCTGGTATACGCCAACTTGGGCTTCTCACGCTGAAGCCCAAAAACCAAGAACGAAAAGAATCCAAGATGGGCTCGAAAGACCGACCAGGTCTGAATTGGGCCCCAATAAATCCAGGTTGTCGAGAAAACCAACATTTCCGACCAAAAAAAGGAAAACCAACGTTTCGTTATCATTTGAATTATTTGTCACATTGCTTTACTACATTAAATTCTGCTTTCTCAGGGATAAAATACTTAAATATTAAATCGCATTTTTATCTAAAATGTTAAACTTTTGGGATAATTGGCAATGGTCTTATACAAAATTTTACATGATATTAGAACGAGAGGTATTGAATTTGGATCTTTCCAAACCCCTATTTATGTGCTAAGCAAAAAATACTAGGCCTTCCTCTTCCTCTAACAGCGTTGATCCAAAATTTCACACTCAGTCCACCGACTCTTGCAATATCAGATCCCTCATTAATCACAACCACTAAACTAAGGATAATAATTTTTTTCATTTTTCATGAAATAAACGGAGTGCTAATTTTTTATATTTAATATGTCGATGAAGTGACAAAATTTTATATGGTGTGGGATCATGTCATGGAAAAAATGAATATTGCGCTGCCTGAGATTTTAAATCAGTTGACCAAGTTAAAATCCTCAGGTAGATTATGAATCATTAACATTTGATTTTGGGCAAGTGAGGAACTCGATTAAACCACATCACATACTTACATATGTGGTTTCCTTTTCTTCTTCTTCTTCTTCTTCTTCTTCTTTTTCTAAATAAAAAAAGGGCGAAAATGGGCGATTAGCACTAGCGACTCTCTAAACATTATTGCAAGGTTCCACGTTCAAATCCAATCTTTTCCCACTAGGTCCGCCACTTTGGTAGTCTATATCATTCATGGTTTGAAAATCTCAAAAGACCATTGGACCTAATTTTAAAAAAATCATATTCTCTTCACATTAGGCAAAATTATTATCTAAAAGATAGACGGATGGATTGGGTTTTTACTGATTATTGTGTTAGAATGACATTCACTTTCCCTATTCTTTCCACTCTTAGTAATTGAGATTTCACTCTTAGGAATTTCAAACTTTCCCTATTCTTTCCCTCTTCATAATTGAGATCTCACTTCGAAATCTCAAACCTTTGAAAAATTATAAAAATATTTTCAATTACCAAAGTCTTTTTTTGGCCGGTATAACTAGCCAATTAATTTATAGCCATTTTCAAATCACGTATTTTTTAGCATAAAATTTCTTGGGAATTCATATATATATTTCCTATATGTTAGCCGAAGGCCAAAAGTAATTTTTCTTTTTTGAATTATCAAGACAAGATGAAGCAAAGATAAATTATTTTTGTTGATAATATTAATAATTAAAAAAAAAAGGAAGGAAAAAAAGGGGGGGCCTTGCACAACCAAAACTTCCATGTCCAAAAGATGAACTCGTGACTTGATGGAAAGAAACCCAAATCAGCTGAACCAAAATCTGTCACCCCTTATGACTCGGCCCTCCCTTCCTCTTATAAATCCCCCCATTCTCTCCCTTCCATCTCTTTCCTCCCATTAACTCATAACCATCTCTCTCTCTCTCTCTCTCTCTCTCAAGACAAACCCTCCGTTCAAGGCCTCCTTGTCCTGACATTACATCTTCCGGGAATGGTGCACTTTCGTGGAGCTTGAGAATAGGAGGGGATTTGGAAGCTCTCAGATGCAACGTTCCACCGCTCCTTAGGGGGATAGACGACGTCGGTGACGAATTAAAGATGGGTCGCGTTAAGCTAGAGATAAGGAGGATAGAGAACATCACGAACCGTCAAGTGACGTTCTCGAAGCGCAGGAATGGGCTCATCAAGAAGGCCTACGAGCTCTCCGTCCTCTGCGACATCGACATCGCCCTCATCATGTTCTCCCCCTCCGACCGCGTGAGCCACTTTTCGGGAAAAAGAAGGTAACATCGTTCGTGCTCGATATGATTGCATCAGATATGTAATAATCTATGAACTTCAGGTTTCGAAATTTGGTCATCTTTGTCAGTTGCGTGGTAATGGAGACCGATATCTGGCATGTTTTTCGTCCTGTTTTGATGAAATATGGCGAAGAAGAAGCCAGATGCTGTCATTGATTCGTTGTTGGTGCGAAATCAAAAACTAGGAAAACGTAACTTCCTCTCGGAACAAAAATTCCTGTCGATTACTTCGGACAAGTTGGAGAGACAATTCTGCTACTTGTCTCATTTTCTGATAAACACCACAGAAATTATTAGGGGCGTGTAGGAAGTTTTTGAGCTTTTAGCTTGTACTTTCAACGATATGAATATTGATCATGGGTCGTTTCAAATCATCCTCCTAGGTTGACTAATATTTAAACTTTTGAACATGCCTAATGATTAATTAAGCAATGCTTATGGATATGTCAGGAGCTAAAATAAATGTAAGCACATTTTGCTAATTCAAGTGGATTACACATCACGAGACAGCAAAAGTATCTGTTTTGGTTGACAATAGGGTGTCGAAGATTCTTTAAGTACCCATTACATATAGATGATCGGAAATACATAGGTCCATATCCTTGATAATGGTTTCAAGAGAATGTGTAATAATTGTGATTGCAACCCAAGTTTTGAGCATGGAGGACAAGCATTTTAATCAATTGAGCAATCCCTTAGCATCGAAATAGTACTACCTATATTGCGTATCAACTCTCGCGTATATCTTGTCTAGTGTTTAGTTATATTAATCATATGATACATAAAATGAGTCTATAAAATACCTAATTCAGCTTAGGTACATTCTTTGTTCCTATATCTTCCTTGGTTTTCATTTGCCTTTGACAATGATTTTCATCAAAATTTTGTCCTGATTCTTCCCCCATCGTTTCTTTCATTTCTTTCCTTCTCTCTTCAGTTTCCTTTTCTTCTTTTACCAATACCGCCCTTCTCTCCCACGGGCCTCTGCACTGCATATTGCACTCAGAGACTTCCTCCACCGTTGCCGCCGACCTCCGTCCTAGCCATGCGACCCTATTGCACGTCGCATCTGCCAACGCTTCTCTCTCTCTCTCTCTCTCTAATTTGAGGTTGAGACCTCATTTTGGAGGGTGCAGTAATCGGAGGTCGCCTGAGATTCACGAGGGAAGAGATCAGCAAATAGTGAGGAGGCGGCGGCGACGACGAGCGACGGTGGCAGCCGAGTGAGGCGACATGGGTAGGATAGAATCATGGATATCTCTGCAATTCTGTCTAGGGTCAAAGATTGGTGTTATTCTAGGATGGATTAGTGTTAGCAATAATGAGATATCTCTTTATAAACTAGAGAAAAATAATAAGAAGGCACATGCATGAAGAGGAAATGTAACTCAACTTATTTTGGAAATGCATTTAAATTGTTGTGAGATGAAATGTGTTTAAATTATATTTATATTCTATGACAGGTGTGCTAATATATGTGGTGTTCATGTTCGAATATATATTATCATTCGTCCTTCACTGTCAATCAGGAAAAAAAAACTTCCCATTTTCTGTGTGAATATCTATTTTTTGTTGCCTTTAATTTCGTGAATTTTAATTTGACTAGACAAATCTCTTAATCAGGATCGAGGATGTCTTCACCCGTTTCATTAACCTCACCGACCAAGAACGAGACACGTATGCAATTAAAACTCTATAAAAATGTCGACCACCTTTTTTTTTTTTTTTTTTTTTTTATGGTTTTTCTTTCAAGATTAATTATTTATAATTTCCTTTTTTTTTTTTTTTGCCATTTGTCAGTCCTAGATGTCCAGGATCGGCGCACACGGACCACCCCAAATTTCCGTAGGCCCTCGAATTTTATCAATTTTCTATCCTAATTAGTTTCCTTGTGCTTGGTTCTGAACTTAATTCTTCATAATATTTTTTCTTTTTTTCTTTTATTTTGCAGCGCTATTCAAAACAAAGAGGTGCAAATTGACACTCACATCGCTTTTCAGCAAATTTCTCTCTAAGTTATCACTTTTCTCTCATAATTAATTTGCTCTCGCAGTACTTGCTCAGGACCCTCCAGCAACTCCGGAACGAGAACGACCTCGCTCTCCAACTTGCAAAGTGTGTTGGACCCTCCCTCCCTATATATATTTTTTTTTATTAAATTCGTCAAACCAGAACGAACTAACCTGGAAATGATTTTGTGTGCTCCGCACTTTGACGCATCTCCGATTGATCCGACAAAAGTCCGGGGGCAGTCGACGCTGATGCCGAGGTAAACGAACTCCTCCAAGATAAATTGGCCTCCTCTTGTGGCGAATGAACAATTTTCAGGTGTCTAAATTGAGCTGAGTGATGTAGGAGCTCCATCAGCAAATTGGCGTGTTGAGGCAGCAACTTCTGGAGGCTGAGGAGCAGATACGGTACTCCTAAGAGAAATCTAAATAGGACACTTTTGTTTACTATTGCTAATTTTTATTTATTAGAAATTCTGAATAAAGTGAAAAATCATGCATGAATTGCTTCTCTCCATTCCTAGGAAAAAATTGACAAAAGTTTATATTAATAGTCCGAAAGTAATTTTGTTTACTTTTGCTAATTTTTGGTAACTAAGGGTTTTTTTTTTTTTTTTGGGGGCTTCTGGAAAATGCAGAATGTATGAGCCAACTCTGCTTCCCAAAAATACATCTTTGAAGGATCTGGAATCAATTGAGAATACTCTTGTTGACTCCCTTAAACGCGTGGCGCAGAGAAAGGTGAATTTCTGTAATTTTTAGCATAATATTCTTGAAATAGTTACTTTTTTTTGTTTTATTATATTAACAAGAATTAGCCAACACGACAATTCATGTAGAAAAATTTAAGTTATTGAGCTTGTATATAGTTACATGTTCACTGTTCAGCCCCAAGTCCTAGTTATCACAAATTGTACATTATATATTTAAAATTAAATTCGTTGGATTATTGTACATATTATTATAGTAGGAAACTAGACCGCTGAGCTAAAATTGCTAATATTATCTTTGGCAGGAGCAATTGATGGTAAATCATCTATCTCCTTACGATCCATCCAGTATGCAGGTAATTCAGCAAAATTTAGACACTAGCAATACGTGTAAATAATCGTTTTTCACGTTATTATCATTATTTTTTTAAATGAGTTGCAGCAGGGGATGTCGAGCTCCTTCGACAATGAAGTCGGGTGGTTGCCAGAAAATGACCCGAACAATGCACAATTCTTCGACTCGTCCGCTTCTCTCATGCAAGTCAGGTAAGTTTCAAGCATTTTATTATATTTTTAGCGGAATCACATCCATAATACGATAAATCGCAAAAGCTCGTCCGTTGTTGTCACCTCATTACTAACTAGTTAATTCAATGAAAGATGTGCATTTTTAAGCAGTCCCTCACAATTTTGTGTTTGCTTAGAGTTTAATCGCTGAAATGCGAGGCTTCCATAATTATTTCTAGACTAATGACAAAACCATAATTCCCAGCATAATCAAATGTTGTTCTGCATCTATTATGCAAGGCATTAATATAACAAGAATTACAATTGCAGAGATCTATCGTCTTCACTGTATCAAACGTTAGTACAAGCGACGGGATCAAGCTGCCTTGACCCAAGAAGCATGGCAGAATCACACGTATCAAACCCTAGTGAAGGAAACATCTCAGCTTGGCCTCAGGAGTACACTTCAACTGCCCACAATCCAGCCATGATTTCCCAGTCCTTTTACGCTCAGGTTTAATTTTTCGTTCTATTAATTTTATTTTTGCCATGATTTTCCACCAGTAATTATATTTAAAAAAATAGAAATGCATATTAAATAAATAAATAAATAATTTTTTGTTGGAGCAGCATGGCTTGGGGGTCCCGGAATTGCCAGAAGTGATGCAATGTGAGCAGGTGGAGATGCCAATGAGCAGCTCCCACGTGACTGCTGATAATGAAGCTCCACAATATGAGGCAAAAGGCCCTCAGATCAATGGGCAATGAGTAAATTAATAATTTTTAAAATTTTTTATTTTTATATCCATCCGATGGGTTTAATTGTATTTAGAAAAGTGCTTACGTGTGTGGAGAAAATCACTCCAGCAATTACTTGTAATTAGTGGCCAGAATCCTAACCGAGAAAGCTTTGTAAAATTTTACTGAATTGTTGTGAAATATGAAGTTCCTATACTTTTAACAAAAGTTTTATGTTCCCGAAACTTAGTTTTTATTTTGAGTTTGTCTAAATATGTTAGTCATAATATGTTTTGAGTTTGATCTCATTGAACAAAACTCAATCTGAGATTAATTAAAGAAAAGTCCATGAAATTTAGACTTTTGTTGTTGTTGTTGATGTTTGAAATCGTGGAAAGCAGATTGCGAATTGGTGTGGCCGCAGAAAGAAAAATAGAAAAAGAAAGTCTCGTATCCACTTTCCTATTTGGACTTCTTTGAGCGGTCTATCATAGGACTTTCTCTGGCGGTGGCATATATCAATGTATTCAAGGGTTTCTCTGTGTATTGCAGTTAGCGCCATGATAGTTCATTAGTGGTTGTCGTCCTGTTGTAGAGGTTTTTTGTGAAAATTGTTGGAGAACCGTTCAAGAATTGCATCCGGATTAGTTAGCGTTTCATAGCCAAAATCTTGTGATAAAATTTGTGTAATTTTTTTTCTGTGAATTGAGAGATCATTCGTGAAAAATTGTGAACGGTATATACTCGTGGGTTATTAGATGTAAATGGGGCTGGAAAACACTGAGACTATTTCAATGACTTGAGTGTATTCGTGGTCTTCTTGTGTAGCTTGATCTACTGTGGATATTTTTGTTGCTTTCCTTGTTGATACAAGTCACATTGATAGAACCATATAAATCTAGTGTTTCATTATTTTTCTTATTCTATTCATTTGATTGTTCAATCTCTTGTTCCACAACGATGTCAAGTGGAAATATTATTTAAAATACCTCACAGACGAAATATAAAGAAATTCTCATATTAGCTGTTACCTGTCTCTATTGATATTTAAATTTTAGCAACCTATTTAGTTATTTATTACGTAGAATAATTAAGTATTGACATTGGCTCTTATCCAAAAATACTATTAGTTTGCCTCTGGATATAAATATTAGTAGCGTTTTAATTAAGCCCGTGAAATTATAATTGCATTGGACTAGAGCTAAATAACTACAGAAGGGGGTTTATGAGCTTAACTAAACTAATTGGACTAAGCCCATGAAGCGAAAAAATTGGGACAAGCTTTTCATTCCTCTATGGCGGCCGAAATTACGTGTGCTACGCCATGGGTGCGCTAGCTTAGTAAAGTCAATTCTTGAGAAGAAATTAAAAAGTTTTTGGTCACATGGTACATAGAAAGCAATTGGCATAATCTTACATATATATGCTTAGTTATTTGAGGAAACCAAGAGAAAAGGACTCTCCGGCCATGCGCGTTGCTGAACAGGGGACAAAATTAAAAACTATAATGAAACGCGAGAAATTGGCAGCTTCGGAAATTATGGAGAGAGAAAGGAACGTGGGCAGCGGTCCTGATGGAGTGAACAAAAAAGAAATCGATGCTATCTCGGCCCGGCGCCCTCCCATCTTGGTAGTCTACCATCTCACCTCGGCGTTTCTCAGCCGTGGTCCCCCGTCCCGGCATCTTCAATTCCAGCGGTCCCATCTCCACCACGACCGAGCCGGCGAGCCACGCCGAGCACACCATCCACTGTCCTCTTGTTTGGTTGTCGTTGTTGCCTTCTTTTTTCCGACTAACCCAGTTTCACCGACAAGTCATTTCATTGCTCCCATGAGCTGACCCGTGATCAGCCATAAATATATCAAAAATGCGTTAGACTTATTTAGCGTAACCAAGTCACCATATCCATAATATTTCTGGTTTGTATAAGTAAAATGTTCTCCCGCACTTCTTGGGTTTCTATTTGATTTGTAATAAATAAGTGGTGACTTCTAATTGAATTGATCTGCATGTTAAATTGATTAATTGAAAACCCAAAAATTGCGGTTGGTATGAGCTTAAGAGAACCCGCGCTAAATCTTTGGCTTAGTAATCCTTAGCTTTCTCTTGGTGGTTCACTAATAGGAAGGTTGCGATGGCCTCAAATTGTATGCGTAGTGCCTATTTTTTGAAGGACCAAATTACATTGTTTTGTTGATGAGCAATCCAAAAATATTAATAAACAGAATGAGGATATAAATCGAATTACCAGATCCACGTGATTTAGTCAATATGATCTACTCCATTGGGAGAGAGCAACACGAGATTCTACTATAGAACAAGAAATATAATGTAGATTACAACTACAATTGAGTTACTCAACCAACTTGTCAATTACACTCAATAATTTATATAACAATAACTCACAGTCTTTGGTCCTCACAAATATGATCACTTGTTCTTATGACAATTGATATTAGAGTCAAGTTCAGTTGATTTGAAATGAATTGATGGCAACCGGAGTAGGAAAAATGATATCACGAGCATTAATCAACTGACTTTGGAGCCACGCTCAATTCAATTGCGTAGGGTTATCCCACCATTGTCCGATTTGAAAAAAAAAAAATTGAAAAAAGAAGTTGAAAAGAAATTGATAGTCGTAGTGTTCCTAGATAAAAAGTAGTGTACCTCGTTAGACAAACTTAATTGTGGAATCTCGCATTTATATCTAGATACCACGATTCCTAGTAAAAAAGTTGTGTACCTAATTAGACAATTTTAATTGTCGGATCTAGCATTTAAATTTAGATATCGCGAGTATTGAATGAAGTCAAACTCAATCCGAAAGAAAATCTGGTGTGTTACACTTAAATTATGTGGCATGCATGACGCACAAGTGTGGTTATTTTAAAAATCATATAAAATGAGAATACATTGACTTCGTTTTATGCCAAGGTTACTTAACATACACTTTTTATTTATTTATTTATCTAAATGTAAAATCTAATAGAAAGCATCGTCAAGCGAAAGTTTGTGATATTGTCCCCTTTATTAATCATCCAGATTATGCCAAAAAGTTCAATAGTCTAAAAGGTCGATGTTTAAAATTCTAGCTCTTAACGGGAAAGAAAAATGTTAATCCCAAATTTAGAGCCAGCATAACAATAGCCACATAGAAAGAGCAAATGAAAACATTATAGCCATCACTATGCACGCCTCAAGAAAAACCCAAACAAAACTTCATATTTCCCTCTTTGAAATAATTATTGGTACTGCTTTAAGGAAACATAAATGCACTTAAAACTTGAGATTGTCTCCCTTAATTGGCAGTGGCTCAAAACAGCCTTTCTCTTCCCCTATAAATGCGCTCCAAGGGTTCCCATTCAAGAGCAGCACACCGGAAGAGCTCATTTTGCCTTGATACCTTCTCTCTTCCCCTCTTCAGCTTACAATCTCTAATCTGCTGGTATGTTTCCTTACTCCTAGTTTAATTACTTAATAAATCTTCCATTTTCCTCAATCACTTTCCCTATTTCGTTTAAACTGTCAAGATCCAACAATCCACCTTTCGCAGGCATGGATAGTACCTCAAAAGGAGATGTCTTGCGTATCTGTTTTTTCTCTCTTAATTAAAGTAATATATTTCATTCTGTTTTGTGATTCACTGTTTCTCTCAATTTTATCATTGAACAGGATTTCATCTTCCATTTGAGTAGATTTCTGATGAATATACGGGTACGCATGACACGATTATTTTCTTTCTCTGAGTTACTTATGTGAGTTGTCTCTGTTTATATTTTATTTTCTATAAAAATTTAGAAAATTCTAATGTTCTTTCAAAAACACTTAAAATGTAGAATAAATTAAGATGCTGAGAAATCTAGGATCCTCTCTTTTAAATCTCTCTATAAAACTCACTCGAGTTTCATTTTCTTTGAAACTCTATGTTCTTATGGTGTTGCATAAGGTACTCTTAAAATTTGAAAACAATGAAGAGATTGAGAAATTAGGAGTCATGATGTGAATTTGTTAATCTTGATAGTTGCAAACTGCTTAGAAAATTTTCTCTCTCTATGTGGCAGGTGTGCATGTACTTTACTAAATTCAACAGACGTTTAGTAGGTTCACTTAAAAAACACTAGAACTACTAACATGCCTAGACAAACCAATCGGAATTTTTTGGTAAATTCAGACGCACGTGAACTATGCACATCGCGCACAGAGAGATTCTATTCACAACGCTAGATCTACTACATATGCTTTGACAAACTAATCTGAATTTTTCTGTAAATTCAGACACACACGAACTGTGCATAGTGCGTGCACAGAGAAATATTCTATCAACAATTTCATGATTTTCTAAATTTTTAAGTACTTTGTAAGTATTATAGTAAACAAAATTTTTAGGAAACAAATATTTCATTTACTGCGTTGCTTTCAAATACTAAGAGTTCCTTATGAAGCATGGTAAGTAAATAGATTTTTTTTTTTTTAAAATGAAACTTAGGCAAGTCAAATAAAGAGATGGAAAAGGGAGAATCCTAGATTGCTCAGCAACCTGACTGCTTTCATAGTGTTTCATATAGAACATCAAAAGTAAATAAATTATCAGATGAAACACAAATACAGAAACTCATACATGTAACAAAAAGAAAAAAAAAATATATCATTTATCCCAGTATAAATGTAAGAAATGTACCCAAGTAGAAGATGAAATCTTATTCAGTGATAAAATTGAGAACGAAATAGTGAATCATAACAAAGTAAATTATCATATTATTTTTATTAAGAAATAAAGAAGAGATTTTCAAGAACTCTCCTTTGGAGGAACTATCGATGCCTTCAAAGGGTAGATTGTTGGGTCTTGACAATTTAAAAGAAATAGAGAATTTGTTAACTAACCAAATTGAGGTTAAAAAGGAAAATTTAAATTCTGTGAACCATCATGAGCAGAAATGGTAATTAGTCAATGAGTTGCTCGGAAGAGGATCTTGATTTGTTGCATTGGAGACATTTGAGGCATTCAGGAATATTGGTACGCGTGGTATTAACTTACTTGGACATTTTTTTTTTTTTTTTGGGAGTATTTGGACAGTTTGACCAGTAACTTTTGTAACGAAGAAATATGTCCGAAATGGACTAAAAAAAGTCGTAAATAACGAAAGGTTAACTCTTGAAAAGCTATCTGCTTATTATTTTTTTCCATGGCACGTTCTAACCAGCTCTTGCTTGGGGTGACAAATTTCACTAAATTATGATTGTCGTTAATTAGCATCAAGATAAATAGCTAATTAGTAATTCTTAGACATAAAGGAAACAAATGTCGCGTGATCATCACTAATTTTAAGCCACACCCAGCCTACGAATTTTCATAATTTGATAACATACATTGCCGGTGAAAAGTTTTTCGTTTTCAAAACTAACCTCGAGATTATGACATATGTATGCATTGTTATCGTAGATTTCCGACTAAGTGTGTGCTTCGTGCTCTTGAGATTGCATGTGAGAATAAAATTCTTCCAACAGCGGTGTTGCTTATTGGAATAAAAGGTTACTTAACATGGTTTCACAGTACTTAACCTTTCCTCTTTCTGTTATTTTGTACCCTAGTCTTGTTAGCATAATCCTATTTCTCAATTTTCTATTTAATCATATCATAAGAAATGAATTTTGATTGGACTTTATATTGACCTGTTATCTTTTTTACTTTTACTTTTATCTAAATCGCACCAATTTTTTATTTTTATTTTTTTACCCCTATTTGATTCTCTTCAGCCTTCCACTTCAACGGAGGAAATTCTGAAATAGAACATTTTTTTTTTCGAGGGAAATTCAAATGTGACCTATCGGAAGACCAAATTGAGTTAGAACCATAATAATATGAATTAGGTAACTAGATATTCAAACATAACAATAAAACTTGGAGGTTACCCAAATCAGAATTCCGTCTTCAAGCGAGACCGATAGCAAGGTAAATCTCCGGCAGTGGCTGGACGACACCGGAGAGACCGCAATTAGTGAACAAGTGCAGGACTTTACGGCAGCGAGAACCCCCAGCAAGCTGCTAAATCTTAACAAGTGATCGTCAATATATAGCGAAAACAAAACCTGCTGGGAGTGTTAATGGCTTGTAGCGAGAGGTGCGGGTGCTGTTGTCATCGCGCTGAGGTGCGGCGGTCAGGAAAAGCACAGCGGCTGCGGCTGTTCTGGGTACTGGATTCGTCTGCTAGACAAGGGCCGGCTCACGGTTGGAAGCCGCTGGGTGTTGGGGGGGGTTGAGGGGGCTGAGAGCTTTGCCGAGACTGGGATTACTCGGCGTTGCTGTTGTTCTAGGCAGAAGCTCGCTGAGTCGGAACGCTGGAGTAGACAGAATCGGTGACGCCCAGGCAGAGCTGTGATTATCGCTTGGTGGGCAACACCCAAAACTGGAGCCCTGCCTGGACGATTTCTTTCTTCGTTACATGAGCGTGTGTTTGCGCCTCTAAATCGCGTCTATATATATAGAGAGAGAGAGAGTGTCCCCCCTTCGTGCAAATCAATCTTACTTTCATTTTGGCCCCCTAGCATAGACCTATTTCACGGGTGGATAGGATCGGATTTAGGTCGGGTGATAAATTGTTCGACCTAAATTGACCAATTAATTTATTTATGGCCCATTTATTCGTAAGGCAAATATCTCAAGTCGTGCATGACTCGACTCATTTTGTTAAAATACTTATATATCTAATCAAATCTAGGATAACTTGTTTTTTTATGACTTTTTAAAAAAAAATGATATTGTTAGAATACTTCTATGCAATACAAATTTAATGGATAAATTTTATTTCTAAAGAAATTAACCTTTTAACTTTTTATATTTTATATTTTATATTTTCTTTTTTAAGACAAACTCAATTATGAAATTCGATATTTAAATCTAGATATCGTGAGTATTGAATGAACTCAAGCTCTTTCTTAAAGAAAATTTGGTATGTAATAGTTGGGGCCTTTTTGAAAACTCTTCTTTTTCCTTTTGTTCTTTCCTTGTTAGCAAATATGTCATGGGTGTGCCAATTTAGGATTTTTAGTTGACATTAAAATTGGTTTGGAGTAAATGTATTATAAGTATATCGATTTGAAATATTTTTGTGGTGCTTTCCCTTTATAAACTATCTAGATTATGCCAAAAAATTCAATAGTTTAAAAGGTCGAATTTTCTTTTCTCTCTTTTTTGTCCTAGAATTATTAGTTGCATCCAACTTTACTTTAACCGCAATTACCACCGCATAAAATCTGTCAACCCATGTAAGAATTGGTTAAAGCGTGGAATGCAAAAAGACAATAAACAGATAGCTTTCAAAGAGTTGACCTTTCATCACCTTGCATATTTTAATTTTTTGAATCCATTTCTGGCACATATTTTCGTTTCAAATGCTACTTGTCAAACTGCCCAAATATCGGACCAAAAAAAAAAATGTCCAAATAGCTAAATGCCACGTGTACCGATATTCCTGAATCCCTCAAATGCCTCCAATGCAAAAACTCAAATCCTCTTTTGAGCAACTCATTTATTATTTGCCATTTCTGCTCATGATAGCTCATAGGATTAAATTTTCCTTTTTGTGACCTCAATTTAAGACTTCTCTAAATTGCCTCCATTCGAAATGAGTAATTTTTAGGCCCAAAACAAGGTGGCGATCATATTTATGGATCTAGTTAAAACTAAACTAAATTTACAATGCAAAATATTAGAGATTTTATTCTTCAGTCGACATGAAAATTAGTTTGAAGTAAATATATTACAAGTATACCGGTTTGATGGTTTTTTGTATCGAATGTATTTTTGGATATCTACATAAAAGAAAAACAACTGTCATATTATTTAAAGAAAAATCTCATTTAAATGCACGTTGCAAATCTTTATATGTCATTTCAATTATGATTACATTATGAAGGATATTGCAAATCGTTAATTCATCAGTGAACTGATACCTCTGCTTGTATTGTTCACGAGATTACTGATGGAGAATGATAGATGATCATGCCAACGGTAAATTCCCAATGGAGAATACTCATTCGAAGAATTATGGGTAAAACAAAGCAAAATGAACGAATTCTGAAATTAAAAGGTGGGTTGAAAATTACAAGCATATTACACAAAGGATTCGAAGTCGGATGAGAGAAACCGGGCAATGTTTACGAATGATAGAGTGGCAAGAGGAGCCAACGGGAAGATGATGGAACCCTAGGTTGCAGTACCTCCAGCCTCCAGGTTCAGTCCTCATCAAGGTCGAAGCTTTTTGCCTTTTTCTTCTGTTTTTGTCTTATTCGGTTCATGGGTTTTGGGTGATCTGTCGGCCCGGCATCGATTATAGGGCTTCCTGGGGTTTGATCGTAGCCAGTCATGTTGAGCTGACTGTGATTTTGGGACCTTGAATTAGTTATACTTTCAAGCTGCCAAGACGATAGGATCAATATCTTCTTCAGTTTTTTGTTGCTTGAATTTCAGCAATCTGGCTAGTGCATTCCTGGAGAAGCATGTCTGAGGACACAAATGAAATAGGTAATAGCTATTACCGTTAACATGCGAGATCACATTTTGAACATTTCTAGTCTTTGTCATGTCCTTGCCAGTAATTGTATACTTCTTGCCAAACATCATAAGTTCCATTCACTTGCTGCTGTGACAAAATTATTGTACAGAGTACTAGCAAGTAAAACTTTATAGGGCCGCCAATAGGCATGCGGCATTGCTGGTAAATTTATAAGAATATGCCAAAAAGTTCAATGGTCTTTTGTATTTCGCATTGTAAATTTACTTTTAATATATTTACTCCAAAGTGCTATACTCATACATGAAAATTTACAAGTATATTCGTAAATTTAAGTTTCATTATAATATACTTGTAAATTTTCAAGTAAATTAGTTTCCTATCTACTTGTTGGAGTAAATATATTATGAGAATATGCCAAAAAGTTCAATGGTTGTTTTTTGTCAAAAAAAAATAAAAATTCAATGGTTTAAAAGTCTGATTTTTCTTCTATTTTTTTGTCCTAGAATTATTAATTGCATCCAATATTACTTTAACCGCCATCACCAGCAAATGAAGTGTGTCACCCCATGCAAGAATTGGTTAAAGCGTGGGATGCAAAAAAAGACAATAAGTAGATAGCTTTTTAAGAGTTGACCTCTCATTACTTTGCGTATTTGTATTTCTTGAGTCCATTTCTGACACATATCTTCCTTTAAAAAGCTAATTGTCAAATTGCCCAAATAACTTAATGCCACATGTACCAATATTCCGATTTCCCTCGAATGCTTCCAATGCCAACAAATCAAGAGACAAATCCTCTTTCGAGAAACTCATTGACTATTTTCCATTTCTGCTCATGATAATTCATAGGATTAAATTTTCCTTTTTGTCACCTCAATTCGGAGACTTCTCTAATTTTCCTCCATTTGAAATGAGTATCTTTGGGACCAAAACAAGGTAACAATAGTATTTTTGAGTTCAGACTAAAACTAATTTACAATGTTAAATATTAGAGATTTTAACTTTTGGTTGACATGAAAATTAGTTTAAAGTAATTGTATTACAAGCGTATTAGTTTAAAATACTTTTGTGGGATTATCCCTCTTTTAAATTATCTAGAATATGTCAAAAAGTTCAATGGTTTAAAAGGTCGATATATATATTTTGTCCTATCTATCCGATGCTACTTTAACCGTAATTACCACCGCATGAAATTTGTCACCCATGCAAAACCTGATTAAAGCGAGGCATGCAAAAATACAATAAGCAACAGCTTTTTAAGAGTTGACCTCTTATTACTTTGCATATTTTAATTTTTTGAGTCCATTTATGACACATATCTTCGTTTCAAAAGCCACTTGTCAAACTGCCCAAATAACTTAATGCCACGTATGTCGATATTCCTTAATCCCTCAAATGCCTCCAATGGCACAAATGAAGGGACAAATCCTCTTTCGAGCAACTCATTTGTTATTTTTCATTTTTGCTCATGATAGCTCATAGGATTGAATTTCCTTTTTGTTAAGTCAATTCGAAGACTTCTCTAATTTTCGTCCTTTGGAAACGAGTATCTTTTGGGACCAAAACAAGGTCACGATAATATTTTTGTGGATCTAGTTAAAATTAAAACTAAATTTACAATGTGAAATATTATAGTAGAGATTTTAACTTTGTATAAATTTTATTGTCCAAAGTAAATTGTTAGTTTACGTTATGGAATTTAGAAATTACCTTACTATTAGATTTCTTTATCGCGGAACGTCACGACAATTTGGATACATGTTAGAGCTTAAGACACCTGCCAAAACTACTTAATTGAGCTTGTTATGCGTTATAACGAACAAAATCTTAACAAAGTTACCCGTCAAAACGAACAAAATTTTAACGAAGTTACCCGTCAAAATGAACAACATCTAAATAGGAAAAAAAAATATTAATTGCAAACTTAGAGCAAGCATAACAACAGCCATAGAAAAAGCACATGAAAATATTATAACCATCACTATATGCACGCCTCAAGAAAAATCCAAACAAACCTTCACATTTTCCTCATTGAAATATTTATTGGTACTTAAAACCTGGGATTGTCTCACTTTATTGGCAGTGGGTCAGAACAGCCTTTGATGCCTTCTCTCTTCCCCTATATATGCCCTCCGAGGGTCGCATTCAAGAGCACAGCAGAATAGCCCATTTTGCCTCGATACCTGCTCTCTTCCCCCCTTCAGCTTGTCATCTCTATCTTCTGGTATGCCTCCTTATTCCTAGTTTATTTACTTAACAGATCTTCCATTTTCCTCAACCACTTCCTCTATTTCTTTTAAATTGGCAAGATCCAACCATCCACCATTCGTAGGTACGAATAGTACTTCAAAAGATGTCTTGCAAATGTATTTTTATGATTCATTATTTCTCTCAATTTTATCACCGAATATGATTCTATCTTCTGCTTGAGTGGATTTCTGATATATACATGTATGTGAGTTGTCCTTGTTATCACCGCACATGATTCCATCTTCTTTCTCCCAGTTTTTGTTTGTGAGTCGTTCCTGTTTATGTTTTATTTTCTCTTAATTTACTTAATTCTGACGTTCTATCAGGAACACTTAAAATGTGGAATGAATTAAGTCATCGAGAAATTTAGGATCCTCCCTTTCACGTCTCTCTATAAAACACAGTTTAAATTTCATTTTCTTCGAAACTCTATTTTCTTACAATGTTTGCTTAAGGAATTCTTAAAATTTGAAAACCATGAAAACACTGAGTAATTTGGAGTCATCGTGAAAGTTCATTTACCAAATCTACTAAACATGCTTCGACAAACAAATCTAGTCTCAATTAACCTTCCAGTATCAGAATCTCCTTTTGGAAAAAAAAAGAAAAAGAAAAAAAAAAAGACCAGGAGGATGTCAAGGATTAGTAGATAACACGTGCAAGGTGATGAATATCTGGGACATGATGGCTGAGTCTTGAATGTACAAGGTCTGGCCATTTTTCTTTAAAATCACTCACCATCTCTAATGAAAATCACCCCTTGATAACGCCCAGATAGAAAACGTCGTCAAACCTCTCCGACGTGTCGTAGTTCTGTTTTCGGAGTAAATAAGGATATGACTGCCTTCGTTGTTTTAATATTTCTCAGGTCTATCCTAGCATGGGTTAATAAATAAAGAATCCTACATTTATAGAAAAAAAATGACGATACAATAACCATCTCGAATTACGGGGGAACGCCTCTAACGTTCCTATATGTTTAAACGGATAGGTAAACAAAATATTTAAAAGTCTAGCTCTTGTAACACTTCCCAAAAATCTGCTTAGTTGTTCTCCAGCAAAGCAAGTTCAAATAAATTTATTTTGATGTGCAATAATTATCTTGATAAGATTAAACGGAATTCCGACTATCGTGATTACATTTTTCTTCAATATTTTCCTTACTATTAGATATTTTCACTAATCCTTTTATGTCCTCACTTATTGCCCCATCTTCCCCGTGGGGATTCAATGTTTCAAATAGTTACGTCGAGTGACTTACAGCTAATTTTCACAAACATAAGCACTCAATGTCCTCGGTATTTTTTTTATCATAACAATAGGTGATTATGTACTTCTTTCCTTTAAAAAAAAAAAAAAAAAAAAAAAACTAAGAAAGCGCCTCTTTTCTTCTTTTCGACGATTTATGAATTGGACTTTTATTTAACTTGATTTTTCTTGAATTTTGTTCAGGAAGATATGGAAGATCGTTCTTCAGATGGAAATGCCCATCCATTTCATATGGCACCACCAAATCCAGGTCAATTTATTCTGGTCACGTCTCCAAACCTCGAGCTTCAAGAAGGAAACTATCTCGGCAACAATGAAGAACCATCATCATTGGACTGCTTCCCTTCGCCAACTGTATGACAATATTTTGATAAATTTCCAAAATGATGCACCCTAATTATCGTCTTTTCTATTCCGTATTAACTATAGATAAACATACATTAGGACATAAATTTATATATATCATTGTTTACATCTCTTCATCGTGATCAGTTGGAATTAGTAACTCGAGAACGGGATCAGCCTTTTCACCAAGCGGAGACGATGTCGACGCGACCCACTCAACCGGCAATTAGGTTTGTAGACATGAGCTTTCTCATTTACATATTAAACTTTTACCGTATGTCAACTATGCCATAGCTTATCCTGAGGATTTTCTCAAATGTTTGATGCATGAAAACCCAGTCTTCACCAAAGAGGTTTGTTAGATGGCGGCAACACGAGCGGCGAGCAAGCATGGAATATTGGAGGGAACCATTCCGACCAGAGTTGGCCAATTCCTTGGCCTCAAACGCCATTCCCTTACAGTGAAGTAAGTATATTCATGACTTCAACCCTCGTGATAAGTCTCATTAAGCTCGATATAACAATGCCATTGGAATATAATGGTGCTAATACCGTGTGAATGTGAATACTTGTTGCTCTTAACTAGATGGGACTTGGAATGGGGCATGAGGTGCCTCATTTGACCCACCAACAAGAGGAAAATCAGGTCATCTGCAACCAAACGAATCCTTATGAAGCCTCTTCAGGGTACATAACCGAGCTCTTCCCCATTGTTTTATACTCATAGCACATGTTTTAACTGACTTTAAAGCCTATAAGAAAAAATCAATTGCACCAAATGCAAAGAAAAAATATGTGTGTTCATGAATTCTGTCGAAAATTCTGGACCCATCGATTTATAAGTGAAGCTCCAAGCATCCCAAATGTACTGAATGGTCAGTATTCCAAGGCGCCAATTCGGTATTCAGTTCAACATTATATATATATATATATATATCTATCATTATTAGTATTTATATTTATGTAATGTGAAGATACTATTGAGAGTAACTATATATTGCAATTTGTAGAATCATGGAGTTTGTTTAATGTCATATTGTTTTGTGCTTGTCACGAATTACTCGAATTCAGGTCCCACCAATTCATCGATGAATTAGCAATGATCCCGTTTGTTCTTGATGCTCAGTATTCTAGTTCGGGGACACCTCAACAAGCTTTGCCTACTTGGTATATACTGAGCTTTTCTTTTCCTCATCTCCGTCATGAGAACCGTGTAAAATCAGAAACATAACCCACGAATTATATCAGGCCTGAGTATATGTCTCAGCAACAGGTCAATGAAGTGCTTGCTGATGCATCTAATGCACGTATACATGCAGCTGTAGACATATCCATGTTATCACCTGAGACCTCTATCCCATATCGGTATTTGTTCTTTCCCTAGCAGTCTTGCTTGAGCTTTTCTCAATGTTTCAGTGATGTCTCCGGGTGGAGATACTTATTAAGCATATTTACTCCTAGAATAAGAGTTATCTCTTGTTGTCAATAGTTTTTGCCTTGCTGGTAGAGTTGAATCTCCTACCGTGTACCTACAATGTCTTAGTACTTAAAAAAAAAAAAAAACTAACTTGTCATTTGATATTCCTTTCCAAACACAAGAAATATATAATGCCAAATATCACAATTAATCAAACTTATTACTTTTTTAAGGAGGTTAATGTCGCACCGTTGACTTAATCCTGTTGTTGTTTCCTTATCTACATTGGAGTTTTTTTTTGTTTCCATGTGAGGAAGAACTTGAAAACCCTAGATGAAATGGAAAGGCTGTAAGGGGATATTCTGTCTACCACTAGAAGCACCTACACTGTGCAAAATAAAGCACACCCAAATCGTTCAACTTGTGATGCCCTGAGTCTTCTAATTGTGTTAGTGATAGTATCAGATTTGTTTGTATTGTATAAACAGGAAAAGTCTCTATCAAGCACAACATGTGCAACCAAATCAGCTTCCAATCCTTGATGCAGATCTACAAAGTCATGATTCTACAATGCCTGAAACTTCGATGATGATTGGGTCAGACTTCGTTTATCTTTGCAGTTCATGATTCTATAATGCCGTGATTTATTTTTTAACCTTTTGAGCAATTATAACTTCATGAAGTAAAAATAGTTCGAATATATTAGGCTTTGTAGCTGTGATTTTGATGAAGTTTGCAGTTTCTGCAATAGCAAAGCATGAAAATGTTCCTTAAAAAACATTGGTTAACAATAATGTTGGTAGTTTTCGTTTGTGTAATACCATGTGATAAATGTCCTCAAAATATGTTGCCGAACCCAATAGTAAAGATCGTTTAGGTTATCCTACTTAGTTCTAGTTGATTCAAACTTCTAATGATCATCCTCCCTTTTTGACTGTTTATGTTTTGTGTTCCTTCCGTTATATGCACAAGTAATAGCAAGAATCAAAGCACGACAAATGTTATATGCTATATGCTTTCGTTGATCATGTTTGTCGCCATAGTTATTTCAATGATATATACCCTTATCGTTGTTGTTAATCCTCTTTTGCTCTTTGAATCTAGGCCTCAATATTCACCATCTTATGAACAAGTTAATCAAGCACCATTTGTGCAAAGTTTCGTTAATGATGCTGACAATGGCATAATGTTCTCGCATCCTGCATCATCCTTACCTCAAAGGTATCTGAGCTTAGTTCATTCTTCATTACTGTTCGGGAACCTTTTCTAGGTCTCGTTCAATTTTCCATCAACTGCATTCTTCATTGTGTATCATTCTACATTATGGAGTTCTTTCATGGTTCTGTATTGACTTATTGGTTTTCCTTTACTAGTCCACTTGGATTTTCTAATGAAGCTCCTCAAGTTATCCCAAATCTGAACCCAGGGCAAAGCCAATTCATGAACCCAGAAATGGTAAAACTACAATTTTTTTTTTTTTTTAAAGTCCAGAATACGCATTGATTTTGATTTTGATGTTCGAAATACATCAGTCAACACAAAATCATCATCTTCAATAATTTCCTATAGGATGGTGGAAATTACTATATTGGTAATCAATATCATTTGAGAACAATGAACACGTACAGTAAGGTACTTATAGTTTGTGATTAATCTAACAAATAAATGGCAATATTGTGGTTCATTAGTACAATTTTTTTATTGCCTAATAATGTGAGCCCTCTCGGATGAAAACTATAGCAAGAAAGTAGACAGTGATCTCGAATTTTGATGGTATTTATGAGAAACGACATTCGTCATCCTCATCTGCTAAACATTTTCGGGTCAACTTTCTTATAAATAGGAGTTTTATTAGTCTGTACTGAATTATAATTATTGATTTATTTCATGCCCAAATGTGGTTAGGATCTTAACTAAGATATTTTCTCGTATGTGGATCATGTAGATGGATGGAATCACTGAGGAACAAAGTCAACCTGGGGCGAATTTTGGACCGGCTAGTACTAGTTTTCAACCTCAAAGGTATGTGTTAAGTACACACTGAACAACCGTTTCGATATATTGCAGCATTTTGATTCAGATAATTGCTGCCTATTTTATGTTAACTTTCCCTCTCGTTTTTTTGGTGTCTCAATAATAACAGCTCCGGGGCGATTATGAACAGTGTCTATGATCCGATGTACGAAACTCTTGGTTTACCGATCGACCCCCATCTGAGGATGTTTTTAGCGAGTCAACGTGGTGAGTGCTCGGAAATTATTGCTTTAATAAGCATTTTACTTATTCGAAATCGCACGGAGCTTATGATAATACTATATGCCATTTTAGTCTGTTGCTATATGATGAGCAAATCACATTGTTATTAGGAGCTCACTCTATATCTTGGACTCAAAAAATTATGTTAATAAGAATATGGCGATGATGACTTGGGGCATATCACACTTCCATATTATGCGCATTTTCCATGCTTTTGGCTCATTACGCGATACTGGCATTGTCAGGTCCGTCGAGATCCAGACAAAATGCAAGGAGGTAATCCAATAGTGGGCCGCAACCAAGGAGGCTCCCGGAAAATTGATCGGGAAGAAAGATCTGTAGCGGCCTCTTTCCATGGATGTTCTTGCGAGTTCTCGTAGGAGTGAGAGACGCGGTTCTGCTGGGGACCTGGGTTTTCTTTTATTTTAAGTTTCAAACTTTGAAATGTAGCTTCAAAGTTCGCCTTCTCATCTTTGTTACTTTGAACCTAGGTTAATTAGGCATGAAGCTTCGACAACCTTTCTATTTATATGTGGATCTATTTGCTTATATTCTCTGCAGTCGCATGAGTTGTATTTGCATCTGGGCTCAGCTTGAGCTATAGAGCTACATGCTCCTCATCAGAGTCGGGGCATTTCGTGAAGTTTTTCTTTCTTAAAATTAATCTTATTTTAGGTAAATCGTTCGGTTTTTCATCCTCAGATTAAGCAATATTGGTGGAGGTGGCGACAAGCGATAGTTGCAGTTAAGTGTGGTAACATGGGTAGGGTAGAATAGGGATGATTGATTCTAGAGTACTGAATCATATCTTGGAACCGAGATTTGAACCAAAAGGGCTGATTCCCTATTCGTGAAACCGAGAACCAGCCCACCTAGTCCAAGAACCACCGTGATCTTTCTTCTTCCTTCTTTTTTTCCTTTTTCCCTATTCCCTAGCAGGGATTGGAACACTAAATTGGAAAGGAGATTAGAAAAAAATTTGTTTTTGAGCTCTCGAGAGGAATGGAACACTCTCGCAAAGTGTAAGTCTATGTATGAATGTTATTTTTTTTTTCCTCTTCTCCAACCTTTTGGCAATACAATAAAACTATCGGTCTAGTCCGGTTGTTTAGCGCACACCTGAAATCGAAAATCAAGCCGATTATTACTAGTTCCAATTTTTAGGAACTGTGAACTACACAAAATCAGCAGATTCGGTCAAATTCTTGTGCTTACCCTTGGGGGGAAGAGAGAGAAAGAGAAGTGATGGCATAGGCAGCATCAATGTTAGTGGGGCAGCAGGGCGGCAACGATAGAGGTAGAGGTGGATTGGGGGGGGGCGGAGAGAGAGAAAGAGAAGTGATGGCATAGGCAGCATCAATGTTAGTGGGGCAGCAGGGCGGCAACGATAGAGGTAGAGGTGGAGCGGGGGAGGGATGGGAGAAGAGTTAAGATATATCATTTTAGGTTACGATTGGTATGAGCTTGGAGAGCTTGTGTTAAATGACAATATCATCTCTTTGATGAGTAGCTGTTCATATTCTTCTAGGAATTTAGTAGCCAATGTTTAGACAACCATTTATCTTAAAAGGTTAAATTGTTAAGAAATGAGCCCATAATCTATATCGAGCATATCTATAGGCACTTATCTCTCTTGTAATGAGCTTTACATATGCATTTTCTAATTTTTTTTAAAAAGGAGTTTAATTTAAAAGAAAAGAAAAAAAATTGGTGCGACGTTGATAAAAGTAAAAACAAAAAGATAACCAGTCATACATCAATAGTCAAATCAAACTTCATCTAATATGATATAATGAAATATACAAATGAGAAACAGGATTTTGCTAACATGACTACCGTACAATACAACAGAAAGAGGAGAGGTTAAGAACTGCAAAAATCATGTTAAGTAATTCTCACTTGCAGTCTCAAGATCATAAACGTGCACACTTACTTGGAAATTTGCCATAACAATGCATACATATTGCATAATCCTAAAGGCACTTGTGAAAATCAGACATTTTTTACAGGTGATGTAATCTAGGTGTGTGGCTTGAAATTAGTGATGATCCTGCGAAATTCAAAGCTAGTTTAATATTAGGAGCACGTTTTTTGCCTGAACCCATGGATTCACTTCTGACGAAGAAAGCTCATGGATTCACTGAAATATACATCAAGCAAATTCCAAATTTCGAAAGGAACAACTGAAAATGCTAATTGTGGGTTCTGTCACAAATATCGATTGTGATTAACTATCCAAAAGGCCAATGTTTCTTCTTTGTTTGGTGTCCACGAATTATTAATTAGCTATCTATCTCGAAGTTAATTTAACCGCAATCATAATTTAGTGAAATTTGTCATATCCTGCAAAACTCGCTAAAGCGTAAGATGGAAATAAAAAAACAATCAGATAGCTGTCCAAGAGTTAACCTTTCGATATTTTTTTTAATTTTATTTTTTGAATTTATTGTGACACGTTTCTTCAGTTGAAGAGTTACTTGTCAAACTGTCCAAAAATGATTTTTTTTTTTTGGTAAAGCTGTCCAAAAATGATTAATAACACGTGTACACATTTTTTTTAATAACATGTGTACTAATATTTACCTACCCATAGGCAGCCTAGTTGGTTAGGGCTTAGTTGACCTTGAGGTCTCGGCTTTGATTCCCCAACTGGTTGATTGCGACTTAAGTGGGGGGTTATGGGCGGTAGAGTCCTATGCTAGTCCCCCCAAGGTATAGTCGCTGGTCTTCGTTGGCCAGTGGCCGACGGGAGTCGTGAGTACTCGTAAGGTGTGCCATGGTGGATCATCGGTATCATATATATATTCCCAAGTGCCTCAAATACCTGTAATGCAACAAATCAGGAGACAAATCCTTTACCGAGCAACTCATTCACTTCTTTCCATTTCTCCTCATGATAGTTCATAGCATTGAATTTTTCCATTTTTTTCCCTCCTCTGTTTGATCAGATTTAAAAAATCCTCTATTTCTTTCAAATTGTCGAGATCCACCAGTCTACCCTTTGGAGGCATCAATAGTCCTCAAAAGGATATTCCTTACCTATCGCTTCTTTATTTTTCAATCAAAATAACATATATATATATATATATATATATATATATATATATATATATATATATATGTTTACAACTGACTTATTATGATTTACTGTTTAATTCTCAATTTTATCTCTGAACAGGGTTTCATTTTCTACTTAGGTAAATATCTAACAGACAGATGAGTATACATGATACGATTTTTTCTTCTGTCCCATTACATTTATGAGTTTTCTATGTTTGTGTTTCATTTTTTTTCTGAGAATTTATTCACTTTTGATGTTCTATTCGAAAAACTTAAAATATGAAAGCCATTACCAACCCTAGGATCCTGTTTTTTTGCATCTCTGTATATGACATGCTTAAGTTTCATTTTCTTTGCATATCCATTTACTTGCGTCATTTCACAAAGAACTCTTAAAATTTGAAAACAATGAATGTTCGCTATCATTTGATTTCGAGTGTGATGTACATCTTTTGCTCAAGACAAATTCCAAGATCAATTCTCTTTTTGAGACGAACCTTATTCAACCATTTCACTAATTTAAAATCTTCTACGTTCCACATATGTTTAGGAGGACTGATCTCTAGTCGCACTTCATTTGCATTCTAACTATGCTTGTTAGAATGTTAGGTGATTGTTAATTTAAACTATTGAACTAATTAGCCTATAATGTCTAGAGCATATACTTTTGGTACTGATGGTGGGTTGCTGTGTTCAGCCTCAGACCACATATAGAATGAGGGTAAGCCTCAAACAAGCAATGGAAGAAAATGAGAAGGACGACAAAAATGAAGCGGAAAAAAAATGAAAAAAATAGTGGATTTTCGACGTGAACTTTTATAATATGTCCCAAGTGAAATTACATCCATAAGCGGGATTAATTATCAAAATTTGTCATGCTGATTTCAACATATTATAGTTCATTTCTTCAATAATATGGAAAGAATCGTTAATCTACCCTTACAATTTTGTGTTTGCTCGAAGTTTAATTGCCAAGATGCTAGGCTTTGAGAATTGTTTCTTCACTAACAATTAAGGGAATCTATCTAATCAGCCCTAAATATATTGTATGGATGTCAGTTCAGTGTTAAACTTTTCAATTTTGCCAATTGAGTTCTAATTGTTGCACGAATTTTCAATGGATTTTTTTTTTTAATGTTTAATTTTGACTAGAAATTAGTAAGCATGACATGGGTTGCTCCCACATAAACCACAGATTATGAAGCTTCACAATATGAGACGATGGGCAGCACGATACAAGGAAGATTACAATCGCACTTGCGTCACTCCAATACTTTGTGTTTCCCATCACTTAATAACACACACAGTTAGTCATTCATAAATTCAGTTGCTTATTTTTCATCACAATTGGTATTAGAGCCAAGCTTATTTGGCTTGAAGTGAAAAGATGGCCATAAAAGAAGGAAAATTAAAATTGAGATCATGACTGATTTTGGAGCTAGGCTCAGTTTAATTACGAAGACTTATCTAGACTTGATTCGAAAAAGTAATTTTGGGAGAAAGAAGTTGAAAAAAGAGAGGAGGTTCGCATAGTATTCTTGTAAAAAGTTAGGTAGCTAATTATGAGAACTTAACTATGGGATCTGGCATTTAAATCTTGATATCACAAGCATTAAATGAACACAAGCTCTCTCTTAGAGAAAATCTAGTGTGTAACGCTTAAATTATGCGGCATGCATGATACATGATGTTATATTATCCAACGAACCAATTATGATAATCTAAAAATCACATAGAACGAGAATGCATTGACTTGATATAAAGAACCGAAATCCACAACCAACCTTGACCAGTTTGGGTCTTGATTCTAATCCCGAACTGGCTTGTTTTACTCAAGAACTTTAAATTTGGAACCTACAAGGCCGGTTCACAATTCTAGGTTAACCTCGAACCAAATTGGCTTTGAACCAGTTTACCCCTAGCCCTAAGTATGTCTTTTAACTCTTATTTTTACAATAGAAAAATATTTATTCAAATTGAATATGTTTAACATTATATATAATGAACTTAAGAAAAGAGCTCACGCTGATCCTAAGGTTAGTAGGGTTGATTTTTTATACATATAATTGGAAACCATTCCTGACAAGATAAGTTTTAGGTTCTAGATTTGAAACCTCGCCACTCTGCAAACGATCACTCCTAATATTCAATCAGACCAAACTATGCAGTGATAACAAGTAGTCCAAAAAGGAAAATATGGTTCTATATTATACTATCTATTTTATTGTAAGACAGGATATATTCTTACTTTTCAATTTGACCACCCTCATGGATACACATAAAGTACCCTATTCATGTGTATTAAGTCAGGCTCCACTCATAAAATGATGGACATGACCCTACATCACCTTAAGTGGAAGACGTTGTGATTAAAACACAAATGTGCCGCAACCAAACTAAGCACTAAAAACACGAAGTGAACTTCTTGAGGTGTAGAAGAAGTTAAATTGACAATTAAAAAGTAGTGAGAAAAAATAAAAACCCAGTTTAGGGTGTGAGATAACACAAATGAGTTATCATGTGCATTTTAACGTCAACAATTTTTTGGGACTATGCGCTAGAAGTTATAGAGGGTAAATTTGTCACGGTGCATTACAAAATTAGTTTGACAAAAAAGTATAAGGATTATACTAATTTAAAATTTTTTCAGTGATGCTATCTCTTTTATTTATGATCTAGAATATGCCAAAAACTTGAGTGGTCTAAAGGCCGATGTTTCTTTTTTCTTTTCTTTTTTTTTTGTCCGATTATTATTTATTAGCTATTTATGTCGATACTACTTTAAACTGTAATCTCAACTCAAGCGAACCACTGTGATTCGCCCCAGTGGCCACCCTTTCAATATGGAATGGGGAGGTGAAGGGTTCAAATCTCCACCTTCTCAGGGGGGGATGGGGTGGGACCGCATAAGTTTCAGGAGTAGGTTTCGACTCCCACGCCCTGCAAGAGGCGGGGTAAAAGTCTGAGAGTGAGTATAGAGTAGGACTGACAAAAAAAAAAAAAAACTCAAGCGAAATTTTCCACGCCATGGAAGAGTTGATTAAAGCGGGGTACGGAAAAAGACAATAAAGCAGATTGTTTTACAAGAGTTGACATTTTATTGCTTTGCATTTTTTTTATTATTTGAGTCCACTTCCGACACATTTGCTCGTTTCCAAGGTTACTCGTCAAACTATCTGAATAACTTAGTGCCACGTGTGCTACATTACTGAATCCCTCATAAGCATCCGATGCAACGAATCAGGAGACAAATCCTCCTCCGAGCAGACATTAAATATTTTCCATTTCAGCAAATGACAGTTCATAGTATTCGATTGTCCTTTTTTGCACCTTAATCTGGAGATTACTCTGCTTTTCTTCCATTGTGAAGTTATTCTTTTTTGGGACCGAAACAAGGTAATAATAACATTTCTGTGGATCCAGTTCAAAATAAAAACTCAATTTACAATATGTATTAGGGATTTTAAATTTTCTACGATTATGTTTCCTAGAAACTCATCAATGTAAACTGTTAATTGGTATGTTATGAAATTTAGAACTTAATTCTTCATGACAAATATTTAGTGAGGCGTCACGACAAATCAATTACCTTATCAAACTCAATATGTGTGTAAATACTACTTAATTGAGTTCGTTATCCGTTATAACGAACAAAATCCTACCGAAATTACCCGTCATAATAAGCAATGTCTTAACAGAAAAGAAATGTTATTAGCAAACTCAGAGCAACCATAACAATAGCCACACAGAAGCAGCAAATGAAAACGTCATAACCATTATGCACACGCCTCAAGAAAAATCCAAGCAAGCCTAAATATTTTCCTCTTTGAAATAATAGTTGGTACTACTTTAACGAAACATAAAGGCACTTGAAACTTGAGATTGTTACACTTATTTGGCAGTGGGTCAAAACAGCCTTTGATGCCTTCTCTTTTCCCCTATATATGCCCTCCAAGGGTCCCATTTAAGAGCAGCACACCAGAAGAGCTCATTCTGCCTTGATACCTTCTCTGTTCCCCTCTTCAGCTTCTAATCTCTTACCTTCTGGTATGTCTCACTATTCCTAGTTTAATTACTTAACAAATCTTCCATTTTCCTCAACCACGTCCTCTGTTTCCTTTAAATTGTCAAGATCCAACAACCCATCATTTAGCAGGCACCAAATTGTTCTTTGCGTTCTTTATCTCTTAATTAAAATTATACTTATCGTTCTCTTTTATAATTAACTGTTTATCTCAATTTCATCATTGAACAGGGTTTCATTTTCTACATAGAGTATATTCTTGGTAGATATACCCATATACATCATATAATTCTTTTCTTTCTCCCAGTTACATTACATATATGAGTTGTCTCTGTCCGTGTTCTATTTTCTGTGATAATCTTTTGTCTCTGAAACACTAAAAATGTGGAAGCGATTAGGTCGTTTGACAAATTGAAGCTCCTTCCTTTTGCATCTCTCTGCATAACATGTTTAAGTTTCATTTTTGTAGAGAATCTATTTTCTTACAGTGTTGAATAAAGGACTCTAAAAAGTTTAAAACAACAAAGAAACTAAGAAATTTGGAGTCTTCCTGAAAATTTGTTTACCTTGATAGTTACAAAATACGTTAAAAATTTGAATGTCATCAAATTGTTGATAGAATGTGTATCTCTCTCTCAAGGGGGTGCGCATGGCATGCGCACGCCGCAATCAATTTACAAAATACCAGATCTACTAAACAGGCTTTGAAAAATAAATCAGGTCCCAATTGACTTTTAACGTCACTTTTAGTATCAGGATCCCCTTTCAGAGAAAGAGGAAAAAAGGACCAGATCATAGGTAAGGAGTGTGTCAGGGACTGTAGTAGATAACTCATGCAAGGAGATGTTTACTTGGGACATGACGAGTGAGTCATGAATGTATCAAGATCTGACCATTTTGGTAGAAGAACTATTCACCATCTTGTCTCCAATGGAAATCATCCCTTCATATAATCCAGAAAGAAAATAATGTCAAACTCCACCTATTGGATATGCGAGTGCGACACTGTTTTGTTTTGGAGTCGTCAAGGATCCGACTTCTTTTGCTATGTTAATATTTCCTCAAGTCGATCCTCGCATGGTTTAATAAATATAGAATCTCGAATTAATATAAAAAAAGACGATGTGATAAATGTCTGAATTATGTGGTACCACCTCTAGCGTCATCGAAATGTTTAAACTCACAGGTGGCTCCAACATATTTAAAAGGTCTGCTCACTTTTAGCACTTCTTACAAATCTGCTTAGTTTTTCTTAAGCAAAGCAAATTGAATTAAATTTAGTTTAATGAGCAATAATTATGTGGATAAGTTCAAATGGAATTCTCACTGATGCGCCTACATTTTTCGCTTAAACGCGTTCCTTAGTTCTATAGATTTTTCACTATTCCTCTTATCGTCCTCACTTGAGCCCCTCACTTCCTCCGTACGGAGGGAACATGTGTTTTTATGATACGGTACTCCATTTTCCAAATAATTATATTGAATTACTTAAGGTCATTTTTCCAAAATGAATATTTTAATGAAGCTGCCCCAAAAAACATTATTAATTATTGTTATTTCTACTATTATTTGTATTATATAATCTCAGATGGAACCAATTTGGGAATCATCACGGGAAGGGGAATCAAGCGAGGCAACATCGCTCGATAAATTCACCATGTTAAGCCCTCAACATCAAGTTACGATAGGTCAATCACATATGTCATCGGTATGTGTTTTTTACTTTTTCTATTTACGGAGTCCTTTCCTTTCCTTTGTGTGTGCGTGTTTCCTTGTTCTTTTACTTGACAAGACTATCTCTTTACTTAAAAAGATAGAAAAGAAAAAAAAAAAAAGAACGAAAGAAGACAATTGAAAATTATATGTAACTTTAGAAGAATACATTTCGAAGTCAACGATTGCCTTGTAAAACTCTATGCTTCTCTTTTTGATTATTTGTGAACATGGCTTTTCTTTAACTTGATTTTTTTGTCTTAATTATGTTCAGGACCACATGGGACAATGTTCATCAGATGGTAATAGCCATCCATTGAATATGGCATCGCCACCGATTTCAAGTGAATTCGATCTTCTGGTCTTGCCTCCAAGCCTTGAGCTACAAGAAAGAAGCTATCCCGGCAACGATGAAGAACCACCACCACCATTGGAGTCCTACCCTTCGCCAACTGTAGAGCAATAATTTAATTAATCTCCCAGAAGACGCACCATAACTATTATCTCTATTCCGTATTGACTATAGATAAACATACATTAAAAAAATTATTGTTTTGTACATAATTGTTTACATTTCTTGGTCATGATCAGTTGGGATTAGTGATTGAAGAATCGGGTCAATCTTCCCTCCAAACAGAAATTATTTTGACGCTTCCCAATCAACCGGAATTGAGGTTCGTCGGACATAAGCTTTTTCATTAACATGTTGCACTAATAGAAAGATATTCCATATCACGTTATGTCAACTGTACCGTGGTTTCTTCTTCGAATTTTCTAAATGTTTGATCCGTGAAAACCCCAGCCTTCACCAAAGTGGTTTCCTAGATGGCGGCAACGCGAGCGGCCAGCAAACATGGACGATTGGAGGGAATCATCCTGACCAAAGTTTGCCAATCCCTCGGCCTCAAACTCCATTCCCTCACAGTGCAGTGAGTATATTCATGACTTTAACCCTTGTGATAAGCCTCAGGAAGCTCAATGTAACCACGCTATTCGAATAATATGGTGCTGATACCCTGTGAATGTGAATACTTGCTGTTCTTAACTAGATGGGAGTTAGAGTGGGGCATGAAGGGAATGACTTCGACCCAATTCCTCGGCCTCAAACTCCGTTCCCTCACAATACAGTGAGTATATTCATGACTTTAACCTATATGATAAGCCTCACGAAGCTCAATATAACAATGCAGTTGAAAGCTAATGTTGTTTAATACCATGGAATTGTGCTTGTTGCTCTTGACTAGATGGGACTTGGAGGGGGACATGGAGGGTCTCACTTGACCGACCAACAACAAGAAGATTGGGTCACCTTAAGCCTGACTAATCCTTATCAAGCTTCTTCAGGGTACAAGATAGTTCTTCTCAATTGTTTTATACTCAAAGCACGTGGATTTATCAACTTTGAAACCTATAAAAGAAAATCAATTGCACCTAAAGATAAATATGTGTTTAAAAGTTTGAAGAATCATACATTACATATATTCATGAATTCCTTTCAAAATTCAGGACCCATCAATTAATCAGTGAAGCCCCAAGCATCCCAAATGTACTCAACGCTTCTGAGGCACCTATTTGGTATTCAGTTCATCCTTTTATATATCTATCATCAATAGTATTTATACTTATGTAATATGAAGATATTTTCAAGAGAAAATATATACTGCAATTTGTAAAATCATGGACTCGGTTTAAAATGTCATGTTGTTTCATCATTTTCATAAATTCCACGAATTCAGGTCCCAGCAATTCATCCATGAATCACCAATCATCCCAATTGCAGTTGATGCTCAGTATTCTAGCTCTGTAACACCACAGCAAGCATCGCCTATCTGGTACATATTGAATTTATCGTTTCCTCATCTCCATTCATGAGAACTTTGTAAACATGCCGACATAATGTATGTTGTATGATATCAGGTCTCATGCTTTGTCTCCGCAACAAATCAGTGACCGAGTGCTTGTGGATGCTTCTAATGCAAGTACACGTGCAGCTGTAAATGAACCCATGTTATTACCTGAGACCTTTGTCTCATATTGGTACATGCTCCATCACTAGCACTCTTGCTTGAGGTTTTCCTAATATTTTCATTGATGAGTTTTGGTGTGGATAATTGTTAAGCATATGAACTCCTAAAATGAAAGCTGGCTCTCGTTGTCAATAGCTTGCCTTATCGGTAGAGTGGAGTTTCCTACTGTGCCTCCAGATTATTGTCTGTTCTTTTCTTCGTATCAACTAACAAGATAAATCAAACTTATACTTTCTAAACGAGGTGCATATCACATTATTGACTTAATCTAATTATAATTTCCTTGTCTAATGTTGAAGTCATTTTTGTCTGTGTTAGGAAGAATGTTCAAAACCCTAGAAAGGGCAGAAATTTTATTATGTCTACCACTAGAAGCACGAACTCGTGATACTCTTTATTCTTCTTTTTGTAGACTCGTCGTTTGATCATAGTAACAACTCTGCAAATTGAGACGCAGGCAAGATATAATATCAAAAGGTGATTATATGAGATTTGTTTGTATTTTATAAACAGGCAAAGTCTCTATGGAGGACAGCATGTGCAACCAAATCAGCTTCCACTCCTTGACATGGATCCGCAAAGTCATTACTCTACAATGCATGAAACTTCGATGATGATCGGGTCAGACTTCTTTTGTCTTTGTAGTTTTTTTTCAATTATTGTTCAGCCTTTTGAGCCATGAAGTAAAAATAATCCGAATATATGAGGCTTGTTAGTTGTGATTTTGATTAAGTGTGCACTTTTTGCAATAGCAAAGCATGATAGCATTCCTAAACGTACCTTTGGTTAAATCTGATGTTGATAGTTTTCGTTTGTGAGATAATGGGTTACAAATGTCCTCGAATTATGTTGCCGACCCCACTGTAAAGATCATTTAGACCTCCCCGGTTAGATCTAGTTATTTAAGCCTCTCATAATCATCCTTCCTTTTTGATTGTTATGTTTTGTCTTCCTTCCTTATCTGTGCATGTATTAGCAACAGCCAAAGCATGACAAAAGTTAACATGCCATATGCTTTCATTGATCATCCTTGTCATAGTTGTTTCCATGGTATATACTCTTTATCATCGTTGTTAATCTTTTTTTGTTCTTCCAATCTAGGCCTCAATATTCAGCATCTTTTCAACCAGTTAATCCAGCACCATTTGTGCAAAATGTTGTTGATAATTCTGATGCTGGAACAGTGTTCTTGCCTGCTGCATCATCCATAACTCAAAGGTAACTAAAGTTCGTTTATACTCCATTAATGTTTTGACACCTTTTCTAGATCTCGATCAACTTTCCATCAATTGCATTTTTTTATTGGGTATCATTCCACATTATGGAGTTTTTTCATGGTAGAGTATCGACTGAAATTACAGGGTTCCATTTACTAGTCCACTTGGATTTCCTCATGAATCTCTGCCAATTATCCCAAATTCGAATGCAGGGCAAAGCCAATTTATGAACCCAGAAATGGTAAAAAGTGCAAATCTTTTTCAAGTCCAAACTAGTCATTCATTTTGGCTTGTGTTCGACATTCATAATTCCACACAATGTCATTTTAATTATTCTGCTGTAGGATGGTGGAAATTATTCTATTGGTAGTCCATATCATTTGGAAACAATGGACAGTTACAGGGAGGTACTTATAATTTCCAATTACTCCACTCATAATTGGCAATATTTTAGTTCGTTATTACATTGTTTTTTATTAACTAACGTGAGCTTTGCAAAAACTTTAGCAAGGAAGTAGAAAGCGAAGCCGACTCAGTGATAGTACCTATGAGGAAGGACAGTCGTCAGCCTCAGCTGCTAAACATTTTCGGGTACTTGATATCAGTTTGTATTAAATTATGATTATGGATACATTTCATACCCAAATGTGATTAGGATCTCAACTAAGATATTTCTTGTATGTGGTTCATGTAGCTGGATGGAATCACTCAAGAACAAAGCCATTCTTGGCTGGATTTGGGACTTGCCAATAGTAGTTCTCAACCTCAAGGGTATGTGCTAAATGCACACTGAATAACCGTTTCGACATATAGCAACATTTCAATTCAAATAACTTCTTCCTATTTTATGTCCATTTTCCTTCTCTCTCTCTTTTTTCTTGACGTCTGAATGATCAAGTATCAGCAACAACTGTGGGGAAATAATAAACAGCTTGGGTGGAATCATGAACAGAGTCTATGACCCGATGTACGAACGTCTTGGTTTACCGGTCGACCCTCATCTGAGGATGTTCTTAGTAAGTCAACGTGGTGAGTGCTCGAAAATTGTTGCTTTAAAAGCATATTTACTCATCTTAAAACACATGGACCCCATGATAATACAATCTGCCATTTTTGCCTTTTGCTATATGATAAGTAAAGCACATGGTAATTAAGAGCGCACTTTATATCTTGGACTCGATGGATTAGGTTGACAAGAATAACGCGAAGATGACTTTGAGCATATCATACTTCCATTCTATGCATATTTCCCATGCTTTTGGTTCATGGCATTTGTCAGGTAACCCTTCAAGCTTCGGGCAAACTGCGACATCGCAATCCAACAATCAGCCGCAAACGCAGGGGCTCCCAGACAAGAGATCGTGAAGAAAAATTTGTAACGGCCCCTGTAATGAATGTCACCGCGAGTTCCTGTAGGGGTGACGAGCATGTTTAATGTTGGACCTGGGCTCTTTTTAACTTATTCAAACTTTGAACTGTAGCTTCGAACTTTGCCTATTTCTCTTGGTTGCTTTCTAGCTTGGTTAATCGGGCATGAAGCTTTGACACCCTTTCTATTTATATGTGGATCTATTTGCCTAAATTCTCTGTAGACGCATGAGGTGCATTTGCACTTACGCTCAACGTAGTCTGTAGAAGTACATGCCCCTTATCCGGGTTGGGAGATTTCACAATATTTGATAAAGTTTTTCTTCCTTTATTTACCCTATTTTAGGCTAATAGTGTGGCTGTTCATAGTCAGGTTGAGCAGCTAGATTTACGATTATTAATTTTGTGAGGTTTCGCCCTTATAGTTGATATTAGAGCTGGTACTATGAATGGTTTAGAAGTCTTTCCCTTCTCGACCTAAATAGTCTATTAAGGAGTCGTAATCTTATGGGTAAACTAGAGATGCATTTCAATGTGACCAAACTTTTTGGAGGCTAAATTATATGTTTGATATCAAGAGACCCTTTTTAGATTGATTCCAACGAGTCCACATTGGAAAATTTCACTCGACGGAGCTCACTTCATCCTAACTCCTAAAAGCAACAAATCTCTTGTTTATAGTTAGATTCACTAAAGGGAGTCTATACATGAAAAGTTCAGGGCTTGACGGAGGTCTTTCCATACTAACCAGTAAAACCAACAAAATTTACGGTATCAGTAGATATGCATGATGGACAATTATTCGAATAAGGGGTACCAACAATCTCCAAATTGTATGGAAAATAATCATATATCCTGTCAAAGTCATCTACTTGTGAGAATATATTGGAGTCAGTTTATTGTTTAAGCAACTTAGTGGTATCAATGCTGATAAAGAAAGAGTCAGTCATATGTTAAAATAGTTTTAATTTCCCAATCATGATCAAGTGGCACAATCAATGCTAAATAACAAGACATATATATATGACGGCGGCACCTCATTTCAAATAGATGAAAAGTTCGTGTAGTGACATAGTTCACTCAATCCTGGCTAATAAAAGCGATAAATCTTATGATATTGGCCATAGTAGAAAAGAGAGGCTATCTATGTGTACAAAAAAAAAACTTATGTACGCCTATATTTCTCGACTTTTTATATGTAAAAAACGTTTCATCAATTATTATGGCAATGGATTAATAAAATGTTGTGAAATAATGCGGAAGCTAACATATTTTGCTATTCAATCTAACGCGAAAAGAATAAATTACCAAATAAACCATCGAGAAACAATAAGAACACTAAAGATTTAATAGTATACTTCAAGTGTTGATACCGATCCTAAAAGGAGAGCCAACTCCCAGAAATCCACTATAAATCTAGAGAATGTAGAGTTTACAATTGTTCAATTGTTTCCCAATTCTAAATTAAAGTAAAATCTACAAGTGTCATATAAGAATCTCTCAAAGAAAACATGCTCAAACAACTTTTAAAGGGAAAATTTTAGTACTAATTTGTTTGCTCTAGTTTGTAATAACCGAGTGAAAATCTCATCTTTTGCATTATCCAAAATATGAAATTATTTTTAGGAAACTTACTCAAATGAAAAAATCACTCAAATTAGGAAATCTGCTCAAATTAGGAAACCTGCTTGGATTAACTTCCTTTTACGGGCTCAATGTACAAATAGCAAATGTGCCAACTGGCTATATGAATAGGAAATATGATATTTATCTGAAAAATATATATATTAGCCTAAATTTCTTCATAGTCCCTCATTTATTCAAAAATTCATTCCATGGGTCGCCTTGTTACCGTTTATCTTTTAAGTAAGTCACTCAAAAGTGTTATACCAAAACCACTCAGAAAACTCATTAAGGGAAAATTCTGATTCTCATTTTGTTTGCTCTAGTGTGTAATGACAGAGTAAAATTCCATATTTTACATATATTCAAAATCGGAAACTCTTTTTAGGAAACTTACTCAATTAAGAATCACTCAAATTAAGAAATCTGCTCAAATTGAAGAAACCTACTTCGATTACCTTCCCTTTAGGGGCTCAATATACAAATGATGAATGTGCCAACTCGCTATATGAATAGGAAATGCTATATTTATATAAAAAAAACATATATATTAGCCTAAATCTCATCATAGTCCCTCATTTATTCAAAAATTCATTCCGTGGGTCGCCTTGTTACCGCTTATCGTTTAACTAAGTCATTCCTATGGGCAGAAACATGATTTTCATTTCATAATTTGACTCCATTTTGCAGTTGCTCTTTCATTTATTTCCGTCTGCTACTTGGACAGCATTCAGGCGGGAATATCGACACCTGGTAAAACATTTGGGAAAAGAGCCAAGGAATCTTTTTCAAAAGGCCTGAAATAAGGGGGGAAATTGGAAAAGGCGTTTTCCATTTCTAACCGGATATTTGTCCTTGTTTGCATGCGAAAAATGTAACGGTCGTTGCTTTTTTGCCAATAAAGGATATCTAAGGGACTAGGGAATAAATATTTAGAAGTTCGCTTTTCTGGCAGGGCCTTTTCTGAAATTTAACTAGATTGAGTTTCTTGTCAAGGGTAATTTAGTCCTAACAAATTTAAAGCTGAAGACGACCTTCAAGATGTACCTTTGGGCAATTCTTATTTATACTTCGCCTTTTTACTATTATATGCTCCAAGATGCAAAAATATGTGGGTCATATATGTATATATATATGACCTTTCTCCGTGTATTCTACTTAGAAAATAAATACATATGTACATATAAAACTGAAATAATATTGTGCCTTTTGCCGTGACTCCAGCTAGTTATTTAAGAAAATTGAGAGAGAAGCTTGTACTAAGGAATTTCTCTTATTGGATGCATACTCAAATTTCTGTGACCATATACTTAGCAATAAGATAATAAAGTAGAGATAAAGCGAAAAATTGCATAACGCATTATGTACGTCATCTTGCATTCGTGATCCAATCAATATAACCGTATATGATGTGTAATGATACCGGACGTTACTCTTCATACGGCAATCATCTGGAACTTCTTGGAACGCATGAATTTCCATTCTTAGCACTTACCATGTTAAGAAGGCCCAAGGTATTTTTATGGTTCCAAATTTGGAAATCATGGAAGTAAACTATCAAGATCGATATATCGCCGCCACATGAGTAAATGGGGTTTCCAAATCACGTCGAGTAGTCTAAAATAAATAGAAAAGTCAAAGCAAGACTACGTGGAGATGCATCCACATCTAAACACAAAATGAAAGAGTTGATCCGGTCAATCCAACTCAAACATCAATCTAGGTTCGATAGGAATTATTCCATGAGGTTTCTTTTAGTTTAGGGCCTATACTATTTGTCTTCTCTTAGCCATCTTCATAAAATGATACTCATTGACATTTCAATTCAAGTGGATAGAGAGAATATGGGGAAATTTTGCTTGCTTTATCTTTTCTTTTACGTTATTCCCATCCTGCCCTTACTCCATAAGGCAATCTAACCATACTTTTGATCTTATCTTGATTTGTACGAGGCAAAAATGCAATTTAGGAAAGCTCATGCCACCTGTAAACCTAACCCATGCTCACTTCTCTACTATAAGTACCCCACCATTTCCTCCACTCGATCGCACTTCACTAGGCAAAAGGTCCTCACGCTTCTTCTCCTTCTTGAATTGATGGTATCGGAATCGCCCGTGGCTAGGATGAAGACCTCGGTGATGGAGAAGATGAGAATAACTGCTGGGAGGCATAAAAAACCTCGTACGAGGAGGAATAGGGCTTTCCGAACCTCCCTTCCCCGTGATGCTGATGTATCTCCTGTCAACCCTTCTGATGCAAGCGCAGCTAGTGCCCCACAGCCTATTCTAAGTGACAGGTTCTTATTCCCTGCGCACCTCAAACTAGTTAATAAGATTCAACACTGTTTTCTTCGGATTAACCCAATTTTGTGTCAAATTTGATCTTTCGAAATGGGATTAATCAACCACTAAGAAGATTCCCACATAAGAAGGGGGAGGTGGGGAAGGTGGGGAGTTTGATTCCCCAACTTCTCAAAGGCCTAGGGGTGGGGACATTTAGTTTTAGGTGTGAGATTGGGATTTGACTTTTACGCTTTATAAAGAGGTAGGGTAAAAATTTGAGAGTAAGTTACGTGTTAAAGTATAACAGACAAAAAAAAAAAAAAATCACGTGGGTGAAAAAATTTCTCTAAGATAACAGGTGAAATCCTTTGACTCTCAGTTTTGCTGTTGAATGTATGAGCGTAAATAAAAAACCAGAGGGTTAAAAGCCTAATGAACACAATCGATTAATAAAATAAAATTGAAGTAGTAATTACCTTGAGAAGAGAAAGGTGGCTTTTAGAAACGGTTCTGGCTATTTTGGCTTCATTATTTTGGGCAAAAAAAATCTTAGCTTCATTATGTAATGACCGTCATTAATGCTTTTTGACTGTTTCTCGCTTGACTTGCAGGGATCATGCTGAGTTAACCAATATGGAGCAGGTGGTGTGGCTATGATATAAAGAACCATAAACATATATTTTTCGCATTTTACTTATTGACAGTTTTTATTTTAAGCGTGAGAAGATTTAAGTAATCTGATCTTCTTCTTCTTTTAATAATTTTTGGTTTAATGATTTACTTTGTCACGCAGGATGAGCAAAACAAACTCACGAGGATATATATTCAAAAGGAATTAGTTTCAATGGTTGAATGGTAAATTGGTTAACATTAATTATTACTCCCTCCATATTTACTGACCATGTTGTGATTTATTGTCTATGTACATCTCTAGAGGATCTGATCTCGGCTTATCTTTTTCCCTTTTCCTGCATGTGACGCTTACAAAAAATGGTGTGGCATTAAACATCAGGTTGCAGGTAAAAGACCGGCTATATTAGGTTTTCCAAATGCGGGAAGAAAAATCAACATTGTGCAAGATCTTATTTGAAATTTTGATTTTTGTTTTTCGATTACAGAATTTCCGGAAGGAGATTGAGGAAATGAGGCGCGAGCTACAGGCTATGCGAAATGACCTGAGGTCAAATTTTTTACTGCTTAAATTAAGATAGCTATTTGAATATTTATCATGTACTTTGATTATATTTAGTTTTGCCTTAATAAAACGTATATATAGTACCTGTAAACAAGATTAAAACGTGTCTCGCTTTTTGGAACAGTTATAAGCCAGGAAGTGGTGCTTGAGTGCGGATCCGTGGGAGAAGAGAGGAGGCCAAATTGAGTCAATCATCGAGTCTGAGTTGTTTGTTTTTTTTTTAATTTGTATTTGTGCTTTACCGAAAGTATGGTCGGGTCTCTTGTTTGGTGATGTTTATGTATTGTGATGGCACATTATATATGTGCATGCAAGTAGTAGCTAGCTTTTGCTGAGGCTTGTGTCCTAGCGTGTGGTCTTCCTGGGCGTCTTAATTTATGTTTCTATGCGATGGTCTTCTCTTCGTTGTACCTCTCTAAACAACTCTAAGAATTCTCTCTCTCTCTCTCTCTCATTGCTCTTCACAGCAAATTACTATGAAAAAACGTGTGTTTTGAGAGTTTTGAACTTAAGATTTCTAATTGTATTATGAATTTGGTTATCAATTGACCACCATGGAGTGTGAAAAACAAAATTGTTTGTTGAAGTGGACACTAACAATTAAATAGAAGTACGGACATCTAAAGTGCCAAAACTTGGCACGAATGGACACTTAAGTGTCAAAAGTTTGAAAAGTGACACTTAAATGCCAAAATCAGAACAAAATGGATCACTTAAGTACTAATTCGGCCAAAATCCAGCCAAAAACGTGGTGATTTTCCGATGAAGCAAGTGCAAAACAGCATTATTTTGTATGCTGACATGGCTAGACAATACAAAAATGACGTCGTTTTGGTGCCGACATGGTAAAAAAATTAATATACAAATTAATTAAATTAAATTTAAAACTAAATTTATTTGAAATATTTTAAAATAAAATTAAAAAAGGGGGTGGGGGGGGACCGGGGGCTCGGCCCTCGGCACCGCCTCCCCCCGCCACCGAAAGGGCCGGTGACGGCAAGGGCTCGCCCTTAGCCTCCCCTCCCCCTCCTTTTTTTTTTTTTTTTTTTTAGTTTTTCTATTTTTAAATTTTTTAAATAAATTCAGTTTTAAATTTAATTTAATTAATTTTTTTACCACATCGCACCAAAATGGCATTGTTTTACATTTCCTTCGTCGGAAAATCGCCACGACGGCATTTTGGCCGGATTGGCACTTAAGTGATCAATTTTGCTCCGATTTTGGCACTTAAATGTCACTTTTAAGTATCCCTCCATGCCAAGTTTTAGCACTTGGGGTGTACTTTGTCCCAATTAAATATGTCCGGAACCCATCCGTGGGTAGCTGCGTTGGTTGAGAGTCATTCCCTCATTGTAGAGATCGAGAGTTTAAAACTCGCAGTTGTTAGCGATTTAAGTGGGGGCCCGGCGGTAGGTTGCTGGGCTAGTCTCCTCTAAGGTATAGGGGCCCAGCCCTTAGGAGCTGTTTGGGCATGGGGGGTCTGTGGTGGAGTCCTTGATTACAAAAAAAAAAAAAAAAAACAATTAAATATGTCCGAATCTATTCATTAATATGAAATTCGAGTAAATCTATTGAAACTTGGGGCATCAAATATGTGCATTCATTTAAGCTAGAAAGAGCAGAATACATAACTGTCACTCGCTGATTAGAGGTATGGTTGGAGGATATAGAAGAAAATATCCAAGTTAGAAAGGGCATAGAACAAATAGACATCCAACTTTTAGGGTGGAATTGATTATACTCTTAAAATTACAATGAAATGGAAATATTCTTGAAGTAGAGGACTTTCTAGGTTTTTTTTTTCTTTTTTTCCCAATTTAAGGGCTTTTTTACGGTAAGAACTTATGAAAGAAAGAAATGCTTATTTGGAAGGGGATTCACCCTTAAAATGTTAAAAGAATATATTAATATATATACATACATGGAATAATTGTTCAAAAAATCATAAATATAATGTACGACGATTAAGTCAGTGCTAAATTTTCAATTTGACCAATTGAGTCTTAAACAATCTAGTCTTTCCAGCCAACTTTGACTAGAAATTGCTAACGTGAACGTTTGTTATCCTACGTAACACGATCGATATTAACACGACAATTTTGCAATTTTTTTATTTAGTTTTTCTTATTCTTTTTTTCCTATTTCCTTTGCCAGTTGTCAAGAGCTCAGCCCCCAACCGCCTAACCCACCCCCCTTTTTAAAGTTTTTTTAATTTTATTTTTAAATGTTTTAAATAATTCAGTTTTAAAATTAATTTTATTAATTTTTATATTAATTTTTACCACATTAACACCAAAACGGCGTCGTTTTACATTTCCTTTGCCGGAAAATCGCCACATCGGCATTTTGGCCAGATTTTGGCCGGATTGGCACTTAAATAATCCATTTTGCTCTAATTTTAGCACTTAAGTGTTACTTTCCAAATTTTTGGCACTTAAGTGTCCTTCCGTGTCAAGTTTTGACATTTGGAGTGTACTTTGTCCCAATTAAATATGTCCAGAACCCATTCATGGATAGTTACGTTGGTTGAGAGTCCCTTCCTTATTGCAAAGGTTAAGAGTTCAAAACTCGCAATTGCTAGTGAGGGGTCCGTGGTGGAGTCCTCGATTACAAAAAAAAAAAAAAAAAAAAAACAATTAAACATGTCCGAATATGTTCATTAATACAAAATTCGAATAAATCTATTGAAACTTGGGGCATCAAATATGTGCATTCATTTAAGCTAGAAAGAGCAGAAGACATAATTGTCACTTTCTGATTAGAGGTATGGTTGGAGGATATAGAAGAAAATATCCAAGTTAGAAAGGGCATAGAACAAATAGACATCCAACTTTTAGGGTGGAATTGATTATACTCTTAAAATTACAATGAAATGGAAATATTCTTGAAGTAGAGGACTTTCTAGGTTTTTTTTCTTTTTTCCCCAATTTAAGGGCTTTTTTTACGGTAAGAACTTATGAAAGAAAGAAATGCTTATTTGGAAGGGGATTCACCCTTAAAAGAATATATTAATGTATATACATACATGGGAATAATTGTCCAAAAAATCATAAATATAATGTACGACGATTAAGTCAGTGCTAAATTTTCAATTTGACCAATTGAGTCTTAAATCGTTTAATGATTTGCCAATCTAGTCTTTCCAGCCAACTTTGACTAGAAATTGCTAATGTGAATGTTTGTTATCCTACGTAACACGACCAATATTGACACAGACAATTTTTGCAATTTTTTAAAAAAATTTCTTTAGTTTTTCTTATTACTTTTTTCCTATTTCTTATGCCGGTTGCTGAGGCCTTAGCAATGGTTGGCAAAGCTTGACGGTCACTTGTGAGTCCTTGCAAGGGCCATGACAACCCTTTCTCACATCATGACCCTTCCCTCACCTTGTAGATCTGGGCAAGGTTGTGACTAGGGGTGTGCATGGTCCGGGCGGGCAATTCTTGACCTAGAATCGGGAACCACCCGCTAAGGACTGGTTCCGAAAAATTGGAACTGGGATCCACCCGTTTGTTGCATGGATTCACCCGGGAATTGGACCGCTAGTCCAATTTGGTTCCCGGGTGGATCCATGGAATCGGTCTCACCAATAGAGAAAGGGACGTACCTGCTGTTGTTAAGGGCGACAACGATTTTCCGGAGTGCCGAATAGAGAAAGGGACGGACAGATGGACGGCTGCTGTCAAGGGTGAGGGCAATTTTTCAGAGGGCCAAATAAAGAAAGGGATGGACGGACCTACTGCTATCCTCGCGAACCCTAGACCTATTCTCCTTCTCCTCCTCCTGCAACCTTGCTTCTTCGAGTGCATGCGGATGGAAGAAAGATGGGTACTTGGGATGGTTCTGGTACTTGGATTTGGAGGGGCGAAGGCGGTGTTTTAGGGTTTCTTCGCTATTGTTTTGCAGCTCCCTTCCATGCCATTTCACCGAGAAGCAACGGAGCTTCGCAGTGTCGATGGAGGATGGCGAGCTGGGGAACCTCAAATTTGAGATCTTTCAAGTTTTTGAGGAAGGAAGGGAGCGTGGAGAGCCGCAGGCTCTCGGGACTTGGTAAGGTTTTCGGCGATGGGTCGACTAAGCATGAAGCTGAAGCTAGAAAATGGTGGTGAGAGAGAGAGAGAGAGAGAGAGAGAGAGAGCAAATTCGACAGGGTTTGTTAATTAGTAATTTCAATTTTTTTAATATTAAAAATTAATCAGTCCGGTCCAAGTGGGTGGGTGGACGGATCCGCCTATGGAACCGGGAACCAGACCGGTATCCACCAGTTCCATAAATTGGAACCGGGAACCGGGAACCGGGAACCGGACTGGTTCCCTCATGAACCACGGGTTCCGGGTGGTCCAGGCAAATCCCAATTCTTTTGCACACCCCTAGCCGTGACACCCTCACCTCATCCAAATCTAGCAAGGAGTGTTACAATCTTCTCTAGGACTCGCCCAAATTTGACAATGGCCACAATGCTCACATGTGGCCGACGACCTCCACCAGCCATTATCGACACCCCGGCAACCGTCTAAGGGAAATGTGAAAAAAAAGAAAAAATAAAAAGTAAAGGAAAGGAAATGAAAAAAAGAGGAAAAAGTTCAAAAAAATTATAAAAATTGTGTGCGTTAGTACAAACCATGTCACATAGCATCACTCCATGCCACATAGGATGACTAACCAGTCGGCCAATGCTGACCGAACCACAACGTCAGCGATTTCTAGCAAAATTGATTGAAATAACTACATTAATAAATCGTCAAAATGTTTAGTATTAAGTTGGTCAAATTGAAAAATTTATGATTAAATTAGCCAGCGTACAAAGTTTAGGAGCTTTTAGACAATTTTCTCTATACACATTCATATAATTCAAATCTATCTTATTGCCTTACTGACCTTTTCTTTCTTACAAACCAAGCTAATTTAAGCATCATTTATACTCTCATATAACATTCATCAAACGCACGAAGACAGATAATGCATGCAAAGCGAGATAGCAAGTTAAACATTGAAGACTCTTGAAAAGGCTTAAACACTTAAAAAAAAAAAAATCAGCCTCAAATATTAGTTTTCTTGACTGGTATTTCTCTTGAATTTTTTTATGGTCAAACCAAAGTCAAAATTGAATAAATATGTATCTAGGATGCCTACATTGCTTCCTAATTTCTGTATGAAGTAACTGCCGGCCAAGTAAGCCAAGAAATTGTACTTTGAAGGTGCCTGGAAGTTTGTTCCTTTGAGCTAGAAGAAGGGATTTGCAAAGCAAGAAACTAACAATGATCAAGCGTCTTAATCTTGATCCGTACTTCTTGCTCAATTCTGAGGGTAGCCATAAGATTTGAAAGGTGTCCTACCTCAAACTTGAAAACCGAATTTCGAGCTCTCTCAAGTAAATTCCACTCATTGACCATCATCTGTGCAACTGAAGACTTCTAACTCAGTGCATCTGTGACCTTATTCGCCTTTCCAGGGTGATACAAGATATCACAATCATAGTCCTTTAGGAGTTCCATCCAGCGACGCTGTCTTATATTCAACTCCTTTTGAGGGAATAAGTACTTGAGACTTTGATAGTTAGTGAAGATCTGGAATCTTTCTCCATACAAATAATGTCTCCAAATCTTCAGAGCGAAAATGATCGCTGCGAGTTCTAAGTCATGCGTCGAATAATTCAGCTCATGCAACAACCTTGCCATGCTGCATTAGCACGCAACCCAATCTTCTAAATGACACATCACTGTAGATCCCGTATCCTCCAAGACCAGATGGTATGGTCAGCATTGGTGCGGTAGTCAGCTTTTACTTAAGCTTTTGGAAACTACATTCGCACTTGTCCGTCCATACGAATTTCTCTTCTTCATTAGATGAGTCAACGGCGACGCTAACGCTGAAAATCCCTCCACAAACCTTCTGTAATATCCTACAAAATCCAAAAAGCTTATGATCTCTATCACGGTTGTCGGTCTTGGCCAGTTGATAATTGCTTCAATCCTGGATGGGTTCATGGAGATTCCTTCGCCTGAAATCATGTGACCTAGGAAAGCAACACGAGTCAACTAAAACTCGCACTTGCTGAACTTAGCGTACAACTCATGAATCCTCAATGTCTGCAGTACCATCCTCAAATGCCCTTCGTGCTCCTCAGCACTTCTTGAGTACACCAAGTTATCATCAATGAACACGATCACGAATTGATCCAGGTATTCTTTGAACACTTGATTCATCAGATCCATAAAAACAGTTGGGGCATTCGTCAAACCGAACGGCATTACAGTAAACTCATAATGGCCGTATCGCATACGAAACACTGACTTTGGTATGTCCTCCTTCCAGATCATCAGCTAATGATATCCCGTCCTCAGGTCAATTTTAGAAAATATCGACGCTCCTTACAACTGGTCAAACAAGTCATCAATCATTGGTAGTTGATACTTGTTCTTAATCATCACTTGATTGAGTTGGCGATAGTCGATGCACAGGCGCAACAAACCATCTTTCTTCTTTACGAATAGAATGGGTGCTCCCCAAGGTGATGAACTGGGACGTATGAATCCATTGTCCAACAAATCCTACATCTGCACCTTTAGTTTTTTCAACTCCGATAACGCCATCCGGTAAGAAGCCTTAAGAAATTGGCTTTGTCCCAAGGGCTAGCTCAATTACAAACTCTATCTCTCTTTCTGGCGGCAGACTTGGAAATTCTTTCAGGAACACATCTAAAAATTCTTGAACCACTACAATGTCTTCGATCTTTAGCTCCTCAATTGTCGTATCCACGACAGTCACTAAGTAACCTTGGCAACCCCTGTTTAACAAGCAAGTTGCCTCAAGCGACGAAATCAAGGAAATCGAGGGTTCTCCTCGACTCCCAACAAACTCAAAATTTTCACCTGCTAACGGGTTAAACTGAACGCTTTACGATAGCAGTCCATCTTAGTTCGTTGCTTGGTGAACCAGTCCATGCCAATTATCACATTGAAATCATACATGACTAGGACTATTAAGTTTATCTTTCTCTCTCGCTCACCAATCACTAACATGCAACCAGGACAACTCACTGTAATTAACACCTTATCTTTTAACAGTGTCGATATACTAATCACTAACTCCAACAACTTAGGAATCAATCCTACCAACTTAACATACTGCTCAGCTATAATTGAATGAGTAGCTCCAGGGTCAAATAAATCATAAGCAGCCTGGTCGTTCAACAAGACAATACTTGTGATCACATTACGCGCGTCCTCAACCTGTCCTCAGGTGATGGCGTACGTCCTTCCTTGAGCTGGAGGTCAGTTCAAACCACCCTGCGGTGCATTTGGTGGCATGACTCCTCGGATTTGACCCATTGGTGGAGGCGGCAGTAACTGCTGTCCCATTTGTCTTTTATGACAATTCTTGGCCATGTGACCCTGCTGGCCACATACAAAACAAGCACCCATCCTAGCTGGACATGGGGCTGATTTGTGTTGTCCTCCGCAAGAACGACACACTTTAAACTGGCTTGACGATGACTTTCTTATCCCACCCTTCCTGTTAGGTGGGACAAGATACCTTCCTCAAGTCATCAATCTTTTCCCAAACCAATTCCTATCCTGGTTAGAACTAAACCGCAACTCAAATGCAGCGGCTCATTTGTTCTGGTCTCTCTTTATCATCTAAACTCATTCATACATGTTGTTGTAGTTCCTCAAGTTGAGTAGTATCAGCGAACTCCTCAATTCCGGTCCGAGTCCATCTCTGAATCTCATAGCTTGGTCTACCGGATCCTCAACCAATCTAGGGGCGTATTGCGACAGTTCAACTTCGCTTCGTATTGATCAACTGTCATCGTCCCTTGGCGAAGGTGCTGGAATTCTACCATCTTCAGTTCTCTGGCGGTTTTAGAAAAGTATTTGTTGTTGAAGGTGTCACACCCTGATCTTTCGAGTGCGTGCCCATCCCTCAGTGGTCTATTAAATAGCAACACCCCAGGACGCTTCGTTGACTCATTCATTTTAATATGCAAGCGGAAACGAATAAGTAAACCCCCAGACAACAATAAGATGGGATAGAAAAGTAAGGCCACAATTTTTCAAAACTAAATCACACATTTATACATATCAGATTAGCCAATATTTACAAGGTCTACAAAAGGTCGATCCTGGACATGAGCTGTCCTATGACGAATAGTCCAACTCGTTCGTTGATTCGGCAGTCTCCACAGGGTCAAGTCGAGACGGCAGATTCTCAACTACACCATTAGGAGGGTAAGCTGGATTTTCGTCCAAGGCAGCATCAATCACCACATAGGGGATACCGAAAGTTCTGAGAGGACCTAGCCTGACGACATTGGGAGCATAACATAACCCTACTCTGAATTGATTAGGTATCTCTTGATGGGGAACTTGTTCAACCCAAACAGTGGTTACAACTAGCTCATAGACCCAAAAACTTCAGAGATCGGAGAAACTAGAAACCCGCTCGATAATCGTCATAGGACGACCGTGACGCTCAGGGGAATTCGCCATCTAAGAACTTGAAAATATTATCCCACAACGGAGTGAGACGATGTCTTAACAAGTTCACCCCCTAAGCCCTGACTAGGAAGAAAATATGCCTCAAGAGCTGCCTAAGCACAAACACGAGTCAGAGGACTTACCGCCTCCATTCTTTCCAGCAAGTTAGTATAATTTATAAATTCAATGAATCACTTCGGCAAATCCAAGCATCAAATCAGATCGAGTTATCGATCAATCAAACCAGTCGATTCCATGTCATCAAGACCATCTCTCGGTTATTCCATTGAATACTATCTATAAAGTCCGATCACATTAAGGATTATTCACCCTATGCTGAATATAGATAGAAAAGCTCACCAAAAGCTGACAACCACGTATACTGCTCCCTCTAAGCTGATATATTGAAACCCTCAGGCTAATATAGTATACGACTAATGCTCACCAAAGTTGTGCGATACTTAATTACTCACCAAAGCTGTGTGATATTTAATTGCTCACCGAAGTTATGCAATACTTAGGGTATATTGCTCACTCTAAGTTGATATATCAAGCCCTCTAGTTGATATAGTATACCATTCTACCCAACCAATTATTTCACCACTTTTATCATATACCCGATAAAAATAATCGTTCGTGAGTACACGGTCGGCCTCTGCCAAAAATGTAATATCTTTAATTTATAAACTCCCACTAATTATATAGTCAATAAAAACATTTTTGGCGCTATAAACCGATGCCCGATGATTTTCTAATTAAATACTGAAATTATTAAATTTTGGGATAAAAACCCAAAATTGCAAATCACACTCAAATTGCACAAACCGGCACTCAATTAAATAAAAAAATTACACCATTACGATCAGCATAAAATTCCGATCACTGGCTATCCCAATCTAATTTTTGAAATATAATAATTAATTAACTAATTACGAAAATTAATTAATAATTACCAATAAATAGCAAAAATGCACACTTAAGCCTAATTAAAAGCCGAGACGAGTCTGGAAAATTTCTGAACCTGTTTAGATAAATACTACTGTTTATCTACTTGATAATTGCACTACTCTAACCACCTAACATGCAATAACAATTAATTAAATTGCTAATATATTCTAACTAACCACATAATCCATGCTTAACTTGAACTAATCAACCTTTAAGCATAATTAACTTTCCTAAGTAGGGATTAGTGAGTAAACTCATTGGATTAACACGAAAATCAATTCACGGCGACGATGATGCGACGGCAGCCAATAAACTCCGAAGCAGCAGCACCAACAGAAGCTTAGGAGGGCTTGAAAACCTTGCTATGCTCACGACCCTAGCTGCTGTCTTTGGTCCTAGATCGAGCTGAACAACAGGCTACGGCGCAATTTGGAGGTGGCTAAACAGCTGCTGTTCTACGGTAGACTCGGAGGAGATGCAAGCTGATGCTAAGGGTCCCGCTATGGTGTTAACTTCGGCGGAGTGACGTTATTGCACAAGGGAATGGGGTCGGGCTGGTCGGTCGAAGACGAGGCAGGAAGACCGAAGTGGCCCGCAAAAATGAAAATTTAGTGGAGTAGTCAACGTGGGGCTTTGCTGGAGGAGAGAAGTCGACTGGAGAGAGGTGAAATGGCGGAGACAAAAGGTGGTGGAGGACGTGCGGTGTGGAAGTGGGAAAAGAAGCATGTGGCATGAGTGGGGTTGAGCTTTGAAGAAGACAGAAATGAAGAAAGCAGAAGACAGCTGGGTCAGGGGAAGGAAAAAGACAGGCGATCAAAGAAGAAGGAGGGAGGAGAGAGAGAAAGAGACGTCGACAGAGAGAGAGGGAAGGATAAGAGAGCAAGGGGGTTTGTCGACCAGGAGGGGAAAAGAAACGTGTAAAATTAAGAGAGAGAGAGAAAGAAAAAGTCCAAGTCAAAGAGAGAAAAAGGGCTTCGGCAAGGTGGGAAACGGTTAGATGGGGGAAACGCACGAGGGAGAGAAAGTAAGTCCAAAAAGCAATAAAAAAATCTTGAATTCAACATTCCTTGGTCCCACAAGTTTTCACATATATCCTTATTATCCCCCAATACTTTATGCACATAAGATTCCACAAACAACCAAGTTCATGTCCACAAGTCGTAGCCTTCATACCAACCTCCCTATTTTACAAATAAAGCTTCAATTCCTTCATCAATTCTCCGATTTGATGTTCAATTTTGCCGAGAAAGATGCCCACACAATTTCTACAGTTTCTTCTCATCAAATAACTCACTTAGAAGGCCAAAAATTCCCTCAATTTGGCCTATCCGAATTTCCATTCTTTTCCGAATCGTTCAAATCGATTTTCCGTAAAAATCTTGAACTCGCCGAAAATTCCTCGAAAGATGAGTCGACATTCCTAAATTGACTCGTGACATGACAAAACTTTCAATTTTTGAAATCGAATTCAAATTCGTGGTTAATTTCAATCTGACGCGATTTTAGCGTGACCTAACCTACCAGGTAGCTTTTAGAAATTTTTGGTGCAATTGACCCGTGGTCGACTTTCTTCGAGCCACAACATACCTTTCAAACACATTAGTGACTCTCGGTGGTCGTAAAAATCTCAAGATTTCAAATACAGGCACAGCGTACCCAAAACAACAAAAAATCGGTCTAGTGCCGATTAACAAGAATTTTACAATCAAGTGGAATCACCCATACTTTGATCACACATCTCAGTCGAATTGACTTATCTCTGGTCTCTAATCAATTTTTAATTGTGCCATAATAACCTTTGTAGATTAGCTCAATCGAGCAGTCGATTCATGGTCGAATTCTCAAGTCTATTGCATTAAAATCCCTTAACGACTTCACATGATAGGTCTGTTATCTTATGAGTGGCCATCTCAGAGAACAACACTATAGTCGCGTCAATGAAAAACCCAACTTATCCAATTAAAATCAGAATCTAAAAATCAGGATGTCACAGAAGGCCTTGACAAAGGCATTCCACTCCGAACCACACCTTCAGGGAATACCATTCTTCTGGTGGTCATCCATCAAGTGCTTGCAATTCCTTGTAGCTGATAGGTTGCAAGGACAACCTTCTCTGTCTCAGTGCACATCAACAATGCAAAGGTCTTCTCCAAACCCTGAATTCATTGGGTTGTAGCTTCAAGATCTCCTGTACCAATGAACCTCGGCGGGTTCAACTTCAAAAACTGCTCCACTAGTTTGTGCATCGGCCTCACAACGACCACGTTCCTAGGTGAAACCTCAGTAGGTATGACATCAGGTGCGGCAACGGCTGCAGCATCAGCAGCGGCAGCAATAGTAGCATTGGTGGCAGCAATAGTGGCAGCTGTAGTGACAGCGGTAATGGCGGCGGCTTAATTCTAGGCATGTTGCCCCATCAGATCTCTCATTGCCTCTAGCGCCTACATGATCTCGACAGATTCCGAATCACCAGGTGCTGCTACACCCACACCAACAAGAGGTGGTGCTACTCCACTAGCGCTAGCCTGAGCCGGCGCTCTACCCCGACCACCTCGGGTACCGACCCTTGTCGGCATCCTACCCCAAGTTACCAATCCGATGGTTCTCTTTCTAGGAGTCATTTGCTCCTGATAACTCATGCTATAGACTTTTCACAAAATCTATTCTCAATTCCATACAAAATTAGAAATTGAGTGATCCCCCTAAACAATTTACCTAACAATTATCAATCACATGCATCGGCATAAAATAGAGATCATTTCTACTAACTATCCTATGACCTATTACACCTTATCACTCCGACACTGACCTGCTCTGATACCATTAAATGGGGATGTCACGCCCTGAAGAAAAAAGGGAAAAATATAATAAAAATATTAAAAATTTAAAAGAAACAACAAAATTATACAAGTTTACCAAACGTATTTCTATTCTTGGAATAATTTTTTTTTGTTGTAATTACCAAGCACGTTCTTATGCTCGAAATTGTTCCCGGGAACAGAAATAGAAAAAACTATTTCTGTTCAAAAATTGTTCCTCGGAATAGAAACGTTACCAAACTCGCCCTTATATACTCAAACTTTCAATTTCATCCTTCTCCATCCTCACCAAAATATTCATATTTTTTTACTTACACAAAAGGGCAATTGTATGCCTCTTCTTTCCACATATCCTACATCGATGACTGTTGACATGAGTAATTCATCACCTGCCAAAGAAATTACCCATACCAACCGGTAAAAGATGTAGAATGTAGAAAGTTAATTACACATTATGCAATATCCCACTGTCACATACCGGAGTGAGAGTGTCGAATGTAGGGATGGACGGTAAATTTTTCCTTTAATCGCATAAAACTGACTTTCTCACAAAAGAACAAAATAAATTATCTAGACGTTCCCTTTTTCGATATAGTTATTGTTAAGGTCAATATCACGAAAAAACTCAAATTGATATACTTATAAAAAAATTACCAAAAAATAATTTTTTATCACCAAAAACCTTAAACATGCATACTTGTAATATATTTATCATTTGTTTAAATTTTATCATCAAATTACTAAGTTAGATGATATCGGCCAGTTGACAGGTGTACTAGTTTGAGGTTTTATCCTTCATTTGTCACAAGCACATCAGTTTGTGATTTTTTGTAGTATTAATCCAATTTAATGGAAACTAACTAAGGGTAAATTTATATTAGTTTAGGGGTTTTTGATTGTCAAAAAATTAATTTAAGATAAATTTGTCATAAGTTTATTAGTTTGGGATTTTTTGTGATATTGATCTTATTGTTAATTAGTTGTAATAAAGAAACGAATATATATCTTCCCCTCTCCAAAAACCTTCGACAATGTAGTCTTTCTTATGCAAAGTAAGTTCTTTACTACCCCACAAGCTGGAATATGCTTGCGGAATCCCATCTTCAAGATAGTAATGTGACTTTATAGAACCACAATGAATTCATCTGGATGCAAAGTTTCTTTCACCTCTTGATCAATGCGTGGACTTTGGACAATTTACATCACCTTTTTTCTCCATTAGTGCAATCCGCCAGTCTGCCACTAAGCTTCCATCGGATTTTGAGACCTTTTCTGGATTATTCTCCTTTTACTTACCAGAAGAAGAATAACAACAGTATACTTTTAACAAGTTCTCTCAGCAAACTGGTTAAGATTTTTTTTTTTTTATTTAAAAAAGTAGCAATCAATGTGCTTCGGACATGCAAACTAGTCATGCGTTAACTTTTTTCTGTCATTAATTTTCAATATGAGTTTATTGTTACAAATCAATTTTCGATAAGCCGGAAACAAATATCTCATGAAGGATGCAAGGTTCATGTTCATTGAAGGCCTCCGACATGGATAAGATTTCTTAGCAGTGGAATCCATGTAGCGTTGAAAGGGGAGACTCAATATCATATGTCATCATCATTTAGTGGTCAAGGTACCGTGCAAGGCGGTTCTTTACCAAGAACAATTATGTAAGAGCATAATCGATTTTAATTGGACGAACAAAAAGAATGCGAATGGATTTCGACGAATGTAGCAGCTCTTTTTCCATCTTCTTTAGAGCCGAAGAATCAAATCAATTGCATCATAGAAGATACATTTTCTCGGTGGAAATGCATGCTCAGTCCCTGAAGAATCTCAATTGACATGATGGCTTTTCACTTTATAAGAAGATCTAATTAAGATAATGTCATACCAAGAATTGTGGATGTTGTAGCCAAATCATGTACATCAAAAACATATATAATTTGAGTAATGTTAGGTACACTAAGATTAGTCTATTGGATTAATATATCGAATGATTCGACAAAATATAAGTGAATATATAAGTGGATATTTAGATGAGTGAATTACATTCAAAACTCACTGTTCAATCGGGTCTGCCTCATTATTTAATATATTAATTTTGTAAACTTCGTGTCCATCTAGTACAGGAAATCGATTAAAAAGGCGGAACAAGGGCCCGCCAAGGACATACTATGTTTGACTAAAATCCCTTTTTGACAACTTGTTCCTTTATTCATTTATAAATTTCATGATAATCATCATATGTTCTATGTGCTAGCTGTTTGAATTCAACATCAACTTTTCTAAGCTTCAGGGCCTCATCATCATGCTACACACAACAGCGTGATCATCATGCCCTTCTTTTACTTTGCCCAAAAGGTTCGTTCCCCTCATCCTTTGGCAAGACATTAGGTCATAGTTTAAGCCTCGTAATCCCATATCCAACCAAATACAAATCCATCACTTTTTTATTACTAATTCGATACTAGATTTGACTAGTCACAACATATAAAGAATAAACATGAGAATGCTCAAATCTGTTTAGCGAGCAAAAGTTTCGTAAGTTTCGATACATTTGCATGCGTCTCTTTAGTTTGTTTGAATTTAGCTTCAATCTAGTGGAGCTAGTTGCGACCGAACTTGTAACTCGAAGTTAGATAAGAAAATCCGACGCTCTATAATAGCCAAACATCTTCTGAGAGAATCATCTAGACAGCTCATTTTCGTTCCACGTATTCTATCTTGACCGAACAGCTATGGTGACTAAAAATTTAACTTGAGGTCGCTCGCAGGTACAACACGTGATGCTGGGCCCCAATGTCAACTTAAGCTATTCTTACAATGATCAGCCATCGTGCATGTTAATCATGTGGAAATGGAAGGATTGTGGGAGATGACTCCAGTTTGACGTCTACTTTGTGTGTAGCGACATTGAATTCCACAAGGGGCCCCGCGAAGAACCTTTTTTACTTGTGAGAACGGGATGCAGACGGAAGCATTGTCGCCAAGAGCACAAAGTTCTCTCCCTCGTTCTTTTTCCGATCTTTACCCCCAGATTTAAAGAAAGATAAGAGCAAAAGGACGGAACTGTCCTCCTGAGCGCTCTATATAAGTGTGCATTTGGATGATTAAGGTGAGACAGATACAGATGTCCTGCGTAAGATCGATACATCTGGAGAGTTTTAAAAGAGTTTGTCCCCTCCAAAAAAAGAAAGAGAGAGAAAGGAGATGACTTAATTTGGAGCTTCATAGGAGCTCCTGTCGCAGGAAAGATGGCACTTAGAGCTATTGCATGCTTTTGCGTGCATTGTTATATTGCAGATGCCTTTTGATATGTTCGTGTGGAATAGCTGCAAGTGCCATCTTTTCTCGACAAGAGTCCCTTTAATCTCGAGAAGTTATTGCATGGTCTCTCTCCATGCGTGCGTGTCTACGTTCGTACGACGCAAGATGTTTTCTCTTATTCGAGAATTTCTTCTACTCTCTCTCTCTCTCTCTCTCTCTCTCTCTCTCTCTCTCTCTCTCTCTCCATGCGTATGCGTGCATGTCTATGTTTGCATGACACAAGATGTTCTCTCTCTCTCCATCCATCCATCCGTACATATGCGTGCATGTCTATGTTTGCACAACACAAGATGTTTTCTCTTGTGCAAGAAATGCTTGTTCCCAATACCATTGATGTTTTTACTTGCTCTGTTATGACCAAGCTTGGTGTTATGATCCATAAAAGCCACATTCTATATATATATATATGATATCTATGCAGTGTGATATGTACGATAAATGTTAAGTGTGGATTTTTTAGTAGGTATATCGATTTCAAGGGTCATAAATGATTATGATTGTTATGTAGGAAAATTTTGTTGTGCATGTAGCCAAGCTAGCTAGCTTAATTTTTGCATGGTTTTAAGGGACTATGCCTATGCTGGAACAGGCTAACATAAAATGCATCTCTATTGTTTTTATGGGCAAACATAAGTAATTAAAGCTTGACATGGACAAGATATATGCTTTGGAATAGAAACTTCCATGATAATATGGAACAGAGGTTATTCTTTCCATATGATTATATACATATATATACATAGATTAACCGATAACTATAATTGTTGATCTCATCATTAGGACTGAGAAAAAGAAAAAACATAATCTAAAAAATATCTTGTTAAATAAGTCGGTTTCTTACAAAAATATTGTATGTAATAAGTTCGATATCTTTTGTCCATGAGTTTATAATTATATAAATTTTTAGATCGTACAATCCTTTTATCAACATGGGATGTGGCATTACAGCTAGTTTAAACCCTTTGCATCCAAACTATTCTTTTCCAAAGTGAACACGAGGGGTGCTAGGGATACAAAGATGGATACACAAAATTTGCTCACGAAATGATATTATGTACTGAACAAATCCGATCGGTTTCTTGTTTCGAGAGCGAAGAGGTTGTGTCATTACTACAGACAAGTTCTGCCGGGCCAGACATGTTTATCCATGAACTATAAAGTTTCATTAGCTTCGTCTTCCGCAGAACCAGAGAGCTTCCGGGTCATATGAATTGGAATAGAGAAGGAGAAACAAAGACCGTAGAACTCAGGTACTTCAAAAGGAGAAATCTAAACAGCTCCCTCTTCCACGAGATCAAGGTGATGTGCCACTTTCCGCTTTTGTCTCTCCTTCTCAGAACTCACAAATCCCTCCTAAAAAGAAGAGCATGCCAAAAGGCGCTTTGCTTTTACTACAAGAAAAATGCATAGATTCATGCCAAGCAGCGGAAAAAGAAACGAAAGGAAGGAAAAATCGAGGGGAAATTGTATTGTGCATTCGTCTTGCTTATTTAATGTCTAAATTCGGATCTCCGAACTTGCATATTATGTTGGAGCCGTTCTAAGGAGCGAGAATCAATGTACTCCGACCATTATTCACCGTAAACGAGATGGCAGAACCGTCGCACTCTTTATATACTAAGTCCGGTTATTCCAAAAATCTCGTATTTCTAAGATGTGGTCTGGGCCCAATCTTGGGCTTCAGTGTAAGCGGCCTTTGTGACGGTAATTTGCTGTCTGTCTGTTCGGTATCCAAGACTATTGCACGGGTAGAAGAAGTGTTTATTGTATTGTAATTTTCAAAGAGTCTGTTTGTAATTTATGTCAAGTATAATAATTTTTGTAGATTCCCAGGAAATATCTCTTTGGAATGCTAGTTACATTTATGAGTCATTTAAAAGTAACAGTAAGAGTCTTGTAATAAGCTATGAGTCTTGTAATCATTTTTAATATGGTGAAATAAATAATAATAATAAAAACCCTATCCATCTCTTTCTCTTCTTATGCGAGTTGTGAATGTTTCACACTCAAATTATCCCATTAAATTGGTATCAAAGCACATAATTTGTGATTATGGCCTCAACAAATGCTCAACTTCCTTTTCAATACCTTGTCTTACCAAAGAAAATTATTATAACTGAGCTATTATAATGAAAGCTCATCTCAGTGCCTATGGTGTATGGGAACTTGTCAACACCGCCTATGATGAGCCGAAAGACGATACTACCTTGAGTCAAAATTAGAAGAATGCCTTGGAGAATGAAGATGCCAAAGGAATAATGGCTATTACGCTTTTGACTATTGGTCAAAGAAAGAAGCGTAGTGATTGAAAAGGCAAACTTGATAAATGATGCCGAGCAAGTTATTTTATTGGCATTCAAAGAAGATGAAGGTGGTCAAATTGATACATGATATTGGACACCGGTGCAAGCAATTACATGTGTGGATAGAAGGAGATGTTTGCCGAGTTAAATAAAACAGTCAAAGGAAAAGTCTAGTTTGATGATAATTTCAAAATTCTTGTCGAATGTAAAGATACGATTTTGATTCATTTGAATAATGGTACACATTAGTTTATTACGAATGTTTATTGATCTTTCCATCTTTATTAGTACTAAAAAATTTCCCTAAACATGAGCTCAACCGGTCCTTCAAAGCTACCATGAGATACCACTCGCGTCAGTAGTTGTTATCCTAATTGTCCAGGCCAAGTTTTTCATCTCTGTTGATATAAGGAATCATTGCTAATTCATTAACCAACTTCACCATCTGCACTCGCCATAGTAACGTTAGAATTAGAGACAATTTTGGGATCATCAAAATTTCATCTTTGTTGATAGGCCCTTTGAGTGTCCAATCGACACATATTTGTCTAAATTGATTTGTGGCGTCTCTAGTCTGCTAATTAATTTTATGGTCGTATCTCAATTCCATAATTTGCCCGAACATAGAAGTTGGGAAGATCCTAGAGGTCAAAGGCATTGCTATAGAGCATGGCAACCCCAGTCGCGCTACTCGATTCCAAGTCTCTCAATGAAGACTTGGAAAAATATGGAGAGACTATGCAAGTCTCATTCCGATAGAAAAGGAATCAGGCACCTGAATAGCCCTCAATACATCAACTAAAAAAAAAAAAAACTCCAATTTACTGAGTCAAAGGCTTTCATAAGATCATATCAACTTTGTAAAATAATTTAGAAGAGTTAGAGGTGCATGTAAGTGTGCATATCGGACCTATGATCATTATGATTCGTTTAATTTGATGGGTATGGGCAAGGAAATTTGAGATGGTTGAGGAAATTTGAGATGGTTGAAGAAATTTGATGTTGTCATATTGATCTCAACAAAGATCCTCTATAACCAATATCTTGACCTTAAATTTAAGTGACATGCTAGAGCGGTTCATGCACTCGACACGCATGGAAGTACATGAACCCAAATAGATGCCGAACCTACTCTAGTTACACCAATTAAACTAGAGAGCTGTGTGTGAATGAGCTGAAGTCTTCCAAGAACCAAGCTACACGTTCGACAAGTTAGAAAAACTTCAACGTTCAATGTATCTAAGCGGTCAATGTCGAAAAGCGTTCTCATAATGTAAACATCTCAATCCTCTAGATAGTCCAAATCTCGCATGCTAGGATTCGAGCGATTTGCTTTGGTTCTTCCTGTCAAATCAACGTGTTATGTAGTAACAAAAGTTAGGAGACTTGGGGGCTTGCACGGAAGACTTGATATACCGTCGTGTCTTGAACGATTTGTTAGGTGGACCGTTCTGGATCTCCATAGTGAATCATGGTCACTTTGTCTTTTATAGACCCTAAGTTCTCTCTATATAATGGAGAGATTTATTTTTGAGAAATTACAAAAGTAAGTCTATGTACTAATATCCAAGTTTTGCTTATGTCGCGACCTCTTTTTTTTTTTTGGCGCCTGCAGTCGGGTACGAGCGCTTAAGGAGGCTAATGGCTCGGCTGAATTTATTAAGCCCGGACTCTCCCAAGTCCACCAATTCACGACTTTAATAGTCTAAATTTTTAACCTGTAAATCAATTTTTAAAATGGAGTCGCCACTAATCGATTTGGGGTGGTTTGATTAGAAACCCAAGTGAAATATCAGGAGAAATACTCACTTCTGCGCAACCAGAGAAATTAGGATCGGGGACTTAATTACACTAGTTAATCACTAATGCCCTTTCGGTACCTAATCTTGTTTAAACCCTGAGGTTTTTTGGATGTTCGAGGGATTTTCCATGTATTTTTGGGAGGAAAAACATTTTTTGAGTCTATTTCTGATTTTTTTGGACACAAAAGGGATTTTTTTTTTTGGATTTTTTTGGTATTTTTTGGAAAAATACAAGTCTTTTTGGCTTTTTCTGATTTTTTTTTGGCTTTTTCATGAATTTTTGGCTTTTTTGGATTTTTGGCATTTTTTGGAAAATATGAAATATTTTTGATTTTTTTTTATTTTTCGGAAAATAAAATATTTTTTAATATTTTTCAAAATATTTTTGGAGAATAAATTATTTTTGATAAAACATTTTTCAACATTTTTAAATATTTTCTGGATTTTCTGGAAATTAAAACATTTTTTAATATTTTTTGAAAATAAATTATTTTTGATTTTTTTAAATAAATAATTTATTATTTATTTTAAAATATTATAAAAACTGACCTGGGTCGGATCCGCGGGTTGGGTCCGACCGGGCCCGCCGATCCGAACGAGGACGGGCCCCCGCAATGCGAGCCCGACTCGGATTTTTTCGTATTTTTCTTTTTATTTACTGAAACGGCGTCGTGGCCCGTCGTTTTGGGAGGGATCCAGCTCGACCGGACGACCCGGCAAAACCCCACCCGGATCTGGCCCGAATTCCAGCGATGACCTGGTTCCTGCGAGGAACCCTACCCGACCGGGATCTGACCCCACGACCCGTTTTCCAACCGCCCTAAAACGCGCAAAACTCTACCCGGCTCTCGGCCCAGGTCTGACCCGACGACCCAGGGGCGCAACCTGAAAAAATCCGGAACCCTAGGGTTCCCGATTCGCGGCACTGGTGAAGGGCGGTAGCTCGCATTATCGACGACGGCTACGCAGAGGACGGCGGTGGTCGGTCATTCGTCGGAATGAAGAACACGACTCAACAACGGCGGCCGATCTATTTGGCTGGTCGGGACCGAGAGATTAGGGTTTCACGGTCAGGGGGGGCGATGGCAGTGACGCGGTAGACAGAGGCGACGACCGGATCTCGAACGGAAAAGCGGCGGCGAGTGGTGGCGAGCGGCGGTAGATACCTGGCTGCAGCAACGGAGCGACGAGGTGGCGATGGCGGTGACAGAAGGTAGCGACGGCAGTGGGCCTTCAACCTTCGCAGATCTAGAGCGGCGTCGGGCACGACTTGAGGTGACGTCGAGGGGGGGGACCTCTTCTTCCACCCTCTTCGCGAACCCAGAACTCCTTCGCCTCCTCCGACTCCGCTTCTCTCTCACTCCAGTCAGACCCGAGCCTCCACCGGCCGGATCTGACCTCCTCAGACTCGCTCGCCGGCGGCCTCCCCCGAAGTCTCTCAGTGGGAGGTCGGCTGAGCTCGCGACGACCTGATTTTTCTCTCGCTCGCTCATCGATTCCTCCCCCGAAGTCTCTTAGTGGGAAGATCTTAGAGCTCGCTCGTGCCGTTCTTCAACGAAGGTGGTGCCCTTTTATAGGCGAGGGAATCCGGTCGACGGAGCTTCGATCGCCGGTCCCCTTCGCGCGCCAAGCTGTTCTCCTCGACTGAACCGGCGTCCCATCCGAGCTCATCCAGCGAAGCGTGCTCGGCATTGATGGCGCTCGAGATCTTATATTCTCCGGCCGACGTCGGCCTACTCCCCTCGACCGTAGGCCGTCCTTCGCGCGCGTCGTCGTCTTCTGTGCGCGTGAGTTGCAGAGGCGTAGGGGGAAGAAGAGGGAAGAAGGAAGAAGGAAGAAGCAGAAAAGAAGGGGGCCGGGCTTTGGGGGAAAATGGCTGGGCCTTGGGCCTGCGTGGAAAAGAAAAAGAGGGGGCTGGGCTGGCTTTTGTTTTTCTTTTGGTTTTATTTCATGTTTTTATTTGTTTTTTGTTTTTTATCTTTTTATTATCTATTTATCCGAAAAGACAAAATTAAAAACTTAATTAATAAAACTAATTAAAATTGAGGTGTCAACAGCTTAGTTTTGTGATAAACTTGGTTCCTGTGCTATTCTTTGGCGATGTCAGAATTTGATCGGAGATTCGGCCAGATTACGATCAAAATGCATCGAATTGCAAAAGAACAAAAGTTCGATGCCTTGAATGATCAAGATCATAATTTGATAACACAATTACAAGATTTACTAATCTTCAGCAACCATCGAGAAAAATACTATGTATGCATATTGTCAGACACTTGTCTCATACACCACGAACATTTATATAGGGAATTCAAAAATGTCTCGACTGGATACATGATAAGACACACGTTGAAATTGCGTGCTATGAAATAATAATTTTGCTGGCAATGAAGAAATTCTATTAAACCCAAAAACGGGGAAAGATGGGAGAACTTCTAGAAGGGGAAGACTTCTGCCGCCGGACGGGGCACCTGCTGCCTTTCTTGGGTCTCTACCCGTTGAAAGCGAAAGCCATAATTAATCAATTTAATTAATTAATTTATCAATTGGTCAAAATATGAAATTGCAATACTTAGCGTGGAATTTGCACGCCGTTCTCTTCCTCCTGCGACCAAATACGGTGCATCTCTCCTTTTAAGCACTTTCATGCATCTCCCTTTATTCCTTTTACACACGAGGAGAAAATCACGTAATTATGACGTCACCTTGCTTATGTATGTGTGTCTGTATATTTCATCGCATATAACAACTATGATAGTCATCGTGGTTGTGTTGATGATGCCCATGCCGTGTTAGAACGTGTCATTGCACACCAGGAATCTCGAGGGCCGGGGGCCCTTGCAATTAGAAAATGGACAGTCACAATTCTCAAATGTGGTATTCTTTTTACAATCGGAGAAAAATTGGTATCACTCTAATTAAGATTATATATTCATGTAAGAGTTGATAAATTGAAGGTAGTTATAAGAAAAACAAATAAAGATGTTAAATTATAACAGATGTTAATAATTTTTTTCCTAAAAAAACCCCAAATAGATGTTGACAAGTAACTTAAACGAGAGTTGGTAATTTAATTAGGAAAAAAAATTGTAAAGTCACTCATATAAAGATTGATAAATACATCAACTGTTGGTAAACTTAAGGCGTTGATAAAAAATAAAATAAAATAAATGTGCTAAATTACTTATGAAAAAATGGTAGTTGGCATACTGTCAAAAGGACTTCATAATTTCATGTCACGCCCCGAACCCCGAGACACGTGAAACAACCCACCATGGTCATGAAAATGCGACATTCCCAGGTAGTGTCGCCGACCCCATATTTTTCTTTTTAATGCGCAAGCGGAACATACTAAGAAACCCCTTAAAAAAGCATACGAGATAGGACAGCAGGAACATCAATTCTAAATCAAACAACATACTTCCATACATCATCATCATTACAAGGTTTAGGTACATCAACAGAATCCAGAGACTATGCACCAAAAATGGGTCAGGGTTTATGTGCATCAAAAAGGGGGTTAGCCTACACAGCATGGATCAGCCCACAACAAAAAGAAGAACGGTCCTATAACTACTAATTGGACTCGTTCGACGATCCCACATCCTCCACCGCCGATCGCGCCGGGCCGGGAGATGGTGGGTTATCCACCCCGCCATCGGGAAGGTCGCTACACCCTCTCCCAGAGAGCATCCATCACGGCCGGGGGAATGTCAAAACCGTCAAGTGGACCAATCCTAAAACCATTGGCCCCAAAACGGAACCAAGCCCTATACCTATGGGGCACCCTAACGTCTTCGCCTCCCGGATCCACACGGTAGATCTAATCAGCTCATAGACCCAATGGCTCCCAGGGTCAGGGGCGCTGCGCACCTGCTCGATAATTTGAACCGGGATGCCATTCTTCTCTAGGGGTCCCGCCATCTAGGGTCCTGAAATATTTTTCCCCAAACCGGGATGAGACTTTGTCTCAGCAAGTTCACCCCTCCTAAACCCCTATTAGAAAGTAAATACGCCCCAAAGTAGCTTAGCCACGACATCAAGAAGACTTACCTCGCCTCTGCCTTCATCTGCAGGTTAGTACAATTTATATAATTCAACCACGTACAATCATGATAATCAAACAACCATGGCATAGTCACACCATCAGGACAATTCAACCACTTGGATCGTCTCAGCGATCAATCGACTTGGCCGATTACATGTCATTCTAGCAAATCAATCATTGCTCTCAATCTCGACCCTATAGGAAGATTCAATAACCAGTGGCAATCACGGCCCCACTCGGCACGACCTACAATTAGGTGGTAGCTCACGGCCCCATTAGGCACGACCTCTAACAGGTGGTCAATCACGGCCCCATTAGGCACGACCTCTCTTAGGTGGTTCATCACGGTCCCATTGGGCACGACCTCTCTTAGGTGGTTCATCACGGCCCCATTAGGCACGACCTCCAATAGGTGGTTAATCACGGCCAATCTCCCATCAATTTCCACACTTAGGGTTTTCTAAAGAATGCTCATAAATCGCAATCACACTCAATTCGCCACAATTAATCATCAATTTCGAATTCTACTAACACAGCAACGATCGGCACGAAATTCTGAGCAACTAGGGTTAAAATAAAATTTTCGATTTTTTTTTTAATGAATTTCGGAATATGAAATATTATTAAATAATCCAACAATTTCAAAGCATTTATTTAAATCATAAATAAACTCCTTTAAGTCACATCAAGGTTTATTTTAAAATAAACATACTTAACCATTAAACTAAACACACTTTACCTTAATTAATCCCCTTAATATAATCCATAACTAATTAAACCAATCTATCCACCTAACCTCAATTAACTTAAACTAAACTTACTTAAGGCATCATTAACTCGCTAATCGCGGATTAGTGAGGTAAACTCACCGGAATCACTTTCCGACGAGTCTCCGGCGAAGAGCATGACGACGCCGACGACAAACCTACACGGATCAAGACCAAATGAGCACTAATAGGGGACCAAAACAAGCTCGGAAGGGACTAGATCTTGCTGGTTTTTCCAGCACTAACCGAGCTCGCGGGGATGGCGGAACGGCGACAGAACGGCGGTTGAACGGGCAGAGAAAGCTCGGCGGTTGCGACTAGGTCTCGGGACGGCGGCTCACGGCGTCGGACGGCGGTGGCGGGAGCTTCGCGACGACAACAAAGAAGCGGCTTGAGCTGCGACGGTCGGGGCTTCGCGGCGGAGACGGAGGCAAGGCGGCTCGGCGCACGGGACGGCGAGCGGTCACGCACGGGCGAGCGGCGATGGCGACGGCGGGCGAGACGGCGGCGACAACGTGCGGGCGACGAGGCGGACGGAGCTCGGCTGGTTCCGCTGGCCTTCCTTCGGTTTTTCCCTCCTCCTCTCTCTCCTCCCAAGCTTGAAGATGATGGAGACAAGGGAGGGAAGTGACATCCCCACTTTTGGTGGGCCAATTGGCTTGTGACACTTGTCAAGCTCTCCTTGAATTTGGCCTCCACCATGACATCACCTGCTGATGTCATTCTCCACTAACTCAAACCCTCATAACATCTTCTAATAGGTCCAATTCATTTTCCGCGGGGTCCAAGTTCTTGTACATTCAATTATTTCAATTTCCATCAATTCTCTTCTAATTGAGTCCAAATTAAAGTCCACAAAAATGATCCCATGATCCTAATGAGATGTGTGACATGACCGAGCTTCCGACTTCTAAATTCAATCTCAAATTTTTCGGTTGAATTCAATCTGGTGCGATTTCAGCGCGCCTAATCCACTGAGTGGCTTTTAGGGAAATTTTCTTGCATCCAACCCGAGGGTGATCAGTCCCCAAGTCTGACGCGGTAAAATTCCTTAATCACCTCACTCAATAGACTAGTCCCCTCGTGAGTGGCCAACTCTGAGAGGCGAACTATATGCACAGATGAATTGCCCGACTCAATTGATTGAAAATAAACTTGAGAAACATCGGGATGTCACATTTCATAAAAGTGTTAAGTCATCAATAAGTTAGGGGGAAATTAGGTATCCTTTAAGTTTTTTTACCAATTTCTTTAAAGCTTACCAACTCCTTTAGAAAATTACTAACATGGAAAAGTCCGTGTTCTAGAATGGAATAGTAATATCATCCTTAGAAAATTAGAAGTATTTATTTATGATTATATTTTTTTAGTTTGGTTATACTTCAATTACTCAAACTTTCAAATCTCATTCTTCTCTTTTCTCACCAAAATAATTTATACCCTTTTACTTAGACAAAAGGACAATTGAAGGATCCAACGGTTCTCCAAATTTTCCATTTGACTTCAAATTAGGAAATTAAGAGGTTCGTTAATGGACCAAGAGAAAGAACTAAGAAATCATAGTTTTTAAGTCTTGTAATCCCATCTCCGACTAAAGACAAGTTCATGTTGCATTTTTATTTGACAATAGATTTGATTTATCACGACTTGTGATCTCATATCTGTTTAGCTAGGAAAGTTACAAAAAAAAAAATTTATTGTACGGATGTCAATTTAGTATTAACCCTTTTGATTTTATCAATTTATTCATAAACATTTTGACCATTTGTCAATATAATGCTTCCGGTCAATTTTGGCCGGAAATCGATAATGTGAATGCCGGCCATACTATGTGATACGGTTGATGTTAACATAGATAATTTTGTATATGTAGGCCCTTTGGGAAGGGTGGCCAACCCCAATGGTTTGCTAGCGAGTTTTTTTGTTAATTCAATATGTCCACGCACATGTCTATTTAGTTTGTCTGACTTTAGTTCAAATCTGGCTGCACGAGTTGCGATTGAACTTGTCAACACGAGAAGAGAAAATCTGAGACCACGATTATGAAGCATGTCCCGAAAGAATCATCTAAAATCAACTTGAGATCGCAGTGCACCGCAGTGATGGGGCTCGAGAGTCAACTTAAGCTATTCTTACAATGATTAATCACTGTGCATGTCGATTACGTGGGAATGGAAGGATTACGGGATATGACTCCTTCGATTGTAGTAACATTGAATCCAACACAAGGAATCTTTAGACTGATGAGAATTCAACGAGGGTAGAAGAACATTGTCGCCAGGAGCACACGGTTCTCTCCCTATTTCTTTCTTCGATCGCTATCACCGAATTTAAAATTGGACAAAAAAGACAGAAAGAAGATGAGCGAAAAGGACGGAGTGATCCTCTTCAGCTCTATATAAGAGCGCATACGGCTTGTGCAGTGTAGACATCGATACATTTGGAGAGTCTTTAGGAGTTTGTCCCCTCCAAAAAGAAAGAGAAAGAGAGGAGAAGACTTGATTTGGAGCTTACTAGGAGCTTTTGTCGCAGGAGAGATGGCACTGAGAGCTATTGCATTTTGAGATGTTCACGTGAAGTAGCTGCAAGTGTCATCTTTTCTCGGCAAAAGTCCGAGTGCGGGACACCTGGAGTGCCATAACTTGGCACGCCGGGACACTTAAGTGCCATAACTTTAAAATGGTACACTTAAGTGCCATCATCGGAGTAAAATGGGACACTTAAGTGCCAATCCGGCCAAAAACCGGTCAAAATGCAGACGTGGCATTTTTCGGCGACTTGCTTAACTGATGTGGCAATTTTTTTTTAAAAAAAAAGCACACGTGGAGGAGGAAAACGACGTCGCCTCATCCACTGTGCATTTGGCCAAACTAAACGACGTCGTTTTTCGTTAGTGTTAAACGACCTCGTTTGGTTTATTTGGATTTTAACATTTTGTCAATTCACACTGGGTTTGACGTCCTCTCCATCCATCGCCGTTCACAGCTCGCCGTTCGCAGGTGATCGCTCGCCGTTGTCGCTCGCCGTCATCGCTCGCCGGCGTCGAGTGCCGTCATCGCTCGCCGTCGTCGATTTGCTCAGGTTTTTTATCTTCTTCCTCTCCCCTGTGGTGAAATTAGGGCTCCGACTCGTTTATTAGGGCTTGGACTTCAAATTTGGGGGTCGGCTGGGAAAGGTCGGGCTTGATGTGAGATTTATGGCTGAGATGTAGTGCTACAATCCTATTGGGGGGTTCGAATTGACAGTTTAGGAGCGGCATTGAAATATAGGCTCGGTGTAGGGCTCGGCGGGGGAAAATTAGGGCTCAATGTAGGGCTCGACGTCGCCTCATCCACTGTGATGTGTGATTCATTCAGGGTGTTGAATTGTGATGTGCGAAAGTAATTTGTAGTGGTCGGATGTGAAATTTGTGATGATTGCTAATTGTTAGGGTTCAGAGTATTGGACTTTGCACATGTTCGAATCGAAGGTTGTGGGGATGGGGACTTCTGGATATTTTTTTAATAAATTGCATTGTTGAGGACCCATGCCGAGGAATCTCTCCATATTTTAAAGAAATGCGACGGCATAATCAAAGCAAATTTGTCGGGTCCCATCTTTATTTTTATTTGTCCTTGTCCTAAGGCCTCTTGTTTTCAAGCTGCAGCTGTCGTCTGACCGCATCTTCCCTCTCTCTTCTTCTTTTCTTTTCTTTTCTTTAATAAAGAGTGTAGGGACCTCCACTTGCAATTGTTTGTTCTTTGTGAATGTGGTCCCAAAAGTTAATTGTATATTTGTCCTCTTTTGTTGCAGAAATGGCGCATAAAGACTATGTTGCTGTCATCGTTTACTACGGTGGAGATTTTGTGATTGGGGAGGATGAGTGGGAGTATGAGGGGGGAATGAGGGTACTATCTTTGTAGATATAAAGAAGGCATCTTATATTGGATTTGTTAGGGATATAGTGACATTTTTGCCTTGTAGAGTACAAAAGTTACTTGTCTTGTGTTCTGGGAAAGGCTTGAGAGATGGTTTGAGAGTTTTGGAAGATGATAATGGTTTTAGGGATGTCTTATATCATTATCTTCATGGCGAAGAGGCGAAAGTGTTTGTTGAAAACAATAGTGACGACGAAGATGATGACAGAGATACCACTCAAGTAGGAGAAGGAGGAGATGAAGTAGGTCATGATGGACAGGATGGGGAGGAGAGGGGCGCAGATGCTGTTCACCAGAGCGATTGTGACATGACATCACTGAATTAGATTGGGAAGTAGCTGAATCCAGTGACGGTGATGATGACGATGACGATGAAGGGTTGGCAGCTGAAGCTGAAAATTTGTTAATCTTAAGTGACGCCGACGATGAGGAGCTTACACAAAGGGAAAAAACAAAGGGACTTCTTGTCGATAGATTTGCAACTTTGCATGTAACTGTTCATCCAAACAGAGACGAAGGCCCCGCGATGTTGGTGTTGCTGGTCGTCCTCGGAGACAGATTATGAAGAAAGCATCGACACCGCAACTTCCCGGACGAAGTTGAAGAAGATCAACGAGCCGTGCGTAGAAGGAAAAGTAAGTTTCCTTCCTATGATCCATCTTGCGTCTCCTACTTTGTCGAGGGTATGAAATTCCATGATGCGATACAATTTAGGGAAGCTATACTTGAGTTCTTCCATTGCTGCACAAAGAAATATTGATTTCATTAGAAATACCAAGAAATTTGTAAGAGCTAGGTGTTCGCAAAAAACTGTCCATGGAAGATTTACGGTGCGTTTGTTAAGAAGAGTGAGTCTTTTCAGATTAGAGCCTACCAAGAGGAACACACTTGTTCCATTAATTTTCAAAACAAAAGGGTAACAAGTGCATGGTTGTCCAAGCACTTCTTCGATGTGATCAAGGTGATGCCCAACTTGAAACTTGCTAACTTTAGGATGCTTTGGTGAAGGAGCGTGTAGGCATCAATGTATCTAGGAATCAGTGCAAAAGAGCAAAGCAAAAGGTGATAAAGGTACTTATTGGTCAGTATGCTAAGGAATATGGGTAGGTGTGGGAGTATGCTTGGGAGTGTAGGCTGCAAAACCCTACAAGTAGAGTGTATGTAGAGGTGATTGAGAGACCGCTTCCTGATCATGGGACCAAGTTCGATAAGTTCTTGTGTGCTTTGATGCATGCAGACGAGGATTTTTAGCTGGTTGTAGACGGATTATAGGATTGGATGGTCAAGTTTCTTGAAGGGCTTGTGCAAGGGAGAATTATTGGCGCGATTGGAAGAGATGCGAATAACCAAATGTTCCCACTAGCTTGGGCTATTGTAAAGATTGAGAACAAGGACAATTGGTCCCGGTTCTTGAAAAATCTGATGGCTGACTTGGAGATAACAAACGGGGAAGGGTGGGCATTCGCGAGCGACCAACAGAAGGTAATGCTTGTTTTTTGAAAAATTTAGTCAATAGTTTGCTTTGCTTTGTAATATGAACATGTAATTTGCTCTAGTATTTCTTACTTTAAATTATTGCGGGGATTGGTTCCAAAGAAGAGCCGAGTTGTTGCCCCATGCTGAACATCGAATGTGTGCGCGGCACATATACGGAAATTGGGCAAAGACGTATAAAGGGGATAAGCTGCAATTGCAATTTTGGCAATTAGCAAAGAGTGCAAACATGGCTGACTTTAGAATAGCCAAAGAAGGACTGCTTCAGTTGACAAAGGAAGGTTGTGCTACTCTATTTCAACTAGAACCGAAGCATTGGTGCAGGGCATTCTTCAATGAGGAGTTCAAGTGCGATAACGTCGACAACAACATTTGTGAAGTATTTAATGCGAAGATAATAGATGCCAGATGCAAACCAGTCATCTCAATGCTTGAAGATATACGAGTTGCGGTTATGACTCGGCTGCGAAAACAAAGAGATGAGGCCGCAAAGTGGACAAGACAATATGGTCCTAGGATTGTGAAGAAATTGGATGAGAACTTGGCTGCAAGTACGCATTGTCATCCCATTTGGAATGGAGATGACGGATATGAGATAATGAAGGGTGCAGATAAGTATGTTGTCAATCTAGGAAGTAGGAAGTGTTCATGTAGAGCATGGCAAGTAAGTGGAATTCCATGTGCACATGCCATATGTGCCATCCAGTTGAAGGGCGACAATACATATGATTACATCGATGATTGGTACCATAAATCAAAATATCTTGCTTCCTATCGGTTCATGATGCAGCCAATTAGAAGTAGCAAGTTTTGGGAGCCCACGGATCATGAAGCACCTCAACCTTTGCCACTGAAGAAGACAATTGGAAGGACAAAACGAAGACGAAGAATGGCGGAGGGAGAGGTCTCGGGTCAGCAAAGAATGAGCAGGGCGGGGTGCAAAGATCACGTGCTCTTATTGTCGCCTAACAGGCCACAATATTAAAGGTTGTCAATTGAGGAAGCAACAACGGTTGAGGCAAGGTGAAGGGCCTAGTGAAGAGACAGTTGGAGAAATGCACACAAAGCGGGGCCAAGTGAGTCGACTGTTCTTCGATCAACAAGTAGAACCCCGGTAAGTCATGAAATTTATTTTATGTTTATGTTGCTTTATTGTCGTTTATCATAAAAATGTACATAATATCCTATTTGGCCTTGTATGTAATGTGTTTGTTAGGTCACAAGAAGAACCTCGCAAAGTCATGAAACCGAATGTACTGTTCAAGAAGGCAAGGTAGAACACGGCCCGGTGAAGGATTGGCCCAAGCAAAGATCACGGCCACCAAGGAAGGATTAGCCTAAGCAAAGATCACGGCCAAAGTGCGGTCGACTCGTTCTTCAAGAAATAAAGAAATACCCAGTGCTAAATTCAACCAATTTGTATTCAGTTTTTATTATTATATGTCTCGATATTATATTTATGGTATCTTTTGGCCTCTTTCTCGGTTCGAAGAAAGCAAGTTCGAACTCAACGCCAACCGAAGGGCCATCACAGAGCCACCTCAAGGATCATCACAGAGCCACCGGAAGAATCACCGCAAGGAGCACCACAAGTACCACCACCGGTACCACCGAAGGCCCAACGGAAGGAGGTGTCACCGAAGTTGAAGGGCTACACGTAAGGACAACTAGAACAAGGCCAGGTGAAGGGGCAGGTGCACAAAGGCCATCTAGAAGACGCCCAGCACAATTGGTCGAAGAAGCCCCGGCTGTAGTTAAAGGGCCCAAGAAAGCAGGAAAAAGGGGCAACAAATCACAAGTTCCTGAAAGTGACGCCCCTATTCAAATAAGAGGGGCACTTGGGAAGAGGTAAGACAATATGGCTATGGCCTTTATACAGATGAGCGTACTGGAACAGTCGTTCTCAATGTAAGTTTTATTGGCTGCATTTAATTTAATTTATGCTATAGATTTTTGCTAACAATTTATTATTTTTTTGTAGCCCGGAGAAGTTCAGAAGTTCTTATCTCAGGCCCAACTCAAGAATCGACGGCTGCACCAACAAAAAAGAAAACATCAACATCAACTGTGCCAACAAAAAATAAGAGAAAGAACCCAGCTCCAGCTCCAGCTCCAGCTCCAGCTCCAGCTCCTTTTGATTCAATTCGGCCTAGGACATTTGCAGCTCCATCTGAGTCAGTGGATACTGAGAAGGTTGAAAAAGAAGTTGCACGTCCAGTTAGAAAGAGTGCTAGAATTATGAATCAAGTGAAAGGCCCATCGAAAGGAGGACGAACATGGGGTGTCGTGCATATTGATTGATGAGATGAGATGTGATATTTGTGGAGCTTAGGAGTAAAAACAGTTATGTAAACGATGATGTTGTCGTGCATATAGAAAGTCTCTGGATGGTTATCTTTTGTTTTGAAACTTTTCTTTAGTTTGTCATTCATTGATGTTGTCGACTCGGACTTGATGAAATATCAATGAAATGATCTTGTGCTTTGCTTGTCAATTTATGTTGTTGTTTATCATGGATTCCGCTTTTACTTGTTGCTGCTGCTGTTGGTGTTCTGTGGTGATAGCTGGAGTGCTGGTGTATCTGGTGATGGTGGATGGTGATGTTTGCTGGTAGTCAGTTTGTTCTTGGGGTGCTAATGTGGTGGCTGGAGTGCTGGTGTGGCTGGTGGTGATGCCTGGTGATTATTGGTTTGTGGTGGGGGTTATAGGCTTAAGCAGCTGCACCTACACCTGGTACAAGTGTGCAGTTTGCACATCTTACACCATGTGTACTGGTGCAAACTAGTGCAAGGCTCAGCTTGCACTAGTATCTTGTGTAGCAACACCACCAGCATTGTGGTGGCTGGAGCGCCTAGTGTAGTGTGGCTAGTGGTGATGGTTAGTGGTGTCGCCGGTGCTGGTGGCTGGCGCAATTTTCACAGAAAACCCACAAAAAAATTGGCACTTAACTGATCCTATTCTAAAAAAACTTGGCACTTAACTGTTCACTTTTAACTACAAGTAACACTTAACCGATCACTTTAACAATAACTTGACACTTAAGTGATCCTTTTTTCATCGCGACTAGCACTTACGTGATTACTAAATACAACTTATGGCACTCGGATAATCATTCATGTTTGTCTTGTGTATATGTTGCTCTGCATCAAAACAGAGAAGATGATTCTGCATCAAAACAGAGAAGATGATGGTAAACTTATGGCAAGTCCATACGACAAAGACAAACAACAACAAAGCAACAATGATCTTGTTCCACAACAACACCATTTTTAACTATGGCAAATCGGAGAGACTTTTTCATTTTCAAGTACTTTACATTTCATCATAAAGTACAATAGACAGCAAAAAAAACACCATAATACACGCTTGGTAACACTTTCGTTCAATTTTCATCATTGGAACTTCATTCTTGAAAGGTTTAGTTGAAGATGCTTGAGCGTGCATTGAGACTTCATTCTTCAAAAGTTTAACTGAAGACACTTGAGCTTGCATTGAGTCAACATCGTCCAAGTCGTCCACGAACACAGATGGAGATTGCTGTCTTTTATGAAGTAGATCCAATATCACCTATGTGGCTCGGTCAGAGAACTTCTCATCGATCCATTTGAAGTATTTACACTTCGACGCTTCTTTATATCGGGTGCATCCATAAAATCTTCTCCCAGGATTGATTTGAGTCCACGATGTTCTTCTTGGACTCGGTAACCCACAAAAACAGAAACGCTGGCCTTCTCCTTCGCTTCGGTGAGAGGAAATTGAGGCGGCTAGCTGCGAGTCCCGCTCTCCATTTCGAAGATTCGACGAAGGAATTTTGGGGAAATGAAAATTAGGGTTCGAGACTTCAATTCGAGCACTTCAATAGGGAATTTGGCCGATTTAGGGTTTTAGATTTGGGGCATTTGGGGAGACGACGTTGTTTTTGGAAGATTTGTGGCTTTTATTATGCAGACGACGTCGTTTCTGGTGAGTGAGGGCCGACTCAGCTCTCTGGCGAGCCACGTACGCAAAAAATAGTAATAAAATATTGCCACGTAGGATTTCCGGCAAGGGTCGCCGGAGGTGGCACTTAAGTGTCCCACTCGAAAAAAAAAAAGGTGGCACTTAAGTGTACCGTTTTGAAGTTATGGCACCTAAGTGTCCCGGCGTGCCAAGTTATGGCACTTGTGGTGTTCTTCTACCGCAAAAGTCCCTTTAACCTCGAGAAGTCATTACATGGTCCATGTTTCTTCTACACAGTTCCTCTCTCTCTCTCCCTTTAACCTCGAGAAGTCATTACATGGTCCATCTTTCTTCTACACAGTTCCTCTCTCTCTCTATGTACGTGAGAAATGCTTGCTCCCCATACTAATGATGATTTTACTTACTCTGTTATGGCCAAGCTTGATTCCATTACAATTCATAAAAGTCGCATTCCTTAAATATGATATCTATGCAACATGTTGTGTGGGATGGACGATAAGTGTGGATTGTTCATGTAATTTAATTGATATATAGTTGCGAGTTTCTTCTTTCATCATTCACTCTTAGGTTTTTTAGCCAGTATTTCAATTTCAAGAGTCATAATGAATTAAGATTGTTATGCACGACAAATTTGTTGAGCTTGTAGCCAAGCTAGCCAGCTTAATTTTTGCATGGTTTTAAGGGGCTACGCCTTTGCTTGAACAGGCCAACTTAAAACGCAGCTCTATTAGTTTATTTTTATTCTTAATCTAAATTCATACATGATTTGAGGTCAACATTTTGCAGTGACATGGTATCAAGGTCAAATGCCACCTTTCGCTTTGTCTCTCCTCTTATATCGTACATGACTTGGTATCTTTCTTGCTTTTCCTTGTGAAAATTCCTCTTTTTTTGACTCAGAACTCACAAATCCCTCCTTAAAAGAAGAGCATGGCAAAAGGTGCTTTGCTTTTCCTACGAGGAGAATGCATAGATTCTTGCTAAGCAGAGGTAAAGGAAACAAAAGGAAGAAAACCGAGGGAAAGAAAAAAAGGGAACCGTACACCTGCTCGAGTACTGTGTGTTCAAGACCTTGGCCCTGGACTTGGCAAAGATGTCGGAGATCCCTAGGGACAGGCAGCCTACGATGGTCATGCCGCGATGGCCAATTTCCTGGTCTACGACATGTACGGCCTCCAGCTCACAATGGTGAGGCGCAACACGAAGCTGAGGAGGCTGCTGATAAACAGAGCGAGCTCTAGTCGATGATATCGACTGCTCGCTTGATCTCAATGGGCAGAAAAGGGCGAAAAGCAAAGATGAAGCCAACGAGGAGAAATCAAAGGATGGTGAGATTGGTGAAGGAAGCAGAGTCGCACCTCAAGGTCTCTTGAACCTGATTGATGGCCTTCCATGCTGAATACGTGACAAGGGCATCACCCGATTAGTTGGGGAAGAATGAATCAACATGATTCGGAGGTTTTCTATAGAAAGGCCGTGACCGATCCATAAACTAGTGATCCTCAACCTACCTCTGATGTTCTAAGGTTTTCTCGAGTAGTCTAGAATACTCCTGGGAGCGGGCAATATAGTAATTGTGTACAGATGTAAAAAATGCGGGTAATTGATAGTTATGGAGATGTAATCTCTACTATTAGATCAAGAGAAAATACGGTTATGGTTAGCCTTATATTTGTATATATAGGGGCTTCCTCCCTTTCATATCATCTCGTTCACAAGTGACATATGTTGAGCCTCTCTCTAGAGCTTCTCTCTGTGACGCTCTTGAAGATAGACGCACGCTCTCCAAAACTTAATTAATCATGATGTAATGTATGGCAATGCACTTGCAGATAACAAAAGAAAACCAAGTTAACTTGTAGAGTCTTTCACAAACATTTCATCGAATGGCTTATGTTCGACTGCTTGTGAAAAAACGAAAGCTACCTACAAACAAAGTGCAAAAACAGTGAAGAACATCTATCTAGTCGAAAACATACATGCGTTGACAACGAAAGGAAATGCATCTACGCTACAACAGGGCAACTCAGGGAATCGTTACCTGGCTCGGAAGCGGTGCCGATGCCATAATCAGTGAATGAATCGAGAGAAAAGGCCTCGATGGAGAGTAGCTCGTGAATTGCCTCCTGGAGAGAGAATTTTTGTCGCTGGTTCTATGTGTGTCTATCCTCAATGATGTGAGCATAGCGCGCGCCCATCTTCAAACGCTCCAAAGCGTACAACAGATTCTGTTAGGTCAGTACCAGCTCAGAAGGCTCTAGAGCATCGCGCATGCAGATGCGATAAAGTGCATATATAAATGTGTTGCTATATGCTTCTTTATACTCGTTTTCTAATCGAACTGATGTCTTAAACCTCACAAGTCTTTTAGTGAATGATGTCCAAAAACTCTTTTATGATGTGCTCTTATTGTTCCACTACTTCCATCCAGATGACGTGTCTTGTGGAGAAAAACTGAAGAGGGAGGGACGAGTTTAAAATGTAAGACTGTGGGATCTACACGTGGGCAAGGTTTGCTCTCGAGTGGTAGGCTTAATCAACGCATGCGGGTGGGATATGACTCCACTTTGACTCTTCCTTTGTTTGTAGCAACATCGAATCCAACACAAGGAATCTTCGTACTAAAAGAGCACTCAACAAGGGTAGAAGGGCATTGTCACCAGGAGCACACGGTCTCTCCCTCTTTCTTTCTTCGATCTCTATCACCGACTTTAAAATTGGACAAAAGAGACACAGAGAAGATGAGCGAAAAGGACGGAACAATCCTTCTTAGCTCTATATAAGCGCGCATTTGGATCATTAAGGTGAGACAGATACAGCTCGTGTAGTGTAGTGTAGAGATCAATACATTTGGAGAGTCTTTAGGAGTTTGTTCCCTCCACCAAAAAAAAAAAAAAGAGAAAGAGAGGAGAAGACTTGATTTGGAGCTTAATAGGAGCTCTTGTTGTAGGAAAGATGGCACTGAGAGCTATTGCATTTCGAGATGTTCGCGTGGAGGGGCTGCAAGTGCCATCTTTTCTCAACAAAAGTCCATTTATCCTCAAGAAGTTATTGCATGGTCCATCCTTCTTCTACTCGGTCCATATCTCTCTCTCTCTCTCCCCATCGAGAAGTGTCCACGGTCCGGCCTAAGTTTCTTTCTCTTTCTATGTATGGGAGAAATGCTTGTCCCCATACTAATGATGATTTTACTTGCTCTGCTATGACCAAGCTTGGTTCCGTTATGATACATAAAAGCCACATTTCTTAAATATGATATCTATGCAGCATAATGTGTCGGCTGGATGATAAGTATAGATTGTTTAAGTAATTTAACTAATATATAATTGAGATTTTTTTCTTTCATCATTCAGTCTCAAGATTTTTTTAGCAGGTATCTCAATTTTGAGAGTCATGATTAATCATGATTGTTATGCAACAATTTTGTTTAGCTTGTAGCCAAGCTAGCTAGCTTAATTTTTCCATGGTTTTAAAGGGCTAAGCCTATGCTTGAACGAGCCAACTTAAAATGCATTTCTATTAGTTTATTTTATTCTCAATCTAAATTCGTACGTGATTTGAGGTCAACATTTTGCAGTGAACTTGGCATCAAGGTCAAATGCCACCTTTCGCCCTTGTCTCTCCTCTTCTATGGTACATGACTTGGTATCTTCTTGTTCCTCGTGAAAATTCCTCTTTTTTTTTTTTTTTTTTTTACTCAGAACTCACAAATCCCTCCTTAAAAAAGAACATGGCAAAAGGTAGCTTGTTTTTCCTATGAGGAAAATATTGAAAGTTTATTTATAAAACAAATAAAGTGTGTTTTTCCTTATCTCACATAGAAAAGTTAGGAGGACATAGGCTAATTAATAAGTGTGAGTCTATTCTAATATATTTAAAGAAAGGGTTAGGAGTGGGCTAAACCCCACGACACTCACTTAGAACTAACTCTTTTATTTTTATTTTATCTAGTATGGTTATCTTATTAACCTTTATTAGTTCAAAGGTTGTTTTTTGTTTATTAAGTATTTTTCGAAATTATGAAAATTCCAAATTTTATTTATTAAAAAAGTATTATTTATTATTATTTATTATTGTTCCGAATTTTTATATATGTGTCTTTTCACGACAACCTTTGGAAATTATACTCATTTAATTTGCAAAATTTCTCAAAGGGCTGCATTTATTTATTTTGCAACTTTTTTCGGAGAGATACCTCTATTCATTTTGCAACTTCTTTCGAAGGGATACTTTTGTTTACTTTGTAACATTTTGCGAAGAGTTGCCTATATTCTTTAAGACCAATATATATATGTATCTTCCTCTAGTTCTCTATCACAAATGGACTCAAATCCAAGTCCTATACATAGAGTAGAAGTAAGGATAGAAGATTTCAACAAATCTATAGAAAATTGGGAAATTCCTAAAATACAGCTTAAGGAAATATACAAACAATCAAAATTAAAATTTTTCAAAAAATCAGACTATGTCATAGCCACTGAAGAAAGGGATGTTCCTCTTTCTAATTCCTATGAAAAAAAATACATCTTTTAAATAAAGAGTCCATCCAAAAGCATAAACAAAAATACAATTACATTCATATAGGACTAGTCCAAGTAGGAATTAAACCTCTTACAAAAGAAGGTCTTAATACATCCATTCTCTTAGTTTTACGAGATTCACGTCTCTTGAACTATGATGAATCCATCCTTTGTACAATAGAGACAAGTCTCTACAAAGAACCAATACATTTTGACTGTTACCCCAATTTCTCAGTTTCTCTTAAGGATAAAAATATTTGTAAAGCCCATACATTCCAAATCAAAACCCATAATTACAAAGTAGCAGATGGATCTATTCCTTTAGCTCTTGTCTATAGGATTCATTATAAAGCCATGGCCTCCGCCTTTGGAGAAAATGCTTTCAAATATAGTCCATGAGGAGAAACACTTCTCCTCCGGACTGACATTTCTAGAGCAAATACTACTATTTCTAGGTCTATTAATTGGAATCAAGTCACTTTACTAGAACAATGGGAATTAGAAAACCAAATCCCTCAACAAGTTGTTCAAAATACTAGTCCGACCAATGTTATTCAACATCTAGAAGGAAGAGTTACCATTAGATTTCCCAGAAGATCTTTCAATTCAAGATCTAGTCATTCTTTTCATACATCTTATACAAGGTCGGTAAATCTTAATCCCAATCTTCCGCCTATAATCACCATTCCTCCAAGTACGCATAAAGACACTCTCACACGTGATACGACACATTTACCTTCTAATACCACTAGAAATAATCCTGAGATACCACCTGAACCTGAAATTAGTGGTTTAGACAATAGATCAGGAATTTATAGGCCTGTTTACCAACAAAATTAGCCTAAACCTGTCCTAGAAAACACAGATGATAGATGCTAAGCTTAATGTTTTAGAAAAACATTTTGAACCAAACAAGGCATTCCTTAATAAAGAATTTAATTCTGAAAACAACAGACAAATCAGAGAATGATTCTTCAAAACCTTTGCTGATAAAGCAAAAGACATCAAGCAAAAATATTACAACTACATATATGAATATGAAGTTCATATATTTTTCTTTGATTGGTTAGAAGAACAATTTTTCGAACCAAAAGAAATAATTGTTTTAGATCATCATTATAAGTGGAAACTTGATAATGGTGAAACCATAGAATCCAATCATCCACCTCTTAGGAGAACAAAAATACAACATGGCGATAGCAAGGTAACAGCTACTCCTTTTAGGCTTCCAGACAAAGGAGACTCTCTTTACACTCACAAAGTCATTGAACAAAACAATTATACAAATCAACATTTGGTGACCATAGGAAAGCAGTTGAATAGGATAGAATCCACCATCCAGAATCACTCAACTCATCACACCGCAAGTTGACAGACTCAAAAAGCCCATTTTTAAGGCCTTTGAATTCCCGAAAAATCTTATCCCAGAGTTTGCCAAAGCCATAGAACAAAAGAAAAAACTCCTAGGGAAATCAAAAATAGAGCCTGCTCCTAAACTAGACACTCCTAAATTCCAAGGACTAATTATTAACGACATCCTGACCAACCTACCATTAGTACCTTGACTAAACCCTCTAGTGACTCTGATAATGAATCAGTTGCTGAGGTAAATAGACTTAATTGGAGACAACCTCAAAAACTCTATTATAGTAGAGCTACCCCACTAGACATCGCCCAAGAAGAATCATCGCAAAAAATACAAAATAAATACTCTCTAGATGCCATTTATGAATGGAATATAGATGGTGTTGCCGAAAGCAATATCATGTATATTTTAAATAACATGGTAATGCTTGCTAATGCCTACAAAACATAGTAAGATGTTTCTGATCATGTTGTTGCTTATTTTTTAGTAGCCGGATTTATTGGACAACTAAAAGGTTGGTGGGATAATTATTTGACTGATGAACAAAGAATACAAATTTTAACTGCCTAAAAATTGATGACTTTGCCCAACACATGGATGATGATCAAGGACATCTCATCCAAGATGGGGTGAATACTCTTATCTATTCCATTTCACAAAACTTCATAGGAGACCCTTCACATATTAGAGATAAGAACCAAGATCTCTTATCCAATATGCGCTGCAAATCCTTAAGGAGATTTAGAGAATAAGAACTCTTCATTCAAAGGGTTTTTATTAGACTTGACTGCAATCAACATTTTTGGAAAGAAAAATTCTTAGCTAGTTTACCCCAAATAATAGGTGACCAGGTTAGAGATAGAATTAGATAAGAATACAGTGGCCAAATCCCTTATGATACTTTCTTATGGAGAAATAGTCTCTTACACTTATAGGCAATGAACAAAAATGTGTAATACAATCAAATTACAAAAACAACTCAAGGAAGAACAATCACTCTCCAATAGAAGTTAGGAGATTTTTGTGCTCAATATGATCCCTCTTATAATGAAAAAACAAAATCAAAATGTAAAGGAACTTGTCCTTCTGAAAAAGAAACAAAGAAACATCGCAACAAATCTCAACCTCGTAGGAATAAACAAAGATATCAGAATAACCAAAATAGACCTCACACTGATAGGAAAATTTTTAAAGATATTAAATGTTACTCTTGTGGTTGAAAAGGTCATATTTCAAAATACTGTAGGATCAATAAAAAATTGAATGAACTTTCTTTAGATGACAATATTTTATACCAATTAAACAACATCCTTTTAGATAATAGTAACATTTCTTCTGAAGAACTTCTTGAAGAGGATGGTATTCAAGTTAACAAAATAGAATCCTCTTCAGATTCTAATTATGAAGACGCCTCTCCAGAAAACCCCATTCCTGAAGTAAACGTCTTAACAAAAGAAGAAAAATTCCTTCTCAGCACTGCTGATAAAATAACCGACCCTGAAGCCAAAAAAGAATACTTAGATAGACTTCACTTTTCTATGAATATTACCACTAAGCCCAATACTTCCTACAATCTTAAAGACATTTTGAATAGAAACAAAAAACCCCAGTCCAGACTTATAAATATTAATAATCTCCAAAACGAAATAAAACAACAAAAATTAGAAATGAAACAAGAAATTTCTGATATAAAGTCTCTTTTCATAAAAGGAAAGACAAAATTAGAAGACTAAAATGAAATCACCAATACTTCTAATACTTCTGACCCAGCCTTCCTCATGTTATTAACAGAAATAACATCTAGGAAATGGATAATAAGTATAATGATAAAAATCAATAATGAGTATGTTATTGAAACAATAGCACTCTTTGATACAGGGGTTGATCTCAATTGTATCAAAGAATGCATTGTTCCAACAAGATACTTCGATAAAACCTTTGAATCTCTAAAATCAGCCTCAGGAGACAAATTAAATATCCAATACAAATTGCCAAAAGCCTTAATAGTAAAAGACCAAATATCTTATAAAACATATTTTCTTTTAGTTAAAAATATGAGACAATAAGTTATTATTGGAACACCTTTCATACAATTAATCTAACATTTTACAGTTACTAATGAAGGTATTAAAACTCATGCTCTAAATAGAAAAATCACTTTTAACTTCATAACAAAACCACAAAAAAAGAAGCCTAAATATTTTACAAGAACACTCTATTTCAGAAATAAATTGCCTAATAAAGACAAAGAAAACCAACTTGAATTCTTAAAAGAAGATTTAGAATTCAAAAGAATAGAAGAAAATCTTATAAAACCAAACATCATAGAAAAGATAGCTTCCCTACAAAAACACATAGAAAAGACTATATGCTCTACTTTACCCAATGCTTTTTGGAAAAGAAAGAAGCATATTGTTGATTTACCTTATGAACAAGAATTTTCTGAAAACAAAATACCTACAAAAGCCCGTCCTACACAAATGAATCAAGAAATTCTGAAATTTTGCCAAACAGAAATACAAGATCTCTTAAATAAAAAAAACTCATAAGAAAAAGCTAATCACCCTAGAGCTGTTATGTTTTATGTTAATAAAAATGCTGAATTAGAAAGAGAAGTTCCCATATTAGTTATTAATTATAAACCTCTAAACATAGCCCTTAAATGGATAAGATATCCAATACCCAATAAAAAAGATTTGCTAAACAGATTATGTAGATCAAAAATATTTTCAAAATTTGACATGAAGTCAGGATTTTGGTAAATACAAATCAGTGAAAAAGATAAGTACAAGACAGCTTTTACTGTCCCTTTTGGTCAATACGAGTGGAATGTTATGCAATTTGGTCTTAAAAATGCCCATTCAAAATTCTAAAGAATCATGAATGATATCTTCAATCCTTACTCAGAATACATCATAATCTATATAGATGATGTTCTAGTTTTTTCTCTAATATATAACATCATTTCAAACATCTTTTTACTTTCATAAAAATAATCATACAAAATAGTTTAGTAGTCTCTCCCACTAAGATTGCACTCTTCCAGACCAGGATTAGATTTTTAGGTCATTACATCCATTTAGGCACCATAACTCCCATAGAAAAATCAATATCATTTACTAATAATTTCCAGATGAGATTAAAGACAAAACTCAATTACAAAGGTTTTAGGTAGCCTCAATTATATTATAGATTTTTTTCCTAATATAAATATTCTTTGCAAACATTTACACCAAGGGTTACGAAAGGATCCTCTGCCATGGACTCCAGTCCATACTGACATTGTCAAACAAATAAAGATTTATGTAAAAGAAATACCATGCTTACACCTAGCTGACCCTTTTGCTTTCAAAATAATAGAAATAGATGCTTCAAAATTAGGATACGGTGGCATTCTCAAACAAGTCAATAATAGCAAAGAACAAGTTGTTCAGTTTATCTCAAAACATTGGAATTCCACCCAACAAAATTATTTGACAAAAAAAAAAAGAAATACTTGCTATAGTTTTGTCTATATCAAAATTCTAAGGAAATTTATTGAATCAAAAATTTCTCTTGAGAATTGATTCAAATCAACCAAAGACATTTTACAAAAAGACATATTAAACATTGCATCAAAACAAATTTTTGCCAGATGATAAGCCATACTTTTAGTATTTGATTTTGACATTGAATTTATAAATAGTTCTTCAAATTCATTACCTGATTTTCTCACAAGAGAATTTTTACAGGGGATACCATCATGCCAAGATTCAAAAAAGACAAAAAAGACAAAGGCAAAGCCATTGCCGAAACCTCCAATACATCACCAAAGTAAACAAGCTTGACACCTATCAAGTCGTGGCTCCAAATGGCAAAAAACAATCAGTCATTTCTACAACAACACCCAATACCAAATACATCTTCAAAAGAAGAACCTATACTAGCCTTTGACCAACTAGCTGCTATACTACCCAAAAAAACACTACAATTACTAGCCCAATATTTACAAAAAATAGTAAAGAAAGAGCCATCTAGTGCAATTGAGGTAAGCAACAATCCTTCCCCGCTTGCTACACAAAAACAAGCGGAATACAAAAGAATTTCAAATGAGGTGGTCATTAGGTCATAGGCAACCCCTCATTTTCAAATACTAAGTACTGTTCACTTTACACTGTTCAGCACTGTAACACTTTTACTGTAGCGCCTCCTATAAATACATCCTCTCAACACAAAAGAAGGGGACTCGAATTTTCAGATCTCTCTTCTCTCTTCTTCCTTCTCACCCTCTTGTAAACCCTCATCCTTTCAAGCCTCAAGTTTTCTTACCTTGTACCCCCTGGTTTCAAAGTAAGTTAGTTTTCAGATACATAGTTTTATATAGGTTTCCAACTTACATGATAGTTGGTTAACCATTTTTTGTAATACAAACATCAATACTCCTTGGAGTGCGGATTACCGCCCTAGTGGATGACTTGATGCTTTAGTTTTTGTATCTTTCAATACATGTAATTTTCAGTTTATATAATACAAATTCAAACCACCTTCATGGTTGGTTCTTGTTTATACACACTCTTACTTTATATTTTATATATTGCCTTTGCCTTTTACATTATTTTTAATTCTTGCGATTTTATTTAGTTTTTATACAGTCTTCATACATTCTTTGTTTTTATAGATCTGTTAATCTCTTATACTTCATTATTCTCTCATATAGTACTCCGATCCTAACCATATATATATATATATATTAGATGAATGAGTATAAAATCATTTTCGAATCTTCTTTTCAAAACTATAGCCATCTTTTCAAATTTTTCTTAAAGAAAACCTAGAAATATACTAAAATTGTCATGTAGTATTCTCATTTGAGTCACCTAGCTCACTTCTATAGTAGGTAAGGTAAACTAGTCCAATTAATTGCTCTGTCATTCTGTGAGAGAGCACTGACCTATGAAGCTAGCTAGCTGTAAAAATACTCCCATGGAGAATAGGGGGTGGAAGAACTACTGTCTGGTGGGGGAATTACCCTCAGTCAAATGATTAGAATATGTTTGGAAGAATTCAAAAGGAAATTGTTACCACTTTTAGATACGAGGATGTTGGAATGTGAGTGCACGGGGTCTTCCCGTCTAGCCGTTGGTACTCCGCATCTTCACGGAGAATTCAATTTCACCGGGTCCATGTCGGAGACCGTGGGGCAAGGGCTTACCACTTTTAAACTAGATGCCCTTATTATTGCAATCCTTAAGAGTCCAACTAGCTCCCTGGGAACAATGACAAAAAAGATATCTCGGTAACGAAAACTATAGGGGGTTGTATCGGCGAGATCCAATAGTGAACAATTGCTAAAATGAAAAACTGCCTAGAAGGGTCGCAGTGACTAGGCCCGGGCAATTGTTTACCAAAAACACAAGTCTCCGCAAAGTTGTAAGACCACGTATGGGGGCTAACTAACCCTCTTCTTGTTCCTAGCCATCTGTTATGAATCTAGGAAGCCTGAAATCCTCAATATGAGGGATCCCTCAAAATAGAGAAGGGCAGGTAGGGCTTCCGCAAGAACCTCCCCCCTCTTCCCGATCAAGATGGGAAGGAGCCCCATCAAGAGAAAGGTAGTGTAACTAATTCGATATTCTTTATCTATTGATAGGGATCCCCATTCATTCCTAGATTCCCATCACTAAAAATTGATTGTCCTTTCTCCATTCTACCTCATTCTTTGCTTTGTTTCAATAGAGTCTAAGGCAAAGCAAAATTCAATAGCGACATTGTGGGGCAAATGAATTCTTAAAGAAAGTGATATTATGCCTCAAAATCAACTTGATTGTTCTATTGATTCAAAGCTATAGTTTTCCAATAGAAAATTCATAGATTCTTGCTAAACAAAGGTAAAGGAAATAAAAGGAAGGAAACCGATAGAAAGAAAAGAAGGGAATCGTAGACTTGCTCGAGTACTGTATGTTCGAGACCTTGGCCGTGGACTTGGCAAAGATGCCGGAGATCGTTGGGGACCTCATCATGCTCACCAAGGTTAAGGACTACTACAGGAGGACCGGGAAGGCCTAGAAGCAGGGTTACCTCCTCCATGGCCCCCCTGGGACAGGCAAGTGGACAATGGTCGCTGCGATGGCCAATTTCCTGGTCTTCGACGTGTACGGTCTCTAGCTCACAATGGTGAAGGCCAATGCGGAGCTGAGGAGGCTGCTAATAAACATGGCACACAATTCATCGTTGTGGTCGAGGACACTGGCTGCTCACTCGACCTCATGGGGCAGCGAAGGGCGAAAAGCAAAGATGAAGCCAACGAGGAGAAATCATAGCCTCAGGGCTCTTGAACCTGATTGATGGCCTATGGGGGCAGGCAATGAGGGAGAGGATGGGGTTCACCATCAACTTCGCGGACAAGCTTGACCCCGCACTGATCAAGAGAGGGAGAATAGACAAGGGCATTGAGACATCGCATTGCAGGTTTGAGGCCTGCAAGGTTCACGCCAGGAACTACCGGGACCTCCGTGATAACAGGCTCTTTGCAGACATCAAGGGCTAGTTGGAGGAGATCGACATGACTCCTGCCCACGTCGCCGAGAACTTGATGCCCAAGTCGTCATTCGCGGATAATGCCGAGGCCTGCCTAGAGGGTCTGGCCGGAAAGGGCATGGGGAAAAGACGTCCCAAAGATCTAATTAATTTTTCTGCTTGAGAAGGATCTACAAAGAAATCGTCCAAATTTATTTGTGATTTCTATAGACTAAATATGTTATAGGATGTGCATTATAGAAATAGGAGCCTCCTGCAATTTTAGTTTGTACTTGATTTTCTTTGCACTTAACATTTTCCCTTTCCCTTTTTTTTTTTTTTTTTGTATTTGTATTTGTTCTTTGGGTTTTTAATGAATAAGTGCGCCCGGGGAACTAATTAAGCTATAACTAGAAAAGGAAGAAACACTTTTCCAGACCACATGAGCAATTGAAAGAGTGCAGGTGCAAGAAGGCTACTTATTTTAACAAACAATTTAGAATTTTCCGAACATATATTAATATGGTCCTTATAACTTAAAGGGCTCTTAGAGCACTCTTCAACATTAATCTTTAATGATGAGCCTTTAATTTTTTAATTTTTAATTTTTACTTTTGTCGTTCTTATTTTTGGCTGATTTCAATCTCAAATGTCCAAAAAATCTCGTTAAAAGAAGAAACAGTTTGATGTTTTGCATTTGTTTCGTTAAATTCGTGCGCTCACCGACTCCAAAGGAAAACTTGTACTTGGGCCTCGGTTGGGCCTTGAGAGACTATCGCCAAGCATACCTTTGACCATTTAATCTAGATTATTTTTGTCTATGCTTACAATCTCCAAGATTATTCGATGGGGAAAAGTATTCGCCGAGGGGAAGACTAAATAACATAATATTCATCTATAAACCGAAAGTTATTTGATTTAGCCACCATATGGTTGTTTGGGCCAAATTTCACATATTCAACTAGTTTTCTCCGAACGTTTTTAAGAGAGCATTCTCTCATATCGGTCTGGTACATTCAAAATTTTACTTCTAATGTGCTCTCAACAAAATTTGAATTCAAGATCGCAAGAAGATGAGCAAATTCTATTGCTATCTAAGTCATTACCTTATTGGTGTTCACACATTACCTGACTACAAGATGGAAAACAAACATAAATTTGTTTTTTTAATTTCTACATTCAACTCCCACAAATATTTATTGCGAGTGGCCTCGAGCAATGATTTAAATATATAGTCACATATCAGCAACATAGTCCTCAAGAGATCTTCATTTATATGACTTGAATAATTTATTCTTCAAATTTATCTAGCATCACTTGAGTAGTCCATGAAAAAAAAAACACATTCCTCAAAATTAGTACTTAATTCTATCATCAATGCAATGATTTTTGCAATTGATACACTTTGGTTAGAATTTAACAGGTTTTCCGTCGAACTGGTTACCTGGCGAGGAGATGAGAACGTGGCCCATTTTCCATGCTAAATCCACATCATCAATAGTTCGCTGAGAAATCAAACTTATACTAACGAAAGTACATTAATTGAAACATATTGACAATTTAGCGTATCAAGAAATTTAAATTAAACCCACCCACGCATAGCTGTGCTGGTTGAGGCTTAGCCTCTTGACCGCTAGGTCAGGGGTTCAACTCCTAAAGTCCACCACAACTCTCAAAACAGTTCCGTGACTTAAGCAGGGGGCTTCGGCTGGTAAGTTACTGCGCTAGTCTCTCCCAAGGTATAGTCGTTGTTGTGCTCCAATAAGGTGAGCTAAGACGGATCCTCGGCATAAAAAAAAAGAAATTAAAATTAAAATTCAATGGTAAGATTGCGAAGTCTACTTAAGTTGAGTAAACACGGGTGCAACATGTCTCAAGAAGTGTAAGGCATGCATAACTCATGAGATAAGGGCCTTCAAAACCCAATCCCAATCGGTAGAGTACTCAACGAGAAAAAGGAGTTTCTTCTCTGTATGGCCATTAATGAGAGAAGGAGTTGACCCTTCGTTCTTTGACTCATAACATTGACCCTTGAGCTCCTCCATGTCTCTTGGCCAGTCTCACGTGATTCACTACACATTCGAAAAATAGAGACTGCTTGATGTTGGGAAGATTGACCATATCTTTTTTGCCTACAAATTTACATTGATAGAATCAAGACTTATATGATACATGATACGATAAAGTGTGGGTCTTGGGTTGACTCTGTAAAGTGCTAACGCGAAAAAATTAGATTGGGTTCAATGTATGAATAGGAGAATCTAGAGGGGCAGTCTTTGCTGAACTTTCTCTTTAAAAGTTGAATGCTTACTGCAAATTATGTGCTATGATTTAGCTAACCTCGTACAATTGACTTTATTCTAAAAGGTTTATAGAAAAAACAAATCAATACGGCTACTTGTAGTTGCTTTAGTACCATGAGCTCAATAGCATCCCACCAACTAAGGATGGAATCTGATATGAGTTGATCGCATATCGCATCTAATTTATCATGCATGTTGCATGTGAGTATTGTCATTTCATGTCATTTTTTCTTTATGTTTTTCAAATGATTTGTTATGTTTTACATGATTATTATCGGGCAGAAGAATAGCCCAAGTGTCAAAACTTGGTATGGAGGGACACTTAAGTGCTATAACTTCGGAAATGTACACTTAAGTGGCAGTTTCAGAGTAAAGTGGAAAACTTAAGTACCACTCCGGCCAAAATCCGGCCAAAGTGCTGACGCGGCAATTTTCTGGCGAGTTGGATGTAAAATGACATCGTTTTGCTCGCTGACGTGGCGACAAATTACAAAAATGACATCATTTTATGTCGATATGTAAATAATTAATATAAAATTAAATTAAATTAAATTTAAACTTATTTTATTTAAAATATTCTAAAAACTTAAAAAACTTAATATTAAAAAACCTAAAAATTAAAAAAATCTAAAATTAAAAAACCGAAAATTTAAAAGAAAAAAGGGGGCGGGGGGAGTCGAAGGGGCGCCCGAGAGCCGAGCCCTCGCCGCCGCCGCCTCCCCCCGCCGCCGTCGGGAAAGGCCGATGACGGAGGGGGAGGGTCGCCGAGGTCGTCAACCCCGACCGACCCGGCGGCGAGGGCCGCGAGCCCTCGCAATGAGATCCGGACGAGGGCTCGCGGGCCCTTGCCGTCTCCCCGCCATCGCCGGGAAGGGCCGACAACAATTTCCCAGCAACGGCGGGGGAGCATCGGCCGGGGTTGCCGGGCCCTAGCCGGGGGCCGGCAATGCCGGGCCGACCCGGCCGGTAAGGGCCCACAAGCCCTCGCCACCAATCGCCCGAGGGCCGGCAACCCCGACCGACCCTCCCCCTCCGTCGGCGGCCCTTCCCGGCGGCAACGAGGGCTCGGCCCTCGCCCGCCCCCTTCAACTCCCCCTTTTTAAAAAAAAAAAAAAAAATTAGGTTTTTTATTTTTTAGGTTTTTTAATTTTTAGAATATTTTAAATAAAATAATTTTAAATTTAATTTAATTAATTCTTATATTAATTATTTACATATTAGACACAAAACGACGTCGTTTTTACAATTTGTCGCCACGTCAGCGAGCAAAACGACGCCATTTTGCACCCAACTCGCCGGAAAATTGCCACGTCGATAATTTGGCCGGATTTTGGCCAGAGTGGCACTTAAGTATTCCACTTTACTCCGAAACTGGCACTTCAGTGTACATTTCCGAAGTTATAGCACTTAAGTGTCCCTCCGTGCCAAATTTTGACACTCCAAGTGTCCCAAACTCTTATTATCGTATCATGTCAATTTTATCGTTATTTCTAGTATCAGATCTGCTTTGTCATGTTGCGTATGATTATTTCCATGACATGTTATTTAATTATCATGTTTCGCATTCAATTTGTTATGTTTCACTACGTGTGTTTATTGCCAATTTCGTACAACATAATTGAATTTTGCCAATTTCATACGAAATAATTGAATTTTGCATTTTGGTTGACATTTGCATGAACATTTTCACGCACAAAGCGGAGTCACGCCATTATACATGAAAAAACAGCCTCATAAATCAATAGCGCAGTCAACAAGTGTTTTCACGACATTTCCAGATTTCTAAACAAATAATATCGTGCATGCATAGTATACCAGTTTATGAATTTTTAGAACTTAGCCAAAAATAGAATCGTGGTAGCCGTTAGCACCTATATTTTGACTATTTTTTTTTGGTCGAAAGATTTTGACTATTTCATATAATCATTAATTGCATATAAAAAAATTAGGGATTGATCCCTAAACAAAAATACAATTTACATAATTTGCATTCACATTTCGTTTAAGGCCATGCACTATGCATTTGCCAATCACACGACCTCTCTCCATAATGTCATCACGGACAAGCGCGTGCAACATCGGAGCTCATGGGATTGAGGAGATGAGGATCAATCATGAAATTCCAAGTAGGAGAGTGAAAGCTGTTGGATATATTATTAATATAGTCCAAAATAATATGTTCACATACAAGTCCAATAGGTGAAAGCATGGTTATTTTGATTCATATGGGCCGGAGCCTAATAACTTGCATATAAAAAACTCTAGAGTTTCCCTACGCTGGAGGTAACATTGTTAAGCGTTCCAAACTTGACGTCTCTGTAATACTTCAAGCAACTGCTTCTTCTCTCTCAAACCCATAACCTCCAACAATATTGAAATATTATGTTCGTGTGTTGGATTTGAGCGAGGAAAGTGTCTTCTTGAAGATTTCATCAAGACAAACTCACGGGGGTAATTTATTTTTGATTTCAACGGTGATATTGGCCGGAATCTGAGTTTGAAGATTTGGGTGACCGAAATCTTTGATTCAAAAAATCTAAAAATTATAGCCAATTTTAGAGGGTGAAACTACTTGGGCTTTATTCTACTCGTCGATATGAACGTTTTGAATGGTCACTCGCGTCAATCGGAGGTCGGACGGAGAAGTTATGGCACCGAAAGTTTCCATCTGAATTTCTAGCGAATTTCAGGGACGAAATTTCAGCGAATTTCGACGGCGGAAATTTCCAGCAAGTTTCAGCGACAAGGGCAATCCATTTTAAGGTTTTTGGGCACTGCAAATCTGTTTTTGGGATTTGTTTTGGCAAATTCCATCTCTACATAGTGACTTGATCAAGGTTATGGGAGTTATTCGACTTTGTAGCTTCAAGGACTCCAAGGTGCACTCTTTCTAACACTTTGCTCTAATTAAAATGGCAAAGCATAGTGCCTATGATATTATAAAGTTGCAATCATTTGATGTTACTGAATTTCATGGCTGGAAATTACATGTTCAATTTGGCATGAAAGAACGTGACATATTCTATACTATATTAAGTGATTTTGCATCTACCACTGAAGATGTGGATGAATATCAATGGAATAAAGATGATGATTTTTGTAAAGATTACTTGTTGAACTCTCTAAATCATAATCTTGCTATAACTTATAGTGAGTATAAGACAGCGAAAAAGATATAGGATCACTTAAACGCTTAGTTCCAAAAACAAGAGGGGCTCTCTAAAACTCTCTTAGCGGAGAAATTTTTTTACTTTAAATTTACTATGAATTCACGCATCACCTCTCAGTTAGTTGAATTTGACAATATGGAGAACAAGCTAAAAGATAATAATTCTGATATGTCCGATAATCTCTTTGTCGGTCTTGTGTTGAGTAAACTACCAACTAAATGGAGTTATTTCAAGACTTAAATGCACAGACTGAAGGTACAGATGGGACTAGATGGATTAAAGAGGTATATTCACATTGATGATCAAAATATTACTATAAAAAGTTTAGAACAAGTAGGATAACAAAAGTCGGTTGCCAACTTAGTTTCACACTCCAATAAACCTCAGAAAAAGTCCAAGTCACCAAAGGTAAATCATCTTTACAGTTAGAGGCCAAAAAGACTATCTTCAAAAAGAAGAAGAATGGCAAGTGTCATAATTGTGGAAAGTGGGGTCACTGGGCAGCAGAGTGTAAGTTGCCGAAGAAGCCAAAAAATGATACACCACAAAATGAGGCCAATATGCTAATTAGAAAATCTAAGCCTCATGCCTTCATTAAAATAATGAAAAATGGAAAGGCCAGCGTCTTTTTTGAGTGGTGGTTGGACAGTGGCACTACTTGTCATGCTACAAATAACAAGAATTTACTCACTGAAATTACAAAAGTGAAAGACATTGTAGAAAATTGCAATGGTGGTGAGGCAAAGGTGACTCATGCTGGAACTTTAAATTACTAGCTCTGAAACATGTTAGAGTAGTACCTTTACTTAAAAAGAATTTGATATCTATGAATTTACTTGATAAAGCTGGTATGTCTTTTTTAATTATAAATGATAGAGTAACTTTATCTGTTAACTCATATTATTTCGGTTATATATTCATGGTTAATGGTATGTATAGGTTGAGTTTAAATACTAATAGCATAAATCATGTGAATTCTACTTTGATTGATCCAAAGTTGCTACACAATAGACTTGGACATGTGAATTACAGGAAAATGCAACATCTAGCTAAAACTCACAACATTCCATTAAATACTTCTATTCAATTTGGTAAGTGTGAAGTGTGTGCACATGCTAAAATCACTAGAAAACCCTTTAAGTTGATTTCTAAAAGCACACAACTTCTTGAGTTAATACATTTTGATATTTGTGACTTTAGAAATTACATTACCAGAGGTGATTGGAAGTATAGACGATTTTTCTAGATATTATCATGTCTATTTGTTGAAATCGAAAGATGAAGCTTTTGAAAAATTTAAGATTTTCAAGTCTAGAGTAGAAAATCAACTCAACTTGAAAATTAAGAAGTTTAGGAGTGATAGAGGAAGATAATATACAATGTCAAGGTTCAAGGAATTTTGTGCTTCAGAAGGTATAATATTTGAAACCCCTGCTCCTTATTCACCCCAATCAAATAGTGTTGCCGAGCATAAGAATAGAACGTTAACTGAAATGTTAAATTCTATATTACTTACAGCCGGCAATGACTTCCTCCTACTAGGGAGAAGCAGTTCTAACTGCTAATCACATCTTGAACAGGTTGCCGCACTCTAAGTTGTCTACGACACCTTATGAGATATGTCATAAGCACCCTTGTAGATATGATACTCTTAAGACTTTGGGCCGTATTGCTTATGTAAATATACCATATCCTAAGAAACCTAAGGTGGGATCTAGAACCATTACTTGTGTATATCTAGGTAGTGTAGAAAATAGCGCTGCAAATAAGTTTTTAGATTTATCTATTAACACGGTGATAAAATCTAAAGATGTAGTGTTCTTCGAAAACAAGTTTCTCAAAGATCGAGGCTTGAATGTTTATGGATCTACATATATGATTTTAAAATCTCCTGTAGAATCTGAAGCAAGCCCTTCTGACACTAATTTCATACAGTTGGCTATTGAACCAATTCCAGTTAAAGTATCTACAAGAGAGAGAATTCCTAAAATTTTTTGTGATGACTTTGTTGTTTACCATCTTGAGGATGATCTATTCTCCTATCAGGAAGCAATGAGATCTAGAGAATCCCTACTATGGGTAGAAGCCATAGATGATGAAATGAGCTTTTGTTGGTTTCCAAAATCACACTCCATGACCTCTTTTGTTGACTCCTTTGACATCAACCCCAACGACATGTATTCTAGTTTAGTTTCCATGTCACAAATTGCCTCAGGTTTTCCTAATTTTTCCCAAAAAGTCTCACTTCCCCTCATTAGTGACCATCTGACTTCAACACTTGGAAAATTTCCAAGCTTCCAATTCTACCAAAAAGTAGCACGAGTTGTGAGGGGCTTTTGGGTGCCTTCCCAACCTTCATTTGGGACATACGATCTATAGTTGAAAAGATCTTTGCAATGGATGAATAAAATGGTATGACATAACGTGAAAGCTAATGAATCTTGCAAATCAAATCTAACGCGAGAAGAATAATTCACTAAGGAAATCGAAGAGAAACAATACGAACAATAAAGGTTTGCAGGTCCATTCCAAGTGTCACTACTTATTCCAAAAAGAGAGCCAACCGCCAATAAATCCATAATGAATCTGTAGACTGTAGAGTTTACAATTGTTTGAGTGTTTCTTATCTCTAAACAAAGTTTGTAAGTGTTATATCAGAATCCCTCACATAAAACTCACTCAAAAAACTCGCAAAAAAAAAAAAAAAAAAAAGAAGACACTCTTTTTCTCTTTACTATGTAATTACCGAGTAGAATTTCATCTTACACATATTCAAAATAGGAAACTCTTTTTAGGAAGCTTATTCAAATTAGGAAATCTACTCACAAATTAAAAAACCTACTTGTATTGGCTTTCCTTTAGGAGCTCAATATACAAGTAATGAATGTGCCAACTGGCTACATGAATATTGACAAAAAGAAAAACTGGCTATATGAATAGGAGACATATGTATGAGCCTAAATTTCATCATAGTCCCTCATTTATTTACAAATCCAATCCATGGGTTGCCTTGTTATCGTTTATCTTTTAAGTAAGTCGCAGAAACATGATTTTCATTTTATAATTTGACTCTATTGTGTGGTTACCCTTTCATTTATTTTCGTCCGCTAGTTGGACATTATTCAGGCGGGAACATCGACACCTGGTAAAACATTTGGGAAAATAGGCACGGAACTTTTTAAGAAGGCCCGGAAAAGAGGGGAGGCGTTTTCCACTTCTCAAACCTGATATTTGTCCTTATTTGCATTTGAAAAACGTAACGGGCGTGCTTTTTTGTAAATAAAGGATACTTGAGGGACTCGGGAGTATATATGTTGAAGTTTGTCTTTTTTCCAGGGCCTTTTCTGAAATTTAACTAGATTGAAGTTCTTGTCAAGGGTAATTTAGTCCTAACAAATTTAAGGCTGAAGACGACATCCAAGTTGTATCGTTGGGCAATTGTTATTTATACTTCGCATTTGTACTATTATATACTCCAAAATGCAAAAAATTCGAGTCGTGTGTATATATGTGTGTGTGTATTCATTTCTCCGTGTGTTCTGCCTAGAAAATAAATACGTAAATATTTAAAACTTAAATAATATTATGCCTTTGGCGTGACCTCGAGCTTGTTATTTAAGAAAATTGAGAGAGAAGCTTGTAACAAAGAATTTCTCTTATTAGATGCATGCTCAAATTTTCGTGACTATATACTTAGCAATAAGAATCAAAAGTAAAGATGAGTTGAAAAATTGTGTAACGCATTATGTATGTCATCTTGCATACGTCATCCAATCAAAATAACCTTATATGATTTGGAATAATATCAAACATTACTCTCCATGCGCTTATCTTCTGGAACTTCTCGCAATGCATTAATTTCCATTCTTTATACGTATCGTGTTAAGAATGCAGAAAGTATTTGTTTAGTTCCAATTATGAAAATAATGGAAGTAAACTATCGAGATCGATACACTGCCACTACTTGAGCATATGGTTTGCAAATTACTAGAACTTGTCTAAAATAATAGAAAACTTTAAACAAGACTATTTCCTAAAAGAGAATTTTTACATATCTCAAAGTAAAATTAAATAACCGGTTCGGTCGATTCTACTCAAACTTTAATTTAGGTTTGATAACAATAAGTCCATTGTGTTTCTTTTAGTTTAGTGCCTAAACTATTTCTCTTCTTTGAGCTAGCTTTATATAATGATACTTATTAATATTTTAATTTGAATGGGTAGAGAAAAAATTAGGGAGAGTTCAGACATAGAAATTGCTACATGCTTTTGAGAAGAGGTTGCTGAAAATTTTCTTCCTTTATCTTTTCTTTTGCGTTATTCCCATCATGCCCTTACTCCATGAGCCAATCTAATCCGTACTTTTGATCATACGAGGAATTTGCATGAGGCAAAAATGCAATTTAGAGAAGTTGTGCTCACCACATGTAAACGCAACCAAAGCTCACTTCTCTACTATAAGTACCCAGCCATTTTGCCCACTCGATCTCACTTCACATTAGGCAAAAACCCCTCCTACTCATTTTTCCTCTCCTGCTTGAGTCGATAGTGTCGGAATCATCCATGGCTAGGGATGAGGTCTCGGTGAAGGAGAAGACGAGACTAGATGCTGCAAGGCTTAGAAAACAACGTGCGAGGAGAAGTAGGGATTTCCAAACCCCCATTCCTCAGGACACCGATGTATCTCTTGTCAACCCTTCTTCTGATGCTAGCTCATCTAGTGCCCCACAACCTATCTTGAGCGACAGGTTCTTATTCCTTGCGCACCTCGAACTAGTCCTTGAGATCTGACACTATTTTCTTCGAATTAACCCTATTTCATGTCGATTTTGGCCTTTTGGAATTTGGGTTTAATCGTGCCGGTGAAAAAATTTCTCTAGGATAATAGTTGAAGCCCTTTTATTCCTCGGTGTTGGTGTTGAAGGTATGAGTGCGGATCAAAACCCAGAGAGCTAAAAGCCTAAACGAACATCATGGGAAAAAAAAAAAAAGAAAAAAAGAAAACTTGAAGTAGTAATTTCCTTGGCTTCATTAATTAATAACCATTAGTAATGCTTTTTGACTCTTTCTGCAGAGATGATGCTGAGTTCGATGGCATGGAAGAGGAGGTGTGGAAAATTAGAAGATATAAGTCATCTGATTTTTTTAAAGAAATTTTAATTTAATGATCTATGTTTGTCGCGCAGGATGAGCAAGACAAGCTCACGAGGATGTGTACTCTGAAGGCATTAATTGCAGCGCTTGAATGGTAATCGTCTAGATAATTTGTTCAACATCCCATCACTTTTTCCATATTTACTGAACAACTATAATTTATTTATGGTGTAAAATGCATCTCAAGAGGATCTGATCTTGGCTTATCTTTTTTCCTTTTGTGCATGTGACTCTATTCGTATAAAAATGGCACCGCATTGAACATCAGGTTTGAGGTAAAAGACTGGCTATATTAGGCTTTCCAAATGCAAGAGGAAAAATAGATGTCATGCAAATTCTCGTTTGAAATTTTGATTGGTGTTTTTCGATTACAGAAATTTCAGAAGGAGATTGAGAGAATAAGGCGCAAACTGCAGGCTATGCAAACCGATCCGAGGTCTTTTTTTTTTTTTTTTTTTTTTTACTGCTTAAATAAAAATAGCTATTTGAATATTTATCCTGTATTTTAATAATATTTAGCTTCGCCTTCTTAAAGCGCACATACGGTACCTGTAAACAAGATTATAATGTGTTTCGCTTTTTGGAACAGTTGGAAGCCTCGAAGGGGTGCTTGAGATGGATCATTGGGAGAAGAGAGGAGGCTAAATCGAGTCAATTATCAACTCAAAGTTGTTTGTGTTTATGATTTGTATTCGTGAGATAGTAAAAGTATGGTCGAGTCTTGTGTCGGTTTGTATTTGGTGAAGTTTATGTATTTGTTATAGCACAATATATATGTGCGTGCAAGTGGCAGCTAGCTTTAACTATGGCTGTTTCCTAGCATGAGGTCTTCCTAGGATCTTTAATGTGTGGTGGTCTTCTCTTTTAAAGAGTCCTCCTCTCTCTCTCTCTCTCTCTCTCTCTCTCTCTCTCTCTCTCTCTCTCTCTCTCTCTCTCTCTCTCTCATATATTGCACTTGACAGCAAATTACTTTGAAAACTTATTTTTTGGGGGGTTTTTGAGCTTAAAAAGTAACTACATCTTGAATTTCACTGTCAATTTTTATTCTATGATCCACCGTGGAGTGTAACGAGTCTAGGACTAAAAAATGATAGTTAATGCTCATCTTACAAACAACCAAAGAACAAGAAAATTATCAAAGAAAAAAAAAGTGCTAGACTTATTATATTTGTATTAATTCAATCTCAAACTTTTTAATTATGTCAATTGAGTTATAAACATTTTCACATTTTACTAGTTAAGTCCATTCGGCCAATTTTGGTTAGGAATCACTAACATGGACATTAGTCATTTTACGTGACACGATCAATGCTAATATGGATATTTTTAATAAGATTTTAATATTCTTTTTCTTTTTTTCTTTTACTATTATTATTGTTTCTTTTTAACTTTCATCGACACTAAGCAAGGGGGCCAGGACACCTTGATTGTGGCAAGTGATAACCTAGGCCAAGGTTGAGACACCTGCACCCAATGTCGGCGAGGGCATCCCGACCTTGGCCAGCAAGCAAGGTTACTCACCCTTAATTCAATAAAAAGAAAAGTAAAGAAAAAGAAAAGAAAAAAATAAATAATATATGTATTATTTAAAAATGTCAATATCATTACCCACTACGCCACATGAAATGCTTGACGTTTATGTAAATAATTTCCAGACAAAATTAACCGGATAGACTAAATTGAGAAAATATAAAAATATTGATGATTCAATTAACACAACTAAAATATTTATAATTGAATTGACTCAAGTGCAATTGATTTAGGATCTTTTTGGTAATTCTCTTTCAAAAGAACAATATCGAAGGTAGACTACTCGCTCATTGGAAAGTACGACTCAAAATTTTAAGTTGCTAGACATAATGAAAGTTCACATGCGAAATGATCGATTAAACGAGCATGCAAATTTCCTGCCGCACCTTATAATTTTCCTCAATGGAATCTCATATTTGCTGTGCTCCACAAACTACCATGTGTTTGTAAATTAGTCTTAGGATTATGCTCTCTTGACCTTGCTTTTGCCTCTTTCATTCCCTATATAATTGGCTACTACCACTGTGTATGTAGACACCTTAGTAGCATTTGAAAAATCTGTTTGTGCTTTTAAAGTACAATAAAAGTTAACTTCTTTGCTATAGTTCGAACTTTGTGAAAGAAAAAATTCACATGTAAATCGACGTGTCGACTTACGTATATTGTGAAAACTTTAAGGGTTGGGCTAGGGAAAAAGTTAAAATTTGACCATCGCAAGATCTAAATTTAGGGAAAATTAACAACCTAATTGGCTACTAACAATGAAATTTACACACTACCATCACATGCAGTCAGAGCCCAAAAAAAATTGCAGATCGTATACAAGACAAGAGTCACTATCTGCAAGGACTAAGAATGTCAACTTCTGTTATACGAAAAGGTAAAAAAGGGAATGTCAACTCTTAAGGAAACAAGATGCATCCATGAAGAACTTATATATCTTGCAGCAATCCATTCTTTCAATAAAAAGTATGCATATCGTACACAGGAGTCAACCCAATCTTCAGTACTGAGTGTTATCGAATACCCAAGGTTCATGCAGAAAAAGCTCCCGCCCGTTCATTTGCACAGTTCCTGTAGCTATATCCTCAGAACGCTTTCTCGCAGATTCAGCTTTCCTTGCCGACGCTTCAGCATCCTACATTGAGAGGAATGACTTTGAGCCTTTGAATTTCGTGGTGCAACGGAACAGTTTAATTAATGTTGGTTTACATTATTAGTCTGTGTAACACGTCCAAATTAGGGGGCAAACTTTGGTTTTCATATATGTAGGAATAACTTAATCAGTTACATTCAAGGAAGGATTGATTGCCCAGCATACTGCAATCCACCAACAAGTCCTAATGAAGGAGAACAAGAGAAACAAAGAAAAGGAGATTTTCAACCTCCGACTGGATTACAACGACAGAAGCATCAATTTCATCAAAATAGATATTGGCAAATTGTTAACACTTACGAGGAATATACAATGTGAAATAACAACTAAAAAGTTAGCAAAACAAGAAATGGTGAAGATGGAAGAGGCTAGAACATAACAGCATTGCCAACGTTAAAAACAAGAAATTCAACAACCCAACTCCAGCAGCCACTAACTTTGTTAATTGAACTGCTGGAGCTGCATGTCAATTTTCATGATTAAAACAGCATTTGTTTGCTGTTACTTCACAACATAGCACGACATATTGGACCAGATAATGGCAGTACAAAAGTACCAAGTGACAGTGCAAAGGAACTTCTTATTGGATAAAACAATTCTCAGACAGTAACCTGATCCTCAACAAAATCAGTCCCCATATTTACTACATCCTCGATGATTAAAGGATAAGAGAACAAAACCAACAGATACTTCTCTCAAAAAAATCAGTCCCCATATTAACTACAACCTTGATGATTAAAAGATAAGAGAACAAAATCAACAGAGACTTCTCTCACTCGAGATATACGATGCACTACATGCTATATGGTAGTTTCTAAAGCTAATGACAAAGTAGACAACAAAGCCCAAAACACATGCATACAGAGGGAACTGGAGATAGTCACATGTATGCGTAAGCAAATCACAGTGTGTTCCAACCAGGGACAGATCTAAATTCTTTTTCCTTGCACGGGAAAAACCTAATTACAAAGCAATCAAGAACATTAGTTTCGTAGCTAATATAATACTTGCATGTTTATAAAGTCAGATATAAATGGTATTATGCAGGTTTTGAATATTTTAGAAATAACAGTTCCACAATATAAAAAGTTCATTATGCTTTATTAACTTGTGGGGGCAAATTCCAAAGAAAACCTTTGGCATGGACTTAGCTACATATTTTTTGAGATATTTGAAGGGCACACAGCTTTTCTTCTTGGCCAAGATAATGGAGCATAAATAAATAAATATGCAAAAACTTCAATTAATTGAACATATAAGAAAGGTGAACAAAGACAGTAGCTCCAACAAACCAATACATTAATCCGCCTTTGGTTCCAACATCAATTTTGTTGAACACTTACATTTTCAGATGTAACATGCAAACTATTATGTTGTCCCAATTTGCTACTCCAATTTCTAGGAGATAGAACGGCTGATGGATTCACTATACATAATAAGAAAACAAATAGATGGAGTTCTCACAGCAAAATAATGCTATTTATGAGAGCTTTCTTACATGGAAGTTTAAGTCCCCTTGATTACCATGTGCTGCTGCAATGGAGGCTGCAGCACACAGGTGATTTTGCCCATGCATATCGGTCGTCTGAAACCCCGATAATTTCCACTACCCTTCCTTCCTAATGCATGCTTAAACTTTTTAAAACTTTTCCTGAACACACACACACACAAAAGCAGAACAAAATCTCATATCCAAGGCATTGACTTATGCCGATCACTGAAATCTGAACGTTAGGTAAATATGGACACAGGAAGCAAAGAGATCTGTCACCCTCAAAGAATAAACACTGCTGTCTCCCAATTCAAGTCCGTCCAGCAACCTTAAACACTCACCAACCAACTTATAATCTAGGACCAGAGAAAAGTTATATTTCCCATTTAGACTTATGCTTGTAGTGCAACTGATTACAGGATTAAGTACCGATAGACTCTCCACATGATTCAGCCAATTCTCCAACCACAAAGCTAAAATATAGAGAACAAAACCCTGAATGAATTTCTAACTTATAAACCCGATTTTCCTAATACCCTAATTATAACTTTCAGCATGATAGTCTCTACAAACCAGTTATTACCTTCGTCAGAAGGATCCTTTCCCTTGACATTGTTTGTATGGCGATATCATGTGAAGTTGTTAAGGTTATAGCATTTTTAATTAAAGTTCAAATTTACATTAGCTAATATTAAAACTACATGCAATTGCCAAAAAGGACCATTTTGTTGATGAGTTCTTATTACAGGACTGCAATTAGGTTTAGGATGCTCCAAGCAAGAATTAGCAGGTATTTGAAAACATGTTGGTCCTGGCCCTTGATTCACTGTATGTGAAAGCTCATTGCTTTGTAGTCACATCATTAGGTAATTTATTGACTCTGTCATTGACAATTGTTGCTGCTTTATGATGGAATTATCTGCCAGAGATGGGTTTTCTCGTTCATATGGATATCAAGATTGCAAGGAGTCTATATCATCAATATTCTCGTTCTAGAGGAGGAGAATGCATCTAAGATTTTTGACAGTTGATTTTTAGTACTAGCGTTTCCAAGCCAGTAGTGTTGTTGGTTTTATCGGATGTTAGGACTCTAACTGCAGCATGAAAATATCCCATATATATTTTATCAAAATAATTTACTATTGCATTGATGGCTTTTTTGGTTTTCTGGGTCCATTTGTAGCTGCAAGAATTATTGTTTCTTAATGTGCTTGAAGGAAGCTGATCGACAAGTCTATGAAATACCACACAAACTTCAAGGAATACTAGTAAAGTTTGGCCCAGGAAAAACTGAGAAAATACCTAAGTATTACTCATTTTTCTTATAACAAATTAGCTTCCTTCAAGCACATTAATAAACATATATCTTGCAGCTACAAATGGACCCAAAAAAAGGCCAACCAGCAATAGTAAAATATATTGTAAATATATCTGTAAAATTCTCAGATCCTAACGACCGAAAAAAACAAGAATAGTAGTAGCTTGGAAATGCTAATACTAATTCTCACGCTCACATAATCAACCGTCAAAAATCTTAAATGCATTCTCTTTCTCTAGGATGAGAATCTTGAACCAAAAAACCAAATCTTCGACATAAAATTCCATCATAAAACAGCAATAACTGTAAATGACACAATCAATTACTCCCCTAAAATACATGAGTACAGAACAGCGGGCTTTCAAACACGACGAGTCAAACATGATTTCCAACACCTAGGAGCATCCGAAACCTAATTGCAGCTCCGTCATAAGAACTCGCCAGCAAAACGTGTTCTTTCCTTTCTGCAATGTAAAAATTCGAACTTGGACGAAAATTGCCAAAACCCATATCAAAACTACACAACTCGGGGAACCCATCAGACCACTAAAAGATAACGACTTCACCTCCTTCGTTAAATTTCAATGTATAATTTTTAGGGGGTGGCGAATGCAGCGAGAACGTTCTTGATCAGCTCCGGCAAGGATTCATCGACAAAAGATGAGCAAGAGAGGAAGACACAACACGCGCGGAGGGGAACGAACCTTCCGGCGCTTCCAGGACAGGAATTGGGCCGCCGAAATCGGGTTCGGCTTCGTCTCCCTCTTCTCTTCTTCGCCTTCTTCTGCCCCCATCTCTCTCTCTCTCTCTCCTCTGTGTGACAAGATTCTTGAGTGCAGGGCTGATCTTGGAGAGTAGGCGAGCTTTAAAAACGAACTAAAGATAAAGATTCAAGGCCCAGTGGGCCGACCGTTTGGAGCTTGGGCTGGATTACCCAAAAACCTGCCTCTCTTGACTTGTCATGGACATTCCACGAATAATTTGAAAAACGTTTTTAATTAAAATTATCGCTTATGTCCTTTATAAAAATGAGTGATGAGCAATGTTTTTAATATTTACGATAAAAAAAGGAAAATATTTTTTTCAGTTAATTATTGTGAGAGATATAGGCGATTATCTTTATGAAGATGTTTGTCAAACTTTTCATTTTCTGTAAAACAAGCGAAAACCTAAACATGATTTGAAATCAAAATCGACCTTAAGCCAATCACTAAATACCCCTTGCAAATTAGTCATCGACCCATTCGGATTTTCCATGAGATTTGGAAGAGAGAAAACGATATGGTAGCAACTGTCACCGACCTGATAATTACAGTTCACCTTGATAGCGTTGCCTAATTTTTCTTAGGAAAGGGTAAATATCCTTTTGCCACACGTACCCTCATTATCTGGGTAGTTGAAACCAATAATAGATGCATATATTAATTTAGAATAATATTAGCACGTATGTTATGACGTGAGATCGTGCCAATCCATTGATTTGTATTTCGTGTGCTGCAATTGCAATTGCGGGTCAAAGTTCAATAGCTGGTCAAAGTTTTCTATTAAAAAAGTTAATTGTGGACTTCTGAAATAATTGGTCCATCTAATTTAAGTTTCCACGAACCTAACCATGTGAAATCGTTTGAATTAGATCGCACGTAAGAGGAGAATCTGCTCTGTGAATGAGAAGTATGTCCAAATAAAAAAATAAAGAACGATTACGATTGCGTTGAAGTAGCTTGTAATTTGGGCGGACGTTGCTCATTTTTCCACGCTGAAGAAATTTACAACATCAGTTTGAAAAATTGGAGCGATGCCGTCTTCTTGAGTAGTCTACGATTTCAGCTTCAATGATACATAATAACACGATTTACTTAATCTGTCATATGTCTTCAACGACGATTTTTTTTTTTTTTTTTTTTTTTTGGGGGGGAGGGGGTTGTTGCATTTGATCTGTATTTTTGAAAAATTGCATCAATAAGAGAACCAATTACGTTTTGATTAGGAGTGGGCGTGAGAACCGAATCAAATTGGCTGGTTTTGGGTGGTCCCAATTACTAAAATTTAGAACTAGTGATAATTAGTTTGGTTCCGCATTCCAAGTGTGAATCGAATCACGGGAATCACTTTGACCAAACTAATACCCTTTTTCATGATTGCCAAAAGAGAAGAGAACAAAATAGATGGTCATGGACACAAGGCAAGAGTGGTCCATTCCCCGCAAGAGTTCAAAAACAATATTCTTTTCAATCTCTTGTCTAGTTCTTGTATTCCATTCCAGTCAATAAATAGGAGGAAAAAGAAATGAAAAAATCACATCAGTTGCTCGATTCACTCAAAAACCTAACTAGACTAGATCTGGTCTAGTACAATTCTACAAATTGGGGACTAATCCTTTTGGTCTAGTTCTCGATTTTAGTGTGAAAACAAGGCTACCTTGAAACCAAATTCTAAAGTGTATCCGGGTTTGTCCGATCCGATGGACATTCCCAAACATCGGATAGGATAACAAATTATCCTATCCAAACTCAAACCCGGACTACCAAATGCAATCAAATAGTTATTGCATCAGTAAGTATGCATTTAAATGGTCCCAAAAAGCCACAAATGAATCAAATTTTAGTTTAGCCAACTAAATTTCCATCTCTCTCAACCTTTTTTTCGCTGTGGCTCTTTAAATGTCAATATTCACATATTTCAAATTATCTTTAATTCTTAGGATGGAGAATAACATTCATTTGATATTTCAAAGTAAATTGTTGTCAATCTTGCAAAGGCTCAGTGTACATGGTCCTTAAGTGCGGGGACCGGAGCATCCACTTTCGCTCGTGCTTTTATTTATTTCGAGCATGAATAGAAAGCATGAAAATGTAGCATCTTAGGAATTTTTAATTTTCTGTATATTACTTTAGAATGTCACAATTCGCATGAATTGTCAATACTAAAAGAAATTCCTGTACATCATTCGAGAGGTTCAAATTTTGTGGAAAATTCACGCCGTGACGAAAGATGCATGCTTTTGCCCCTATTTGCAAAAGTGACCATAAGAGTTCTCGTCCACAACAAAATGTCCGATTTAAATTATATCCACTTGATAGGAGAATATTCGCCTATAGCATCAATAAAGCGCATCATCGGTTCGCATTCGCCCCCAATAACATCATCGATAAGACATAGAAATATAGCAACTTACGATTTATTGGTCGTTCCCATAACATGCATGAATAATGTTTTGAAGAAAGAAATATTTTTTACTGATCGAGCATGGTTAAAAACCAGATCGCCTGATTTTAAATTGAGTGAAAAAAATAAAATTAATTTTAAAAAGGAGAAAGTAACGAGGCAAGTGCCACGTGTCGCGACGGCGGCGAGCGATCACGAATCTCCCGATCGATCCGCCCCGCGACCCGAGGGAGGGGGGGGGGCAACTGAACCGGGCCGTCAAGACGTCCGGATCCAAAGTCCAAAGCCCGCCGCACGTGCGGGCCCCGCCATCGAGTCGAGATCGAGCGGAAGTCAAAGTCCACGCCTCCGACTTCTCCGCCGCCACGTGGGCCGTGGCAATTCCGGGAAAACACCGCCGCCCCCCCGGCGCGGAGGGAAACCTGGGCGACCGGCAGCAGCGAAAGGACGACGCGCATCTCTCGGTCGAAAACGACCCCTCGGCGTTCTCGATCGAGGGTCGTCGAGCGTGCATTATCACGACCTCGATATATAAGACAAGCCCCCTCGATTCTTGCTTCTTTTCTCCTCTTCCCGTCTGCTCAACCCGGTTGCCGAGAGCCTCGTCCAGCGCCTAGTTTCTCGGCAACCGCAGAAACGGAAGAGGAAAGAAATCGAGAAGATTGTCTTCCCATTTTGGGGGTTGTATCTGGCAAAGCCAGCTTGCGCTCGTTCGAGTGTGTTCTGTGCGGTTCAGTGAACAAGCCCACTTTCTCGTTCTGGTCAATCTGTCCAGCGAGGTTGGCTGAGGCTAATTCAGGATCCGTGAGGGGGTTCGGTGAACGTGGACGTCGAGGCTCTTCCGTGAACCTTCCTCGTGTTTGTGGACAAGTTCATCGCGCGCGATGAATCCTCGTCGATATCGGGGCGCGGTGAAGTGCGGTTGGGGGAGATCCTGACGAAAGAACGGTAATAAATGGTGGTGGGTTCGTGCTTTTTTTATTCTCATTTTTCTTCCTCAGCAATTATGTGCACGGAGCCTTTTGACAAGTCTTTGTGTTTGTCTATTGTTTCTTTTCGAGAAGTCTTACGTCGGAGTCCTACAGTGCCGGAGATTCTGATCTGATCGTCAAGAATAGGGTTTGGAGAAGGAGAGGGCTCTCGATGCGTGCGTAGGGTCTGAGCGGAAGTCTCTTTCTTTCTTTGCCACCCACTATCGACGGTGGTCGTGAGAAGCTTACGAAGGAGGTAAGGATTACTTTATTCCCCTCGCACAAGCGCATGCGCTTTCGTTCAGAAGATGATCACTTTGTTTTTATGTTTTATTTTAAGCCTCTGGAGAAGCAAGAGGACACGAGAACATGTCGCTGTTTTAGATCCGATAGGGTTTTTAGGTTTGCCCGTTCTTGTGAAAAAAAAAAAGAGGGCGTTTTTCGGAGATAGAAAGATATTGACCAGATTCATTTCTTGACTGATGTGACGATCGGGTACACGTCATTTTCCGGCGGATCGTACTATGGTCGTCTTACTTTACTGTATTTATATTTTTAATTGGGATGATCCTAACACATATGATAATAGTGATCGAGTGAAAAAGGTTTTCTCACACCAGACGGGCCCGAGAAAAATAAAGGGTTTCTTTGTTTGGGCCGAAAAGGATGACATACAGGTTCAATTCAAAGGTTCAACTCTGGGAAAAAAACTTGTTCTTGGTTCTGATTAAAGAGTTCTTTCGGTTCCATGGATCCAAGTACATGAGGAGGCATGAGTTTTGAACCTATGTTTTTAATTCAGCACGCTCTTTCCAACTGGCTGGTGGTGTTGAAGAGGGAACAAAGTTGAGTTCGATTTTTCGAACTTCTACAGTGGCCGCCTCTTATGCCTTTTGAGTCAACACCTTCTGAAAGGACACTTTATGCTATCTCGAGAAGCCACAGGAACCATAATGGGAAGATCATCTGCCTACCATCAATTTCAGGGGCGTAGAATAATCCATGCCTGAAAAATCAATATAGCAGAAAACTTTAACTTCCACTCTATGTATTCTATGAATGTGACAGCAAATAGATTTAGGTTCATAATATCAGACGGGCGGTGGATAATTCCTCTCTCTCTCTCTCTCTCTCTCTCTCTCTCTCTCTCTCTCTCTCTCTCGTAGGAAAGTTTGACCTGGTTCCTTATAACTTATTTAAGCGGGAATTTGCTTCCCAGGCTTCTCACACATCAATATGGGCTTTCACATTCAGATCACCATCTTCTTAGACTTTGGCCGTAGTTCTTCATATTAGCTTCTGGGTGCTTCACTTGGTTGAGCTTTTGAACTTTAGAGCTTCCACCTCCTTCTTCTTCAATCTAACCAACTATCCTCTTTTGTGAGTCTGAATTTTACTCTTCTCACTTATAACAGTAACGTAGACATGAACTGCTAGTGTTGCTTGATCAAGGAAAAGTGCTGAGACAACAAAGTTAGGATCGTTTTCATATAGTTTTGGAGTTTTTGTTCATTAGCTTTTCTATTTGAAAGAGTGATTCAGCATTCAACTTCTTACGAGAATCTCTATCTGTTTTTTTTAATGTCCTGAACGCAGTCGAATTCATCTCCCATGGCTTCCGTTGGTCCTTTGGACGATGGGAAGAATGAAGTGAATGAAATCAATACTAAAAGACAGTCATCGGTGAGCCAATGCTCGCAAAATGAGCATCACTTTCACAAAGTGGGAGTCCCTCCCCGGCAGAAACTCTTTAAAGAATTTGCATCCACTCTCAAAGAAACGTTCTTTGCTGATGACCCTCTACGACCTTTCAAGGACCAGCCTCAGTCTCGGAAGTTGGTTCTAGGAATTCAGGCCATCTTTCCTATTCTTGAGTGGGGAAGAAGTTACGATCTTAAAAAGTTCAAAGGAGATGTTATCGCCGGACTCACCATTGCGAGTCTATGCATTCCGCAGGTAGATAAAATTTTTAAGTCTGTTTATATATCGGAAAAGTTAAATAGAACATCATTAATGCTTCACTCAATGGAAAAACAGGACATTGGGTATGCAAAGCTTGCGAATTTGGATCCGCAGTATGGACTTTGTAAGTGAACACTTACCTATAGGCTATAGACTCTAAACTGCTTGATGCTCTCAAGCTGATCCTTTCCTCCAACATTCTTGAGCTGCCAAAAGTGATATCTAGATGTCTTGCATGTTTTCAGATAGCAGTTTTGTTCCGCCATTAATATATGCCTTAATGGGTAGTTCAAGAGATATAGCCATTGGACCAGTTGCCGTGGTGTCTCTTTTGTTGGGAACACTGCTCCGGAATGAGATTGATCCGACAAAAAATCCAGTTGAGTATCGCCGACTTGCCTTCACAGCAACTTTTTTCGCGGGGATAACTCAAGTCACCCTTGGTTTCTTCAGGTACGATTATACCTAGCTTCTCGGTTCTCAAATGGAGCTCTGTTTTTCTACGTCTTCTATTTTCTCCTCATGGAAAGGCATCTATGTCATGATGTTGGAAATGTCATGTCCAAGGGCTAAAGGTTTCTTTCTTTAGGTTGGGTTTCTTGATTGATTTCCTATCACATGCTGCCATCGTTGGTTTCATGGCTGGAGCTGCCATTACTATCGCACTCCAGCAGCTTAAAGGTTTTCTTGGCATAAAAAATTTCACGAAAAATACTGATATTATATCAGTTATGCACTCGGTTTGGGGATCAGTCCATCATGGAGTAATTTCTCTCTCTCTCTCTCTCTCTCTTAAAGAATTCATTCCTGGGTTAGATCACTAAAAGGTAAGCTGTTCTGTTTCAGTGGAATTGGCAGACCATAGTGATTGGAGCATCATTTTTGGGTTTTCTTCTCTTTGCCAAGTACATTGTAAGTATATATACGTTCAGTTTCATTCAAGTAATACATATATGTGTTGTTCGACTCTTTTCTTACTTGGGCAATGGTGTGATAAACAGGGAAAGAAGAACAGGAAATTTTTCTGGGTTCCTGCAATTGCTCCTTTGATATCAGTCATTTTGGCTACTTTCTTTGTGTACATAACGCATGCAGAAAAGCATGGTGTTCAAATTGTAAGACTACCCCACTCCTTGACTCTTAGAGCTTAACTAGCTGATGATCTAATTGATGATAATATCATACTGATGTTGATGATTAAGAAGTCAGATTGTAGTAACAGAGTTGCTAACATTTTGAGTGAAATATGCAGGTGAAGAACATAGAGAAGGGAATCAATCCCCCATCTGTGAAAGAAATATATTTCACTGGGGATTATCTTCTGAAAGGCTTCAGGGTTGGTATTGTGGCTGGTATGGTTGCATTAACGGTAAGGGAATCCTCCCTCCTCCTCCTTCTCCTTTTCATATTTATGTAATTTGTAAACGGTCGTTGTGATTCTAAGTTTATAACTAATTATTTGATCTTCTCTATGGCTCTACAAAACAGGAAGCAATTGCAATTGGAAGGACATTTGCAGCCATGAAGGACTATCAACTGGATGGGAACAAAGAGATGGTTGCACTAGGAACAATGAACGTTGTCGGCTCAATGACTTCTTGCTACGTTGCAACTGGTAAGAAATTATATGTCCAACATAGATTTAATACCATCACCCATCACATTTTTCAGTAAGTTGGAAAGATTATCATTCTCCTTGATACTAAAAGTGAGTACAAAATTTGTTGCAGGTTCATTCTCCCGCTCGGCAGTGAACTACATGGCAGGGTGCCAAACTGCAGTCTCCAACATCATCATGTCCTTTGTTGTGTTCCTAACATTGTTATTCATCACCCCTCTCTTTAAGTACACGCCAAATGCAATTCTCTCGGCCATCATTATTTCAGCTGTCATTGGCCTAATTGACTACGACGCAGCGATTCTCATTTGGAAGATTGACAAGCTCGACTTTGTGGCTTGTCTTGGGGCATTCCTAGGAGTAGTTTTCATTTCTGTTGAGATAGGTCTCCTAATTGCGGTAAGAAGCAGGAGTTTGGTTTCCTTTTAGATGCTAAATTGTGGCCAATGTGTTCTTTGAACTCTATGCATTATCCCTTCATTATTTGGCCACAGGTTGCGATTTCCTTTGCTAAAATCCTTTTACAAGTTACGAGACCAAGAACAGCAATCCTAGGAAAGATACCTCAAACGGCAGTATACAGAAACATCCAACAGTACCCAGATGCAATGAAGGTTCCTGGCATTTTGATTGTCAGGGTTGATTCTGCTATATACTTCTCCAACTCTAATTACATCAAAGAGAGGTAACTGCACCATCTTGCTTTTCTTTATCTTCCTGTTAACCCATCTCTTTTTTTTTCCTTTCCTTTCTTTTAGTTTCTACTTGCGTAAAGGCAAAAAGGTGGGCTTAAGAACACGAGACAGATGTCATCGTGAATTTTTTCTTCCAACCTATTTCACTCTTCGTTCTGTGAAAATAACCTTATCATTACTTTACTTGGACATGACCCGCAGGAAATTGAATGTAAGGGAAGAAACTTGTCCATATGTCCTGGAAGTAATAGAAGTTAAAAATTCCTATCTTTGGCATCCTAAGAACGAAATATAAAAGATGGACAAGTCGATGGATATAATATACAGCTCGACATGCCGGGAGTAGAAGATCCTAAACTTTTAGATTTTGCCAAGATGGAGCTCTTGACTGGAATTGATTAATAGCGACTTGACAAATATCATATGAGGGAAACAGAATGTTTGTCCTAGCACAACGTTCATAAATTCTTGTTAAGCTTAAATAGTTTTCCAGGATACTGAGGTGGTTGAGAGATGAGGAGGAACAATTAAAAGCGGCTTATCTACCACAAATAAAGTTCTTGCTAGCCGAAATGTCACGTAAGTGCTCCAGTTCAATTTCTCAATATCCCTTACTCTAGTGAAAGAATCGCATCGCATCGCATCTTGCCATGTCCATGTGCATCGATTTTAATATGTTTTTCTTCCCTAAACCCCAGCCGTAACCGACATCGACACCAGTGGCATCCATGCCTTGGAAGAGCTGTATAAGAGTCTTAAAAAGAGAGATATTCAGGTGAACATTTCGGACTTCCAGTACTCATTTCTATATAAAAGATTTCCTTAAAACGAAGTGTTCTGGGAGAGATCAGTAGGCATGAATCCTTACCTGGAACTTCTTTCTGTTTCTGTATTTGCACAGCTTGTCCTGGCGAACCCTGGACCAGTGGTCATCGATAAGCTCCACTCGTCGGGTTTCGCAAACTTAATCGGCGAGGACAGGATATTCCTCAACGTTGCGGAGGCTGTTTCTTCTTGCTCTCCGAAACTGGTGGAAGAAGCTTGAGGAAATAGTTCTGTCAAGAATGGACAATGAAGAGGATGAGAGGAGAGTTCATTGCCCAGCCTTTGGCTGAGTAGTGGAAATTTGGGTCCTTATCATGTTAGTGGTCAAGTGGATGTCTAGTAGACATCGTCTTCCAAAGATAGGTGCATGAAAAGGGCGCTGATAAGAGATAATGTTCCCACTTTTTGGTGTTATGATATTGTCATATGATATTATCTTTAAGAAAGAAATGCACCATCACCTCTCCGTGCTATCGACCCAGAAAGCAAAAGAAAAGAGAAAGGAAAAGTTAAAAAAGACAAAGGGAAAAAGCTATTAAAAATAAATAAATAAATTATGTCCATTTTTAGATATTTATTTTAAATTTATTATAATATAAAAAATCCCTAATTATGCTCAATACATTTATCCAAAACTTTTACTTGTAGCATAAAAAATTCTAGACTCGTACTTACGTGATACATTGTTCTCTGCTAAAGTTCTGTCAAATGTTTTTTTTGGACAAAACAACGTTATTTTTATTTCACTCGAGTCATGCAAGGCTTACAAGCATCATACTAGAGTTTTTTTAGACAAAATGTTTTTTTAGACAAAACAATGTTATTTTTATTTCACTCAAGTCATACAAGGCTTACAAGCACCATACTAGAGTTTATTTAGACAGATTTAAAGGTTCTCATTGACAATACTTTGATGGAGGATAAATGTATTGGTATTGACAATATTCGGGATTAATATCACATTGAGCTTATTTAGGCAGATTTTAAAAGGTTGTCATTGACAGCACTTTGACGGAGTGCGTTTGTATAAATTTTTAGTTTATTTATTTATTTATTTATTTATTTTGTGCCTTTTGCACATCGGATCCACTGTTGCCTTTCTCTCCTAGTTGGAACCTCAGCCGTTCATTCTGCAGTGTTTGTAATGTTTGTCATGCGTGAAAGACCATATTTAATGATGCTAGTTTCGTGGCAACAAATGACCAAGTCTCCGAGACAGAGATCATATGTGGGAAAATAAAATTATTACATTATTTATTGACAACATAATTACAGAAACTGGAAATAATGACATGGTTCAAGCCATGAAGGAAAGACAACCTGCAAAACGAGCCACCTCCTCTCCCTTAACATTGAAAAACCCAATTTAACCCTACATCCTAGATTTACACCTAGCATACTGGTGGGCACTAGTCCTGGGATCTACATCTCATCCACAATGTGGAGGAGTTATTCATGTAGCTGATAACAATCAAAGATTTCACCGAGTTTGCGCGCCAAACTGAGGCGAAAATTTGGTGATGTGCAGTCATCATGTTCAACTGAGCACCTCGAGAAGTTTTTGAACCAAACTCGCTCGGCTCGATGGCTCCATCTGCATTTAATTGAAAACAAGAATTCGATTGAGCTCTTTGACATGCACATTCGCGCACATTTAACAAAGATACACATACATCTGCAGAAACCAAAGATTAAGCATGATTTGGGCTGTACCTTGTCTAGAAGGGCAAGGAGACCTTGAGGAAGAGCTCGTAAATCTAACTCTGAACTACCAACATCTGTCAATTGCTGCAACACTTTCTGGATCCGCAGTTCTTTTAACTTGTCCTCATAATTTCTCGTATCATCTTTCCATGTGAAGAATAATTCATCATCATTCCATGCATCCTCTCTACCTTTCGCCACCTCAGAATTCAAAAACCAGCTCTTCATGAAGGCATATGCGGATGTCCTTGAGAGCTGATTGCCCCCTGCATCTTCCACAGTTTTGATGAGTGAGGCTTCGGCAATTCTTCGATGCAATCTGCTGTAGAAGTAGGAGCGAGAGGTTTTCCAGTCAACCACTTCTCTGATGACCCCCTTCACAGCCATCCTCAATGAAGTGTCGTGCAGTTCAGCAAATTTAGTGGCCATCTGTGTGTACACGGGCAAGAGGCTCTTCTCTCGGGCTTTAATCTTCTGCTGCAGTGAATCGACCACATCAAGAGCACCAGCCCTTCTAGATTCCTCCAGCTTTGACTTCAGTCCGACCAGCTCTTCATCCAATCTACCCATGCACTCTATAAGGTCCTTGGTCTTAAACTTGATCTCTATCATCCCCTCTGGCTCAAGGATATTCCCTTTGGCCGTCCGCTCGGCATACATTTCAATATGGTCCGGATTAATCTGGCTGTCCACAACCACCCATGCCCCACCACGGAGTTCACCCATCATGGGGATGTAGACAAATACAGGCTGCTTGTATGTTCTAAGGTTCTCGACTATTGTTGACCCGGCTTGCAGGATCCCTTCAAAAAGGTCTCTCTGCCCGCCTGAGAAACCTCTCCAGTTAGCCAGGATAAAAAGAGGAAGTTCTTCTCTGTTGAAATCTAAAATTGCTTGAGCTGTCTTGCTGGCGGAATCCGGGAACCATACTTGTCCAGCCTGTGGGACCACTCTCTCATGGGAATCCAGCTGACCTGGGTCCGCAGGAATGACTTGCATTACAGTTTGAGTCTCGACTGCTACAATTCCCACAGGGATGCCTCCCAGCTTAGCTCGTCCTGTTACCACAGTCCTTGCCCAGCCTTCAAGTGTCTCGATGAAGCTATCCTTGTCGAAAATACCACCAACCCAATTTCCATTACTATCCAAGACACCACGAATGGCAGCACGAGGATCACATGAGTTCTCCACAAAGTACTCAACAGGCCTTTCGGGGGGATCCAAGGGTTTACAGATTGGAAGTGGACCACCAACATAAGGAGGAACAAAACTTAGCCACTTCAAGATGGATGAAACCCCTTCAAGGTCATCTGAAACTGTCAGATGAACCACTCCATTAGTTGCCATAATTTTCGGACCTCCAAGTTGCATGTGGGAACTGTAAACCTCACGGCCAAGAAGTTTGTTAAGGGCAGAGAAACCTGTTAAGATTATTGGTTGATCAAGCCTCTGTATGCAACGCATCCCTAGCCTAGAAAGATAAGCACCTATACCAACAGTTCTGCCAGTCACATAAGTAAGGGTAAAGGTCTCCTTGTACGCCCTAGAATAAGCACCAGCAATGGCCCCACTTCCTGTCAAATTTTCTACTCCTAATCCATCCTCCTTCCCAACAATGGTATCTATGACCCATCTAGTTTCTCCATTAGCCAGCTTCAGCTCATGTGCTATCACAGATGATCCCATCTCAGCATAGTCATCAGGTGTCAAATATAAGTACTGGAAACCACGCTCAGGATTCAATTCATCTGACCAACCAACTCTGAAGCGAGCTTTCACTTCCTCTGCTACTCCCAGACGTGCACCGGAGTTGGCTGCCAAATAAATTAGAGGCAATTTCTTTGCACATGCAAGATCAGTGACTGCATGGAAAAATGCATCTTCTTTTTGGCCAAAAGATCCTGCTTTAAAGGTTACATCGTTTGAGACAACTAGAACTGTTCTCCCAGAAGGGAACTCGGGAGTAGCCATTTCCATGCACCAAGCTACCATCCCAAAATCATTACTCCCAGGCTCGGGGTCTACATGGACTAGAGGGGTTCCCCAGCTGCCACTTCTATCAGAAAATTTGAGCTCGGTTACTTTGAGAAGCATCTTATTCTTGATGTTGTTGTCATTCGGAGAATGGGATGCCCAAGCCATCTCTAGAGCTGTCTGGAACGCCTGCAGAGTAATTTTTGTCAACCAAGTTAACCCAAGCTGCTTCAAGTAAAGCGAAGCTCTGTCATCAACTGGAATCATAGAAAAGTACAAGAATACTCACAAGTGGAAAATCATGGCAATAAGTAGTGTTGCTATTCCTGGCGGAGAGACGTTTTCGCTCAAGAGCTCCCAAGGGCTTGTAGGTTGCACTTACTGGAACTCCATGTAGAGGGGCTCGCACAGAGATTGAATGATAGACCACTTTGTGGGTGCTGGAATCCTCAAGTTCACGGTAAATCTGATGATGCAAAAAAAACAAGTAGTGTCAAAGATCCCATCTCTCAGATTAGGAGCCCAGGTAACAAGGACAAGGTAAATATTATGACAATTTTGAAGTCTATCCTCAGGAAAATAGCCAAATGAACGGACAAGCTGAAAATATGAAAGCACACAAACTCCAAAGCAGGGGACTTTGCTAAATTTCTTTGACCGTATGATCACCATTACCTTGAGTTTACTTTGATTTTTAATATGGAAAGAGATGGAAATGATACGACATAATTGTGGACTACTGCTCAAATTCAGGAAACACTTGCGCAGTCAATATAATTTCTGCACACCAATTCCTCCTTTACCTTTTGTACAACAAAATAAGAAGTTCAACTCACATTCTCTAAATAAAGAAGTTAAACTTACATGAGTAGTGCATGTGTGTCCTGTTACATTGGTTACCACGAATCTCCAAGCACCATTTGCCAGCCCAGAAGACGCGATCCACAACTTCACTTCCCACTCACTAACACCTAGCCGATGCATTCTTACCCCAACAGATGCATGAATTTCCCGTGCCAGCTCTTCCAGAATCTGTGCAACAGCAGCCTCTTCTTGCTTGGCATCTACTTCCACTCTCCTGCCAGTATCTCAGTCTAAGACTTACACAGTCATTCAAAGGAACATAAAAGAGCAGAGTAAATGAGAGACGATTACTTGGTGTAAGGCATGAGGTCATTCACTTGTTGCTCTTGCACAACATAAAGGTACATATGCGCATGATCATATTTCCCAGTAGCATTATGGGCATTGAGTTCCAGCTCTTCCATGGCAACCACCAAAGATCTCAAGATGCTCCTCGAAGTGTAAGACGCTAGTAGGGAACCTGATGATCCTATATCAAGGCCCTGGTGTGACGTGAAACTACCAGTTGTTGTGGGCTGCCTGACGAGAGTTCTGAGGAACATTCTCTGGATTGGAAGGGGCTTGTCTTTAACAGTGTATAGATGCCACTGACGGTCCCTGGAGGGCGTGTACCTGATATTCTCATAGCCTTTAAGCTTATCCTGCATTTTATTATGGACCATAAGATCAGTTGTATCAATTTACAGTTTCAAAGAAACAGAATAGGTTAAGGGATGAGAGGATATACCAATTCAAGGTATATGGAGAGAGGAGGCTCTAGATGGCGTAATAGAGGTTCTTCCTCATAGTAGCGCTTCTCAGCTGACCAATGGAAGGAGTGCCTCATAGGAGCCCTCCCTTCATCCCTCTGTATGATACAGCTGATAACTCCTACACCAGAAGTTCGTAGACCAGAACTTAATTCTTGCTCTTTAAGTATCTTGGCTAGTTTGTTGATCCTTTCTTGAGCCTGATCTTCATCGCCACTGGAGTAATACGTAACACATAACAATTGAGATTTGCATGGTAGTAACTGAACTTCAAGTTCTATTTGCCACAGAATCAAGCAAGCAATCCCAACACGGGTTATTGATTACGTCATTCTATGCAATTTCCAACAATAAGAAATATCAAGTTGAGTAAGCCACAAACAGATCTCCTTTATTCTACTTCTATGAGACACATTTCTCACTAATCTGCACTTGCAGCTGATCTTCAAGTATCAAGGAACATGAGTGGCTACTAATAGATAAAATCTTGCAGTAAAATTTTTTTAATGTCTAATGCATTCCAGTAACAAAGTCAGTGCAAATCAGAGAGAGGAAATGTACAGTACCTGTCCTGAAGTAGACTCATCTGATTGTTAATTCCAGCTAAAGCTATGTGCATCATATTGCCAAAACACTTTGGTTCGGACGATCCATTCGGAACTGCTTCATTGTGAGTAGTTTCCCTCAGGGCTGCATGGACAATTGCGGGCAAAATCTGAAGGGACTTAATGATGACCATGGCTCCCCATCTCCTTTCGCTATGTTTCTCAACCAATAGCTTGTCAAACGTTTCATCTTCAGCACTGTTCTTTCTTTCTATGTGCTCTTCTAAGAATTCCCATGAAGCAATGAGACCAGATCTGTGCCACTGCATTCTTACACTCCCCTTTACAAGATAGGGCTGGCAGAGATAGATTGGATGAGCAAAGCACAGCAAAATAACTAAATTAACAGAAAAAGGTAGGTCTAAACCATCTACCTGGTATAGCCTACGAACATAAGTCTCCACAACACGCCTTTGAAGAGTGTGATCACTATGGTCAAACAGGCCAATGAGGGCATCTTCAACTGCCAGAGGAGCACTCACCAAATCCTCCATGCGTTCATTGATAGCACTTTTCCTCTTTGGGGTGTCCATGCTTTCACCATCTTCTGTAAACATCTCTAGTTCGGAGAGACTTCTAGCAATGTTGGACCGCAGTTCGCTTAGTTTAGTTTGTTCCAGCAGTTGACTTGCCTTAAGTGCTAACTGAAACAATGAATTTTGCATGATAAATTGACAGAATCTCAAAGGAAAAACAACCTGGAAGTATGCCAAGAATCGACAAATTATCATACTAACACAATTAAGCTAGAACAACTCAAGTGCCATGGCTAACCTGAGAGTAGTTAGTATGGTTTAAAACCGAAAAGCGAATAAGTTTATCTCTGTATGCAGCAGGATTAGGGTAAACCAGCTGTTCCATGAGACGCATTATCAGCTTATTTTTACTTTTTATACCCTGCATTTCAGCAAGCAAATATTAGCACCTGACCAAGGCAAAGATGATAAAAAAGGAATACAATACATAGAATGCAACCAAAGATAGACAATGACGACCTGATGAGAAAGGACTATGTCCACAACTTTCAATAGATCCTTCTTATATTGAAGCCGAAGCCGTTCAATCACATCAGCCTGCAAAAAGAATTGTCTAAAGTGTTGACGGTAGTTGGTTATGATAAATAAAAAATAAAAAATAAAAAACTAAAGTAGGTAGGAAGCAAGTTGAAATGCTAGTAATCAGTTATCAGATGATCAGATCTAATACAAAAACTCTTTAGAGATCAAAATGGTCACACCATGGCATATCTCAACATACAAATCCAGAAAGTATGTTCAAGCAATATACTCCTGCTCCTATGATCTCAAAGCAATGTAAAGCTAGGACACGAAACCCAAAATCTGTGGTTATTAATTCAGAGAACTGACCCGAATATTGTCACTGAATAGTTCTTCAACTGAGAGATACTCTTCAAAAAGGGATTGAACAATTACTCGGGCATGACTTTCCCTCCCTCCCTCATAAGACTTCACAAGGCTCATTAATGGTTCAATCAGTCTTTCCTGGGACGCCTTCTCTTTTTTGGGACAGGAGGTTATATGGGCCTGATTTAAAAAGAGAAAAGAAAGAAGGAACTTAAATGGCATTGGAAATGCACTACAAGATCAAAACAAAGTTGGTATGGTGAGGAACTTACCTCAAGAATGCCTTTAAGCAACTTTGCAGGGAAGTCCACAATCTGAGAGCTTGAAATTCTTTCAGACTCCTTAAATTTGGATTCCAACTAACAAGGCAAAATAAAGTCAATAATTGAGTCCAAGATTCAATTAGTAAGAGTGCAGTCATACTACATCATTATACCTCACTACGGAGATCTTTTGGGAGGCGAGTTGCCAGAACGGACATGCACTCTTGCCATTGAAGGAAAGGGAGCTGTGGGCTATCAAGACATGCAAGCAAATTTTGCACTACCTGAGATAGATAACAGGCTTTTAGTAGGAGAAAGACACTTCATTCATCACGAAAATGATTCTCACGTTCTTAGTGAACAGAGCCAAACTCTCTGCAGCTGAGATAGGGTAAAGTGGATCATCAATCGAGAAACTAATCCACAATTTCGAGTGAGAGGTGTGACTGCTTACTTCATCAATGTTGTGCTCATAACCTGCAAGAATCATGTGGGCAGCATTTAAGCTTGCAGCACATCTCTGATGAACCTTCCCAGAAACTGCAGTAGGAGGGCCCAGGACAGGGAAACTGCCATGAAACAGTTCTGCCTTCCTTACGGCCGAAGGATCATCTAAATCCAACCTTGCTATAAGCTCACCAGCCTACGGTAAAATAACATATTAAGTTCAATAGTAAACAGGACACTACCCACTTGTTTCCAGCACCATGATGTACCTGCATTGCTTGACCTTCAGACATTTCGAATCGTATGATTCCGGAAGCAGGTGAAAGTAGGGGCATGCACATCTTCATAACCTCAACTTCAGCATATGGTGTGTCTCCATCTATATGACTGCCATCAGAAATCAAAAACCTGAGCAGCTTGCATGGAGTCTCTGCCACTAACTTCGATGGATCATGATCGTTCTAAAATATCAGATGCAAAAATCAGCTGATGAGCTTGAAAGAATATCTAGTTGGCAAAAAGAAGAGCGCAAAAATGACAACAGCAAGAGTCTCCTTAACTTGAAGCAAGCAGGTTCTTCCATCAATCAGGAGACGAGTTCCAGCTGCCTCTTCTTCAGCGTATATGACATGACTGTTCCCATCCAACTGTACATAATTGAACCCAACTTCTTCTTAGAACAATGAAGAGAAAAGGGAATATTCTGAAATAGACGATTACTCAGGTGCAATGCATTAGATTGTCTAAATAGAAACTGGGCCATACACAGAAACAAGATAACTTCTGCTTTTACAAATGGTGGCCTCATTGGTAGTTTGTTTATAGCAGAAAAGGGAACAGGAAAACCAAATAATGGTAAAAGGGTGGGTGGGAGGCAAATGAATGAATTTGTCTCGGGCAACCAGATATGCTAATTATGCAGTAGCTTTTCCTCTGAGTTCCAACACATTTGCAACCTAGGAAATGACATGTGCTGGCTTGGTCCAACAAGTAACAAGAACTGTTACTAGAAGCATAATAAGACTTTATCGTTCACTTGGAATTAGAAGCAGAGCCAAACACTCCCCTTTCCCAAGAGGCACTCTTTTGCTTGTAGCTGTCTCTTTTCCATCAGCTTAGATTAAAATTTCCCAGGGTCGTTATGAACAATAATAGCAGGAGCCAGCATAATTACAAAATCTCGGGGTAAATGGACCTCTGAAGTACAAACGTTGATCTAACAATAGTTTAGAAATTAATCTTGATTTCAAGATACTAACATTAAGAACAGAGGCTAGTTTGATCGTCTAGATTTCTAGCTAGGATATGATTGGATATAATAGGATATGAAATTCAGGAATTTTGTTATATCATATTTCACTGTTTAGTGAATCAGAGTAGTAAAACTGCATATTTTCACATTCTATCATACCCATTATTTAGTATAAATGGTATATCAATGTAAATGAACCTAAAAATTGCACAAATGGTAAGAATCTTGCATGACACTCTTTCCTACTTCATTTTCATTTGCTTATTTTTCCCTCATTTTTTATTTCATTTTTCTCCTTCAATTTTTCTCTAATATAATTTTATTAAATAGTAAACTATACTAATATACCTAAAATATGTAATAAATATAAATACTAAATAGATATATATATTGAATTTATATTATAAAATAGAAAGAAATTCGAATATATATGAAAATAGGAATAAACAAAAAAAAAATGTTGTTATTATTTTGTTACTTTGAATTTTTATACCAAAATTCAAATATTACTATAATTGTTACTAATTAAATAAGTTCATTATTTGTGAATAATAAATTTTATATTATGGATATTAGAAATCATATCCATCTTTATCTCACCTCCCTCATGGAATAATATTATTAGAACTACATCTCTCTTATATCCGACTTTATCCTAGATTTGGCATGAATCAAACTCGGGATAGAATAAAATTTATCATATCCAAAATTTTATTTTGACTATCAAACATAGCCAAAAGTCTTTCTTTTGCCAAGGAATCATTAAGAACCCTGACCACAAATCACAAAAAGAAAGTGCAATAGTAGCCGCACCAGTTCCCTACACAGACACAGATGTGATAAAGTCTACCACAAGCCACAAGGCTTCCTCATCTGATCTAGGATTTCTTAAAGCATCTCTAATGTGAAAATCAATAAGAATATTTTAGAGTGGCACATAGGTCCTTCATTTGCATCAGCTGAAAAATCTCTACTCCAACAATCCAAAACACCAACAGATACCACTGTAAGCTGGCTATACCACAAAACAACATGGACATATCATGTAAATTTATGCTTGCCTGCATTAATAGACCTCCATCACGTAAAGTATGTATTTCTGCCTCGACCTCAGACTCATTCATCTTCAATCTATAGCTTCCAGGTCCACCTCTGACCATGTCAATCTGTGAGAGTTCAGATAATTGATTATACTCAGTGTGAAGACGCCAGAAGCAGAAAGTGACCTATCTTGATGATTATCAGTCCCATACCGTATATTTGCTTCCTTCAATATTCAGTGATACTTGAGAGTTGACCAGTGATATATGCTGGAAAAAAATCGATTGACTTAATCATTACTGGCAACTCAGATGGAACTTTAATCATTATCGTGGTCATCTTTACCTACCTTGGGAGGAATTTGCCCTTTCTCAAGATAACCAATATAATCTGACACGACAGCTGCACTGCTTGCAGATGCTTTCTGAAATAAAAAAGATGTAAATGATGCATTCAAAAGATTCTCAGAAACTGAGGAGATGTTTAATATTTTCACTTACATACAGCGCTCCTCCAACCACAGAGAGATACCATGGAGGTCTTTCTGCCCTAACCCGCATAGCAATTCTACTATCCAACCAACCTGTGTGGATTTTATTGTCTCTGTAATCTAAAGCCTGCAAAAACATCATAGCCTTTAAACTAAAACTGCACGCATAAATTAGAGTACGAAAAAAGAAAGCCTAGACAAGACATACATGAAGAAGATCAATTGTATAGTCAACGTTGGTACGAATTTCACCCCTAATTTGAATTTCTTTCAGGCCAAGAACCATATTAGCAATTGCTAGAGCTCTGGATTCCCCAAATGCAAAGACATGTCCTGAAGCAAGAGTAAAACGTTCAGAGGTTGACACTTTTTAATATATAGAATGTCAAGAGTGTGCATACACATCTTTCAAACAACTGAAATTAAAACTGGAGCATGTGCTTAATGCGGAAAAAATAGGTTTGAAATCCCTTTATCAGTGAAGACTGGAATGAAATTACATACTCTCCTGCTTGTATTGTTCCAATTATAGCACATAACGTATCAAGGGACATAGTATATGAGAACTTATACCACCAAGGTATAAGACTTCATGGGATGAATAAGTTGTTTAGCAAAGTAGTCCATAAGTCATTAGCCAGGACTACTACAGCCAAGAAGTTCTGGTGAGAAAATGCAATAGGGGTTCAGACAACATATGTCAGATGTTATACGCATTTATCTCGCTAATATAGGTCCAACTTAGCCTCTCAGATCCATAGGCATCACAAGCCAAGGCACGTCAGCTTGACATGGTAGCCTTTTCCTTTGTCTTTCCTGCATACTTCTCATGGTTTGGCAGTCATCAAGCACAGTGACTTTTTTTTTAAGGTCAGAAAGCACAGTGACTTCACAGGCTAACAAACAGCACATCGACTTTTGAGTTGTGAAGCATGATTCACTATCAAAGCATAGAATAGCAGCAGCCAAAACAAAGTGATGCTGTGAGATGAAAACCCATACTCCCAATGAACTTTTATGTACCACTTAATATGCACTCTCTACAGTTACATTTACCCCATTAAAACAGCTTCAGTCCAGTTGTGAAACAAATCAGTAGCAGTTAGCAACTCAGCAATTACAAAGAAGTATAGTAGCTTAGCAGGACAACAAAATCAAAGCACAGGCATCATATCCTCCTACCAAGCAAAGTACTTAAAACAACAAATATAAATTTTTTCGCTAAATCATATGGGATTGTATCGACGTCAGGACTTACCAAATTGGGAATCTGAAAATTCATGAATTCCTCCTCCAGACTGCAACAATAAGTTTACAATTAATCAGATGAGCATTTCAAGCAATCTTTACCTGATAAACTTGCACAAATAATATACCTTGACAGAGAAGTAAGCCCACACATTTGGCTTGCTTTTAAAACTCAGTTCCTGTACATAGCCAACTAGTGAGTAATTTCATGTCGACAGAAATCATCTTAAGCATTTGAATTACTCGGAACTGGTTACTAACCTGTACTTTCCCGCTGGTAGGCTTGAACCCGTCATCAGGATCCTCACTGGTGACACGGACTGCTACACAATGACCTTTTGGTCTTGTGGACTCTGCCTTGTCAAAATCAAAGGGAGTGGCAACAACTGAAGTTCTTCTCCAGGCATCATAATTTCCTCCATGCTCCATTCCATAAAACCGCCTTATTTCTAACCAAACAAAGCAAAAGGAAGGTGGCAGATAAGATTGACAATTAATACAGGAAACGAACTCAGATATATATTGCATCAGGTAACATCATATACCAGGAATCTGCCACAGAGGAATCCCCATCCCAACAGCAACTTGGGCCGCTGGCAGATTTACTTCAGCAATCCATTCAGTCACAGGATGCTCAACCTATACCAGAGGTAATCCATCCACCAGTTCAGCGAAAGAGAAAATACACATCACCCTTATCACATATGACCACCCCAGAGAAAATTGATTAGAGAAGATCAGACCAGGTGGATACACTTCGCCCTGCTCAAGATCAAAAATGTGTTTCTTTATTATGTTTTAGCCAACCCTATAGTACAAGACTTAGATTTACGTAAGCATGTCTTTTACTCGTTCAGCAAACCAACTAAAGAACGCTTCCTCATATATATCAAGATAAATTCCAAAACTGAAAAGCAACTTAATGCACCAGAATGGCTCCAGAATATAAATATACATTCCAACAAGAAATTCCAGCTCTGGAGAGCTATATATAATTCTACAGAGATTGACTACCCAGTTAGAATGAAGTAGGCCAATATAGATATTAGAGCACTTATTGAGTACCTGCAACCTAGGGTTGAGCTCCAAAAAGTAGTATTCGCCAGTATCCATACTAAACAGGTACTCCACCGTTGCTGCACCAACATAATTAACACTTTTAGCTAACCTTCTAGCCGCCTGCTCCAGCTTCTTTACCGTTTCTATAGGAGCAACAGTGATTGGGCCCTCCTCAATAATCTATTCAAAGAAAGCACCATGTCAAGGATGAGATAGGAAACTTCCAAAAATTTTAGTCTCCAGAATTAAATGAAGTGAGGTGGGAATATAGTACTGGTGTGTTGGCATGCATGTTCAAGAGTCTCTCTTTGTATGCATGATACATACAGGTACACAGTTGACATATTGGATATATCATCTACCAAGTAACTTACCTTTTGATGCCGTCTTTGAATACTGCAATCACGGCTATGAAGAGCTGCAACATTCCCATACTGATCGCAGAGCAACTGGACCTCTAAATGTCGGCTCTGCTCAAAAAAATAATGTTTAAGTTAGGACCTCGGGATATTGAAGGTATAGTGGGACTTTATTATGAAGAGGAAATTCAGCTAGATTCAGAAACTCTAGGCTTCTGACCTGTGAAGCAACTTTCATTATGAATATAGGCGAGCCGGGAACTTCACCCTGGACTTGTTTGAACAATGCCCTCACTTCATCATCATTATGAACCTAGAGGCGGATTACAGAAAATTAATTTCAATATGCTCACTACCTTAATTTCTCGTGGTCAATCAAAAACGTACTATAATCAGCTCCAAGGGTACATGGGAAAATGGCATGTCAAAATTGCAGGAGCATACCTTTCTAATTCCTTTACCACCACCTCCCCACGATGCCTTAATCATTGCAGGGTAACCCACAACTTGACAACTAGCAATTGCCTCATCTGTCGTGTACACACAAGCTTCCCTATATATTTCGTCTGGGATTGATACCAGGCAGCTATCGGGAGACATTTTCACCTGAAAGATGTGAAATCAAAATTTAGGAATCAAAGACAATGGGAGAATGAACATATTCCAAAGAAATTTGAAAGAATCTACTTACGTGAGAACCACTCCATGGAAGAGTAGGCACATCAGCTGCTTGAGCAATCAGAGAAGAACCGATTTTATCTCCTAATGCTGCCATAGATATGGCTGGAGGTCCAAGGAAAACAATTCCCTTGGCATTTAATGCGTCTGGCAGCTCAGGATTCTCTGATGCATGGCCCCAACCAGGCCAAACAGCATCCACATGGGTTATCTCTGCCATCTGCATCATTCATGCAAATGCATTTGATCAGACATCCACAGGAATATCTGGAGTCACTTAAAGAAATTTCGTTTTAGAAATCAAACAATTTTGGCTTATCACTTAATCTTGTTAGGTAGAGGTGCTTTCCTTCCAGTGTCAAGGCACTATAATTTGAAGACGTATATGATAACTGAGCCGGGAGGACGAGATGTAAGAAAATAAATGTCTTAGATAAAAGTTTCCAGATGAATTGGAGAATGTAATACTTCCTAGTAAGCGGAGCAATGTGTTCAGTGTCAAGGCACTATAATTTGAAGACGTATATGATAACTGAGCCGGGAGGATGAGACATAAGAAAATAAATATCTTAGATAAAAGTTTCCAGATGAATTGGAGAATGTAATACTTCCTAGTAAGCGGAGCAATGTGTTACAACACACCAAGCCCGTGAACATATAGTTTTATAGCTCTCGAGGTCTTAATCTTTCCCATTGATTTTAGGAAACGCGTTCTTCCCATGGCTAGACCACGATAGAAATAGAGTGCGATTGCACTCAAACAAAATGCAGTTTTAGGCAAAGTGTGCCCATGCAATTGACCTAGTATATCTTACTATACAATTCCAAATCTATTAACGGAAGGGGATCGATCAAACATTACTAAGGCGTCTGTGTACACACCTCCACAATGAGCTGAACATTGGCATAGTTATTGTTGTTAGTCCCACCAGGAACTTCCACAAACTGGTCAGCAATTCTGATATGTTCCGCATTAATTCTCATGTCCTCTGGGGTCGCCATGGCAACCAACAGGATGGCCTTCTCAGTTCCAAATGTTTCATAAGCCCATGTTCGGACACTACGCATGAACTTGACAGCTGCCATTCCATTGTTGGAAATTAAAATACTATGAATTGGTCTCTTCCCTCCCAGGGCTTTGCAGAACTCATCCACTGCAGAGACTGTAGCGGGGCTCCTAACAGGAAGTACACCATTTGTGAACCCATTTACACGTCCAAGACCAGTCAGCGATGGTTTCCTTTGTGCTTCTGCCATCTGCATGACCAGAAAACCAAAAAGAGACATGGTGATTCGAGCAAATGAAGTTGGTTCATCCACCTTGATCATATTAAGATAGGATAACCCAAAGCAACAAAAGAATTGACGAAACTTTACAAAACAGAATCGACTTTCAAAATTGAACTGTACTGCCATGCAAGATTCATACTCGATTGATGAAAATTTAACTTACACTCAGTGCAAAAGTATGCCATCCCATTGAGCCAAAACAAAGTTCTCTGTTTATTACCAGATTCACTAAATCACTAGAGGAAGTCAATTTGGCTGCATATCTAGCAATAAGTATTAAAGATTCCTCAAAAGCATTAAGAACTCTTATTACTAAGTTTTAACATTCACATAACAATCAAAAAACACAGAGCTAAATCCAGGAGTTCATAGGTCCTCAGCCACTCAAAGAAATCAAATTTCAACGCAAAGCAACCAAACCTAAAGTAAACAGCACATTCCTCATACAGGGGACTGCAACAACCTCAATTACTAATAAAAGGCCCCCACAAAGGGAGAGATGCCCATAAGCAGCATAGTGGTGGGCCAAACAGCAGAATGTTAATAAATTCCCAAGCGCCAACAAAGTCCATAGTTTGCTCAAAAACCAAACAAAGAGATTCCATTGCAAAGCAGTAACATTCCCCACAATTCAGAGCTACTTCCAATCTACTCCAGTAAACAACCCAGTTAAGTCAGGTAGGGAAGGGGAGTAAAACAAACTCCCACTTAGACAATCAGAGAAAGAAAAAGTAATTACACGACAAACGACCCCAAGATATAAAAAACAAGAAAACGAAGGCAGAAACGGACCTTGAATGGAGGAACAGAAGCCGAGATTACGCCGCTTCAACAGGCCGTGCTCACATCAAGCATTACTTCGACCGGATCACCGAGCCGAGAGAATTCAAGAATCGCCCAAACCCAGGATCAATTCAGGATCAAGAACCCAATGGGTCGGCCTGTACTGGTTCGTTCAGCAGCTCCCTCCTCAATAAAAGAGAACCCGGGAAGAGAGGGAGAAGAAGACGAAGAAGCGGAGGGAGGAAGGTGGTAGGTCTGAGTTAGAGCAATTTGGGAGGTCCTGCAGTTCATGGGAAGGATTTAAATGACACCACCGAGCACGTGGTACCTGCCACTTCATCCTCTTCCTCCTACTGGTAAAACTGTCTCTCTCTCTCTCTCTCTCTCTCTTCTTTCTTTTTTTTTTTTTTTTTTTGCCCCCACGACGGGAGTAGTTAGCAGCTACCCACGAAACCTCACCTCCCCCTCCCCTCCCGCCTCTACCCATTTTCTCTCTCTAGCATCACAAATCCCCGCCATTGATAGGCACCGAAGCTGACGGGTCAGTGCGTGACTGACCCCCTCAAGGCATCAAATTTTCGCCTCGCTTTCTCCCTCTTAAATCACGCAACCGCAAACAACCCCCCGTCTCCCTCGATGCGGGGGCCCGCAGTAGAAAGACAATAAAGAAAAGAAACAACAGGGGGCCCTACGTGCTCTGTTTTCCTGGGAGGGTGTTGCGCCGCGGTGGCGTGCGTTGAGCCTTTGGACCGTAAGTTGGTAGTTAGCAGGTAGTCGACCAAACACCCCTCCTCCGCCCGCACGTCCTTACGTGATCGAGCTGCACAAAGATGCTGTCAACCCATTATTCTAAATCCCAATCCCCTTTCGTTCTGCAAGAAAAGCTCTCCCCTTTTTAATCAAGATTCGATTTTAATCACTTCCCAGTTTTCGTTTTCTCCGATGGACGGGAGGGTCAACAGGATACGGGGGGGATCATTAAATTGTGGGGGCAGGGAAGGAGATAAAGGCGTGTAGGTGAAGAGGGGCTTGATTAGGAAAATGAATGCAAGATGGGGTTTGGGGGAGATGGTTGGGAGGTAGGTCTATCCACGCCATCCTCGCCCTCCCCTGCCTCACGGTCCTCGCCTCTGCCCCCCCCATTCATTCAATGTTTTTTCTTTTCTTTTTTCCATTGGTCTTTAATTTGAAATTCGGTTCGGGCATGCATTATCTCTCTAATTTTGTAGGTGGTGATGCCTTTGCCATCATCTGATTAACTTTGTTCATTACTGTTCTTGAATGATGAGCAGTCGCTCGTGATAAGTTCTAGCATGTTGTGGACCACCTCGATATTAGACTAATCTGGGGAATTAGGCGGCTTTGGCTATGGCAATAGGATAGATGATTCCCCATCTCTAGCAACTTCATGGCTCCCTCGCATTTGCCCTAGTACCGAACATACTTGTGTAAGAATAAAATCGACTTGGTATCATCATGCCGTTCTTGCTTTTGAATAGGCCACTCGCACTTTTTTAAATTTTTTTAGCGCTACACGTGAGATAAAATATGACTAGAAGTCGAAATATTAGGAAACATAAATTTAGATAGAATAAAATTCAACTTACTCTTATAGTACATAATTAATAGACAGAAAATGCTATCAACCATCCCTACTTATTGCATTTTTACCACTTTGTATCTTCTATTTCTAAGAACATATCTTTCTATATTGGAACAAATTTCATCGTCCGAAGATACCAAACTACCCCCATTTGAAAGATACTCGTACCCAAATCTTTGCTAACCTAATATCCGCCAGTCTCCCCGCCACCCACCACCACTCGCTGCCTCCAACTAGCTCTAAAGCCTCCTCTGGCCGTTGTCCTCATCCTCAATGAAATTGTCGCCGTCCACCGAGCTCACGCTGTCACATTCCCCCCGTTTACCAATATCACGCTATTTAATTTTAGTCATATTATGAGATTATTAGAAGTGCCACAGTCCCATTAGTTTGATCCTATGTATTTTGGTATATCTGTTTTTGCTTCTACATTTATTTTTTACTTCATCGAAAGGCTTGTAACTTTTTTTAATATATAAAAGTTGATGCATAAATTCACAATAATTTTTCAATACTTGGAGAATATTATAAATTTGATGGAATATAGAAAAATATTTATTGCTTTTGGTTAGTCATGAACGAACTAACTCTTACATATATGTATTATTCACTTAAATATATACTTTTTATTCTACTTTAGTTTCAAATTAAATGGGTAATAAATCATATGAATTGGATGATATACTAATCTATTTTTTCAGTATAGTAATTATAATCGATATACATTAATGTGCATTTCATCAAAATTTACAAATGGGATTGTTGACACCTATTTTTAGCAAATTTAGAAAAAATAAGGAAAATAAAAATTGCATTTTTGGACAAATAAAAAGAAAAAAAAAAAATGAAAATGGGGAAATTGATTTGATTGATTGAGTATGCGAAATTTGAAATTCGATGAAAGATTCGATTTCGATAAATGCGAAAACAATTAAAAATCGGGTGAACAAAGCTGCAATAATTTTTATAAAACGGAATAAATCGGAAAGAAAATCGAGTTGATTGCGAAATCGTTTTGATTTGTAGAAATTTGATTTAATGCGACGGAAGATGGAAACTCGGAAAATACCATACAAAGTAGCCATCCAAACCACTATAAAAGAAGCCATAATTTTCATGAGGTAGGGGGTGCGAAAAAAAAATTGAGAGAGAATCCGCTAAAAAAAATTCGTGCAAGAGGGAGCAATTTTCGAAAAATTGAGAGAGGGGTCCATTCCGTCGAATGAAAGAAAAAGAACACGAAAAGAAAAAAGGTGAAAAGTGCAGCAGAAGAGAGAGAGAGAGCAGAGGGTAGACGTGAGGTGAGAGATCGGAAAAAAAGAAAAGAGAAAAAATCCCCCTCCCTCGCTCTTCTGACAATTTTGCAGAAAGAAAAGAGGAGAAGTCAGCAAAAAAAAAAAGTTACGTAGAGAGAGAGAGAAGGGAAAGAGAAAAACTAAAAAAGAAAAGGAATAAGGCGTGCACTGCTCATCTCTTTCGCGGATTCCTTCTCCGCGAAGCCCCCACGCCGCTTCGTTGCAGCCCACGCCGCCGCGCCCCTGCGCCGTCAACGCCCGACTCCTCCGCAACCGGTGACCTTGAGCTCCACCGCTCTGCATCAACAGCCCGCCACCAGCCCGCGCTGCCTCCGCGCAGCACTACCGCCGCGCCTCAGCCCCCTCGCCGCGCCTCCGCACGACGCGACCAGCAGCTGCCTCTGCGATCCGGCGCCTCGCTCACCGTCTCCTCCCGAGCATCAGCAGCATCGTTGCCGCGCCGCTCCCACAGCTCGCATCCCTGCTTGTCGCAGAGTCCAGTCCGTTGGTCCACCACGTCCCTCGCCCGCGCCACCGCGCCGCTCGCCTCAGCCCAGCACCCGGTGCCTTCGCCGCCCATCTCCGCTCACCGGACGCCGCGACCGCGAGCCCGAAGCCGCCGCACCAGCTGCCCGAGGCCTCTTGCCGCCCCTGCAACACCCCACGGCTGCCAAGCCCAATATTTGAAAAAAAGAAAAAAAAATTAATTAAACACATTAGGTAGTTTTCTTTAGTTTATTTTATTTATTTCATTTTACTTTATCTTGTTTTTTTAGTATAATTAGTCTTTAGTACAGGATTGGAAATTCCAACATATCACCTTATTCGCAACCGCGCTGAATTTTTTATTTCATCTATAAGCGCCTGATGAAATAATTAATTAGCGGGAATAAAATTGGTATTTTGATCTTTAAGGCGCCAAGATCAATTTATCGATTTTATCGGCGAAATATTATCCTCGATCCGAATGATGTGTGATATCATCGGTTTAGCTTGTCATTGATTGCTTTATTTATCTTGAAATATGTTTGAGCTAGAATTTTGCATGTTTTTAGGGTTATCTATATATTTAGGTTAAGCATTCTATTTATCATGAATTTTCAAAAAAAGAAATATAAAAAAAAAATCAAAAAATCAAAAATCAAATCAATCCATCTAGGTTGCTAGATTTTAATTGCATGTTTAATTATTCAGCAATTATTATTTTTCGAAAATTAAACAAAAAAAAAATCATCATGCATTTGTCATGTAGAGTTAGGGCATATTTGTACGTCATTATATATTAGGGTTCAATTACGCTTAATTTAGTTTTAGATAATACTTTTCTTAATTCATTATAAGTCTAGGTATTTTCTTGAATAGATTGCATTTTAAGATTATTTGGATTAAGATAATATTTTAGTTTAAATTAGGATTTAGCTTTACCTAATTCCTAATGCAAATTAAATAGAATCTTAATCTAGTTAAATCATTGTCATTTTAATCCGAATTTTCATTAAAAAAAATACAAAAAAATGACTTAGGATAAATTAGTTTTAATCCCTAAGATAGATTGCATTAAAAAAAATAATAAAAAATGAGATGTCATTGCATTATGAAATGCATGCCATTTAATGATCATTGCTAGATTTATTTAATTAGAAATTGCATGTCATTAGAATTAGGTCATTTAGTTAATATTGCGTTGCATATTGCATGATTTCCATTAATTAAGTGAAAATAAAAAAAGAAATTGCGTGTTAATTAGAAATCATATCTAAGGTTGATGATGTGAATTTTTAATCTAACCATGCAGATGCTTTCGTTCTTCAAGGTAAGTCCCCGCATTTTATTATTTCATTGTTTATCTGGGTGTTAAATTGGTGGATTGCGCACCCGTATGATCACCTCACATGTTAAAAAAAAAAAAATAGATTTAAAATCAATTTAAGCTTTGCCAAAAACATTTTCGAAAATTAAAAAAAGAAATGGTACCGAAAGGGCATTAGAAAATTCTAGTGTAACCAAGTCCCCGTACCCTTGGTCCTCCTGTTCGTAGGAGTAAAATGAACCTCCCTTTTATTTTACTTAGGTGTCTAATCGACCTACCCTAAACTGATTAGTGGCGACTCCTAATTAATAATCTTTTGCATATTTAAAAATTTAGACTTAAGTCGCGATTTGGTATGGGCTTGGGAGAGCCCGAGCTAAGCTTAAGAACTTAGCAGTCATTAACCTAGTTTTAAGTGGTGCACCCGAAAAATAGGTCGCGACGCAATGGCGACTCCACTGGAGACTTGTGTTAAAACACTTAGTGGACTTAGGCCAATTTTCTTCTTTTTGAAAAATGATTTTTGTTTGGCAAAATGAGGATCCTGCAGTACGTCCCTAACATTTAAGGTGTTAAATGTTTTTGCAGATGAGGAGATATAAGGGAAGTAGTTTTTGCTAACCCTTGTCTTGTAGGTTGGAGTTGTGGATGAATGTTTTAAATTCAAGTTATTGAAGTGTTGCTCGATTTAAACTGTAGTGCATGCTTTGCATTTTTCACTACACTTTTGTACACACAACCCGCCGCTGGACCTGGGCCGCACTAGGATACATAGGATGGTATTGAGTTGGATACGACTTCGACCGCGAGGCCGTGTAGTAGAGGTTGCCCAACTCAGTCCCGAAAGTTTTTCTTGGTGTCAAGAATGTTTACCTTTGCCCGCGAGGCTGCGTCGCATTGGGGTATCATTCTTGACTGAGCCGGAGTTAGGAGGGCTTGGTTTAGTATGCGAGATTGCAACTAAGTCATCCCACCCTTTTAACTCCACTTTGCTAAGCCGTTTAGATAGAAATCGAGCCTCACATTTCATGCGTTTGTCTATGTGGTTGCTTTAATCATATGGTAAAGTAAGCTCTCTATCCTTTACTCTTGCAATTTACTTATTCACGTCTTTGGTCGGTCCATGACATTAGGTTGGTCGAGTCCTGGTCTATAAACAATGGGAAGATCCGACATTCGATTCGTGCCTGCACCAAAGGCTGAACTCAAGTCATGGTGGGATCGTCTAGACCACGAAGGCCAAAGCTACGTAGAGAGCAGACTGGGTCGCCTTGTTCCTCTCCTTGACATTAATGTCCAGAGTGGCGTCATGCAAGCACTTGCTCATTTCTGGAGCCCCCAAACATCAACGTTTATATTTGGTAAGCATGAGCTGACTCCGACTCTCGAAGAATACAAAGATCGCCATAGGAAAACCCTTAGAATTGGAATTAATAAATCCACCCATCGGATTAGAACCGGAATCAATTTTGTCAGATTTTCTTAGGATGGATAAGAATTTGATAAAAAGAGTGCTGAAAGATAATTGTTTTACATGTCCTTTTTCTTTCCTAAATCAGAATTTTACTGGTGCTAATACTCTTTTAAAAAGTAGGATCTTCCTCCTAGCTTTTTTCGGATTTGTTATTTTCCCTCTTCGTAAGGGCGCCATTAATCCTTCTATCGCATGGGTGGTCAAACAAGTGTGTGCTAGGATTAGTTTTGTCAATACTATTCTAGCTGAAACATTTTTGTCACTTACCCGATTTAAGGAAGATGAAGATAAAACATTTCATGCGCCAATTGAACTTTTACAAATTTGGTTCTTTTCTCATATGAGTAAGGTCAATATTCGCATGAATATTATTAATATAACTGATTTCCATCATCCCATTGAAGTATTTAAAAATCATCAAGATCGGACTCCAAATCTTTCTTACTCAGAATGGGTCAAATTATTGAAAAATCCAAATACCAAGACTTTCCTATAGCATGCTAAATGGTTCCAAGTCTCCAAAGCGCGTCTCTCTCACGGCGATAATGAGCCGATTCCGCTATTGGGGATCACCGGTGCCACTTCCTACTATCCACTCCGAGTGGCTCGTCAATATCGAGTGGTGCAAGATCTACCGCCCCCTCTCAAGCCGGGTTTGTTCCAAGTCCAATTCACTTTGCTAAGGATGGTGATCACAGAGAGGAACTCCGCCATATCGAACAAGCTTGGATTGCATGTCGCGAACAAAGGTTGAGCTTACCTGAAGATGAGCTCGAGGGGAAGGAAAAGACTTACTATGCCACAGCTCGATACATCCGTCAGCACAAAATTCCGGCCGAGTACCTCCCAAAGGTGCCAAATGTGACCGAGAAGCCCACTCGGCAAGCGGAACTTATCCGTCACAAGAGGAAGATTGAAGAACTTGAAGAGCAAGCCAAGAAGGACGCTAAGGAGAAGAGGCAATTACGTCGAGCGTTGGCTTCCCATATGTTTATAGATCAGGCCAAATAAAGTGGCTTGAATCTATTCATCTTTTTACTTTAACTTAATGTTTAGAAAGTTGAGTCGTTTACTTGATTAGTTTAAGATTTTGCAAGCTCTTTACATTACTGATGTCAAACAATTTCAATAATAAATAAAAGTGGTTAGACTTTCATCATGGACCGGCATTGTTTTATATGAAGTACTTATGTGTATTCATTTATTAGGTGGCAACGGATCCTCCACGCTCACCCATTATCACGCGATTAAGAGCAAGAATGGCCGACCAAAGCGAAATGCGTGATCGTATGTCCGCGTGGAAACTCGGCTCAACGGTACTCACCTCTATACAAATGTGGCGGATCAACTCCAATTCCTCCAAGCAAATCCAAAGCAAATTTGCACCCGCTCTTCCCGAGATAGTCCTCCCAAAGCCGGCAAACAAGGCCCAAACGGGTGAGGATGACATGCCTGGGCTGGAAGATGATCCATTCCCGATCAATGTAGAAAAGGTTAAGCTTGTCAACATCCCTAAGACAGATCAGGATGAACGCGTTGCAAAGCTGGAAGAGAAAATGAGACAGTTGCAGGAATCTCAAAGCTCACTCCCATTTGACCTCTCGGTCTATGAGAAAGTTAAAATGCCAAGCAAGTTCAAAATGCCGGAGTTTGAGAAATATGACGGGACATCTTGTCCAAAGTCTCATTTGCAGATGTACCACGTCCGCATGGCCCAACACGTCAAAAATGAGCCCCTTATGATCCAATCGTTTCATGCGAGTTTGACCGGGCCTGCACTAAAATGGTATGTGATGAAGAACGTAAATCTCCTCAAAACCTGGAACGAAGTGGCGGATGCGTTCCTCAAACAGTATAAATTCAACATGGACATCGCGCCTTCTCGAGAAGACCTGGAGCGGATGGAAAAGAAAAAAAGTGAGTCGTTTAAAGAATATGCTTTGTGAGATGGAGAAACTTGGCGCTCAAATTACTCCCGAGCCTACCAACAAAGAGTTGATGAAGTTGTTCGTGAAGACCCTTCCATCTGAGTTCCGTAATCGAATGACCGCACGTATGTCGAGAGCTTCAATCAGCTCATTCCTGTAGGAGAGCAGATCGAGATGGGGATAAGGGAAGGATGGTTTTCTGAGCCATCTACTAAAAGGTTCTCCGCCAAGAAGGAAAAGGAAGCGGCTGTGGATGTGAACGTGGCTTATAGCCAAGAAGGTGCCAAACGTGCCCCAGCTATACAGGTAAACCCAAGACAGCAACAACCCGCTGGTCGTCAACCATTCGTCCAAGCGAATAATAGAAGGCAATTCTCCCCTCTCCCGGGGTCTCCATCCCAAGTGTTGACAGTCCTCCGAAAGAAGGATTTGCTAACTAGTGAACCAAAGCGCCCTAACCGTGAAGGCATTCGTGGTTACGACCCGACAAAGAAGTGTGACTACCATAACGGTGAATTGGGGCATTCAACTGATGAATGTTTCACCCTCAAGCACAAGATCCAGAATCTCCTGGATACAAAAGCCTTTTCATTTCGGCATCGCTCGCCGAACGTCCGTAAAAAAAATCCGCTACGGAGCATGAGGGTACAGTGAATGCTATCCTGGAACCTGAAGTCGGACGGATCAGGAACTCAAAGGTGCACATGGCAGATGCCTACAACGGGCTAGTGAGCGCTGGGTATTACCGAGGTCAAGAAGACGTCCCTTTATCAGTGATGAGAGAAAGAGTTGCCAAAATGGTGGATGATGGCATCATTGTGTATGCTGATCGTAACTGCATAGTTTCTACTATCTCCCACCTCATCATCGATTGGGAGGAGGAGCAGGCTACACTTGATGCTGACAAGAAAGAGGTTGATCCTTCGCTCGTAGACATGCCCCCATTAGAAGATGCATCTGACGAAGAGATAGTGATTGAGGTGCCTCAGCCGTATGAGTATGTCAACGACAAGGCAAAGGCCTTGGTCCTATGACCTCGATGTGGACCTTGTTACAAGATCTGGCCGAACCTATGGTCAAGCTAGTGCTCAACCTGCAAAGCCGGTCACTGATGAAGAGGCTAAGGAGTTTCTAGCCGTAATCAAAGCAAGCGAGTATAACGTGGTTGACCAACTACGAAAGATGCCCACTCAAATCTCCTTACTTGAGCTCTTGATGACATCCCCCGTTCATCAGAAGTCGCTAATGAAGGTACTAAGCGAAATTCGTGTGCCAGAGACGGTTGAGGCGGACAAAAACCGGAAGAATTCGTGGGATCGGTCATTCTCAAGGATTTGATTGCCTTCTCTGATGAGGAATTCCCTCTTGAAGGCAGGGGACATAACAAAGCACTCTACATATCCGTTAAACACAAGTCTTCTCATATGTCCCGAGTGCTCATCGACAATGGGTCCGCTTTGAACATTTGTCCTTTGGCCACTCTTCACCGCCTTAAGATAGACCCGTCAAGGATACATGCCGCGAAGACTTCAGTACGAGCTTTCGATGGAACAAAAAAGGAGGTGATCGGGGAAATCCATCTCGATGTCCAAATAGGGCCGGTCGTCTTCAACATTCCCTTCCAAGTGCTGGACATCCCTACTGCATTCAATTTCCTATTAGGTCGACCATGGATACACACTGCTGGAGCGGTGCCTTCAAGTCTACATCAAGCTGTGAAATTCGTGATTGAAAGGAAGTTGGTCACCGTGTATGGTGAGGAAGACCACCGGATTTATCATGAGATGGCTATCCCCTATGTGGAGCCGGATTCCCAATTTGAATCAAGTTACCACTCATTCGAATTGGTGTCCACTATACATGCTTCTCGGGGTTCATCACTGCCTACCCCTGAAGTATCAAATGCTGCCCTTATGGTGGGAAGAGTAATGGTTGGGAATGACTTCGTCCCTGGTAATGGTCTTGGGAGAAATAGTCAGGGCATTCAAAGCCCCATTGAAGCTCCTCAGAGGTCCCGTTCCGCTGGTTTAGGGTACCATGGACGAGGTGGGGGAAGTTCCGAAGGACGAAGACAAGAGAGGCGGAGCTCGCCACCTAACCAAGGGCGAGAGAGGCAAAACCCACTACCCCCGAGCATTCACGAGACATTCCCTGGTCCTCCAAGAATGATGCATGAAGAAGCGGAAGTAACGGACACTTTGGGCCAGCCTAGTGGCAAGTTTGATTACTTGGTGAAGTATTCAACCCCTCCTAGCTATTACATTGACCCTAGTGAGATAGTCCCAGATGGATGGGGTGGCATGGATGATTCGACACCCTCGAAGGCGCGAGAACCCTGATGATGAGCTAGAAGGAGTTGCAAGCCTATTCGACAACCTCATCATAGGAGCCATTGATGAAGGACCCCCTGAAGAGATGGGCTTTGGCCCACAAGAGTAACTTTTTATTGCTTTTGCACATTCCCCTGCGTGGGAATTTTTATTTCTTATGATGTTTTCAGTTTTTTCTTTTATTTGATTGAGTGTTGCATCCTTTTCATTCAATAAATGTAATCAATTGATGAATTTCAATGAAATTACAAATTTTATTTTGAGGGCATGATGAGGTACACCAAACCAGCCCGGTGATGATATCCAACCGATAAAAGAAAAGAAAAATCCAAGGAGAACTCTGAGGCCTGGGCTTCATCATGCTTCCTCGTGTCAAAATGTTTCAAAAAATCTTTTTGCCAAAGAATTTTTATAAAAAAAAAAAAAAGTAAAGATGTTGATTACTCTGTTTGTCTTTCTGATTTATCTACTTCATGTTTCAGGAACAATCCCATGGCATGTAAAGGTATGAAAATGGTCCAATCCATTGCAACAAGTCCTGATAATGATGATCCTGAAGACTCGATCGAAGATTCCACCGAAGTGCAACATAACTGGGAGCAACATGAAAAAGCTAAGTCTCTCACATCTGAGCAGACCGTCACTATTAATTTGAGTGACACTGAAGAAGCCAAAGAGGTGAAAATTGGGGCAAATCTCCCCAAAGACGAGGCTGAGCGCCTAATTCAGTTACTGGAGGAATATCAAGACATTTTTGCCTGGACCTATGCCGACATGCCTGGGCTAGACCCATCAATCGTGGAGCATTGCCTACCCACTAATCCGGACATGCCACCTAAGAAGCAGAGGTTGCGGAGGACTAAGCCCGAGCTCTCGAAGAAGATAGAAGAAGAAGTGATGAAGCTTTTGAATGTGGGATTCATTGAAGTCTCACAATACCCCGAATGGGTGGCTAATATTGTACCGGTAATGAAGAAAGACGGTCGAGTTCGAATTTGTGTTGACTATCGGGATCTGAACAAGGCTAGTCCAAAGGATGATTTTCCATTACCACACATAGATGTCCTTGTGGATAGTACCGCTTGGTTTTGAACTATTCTCATTTATGGATGGTTTTTCCGGGTACAATCGATAATGATGAAGGAGGAAGACAAGGAGAAGATCGCATTTATTACCCCGTGGGAACCTTTCATTATAAGGTCATGCCCTTCGGACTCAAGAATGCGGGGGCAACCTACCAGCGAGCCATGGTCGCCTTATTTCATGATATGATGCACCAGGAGATTGAAGTCTATGTTGATGATATGATTGCAAAGACTCGACCAGGAAGAAGCCACATCGAAACCTTGAAGAAGTTGTTTGATCGACTTCGTGAGTTCAGGCTTCGTCTAAATCCCGCTAAATGTGTGTTCGGAGCGACATCCGGTAAATTACTCGGATTTATTGTGAGTAGTAAAGGGATTGAGATCGACCCTTCCAAGGCCAAGGCCATATGTGAATTGCAGCCTCCATCAACGGTGAAAGAAGTTCGGAGCCTTTTAGGAAGATTGAATTACATAGCGAGATTCATTTCCCAACTCTCTGAAACTGCCAAGCCATTCTTTAAGCTTCTAAAGAAGAATGCACAAGTTAGCTGGGATGATGAGTGTCGAAAAGCGTTCAACAAGCTGAAACAGTATTTGATGAATCCACCGGTCCTTGTCCCACCCTCACCGGGGCATCCTTTGATTCTCTATCTCACTATTCATAGTGAGTCATTGGGTGCAATGTTGGCTCAAGAAAGTCCTGTTGACAGAAAAGAACGAGCCGTTTATTACCTCAGCAAGAAGTTCACTATATCAGAGTTGAAGTATTCTGAGGTTGAAAAGACTTGTGTGGCATTAGTGTGGGTGTTGCATAGATTGCGACAATACACACTACATTATCAGACATTTCTCGTGACTGAGAATGACCCTATCAAGTACTTACTTGACCGGCCAGCCTTGGTGGGTAAGTTGGCCAAATGGCAAATCCTGATTTCCGAATTTGACGTGCAATTCATGCCACAAAAGTCGGTTAAAGGCCGAGCGATCGCCGATCTACGGCCGAGAATTCGGAGTCCCTAATGATGATGATAGTTTCCTTGATGACCGTGTCTTGAGTGTAGATGAAGACTCATGGAAGATGTTCTTTGATGGAGCCGTAAACTTATCTCGGTTCGGGTCACGGGGCGCTTCGATATCCCCAGATGGGCAACACTATCCGATAGCTGCAAAATTGATATTTCCATGTACTAACAATATAGCCGAGTATGAAGCTTGCATCCTCGGGCTTCAAGCCGCAATTGAAATAGGTGTGGCTAAGTTAAAAGTGTTTGGAGATTCTCGCACTAATCATACCGCACCGTGGGAGAATGGAAGACCAAGGATGCCAAGTTACTCCCATACCACAAGTATTTAGAAAATCTGGTGAAAGAGTTCAAGGATGTTTCGTTTGAATACTTGCCAAGGTCTCATAATCAATTTGCAGACGCACTTGCGACGTTGTCCTCTATGCTCCAAGTCACCGATGGTTTGGAGGTTGAGCCTCTGAAAATAGAAGTTTTGCCAAAGCCGGCTTATTGTATGATTATGACTGAAGAATCTGATGGAAAACCATGGTATTACGATATCATGAATTACATTAAAAAACAAGAATTTCTGAAGGAAGCACTCGGGGCGATAGGAAGTACATCATGAAGATGGCCTCGAAATTTTTCATCAGTGGTGAGAATTTATACAAGAGATCTTACGATTCTGTCTTGTTGCGGTGTATAGATGCAGTCGAAGCCACTCAAATCATGCAAGAAGTGCACGAGGGGGTATGTGGCCCCCATATGAATGGACACATGTTGGCCAAGAAGATTATGAGATTAGGATACTACTGGCTCACACTGGAAAGTGACTGCATCCGGTATGTTCGGAGTTGTCATCGCCGCATTCATGGAAATAAAATAAATGTTCCTCCAACCGAGCCGCATCGCTTTTCGAGCCATGGCCTTTCTTGATGTGGGGTATTGATGTGATTGGCCCGATCAATCCCAAGGCTTCAAATGGACATCGATTCATTTTGGTGGCGATAGACTATTTCTCCAAATGGATCGAAGCTACATCATTTGCCAGTGTCACTGCTCGTAATGTAGTGAAGTTTGTCAAGCGTGACATAATTGCTCGCTATGGTTTTCCTAAAGCAATCATCACTGATAATGGGACCAATTTGAACAACAAACTTGTTGATGAGTTGTTCGGAGAGTTCAAAATCAAGCATCTGAATTCGTCTCCTTACCGCCCTCAAATGAATGGGGCCGTTGAAGCAGCCAATAAGAACATTAAGAAGATTTTGGCTAAGACAGCCGTGAATTGTCGAGATTGGCACGACGGGTTACCCTTCGCACTGATGGCGTATCGGACATCGATTCGCACTTCCACTGGGGCAACCCCTTTTGCTCTGGTATATGGCATGGAGGCAGTTTTATCCGTGGAAGTGGAGATTCCATCTCTAAGAGTTCTATCCCAAGTGGATTTGTCTGAGGCGGAATGGTCACAACAGAGATTCGAGCAGTTGAACTTGATCGACGAAAAAAGACTGAAGGCTCTCAGCCATGGCCAAGCATATCAGCAGAGAGTAGCTAGATCTTTCAACCGGAAGGTGCGGCCGAGACATTTCAAGGTGAATGACCTAGTCCTAAGGAAGTTGTTGCCAATTTTTCCAGATCCCGAGGCAAGTTTGCTCCAAACTACGGCGGTCCATATGTAGTAAAGAAGGTACTTCTGGCGGTGCCTTGATCTTGGCGAAATGGATGGTTGTGAGTTTTCCACTCCTGTTAATTCGAATCTTTGTCAAGAAATATTACCCATGATAGAATTTGCCATGTCATGTTTTGAACTGCAAGCATTTCAATGATGAATAAATTGCTTCAATGAGTTCAATTGTTCAAATTATTGCAAATCTTGCATTTTTCTTCATTGATGAACTATGTGAGATGAATTGAATGTGTCAAATGGGATACTTTGTAATGACGAAAGGCAAGCCTTGTTCCATACACTGTTTCATACACCAACCCCCCGGTGAGTTGTGTGAAAAATTCCATGCCCACAAGGAAGAGGGCTATCTCGCAAAGGGTACGACAACCAAGGTGATGAGAGGCATTCTTTTCCCTACCCCAAACACTATAGGTGATCCATTGCTCAACCCCTTCGAGCCCCATACACTTATGGAGATTTTTTTTTAAAAAAATTATCCTTGTCAAGAATCATCCCACACTGTGGCAAATTTAAAATGAATGATAGGAATCTTTTTGCTCACACTTGCATCAATCTTTGAGCATCGCTTTTGCAGTGTAACTTTTTGCGGTAATTCAAGTGCCTTAGGATGACGAAGAGCAATTCTTTCTTTATCCTACACACTTTTGACTATTGCATAGCCCACTCGAGCCTATAAATTCATTTTATGTCAAACCCAGTTGGTGATCATCCCCCACATTGGGGCAAGCAAAAGAACCATTCAAGTAACATAGCTTAAAATGTTCATAAAAGAAGACTGTGTAAGTCCAAAGAGAAGAAGTGCAAAATAAGGGCATGAAAAAAGCGGTGTGCTGCTGGTAAAAGCAAGGCCAATCCAAAAAAAAAAAAAAAAATCAAACACTTGAGTCGTATCCCCAACAAAGGGTACCAAAAAAACTCTCAAATGTTGATTGCAATCAATGGAGTTGTGATAAAGAAATCTTCGACAATGGAGAAGGAAAGTGAAAGTGGTGGAAATGTCGGGATGATCACCAACTTTAACCCCTTAAACACTTTTTGAGCCTAATGATCATTTCATTTCTCAACCCATGAACCAAGCCTACGTTACGTCCCTTGCAAAGTCTCTTCGATTAGGGCACTTGAATTAACCTAGAGGTTCACATGTTTTAAGCATTGCTCGAAGAAGTGCGAGCAAGATTATTCCTTTCTCATTTTGCAGGGTTCTTGACTTGTAAACCCAAAAATGATTACAGAATATCACTCATTCTTTTGAAAGCCTCGACTCAAAGAGTCCCTTTTGTTAAGCCATCGACCAAGCCCATATTACGGTCCTTGTTCAAGACCTCTCAGATTGGTAAGATCGTACCACTTGCGAGATTGTTCAGACCCTTGTTTGGCGTGACGATGGTGAGATAGAGTAATTGACAAAATCATGCATCAAAGGTCAGGATGAAATGGCCATTTTAATGAGGATGAGAGAAAAAGTCCTTTCAGACCAAAAGATCCCTCATTTGACACATTCATGACACTCATGTGTTCAGAATGGGAATTAAGTGATGCGAGATTAATGGAAATCATCATGAACCTCCATTATATTGATGCATGCTTATGATTACAAATGCATGTTGCCTCTCCTACGACCATGTTTTGCAGGAGCCATATTCCCAAGGGACAGAGATGTCATCAGGTAAGTCTATCTCTATCCATACCTTAAATACTTGTCATTGTATAGGTATTCCTTTCCAAGCACTGGCGCTCAATGGAGTCGCCCCCCAAAGATTTTTTTTTTTTTCCTCCGATTCAATCGATTAAGGCGACCGAAGAATGGTTCGGGTGCGGGTCGGATGATTTCGTCACAAGGGCTGGGCGACCGAAGAATGGTTCGGGTCCTAGCCAAGCAAAATTCCCGTTTAGGCGACCGTAGAATGGTACGGGTCCTAGACAACATTTATTGCTCTAACATGCGACCTTAGAATGGTACGAGTCCTGGAAAAGCAATTACCTCAGTTCAGGCGACCGTAGAATGGTACGGGTCCTGGACACAACCAAACAATGCCATACTAGGCGACCGTAGAATGGTACGGGTCCTAGGAAAGCAATCACTTTACGAAGTCATGTTACTACTCTGGGCGACCGTAGAATGGTACGGGTCCTTGACATGTAACACTATCCTATCTTGAGTTACTCTACCATCCTCGAAGGTAAGTGATTCCACGTAAGTTTCTTTATCATTTGTATTAGCATTTCCATGCATCATATAAATTTCATTTCAAAATAGGATTCAAAAAAAAAAAAAAAAACCATTTAGTGCATGTGATAATTAAAATTAGGTCTCAATTTGTTTTTGAAGGCAACCTCTACGGCTCACCTTCAAAGAGGGCGGTGCTGACACCTATTTTTAGCAAATTTAGAAAAATAAGGAAAATAAAAATTGCATTTTTGGACAAATAAAAAGAAAAAAAAAAAATGAAAATGGGGAAATTGATTTGATTGAAGTATGCGGAAATTTGAAATTCGATGAAGATTCGATTTCGATAAATGCGAAACAATTAAAAATCGGTGAACAAAGGGCAATAATTTTTATAAAACGGAATAAATCGGAGCAAAAATCGAGTTGATTGCGAAATCGCTTTGATTTGTAGCGCTTGATTTAATGCGACGTAAGATGGAAACTCGGAAAATACCATACAAAGTAGCCATATCCTGGAACCACTATAAAAGAAGCCATAATTTTCATGAGGTAGAGGGGGTGCGAAAAAAAATTGAGAGAGAATCCGCTAAAAAAATTCGTGCAAGAGGGAGCAATTTTCGAAAAATTGAGAGAGGGGGTCCATTCCGTCGAGTGAAAGAAAAAGAACACGAAAAGAAAAAAGGTGAAAAGTGCAGCAGGAGAGAGAGAGAGAGAGAGCAGAGGGTAGACGTGAGGTGAGAGATCGGAAAAAAAAAAAGAGAAAAATCCCCCTCCCTCGCTCTTCTGACAATTTTGCAGAAAGAAAAGAGGAGAAGTCAGCAAAAAAAAAAAAGTTACGTAGAGAGAGAGAAGGGAAAGAGAAAAACTAAAAATAGAAAAGGAAGAAGGCGTGCACTGCTCATCTCTTTCGCGGATTCCTTCTCCGCGAAGCCCCCACGCCGCTTCGTTGCAGCCCACGCCGCCGCGCCCCTGCGCCGTCAACGCCCGACTCCTCCGCAACCGGTGACCTTGAGCTCCACCGCTCTGCATCAACAGCCCGCCACCAGCCCGCGCTGCCTCCGCGCAGCATTACCGCCGCGCCTCAGCCCCCTCGCCGCGCCTCCGCACGACGCGACCAGCAGCTGCCTCTGCGATCCGGCGCCTCGCTCACCGTCTCCTCCCGAGCATCAGCAGCATCGTTGCCGCGCCGCTCCCACAGCTCGCATCCCTGCTTGTCGCAGAGTCCAGTCCGTTGGTCCACCACGTCCCTCGCCCGCGCCACCGCGCTGCTCGCCTCAGCCCAGCACCCGGTGCCTTCGCCGCCCATCTCCGCTCACCGGACGCCGCGACCGCGAGCCCGAAGCCGCCGCACCAGCTGCCCGAGGCCTCTTGCCGCCCCTGCAGCACCCCACGGCTGCCAAGCCCAATATTTGAAAAAAGAAAAAAAAAATAATTAAACACATTAGGTAGTTTTCTTTAGTTTATTTTATTTATTTCATTTTACTTTATCTTGTTTTTTTTAGTATAATTAGTCTTTAGTACAGGATTGGAAATTCCAACATATCACCTTATTCGCAACCGCGCCAGAATTTTTTATTTCATCTATAAGGCCTTAGATGAAATAATTAATTAAGCGGGAATAAAATTGGTATTTTGATCTTTAAGGCGCCAAGATCAATTTATCGATTTTATCGGCGAAATATTATCCCTTGATCCGAATGATGTGTGATATCCTCGGTTTAGCTTGTCATTGATTGCTTTATTTATCTTGAAATATGTTTGAGCTAGAATTTTGCATGTTTTTAGGGTTATCTATATATTTAGGTTAAGCATTCTATTTATCATGCCGGTGGTTCAGACTCACTTACTTTTTGTTTGGATGAATTTTCAAAAAAAAGAAATATAAAAAAATCAAAAAATCAAAAATCAAATCAATCCATCTAGGTTGCTAGATTTTAATTGCATGTTTAATTATTCAGCAATTATTATTTTTCGAAAATTAAACAAAAAAATCATCATGCATTTGTCATGTAGAGTTAGGGCATATTTGTACGTCATTATATATTAGGGTTCAATTACGCTTAATTTAGTTTTAGATAATACTTTTCTTAATTCATTATAAGTCTAGGTATTTTCTTGAATAGATTGCATTTTAAGATTATTTGGATTAAGATAATATTTTAGTTTAAATTAGGATTTAGCTTTACCTAATTCCTAATGCAAATTAAATAGAATCTTAATCTAGTTAAATCATTGTCATTTTAATCCGAATTTTCATTAAAAAAATACAAAAAAATGACTTAGGATAAATTAGTTTTAATCCCTAAGATAGATTGCATTAAAAAAAATAATAAAAAATGAGATGTCATTGCATTATGAAATGCATGCCATTTAATGATCATTGCTAGATTTATTTAATTAGAAATTGCATGTCATTAGAATTAGGTCATTTAGTTAATATTGCGTTGCATATTGCATGATTTCCATTAATTAAGTGAAAATAAAAAAAGAAATTGCGTGTTAATTAGAAATCATATCTAAGGTTGATGATGTGAATTTTTAATCTAACCATGCAGATGCTTTCGTTGCTACAAGGTAAGTCCCCGCATTTTATTATTTCATTGTTTATCTGGGTGTTAAATTGGTGGATTGCGCACCCGCATGATCACCTCACATGTTAAAAAAAAATAGATTTAAAATCAATTTAAGCTGCCAAAAAACATTTTCGAAAATTAAAAAAGAAATGGTACCAAAAGGGCATTAGAAAATTCTAGTGTAACCAAGTCCCCGTACCCTTAGTCTCTGGTTCGTAGGAGTAAAATGAATCTCCCTTTTATTTTACTTTAGGTGTCTAATCGACCTACCCTAAACTGATTAGTGGCGACTCCTAATTAATAATCTTTTGCATATTTAAAAATTTAGACTTAAGTCGCGATTTGGTATGGGCTTGGGAGAGCCCGAGCTAAGCTTAAAAACTTAGTAGTCCATTAACCTAGTTTTAAGTGGTGCACCCGAAAAATAGGTCGCGACAGGGATGGATCAACGAGGTGGTACGGGATCGATACGGGCTCTACATCGGACCCGGCCGAGTGCTTCAAGAGGCATTTTTTATGGCAAGATATGAATGTGATGTACCAAAAAAACCTGTGATTTTTGGGTTGTGCAAACCAAATGGAATTAAAACCGTCCTTTTCCAGTAGTATTACTGCTGTCTTTTTTGCAGCTTTTGCTGTTGCTGGAAGCGTGTGGTACTTGCCCCGTCCGAGCATTTTCTAAGTGCCTCGTGTCAAATACTCAGGGTCTTGTTGGCTTTTTAACTCAAACTTATTGGCTTTAAAAGTGTACCTAAAAAGAAAAAAGATTGTTCATTGTGTCTTTGAAGCCCTTAATCAAGGAAATCCAAACGTAGAAAATATATATTGAAGGCACACTTTAAAGATAATTGATTATAATAATAAATAATAAGTTTGAATTCTCAATATGTTTTAACATGGAAAATTGTCCAATCGATTTTAAACCTATTATATGGATGCTACATTAGTTCTAAACTTTTAAGTTTTGCTAATTTATTCTTAACCCTTTTCTGAAAAATTTTAATGTAATCCTTCTAACCAATTTTCATAAAAAAAAATTATTGATATAGCGGTGTGTCACTAAATAGGGAAAATTTAAATGTTTAAGATTGAAGTGGCATCTGTAAAATAAGTTTATAACCAATTGGATAGTTTCCCTAATATACATAGAGTACTAAAAGTTTTGTTCTTACGCTTCATGTAATTGCAAATTTGTAAGCTTGGATAGTTTCTAATATGTTTGAAAATGGAAAAAACAAAAAAAAACAACGTATGGTTGCATGACAAGTGGCACGGAGACACTCATCAAAGAAATTTAGGCATAAGAAGTCAATTTTATTTTCATTCTAACATTTTCGAAAAATTTTGCTATTCCATGTCTCATGTTTTACATATTCAAAACATATTTCTCCTTATTCGACTCGGCTAGCATTCCAAATGCATTATTTAACAAACTCATATCCTTTAAGTGCCCATTATAATAACACCTAACTTCCACATTGACCTTCTTCACGTGATTTCCATCACTGAAATTCTCATCAAGCATCTAATAAACGGGCAATTATAAACTTGGGAGAAACGACACTTTCGTGCGAATATATAATTCATCCACGCAAAAGAATACGGGCGGAAAAATACTTCATTTTCCGAGGAACCCTTTTAATCGCATGGTTGTAAATATTTATTTATTAATTTAATTTTTTTTAAAGATTAAAATTGAATACAAAAAATTTAACATCGTAAATCTATTATCCTTATGTTATCACTTAATAGAATATGAAGTAACTCTTTAGAAGGTAATAAAAAGGAATTAGTATTCAAGGGCTTACCGATTCCAAGATTAGCAAACTAGTTAGCAGAGCGATATCATTCCCGAAAGTTATGTTGCACTTTAAACTCAAAGTGAGAGTGCAGTAGTCTTCTAATATCTCTAAGCAAAGTGGGGCCAGCATTATCAATCATAAACCCATGACTAAAATGATCATTTATGGTTCTATGAAATCCGAGTTGTTTTGCGAAGTTAAGTCCCAACCACAAAATCCAAAGTTTTGATTGTGTCAATGAACCTATTCCTATGGATGTGACAAAATCACCAATTCAGTCATGCCCTTTGTTTCTAAATATACCCCTTGCACCAGCAAGTTTCGAGTTGCCTCTAGATGTTTTGTTAGTATTTAGTTTAATCTACCGAGAAGGTGAAGGATCCGATCTAACCAAAATTAGAGAAGTGCAAGATCCACTTAACATTGAGTTATTCATAGGTGAAACTTTAATGATTTCCTTTGTGTATGATTAAATTACTTGTACCAAATTTGAAGGGAAAACAAAGTTGTCATGAAAAAGTGTCTTGTTTTTCTATGGCCAAAAAACCCACTTGCCTACTCCAAAAATTATGCTCCAGTCATGAGGAAAATTCGATTGCCCCTTACCAACGAGATTTGAATTCAACTGTTGTGACAATTCATTGACAAGAATTCTCCTAAATATTGTTGTGCAACAAACTCAAGTCATATCCTATAGACAATTGGACAATCCCTTAGGAAATATAAAGTTGTTTTGACATGGGACTCACATCTCAAGCAATATGGATGTCCTCCCCGAAACGTCTTCATTTCAATAGTCAATTGTCATTCGTGAGCGGCTAGCCAGAGGAAAGTAGTAAATGTTGAGGTCCCTTCCACTTTCATATTGTAGACCAAATACCATCATATTCTTGAATATGTATCACATTGATTTCGTCGCATGTTGACTTATTACAGAAAGAGTTGCTTTTAATACACTCTCACAAAAGAGTATCATCTCCATCTGAGGCTAAAAGAGGTATGACAACTCTAATTCGAAAGATTATATCTTTTGGTATAATTCCTCAAATTATACAAAAATTATAATTTCTATTCAGCACATAATCACAAAATTTTCGATCTATCTCAGAAGGAATGGTTGAGTACTAACAAAATCATAAAGCCACTCCATACTTGGTATTCATTTATCTGTCCAAAACCTCCATGTTTGCCATTTCTCAAACTCCACAAAGCTCCTTTCTGTAAGGTCAGCCATACGTTCACAATCACCTTCCATAAGATTGAGTCACCAAGTTTAGCATGAAATTCTGTTTCTCTACGAAACATATGTAGTAGTCAAACTTGTGCCCAAAGATTATTAGGTTGAGTCTCGAGGCCCACGCTAGCTTCATCATAAATTCTTTATCGATCAATTCAAGAGATCTAAAACTAAGACCATCACAATTCTTAGATTTGCTGATGGACTCCCAATTCGAGAGGTGAAGTAGACTTTATTGCTTGTGTCTCCTTTTATGAAAGTATGACAATTCTTTTCAATCTCTTTACCCACATAAGTTGGCCTTTAGTGCATGTGATAACGACGGGAAAAGTACCAAAAAAGTCATAAACCTATTGTATTTGTACCAATTTAGTCCTAAACCTTTTAATATTTGTACCAATTCAATCCATCCGGTCAATTTTGGCCGGCCGGCGCTGACGTGGATGTTGACCGATAATCGGACGCTGACGTGGCAGTTTTTATGATTTTTTAATGATTTTTTTCGAATTTTTTTTAACTTTTTTTTTTTTTTTTTTCATTTTCTTTTTCGGCGGTGGCCAGCGAGCATCCAATGAGGCTCGCCGGCCACTAGGCGAGGGCTGCGAAGCCCTCACCTGCCGTCGAAGAGGGTTGTGGCCCTCGCCCGGCCTCTCCCATGCCGCCAGCGAGGCGGCTTCACCCGGATCTAGGCGAGGCCGACCTCGCCCAGGCCTGGTCGCAGGCGAAGGCGGCCTCGCCCGCGGCTGGCAAGGGGGAGAGAGGGCGTACGGATTTGAGGAAAGAGACGGCGGCCTGGCGAGCATCGAGAGCGGAGCTCCAGTCCAAGGCGATGGCGATGGCCCGGGCCAGGTTGCCGGCCACGGCGTTTGCGTCCCCCATCGATCCCCTCGATCAAGCAACCACCACCCGCTCTCCTCCAATCCGTGACGAGAAGAAGGGGGAAGTTCTCTCGATTTGATCAGGGCTTTTCGCCGTTTCCCAAAGCTTCTGCGGGAGATGGTGGGTTCAGCAGAGGCGCTCGAGAGAGAGAGAGGAGGAATGGGTTTTGCAGGTTTGCTTCGCCAGGGTGGAGGCGACGGCTGAGGGCCGCGAACCTCGCTTGCGACTGGCGAGGGCTTCGTGGCCCTCGCCACTGCCTTGGCGATGGCCGCCATGGCCTCGCCAGCCGCGGGCGAGGCTGCCTTTGCCCACGGCAAGGCCTAGGTGAGGCCGGCCTCGCCTAGATCTGGGCGAAGCCGCCTCGTCGGCGGCCTAGGAGAGGCCGGGCGAGGGCCGCAACCCTCGCTAGCGGTAGGCGAGGGCTTCGCGGCCCCCTTGCGCCTAGTGGCCGACGAGCCTCCAATCGAAAAAGAAAATGAAAAAGAGAAAAAATAAAGAAAAAAATTATTAAAAAGAAAAAAATTAATAAAAATTTCGAAATTTTTTTTAAAAAATCATAAAATTGCCACGCGATCCGTTCACCGACCAACGTCCATGTCAGCACCGACCGGCCAAAATTGGCCGGATGGACTGAATTGGTACCAATATTAAAAGATTTAGGACTAAATTAGTCCAATTGAAAAGTTTAGAACTGAATTGGTACCAATGTAAAATGTTTAGGACTTTTTTGGTACTTTTTCCTAGAAACGACTGCAAAATGGGATAAAGTAATTCAACCGGCCATTGACAAGCTTTCAGATTTCCATTCACTAAGCATTTTACTTGTCTTCTTTACTATGGATTAAAAATTCCTTGAAGAAGTTCTTTCATGAATCAAAGGTACTCTCAGGTACTTGCCTAACTCCACACATGGGCCAAAACCATAAATCTCGCTCAAATTATGTTTCAGCCCTAAAGAAATATTCTTTGAACAGAAACTTTTAGCTTTAATCTTTACTCACAATCTGTCCTCATTTATTGTAAAAACCACCCAAGTTGGCATCATGAGCTACACTCGCTTTTGGGGGTTGGACTTTGAAAATTATGTCTTTATCGTAAGCTCAATATTCCTAACATGGTTATTTCTTTCCTCTCTTTTTTCGAGTTCTGATCCCACCGACCTTATAAAAGGGAAAAGTATAGAGATAAGCCGTATAATGTCACTATAAAAGCCGAAAAGAACAGGAGGCTGGAGGGTGCATATACCATCCATTCTAGATGCACCTACTACAAGATAAATACACCAAACGTATAAGTGATGTAAAATGGTCACCCCAGTATTGTTTTCTAAACTAGCCCTAAACGAGATAATTGTTCAGAAAGCTTTGAATTTATTGTATAGGGCTTAATTCAGTCTTTAACTTTTCAATTGTGTTACTTTGGTTTTAAACATTTTGACGATTTGCCAATACAGTCATTTCAATCAATTTTGATTAGAAATCACTGACGTAAATGTTAGTTGTCCTACAAAGTACGGTCGACATTGACATGAAAATTTTTTGCAATTAATTTTTTAATTTTCTAATTTTTTATACTATATTTTTTCTTTTTTCTATTTCTTATTTGCAGCTCCTCGATCGTCGAATTTCACGTCATTCTTAATTCAACTTGCACATGATAGGGGTTGTTAAATATCTCACATTACTTGTCTATGGGGTTTAAGTGTTCTTTATCTACATAAGATCTATCTTCACCTATTGATTTAAATTTTTAAATTAGACTTTTTAACAAAATCTGCAAGGAAAATATTGCATCTTACAGCTGAAGACGCATAATGCATGGAAAAGAAATCTGAGTATAATCGTAAAATTCTATTGCGTCTACAAGCATTGATAAGATCCTTATTTTTCCTAAGACATCTAAAATTGATTGCTAGCTTGTATATATCGACGAATGATGAAAGTCAACCTTGATATTGAGTTCTCACACATGCAGTCTTTCAGACAACTATTTAGAAATCAACATCTCGACTAATTTTATAAAATAAATAAAAATTGTGTGTTTGACTAGATTGTGATATGACGTTAGAGGCTTGCGTAACGAAAAGAAAAACAGGAAAATATATGGGCTGTTTTCGATATAAAGAATTTTTCTATAAACTCAATGTTCCATATGTATATATATATATTAGGGGCTAAGGCTGGTCCACTTGAATTATGGTGTAGCTAGGCCCAGCCCCAGCCCAAGATCCTCCAAGTCGTACGCCAAGAGGCCTGATATGAAGTTAAAGATTTGTGAGTTGTGTCAGTGAATGCCTTGCCTTTAGACTCTTTTGGGTCCCTTCTCAATCTTTCTTCGTTGTGTCCAACGTCGTACCATGGTCCAAACACATTAACTCTAGCTGTGACATTATCCTTGGATAAGTATCCATAAAAAAATTGAGGAATGAAAATGGAGAGGTAATTGAAACTTTCCCAAATTGAGATGTTGGGAACTTTTGAATGCCAAGCAGATAGAAAATTCACTTTCTCCATCTCTATTCTTCAAATTCCAACTACCTGAATTTAGCTAGTGCCCCGGATTGATTCATGTAAATTAACTTCATCAAATAGCATGGTCCCTATTCATAATCTAATTGAAGTATTGTGTACTAACTTGATAGCCTAGAGTGAAAATTAAGACTTCTACTTAGTGATCTGACAATGTGTGCAAGTGCATGCGAGATAGAGAGAGAGAATGAGGATTAATTGTCATCGAAAGTTAGTTCCTAGCCCTTGAATAATCTTAGTCCCCAGGAAAATGGATTCCTGAAAATTTTATTTAACATGGTTACACATGTTGAGCCAAAAAATATTTGGAAAAAAAAAAAAAGAAACAAAACATTATCAGTCGTTGGTCCTCGCTGCTTCTATCGTGTCTACTTGTAAAGCCCAGGCCATTCAGAACCTAGTCATTGGTTGTTGGGTTACCATACAGTCACAATGACCGATGGATCGTGGGGCCTGGATTGGGCTAGGAAGTTAAGAGTTGTCAAATTACTTGTAAAGCTCAAATCATTCATAGCCCGCTGATTCTGCCCTAGCTCCGGAAAGTTAATATTCTTTTTTCTTTTCTCTTAATCCAACGACATGAGCACCAAAGCTGTACCATCCAGAGACCCATAAAATACATTACAAGCTTAATAATAGATGCCTAATAGATTATGTAAGTGATCTTGACCCAAAATAATTATATACAATTGATGAGATTTCAACATGTAATTTACATTTTTTTAAACTAGATATTCTCGATGCACCAACTAACTCCCCCTAAAACTCAAGAGGCACTTTCAATTATGCTTTTGAGGAGCCCTTCTATTTTGAAAAATAATTTCTTTTCAGAATAATCTTTTTCTATTTTTATTCTCCAGAACAATTTTTCAATAAAAGAACTCGTTTGGTAACTACATAAAATTTCTATTTTCGGAAATAAAAAAAAAAAAAATAATACGTCTAGTACGATTCATAAAACTTTTTGTAATGTAGAATTTTTTAAAATTTTTTTCTTATTTTTCCTTACCATCGCCAATTGCCGCCATCGCCGACCATTGCCGCTTGCCGCCAACCCTAGTCATTGATGACCATCAACGACACCAACCATCGCTTGTCGCCACCGACATTGATCCCCGCGGTCGATTGCCAATTGGGGTCGGCCAGAGGTCGGCACTAGCAACATCGGCGGTGGTGGTCATCAACAATTGGGGTCAGACAGTCAGCGGCAGTGACGATCAATTGGCCAGTTGACGGGCGGCGGTGTTCATAGTCATTGGTGGTGGGTGGCGGCGACCAACGGCTGCCAATCAGCTAGCCAGCAAGCAATGGCCTCGATGGTCATCAACGGTGGGCGAAGGTCAGTGGTTGGTGATCAACCAACAGGTGGTGGGAGGCGATCGGCGATTTGCCGTCGACGGGCGGTAGGCGGCAACGATTCGTTGGGCAGTTGATGGCTAACGATTGGTCGGCGAGGGTGGGCGGGTGACGGTGGCCGGACAGTTGGGGCGGCAGCAAGGGGTGAGGGGCAACAAGGAAGAAGAAAAGAAAAAGAAGAAAAGAAAAAATAATTTATTTCTAGAAGTTGTTTTCAAAAATAATAAATTACTTTTTTTTTCTTTTTATTTCTACTCTAAACAAAGCCTGGACTTCCAAACGTTTTCGATATTCGGTTCTCGAGAGCTTTACTTCTCCTGCTATGAGAAATACCAATTCCCTCTCCTCCGAGACATGTCAGAACAACATACGGCCACTCCTATCCCCATCACTTCAACGATGTTCACGCATTTTCCATTTTACGAGAGGATAAAAAGCCCTCGATGTTCTCAAGTGCTGCTGCTCCACTTTTCACTTCCTGGGGAATCTCCCCCTCCTCCCTCTTTTTTAACCTGACATGAGGACACTGAAAACTGGAATCATCACCCCGGGCCCTGGAGATGGGCCAAATCCCAGTGGGCCCCAGGCCCCAATCAATCATTCCATAGGATGGCCCACCCCTTTTGTCATCACCCCCGGGACCAAAGCCTCCTTTACTGTCAGCTCTCCCACCTAACCGCTCGCCTCCAAAGGAGATGGTCCCCTTCCAGAAAGAAAGACCTGGTTCTTTGGCTCCTCCATGCCCAATAGGCAGGCACTTATTGCTGCCCCCTCTCTTTCGAGGACAGGTGTTCCTACAACTGATCTGGACGCTTCTGATTCACACCAGTGCATCCATGCCCTACCCTCCTTCACCCATCGCCATCTCCCCTCGAAAATACAAATGAAGAGAAGAAAGTTAGAAAGGAAAAAAAACTCCTGCCTGGGTCAAAGCACATCAGGGTAGTAATGTCCATGGGAATCGTGGTTAACACTGTCTTCTGCCATCTACCAACATTTTCTGGACACACCCCCGAAACGACAACGAAATTCGACCAATTTTAGTGATATCTTTGTTAGAGCGGTGTGCGACTTCTTTTTGAAGGATGATAATCTTTCGAGATGAGAACATGAACGGATTTTCAATTTTGTGCGAAACGAGGTATGCCCATTTTCGTAGTCCATCATTCGAATCACAAAATCGCCTACCGTCCCCACGTTATTCTTCGAGTGACTCAAGGATTCAAGATTCAAGTTTTCAGGAGATCATCATCGCTCGGTCACTTCAATACCATCTTTAGCTTCGACACCCCCAAAATTTTTTTGAGTGGACGACCCCTCAATTCCACTAAGAGACAAGCATGCAATGGTGTGACGTGAATAATGGAGTAGCCTCGTTTAGGCTCTTTAAAGTGGGAAAGGTCGTCACTTGTCGTTGTCCCCAGCGAGGGTCGGCCATGTCGCGAGGACGTCGGAGTGGGGGCCCGCCCTACACGGATCGGACGGCCGAGATCGACGACAAGAACCTTAAAGTTGGGTTTTTGCTTGCGTACGTGTAAGGATTTGGACGTGTTCCTTTTAAATCGCGAGGCCCAATGGGCCCTACCCCATTTACTCCTGTTCTTGTCCGGCATCGATTTGACAGGCAAAAGATGTCGTCTCCCAACATGCTATGTGGCCTAGAAAAAATGTGTGTATTGGAATGTATAGGGAAGGGTGATATTGATGTCTTTTCTCCTTTTGAACTGTACTTATGCTTGTCTCCAAGGCTATACGAGAACCAAAAAGAATTGATTAGCAGTTTTATAATCGAGGGATTAGCCTAAGTTTGAGGCGTCTTCGCCCTCATGATAAATGAACTCAACCAAAATTTCATCTACATAAAATCCGCAAATTAACTCATAATAAGGGTTAAACCATTCGAGTTAGCTAGTGCTAGAATCTAGGATAAAGAGTGTGTTTAGTTTGGCATTTAGGGGAAGTCACTGGGGAAATGCAAAGACTTTAGGTTAAAAGTTTTTTTTTTTTTTTGAAATGCAAATAATGCTTTGTAAAGTGTAACTGAAAGGCGTCTTGAAAATCAATTTTGATTTAAATGCAATTTGGCAAAAAAAAAAAAGGACTTGTAAAGGACTTTAGGTGTATATTTTAACGGATGCCGATGAGCAAGATATGGCCTTGATTGCCATCACTCGAGGTCACATGACTTCAAGCAACCTTGGCGAGGGTCATCAAAGATGGTGAGATCAAGTAGAGGGGCAATGGAGGAGAGAGGGGGAAGAGAAAGATTGGTGTGTGATGTGAGGGTAAAATTCGAATTTGAATTATTTAATTTGGGCAAGATGAAAAGAAAAAAAAATCATTACACCAAGAGATGGCTTTCCAAAAATGCTGAAAACTCATGGCGACTTTCTACCTACATGGAGCTAAGAGACTTCAAAGGATTTTGGAAATGCTAACATTTTCTAAATGGATTCCGAAAAATAGCTGTCAAATATTTCAACCAAGGACTTTTAGACCCCAAAATCAATTTTCAAAATGGAACCAAATGCACCCAAAGGACAGTGTGACACACATTACACGCATGCAAGAGATTGATATTTGATAAAATAAGTAAGATCATTTTATCAATTATTGAACATTTGAATCATCAACTAAAACAATAAAATTATAGTGAAGATTGCACAATTCAAAGAAACTGCATATGTGGAAAGATGAAGATATTTCAAGAAATGAATTCTTTCGAAAATGTTTGTTGTAGGATAGAAAGCTGTAGATTTTAATATTGATTCACGTCAAATATAAATTAGAATTACTCATTTTTCAATATAACAATATTTGTAAACTGAATAATTTAGGATAGTTAGGGAAGGAAAAGAAAAGATTAAGATCCCTTAATAGTACGAGGTCATCTTTGATTGTTAAATAGTATATTTTTAACAAATATATATAGGGTATAAATATCAGTTTTCGAGGGTACGTGGCTTAGAATTGAAAGAAATTGTATCGGTGGAAAAATGAAAGTAATGTTTTCTTATAGCGCAAACATAAATTAATGGTAGACCTTTTACCATGTCCTCTTTCACTAATGCCAAATACCAAGGTCCAGTCGAGGAGCTGATGTGTCGGGCTCTATCAACAATAGGTGGTGTATATTTGCTTTCCATTTCTTTTGAACAAAAGGCTCGTTAATAAAATACATACATTATATATAATATGGAAGTATATAATTTACCATTATGAAGGGTTTTATTCCCCTAAAAGTGGAGTATTATTCCCGCAAGTCAACCATTGGTACCAAAATAGCAAAAAGCAAAAGAGCAAATGTTCATGCTTCTTATGTGCAAGACGATTGTACTTTCTCCATTTTAAATTTGTTCCTGTACCCACACATATTATTTTGGGAAGACTCAGATTCCATATTTTGGGGAAGAAATAGATCTACATCTTCAGATCAAATCCAACCAATGATTATAATAGAGGTATATTAAGGTAACGAAGGTAAAGAGCAGTGGAAGTACAGAAACAAAATCTAATGTTTTGGCCGGCCAATCAAATACGTAAGGTTTTATTTTTAATTTATTGAAAAATCGAGATTCTATAAAAAGCTCCAATCGAGTCTCGACCTTGCCATCAGCGGGATTTAGACATAAAAAATCTAGCATAGCTCTCACATAATCTATTTGGTCATTTGCCATGAGTCATTTCCAATACCTGAATTATAGTGACGGTTAGAATCAGGGCTTGATTGGTAGCCTTTCAAAACCTCAAAAGTCCTAAATTAATCATAATGAAAGTATAAGTTCTCGATTGACTAGTGACCTAATTTTTTTTCTTTTTTGAGGTTGAGAAAAGGGATTCGTACCTAAACTTAAGATTGAGTAGAAGGTAGAAGATTAGGGTCACCGGTGGTTGATCAATTTGGAATGTGGGAATCTCTCGAGTCAGATACACGGTAGGCCTTGTCACGATCAAGCTCCCACTTGATTTTCTTTTTTCTTTTTTTTTAATTAAGGACGTATTAGTTAGTCCAAGAAGGACTAAATCCAGGGATGCGACACATGCCCACTTGCCCCAAATTGGCTTTTATTCTATTGGTTGGAGAACACAATTCTTTAATGCCCCTCGGTGCAAGAATTTAGGAACAAATAAAGAGCAACTTCAACTCCAAAAAAGTTCAGAGTTTGCACGAGCAAGTTGTTTTTATACCATTATTAGTTTGAAGAAATCTACCTGGACTACGACGCCCATCTTTTTGCCCATGAAAAGTCAGATCATCGATCAAAGGAAAAATTGTCCAATTAGTTCTTGACCTGCTATATGGATGCCAATTAGATTCTAGATTTTTAATTTTACTAATTTATTCTTAAACATTTACACGGAGTTCCTAATCATTCCAATCAATTGCTTCTAGAAATCGATGATAAATTGGCAAAATTAAAAAAAAAAATTATGATTGAATTAATATATGTATAATATGTTTGGGACTAAATAGACAACTTCCCCTCAAGAACATTTGTGGCCAATCCAACTTCATGCCTAAGGAATGACCTGGTGGATCATTGAGCATGGCTAAGCATTAAGTAAATCTTCATGTTGAAGTGTGTGCTTAAATTAAGTTGAGTGAGTTGGCAAACTTGAGTACCGATTTAGAATTATTTCAGCATGTGTATTGTTGGTGTACTCAATCGATTAATTAGAAGATCATGATGTGTATCAGAAGCTTTGAAGACCATTTGCGGGCGTACGTTAACGAGGAATTGGCCAGGAGAAAGATAATCTTATGCTCTGATCAAGAGATTTTGCTAATATTTGGTTATATTCTTTGATTCCAATGTCCCAATTTGAGATCCAATGATGCTTGAGAATCTAGCTTTGTGTTTCCACTTCAATATCTTCTGTGGTCCGCCCCGCTTGCCTCTCTCCACAATCATTTCAAGCTTAGAATATTTTGCTTAAGTTTTCAACAAACATAATTCGATTCATGTGGTAATTGGAAGTATTTGTGTTGATATTGAAATCAATGCCAAAAGAAGGAACTTATAGATTATCAGAGCAATACAACTTATATAAAGGAACTAGGTTAATACTATGATTCTCCATAATATCTAAACTTTTCGATTTTAAATATCTGAACTTTTCGATTTGATTAATCCCACAAATATTCATCATAATATCTCCGATATCTTATAGATGGAAAGATATTAATTTACAATAGAGTATTTCCCCTTCTATACTTCAACCCTAGAGGAGGACTTAAAAAATCAGAGTTTCGAATAAGTCACCTTTTGTTGCAGATCGGTCCCATATCTTGAAAATCTCATCGGCGCTTGGCTTTCCTAATCATTCGAGGCTTGGTCCCAACCATCATGGACCACTTTGTTTGCATTATTCCTTTGATTTTCTTCAACAGAGTATGATGCTCTCAGGACAAATTAAGTAATAGTTTTTCCCCCATCTCAGCCAATGGAAGAGAAAGCAGACAAACATGAACGACACGGGTGCCTTCAAAAAATAATTGAAACGATTTTTGCCTTTTAAAAAAAGAATACTTCGCCGCCGCGGTCACGATTGATAATCAGCAACAGGCAGCGGCGGGCATCCATTGGCGGTGGTGGCAGTAACCAATAAAGTTGGATTTTTGCTAGTGGTGTTAGAATTTACGAATGTGGAATTGGAATAAAAATTGTAACTATTGCTAGGTAAATTCAGTTTCACACTTTTGAGAAAGCCCTATTATAATTGGAATTCAATTTCACGTTATGATTTCTCTATTAGAATCCCATTCTTTCAAGAATTCAATCCCCCACTGAATCAGATGAGGTCACTAAACAACTTAAATTGTCTTTTAATACAATAATTTTGAAATGTTTATCATTTAAGTCCAGTGGACTCCACATGAAATTCAAATGCGTTTAAGATCATAGATTCACCTACTACATACCAAATTTGTGGGATCGACTGAAACAAGCAATTATTTTCATATCAAAATTTGTCGTAAATACAATATCTAAAGAACCATGAGTATAGAAATACACAGCTCATTAAATCAAGAATTGTGCTTTCCAAAAGTATAATAATGAATCGATTCAAGAGTATTTTCATCCGAATCGAATTCTAATAAGTGGATATAAATTTTTGTATCAACCCCATATGATTTTAACAAACAATCTCCATCAATACGACGATTATCAAAATTTGAGTGAGAAAGACGAACATGACTCGGATCAACCCTTTCGATACGATGAATTTTCTATGACCGAGATGCGACCACGCCCACTGTGGATGATTCGGACCGACCCTTTTGATACAGTGAATTTTCTGCGACCGTGATGCGACCACGCCACTGGTGCTACCACAACATCGATGCCTCTCATGCTCCGCCTCTCCTCTCTCTCTACGGAGGCCATCTCTGTCGAGAGTCGACAGAAGCCGAATCTAGTAATTTTGCTGTAACACAGTACGTACGTATCGATGGCATTTACTTCGCGTTGAAGTCCATCAGAAAGGAAACTTTAGTTCATCCCCCGAATGGGTTCCTCTCGCACTCTCCGGACCCACCGCACGCAATGCTGACTATGTCACGGATTCCGTCCTTCTCCAAATCCCTTTCATAAGCGCTAATGACAGAGAATGGCGACCTTAAAGTGGAATCTCTCTCTCCCTCTTTCTCCCTCGAGCGGTGGAAGATTCACGCTGGCCTCCATAAAAAAATGGTTCTCAGGTTTTTCTTACCCCGCAATCGAATTGACAGAACAAGCGAGCCCGCATCATTTTATATTGAATAGGGTTCGGTTTAGGTAGAGACCGAGACTCCATTATTGTCAGCATGTCTGAGCAAACAGAAGGATTCGCCTTCGCAGGTTCCATGGCGTGTCGTGGGATTCGCGGTTTCTTTTTCGTGATGGATGGATTGAACATATTCTTGAAAAGTCGCTTTTCTTTCCCTCCTGTCAATGGAGGACCAACCGATGATTCCCTCGCTCATGCGCAAAGAACCTCACACTCATTCTTGTCCCTGTTTTTGATTTAGAGAGAGAGAGAGAGAGAGAGAGAGAGAGAGAGAGAGAGAGAGAGAGACTGGGCATAGAACTTTGCAATTTGCTTGGATGAACCTAAGAATAATGGTTCCCAAAAGCTTTCTCCAATAAATTTTGCTTCTTTTGCTTCCACCCACAAAATAAAACTTTCTAGGTTTCTTTAATTTTTCTCTAGCTCAGGAGATATATTCATGAGATTCCCAGGTCTGTGTGCACGAGCAGCGCAGACAAAAATCGTTTTCTAGGATAGGCGTCCGGCCACCAGCGTCGGACGGAGGAGGCCGGGGCTACACGGCGGCGACCGGGGTCTCGCCTTTGGCGGAGACCTTGGCGGCGGCGGAGGCGGGAGAGGATGCCATGGATTCCTTCTTGGACGCGAACGAGCACTTCTCTTTCCTCTCGTCCTGCTTCATCTGCTGCTGCCGGCACTCGAGACTGCAGAAAGCGCTGTCACCTCTACAAAAACAAAACAAAACGTTAAAAAATCCATCAAAAAATGAGGAAAATTATTATTTCGAACATATTCACCACCAATAATTGTCGGTCGAAAAAATAAATATCAGATTAAATAGGGAAAGTCAGGACAGGAGAGCCTCGAAATGGAAAATTTATTGTCTGTCAGAAAATTCACCGATCTGTTTTCTCGCCTTATTTTCGGGTCTGTCAATAATAACACCTCCTAGCTTCGCTGGCGTCATTAATTAAGATGACTGATTTATACAGGTGCGAAATATTCGGTTTCAGCTGGATTACGAGCATTGACGAAGAGCTAGAAGAAGGTAAATTATTACCTGTACATGTAGATATCGCGGCCGGGGACGAGGCGGCGCTTGCAGAGGGAGCAGGAGCGCAGGAAGTCAGCGGTGTCGATGATCTCGCAGGAGTGGCGCCGTTGGGGCCTCGGCGAGGCCGGGCCGGGCATCACCAGCCGCGGATCCCAACCCTCGCCGAGCCCCGCCGGCTTGTGGCCCTTCCTGGACGGCGGGGGGGCCGCCGCCGCCTCGTCGTTGATGCTCAGGTCGAAGGTGATCTCCGTCATGCTCGTCGTCCTCTTCATCTGGCGCGGTCTCTTCCCCAGCGACATCCTCTCTCCCTCCCTCTCTCTCTCTCTCAAGCTACTTCTGCTACTGTTTCTTCTTCTTCTTCTTCTTCTACGCTGCGCAGCTGTGACTGATCTCTTGGAAAACAATGGAAAAAGGGGAAGAAACGAAGAAGAAAAAGAAGAGGTGTGAAATTGGAGAGGGAAGGAGAGGGAGAGAGAGAAAGGGAGGAGTGGAGGAGATGGGTAGGGGGCAAATATAAGAAGAGCCAACAGGTGAGGAGTGCATCTGGACTGTCCATTCCCGTTGTGCGAGTCCATGTCAGCCGTCGGGTCCCGCTATTCTCAGAAATCTTTTTTTAACGCCGACGACGGTAATTAATTTTGAAAGTTATTAAGGAAAGCACATAATTTGATGTGGGGAGGGCTTTAGAGGTAAGTGAATGAGAACTTGGATGGCGACCTCCGCCAGAGATGGAAAAACAAAAATCAAAGGACAAGGATGCCACCTTTTTTTGTTCCTTATCCTATTGGTGAATAAGAGGAATTTACTTAATTAGACTATATCTGAATTTTCCTTTTCTATGCGCAAGCCTAGACGACTTGATCGGACGAAATCGGACCGGGAAAGAAAAAAAAAATTGTCCAGAGAGAAGGGGCCTTGTCAACAGGACCCAACCGTTTGGGTAGCTTGGCGGTAGGGTCCCCATGGCGGCTCAAAGGTGAATGGGGGCGATAGCGCCATGCGAGAGGCCGAGTTGCTACGGTTGAGTGGCGAGAGTCTTAATTTCTCGAGCAGAAGCAATGATGGCGAGGGCAAAAGGGGAGAAGGAGATAAATGAAAACAGAACAAAAGAAGAGAAAGGGATGGATGTACATAGTACAATTAATTGTAAATTTAGAGCATTTCAATATTTAAGGCTGCATTCGGTAGTTAAGATGAAATTCAAGATTAAGATAAATCGTTAAAATATTTAGAACTACTAAGTAAGTACAATTGAAATATTTAAAACTAAATTGGCCGTCATATAATAAGGTTATGATTTTTTGGACATATATCCCTTGTTAACCCATATAATGATTCAATCTGTTGAACGTGAAATAAAAAAATGAATTATAATCTGTTTTGACAAGTTTACATTAGGCCAATGAAATAAATGGGAAAAGAACCGTAAAAAATTTAGAGCTTTTGACATTTAGCATGGGAGTGCAACTTGTAGGTTGGCCGGATTCGCCAGGTTGGTGCCCTCTTTTTCAACACCAAGGCAAGCACTTGCCATCCAATTATTTAAGGTCCCCTTTGGACCTCCTTGCCTCACCCCCTGGTCTGCCCACTTGTTGCTTCATCCAATTTTTTAATAATTCAGACCATTCTTAATTTGAGATACTGTACAAGTAAACGCTAATTAAATGACCAAAATAAATTATAGTCACTCCTCCACAAATACAGATGATTTTAGTTCATTTATCACCCTATTTTATTAACAAGTGTGCTAGGATGCACACTTGTTAATAAACAACTGTATAACGAAAGTTCGTTGTTTTCAATGGGTTAGCTCCCTCGTGTTATGTTTAATCCGCATATAGAAACAAAAACTATATTTTTTTTTTTTTTATGAAGTATGATTAACGAGCGCCTCAGAAGACCCACTATAAAAATTTATACCAAGGTGTGTAGATTTTGAATTGATATCCTCAGACTCGATTACGTTCTTTGGGCCTCTAATTGTATACCTGGGAGTTGATAAATAGGGTGCACGTGCTGCTGCTTGCTAATTCCCTTACATGGTGTTATTTGATTACGAGGGAAGTTCTTTGTGCCTGGCCGTTGCTTATTAAGAACTCAGGGATCTAATCAGATGATATGATAGGGTTACACCCCCAAAGTTTCTGCCACTTGATCTTTTAAATAAGAGCAATGCACTCTGAGGAGATGCCTTCTGATGATGTTCAGATAGGTTGAGCTCTGCTCGAGTCAGCTCCTTCTCATTGGCCTTGACAACGCTACTTTAGGATAACCGATAATTTCCTTATTGGAACTTCGAGATTATCATTAACTTTCAGTTAGACATGCGCAAATTCCGGCAGCTCTAATGTAAATTTACGTGGCTATAATAGAGTTAGAAAAGAATATAACGAAAGACGCATGTGTATATATCAATGCAGCTAAAGTAATGCAAAAGCTTTAGAAGTTAAAACTACAGCAGGCGTCTCAAACACTTGTCTCCAGCAAAAGAAGGGTTTTGCATGAAGATCCGTGGACAAAACTGTCGCTGGAGAGATCAATCGCGACGAAATTCTACCTGAAACAGTTCACATGAATTATGGGAAACCATCAAAGCACGAAGTCACGAATGTCAAAGAGAGGCCGTAGAAGAAGGAAAAGAAAGACCGGCGCCTCTCAACTTGGATGTGGAAAGGTGGTCCCGTGACTACCACTTGGAAAATCAAAGGGTTCGTCACCTTTTTTTGTTCTTTTTAATCATCTGCATAATTGACTATTTGACATTGAGTCCAACTACCTATCCGAGAAGTTGAGGAAAAACACAAGGTTTTGGAGACAGCCATGTTTATAGTACAGCTTGTTAGAGTTAATACAGCTATGAAACTCACACCCTGCAGACCGAGAATGCCATGTAGCTGTGAAGTCTTGAGACTCTTCGCATGAATTTATGAGTTGATGATGTGACTAATGAGATATGAGAGGACGCTCTCGAGTGTTTTACGTGAGATGTTATGGAACTTTGATTAGTGGAAACCCCGGAGGAGTACCTGTTTGGAGCTAATCGATGTAGAATGCGATTAACTTACGTATTAACTTGACTTCGCATGATGATTGAACTCTGCATCCCGGAAAAAATTTCTTAAGGACTCACCTAAAACTCAATATATGCAGGTACGCTTGAATTATAGGTTGTCAACGAACGTTGAATGGCACTCGACGACCGTATGTGTGAACTCTAACACTTGTGTTGGTATCTTCAGATTTTCAAAGCCGGTTGCAAGAGTGTTCTCATTCACACGTCGTGTCATGTATCTCAAATTTTTACTTGTCTTCCTCTCGGTAATTTGTGCATGCTTGGCGGTGATTGTTTAAGCGGCTTCTTGTTTGCTTAAGTTAAACTCGAATGAGCAACCATTCACTTTAGAAGTTTAAATTGTTAAAGTAGGATGCAGACCATATTTTATATTATTGACAGATTTCATTACACGAATGTTGTTTGATGACGAATGTCTTAAGCGTGCGAACCTAATATGCATCGACGAAACAACTATTCAGGCCATTGTGCAACATTTAAAGGAAAAAAGTAGGAGATCTATGCATTGCGCGAGCTAAAAGGAAGTGTAGGGAATTAAACTCGAGATCTCTGACTCAGATACCAACTTGGAATTAAAGGCATAAATCACATGTGCAAAAAGTTGACGTCGATTATATTCGATATCTTAATAATTAATTTGAGTGACCTACACAATTTGTATGAAGGCAATTCACTTAAAGCACCCCCAAATTGAACGGTCTAACCGGTGTCCCTGTCAGGGTTGGGAACGCACAGGTAATGAACAGCTCAGCTGAGGTTGATGTCTCTAAACGCCATTGCTTTTGGTTGATGGATTGTTTGCCCATAATAGCTCACCACAAAGTCATTGCTTAGGAGCATCATCGTTCGCTCCTTAGGAATTGTGACAAGTGAATGGGTTATTAAGTCAGCTTCTAAAAGGGACGAGCAATAGTATGTCCCACCATCGCAAGCAAAATATCTTTGCCCTAATTATGTTCTTGATGTTATGAAGCATCATGCAGATTTTTCCTTCTTTTCTTTTTATATTTGGAGTGGTAAACGATTGTCCTTGACATCTACTCAGCATGCGTGGTCATTGCTACGTTCTAGATTCGCTCCTAGTGACTTTCTAGGTATTTTTTGATTGATGTATTATTTTTTTCTTTATTTTTATTGAGAATCCTAAACTTATTATACTTGTGTCGGTAACACTCGTCTACTACAATTAAAAAAAAAAATATCCATATTAGGCTAGTGTACACATCAATAGTTTTTTTTTTTTTTTGACTAAATTGGTTAAATTGAAAAGTTTATAATTGAATTGGTACAGGTATGATATGTTTAGGAATTGCTTTTTGGTATTTTCCCTAACATTTTAGCTATTTGATTGAAATTTTTTTGACCATGCTTTTCTTGTGGATTGAACCTTGGTTGGCGTCCCCTGCTCGCGCCCTCAATGTCAAGCCAGGTGCCTGATGGCTACAATTTAATTATTAAAAAGTAGTATTGACTTCATATTGTTCTTATGCATTCGTATATATTAATATAATGAAAGAGAGATTCTCGATCTAAATGGAGCGATCGAATGTCTACCAACAATCTAAACTTCACTCAAGCCTATAAGAGCTAGCATATCAAGTCGTGGAATCATGCATCCTTCTTGCTTAGAAAATCAACAAATCCAACGGTGGTACAACAGCGTTTCCAAATGAGTTCATTTTTGATCTAGTAATTTGATGTTCCCCACTAAAAGGGCATTGGCCCAAAAGCTAATGATGCATGCATAAAGGCTATAACAGTACCACACTGTCTGTTTCAATCTCCCGTGGATTCCACTGAGTTTCAAATGCATGTTCGTGGGTAATTTAATAAGAATTAATAACTCAATATTAGGTGGTAATTTTATGAGAAAAAAAGTTGGTGATTCATGGTAATTTATATAAGTAATCTCTAAAACAAGTAAAAGTTGATAACTAAATAGAAAAGTTGGTAAATTAACAAAAACTATTATATATTATTAAGTTACTCGAATACAAATCGGTAAACCTAAACTTGTTTGCAATTAATCCGACAAAAATTGGCAAGTCACTATAATAAGTTGCTAATCTCGTACAAAAATTACTAAATTCGAATTGATAGTAAGTTATGCGGCAATAAAAGTTGGTAGGTTAGTAAAATAATCAGTAATTTTCTAAATCTATGATAAGTCATGAGACTCTCATGACTAGAAACATGACTAGAATTACTCAACTAAAATGTTCATGGAAGGCACAATTCTATTCAGTGCGTCGCAAGTGCTCTAAAGCTTGCCTAAATGATTTTTTCATTCATATATGATAAAAAGTTTACTTGATGAAAGATAATCAGAGCTTAAAACTTAAAATTTAGTGAAAGGTGCATGGACTATGTAATATATATATATATATTTCTTGGATGGGCCTGTTGGACTCTCAATTCCGCAAAACACCATTGGAGCTTGGAACGGAAGATCCAGACTGGTCAAGCTCTGAGAGTCCATTAGGCCCATCCAAATGTGGCTCTTCCATAGACTTCCAGTTGAGCCTCCGCAAACTTCTGGTACTCTTCTTTTGTTGCTCCGTGCGCTTCTCACTCCACTACCCCATTCACCTGCATTTTCACATTACTTCATAGATCTGCATTTCTTATATCTATACAGCAGATCACGCATATACACAATGATGTTTGGCATCAATGGCATGATAATTTCATTACAAGTTTGGATTTACCCACGAAAGTGAGACGTCCATCCGATGTAGCGAGACGGTCCAATTGGGCACCCCTATCCTTATGTGTGAAATTGAGAATATCTTGGATGGTGTTGAGTTTTAGCAGGGACACATGGTAGTAGTGTGCGTCCACAACCGTACAGTCTAGGCTGCTCGCAATGGGAAGCAATGGTTCCCATTCGGAGGTTTTGAGCATTCGCGACATGATCATGTAATCCGTGGTGGAGTGCCCGTGGACGGCGCTGTGCTTGTCCCCGAGAAAGGCTCTTTCAGGAGGTCGACGCCATAAAGGCTCGGGCTCTTTGTATATCTACATTGCATAATATAAGCGATGTGCAAGACGAAATCCAATGATAATACTAGAAGTTGGAATAGGGTGGGAACCAAAAGTTTATGAAGTACTGGAAAGTTAGGAGTTCTATGACATAGAGGGTTTGTTGGATGGTGTCATCTGTGTCTCCCCATTCTTGAAACCCATCTCTTGTTTAGCTGAGATCTATGCTAGGACGTTGGGCCTTCACCTAGATCCAAGAGACGGTGTCATCATCGCCTATTAGTTAGCAAGGGCCTTGACGCCCTTACCCAACTTGACCCTCACTTGTGGCCATGATGGTTGGCATGTTGGCCAAAGTCTTAAAAAAAAAAAAAAAAAGAAAGGAAAGGAAAAAAATAAAAAAAATTACAATATAATTAAAAATTATTTACGTCAGTGCTCGCAGTACCACATAAGATGCCAGCGTCCATATTAGCAATTTCCAATCAAAATGATCAAATAGACTCAATTGACATAACCCGAAAGAGTAATGGTTCAACTGATACAATTAAAAAGTTTAGGATTGAATTGGTAAAAGTGTGATATGTTTAGGATTTTTTGGATGATTTTCCCAATAGAGAAATGGTAGTCAATAATTTAATTGAAGAAATATTGAATCTTACTTGAATTAAAGTTAGTAATTTCATGTGAGAGCTCTAGTTGAGAGAAATAAATAAAGCCTAGTGAAAAACGAGAAAAATTAGTAATTACAAGAAAAAAACCTGGTAAGTAACTTAAATGAGAGTTTGTGACCCAAAACTAGTAAAATAATTTAATTGAAGAAAAGTTAGCAAGTCACTCTAATTAAGGTTGGTAATTTTCTCAAAAAAAGTTGTAAATTTAAGGTGTTGCTAAGAGATGCAAATAAAAGTTTGTAAACAATAAGACAAACTTATAAATTGGGAAAAAAAATTTCACGTCAACAAGTAAGTTAAATTAGAGTTTGTAGAACAATATTATGCTGTAATTTAATGGGATAAAAGTTAGTGATTCACGCAAATTTATATTGGTAATCACTAAAAAAATTAGTAAATATAAGGGTTGCTTATTAAGAAATATAAAAATGGATAACTTCATAGCAAAGTTAGTATTAAAAGAAAAGAAAAATTAAACATTAGTGACTTGAACGAGAGTCAGTAACCCAAAATTAGTTAATAATTAATCTGACAAAAGTTGGCAAGTCACTTAAATTTAGCTTGGTGATTCAATGAAATAGTTAATAAATTTGAAGCTGCAATAAATTGTGGTAATAAAAGTTGGTAATTTAGTAAAAAATTGATAATTCCATAAAATTATTGATAAGTTACTAACAAGTTACTTGAAAAAAAGTCGCCGGTTATCTTTTATATCGTCATTTTTTCACACTTACCAACACATTAAAATTTACCAACACAGAAAATCCTATTTGCTCGAGCATGGAACGATAGTCTTGCAACTACATATAGTAAAATAAGTCTATTATAAGTCATGAGACTACTAGCATTACCCAACTAAAAATCTTCACGAAAGACTCAAATTGTGAATTCTTGAAGCTAGTATCTAAAGCTTAAATAAGAGTTCTTGAGGTAATTATAGAGAAATTAAATATTAAACTACCCTCTCGTCTAATAGTTGATGATGATCCCCAAAATTTGATAACAATGTGACATGGCCCACAAATGAAGCATGATCCAAGACCGTTTTTGTGATGGGGCCGTGTCACGCACAAAAAGCCTGCCCACAAGCAGCCCACGACTGATCCATGGATGACCCATGATCAGTGCACGACCAACCCATGCGCAATGCATACAAAAGCCTGTGATCATTCACCTACTCTATGTTAGGCAACCCTGCCCTTGCTTCTGGCACATGCCCTTGGGCTTTCCCAAGGCCTAGAGCCATTGAGTGGCCTAATGTACAGACTTGTAATGATGATATCCGTTCAAATACCACTGTTGGATCGGAGGGAAGGTCAATGGTTGAGATGAGACTCGAACTTGTATAAATAGGGGCCTTTCTCCCTCCCTGTATTTAGCTCGTTCATAAGCAATACACTTGCCCCTTTGTTCACACGACCCTTGTGTTCGAGCGTGTGTTCATGAGGTTGATTTGGGATTGAATTCCTAAGGTTGCACAGGTGTGTGTGATCATTCGGAATCGATGACCAGCGATAAGTGGTATCGGAGCCTTTGTTCCAAGCACGATGGCAGATTAGCGTCTCAATATTGTGATCGCTCAAGTCGAGGATCATGAGGACTGCAGTAGGACCAACGAGAAGGCTCCTACCAAGCCAAAGAAAACTCGGGGTGCCTTGAGTTCAAGGGATCAAGTGGGTGACTTGGAATGCCGAATTATGGTCATGGAGGAGACCGCCTCAGATGTCCAAGGTCAAGTTGAGGACTTGTGCCAAATCGTCGAAGGAGCAAAAACCGAAAAGGAGGAGCTTTAGGCTGAGATGCAATAGCTCAAAGTCAGCATGGGAGAGCTCTGAGGCGAGTTGTTGGGGCCCCTGATTCATGAGCTGAGGCAACGGGACGAGACTTGGGAAATTGCGATGACGGCCATACGTGTAGAAGTCACCGATCTTAAAGGGAAGCTCACTGAGGTTGAAGTGGTGCACGTGAACGGGATGATCACCGAGCAACCACGACCTGACGCACCCAAGCCAAAAGAATTCAAGGGCTCACAGGTGGCGAAGGATGTGGACAACTTCATATGGTATATGGAATGATACTTCCAAATCATGAGAATGACTGACGACATGATCTGGGTAAACACCACAACCATGTATTTAGTTGATGACACGTTGCTGTGGTGGTGTCGCAAGTCAGATGATAGGAGTGGTGATCCTATCACAACATGGGCAAAGTTTATAGAGGAATTTACTACCCTGCTTATGCAGAGGAGGAAGCTTGCGAGAAACTCAAGCGCCTAGAGCAAAAAGGCGGAGTTGGCAAGTAAGTGAAGCGGTTCTCAGAGCTGTTGCTCCAAATCTCATCGATGATCGAGATGGAGGCATTCCATCAGTTCATGAGTGGACTCAAACCATGAGTCAAGCAAGAGCTTAAATGGTGCGATGCAACGGATCTTGCAACTGTTACTTCCATGGCCAAGTCCCTTGTGAAGTATAAGCCATCATCTCGACTAAGCCAGACTCTTGTTCGAGAGAAAAAAGCCAATGGTGGAGGAGATCAAAGCCAGTACAACCGTCCGAATGGAGGCAAACCACCATCGGTCCCTCCTAACACTCAACTAGAGTTGAGCAATGGAGGATATCATAGTAAGGTACACACCTACAAGTGTTTCTTTTGCAACGGGCCACATATGGCTTGAGATTGTCTGAAAAAGGGGAAAGCTAGTAGCCTTGTGTAAGGAGAATGAACCGCGAGAGGAGGTGCAGTTGGGGTCGTTGCATATCCTTGAGTCGATAAAGACCAAGAGAACTAAGGAACCCAAATGGATGATATTTGTGGACGTGAAGATTGGTGGTACTACGATGAGTGCACTTGTAGATATCGGGGCATTCGACCTCTTCATATCCCAAGAGGTCGCGAAAAGGCTAAATCTTACGATTGAGAAAGGGAAAGCCAGTTGGCTCAAAACGGTGAACTCCAAGAAAGTCCTGACTAGTGGCGTGGCTAGGGACATGGAGCTCCACCTCAGTCCATGGACTAGTAAGGAAGACATTGAGGCGATCCCCCTCGACAACTATGATTTCGTGCTTGGTCTAGGATTCATCGACAAGATAAATGTGGGCGTTATGCGCTTCATGGATTGTATTTGCATCCTAAATAAGCAATGCTAGTGCATGGTCCCGATCTACCGCGAGTTAGGATGCGATAGGAAGATGCTATTGGTCATGTAGCTGACGAAGGGATTAAGGAAGGGCAATGTGACCTTCTTGGTAGCATTGAAGGTGGAAGGTGTAAAAGAAAACGGGGTACCAAAGGAGGTGACCCAAGTCCTTGACACCTTCCAAGATGTGATGCCATTCGAAATGCCTAAGAAGCTGCCCCCAAGGAGAGAAATGGATCATTAGATTGAGCTCGTGCCCAATGCTTGACCGTTGGCCATGGCACCCTATCATATGGCCCCACTATAATTGGAGGAATTGCGAAAACAACTCAAAGAGTTGCTCACCGCAGGTTACATTTGACCGTCCAGGGCCCTATGTGGTGCCCTAGTCTTATTCCAAAAGAAGTGTGACAGATCCCTCCGCATGTGTATAGACTATCGGGCATTGAACAAGCTCATTGTTAATAACAAGCATCCGATCCATCTCATTACAAACTTGTTCGATCAGCTGGGGGAAGCTCGATGGTTTTCCAAGCTCAATCTTCAATTGGGATACTATCAAGTTCGGATTGCCAAAGGGGATGAGTCGAAAACTGTATGCATGATTCGTTACGGATCATACGAGTTTCTTGTCATGGCTTTTGGCTTGACAAATGCATTGACTACGTTTTGCACTCTTATGAACAAGGTACTCCATCTGTTCCTTGATCGGTTTGTTGTGGTTTACCTTAATGACATTGTTGTATATAGCTAGATGCTTGAGGAACACGTCGAGCACTTGAGATAAGTTTTTTAGGTCCTTCGAGAAAATGACTTGTATGTGAAGCGTGAGAAATACGCTTTCGAGCAAAAGGAAATCCCTTTCCTTGGGCACATTGTCGGGGGCAGACAAGTATGGATGGACGTGACCAAGATCCGTGCCATCGTTGAGTGGGAGCCATCAACCAAGGTGACGGAATTGAGATCCTTCCTTGGTCTCACAAACTATTATTTGTGCTTTATCTGGGGATATTCGAGCTTCACCGTGCCACTCACAAGCATGCTGAAGAAAGAAAGGCCATGGGAGTGGACGGATTAGTGTTAAGAGGTGTTCGATTGGTTGAAGCGAGCCATGATTGAGGAGCTGGTGCTCGTGTTACTGAACCATGCCATATGAGGTGGAAACTAATGCCTTTGACTTTGTCATCGGTGGTGTCCTTATGCAAGATGGGCACTCGGTTGCCTTCGAGTCTTGAAAATTGAACGATACTGAGCGATGATACATGGTTTAGGAGAAAGAGATGACCGATGTGGTGCATTGCCTTTGTACGTGGAGGCACTATCTCTTGGGGTCTCGGTTCGTTGTGAGGATCAATAATGTGGCCACGAACTACTTCCAAATACAGAAAAAGCTCAACCCGAAGCAAGCTTAGTGGCAAGACTTCCTGGCTGAGTTTGATTATGTGTTGGAATATAAGCTCGAAAAGTCCAACTTCGTGGCCAATGCCTTGAGTTGGAACCTGGAGTTGGCTAATATGACGAGTTGAGCCGATTGTCCATGAATTGATCATATTAAGAAGGGGCTCAAGCACGACCGAACAGCCTAAGCTCTCCTTCTGTACACATAAGGGTGTGATGATGATCTCCTTTGCACCAAGGGACAACGACTTTATGTGTCACTCCATGGGAAACTCAGGAAGGAAGTGATGCACAAGTGCCATGATTCTAAATGGGCAGGTCATCCGAGAATCCACCGCACCATGGCACTCGCCGATGATCAATATTATTGACCATACATGTAGGACGACATTGAAGCCTACGTGTGGACATGTCTTGTGTGCCAACAAAACAAGATAGAGTAATGATCACTGGTGGGGCTCCTTGAACCGTTGCCTATCCCGGAATGTCCATGGGAGAGCATCTCCATGGATTTCATTGTTAACTCACTGAGTTTGAAGGGTGTCGGATCCTCATGGTCGTGGTGGATCATTTCTCTAAGTATGCGATGTTCATGCCAGTCACAAAGGATTGTCCAGTTGAGAAAGTAGCCAAGCTATTCCTCAAGCATGTTGTCAAGTACTGGGGTGTATCGCACACAATTATGAGTGATCGCGATCCTCAATTCACCGGGTGGTTCTAGACCAAGCTTTTCAAATTGCTGGGGACGAACCTCAACTTTTCCACGAGCCTACATCCCCAAATAGATGGCCAGACAGAGTGGGTTAATGTGCTTTTGGAAATTTACCTCCAGCACTATGTGAGCAACACGTAAGTGAATTGGGCACAACTGATCGACGCGGCCCAATTCTCGTACAACTTGCAACAAAGTGAGTCCATGAACTAGAGCCTGTTCGAGATCGTGACCAAGCAGCAGCCGCTCACTCCAAGCACGATCGCCTTGGGATATCAAGTAAGTAGTCGCTTTGCATACAAGTTCGCAAAAAGATGGGACGAACATGCAAACTTGGCACTAGCGTGCCTACATAGGGCCGCGAAGCGCACGAAGAAATGGGCTGATGAGCAATGACGGCACATAGAATTTCAAGTTGGGGACTTGGTGTTGGATCAAGTGTAGCTACACTTGATCCTTTGATATTGCGACGTGCACAAATGGCTGATCCATTGCTATGAAGGTCCCTTTTGAGTGTTGCAACGGATCAAGAATGTTGCATACAAACTGGACTGGCCAGTCAAACTCAAGGTACACCCTGTGTTCCATGTGAGTATGCTGAAAGATTTCCATGCAGACAAGGATGATCTGGATTGGGGCGAATCACAACGGGTGCCCCTTGGAGCGAAACCCTCCTATGATTAGGATGTAGAATGCATCATGGCAGACTGCATCATATAAAAGAAGTACTGTGCACCAAAGAAAGAATACCTTGTTCGATGGAAAGGCCTAGCCAAAAGTAAAGCAAGTTAGGAATCATCTGAGGTTCTGTGGCAGTTTAAGAAGCACATTGATGCCTTCTATGCCACAAATGCGACAAGAGTGTCGCTTGATTAGGTGGGGGAGATTGACATGGCCCATGGACGAAGCATGATCCAAGACCGTTTGTGATGGGGCCGTGTCACACACAAAGGGCCTACCCATGAGTAGCCCACGACTGATCCATGGACGACCCATGATTAGCGCACCACCAGCCCATGTGCAATGCTAATAATAATAAAACTTGTTGGTCATTTAGACTAAAGTGAGGATTTGTAGGTTAAAAATTCAACATAAGTTAAGTAAATTGAAGCAGCGAACAAATAATAGGAATAAAGGATGGTAAGTTTATAAACAATTTTATAATTTTATAATCATTAATAATTTACCAATATGTTACTTTGGAAAAAGTAAATCCAACGTATTTTTTACCAATAATTTCTTAACACTTATCAATACTTATTAAAATTTACTATCACGAAAAAAAAAAAAAATCTATTTTCCTGGGCATGAAACAATAGATTTTTGCAACTATTTTATGAGAGTCTCATTATTACCACTACATAGTCAAAAACCTTCACTGATGCCATAAGGTATATAAGTTGCATCGCATGTGCTCTAGAACTTGCCTAGAGAGCTTTTTCGTTCGAATATGACCTAAAGTTTACTTGATGAAAGATAATCAGAGCTTACAACTCACAATATATTAAAAAGTGCATAGACTTATATATAGGTAATATCTAAAGCTTGATATATCCATTCTTGATCATCCATTCCAAGCTCCAATGGTCTTGTGCGCACTTGAGAGTCCAATAGGCCCATCCAAATGTGGCTTTTCCATAGACTTCCAGTTGAGCCTCTGCAAACTTTTGGTACTGCTCTTTTGTTGCTCCATTCACTTTCCACTCTACTACCCATTCACCTGTAATTCCAAATTGCTTTATAGATCCATATTTCTCATATGTATGTAGCAGATTATGGAAAACAGATACAAAATGATGTGTGGCATTGATGGTGAGATAATTTTATTACAAGTTTGGACTTACCCACGAAAGTGAGAGGCCCATCTGATCTTGCGAGACGGTCCAATTGAGCACTAGTATCCTTGTATATGAAATTAAGGTTATCTTGGATGGTGTCGAATTTCCTCCTGAATATAGTATAACAATGTTTGTCCACAACCGTCCTATCCAGGCCACTCGCTACGGGTAGCCGCAATTCAGGGCCAGAGGCTCCAAGCACAAACGACATGATCACATAAGCTGTGGGGGAGTGCTTGCGGACGGCGTTGTGCCCGGCCCTGTAATACTTAGTGACCGTCTCTAGAGGGAGTGTCTCGGCGAGAGGTTCATTCAAGAGGTCGACGGCATAAAGGCTCGGGCTCTTCGTGTATCTACATAGGCTAAATCAAATCATATATTCCCCAATACTCGGGATAGGGTGTGAACAACATATTTATTAATTACCGCGAAGTTAGGAATTCTATGACTTGGAGGGTCTGTTGGATGGTGTCATCTGTGTCTCCCCATTCCTGGAACCCATCTCTCGATGAGCTGTGTTCCCAGCCATTCTGGGAACCAGGTGCTGCGTGCAGGTCAATGATGACCTTCAGCCCATACTTCCTGCAAGTAGAAAATCAAATGATATATTAGAAATTGCATCTGTACATGATAAGATGAAGAGAAGATGGCAATTAGGCTCACTCTGCCCAAGAGAAAGCACTGTCCAGAAAGGCCAGGGAACCACCGACGTAAGGGGGTGGAGGATTTGGGTCGCTCGCTATCCACCAACCCACCGGAATTCTCACAGCGTCCAATCCATTCTCGGCTACGAACTTGAAATCATCCTCCACTATGAACGTCCTCCAATGTTCCTATCATCAATGCATACCTTTCTTTGAGTCCGCTCGATTTTGGATAGATTTGGAGTGATTTGAGAAGATTAGGGGAAAAAAAGGAGATTTGAGATTTTTTTTTAATCTTTTGTCTTCCTCTCTGATTCCCCCCTATTCACTCCATCAAAATTGAGTGAAGGACAAAGTAAAGACATTACTAATAATTCGAGCACAAAAGCACTAGATGAAACAATCTGCTTCATGCATAAAACTTAGAGTTGTGTAACAGTCAGATCAATGAAAGAAGGCCCCTCTCGTAGTTTTGTCGGATTGCCGTTTGTAGTTTAGAATTCAGTGGTCGAATAGGACGCATCGGCAACCTTAATACCATCGAGGAAGGGGTCTTCTGGCGTGGGAGTGACTTGAGTCTCTTCACAAGGATCGGACGAAAGAGCCAGTGATATTGACTTGAAGGGAAGAAGACCGTGGGATTTTCGTATGTCTACAAATGGAAAGAAGGCACCATCGAAGCCGAATTGGCTTAGAGTTTTTCTGAGTTGCTAAGTGTTATATCCAAGGAGAAGGTGTCTTGAACAGCTCTTTTCTGCTGTTGGAAGAGACCAATGGTTAACTAAAACTAATGTGTGGAAATGATATGTTGGATTGTAAGAGGATCTTGAAATATGAAATTGCCTATAGATTGGACCTACCACGTCAATCATTTGTAGGATTTACATGGGGCCACATTTAAAATGCACTAAAGGACCATTGTAATTGATCCGGCCCAGAAGACTCAAGTCCAGGCAAGACTTATTTCTATGGATATATGTACCATGTTCAACACTCAATAACAAATTGACATTATGCTTAATAAATTAATAGTCGTAGCAGATCAGGTATTTATTGTTGAAAAAAAGCTAGCTTTGATCGTATTCTTGTCGCGATTGCAACTCTTTTACTTATAAGTCACATACGTGCCTTAGAGTGTTTTGTAGTACTTGACCAGGAAACCCATGCATGTGTAGAAGCAAAAATCACTTGTATCCCGAAAGAACCGAAGACGTTAGGTCAAGTACCAGTCTATAAAGGAGATTTCCTCATAGCTGGATCAAAATAGATGTTGAGCTTGGTAAATATAGGTTGTACATATTATATCACATCATATTTAGATTTTTAATTCTGTATCTCGTCCTGTATTTTCTGTCATTCATAGGAACAGTATTTACTGGCGTGTGCTCAGTAAGAGTAAGCTGTAGTAGCTGCTGTAGTTTCCATATGTGATGACACTAACGATTGCTGGCAATAATCAGTTTCTCCTCAAAGAATTCTCATCCGCAAGTCATATACTAAAAAGAAAAAAACAAAATAATTTTTGCTCATAGAGTGAGTTTAGTTAAAGTTATAATCCAGGCATAAATCATTTAATTAATTTAATAGGTTTGAGAACCGTGGACTTTGACTATTATTGAATAGGAGTTTTAAAATTGCGTACTCTCATGACTTTGGGGGCTTTTTGGGGTCCAAGACCATTGGTGACTTGGAACTCGCCTTCCAATCTTTTAGTGAAACTCATGACAAACAGAGATGGGTCTTCGTCTTTCCATACATCGCTTTGATCACATTGATAATCAGCTGTTACTCGTTCCTCCGTCCTCACCTGTAAAATAAATTCCACCACAAAAAATCGCTCTTCTTTCTTAGTCATTCTCAAGCTTTGCTTTGAATAATGCTTAGTTCATTTCGAGAAAAATAACTTTCAGAAAAAAAAAATATTTTCAAGGAAATGGTTGGGGGAAATATTTTTCATTGACGAAAAAAAGTCTTCTAAAATAGGGCAAAATATTTTTCACTTTTTAAGATGAGGAAAATATTTTCCCTACTCACTTTCTCTTATCTCGCTTGCACCCAATTAACCTTTGCATCTTTTTATATTTTTTTCCATTTTTAAATTGGAATTTTTAATTATTATTATTATTAACTTTTGTGTTGGCTAGTCCTGGCCACCATGATAGTTGGCCACAAGCAAGCATCGAGCTTGTTGGCCTCGGGCAAGCTCGAGGCTTGCTAACCTCTGGCAATCTTGCTGCTTGCTAGATCGGCTTGCTTGATTAGTGGCAAGCCAGGCGAGCGGCCAAAGAAGAACAAGATAAAAAGAAAGAAAAGCAAAAAGAAGAAGAAGAAAAATTAAAATTAAAAATAATTTAAGGATTGATTTTTTTAAAATAAAAAATAATTAAAAAGTACATTTAAAAAAATTGAAAAAGAGTGCATGGAGGAAAATATTTTCCTTAACAAATAGTAGCATTTATTTCTACTTTATTTTCATGTTTTAGCCGACTACCTAAAAAAAAATTACATTTTTCTCGGAAAATGATTTCTTGGAAAATATTTACCAAAAATGCCACATTTTTGTGAAATGAATGGAATCTAAATTTCGAAAAGTTTTCACTCGGTTAGTGTCTATCTAACATGTTGATGCATGGAGAACAACTTTGGTCTACTAACTTGGTTTCTAACATAACGTGAATGGCTAGAACCGTAGTTGGGTTGGCCCTTGGAATGGGTGGACCATAAGTAGCATCCAAATTAATAGATTAGTTGTAATGGATCGTATATTTATCAATACATGTACGGCGTTCATGTAGTAATTTCTCAACCAATCTTAATATATGAAGCATTAGTCTTATGTAAGAAATAGGAATTGGAAAGAGAATAATGACCCGTAAGAAGGAGCCATTAGAAGCTTTGATTCTAACGCGACTTGGATCGCCTGGGTTTCTCACGATCTCAAAGGTTTCAGATGCTCCTGGTGAATGGCAAGTAGCCACCAAATCGACCCCGTCCCCACCAGAGTCCAGGCCGACGAATTGCTTGTTGGCAACCCTGAAGTGGAAGAGCCTCTCGTTGATCCTCCACAGCTACAGAAACAAAACACGGCAAATCATCTATAGCTCGATGCACACTAATTCTAGTCGGAAAATGTTGTCAATAGGAGAATATATCAATGCTATTTCCAGGTCGAACAATTCGAGTTTTTTTATTTATTGAGAGGGTATATTGTAACTAGTTTCATCCCATAACATTGTTTAATATTAGTCTCCGTAAGATAACTCCATCAAAATCTTGACTATGTAAGATGTGAGCCAAAACCCAGACGGTGGTAGCACAAACATAGAATTTATTTGCACTTGATGTACTGCACATCTAATCTATTGACATATGTTGGTTCCTTAACCACCAAACCAACCTCGCGAGTTTCCACATCAAAATATTATCTATTTGCTTAAAGCTAACTCACCCTAAATGTCTCCCAACGAGTACTAGAACCGCGTTCGGCAACCCCAGGATTCCCCATGCTGTTGGCGACTACCCGGCTTCCTCCACCAGATTCGGCGCAAAGATACTTACCAACCATTGTCGATTTGAACTGAAGTCTAGTCCCATCCTACGAATTATACACAGTTTCAGAATTAGAAAAACAGTTGAAACCAAACGAATCATTGGTTAATAAAGCAACGAAAACACTTAAGGCAATTACGTATAGCACAGTACCAAGAAGTCCTTGTTGGGGATTGCATCAAAGAGGGAAGGCTCGATCCATCCTTCTGTGACCAGCCATCCCCCCAGATTAACTGCTCTTATTTTCGGGTTGCGATTCTCCATCTCTTGATTGGCATGGCCGCGGATCGATTGGATCTCATTACTGATGACTTCCATTGCCTCCTGTTTTCCTACTTTCCCGTTCCAAATCAAGATAAAAACAGAACAGCAGTTAGCTATGCAACCGATTGTCCCAAAAGGGACACATAAAATCTGCACTTAACATGACTAAAACATATCCAATAGTACTCGCGTGAGAAATGTTCATGTAATAAACTTTCGAAATGATTAAGTAGAGATGCAATGCGTGCTTGCATGATACGGATGAGTTGAATCACTCACTCAAGTAGCTTCAAACCTGAGTTGTCTGTGTGTATGGTCATCTGGTCTATTTGGTGCATTTTATTTCATTTCATTGCTGGTCGATACGCGTGGTCGTGGGACTTGACTTTGGGTTGACGCCCTCGCAACTTCGCCGTCCCTCGCATGTAAGTGTTTTCTATGCTTCAGACAAATTCAAGGAAATGTCATTAATAATCTTCTTTTTTTTTTCCGCGGATCTAACTGCTCTTTTATTGTCCAGTTGTGTTTTCTCTTAATGAATAAGATTTTGTTAAAGAGTGCTCTTGAGATGCTCATTAAGGCTTTGATTGTTTTACAGAAAATGTAACGTTTTTGGAAAATACTTTTAAAGAAGATAATATTTTTCGATATTCAGTTGAAACCCGAAAATAAATGAGAAAATATTTTTCATCATTTAGTATATAAAATCTAATTTGATTTTCTTCCTTACACTCATTTTAATAATATTATATTTTTTTATTATATTTTTTAAAATTTAATTTTTAATTGTTTTTTCTTTTCTTTCTTTTTCCTTTTCATTATTCTTCAGCCGATTGCCAACCACTGGCCACAGATAAGGTCGAACTCGCCCAAGGTCAACAAGCTCGAGCCTCCACAAAGGTTGGCAAGACTTTGGCCCTACCAGATTGGCGAGCTCGAGCCTTGCTAATAGGAGTGATTGATTCCGGGTTTGGTCCGGTTCTAAGATGAAATCGGTTGGACTGGTTCCTAATTTTTGGGATTAGGGATCAAACTAGCTAGTCTTGAAAGAGGGTAGTAGATTATCGATTGGTCCAATTTGGTGGAACTGGTTAGTTTGTTGTGTTGGCAGCAATTTCGCAAAGAGTTGACGCATTGAAGGGCTTAAAAAATAGTTCTTTTCCAGCAAAGTGCAAACAAATATGAAGTATGAAACAGTCAAGACTTAGCAACAGTCAAGACTTAGCCTATGAATTATAGAATTCATTAGAAGCCACCTTGGAAAATTCCACTATTCGGGATCTGATTTTCTTTTTGAGCACAGAATCTTTGACCTTGCCGGCCTCTAAAGCACAGGATCATCTTGTTCAGAGACTTCCCATGCCTAAGCAGGAACTTCGTGAGGCTTGCTTCGTCCTCGCAATCCAAAATTTTTTATTAGTTGGTATGGTCCAGTCAGTCTAATTCCTACTCTAGAACCATAAACTAGACCAAAGCCCGTGAAAACCGCCTAGAACCCGCTGGTTTTGCCTGGTCCGAGTGGTTCCCGGTTGGGCGGTTCCTTTGCACACCTCCACTCGCCAAAGGTTGGCGAGGCCTTGGTTGGCAAACTCGTGGTTGGCTAAATTTCGGCAAGCAATGAGCTCATTGATTGTTGCCATGGCTGACAACCGGCCGAGGAAGAAGGGAAAGGAAATAGAAATAGAAATAAAATAAAATAAAATAAAATAAAAAGAGAAAAAAAAGAAGAAAAAAGGGAAAATGAAAAAGGAAAATAAAAAATAATTAAAAGGAGTGCATGGAGAAGAATGTGATTGGTCTGGGTGAAAGAAAGAATAGGAAAAATAAATTCCTGCTTTTCCTACTTTAGAAGAACTCTTTTTCATTGAAGGAAAAATATCCTTGTCAGGTTTGCTTTCTCAGGTTTGCTTTCTGTGTAACATTAGGAAATCAAGAAAACAATTTCTCAAAACTTATTTTCCATGAAACAAACGAAATCTAACAAACTAATTAAGAAAAAATTTCACAATTTGCAATATATTGATTATCCTTGTGTTATATATTGTGTTTCGTCTGTGCATTGACATTGACATTCAACACGTGACACGATAAGACACATCGATATGTCATTTCTTAAAAAATAAAGAATTTCGATACGTTCAAGTATGTTGTATATAAATAAATAAATAATAAAAGAGCCTATAATGAATTTATACTAAAAACATTAATCCACCATTTATTAATATCATTGGCAATTAATCACTTCTTTCTCCCTTTATTACTTTTTTATTATTATTTTTACATATTTACATTTTAACCATTTTATTTTTTAAAATTGATCTCATGCGTGTCGGAATTCCGAACTCGCATATCAGAGCGTGTTGGGAGAATTAACCATGTGTTAGATTTTTTGATATCTGTTGACCGCGTGTCGGATCGTGTCAGACATGTGTTAAAGTGTCCAACACGGCATCAAAACTCTCGAAAAGTAGCGGTACTTCCTAAGTTATGTGTAATTGATCCAACAAAAATGAAAATATTTCCTTAAATATAGTCAAGAAGTATTCTGAGAGAACTCATTAGTAATAATTTTCTAAATAAAGTATACTTCAATAACTATTTCAGGCGCACTCGAACCTTTCGAAGAAGATTTTCTTCCTCCTCTGTTTAACGTGTGGTCGACGTTATACGTCCAGGTCAAGTCAGCAAGGTCCCTTTCTCTCCTTTAATTCTGTCAAAATCTTTTCCTCTGTCCAATTAACTGGTCGTTGCTTGCCCTTTCTTTGACTCCTCAAATCTCCAATTATTGGAGCAAATAATTCCGCGTAATGAGCACGCAAGAGCCCAGTGAATAACAACCGCCAAATCATGTGAGTGCGAATCTTTTTCGTAAGTTATGTACGCGAAGTTTCTAGGAAATGGGCAAGAGGAAAAGGGAATCCACTGGTCTCCAAAAAGAGGAACAGAGAAATCTAGGCTTTCGGAGCCAGAATATACGAATCCCCTAAAACACGTCCGTAGACCGACCTCGCTATTGACAAAATCAAGAAAAGACTTCACTGGAGCGGAACGGACCAAAAGTTGCCGTGTTCGGGGATTCACACGCTTCGCACTGAATGGAAATATCTTTGAAGACTCCGAGGATGGGCTTCTTTTTTTTTTTTTTTCACATATCACTAGACTAATCTCTGGCCAATAAGTATGGCAGTCCCCTAGTTCCCACCGCAAGGGAAAATTGCATGGTCACACTGGTCCATAACTCTAGGGGTTAATCATAAGTCTCGTGATGTTCGGGAACTCTACCAGTGAATCAAACTGCAAATTCCCCCCGCCATCCAACGTTGAATCAGAGTGTGACTATACAACTACCTTAAAGTTGTTGCAGGTCAATGTCGACGAAAAAAAGACAAAGCTGACAAGGCGTAAAAGAGACATACATGTCTTTTCTTGGTATCGTCTTGCTGAGAAAGATATTCCGCCTGTACTAGAAAACCAAGTTTTCTTTTATGATATGGTATGCTATTCGGGAAAAGTGCCAAAAGAGTCCTAAACCTTTTGGCTTTGTCTTCTGATTTAGTCTAAACCTTTTTGGTCTTGATTTAGTCCTAAACCTTTTTACGTTGTCCAATTCAGTCCTTTCCGCCAATTTTGACCGGATTTTCTTTGAATGGACCTTGCCCCGGCTACTGACGTGTAGAATTTTTAATAGTATTTTAATTTTTTTTTAATTTTTAATTTTTATTTTTATTTTTATTTTTTTCTCTTTTTATTTTTATTCTTTTCTTTATTCTTTTTATTTTTTTTTTATTTTTTCTGCTCATCTTCTTCCTCCAGCCGGTCGCCGGAGCTCGGCGACCCGGCTAGAGGCGACGGCCGGCGAGGTCGAGACCTCGTTGGCCACCTCGCCGGTGGCCGCGAGGGCGGCCTCGCGCCCGAGCGGGCGAGGCTCGCCCTCGCCGGATCCGGCTAGATCCGACATGAGGAGGAGCGGCGGGGCTCGCCCTCGCCGGATCCGGCGGGGGCGAGCCTCGCCGCCCGGGCCTCGAGGGTGGCCTCGTGCCGGCGGGCGAGGCTCGCCCTCGCCGGATCCGGCGAGGGTCGAGCCTCGCCCAAGGCCGGCGAGGTCGACCTCGCCGATCCGGCGCGAGGAGGAGCGGCGCGGTCGCCCTCGCCGGCCGTGGGCGAGGCTCGACCCTTGCCGCCCGTCTCGAGGGCGGCCTCGCACCGGGCGGGCGAGGCTCGCCCTCGCCGGATCTCGGCGAGGTGTGGGCGAGGCTCGACCTCGCTAGATCTGGCGGGAGGAGGAGCTGGTGGGGCTCGCCCTTGCCGCCCAGGCCTCGAGGGCGGCCTCGCCCGCCCGGCGCGAGGCCGCCCTTGTTGGAGAAATCCTTCCAGAATATTTTGAAGCTGACAAAACGTTTCTATCAGTCTAAGTTTGGATATTCGGAGACCGACGGTTTAAAGTCGAAGACTTTATGATCTCAAGACTCAAGACTCAAGACTCAAAGACTATTCTCACCGATGTCTTTCTAATCCAAAGACGAAGGAAATCCGAACCGAAGCATATGGTTGAGGATGTGATCCTATCCTCCTGAAAAGATCCCTTGGTTGGATAAACATCTCGGATTCTTTGTTTGTTCTTATCTAGATCGATTGAAGATCCAATGGTTGACGAAGTATTCTTGGAATGTTCTATTCTTGGAAACCAAGATCCTGATTGTATGGGCGAACAGGATTGATGGACTATCGCCATGTTCCTTAATTAGCTCGAATGATCTTCGTGATTGATTCCGTCCAACGGGTAGATTGGAGGAATTCCTTTGGTAAGTGCCAACGGTTATGATGGCATAAAGGAATATAAAAGGAAGACGTTCAAGTTGTTTTAGAGAGGGTGAACGATAGAGAAATTCCAGAGTCTGAAGACCCTTGATTATTAGTCGACACTGTTTGAGCGAAATTGTATACACAGAGAATGTTCGTTCTTAGTGATACCTTGAGAGAGTGTGGTAGATCGTCTACACCGAGAAGTCAAGGAAGATCATCACCGTAACATCTCTTTGTTCATAGTGGAATCCAGCCCAATAGGCTGTCGGTCTGCAAAAGAGTGGACGTAGGCTTGAATCAAGCCGAACCACTATAAACCGCGTGTCCAATTCTCTCTTTCCTTTACTCAGTCCTACGATTGTTTATTTTTTAATTGCTGCAAACCGTTCATCTATCTAAGTAGTGTGTAATTATCAAGAAAAATCTTTTATACCTATTCACCCCCCCTCTAGGTAATGTACTAGCTATATCAATTGGTATCAGAGCCTGTGTTCTTACTTTATTTGAAGTATTTTACTTCGTAGTAAAAGATCCATGGCTAGTATGCTAGCACCAGGGCTGATGGAAGGGCAAAGCAATACCAGACCACCCTACTTCGATGGAAAGGATTACAACATCTGGAAGAACAAGATGAAAGCTTTCCTACGGTCAAAGGATCCTCTGGAATGGGACGTTGTGGAAAGAGGGATCACTCCTACTGTTGCATCAGTATCTGAAAGAGGGAAAGAAACTGTTGAGACCAGCGGAATGTCTCAAGATGAGATAAACAAGAGACAAGCACTCGATGCAAAAGCAATTTACTCTTTTATATTGTGCTTTGTCACCAAGTGAATATAATAATATCTTCTTGTGTTACAGAAAAAGTCTCGTGATAGATTACATATCACCTATGAAGGGACAGACCGAGTGAAGGAGACTAGAATTAACATTCTCCTTGGTCAATACTAAGCCTTCAAAATGAAATCAGGAGAATCTATAACTGACATGTTTAGCCGTTTTACAGATATTGTCAATGGTCTTGAGAATCAAGGACAGAAAATTACGATCCTATGAAGGTGAACAAGTTGCTGCGTGGACTCTCCAAGGATTGGAATCATATAAAGAATTCAATACGAGAGACGCAAAGAATTATGCCATTATCTGTAGATGAGCTGATTGTAACTCTTCAGTCTTACGAAGTGGAACGAATTAATGAAGACAAAAATCCAAGAGGTAAGAAATCCATTGCATTAAAATCTAATGATGATTATGATGATACGGTTAAAGAAGATCTGGATGATGAGGAGCTTGCTCTTATGATAAGAAGATTCAGAAAGCTGAATAGAAAAGGAAGAAGGTTCAACTCAAGAAAACAAAGTTTTCAGAAACAGCAAACCAAGTTTGTTGATAATGAGGAACCAAACAAAGATGTAGTCTGCTTCGAATGTAAGAAAAAGGGACACATCAGACCCAACCGTCCTCTTCGAAGAAGAAGAGAGGAAAAACCGAAAAGTCTCGAAAAGCTCTCAAAGCCGAAACCCTGAGCGATACAGAGTGTGAAGAAAGTGATGAGGAATATGCCAATCTGTGTCTAATGGCACAATCGGACTCGAGACTCTAGATCGATCTCGACAAATGAATTTGAGGTAAGTGATTTTAAAATTCCCGTCAAAGTCTCTAAATATATTGATGAATTATGTTTTAGTCTTAAGACTTCTCTCAAAAAGATTTCCGAACCGAAAAAAGAAAACTCAGCTCTAAAACAAAAGGAAAATATTTTAGAAGAAAGAGTGAAAAGTCTAGACTTGAATGTTTCTACTCTTAAAGAGAATGAAGATAAACTTTCAAAAGAAAATGCTTTCTTAAAAACCGACTTATCAAATATTTCAAAGAAATTTTCAATAGGGTCTGAAAAACTCGAGAAAGTTCTTTCAGTTCAAAGACCTTACTTTAATAAGTTTGGTTTAGGTATGACAAATGAGAAACAATCCCTTTGATTGATTTTCCGAAAGTAAAAGAAAGAATTAAGAAAAGACCGTCGAGAGAAGCTTACAAAAATCATTTCAAAAGGTTTTTGTAAAGTCTCGTAGGTCGAAATGCTCTAAGGTGTTCAAAGTGTAACATCGGGATCACTTTGAAAAAAAGTGTCCTGTGGTTTGGAAACCTGTTAAAAGGTATGGCCTAATAATGATTATCCTACTAACACCAAAGGACCCAAGAAAATTTGGGTACCAAAGAAAGCTTGAGACTCTCTTTTGATTACGGTGTCTGTTAAATAGAAGGTAAAGTGGTATCTTGACAATGGATGCTCAAGACACATGACGGGAGACTCAAATTGCTTTATAAAGTTTGTTCAAGTAAATGGTGGAAAAGTTTCATTTGGTGGAAACAAAGAAAGGAAGCATTGTGGGATTTGGAACTGTGAAAATTGGAAATCTCACAATAAGCAATGTCTCTCTAGTGGAAGGACTCAACTATAATCTTCTCAAAGATTAGCCAACTATGTGATACTCTTGGGTTCAAGATTTCTTTTCAAGAAGGGATATGTTACGGAATAAGTAAAGACTCAACTCGCCTTTCATGGGCCGAAGGCATGGAAATATCTACCTCCTTGATGTGAGACCAAATGAAACACAATGCCTAATCTCAATTCAAGATGAAGCAGTCTTATGGCACAGAAAGCTTGGCCATGTCAACAAGAAGCAATTAGCCAAAATCTCCTCAAAGAAGCTTGTTCAAGGTCTACCAAAATTGCCATATCAAAAATCTGACTCATGCACACCATGTATTCTGGGAAAGCAGGTAAGAAATTCATTTAAGTCTATAAATCATGTCTCTACTAATCATGTACTACAGTTGCTGCATATGGATCTATTCGGACCAACAAGAACCCAGAGCATTGGAGGTAAGAGATATTGTCTAGTAATTGTGGACGATTACTCTCGTTTTACCTGGGTATATTTTCTTGCAAGTAAGTCAGAAACCTTTTCATACTTTGAGAAGTTTGCTAAAAAGACTCAAAATGAAAAAGGATGTACTATTTCAAGTATAAGAACAGATCATGGAAGTGAATTTGAAAATCAAAACTTTACAAAGTTTTGTGATAAATCTGGTTTTAATCATGTGTTTTCCTCTTCATATACTCTAGAGCAAAATGGAGTTGTGGAAAGAAAGAATAGATCTCTTCAAGAAATGGCTAGAACACTTTTAATTGAAAGTAAAATCTCTTCTCGATTTTGGGTTGAAGCCGTTTCAACTGCATGTTACATCATCAATAGAGTCTTTCTAAGACCCATTTTAGAGAAAACCCCCTATGAATTGTTCAAAGGTAAGAAGCCTATTGTTTCATATTTTCATGTGTTCGGTTGCAAATGCTTTATTTTGAAAAATGCAAATGATCGAGTTGGTAAGTTTGAAGAAAGATCGATGAAGGCATCTTCCTTGGATATTCTACTACAAGCAAGGCCTACGAGTCTATAACAAGAAAAGCCAATCGGTGGAGGAATCAATGAATGTCAAATTCCAAGACTCAACGCAAGTTGAATCCAAATCGACTCAACATGAAGAGTCCGAACCTACTCCGATCTTTCAAGGCTTACAACTCAAGAAGCATCTCGCCTCTTGAAGTCAAACATCAAGATGCTCATGAAAATTCAAATAAAGAAAGAGATCATCAACCAGGAAAATCAACCAGTAATTGGAAGCACAAATCCAGTCATCCCAACGATCTCATTATCGGTGAAATCAATGAAGGAATCCGCACCAGATCAAAAAGACGTGAAGAATCTAGTGCTGTGGCTCTAATCTCTGAAATTGAACCAAAAAGCATAGAAGAAGCTTTATCGATGAAAGCCGGATTGAAGCTATGCAAGAAGAACTCGCATTGAGTTCAACATCAATGATGTTTGGGAATTGACATCTAAACCAAAAGGTAAAACTGTTATTGGAGCCAAATGGGTATTCAGGAACAAGATGAACGAGGATGGAAAAGTCGTATGGAACAAAGCAAGACTCGTGGCCAAAGGATATATGCAAGAAGAAGGAATAGACTATGACGAGACTTACGCACCAGTAGCAAGGTTAGAAGCTATTCGTCTATTACTTGCGTTTGCTTGTTATACAAATTTTAGGTTATTCCAAATGGACGTCAAAAGTGCGTTCCTAAATGGATTCATCCATGAGGAAGTTTATGTGGAACAACCACCTGGATTTGAAGACCCAAAGAAGCCGATTCGCTTTAGACCGAAAAGGCCTTGTATGGTTTAAAGCAAGCACCTCGAGCTTGGTATGATAGACTAAGTAAGTTCCTAATGCAGAATGGTTTTGTCAAAGGTAAAGTAGATACTACTTTATTTATCAAAAAGGAAAACAAAAGCTTTTTACTTGTTCAAATATATGTAGACGATATTATATTTGGATCCCCTAATGAAAGTCTATGCAAGAAATTTTCTAAGTCTATGCAGGATGAGTTTGAAATGAGTATGATGGGAGAATTAACATTCTTTCTTGAACTCCAAGTGAAGCAAATGAAGGAAGGAACTTTTATTCATCAAGAAAAGTATGCAAATAATCTTGTCAAAAGATTTGGATTGGAAAAGTGCAAAAAGACCGACATACCAATGTCATGTTCTCAGAAGATAGACAAGGATGAAGAAGGGAAGAAAGTAGATCAAAAGCTGTACAGAAGCATGATTGGTTCACTTCTTTATCTTACTGCTTCTAGACCTGATATTCTGTTGAGTGTTTGTGTCTGTGCTAGGTTTCAATCAGAACCTAGAGAATCTCATCTCAGTGCCGTGAAACGTATTATCAAATACATTGCCTCATCTTCAAGCATCGGTCTTTGGTATCCAAAGAATGGAGACTTTAATCTTCTAGGATACTCAGATGCAGATCTGGCCGGTTGCAAAGTCGATAGAAAGAGCACTTCTGGAACTTGTCAGTTGCTTGGAAATAGAACAGTATCTTGGTTTTCAAGGAAACAAAGTACCGTGGCTCTCTCAACGACGAAGCGAGTATGTAGCTCTTGGAAGCTGCTGTTCGCAAATTCTATGGATCAAACAACAGCTACAAGACTTTGGCATTAAAGACTCATGCACAGAAATCAGATGTGACAACACCAGCGCGATTAATCTCACAAAAAATCCAATTCTTCATTCAAGAGCAAAGCATATTGAGATTCGACACCACTTCATTAGAGATCATATTCAAAACGGAGAAATCTCGATTCAATTTGTTGATTCAAAAAGTCAACTAGCGGATATTTTCATAAAGCCTTTGGAGAAAAATCAATTCGACGCTATCCGTTCAAGACTCAACATTTTGAAGCTTGAAGAAGTTAAAGTCTAAAGACTCATCAATCCTTAGACTCTAATCTCTCAGTCTCTAGATCTTCAGACTCAGACGTTCATGGCTATAGACTGTAAGTTGCTATTTTATCCGGACTCGAAAAGGTACGATTTTGTTGTTCAGTTATAATCTGTGTGAAAATCGAAAACTTGTCTTTTCAAAAAGATTAATTTTGGCGCTATTGATTTTGAAAAGAAGTGTTCGTACACTTTCCTTGTGCCGTTTGAACTTCCCTTTTCAAAACCGAGTTATATATATACGCTTTTCCCCAATCGTCAAAACCCTAAAAAGCACTCTCCTCCCGAACCTGTTTCTACTTCTTGTTCATCGTCGAGAAAGTGGTCATTTTTCCTTGGGAAAGCAAGCGAAGGAATCTCTCAAATCAACAAAGAAGAATGTCTTCTTCGAGGAAATCATCGAGAATAGCAAGCAGGGGACCACAAAGAATGGAGAAGGGACCGACACACTTCGATCTTACTGAGGAGGAAGACTTATCAAGTCAGCGACAAAGTCTGATTCACTCTCATCCACGTCATTCAACGCCTCCTACCCCACAAGGAGAAAGTCAAAATCTTGAAGAAAAGATAATCGAGGATGCCGACCCAGTAAGAGTCCAAAAACCCTCCTTTATGTATAAGCTTTATCTTGTGTTGAAAAGCACCGGTACACCATTGAACTATATAGACGATTTCCTTAAGGACAAGAACTATGGGAATGAGTATATTTTTCTGCGGAAAATGGAGGATTTAGGAATTGCTCCGAAAGGAAAAGCAGAGGATGCACTTGCAAATATTCCAAGTGATCCTCGTGTACCAGGACAAAATTTGATTGAAGGGAACGATGATGACAGAATGTTCCTTGAATTTCAACCGAGAATGGGAGTGGCAACGAAGGTGAAAGGAAATCGGATGGATTTGTTCAAATCCAAGGATCAAGAGAATGTGTATTTCAGACTGTTGAAAAGAGGGGTAATAAACCCTAGAAGTGTCGATTTTGACTTCCTGGACGCCATCAACATGAACTTGAGAGAGAAGTTGAATTTGCTTCAACTTGAGAAATTTTGCTCTGACACTACGGACGGGTACGCTCATTTGACCGCTTATTTCTATTCAAATCTCAGCTTTTTGGATACGAATAGAATTTCATTTAGTGTACGAGACAAAGTCTACGTGGTAGATGTGAATATGTTGGCTGACATAGTTGAAGTTGAACGAGGGCGTTATCTACCAATCAAAGTCTCACCTGCTCGTACTACTCTGGAACTTGTCAAAGATAGGGACACAGAGAAGAGAGTTACCTATTTCAGGATGCATGCCATCAACATTGTGCTTCATAAGATTGTAATCAACTGTCTCAGACCGAAGTCTACATCAAAGACTTCCGTGTCTTATTCTGAAGCAAAGTTGATGTAAGCGATTAACTCAGGACGGAAGTTCTCTCTCCCGCACACTATTCTCTTTCATATGTACGAGCAATGTCAAAAGACAAGGGACAATTGCCTTATCCCGGTCCAGTGACCAAGATCTTTAGACACATGAATATTGAACCGCCTCATACACTTTGTGTTCGATCGTGCGATAAGATGGTGGTAGGTTTGAAGATGTTAACGAAGATGCGTCTACAAGAACTTTCCAAGGCAATGGAGAAATTCAGAGTGAAGTCTCCAGTTCCGTCTGCTTCAAAGAGAAAAGGAAAAGAGGTCATTGGAGCCCCATCGAAAAAGAAGAAAATGACTCTCATCTTAGAGGATGAAGATGAAGAGGATGAAGATCCCACTATCATTGCTTTAACAAGAACCAGACGTTCGTGCCTCAACCAACGAGAACTTCGAAAGAAGCGAGAGAGAAGAAGAGGAGCAAGCCAAGATTAGAGAAGAAGAAGAACGAGAGAGAGAAGGAGAAAGAAGCATCGTCGAAGAAAGAGAAGGAGAGAAAGAAAAGTCTCGCAATGAATGCTGGAGAAAAGGGAGATCAAGAGCATGATCATTACTCTTCCCCTTGTGATGTCCTAGAGACAGGGGAGTTGGCGAGCAAGAAAGGTCTTCCCCACATGCTGCCAATAGGGAAGGTCCAAGACAATCTCCAGCAGACCCAGAAGAAGTTCAGGTTTCTCAATTGCCTGAAGAAGGACTCGATACGTCGACTCCAAATCTGCAAGATTATATAGAAGCTCCATCGTCTGCATTTACTCCATCTGAGAAAACTCATGCAAGTACACAGACGGACAACTCAGCAGATTTTCGTCGTATTCTTGATATCCTTATGGAAATGCGGGGACAGATATATGCTCTAGACTGTGAGATTCAAACCATCAAGAATGCTGGCCAAGCGTCTTCGGTTACCCTGGAGGACAAAATGAAAGACCTCGCTCTACAACTTCAAGCCAATGCAAAAGGAGAGGAGGTAGCTCATCTAAGGGAAGACTTGAAGAGGCTAGAAGGCTTAGTCCAATCTATGGGAGATTTCCAAATCGTTCGCATTCCCAAGCGGACCTGATCCTTTTCTCACCTTTTTCATGATGACAAAAAGGGGGAGAACCAATTTGAACTTTCAACATCTTTTAAACTTTGAATTTGTGGTTATGTGTTTTTGTGTTTGTTTTTTAGATTGACTTGAGTGAACTTGGATGTGGATTTTAATGCTTGACTGGTTGCATTCATATCAAGTGTTGTTTTATGGTATTACTCATGAAAGACTAACCAATTTGCTGTGGATGCAGAATCTGGTTGTTTTATTAATCTTTATGAGTCAGCCATATTGCTTGAGAAATGTTTTTGCGGTCAAAGTTGTTCAAATCTACAAGGAAGTTTTGTCACCATCAAAAAGGGGAGATTGTTGGAGAAATCCTTCCGAATATTTTGAAGGCGACAAAACGTTTCTATCGCCTCTAGTCCTGGATATTCGGAGACCGACGCTTTAAAGTCTGAAGACTTTATGATCTCAAGACTCAAGACTCAAGACTCAAGACTCAAGACTATTCTCACTGACAGTCTTTCTAATCCAGTGATGAAGGAAATCCAGAACCGAAGCATATGGTTGAGGATGTGATCCTATCCTCTGGAAAAGATCTCTTGGTTGGATAAACATCTCGGATTCTTTGTTTGTTCTTATCTAGATCGATTGAAGATCCGATGGTTGACGAAGTATTCTTGGAATGTTCTATTCTTGGAAACCAAGATCCTGATTGTATGGGCGAACAGGATTAATGGACTATCGCCATGTTCCTTAATTAGCTCGAATGATCTTCGTGATTGATTCCGTCCAACGGGTAGATTGGAGGAATTCCTTTGGTAAGTGCCAACGGCTATGATGGCATAAAGGAGTATAAAAGGAAGACGTTCAAGTTGTTTTAGAGAGGGTGAACGATAGAGAAATTCCAGAGTCTGAAGACCCTTGATTATTAGTCGACACTGTTTGAGCGAAATTGTATACACAGAGAGTGTTCGTTCTTAGTGATACATTGAGAGAGTGTGGTAAATCGTCTACACCGAGAAGTCAAGGAAGATCATCACTGTAACATCTCTTTGTTCATAGTGGAATCCAGCCAATAGACTGTCAGTGCAAAAGAGTGGACATAGGCTTGAATCAAGCCGAACCACTATAAACCGCGTGTCCAATTCTCTCTTTCCTTTACTCGCCTCTTACGATTGTTTATTTTTTAATTGCTGCAAACCGTTCATCTATCTAAGTAGTGTGTAATTATCAAGAAAAATCTTTTATACCTATTCACCCCCTCTAGGTAATCATACTAGCTATATCAGCCCTAGCGGCCACTGGTGAGGTGGTCGGCGAGGTCAACCTCGACCTCGCCGGCCGTCGCCTCCGGCCGGTCGGCCGAGCTCCGGCGACCGGCCGGGAGGAAGAAGATGAGCAAAAAAAAAAAAGAAAAGAATAAAAATTAAAAGAGAAAAATATTAAAAAATAAAAATATTAAAAAATAAAAATATTTAAAAATATTTAAAAATATTAAAAATATTATTAAAAGTTGTACACGTCAGCACCAATCAGGCCACGTCAGCCGGCCGGCGTCGAATCAGCAAAATCCGGCCAAAATTGGCCGGAAAGGACTGAATTGGCACAACGTAAAAAGGTTTAGGACTAAATCGGTACCAAAAAAAAGGTTTAGGACTAAATCGGCACAAACTCAAAAGGTTTAGGACTTTTTTGGCACTTCTCCCTATGCTATTCCAGTTGGTCCAAAAATCCGGATCACCAAACATAAATTTATTAGGGGCTTCAAGTGCTAGATGAAACTTGATGATTAAAAATCTCCATGAAGAGGTAATTAAATCAACTGGAACACTCGTGATTAATTTATTTTGATTTAACGGCTCCTCCTTTATAGTCTCTTGGCTACAAGAGCCTTTTATTTTTCCCCGTTGTTCGGCCCTTGTCCTCATTCAAAATTAAATAAGTTTGAGCTCACGGAAGTCGCTTTGATTGGTGATGTACTAATGTTAGAAAATGAAATCTAGCTGTTTAACTGTGAGATGTGAAAGTGGCTAGTACGAACAGCTAGAGGGAGGGTGGATAGGTGTGAAAACAGATTATGCAAAATACAGTGAAAACCTTTACTTTTAACCTGAGTCTGAATAACAGCAGACTTTTGAAATTGAGTTTGAAGAGCAGCAGACTTTGAGCGAGATCAGACTTTAGCAATTAAATAAAACTACGAACAAAATAAAGGAGTTCAGGGAAAATAATAAGAACACATAATTTATAGTGGTTCGGTTTATATCAAGTCTATATCTACTCTCCCATGTTAATAGCCTTCTAACTGGATTCTACTATATAATCAACAAGAGATTACAACTCTGAGTGTAAAAACTTAGTAGTAGATCTCACTAAGTCACTCTTTTGTTATTTTTCTCACGATCACAAACGTTTAAGTTCACAAGAGACAAGTGTATGATCAAAGTTCGCTCAGACTTTGGAATTATAAATTCTACGCTCCATCTCTTACTTACTCATCGGTCCTTGATCTTCTTAAATACTCATCCACTTCCAAACTAGCCGTTGGACAGTATCTCGAGGATCGTCTTCTAAACTACCAATTGGACAGATCTATATCTAGAAAATTTGATAGCTGTTGAGTGACAAAAATAGAATCCCAAATTGATTATGATCGCCCATACAAACAGAATCTTGGTTTCTATAAGTAGAGCTTCTTCGTATAGAAAGTTCTTGTCTTCAAGATCCAATTGTTAATCAATTAGATTTAGTCAATCAAATCAATATTGATGTAGAATCCAAACCAGATCACTAGCCGTTATACATTTAGGACTTGTATTACGTTCTGTCTCGTTCTGGATGTAAAGTTTGAGAGCAATAGACTTTACAATCTGGGTTTGAACATATTCTGCTTCTGAACAAATTTAGCTTTAAGGTCTAAACACAGTCTAAATAAGTTCAACTTCAGTATATAGTCTGTCTTCTGGTTCTTCATTCACGTTTAGTCTAGAATTTGTCAGAGTGGACAGACTTCTGATGTAAAACAAACTTTGACACTAAAGTCTGGCAATCTTCAAACTTTGACACAAAAGTCTGGAAATCTTCAAAATAGACTTTGGACATGTATTACGTTCAATCTTCTGGCAGTCTTCAAACTTTGACAATATCCTTTACTTGTTCAATCATTTGCATAGTCTATTACTCAACCTTTAAACACGTTAGTAGCTTTTGATTTATTTTGTTATATTCAAAACATCATAAGGGATTTCCCTAACAAGATGAAGGGTGACAAAATTGGTGAACAATGTTGGATATGTTTAATTCTTTGAGAGGAATTTCAAGCATGAGACATTGGCATGTCCGAACATAAGTACTTGGTCCGTTATCAAGGGGCTGCTAAGTTCCACCATGCATGTTAAATCTTAGTTTAACACGATCTGATTAAGTCGGCTCACAAAGTAATCCTATCATAGTGCTCATGGCTATGAACCATTCAGAAATAGTCAAAGCTATTTACTCCACTTTAATGTGCTCGGACTGAGGTCAACAATCGATCATCGCAAAAATCAACTATAAGAGCGTAACTATGTAGGAAAATACCGAATTAATTCGAATAGGTAAACTGATTAAAGCTGCATATAACCATTACTGACCATCCACTGCAGACTCCACTTGGTCTTGACATTCTTGAGGGTCCAATACGCCTGCCCGAACGTTGCTCTCCCTTACACCTCAAGTTGTGCCTTTGCGAATCTTTAGTAGTCTTCTTTCGTAGCTCCGCTCACTTGCCACTCAGCCACCCATTCACCTTCACCCAATTCGCAAATCAAATCAGCAAAAAAATTTGGTAAGCATTTCATATCATTCAGCTTTGGGCTTTCTCATCGTAAAAAAATATCGTCAGATGGTGTCACCGTTGGGCTCACCCATAAAGCTGAGAGGACCGTTCACCGTGTTAACATTGTTCAACTAAGCCGTCCTGTTAAAGTGGATGAGATCGATGTTCTGTTGGACTGTCATGTTGTCGAAGACGAGAACAGATTGTAGTTGTGCACGTCAAACACGGTCCTGGTCAAGCCGTTGGCCCGAGGTGGTTCGACATCACTACGTAGGTTGTTGGGGAGTGCCTGCGCACCGCGTTGTATTCGGCCTTGTAGTACTTGGTCAAGATGTTGAGGGCCACTCCTGGAGAGAGAGGCTAGTTGATGAGCTCGACCGTGTAGAGAGTCAGGCTCTTTGCATACCTGAATAAAAAATGACATTTGGAACTCCAGATTTTCTAAATTTGCTGTAATATTTTATGTGATAACATTCGGTGCAAAAAGTGAGTCGAAGAATTCACCTTGCAGTGAGGTATTCAATGACAGCAACCGTTAGCTGGATGTTAGCATCAGTGGCTCCCATTCCTGAGATCCGTCCCTTGATGAGCTGTGTTCGTAACCATTTTGTGAACCTGGTGCTGGGTGCAGATCTATTATGATTTTCACATTCAATTTTCCTACCAAAACCACGGAAATATCACCTTAAATGTGGTCAATGCAAGACTTACGAGAGAGAATTGTGCAAATTTCCTGCGGTCATTGATTTATGTGTAGACAGAACACCGAGGTTGAAAATCATAAAGATGCATCGGGGATGATTGTCATGGATCTGATCCTATGTACTTAAGGCCCATTTAGAACTCGTTTCCCTGGTCAGGATAATATGGAAAAGGAAAAAAAACGAATGATTGACTCGGTTATATATCACCCAACCGAAAGATGTGGTATAACTGTCGCCCATGTAGCAAATACTTTTAGGTAACACGAGGATGAAATAAACCGTAGACGAGTTCAGTTTATTTGCCAAACGCGAACCAATGGGCTTCACTCTCACTCCACTTGAGTATCATAGATAATTAATTCACAGTGAGTTAAAAACATAGGTTCTTCCCCTTTTTTTATCAGTGAAAGGACAAGCAACGACTAACATCACAACTACCATCTTTCGGCGATGTAGGGCACCTTCACTTGTTACAAAATATGTGGTTTGGAGCCGTAATTATTCAATTGAGATATGTGGTTTCGAGCCCGTCACTTATAGTCCCTCAGGCATTTTGAAACCCAAAAAATCCTTCCACATGGATAGTTAGCAAATACTCAAAGAAAAGGCATATGAGAAATTGGCCTATAATAAGGATCGAACTTGTGATCCCATGAAAGACAATGTGACTTCTCTACTATTAGCCTACAAAATTACCAAGTTCACTTTAGCTCTTTACCAACGGTTATTTTACTTGTTTTAATTTTACGTTTGTCAACTTTTGTTATAATATATAATTTTTTTTATCTTTCTTATAAATGCAATAATTATCCACTCTTATATGAATTTTACTAGTCTTTATTTGTTAGATGTACTAGTTTTTGTTCTATTAGGAGGACAATTGCCAAAAAAAGTCATGAACTTAGGCCCTGTTTGGTAAGGCCCTATTTGGTAACCATCCAAACATGGTCAAATTCTTGATTCTTTGTTCCCGGAATCAGTTTAGGAACAAAATCGCGTTTAGTAAAATTTTTGTTCACGGGAACAAATTAGGAGTAGAATCAAGAATAAATAAATAAAAAATATGATTCTTGTTATAGAATCAGAAAAAAGAATTAAACTTAACTATTCTTCTCTTCTCTTCTCTTCTCTTCTTCTTCTTCTTCTTCTTCAATCGCATGCCACCATCCGCCCCCATCCACCACTGTCCGTCGCCGTCCGTTGCCGTCGTCACCAGCAACCAGTCTGGTGAGCTCGCCAGGCTAGGGCAAGGTTCGGCGAGCTCGCCATAGGCTCGCCAAGCCAGGGGGAGGTCCGACGAGCTTGCTGGAGGCAAGCCCAGCCACCACCGAGGCGGACCTCGCCGGCATCGGGTGAGCCTCGCCTAGCCCTGGCGAGACTTGCCCAGCCCCAACGAGGCTCACCCAGCCCTGGCGAGTTCCACGTGGCCATCGGCGAGGCTCGGCCTCACTGGGGTTGGGCAAGCCTCCTGATGCCCAGCCCCACTGGTGGCCAGGCGAGCCTCGCCCAGCCCTGACGAGACTCGCCTAACCCCACCGGTGGGCCTGGCCACCGGCGAGGCTCGGCCGTCGAGGGCAGGCGGCGCTTCGGTGAGGTCGTTGGCCCTCATTTGGCCAGTTGCCGGACCGGCGACCAGCCTAAAGAAGAAGAAGAAGAATAGGAGAAAAAAAAAAAAAAAAAAAAGGGAAAAAAAGAAAAGAAAAAATTAGAAAAATTAGAAAAATTATTTAAAAATTAAAAGAAATTAATTTGGAACGAATCAATTAGCACGGTATCAAACGCAATTCTATTCTAGAATCAGAAATTTTGGACAGTTACCAAACGACTTAAAATGCTTAGAATTAATTCTCAGGAACAAAATAAAATAAAAAATAATTTTTGATCGAGAATCTACTATCGGGAACATAATCGTTACCAAATGCGCCCTAACCATTCAAACAGAGCCAAATTCTAATTTTTTGTTCCCAAAATCAGTTTGGGGTGAGAATCGTGTTTGGTAAAATTTTTGTTTTCGGGAATAGATTGGGGGTTAAATCAAGAATAATTAAAAAAAAAAGTTGATTCTTGTTCTGAAAACAAATTTGAGAATAAAAACCAACTCTTCTTCTTCTTCCCTTTGGCCATCTCGCGATTGCCATCCACCCCTGGTCATCGGCCGTTGCCATTGGCCGGTCCGGCAAGCTCGCTGGAGGCTTGCCAGGCTAAGGCGAGGTTCGGCGAGCTCGCCGGAGGCAAGCCCAACAACTGGCGAGGCTCGGCCTCCCCAGATTTGGTGAGGCCGAGCCTTGTCGGTGGCCAGGCTGGCCTTGCCCTGCCCTGGCGAGGCCCGCCTGGCCACCGGCGAGGCTCAGCCTCGCTGGGGTTGGGCAAGCCTAGAGACGCCCAGCCCTATCGGTGGCCAGGCGAGCCTCCCCCAGCACCGGCGAGGCTCGCCTGGCCACCGGTGAGGCTCGCCCAGCTGCCGGCAAGGCTCGGCCGACGAGGGTCAACAACGCTTCGGTGAGGTAGCCGGCCCTCGGACCGGCGACCGGCCACAAGAAGAAGAAGAAGCATAGGAGAAAAAGGAAAAAATGAAAAGAAAAAAAAAAAAAAAAAGAAGTGAAAAAAATGAAAAAAGTAAAAAATTTATTTAAAAATTAAAAGAAATTGATTTGGAACAGAATCAATGAGCATGGTACCAAACACAATTACTTACAGAATTAGAAATTTTAGATAGTTACCAAACGCATTCTTTTACTTAGAATTAGTTCTCGAGAATAAAATAAGAAAAATCATTTTTGGTCAGAATCTATTCTCGAGAATAGAATCGTTATTAAATGCACCTTTAATGTGTGGATTCAAATTCAATCATAATTTTTTTTATTTGACCAATTAATTCATAAATATTTTAATGATTTGCTAATGTAGTTATTTCAGTCAATTTTAACAGGTAATCACTAACATAAATGTCAACTGTTTTACGTAGCATGACTAGTACTAATACAGATGAATTTTTTGAATTTCTTTTTTGAATTTATATTATTTCCCTTTTTTCTTTTCTTTTTCTTTTTTCTTCTTGCTCCATCGGTCACTAACCACAAGCAAGGGCTAATGAGGGTCAACCACGCTTGAGGTTGACATGTGCCCTCACTAGGGGTCAATCTTTGGCCGTCGCTAAGGCCCGATGACCGGTGGAGGAAGAAGGAAAAAATTAAAAGATTTATAAAATTTGTTCACATCGTTGCCAGCTGTCCACTTTAGTGATTGCTACCAAAATTGGTCAGGAGGTCTATTTTGATATATCAAAAAATTTATAACTCAATTGATCAAATTACAATATTTAGGAATAAATCAGCATTTATATAACATGTTTATGACTTTTTGGGTAATCTTCCCTCCTATTAAGTTGTCAAGTTGTTCTGATTTACCAAATCTTCTTTTATTACTTCATTTAATTTCTTAAAATTTATCAACTCATTAAATTTATTGATTCTTTTTTGAAATTACTAACTTCAGTTATAGAGATTCCCAACATTTCTTCGTTTAAGCTACTACTTAGTTTTGTACTACCAACTATTATTTAAGTTAGCTACAAATGTTTATATGGTTTTTTCAAGTTACAAACTTCTCTTTGTCTAAGTCTGAATACTCCTTGAGTTTGGATATATTTTTCTTAGTCTAAAGATACCAAACATCTTGACAATATTCGTGTGCAAGCTTTGCTGATATCCTCATATTACGCTAATGATATCCATGACACAGATTTATGAAGTCCTTGAAGTAAGTATTTAGAACTTCAGATGCAGTATTTAATAATAGGGTCTGAGCATCATCTCTTCATGAACATCACTTGAAAATACTTTTTCTAATAAACATTTATGGAAGGTTTGGTCAATCTTCAAAACAGATTAGGGAGTTTTCTCAACATTATATGGTCCAAGACCATTGGTGACTTGATACTTGCCTTCTAATCTCTTAGTGGAACTCAAAACAAACACATGAGTCTTCATCTCATATTCATGTGTCACTCCCATCACATTGATAGTAAACTGTCACTCGTTTGCTTGTTCTCACCTGCAAAACAAATTCTACCACAATAATCGTTCTGGTTTCTTCATTATTCTCAATCTCTACTTTAAATGAGTCTCGAAAAGTTTTCATCCGGCTAGTGTCTATCAACATGCTAATGCGTAAGTAACAACCTTGGTCTACTAAATTGGTTTATAAAATAATGTGACAGGCTCGAACTGTAGCCAAGTTGGCCCTCCAAATAATTGGACCATAATTAGCATCCATATTAGTAGACTAGTCGTAACAGATTGTATATTTATCAATACATGTATGACGTTCATGTAGTAATTTCTCAACCAATCGTAATATATGGAGCATTAGTCTTATGTAAGATACAGGAAATGGAAAGAGATTGATGACGTGTAAGAAGGAGCCATTAGAAGCTTTGATTCCAACACGGCTTGGATCTTCTGGGTTTCTCACAATCCCAAAGGCTTCAGGTGTCCCTAGTGAATGACAAGTGGCCACCGGATCGATACCTTTCCCACCAGAATCCAGTCCTACGAATTGCTTGTTGGCCACCCTGAATGTCTCGTAGATTCTCCACAGTGACAACAACAAAGCACGGCAAATCATCTGTAGCTCAATGCTCGAGATTCTTCTCTGAAGATGACACTTCTTCTAGTGGGAAAATTGTTTTCAACAGGACAAATTATAATCGCATTGCTTCCGTCCATAACGATGTTCAATGTTAGTTCCTGTAAGGTAATTCCATATAAATTTTGATGATGTAAGATGTGAGCCAAAACCAGGACGGTGATAGCACAAACATGAAATTTATTTACACTTGGGATACCAAGTTTCTAATCCATAGACAGAAATTAGTTCCTTAATCCCCGAACTAATATCATGAGTTTGCATAGCCGAATGTTATCTATCTGCTTAAAGCTAACTCACCCCGAATGTCTGCCGAAGGGAATTGGAACCTGCTGGACATTTAGCAACTGCGGGAGTCCACATGCTGTTGGTGACTGCCCGACTTCCTTCGCCGGACTCGGCACACAGACACGTCTCGACTGTGCCCGATTAGAAGAAAAGTCTAGGCCCATCCTACACGTTATACCCACTTTCGAAATCAGAAAAACTGTCGAAACCAAATAAATCATCAGTTAATAAAGCAACGGAAACACTAAGGCAATTACGTGGAGCACAGTACCAAGAAATCCTTGTTGGGGAATGCATCAAAGAGGGAAGGCTTGATCCATCCTTTCGTGACCAGCCAGCCCCCCAGATCAACTGCTCTTATTTTAGGGTACCTACTTTCCGTCTCTTGACTGGAATGGCTGCAGGTTGATTGGTCCCCATGTTACAATAAAGCAAAAAAGAGAATTTCTGTATATTTCTGTGTATATAATACTGATGATAAAAGAGCCAATATACAGGCTGTTCTAGACAACTATCTAAAGTAATAAAATATTACAACATCAAATAAAATTAATTACAATCAATCAGGGAAGATCAATGTCTCTGTTTTCCTACTTCCCTGTTCAAAATCAAGATAAAACAAGAATTGCCGTTAGTTATGCAACCAACTTTTCCAAAAGGAACACGAGATTTGCACTAAGGTGACTAAAACATATCCAACAGAACTCGTGCAAGAAATATTCATGTCACAGAATTTCGAAATGGTCAAGCAGAGATGACAACGCCTGCGTGCAAGATGGGGTATGCGTTCAGTCACTCACTCAATTAGCTTCAAAGCTGAGTTGTCTGCCGTGTATGAGATATTTCTACGAACCATCTGTCCATTTGTGCTTAGTCCCTGGTCCAAGTGGTGCATTTGGTATCGTTGTGAATGCTTTTCTTGGGATTTTTTACTTGACCTTGAACCCCCCTAATGTGGTTTCATTTGAGCTTGACTTAGGTCAACATTTCAGCAACTTCCTCGTCACTTGCACGTTGATGTCTTTTATACTTCAGATGGCAATGTTTCTTAGTTCTTTCCATGAACAAAATAGATCCCACAATTTCATATTTATTGTTTTTTTTTATATAGATCTAACTGGACCGTCAAAATGGGTCATAGACCCATTTCTAAACCCATATTTGATAGACTATATTGTTATATGCGTTAATTATATTCAATAAATGAGATGGATTGGGTCGGGTATGGCTCATTAGGTTTGTGTTGTATGGAAATAGGTCAAAACATATTAAACATGTCAATTTAGGTTGGAATAATTTTGACCCTATCCGATCCACCTATTTGCCTATACTAAATCTAACTACTTTTTATCCCTCTAGTTATGTTTTCTTCTTTAAGAGGAATTTTGTTAAAGCAACTAATTAAGTGAATTTCACGGTTCCATGTATTTATTGTCCTTAGATTATGCACATAAAATACCTCGAAGACAGTATTACTATAAGTTATTTGTTTTTAACAAGTGTCATGGGGCACTTGTCAAACAATACGATGAAATTCCTTTTTATCATTGTACTGTATTTTCATTTTATGTAACAATCATAATCTCCTCATTAAGAAAATTCATATTAAAAAAAGGGTTATATAAAACATTCACTCATTTGATATATAAAAAGGAATTACAACATAAAGAAAAAGATGAGAAGAGGAAAGAAAACACACCGCAGAAAACAAAGTGAGTCAAGAAAGATAATTAGGGATGTTAGGGTTTTTAGTCGGATTCCTAATTCCAATTATGGTTCTCGGTTCTCAATTCCTAAAAAAAGTGGAATTAGAAATTGGACAATCTCTCTCTAAAACCTAGAATCATACTAGTTTTCATTGATCTAGTTATCCGATTCTCAATTTTATCTTGAAATTATGCTTATTTTTAATTCTAAGTTGCCTGAGAGAACTCATTAACAAGGCTTTTCTAAGGAAAGTATACTTAAAAAATATTTCAAGGACACTCGACAAAAGAATTCTTCTAAATAAATAGATTATCATTCACTTTTCTTTAGCATGCGGTCCATTTTCTTAGTCCAGTCAAGTCAGCAAGTCAGCGAATCTGGTAGAGGATCCACATGATGTGACGGCTCAAATTCATAGAACTCATTAACATCGGGACCGCGTGAGGATCTTTAGACTTTGTATATGTGAAATTTCTAGGAAATGGGCAAGACATGGTGAAGAACAGCGAAAAAGGAGGGATTCCATGCGTTTGAGTAGCATCATCTTGTCCCGTCCTCTTACTGTTAAATTGTTTTGGGAAAAATATCCGATTAGTGCTAAATTTATCATACGAATATCAATTTAATATTAAATTTTTTAATTTTATTGATTTAACCTTTAATCTTTATATGAAATTCTAATATAATCATTTCGATTAATTTTTGTAGGAAATCGCCAACATGGTGATCCAAATCATCGCTAGCTGTCTTATATCAATAGTATAAAAAACTTAATTAAAATTTCGCATAAAAACTTATAACTAAATTAATATGATCGAGAAGTTTAATATTGAATCGGCATTCATACAATAAATATAAAATTGATTGGATAATTTTTCTTAATAATTTTGTATCTCATAACGCCAGACTATCTGAAGCAACTGTTACCAAAGAAATAATTGTTAATGTTTGGGCATCTAGAACACGTCTTAACCTCACTAATTGACAAGATTTAAGAAGACTTTCACTAGAGTCGAACGCTCAAAAGTAAGCATGACTTTGCGGAATTCACGCACTTGGTACAACACAGAAACATCATGTCTAAGGATCAATATGTCAAAACTTCGAAAGAAAGTGGCATCAGGTTTGCTTATGACACCGCGAAGGAATTGACCCTTCATCGTAGGGTTGCCAAGTTCATTTACATAAGTCAGATCTTAATTTGACATGACACAATCCAATCAAATTGGCCCAAAAGGAAATCCAACTTTCCGAGAATGCCGAGGGCCGCGGTCATTTTGAGTCGAAAGTATAGTGCGATTACAATAACGAGCGCGGTTCGTCCCCGAAGCTTCTGTCTCTGGCCTTGCTTTTGCCTTTTCATAATTTCTTTCACGCACCTCCGGTCAAGCCACTCAGAAATAGTAAAAGCTACTTATTCCAGGTCAACATTTAATCCTTACAAAATTGACTTCATGAGTGTAAATGTACAGGGAAATACCGATATAATTCGAATAGCAACTGACTAAGGCTTTAAAAGGCCCATCCTAACGTTTGGCCTTCCATACACGCCAAGCTGTGCCTTCGCAAATCTCTGGTAATCTTCTTCCGTAGCTCCTTCACTCACTTCCCCATCAGCCACCCATTCACCTTCACCCAATTCGCAAATCTAAGCAACTATAAAGTTTGGTTGCATTTCAAATCGTTCAAGTTTTGGGCTTTCTCGTCGTGAAAAATGTATTGATCGATGGCGTCACCATTGGGCTTACCCACAAAGGTGAGAGGACTATTTGCCGCGGTAATTTTGTTCAGCTGCGCTATCCCGTTAGTGTAGATGAAATCGATATTCTGTTGGGACTGTCAGGTGGTCAAAGATATCCGAGGACAAATTGTAGTGGTACCCGTCATCCGTTGGGGAGTGCCTGCGCACTGCGTCTTGTCCGGCCTTGTTGCACTTGGTCAAGGCATCGAGGGCTACTCCTGGAGAGAGAGGCTCTTTGCGTACCTGAGAAATGGCATTCGGAAATCCAGGTTCCTCACTTTGCTCTAATATATGTGATTGCATTAGATACAAAAGGTGAGTGGGAGTATTTACCGAGTGTCTCCCCGTTCCTATGATCGGTCCCTTGACGAGCTGTGTTCGTATCCAATTTGTGGACCTGGTGCGGCGGGTAGATGTAGTATCAAGCCTACCGAAAAGAAGCCATGATTCACTCGATTATATCAAGCCTTCTGAAAGGTATCAACTATCACCGATGCAGCATAAGTAACATGAGGATGAAATAAATCATAGACGAGTTCAGTTTATTTCCCAAACGTGAAGCAGTGTGCTTCACTTTTACTTCTCTGGAGTATCATAGGTAATTAATTCACAGTGAGTTAAAAGCTTAGGTTCTTTCTTCTTTCTTCTTTTTTCTCAGTGAAAGGACAAGGAATAACAAACGATACAACTATCACCGTCGGGTTATACTATGGTGCCCCTTTATCTGTTGCAAAGCATGTGATTAGGCACCATAAAAATTATTAAAATATGTTTCGAATTTAAATCTATGTATAAAACCCAATCCGTAAGCGAAGCACGCACCTTAGATGCTATGGTATCAGCACGCGGAACAATAAATGAAAAAGAGACGAAAATGGTGGACGTCTTGGTTTTTTCTTCTTACCAGCATTTGCGTGCCCATTGCCTGGCCATGTGAAAGCGCAGGAAGAAAGAAGAAAAATGACGAGCTTCTCTGGCTTCATTCTCTGAAGAAAGGAGAACAATGATGGCTGATCATTAGCCATCATTGCTGACTTTGACCGAGAAGGAGAAGAGATGAAGAGCTTAGGAGAGCTCTTCGTATTAGAGAAAAGGTATGGGCTTCTTTTGACCCTTTCATTAAATCGACCATCCTTTTTAAAACTTACCAATACTTATTAAAACTTACCATCATGAAAAAAAAAAAAATTCTAATTTCCTGGCGTGCAACAGACTTTTGCAACTGCAATATAGGAAAAAACTTGTTGGTCATCGAGACTAAAGTGAGGATTTGTAGGTTAATAATTCGACATAGGATTAAGTAAATTGAAGCAACGAAAAATTATGGAAATAAAATGGTATGTTTATAAACAATTTTATAATTTTATAATCATTAATAATTTACCAATATGTTAGTTTGGAAAAAGTAAATCGATCATATTTTTTATCAATAATTTCTTAACACTTATCAATACTTATTAAAATTTACTATCACGAAAAAAAATCTATTTTCCTGGGCATGGAACAATAGATTTTTGGAACTACGTTATGAGATTCTCATGATTACCACTACATAACCAAAAATCTTCACTAAAGCTATAAGGTATATAAGTTGCGTTGCATGTGCTCTAGAACTTGCCTAAATAGCTTTTTCATTCGAAGATGACTAAAAGTTTACATGATGAAAGATAATCATAGCTTACAACTTACAATATATTAAAAGTGCATAGACTTATATATATATATAGGTAATATCTAAAGCTTAATGTACCCATTCCTGATCATCCATTCCAAGCTCCAATGATCTTCTGCGCACTTGAGAGTCCAATACGCCCATCCAAACGTGGCTCTTCCGTATGCTTTCAGTTGAGCCTCCACATACTCTTGGTTCTCCTCTTCTGTTGCTCCATTCGGTCCCCACTCCACTACCCATTCACCTGCAATTTCACATTACATCATAGATCCCCACGTCTTTTATATATATATATATGTACACGCAAAAGTTGGTGCATATATGGCATCAATGCCATGATAATTTTGTTACGGTTTTGGACTTACCCACAAAAATAAGAGGCCCATTTGATGTAGCGAGACTTTCCAATTGGGCAAACCAATCTTCGTAGAAGAAAGGAAGGGTATCTTGGATGGTGTCCAATTGTGTGTCGCACAGAAAATAGCATTGCATATCCACAACTGTCCTGTCCAGGCTGTTAGCGTCGGGGAGCAGCAGCTCCTTGCTGGAGGTTTCCAGCATGCACGACATGATCACATAAGCAGAGGAGGAGTGCTTGCGGACAGCATTGTGCCCGGCAATGTAGTACCTGCTGACAGTCTCCTGAGGGAGTGTCTCCGCGAGTGGCTCGTTCAGAAGGTCGACCGCATAAAGGCTCAGGCTCTTGGTGTATCTACATAGGCAAAATCGAATGATAACCTAGCACTCGGACTAAGGTTTGTGAACCACGGATTAATTAATTACCGCGACGTTAGGAATTCTATGACATGGAGGGTTTGTTGGATGGTGTCATCTGTGTCTCCCCATTCGCGGAACCCATCTCTTGACGAGCTGCGTTCCCAGCCATTTTGGGAATTAGGTGCTGCGCGCAGGTCAATTATGACCTTCAACCCATACTTCCTGCAAGTAATAAACGTAGTCGATACGTTATATACTGCATTTGTGCGTAACAAGATGAAGAGAAGATGGCAATAGACTCACTCTGCCCAAGAAAAGGCATTGTCCAGATAGGCCAAGGAACCACCAACGTAAGGGCGTGGAGGATTTGGGCCGCTCGCTATCCACCAACCCACGGGAATTCTTACCGCGTTCAATCCATTCTCAGCTATGAACTTGAAATCATCTTCCACTATGAACGTACTCCAATGTTCCTATTATCAACTAATACCTTTTATTGAAGTCTACAAGGTTATAGATATGCACACACTAGCGCATAATCCGTGTTCGTAGCAGTATCTTCTTATGTAGAAAATATTAAACATCCACAAAACAAAAATGTAATAGGTACAATCAACTTATTCTTTCGTAAATGTTTGATTGAGTAATGAAGTTGAGAAGAATTACTGCTTCGATAGAAGAATGTTATTTAATCAGATAAAAGAACCATCTTTTAATCAAATCAAGAGCATAAACCTTTTTTATTTATAATGTCTCTTGGTTGCTGAAGTGATCTGAATCACTCTTGAGACTTCCCCGAGTAAACAATATCAACACCTAGTTTAGATGAAGTGATTAAAAGGGAATAGAAAGGTCTGCATAACGAGCTCAAGAGATAAGAAAAGAAAGAAAAGCCTATCATGTTTACACCACAATGTTACGTTTGGTCGTCTAGATTTTTAACTAGGATAAAACTGGATATGATCAAATATTAAATCTAACGATTTTACTATATCCTATTCACTGTTTGGTAAACTATACTAATATATCTAGAATACTAAAATACCTAAAAAAATAATAGATATACATGTATATTTATATATTAATTTATATTCTAAAAAGAATTAAAAATTAAAAATAATATTAAATTAAAATAACTAAATTTTTATTTTTTGTTTTGAAATATTATTATTTTTGGTCAAATAAATTTAATTTAGTTAATTTAGTTAATTTAAGAAGTTTTTTATTTGAGAAAAATAACTTTCCTAATATGAATGTTAGAAATCGTATCTATCTTTATCCACTTCCTTTACGGGATAATTTTATCCAGTCTATATCACATTATATCTGATTTTATCTTGTCATGAGTAGGCATCAAATGCAGAATATGATAAATTTTATCATATCCTGAATTTTACACCGACCTAAACTCTTAAATTAACATAAAACAAATAAAAGGAGAAGAAGCATACAAATTCTTAAAATTTTTGGATAGATAATTGCTTAGAAAAATTTATTTTTTGCTATTGGAAAAGTGCGATGCTAGAGTTACTAACTAGCATATCAAATCAATTTATGAAGTGATATGTCAAATTGCAAGTAAGCCCTTAAATAAGGGAATTTTTTGTATATAAAATCGAGTCCACTGAATAAAGTCAATTATAGGTGTCCGTTTTGTGGGTTCCACATATGAAACCCATAAAGTGGACAGCCATGATGGAATTGGTCCGGTAGACCCAATTTCAGGCAAAACTTACCCATTTAAATAAGTATATCATATTCAACACCTAATCACAATTTGGCACTCTAATTAATGAATTAATTTTGTAAATTCAGTCTTCTTAGATCAGGTTTGTTCATCTAAAAACGGGTAGCTTTGTCCATGTGTTGTCATGATTGCAACTTTGTTACAGACAATAGGCATACAGACCCATGGTTTTCTTGTACTTGACATGAAAATCCAAGCTTGGCTGGCAAGTACCATGAAAGAACCCAACACGTCAGGTCAAGATTTCGTAAATGAAAATTTCTCTTAGCTGGATCACAAATTGCGGTTTCCATTGCGAAGATTCCAACAAATAAGATGATGGGGCATATAAGTATTGACACTACGACGAAGCGTTTCACCTCTAGCTAAGTTCAGTAATCAGTTACTTGAGCTTGGTAAGAGTCGGTTGTGCATATCATATGATGTCATTTTGTATTATATATTGTATCATTTTACATGGCCATATTTACTATTGCCAGTGCTAAGTAAGATTACTATGCTGTCGGGAATAAAGACCCTATGAGGAGCATATGAGCGTGATAGGAAACTCTAGCAGCTGCTGCATCTCCTATATATGACAGATATTAATAACCACTGGTTAGAATTGTTCCTTTTAAAAGAATCCTCTTTCGCAAGCCAAAATACCAAAAAGATCGGGAAAAAAAAAAAAACAATGGAGTGAGTTTAATTAAAGCTATAATCTGGCAATAAAAAATAATTTAATTGATTATCGGTTTGAGAAGTGTGAACTTTGACTATATTCACGTGTGAGTTTCATAATTACGTACCCTCATGACTTCAGCAGCTTTTTGTGGTCCAAGACCATTGGTGACTTGGAACTCACCTTCTAATCTTTTAGTGAAGTTCATCACAAACACAGAAGGGTCTTCATCTCCCCACACATCGCTTTCGTCGCATTGATAATCAGCTGTCACTCGTTCCTCTGTCCTTACCTGCAAAACACATTCTAATCACTCTCTTTTTTATTGTAAACTAAGTCCCAATTGATCGTTTGTTAAAAGATCTCATTCGTGTCACTTGATGCTATAAAATGTTATCTTATTAATCTTTTTGTTGTTTTCTCTCAATCTTTGCTTCAAATAAGTCTTGAAAAGTTTTCACTCTACTAGTGTTTACTTAACAAGTTACTACGTAGGGATAACGTCTGTTTACTCAATATGTTTATGACATGACGCGACAGATTATGATTGTAATCCGGATGGCCTTTCAACTAAGGGGACCATATTTAACATCCACTTAAGTAGACTAGTCTTGAGCAATTATTTGGCGGACGTTATACATGCGATAGAATAAATCTGGTCCCGGGTGGGGGGTGGGGGAGGGGGAGGGAGGGGGATATCGGTTTCTCTAGTTCTAACGGTGCAGCTGCATCTCATTATATGTATGAATCTCATGCAATAATTTCTCGCCGTCTTAGGTTATTTGTGGTTATTCTTCTAAAAGATGTAGGGAAGGGGAAGAGATAGATGACCTGTAAGAAGCAGCTATTGGAAGCTTTGATTCTGACACGCCTTGGATCATCTGAGTTCCTCACGATCTCAAAGGTTTCTAGGGTTCCCGGCGAATCGCAAGTAGCCACCAGATCGACACCGTCCCCACCAGAGTCCAGGCCGACGAATTGCTTGTTGGCGACCCTAAAGTTGAAGAGCCTCTCGTTGATTCTCCACAGCTACACATACAAAGCACTGGTAAAATTATTTACGTAAAAGTTACAAACCAGTTATCGTAATTGCATGGCTCCGTCCCCAACGCTGTTCGATATTAGTCCCTGTGAGATAACTCCAAAGCATCGCTACTACCGCACCAGAGCCAAAAACCCGGATGGCGGTAGCCCAAAAATCTTATTCATTTGCACTTGGTGTACTGGAGGACGCAAGCTCGCCGAACTTACATCGCGGGTTTGCACTTTCAATTGTTATTTTTATTTGCTTAAAGCTTACTCACCCTGAATGTCTTCCATTGAGAACCGGAACCTGCTGGTTGCTTGCCAACAGCTGGAGTCCCTCTGCAGTTGGCGACAAGTCGGTGCCCTCCTCCAGACTCGGCGCAGAGATACTTCCCGACCGTCATTGATCTGAACTGGAGTCTAGTCCCATCCTACTCATTACATACCGATCAAGAATCAGAAGAAATTGTAAAAACCAAACCGATCATTGGTTAAAAAAGCGACAAGAACACTAAGGCAATTATGTGTATAGCACAGTACCAAGAAGTCCTTGTTGGGGATTGCATCAAAGAGGGAAGGCTTGATCCATCCTTCTGTGACCAGCCAGCCTCCCAGATTAACTGCTCTTATTTTAGGGTTTCGGTTCTCCATCTCTTGATCGGAATGGTCGCCATTCAATTGGTCCCCCGTGCTGCTGACTCCCATGCCTTCTGTTTTCCTACTTCTTCATTCAAAATCAGGATAAAAGCAAGGCAAGAGTTAGTTGTGCAACCGATTGTCCCAAAAGGAACACATACAATTTGCACTAAAACATATCCCACAGTACTCGTGCGAGAAATGTTCATATAATTCAATTTCGAAATGATTTAAGTAAAGCTTCCATGCGTGCTTTGCGTAATTAGGGCAGAGTTCAGTCGCTCACTTTAGCTAAGTCGTCTGCGTTCTGCCAAAAGCCGTTTGTCTATTTTATACTTAGGGAACTGGTCTATTACTCGTCTCCTCGGTGCAATTTCTCCTCGTTGTGGATGATTATTTTAATGTTTTCTTGTAGACTCCGCCATTCAGGGTTGTCGCCTAACTTCTACTTAGGTCGACCCCGAGAAACTTCCCAGTCCATCGCCCGTCGATGTCTGTTATTCGTGATATAATAATATTTCTTAACTCTTAAAAGAACAGGATAGATTTTACGAAATTTTGTATTTTCGTTTTTTTATATAATCTAACTACTCGTTTATTCGTCCAATGACATTTTCTCTTTCAAATAGGATTTTATTAAAGTGTTACCGCAATGAAAAAAAAAGAGAAAATTGTCAGAAAAAGTCCTAAACCCGTTATATTTATGCCAATTTAATCTTAAACTTTTTAAATTATGCTAATTTAGTACTAAATCTTTTGACCAAGTATCAATTTAGTCCTATCTACTAATTTTGGCTTGATACTGTTGACGTGGATGTGGACACCGACCAGCCTACGGGGCACGAGTCAACGGTAATATGGATATTTTTAAATAATATTTTAATAATTTTTGAATTATTTTCTTACTTTTTTTCTCCTCCTCCTTCCAATGGTCGACAAGGGCTACCTCGCCCGAGTGAGGGTGGCTCTCATCGCCATAGGTGAGCATCAACGTCGCTGGTGCTCATTGTGGCCTCGACAAGGTCGATGCTCACCTCTAGTGGTGAGGGCCACCCTCGCCGACCATGGTTGTGCCAATCACTAAAAAGAGGAGGAGAAAAAAAAGAAAAAATTATAAAAAATTATTTAAATATATCAATATCAGCGTCGATTGTGCCACATAGGACAGTTGGCATCTACATCAACAATATTTGGCCAAAAATTAGTCAGAATGACTAAATTAACACTATGCCAAAATGTTTACGTTTAAGATGACACGATTAAAAGGCTTAGAACTCTCATGACACTTTTCTCATTAAGAAATTAGTTAAGGAAATTTCACAATTTTCAATAAATTGATTGTCATTGTGTCATGCATGAGAAGTACCTTCAAAATCGTATTATTTTAAATTATTCATATTAACAACATTGTAATAAATGAAAAAAATCATTTTCAATATATAGTGTTTTTCATGTAATGTGTAATGAGTCCAATAAAAATGAAAATATTTTCCTTAAATATAGTTGATAAGTGCCTCTAGAGAGTTTATTAGCAAGACCCTTTTTATGTAAAATATACTCAGTAAGTATCTCAAGGGCACGCCATGCTTATCCTTTTATTCTATTAAAATCTTATCCTTCCGATGTAACTTGTCGTTGCTGCCCTTTCTTGTCTCCTCTGGCCTCTAGTTGGGAAAAAAAAGATGGTCTCTAATTGGTGAGCAATACTTTCGTGGGATGTCATGCATAAGCCCAGTAGATAACAGCCTATAATGTGAATTCTAAAGAGGGTCCCCACGATGCGACAGCCTAGATTCATTAAGCTCGTAAACACCCGCATCATTTGATGTGAAATTTCAAGGAAATGGGCAAAGCCAGGGTAAAGAAAAAAGGCATCACTCATCTCCAAAAGTCAAACGAATATGGGATCTTATGCTTTTGAGAATTTGCATTTTGTCACCTACTCTTGTAATCGTGGCCAAACTATTTGAAGCACTATTTATCGACACAGTGTCTTTCAATCAGGAGCATTAGGTTGACAAGTTGGTTTCAACCAGGAGTACTAGATTGATAAGTTGGTTAAAGGACACTGCGTAAAGCATAAATCAATCTAACGGGAATCTTTTTGAATTCCACCTCCTCATTCCAAGTGTGGAAAACTACTATACTTTCTTACCCGGCATTAGCCACTTTCGAAGAGTTGACCCAGAGTTTACCACCTGTATCAAAGACTGCCTTAGTTCCTGTGTAATTGTTTTTTCTTCCCTACCCAGGTGGGAATGCCTAATTTAGCCATAGCAATTTTAGGATTTATTAATGTCCAAAAATCATAAATATTTATCAATGTTTGCCATTTGAAAATTCACACGCTTACTACAAGAGGGAAACTTCTTAACAATCCCAGGATTTTTTTTCCCATATTGTTAGGGTGTTCGCAGATAATTACATTTATCACATCAGCCCATGACGCGTTGGGCAAAATCGTGGCATTTGCAATGTGCGGATCAGACGATGAGAATTCTCGCTACACTTTTGCATTTTTTACTATTATCTTTTTTAAGATTCTAGAAAATCACCATCATACTTGTGAATCACACAAGTCCCCCATCATCCAATGTGAAATTGAAGTGTAACAGCAAAAGTACCTTTACCTTCTTTTTTTTTTTTTTTTTTTTTTTTATCATATGGTTGGCAAACTAACACCCCAACTGCCTTCAAATAATTTGGAAAATTTACTAAAATTCATAAACCTATTATCATTATGTCAATTTAATTTTAAACTTTTAATTATGTTAATTTAATCCCAAATATTTTCCCGATTAGTCAATTGAATACATCCGATCAATTTCAAAATGAAAATTATTGACATAGACGTCAGCTGTCTTATGTGGCACGATCGACGCTAATATGGTATTTTTTAAAATAATTTATTCTTTCTTCCGTGGGAAATGAGCAACAAGTGGCAAAGGAGAAAGGGGAGTCCATGCTTTCTGACAAAATTGAAGAAAGACTTCACAGACGGACAAAAGTCATCCTAGTCGTAGGGGAGCAGGGTTTTGTTTCCAATTATAGGACGGAATTCATACGTTTCGTACGGAATTCATAAGTTTCGTATTAAATGGTAACATCTTACCAATAATTAAATATTGGAAAGACATCATCAATTGTTTTCACTTCACTCCACTTATGAACCATACTATACATCCCATGCCGCAGATGTGGAATTAGAATGTAATACTAAAAATACCTTAGCTTTTTCTTTTTCTTTTTCTGGAAAATTATTTGCTCAGTCTTAGACATATTGTGCAGATATCAAATCAACTTTAAAATTTTTAATTTTTCCAATTTAGTTGTAAACATATGTGCAAAATTCAAATATAATTCTTCTAATAATTTTTCACTGAGAAATCGCTAATATGATAGTATGTCATGTAACATAGCTAGCGGTGACTAAATCGCCACATTAGCAATTTATGATGAAAATTTGCAGAAAGTGCTATTTTTAAATTTCACATCAATGTTTATAACTAAATTAGCAAACTGAAAAAATTATGACTGAATTGGCATTTGTACAATATGTTTAAGATTGATTGGATTATTTTCCCACCTTTTTCGATTTTATGATTAGCAAAATAGTAGAGAAAGATCACCTTCAAATAACTTCCATAAAGATTCAACGCCCATAATGTAATATATACTTTGAGTAATGGTTACTAGCATAACAGTCTTTGGGTCATTGTTAAAATAATGGCATATGCTGTAAGTTATAAATTCTTGAAAAAGTGAACCCTACAACAATTTCTAATTATTTTTTATTTATTTTTGTTGTTCTGAACATGTTGTTAATCTCATAGTAAATTAAAGACAATGATATCCATTTGAGTAATGGTTTATTTAGTCCACGTGAAACTTGAAAGTACAAAGTCGAAATGTCTCTCATTGTAACCCACTTGCATGCTAAAAGTCAGGAAGTCTTTCCCATGGAAGCAAATTTCCAAGGCACCGATGTGTTTACAACAAGACTCAAAGCTTTGACATGGTGGAAGAGTTGTCCGGTTATCATTGGGCTACTAATTCTCATTACGTATGTTAAACCTTAACTTAGCACGATCCAATCAAATTGGCCCAAAAAGAAATCCAACTTACACAGAGCACCCGTCGCGGCTATCATGTTCAGTCGAAGTATAGTGCGATTACAATTATAAGCACCGTCCAACACCAAGGCCTACGTTCTTGGCCTTGCATTGCCTGTTCATAATTTGTTCTTCAGACCTCCGATCAATCTTGCTTGCTTGAGGCTATGAAGCATTCAGAAATAATAAAAGCTATTTATTCCACTTTAATGCGCTCTAGCCGAGGTCAACAATTGATCATCACGAACATCAACCATATGAGCGTAAATGTTAGGAAAATACCAAAATACTTCAAATAGGTAAACTGATTAAAGCGTTATATAGCCCTTGTTGATCATCCACTGCAGACTCCAAGTGGTGTTGACATTCCCGAGGGTCCAATAGGCCCATCCGAACATTCTCTTCCATACACCTCAAACTGTGCCTTCGCGAATCTCTGGTAGTCTTCTTTCGTAGCCCCGCTCACTTGCCACTCAGCCACCCATTCACCTTCACCCAATTCGCAAATCAAATCAGCAACAGAGTTTTGTAAGCATTTCATACCTTCGTAGAAAAGTATCTGTAGATGGCGAGAGGACCGTTCACCGTGGTGATATTGTTCAGCTGCGCCGTCCAGTTAGTGTGGATGAAATCGATGTTCCGTTGGACCGTCATGTTGTGGAAGATGTCTGAGAACAGCTTGTAGTAAGTGCACGTCGACCTTGGTCCTGGCCAAGCCGCTGGCCAGCAGGAAGAGCACTTTGGGATCAGGGGCCCAAGGCGGTTCAACATCACTACGTAAGCTATCGGGGAGTGCCTGCGCACTGCATCGTATTCGGCCTTGTTGTACGTGGTCAAGTATCAAGGGCTACTCCCGGAGAGGGAGGCTTGTTGATGAGCTCGACCGCGTATAGACTTGGGCTCTTTGTGTACCTTGTCAGAGTTTGAGGAATAGGCCAAGAAGGTGAGAAATGACTTATAATTTATGTATATTCAGTCACATGTTTTATATTGTACAAGCTCCTATTTATAGTACAACAAATGTCTAATTGTGGAAAAAATAAATGAAGATACATTAAATCAAATCCAATCTCAGATTGATATAATCTATCAATTATAATCGCCTACAATCTTGGATTGATATCAATCACAATCTTCTCAGTCCAATCACAATCTTAAGTCCGATCCTCACATATCTCCAACACTCCCCCTCAAGCTAATGGCCATATATATATATCTCCAAGACACCAAGCTTGTTTAGTAGATATATGTGCTGTCTTTGACATAATGGCTTGGTAGAGAGGTCTAGAGGCTGTTCTATGGTTCCAATTACATTTGTATTGATTACTCCTTCTTGGATCTTTTCTCAAGTTTAGTGACAGTCCACTTCAATATGTTTAGTTCTCTCATGAAATATGAGATTCGCTGCGAGTTTGAGTGCTACATCATCGTCACAAAATAAGTTTGTTGGTCCTTTGACCCATATCCCAAGGTTTGAAAGCAAGCCTTGTATCCAAACTATTTCACAAATGGTTTTGGCCATGGCTCGATATTCAGCTTTAGCAGATGATAATGATACAGTCAACTACTTCTTCGTCTTCCATGAAAGTAACGACTTTTATAATTTAATACAAAAACCAGTGATTGATCTTTGACTCATGGGACATGTGGCATAGTCTGTATCACAATAAGCATTCATTTCCAAATTGCAATCTCGAGAGTGGAGTATTCCAAGTCCTGGACATCTCTTTAAATATTTTATGACCTTTAAAGCTGCATTCATGTGAGATTCCTTCAAATTATGCGTAAATTGATTGAATGTCTACACTGCATAACATATATCTAACCTCGTCATGGTGAGATATATTCCCCACAAGCCTTTTATAGTGAGATGGATCTTCAAATAATGGGTCATCGGTCTCAGAAGATGATATGGTGTCATAATCAATGGTAGTTAATTTGATGTTTTGATTGATAGGAATGACAACTAGTTTACATCTTGATAAGCCTGCTTCAGATATGATTTCTAACACAAATTTTCATTAGCTTAGAGAGATTCCTAAGTCTGAGCGAGCAATCTTAATACCAAGGAAATACTGGGAGGTCCCATGTCCTTCATGCGAAAAGTAGAATGCATATATTCTTTGGCCAATCCATCATTTCCAATAATAAGTATATCATCAACATATATCATTAGATAATTTGATGATGTAACTTTTGTCCAAGTGAAGAGTTGTATATCTTTAGTCATGCTGAGGTACTTACTAATGATATATGTTGGGAGGTACCTATTGAGTTGAGGGATGCACAAACATAGTCCTTTGTCCATGTAAGAAGGCGAGAAATTTGTCGTGAACTTCGTGGGGGAATATGATGAGGTGTAGGAGATGATAACTTCCAAGTGGACTATGAATATAATTCGTCTAAATCAAAACTTGCTTCAATGTGCATCATAGATTCTGCAACCGAATGATCTAGAGTAGATAGGAAATCCATAATGGTCTTGATCACTAGAGAAGAAGTTAGAGCATCCAGAGACGGGACATATATATAGTGAGAAATAGGAGATGAACCTTCCTCAAATAGAAAATGTCCATTCTGATGATTCAAACTAGGAGGCTCATTCGAAGATGCTTCACCCTAAAAAGGTAAAATGTCTTCATGGAAAACGACATCCCTACTTATAAAGTTCTTTATTGATGTTTCAAAAACACAATATCTCTTCTGAAGAGTTGGATATCCCATGAAGATGCATCGTTTGGCTTGAAGACTCATCTTGTCACAAGGACCTAGGGTAGCAACATAGCATAGGCAGCCAAAAACTTTCAAGTGATTAACCTCAGGCTTCTTACCAATTAGCACTTCAAAAGAAATACATTCATTGAGGACCCAAGTCGGCATGCAATTGATCAGGTAAGCTACCTGACCACACAATTTCCCATGAAAATTCCCGAATGGACGCTTAGAATTTAAGGGCACGATCAACTTCCAAAAGATGACGGTGTTTATGCTCAACAATCCCATTTTGTTGAGGCTTGTAAGTGCACGTGTTTTCATGCAGAATTCCACGAGAAGAAAAAAATAATTGACAATCATGACTAGAAAATTCTTTCCCATTATCTGTTTTAATACATTTAACAGATTTCCCAAATTGATTTTTTGACATGGTTAAAAAATTCTTTTGATGGGAAAGAGCTTGACTCTTTGACTCTATAAGGAAATCCCATGTAGCATGAGAATGATTATCTACGATGATGAGAAAGAATCGAGACCCATCACGATGTGGGGTGTGATAAGAACCCCAAATGTCTGCATGAATTAAAGAAAAAACATCTGTAGCTTGAGATTTGCTTGTGGGAAAAAAGGGCACATGATTGTTTAGCAAGAGGACAAATTTTACTTTGAGGATGCGGAAAGAAAGCACTATGGCCTAAACATTGATGGGAAATGATAACTTTATCATGACAATAACATTACACAATGAATCTTTATACATCGAAAATTGCGATAAATTAAAATTTTTGGGAAAATTGGTCCAAAAATATAATCTTTGTGAAAGATTATCCAAGCCCATCAGTTTGCTAGTTGAAAGAACCTGAAAGAGACAAGTGTTAGAATTAAAGAGAATACGACAAGAATTATCCTCACGGGCCTTTGATATTGAGATAAGATTGAATTGAAACTGGGAACATAAAAGACATTTCGAAGGGTAATCGAAGCACTAAGATTTGCTGTCTTTATCTTTGTGACATATATGGTATTTCCATTTGGAAGCTTCACATTTATAGGGAAATGATTTTTATGGGTATGAGAGAAAATATTTTTATCACAAATAATGTGGTCACAAGCACTTAAATCAATAATCCCATGCATTATGAGAAATAGAGTTGAGGCAATATGAAGTACCTGACAAGCTTGCCCCCTTATCAGAAGTTTCCAACTGTCTCAATGCTCTCATGATTTGTTGATATTGATTTTGGGTGATCAACTGCTTGTGCCCAATGACTTGATTAGCTGATGATTTCTTCTTTCCTTTCTCCCTAAGTTTGTTGTGTGTTGACACATAAATTTTGCCTAAATTAATTAATTAAAAGTAGCATTAAAGGTTATGAATTAGAAAACAAAATTAATTAATTAATTAATTAAAAATTAAAAATAATAATAATAAAAGGAAATAGGTCAGGTCGGGTCGGATTCGGCCTTGGCCCAACCCACCCATTCCTTTTTCTCTTTCCCTCGCGCTGGGCCCAGCCTAGCCCTTTCTCCCCTTCAGCCCAGCCCGTGAACGAGTTGGTCATCTCCTTCCGGCTGGTCTTTGCGCAGACGTGCGGAGGAGCAGCAGAGTAGTAACGGAGGAACAAGGAGATCGGGTGGCAGGCAGCCAGCGTGATCCGAGGGTCGGGACCAATCCGACCGACAGCTAGCAAAACAGGGGTCTTCGTGTGACGACCTGCATAAGAAAAAGAGAACAAAAAGGGAGAGAAACGGAGGATGGAGGGGGGGTGAAAACCAGCACCAAACAGAGAGAAACAGAGGGAGAAATCAAGGATAAAGGAGGGAGAGTGAGCCAGAGAAGGAGCTGAGGAGCCCTGGAACGTCTAGCTGCCGCCGGTGAGTTGTCGACCGCCGCCGTAATCCTCGGAAACCAGTAGCACAGAGAGAGCGAGAGAAGGACGGAGAAGCACTAGTCCGAGAAAAACACAGAGAGAAGGAGGAGGAGAGGAGGAGAAGACCTCCCTGGACCGTCAATCGCTACCGTCAATAGCTGCTGGAGTTGCCGACCACCTCCAACCCCTATTGGAACCTAGAGGACCAAACAAAAAGAAAAACAAGAACACAGAGAAGACCAAGAGCAAGAGGAGAAGAAGGGAGGAGGAAAAAGAGTCTCAGGAACCCCACTACCGTCATCGATGCGCCCTTGGGATGCCCTGCTGCCGCTGGTGACCCACTTGACTAGCGCAGACCCCCGCCGTCTCCTCAGAACCCAAGTAGGCATTTCGCCAAACACTTGGTGGGCGTAGTTTAGTCCCCGCTGGCCGGAGCTCCCCGATCATTTCGAGCGAACTACGACCACCACCCATCCCCCTGCTGTGTTCCCCGTTACCCTGGCTTGCTTCATTAGACCCTAGGCTCGCCCGTGCGCCTTGGTCGAGCTCGAGGCCTCCATTTCCCACATTGCCCGCCACTTGTTCATAGAAATGCCCGAGCGAACTTCGCCTCCTAACTCCTATGTGTAGGACCCCCTTTGAACCGTTGGCGGCCGGAGGAATGCTGCCGTGACCAAAGAAGTTGAGCCATCCCCCTTGCTTGCTCGAGGCGCCACCACTGCCGGTGTATGTCATTCCGGCGCCCCCTGGTCGCGACTGGGCAGTCGCCACCAGGGACGACAGGTCGAGTTGGGCCACATCTGTGATCTGGCCCACTTGGCCTTTGACCCCTCTTGGGTTCGTCAGTTGGGCCCAAGTCCGGCTGAGTAAAGGCCTAACCACAGGCGATTGGGCCTAACCCAATCGAGTCGGACCTGGGCGGGCTAGACCCGACCCGCCTTGTCCGGGCTGAACTCGATTTGGTTGGACTCGGGTCGGGCTAGACCCGATCCAACCCGGTCCGACCCAAAAAAAAAAAAAATTAAGTTAAATTAAATAAAAAAATCATTATTATTTTAAAAAAAATAAAAAATCCAAAATTGTAGGGTTTGGTTAAGAATTGCTAGGTATTGCCATTTTAGTGTAATTAGGCCTTTGTTTACTTGAACATTAATTAAATTGCGTGTTTAGTTTGCATATCTTGTTATGTTTAATCGCACGCGTTTAATTTTTGTGGCAATTAGGATCTTGGTAGTTATAATTATTATTTTAATGATTACGTATCCGCATGATCATCTCACATGTTAGTGGATAGGTATAAAATCAATCCAAACTGCCTGACAAAAATCTTTTATTTTCAAAAGAACAAGATTAGGTACCGAAATGGCACTAATTGGTCAATTAGTGCAATCAAGTCCCCGACCCTAGATTCTCTGGTTGCATAGGAAGTGTGGCATACTCCTGTGCCTTACTTAGTTTCTAGCCAACCCCTTGCGAAATTCTTAAAAATACCCTAATGTTACGTGAGGTATGGGCTTGGGAGAGCCAGCGCCTAATCATGGACCTTAGGCCCGTCTTTTAGGCAATACCCATAAACCTATTCCCTCCCCCTCTGAGGGTAGGTCACGACATCGTGCAATTTCCAACAGGTCTCCATTGTGTGATGTGGCTGCTTGCAATAATCATAGTATAATTTCCCTTTTCCTTTAGTATTTCCTTTTAAGGATGATGTGGCATTGTGAGGGTTGTGCAATGCTTTAAAAATATGTGCCATTGTGGCTTGTTGAGAGCTGTTGGATTCGGCTGAAACTATGGCTAAATAATAGCCGCCAGGTCTTTGGAGCCCATCATAGTCGTCCATCCCAAAAGAATTAGGGCTTCCTTCTCCTCCTTTGGTTGTAGCAAGAGGTCGACACCCCCGTTCTCCTAGAGATTGAGATGCTTCTTGACCAAACCAAAGGCAGCTAGAAGGCCATCGATTGGTGGCTGCCCAAATCTGAAATTGGGGAGCCCCAGCAAGAAGCTACCAGTTGAAGATGGTCTAGATTCCAAGGTAGCAAAGGTAATCCCTTCTCCGATTCGTGCGTGCTCAGCCGCGACTACCCTTTGGTTCTCCTCTTGGATTGCCAATTGGTAGATCCGCCCAAGTGGCGGTGCTGGCTCCATTGCAAGGACTTGAGACCTAAAATGTGAGTAGCTTTCATTCAATATTAGTAGAAAATGGGTTGCTTTCTCCCTTTCTCATATTGCTCTATATTGTTGAAGCGCTTCCTCCGACCCCTCAAGCTGCTCTTTAGCGGCCTCGAGTTCATTCCACAAGGTCGAGAGGCAATCGAAGCATGTTGTCATGAATTGATTTCCTTGTTTAAGCTCTGAGAGGCTTGGGTGAGGGAGAAGATTTTGGCTTGGTCAAGCTTTCTGTACATCTTGCAGATGTTATCCCAAATTGTCTTCAAATCTTCAATTGGTGAAAGCTTGGCAGCCACCTCAGGAGCCAAGCAATTACTGATCCATGTTTGCACGAGCTGGTTACGTCATTACCAATGTTGCCATGAGTGTCCATCCGCTAGAAAAGGCACGGTTCCATCAAGGAACCCAACTTTATCTTTCATGATAAATGGTTGCCAGAGATCTCGAGCCCAAGTACTATAGTTTTCAAGTCCATTGAGTTGTAAGAAGGTGAGTTTTTGTTCGGGGTTGTACACCAACAACATATAGAGTGGGTCGCAGGGTTTCGGTCGACCACTATTGGCCAGAACAAGATAAGGCACAAAGCTTGGTGTCACAATCGGGTAGGGATTCGCTCCTGGTCCCTACGAAATGGTTTTGAGTCTTGGGATTGGACTCGTCCACCCTATCCCGACGCCGGCTTTTCCCTATTCTCCAGATGTGTCATATGGGGCCCATGTCTCGTTTGGCCCAATGACCCATGGACCTTGAATTGGAAACCACTGGAGAGGAGCCCACTGGGTCGGCCCGGAAACATGTACTGGAGCAAGAGGCGGTTCGATAGAATGTTGAATTACAAAATGCCGGTCTTCAGTGGGAATCAATTTGATCTGATTCTTTGTTCTATGGTAAGTTTGGATTTTCCTCCATTGAAGAGTTTCCTCCGTCGACTATGTTTTTATTCTTGGCCATGATATGAGAAACAAATTCCTACCGAATGCTGATTTGTTTTGCAGAGGTTAATTTACAATAACCGATCGAAAAAACAATGGCAATTTGAGTGGTTTGCGAAAGCTAGATCAGAAAATGTGGCTCTAATACCATGTCAAAGTTTGAGGAATAGGCTAAGAAGGTGAGAAACAACTTATATTTTCAGTATATTCAGTCACATGCAAGCCCCTATTTATAGTACAATAAATGTCTAATTATGGAAAAAATAAATGAAGATACATTAAATCAAATCCAATCTCGGATTGATATAATCTATAAATTATAATTGCCTACAATGTTGGATTGATACCAATCACAATCCTCTTAGTCCGATCAAAGTCTCAGGTCCAATTCTCGCATATCTCCAACACTCTAAAAAATGGCATATGGAACTCCAGATTTTCTGACTTCACTCTTTGGAAAAAGTTTGTTGACACCTAATTTAAACTCATATTTGATTATAGAGGGAATTTTTTTTAATTTTTTGAATTCAAAAACTCAACAACCGTTTGATTTTTGGAGCCATTTTTTGTTGAGAAGATGAGTGAATATCGGAAAATCTTCACCTGCAAAAAAACAAAATTCGAGTGTTTCCTCTATAAATAGAGGATACAAAGCTTCGGTGGGAGAGAAAAAAAAATTCGAAAAAAAAGTCAGAGCAAAATTTTACCGTTTAGGGGGCTTCTCTTCATTTTTCGTTGAAGGAAAAAGAAAACACAAAAAAGGAAAAGTCAAGAGAAGCTTTCGCTTCTGCAGAGAGAAAGAGAAGAAAGGGAGAAAAGTTAAAAAGACAAAAAGGGAGAAAAGTGAAAACGAGAGCAGAAGGGAAAGAAGGTGATTGGACATTTACTGTTCATCACCCTCTTCCCTCTGCTGGTTCCGTCTCGGCCCTCCTCTTGCCGGCTCCGATTTTTCCTCCTCTCCACTGCGACGGCCGGCTCCGTTTCTGTTTCAATCCGGCGATGCTCGAGTTCAATACCGGAACCCGACGGAAAGCCCTCTGATCCGGCGGCCCGTGTTGCACTGACGCCGCCGAACGGCACGAAGACCCGAGCGACCACCACGCCTTCGACCACCTGCTTGCCGTCTCTGAAGTACCACCGCAGCTCGTCACCAGCAGATCGGTGACCGCCTGTAGCCCCCGCGACGCCGGATTTCCTTGTTTCGCTTGCTGGTCCGCCTCAACCCGAAGACCAGCGATCGAAGTCCCTTCTCCGAGCGCCATCGCATCTGAAAGCCCGCGCCGGCCCGCGAAGTCGCTGCTGTTTGCGACCCAGGAGGCCGACGCCAGCCCTCGCCACTCCATCACCCCTCCAGACGCCGATCAAGCTGCCGGACTCCACCACCAACGCCAGAGAAGCTGGTCCCGCTTGCCCTTGCTGCTCTGCCCCGACACCTGCAGCGCCTCCGCTGGAGTTCGATCCGCTCAGATCCTCTGCCCAGATTTGCTCGAGCACCAGCGGCACCCCCCTCCGAATTGCCAGATCTCGCCGGAGCTCCGCACCTCCGCAACCTCCGACCGCGACACCCCTGTTCCGCCGGTTGTCCCTGCTGCTCGAGTGCCGCCCCGTTCCTGCCGGTCCGCCTTCGCCGGAGTTCCCGGTGACCAGCCGCACGAGCTGCCGAGTTTTTCTTTTGGAAACAAAGGAAAAAGAAAAACAAAAACAAAAGAAAAAGAGAAAAGCAAATTAGGTAGTTTGTTTTTCTTTATTTTATTATTTATTCATTTTAAATTTTGTTATTATTGTTTAAGTTAGAACATGATTTGTCAATATTAATATTTGTGCATTTTGTAGGCATTATACGTAAGGATTTTGTCCGAACTTATTGTAATTATTAATTTGATCAGAGGCATCGGATCAATTTTTTAATTATATTAAGTTTCGGGCTTTTTGATGGTATTTTGGTTGTTAAATCAATGTAATTATTAATTTGATCCGTAAGACTTCGGGTTAGATTTTTAATTATTTTGAACTTTTTGTCGTGATAATTAGGTTTAAAATAATCATTAATTTGACCTGTGAGACAACGGGTTATTTTTTCGGTTATTTTAATCATTTATTTATTGAATATCTTGATTGTTTAGATTTAATGTTTAGTCGATAATTACTTGTTTTGGAAAAACACTAAAACACTAAAAAAATCAAAAATCAAAAATCAAAATCTTGCATCAAAGCATGTAGGTTTAATAAATCAGACATGTAGGATTAGGTTTATGAAGTTTTCATCATCTAGTAATTATTGTTAAGTTCACTTAGTTAGAAATTTCTCGTCATTAGAATTAAGTCATTTAATTAATTTAGATTGCATATTTAATCGTTGCATTTCTTTAATTTTGAATTTCATGGAAAATACAAAAAAAAAAATAGAATAAATTCATTTCATGCTTTAGGATAGATTGCATGCTTATTCATGTTATATATTTTAGGTCATATTGCCACGTCATATCATTTCCTTGGTTAGATAATAGGTTAATTCATAATTAATCTCATTTTATATCATCATTATTTAGTATAGGTTGCATATATGCATTAAAAAATGAATCATCATAAAAAAAAAATCATAAAAGAACATTCATATAGAATTACCACGTCATACATCTCATATCATACAGCATATGCATATTTATGGTTATATAAATTAGATTGCATATATATAGTGATAAGTTTAAGTCATACCATATGAATTGTATCTCACATGTCATTAAAATAAATCAATGCATATTAAATTTAGATTAAGATTGCATATAATTAACAATTTTTTAAAAAAGAAAAAAGAAAAATTAGGTGTCTTGTCATTTAGAAATCATGTTTAGGGCATGTATTTTCATTAGCATTTTTATTGAATGTTATTTTATTGATTGTGCGCGCATGACCACCATTTGCATGTTAGTAGTTTAGGTTAAAATTTATTAACATTGTCTGCTAAATATTTTTGAAATTAAAATAAAAGGTACCGAAAGGGCGTTAGACTAATCTAGCGTAATCATGTCCCCGAACTTATTGAATCTCTGGTTCGTAAAAATAAAGTATTCTCTCATACTTTATTTGGGTTTCTAATCAACCCTAATTGATTAGTGGCGGCTCCAAATTTAAATTGCATGTTTAAATAAATTTCTTAATATCAAGTCGCGATTGGTAGGACTTGGGAGGGTCCGTGCCAAGTCTTCGGACTTGGTAATCCACTAGCCTTCTTTAGGTAATTCACCTTCAAAAAATTCGGGAAGGTCGCGACAAAGTTTTTACCGAGCATTGAGGAATCCAATAACTTCAACCGTTTGCTGGATGTTAGCATCGGTGGTTCCCCATTCCTGAGATCCGTCCCATGATAAGCTGTGTCCGTACCCATTTTGTGGACCTGGTGCTGCGTGCAGATCTAATACGATCTTCACGTCAATTTTCCTACCAAAATTATGGAAATATCAAATTTTATATGGTCAATGCAAGACTTACGAGAAAGAATTGTGCATTTCATGCGGTCATTGATCTATGGGTGGACAGAGCACCGACGTTGACTCTCATAAGTTACATCGGGGATGATTGTGATGGATCTGTCCCATGTACTTTAGGTCCATTTAGAACTTGTTTCCCTGGACAGGATAATTGGGAAAAGGTAAAAAACAAATGATTGACTCAGTTATATATCAAGCCAACCGAAGGATGTGGTATAACTATCACCCATGTAGGAAATACTTTTAGGTAACATAAGGATGAAACAAACCGTACACAAGTTCAGTTTATTTGCCAAACGCAAAGCAATGGGCTTCACTCTCACTTCGTTTGAGTATCATAGATAATTAGTTTATAGTGAGTTAAAAACGTAGGTTCTTCCCTTTTTTTATCAGTAAAATGACAAGGAACGACTAACATCACCACTACCGTCTTTAGGCGATATAGGGCACCTTCACTTGTTACAAAATACGTGGTTTTGAGCCATAATTATTCAATCGACATATGTGGTTTTGAGCCCATCACTAGTAGTCCCTCCGGCATTTTGAAACCCAAAAAATCTCTCCACATGGATACTTAGCAAATACTCAAAGAACAGGTAGATCAGAGATTAGTCTACAAAAACGGTCGAACTTGTGACCCTGTGATAGATAATGTGACTTCTCTACTATTAGCCTACAAAAAATACCAAGTTGACTTTATCTCTTTACCAATAGTTATTTTATTTTATTTTTCATTTTACATTTGTCAGCTTTTGTTATAATTAGGGCCTGCATGGAAACGTTCCAAAAAATGTTTAACACTTTTGTCTTTTTTTTGTTTAGGGAACAAAAAGGCAAATGCGTTTGGTTGCGTTTACATTCTTTTTTGTTTTTTTCTGGAACAAAATGGAGCAAAAAAAAAAACGCAAAAAAGTTCTTACGGAGAAAAGAAACACTTCTTCAAAGCCAAAAAGAAACGCTTCTCTTCTTCTCTTCTTCTCTCTCTTCTCTTTTCTTCTTCTTTTCTTCTTCTTTTTTTCTTCTTTTTTCTTTGGCCGGTCGCCGGCCTCGGCCATGGCCGGCGACCGGCTGTCGAGGGCCGGCGACGCCGTCGAGGGTCGGCGACCTCGCCGGAGCGTCGCCGGCCCCGGCGAGGCCGAGCCTCGCCCGCGCCGGCGAGGCCGAGCTCGCCCGGCCAAGGCGAGGCTCGGCCTCGCTCGAGGGGAGATCTTCGGTGGGGTTCCGGCGAGGGCTCCGGAGGACGGTGCGACGGCGGCGCGGCACTAGAGGCCGGGATCGACACGGGCGACGCGAGCAAAGATTGGCGGACGGCGTCGCGAATGGCGTGGTGAGATCGGGACGGCGTCGAGCCGCGGGCTTCGGGCGCAGTGCTCGGCTCCAACGGCGGGCGGCGAGGCTCGGCCTCGCCGGGGCCGGCGAGCCTCGCCGTGGCCGGGGGCGAGGCTGCCCGGCCCCGTCGGCCGATTGCCGGAGGCCGGCGACCACTAGAAAGAAGAAAAAAAAAAAAAAAAGAAAGCAAAAAAATGGAAAATAAAATAAAAATATTAAAAAATTAAAAGAAACAAAAGAAAGAATAAAATTTACCAAACGTGTTTCTATTCATTTTTTATTCCCGAACAAACGTTACCAAACGCGTTATTTTGTTCAAAACCGTTCCCCGAACAAATACTTTTTTTATTTACTGTTCCCGGAACGAAAAGGAACAAACATTACCATGCAGCCCCTTAACTTCTTCTTCTTCTTCTTCTTCTTTATCTTTCTTACAAATACAACAAGTATCCACTCTTATATGAATTTTACTAGTGTTTATTTGTCAAACATACTAGTTTTTATTCTATTAGGGGGACAATTACCAAAAAAGTCATAATCCTATTATATGGATTCAAATTCAATCATAATTCTTTTTTATTTAGCCAGTTAAGTTCTAAACCTTTTTTTAATGAATTTTTGGGTAATTTTCCCTCCTATTAGGTTTCCAAGCTACACTAATTTACCAAATCTTCCTTTTTTACTTCATCTGATTTTTTTTTTTTCAAATTTATCAACTTGTTAGAATTACTGATTGTTTTTTTTTTTAAATTACTAACATCAATTACAGAGATTCCAAACATTTCTTTGTTTAAGCTACCAACTAGTTTTGTATTGCCAACTCTTACTTAAGTTAGTTAGAAATGTTTATAAGATTTTTTCAAATTTCAAACTTCTCTTTGTCGAAGTCTAGGTAGACTTCTCATAGAGTCTGAAGACGCCAAACGTCTTGACAATACTCGTGTGTAAGCTTTGTTGATGTCCTCATATTACTCTAATGACATCCATGACATCTATTTATGAAGTCCTTGAAGTAAGTATTCAGAACTTCAAATGTAGTATTTACATGAGAGGGTCTGAAAAATTTCTTCATGAAAATCACCTGAAAATACTTTTTTCAAAAACACTAATCGAAGGTTGAATCAATTTTCAATACAAATTAGGGAGTTTTCTCAACATTATGTGTTCTAGGACCATTAGTGACTTGCTACTTTCCTTCTAATCTCTTAGTGAAACTCTTGACAAGTACATATGAGTCTTCATCTCTCCACTCATCGCTCTCATCGCATTGATAGTCAACTGTCACTCGTTCTCTTGTCCTCACCTGCAAAATAGATTCCACCACAATAGTCACTCTTGTTTCTTGGTATTCTCAATCTTTGCTTCAATTGAGTTTTGAAAAATTTTCACCTGGCTAATATCTATCTAACATGCTATGCATAGGGAACAACTTTGGTCTACTAAATTGGTTTGTAAAATAACATGACAGGCTAGAAACTTAGCCAAGTTGGCCGTTCAAATAAGTGGACCATAATTAGCATCCACCTTAGTAGACTAGTTGTAACAGATCGTATATTTATCAATACATGTACCACGTTCATGTAGTATAAGAAATGGAAAGAGATCTATAAAGCATTAGTCTTATGTAAGATATAAGAAATGGAAAGAGATCTATAACAAGGAGCCATTAGAAGCTTTGATTCTAACAAGGCTTGGACCTTCTGGGTTTCTCACAATCTCGAAGGTTTCAGGTGTTCCTAGTGAATGACTTGTAGCCACCAGATCGACACCGTCCCCACCAGAGTCCAGGCCTACGAATTGTATGTTGGCCTCCCTAAATGTCTCGTTGATTCTCCACAACTACAACAACAAAGCACGGCAAATCATTTATAGCTCAATGCACGAGAATCTTCTCTGAAGATGATACTCCTTCTAGTGGGAAAATTGTTTTCAACAGGGTAAATTGTAATTGCATCGCTTCCGTCCATAACGATGTTCAATTTTAGTCCCCATAAAATAATTCCATCAAAAATCTCGACAACGTAACACGTCAGAAGTTCGTTCCTTAACCCCGACCTAACATACACAAGTTTGCATGGCCGAATATCGTCTATATGCTTAAAGCTAACTCATCCTGAAAGTCTCCCAATGGGAACTGGAACCTGCTGGGCGTTTGGCAACTGTGGGACTACTCGACTTCCTCCGCCAGACTTTGCACAGAGATACTTCTCAACTGTCCTCGATTTGAACTGAGGTCTAGTCCCATCCTACACGTTATACCCACTTTCGGATCATGAAAACTGTCGAAACCAAATAAATCATCGGTTAATAAAGCAACGAAAACACTGAGGCAATTACGTGGTGCACAGTACCGAGAAGTCCTTGTTGGGGATTGCATGTATTTCGCCGTCATCTAATCGACGACGAAACATCTTTTCGGAAAGTCATTGCTTGGCTTTTGATGAGAGGCGACGGTTTTGTAGTGGCTCCGGACAGGTAATATTTAGGTGGATAAGAAATAATGGCAAACATTTACTTTGAACTTCGAACCAAATTGTACATACAAATCGTGCCGGAATTCAATCAATAACAAGGCTTGAAAATACAACAATTTCCATAGAAATACACGTGCACAAATTGTGTCGGAATTTAATCAACAACAAAGCTCGAGAACGTGCAAAGATGTAACGCCAGAATTTAATCTCCCCACGTTGGTTAACTATTATCTACGATCTTCCTTAGTGGATCTCCATGTGCATGAGCCTTGCAATTGTTGTCCTTCAAAATAGCAGCCACAACCTCTGGCCGCACACTCATCAACGACTCTGGCCTAATAATTGTTCTCTACGCCCTGAATCTTGTAATTGCTATCCCTCAAAATAGCGGCCACGACTTCAAAATAGCCTTGTAACTGCTCCTAATTCGGCACACTCATTGACGACCTCTTGGTCTAATAAATATCAAGCATTTGTCTTCACTTGACCACATGCCTGAACCTTGTAACTGTTCTCCACGGCAGCACACTCATCGACGACCTCTTGGTCTAATAACTATCAAGCATTTGTCTTCACTTTGTCCATTTTGATAAGAATGCAATGATGTGTGTATTTCATATCGATATCCATTCAATTATTAGATCCCTTGATCAAATAATACCAAGAAAGACAATGAAGCTTTCTATACCCATTTAATTGCGTTGCTCCTTAGATGATAAAAAAAAAAACATGTATTTCATATTCTTCTTGGCACCATCATCGCATATCAATAATAACTAAATATTAGACATTTTTGGGTGTCAACATATGCCACCTTTTAAAAGAATGGAATGATTCGTTAATCATTCGATTCTTTTAAATTAAGAAACCCAAGAGTCATTACGTGCCCCCTTGTCATCACCCTAATTGATACCAGCAAAGTTAACTTGAACGAGATTAAGCGAAATGCCTTTATTGACAAGCACAACCTCTAAAAAAATGCAAGATTATTAGAACCTACCCGCACTTGAATTGTGATGAAGAGTTGTCACCACTAGCATTATCATGATCAAGTTGATTTCTTGTTCTCACCATCGTATCTCCTCAAGTCAACCACAATGGTCCCATCAAGTGTGCCATTTATTTTGCCAGAATTCTAATCGATGATGAAACATCTTTTTAGAAAGTTGTTCTTTGGCTTTTGACGAGAGGAGATGGGTTTTATGGCGAATCCGGATAGGAAATATCTAGGTGGATAAGAAATAATGACAAGCCTTTATTTCGAACTTCGAACCAAATTGTACATACAAACTGTGCCAGAATTCAATCAATAACAAGACTTGAAAATGCAACCATTTCCACAGCAATACACATGCACGGACTATGTCGGAATTTAATCGATGGCATGATACCCATGATAGAGATGCACGCCGAAATTGAATCGACGACGAAGCATCGAAATAAAGATATGCGTTGGAATTTAATCAATGACACAAATCAGGATGCTATAACTAAGAAAAAATAAAGTGCAAGAAAGTGAAGATAATAAGAGATTACATTTTGATTGTCGAGGGGCCCTTTCCAGTTGATGAGAACTTGATATTTATAGGCCTTCTATCATAACCATCCAGAGCAGCTCCTTTGTGCTTGTAACCATGCTTCCACGCCTCCAAAAATTCAGGCCCATATTCCCACGTTGGGGAAAAGTACCAAAATAGTCATAAACCTTTTGTATCGGTACCAATTTAGTCCTAAACTTTTTAATTAGACCAATTTAGTCCTAAACCTTTTTATATTGGTACCAAACAGTCCATCCGGCTAATTTAAGCAAGAAATTGTTGACATGACCGCCAACGGTCTTATGTGGCGCCACGTGGACAAATTATATATATATATATATATATTTTTTTATATTTTTCAGATTTTTTAAATTATTATTTTTAATTATTTTTCCTTTTTTTTTTTTTTTTTTTTTTTTTTCTTTTCTCCTTAACCCTTGGCCAGCGAGGTCGCCGACTAGACGACCATCGCCGGCCACTGGCGAGGGCCGCCACGCCCTCACCGGCCACAAGCGAGGGCTTCAGCCCCCGCCTAGATCCAGGTGAGGGCCAAAACCCTCGCCCGTTGGCTAGCGAGGGCCTTTGTGCCCTCGTCGACCACAAGCGAGGAGTGGCAGCCCTCGTTGGTGGCCGGTGGCCAACGAGGGCGTCGAGCCCTCGCTTGTGGCCGGCAAGGGCACGACGGCCCTTGCCAGTGGCTGGCGAGGGTGCGAGGCCCCTTGCCCCGACCGGTTTGTGACCGGTGATGGTCGGCTGGCCGGCGACCTCACCGGCCAAGGGTTAAGAAGAAAAGAAAAAAAAAAGGAAATAAATAAATAAATAAAATTCAAAAAGATCTGAAAAATATTAAAAAATTATTAAATTTGTCCATGTGGCGCCACATAAGACCGCCAATGGCCACGTTAGCAATTTCTGGCTTAAATTAGCCGGATGGACTAAATTGGTACCAATGTGAAAATGTTTAGTGCTAAATTGGTCAAATTAAAAAGTTTAGGACTGAATTGGTACCGATATAAAAGGTTTAGGACTATTTTGGTATTTTTCCCTCCCACGTTGGCGAGTCTCTGCTCAAAGCAGTTATCAATCTTCCCACGTTGGTCAACTATTATCCATGATCTTCCTTAGTGGATCTACATGTGCATGAGCCTTGCCATTGTTGTCCTCCAAAATAGCAGCCACGACCTCTGGCCGCCCACTCATCGACGACTCTAGCCTAATAATTATTGTCCACACCCTGAGTCTTGCAATTGCTATCCCTCAAAATAGCGGCCACGACTTCAAAATAGCCTTGTAACTACTCCTAATTCAGCACACTCGCCGACGACCTCTTAATCTAATAAATATCAAGCATTTGTCTTCCCTTGTCCATGTGCCTGAACCTTGTAACCGTTCTCCACGGCAGCACACTCATCGACGACCTCTTGGTCTAATAATTATCAAGCATTCGTCTTCACTTTGTCTATTTTGATAAGAATGCAATGATGTGTGTATTTCATATCGATATCCATTCAACTATTAGATCCCATAGACCAAATAATATCAAGAAAGACAATGGAGCTTTCTATACCTATCTAACTGCCTTGCTTCTCAGATGATAAAAAATGCATGTATTTCATATTCTTCTCCGAATGATCATCGCATATTGATAATAACTAAATATCGGATATTTTTGGGTGTTAATAGCATCAAAGAGGGTAGGCTTGATCCATCCTTCCGTGACCAGCCAGCCCCCCAGATTAACTGCTCTTATTTTTGGGCTCCGACTCTCCGTCTCTTGACCGGAATGGCTGCGAGTTGATTGGTCCCCATTGCTGATGACTTCCATGGCATCTGTTTTCATACTTCCTTGTTCAGAATCAAGACAAAACAAGAATAGCAGTTAGTTATGCATCCAACTGTTCCAAAAGGAACACAAAATATTTGCACTAACACGACCGAAACATATCCAACAGTACTCGTGTAAGAAATGTTCATGTCATAGAATTTCGAAATGGTCAAGCAAAGATGCGAAGGCGTGCGTGCAAGATGGGGTATGAGTTCGGTCGCCCACTCAATTAGCTTAAAAGCTGAGTTGTCTGCCGCGTATGAGATATTTTGCTCCAAACCATTTGTCTATATTTTTTTTTTTTATAAGTGTATTGGAAGTCCTAAAACTCGTCAGGAAAGTGTAATTTAGTCCTAAAACTTTCAAAAAATGCAATAAAATCCTAAAATTTGTCAAATTGATCAAATCAAGTCATTCTTTTGATAACACTTTTTGAAAGTTTTAGAACACAATTATACTTTCTTAATAAGTTTTAAGACTTGATTATACTTTTTGAAAATTTTAGGACTCGATTGCATTTTATGACAAGTTTTATGACTTCACTGCACTTTTTGAAAGTTTAAGGATTCCATTTTACTTTCGTGACAAATTTTTAGGACTTCTAATGCACTTATTTTCTTCTTCTTTTTTTTTGTACCATCTTTCTATTTATACTTATGATAAATATCACAAAAAAGTCAAATTAGTACACATTTGACAAATTTACCATAAACTAATTTTTTGATCACGAAAAATCCTAAACCAATACACCTATGATAAATTTACCATAAATGACCTCAAAAACCCTAAACTAGTATACTTATGATAAATTTATCTTTAAATTAGTTTTTTTTATCACCAAAAACCAAAATTGGTATATCTTTGTGATAGATATACCCTTTGTTAAATTGGATTAATATCACAAAAAAAAATCACAAAACTGATACAACTATGACAAACGGAAAATAAATCTCAAATTGATACACCAGTCAACTAGCATATGTCATTTAACTTAGCGATTTAACAGTAAAATTTAACGAAAATTAACATATGGTAAATTTATTACAAATATACTAATTTGGAATAAACTTGTCAAAGGTGTACCAGTTTTGGATTTTTTATGATCAAAAAATTAATTTGGAATAAATTTGTCATAAGTATATTAAATTTGATATTTTCGTGATATTGACTCTTATACTTAAGTCTCTGGTCTAAGTGGTGCATTTGGTATCAACGTGAATGCTTTTTCTAAGTCTCTGGTCTTAGTAGTGCATTTGGTATAAGTGTGAATGCTTTTCTTGGGATTTTCTTCTTGACTTTGACCCCCGTAATATGGTTTCATTTGAGCTTGACTTAGGTCAACATTTCAGCAACTTCCTCGTCACTTGCACGTTGATGTCCTTTCTCCTTCAGACAGCAATGTTTATTAATTCTTCCCATGAACAAAATAGATCCCACAATTTTATTTTTATGGTTTTTTGCATAAATGTAACTAGACCATTAAAATAGGTTATAAACTCATTTCTAAACTCATATTTGATAGACTAAATTATTATATAAGTTAGTTATATTCAATAAATGTGATGAGTAGAGTCGGATATGGCTTAAAACATATCAATTTAGGTCGAAACATTTTCAACTCGACCCAAACCCAATCCAACCACCTATTTGACAAAACTAGATCTAACTACTATTTATACCTCTAGTTATATTTTCTTCTTTAAATAGAATTTTGTTAAAGCAAATAATTAAGCGGATTCCACAGTTTCCAATGTATTTATTGTCCTTATGTTATGCACATAAAGTACCTCAAAGACCGAATTACTCTTAATTAAATGTCATCAACAAGTGTGATGGAAGCACTTGTTAAACACTACGACGAAGAAAATTTTATCATTCCCAATGCATTGTATTTTCATGTTATGTATAGATGATATTCACCTTATTAAGACAATCCATATCTAAAAAAGATTATATAAAAGATTCACTCACTTAATATATAAAAAGGAATTACAATATATAAAGAAGAAGATGAGAAGTAGAAAGGAAACACAAGTGAGTCAAGGAAGATAATTAGGGATTTTAGGGTTCCCAGTCCAGTTCCGAGTTCAATTCTAGTTCTCACTTCTCGGTTCCTATAAAAGTAAAATTGGTAATCAGATCATTTCTCCCTAGAACCCAAAATTGAATTGGTTTCCACTAATTTGGTTCTTTGGTTTCCGATCCTACATTGAAACTATGTTCACTCCTAATTATAAGTGCCCCGAGAAAACTCATTAATAAGGCTCATCTAAATAAAGTATACTTAATATATATTTCAATGGCACTCGTCGAAAGATTTCTTCCAAATAAATAGGTTTTCATACACTTTTCTTTAGCATGTTGTCCTTCTCTTACGTCCAAGTCAAGTCAGCAAGTCAACAAATCCGACGAAGGATCCACGCAATGCGACGGCTCAAATCCATGGAGCTCCTTAACACCTAGACTGTGTGAGGATCTTTTGAATTTTAATACGTGAAATTTCTAGGAAATGGGCGAGGCGTGGTGAAGAAAAAGAGGATCACTAGTCTACAAAAAGCCAAAAAGAGGGATTCCATGCTCTTGAGAAGCGTCCATTTATCCCGTACTCTTGCCGTCAAATAATTTCATGGGGAATCTTCGATCAGCTACAGACATCAAATCAATTATGAACTTTTTAATTTTATTAATTTAACCCCTAATTTTTGTATGGAATTTTATTGTAACTTTCGTCAGAAATCATTGATGGAGCATTTCCATGCCGGTTGTTTCCTGGCGAGAATTGACCGGAACGATTAAAAAACTAAATTGACAAAATTAAAGAAATTAGTATTGAATAAATATTTGGACAATAGATTTAGAATTGATTAGATAGTTTTCCTAATAAATTTGTATGGCATGGCCAAATTATTCGAAGCAACTGTTATGAAAAAAAATTATAAATATTTGGGCACCTAAAACACGTCTTGCCCTCACTAATCGACAAGATCTGAAAAGATTTTCACTAGTGTGGACCGGTCAAAAGTAACCATGAGTTCGTGGAATTTGCACCCTTCGTACAAAATGGGAACATCAGGAGCAATCAAGACTTCAAGACTTTAAAAGAAAATGGCACCAGCGCTGCTTATAACACGGCTCAAAAGCTTTGACACGGCGAAGGAATTGACCCTTCGGGTTGCCAAGTTCAATTACGAAAGTTAGATATTACTTTGACATGACATGATCCAATCAAATTGGCCCGAAAGTAAATCCAACTTTCATAGAGCGCCCATCGCCGCACTCATTTTTAGTCGAGAGGATAGTGCAATTTCAGCAACGACCACCGTCCGACACCGAAGCTTCCGTCCTTGGCCTCGCGCTCGCCTGTTCATAATTTCTTCCACATCCCTCCAATCAAGCTAATTAGAAACAGTAAAATAAAGTATTTATTCCACATGAAGGCGCTCTGACCGAGGTCAACAGTTTCTTTTTGGGTCTCCGGAGACCGAGGTCAACAGTTGATCATTACGAAATTGACTATAAGAGTGAAAATGTATAGGAAAATGCCGATATAATTCGAATAGGTAAACTGACTAAAGCTTTATATTAACATTGTAGATCATCCTAGCGTTTGCTCTTCCATCCGCCTCAAGCTCGGCCTTTGCACATCTCTGGTAATTTTCTTCCTTAGCTCCACTCACTTTCCCCTCAGGCACTCATTCACCTTCACCCAATTCGCAAATCAAATCAACAAGGAAGTTTGGTAACCAGTTCAAACCGTTCGCTTTTGGGCTTAATCGTCATGAAAAAAAAAAAAATCGATCAATGGCATCACCGTTGGACTTACCCACAAAGGTAAGAGGACTGTTTGCCATGGTAATTTTGTTCGACTACGCTGTCCTGTTAGTGTAGATGGAATCAATATTCTGTTGGATGGTCAGGTGGTCAAAGATATCCGAGAATAGATTGTAATACACGTTGACCACGGTCCCGGCCAAGCCGCTGGCCCGTGGGAAGAGCTCTTTGGGATCGGAGCGCCTGTGGTGATTTGACATCGCTACATAGGCCGTTGGGAAGTGCCGGTGCACCGCATCGTATCTGGCCTCGGAGTACTTGTTCAAGGCATCGAGGGCTACTCCTGGAGAGAGGCTCTTCGCGTATCTGAGAAATGGCATTTGGAAACCCAGGTACATGACTGTTTTTTTTTTTTTGGTCCTAAGGTTCCTGACTTTGCTCTACAATATATGATTGCATTTGATACAAAAAGTGAGTGGGAGTATTTGCCAAGTGGCTCCCCATTCCTGAGATCCGTCCCTTGACGAGCTGTGTTCGTACCCACTTTGTGAACCCAGTGCTGCGTGCAGATTTATCATAATCTTCACACCAGTTTTCGTACCAATATTACGGAAATATTAAGTGTGGTCAGTGCAAGACTTATGAGAGAGAATTGTGCAAACTTCATGTTGTCATTGATCTATGTTGTGTAGATAGAGCACGGAGATTGAATCTCATACGGGGGTGATTGTAATGGATGTTGGAAATACGATTGGATATTATTGAAGATTCTGATTGTGCCCTCGACCTTGATTATGATTCTAATTGATTCAATTAATCCTGAATTAGTTCAGTAAATAGAAATTAGAAATCCTTGTCTATTGCTTCCTTTTTTTTGTCTCATTCTTACACTATAAATAGGTCAATGTATTTGTATACAAGATCATATAATTCAATACAATTTTTCCTCCATGTATCTGGTCTAATGTGCTTAAGGCTCATTTAGAACCCGTTTGCATGAAGAGGATGATACGGATAAAAGAAGAAGAAGAAGAAGAAGAAGAAATGATTGACTCGCTTATATAGAGCCTACAGAAAGATGTGGTATCAACTGTCACCCATGTAGCATGTGCTTACTTTTAGGTAACATATGGATGAAATAAACCATGGACGAGTTGACTTTATTTGCCAAACGTGAAACAGTGGCCTTCACTCTCACTCCTCTAGAGTATCATAGGTAATAAATTCAGAGTGAGTCCAAAGCTTAGGTTCTTTCTTCTTTTTGGGCATGGGTGAAAAGACAGGGAATGGTGAACAACACTATTACCATTTTTGGGCAATACTATAGGGCACCTTCACCTATTACAAGAAATATTTGATTTGGAGCCATAAATATTATTAAAGTATGTTTCGAATTTAAGTCCGTAAATATAGGACTCGACCCCTGTCTGCCGCAAGTGAAGAAATATATGCTGACTGAAAGAATGCACGTTACATGCTATGGTATCGGCATGCGGAACAATAAATGGAAAGAGATGAAAATAAGAAGAAAACGAGCAGCTTCCCTGGATTCGTTCTCCGAAGAATGGAGAACAACGATGACTGATCATCAGCCGTCATTGCTGACTTTGACTGAGAAGGAGAAGAGCCGAAGAGCTAAGGAGAGCTACTCGTGCATCAAAGAGAAAAGGTATGGGTTTCTTTTGTCCCTTCCATTAAATCGACCGGCTTTTTTTTATCAATAATTTCTTGACACTTACCAATATTTTTTAAAATTTGCCATCGCGGAAAAAAAAAAAATCTAATGTTCTGGGCGTGGAACAGTAGAATTTTGCAACTAGATTAAAGGAAAAAAACTTGTTGGTCATTTAGACCTAAAGTTTGGATTTGTAGGTTAATAACTCGGCATAAGATTAGGTAAATCGAAGCAACGTCAAATTATAGAAATAAAAGTTAATAAGTTAATAAACAAAATGATGATTTTATAATTACTAATAAGTTACCAACATGTTAGCTGGAAAAAGTTCACCGATCATTTTTTTACCAATAATTTATTGACAATTACCAATACTTATTGAAGTTTATCATCACAGGAAAAAAAAAAAAAATCTATTTTCCCAAACATGGAACAATAGAATTTTGCAACTACATTATAGTAAAATAAATCTGTTATAAGTCATGAGAGTCTCATGATTACCACTATGTAACCAAAAATCTTCATGGAAGCTACAAGGTCTATAAGGTGAGTCGCATGTGCTCTAGAGCTTGCCTAGACAGCTTTTTCATTCGAAGATGATTAAAAGTTTACTTGATGAAAGATAATCAGAGCTTACAAGTTACAATATATTAAAAAGTGCATAGACTTATTTATAGAGAGAGAGAGAGAGAGAGAGAGAGAGAGAGAGAGAGAGAGAGAGAGAGAGAGAGAGAGAGAGAGAGAGAGAGAATATCTAAAGCTTAATGTACCCATTCTTGATCATCCATTCCAAGCTCCAAAGATCTTCTTCGCACTTGAGAGTCCAATACGCCCATCCAAACGTGGCTTTTCCGTATGCTTCCAGTTGAGCCTCCACATACTCTTGGTTCTCCTCTTCTGTTGCTCCATTCGGTCCCCACTCCGCTGCCCATTCACCTGCAATTTCACATTACATCATAGGTTCACACTTCTTATATATACATGTACACGCAAAAGTTAGTACATATATGGCATTAATGCCATGACAATTTTGTTATAGGTTTGGACTTACCCACAAAAATGAGAGGTCCATTTGATGTAGCGAGACTTTCCAATTGGGCAAACCAATCTTCGTAAAATAAAGGAAGGGTATCTTGGATGGTGTCCAATTCTGTGTCGCACAGAAAATAGCATTGCATATCCACAACTGTCCTGTCCAGGCTGGTAGCGTCGGGGAGCAGCAGCTCCTTGCTGGAGGTTTCCAGCATGCACGACATGATCACATAAGCAGAGGAGGAGTGCTTGCGGACAGCATTGTGCCCGGCAATGTAGTACTTGCTGACAGTCTCCTGAGGGAGTGTCTCCGCAAGTGGCTCGTTCAGAAGGTCGACCGCATAAAAGCTCGGGCTCTTGGTGTATCTACATAGGCAAAATCGAATGATAACCCTAGTACTCGGACTAAGGTTTGTGAACCACAGGTTAATTAATTACCGTGAAGTTAGGAATTCTATGACATGGAGGGTTTGTTGAATGGTGTCATATGTGTCTCCCCATTCGCAGAACCCATCTCTTGACGAGCTGCGTTCCCAGCCATTTTGGGAACCAGGTGCTGCACGCAGGTCAATTATCACCTTCAACCCATACTTCCTGCAAGTAATAAACGTAGTTGATGCGTTATATACTGCATTTGTGCGTAACAAGATGAAGAGAAGATGGCAGCAGACTCACTCTGCCCAAGAGAAGGCATTGTCTAGATAGGCCAAGGAACCACCGACGTAAGGGCGTGGAGGATTTGGGCCGCTTGCTATCCACCAACCCACGGGAATTCTCACCGCGTTCAATCCATTCTCAGCTACAAACTTGAAATCATCTTCCACTATGAACGTGCTCCAATGTTCCTATAATCAATTAATACCTTTTATTGAAGTCTACAAGATTATAGATATGCACAAACTAGTGCATAACCCGTGTTCGTAGTGGTATCTTCTTATACTTTAAAATATTATATATCCACCAAACAGAAATGTAATAGGTACAATTGACTTATTCTTTTGTAGATATTTGATTGAATAATGAAGTTAAGAAGAATTATTGCTTTGATAGAAGAATGTTATTTAATCAGATAAGAGAATTATCTTTTAATCAAATCAAGAGAATAAACCTTTTTTATTTATAGTATCTTTTGGTTGCTGAAGTGATCTTAATCACTCTTGAGACTTCCCCGAGTAAACAATATTAACACTTAGTTTAGATGGAGTGACTAAAAGGGAATGGAGAGGTCCGCATAACGAGCTCAAGAAAGATAAGAAAAGAAATAAAAGCCTGTCATGGTTACACTCTTAATAAAACAAATAAAAGGAGAAGAAGCGTACTCAGACTAATGTGAAAATGCTTAAAAATTTTGGACAGATAATTGCTTAGAAAAAAAAAATTGCTATTGGAAAAGTGTGATGCTAGAGTTATTAACTAGCATATCGAATCAGTTTACTTAGTGATATGTCAAATTGCAAGTAAGCCTTTGAATAGGGGAATTTCTTGTATATGAAACCGAGTCCAATGAATAAAGACAATTATATGTATCCATTTTGTGGGTTCCACATATAAAACTCATAACATGGACAGCCATAATAGAATCGATCTAGTAGATCCAAGTTCAGGCAAAACTTACCATGTAAATAGGAAATCATATTCAACAACTAATCCCCATTTGGCACCCTAATTAACAAATTAATTTTATAAATCAGTCTTCTTAGATCAGGTATTTCTCGTCTATAAACGGGTAGCTGTGTCCATGTGTTGCCATGATTGCTACTTTTTTACAGTCAATAGGCATACAGACCCATGGTTTCGCTGTACTTGACATGTACCATGAAAGAACCCAACACGTCAGGTCTAGATTACGTAAATGAGAATTTCTCGCAGCAGGATCACAAATTGCTGTTTCCATTGCGAAGATTCCAACAACTAAGTTGATGTGGCATATAAGTATTGACACTATGGCCAAGCGTTTCACCTCTAGCTAAGTTCAGTAATTAGTTACTTGAGCCTGGTAAGAGTAGGTTGTGCAAATCACATGATGTCATTTTGTATTATATATTGCATCATTTGACATAGCAATATATCCAGTGCTAAGTAAGATTACTATGCTGTCGGGAATAAAGACCCTATGAGGAGCATATGAGAGTCATAGGAAACTCTAGCAGCTGCTGCATCTCCTATTTATGACAGATATTAATAAACACCGGTTAGAATTTGTTCCTTTTAAAAGAAAACTCGTTCGCAAGCCAAAATACCAAAAAGATTAAAAATAAATAAATAAAATGGAGTGAGTTTAGTTAAAGCTATAATCTGGCAATAAAAAATAATTTGATTAATTATCAATTTGAGAAGTGCGAACTTTGACTATATTCACATATGAGTTTTATAATTACGTACCCTCATGACTTCAGGGGCTTTTTGTGGTCCAAGACCATTGGTGACTTGAAACTCGCCTTCCAATCTTTTAGTGAAGCTCATCACAAACACAGATGGGTCTTCATCTCCCCACACATTGCTCTCGTCACATTGATAATCAGCCGTCACTCGTTCCTCCGTCCTTACCTGCAAAACACATTCTAATCACTCTCTTTTTATTGTATATTAAGTCCCCACTGATCATTTGTTAGAAGATCTCATTCCCGTCACTTGATGCTTTAAAGTGTTATCTTATTAATCTTTTTGTTGTTTTCTCTCAATCTCTATTTCGAATAAATTTCGAAAAGTTTTCACTTTGCTAGTCTTTACTTAACACGTTACTATGTAAGGGATAATATCTATTTACTCAATATGTTTATAATGGATGCGATGGACTAGAATCGTAATCGAGATGGCCTTTCAATTAAATGGACTATATTTAACATCCACTTAAGTAGACTAGTCTTGAGCAATTATTCGGTGGACGTCACACATGCGCTAGAATAAATCTGGTCGGGGGGGCCTGGTATGGGTTTCACTAGTTCTAACGGTGCAGGTACATCTCAGTATATGTATGATGCTCATGCAATAATTTCTCGCCGTCTTAGGTTATTTGTGGTTATTCTTCTAAAAGATGTAGGGAAGGGGAAGAGATTGATGACCTGTAAGAAGCAGCGATTGGAAGCTTTGATTCTGACCCGGCTTGGATCATCTGTGTTCCTCACGATCTCAAAGGTTTCTAGGGTTCCCGGCGAATCGCAAGTGGCCACCAGATCGACACCATCCCCACCAGAGTCAAGGCCGACGAATTGCTTGTTGGCGACCCTAAAGTTGAAGAGTCTCTCGTTGATTCTCCACAGCTACACGTACAAAGCACTGGTAGAATTATTTACGTAAAAGTAACAAGCCAGTTATCGTAATTGCATTGGCTCCGTCCCCAACGCTGTTCGATGTTAGTCCCCGTGTCCCCGCGAGATAACTCCAATAACATCGATGACAATACAATACCTGAGCCGAAAATTCGGATGGTGGTAGCCGAAAAATATTACTCATTTGCACTTGGGTTCCGTGGGACGCAAGTTCGCCGAACTTACATCGCGGGTTTGCACAGCCAATTGTTATTTTAATATTTTATCTGCTTAAAGCTGACTCACCCTGAATGTCTCCCACTGGGGGCCGGAACCTGCTGGGCAACGCCCAGCAGGAGTCCCTGTGCTGTTGGCGACTAGTCGGCGCCCTCCTCCAAACTCGGCGCAGAGATACTTCCCGACCATCATCGATTTGAACTGAAGTCCGGTCCCATCCTACACATTATACATGGTTCCAGAATCAGAAAAATCGTCGACACCGAACGAATCACCGGTTAAAAGAAGCAACGAGAACACTGAGGTGATTAGTGTGTATAGCAAAGTACCAAGAAGTCCTTGTTGGGGATTGCATCAAAGAGGGAAGGCTTGATCCATCCTTCCGTGACCAGCCAGCCTCCCAGATTGACTGCTCTTATCTTCGGGTTGCGATTCTCCATCTGTTGACCGGAATGGCTCCGGGTTGATCGGATCCCATTGCTGATGACTTCCATGGCTTCTGTTTTTCTACTTCCCTGCTCAAAATCAAGATAAAAGAGGCAGCAGGCAGTTATGCAACCGTTTGCCTCAGAAGGAACACATAAAGTTCGCACTAAATAATATCCCAGAGTACTTGTGTAAGAAATGTTCATATAATTAAATTTCGAAATATTTAAGTAAAAGCTGCCATGCGTGCTTGCATGACTAGGGCACAATTCAGTCGCTCACGTAATTAGCTTGAAACCTAAGTCGTCTGCCTGTTGCCACAAGCCGCTTGTCTATTCACACTTAGTGATATGTTCTATTTCTCTGGATGACTTGGTGCATTTCTCTTAAGACTTTTCGTGCGGACTCTTAGCATGGATTGCCACGTAACTTCAACTCAGAAACTTCCCCGTCCCTCGCCCGTTGAACTCATTTTCTCTGAAGATGATAACGTGTCTTAGCTCTCACGGGGAATGAAATACATTAAACGAAATTTTACATTTACGTTCTTTTTTGTGCTCATTTTAAACGGCAAAATTGTCAAAAAAAAAAATGTCTTAAACCTATTATATTTGTGCCAATTTAATCCTAAAATTTTTAATTATCCCCATTTAATTTAAAACATTTTGACATAATGCTAATTCAATCCTTCCAATTAATTTTGTTGGATATTGCTGACGTGGATACCAATCGACCTATATGGCACAGTTGACACTGACATGAATATATTTTAATACTTATTGAAATTTTTCTTTTTTTCCTTTTTCCTTTCTTTTTTTCTCTCTTTTTCTCCTCTTCTTTCCAATGGCTAGCAAGGGCCAGCCTCGCTTGAGCAAGGATGGCCCGCGCCACCTTAGGCAAGAGTCGACCTCATTGGGGTAAGGGCAAGTGTCGGCAAGGCCACCCTCACTGAGGGAGTCCAACACTTGCCTATGGCGGCAAGGGCCACCCTCGTTTAGGCGTGACCAACCCCACTGACCATCGAAAAGAGCCACTGACCATCGAAAAGAGGAGAAGAATAAAAGAGAGAAAAAAGAAAGGAAAAAAGAAAAATTCAAAAATTATTAAAATATTATTTTAAAATGTTTACATGAGCGTTGATCATGTTACCTAGACAAGCTAGTGTTCATGTTAATAATATCCCGCCACAATTAGCCAAAAGAACTAAATTGACACTATATAAATATGTTTAGGACTAAATTGGCATAATTAAAATGTTTATTATTAACTTGATACTAATGTAATAGGTTTAAAACTTTTCTAATACTTTTCCTAATAAGAAAGTAGTTAAGGAAATTTCACAATTTTCAATAAATTGATTTTCACTATGTTATGCACAAGAAGTACCTTCAAACTTGTGTTCTATTACATATATCTATAACAACAACATTGCAGTAAAGAAAATTTATCATTTTCAATATACAGTGCTTTTCATGTTATGTGTAATGAGTCCAATAAAAATGAAAATATTTTCCTTAAATATAGTTAATTAGTGCCTTCAGAGAGTTCTTCTAAATAAAATATAATCAATAAGTTTGTCAATGGCACTCCATGCTTATCCTTTTATTCTATTAAAATATTTTCCTTTCAATTTAATTTGTTGTTGCTTGCCCTTTTATTGTCTCCTCCAATTTCTAATTAGTTTTAAAAAAATTCTTTAATTGGTGAGCAATAATTCTGTGAAATGATATACGTGAACATATTTGATAACAGCCTTCGAATAATGTGAATCCTATAAAGTGCCCATTGATACGACAGCCCAAATTCATTGAGCTCATAAATATTAGATTCATAATTTATAAATGTGAAGTTTCTAGGAAATGGGCAAGACCGGGTAAAGATAAAAAGGGATCACTAGTCTCCAAAAAGGAAAAGAAAGAACGAGGGATCCGATGCTTTTGAGAATTTTCATTTGGTCCCCTACTCTTGTAATCACATGGCCAAACTATTTGAAGCTCCTGTTACCCAAATAATATTTATTTATGTTTGCTGTTTAGGAATCACTCGCTTCGCACAAAATGGAAACAAACCGATGATGTTTTTTCCATATTATTAGGGTGTCCGCAAATACTTACACAATCACATCAGCCCAAGATCCTAGAAAATCACCAGCAATTACGTTCACGTCATTGTACTTGTGAATCAACCCGTCAGTCCCCCATCATCCAATGTGAAATCGAAGAAGTGTAACAGTAAAAGTACCTTTACCTTCTTCTTTTTTCCCTCTTATACGGCTGGAAAACTAACAGCCCAATTACCCTTAAATAATTGACAAAATTTATCCAAAAAATCCTAAAACTATTGTCTTGTGCCAATTTGGTCTTTAAACATTTTACTTATGTAAATTTAATCATAAATCTTTTCAAACTAGAAATTGTTATTGTAGACATAAATCGTCCTATATGACACGGCCAACGCCGACGGGGATATTTTTTTAATAATTGTTTTGTTCTTTCTTTTCTAGGAAATGAGCAAGAAGTGTTAAAAAAGGGGATTCAATGCTTTTTGACAACATTAAGGAAAGACTTCACTAGATTAGAACAGACAAAAGTCATCCTAGTCGTGGAAAAGCAGGGTTTTGGTCCCAGTTATGGGACGGAATTCATACGTGTCGTCCCAAATGGTAACTATCTTAGCAATCATTAATTCTGGAAAGACATCATCAATTGTATTCACTTCACTCTACTTATGAACCAAACTATACATCACATGCCACACGTGGAATTTAGATTGTAATAGTGAAAATACCTTAGCCTTTTTTTTGGAGAAAATTATCTAATCAATCCTAAATTCACTATGCATATGTCAATTTTATTCTAAATTTTTCAATTTTACCAGTTTTGTCATAAACTTTAGTGCAAAATTCCAATGTAATCCTACTCATCAATTTTCACTAAAAATCCTTGACATAATAGTGTGTCACGTAAAACGGTTGATGATGGCTAAATTGTCACATTAGCAATTTTCAACAAAAGTTTGCTATAATGACTATATTGGAATTTCGCACAAAGATTTAATACTAAATTGGCAAAATTGAAAAGTTTAGGATTAAATTGACATCAGTACAATCAATTTAAGATTGATTGAACAATTTTCCTACCTTTTTCAATTTTATCATTAGCAAACTGGTGCGGAAAGATGGACAACTCCAGCTACCTTCAAATAATTGCCATAAAGGTCCAACACCCGTAATGAAATATATGATTTGAGTAACGGTTGTACTAAAATTACAGTTGTTAGGTCACTGTAAAAATAATAGCATTTTGTAAGCCATAAAACCTTTAAAAAAAAAATTACACTTCATAATAATTTCTAATTATCTGTTATTTTTTTCCCAAAACGGCTGTTAATCTCATAGTGGATTAAAGTTAGTCACATGAGCATTCTTTTTTGAGTAATGGCTAGTTAGTTCACATGGAGCTCGAAAGTTCGAGGTTGAAAAGTCATTATAAACCCACCAGCGTGCTAAAAGTCAAGAAGCCTTTCCCAAGGAAGCAAATTTCCAGGGCACTGGTGTGTTTATAACGTGGCTCAAAGCTTTGACATTGTGAAGGAGTGGTCCTGTTTTCATGGGGCTGTTAAGTCTCATTACGTATGTTAGACCTTAACATGATCCAATCAAATTGTTCCAAAAGGAAATCTAAGCACCATCCCACACGGCCTACTTTCTTGGCCTTGCTTTGCCTGTTCATAATTTCTTCTACATACACCTCCAATCAATCTTGCCGATGGCCATGAGCCATTCAGAAACAGTAAAAGCTATTTATTCCACTTTAACGGGCTCCGACCGAGGTCAACAGTTGATTATCACGAACATCAACTATATGAGCGTAAATGCGTAGGAAAATACCGAAATTATTCGAATAGGTAAACTGATTTAAGCTGTATATAGCCATTGTTGATCATCCACTGCAGACTCCAATAGGCCCATCTGAACGTCGCCCTTCCATACACCTCAAGCTGTGCCTTTGCGAATCTCTGGTAGTCTTCCTTCGTAGCTCCACTCCCTTGCCACTTGGCCACCCATTCACCTTCTCAAAGAAAATTTATCATTTCCAATATATTGTGTCTTTCATGTATGAGTAGTAAGTCCAATAAAAATGAAAATATTTCCTTAAATATAGTTCATAAGTGCCTCTAGATAGTTCACAAGCAAAACCCGTTCTATATAAAATATACTTAATTAGTATCTCAAGGGCACTCCATGTTTATCCTTTATTCTATTAGAATCTAATCTTTTGATTTAACTTCTCGTCGCTTGCCTTTTTTTGTCTCCTCAGGTCTCTAATTGGCAAAAAAAAAAAAAAAAAAAAAGTCTCTAATTGGTGAGCAATACTTCTATAGAACGATGTATATGAACCCAGTAAATAATAGCCTTTGTGTAATGTGAATCCTATAGAGGGTCCACTCAAAGGACTCTTTTATAATCCATAAATGTGAAATTTCTAGAAAATGGGCAAGATGTGGCAAAGAAAAAGGAGATCTCTCGTCTCCAAAAATGAAAAGGATGAGGGGTTCTATGCTTTTGAAAATCTTTGTTTTGTCCCGAAATCTTGTAATTTTACATGGCCAAACTATTTAAAGCACCTGTTAGCAGAAAAATATTTATAGATGTTTGCCATTTGGGAAGCCAACACGCTTCGTACAAAATGGAAACATCTTGACAATCGGAGGATGTTTTTTTCATATTGTTAGGGTGCCCACAAATAATTGCACAATCACATCAGCCCATGACGTTTGGGTAAATCGTGCCATTTGCAATGTTCGTATCATGATTGTTGGGGTCACGATCCGAATCAATAGGATCATGCGATGAGAATTTTGGCTGCACTCCCGCATTTTGCACTATTGTTTCTTTTTTTAAGATTCTAGAAAGTCATCAGCAACTACGGACGTCACTGTACTGGTGAACCAAACTATTAAGTCCCCCTCCCATCTACTGGGAATTGGAGTGTAACAGTAAAAGTGCCCTAACCTTTTTTATTTTATTTTATTTTATGATTGGCGAATTAATAGCGTTTTGACCTAAAAGAAAAAAAGAAAAACAAAAAATTGACAGCACAGCTACCCTCGAATATTTGTCATTAGGGTTGAACTTATCAGACAAATATTGTCGACCTCGATCAGATTTTAATACTTTTATTTTCTTATTTAGTTGATATTCTACCAAGCTCATAAACTTTTTAAAATAACTAAATACTTCAGATTTATGAGAAATCAAATAGACATGTTCGAATCGAGTATAATCATTTATAAATGTGATGAATAAACATCCTTATGCCTTCCTCTCATATTCATTAGACCACAGATGTCAAAATAGATTAATTGTAAAGAAAATTTAGTTCTTTTACATTTTCCAAATGGTTTTTTTGTTATTTTTCATACTAAGCAAAGCTCACATATGGGCAAATCGACTTTTTAATGTTACCTAATAAGCCATCTTTGGCTAGCATATTCATACGTTGTTGGCAAATATGACCAAGTCTAGCATGCAACACATTCACATCATTATCATATGAATTAGAAGATGTGAAAATGGAATAATAAACATTGATATTACCACAATCAACATTCAATACAATAAAACCATCTAGAAAATAACCATAACCATAGTAGTTTGTATTCAAATACAAATCCACACCATTATTATGGAAGTTTATACTAAAACCAAGCTTTACCAACACTAAAACAGACATTAAATTTTGATGAATCTCTGGAGCATATAATACATCATGTAGGAACAAGGTGTGTCCACTACGCATATTTAATTGGCAGGTGTCAATCCCTTTTACTTCAACTCTAGAGTTGTTTCCTACATAGATCCATTTAGTTCTAGTCGGTACTCGTTGAAATTCCACGAAAGATTCTCTATCCTTCGTTACATAATCTGTTGCTCCCAAATCCATAGTCTACAAAAGATTAGATTTAGTTAAGGATACAGAACTTGATACATAAGCAAAGTTCTTAAGAGTACAAGGGGTGTCTACCTTCTTTGGTTCTCAACAGTCGTGAGCATAGTGACATTTCTGGTCACAGTTATAACATTTCACCCTTGAAATTCTCTTCACTCGAGGATGTTTTCCTCTTTTATGTTGGTTAACTCTTAGTTTCTTGGTATAATAACTTGATCCCTCACATTTTCACATTTTGAACGATTCAAAAGCTTGCGCTTAGAGCTCGAAGCCCCTTCTAAACTAGAACCAGCACAGCAAATATTTGTTTCTTGCTCAAATGCCTTTAGGCGGTCCTCTACTAGCTCAAGGTGGCGCACAGCATCCTCAAATTCTTTCATAACATGGTTAAAAACTTTTAGTACTTCTTGCTTTTCAAGCATATATTGAATTTTCATATTCAATATTTCACAATTCTTGCCGTTCAATTTCTCTTCTTTGTTCAACTCAGCAATTATACTCTTAGTTATTGAAACCATTGGATCTAATCACATCAGACACATTTGCACGAATTATTAATACCTATCATTTATGCATCAATTTTGCATAAACTTATCATATTAATGAATAATTTCAAATAAGATTTCAAAATCAAAAGGTCACTATGTTTTCAATCATCGTCCAAAATCCTAACTTGAAATTATTATTGACATAATTGTTCATGCAAAAAATAAATTTAGCAAAGTCACTAAAACTTTCTTAAACTTCCCATAAAGAATTGTAAATTAACATACTAATTTACAACGATAGATAATACTGAACTTTCAATAATTAAACATGTCATTTACAATAAATAATATATCCAGAGAAAAAATATCAACATAGAAAGAGATATTTACACTTAAAACATGTCAAACTAATCTAAGAAAAATAAATAATTAAACCCATCTCATAAACTGTGAAAGTCTTTTCTAATCTCTTAGTAAAATTCTTTGAGAATTTTGAAGGCACATTGGTCAACAACGAAAAGACCTTTGGAGAGCTCTCATGGCTCTTCCAAAGTGCATTCATTCTGTGCCATGTGACACTCAACTCAAGGGTTAAAGTCTTGGTTAACTCGATTTTATAGTATTCTCTTACAAAAGCTATTGCAAGCCTCCTATAATCCGAGACTATGTTGACCTCTCATAAACGATTTACACTGCTTGCCATTCAGGTGGAAGAGTGTTTATCAGGGCTGGTACATTCTCAAAATCTGGCATAGGATAACCATTCCACATGATTTCTTATATCATTTGATTGACCCTATCCACGTGTGATATTACATCACCGTCATTCCACCGATAATTAGCTAATTCTGTTTTTAACCCTTCAAGTCTCGCCTTTTCTTTGTCCGTTCTCAGAAATATAGGTCTGCGTACAAAATGCATCATGGTTCCTGCAACAAATGCAGAACAAAAGAGATCACGTATAATCCACAACAAACAAAACGGAAAAACATAATTTTTCCTTTTTGTTTTTGGGCTGGTCAACGCCAATCAACGATGGTCAATGCAAGTCAACGACCGGTCAATGGTGATCAACGCAGATCAACTCTAGTCAACAGTGGTCAACTCTAGTCACAATCAACGGATGACCAGGTCGGGTCAACGGGTCAATGGGTTACGTCAACGGGTTAGTGGCGAAATAGTAATAACGTTGAACAATAAAGGCATAATCGTAAAAACAATCATCAATGCCAAAAACGTAATATTCTTGAGAAAATAGGGGCTAATCGGTAAAAAAATGCTGGCACGTATGTAGCGGTTGCATGCGCTGATGACGCCAGATCTTTTGGCCGCTAGTGGCAGAACGTCCGGTGGCCCCCAGTAGAGAGCCGCCCGTGGTTTTTCTCATCTTGACGAGAACTGCGACCCTGCACTATCATAAACAAGTTTCGATTTACGAAAAATCAAAGAGGGGGCGCGTACAGTACAAGGTGTCGAGACTTCCGTCCCCGAACGTCTGACGGCAGCGTCTCACAAAATTTCAACCAAAAGCAATTTATAAATATCAATAGTGATTAGGAAACATGAACAACATCGCTTTGATACCAATAAAGGGAAACAATTTCCTAAAAACGATCCAATACTCAATCGAATATTGAAAATGAACACGGAAAACATGCCCAGAAAAACATGTTACACTGATCAAAAAGTATATCACGTAATCAGACATACCTTAATTTTCACAGATTAAGCACTGTCATCGCAGTTTTATGAGGAATTCTTGGAAGCCTTGATTTCATTCATGAAGAGGAGCGTACTATTTCTTGAGGAAAAACTGAGAGAATGTGGAAAAACAGAGAAAATGTCTTTCTCTTTTCTAACACACAAACTTAATTGCTCAGATATTCCCCACAACTGCTCAGATATTCCCCCCTACTTTTTTCTTTTTTTACAGTAATTGCACTCTTCTATGAGCCCTTCACTTATGGGTCGAGTTTTGGCCTAACATGGGCAAACAGGCTTAAGTAGACCCATCAAACATAAAAACCCATCACTTTGCCACCATAGCCTAAGCGAGGGCCGGTCTCGCCAGATTCGACGAGATAAGCAATTCGGCGAGGGAAGCCCTCACCTGGGCTTTGCCCTCATCGTCTGCCCGGCGGTTCCCGCTTGGCCTGGGCTAAGGGCCAGTCACTGGCAAAAGGAAGGAGAGAAGAAATGTTTGTGACATAAGATGTCAAAATGGCGATGCAGAGATGATGTGCGTGCTTGCGAGGTGGGAGTATGAGAACAGTGACTCACCCCAATCCACAATCCACCAGTCTATTTTTTCGAAGAATTCCATTCGTTTATTTATATTTTTGGCGTGGTGAATTTGATATCTGCGTGAATGCTTTTCTTAAAATATTATTTTCAGACTCAATGTGGGTGTCCGGGAAGCTTCGAGTTAGGAAGACACTTAGAAACTTCCCGGTCCCCCGCACGTTGAAATATGTTACTCTTGAGATAATAATGTTTCTAAAATCTTAGGGAGACAAAATAATTTCAACGAAATTTTACACAGATCTAACTACTCTTTCATTCGTCCAATTATGTTGATTCTATTAAAGAATGTTACTGCAAGGCTCAATAAGAAACTAATTAAGGAGATTTCACAGCTTCTAAGCTTTGATTACCGTTGTGTTATGCACGAAAAGAATCTTCAAAATTGTATTGTTTTAAATAGAATTATATTAACAAGTGTTTAAACATTGCAATAAAGAAAAAATATCATTTCAAACGTACTGTTTTTTTCATGCTTTGTGAATATGTTTCCTTAATTATAGTTAATAAGTGCCCTGAGAGAGTTCATCGGCAAGACCGCTTCTAAATATAGCATATTTAAATAAGAATCTTAGGGACAATCCATGCTTCTGCTTTTATTCTATTAAAAAATTTTCCTTTCCATTTAACTTGTCGTTGCCTGCCCTCCCGTTTCCTCCAGTTTTTAATTTGGTGAGCAATACTTCCGTGGAACGAGTATATATGAGCTCAGTGATGACAGCTTTTTAATAATGTGTTCCGTATGCAGGGTCCACACGATGCAACAGCCCACATATTCACTGGGCTCATAAATGCCCGGCCCGTGTAAGATTTTTTTTCACAAGTTATAAATGTGAAATTTGTAGGAAATGGAAAAGAGGTGGTAAAGAAAAAGGAAATGAGTCCGCATCTCACATTTGCCTAGGAAAAGGGCACAACTTGCTTGTCCGGCTGCCCATTGCATTCTTGTTGGGTTCCTTTCTCTTTTTAATATTTTTATTAACTGCAACTCCTAGGGTTTGTATTTTTTTCCTAATTTCCACATCTAGGACGGTGAGTGAGTAGTGGACCAAGTAAAGAGGCATTGCTATCTTAATCCACCGTGCAACCGAACTTGCACTAGAGATGAACCGAGGTTTTCAGAGGCCGAAGACCGACCGAATGACTTGGATGTGCAACCGAGGGGCCCCAAAACGATCAGGACCTAGACCACTAGTCGACCACAATGATATTAAAAAAAAATGAGTCGCCATGTATTAAATTCGTTAATGCACTATTAAAAAAATAACAAGCTACACTATTACCGTTGCTAGCAAGTGGTTGATAATTTTCATGAATGAACCCAAAAAAAGAAAAAAAGAGCACATCTTCTCTCATCCTCCCTTATTATTTTGAATCAAGCAGGTTAACACTGAGCAGCATTGGTTGGTCGCATGTGACATTTCCTGAAGCAACATTTAATATAAATCACGTAGCACATTTTCCCACCGACGCCCACATAATTTTTTTGAAAGCTCATTAGTCTCCAATGAAGAAATCGCAAAAGGGCAATGGGATCATGAGCTAGGAGCGACCTACGCACGTGCCCGTCGCTATAGGCCCATCGGCTAGCCAAACTTTTTCCCAATCGAATAAAAAGACCGACCAAAAGAAATTTGCCGAATGAAAAAAAAAAAAAAACAAATCACGGGTCTTTATTCAATTGTCTCTTCCTCGGTCGCTTCTCCATGGCATCGACACCAGCACCCGCACCGCGTGAGGCTCTTCCACGACCGGCAGGAACAGGCAGTACACGTCGCCGGTCAGCGGCCCTACGAACGCCGCCTTGCCCTCCCCGAAGTCGACGTCCTCGAGCCCCGGCTTCGCCCACCGTGATATCACCAGGCTGGCGTTCAGGTTGATATAGCTAGTACGATTACCTAGAGGGGAGTGAATAGGTATAAAAGATTTTTCTTTTGATAATTGCACACTGCTTAGATAGATAAACGATTTGCAGTAATTAAAAAAAATAACCGTAAGACTGAGTAAGGGAAAGAGAGAATTAGAAACGCGGTTTATAGTGGTTCGGCTTGTTTCAAGCCTACGTCCACTCTTCTGCACTGACAGCCAATTGGCTGGATTCCACTATGAACAAAGAGATGTTACGGTGATGATCTTCCTTGACTTCTTGGTGTAGACGATCTTCCACACTCTCAAGGTGTCACTAGAAAATGAACACTCTCTGTGTATATAATTTCGCTCAAATAGTATCGACTAATAATCAAGGATTTTCAGACTCTGGAATTTTTCTGTCGATCACGTTCTTCAAAACAACTTGAATGTCTTCCTTTTATACTCCTTTATGCCATCATAGCCGTTGGCACTTACCAAAGGAATTCCTCCAATCTACCCGTTGGACGGAATCAATCACGAAGATCATTCGAGCTATTTAAGGAACTTGGCGATAGCCCATCAATCCTGTTCGCCCATACAATCAGGATCTTGGTTTCCAAGAACAGAACATTTCCAAGAATACTTCGACGACCATCGGATCTTCAATCGATCTAGATAAGACCAAACAAAGAATCCGAGATGTTTATCCAACCAAGGGATCTTTTCCAAAGGATAGGATCGAATCCTCAACCAAGAGCTTCGGCTCTGGATTTCCTTTACTACTGGAATAGAAAGACAGTCAGTGAGAATAGTCTTGAGTCTTGAGTCTTGAGTCTTGAGTCTTGAGTCTTGAGTCTTGAGTCTTGAGACTTTAATCTTCGGTCTCCAAATATCCAGACTTAGACTGATAGAAACGTTTTGTCAGCTTCAAAAGACTCTGGAAAAGATTTCTCCAACAATCTCCCCCTTTTTTATGGTGACAAAACTTCCTTGTAGATTTGAACAACATTGACCTGCAAAAACATTTCTCAAGCAATATGGCTAACTCATAAAGATTAATAAAACAACCACATTCTGCATCCACAAAATTGGTTAGTCTTTCATGAGTAATACCATAAAACAACACTTGATATGAACGCAACCAGTCAAGCATTTAAATCCACAGTCAAGAGTACTCAAGTCAAACTCAAAAAAAATATAGCCACAAATTCAAAGACTAAAAGATAAAATGATGAAAGTTGATGAAGTTGATTGTTCAAATTGATTCTCCCCCTTTTTGTCATCATGAAAAAGTGAGAAAGGGATTAGGTCTGCTTGGGAATGCGAACGATTTGGAAATCTCCCATAGACTGAACTAAGCCTTCTAGCCTCTTCAAGTCTTCCCTTAGATTAGCTACCTCCTCTCCTTTTGCATTGGCTTGAAGTTGTTGAGCGAGGTCTTTCATTTTGTCCTCCCGGGGTAACCGAAGACGCTTGGCCAACATTCTTGATGGATTGAATTTCACAGTCTAGAGCATATATCTCGTCCCCGCATTTCCATAAGTATATCAATAGTACGACGAAAATCTGCTTTGAGCTATCCGTCTGTGTACTTGCATCGGCTTTTCGGATGGAGTGAATGCGGACGTTGGTGCTTCTGTGAAATCTTGCAGATTTGGGGTCGACGTATCTTGTCCTTCTTCAGGCAATTTAGAAACCTGAACTTCTTCTGGGTCTGCTGGAGTTGATCTTGGACCTTCACTATTGGCAGCATGCGGTGAAGACTTTTCTTGCTCGCCAACTCCCCCTGTCTCTAGGACATCACAAGGGGAAGAGTGATGATCATGTTCTTGATCTCCTTGTCTCCAGTCGATGCGGTGTTCTTTCTCTCATTCTCTCTCCTTTTCTCCTTCTTTCTCCTTCTCTCTCTGCTGATCTTCTTCTCTGATCTTTGCTTGCTTCTCTTCCTCTCTCTGTTTCTGCCGAAGTTCTGTTGGTTGAGGCACAGAACGTCTGGTTCTCGTTAAAGCAACGATTGTGGGATCCTCATCTTCTTCATCTTCATCCTCTAAAATGAGAGTCCTTTTCTTCTTCCTCGATGGGGCTCCAATGACTTCTTTTCCTTTTCTTTTTGAAGCAGATGGGACTGGAGTCTTCACTCTGAACTTCTCCATTGCCTTGGAAAGCTCTTGTAGACGCATCTTCGTTAGCATCTTTAAACCTACCACCATCTTATCGCACGGTCGAACACAAAGTGAATGGGGCGGTTCAATATTCATGTGTCTAAAGATCTTGGTCACCGGACCCGGGATAAGGCAATTGTCCCTTGTCTTTTGACACTTTGCTCTATACATATGGAAAAGAATCGTGTGCGGGAGAGAGAACTTCCGTCCGAGTTGATTGCATACATCAACTTTGCTTGAATAAGACACGAAGTCTTTGATGTAGACTTTGGTCCGAGACAGTTGATTACGATCTTATGGAGCACAATGTTGATTGCATTCATCCTGGAATAGGTAACTCTCTTGTCTGCGTCCCTATCCTTGACAAGATCCAGAGTAGTACGTGCAGGTGAGACTTTGATTGGCAGATAACGCCCTCGTTCAACTCCAACAATGTCTGCCAATATATTCACATCTACTACGTAGACTTTGTCTCGAACACTGAATGAAATTCTATTCGCATCCAAAAGCTCGATTTGAATAGAAATAAGCGGTTAAATGTGCGTACCCGTCCGTAGAGTCGAGCAAAATTTCTCAAGTTGAAGCAAGTTCAACTTCTCTCTCAAGTTCATGTTGATGGCGTCCGGAAAGTCAAAATCAACACTTCGAGGGTTTATCACCCCTCTTTTCAACAGGTTGCCATATACTTTCTCCCGTTTCCTCGGATTTAAACAAATCCAATCGATTTCCTTTCGTCTTCGCTGCCACACCCATTCTCGGTTGAAACTCAAGGAACATTCTATCATCATCGTTCCCTTCAATTAAATTTTGTCCGGTACACGAGGATCACTTGGAATATTTGCAAGTGCATCCTCTCGCTTTTCCTCTTGGAGCAATTCCTAACTCCTCCATTCTCCGCAGAAAAAAGATATTCATTTCCATAGTTCTTATCCTTAAGGAAATCGTCTATGTAATTCAATGGTGTACCGGTGATTTTCAACGCACGATAAAGCTTGTAGATATAGGAGGGTTTTTGGACTCTTACGGGGGTCGGCTTCCTCGATTATCTCTTCTTCAAGATGATGACTTTCACCATGTGGGGTAGGAGGCGATGAATGACGTGGATGAGAACGAATCGGACTTTGTTGCTGACTTGAAAAGTCTTCCTCCTCGAAGATCGAAGTGTATTGGTCCCTTCTCCATTCTTTGTGGTCCCCGCTTGCTATTCTCGATGATTTCCTCGAAGAAGACATTCTTCTTTGTCGATTTGAGAGATTCCTTCGCTTGCTTCCCAAGGAAAAATGACCACTTTCTCGACGATGAACAAGAGATTGAAACGAGGTTCGGGAGAAGAGTACTTTTTAGGGTTTTGACGATTGAAGAAAAAGCCGTATATATATATTTAACTCACTTTTTGAAAAAAAGGAAGTTCAATCGACACGAGGAAAGTGTACGAACATTTCTTTTCAAAATCAATAACGCCAAAATTAATCTTTTTGAAAAGACAAGTTTTTTTTTTTTTTGATTTTCATACGGATAATAACGAACAACAAAATCGTACCTTTTCGAGTTCGAATAAAATAGCCACTTACGTCTATAGCCATGAATGTCCGAGTCGAAGATATCGAGGCGAGAGATTAGAGTCTAAGGACTGTTGAGTCTTTAGACTTTAACTTCTTCAAGCTTCAAAATGTTGAGTCTTGAAAGAATAGCGTCGAATTGACTTTTCTCCAAAGGCTTTGTGAAAATATCCGCTAGTTGACTTTTTGAATCAACAAATTGAATTGAGATTTCTCCGTTTTGAATATGATCTCTAATGAAGTGGTGTCAAATCTCAATATGCTTTGCTCTTGAATGAAGAATTGGATTTTTGGTAAGATTGATCGCGCTGGTATTGTCACATCTGATTTCTGTGCATGAGTCTTCAATGCCAAAGTCTTGTAGTTGTTGTTTGATCCATAGAATTTGCGAACAGCAACTTCCAAGAGCTACATACTCTGCTTCTGTTGTTGAAAGAGCCACGGTACTTTGTTTCCTTGAAAACCAAGATCTTTTTCTATTTCCAAGCAAATCGACAAGTTCCGTAAGTGCTCTTTCTATCGACTCGCAACCGGCCGATCTCGCATCCGAGTACCCTAGAAGATCAAAGTCTCCTTTCTTTGGATACCAAAGACCGATGTTTGAAGATGAGGCAATGTATTTGATAATTCGTTTCACGGCACTGAGATGTGATTCTCTAGGATCTGATTGAAACCTAGCACAGACACAAACACTTAGCAAAATATCGAGTCTAGAAGCGTAAGATAAAGAAGTGAACCAATCATGCTTCGTATAGCTTTTGATCTACTTTCTTCCCTTCTTCATCCTTGTCTATCTTCCGAGAACATGACATTGGTATGTCAGTCTTTTTGCATTTTCTAATCCAAATCTTTTGACAAGATCATTTGCATATTTTTCTTGATGAATAAAAGTTCATTCCTTCATTTGCTTCACTTGGAGTCCAAGAAAGAATGTTAATTCTCCCATCATACTCATTTCAAACTCATCCCGCATAGACTTAGAAAATTTCTTGCATAGGCTTTCATTAGGAGATCCAAATATAATATCGTCTACATATATTTGAACAAGTAAAAAGCTTTTGATTTCCTTTTTGATAAATAAGGTAGTATCTACTTTACCTTTGACAAAACCGTTACGTATTAGGAACTTACTTAGCCTATCATACCAAGCTCGAGGTGCTTGCTTTAAACCATACAAGGCCTTTTTCAGTCTAAAGACTGAATCTGGCTTCTTTGGGTCTTCAAATCCAGGTGGTTGTTCCACATAAACTTCCTCATGGATGAATCCATTTAGAAATGCACTTTTGACGTCCATTTGGAATAACCTGAAATTTTTATAGCAAGCAAACGCAAGTAATAGACGAATAGCTTCTAACCTTGCTACGGTGCGTAGGTCTCATCATAGTCTATTCCTTCCTCTTGCATGTATCCTTTGGCCACGAGTCGGCTTTGTTCCGTACGACTTTTCCATCCTCGTTCATCTTGTTCCCGAATACCCATTTGGTTCCAATAACGGTTTTACCTTTTGGTTTAGATGTCGGATCCCGGACATCATTGATGTTAAACTGCTCGAGTTCTTCTTGCATAGCTTCAATCCAGCTTTCATCGGATAAAGCTTCTTCTATGCTTTTTGGTTGAATTTCGAGATTAGAGCCACGGCACTAGATTCTTCACGTCTTTTTGATCTCGTGCGGATTCCTTCATTGATTTCACCGATAATGAGATCTTCGGGATGACTGGATTTGTGCTTCCGATTCTTGGTTGATTTTCCTGGTTGATGATCTCTTTCTTTATTTGAATCTTCAAGAACATCTTGATGTTGGACTTCCAGAGACGAGATGCTTCTTGAGTTGTAAGTCTTGAAAGATGCGGTTGGTTCGGACTCTTCATATTGAGTCTCGATTTGGATTCAACTTGCGTTGAGTCTTGGAATTTGACATTCATTGATTCCTCCACCGATTGGCTTTTCTTGTTAAAGACTCGTAAGCCTTGCTTGTCGTAGAATATCCAAGGAAAATGCCTTCATCGATCTTTCTTCAAACTTACCAACTCGATCATTTGCATTTTTCAAAATAAAGCATTTGCAACCGAACACATGAAAATATGAAACAATAGGCTTCTTACCTTTGAATAATTCATAGGGGTTTTCTCTAAAATGGGTCTTAGAAAGATTCTATTGATGATGTAACATGCTTTGTTGAAACGACTTCACCCAAAATCGAGAAGAAATTTTACTTTCAATTAAAAGTGTTCTAGCCATTTCTTGAAGAGATCTATTCTTTCTTTCCACAACTCCATTTTGTTCGAGTATATGGAGAGGAAAATACATGATTAAAACCAGATTTATCACAAAACTTTGTAAAGTTTTGGTTTTCAAATTCACTTCCATGATCTGTTCTTATACTTGAAATAGCACATCCTTTTTCATTTTGAACCTTTTTAGCAAACTTTTCAAAGTACGAAAAGGTTTCTGACTTACTTGCAAGAAAATATACCCAGGTAAAACGAGAGTAATCATCCACAATCACTAGACAATATTTCTTACCTCCAATGCTCGGGGTTCTTGTTGGTCCAAAGAGATCCATATGCAGCAAGAATCGGAGAACATGATTAGTAGAGATATGTTTTATAGGCTTAAATGAATTTCTTACCTGTTTTCCCCGAGAATACATGGTGTGCAAGAGTCAGACTTTTGATAAGGTAATTTTGGTAGACCTTGAACAAGCTTCTTTGATGAGATTTTGGCTAATTGCTTCGTGTTGGCATGGCCAAGCTTTCTGTGCCATAAGACCGCTTCATCTTGAATTGAGATGAGACATTGCGTTTCATTTGGTCTTACATCAAGAAGGTAGATATTTCCATGCCTTCGACCCATGAAAGACTGAGTTGAGTCTTTACTTATTCCGAACATATGCCTTCTTGAAAAGAGATCTTGAACCCGGTATCACGAGTTGACTAATCTTTGAGAAGATTATAGTTGAGTCCTTCCACTAAAGAAACATTGCTTATTGTGAGATTTCCAATTTTAACAGTTCCAAATCCCACAATGCTTCCTTTGCTTTTTCCACCAAATGAAACTTTTCCACCATTTACTTGAACAATCTTTATAAAGCAATTTGAGTCTCTGTCATGTGTCTTGAGCATCCGCCGTCAAGATACCATTTTACCTTCTTTTGACAGAGACACTGTAATCAAAGGAGAATCTCAAGTTTTCTTTGGTACCCAAATTTTCTTGGGTCCTTTGGTATTAGTAGGATAAGCATTATTAGGCCATACCCTTTTAACGGGCTTCCGGATCATAGGACACTCTTTTTCAAAGTGATCTTGACTGTTACACTTTGAACACCTTAGAGCATTTCGACCTACGAGACTTTACAAAAACCTTTTGAAATGATTTTTGTACACTTCTCTCGATGGTCTTTTCTTGATTCTTTCTTTTACTTTCGGAAAATCAATCAAAGGGATTGTTTCTGTTTGTCATTCCTAAACCGGACTTGTTGAAGTAAGGTCTTTGAACCGAAAGAACTTTCTCGAGTTTTTCGGACCCTATTGAAAATTTCTTTGAAATATTTGATAAGTCGGTTTTTAAGAAAGTATTTTCTTTCGAAAGTTTATCTTCATTCTCTTTAAGAGTAGAAACATTCAAGTCTAGACTTTTCACTTTTTCTTCTAAAATATTTTCCTTTTGTTTTAAAGCTGAGTTTTCCTTTTCGGTTCGGAAATCTTTTTGAGAGAAGTCTTAAGACTGAAACATAATTCATCAATATATTTAGAGACTTTGACAGGAATTTTAAAATCACTTACCTCAAATTCACATGCAGATCGATCCAGAATGCGAGTCGATTGTGCCATTAGACACAGATTGGCATATTCCTCATCACTTTCTTCACACTCTGTATCGCTCCGGTTTTGGCTTTGAGAGCTTTTCGAGACTTTTCGGTTTTCCTCTCTTCTTCTTCGAAGAGGACGGTTGGGTCTGATGTGTCCCTTTTTCTTACATTCGAAGCGACTACATCTTTGTTTGGTTCTTCATCAACAAACTTGGTTTCTTTGTTTCGAAAACTTTGTTTTCTTGAGTTGAACCTTCTTCCTTTTCTATTCAGCTTTACGAATCTTCTTATCATAAGAGCAAGCTCCTCATCATCCGGATCTTCTTCGAGTCCGTATCATCGAAATCATCATTATATCTTAATGCAATGGATTTCTTACCTCTTGGATCTTCATCTTCGTTGATTCGCTCCACTTCGTAAGATTGAAGAGTTCCAATCGCTCATCTACGAGATAATGGCATAATTCTTTGCGTCTCTCGTATTGAAGTCTTTATATGATTCCAATCCTTGGAGAGTCCTCTCGGCAACTTGTTCACCTTCATAGGATCGGTAATTTTCTGTCCTTGATTATCAAGTCCATTGACAATATATCGTAAAACGGCTAAACATGTCGGTTATAGATTCTCCTGGTTTCATTTTGAAGGCTTCGTATTGACCAAGAAGAATATTAATTCTGGTCTCCTTCACTCGGTCTGTCCCTTCATAGGTAATATGTAATCTATCCCGGACTTCTTTTGCTTTGTGACACAAGAAGATATTCTGTATATTCGGTTGGTGACAAAGCACAATATAAAGAATAAATTGCTTTTGCATCGAGTGCTTGTCTTTTGTTTATCTCATCTTGAGACATTCCGCCGGTCTCAACGGTTTCTTTCCCTCTTTCGGATGCGATGCAACAAGTAGGAGTGATTCCTCTCTCCACAACATCCCATTCCGGAGGATCCTTAGATCGTAGGAAAGCTTTCATCTTGTTCTTCCGGATGTTGTAATCCTTTCCATCGAAGTAGGGTGGTGCAGTATTGCTTTGACCTTCCACCGCCCCGATGCTTGCATACTAGCCATGGATCTTTTACTCAAGTAAAATACTTCAAATAGAGTAAGAACACGAGCTCGATACCAATTGATATAGCTAGTACGATTACCTAGAGGGGGTGAATAGGTATAAAAGATTTTTCTTTTGATAATTGCACCTTTGCTTAGATAGATAAACGATTTGCGGTAATTAAAAAAATAATCGTAAGACTGAGTAAGGGAAAGAGAGAATTAGACACGCGGTTTATAGTGGTTCGGCTTGTTTCAAGCCTACGTCCACTCTTACGCGCACCGACACCAATTGGGTTTGGATTCCACTATGAACAAAGAGATGTTACGGTGATGATCTTCCTTGACTTCTTGGTGTAGATGATCTTCCACACTCTCAAGGTGTCACTAGAAAATGAACACTCTCTGTGTATACAATTTCGCTCAAATAGTATCGACTAATAATCAAGGATTTTCGGACTACGGAATTTTTCTGTCGATCACGTTCTTCAAAACAACTTGAATGTCTTCCTTTTATACTCCTTTATGCCATCATAGCCGTTGGCACTTACCAAAGGAATTCCTCCAATCTACCCGTTGGACGGAATCAATCACGAAGATCATTCGAGCTATTTAAGGAACTTGGCGATAGCCCATCAATCTGTTCGTCCATACAATCGGGATCTTGGTTTCCAAGAACGAGAACATTTCCAAGAATACTTCGACGACCATCGGATCTTCAATCGATCTAGATAAGACCAAACAAAGAATCCGAGATGTTTATCCAACCAAGGGATCTTTTCCAAAGGATAGGATCGAATCCTCAACCAAGAGCTTCGGCTCTGGATTTCCTTTACTACTGGAATAGAAAGACTGTCAGTGAGAATAGTCTTGAGTCTTGAGTCTTGAGTCTTGAGACTTTAATCTTCGATCTCCAAATATCCAGACTTAGACTGATAGAAACGTTTTGTCAGCTTCAAAAGACTCTGGAAAAGATTTCTCCAACACAGGTCTGTCTTTGCTGCCTTGTGCTCCAGCGTCTCCAGCGTCGACCTCAGGTAGCCCCCCTCGACGAGCGACTTGGCCGCCTGCGCCAGCTTCATCGATTTGGCCGGGTTGCTCGCGACGAGGTCCCTCTGTTAGAGAATCAAGATCAAAACCAAGCAAGTTTGCTATATCGAGAAGTCAACCACAGGAGGTGAGGTCCTCGACTATGATAGATGCGGATCACCAGAAGGCAATTGAGAAGTAAAAGAGCTGAAGAAATTGATTTGCTATATCGAGAAGTCAACCACAGGAGGTGAGGTCCTCGACTATGATAGATGCGGATCACCAGAAGGCAATCGAGAAGTAAAAGAGCTGAAGAAATTGATAACTCATGGATAAAGAGTTTCATCAATGGTGGAGATCATACAAATAACAAAGACACGGATTGCCAAGTCTCAAGATTGCCGTTACTGTTATATTCAGCTTGTAAAGTTTGTTAGTTGAAGTTAGTTAGTTTGCTCTTTCTAGTAGTTAGTTCTCTCGTTTTCTGTACATATAAAAAGGGGGATTGTAAACGGTTTAAGTAAGAGAAGAATATAATGATTCGAAAGTTTCCGCTGCATTTTTCTATCTCTTTGTTCAAATGAATGGAAATACAAGATCGAAAACTTCTTCACGGATCATCTTATCATTCTTCATCTTCATCTTCTGTATTCTTGATTTCATAAGTTCTCATGGTATCAGAGCGGGAAGATCGACGTGCATCAGAATAAAATCTGTCAAGTGATCAGTTCGTGCATCAAGTCAGAAGAAGTGAACGAACAGTGAAGCTCTCTGGATCAAGGTAAACTCATATAGGTTCAAGAGCTCATAAGCACTACTGTTATCATCTTCTTCAAAGAATCATAATAATGGCGATTAGAACTCCAAAATTTCCTTTTCCGATCATGTGAATATCACAAACTTTGTCACAATCAAACTTGCTGAGGACAACTTCCTATTGTGGCAAGCTCAGATCCAAAGGTTTTTGAAAAGCCAAGATCTGTTTGGTTTTGTTAATTGAGATATTCCTTCACCCTCTCGAATGCTGCAAACAGAGGATGAAGGTTGTGAAACCAATCTTATTAATCCAGATTACACTGACTGGACTAGAACAGATCAGTTGATTTCATCATGGATCTCTGGAACCGTTACTGAAAATATTCTGAGCCTAATCATTGGATTAGAAACATCATCCGAAGTATGGCAAACTCTTCTGAAAAGGTTTACACAGAAGTCAATTGCTAGAGAGTTCGAATTAAGGGGGAAATTGCAGACATGTCACAAGCATGAACAAACCCTTGCTGATTATCTCAAAGAATATAAATCCATATGTGATCAGTTGAATGCAATAGGCAAACCTGTGGATGATATAACCAAAATGTTTGGTGTATTGGAAGGTTTAGGTCCTGAGTATGAGAACTTTCGGACTACCATATATTGTTTGAAGCCTCAGCCTGAGTATGATGAGGTTATTGCTCAATTAGAAAGGTTTGAATCAAGACTCAAAAACTTTTCCAGAAGTCAGTTCAACCCGAATTTAGCGTATTTTGGACAAAGACAGTTTCAGGTTCAGTCTAAAGATATCACAAATGACAACTACTTTTCTCAAGCTTCTGGATTTATATCTGAAAGAGGAGGTTACAGAGGTGGTCGCAGCTATGGTCGTGGCAGAACTGGTAACAATAGGGGTCGTGGTTTTGAAAGATATCAGAATCACAGAACATATATCTCCAGTCCAGGGCAAGGAAATCAATACCCTAGACAGAGAAATGTTATCCCTACAACAAATCAAGGGTTTAGACCCTATACCACTTACTCACAAAGGTACCAAAATGTCAAGACTTATCCTTCTGCAAACTCGAGTAAAAACTTGCAGAATGAAAAAAAAACAAGTAGCATTCGATTAGAGTGTCATATATGTAAAAAGTCTGGACATGATGCTCTTCGCTGCTGGTATCGGTTTGACAATTCTTATCAAGCAGAGGATATTCCAGCAGCCTTGACAGCGATGCATATTGAAGACTCAACAGGCAGTGAGTGGTATCCTGACTCTGGAGCTACGGCTCACATTAGTGCGATCTGGTATGCTCCATACTCTTTCTAAATATCAAGGACATGATACTGTTATGATAGGCAATGGATCATGTTTACCTGTAACTCACATTGGCAACACCTGGCTCAAAACAAAGAACAATACATTACCCCTTAATGATGTTCTAATTGTCCCAGAGATAAAGAAGAATCTCCTTTCAGTATCTAAACTTACAGATGACTTCCCTTGTTCCTTTATTTTTGACAAAACTGGTGTTTATGTAAAGGACAACAATACCAACACAATGGTGAAGCTCGGAAGGAAAATTAGAGGTCTTTATCAAGCTAATCCACAGACCACAGAAGTCTTCTTTACTCAGCGGCAAAAGACAGTCGGTGAAGATATATGGCATCAGCGTTTAGCTCATACAAATGCTCAAGTAGTTAAGCATCTACAAAAACAGAAGCTTATACAATTTGTTTCATCATCTCAAGTTGTTTGCAGTAGTTGTCAAATAGCCAAAAGTAAAGCTCTATCATTCTCTTTTTCGGATTCTACATCGAGTTCTCCATTAGAAAGAATTCATTGTGACATATGGGGACCATCACCAGTCTGTTCCTTTCAAAAGTTTAGATATTATGTGATTTTTGTTGACAATTTCTCTCTATATTGCTGGCTATATCCCATGAAGTTGAAGTCTGAGTTCTATGATATATTTGTTCAATTTCAAAAGTTAGTTGAACGACAGTATAATCATCAGATTAAAATCTTCCAGAGTGATGGAGGAGGAGAGTTCGTAAGCAATAAATTTCAAAAACTTCTGAGTCACCATGGAATAAGACAGTTCATATCATGTCCTCACATTCCAGAACAGAATGGGGTCTCCGAAAGAAAGCATCGACACATCGTTGAACTTGGATTAGCTATGCTCTATCACTCAAAAGTTCCACTAAAATTTTGGGTGGATGCATTTGTGACAGCTAATTACATCATAAACATTCTTCCCACACCAAAGCTGCAGATGGACACACCTTATAGCAAACTTCATAATAGACAGCCAAGGTATGATCATTTAAGAGTATTTGGCTGTGCATGCTATCCTTGCTTGAGACCGTATGCAAGTCATAAACTTGATCCTCGATCTCTCCCCCTGTATCTTCTTGGGTTATAGCAATCAGCACAAAGGGTATCGATGTTTGGTCCCAACTAATAATCGTGTATACATCAGTAGGCATGTTATCTTTGATGAGTATTCTTATCCTTTTACAAAGAAGCTGATCAATGAATATGGACATTATACAAACTTATACAAACAATGGAGTGAAGGAATACATTTCCTCGAGTCATCAAGCACCGAGTCACCAGCTACTGGATCCATTCATCAGTCAGCCACAAACCAGATCCATCCTGATTTCCATGATTGTTATACTTATCATCCATGTCACAGACAACAATCTCAGACCATTTCCTCAAGGAATATGCAAGATGAGACAATGACAGAAGAACAATCTGTCATGGCATCAATAGATGCTATGTCTCAAGATCATTCTATTTCTCAAGGACAAAATACTACCAGTTCTCTATCTTCACACAATGATCTACTAGCTGAGGGTAGTTCTGATGAAAGGTACTCCACTTCCAATTCCATTCTGTCTTCCTCTCAAGGTATGAGTAATAATCATCATATGCAGACTCGACTAAAGTCTGGAATTCGAAAACCAAATCCAAAGTATGCTTATTTAGCTGACTATCCAGTTCCTATGGAACCAAAGTCTATCAAGTCAGCTTTAGCTAATAAAGCCTAGTATAGAGCTATGAAAGAAGAGATGGATGCGCTTGCTGAAAATCGAACATGGACATTGATTCCTAGAACTAACCAGATGAATGTAATAGGCTGCAGGTGGGTCTATAAGACCAAACTCACACTAGATGGTGGTCTTGACAGACTCAAAGCTCATCTAGTCGCCAAAGGCTTTCACCAAGAAGAAGGACTGGACTTCACTGAGACCTTCAGTCCAGTTGTGAAACACACAACAATTCGAATAGTGTTATCTCTAGCTATGATAAGGCACTGGCCAATACACCAGCTTGATGTTAATAATGCTTTTCTTCATGGAGATTTGAACGAGACGTGTACATGGAACACCACCTGGCTTTATCAATCCTCATCAACCAAGCCATGTCTGTTTGCTTCACAAGTCTCTATATGGTCTTCGACAAGCACCGAGAGCTTGGTTTGATAAATTCAGCAAATTTTTACTCGAAAATGGTTTCTTCTGCAGCACAGCCGATCCATCGTTATTTGTTCTGCATACAAACTCACATACAGTTCTATTGCTCCTCTATGTTGATGATATCATCTTGACTGGTAGTTCACCACATCTCTTAACGCCCCCTTATTCGAAACTTAGTCTTCGATTTCATATGAAGGACCTTGGGTATCTTCACTATTTTTTGGGCATTGAGGCCAAACGAACTTCACGAATCTCTTTCGTGTCAAACAAAATATGCTACTTGACTTGTTGAAACGAGCTTATATGGCCGATCGTAAACCGGTCTCAACACCCCCGCCTCTTCGATCAATCTCCATGGCTGACACTGCAAATCTTCTTACAGATCCTATGGAATACAGAAGCTTAGTTGGTGCTCTTCAATACTTAACCATTACTCGACCAGACCTGGCATTTGCTACTAATCTTCTTTGTCAAAAAATGCAACAGCCTACTGTAGGAGACTTTCATCAATTAAAAAGAGTACTTCGATATGTCAAAGGTACCATACATCTTGGAATCTATATCCATTCTCAAAGTTCCGTACATCTCTATGGTTTCTCTGATGCGGATTGGGCTGGTTGTCCAACAACACAACGTTCAACAACAGAATTTTGCACGTTTCTTGGATCCAATCTACTATCCTGGTCGGCCAAGAAACAACCTCTTTTTCTAGATCCTCAACGAAGCGAGTATCGTGCACTTGCTTCGACCACTGCTGAACTCACCTGGATCACGTTTGTGCTACGAGATATAGGGATTTCTCTTCAGTCACCTACCACTATATATTGTGACAACAGATCAGCAATTTCTCTCACTGCCAATCCAATATTACATGCTCGAACCAAGCACATTGAAGTTGACTTTCACTTTGTCCGTGAGAAAGTCTCTTCTGGATCTATTTGTATTCAGTATATCTCTACTCATCTACAATTAGCTGATATATTCACTAAGTCACTATCCCGTTTATCTCATCTTACTCTCCGAACCAAATTGGGAATCGAATCCTTTACTCTTCCCAATTTGAGGGGGAATGTTAGAGAATCAAGATCAAAACCAAGCAAGTTTGCTATATCGAGAAGTCAACCACAGGAGGTGAGGTCCTCGACTATGATAGATGCGGATCACCAGAAGGCAATCGAGAAGTAAAAGAGCTGAAGAAATTGATAACTCATGGATAAAGAGTTTCATCAATGGTGGAGATCATACAAATAACAAAGACACGGATTGCCAAGTCTCAAGATTGCTGTTCTGTTATATTCAGCTGTAAAGTTTGTTAGTTGAAGTTAGTTAGTTTGCTCTTTCTAGTAGTTAGTTCTCTGTTTTCTGTACATATAAAAAGGGGGGGATTGTAAACGGTTTAAGTAAGAGAAGAATATAATGATTCAGAAAGTTTCCGCTGCATTTTTCTATCTCTTTGTTCAAATGAATGGAAATACAGTATCGAAAACTTCTTCACAGATCATCTGTTATCATTCTTCATCTTCATCTTCTGTATTCTTGATTTCATAAGTTCTCACCCTCACGGTGGCTGGAGCGCACCTGAGCACGAACTCGTTCCCATAGTAGCTGCGGGGCACCTTACTGATGAGTATTTATATAGTTTCGAAAGAAACGAACTTCAACAGAAAATGTGGTTAAAAAAGTACATAAGCATCTTGAGCTTACCAACGGCAGAGTAGCTGTTCAAATGGCGGTGTCGAGACAGGGAGATAGGTCGGGCGAAAACAAGAAGAAATGTCGCCAAGAAAAAGCGGGAAAAAAATAAAAATGGAGAAATTTTTTCTTCGTCGCATGATTTCCCAAAATCACCTTTAGTTTCCTTCATTTTATAATTGGCAAACTCGTGAAAAAGACGAACAGCGTAGTTACCCCCAAATAATTTCCATTAGGGCCTTATACTCATTTCCGAATATTTGATTTGAAGCAATAGTTGCTTAGCTCCCACGGATTCCATTCCGAAAGTCTGAAGTTGAAGAGTGTATCAATGTAGCCCACCAACCCGTCAAAACTTGAAAAATCTTTTCATTTAAGACAACAGACATCCCCACACCAAGTCTGCTCATAACATGGCTCAAAAGCTTTGACATGGAAGGGATTGACCCTTCGTCACGGCATTGCCAAGTCCAAATACGTAAATTTAATTTGACATGGCATGATCCAATCAAATTGGCCCAAAAGGAAATCCAACTTTTAAAGAGCGCCCATCGCCGCACTCGTTTTCAGTCAAAAGTATAGTGTAATTTCGGTAGAGAGCACCGTCCGACACCGAAGCTTCCGTCCTTGGTCTTGCACTTGCCTGTTCATAATCTCTTCTACATCCCTCCTATCAAGCCAATTAGAAACAGTAAAAGCTGTCTATTCCACTTGAGGCGCTCTGACCGAGGTCAACACTTGATCATTACGAAATTTGACTATATGAGTGCAAACACATAGGAAAATACCGAAGTGAGTAGGTATACTGATTAAAAGCTGTATATATCCATTGTCGAACATCCACTGCCGACTCCGCTTGGTGTCGACATTATTGTGGGTTTAATAGGCCCATCCTAACGTTGCTCTTCCATACACCTCAAGCTCGGGCTTTGCACATCTCCGGTAATTTTCTTTCTTAGCTCCACTCACTTCCTCCTCAGCCACCCATTCACCTTCACCCCATTCGCAAATCAAATCAGCAACAAAGTCTGGTAAGCATTTCAAACTGTTCGGTTTTGAGCTTTCTCGTCTTAAAAAGAATATCGATCGATGGCGTCACCGTTGGACTCACCCACAGAGGTAAGAGGACTGTTTGCCATGGTAATTTTGTTCAACTGCGCTGTCCTGTTAGTGTAGATGAAAATCGATATTCTGTTGGAGCGTCAGGTGGTCAAAGATATGTGAGAACAGATAGTAGTAGCGCCCGTCGACCACGGTCCCGGCCAAGCCACTGGCCAGCAGGAAGAGCTCTTTGGGACCAGAGGGCCCGAGGCTGTTCAACATCACTACGTAGGCCATCAGGGAGTGCCTGCGTGCGCGTAGTATCCGGCCATGTAGCATTTGGTCAAGGCATCGAGGGCTACCCCTGGAGAGAGAGGCTCTTCGTGTACCCGAAAAATGGCATTCGGAAATCCAGGTTCCTGACTTTGCTCTAACATATACGATTGCATTTGATACCAAAGGTGAGTGGGAAGTATTTACCGAGTGGCTCCCCGTTCCTGAGATCGGTCCCTTGACGAGCTGTGTTCGTACCCATTTTGTGGAACTGGTGCGGCGTGTAGATGTGGTATCAAGCCTACCGAAAAGAAGGCATGATTCACTCGGTTATATCAAGCCCACCAAAAGATGTGGTATCAACTATCACCCACGTAGCATGTACTTACTCTTAGGTAACATGAGGATGAAATAAACCATAGACGAGTTCAGTTTATTTGCCAAACGTGAAGCGATGGGCTTCACTTTCACTCCTCTGGAGTATCATAGGTAATTAATTCACAGTGAGTCAAGCTTAGGTTCTTTTTTTATTTTTTTCCTTGGTGAAAGGACAAGGAATGACGAACAATATAGCTACCATCTTTAGGCTATCCTATAGGGCACCTTCACCTGTTGCAAAGTATGTGGTTAGGCACCATAAAGACTGTTAAAATATATTTTGAGTTTGAATCCGTGTATAAAATCGGATCCGTTGTCTACCGCACAGGAGAAGCACGCACTTGAAATGCTATGGTATCAGCATGGGGAACAATAAATGAAAAGAGAGGAAAATGGTGGACGTCTTTGTTTTTTCTTCTTTCCAGCATTTGCTGATACACTCCCTGCACATTGCTTGGCCATGTGAACGCGCGTAAAGAAAGAAGAAAATGACCAGCTTCTCTGGCTTCATTCTCCGAAGAACGGAGAACAATGATGGCTGATCATTAGCCACCATTGCTGACTTTGACCGAGAAGGAGAAGGGATGAAGAGCTTGGGAGAGCTCTTCGTGTATCAGAGAAAAGGTATGGGCTTCTTTTGTCCCTTTCATTAAATCGACCATTCTTTTTACCAATAATTTCTTCGACACTTACCAATACTTATTAAAATTTTCCTGGGCATGGTACAGTAGAGTTTTGCAACTACATTATAGGAAAAAACTTGTCGGTCGTTTAGATAAAGTTAGGGATTTGTAGGTTAATAATTTGGCATAACACTAAGTAAATCAAAGCAACGAAAAATTATAGGAATTAAAGATGATAAGTTAATAAACAATTTGATAATTTTGTAATTATCAATAAGTTACCAACATGTTAGTTTGGAAAAAGTAAACCAATCATATTTTTTACCAATAATTTCTTAACATTTCTCAATACTTATTGAAATTTACTATCACGAAAAAAAAAATATCTATTTTCCTAGGCATGGAACAATAAATTTTTGCAGCTATATTATAGTAAAATAAATCTATTATAAGTCACGAGAGTCTCATGATTACCACTACGTATCCAAAAATCTTCACAGATACTATAAGGTCTATAAGGTGCATCGCATGTGCTCTAAAGCTTGCCTAGACAGCTTTTTCATTCAAAGATGGCTAAAAGTTTACTTAATGAAAGATAATCAAAGCTTACGACTTATAATATATTAAACAGTGCATAGACTTTTATATATAGGTAATATCTAAAGCTTAATGTACCCATTCTTGATCATCCATTCCAAGCTCCAATGATCTTCTGCGCACTTGAGAGTCCAATACGCCCATCCAAACGTGGCTCTTTCGTATGCTTTCAGTTGAGCCTTCACATACTCTTGGTTCTCCTCTTCTGTTGCTCCATTCGGTCCCCACTCCGCTACCCATTCACCTGCAATTTCACGTTACATCATCGATCCACACTTCTTATATATACATGTACACACGAAAATTAGTACATATATGGCATCAATGCCATGACAATTTTGTTACAGGTTTGGACTTACCCACAAAAATGAGAGGTCCATTTGATGTAGCGAGACTTCCCAATTGGGCAAACCAACCTTCGTAAAAGAAAGGAAGGGTATCTTGGATGGTGTCCAATTCTGTGTCGCACAGAAAATAGCATTGCATATCCACAACTGTCCTGTCCAGGCTATTTGCGTCGGGGAGCAGCAGCTCCCTGCTGGAGGTTTCCAGCATGCACGACATGATCACATAAGCAGCGGAGGAGTGCTTGCGGACAGCTTTGTAACCAGCGATGTAGAACTTGCTGACAGTCTCTTGAGGGAGCGTCTCTGCGAGTGGCTCGTTCAAAAGGTCCACCGCATAGAGGCTGGGGCTCTTGGCGTATCTAACATAGGCGAAATCAAACGATAACCCTAGTACTCGGAATAAGGTTTGTGAACCACAGATTAATTAATTACCGGAACGTAAGGAATTCTATGACATGGAGGGTTGCTAGGATGGTGTCATCTGTGTCTCCCCATTCTCGGAACCCATCTCTTGATGAGCTCCGTTCCCAGCCATTTTGGGAACCAGGTGCTGCGCGCAGGTCAATTATGACCTTCAACCCATACTTCCTGCAATTGAAAAACTTAGTTGATACGTTATATACTTGTATGTAACAAGATGAAGAGGAGATGGCAAAAGACTCACTCTGCCCAGGAGAAGGCACTGTCCAAAAAGGCCATCGAACCACCAACGTAAGGTGGCGGAGGATTTGGGTCGCTTGCTATCCACCAACCTATCGGAATTTTGACAGCGTCCAATCCATTTTCGGCAATAAATTTGAAATCATCTTCCACTATGAACGTCCTCCAATGTTCCTGTTATCAATTAATGCCTTTTATTTAAGTCTCTTAGGGTATAGATATGCACACACTGGTGTAGACCCCGTGTTTGCAAAGATATCTTCTTATAAAGATAATTTTATGTATCCATCAAGAAGAAATATAATAAGTATGATCGCCTTATTCTTTCATAAATATACGATTGATCAATGAAGCTACGACGAATTGTTGCTTCAATATATTTAATCAGATAAGAGGATTATTTTTTAATCAAATCAAGAGTACAAACCCTTTTTTTTATTATATCTCTTGGTTGTGGATTGATCTTAATCACTCTTGAGACTTCCCCAAATATACAATATTAACACTTAGTTTAGATGGGGTGACTAAAAGGTAGTGGAAAGATTCGTATAACGAGCTCAAAAGATACAAGAAAATAAAGAAAAGCACGTCACCTTTACACCCTAAGCTCTCAACTTAAAATAATTAAAAAAGAAGAAGAAGTGTGCTCAGACTAATGTGAATGCTTAAAAATTTTGGATAGATAATTGCTAAAAAAAAAAAAAAAATTATCTTCTGCTATTGAAAAAGTGCAATGCTAGAGTTATTAAACCTAGCATGTCGAATCGGTTTTCTAAGTGATGTCAATTTGTAAATAAGCCTTTAAATGGGAGAATTTCTTGTATATGGAACCGAGTCCAACAAATAGAATCAATTATAGACATCGGTTTTGTGTGTTCCACATATGAAACTCATTATGTGGACAGCCATGATGGAATTGGTCCAATAAACCTAAATTCCGGCAAAACTTACCCATTTAAATAGATATACCATGATTGGATCAAAAAAAAAAAAAAGATATACCATGCCTAACATCTAATCACAATTTGACACCCCAATTAACAAATTAATTTTGTAATTCAGTCTTCTTAGAGCAGGTATTTCTCGTCTATAAACGGGTATCTCTGTCCATGTGCTGTCATGATTGCAACCTTGTTACGTACAATAGCCATACTTTATAGACCCACGGTTTTGTTATACTTGACAAGGAAAATCCAAGCATGGGAGACATTTACAACGAAAGAACCCAAACGTCAGGTCAAGTAGCATTTTATAAATGAGAATTTCTCATATCCGGATCACAAATTGATGTTTCCACTGCGAAGATTCCAACAAATAAGATAATGGGGGGTATAAATATTGACCCTCTGACCAAGCCTATCACCTCTAGCTAAGTTTAGTAAATAGTTACTTGAGCTTGGTAAGAGTAGGTTGTGCGTATCATATGATGTCCCATTCAGATTTTCATTCTATATTTTGTATTATAAATTGTATCATTTTACATGGGCAATATTTACTATTATTGGTGTCAACTAAGAGTAGTATGTTGTTGGGACTAAAAACCCTATTAGCAACATACGAGACACCTAGGAAACTGAAACAGCTACCACATCTCCTATATACGATGACACAAATAACTATCAGTCAGAATTAGTTCATTCTCAAAAAATACTTGTTCACAAGTCAAAATACTAAACTAATAAAAAAAAAATCAATTTTTTTCTCGTGGAGTGAGTTTGGTTAAAGCTATAATCAAGTATAGAAAAAGTCATTTGGTTAATTTGATCAACCGAGAAGTGTGAACTTGAATATATTCCAATAAGAGTTTTATAATTACATACCCTCATGACTTCGGCGGCTTTTTGTGGTCCAAGACCATTCATGAGTTGGAACTCACCCTCCAATCTTTTAGTGAAGCTCATCACAAACACAGATGGATTTTCATCTCCCCACTCATCGCTCTTGCCACATTGATAATCTGCTGTCACTCGTCCCTCTGTTCTTACCTGCAAAACAAACTCTATTATGATAATCATTTTATTTCCTTCATTGCACTTTAATCAATCACTAATGCACCCTTACTCACAAAAATTTAGTCTCCATTGATCGATTGTTAAAAGGTCTCATTTAAAAGCTCATTCACATTACGTTTGATATAATTAAATTTTTATTTTCTTCATCTTTTTGTTGTTGTTCTCAAATTCTTCTTTGAAAAAGTTTGAATAGTTTTCACTCGGCCAATGTTTACCTAACTTTTTATCGTGTAAAGATTAAGTGGACCATTTTCAATATCTAATTTAGTAGACAAGTCTTGAGTAATTATTTAGGAAACCTAGTACATGCACTAGAATAAATCTGGCGGGTCTCAGATGGGCTTGACTAATTCTAACGGTTCTTATACATTTTAATACATGCATGACGTTCATGCAATAATTTTGCAACCTGTCTTAGTAGGTCTATCATCAATCTTCTATAAGATATAGGAAATGGAAAGAGATTGACGACCCGCAAGAAGAAGCCATTGGAAGCTCGGATTCTGACACGGCTTGGATCATCTGGGTTTCTCACAATCTCAAAGGTTTCTGGTCCCTCGGGTAAATCACTACTAGCCACCAGATCGACCCCGTCCCCACCAGAGTCCAGGCCGACGAATTGCTTGTTGGCAACCCTGAAGTTGAAGAGCGTCTCGTTGATTCTCCAAAGCTACACCCACAAAACACGGCAAACCATCTGTAGCTTAATGCACGAGATTGTCTTCTCTGAAAATGACACCTCTTCTAGTCGGAAAATTATTGTCAACAGGAGAATATAACAACGCTATTTCCAAGTTGAACGACTTGAGTTTTAATTTACTGACAGGAGAATATCTTCCGTTCCTAACGTTGTCCAATATTAAGGGCCCATGAGATAACTCCACCCATATCCCAAGTATGTAAGAGATGAGCAAAAACCCATATGCTGATAGCCCAAACATGTAATTTATTTGCACTTGATCTACCGTGCATCTAATCCACAGACACAAGTTCGTTCCTTGACCACCAAACTAACATCACGGGTTTGCCTAGCAAAAGATTATTTATGTGCTTAAAGCTAACTCACCCTGAATGTCTCCCAATGTGAAGCGGAACCTTCTAGGGTTTCGGCAACTGCACTAGTCCCCATGCCGTTGGCAACTACCCGGCTTCCTCCACCAGACTCGGCACAGAGATACTTCCCGATCATCATCGACTTCAACTGAAGGCCATGTAAGAATTATTGTGGCCCATATTATGTGATTTATTATATGGTTTAATATTTATTGAAATGCTATAAATAATTATTGGTTACGAGAAGGTACGACTCTAATAAAACGAAAGGGTATATCGCTTTGATGGAAGGCACCCTTTCAACGAACGTATATATAGAGTCCGGTCCTCTCTCCACCCACATACGAACAACAACAGAAAGAAGTTTTGTATTCTCTCCTCCATCAATTGAATACATTAAGGTTTAGTGGGTTAAGGGAGAGAAATCGGATTTCTTCTTTTGGATCAAGTTCAAGCGTAGCGCAATGGATAAAGGTATGTCTTCATCTATTTGTGAGAATCATGAAGATCAAAGATCCTTGATTTGTTATGAATTTCCGTATTAAGAATTTGTATGAATCAAAATAACAGTTGGTATCAGAGCATTTGGTTTATGATCTCATGATTTTTCCGTTTAAAGAAATATTATGATTTATGCATGATGATTTGTTGAATGATCCCGTTCGTAGCATTTGTTGTTGTTGAAATGTTTTGGAAGGTTCTGTTAAAGAAAATCCGAATGATGGAATGTTTTTCATGGACTAAAATGGTGAAGAAAAGTTACTGTGTGTGTGCGAGTGGAAAAGGACAAAAATGGAGTAATTCGGAATTTTAAGGACAAAAATGGAGGAATTCGGAATTTTGAGGGCAAGTAAGAAACTCGCCGGTTCCGGAAAATCCGGCAACCCATCGCTTGATTTCGGACCCACACCGTCACAATATCATGAGGAACATTAGCCATGAGTTTTTCCGGCATATCGGTGTTCGCCGGAGGCTAATCGAGCGGCGGAAGCGGCGGTGGTGGAGGGTTTGCGTTTTGGGGAAACTTTGGTTTGATTTGGGGCCAATTTTTGGTCATTTTCTCCGAAACTTGGACCCATGTGGTCGTGCCGGCATGCTCTTCAAAACCCATTAATTATTTGTGTCTGGAATGGGCTGTCGAGAAGAAACGGGCGGCGAAACGGCGGTGGAACGGCGAAAACCGGCGAAAAATCGCGTCGTGCGCGAGGAAGAAGGCGCGTGGGCTCCACGCGCGCGCTGCGGTTGCAGGCGCGTGGAACCCACGCGCCACGCGCCGTCACGCGCGCGCAAGCGCTGCGCGCGTGGGATCCACGCTCGCGGGGCTTCCCGCGCGGTGCACGCGCCTGCACGCCGAACGCACGCGTGCGGGGCACGCGCCTGCCGAGGACACAGCACGTGCCGGCACGTGCCCGACGCCCCCGCGCGGCCCTTTTTACGTTTTTGCCCCTATGTCATTTTTAAAATTCCCATTTTGTCCTTCTCGCAATTTATTTACTGTTCTGCCCTTGTTTAATTAATAATTACAGTTCTGCCATTGCTGATTATTTACCATTTTGCCCCTGGATTATAACTTTATGATTCTGCCCTTATGGAATTAGGATTTTACAATTTTACCCTTATGCTTTGATTAAGTTTTTGTCCTTGTGTGCAAATTTGGTAAATATTTGTATTTTACAATATTAAAAAAATTCATATTATGAAAGGTTTGTTAGTCACCAAAGTGGCCGAACCTTGAAGTCTTTTGAATTTTGATATTGTAAATTATTTTATTCAATTACCCATGATTAATTGATGCTATATATGAAATTGATATGCTTTATATCATTATTGGAGTTATGGGTATATTGAAGTTCATTTATTATAAGAACTTAGGGATTAACCCAAAGGTTAATTATTTTCTTATAATTCATGAACATGATGGTTGATAATTAATATGACTTGTTAAATTTGTTTGTACATTCAAAGATAACAAATAATTTTAATAAGATATATTTACAATTATCAAATAAAAGTTATTAGCATCATTATGGTTTATATATATTTGTATATCATAGGATCGCCCAAAGGAGAACTATGATGTGCATGTGTAGTTTAGTTTGAATCTGATTAGGTGATATTCTCAAAGCATTAATGTATGAATATTTTCTTGCACATTTGCAGTATCTGTACTATTTATTTCACTCCATTCGCACGCCTCATCCGTTCCCTTATTCAATGGGATAAATTTTCCGATTGGAGTGAATAAGTCCGTTTCACTTAGGTGTCCTGGATCTTGATTTAGCACTTCAAGCCGAGAAACCAGCTGCTATTACTGATGAAAGTAGCAATGATGAAAAATCTTTCCATAAAGCTTGGGAAAGATCGAACAGATTGAGCTTAATGTTCATGCGAATGACAGTTGCAAACAACTTAAAGACCTCTCTTCCCAAGACTAACAATGCTAAGTGTCGCGACCCTCCCGAATTTTTTTAGGGTGAATTATTCGAAGAAGGCTAATGGATTACTAAGTCCGAAGACTTGGCACGGACCCTCCCAAGTCCTACCAATCGCGACTTGATGTTAAGAAATTAATCTTTTTAAACATGCAATTATATTCAATTTGGAGCCGCCACTAACCAATTATGGTCGGTTAGAAACCCAAATAAAGTATGGGAGAATACTTTATTTTTTACGAACCAGAGATTCAATAAATCCGGGGACATGATTATGCTAGATTAGTCTAACGCCCTTTCGGTACCTTTTATTTTAATTTAAAAAAAATATTTAGCAGGCAATGTTAATTAATTTTAACCTAAACTACTAACATGCAAATGGTGGTCATGCGGGCGCACAATCAATAAAATAACATTCAATGAAAATGCTTATAAAAATGCATGCCCTAAACATGATTTCTAAATGACAAGACACCTAATTTTTCTTCTTCTTTTTTTGTTAAAAGAAATGTTAATTATATGCAATCCTAATCTAACTTAATATGCATGAATTTTACTTTAATGATATGTGAGATGCAATTCATGTGGCATAACTTAAACTATCACTATATGTATGCAATTTAATTTATATAATCTTAAATATGCATGTGTTTCATGGCATGGGATGAATGACAATAATAATTCTATATGCATGTTCTTTTTGTGATTTTTTAATAATTTTTTTTATTACACATATGCAACGTATATTAAACAATGACGATATGAAATTGGATTAATTATGAACTAACCTATTAATTAACCGAGTAAAAGACTTTTGTGTTTTCTTTTTTATTTGAAATGACCTAGTAATTTTTATTAAAAAGAAATTAACGTAATGATACAATATTAATTTTTGGCATTATATATATATATATATATATTTTAAAAAAAACTACATAATGAGAATGTTAAGACATTAACTTATGACCCACTAATTAAAACGCAATATGTAATGTGCACATTATGAAATCTATATAATCTAAATAACATTTTTTTGTTTTGGTTTTATTAAAGGAAAATCATCCTAATTCTACATGAATCTTAGAAAAAACATAGAATGCGAAGTTTTAAATATGAAATGCATATGGACCTAAATATCTAAATGCATGTTATGTGATAATCAAATAATAATAACACGCTAAAATAAAAATCCATCCATGTAAATCAATGACATTTGAATATGAATCAATGATGCAAAGTAATTCATGAATTTCGCCATAAAAAGTCGAAATAATCAAAAATCTAACCGCAGACGTCTCGCGGGTCAAAATTTTTGATTATCATAACTTAATATGATAAATTTCCTAATGATAAAAATAAATCAAAGCAAATCAATGTTAGAATAAAAAAAAAAAGTTAGAGTATAAACAAAACATGAAATCAAATATCTAAAAAAAATCACCTAATCTAGCTCACGGTCGGCTTGAGGAATGGCGAGGAGTAGCTGGTGGTTCGATGATGGGTCGCCGTTCGGAATAAGGGCTGTCCGTCGGAGCTCCGGCGAGGTTCGGGAGTGACCAAACCTCGCAGCAAAACGAGAGGAGGAGGCAGCAAATGGCTCTGTTTAGGCGTGGAGCCGGCGTCGGTTGCTTTGCAGGGTGAGCCGCCGAGATGGAGGTCCAAGCGGCGTGCGGCGGGGGTCGCGGGTTGCCGAGGCGAAGCGGCGTCGGTTCTGCAGAGGTGAGCTGCCGAGATGGATGTCCAAGCGGCGTGCGGCGGGGTTGCGGGTTGCCGAGGCGAAGCGGCGTCGGCCGAGTGCGGTGGCGCAAAGCGGTGCCACGGTGGTTGTGAGCGGCAGTCGCGGGCCGGCCGGGCGGCGAGCGATGCGGGTCGGCGGGACGTCGGGCGGCACGGCGGTCGCGGTTGGATTCGGGCAATGGCGAGCGACACGGGTCGGCGGGACGTCGAGCGGCGCGGCGGTCGCGGTTGGCTTCGGGCAACGGCAAGCGACGTGGGTCGGCGGGACGTCGGGCGGCGTGGCGGTCGCGGTTGGCTTCGGGCGGCGGCGGAGGTCCGGCTGGCTTCGGGCGGCGGCGGAGGTGGGCGACGGTCGAGCGGATGCGTACGGGGAAGCTCCGGAGAAGATGAACAGTAAACTTTTTTCTCCCTTTTTTGTACTTTTTCTCTCTCTCCCGTCACTCTCACGTCTTCTTCCTCTGCTCTCTTTTCCCTCTGACCTCTTTTCCCTCTGCAGCAAGTCAGCAAAAGGAAATGAATACAGCCCCCTTTTGACTTCCTATTCCCAAATAAACGAACCCCGTCTCTCCTCTCTTTTCACTTTTTTTTTTTTTTTCACTTTTTCTCTTCTTCTTCCGTTTTTCCCCTTTTTGTTTTTTACGAAGAGAAGCCCCCTGAAAGGTAAAGAGGAACCCCCTATTTATAAAGCGGAAATTCGAGTTTGTTTCGCCGGTGGAGATTTTAGCTCAACCTCTCGCCGGTGGAGATTCTCGCTCAACCTCTCAACAAAGAAACGGCTCCAAAATCCTGCCGTTGACTTATTTTGAATTCAAAATTTTTTTCAAAATTTTTCTCTAACCTATTTTCCCTCTACAACCAAATGCTATATTATTACTTTCTAAAATATAAATTGAATTTTAAAATAGGTGTCAACACCCCCCTCTTTGAAGGGAAGCTCGTAGAGGTTTCCTTCAAAGATAAATGACACCTAAATTTAAACCATGCAAAATGAATATGCAAATGCTAATTGTAGACCCTTTTTTTTTTTTTTTTTTTTAAAGAAATGGATTCAAATAAATGCAATGTCATGCAATAAAGAATGCCATGTAAATGCAATGATTTGGTCAAGAACATATATTTCAATGTGTCTATGCTCAATGAAATGCAAATGCAAAGTGAATGCAAAATGAATATGGAATGTATATGCAAATGTTAATGGCCTCTTTTTCAAATAAATTTAATTCTTTTTGAAATGCAAGGTCATGCAATAATGGAATGTAAATGCAATGATTTTATTGAGATCATATATTTCTATGTCTCCATGCTTAATGAAATACAAAATGCAAAGAAGAACACATACCTGTCATACTTATCTGGAGATTCAGAAAAGTATGATTCCTGTGAGACCTGACAAACATCTGGAAATCTCTTCAGATAATTGAAACGCTCAAGGTCTTCAGGGATCTGGAACTCTCATCAAATCCCAAGTACCTGGAATAACCTACCTTCAAGAAGGATATAGTAGTTCCAGGCGGTCGATGTTACATGTCCAGGACCCGTATTATTCTACGGTCGCCTAAAATAGTAACATAACTTTACAAAGAGACTGCTTTCCCAGGACCCGCATCATTCTACGGTCCGCCCAAAGATGACAGCGTTTGGTTGTGTCTAGGACCCGTACCATTCTACGGTCGCCTAAACGAGAATTTACCTTCCAGAACCCGTACCATTCTACGGTCGCCTGAATAGGGAAATAGGTTTTGTCTAGGACCCGTACCATTCTACGGTCGCCTAAACGAGATTCACTTTCTAGGACCCGTACCATTCTACGGTCGCCTGAATCAAACTGAATCTGAAGAAAAATCTTTGGGGAATTTGGAACTCTCATCAAATCCCAAGCACCTGGAAATTGCATCAAGTACTTAAAAATTCTAAACATCCGGAAATCACATCGACGCTCGAAAAGACAAATACTTGGAAGTCACATCAAGCATTTGAGGGTTCAAATATCTGGGGTTCACACTAGGCATTTGAAAATATTTTACTAAACATCTGGAAATCACATCGATGTTTGAAAAGACAAGCACTTGGAAATCACATCAAGTGTTTACGAGTGTTCAAACATCCGGAACTCAAACTAGACATTTGAAAACATTTTATAAATGGGTACTTGGAATTCTCATCAAGCACCAAGACGACTAAACAAACTCAGGGTTTCAAAGACAATTTTTTGGTCTTTGAGGAAAAATTTAATGAAGGTCCATGCATGATGGCTTTATCAAGCTTCTACTGGAAAAATTTCACAAGGACAATTTTCAGTAAGCTGTGAATCTCTTGAACATGCTAAATGAGACACTTTTGGTGTGAAAAAGGCTTTTTCACTCGCTCTCATTTAGAAGGGGTTATTTGTACTGACCATTGATGCGGGAATGTATCACTCAATCTTACCATCATCTTGTCGACAAGAGTTCGAATTTTCTTGCAATCAGTACGACATTACCAATCTGAGAGGTCTTTGACAAGGATTGTAATGTGGGTTTGGTCAATGGCTTAGCAAAAGAGACTCTTTGAGTCAAGGCTATTGACAGAACAATTCTGTAATCATCTCCGGGTTTACAAGTCAGGAACCCTGCAAAATGAGAGAGAAATAATCTTGCTCGCACTTCTTCGAGCAATGCTTAAAACATGTGAATTCCTATGTTAATTCAAGTGCCCTAATCTGAAGAGACTTTGTAAGGGACGTAACATAGGCTAGGTTCTTGGGTTTGAGAAACGAAAGGATCGTTAGGCTCAAAGATGTGTGTAATGGGTAAGAGTTGGTGATCATCTTGACATTACCACCAATTTTCTTCGCCATGGATTGTCTTCTTGACAAATTTCTTTTTTGGCTCAAGAGTTTATCACTATTGCCAATGATTATTCAACTGGAGATCTTTTCTCAATAATTTTCTTTGATGATGGGCATCGATCAGGCACACCGCTTTTTTATGCCCCCCAATTCATCAGTCATTTCTCTCTTCTTTTCACGGGCATTGGCCTTGCTTTTACTAGGCACACTGCTTTTTATGCCCCTTTTGCACTTATTTTCTTTGGACTCACACAGTCTTCTTTCATCAATATTTTAGACCATGCTATTCGAATGATTGTCTTTCATCTTGCCCCAAAGTGTGGGGGATGATCACCAACTGGTTTGACATGAAATGAATTCATAGGCTCAAGTGGGTTACGCAAATGATATAAGTGTGTAGGATAGTGAAAGAAATGCTCTTCGTCATCCTAAGGCACTTAAATTACCACATGAATTCAATGTAATAGCACAACTTGAAGATTGATGCAAGTGAGAGCAAGAAAATTTCTATCTATTTTACTCTCCTTCAATGTCAACTTACCTCCATTTGCCCCAATGTGGGGTGGTCCTTGACAGGGGTAGTATGAAAGAAATTCTTCAAGTATTTGGGCTCAAAAGGGTTAAGCAATGGATTATCTCGTAGTGTTTGGGATAGACAAATGAACTCGCCTCTCGTCATTTCGATGCCGTACTTCTTGCAAGAAAACTCTTCATCTTGAAGCACAAAATGTTTCCGTACTCACCTCACAATGTATAGACGGGGACTGTGTATGTGATTAGGCTTGCCTTTCACACCTCATTTAGCATGCTCAAGTAACTCGACATCTTTCACTGAATTATCCATTTTGATAAATTTCAAGTGGAATTGACGAATTACACATCATGTGAAAACATTCTGAAATGATAAAAAGGCAATGCTCTATCAAATCATAAAGTCAAAACTGTTAAGTGTCTGTGTCCTGCCCCTCTTTGTAGGGGGGCTCGTAGAGGTACCTTACAAAGATAAAAAGACACTGTTGCTCATATCCATTTTTTGCCCCCTGCAAAAATAAAACATGTAACATTATATACTGGAGATTTGACCAACTTTGAGTGAGGAAAAGGTTTTTACGAGCCCTTTTATTCATGGATAGTATTTCTTTACATCGAATTTACAGGATTTATGAATTCACGCCCATCCATTTCTGCTAAGATTAAAGCACCTCCAGGAAGTACTTTCTTCACAATGTATGGCCCACTGTAATTTGGAGTGAACTTGCCACGAGGATCAAGGATAATTGGTAGCATCTTGCGTAGCACCAAATCATGAACCTTGAAACGCCTTGGGCGAACCTTCCGATTAAAGGACTTGGCCACCCGTTGTTGATAACATTGACCATGACATATGGCCTTCAACAGCTTTTCATCAATCAAACTGAGTTGGTCATACCTCTGTTGTGCCCATTCAGCTTCCGTCAGCTTAGACTGAGACAAAACTCTTAGAGAAGGGATTTCTACTTCAATTGGCGGGACTCGCTTCCATGCCATACACCGAGAAAAGGAGTTGCCCCAAAGAGAAGTACGAACCGAAGTCCTATATGCCATTAAAGCATAAGGAAGCCGCTCATGCCGATTACGATAATTATCACCGTCTTTGCCGAATTTTCTTGATGTTCTTATTTGCTGCTTCAACCGCACCATTCATCTGAGGGCGATAGGGCGATGAATTCAAATGACGGATTTTGAACTCCTTGAACAAATCATTGACAAGTTTGTTGTTTAGGTTTGTCCCATTATCTGTGATGATGGCTTCAGGCACGCCATAACGGGCAATAATATCCCGTCGCACAAACTTCACGACATTCTTTGCGGTGACAACTGCATAGGATGCTGCTTCTATCCATTTTGTGAAATAATCGATAGCGACAAGGATGAAACGATGACCATTCGAGGCTTTCGGATTAATTAGGCCGATTACATCGATGCCCCACATCGAAAAAGGCCATGATTCTGACAGTTGATGCAACTCATTTGGAGGAACATTTATCTTGTCTCCATAAATTTGACAACGGTGACAATTCCGGACATGTTGAATGCAATCGCTTTCCAAGGTCGCCTGAAGTAACCTAGTCTCATAATCTTCTTTGCTAACATGTGGCCGCTCATGTGAGGACCACACACTCCCTCATGTATTTCTTCCATCAACCGAGTGGCTTCCTTAGCATTGACACATCTAAGTAGGACGGAGTCGAAGGACCGTTTGTATAATGTATCCCCACTAATAAAGAACTTGGAGGCAAGTTTCATGAGATGCTTTCGGTCAGCTGGATTGCTACCTTCTGGGAACTCTCGCTTTTGAATATAGGTCATGATGTCATGGTACCATGGTTTTCCATCCGGTTCTTCTGTCACTACCATGCAATAAATTGGCTTCGGCAAAACCTCTATTTTCAAAGGTTCAACCTCTAATCCATCAGTGACTTGCAACATAGAAGACAATGTCGCAAGTGCGTCTGCAAATTGATTATGAGACCTTGGCAAGTACTCGAACGAAACTTCCTCGAACTTTTCCACCAGATCTTCTAAATACTTGTGGTATGGGAGCAACTTGGCTTCCTTGGTCTTCCATTCACCTACGGTCTGCATTATGATTAGTGTGGAATCTCCGAACACTTTTAACTTGTCCACGCCTATATCAATTGCAGCTGAAGCCCGAGGATGCAAGCTTCATACTCGGCCACATTGTTAGTGCATGGAAATATCAATTTTGCAGCCACCGGGTGGTGTTGTCCATCCTGGGATATCGTAATCGCTCCAGCACGCAACTGCATAAGTTTACACTCCATCAAAGAACATCTTCCACAAGTCTTCATTTACATTCAAGACACGGTCATCGGGAGACTATCATTGTCATTAGAGGTTCCCGAATTCTCGGCCAATAGGTCAGCGATCACTCGTCCCTTAACCGACTTTTGTGGCATGAATTGCACATCAAATTCGGAAATTAAAATTTGCCATTTGGCCAACTTACCCACCAAAGCGGGTCGATCAAGTAAGTACTTAATGGGGTCGTTCTCGCCACGAGGAAAGTCTGGTGATGTAATGTATATTGTCGCAATCTATGCAATACCCACACCAAAGCCGCACAAGTCTTTTCAACACCGGGATACTTCGGCTCCGATACAGTGAATTTCTTGCTCAAGTAGTAAATGGCTCGTTCTTTTCTCACAACGGGACTTTCTTGAGCCAACATCGCACCTAGTGACTCACTATGAATGGTGAGGTAGAGAATTAAAGGATGCCCCTGATGGTGGGACAAGCATTGGTGGATTCATCAAGTAAGACTTCAATTTGTTGAACGCTTCCAGACATTCATCGTCCCAGTTGACTCGTGCATTCTTCTTTAGGAGCTTGAAGAATGGCTTGGCGGTTTCAGAAAGTTGGGAAATGAATCGAGCAATGTAATTCAACCTTCCCAAAAGGCTCCGGACTTCTTTCACCGTTGACGGGGTCGCAGCTCACAAATAGCCTTAGCTTTAGCCGGGTCGATTTCAATCCCTTTATCTGCTCACAATGAATCCGAGTAATTTACCGGATGTTGCTCCGAATACGCACTTAGCGGATTCGCCGAAGCTTGAACTCACGGAGTCGATCAAACAGCTTCTTTAAGGTCTCAACGTGGCTTTTTCCAGGTCGAGTCTTTGCAATCATATCATCAACATAGACCTCAATCTCTTGATGCATCATGTCATGAAACAATGCTATCATGGCTCGCCGGTAAGTTGCCCCGGCATTTTTAGTCCGAAGGGCATAACCTTATAATGAAAGGTTCCCCATGGGGTGATAAAGGCGTCTTTTCCTTGTCTTCCTCCTTCATCCTTATTTGATTGTATCCGAAAAACCATCCATAAATGAGAATAGTTCAAAACCAGCGGTACTATCCACAAGGACGTCTATGTGTGGTAACGGAAAATCATCTTTCGGACTAGCTTTATTCAGATCCCGATAATCAACACAAACTCGAACCCGACCGTCCTTCTTCATTACCGGAACAATGTTGGCCACCCATTCGGGTACCGTGAGACTTCAATGAATCCCACTTTCAATAGCTTCATCACTTCCTCCTCTATCTTCTTTGAGAGCTCAGGCTTAGTTCTCCGCAACCTTTGCTTCTTAGGTGGCACCTCCGGATTAGTAGGTAGGCAATGCTCCACAATTGACGGGTCTAAACCAGGCATATCAGCATAGGTCCATGCAAAGATATCCCGATATTCCTTCGATGCCGAATTAGGTGCTTGGCCTCATCTCTCGGGGAGACTTGCCCCAATTTTCACCTCTCTCGCTTCTTCGGTGTCACCTAAATTAATAGTGACAATGCCGCTCGGATGTGAGAGCCTTGGCTTTTTCGTGCTTTGCTCCCAAATACGTTGCACCTCAATGGAATCTTTGATCGAGTCTTCGGGATCATCATTATTGGCACATATCGCGTTGGATTGGACCATTTCCACACCTTTGCATGCTATACGATCATCCCTGAAACAGAATGTAGATGGATTAGAAAAACAAACAGGGTAACCTAGATTTTTTCTTTTTATGAAATTCTTTGGCAAAAACCCCTTTTATTTTAAAATTTTTGACACGAGGAAACATGATGAAGCCCGTGCCTCGGAATTCTCCTTGGATTTTCTTTTCTTTTATCGGCTGGATATCATCACCGGGCTAGTTTGGTGTACTTCAACATGCCCTCAAAACATGAAAATTTTATTGGATGAAAAAGCAAATTACATTATTGTAATGATAAAACTCCTAGGAATGAAAAATGCAAATACGGAAAGCAATAAAAACTCCTGCGTAGAGGAGTGTGCAAATAATTAAAATTCTCCTACTCTCGAACTTCGTTGATGGCAAACACGAAATTCTCCTTGAATAATTCGGCCATTCCTCCGAGTGCGTCGTCTTTTCCAAAGGGATCGAATGGTGTCTGCAACTGGCTTGTCTGCCTTTCTCCACCCGACAGGAATAACATCAATGTCAACACCTGGAGGCTTGGGTTTTTGAACATAGGTATCGATCGCCCCTTCTTCCTCATGCATCATTTTCGCAGCCCGTGGAATGTGGACCTAATATGGGGTATAATGAAGCTAGTTCGTCCCTGTCCTCTTCCTCTTCCTCTACAAGATCGTCCACCTCTACCACGATAGCCCAATCCAAAGTATATGAATTCCGCCCCTCAATTGGTTGGCGAGTGCCTTGACCATGTCGGCCTAAACCATTACCCGGAACAAAACCGCTCCCGACCATGGTCTTGCCTACTATGATCGCCGACTTTGATAACTTCGGAGTGGGTATGGTAGTGCCTTGAGAGACATGAATGGTCGAAACCAACTCAAATGCTTGAAAACCGGATTCTTCTTTACAATCTGGTTCAATGTAAGGGATAGCCGTCTCATGATAAATCTTGAACTCATCCTCTCCTCGAACCGTAATAAGCTTCCTTCCGTCACAAACTTCACTTTCTCGGTGAAGACTTGAAGAAACCGCCCGCCGCATGAAGCCATGGACGGCCTAACAAGAAGTTGAAGGCTGTAGGTATGTCCAGGACTTGAAAAACTGCATGGAATAACACTGGCCCTATCTGCAAGTCTAAATCAATTTCTCCAACTGCCTCTTTTTTGGTTCCATCAAATGCTCGAACAGAAGTTTTAGCCGTGCGAATTTTCCCCAAATCATACCCAAGACGTTTTAGAGTTGCAAGAGGGCATATGTTTAAAGCCGATCCATTATCTATGAGCACACGGGACACCAAGGTATTTCGACACTTGGCTGAGATATAAAGGGCTTTGCCGTGTCCTCTTCCTTCGTCTGGGATTTCATCATCTGAGAAGGTAATCTGGTCGTTTAACAAAATGGCCCCCACGAATTCCCCTAACTTCTCAGGTTCAATGGACTCTGGGATATGTACTTCGTTAAGGACTTTCATCAAGGCCTTTTGATGTTTCTCCGATGTCAAAAGCAACTCTAATATGGAGACTTGTGCTGGCATTTTACGAAGTTGGTCCACTACGCTATACTCACTTGCCTTAATTACGCTAAGAATTCTTTGGCCTCCTCGTCGTGGGATCGGCTTGATGGGTTGTGAGTTGGCTCGAGCGTAAGTGCGTCCCGATCGAGTGACCACATCTATCTCCGCATCATAACACCATGGTACCGCTTTATTGTTAGTGTAAGCATAGGGTTGCGTAACATCAAGAATCAATTCTTCATCATCTGGTGGTGGCAAATCATTGATGATTAATCCATCTTCATATGACGCATCTTCCAATGGTGGCATGTCAAAAACCGGGGGATCGTTAGCTCCAATGTTTAAACCAGCAAACTCATCCTCAAAATCGATGACTCCTCTTCCATATCAATAATGATTGGAGCGATAGTCGAAACGGTGTCAGCAGGATCCGTGTAGGCAATCACTCCCTTCTTGGACATTGTCTTAACTCTTTGCACCTTCTGAGACATGGTAGGCTCTTCCACGTCTGAGTAGTATCCAGCTCGAACTAAACCATTATAAACATCGTTCACATGTACTCTCGGGCTCCTCTTCCGACCAAAGATCAAAACCGAAAATGGCGTTCACGGCTTCGAGTGATCGGGGAGTGGATTATTCTCGGATGTTTGGTTGTGCATCACGGAATGAGACCACCTTGGCATCCAACAAATTTTGGATTTTGTGTCGCAGTGTATAGCAATCGTCTGGCGAATGCCCTACCTCCCCCATATGGTAGGCACATGTCTTGGAAGGATCATAGTTGGGGAAACGCTCGGGATTAGGTCGCTTAGGCTCCTTAGCGAGTAATCCTTTCTTTTGAAGGGTTGGCAAGATCTTGGACAATGGTTTAGGAAGAGGCGTAAATTGACGCTTGGAAGAGCTCTTCTTCGCCGGGCCGTAGAATGGTCGCGCTCCTCCCCGTTGAGTGTTCAAGACGGGGCGAGGGGGTTGAACATAAGCCGCATTAACTTCCGCCGCAGCTCCTTATCCTTCTTAACCGAGATTCTCCTATACGAGCCGGTTTGATCTCGATGCCCATCCATCACGTAATGCTACTTCGATTCGCTCGCCAACAGGGGATTAGGCCGATTGAACGACTCGGCGCCGATCCTAACATCCGATTTCGATACTCGGGCGGGAGCGTCTTCATGAACAAATCCATCAACTCCTTTTCTCGTCGGCTCTGAGTAATTTGAGCAGCTATGGTCCTCCATCTTGTGACATACGCTTTGAAAGATTCCGTCCTCTTCTTCTCAGTGCGAAGTAAATCTTCTCGAGACGGGGTGACATCAATATTATACTTGTATTGCTTGAAGAAGGCATCGGTCAAATCCTCCCAAGTCTACGTAAGATTAATTTTCTTCATAATGTACCACCGTAGTGCCGGTCCCTGTCAAGCTTGCCTCGAAATTGTTGAATCATCAAGGGGATGTTATCAACATACCGGGTCATCCCGACCACATATGTCTCGCAAGTGGATCTTCGGGCAAGAGGTGCCATCATACTTTTCAAAGTCCGGCATTTTGAACTTCTTCGGCATCTTGACCTTTGCATAGTGGGACAAATCAGTTGGGCCTTGGACAAACAAGCCCTGTAGCTGCTTAAGTTTCTCCTCGATTTTTGCCATGCGTCTTTCTTGTTCCGTCTTCGGCACAGCCGAGTGTATCACTTGTACCTCCTCATCAACAACAATTTGAGGCACGTTAGTAATTTTCTCCTTGGAAGCACCATCGAGGTCGATGTCCCAACCGCGAACGTATTCTTGCCTTTATCTTTCGGATCGCCACGGGAGCATGTTGTGGCAACACCACTTCAACTTGCGGAGCTGGTGGAGCAAAGTGTTTGCTTGAAGAGAATCGATTTGCTTAGAAAGCTGCTCAAGAACATTCAGACTTGCTTCATCTCCGATTCGAGGGCAGCGATGCGAGTTTGTTCAAGAACACGTGTTTGCTCGGTGTTATCAGCCATTGTTGCTCGGAACGAGTGCGGATTGGTGATCTTAGGTGAGCCGTGTTGTCACCTGACAATGTAAAATAATACAGTAAGTATCATAACAAATGAGATTGGTCCATGACAACGGTCAATCGCTTACTTTATTAAGTGAAATCAAATTCCAAAGACATCAACTTAAAATGCTAACATAACTCCCTAGGAAATTAAATTCCTAAAACATCAATCTAAGAAATTGAAATAACATCATAAAGCCAGAATTAAACTCCTAAATCTAGCGACTCTTTTCTATATACAATTGGGAAATCACAAATTTCGAAGCTTCTTGTTCGTCGAACCAACTCGTAAATACGAGCTTCTTTCCTTTCCACCGTTTCTTCAAGATTTTCAATTTGTGCTTTACGAGTGGGCTTCAAGGTCACTTCAGGTATCACGGGAAGTAGAGCTTGAGGGATCTCATGATGGTGGATATAATAATCCGAGGCATGAAAAATCCTCTCATTTCCTTTCAATCTTCTAGGCACCACTATCTTTTCCGGATGGCATTCCTTCCATGCATTTTCAAGATGCTCGATCTCATCGAGGTATTTGTGATCCTTGTGCACGAAGCGGGCTGAAACAGATCCATTCGGAGAGGAGGTGGGATATCTTGGAGCACTCGATGCGGCGGGCCACTCTATAAGGATAGTAAGATGTTGCACCAAGTAATTCCCATCGGTGGAATTGGATTATCTGTCTTGTGAGAGAAGCGAGCCACGCTAACATGGAACCATTTAGCATACCATAGGAAGCCCTTGAGATCTGGATTTTTAAGAAAAGTCACCCAATCGGAAAATGATTTTCCGGTATACTTTTTCTCTAAGATTGAAAATCGCTTTATTGGGTAACTAGAATCATCAATTTCACCTCGACGCATGAAATGACCAAACTCCTTCATGTGAGAAAGAAACCAAATTTGTAAAAGTTCAGGAGAGGCATTCATGATTTTTTCTCCATTTTGTTTAAAACGGTTGAGGGATAAAAATGTTTCAGCTAAGATCATGTTTATAAAATTCATGCCAAAGCACATGCTTGTCTCGACCACCCATGCAATCGAAGGATCAATAGCATTTTTTCGATGAGGAAATATTATAAGTCCAAAGAATGCTAAGATGAATATCCTACCCTTTTGGCGCATTGAAGACTGATTTAAAAATGATTAGCCAAAAAGGAGAAAGGGCATGCATTACAATTAGCTTTCAAAACTTTCTTAACCTCATCAGTTTTAATTCTTAAAAATTGAGATAAAATTGATGTGGGTTCCATACCAAGAGGTGGCCTAACAAGTTCGGTCTCAAGGGGCATTCCTAGGATGACGCTATACTCTTCCAAAGTGTTGGAGTTAGCTCGTTCTTCTTACCGAAAATAAATGTAGCCGTCTCGGGACACCAAAAGTGCGATATAGCTTGCAAAACACCACTATGGACTCCGATATCCAAAAGGGGGATGAGCCGTCCCAATATCGACTCCACATAATCTTGACCTTCTTTGCTTAAATTGTTCCACCACCCTCTGAGCTCAATTTTAGGAGTTGGAATGAATTGAACATCTGATCTCCCCATTGCATATAAAATAAGACTGACGACGAAACCTATTGTCATGGACCAACGAAATTGCAATAAATAAATTGCGAATAATTTAAAACAACTTACTTTCACTGGAAATAGATGACAATCACATAGACACACGCATGAAAAGTGAGGCTCGATTTCTGTCTAGACGGCTTAACAAAGTGGAGCTAAGAGGATGATCTGACCGTTGCAGTCTCGCATTAACGTGTCAGGTCCTCCTAACCCCGGCTCGCCGAATGGAATACCCAATAATCACGCAGTCTTGCGGATATGGATAAACACATTTGACACCATGAAGAACTTTCGGGAAGAGAAGGTCAACCTCTATATAGCAGTCTCGCTTTAGAGGAAGTATCCTTCTCAACACCATCCTAAGAATCCTATCGCAGCCCAGGTCCGGCAGCAGGTTGTGTGTGCTATAGTGTAATGCTAAAAACAATAAAACATGCACGACAGTTTAATTGCAAACAACACTTCTATAGTTTAAATTCAACCATTCGTCCCTAACTCCAACCTGCAAAACAAGGGTTAGCAAAGACTACTCCCTTATACCTCCCATCTGCAAAAACATTTAACACTTTATGTTAGGAGCGTACCTTGTTTCCATGCTGCCAAACAAAATATTTTTTTAAAAATAAAACAGGCCTATGTCCACTATGAGTTTTAACTCTTTCCCCAGCGGAGTCGCCAAGCTGTCGCGACCCTCCCGAATTTTTTTAGGGTGAATTATTCGAAGAAGGCTAATGGATTACTAAGTCCGAAGACTTGGCACGGACCCTCCCAAGTCCTACCAATCGCGACTTGATGTTAAGAAATTAATCTTTTTAAACATGCAATTCAATTTGGAGCCGCCACTAACCAATTATGGTCGGTTAGAAACCCAAATAAAGTATGGGAGAATACTTTATTTTTTACGAACCAGAGATTCAATAAATCCGGGGACATGATTACGCTAGATTAGTCTAACGCCCTTTCGGTACCTTTTATTTTAATTTTAAAAAAAATATTTAGCAGGCAATGTTAATTAATTTTAACCTAAACTACTAACATGCAAATGGTGGTCATGCGGGTGCACAATCAATAAAATAACATTCAATGAAAAATGCTTATAAAAATGCATGCCCTAAACATGATTTCTAAATGACAAGACACCTAATTTTTCTTCTTCTTTTTTGTTAAAAGAAATGTTAATTATATGCAATCCTAATCTAACTTAATATGCATGAATTTTACTTTAATGATATGTGAGATGCAATTCATGTGGCATAACTTAAACTATCACTATATGTATGCAATTTAATTTATATAATCTTAAATATGCATGGGATGAATGACAATAATAATTCTATATGCATGTTCTTTTTGTGATTTTTTAATAATTTTTTTTTATTACACATATGCAACGTATATTAAACAATGACGATATGAAATTGGATTAATTATGAACTAACCTATTAATTAACCGAGTAAAAGACTTTTGTGTTTTCTTTTTTATTTGAAATGACCTAGTAATTTTTATTAAAAAGAAATTAACGTAATGATACAATATTAACTTTTTGGCATTTTATATATATATATATATATATATATATATTTTTTTTTTTTTTTAAAAAAACTACATAATGAGAATGTTAAGACATTAACTTATGACCCACTAATTAAAACGCAATATGTAATGTGCACATTATGAAATCTATATAATCTAAATAACATTTTTTTTGTTTTGGTTTTATTAAAGGAAAATCATCCTAATTCTACATGAATCTTAGAAAAAACATAGAATGCGAAGTTTTAAATATGAAATGCATATGGACCTAAATATCTAAATGCATGTTATGTGATAATCAAATAATAATAACACGCTAAAATAAAAATCCATCCATGTAAATCAATGACATTTGAATATGAATCAATGATGCAAAGTAATTCATGAATTTCGCCATAAAAAGTCGAAATAATCAAAAATCTAACCCGACGTCTCGCAGTCAAAATTTTTGATTATCATAACTTAATATGATAAATTTCCTAATGATAAAAATAAATCAAAGCAAATCAATGTTAGAATAAAAAAAAAAGTTAGAGTATAAACAAAACATGAAATCAAATATCTAAAAAAATCACCTAATCTAGCTCACGGTCGGCTTGAGGAATGGCGAGGAGTAGCTGGTGGTTCGATGATGGGTCGCCGTTCGGAATAAGGGCTGTCCGTCGAGCTCCGGCGAGGTTCGGGAGTGACCAAACCCGCAGCAAAAAACAGGAGGAGGCAGCAAATGGCTCTGTTTAGGCGTGGAGCCGGCGTCGGTTGCCGCAGAGGTGAGCCGCCGAGATGGAGGTCCAAGCGGCGTGCGCGGGGTCGCGGGTTGCCGAGGCGAAGCGGCGTCGGTTGCTGCAGGTGAGCCGCCGAGATGGAGGTCCAAGCGGCGTGCGGCGGGGTTGCGGGTTGCCGAGGCGAAGCGGCGTCGGCCGAGTGCGGTGAGGCGCGGCAGTGCCACGGTGGTTGTGAGCGGCAGTCGCGGGCCGGCCGGGCGGCGAGCGATGCGGGTCGGCGGGACGTCGGGCGGCACGGCGGTCGCGGTTGGATTCGGGCAATGGCGAGCGACGCGGGTCGGCGGACGTCGAGCGGCGCGGCGGTCGCGGTTGGCTTCGGCAACGGCAAGCGACGTGGGTCGGCGGGACGTCGGGCGGTGTGGCGGTCGCGGTTGGCTTCGGGCAATGGGCGGAGGTCCGGCGGCTTCGGGCAAATGGGCGAGGTGGGCGACGGTCGAGCGGATGCGTACAGGGGAAGCTCCGGAGAAGATGAACAGTAAACTTTTTTCTCCCTTTTTTGTACTTTTTCTCTCTCTCCTGTCACTCTCACGTCTTCTTCCTCTGCTCTCTTTTCCCTCTGACCTCTTTTCCCTCTGCAGCAAGTCAGCAAAAGGAAAAGAATACAGCCCCCTTTTTGACTTCCTATTCCCAAATAAACGAACCCTGTCTCTCCTCTCTTTTCACTTTTTTTTTTTTCACTTTTTCTCTTCTTCTTCCGTTTTTCCCCTTTTTGTTTTTTACGAAGAGAAGCCCCCTGAAAGGTAAAGAGGAACCCCTATTTATAAAGCGGAAATTCGAGTTTGTTTCGCCGGTGGAGATTTTAGCTCAACCTCTCGCCGGTGGAGATTCTCGCTCAACCTCTCAACAAAGAAACGGCTCCAAAATCCTGCCGTTGACTTATTTTGAATTCAAAAAAATTTTCAAAATTTTTCTCTAACCTATTTTCCCTCTACAACCAAATGCTATATTATTACTTTCTAAAATATAAATTGAATTTTAAAATAGGTGTCAACACTAAGGAATTTATGAAATTTGTGGAAGATCGTTCTCAAACTGCTGATAAGTCACTTGCTGGTACATTGATGAGCACACTGACCACCATGAAATATGATGGTTCGCGTACCATGCATGAGCATATACTTGAGATGACAAATTTAGCAGCAAAGTTAAGGACTTTGGGAATGAATGTGGATGAGTACTTTTTAGTACAATTTATACTTAATTCCTTGCCTCATGAGCAATATGGGCCATTTCAAATGAATTACAACACTATAAAGGATAAGTGGAATGTAAACGAATTGGCCAGTATGCTAGTTCAAGAGGAAACAATGATAAAGAATCAAAAGGCTCATTCTGTTTATCTCTCAAGTCATCAAGGAGTTCGAAAGAATTTTAAGAGGAAAGGTGGAGGGAGCAAGAAGAAAGGACTACACATCCTGAATGACTCTTCAAAGGCTTCTCAAATCCACAAGAAGGAACACAATCTTATTGTCACGCCCTGAACCCCGAGCGCGTGCCCATCCCTCTCTGGTCGATAAAAATTTGCGACTTCCCAGGATGAGTCGCCGACCCTTTCCATTTTATTGCACATGCGGAAACGAAAAGAAATCCCCTGACAGTAATCATCTCGGGATAGAAAAGCAGGATACGAATTTATAAACAAACATGCTTTTATAATCACACTGAGTCATGTATAAGACTCTATGGTCAAAAGACTACAAAAGACGCGCCCAAAAAGAAGCGGTCCTAATTGACCTACGCTTCCAATCACCTCCTCTCGCTCCGTGATCCTTCACTCGATGACCCTGAAAATGGTGTCCCATAACAGGGTGAGATATCATCTCAGCAAGTCTAAACTCTAAGCCCCAATTAAGAGGGAAATACGCCCAGAAGCGTCCTAAGCACGCAATCACACAATTAATGAGACTTACCTCGTCTCAGCTCCACCCTGTAGGTCGACAATTTATATCCTGCACAACATAAAAGCATGAGCAACAATAAGCTCCAATAACTGAAACGCCACACTCAATTAATCATGCGTTCCTAGTTTTCATCTCGGCATATAGCACGGCCTACTCTCAGTTCGGCGGTCTTCTGGCATTGCCAGGCTTCGTCTCACCCTATTGAGCACGGCACGTCTCTTTATCGACGGCTTTCCCGAAGGAGCATAGGGTCCCGTAATCAATCATGCGACCGGCTTCCCGTTGTCCAGTGGGGGTATCCCCCATGGGATAACATCCACTCAATGTAACCCGGGACGATTTCTCATAACCATCACACGATCACTCAAATATGGCCTGGCACCGTGCATTGCACTCAAATGCTTCAATTAAAATGGTGAGCCCCCTTTTCTTTGTATTAGAAATTCACATGAAATTACTCGTGTGTGGACACTGGCCAACTCGATCCGGAAAAAATTGATATTCATCCTTTTTCAAAATCCCACTATTTCATATAGTACTAAAAACATTTTCGATGTCAAAACCCGACACTGGGGATTTTCGAATAAATATTGGAAATTCACAATTTTTGGAATTAAATACCAAAAATCAAATTAGCACTCAATTTGATAATTTAACACTCAATCGCGAAATTAACCACACCATTGCAATCGATACGAAATTCCGGCCACTGGCTATCTCGGCCTAATTTCCGGAAAATTAATTAATAATTAAATAATTACTGAAATTAATTAGATAAATCAATTTAAATTCTACAAACAATAACCTAGGCCAAAATCATTAAATTAATAACCAATACGGACTTTTAGAAATTCCCGAACCCTTCTAGATAAATAGTACAATTTATTTAAGCCTTAGCTAAACCATGCTAACCACCTAACATGCTCAATTAAATAATTCAATTTCTAATTTAATCTAACTAACCACCTAATTCCTAATAAAATAAATCTAACACCCCTTAAACGTTATTAACCTACTAAGCGAGCGAGTTTAGAGTATAAACTCACCTAAGTTAATCATGGAAACCGGTTCACCGCAACAACGACGCGACGGCGGCCGAAACCTTAATTTTCGGTGGCGTCGACAAACTCTCTGACCGGGCCTAACGGGCTCAACACAACTCAGCAAGGCTGAGTTTCAGTCTTGGGCTTCTGCAGGGCTGCTGGTCGCGGGCTTGGGCTTTCTTTGCGGGCCCAAAATGGCTGAACTTCAAATGGGTTAAAAATCAACTGAACTTGGGCCTGATCTTGGGCTTCAAAATCTGCTGGAGATTGGCTTAAAATAACTGGGCTGAAGATGACATTCACATGGGCTGAATTGCTGGCTCGAGGACTGGAATTGTTGGGCTGCTTGGTGGGCTTACGGCTTCGGACGATGATGTTGCTTCGCTGATGAGGTGTTGCGAACGAAGGAGAAGATCGTGGCTTTGCTGGCTGCTTCAGTTGGCGAAATGGAGATGCTGAGTCGGTGGTAGAAGACAAACGACCATGGAGCGGCAGGGTTTTGTTGTTGGCTTCGCGAGGACAAGACGAAGACGTTGTGAAGATGGGTCTCCGGTTGGAGACTTTGACCTCGTGCCGTCCAAGTAAGGACACGAAGAAGGTGGGGGCAGGCGCGCAGCTTGCGGAGTCAACCAGGTGGCGTCGCTTGAAAATAAACAGAGAAGCAGCTTCGGCCACTTGCTGGAACGTGGAGCTTGACCGAAGAAAATGAAGAAGACGAACGTATGGCGCGGGCGTGGGCTACAAGCGGTCAACTACTGGGCTTCGTGGGCTTGAAGGTTGACCAAGAGCTGCTGGTTGAGGGACAAGTGGCGAGGATGAGGGGAATTCGGTGAATGGGCAGGCGTTTTCGGTGGGGGTGTCGTTGCAGAGGAGAAGACCGAAATGCAGAAGCTGAACAATGAAAATGAAAGTGAAGTAGCACACGGACGAGAAGAGATTGACGCTGTGGTGAGTGTGCGGCTGTGAGCGTCCGAAGGAGGGGGATGAATCGTGAGGTAGAAGCCAGCCAAAAAGGGAAGATTAGTCAACAACCTTAGCCACTCCATTAATTGGATGTTCCCTATTACTTTCCAATCAATTATCCACCAAAATAACCCAATTTAAGTGCAAAATTCCATCCCCAATTATTAATCCGAATTTCACTAATTTTTGGATATAAATTTCTTCACTCAATTTCCCAAATCGAGGTCCAATCTCAATGAAGAAAAATCCCGAACGACTTTCTATAAATCCCCGACACTCACGGGCTTGGATTGAAAGTCAAACTCGATTAAATTCAGTCAAATGAATTTCGTTAATTTTCCGCAACGTCCAAATCGATTTTCCGCAAAAATCCCTAACCTCCGAAAATTTCTGAGAGTGAGTCGACGTTCCTAAAATAGCTTGACACCTCGAACTTTCAATTTCTCGAAATCGGGTTCAAATTCACGGTTATCTTCAATCCGGTGTGCTTTTTAGCGTGACCTGTCTACCGGTAGCTTTTTAGGAATTTTTGGTGCAATTGACCCGTGATCGATTTATCTCGAGTCACAAAGTACATCTTCGACACATTGACAACTCTCGATTGTCGTGAAAATCTCGAGGTTTCAATTACGGGCACCGGTACCAAAACGACGTAAAATCAATTTAGCGCCGATCGATAAGAATTTTTTCAATCAAGTGGAATCACCCACAATTTGATCACATATCTCGCCGAATCGACCTATCTCGATTTCTAATCGATCTCTCGACGGTGCCGTAATGACCCTTGCGGATCAACACGGTCGAGCAATCGTTTCTTGGTCGAATTCTCAAGTCCAATTGCATTTAGATTCCTTAATTGTTTTCCCAGATAGACCAGTTATCTCGTGAGTGGCCAACTCAGAGAATAGCACTATAGACACGTCGACGAAAAGCCCGATTTATTTAATCGAAAACAATTCTGAAAATTCAGGCTGTCACACTTATTAAGTGTCATTTTTGCAACAAAATTGGACACTTGAAGAAAGATTGTTTGAAATGTAAGGCTTGGTTCGAAAAGAAATGTAAGTCTTGTGCTTTGGTATGTTTTGAATCAAACTTTACTGAAGTTCCTTATAATACTTGGTGGATTGATTCTGGTGCCACCACTCATGTGTCAAATACGATGCAGGGATTTCTTACGATCCAAACTATAAAGCCAAATGAAAGTTATGTGATTACGGGGAACAGAGACAAAGCTCCAGTTGAAGGCATTGGCACTTATCGTTTGATCTTAGATACTGGGCATTATTTGGATTTGTTTCGAACCCTTTATGTACCTACATTTTCTCGCAATTTAGTTTCTTTGCCAAGACTTGATGTGGCGGGATTTTATTGTAAGTTTGGATCTGAATCTTTTAGTCTGTTTAAGAGTGATACTCTTATTGGAACTGGAACTTTATGTGATGGTCTTTACAAATTTAGACTTAATAATACTTTTGTTGAGACATTAATGACATTGCATCATAATGTTGGCACTAAACGAAGTTTGGTGGATGAAAATTCTGCTTACTTGTGGCATAAACGTTTGGGTCATATATCCAAAGAAAGAATGCAAAGATTAGTGAAGAATGAAATTCTTCCAAATTTGGATTTTACTGACCTTGGAGTGTGTATTGATTGTATTAAAGGTAAACAAACAAAGCACACTAAGAAAGGTGCCACAAGAAGCACAGAGCTTTTTGAGATTATACATACTGACATATATGGTCCTTTTGATGTTCCATCTTTTGGTAAGGAAAGCTATTTCATAACCTTTATTGATGATTTTTCACGTTATGGTTACATTTATCTATTGCATGATAAGTCTCAATCAGTGAATGCACTTGAAGTGTATATTAAAGAGGTTGAGAGGCAATTAGATAGAAAAGTGAAAATAGTAAGATCGATAGAGGTGGTAAATATTATGGAAAGTATGATGAATCGGGACAATGTCCAGTCCATTTGCTAAATTCCTTGAAAGACATGGCATTTGTGCTCAATACACAATGCCGGGTACACCACAACAAAATGGTGTAGCGAAAGGCGTAACCGTACTTTAATGGAAATGGTTAGGAGTATGATGAGTCATTCATCTTTACCCTTGTCTTTGTGGATGTATGCTTTAAAGACTTCTATGTACTTATTAAACAGGGGTTCCTAGTAAGGCGCCCAAAACTCCCTTTGAACTGTGGACGGAAGGAAACCTAGTTTACGACACCCGCATGTTTAGGGTTGTCAAGCGTAAGTAAGAATTTATAATCCACATGAAAGGAAATTGGATTCAAGAACGACCAAAGTGGTTATTTCATTGGTTATGCGAGAAATCCAAAGGGTATAAATTTTATTGTCCTAATCATAGTACAAGAATTGTTGAATCTGGAAATGCTAGGTTCATTGAGAATGATGACATCAATGGGAGTGAAGGAATGCGTGATGCTTGCATTCAAGAAGTAAGGGTAGAAGTTCCTATACTCAAAGCTTCTAAAGTTGTCAATAATGAACCTCCAATGGCCGAGTCACAAGAAATAGCATTAAGGAGATCTCAAAGAGAAAAGAGGTCGGCTATTTCTGATGATTATATGGTTTATCTACAAGAGTCAGAAATTGACTTAGGAATTGGAAATGATCCATTCATTTTCCCAAGCCATGGAATGTGAAGATTTTAATAAATGGTTTAATGCTATGGAAGAAGAGTTAAAATCCATGCATCAAAATCAAGTTTGGGATATCGTTGAATTGCCTAAAGGATGTAAGAAGGTCGGGTGTAAATGGGTCTTTAAGACCAAGCGCGACTCAAAAGGCAATATTGAACGACATAAAGCCAGACTTGTTGCAAAGGGTTTTACTCAGAAAGAAGGCATTGACTATAAAGAGACATTTTCACCAGTCTCTAAGAAGGATTCACTTAGAATCATTATGGCTTTGGTGGCTTATTATGACTTGGAGTTACACCAAATGGATGTAAAAACCGCTTTTCTTAATGGGAATTTAGAGGAAGAGGTTTATATGGACCAACCCGAAGGCTTTTCAACTAAAGGAAAGGAACACATGGTATGTAAATTAAAGAAGTCAATATATGGACTTAAGCAAGCTTCCCGACAATGGTATCTTAAGTTTAACGATACCATAACTTCATTTGATTTAAGGAAAACACCGTTGATCGGTGTATATATATGAAGATTAGTGGGAGCAAGTTTATTTTTCTAGTTCGTATGTTGATGATATTTTGCTTGCGCTAATGATCTTGGTTTGTTACCCGAAACCAAGAAATTTCTCTCTGAAAATTTTGAAATGAAGGATATGGGAGAGGCAACATATGTGATAGGAATAGAAATATTCCGTGATAGATCACAAGGATTATTAGGATTGTCTCAGAAAGCCTATATTGATAAAATTTTAGAGAGATTTAATATGAGTAAATGTTCAGCAGGAATAGTTCCAATTCAGAAAGGTGATAAATTTAGCCTTATGCAATATCCGAAAAGTGAATTGGAACGAGAACAAATGAAAAATATTCCTTATGCATCTGTTGTGGGGAGCTTAATGTATGCACAAACTTGCACTGCACCCGGACATCGCTTTCTTTGTCGGAATGTCAAGTATCAAAGTAATCCCGGAATGGATCATTGGAAAGCTGCAAAGAAGGTTCTTAGATACCCGCAAGGAACGAAGAATCATATGCTCACTTATAAAAGATCCGATCATCTTGAGGTGATTGGATATTCGATTCGACTTAGCTGGATGTGCCGATACAAGAAAATCAACATTTGGTTACTTGTTTCTTCCGGGCCGGAGGGGCAATTTCATGGAAGAGTGCGAAGCGATCGCTTATTGCTGCATCCACTATGGAAGCTGAATTTGTGGCATGCTTTGAGGCCACAATTCATGAATTATGGCTGCGGAATTTTATTTCGGGGCTTGTGATCGTCGACGTATTGCCAAGCCGCTGAAAATCTATTGTGATAACTCTGCAGCAGCTTTTCTTCTCTAAGAACGACAAGTATTCTAAGGGTGCTAAGCATATGGAGATCAAATACTTGTCTGTCAAAGAAGAAGTTCGAAACAAAGAGTGTCAATTGAGCACATTAGCACCAATCTTATGATAGCGAGATCCCTTAACAAAAGGATCGCCGCCCAAAACATTTAATGAGCATGTTGAAAGGATGGGCATTATTGGACGTCATTAATGTTTGTATTATGATTGTATTAAGTTTATGTATTTGACACTTTGAGCTCACTTACATGTTTCGATATTTCCTGTTTTCTATTTAGTATACATTATGGAAATAGATGAATGTTAAACAGGATAGTTTCTAAAGAGACATTATGGTTGGACTATTATTGTACTTCTCATTTTTTGGATCATGTTAAGTAAAGTGCTATAGTTGTAGTACATAGAAGGGACTATGTCGATTGATGACATACAACCGCTCTGACTCACATTAGTTTTCTTTACTTAATTGTGATTTATTATGTGATTGCCAATTTAATGAAATTTTATAGCATAATCTTATTGTGCACATTATAGTCTTCATTAAACCATGAAAGGAGAATCATATGGGCCAAGTGGGAGAATGTAAGAATTATTGTGGCCCATATTATGTGATTTATTATATGGTTTAATATTTATTGAAATGCTATAAATAATTATTGGTTACGAGAAGGTACGACTCTAATAAAACGAAAGGGTATATCGCTTTGATGGAAGGCACCCTTTCAACGAACGTATATATAGAGTCCGGTCCTCTCTCCACCCACATACGAACAACAACAGAAAGAAGTTTTGTATTCTCTCCTCCATCAATTGAATACATTAAGGTTTAGTGGGTTAAGGGAGAGAAATCGGATTTCTTCTTTTGGATCAAGTTCAAGCGTAGCGCAATGGATAAAGGTATGTCTTCATCTATTTGTGAGAATCATGAAGATCAAAGATCCTTGATTTGTTATGAATTTCCGCATTAAGAATTTGTATGAATCAAAATAACAGGCCAGTCCCATCCTACACATTAGACGCAGTTTCAGAATCATAAAAACTGCCCAAGCCAACCGAATCATCGGTCAAAAAAGCCACGAAAACATGAAGCGATAAACAAGGCAAATACATGTGAATGTGGGTGTAGCAAAGTACCAAGAAGTCCTTGTTGGGGATTGCATCAAAGAGGGAAGGCTTGATCCATCCTTCCGTGACAAGCCAGCCTCCCAGATTCACCGCTCTTATTTTGGGGTTGCGAGTCTCCATCTCTCGATCGGAATGGTTGCCGATTGATTGGACCCCCTTGCTGATGACTTCCACGCCTTCTGCTTGCTACTTCCCCATCGAAAATCAAGATAAAACAAAGCAGCCATTAGTTATGCAACCTCTTGTCCCGAAAGGAACACATGAAATTTGCACTAAACATCACTAAAACATATCCAATGGTACTCGCACAAGAAATGTTCATATAATAAAATCTCGAAATGGTTAAGATGCAATGCGTGCTTGCGTGATTACGGCGGACAACAGTTGCCTACTCAATTAGCTTAAAAGCTGAGTCGTCTGCGTGAAGATTGACTTTTGCCACAAGGCGTTTGTATATTTATCCTTCGTAACCTTCACAAAGTAACAGTGCAGTCGTCTAAGCTTTTTCCATTTCTCAAGTCTCCTTGGTGCTTAAAGTCTTCTTGTCGACTCGCTTATTATAGTTTCCGTGGAAACTTCGTCCTTGAAGTTTTCTGGTTGACTCGCTTATTATGGTTTCCGTGTAAACTTCGACAGAACTTCCCCGTCCCTGGGTCGTTGAATTATGTTCTTCTCAAGATGATAACGTTGCTTAGGTCTCACGGAGAGCAAAATACATTTTATAAAAAAAAAAAAAAAATGCATTTACCTTTTTTCTTTCTTTATGTATATCTAGCTACTCTTTTATCTGTTCAATTATGTTTTCTCTTTCAAAAAGGGTTTTGTTAAAGTGTTACCGGAACGCTCATTGAGAAATTAATTAAGAAAATTTCAATTTCCAATAGATTGATTGTCATTGTGTCATGCAGAAAAGGTACCTTCAAAATTGTATTATTTCAAATAAAATTTTATTTCCAAGTTTCATGGGGGCACTTGTCAAACATTGCAATAAAGAAAATTTATCATTCCCAATATACTGTGTTTTTCATGTTATGTGTCATGAGTCCGGTAAAGATGAATATATTTCCCAAAGCATAGTTCATAAGTGCCTCTGGAGAGTTCATTAGCAAGACCCCTTCTACATAAAATATACTTAATAAGTATCTCAGGGGCACTCTATGCTTATCCTTTTATTCTATTAAAATCTAATCCTTTCGATTTAACTTATCGTTGCTTGCCTCTTTTGTCTCCTCCGTTCTCTAATTGGTTAAAAAAAAAATCTCTAATTGCTGAGCAATACTTCTATGGAACGATATATATGAGCCAAGTAAATAATGGCCTTTGGGTAATGTGAATATTATAGAGGGTCCAACACGATATGATATCTCAAAGAACTCTTTTATAATTCATAAAGGTGAAATTTCTAGGAAATGGGCAAGACATGACAAAGACAAAGGGAATCACTCATCTCCAAAAATGGAAAGGATGAGGGGTTGTATGCTTTTGAGAATCTTCGTTTTATCCCGAAATCTTGTTATTTTACATGACCAAACTTTTTGAAGCACTTGTTACCAAAAATATATTTATTAATGTTTGCCATGTGGAAAGCTAACACGCTTCGTACAAAATGGAAACATCTCGACAATTCGAGGATGTTTTTTTATATCATTAGGGTTCCCGCAAATAATTACACAATCACATCAGCCCACGACGTTTGGGTAAATTGTGGCGTTTGCAATGTTCGGATCGTGATTGTTGGGGTCACGACCCGAATCAATAGGATCATACAATGAGAATTTTGGCTGCACTTCTGCATTTTGCACTATTGTTTCTTTTTTAAAAATTCAAGAAAGTCGTCAGCAACTACGTTGACGTCATTGTACTGGTGAATCAAACTACTAAGATCCCGGCCATCTAATGGGAATTGGAGTGTAACAGTAAAAGTACACTGACCTTTTTTTTATATTTTATCTTATAATTGGCAAATTAACAGCATTTTGATCCCATAATAATAATAATAATAATAATAATAATAATAACAGCGCAACTAACCTTGAATAATTGTCATTAGGGTCCAACACCATTACTGAATATTTGATTTGAGTAGACCTATCAAATGGATGGATTAAGTCAGATTTGGATCAAATCATAGATGGTCTGAATCAAATTGACCCATTTAACCTAATTCTGATCCATTTATCATAATACAAAATTTTCAATTCATACTCGACCCAACTCATTTAACCAACTATAGGAAAACTTGTTTCTTATGATTTTTTTTTTAAATGGTATTGCTAAAACTCTTTTATACAATACAAATTTAGTGGACAATTTTTATAATTCAAAAAAAAAAAAAAAGTCGAGGCTTCCTTTTTCTAAAAATATTGTTCGGAAATCATTTTGTAGAAAATATCAATATTTTCTAATGGTCGCTTAAAATGTGAAAATAAATTGAAAAATATTTTTCACCATTTGGTATGGAAATTTTGATTTAATTTTCCTCCATGCATTCCTTTTAATATTGTTATTTTTTGTATTTTCAAAAATCAAAATTTTAATTATTTTATCTTTATCTTTTTTTTTCTTTTTTTTTCTTCTTTTCAGTGATTGCTCGCCACAAAGCAATGGCCGGTGACTAGTTACAGACGAGCTCGAGCCTCACCACAGGCCAATGAGGCTGGAGCTCACCTAAGGCCGGCAAGCTTGAATTTCACCAAATTAGCAAGGCTGGAGCCTCACCAAAAGCTGGTGAGGTCTTGCCCTTGTTCGATTAGTGAGCTCGACCTTTGCCAGCCTACAGCAAGCTCATCCCTCACCTAGTCAATCACAAGCCATTGTTGTGGCCAGCCACAATAGGAAGAAAGAAGAAGAAAGAAGAAAGAAAAAAATTATAAGGTTGAAGAGGGAGAGAGTGTGTGGGTGAGCCTAGTGGTTTGAAAATGGGTTATAAACTCAACCCATATATACCAATTTATTTTAGCCTTTAAAATTTTTAACCCATTTAAGAAAGACTATTCACAATTTAAGTAATCCATATATGACCCATTTGATAGGTTTAAATTAGCTCCCATATAACCCAAAAGTCCAAGTTGAAGAGTCTATAACTGTAACCCGTTAACATGTCAAAAGTAGGGGTGAACATATTGGACTGCTCGAATCGGGAATCGCTCGGACCAAACTGAGCTAGCCAGTTTGGTCTAGTTTGGTCCAGTTCCCAAGGATATCGATCCAATTCCTAGTTCCATAAGAATGGAACTGGTTCTTTGTTCTTGAGGGGAATCGAACCAATGGACCGGACTGACACTCTTTTCTTTATTTTTTTTTTAATTTCTTAAAAATAACAATAGACCCTAAATTGTAACAACTCTAATATTTAAAAAAATTATAATTTTTTGCTAAGTGGCTAGTTCCATTGGACCAGACCGATTAGTGTGGTTTGGTTCCTGGTTCGAGAACCATTCAGTCTGGTCTCTGATCCCAAAAAATGGGAACCAGACTAAGAACCGATCACTCCTAGTCAAAAGTTAGAAAGTCTTTTAGGTGGCAAATAACAATAGCTCAAAGCTCTGATTCCTTGAAGGAGTTAGTACGCCATCACGAGGCTGCCAAGTTCCGTTATGTATGTTAAATCTGAGCTTAACATGATCCGATTAAGTCGGCCCACAAATTAATGCCATCGCAGCAATCATTTTTAGTCGAAGTATGGCGCGATCATGACTACAAGCACCATCCAACACCGAGGCCTACGTTTTGGCCTCGCATCATTGCTTGTCCGTAATTTCTTCTTCGGACCTCCAATCAATCTTGCTTATGGCTATGAACCATTCAGAAATAGTAAAAGCTATTTATTCCACTTTAATGGGCTCCAACCGAGGTGATCATCACGAACATCGACTATATGAGCGTAAATGCGTAGGAAAATACCGAAATAATTCGAATAGGTAAACTGATTAAAGCGTTATATAGCCATTGTTGATCATCCACTGCAGACTCCACTTGGTGTTAACATTCTTGAGGGCCCAATAGGCCCATCCGAACGATGCTCTCCCGTACACCTCGAGCTGTGCCTTTGCGAATCTCTGGTAGTCTTCCTTCGTAGCTCCGCTCACTTGCCACTCAGCCACCCATTCACCTTCACCCAATTCGCAAATCAAATCATCAACAGAGTTTTGTAAGCATTTCATACCGTTCAGCTTTCAGCTATCTCGTCGTAGAAAAGTATCGACAAATGACATCACCATTGGACTTACCCACAAAGGTGAGAGGACCGTTCGCCATGGTGATGTCGTTCAACTGCGCCGTCCTGTTAGTGTAGATGAAATCGATGTTCTGTTGGACAGTCATGCTGTTGAAGATATCCTGGAACAGATTGTAGTAGTGCACATCGACCACGGTCCCGGCCAAGCCACTGGCCAGAGAGAAGAGCTCTTTGGGATCGGCAGGCCCGAGGCGGTTCGACATCACTACATAGGCCGTTTGGGAGTGCCTGCGCACCGCATCATATCCAGCCTTGTAGTACTTGGTCATGGTGTCGAGGGCTACTCCCGGAGAGAGAGGCTCGTTGATGAGCTCGACGGCATAGAGGCTCGGGCTCTTTGCGTACCTGAAAAATGGCATTTGGAACTCCAGATTTTCTGACTTCGCCCTGATATATATGAATCCATTTGATACAAAAAGCGGGTGGAAAAACTTTTACCGAGCAGTGAGGAATTCAATGACAGCGACTGTTTGCTGGATGTTAGCATCGGTGGCTCCCCATTCCTGAGATCCGTCCCTCGATGAGCTGTGTTCATACCCATTTTGTGAACCTGGTGCTGCGTGCAGATCGATTATGATGTTCACACCATATTTCCTACCAAAATTACAGAAACATTAGAGGTGGTCAGTGCTAGAATTTAGGCCCTTTTCAAACTTCTTTACATGCACATGATTATAGGACGAAGGGGCATCATTCACTGCGTTATATCAAGTCCACTGGAACATTTGGCATCAACTATCGCCCATGTAGTAAATACTTACTGTTGGGTAAAGTGAGGATGAGATAAACCCTAGATGAGTGCGGTTTATTAGCCAATCGTGAAGCAGTGGGTACCACTCTCTCCTCTAGAATGACATAGGTAATCAATTCAGAGTGAGTTAAAACCGTAGTGCCATTCTATTTTGATCAGTGGAAGGACGAGGAAACGATAACCAGCACACCTACCTTTTTCGAGCGTTGTCGTATGGGACCTACCTTCATCACGAAACATTTGGTTTGAGCCATAAATACTCGGACATCCCTAAATATATGAAACCCTCGCCTAGAGTCCTATAGGTAGTACAGAACCGAGGAAGTACCTCTATAAGGGGTAACTAGCAAATATTTAAAATACAAGCGGACCGGAGATTGGGCTTACAATAGGCTTTAAACTTCCGACCTCATGAAAGACAACGTGACTATTTTATCATTGGGCTACCACGCTCGATGGTGAGACAGAATCTTCGGTTGCCTATTCAACATCGAATGTGCTAAAGGAGAGGATAAAGGTAAAGGTGACAATAATGCGGAATCATGTTCTCTGCAAATGGAAATGGAAAGTGCGAATGCGACGTGCGAAGCTTCATAGGAAAGTGGGACGTACTGTGCCCAAGAAAAGGCATTGTCAAGTGCGGCCAAGGAGCCTCCCACGTAAGGCGGCGGAGGAGTCGGGTCGCTCGCTATCCACCAGCCCACTGGAATCCTTACCGCATTCAACCCATTTGTTGATATGAACTTGAAGTCCTCTTCCACTATGAATGTGCTCCAATGCTCCTGAAAAATCCAGAACAACTGGTTATACGGAGAGGCAATAATCAAGTTCAAGCATGTGAAGGAGATCCTTTAGTTCAACGGCGATATTTATTAAATGAGCTGAAATTTCAACCACTAGCAGTAGACAGGCAGCAGCCCTCCGTTGCTGGGTATTGAAAATTGAGCGCGGACGGTTAGTTGGACGGTGATTAGGAACGGTCAAACGCTCAAATCTTGATAGAAGTCGACAAGTTCGCTTCTCATTTATCAAAAAAAATCGTCAGTATCAAGACGAGATCGTCGCACGGGCTGGATTGTTCTGAATTAGGCACGTCGGTCCTTTGACCAAGAGAACAAAAAAAATAAAAATAAAGGGAGTCCGAAACCTAAGCATTCAACTTAGCGTTTTAAAAGTAATCAAAGGGAAAATACGAGCAGCTAAGCTAAGCCGTCGGAAAATGTCAATAAGCCAAAAGTAGAAGAGTAGAATGATGGCGCTCCTTAGTTCTTGGTTTCTTACCTTCATGACTTGTGGGGCTTTTTCCGGTCCGTAGCCGTTAGTGACCTGAAACTCACCTCGCAACCCACCGGAAAAGGTCATCACAAAAACGGATGGGTCGTCGTTGCCCCATCCGCCCTCCCCCGTGTAGTCGGCCGTCACCGATACCTCTGTCTTCGCCTGCAGCCACCACCAGTATCGCACACCCATCTCAATATATGATTCATTCAAGTTTCAACATTGATTTGATCTTAGATGTTCAACCAGCTATCGCCCAATGAAATTGCCATTATTTATTATCAAGAAAAACTGAAACTTAGAATGGAGCATCTCATTACTTGCAAGAAGAGGCCATTGGAAGCTCTGATTTTGACTCTGCTCGGGTCATCTGAATTCCTGATTATCTCGAACGTCGAGACGGGGGACTCCGAAACGGCCACCACGTCAACCCCGTTCGCGTCCAGCCCCACGAACTGATTGTTGAAGACCCTGAAGTTGAAAATCAGAGTCTCGTTGATCCTCCACAACTGCAGTCACAAAAACAAAAGGTATACACGTCTCCTCAGTCATTGCTTTCACTATGGATCGAGCAACTAAATTCATCTCTCGACCCTGCTCTTTCACCTTGAAGGTTTCCCATCCGGAGGCGGCAGTTCGGTTGGCGACTATGATGGTCCCGCCACCGCTCTCGGCGCACAGATACTTCCCTACCGTCACCGATTTGAGCTGAAGCCCAGTTCCATCCTAGAATATTGCAGCAAGATTCATGAACAAACATAAACGAAAGGGCCGCAACACTTTGGCGAATTCGGGAAAAGCACGTACCAAGAAGTCCTTGTTGGTGATTCCATCGAACAGAGAAGGCTTGATCCATCCTTCCGTGACTAACCAACCTCCGAGGTTGACTGCTTTCAGTTTGTACTTGGGATCGACCCTCCCATGAGAAAGGAATGGGGCGGAACATAGCATGAAAATGCAGATCAAGAGAAGTTGTCTTGCTTCCTTCGAGAACATCGTCGTTCCTTTCTTGTTGTAACTGTTATTTTTTTTATTTTTTTTTAATCTTCGTCTCTGTACGATTGGGGTGATAAATTGGAGAGAATATATAGAAAGTAATGAGAGAGAAGTCAGAAGTCTAGAAACGTTTGACCAGTAAGGTGGGCTGAACATGAAGGCTGCAAGGAGTTGACTGCTTCCTACTTTTGATAAGAAACGCAAAACAATTAATTCGCCTGGTCGGCAAAGGCAATGTTAATGGAGTTTGATGTGGGCTTGACTTCAAATTATTTTTTTTTGGTCAAAGTAACATGTTAATTATTTGCACGGAAGTACAGGATAGAAACATACTAATCTAACTGCAAATAACTCTAAACATCTTCAAAACAAAACAAGCTCTAGATAATAAGAGGAATCAGTAGAATAAGGTCAAGAGTTACACCCTCAAAAGGCAATTTTGAGATTTCTTCGAGCCAAAATCGACAGTGAATCACTAAATCTATCTTCAGTTATGAGCACACGCCAAGATCTCCATCTATTGCTATGGCTTTATCTTTCAATAGTGCACGCCTAAATTTAGTGTCCCCAACACTATTCACATTCAAAGAAACAAGGTTGAACAAGCATGGACCTTACACTTGTAAGAGCAAAATCTTCACGAAACTCCTATAATCGTCTTTGAAACTAGACTTGTTTGGCAACAAAACCTGAGGAAGCGAAAACACAAAATTATACACGCAAAATCCCCAAATCTAGACTAGATTGGGAAAGAAATATCCTCAAAACAGGAAATATGAGCTTCTAGATTAGATCAGAAGAGAAAAGCTCCACAAAATGAGATGAAAGCAATAATAAGATGATAGAAAAATGATTCAGCCAATGAAAAGAGAAAAAGGAAGGGGAGGGAGAGATCTTGCTCAAACCCTTCCCTTTCCCTCCATGAGACATGAACATATTAATTATTCCACGACGCACCAAATCTCCAATTCAAGACTTCTCTAACATTCGTTCCACATGTATTTTAACGAAATAAGCAAATCTTATTTCAACGCCCACATTCATATCCCGATTGTAAATTGATGTTAATATACAGAGTATCGTTTTTTAATTAGCACCTTCTTAAAGTTAAGGAAATGAATAGACCCGAGGTTTAACTTTTTTTGTAGTAATGGAAACTTGAAATTGGATCTCATCATGTGGCCAAAATAGTATTGGTCAGAGACGTTTGGCTAATGGGATAACGACACCGCTAGAGTATCATTCCAATTAGTTCAATCCCCTATACCTACATTTTTCTTTTTTTGGATAAAGTGACCTCTAAACTATATTTCTTTTTATTCAAGTTAGTTCTTCTATACAAAAACGAAAACGAAATGAAAATCCACGTAAGTAATGACTAAATCATTTGTATTGAATGAGTCGAAATATTAGGAAATTAATAGAAAGACACTTCTCCACTTAAAGCACTGACGAGGCCCACCAAGTGCTTGCCCACCTCTAGCCAACCACGGCATAGTCTCCACCACTGCCGCTGCCCTCGCCGCCTCCGATTCAGACAAAGGAAGAAGAGCTGGAGAGAGAAGTGGTGGCACCATTTAGGTTGTATGAAGCTCGGGTCGAGCGACCCAAGTTTCGATCCAACCGTCACGCCACCCCCGACAAGCTAGATCTTGCAGGGCTTGCTCCACCCTGACCATCCGTCATCAGGGTTGCCCAGCCCAAGAGATCTTCTCCTGTTCACATGACCCTAGCCGCGATCAGACTGACCACCGGCTCTAGCAAAAGGGTTGGTGTTTGTTTTCTTTTTTAATTTCGGATTTTTTTTTCAATTTTAGATATCGTCATTTTTATATTTAATAACATTTAAAAGTCATGTAAGATGCTAAGCCAACACCACATCACTATTTAACTTCGATTTAATTTCCGTGTGAAACTTTTGCCACTATCCTTTAGGTAATTAATACTATTATAAGACGTAAAACGGACATCAATCCATTTAAACTTTCTAAAATGTCTTTAATCTGGTCTGATGTAAATATTAAATTCATGAGAAAATGAGAACATTATAAATTTTATATAATCTCATCGCATGCTTTAATATTAATTTGGATCTTTTCCATCGAACAACAGCCTTCCCGAAAAAGACATCATTTCTTGGAATATTTGTACCTTTCCACGTATATTTCCTCGTAAACCGTGTATTTTTTGTTCAATAATGTCTTCTCATTATTTGATAATTAAAAAATTTAGTAATAAATTCGGTTCTGCTAGTTACCCATAAAAAAGTATACGTCTTTCCAAGAGATTCGTCGGTATGGGTATGGTAATATCACCCTATTAAAATAAATAAATTCACATCACAAAAGAATGCACTAAAGTAATCATTTGTGCTAGTGGAGTTAATCCCGATTGGACTCTGTGCTTCTCCATTTAGAAGTATTCAGCCGGGAATCGGGGTTTCGTTGACCAGTTCTTAATCCTCATTATTGGAGAGATGACACAGCAATGCATGTTCCATATATATTCTTTTACATTATTTATTTGCGTTCAGGAGTCATCGTGGTCGCTCCATTGATGGGGATGTGCATGTCCAGACGAGGTGCACATTCGAGCATATGATATAAAAAATATAATACTACTGACGCTTCGCAACGTGATGCCTCATGCGTTGCCTTGAAATCAACATATTATTATATGAATTTGATCATTTCATTTCAAGTACACAATTTCCCAAATTGAAAATGCTAAGTTGTGACACTTATAATGATGTGCTTCATGTGCCTCAACGGTTTCGTTTTTCTTTACGGCTACGGCGTCGGCAGCGCATACCACAAATGACAACATCAGAATTCGGAAAGTAATTCAATCGGGTCTCGATCAAACTATGTTGGTTGTCCAAATCCTATTCAGTGATCGAAATCAAAATTTAGTAATCCGGTTGCGAAATCCATAAGAGCAATTAGTGACCCTCGACGAAATTCACTCTTTAGACCAACTGCACACGCCAATCTTCTACTTCATGAAATCGCGTGATCCTTAACGCCAGGGGTGAAAGGCTGGAAATGCAAGTGCTCCAAAGGAGCAAAAAGGGAAGACAAGAGTCAAACAGGTGTGGGACCATAAAGCAATTTACAACCGAACCGCATGGCGGTGGTGGACTTGCCACAGCCGGTCCAACACCGGCTCTATCTCTATCTATAGGTCTCCACCCACTTGAGGCGCCACCAATTCCACCCCTCCCCATGTTCAAATCTTCCCACCATTTGAGTTGCCAGTGGGAGGAGTACGCATTCCTCTCGTGCCAGATTGATGACCGCTCATAAGTGCATGTTCACGTCTTGACCAGAAAGCAATGTACAACCGAACCGGGCGGCGGCGGCGGACTTGCCACAGCCGGTCCAACACCGGCTCTATCTCTATCTATAGATCTTCGCCCACTTGAGGCGCCACCAATTTCACAGCCCCCCATGTTCCAAGCTTCCCACCATTTGAGGTGCCAATGCGAGGAGTACATATTCCTCCCGTGCCAGACTGATGACCACTCAAATGTGCATGTACGCATCTTGACCGAAAATGTAGGTCCTAGAAACTAAAAACAATAAAAAAAAATAAAGAATATAAAAGAAGAAACAAGATTTCTTTTCTTATGCTATCCAGGACTGTATTAAAAGGTGTGGGAAAAAATTGAGAACTTTAGGGCTCTGTTTATTTCACGATAATAATAATCGCCTATATCGTTTGGAAAATATAATAATTGGTCAATGGAAATTTCTCCACCATCGATAAATATTCATGTCTAGACATCTTCATGTATGATAAAAATAATTTTAATTTCATTTAATTTTGCAAGTGACACAAGTGATCATTTTTGGAAATGGTCTTTTTTTCTTTTTGGTTATGATCAAGTAGTGATTTTTAGGGAGAAAAAGATGTTCATATAATTCGCCAAACAAAATTATACAATTGCGATGCTGGGCTGAAAGCCCATCGTTTTTGGGCTTGGCCCACGAAGAAAGGAATGGGCCCCACGCCTTTCGTTCAAACCTCTGACGCGGTTCGAAACCCCGCTGCTGCGCACAGTCCGGACGCTGCTTTCTAGATTACAGCTCTCCCTTGCTTCCTCTCTCTCCTATCAGTCGAGCAGTCATTGCCTGTTGCCCCGGCGCACGAGATCCCAGCTGGCACGCACCGGTAGATCAGGCGGGTTCCCATGGGTCCCATCTCATCTAACGGCGTACATAAGCCCGCTGGATTCATGGATTTTCTTTCCTAATAAAATGTGACCACCGACAGCTGCCGGCCCAGCACTCAATGCAAATGCTCCAAAGGAGCAAAAAGGAAAGACAAAAGTCAAACGGGTGCAGGACCGGCTGTGGTGGACTTGCCACAGCCGGCCCAACACCGGCTCTCTCTCTATCTATAGATCTCCGCCCACTTGAGGTGCCGCCAATTCCGCCGCCCCCATGTTCCAAGCTTCCCACCATTTGAGGTGCCAGTGGGAGGAGTACGCATTCCTCTCGCGCCAGACTGATGACCGCTCATAAGGGCATGTACGCGTCTTGACCGAAAACGTAGTTCCCAGAAACTAAAAACAATATAAGAAAAAGAACAAAAAAGAAGAAACACAATTTCTTTTCTTATGCTATCCAGGACTGTATTAAAAGGTGTGGGAAAAAATGGAAAATTTTAGGGTTTTGTTTGTTTCATGGAAAGTACGTGGTTTGGAAAATATTTTCTTAATAACAATCACTTGTATAGCTTGGAAATTATAATAATTGGTCAATGAAAATTTCTCCATCATCGATAAGAACTTATATCTAAACATCTTCATATATGATAAAAATATTTTAATTTCATTCAATTGTGTAACCGATACAGGTGATTATTTTTTTAAAAGGTCCTGCATTTGGCTATGACCGAGAAGTGATTTTTAGGAAAAAAGGATGTTCATATTATTCGCGAAACAAAATTATACGATTGCGATGCTGGGCTGAAAGCCCATCCCTTTTGGGCTTGGCCCACGAGGAAAGGAATGGGCCCCACGCTTTTCGTTCAAACCTCTCACGCGGTTTGAAGCCTTGCCGCTGCGCACCGCCCGGACGCGGCTTTCTGGATTACAGCTCTCCTTTGCTTCCTTTTGCTTCCCCTCTGTCTCTATCAGTCGTGCAGTCATTGCCTGCTGCGCCGGCGCACGAGATCCCAGCTGGCTCGCACCGTTAGATCAGGCGGGTTCCCGTGGGTCCCATCTCATCTAACGGCGTACATGAGCCCGCTCGATTCACGGATTTTCTTTCCTAATAAATCGGCAACGCTATCATGATTCCCCCCCATGTGACCACCGACAGCTCTGCCAGCCCAGCACCCAATGCGCAATCACGACCCCCGTGATTTTCCCCTGCTCCTCCCCCACCACGCCCCTCCCCCTCATCCCGCCCTCCGCGCTCCCCCGCCCGTTGACTCTCCCACCCCGGTCCTCAAATCGAGCGGCCCGCGACAATCCCGAGCGCCGGCGCATCGTAGACCTTCCCGCACCAGATCCCCACCCCCCGGTTCTTTCCCCTTTCGTGCCCGCTCTCTTTCCTTTTTATCTTCTGCCCTTCTATATCACCCCATCTCTCTTCGCTTTTTCCCTCTGCGTACTCCCCTCTGATTTCTCTCTCCACCACACCGTCGAGCCCAAAGCTTGAATCTTTTTTCGAGAACGGAAATGGCGAGGCTGTCCGTCCTGCTCGCCCTCTGCTGCCTGCTCCCGGCGATCGCCGTCGCCGCCCGGCCCGCCAGGAACCCGCTCACCGTGACGGGGCAGGTCTACTGCGACACCTGCCGTGCCGGTTTCGAGACCCCCGCCTCCACCTACATCGCCGGTAACACTCCCCGTCTCGCCTGACCCATTTGCGACTTCTGGGCTGTAGCGCTTCCCTTTTTCGCCCCCGTTACCGTCGCCGTCACTCTGCTGTAGCGTAATGGTATATCGTCTAGATCTGGGGTAGATGTGGCCCGGATCGGGTTGCCGGACGTTAGGATCTGCGTGTACGGTCGCCGCAGTCTTGCGTCCGTGGCGATTGTGGTGTAATTGTGGTGTAGTGTGGTGGAGTGTTCAGGGGATGGCAGAGTCGTGAATAGTGAGCGCGCCCCAGTTGATTGCTAGTGCTACTTTTTAGGAGCGGCTGAGTTGCGTGGCGTGACTTTGAGTGTCGTCGTTTCGTTCGACCGCCCTTGCGAAGTTGCTTCATCTTGTGGGGGAGGGTTTGATCTGAGCATTTTTGGAGTGTGGGAGGGTAGTTTGGGAAAATTTCTGCAGATTTGCGACTTGGAACTGTTAGAAAGACAGCGATTTGTTCGACCGTGTGTAGGGCTTTACGGTAGTCGTTTCTTCGGTAAATCGTCTTGAGTCGGGTAGATCTGGTGTAGATTGCGAGTTCTGGAATTCGGGTTATGCTCACTGAGTGAGAAAGAAAACCGTCATGGGGCATTTTCAACTGCATTTGAATCAGGACGTAGATCCTTCCATGGCGGCTGTTGAGCTGCGGTGGGTGCTCGTTCGAAAGAGATGGAAGTTGGAACTGCAAATCCCTACTACTTGTCAATAGCGCCTCTTAACGTGTCCCCTTTTGATATTTTGGGACGATCGATTTACCCAATTGGCGAATCTTGTTATTGCTTGCTGCAGTCTGTAGTTTTTTATTCTTAAGCAGTCCATTCCGCGAATGAGAAAAGCCGGGCCAATATCCTTTTGTCGTTAGGTCGAATGGAGCAATCTTAGGCCTTGTTAGAATATGCAAGAAAGCTTTTTGGCAAGTTGAGAATGAGAGGACATTTGGTGTCTGCCTGCGCAACTCTCCTCATGATTGTAATTGTGACTCCAGTTTACATGAGGACTTATATTGTGGATGTTGGATGTGTCATCCCATAATTTGGCTGTTGTCGCTCTTGAGATTACTTTGCTGAACCGCATTTTCTGTTGGACTGGTTCAACAGGTGCCAAGGTAAAAGTGGAATGCAAGGACAGGACTGGCATGAAGCTCCTGTATAGCCAGGAGGCGACCACCGATTCCACTGGAACCTACAAGCTGTTTGTCTCGGAGGACCACCAGGACCAGCTTTGTGATGCCACGCTCCTGAGCAGCCCGCAGCCCAATTGCCAGAAGCCGGCCGCAGGACGTGACCGCGCCCGTGTCATCCTCACCCGCTACAACGGGATCGTTTCCGACACCCGATATGCCAACAACATGGGATTCGAGATGGACCAGCCCTTGGCCGGCTGCACCCAGGTCCTTCAGCAATACCAGGATTTGGATGTCTAGAGCCTCAATCTGGGAGCCTCTTATTTGTTAATTTAATTACATAATAGCATTACTTGGAGTGATTGCAGTCGAATATTACCTGGATTGATGCGTCATCTTGGTCGTGTAGTAATATGAACTTTGTTTTCTGCTGAATTGGACTTAAAAAGATGCTGTGTTCTCTTCCATCGATTCAAGTTTACATTGATAGCTTGGTTCTGGATCGACTAGAATGATTTCTTTAGCCTGAGGGTGGAATCGTTGGACCTACTCTATATTTCTGCCTCGACAGTAATTGCTGTGGAATCATCTCTATTTCAACTTAATGATCTTTCTTAGATTGGAGCGATTCTTGCACAGCTAGACATTTTAGAATGGGAATCTTCTAAGAACGCATCTCGATGGGCGGAGATGTATTCTCCTTCTGTGGCTTCTCCTTCCTCTCTACATTTTTCCCGCTCTGGTCTTGTTTTTAAAGACATCCAGACATGTCTATCCGGAAGATGATGCCTGACGATGCCCGACGTCCGCCCATTGCCGAGACGTTGCTTGGCGATCACTGTCCCGAATGCCCACGGTCAAGGCTCCATACACGGATGACATCCTATGCCCACTCGTTTTACTTGCTCTCTCTCTCTCTCTCTCTCTCTCTCTCTCTCTCTCATTCTCAATCTATCAATCAACCTGGAGGTTCTAACCAGGTTGCCCCCATTGTATGACTCCAAATTACAGTTGCACAAGGCAAAAAAGCTCTGCCTCGGCGTCGAGCCCGACTTTGTCACTTGGCCAGTTTTTAGAATGATGGGTTCTGCCAATCCCGTCAATAAGCTGTAACGGATGTTCCGCCCCTTGCATAACCCCAGAGCTGTAGTCGCATGAGGCCGACGACATCCATGGCTACGGTGGGTGCTGTTTTGGGGACTTTTTTTTTTTGGGTCGAAACTTAGGACTTTAGGATGTGATTCAAATTCAGATGTCCGAAGAGTGTATCATGACCAACCTCAGAGACCATATGGAGGTTGATGGGCTTGAACATCATGGACCGCCCCCATCATCAACTGTGTCGGTCTGCAAGTCCTCCACTAGTTTATTATTGGTGACGTCTTGCACAAGAATATGTTTATTTTCGATTATATTTTTAGTTTCAATTTGCTAAAAAACCTTTTCAAATGTATTTATCAAATATGCTATATTCTTTTTTTGTAATAATAGTGATGGTGCAATCGCAATAATAGGTGAAGTTAAGTAATTCAAATCCTTATTCTTTAAGGAATGGTATTCCATGAGGAATCTAAATTGGAGTTCATGTTTCTTTACAACTATAAAAATCAAGGAATTGGGATCCTACGCCATGAATAATCCAATTCAACAATACGCCAAACAAGGCCCAAATGCGTGTTTGGTCCAAAGAAATGGAGTCATATTGAAAAAAAATTGGAAAATGGAATGGAAATATAAAAGGGCATTGGCATTTCTATCGTTCGTTTGGCTCCCATAATAGAATTGAGCAAGAAATAACATTTTTTTTACTGGCTTACGGTAAAAAAAATAATAATATAATGCAAATATAAGAAAAATCGGTTCTCAGAATGTCATCGTTTACTTTACTAGATTTAGAATTTTCTTCTTGAAAAGCGAATTTCTAAGGACCAAGTGGCAAAATCACATTATTTGTTTGACCAGAGCAGAAATTAAATGGGCTAAAAAGTTTTGAAATGGATCCAAATGAAACTAGTTGATAAAAGAAGAATTATCTGCAGAAACGATTGAAGTGGGTTCAGCCCGAAAACGAGACACGGCCATAATTACTTTTACGGTGGAGAAGAAGACGTCATAAGTTGGCCGGAGATGTCCTGAAAAAAAGGATATGATGTTCACTCCTTGAAAGAATCGTCGTACGTCTTAAATAATTTCTGTAGATTTGGATAGATCGAGTTCTCTCCAAGCTTAACTTGCAAATCTCGAGTTCAATTTCTCATGTCCTTTTCTATTCCTACTCGAGTTGTCACTTTATCGGGTGTAATGGATTTCAACAAAAGCATCGCGTCGGTTGCGTGCTTAAGACTTTTGTCGTCAAATTGCAATAAAGCACACTTCACTTCCTACTTTAATAGCATGAACGTGAGGACGGACACTTGAAGTGTCAAAACTTGGCACGGAGGGACACTTAAGTGCAAAAAGTTTGGAAAATGACACTTAAGTACCAAAATCGGAGCAAAATGGATCACTTAAATGCTAATGGACCTAGACTTAGAATCAGGGAGGATCAAGTCAGTTTTCTGCAAGTATACCTTCCCACAATGGGTGAACCCAACTCAAGCCCTTCAGGGACAGCCTTTTAGCAGAAAACAACTATGCCCTTTAGTTTAGAGTCTAAAGACACCCAGATAGAACTAGGATTGTAACATTTCTAACTATTCGAGATGCATTTCTCATAGGATCCTACCGGGCTAGAGAATAAGAAGTTTAGAAAGTCATGGAGAGAATTTCACAAAACACTCATTTTACTCAAGGGACTCTGCCCAACACATTACATCATCATCATCATCATCATCTTCTTCTTCTTCTTCTCCAGCCTGGTAGGATCCTCTGAGAAATGCAGCTCAGATAGTTAGAAATGTTACGATCCTGATTCTATCTAGGTGTCTCTAGGCTTTGAATTAAATGACATAGTGATTTTATGCTAAAAGGCTGTCTCTAAAGGGCTTGAGCTGAGTTCGCCCACTGTGGGAAGGCATACCTGCAGAAAACTAACTTGGTCCTCCCTTGTTTTAAGTCTAGGTTCATTCAATCGTATCAAAGCCATGTCTTCGTTCGTAATATTATTTGTTCCATGCGCTTAGTAGGTGAATCCAGTATTGAGAAGATCTTTTCACATTATGACAAATCAACCAGAAATACTAGAAGCACCCGTTTCTCTTGTTGCCACTCCATCTTCCTCGACCCCTTCAGATTTCCGTGTTTCAAATGCTTCCAAGATAGACTATCTCTATGAAGTCTCTCTTAGTGACGAAACTAAGATCTCTGAAACTCAACTTCCCTTTATGAACCCTTATTCTACTTTTGCTAAACTCACTTCATCATTTTCACCCATTCGTTCTATTCACCAACTCATTTGCCAGACCCCGAAGGAAGTAAAAGAGTATGTTCAGTCCTCCAAGTTCGACCAGTATTCTATTCCTGCCACTGAAAAGGAGTACTTTGTTATTCTTCATATCCCTCCAGAGTTTCCTAGACAGTGGATTCGACAAGGATATTCTCATGTCTATTATGGAGTTGTTCGTCTTGCTCTTACTTTTCATGATTGTAAAGGCTTGCCAGTTGTGGCAAGAAATGCGTTGTTGGACACTAGGTTTTTAGAATACTAGCATGCTTGCATCGGTACTATTCAAACCACTTTAAATGCTAGAACAGTCTTTGTGACTCTGTATCCAAATTTCAATGTTGCCCTTTCAAATTCTCGGTTACTTTCTTTTTTAAAAGTCCAAGTTCAACTCATTAGAGCCCCCCAGACTGCTAATTCTGTAGCAATAACATTGCATTATCAGATGATTTATCGAGTACAGAATCATGCTCTCGACTTAAATTTCCACAATGGAAATGAAGATGCTTTGTTCATTTCCATGCAAAATGATCAAGCATCCTGCATTTATGTTCCCAGATAGATCCCAAAAGAAAAACTAGCCAAACTCCTTTTAGAAACCTGGATTACCAACTATGAGAAGTTGCACCAAAACAACAAGCCTTTTCAGTCTATAGATTCTGAATTTGTCAGAAAAAAGGATGGAACTATTTCCATCAAATTTGGCAAGGAAAATGAAGAAAGTCCTTCTATCTTCTAGACCCTCTTTATGATTGAACCATGTATCCCCGAATCAATTTCCGAGCCAGATCCAAAAAGGCTTGTCAAATATTTCAAAAGTGATGGACATCCTGTTCATTACTACAAGAACCAGTATGATCATTGTTTTTGGGATAATTTTTGTCAATGCTTTTATTACATAAATTCTTCTAATGAGGTAGACCCATTTGCAAAATCTCCGCCTTGAAGAAAAAAGCCAAAAAACCTATGTACCAAAGGTACCTGAATGAAGATCCCTCCGTTGATACTCTTGGTGAGTATGATAAATTTCAGTTCATGGTTTCATATGCACCAACACCACCACCAGAGTTTACTACTCCCCTTTCAGTCTCACCAACTCCATCGTCCTCACCTCCTCCATCTCCTCCTCAGAAAAAACAGGCCATTTCCCCGTTTTATAAGCCAATTGTAAAATGGGCCAAGAAACATTCCTACCCACTTGAAATTCCACCAGAAACACCACCTACTTCTTCCATTGCCATGTTCCAAGAAACAGATGTTCCTCCTCTTGTTCAAGAAAGTTCTAAACTCTCGTTCCCTGCTCCCGAAGAGTTTATCAATCCACAAGGCATATATATGCATGTTCCAAAGATACCTGCTCCCACTGATATGGATGAACATGGAAGACAGAAAAGAACTCCTGTTGCTGAAGCCGTTTTAAATTGGCAATCGGAAACTCTCCTGGCACACAACAATGCTTTCAAAGCAATTGATTCCAAGATTAGAAATGTGCAACAAGATTTGCGAAGATATGATGAAACCACCAAGAAGTTGCTCTCAGATTTCCAAAAGAGGCTTCATGCCTTAGAATATGGACAACATTTAGGATATCATCGTCTTGAAAGTCCCAGAGCAGAAATAGAAAAGCTTAAAAGGCAAATCCAAATCCTCGAGGAAGGAAGACTCATTCCATTTCCAACTACTTTGCGAGCAAATCCTCTCCCTCCTCCACCACCTCAGACGTCTATCTTTGCCACCATTACAGATGTTCCTGTAAGACAAGATAGGACAAATGTGCCTGAAATACAAAATCGTCTCAAAGAACTGGATTGCATAAGGAAATAAAAGGGAAAAGAAAAGATGCCCAAAGAATCCTCTCTTATCATAAGAGAGCTCGATCAAATTATGTTGTCAAACCTATTGTAATCTTTCTTAAGAGATTTGGGTAATCAGGAACGATAGCTTGATCCTGATCCTGTTACTCCGCAGCCTCCAACACAAACTGTCATTCCAATAGACCAAATCCTGTTTCCAATAGAACCAGCCTTTCCAAACCTCTTTGATATTGAATCAAATTCGGTATCTCTTTCATCTTCATCATCCTTTTCAATCCCTATTATGGATTTCCTTCCTATAAGAACAGTAACTTCATCAATATTCATGGCCAATTCTTTAGACCATGATATGGAATCAAACCTTTTTGAACCAGAAGTTGTTCAGCCTAACAACTTCTCTCAAAAGTTGTCCACTTCATCAAAACAAATTTTCACTATTGATGATATTCCTTATCACAAATGGCCAGAAAGACTTGAATAATTTCATACTTGGCTAAACACCTAAGCCATTACCAACCGGGATAATTATGACGTTCTTTTCAACTTTGTCGCAAGGTTTACAGGTAGCCTCAAACTTTGGTGGCAAACTATGTCAAAACAAGATCAGCTTCAGTTTTTAATGTCACCAAGCTTTAGTCATGCCATAACTCTTTTATATCATTTCTTTGTGGGAAAACCTGTTGATCTCATTGAGCTTAAAAGAAGAGAATTTTTCAAAAGAAGATGTTGTTCTCTTCAGAACAGGCATTTTGATAATTATTATCGAGAAATGCTTAAGCTCTTTTATCAAATCGGAGTTGATGCAAAATTGAAGCATGTTTTCTTGACCTTTATCCCCAAAGAATTATCTTAAACAGTTGAGAGAAGCTTTCTGTCTAAACAGAAAAGGATCCAAGACATTCCATCGGGAGAAATCCAACAAGAAATCCATTTGTGCCTTGAAGAATTATGTATAAAGCGCCAAATGATCCAGTCTTATGTCAACGACAATAGAGCTCTTGATAGAGCTTGTTCTCGACAAAATCTAAAGATTAAATGTTTCAAGAAAGATTGCAACGGATCTTGTGGCAAATCTTCCCGGAAAAAAGAAGCACTTCCAAAAGCTCTAGATAAACAAATCTAGGCATGGCTCTAAGAACTTCCGAAGAAAGAAGAGATAGAGATACCTACGTAAAAGGAAAGATTGCTTAAGCCACAAAAAGTCAAATCGATGCTTCATCTGCAACAAAAAGGGACATTTTGCCAAAAACTGTCATCAGCAAAAAAAAAAAAAAGGTAAGAATCATTTGATACATCATATAGAGAATGAAACTGGTATTTCTCTTGAAAATGATGATATCGAATCTTTATTCTTTGCAGATGAAAAACCATATGAACAAACCCTTTATGTCATCCCGTGTTACCAAACTCCTAGTGAAATTGATTCAGATTCAAATCCTAAAGATATTTTCCATGTATCTTTGACCCCTACAGAAGAAAGCATTGACATATTTTCAAGCCAATCTCATTGTCCTCATTTTCCTGTAAAAATATTCACTTCAAAATTTGCCAAGCCAATCACTATCATTGCTCTCATAGACACTGGAGCAGCTTCTTCAATTTTAGATACTAAAGTTTTTCCTGAAGAATATTGGACTTCTTGTGTCCAGTATTTCAACTCTATTTCGGGAGATATTTTATCTACAAATGTGAGAACCACTTCAATAATGTCTAGTTTTTTCCATAGTGTTCCATAACCACAAAAATCTTTGATTCAAGTCTCCTTAACAAAGATTTGATCATTGGTTGGGACATAATAACTCAAATTTCTCAATTGCGCATCATTCCTAGAAAATCTCTTAACTATAACAACCAATTCTTTGAATTTGTCAATATTCAAAGAATTTTTTCCATTCAAATAAGTCTATTAAATCCAATCATGCAAAAGTTGTTGAAATCTTGTTCGGAATCTCATTCTGAGTTCGCTCAAAAAATGTCCACATCCTTTATGGACAAACCCAGACTTCTTTGTTCGCATTCCTTTAAAAAAGAATGAAGATATCAATCCAACCAAGGCGAGTCATATGAGAATGAATCCAGAACATTTGGTTTTGGCTCAAAGAGAATACTCAGAATTGCTGCAACAAGGCCTTCTTGAGGTCTCACATTCTCAATGGACTTGCGAAGCCTTCTATGTTAATAAGCGTGCTAAGCAAAACCGAGGAAAGATGAGACTGGTAATTAATTACCAACCATTTAATTTTTTCCTCCAAGATGACAAATTCCCTTTACCCTTTAGAAATTTCATTTTTGCTGGATTATCCAAAGCCCAAATCTATTCCAAATTTGATCTCAAAGCTAGATTTTGGCAATTGGTCATTCATCCTGAAGACAGACCCAAAACAGGGTTCTGTATCCCAAACCAGCATTTCCAATGGAAAGTTCTTCATTTTGGCCTAAAAGTTGTACCATCTCTTTTCTAAAAGGCCATGTGTCGAATCTTCCAGCCACTCCTATCAAGTGCAGCAATATATATTGATGACATCCTGCTCTATAATCCTGATGAGTAGTCACACTACCAACTTCTCAAACAATTTGCGGAAATTGTAAAAAAAGCATGGAATCATGCTTTCTCAAAGAAAGATGAACATTGCCTAAATAGAAATTGAATTTCTTGGTATGCACCTTAAAAAAGGGACATACTATCTAGGGCCACATATTGCTCAAGAATTGCTAAAATTTCCTAAAGAAAACTTCACAACAAAGCAAGTTCAACAATTTATGGGGATAATCAATTATCTCAGAGATTTTGTTTAGAATATTGCACAAACTATTGATCCCATTGCAGGCAATGCTAAAAAAGAACCCCCCCCACCTTGGGGAAAATTGCAGACTAATGCAGTTGCTGAACTCAAGGAAATTATACAGACTCTTCCTCCACTACAAATCCCTTCAACAGGAAAGAGAATTCTCAAGACTGATGCCAAAGATGAATATTGGGCCACCATCCTATTTGAAGAAATTGACGGTAAGAGGCATCTATGTGATTACAAAAGTGGAAAAATTTCTCAAGTAGATATGCATTATCATTTCCCTTTCAAAGAAATCTTGACGGTGAAAAATGTGATAAAAAAGCTTGAGTTCCATCTCATTAGCTATCACTGCCTAATAGAATTAGATATATTATCTTTCCCTCAGATGACCAAATTCAAGCAGAAACAGATCCCAAATTCTCAATTACTTCGATGGGCTGAATGGTTTTCAAAATATTCTTTTAAGACCAAACACATTACTGGAAAAAAGAAGGTATTTGCTGACTTCCTATCAAGATCAAAAGCACTAGCTGAAATCAATATGTATATCATGAGGCATGTTTTCCATACTGCTCATCAAAATGAGAAGTATAAGATTGAGAAAGTCAAAGACTGGCCAAGCTGGTGATACCCCCCGGAGATCATCGAGCAAATCCATAAAGACAACTTTACTGAAAATCTGGATAAACTCATGTGGCAAAGCCACATAGATTTGTTTAGACTCAATGGATGTTCGATTCTTTATCATTTTGGATTAAATGCAGATTATCCGTTCATAGATCCTTTGATCTAGAAGGAAGATGATTTCTCTGATCAACTCCTATAGTTATTATGGTACTTAACAAATAAGTATTTAATAGCTATTGAAATTCCAACCAGAAGATTCATTACTAACCTGACTCGGATATTTGGACTCGGAAGAGATAAGATTGAAAATGAGATTGACAAAAATCTTTTAGATTTTCTTAATTGGTTTTATCCTCCAACTCATTGAAAATGGCTCTTAGAAAAAGAATTGAGAACTACACAGCCAAACCCTGAAGTCCATACCATTATGTTTTTCCAAAGACCATGGGCTTTTCTCACTAATAATGATAACATCATCAATGCCCCTCTGAGTATAGGTACCTCATCTTATAAACCTGTTCCACATAGTATAGAGACTTGAGTTTACAAATCTTATCTAGGACCTGTTGGTTTCTGTGAACACCAGTATCAAAAACTCCAGAGAATCCTATGCTAGGAAAATAAAACCATTCTTCTAGATGCATGGAATTATAATGTACCAATTGCATAGGATCATTATGATCTAGCATCAGAAGCCAAGGAAGCACTCGAAGAATTCAGACAAGCTGCATCATCTCAGGAACATGCATCCCAAGAGTACGGAATGACAGACACAAGTGACATTGCTCAGTCCTCTCAAGACCCCTATGCTAGATGGGGAGGCCCTCTTTCCCAAGACCCTTATAGCCAAGGACTTTTGTCCTTATCACAAAGCATGGACACATCTTTTTATGCACAAACACCAATTGGCCACAGCAAGGCATTCCCGCTGACACTACAGATGACGACAATACAGATTGGGCTCAGGAAGAAGCATCCCACTGGTTTTACGAGGAAGCATCCGCATCCACAACACACCAGCTGAACCAGATCCTCTCACTAGAAGACCTTGAAGCACTTGAACAAAAATATGATGAACATTGTCTAGCAACAGTCCACAGCTCAGATGATTCAGACTATGACTACAATGCTCGTGATGGACGAGACCATTGAATAAGATCGATGTCCGTACAAGTTTACTGTAGCAAGTTACTGTTCACTGTCATTGTTCATATTGTGCGAATAATTCTCCACTGAGATTTTTGGTCGCCTTTGTTTGTTCCTGGACCCATGAGCTTGGTCCTTTGCGTGTGACCTCTTTTTGCCTATAAAAGGCTAGGATGATGTAATGTGTTGGGTAGAGTCCCTTGAGTAAAGTGAGTGTTTTGTGAAATTCTCTTCATGGCTTTCTAAACTTCTTCTTCTTCTCCAGCCTGATAGGATCCTTTGAGAAATGTAGCTCGGATAGTTAGAAATGTTACAATCCTGGTTCTATCTGGGTGTCTCTAGGCTCGGCTAAAATACCGACGTTGCGATTTTCCGGCAAAGGAAGTGCAAAATGACGCCGTTTTGCACGCTGACGTGGCTAAATAATACAAAAACGATGTCGTTTTGATGTTGACATCATAAAAAATTAATTAAATTAAATTTAAAACTAAACTTATTAAAGCATTTTAAAAATATAAAAATATTAAAAAAACTAAAAAAAAAGAAAAATGGGAGTTAGGTGGCTAAGGGTTAAGCCCTCACTATCGCCACCTCCCTGCCGCCGTCGAAAGGGCTGGCGGTGGAGGGGGTAGGGTTGGCCCGGGTTGCCAAGCCTTGGCCAAGGGCCAGCAACCTCGGCCGACCGGCGAAGAGGGCCCGCGAGCCCTCACCCTAGATCTAGGCGAGGGTCGTGGCCCTTGGCTTGGCCGAGCGAGGGTTGTCGACCCTCACCGGAGCTAGGCGAGGGTCGGTGGCCCTCGCCCCGCTGAGCCAAGGGCTGCCGCTTGTTGGGGGACCCCCCCGAGGGTAACGGCCCTTGGCCTGGCCGGGTGAGGGTTGCTGACCCCTATTGGAGTGAGGTGAGGGTCGCTACCCTCTCTCGGCCGGGCCAAGGGCCGCCGCCCAGATCTGGGGTGAGAGCTCGCGGGCCCTCACCGCCGGTTGGCTGAGGTCGCCGGCCCCTAGCCAGGGCTTGCGGGCCCTCTTCGCCCCCGGCCCTTCCAACGACGGTGGGGAGGCGGCGGTGGCGAGGGCTCAACCCTTAGCTACCTGCCCTTTTTTTATTATAAATATTTTAAGTAAAATTAGTTTTAAATTTAATTTAATTAATTTTATATTAATTGTTTTACCATGTCAGCACCAAAATGACGTCGTTTTGTATTGTCTAGCTACGTCAGCGTGCAAAATGGCGTTGTTTTGCACTTCCTTTGCCGAAAAATCATCACATCGGCATTTTGACCCAATTTTCTTTGGAGTGGCACTTAAGTGATTTATTTTGCTCCAATTTTGGCACTTAAGTGTTCATTCGTGCCAACTTTTAGCACTTGAGGTGTACTTCTGCTGCATGAACGTTAATAATATACGAATCAACACAGAAAATAGAAAGCAATGTTGCAAATAGTAGGGGTGATCGGGTCCAGGGTGGGTAGGGTCTAGACTTGGACCCTGTACCCGACCCTGTTATAATCGGCTCTCTTTTTTTGGACCCTGTTCCCAACCTTGTTTGCATTTGACCCTATTCCCGACCCACCCTATTTTTTTGGTCCGGGAACAGGGTTAACCTTGTTTATATTGGAACCTATTTTGCAAGGCTGGCGAGCAGCCAGGAACCGGGTTGACAGAGGTGGCGTCGCGATTTCGGGGGGCGCAGAGCAGGGAGAGGCGGAGTGGCGACATCGGGATCTCACGGGCTACGGGTGTTGCGGGAGGAAGGCGACGATTGACGAGCGGAAGTAGCGTCAGTGCTCAGATGGAACAAATTAGGGTTTGCTGGCGTCAGCCATTGGCATAAATGAACAGGGTAGAGGGCAACGTCGGGTCGTCGGATTGCTGGATCTGTGGCATTGGGTCACTGATCGGAGGTCACGGTGGTCGAATCTAGCTGCAGGAGCGGAGCAAGGTGAGCATGGTGGTGCGGTGCGGAGCAGGGATGCGGGCTCGCAGGCGAGAGTTTCGGTGAGATGGGACAGCAACGGCTTCGTGGGTCCGGGGCAGATTTGATGGGCGTCGAAGCAGGAGCGTCACGGGTGGAGGCTCGAGTACAGGAGGTGGGCTTGCGGGTGAGGCAGAGCGCGACAGTGCTGGGTTGAGCTGCTGCGGGGAGCTTCGGCAAAGGAGATCGGATGTGCGAGCGTTGCGGCAATCGGCTCAGATCTGTTGACGTCGGGCTCTTTTGTGGTGCAGCAACAGCAGACGCGAGGACGAGCGAGCGTCGGCGCTCGGGTGGAGAGGTAGGCGCGGGCTTGCCAATGAGGCAGTAGTGCGAGTGGTGCGGCGTTGCTACTCGGAGGCCGGCGTTGCAAGGGACCGGCGGTGCAGGGAATCGGTGGAGGTCACGAGCTCGGGGAAGGTCGCGAGCAGGGAATTGGCGGAGGTCTTTGTAGCAAAATTAGGGTTTTGGTCTTTTTTGGTTGGTTCTCAAACCGGTTCCCAAACCGGTCCAGTCGATCCGGTTCTCGGGTGGGTAATCCCTTGGAACCGGTTCCCGGACCGGTTGGAACCGGTTCCGCATTTTGGGAACCGGTTCCCAGACTGGTTTCAACTGGAACCGGTTCCCGACCCTGTTTTTCGGGTGGGCCGATCCAGGAACCGGGTTGACCCGGTCCGGTTGCACACCCCTAGCAAATAGAAGCTCATTGGTGATTAAGGAGTTTTTTGGATCGTATATAATCTTCAACATAGATGATTCCATACCACTGACCAGGGTAATCTAGTAGTAAAGAAGTGTCACTGTCCTCCACAAGATTACATATTCAAGTATGATTTGGGCATTCAATATCTCATCTAGGAAGACTTTCTAATTTTTCGCATATCGATCGAACTACGTTAGCTGGATATAGTGATTTTCAACACAGCTCATTTACACTACACGAAAGCAAAGCGTATTTGTGTTAGTTTAGACAAGTTTGTTTTATTAACAAATCAAACCCATTTATATGCGAATAATAAACATGCTGCGTTTTGATTGCCCCTTAATGATATGTTTAGACCTATTGATTTAATTATCCAAGCTAATACTTTGTTTGTGAAAACACGACAGGTTTGGATATGATTAGCTGCGTCTATACACGCACAAGCACATTTTTCATTCGTTCGTACATAACATCTCATATCGCAAGCATGTAGCATCGTGCAATCCACTTAAGGTTTTTGTAGTAAATTAAGTAATTTGGCCTCAAATCAAATATTTTGTGAATGGTATGAGACCCAAATAATAACGGTTAGAGAGGACAGCTGCACTGATCATCTATCTTCATCTTTTCACCGATAAAAGGAAGGTAAAAATGATCTCCTACTTCGAACCAAAATCTTCATCGATGAGTTTTGTCTGTACAACTTTTGAAAAGCAAATATCTAAGGACCGAGTGGCAAAATCACATTATTTGTTTGGCCAGGGCAGAAATCAAATGGGCTAATTTTTTTTTTTTAATAGATCCAAATGAAGCCAATTGATAAAAGAAGAATCAACCGCATACTCACTCTAAAAAATGGGTTCATGAAACCTAAGTAACACCGATCTCGATATATGATATGCGACACGGCATGATACGGTAACCCGTCATTTTTGAAAAAATAGAGAACTCCGACATAAATCAACTTAATTTAATTCAAATTCACAAAATAAATAACAATAAAAAGAGTCTAGAATTTATACTAAAAATCTTAAGTCATAGAAAGTGAGAGTTAAAAGATAAGATTAGATTAGGTTTTTCTTCTTTCTCTCTTTATTATTATTATTATCTTTTTTTTATATATTTACATTTTGACCTTTCATTTATTGACATTTTTTAAAATTGATCCCATGCATGTCAAAATCACGTGTTAGACATGTCGGATTTTCTGACATCTAATGACTACATGTGTCGGATATATGTCCAATTGTCGAACAAGATGCAAAGACTCGTAAAAATTATGAAGACTCCTGGAAATTATCAATGCTTTCCAGAATGAAACACGACCATACTCACTTTTTACTGTAGACAAAAAGACGTCTGAGAAGTGGGCCGAAGATCTCAAAAATGATTGTGGCGGTTTCCTTGACACGACCTCAAATTTGATCGGGCTCGGCCGTAATTACCCATGTGGTCGTATATGCAAAAGGAGACGTGCAAATTCGTTGGTGATCTTCAAGTAGTCTTTTTGACTTGCAAAAGCAGCACGAGAAAAACTAAAGGTCCCTAGTGTGCTCCAGTGTTCTGGAAAATTTTTCCGTTTCAAGAAAAAATTGTACAAAAAAAAAATAATAATCATCAACTTCTTGCTATTGGTAGAGCATTTTAAGGAAAACCCACGAATTGCTTCAAGTGCAAATATTTAAAACCACCCAACTTGAGCAGAGTATGCACATCACGAATCACCGTTTAGTAGCTTGTATTGTTAAGAGCAGTTCTACTTCCCACCGTGGAAAATAGGCTTTAGTGGTTTCGCAATCTATCCTGCTTTGATTTTTGTAATCCCATTTGCTACGAGTCAAGCAAATTCATAGGTTGAAGCCAATGATTGGATGTTAGAACCGACTTTGCAAGTGCTGATGGACCCAAGTTAATTAGGATTAGGCTTTTCTCTTATTAGAATTTGAACAGCTATGTCATTGAAAAAAATTGGACACGATAATACTTACTTTAACCTAGTCTTATATATATCAAGCCAGCCCCGAGTTATTATTTTCTTCAATTCTCTTCCACTTCCATTAATCCAAGTATAGTATAGCAAATTTCATCGAGATACTAAGCTTTTTTTTTAATAATAACACCATACACACCTGTAGTTTTGCTGGTGTGCGATTTGATACTTAAAACTTTTTTGGTTTAATTTAGTACCTAGACTTTGTAAAATCGATTCAATGTATTGCTTTTGTAAAGTGGAGTATCTCATAGTTGGTGTGGTTAGCCAAGCGACCATAATATATATTCATCATCCTTGCATGCTTGTTGTAATTTCCATTTTAGTTCCCACCAATCTAGTCATTGCAGCCACTGCACACCTTGCCCTGGTGTTAATCCGTGGTACCATCGCTATTTCCCGCCACAACTCGCAATTTTTTGGTCGCCGCGAGGCTAATGGTAGTGGCGTTCACCATCGCACTTGTTGCTTGATACAGTTGTGGTCAACTTCTTGCGACTGCAAATCTAGTTGTGGAGGCGGTCGCATTGTTATAAATGCAAAAAGAGGATTGTGAAGTTATTTATGATCTTCAAGTAGCCTTTTTACCTCATTAACTCAGAATGAGAATAAAAAGGTCCTTCATATCCTAGAGTATTGTAGGAAACTATCAGTTTCAAGAACAAATTTATCAACTAGGCAAAAAAAAAAGATCCTCAAAGTGTCTCGTTTGTTTGAACTAATCTTGTAAATTCTCTATTGAAGACATGTCTTGAGTTTGAGCCATTGAAGGAAAATTGATCTAAATGGAGGTTTCCTAAGTTTGACTAGGTCCTCTATTTTTTATATAAATATTTTCTACATAAGAAGCGATTCTTCTTTGTGAAGAGCATCGAAGAGGCTGTTTTTCATGAATTATACCTAGAAGCAATCTGAAAGTGTTGAAGTTGATTAAATCTTATGGGTAAGCTTTGTGTAATTCCTTCGTGAGATTAAAAGATTATTTCGTAAGGAATTTGAGGTTAAATATTATGTGAGTTATTTGGTTTAATTGTGAGATGGGAAACACAAAGAGTGTTAGAATATCTTGAGTGTGGTGGTAGTTTTTGTCATCTCGCTTGATTTATAGTGGAGTCTTATATAACTCTTCTTGTGGAGATCCCACTAACCAAATCACGTAGATTTGATGTGCTATTTATTTCCATGTTTTGTTTGTCTTATTATTCAGTTCTTTATTTCTGTAACAATTTATATTAGAGCTAAGCTTAGCTAAGTTGAAGCGAATTAATGACGACAAAATAAAGAAAAGTAAAAATCAACATATTTGATAAAAATGATTTTTGGGTTTTGGAAGATGTAGATTGAGTGTTATTTGTACTAAGAATCTATACTCACCCCTATAGAAGGAGAAACTAGATTGGTGAAGCAACCCGATTGGGAATTGCTAGATAGATAGGTAGTAGGTGTTATTAGGCTGATATTGTGAAAACAAAAAAAACTATTGCAGGTCTAATAAATGCCAAGTTGAGCATATATAAGAAGCCCTCCACAATTAACAAGGTCTACCTAATGTGACGTCTATTTACTTAAATATGGGCATAGGTGCGTCGATTGCTAATCAAATCCATGAATTGAATATTGCTGCTAGTCAGATGAATTTAGTTGAGATTGAATTTGATGATAGGATACATGCTTTAATCACATTATCCTTATTAATTGATAATTGGGATATTACTATTATCATTGTTTGTTGTGATACAATGCAGACATTTGATGTGGTTTATGATTTAATTATGAAAGAAGACATCCGTATAAGAGAATCTGATGAATCTATGTTTGCTACTTTAGTAGGTGAAATAAGAGGAAAAACTAATGCTCATGCTAATAGGAGCAACACAAATCACAACAAGCAAAGTTAGTTTAAGACTAGCAATGTGGTTTGTGGGAGTTGTGGCAAGAAGAGGCATCTTAGAAGGGATTTCCTTAAAATAGAGAACAAGATGACTAAGAATATTAGAGTAAAGTCTGCTAATGATGTTGCTGCAATTGCTGATGTTGTCTCATATAATGATCTGTTACTAAGAATTTATTGTTTGATAGATGTATTACATATTCTAGTTATTGATTTCATGCTACACCAAAGAGCAACTAATTTACTACTTATTAAAGCAAAAATAATGGTAAAGTATAGTTAGTGAATAATGTTAAGAGTGATATTGTGGGTGTTGGAAATATTAGGATTAGAATGCATGATAATAAAGTAAAGACATTGACTAGAGTGCAATAACCTCATTTTCTTAAGTGCCTTGAATTCAACCAAGTGTTAATATACCTTAGAGAGTGGAGTTCCAAAGGTTACTCAAGATGTTTCGGTGATAAAGAAAGGAATTGGGCACTTTAGCCTATATGAACTTCAAGGTCTGTGTAATTCTCTCGTGAGATTGAGAGATTATTTCATAAGAAATTGTGGGATTAAATTCTGTGTGAGCTCATAGATTTAATTGAGAGCTAAAAAATACTAAGCATGTTTGAGTGACTAGAATATAGTCGTAAACTCCATTATATCACTTGATATTTAATAAAAGTTTTTGCTGCTCTCCCTATGGAATAGGTCTGCCAACCGAACCACGTTGATTTGTCGTGTGATTTATTTCCTTATTCTATTTATATTGTAGTTTGATCACTTGTTTTCGTCGATACTTTCAAAACAACATGGATCCATATGTACATGAGATCTTCAATCTCTCAAAAGGATATTTAATGAATCATGTGTAACAGACGTGTTATTTATGGATTAGAACGATTTCTCTCATTACACATATGATAAGTGGTATTGTATGAGTTATGTTCCATCAATTATGACAGCTTGATTTTACAGAATCTTAAAGGGTATTGTTTATCCCCATACGGACGGAATACCGGTGATTGATTACACGCAAATTACACGCAAAGTACCGCCCCTCTCCACAGTCAGGTCAACCCATGCTCATCGACTTCTTGCACTTATTATAATCAGGTCAACTTCTTGGGATGCGTAACTCATCATGTGCAAATATGTAAAAGCCACACAAACTTGACCAAAGCATGCACTAGAAAAAAGGAGAGAGATACTTCTATAAAGAGGGAGACGATAACTTGTATGGATCATCACCCTCCACACTCCATTTACTTCCTCGTCTTCTCAGAGAAACAAGTGATGTGGATGATCGGAACGTGTGTGTCGACATTGATCATCGTGTGTCTCGCTCATTGGGTTTACCGATGGAGATACCCCCGGTGCAACGGTACTCTTCCTCCCGGTTCTTTGGGGCTCCCTCTCATCGGTGAGACCCTTCAATTAATGGTTCCTAGTTACTCTCTAGACCTCCTTCCATTTCTCAAGAAGAGAATACAAAGGTACTCATACCATTTTATTGGCCATTTCCAATCAAAATGCTGACTTCATTTCGTAGTTCTTAACAATACCTAGAAATGCCCCTATTCTTTGTTCTTTCGACGCAGGTACGGAAAGACATTTCGGACGAGCATGGCAGGTCAGGCGATAGTAGTCTCGGCCGATCCGGAATTCTCCCATTTTGTCCTTAAGCAAGACGGGAAGCTGTTTGACTCATGGGCTCTAGACACATTCGCAAAGCTTTTCGCGCAAGAGAGCGAGGCCAGCATCAACATCCCGAACGTCCACAAGTATATCCGAAGCACAGTACTAAAGCACTTTGGCATGGAGGTCCTTAGGGAGAAGTTACTTTCCTCGATGGAAGAAGCGTCTCGAATGACTATAGAGAGTTGGTTAGGTCAAGAATCTGTCGACGTAAAATATGCCACAGGAACCGTAAAGACCATATCCTTGGATAAAAGCACTTTGGAATCATTTTTTTCTTTTCTCTAAGTAGGGTACCATGACAAATCTAACATGCGTTTGCTTTTGATGTTCTTGCTAGATGGCATTCGAATTTGGTGCGAAGCAACTGTTAAGTTATGATCCTAAACAATCTTCGGAGAAATTGGGTGATTTATTCTTTTCATTTGTCCGGGGCCTTATGTCAATTCCTTTGAACATACCGGGTACAACACATTACAAATGCATGAAGGTACAGTGAACCAGTTTCCTTTTTGAAACTTGGTTTCTAGTATAAGAGAAAACTTCGTACTAAATTTAAATCTATGCAGGACGATAAGAAGGCATTGTCAATCATTCGAGAAATCGTAAAAGATCGGCTTTTTTCGCCGGAGACGCATTACAACGACTATCTTTCTCGCATGATGACCGATATGAGCAGAGAGAAATTCTTAACGGAGGATTCGGTGGTGAAGCTTTTGTTTGGGCTTCTTTTTGTCAGCTTCGATTCTCTTTCGACGACGTTGACATTAGCTCTAATGTTCCTTGTAGAGAATCCCAAAGCGTTGCTAGAAATCACCGTATGCTTTTATAATATCACATTGAATGATGCATAACGAATTCCCTTTGAACATTTTTAAGTGAGTTTTTACTCAAAATTTTTCCAGGACGAGCACGAGACCATAATAAAGCAAAGAGAAGTTTCGGACTCGTCGATCACGTGGGAAGAATACAAGTCGATGCCTTTCACTCTTCATGTATGCAATCTAGACAAATGGACAAATTCTTTACGACAATCAGCATATCCTAGAATCTTTTGTAACGTGGGTACTTACAAAACCAGGTAATACATGAATCGCTAAGGTTGGGAAACATTTCACCTGGATTGTTGAGGAGGACAAAAAGCGATGTGGAATGGAACGGTAGGTCGCTTTATAATAGTCGATCCATTCGCTTTCTATGAGCGTCGAGAATATAGATCGGTACTTTGATTACCACATCGTGCTCAGAACTTTGAGTTGGAATTCTTTGCAGGGTACACCATTCCCGCCGGCTGGGGAGTTTTGATAGCCACTTCTGCTTTCCACTTGGATCCCGAGACATATAAAGATCCCACCACGTTCAATCCGTGGCGCTGGAAGGTTGAATTTAAGAGGGGAATCCGGGTTGACACAAGGGGGACTTTGATTTAAGATTTCGATATACGAAGTTCATCGTCGCGGGCGAATTTGATTTAAAATTTGGATCGATGCGGTACTGTGATTGACTTGTTTGGGGCTTTCGAATTCCAGGACGGCGAATCGGATGCCATGCTGAAGAATTTCGTGCCTTTTGGTTGGGGAATGAAACAATGTGCCGGAGCGGAGTACGCAAGAGTCTTCTCGGCGACTTTTCTGCACGTCTTGGTCACGAAATACAGGTACTTGTCTCCCTTTTTCGGCACCAACATCCTGGAAAGATCATCGAGCGCGTGAATTGGATGGCCTACAGCGATGCAGTTCTTCCTAATATTTTCTATCTGTTGGAATATGATCAGATACATGAAGGTCAGGAGAGGTGAAATTCGCCGAAATCCGATTCTAGATCTCGGGGAAGGCTTGCACATCAAGGTCATGAAAAAACAGAATTAGACCTGCTTCCACCCTTTTACCAGATATCAACTTTCTTTGATGTAATGAATTGGTTTCGATGTTTTCTTTCTGGGCACATTTCTTTGTTTATTTGAAGTTTCTTTTTTTATGAACCATATCTTTTGATTCGTTTTTTTTCCCCATGCTACCCTATTAAAACTAACGAGGCCGAATTTTGTTCACTTGAAAATGGGCTCAAACTTTAAGTATCATCTCTTTATGAGGTAGACACCGTGCCCAAGTTCTAGACCTCAAAATAAAAAAAACTAATGCTCCAAAGTAGCATGAGCACTGATACGTGATATGTGACACGATATAACACGGTATGCCGACATATCGTTTCTCAAAAAGTAGAGAATTTCGACACGATAGGATACATTATATAGTATATTAAAAGTGCATTTTTATATATACATGATAAATTATCATTTTTATGATTATTTTAATCAATTTAATTTGATTCAAATTCATAAATAAATAAACAAATAATAAAAAGAGTCTAGAATGAATTTATATTAAAAACATTAATCCATCATATGTTAATATCATTCATTGTTTCAATTTAATAAATTCAATTATATTCTATTCCAATAATCCATAAAACTTGAAGGAATAAACACAAGTAATCTACATTCCACTATTTAACAATAAGTCGAAAAAAACAATCAACATTTCACCATCAAATATAACAAAAAGTTATTATTATTATTATTATTATTATTATTATTATTATTATTATTATTATTATTATTATTATTATTATTATTATTATTATTATTATAATATTTACATTTAGATCCATCATTTATTGAAAATTTTCAAAATTGATTCTATGCATGTCGGAATTGCATGGTAGAATTCCGGACTTGTACGTCGGGAGAGTTGGCCATGTGTCGGATTTTTTGACACTTGTTGACTGCGTGTCAGAATGTTCGACATGATACGAAGGTTTCCAGAAAGTGTGGATACTTCCTAGCCCCAAACCTGGTCATAATAATACACTTATCATATAAGCCCACTCAATAAGATGGTAAAACAAATTTGCGATCGTAAAAGTCGTAGAACCACAATTGGCCCAATAAATCTGTCGATGGAATGTCTTAAGAGTTAAATTTCATCAGTCGTGAACCTCCAATAGATGGAGTGTAAGTGGAGTTCACAACAAGTAAGAACGATGGATTAACTCGAAACATGAAAGGAAGTTGAAATGAAAGGAAGTCGAAGTTTGAATAAAAGAGGATAAATCGAACAAGGGACGATCGTAGCTAACTGCTCAAGAGTAGTTCCAGGTCACTCCTGAAGTAGCCCGCAAGTCAAGAGATAATTATGATGCGGTAGTAAGAAGGGATTACTTTTGTAACGCCCAAGGTCTCCATTGTATAACATATTATCCGTTTTGGACACTAAGTCCTCACGGTTTTATTCCTCTCGGGGCAGTCTATACTACTTGAAGAAAATGTGTATTGCGGGGGCAAAGACGCGAACGCATTGCCATCCCTCTCCCAAGCCAATATATTGTCCTAAAAAATATTCAAAAAAATTAAAATATTATTAAAAATTGTCAACGTCAGCATCCGCAGTCCTACATGGCATCGCTGGCGTCCATGTCAGCATTTTCCGGCCAAAATTGGCCGGATGGACTGAATCAGCAAAAAGTGAAAATGTTTAGAATTCAATTGGCAAAGTTAAAAGGTTTATGACTGAATTAGTAAAACTGTAATAGGTTTATGACTTTTTGGACAATTTTCCCTCATATACCAACATTCTTTCGAGTGGGTTGCGGTCGGACATTATATGAATTGATGCATTGTCTTTGTCTTGCAGATGAATCTAACTTGTTTTTTGCTGAGTTTGGACTTAAGAAGATTACGTCGATGGCTTAGTTCTAGGTTGACTAGAATGCTTTTTTTCTTGCGAATGGCGATGTAAGCTTACAAGACGTGACCGTCGAAGTTGATACGTCATTGAGCGAAGAGAGCAATGTTCTCGACATACATTGAAGCAGCATAAACTAATTCACTCCCGTCAATAAGCTGTAACGGATGTTGTGCCCCTTGCATAACCCCAGAGCTGTAGTCGCATAAGGCCGACGACATCCATGGCTACGGTGGGTGTTGTTCTGTGGCATTACTTGGGACTATTTTTTTTGGGTCGAAACTTAGGACTTTAGGATGTGATTCAAATTCAGACGTCCGAAGAGTGTATCATGACCAACCTTAGAGACCATATGGAGGTTGATGGGCTTGAACATCATGGACCGCCGCCATCATCAACTGTGTCGGTCCATTGGTCCTCCACTAATTTATTACTGGTGACGTCTTGCACAAGTATATCATCAACTGTTTCTTTAAAATTTGCTAAAAACTTTTTCAAATGTATTTATCAAATATGCTATATTCTTTTTTTATAATAATAGTGATGGTGCAATCTCAATAATAGGTGAAGCTAAGTAATTCAAATCCATATTCTTTAAGGAATGGTATTCCATGAGGAATCTAAATTGGAGTTTTTTTTTTTTTTTTGGTAAGGGAAATCTAAATTGGAGTTCATGTTTCTTTACAACTATAAAAATCAAGGAATTGGGATCCTACGCCATGAATAATCCAATTCAACAATGCGCCAAAAAGCAAATGTTTGTCTGGATTTTGGCAAGAGTTAATATGAAACTCAAGGGGTGGAAGGGGAATCTAATCTCAAAAGCAGGGAAAAAAAATCTTGATTAAAACAGTGGTTCAAGCTTTGCCGCAATATGCCATGTCAATTTTTAAAATCCCATTTTCTATTTGTTGTGCCATTGAAAAAAGAACAACTGCATTCTGGTGGAGAAATAGCAAGTCTAAAGCTGGCCTTCATTGGAAAAGATGGGAATTGTTAAAGCTAAGAAAAGACTAGGGAGGAATGGGGTTCAGAGATTTATTATCCTTCAACAAGGCTATGCTAGGAAAACAAACATGGAGATTATCTCAAAACCCATAGTCCTTATGGAGTCAGATTTTGAAAGGAGTTTACTTCCCTTGGAAATCCTTTTGGAATGTAGAAAAGGGTTCTCGCCCATCTTGGGGTTGGCAAAGTATTTTGCTAGGAAAGGATACAATCTCACATTCTATTATGTGGTCAGTGGGCACTAATGATCAAATCAAAATTCGTGAGGATAGATGGATTAAACGTGGCACTATAGGGGGACTAGCAACTTATGGTGAACCAACAAAGGTGGCTGATTTGATTATGCATGAGGAAAATAGATGGGATGAACATACCCCATACAGACTCTTTGACAAGCAACTAGTTAGTGAAATACTAACAATTCCCTTGAACACTAAGATTTTGCAAGACAAACTTGTTTGGATAGGAACTAAATCAAGCCAGTTTACAATGAAGAGTGCTTATACGATGGAGAGAGAAGCGGCGAACCAAGATTTCACAGCACAAGCCTCAACATCAAGCCACCTTGCGAGCTTTGGAAACAGATTTGGCGTTTGAATACCCCCCAAGAATCAAAATTTTCAAGTGAAGCTTATGCCAAAATGCAATTCCTACTAGAGATAAATTATTCAAGTGAAATATCATACATGCACCCACTTGCCCTTTTTGTTCTCTAGGTGCAAAAACAGTAGAGCACCTATTCTTGCTCTGTTCTTGGATTGCTTCTATTTAGACTGCTCCTACTCTACAAATCAAAATTTCGAGGCTAGGGTTAGCAAGAATCGAAGATTGGTTACAAACGTACAATACCCACTCGGTTGACCCACCTTCTCTCAACCTGGTGGCTTGTGTTCTTTGGTCAATTTGGAAGGCGAGGAATAATTTTGTATTTCGACAGCAAATCTCGAATCTAGCAACCTTGGTGGAATCAACGCACATAATGCTCAATAATTTTCAAAGATGGAATGGAAAAGAGAGGAAGCCTCAGTCGAAGAACGAAGAATACCTCAACACTGGATTCCACCAAGAAACCAAACCTTAAAAGTGAATATCGATGGGTCGTTCGTTGAAGGAACAAACGCTGGAGCTATAGCTGGAGTGATTCGTGACTCGTCGAGGACAATCGTTGATGGATTTGCTAAATCTATAAGAGCAGCCTCTGCCCTTCAGGTTGAAACCCTTGCTGTTATTGAAGCTTTCTCTCTCCTTAAGACTAGAAGAAACCAAGTACTTGAAGTTCTATCAAATTGTTCAGAGTTGGTTGATGCTGTTTCTGACTCTCTCGAAACTCCATGGGAAGTACAACCTTTAATTTCTGAGGCCCAGCAGACTATGGGCTCATTTCAACACTTAAAATTAGCCCATTGCAGATGTGAGGTAAATCATGTTGCAGATTGGGTAACCAAGGCCCAAAGACTAAATTATTTGCCCTATAATTGGTTAGCTTATCCCCCTCAACTCCTTTGGGAGTTAATCTTTTTTTTTTGGTCAGAGGAGTTACTTTGTTTGGATGCTCACCCACGTCAGTTGCGTGCTTAAGACTTTTGTCGTAAAATTGCAATAAAGCACACTTCACTTCCTACTCTAATAGCATGAACGTTAATAATAAACGAATCAACACAAAAAACAGAAAGCAATGTTGCAAATAGAAGAGCATTGGTGATTGTTGGGAATAACGGATCCCTGAAAAACCAGATTCGACACTAAATCGAACTCCTAAATCAATGCGGAAGACGAAGCCCAGGAAATACACGTATCACCGATCATAAAGCACACCACGGATTCGAGCGTACCTTGTTAGCCACAGATTAGACACCGACGCCGATTAGAGGAAGAAAACCTGGTCCTGATCGATCCGATGGCGCCTTGAAGGGAAGAAGAACGATGCCGTTTGCCTTACTGTTCTTTTTGTCTTTTTGGAGAGAGAGAGCGCGCGGGAGAGGAGAAGACGTACGTTATGTTCCAACAGGTATCTTCTCTCTCTCTCTCTCTCTCCTCCCTTTTATACCTTCCCCCATCCACGGGCCCTATTCCCGTGGGCCGGGCCTTTTGGCCCAGCATGGGCGGACGGGCCTTAAGCTCATCACCAATTAAAACCATCATCTCCCACTCGCACATGGTGGGCTAAACAGGATTCTCTTTACCTCTCTTCAACATTCATACTGGTGAATAATCCGTGCGACCAGCATACTTTGAGAGCTCGTTGCTATACATCTGTTAGGAATATATAGCAGCTCATAATGGGCGTCACACTCCGAGTAGATTTAGTATGCAGTACCCTAGATCGATCGATCACATTTTACATCTCTCTTGATCTCTTTTAAACAATTATATATATATATTGATATTGTATTCACAATTATGATTATCACAAAGACAGTCATAATTGGTTAACCGGTGAATACAAAACTACAATGTGATTCTCCAAAATCGATCTTCCTCTTTCCTTCAAACTCTCAATTTCAGTTTAACTTGCTTTTCTAGAAATGCCCCATTAGATCGAATCACTCATGACCATTGGCAACATCCTAAGATAGCAAACACTAAATAGAAATCTTGAGAATAAGTAAGAGTCATGAGGGGACTAAAATTGAGGAACTCTTTTCCTCAAGAGTCTCACACGACATAAAAGTTGAGATCAAACTTTTGCCACTCTTATTGGTCGTCTCATGCATACGTAGTATGAAATACGTATTACGGTATTAACTCATTTCCCATGGAGCATATGTCTACACCTTCAATACCGTACAGATGATAGTTCAGACATACCCAATGTCTAACTTGAGTTCACGTATCTACTCATTCACAAAATTCATCAGAACTCACATCTCATCATAGACGATAAAGTAAAATATGTGGAGTATTTTACTTTCAGACATAGTAAGTATTATGTCCTCATCTTAACACCCAGTTAAGGCGACATACGTGTTTTAAGCTTGAGCTCTCGATTATCACCTAGATAATAAGCTTAAAAACAATCTCATATCTATTTATCACATAGTAAATAGAGGTGATTACCCGTGTGAGTGGGCTAATCTTATATCTGTCCGACATACTTCTCAACTTAAAATAATGCACTAAGCATTAAGATGCATAAAGATCAAACAAAGATTCATAGGCATTAATGATGAAAACACAAATTCATCAAATTGTGAACACTTAGGGAAATTACAATATTCAGTACATCAACCTCTACGCAATCCTAGAGATTTCATATGGCCACAAAGCACATATCTAGGTATTGGCTTTGTCATAGGATATTCTACCATTTTATGCGTAGTATGTACTCTAAGTTCACATCTTTTCGTGCAATCATATCCTTGACAAGATTATACTTGGTATCTTTATGTTTGGTCTTGCCATGATATTTTAGATCTTTGGTGTACACTTTTGCTGCTTGGCTATCACAGTTAACCAACAATGAATCTGCAGCACTTCCAATAACACCTAAATAATCCAAAAATTTCTAAAGCCAAAACATCTTCTTATACTACTGCTGATAATACCACGAACTCAACTTCTATCGTGGACAAGGCTATACACATTTGTCTCTAACTGCTCCAACATATGGTGCCATTATTTGGTAAGATAAACAAATCCAGAGGTAGATTTCCTTTCATTTAAATCTCCTCCCCAATCAGCATCAGGATAGCCTTTGAGTCGCAGGTCCTTTCCTTAATAACTCAGCGTATAATCAGCAGTCCCCTTTAGATACCTCAGTATTCTTTTAACGGCTTTCCATTGTGCTGGACCTGGATTGGATTGGTATCTACTCACCATTCCAACTGCAAAACATATGCCAAGTCTTGCACACATCATAGTGTACATCAAGCTTCTAATAGCACTAGCATAAGGAACATATTTCATCTGTTCCTTCTCTTGTGGAGTCCTTGGACACAGTTTATGGCTCAATCCTTCACCTTTTGCAATAGGAGTGTCTATGGGTTTACAATCTTGCATACGAAAATCGTTCCAGAACCTTATTTATATAGGTTTCTTGCGAAAGAGACAACGATCTCTTCGAACGATCTCTTGAAATCTTAACTCCAAGAATGTATGCAGCCTCACCCATATCCTTCATCTCAAAGTTAGAAGACAACCATCTTTTGACAGTATTAACAAACTCCATATTACTTCCGGCAATTAGTATATCATCAACATATAATGATATGATCACAAATTGATCCTTGGATTTTTTGATATATACACAATGATCCTCATCAATCATTATAAAATCATATGCCATTATGGCATTATGAAAAACGTATATACCATTGTCTTGATGACTGCTTAAGGCCATATGTCGATCTTAAAAGTCGACATACCTTACCTTCTTGGCCTTCCACTATGAAACCAGCAGGTTGTTCTATATATAGTTTTTCCTCTAGTTCTCCATTGAGGAAAGCAATCTTTACATCCATTTGATGTAACTCAAGATCCATACTAGCCACTATTGCCAGAATAATGCGAATCGAGGTAAATCTCACTACAGGAGAAAATGTATCTTCATAATCAATTTCTTCCTGTTGATTATACCTCTTCGCCACAAGACGAGCCTTATGCCTTTCTATCGAGCCATCAGCCTTTCGCTTTATTTTGAGAACCCAGTTGTTCCCAATAGCTCTGCGTCCTTTTGGAAGATCAACCAGTTCCCAAACATGGTTTGACTTCACTGACTCCATTTCCTCTTCCATTGCATAAATCCATTTTTCCTTATTAGGGCAATTCAGAGCCTCATTAATATTTCTCGGCTCATCCTCATCTTGTGGAGCAATCATAAAAGTTTCCCCTTCAATGTCAAAACGTCGACGGGGAATACTTTGGCAACTTGTTTGCCATATGGGAGATTGTACACTTCGCACATCATTTCCCATTATGCTCCCTCTAGGATTAGATAATGATAACGACATCTCATCATATGGTTGCAATTGAAAATGAGTTGAATTCAATTCATCACCTCTCATATTACTCCCACTTGGACGAATTCCATTAATATCATAATCTTGATCCAAGGTTTCAAATAGGAAGTAATCTTCCCCTATTTCGCCCTTCTTAGGAAATTCATCCACTAAGAATGTGACATCTCATTATTCAAATTCAGTTATACTCCCACTTTCCTTCTCACCTATGAACACATACCCTTTCGAGTGTTCGGAGTATCTCATGAAAATACTCTTATTTCCTTTGGGACCCAATTTCCCAAACTTGTGAGAGGACTCATGTGTATAGGTAGCATAACCCCATGCCTTAAGAAAACTTAAGTCCGATTTTCTACCTGTCCATAACTCATATGGAGTGGAAGTAACTGATTTGGAAGGCACCTGGTTAAGTATATAAGCAAAAGCAACAACGCATCACTCCGAACAAAGTGATAGATAAGTTAGCATGCGCCATCATGGACCTAACCATTTCCAGTAGGGTTCTGTTTCTTCTCTTCACAACACCATTTTGTTGAGGAGTATATGGAATAGACCACTGTCTTTTTATTCCTTTTTCATCACATAATTTTCTGAACTCATTAGATAAATATTCTCAACCTCGATCGGATCTCAATGCTTTTATTTTCTTGTCTAATTGATTTTCTATCAAGTTCATAAACCTTTTGAAACAACTTATTGCTTTAGATTTATGAGAAATCAAATAGACATATCCGAATCGAGTATAATCATCTATAAAAGTGATGAAATAAACAGCCCCATGCCTTCCTCTCACATTCATTGGACCACAGACGTCAGAATGGATTAAATGCAGAGGAAATTAAGCTCTTTTATCTTTTTAAAATGGTTTCCTTGTTGTTTTCCCTACTAGGCAATGCTCACATATGGACAAATCGACTTTTTCAATGTTGCCCAACAAGCCCTCTATGGCTAGTCTATTCATACGTTGTTGGCCCATATGACCAAGTCTAGCATGCCACACAATCACATCATTGTCATATTAAGAAGAAGACGTGAAACAAGGGAATAACAAATATTGACATCACCACAGTCAACATTAAGTACAATAAAACCATTCAGAAAGTGACCACAATCATAGTAGTTTGTATCCAAATACAAATCTACATTTCTATTATGGAAGTTCATACTAAAACCAAGTGTAACCAACACCAAAACAGACACAAAATTTCGACGAATCTCCGGAGCATATAGAACATTAAGGTGCGTCCACCACTCACGTTCAATTGGCAGGTGCCAATCCCTTTAACTTCAGCTCTGGAGTTATTTCCCATATGGATCCACTCAGTTCCAGTTGGTACTCGTCGAAATTCCACGAAGGATCCTCTATCCTTCGCTATATGGTCTGTCGCTCTTGAATCTTTTTCGGCTCACAACAGTTGCGAGCATAGTGACCTCTCTTGTCACAATTGTAACATTTCACCCTTGACATTTTCTTCACTTGAGGACGTTTTCCTCTCTTGTGTTGGTCAACTCTTGATTTCTTGCAATAAGGACTTGATCCTTTGTATGCCCACATATTGAACGAATCAATGCGCTTGCGCTTAGAGCACAAAGCCCTTTCTGAGCTAGAACCAGCATTGCAAATATCTGTTTTTGGCACAAATGCCGTTAGGCGGTCCTCTACTAGCTCAAGGTGGCACATGGCATTCTCAAGATCTTCCATAACATGGTCAAGAGCTTCTAGTGCTTCTTGCTTTTCCAGCACATATTGAATCTTCATATTCAATATTTCACAATTGTCGCCGTTCATATCAGCAATCACGTTCTTAGTTACTGAACCATCGTTCTGAACACATCAGACATCCATGCACGAATAATTAATGCCTATCATATATGCATCCCTATTTGCATAGACCCATCATATTAATAAATAATTTCAAGTAAGGCTTCAGAATCAAAATGTCACTATGTTTCCAATCATCCTCCAAAAATCCTAACTTAAAACTATCATTAATATGATTGTCATATGCAAAATCAATTCTATGAAGTTATAAAAACTTCTATTAATACCCACAGCTAATTACCCACAGCAACCAGCAATAACAAAAAGCAAATAAAATCTAATATCCAATAAAATAACAATGCTTTCACATGATACGACTAACATATCAGTTGTTACATCAACAACAATCAGGTAGTAAACATTACATAATTAATCAAAGAAATAAATAGGGAATGTCCCTTCTAATCTATCACCAAAACATCTCGAGAAAATCGAAGGCACATTTGCCAACCATGGAAAAACTTTTGGAGAGCTTTCATGTCGCCTCCAAGGCGCATTCACTCGGCGCCATGTGGCGCTCAATCTAAGGGTTGAAGTTTTGGCCAACTCAATCCTATAGTGCTCTCTTACAAAAGCTTCCACCAGCCTCCTATAACCCGAGACCACGTTGACCTCCCATAGCCGATCCAACACTGCTTGCCATTCAGGTGGAAGAGTGTTCATCAAAGCCGGCACCTTCTCAAAATCCGGCATAAGATAACCATTCCAGATGATTTCCTGTATTATTTGATTAACCCTGACCACATGTGATACTAAATCACCATCATGCCACCGATAATTAGCTAATTCTAACATCAGCCTTTTAAGTCTTGCATTTCCCTCGTCCGTTCTCGAGATTGCAGGTATCCTTGCATAACGCATCATAGTTCCTGCAACAAATGCAGAACTAAAAATGGATTACTCATAATCCATAATTTACATAAGAGAAAATACATAATTTTCCAAAATTCATGCAACAAATGCAGAATTAAAAATGGATTACTTATAACACACATAGGCATGACTGAAAAAGAAACAAATTCCTTTTTTTTTTTTTTTTTTTTTTTTTTTTTCGGGTCAACGGTCAACGGTCGGTCAACGGTCAACGGGTTAACGGTCGGTCAACGGGTCGGGTCAACGGGCGCGCGGGTCGGAGGACCGGTCGGACCGGTCAGGCCAGTCGGACCGGCCGTGCCGGTCGGACGAACCGACCGCACGTGCCGCGCGCGTGCGCCGGCTGACGTCACGCAAACGTCAGCCGGCACGTGCCTCGCGCGTGAGCGTGATGACGTCACGCAAACGTCATCCGCACGTGCGCGGCATGCGCCAAGCTGATCGGGTCGGGTCGGTCGCCGTCGGGTCGAGTCGCCGGCCGGCCAACCGTCGTCGGCGCTGACGTCATCAATGACATCATCCCGACGGTTATCGACCGTTGGGTGACGTCACGATGACGTCATCGGGTGACGCGGCACGCGTCGGTTCGCCGACCGGCGCGTGCCGTTTCGCCGGTCACCGGCGCGCACGTGCCGGTTCGTCACGGCGCGTGTGGCGCACGCGCCGCCATTGCCAGCGCTTCGGGCGCGTCGCGCCCACGCGCAGCGACTTCTGGCCGCGCGTGTGGGCGCGTGCGGCGTCGTACGGCGGCGTGCGACATGTCGCCGGACTCATCTCGACGTCGCCTTTCTCCCCATGTATTCAAAAAATGATTTCGACTTACGAAAACTCAGAAAAATGGCCGAACAACGCTCGGGTGTCGGGATTTCTCGCCCCGATCCGTACGGCCGAAAACCTTTCGCGAAAAATCAATCAAAAAACATCAAATTGATCGGGAAAACGTGAACTAGGGCTCTGATACCAATTTTGGGAATAACGGATCCCCGAAAAACTGGATTCGACACTAAATTGAACCCCTAAATCAATGCGGAAGACGAAGCCCAGGAAATACACGTATCACCGATCATAAAGCACACCACGGATTCGAGCGTACCTTGTTAGCCACAGATTAGACACCGATGCCGATTAGAGGAAGAAAACCTGGTCCTGATCGATCCGATGGCGCCTTGAAGGGAAGAAGAACGATGCCGTTTGCCTTACTGTTCTTTTTGTCTTTTTGGAGAGAGAGAGCGCGCGGGAGAGGAGAAGACGTACGTTATGTTCCAACAGGTATCTTCTCTCTCTCTCTCTCCTCCCTTTTATACCTTCCCCCATCCACAGGCCCTATTCCCGTGGGCCAGACCTTTTGGCCCAACATGGGCGGACGGGCCTTAAGCCCATCACCAATTAAAACCATCAGTGATCAAGGAGTTTTTCGGATCGTATATAATCTTCAACATAGATAATTCCATACCACTTACCAGGGTAATCTAGTAGTAAAGAAGTGTCATTGTCCTCGACAAGATTACATATTCAAGTATGATTGGGGCATTCAATATCTCATCTAGGAAGACTTTCTAATTTTTCGCATATCCGTCGAACTACGTTAGCCGGATATAGCGATTTTCAACACAGCTCATTTACACTATATGAAAGCAAGCGTATTTGTGTTAGTTTAGACAAGTTTGTTTTATTAACAGATCAAACCCAATTTATATGCGAATAATAAACGTGCCGCGTTTTGATTGCCCCTTAATGATATGTTTAGACCTATTGATTTAATTATCCAAGCTAATACTTTGTTTGTGAAAACACGACAGGTTTGGATATGATTAGCTGCGTCTATACACGCACAAGCACATTTTTCATTCGTTCGTACATAACATCTCATATCGCAAGCAGGTAGCATCGTGCAATCCACTTAAGGTTTTTGTAGTAAATTAAGTAATTTGGCCTCAAATCAAATATTTTGTGAATGGTATGAGACCCAAATAATAACAGTTAGAGAGGACAGCTGCACTGATCATTATCTTCATCTTTTCACCCATAAAAGGAAGGTAAAAATGATTCTCCTACTTCGAACCAAAATCTTCATCGATGAGTTTTGTCTGTACAACTTTTGAAAAGCAAATATCTAAGGACCAAGTGGCAAAATCACATTATTTGTTTGGCCAGGGCAGAAATCAAATGGGCTAACTTTTTTTTTTTTTAAATAGATCCAAATGAAACCAATTGATAAAAGAAGAATCAACCGCATGCTCACTCTAAAAAAATGGGTTCATGAAACCTAAGTAACACCGATCTCGATATATGATATGCGACGCGGCATGATACGTTAACCCGTCATTTCTGAAAAAATAGAGAACTTCGACATAAATCAACTTAATTTAATTCAAATTCACAAAATAACAATAAAAAAAGTCTAGAATTTATACTAAAAATCTTGAGTCATGGAAAGTGAGAGTTAAAAGATAAGATTAGATTAGGTTTTTCTTCTTTCTCTCTTTATTATTATTATCTTTTTTTATTTGATTTATTTATATTTTGACCTTTCATTTATTGACATTTTTTAAAAATGATCCCATGCATGTCGGAATCACGTGTTAGATATGTCGGATTTTTTGACATCTAGTGACTACGTGTATCGGATATATGTCCAATTGTCAAACACGATGCAAAGACTCGTAAAAATTATGAAGACTCCTGGAAATTATCAATGCTTTCCGGAATGAAACACGACCATACTCACTTTTTACTGTAGACAAAAAGACGTGTGAGAAGTGGGCCGAAGATCTCAAAAATGATTGTGGCGATTTCCTTGACACGACCTCAAATTTGATCGGGCTCGGCCGTAATTACCCGTGTGCTCGTATATGCAAAAGGAGACGTGCAAATTCGTCGGTGATCTTCAAGTAGTCTTTTTGACTTGCAAACGCAGCACGAGAAAAACTAAAGGTCCCTTGTGTGCTCGAGTGTTCCGGAAAATTTTTCCGTTTCAAGAAAAAATTGTACAAAAAAAAATAATAATCATCAACTTCTTGCTATTGGTTGAGCATTTTAAGGAAAACCCACGAATTGCTTCAAGTGCAAATATTTAAAACCACCCAACTTGAGCAGAGTATGCACATCACGAATCACCGTTTAGTAGCTTGTATTGTTAAGAGCAGTTCTACTTCCCACCGTGGAAAATAGGCTTTAGTGGTTTCGCAATCTATCCTGCTTTGATTTTTGTAATCCCATTTGCTACGAGTCAAGCAAATTCAAAGGTTGAAGCCCATGATTGGATGTTAGAACCGACTTTGCAAGTGCTGATGGACCCAAGTTAATTAGGATTAGGCTTTTCTCTTATTAGAATTTGAATGGCTATGTCATTGAAAAAAATTGGACACGATAATACTTACTTTAATCTAGTCTTATATATATCAAGCCAGCCCCGAGTTATTATTTTCTTCAATTCTCTTCACTTCCATTAATCCAAGTATAGTGTAGCAAATTTCATTGAGATACTAAGCTTTTTTTTTTTTTTTAAATAACACCATACACACCTGTAGTTTTGCTGGTGTAAGATTTGATACTTAATACTTTTTTGGTTTAATTAAGTACCTAGACTTTGTAAAATCGACTCAATGTATTGCTTTTGTAAAGTGGAGTATCTCATAGTTGGTGTGGTTAGCCAAGCGACCATAATATATATTCATCATCATTGACGTGGAACGCCATCTTATTTCAAAATCTATTTCAAGTACGAACACCTTTTTTTCCTTTCTTTTTCTTCCTTGCATGCTTGTTGTAATTTCCATTTCAGTTCCCACCAATCTAGTCATTGCAGCCACTGCACACCTTGCCCTGGTTCCAATCCGTGGTACCATCGATATTTCCCGCCACAACTCTCAATTTTTTGGTCGCCGCGAGGGGCTAATGGTAGTGGCGTTCACCATCGCACTTGTCGCTTGATACGGTTGTGGTCAACTTCTTGCGACTGCAAATCTGGTTGTGGAGGCGGTCGCATTGTTATAAATGCAAAAAGAGGAATATGAAGTTATTTATGATCTTCAAGTAGCCTTTTTACCTCATTAATTCAGAATGAGAAATAATAGGTCCTTCATATCCTAGAGTATTGTAGGAAACTATCAGTTTCAAGAACAAATTTATCAACTAGAAAAAAAAAAAAAAAAAAAAAAAGATCCTCAAGTGTCTCGTCTGTTTGAACTAATCTTGTAAATTCTTTATTGAAGGCATATCTCGAGTTTGAGCTGATGAAGGAAAATTGATCTAAAAGGAGGTTTCCTAAGTTTGACTAGGTTTTCTATTCTTTATCTAAATATTTTCTACATAGGAAGCGATTCTTCTTTGTGAAGAGCATCGAAGAGGCTGTTTTTCATGAATTATACCCAAAAGCAATCCGAAAGTGTTGACGTTGATTAAATCTTATGGGTAAGCTGTTGCGAAAAGGCGAACGATCAAACAATAATATATATAGAGGAAGAAAATAATCGGACACTGGATTTACGTGATTCGGTCATAAATACCTACGTCTACGGGGAGAGCAATAGTGAATTTCACTATATATCAAGCGATACAAAAAGATTACACACTTAAGTCACTCAAATACTTTCTCGGTGTTTTCCAAGCCTCAATTACACCCAATAATGCATGCAATGTTTAGCCCCGAAATTCCTCAAGAAATAATCTCTCAATCTCACGAAAGAATTACATGCAAATTTTACCACAATATTTAATTGGCTTGAATACTAAATCTTCTTGGATGTAATTCACGAACAAGAACGACAAAGAAAAAATCCCTCCCAAGCACTCGACAATGAGATGGCGCTTCAAGAACACTTCTTCATGATCAACCTCCTTCCATCCATGGCCACAAGTATATATATATATATATAAGTGAGACCCTTATTCTTTTGCCAACTTCTCATAAGATTCTGTTTCATAACTTAAACGATAGCGACCAGACTCTCAAACGCAAATTCAAATTTGGGAAGTTGATATTCGGATCTTCTTTGCTCGATTTCGAATGTCCACAACATATCCAATTCAGAATATTCATAATTTCACATTGAGCTCAAACTTGAGACATATTTTAACAATCTTCACATTGGCTCGAAGTTTGAGCCAAGTGCAATCGCTTCGCAAAAATCAAACTTTGGCGCTACTTTCTCATAGCCCCGATGGACTCAATTGTCACAGATATTATCTAAGTCCAAGCCTCGCTTGAACTTCTCATCAAAATACCAACTTTACATGCATCTTTAACTGCTCTGCAAGGATTTTTCTACACAACCTCCTTAATCGCAGATAAAGCAAAATCATTATTGCATCCATATCTATCAGGAGATCGAATATGTACCTTGTTAATTTCAGCAGTTACGGTAACCATTGGCTCTATCGGCTTCACCTTGCTACAAGCACCATCCGTGTCGATTACTTTGCTAGTACTCGTACTCGTTACCTCAGGAGTTTCTGGTCGCAACTCCACCTCAAGCTAAACACCGTTCAGATCCATTTGAATACTGTTATAATTACTCATAGCCAGAAGTACCGGAAATTCATTAAGGATAACTTCTCTGTTGTTAACAAGTGAATTTATATCTGGGCACCACAACCGATCTCCCCGTTCACCTTGTGCATAGCCATGGAATATGCACATTGCCCTCCAATCGAGTTTACTATCATTCACTCGAAAATAACACGGGCAACCAAACATTCTAATAATAGAATAACCAACAACGTTACCTAAGCACACTTCTTCAAGAATCCGCCATTCAATAGCAATTGATGGGGATCTATTCACCAGGCAGCTTATCGTACTAATCAAATTAGCTAGGATTCTCCTAGCAATACCCACATTAGAGATAACTTTTTGGGCCATCTCTAGTAATATTCTACTTATCAATTCTGCAAATTGTTGTGATTTACTGGCACTAGTGCGGTGTTTCACTATGCCATCTTTCATGCATAATTTATTTACCAGCTCCGAGCAAAACTCCATGCTATTGTCAGTCTGCACATGCTTGATCGACTTATCAGTCTCCATCTCGATCAAAGCTCTCAACCGCGTGATCTTGACATCAACATCTTGTGCATTGGCACAAACACCTAGGTCTTTTTCGAGCAGTCAAAAGACTCTTGAACAGATGCATCCGATGTCTTCACAGCGAAATTTGTCACTCTCTCACCTTGAAGTTTATATAGGCCTCCATGCTCGATTCCTTTCATTATCACCAATGCACCTCGAACAACCTTCAGAACTCCACATTTTGAAGAATACCTGCAACCAACTGAATCTAGGGTACCTAAGGAAATTAAGTTCTTTTTCAATTCCGGAACGTGTCTTAGTCTAGTCAATATCCTCACAATGCCATCATGCATTCCGATTTTAACATCACCAACACCCACAACATCGCACTCAGCGTTGTTCCATAACTGGATTTTACCACTACTTGTCATTGATAAATGATAAACCAGCTTCTATTTGGTGTGACATGAAAAGAACAACTAGAATCCATAATCCATCCATCAAACAATGAATCATTAGTGACAGACAAGACATAATCAGTATTATTTGCTACAGCTGCAACATTATCTGCAGAATCAACTATAATTTCCTTACCCTTCTTATTCTTCAGCTTAAGGCAATTCCTTCTAAGATGTCCCATTTTGCCACAGCTCCAACAGACAACATCAACAATCCTAGATTGACTACATCTGTTCATATTAGTTCTACTCTTACCCACACGTGTTATAGATCTTTCTCTATTTTCACCTACTAAAGCAGTAGATATATGTTTGCCAGATTTTTTTCTATGAATATCCTCGCTCAGTATCAAATCTCGAATTCCATCAAACGTCAAACTTGTTGACCCAGAGGAATTACTAACAGCAGTAACAGTAGTATTCCAACTATCAAGCAATGTGGATAATAGAATCAAAGCACGTACCTCATCTTCAAAATCAATCTCAACTGAACTCAATTGACTAACAATCACATTGAATTCATTGATATGATCTGCAACTGACGCACCTTTGCTCATCTTGAAATTAAATAGACGTCGCATCAAATAAACCTTGTTGATCGCAGAGGGTTTCTCGTACATATCCGACAGGACTTGCATCAAATCAGCAGTGGTCTTCTCATTCAAGATGTTAAATGCGATGTTGTGAGCCAATGTCAGCCGAATAACACCCATAGCTTGTTTATCAAGCAAATCTCAATTAGCTAGCTTCATTGACTCTGGTTTATCCCCAGATAAGGGTAAGTACAGTTTCATCTGATAAAGATAATCTTCAATCTGCATCTTCCAGAAACTAAAATCCTTCCCATCAAATCTGTCAATTCTCACTTTTACTTTTTCTGTCGCCATTGATTTGCTTAAACTTAGCCAAGCCTGGCTTTGATACCAGTTGTTGCAAAAAGGCGAGTGATCGAACAATAATATAGATAGAAGAAGAAAATAAATCGGACACCGGATTTACGTGGTTCAGTCGTAAAGACCTACGTCCACAGGAAGAGTAGCAGCAAATTTCACTATAGATTAAGCGATATAAGGAGATTACACACTCAAGTCACTCAAACACTTTCTCGGTGTTTCCCAAGCCCCAATTACACCCAATAACACCGCGGTGTTTAGCCCTGAAACTCCTCAAGAAATAATATCTCAATCTCACGAAGGAATTACACGCAAATCTTACCACAATATTTAATTGACTTGAACACTAAATTTTCTTTAATGTAATTCACGAACAAGAACGACAAAGAAAAAATCCCTCCTAAGCACTCAACAACGAGACGGCGCTTCAAGAACACTTCTTCATGATCAACCTCCTTCCATCCATGGCCACAAGTCTATATATATGTATAAGTGAGACCCTATTCTTTTGCCAACTTCTCATAGGATTCTATTTCCTAACTTAAACGATTTTATCCAAAACATATATCTGTATATTTTAAACAAAATCCAAATCCAAGTGAAAGTTTGATTTTCCTATTTTAGCGGCCAGACTCTCAAACACAGATTCAAATTTGGGAAGTTGATCTTCAGATATTCTTTGCTTGATTTCGAATGTCTGCAACATATCCAATTCGGAATATTCGTAATTTCGCATTGGGCTCAAACTCGAGACATATTTTAACATAAGCTTTGTGTAATTCCTTTATGAGATTGAAAGATTATTTTGTAAGGAATTTGAGGTTAACTATTATGTGAGTCATTTGGATTAATTGTGAGCTGGGAAACACAAAGAGTGTTAGAATATCTCGAGTGTGGTTGTAGTTTCTGTCATATTGCTTGATTTATAGTGGAATCTTGTACAGCTCTTCTTGTGAAGATCCCACTAACCAAATCACATAGATTTGATGTGCTATTTATTTCCATGTTTTGTTTATCTTATTATTCAATTCTTTATTTCCACAACAATTTATATTAGAGCCAAGCTTAACTTAGTTGAAACGAATTAATGACGACAAAATAAGGAACAGTAAAAATCAACATATTTAATAAAAATAATTTTTCGGTTTTGGAAGATTTAGATCGAGTATTATTTGTACTAAAGGAATCTATACTTACCCATATAGAAGGAGAAACTAGATTGCTAAAGCAACCTGATTGGGAATTGCTAGATAGATAGGTAGTAGGTGTTATTCAACTTACATCGGCTCGTAATGTCACATTTAACATCGTTGAAAAAAAAAAAAAAAACATTGCTGTTCTAATAAATGCCATGTTGAGCATAAATAAGAAGCCATCTACAATTAACAAGGTCTACCTAATGTGACGTCTATTTACTTAAATATGGGCATAGGTGCATTGGTTGCTAAGCAAATCTATGAATTGAATATTGCTGCTCGTCAAATGAGTTTAGTTGAGATTGAATTTGATGATAGGATACATGCTTTACTCACATTATCTTTATTATTTGACAGTTGGGATATTACTATTATCATTGTTTGTTGGGATACAATCTAGACATTTGATGTGGTTCATGATTTAATTCTAAAAGAAGACATCCATATAAGAGAATCTGATGAATCTATGTTTGCTACTTTAGTAGGTGAAATAAGAGGAAAAACTAATGCTCATGTTAGTAGGAGCAATACAAATCACAACAAGTATAGTTAGTTTAGGACTAGCGATGTGGTTTATGAGAGTTGTGGCAAGAAAAGGCATCTTAGAAGGGATTTCCTTAAACTAAAGAACAAGAGGAGTAAGAATATTAGAGTAAAGTCTACTAATGATGTTGCCGCAATTGCTGATGTTGTCCTTTTATAATGATCTGTCACTGAGGATTTATTATTTGATAGATGGATTATAGATTCTACTTATTGATTTCACGCTGCGCCAAAGAGCAACTAATTTACTACTTAATAATGGTAAAGTATAGTTCGTGAATAACATTAAGAGCGATATTGTGGGTGTTGGCAATATTAGGATTAGAATGCATGATATAAAGTAAAGACATTGACTAGAGTGCAATAACCTCATTTTCTTAAGTGCTTTGGATCCAACCAAGTGTTAGTATACCTTAGAGAGTGGAGTTTTAAAGGTTATTCAAGATGTTTTGGTAATAAAGAAAGGAATCGGGCACATTAGCCTATATGAACTTCAAGATCTATGTAATTCTCTTGTAAGATTGAGAGATTATTTCATAAGAAATTATGGGATTAAACACTGTGTTAGTTCATAGATTTAATCGAGAGCTAAAAAATACTAAGCATGTTTGAGTGACTAGAATATAGTTGTAAACTCCATTATATCACTTGATATTTAATAAAAGTCTGTGTTGCTCTCCCCATGGAATAGGTCCACCAACCGAACCATGTTGATTTGCGTGTGATTTATTTCCTTATTCTATTTATATTGTAGTTTGATCACTTGTTTTCGTCGATACTTTCAAAACAACATGGATCCATATGTATGTCAGATCTTCAATCTCTCAAAAGGATATTTAATGAATCTCGTGCAACAGACATGTTATTTACAGATTAGAATGATTTCTTTCATTACACATATGATAAGTGGCATTGTATGAGTTATGTTCCATCAATGACAACAGCTTGATTTTATAGAATCTTAAAGGGTATTGTTTATCCCCATATAGATGGAATACCAGTGATTACACGCAAAGTACTGCCCCTATCCATAGTCAGGTTATCATGCCCCGATCCTCAAGCACGCACACATCCCTCACCTTGGTCGATTAATAGGGACGTCTTAGGATGCATCGCCAACCCTTTCATCATTTTTATCTTTATATGCATGCGGAAGCATATAATAATCCCTAGACAATAAAGCAATAGGATAGAAAAGTATGACTAAAAACTTGAACCAGAAAACCAACACACTTATATACATATATACAACTCAGTCATATATATACATATACAAGCCATACTAAAAAGTCGAGTTCTACTCAAACAGGTTCCATAGCCAAAAGTCATCAAACATGAGTGGAGTCTCAATCCTCATCAGGATCCTACTCTGGATCATCCTCGGGATTCTCCTCTAGGTACTCCTCTTCAGGTTCTGTCATCTAGGAACCTGAAATGTTGTCCCATAACCGAGATGAGACTACGTCTTGGCAAGTTCTACCCGCTAAGACCTGATTAGGAAGTAATACACCTTAGGCTATCTAAGCATATCATAAGTCAGAGAACTTATCTTGACCTCAGTTCCATCCTGCAAATTAATATATTTAAAATATACACCAGTCATAGCAATTCACCAAATTAGATCAAATCATCGATTGATCGACTTGGTCGATTACATGTCATCACGGTCTTTCCTTGGTCGGTACATTTAATACTATCTATAAAGTTTGACCTTAGTTTAGGACTACTCACTTAAAGCTAAAAATGAATAGTATAACTCGCCCAAAGCTGATAATATAGTATACTGTATATATGCTTGCCCAAAGCTAAATGATTAGGGCCTCCGGGCCATCATAGCATACTATATATACTCGCCCAAAGCTGATAATATATGCTCACTCAAAGCTGATAATATAGTATACTATATATATGCTTGCCAAAAGTTGAATGATTATGGCCCCCAGGCTATCATAGTATACTATATATGTTTGTCCAAAGCTAATAATATATGCTCACCCAAAGCTGATACTATGATATACTATTTATATGCTCACCCAAAACTGATAGATTAGGGCCCCTAGGCCAAGATAGTATGCAATTTTCATCATTTTCATCATACCCAATAAAAATAGTTGTGTGTGAGTACACGGTCGGTCTTAGCCAGAATATCATAATTTCATTTCCACAATTTCCACCATTTTATATGGTCCACCAAAATATTTTTGGCGTTGTAAACCAACGCTCGGTTAATTTCCAATCAATTACCAAAATTGATAAATTTAGGAATAAAATCCTAAAAACACCATTAAATCAATTTAGCACAAATCAACGCTCAAATAAATAAACGGACTGCACCACAATAATTAGCATAAAATTTCGGTCGTCAGCTATCCCAGCCTAATTTTCGGAAAATAAATAAATATTAAATAATTACGGAAATTATTAAATAAATGCAATAAATCCAACTTAGGCCCGCTATAGCCTAATTGGAAGCTGAGACGAGCTCGGAAAATTATCGAAACTCATTCAATAAATAATAGAGCCTATTTCCTTGCTAACTATACCAATCATTTGCCTAACATGCATAGGTAAATCCCTAATTTAATTAATATAATCTAATCTATCCACCTAATTGCACTTAATTAGATATAATCAAACCCCTAAGCATCATTAGCATACTAATAAGGGATTAGTAAGCAAAACTCACTTGTAAAAAGCGAAGACCGGTACACCGCGACGGCAGCCGAAACCCGAACTTTCGGTGGCGTCTATGGACACTTGGGCTGGGCCCAAAAGGCCTTGCAAAGCCCACAGCAACTGCTGGGCTTGGCTGAGCTTTAAGTGATGGGCTGAGACGCACGGGCTGGGCTGATTTCGCGGGCTGCAGGGGCTCAATTTCTGGACTTGCGGGCTGGGCTTGCGGAGGCTGAGCTGCTGGAATTGACTTGCACGGGCTGAAGCTTGCGACTCAGTGGAGATGGGCCGCTGGGCTTGACTGAATTCGCGTGAGCTGCAGGTCTTCGATGGAAATGGGACTTCGGTGGACTGGACCACTTCGAAGGAATTCGCCGGCTTGGTGACCCGTGTGCTGGCGTCGACGGAAGCAGACGAAGAAGCAGCTTCGGTGGATTACTAGAGTCAACTTCGGGGAAGATATGTTGACTCGGTGGGAAGCCGCAAGGAAGACACGATGTGGGGGACAGTCGGTGGTGGTAGTGCTTCGGACGTGGCAAGGAAAAATGAAATTGAAGCAGAAGCATTGAGGGGGAGTTGATCGTGGGGCTGAGCTGTTCGGTGGGCTTCACTTGGAGAATTCTGCTGGAGTTGACCGAGAGAGACCAAAAATGGTGGAGCAGGTGGCGTGAGATGAGTGCTGGAGTTCGAACGGTGGAGGAGAAGGGCAGCAAGAGAGAGAGAGAGATAGAGAGAGAGAAGCTGCGGCGTCAAAGGAAAAAGGAAAATGAAAACAGAAGCTAAAGACGGTCTTCGAAGGAAAGAAAAGAGAGAGACCGACGTGGAGAGAGAACGAACGGATGAGGGAGAGGGACGCGTGAGGCTTGCTCGAGAAGCCGTCCGTGGGTGAGTGGGAAGAAAGATCAAATTCAATATCTAATCATCATTATCTAGTTTCCAAAAGTCCACAAGCCTATTCCCTTGTCCCCCATTACTTTCTTGTAATCGATTTCCACAATTAATCCAATTTGATGCCAATATATGCAGCCCTCCCATAGCTCCGAATTTTACCAATTTAAACTTCAATTTCATTCTCAATTTCTCAAATTCGAAGTCCAATTTCATCGAAGAAAAATCCCACACATCTCCACAAATTCCCATCATCCAGTAACTCGGCTTAAAAGTCAAAATTCCATTCAAATGAGCTAAACTGAATTTCTGCTAATTTTCTACGACGTCCGAAGTGATTTTCCAGAAAAATCCCAAACTCGATGGAATTTCTCCGAAAGACAAGACGACATCCTATACATGAATCGTGACATGCTCGAATGTTCGATTTCCGAAACCAAATTCAATTTCGTGGTTAAAATCGACCGAACGCGATTTTAGTTAAATCCGACCTATTGGAAATCTTTTAGGGATTTTACCATGATTATATCCCTTAACGGCTTCACCAAATAGATTGGTTAACTCGTGAGTGATTAGCTCAGAGAAAAAGGACCATCGACACATTGACGAGACGTACATTTTATTTTATTGGGATGGGTTAAAAAATTCAGGATGTCACATAGGTCAACACATGCGTGCCTGCTTCTTGCACTTATAGAGCTTCTCGTGATGCGTAACACATGCTTCGCGTGCAAATATATCAAAGCCACACAAACTTGACAAAAGCATGCACTAGAAAGGAGAGAGATACTTCTATAAAGAGGGAGACAATAACTCGTATGGATCATCACCCTCCCCGCTCCATTTGCTTCCTCGTCTTCTCAGAGAAACACGTGATGTGGATGATCGGAACGTGTGTGTCGACATTGATCATCGTGTGGCTCGCTCACCGGGTTTACCGATGGAGAAAACCCCGGTGCAACGGTACTCTTCCTCCCGGTTCTTGGGGGCTCCCTCTCATCGGTGAGACCCTTCAATTAATTGTTCCTAGTTACTCTCTAGACCTCCTTCCATTTCTCAAGAAGAGAATACAAAGGTACCCTTACCATTTTATTGGCCATTTCCAATCAAAATGCTGACTTCATTTCGTAGTTCTTAACAATACCTAGAAATGCCCCCCCCTCTTTGTTCTTTCGACGCAGGTACGGAAAGACATTTCGGACGAGCATGGCAGGTCAGGCGATAGTAGTCTCGGCCGATCCGGAATTCTCCCATTTTGTCCTTCAGCAAGACGGGAAGCTGTTTGACTCATGGGCTCTAGACACATACGCAAAGCTTTTCGCGCAAGAGAGCGAAGCCAGCACCAACATCCCGAACGTCCACAAGTATATCCGAAGCACAGTACTAAAGCACTTTGGCATGGAGGTCCTTAGAGAGAAGTTGCTTTCCTCGATGGAAGAAGCGTCTCGAATGACTATAGAGAGTTGGTTAGGTCAAGAATCTGTCAACGTAAAATATGCCACAGGAACCGTAAAGACCATATCCTTGGATAAAAAGCACTTCGAAATCGTTTTTTTTATCTTTTCTCTAAGTAGGGTACCATGACAAATCTAACATGCATTTGCTTTTGATGTTCTTGCTAGATGGCATTCGAATTTGGTGCGAAGCAACTATTAAGTTATGATCCTAAACAATCTTCGGAGAAATTGGGTGATTTATTCTTTTCATTTGTCCGGGGCCTTATGTCAATTCCTTTGAACATACCGGGTACAACACATTACAAATGCATGAAGGTACAGTGAACCAGTTTCCTTTCTGAAACTTGGTTTCTAGTATGAGAGAAAACTTCGTACTAAATTTAAATCTATGCAGGACCATAAGAAGGCATTGTCAATCATTCGAGAAATCGTAAAAGATCGGCTTTTTTCGCCGGAGACGCATTACAACGACTATCTTTCTCGCATCATGACAGATATGAGCAGAGAGAAATTCTTAACGGAGGATTCGGTGGTGAAGCTTTTGTTTGGGCTTCTTTTTGTCAGCTTCGATTCTCTTTCGACGACGTTGACATTAGCTCTAATGTTCCTTGTAGAGAATCCCAAAGCGTTGCTAGAAATCACCGTATGCTTTTATAATATCACATTGAATGATGCATAACGAATTCCCTTTGAACATTTTTAAGTGAGTTTTTACTCAAATTTTTTTCCAGGACGAGCACGAGACCATAATAAAGCAAAGAGAAGTTTCGGACTCCTCGATCACGTGGGAAGAATACAAGTCGATGCCTTTCACTCTTCATGTATGCAATCTAGACAAATGAACAAATTCTTTACGACAATCAGCATATCCTAGAATCTTTTGTAACGTGGGTACTTACAAAACCAGGTAATACATGAATCGCTAAGGTTGGGAAACATTTCACCTGGATTGTTGAGGAGGACAAAAAGCGATGTGGAATGGAACGGTAGGTCGCTTTATAATAGTCGATCCATTCGCTTTCTATGAGCATCGAGAATATAGATCGGTACTTTGATTTACCACATCGTGCTCAGAACTTTGAGTTGGAATTCTTTGCAGGGTACACCATTCCCGCCGGCTGGGGAGTTTTGATAGCCACTTCTGCTTTCCACTTGGATCCCGAGACATATAATAATCCCACCACGTTCAATCCGTGGCGCTGGAAGGTTGAATTTAAGAGGGGAATCCGGGTTGGCACAAGGGGGACTTTGATTTAAGATTTCGATATACGAAGTTCATCGTCGCGGGCGAATTTGATTTAAAATTTGGATCGATGCGGTACTGTGATTGACTTGTTTGGGGCTTTCGAATTCCAGGACGGCGAATCGGATGCCATGCTGAAGAATTTCATGCCTTTTGGTTGGGGAATGAAACAATGTGCCGGAGCGGAGTACGCAAGAGTCTTCTCGGCGACTTTTCTGCACGTCTTGGTCACGAAATACAGGTACTTGTCTCCCTTTTTCGACACCAGCATCCTGGAAAGATCATCGAGCGCGTGAATTGGATGGCCTACAGCGATGCAGTTCCTAATATTTTCTATCTGTTGGAATATGATCAGATACATGAAGGTCAGGAGAGGTGAAATTCGCCGAAATCCAATTCTAGATCTCGGGGAAGGCTTGCACATCAAGGTCATGAAAAAACAGAATTAGACCTGCTTCCACCTTTTTACCAGATATCAACTTTCTTTGATGTAATGAATTTTTTTTTTTTTTTTTTTTGACGAGAAACAAAGCTGATGATATTAGATAATAGGCAAAGCTAATACAGCATGAGCATCAGATGTAATGAATTGGTTTCGATGTTTTCTTTCTGGGCACATTTCTTTGTTTATATGAAGTTTCTTTTTTTATGAACCATATCTTTTGATTCGTTTTTTTTTCCCCATGCTACCCTATTAAAACTAACGAGGCCGAATTTTTTGTTCACTTGAAAATGGGCTCAAACTTTAAGTATCATCTCTTTATGAGGTAGACACCGTGCCCAAGTTCTAGACCTCAAAATAAAATAAAAAAACTAATGCTCCAAAGTAGCATGAACACTGATACGTGATATGCTACACGACATAACATGGTATGCCGACATATCGTTTCTCAAAAAGTAGAGAATTCCGACACGATAGGATACGTTATATAATATATTAAAAGTGCATTTTTATATATACATGATAAATTATCATTTTTATGATTATTTTAATCAATTTAATTTGATTCAAATTCATAAATAAATAAATAAATAAAAGAGTCTAGAATGAATTTATATTAAAAACATTAATCCACCATATGTTAATATCATTCATTGTTTTAATTTGATAAATTCAATTATATTCTATTCTAATAATCCATAAAACTTGGAGGAATAAAAACAAGTAATCTACATTCCACTATTTAACAATAAGTAAAAAAAAACAATCCATATTTCACTATCAAATATAACAAAAAGTTATTATTATTATTATCATTATCATTATTATTATTATTATTATTATTATTATTATTATTATTATTATTATTATTATTATTATAATATTTACATTTAGATCCATCATTTATTGAAAAATTTTAAAATTGATTCTATGCATGTTGGAATTGCATGGTAGAATTCCGGACTTGTACGTCGGGAGAGTTGGCCACGTGTCAGATTTTTTTACATCTGTTGATTGCGTGTCAGAATGTTCGACATGATACGAAGGTTTCCAGAAAGTGTGGATACTTCCTAGCCCCAAACCCGGTCATAATAATACACTTATCATATAAGCCCACTCTTCTGACCAAAAAAAAATAAAATATAAGCCCACTCAATAAGATGGTAAAACAAATTTGCGATCGTAAAAGTCGTAGAACCACAACTGGCCTAATAAATCTGTCCATGGAATGTCTTAAGAGTTAAATTTCATCAATCGTGAACCTCCAATAGATGGAGTGTAAGTGGAGTTCACAACAAGTAAGAACGATGGATTAACTCGAAACATGAAAGGAAGTTGAAATGAAAGGAAGTCGAAGTTTGAATAAAAGAGGATAAATCAAACAATGGACGATCGTAGCTAACTGCTCAAGAGTAGTTCCAGGTCACTCCTGAAGTAGCCCGCAAGTCAAGAGGCAATTATGATGCAGTAGTAAGAAGGGATTACTTTTGTAATGCCAAGGTCTCCATTGTATAACATATTATCTGCTTTGAACATTAAGTCCTCATGGTTTTATTTTTCTCGGGGCGTCTTAGGGCAGTCTATACTACTTCAAGAAAATGTGTATTGCGGGGGCAAAGACGCGAATGCATTGCCATCTCTTTCCCAAACCAATATATTGTCCTCTATGAGTACATATGCGTCATTAGAGTCATGCAACCTCCCTTGAGGGTTTGTTTCCTATTGGTCACCTGCACTGGGGTGGACGCATTGCAATCCCTGCCGCAGTCTTTTCCTTCAAAACACGTATGTATAGTTACAATGACCCAAGCCTTATAAGCCAGTCCAAAACTCTTTCTCTAGGTGATGTGGGACAAGAGACGCACCCGCTCCCTGCACACGTCTGGGGACCAAGGCGCGGACACACCACCATCCCTCCTTCCCGCGCACCACTGCCTGGACCATCACAACTTTTGATTGTGTTAGCTTACCAGCTCATATATTTCCCCATATGGAGTGTCATGCTCATACATTCTGAAGGAAAGTGATATATTTGTTCTTTTCTATATTGGGAGCTAAGAAAATTTCGGAAATTTTTACTGCTGGCCACTCCACTTTAGTGAGTTTTGGAATTATGCCACTGAATTTTATCTTTTCATAAATTATCTAACATATTTAACTTTTATTTTTGTATTTGATTCACTTCGATCAAATTCTAGACAATCTTCTGACGAAATGCTAAGAACAATCACACGACAAGCCTGGTCAAGTTCTCACTGCACTGGGTCATTCTGTACCCCCTTTAAAACACAAACGTTTATCAAAATCCAAGTATTTTCTCTTCTGAACTATATGTAAGATAAAATTAAAGAGAGAACACCAAAGAACAGAGTCGGTATCGACTTTAAAGCATGTGACCACTTTTTTAAAGACAATTATTGCCTCCAGGAACCTCTCTCTAAGCTTATCTTGTGGTTAAAACATTATTTTCTCTAAGCAAAAAGTGGATTTTGTATCTCTTATCGAATATTCCTGAAACTGATTAACACTCTTTAGTGACTTCCCATTCCATCCACTTTAGCAGTACCGGGAGTTTGATGTCTAGAATCTCAATTTGACAGCTTCTTATAGGATAATGTCATCATCTATCAGGGAAAATTGTCAAAAAAATCCTAAACCTATTGCAATTTTGCCAATTCAGTCCTAAATCTTTTAACTTTGCTAATTGAGTCATAAACCTTTTCACTTCTTGCCGATTTAGTCCATCCGGCCAATTTTGGCCGGAAAATGCTGACGTGGACACTAGCGGTGCCATGTAGGATGGCCGGCACTAACGTGGACATTTTTTAAATAATATTTTAATATTTTTTTATAATTTTTTTGAATTTTTTTATTTTCTGTTTTTTTCCTTTTTATTTTTATTTTCTTTTTGGCTCTTTCCGGTGGCCGGCCACCGGCCACAGCCGACCGGCTGGCCTCGCCCGCCACAGGTGAGGCCCAGCTGGGTGACGGCGACCCCCGTTGAGGGCGCCCTAGCCCCGGTGAGGGCCGACCTCGCTAGATCTGGCAAGGGGAGCCTTTTGTAAGTGTCGCCCTCGCCCAGGCGAGCGTTGTCCTCGCGGTGGCCAGTTGACGCCGGGCCGACTAGGGGCAACGCTCACCTGGGTGAGGGCGAGCCTCGGCAAGGGCCGGCCTCGCTAGATCTAGCGAGGGGAGCCCTCGCCGGGGGTCACCCTCGCCTAAGTGATCGTCGGCCTCGCCCTTGGCCGGGCGGGCGATGGCTAGCCACAGGCCACAAGCCGACGCTCGGCCGGCCAGGGGCGAGGGCCAACCTCGCCAGATCTGGCGAGGGGAGCCCTCGCTGAGGCTCACCCTCACCCAATCGAGCGTCGGCCTCACCTAAACCAAATCTAGCGAGGACAACCCTTGCCCCTGGCCAGCCAGGCGTCGGCCTATGGCCAGTGGCCAACTGTCGTCCGCTCGGCCGGGGCGAGGCCGACACTCACTTGGGTGAGGCCAACCCCCGGCAAGGGCTCCCCTCGCTAGATTTGGCAAGGTCGGCCCTTGCCGGGGCCAAGGCGGCCTCGCCCGATGTCATCGTTGCTCGGTTGGGCCTCGCCCGTGCCGGGCGAGGCCAGCCAGCCACCGGAAAAAGCCAAAAAACAAAAAAAGAAAAGAAGAAGAAGAAGAAAAAAACAGAAAAACAAAATTAAAATTTATTAAAAAATTATTAAAAATTGTCCACATCAGCGCCGGCAATTCTACGTGGCACCACTAGCGTCCACATCAGCATTTTCCAGCCAAAATTAGCCAGATAGACTGAATTGGCAAAAAGTGAAAATGTTTAAGACTCAATTGGCAAAGTTAAAAGGTTTATGACTGAATTGGCAAAACTGCAATAGGTTTAGGACTTTTTGGACAATTTTCCCTCATATACCAACATTCTTTCGAGTGGGTTGCGGTCAGACATTATATGAATTGATGCATCGTCTTTGTCTTGCAGATGAATCTAACTTGTTTTCTGCTGAGTTTGGACTTAAGACGATTACGTTGATGGCTTAGTTTTAGGTTGACTAGAATGCTTTTTTTCTTGCGAATGGCGATGTAAGCTTACAAGACGTGACTGTCGAAGTTGATACGCCGTTGAGCGAAGAGAGACAATGTTCTCGACATACATTGAAGCAGCAGAAACTAATTCAATCCCGTCAATAAGCTGTAACGGATGTTGTGCCCCTTGCATAACCCCAGAGCTGTAGTCGCATAAGGCCGACGACATCCATGGCTACTGTGGGTGTTGTTCTGTGGCATTACTTGGGACTATTTTTTTTTTTCTTTTTTGGGTCGAAACTTAGGACTTTAGGATGTGATTCAAATTCAGACGTCCGAAGAGTGTATCATGAACTCCGACCAAAAAAAAAAAAACAGGAGTGTATCATGACCAACCTCAGAGACCATATGGAGGTTGATGGGCTTGAACATCATGGACTGCCACCATCATCAACTGTGTCGGTCCATCGGTCCTCCACTAGTTTATTACTGGCAACGTCTTGCACAAGTATATGTTTATTTTCGATTATATTTTTCTTTAAAATTTGCTAAAAACTTTTTCAAATGTATTTATCAAATATGCTATATTCTTTTTTTGTAATAATAGTGATGGTGCAATCTCAATAATAGGTGAAGCTAAGTAATTCAAATCCATATTCTTTAAGGAATGGTATTCCATGAGGAATCTAAATTGGAGTTTTTTTTTTTTTTTTTTTTTTTTTTTTGGGTAAGGGAAATCTAAATTCAAGTTCATGTTTCTTTACAACTATAAAAATCAAGGAATTGAGATCCTACGCCATGAATGATCCAATTCAACAATGCGCCAAAAAGCAAATGTTTGTCTAGATTTTGGCGAGAGTTGATATGAAACTCAAGGGGTGGAAGGGGAATCTAATCTCAAAAGCAGGGAAAGAAATCTTGATTAAAACAGCGGTTTAAGCTTTGCCGCAATATGCTATGTCAATTTTTAAAATCCCAGTTTCTATTTGTCGTGCCATTGAAAAAAGAACAACTGCATTATGGTGGAGAAATAGCGAGTCTAAAGCTGGCCTTCATTGGAGAAGATGGGAATTGTTAAAGCTAAGAAAAGACTAGGGAGGAATGGGGTTCAGAGATTTATTATCCTTCAACAAGGCTATGCTTGGAAAACAAGTATGGAGATTATCTCAAAACCCACAATCCTTATGGAGTCAGATTTTGAAAGGAGTTTACTTCCCTCAGAAATCCTTTTGGAATGCAAAAAAGGGTTCTTGCCCATCTTGGGGTTGGCAAAGTATTTTGCTAAGATATGATACAATCTCACATTCTATTATGTGGTCAGTGGGCACTGGTGATCAAATCAAAATTCGTGAGGATAGATGGATTAAACATGGCACTATAGGGGGACTAGCAACTTATGGTGAACCAACAAAGGTGGCTGATTTGATTATGCATGAGGAAAATAGATGGGATGAACATACCCCATACAGACTCTTTGACAAGCAACTAGTTAGTGAAATACTAACAATTCCCTTGAACACTCAGATTTCGCAGGATAAACTTGTTTGGATAGGAACTAAATCAAACCAGTTTACAATGAAGAGTGCTTATACGATGGAGAGAGAAGTGGCGAACCAAGATTTCACAGCATAAGCCTCAACATCATACCAACCACCTTGCGAGCTTTGGAAACAGATTTGGCGTTTGAATACCCCCCAAGAATCAAAATTTTCAAGTGGAGCTTATGCCAAAATGCAATTTCTACCAGAGATAAATTATTCAAGCGAAATATCATACTTGCACCCACTTGCCCTTTTTGTTCTCGAGGTGCAAAAACAATAGAGCACCTATTCTTGCTCTATTCTTGGACTGCTTCTATTTGGACTGCTCCTACTCTACAAATCAAAATTTCGAGGCTAGGGTTAGCAAGAACCGAAGATTGGTTACAAACGTACAATACCCACTCGGTTGACCCACCTGTTACGAAATCGCACGTCGATTCCAGAAAAATAACACTCGCAAACAATTCTCCGACGAATAATATAGTAATAAAAGAGCGAGAATCGATGAACACGCCAGAAAATTTGTTATCGAAGTTCACCCAAACCTGGGCTACGTCTCCGCGCAGAGGCACTCTGCGAATCCACTAGACTTCGAAAAAGTTGGAATACAACGACGATCTTCTCTCAAGATCGGGGTACAAAGAGATTGAGAACTCTCATCAAGAAAAAACTCACTTTTTCTTCTCTCTTTTTCTTGCCTCTCTATTTCCTTTTTCAGCGTCTTGACGGCTAGGGTTTTGCCATCGCTAATATATATGGTACCACTTTTAACCTAAAAGGAAATCTAATAGAAAGACAAAAAAGCCCCTAAAAACAAATATTTGGCTTTATCTATAACAATCTCCCACTTGAAGACAAATATACCCAAGCACCAAGCAACTTTGCATCCATCTTCTTCAAAAAATAGTAGTTGTGAAACTTGTGCCTCTGCGATACTCCTCATCAATCAACATGGAGTAATACCAATGGTAGTAGTACGAAAATATGCTTCTCTCTGTCTACTACCTTGGTCATCATGTCACCGGATTCTTCGAGCCATCAATCTTTTGTAGCTTTAATTCATTATCTTTCAATGCTGACCGATAAAGTGATAACGCTTCTTGATATGTCTAGTCCTTGAGTGATAAGCTGCATTCTTTGCTAAGTGCACTGCACTTTGACTATCACTCCACAAAGTGTCTTGACCGGGTTTTTTCGATGTAACTCCTCCATATAATCTTGTAACCACATGATTTCCTTGGAGGCTTCATAATCGCTACATATTCTGCCTCTGTTGTCGATAAAGCAATTACTTTTTGTAGTTGAGATACCCAACTCACTGCTGTACACACTGCAACCGTAAAGACATATCCAAAGGTGGTACTCTTACCACTATCTCGATCACCCGAATGATCTCGCATCTACATAACCCCGCAACTTTAGAGATGTACCACTATAACAAAGTGAGTAATTGGAAGTACACGCTAGATATCTCAATATCCATTTAACGCATTCCAATGCTCTCTACCCGGGTTCTCGCATATATCGACTCACAACTCCCACTTTGCTTGTGCAATGTCCGGTCTCGTGCTCACCATGGCATACATCAAACTCCCCACTGCCGATGCATATGGAACTACCGCCATCTCATCTTTCAAAGCCCGAGTGCTTGGACACATATCCTTGGAAAGTTTGAAATGATTCGCTAAAGGAGTTGCAACCGGTTTTGCCTTGTCCATGTTAAATCTCTTTAACACCTTGTTCACATAGTCTTCCCCGACAACCATAATTTCTTATTTTTCCTGTCTCTAATGATTTTCATGCCTAAAATATTCTTGGCCTCTCCCAAGTCTTTCATAGCAACCGTGATGATAACATCTTTTTCACTTCTACGATTCTCTTCATATTGGAACTAGCCACCAGCATGTCATCCACATATAAAGATAAATACACAATGTCACCATCATCATATTTGCGAAAATAAACACAAAGTGATCGGACTCACGGTGTGTAAATCCTTTTCTTGCATGAAACCATCAAATTTTAAGTACCATTGTCGCGGAGCTTGTTTCAAGCCATACAAGCTTTTCTTCAAGCGACATACCATGTGCTCCTTACCTTTGACTTCAAAACCCTTAGGTTGTGCCATGTATAATTCTTCATCTAAGTCACCATGTAAAAACGCTGTTTTTACGTCTAACTACTCAAGATAAAGATCCTCCACTTTGCAACTATACTTAGCGAACTCTAATTGATGTCATTTTCACTACGGGTGAAAATATCTCGGAGTAGTCGATCCCTTCTTTTTGAGAAAAGCCCTTAACTACAAGTCGCGCCTTGTATCTAATACTACCATCTGCTTCATTCTTAATCCCGTACACCCATTTGTTTAATAAAGCTTTTTTACTGTGGGCAACTTGGTCAACTCCCAAGTTTTGTTACTCAAGCAACGAGCTCATCTCGTCTTTCATAGCACACTCCCACCGCAAGTGAGACGTGTCCGCCTTTGCCTCATTGTAAGTTTCTGGTTCTCCCGAATCTGTATATAAGACATGACTCGGAAACAGTATTAGCCGATGGATCAAAAATTACCTTTGGCTTTCTCACACGTGTAGACCTTCTCAAGACAGTACTTCAAGGTCATTCGTTTGTTCCGAATCACTGCGTTCTTCTTGAACTACCTCTTCACCGATAATAGGCTCATCTTGAACCTCTCTTTCGAGGTGAACTTTGATCTACCGGAAACATCTTCACGGGCATTGTGTCTAATTCAACATATTCGATTGTACTACCTTCTCATGCTCGTCTCTCGTCCGACGATCCTTGTACATCTTTTCTTCATGGAATACCACATTGCGATCTGCGGATAACTTTATTATTCTCATAATCCCAAAGTCTATAACCATACTCGTCGCCACCGTATCCGATAAAGACGCACTTCTGGGACTTAGCATCAAGCTTTTTCCTATCCTCCCTGTCAATCAAAGCATATGCAATACAACCAAACACCTTTAAATGTGAATAATTAATCTTCTTACCTGCCCACCGCTCCTGTGGTATTTCTCCATCCAACGCACTAGATGGACTTCTGTTGATAAGATAAACAGCTGCATCAACTGTGGCAGCCCATAAGTGTAGCGGGAGACCCGCGTGTAGTCTCATGCATCTCGCACGTTCTAGAATAGTCCTGTTCATTTTTTCAGCTACACCGTTCTCTTGAGGAGTTCTAGGAACAGTCTTTAGCCCGTGTATGCCTTCTCGACTCGAGATAATTTGCAAATTCTTTACTTGTGTATTCACCACCATTATCGATTTCAAAGCTTTAATCGATAACCTTCGTTTCTTTTCTACCATAGTCTTCCACATCCCGAACATCCCGAATACTTCTGATTTTTCTTTAAGAGCATAGACCCAAGTCTTTCTTGTTGCATCATCAATGAAGGTGACAAAATATCTCTTACCACCATAAGAGAGTTCCTGAGCAGGTCCCCATACATCAGTATGAACCAACTCTAGCTTATGGCCTTTATTTTGTTGCCCATTCAATTGAAAACTAACAGCCTTACATTTTTCCATAAATGCAACTCTCACAAAAATCTAACTCAACTTTTTGTAAACCCGGAAGTAATTTCCTCGAGTGTAATTGCTTTACACCTTTTCACCAAGATGTCCCAAACGATAATGCCAAAGAGTAGATAAATTACTCGTAGCCATTGTAGTTGCAACTATATCACCGATATTGTCTCCTTGGAGAAGGTAAAGTGTACCGTACGCTTTCCCTTTGCTACTACTCTTATCCCCGAGGTTATTTTCCACTCTCCACAGCCAAAGGTTATTACCAAACCTTCTTGGTCAAGTTTACTTGGTTGAAATCAGATTTTTCTTTAATTCTGGAATATGCCTAGTTTCACGCAAAACTAGATGTCCTCCACCCGAGATGTTCACAGTCACGGTTCCTTTCCCAACAATTGGACACATGTGGCCGTTTCCCACAACCACTTGTCCAAAATCTCCACTAGCATAATCATCAAATATGTCTCTTTGCGAGGTGCAATGAAAAGAAGCGCCCGAATCAATAAACCATTTATCTCGTTGTCAAATCAAACCCCGTAGACAAACACAAGTTATCTAGCAAAGATTTATCGCTAACTACATTAGCACCTTGATTCTCATCTTGCTGCTTCTTTTTGTAGGCTTCACATTGAAACCTCCGGTGTCCGGTTTTTGTGACAAAACCAACACTCATCTTTTGCAACCTGTCTCTTACCCCTTGATTGTGATCCGCCACGACCGCTGAAATTTCCTCTACTTTTACTTCTTCCACGGTTCTCCACTTTGCAAGTGCCGTTGAAGATGTAGATGCAAAAAGATTATCTCCACCTGAGACTTTCCTTCGCATCTCTTCATCCATGATACTACTCACAGCATCATCAAGAGTTAAATCATCCTTCATGGTGCTCGAAATTCCCTGCACTGCGGTATTGTAGCTTTCTGGAAGAGAACATAAAAATAATAAAGCTTGAAGCTTCATATCTAAATTTATGCCTCAAGGGATTCTAATTGACCCGTGACTGCGTGAAACTATTAATATGCTCGCCACGTAATCTCTATCGATAACTTCATATTAACCGGTTTCTTCAAAAAATACCTGATTTGATGTGGATGGCTTCTCAAAAATATTTGTTAGAATATCCATGGCTTCTTTTGCAGTTTTTGCTTTCGCGATGTGGTACCCTGTCTTTTCGTCAACCCTAGACGAATCGCACCTAACGCCTTTCGATCAAGAATTTTCCATCCGGCTTCGCCGTCGGATCCACTTCCGCCATCTCGGGTTTCCAACCCTCAAGTGGTGCATAGAGATCTTTTTGATAAAGATAATCCTCTATTTGTAGTTTCCACCATCCGAAATCCTCTCCATTGAACTTATCGATTCTGATTTTATCTTCGCCATCCCGTTTGCTTTCAATCGAACGTCACCGAAAACCCTCGATGTTCTCGATTAGCCAACCCAAGCTCGATACCGGTTGTTACGAAATCGCACGTCGATTCCGGAAAAATAACACTCGCAAACAATTCTCCGCACAGAATATAGTAATAAAAGAGCGAGAATCGGATGAACACGCCAGAAAATTTGTTATCGAAGTTCACCCAAACCTGGGCTACGTCTCCGCGCGAGGCACTCTGCGAATCCACTAGACTTCGAAAAGTTGGAATACAACGACGATCTTCTCTCAAGATCAGGGTACAAAGAGATTGAGAACTCTCATCAAGAAAAAAACTCACTTTTTTCTTCTCTCTTTTTCTTGCCTCTCTATTTCCTTTTTCAGCGTCTTGACGGCTAGGGTTTTGCCATCGCTAATATATATGGTACCACTTTTAACCTAAAAGGAAATCTAATAGAAAGACAAAAAAGCCCCTAAAAACAAATATTTGGCTTTATCTATAACACCACCCTCTCTCGACCTGGTGGCTTGTGTTCTTTGGTCAATTTGGAAGGCGAGGAATAATTTTGTATTTCGACAACAAATCTCGAAACTAGCAACCTCGATGGAATCGACGCACATAATGCTCAGTAATTTTCAAAGATGGAATGGAAAAGAGAGGAAGCCTCAGTTGAAGAACGAAGAATTACCTCGACACTAGATTACACCAAGAAACCAAACCTTGAAAGTGAATATCGATGGGTCATTTGTCGAAGGAACAAACGCTGGAGCTATAGCCAAATCGTGACTCGTCGAGGACAATTGTTGATGGATTTGCTAAATCTATAAGAGCAGCCTCTGCCCTTCAGGTTGAAACGAAGTACTTGAAGTTCTGTCAAATTGTTCGGAATTGGTTGATGCTGTTTCTGACTCTCCTGAAACTCCATGGGAAGTACAACCTTTAATTTCTGAGGCTCAGCAGATTATGGGCTCATTTCAACACTTAAAATTATCCATTGCAGATGTGAGGTAAATCGTGTTGCAGATTGGGTAACCAAGGCCCAAAGACTAAATTATTTCCCCTGTAATTGGTTAGCTTATCCCCCTCAACTTCTTTGGGAGTTACTTTGTTTGGATGCTTCCTTGGCACGCACTTATGTTTGAACACTTTTATTAAATAAATTCGTATTCCGACCAAAAAAAGGCCCAAATGCGTGTTTGGTCCAAAGAAATGGAGTCATATCGAAATAAAATTGGAAAATGGAATGGAAGTATAAAAGGGCATTGGTATTCCTATCGTTCGTTTGGATCCCACAATAGAATTGAGCAAGAAATAACATTTTTTTTTTTACTGGCTTATGGTAAAAAAATTAATGTAATGCAAATAAAAGAAAAATCGGTTCTCAGAATGTCATTGTTTACTTTACTAGATTTAGAATTTTCTTCTTGAAAAGCGAATTTCTAAGGACCAAGTGGCAAAATCACATTATTTGTTTGACCAGAGCAGAAATTAAATGGGCTAAAAAGTTTTGAAATGGATCCAAATGAAACCAATTGATAAAAGAAGAATTATCTGCAGAAACGCTCAAAATGGGTTCAGCCCGAAAACGAGACACGGCCATAATTTACTTTTACGGTGGACAACAATACGTCATAAGTTGGCCGAAGATGTCCTGAAAAAAAGGATATGATGTTCACTCCTTGAAAGATTCGTCGTACATCTCAAATAAATTCTGTAGATTTGGATAGATCGAGTTCTCTCCAAGTTAATCTTGCAAATCTCGAGTTTGATTTCTCGCGTCCTTTTTTATCCCTACTCTAGTTGTCACTTTATCGGGTGTAATGGATTCAAACAAAAGCATCGCGTCAGTTGCATGCTTAAGACTTTTGTCGTCAAATTGCAATAAAGCACACTTCACTTCCTACTCTAATAGCATGAACGTTAATAATAAACGAATCAACACAAAAACGGAAAGCAATGTTGCCAATAGAAGCACATTCGTGATCAAGGAGTTTTTTGCATCATATAGTCTTTAATATAGATGATTTCATAACATTGAACAGGATAATCTAACAGTAAAGAAGTGTCATTGTCCTCCACAAGATCACATCTTCAAGTAATGTAGTAAGTAAACATTTAGCCAAATTATGATTTGGGCATTCACTATCTCATCTAAGAACACTTTGTAATTTTTCGCGTTTTGATCGAACTGCATTAGCCAAATACATCGATTTTCAACACGGCTCATTTAAATGACACGAAAGTAAGTATATTTATATTAGTTTAAACCCATTTATATGCCAATAATAAACATGCTGCATTTTGAATAATACGTTTAGACCCATTGATTTAATTATTCAAGCTAGTACTTTATTTGTGTAAACACAACAGGTTTGGATATGTTTAGAAGCGTTTATTCACGTACAAGAACATTTTTCATTCGTTCGTACATAAGATCTCATATAACAAGCATGTAGCATCGTGCAACCCACTTAAGGTTTTTCTAGTAAATCAAGTAATTTGGCCTCAAATCAAATATTTTATGAATGGTATGGGACCCAAACAATAACAGTTAGAGAGGACAGCTGCATGATCATCTATCTTCATCTTTTTGCCGATTAAAGGAAGGTAAAAATGATTCTTCTACTTCTCGAACCAAAATCCTCATCGATGAGTTTTGTCTGAACAACTTTTGAAAAGCAAATATCTAAGGACCACGTGGCAAAATCACTTTATTTGTTTGGCCGGGGCGGAAATCAAATGGGCTAAAAAATTTTAAAAATAGATCCAAATGAAATCAATTGTTAAAAGAAGAATCAACTGCAGGCTCACTCGGAAAATTGGGTTCGTGAAACCTAGATAACACCAATATCAATATGCGACACATGATACGACATAACACGCTAATGACACGACCTATGGACGGAGCATGATCCAAGACCGTTCGTGATCGGCCATGTCACGCTCAAAGGGCTACTCGAGATCGGCCCACGATCAACCCATGAGCAGAACAAGCGAAAGGCCCATGCGCAACCCATGAGCAACCCAAGAATGATGTTCGAGCAACCCATGATGGTTCAGCTGATCGCGTATCAGACAGACCTGCAACCCCGATTTTGCTTCTAATACATGCTCATGATTTGCCCAAGGCCTGACGAGCGCGACCCATGGACTTCCCAAGGGCCTGCTGTGCGCAACCCATTGAGTAGCCTTTGAGTAGCCTGTGAGTAGCCTTGTAATGATAATACGGATTTGAAATAAACTGTTGGATCGGAGGGACGATCAATGGCTGAGATGAGACCCGCTTTTGTATAAATAGGGATCCCTCTCCCTCATGAAATTAGTTCGTTCACAAGCAATATACACTATTTTGCCCATTTGACTCTTGTGTTTGAGTGTGTGTGTGTGTGTGTAAGGCTGACTTGGGATCACCGATCCTAAGGCCGCGCGGTGTTTGATCGACCAAAACTGATTGACCCGTGACACTAATGTGTCAGTTTTTGAAAAATAAAGAATTCTGACATAAATCAAATTAATTTGGTTCAAATTCACATACATTCATACTAGAAATCAAGAATCATAGGAAGCAAAGTTAAAAAAGAAGAAAACATTAGGTTTTTCTTATTTCTCTCTTTATTATTGTTATCATCATTATCTTTTATTTCTATATATTTATATTTTGATCATTTATTTATTAAAACTTTTAAATATTGATCCCTTACGGCCAAAATCGCGTGTCAGACGTGTTAGATTTTTGATATCTATTAATCACGTATCAAAATGTGTTGGACATATATCGAAGACATCAGACATGACATAAAGATTTCGAAAAGAATCGATGCTTTCCAGCATGAAACACGACCATACTTGCTTTTTGTTATGGATAAAAAGAATGGGTGCTTTCCAGCATGACACACGCGACCACGCTGACTTTTTGGTGTGGAAAAAAAAGACGTCTAGAAAGTGGGCCAAAGATGTCGAAAATGATTATGGCGGTTTCCTTTATACGACCTCAAAATTTGATTGCGCTCGACCATAATTTACCCGCGTTGTCGTATATGCGAAAGGAGACGTCCAAATTCGTTGGTGATCTTCAAGTAGTCTTTTTGACTTGAAAACGCAGCACTAGGAAAACAAAAGGTCCCTAGCACGCTCGAGTGCTCTGGAAAATTTTTCCGTTTCAAGAACAAATTTTACGAAGATAATTCGTTGGTGATCTTCAAGTAGTCTTTTTGACTTGAAAACGCAGCACTAAGAAAACAAAAGGTCCCTAGCACGCTCGAGTGCTCTTTCAAGAACAAATTTTACGAAGAAAAAATTTTTCCGTTTCAAGAACAAATTTTACGAAGATACTGGAAAATTTTTCCGTTTCAAGAACAAATTTTACGAAGATAATTCGTTGGTGATCTTCAAGTAGTCTTTTTGACTTGAAATCGCAGCACTAAGAAAACAAAAGGTCCCTAGCACGTTCGAGTGCTCTGGAAAATTTTTCCGTTTCAAGAACAAATTTTACGAAGATACTGGAAATTTTTTCCGTTTCAAGAACAAATTTTACGAAGATAATTCGTTGGTGATCTTCAAGTAGTCTTTTTGACTTGAAAACGCAGCACTAAGAAAACAAAAGGTCCCTAGCACGCTCGAGTGCTCTGGAAAATTTTTCCGTTTCAAGAACAAATTTTACGAAGATAATAATAATAATCATAATAATAATAATAATAATAATAATAATAATAATAATAATAATAATAATAATAATAATCAGCAGCAGCAGCAGCAGCAGCTTCTTGCTATTGGTAGAGCATTTTATTGAAAACCACAAATTGCCTCAAGTGCAAATACATAAAACCACGCAAGTTGAGCAAAGTATGCACTCATTTTTGTCTGAAGGACATTTTTGTCTTTATCTTTCTTTTACTTTCCTTTTCCGTTTTTCCATTTTTTTCTCTTTGTTTTTTTTTTTTTTTTTTTCTTCTCTCGATGGAGGGAAGCCGTTTCAAGCAAGGGCAGCCCTCGCTGACACTGACGAGGGCATTCCTCACCAGATTCAGCCTAGGCGAGGGCCACCTCGCCCGCGTCAAGTGAGGATTGCCCTCGTCGATTCTAGCGAGGGCTATCCTCGCTCAACCTAAGGGAGGGCCGCACTTGCTTGCCTCAGCGAGGACCGCCCTCGCCTGAGTCTAACTTCCCTCTGCCATGGTTGGCGGAGGGAAGGGAGGAGAAGAAAAAAGGAAAAAAAAAAAGTAAAAGAAAAAAGAGATGAAAATATTCTATAGTTTGGGGTCAATGTGTTACACGTGTATAAGTTTGGGATTTTCTGTGTCGTGAAAATGTTTTTAGGATAGATGTATAACAGTTGGCAAGGTTTGAGATTTTTTGTGTCACAAAAAAAAAAGTTCGTAATAAATTTGTCACATTAAGTAAAGTTTGGGATTTTTGGTGGTATTTTCCCTTTTTGATTTGTCATGTCACTTAATAGAATTGGACATGATAATATTTACTTTAATCTAGTCTCATATATATCAAGCTAGCCTCGTGTTATTATTTTCTTCAATTCTCTTAACTTCCATCAATCAAAGTATGGTATAGCAAACTTCATCGAAATACTAATAATAACACCATAAACACCTGTGGTTTTGCTAGCGTGTAACTAATTCTTTTTTTTTCTTTTTCTTTTTTTTTTAACTAAGTACCTAAACTCTGTAAAATCGATTCAATGTATTGCTTCTGTAAAATGGAGCATCTCGTAATTCGTGCGGTTAGCCAACTGACCATAATATATATTCATCATCATTCATGTGGAACGTCATCTTAATTCAGAATCTTTTTGAAGTACGAACACCTTGTTTTTCCTTTCTTCTTCTTCCTTGCATGCTTGTTGTAATCTCCATTTCAGATCCCACCAATCCGGTCATTGCAATCACTATACACCTTACCTTGGTTCCAATCCGTGGTACCGTCGCCATTTCCCGCCACAACTCGCAATCCTTTAATCGCCGCGAGGCTAATGGTAGGGCGTTCACCATCACACTTGTTGCCTGATATGGTCGTGGTCAACTTCTTGCAACTGCAAATATGGTTGCGGCACTGGTCGCGTTGTTATAAATGCAAAAATAGAAATATGAAGTTATTTATGATCTTCAAGTAGTCTTTTTTATCTTATTAACTCAGAATGATAAATAAAAGGTCCTTCATATCCTAGAGAACAAGAACAAATTTATTAACTAGGGAAAAAAAAATCCTCAAGTGTCTAGTCTATTTGAACTAATCTTATAAATTCTCTGTTGAAGACATGTCTTGAGTTTGAGCGATGAAAGAAAATTGATCTAAATGGAGGTTTCCTATGTTTGACTAGGCTTTCTATTTTTCATCTAAATATTTTCTATAAAAGAAGCGATTCTTTTTTGTGAAGAGCATCGAAGAGGCTGTTTTTCATGAATTGTACCCCGAAGCAATCCAAAAGTGTTGAAGTTGATTAAATCTTATGGGTAAGCTTTATGTAATTAAAAGATTATTTTGTATGGGATTGGAGGTTAAATATTGTGTGAGTTATTCAGTTTAGGTGTGAGCTGGAAAACACTTAGAGTGTTAGAATATATCGAGTGTGGTTGTAGTCTTTGTCATATCGCTTAATTTATACTAGAATCTTTTACAGCTCTCCTTGTGAAGATCCCACTAACTGAATCACGTAAATTTGATGTGCTAGTTATTTCCATTGTGTGTTTATCTTATTATTCAATTCCTTATTTCCGCAACAATTTATATTAGAGCTAAGCTTAACTAAATTGAAGCGAATTAATAACGATAGAAAAAGGAACAGTAAAAATTGACCGATTTGATAAAAATGATTTTTGGGTTTTGGAAAATGTAGATTGAGGGTTATTTGTACTAGAGGAATCTATATTTACCCCAATAGAAGGAGAAACTAGATTTGGTGAAGCAACCTGATTGAGACTTGCTAGATAGATAGGTACTAGGTGTTATTTGGTCGATGTCGGCTCGTAATATCACATTTAACATTGTGGAAAAAAAAAACTATGATGGGTCTAATAAATGCCATGTTGAGCATATACAAGAAGCCCTCTACAATTAATAAGGTCTACCTAATGTGATGTCTATTTACTTAAACATGGGCATAGGTGCGTCGGTTGCTGATCAAATCCATGAATTGAATATTGTTGTTAGTCATTTGAGTTTAGTTGAAATTGAATTTGATGATGAGGTACATGCTTTGATCATATTATCCTTATTATTTGATAGTTGGAAATTATCATTGTTAGTTGGGATAAAATCTAGACATTTGACGAGGTTTGTGACTTAATACTGAAAGAAGACATTCATATAAAAGAATATGATGAATCCGTGTTTGCTACTTTAGTAGGTGAAATAAGAGGAAAAACTAATACTCATGTTAGTAGGAGCAGCGCAAATCACAACAAGCATAGTTAGTTTAGGACTAGCGGCGTGGTCCATGGGAGTTGTGGAAAGAAGAGGCATCTTAGAAGGGATTGCCTTAAAATAAAGAGTAAGAATACTATAGTAGAGTCTACTAATGATGTTGCTACAATTGCTAATAGTGTCTCATATAATGATCTGTCACTAAGGTTCATCGTTTGATAGATGTATTATAGATTCTAGTTATTGATTTCACACTACACCAAGGAGCAACTAATTTACTACTTATTAGTGCACAAATAATAGTAAAGTGTAGTTGGTGAATAACATTGAGAGTGATATTGTGGATGTAGGCAATAGTAGAATTAGAATGCATGATAATACAGTAAAGACATTGACTAGAGTGTGACGTGTTCTGAAAATGAAGAATAACATCATTTTCTTAAGTGCCTTGTATTCAACCAAGTGTCAATATATTTTAGAGAGTGGAGTTTTAAAAGTTATTCAAGGTGCTTTGGAGATAAAGAAAGGAATCTGACACATTAGCTACATGAACTTCAAAGCCCATGTAATTCCTTTGTGAGATTAATAGATTATTTCATAAGAAATTATGGGATTAAACACTATGTGAGTTAATAAATTTAATTGAGAGCTAAAAAATATTAAGCATGTTTAAGTGACAGTTATAAACTCCATCATATCATTTGATATTTAATAAAAGTTTGTGCTGCTTTTCCTATGAAATAGGTTCACTAACAAACCACGTTGATTCGGTGTGCGATTTATTTCTTTGTTATGTTGTTTGATCGGTTGTTTTCGGCGATACTTTCAAAACAACATGAATCCATATGTACATGAGATCTTCAATCTATCAAAAGGATATTTAATGAATCATGTGCAACGAAGGTGTTATTTACAGATTAGAATGATTTCTCGCATTACACATTCCATCAACGACGACGGTTAGATTTTACTGAATCTTGAAGGGTACTGTTTATCCCCATATGGACGGAATACCAGTGATTACACGCAAAGTACTGCACCTATCCACAGTCAGGTCAACACATGCGAGTCCGCTTCTTTCACTCATTATAATCAGGTGAGCTTCTCGTGATGCGTGACACACGCTTCACGTTCAAATATATAAAAGCCACACAAACTTGACCAAAGCATGCACTAGAAAAAAGAAGAGAGATACTTCTATAAAGAGGGAGACAATAACTTGTGTGGATCATCGCCCTCCACACTACATTTACCTCGTCTTATTAGAGAAACTAGTGATGTGGTTGATCGGAACGTGTGTGTCGACATTAATAATCGCATGGCTAGCTCACTGGATTTACCGATGGAGAAACCCCCGGTGCAACGGTATTCTTCCTCCCGGTTCTTTGGGCCTTCCTCTCATCGGTGAGACCCTTGAATTAATGGTTCCTAATTACTCTCTAGACCTCTTTCCATTCCTCAAGAAGAGAATACAGAGGTACCCATACCATTTTATTGGCCATTTACTTCATTTCGTAGTTCTTAATAATACCTAGAAATGCCCCTCTTCTTTGTTCTTTCGACGCAGGTACGGAAAGACATTTCGGACAAGTGTGGCGGGTCGGGCAATAGTAGTCTCGGCTGATGCGGGATTCTGCCAGTTTGTCCTTCGGCAAGACGGTAAGCTGTTTGACTCATGGGCTCTAGACACATTCGCAAAGCTTTTTGCGCAAGAAAGCGAGGTCAGCACCAACATCCCGAACGTCCACAACTATATCCGAAGGACGGTTCTAAAGCACTTTGGCATGGAGGTCCTTAGGGGGAAGTTGCTTCCCTTGATGGAAGAAGCGTCTCGAGTGACTATGGAGAGTTGGTTAGGTCAAGAATCTGTCGACGTAAAATATGCCATAGGAACCGTAAAGACCAAATCCTTGGATCAAAAACACTTTTGAATCGTTTTTTTTTTTTTTTCCTTTTCTTTAAGTAGGGTTTTATGACAAATCTAACGCGCATTTGCTTTTGATGTTCTTGCCAGATGACAATTGAATTCGGCGCAAAGCAACTGTTAAGCTATGATCCTAAACAATCCTCGGAGAAATTGGGCGATTTATTCTTTTCATTTATCCAGGGCCTTATGTCAATTCCTTTGAACATACCGGGTACAACACATTACAAATGCATGAAGGTAAAGTGAACCAGTTTCTTTTTAGGAACTTGGTTTCTAGTATAAGAGAAAAACTTGGTACTAAATTTAGATCTATGCAGGACCATAAGAAGGCATTGTCAATCATTCGAGAAATCGTAAAAGATCGGCTTTTTTCACCGAAGGCACCTTACAACGACTACCTTTCTCACATCATGACAGATATGGGCAGAGAGAAATTCTTAACGGAGGACTCAATAATTAAGCTTTTGTCCGGGCTTCTTTTTGTCAGCTTCGATACACTTTCGACAACGTTGACATTAGCTCTAATGTTCCTCGAAGAGAATCCTAAAGCATTGCAAGAAATCACCGTACGCTGTTTTAATTACAGATCGAATTATGCATATTGGATTCCCTTTTAACATTTTTAAGTAAGTTTTTACTCAAATTTTTTCCAGGACGAGCACGAAAGTTTTTACTCAATTTTTTTCCAGGACGAGCACGAGACCATAATAAAGCAAAGAGAAGTTTCGGACTCGTCGATTACGTGGGAAGAATACAAGTCGATGCCTTTCACTCTTCATGTATGCAATCTAGCCAAATGAACAAATTCTTTACGACAATCAGCATATACTAGAATCTTTTGTAACGTGGGTACTTACAAACCAGGTAATACATGAATCGCTAAGGCTGGGAAACATCTCACCTGGATTGTTGAGGAGGACAAAAAGCGATGTGGAATGGAACGGTAGGTCGCTTGCACAATAGTCGATCCATTCGCTTTCTATTAGCATCGAGAATATAGATCGGTACTTTGATTACGACATCGTGCCCAGAACTATGATCATAGTTGGAATTCTTTGCAGGATACACCATTCCCGCCGGCTGGGGAGTTTTGATAGCCACTTCTGCTTTCCACTTGGATCCCGAGACATATAAAGATCCTACCACGTTCAATCCGTGGCGCTGGAAGGTTGAATTTAAGAGGGGAATCGGGGTTGACACATGGGGGATTTTGATTTAAGATTTCGATATACGAGGTTTATCGTTGCAGGCAATTTGATTTAAAATTTGAATCAATGCAGTACTGTGATTGACTTGTCTAGGGCTTTCGAATTCCAGGACTGCAAATCGGATGCCATGCTGAAGAATTTCATGCCTTTTGGATGGGGAATGAAACAATGTGCCGGAGCGGAGTACGCAAGAGTCTTCTCGGCGACTTTTCTGCACGTCTTGGTCACGAAATACAGGTACTTGTCTCCGCTTTTCGGCACCAACATCCTGGAAAGATCATCGAGCGCGTGAATTGGATGGCCCACAGCGATGCAGTTCCTAACATTTTCTATCTGTTGGAATATTATCAGATACATAAAGGTCAAGAGAGGTGAAATTTGCCGAAATCCGATTCTAGACCTCGGGGAAGGCTTGCACATGAAGGTCATGAAAAAACAGAATTAGACCTGCTTCCACCCTTTTACCAGATATCAACTTTCTTTGATGTAATGAATTGGTTTCAATGTTTTCTTTCTGGGCACATTTCTTTGTTTATATGAAGTTTCTTTTTTTATGAACCAGATCTTTTGATTCGTTTTTTCCCCCTGCTACCCTATTAAAACTAACGAGGCCAAATTTTGCTCACTTGAAAATGGGCTCAAACTTAAAGTATCATTTCTTTATGGGGTAGACACCGTACCCAAGTTCTAGACCTCAAAATATAAAAACCAATGCCCCAAAGTAAAATCACCACTGATATGCGATACGCGACACGACATAACACGACAAGCCAACATATCATTTCTAAAAAATGGAGAATTTCGACACGTTTGGACACGTTGTATATTAAAAGTATATTTTTAGATATACATGATAAATTATCATTTTTATGATTATTTCAATCAGATTAATTTGATTCAAATTCATAAATAAATAAATAAATAAATAAATAATGAAAGAGTCTAGAATGGATTTACATTAAAAACATTAACCCACCATATGTTAATATCATTCATTGTTACGATTTGATCAATTCAATTATATTCCATTCCAATAATCCATAAAACTTGGAGGAATAGAAAACAAGTAATCTACATTCCACTTTTTAACAATAAATTAAAAAAAAAAACAATCCAAAATTTACCATCAAATATAACAAGAAGTCTTTCCCTCTTTATTATTTTTATTTTTTTAATATGCATATTTAGACCCATCATTTATTGAAAATTTTTAAAATTGATCCTATGCATGTTAGAATTGCATATCAGAATTCCAAACTCACATGTCGAGAGAGTTGACCACGTGTCGGATTTTTCAACACCTGTTGACCACGTGTCAAAATGTTCGACGTGATACAAAGGTTTCCAAAAAGTGTCTATACTTCCTAGCCCCAAAGCTAGTCATAATAATACACTTATCATATAAGCCCACTCAATAAGATGGGAAAAAAAAAATTGCGATTGCAAAAGTTGTACAATCACACTAGCCCAATAGATCCGTCGATGAAATGCCTTAAGAGTTTTAACTCATCAGTCGTGAACCTCCAATAGATGCAGGGTAAGTCGAGTTCACAACAAGTAAGAACAATTGATTAACTCGAAACATGAAAGGAAGTCGAAGTTTGAATAAAAGAGGATAAATCGAACAGGGACGATCATAGCTAACTAATTAGGAGCGGTTCTAGGTCACTCTTGAAGTACCGCAAGTCAAGAGGCAATTATGATGCGCTAGTAAGGGGGGATTACTTTTGTAATGTCCTAGGTCTTCACTGTACACATATTATCCACTTTTGATACTAAGGCTCCATACGTTTCACAGAAGAAAAAAAAAACTTCCAAGAAAACGTTTTTCGAATTTTATGGTATTTGTTTAACGAAAAATGAATTGCTTCCATGAAAGAAAAAGAGTCTTCTTCTAAATTAAGGGAAAATGTTTTCCACTTTTGAAAAGTAGAAAATGTTTTCCTCAATTGATCTTTCTTATCTTACACTCCTATAAGCCCTCACTTCCTCCTCCTCCTCCTCCTCCTCCTCCTCCTTTTTTTTTTTTTTTTTTTATTAGAGTTATCTTGTATTTTCTTTGTTTTTCCCCTTCTTCTTTATTTTTATGTTTTCTTTTTCTTTTTTTTTAAAATTGAGTTTTTAATTATTTTTCATTTTCTTGCCTTTTCTTTTTTTTTCTTCCTTGGCTGGTTGTCAGCCACGACGGCTCCTGATGACTAGCCACAAGCCAACTCAAGCCTTGCCTAAGGCTAGATCCGGTGAGGGCAAGGCTTGAGCTCGCCAACCTTGGTGGAGCTTAAGCTCGCTTGGATCTGGTCGGTGAGCTCGCTGCTCGCCTGATCCAAGCGAGCCCGAGCTCCGTTGAGGCCAACAACCTCAAGGCTTGGCCAATCTAGGCGAGCTGCATCCGTTGGCTAGCAATATGGCTCTCCTAGATTGGCCGAGCCTTGAGCTCGCCGAATCTAGCGATTGCGTCTTGGTCAGCCACCAAGCAGCCGACCACATCGAGGCACGCGACAAAGGAAGGAGGAGGAAGAAGAAGGAGGAAGAAGAAGGAGGAAGGAAAAGAAAAAGGAAAAAACAAAAATTAAAAATAATAAAAATGCGATTTAAAAAAATAATTTTAAAAATCATTTTTAAATATATAAAAATTAAAATTAAAATTAAAATTTTTTGGTCAATTAAAAATATTAAAATTAAATTTTTTTTGAAAATTTTCCCAAAAAATTAAATTAGATAACAAACAATAGAAAACATTTTCCACTCAAATTTCAAGTTTCAACCTAACACCAGAAAATATAGTTATTTTCTTGGAAAATGATTTTCTAGAAAATATTTTTGCAAAACGAACGGACCCTAAGTCTTCATGATTTTGTTCTTCTCAATACATCCCATACTATCTCAAGAAAATGCATATTACAGGGGTAAAGGCACGAATGCATCGACATCCCTCTCCCAAGCCAATATATTGTCCTTTATGGGTACATACGCCTCATCAGAGTCGCGCAACCTCCCTCAAGGGTTTGTTTCCTATGGGTCACTTGCACTGGCGTGGATGCATTACCATTTCCGCCACAGTCTTTTCCCTAAAAGCGCGTATGTACAATTAGAGGGACTTAAACCTTATTATTTAGCCCAAAACTCCCTCCCTACGCGATGTGGGACAAGAGATGCACCCACTTCCTGCACACGTTTAGGGACTAAGGCGTGGACGCACTGCCATCCCTCATCCCCGCGCACTATCGCCCGGGCCATCACGCTCTCCACCCTTTAGGAGCGTAATGTCCTTACTATGACACCACACACAATCGAGAGTCGACTCTAATATCACTTGTAATGCTTTAGGTCTCTACTATACATATATTGTCTGCTTTGAACACTAAGTTCTCACGGTTTTATTTTTCTCGAGATAACTTATACTACCCCAAGAAAATGTGTATTGTAGGGGTAGAGGCATGAACACATCACCATCCCTTTAGGTACATACACCTCATTAGAGTCGCGTAGCCTCCCTCAAGGGTTTGTTTCCTATGGGTCACCCACACTAGCACGAACGCACCACCATCACCGCCACGGTCTTCTCCCTCAGAGCGCATATATACAGTTAAAGAGACTCAAGTCTTATAAGTTAGCCTAGAACTCCCTCCTTAGGCAATTTGGGACAAAAGACACACCCACTCCTTGCGCACGTTCGAGGACTAAGGCGCAGACGCACCGCCATCTCTCCTCCCTGAAGACTGCCACTTGGGCCGTCACACTCTTCACCCCTTAGGAGCACACGTCCTCGTTGTGGCCCCACATGAGGTCGAGAGTTGATTCTAATATCACTTGTAATGCCCATGGGTCTCCAATGTACACATATTGTCCGCTTTGGACACTAAGTCCTCACAGTTTTGTTCTTCTTGGGGCAGCCCATGCTACCCCAAGAAAACGTGTATTACAAGATCAGAGGCGTGAATGCATTGTCATCCCTCTCCTAAGCCAATATATTGTCCTCTATGGGTACATGCGCCTCATCAGAGTTGCGCAGTCTCATTCAAGGGTTTGTTTCCTATGGGTCATCCACACTAGTGTGGACACATCGCCATCCCTATCATAGCATTTTCCCTCAAAATGCGTATGTACAGTTAGAATGACCAAAGCCTTATAAGTCAGTCCAGAACTCCCTTCCTAAGCGACGTGAGATAAGAGACGCACCCGCTCCCTGCGCACGTTTACGGACCGAGGCGCGGATGCGCTACCATCTCTCCTCCCCGCACACCGCTGCCTAGCCATCATAACTTTTGATTTTGTTAGCTTACCAAACGCTCGGGGTAAGTACACTAGAAGTGCCAAAAGTTGTGTATAGCGCTCATTTTGGTGCCAAAAGTTTATTTTGGATCACTTAAGTGCCAAAAAGTTTGAAAAATGATCATTTCAATGCCAATGGCAATTTGGTTGGCCGGAAATTAGATGTGGCAATTTTTTATTAATTTTTGAAGCCAACATGGCTTGCCACAGAGTACAATCAGCATGCAAACAATAAAATGACGCCTTTTAGCGTCTTTTCCCCAAGTAAGAACCCTAAATCCCCAAATTGAAAGAGAACTAAAAGTTCAAAACCCTGAATCTCCAATTTGAGTGCATACTTCAATTCTCTCCTAAAATTATCAGTACGCTCTTGTAAATGGAGGGCAGAAGCTTCAGCAGCGGCTCACAGTCGCACAAAAAAGACAAATTAGATGGTAAGTGTTACTGTTATTGCAGGTTATCGAGTTCGAGAAGAACATCTTGGACTTGTTTGAATTCCGAGAGAAGATTCCATAGATGCGGCAAATATAGAGAAAGCTAGAAGTGCAAATATTTCAAATGGGTTGATGCGAAATTCTCCAATCAAGCGACATGAGTGATCTTGGAGTTACTTGAAGGCCAACATCAATCTCCATCAAAATTAATGGACAGGTTGGAGGATGTCGACTCAATACAAGTTCAAATAAAAGGTTTAACATCTATAGTCAACTATTTGAAGAGGAAGGTTTCAGGACTGAAAATTGAAAGAAACTTTTATCGAGCGTTGATTATATTGTTATTCTCTTATGTAGTCTATTCAAATGTGAAGTGAGTAATGAGAAGAAATTTGTATGTTTACCATAGTCGAAGATGTGAAATACATACTTATATTGGGTTATTTATAAGAAAAGTGTGTTTTTTTGTTTGCTGCAATTTTTGTATGGAACAAAAGGTTTTGCTGCAATCTATTGTAGAAATGGAAGGCTGGAGTTGAAATGCGTTAGTTGTGAGCACTTAAAAGTTTTCTTACTTAGTTGTGTATTGTCAATGTTTATTTTACTTAGTTTTTGTTTCAGATGTAATGGATTGCTACATTTTTCTTTTCTTGGTAATGGTTTGTTGGTTTGCTGCAACTATTACTGAAAATCATGGCGAAATTAAAGGATGGTGAGAAATTCGTGATTGATATTTCAATGCCATAAGTTGTAACTAGTGATCGCTTGAGTGTTAAGCTTTTATAAAAGTGATCATTTAAGTGTCAATCACAGTTATTAAGTGATCACTTGTGTTACACAAGTTTTTTTAAAAAAAAAGAATTTATTAGTTTCAAACATCACTTGACTTGTACCAATCGTGGTGCATCTTGTTGCACTAGGCCATGCAAGTGTTGATGCAACAAGATGCACCGGCACCTAGAATTGCTTCTGCAAGAAGATGCAGCATCTATAACTGCACCAAGGCATGTTTGTGCATTTTGTTCTTACACCAGCACATACAACCTAAACTCACAAATTTATTAGCACCCATAACTTCAACCAGCAACAATATATGCACACATCACTTCTAAAAACATCGGCCTTCTAAGAACGTTGCACTAGCAATAAAAAATTGAAACAGCATAACTGTCTTGTTAACATTATTAGTCAAAACCAACACAAAAGAAAATAATAAAAATAGCCATTGCCATTGATATTGACATTGATTGATTATTTACAAAAGAAAAACGTGCTTGACTTCACTCCCCGATCACTGAAGGTTCATCAACACCCTCCTCTAAAAAAACAATGGTAATATGCGCCCTCCTTAAAAAACAATGGCAGCAACTATCATCAATAAAGATACAATATCCAACATCCTCCTAAAAAGAGAAAATGTAAAAAGATATCATGTCCAGCGCCCTCTCATAAGTCAATATGCACAATACCCCCACCTCTTTTTCCTTTTGGAGCTTTGAATTAATTCATAATCAGAGCACTCTTTCGAATTGGATGTGCAGGTTTTTTAACTGGCCCTTCTGTCACCTCATTTTCCTTGTTCTTGACAGCGGTTATTTTTTTTCTAATACGTGTCATGTGTTGGTTTGTATGATCACTATTGCTCCCATGATCAGTCGGTTGACATGGAACTAATGATGGGTTCTTTTTTGAAGCCTATTTTGGAGCTGTACCCGCTGTCTTCTTCTTTGGAACACTCCTTTTTGGTTGCACCTTTGATTCTTGTGTTGGCTAACCTTGAAAGATAAGTACCTCTGAAATTTGCCCAAGCTACAAGAACATAGCCATTTTTTTAACTAAATGAATTCAAGTACAATAAATTAAATACATGAGACCTACAAATCATACATTCAAAATAAGCATTCAAGTACGTTCATTTGTGTAAATTACATAACTATATTTCTTTAATCTTTTTTCAAGAGCCCCTCTCATTCACCATGGTGCATCATTTTCAGTAGCAATAAATGAAGGAGCAACCTATGCAACTTGTGCAGTTGCTCGTCTTCTCACTTGAGACACATAGCAAAATTAAATTTCAGACCATAAAAGACAAATACAACGATGTATAACTTATAAAATATTTTTCCTCATAAGCTCAACATTAGACTCAATTGTTGTCGTTACTATCCTGCCTATACTAGTCCCTGTCCCTGCATTTAAGCTTACAACAAGGCCTTTTTTTGGCCTTTCAGTAGGCCTTATAACAATTCACTGTATTAGAATTATGGTTAACTATAATAAATAATTAGACATCTACTCATTTTCATGGTGGAAACAAATAAAGAAAACTTTTCAAATTAATTACAAGTGCATGATAAAGAAAAAAGACAGGAGAAGCCAGTGCACGATCAACCACTAAATTCTATCGAATATGAATTGAAAAGTTACTAAGGGAAAGAGGATACTTACCTTACAGTAGGACTTTTTGTCTACCCTTCAATAGGCATTACAATAGGGCCTTTTGTCTTCCCTTCAGTAGGCCCAACAACAAACTCTTTCGTAAGTTTTGTTCTTGACCCTAAATCAACTCTTACATCTTACCATTGATATTACTTTTTCAACTCACAACCTTTCTTATTGTGTCATTCCTTGTGACAATAGGAGTATTTCATCTTTACCCCAATCATACTCATCATCTGACTTGATGCCTCTTCCTACTGCATTCTCCATCTCTTTTTTGGCTTTCCTATTTGTTTTTGCAATGGCAAAGGTAGAAGACCTTCATGATTTGTTAGCTCCTAAAATTTGCTACTTTTGATAAGCTGCATCATAAATTTATATGAAGGAATGTATGATTTTTTTTGTACTAATCATATAGGTAATGTGACATCCTGATTTTCCAATTCTATTTTCAATAATTTGAGACGGGCATTTCGTTGGCATGCATATAGTTCTTTTCCTTGAGTCGGTCACTCATGTGAAAACTAGTCTGTCGGGTGAAGTCGTTAAGAAATTCGAATGCATCAGACTCGAGAATTTGGCCAGGAAGCGACCTTTCGACCGAGCTAATCTGCAAAGGTCATTACGGCACAAATAAAAATCGATTAGAGACCGGAGATAGGTCGACTTGACAGAGGTATGTGATCGAGTGTGGGTGATTCCACCGGATCGCACAATTCTAGTCGATCGGCACTACACCGACTTTTCTGTCGATTGGGTACCCTGTGTCTGTATTTGAAACCTTGAGATTACCCCGACAACCGAAAGTCGCCAATGTTTCAAAGATGTACATTGTGGCTTGAGATGATCAACCACAGGTCAAATGCATGAAAATTTCTAAAGGCTACCCGGTAGGTTGGGCCGCGCTAGTATCGTGCCAAAGTGAAATTAACCGTGGAATTGTGATCGAATTTAGAAATTAGAAGTCTGGGTGTGTCACAAATCATTTTAGGAATATTACCTAATCTTCGGAAGATTTTTCATGCAAGCCGAGTTTTTCAGCAAAATAACCAGAGAATGGCTAATTTGGCTCGAGAAATTAGAAGGCCCGCCTTTGGTCTTGCTTTTAGGACTTAAGTTAGTTCTACAGACAAGTGAAGATGTGAATTGAAGTGTGGTGACATTGAATTAATTTTATGGACTTCAATTTAATTCAAATGGGAGAGAATTGATGGGAATTGAAGAAATTAATGTACAAGATTTTAGGGCCCGGCGGAAAATAAAATGGACCCATTGGAATATGGTTGGGGGGAGATAGTGGAGTGTGATGTCATGCATGAGGTCATGGTGGGCTATTTTTGGGGATTAAAGAAAAAGAAAAGGGCCCCCTCCTTCTCTCTCCTCCCTTTCTTCTTCCTCCCCTCTCTCCTCCATCGACCGAGTCCCCCCTCCCATCTTCTTCTTCGGCCGCTCGTGCCATGACCGTGCGAAGACCAGAGCAACCGAAGCTGGAATCGTCGCCGCCGTCATCGCTCACCGAAGTTGGAATCATCGTCGCCGTTCGCCGTTCTGCCGCCCTCACCCAGCTCCGTCCCTCTGTCTCTCTTCCGCCCCTCTTGTTCGAACAAAGCAGAAGCAGAATCAGAGATTGGCAGCGTTGAAGGAGCTGCAGCCGCACCGGAACAGCAACCGCCAGCCGCACGCCGCCTCGGCGAACCGCCGGTCGCTCCACCGCTTGGCCGCGTATGCCATTCCTCGGCAACCCCCGAACCCTGCAGCTCTTGTTCGTCCGTTGGAGGAACCGACCAGCCTCCGTGAGCGGCTAAGCAGGCCGCCGAAGCCACCGCACAACCTCGTCGGACCACCACCTGCCTTCCCCCGAGCCTAGCCGCCCTTGCCTCGCCCTCTCGGCCTCGGATCCGCCCCAACCAGCAGCGATCAGAGAGGTTCGGAAATGGGTATTGCAGCAACTGTTTGGCCCATTTCGGCCGCCTTCCCGAGCCCGGATGCTCGGCCCGCCTTGAGGAAAATCGATCCCCGCGTCGTCCTCGTCGTTTTGGTCCGCTCGGCTCGCTAATCCAGTGAGTTTAACTCACTAAACCCTAATTAGAGGGTTAATGATGCTTTAGGGGTGTTTAGTTTATGTTAAGTGTTATTAGGTGGTTAGTTTAATTTATTTAAGTGTAGATTATATTAAGGTGTTTGATTAACTTAAATTGTGTTTAATTTAAAGTTAAGTGAGTGGTTATGTTAATATAAACTCTGATGTGACATAAAGGAATTTACTTTTGATTTATTTAAATATTCCGAAACTATTAAATAATTTAATAATATATTATTATTCGAAATTATTAAAATATTATTATTTAATTATTTTCGGAATAAATTTAATTATTTATTAAATTCCGAAAATTTTGTCAAGACCCTAAATTCTCATAATTTCGTGCCGGTCGCTGCTGTGTAGTCAGATTTTGAAATTGATGATTGGATATTATAAATTGAGTGTGGATTGTGAAAAATATGGATATTATTATTTAATTAATTTTCGGAATAAATTTAATTATTTATTAAAATTCGAAAATTTCGTCGGGACCCTTATTCTCTCAGAATTTTGTGCCGATCGCTGCTGTGTATGTAGAATTTGAGTTTGATGATTAATTGTGGCAAATTGAGTGTGATTGCGATAGATAGGGATTCTTTATAAAATCCAAGTTTTGAAATTGATGGGAGATTGACCGTGATTAACCACCTATTAGAGGTCGTGCCTAGTGAGGCCGTGATTAACCACCTATTGGAGGTCATGCCTAGTAGGGCCGTGATGAACCACCTATGAGAGGTCGTGCCTAATAGGGCCGTGATGAACCACCTAAGAGAGGTCGTGCCTAATGGGGCCGTGATTGACCACCTATTAGAGGTCGTGCCCAGTGAGGCCGTGATGGACCACCTATGAGAGGTCGTGCCGAGTGGGGCCATGATTGCCACTGGTTATTAAACCTTCCTATAGGGCCGTAATTGAGAGCAATGATTGATTTGCTGGAATGACATGTAATCGGCTGAGTCGATTGATCGCTAAGACGATCCAAGTGGTTGAATTGTTCTGATGATGTGATTGTGCTGCAGTTGTTTGGTTATTATAATTGCACGTGGTTGAATTATATCAATTGTGCTAACCTGCAGATGAAGGCTGATGCGAGGTAAGTCTTCTGTGTGATGTGGCTAGGCCACCCGGGGTGTATTTTCTTTCTAATAGGGGTTTAGGGGGTTGAACTTGCTGAGACATCGTCTCATCCCGGTTGTGGGATTAAAATTTTAGGTCCCTGGTGGACGGAGCGACCGGATAGCTTTGGTTGGCCTTGAGGAGTTGCGGAGGTGAAGTCATAAGATTGGAGAACGTGTCCGACTTGTAGGTCGTAGGATAATTTCTTTTTAAGAGCCGGTCTTTCGTAGACTTTTGGCCGTAGACCTCTGTTTGTAATTCTGTTGAATTATGAAAGTGTTATGTTGTGGTTTTGCTTCCTGCTTTTCTATCCCGTATTTTATTGTCAGGGGTTTTATAATACCTTCCGCATGCGTAATAAAATGAATGGGTCGGCAACATATCCTGGGATGTCGCATATTTGATCGACCGCAGTGGGATGTGCGCGCGCTCGGGGTTTGGGGCGTGACATCCCCGTTTAAGTGGTATCAGAGCATGGTCTGTGTATGGAGTGATAAGGTGCGATGAATCATGGGATAGTTAGTAGGAAATGCTTTTTAATATGCTAATGCATGTGAGTGATAGCTGATTGGTAGCTTGTTGTGGGGTCACTCAAATTCTAACCTGATGTTGGAATCGGAAAACAGGTGTCTATGAAGAACCTGTAGGATGAGTGACCAGGAGTGGAGAACTCCTTGGAAGAGGTCGATAGGATCTGTACCTCGGGGTAGGATGCTGACAAGAGTTAGTACCCGAGGTAGAGCGCAGACTCAGTCCAGCGTGTGTGTGAGAGTATCGCTGCAAGTCGGTACTTAGAGTGTAATAGCACCGAGCGATCCTAGGTTTGATGGGATCGTTCAGGCGCTAGTGTTCCTTGGAAGCTTGTTGGGTCAGTAAGCTCAGGACCGAGCCGCCGCTGTTGCCGTTGTTTCTACCGTTGCCAGTGTTGTGACCGTTATTGTTGCCGTGCCTATTGAGGCCCAATCTGGAGTTGTGAGCGAGGATCAAGCCTTCGTATCTGAGTCAAAGTTCAGTTTAGACAAAGATGGAAATCGATTGGGGAGAAAGGCCAATGTCAGAAGAAGGGTGTCCTGTTTCACCCAACCGGAAAAGTAAAGTTGGAAAGTCAGTGTTCAACTCGATCGATGTGTGTCGTGTCTGTAAGAAAGGATATGGGTCTGTCCCATGCCATAAGAGGGAAAGAACTTGATACAGGGGTCGCTAGTAAGGTCATTTGATCAGAGATTGCCTGTATAGACAGATGGAACCACAACTGTTTCTGTCACCGCCGTTGATAAGACAGAATAGAGGAAGCATGCTTCAAGATGTTTAGTGAGGTACTTGGAATGGACCCCAGTGCAAGAAAGGGGGGCATGATGTTCCTTGATGGGAGGTACAGGACTCACCAATTGTGTGCCGAATTTGTGGAAATGAGGCTTGAGTCAGCCCAGTATCAGAGTAAAAAGAGAGCATGATATGAACGTGGCCAGCATGGCCGTCAGGTTAGTAACTGTCCGTGTAAGTTCGGGAAAGCGTAAGCACTGTTACCGCAAATTGGACGCCACTAGGATGGCTAGATTAGCATGAAGGGATCAACCATGCATCAATCAGAAGAAGAATGTTTTTGAGATGTTTTTATCAGAGTAGCGTAGCAGAATTTTCAGTGAAGGTTGTAGGATTTTCGTTGTAGTAATAAAGTGATAGAAAGATGAGTCTCTGACTGTAGTTGTACCTGATGGGTTTGCTTATGTATGACTTGAAAGTCATTTATAAAAAGGTTTGGCTCAAGGAGCTTTCTACTATTTTGAATCGCGGTAGTGATATAATTCAGTTTGTTCAGCTAGCGTGCGAAAGTTTCGAATCACTGAAAGTTGAAGAGGAACTTCAATCCTTGTTATTCGTCGCTAAAGATGACTTGGTTCTAATTATTGATTATCGAATCTACATGGCAGCTGTAATGGATGCGTCAGTTGAGGGGCCGAATATGGAGGACATAATCATGGTACAGGAGTTCTCTAAGGCATTTTCTAGGGATTTGTTAGGTTTGCTATCAGAAAGAGAAATTGAGTTCATGATTGAATTAACACCCGGAACAGAGCCAGTCCCCAAGGCTCCTTACCGAGTGGTGTTACCCGAGTTAAAAGAAATGAAGGTGCAGATGCAGGAATTGTTAGATAAGGGATTCATACGTTCCAGTGTATCGCCTTGGGGAGCATATGTTCTATTCGTGAAGAAGAAAGTTGGTTCGGTGTGTTTGTACATTGATGTTCCTCAAAGTCGATTGGAGGTCAGGGTATCATCAGTTGAGGATCAGGGAGAAAGACATACTGAAGTTAGCATCTCACATTCGATACAGCAGTTATGAGTTCATTGTAATACCGAGTGGTTTGATGGACACCTTAGCTGTTTGTTTGGGTCTGATGAGCAGAATGTGTAAGGGTACTTGAATCAGTTGTGATTGTGTTCATTAAAGTTATCCTGGTGTGTTCAAAGGGTGCTGAGGAGCACGAGAGACATTTGGGGATGATACTTCAGACCTTGAGGACTCTTGAATCTTACGCTAAGTTAGCAAGTGCGAGTTTTGGATGACTCGTGTTGTGCTCCTAGGTCACGTGATTTTAGGTGAAGAAATCTCCGTAGACCCTGTCCGAGATTAAAGCAGTGAACAGTTGGCTGAGATTGACTACAGTGACAGAGATCAGAAGTTTCATGGAAGGGTTTTCAGCGTCAGCGTTGCAGTTGATTCGACTATTGAGGAAGTAAGAAAAGTTTGTGTGGACAGATGAGTGCGAGCATAGTTTTCAAGAGCTTAAGTAGAAGCCGACTACCGCACCTGTGCTGACTATTCCATCTGGTCCTAGAAGTGATGAGATCTACAGTGATGCGTCGTTTAATGGATTGGGTTGTGTGTTGATACAGCAGGATAGGGTTGTTGCATATGTGTCCCGTCAGTTGAGACCTCGGGAGTTGAATATGAGACAGCGTCGCTGGATGGAACTTATTAAGGATGATAACTATGATATTTTGTATCACTTTGGAAAGGTGAGCAAAGTCGCAGATGCACTGAGTTGAGAGTCCTTAGTTGCACAGTTGGTACTTAAGGATTGGATCGTATTTGAGAAAGTTTGAAATTTGATTTTCAGATCTAAGGTAGGCTGCCTTGTGAATCTTATGACTACCCTCAGAATTGAGCCGAGAGTACAGATCAGAATCAAATCGCTTCAGTGGTCAGATTCAGAAATTCAGAAGATTCTATAAGAGAATGCAGATGAGAGAGAGATTGATTTTCAGATTTTCGAAGGCAGAACGCTAAGGTTCTAAGGACGATTGTACGTAATTGTCGATACAGGGATTAAAGAAGAGATCTTATGAGAAGCTCATCATAGCAACTTCAGCGTTGTCCAGACAGTACGAAGATGAGTCAGAATCTACATCATCGGGATTGGTAGATTGAAATGAAGATAGATATCGCTGAACAAGTGTAAGTGTTGGATGTGTCAGTAAGTGAGAATTTGGTAATGTAAGCCAGGAAAGCTTTTTCAAGCACTTGAGAGAGTCTTGTGTGAAAATGGAAGTATAGCATGATGGAATATTATGACAACTTATTAATGAGTCGGGAAGAGTATTGATTCCTTATGGGGTTGTGGTCGACGGATGAATATAGTCAACTTGCCTTAGTGCGGCATGAAAAGATCTCGACTAGAATAGATATACCGAAGTGTGTGTGCATAAGATAATTCATCTACATGGAGTGCCGAGGATGAATTGTACTTCAAATCTGGATCAGATGTTCCAAGTTGGCAGGGCTTTCAGATGGTTCTTTCTTAAGCAGTGCATAGCAGAGAGTGCAGAATTTCGATTGCCGAGATGAAATCAGGGAGAGAAAGATTGCAGGCCAGGGTCAATACAGTAGTCAGTGATTGCAGTTGCCGAGATCAATGTCAGAGTTATATCAGATCTTGACCAGAGGTTCCCAGTTTCAGTAGATCAGTCAGATAGTTTCTTTTTAATCAGTGTAGAGCCGAGTGTACGGGATTTCAGTCAATTGAGATGAGATCAGAGATCAGAAAATCGCATGTCCAGAGTTGGTTCAGAAATCAGTGATCTAGTTGCAATTATCAGAAACAGTTTAGAGACTACTCAGAATCGCCAATTTAGCTTCGCAGATTTTGGGTTGAAGACCTTTAAAATTTTAAGTGAGCAAGTGTTTATTATTTTGAATCCGAAGTGGTTTGGGCATGATAGCAGTGATCTGGCAACATTGGTACAGAAGGAGTAACCTGAGAAAGAGAAGATGATATGAGATGACTGTACCCCCACCTTTTTGTTTAAGAATTGGTAAAGGTTTAAATTTCGAGGACGAAATTTTTATAAGAGGGGAAGAGTTGTGACATCCCGATTTTCCAATTCTATTTTCAATAATTTGAGACAGGCATTTCGTTGGCATGCATATAGTTCTTTTCCTTGAGTCGGCCACTCATGTGAAAACTAGTCTGTCGGGTGAAGTCGTTAAGAAATTCGAATGCATCAGACTCGAGAATTTGGCCAGGAAGCGACCTTTCGATCGAGCTAATCTGCAAGGGTCATTACGGCACAAATAAAAATCGATTAGAGACCGGAGATAGGTCGACTTGACAGAGGTATGTGATCGAGTGTGGGTGATTCCACCGAATCGCACAATTCTAGTCGATCGGCACTAAACCGACTTTTCTGTCGATTGGGTACCCTGTGTCTGTATTTGAAACCTTGAGATTACCCCGACAACCGAAAGTCGCCAATGTTTCAAAGATATACATTGTGGCTTGAGATGATCAACCACAGGTCAAATGCATGAAAATTTCTAAAGGCTACCCGGTAGGTTGGGCCGCGCTAGTATCGTGCCAAAGTGAAATTAACCGTGGAATTGTGATCAAATTCAGAAATTGGAAGTCTGGGTGTGTCACAAATCATTTTAGGAATATTACCTAATCTTCGGAAGATTTTTCATGCAAGCCGAGTTTTTCAGCAAAATAACCAGAGAATGGCTAATTTGGCTCGAGAAATTAGAAGGCCCGCCTTTGGTCTTGCTTTTAGGACTTAAGTTGGTTCTACAGACAAGTGAAGATGTGAATTGAAGTGTAGTGACATTGAATTAATTTTATGGACTTCAATTTAATTCAATTGGGAGAGAATTGATGGGAATTGAAGAAATTAATGTACAAGATTTTAGGTCCCGACGGAAAATAAAATGGACCCATTGGAATATGGTTGGGGGGAGATAGTGGAGTGTGATGTCATGCATGAGGTCATGGTGGGCTATTTTTGGGGATTAAAGAAAAAGAAAAAGAAAAAGAAAAGGGCCCCCTCCTTCTCTCTCCTCCCTTTCTTCTTCCTCCCCTCTCTCCTCCATCGACCGAGTCCCCCCTCCCATCTTCTTCTTCGGCGCTCGTGCCATGGCCGTGCGAAGACCAGAGCAACCGAAGCTGGAATCGTCGCCGCCGTCATCGCTCACCGAAGTTGGAATCGTCGTCGCCGTTCGCCGTTCGCCGCCCTCGCCCGCCTCCGTCCCTCTCGTCTCTCTTCCGCCCCTCTTGTTCGAACAAAGCAGAAGCAGAATCAGAGATTGGCAGCGTTGAAGGAGCTGCAGCCGCACCGGAACAGGAACCGCCAGCCGCACGCCGCCTCGGCGAACCGTCGATCGCTCCACCGCTTGGCCGCGTATGCCATTCCTCGGCAACCCCCGAACCCTGCAGCTCTTGTTCGTCCGTTGGAGGAACCGACCAGCCTCCGTGAGCGGCTAAGCAGGCCGCCAAAGCCACCGCACAACCTCGCCGGACCACCACCTGCCTTCCCCCGAGCCTAGCCGCCCTTGCCTCGCCCTCTCGGCCTCGGATCCGCCCCAACCAGCAGCGATCAGAGAGGTTCGGAAATGGGTATTGCAGCAACTCGTTTGGCCCATTTCGCCGCCTTCCCGAGCCCGGATGCTCGGCCCGCCTTGAGGAAAGTCGATCCCCGCGTCGTCCTCATCGTTTTGGTCCGCTCGGCTCGCTAATCCAGTGAGTTTAACTCACTAAACCCTAATTAGAGGGTTAATGATGCTTTAGGGGTGTTTAGTTTATGTTAAGTGTTATTAGGTGGTTAGTTTAATTTATTTAAGTATAGATTATATTAAGGTGTTTGATTAACTTAAATTGTGTTTAATTTAAAGTTAAGTGAGTGGTTATGTTAATATAAACTCTGATGTGACATAAAGGAATTTACTTTTGATTTATTTAAATATTCCGAAACTATTAAATAATTTAATAATATATTATTATTCGAAATTATTAAAATATTATTATTTAATTATTTTCGGAATAAATTTAATTATTTATTAAATTCCGAAAATTTTGTCAAGACCCTAAATTCTCATAATTTCGTGCTTGGTCATTTGCTTTGTGTAGTCGATTTTGAAATTGATGATTGGATATTATAAATTGAGTGTGGATTGTGAAAAATATGGATATTATTATTTAATTAATTTTCGGAATAAATTTAATTATTTATTAAAATTCGAAAATTTCGTCGGGACCCTTATTCTCTCAAAATTTCGTGCCGATCGCTGCTGTGTATGTAGAATTTGAGTTTGATGATTAATTGTGGCAAATTGAGTGTGATTGCGATAGATAGGGATTCTTTATAAAATCCAAGTTTTGAAATTGATGGGAGATTGGCCGTGATTAACCACCTATTAGAGGTCGTGCCCAGTGAGGCCGTGATTAACCACCTATTGGAGGTCGTGCCTAGTAGGGCCGTGATGAACCACCTATGAGAGGTCGTGCCTAATGGGGCCGTGATGAACCACCTAAGAGAGGTCGTGCCTAATGGGGCCGTGATTGACCACCTATTAGAGGTCGTGCCCAGTGAGGCCGTGATGGACCACCTATGAGAGGTCGTGCCCAGTGAGGCCGTGATGGACCACCTAATTAAAGGTCGTGCCGAGTGGGGCCATGATTGCCACTGGTTATTAAACCTTCCTATAGGGCCGTAATTGAGAGCAATGATTGATTTGCTGGAATGACATGTAATCGGCTGAGTCGATTGATCGCTGAGACGATCCAAGTGGTTGAATTGTTCTGATGATGTGATTGTGCTGCAGTTGTTTGATTATTATAATTGCACGTGGTTAAATTATATAAATTGTGCTAACCTGCAGATGAAGGCTGATGCGAGGTAAGTCTTATATGTGATGTGGCTAGGCCACCCGGGGTGTATTTTCTTTCTAATAGGGGTTTAGGGGGTTGAACTTGCTGAGACATCGTCTCATCCCAGTTGTGGGATTAAAATTTCAGGTCCCTGGTAGACGGAGCGACCGGATAGCTTTTGTTGGCCTTGAGGAGTTGCGGAGGTGAAGTCATAAGATTGGAGAACGTGTCCGACTTGTAGGTCGTAGAACAATTCCTTTTTAAGAGCCGGTCTTTTGTAGACTTTTGGTCGTAGACCTCTGTTTGTAATTCTGTTGAATTATGAAAGTGTTATGTTGTGGTTTTGCTTCCTGCTTTTCTATCCCATATTTTATTGTCAGGGGTTTTATAATACCTTCCGCATGCGTAATAAAATGAATGGGTCGGCGACATATCCTGGGATGTCGCATATTTGATCGACCGCAGTGGGATGTGTGCGCGCTCGGGGTTTGGGGCGTGACAGGTAATCCTTTCGGTTTTGTTGCTTCATCTAAATGGCACAAATGGCATGGGCATAAGGAATTCCATTTACTTGTCAAACTCGACATGAACACTTTTTTTCTTTCTAGGTTAACAACATACTTATCATAATTTTCAATGATCTCATATCCATTATCTATATTCCAAACCGGATGGCAAAACCCACTAATAACAACATTTGCATCTAATCTTTTCACAATCCTAGGATCAGTTTCTAATCCACTTCGCAACCTCATCTCTTTGCCTATGCAGTCTAATTACGACCATAACTCGAATATCATCAAGCATGCTGATAATTAGTTTGCACATGGCCTCTAAAATTCTGCCATTGAAAGCTTCACTAAGGTTATTGTCAATGATATCGCATTTAAACTCTTCGCTAAAGAAAGCCCGACACCAGTGCTTAGCTTTTGTCTAGAAAAAGTGATTCAAAATCTTCATTTGTCAACTGTAACAACCCTTGTTTGGTTAATATGAAATCAGTCATGTTGGTATTATTTGCTATGTGCCAGAACTGCTTCTACAACTTATGGCACATGCTATACTCAACATATGGCATCAACTCAACCAATGTAGGAACAAGTCCCTACAAAAATTTAAACCAACAAATACAAGTCAGAAAAAATATGCAAGTAATTAATATTAAAAGGGAATTAATTAACAATAGTATTACCTTCTGTTAGTCGCTCATGAATACCCATCCTCCCCCATCGATTATCTCAAGATTAGCAATTATTTTTTAGAAACCAGGACCAGGTATCCTTGTTCTTTATCTTCACTACCGCCCAAGTTATCGGAAATATTTGATTGTTGGCATCTCTCCCCATGGCAGCTAACAACTCCTCCTTGCATAAATTGTTTAGAAAGCATCCATCTAATCCTACAACTTTTCTATAACCAGCCAAGAAGCCCTGTTTGCATGCATCAAAACAAACATAAAATCAATCAAATTTAAGCCCAAAATTAAGGAGTGACATCTCCACAATCTCTACATATACCTTACTAAATAGGTTTTGAAGCGTGCATTCATCAGCATAATCCTATACCGATGCATATTCTTCATTATACCGACCCATCAACATTTTCATCACCTTCAATTTAGCTCTCTTGCATTAATTCCTTGACACATTAACCCCTAATTGCTCATTCACTAATAGATGAAACTAAGGACTCTTGATCCCGGTATTGTTTTGATAGTATTGCAAAAATGCTTCGATAACCATACGTGTTACCCTCTTACTGTTAAATATAATTGGACAGGTATATTCCTCCTAGAAGAACTTAATCTGAAATGACCCATTCTTATTCAATGCACCATAGAGCTTCCATGGATAATAGGGTTGTGAGCACTTAGCTCTCACAAATTTTTTTGTATTTCTAATAAATTCAACGCTTCTTTGTTTAGCAATGGAGTTCTTTTAATTATTTGGCGTCGTCAAATTTCATGCCAACGAACAAAACGGGTTTATCAACAGTCAAATTATAGTAAGGGTACTTACTTTTTCTTCTACGCATATGTTCTTTATCATCATTGCCAAGCTCATTTTCTGAACCAATAGTTTCATCACTACAACTTTTTTCATCTTCACTTCTATTACCCTCAGTAAGAGCTCCATCTCTATTTACTGGCTTAAGCCTTTCTTCTAAAGTTACAAAAAAATTTCTAGAAAATTCTCTTTACTTTTGTCTTGACTGTGCAAGATTCATCATCATCTTCATCACTTGGGAAATTTATTAAAGCCAAATATTCATATTTCGATTTACTAAATAGAGCAACTTCCCATTCTAATCCAATTAAGTCTTCATCGCCCACATCTTCACCCAATATTTCAGGACATCTCTATATTTGTTCATCTTTATTAATATGACTTCTCTCCCTCTCCTCCCTCACTTGCCTCTCATTTTGCCCTCCATCTAACATAAACCCATCTTTTGACTTGGTTACTCGCTTGGTAGGATTCCTCACTTTTCCGCTTTCGGTGGTGGTCTGCTCATCCTCATCATCACTATAATACTCAACATATACCATAACTCCGTTGCCATGAAGATAATGGTCAATAATATCCTTAATACAATTATCATCATTAAAAAATCTCAAATCATCCTTCATTTCCTTCCCAAGAACAAATAATGTAGTTTTTACACTTTGCATCATAAAAAATACACCAAATCCCTCACAAAATCAATATATGATGGCTTTCGAACATTGACATAGATAGTACTTTAATTTCTATCGGCATATCCCTAGTCTTTGGCGCCCATAACAAACTCTCCATCATAGCAAACAATGACGCCTATTTGATTCTCGTCTATGTCGATACTGCACCCAAGGAGGAAAAAAAAAGTCATTAATTTTTAGGACCACATAGCAGAATCAGCAACTTCACATGCAGGTCCTTATCATTTTGTCAAAAGAAACCAAGGCAACCAATTTATTCAACTCGATCCCCTTACAAAAACAAAGGAAGCCAAATTGAATAAACAAAGTGAAGTCTCCACCACCCATTTTTCAATTCAATCACATTCGGTCCCCCACAAAAGCACTTCAACTAATTAAACAAAGTGAGGTCTCACCATGGTTTCCCTTTGAGCCAAGCCCTCATTTTCTCCTCTACACTCTATTTTTCTATTCGATCTCCACAAAAGAAAGCAGATCATGTTGGTAAATAAAAGTGAGATCCCCACCACTTTCCTTTTATACTAAGCCCTCAAATTGCCCTCCGTGCCGTAACTTGCCTATTGAAACCCTAAATTTTTCACTCAATTGACCTACGTAGAAAACATGACAAACCTGAGTGAGTGAGAGTTGGGGACACAGCCACCAAACAACAGCGAACGACAGTGCAACTACGACGGTGGTCAAGCAACGACGGGCAAGCGATAGTAGGCGAGCGAGCTACAGTCGACATTAGGCAAGAATCGTAGTTCGTATACACTATCCACAAATCCTCTTCTACTCCCCCTTTAGCAACGTCAGTTTGGCCATAGAGCTATGCGGTGTCGTTTTTATAAGGTAGTCCATGTATGATAGCAAAATGACGTCATTTCTTAGGGAGAAATGAAAACGGCGTCATTTATGCCATGCCATGTGGACAGTCTTCTTAAATTTTTGCCATTTCACTTTTTTTTAAAATATAAAAACTACGTAACTAATTTGGCTGGAATCTCTCACCGATGGCACCAAAGTAATCATTTGTTCTTCGATTTAGCACTTAAGTGATCTAGCGGAAATTTTTGGCACCAAAGTGAATGTCGTACACAACTTTTGGCACTTCTAGTGTACTTATCCCCCAAACGCTCGTATGTTTGCCTATATGGAGAGTCATGCTCATATATTTTGAAGGAAAGTGATATATTTGTTCTTTTCTATATTGGGAGCTAAGAATATTTCGGAAATTTTTATTGCTGGCCACTCCACTTTAGTGAGTTTTGGAATTACGTCACTGAATTTTATCTTTTTATAAATTATCTAACATATTTAACTTTTATATTTTTGTAATTGATTCACTTCGATCGAAATCTAGACAATTTTCTGACGAAATGCTAAGAACAATCATACGACAAGCCTGGTCAAGTTCTTACTGCACTGGTCATTTTGTACCCCCTTTAAAACACAAATGTTTATCAAAATCCAAGTATTTTCTCTTCTGAACTATAGGTAAGATAAAATTAAAGAGAGAACACCAAGGAGCAGAGTCCGTATCGACTTTAAGGCATGTGACCACTTTTTTAAAGGCAATTATTGCCTTCAGGAACCTCTCTCTAAGCTTATCTTGTGGTCTAAACATTATTTTCTCTAAGCTAAAAGTGGATTTTGTATCACTTATCGAATAATCCTGAAACTGATTAACACTCTTTAGTGACTTCCCATTCCATCCACTTTAGCAGTACCAGGAGTTTGATGTCTAGAATCTCAATCTGAGAGCTTCTTACAGCATAATGTCATCATATACCAGCATTTCTTAGAGTGGGCTGCGGTCGAACATTATATGAATTGATGCATCGTCTTCGTCTTGCAGATGAATCTAACTTGTTTTCTGCTGAGTTTGGACTTAAGAAGATTACGGTGATGGCTTAGTTCTGGGTTGACTAGAATGCTTTCTTTCTTGCGGATGGCGATGTAAGCTTACAAGACGTGACTGTCGAAGTTGATACGTCGTTGAGCGCTGTCCATCTGTATTTTTAGTTAATGATCTTTGATTGGAGCAATTCTCGCTTTGCTAAACATTTTAGTTTAGGAAACTTTTCAAGAACAGGTCTTAAGCCACTGAAAGGGCGGAGATGTATTCTCCTTCTTTGGTTTTTGTTTTCTCTTCTTGTTCTCTTTGCTCTTCTTCATTTTTCCCTCTTGGGTCTTCTTTCCTGATAAGCCCAGCCGTATTGATACAGTATGTGTCATGCTCGACGATGGCCGCCCGCCCATCGCCACAAAGTCACTCTGCCATCAATTTTACAAGGCCTCGCTGTCACGCCTCTTATACTGCTTTAGGGTAAAATTCACGAAAAAGCAGCCTCTTGGATGCGATTCATGAAGAAGATCGACTTCTTACATATATGAAAGAATTTTATCCAAAATATGAAAACTATTCAAATTAGGAAAAATATTCATATTAAAAAACCTATTTAATTTGTATTTCTTTCTGGTGCGGTGGTGGTCATGTTGTCGCGACCGCAAATCTAGTTGTGGCGGTGGTCCCATCGCAGGTGCAGAAGGAGAAATATAAGGTCATTTATGATCTTCAACTAATTTTTTTGACTTATAAACACAGAATGAGATATAAATGATCACTCACATCGTCCAGTATGATAGAAAACTATACTGTTTCAAGAACAATATTACAACAACCAAAAATAATAATCCTCAAACGTCTTAGCCATGCAATACTACTATATGTGAGCTAATTTTACAACCACTAGAATGGTGGGAATCCATTTGCATGAGGTAATCAATCCTTCAACATGACATTTAAGGGATTAGGAATGTGCATCATATATGGATTAGTTAACGATCCCTCTGGTTGCACTTGCAAGTATGTTTTGTGATTTTATATAAGTTATCTTCGCTCCATGACCATCACTATATTTTGGAAAATTTAAGGTTACGTTTGGCGGTTAGGATAAAATTTATCATATCTTGTGTTTGATATCTACTCAAAATAAAATAAAGTCAGATATAATGAGAATATAAATGGATAAAATTATCCTGAGAGGAGGTGGATGTGGAATAAAGGTGGATATGAGTTTTAATATCTAAAATAGAAAAGTTATTTTTCTCGAATAACAAGATTCTTAAATTTATAAAATTAAAATTATATTTCACTATAAATAATATTTGAATTCTAATACAAGAAATTCAAAATAACAAAAAGTAACCATTTTTTAAAATGTAATCTTATTTTTATTTATTTATTTGAATTAATTCTACTTATAGGATAAATTAAATATTTATATTTATATTTATTACATATTTTAGTATTAAAGCTATATTAGTACAATTTACTATTTAATAAAATTTTATTAGAGAATAATGAAATGGGAAGAAGATATAAAAAGGACAACAATTAAAAAAAAAGAAGAGATGAAAATGGGAAAAATATCAAGAAAGTCATAAACTTATGGCATTGGTACTAATTTAGTCCTAAACATTTCAATTGGACCAATTTAGTTATAAACTTGTTTACATTGATACCAATTCAATCATTCCGATCAATTTTGATCGATCATTGTTGAGGTGGATGCTAGCCAGCTGGCGAACGTTAACGTAACAATTTTTAAATATATTTTTTTAAAATTTTTTCCCTTTTTTTTTTCTCTTCTTCCTCTTGGCCTTCTTCTCCTGCAGTGGCCAACGAGCCTCTAGCAGCTCATCAGCCACTAAGTGAGGGCCACGATTGGCCTCACACAGATTTGGGCAAAGTAGCCTTGTCCATAGGCCTAGTTGAGGCCGAGCGAGGGCTTCTCGGCCCTCACTACCACTACAGGAGAAGAAGGCCAAGAGCGAGAAGGGGAAAAAAAAAAGAAAAAAAGAAAAAGAAAAATTAAAATTTTGAAATAAAATAAAAAATTATTGAAAAATTGACACATTAGCATTTGCCGGTTTGCTGACGTCCACATAAGTGCCAAAATTGGCTGGAAGGATTGAATTGGTATCAAAGTGAAAAGATTTAGATTAAATTGATCCAATTAAAAAGTTTACGGCTGAATTTGTATCAATCTCATAGGCTTAGGACTCTTTTTTGTACTTTTCCCAAGGAAAAATAAAAAAAAAACAAGGCAAACAAAAATAAAGTAGGCAAGAGTGTCACGAGAGATTTTTTTATCATCTCCGTTTGTGAACTTTTACATTCATTTATACCAATATGTCGTTTATACCAAATAATATACATGATATGATGTAAATATATTCAACATTAATAGTGTCATTTACCAAATAATGGATAGGATATAGCAAAATTGCTGAATTTTATATCCTATCTCATCTAGTCATATCCTGATTAAAAATCCAAACAACCAAACGTTGCCCAAATGGTTTTGTTTATCACCAATTGAAGGGGGAATACCAAAGATTACGTGTGAATTATTGCACTTACTATAATCAGATCAACCATGCTCACCTAATTACTGCACTTAGTACAATCAGGTCAACTTCTTGCTATTGATAGAGCTTTTAAAGGAAAGCCCACAAATTGCTTCAAATGCAAACATATACAACCGCACGACTTGAGCAAAGTATGCACATCACGAATCACCGTTGAGTAGCTTGTATTGTTAAGAGCAGTTTTACTTCTCACTGTGGAAAATAGGCTTTTGTGGTTTCGCAATCTATCCTGCTTTGACTTTTGTAATCCCATTTGCTACGAATCAAGCAAGTTCAAAGTTTGAAGCCCATGATTGGATAATAGAACCGACTTTGCAAGTGCTGATGGACCCAAGTTATAGAATTAGGCTTACTCTCATTAGAATTTGACCTGCTATGTCATTGAACAGAATTGGACACGATAATATTTACTTTAATCTAGTCTCACATATATCAAGCCAGCCTTGAGGTATTTAATTTCTTCAATTCTCTTCACTCTTATCAATCCAAGTATAGTATAGCAAACTTCATTGAGATACTAAGATAGAAAACTTTTCTTAATAACATCATAAACACCTGTAGTTTTGCTGGTGTGCGATTTGATACCTAATACTTTTTGGTTTAATTAAGTACCTAGACCTTGTAAAATCGACTAAATGTATCGCTTCTATAAAATGGAGTATCTCATAATTGGTGTGGTGAGCCAACTGACCATAATATATATTTATCATCATGGACAAGGAAAGTCATCTTAATTCAGAATCTATTTCAAGTAGGAACGCCTTTTTTCCTTTCTTCTTCTTCTTCCCTGCATGTTTATTGTAATATCCATTTCAGTACCCACCAATCCAGTCATTGCAGCCACTGTACACCTTGGCCTGGTTAGGGGTGTAAACGGTTCGGTTCGGTTCGGTTTTTTTGAAAACCGAACCGAACCGAACCGTTTAAAAAATTTTCCGAACCGAACCGAAACCGAACCGAACCGAACCGTTTAAAAAATTTTCCGAACCGAACCGAAACCGAACCGAACCGAATACGAACCCAACCGAAATTTCGGTTCGGTTCGGTTCGGTTTTTCGGTTTTTGGTTTTCGTTTTTTTTTTTTTTTTTTTTTTCAGAAGTTTCGGTTCGGACGGGCGGATGGCTTACCTTCTGTATATGCTCCTTAAAAATTATTAGATTAATCCCTTTATCTAATGCTCCAAAGAATCTTGACCCCAAAAAAAGCCCCTTCTGTACTTATACTGAATAATACAAAATGTGCACGCTGCTATCAATGAGACAATTTAAATGAAAACAGCACTTACAACAAGATGTTTTTTGGTCTTCAAAATGATATGGGTTGTCCTAATGAAAAAAGTTATTTCATTAAAATCCAAACAAAAGTCGGTTGAAAATTTCACACCATATTGTGTGCAGGTTTTATAGTTGCCATAACTATAGGAACAGCATCTCTGAAATTGATGAAGATAATGACCTTGAACTCTTTAATAGCAATAACCAATATATGAGCATGTCACAAAAAGCCTATCTGAATTTATCCAATTTCTCCATTGCAGACCTGGAGTCACTTGACTGGAGGGACTAATGTAATTCAAGTCGATAGGGACAATGTTTTAGTACCATAGCCAAATGGAAAATTTTAAAGATGGAAGATAACAAGCACTGTAATACTTGTAAAAGTTATTCCAAAGGCACAGATCCACTTAGTGCATCTCTTAAGCAAGCCTAAACAAAGGCACCACAATCTCACTGTATCACTGCAGTTATTCCATGTTCCATACTTCATGAAGTAAGGCATATCCAAAGTTATGCACTCAAATTACCAGGACTGCTCTTGAAAAAAAAAAGGGATTTCTCGACAAGATCATTGTCGCGACCAAATTTTCGGGTGTGAACTACCTAGGGTTTGGCTAATGGATTGTTAAGCCTAGACTTAATGCGGGCTCTCCCAAGCCCATACCAATTCGCGACTTAGATTCAAGTTCTCAACATGCAATTAATTTTCAATTAGGAGTCGCCACTAATCTATTTTTTGGTGGGTCGATTAAAAACCCAAATAAAGTAACGGGAGATTTACTTTATTTCTACGAACCAGAGATTTGTGAGTTCGGGGACTTGATTACGCTAGATTTCTCTAACGCCCTTTCGGTACCTTTTCTTTTATTTTGAAAAATGTTTGGCAAGCAGTTTGGATTGATTTTAAATTTATTTCCTAACATGTGAGGCGATCATGCGAGTGCGCAAACCACCAATTTAACATCCAAGAAATCAATTAAATAATGCAAAACTTACCTCAAAGCAACGAAAGCATCTGCAGTGTTAATTTAAAATCCACATCAACAACCCTAGATATGGTTTCCACTTAACACGCAATTTCTTTTTTTTCTTTCATTTATTTAATGAAAATCATGCAACATGCAATGCAATATTAACTAAATGACATGCGACATCTATTAAATGACCTAATTTAATGACGAGCACATGATTTTTCATTTTCCTAAAAGAATGCGTTTTATCCTAAATAATGAAACTAATTTAACCTATGACATTTTTGTATTTTTCAAGAAATTGAAAATCAGAAAAATATGGAGATTATCTAACTAAATTAAGATTCTATTCAATTTATATTAGGAATTAGGTTAAACCAAATCCTAATTTAAACTAAAATATTATCTTAACTTAATAAATTCTAACCCTAGATGCAATCCATCTAAAAAAATGAAATCAATTTATTCTAAGGCATTTTTGGTATTTTCTCTTGAAATTCGAAATTAGATGAAATGTGAAAATTACCTAATTAGATTAAGATCCTATTTAATTTATATTAGGAATTAGGTTGAGCCACATCCTAATTTAAACTAAAATATTATCTTAACCTAGATAATCCTAAAATGCAATCTATTTAATAAAATACCTAAACTTATAGTAAATTAAGAAATTATCTAAATTAACTTAAGTGCAATTTCTATCCTAATACGCAATGACGTGCAAAATGTACCCTAATTCAACATGAATTATGCATGATGATTTTTTATGTTTTTCCTTTTTTTCCCTTTTTTAAATTGCGAAATTAATAATTGCCAAATAATTAAACATGCAATCCAAGTTTTAAAGAAAACTAGCAACCTAAATTAATTGATTTGATTTTTTTTATTTTTGAAAATTCGAAATAAAATACCTATTATGAACATGCAAACCCTAAAACTACATTTTTTGATTTTTTTAAAAAGAAAACTAATTTAAGTAACACCACAGCAAATCAAGCCATATTGATACCCAAATCGACGAACCATATCTCGAGCATGAGATCGGGTTGGCCAATTTCACATAAATCACGAATCGGATCTCGAGCGGGAGATCGGATTGGCAATTTTTTAGTAATTGCGAGTCGGATTTCGAGCTCGAAAATCGGATCGACAATCACCGATTTGAGAGGCAACTCGAATTGCAAATATGAGTGTATATCATGAACCTCGATCATGCGCATCGAGAAACATAATATTCGGAAATCAAATTAGATAAAAAATTTACCTAATCCGAATATTGGCTTCCAAATGTGGACTTTGCGCAATCGGATAGGGATCGTGACCAGCTTCTCGACGGCGAACGGCGGCAAGCGTTATGTGCACGGCGACGATATAGGTTGACACGAAGCACGGCTCCACGGTGCTTGGGTCGCTCAGAAACCTGCACAAAATAAGTTCCTTCTTTTTCTGTTTTAGCAACAACCTCCCGCAGACACAATGCTCAGGATTTTGCGGTGCGGCTACACGCGATTGGATGTGGTGGTGCTAGTGATGATGGAAAATCAAACAATCAGCGAGTAAGAGCAAAAGTCACCAAGCGTGGGGACTTCGAAATCTCTTTTTATTGTCCCTTCTTTAGGCACGTTCTGTACATGGTCAATGTGAGTGGATCTCTGTTCTCGATTCCACCCATCATGCATTGGATGTTGGTCAAGCGTGGGAATCACGTGAATGAGTGGAAGCCTACGACTCCTTGAAGAACTCGGATGCCGCCATAAAATTCCTGGAAACGACTCAAAATTTCATCGCGGTGAGGGTACCGTGCAGCAAGGATCGGGTCTCCACGGCTTGTGGACAACCACAGCAGGCGTATGATCGGCGACAACGATATCGTCGTAAAGTGGCTAGCAGCTTCGTCGTCAACGCTCGGGGCTGGTCGTTGGGCTCCAGATGGCATAGAGCAGCAAGCTCAAGCAGCAGATCGGGAGGTGGATCAAGCAATAGTGCATTGGGACAGGGGGCAGTGCGTCAGGAATCTCGGCATGGCTCAGCCAAGAGAACTCACGGTTCTCCTCTCCGATGGCATCTCTCTATCTGGTCTTTCGTTCTTGTGTTCTCCTCAATCGTCCCTTCTCATGTGTGTCTCCCTATGCTCTCAGAATTGTGGCCGTATGTATTGATTGTGTGGCCTCCTCTGCTCCCCACCGTACGCGACTCCTTTTATACACCGAAAAATTGTATCTCCGTGGTATATTTCATTGCCAACTTTGCTCGTGCAAAATACTATCAATATATCATTCCATCACGCGCAATATTTTGTGTGTTTTTTTCCAATATTTCATTCGAGAATTTCTTTTTCATCAAAAATACATCACTCGGTGTATATTGCCTAAATATATGAAAATCCCAATGGAATATGTGAAAAATTTTGCACTCACCGTCGGTCCAATAAAATAAACAAAAATGTTCCTAAACTATATGCCATGTGATTTTATTTTTTCAGGGATAAAATTAACCCCTAATTTTTAATACGATAAATGTCTAAATGGGTCGCCAAAATTTAGGTGTCAACAATCATAAATTAACTTTAATTTATAACCTTCCCACACAACACAGCCACAAATATGTTATTGGATCCAACAATGTGAAAGAACAACCAAGAGTGCATAAAGTGAAATGATAATCTACACCATTGTCATCTTTAGATTACCTGCTGGAAAATCAATATCTAATGTAGCTGCACAGAGGTAGATTTTTTTGGTCTTCAAAATAGAAGGATGGAAGGTCCACTGCAAAAAAAATATAACCCATATCAATTCATATTCACCACAAAAGAAACCAAACAAAGACTGGACTATACTCATGAACGACACCATCGACAACAACTAAACTAAAAGCTTCTTGCACTAGGTCAGTTTTGTATGTAGTTAATGCTGGGCATAGTCAGAAGAACATTTGAAATTGTTCAGAGCTATTTCAGCATATTTCTATAGGGAATATGAGTGGCAAAAGGAGCAAGGAAATTAGTAATCTAAACTCTTGGTGGACATTGCCTCTCACCCAGCAATGCATTGCTCAAACACCACAGAGCACCTAATAGATTGAACATGTAAAAGGATCTCAGAAGGATATAAACAACACCATGATCTCTAAATTACAAAATAAGCAGGGACCTGCAGCTACCCCAGTAAGATCTCCTAAAATAAAGTCCCTAATAGATTGAAATACACTAGGCTGAAAGAGTCGGTTTTAGCATTAAGTTCTTCCTCGATTAGAAATACAACCTTGCACTGCAGGTAGCGAACTTGCAATACAGTTGACTAGTTGAGAGGCCATTAGCTACTAGTGCTCCATTTAGAATCAATTAAATCATGCTCTGTGGCTATTAGCTTATAATTCTGTTTCGAACTACCCATGAGAGAGAGACAAATAGAGGGAGAGGGTGGAGAGAGGATTAGAAGTGGCCTCAGATTAAACTGAATCTAATCCAGCAGAACACTCGCACCTCAAATACTGCACCTTTACACTAACAACAAACAAAAATTCACCACTTTCTTTCACACCCTGTAATCCCAACCTCAAATTAACCTGAGTCTAATACAGCAGCAACACTCACATCTCAAATGCTGCACATTTACACTAACCTCAAACGCAAACTCACCCCTTTCTTCCATACCCTGTAATCCCAACCTCAGATTCTGTAGAAAGCGGAACACTAAGATTTGCATACATTAAGAGAGAAAACCACGAATTCAAGAGACCCAAGAGACCCACCTTGACATCTTTCGGGACCAGATCAAGCCTAGCCTTAGGATTCCTCGTCCCGGTGCCGGAGGGCCTGATCTGCTCCAAGAACGCCGAGATTGCCAAGTCAGTGAGGCGAATCAAAGAGCTGGAAGCGTCGGACGAGAGGATAAGTCGCGAACTGGAGGTGTATAGCCGGCAAAGTGAAGATGGCGGCCCCTCAGTCCAGAGCAGAGCGCGCGCAGGACATGCTCTGTTGCCGTCGCCGTCGCAGAAGGAAGAGGGACGAAGGAGAGACTTGCAGAAGAAAGGGGCTTTGTCCCTCAATCGATCGCCGTCGCCGTCGCCGTCGCAGTCGCCGTCCCTGCCGCGGTCGTCGTCGCAGTCGCCATCGCCGTTGCCGTCGCCGTTGAGAGAACTCAGACGGGAACCGATAAAAACCAAGAGACACGAGAGGACTGAGAGACGGGAGTCGGGAGAGAACCGAATTAGATTGATTTTATCGGTTCCGTGCCTTTGTGGTTCGGTTTTCGGTTCGGTTAACCGATAAAAACCGAACCGATAAATTTTTTTTCGGTTTTTGATGAAAACCGAACCAAAAACCAAACCGAACCGAAAAAATCAAAACTTTCGGTTCAGTTCGGTTCGGTTCGCGGATCGGTTCGGTTTTCGGTTCGGGTCTTGACACCCCTAGGCCTGGTTCCAATCCGTGGTACCATCGCAATTTCCCGCCACAACTCGCAATCCTTTGGTTGCCGCGAGGCTAATGGCCGTGGTGTTCAGCATCGCACTTGTTGCCTGATGTGGTCGACTTCTTGCAACTGAAAATCTGGCTGTGGCAGTGGTCGCATTGTTATAAATGCAAAAGGAGAAACATGAAGTTATTTATGATCTTCAAGTAGTCTTTTTATCTTATTAACTCAGAGTGAGAAATAAAAAGTCCCATATCCTTGAGTATTATGGAAAACTATCAATTTCAAGAACAAATTTATCGAACAGTTGTCTCTTTCTTTGAAGTAATCCTGTAAATTCTCTGTTGAAGACATGTCTTGAGTTTGAGCCGATGAAAGCAAATTCATCTAAATGGAGGTTTCTTAAGTTGATTAGTTTTCCTTAGTTTGACTAGGTTTTCTATTTTTATTTAAATATTTTCTATATAAGAAGTGATTCTTCTTTGTGAAGAGCATTGAAGAGGCTGTTTTTCATGAATTATACCGAGAAGCAATCTAAAAGTGTTGAAGTTGATTAAATCTTGTGGGGAAGGTTTGTGTATTTCCTCGTGAGATTTTCTTTTTGGTTGAAATTCTCTAGTGGAATTGAAAGATTATTTCGGAAGGAATTAGAGGTTAAATATTGTGTGAGTTATTCTTTACCAAAATATATATATATGGTGTGAGTTATTCATTTTGATTATGAACTGGGAAACAATAAGAGTGTTAGAATATCTCGAGCATGGTTGTAGTCTCTACCATATCGCTTGATTTATAGTAGAATCTTATACCACTCTCCTTGTGAAGATCCCATTGATCGATTCACATAGATTTGATGTGCTATTTATTTCCATGTTCTGTTTATCTTATTATTCAATTGCTTATTTCCACAACAATTTATATCAAACCTAAGCTTAACTAAGTTGAAGCGAATTAATGACGACAAAATAAGAAACAATTAAAAATCAATAGATTTGAGAATGATTTTTGGGTTTTGGAAGATGTAGATAGAGGGTTATTTGCACTAGAGGAATCTATACTTACCCCTATAGAAGGAGAAACTAGATTCGGTGAAGCAACCTGATTGGGAACTGCTGGATAGATAGGTACCAAGTGTTATTTGGCTAACGTCGACTCGTAATGTCACATTTAACAAGGTCTACCTAATGTGATGTCTATTTACTTAAATATGGGCACAAGTGTGTCGGCTGCTAATCAAGTCAATTGACTTCAATTGAGATTGAATTTGATGAAGAACATGCTTTGATCATATTATCCTCATCATTAGATAGTTGGGAATTGTTATTATCATTGTTAGTTGGGATGCATGCTTCACATTTGATGAGGTTCATGATTTAATTCTAAAAGAAAAGAGAATCTGATGAATTTGTTTTTGCTACTTTAGTAGGTGAAATAAGAGAAAAACTGTTGAGAAAACATTCCCTCAATGGTTTTGATGATTGACAAAACTTACCGACTTTGGATTTTGGTTAAAAGTATTTTTTAGGAAGGAAAGTCTGATGATTGCAATCAAAATTAGTTTCGTGGATAATACTTTCTTATTCATACACTTAATCAACCGACTAGGAAGGAATAAATTTCTTGTGCAATGGCTAGTTGAAATTGACTAAATTACTTGCCACTTTTTGCAGGAACTTTAAAAGGAATGTTTTCAAAACAATTCTCATGTTTCTAATTTTTTCCTCAATCTTCAAAGATGAGATATTATTTATAAACATAGACACTCGACTTTTGGAAACCCGACTTGTTGTATGGGCAACAAATCTTACGGGAAGCTTCAACCTCGGCGATCTTTATGCCATCAGATCTTCTCAACCAAATCTAAGACCAACAAGTGGATTGACTAGATGATCCTCTTGAAGGCATGTCCAACGGTCAGCTTGGACTAGGAGGGGTATAAGAGGAGATCTCAAAGCAAAAGGATAACAATTCGCTTTCACGAGTATTGGAGCTTTTAATTCTAAAGTCTAAAGGATGTTTATGATTATTTTGCATTTGATTTAGTGAGCAAAATTGCGTAACCTTTTAGAGGTCGAGAGTGTGTGAGAAAGTTATACACACGAGCTTGAGTGTCGGAGCTCAGATCTTGTAACCTTTGATCGGTTCTCATTAGTGGATTCGAGCTAATTGGCTATATCGCGGGAAAGTGAATGTAGGCTTGCAGAAGTCAAACCACTATAATCTTGAGTGTGCAATTCTCTATCCCTTATTCTATTTATTAATTGTGGTAGAATTGTACACCGATAAGATTTGACCACTTCATCAGAAGTTGTGCCACTGGAATTTTGGTTTAAATTCTTTCATTTCCACAAAATCACCTATTCACCCTCCTCTAGATAATATTTTAACCATAACAATTGGTATTAGAGCCTTGTTACTCTTAATTGAAGTGATTTAGTACTTCTGAGTTAACGATGTTGGAGAAATCTTTCCAGAGTCTTTTGAAGCTGACAAAACGTTTCTATCAGTCTAAGTCTGGATATTCGGAGACCGAAGATTAAAGTCTCAAGACTTTATTATCTCAAGACTCAAGACTCAAGACTCAAGACTCTAGACTCAAGACTATTCTCACTGACAGTCTTTCTATTCCAGTAGCAAAGGAAATCCAGCCGAAGCTTATGGTTGAGGATTCGATCCTATCCTCTGGAAAAGATCCCTTGGTTGGATAATCATCTCGGAGTCTTTGTTTGTTCTTATCTAGATCGATTAAAGATCCGATGGTTGTCGAAGTATTCTTGGAATGTTCTATTCTTGGAAACCAAGATCCTGATTGTATGGGCGAACAGATTGATGGGCTATCGCCGATTCCTTAAATAGCTCGAATGATCTTCGTAATTGATTCCGTCCAACGGGTAGATTGGAGGAATTCCTTTGGTAAGTGCCAACGGCTATGATGGCATAAAGGAGTATAAAATGAAGACATTCCAGTTGTTTTAGACAAAGTGTGATTGATAGAAAAATTCCGAGTCGAAGATCCTTGATTATTAGTCGAGACCATTTTGAGCGAAATTGTATACACAGAGTGTTCATTTCTAGTGACACCTTGAGAGTGTGGAAGATCGTCTACACCAAGAAGTCAAGGAAGATCATCACCGTAACATCTCTTTGTTCATAGTGGAATCCAGCCAATTGGGCACATCGGTGCGAAGAGTGGACGTAGGCTTGACACAAGCCGAACCACTATAAACCTCGTGTCTAATTCTCTCTTTCCCTTACTCGATCTTACGATTGTTTTTCTTTATTGCTGCAAATCGTTTATTTATCTAAATAGTGTGTAATTATCAAAAGAAAAATCCTTTATACCTATTCACCCCCTCTAGGTAATCGTACTAGCTATATCAATTGGTATCGAGCCTCGTGTTCTTACTTTATTTGAAGTGTTTTACTTCAGAGTAAAAGATCCATGGCTAGTATGCTAGCATCAGGGCTGGTGGAAGGTCAAAGTAATACCAGACCACCCTACTTCGATGGAAAGGATTATAACATCTGGAAGAACAAGATGAAAGCTTTCCTACGATCTAAGGATCCTCTGGAATGGGATGTTGTGGAGAGAGGAATCACTCCTATTATCGCATCGGTATCCGAAAGAGGGAAAGAAACTGTTGAGACCAGGCGGAATGTCTCAAGATGAGATAAACAAGAGACAAGCACTCGATGCAAAAGCAATTTATTCTTTATATTGTGCTTTGTCACCAACTCGAATATAACAGAATATCTTCTTGTGTCACAAAGAAAAGAAGTCTCAGGATAGATTACATATCACCTATGAAGGGACAGACGAGTGAAGGAAACCAGAATTAATATTCTTCTTGGTCAATACGAAGCCTTCAAAATGAAACCAGGAGAATCTATAACTCGACATGTTTAGCCGTTTTACGAGATATTGTCAATGGACTTGATAATCAAGGACAGAAAATTACTGATCCTATGAAGGTGAACAAGTTCTTTGAGAGGACTCTCCAAGGATTGGAATCATATAAAGACTTCAATACGAGAGACGCAAAGAATTATGCCATTATCTGTAGATGAGCTGATTGGAACTCTTCAGTCTTACGAAGTGGAGCGAATTAATGAAGACGAAGATCCAAGAGGTAAGAAATCCATTGCATTAAGATCTAATGATGACTCGATGATACTGATTACGAAGAAGATCCGGATGATGAGGAGCTTGCTCTTATGATAAGAAGATTCGAAAGCTGAATAGAAAAGGAAGAAGGTTCAACTCAAGAAAACAAAGTTTTCGAAACAGCAAACCAAGTTTGTTGATGAGGAACCAAACAAAGATGTAGTCCGCTTCGAATGTAAGAAAAAGGGACACATCGGACCCAACCGTCCTCTTCGAAGAAGAAGAGAGGAAAAACCGAAAAATCTCGAAAAGCTCTCAAAGCCGAAACCCGGAGCGATACGAGTGTGAAGAAAGTGATGAGGAATATGCCAATCTATGTCTAATGGCACAATCGGACTCGGACTACTGGATCGGATTCGGACGGTGAATTTGAGGTAAGTGATTTTAAAATTCTGTCAAAGTCTCTAAATATATTGATGAATTATGTTTCGGTCTTAAGACTTCTCTCAAAAAGATTTCCGAACCGAAAAGGAAAACTCAGCTTTAAAACGAAAGGAAAATACTTTAGAAGAAAAAGTGAAAAGTCTAGACTTGAATGTTTCTACTCTTAAAGAGAATGAAGATAAACTTTCAAAAGAAAATGCTTTCTTGAAAACCGACTTATCAAATATTTCAAAGAAATTTTCAATAGGGTCTGAAAAACTTGAGAAAGTTCTTTCGGTCAAAGACCTTACTTCAACAAGTCTGGTTTAGGTATGACAGGCGAAACAATCCCTTTGATTGATTTTCCGAAAGTAAAAGAAAGAATTAAGAAAAGACCATCGAGAGAAGCGTACAAAAATCATTTTAAAAGGGTTTTTGTAAAGTCGTAGGTCGAAATGCTCTAAGGTGTTCAAAGTGTAATCAAGATCACTTTGAAAAAGAATGTCCTATGATCCGGAAGCCTGTTAAAAGGGTATGGCCTAATAATGTTTTTCCTACTAACACCAAAGGACCCAAGAAAATTTGGGTACCAAAGAAAGCTTGAGACTCTCTTTTGATTACAGGTCTCTGTCAAAAGAAGGTAAAATGGTATCTTGACAGCGATGCTCAAGACACATGACAGGAGACTCAAATTGCTTTATAAAGATTGTTCAAGTAAACGGTGGAAAAGTTTCATTTGGTGGAAACAACAAAGGAAGCATTGTGGGATTTGGAACTGTTAAAATTGGAAATCTCACAATAAGCAATGTTTCTTTAGTGGAAGGACTCAGCTATAATCTTCTCGGATTAGCCAACCGTGTGATACTTGGGTTCAAGATCTCTTTTCATGAAGGCATATGTTCGGAATAAGTAAAGACTCAACTCGCCTTTCATGGGACGAAGGCATGGAAATATCTATCTTCTTGATGTAAGACCAAATGAAACGCAATGTCTCATCTCAATTCAAGATGAAGCGGTCTTGTGGCATAGAAAGCTTGGCCATGTCAACATGAAGCAATTAGCCAAAATATCATCAAAGAAGCTTGTTCAAGGACTACCAAAACTGCCTTATCAAAAGTCTGACACATGCACACCATGTATTCAGGAAAACAGGTAAGAAATTCATTTAAGCCTATAAAACATATCTCTACTAATCATGTTCTCCATTGCTGCATATGGATCTCTTTGGACCAACAAGAACCCGAGCATTGGAGGTAAGAAATATTGTCTAGTAATTGTAGATGATTACTCTCGTTTTACCTGGTATATTTTCTTGCAAGTAAGTCGAAACCTTTTCGTACTTTGAAAAGTTTGCTAAAAAGGTTCAAAATGAAAAAGGATGTGCTATTTCAAGTATTAGAACAGATCATGGAAGTGAATTCGAAAACCAAAACTTTACAAAGTTTTGTGATAAATCTGGTTTTAATCATGTATTTTCCTCTCCATATACTCGAACAAAATGGAGTTGTGGAAAGAAAGAATAGATCTCTTCAAGAAATGGCTAGAACACTTTTAATTGAAAGTAAAATTCCTTCTCGATTTTGGGCTGAAGTCAAGCTTTTCAACAAAGCATGTTACATTATCAATAGAGTCTTTCTAAGACCCATTTTAGAAAAACCCCTATGAATTATTCAAAGGTAAGAAGCCTCTTGTTTCATATTTTCATGTGTTCGGTTGCAAATGCTTTATTTTGAAAAATGCAAATGATCGAGTTGGTAAGTTTGAAGAAAGATCGGATGAAGGCATTTTCCTTGGATATTCTATGACAAGCAAGGCTTACGAGTCTTTAACAACAAAAGCCAATCGGTGGAGGAATCTATGAATGTCAAATTTCAAGACTCAACGCAAGTTGAATCTAGTCAAACTCAATATGAAGAGTCTGAATCATCTCCAGATCTTTCAAGTCTTACAACTCAAGAAGCATCTCAGTCTTTGGAAGTCCATCATCAAAATGTTCTTGAAGATTCAAATAAAGAAAGAGATCATCAACCAGGAAAATCAACCAGTAACTGGAAGCACAAATCCAGTCATCCCGAAGATCTCATTATCGGTGAAATCAATGAAGGAATCCGCACCAGATCAAAAAGACGTGAAGAATCTAGTGCTTTGTGGCTCTAATCTACGAAATTGAACCAAAAAGCATAGAAGAAGCTTTATCGATGAAAGTGGATTGAAGCTATGCAAGAAGAACTCGAGCAGTTTAACATCAATGATGTCCGGGATTTGACATCTAAACCAAAAGGTAAAACATTATTGGAACCAAATGGGTATTCGGGAACAAGATGAACGAGGATGGAAAAGTCGTACGGAACAAAGCCGACTCGTGGCCAAAGGATACACGCAAGAGGAAGGAATATACTATGATGAGACCTACGCACCAGTAGCAAGGTTAGAAGCTATTCGTCTATTACTTGCGTTTGCTTGCTATAAAAACTTCAGGTTATTCCAAATGGACGTCAAGAGTGCATTTCTAAATGGATTCATCCATGAGGAAGTTTATGTGGAACAACCACCTAGATTTGAAGACCCAAAGAAGCCGATTCGATCTTTAGACGAAAAGGCCTTGTATGGTTTAAAGCAAACACCTCGAGCTTGGTATGATAGGCTAAGTAAGTTCCTAATACGAACGGTTTTGTCAAAGGTAAAGTAGATACTACCTTATTTATCAAAAAGGAAAACAAAAGCTTTTTACTTGTTCAAATATATGTAGACGATATTATATTTGGATCTCCTAATGAAAGCCTATGCAAGAAATTTTCTAAGTCTATGCGGGATGAGTTTGAAATGAGTATGATGGGAGAATTGACATTCTTTCTTGGACTCCAAGTAAAGCAAATGAAGGAAGGAACTTTTATTCATCAAGAAAAGTATGCAAATGATCTTGTCAAAAGATTTGGATTGGAAAAATGCAAAAAGACCGACATACCAATGTCATGTTCTCGAAGATAGATAAGGATGAAGAAGGGAAGAAAGTAGATCAAAAGCTATATAGGAGCATGATTGGTTCACTTCTTTATCTTACTGCTTCTAGACCGATATTTTGTTAAGTGTTTGTGTCTGCTAGGTTTTCAATCGGATCCTAGAGAATCACATCTCAATGCCGTGAAACGAATTATCAAATACATTGCCTCATCCTCAAGCATCGGTCTTTGGTATCCAAAGAAGGGAGACTTTGATCTTCTAGGGTACTCGGATGCGGATCCGGCCGGTTGCGAGTCGATAGAAAGAGCACTTCGGAACTTGTCGGTTACTTGGAAATAGAACAAAGATCTTGGTTTTCAAGGAAACAAAGTACCGTGGCTCTTTCAACAACGAAGCGAGTATGTAGCCCTTGGAAGTTGCTGTTCGCAAATTCTATGGATCAAACAACAGCTACAAGACTTTGGCATTGAAGACTCATGCACGAAATCGGATGTGACAACACCGGCGCGATCAATCTTACCAAAAATCCAATTCTTCATTCAAGAGCAAAGCATATTGAGATTCGACACCACTTCATTAGAGATCATATTCAAAACGGAGAAATCTCGATTCAATTTGTTGATTCAAAAAGTCAACTAGCGGATATTTTCACAAAGCCTCGGAGAAAAATCAATTTGACGCTATCCGTTCAAGACTCAACATTTTGAAGCTTGAAGAAGTTAAAGTCTAAAGACTCAACAATCCTTAGACTCTAATCTCTCGCCCTCGAGATCTTCGACTCGGACATTCATGGCTATAGACTCGTAAGTGGCTATTTTATTCGAACTCGAAAAGGTACGATTTTGTTGTTCGAGTCATTATCGTGTGAAAATCAAAAACTTGTCTTTTCAAAAAGATTAACTTTGGCGATTATTGATTTTGAAAAGAAATGATCGTACTCTTTCCCTGCGACGATTGAACTTCCTTTTTCAAAAAGTGAGTTAAATATATATATACAGCTTTCTCCACAATCGTCAAAACCCTAAAAAGTACTCTTCTCCCGAACTGTTTCAATCTCTTGTTCATCGTCGAGAAAGTGGTCATTTTTCTTTGGGAAGCAATCGAAGGAATCTCTCAAATCGACAAAGAAGAATGTCTTCTTCGAGGAAATCATCGAGAATAGCAAGCGGGGACCACAAAGAATGGAGAAGGGACCAATACACTTCGATCTTACGAGGAGGAAGACTTTTCAAGTCAGCAACAAAGTCCGATTCGTTCTCATCCACGTCATTCATCGCCTCCTACCCCACATGGTGAAAGTCATCATCTTGAAGAAGAGATAATCGAGGACGCCGACCCTGTAAGAGTCCAAAAACCCTCCTATATCTACAAGCTTTATCGTGCGTTGAAAATCATCGGTACACCATTGAATTACATAGACGATTTCCTTAAGGATAAGAACTATGGAAATGAATATCTTTTTTCTGCGGAAAATGGAGGAGTTAGGAATTGCTCCGAGAGGAAAAGCGAGAGGATGCACTTGCAAATATTCCAAGTGATCCTCGTGTGCACGGACAAAATTTAATTGAAGGGAACGATGATGATAAAATGTTCCTTGAGTTTCAACCGAGAATGGGTGTGGCAGCGAAGACGAAAGGAAATCGATTGGATTTGTTTAAATCGAGAACAGGAGAAAGTATATGGCAAACTGTTGAAAAGAGGGGTGATAAACCCTCGAAGTGTTGATTTTGACTTTCTAGACGCCATCAACATGAACTTGAGAGAGAAGTTGAACTTGCTTCAACTTGAGAAATTTTGCTCTGACTCTACGGACGGGTACGCACATTTAACCGCTTATTTCTATTCAAATCTGAGCTTTTTGGATGCGAATAGAATTTCGTTCAGTGTTCGAGACAAAGTCTACGTGGTAGATGTGAATATGTTGGCAGACATTGTTGGAGTTGAACGAGGGCGTTATCGCAATCAAAGTCTCACCCGCACGTACTACTCGGATCTTGTCAAGGATAGGGACGCGAGACAAGAGAGTTACCTATTCCAGGATGAATGCAATCAACATTGTGCTTCATAAGATCGTAATCAACTGTCTCGGACCAAAGTCTACATCAAAGACTTCGTGTCTTATTCTCAAGCAAAGTTGATGTATGCAATCAACTCGGAAGGAAGTTCTCTCTCCCGCACACGATTCTTTTCCATATGTACGGAGAGCGGTGTCAAAAGACAAGGGACAATTGCCTTATCCCGTGCAGTGACCAAGATCTTTAGACACATGAATATTGAACCGCCCCATTCACTTTGTGTTCGGCCGTGCGATAAGATGGTGGTAGGTTTGAAGATGCTGACGAAGATGCGTCTACAAGAGCTTTCCAAGGCAATGGAGAAATTCAGAGTGAAGACTCCTGTCCCATCTGCTTCAAAAAGGAAAGGAAAAGAAATCGTTGGAACCCCATCGAGGAAGAAGAAAAGGACTCTCATCTTAGAGGATGAAGATGAAGAAGATGAGGATCCCACAATCTTTGCTTTAACAAGAACCGGGCGTTACGTGCCTCGATCAACGAGAACTTCAACAGAACGAGAGAGAGGAAGAGGAGCAAGCAAAGATCGGAGAAGAAGATCGGCGGAGGGAGAAAGAGGGAGAGAAGGAGAAAGAAGGAGAAAAGGAGAGAGGAGGAGAGAAAGAACAGTGCGCATCGACTGGAGACAAGGGAGATCAAGAACATGATCATCACTATTCTCCTTGTGATGTCCTAGAAACAAGGGAGTTGGCGAGCAAGAAAGGTCTTCACCACATGCTTTTGCCAATAGTGAAGGTCCGAGACCATCTCCAGCCAGACACGACGAAGAAGTTCGGTGTCTAAATTGCTCGAAGAAGGACACGATACTTCGAACCCAAATCTGCATGATTTCACGGAAGCTACAACGTCGCATTCACTCCATCCGAAAAAGCGATGCAAGTACACAAACGGATAACTCAAAGCAGATTTTCGTCGTATTGTTAATATCCTTATGGATATGCGGGGACAATTTATGCTCTAGGCGCGAGATTCAATCCATCAAGAATGCTGGCCAAGCATCTTCGGTTACTTCGGAGGACAATGAATGAAAGACCTCGCTCTACAACTTCAAGCAAATGCAAAAGGAGAGGAGGTAGCTCGGTTAAGGGAAGACTTGAAGAGGCTAGAAGGCTTAGTCCGAGTCTATGGGAGATTTCCAAATCGTTCGCATTCCCAAGCGAGACTTGATCCCTTTCTCACTTTTTCATGATGACAAAAAGGGGAGAATCAATTTGAACAATCAACACCATCAACCTTCAAACATCATTTTATCTTTTAATCTTTGAATTTGTGGTTATTTGTAGTCATTTTCTTTGAGTTTGACTTGAGTACTCTTGACTGTGGGATTTAAATGCTTGACTGGTTGCGTTCATATCAAGTGTTGTTTTATGGTATTACTCATGAAAGACTAACCAATTTCTTTGTGGATGCGAGAATGTGGTTGTTTTATTAATATTTATGAGTTAGCCATATTGCTTGAGAAATATTTTTGCGAGGTCAAAGTTGTTCAAATCTACAAGGAAGTTTTGTCACCATCAAAAAGGGGGAGATTGTTGGAGAAATCTTTCCGAGTCTTTTGAAGCGACAAAACGTTTCTATCGATCTAAGTCGGATATTCGGAGACCGAAGATTAAAGTCTCAAGACTTTATTATCTCAAGACTCAAGACTCAAGACTCAAGACTCAAGACTCAAGACTCTAGACTCAAGACTATTCTCACCGAGTCTTTCTATTCCAAAGAGAGCAAAGGAAATCCAGAGCCGAAGCTTATGGTTGAGGATTCGATCCTATCCTCTGGAAAAGATCCCTTGGTTGGATAATCATCTCGGAGTCTTTGTTTGTTCTTATCTAGATCGATTAAAGATCCGATGGTTGTCGAAGTATTCTTGGAATGTTCTATTCTTGGAAACCAAGATCCTGATTGTATGGGCGAACAGGATTGATGGGCTATCGCCAGATTCCTTAAATAGCTCGAATGATCTTCGTAATTGATTCCGTCCAACGGGTAGATTGGAGAAATTCCTTTGGTAAGTGCCAACGGCTATGATGGCATAAAGGAGTATAAAATGAAGACATTCCAGTTGTTTTAGACAGTGTGATTGATAGAAAAATTCCAGAGTCTGAAGATCCTTGATTATTAGTCGAGACCATTTTGAGCGAAATTGTATACACGAGAGAGTGTTCATTTCTAGTGACACCTTGAGAGTGTGGAAGATCGTCTACACCAAGAAGTCAAGGAAGATCATCACCGTAACATCTCTTTGTTCATAGTGGAATCCAGCCAATTGGTGTCGGTGCGAAGAGTGGACGTAGGCTTGACACAAGCCGAACCACTATAAACCTCGTGTCTAATTCTCTCTTTCCCTTACTCGAGTCTTACGATTGTTTTTCTTTATTGCTGCAAATCGTTTATTTATCTAAATAGTGTGTAATTATCAAAAGAAAAATCCTTTATACCTATTCACCCCCCTCTAGGTAATCGTACTAGCTATATCAAACGATCCATCTATGGCTAGCAATATTGCACCAGGTCTTATGGATGGACAGAGTGATACAAGACCTCACTTAGATGGGAAAGATTATAGTATTTGGAAGAACAAGATGAAAGCATTCATTAGATCCAAGGGTCCCCTAGAGTGGGAGGTTGTTCTAAGAGGCATAAGACATGAAGCTTCTTTGACTAAAGAATAAGGCAAAAAATCAGAAACCTCAACTTCATCTAATGCAAACCTCACCAAAAGAGAAGCACTTGATGTAAAAGCTGTTTACTCATTGTATTGTGCATTATCTCAATATGAATATAATCGAATTTCTTCTTGTGAATCTGCAAAAGAAATTTAGGATAGGTTGCAGGTGACATACAAAGGAACTGATAGGGTGAAGGAGACGAAAATCAATATTCTTCTCTAACAATACGAAGCCTTCAAAATGAAACCAAAAGAATCCATAACTGATATGTCTAGTAGATTCACTGATATTGTCAATGGATTGGCATATCAAAAGGGCAACCAGTGTCAAATCCAATGAAAGTGAAGAAGATTCTTCGAGGGCTGTCAAAAGAATGGAACAACATCAAAACATCCATCCAAGAGAATCAAAGAATATCACCTCTCTCTGTGGATGAGCTTGTGGGAACACTCCAATCCTATGAAGAAGAACATCTAAACGAATAAGAAATTAAAGGTAAGAAAACTCTAGCTTTAAAATCAAGTCTTTATTCTGATGAATCAGATTTAGACGAAGATGATGAGGACGACGAAGAGATTGCTCTCATGGTGAAAAAGCTTCAAACAATCGCCAGAAAAAGAAGAAAGTTTAAAGGAAAGAAAACCTTTAGAACTTCTAAACAAAGGAGAAGCCTTAACGACAAGGAGGAAAGTAAAGATGTTATTTGCTTTGAATACAAGAAGCGAGGTCATATTAAGCCAAATTGCCCACTTCTGAGGAAATGGAAGAAGAAATATGAGAAAACAAAGAAAGCACTAAAGGCCGAGACATGGAGCGACACTGAGTGCGAAGAAAGTGATGAAGAATGTACTAATATCGGTCTCATGGCAAAATCTGATTCAGAAGATGAATTTGAGGTAAGTAATTTTGACATTCCAGTTGAAGTATCTAATTATATTGAAGAATTACTTGTTGATTACAAGGCCGCGCTTAGAAAATTCTCAGAATTAAAGAAGGAAAACTCAAAATTGAGACAATAGGATTCTTTCCAAAAAGAAAAGATTGAGAATCTTGAGAAGGATCTTCTCTAATCAAAAGAAAATCTTGATTCTGTTTTAAAAGAAAATGATTATTTAAAAAAGGAAGTTTCAAATGTTGCAAAAAGGTTTTCAATTGGTTAAAAAACTTTGGAGCACATTTTGTTCATTCAAATCTTGGATTATAATAAATTAGGACTTGGATGTAAAAACAAAAAGGATTTTGAAAATCATCTCCTGACTCACAAAGAGAGGATGAATCAAAAACCACCAAAAGTTTTTTTACGAAAGTCACTTTAGAAAACAGTTTGTAAAACTTGTTGGTAAAAACTTCCTCAAATGTTTAATCTGCAAATGTCATGATCATTTTGAAAATAATTGTTGCAAAGGTTGGAAATCAATTCAGAGGAACTTTCTAAGCATGGCCGATCCTTCTAACCAAAGAGAACCCAAACAAAAGTGGGTACCAAAGAAGACTTGAACTTGTCTTAATTTTTGCAAGTACCAAAGAGAAGGAAAACAAGTGGTATCTTGATAACGATTGTTCAAGACATATGACCGGTGATCCGAGTAAGTTTATTAAGCTCACAAGAAATACTGAGGAAGTGTTTCCTTTGGAGGAAACAATAAAGGGAAAATCATTGGCAAAGGAACCGTTGCAATTAGAAATCTAACGATAAGAGATTTATCTCTTGTCAAAGGACTGAACTATAATCTTATTAACATCAGCCAGCTATATGATGCTGGATACAAAATATGCTTTCAAGAAAACAAATGCTCAGGCACAAGTAAAGATTTGAAACAATCTTTTATTGGAAGACGACATGGGAATATCTATTTACTAGATATAACTACTGATGATGTTCAATGTCTAGTCTCTGTAAAGGACAAATCAGATCTTTGGCACAGGAAGCTTGGACATATAAGCACTAAACGAATAGCGAAGCTTTCTTCAAAGAAATTGGTACGAGGATTACTAGACCTTAAATTTGAGAGATCTGATGTCCACTCAACCTATGCTTTAGGGAAACAGGTAAGAAGCTCGTTTAAACCCATTAACTATGTTAGTACTAACAAAGCTTTGCAACTTCTTCATATGGATATCTTCAAACCCACAAGCACGCAAAGTCTGGGAGTTAAAAGGTACTGCTTAGTAATAGTTGATGACTACACAAGGTATACTTGGGTTTTCTTTCTTGCACACAAGCATGAAGCTTTTTCCTGTATTTCAAAATTTTCCAAAAACATTCAAAACGAAAAAGGATACTCCATCTCTTGCATTAAAACTGATCAAGCAGGTGAGTTTGAAAATCAAAGCTTTCAAAACTTCTGTGAAGAAAATGGTTTTAAGCATCATTTTTCAACTCCTTACACACCTGAACAAAATGGTGTTGTAGAGAGGAAAAACAGGTTTTTGGAAAATATGGCAAGAACACTTCTCATAGAAAGTAAAATTGCATCTCATTTTTGGGCAAAAGCTGTCTCAAGAGCTTGTTATATCATAAATCGAGTTTTTCTTAGACCCTCTTTAGAAAAGACCCCTTATGAGCTTTTCAAAGGCAAAAAACCAATCATTTCATACTTCAAAATATTTGGTTGTAGATGTTTTATCTTGAGAAATGCTAATGATCGGCCTGGTAAGTTTGATGAAAGATCAGATGAAGGTATATTTTTGGGATACTCAATTACAACAAGGTTTTTAGGGTCTACAACAAAAGATCTCGCACAGTGGAGAAGTCTATTAATGTGAGATTTGATGAGAACTCTCAAACTCATGAAGATTCTAATCAAGCAGAGCAGTTTTCTAATGGAATTCAAGTGCAACAAGACAACAAGCAATCAAAATCAGATGAACAGCCTCAACAACCAGAAAAGATTGACGAACCGATCAACAAGAAACCTATAACCTCTAATGATAGGTTCAACAGGAACTAGAAGCACAAGTCAAGTCATCTGAAAGATTTGATTATTGAAAACATCGATGACAAGATAAGAACCGGATCAACTCTTAAAGAAGCAGTCAACACTTTAGCACTCATCTTAGAGATCGAACCTAAAAGTACTAAAGAAGCGTTATTAGATGAAAATTGGATCTAAGCAATGCAGGAGGAACTTTAACAATTTTGCATAAATGAAGTATGGGAATTAGTTCCCAGACCAAATGATCATCACGTAATATGAACAAAATGGGTGTACAAAAACAAGCTCAATGAACAAGGAAAAGTTACAAGAAATAAGGCAAAATTGGTTGCTAAAGGCTACTAGAAGGAAGAAGGAATCGACTACAACGAAACTTATGCACCAGTAGCGAGGTTAGAAGCAATCAGACTTTTACTTGCTTACGTGTGTTTCCCTGGTTTCAGACTTTTTCAGATGGATGTGAAGAGCGCCTTCTTGAATGGATACATCAAAGAGAAAGTGTTCATAGAACAACCACTAGGTTTTGAAGAACTTAGAAAGCATGATTATGTATACAAACTAAAGAATGCCTTATATGGTCTAAAGCAAACTCCTCATGCTTGGTATGGAAGGTTAACAACTTTCCTTATACAAAATAGCTTTAAGAAAGTTAATGTCGCTACTTTATTTATTCTAAAAGAATGTAAGCAAATTTTATTAGTTCAGTCTATGTTGATGATATTATATTTGGATCACCTAATGAAAATCTTTGCAAGAGTTTTGCCAAGTTGATGCAGAACGAGTTTCAAATGAGCATGATGGGGGAACTAAATTTCTTCCTCGGATTGCAAATCAAGCAAACGCAAGAAAGGACATTCATTTTTCCAGAAAAATATGCCAAAGAACTGAGGAAAAAATATCACAGGGAAAGTTCGAAGAAAGTATAGACTCCTATATCTTTTTCTTCCAAGCTCGATAAAGACAAAAATGGCAAGAAAATTGATCAGAAGTTATACATAAGCATTATTGACTCTTTACTATATCTCACAGCCTCAAGGCCTGATATCCTTTTTAATGTATGCATATGTGCTAGATTTCAATCAAACCCTAGAGAGTCTCACCTCTCTACCGTTAAAAGGATAATCAAATATATAAATTCTTACCCTTCTCTAGGACTTTAGTATCCTAAGAAAATTAGAGTATCCAGATAACTCAAACTCTGACTTATTTGAAAATCTCAAATTGTGATATTTAATTTATTGCAAAGTAAATAATATTTGGGGAAATACCATAAAAAATCTCAAACTTTGCCCAATGTGACAAATTTACCCTAAATTTTTTTTATGACATGAAAAATCCCAAACTTTACAAACTGTGACACATTTACCCCACCAATGGCATTTTCGTCTTATTCTTTCTATTTTTCCTTTTTCTTTTTCTTTTTTTCTTCTTCTCTCTTCCCTTCACCGACCATGGCAGAGCTGACGGAGGGAAGCTAGAGTCTAGCAAGGGCTGCCCTTGCCGGCATCAGGTGAGGGTGGCCCTCAGCTGGGTTGGGCAAGGGCCTCCCTCCCCACATCTAGCGAGGGCAACCCTCACCCGACGCTAGAGAAGGCAGCCCTCGCTTGATGCCAGCGAGGACAACCCTCGCTTGACGCTGGTGAGGGCCGCCCTCACCAGATCTGGCGCAGGAGGCCCTCGCCCAACCCAACCAAGGGCCGCCCTTGCTCGACGCTAGCAAGGACAGCCCTCTCCTAACTCTCACTTCCCTTTACCATGGCCAACAGAGGGAAAAGAGAAGAAGAATAAAAAAAGTAAAAAAAGTAAAAAAGTAAAAGACCAAAATACTCTATAATTTAGGGTAAATGTGTCACACAGATAGAAGTTTGGGATTTTTTATGTCATGAAAAAAAGTTTGGGGTAAATGTGTCACGATTAGCAAATTTTGGGATTTTCCATGTCACAAAAAAAAAGTTTGAGGTAAATTTGTCACTTTTGGTAAAGTTTGAGGTTTTTTGTGTTCTTTTCCCATAATATTTTCGGAAATTGTGTAATTTTCAAAAACCGTTTTACAATTTTTCTTTTCCAAAAATTTCGATTTTTCCTTTCAAATGCGTCGTTTCATCTCTAATGAAAGGAAGTTACTTTTCTTTCTCTTCCTTCATTCTTCCAAGTGTGTATTTGTGAAAAACCTTCAGTTATTCTTTTTCATCTTTGCAAAAATGGAAACTTTCTCTCTATTTTGAAATAGTGGCTCTAAAATCTGCTTCAAAGACGAAGGCCAGACCCTCTGGTTCAAGGAGATCAAATCGGATCACGGGATTGCATTCGAGAGTTAGAGGAAACCTTGAGTTTTTTGAATTGTCCAACTCCTTTGCCAATGTTGAAGGTATGGAAGCTTGCTCAGATCTTTCTCAATTAAGATCAACTATCGCGACTCTCAAGGCTTTAGGAGATAGTGAGAAAGTGATTTCCCGGTTACTGGCTAAGTATGAGTTTGCAAGTGAAGAGGCATTCGAACTTATGTTCATTGATCCTCTTCAAAGCAATTATCCCACTAGTGCTGGTGATTCGAGTGCTGTGCGAACTAGAACAGGAAAGGAAAAGGTGGAAGAGACTTCTGGTACTAAGAAAAGAACTGATGATGATGGCAAAAGAGGAGATAACGATAAAAAATTCTTTGCTAGTTTCCGAAGAAGAATTACTGAGTATAAAGTAGATGTTGATTGGGTTGATAAACTGATTAAATCTAAATAGCATAAGCAATATTTTGGAACCCTGATGAACAAAGGACGGTTGATTTCGACTTTTTCAAATCCATCAGTATTCATGTTAAGCAATTCTTTGATGATCGTCTGCTCACAGCTTTGTGCGTGACTGAATATCCCACATACCTTGCTCTTGCTACTTACTTCTATTCAACACTCTTTTTAAGTTCAAGGTTTTCGACAAATCATATTTGCTTCAAGCTTAGAATATTGCTAAATTTTTGGGTGTTAGGTTCTCATAGTTTGAGTCGATTGATATTGATCCTGATGTTGCAAATCAACAACTATCCGATATTCCTGATTTTACTAGAGATGATCGTTCTCATGTCTCTCATCAGTTATTTCCCTTAAGACCGATCGTGCTTCACAAAATTATTATTAATTGTCTAAGACCAAAAGGATCTTCTACAACTGATGTTTCTCGGTATGAAGTAAAGCTGATGTGGGCTATCTTAAATGGTAAACCCTTCTCTATTACTCATCTTGTAATTCTGCATATGTATAGAACTGTTCTGAAGAACAATGGGCAATTGCCCTATGGTTTTGTAATAACAAAGATCTTCTGTGAACTAGGAATCGAGATTCCAAAGAAGTTAAGAAACATTAGTTACCTTCACTAAAGATAGATGAGCAAATGATGTGGAAGATGAGTTTCAAGTTTACTTTTAAAGGATGGAAAAACACAAGAGGAAGGATTCTGCAAATTGATGCTGAAGAAATTGCACCAGAACCAACTAATCCCCTCGACAAAGCAAAGAAGGATTGCTGAATCAAGACAATGATCTCGAGCCTTATTGCAAAGCTTACTAAAGAAATGCAGGTTGAATTTGAAAAGGAAACAGTTGATTTGGATGATATTATTGATGCATACCAACCTGACACTAAGGATGATGAGGATGAGATTGAAGCTGAAGGAGGGACGGGAATAGATGTGGCTGCATATCAAACAAAGAATATCATCATTGAAGAATAGCAGCATAAGGATTTTGTAGATCAACCTATACCAACTATTGTTCAAACCAGCATGGTGGACGTTGATCTCACTATTGATCTAGAGACTGCTGATGATGCTACTGTACATCAAGAACCCATATTGGAGCAGACCTTTGCTAAGCATAAGGAAATAGCCCCACAACAATTCATTGCTAGAGAACAGGAGTCTGCCTTACGTACTGATGATGATGATTCTTCCAAAGTTACAACAAACACTCATGAGAAACAGGGGGAGCTTCATAGTGTTGTAGATACTAAGGAACCTTTTTTTCTGAAAACATTCCCTTGGAGATCCCTGTTGATACTGACAAAGCAATTTCCGTTGATCCAGGGAAAAAGTTTAAGGAAGTCAACAAGTTCCTGGTATGGTGACTTGAAAAACTATTTTTGATCTACTAAATCCTCGAGAAATCCATCAAAACACTCATCTGATCTCAAAAGATCATGTTGCTGATCTACCTACTGGTACAACTCATTCAATCCCTACTGCAACTGAAAGCATACCGGGTGCGCCACTTATTAATCCTACTATATCTCCTGACTAAGTTGTGCAGGATAAAGGAAAAGGAATTGCAAATGTTGAAGGGGAGTTTGAAGCTGCCAAAAAGAGGCAAGAGGACATTAATATGATGATGAAACTTGGGCTAGAGACAGATCCTTCAAAGATACCAATCATAGACAACACTGAAGACAGGCTTTTTCTATGAACTCTGCTAAGAATGATGGAACACAAGGATCAGATGGAATTAGTGCTGAAGAAATTATTCGTCTTCCTCCATACTCAGGTTGAAACTCTAGAGAACACAATGACTTCCCTAGACAATAGAATGACTTCCATGGAGTGGACTCTTGAGAATATGCAATATTATGTTCTAGTTCAAATGCCTCCAGAACATAGGATGCCATCTCCAGCTTCTTCTCCAACACCCGTTCCAAACCCCGCGTCCAACCAACCATCCTCTTCTAAATAACTCTCTATTTTCGTTATTTCTTCTTAGTTTTGTTTGTTTTGCCATGGTCTAATATGGTTGTGGATTGTTGTTGGCTTTTTTATTTTTATTTTGCACTTTGTTTGACATTGGTATTATGACTATTTGACATTAATACTATGGTTTGCGGATAATATTATTTTTGGAATCTTATCTTTTTTATTGTTGACAAAAAGGGGGAGAAAGTGGTGGTCCAGCAGAACACAGGTTTCTAAGGATAGGTTTCTAAGGACTCTAAGTATCATAAAAGCTAAGGGGATTGGTTAAAATTCTCTTGACTCTTATCTTTTATTTCAACATATTAACATAGTATTTTTGTGTTTAATTGTTTAAATTAGCTTTATTTAAGAAACAATTTATTTTTTCATCTATCGTAATTTTTTTTCTAAAAGTTCTACTTGAATAAAGTTTTGTCATCATAAAAAATAGGGAGATTGTTGAGAAAACATTCCCTCAGTGGTTTCAATGATTGACAGAACTTACCGACTTTGGATTTTGATTAAAAGTATTTTTTTAGGAAGGAAAGTCTGATAATTGCAATCAGAATCAGAATCGTAGATAATACTTTCTTATTCGAACACTTAATCAATCGGCTAGGAAGGAATAAATTTCTTGTGCAACGGCTAGTTGAAATTGACTAAATTACTTGCCACATTTTGGAGGAGCTTAAAAGGAAGGTTTTCATAACAATCCTCATGTTTCTAATCTTTCCTCAATCTTGGAAGACGAGCTATCCTTTATAAACATAGACACTCGACTTTTGGCAACCCAACTTGCTATATGGGCAGCAAATCTTACCGAAAGCTTCAACCTTGGCGATCCTCACACCATAAGATCTTCTCATCCAAATCCAAGACCAACAGGTGAATTGGTTGGATGATCCTTTTGAAGGCATGTCCAACAGTCAACTTGGACTATGAGGGGTATAAGAGAAGATCTCAAAGCAGAAGGATAACAATTCGCTTTCACGAGTATTTGAGCTTTTAATTCTAAAGTCTAAAGGGTGTTTGTAATTATTTTGCATTTGATTCAGTGAGCAAAATTGTATAACATTTTAGAGGTCGAGAGTGTGTGAGAAAGTTATACACACGAGCTTGTATATCGAAGCTCTTGTAATCTCTAATCAAATCTCATCAGTGGATTCCAGCCAATTGGCTGTAGTGCGAGAGAGTGGACGTAAGCTTGCCAAAGCCGAATCATTATAATCTTAAGTATGCAATTCTCTATCACTTACTCTATTTATTAATTGTGGTAGAAGTGTACACCGGTAAGATCTGACCACTTCATCAGAAGTTGTCCCGCTGAAATTTTGGTTTAAATTCTTTCATTTTCGCAAAATCACCTATTCACCCCCCTCTAGATAATATTTTAGCCATAACAAAAACTATTACCCATGTTAATAAGAGCATCGCAAATCACAACAAGCATAGTTAGTTTAGGACTACTGGTGTAGTCTATGGGAGTTATGGCAAGAAAAGGCATCTTAGAGGGGATTGCCTTAAAATAAAGAACAAGAAGAGTGAGAATATTATAGTGGAGTCTACTAATGTTCATAGTTTGATAGATGTATTATAGATTCTGGTTATTCATTTCACGCTACACCAAATAATAATTGATTTATTACTTATCGATACACAGATAATAGTAAAGTGTAGTTGGTAAACAATGCCGAGAGTGATATTGTGGGTGTTGGCAATATTAGAATTATAATGCATGATAATATAGTAAAGACATTGACTAGAGTGCAACGTGTTCTAAAATTGAAGAATAACCTCATTTTCTTGAGTGCCTTCGATTCAATTGAGTGTCAATATATTTTAGAGATTGGAGTTCTAAAGGTCATTTAATGTGCTTTGGTTATAAAGAAAGATATCAAGCACATTAGCCTATATGAACTTCAAGGTTTGTGTAATTCCTTTGTGAAATAATATGAAATTATGAGATTAAACACCATGTGAGTTAATAGATGTAATCAAGAGCTAAAAACTAAACATGTTTGAGTGACTCGAGTATAGCTGTAAACTTCATTATATCACTTGATATTTAATAAAATTATGTGCTACTCTCCCTATAGAATAGGTCCAGTGACCAAACCACATTTATTTGGTGTGCGATTTATTTCTTTATCATATTTATCTTGTCGTTCAATCGCTTGTTTTCGGCTATACTTTCAAAACAACAAGAATCCATATGTACACAAGATCTTCAATCGCTCAAAAGGATATTTAATGAATCACGTGCAACACAAAAATGTGTAATATACAGATTAGAACGAATTCTCTCATTACACGTATGATATATGGTGTGACATCCAAAATTTCACTCGACAAAATGGCAAGCCCCGAATGTTTAATGGCCCACACCACGTTAACGAGCCGTCATCAAACTATGCCATTTGCATCACCACCGCATCTTCACCGAGTGACACCATTTCCACATCATTGAGCTGCTGCCACAACCTCATCACCAACAACTCCAACATCCATTTTCATCGCGCGATGTCACACCGCTCTCTAGTCGGCATTACCTTTGGCAGCCGCAAGGATTGCTCGACGACCAGGTCATACGACCAGCTCCATCTTGGTGTCGTACATCCATCAAGCCAGTAGCGAGCGGCAACAGTCCAGCTTGGGGGAGGTGTGCTGGCCAAAGCAGCCCAACGTCTCGTCTCCTCTCTTCACCGCTTCTTAAGCCGCACGAGTCAACAACAGCAAGCGATCATCCCCTCCTTCCTTTGCACGAAGACTAGCTGACTCTTCCCCATGCTGCCGTGTTTAGCCTTGAACAACATCGCATTCAGCTTGCGTGAAATGCTGCAACTGAGTCAACCTTGATGACTGCTTGAGCGATGGAAAAAAAGAGCATTGGGCGCTATGCATATAAAGGCCAAAGAGCTATTTCCTTTGACTTCTTTTCAATTTGGTCAGAAATGTTGTCCCCTTTGCTTCTTCTTCGTTCACGACTGGTCCCACCCCTTTCATTTTCACCCCAAAAGATCATAAACCAGCAGCGAGTGTCCCTATCCCAGCAAGGTTGCCAGTAAAAAATTGCCTCTCAAGTCAGCGCCGTGTCACTGCCATCAACCCCGCCGTCATTCCGCCGAGTTGCCACCACAATCCTCTAGGACCTAAGGCAAGTAGGTTTCCTCTGTTCTATCCTGTTTGTTGTGTGGCAATGAGAGTTTCCTCAGAAATCCTCTGAATCTAGTGATTCCGGAGACGCTAACACCTAATCGCAAGTTTCGAACAAAGTTATATTGTTAGAAAGTCCAATACTTAAGTCATTGGGTTTGTATATGTGTTATGGGAAGGTTATATGTTAAATCGGCATACATACTTGGACTGAAAGTACTGAAAGTTGAGCCAAAAATAGGAAAAGATTGTCAAGAAAGGTTCGGTTTTAGGCAAACCTTCAATTTTGCTAATTTCTTACTAACCTGTGTGAGGTGAATTTCATTGGGCGCTCTTCATGAAAGTTGTCCTTTATTTGCCGTTCTATGACATTGTTTAATTTCATAATTTTTGGGTGTCGTACTACAAAAATATATTTGAAAAACTAGTGAGTTTGAAATCTATTTTTAAGATTACTGAATTGCTCTTCCTCCTTTTCATTTTGCATGAATTTTTCGTTCAAGAATTCTAACATGTGTCCTCATGAAAGTTGTAGACTCCTAAATTACCACCTATTAAAATTTCAGAGTTTTTTGAAGTTGTTTGCTTGGCAAAACCCAATCCCGTCGAAGTCTGTCATGTACCAAAATGCCCTATGGTTTTAGTCGATTTTCAAAGAATGATATAGGACTATGTGAACCAAATTTGATATTGATTCCTTCACAAAAAAATTTCCCTCTAGATCATGTCTTTCTTATTTTAAAATTTCATAATTTTTGAAACCCGTTTACCTAGACAATAGTTGCTATTTCTAAAGGCACGCAGAATGCCTTATAAGGCTAGTTTAAGATCTAGGATGTGGAATTCTTCTAACAATTCATCTACTATCGGGACGAGTGAGATTATATTAGTCTAGGAATTAAAGATGATTAAGAATTTGTTAGATTCACTTTTGAGTTCCTTGATAGTAATAACGTCAATATTTTTTTTAAATTGAATTATGAGTTTGCTGCATCATCGATGTGTGATTGGGAATACCGCTGGTCCTTGGGACAACGATGCCCCAAGTTATAGTAGAGATGCCTAGAGGGGTAACTAAGTTACTCTAGATGCCTTGGGGGGTGTAATACGGTTCCCCTAAATGTCCTCTCAATACCAAATGGGTGCAAGATGCTTAGGGGTAACAAGGTTCCCCGAATAATGATGGCAGTAGGAATTTATATTGAATATAACCTTAATACCTTTAAATTAAGCTACTGATTACATGTTGGGAAAGGCTACCGCTATTATGGATATTGTTATATTATTTTGAAAAGGTTCTCAAGTAAGTTGATGATTTATTATACTTTACATTGAGGATTTTCTTGTCAGTATAGTGATTGATTTATGTAGTATAGACTGATGGACCTTTTACTTGCTAGATTTAAGCTCATTGCTTGTTGACTTTATCTTTTCATATCAATAAAAATGTCAGTCCCACCTGCCTTTCATATGGTCCATTATAGAGTTTCAATCAACTTCACTTGGCATAAGGATGAGTTTATAGACCCCGTATACAGCCTCTATCTGGATCATATCTCGTTTGACTGTGGACATAAGGGCTTTGACAGGGCCTATGACTCTTGGATTCGTTGGAATGTATGCTCACATCAATGGGCAAACAGTGGGTCCCCTCCTACTGCATGACAATGGACTAGGGAATGGAGCCAGTCCCGCTAAATGGAAGGGAGACAGAAGGAAAATTGGATTTTTGGAACTTAGAAGATTTTGATGAAGCCCAAGGGGTAGAGTTCGGTGACCACATGTATAGCTAGGTTGGGATGGGATGACCGACTTACAGCCATGTGTAGTCAATAATACTGACCCTTTTGAATTCCCTGATGTACCCAGCTCATCGCTTGATATATATATATATATATATAAGTAAGATGTAACAACCCCAACTCCATCCCCAGGGTCACAAGCGACGAGGGTTATTTTCGCGACATCCCAAACGCGTCGCTGTCCTATATCCTTTTTATCTTTTCATTAAGTACATGCGGAAGCATTACAAACAACACACAGACAACAACAAATAGCCAGGAAAACAACTATTTACAAACATATAATTACATCAATTATATTTACAAATCCTTCTATCTCGGGCCGATATATTTATAATCACTACATCTTCAAAAGGCCGGGGGTAAACCTTAGTTCCTCTAGCAAGGCTGCAACTCCTCCATGCCTACAATTCTGGAAAAAAAAAATGGGTTGAGTCATGGACTCAGTAAGTAAAATCATGGTTAGGATGGCACCTCGTCACCGAGCCGAAACATGCAACTCTCGACTTCGAATAAGTGCCGGTGGCAAATCAACAGTATAACACATGCTTTACCGTGACTAAAACAAGCAAGAGTCCTCGAATACTTATAAAATAGACATGGCCAAGATCATTGTCGCGACCAAATTTTTCGGGGTTTGGACCACCTAAAACTAGGTTAATGGACTACTAAGTCTTTAAGCTTAGCTCGGGCTCTCCCAAGCCCATACCAATTCGCAACTTAGATTTAAATTCTTAACATGCAAATGATTTTCAATCAGGAGTCGCCACTAATCTATTTTTGGTGGGTCGATTAGAAACCCAAGTAAAGTAACGGGAGATTTACTTTACTCCTACGAACCAGATATTTATGAGTTCGGGGACTTGATTACACCAGACTATCCTAGTGCCCTTTCGGTACCTTTTTATTTCATTTTCAAAAAAATGTTTGGCAATTGAATTGATTTTAATTTAACTTTCTAACATGTGAGGTGATCATACATGTGCGCATACCACCAATTTAACACTCAAGAAAGCAAATTAAATAATGCAAAACATACTTAGAAGCAACGAAAGCATCTGCATTATTAAATCAGAATTCACATCAGCAACCCTAGATATGATTTCTAATTAACACGCAATTTCAATTTTTGTTTTCATTTTAAATAGTGAAAATCATGCGATGCATGCTAATAATCTAATATGACATGGCAGCATGATCTAAACTATATGACATGAAGAAATGCAATAATTAAATGCAATCTAAATGACCTAATTTTAATGACATGCAATACGATGCAACGACATACAAAATTATTTAAACTAAAATGACATGCATCATATAATTCAGTATGCGGGTTATATGTCACGTGACATTTATTAAATGACTTAATCTAATGACGAGGAAGTTCTAATTAGATGAACCTAAAAATCACTAAAATGACGTGCATTTCATGGACCTAATCTTACATGACATGCAAATGGCATTTTTTTATTTAAAAAAATGCAATCTATCCTAGAAATTGCAACTAATTTATCCTAAGACAGATTTTATGAAATTTGAAATGATTTAGCTAGATTAAGATTCTATCTAATTTAAATTAGGGATTAAGTCATATTAAATCCTAATTTAAACTAAGACATTATCTAAATCTAAAATGCCATTTATCTAAAAAAGATGATCTAAATTTAAGGTGAAACATGCAATCACAATCTAATATGCACAATGATTTTTTTGTGTTTTTCTTTAAGAAATTCGAAATTAAAACTAACGCATAGGTAAACATGCAATTCAAATAAAAAACTAACAACCTAAATGATTGCACTTTCTTTTTTTGATTTTTTATTTAAAAATTCATAATAAGATTGCAATCCTAAATATGCAAGATGACAACAAACCTAATCTTAATTAATATTTTTTTGATTTTTTTTATTTTACGAAAATAAGATTTGACTCAACAACTTAACGATAGCAAATCAAACAAAAGATAAGATTGATATCCAAAAATTGACGAACCATATCTCGCGCATGAGATCGGGTTAGTCAATTTTAAATTAAATCGAGAATCGAATCTCGGGCTTGAGATTGGATTGTCGATTTTTGTAAGGGATTGCGAGTCGGATTTCGGGCTCGAAAATCGGACTGTCAATCCCTTGAGGGACTTTTCATGTCGGAATCTCAACCATTCATTCAGGAATAATCCTACTAAAAAACAAAGTAAATAAATGAAAATAACATAAAGTAAAAAAAACTACCTAATTGATTTTCCCTTTTTTTTTTGTTTTTCTGTTTTCTTTTCCCTTCCCAAGCACGATTTGTGCTCGTGGGTCTCCAGGGATGCCGGAATCGGAGGTTCGGCGGGTCACCGAGGCGGAGGGTCACCGGAGGTGGCTCGGTGAGGGGTGGAGCTCCGGTGAGGATGAAGACACGGGCCGGCACGGGGCTAACGTCGGATCTGGGCGCGGGCGTCGCAGATCGGCACGGGGCGGCGTCGGATCTGGAAGCAGGCGTCGCGGGGCTGCGCGAGCTTCGGGTTGCTGCTCCGGCAACAGTCGATAGGGCAACGGCGCGGGCGACACGGCGAGAGAAATCGGATCGGGGCGCGAGCGTTGCGGTGCGGAGCGAGGGCGGCGTCAGATCTGGGTCTTCAACGAGGTTCGGTACCGGCGAATGGGAAGCGTCGAGCTAGGTCCCGGCCTCTGTCGTCGGGGACCTCGGATTTGCAGGCGGAGGGACTCCGGTGGCTGGATCTTGGCTCGGCTGTGGCTTCGGGTCACCGGTGGCTTGGGATCTGACGACGGAGACAGATCTGCAGAGGAGGGTTGCAACGGCAGGGATTGGCGCGGCGTCCGGCGTCGGGATCGTCGTGGCTTCAGCGGTTGCGTCGGAGACGGTGGCAAGGCGTCGCGGGTCGCCGGCGTCGGGTCGCGTGGAGCGGGAGCAGCGGCGCGTCTTGGCGTCAAGGCAGCAAAGCATCGGCAACCGGCACAAATAAGGCCGGCGTGGTGGGACGGCGAGGGGAGACATGGAGAAGATGATGAACAGGAGCCCCTTTTTTTTCTCCCTCTCTCTCCTCTCTGCCGCACGTCCTTTCCTCTCTGCTTTTTTCTACTTTTCCCTCCAACCGAGAGAAAAACCCCCACGGATGGCTTCTCTCCCCTTTCACTTTTTCTGAATTTTTTCAAAAGAAGCTCCCCTCCATTCTGTACCGTACACGGCCCTTTTATAAGCAAGAAAAATGTTATCTTTATGGGATATTTCGAAGATTTCTATAATCTCTTGATAACAAAAATCTTTTTTTTCTCCTTATCTCCTAAATATTCCCAACGATCTTATCACCTAAAGACTAAAGATCGATTGCAACTTGATTCCAAAAACCACCGTAATATCGCCTAAAATCTCGATTTCCCACGAGATAATTTTTAATCAATAAAAAACATGGGCTTGGGCCAACTTGCTCGCTTTGTGGGCTTAGCCCAACTAATTTGAACCCATCCGCACCGATCCAATAGATAAAAGGCAAATTAAAATACACCTAAACCTATATGTTATGCAATTAATAAAATTAACCCCTAATTTCCTATGAAATAAATAAATAAACTAAATTATCAAAATTTAGGTGTCAACAATCATATAATGGCATACAAGATATGCACGTGACTCTCAAGACCCCAATAATAGCATCTATAATATGCACGTGACTTTCAAGACCCAAATAGGAGCTTATAAAAATGTGACTTTCAAGGTCAAGGCAAGGGCAAATAATATATGCACATGAATATTATAGGGTCAAACACACAAGATTTATTTCTTAATCAACTGAAATCCATCGATTCTTCCGGAATCCACCGGGAATCCATCGGTGATTGCATCGTCCAAAAACCCATTGGTGGAGGCATCACCTCGAAATCCGTCAGTGATGGAAACACCCCGAAATCCATCGGTGACGACTAGTTTCTTCATGTGACCACACAAGCAAGCATTTACACAAGTTCAAATCTTATCTTTGATCGTTAGCCCTTGCAAGAAAAACCCGAAGGCATGCTTATGCAAGTGTGTGTCATGACCTAGCAAAAATAACTGAATGATGAACTGAGCGCATACATTACCCGCGACTTGAGCCAACCCATCTTAGTGCTGGCTTGGAACCACACAAGGCTTGGAGTCGATACATCTCAATACTAACCTAAGACCAAGCAAGACCCATATCGTCACACTTTGACGCCGGTTTCATAGCCAAGCGGAAACCCATCGTGACTTCGATGAACCTCGATGAACTATAGGTGGTTTTACAAAGAGAGGATCATCTTGTGAGGTAGTGGGCAAGCAAGGCCAAGAAAGGAAATCGATGAGGAAGATGAGCAAAGGGCAAGGGGTGTAAGGTGGTGGAAATGAATAGGAGTTTCTTCTATTTATATGCCAGGCTTCATTAATGGCTCTAACTTATTCTTCAAGGAAGATCCTATTGTCATGATTACCGAATCTTCTCATTGCCACCTAAGTTAGTGAGTCATACCTTCATTTAAGGACTAAACTCCAAGGAACACGTGTTACTTATTCTCCAAACCACTCATAATTGGTCCACCTAAGTTTGTAAGTCACCATTTCACCATTACTTGACCTAACTTAATCTCCAAGGAAAATCTTATGCATTGATGATCAAATCCTCAAATGGCCACCTAAGCTAGTGATTCATCCCTTCATTTAATGCTTAAGATATGGCAATGATAAGTCTTGGATTTTTGGCACGTTTCTCTTGGCTTTTTTTGCTCATTAAGCCAAGCATTCTAGAACCTTCCATGGTATGGTCCACTTAAATCATAAATCACTAACTTATTTACCAAGGCAAATCTTGTGGCATTATTACATGATCTTAAGATGGACACCTAAGATGTTGACAATGCTTCCTCTGCAAGTTAGGCGTGCAGCCCCCTTCCCCTCCAAGGCGATAACAATTTTGAGCAACTTTTGAAATTAGTACCATTACCTTATCAAACAGGCTCAGAAAATTATAAAATTTAATATGTTGTAGAGAAGACCTTAGAAAATATTTTTCATGAAGGAATCCAAGCCAAATTCGTTCTGTGGGAAGAGCAACAAATCATTAAACACAACCCAAAAATTCATCTATCAAGCAACTTCAACAGTCACAGAGAGAGACTCATTTTGAAATTCAAATCTTCACAAAACTAATTTGAAATTTAAGTATGTTATAAGTTAAGATGTTTTGAACAACTTTCATGAAGGAAGTTTATCAAAATTTGAAGCACAAAGAGCTCTATAAAATTGGAAAATGGGAAAGGTCCAGTAGTTTTGAAAAACTGGGAAGTCAAAACCTATGAAACTTGAGGTGGCAAGTCTATGAAGGAGAGGTGGCGCTTTACTTGGCTTACAAGATCACTTGCTATCATTTCCTTAGGTCATGAGTCATCTTCCATTCATTAATTACTTGGGACACATAAGCCTCCACACTCATCATCCTTATTTAATACTTTTTCACACTTGTTCACACTTATTTTCTAGGAAGGTTTGACTAATCCAAGGCCTATCTAGCTTAGCCTCCTAGTTGGGACCAAAATAGGGGTCGAAGTCAAGGATGTTACGACTCTTTCCCCTAAAAAAATTTCATCCCTAAAATTTCATAATGTATGTGGATACTCAAAATAAATGAGGGTACTTGCGCCTCATGATTTCTTCACTTTCCCAAGTAGCGTCTTCCGTTCCATGGTACTTCCATAGGACTTTTACTAAGGGAATGACTCTGTTTCTGATTACTTACTCCCATCTGTCCACGATCCGCATTGGCTCCTCAATAAACGACCCTTGGTCGTTTGCCTCAATCTCTTTGAAGTTGAGCACATGTGCCGAATCTGGCTCATATTTTCTCAATATGAACACATGGAATACATCATGTACCTGAGCAAGTTTCGATGGCAATGCCAACCGCTAGACCATATTCCCTATCCTTTCTAGGATTTCAAAGGGTCCTATGTACCGTGGACTTAACTTACCTTTCTCACCAAAATGAGACATACTTTTTAATGGAGACCCCTTGAGGAATACATGGTCTCCTACTTTGAATTCTAAAGGCTTTCGTCTCTTGTCTACATAATTCTTTTGCCTGCTTTGGGTAGCTCTAAGTCTCTTTCTAATTACCGATATTGCCTTGGTAGTAAGTTGCACCAACTCAGAACCAGTAAACTTCTTTTCCTCGACCTCATTGCAACAAGTTGGAGCTTTGCAAGCTCGACCATACAGTGCCTCAAATGGAGCCATGTCAATGCTCTGCTGGAAACTACTATCATAGGCGAACTTAACGAGAGGTGGGTGCTCATCCCCACTTCTCTTGAAGTTGATAACACAAGTTTGTAACATGTCTTCCGGCATTTGGATGGTTCTCTTGATTTGACCCTATGTCGGTTGTAGCATCTTGATTATCAATAGTATTTTTGGCTCAATCACGCTTTTGCTGTGCACTCTGATAAAGCAAGGCCTTCCTTAAAGATAGTCTATTCTTATAATGATGTCAATGTTGTACATGGCTTACACAACCAGATCCATTGCTTCCTCTTATTTATTTATAATAGTCTTACACTCTTTTTATTCTACAGTGAATAGTACTTCATTTTGTAACAACGGTCTTGGAGTTTTCCATTTCCTCTTGAGTGACCGCATAAACTTTTCCCTGCGTTGGCGGACATTGGAAATTGTTGTATTGCAGTGCTTCGTTTTGCAACATCGTTTGCGACTACTGCAACGGCGTCATTTGTTTTCACTGTGGCCAATCTCTGATAATGTGGCTTTGCTGACCACAACTGAAACAAGCTCTTATTTGAGTCAAGCATGGAGTATTACTATGTCATTTTCCGCAATTGTGGCATACATCCCTTGGAGTGAAGGTTGGCCTCAGGGTCTTATTCTTCTTGTTGGAAGCGAATGAACGTTTTTCTTCCTGTCTCGATCTCTTGTCACGATGCTAATTGACTTGAGAGGTTGGATGATAAGGCCCTCGTGGATAATTGATTATAGCAGCTCGCTCTAAGAAATCTCTTTCTATTAGCTGGGCTCGTTCATATATCTCATTGTAGTTCTTGAGGTTTAGTGGCACTAGTAAACTTCGGATTTCAGGTTTCAGGCCATTTTGAAATCTCTTCACTCTATCCACTGGATCCTTAACCAACTTGGGGGCATATCTTGACAACTCGGCAAATTTTGCCTCGTACTGATCAACTGTCATGTTGTTTTGTTGGAGTCGTAGAAACTCCGCCATCTTCTTATCACGAGCACATTCATAAAAATATTTTCCATTGAACGCCTCAATAAACATGTTCCAAGTTACAACAGTATAGAGAACACCATTCCTTGTGTTGCCTTCCACCAGTGACTAGTATTACCTTCCAGCTGGTACATCACCAAGGTTACCTTATCTTCATTAGAATAACTTAAAAGTGCGAATATCTTTTCTAACTTATTGACCCATGATTCAGCTTCTCCAGGATCTCTTGTCCCAGCAAACCTTGGGGGTCGCAACTTTAGGAACTGCTCCACCAGTCTCTGCATAGGACGTTCGCCATTTCTGCTTCTGTTTCTAGTCATAAAGGCATTCCTAGAAGCAGAAGCCGCTTGGTGCTGTGCTTGCTGCCCCATTATACTTTCAATGATCTCAAGAGCTTGCAGAATTTCGTGTAGTCAGGGGTCCTCCTTTGACTTCCCTTTGGAACTCTCCTGGCCCTAAGTCGACTTTCCTCTTGTGGCTACCTAGCCTTGAGTACTCATGTTGCAATTATAGGAATTCTAGAAAGGCTTTCTTCAACATAATAAGGGGTTAGGGATCAAAATCTTCAACCTAAAAACCAAGCAAGTAACAATCACATGCACGGGGTGTTTTCCTAGCTAACTATCCCATGACTTACAACGCATCTTCTCACTCCAGGTAATAACCTGGCTCTGATACCAAAAATGTAATGACTAGGGTCACAAGCGATGGGGGTTATTTTCGCGACGTCCCAAGTGCGTCGCTATCCCGTTTCCTTTTTATCTTTTCATTAAGCACGTGCAAAAGTGTTACAAACAACACCTAGACAAAAACTAGCCAGGAAAACAACCATTTACAAACATATAATTACATCGGTTATATTTACAAACCCTCCTATCTCAAGCCGATATATTTATAATCACTACATCTTCAAAAGGCCGGGGGTAAACCTTAGTTCCTCTAGCAAGACTGCAACTCCTCCATGCCTACAATTCTAAAAAAAAAAAACAAAAAAAAACAAAAACAAAAACAAAAAACAAAAAACAAAATAAAAACAAAAAAAAAAAACAAAACAACGGGTTGAGTCATGGACTCAGTAAGTGAAATCACTAAATCATGGTTAAGATGGCACCTCGTCACCGAGCCAAAACATGCAACTCTCGACTTCGAATAAGTGCCGGTGGCAAATCAACAGTATAACACATGCTTTACTGTGACTAAAACAAGCAAGAGTCCTCGAATACTTATAAAACAGACATGGCCAAGATCATATGATGGCATACAAGATATGCACGTGACTCTCAAGACCCCAATAATAGCATATATAATATGCACGTGACTTTCAAGACCCAAATAGGAGCTTATAAAATATGCACGTGACTTTCAAGATCAAGGCAAGGGCAAATAACATATGCACATGAATATTATATGGTCAAATACACGGGATATATTTATTAATCACCGAAATCCATCGGTTCTTCCGGAATCCACCGAGCATCGTCTCAAAATCCATCGGTGGCGGCATCGCCCCAAAATCCATTGGTGGCGGAAACGCCCCGAAATCCATCAGTGACGGCTAGTTTCTTCGTGTGACCACACAAGCAAGCATTTACACAAGTTCAAATCTTATCTTTGATTGTTAGCCCTTGTAAGAAAAACCCGAAGGCATGCTTATGCAAGTGTGTGTCATGACCTAGCAAAAATAAACTAACTGATGAACCGAGCACGTACATTACCCACGGCTTGAGCTAACCCATCTTAGTGCTGGCCTGGAATTACACAAGGCTTGGAGTTGGCACGTCTCAATACCGACCCGAGACCAAGCAAGGCCCATATCGTCACACTTCGACGCCGGTCTCACAACCAAGCAGAAACCCATCATGACTTCGATCAGCCTCGATGAGCTATAGGTGGTTTTACAAAGAGATGATCGTCTTGTGAGGTAGTGGGCGAGCAAGGCCAAGAGAGGAAATGGATGAGGAAGATGGGCAAATGGCAAAGGGTGTAAGGTGGTGGAAATGAATGGGAGCTCCTCCTATTTATATGTCAAGCTTCATTAATGGCTCTAACTTATTCTTCAAGGAATATCCTATCGTTATGATTACCGAACCTTCTCATGGCCACCTAAGTTAGTGAGTCGTACCTTCATTTAAGGACTAACATCCAAGAAACACGTGCTACTTATTCTCCAATCCACTCCTAATTGGTCCACCTAAGCTTGTGAGTCACCATTTCATTATTACTTGGCCTAACTTAATCTCCAAGGAAAATCTCATGCAATGATGATCAAATCCTCAAATGGTCACTTAAGCTAGTGATTCATCTCTTCATTTAATGCCTAAGATATGGCCATGATAAGTTTTGGATTTTTGGCACATTTTTCATGGCTTTTCTTGCTCATTAAGCCAAGCATTCTAGAACATTCCATGGTATGGTTCACTTAAGCCATAAATCACTAACTCATTTACCAAGGCAAATCTTTTGGCATTATTACATATTCTTAAGATGGACACCTAAAATGTTGACAAGGCTTCCTCCTCAAGTTAGGCATGCAGCACCCTTCCCCTCCAAGTTGGGCTTGTGGTTCTCCTATTCTAAGGCGAAAATAGTTTTGAGCAACTTTCGAAATTAGTACCATTACCTTATCAAACGGGCTTGGAAAATTAGAGAATTTTAATATGTTGTAGAGAAGACCTTAGAAAACATTTTTCTTAAATGAATCCAAGCCAAATCCGTTCCATGGGAAGAGCAACAAATCATTAAACACAACCCAAAAATTCGTCCGTCAAGCAGATTCAATGGTCACAGAGAAAAACTCATTTCAAAATCCAAATCTTCACAAAAAGAATCTAAAATTTAAGAATGTTATAGGTTAAGATGTTTTGAACAACTTTCATGAAGGAAGTTTCTCTAAATTTGAAGTACAAAGAGCTCTATAAAATTGGAAAGTAGGAAAGGTCTAGCAGTTTCGAAAAACTAGGAAGTCAAAACTTATAAAACTCAAGATGGCAAGTTTATGGAGGAGAGGTGGCGCTCTACTTGGCTTGCAAGATCACTTGCTATCATTTTCTTTGGTCACGAGTCACCCTCCCTTCATTAATTACTTGGGACACATAAGCCTCCACACTCATCATCTTCATTTAATGTTTTTCGAGGTACGAACACCTGGAGTGCCAAAACTTGGTACGAAGGGACAATTAAGTACCAAAAGTTTGGAAAGTGACACTTAAGTACCAAAATCAGAGCAAAATGGATCACTTAAATGCCACTCCAGCCAAAATGCCGATGTGGCGATTTTTCGGCGAAGGAAATGCAAAACGGTGCCGTTTTGCACGCTGACGTGGTTAAACAATACAAAAACGACATTGTTTTGGTGCGACGTTGTAAAAAAATTAATATGAAAATTAATTAAATTAAATTTAAAACTAAACTTATTTAATTTTAAAAAATAAAAATATTTAAAAAAAATCAGCCGCCTACCCCTCCCCCTTTTTTAATTTTTTTTAATATTTATTTTTTTTAATTATGTTATTTTATTTTTAAATGTTTTAAATAAAATTATTTTTAAATTTAATTTAATTAATTTTTATATTAATTTTTTTACGACGTCAGCACCAAAACAACGTCATTTTTGTATTGTTTAACCACGTCAACGTGCAAAATGGCGTCATTTTGCACTTCCTTCACCGAGAAATCGCTACGTTAGCATTTTGGACGGAGTGGCACTTAAGTGATTCATTTTATTCCAATTTTGGCACTTAAGTGTCACTTTCCAAATTTTTGGCACTTAAGTGTCCATTTGTGCCAAGTTTTGGCATTTGGGGTGTACTTCTACCAATATTTTTCACACTTGTTCACACTTATTCACGCTTATTTTCTAGAAAGGTTTGACTAATTCAAGGCCTATCTAGTTTAGCCTTCTAGTTGGGACCAAAATAGCGGTCGAAGTCAAGGATGTTACATAAGAAATGAAGTTGCCCCATTTGTATAAGTCTGCATGCATTCATTGGTCATTTTAGTTAATTATGCTTCTGCTTGCCTAAGCAAAAGTGAAATATATAAGATAACTACGCTATGTCGGCTGTGGTGTGCGGGGGCATCACATATGATGGTATTTTATGAGTTAAGTTCCATTAATGACGATAAGTTGATTTTACAAAATCTTAAAGGGTATTTTTTATCCCCATATGGACGAACTACCGGTGATTACTCGCAACGTACCGCACCTATCCACAGTCAGGTCAACCCATGCTGATCGACTTCTTGCACTTATTATAATCAGGTCAAATTCTTGTGACGCGTAACTCATCAAGCTTGACCAAGTATGCACTAAAAAAAAAAGAGAGATTCTATAAAGAGGGAGACAATAACTTGTATGGATCATCACCCTCCACACTCCATTTACTTCCTCATCTTCTCAGAGAAACAAGTGATGTGGATGATCGGAACGTGTGTGTCGACATTGATCATCGTGTGTCTCGCTCATTGGGTTTACCGATGGAGAAACCCCTGGTGCAACGGTACGCTTCCTCCCGGTTCTTTGGGGCTTCCTCTCATCGGTGAGACCTTTCAATTAATGGTTCCTAGTTACTCTCTAGACCTCCTTCCATTCCTCAAGAAGAGAATACAAAGGTACCCGTACCATTTTATTGCCAAGCAAAACGCTGACTTTATTTCGTAGTTCTTAACAATACCTAGAAATGCCCCCCCTTCTTTGTTCTTTCGACGCAGGTATGGAAAGACATTTCGGACAAGCATGGCGGGTCGGGCAATGGTAGTCTCGGCCGATCCAGAATTCTGCCATTTTGTCCTTCAGCAACACGGGAAGCTGTTTGACTCATGGGCTCTAGACACATTCGCAAAGCTTTTCGCACAAGACAGCGAGGCCAACACCAACATCCCGAATGTCCACAAGTATATTCGAACCACGGTTCTAAAGCACTTTGGCCTGGAGGTCCTTAGGGAGAAGTTGCTTCCCTTGATGGAAGAAGCGTCTCAAGTGACTATAGAGAGCTGGTTAGGTCAAGAATCTGTCGACGTAAAATATGCCACGGGAACCGTAAAGGCCAAATCCTTGAATCAAAAACACTTTCGAATCGTTTTTCCCTTTTCTCCAAGTGGGGCGCCATGACAAATCTAACACACATTTTCTTTTGATGTTCTTGCTAGATGGCAATTCAATTCGGCGCAAAGCAACTGTTAAGTTATGATCCTAAACAATCCTCGGAGAAATTGGGTGATTTATTCTTTTCGTTTGTCCGGGGCCTTATGTCAATTCCTTTGAACATACCGGGTACAACACATTACAAATGCATGAAGGTACAGTGAACCGGTTTCTTTTTTGGAACTTGGTTTCTAGTATAAGAGAAAACTTGGTACTAAATTTAGATCTTTGCAGGACCATAAGAAAGCATTGTCAATCATTCGAGAAACTGTAAAAGATCGGCTCTTTTCGCCGGAGACACCTTACAATGACTATCTTTCACGCATCATGACAGATATGGACAGAGAGAAATTCTTAACGGAGGATTCAATAGTTAAGCTTTTGTCCGGGCTTCTTTTTGTCAGCTTCGATACTCTTTCGACAACGTTGACATTAGCTCTAATGTTCCTCGAAGAGAATCCTAAAGCATTGCAAGAAATCACCGTATGCTTTTCTAATTACACACTGAATTATGCATAATGGATTCCCTTTGAACATTTTTGAGTTTTTACTCAATTTTTTTCCAGGACGAGCACGAGACCATAATAAAGCAGAGAGAAGTTTCAGACTCCTCGATCACGTGGGAAGAATACAAGTCGATGCCTTTCACTCTTCATGTATGCAATCTAGCCAAATGAACAAATTCTTTTGGACAATCAGCATATCCTAGAATCTTGTGTAACGTGGGTACTTGCAAAACCAGGTAATACATGAATCGCTAAGGTTGGGAAACATCTCACCTGGACTGTTGAGGAGGACAAAAAGCGATGTGGAATGGAACGGTAGGTCCCTTGTATAATAGTCAATCCATTCGCTTTCTATTAGCATCGAGAATATAGATCGGTACTTTGATTACCACATCTTGCTTAGAACATCGGAATTCTATGCAGGATATACGATTCCCGCGGGCTGGGGAGTTTTGATTGCCACTTCTGCTTTCCACTTGGATCCCGAGACATATGAAGATCCTACCACGTTCAATCCGTGGCGCTGGAAGGTTAAATTTAAGAGGGGAATCGGGGTTTACACACGGGGGGTCTTGATTTAAGATTTGGATATACGAAGTTTATCATCGCAGGCGATTTTGATCTAAAATTTGAATCAAAGCGATACTGTGATTGACTTGTCTAGGGCTTTCGAATTCCAGGAATGCGAATCGGATACCATGCTGAAGAATTTCATGCCGTTTGGATGGGGAATGAAACAATGTGCCGGAGCGGAGTACGCGAGAGTTTTCTTGGCGACTTTTCTGCACGTCTTGGTCACGAAATACAGGTACTCATCTCCCTTTTTCGGCACCAACATCCTGGAGAGATCGTCGAGCGCGTGAATTGGATGGCCTACGGCGATGCGGTTCCTGACATTTTTCTCTGTTGGAATATGATCAGATACATAAAGCTCAAGAGAGGTGAAATTCGCCGAAATCCTATTCTAGACTTCGGGGAAGGCTTGCACATCAAGGTCATGGAAAGATAGAAACAAAACTGCTTCCACCCTTTTATCAGATATCAACTTCCTTTGATGTAATAATGACTCGGTTTCAATGTTTTCTTTCTGGGCACATTTCATCGTTTATATGAAGTTTCTTTTTTTAAGAACCAGACCTTTTGATTCGGTTTTTTTCCCTGCTTCCCTATTAAAGCTAACGAGGCCGAATTTTGTTCAATTGGAAATGGGCTCAAACTTCAAGTGTCATTTCCTTCGAGGTAGACACCGCGCCCAAATTTTGAGACAGTATGTGTCATGCTCCACGATGGCCACCCGCCCGTCGCCGCAAAGTTGCTCAGCCATCACTTTTACGAGGCCTCGCCGTCACGCCTCTTATATTGCCTTAGGGTAAAATTCACGAAGCAGCCTCTTGGATGCAATTCATGAAGAAGACCAATTTCATACATATATGAAAAAATTGTATCCAAAATATGAAAACTATTCAAATTAGGAAAACTATTCAAATTAAAAAAACTATTTAACTTGTATTTTTTTTATGAACTCAAGTTCGAGACATATTTTCCATAAGAGAAATACAGCCCAAGTGCCAAAACTTAGCACGAAGAGACACTTAAGTGCCAAAAGTTAGGAAAGTAACACTTAAGTGCCACTTTTTTTAAAAAGTTGGATACTTAAGTGTCATCTCCGGCGAACCCTACCAAAAGTCATACGTTGCAATTTTTTATTATTTTTTTCGTCTACGTGACTTGCCGGAATGCTGACTCAACAAAAGAAAAGGCAAAAACGACATCATTTTTGAGTGGATTCGAATGTTAATATAAAAATTAATTTAATTAAATTATAAAAATAAATAATTATTATTTTAATTTATTTAAAAAAAAAAAGTGGGGAGAGGAGGTTGAGGTTGAGGGCTGAGCCCTAGCCGGCGACGATGAGGGGGAGCGTCGACCGGGGTCGCTAGCCCCGGCTAGGGCCCAGCGACCCCGGCCGACCGGTGACGAGGGCCCACAAGCCTTCACCCGGATCTAGGGCGAGGTCGCGACCCTCTCCTAGATCCGGCGAGGGCCCATGAGCCCTCGCCGCCGCCCCAAGGGCCAACAACCCCGGTGACCCTCCCCCTCCATCGCCGCCCCTTCCGGCAACAACGGGGAGGCGGCGAGGGTCGACGACCCCGGCCAACCCTCCCCCTCCGTTACCGCCCCTTCCCAATGGCGGCAAGGAGGCAAAGCAGCGCGACGTCTCCCTCCCCCCTTTTTTTAAATATTTTTATTTTTAGTTTTAAATATTTTAAATAAATTTAGTTTTAAATTAACTTTAATAAATTTTTATATTAATTTTTTACCACGTCAAAGACAAAACGACGTTGTTTTTGTATTTTCTAGCCACATCAGCATGCAAAACAACGTCGTTTTACACTTACCTCGTCGGAAAATCTCCACATCAACATTTTGGCTTGATTGGCACTTAAGTAACTCATTTTGCTCTGATTTTGGTACTTAAATATCACTTTCCTAACTTTTGGCACTTAAATGTCGCTCCGTGCCAAGTTTTGGCACTCCAGGTGTCCGGCACTCTATTTTCCACAAAAAATCTATATTTGCTATCTCATTGAACATACTTGGACATGATAATACTTACTTTAAAGGAGTCTTCAATATCTCATAATTAGTGCGGTTTGCCAATTTACCATAAATCACTTACTAACATTGACCTGGAATGTTATTTCAAAATCACAATCCTTAATTCTCTCTGATGGAAAAAGGTCGATCGCTTTGGTGCCCTTGGTGGAGGTGATCGCCTTGACACGACCTTGAATTCCATTGCGTCGGTCCTCTGGTGTGCTTGTGGCCATGTTGTCGCAACCGCAAATCTAGTTGTGGCAGTGGTTGCATCGCTATAGATGCAGAAGGAGAAATACAAGGTCGTTTATGATCTTCCTGATCTTTTTAACTTATATACACAGAATGAGAAATAAATGATCCCTCACGTCGTCCAGTCTTATAGAAAACTATACTGTTTCAAGAACAATTCTACAACAACAAAAAATAATAATCCTCAAACGTCATAGCTGTGCAATACTATATGTGAGCTAATTATATAACCACTATTATAGCGGGAATCTACTGACCAAAAGAGAAAAACGAATAGCGGGAAACCATTTGCATATGAGGTAATCAATCCTTCAACGTGATATCTAAAGGATTAGGAGTGTGTATCATATACGGATTAGTCAACGATCCCTCCGGATGCACTTGCTAGTATCACCAGTTGGAGCGGGATTACCAAAGATCACGCGTGAATCATTTTACTTACTATAACCAGATCAATCATGCTCACCTGATTGCTGCACTTATTACAATCAGGTCAACTTCTTGCTATAAGTGCAAATATATAAAACCGCACAAGTTGAGCAAAGAATGCACATCACGAGTCACCGTTGAGTAGTTTGTATCGTTAAGAGCAGTTCTACTTCTCACTGTGCAAAATAGGCTTTTGTCGTTTCGCAATCTATCCTGCTTCGATTTTTGTAATCCCATTTGCCACGAATCAAGCAAGTTCTGATAGTGCTAGTATGAACAAAATAAAGGAGTTAGGGAAGAGAATAAGAACACGAGATTTATAGTGGTTCGGCTTAATCCAAGCCTACGTCCACTCTCCCACGCTAACAGCCTTCTTGGCTGGATTCCACTATGCAATCAATCAAGAGATTACAACTTCGAGTGCAAACACTTAGTAGTAGATCACACTATCTCACTAAGTCACTCTTTTGGTATTTCTCTCATGATCACAAACGTTTAAGCTCTCCAAAGACAAGTTGATGATCGAAGGTCGCTCAGACTTTGGAATTATAAATTCTACGCTCCGTCTCTTGCTTGCTCATCGGTCCATGATCTCCTTAAATACTCCTCCATTTCCAAACTAGCCGTTGGACAGCATCCCGGAGAATCGTCTTCCAATATACCCATTGGACAGCTCTGTATCTAGAAGATTTGGTAGCCGTTGAGTGACAAAGGTAAAATCCCAAATTGATTCCGATCGCCCATACAAACGAAATCTTGGTTTCCATAAGTAAAGCTTCTTCGTATAGAAAGTTCTTGTCTTCAATCAAATCAATCTTGATGTGGAATCCAAACCAGATCACTAGCCGTTGTATGATTGGGCTTGAGTTACGATTCATCGAATCTGGATGTAAAGTCTGAGTCTTTAGACTTTACAATCTGAGTCTGTAGACTTTAAAATCTGAGTCTGACAGTCTTCAGACTTTGAGTCTTGAGTCGATGAGTCTTCGACTTTGAGACAAAGTCTGGAAATCTTGAATATACTTTGGACATGAGTTACGTTCAGTCTTACGGTCGTTTTCGCACTTTGACAATATCCTTTACATGTTCTATCATCTGCATGGTCTATTACTCAACCATCAAACATGTTAGTAGCCTTTGATTTATTTTGTCATCTTCAAAACATCATAAGGGATTTCCCTAACAAGTTCCAAGGTTGAAGCCCATGATTGGATGTTAGAACCGACTTTGCAAGTGCCGATGGACTCAAGTTAATTAGGATTAGGCTTTTCTCTTATTAGAATTTTATCTGCTATGTCATTGAACAAAATTGGACACGATAATACTTACTTTAATCTAGTCTTATATATCAAGCCACCCCTGAGTTATTATTTTCTTCAATTCTCTTCACTTCCATAAATCCAAGTATAGTATAGCAAACTTCATCGAGATACTAAGATAGATAGCTTTTCTTTAATAATAACATCATAAACACCTGCAGTTTCATTGGTGTGCGATTTGATACCTCATACTTTTTTGTTTAATTAAGTACCTAAACTTTGTAAAATCGATTCAATGTATTGCTTATGTAAAATGGAGCATCTCAAAATTGGTGGGGTTAGCCCACTGACCATAATGTATATTTATCATTGTTGATGTGGAACTTCATCTTAATTCGAAATCTAAATCAAGTAGGAAGACCTTTTTTCCTTTCTTCTTCTTCTTCTTCCTTGCATGCTTGTTGTAATCTTCATTTCAGTCCCCACCAATCCAGTCATTGCAGCCACCGTACACGATTTCCGCGGGATGGGGAGATTTTAATAGCCACTTCTGCTTTCCACTTGGATCCTGAGACATATAAAGATCCTACGACGTTCAATCCGTGGCGCTGGAAGGTTGAATTTAAGAGGGAAATAAGGGTTTACACATGGGAATCCTAAATTTTAGACGTAATATATATGAAGTTTATCATGGCAAGCGATTTTGATTTAAAATTTCAATCAATGCGGTACTGTGATTGACTAGGGCTTTCGATTCCAGGACCACGAATCGGATGTCATGCTGAAGAATTTCATGCCCTTTGGATGGGGAATGAAAAAATGTGCTGGAGCGGAGTACACGAGTTTTCTTGGCGACTTTTCTGCACGTCTTGGTCACGAAATACAGGTACTTGTATCTCTTTTCGACACTAAGAAAGATCATCAGGCGCGTGAATTGGATGGCCTACAGCGATGCAGTTCCTAACATTTTCTATCTGTTGGAATATGATCAGATACGTAAAGGTAAAGAAAGGTGAAATTCGCCGAAATTCGATTGTAGACCTCGGGGAAGGCTTGCAAATCAAGGTCATGGAAAGATAGAAACAAAACTGCTTCCACCCTTTTACCAGATATCAACTTCCTTTGATGTAATGAATTGGTTTCAATGTTTTCTTTGATGGAGCTGAAAAATAGCCGTCTCTTTTTTCAATAGAGCCTCTTGATGTATCCCTTTTGATCTTTTGGTGCCGCAGTTTGCAGTTTATATTCTCAAGCACTTCATTCCACCGGACGAGAAAAGCCGGAGCGATCCTGTTTCTTCATTAAGTCAAATGGGGAAATTTTTCTTTTCCCCCTTCATTTTTCCCTCTCTGGTCTTCTTACACAAGAGACCCAGCCATATTAATTCAGTATATGATGCTTGATGACGGCCGTCCATTGCGGCAATGGTGCTCGACTGCCACCATCCCGAGCCCTCGCCATATTGATACGGTTTTTTGGTGTTACTTAGAACTTAAGCTGCGATTGCAACTGAGATCAAGACTTCTTAATGGAGGTCGTTGGCCTGGAAGATCGCGGACCAGCACCATCATCAATGGTGCTGGTCTGCGGTCGGGTCATCATCAGCACGTCTTGCACAAGCATATTTGATTTTTCCAATCTTTTGTTTTTATCATTTAATTTTTTTCTAAAAGTTATTCAAATCTATCTTTTGAAATGCTATTTTGCTTTTATGATATGTGATTGTGGAATCCCAACAATAGGGGAAGTTAACTAACCCAATTCCATAATTTTCAAGGAATGCTAATGCCATCCCATGAGGAATCTAAACCAGAGTTTTCGTTCCCTTTCAAACTTAAACATCAAGGAATTGGGATCCTATTTCTTGAATAATCTGATTGATAACACCCCAAACAAGGCCTAAACGCATGTTTGACACGAAGAAATGGAATCATAACGATATGAATTGGAAAATTCTAATGGAGATATATCGATATCCTTCTATTTAGTTCCAACAATTGAACTGAACTAGAAAAAACATTCTTTTTACTTGCTTCCGATAAAGAAGATGAGAGCATGAATACCACAAGTAAATAATTTAAGGAAAGCGACTGGTATAGGAATCATTGAAAGCACTTAGGAAACAAGAACAACAACTACAAATTCATAAGCACATCAATTGCTGATTTTGTGAAATCTTCAAATATGAATGGGTAAATGGACTGAAGTTGGTTCAATGTATCTACTGAAACAACTTAATTCTATTTTGGTAAGACATACATAGTAATATGCGACTGAGACATAGTATAGCTAAAGCGACGCTAGTATAATATGATAAAATAAATGGGTTCATGAACATGATCCAATGAGTATGTTTTCCCTTTACGGATTATGCTGGTCTTTGCGAGATATAAGACGTAAACATGGATCATGTTTGGAGGACTTGCGTTCTCGAATATTGAAGAGAACCCAGTAGTGAAGCACACATTGGACTTTCCTTCTTCTTTGTCTCTTGTGGGGGAGGCTTCATGGATGTAAGTGCAAGAATATTCCAAGAAGGCTGGGAGGCGAGTAGGTTTTTGTCGTTTGCTATCTTTTTTTTTTTTTTTTTTTTTTTTTGGTCAGTCCTACTCTATTCCTACTCTACACTCATTCGCAGACTTGCGCCCGCCTCTTGCGCGGGCGTGGGAGTCGCAACCCACTCTCGAAACTTACGCGTTCCTATCCCCCATCCCCGGTAGAAGGTGGGGATTTGAACCCCTCACCTCCCCCTTCCATGTTGGAAGGGTGGCCACTGGGGCGAACCCCCAGTGGTTGTCGTTTGCTATCTTGGTCGGTTGTTTATTGGATACAGAGCATTTGTCATTGACTATGCCGTCATAATTACTTATACGACGTTATATTTGACTATTACTCTTTAATGTCTTAGCTATATATAAGAATAACTTACGTACATATCTTTAACAATGGTATTGCAAATGAAGCAACCCAAACCAAACTTTTAAATGCGGTCGCTGGACTTAAGTTAAATAGGATGATGTGTTTTTGCTTATCAAAATTTGATTTGCTATCTCATTGCATGGAGTTGAACACGACAATGGATACTTTCATTTAATCTCGAAATTACCAAATCGAATACCCACCAAGCCCATACTGCTAGATCCAGCCTCTCTTTCCCTCTCTTTCCCTCTCTCTGATATATTGTTTCTGGGTTTTTTTCTGACAAAAATAAAAAATAAAAAAGGGTGCCGCTAGGCTGACGGTCACCGTTATTCTTGAGGATAACGGTGGACTCCCAGCCATATATTCCAAATTCAGAGAGAGGGACAACCGAAAGGTCAAGTTTGGTCTTCTTTGTGTTATTTTAGCCTTTGTTTTCTTAAAGTTTTAGTTTAGGTTATGTGCAAATAATTTTGCAACAGTGATAGAAATATTGCTTCTATAAAAGTATTCCTCCGCCCAAAAAAAAAAAAAAAGAAATATTCACAATAAAATAGACCCTTTAAAGCATGCCTATTGTAATCAATCACATTAGAATGATCACTTAGAGCATAACACCTTGATTATCTAATAAATAATACCTCACAATCCAAATGTCATATCTCATTAAATATTATAGATCCGCCATTCATGATATATTTAAAACAATATTCTATTTGAACATGTTTCTAAGCACAAAATTCAAATGATTTATTGGAATACTACATAAAATTCCATAAAGTTGCGTCAATAGTACGATTGTGGTCGTGTGGTCGACTGCAAATCCGGGTAGTCCCATTGTTATAAGTGTAAAATAGCGAAATGTCAGGTTGTTTATGATCTTGGAATAGTCTTTTTAACTTACAAACACAAAATGAAAAGTTAATGGTCCCTCATATCTTTTAGTATTATAGAAAATTACACTATTTCAAAAACAAAATTACAAAAAAAAAAAAAAAGATCTGTGCAACACTATACATGCCTACGTGAGCTAATTCCGTAAACTCTCATAGTGTCATGAATCCATTTGCACACGAGGTCATCGATCCTTCAAATTATATTTAAGTCATTAGGACTGGTTCATTTAGGGATTAGTAAAAAGATCCCTCTCATTGCAAATATCTTTTGTAAATTTTTTATGAGTGATGTTGAACATCACCTGATTTTAAAGAACGTCAGCTATCACCAATTGGAGGGAATATGAAAAAATTACCAAAAAAAATCATAAATCTATTGCACTTATTCTTCATTAACTTTCATTTTAACCAATCGAGTTCCAAACATTTTAAAAATTTGTCAATGTAGTCCATCGAGCTAATTTTGGTCGGAAGTTGCTAGTGTAGATACCGATCGTCCTATATGACACAGTCAACGCTAATATTGACAACTTTTTGTAATTATTTCTATTTTTGTTTTTTTTTTTTTCTTCTTCCTTTGCAAGTCAAGCCTCGACTTTGGCAAGCAACTAACCACGGATGGCAACCAGCGAAGGTCAACCCTCACCATATCCCAGTAGAGTCTTCAATTTCCTTCGCACGTAGGACTTCCGCAAGTTACACATTTAATGAAGACGAGTCCAAACTGTTACTTCCGTTGAAGTCAAATGATAGGTAGGGGTGACCATCGGTCCAGGGTCAACCCTGGACCGACCCTAGACTTGCTCAATCATGTCGGTCCTAGTCTGGTTCCCAAAGAGACTGGAACGGTTCTTGATCCTAAAATTCATGGACCAGCACTGTGCGAGTCAGTTTTCAATTCTGAGAGTTCTGAGTCAGTCTAATCCGGACCAACCCTATATATATATATATATTATTTATAGTTTTTTTATATAGAGAAAACCTTAAAATAAATGGCGTCGACAATATTAAACAACTCTGAGTTCAAGTAATTTTACATTATTCTTTAATAACTTAGATTTTTAATATTTTTACGGTATCAATAGTCATAATTTATAAATAAGAAAAATGTTTTTGTAATGAGTCCTCACGGTGACCAAAAAAGTATAAACAACTCCTCATGGCATCCTCCTCTAGTATTCGTTCTCTTTTGTCTTATTTGTCCTCTTAGTCTTCAACTTGCCAAAATCAAAAGAAACAACTTCTCTGCTCGCCACTCGACACTCGCCTCGCTTGCTTAGGGTCACTCATGCCGCTTGTCGCTCGATACTCGCTTGACTTGTTGTTCCATGCTCGACATTTGATGCTCATTCTATTCAACACTCACCCTACTTGACCCTCACCGCTTGCCTTTTTTAGCTGACCCTGTTCATTATCGAACCTATTGGGTTAATACGGTCCTCAGTTGCCCTTTCAAAGAGTACAAAAAATGAAATAAAAAATTATTGGTTAGTCATAGGTTGACCTTGAAACCGGACTGAACTCATTAGATCGATCCTATCCTCAATCACTTTTTTAAGGAGTATAAAAAATGAAATAAAAAATTATTAGTTGATCCCGGGTTGACCTTGGAACCAGAATGAAACCCCTAGATTGGGCCAATCCTCAGTCCCAAACTCAATCGGGTTGGTTCTCAGTCCAAAAAATTGAAGACCAGTACTGTGCGGATTGATCCTAGGGTTAGGGAGTGGACCAGCCTAACCCGGTCCATGCTCACCTCTAAGGATAGGGAACTCTTTGACTAACGCACAGCAGAGTCTTCAATTTCCATCACGTGCAGGACTTCTGTAAGCTGCACCTTCAATGGAGAAGACAAATGAGACATCGTTAATGAATACAAAATGATTGTCACAAATGAGACATCGTTAATGAATACAAAATGATTGTCGTCTTTGATGGACGTCGTCTTTGATGGACGCCGTCTTTGACTGACGCACAGCGGAGTCCTCAATTTCTTTCACGTGCAGGACTTTCGCAGCATGTACACGACATATCTCAGTAGAAAAAAGAGGAGAGATTTCTATAAAGAGGAGAGAATAACCCAGGTATTGTCATCGTCCTCTACTCTCTATTACCACCTCGTCTTCTCAGAAAAACAAGCGATGTGGATTATCGGAACGTTCGTGTCGGGACTGGTCATCGCATGGCTCGCTCACTGGGTTTACAAGTGGAAGAACCCTAAGTGCGGCGGCGTTCTTCCTCCTGGTTCTTTGGGGCTTCCTCTCATCGGTGAGACCCTTCAGTTGATGGTTCCTAGTTACTCCATGGACCTCAATCCATTCCTTAAGAAGAGAATACAAAGGTACTCACAAGATCTCATTCCCCATTTCACAGTCAAGATGCCGACTTTATTTTGAAATTCTCGACGATGAGTAGAGATGCCCCTCTGGTTTGCTCTTTTGATGCAGGTACGGCAAGACATTTCGGACAAGCGTGGCGGGTCGAGCAATTGTAGTGTCGGCCGATCCGGGATTCCGTCAATTCTTCGTTCAGCAGGATGGGAAGCTGTTTGACTCATGGTCTCTGGACACATTCGCAAAGATTTTCGCGCAAGAGAGCGAGGGCAGCACCAACATCCCGAACGTCCACAAGTACATCCGAAGCACGGTTCTAAAGCACTTCGGCGTGGAGGGCCTCAGGGAGAAGTTGCTTCCCTTGATGGAAGAAGTGTCTCGAGCGACCATAAAGAGTTGGTTAGGCCAAGAATCCATCGACGTAAAATATGCCACTGGAACCGTAAAGACCAAATCCTTGGATCAAAACACTCTTGAATCGCTTTCCTCTTATTTTCTAAGAGGGGTGATGGAAGAATCTAACACGCATTTGCTTTTGATGTTCTTGCAAGATGGCAATTGGATTCGGTGCAAAGCAACTGCTAAGTTATGGTCCTAAACAATCGTCAGAGAAATTTTTTGATTTATTCTTTTCATTTATCCGGGGCCTTATGTCAATTCCTTTGAACATACCGGGTACATTACATTACAAATGCTTGAAGGTAAAGTGAACTGATGTGTTTGTTAGAATTTGATTTATACTATACAAAATAATAATAATAATAATAATAATAATAATAATAATAATAATAATAATAGTATCAAGTTTAAATCTGCGCAGGACCATAAAAAGGCGTTGTCAATCATTCGAGAGATCGTAAAAGAGCGGTTTTCTTCGCCAGAGACCCCCTACAACGACTACCTTTCTCACATCATGGCAGATATGGGCAAAGAGAAATTCCTGACAGAGGATTCCATGGTTCAGCTTATATTTACACTTCTTTGGGTCAGCTTTGATTCTCTTTCGACAGCACTGACGTTAGCTCTAATGTTCCTCGAAGAGAATCCTAAAGCGTTGCAAGAAATCACGGTATGCTTTTCTAACTACATGCTAGATTGCACATAATGGAATTTCTTTGAACATTTTAAAGTGGGTTTTTGCTCATGTCTTTTCCAGGATGAGCACGATGCCATAATAAAGCAAAGAGAATTAACAGACTCCTCGATCACGTGGAAAGAATACAAGTCAATGCCTTTCACTCTTCATGTATGCAATCTAACCAACTGGACAAATTTTTCGCACATCAAAAGTCTTTTTCTAACGTTGGTATTGAAAAAACCAGGTAATACATGAATCACTAAGGTTGGGAAGCCTCTCACCTGGAATGTTGAGGAGGACAAAAAGGGATGTAGAATGGAACGGTAGGCCAGTTCTATGATAGTCGATTCATGCGTTTTCTGTTTGAGTCAAGAACGTCGATGAGCACTTTGATCCCTGAACCATATTTACAGCATTGATGACAGTCAGATGTCTTTGCAGGATTCACGATTCCAGCAGGCTGGGGAGTCTGGATATCTGCTACCGCTTTTCACTTTGATCCTGAGACATACAGAGATCCTACAGCGTTCAATCCATGGCGCTGGAAGGTTGAATTCGAGAAGAATTTTGATTTACACATGGGGAACCTAAAGTTTGGGACAAATAAACAAGATTAACTAAGTCGTGCATAGGAACTTTTATGGTCGCAAGTGATGTTGATATCAAATAACTATAAATGCCGCCCTGTAACTGACTTGTTTAGGGCTTTCGAATTCCAGGACTGTGAATCGGATGCTCTGCTCAAGAATTTCATGCCTTTTGGATCGGGAATGAAACAATGTGCCGGTGCGGACTACACGAGAGTTTTCTTGGCGACTTTCCTGCACGTCTTGGTGACGAAATACAGGTATTTGTCTCCCGTTTTCAGACACCAACATCCTGAAAAAGATCATCGGCTCGATGGCCAAAAGCCATGCGGTTCCTAACATTTTTCTCTCTGTTGGAATCTGATCAGATTTATAAAGGTCAAGAGAGGTCTAATTCGCCGAAATCCGATTCTAAATATCGGGGAAGGCTTGCACATCAAGGTCATGGAAAAGTAGAAAGGAAACTGCTTCCACCCTCTCCCGAGATCACAACTTTGTTGGCTGTTATGATATGGTTGTAATGATATGGTTTCAATGTTTTATCTCTGATATGGTTGTAATGATATGGTTTCAATGTTTTATCTCTCGACAAATTTCCCAAGGGGCTCAAAAGTTTCTGGACCAAATGTTTGTGATGTCAACACACAGCCCTAAATCTGGGCCTACACATAAAAGAAACTAATGGCCCGAATCAAGCCATACAACCACACTCAACCAATAAAGTCCACCCGATAAAATGCTTAAAGAAGCCTGTCGATCATAAAATTTATAACTATACAATTGGCCCACAAAACCCATTGATGGAATGTCCGAAAAATTCATCAATCGTGATTCGCGATTCGCGAGTCTCAAATAGATAGAGGCTAAGTGGAGTAAACATGAAGGGAAGTTGAAGTCTTCAGTCAAAGAGGATTCATCGACCAATGGATACCTGTAGCTAAAGATCATCGAAAAAGTGCTTGAGCCAAGAGGTAGTTGGAGATTCTCACGGAGAAAATTAGAATGCATGACGGAATGGCTTATCGAAGGTGCGGGATGAATCAAAGTTTGTATACATACGTGCGTACACAGGCACAAGCATATCTGAACATCTCTCAAGAAATTCAAAAGAAATGGAAGTCATTCGCACGATTATCTGATTGAGCATGCTCGCGTGCTGGAAGACTAGTTTATAATAAATGAATGTCACTTTGACCGGGCACCCAGTGGTTATCTGCAGTTAAGCAACCAACGGTCACAATGTCTCATGTTATCTAATTTAGAATTCATTAAATGCAGAAATTAATTTCAAACTCAACACTTGCAGAAAATAAGTCCAATTTAAACCCAAGATTCCCAACCGTCTACTCAAGAGGAACAGCATTATAGTCCATTCAATGCTTTCAGGTCCATTAAGGAGCCCAAACACTAAAACAATGCTTATTGTAATGCATACAAAACACTTTATCTTTCTCTTACTAGCAGCAACATCAGAAGGCCCACCGACAGACTTCCTCTTCAAGATCTCGGTGGATAGCTCATGGATCAGCTCTGAACTTAAGGGATCAGCAGCAGGGGCGAGGAGAAACAGAGAGGGCTCAGGGCATCCTCCTTGATGGATTTGCGAAACCGATTTTCGCCCCTTCCGCATTCGTGGCCGAAACCCTAGCTGCCTGTGAGGTGTTGAACTGGTGGAAAAGAGAAAGAAGCTGCATGAAGTGAACGAACTGTAGCACTTCAAATGTTCTGAATGGAGTCTTGGTGTTCGACAGCTTGCAAGTGTTGAAGTCCATCTTGGGTTGGGCTGAACCTCCATGGGCTGCACGCTCTATCATCCAAGATTGCAAGGAATTGGTGGGCTAGCTTAAGGAGATTAAATTATGTTTTGAGCCCAGAGAATTTAATCAGGCCGCCAATTGGATTACTAAGGCTCATCGAACTGACATGTTCCCGACAAACTAGATTTTAAATCCCCCTCATCCTCTTTGGCTTATTTTATGATCGGATCGGACATCGAATCGTTTTGTAACCCATCAGTCTCGGGGTTAGTAATTCAATATCTTTAATTTTCAACCAAAAAAAAAAAAAAAAAAAATTGGGACTTGTTCCCAAGTTCATTGACATTACAAACTACACTAGCTCTACAAGCCACGATTACTAATTTTTCGAGTAGATCAATGTCCGCACCATCCATGCTTGTGACACCGATCAAATTTAACCTTACATCTTACCCCATTTTTACGACTAGTGAGATACTAAGGTCTCTGTGTTTAACTACTCGACACGGATTTCTTCACAAGAGAAATCACGAAACTCCTTTTTAAGTATGCACTCATATAGCTCAAAAGTAAATCCTACTAGACGGGTCGCATGATAACTCATTATCACCAGGAGTATCTTGCCTTCTCCTCATCACGCATCACGAGGAACTTGAATTAAAAGACGGGAAAGTTCGAGAGAGCCTCGGATAAATCGGAGTTAGAATAGAAGAAGCGGACAAAAAGACATGGAGAAGACCTGCTTTTCCAAGAAAAAAGTTGGGAGAGAACATCTGGGAAGAATATTCTTCGCATAGATTCACCAGGGCCCGTGCACTAATGACTTTTTAACCCCACAACCGTGTTGCGAAGAGCTTGGGCAACTTTCTCGGACTTTCTCGCGGCAGACGAGGAAAGTGTTAGGTAGGCATACGGGGGTTGTTGGTCTCTCAGAGCTTGCTTGAGCCAAGAACATGTCAGGTTGACTATTAATAATAAAAACCCTAGAGGCCACACAAAAAGGGCGGAGGTAGGTCTTGTCGAATTCTAATATGGGGGCTTTGAAGGGTTGCTTAGTTTGGTGGGAATTCATTTCAATTTTAGTTCTTTGGAGGTGAGGGCGTGGGTGTGGTTGGTCTCTTTAACTTCATGAAAGGTTGTTGAGAATCGCCATCTTTATGTTTACATGTGCACCTATATTCGTACATAGACATGACGTGCTGGCGGCAAGTAGAGCTCGTGTCTTAATTTCATGTCCTCACAACTGAACTCCGGTCCGAAAAAAATTTATTCCATTGCAAAGGAAGGAAAAAGAGAAGGCCTCTTTTTGCAAAGTCGTTTTTTCTCACCATTTTATCCATATACCCACGTACATATACACTCTATAAAGTTGTCATTGAATCTCCGTTTACTCTATAAAAAGACGAATGATTTTCAGTAAATAAAATGAAATCACTCATCTCAACTTGATCATGTTCTTGTTTAATTACGCCATAATTTTTTTACAATCTATTATATGAAGATCATGTTCACGTGATGTAAATAAGAATATTACATCGCTATGCTTAAGGAATATTATTGTTTGCGCCTAAGAAAGAAAGAAGAAATAGTTCATGTCGATGGTATGTTTAAGGGCGGAGACATTCCTTTGACAAGAACATCCTCAATTTATGAACTATGGTGCTCTAGGAGGAAGGCTGGATATTATATGATTCAAAAAAATTCTCATCATAAATGGTTGTATGTGTACTTTCTTTTATCAGCAAAGTCTCATGAATAAATAAATCAAAGCATGACGTATGATAAGTCTCTTTGCATCTCATTATATTGCTAAGGTCAAGTCGTCGCAATGTACATATGTAAAGTCTAAACCATGTATTAGACGGCTTTTCAAGCTTCATAAGGCTCAATTAATCTAAACCATGAATGGGTGATGCGACGCATGTTCAAAGAAAAAAGACATTTTGTCTGATTATCTAAATGATTAGATAAGATCACGCCAAGAAAAATAAATTATGTTTTAAAAAAATTGTTGACAATTATCGCCGCTGAATTTCATAGCATATAATTTAGATAATGTCCATGTCATAAAAAATTAGTCACTTTCGATCTCCATTTTTCAACTATTGCACTTTTTTTTCGCTATTTCTAATTTATCAATGCACAAACATGTTTGTACCTCCTTTTATTGAAAAATTAATTAACATTTCGAAAGTTTGAATATCCATATTGAATAATCATTTGCTTTTCTACATTCTAAGTCTCTGTTCGGAAGAGGAGAAAGCTTGAATGGAAAGAAAGTTCCAAAGGCATACCAAATTAATTATGAACAAATTTGCATTGCACCTTATATTAAGTGAGAATTTTCTTTTTTTAAATGGTGGCATTTACACTCCATTGTCCTTAAATAGAAAATGGAGACGAGGGATGTAATTCTGATTTTATTTTCATTTTCTGTCCCTTCCCAAACAAGTAAAATAATAAATTTATGTCTCATTATCGTTCTTTTCATTCCTTTTCACTTCTTGAATTGGCTTCGTCACCTCTTTTAAATCACTCACTATAATGTAAAACAATCAAGAATGAATTTATTTCACAAAAAAATTCAAGATGCATAGAACATTTTTTTCCAAAAATAATCATTTATATCGCTTACAAAAATAATTAAATGAATAACTATTTATAATAAAAAGTATTTTTCATTAACTAAAATTTCTAAGGGATATAATCAAGTTTTTTCGAAAAACATTTTTAAGATCTCAACCTTTTCGTGAAATGAGCTATTTATTGATTTTTTCACAATAAAATACAAACAGGCCCCACAGAAAACAGTCGTTGCCAAACCAAATGTCAAAGACTGAAACAGGAGGCGCTCGAAGAGAGAACGCAAACAGGAGGAAGCAGTGCACGATCCGCCCGCAAGCGTTCGTCTCCGTTTTTTTTATAAAAACCCTTGCTCGCCAACTGTTATGAGAGAGAAGCACATTGCAAAAACAGAAGAAAGGAAGAAACTTTGTCAATGCCCAGTTTCGGTTTTGCGCATCCGAGACGTAAACACGCGACTGACAAGCAACTGGAGCGATTTCTTGTGCGGGAGATGATGTAATACGAGCGCCCTCTGCCCCTCTCGCGTGCCGTCAATTTGGAGGAAAGAGAGTTGGGACAGTTAGCTCTGAGTTAACCCATCTGCATCCCCTTCTCCGTCCCCCACTTTTCTCGTAATAAACTCGAGCCCAGCTGCGGGAATTTGCACCCCCTTTTGTGTCCTCCTCGGTATATCCGCTCGGCCTATAAAAGAAAGGTGCGATCTTGGTGCCGATTTCATTCCAATCGAGCTGATCCTTCGCTTCCCCTTCTATTCTTCTCGCATTTCGGTTTCGGGGTCGCGGAGCTTTTTCGGGTTCTTTTCTGTTCCTCTTCGTTCCGGGTAAGATCGAATTTTTCTCACTGTTGTTGGAGAGATTTTTTTTTAGCGTGTTGAAGCATTCGTTGTGTGCATTTGTAGCTCGCTTGTTGTGGGGAATTTTCATGTTCAGTTACTCGGAAATCGTCTGTCTTTTTTGGGGCCATCACTGATTCGATTTCTAGAGCTGAAAGCTCAATATGGAGAAACTTCTTGGACATTTTGTTCTTTATATGACAGAATCCTTTCTTGATGGTCTGTTGATCCGGGGTATGTGGCTTTGGTTTTCATGTGCCAACCCATTAGGGAGCTCCTTCCGGTTCACTTATTGCTTCTTTGGACAACTAAAGTTGCCTGTGTTGTCCATTTCATTTTTATTTTTATTTTTTTTGGGGGTTGTTTCTGTTACATGTGTAAATTACTGCGCAGCGTATGAGCGACGACTTTGATCTCTGTTCATTAGGAAAATACCCTTTTGAGGATCACTAGTTTAAAATTTTTTTTTTTGAGTGATCATACTTCAACAGCAGCATACTCTCTACTAGTTCTGTCTAAGAAACAGGAAGAGCATGACAATTATGACATTTTTGTTCCACACTAGGTTCTTTAAAGACATAATGCTCATGATTTCGCTTCCTGAAAAGCATGGGGAAAGATAGTTCTCCTCTGTATACTTATGTCTTGATGGTTTTCTCTGACTTTCAGAATGGCCGCTGCTGTATTTAATCAAGCAAGAGGAATTGTTCAGCCTCATGGCTGTCTCAACAAATCTTCCAACCATCAGGAATTGGGCAGTGTTTCATTCAGATTTTCTCAGAGAGTTCTTAATTTTGAAGCTAGTCGGTCAATGAGAGGAACTCAGGCTTCCGAACTAAGGAACTCTTCTGCCGCTGGAGTTTCAGCCCAATCTCCAGTGCTTGATCCAGTTATAATTCCCTCAAAGAGTGATTCCACTGAGCCCAAGAAAAAATCAAGTATGTCTCTTTCATCAAGTCTAGCGTTGATTTAATAATTTGTGTTGTGTGGCAAGTTGCATGTCCTACTTGAAGAACTCTTAGTGTAGCTTATATAGTATCTTCCTGATTCTTTGTACAGCAGGAGGGAAAAACGGCATTAGCTCATTGTTTCATGCAAATCTAGTATCTTTAAATGACATTCAAACAGCAGAAATATTTATGAGTAATTTGAGGAAATTTCCTTTCTATCTCAGGTGAAGCAGCTCTTATATTGATTCGGCACGGTGAGTCTTTGTGGAATGAAAAGAACCTATTTACGGGTTGTGTAGACGTACCACTTACTAATAAGGGTATAGAGGAAGCAATTCATGCTGGACAAAGAATTAGCAACATACCTGTCGACATGATTTTTACATCGGCACTGATTCGTGCACAGATGACAGCAATGCTTGCCATGACTCAGCACCGTTGTAAAAAGGTAACTAAGCAAAGTCATTCATTTACATGGCAGAAAGAAAGGAGGAGATCCATATAGTCAATGAAGCTAAAGGAGCTTATTACTGCATGTCATTATCTGATCAAGGCATCATTGCAGAATCCAGATGGAGCAGTTTCCCCATATTTATAAGAAATTTGTTACAATTACACTTAAATCATATCAGTAATCTGTGCTTTACCTACCTACAGGTGCCAGTCATCTTGCACGATGAGAGTGAGCAGGCTCGGTTATGGAGCAAAATCTTCAGTGAAGACACAAAGGAACAATCCATTCCTGTCATAACAGCTTGGCAATTGAATGAAAGAATGTAATATTGGTGTCCCTACACATATGAATAATTTCTTCTGCCATTATAGTCTTGACCCTTTATGCAAAATGTTTTCTTCAGGTATGGCGAATTACAGGGTCTGAATAAGCAGGAAACGGCAGAAAGATACGGAAAGGAACAAGTTCACGAGTGGCGTCGAAGTTATGACATTCCTCCACCCAATGGGGAGAGTCTGGAAATGTGTGCCGAAAGAGCTGTCGCTTATTTTAAAGATAAGGTATCTGACTGCCTTCCTCTGTTTCTTGTTCAGGACAGTGAAATATATCTGTTTTGTATAGTGTCTTACAGCAGAATCCACCTTGCAGATAGAACCTCAACTTCTAGCTGGGAAGAACGTTATGATTGCTGCCCATGGGAATTCTTTGAGGTCCATCATAATGTACCTTGACAAATTAACTTCCCAGGAGGTAATACAACAACCTTAATCGGTGATTTTATGATTTTGTGATCTTATGTAACTGAAAAAATGGCTTTGTTTTATCAACAGGTTATAAGTCTAGAATTGTCAACAGGAGTACCGATGCTATACATTTTTAAAGAGGGTAAATTCATTAGGAGAGGAAGTCCCTCGGCACCTGCCGATGTTGGAGTATATGCATATACTAAGGTATGCTTGTTCCTTTATGTGGTATTCTTTCAACTGTGGACCTATTTTTTCTGAACATGTTGATCCAGAAGTAGATTGATTAGAAAAATTACTGTAAAATCCACTTATTCATCTAGTGTCTAACCATATCATACATATGCGTGTTTGCTAGATCGAAGAGGCACTCAGATTGCATGTAGCATCACCATTTTTCCTAGACTGGAAGTGAAATTAGTTATATATATTAAAAAAAAAAGGTAGTACATATATCACAAGAGTTGCACTCTTGCATAGAAGTCAGCTGACTCCATGTTTTTGTCTATTGATTAGTGAAACTATAAACAATGCTTTCCATCTATTAAATGCTTAAATTCATGCAGGCATTTGAATACTTCAGTCGGGAGTAAAATAGCTAATGAATTTAATGGGCTTATTAAGGAGAGGTCTGCCTGGAAGAAACTTTTAGCAATAGGGCTTAATTCGTGGTGGAAGCATCTTAAATTAAGAGGCACAAAGTCATGCACATTAGAAGTTCATTCTCCTGCTCACCTCAAAAATAAGTGGATGATCGTTGTTAATTTGCCATAGTGGGAGTTCTTATTGATGTTTGTTAATCACTATCAATGGTATGATTCTCCTCGTTCTTTAAAAATTTTGTCTAGGGCTAAGGAGCAACTTAATTTACTATATCTAGAGAAATACTTGATAAACCTATTAATTTCTTTTTGGCTGAGAAAAAACAACAAGCATGCACTTCACCTCCAAATTTGTCTAGTTCAACAAGGTATAAGCTTGCATGATGGTGGAGGGCCAATTCTTTATTGCATAGCATGCGGTCCAAAAGTTATTTCCAACTTGGGAATGTTTACATATCAACTATTAGTTGCTGCAATTTCATTGAAATATGCTAATTGTGCAAATGTGAATTCTGTGTAGAGTTTGGCTAAGTACAGGCAGAAATTGGATGAGAAGTTCCAGTAGCATACTCAAGGCGACTTTATATACGGGCTACCAAATTTGTCCCTGGTACATCAAAATTCTCTGCAGCTATTCTTTGTTGACGATGGATTCCTGTTGCACATAAATTATCTGAAACTTCTCTGTCTTACGCATTGCTTTTCAGGCTCAAATAGTGGAGTGCTTAAACAAGAAAAGCGTTGTGCAAAGTTTCAAATGCCAGTTGAAGTATATTTCAGAGTAGTAGATTAGGAAACTTGGTTTTTCCATCAATATGTATCCTTGGACCCAGTTTGGCTTTTCTTCCCCTTTCCATCCCACTTTGATCCATGTGCTGTTGTCAGGTTATAAATTATACGTGTGTAAAACGATGACAGTTGAAAATCTGTGATCATCGGACATTGAAGTAACTTTCTATGCAGTTGGGATAATTTTTATTCTTGCAGTGATTACTTGTGCATGTCAACCTGAAAAATCTCTTGCTTTGATGCTTCACTTGTTTTCCTTCTCTGCTACAATGGAACCCCCGTTGAAATTACAAGACTAGGAAGTTCTTTCTCTTCACTTGGTTTGGTGCTTCCATTGCCTTCTCTGATCAAGATTAGAAGACAGACGTTCACACGAACTCATGAACTCACGTCTCGCTTGAAGGTTAGGTTCATCGGCCGACCGGTACTAAGCTCAACCTCTCAAAGCAATTTTCCTTTCCTTCTGCACCGGTTCGTATCACGATCAGGTAATGTCTCGAGTCGCGTTTCTGCATATGGTACTTCCACGTCCTATACTTGGTCTCGGCATGGACCATCTCTTGCCGGTATCAAAGGGAGCGGATTCTCAAGGAATTCGGGTTGGGCTACTGGATCCACCTCTTCCCCAGTAGAAACTCCCCTTTGGGCTATTTAAGATCAATCTTGGTATATTGCCCGAGTGGTTAATCTGACAGCCCACTGACAAATTATATAAACTCTCCTGTATTTTCTGGCCCAAAAGGAAAAATGAACTGTATTTTGCAAATGCGAAATGCTGAGTATTATAAAATTGGTACACTTAGTCTATGGTATTATTTATATTATAAAAATAACACCAAAAAGGTAATTGTCATTATATTCATTAGAATTCATTTAATGAGCTTCTAATATGATTTCACATAGATATAATTAATGTTGACGAAACCTCCGAAGATTTTTATACTGACAAAACTGTCCCTTACAATATGTAGTTTGATATATGTGAATGGTATTTGTGTTCAAGTAACTCTAATTGATGACTCAACACCATTGAAACCATCCTAAGTGCTGAGTGAAATGACTTGAAAGACTGAAAGGATCTTGAGGGTGAAGAAGTTAAATAGAACGAGAAGTTTATAAGGACTTGGAGAATTCAATAGGTGAACAAATTTTGTCGAAGTTTAATTCACACATGTGCTCAGGAAAAATCAATGGACTGTGATAAACACAATAATTAATGATTAGATGCTTGGACTGAACCAAGGAAAGTTGATGGAAGCTACAGCCCACATCAAATTGATAAGATCGCTTCTAATCAAGTGATATAATGAAGATCCAGATATTTCTTTCACTATTATTATGCATTCAAAGGAATCTGATAGCTAATCACACATCTGAAATTACGATTTACTTATTCCGAAGAGAATTAAATTGATTATGCATTTTACGGTTGGATAAGGATTATTTCCTAACTTGGAGACTTTATTTTTGGAAGCGGCAATATTGCCAGAAGATGAGATTGTGTGGGCAATCAAATCTCGAGCGATTTTACTGCAATCTACAATGGCCCCATTGATTATTTTAAAGTCATTCAATTGTCAACTAGAAAATTGGCAAGCTATTGAAGGGATTATTAGTGCAAGCCAGAGTATATGGAGGCGAGTTACAAGAATTACAAGCCCCACTTATTCTGAGATAGTAGACAAGCTACATTTGTAACGTCTCAAGAACTACTAGTGAATCTTGTTTTTTTTTTTTTTTTTTAATCTGAGAAAGTGGACGTAAGTTTATTAAAAGCCAAACCACTATAAATTTGCGTGCACTTATCTCTATCCATTTACTTGTCATTTCAATTGCTTGATAGAAGCACCATGCATGTAGTTCCTCCATATTTCAAGATGATTCTGTTTAATTCCGCACAAATTTATCAATTTTCGCGAAATAACCAATTCAACCCCCCCTCTTAATTAGATCACTATACGTGACAGTTAATTTTCGAAGTAATTTAATAACTAAGTATTGAGATTTCCCTTTCCGTGATGTAAATTGATTTGTCACTAAAGCCGAATAAAAATTAGGCATAGAAAAAAGAAATGCATATTCATGGGAAAAATTACCAAAAAAAGTCCTAAAAGACTTATTATGCAAATACCAATTCAGTCATAAATATTTCAATTTAACAAATTTAGTCCTAAACCTTTTTAATAAATTGTTGATGTAGTCTTTCTAGTCAAATTTGGCCAAAATTGCTAATATGGACACCAACTGTCCTACATGACATGGTTAGCCGACGTTAACATGGAATTTTTATAAACTTTTTTTGTATTTTTTTATTTCCTTTTCTTTCTTTCTTTTTTTTTTTTTTTCTAATTTCCCTTTGCCAGTCTACTGCCTCGGCAATGGCTGGCGGACGTCGTCGACCACAAGCAAGGGTCAAGACACCGTTGCCAACCCTCACCTAGGCCTATTCTAGCAAAGGCGCCGGAAATATGATCAAACTCATAGATGACTAAGAATAGTCACAATGCGTAAGAAAAATCATTGAAGCATGGGTTGCAAAACTTTGCGAAGTGTAAAAGAAGGTCACGATGAATTAGATATTGTATTATAGTAATAAAAAAGAAATTTACTATTAACTTAGATAAATTACTATTTCTGTGGAATTTCACGAGTCATAGGACCAAGAGAACTCAAAGCCACAAAGTGAAAATACGCCCTCTTATGAAAAGTTACAAGGGATATATACAAATAAATTACTATTAGTGAGAACAATGATGTACATCAAAGCAAAGTTACCATCTATTAGGGTAATTTATTAAGGATAGCAAAAGAAACTTACTAAGTAGATTACTATTATCTATTTAAAAACAGTGAACCATAGGACCCATAGAATTAAGGACAACAAAAGGGAAAATAAGTCCTATAAAAAGAAATTACGAAATGCTATATAACAAAATTACTATCGTCGAGGAAAATTACGAACAGCAAAGAAAAGTTATTATTAATTAGGGTATTCTAGAAGGACATATATATTATGACAAAGTTTTCTCTAGTGTGTTAGGTAGGATCCTTGATTGTTTGAATTGGCATCTCCTCTTTGTAGGAAAAGATTTTTATACTTTTCCACAAGAATAACAAAACATGTGTGCACTAATTTATTATATCTGATTCTTCTCCTCTCTTTTCATTATTTTCTTATTTATTTGTAACCCATGTATATTTAATAAACATTTTTTTTATTATGTAAGTTAGTTAGTAAATAGAAATCCCTATCGCTATTATACGCTTAAGAGATTGCATTCTATATCGGATTTGTTAATCTTTTTAATGCACAAAAATTTCCTTAACCGTCGTCCATGTTTACTACTTTTCAGATTTACTTCCCAAAAATAAGAGGCAGTTAATTAGCCTGATTTATGACAACATTTTATTGCAATAATATGTTTCCTTATCTACAAGATTTTCATCCTTAAGCCAATTTTCCCTTCATATAAAGGTGCAGAGAACTTCCATTTCATAGTATACTTATCTATCATGTGGAAATTATTTTTTAACCTTCACCCTGAATTCAATCACAACACCTTAAATATCTCATTGAAGAGCTACTTCTTAAATGCATAGAAAAGGTCACTGCATTATGTTTGATTCGTATAAGGTGTTTCGAGATTCGAAAATCTGCTTTTTTATTATTCTTATAATCTTAAATTGAATTGTTCTTTCCTAGACATTTTGTCATGTGGGCTTTATGTAGAAGGTCTTACAAATAATTTTATTTCCACTAGTTATCTTTTGAGATAGTCGTGGAAGGCATTTACGTTCAACAAGCACATATATAAATCACCATGCAAAATTACTTACTAAAGTATAATCGTTCATCCGTCGTAACGCGGGTCGCTATTTGGGTTCTATTTTTCCGTTTTGCCTTTTTGCTTGGTTGGCAAAATGTCTATTTGTACCTTCATATCTAGATATTTATGGGAAGAATAAATATTTTCCCAAGTATATTCAGATATCTTTCCCTAAAAAAATCAGGGGCCAGCTGGGGCGCAAATGCATTTACTCGAACTATTGGAGAGGAAAAAGGAGATTTTCCAATTTTAACGATTATTTTATTTTCCTTTCACTTTCACGTACCCCTCTCCATCGGATACCTCCTAGGAAAAAAAAATCCATGCACCACTAAATTAAAAAAAGAAAATCCTGAAAGTGAACAACCGTGTTGTTTGACCATTAAAAAATCATCAAAAAATCTTGTTTCTTTATTCTTTATTCCTAACCTTTTCCTCTTTTGTTGCTAGAATACATCGACGTGTGGAATAAAGAAGATAAATGTGGAGGCAGTGAAAGAGACCGATGAAGATCGATCCCTCTCATTCTCATAAATCACTAATCGACCACGTTCCATATTAACAATTATATCTCCATTAGGCCTTTTCAAATAAAAAAGGAATTAGGGCCCCTCCAATTCCATATATTAGCACTTTCCCCCCAAATTATCTCACCTAATAGTATTTCTTTAAGCGGACAGACTAACCATATAAAATTTTGCTAGATCCATTTGGCACGTTAAGAAGTCGAGAACATCGACTAAATTGTCGTTCTGAGCAAGCCTTTAATTATTCCATACTCATCATCAATGAAGCTATCTTTGAAGGCCACAGAAACTTAGAAAAGAGAATGAATTGGAGAAACGGACTTAAATATTCATGTATTAATCCCTAATTGAATTGTTTCGGATTCACGAGTCAAAGAAATAAGGTTTTCTACTAATGATGGCTGCAACGAGTGAATTTACTAGAATAGACAATAATAAGCCATTTGCAAGGTTAAGAAGAAATCTCCTAAGCTTCTAGCACGTCGGCTTTCGGCATCAAGCCATCTAGTCTTTGTCCTACAATTTTTCTTCTTTTCAGCTTGAAAAGACATTCGGTTTTCTTTTTCTTCATGCCTGTCTTGTTTTTATCTTCTTTGGGGCTTGGAAGTATTGAAATTGAACATATATGGACGTTGATGTCCTCATCAACCTACGAGCCAGCCAAAAGACTTTTTGGGGAAAAGGAAATTCAGATTTCATCTGTAAATTTTTATTCTTATCGTTATCGATGACCGTCCTTTTCTTTTTGCAGAATATCTTTATTTTCCCCTTTTTCCCGCTTGAATTTTGTTGGGTGGAAAAAAAAAAATCAAAATTTTCATATGGGATCTCAGTAATTGTGAGATATATTACATTTAGAATGCTAATTAGTTGAAGGTGTCGAATTTCTTTTTCACTTGCCATTAAATGCACTTATGCATTTGTCTCCACTCGGGGTTAAGTACGGTTACGATAGATTTGATCCATTGAAACTCGAGACCTTACATAAAATGGCGACTAATTAAGAGTTTATTTTTCTAAAGGGAAAAGGTATTTTTCTTTCCTAATCCATTCATAAATTCGGAAAAAAAGGAAATCGCATTATATAAAATTATGAAAAAGCGACGTATGATTCTTCATGTCAATATTAAGGTGATTTGCTTTAAATAAAGATCCAATCACGAAAAGATTTAGCATAATAAATGCCTTCGAGACACTTCTTAAGCATACTAATATAAAGTAGTGTAATTCTCATCGTATCGATCACGCAAAACACGGGAAAAGTTAATATTTTGAAAATTATAAAGTTTTGTCGATTGAGTGCTTACTAAGCATCCCAAAGGTAGATGCTCGTGCAACGAAATCCTCAAGAACATGACCAGAGCTAAAAAGGGCATCACTCATAGACAGGAATCATTCCAAACACCCGAAAGTCATGCGAACCTCTACGTGAGCCTAAACAGAAAACAGGTTATCTTCGAGCATCTTTGAGGATCCTGTTCATATCCACGTACGCAACAATGGCGAATCCTCATGAAAAAGTCGAATGAAAAAGAAGATGCCCAGGAGGCATCGAAGGGGGGAGAAGACCCATGGTGGGTCAAACATGCGTCGTGTTGCTGCCTGCTGCTGCTGCTAGGAATCTGAGATTTCTTGGAGAGAAAGCACGCATGTTCTCGTGTTCCCCCTGCTCGCACTGTGCATTCTCAGCATGACAAATTATATTGGGTGCTCTCACACGTTGAGCTTAGGTCGGAACCACAACAATTCTCTCCATGACTATTGGATTCAGACTTATTGGTAACTTGATCTTTAATGGCAGTATTGAGTGATCTTGAGCCTTTATTACTCCAAAAGTTAGTTTAAAGGTGAATTTTTTCTCGCATTGATAAATCAATTATCCTTTTCATAGCCGACAACGTGGGATAACCCCACTAAAATCCTTGTCCTCAATAAATCCTAACATCATCTTCCTTGTCCTCTACCTTCCCTTTCTCTAGAGAGATCCACGCATAAAATGATGACTCCAACGAGGCGACGGCCGCGACGATCTTGCGAGAGTGGGGATGGCAGGATATAACACGCAGTACATGCAGCAACAGGGTGATGGAAATAGAATAATATTCAATCTCGCGAGTTCCATGGATCAATTATGAAGCTGCTAGGGACTGTCCTTCCAAGTCAATGTCAATGGGGCATGTCTTTTTCTCCTTTTTCTTGGCCAAGTCCCTCGTATGGTCATTTTAAATGGAGAAATTTCTTATTAGAGTAGTCCAAAAGATCGTCCAAGAAATTTAAGTAATTGCTCGTCGGTGCGGACAACAACCATTGGGCCACGGTCGCATCCAGTAAGTGGGACCGAGCACTCAACAGCATTTGAGGTTGCGCTAACGATGTTACACTTTCTTTTGCGGAAAGCACCTATATATCGATATGACTCATGGGGACATAGCATATTAGCCACTAGATGATGCCAGTCTCGTGGAAACATCTAAAATGATCTATAGAAAACCTAGTTTAAGGTGCTGAATAGGATGAGAAATTATGGCAAAATCCATATCAAGAATTAGTTCGCGTGAAAATACCCGTGTTGGTTCATATGAGAGCACACATAGCATACCAAAATGAGTGATTTGTGTTAGAGAAAAAACTGTAACACTTTGAGATATATATCATAGTTCTCTGATTTCTCCTGTGTGGTATATGTAGAAAGCTTCGTAGAACCAATTTGTTGATTGTAACATTCTTTTCAGAAGGTCTCCACAGTTTAAGAATTTTGTTAAAAAAAATTCAGAACTTTTAACTTATCATTCTGAGGAAAAGTACAAGTATATATATTTATTTTGATATTAAACTAATGTTTAAACGATATGCGACATATTTTAAAACGCCTCTTCCATGCGATTCGAAATAAAAATGACCGAACAATTATCTTGCTTTGAAATATAAATAAGAATGTGGTTGTAGTTAATGTTGCCTTCATGGGAAGAGAAGAACATATGATGAGAGAAAACAAGACTACATGCGAAATAATTTTAATTGGGGGCATGAAGAGCTCGATTTGGGGGTTATGTTGGTACATTCAAATCAATAGCTTAAATCTTTAGGTGAAAAGGACCATGCTATTTTACGCGACTTGTGAAATAATCTTTCAATATAAAATCCTTCTCCATTGTAGGTAAAATTAGCAAAGTGATGTATATATCAAACACTCGATAATCTCCCTTTCTAAGATAAAAAATTGCCGGAAGCCAAGCGCACTTCGCATCTCAAATGCTCCAAATCTCTGTTAATGCCACAAAGAACCCCAAGTTAGTACATTCATGATAAATTTACTCTAAATTAATATTTTGATGTTGAAAAATATTAAATTGGTATACCCATGGCAAATTTTACCCTTCATTAGTTTTATTAAATTTTATAATCAAATTATTAAGTTGAATGATACGTGGCAGTTAATTGATGTACTAGTCAGGGGTTGCTCTTCTTTTGCCACATGTATACTGGTTTTGTGATTTTCTACATATTAATTAGATTTAATAATAAGTAACGAATAATATATTTGTCATAAATGTACTAATTTGAGGTTTTTTATAAAAATTAATTTTGAATAAATTTGACTTGATACTTTTGGTAGTGTGAACCGACGGCTTAGTCAAAGCTACGGTTGTTAAGTTCTGATTAGTAAACCAAGGACCACAGATAGGGTTCCAATCAGATTAGAAAAAGTGCAAGGGAGAACTGTGTCTAAGCATGTATCACCTTGTACTTATCCTCACTCTCGGGCGTCCCTTTCGTGTCCATTCGGATTAGAATTGGACCACAATCTCGACTCTTTGTGGCTTTACATTATCCTTTCGATATGTGATTAACGTGGTTAAAGATAGTAAAAGGAGAAAAGCATGACCTCGTAATTATGTCCTAAGTTGATTCGTCGTTCACGGGATTTGCAGCGGTGCGACTCGATTGGATTCGTTGTCTCCCCCACTAAAAGACATGCTGCTGAGAGATTTCTTGTAGACGAATGTTGTGATGATGAAACTTTGGCTTAAAGGTGAATTTGCCTCATCAGGGGCTGTTGGCACATCTAAGTTAAAAGGACGTGATTCGGATGGATTCTCATTCGAGAGATTCCATTTCAATTTTTTGGATCATAAAAAGATCTGATCTTTTAAGGAAGAACACTCCTCGACGGAAGTGGCAATCGATGAGAGCTATTAGAGACCAGTGATTAATGGTGGTGGCTGATAATGGTGGCGATGATTGTGATAAATAATAAAATCTGGATTTTCTATAAGGATGGTGGTGGTAGAATCGTGGAATTAGAATCTCGATACTCGCTACTGCTAGATGATCCAATTCTACATTTTCATTTCATTTCATGTGGGATTCAATTCCATATTTGGACTTCTCTCCCTTTCTATTTTTTTATCCCTTTAACTTCCGCATTCTCATAAATCCAAATTCATAATCAATCAATCAAGTTATGCGCTGTGCAAGTTTGAAAAGTAATCACCAGACTCTCAAACCCAAAGACCAATGTCCCGCTCAGAAGGAAAGGTAAGGCATCTACCCCTTACCCGTCTCTCCCGCCCCACAAGTCGTTGCGTGCATCAAGGCTAGCTCGGTTTCATGATCAATTTTTGAGCTCAAATTTTTCCTCACATGCCCGATTCAAACTTATTAGGTCGTTAGGAGCGTGGAGCTCTCTCGATGTCGCGAGGGGGTTTTCCTGGATCGCGATCGACATGAGTAAGGACGACGATTAGCGTCGCGGTCATCGGAAAAAAGATCAATTCCGAGAGGATAGATCTCACGCGATTAGCGAAGCACGAAACCACTAATAACCAAAAGGGGGACCACACGGGAACTTCCCCCAGCCCTCGCCCGCCACGTGGGTCCCCCCCGACGACCGACCTAAACACCTGACCGGGGGCGACGCACGTTACTCGAGTCTCGCGAGCATCCCCCAAAACCTAACCACGGTTAAACCGCTAACCACCCCAGCCACCCCCTGACGTCCCCGAAACGCCGTTAAAAAGTTCACGGAGACGGAGCCCCCACCCACCGAAAGAAGAGAGACGAGAGAGTTCCCTCCACAAGAGGACACGTCAGCTAACGTAGGCCACGTGGTGTCACCAGGCGCGGGCTTACTTTACGACAGGGGCGATGCCGCGCGGACACGTGGACGTCGCGGATCGCGGCCTCGTGGAAAAAGATCCCTTGATTCGGCCCGGGATTTCATTTTCTCTTAAAAGATCGCGATTATTTTTTTTTATTTTCCCAAACTGACCGACTATGGGGGCACAGGGAGGCTGCGACTGACAGCTGTCGGTCCACTTAGCTGCGAGCGGTCCCGGGAGGGTCGAGAAGTCAAACCGTACCAGAAATCCGAGGAGGAGAAATTAGCGGAGATGTCGGTTTACTTGTCTTTTACTTAATTGCCGACGGTTGCCAGGCGGTTGCCGGTTCCACGGCTGAGATCGCTCGATGGGTTGAAAAATATCGTGACCGTGCCCGGTTCGCCCGAACGACCCGAATCCACATGTCCAACAGAAATCTGAAAATTATCTCGTGCATTGAGTTTACAAATTAATTAGCATGTCTAGATGCACTTTTTTAAACGAAAATATTTCAATAACCTTTTTCACGGTTGATTGGGGAGATGGCCGCATCGTATTTTCAAGTACCAATTTCCCTTTTTTCCCCCTTTTTTCTCTAACGTTTCGACCACAAATTTAGATTTTGGTAAAATCACCCTTAACCTTCTAGATCGTATGACTTTTAATAGTCAAAGTCCAATATGATTTCGCTTGAAAGGCTTTGGAAGTCAAAATTGAGTTGGAATTTTCTCAACTTCATAAATTCTCATAAAAACAACAATGGCTATTGAGATAAATCAATTTAATTATCACACAATCAGATGTACCCAAAGCGGGTTCCCACAGGTTGTTACGTTCTGATTTTCATATCCAATTGTTTTAATGCTTAAAGAATACTCTCATGGGTGGAATCTAATAATGAAGTCTGTAGTAAATTTTATTTTCTGAAAATTAGGGATAGAGGCGATGAAACATTAGACCTCGTTCTTATCCGAGGAATGGCCAACAAAAAAAAAGGGAAGCCATTAGAAATGGCAAGTTTGCAAATACGGTAAGAATTATAACTTGAATTTAATAATTCCTTCTACAAAAAGATCTCATTCAAGGCATTACCAAAGTATCGCGCATGTATAAGATTGCTCGAGAACGTGAATTATTTGAGGTATTCATATCCTAAATCGAACACCAAATGATACTATCAAAAAAGATAAATCCAAGCATTTTCAAATATAGAATTTGATGGATGATCTTTGATCATATTAAATAAAAATGAATTTCACGATACATGAGATTCTACAAAAAAAAAAAGAAAAAGCAACTCCCATCTAAAATAAACATGACCGTATGAACCTCAATTGGGGGATTTGTCAAGTGAAACGTCATTGACGGGCTTATTCACAAAAACTACATTACCGTAAAATCTAGAAAATCATGTATATTACCACGTTATATGATATTAGAATCGTGCTAAACTAAATAAGGAAAATTGGCCGGGCGCGATGCCTAGGAAAAAGCGATCCATAACAAAAATGACAACAGATGCTGCCGGTTGCTGCAACAACGCCCCTGTCGCAACCAAATTTAACCTCCCTCCCCGTCTCTCTCTCTCTCCCCTCTATTTTTATCCCCCGAAAATATGGTTTTTTACAGCAGTAGGGGAATAAAAGTAAAAAAGAAAAAGGAAAATTCGAGTTCTCGAAAACACCGGGAGGCGTCTCTCGTTGGAGTATAAATGCTTTTTCTTTTTACCGGCCACCGTTTTAGGCGCGACAGAGAGAAAGAGAGAAAGAAAGAGAGGTGGCGACAGGCCCCACAGCCGGTGACCGGTCGGCAGATGAGCGGGTCCCGCCCCAGCCCACGGATTCCTTCCTTCCTTCCTTCCTTCCTTCCTTCCTTCGGAGCAGCGAATATATTATAATGTATATATATATCATATTATATACATACATGTGTACACGCACTATATAATACGACATAAAAAAGGGAAAAAACCCGCAATAGACATTGGGGCCCGGCGCGGGTCCCACGCTTTACACCTTCCTCACTCCCTCTTCCTCTCCCTCCCTCTCTCATCTCTTCTTTCTCTCTCTGTTTTTTCTATAAGTAGGACGACGGGGCTTCCCCTTCATCGCCATTTTGGCTAAAATACAAGATTCAATCCGCACCCGCTTTTTTTCCCCCGTTTTCCTACAGAGCAAATCGGTACTGTCGAACAACGCCTCCTCCCTCTTTCTCTGGATTCTTCTTCTCTTCCACTTCCTTCCCGTGACGACCCTGGTTTTCTGCGGACCCGACGAATTCTCCGCCCCCCTTCTCGGCCGCCGATCGGCCCGTTTGCCCATTTTCCCAGTTTCCTCTCTCTTTTTTCCCGGGGAAAAGCTTCTCGGTTACCCCGTTGTGTTCCGGTTCCTTGGCGGTCTCCCCTGCGTTTCCTTTCGTGGGTTTCCTCTGAACAGTCGTCTCCTCTGTTTCTTGGTTCGGAATTTGAAGGTACCGTCGCCAAAGGAAGCTCCTTTTTCTTGTTCCCGCGCTCGTTCTCTTTTGGAATCGTTTGATTCTCTTTTTTGTTTGCGATGTTTCTCTTCGGGTCGGTTTTGTTGTACCCTCTTGTTGGTTTCCCCTGTATTTTACTTGTTCATGCCCGAGGCCTCTGGTTTTCCTCTGTTTCTGTTGCATACCCACGGTTTTTGCCGTAAAGCGTCGATTTTGCTTGGAAAACCGCCGCGAGGTCCGGTCTTTAGCGCGAATCCGTGGGCCTCGGCACGTTTCGATGTGCGACCGAGTTGGGTTCCGTGCGTGCCTGATCACTTTGGCCTCTGGATGGTTGCAGGGTAATGGAGCAATTCCACAACGACGACCTTGAGTACGTGGTCGACGACTTCTACGACGAGTTCTACGACGACGATAACCCCTTCTCCGATGTCGAATCGCCTCGCAACTCCGATACGGAGTCGGTAGACTCCGACTTCGAGGATGACTTCGAGTCGGTACGTTTTTCAGTGTGCCTTGTATCTCGTGCCTCGGTGATGAATGATCGCTGAGTGATGTGAATGATACCGATATTGTTTATGTAATTCATTGCGTCTCTGGTTTTGGATGCAACAGAGCAAGCCGAAGACTGATACCTCTGCTTTGGAAGCAAGAAATGGGAAAGATATACAGGGGATACCCTGGGAGAGGATGAACTATACCCGGGACAAGTACCGCGAGAAGAGGTTGAAGCAGTACAAGAACTACGAGTGCCTGTCGCGTTCTCGCGAGGAGCTCGACAAGGTGAGGTTCTTGTTTCGTCGCAATCGCTCGATTTTGAGTTTGTCTGATCGTTTGGAAGTGCAATTATTTAAATATGTTGTTTATTTGTGAAGTTTGCAGATTCACTTGTGTATGATTTGATTCCACTTGCAGAATCTTTACTAATTTAAGAAGTCCTCGTTTGTTTATAAGTTTAGTTTTTTACTTTATATGCTCTTCTTGATTTTTCCAATATCGTAGCATATCCAAAGAGTTTGGCAACCCCTTGATTCCGGGCTGTCCGATAAGTTCAACTTTATTAGATCTCGAACTCATCCGATCCCGGTGAACAATATGACTCGGTGTGTTCTCATGTTTGGGGTAGTTCTTCTTAATCTAAATTGCAGATCGGCTTTCCCTAGTACCACAACAAGTGATCTGGGATTAAATATAGTTTTCTTGTCATGTCAAGAACCAGAGGCTGCTATGTGGGGATTTTTTTTTTCTCTTTTTTGACTTGTATGCAATGAAATGTATTCCTTTGGTTCCGGTTGCCTTTTTATATGATTTTTCGAAGATTTTCTCCCTTTTTCCTCTTATAGATTTTTTGTTTGGGTATCTTGATCTCTGTTATAAGTAGCCCATGAATTTTAGGGACTCTACCCTTTTTTCTTGATTATTTTGATCTTTCCTAATAATTAGATGATTAGATTGGATCCGTTTGAAGAAACTTCCGCTGTCCAGATTTTACCTCTTCAGATGTTGCTTCTTGTACCACCTTTCTAAGCATATATTTCATTAACAGGAGTGCTTGCAAGTTGAGAAGGGGGAGAACTTTTATGACTTCCAATTCAACACGAGGCTTGTCAAATCGACAATCGTGCATTTTCAGGTAGAGATTTCATGCTAAGCCAATAGTTCTTTAAGTTCATTCAAATAGGGAGCCTTTTTGTTTTCCAGGCACTTTCATGCATCATATATGGTCAATACACATTTACGTTAGTGCCAACCGCACGAGTTAACATCTAGTGATTAGTCAGGTCGATATTTGTGCCTAAAGAGCATTTCTGTCAAACTGTCAAATGTTAATTCCTCCATTTCATTCAAATTGAAACCCACTATTTTAATTGCATGAAGTTTGTAAATTGTCTTTCAAATTGGACATGCATTCTTGCTTGTAAAAACAGCAAAGTATCATCCATTTTCACCAGATCACTGCATTAATTGTGTGTCACTGCTCTTCATTATTTATTACGCATGTTGCATCATAGCATCAATAGGAGTTACTAACTAGTAGACTTTGGGTCTTTGAATTCATCCTTCCAAAGTAGTTAGAATATCTTGTTAAACGTACGGATCTAGCCTTGTAGTCTTGCAGGTTTGTCAATATGATAGTATCCTTTGTGGGTATTGTTATATATGCTAAGTGCTCTAAGCCTCTACTAATTGTTGGAAGGTATGGAGCTTGCAGATCTCTTTTGATAGATGTTTTGCCTTGTGAAAATTTTACCATTAGAAACAAATGGATCTGGTCTTGTGTGTACCAAGTAGTTCAGTAAAGGGAGCGTTAACAAATTCCATTGCTGGTTTTCGACAGAAAAATATATACTGCTGACCTGACCTTTGGAAAACTTAGTGACATGAAAATCTGGCACTATGGCCTTTCTCTGGCAACATGAAAATCTGGAACTATCACTTTTGTCTGGGCAAGAGTAGAAACTGCTAATAGGAAATCTTGTTGGGACCATAGATAGCAAAGAATTTTTTTTCCCCACCTACAACTTGATGATTGAATAGAAACAATAGCTGGTTATGCTATAGGTAAAGTACATCCCAGTGCTTTCATGTGATCAGTTTCCATTGCTTCAGGAAAAGATGCTTCTTTTAAAATAAGATGGCATACACAGTTAAGACTTCCGGTGAGAAATTCTCAGTTAGATGAGTTAACCTTGCATAGAAGCTACATAAAATGCATGGGATTTTTTCTGGTTTATGGCTCAACATTTTATCTTAGCCTGTGAATGCATTTCTTGTGATATCCTGATTGTTGTTATTTCTTGGATTTTCTTATGATAGAAGGTTGAAATGGTTACTTTGTATCACTCTGTGCGCATCATTTCTACTGCTTGTTAAATATTATTATGTCTCTTTAACTCTCTGTGGCATTAAAGCAGGGTGGAAGTAATATCTGAGCAGCTGCCGCAATAAGGATACATTTGTTATATGGTATGATAGGAAAACGTTTGAGATTTAGGTGAATAATGTTCTAAGAATATGTGCCAGCCGTAAGGGGGCTAAGTAGCGTTTACAAGCTCTTTGGATTGTTGTTAGAATCTTTCCTGAATCTGGTTCTTGCATGCAATACACTTTGGCAAATTATGAACATTGCATCTATGTGTTTGGATCATGCATGATATTTGTGGTATTAATGACTTAAATGTCTCCTTTTGGTTGGTTTTACCAAAAACAACTCTCAATTATGTTAGGGCTCTTGATTATGCATATATTGCATTCTTCTTCGTGCAGCTTTGCATGTTGCTTCAGCTCCATGACTGTTCTCACTTGTTTGTCATTTGAGAACTTGGCAATATCCAATTAGAGGACCTTGACTGAACTGAAGTTTTTAACTACTATATATATTTTTGATTCAAGATCAACAAGGATTACTTCTGATTTTCTAACTTCAGCTTTTAGGCAGGTTAAGCATTTCTCATATCTGACACTATTATCCGAGGGGTCTTGTTCGCTGTAGGCTGAGGGTTCTAGGAGGCAATAAAGTCTTATGAAGCTTTACCCTGAAACTCTGACTTTAGCTTTTAGGATCTTTGATCCGAACTACAGTACTATTGTCTGGTTCGGTTAAGTGAAGAATTCTGTTTTAAGTGTTCAAGTTCTTAGAGCAGTAGTTCTTTGTTCATAGCATATGCACTTATATCATCTCTTCCCTTGATTATCTGTTGGGGCTCATCTCATTGGTTCATTGTGCTTTTGTAGCTGCGCAATCTTTTGTGGTCAACATCGAAGCATGATGTGTACCTCATGCAGAACTACTCTGTAATGCATTGGTCTGCCCTGCTTAGGAGGAGTAAAGAGGTACTCAACGTGGCTAAGCCCATTGTTCCAACAGTGGTAGGTGTCTCCTAATCATCAGGTCTCTCAGTGAATATTATTTCATTATTCAAGTGTTCATAATCTTTTCTGTATGCCTTCTACAGAAGCGTCCTGGGTTGTTTTCACAATCGCTTTCTAGAGTTCAAATAAGCACTATGGCTATAAAAGACAATTTATTGGTTGCTGGAGGCTTCCAAGGGGAGCTTATATGCAAGGTACGGAACTCTTACTCTTCGGATGACTGAAATAGTTACAAAGACAGCTTCTACTCGTTTACTAACCTCCTTTGTGTTGACTCAGTTCACGAACCAATCTGGAGTTGCATTCTGCAGCAAAGTAACGGCTGATGATAATGCAATTACCAACAGCGTGGATATCTCGCGCAACCCGACGTAAGCGCTCGTCCAGTAGACTTAAAAGATCTGTTCATAATGTTTCTGATTCTCTAGTTTAGAGGCTTGACCTCCTACGCGTCTTTCTTTCATCAGGGGTCCTTTGAGGGTCGTAACTGCAAATAACGATGCTCAAGTCAGGGTCTTTGATATGGAGAATTTTGCTTGCCTCAACCACTTCAACTTCGACTGGTGTGTCAATGTAAGTGCCCACGTCAAAGTGTCCCTCGAAAAAGTTTGGCATTCAATAGTTTGATACTCTTCTCACTTGCTCTGATGACTATCTACAGAATACCTCTGTAAGCCCCGATGGCAAATTACTAGCAATTCTTGGGGACAGCGAAGAGTGCTTGATAGCTGATGCTCAGTCTGGAAAAGTAAGTCATTGCTACTGGCAGATTCAGTTTCAAGATGTAGGCTGGGAATTGTGTTCTCACTATGCTTCTTTGTAACTGCAGACAATCAACAGCTTGAAAGGGCACTTGGACTATTCCTTCGCTTCTGCTTGGCACCCAAATGGTCAAATTTTGGCCACGGGGAATCAAGACACGACGTGTCGGCTCTGGGACATTAGGAATCCGTCGCAGTCCTTTGCTGTTCTCAAGGGAAATATGGGGGCCATCAGAGCCATCAAGTTCACATCCGATGGCAGGTTCATGGCCATGGCTGAGCCTGCTGACTTTGTGCACGTCTTCGACACGCAGTCCGGGTACGTCAAGGGGCAGGAGATTGACATGTTCGGGGAGATTGCTGGCATATCATTCAGCCCCGACACAGAAGCTCTCTTTGTCGGGGTTGCGGACCGCACTTATGGGAGCTTGTTGGAGTTCAACCGGAGGCGGTGCAACAGCTATCTGGACTCCATCCTGTGAATAGCAAAGTTCGCTCCAGAAAGTGTAGATAGACGCCCGCGGAGTAAAGATAATATGCTTTTTGTATATTTTTGGGGACAAGGTCATGTGCATAAGCAAATATGCCTGGGATTAACGTTGGTAATCTTTTAAACATCTCCGGCTGAAGTTAGAATAGCAATTGAAGTGATTCAAGTTTTGGTTTTTGGGGTTGCAGAGCTATCTTGTTATTGATAGCCTTTCAATTTTTTTTTTTTTTTTTTTTTGCCTCGGTTGTTTGTTGTGTATTTTGAAGACTCTTATTACTACTAATTCAATTTAATCATAGTTCTATTGTATCATTTCGGTGATGTTAGCTTTACTTGTTATCCATTCCTTAACGTTGGTTGAAAATCCGACTGATGTCGATGTCCGTTAAGAGAGCTTGTCCCGGGGGAAGTTTCCGCCGTGTTGGGAGAGGATTCTTTGACTTGAGCTGCCGAGAGATGTCGAACGTTGCGTGGCGTTTAAGTTCTGGCGGGCATCGCATTACGCACAGAAAATGACCGCCGAACGCTTCATCTGCAGTTTCGTGCCGCCCGTTCCATGTTTCAATTGAATATACGAACTTGTTGACGCCGATTTGTCACGATCACACCATGTGGCCGCTACTGGATGGATTGTGGAGGATTTATACTCCTGTTTTCTCCGGATTTACATTGAATGTCTATGGTTTGTAGCATGAGAAGTGGTAGGTTCGAAGAACTGGTCTTGAAGGAGTAATATGGGTCCCGTAAAGATGACTTTAAAAAAGTTGGTGGGAATAGACAGAAACGGAACTTTCAGGAGAGGGAGCAACCGTGGTCCATGGCTGATGGAGAGCAAAACAGGAAGGAAAAGGGTTGTTGGATACCTGCCAACAGAACAACTACAGGTGTCCCTATCATGGTATATGAACTCACGGGTTTGAGTAAACACGTCAATCAACGGACGGGCTGAGTCAAAGATAATTGGATTTAAATTATTCTGCGAAAAAATTTAAAATAAGGGTTCGGTATACTCTCATTTTCTTAAATAAGGATCGAAAGTATATCTTGTTTCAATAAAGATCTAAAATGGTTTATATCAACCCTGTAAGATATGAAGTGATTTTGACTTTTAAATAAGGGCCTAATCTCACTAGTCAACAAAATATTCCGGTCGATTAGGGATTTTTTCATTCAAACATGTTAAATTTAAATTAAATTGGATTAAAAATAAACCTTAAAGAAAAAGGAAAACACATGCAAGAGAGAGCTTGTGGTCGCTAACCCTTCATCAGTGGGGCGACAACGATGGCTGATGGGATTGCTAATGCCTGGGCAAGAATTGGTGACCCTTGCTAGAAGCAGGAGAAAGCAACAATTTTCTCCCAAATTCCCAGATTTGGGTGAGGGTCGCCGACCCTCGCATTGGCTTGGTGGCCCTCACCTAGCTCCTTTAGATCTAGCTCTAGGCTTGTGGGTGCTGGGGAAAGGTTGGTGACCCTCGCGCAAGCCTAGGCAAGGGCAGGCAACCCTTGCCTAGATTTGGGAGAGGGTCATGGCCCTCTCCCACTTTTGGCAAGGGCCTGCTAGCCTTCATTGGTGTTTGTACGTCGCTCCCTCTTGCCTATATTTTCCTTCTTTTTTTTTTTAGTTTTTCTTTTTTTTTATGAAAAGAAAAAAGGAAAAATTTTTAAAAATAAAATAGACAAAATTGCCCTTCACAATTAGTGAGTTTAGGCAATTTTTTGAGCTTTATATAGATATTTTAGGTTCTTATTTCAAACAAGATACACTTTAGACTTTTATATGAGAAAATAAATACACTTTTGACCTTTATTTGAAATAATGTTCATTTCAAACTCTTATTTGAGAAAACAAGAATACATCAAGCCCTTATTTGGAATTATCCGTTATTCCATTTAACTTGTTCTAACCTCTTTCATGCAATACAAACTTAATTCATATTTGTCCCAATGTACATTGTTAAAACACTTTTATATTTACTTCAATTTAGAAAAACTAGTACCAAACTAAGGCAAGAACACGGAGTGAGCAAGTGTGAGATCAAATGAGGGAAAGAGAGAGTCATGGAAGTAGGTTGACTTTTAATAAGTTGTCAACAAATTTAATACTCATTATTTTGGGCTTTTATTATTTTAAAATCCATTAATGACATATTTACCCAAATATATTTGATTTATATAACAATTCATCTTGTCAAATATGGTTAAGAAATGAATTTACGACCCATTTTAACAAGTTTAGATTTAAGCTAGATCATGGAGTCCAAACATGCATAATGGAAAGCCGTTTTCAGGAGGAAGTTGGGCCTTTTCTGACAATGCAATGTCGTACTCTTTGGGTACGATGATCAAAGATTTCCATCCACGACAGATTTTTGTGAAAATCCAGGCTAATGAAGGCCCCATTCCTAAGTGGCCTATCTTTGGAAGATTGTTAAGCATATGTCTCCTGCTCCAAAATCACATTTTTAGATCCTTAACAATGAAGTGAACCCGACTCAGTAACTTTATAAAATTGTAATTTGTTTTTATTTTCTTATTTGTTGATTTTAAGAACTGTTTTATGCTCATCTAGCTATTTTGTGAAATTAGAGCTTCTAACCCAGACTTTTGATCAGGGTTTTGCACATATAAACATGTGCTTTGCAGCACGTATTAATATGGACAGCTGAGGCCCAATCATGATGACTGATTCAAAGGGAGGTTATACCCTGACATCTCAAGCCAGTACGATATGATCTTCACAACGATTATATTATAGAATCGTCTCATTGAGAATGTAAATTGCAATGTCCTATTTATAAAAAAATTTGTTTGGTACTTTCTCCCCTCAATGGGTTATAACCTCGAACAATGTATAACGTAGAAATATATGAGAAAATTCATTACCAGCATATGCCTCCCTTAGTTTAAGACGGGAGCTAGAAAGATGGATACATAGGTAGATATACATATAAATATTCATCTATATATTGGTGGTTTTCTCTTTTCCAAGATGATATGATTCGGATTTTAAGCATGGGTATCCCGACCGGGTCCAATCGGCAGCAATGTCAGGCTGTGCAATACGGAAAGGCCCGGCTGTGGACCGATTCGAATTGGGTTCAGGCCTTTAAGAATAAAAGTGAACCCGACCCATCCAACCTTGTCCCAGATGCATGTCTAAAATCAAATTATCCCTTAAAGATGTCGGACCAAACGAAACAGAGCCCATGATTAAGGGCTGTCAACAATGCCCGATGCGGCCTGATTTTTGGGTATTTTCGGGCCGGGAACTCTTCATGTTCAGGTAATAGTTTAAAAATGCAAGGGTTTTAATGGTTTCAAATCGGTTCACGTGTACAACTCGAACCGAAACACATTTCAATGAGTTCAGGCCCTAACATTGAACCAAAAAATACATGCTCGTCTTCTATAGGACGAGAAACCCTAAAACATATGCTCTCCTTCTCTGGAACGTGAAATACTCGTCCTCCTTGTCGACTCCGCTGCCATCAACTCTGTCCTCCTCGTCGACGCTGCCGTCATCAACTCCAACTCCGTGCTCCACGTCAACTTTGCCGACGTCTATGTTGTCACCCTAGGAGCTTGCCACCTCTTCTAGGAGAACAATCTGTCGTCTATGACACCAATCTCACCGTAAAGTAAGATCCAGATGCAAGTTGCTGTATTTTATATATCTCTAAATTCTATTAAATGATACGTGGGTCTCTTTGCTCAAGTAGGTGTTGGTGGTTGCCTTCTTTTTCTCTTCTAGTGTGATCTCGACCCGTATTTTCAATTCAGATTATACATGGTTCAAGTCGAGAGAATATGAATCTATTTATGATTTGGGTTTGGTGGGGCAGCATGGAAACCCGACCCAGACCGTTGAGACCGTTGCCCATGAAAATGTTCGGCCTACCATACCACATTTGATATATTATAAGTGACTTTTTTTCTGTTAGATGCATCCAATTTAATGAAATTACTATTTTCTTTGCCAAATTAAGTTTTTATATTTTTCCAAGAATAAAAAAGGGAAATCCTGTTAAAATTTCAATCTAAATACGAATGTCTAATCAAATTGTGACATTTTATCTATGTAGTAAAATAGACTATGCATTATATACAACAATACAAGAGTAGTTTATTTAAAATAAATTAATATAATTATAAATATTATATATACCTAATCTTTTTAAAGTGATATATGGTAAAATAAGATATCTTGTTTGAAAATATCATTAGAAAGTTTTCTCAACACTGTTGAAGGAAAAAAAAAAAAACATATATCTATACATTAATATAGAGAGGAAAAAATGACTTTGTTGTCTACGGTAGAATTATAGCAGAATAGACTAAATTTATGCAAAACAATATATCGGGAGTAGACATAAATTCATCATAGTAAGCTTGACTCTAACATTCACAATGTATTATGTACTAGAGAAATTGTTTATAGTCGTTAACTTTAGTCAATGCTATGACATAGAGCATAAAGTATTTTGCTTCAATACAATATAAATATGGAGTCCAATGCAATATTGTGGTTGAATGCCAATTACTCAAAACTTGACAAAATCATCATGTCGAGTTAAAAGGAATAATGGGAAACGGTATATTCATTTCATTTCAAGATAATCAAGATGGCAGATGCCAAAGAGAGTTATTATGGAATCATCGCACTTGCCTCTTCTCTTACTGAGAAAAAGAAATTAGTTATTAGAATTTGACATTTGTAACAGGATGTAACGACAATTTCTCAAATCACTCAAAAATCCAAAATTTGAGGTTGATGAACTAATCATCATAGTCTCACCCATATAGTACGAGTCGAGAAGTTTCTTTGCAAAGTAGCAAAATATCTGAAGTATTAATTGTCGAAAAGTGAGCCGGTGACGCTATGCGAATTCATGATATGATGACGGACGGTGTGACCTTTTGACTCGGAGCGACACTAACATGATTCGGACCCGAGTTGACATTTCAAGGGCCTAGGTTTTGGGTTCGTCATCCACTCATTCTGAGTTCAACCACTCCACCATGAATGGAGAATACTGGGCAAGTCAGTGATTCCCAAGTCCAATCAGCTACTCACCTTTTTCACCTTCTCTCTCTCGAGTGATTTAACATCGGGGCTAACTTCCACTTGCCATCCAACGAATGAGATGAAAGCATGCTGAGGAGCGTCATCATGACTTGACGCGGGAAATCATTGCGGCAATCGACGTTAGTCAATCGATCGTGCAAGGATCCTCGGCGTGTCCTCTAAAGCCTATGATGAATGAATCAATTCAATCGGAGCATTATGGTTGTGGAAATCCATCAGCCTGATCGAGCACAGATGATGCTCATTTATTGTCATTTAAGGACAAATGGTATCGCTTTGTCGGTCCTTAAGAAGTAACCTGAGAGGTGACTTTTTATACATTGTTGTGCTTACGGTTTGTGTTACGATTTAATTGATTATATTTGCTCGTGCATCACACGTACTGATAATACAATACAGAAAGTCATAAGGTCTTGCACATCATGCTAACTTTTGAGGGATCCCTACTTGTGTATTGCTTCATCGTTTCTATGTCACCTCAACCATCTTGGAAGAGACTATTAAGTGCGATATTCATCACGTCGGAGCTTGCACAAATGAAGATTGCCTGAATTTGATTGAAACTTGAACATCGCCTGTGCTCTTCTATTATATTACTTTCAGCAATATATTTGATTATGCTTGTACCATTTACTACCCTTTCTTCTTTCCCATAATATTAAAGTTGTCGAGTTTAATTTTTATGTACCAAAATACATCAATTTTTTCGGTATTATTAAAGTCAAAGACAATTCTTCCATATTAACTAAAAGAACTCTTGAGATTTTAATTCTTTATGGCATTAACTTGAGGAAATATATGCGTTCAAAAAAAACTTTGAGCTTGACATATGAAAGTACCAAATCTCAATTATTTCGCTTGCTCAAATAGTACCCGAGGGTTCAAATTCAATTCTAAACTTCTTATTGGTCAATCTCTTGTTTTTAAATAGTTAAATTGGCGAAAATCAAATTGGGCTGATGCTCAAATTGGAAAGATAGGATCCTCTCTATTCATGGGGTAAATTGTCATGGTCAATGTGCATTCTCAGATAGCTGACATCTCATAATAACGACTTCGAATGGTGTAGATGTATTTCCCTTTTCGTTCCTTTTCTTTCAAATTGAACCCCAAATACGGGTGCGGACGGCACCGCCACCATCTCCTCCGACCTCATTTGCCATTGCCTCCAACACGATGATGCGTTAGAGGTGATCATCAGGTGGCCTGAGAGTCGAGCCGAGTTTGCTCACGAAATGCTCTTATCGGAATCTGTTCGAAATGCCTTTAAATGCTAAAGTTGTAGTGGCGTTGCGGCCGGTTATAGAAAAGAAGAGACGTGAGAGAAATTCGATGTGCATCCTATGTAATTTTATACATTATTAGAGGTGATCAATGGGGGTTTGGGCTGTACTCTCGAATCAAGTCCAAAAAAATCACCCATGCTCACTTATCATGAAAAAATAACTGGTTAAGTGGAAGGGAGTGGGCCAATTTAAAAGTGTGGGATTTTCTTTTAGTACTTAAAAGAATGATTGGGTGGAGCTAGTCCCTATCATACCCGCGTGCGAGTGCGCGAATAATTGCGTGATTATTTGGCGCACTTAGCACGCTTGCGGTTTAATTAGCACTAATCTCTTGTTATTTATTTATTTTTTATGTTATTAATTTTTAATCAATTCAAAGGTTGCTTTTTAATTTGAGAATTTTTAGAAATGAAATATAAAATGAAAATTTGAAATTCTATTTAAAAAAAACTATTATTCCAAATTATTATTTGTGTTTTTTTTATACAACCTTTGGAAAATTACTTATTCGGTTTACAACTTTTTCTGAAGGGTTGCAATTGTTCGGTTTTCGACTTCTTCCGAAGAGTCGCATTTGTTTATCCGAACAATTTTTCTAAATGACGTGTTTGTTCATTCTTTGTAAATTTTTTTCACGAAGAGTTGCAAGACTGTTTTATATATATATATACTCGTTATTTTTCAAAAAAAGAGTGTGATCATTTTTCATCCTTTTCGAGAAAACAAAAACTACAGCTATTTCTTTCAATTGTTTCTTAGAGAAACCCTGGAGAAATACTAGAATTGCTATCTAGGATTCTCATTCGAAACTTTATTGTATCTTCGAGGATTTTTACCGGTGACCATTAGCAACGTTGTGGGGCAAATAAATCCTTAAAGAAAGTGATATCACACCTTAAAATCCGACTTGAGTACTCTAAATATCCGTCTTCATTGTTCTACCCAATTCGAAGCCATATTTTAACAACAAAGATATATGATAATTTTGTGGGCTTGGTAGGCTCGCTTTGCTCCCAATTGGGACCGTGCCTAACGACTATAGGCCAGCCTAGAATAGTGCTTTTGGGCCACCGTAGCGAAGGGCCCTTCGGCCACCAGGCTAATTGTCCAATGTAGCTATTACACGTATGTCTCCATTCGAGACGCGACGACGGACATCCTACTCAACATTCGCGTGAATAGTGATGATATGCATTGCCGACGATGATGCAAAAATCTAGAAGGAGAAAAAAGATTTGCGAGTTCACCATATTCGGTCCCCCACATAAACTCAAGTCCAACGTTAGGCATGACGATGGTGTGATCCGCCTTCCCCAACTTGCAAAAAGCCGAATCCATCGCACCTTGCTCACACTTCTGATTAAACAAACAATGCCCCGTTTGGCTCCAACCAAAAAGTTGCTCACCTGCTTCTTAGCATTAACCCTTTAGGCACCTAATTCGGTTCACATTACGTTAATGCACCTGCACGAAGTTGGGGATTTTGTTCCCAATACCCTGATTTGATTTGGCCTACCCTTTTCTTAATTCGATCAGCTCTTCATTAAAGTTCACAGAACAGATTCTTCTGGGGACAGATCAAGGAAAAAAATATCAGATGCTTCACACCAAGTCGTCACTTTCCTTCTAGACGCAAGATGAAGGGAATAAAACTATATGAACGCAGGACCAGAAAGAGAGAGAACATACTAAAAGAACTGTTTTTTCCGCCAAAGTGACTCCTCCCCGTCGAGTTTCGTGGCGCAAAAGGTCAAAAGGCTAGGAGCCCCACTCAATCGGAATGATATCAGAGCAATAATGACTTGAATCTGATATGACAACGACGGGTTTTCAACTAAGTCCATAAATTCTTTGGCGCTTGCTCCAGCGTTCGTCATCGACCTGGAGAGCTCCATTACTACTGTACGTTCCAGCTTCCAGCACAGCAAGCTTCGACGCACGCTCGAGAATTCTCTTAGGGAACGTCAAATCTCATCGCTGCAGAACTCAGACCGGACGACAATAATTGAAGAATAAGAAGCCTTCTTGATCTTGAATACTTGAGAATTCTTTTAATGAACGTCAAATCCCATCGCTACAGACCTCAGACCGGACGACAATGATTGAAAAAGAAGAAGAAAGGAAGCCGTTCTCTTTCTGGATCTCGGATCCTTGAGAATTCTTCTAAGGAACGTCAAATCTGAACGATTGAGAGCTCAGACCGGATGACAATAATTGAAGAGCAAAAAGCCGTTCTGGTTTTTGATCTCGATCTGTTCACATGTGCGTCAAATGCGCGGTCAAACTTGCGTGCCGGAATTCGCTCGTTTGGGGGCCCTTGACAATGCGGGAAGCCAACGGGAGAGGCTGTTCCTCATTTGATGTACCTGCCATGAGCTTATTTTTCTTCTTATTTCCGTCCTAATAATCTTGAAGACTTTTCTCTTTGCGTGAATAATATTAACCTAATAAGAGCGATATATCTTGAAAAAAAAAAAACGTGTAACAACCTCATCTGACGAGGATGAGAGTGATCATCGGGTCTAGAAGATTTAGGTGAGTAGCTCTTCTTGTATAATGAGGAAAGGGTTGAAATGAATTGAATTGTACATTGAATAGAGAGACTTCTCTTTTTATATGGGAAACTTACATTTGACTTACAATGCTCCTTTTGACGTGATAAGTTTAGCATTGGAAGTTCAATATTAAGTGTGCCAAGATAAGAGCACTTTTAGGATGAACGACTTCTTAGAAAAGTACCTACTTATATGTCATTGGACAGACCATGAGGCCTAGAACGATTAGGGATGTCATAGAAAGTTTAATTGGATGCTTAGATCCCGTAATTTAAGCTATCATCTAGAAGTTCTGTTTTCAGGATTTGTTTGGCAACTTTTTATTCTCATACAAATCTTTTCTCTCATCTTGAGGCTCTTACAATTTCTTCTATTTTTTTTTTCTTAACGCAAAACACACAAGACCTTTAAAAAATTAGAATATAGAAGTACAGATTAACATATAATTTTAACGATTGTATAAATACTAATGTATGTATTCTTTATTTTAGCAATTAATATATCTCGCGTGACTTCCAATCTCATACACTTCCGCAAGAAGATACTTATTTTCTTCCAATTGGCAGCCACCCTACTTCGGGTAAGTACGTAGCGTGCGCCCTGACATTAGTATTATTCACTACCGATAAACACATCTGATGAGAGTAATGATTAACCATGGAGCGAGGTAATCCATGTTTTAATCCCAACCAATTCAAAAGTTACCTCATTGCATGCCGTGAAAATATAAGCAAGAGGGAAAATACCACAAAAAAAAACTTCACACTGTACCACTATAATATGAATAATATAAACTTTCTTCAATAAAAATCTTAAATTTGCCCATTGTGACACAAATATTCCATTTTTTTTTTGTGTAATGTAAAAACCCAAACTTATATGTGTGTGATATATTTACTCTTTATTTTAGTTTCATCTAGGGTATATTTGTTATATTGATATAAATTCGGGGTTTTTATAACAAAAAAAATTGAGGCATTTGTGTCACAATGAGAAAATTTAAAGTTTTTTAGTGATATAAAAGGGTCCAGGATATTTGTTTTACAATAAACATAACTTGTGATTTTTTATGATATTAACCCCAAGCAAAAATAAGCTGATTAAAAGGTCAAGAATAATACAAGATAATGATATGTATATTTTTTTAAAGAAGCTTAGATCATTTTAATTTTGCAAAAAGGCAGTTAATATATGAGGATATTTGGGAAAAGTGTTAAAAAAGTCATAACATTTTTTTGGTACAAATTTAGTCCTAAACCTTTTAACTTAGTGTTGATTCAGTTATTTACAACTAATTTTGGCCGGATTTTGCCGACGACACCGCCGCCAACGTGGTCGATTGGTGCGACGTTGATAATTTTTAATAATATTTTAATATTTTAGAATTTTTTTTTCTTTTTTCCTTCCCCTCCTCCAGCCGATCGCCGGACCTCTCCGCCACCTCGCTAGTGGCCGTGAGGGTGGCCTCACATTGGGCGGCGAGGGTGAGCCTCGATGACGCCGCCTAGGCCGCGATTCAGCGAGGTAGAGCCTCGCCAGCCTGGCGCTAGGTCGCCCTTGTGGCCTAGGCGGCATCAGCGAGGTTGAGCCTCATCAACCATGGGTCAGGCTCGACCCTCGCCGCCCCTGGCCGCGAGGCCACCCTCGTGGCCACTAGTGAGGTGGCCGGCGAGGTCCGGCGAGGTCGACCTTGTCAACCGTCGCCTCTGGCCGGTTGCTGAGGCCTGGCAACTGGCTGGAGGAAGGGAAGGAAAAAAGAAAAAAGAATAAGAATAAGAATAAGAATAAATATTAAATAAATATTAAAAAATATTAACAAAATATTAACAAATGTTAAAAAATTAAAAAATTATTAAAAGTTGTCAACATCAGCACCGATTATGACACGTTAGCCGACCGGCGATTAGTCAGCAAAATCCGGCCAAAATTGGCTAGAAAAGACTAAATCGGCACTAAGTAAAAATGTTTAGGACTAAATTGGCACCAAAAAAAGGTTTAGGATTAAATTGGCACAAATACAAAAAGTTTAGGACTTTTTTTTAACACTTTTCCCGAGGATATTCTGTCAATTCACTAGATTGATCAATTATCTTTTCAATCCCCATTAAGCAAAGCTGTCATTAGACACCCGATCCATCTTTTGCTTAAAAACTATCCTAAAACCCTTCTGATTAAGATTATAAGAAACTTATCGACAACATCCGTGACTATCAACCTTATTTTCAAATATAACAGTAGTGGAGTTCATGCATTCACACGTTTCAGCGGGAATCGAAAACATCAAAACCGTGGGCTTCTTGCCTTGTTGGTTTTCCTCTGGTGAGAGAGAGAGAGAGGAAACGATAGAAAGTACACTGCAGATCATGTGACAAACCTTGATAATCACAATACCATGAACTCAAGCAAAAGACTATGCTATCTCAGAGAGATAGTACGACATTTTTAGGCGCGGATGGGTTAAAAGAATGTGTCCGGGAATCAATGTACAAGCACTTTCTTCTTCCGAATAGTTAACTTCTGCAAGCAATAATTATTTCCACGTTTCAACGTGGAAGCACTGACTTCAAAGCCATGCCAGGGGGAACTGTCCTCCCATCAAAGCATTGCTCGGGCGATTCATGCATCTGCGCAGAAGAAAGGCCAAAAAATTAGGGTTTAGTTAATGCCCTAATCTTTTAGTTTTGTTTGTTGTATAAAGATACTATTATTAGGGTTTCTCAGTTATGATTTAGTTTTCAAAACAAAATGGGCCACTTGGGAGATTCTATGTCCGTGTGATTATGTGACTCAAGAGATTGCATAAACGCACATGCTGCATCGAATAACGTGAAATCTTAACTTGAGATAACACGGGTTTAGGACTTTTGGCAATATCAAAAAGTTTTATTCTCTTATGACGGTATATGTGATCTTAGAGGCATCATATCGTATGATGATCTTATCAAGGAATACTTATGACAACCTTCTACATGAAGACTCTGGAAAAGGAAAAAGTACTTAGAAAAGGGTAATCTAAGAGACTTTTTATTGGTGCAATGGTGATACGATAAAACCTTGCCGATAGATGTAATCTTTTTACTTAGCTAGATGAATTATTTGATCGGTTGATGAAAGTTTTCATTTCATGGCCGTTTGCATAAGAAATATTTTCACACCGGTTGGTGTGAAAATACGAACCCTCTATTATAACAAGGCTCGATATCTCCTTATTCCATCTGAGGTCAATCTAATTTATGAAATGAAACCGGTAGGTAACGTGTCTCATGATCTCGAATATCTTAGTTGACTTTGTTTTCATGATTGATTCTATTTATTTGCCGCACTCAAGCTCCCGTATTCGGCATCAATTATAAATAAAAGGGAGTCCAGAAATGGCTGCCCCATACATGAACTCACGAGTGCCATCAAAAATCAAAAGCTTAGAGAATACACGTCACGTGCCTCACCCAATAGAAAAACAGGGAATGGTCACGTGATCATCATTTTTCCTCGTGATTCTGCCACTAAAAAAGGTTTCTTCCGGACTCGAGGGTGAGTTTAACACTGAACACCATCATAAGATAACTCAACATCACGAATCGAGATTCAAAAAATATGTCTCACCCTTATTTTGCTTTACGAAAATATACCCAAAAAACCCAATTATCCAAACATTATTTACGGCAACCTTATTTCAAGAATTAGAGCTCTATTCTGAAGAATACAGACGTACGTTCTTATTGACTGCTGTATGGATTTGCGAGCACATATGACATCGACGAATTCAAGAAGAAGTCAAAAGCCCGTTTCATTCGATCCGTGCGCCGTAAAAAGAAAATGATGAAAGAGAAGAGAAGTTGGAGGAGGAAGCAATCGCGTCGGAAGCAATTGAGGGCGGCGATGGCGATATCGGTGGGTCCAAAACCTCAAAACATTCCGGACAGCCCCTTTGCTTCCATTCGAAGCGAATGCCTCTTGTCCATTCATCCCCCCGCAAAAAGAGTCCGGAAGACCTCACCAAGAAGGTGCGAGTGCGCAAAGCAAGTCGACCCCATTGGAGGCTTTTTGGAGCTCAATCCACCCCACTGAAACCCTCCGGCCAGAGTTCCAGTTTGTACAATCCTCTAATGTAATTCCCAATGGATCCCATATGAATTTCGTTGCGAGGGCCGACCATTTTCGCCCACGAATTTTGTGTGTTTCAACATGATCATAATAGCAGTGTGCAAAACGATTATCATTTAGTCAGTTTAGTCCAATTTCCGAAAGTGCTTTGTCCAGTTTTCGATTCCTAAAAGTGGAACGATTGTCCGAAAGGTTTGGTCCCAGTTCTTAGTACCAAGGGGAATTGGACCGGACCGACTACATATATATTTTTTATTTCTTTAAAAAAATTAGTGGGTTTAGTTTATTATTTTTTAGGAGATATGAGCCTATAATTGAACAATAAAATATCTGGGTGGAAGTATATGATTTGTCTCGAATTTTGAATTTGTTTCTTATCGTGTTTTGTACAATAATGGTGTGAATGATAATCATTTTGTTTAAGAAATCAGTTTCTGTTCTACAAATAGATTTTTCTCTTTTTGTTTCCTTGATGAGTTTATAAGAAAAAATATATGTTCGATAATGACCCAAAATTTCTATTGGTAGAGTATGCAAAATTTTTCCCTCTTAGGCGGTAGCGGCGGCTAGTGGACAGAGACTAGTGACTAGAGGACAATGGTGGTGGATGGGAACCAGTGGATGGGAACCAGTGGATAGTGACCAGTGGTTGGGACAAGTGGACAATCGGCTAGTAGAGACGACAAGCAATGAGAAAAGTTTATTTCTCATTTTTATTTTAGAAATTGAAAAGTAAAATTTTTACTTTTTATTTCTATTCCAAACTTAATTCGGACTAAAAATTTGTTTTAGAAATTAAAAAAATGAAATTTATGTTATTTAATGGATATTTGTTCCAAATATGTTCATGAGAATAGAAAATAACTCTTGTTAGAAATAAAATGGTTATTATGCGTCTTTAAGATATCTAGATAGAAATATTTAAAAAAAAAAAAATTAATGAATAGTTCCATTGGACCTAAATTGGAACCGATTTAGTCCCTAGTTCCCGATAAATGGGAATTGGTTCTTCTGGTCCAGTTCTTGATTTTACCTTGGAATTATATCAAATTGGGAACCGATTATTCTTAGGTCGTAAGGCAAATTCGAAAAGTGACCCGACTTTAACATGCTTAAGTTTTATAACATTATTAATGAAAATATAACATTTGTTTATGATGCAACTTGCAACGGATTACAAACACCAAATATGCACGACTCGCGATCCTCGCCCAAAATAGACTTTCTTCGCCTGGACAGAATCATCGTTGCTTCCGCCGTTATATGAGCAAAGGTTCATAATGCATTCCAGTTTTAAGAATTTCTGACAAGAATCCTGCAAAGAAAAGTATTTTTCGTGGAGTCAAAGAGGGGGTTAACCCCGGACCAGTCAACTAACTTAACCACCAAACCTGGTTAGGGTTCCCCCTGGGGCTTTGCCCGATTGTCACAAGAAACGCGCGCGCCGTGGCAACGCCCACGCGCAGGACCCTCCGGTGGAGCTGCACTCGCCCGGTGGAGACTGCCAAGGGGGCGCTCGAGGAGGCGCGTGTGGTCGGGCGGGGGCGAAGAGCGCGTGGGGTCAACTGCTTGTAACCGCAAAACGGAGTGCGCCGCAATTGAAGAGCTTGTCGTGCGCTCGCCCCCCACGTGGCGGATCCTCCACACTGCTCTTCGGATTCTGCGCCAGGCGCTATTGACCTAACCAGAGTCAACGAAATTTAACTACAGTTAGACCCCGGTGCATCATTATAGGGAGAGAGTGGGGAATAAACAAAATAAATAAATGAGTGATAAACGTTAGAAATTCCCAAATTTTTAAAGGGTTTCCTCCAATTCCATTCCGGGTTCACAATTTAAAAAAGTCAAGCTGTATGCGTGGACATAATGTAGGAGAAGCATATTATAAATACATTAAAAAAATAGTGAATTTTTCAATTGAAATGACCTGATTACTATGACAGATAAATTTAAATAATTAATGACATGATTCATTCAATACGATTTGAGGATGTTGTTTTTCGGTAAGATGATTTAGCTTCATATGACATGATATATTATTTTTTTCACAATTTCAAGCCACGCCATATTCTATGGTCCAAAAGGGAGACAAGGCTACCGTACATGGTTTCCAATTTCATTTAGGTTCATGATGTATAAAATAGAAGGACTTTTAAATTGGCATTTTTGGTGTCATGACACATGAAAGATTCAACTACCACAACCTATCTGTAAATATCATGGATGTTATAATTATTTGAGAAAAAGTCTTCTTCTAAAAAATGATCTAATAATGTATACTCCTTTTGATTTTTGAACCATCCATCATTAACGGACATCAGCAATTTTAACCTCGGAACAGGTGGACATGAGTGTGGTAATCTAACATGGAAGTAGACATGCATAATTGATCTTAGGACAGCTTATGTACATTTATTTATTCAGTGACATTTGCTCACTAAATAAATTAGCTCATCATTTCGTTAGTTATATACTATTTTGCAATACAAATATCTAAACTTCTTAACTCGACTAGCCTCATGGATGCATGTCTCGTTTGCACGCATCTAGAAGCTCTAATCACAATGTGACCACTAAAGAAATCACAATTGGAAATAGGGGTGATTGGTTTCAGGATGAGTGGGTTTAAAACTTGAAATCTAGAACCTATCTTATTAAAATTGATTCTTAATTTTTGAAATCTAGAATCTACTATGTTTGCCCTAGAACCTATTATGTTTTTTTGGTTCAGTTTCAAAGTTTCCCTAGGAAAAGATTTCTTTCTTTCTTCTTAAATTGGGACAAATAACAGTCATAGTAAAATGGTATTAGCAACAAAACAGCTCAAAACAAAACATTGAGACAAAAGAAATGGAAATATAAAGCAATATGAAAGTTAAGTTCACTAAGAAAGAAATCTTCTTCTAACTTGATAAAATAGGTTTTTGACCATCGGTTCTCGGGTGAGTGGATGGGTAGGTGGGTTCAACACCTAGAAATTGGAACCTATTAGCACAATATCGGTTCCAAATATTTGGAATTGGGAATCAGATTTGTTTCAATGACTGGTTTGGTTCAGTCTTTAACTTAAATCATAACTCGGCCCTAACTTTACGCAGACGAGGTCGTCTGCCGTGGTTCGCCCGCTGCATTAGTCATATCCCTACGAAGCAGGACACCATTAACGACCTTTGGTATTATCTAAGGTAGAAGAATGACATCGAACCCAATAAAACAATGAAGACGTCATTGTCTAGGTCATCTAATGGCCGTCTTCCACCATGCCCATCTTCTTGGACTTTCTGTGGGAATGTTATCATGAACCCCATAAAAATCATCAGGTTTTGGACTATCTGACCCGGAATTTAGTTATGTTTTATCCATACGGTCGTGAAGAGGGTTGGAACTGAAATTTGGGATAATGTAGAGTGACATTAGCTCAATATAATACAATATCATGAACCAACATGTTAACCTAAGTGGTTCACTTATCTCTATCTAGGGCCCTTCTTTTCTAGGGTTGTCTCTGTCAATCTCCCAAGGGACTAATCAAATTTGTGGCCACAAGAGCTCTTGCGACAGATAATCTAATCCCAATCATGCGTATACTTATGTATGCATTTATGTCATCTTCAAGCTTATCTCGCAGTGCTCCAAGACCTTATCGTATAATGCTGCATTATTTTATTTCCTAGGTCAAACTCACAGCTAAGCTAGCCATTATGGGAATGGGGGGTACCATTTCGATTGATCTTGACCCTTCATCGAAATTCCTCGTTTGAGCTGGCGCACCTCCTGTTGCCGTGCGAATTACTTCTCGTATCCTTAGTCGTGCACTGCACTTGATAGGTTGATTCATGGGCATGGGGGTGAATTGTCAAAAAAGGAACAGACAAGTTGACAATTGGGATTTGATCCGAGGCGAAAGGTTGAGTGCTCTCATGATCCTTATATTCTATTATTTATGATTGGGTGCACTTAGCATTCCATACTAAAAACTCCGGAGACTAGTTGAGGATGACAGAATTTTGGATCTCCAAGGTCCGTTTAATAAGGTTTTGAAAAGTGTCTAAGGGTACACTTTTACATTTTCCTTCGGAAAATCTTCGTTTGCATTCCAAATTATTGTACCGTAAAAATTGTATAAGAATTAAGCTTGGCCAAATGAAAGATTAAGCTACTACCATCAAATATAATTAATGAATATAAATACTTGAAAGAGGCGAGGAGGAGCATGGTTTCGGGAGATCTGATTCTTGTCCCTACGCCTTGCACAAGGGCAAGAATTGATCGTACATCCCCACCCCGCACCACTCAGTGTGCGGTTGGGTTACCCCAACTGAGGCAGGTCGACGCTGCTTCTCACGAGGATCGGCAGAACTATCATTCCTAATTGTCCTTAAGGATAGTCCCGACCGGGCCAAGTTTGAAATTGGGACAAATGATTGGCTTTTGCTGACGTAAATTATGAAGGAGAGGAAGATAAAAAGAAGGAAGATGTTGCTTTTTCTTGTTCGGAAAGTAGGGGAAGTGAAAAGTTGAGGTAGATGAAGAGAAAATACAAGCGCGGGGCCCGTAACTCCCTAGTCAATCCTATGCGGAGAAAAATTACGAAGCAAGTCAATGAAAATTCCTAATTAGCCTATAAAATGCCTCAATTTCTTAATTTGGAGGGTTTCCTAGTCATTTTGATCATGCAGGCTTTGCTTACCTTGCACGTTCTATTCTTTCCAAAAACTTTCTCTTCCACAAACTCCATTATTGATCGTGGTCGGTTTACACCAAAAAAACATGACATGAGATGAAACGCATTATAGAGAGACTCGAATATGACGCGACATGATAGGTTGCACCTTGTATATTGACCAATAACCGATATGCTCTCATCTTTACCGAGTTACTTGACATACACAATTGGTTATTGCAAATGTGATGGTTCGATGTAGCTTCTTCTCCCATATTCCAAAGTTTGCAACACGCGAGCTTTGCTCTACCTAAGGTCACTAGTTTGTTACCCCACCTCCTTTGCCTCTCTTCTCATTGTTCCACTATCTCATCGCATGTCATTAATATTCAAGAAATACTGTTTATTTTAACGTAATTTGAAGTTTTTCTTATGACTTCTATCACTTCACATGCAATTAAAAGATTTTATATAATTTATGAAAAAAATTGTATGTCATACTGTGTTTGTGAAAATCCATGTTTTTAGTCATATTATGTACAATAATTTGCATAACATTCGACTTTACCATCTAATCAATATGAATTGATATGAGTTATGAACAACATATGATACATTAATAAAAATCATCTTCCCTAATTGAAAAGGGGGAGGGGGTTGCAACTTTGTCGCATGAAATTTAGTATAACTTACTATATTTGCAAGAAAATTTACTGATCATCAGTTGGGTGGTTGGCTGAGTCATAGACTTTGATTTTTCAAGCCACATAACTAGTCCAATGCCTTGGTCTATCATCCTCAATTAGTCTACGAAGGACAAACATGGGCCGGTCTCAAACTTTCCCACCCTTGAATGGTGGATTGCATATCGTGATGGCAACCTCGCCACTAGTCTTTAATATCTCACCGGCACCCCTAAAATTCAATTGCGTTAGTGATGGGTGAGATACGTTTCCATTATTATTTCTCTCGCCAATCTTACTTTAATTCTCAAAACTTTATTCAGCCTTTCTATAAGGCGTGAGTAAAAATTTACAATGGAAATTAAACTTTTTCACCCCAATCTCTTGACAAGACGGAGATTACAACTCCTCACGTTTTTCATTTTACATGGGAATGATGGTTATGGGACAAGATTAAGTGATTAGTCTTGTACTTCTCCACCCGTAAATGGCGGGTTGCAATGACAACCTAGGCACCGGGCAATTAATATCGCATCGGCGCCCTAAAATTCAACTATGTAAGTGACGTGCGAGGTAGGTTTCCACTAAATTCCCAAACCTTTCTTTTCGCGAGAAAAAGGAGGAGGAAGGAAGCGAAACTACTGGCCGCGGACTCCGAGGAAGATAGACTTTTTCGAAAATGCAGAACAACTCATCGCGAAAAACAGAGCCCCCTCTCTCTCTCTTCCTTTTTCCCTCGTACCAACACCGTCAAAACAGTTCAATCCCCCGCGTTATCAACGTGAGCGCTCGCGAGACCGGGTCGCATCTCGCCGTGTGAACGCACGTCTCGTGTTGTAGGCTCGTCCGTCCCTACACCTCGCGTGCGTTCGTCCTCCCCGGTCAACAGTCAACACGGACCTGGGAAGGGAAGGGCAGGGGGCCAATGGCAGGGCACCCCGGCTGTCGGGCAGGGGGCACGTGTCCCGACGCGAGCGGGGCGCCGACACACGCGTCGCCCCTTCATTGGCCCTGGGGGGCAATCAGTGAGGTGGGGGGGGAAGTGAGACGTCACGGTCCAAGGGGGCAATTCAATGCTCGGACGCAGAGACCGAGTGAGAAACGTGGGTGGAGTAATGCGCATGAGTCGTGGATTTAACGGCGTGATTTCGAGGTGGGGGAGGGGGGGCGAAGGTGGGTAGCGACTAGCGAGGTCCTTTGGGTAGCGACTAGCGAGGTCCTTCGTGTATAAATAGCTGCGCGAGGAGGGTGGGGAAAGGCAGAGAGCGTGTGAGGTTTGAGAGAACTTCTCACGAGAAACAGAGAGGAAAAGGAAAAAAAAAAAACAGAGCGTGAGTGATACACGAGAGTGCGAGTGCTGGTTTGATCGGCCGTCGATCTTCTTCTTCCCCCCCCCTTCTCTAATGTCCCCGCTTCTCTGAATCCCTTTCTGCGAATCATCTGTCTTTCAAAAAAGAACAGGAAAGTTCTGATTTTTGGGCTTTTTTTCTTCCCCCGAGAGAGAAAAAAAAGAGACAAAACTTGGACGGTCTTAGGATTTCTTGAGAGCCGGGTGTTTTCAGAATCGAGATCCAGAAACGATCCTTTTTTTTTTTTTTTTTAAAATTTTTTTTTCCTTGCCAGATCGGGTGTTTTCTTGCTTCCGGTCTCTTTCTTCTTCTTGCTTTTCTTCTTCCTCTGTTTTCTTCTTCAGCTGAATCAGCTCAGAGGGTGATTTTTGGTCCCTCGAAGGTTGGTCTTGAATTAATCTTCTGGAGTGAAGAGGTTGTGTATTAAAGACTTCTTCGGTCCATATCAATTTGGCAAAATCGCTTCTTTTCTTTGCTTTTCTGCAAAAAGAAGAAAATTTTCAACCTGTGCTTTGATTTTGGTAAGCAACAGGTCACCCAAAAAAAAAAAAAAAAAAAAAAAAAAACCTTCTTTTTTCTTCTTCACCCCTTTCCCATCTTAGTAGTCCAGATCTGAAATTAATTTGCAGGTACGTACATTAAACATTTATGGCAGCGATCATGGATTTCTACAATAGCATGACAACCGCAGCTCTCGAACCAGAGTCATTCGATACTGGTGGCAATGAGCTGATGGACGCACTTAGCCCTTTTATCAAGAGTGCTTCCCCATCGACCCCTTCGTTTTCTTCTCCTCCCTGCAACTACTTCTCCTTCTCAACGCCATCCTCCTCTCCATCTCTTTCCCAGCCCATGTCGTACCCCGATCCTTGCTCCACCGCCTCCGTGACCCAGCTATTTCCTGACGGGTTCTCGGTGCAGCAGTCGGGTCCGACCGGGTTCGACCTCTACTACCCGACCCAAGTAGTACCCCAGATGGGTCAGACCTTCCAACCTCAAGCCCACCTTCAAGATTCTTCCTCTTATCCGTCTTCTTTCTATCAGTATCACCAGCAGCAGCAGCAGCAGCAGCATCACGGCGGCGCCGCCGGGTTTCTTGGGCCGAGGGCCGTGCCGATGAAGCAGGCAGGTCTCGCCCAGAAGCCCGCGAAGCTGTACCGGGGAGTGAGGCAGAGGCACTGGGGCAAGTGGGTGGCCGAGATCCGGCTACCCAAGAACCGCACCCGCCTCTGGCTCGGCACCTTCGACACGGCCGAGGAGGCCGCCCTCGCCTACGACAAGGCGGCGTACCGGCTGCGGGGCGACTTCGCGCGGCTCAACTTCCCGCACCTCAAGCACAAGGGTTCGCACATCGAGGGCGACTTCGGCGACTACAAGCCGCTCCATTCCTCCGTGGACGCCAAGCTCCAGGCCATCTGCCAGGACATGGCCGAGAAGCCAGCCGACGGCAAGAAGAGGCGCTCGGCCCCCGCCGGCGGCGGCAGCTCCGCAGCTGCCGCCTCGCCGCGGAGGCCGGAGCCGGAGCCGGAGCCGGTGAAGACGGAGGTGGGAGCGTCGGCGGCGACGTCGTCCTCCCCGGAGAGCGACGACGCGTCGGTGGAGGAGTCGTCGCCGCTGTCGGAGCTGACGTTCAACGACTTCGTGGAGCCGCAGTGGGAGAGCGTGGGGGTGCCCGAGAACTTCTCTCTGCAGAAGTACCCGTCCGAGATCGATTGGGCTGCTATCTATTCTTGAAGTCTTTTTCACTTCTCATCATCATCATGTCATGTCCAGTTTTCTCGAGTAGTTTCGTCTTCTTTCTCTTTCAAATTTCCAAGAAGCGCAGTATGTAATATGTTAGGAGTAATTTTAGGGAAAGCAGGGGGCTCTGCTGCGATGGAGTTTTTGGCAGTTGCAGCGAGGCCACTGCTAAGCCTTGTATCGTCGTGTAAATCCGACCACGGTCCGCCGGGGTTTTAGTCGGCGGCGCCGTGGATCATCTCATGCATTCCGTGTTTAATTTTTGTTAGTGGAAGAGATAATTATTTGCATTGTCCGAACTCGGTTGGTGTGGTATTACGTGTCTTGAGTACGTGGTGGTGGTGGTGTTGGTTCTTGGGATGATATTTTGTGGCGCTCCGGACAGGACAAAAAGGTCACTCGTGGGTCAGGTCCGACTCAGCCCCGTCCCGGAGCGGACGCGATTCGCGGGTCCTTCCTGCGACATTTGCTTTAGTAAAAGGTCGGGAACACAGCTCGGAAATGGAAATTGGCCAGATGGGAAAGAGTGATTAGGCGTGGAAATAGTCTTAATTTGGCAAGCGGTTTCCATTTTTCCCGGTCTTTTAAGAATTTTAGAAACTAGTTTGGTTGATCAGGGGGGTGCAATTCTACCGATCTTCAAGCATTCGATTTTTGGGGATTTATGATCGTTTAATAGTGAAAGAATAGATCTTGATCGTTCATTGAAAATTTTTAAACAATTTTGGGAGGTAGGACGCTCTGAGTAGAGATACAATGGAATACTTTGTAGTATTTCAAGATTTCTATCGAAACAAGCCTTGGACGATTGGTGACATGAAAGATGGAGCTTTCATCATCCAAGTCCTCGCTTCCTTCTTTCTAAATTGGACGATTTTAGAAAACCTTAAAATCTTAAAAGAGTGAGCTCATTGTCTGCCTGATGCAATTGCTGCTTGTATTCCAAACTCTTACTGTTCTACAGCTCCTATTGATCTCTTGAACCCCGTTCAAAAAAGATCTGCTCGTCGAATCATGCCACGCCATCGAAGTTGTAGTAGTTCAACTTTGCAAGCCCAATGCCGTCATCGGCCTCCGCATCCTCGGAACACCGAGTGAAGTGCCAAATCATGAAATAACCCAATGACGTTATGCTTCATCTAATAGTGGTACAATAATGATGAGGTGCTCAATTGCTTTTCGTTAATGACATGACATAGTCAAACTTAGTGGCAGGTAGAGGTGATCGTTTCTAGGGTGGACGGTTCCCACCCTGAAACTAGTCCCACTTGTTGATTTCATAGACTCACTCTCACGGTTCAATTCCAAGGTGGGCTTATGGAATCGGCCACACCAAATTTCACGCAAGTGACCGGTCAATTCAAACACGGGTCAAGATAAGATTCTAGCGTCCATGCGGCCTGAAGAGTTTCCTCTCAAACACTTGCAAAGATTATTTTACTGTCCTCTCAATACTTTGAACAATGAGTAGGGGCAAATCGGCAGCAACTAGGGTTTTTAACTTACAGAAAATGAAGGTGACCGAGAACAACAAGGGGGGCTGAGGTCGTGAGTTGGGTTTTGCAAGGAATGGTCGGAGGTGCGACCACAGGTAAATGGGAGTTGAGAGTTGAGGTCTTGAGTTGATGGGAGTTGAAAATACTTCACTGTCCTCTCAATACTTTGAAAAATGAGTAGATTAAAGAAATTTAAAAGGGCAACTGGCAGCAATTTGGGTTTCTAACTTACAGAAAATAAGGTGAATGAGAGTGAGGGAGGGCGCTGAGGTTATGAGTCGTGTTTGTGAGGAGCGGCCAGAGGTACGATTGTGAGTCAATAGGAGTCAGAGAGTTGAGGTCGTGAGTCAATAAGAGTTGAGAGTTGAGAGATGAAGAGACCGAGGGAGTTCTTTTGAGAGAGTTGAGATGCGAGAAATCGAGACGAGACAAGATGACTAACGAGCGAAATTAAGGATTTAGGCTTATATATATATCGAGAGGACTTTTTTTATGAGTTTTTTTAATACTTTTTTCCCTTTCTTTTCTTTCCTTCCTTTTTTTTCCCCTAACTTTGTAGATTGGTGATAGCTAGTGACCCCCACTTGATTTGGGTGAGAGCCTGAAGGTTGGCAAGGGCCAACAACCTCGCTCGTTAATTGGTGAGAGCCTTTGCACCCTCTTCTGGATTTGGGGAGGGCCCAGCGCCCTGCTTGTGGCCAAAAAGGGCTAGAATGCCTCACCCGGACCAAGCATGGGTTGTTGTTTGTGACCTGCAATGATCGGCCATCATCACATTTGGAAAAAAGGAAAGAAAAAATTCAAAAAAAATTTAAAAAATTATTTACGTAAATACTAACTATACCACATAAAACAGCTCACCCCATGTTAGTGATTTTGGGCCAAAATTAGCATGATAAACTCAATTGGCACAAATGTAAGAAATTTAAAACTATATTGATTTAATTGAAAATTTTAAAACTTAAAAAAATGTTTAGAATTGAATTAGTATCAATGTAATAAGTTTTAAAATTTTTTTGGTGCTTTTGCTAACATTATGCAGTTGGAATTTTTTTCCTCTTTCCAAGATTTTAAGAATCATTGTCAAAAATAATTTCTACAGAACTATCACCTCAACAATAATTAGATCAAGGTAATGTTTCTGATCACTAACTAAAAGATTATTAAGAGACCAAAATCTGCAACACTTGAATCCTTTAAGTCAATGTATATCTCGTCCTAAAATATTGTTATACTCGACCAAACCGAACTAAATGGTAAAAGATGAATAGAACTTTCTCATTCTAGTGTACACTTCCTTTATAACTTTCAAAGAGAAGAATCTGAAACAAATGCTCAACTTCAAATTCAAACAGATAACAACTCGATGGAACTGGGCAAAAGCGCACAAATTGGACGATTTTAGAAAACCTTAAAATCTTAAAAGGGTGAGCTCATTGTCTGCCTGATGCAATTGCTGCTTGTATGATCCTTCATAAATCGAAGCGCTTGTAGTCCAAGCTCATACTGTTCTACAGCTCCTACTGATCTCTTGAACCCTGTGCAAAGATCTGCTCGTCGAATCATGCCACGCCATCGAAGTTGTAGTAGTTCAACTTTGCAAGCCCAATGCCGTCATCGGCCTCCGCATCCTCGGAACACCGAGTGAAGTGCCAAATCATGAAATAACCCAATGACGTTATGCTTCATCTAATAGTGGTACAATAATGATGAGATGCTCAATTGCTTTTCGTTAATGACATGACATAGTCAAACTTAGTGGCAGGTAAAGGTGATCACTTCTAGGGTGGACGGTTCCCACCTTGAAATTGGTCCCACTTGTTGATTTCATGGACTCACTCTAGTGGTTCGATTCCAAGGTGGGCTTATGGAATCGGTCACACCAAATTTCACGCAAGTGGCCAGTCAATTCAAACACGAGTTAAGATAAGATTCTAGTGTCCATGCGGCCTAAAGAGTTTCCTTTCAAACACGTGCAAAGATTACTTTACTGTCCTCTCAATACTTTGAACAATGAGTAGGGGCAAATGGCAACAACTAGGGTTTTTAACTTATAGAAAATGAAGGTGACCGAGAACAACAGGGGGGGCTGAGGTCGTGAGTTGGGTTTTGCAAGGAATGGTCGGAGGTGCGACCACGAGTAAATGGGAGTTGAAAGTTGAGGTCTTGAGTTGATAGGAGTTGAAAATACTTCACTATCCTCTCAATACTTTGAAAAATGAGTAGATTAAAGAAGGGCAACTGGCAGCAATTTGGGTTTCTAACTTACAGAAAATGAGGTGAATGAGAGCGAGGGAGGGCACTGAGGTCGTGAGTCATGTTTGTGAGGAGCGGCCAGAGGTGCGACTGTGAGTCAATAGGAGTCGAGAGTTGAGGTCGTGAGTCAATAAGAGTTGAGAGTTGAGAGGTGAAGAGACCGAGAGAGTTTTTTGAGAGAGTTGAGACGCGAGAAATCGAGACGAGACAAGATGACTAATGAGCGAAATTAAGGATTTAGGCTTATATATATATCGAGAGGACTTTTTCTTTATGAGTTTTTTAATACCTCTTTCTTTTTCTTTTCTTTCCTTCCTTTTTTCCCCTAACTTTGTAGATTGGTGATAGCTAGTGACCCCCGCTTGATTTGGGTGAGGGCCCGAAGGTTGACAAGGTCCAACAATCTCGCTCATTGGTTGGTGAGAGCCTTTGCACCCTCTTCTGGCTTTGGAGAGGGCCCGATGCCTTGCTTGTGGCCAAAGAGGGTTAGAATGCCTCCCCCAGACCAAGCATGGGTTGTTGTCTGTGACCCACAATGATCGGCCATCATCGCATTTGGAAAAAAAGAAAGGAAGGAAAGAAAAAAAGAAATAAAAAATTCAAAAAATTATCTACGTCAATGCTAACTATACCACATAAAACTCAATTGGCACAAAATTATTTACGTCAATGCTAACTATACCCGCAATTATCTACGTCAGCGATTTTGGGCCAAAATTAGCATGATAAACTCAATTGGCACAAACGCTAGAAATTTAAAACTACATTGATTTAATTGAAAATTTTGAAACTTAAAAAAATGTTTTGAATTGAATTAGTATCAATATAATAGGTTTTAAAATTTTTTTGGTGCTTTTGCTAACATTACGCAGTCAGAATTGTTTTCCTCTTTCCAAGATTTTAAGAATCATTGTCAAAAATAATTTCGACAGAACTATCACCTCAACAATATTTAGATCAAGGTAATGTTTCTTATCACTAACTAAAAGATTATTAAGAGACCAAAATCTGCAACACTCGAATCCTTTAAGTCAATGTATATCTCGTCCTAAAATATTGTTATACTCGACCAAACCGAACTAAATGGTAAAAGATGAATAGAACTTTCTCATTCTAGTGTACACTTCCTTTATAACTTTCAAAGAGAAGAATCTGAAACAACTGCTCAACTTCAAATGCAAACAGATAACAACTCGATGGAACTGGGCAAAAGCGCACAAATTGGACGATTTTAGAAAACCTTAAAATCTTAAAAGAGTGAGCTCATTGTCTGCCTGATGCAATTGCTGCTTGTATGATCCTTCATAAATCGAAGCGCTTGTATTCCAAGCTCATACTGTTCTACAGCTCCTACTGATCTCTTGAACCCTGTGCAAAGATCTGCTCGTCGAATCATGCCACGCCATCGAAATTGTAGTGGTTCAACTTTGCAAGCCCAATGCTGTCATCACCCTCCGCACCCTCGGAACACCGAGTCAAGTACCAAATCATGAAATAACCCAATGACATTACGCTTCATCTAATAGAGGTACAAATATGATGAGGTGCTCAATTGCTTTTAGTCAATAATATGACATAGTCAAACTTAATGGCAAGCAGAGGTGATCACTCATGGGGTGGATGGTTCCTCCCTAGAATTGGTCCCACTTGATTGGTTCCATTGACTCACCCTGGTGGTCTGGTTCTAAGGTGGGCTCATGGAATCGGTCCCATCAAGCTTCACACAAGTGACTAGTCAATTCAAAAACGGGTCAAGATAAGATTCTAGTGTCCATTCAGCCCAAAAATTACCTCTCAAACAAGTGCAAAGAATACTTCACCGTCCTCTTAGTACTTTCAACAATGAGTAGATTAAAGAAACTAAAAAGGGGCAAATGGCAGCATTTAGGGTTTCTAACTTCACAAAATGAAGGTGACCGAGAGCAAGAGAGGGTGTTGAGGGCGTGAGTTGTGTTTGCAAGGAATGGCCAGAGGTGCGACCGTGACTCAATGGGAGTTGAGAATTGAGGTCGTGAGTTGATAGGAGTTGAAAATACTTCATTGTCCTCTCAATACTTTGAAAAATGAGTAGATTAAAGAAACTAAAAGGGGGCAAATAGCAGCAATTAGGTTTTCTAACTTATAGAAAATGAAGGTGATCGAGAGCAAGAGAGAGTGTTGAGGTCGTGAGTCATGTTTGTGAGGAACGGTTAGAGGTGTGACTGTGAGTTAATGGGAGTTGAGAGTTGAGCTCGTGGGAATTGAGAGTCAAGAGACAAAGAGATCGAGAGAGTTTTTTGAGAGAGTTAAGACGTTAGAAAGAGACAAGACAATTAACGAGAGATTAACCATTTAGGCTTTTCTATATTATATCTCTAATGTGGCATGAGTGACATTGAGAGAATATTTTTCATTTAATTTTTATGAGTTCTTTTATTATCTTTTATTTGTCATTTTTTTCTTTTTCCCTTCGAAAAGCTTCCTTCCTTTTTTTCCCTAACTCTATGGACTGGTGAGAGCCAGTGACCCCCGCTTGGTCTAGGTAAGGGCGTGAATGTTGGCAAGGGCAACAACCTCGCCTATTGGTTGGTGAGAGCCCCTGTACCCTCGCCTAGATTTGGGGAGGGCTTGATCGGAGAGGGTTGCGATGCCTCACCTAGACCAAGCGTGGGTTGCCACCTGTGACCCATAATGATCAACCGTCAACACATTTGGAAAAAAGGAAAGGAAGGAAAGAAAAAAAAAAAAAAAAAAAAAAAAAAAACGAAAAAAAAATTATCCACATCAACACCTATAATACCACGTAAGACAGCTAACGTCTATGTTAATGATTTCAGGTTAAAATTAGCACGATGAACTCAATTGGCACAAATGCGAGAAGTTTAAGACTACACTAGTTCAATTGAAAAGTTTAAGATTAAAAAAAAAAATTCAAAATTGAATTTGTATCAATGTAATAAGTTTTAAAACTTTTTTGGTGCTTTTGCTAACATTATGCAATTGGAACATTTTTCCTCTTTTTAAGATTTTAAGAATCATTGTTAAAAATAATATCTACAGAACTATCACCTCAACAATAAATAGATCGAGATAATGTTTCTGATCACTAAGGGGCTGCATGTTTTCATTCTTTTTTTTTTTTATGAACATAAATTTTGTTTTTGTTAACAAAAAAGAACAAAACGCGTTTGTTTGCGTTTTTGTTCAAAATCGATTTTTGTTCTCCTTAACACAAAAAGAACAAAATAAATAAAAAAAAAAAAATTGTTTCGCTCCAAAACACTTTTGAAGAAACACTTTTATTTTCTTCTTCTTTTTTTTTTTTTGGCCGGTCGCCGCCACGGCTTCAGCCATGGCCGACAACCGGCCGTTGAGGGCCGGTTGGCCGGCGACACCGTCGAGGGTCGGTGATCTCGCCGGAGCGTCGCCGAAATAGGTTTGGAAGATAAATTAGAAGTAGAAAAAATATACTTCTCTATTTCTGAAACAAAAATCAAAAACAATTTCTTTCACAAATCCTAATTTCGGTAACTCTCATCTCCTCTACGACGTCTTGCCTCCTCCTCCTCCTCTGTCGGTTGGCTGCTGCCGCCCCCGTCGGTTGCCGGTCACCGTCACCACTGGCTGCCAGCCGCCAATCGCTGCCGCTGGTCGCCGCCACTGGTCGCCGGCCAGCGACCCAGAAAGGAAGAAATTTTGTGCCGTTATCTAACGAATTTCTACTTTTAGAGTAGAAATTTTGTGTCGTTATCAAATAATTATTTTTGCTTAGAAACTCTTCTAAAAACAGAAATAGAAAAATCTATTTCTATTCCAGAAACTATTTCTGGAATAGAGTGGTTGTCATGCGCGCCCTAAGAGACCAAGTCTGAAACACTTGAATCCTTTTACGTCAATGTATATCTCGTCCTAAAATATTGTTGTACTCGACCAAAACGAACTAAATGCTAAAAGACGAATAGAACTTTCTCATTCTAGTGTACACTTTCTTTATAACTTTCAAAGAGGAGAATCCGAAACAACTGCTCAACTTCAAATGAAAACAGATAACAACTCGAAGGAACTGGGCAAAAGTGCAGGTCATATGACCGTTGGAAGGTTGAGCCGGACAGCATCAGTCTAGTTCATTGATCAGCACCAATCGAACATAATCAAAAGAGACATCCCAACCTACCAAAGATAACCACTTTGGCCATCCTTGTTCTCCACTTTCATCTCTCCAGTGGGTCACGTACCAGAAAGATCCATTCTGTCGGCAGCAAGCTTCCTTAGCTCACTTTTTAACTCAATTTGCCAATTTCCATCTTCTTCTTGATTGCCTTTTGACCATGATATATGAAAGAATCCAGGATGCCTGAAACCGTGAAAACACCTGGAAAACCAAAACCTACTATCACAAATCCATCTGAAACATCCGAAAGGAATTTCAAGTAGGGCTAGCTTGGAGATTGGCACTATAAGTTCAATATTTTCAAAGTAATGGTAAGATGAGTCCAACAATAAACTGGTATAATGATGGTGAATCAGGAAACAAGTACAAGAATTAAAAACTAATGAAAGGAAAATTTGGTTACTCATAATTTAATAAGCCAGTAAGCCATTTAGCATCCTAAAGTCATGGCAACACAAGGACAAATTAAACTGGTATGATGAGCCATCCTGAACAATTGATCATTGTCCATGACTCAACTCTTCTCAGAGTTTCTTTTTATTTTTGGGTTTTAAGTGAGTCCTCATATAAAGATGTCTAAATGACTATGGACCATGACCAATTGAGTTTACTGGGACCCTCCTGCTTATTTAATTAACTTAATATGCAGTACTAAAGTGTGATCTTACAGCCAACGCATAAAAAGAACAAAAAAGGAAAGTTTTCTTCCTTCACTTAATCTACCTCAAATAAAAGAGATAATTGAAAGAGGCAATTTCATTTCCGTAGGAGATTTTAAATATTAAGGGATTTTGAAGGTACCTCCGACAATAGCGCACATATTCGTTAGGAAGTGTAAGAATGACACATGTTCCTCAGTAAAGGTCACCTGCAAAATGAAACCGAGTGCCAATAGAGTTTCACAAATTAAATAAGAACTACTTGAATCTTTTGTTACCAGCCATTTAGCATTAAAACTTCAAATCAACGAGTTTAAGATGAAACTTAAACAAACAAGAACAGGAAGTAGCAACCTTAATTGGAGAAAGGTCATAAAAGAAGAAAACTCCTGGCAGTGACTGAAGGTGTCCTATGTCTGCATTCCTGAAGTGCTCTGTTACGGAGAACTACAACATAAACAAAAAAGATTCTGAGTGTTACACTGCGTACATAGTGTACCAATAAAACACTACCAATTTTGCATTTGTTTTGGATGTACCTGATTTGACTGGATAGTGTGCCCGTTCACATCTGTGTAAACAGTCGGCACCACCTGCACAACAGATAGCACATCTTCATTTAATGAAAAGAACTAAAGATTTATAGTCTTGCCAACTACTCCAGCAGATTGCAGCTGTAAAGCGCTGCCTTTAAAGGAAAAGCATATCTGACAGTGAAGAAGTGAACTGGAAAAAGGTTACTTTTAGGATTATTAACTACCCGTTGGAAACATTCTCCGTAGATATCATTGAACATGTTCAAGCAGAATAAAGTTGACTCACAACTACGACCTAGAATTTTGTAAAGGGGGGAGACTCAAAAAGCTACTCCATTTTGAAGCTACATTTGAAATATGCGCTTTCCAGCTTACTCACCAAAAGAAGGAAGAAAAAAGACAGCCGTGCACACAGATTACCAGCGAGTAGGTGGATAATGACAGTTAATGGGCAATTTCATGGCTAAATGGTTAGACCAAGAGGATAATCTTCTGGTCAACACTTTGCCAATTTTTTGCTTCATTGCCCAGATCATCCTTTGATTTGAACTGGCAAAAGGGAATGCAATTGAAAAGGTAATATATTGACAAATTAAGATTTATGCTACACTAACACCACTTCAACGGGAAAAGGGAAATAGATTTGTGAGATTTTGTGAGACCACCGCCAACCGTTCTAAAAGCTTATGTCGTTAGATGAAGACAAGGTTTATTATTTAAATATTTTAATACACTCTCACGCTTAGTCTGATTTTTTGCCTAGTACTAAGCGTGGAAATTTAATTGGGGAGGCAAATGGGGCCCGGAAAGATTCAAATTCAGGACTTACAACTCTAATATCATGAGAGATTTTGTGGAATCACTGCCAATTATTTTAAAAGTTTAAGCTGTTAGATGAAGACGCGGTCTATTATTTAAATATTCTAACATAATTCACTGAAACAGCTGAAATTATAGCAAAAAAGATGGTCCACAAGGCAACAACTCTTGAAAAGCAGTAGAGACACTACTGAAGCAGAAAACTTAGATGATGTCAGAACTTGCACCAAAATGCTCTATGCCACAGTAGAGACCTGAAAGAGTATGAAGCTACATTACAAGCAGAAACTTGCAAGTTCTTCAGATGCCTATTCCATTCATATTAATGCGTGATATACTCAGAAAAATCCAAGAGGGACTTGTCATCATCAAACAGGTAACAAGTGATAAAGCAGTCCTTGGCCTCACTTTGAGATAAGAAATATGAAGAGCAATTCTTCATACCATGAAACTAAACTAAAATGGATCAAGCAAGAGGTACCTTCTATCTCATGAAGACAAAGTGAACGTGTAAGATTGATAGGCAGTGGCAGGGTTATCGAAAAGTCTGACATACTAAACGATTGCTAGTTTATGGCATTTTCAGAAGAAAGGTTGATGCTCAATTTATTTCTTTTTCACCGCACTATTATCCTAGACATATTGAACGAGGACATCACAAAAAGCTAAAGCAAATGGCACATATCAGCCCTCAAGTTATGAAAGGCAACTCCAGATCATCTCCAACTATAAAGTTCTCTTCTACAGTAATATCACATCAAAGGCTAGGGTACTACATATCATGGACAAAGACAATCAGAGTTACAAAAATTGTCAAGACATCAGAGGTGCAGTACTGACCTTTATAAAATACTGGTACATTCCACTCGGCGTTTCTTGCGTCCATTGCACACTGAAATGAATAAACACGAGACAGAACAGCATAGGATAGGTCATGCATCACGAATTAAGAAGATATGACTTTTACGAAAGTTGGCAGCATGGATAAAAATGATGTGCTTACTTATCAAGTGGGTTTACGACACCAGGAAAATAGTCTCCAAAAGTTAGCCTGTTGATCTTGTGACTAATCTGTATTGTGTTAAATAGTCTATTAGATGTTTCCAAATATAAAAGCAAAGTGTTCACTATAAATTTTCTAATTGAGCATGTCCACTGCTAAGGTAACTACATGTAGGAAAAACTTGGAAATAAAAGGCATCACACAACTTACATTAAAACTATCCTTCTGAAATGCCAGTATATCATGGACATGAACATTGGATTGTTGAAAGCTTTTCCCAGGAGCAAAATGAAAATTCCCTGCAACTTTATTCACTTCCAGAAACCCATAGATGTTACATCCTTCACCTTCTTCTTCTTTAATCTTTTGTAGAAAACCTTCTCTTTTGCACTGCATGCCACAGAAACACCATAAAAGCAATGTTTTATAAAAACATGCAATTACTACTGACAACCGCGAACCACCAAAGAGACAATCACTCATACTTTAGAAAAAAATCAACTGTTAAGTAAGATCTGAGAGGAAATTCCTGAAGTTGGACGATCCTAGCAAAACCAAAATGAAAGCAAAAGCTGACCGATTGCAACTAACAGTCTCCCAGACCATCAACACCCTGTCCACTTGTTTTTAGATATAAGTTGATGGATGAGGCTCCATTACATAGGAATATGGACTAGCATACAGCATTTTCCCTCCTACAAATTTCTTGAAAATTCTATAAACAGAAACTTGGAGAAGAATACACTTATTTGAAAGCGTCATCACTGAAGCCCCACTTTTTTGATGCTGGTCATTACAAACCCTTAGTACAATGGTCAAGCCATAAATGGCTTAAGTTTTACTGGTCTAATCAAAGAAATATCCATGTGCCATTTTCATAAAACTTGCTCATAGGCATGGTCGCGAACATTAATTCTAGGTCTTTCTTCAATCTGATTTGATGTAAGAAATTTGATGAGGAGCAGAATCCAAATCCTTCTCAATGTCAAAAGGGACAGAACATGTGTGTTCCAGATTTGAGCCATAGACCTTCCCCAGCAGCACAGCTTGCCTTTTTGCATCAATGGAGTTTGTGAAATATTTTATGAACTTTAAGAAACACAGAAAAAGTTGGCACGGATCTCAATCTCAAAGCAGAAAAAGGAGGGATATTGTGTTGGCTGTGGCAGAGGACACAAGATTCAACAGATTTAAAACCAAAAACAGGAGTCTCAATCCTCATTCCTCAGAGCAGAAAAGAAAGAAAATTAATTTTGGATATGGCAGAATACCTAAGAGATATAACAGCCAAGGAGAAGTTGGAAGCATCTTCTGATCATAGTATCACTTTGCCCATCACAAAGGGGCACCATTCACAAGACCATGTCAAAGAGTCATTTCAGTAAATGGGAGACAAATATAGCCTCAACCAGTCATCACATGGACTTACTTGGTCGATCGCATCTGGATTTGAAAGTGCCCAACCTTTCTTTCGATATGCTTCGCGGACCTCTTCACAGTTATTACAGCATTCCTCATCTGACTACAGAGTGCAACAAAAAAGAACAAAAAGAGAAAGCATTCATATATCATAGCACAACAACAAATTCAACAAGGAAATCTTGTTGCATACAGCAAAATGCTAACTACAGCTGACACGTAAGTTTGGACCATATACCACTAGCTCAAGAGAAAACATACCGTTTCTGCTCCATAACATGATCCGCAATATGTCTCATTGTGCTCAAGCCTCCCACCATGTCTCTGTAAGGGCTTTTCAATCTGCTAAAAAAAAGTGAGTGAGAGCCATATGAAAGTCACCGGGATATACAAATACCTTGTATAAGCATATCGCCAAAATGAAATAGACTACAGAACCATGCAGAGAAAAATGAACAGACTGCCGGGAAAGAGGACGGAGAGTAGGATGTCAAGTCATCATGCCATCCAAAAAGAATGCTATACGATCTTAATTTGCAGATTACTGCACGATTGAATTTGAGGTGACATAGTAAAGAGTATTTGAGACTATTTCTCAATTTGCAGATAACTGCAAAATTTTCAGAGATTGCACACCGGGAGTATTTTAGTGGCACAAACTAAATGCAGCTAGACTTTATTATTATTATAGAGCTAATATATGCATTGAGAAGACACTGAAGCTTGATAATAGAATGAAAAAGAAAGCATCAGAGCCTATGACAAATGTGATCTGTTTGTAACGATTAATTGACCTTTGCTACGATGAACAAAAGTTATCATGACAATCCTGAATTTTCTGTTACAATCAAGTAAACAGGAGTAATATCTAGCCCTAGAGACGTCAAAAAGAAGCAGACTGACCAGAATATCTCATCTATGCCAGACTGAAGCAATATGTGTATGCAAATCCAACAATAAAATTATTCCAACAGAACACTCAACAGAGATGTCATATGCAGTTGCAATTAAAATGCATTAACTTTTTTTTAGACTAAACTCAATCATGTACAAGAGACCTGTGAGCTCACATCTACTAATTTCTAGGAACATGATGTTACTAACCTTTGGACCACCAATTCCGTCTTGCCTTTCTTCTATCACCTGGCCATTAGAATCTAATCTTCTCTTGATTATATCATGTCTCTGCAGGATACAAAGGCATCAGACACACTCAAGCTCACCGGAGTAATAAAGAAATACTGAGATTGGAAATTCAGGCTTGCCCATTAGAAAGACCACAGCAAGCCATAATGTAATTGCTGAATATAATTCATGAAAGAAGTCTGCAAGTAGACTCTAATACATACTACATCAAGGTGTTGTTCTCCACTGACATCCATGGCATCAAGGCTGAGCATAGAGCAAGCCAATGCAGGGAATGTGACGTCAAACTGCAGCACCAATCATCACAAAAGATAGAGTTGTTCAGTTGGTTATCAAGCAACCACTCAGTGAGTACAACCAGATAGCAACTAAGTCACCATCAATGATAAATCTTCAGAGCACACTAATCAGAGTCCTCAAACTTAACTGATGTACCTTCCTATAATCATCAATTCTCCTAAATTTGAACTAACAATGAGCGACTAACAACAATATCAGTGCCAAGATAATCCTAATCTCATCGAATACTGTTATAGGAGGCCCAAAAATCTAGATCAAATGCACATTCCATCCAAGGATCGACACCAAACAATGAAATAAAATCACAGTACCGATTTAGACTTCTCTGTAAGGAAGCAAAATGCATTACATTGATACGTAGATGTTCTCCTCTCGATGTATCCACCACTAACTTCGTTTCAGTTACTGCATGCAAATACAATCCTGCAAGCAAGATAAAGAGATGTGAAATGAGAAGGCCGACGAGTGACGCAAAAGCACCTACACCCCCAAGCATAGACATATATGCATATCAATAAACCGAAGCTCGATAACTCTTGATGATCACAACAGCACCGAAATTCCCATTAGCACGCAAAAAAAAAAGAAACAGCGTCATTGGTATTCAACTTGTAATCCGAGTATCAATCGTTAGTCACTGAGCCGCGGATCGAGGACCTAACACTGAGAGAAGAACGTTTCAGCTAATCAAGCAGAATCCGGAGCCGAAGATCTCCGGTTCGTTCACAAAAGGTCAATCTCAGGCGGGCCGCCTCTAGCGCTAAACCGACAATTCCAATCTCCGGCTACGGAAACCATCCGCAAGCACGAAGACAGACAAAATCAACCTCGAAACCCGGGGGATTGGCAGGATCGCAAAGCCCTAACAAGGACCACACACGGAGTCGCGAATCCAGGCGCGCGGAGAACGGAGGATATACGTACGGAGCTCGGAGATGAAGAGAAGGGCCATGACGACGGAGGAGACGAGGGTGATGACGCCGCCGGAGAGCGTGCGGCTGTAGAAATCCTCGTTGATCTTGGGGTACGCGTCCAGGTTCCGGAGCTTGCCGAACATGCCGTCCATCTCCGTCTAGGCTACAACCTCCCACCCAAAGCCACCGGGAAAAAAAAAAAAATCCTCCGTCGGCGGCGGCGGTTTTCCTCGCTCGCTCGCTTCTCCCCGCCGTCGAATTAATGAACGGAATCGGAGGGGGCGGGGGGATGCAAAATCTCTCCCGAAACGCCTCGTTGAATTGCGGTTGAAGTCGATCCCGAGTAAAATCCGCAGCAAAGGCGATTCAATGTGGAAACAGAATGACGGATCTCTCCCTCACCTCTCCATCGTCGTCGTCCTTTTATTTATTTATTTATTAATTATTAATAGGCTTTGTTGAAATTCATCGTCCTTTTTTTTTTTTTTTTTTTTTTTTCCTGGCGATTTTTGCACCTGACGATTGACCCTCGTCTTCGCGCTGGATACGGAGCGGAAGTTTCTTTTTTATGGTCCGAAAGCCCACCCCACAAGGCCCACGACCCGATTGGACATGGTTTCAGTGCGTCCGATCTCCGGTGCATTCTCGTTTGAGTGACTCAATATATGAGCTCCAGAGCTCGCCGTCGAAGTCAATCTCGGGCATGGCGGATATGTTTCGGGCCGGTCCGCGAGGTTCTAATTCTATGCCTCCTCGGCGGCTCAACCAGACCGCCAGGTTGTTGGCAAGGTGCGGGGAGGTGGGATGAGTCCATGGCTAGGCTCACCTGCTTTGCACTATCGGTGTTTGGAGACGGTGTTCAGCAGGTCCTGGCGGGCGAGCGTGAACAATTTACAGCTATAGCCATGCCGAGTTTTCATGCCGGGGATATTTTCTAATCTATGTCCTCCGATTCAATCACGGGTTTGGTACTTTTTGGGTTGAAGTGGGGGAGGGGTGGCTCCATAGGAGCAGGATGGCAAGAGCGTGGTTCGCAATTGTAAATGATGGATGTTGCTATCAGATTGGAGGTCAAGATCTGAGGCAAAATTCATATGTGACATGTATGTATTCAAGCAATCAACTTCTAAAACTCCCTTTTTTCGGCATTACTCTGTTCTCTTCCATGTAACAGTTTTATGTGATCTGCTTGCAGAGCCATTTCTATTCAACCTCATAGAGAATAGGGATAGGAATGATTTGTGAGGTTGCTTCACAATTGCGCGCTCTCTGTCTACGTGACACGGAAAACAACTTGGGTTGAGCCGGTAACTTCTTCGAAGATCAAAGTTTTACAGATCTGATGCACTTCATGAAATTCATGAACTGTAATTCTCTTCCACAGCTTCCCACATTATACACTGTCTTAAAAACACCCAGCTCCTTCCTGCTACAGGTGATTAGGGGCATTGGAACGCCTGGATCGTCAACTTTAGAAACTCTGCAAGATGTCGAACGAAAGCACCAGGAATACTACTACAGAAGACTGAACAGTGATGACGCCTGACAGATTCGCACATTGTATTGGTATGCTATAACATATCTACCTCCTGAAGCAAGGTGGGTTTGTGCTCTGTCAATGACAACATGTTTGGTGCACCAACGGTTTCACAAAAGGGAGCCATCACTCCTAGGAAAAAACTGCAGATTTTTTTAGTGAAGAGTTCATGCAGTAAAACACACACGACTGAGAACTGCATATAATCTTGTCATCCTCCGATGAGCGCAGGAGTGATTGCTAGGGTTAGAGAGGGCTCGGACAAAGTACACCTCTGACTCTAGGATGATGTGGGAGCGGGAATGAACCAGATCCCACATGGTCTGGGTATGGCACACCTAGGTGTATAGACAAGAGTCTTAAAGGATCTATGGAAGAAGCCTAGTCAAATGTCGTCATGCAAAGGATTGGCTGGCATTTCCATTTATATTAATGACAACTTCTCAAGGCTGCTCATGTGCTAAAACTACTCGCGACCAAATTACATATATTGAGCAATTAACATTTCCTACATTTAAAACTCAAAATGTGTTTCGGAAGAAAGATGTTCGACGTGGGAGGAAATTGCTTGCTTTGATGGAATGACACAGGATTACAGGAGCAGAAACAGTGTGGAAATCATGAAAATACGTCCTTTCTCATTTCGATTACCCTTCTCATAAATTTGCTAGAATGTCATCGTTGATTTTTATTTTAGGTCGCATAAGAATGTTTTGGCAGCATTTCCACTGATCTGAAGTTCCTTTCTTTAAAACTACTCGTAAGCTTATCTTACTAATCGACAATTCTAGACCCATTTTACAGGACATTATTATTATCAAGGCGCTGAATTGTAATGAAGTCAAGGTCAGTTCCCATCGCGATACAGAAGTTTCGTTATCTTCACAAGAATAAAAGGAGAATGAAAAATATGGAATCATACGCCCGTGCCAGCCTTGTGTGATGCTTCTTCAGCCATGAACCATCGATTAACGCGTGTTTGAGTTAGTGATACCTGCAGAACAACATGGATATTCACTGACCTTCTCAAATCATCAGGAATTTATGGAGAATAGTAATATGGCGCACCAGCTTATCCCAATTGGTTTTACAGGTAATAACGATCAGTACTGCAGTCTGAACAAAAGTTCTGAACAGCATTCCAAACCACACGCCCTACAAGATAGATGATCAAGAGTTAAAAATTTCAATTTTGCGGATGCAGATCGAGAGCTTCAGCCCATTCTGGCGTGTCTCACACATTGACATGCAAATTCGTCAATGCAGACTGTCTTTGAAGGAAATTAGTAGCTCACCTTCACTTGCATACTCAGTAAATAGGCAAGCGTGACACCCGCAGGAATCCCTACTAGGTAGTAGCTTATGATGTTGACATATGCTACTATGCCCTACCAATCAGCTCCAACGGCGACTCCTGATAAATAAATTTTGAGACTAATGTTCATTCACAATCAGGTACTCATGATTTGATATTAATCCACACGTCATACAATAGATCAATACATAAATTTTATGAAAATTTTATGTATTGATCAATTAACTTTATGTTCACTCGTGTCAGTGATAACCAAAAACCATCAAGAACTTCTCCAAGTAATATTGTGCTTTTATTCATCTGATTAGGAAGGAGGAGAAGTACCATAAAGAACTGGTCGGACGCTGTTCAAAAGAATGGAAGTAGCCAGAAGAGGCGATAAGTCAGCCACAGCATTGGTGACCTCATCGTTGTCAGTGAAAATATAAGCCAGACGCCCCCTGAAGAAGAGGAAGAATATGAAGAGAACAAATCCCATGGCGAACGATGTAAACACTGTCATCATGATTGAGAACTTTGCTGATCTTGAGCTCCCCCTTTCTAGTTCAGAAACGTACAAAATTCAGATTTGCTGGTAAAGTTTCTGGAGGAGGAATTAATGGTCAATAGGAGTCACGACTCTTGCTTGTGTAACCTGCTGCAGCCAAGAAACTGTTGTAATAATTATGGTTAATGGATCAACGAAAGCCAATAAATTAAGATACGTTTTTTCTGTTCACGTATCTCTTTTTGGATTCATGAATTTCCTATAGTTTTGTGTTCACGTATCTATTGAATTCATGAATTTCCTAGATTCATGTATCGTTTAGTTCATGTATTTATTGAGTTCATGAATCTCTTGAATTCACGTATCTTTGGATACATGAATCTCTTGGATTCACGTATCTCTTTATTCATGAATCTCGTGGATACACGCGTCTATTTAATCCATGTATCTCTTTAGTACATGAACTAAAAAGCTCTATAAATAGATATGAGCATAGAGCTTCATAAGGGTTTTTGATTTTCCCGATTCGATTCCAAAAAAGAGCTTTGATGTCCTCTTCTACTCTTCTGATTTTTCTGAGTGTCTTTGGTTCAATTGAACGGTTCGACGAGTCCTTTTGCATAGTCTAATCCAAACAGGTTCGAGGTGTTGTATCTTGGGAGGCATAGTTCGTGAATCTGCGGAGCACCATTGGCAGGAACTAATCGCCTTAAGGAGATTCGGTTATCCGTACCTCACCTCCAACTTTATGTTATTTTTCAATGATATCTTATTTTATTCTTCTCCAAGAATTGTAAGTTTACATAAAAAGAAGAATATTATATAGCTGTTATCGTCTTCTTTACATTGATGTTCTAATTTCAACAAACAGTCTGCTTTCTTTGGATATAATTTCCAATAGAAATCAAAAGAGATCATGATTTCCCATCCATCGATGTTGAGGCTGTGAGTATGAAATTATGCTATTTCATTTTAGTGAACAGGCCTTTGATGAAAGAAAACCGCAGAGCAGAAAGAGCGGAAGTGCATCACAATTACCAGATGGCGAACGCATCAATGGAAACTTCTGCATTTTCCATGTTGCCTGTTAGAAGAACCAACACCGTGTTGTACCACAGCTCGAGACTGACAATTAGTAAAGTAAAGGAATTCGGTGATAATCTTGTATGAAAAAGAAAGGATGTGCCGCTATACTCCTGTTGTGAGATTGCTGATGTTCAGATTTCACCATTTATTCGACAACAAAAGATGATCACACATTAGAGAATGTAGACACCACATGGTTAGACCAACTAAACTAATGTCAGATCCACACAGAAATTTAGCAATTAGAATGAAATCTCATGTCTCGGTGAAGAAATGCTGCCTCGCCACAGCATGGCACCGGGTGAAAGCGAAAGCTTGATCACGGGCCACAGGTCCTTAAACGCCAAACTCAAGAAACCCTTCCAAGTATTTCGGCAACCTCCACACATCATGTACAGGAGTTGTCCAATATTAGGAATCCAATATGCCAAAGTGGTGGGAGCCATGGCGCCTTCCAAACTTGTATTTCATGGTCAATAGCCACGAGAGGCAAAGATGAACCACCACTGAGAATGCTGCTACGTATGTGATGACCATGTTCTTGCTCTGCGCTTGGAGAAACATTTGGCAGGTGAAAGATACGATGAAGGCGAAGAGGATTGAATCAACCAGAGCGAGATTTCTCCAGCAACCTTTGCAATTTCATCTTCCTGGCCTAAGGCTTTTAAAGGTGGCGTGGTGAAGATGAACAGAGGCATTAGAAAGATGGAGCAGATTGTTAGGACAATCCATGATCTCTGGAGGTACACTCCGAGCGTGTGATATTGTTTTGCACCGTAGGCCTGGCGACATAGAGTCTCTAGCGCACTCGCCATGCCAAGCTGCAAGTTCCATGGATGGTAGCGTGTTTTATAATCATTTCAAAACTCAAATTTCTGAACAACTGCACTTGAATTACACGATGCAAGGTTCATTTAACAGGCGATAAAAAGCTATGCCTGGAGGTGTTTTTAGTGAATTCACTGAAGGTATTGTTGGCTATTCTCTTTGTCAACAATAACATATTATTGTTTCATTCAAAGTGCAGCACAATGCAAATGGCCTAGGTTCAACTCCAAATTCATTTTCCTTTTTGCTCTTTCAATTCCTATACGCCTTTTTACCATAACAATTTCACTGGCTCCAGCATATTCGAAAAGTCGACCAAAAGCTGACGAGCTGCTTCCATGAGAAGCCGGTACTGGTGCAGTGCTCCGGGGCATCTATTTTATGTCTTTGAGCATTGTTACTTGAGGGACATAACTCCGGGGCATCTATTTTATGTCTTTGAGCATTGTTACTTGAGGGACATAAGATTGCTTCCATGAAAAAAAAAAAGAATCGTTCATTATTCAGTATTGGGCTAAGAGCACATTTGCTTAAGAAGCTTCTATAAACAATTAGTACAGAGACAGAAGGAATCTTTTGCAAATTAAAAATGTTGATGTAAGATGAACAGCAGCAAGATACCTCACTACATGATTATATGACGCGAAAAAAATCAACAACTAAAGTAACGGTAAACACACTGAAACATACCGAGACACCGTTTGCAAATCTCAGGAGGACAGCGAAGACCAGAGAATAGGCAGCCAGTTCGGTGGACCCGATGTGGCCTATAAAAGCTTGGCTGATGATATAAATCCCAAAGGTGGAGAATCTGGTGAATATTGCAGGTGCCGCGGCAATTCACATCTTTTTGGTCTCGCTCCGTTTCCTGTCCTTCAATGGCTCATCCTCGCCACCATCACCAACTTCCACTGCTACCGATTTTTTCAGCAGCTTCTCAGTCCCATCTCCCTCGTTGCCATGGCTAGTAATTAGACCTATGTTCACTTTATATGCCCAACACAACGTTACCTATCCAGATCAGCTGTAAACCAAACACACAGTTTGAATGAAATTTAGCAGTGAGGGACTGGATTTTCTAGTAGAGTTGCTTTTGGTGTAGACATGCCAAGAATCATGGCTTTCGATAGTGAGGTTGTGTGCTCAAGTCACATGTTTAGAGTTGCGACTTGCATCACCGCTCCAATAACTAGACTCTCTTAGCTTCGTTCAGCCAAGAAAAAAAAAAAAGAAAGACCGTCTTTGCTTGGACAAGGCATACGAACTTTTAAAGGAGTAACAGCACTCAAAACTCAAGTGCGGATATATCAAATTTAAAATGGCACGATTGACCATCCTGGGCTAGTACAGGGGCAATCATGCCCAGCTCGACGTATTAACAAATCATCACCAAAATTTGGTAAGGTGAAGCACATGATTGATGGCTTTCCCATTTTTGTTCAGTTGCGTCTAGATCAGCATAAATTTTGATACCAGCAAATAGTGTTCATGTCGAGACGTCACAGACACTAGGAATTTCTTAATGCAGTGTGGCATGACAGTCTTCATGGGAAGAATGAAGTAGCTCCAAAAGTAGTGATAAACATGAAATGAGGATAAGCAAAGGAGTTTTGCATGAACCTGGAGCGAAGTTTGAACCTGGAGCGAAGTTTTTCAACCGGTTTCAACTCAGATTTGGCTCATTGAAAAGCCGGCTTCCGGTGAAAGTCGTGACAGCCTGAATTTTCAGATTTTATTTTCAATTAAATAAATAAAATTAAATAAATAAAGCATTTCATCGATGCGCAGATAGTATTATTTTCTGAGCTGATCACTCACGAGATAACTAGATTATCTGGGGAAACCACTAAGGGATTTTTTTTTTTTGGTAAAAAAAATTATTAAAGGATTTTAACGCAATAGACTTGAAAATTCGACTAGAAATCGACTGCTCGACAGTGTTGATCTGCAAGGGTCATTACAGCACCGTCAAAAATTGATCAGAGACTAGAGATAGGTCGATTCGATAGAGATATGTGATTAGTACATGAGTGATTCGACCTAATTGCAAAATTCTCATTGAACGGCACTAGACCGATTTTTTTGTCATTTCTGTACCCGATGTCCGTATTTGAAATCTCGAGATTTTCACGAAAATCGGGAGTCGCTAATAAGTCAAAGATGTATATTGTGACTCGAGATAAATCGATCACAGGTCAATCGCACTAAAAATTTCTAAAAGCTACTCGGTAGACTGGTCACGCTAAAATCACACCAGATTGAAATTAACTACGAATTCGAATTCGATTTCAGAAATTGAAAGTTATGTCGTGTCACAATCTATTTTAGAAACATCGACTCATCCTTCGAAGAATTTTCGAAAATTTCAGGATTTTTGCGGAAAATCGTTTTGGACGATTCGGAAATTAACGAAAATTCGGATGGGCCAAATTAAAGGGAATTTTGGCTTCCATACCGAGCTATGTGGCGAAGGGGACTTGCAAAAAATTGTATGGGCTTTTTCCTTGGCAAAATCGGACGTCGAATTGGAGAGAATTGCGAAGAAATTGAATTTCTACTAGGTAAATTTGGAGGCCGGTTTTGTTGGTTAGATTTTTTGCATCAAAATTAGATTTAATGGTGGATTTATCTTCAAGAAAGAAATAGGGGGACATGCAATCAATTGAGGGGATAAATATGTTGACTTTGGCCTCCTTATCCTTAGTTTATCCAGCACTTCAGCCGGTCCCTTTTTCCCCCCATCTTCGTGCGTCTTCGTCCTCGACCCCTCCTGTTTACGTTTCACTTTCATTTCTTCCTCGCAGCTCTCTCCTTCGTGTAGCCTTTCTTCACCGAAGCCATCCCTCAATCAAAACCAGCAGCTTCCACCATACTTTGTTCCCTTAACCGAAGACATCCACGCAACTGCAGCTGCCACGTTCGAAGCCCATCTTCCTCCAAGCCCACACGAGCTTCAGCCCACGCGTCCGCTTCTCACTCCATCGAAGTCCAGCGTCCATCGAAGCTGTTTCTCTTTTTTATTCGCTGCCACCTCCACCGAATTGGCTGCCCCACCTTCTTCGCGTCTTCATTTGAGCGGCACGAAGTCAAGCCCCAGCGAATTGTCCACCGAAGCCCCGCGTTGATGCCAGCTGCTCCCATCTCTCTTGCTGCCCTCTTCGTCCGCGTCCTCAGCATCGCCTCCTTCGCTGCTTCGGATTGCTCAGCTTGCAAGCCCAGCAATCCAATCCAATTGAATCCAGCATCTTGGCCCAAGTCCACAAGCTCAGCCCGTGGATTGAAGCCAAGCCCCAGCAGCCCATCTTCAGCCCACATGATTTCAGCTCAGTTCAGTCCAGCAAGCTCGCAAACTCCAGCCCTTTTGAAGCCCAACAAATTCAGCATCTTCAGCTTTGGTCCAGCAGCCCACTCGGAGCCCACGAAGTAAGCCCAGCCCAGCTTGGGTCCAGCCCAAATCCAGAACAAATCTCAGCTCAGCTGAGATTTGTTGGGCTGATTCTAGGCCCGGTCCGAGCCCTGTTGGCGCCGCTGCAACCTCAAGTTTCAGCCGTTGTCGTGGTGATTCGGTTTCGCATTAAACCAACTAGTTTATGCACTAAACTCTTTTTAGAAGGCTAATGACGTTTAAGTGATGTTTAGTTTAATTTAATTAGGAATTAGGTGGTTAGTTAAATTAGATTAGCAATTTAATTAGTTAATTATGCATATTAAGTGGTTAGATTAAATTAATCAAGGCCTAGATATGGTGTGCTATTTATCTAGACAGGTTCGGAAATTTTCCCGGCCTGTTTCGATATTTAAATTAGCAATTTCGGCCTAGGTTAGTATTTTCGGTATTTAAATTGATTTATTTAATTAATTTCAACAATTATTTAATTATTAAATATTTTTTCCGGAAATTAGATTGTGATAGCCGATGACTGGAATTTTGTGATGATTGCAATGGTGTGGTTAATTTATAAAATTGAGTGTTAATTTGTGCAAATTGAGTGTGGATTGGATGTTTGGTCATTTATTCCAAAATTGGTGAATTTTCAATATTTATTCAAAAAATCCTGGATGTCGGATTTTAACACCGAAAATAGTTTTACATACTATATAAAACAGTGAGATTTTCAATTGGAATATATCAATTTTTCTGGGTTAAGTTGACCGTGTACTCACACACGACTATTTTCACGGGTATTTCTAATATGAAGAAAATAAGCTAGATTTACAATTTTAATGGAGATATTTGAGTGCAATGCACGGTGCCTTGAGTCATGATTGAATGATTATGTGTTGGTTAAAAGAAATCGTTCCGGGTTGTTGAGCTGGACATTATCCCTATATGGAACGCCCTTAAACAATGGGATGCCAATCGTAGTAGATTATGGACCTATGCTCTTTCGTTAAAGTTGTCTAAGAAAGACGTTGCCATGCTCAATGAACTGAGACGATGCCTGACTACGCCAGAAGACCGCCGAACAGAAAGTAGGCCATGTTATATACCGAGATCAAAATTAGGATTGCATGATTAATTGAGTTGAACGCGCCGGATTATGAGACAAAATTGTGTGACACGGTATGTGACGTGTCATAACGATTTGGCTTTATAATCAAGACCCTTGTGCTTTGTTATAATTGAGTATGGCGTCCCTATTGATGAGCTTGATTGTTGCTCATATCTTTATGGCTGTTAGTGATATAAATTATATTAACCTGCAGAGTGGATCTGAGAGGAGGTAAGTTTTTAGGGTTGTGTGATTGTGTGATTAGGACACTTCTAGGCGTATTACTCTCATAATCGGGGTTTAGAGCATGAACTTGCTGAAATTTATATCTCACCCCGTCGTGAGCTTAAATTTTCAAAATCGCAGAGTGGTGGATCCGGAGCCTAGCTGAGGGGACCTAAGGAGTAGGTCGGTTAGGTCAACTTCTTTTGGAGAACCGTCTCTTAAAATCTTTTGAGCATATGTTCTTGTACATGACTCAATATGTTTATAAAAACATGTTTGTTTGTGAATTTGTTGTCCTACTTTTTTATCCCGAGATGATTACTGTCAGGGATTTATTATTCGCTTCCGCATGTGAAATAAAAGACAAGGGTCGGTGACTTGTCCTGGAAAGTCACAAAATTTTATCGATGAGAGAGGGATGGATACACGCTTGAGGATCGAGGCGTGACAAAAGTGACAACAATAGTTGCATTCTTTTTATCTGTTGGCATGTTTATTTATGTAATGTCAAAAAAGCATCAGGAATCTTGATTCACCCCACCACAATAATCATGGATTCGATTCTCTTCGAGTATAAAATATTAGGTACCATGGTGGTGTCATGTTAGCAAAATACTAATCCACTTACCGTGCGACACGTGCCTCTCGTAGATGCACATCAGCGTCATTTCGCCATGATCGCCTTGGCTCCACATACATTGCAAAAACTCTCGTCCTGTCCGATCGAATGGGTGAGTTCGCGTCGACAATGACAGCAATTGTCGGGAGTTGCGGATTGATTTAAGAAATTGTTATCGTCCTACCGACATATGAATTTTACAGGTGGAATTTAGAATTAGAGGGAGAAAGGACCATCGGGAAACAAAAATTGCGTCTTTTGATGGTTCAATTGAGGTGTGGACAAAACTCACTAGAATCAGGTCAAGCGTGGTATCTCGCAAAGAATTTAGAGAATCAAAATCTTTTTGTCGTTTCATATTGACATTAATCCATAATGTTGAGTAAAAGTCCTTAAAATATATTATATCTTTAGTCATTTCATTATATATGGTAATCATTTATAATATGTAGACATATAATTTACTGTCTATGTTTTGTATATTTAGTTAATTTAATGTAGACGGTGGTAATTACAAATGACATTTAGGATACAAGTTGGCGATATAATTCATGATATTAGAATTTTTCATTTGAAATTACAATTTTTATACTTAAAGTACATGTAGTTTTGTTACATAAATAAATTTTCCATTTAACTTCAAATTTTTTCACAAATCACAATAAAAAACTATGAAAGGATTAAGATGATACATCTGTACTTTTAATTTATCTATATCTGTACTACTATTAAATAAGAAGAACAGATAAAATCTTAGCAAATTAATTTGCAAAAATATCATTTTGGGCAATCTTACCAAAAAAAGAAGAAGGAAAAGTACAAGTATGTTTTTTGTTTTTGTTTTTTGGCATAAGTGCAAGTGCTTGATAATACCTCTTTCTATAGTCAGCTTAACTAAAGTACATATTGAATATACATTGTAAGTCTACCAAACTGTCGGGTCGTTTAATTTGTTAATTCAAAGGCGACTTGTATGAATTCAAGCAAAACCAACTTCCAAAACTTGCATTTTCTTAGTATTTAGCTCACTTTCATCTGACAGTTCTAAGTAACAAGTTTACAAATTCATTTCTTTTCACCCTTACAGAGAATATGGATAGGAATGATTTGTGGGGTTGCTCCACAATTCCTCGCTCTTTTCTACATGAACAGTGATGAAAGTTGGATTTGTACTCTGTCTATGACAGCATTTGCGGTACACCCGCCTGATTCATAAGAAGGAACGAGCAGCCCCAGGAGAAAATCGAGATTTTTGTGATGCAGAGCTCATGCATGTGCATTGAGCACGGCAATAGACAACGTCTTAACTCCATTTGTCCGATCGATTGGCAGGAAGATGGAAAAAGAAAACACAGCACTGAGAACTACATATAATCGTGTCATCCGAAAAGCATTAGCATTCTGCACAATGTCTACGTATATATAGTCAAGGATCTTGCAGGATCTATGGAAGACACTTAGTCGACTGTCGTCATGTAAAGCTACTTCCTCATTTCAAAACCAGCAGATGTTGCTGCTTTCTAAGTTAGGCATATAAGTCATCCTTTGAAATGAGTTTTGCTAGCGTTGCTGTTTATAGGCAATGACAACTACTCAAGCGCTCAAGCACGTGCTAAAACTTACTGGCGAGCAGATCACATACATTGAGCAATTAACATTTCCCATATTCAATTCGAAAGAGAACTGAAAATCTATTCATAGATGAGCAACATAGTAAAACTCAATGCGCTCTAGAAGGAAGATGTTCGATGTGATAGGAAATTGTTTGCTTTGATGGAATGACACAGGATTACTGGAGGAGAAACAGTGTCGAAATCAAGTATGTCTTTTCTCATTTTAATTGCCCTTTACATAGATTTGCTAGAATGTCATTGTAGCTTTAATTTAGGTCGAATAAGTAATGTTTTGACAGCATTTCCACTGATCTGAAGTTTCTCTTTCAAAACTACTCGTAAAGTTATCTTACTAAATGAAGATTCGATGCACATTTTATAGGACATTATATTATCGAGGCGCTAACTGTAATAAAGTCAAGGTCAGTTCTCGCTGTGATACAGAATTTTTCGTTATCTTCACAAGAATAAGAGGAGAACAAGAAAGATGAAATCAAACACCCGTGCCAGCCTTGTGTGATCCTTCTTCAGCCGTGAGCCACTTATTAACGCGTGTTCGAGCTTGTGATACCTGCAGAAGGGCAGAGATTTATTGACCCTCACAATCATCAGGAATTAATGGAGAATAGTAATATCCAGCGCACCTGCTTATCCCAATCAGTTTTGCAAGTAATAATGATCAGTACTACAGTCTGAACAAAAGTTCCGAACAGCATTCCAAGCCACACGCCCTACAAGAGGAAATATTAAGTGCTGGGAATTTCAATTTTGCAGGTGCAGGTCGAGAGCTTCAGCCCATTTTGACATGTCTCATTCATGATATGCAGATTCGCCAATGCAGACCGACTTGGAAAGGAAATTAGTAGCTCACCTTCACTTGCATACTTAGAAAATAGGCAAGTGCGACTCCCACGGGAATCCCTACTAGGTAATAGCTTATGATATTGACATAGGCTACTATGCTCTGCCAGCCGGCTCCAACTGCGACTCCTGATAGAGAAATGTTGACACTAATGTTCAATCACTATCAAGTACTAATGATTTGATATTAATCCACCACATATTGCTTACGTCACACAATTAATCATCATATTTCTCAACTTATAAGGGACCTCACTGAATCTCACAAAAGAAAAACATGAATCCCACGAAACATTTGTGTATCGATCGTCTGTATGTGTCCACTCATGTCAGTAATATCCGAAAACCATCAAGAACTTCTCTAAGGAATATTATACTTTTATTCATCTGATTGGGAGGGAATAGTGGAGAAGAAGTACCAGAAAGCACTGGTTGGATGCTGTTCAAAAGTATGGAAATAGCCAGAAGAGGCGATAAATCAGCCACGGCATTGGCGACCTCATCGTTCTTAGTGAAAATATAAGCCAGACGCCCCCTGAGGAAGAGGAAGAACAAAAAGAGAACAAATCCGATGGTGAAGGATGTGAGCACTAACATCACGATCGAGAACTTTACTGATCTGGCACTCCCTCTTCCTAGTTCATTAGATACTCGAACGCTGAAAAAGCATACAAAATTCAGAATTGCTGGTATAATGCAAGTGTGGTGGAGGAATTAACGGTCAATTGGAGTCATGACTCATGATTATACCTTGCTGCAGCCAAGAAACCGAGGGAGATCATCATTTCCCAACCATTGATGTTGAGGCTACAAAATGAAATTATTCTATATCATCTTGGAGAACAAGCCATTGATAATACGTCTTTGTAAGTCAAGGCATTTCCCTAACGTAATAGACAGGACTGTAGCAGAAAGAATGGAAGTGCATCATAGTTACCAGATGGCGAGCGCATCGATGGAAACCTCCGCATTTTCCATGTTGCCTGCTAGAAGAACCAACACTGTGTTGTACCACAGCTCGAGACTGACATTTAGCAAAGAATAGGAATTCAGTTAATATCTTGTATGAAAGAGAAAGGACATACCGCTATCCACTTCTGATGCGAGATTGCTAGTATTCAGATTTCACCATTTCTTTGACAACAAAAGACCGTTGACTTCTAAATCACACGTTAGAGCATATAGATACTAAAAGGTTGAATTAACTAAACTAATGCTAATCTACACAGAAACTTAGCAATAAGTCCAAATTCAAGAATGAAATATCATGACCCGTTGATGAATTGATGCCTTACCATAGCATGGCGCCGGATGAAAGTGAGAGCTTGATCACGGGCCACAAGTCCTTATAGGCCAAAGTCGAGAAACCCTTCCACGTATCTCGGCAACCTCCACACATCACGAACCCAAGTTGTCCTATATTAGGAATCCAATATGCCAAAATGGCTGAAGCCATAGCGCCTAGAATTCCAAACTTGTATTTCACGGTCAATAGCCACGAGAGGCTTACATGAAACACCAGCGAGAATGCTGCCATGTATGCAATGATCATGTTTTTACTCTGCGCTTGGAGAAACATTTGGCAGGTATAAGAGGAGATAAAGGCGAAGAGGATTGGGATCAAGCAGAGTGAGATTTCTCCAGCGACCTCTGCAATTTGATCTTCCTGGCCTAATGCCTTTAACAGTGGTGCGGTGAAGATGAACAGAGGAACTAGAAAGACGGAGCAGATTGTTAGGACAATCCATGATCTCTGGAGGTACACTCCAAGCATGTGGTATTGTTTCGCACCATAGGCCTGGCCGCATAGGGTCTCTAGTGCACTTGCCATGCCAAGCTGCAAGTTCCATGGACAAGAAGCGTGTTTTAAATAACTTAAAAACTCAGATTTCTGAACAACATCACGATTTACATGACGCAAGGTTCCTCTACCAGGCAATAAAAAGCTATGCATGGAGTCGTTTTTAGCAAATTCACTCAAAGTCATTTGGTCATGCTCTTCTCCTACAGAAACATAGTATTGTTTCATTCAAAGCCAAAGCCATATGGCCCAGGATCAACTCCAAACTCATTTTCCTTTTCGCTCTTTTGATGCCTTGTTTACATTACAATTTCACTAGCTCCAACATATTCAGAAAGTCGATTGAAAGCTGACTAGCATCTTCCATGAGAAGCTGGAACTGGGGTAGTGCTTTGTGGCAGCTATTTTAGGTCTTTGAGCATTATTACTTCAGGGACATAAGACTGCTTCTATGAAAAAAATCATCATTCATTATTCAGTGTTGGGCTTAACGACCCAACGCGTGCTTAAGAAGCATCAATAAACAAGAAGCACAGAGATAAAGAATTAATCTTTTGCAAACTGCAAGTGTCTATGTAAGATGAACACCACGAAGATACCATACTACATGATTCGATGATGCGAACAGATCTACAATTAAAGTAATGGAGAACATGCTGACACTTACCAGGACGCCGTTTGCAAATCGCAGGAGGACTGTGAAGACGAGAGAATAGGCAGCCAGTTCGATGGACCCGATGTGGCCGATAAAAGCTTGGCTGATGATAGAAATCCCGAAGGTGGAGAATCTGGTGAATGTTGCAGGCGCCGCGACAATCCATATCTTCTTGGTCTCACTCCATATCCTGTCCTTCAATGGCTCATCCTTGCCACCATCACCTACTTCCACTGCTACCGATTTTTTCAGCAGCTCCTCCGTGACCTCTCCCTCCATTGCCATGGCTAGTAATTATAGGAACAAGACAACGTTGCCTATTCCAATCAGCTGTGAACCAGAAACACAGTTCGAATCAAAATAAGCAGTGAGGGAGTGGACTTCCCAGTGAAAGAGTTGCTTCTGGTGTAGACATGCCGAGAATCACAGCTTGTGACGATGAGAACTCACAAATCAGTTGATAGTGAGGTTTGTCCACTCACGTCACATGTTTGGAGTTGCGTATCGCATCAGTGCTTTGATAACTAGATTCTCTTAGCTTGGTTCAGCCAAAAAAAGAAAAAAAAAAAGAAAAAAAAAGAAAAAAAAGAAAAAAAAAAGATATAAAGTCTCTCTTAGCTTGGGGAAGAACATGATTGATGGCACTTCCTTCTTTTGTTCGGTTATGTCTAGATCGGCGTAAATTTCAATATCCGCAAGCAGTGCTCATATCGAGACATGCACGCACTAGAAATTTATCAATGCAGTGTGGTCATGTCATTCTTATAAGTGCAAAGTTGTTTTGCGCGAACCTAAAGCCAGGCTTTTTCAACAGTTAAACCTCAGATTTGACTCACTGAAAAGCAGCATTCCACTAAAGTGGCAGAGAGAGAGAGTTGTATTATTTTTCATTTGTTGGCCTGTTCATGTATGTAGTGGCCTGAAGGCATCCTGAATCTTGATTCGCCCCACGACAACAACCACGTCCTCGATTGTCTCTTTGTCCATCATTTATCAAGGGCAGAAGTCCAGCACAAGTCGCTATAATCTCAAGACGCCGACACTTAAAGTCGCCATAACTTCAAAACTGACACTTAATCGCCACTTTTTTTTTCGAGTGGACACTTAAGTCGCCACCTCCGACGACCCTGCCGGAAATCCTACGTTGCAATATTTTATTATTATTTTTTGCCTACGTGGCTTGCTTGGGAGCTCCAAATCGCATAAAATTAAAAAAATTTAAAAAAAAAAATTTTTATTTTAAAAATTTAAAAAATTTTAAAAAAAATAAGAAAATTTTAAAAATTTTAATTTTAAAAATTTAAAAAATAAGAAAAATTTAAAAAAATTTAAAAATTTAAATTAAAAAAAAAAAAAAAAGGGGGGAGGTCGAACGGGCGGCTGAATTTTTTAAATTTTTCTTAATTTTTTTTAATTTTTTAAAATTAAAATTTTTAAAATTTTCTTTTTTTTTTTTAAATTTTTAAATTTTTAAATTTTTCTTAATTTTTTTAATTTTTAAAATTTTTAAAATTTTTTAATTTTTTTAATTTTTTTTAAATTTTCTTATTTTTTTAAATTTTTGAATACTTTATAATTTAATTAATTTTTATATTATTATTTACACGTAGACACGAAACGGCGTTGTTTTTGCGTTTTCTCCGCCATGTCAGCGTGCAAAACGACGTTGTTTTAGACTAAACTCGCCGGAAAATTGCCACGTCAGCCATTTGGCCGGATTTTCGCCGGAGTGGCACTTAAGTGTCCCATTTTACTCCGATGATGGCGGCTTAAGTGTACCATTTTAAAGTTATGGCGACTTAAGTGTCGTCTTGAGTTATGGCATTCCAGGTGTCCTCACCTCTTTATCAAGTGTTCACATCAGTCACACCACTGTTTTCTCTTGGCTTCACATACATAAATTCTGAAGCGGAGACTCACATGGTGAATTTGTTCATTATAAAAAAACTCCCTCTCTTGTCCTCTTTGGTCGAAGAACGATCAGAAACGTCATTGTAATGTCCAAGAATGATGAGAGCTGGGAGTGGTTGGCCGGGCTAGCGGCCTCTGACGAAGTTTTAGGATGTCAAAGGAGATATGAATGTACTAGACTATACACCAAACATGGGAGAGCGACTTTGGATTTATATATATGAAAACCGAAATCAACTATGCTTTTACCAATAGGATGTTGGCCTCTAGGGAAAATGTATCACAATGAAAACAGAAAACTACGAGGGGAGTAAGCTAATCGAGAGATATCACAATTGTTGTAAATTGGCGTCGCAGCGGAAGCGGATCGTATATTTTGCAATTATGTCGAGAGCTATAGAAATTGATCGAAATAAAACGAGGAACAATAAAATTAAAGGACACCAGAAATTTACGTGGTTCGGTCCGAATGTCGGAACCTACGTCCACGGGGAGAGTCAGCAAATCAATTCACTATAAATCGGAGAATTACAGGATTACAATCACACATGCACTCAAGTGTTTCCCAGCCCTACTTTATACCCGATACCCACAGTGTTTAACAAAACAACTCAATCACTGGACTTGACTTTCGCACAAACCTCTCGGAGCTCACGTCTTTCTGCTCTCGGTCTCTCGAGCTCTTTTCCTTTCGCTCTCTTTGCCGAGCTCTTTTCTTTTTGCTCTGTCTCGAGCTTCAGACGTCTTCAACTTTTATTGGTTGAAGGGGAAGAAAAACTTGCACTCCACAATTGTCAGAACGGTGCCGATCGTCAAAGCATGTGCCTCCATGCAATTAATGAGAGCGTGTGAGCGGATGACCAGCATGCACTGACACACGTAGAGTAGCTTCTGCCTTCCCTCTTTCTTTATCCGCAACCAAACGAAAGAAGTCCACAAAAGTTGAACAAAGAGAGGGAGAGAGTTTGGCGCCTACGAGATAGTCTTCTGAAGCCACAAGTGTTGACCAATTTCTTTTCTACGTGCATGCATGCACATGGCCATGTGCGTGCATTTAATAAGGTTGAAGAAATTGGACGAACAACTCTTCAGAAATCATGCTGACATCTGAGAAGGGCCACAAAAATCAACACACGCATTTGTGGCCTCCATTTCCAACGCAGATCGAGGGCGGGATTCCTTCGGCTCGGATCCTACACCATTTTTCATCAAATGCTCCGCACACGTTCTTTCTCATTTCAGCATCTAAATGTTTTGCGCGTATCGGGTATCATATAATGGATTCAAACTTGAGACATAATTCAACAACAATGATGGTGGAAGGAATCGTTCAAGGTTCGCGTTCTTTCTATATGTAAATTATATTCTCTCTTCCAAGCCACCACATTTGAATACTCATACAAGTTACACAATGTTACATGATACATATGCCGACCGAGGATATAAGTTTATTTCTTTTTGTTGTAAAACGGACCAGATCTTTGCAAATATATTGGGACACCACAATTATCACCTTTTACAAAGATGAAGAAGGGAAGTCTCATCCATCCGTGGGTAACTGTGTTGGTTGAGAGTCCCTCTCTCATCGTCTAAGTCGAGAGTTCGAAACCCGCAATTACTAGTGATTTAAGTTGGGAGTTCTGGCGGTGGGTTGCTGGGCTAGTCTCTCTTGAGGTATAGGGACCCGGCTTTCATGACCCTTTTGGGCATAGGGGCCTGTGGTGAAGTCATCGGTTATCTAAAAAAGAAAAAAGAAAAAAGGGGAAGTCTCCATCAACTTGTCCAGCTCGTGGCCCCTCTCCTTATTTAATGTTGCAGCCGCGTGTGCAAGGAAAACGAAGGCAGCTTCTTCTGATGCAGCCTGCGCATGAAGAAAATTGAAGACTCCATTGCCCTCTTGCGAAAAAAGAAGAAGAAAAAAACGTACCGTCTCTTTCGTCTTTAACAGAAGAGAACGAAACGAATTTCTCTTGTATGAGACCCATGCGCAGCTCATAATAATTGCAGCACATGCGCCTCCGAACATTAAACTATTTTAGATCGGGTAATATTCAATGGATAAATTCCAGACATAATCTAACACTTTTTTGTTCGGGAGCCGCTGGAAGAGCAATTTGAAAATTAGAGGGAGAAAGCACTATAAAAGGACATTGCATCCTTTGAGAGTTCGATTGAGGCGTGGACAAAACTCGCTGGTACTAAAGAAATAATTTATGCTTGACGTCTCTTCGATCAAGTCAAGCTTCGCATCCTGTAAAGAATCAGAGAATCAATTCGTTTTTTTTTTTTTTTTTGAAATCAATCCGATTTGAACGGGACGGAATTTGCCCGCACAAAATAACAACAAAGAACTCGAGAAAGAAGACTGAGGGAGAGACAGACATGGCCTCGGTCTGTACCTGAGACCGATGATAACAAGAAGGAAAGAGAAGAAAAAACAAAGGAAAAGAAAAGGAAAAGAAAAACCAGAAGAGTCAGAAAATTAAGCAAAAAGTTGTGTTTTGAGCAAAGTTTTTGATGTTAGATTGCGTGCGTGCCGCATAAAATGGCTAGCGATGATTGCTTTGCCACATCAGCAATCCACATTGATTGAATTGAAACAATTGAAATATATAGGATTACACTAAAATTTGTGTATTAGATTGAGGAACACTTTTTCCTCTTCAGATGGTATTGCGTTTTTTAATATTGTAAAATTAGACTAAATTTTTTTATCCAGTCTCGCTTGCATTAATCTATTCATAATTTGAAATATTAAATAAAACAAAATTAGCACGATAGTATGAATAATTATTTAAACAATCTTATTGAAAAAGAAAATGCATAAGATGATCACCTCGTTTTTTTAAGTCAACTCGAGCAAAGTACAACTACATCTATTGAAGTAAATTGTAAGTCTAGCTACCATAATAGACTCAACCGGCGTAAGTCATTAGCCAAATGAGCTGGGAGTAGGAAACATCAAAGCTACAAAAATCACCATCAATGTCATCTTGTGCACAGCAATGTGGTTGGGGCTTGTCCGCGTGGTTCTACGCCTTTCTACAGCTACTGAATTATGTCATCCCAGAGGCATTAGCATTTCGCACAATGTCTAGATGTATAGTCAAGCAGGATCTACGGAAGATACTCAAATGTCATCATGTGAAGCTCCTTCCACATTTCGAAACCAGCAACTGTTGCAACTGCTAATTTAGGCCATATAAGCTAGGGGTGTCAATGGGTCGGGTCGGGCCAGGTTTTGATGTTACTCGACCCGATCCGAATCGACCCGAAACACATTAGATCCTCATCGAAAATTCAGGTCGGGTCGGGTTTTTGGACTTTCTTCTTTTCTTTTTTTTCCTTGCTGGACTCTTAGGGCGCGTTTGTTTGTATTTTTGTTCAAAAAGTGTTCCAGGGAACAAAAATAAATTCCGGGGAACAATTTTTGACCAGAAAGACGCGTTTGGTAAATTTATTCCGGAAATAAAAAATGAATAGAAACACATTTGGTAAATTTGTATTCTTTTTCTGTTTCTTTTAATTTTTAAATATTTTTATTTTTTATTTTTCTTCTTTTGGCCAGTTGCCGGCCTTGGCCATGGCCGGCGACTCCGGCCGATGAGGGCCGGCGGCCTCGCCTTGGCCGGGCGAGCACGAGCTTGCCGAGCCTCGCCGAGCCTGCCGGCGAGGCTCGGCCTCGCCTTGGCCGGGTGAGATCGGGCACACCTAGATTCGGTGAGGCTAAGCTTCGCCAGGGGCCGACGACGCTCGGCCTTGCTGGGGGCCGGTGACCCTCCGGCGAGGTTGCCAGCCCTTGATGGCCGGTTGCCGGCCATGGCCGCTTGGCCAAAGAAAAAAGAAGAAAAAAAGAGAAGAAAAGAAACAAGAGAGAAAATTTGTTCTTTAAAAGTATTTCTCGGAACAAAAAAACAACTTTTTATTTTTATTTTTTATTTCTGTTCTAATTTTGTTCCGGGAACAAAAAAATAGATTTTGAACAAAAATGCAAACAAATGTGTTTTTTTTTTTTTTTTGTTCCCGAGAACAAAAAAATAGAAAATCTATTCATAAACAAAAAAAAAAGAACACAAACATGTATGCCCTTAGAAGTTGGAATTTCGTTGGACTCTTTGAATTCTACATTACCATTTGAGTGATCTACAGGAACTGAACTGGCGGACTGATTATGTTTTCTTCTAGGTTTCACCCTATTAATAGCATCCTGGAAGCTTATGGCTCGTAGCAGATCAAACTGTGTAGTGACAGAACGAAGCTTCTCACTCAAGATCAATAACTCTTGCTGTCTTTCAGTCGATTTGGAAAGAGCGGAACAAGAGAGCTTTCGTATAGGAGGGGACGCCCATTTTTTGTAATTACTGAAAGTTGGTTATAAGTCCTACACTTTTGGTATAGGAAAGTTACTCGTCGATGTAAATGCTTATACCAACGCCATAGACGATTCGTCTTGTTACTGAGCTCTTTCTTTATATAAGTTTGCACCGCCTTCATGCCCTATAGCAGTTCGGTTATGGTCAAGGAAGCACTCACTTGGCCCCTTACTTTTGCCTTAGCCACCGGTGACAATGAAAAACATTTCGACGGAGCAAAATAGAGCATATAACTATAATTTCATTGAGTAATATATCCGGAACTTACTTCGCAAGTGTTGGAGAAATCTTTCCAGAGTCTTTTGAAGCTGACAAAACGTTTCTATCAGTCTAAAGTCTGGATATTCGGAGACCGAAGATTAAAGTCTCAAGACTTTATTATTTCAAGACTCAAGACTCAAGACTCAAGATTATTCTCACTGACAGTCTTTCTAATCCAGTAGTAAAGGAAATCCAGAGCCGAAGCTTATGGTTGAGGATTCGATCCTATCCTCTGGAAAAGATCCCTTGGTTGGATAAACATCTCAAATTCTTTGTTTGGTCTTATCTAGATCGATTGAAGATCCGATGGTTGTCGAAGTATTCTTGGAATGTTCTATTCTTGGAAACCAAGATCCCGATTGTATGGGCGAACAGATTGATGGGCTATCGCCATGTTCCTTAAATAGCTCGAATGATCTTCGTGATTGATTCCGTCCAACGGGAAGATTGGAGGAATTCCTTTGGTAAGTGCCAACGGCTATGATGGCATAAAGGAGTATAAAAGGAAGACATTCAAGTTTTTTTTAAAAGAGTGTGATCGATAGAAAAATTCCGTAGTCCAAGATCCTTGATTATTAGTCGATACTATTTGAGCAAAATTGTATACACAGAGTGTTCATTTCTAGTGACACCTTGAGAGTGTGGAAGATCGTCTACACCAAGAAGTCAAGGAAGATCATCACCGTAACATCTCTTTGTTTATAGTGGAATCCAGCCAATTGGCTGTCAGTGCAGAAGAGTGGACGTAGGCTTGAAACAAGCCGAACCACTATAAACCGCGTGTCTAATTCTCTCTTTCTCTTACTCAGTCTTACGATTGTTTTTTAATTGCTGCAAATTGTTTATCTATCTAAGTAGTGTGTAATTATCAAAAGAAAAATCTTTTATACCTATTCACCCCCCTCTAGGTAATCGTACTAGCTATATCAATTGGTATCAGAGCCTGTGTTCTTACTCTATTTGAAGTGTTTTACTTCAGAGTAAAAGATCCATGGCTAGTATGCTAGCATCAGGGCTGGTGGAAGGTCAAAGCAATACCAGACCACCCTACTTCGATGGAAAGGATTACAACATCTGGAAGAACAAGATGAAAGCTTTCCTACGATCTAAGGATCCTCCGGAATGGGATGTTGTGGAGAGAGGAATCACTCCTACTTGTTGCATCGCATCCGAAAGAGGGAAAGAAACCTGTTGAGACCAAATGCGGAATGTCTCAAGATGAGATAAACAAGAGACAAGAACTCGATGCAAAAGCAATTTATTCTTTATATTGTGCTTTGTCACCAACCGAATATAACAGAATATCTTCTTGTGTCACAAAGAAAAAGAAGTCCGGGATAGATTACATATTACCTATGAAGAGACAGACCGAGTGAAGGAGACCAGAATTAATATTCTTCTTGGTCAATACGAAGCCTTCAAAATGAAACCAGAGAATCTATAACCGACATGTTTAGCCGTTTTACGTATATTGTCAATGGACTTGATAATCAAGGACAGAAAATTACCGATCCTATGAAGGTGAACAAGTTCTTGAGAGGACTCTCCAAGGATTGGAATCATATAAAGACTTTAATACGAGAGACGCAAAGAATTATGCCATTATCTCGTAGATGAGCCGATTGGAACTCTTCAATCTTACGAAGTGGAGCGAATCAATGAAGACGAAGATCCAAGAGGTAAGAAATCCATTGCATTAAGATCTAATGATGATTCGATGATACGATTCTGAAGAAGAAGATCCGGATGATGAGGAGCTTGCTCTTATGATAAGAAGATTCGAAAGCTGAATAGAAAAGGAAGAAGGTTCAACCCAAGAAAACAAAGTTTTCGAAAACAGCAAACTAAGTTTGTTGATGAAGAACCAAACAAAGATGTAGTCTCAACTTTCGAATGTAAGAAAAATGGACACATCGTACCTAACCGTCCTCTTCTTCGAAGAAGAAGAGAGGAAAAACCGAAAAGTCTCGAAAAGCTCTCAAAGCCGAAACCCGGAGCGATACGAGTGTGAAGAAAGTGATGAGGAATATGCCAATCTGTGTCTAATGGCACAATCAGACTCAGACTCTAGATCAGATTCAGACAGTGAATTTGAGGTAAGTGATTTTAAAATTCCTGTCAAAGTCTCTAAATATATTAATGAATTATGTTTCAGTCTTAAGACTTCTCTCAAAAAGAATTCCAAACGAAAAGGAAAACTCAGCTTTAAAACAAAAGGAAAATATTTTAGAAGAAAAAGTGAAAAGTCTAGACTTGAATGTTTCTACTCTTAAAGAGAATGAAGATAAACTTTCGAAAGAAAATGTTTTTATGAAAACCGACTTATCAAATATTTCAAAGAAATTTTCAATAGGGTCTGAAAAACTCGAGAAAGTTCTTTCAGTTCAAAGACCTTACTTCAACAAGTCTGGTTTAGGAATGACAAAGCGAAACAATCCCTTTGATTGATTTTCCGAAAGTAAAAGAAAGAATCAAGAAAAGACCATCGAGAGAAGCGTACAAAAATCATTTCAAAAAGGTTTTTGTAAAGTTTGTAGGTCGAAATGCTCTAAGATGTTCAAAGTGTAACAAACAAGATCACTTTGAAAAAGAGTGTCCTATGATCTGGAAGCCTGTTAAAAGGGTATGGCCTAATAATGCTTATCCTACTAACACCAAAGGACCCAAGAAAATTTGGGTACCAAAGAAAGCTTGAGACTCTCCTTTGATTACAGGTCTTTGTCAAAAAGAAGGTAAAATGGTATATTGACAAATGGATGCTCAAGACACATGACAGAGACTCAAATTGCTTTATAAAGATTGTTCAAGTAAATGGTGGAAAAGTTTCATTTGGTGGAAACAAAGAAAGGAAGCATTGTGGGATTTGGAACTGTTAAAATTGGAAATCTCACAATAAGCAATGTTTCTTTAGTGGAAGGACTCAACTATAATCTTCTCAAAGATTAGCCAACCGTGTGATACTCGGGTTCAAGATCTCTTTTCAAGAAGGCATATGTTCGAATAAGCAAAGACTCAACTCGCCTTTCATGGGTCGAAGGCATGGAAATATCTACCTTCTTGATGTAAGACCAAATGAAACGCAATGTCTCATCTCAATTTAAGATGAAGCGGTCTTATGGCATAGAAAGCTTGGCCATGTCAACATGAAGCAATTAGCCAAAATCTCATCAAAGAAGCTTGTTCAAGGTCTATCAAAATTACCTTATCAAAAGTCTGACTCATGCACACCATGTATTCTGGGAAAACAGGTAAGAAATTCATTTAAGCATATAAAACATATCTCTACTAATCATGTTCTCCAGTTGCTGCATATGGATCTCTTTGGACCAACAAGAACCCAGAGCATTGGAGGTAAGAAATATTGTCTAGTAATTGTGGATGATTACTCTCGTTTTACCTGGGTATATTTTCTTGCAAGTAAGTCAGAAACATTTTCGTACTTTGAAAAGTTTGCTAAAAAGGTTCAAAATGAAAAAGGATGTACTATTTCAAGTATAAGAACAGATCATGGAAGTGAATTTGAAAACCAAAACTTTACAAAGTTTTGTGATAAATCTGGTTTTAATCATGTATTTTCCTCTCCATATACTCCGAACAAAATGGAGTTGTGGAAAGAAAGAATAGATCTCTTCAAGAAATGGCTAGAACACTTTTAATTGAAAGTAAAATTTCTTCTTGATTTTGGGTGAAGTCAAGCTTTTCAACAAAGATGTTACATCATCAATAGAGTCTTTCTAAGACCCATTTTAGAGAAAACCCCTATGAATTATTCAAAGGTAAGAAGCCTATTGTTTCATATTTTCATGTGTACGGTTGCAAATGCTTTATTTTGAAAAATGCAAAAGATCGAGTTGGTAAGTTTGAAGAAAGATCAGATGAAGGCATTTTCCTTGGATATTCTACGACAAGCAAGGCTTACGAGTCTTTAACAAGAAAAGCCAATCGGTGGAGGAATCAATGAATGTCAAATTCCAAGACTCAACGCAAGTTGAATCCAAAGACTCAATATGAAGAGTCCGAACCAACTCCGCATCTTTCAAGACTTACAACTCAAGAAGCATCTCGGTCTCGGAAGTCCAACATCAAGATGTTCTTGAAGATTCAAATAAAGAAAGAGATCATCAACCAGAAAATCAACCAAGAATCGGAAGCACAAATCCAGTCATCCCGAAGATCTCATTATCGGTGAAATCAATGAAGGAATCCGCACTGCATCAAAAAGACGTGAAGAATCTAGTGCCGTGGCTCTAATCTCTCAAATTCAACCAAAAAGCATAGAAGAAGCTTTATCCGATGAAAGCTGGATTGAAGCTATGCAAGAAGAACTCGATAGTTTAACATCAATGATGTCTAGGATCCGACATCTAAACCAAAAGGTAAAACCGTTATTGGAACCAAATGGGTATTCGGAACAAGATGAACGAGGATGGAAAAGTCGTACGGAACAAAGCCGACTCGTGGCCAAAGGATACACGCAAGAGGAAGGAATAGACTATGATGAGACCTACGCACCGGTAGCAAGGTTAGAAGCTATTCGTCTATTACTTGCGTTTGCTTGCTATAAAAATTTCAGGTTATTCCAAATGGACGTCAAGAGTGCATTTCTAAATGGATTCATCCATGAGGAAGTTTATGTGAAACAACCACCTGGATTTGAAGACCCAAAGAAGCCAGATTCAGTCTTTAGATTGAAAAAGGCATTGTATGGTTTAAAGCAAGCACCTCGAGCTTGGTATGATAGGCTAAGTAAGTTCCTAATACAGAACGGTTTTGTCAAAGGTAAAGTAGATACTACCTTATTTATCAAAAAGGAAATCAAAAGCTTTTTACTTGTTCAAATATATGTAGACGATATTATATTTGGATCTCCTAATGAAAGCCTATGCAAGAAATTTTCTAAGTCTATGCGGGATGAGTTTGAAATGAGTATGATGGGAGAATTAACATTCTTTCTTGGACTCCAAGTGAAGCAAATGAAGGAAGGAACTTTTATTCATCAAGAAAAATATGCAAATGATCTTGTCAAAAGATTTGGATTAGAAAAATGCAAAAAGACTGACATACCAATGTCATGTTCTCGAAGATAGACAAGGATGAAGAAGGGAAGAAAGTAGATCAAAAGCTATACAGAAGCATGATTGGTTCACTTCTTTATCTTACCGCTTCTAGACCTGATATTTTGTTAAGTGTTTGTGTCTCATGTGCTAGGTTTCAATCGGATCCTAGAGAATCACATCTCAAAGTCTTAGTGAAACAAATTATCAAATACATTGCCTCATCTTCAAGCATCGGTCTTTGGTATCCAAAGAAAGGAGACTTTGATCTTCTAGGGTACTTAGATGCAGATCTGGCCGGTTGCAGAGTCGATAGAAAGAGCACTTCTGGAACTTGTCAGTTGCTTGGAAATAGAACAGTATCTTGGTTTTCAAGGAAACAAAGTACCGTGGCTCTTTCAACAACAGAAGCGAGTATGTAGCTCTTGGAAGTTGCTGTTCGCAAATTCTATGGATCAAACAACAGCTACAAGACTTTGGCATTGAAGACTCATGCATAGAAATCGATGTGACAACACCAAATACGATCAATCTTACCAAAAATCCAATTCTTCATTCAAGAGCAAAGCATATTGAGATTCGACACCACTTCATTAGAGATCATATTCAAAACGGAGAAATCTCGATTCAATTTGTTGATTCAAAAGTCAACTAGCGGATATTTTCACAAAGCCTTTGGAGAAAAATCAATTCGACGTTATCCTTTCAAGACTCAACATTTTGAAGCTTGAAGAAGTTAAAGTCTAAAGACTCAACAGTCCTTAGACTCTAATCTCTCGCCTCGAGATCTTCGACTCAAACATTCATGGCTATAGACTCGTAAGTGGCTATTTTATTCGAACTCGAAAAGGTACGATCTTGTTGTTCGGTTATTATCTCGTGTGAAAAAAAAAAAAACTTGTCTTTTCAAAAAGATTAATTTTGGCGCTTATTGATTTTGAAAAGAAATGTTTGTACACTTTCCCTGTGTTGATTGAACTTCCTTTTTCAAAAGTGAGTTAAATATATATATACAGCTTTTTCCTCAATCGTCAAAACCCTAAAAAGTACTCTTCTCCCGAACTGTTTCAATCTCTTGTTCATCGTCGAGAAAGTGGTCATTTTTCTTTGGGAAGCAAGCGAAGGAATCTCTCAAATCAACAAAGAAGAATGTCTTCTTCGAGGAAATCATCGAGAATAGCAAGCAGGGGACCACAAAGAATGGAGAAGGGACCAATACACTTCGATCTTACTGAGGAGGAAGACTTTTCAAGTCAGCAACAAAGTCCGATTCGTCCTCATCCACGTCATTCATCTCCTCCTACCCCACATGGTGAAAGTCATCATCTTGAAGAAGAGATAATCGAGGAAGCCGACCCTGTAAGAGTCCAAAAACCCTCCTATATCTACAAGCTTTATCGTGCGTTGAAAATCACCGGTACACCATTGAATTACATAGACGATTTTCTTAAAGATAAGAACTATGGAAATGAATATCTTTTTCTGCGGAGAATGGAGGAGTTAGGAATTGCTCCGAGAGGAAAAGCAGAGGATGCACTTGCAAATATTCCAAGTGATCCTCGTGTACCTGGACAAAATTTAATTGAAGGGAACGATGATGATAGAATGTTCCTTGAGTTTCAACCGAGAATGGGTGTGGCAGCGAAGACGAAAGGAAATCGATTGGATTTGTTTAAATCCGAGGAACAGGAGAAAGTATATGGCAAACTGTTGAAAAGAGGGGTGATAAACCCTCGAAGTGTTGATTTTGACTTTCTAGACGCCATCAACATGAACTTGAGAGAGAAGTTGAACTTGCTTCAACTTGAGAAATTTTGCTCTGACTCTACGGACGGGTACGCATATTTAACCGCTTATTTCTATTCAAATCTGAGCTTTTGGATGCGAATAGAATTTCGTTCGTTCGAGACAAAGTCTACGTGGTAGATGTGAATATGTTGGCGTACATTGTTGGAGTTGAACGAGGGCGTTATCTCGCCAATCAAAGTCTCACCTCGCACATACTACTCGGGATCTTGTCAAGGATAGGGACGCGACAAGAGAGTTACCTATTCCAGGATGAATGCAATCAACATTGTGCTTCATAAGATCGTAATCAACTGTCTCGGACCAAAGTCTACATCAAAGACTTCGTGTCTTATTCTCAAGCAAAGTTGATGTATGCAATCAACTCGGACGGAAGTTCTCTCTCCCGCACACGATTCTTTTCCATATGTACGAAAGCAAAGTGTCAAAAGACAAGGGACAATTGCCTTATCCTGGTCTGGTGACCAAGATCTTTAGACACATGAATATTGAACCACCCCATTCACTTTGTGTTCGACCGTGCGATAAGATGGTGGTAGGTTTGAAGATGCTGACGAAAATGCGTCTACAAGAGCTTTCCAAGGCAATGGAGAAGTTCAGAGTGAAGACTCCAGTCCCATCTGCTTCAAAAAGAAAAGGAAAAGAAGTCATTGGAGCCCCATCGAGGAAGAAGAAAATGACTCTCATCTTAGAGGATGAAGATGAAGAAGATGAAGATCCCACAATCGTTGCTTTAACGAGAACCAGACGTTCTGTGTCTCGATCAATAGAACTTCAACGAAACGAGAGAGAGGAAGAGGAGCAAGGAAAGATCGAGAAGAAGATCGGCGAGAGAGAGAAGGAGAAAGAAGGAGAAAAGGAGAGAGAATGAGAGAAAGAACACCCGCATCGACTGGAGACAAGGAAGATCAAGAACATGATCATCACTCTTCCCCTTGTGATGTCCTAGAGACAGGGGGAATTGGCGAGCAAGAAAGGTCTTCACCACATGCTGCCAATAGTGAAGATCCAAGATCATCTCCAGCGGACTTAAGAAGTTCGGGTTTCTAAATTGCACGAAGAAGGACAAGATACGTCGACCCCAAATTTGCAAGATTACACAGAAGCACCAACGTCTGCATTCACTCCATCCGAAAAAGCTGATGCAAGTACACAGACGGATAGCTTAGCAGATTTTCGTCGTATTATTGATATACTCATGGAAATGCGAGGACAGATATATGCTCTAGACTGTGAGATTCAATCTATCAAGAATGCTGGCAAAGCGTCTTCGGTTACCCCCGGAGGACGAATGAAAGACCTTGCTCTACAACTTCAAGCCAATGCAAAAGGAGAGGAGGTAGCTAATCTAAGGGAAGACTTGAAGAGGTTAGAAGGCTTGGTTCGAGTCTATGGGAGATTTCCAAATCGTTCGCATTCCCAAGCCGGACTCGATCCCTTTCTCACTTTTTCATGATGACAAAAAGGGGGAGAATCAATTTGAACAATCAACTTCATCAACTTTCATCATTCTATCTTTTAGTTTTTGAATTTGTGGCTATATTTTTTTGAGTTTGACTTGAGTACTCTTGACTGTGGATTTAAATGCTTGACTGGTTGGTGTTGTTTTATGGTATTACTCATGAAAGACTAACCAATTTGCTGTGGATGCAGAATGTGGTTGTTTTATTAATCTTTATGAGTTAGCCATATTGCTTGAGAAATGTTTTTGCAGGTCAAAGTTGTTCAAATCTACAAGGAAGTTTTGTCACCATCAAAAAGGGGAGATTGTTGGAGAAATCTTTCCGAGTCTTTTGAAGCGACAAAACGTTTCTATCGATCTAAAGTCCTGGATATTCGGAGACCGAAGATTAAAGTCTCAAGACTTTATTATTTCAAGACTCAAGACTCAAGACTCAAGATTATTCTCACTTATTCCTCACGATCTTTCTAATCCAGTAGTAAAGGAAATCCAGAGCCGAAGCTTATGGTTGAGGATTCGATCCTATCCTCTGGAAAAGATCCATTGGTTGGATAAACATCTCAAATTCTTTGTTTGGTCTTATCTAGATCGATTGAAGATCCGATGGTTGTCGAAGTATTCTTGGAATGTTCTATTCTTGGAAACCAAGATCTTGATTGTATGGGCGAACAGGATTGATGGGCTATCGCCATGTTCCTTAAATAGCTCGAATGATCTTCGTGATTGATTCCGTCCAACGGGAAGATTGGAGGAATTCCTTTGGTAAGTGCCAACGGCTATGATGGCATAAAGGAGTATAAAAGGAAGACATTCAAGTTTTTTTTAAAAGAGTGTGATCGATAGAAAAATTCCAGAGTCTGAAGATCCTTGATTATTAGTCGATACTATTTGAGCAAAATTGTATACACATAGAGTGTTCATTTCTAGTGACACCTTGAGAGTGTGGAAGATCGTCTACACCAAGAAGTCAAGGAATATCATCACTGTAACATCTCTTTGTTCATAGTGGAATCCAGCCAATTGGTCATCGGTGCGAAAGAGTGGACGTAGGCTTGAAACAAGCCGAACCACTATAAACCGCGTGTCTAATTCTCTCTTTCTCTTACTCGCCTTACGATTGTTTTTTAATTGCTGCAAATTGTTTATCTATCTAAGTAGTGTGTAATTATCAAAAGAAAAATCTTTTATACCTATTCACCCCCCCTCTAGGTAATCGTACTAGCTATATCAGCAAGCTCATCTCTAACCCCCTCAAACTATCTAATCTGCTATTTCCATGAGAAACCCCTCGCTGGCATTTCTTCAAACAACTCGCAAGCAAACCGAAAGAACTACACGAGTTCCAATCTCAATACCTCCGAAACACCAAAAACCAGAGCCAATCTCAGCGGATAACCCAAACTACGACGCGAACTGCGCTTACCCAAGTGATTCAAGAGCCTACCAGTTCACCCATCAACCAATCGAAACACCCGAAAAAGCTAAACCAAGAAAGACCACGGAACGTGCTACGGATCAGCAAAGATCCCGAGCAAGAAGACCGCGGAATCAAGAACCCATTTGCGAATGCGAACGTATCTCACCGAAAGGAGACGAGCGGTGGCAACAGAGGACCGAGAGAGGCAGCAGCTCCAGCTCCGGTCCTTCACTGACGAGATCAGATCGAGAGGAACACTAGAATGCGAGGAGCAAGAAGAGGGCGGCGGCAGAATCAACAAGACGGCATAGTCGTCGACAGCAGCGGCGCTAATGAATGGAGAAGTGAAGAGTGTTTGGATTTGGGACGTGAGAGTCTTGTTTTGTTTGTGTTCGGGGCAAATAAATGTTTTGACCCTAACCCGACCCAAAACATGTTTGTTTTCTTGTTTTTTTTTTTTTTGGTAAAAATGTTTGTTTTCTTGTTTCATAATAATTACCCGAACAATTTTAAGACTCGAAATATGTACTCAACTTATTATGTGTTTGAGTCGGGTTGGGTCAGGTTGGGTTTTTAGACATTCCTAGAATGCGTTTGGTAACGATTCTGTTCCAGGGAACAGATTTTGACTAAAAATGATAATTTTTTATTCTGTTTCCGGAAACAATTTCTAAGTATTTTAAGCCGTTTGGTAACTATCCAAAATTTCTGATTCTGGAATAGAATTGCGTTTAGTATCATGCTCATTGATTTTGTTCCAAATTCAATTTATTTTAATTTTTAAATAATTTTTTCTTTTTCTTTTTTTCCTTTCTCTCTCATGTTCTTCTTCTTCTTATGGCCGATTGCCAATTCGGCGACTGACCAGACGCGGTCGCCAGCCCTCGGCGAGGCCGACCCTTGTCGGCTGAGCCTCGCTGGCAGTTGGGCAGGGTTGAGGCTCAGCCTTGCCAGATTTAGTGAGGTTGAGCCTCGCCAGTGGTTATGTTGGCCTCGCCGGTGGTTAGGGCCGGCCTCGCTGGGGTTGGGTGAGGCTCGCCTGGCCACCGGCGGGGCTGGGTGAACCTCGTCGGGGCTGGGCGAGGCCCGCTTGGCTACCGGCGAGGCTCGCCCGGCCTTGCCGAGTCCGGGTGAGGCCGACCTAGCCACCGACGAAGCTGGGCGAGCCTTGCCGGGGCTAGGCGAGGCTCGCCTGGCCACTGGCGAGGCTCGGCCTCGCTAGTTGTGAGGCTTGTCTAGCCTTAGCGAGGCTCGCCCAACCTCGCCAGATCTAGTGAGGTCGAGCCTCGCCGGTGGCCAGGCGGGCCTCGTCGGGGCTAGGCGAGGTCTGCCTGGCCATCGATGGGGTTAGGCGAGCCTCGCCGGTGGCTAGGCGGGCCTCCTGGGGATGGGCGAGGCCTGTCTAACCATCGGTGGGGTTAGGTGAGCCTCGCCTAGCCCTCCCGGCGAGCTCGCAGTGGCCGGGCGGGCCTCGCGAGCTCGCCGGTGGCTAGGCTAGGCTTGCCTCCAGCGAGCTCATCGGACTAGTTGCCAGCGAGCGACGGTGACGGTGGCAAGCGGCGATGACTGTGGCGAGCAGCGGTGGACGGCGGTGGACAGCAATCGCGGGATAGCGGTCGATGAAGAAGAAGAAAAGAGAAGAAGAAGAGAAAATGGAAAAAGAAGAATTGGTTTTGATTCTTAAATTTGTTTCCAGAACAAGAATCAACTTTTTTATTTTATTTTATTATTCTTGATTCTGTTCTAAATTCACTTTCGAGAACAAAAAAATAGAAATTTGTTCTTGAGAACAAAAATTTTACCAAATGCAATTCTATTCCTAAATTGATTTCGGGAACAAAAAATCAGAATCAGGCATTATTTGAATGGTTACCAAACAGTACCCTAATATAAGCCATCTTTCACGGGAGCTTTGCTAGCATTGCTGCTTATAATCAATGATAGTTACTCAAGGCTCAGGCTCGTGTGCTAACACTACTCACAAGCAGATTACATATACTAAGCCATTTTGACAATTCAATTCTAAAACATGAGGAGAAACAGTGGCGACATCATAGAAGTTTGTCCCTCCTCATTCCAATTGCCCTATTCATAGATTTGCTAGAATGTCATTGTTCCTTCAATTCAGGTTGAATAACTAAGGTTTTGATGGTATTTCCACTACTCATTCGCTTATCTTATTAAATTGACTACTTAATACACATTTTACAGGTCAGTTCCCTTGTTGGACATTGAGATTTTTAAATGTGGAACGGAACTTTCTGTTATCTTCAATAGAATAACAGGAGAGCGAGAAAAAGATTGAATCAAACACCTGTGCTGGTCTATCGTGATGCTTCTTCAGCCACGAACCACTCATTAACACGTGTTTGGGCTAGTAATACTTGTAGAAGGATGTTGAGACTTATTGACCCTCACAAATTCACAATTGTCAGGAATTGATGGAGAGAGGTAAAATCCGGCGAACTTGCTTATCCCAATCAATTTTGCAGGTAATAACAATCAGTACTACAGTCTGAATAAAAGTTCCGAACAACATTCTAATCCACACGCCCTACAAGATAGATGATCAAGTGTTATGAATTTCAATTTTACAAGGTAGGTCAAGAACTTCAGCCCATTTTGACATGTCTCACTCATTGACATGCAAATTCGCCAATGCAGACGGTCTTAGAAAAGATACTGTGAAAGCTAGTATGAGCACCTAGAGGGGGGTGAATAGGTGTAAAAATAATTTCTCGAATAAGTGTGCAGCACTAATCAACAATAGATTATGAAAAGGAAATTTGCTTCTTGTAAACAAAATGGATTATGATCAAAGTAAAAGAGTGTAGAAAAGAGAATATGAATACGTAGATTATAGTGGTTCGGTTTAATCTAAGCCTACGTCCACTTTTTCACATTGACAGCCCACCGGCTGGATTCCACTATGAACAAAAGAGTTATTAAAGAAAAATTCTTCCTTGATTCCACAGTGTAGAGACTTTGCTACACTTCCTCAAGGTCTCTCAAAGATATAAACTCTCTTTTGCGTACAAGATTTCGCTTAATAGTTTAATTGACAAAGAACAAGGAGTTTCAGACTTTAGAATTCTTCTATTGTGCATGCATTTCTAACAACTGGAACGTCTTCCTTATATACTCCTTTATGCCATCACACCTGTTGGCACTTACCAAAGGAATTCTTCCAATCACCTGTTGGATAGAATCAATTAGGAAGATTTTCGAGCTATTTAAAGAACATGACCATAACCCATCAATCCTGCTCGCCCATACAATTAGGATTTAGGTTTTCATAAGTAGAACTTTCCAAGTATATTTCGCCAATAAACGGATCAAAAATCCCTGAATATTTGAATAATGGATTCCGACATGCTATATCCAGCCAAGAGATCTTCTTCAGTCGACAAAATCAAATCCTTAACGAAATACTTCGTTTCGGATAAGCCTTCTTTGACGTCTTTAGAAGCTATCAATGAGGATAGACTTTGAGTCTTGAGTCTGGCAGTCCGGAGGTCTTCAGACTTTGATAGTAGAGTCTACAAGTCTTCAAACTAGACTGATGGAAACGTTTTGTCAACTTCAAAACACTCAAGGAAGTTTTCTCCAACAATCTCCCCATTTTTTATGGTAACAAAACTTTCCTGCAGATTTGGATAACTTTGACCTGCAAAACATTACTCAAGCAAACAAGGATATCTTACGAAAGATAAATGGCTTAATAAAGATATCATTAGAATCTACATCCACAGAAAATATGTTAGTTCTGTAAATGAGCAATGCCATGAGATATCAATAGTGCTTAAGATAAACAAACGTTCAATCAGTCAAATCCAAATCCAGTCCAAATCCAAACAACCAAACACAAAAGTCAAGTCAATCAAACATAATCGACATAAAAGTTCAAAAAAGTGAGTTCAATTTTTAAAATCAAATCCGCACCACATCTCTCCCCCTTTTTGTCATCATTAAAAAGGTAGAGATGAAAAGAGAATGGCTTTAAGATTGCTTGGGAACACAAACAAGCTGGAAATCTTCCATTGACTGGACAATCCCTTCCAATTTCTTCAAATCCTCCTTCAGTTGTGCCACATCTTCATCCTTAGCATTTGCTTGAACTTGAATAGCAAGGACATTGATTTGCTCATGCAAAGAAACTAAAGAGGTTTGACCTGCATTTTGCAAGTTTTGTACTTCGCATCCCAGAGCATAAATCTGGCCTCACATTTCCAAAAGTACATCAAGAATTCTGCGAAAGTCTGCCGAATTGTCTGTCTGAGTACTTGCCTCTGCACGATCAGATGGAGTATTAACAAATGATGGCATTCAGCATGATCACGTAGATTGGGCGATGAAACCTCATGTCCCTCCTCAGGAAATTGAGTGGCATAGATGTCCTCTGGATCTGCTGGAGTACGACTTACTCCTTCACTAGTGGCAGGGAATGAGGACGTTCCTCTTTTCTCAGGATCTCCTCTTGTTTCCATGCCTCCAGGTGGAGAAAAATGTTCCTCATGCTCTGCTTCTTCTTCTTCAATTCTTTCCTTCTCTGCTTCTTTCTCCAAATCTTCTCTCTCCAATCATCTGTTTTGTCTCATCCTTGTCTTTTTCCTATCTCTTCGTCGATTATGGAATAGAACGATTAAGTTCTTCAATGCCATCGCAGAAATGGTGACATCATCCTCATCCTCTTCATCCTCAATGATGAGTGCTCTTCTTTTCTTGGATGGAGCAACCATGGGCTCCTTCCCTTTTCGCTTTGCCACGGAAGAGACTGAATGAGTTTTGACAGGGGTTTTCTCCTTGAATTGTTCCAGAGCCTTGGTAAGTTCCTTCAAACGCATTTTTGAGACCATTCTCAGTCCCACCACCATTTGATTGCACGTTCGAACACAAAGAATCCAAGGAGGCTGAACGTTCAAATGTTTGAATAACTTGATTACAAGAGCTGGATAAGGAAGTTGACCCTTGTTCTTCACCACTGCCTTGTACATGTGGAACATAATAGTATGTGGAAGAGATAATTTTTTACAAGCATTGATGGCGTGCATCAACTTTGCTTCCGAGTTTGAAATGTCGGTCTTTGAGGTTGATTTTGGTCTAAGACAGTTAATCACTATCTTGTGAAGCAAAATGTTGGACGCATTCATTCTCAAATAGAAAATCTTTCCTTCCGTCCTTCTATCTTGAACAAGCTCCAACGTTGCACGAACAATAGACACACTGATAGGTTGATATCTCCATCTTTCAACCCCAATCACATCAACCAACGTATTCATGTCAACCATATAGTCCTAATCTCGAACACTAAAAGAGAATCTATTCGCATCCAAGAAACTGAGATTCGAATAGAAATAAGTAGCAAGTTCAGCATAAGCTTCTGTAGATTCAGAACAAAACTGTTCGAGTTGAAGAAGACTGAATTTTTCCCTCAGATTGACATTCACAGAGTCAAGAAAGTCAAAGTCCACATTTCTAGGGTTTATTACCCCACGCTTCAGCAATTTAAAGTACAGTTGCTTGTGTTCCTCCGATCAAAATAAATCCATCCTTTTGCTTCGGATTTTCGCTACAACACCCATCTAGGTTTAAACTGACTGTACAATTTATCATCATCGTTCCCATATGGTTGATTCAACCCTCAAACCCGTGGATCACTTGTGATATTCGCCAAAGCTTCCTCCGCCGACCCCGCAGGGGCAATTCCCAAACGTTCCATGGTGTGTAAGAAGAAAGTTTCATTTCTATACCCTTTGTCCTTAAGAAATTCATCAATGTAGTTCAACGGAGTACCACTCCTCTTCAAAGCACAGTATAGCTTATAGGTAAAAGAGGGCTTATGAGTATTTACGGGCTCTGCATCTTCGATGATTTCTTCCTCTTCTCGATGTGCGACATCCTGAGGTCTAGATGGAGGAGATTGACTCTGTTGAGAATGTTGTGGGCTCTGTTGCTGTCTATGAGATTCTTCTTTTTCAGTGAGATCAAAGTGCGTAGGCCCCTCACGCATTTGCTGTGGTCCCCTTTTCGCGATCCTTGAAGACTTCCTTTGAGATGACATTTTTCACAGTCTTTAAGAGATTCCAAGCTTGTTTCCCAAGAAAGATGAAAACTTTTTCGAGAATTAAACAAAAGAAGAAGACAGAAGTGGAAGATCGGTGTTCTCTTAGGGTTTTTGTGAGTAAAACGAAAAAGAACCGACAAAGATATAAAGGCGATCAAAGCGAGGCATACGAAACGTCGTAAAAAGGAAATATAAAAATACCTTAAAAAACAAATAACTCCTTTTAGATAACCGTCATTTCAAAATAACTTATTTTCCAAAAAGGTAGGTTTGCAATAATCACGAAAATTGGGAAATAACACTAATCAATTTCGGATGATTGTAACTTTTCAAGATTTGATCCGAGAAATAAATTTCTAAAATAGAAATAACTTACAGTCGTAGATCTTGATTGTTCGACACTGAGAGCCTTTAGACTTTCAATACTGAGTCTGAACTTCCTCAGACTTTAAGATATTGAGTTTGGAATGAATAACTTCAAATTGATTTTTCTCTAAAGGTTTTGTAAATATATCCGCCAGTTGATTCTTTAAATCAATGAACTGTATCGAAACTTCTCCATTTTGAACATGATCTCTAATGAAATGATGTCGAATCTCTATATGTTTTGCTCTTGAATGAAGAATCGGATTCTTGGTGAGATTAATTGTGCTGGTGTTGTCACATTTGATCTCAGTACATAAATCTTCAATTTCAAAGTCTCTCAGTTGTTGTTTTATCCACAGAATTTGTGAACAACAACTTTAAAGAGTTACATACTTTGTTTCTGCCGTAGAAAGAGCTACTGTACTTTGCTTCCTTAAAAATCAAGATATTGTCTAGCTTCTAAGTAGTTGACAGGTGCCCGAGGTGCTCTTTCTATCAACTTTGCAACTGGTTAGGTCTGTGTCTGAGTATCCAAGAAGAGTGAAGTCTTATTCTTTAGGATACTAGAGACCTAAGTTTGAAGTTGAGGTAATGTATTTGATAATACGCTTCGCAACACTTGAATGAGATTCTTTAGGATCTGATTGAAATCTGGCACAAATACAAACACTAAACAAAATGTCAGGTCTAGAAACAGTTAGATAAAGAAGTGAACCAATGATACTCCTGTATAACTTATGGTCTACTTTCTTTCCTTCTTCATCTTTGTCCAGCTTCAAGGAACTTGACATTGGTATGTCAGTCTTTTTGCAATTTTCTAGTCCAAACTTTTTGACAAGTTCTTTAGCATATTTTTCTTGATGAATAAGGATTCCTTCCTTCAGTTGTTTCACTTGAAGCCCGAGAAAGAAGGTTAGCTCACTTACCATGCTTATTTCAAACTCATCCTGCATAGACTTAGAAAATTTCTTGCACAGATTTTCATTAGGAGATCCAAAAATAATATCATCAACATAAATTTGAATAAGTAGAAAACTTTTGCTTTCTCTTTTGATAAACAATGTAGTATCTACTTTATCTTTGATAAAACCATTTTGAATTAAAAATTTACTTAGTCTGTTGTACCAAGCTCGAGGTGCTTGCTTTAAACCATATAAAGCCTTTTTCAATTTGAATACAGAGTCTGATTTCCTTGGGTCTTCAAAACCGGGTGTTTGTTCCACGTAGACTTCCTCTTGGATAAATCCATTTAGGAAGGCACTTTTGACGTCCATTTGGAATAACCTGAAATTCTTATGACAAGCAAAAACAAATAATAATCTAATTGCTTCTAACCTTGCTACTGGTGCGTAAGTCTCATCATAGTCTATCCCTTCTTCTTGCGTATATCCCTTGGCCACGAGTCTTGTTTTGTTTCTTACGACCTTTCTTTTCTCGTTCATCTTGTTCCTAAAAACCCATTTAGCTCCAATAATGGTTTTACCTTTTGGTTTATGAGTCAATTCCCAGACATCATTGATGCTGAATTGCCTGAGTTCTTCTTGCATAGCTTCAATCCAAATTTCATCGCTTAAAGTTTCTTCTATGCTCTTGGGTTCTATTTCGAAATAAGAGCCACAAACTAGACTCTTCGCGCCTTTTGGATCTTGTGCGAATTCCTTCATTAATATCACAAATAATGAGATCTTTGGGATGACTGGACTTATGCTTCCAGTTGCTGGTTGATTTGACAGACTGTTGATCTTTTTTCTCATTTGAATCTTTGTTGATCATTTGTTGCTCGTCTTCTAAAGGTTGAACTGCTTCTGGAGATTTAGACTTTGTAGAGTCTGGAGCAGGTTCGGATTATTCACGATAAGTATGAATCGATTGATTTTGCATATAGTCTTGGAATTTGACATTCATTGATTCCTCCACAGATTGTGTTTTCTTGTTATAAACTCTATAAGCTTTGTTTGTGATAGAATATCCAAGGAAAATACCTTCATCTGATTTTTCCTCAAATTTACCAATTCGATTATTTGCATTTTTCAATATAAAACATTTATATCAAAACACATGAAAATATGAAACAATGGGCTTCTTTTCTTTGAATAACTTGTAAGGAGTTTTCTTCAGAATATGCCTTAGAAAGACTTTATTTATAATATAACATGCTGTAGAAACTGCTTCAGCCCAAAAACGTGAAGAGTTGTTACTTTCAATTAAAAGAGTTCTAGCCATTTCTTGAAGCGACCTATTCTTTCTTTCCACGACTCCATTTTGCTTTGGAGTATATGGAGAAGAGAACACATGCTGAAAACCAGATTCATCACAGAATTTTGTAAAGTCTTGATTTTTAAATTCACCTCCATGATTTGTCCGTATACTTGAAATGACATACCCTTTCTCATTTTGGACTTGTTTTTAGCAAACTTTGTAAAATAAAAAAATGTTTCAGACTTACTTGCCAAGAAATATATCCAAGTGAATCGTGAATAGTCATCCACAATCACTAATTAGTATTTCTTACCTCAAATGCTTTGATTTCTAGTTGGTCCAAAGAGATCCATATACAAGAGCTGCAGTACACGATTAGTAGAAACTTGATCTATTGGTTTGAATGAGTTTCTTACATGTTTTCCCAATACACATGGTGTGCATAGATCAGACTTTTGAAATGACAGATTAGGTAGTTCACGAACAAGCTTCTTTGCTGAAATTTTGGCTATTTGCTTCATGTTGATGTGCCAAAGTTTTCTATGTCATAAGTTTGCTTATTCTTGAATTGAGATTAGATATTGGGTTTCATCTGGTTTGACATAGGTAGATATTTTCATGTCTTCGACCCGTGAAAGACTGAGAGGAGTCTTTACTGGTTTCTGAACATAATCTTTTTGAAAAGTTGATTTTGAAACCGGTGTTGCACAGTTGACTGATACTTAGCAAATTGTAGTTGAGTCCTTTCACTAAGAAAACATTACTGATCGTGAAGCTTTCAATCTCTACAGTTCCATATCCCACAATTCTTTCTTTACTGTTTCCTCCAAAGGAAACATTTCCATCATTAACTTTAACAAGCTTTATGAAACAATTTGAATCTCCTGTCATATGTCTTAAGCATCCACTATCCAGGTACCATTTAATCTTTTTCTTGATAGTGACTTGCATTTAGAAAAGAGACTCAAGCTTTCTTTGATACCATATTTTCTTGGGTCCATTGGTGTTAGTGTAATATACGGTCTTTGCCCATACCTTCTTTACAGGTTTCCAAACCATAGGACATTCTTTCTTAAAATGGTCTGAGCTATTGCACTTAGAACAATTAAGAGCACTGCGACCTACTAGTTTTACAAAAACTTTTTGGAAATGATTTTTGTAAGCATCTCTTGTAGGTCTTTGTTTAATTCTTTCCTTTACTTTTGGAAAATCAATTAGAGGAATGGTTTCAGCAATCATTCCTAAACCTGATTTGTTGAAGTAAGGTCTTTGTACTGAAAGAATTTTTTCAAGTTTCTCAGATCTTATAGAAAATCTTTTAGAAATATTTGAGATGTCATTTTTCAAGAATGCATTTTCTTTTGAAAGATTGTCTGCATTTTCTTTCAAAGTAGTAACACTTTTGTCTAGACTTTTGACCTTTTCTTTCTAAACATTCTCCTATTGCTTTAGTGCAGAATTTTCTTTTTTGAGTTCGGAAATCATTTTGAGAGAAGTTTTGAGACTAAGACACAATTCATCAATGTATCTAGAGACTCTAGAAGGAATATTCAAATTACTTACCTCAAATTCACTGTCTGAATCTAAGTATGTCTCAAAGTTTGAATATGAGTCTGAGTGTGCCATAAGACAAATATTGGTACAATCATCATCACTTTCTTCACATTCTATATTACTCCAAGTTTCTGCTTTGAGCGCCTTTCGATATTTCTTAGCTTTTCCTTTCTTTTTCCTCATAAGGGGACAGTTGGGTCTGATGTGTCCATTTTTCTTACATTCAAAACAGGTTATATCTCTATTGGATTCATCATCCTCAACAAACTTAGTCTATTGCTTTTGAAAACTTTGTTTCTTTGGATTGAATCTTCTCCCCTTTCTGTTTAGCTTTCTGAATCTTCTTATCATGAGAGCAAGCTTTTCATCATCCATATCGTCTTCAAAATCTGTGACATCAGAATCTTTATTAGATTTTAATGCAATTGATTTCTTACCTTTAGGATCTTCATCTTCATTGATTCACTCCAGTTCATAAGACTGAAGAGTCCCAACTAATTCATCGATAGAAAGTGGCATAATTCTTTGTGTCTCCCTTATTGAAGTCTTTATGTGATTCCAATCCTTGGAGAGTCCACGCAATAGCTTGTTTACTTTCATGGGATCAGAAATTGGTTGACCTTGATTTTCAAGACCATTCACGATTTCTGTAAAACGACTAAACATGTCAGTAATAGATTCTTCTGATTTCATTTTGAATGCTTCGTATTGACCGAGTAGAATGTTGATTCTGGTTTCTTTCACTCGATCAGTTCCTTCATAGGTGATGTGTAATCTATCCCAGACTTTTTTAGTTGTAACACAAGAAGATATTCTCTTATATTTAGTAGGTGATAATGCATAATATAAAGAATAAATTGCTTTTGCATCAAGAGCTTGTCTCTTGGTTATCTCTTCTTGAGTCATTTCGCTAGACTCAACGGCTTCTTTTCCTCTCTCTGAGACAGATGCAGCTTTAGGAATGATTCCCTTTGTTTACCACATCCCATTCCAAAGGATCATTTGATCTTAGAAATGCATTCATCTTGTTTTTCCATATGTTGTATTTCTTTCCATCAAAATAAGGCGGTCTGGTATTGCTTTGCCCTTCAACTAGTTCTGGAGTCAACATACTAGTTATGGATCTTTAACTCTGAAGTAAAACACTTCAACTTAAGTGAGTACACAGGCTCTGATACCAATTGTGAAAGCTAGTATGAACACCTATAGGGGGTGAATAGGTGTAAAAACAATTTCTCAAGATAAGTGTGCAACATTAATCAACAATATATTATGAAAAGGAAATTTGCTTCTTGTAAACAAAACAAGTTATGATCAAAGTAAAAGAGCGTAGAGAAGAGAATATGAACACATAGATTATAGTGGTTCAGCTTAATCCAAGCCTACGTCCACTCTTCCGCATTGACAGCCCACCGGCTGGATTCCACTATGAACAAAAGAGTTATTAAAGAAAAGTTCTTCCTTGATTCCACAGTGTAGAGACTCTGCTACACTTCCTCAAGGTCTCTCAAAGATATAAACTCTCTTTTGCGTACAAGATTTCGTTCAACAGTTTAATTGACAAAGAACAAGGAGCTTCAGACTTTAGAATTCTTCTTTCGTGCACGCACTTGAACAACTGGAACCTCTTCCTTATATACTCCTTTATGCCATCACACCCATTGGCACTTACCAAAAGAATTCTTCCAATCTACCCGTTGGACAGAATCAATTAGGAAGATCTTCGAGTTATTTAAGGAACATGACGATAGCCCATCAATCCTGCTCGCCCATACAATCAAGATCTAGGTTTCCATAAGTAGAACCTTCAAAGTATATTTTGCCAATCAACAGATCCAAAATCCCTGAATCTATCTTAATTTGAATAATGGATTCCGACATGCTATATACAGCCAAGAGATCTTCTTCAATCGACAAAATCAAATCCTTAACGAAATACTTCGTTTCAGATAAGCCTTCTTTGACGTCCTTAGAAGCTGTCAATGAGGATAGACTTTGAGTCTTGAGTTTGACATTCCGGAGGTTTTCAGACTTTGATAGTAGAGTTTGCAAGTCTTCAGACTAGATTGATGGAAACGTTTTGTCAACTTCAAAACACTGAATGAAGTTTTCTCCAACAGATACTAGCAGCTCACTTTCACTTGCATATTTAGAAAATAGGCAAGCGCCACTCCCAAGGGAATCCCCACTAGATAATAGCTGATGATGTTGACATAGGCTACAATGCTTTGCCAACCAGCTCCAACGGTGACTCTTGATAAACATATGTTGAGACTATTGTTCAATCACAATCGGCTACTAATGATTTGATATTAATCCATCGTATGTTGCTCATGTAATACAATGGATCACCATATTTCTCAAAATACAGGACCTCAGTGAATCCCACAAAAGAAAAATATGATCGCCATCTGAATCTTATGTATTGATCGATCAGGTTTATGTCCACTCATGTCAGTGATAAATGAAAGCCATGAATAACTTCTTTGAGGAATATTGTACTTTTATTCATTTGATCAGGAGGGAATAGTGGAGAAGAAGAACCAGAAAGCACCAGTTGGATGCTATTCAAAAGTATGGAAATAGCTAGAAGAGGAAATAAATCAGTCACAGCATCGGCGACCTCATTGCTCTCAGTGAAAATATAAGCTAGACGCCCCCGTGAAGAAGAGGAAGAACACAAAGAGAACAAATCCAATGGCGAAGGATGTGAGCACTATGATCATGATTGAGAACTTTGTTGATTTTGCGCTCCCTCTTCCAAGTTCATTAGATACTCGAACACTGAAAATAAGTAGAAAATTCAAAATTGATGGGAAAGTGCAAGTCCAGAGGAGGAATTTAAAGTCGATAGGTGTCATGACTCATTTAATCATACCTTGCTGCAACCAAGAAACTGAAAGAGATCATCATTTCCCAACCACTAACATTGAGGCTGTAAGTAATGAAATTATGCTTTCATTTTAGTGAACAGGCCATTGATAGGATTTCTTTATAACTCAAGGCATTTCCCTAACACTGAAGAGCAGAAAGAGTGGAAGTGCATCAAAGTTACTAGATGGCGAGTGCATTAAGGGAAACCTCTACATTTTCCATGTTGCCTGTTAGAAGAACCTATGAAAGCTAGTATGAGCACCTAGAGGGGGGTTGAATAGGTGTAAAAATAAATTTTCGAAAGTAAAGTGTGCAACTTTAATCAGCAATACATTATGAAAAGAAAATTAGACTCTTGTAAACAAATCAAGTTATGATCAAAGTAAAAGAGCGTAGGGAAGAGAATATGAACACAGAGTTTATAGTGGTTCGGCTTAATCCAAGCTTATGTCCACTCTTCCGCATTGACAGCCTACCGGCTGGATTTCACTATGAACAAAAGAGTTGTTACAGTAAAGCTCTTCTTTGATTTCACAGTGTAGAGACTCTACTACACTTCCTTAAGGTCTCTCAAATATATAAACTCTCTTTTGTGTACAAGATTTCGCTCAACAATTTAATTGGTTAAGAACAAGAAGCTTCAGACTTTGGAATTTTTCTATCGCGCACACACTCAAAACTACTGGAATGTCTTCCTTATATACTCCTTTATGCCATCACACCCGTTGGCACTTACCAAAGGAATTCTTCCAATCTACCCGTTGGACATAATCAATTAAGAAGATCTTTGAGCTATTTAAGGAACATGACGATAGCCCATCAATCCTGCTTGCCCATATAATCAGGATCTAGGTTTCCATAAGTAGAACCTTCCAAGTATACTTCACCAATTAATGGATCCAAAATCCCTGAATCAATCTTGATTGAATAATAGACTCCGACATGCTACATCCAGTCAAGAGATTTTCTTTAGACGACAAAATCAAATCCTTAACGAAATACTTCATTTCAGATAAGTTTTCTTCAACAGTCTAGAAACTGTCAATGAGGATATACTTTGAGTCTTGAGTTTGGAAGTCCGGAGGTCTTTAGACTTTGATGGAAGAGTCTACAAGTCTTCAGACTAGACTGATGGAAACTTTTTGTCAACTTCAAAACACTCAAGGAAGTTTTCTCCAACAGAACCAAAACAGTGTTGTACCACAACTTGAAACTGACAATTAGCAAAGGATAGGAGTTTAGTGAATATCTTGTATGTAAAGGAAAGGACGTGCTGCTATCCACTTTTGATGCGAGATTGTTAGTTATTGCTAGTATTCAGAGTTCGCCATTTATTTGACAACAAAAGATGATCGACTTCTAAATCACACAATAGAGCATGCAGATACCAAATGACTCCACCAACTAAACTAATGTTGATTCACATAGAAGTTCAGCAATTAGTCTGATTTCAAGAATGAAATCTCATGTCCCAGTGATGAAATGCTGCCCTACCATAGCATGGTGCCGGATGATAGTGAGAGCTTGATCACTGGCCATAGGTCCTTAAATGCCAAACTCGATAGACCCTTCCCTGTATCTCAGCAACCTCCACACATCACGAACGTGACTTGTCCTATATTAGGAATCTGATATGCCAAAATGGTGGAAGCCATAGCACCCAGAATTCCAAACTTGTATTTCACAATCAATAGCCACGAGAGGCACAGATGAACCACCACTGATAATGCCGATGTGTATGCAATGATCATGTTCTTACTCTGCACTTGGAGAAACATTTGGCAGGTGAATGATATGACGAATGCAAAGAGGATCGGGATCAACCCAAGTGAAACTTCTCCTGCGACCTCCACAATTTTATCGGCCTGGCCTAGGGCCCTTAAAAGTGGCGCAGTGAAGATGAACAAAGGAACTAGGAAGATGGAGCAGATTGTTAGGACAGTCCATGATCTCTGAAGGTACACTCCAAGCATGTGGTATTGTTTTGCGCGGTAGGCCTGGCCACATAGGGTCTCTAAAGCACTTGCCATGCCGAGCTGCAAGTTCCATTAAACAGAAGCACGTTTTAAATAATTCCAACACAAATTTCTGAACAACATCACGAGTTACACGAACAAAAGGCTCCGCTAACAAGTGATAAAAAGCTATGCATGGAGATGTTTTTAGTAAATTCACTCAAAGTCTTGTTGGTCATCATGCTCTTATTTGACAATAGCATAGTATTGTTTCATTCAAAGCCACAACCACAATTCAAATGGCCTAGGGTCAATGCCAAACTCATTTTTCTTTTTGCTCTTTCGATTACTGTATACCTCGTTTACATTACAATTTCACTGGCTCCAACATATTCAGAAAGTTGATCGAAAGCTGACTAGCTGCTTCCATGAGAAGCTGGTACCGGTGTAGTGCTTTGCAGCAGCTATTTCATGTCTTTGAGCATTATTACTTCAGGGACACGACTACTTCCATAAAAATGTTATCATTTATCATTCAGTGTTGGGCTCAATGGCACCACATGCTTGAGAAGCATCTGTAAACAATAGGCACATACAAAGATGTAATGTTTTGCAAATTAGAAATGTTGATGTAAGATGAGCAGCAGCAAGATACCATACCACATGATTAAATGATATGAAAAATTCCACAACTTAAGTCATGGAAAACACGCTGAAACATACCAAGATGCCATTTGCGAATCTCAGGAGGACAGTGAAGACAAGAGAATAGGCAGCCAGCTCAGTGGACCCAACGTGGCCGATAAATGCTTGGCTGATGACATAAATCCGAAAGGTGGAGAATCTAGTGAATATTACAGGCGCCGCAACAATCCATATCTTCTTTTTCTCACACCATATCCTGTCCTTCAATGGCTCATCATCACCACCATCACCAACTTCCACTGTTGCCGATTTTTTCAGTAGCTTCTGGGTGGCCTCTCCCCCCAATGCCATGGCTAGTAATTAGATCTATGTTCAGTTATAGGACCAAGACAACGTTGCCTATTCCAATAAGCTGTAAACCAGGAACGCAGTTTGAATCAAAGCAGTGAGGGAGTGTATTTCCCAGTGAAAGAGTTGCTTCAGGTGTAGACATGCCAAGAATTATGGCTTGTGATGATGAGAACTCGCAGAACTCGCAGTAAATCAGTTGATAGTGAGCTTGTGCTTATGTCAAATGTCACAGTAACCAGACTCTCGTAGCTTGGTTCAGCAAAAAATTAAAAAGAACCTCTGAGCTTGGACAAATTGTACGAACTTATAAAGGAGTAACAGCTAGGGGTGAGCATGGTCCGGGTTGGTTCGGGCCACCCCCTAACCCTAGGACCAACCCGTATAGTGTCGGTCCTCAATTTTTAGGACCGAGGACCAACCCTATTGAGCCTGGGACCAAGGATCGGACCGACCCAATGGGTTCGGTTCGATTCCAAGGTCAACCCAAGACCGATCGATAATTTTTTTTCGTTTTATTTTTTATACTTCCTAAAAAAGCAAAACTACAAATTTAAATTACACATCCATCGACAATGTGGCATTGTGCAACTAAATTATAAATACCAATACATATTTAACAAATTTAAAATGACACAATAATAGAAATTCCGTACCTGCTAATCGCTCATCAAGATATGGAACAAGATGGAAAGTTCTTGTAATCACCTATATTTAATATTCATAATATTATATACAAAAGCGTTTTCTTGCATTTGATTATATAGAGTCCACTCAACCAAAAAATGAGCTTCGCACCACTTGACTAGCATTTGATCATGTAGAATCCACTCAACCAAAAAATGAGCTTCACACTACTTGACTAGCAAATTACTGTAGCAATTGTAGTACTACTCTACTCTTCAAAAACTTATACCATTTGACACAAATTGAAAAGCAAAGTACAGCTGAAATTCATTAGTAAAATACAATTAAACCATAAAAAGTTTAAAATACTTAATATAAACTATGAATATATAACTTCACATCTTGTTACTTGAACTTCTAAACACCTGAAAACAAAACAAACGACACATAATTAATATTCAACAAAAGTTTTAAATTGAAATTACTATTAGTGCTATTGATAGAACATCTCAATATAATATAATATAACAAACATTTTACTTATGTTTGAATATATAAAAGAATTATAAATAATATAATATAATATAATATATTATACATGGTTGGTTCAGGATTGGATCAACCAAAAACTCTTAGGATTGAGAATTAACTCGCACAGTGTTGGTCTTGAAATTTCAGGATCAAGGACCAACCCAGTCCCCTTGGGAACCGGACTAAGACCGGCAGGGTTGAGTCGGTCCAGGGTCGGTCCAGGGTCGACCCTAGACCGCTGCTCACCCCTAGTAAAAGCACCCAAAACTCAAATGTAGATACACCAACATTCAAGAGTCACAAGCCTTAAGTTTGTGGAGTGCAGATCTAAAATGGCATGAATAAGACAACCTGTGCTAGTATAGAGGCAATCATGCCCAGCTCAATATATCAACAAATCATCACCGAAATTTGGTATGGTGAAACGTATGGTTGATGGCCTTCCTTCTTTTGTTCAGTTACTCTAGAACCGCATAAATTTCAATATCTGCAAGCAATGTTCGTGTTGAGATGTGCACAAGCACTAGAAATTTATCAATGCATTGTGGCATGACATTTTTAATGGTGAAGATGAAGCGAATTTAATGCTAGTGATGGACATGAGGACAAGCAAAGGTGTTTTGCTCGAATCTAAAGCGAAGTTTTTCTAACAATTATACTCAGATTTGACTCACTGAAAAGCCAGATTCCACCGAAAGTGGCAGAGGGAGAGTTGTACTATATTCTTTGTTGGCATGTTTATGCATGTAATGGCCAAAAGAAATAAGAAATTTTGGCTCACCCCACGACAACAATCATGCCTGTTTCCACTTTACTTCCCATACATGAATTCTGAAACACAAACTTGCTTGATGATTCGTTCGTTGAAAAAACTCTCTTGTCCTCTCTGGTCGAATGGGTGAGTTTTGCGTCGAGAACGACAAAAAACGTCATGATGGAAGAAATCGTCCGTAGTTGTGAATTGATTTAAGAATAGGTTAACGTCCTTTTATATGTAAATTATACTGTCACTTCCAAGCTTCCATATTTGAATATCGATACACGTTATACGATGTTACATATGCCAACTGAGAATGTGGATTTTCTTTTGGTCCAAGAGCTGTTGAAAGAGAAGTTTAAAAATTAAAGGGAGAAAATGCTGTCGGGAAAAAGGCATCGTATCCTATGAGAGCTCAGTTGTGGTTTAGACAAAACTCACTAGCATTAAAGAAATCATCTGTGTTTGACGTCATTTCAAACAGGTCAAGCTTTGCATCTTGTTAAAAATTAGAGAAATAAAATCCTTTTATTTATTTTATGAGTTAATATCATGCAAAATTCTAAAAGCAACATACCTTAATAAATTTATCATTCGTTAATTTCTATTAAATTCTACTATCAAATTGCTGAGCTGGATGACATATGACAGTTCATGAACATATCATTTTGTGGTTTTACTCTTCGTTTATCACATATGTACTATTTTATGATTATTTGTGATATTAATCAAATTTAACGGATTAATAAAGAGTAAATTTATCATAAATATACAGTTTAAAGTTTTTGATGGTGAGAAAATTAGTTTGGAATAAGTTAATTATAGGTGTATTATTTTGAGATTTTTCGTGATAAAAAAATTAATTTGAGGTTTTTCATGGTATTAATTTTATCTTATAAGCAATCCGACGATTTTTGCCACACAAAAAAGGTGGTAGGGAAAATGGCCAGGCCTTTTTTTCTTTGTTGGCGAGGGGGGGGGGGGGTGGTTTGACTATAGGCCCACTCCGCCCCAACACCTCCCTCATTTCATTCATCGAACCCTGCACAACCTGTTGAACCGTGTGGATACGCAAAGACCATAAGTAATATCAAAGCTTTATACATATCTGAAATACTTACTTCATTAGTAATATCAAAACAAATACAAATAATCCAATCCATCAATCAATCTCATTGTTTCATATATCAATTGTCTATTCCATTAATTCATCTTATCAAATTACACATCAATGGTTCATTCTACTGATTAATATATTGCTCAATATTAAACCACAGTTATGATACTATGCAAAGACAATTAAGATTCCCGTCTTGGCAATTATGATATTATTGTCAATTGGTTGCTTGGCCCAGAATAATATCCTAAAACGGTATGGTTCATAGTCCTAAAACTACTTTGCAAGCAGATTACATTTATTGAGCAATTAACATTTCCTAAATTCAATTTGAAAAAAGGAGGAGAAACGGTGTCCAAAATCATGGAAGTACGTCTTTTCTCATTTCAATTGCCCATTTAATAGATTTCTAAGACTGTCATCGTTGCTTTAATTTAGCTTGAATGAGTCACGTTTTGACAGCATTTCCACTGATCTGAAGTTCCTCTTTTGAAAGTACCCGCAAGCTTACCTTATCAAATCGACAGTTTGATACCAGGACATCATATGATTATTAAGGCGCTTAAACTGTGATCAATTAAAGGTCAGTTCCGTTGCTGGGAATTGGAGATATTCAGATGCGACGCAGGATTCTTCGTTATCTCCACAAGAATAAGAGGAGATTGAATCATACACCAGTTCTGCCCTTGCGTGATCCTTCTTCAGCCACGAGCCACTTGTTAACGCGTGTTCGAGCTAGTAATACCTGCAGAAGGACATCGAGACTTATTGACCCCCACAATCATCAGGAATTGACGGAGAATAGTAAAATCCAGTGCACCTGCTTGTCCCAATCAGTTCTGTAGGTAATAACGATCAGTACTACAGTCTGAATGAAAGTTCCGAACAGCATTCCAACCCACACGCCCTACAAGACAGATGATCGAGTGTTAGGAATTTCAATTTTGCAGGCGCAGATCAAGCGCTTCAGCCCATTTTGACATGTTTCGCTCATTGACATGCAAAATTCGTCTCCGCAGACCATGTTAGAAAGGAAATTAGTAGCTCACCTTTACTTGCATACTTAGAAAATAGGCAAGCGCGACTCCCACCGGAATCCCAACTAGGTAATAGCTCAAGATGTTGACATAGGCTACTGTGCTCTGCCAACCAGCTCCAACGGCGACTCCTGATAAATAAATGCGAAGAGTAATGTTCGATCACAATGGATCGCCATATTTCTCAAATTGTATGGGATCTCACTGAATCCCATGAAAGATAAATATGAATCCCATGAAAATTATATGTATTGATCTATTAAGTTTATGTCTTCTCACAGTCAGTGATAATCGAAAACCATCAAGAACCTCTCTAAGGAACATTGCACTTTTATTCATCTGATCAGGAGGTGAAGGCTTTTATTGGTATTGGGCTTAAGGCCCTGTCCGCCCAAGCTGGGCCCATAGAGCCCGGCCCACGGGAATAGGGCCCGTGGAAAGAAGGGGGTATAAAAGGAGAGAGAGAGAGAAAAACTTACCGTTCTGATTAAAAGAAAAAGACGTAAGTTTATTCTCTCAACGCTCTCCCTCTCTTACGTTGTTCTCCAAAGGAAAACAAAGTGAAGCGCCAAGGTCAATTTGCTTCACCGCATCGAACAGGACCGGATTCTCTTCCTCCATTGGCGTCGGTGTCTAATCTGTGGCTAACAAGGTACGCTCGAATCCGTGGTGTGCTTTACGATCGGTGATACGTGTCGTTTTCTTGGGCTACGCTTCCGCTTGAGTTTAGGGGTTCGATTTAGTGTCGAATCCGGGTTTTCGGGGATCAGTTATTCCCTACATTGGTATCAGAGCCCTAGTTCACGTTTTCCCGATCAATTTGATGTGCTTTTGATTGATTTTTCGCAAAAAGGACTTCGGCCGTACGGATCGGGCGACAAATTCCGACACCCAAGACTTCTTCGGTCATTTTTATGAGTTTTCGAATGTCAAAAACAAATTCTGAAAGCACAGGGAGAAAGGCGACGTCGAGACGAGTCTGGAGATGCCTCGAGCGCCGCCGGGAGACGCCGCACGCGCCCACACGCGCGGGGCCGGGCGCGCGCGCGTGTGCGCGACGCGCCCGGAAGCGCTCGATCGCCAGCGCGCGTGCGGCACACGCGCCGGTCGGCGAATCGGCGCGTGCGTGCGTGCCGGCGGCGAACCGGCACGCGCTGGGTCCGCGGACCGACGCTTGCCGACGCCAAGCATGACGTCACCCGGCCGCAGAATCCGGCCGGGTGACGTCATCGATGACGCGCGATGACGCCGGCTGGCCCGGCGGCGACCCGACCCGCAATCCGACCCGACCCGCAACCCGACCCGACCCGCCGACGATGGCACGCGCGCGGCACGTGCCGGGCCGACGCCCGCGTGACGTCGCCCCCCAGCACGCGCGCGGCACGTGCCGCTGACGTCTGCGTGACGTCAGCCCAAGCACGCGCGGCACATGCGTCGGTCCGCGCGAGCGGTCCGACCGGCCCGACCGGCCCGACCGGTCCGACCGGTCCGACGACCGACGACCGTTGACCTCCGTTGACCGTTGACCTACGTTGACCGTTGACCGTTGACTTGACCGTTGACCATTGACCGTTGACTTTGACCGTTGACCAAAAAAAAAAAAAAGGAGGAAAAGAATGTGTTTCTTTTTCAATTAAGTCTATGTGGATTATATGTAATCCCTTATTTGTTCTGCATTTGTTGCAGGAACAATGCCTCCCCTGAGGGTGCGCACACCTATTCGCGCAATTATCGATGAACAAAAGGAAAGGCTGTCTAAGCTGATAGCTGAGCTGACTGATCATCGATGGGAGAGTGGTGACTTAATTGATCACGTCCTTGAAGTCAACATGAAAATTCAAAAGGTCATATGGAATGGTCGTTCAATGTCACAGTCAGAGATTGTGCGATTTTTCATAAACACTCTTCCACCTGAATGGCAAGATGTGTTGAATCGCATATGGGATGTCAACGGAGTTGCTTCCTATAAGAAAATTGTGATGGATTTTGCAAATGAATATTACCAGTATTGTTTCAAGGGAAAAGATCAAGAAATTGAAGAAAATAGGATCTTTCCTAGGTTCGTGTGCCGACTTGGTGTTAGTTGTATTGACTGATATATGTTAAGTGTGATTTGTTGACATATTATGTAATGATTACTACCTATTTGTATTGATTGAAAGCATTATTGTTTTATTGGAATTCAATTATTTGTTGCTTTCTGTTATTGCTGGTTGCTGTGGGTAATTAGCTGAGGGTAGTTTTAGAAGTTTTTGTAGCTTCATAGAACTGATTTTGCATATGACAATCATATTAATGATAATTTTTAAGTTAGGATTTTTGGAGGATGATTGGAAACGTAGTGACCTTTTGATTCTGAAGCCTTACTTGAAATTATTCATTAATATGATGGGTCTATGTAAATAGGGATGCATAAATGATAGGCATTAATAATTCGTGCATATTTGTCTGATGTGTTCAGATCAATGGCTTCAGCCACAAAAAGCATAGTTGCTGAGCTGAACAAAGGTGAAAAACTCACTGGAGACAACTATGAAATTTGGCAAATGAAAATCCAAGATGTCTTTGGAAGAGCAAGAATCACTTGAGGCTCTTGTCATGACCATGGTAGAACCCGAAGAGGGACCCACCGAACAAAGACAAAAAAGGACAAAGAAGCTTTTTCGTGTGGAAAAGAATGAACTCTCTAGCTCGCATTACGTTGTTTGAGCAAAGATGTAAAATGATGTCATGCGAGAGTTTCGGCGTTTCGACAATGCCAAAGAAATGTGGGAGGCACTGGTAGCTAGGTTTGGTCATACTTCGGTGACTAGACTGAGGCAGCTCACTATCAGATTTGACTTTTATAAGAAGCCTCATGGTCAGACCATGAAGCAACATCTTAGAAAGATGTCAAATATGATAACTGAGCTGAGAGACGCCGGCCATGTCCTCACGGATGAACAAAGTGCAAGCAAAGGTGATTCGTTCCTTGCCTCAGAGTTGGGAGCATATGAAGGTGCACCTAACTCATAATGAAAATATCAAAACATTTGAGGATGCAATGCGTCATTTTGAGCTGGAAGAGGACCGCCTGTTGGCGGCTAAGCCGGAAGCTGATTTATATCATGCTAGTTCTAGCTCAAATGGAGCTTCGTGCTCCAAGCGCAAGCGCCCTAACTGGTTTGATAAGGGGAAAGGCAAGGAAGAAGCTGGTCCTTCAGGGAAGAAACCCAAATTTGACCAACATGATAGAGGAAAGCGTCCTCACATGAAAAAGCTAGCAATGGTGAAATGCTACAACTGTGACAAGAAGGGTCACTATGCTCGCGACTGTCGTGAGCCAAAGAAGGTATGCACCCCTTGTACTTTTCGAACTTTGCTTATGTGTCAAGTTATGTGTTCTTGACTCGAGTCTAATCCTTTGTGGACTGTGGATTCGGGGGGACGGACCATGTAGCGAAGGATAGAGGATCCTTCGTGGAATTCCGACGAGTACCTACCGGAACTAAGTGGATCTATGTGGGAAACAACTCCGAGCTCAAGTGAAAGGAATTGGCACATGCCAACCGAATATGCGCGGTGGACGCACTTTGTTCCTTCATGATGTGCTTTGTATGCTCCGGAGATTCGTCGGAATTTAGTGTCTGTATTAGTGTTGGTCGATTAGGTTTTAATATGAACTTCGTAGTAGAGGTGTGAATTTGTTTTTGAATACAAATTACTATGGTTGTGGCTATTTTCTAGATGGTTTTATTGTATTAGATGTTGATTATGTTAATGCTAATGTTTGTTATTCCCTTCTCACGTCTTCTAATAAATATGATAATGATGTGAATGTGTGGCATGCTAGACTTGGTCACATTGGCCAACAAATATGAATAGACTAGCCAAAGAGGGCTTGTTGGGCAAATATTGAAAAAGTCGATTTGCCCGTATGTAAGCATTGCCTAGAAGGGAAAGCAACACGAAAACCATTTGGAAAAGGAAAAGAGCTGAATTTCCTCTCGCATTTAATCCATTCGATGTCTGTGGTCCAATGAATGTGAGAGGAAGGCATGGGGCTGTTTATTTCATCACATTTATTGATGATTATACTCGATTCGGATATGTCTATTTGATTTCTCATAAATCTGAAGCAATAAGTTGTTTTAAAAGGTTCATGAACCTGGTAGAGAATCAATTAGACAAGAAAATAAAAGCATTGAGATCCGATCGAGGTCGAGAATATTTATCCGATGAGTTCGAAAATTATGTGATGAAAAAGGAATAGAAAGACAGTTGTCTATTCCGTATACTCCTCAACAAAATGGTGTTGCGGAGAGAAGAAACAAACCCTACCGGAAATGGTTAGGTCCATGATGGCGCATGCTAATTTACCTATCACCTTTTGGAGTGATGCGTTATTAATCCGCCGCCTATATACTTAACCGGGTGCCTTCCAAATCGCTTACTTCCACTCCATATGAGTTATGGACAGGTAGAAAACCGACTTAAGTTTTCTTAAGCCATGGGGTTGTGCTGCCTATACACATGAGTCCTCTCACAAGTTTGGGAAATTAGGTCCCAGAGGAAAGAAGAGTATTTTCATAAGATACTCGGAACACTCAAAAGGGTATGTGTTCATTGGTGAGCAGGAAAGTGGGAGTATAACTGAATTTGAATCACGAGATGTCACATTCTTAGAGAATGAGTTTCCTAAGATGGGCGAAATAGGGGAAGATCACTCCCTATTTGAGACCTTAGATCAAGATAATGATATTAGTGGAGTTCATCTAAGTGGGAGCACAATAGGGAATGATGTGCAAAGTGTACAATCTCCCATACGGCGAACAAGTCGCCAAAGTATTCCCCGTCGACGTTTTGACATTGAAGGGGAAACTTTTATGGTTGCTCCACAAGATGAGGATGAGCCAAGAAATATCAATGAGGCTCTAAAATGCCCTAGTAAGGAAAAATGGATTAATGCAATGGAAGAGGAAATGGAGTCAATGGAATCAAACCAAGTCTGGGAATTGGTTGATCTTCCAAAAGGACGCAGCTATTGGGAACAAATGGGTTCTCAAAATAAAGCGAAAGGCTGATGGCTCGATAGAAAGGCATAAGGCTCGCCTTGTGGCGAAGGGGTATAATCAACAGGAAGGGATTGATTATGAAGATACGTTTTCTCCTGTAGTAAGATTTACCTCGATTCGCATTATTCTGGCAATAGTGGCTAGTCTGGATCTTGAGTTACATCAAATGGATGTAAAGACTGCTTTCCTCAATGGAGAATTAGAGGAAGAGATATACATGGAACAACTTGATGGTTTCATAGTGAAAGGCCAAGAAGAAAAGGTATGTCGACTTTTGAGGTCGATATATGGCCTTAAGCAGTCATCAAGACAATGGTATATACGTTTTCATAATGCAATAATGGCATATGATTTTACAATGATTGATGAGGATCATTGTGTATATATCAAAAGATCCAAGGATCAATTTGTGATCATATCATTATATGTTGATGATATACTAATTGCCGGAAGCAATATGGAGTTGGTTAGTACCGTCAAGAGATGGTTGTCTTCTAACTTTGAGATGAAGGATATGGGTGAGGCTGCATACATTCTTGGAGTTAAGATTTCGAGAGATCGTTCGAAGAGATCGTTGTCTCTTTCGCAAGAAACCTATATAAATAAGGTTCTTGAACGATTTCGTATGCAAGACTCGTAAACCCATAGATACTCCTATTGCAAAAGGTGAAGGATTGAGCCATAGATCGTGTCCAGGGGACTCCACAAGAGAAGGAACAAATGAAACATGTTCCTTATGCTAGTGCTGTTGGGAGCTTGATGTACGCTATGATGTGTACAAGACCCGACATATGTTTTGCGATTGGAATGGTGAGTAGATACCAATCCAACCCGGGTCCAAAGACATTGGAAATCCGTGAAGAGAATACCGAGGTATCCGAAGGGAACTGCTGATTTAAAGTTGAATTATCAAGGAAAGGATCTCGCAACTTGAAGGCTATTCGGATGCCGATTGGGGAGGAGATTTAGATGAAAGGAAGTCTACCTCTGGATTTGCTTTCTTCGAACAATGGCGCCATATCATGGAGCAAAGAAGAAGCAAACGTGTATAGCCTTATCCACGATGGAAGCTGAGTTCGTGGCATTATCGCCGGTACAAGAAGGAGTTTGGCTTAAGAGATTCTTGGATCATTTAGGTGTTATTGAGAAAGCTGCAAATCAATTATTGGTTAATTGTGATAGCCAAGCAGCTATAGCGTACACCAAAGATCCAAAGTATCATGACAAGACCAAACATATAGATACCAAGTATAACTTTGTAAAAGATATGGTTGCACGAAAGGATATGAACTTACAGTACATATCTACGCATAGAATGGTAGCAGATCCTATGACAAAGCCGATACCTAGAGATGTGTTTTGTGGTCATGTAAAATCTCTAGGATTGCGTAGAGTCTGATGTACTGAATTGTAATTTCCCTGGGTTTTGTTCACATTTATGAGATTTTGTTTTTCATTGATTAATGCCTATGAATCTATGTGTGATCTTTATGCATCTTAATGCTCAGTGCATTATTTGAGAAGTATGTCGGACAGATATAAGATTAGCCCACTCACACGGGTAATCGCCTCTATTTACTGTGTGATAAATAGAGATGAGACTGTTTTTAAGCTTATTATCTAGGTGATAATCGAGAGCTCAAGCTTAAAACACGTATGTCGCCTTAACTTGGTGTTAAGATGAGGACATAATATCAAGATGTCCGAAAGTAAAATACCCCACATATTTTACTTTATCCGTCTAAGATGCCGATGTGAGTTCGATGAATTTTGTGAATGAGTAGATACGTGAACTCAAGTTAGACATTGGGTATGTCTGAACTATCATCTGTACGGTATTGAAAAGTGTAGGCATACGCTTCATGGGAAAGGAGTTAATACCGTAATACGTATTTCATACTATGTATGCATGAGACGACCAATAAGAGTGGCAAAAAGTTTGATCTCAACTTTTATGACGTGTGAGACTCTTGAGGAAAATAGTTCCTCAATTTTTTTTTTTTTTGTCCCCTCAGGACTCTTACTTATTCTCAAGATTTCTATTTAGTGTTTGCTATCTTAGGGTGTTGCCAATGGTCATGAGATGATTCGATCTAATGGGGCATTTCTAGAAAAGCAAGCTGGACTGAAATTGAGAGTTTGAAGGAAAGAGGAAGATCGATTTTGGAGAATCACATTGTGGTTTTGTATTCACTAGTTGACCAATTATGACTGTCTTTGTGATAATTATAATTGTGAATACAATATATATATCATTGTTTAAAAGAGATCAAGAGAGATATAGATGTGATCAATCGATCTAGGGTACTGCATACTAAATCTACTCGGAGTGTGACGCCCATTATGAGCTGCTATATATTCCTAACAGATGTATAGCAACGAGCTCTCAAAGTATGCTGGTCGCACGGATTATTCACTAGTATGAATGTTGAAGAGAGGTAAAGATAATCCTGTTCGGCCCACCTTGTGCGAGTGGGAGATGAATGCTTTTATTGGTATTGGGCTTAAGGCCCTGTCCGCCCAAGCTGGGCCCATAGAGCCCGGCCCACGGGAATAGGGCCCGTGGAAAGAAGGGGGTATAAAAGGAGAGAGAGAGAGAGAAAAACTTACCGTTCTGATTAAAAGAAAAAGACGTAAGTTTATTCTCTCAACGCTCTCCCTCTCTTACGTTGTTCTCCAAAGGAAAACAGTGAAGCGCCAAGGTCAATTTGCTTCACCGCATCGAACAGGACCGGATTCTCTTCCTCCATTGGCGTTGGTGTCTAATCTGTGGCTAACAAGGTACGCTCGAATCCGTGGTGTGCTTTACGATCGGTGATACGTGTCGTTTTCTTGGGCTACGCTTCCGCTTGAGTTTAGGGGTTCGATTTAGTGTCGAATCCGGGTTTTCGGGGATCAGTTATTCCCTACAGGAGGGAATAGTGGAGAAGAAGTACCAGAAAGCACCGGTTGGACGCTGTTCAGAAGTATGGAAATAGCCAGAAGAGGGGACAAATCAGCCACGGCATCGGCCACCTCATTGCTCTCAGTGAAAATATAAGCCAGACGCCCCCTGAAGAAGAGGAATAACACAAAGAAAGCAAATCCAATGCCGAATGATGTGAGCACCGTCATTGTGATTGAGAACTTTGCTGATCTTGAGCTCCCTCTTCCTAGTTCATTAGATACTCGAATGCTGGAAAGATGTGCAAAATTCAGAAATTTTCTAGTAAAGCGCAAGCCTAGAGTTGTGACTTGTGGGGCTATACCTTGCTGCAGCCAAGAAACCGAGAGAAATCATCATTTCCCAACCATTGATGTTGAGGCTGCAAGTAATGGAATTAAGCTATTTCATTTTAGCGAACAAGCCTTTGATAAAATTCCTTGCAACCCAAGGCATTTCCCTAATGTAATAGATAACACCCAAGAGCAGAAAGAGTGGAAGTGCAAAACAAATACCAGATAGCGAGCGCATCGATGGAAACCTCTGCACTTTCCTTGTTGCCTGTTAGAAGAACCAGCACCGTGTTGTACCACAGCTCGAGACTGACAATTAGAAAAAATGACAGGAATTCAGTGAAATAAAGGACGTGCTGCTATCCGCTTCAAATGCAAGATTGCCAGTTTCCAGATTTCACCATTTATTTGATAACAAGAGATTGCCCATCTTCCAAATCACACATCAGAGCATGTAGATAATGCATAATTTGACCAATAAAACTAATGCTGATCCACACAGAAATTTCGCATTTAGTTTGACTTCTAGAATGAAATCTCATTTCATGGTGATGAAATGCTGCCTTACCATAGCATGGCGCCAGATGATAGTGAGAGCTTGACTACTGGCCACAAGTCCTTAAAGGCTGAACTTGAGAAACCCTTCCATGTATCTCGGCAACCTCCGCACATCACAAACACGAGTTGTCCAATATTAAGGAGCCAATATGCCAAAATGGTGGAAGCCATAGCGCCTTGAATTCCAAAGTTGTATTTCGTGGTCCATAACCATGAGAGACATAGATGAACCACCACCAAGAGCGCATCTATGTAAGCAATGATCATGTTCTTACTCTGTGCTTGGAGAAACGTTTGGCACGTGAAAGACATGACAAAGGCGAAGAGGATCGGGATCAACCAGAGGGAAATTTCTCCAGCGGCATCTGCAATTTTGTCTTCCTGACCTAAGGCCTTTAAAAGTGGTGCAGTGAAGATGAACAGAGGAACTAGAAAGATGGAGCATATTGTTAGGACAATCCACGACCTCTGGAGGTACACTCCGAGCATGTGGTATTGCTTCGCACCATAGGCCTGGCCACATAGGGTCTCTAGAGCACTTGCCATGCCGAGCTGCAAGTTCCATGGACAGAAGCATCTTTTAAATCATTTCAGAACTCAAATTTCTGAACAGCATCACATCAATGACACTATTAAAGGGTCCTCCAACAGGTGATGAAAAGCTATGCGTGGAGATGTTCTTAGCGAATTTACTCAATGTCTTGGCAGTCATGCTCTTCTTCATTCAAAGCGATAGCCGCAACGCAAAATGGCTAAGGTTCAACTCCAACCTCAATTTCCTTTTTGCTCTTTCATTTCTGCATGCCTCGTTTACATAACAATTTCTTTGGCTCCAACATATTCTAAAAATCAATCAAAAGCTGACGAGCTGCTTCCGTGAGAAGCCGGTATTGGTGCGGTGCTTTGGGGAAGCTATTTTACGTCTTTGAGCATTATATTTTCAGGGACATAAGATTGCTTCTCTGCAGAAAACTATCATTCCTTATTCAGTGCTGGGCTCAGTGGCCCACTATGTGCTTAAGAAGCATCTATAAGCAATAAGTACAGAGATAGAAGTACTCTTTTGCAAATTAAATAGGTTGATTTAAGAAGCATGATTATATGATGTGCAAAAAATCGACAACTAGGTAATTGAAACATGATGAAACATACCAGGGTGCCATTTGCGAATCTGAGGAGGACGGTGCAGACGAGAGAATAGGCAGCCAATTCAGTGGAGCCGAGGTGGCCGATAAAAGATAGACTGATGATATAGATCCCGAAGTTCGAGAATCTGGTGAATATTGCAGGCGCTGCGATAATCCACATCTTCTTGGTCTCACTCCATATCCTGTCTTTCAGTGGTTCATCCTCACCACCATCACCAACTTCCACTGCTACTGATTTTTTCAGTAGCTTCTTGGTGGCCTCTCCCTCCATTGCCATAGCTAGTAATTAGATCTATGTTCACTTTATAGGCCCAAGACAACGTCCCCTATTCGAATCAGCGGTAAATTACAAACACAGTTTGAATCAAATTAAGCAGTGAGGGAGTGGATTTCCCAGTGAAAGAGTTGCCTCTGGTGTAGACATGGCAAGAATCATGGCCTGTGACGGTGAGAACTCGCAATAACACAGTTGATAGTGAGGTAGTGCGCTCATGTCACATGTTCAGAGTTGTGCAACGCATCACTGCTTTGCTAACTAAACTCTCTCAGCTTGATTCAGCGAAAATATGAAATGACCTTCTTAGCTTGGACAGAGCTTACGAACTTATAAAGGAGTGACAACACCCAAACCTCAACTGCAGATACAACAACATTCAAGAGTCGCGAGTCTTAAGTTTGTGAAGTGCAGATTCTAAAATGGCATGAACAAGATGAACCTGTGTTAATATAGGGGCAATCAAGCCCAGCTCAATATATCAGCACATCATCACCAAAATTCGGTATGGTGAAACATATGATTGATGGGCCTTCCTTCTTTTGTTCAGTTATATCTAGAACAGCACAAATTTCAATATCCGCAAACATATGATTTCAAATGACATCTGGAATCTTAATTCACTGTTTTCACTTGGTTTCCCATACATGAACTCTGAAACACTAACTCACATGATGAATTCGTTCATTGAAAAAACTCTCTTGTCCTCTCTGGTCAAAAGGTCGTGTTCTCGTCGAGAAAGACGAGAAATGCCACGGTGGAAGGAATCTTTCATAATTGCGAATTGATTTAAGAAGAGATTTACTTCCTCTCTATATGTAAATCATTCTATAACTTCCAAGCCGCCACGTTTGAATACTTATAAAAGTCACAAGATGTTACATATGCCAACTGAGGATGTGGATTTTCTTTTGGTCTAGGGGCTGTTCAAAGAGCAATTTAAAAATTAGGGGGAGAAAAGGCCATCGAGAAAAAGACAATTGTACGCACTGAGAAAGTTCAGCTGAGGTTGGGACAAAACTCACTAGCATTAATGAAATCATTTATATTTGATGTCTCTTCGATCAGGCGAAGCTTTGCATCTTGTAAAAAAAAAAAATAAATAGCTTTCTTTTGTAATATTAATATATATGGTAATTATAAATAATATAGTCAAGTATACATAATTGCATAGGTTATTAATAGTTAGTTAAAACTAATACGGATGGTAATCTCCAAGTACGAATAATATATCAGAATATAAATTGTTGATATAACTCATGATATTAGAGTTGTCTATTTAAAATTACAATTTTTTATATTTAAGGTGCATGTTGTTTTATTACGTTAATAATTTCCATTTAACTTTACATTATTTCAAATACCACAAAATAACCTACCATATAATTAAAATAATATATATCTACTATTAATTTTATCTACATCTATACTACTATTTAATAGGATGAACAAATATAAATCTTGAGTTAATGTACACATTTACAAATTTATTACAAATTATAAAAAAATCCTAAGTTGGAATATATGTGATAAATTTACCCTATGTTAGTTTCCATTAAATTGGATGAATACTTGTTAAAACCACAAATTGACATTCCTATGATAAATGGAAGGAAAAACTCTAATCTGGTACTTCCGTTGACTATCACGTGTCATTCAATTCAGAAATTTGACGTTAAGATTTAACAGAGACTAATAAATGATAAATTAACACTAGTGTACCGCTTTTTAGTTTGAATAAATTTATCATAGGTATGCTACTTTGGAATCTTTTTAGGATATTGACCCAAAAATCTGAGACAATTCTTGGCAAAATAAAGGACAACTGGTTGGTAATCACCTCTTTTAGTATTCAACTTAACTAAAGTACAACTAAATTGTATGGTTTTATGAAATCGCGTGCAAATATTCTAAACCTAGGTGTTAAAATAGGCTAAGTGGGCAAAAATATTAGCCAACTCGATTGTCTTTTTATAGTTCAATCTTAACCATGTACAAATTACAATTTAACTCTAAGTCTTTTAATTGTTCCAATAAAATCTTAAACTTTGAGGAAAATGTTAATGTAGTCATCCTAGCATAAACTTACTTGAAATTGCTAATGTGGCGGTTTAATCATTGTTGATTGTCCTTGTGGTACCTCAGAGATACGCTGTGGACGAAAAAACATTGTTTTGATTAATTTTTTGAACTTTCAAATTTATTTTGTTCTTCTTTTCTTTCCTTTTGGCTACTGTTCATATTCTTCTTTTCAAGGGATCGTCTTCAACATCTGAGAACGCCAATCCGGAATTTAGAACATCAGCTGTCAACCTTTGAGAACAATAATGTGCTCGGAGCATCTAGTTCAGCTTGAATTCGAGAAGCATTGGACGATATCATCTTGGCCGAGCTGCAGACCCCTCAAGTGCCATAATTTTACGCAAAGGGACACTTAAGTGCCATAACTTACGAAAGGTACACTTAAGTGCCACATTTGAGGAAAAACGGATTACTTAAGTGCCATTTTGGCCAAATTCCGGCCAAAACGCTGACATAGCATTTTTCCGGCGAAGCAAGCCCAAAACGACGCCATTTTGCACACCGACATAACCAAATAATGCAAAAACGGCGTCATTTTCGGCGACGTGGTAAAAAAAAAAAAATTAAATTAAAATATTAAAAAATAATAATTTTAAAATTAAATTTAGTTAAAATATGAAAAAATAATAATTTTAAAATTAAAAAAATTAAAAAAAATTAAAAAAGAAATGTGGGGGCAGTGGTTGAGGGCTCAATTATTATTTTTAATATTTTAACTAAATTTAATTTTAAAACTATTATTTTTTAATATTTTAACTAACTTTAATTTTGAAAGTATTTTTTAAATATTTTAACTAAATTTAAATTTAAAAATTTTAACTAAATTTAATTTTGAAAGTATTATTTTTTAATATTTAACTAAATTTAATTTTGAAAGTATTATTTTTAATATTTTAACTAAATTAAAAATTAAAAATTTTAGCTAAATTTAATTTTGAAATTATTATTTTGTAATATTTTAATTTAATTAAATTTAATTAATTTTTATATTCTTTTTTTATCACATCGCCCAAAACGATGCCGTTTTTGCATTATTTAGCCACGTCAACGTGAAAAACGGCATCGTTTTGGGCTTGCTTCGTCATAAAAATGCCACGTTAGCGTTTTGGCCGGAATTTGGCCGGAGTAGCACTTAAGTGATCTGTTTTTCTTCGAATGTGGCGCTTAAGTATACTTTTCGTAAGTTATGGCACTTAAGGCCCTGTTTGGTAACCATCCAAACATGGCCAAATTCTGATTCTTTGTTCCCAAAATCAGTTTGGGCCTAGAATCACGTTTGGTAAAATTTTTGTTCCCGGGAACATATTGGGAATAGAATCAAGAATAAAAGAAAAATTGATTCTTGTTCTAACGAATTTAAGAATCAAAATCAAGAAATTTTCTTCTTCCCTTTGGCCATCTCGCGATCGCCGTCCACCACCACCCGCCACCGTCTGCCGTCCGCCGCTGCCGTCCACCGCCGCCGCCATTCGCCGCCGGCGCCGCCCGGTTCGGCGAGCTCGCCGGAGGCTCGCCGGACTGGGCGAGGTCCGGCGAGCTCGCCGGAGGCAAGCCCACCCACCGGCGAGCTCGCCGGAGGCTTGCCCACCCACCGGCGAGGTCAAGGGCGGGGTTGGGCAAGCCTCGCGATGCCCGGCCCCACCAAAGGCCGGCGTGGCTGCCCGGCCACCGGCGAGGCTCGCCCGCCCCGCCGGTGGCACGGCAAGCCTCGCCCAACCCCGTGAGGCCGGCTCGGCCATCGGCGCGGCTCGACCTCGCCGGATCCGGCGAGGCCGAGCCTCACCTAGCTACCGGCGAGGCTCGGCCGATGAGGGCCGACGATGCTCTAGTGAGGTCGCCGGCCCTCGTTTGGCCGATCGCCGCCGGTCCGGCGATTGGCCAAACGAAGAAGAAGATGAGAAAAAGAAAAGAAAAAAGGAAAAAAAGAAAAAGAAAAGGAAAAAGAAAAGGAAAAAGAAAAGGAAAAATAAAAAGAAAAAATGAAAAGAAAAAAAGGAAAAAAGTAAAAAAATTATTTAAAAATTAAAAGAAATTGATTTGGAACAGAATTAGAGCACGGTACCAAACGCAATTCTATTCCGAATCAGAAATTTTGGACGATTACCAAACGGCTTAAAATGCTTAAAATCGGTTCCTAATGTAAATAAAAAAGAATCGCCCGATCGAATCTACTCCCGGGAACAGAATCGTTACCAAACGCGCCCTAAGTGTCCCTTTGCGCAAAGTTATGGCACTTGAGGTATACTTTTCTCCATCTTGGCCCTAATCGATGGCCGAGTGAAGCAATTTCTAGTTGTGCTCGGGTCAACTAAATCCTTGGGCTTCTAGTCTGGGTTGCTCCACTCTAGCACCTCCCTTGTCCCGTTCATCGAACCCTTGGGGACGAGTTGAACCATTTGGGCCTCAAGCTCTATGCCACGGCGAAGGTCAAGTCGCTAGATTTGGGGCTTGAGCTCAATGCTGCGACGGAGACCAAGCCTATTAGGAATTGTTGCACAATCACAAAGAAAATAGAGAGTAAAAGTGAGAGAAAATTTGAAATAAAATGATTTCCTTTGGTTCACCCTTAAACTAGCCTATGTCCAGAGCTAAGAATTCTACGCATTTCTTTGTTACATGTTTCAATAACAAGAAAAAAGAATACATACATACATACATACATACATACATACATACATACATATCTAGTAGCTATTCAATGGGATCCTCATGCTTTGATGGGGAGTATGAACCATACTCGAATAGAATCACCGATCAATTATATGGCAATTTGATACACATCTTATTAAATTGGCAATTTGATACACATCTTGACGGTTCCCTTGCTGGGAATTGAGATTTGTAAATCTGATACAGAACTTTTCGCTATCTTCAAGAGAAGAACAGGAGAACAAGAAAAGAATTGAATCAAGCACCCGTGCCAGTCTTGTGTGACGCGTCTTCAGCCACGAACCACTCATTAACGCGTGTTCGAGCTTGTAATACCTGCAGAAGGACATTGAGACTTGTTCAAAATAATCAGGAATTAATGGAGAATAATAATTTCCGGCGCACCTGCTTATCCCAATCAGTTTTGTAGGTAATAACGATCAGTACTACAGTCTGAACGAAAGTTCCGAACAGCATTCCGATCCACACGCCCTACAAGACAGACGATTGAGTGTTAGGAATTTCAATTTTGCAAGTGCAAGTCAAGAGCTTCAGCCCATTTTGACATGCCTCACTCATTGACATGCAAATTCGCCAATGGAGACCGTCTTAGAAAAGAAATTAGCAGCTGACCTTCACTTGCATACTAAAGAAATAAGCAAGCGCGACTCCCATGGGAATCCCTACTAGGTAATAGCTTATGATGTTGACATAGGCTACTATGCTCTGCCAGCCAGCTCCAACGGCGACTCCTGATAAATATATGTCAATACTAATGTTTAATCACATTCAGGTACTAATGATTCGATATTAATCCATCACTTATTGCTCACATCATACAATAGATCGCCATATTTCTCAGATTGTATGGGACCTCACTGAATCCAACAACAGAAAAACATGAATCCCATGAAACTTTTGTGTATTGATCGATTAAGTTTATGTCCACTCATGCCAGTGACAATCGAAAACCATCAGGAACTTCTTTAAGGAATATTGTAGTTTATTTGTCCGATCAAGAGAGAATAGTGGAGAAGAAGGTACCGGAGAGCACTGGTTGGATGCTGTTCAAAAGTATGGAAATAGCCAGAAGAGGTGACAAATCAGCCACGGCATCGGCGACCTCATCGTTCTCTGTGAAAAGATAAGCGACACGCCCCTTGAAGAAGAGGAAGAACACAAAGAGAACAAATCCAATGGCGAACGATGTGAGCACCGTAATCTTGATTGAGAACTTTGCTGCTCTTGAGCTCCCTCTTCCTAGTTCATTAGATACTCGAACGCTGGAAAAGCATACAGATTTCAGAAACTTGCTAGTAAAGTGTGTGTCCAAAGCGGGAATTAATGGTCAATAGGAGTCTTGACTCGTGATTATACCTTGCAGCAGCCAAGAAACCAAAAGAGATCATAATCTCCCAACCACTGATGTTGAGGCTGCAAGTAAAAAAATTATACTATTTCATCTCGGCGAAGTAGCCTTGGCTGAAGAAATTTGTGTAATCAAGGCATTTCCCAAATGTAATGGAAAACATCTAAGAGCAGAAAGAGCGGAAGTGCAAACACAATTACCAGATGGCGAGCGCATCGATAGAAACCTCCGCATTTTCCATGTTGCCTGTTAGAAGAACCAACACTGTGTTGTACCACAGCTCCAGACTGACAATTAGCGAAGAATAGGAATTCAGTGAAAATCTTGAATGAAAAGAAAGGATGCGCCACTATTCACTTCTGATGTGAGATTTCAAGAATCAGATTTCTCCATTTATTCGAGAACAAAAGATCGTCAATTTCTCTTTACCAAAAAAAAAAAAAGATCGTCAATTTCTAAATTACCCATCGGGCACATAGATACCAAATGATTAGGCCGACTAAACTAATGCTGATCCACCCAGAAACTTATCAATTAGTCTGAATTCAAGAATGAAATCTCATGTCTCGGCGATGAATGCTGACTTACCATAGCATGACGCCAGATGAAAGCGAGAGCTTGATCACTGGCCACAAGTCCTTGAAGGCCGAACTCGAGAAACCCTTCCATGTATCTCGGCAACCTCCGCACATCACGAACATTAGTTGTCCTATATTAGGAATCCAATATGCCAAAACGGTGGAAGCCATAGCGCCTAGAATTCCTAACTTGTATTTTGCAGTCAATAGCCATGAGAGGCATAGATGAACCACTGCCGAGAATACCGCTACGTATGCAATGATCATGTTCTTACTTTGCGCTTGGAGAAACATTTGGCAGGAGAAAGATACGACCAAGGAAAAGAGGACCGGGATCAACCAGGGCGAGATGTCTCCAGCGACCTCCGCAATTTTATTTTCCTGGCCTAAGGCCTTTAAAATTGGCGGGGTGAAGATGAACAGCGGAACTTGAAAGATGGAGCAGATTGTTAGGACAATCCATGATCTCTGGAGGTAAACACCGAGCATGTGGTATTGTTTCGCACCATAGGCCTGGCCACATAGGGTCTCTAGCGCGCTTGCCATACCGAGCTGCGAGTTCCACGAACAGAAGCTGTTGTAACTCATTTTAAAACTCAAATTTCTGGACAGCATCAAGCGAACTACATGACGAAAGGTTCCTGTGACTGGCGATATAAAAAGAGATGCAGGGAGATGTTTTTGGCGAATTCACTTATAAGTCTTGTAGGTCATGCTCTTTTTCGACTATAGCATAGTATTGTTTCGTTCGACGCCAAAGCCACAACGCAAATGACCTAGGTTCAATTCCAAACTCATTTTGCTTGTTGCTCTTTCGATTTCTATATGCCTTGTTCTCATCACTGGCTTCAACATATTCAGAAAGTCAACCAAAGCTGACGAGCTGCTTCCATGAGAAGCCAGTACCGGTATAGTGCTTCGGGGCGGCTATTCTATGTTTGAGCATTATTACTTAAGGGACATGAGACTGCTTTATGAAAAAAAATTTCATTCATTATTCACTGTTGGGCTCAGCGACTCGTGCTTAAGAAGCATCTATAGACAATACATAAAGAGATAAAAAAGCAATTTTTTGCAAATTAAAAATGTTGCCGTAAGATGAATAACAGTGAGATACCATATTACATGATTATATTATATAAAAAAATTGACACCAAAATAATGGAATACACGCTTAAACATACCAGGATGCCGTATGCGAATCTCGTTAGGACAGTGAAGACTAGAGAATAGGCAGCCAATTCGGTAGACCCGATATGGCCTACAAAAGCTTGGGTGATGACATAAATACCAAAGGTGGAGAGTCTGGTGAATATTGCAGGCACTGCGACAATCCACATCTTCTTGGTCTCACTCCATATCCTGTCCTTCAGCGGCTCATCCTCACCGCCATCACTGACTTCCGCTGCTACTGATTTTTTCAGCAGCTTCTGGTTTGCCTCTCCCTCCATTGCCATGGCTAGTTTTTAGATCTAATGTTCACCTTATATACCCAAGACAACGTCTCCTACTCCTGTAAACTACAAACACAGTTTGAATCAAATTAGGCAGTGAGGGAGTGGATTTCTAGTGAAAGAGTTGCTTCTGGTGTAGATATGCCAAGAATCATGGCTTGTGACGATGAGAACTGGCAATAAATCAGTTAATAGTGATGTTTGTGCGCTCACATCACATGTTCAGAGTTGCAGGGCGCATCTCTGCTGTGATAACTAGACTCTCTAAGCTTGGTTCAGCCAAAAAAAGAAAAAAGAAAAAGAAAAGAATAAGACCCTCTTAGCTTGGACAAAGCAAACGTACTTATAAAGAAGTAATAGCACTCAAAACTCGAACTGCAGATACACCAACAGTCAAGAGTCAAGATCTAAAAATGGCATGAATAAGACAAACCTGTACAATTATTTCCAGCTCAATATATCAACCAATCATCACCAAAATTTGGTATGGGAAATAACATGATTGATGGCACTTCCTTCTTTTGCTCATGTCGAGAGACGCACGCACTAGAAATTTATCAATGCAGTGTGGCCATGTCATTCTTATAAATGCAAAGTTGTCTTGCGCGAACCTAAAGCCAAGCTTTTCCAACAGTTATACCTCAGATTTGACTATTCTACAAAGTAGCAGAGCGAGAGTTGTATTATTTTTCATTTGTTGGCATGTTCATATGTGTAGTGGCCTGAAGGCATCAGGAATCTTGATCGGCCCCACGACAACCATGTCCTCGATTGTCTCTTTGTCCATCATATATCAAATGGTTCCCATCAGTCACTCCACTGTTTTCTCTTGGCTTCACATACATGAATTCTGAAGCAGAAACGTGATGAATTTGTTCATTATAAAAAAGTCTCCCTCTCTTGTCCTCTCTAGTTGAACGATTATGATGACAAACGTCATTGTAACGATCCAATCCGATGACAGGCAGGGAGTGGCCGTCAGTGCTAGAAGAGTCTGGACAAGAAGTGGCTCTTGATAGACTTCTAGGATGGTGAAGGGTGGTAGGAATACTAGACTATGTATCGAACATGAAGGAGCAATTATGGAATATATATGTGAAAACCTAAATTAATTACGGAGGTGTCTTTTGATGTAACAACAATCTTTCGTTTGATTACCAGGATGGGCGACCTTCTGGGAAACCTTATTGGAAAGTGCCTACCTATATGCCAAAAGACAATTGTGAGGCTCCGTTGGTTCACGTCCTTTCTATATGCAATTTATATTCTGTCTTTCAACCTGCCACATTTGAATACTCATACTACACAATGTTGCATATGCCGACTGAGGATGTGGGTTTTTTCCCTTTTGGTTGTAAAACGGACCAGATCTTTGCAAATATATCGGGACACACGATTGTCGTCTTTTACAGCGATGAAGAAGGGAAGTCTCCCTCAACTTGTGCAGCTCGTAGCCCCACTCCTTATTTAATGTTGCAGCTGCACGTGCAGGGAAAACGAAGGCAGCTCCTCCTGATGCAGCCAGCGCATGGAGAAAAGTTGAAGATTCCATTTCCCTCTAGTTAAAAAAAAAAAGAAGAAGAAAAAAGGTGCCGTCTCGTTTGTCTTTAACAGAAGAGAACAAATCTCTCTCATATGAGATCCATGTCCAGCCTATAATAATTGCAGCTCATGCGCCTCCGAACATTAAACTATTTTAGATCGGGTAATGCAGGATGGATGGATCAAATTCAAGACATAATTTAACACTTTTGGTCCAAGAGCTGCTTGAAGAGCTATTTAAAAATTAGAGGGAGAAAATACTATATTGAGGCATGGACAAAACTAGCCGGTATAAAAGAATCCGTTTATGTTTGATGTCTCTTTGATCAAGTCAAGCTTCGCATCTTATAAAGAATTAGAGCCAAAAATATTGGTCAGCTCGATTGTCCTTTTATAGTTCAATATTAACCATGTATAGATTACAATTTAACCCTAAGCCTTTCAATTGTTCTAATATAATTTTAAACTTTGAGGAAAATTTCAATGTAGTCCTCCTAACGTAAATTTACATCAAATTGCTGATATGGTAGTTTAGTCATCGTTGACCGTCCTTGTGGCACCTCAGAGGTATGATGTGGAAAAAAATGTTGTTTTGCTTAATTTTTTGAATTTTCAAATTTATTTTTGTTTTTCTTTTCTTTTCTTATGGTTACTATTCATATTTTTCTTTTCAAGAGATCCTCTTCAACATCTGAGAATGCCAATCCGGAATTGAGAACACCGGTCGTCAACCTTTTGAGAACAATGATGTGCTCGGAGCTTCTAGTTCAGCTTGAATTCGAGAAGCATTGGACGATATCATCTTGGCCCTAATCGATGGCATGGTGAAGCAATGTCTAGCTGTGCTCTTGTCAACTGAATCCTAGGGCTCCCAATATGGGTCGCTCCGCTCTAGCACCTCCCTAATCTCTTTAATCGAACCCTCGGCAACAAGTTGAACCATTTGGGCCTTAAGCTCCATGCCACGGCAAAGGTCGAGTTGCTAGATTTGGGGCTTGAGCTCAATGCTGTGATGGAGCTCAAGCTTGTTAGAAAATATTGCACAATCATAAAGAAAATAGATAGTAACAGCAAGAAAGAGGATTTGAGACACAAGGTTTTGTTCTGGCTCACCTTTAAACTGGCCTACGTCAAGAGCCGAGAATTCTATGAACTTCTTTGTTGCATTCCTCAATTACAAGAAAAATATAATATATAATTATATTCAGTAGCTATTCAGCGAGACCCTCGTGCTTTGACAGGAAGTGTGGACCACACCCCAACATAATCACCAATCAATTGTATGGCAATTTGATACACATCTTGTTAAATTGACAACTTGATACACATCTTGACAGTTCCTTTGCTGGGAATTGAGATTTGTAAATCTGATACAGAACCTTTCGCTATCTTCAAAAGAAGAACGGGAGAACGAGAAAAAGATTGAATCAAGCACCCGTGCTGGTATTGTGTGATGCTTCTTCAGCCACAAACAATTGGTTAACGCGTTTTCGAGCTAGGAGTACCTGCAGAAGGACATCGAGACTTGTCAAAATAAGCAGGAATTAATGGAAAATAATAATATCCGGCGCACCTGCTTATCCCAATCAGTTTTGTAGGTAATAACGATCAGTACTACAGTCTGAACGAAAGTTCCGAACAGCATTCCGATCCACACGCCCTACAAGACAGATGATTGAGTGCTAGGAATTTCAATTTTGTAGGTGCAGGTCAAAAGCTTCAGCCCATTTTGACATGCCTCACTAATTGACATGCAAATTTGCCAATGCAGACCGTCTTAGAAAGGAAATTGGCAGCTGACCTTCACTTGCATACTAAAGAAATAAGCAAACGCAACTCCCACGGGAATCCCTATTAGGTAATAGCTTATGATGTTGACATAGGTTACTATGCTCTGCCAACCAGCTCCAACGGCGACTCCTGATAAATATATGTCAATACTAATGTTCAATCACAATCAGGTACTAATGATTCGATATTAATTCATCACTTATTGCTCACATCATACAATAGATTGCCATATTTCTCAGATTGTATGGGACCTCACTGAATCCCACAACAGAAAAGCATGAATCCCATGAAATTCTTGTGTATTGATCGATTAATTTTATGTCCACTCATGCCAGTGACAATCGAAAACCATCTGGAACTTCTTCAAGAATATTGTAGTTTTATTTGTCTGATCATGAGAGAATAGTGGAGAAGAAGGTACCGGAAAGCACTGGTTGGATGCTGTTCAAAAGTATGGAAATAGCCAGAAGAGGTGACAAATTAGCCACGGCATCGGCGACCTCATCGTTCTCCGTGAAAAGATAAGCGACACGCCCCTTGAAGAAGAGGAAGAACACAAAGAGAACAAATCCAATGGAAAACGATGTGAGCACCGTAATCTTGATTGAGAACTTTGCTGCTCTTGAGCTCCCTCTTCCTAGTTCATTAGATACTCGAACGCTGGAAAAGCATACAAATTTCAGAAACTTGCTAGTAAAGTGTGTGTCCAAAGCGGGAATTAATGGTCAATAGGAGTCGTGACTCGTGATTATACCTTGCAGCAGCCAAGAAACCGAAAGAGATCATAATCTCCCAACCACTGATGTTGAGGCTGCAAGTAACAAAATTATAGGAAAATATTCATTTCAGTGAAGTAGCCTTGGCTGAAGAAATATTTGTAATCAAGGCATTTCCCAAATGTAATGGACAACATCTAAGAGCAGAAAGAGCGGAAGTGCAAACACAATTACCAGATGGCGAGCGCATCGATAGAAACCTCCGCTTTTTCCATGTTGCCTGTTAGAAGAACCAACACTGTGTTGTACCACAGCTCCAGACTGACAATTAGCGAAGAATAGGAATTCAGTGAAAATCTTGAATGAAAAAGAAAGGAGGCGCCACTTTTTTACTTCTGATGTGAGATTTCAAGTTTCAGATTTCTCCATTTAGTCGAGAACAAAAGATCGTCAATTTCACCACCGACCATTGCAGCGTAGAGGGTAGATCATTTGCTCTCCCCGGTGGAGGCCAAGGTTCGAAGCCCCTGCGAAGCAGGGAGGCTGAAGCGCTGTGTGGTGATTTGCCCGGTGGCATGGGGTGGTGGTTTCACCTGTGCTGCCCCTAGGTTTACTCTCTGGCTGCCGGCCGTGCGGGGGTTCCTGGGTCACCAAAGATCGTCAATTTCTAAATTACCCATCGGGCACATAGATACCAAATGGTTAGGCCAACTAAACTAATACTGATCCACCCAGAAACTTATCAATTAGTCTGAATTCAAAAACGAAATCTCATGTCTCGGTGATGAATGCTGACTTACCATAGCATGGCGCCAGATGAAAGCGAGAGCTTGATCACTGGGCACAAGTCCTTGAAGGCCGAACTCGAGAAACCCTTCCATGTATCTCGGCAACCTCCGCACATCACGAACATTAGTTGTCCTATATTAGGAATCCAATATGCCAAAACGGTGGAAGCCATAGCGCCTAGAATTCCTAACTTGTATTTCGCGGTCAATAGCCATGAGAGGCATAGATGAACCACTGCCGAGAATGCCGCTATGTATGCAATGATCATGTTCTTACTTTGCGCTTGGAGAAACATTTGGCAGGAGAAAGATACGACCAAGGAAAAGATGACCGGGATCAACCAGGGCGAGATGTCTCCAGCGACCTCCGCAATTTTATCTTCCTGGCCTAAGGCCTTTAAAATTGGCGGGGTGAAGATGAACAGAGGAACAAGAAAAATGGAGCAGATTGTTAGGACAATCCATGATCTCTGGAGGTACACACCGAGCATGTGGTATTGTTTCGCACCATAGGCCTGGCCACATAGGGTCTCTAGCGCGCTTGCCATACCGAGCTGTGAGTTCCACGAACAGAAGCTGTTGTAACTCATTTTAAAACTCAAATTTCTGGACAGCATCAAGCGAACTACATGACGAAAGGTTACTGTGACTGGCGATATAAAAGGAGATGCAGGGAGATGTTTTTGGCGGATTTACTTATAAGTCTTGGAGGTCATGCTCTTTTTCGACAATAGCATAGTATTGTTTCGTTCAACGCCAAAGCCACAATGCAAATGACCTAGGTTCAACTCCAAACTCATTTTGCTTGTTGCTCTTTCGATTTCCATATGCCTTCATAACAATTTCACTGGCTTCAACATATTCAGAAAGTCAACCAAAGCTGACGAGCTGCTTCCATGAGAAGCCAGTACCGGTATAGTGCTTCGGGGCGGCTATTCTATGTTTGAGCATTATTACTTAAGGGACATGAGACTGCTTTATGAAAAGAAATTTCATTCATTATTCACTGTTGGGCTCAGCGACACGTGCTTAAGAAGCATCTACAAACAATATATAAAGAGATAAAAAAACAATTTTTTGCAAATTAAAAATGTTGACGTAAGATGAACAACAGCGAGATACCATATTACATGATTATATTATATAAAAAAATTGACACCTAAAATAATGGAATACACGCTTAAACATACCAGTATGCCTAATGCAAATCTCACGAGGACGGTGAAGACTAGAGAATAGGCAGCCAATTCGGTAGACCCGATATGGCCGACAAAAGCTTGGGTTATGACATAAATACCAAAGGTGGAGAGTCTGGTGAATATTGCAGGCAGTGCGACAATCCACATCTTCTTGGTCTCACTCCATATCCTGTCCTTCAGCGGCTCATCCTCACCGCCATCACCGACTTCCACTGCTACCGATTTTTTCAGCAGCTTCTGGTTTGCCTCTCCCTCCATTGCCATGGCTAGTTATTAGATCTAATGTTCACCTTATATACCAAGACAACGTCTCCTACTCCTGTAAGCCACAAACACAGTTTGAATCAAATTAGGTAGAGAGGGAGTGGATTTCTAGTGAAAGAGTTGCTTCTGGTGTGGATATGCCAAGAATCACTGCTTGTGACGATGAGAACTCGCAATAAATCAGTTAATAGTGAGCTTTGTGCACTCACATCCCGTGTTGAGAGTTGCGGAGCACATCTTTGCTGTGATAACTAGACTCTCTTAGCTCGGTTCAGCCAAAAAAAAATCAAAAACAAAAAGAATAAGACCCTCTTAGCTTGGGTAAAGCATACTGTTGGTATTTGCGGAAACGTGTGTTTGATGTGTGTGCAAGTGTGTTTTGTGTGTGAACTATCAAGAGAGCAAAAGAACCAAGAACAATGTGGGTAAGAAATAGTTGGACAAAGTAGTAATAGGAATGTGTAAAAGAGAGTGGCGGCAAGGGAGCACAAAGGAACAAAAGAAAACTTTTTTATTTAGTTATTGTAGTACAAAGGAAAAGGGAAGGGGAGGAGCTTACATTTTTTTTTGCTCTGTTGCCCCCCCCTATTTATAAGGGTGCTCCACTGACTTATGGCCCATCATTTTTTACTTCTAGTATTACAATTTTTTTCTTAAATAATAGACTCTTTAAGGTAAATATCTCTGCCATTTGCAGATATAATTTTGTAGACTCTTCTAGGATTTTTCTTGAATTTCCTAGCTCAAATCTATCTTGAAGTTTCTAGAAATTGGATCAATAATTTAACACATACAAACTTATAAAGAAGTAATGGCACCCAAACCTCAACTGCAGATACACCAACATTCAAGAGTCATGAGCCTTAATAGGACAAACCTGTGCTAATACAGGGGCAACCATGCCTAACTCGTTATATCCACCAGTCATCACCAAAATTTCGTATGGTGAAGCACAGGATCGACTGCTTTCCTACTTTTGATTAGTTATGTCTAGACCAGTGTAAACCTTGAGAGTTACGAGCAGTGTTCATGTGGACACGTGCACGCACTTGAAATTTCTTAATGCAGTCTGGCATGACATTCTTAATGGTGAGTATGGAGTGTTCCTAAAACTAGTGATGGACATGAAACGAGGATAAGCAAAGGCGTTTGTACGAACCCAGAGCGAAGTTTTTGTTGGCATGGTTATGTACGTCATGTCCCAAAAGCATGGAATCTTGATTCACCCCACGACAACAATCATGTCTTTGATTGTCTGCTGGTCCGTGAGATATCAAATGGTTCACGTCAGTCACTCTACTGTTTTCACTTGGCTTCACATACATGAATTCTAAAACGCAAACTCACTTGACTAATTCGTTCATTGAAAACTCTCTTTCTTGTCCTCTCTGGTCAAACGGGTGAGTTCACGTCGAGGACCAGGAGAAACGTCATGGTGAGAGGAATTGTCCATAGTTGCAAATTAATTTAAGAAGAGGCTATTGTCTGTAGCTGCAAATTGATTATAAAGAAGCTATTTTCCGATTTGCTTATGAATTATAGTGTCACTTCCAAGCTGCTATATTTGAATAGTTATCAGTATCAGTGTTAGAGTAACAAGCTTAAGGATTATAAGCTTCAGCGTTATGAGCTTTATGTTACAAGTACAACTACAAAAGATATTGTCTCTATATATGATAGGAGTCTAGAGTATACATAATTATGATGGAAATTACATAAATACCATTAATAGTAAAAGTTTTAAGCTTTCATATTATTTTTCTCTATTAGACTCCACAACCCCAATCTCTTACTTGGAAGCTGATCTTCAAAACAACAATAGTCCTTCAAAGTCTTTCTCTCTTAGCTAGACTTCAAAACAGGGGAGCGCATCTCTGCTGCGATAACTAGACTAGCTTGGTTCAGCTGAAAATAAAAATAAAAATAACACCCTCTTGGTTTGGACAAAGTATACGAACTTATAAAGGAGTAACAGCACCCAAAACTCAACTAAAAAAATATAGGGGCAATCATGCCTGGCCCTGTACGTCGACCAATCATCACTAAAATTTGGTAAGGTGAAATGCAGGATCAATAGCTTTCCCACTTTTGTTCAGCTACGTCTCGATCCAACTTTGCTAGTTGCAAGCAGTGTTCATGTCGACATGTGCACACGCCTGAAATTTCTTAATGCAGTCTGGCACGACACTCTCACTGGTGAGGACGAAGTGACCCTAAAACTAGTGATGGACGTGAAACGAGGATAAGCAAAGGTGTTTGTGCGAACCTAGAGCGAAGCTTTTCTAACCGTCGAAAGTCAATGAAAATCCAGCTTCCACCGAAAGTGACATCGAGAGTTGCATTATTTGTTGGTTGGCATGTTTATGAATGTAATGTCCGGAAAGCGTCAGGAATCTTGACTCGCCACAAGACGACAACCATGTCTTTGATCGTCCCGGAGTCCATGAGATATCAAAAATGGTTTGCATCGGTGTCACCCCACTGTTTTCACTTTGGCTTCACATAATTGAACTATGAAACGCGAACTCACGTGACGAATTTCCTTCTTTGGAAAAAGCTCTCTCTTTCTTCCTCTGTGGTCGACCGGTACAACCTATACAATGATACATAAAAATGCCAACTGTGGACATAAATTTTCTTTTGGTCCAAGAGCTGTTCCAAGGGCTATTTAAAAATTAGAGGAAGAACAGACTACCGGGAACAAAAATTGTGTCTTCTGAGTATTATTGGTTGACGTTAAAGCATATACAACTGAAGAAGACAGTCCTTAGTTTTATAAGCTTTTTAACTTCTTTACGAAAGCTCACCAGTCTTAAAAAAATTAGGGCTAATATAATACCATGAAAAATACTAAATTGATATATTTATGATAAGTTTACACTAAATTTTTAAATTGATATATTTGTGATAAATTTATCTTCCGTTAGTTTTACATTAAATTTTACCATCAAATTATTAAGTTGGATGACGTGTGGTAGTTAATGGATGTACCGATTAGGCAGTATATTGATTTGTAATTTTTCATGGTATTATCCAATTTAACGAGAACTAACGAATGGCAAATTTCTGACAAATTTATAAATTCGGAGTTTTTTGTGATAAAAATTAATTTAATATAAACTTATTACACGTATATTAATTTGAAGTTTTTTTTTTTTTTTTTGTTGATAATAATCCGAAAAATTATTTGTGTTTGATGTCTCTTCGATCACGACAAGCGTCGCACATTGCAAAGAAGTCAGACAATCGAAATCTTTTTGCCTCTGTTTATTTTGGTGTCAATCCATGATGATAAGTAAAGATTCATGGAGGGGCAGGGGGAGTGGGGGCCGACCCAAACGGTACGTATTTTCCCCTTACAAATCGGGTGGCGGAGAAAATGGCGGGGCATGGGGCCAGGATTTAGGTGGGGTTAGTACTCTAGGTTAATTATTCAAGTGGTCCTGGTCCTACACACGCGCGAAGAAAATGGCAGGGCGTGGGGCCAGGAGTCAGGTGGGGCTAGCACTTTAGCTTAATTATTGAAAGAGGAGTTCATCAAGTGGTCCTGGTCCTACACACACAAGAGTGTATATATATATATTTGCTAAGATTGTTTGAAGAGTTATTCACATTTTTTTGCTGGTTTTTTTTTTCTTCCTAATTATTTCTTCAAATTATAAATGGATAAATGCAAGCAAGACTTGATTGATAGCTCTTTTGACTAATGTTGTGTGTGGTAATATTTATATTCGCGGGAACAATTTCTATTCTGAAATATATATTTTTTATTTTATTCCCTAAACGAGTTTACGAGTAGAAAAAACGCGTTTGGAATCGTACAAAATTTCAATTCTCAAAATATAAGTGTTTGATACGATCCTTAAATAACTAAGAATTTTTTTAATTTTTAAATAATTCTATTACATTTTGTCTTTTTTCTTTTCTTTTTTCCTTTTCTTCTTCTTCTTCCTCTAGTTGATCGTCGGCCTTAGCCATGGCCAACGACCAACCAAATGAGAGCCAATAACCTTGCTAGCCCCCAACGAGGCTGAGCCATGCTGTGGTTGGACAAGGCTCGATTTCGCTAGATCGAGGCGAGCCTCTTAAGTTGTTCTTGGTTACAAAAAATCAACTTTTTTTTTTTACTTCTTACTTCTATTTCAAATCTATTCTCAGGAACAAAATTGTTCATTGAAACAAAACATTTATAGATGGATTTCTGTTTTTTTATTCTTAAAAAAAAAGAAAAGAAAAAGGGAAGCATTACCAAACACGCCCTAATTAACCAATGCCATGTATTGCTAAGGGATAAATTTACATTTAGCTTTGAGTGGTGTTTTTTCCACTCCTCATTTGGTTTAAACACTCCTTTTTTTGTTGTTGTTTTGACCATATTATCCTTTGTAGGGTCCACCACTTCTAATAAAACCTTATAATAGTGATCTTTATTTTCTATTTGATTCACATTTTTTATTTTGTTTCTTTTTTTTTTTCTTTACGTCTTTTATTTTGCAAATCGTTTCAATGTTATCTCCCATCATTATTTCCAACAAGTCAATTAATTAGAAGCAACACAACAACCCAAAACTGATGATGAAGAACTTATGCAAACAATAGTAACAAACTAAACCTAGAGGAAGCAACAGTCTATCTAGGGGAAGTAATAGTCTATAGGACGCAAGTACTTTGTAGACCACAAAGCAACTGCGCAATTAGTTCATTCAAAAACACTGTTTTGATGCATGTTATACTCCAATCATAAGATTGAAACACAAGATCAAGCATTTTTACGATCCGAAACTCAAATTTCCCTTTTAAGAAAAATATCAAGAAACACTCAAATAGTGATTGGAATGAGCATGATTAGAGACCAAGAAAACTAAAAAGGAAAAAAAATAAAAAAGCTTTCCCTAGAACCATACTTTCGGTAGTGAATGAGGAGGGTGTGAATTGTTGAAATAATCAGTTTTTTTGGGATCGCAGATGCTGGAGAGATCTGTGGAAGAAGAAGAAGAATAATAAGAAATGAGAGGTGTAGAAAGAGAGACAATTTCCAAAATTGGAGAGCGAACTAAGACGCCAAAGGCGTGTAAAGAAAGAAAAAAGAAGAAAAGTGGGGTCCGCAAGGAAGAAAAAGAAGAAACAAAATAAAAAATGTTGACCAAATAATAAATAAATAATCACTTTTATAGATTTATACGAGAATTAGTGAGCTTCACAAGGGAAAGTACAGTGAAAACACAAAAAAAAATTAGTGTCTATTCCAAAAGAGGGGTGAAAAAAAGCAACATTTAGTTTTACGTGCATTAAATTATAAAAGAATTATAACTATCATTGGCAGTTGGGCATAATTATCCAAAAAGTTATAATTCAATTGTAGGGTGGATTTTTAACTATGTTAATTTAATTATAATTTTTTTTTGTGTTAATTTAGTTTTGAATTTTTTGAAGTTTTGCCAATTTAGTCTGAAAAGTTTTAAACTAGCGATTGAATTGGAGGACGTAGGTTAGAAACTATGGTCAGCATGAAAACTCGGTATCACGTTGATGTAACTGTATCGCTTTTTAAACTCTGGCAAGATGGATATAGTTGCAAGTGTTCGCGCTTGCCTCGCCTGGCCAAACACTGTGTGAGCAGATAAAGAGAGCTTAGACACCGACTCGTCCACTTCCTCGCAGCTTGCGGACACCCCCCGGCATATTTGCTAGCTACAGAGTAAGGCGTGGAACCGCGCAGATCAGCCCGAGGCATGTGGCCTTGACTTGGATGGCGAATTTCGAAACATGGGTATTTCCTCTCCTCCAGCTCATTTGAGACCCTCGAAAACAGGGTCGCGGCCAGTAAAGGCCTGAGAAATTTGATAGCAGAAGCATGCAGATCCTTCTTGCTGTCATGGGAGAAAAAACTACATGCACTTTGAATATCAGAAGTTGTAAGCTTTTATGGGAAATTCTAATATCATGAGTTATGTCGAAAATTTAAATTCGGAAGTACTATTTTGTAACTATGGATTACCATCTATATCAAATTACCTAAATATATATACTATTCTAAATTTAACTATAATTCACTAGACTTAATTCTAATGATAGTTATGGTGCACTTTTCTAATTTAATATATGTGAAAACCTACATATGATACCACATTGATTAACATTGTCAAATCAATGAAAATATCTCTCTAAGTCTCATTTATATATATCCCTCCGTTATAAAATTAATTTGGAAGAATGAATTAAACAAACTCAATGAAATACTCTGGATGATCGTTAAAATAATCCAAATATAATTATTTTTTTGAGTATCATTCCCTTATATTCGTTATAATATAAAAATGTTGATTGGAAGAACAAATAAAACAATTTTAGCAAAACGCGGTCCGATCACTTGTTAAATTAAAGCAACCTAAATACGGAATAACATTTGCTAAGAAGTAAAATATAAATATTAATATAAGTCATTTTGCTTTCTTTATTTTGCGGGTTGGGCCGGATCGGATCGGATCGACTGATCGAACGATTTGGTTCGTTTCAAACAATTACTTTTCTCTCAGTCAATTTGGGCCGGGTCGGATCTTCAATATCGGGCCGCCATCTGGGGCTCCTCCATGTGCTTCCGAATCTTTTATGGTCTCACTCAGTTTCTCCGCGCTCCTCCAACCCCACTTCCCTTTTCCCCTTGTCTCGCATCTCGCTGTCTGAAGACGTCGTTGGTTGGATTTTGCAGCTCGGTCGTGCAATCGCCTGCGTGGGACTTCCTCTCAAAAGGGTCCGTCACTGGTGCTCTCTTGTCTTTGAGTGGCTGTGCATTGTGGGGGTCGGAGTTAGACCTGCTTGTTCTGCATTTTCTGACTGATTTCAGGGATAATCCTGGACAAATTTGTGTTCTTTTGGTTCCGTTTCGCGTGATATCGATTCGCTCTTGTGTTTCTTTCTTAGTTGGCCACTTGAGGCTGTGTCTTACGGCTTTCTGGGTTGCTTGGTTATGGTCTTTCGAGAATTGCACGCTGAGTGTTTGATGAAAGTTGTGAAAGAGGAGTCAAATGTAGAAGAGAACTATCTTTGCTTGTTTAACACGTGATATGCCGTTGAAACGTGGAATGGAGAAAAACCAATCGAAACTGAGTTGTGTTAGGACGGTTTCCTGTCGTGACACAAGATGGCTTTGTTCAAGTGTGGTTTTCTCGATATATCACATACATCAGTCGTTTGACTGCTTCATGAGATACTTTATCAGCAGTCAGGGTCAATATTATATCTCTCAGCTGTTAATGCTTTTCGTTGTTCTAGTGCAATGGTGTGGGAACTAAGGTTGCGTTTGTTTCAGGAAAACATTTTCCAAAAGATGATTGGTTGTATCACTTAGAAAAATTAGCCAAGGAAAAATGTTTGCACTACCAACCACAATTTATGACTCTATTTGTAGATGATGGAAATATTTCTCATTCAATCTTGAGCTTTCCGTGAAATAAACACACCCTAAGTTACTTATTTACAAATATCTTATTTCCAGTATGGTTCTATTACAGTCTATTATGCTGCAAGCTTAAGGCTTGTGGTTTATACTTCTCTTCTTTTGTAATGAAAAAGGTGACTTATATATAACCAAAAAAACATACTGGGCCTTGACATAAAGAGGGAATGGAAAAGATGAACATTCTAATTTTCTGATTATTTTCCCTTTTATCTGACTTTGGTGCTTTCGTTGTAGCAATTTGAAGTTTGTTATATTGATTCCCCAACTCAGAGATGGTTATCCCACCGCCAGCTAAGCCACCGAGAATAATAAACTTTCTCAAGCCTTATGTTCTGAAGATGCACTTCACTAACAAGTTTGTAAGTGCCCAAGTCATCCATTCCCCAACTGCTACTGTGGCGTCTTCGGCGAGCTCGCAGGAGAAGGCTTTGAGACCAAGCATGGACTCGACTCGAGATGTGGCTGCAGCTGCAAAGATAGGAAAGATACTGGGAGAGAGGCTGCTGCTCAAGGGCATCCCTGCTGTCGCCGTCCACTTGAAAAGAGAACAAAAGTATCATGGCAAAGTCAAGGCGGTTATCGATTGCGTGAGAGAAGCAGGTGTGAAGTTGCTTTGAAAACTCCTGAACTTATCGGTTGTATTTGTTTTAAGACTTGTGACCTCTGTTCGAAGTGATCTTCACTTGAGAAAGATGGCATTTAAAGAGAGTGCATGAGATTTTTATGTTGGGGGCTGCTTATATTGATTTCTTCTTAGTAAGGATATAAGCACATTGAATGTTTGTGCATGTATGTATCCAAGCATGTGTATTGGCATTTTTGGATAGATTATCAGGGTGAGAATGATTGAAAATGATGAGCCTGCCACTCAACTCTTAAATACCGAAGTCATTGCATCCATACAAGTTGGTTCAGAGTTCAATTTAGATCATTATTGCTCGCATTGGGTGCTTTTGGTTTCTACTGGAGCCTTTTGATATTGAAAGAAAACAGCTGCCTGGGACTCCCGACTTGCAAAGATTTAGCAATCTTTGTAGCTCCAGTAAATGTTCAATTTATATTTACCATATTAACATTGTAAGGCTATGTGGGAGAAGGCACAGGAAGCTATATGCATGAGTTAATGGATGATCGGGTTGATGAACCGTGGCCTAATCATGAAGTAGCTCTATCTGTCCTCCACATAGAGATGGTGACTTGACACTTGCCTATGAAGCCAGAAGGGGCTCGGGGTTGAAGCTTTGTTACTCGTAGCATAAACGAAAATCCCATGCTAGCCGTAATTTCAGCCAAAGAGAGGAAGTTTAAGACAAATTGTGTTGACTTTATAAACCGTAACGAGTCATTTTAGCAATATAGCAATCATAATCACGTTCAGGAAACTACAGTGCATTGGACGTTCCTGAACTTATGTGCTTCCCAAGAGATTCACCACTAATCTGTTGGTGCATGGTGCAATTCCAAAGGATGAGGCAATAAAACTGAACTCCTTTGTAAATACCTGAAAAGCTCCTAAAAGCTATTCATCCCCCAAGAGTTGCCTAGACAATTGCTTCAATCCTTTCTATTTCTCTACAAGAATACAGGTTCAATCTCGAAATCTGCAGTGAAAGACATGCGGTTTGCGTCTTTCTCAAGCAGCACGATGTGGGGTTCCGCGTGGAAGGCGCTGAAAAAATGGAGCCACAAAGATTCAAATGTGTGTTTTTGCCAAAAAAAATTTCGAGGATTGAAATTTGGAATGATATCAACCCCCTTTTCTTTGTGGCCGGCAGGATGAGCAAAGCGCCTAGATTTGTGCAACTTCATTCTAATGGACAGAACTTTACGTGCAACTTCATCCTTAGGTCCCGAAACTGATAGAAATTCTCAATCTCTTTCGACCTTTGCGACACTCAGGTCCATCATCCTTTCCCATGCTCCGAATGAAGTTTATGAGGAATTTTTCTTTTACAGCATCTGAAGTGCGAACAAACATGCAGAATTGGGAATAATCGTGGACACCCTTGTATGTAACCTCAATATCATCACTTGTGTTGTAAATTATTGTAACAGTAACATACTCGACAAGCCTTTTATAGAACTTAAGAGATATTTCATCAGTTTATCTTAATTGAGAATTATAATTGGAATCTCCACACCATCCATTTCATGTGAAACTAGAAGAACCAAATGGCTTACAAAAATTGCGAAAAGGATGGAGAAAAGGGAAGCCGGATGGATAAATAAGCCAAAGCAAAAGGCATCAAATTTCATGGACCATAAAATTGTTGAGAAGATGTTCAATTTAACTGTGCGCCATGTAGATCAAGGAATGCAAAAGCTGTCGGCTTGAAATGCCATTCGGAGATTGCATCTTTTACCTACTGGTGAATAGTAGATCTTGGACTTGTACCTATCATCTCACTTGTTTGCAATAATAACCGGGGGTATTAGAGATTTAAGGCTATTTCACCGGAAAATGTTCATAAATGGTTGTTACTTTCATTATGAATTATTGAAATTCATATACTAGATAGTAATGACCAAAGCCACACATTTCTATGAAATGATAATTGCCGCCCTAGACTTGACTAATATGCCTTACAAGAAAAGCGGAGAAAGCTTCCGCATTGTGTACATGTAGAAAAATCTTATTCCATGCTTGACATGACATTATAAGTAAAAATAATTAATAAAGTTCAACTTTCTAGCACTACTTTATGAATACCCTGAAAACTCCCACACTGTCCTCTATGCGTTCAACCAAGGAAGAAATTCTATAGCACTTAGAATTTTCCACACCCAAGTAAACCCCACCACCGAAGACTTTGACCCCATTAACCACTTCTCAAGAAGACTTTGGCTTATGTAAGATTATAATTAAGTGCATTGCTGTCTTGGAGGCATTGTGCTCGACCAAAAACATGGAATTCTATCGGACCCTCTGTTTTCTCTTGTCTTTTTGGGCAATTGTTATTAAACCTTCCTTTCTCCACAACACAATTATGTCATTCGGTCCAAAGTGATGCCTTACTTCAGTTCAACGATTCCCTCATAGTCGAAACTGATACGGACTTAGATTGTAAAGTAACGTTTCGTGCTAATGTGAGATGAATCACATCCAAAGTTTGCTATCTAACAATTCCCACTTTGTTTGCTTCATCGAATTCAGTTTTTCTATCGATAGAGGCTGATGCAAGTTCATTTGATACAACAAATCCTCGATTTGCATCTTCAAAAAACCAAAGTTCTTACCATCAAACTGATTGATCTTCACCTTCTCTTCATTCATATTGATCGCTTCCACTATTTTGCCAAACTAGGCTTTGGTACAGTTATTAAGAGTGTGAATCTTTGAAGAGAAAAAAAAATAAAATAAAGAAGAAGGCGAGGGAATTCTTACATGGAAAGCCTTTTAAAATCAAAAAGGAAAAAATCACGTTGCTGCACTAGGCAATCTCTTTACTATTGGTATCGGCGTTACAAGTTTTAAGCTTTAGGATTACAACTACAAAAAATATGCCCCAATATATATCAGAAGTTTAGGGTATACATAGTTTCGATGGAAATTACATGTATGTCATTAGTAGTAAAAACTTTGACCTTTAATATTATTCTTCTCTATTAGATTTCACAACTCCATTAAGATGGCTCTTTGATCAGGACAAGCATTTTGCAAAGAAGTTGGAGAATCAAAATCTTTTTGTTTGTTCTATTTTGGTGTCAATCCATAATGTTAAGTAAAGATCCATATATGGACGGGCGTGGGATGCAGGGGGCCCCGACCCAAACGATACGTATTTTCCCCTAACAAAACTGGTGGTCGAAGAAAACGGCAGGGCATGGAGCCAAAATTCAGGTGGGGTGGGTATGCTAATGGAGTCGACAAAGTTAATCAGAAAAGGAAAGTCGACCATGGACTTTTCGCCATCGTTGCCGCTTATAAATCAAGGACAATTACTCAAGGCTCTAGCTTGTGTGCTAAAACTACTCGCAGGCAGATTCCATATATTGAGCACTTAGCATTTCCTAACATTCAATGAGAAGGGGAACTGAAAATCTAGTCCTGGAAGAACAACATATTGAAACTCATAATGTTCTCTAGAAGAAACATGTTCGACAAGATAAGGAAATTGCTTGCTTTGACGAAATAACGCAGGATTGCAGCAGGAGAAACAGTGTTGAAATTCTCATTTCAATTGCCCTCTTCATGGATTTGCTGGAATGTCATTCTTCCTTTATTTTAGGTTACATAACTGACGGTTTGACAGGATTTCCACTGCTCGTGCGCTAATCTTATTAAATTGACAATTTGATACACATCTTGCAGGACAGTTCCCTTGCGGGAAATTCAGTTTTTAAAATCTGATAAAGAACTTTTCGCTATCTTTAAAAGAATAGCAGGAGAACGAGAAAAAGATTGAGTCAGACACTCGTGCTGGTCTTGTGTGATGCTTCTTCAGCCACGAACCACTCATTAACGCGCGTTCGAGCTCGTAATACCTGCAGAAGGACATTGAGACTTGTTGACCCTCATTATAATCAGGAATCAATGGAGAATTTGTAATATCCGACGCACCTGCTTGTCCCAATCGGTTTTGTAGGTAATAACGATCAGTACTACAGTCTGAACGAAAGTTCCGAACAGCATTCCAACCCACACGCCCTACAAGGCATATGATCAAGATATAGGAATCTCAATTTTACAGGTGCAGGTCAAGAGCTTCAGCCCATTTTGACATGTCTCACTCATTGATATGCAAATTTGCCAATGCAACTCGTCTTGGAAAGGAAATTAGTAGCTTACCTTCACTTGCATACCTAAGAAATAAGCAAGCGCGACTCCCACGGGAATCCCTACTAGGTAATAGCTTATGATGTTGACATAGGCTACTATGCTCTGCCAACCAGCTCCAACGGCTACTCCTGATAAATATATGTTGAGACTAATGTTCAATCACAATCAGGTACTCATAATTTGATATTAATCCACCACTTTATTGCTCACATCATACAATGGATGGACATATTTCTCAAATTTTTGTGTATTGATCGATTAAGTTTGTAGCCACTCATGTCAATGATAATAAAAAAAACAACCAAGTTCTTTAAGGGGAAAAGTACCAAAAAAGTTATAAACATTTTTACATTGATAACAATTTAGTTCATTCGGCCAATTTTGACCAGCTGGTGCTAATGTGGACGCTGGCCAAAAAACGCTAACGTGGCAATTTTTTTAATAATTTTTATTTTTTGCTATTTTTATTTTTATTTTTCCTTTATTTTTCCTCTTCTTCCTCCTCGGACTTTCCCCATTGTGGCTAGCGAGGCTCCAATGAGTGTCGCGGCCCTTGCCGGGCGAAGGCAGTCTCTACGCAGATCTGGGCGAAGTCGCATCACCTACAGCCCCCAGACCTCGCTCACAACCCCAGGCGAGGTTGGCAGGGGGCCATGACCCTCCCTAGCTATAGATGAGGGCTTTGCGGCCCTCTCCCAATGGTTGATGAGCCTCGCCAGAGTCAAGTTGGCATTGCAAGGAAAGTTCAAGGAGGAAGAAGAGAAAAGAAAAGGAAAAATGAAAAATAAAAATAAAAATAATAAAAAATTATTTAAAAAATTGCCATGTCAAAGCATTCTACTAGTTGGCATTCACGTCAGTGCCGGCCAATCAAAATTGGTCAGATGGATTGAATTGGTGCTAATGTGAAAAGGTTTTAGGACATAATTTGTCTAATTGAAAAGTTTAGGACTAAATTAGTATCAATACAATAGGTTTAAGACTTTTTTGATACTTTTTCTTTCTTTAAGGAATATTGTATTTTCATTCATGTGATCAGGAGGGAATAGTGGAGAAGAATTACCGGAAAGGACTGGTTGGACGCTGTTCAAAAGTATGGAAATAGCCAGAAGAGGTGATAAATCAGCCACAGCATTAGCGACCTCATCGCTCTCCGTGAAAATATAAGCTAGACGCCCCCTGAAGAAGAGGAAGAACACAAAGAGAACAAATCCAATGCCGAACGATATGAGCACCGTAACCATGATTGAGAGCTTTGCTGATCTTGAGCTCCCTCTTCCTAGTTCATTAGATACTCGAACGCTGAAAAAGCATACAAAATTTAGAAATTTGCTAGTAAATTGCAAGTCTAGAGAAGGAGTTAATGGTCAATAGGAGTCACGAATCATGTGATTACACCTTGCTGCAGCCAAGAAACCGAAGGAGATCATCATCTCCCAACCACTGATGTTGAGGCTGCAAGTAAGGAAATTATGCTATTTCATTTTAGTGAACTAGCCTTTGCTGAAGGAATTTTTGTAATCTAGGCATTTCCCAAATGTAATTGAAAACAGCTAGGAGCAGAAAGATTGGAAATGCAAACACAATTACCAGATGGCGAGTGCATCAATAGAAACTTCCGCATTTTCCATGTTGCCCGTTAGAAGAACCAGCACCGTGTTGTACCACAGCTCGAGACTGACAATTAGCAAAGAATAGGAATTGAAAATCTTGAATGAAAAAGAAAGGACGTGTCGCTGTCCACTTCTGATGTGAGAGATTTCGTGTGTCCAGATTTCACCATTTATTCGACAACAAAACATTGGCGACTTCTAAATCACCCATCGGGCATGTAGATACCAAATGGTTAGATCAACTAAACGAATGCTGATTTACACATAAACTTATCAATTAGTCTGAATTCAAGGACAAAATCTTATGTCTTGGTGATGAAATCCTGACTTACCATAGCATGGCGCCAGATGAAAGCGAGAGCTTAATCACAGGCCACAAGTCCTTAAAGGCCGAACTGGAGAAACCCTTCCATGTATCTCGGCAACCTCCACACAACACGAACATTAGTTGTCCTATATTAGGAATCCAATATGCCAAAATGGTGGAAGCCATAGCACCTAAAATTCCAAACTTGTATTTTGCGGTCAATAGCCACGATAGACATAGATGAGCCACCGCTGAGAATGCTGCTATGTATGCAATGATCATGTTCTTACTCTGCGCTTGGAGAAACATTTGGCAGGTAAAAGATACGACGAAGGCGAAGAGGATCGGGATCAACCCGAGGGAGATTTCTCCAGCGACCTTTGCAATTTTGTCTTCCTGGCCTAAGGCCTTTAAAAGTGGTGCGGTGAAGATGAACAGAGGAAGTAGAAAGATGGAGCAGATTGTTAGGACAATCCATGATCTCTGGAGGTACACTCCGAGCATGTGGTATTGTTTCGCACCGTAGGCCTGGCCACATAGGGTCTCAAGCGCACTTGCCATGCCGAGCTGAAAGTTCCATGAACAGAAGCTGTTGTAACTCATTTCATGACTCAAATTTCAAGACAACGTCACATGAACGACATGAGGAAAGGTTCCTCTGACAGGCGATAAAAAAAGACATGCGTGGAGATGTTTTTGGCGAATTCTCTCATAAGTCTTGTTGGTCACGCCCTTTTTCAACAGTAACATAGTGTTGTTTCGTTCGAAGCCACATCCACAATGCAAACGACCTTGGTTCAACTCCAAACTCATTTTCCTTAGTGCTCTTTCGATTTCTATATGCCTTGTTCTCATAACAATTTCACTGGCTTCGACATATTCAGAAAGTCAATCAAAGCTGACATGCTGCTTCCATGAGAAGCCAGTACTGGTATAGTGCTTCGCAGTGGCTATTCTATGTTTGAGCATTGTTACCTAAGGGACATGAGACTGTTCTATGAAAAAAAATTTCGTTCATTATTCACTGTTGGGCTCAGTGACAGATGTGCTTAAGAAGCATCTATAAACAATTTATAAAGAGACAAAAAACTAATTTTTTGCAAATTAAAAATGTTGATGTAAGATGAACAACAGCAAGATACCATATTACATGACTCTAGTACATGAAAAAATCGACAACTAAAGTAATGGAAAACATGCTAAAACATACCAGGACACCATTTGCAAATCTCAGGAGGACAGTGAAGACGAGAGAATAGGCAGCCAATTCAGTGGACCCGATGTGGCCGATAAAAGCTTGGCTGATGACATAAATCCCAAAGGTAGAGAGTCTGGTGAATATTGCAGGTGCAGCAACAATCCACATCTTCTTGGTCTCACTCCATATCCTGTCCTTCAGGGGCTCATCCTCACCAACATCACCGACTTCCACTGCTACCGGTTTTTTCAGCAGCTTCTGGTTTGCCTCTCCCTCTATTGCCATGGCCAGTAAGTAGATCTATGTTCACCTCATATGCTCAAGACAACGTCTCCTTCTCCTATCAGCTGTAAACCACAAACAAAGTTTGAATCAAATTAGGCAGTGAGGGAGTGGATTTCCTCGTGAAAGAATTGCTTCTGGTTTAGACATGCCAAGAATCATGGCTTGTGACGATGAGAACTCACAATAAGTCAGTTGATAGTGAGGTTTATGCGCTCACATCACATGTTCAGAGTTGCAGAGCGCATCTCTGCTGTGATAACTAGACTTTCTTACATCAGTTCAGCAAAATTAAATAAATAAGACCCTCTTAGCTTGGACAAATCATACGAACTTATAAAGGAGTAACAGCACCCAAAACTCAACTGCAGATACACCAGTATTCAAGAGTCATGAGCCTTTGTAAAACAAACCTGTGCTAATATAGGGGCAATCATGCCCAGCTCAATATATCCACCAATTATCACCAAAATTTGGTATGGTGAAGCCGAGGATCGATGGCTTTCCTTCTTTTGTTCAGTTACGTCTAGATTGGCGTAAACTTTGATAGTTGCAAGCAGTGTTCATGTCGACACGTGCACGCACTTGAAATTTCTTAATGCAGTCTGGCATGACTTTCTAAACGGTGAGGATGAAGTGTTCCCAAAACTAGTGATGGACATGAAACGAGGATAAGCAAAGGTGTTTGTACGAACCTAGAGAGAAGTTTTTGTTGACATGTTTGTGTATGTAATGTCCAAAAAGCATGGAATCTTGATTTACACCACGACAACAATCATGTCTTTGGTTGTCTGTCAGTCCATGAGATATCAAATGGTTCACATCAGTCCCTCCACTGTTTTCCCTTGGCTTCCCATACATGAACTCTGAAACACGAACTCTTGTGACGAATTCGTTCATTGAAAAAGCTATCTTTCTTGTCCTCTCTGGTCGAATGGGCAGGTTCTTGTCAAGGGGAAACGTCATGGTGGGAGATATTCTCTGTAGTTGCAAATTGACTCTAAAAGAAGCTATAGTCCCATCCACACATAAATTATACTGTCACTTCCAAGCTGCCACATTTGAATAGTTATACAAATTACACAATGGTACACATGCCGACTGAGGATATAGATTTGCTTTTTGTCTAAGAGCAATTATAAGGAGAAAAGACTAATGGGAAAAAATAAAAAATTGTAACTTCTGAGAGTTCAATTGAAGGGTGGACAATACTCACTAGTGTTAAGGAAATCTTTTTGTTCGTTCTATTCGGGCGACAATCCATGATGTCAAGTAAAAATCGCATATGGATGGGTGCGGGCCGTTGACCCACCTATTTATATATCTTTTGGAAATATATATTGTATATCCAATTATATATATATATATATATATATATATATATATGGTAATTATAAATACTATGCAAATTACATATTTAAATATAGATTATTACAGATACTTTGTATATTTAGTTAAATCAATAAATATGGTATTCTGGTAACTACAAATGATGCTTTAGAATATGAAAATATCAATGTAACTCGTGATTATCCATTTATATTTACACTTTTTCATTTTTAAAGTACATCTATATATTACGTGAATAAATTTACATTTGACTTTATGTTTTTTACGTATCACGATAAATAGACTGCCCAAGGAATGGACAGTATATGTCTACTATCAAGTTATCTATATCTAAACTGCTATTAGCTAAGAAGAAGAAATAAAAATAAAAAAATTAACAAAAAAATTGGAAACATATTACAAAACATTTAGAAAAAAAGTACGATTACTTGATAATCATCTCTTCCTATAACTAACTTAACGATAATACAACTTCATCAATTAAAATAAAATTGTGGACCAAACTATTAAAATAGACTCGATGTGCAACAACATCAATCAACTTGATTGTTAGTGATCGTTGCAACGTTCTTTTGTAATTTAAAATTTGTAAAGACCTACACTTGTCCCATGATGGATATCCCGTTAATTAATATTGTCAAATTAATAGAAATAATTTTCAAGTCTCGTTTGCACGTATCTGTTTATAATATGAAACAACAATTTGGAATGATAAATAAAACAAACTTAGCACAATAATATGAATAATTGTTTAAACGATGTCAGTGAATAATAATGCACAACTAATTGACACTCACCTGTTTCTATAATTAACTTAAGTAAAATACAACTACATCTTTTTAAACTAATTTGAAGAAATAATTAGGAATAAAAAAACAACCCCAGCGAAATAATGTGAATAACTCTTCAAACAATCTTAGCAAAAGAAAACATATACATACCACTTAATGATTACCTCTTTCAATAATCAACTTAACTAAAGTACTACTATATTTTCAAAAAGTAAATTTTAAATCTAGCTATTAAACCAAACTTAATGCGCAAAATCTATCAATCGACTTGACTGCTTATGATAGTTACATACTTTTCTAATTCTAATATGAGCAAAAGAAAAAGTCATTTTGCTAATGATGTCACATTAGTTAAGATCGTCAAATTATTAGAAATATATCACTAAGTCTCAATTGCATAACTCTGTCTACAGTTAAAAAAATTAATGTGGAAAAGCAAATAAAATAAATTTAGTAAAATAATGTAAATAATTTTAAACAACGGTAGCAAAAAAGAAAAACCTTCTCAATAATCACCTCTTTCTACTTTACTAAAGTACAATTATATTTACTAAAAGTAATTGCAAGTCTGGCTATTAAAATAGACTCAACGACCAAAGAGCATTAGTCAACTTGACTGCTAATGATAGTTACAATGCTCATTTGTAATTTGATATTTGTGAAAACCTACATTTGTCCCGTGATTATATTGCGTTGATTAACATCGTCAAATTAACAGAAAAATCTCTCTAAGCCTCATTTATAAACATCCCTCTATAATTTATAAGAATAATTTGGAAGAATTAATTAAACAAACTGAGCGAAATAATCCGGATAATCGTTTTTTAAAAAATCCGAATATAATTACTTTTTCCAGTCGGGTCGGGTCGGGTCGGATCGAGTGATTGAACGGTTTGGTTCGTTTCGAGTATTGACATTTTCACGCGGTCAATTTGGGTCGGGTCGGATCTTCAGTATCGGGCCGCTCATCTGGGGCTCCTCCATGTGCTTGCGAGTCTTTTATAGTCTCACTCAGTTTCCCCGCGCTCCTTCCCTCCTCTTCGCATCTCGCTGTCTGAAGACGTCGTTGGTTGGATTTCGCAGCTCGGTCGTGCATTCGCCGCCGTGGTACTTCCTCTCAAAAGGGTCCGTCACTGGTGCTCTCTTGTCTTTGAGTGGATGTGCATTGTGGGGTCAGAGTTAGACCCGGTTGCTCTGCATTTTCTGATTGATTCCCTGGGAAAATTCTGGACTAATTTGTGTTCTTGCGGGTCCGTTTCGCCTGATGTCGATTCGCTCTTGTGTTTCTTTCTTAGTTGGCCGCTTAAAAGCTGCGTCTTACGACTTTCTGGAATTCTTGGTTATGGTCTTTCGGAAATTGCGCGCTGAGTGTTCGATGAAAGTTGTGAAAGAGGAGTCAAATGTAGCAGAGAACCATCTTTGCTTGTTTAACACATGATATGCCGTTGAAACGTGGAAGGGAGAAAAACCAATGGAAACTGAGTTGTGTTAGGACGGTTTTCTGTCGTGACACGAGATGGCTTTGTTCAAGTGTGGTTTTCTCGATACATCACATACATCATCAGTCGTTTGAATGCTTCATGAGATACTTTATCAGCAGTCAGGGTCAATATTATATCTCTCGGCTGTTAATGCTTTTCGTTGTTCTAGTGCAGTGGTGTGGGAACTAAGGGTGCGTTTGTTTCGCGAAAAATATTTTTCAAAAGATGATTGGTCATATTACTTAGAAAAATTAGTCAAGGAAAAATGTCTGCACTATCGACCACAATTCATGACTAACTATTTTCGTAGATGATGGAAATATTTCTCATTTAATCTTGAGCTTTCCGTGAAGTAAATGCACCCTAAGTTACTTATTTACAAAGATCTTGTTTCCAGTATAGTTCTATTACAGTCTACTATGCTGCAAGCTTAAGGCTTGTGGTTTATACTTCTCTTCTTTTGTAATGAAAAAGCTGACTTTTATATAACCAAAACAACATACTGGGCCTTGACATAAAGAGGGATGGAAAAGATGAACATTCTAATTTTCTGATTATTTTCCCTTTTATCTGACTTTGGTGCTTTCGTTGTAGCAATTCGAAGTTCATCATATTGATTCCCCAACTCAGAGATGGTTATTCCACCGCCAGCTAAGCCACCAAGAATAATAAACTTTCTCAAGCCTTATGTTCTGAAGATGCACTTCACTAACAAGTTTGTAAGTGCCCAAGTCATCCATTCCCCAACTGCTACTGTGGCGTCTTCGGCAAGTTCGCAGGAGAAGGCTTTGAGACCAAGCATGGACTCGACTTGAGACGTGGCTGCAGCTGTGAAGATAGGAAAGATACTGGGCGAGAGGCTGCTGCTCAAGGGCATCCCTGCTGTCGCCGTCCACTTGAAAAGAGAACAAAAGTATCATGGCAAAGTCAAGGCGGTTATCGATTGTGTGAGAGAAGCAGGTGTGAAGTTGCTTTGAAAACTCCTGAACTTATCGGTTGCATTTGTTTTAAGACTTGTGACCTCTGTTCAAAGTGATCTTCACTCGAGAAAGATTGAAAGAGAGTGCATGAACTGTTTATGTTGGAGGCTGCTTATATTGATTTCTTCTTTGTAAGGATATAAGCCTATTGAATGTTTGGGCATGTATGCATCTGAGCATGTGCTTTGGCATGTTTGGATAGATTATCAGGGTGAGAATGATTGAAAATGATGAGCCTGCCGCTCAACTCTTAAATACTGAAGTCGTTGCATCCATACAAGTTCGTTCAGAGTCCCATATAGATTATTGATTGCTCACATTTGGCGCTTTCGGTTTCTACCGGAGCCTTACTGATATTGAAATAAAACAGCTGCTTGAGACGCTCGACTTCCAAAGATCTTGCACTCTTTGTAGCTCCAGAAAATGTTCAATTTATACTATTTACCATATTTAACATTGTAAGGCTATGGGGGAGAAGGCATAGGAAGCTATAAGCATTAGTTAACGGATGATCAGGTTGATGAACTGTGACTTAATTATGAAGTAGCTCCATCCGTCCGTCACATAGAGATGGTGACTTGACACTTGGCTATGAAGCCGGAAGGACTCGGGGTTGAAGCTTTGTTGCTCAAGCATATATGAAAATCCTATGCTAGCCTTAATTTCAGCCAAAGAGACGAAGTTTAAGACAAATTGAGTTTACTTTATTAACCGGAAAAAGTTGTTATAGCAATATAGCAATCATAATCACGCTCAGGAAACTGCAGTGCATTGGACGTCCCTGAACTTACGTGCCTCCCAAGTGATTTACCGGCTAATGTGGCGGTGCATGGTATAATTCCAAAGGAAGAGGCAATAAAACCAAACTCCTTTGTAAATACCTGAAAAGCTCCAGTGGAGCTATCTATTCATCCTGGAAGAATTGCCCAGACAATTGCTTCAATCCTTTCTATTTCGCTACTAGAATACAGGTTCAGTCTCAAAATCTGCAGTGAAAGACATCCGGTTTATGTCTTTCTCAAGCAGCACGATCTGGGGTTCCATGTGGAAGGCGCTGAAAAAATGGAGCCACGAAGATGCAAATGTGTGTGTTTTCGCCAAAAAATTTTCGGGAATTGGAATTTGGAATAATATCGACCCACTGATAAGCAAAGCGCCTAGATTTGTGCAACTTCATTCCAATGAACCGAACATTACGAGCAACTTCATCGTTGGATGGGTCCTGAAACCGATAGAGATTTTTCGATCTCTTTCAACCTCTACAACACTCGGGTCCATCATCCTTCGCCATACTCCAAATGAAGTTTACGATGAATTTTTCTTTTACAGCATCTGACATATGAACAAAGATGCAGAATTGGGAGTAATTGAGGATGCCCTTGCATGGAACCTCAATATCATCACTTGTGTTGTTAGTTATTGTAACTATAACATATTTGAGAAGCATTTTATCAAACTTAAAAGATATTTTGTCAGTTGATCTTAATTAAATTGTAATTGGAATCTCCATAGCATCCATTTCATGCGAAATTGGAAGATTTGAATGGCTTGCGAGAATTGCAACATGGATGGAGAAAAAGGAAGCCAAATGGATGAAGAAGCCAAAGTGGAAGGCATTAGATTTCGTGGGCTGTGAAATTGCTGAGAAGATGTCCAATTAAACCATGGGTCATGTAGATCAAGGAATGGAAAAGTGACAATCTTGAAATGCCATTCACAGATTGCATCTTTTACTGGCAAGTGAACAGTAGATCTTGGATTTGTACCTATCATCTCACTTGTCTGCAATAGTAAACTGGGGTATTAGAGATTCAATGTTATTTTACTGGAAAATGTTCATAAATGGTCGTTTTATTCATTATGAATTATTCAAATTTGTATACTAAATGAAAATGATTGAAGCCACGTTTTCTATGAAATGATAGTCACCGCCATAGACTTGACTGATATGTCTTTCAAGAAAAGTGAAGAAGGCTTCCACATCATTTACATGTAGAAAAATCCTACTCCATGCTAGACATGATGTTGCAAGTAAAAATCAATTAATAAAGTTCAACTTTCTAGCACTAATTTGTCATTGCCTATCTAGAATGGATGGCTTGAAAACTCCTCCAACGTACTTTATGCGTTCAGCCAAGGGAGAAATTCTATGGCACTAAGAATTTTCCACACCCAAGTAAACATCACCAAAGACTTTGACCCCAGTAACCACGTTCCAAGAAGACTTTGACTTCTTAACGATTATAATTAAGTGCATCTCTATCTTAGAGGCATTATGCTTTACCAAAAAAAATGGAATTTTACCAGTTCCTCTGTTTTCTCTCTTGTCTTTCTGGGCAATTGTTATTAAACCTTCCTTTTTCCGTAGCACAATTATGTTGTCCAGTCCAAAGTGATGCCTTACTTCAGTTCAATGATTCCCTCACAATTGAAATTGATACAGACTCAAATTGTGATCTGAAGATGACTACATGGAAGAACGGCTTGGATTGTTGCTTGTGGGACGGTGTCACCTGTGATAATGTAACAGGTAACATTATCGGTCTCGATCTTTCATATAGTTGTCTGCAAGGGACCCTCCGTTCTAACAGTTCACTCTTTGCACTTCGCAATCTTCAAAGCCTCAACCTTGCTAATAACAATTTCCGTACCTCACCCATTTTGCCTGAACTAAGTGTGTTTGCTGAACTGAGGAACCTCAATCTCTCTCATTCCAATTTTTCAGGTTTAGTTCCTATTGAAATTTCTTTCCTTTCTAAACTTGTTTTACTTGATCTCTCTCGTAACTATAAGACCTATGGTAATTTTGAGGTACTTAAGATTGAAAATGCTGCTTTCAAAATCCTTGTTCAGAATTTGACAGAGTTGAGGGAACTTAACCTCGATTTCATAGACATGTCTACTGTTTCGCTCGGTTCTTTTTGTGAATTTATCATCCTCCTTGACATTTTTCGCGTGCGTCGATTGCACATTACAAGGGGAACTTCCCCCCAACATTTTTAGCTTGCCTAACCTCCTTGATCTCAATTTGGGTTTCAATGATTTCACAGTTTCTTTTTTGAAGTCTAATTGGAGCCAATCTCTTGAATCCTTAACCCTCTCATTTACAAGCATCTCGGGCAAAATACCTGATTCAATCGGTGAATTCAAGAATTTAAAAACTCTGTATCTTAGTAACTGCACATTGACAGGATCGATTCCCTCATCGCTTGTGAACTTAACAAAATTAAACAATTTGGACCTTTCAAGCAATGAATTAACTGGTCATATCCCATCATTTGTTGTAAAGCTTGAACAACTCATGTATGTAGACCTTTCTTTGAACAACTTCACTGGTGTTTTAGACTTGGGAGTCTTTTCGACACTGAAAAATCTGCAAGTCCTTCATCTTACAATTGAGCTAAATCTAATGTACAACAATATGAATCACACATTTCCGAAGCTTGAGACTTTGGGCTTGCCTTCCCGCAACTTGACCAAGTTCCCTCCTTTTCTGAACTCTTTAAAAATGCTAAGAGAATTAGATCTCTTTGAAAACAAGATTGGCGATCAGATACCGAGATGGTTTTGGGATGTAGGGAAAGGTACCCTACAATCTCTTGATATTTCTAGTAACCTTATTGAGGGAGGCATACAACAATTTCCTTGGAAAGAGTTTATCGTTGTTGACCTTAGCGACAATCGCTTTAGTGGAGAGATTCCCTCTTCCATTTGCAAATTAAGCTCCCTTATGTTTCTATGGTTGGCTCGTAATAATCTCTCTGGCTCTATTCCACAATGCTTGGGAAATTTAACCAACCTTTGGGATCTAGACTTGAGTGCCAATAAGTTTGAAGGGACATTTCCACGGTCTCTAAACAATTGTGCATCATTGACCTTGCTAAACGTCAGTCACAACAGAATCAATGATACTTTTCCGAAGTGGTTGCTAGAAGCCCAATCATTACATTCCATCAATCTTCAGTTCAATGAATTCCATGGTCAAATCGATCCTCTAACTGCTCCATTTGTTCCCTCTGAGCTTCATTTTTTTTCCATATCTAACAATAATTTAGGGGGTCAATGGCCTGAAGAATCTTTTCTCCGTCGGTTGAATCTGCACACGGTTGATCTGTCCAACAACAGATTTGAAGGTCCTCTTCCAATTCCACCGCCCGCCGCTCTCTTCTATTTCATTGCAAATAATAAAATTGGTGGAAAGGTTTCTCCTTTGATATGCAATGCCACTGAGCTCACAGTCCTCGACTTGTCAAATAATAGTTTGATGGGCACCTTACCATCATGCTTGATGAGCTTTAGCAAAAGTCTCTCGGTGCTCAACGTCCGAATCAACATGATTCAAGGTGTGATCCCTAGAAAATTTGCTGAGGATAGCAAACTAAGGACTATCGACTTTAGTCGGAATCGATTTGAAGGGAAATTGCCACGGTCCTTACTACATTGTGAAAATTTGGAAGTTTTGGATCTTAGCAACAATAGAATGAAGGATATGTTCCCTGATTGGTTGGGAACCCTTCCCAAGCTACAGGTTCTTGTTTTGAGGTCCAACATGTTCCATGGCTTTGTAAATAGTCCTAGAGAAGCTCGCTCATTTTCTGAATTGCACATTTTCGACCTATCCAACAACAATCTGAGTGGTCCTTTACCCGTTAAATATATTATGAAGCTTACTGCCATGATGAATCAAAATAATAGACAGGGCAAGCTGCAGTATATGGGAGATGATAATTATCATGATTCAGTCACATTGACCATGAAAGGACTAGAGATACAGTTGGTGAAAATTCTAACTGTATTCACGAGTATCGACTTATCGAGCAACCATTTTGGTGGGGAGCTTCCCATGGATATTGGAAATTTAAAGTTGCTTAAAGGGCTAAACTTTTCCCACAACAATCTCACGGGCTATGTCTGATATAGCTAGTACGATTACCTAGAGGGGGGTGAATAGGTATAAAAGATTTTTCTTTTGATAATTACACACTATTTAGATAAATAAACGATTTGCAGCAATTAAGAAAAACAATCGTAAGACTCGAGTAAGGGAAAGAGAGAATTAGACACGAGGTTTATAGTGGTTCGGCTTGTGTCAAGCCTACGTCCACTCTTTTCTCGCACCGATGCCAATTGGCTGGATTCCACTATGAACAAAGAGATGTTACAAAGATGATCTTCCTTGACTTCTTGGTGTAGACGATCTTCCACACTCTCAAGGTGTCACTAGAAATGAACACTTTCGTGTTTACAATTTCGCTCAAAATGGTCTCGACTAATAATCAAGAATCTTCGGACTGAATTTTTCTATCAATCACACTCTCTAAAACAACTGGAATGTCTTCATTTTATACTCCTTTATGCCATCATAGCCGTTGGCACTTACCAAAGGAATTCCTCCAATCTACCCGTTGGACGGAATCAATTACGAAGATCATTCGAGCTATTTAAGGAGTCGGCGATAGCCCATCAATCTGTTCGCCCATACAATCGGGATCTTGGTTTCCAAGAATAGAACATTCCAAGAATACTTCGACAACCATCGGATCTTTAATCGATCTAGATAAGAACAAACAAAGACTCCGAGATGTTTATCCAACCAAGGGATCTTTTCCGAGGGATAGGATCGAATCCTCAACCATAAGCTTCGGCTCTGGATTTCCTTTGCTACTGGAATAGAAAGACTGTCAGTGAGAATAGTCTTGAGTCTAGAGTCTTGAGTCTTGAGTCTTGAGTCTTGAGTCTTGAGATAATAAAGTCTTGAGACTTTAATCTTCGGTCTCCGAATATCCAGGACTTAGACGATAGAAACGTTTTGTCGAGCTTCAAAAGACTGGAAAGATTTCTCCAACAATCTCCCCTTTTTGATGGTGACAAAACTTCCTTGTAGATTTGAACAACTTTGACCTGCAAAAACATTTCTCAAGCAATATGGCTAACTCACAAATATTAATAAAACAACCACATTCTCGCATCCACAAAAAATTGGTTAGTCTTTCGTGAGTAATACCATAAAACAACACTTGATATGAACGCAACCAGTCAAGCATTTAAATCCACAGTCAAGAGTACTCAAGTCAAACTCAAAAAAATGACTACACATAACCACAAATTCAAAGATTAAAAGATTCTCCCCCTTTTTGATGGTGTTGATTGTTCAAATTGATTCTCCCCCTTTTTGTCATCATGAAAAAGTGAAAAAGGGATCAAGTCTGCTTGGGAATGCGAACGATTTGGAAATCTCCCATAGACTGGACTAAGCCTTCTAGCCTCTTCAAGTCTTCCCTTAACCGAGCTACCTCCTCTCCTTTTGCATTTGCTTGAAGTTGTAGAGCGAGGTCTTTCATTCTCGTCCTCCGGGGTAATCAAGATGCTTGGCCAAGCATTCTTGATGGATTGAATCTCATAGTCTAGAGCAAAAATCTGTCCCCGCATATCCATAAGAATATCAATAATACGACGAAAATCTGCCGAGTTATCCGTCCGTGTACTTGCATCGCCTTTTCGGATGGAGTGAATGCGGACGTTGTAGCTTCCGTGAAATCATGCGATTTGGGTTCGAAGTATCGTGTCCTTCTTCGGGCAATTTAGAAACCCGAACTTCTTCTCTCTCTCGGAGATGATCTCGGACCTTCACCGTTGGCGCATGTGGTGAAGACCTTTCTTGCTCGCCAACTCCCCGTCTCTAGGACATCACAAGGAGAATAGTGATGATCATGTTCTTGATCTCCCTTATCTCCAGAGTCTGATACAGACTGTTCTTTCTCTCCTCCTCTCTCCTTTTCTCCTTCTTTCTCCTTTTGCTGATCTTCTTCTCTGATCTTTGCTTGCTCCTCTTCCTCTCTCTGTTCCTGTTGAAGTTCTGTTGATCGAGGCACAGAACGTCTGGTTCTTGTTAAAGCAACGATTGTGGGATCCTCATCTTCTTCATCTTCATCCTCTAAGATGAGAGTCCTTTTCTTCTTCCTCGATGGGGTTCCAACAATTTCTTTTCCTTTTCTTTTTGAAGCGAGATGGGACAGAGTCTTCACTCTGAATTTCTCCATTGCCTTTGCAAGCTCTTGTAGACGCATCTTCGTCGGCATCTTCAAACCTACCACCATCTTATCGCACGGTCGAACACAAAGTGAATGGGGCGGTTCAATATTCATGTGTCTAAAGATCTTGGTCACCGGACCGGGATAAGGCAATTGTCCCTTGTCTTTTGACACCGCTTCCGTACATATGGAAAAGAATCGTGTGCGGGAGAGAGAACTTCCTTCCGAGTTGATTGCATACATCAACTTTGCTTGAGAATAAGACACGAAGTCTTTGATGTAGACTTTGGTCCGAGACAGTTGATTACGATCTTATGAAGCACAATGTTGATTGCATTCATCCCGAATAGGTAACTCTCTTGTCTGTGTCCCTATCCTTGACAAGATCCGAGTAGTACGTGCGGGTGAGACTTTGATTGGAAGATAACGCCCTCGTTCAACTCCAACAATGTCTGCCAACATATTCAGATCTACCACGTAGACTTTGTCTCGAACACTGAACGAAATTCTATTCGCATCCAAAAAGCTTAGATTTGAATAGAAATAAGCGGTTAAATGAGCGTACCCATCCGTAGAGTCAGAGCAAAAATTCTCTAGTTGAAGCAAGTTCAACTTCTCTCTCAAGTTCATGTTGATGGCGTCTAGAAAATCAAAATCAACACTTCGAGGGTTTATCACCCCTCTTTTCAACGATCCGCCATATACTTTCTCCTGTTCCTCGGATTTAAACAAATCCAATCGATTTCCTTTCGTCTTCGCTGCCACACCCATTCTCGGTTGAAACTCAAGGAACATTTTATCATCATCGTTCCCGTCAATTAAATTTTGTCCGGGCACACGAGGATCACTTGGAATATTTGCAAGTGCATCCTCTCGCTTTTCCTTTCGGAGCAATTCCTAACTCCTCCATTTTCCGCGAGAAAAGATATTCATTTCCATAGTTCTTATCCTTAAGGAAATCGTCTATGTAATTCAAAGGTGTACCGGTGATTTTCAACGCACGATAAAGCTTGTAGATATAAGAGGGTTTTTGGACTCTTACGGGGTCGGCGTCCTCGATTATCTCTTCTTCAAGATGATGACTTTCACCATGTGGGGTAGGAGGCGATAAATGACGTGGATGAGAACGAATCGGACTTTGTTGCTGACTTGAAAAGTCTTCCTCCTCGCAAAGATCGAAGTGTATTGGTCCCTTCTCCATTCTTTGTGGACCCCTGCTTGCTATTCTTGATGATTTCCTCGAAGAAGACATTCTTCTTTGTCGATTTGAGAGATTCCTTCGATTGCTTCCCAAAGAAAAATGACCACTTTCTCGACGATGAACAAGAGATTGAAACAGTTCGGGGAAGAGTACCTTTTTAGGGTTTTGACGATTGTGAAAAAGTGTATATATATATTTAACTCACTTTTGAAAAAGGAAGTTCAATCGTCGCGAGGGAAAGAGTACGATCATTTCTTTTGAAAATCAATAACTCGCCAAAATTAATCTTTTTGAAAAGACAAGTTTTTGACTTTCACACGAGATAATAATCGAACAACAAAATCGTACCTTTTCGAGTTCGAATAGCCACTTACGCTATAGCCATGAATGTCTGAGTCTGAAGATCTTGAGACTAAGAGATTAGAGTCTAAGGATTGTTGAGTCTTTAGATTTTAACTTCTTCAAGCTTCAAAATGTTGAGTCTTGAACGGATAGCGTCAAATTGATTTTTCTCCAAAGGCTTTGTGAAAATATCCGCTAGTTGACTTTTTGAATCAACAAATTGAATCGAGATTTCTCCGTTTTGAATATGATCTCTAATGAAGTGGTGTCGAATCTCAATATGCTTTGCTCTTGAATGAAGAATTGGATTTTTGGTAAGATTGATCGCGCTGGTGTTGTTACATCGATTTACGTGCATGAGTCTTCAATGCCAAAGTCTTGTAGCTTTGTTTGATCCATAGAATTTGCGAACAGAACTTCCAAGGGCTACATACTCGCCTTCGTTGTTGAAAGAGCCACGTACTTTGTTTCCTTGAAAACCAAGATATCTTGTTCTATTTCCAAGTAATCGACAAGTTCCGTGTGCTCTTTCTATCGACTCGCAACCGGCCGATCTCGTATCCGAGTACCCTAGAAGATCAAAGTCTCCCTTCTTTGGATACCAAAGACCGATGCTTGAGGATGAGGCAATGTATTTGATAATTCGTTTCACGGCATTGAGATGTGATTCTCTAGGATCGATTGAAACCTAGCACGAGACACAAACACTTAACAAAATATCGGTCTAGAAGCGGTAAGATAAAGAAGTGAACCAATCATGCTCCTATATAGCTTTTGGTCTACTTTCTTCCCTTCTTCATCCTTATCTATCTTCGAGAGAACATGACATTGGTATGTCGGTCTTTTTGCAATTTTCCAATCCAAATCTTTTGACAAGATCATTTGCATACTTTTCTTGATGAATAAAAGTTCCTTCCTTCATTTGCTTTACTTGGAGTCCAAGAAAGAATGTCAATTCTCCCATCATACTCATTTCAAACTCATCCCGCATAGACTTAGAAAATTTCTTGCATAGGCTTTCATTAGGAGATCCAAATATAATATCGTCTACATATATTTGAACCAAGTAAAAAGCTTTTGTTTTCCTTTTTGATAAATAAGGTAGTATCTACTTTACCTTTGACAAAACCGTTCGTATTAGGAACTTACTTAGCCTATCATACCAAGCTCGAGGTGCTTGCTTTAAACCATACAAGGCCTTTTCGGTCTAAAGACGAATCCGGCTTCTTTGGGTCTTCAAATCCGGTGGTTGTTCCACATAAACTTCCTCATGGATGAATCCATTTAGAAATGCACTCTTGACGTCCATTTGGAATAACCTGAAATTTTTATAACAAGCAAACGCAAGTAATAGACGAATAGCTTCTAACCTTGCTACTGATGCGTAGGTCTCATCATAGTCTATTCCTTCCTCTTGCGTGTATCCTTTGGCCACAAGTCTGGCTTTGTTCCGTACGACTTTTCCATCCTCGTTCATCTTGTTTCGAATACCCATTTGGTTCCAATAACAGTTTTTACCTTTTGGTTTTGATGTCAAATCCCGGACATCATTGATGTTAAACTGCTGTCGAGTTCTTCTTGCATAGCTTCAATCCAAATTTCATCGGATAAAGCTTCTTCTATGCTTTTTGGTTCAATTTCGGAGATTAGTGCCACAAAGACTAGATTCTTCACGTCTTTTTGATCTCAGTGCGGATTCCTTCATTGATTTTACCGATAATGAGATCTTCGGGATGACTGGATTTGTGCTTCCGATTCTTGGTTGATTTTCCCGGTTGATGATCTCTTTCTTTATTTGAATCTTCAAGAACATTTTGATGATGGACTTCCGAGACCGAGATGCTTCTTGAGTTGTAAGACTTGAAAGATCTGGAGATGATTCGGACTCTTCATATTGAGTCGACTAGATTCAACTTGCGTTGAGTCTTGAAATTTGACATTCATAGATTCCTCCACCGATTGGCTTTTGTTGTTAAAGACTCGTAAGCCTTGCTTGTCATAGAATATCCAAGGAAAATGCCTTCATCGATCTTTCTTCAAACTTACCAACTCGATCATTTGCATTTTTCAAAATAAAGCATTTACAACCGAACACATGAAAATATGAGACAAGAGGCTTCTTACCTTTGAAAAATTCATAGGGGTTTTCTCTAAAATGGGTCTTAGAAAGACTCTATTGATAATGTAACATGCTTTGTTGAAACACTTTCAGCCCAAAATCGAGAAGAAATTTTACTTTCAATTAAAAGTGTTCTAGCCATTTCTTGAAGAGATCTATTCTTTCTTTCCACAACTCCATTTTGTTCTGAGTATATGGAGAGGAAAATACATGATTAAAACCAGATTTATCACAAAACTTTGTAAAGTTTTGGTTTTCGAATTCACTTCCATGATCTGTTCTAATACTTGAAATAGCACATCCTTTTTCATTTTGAACCTTTTTAGCAAACTTTTCAAAATACGAAAAGGTTTCGACTTACTTGCAAGAAAATATACCCGTGTAAAACGAGTAATCATCTACAATTACTAGACAATATTTCTTACCTCCAATGCTCGGGTTCTTGTTGGTCCAAAGAGATCCATATGCAGCAACGGAGAACATGATTAGTAGAGATATGTTTTATAGGCTTAAAAGAATTTCTTACCTGTTTTCCCGAATACATGGTGTGCATGAGTCGACTTTTGATAAGGCGGTTTTGGTAGTCCTTGAACAAGCTTCTTTGATGATATTTTGGCTAATTGCTTCATGTTGACATGGCCAAGCTTTCTATGCCATAAGACCGCTTCATCTTGAATTGAGATGAGACATTGCGTTTCATTTGGTCTTACATCAAGAAGATAGATATTTCCATGCCTTCGACCCATGAAAGACTCGAGTTGAGTCTTTACTTATTCCGAAACATATCCCTTCTTGAAAAGAGATCTTGAACCCAAGTATCACACGGTTGGCTAATCTTTGAGAAGATTATAGTTGAGTCCTTCCACTAAAGAAACATTGCTTATTGTGAGATTTCCAATTTTAACAGTTCCAAATCCCACAATGCTTCCTTTGTTTGTTTCCACCAAATGAAACTTTTCCACCGTTTACTTGAACAATCTTTATAAAGCAATTTGAGTCTCTGTCATGTGTCTTGAGCATCCGCCGTCAAGATACCATTTTACCTTCTTTTGACAGAGACCTGTAATCAAAAGAGAGTTTCAAGCTTTCTTTGGTACCCAAATTTTCTTGGGTCCTTTGGTGTTAGTAGGAAAAACATTATTAGGCCATACCCTTTTAACAAGCTTCCAGATCATAGGACATTCTTTTTCAAAGTGATCTTGACTGTTACACTTTGAACACCTTAGAGCATTTCGACCTACAGACTTTACAAAAACCCTTTTGAAATGATTTTTGTATGCTTCTCTCGATGGTCTCTTCTTGATTCTTTCTTTTACTTTCGGAAAATCAATCAAAGGGATTGTTTCGCTTGTCATGCCTAAACCAGACTTGTTGAAGTAAGGTCTTTGGACTGAAAAGAACTTTCTCAAGTTTTTCGGACCCTATTGAAAATTTCTTTGAAATATTTGATAAGTCGGTTTTCAAGAAAGCATTTTCTTTTGAAAGTTTATCTTCATTCTCTTTAAGAGTAGAAACATTCAAGTCTAGACTTTTCACTTTTTCTTCTAAAATATTTTCCTTTCGTTTTAAAGCTGAGTTTTCCTTTTTCGGTTCGGAAATCTTTTGAGAGAAGTCTTAAGACGAAACATAATTCATCAATATATTTAGAGACTTTGACAGAATTTTAAAATCACTTACCTCAAATTCACTGTCCGAATCGATCCAGTAGTCCGAGTCGATTGTGCCATTAGACATAGATTGGCATATTCTTCATCACTTTCTTCACACTCTGTTTCGCTCCGGGTTTCGGCTTTGAGAGCTTTTCGAGATTTTTCGGTTTTTCTTCTCTTCTTCTTCGAAGAGGACAGTTAGGTCTCGATGTGTCCCTTTTTCTTACATTCGAAACGGACTACATCTTTGTTTGGTTCCTCATCGGCATACTTGGTTTCTTGTTTCAAAAACTTTGTTTTCTTGAGTTGAACCTTCTTCCTTTTCTATTCAAATTTACGAATCTTCTTATCATAAGAGCAAGCTCCTCATCATCCGGATCTTCTTCGAATCTGTATCATCGAGTCATCATTAGATCTTAATGCAATGGATTTCTTACCTCTTGGATCTTCGTCTTCATTAATTCGCTCCACTTCGTAAGACCGAAGAGTTCCAATCGGCTCATCTACGAGATAATGGCATAATTCTTTGCGTCTCTCGTATTGAAGTCTTTATATGATTCCAATCCTTGGAGAGTCCTCTCGGCTTGTTCACCTTCATAGGATCGGTAATTTTCTGTCCTTGATTATCAAGTCCATTGACAATATCGTAAAACGGCTAAACATGTCGGTTATAGATTCTCTTGGTTTCATTTTGAAGGCTTCGTATTGACCAAGAAGAATATTAATTCTGGTTTCCTTCACTCGGTCTCGTCCCTTCATAGGTGATATGTAATCTATCCCAGACTTCTTTTCTTTGTGACACAAGAAGATATTCTCATTATATTCGATTGGTGACAAAGCACAATATAAAGAATAAATTGCTTTTGCATCGAGTGCTTGTCTCTTGTTTATCTCATCTTGAGACATTCCGCTGGTCTCAACAGTTTCTTTCCCTCTTTCGGATACGATGCGATAATAGGAGTGATTCCTCTCTCCACAACATCCCATTCCGGAGGATCCTTAGATCGTAGGAAAGCTTTCATCTTGTTCTTCCGGATGTTATAATCCTTTCCATCGAAGTAGGGTGGTCTCAGTATTGCTTTGACCTTCCACCAGCCACGATGCTAGCATACTAGCCATGGATCTTTTACTACGAAGTAAAACACTTCAAATAAAGTAAGAACACGAGCTCGATACCAATTGATATAGCTAGTACGATTACCTAGAGGGGGTGAATAGGTATAAAAGATTTTTCTTTTGATAATTACACACTATTTAGATAAATAAACGATTTGCAGCAATTAAGAAAAACAATCGTAAGACGAGTAAGGGAAAGAGAGAATTAGACACGAGGTTTATAGTGGTTCGGCTTGTGTCAAGCCTACGTCCACTCTTACGCACCGACACCAATTGGCTGGATTCCACTATGAACAAAGAGATGTTACGGTGATGATCTTCCTTGACTTCTTGGTGTAGACGATCTTCCACACTCTCAAGGTGTCACTAGAAATGAACACTCTCTGTGTTTACAATTTCGCTCAAAATGGTCTCGACTAATAATCAAGAATCTTCGTACTCGGAATTTTTCTATCAATCACACTCTCTAAAACAACTGGAATGTCTTCATTTTATACTCCTTTATGCCATCATAGCCGTTGGCACTTACCAAAGGAATTCCTCCAATCTACCCGTTGGACGGAATCAATTACGAAGATCATTCGAGCTATTTAAGGAGTCTCGGCGATAGCCCATCAATCTGTTCGCCCATACAATCGGGATCTTGGTTTCCAAGAATAGAACATTCCAAGAATACTTCGACAACCATCGGATCTTTAATCGATCTAGATAAGAACAAACAAAGACTCCGAGATGTTTATCCAACCAAGGGATCTTTTCCGAGAGGATAGGATCGAATCCTCAACCATAAGCTTCGGCTCTGGATTTCCTTTGCTCTTGGAATAGAAAGACATGTCGTGAGAATAGTCTTGAGTCTAGAGTCTTGAGTCTTGAGTCTTGAGTCTTGAGTCTTGAGATAATAAAGTCTTGAGACTTTAATCTTCGGTCTCCGAATATCCAGACTTAGACTGATAGAAACGTTTTGTCAGCTTCAAAAGACTCTGGAAAGATTTCTCCAACAATGTCCCTCCGTCTACTGGCAATTTGACTGAACTTGAATGGCTAGACCTCTCTTCAAACAAGTTCATTGGAAGCATTCCTCAAGAACTAGCAGATTTGACATCTCTTGCATTCTTGAACCTCTCAGAGAATCAGCTCATTGGACCTATTCCTCGAGGAAGGCAATTCAACACCTTCAAGAGTGACTCATTTGCTGGGAATCCTAGACTATGCGGATTTCCATTGCCGAAGACATGCGCAAACAGTTCACGAGAAATTCCACTTGTAACCATCCTTCAAGAAAATGATACAGGGCACGGAGGCTGGTTTGAGTGGAGAACCATATTGATGGGTTATGGGTGTGGAACCGTAGCTGGAGTCTCTCTAGGATACATTGTTCTCGGATCTAGAAAATTTGAATGGCTCGCGGGGTTGCTTGAAAGGAAAGGAGCTAATATGAGAAAGAAGTGGAGGAGGAATGCTTGTAGATCTTATCAAAGATGAGAATCTCCACTGTTCATTCTTTGCATTGTAATATGATTAGTAAATCTGTTGATGTGCCTTGAGACCGATTACATGCTTATTATTTTGGCCTTTTTATCATTTAAGCATAGTCTCATCCAAGTAAATCATCCAAGTAAATAAAATAAGATCTAATTTATGCCTACTTCTTGTGGGAACTTATTTCTTTCCTTTTTTCAAGGGATAATATCGAAACCATAAGAAAAGCAAGACATGATTTGCTTTTGGTTTAATATATAGGCTAGTGTCGAGGTACACACAACTAGTGTGCGTGATCACTGGTGTCTTTAGGAATTGCGTGATTATTTAATATAGGCTACTTCTTTTTACTTTTGTAGAGTTTTACTTTTGTAGAGAAAAATAATAATATTTTTTTTTTGGAATTGAGTGGTTTCTTAATTAAGTTGATATGTGATGAATAGTTATTATAGATGTGTGAATTGAGTGGTCACTTGATGAAAAGAAAGTAGTAGGCAGTTGTCAAAACCTAATTTTGCCAGTTTGGGGAACCATCTTTACTTGAAAAAAGAAAAGAAAAGAAAAATTGAATCAGGCCGGTTTGACCCTGCCCTCTTGGGCCCAGCCCGCAACCCTGCGCCTGCTTGGCCTGTCTCTTCTCTAGTGTGCTCCTCACTTTCTTCTCTGTTTCTCACCCCGCTCCGTCGGTCTTCCGCCTCACGACACACAGCCGTCGCCGCTCTTCGCTGCTCGTCATCCCACTTCTCCCGCAATCGCACCAAGGCTTCTATTCGCCCTTGTTTTCTTGACCAGAGTACCCTGAAGAGCTCGTCTCCTATCCATCCACCTTCACCGGTTCCGACCTTCGACGTAACATAGAACTCGCTCCCTTCTGCTTGGATTCGTGGCTTAAGGTCCTGAAGCGACGAGGTCTCGCTCGAGATCTGTTCGTTGGCCTATGACTCTGATCCTTAACGATGATCGGAGCTTCCGTCGTCGATCCATTTGCTAGTCGCAGCTTCGTTTCGGACCATTAACAATGCAACACTCTTACCCTGTTATACTTTTTTTCTGGTGAAGGAGAATAGCCGAAATAGCATGTTTCGGATTAAGATCAAATCAACTTTTTCCTAGTCTATGTTAACAATTAGACGTATCCCGGACTGTTTTTGGGTGGATGTGATCCGAGTTCGTTGATGCTCAATTTTATTTTCCCGAAGGGAAAACGTGTACACGCGTTTTGGGAAGAGAGGAGAATTCGCTCTAGCTCTAGAGGGCTCTCGTTCTCTCCTGCTCGTGGCTCTCATCGACTTGCGGCCACCGGTAGCTCTTCCCTCAGCACGGCCGTTCGTAATCGGTCGCTCGGTCATCGCTTCTCCTGCTCGAGCCGTCACTTCTCGCTCACAGCGACGGAGGGCGAGAATTCCTTCCTCGGCTCTCAATTCTCCTCCTGCAATATGGTTGTCGGCCACCGCAGCTTCTTCCTCTGGTTTGAGGTCGCCACTCAGTTCATCACCGGAAGCTTACCTCCAGCTCACTAGCGCTCGCCTCCACTTTAAATCACCTCTCTTCTGCTCCGCTTCCATGTCGGTTGCCGTACTTTGTCCAATCACAGACTTCGCCTCGTCGTAAGGGATTGACACAACCTTTCCGAGCTTTTAGTCACGAAACTGTCTCTTGGGTTTCTGGTTTTCTCTCGTTCGGATGAAGTTTGGTCCAAGTCTTCAGAAAACGAAGCCGAGCGGAATCTCTCTCTCTGCTGTCCTCCGTCCACTCTCCACGCGAGGCTTAGCTTGGAGCCATATCATCTCCTTCGAGATTGTACACGATTTGAAGGTTCAAGTGAGGGTGCTGAGTTCACTGATTCTTTTGGCTTGATGGGAGAGTTTAGACGAAACGGCGATTTTGAGCGACGCACGTTCTGTTTGACATATTGTCCGAGAGAGGTTTTAATTTTACACCCGTGCTCGGACTTGGTGGACTTGTCCTTCCAATTTTTAAGCAAGCCCTATCGTGAACCTTTAGGATCATAACCGGGAAGCTGAGTCGAGTCAAATCCCGAGTCGGATTTGGCGATCCAGATCATCGCCATGGTCGCAGCTGAAATGCGGGAATGAGTAGTTGTTTCGGACGCTGTTGCTGCTGTTGCTGCATCTGATGGGAGAACGGTAATAATTCGAACAATATCGAATCAACGCAGCGGAATAAAATAATCTCCCCTCTTGTGTAAACCTAATAGGAATCGATATAGTAGAGTAAAATAAATACTAAGCACGCGAACACAAGACGATTTTTTACGTGGAAAACCTCCTCAATGTGAGGAGATAAAAAACCACGGGACCGGAGTCCACCTGAAAAATCTTCACTATCAATAAAATTGTTCTTCTCTAGCAAATATTAGAGGTACATAGCAGCAAACACCTCAAGAACATAATTCTTGGCAATACACATGAACTTCACAAGAGATCAAGGATAAATCTGACCAAAAACGCAGGTTTTGATCAATCCACGAAAAACCTGATGTAGGGAGCTTCAAATGAAAATCAAACCGTTCAGATTCGATAAAATTGCGCCATGAACATGCTGACAAAATTTCAGCTCAATCGGACCACGAATCGACCTCCGACACCAGCTTGATGTAAATCAGATATTGCCCCAAACCCCAAATTTTCTGCTTTCTCTTTTTCTCTTGTTACTATTTCCTTTTCTGCTGCTACCTCCTTTTATATAAATAGTGAGAAACCCTATTTCCTCATATAACTTATTATATGGGCTCAAGCCCTTTTTAGGCTTACAACTCATTGGGCTTCCTCCACATAGGAGTGAACCCAGCTAACAAATCTCCCCTCACGACAATGTGGAGGGATTCACCATCCCCGCTATCAAACGGCAATGTTCAAGCTTCTCTCTTGGTAGAGTCTTCGTCATCATATCGGAGCCATTATGATCCGTATGAATTTTCTCAAGTTCCAACAACTTTTCATCTAGAACATCCCTTATCCAATGATATCTAACATCAATATGTTTCGATCTAGAATGAAAAGATGAATTCTTACCAAGATGAATTGCGCTTTGGTTATCACAAAATAGCACATACCTCTTTTGCTTGAACCCAAGTTCTTCTAAGAACTTCTTCATCCATAACATATCTTTACTAGCTTCGCCGCATTTGCAATAAATTCAGCTTCGGTTGTAGAAAGTGCAACACACTTCGCAATCTTGACTTCCATGGCACGCTCCACCCGCAAAAGAAATCAAATAACCAGAAGTAGATTTACGAGTATCAATATCTCCTGCCAAGTCGGAATCTGTGTATCCAACTAACTCAAGTTTCCCGGTCCCGAAACTGAGTTTCAAATTTGAAGTTCCCCGAAGATACCTCATAATCCACTTCACCGCATTCCAAAGTGCTCTCTGCTGGATTTGACAAATAGCGACTAACAACGCCAACCGCATGTGCCAAGTCTCGGGCGTGTACATACCATCGCATACATTAAGCTTCCTACAGCTGAAGCATATGGAACACTTTCCATATCTTTCTTTTCTTTATCGCTTGTAGCACTTTGCATCATATTTAACTTAAAGTGGGTAGCAAGAGGAGTACTAACCACTTTAGCCTTGTCCATGTAAAATTTCTGAAGGATCTTATCGATATATTTCTCTTGCGATAAAAATAACTTCTTAGCATCTCTGTCTCGGGTAATTCTAATGCCAAGAATTTGCTTCGCCGAGCCCAAGTCTTTCATGGCAAAAGACTTGCTCAATTGCTTCTTCAATAACTCAATTCTTGAAGCATTCCTGCCAACAATCAGCATATCATCAACATAAAGCAAGAGAATAATAAAGTCACCATCAGAAAATTTTTGGACAAACACACGCTTATCCGAGGAAGTCTTCTTATAGCCCTGTTCTATCATAACGACGCAAATTTCTTATACCACTTTGTTTCGGTGCTTGTTTTAGGCCATAGAGACTTTTCTTCAATTTGCACACATAATCCTCTTTCCCTTTCGCTTTGAAACCCTCAGGTTGTTCCATGTATATCTCTTCCTCCAAGTCACCATGTAGGAAGGCTGTTTTAACATTCATTTGCTCAATTTCTAAATCTAGGCTAGCTGCCAAGCCTAGTACCACACGGATAGAAGACATTTTTATTACCGGAGAAAATATATCATCAAAATCAATACCCTTTTTTTGACCGAATCCCTTAACAACCAATCTAGCTTTGTACCGTGGTTGTAAAGTATGTTCATCTTGCTTCAACCTATATACCCACTTGTTCTTCAAAGCTCTTTTACCTTTAGGTAACTTCACCAACTCAAAAGTATGATTATCATAAAGTGATCGCATCTCATCTTGCATAGCATCGAACCAATTGCTTTTGTACTCATCTTCTATTGCTTCGCATAGCACTCGGTTCACCCGCATCGAGTCAATAATACATACTCATCTTCGAATACCTAGTGGAAGGTCGTCGGTCTCTAATGGATCTCCGGACTGGAACATCCAGTGGAACATCTAATTGAGCCTCTAGTTCAGGAATAGTATTATCTATCTCAACATGTTCAGGAACATGTGCATTATTTGGAACATTGACTTCCTGCTGCTCTTCATCATCAACTTTGTGTAGGGATATTTGTAAGAGGAACTGGATCTAAATCAACCGATTATCACTAACTCTGTGGTGCTGAAATCATCTTTGATTTCTCAATATCCTCTATTGTTTGATCTTCCATAAACATAACGTCTCTGCTTCTTACAATTTTCTTTTCAAATGGATCATAATTGTAGCCAAGCATATCCTGTCCATAACCAATAAATATGCACTGTCGTGTTTTCACATCAAGTTTAGACCTCTCATCTTTGGGAACATGCACAAATGCTTTGCACCCAAATACACGCAAATAATCATAAGAAACTTCTTTGCCTGTCCAAACTCTATTAGGAACATCAAACTCTAAAGGAACGCATGGAGTAAGATTTAATATATGCACAACTGTACTTAAAGCCTCACCCCAAAAGGATCCAGGTAGTTTTGACTGTGAAAGTAAGCATCTTACTCTTTCAACCAATGTTCTATTCATTCTCTCAGCTAAGCCATTTAACTGAGGCGTCTTGGGAGGTGTCTTTTGATGTCGAATACCTTGTTGTCTGCAGTATTCATCAAAAGGTCCAATATACTCTCCCCCGTTATCACTTCTGATGCATTTCAATTTCTTTCCGGTTTGTCTCTCAACCGAAGCCCGAAATTGCTTAAAAGCATCTAACACTTGATTTTTAGTTTTCAAGGTATAAATCCAAATTTTCCTTGAAAAATCATCTATAAAAGTAACAAAATAAAGAGAGCCACCAAGTGATTTTGTTTTCATAGGACCGCAAATATCAGAATGCACTAAATCCAATATACCTGACTTTCTTGAAGGAGGGGTGCTTTTAAATGCAACTCGTTTCGTTTTCCCGCTAAACAATGAGCACATTTCTTTAGCGCTGAACTTTTCAATCCCGAAAGGAGCTTCTTCTTGGCCAATATTGACAAACCCTTCTCACCGATGTGACCGAGCCTCTTATGCCATAACTCAGCCGCATCTTCGCTATCTACCGCATTAATTTTGTCTCGTAGACAACTTTGCCTCGCATAATGTATAACGAAGAATATTTTTCACCTCTAGCCACAACAAGAGAACCTTTGGTAAGTTTCCATTGACCATTACCGAAGGTGCTTTGCAATACCCCTCATCATCCAACTTGCCTGTAGAAATCAAATTCAAGCGAATATCAGGTATATATTTAACATTATTCAATACTAACCTTGTGCCATTGCTGGTTTCTAGGCACACATCACCGATGCCTACAGCTTGAGCTAGTCCATTGTTTCCCATCTTCACAGATCCGAAGTCACCTGACCTATATGATGTAAAGAAATCTCTGCGAGACGTAGCATGAACGGATGCACCACTATCAATTACCCAACTGGTCTCATGAGAAACAAAATTCACCACATCACCATAAAAAATAGTGAGAAAGTCTTCTTTAAGTGCAGCGACACGATTGTCATCACTGTCATCATCACTTTTCTTCTCTTTACCTTTCTCCTTTTGTTTCTCCCTTTTTAACTGGCGACAAAACCTCTGAATATGTCCCTTCTGATGGCAATAATGGCACTCAACATTAGCAAATTTATTATACTTACCTCTGCTTTTGTCTCGACTTTTATCTCTATTTCTCGGACCTCGAGACTCACTTCTCCCCCTTTTCTCAACAACCAAGGCATCAGAATGTGAAGAGGATGATCCCTGCGTCTTCCTTCTCATTTCTTCATTCAAAATACTACTCTTAGCTAAATCTATGGTAATTGTACAATCCGGGGCAGAGTTAGACAAAGATGTTTGGAACGTCTCTCATGAGTCCGGCAAAGTACCAAGCAACCATAATGCTTGTATCTCATCATCAAACTTGATTCCCATCGCAGCCAACTGATTTATAATTCCTTGAAAAGAATTTAAATGATCGATCAAACGAGTACCATCATGATATCTCGAGCCATCATCTGTTTTATCAAAAATAACTTATTATTCCCAGTCTTTCAAGCATATAACTGTTCGAGCTTATCCCATAAACTGCGTGCATGTGTTTCCTCAATAATATGGTTCAAAACATTATCATCTACCCACCGCCCGATATAACCACACACTTGACGATGAAATATAGACCATTCAACATCGGTTTATTCTCTGGTTTCTCCTCGGCAAATACAGGCAAATAAAAATCTTTCACATATAAAAGATCTTCCATCTTCCCTTTCCAAATATGATAATTCGAACCATTCGGTGTAACCATCCTACTCATATTCGTTTCCATTGTTTAACACAAGGCGGAAAAATCAAGCAATAACCCGATGCTCGATACCACTCGATGGGAGAACGGTAATAATTCGAACAATATCGAATCAACGCAGCGGAATAAAATAATCTCCCCTCTTGTGTAAACCTAATAGGAATCGATATAGTAGAGTAAAATAAATACCAAGTACGCGAACACAAGACGATTTTTTACGTGGAAAACCTCCTCAATGTGAGGAGATAAAAAACCACGGGACCGGAATCCACCTGAAAAATCTTCACTATCAATAAAATTGTTCTTCTCTAGCAAATACTAGAGGTACATAGCAGCAAACACCTCAAGAACATAATTCTTGGCAATACACATGAACTTCACAAGAGATCAAGGATAAATCTGACCAAAAACGCAAGTTTTGATCAATCCATGAAAAACCTGAAGTAGGGAGCTTCAAACGAAAATCAAACCGTTCAGATTCGATAAAATTGTGCCACGAACATGCTGACAAAATTTCAGCTCAATCGGACCACGAATCGACCTCCGACACCAGCTTGATGTAAATCAGATATTGCCAAACCCCGGATTTTCGTTTTTTTTCTCTTACTATTTCCTTTTCTCGCGTACCTCCTTTTATATAAATAGTGAGAAACCCTATTTCCTCATATAACTTATTATATGGGCTGCCCATTTTTAGAACTGAACTCATTTTGCGCTTCCTCCACATAGGAGTGAACCCAGCTAACAGCATCGTCTCGAGAGCTCACGTTCACGTTCTCGATCTCTTAGATTTTCCGTAGCGTCACGTATGAATGTTGCTGGCTTTGTTTAAGGCTCGTCGTTTCCATTTTTTTGTTCCCCTTCGAATGGGCTTTGAATAGGTGGGCTTGAGAGGGTGTGGTAATTTTGGGCTTGATTTAGTCTAAGTGAGTTGGGCCTGGTCCTCAATTTTATGAGTCGACTTAATGTATTTGGCTTGGGCTTGCTTTCGTAGGCCCAACCGTATCTTTGGCCCACGCTTTGTGTACCTGGAACCGTGAGACCATACCCATTTCTAAATAATTTCATCATACGCAACTTCATTCCAACGGACAGAACCTTGCGAGCAACTTCATCCTTGGATGGTTACTGAAACTAATAGAGATTCTCGATCACTTTCGACCTCTGCAACACTCGTGTCCATCATCCTTTCTGATACTCCAAATGAAGTTTATGAGGAATTTTTTTTTACACAGCATCTGAAAGTACAAACAAAGATGTAGGATTGGAAGTAATTGAGGACGCCCTTGTATGGAACCTCAATATCATCACTTGTGTTGTTAGTTTTTGTAACTAGAACATACTTGACAAGCATTTTATCAAACTTAAAAGATATTTCATCAGTTTATCTTAATTGAGAAATGTAATTAGAATCTCCATAGCATCCATTTCATGTGAAACCAGAAGACTCGAATGGCTTGCGAGAACTGTGAGAAAGATGGAGGAAAGGGAAGTCAAATGGATGAAGAAGCCAAAGCAGAAGGCATAAGATTTCATGGACCATGAAATTGTTGAGAAGATATCCAATTTAATTGTGCGCCATGTAGATCGAGGAATGGAAAAGTCGTCAGCTTGAAATGTCATCTAGAGATTGCATCTTTTACTTGCAACTGAATAGTAGATCTTGGACTTGTACCTATCATCTCACTTGTCTACCATAGTAAATAGGGGTATTAGAGGTTCAATGTTATTTTACTAGAAAATGTTCATAAATGACTATTTTCTTCAATACGGATTATTCAATTTTGTCTACCAGACGATAGTAACTAGAGCAACGCGTTTCTATGAAATGAGAATTGCCACAATAAACTTGACTAACTCGTCATTCAAAAAAAGTGGGGAAGGCTTCCGCATCGTGTACATGTAGAAAAATCCTATTCCATGCTAGATATGATATTTCAAGTAAAAACAATTAATAAAATTCAACATTCTAGCACCAATTTGTCAATGCCCATCTAGAATGGATGTCTTGAAAACTCTTCCACCGTCCTTTTTGCATTTAGCCAAGGAAGAAATTTTATGGCACTAAGAATTTTCCACACCCAAGTAAACCCCAACAAAGACTTTGACCCAAACAACAACATTTGATGAAGACTTTGACTTCTTAATGATTCTAGTTAAGTGCACTACTATCTTGGAGGCATTGTGCTCGACCAAAATACATGAAATTCTACAAGTCTCTCTATTTTCTATATGATGAAAATTGTCATCATATTCACGCAATGTTATGAATTATTCAAAGTTGTATACCGAACAGTGATTACCAGAGTCACGCATATCTATGAAATGAAAATTGCCACCATAAACTTGACCAATATGCCTTTCCAGAAAAAGCAGAGAAGGCTTCCATTTCTTGGATATGTAGAAAATCCTATTTCATGCTTGATATGATATTGCAAATAAAAACAATTAATAAAGTTCAACTTTCTAGCACTAATTTGACAATGCCCATCTAGAATGGATGCTCTAAAAACTCCTCCACCATCCTTTATGCGTTCAGCCAAGGAAGAGTTGTATGTACATGTTAATATGCAAATGTTATGAGGGTTTCAAATGTTTCGGATTTAAAAGGAAAAAAGGAAATGTGCAAAAATCGCAAGATTCAAATTAAGTAAAAAACAAATAATGAATAGTGGATTTTGGACTTGTACCTATCATCTCACTTGTCTACAATAGTAAACGGGGGGTATTAGAGATTCAAGGTTATTTTATCGGAAAATGTTCATAAATGATTGTTTTCTTCATTATGAATTATTCAATTTTGTCTACTAGACGGTAGTACCTAGAGCCACACGTTTTTATGAAATGAGAATTGCCACCATAGACTTGACTAACTCGTCATTCAAAAAAAGTGGAGAAGGCTTCTGCATCGTGTACATGTAGAAAAATCCTATTTCATGCTAGATATGATATTTCAAGTTAAAACAATTAATAAAGTTCAACGTTCTAGCATTAATTTGTCAATGCCCATCTAGAATGGATGCCCTGAAAACTCTTCCACCATCCTTTTTGTGTTTAGCCAAGGAAGAAATTCTATGGCACTAAGAATTTTCCACACCGAAGTGAACCCCACCAAAGACTTTGACCCCAACAACGACATTTGATAAAGACTTTGACTCCTTAATGATTCTAATTAAGTATACTACTATCTTAGAGGCGTTGTGCTCGACCAAAAAACATGGAATTCTACAAGTCCCTATATTTTCTATATAATGGAAATTGCCATCATATTCACACAATGTTATGAATTATTCAAAGTTGTATACTGAACCATGAATACTAGAGTCACACATATCAATGAAATGAAAATTGCCACTATAAACTCGACCAACATGCCTTTCAAGAAAAGCGGAGAATGCTTCCATATCTTGGATATGTAGAAAAAATATATTCCATGTTTGATATGATATTGCAAGTAAAAACAATTAATAAAGTTAATAACGTTCAATTTTCTAGCACTAATTTGATTATGCCCATCTAGAATAGATACTTTCAAAACTCCTCCACTGTCCTTTATGTGTTTAGCCAAGGAAGAGTTGTATGTACATGTTAATGTGCACACGTTATGAGGGTTTCGAATGTTTCAGATTTAAAAGGAAAAGAACAAAATTTGCAGAAATCGCAATATTCAAATTAAGTAGAAAACAAATAATGAATAGTAGATCTTGGACTTGTCCCTATCATCTCACTTGTCTACAATAATAGACAAGGGTCTTAGAGATTCAAGGTTTTTTTACTGGAAAATGTTCATAAATGATTATTTTCTTCATTACGGATTATTCAATTTCGTCTACCAGACGGTAGTAATCAGAGCCACGCGTTTCTATTAAATGAGAATTGCTGCCATAGACTTGACTAACTCGTCATTAAAAAAAAAAAAAGTGGAGAAGGTTTCTGCATCGTGTACATGTAGAAGAATCCTATTCCATGCTAGATATGATATTTCAAGTTAAAACAATTAATAAAGTTCAATATTCTAGCATTAATTTATCAATGCCCATCTAGAATGGATGCTCTGAAAACTCTTCCATTGTCATTTTAACATTTAGCTGAGGAAGAAATTCTATGGCACTAAAAATTTTCCACACCCAAGTCAACCTCACCAAAGACTTTGACCCCAACAATGACTTTCTTGAAGACTTTGACTTCTTAACGATTCTAATTAAATGCACTACTATCTTAGAGGCGTTGTGCTCGACCAAAAAACATGGAATTCTACAAGTCCCTCTATTTTCTATATAATGATAATTGCCACCATAGTCATGCAATATTATGAATTATTCAAAGTTGTATACCGAACGGTGATTACCAGAGTCACGCATATCTATAAAATGAAAATTGCCATCATAAACTTGACCAATATGCCTTTCAAGAAAAGCGGAGAAGGCTTCCATATCTTGGATATGTAGAAAAATCATATTTCATGCTTGATATGATATTGCAAGTAAAGACAATTAATAAAGTTCAACTTTCTAGCATTAATTTGACAATGCACATCTAGAATGGATGCTCTGAAAACTCCTCCACCGTCCTTTTAGCATTCAGCCAACGAAGAGTCGTATGTACATATTAATATGCACACATTATGAGGGTTTTGAATGTTTCGAATTTAAAAGGAAAAAACGAAATGTGCAGAAATCACAAGATTCAAATTAAGTAAAAAACAAATAACAAAAAGTAGATCTTGGGCTTGTACCTATGATCTCACTTGTCCACAATAGTAAATGGGGATATTAGAGATTCAAGGTTATTTTACCGAAAAATGTTCATAAATGGTCATTTTCTTTATTACGTATTATTCAATTTTGTCTACTAGACGGTAGTAACTAGAGCCACGCGTTTCTATGAAATGAGAATTGCTGCCATAGACTTAACTAACTCGTCATTCAAAAAAAAGTGGAGAAGGCTTCTGCATCATGTATAAGTAGAAAATTCCTATTTCATGCTAGATATGATATTTCACGTTAAGTTTAACATTCTAGCATTAATTTGTCAATGCCCATCTAGAATGGATGCCTTGAAAACTCTTCCACTGTCCTTTTAGCATTTAGCAAAGGAAGAAATTTTGTGGCATTAAGAATTTTCCACACTCAAGTAAACCCCACCAAAGACTTTGACCCCAACAATGACATTTGATAAAGACTTTGACTTCTTAACGATTCTAATTAAGTGCACCGCTATCTTAGAGGTGTTGTGCTCTACCAAAAAACATGAAATTCTACAATTCCCTGTATTTTCTATATAATGAAATTTGCCATCATAATCACGCAATGTTATGAATTATTCAAAGTTCTATGCTGAACGGTGATTACCAAAGTCACGCATATCTATGAGATGAAAGTTGCCACCATAAACTTGACCAATATGCCTTTCAAGAAAAGCAAAGAAGGCTTCCATATTTTGGATATGTAAAATAATCATATTACATGTTTGATATGATATTGCAAATAAAAACAATTAATAAAATTCAATTTTCTAGCACTAATTTGATAATGCCCATCTAGAATGGATGCTTTGAAAACTCGTCTACTGTCCTTTATGCGTTTGGCCAAGGAAGAGTTGTATGTGCATGTTAATATGCACACGTTATGAGGGTTTCGAATGTTTGAAATTTAAAAGGAAAAAACGAAATGTGTAGAAATCGCAAGATTCAAATTAAGTAGAAACCAAATAATGAATAGTAGATTTTGGACTTGTACCTACAATAGTAAACAGGGGTATTAGAGATTCAAGGTTATTTTACTGGAAAATGTTCATAAATGATTGTTTTCTTCATTACAAGTTATTCAATTTCGTCTACCAGACGGTGGTAACTAGAGCCACGTGTTTCTATGAAATGAGAATTGCCGCCATAGACTTGACTAACACGTCATTCAAAAAAAGTGGAGAAGGCTTCCACATCGTTTATATGTAGAAAAATCACATTTCATGCTAGATATGATATTCCAAGTAAAAACAATTAATACATTCTAGCACTAATTTGTCAATATCCATCTAAAATGGATGCCCTAAAAACTCTTCCACCATCCTTTTTGCGTTTAGTCAAGGAAGAAATTCTATGGCACTAAGAATTTTCCACACCCAAATAAATCCCACCAAAGACTTTGACCCCAACAATGACATTTGATGAAGGCTTTGACTTCTTAACGATTCTAATTAAGTGCACTGCTATCTTAGAGGTGTTGTGCTCGACCAAAAAATATGGAATTCTACAAGTCCCTGTATTTTTTATATAATGAAAATTGCCATCATAGTCCAGCAATGTTATGAATTATTCAAAGTTGTATACCAAATGGTGATTACGAGAGTTACGCATATCTATGAAATGAAAATTGCAACCATAAACTTGACCAATATGCCTTTCAAGAAAAAGCGGAGAAGGCTTCATATCTTGTATATGTAGAAAAATCCTATTCCATCCTTGATATGATATTGAAAGTAAAAACAATTATAAAGTTCAACTTTCTAGCACTCATTTGACAATGCCCATCTGGAATGGATGCTCTAAAACCTCCTCCATCGTCCTTTATGCATTCAACCAAGGAAGAATTGTATGTACATGTTAAAATGCACACGCTATGAGGGTTTTGAATGTTTCAGATTTATAAGGAAAAAAGCGAAATGTGCAAAAATTGCAAGATTCAAATTAAGTAGAAAACAAATGATGAATGTCAATCTTACAGGCCTATTTGATCTAATTATGGGAACAAAACCAAGAGGGGGTGGGTTCTCTTCTTTGTTGCACGAAGCCATGGCAAGGGCATCTTTTGTGAGTAACTGTTCATAGGTACCCATCGAGTTCTCCAATTTTTTTAGTGGATAGAATTCAAGTCTAAAGATATTTACTTCCAGTTTAAAATTTTATACTTGTTTCTTGTGGGAATTTATTTATTTTCTTTGTTCAAGGGATAATATTAAACCCATGAAAAAGCAAATCTCGCTTTTGGTTTAATATATAGGCCAATGTCGAGGTACACACGGCGTATGTGCGTGATCGTCGGTGTCTTTGGGAATTGAGTGATTATTTAATATAGGCTACTTCTTTTCACCTTCATAGAGAAAAGACCCAGTTGTTTTAGGAATTGAGTGATTATTTAATTGAGCTGATATGCGACAAATAGTTATTATAAGCATATGAATTAAGTGGTCACTTGATGAAGATAAAGTAGTGGGTAATTGTTGAAACCTAATTTTGCTGGTCTGGCGAACCATATCTCCTTGCTAAAAAAGAAAAAAAGAAAAAAAAAGAAAAATTGAATCCGGCTGGTTTGCGGCCGTTGGTCTTCTTCCTCACGACGCGCGGCCGTCGCCGCTCTTCACTGCTGGTCACCCTACTCCTCCCGCAATCGCACCAAGGCTTCTGTTCGCCCTTGTTTTCTTGACCAGAGTACTCTGAAGGGCTCTGCTCCTACCCATCCCTCCTTCACCAGTTCCGACCTTTCACGTAACGCAGAACTCGCCCCGTTTTGCTCGGCTTCATGGCTCAAAGTCCTGAAGCGACTAGGTCTCGCTCAAGATCTGTTCCTTGGCCGCGACTTCGATCCTTAATGATGATCGAAGCTTCCGTCATCAATCCAGTTGCTAGTCAGGGCTTCGTTTCGGTCGATTAACAATGCAACCCTCTTATCCTGTGTGCTTTTTTCTGGTGAAGGAGAAGAGCCGAGATAGCGTGTTTCAATTAGGATCGAATCAACTTTTTCTGAGTCTATGTTAACGATAAGACATATCGCAGGCTGTTTTTGTGTGGATGTAATTGTAGTCCGAGTTCGTTGATGCCCAGTTTTATTTTTCGTACTGCGCACGAAACTTGTTCGATAAAATGGGTCCGAGATGTGGCTGTGAAATGCTCCTTACTGTTGTTCAATCTGAAGACGTGTTTTAATACGATTTACATGACATAAGTTGATATGCTAGCTGTTAAGTTTGGCTTTGACCCGTAATGAGAATATCGAGAGTTTTACTGACTACATACATTCTTTGATTGATGCATGGTATCATTGATGATGGCCTTCTCATGGTGATTATTGACGAGAAATTGGATCCAAGAAATTAATTGTGTTTGACGTCTCTTCGATCATGACAAGTGTTGCATTTTGCAAAGAAGTTAGAGAATCAAAATCTTTTTGCTTGTTTTATTTTGGTGTGTATCCATGATGTGAAGTAAAGATTCCCATATGAATGGGCGAGGGGTGCTGGAGGCCCCGACCCAAACGATAGGTATATTCCCCTTACAAGTTGGGTGGGGAAGAAAATGGCGGGGCATGGGGGCAGGATTCAGGTGGGTTTAGTACTTTAGGTTAATTATTGAAAGAGGTGATCATCGAATGTCCTATACACGTGTGTGTGTATATTTTCTTTTGCTTAGATTGTTTGAACAGTTATTCACATTATTTTGCTGGGTATTTTTCTTCCTAAATATTTCTTCAAATTATAAATGGATATATGCAAACAAGACTTGATCGATAGCTCCTTTGACAAATTAACTGATGCCATGTATTGCTAGGGCACAGATTTAGTTTTGGATGTCGCTTTTTCCACTCCTCTTCTGACTTAAGGCACTCTCTTCTTTTGTTGTTTCAAGTCTTTTGACTATATTATCCCTTATGGGGTCCACCATTTCTTGTTAAACCCTATAAAAGTGATTTTTTATTATTATTTGAGTCGCACTTTTTATTATATTTTTTATTTTTTTCCTTAGGCTTTTTATTTTGCAAATCATCTCTATGTTATCTTGCATCATTATTTCCAACAAGTCAATTAATTAGAAGTAACACAACAACCCAAAACTGATGATAAAGAACTTATGGAAACATAATAAGAAACTAAACCCAAATGGAGCAATAGTCAATAGGATGCAAGTGTCACGGGCCGATCAATTGGGATCGTGATCGCGCGGCGACTCGGGCAACTTTGGATGACCCAAGCCAAGCCTTGTTTGATCAGCGCTCACTCGCTCGCTTACCCGGATCGTAGAGAGAGAAAGTTTAGAGAGAGGAGCTCTTGGAAGGAAAGGAGCTTTGATATTTTTGAAATGGAATGGATTGATTACAACTGAAGGAGGACACCCCTTTTTATAGTTGAGGGCCTCGGATTACATCTGTTGATCTACTTTTTATCCGAAGAGCGAGATCACGCCGTCTCAACTACCGACATAAATACTTAACTACCATCTATCGACATAAATGAAAGGAAACTTCCGGAATCAGGCAAAATGACGGTGTCGCCCACCCTTGAAAACTTTGGGGAGAAGCCTTGATGGGAAACCAAGTGAGAGCAGGAGGTCCATGGGTGAGCCAGGATCGTCCCGTGAGAACCTCTCGGATCAGCCTTCTTTCGGGCCATGACATTCTCCCCCACTCATTCGAGCGATGCCCTCGTCGCTCACAGCTCGGCGGTTAGCCTTCTTGGCACAAGCACGGGCTTTGGCACGGGCTCTCTTGTTCTTGTTTTGCTTGGTGCGGACGCTCTCATATGATGGACCGCAACCTTCATTGATGAACTCGGACTTTGCACACGGCTCGGTCTTCGGATTGGACGGAGTGCGCGGCGCGCGCTCAACCTCGGGGAAGAGCGCTTGGATGGGCATGGCATGAGTTGGAGTAGGATCCAACTTGACCTTCGACTTCACCTTGGACAGCTTGTTGATGCGCATCACGGCCTTCAAGCTCTTGTCGAGGCGTCGGATTGACGCGATGGTCTTGGTGTCGACCATCCTTTGATCATGGGGACCGTCGTCGGGTAATCCGGATCGAGGATCACAAGGCACTTGGTCCTCATGTCGATCAATGATCTCACACTATTGAAGAATTGCATACCAAGGATGAGATCATAATCATCAAAAGGGATTACGTCGAAATCCATCTTGCCCCTCCAATCGCCAATTTTGACGTCCACATCCGAAGTTGATCCTACGCCACAGACGCCCTCTGAATTGACCGGCTTGAAGGTATTCCCGGTTGGCTCCACATGAAGGTTCAAGGCCTTCGCCACTTCCTTTGACATGAACATGTTCGATGCACCCGTGTCGACCAAGGCATATAGCGTTTGGCCGTACACGTCGACTTGCACAAAGAACATTTCTGAGTCCGGCACAGCTTCTTTTCCTTTGGTTGGGGATTGAGTTTGGACGGAGTTGATCATCTTCACAACTCCAAGTCGGATTTGTCTCTTTTCTTCTTTGGGCTCCTCCTTTTCTTCCTCGATGGCAAGGAGGGCATTGATTCGACCCTTCTTCGAGCACTTTTGGGTCCAGTGCGGATCTTGGCAAATGAAGCAAGGAGAAGGCGGGGGTTGATCGAACCTACTTGCGTAGTCCGTCAGTGGTCGACCCCTTTGGAAGGATGGCTTGGAAGTTCCTTCTCCACATGCTTCGGCTCAGCCGCTTTGATCATGCGTGCCCCAGGGAGTGTTTCGTGCTTCATCCTCGCAAGGTCGATCTGAGCTCCAATCCCTTGGTCGACTCCTTGGTTCAGTCTTGGTTAAGTTGACGAGCGACTCAGCCACGCTTAGTGCTCGCGCAAGACTACTCACGTCCCATCTCTTGAGCTCGAGAAGTGCCCATAGCTTCAATCCATCCATGAACGCTCCGAGAGCCTCCTCTTCGCTTAGGTTGCGAATCTGGAGTTTGAGCTCCGTGAACTCCTTCACGTACTCCCGGATTGCACCTCTTTGCTCAAGGCGATGGAGCTTGCAACGGGCTTCTTGCTAGCGAACTCGGGGAAAAAGTAGTCCCAAAACTCTCTCACAAAGTCGTCCCATGTGCACACGGGATCGGCGCCGCGTCTAACCTCATCACACCTGTTGTGCCACCAAAGCATTGCCGTATCAGACAGGAACATAGAAGCGGTTCGTACCTTGATCGTCTCATCGTGTATGTTGACGGCGCCGAAGTATTGCTCCATGCTCCAGACGAAGTTGTCCACCTCCTTGGCGGATCGTTCGCCTTTGAACTCCTTTGGCTTTGGCACCTCAATTTTGGCCACCGCTTGGGTAGGCACAGCACCGTTGGTGATGCTCAGCTTGCACAGGGCGAGCTCAGTCTTGAGCTCTTGGATCTCGACCTTCATGGCTTTGACCTCGTCCTACGCGGAGCTTCCTCTTCGACCACTTGGACACGCTCCTTCAACACATCGATCGATGCTTCAAGGGCTTCGTCCTTGTCATGCAATGGCGTGGTAGCTTTGTTGAGGCCGGTTGTGAAGTCTTCATGAAGCGAACTCTCAACCTCCATGATCCGGTCTCGCACATCGTCAAGACCTTCCATGAGTTCGAGCACGGTGCTCTGGACCTTCCCAATCTTCTCATCGAACATAGCTATGACGTCCATCGAGGCGTCTCTTTTCTTTGCTCAGCCACGGGTCTCCTTGACTTGCGTGGCCTCTCCATCCATGATAGCTTCTTGGCTTGACATTCCTTCGAACAGTTGGCGCTCCTTGATCTCTCGAACATATCTCTCTTTTGCTTTGATACCACTTGTCACAGGATGATCGATTGGGATCGTGACCGCGCAGCGACTTGGGCAACTTTGGATGACCCAAGCAAGCCTTGTTTGATCAGCGCTCACTCGCTCGCTTACCTGGATCGTAGAGAGAGAAAGTTTAGAGAGAGGAGCTCTTGGAAGGAAAGGAGCTTTGATATTTCTGAAATGGAATGGATTGATTACAACTGAAGGAGGACACCCTTTTTTATAGTTGAGGACCTTGGATTACATCCGTTGATCTACTTTTTATCCGACGGGCGAGATCGCACCGCCTCAACTACCGACCTAAATACTTAACTACCATCTACCGACATAAATGAAAGGAAACTTCCAGAATCAGGCAAAATGACAGTGTCGCCCGCCCTTGGAAACTTCGGGGAGAAGCTTTGATAGGAAACCGAGTGAGAGCAAGAGGTCCACGGGTGAGCCAGGATCGTCCCGTGAGAACCTCTCGGATCGGCCTTCTTTCGGGCCGTGACACAAGTATGCTACAGACCACAAAGCAACTACGCAATTAATTCACAAATACTATTTTGATGGACGCTACACTCTAATCATAACATTGAAACCCATTATCAAGCATTTATACCACCCAAAACTCAAATTCACTTTTAAGAAAAAAATATCAAGAAACACTCAACAGCAACCGTAAAGAGCATGATTCGAGACCAAGAAAACTAAGAAGAAAAAAAAAGGTTTTTGCTAGAACCATACTTTCTATAGCGAATGAGGAGGGCGCAAATTGTTGAAATAAGCAGTTATTTTTAGGATTGCAAATGTTGGAGAGATTTGTGGGAGAAGAAGAAAAATAAGAAGTGGGAAGTGTAGAAAGAAGATAATGGCTTGTAAGACAGACGATTTGTAAAAGCGGAGAGCGAATTGAGACGTAAAAGGTGTGGAATGAAAGAAAAAGAAAGAAAGTGGGGCCCACAATGAAAAAACAAGAAACAATGACCAAATAATTAAAAAATCACTTTTATGGAGTTGCACGAGAACTAATGGGCCTCACAAGAGAGAGTATGGTTAAAATACAAAAAACAAGTATCTAAGTCAAAAGAGGAGGGGAAAAACGTAACCCTCAGTTTTGCATACATTAAATTACAAAAGAATAATAACTATCATTGAAAATTGAGGACAATTATCCAAAAAGTCATAAACTCGTTAATTCACTCATAAATTTTTTAACTATGCCAATTTAACTATAAACCTTTTTTCGTGTCCATTTAGTCCTCTTTTGAAGTTTTGCTAAATTAGTTTGAAAAGGTTCAAACTGCGATTGAATTGGAAGACATAGTTTAGGAAACATGATTGGCGTGAAAATTCATATTGTGTCGATGTAACTGCATTGCTTTTGAAACTCTGGCGAGATGGATATAGTTGCGCTTGGCCCGACTGGCTGAACACAGTGCGAGCAGATAAGAAAGCTTAAGACACCGACTTCCTCGCAGCTTGTGGATGACCCCGACATTTCTGCTTGCCACCGAGAACGCGTGGAACCACGCAGATCAGCCCGAAGCATGTGGCCGTGCCCGAAGACGACCTGGATGGCGAATTTTGCAGCCAGGGTGTTTCCTCTCTCCCGGCTCATTCGAGGCTCCCAAAAACATGGTCGCGGGCAATAAAGACCTGAGAAATTTGACAGAGCAGCAGAATGCCAATCCTTCTTGCTGTCAAGGGGAAAAAAACTACATTTACTTTGAATATCATAAAGTTGTAAATTCTTATGAGAAATTCTAATATCACGAGTTATGTTGACAATTTAAATTCTAAAAAACTATTTGTTATGATATCAAAACGTTGATTTGGAAGAAGAAATAAAATAATTTTAGCAAAACACGGTCCATTAACTTAGTAATAATAAATCATCTATATTTTCTAAGCAACCCAAATACGAAATAACATTTGCTAAGAAGTAAAATATAAAAATTAATATAAGTCATTTTGCTTTCTTTATTTTGCGGGTCGGATCGGATTAAGTGATTGAACACGATTTGGTTCGTTTCGAGTATTGACATTAGGGGTGTGCAAATCACGCGGGATCCGCCCGGACCGCCCGGAACCAGACCGGAATCGCCCGGAACCGGTGGGAACCAGTCCGATTCCCGGTTCCATGGGCGGATCCGCCCGTCCGCCCACCCGAATCGGACCGGTTCCCTTTTAATATAAAAAAAAAATTACTAAAAAAAACCTAGGTCTCACGCTCACCATCTCATCTCACTTCTCTTCGGTTTCTGCGGCTGCCTCTCTCTCTCTCTCTCTTCCACTTCTCTTTGGTTTCTGTGGCTGCCTCTCTCTCTCTCTGTCTCTTCCTCGGTTCCTCTCGCTATTTCGATTCCTCCTTGGTGACCTGTGCGTCCGCCTCACCGCCCGAGCCGCGAAGCCGCTGTAGCCCAGTTGTCCGCCACCCTCCTGCCGACGCCGCTCCGATCTCATACCCACGCGCCCGCCGACCTGCGAAAGCTCCGCACCTCCGCCATCGTCGTCTTGCCAGATCCGCCTTCCCCCCGACGTGCAGCATCGCAACCGCCGCTCGTTTTTTCACGCCGGTGGCCGCGACTCTAGCAACCCACGAGACCCATCCGCGACCAATGCTCGGCATCCCCTACTTCAGCCTCGCTGATCTCGCTCGACGACTATAGATCTAAGCTCATCTCAGCCCTGACGTCGTCGCCGTTCAGCCACCCAGCGACCTGCGATCCAGTTCAGTGACCCGCGACCCAGCTCCGCCGCTGCCTCTCGTCCAAGCGACCCTTCTGCAGATCCCAAAGAACCAGCGTCGCCCGCATCAAGACCGGTTCCATGGATCCACCCTAACCGGGCCGGTGCCCTGCCCCTGATGGATCCACGCAACAAACGGGTGGATCCTTGCCCATTTTTCGGAACCGTGCTTTTCAGCGGCGCTTCTCGGTTCTGGATCGGGAACTGCCCGCCCGGACCATGCACACCCCTAATTGACATTTCTCGCAGTCAATTTGGGTCGGGTCGGATCTTCATGTCGGGCCGCCCATCTGGGGCTCCTCCGTGTGCTTCCGTGTCTTTCATAGTCTCACTCAGTTTCTCCGCGCTCCTCTACCCCCCCTTCGCATCTCGCTGTCTGAAGACGTCGTTGGTTGGATTTCGCAGCTCGGTCGTGCATTCGCCAGCGTGATACTTCCTGTCAAAAGGGTCCGTCACTGGTGTTTTCTTGTCTTTGAGTGGATGTGCAGTGTGGGCTCAGAGTTAGACCCGGTTGCTCAGCATTTTCTGATTGATTCCCTGGGAAAATTCTGGATTAATTTGTGTTCTTTCGGGTCCGTTTCGCGTGATGTCGGTTCGCTCTTGTGTTTCTTTCTTAGTTGGCCGCTTAAAAGCTGCGTCTTACGGCTTTCTGGGATGCTTGGTTATGGTCTTTCGGAAATTGCGCGCTGAGTGTTCGATGAAAGTTGTGAAAGAGGAGTCAAATGTAGCAGAGAACCATCTTTGCTTGTTTGACACATGATATGCCATTGAAACGTGGAATGGAGAAAAACCACTCGAAACTGAGTTGTGTTAGGACGGTTTTCTGTCATGACACGAGATGGCTTTGTTCAAGTGTGGTTTTCTCGATGCATCACATACATCAGTCGTTTGACTGCTTCATGAGATACTTTATCAGCAGTCAGGGTCAATATTGTATCTCTCGGCTGTTAATGGTTTTCATTGTTCTAGTGCAAGGGTGTGGGAACTAAGGGTGTGTTTATTTTGCAGAAAATATTTTTCAAAAGATGATTAGTTATATTACTTAGAAAAATTAGTAAAGGAAAAATGTTTGCACTATTGAAGACAATTTATGACTAACTATTTCATAGATGATGGAAATATTTCTCATTTAATCTTGAGCTTTCCGTGAAATAAACGCACCCTAAGTTACTTATTTACAAAGATCTTGTTTCCAGTATAGTTCTATCACAGTCTACTACACTGCAAGCTTAAGGCTTGTGGTTTATACTTCTCTTCTTTTGTCATGAAAAAACTGACTTTTATATAACCAAAACAACATACTGGGCCTTGACATAAAGAGGGATGGAAAAGATGAACATTCTAATTTTCTGCTTGTTTTCCTTTTTATCTGACTTTGGTGCTTTCATCGTAGCAATTCGAAGTTCGTTTTATTGATTCCCCAACTCAGAGATGGTTATCCCACCGCCAGCAAAACCACCGAGAATAATAAACTTTCTCAAGCCTTATGTTCTGAAGATGCACTTCACTAACAAGTTTGTAAGTGCCCAAGTCATCCATTCCCCAACTGCTACTGTGGCGTCTTCGGCCAGCTCGCAGGAAAAGGCTTTGAGACCAAGCATGGATTCGACTCAAGATGTGGCTGCAGCTGCGAAGATAGGAAAGATACTGGGAGAGAGGCTGCTGCTCAAGGGCATCATCCCTGCCGTCGCTGTCCACTTGAAAAGAGAACAAAAGTATCATGGCAAAGTCAAGGCGGTTATCGATTCTGCGAGAGAAGCAGGTGTGAAGTTGCTTTGAAAACTCCTGAACTTATCTGTTGTATTTGTTTTAAGACTTGTGACCTCTGTTCAAAGTGATCTTCACTCGAGAAAGATTGAAAGAGAGTGCATGAACTTTTTATGTTGGAGGCTGCTTATATTGATTTCTTCTTTGTAAGGATATAAGCCTATTGAATGTTTGGGCATGTATGCATCTGAGCATGTGCTTTGGCGTGTTTGGATAGATTATCAGGGTGAGAATGATTGAAAATGATGAGCCTGCTGCTCAACTCTTAAATACTGAAGTCGTTGCATCCATACAAGTTGGTTCAGAGTCCCATATAGATCATTGATTGCTCACGTTCAGCGCTTTCGGTTTCTAGCGGAGCCTTACTGATATTGAAAGAAAACAGCTGCTTGAGACGCTCAACTTCCAAAGATCTTGCACTCTTTGTAGCTCCAGAAAATGTTCAATTTATACTATTTACCATATTAACATTGTAAGGCTATGGGGGAGAAGGCATAGGAAGCTATAAGCATTAGTTAACGGATGATCAGGTTGATGAACTGTGACTTAATCATGAAGTAGCTCTATCCGTCCGTCACATAGAGATGGTGACTTGACACTTGGCTATGAAGCCGGAAGGACTCAGGGTTTAAGCTTTGTTAATCAAGCATATATGAAAATCCTATGCTGGCCTTAATTTCAGCCAAAGAGACAAAGTTTAAGACAAATTGAGTTGACTTTATTAGCCGGACAAAGTTTTTATAGCAAGATAGCAATCATAATCACGTTCAGGAAACTGCGGTGCACTGGACGTTCCTGAACTAGTGTGCTTCCCAAGAGATTCACCGCCTAATGTGGTGGTGCATGGTATAATTCCAAAGGAAGAGGCAATAAAACTGAAATTCTTTGTAAATACCTGAAAGGCTCCAAAGGAGCTAGCTATTTATCCTGGAAGAATTGCCCAGACAATTGCTTCAATCCGTTCTATTTCGCTACTAGAATACAGGTTCAGTCTCAAAAGCCGCAGTGAAAGACATGCGGTTTGTGTCTTTCTCAAGCAGCATGATGTGGGGTTCCACGTGGAAGGCGCTGAAAAAATGGAGCCTGAAGATGCAAATGTGTATGTTTTTGACAAAAAAATTTTGGGAATTGGAATTTGCAATATATCGACCCCCTGATAAGCAAAGCACCTAGATTTGTGCAACTTCATTCCAATGGACTGAAACTTACGAGAAACTTCATCCTTGGATGGGTCCTAAAACCGATAGAGATTTTTCGATCTCTTTCAACCTTTGCAACACTTGGGTCTGTCGTCCTTCGCCATACGCCGAATGAAGTTTATGAGGAATTTTTCTTTTACAACATCTGACGAACGAACAAAGATGCAGAATTGGGAGTAATCGAGGACACCCTTGCATGGAACCTCCATATCATCACTTGTGTTGTTAGTTATTGTAATTGTAACATATTTGAGAAGCATTTTATCAAACTTAAAAGATATTTCGTCAGTTTATCTTAATTGAATTGTAATTGGAATCTCCATAGCATCCGTTTCATGCGAAATTGGAAGATTTGAATGGCTTGTGAGAACTGCAACAAGGATGGAGAAAAGGGAAGCCAAATGGACGAAGAAGCCAAAGCGGAAGGCATTAGATTTCGTGGACTGTGAAATTGCCGAGAAGATGTCCAATTAAACCATGGGCCATGTTAATCAAGGAATGGAAAAGTGATGAGCTTGAAATGCCATTCACGGATTGCATCTTTTACTTGCAAGTGAACAGTAGATCTTGGACTTGTACCTATTATTTCACTTTTCTGCAATAGTAAACAGGGGTATTAGAGATTCAATGTTATTTTACCGGAAAATGTTCATAAATGGTCATTTTCTTCATTATGGAATTTTCAAATCGTATACTAGACGGAAATGATCGGAGCCACGTTTTTCTATGAAATGATAGTTGCCACCATAAACTTGACCAATATGTCTTTCGAGAAAAGTGAAGAAGGCTTCCACATCATTTACATGTAGAAAAATCCTACTCCATGCTAGACATGATGTTGCAAGTAAAAACAATTGATAAAGTTTAACTTTCTAGCACTAATTTGTCATTGCCCATCTAGAATGGATGGTCTGAAAACTCCTCCACCGTCCCCTATGCGTTCAGCCAAGGGAGAAATTCTATGGCACTAAGAATTTTTCACACCCAAATAAACCCCACCAAAGACTTTGACCCCAGTAACCATGTTGCAAGAAGACTTTGACTTCTTGGCGATTATAATTAAGTGCATCGCTATCTTAGAGGCATTGTGCTCGACCAAAAAAATGGAATTTTACCAGTTCCTCTGTTTTCTCTTTTGTCTTTCTGGGCAATTGTTATTAAACCTTCCTTCCTTCACGGCACAATTATGTCGTCCTGTCCAAAGTGATGCCTTGCTTCAGTTCAGTGATTCCCTCACAATTGAAACTGATACAGACTTAGATTGTGATCCGAAGATGACTACGTGGAAGAACGACTTGGATTGCTGCTCGTGGGATGGTGTCACCTGTGACAATATAACGGGTAACATTATCGGCCTTGATCTTTCATATAGCTGTCTGCAGGGGACCCTCCGTTCTAACAATTCACTCTTTGCACTTCGCCATCTTCAGAGCCTCAACCTTGCTTTTAACAATTTCCATACCTCACCCATTTTGCCTGAACTAAGTGTGTTTGCTGAACTGAGGCACCTTAATCTCTCTCATTCCAATTTTTTTGGTTTAGTTCCTGTTGAAATTTCTTTCCTTTCTAAACTTGTTTTACTTGATCTCTCTCAAAACTATAATGATATTTATGGGGAACGAAGTCTTAAGATTGAAAATTCTGGTTTCAAAATCCTTATTCAAAATTTGACAGAGTTGAGGGAACTTAACCTCGATATCATAGACATGTCTGCTGTTTTGATAAGTTCTTTCATGAATTTATCACCCTCCTTGACGTTTTTCAGCGCGGTTGAGTGCAACTTACAGGGGGAACTTCCGCCCAACATTTTTAGCTTGCCTAACCTCCTTGATCTCAATTTGGAATACAATGATTTAACGGTTTCTTTTCCGAAGTCTAATTGGAGCAAGTCTCTTGAATCCTTAACCCTCTCATATACAAGCATTTCGAGCAAAATACCCGATTCAATCGGTGAATTCAAGAATTTAAAAACTTTGGATCTTAGCAACTGCACAATGACAGGATCGATTCCCTCATGGCTTGTGAACTTAACAAAATTAACCACTTTGGACCTTTCACACAATGAATTAACTGGCCATATCCCGTCATTTGTTGTAAAGCTTGAACAACTCATGGATGTAGACCTTTCTTTCAACAACTTCACCGGTGTTTTAGACTTGGGAGTCTTTTCGACACTGAAAAATCTGCTAGCCCTTCGTCTTATAGTTGAGCTAAATCTAATGTACAACAGTATGAATCACACATTTCCGAAGCTTGAGACTTTGGGCTTGCCTTCCTGCAACTTGACCGAGTTCCCTCCTTTTCTGAACTCTTTAAAAATGCTAAGAGAATTAGATCTCTCCAAAAACAAGATTGGCGGTCAGATATCGAGATGGTTTTGGGATGTAGGGAAAGGTACCCTACAATATCTTGATATTTCTAGTAACCTTATTGAGGGAGGCATACAACAATTTCCTTGGAAAGAGTTGATCGATGTTGACCTTAGCCATAACTTATTCCAGGGCCCGCTTCCAATTCTACCACTCCATATAGTTTACTTTCGGGCCACTGACAACGGCTTCAATGGAGAGATTCCATCTTCCGTTTGCAAATTAAGCTCCCTTGAATATCTAAATTTCGCTCGTAACAATCTCTCGGGCTCTATTCCACAAGGTTTGGGAAATTTAACCAACCTCTGGTATCTAGACTTGAGTGCCAATAAGTTTGAAGGGACATTACCAAGGTCTTTAGACAATTGTGCATCATTGGCATTGCTAAACGTCAGTCACAACAGAATCAACGATACTTTTCCGAAGTGGTTGCTAGAATCTCCCTCATTACAAATCATTGATCTTCAGTTCAATGAATTCCATGGCCAAATTGATCCTCCAACTGTTCCATTTCATCCCTCCATTCTTTCTACATTTTCCATATCAAACAATAATTTAGGGGGTCAATGGCCCGAAGAATATTTTCTCCATAGGTGGAATATGTGGATGATTGATCTGTCCAACAACAGATTCGAAGGTCCTCTTCCAATTCCACCACCCACCGCTCTCTTCTATTTCATTGCAAACAACAAGATTGGTGGAAATGCTTCTCCTTTGATATGCAATGCCACTGAGCTCAGAGTCCTCGACTTGTCCAATAATAGTTTGATGGGCACCTTGCCAGAATGCTTGATGAGCTTTAGCAAAAATCTCTCAATCCTCAACCTCCGCATGAACATGATTCACGGTGTGATCCCTAGAAAATTTGCTAAGGATAACAAACTAAGGACCATCGACCTTAGTTGGAATCAATTTGAAGGGACATTGCCACGGTCCTTATTACATTGTGAAAATTTGGAAGTTTTGGATGTCGGCAACAATAGAATGAAGGATACATTCCCCGATTGGTTGGGAACCCTTCCCAAGCTACAGGTTCTTGTTTTGAGGTTCAACATGTTCCATGGCTTCGTGAGTAGTCCTAGAGAAGCTTGCTCAGTTTCTAAATTGCGCATCTTTGACCTGTCCAACAACAATATGAGTGGTCCTTTACCAGTTAGTTATATTATGAAGCTTACTACCATGATGTATCAGGATAAAAGACAAGGCAGGCCGCAGTATATGGGAGATGCTAATTATCAAGATTCAGTCATGGTGATCATGAAAGGACTGGAGATACGGTTGGTGAAAATTCTAACTGTTTTCACAAGTATCGACTTATCGAGCAACCATTTTGGTGGGGAGCTTCCTGTGTATATTGGAAACCTAAAGTCACTCAAAGGGCTAAACTTTTCCCACAACAATCTCACGGGCTATATCCCTCTGTCTATTGGCAATTTGACTGAACTCGAATGGCTAGACCTCTCTTCAAACAAGTTCATTGGAAGCATTCCTCAAGAACTAGCGGATTTGACGTCTCTTGCATTCTTGAACCTCTCAGAGAATCAGCTCATCGGACCTATTCCTCGAGGAAGGCAATTCAACATATTCAAGAGCGACTCATTTGCCATGAATCCTAGACTATGCGGATTTCCATTGCTGGAGACATGCACAAACAATCCACAAGAAATTCCACTTGTAACCATTCTTCAAGAAAATGATACAGGGCATGGAAGCTGGTTTGAGTGGAAAGCCATATTGATGGGTTATGGGTGTGGAACCGTAGGTGGAGTCTCTCTAGGATACATTGTTCTTGGATCCAAAAAATTTGAATGGCTCACAGGGTTGCTTGAAAAGAAAGGAGCTAATGTGAGAAAGAAGTGGAGGAGGAATGCTCGTAGGTCTTATCAAATATGAGAATCTCGACTGTCCATTCTTTGCATTGTAATATGATGAGTAAATCTGTTGAGGTGCCTTGAGACCGATTACGTGCTTATTATTTTGGCCTTTTTATCATTTAAGTGTAGTCTCATCCAAGTGAACAAACTAAGATCTAATTTATGCCTGCTTCTTGTGGGAACTTATTTCTTTCCTTTTTTCAAGGGATAATATGGAAACCATAAGAAAAGCGAGACATGATTCGCTTTTGGTTTAATATATAGGCCAATGTTGAGGTATATGCGACTAGTGTGCGTGATCGCCGGTGTCTTTAGGAATCGTGTGATTATTTAATATATGCTACTTCTTTTCACTTTTGTAGAGAAAAGAATAAGTTTTTTTCACAAATTGAGTGATTACTTAATTTAGTTGATATGGGATGAATAGTTATTATAGATGTGTGAATTGAGTGGTCACTTGATGAAAAGAAAGTATTAGGTAGTTGTTGAAACCTAATTTTGCCGGTTTGGCAAACCATCTTTACTTGAGAAAAAAGAAAATAAAATAAAAGAAAAGAAAATTTGAATCAGGTCAGTTTGACCCGCCCCTCTTGGGCCCAACCCGCGACCCTGCACCTGCTTGGCCTGTCTCTTCTATAGTGCGCGTCTGACCCGGCCTCTCCTCCCTTTATTCTCTCTTTCTCGCCCTGCTCCGTCGGTCCTCCGCCTCACGACACACAGCCGTCGCCGCTCGTCGCTGCTCGTCATCCCACTTCTCCCGCAATCGCACCAAGGCTTCTATTTGCCCCTGTTTTCTTGACTAGAGTACTCTGAAGAGCTCGTCTCCTATCCATCCACCTTCACCGGTTCCGACCTTCGACGTAACATAGAACTCGCTCCCTTCTGCTCGGATTCATGGCTTGAGGTCCTGAAGCGACTAGGTCTCGCTCGAGATCCGTTCGTTGGCCCGTGACTCTGATCCTTAACGACAATCGGAGCTTCTGTCGTCGATCCAGTTGCTAGTCGCAGCTTCGTTTCGGTCCTTTAACAATGCAACAGTCTTACCCTGTTATACTTTTTTTTCTGATGAAGGAGAATAGCCGAAATAGCATGTTTCGGATTAGGATCGAATCAACTTTTTCCGAGTCTATGTCAACGATTAGACGTATCCCGGACTGTTTTTGGGTGGATGTGATCCGAGTTCGTTGATGCTCAATTTTATTTTCCCGAAGGGAAAACGCGCACACGCGTTTAGGGAAGAGAGGAGAATTCGCTCTAGCTCTAGAGGGCTCTCGTTCTCTCCTGCTCGCAGCTCTCATCGACTTGCGGCCACCGGCATGTCTTCCCTCAGCACGTCCGTTCGTAATCGGTCGCTCGGTCATCGCTCCTCCTGCTCGTGCCGTCACTTCTGGCTCACAGCGACGGAGGGCGAGAATTCCTTTCTCGGCTCTCAATTCTCCTCCTGCAATATAGTTGTCGGCCACCGCAACTTCTTCCTCTGGTTTGAGGTCGCCACTCAGTTCATCATCGGAAGCTTACCTCCAGCTCACTAGCGCTCGCCTCCACTCTAAATCACCTCTCTTCTGCTCCGCTTCCATGTCAGTTGCCGTACTTTGTCCAATCACAGACTTCGCCTCGTCGTAAGGGGTTGACACAACCTTTCCGAGCTTCTAGTCACGAAACTGTCTCTTTGGTTTCTGGTTTTCTCTCATTCGGATGAAGTTTGGTCCAAGTCTTCAGAAAACGAAGCCGAGCGGAATCTCTCTCTGTCGGCTGTCCTCCCTCCGCTCTCCACGCGAGGCTTAGCTTGGAGCCATATCATCTCCTTCGAGATAGTACACGATTTCAAGGTTCAAGTGAGGGTGCTGAGTTCACTGATTCTTTTGGCTTGATGGGAGAGTTGAGATGAAACGGCGATTTTGAGTGACGCACGTTCTGTTCGACGTATTGTCCGAGAGAGGTTTTACTTTTACACCCGTGCTCGGACTTGGTGGACTTGTCCTTTCAATTTTTTAACAAGCCCTATCGTGAACCTTTAGGAGCATAACCGGGAAGCTGAGTCGAGTCAAATTGCGAGTCGGATTTGGCGATCCAGATCATCGCCATGGTTGCAGCTGAATGCGGAAATGAGTAGTTGTTTCGGACGCTGTTGCTGCTGTCGCTGCATCGTCTCGAGAGCTCGCGTTCGCCTTGAGGACATTTTCTATTAAAGCTAAGTCCAATGCTCTCGATCTCTTGGATTTTCCGTAGCGTCGCGTATGAATGTTGCTGGCTTTGTTTAAAGCTCGTCGTTTCCATTTTTTTGTTCCCCTTCGAATGGGCTTTGAATAGGTGGGCTTGAGCGGGTTTGGTAATTTTGGGCTTGATTTAGTCTAAGTGAGTTGGGCCTGGTCCTCAATTTTATGAGTCAACTTAATGTATTTGGGTTGGGCTTGCTTTCGTAGGCCCAATCGTATCTTTGGCCCACGCTTTGCGTACCTAGGCTGGAACCGTGAGACCAGACCCATTTCTAAATAATTTTATCATATGCAACTTTATTCCAATGGACAGAACCTTGCAAGCAACTTCATCCTTGGATGGTTACTGAAACTGATAGAGATTCTCAATCTCTTTCGACCTCTGCAATACTTGTGTCCATCATCCTTTCCGATACTCTGAATGAAGTTTATGAGGATTTTTACACAGCATCTAAAAGTACAAACAAAGATGCATAATTGGAAGTAATTGAGGACACCCTTGTATGGAACCTCAGTATCATCACTTGTGTTGTTAGTTTTTGTAACCATAACATACTTGACAAGCATTTTGTCAAACTTAAAAGATATTTCATCAGTTTATCTTAATTGAGAATTGTAATTAAAATCTCCATAGCATCCATTTCATGTGAAACTAGAAGACTCGAATGGCCTGCGAGAACTGTGAGAAAGAGGGAGGAAAGGGAAGTCAAATGGATGAAGAAGCCAAAGCAGAAGGCATAAGATTTCATGGACCATGAAATTGTTGAGAAGGTGTCCAATTTAATTGTGCGCCATGTAGATCAAGGAATGGAAAAGTCGTCGGCTTGAAATGTCATTCAGAGATTGCATCTTTTACTTGCAGTTGAATAGTCGATCTTGGACTTGTACCTATCATCTCACTTGTCTACAATAGTAAATAGGGGTATTAGAGGTTCAAGGTAATTTTACTGGAAAATGTTCATAAATGACTATTTTCTTCATTATGGATTATTCATTTTCGTCTACCAAATGGTAGTAACTAGAGCCACGAGTTTCTATGAAATGAGAATTGCTACACTAAACTTGACTAACTTGTCATTCAAAAAAAGTGGGGAAGGCTTCCGCATCGTGCACATGTAGAAAAATCATATTTCATGTTGGATATGATATTTAAAGTAAAAACAATTAATACAGTTCAACATTCTAGTACTAATTTGTCAATGCCCATTTAGAATGGATGTCCTGAAAACTCTTCCACTGTCCTTTTTGCGTTTAGCCAAGGAAGAAATTTTATGGCACTAAGAATTTTCCACACCCAAGTAAACCCCAACAACAACATTTGATGAAGACTTTGACTTCTTAACGATTCTAATTAAGTGCATTGCTATCTTAGAGGCATTGTGCTTGACCAAAAAACATGGAATTCTACAAGTCCCTTTATTTTCTATATGATGAAGATTGTCATCATATTCACGCAATATTATGAATTATTCAAAGTTGTATACCAAACCGTGATTGCTAGAGTCATGCATATCTATGAAATGAAAATTGCCACCATAAACTTGACCAATATGCCTTTCAAGAAAAGCGGAGAAGGCTCCCATATCTTGGATATGTAGAAATCCTATTTCATGCTTGATATGATATTGCAAATAAAAACAATTAATAAAGTTCAACTTTCTAGCACTAATTTTTGACAATGTCCATCTAGAATAGATGCTCTCAAAACTCCTCCACCATCCTTTATGCGTTCAGCCAATGAAGAGTTGTATGTACATGTTAATATGCACCCATTATGAGGGTTTTGAATGTTTAAAATTTAAAAGGAAAAAAAGGAAATGTGCAAAAATCGCAAGATTCAAATTAAGTAGAAAACAAATAATGAATAGTGGATCTTGGACTTGTACCTATCGTCTCACTTGTCTACAATAGTAAAGGGGGTATTAGAGATTCAAGGTTATTTTATCGGAAAATGTTCATAAATGATTGTTTTCTTCATTACGGATTATTCAATTTCGTCTACCAGACGGTAGTACTCAGAGCCACACGTTTCTATGAAAGGAGAATTACCACCATAGACTTGACTAACTCGTCATTCAAAAAAAGTGGGGAAGGCTTCCGCATCATGTACATGTAGAAAAATCCTATTTCATGCTAGATATGATATTTCAAGTTAAAACAGTTAATAAAGTTCAACATTCTAGCACTAATTTGTCAATGCCCACCTAGAATAGATGCCCTGAAAACTCTTCCACCGTCCTTTTTGCGTTTAGCCAAGGAAGAAATTCTATGGCACTAAGAATTTTCCACACCCAAGTGAACCCCACCAAAGACTTTGACCCCAACAATGACATTTGATGAAGACTTTGACTTCTTAACGATTCTAATTAAGTATACTGCTATTTTAGAGACATTGTGCTCGACCAAAAAACATGAAATTCTACAAGTCCCTCTATAATCTATATAATGAAAATTGCCATCATATTCACGCAATGTTATGAATAATTCAAAGTTGTATACCGAACAATGATTACCAGAGTCACACATATCTATGAAATGAAATTGCCACCATAAACTTGACCAATATGCCTTTCAAGAGAAGCGGAGAAGGCTTCCATATCTTGGATATGTAGAAAAATCATATTCCGTGCTTGAGATGATATTGCAAGTAAAAACAATTAATAAAGTTCAATTTTCTAGCACTAATTTGATAATGCCCATCTAGAATGGATGCTTTCAAAACTCCTCCACCGTCCTTTATGCGTTCAGCCAATGAAGAGTTGTATGTACTTGTTAATATGCATACGTTATGAGGGTTTCGAATGTTTTGGATTTAAAAGAAAAAAACAAAATTTGCAAAAATCACAATATTCAAATTAAGTAGAAAACAAATAATGAATAGTAGATCTTAGACTTGTCCCTATCATCTCACTTGTCTACAATAATAAACAAGGGTATTAGAGATTCAAGGTTTTTTTACCGAAAAATGTTCATAAATGATTATTTTCTTCATTACGGATTATTCAATTTCATCTACCAAACGGTAGTAACCAGAGCCACGCGTTTCTATGAAATGAGAATTGCCGCCATGGACTTGACTAACTCGTCATTCAAAAAAAGTGGAGAAAGCTTCCGCATCATGTACATGTAGAAAAATCATATTCCATGCTAGATATGGTATTTCAACTTAAAACAATTAATAAAGTTCAATATTCTAGCACTAATTTATCAATGCCCATCTAGAATGGATACCTTGAAAACTCTTCCACTATCCTTTTAGTATTTAGCCAAGGAAGAAATTCTATGGCACCAAAAATTTTCCACACCCAAATAAACCCCACCAAAGACTTTGACCCCAACAACAACTTTCTTGAAGACTTTGACTTCTTAACGATTCTAATTAAGTGCACTGCTATCTTAGAGGTGTTGTGCTCGACCAAAAAACATGGAATTCTACAAGTCCCTCTATTTTCTATATAATGATAATTGCCACCATAGTCATGCAATATTATGAATTATTCAAAATTGTATACCGAACGGTGATTACCAAAGTCACGCATATCTATAAAATGAAAATTGCCATCATAAACTTGACCAATATGCCTTTCAAGAAAAGCGGAGAAAGCTTCCATATCTTGGATATTTAGAAAAATCATATTCCACGCTTGATATGTTATTGCAAGTAAAAATAGTTAATAAAGTTCAACTTTCTAGCATTAATTTGACAATGCCCATCTAGAATAGATGCTCTGAAAACTCTTCCACCGTCCTTTATACGTCCAGCCAAGGAAGAGTTGTATGTACATATTAATATGCACACATTATGAGGGTTTCGAATGTTTCGAATTTAAAAGGAAAAAACGAAATGTGTAGAAATCGCAAGATTCAAATTAAGTAAAAAACAAATAATGAATAGTGGATCTTGGACTTGTACCTATCGTCTCACTTGTCTATAATAGTAAACGGGGGTATTAGAGATTCAAGGTTATTTTATCGGAAAATGTTCATAAATGATTGTTTTCTTCATTACAGATTATTCAATTTCGTCTACCAAACGGTAGTACTCAGAGCCACACGTTTCTATGAAAGGAGAATTACCACCATAGACTTGACTAACTCGTCATTCAAAAAAAGTGAAGAAGGCTTCCGCATCATGTACAAGTAGAAAAATCCTATTTCATGCTAGATATAATATTTCAAGTTAAAACAATTAAGAAAGTTCAACATTCTAGCATTAATTTGTCAATGCCCATCTAGAATGGATGCCCTGAAAACTCTTCCACTGTCCTTTTAGCATTTAGCCAAGGAAAAAATTCGGTGGCACTAAATATTTTTCCACACCTAAGTAAACCTCACCAAAGACTTTGACCCCAACAATGACATTTGATGAAGACTTTGACTTCTTAACGATTCTAATTAAGTGCACCGCTATCTTAGAGGCATTGTGCTCTACCAAAAAACATGGAATTCTACAAGTCCCTATATTTTCTATATAATGAAAATTGCCATCATAGTCACGCAATCTTATGAATTATTCAAAGCCGTATGCCGAACGGTGATTACCAGAGTCACACATATCTATGAAATGAAAGTTGCCACCATAAACTTGACAAATATGCCTTTCAAGAAAAGCAGAGAAGGCTTCCATATCTTGGATATGTAGAAAAATCATATTCCATGCTTGATATGATATTGCAAATAAAAACAATTAATAAAATTCAACTTTCTCGCACTAATTTGATAATGCCCATCTAGAATGGATGCTTTGAAAACTCCTCCACCGTCCTTTATGCGTTTGGCTAAGGAAGAGTTGTATGTGCATGTTAATATGCACACGTTATGAGGGTTTCGAATGTTTCAAATTTAAAAGGAAAAAACGAAATGTGTAGAAATTGCAAGATTCAAATTAAGTAGAAAACAAGTAATGAATAGTAGATTTTGGACTTGTACCTACAATAGTAAACAGGGGTATTAGAGATTCAAGGTCAATTTACTGGAAAATGTTCATAAATGATTGTTTTCTTCATTACGAGTTATTCAATTCCGTATACTAGACGGTAGTAACCAGAGGCACGTGTTTCTATGAAATGAGAATTGCTGCTATAGACTTGACTAACTTGTCATTAAAAAAAAGTTGAGAAGGCTTCTGCATTGTGTATATGTAGAAAAATCCTATTTCATGCTAGATATGATATGCCAAGTAAAAACAATTAATACATTCTAGTACTAATTTGTCAATACCCATCTAAAACGGATGCCTTGAAAACTCTTCCACCATCCTTTTTGCGTTTAGCCAAGGAAGAAATTCTATGGCACTAAGAATTTTCCACACCAAAATAAATCCCACCAAAGACTTTGACCCCAACAATGACATTTGATGAAGACTTTGACTTCTTAATGATACTAATTAAGTGCACTGATATCTTAGAGGCGTTGTGCTCGACCAAAAAATATGGAATTCTACAAGTCCCTATATTTTCTATATAATGAAAATTGTCATCATAGTCCGGTAATGTTATGAGTTATTCAAATTTGTATACCAAATGGTGATTACGAGAGTTACGCATATCTATGAAATGAAAATTGCCACCATAAACTCGATCAATATGCCTTTCAAGAAAAGCGGAGAAGGTTTCCATATCTTGGGTATGTAGAAAAATCATATTCCATCCTTGATATTATATTGAAAGTAAAAACAATTAATAAAGTTCAACTTTCTAGCACTAATTTGACAATACCCATCTAGAATGGATGCTCTAAAAACTCCTCCATCGTTCTTTATGCATTCAACCAAGGAAGAATTGTATGTACATGTTAAAATGCACACGCTATGAGGGTTTCGAATGTTTCGGATTTATAAGGAAAAAAGTGAAATGTGCAAAAATCGCAAGATTCAAATTAAGTAGAAAACAAATAATGAAAGTCAATCTTACAAGCCTACTCGATCTAATTATGGGAACAAAACCGAGAGAGGGTGGGTTCTCTTCTTTGTTGCACGAAGCCATGGCAAGGGCATCCTTTGTGAGTAACTATTCATAGGTACCCATCAAGTTCTCCAAATTTTTTAGTGGATAGAATTCAAGTCTAAAGATATTAACTTCCAGTTTAATTTTTATACTTGTTTCTTGTGGGAACTTATTTCTTTTCTTTGTTCAAGGGAAAATATTAAAACCATGAAAAAGCAAATCTCGCTTTTGGTTTAATATATAGGCCACACAACGTATGTGCATGATCGTCGGTGTATTTGGGAATTGAGTGATTATTTAATATAGGCTACTTCTTTTCACCTTCATAGAGAAAAGACCCGGTCGTTTTAGGAATTGAGTGATTATTCAATTGAGCTGATATGCGACAAATAGTTATTATAAGCGTATGAATTAAGTGGTCACTTGATTAAGACCCAGTCCTTAATGATGATCGAAGCTTCCATCATCAATCCAGTTGCTAGTCAGGGCTTCGTTTCGGTCCATTAACAATGCAACCCTCTTATCCTGTTGTGCTTTTTTCTGGTGACGGAGAAGAGCCGAGATGGCATGTTTCAGATTAGGATCAAATCAACTTTTTCTGAGTCTATGTTAACGATTAGACATATCGCGGGCTGTTTTTGTGTGGATGTAATTGTAGTACGCGTTCGTTGATGCTCGGTTCTATTTTTCATACTACGCACGAAACTTGCTCGATGAAATGTGTCCGAGATGTGGCTGTGAAATGCTCGGTACTGTTGTTCAATCTGAAGACGTGTTTTAATACGATTTACATGACATAAGTTGATATGCTACCTGTTAAGTTTGGCTTTGACCTGTAATGAGAATGCCGAGAGTTTTACTGACTTCATATTCTCTTTGATTGATGCATGGTGTCATTGATGATGGCCTTCTCATGGTGATTATAGACGAGAAATTGGATCCAAGAAATTAATGGATGGCCTTCTCATGGTGATTCTTGGCGTGATACTTCCTGTCAAAAGGGTCTGTCACTGGTGCTCTCTTCTCTTCGAGTGGATGTGCATTGTGAGGGTCAGAGTTAGACCCACTTGTTCTGCATTTTCTGATTGACTCGATGAAAAATTCTGGGCTAATTTGTGTTCTTTCGGTTCCGTTTCGCGTGATATCGATTCGCTCTTGTCTTTCCTTCTTCATTGGCCGCTTAAAAGCTGTGTCTTACGGCTTTCCGGGATGCTTGGTTGTGGTCTTTCGGAAATTGAACGCTGAGAGTTTGATGGAAGTTGTGAAAGAGGAGACAAATGTAGAAGAGAACTATCTTTGCTTGTTTGACACATGATATGCCGTTGAAACGTGGAATGGAGAAAAACCAATCGAAATTGTGTTGTGTTAGGATGGTTTTCTGTCGTGACACGAGATGGCTTTGTTCAAGTGTGGTTTTCTCGATATATCACATACATCAGTCGTTTGACTGCTTCATTAGATACTTTATCAGCAGTCAGGGTCAATATTGTATCTCTCGGCTGTTAATGCTTTTCGTTGTTCTAGTGCAATGGTGTGGGAACTAAGGGTACATTTGATTCGCGGAAAACATTTTTCAAAAGATGGTTATATTACTTAGAAAAATTAGTCAAGGTAAAATGTTTGCACTATTGACCACAATTTATGACTAACTATTTTCGTAGATGATGGAAATATTTCTCATTTAATCTTGAGCTTTCCGTGAAATAAACGCACTCTAAAGTTACTTATTTACAAAGATCTTGTTTCCAGTATAGTTCTGTTACAGTCTACTATACTGCAAGCTTGAGGCCTGTGGTTTATACTTCTCTACTTTTGTAATGAAAAAGGTGACTTTTATATAACCAAAACAACATACTGGGCCTTGACGTAAAGAGGGATGAAAAAGATGAACATTCTAATTTTCTGATTATTTTCCCTTTTATCTGACTTTGGTGCTTTTTCCTTGTCGCAATTCGAAGTTCGTTATATTGATTCCCCAACTCAGAGATGGTTATCCCCCCACCAGCTAAGCCACCAAGAATAGTAAACTTTCTCAAGCCTTATGTTCTGGAGATGCACTTCACTAACAAGTTTGTAAGTGCCCAAGTCATCCATTCCCCAACTGCTACTGTGGCGTCTTCGGTGAGCTCGCAGGAGAAGGCTTTGAGACCAAGCATGGACTCGACTCGAGATGTGGCTGCAGCTGCGAAGATAGGAAAGATGCTGGGAGAGAGGCTGCTGCTCAAGGGCATCCCTGCTGTCGCCGTCCACTTGAAAGGAGCACAAAAGTATCATGGCAAAGTCAAGGCGGTTCTCGATTGTGTGAGATAAGCAAGTGTGAAGTTGCTTTGAAAACTCCTGAACTTATCGGTTGTATTGGTTTTAAGACTTGTGACCTCTGTTCGAAGTGATCTTCACTCGAGAAAGATGGCATTTAAAGAGAGTACATGAGATTTTTATGTTGGGGGCTGCTTATACTGATTTCTTCTTAGTAAGGATATAAGCACATTGAATGTTTGTGCATGCATGTATCCGAGCATGTGTATTGGCATTTTTGGATAGATTATCAGGGTGAGAATGATTGAAAACGATGAGCCTGCCGCTCAACTCTTAAATACCGAAGTCATTGCATCCATACAAGTTGGTTCAGAGTCCAATTTAGATCATTATTGCTCGCATTGGGTGCTTTCGGTTTCTACTGGAGCCTTCTGATATTGAAAGAAAGCAGCTGCTTGGGACTCCCGACTTGCATAGATTTAGCAATCTTTGTAGCTCCAGTAAATGTTCAATTTATACTATTTACCATATTAACATTGTAAGGCTATGGGGGAGAAGGCACAGGAAACTATATGCATTAGTTAACGAATGATCGGGTTGATGAGCTGTGACCTAATCATGAAGTAGCTCTATCTGTCCTTCGCATAGAGATGGTGACTTGACACTTGCCTATGAAGCCAGAAGGGCTCGGGGTTGAAAACCCCATGCTAGCCGTAATTTCAGCCAAAGAGACGAAGTTTAAGACAAATTGTGTTGACTTTATTAACTGTAACGAGTTATTTTGGCAATATAGCAATCATAATCACGTTCAGAAACTGCAGTGCACTGGACGTTCCTGAACTTACGTGCTTCCCAAGAGATTCGCTACCTAATCTGTTGGTACATGGTGTAATTCCAAAGGATGAGGCAATAAAACTGAACTCCTTTGTAAATACCTGAAAAGCTCCAAAAAGCTATTCATCGCCCAAGAATTGCCCAGACAATTGCTTCCATCCTTTCTATTTCTCTACAAGAATACAGGTTCAATCTCGAAATCTGCAGTGAAAGACATGCGGTTGGCGTCTTTCTCAAGCAGCACGAGGTGGGTTCCGCGTGGAAGGCGCTGAAAAAATGGAGCCACAAAGATTCAAATATGTATGTTTTCGGGGATTAAAATTTGGAATGATATCAACCCCCTTTTCTTTGTGGCCGGCAGGATGAGCAAAGCGCCTAGACTTGTGCAACTTCATTCTAATGGACAGAACTTCACGTGCAACTTCATCCTTGGGTCCCGAAACTGATAGAAATTCTCGATCTCTTTCAACCTCTGCGACACTCGGGTCCATCATCCTTTCCCATGCTCCAAATGAAGTTTATGAGGAATTTTTCTTTTACAGCATCTGAAGTGCGAACAAACATGCAGAATTGGGAGTAATGAAGGACACCCTTGTATGGAACCTCAATATCATCACTTGTGTTGTAAGTTATTGTAACAGTAACATACTTGAAAAGCATTTTATAGAACTTAAAAGATATTCCATCAGTTTATCTTAATTGAGAATTATAATTGGAATCTCCATATCATCCATTTAATGTGAAATTGGAAGACCCAAATGGCTTGCCAAAATTGCGAAAAGGATGGAGAAAAGGGAAGCCGAATGGATGAAGAAGCCAGAGTAAAAGGCTATCAGATTTCATGAACCATGAAATTGTTGAGAAGATGTTCAATTTAACCGTGCATCATGTAGATCAAGGAATGCCAAAGTCATCGGCTTGAAATGCCATTCAGAGATTGCATCTTTTTCCTTCTGGTGAATAATAGATCTTGGACTTGTACCATCATCTCACTTGTCTGCAATAATAAACAAGGGTTTAAGGTTATTTTACCGGAAAATGTTCATAAATGATTGTTACCTTCATTATGAATTATTCGAACTCATCCACTAGACGGTAATGATAAAAGCCACGCGTTTCTATGATATGATAGTTGCCACCATAGACTTGACTGATATGCCTTACAAGAAAAGTGGAGAAAGCTTTCGCATCATGTACATGTAGAAAAATCTTATTCCATGCTTGACATGACATTGCAAGTAAAAATAAATTAATAGAGTTCAACTTTCTGGCCCTACTTTGTGAATGCCCATCTAGAATGGATGCCTTGAAAACTCCCCCACCATCCTTTACGCGCTCAGCCAAGGAAAAAATTCTATGGCACTTAGAATTTTTTACACCCAAGTAAAGCCCACCACCGAAGACTTTGACCCCATTAACCACTTTTTAAGAAGACTTTTACTCCTGTACGATTATAATTAAGTGCATTGTTGTCTTGGAAGCATTGTGCTCGATCAAAAAACATGGAATTCTATCAATCCCTCTATTTTCTCTTTTGTCTTTCTGGGCAATTGTTATTAAACCTTCCTTTCTCCACGGCACAATTATGTCATCTGGTCCAAAGTGATGCCTTACTTTAGTTCAATGATTCCCTCACAATTGAAACTAATACGAACTCAAATTGTGATCCGAAGATGACTACATGGAAGAACAGCTTGGATTGCTGCTCGTGGGACGGTGTCACCTGTGACAATGTAACGGGTAACATTATTGGCCTTGATCTTTCATATAGTTGTTTGCAAGGGACCCTCCATTCTAACAGTTCACTCCTTGCACTTCGCCATCTTCAGAGCCTCAACCTTGCTTTTAACAATTTCCGTACCTCACCCATTTTGCCTGAACTAAGTGTGTTTGCTGAATTGAGGCACCTCAATCTCTCTTCTTCCAACTTTTTAGGTTTAGTTCCTATTGAAATTTCTTTCCTTTCCAAACTTGTTTTACTTGATCTCTCTAGGAACTATAAGTACGATGACATGCTTAGGGTACAACGTCTTAAGATTGAAAATACTGGTTTCAAAATCCTTGTTCAGAATTTGACAGAGTTGAGGGAACTTAACCTCGATTTCATAGACATGTCTACTGTTTCGCTCGGTTCTTTTTGTGAATTTATCATCCTCCTTGACATTTTTCAGTGCGTCTGACTGCACATTACAAGGGGAACTTCCCCCCAACATTTTTAGCTTGCCTAACCTCCTTGATCTCAATTTGGGTTTCAATGATTTCACAGTTTCTTTTTTGAAGTCTAATTGGAGCCAATCTCTTGAATCCTTAACCCTCTCATTTACAAGCATCTCGGGCAAAATACCTGATTCAATCGGTGAATTCAAGAATTTAAAAACTCGTATCTTAGTAACGCACATTGACAGGATCGATTCCCTCATCGCTTGTGAACTTAACAAAATTAAACAATTTGGACCTTTCAAGCAATGAATTAACTGGTCATATCCCATCATTTGTTGTAAAGCTTGAACAACTCATGTATGTAGACCTTTCTTTGAACAACTTCACTGGTGTTTTAGACTTGGGAGTCTTTTCGACACTGAAAAATCTGCAAGTCCTTCATCTTACAATTGAGCTAAATCTAATGTACAACAATATGAATCACACATTTCCGAAGCTTGAGACTTTGGGCTTGCCTTCCTGCAACTTGACCGAGTTCCCTCCTTTTCTGAACTCTTTAAAAATGCTAAGAGAATTAGATCTCTTTGAAAACAAGATTGGCGATCAGATACCGAGATGGTTTTGGGATGTAGGGAAAGGTACCCTACAATATCTTGATATTTCTAGTAACCTTCTTGAGGGAGGCATGCAACAATTTCCTTGGAAAGAGTTGATCCGTGTTGACCTTAGCGACAATTTATTCCAGGGCCCGCTTCCAATTCCACCACTCCATATAGTCAACTTTTGGGCCATCAACAACGGCTTCAGTGGAGAGATTCCATCTTCCATTTGCAAATTAAGCTCCCTTGAATTTCTAACTTGGCTCGTAACAATCTCTCTGGTCCTATTCCACAATGTTTGGGAAATTTAGCCAACCTCAGGTGGCTAGACTTGAGTGCCAATAAGTTTGAAGGGACATTTCCACAGTCTCTAGACAATTGTGCATCATTGACCTCGCTAAACGTCAGTCACAACAAAATCAATGATACTTTTCCGAAGTGGTTGCTAGAAGCCCCCTCATTACAGGTCATCGCTCTTCAGTTCAATGAATTCCATGGTCAAATTGATCCTCTAATTACTCCATTTGTTCCCTCCATACTTTCTATTTTTACCATATCTAACAATAAATTAGGGGGTCAATGGCCTGAAGAATATTTTCTCCATTGGTTGAATCTGTGGACAGTTGATCTATCCAACAATAGATTCGAAGGTCCTCTTCCAATTCCACCACCCACCGCTCGATTCTACTTTAGTGCAAACAACAAGATTGGTGGAAAGGTTTCCCCTTTGATATGCAATGCCATTGAGCTCAGAATCCTCGACTTGTCCAATAATAGTTTGATGGGTACCTTGCCAGAGTGCTTGATGAGTTTTAGCAAAAATCTCTCGGTCCTCAACCTCCGCATGAACATGATTCACGGTGTGATCCCTAGAAAATTTGCTAAGGATAACAAACTAAGGACCATCGACCTCAGTCGGAACCGATTTGAAGGGACATTGCCATGGTCCTTATTACATTGTGAAAATTTGGAAGTTCTAAATCTTGGCAACAATAGAATGAAGGATACGTTCCCCGATTGGTTGGGAACTCTTCCCAAGCTACAGGTTCTTGTTTTGAGGTCCAACATGTTCCATGGCTTCATGAGTAGTCCTAGAGAAGCTCGCTCATTTTCTAAATTGCGCATCTTCGACATGTCCAACAACAATCTGAGCGGTCATTTACCCATTAGATATATTATGAAGCTTATTGCCATGACAAATCAAGATAAAAGACAGGGCAAGCTACAGTATATGGGAGATGGTAATTATCAAGATTCAGTCACAGTGACCATGAAAGGACTAGAGATACGGTTGGTGAAAATTCTAACTGTTTTCACAAGTATCGACTTATCGAGCAACCATGTTGGTGGGGACCTTCCTGGGGATATTGGAAACCTACAGTCACTCAAAGGGCTAAACTTTTCCCACAACAATCTCACGGGCTATATCCCTCCATCTATTGGCAATTTGACTGAACTCGAATGGCTAGACCTCTCTTCAAACAAGTTCACCGGAAGGATTCCTCGAGAACTAGCAGATTTGATGTCTCTTGCATTCTTGAACCTCTCAGAGAATCAGCTCATCGGACCTATTCCTTGAGGAAGGCAATTCAACACATTCAAGAGTGACTCGTTTGTCGAGAATCCTGGACTATGCGGATTTCCATTGTCGGAGACATGCACAAACAATTCATGAGAAATTCCACCAGTAACCATTCTTCGAGAAAATGATATAGGGCACGAAGGCTGGTTTGAGTGGAGAGCCATATTGATGGGTTATGGGTGTGGAACCGTAGGTGGAGTCTCTCTAGCATACATCGTTCTCGGATCAAGAAAATTTGAATGGCTTGTGGGATCGCTTGAGAGGGAAGGAGCTAATATGAGAAAGAAGTGGAGGAGGAATGCTTGTAGATCTTATCAAAAATGAGAATCTCGACCGTTCATTCTTTGCATTGTAAGATGATGAGTAAATCTGTTGAACTAAGATGAGACCGATTAAATGCTTATTATTTTGGCCTTTTTATCATTTAAGCATAGTCTCATCCAAGTAAGATATAATTTTCCTCATCTGCAAGATTTTGAAATTCTTGGCTAGATGTATGCCTAAATTTTAAACTTGGAACGCAAACATATAAATGTATTAAGTGGGAAAGTTTTGATAGGAGATCCCCCTTTTGCAATTCGGATCGCCAATATATAAAGTCTATGAGATCGTTGATAAATCAAATGTATAATGACATATCAAACTCATGCTACTAGTATTGTCTTGTGCTCTCAAGTCCTTTCTCTTTTTTTTTTGGGGGGTAGTTGCCATTGCTAATATGTTGCGGAGCCGCAACTAGTTCGAATTCATTACATAATAAGAACCATAGTGGGTGTGGGGGATATAAAATCCAATTGCGAGGAAGACAGTTGTCCCGGTGAGCTTTTGCTATCTAGTCGGTAGGCTCGTTGGCTTCTCTATGCACACGGGATACCATAACTCCCACAAGTTGGGCTAGGAGCACTTTGGAGTCCTCTAATATTGGTTCCACCGTCCATGGGCTTGGTGCTAAGGCCATCACATTCTCCACCACAATTTGGCTGTTGGATTGTACTTCCACTTCGACTTTGGAGTTCAGAAGAAGCGTGCAGCACTTTGTTCCTCTTTCCTTCGCCACTTTCAGCAGGGCTGCACGAAGAGCTAAAGCCTCCGCTTAGTTTGTAAACTTTTGCGTGCTTCTCGCTCTATTGAAGCAATCTCTATCCATTGCTGGCAAATTGGAAAGAAAGGAAGAACATATCCCTGAGGACATATGGTAAATAACATATTTTGCTTTTTCTCTCTCCTACAGCCAACTTCAGGAGTAATTGCATGACCTACATACGTTAAAAATTCTTTTGTTAACTCAGCAAGAGACTTGCTTGAATGCCAATTGATTGTGATTCGCCTAGGAACAAGTCGATTGACAAAGATTATGAAATAAATACAGAATTTTAAGATAGTGATCATTGAAAACTTGTTATCTTCATTGCTTGCATCTAAATCCCGTATGCATGTAGTTACCAACAATAAGCGAACTCTTAGAACAGCTCTTACATTGACTGTACAGTTGTGGCAATTGCGCAACGAATTGCTGCGGTTCTTGTTTGAGGGGACATAGTTATCTTAATTTATGAAATGAACACAGAATTTCAAAATAGTGATCATTGACAACTTGTTATCTTCATTCCTTGCATCTAAATCCCATATGCATGTGGTTACCGACAATTTACAAACTCTTAGAATGGCCCTTACATTGACTGTACAGTTGTGGCTGTTGCACATCGGATCGCTGCGATTCTTGTTTGAGGGGACATAGTTGTCTTAGATTATGGTCAATATCTTTTAACAATTTCTTTTTGGCTTTGTGGTGGGAATTTTGCATTAATTGTCTTTTACATTTGCATTACAAAGGTTGTTGAGGAATATATGCATACTTCTCATAAAAGATTGCCAAATTTCCCATCTTTCGACAACTGACGGGTCTTTTCAGAAAATGTCGGAAAAGAAAGCTTTTCCGACAACTAACGTATCTTCCACTATTTTCCTCTTTAATGGCATCATATCCCATTTTTGACAACTCTTAATATGTTGATTCCCCTGCCTAACCCTGAAAATGTTTCCCAAATGTCCAATAACAATATTTCATCTCCTCCTCGTCACATTCTCTCCCATTTGTTCAACAATCATCTCACATCAAGTCTTCTTCTTTTACATCTCATATATCTTGCAATAACCACATCACCTAATGCTTCCCAGATTCTCATTTTCTCCTATGCTAGTCCCTCGTAACACAATTCATCCGGTTACTCTTAAGCTAAGTCATTTTTAAAGCACGCACTACGGGCATGCACCATTAGTTTTTCTTTGTTGGCCAAAAGTAAATGAAGAAGATCAAGCTCGTTTGTTTAGATTTGCCAAAAAGTAAAATGTACTTTTTTGCATACCCACCAAAACTTTGGGAATAGTATACAAATTTTAAAATTATATGCACGTGTTATGAGGATTTTGAGTGTTTCGGATTTGAGGAAAAAAAAAAGAAAAGTGTAAAAATTGCAAGATTCAAATTAAGTAGAAAAAAAATAATGAATATCAATCTTACAAGCCAATCTGATCTAAATATGGGAAGAAAACCAAGAGAGTATGCATTCTCTTCTTTGTTCACGGGTACCATCGAGTTCTCCAATTTTTATTGGTGGAGAGAATCTAAATCTAAAGATATAACCTCCCATTTACAATTTATCCCTACTTCTTGTGAGAATTTATTTATCTTCTTTTTTCAAGGGATAACATCGAAACTAGAAAAAGTCGAGACATGATTTGCTTTTGGTTTAATATATAGGTCAATGTGGAGACACACAAGAATTGTGTGTGTGATAGCCGGTGTCTTTTGGAATTGAGTGATTATTTAATATAGGCTACTTCTTTTCGCTTTTGTAAAGAAAAGAATAAGTTTTTTCAAGAACTGAGTAATTACTTCATTAAGTTGACATGGGGCAGATAGTTATTATAGATGTGTAAATTTAGTGGTCACTTGATGAAGAGATTGAGTAGCTGTTGAAATCCAATTTTGCTGACCTGGCAAACCATTTCTACTTACTTAAAAGGGAAATAAAAAAAAATAAAAAATAGGATCGGGCCGGTTCGACCCTGCCCGCTTGGGCCCAGCTCATGACTCGGCACCCGCTCGGCCTGTCCCTTCTCCAGCGCGCGTCCAGCCCGGCCTCTCCTCCCTTTCATTTCTCTTTCTCGGCCCCGCTCCGTCGATCTTCTTCCTCACGACACGCGGCCGTCGCGCTCTTCACCGCTCATCGCCCTGCTTCTCCCGCGATCGCACCAAAGCTTCTGTTCACCCCTGTTTTCTTTACCAGAGTACTCGAAGAGCTCGACTCTTACCCATCCTCCTTCACAGGTTTTGACCGCCGACGTAACATGGAACTCGCTCCCTTCTGCTCGGGTTCATGGCTTAAGGTCTGGCTCAAGTTCTGTTCGTAGGCTGTGACTTCGATCCTTAGCAACGATCGGAGCTTCCATCGTCGATCCAGTTGCTAGTCGCTGCTTCGTTTAAGTCCATTAACAATGCAACGCTCTTACCCTTTTGTGCTTTTTTTCCGGTGAAGGAGAAGAGCCGAGATTGTATCTTTCAGATTAGGATCGAATCAACTATTTCCGAGTCCATGTTAACGATTAGACGTACCCCGGACTGTTTTTGGGTGGATGAAATCCGAGTCCGTTGATGCTCAGTTTTATTTTCCCGAAGGGAAAACGCGCACACACGTCTAGGGAAGAGAGGAGAATTCGCTCTAGAGGGCTCTCGTTCTGTCCTGCTCGTGGTTCTCATCGACTCGCGACCACCGGCAGCTCTTCCCTCAGCACGGCCGTTCGTAATCGGTCGCTCAGTCATCACTCCTCCCACTCGTGCCGTCACTTCTCGCTCACAGCGACAGAGGGCGAGAATTCCTTTCTTCGCTCTCGATTCTCCTCCAGCAATATGGTTGGTGGTCGCCGCAACTTCTTCCTCCAGCTCAAGGTCGCCTCTCAGTTCATCACCGGAAGCTTACCTCCAGCTCACCAGCCCTCGCCTCAGCTCTAAATCACCTCCATTCTGCTCCGCCTCCATGTCGTCGGTCTTAGTTTGTCCGATCACAGACTCTGCCTCGTCAGAAAGGTTCGACACAACCTTTCCGAGCTTTCAATCACGAAACCGTCGTGGATTTCTGGTTTTCTCTCGTTCGGATGAAGTTTGGTCCAAGTCTTCAGAAAATGAAGCCGAGCTGAATCTCTCTCTGTCGGCTGTCCTCCCTCCGCTCTCCACACGAGGCTTAGCTTGGAGCCATATCATCTCGTTGGAGATTGTACACGATTTCAAGATTCTGAGTGAGGGTGCTGAGTTCACTGATTCTTTTGGGTCGATGGGCGAGTTGATATGAAACGGTGGATTTTGAGTGACGCACGTTCTGTTCGACGCATTGCCCTAGAGGTTTTACTTTTACACCCGTGCTCGGTCTTGGTAGACTTGTACTTTCAATTTCTAAGCAAGCCCTATCGTGAACCTTTAGGAGCATAACCCAGGACCCGAGTCGAATCAAAACTGCGAATCGGATTTGGCAATCTAGATCATCACCATGGTCGCAGTTGAAATGCTGGAGTGAGTAGTTGTCCAGGACCGATCCGTTCGCCGTTGCTGCTGTTGTGCGTCGTCTTGACTCTCGAGAGCTCACGTTCGCGTTGAGGACATCAACCATTAAAGCTAAGTCCAATGCTCTCCATCTCTTGAATTTTCCGTAGCCTCATGTATGGAAGTTGCCGGCTTTGTTTAAGGCTCGTCGTTCCTTCATGTTCCTCGAATGGGCTTTGTATAAGTGGGCTTAAGTGGGGTTTAGTAATTTTGGGCTTGATTTAGTCTAAGTGACTTGGGCTGGTCTTTGAGTTGGGCTTAAGTCGGTTTAATATGTCTGAGTTGGGCTTGCTTTAGTTAGCCCAATCGTATCTTTAGTCCACGTCTTTGTGTCGCTAGCCCAGAACCGTGAGACCAGATCAATTTCTAAATAATTTTCTCATACACAAAATTTTATATTACCCCTCACGCGTTCCAATATTAAAACTTGGATATTCTTTACCATACAAAAATCCTGCTAAACCAATTTCTAAATAATTTTATACGATTCTTTTTTGCATTTCGCACGTTTATCACTAATTTCTTTTAATTACTCAACGATTTAACATTTTGAAATATAATGCTTTTGCTTAACGTTTTAAATGTCAATTTCTTACGCGCATACAATGCGTGTGCATATATCTGCTCTAAAAATACGAATCACATCAGAATTTGACTTGCACCATGCCTTTTACTAGACACCAAACATGCGCACATTCATTATCCCTCCGGGGGTAGTATAAAAAGGCAACTCTAAAATATGTTAAATGCATTAGGCGTTTGTATCTTGGTCTACCTTCTTATAATATCAAAATTATTTTTATCAAATGAAAAGAAAATACTATTCACCCGGCAAACAGTGGGACCTAAAAACAAGATTTTGAACCATGATTGACATATATAAAAAAACTTTCAAAAAATGCAATCAACTTCAAAAACTTATCATGAAAGTGGAATTAAACCCTAAAATTTTCAAAAAGTACAATGAAACCTTAAAACTTATCAAGTTGGCGTGATAAAGCCCTAAAACTTTAAGCAATTTCCATTCGTCGAGTTGGATTAAGTTAATGGAAGGATTTAACTGTACCAACTTGACAAATTTTAGGATTTAATTGTCATTTTCAAAAGTCTTATGATTCAATTGCATTTTTTGAAAGTTTAAGAACTCAATTGCATTTTCATGATAAATCTTAGGACTTTTAGTACACTTATTCATTTTTTTTTCTCCTTGAATAGTAAAATAAAATGACTAAAGCCCATTTTGCTGGTCTTAATTGATGAATTTGCCATGGAAATGCATCCCTCAAGGATCAGCCCCAAACATTCCATCATCTCGCACCAAATTTTTGTCGAGCTTGCAAGTGAATAGTAGATCTTGAACTTGTATCTATAGTAATGCTTGTCTACAATAATATAAAGGGGCATTAGAAATTCAATCTTATATGAAACTATTTATAGAAGATTGTTTTCTTCATTATGGATTATTCAAATTTATCTACCAGATAGTAATGACCAAATTCATGCATATTTATGAAATTAAATGCCCTTTCCAAAAAAGCATAGAAGGCTTCCGTACACGTAGGAAAAATTCTATTTCATGCTTGATATGATATTGCAAGTAAAAACAACTAATACGGTCCAACTTATTAGCATCAATTTGTCAATGCCCATTTAGAATGGATGACTTGAAAACTCCTCCACTGTCCTTTACTGCATTCAATCAAGGAAGAAATTTTATGGCACTAAGAATTTTCTACACCCAAGTAACCGGCCAAAGACTTTGACCCCAGTAATGTCAGTTTTAAGGAGACTTTGACTTCAATCCTTTCTTTTTCACTACAAGAATGCAGGTTCAGTCTCAAAATCTACAGTAAGAAGACACACGGTTTGCGTATTTCTCAAGCAGCATGATGTGGGGTTCCATGTCCAAGGCTCTGAAAAAGAGGAGCCACAAAGAATGAAATGTGTATATTTCGCCAACAAATTTTTGGGGATTGAAATTTGGAATGATATCAACTCCCTTTTCTTTGTGTCCCGCAAGATGAGAAAAACCCCTAGACTCGTGCAATTTCATTCTAGCGGACGGAAACTTAGGTGCAACTCCATCCTTGGATGGGTCCTGAAGCTGATAGAGATCCTCGATCTCTTTCAACCTCTACAGCACTCGGGTCCACTCTTCCCTTCCAATACTCCAAATGAAGTTTGTGGAGGAAGTTTTATTTTGCAGCATGTGAAGGGAGAACAGAGATGCAGGATTGGGAGTAGTTGAGGACATCCTTGAATGGAAGCTTGATAACATTACCGATGTTGCAAGCGAATGTAATTGTCAAAAATTTGACAAGCACTTTATTGATTTTAGAGATTTTATTGTTGATAGTTTGTTTGTAAAAAAACAAAGAGGCGCATTGTCTCACGTTGAAAAGATGTGATTGCCCACATGTACGAGATTTGACACTAAAAACGATCATTATTTTAATTTTTATTTAATAAAATTCGAATTAATAATTATAAAATAACTACCATACCCTATTAAAATAGTGTGACTATTCATAATAGAGTAATGGCTATTTTTTATTTATTTAATTTCTATTTTTTTTTTTTTGCGTAACGGTTATTAGGCACTCTTACAACCTTTGAAAAGTTGTGTTTGTTCGGATATAACTTCTTCATCTTTGAAAAATTGTATCCATTCAATTATATTTATTCAACATATCTGTTCAATTTTTTGCAGAACTTTCAAGTCTTTTCATGATCTTCCTCTTCCCATTTTTGTTTTCTTTCAAAAGAATATACAGCAATTATTTTCAATTATTTCCTATGAGAGACCTTGGAGAAATACTAGAATTGTTATCTAGTATTCTCATTTGAAAGTTTATTGTATCTTAGAGGAAATGTGTCAGTGAACATTAGCAACATTGTGGGGCAAATAAATCTTTAAAGAAAATGATATTGCGCCTCAAAGTCCAACTTGATTGCTCTAAAGATCCGATTCCATTGTTCTACCCAATTCGAAGCCATATTTTCCCAACATTTATTACTTTATCTTAATTGAGAATCGTAATTAAGATCTTTGTAGCATAAATTGCATGTGAAACTGAAAGACCCAAATAGCTTGTGAGAACTGTGAGAAGGATAGAGAAAAGGGAAGCTAAGTTTAAATGGATGAAGAAGCCAAAGCAAAAGGCATAAGATTTCATGGACCGTGAAATTGTTGAGTAAAAATCAATTGAAATTGTTCACTGGGTGGATTAAGGAATAAAAAAGTCCTTGGCTTGAAATGCCATTCAGAGTTTGGATATTTTGCTTGCTGGTGAATAATAAATCTTGGACTTTTACTTATCATCACACTTGTCTGCAATAGTAAAGAGTGAGATTGGAGATTTGAAGTTATCTTATCGAAAAATATTCATAAAAGATTGTTTTCTTCGTCATGAATTATTCAAAATTGTCTATCATATGGTGATGACCAAAGTCATACATATCTAAAAAAAATAATTGCCATCGTAGACTTGACTAATATGCCTCTAAAGAAAAGCGGAGAAAGCTTCCACATTACATAATGTAGAAAAATCATATTCCATGCTTGATATGATATTGCAAGTAAAAACAATTACTAAACTTCTACTTTCTAGCTCTAATTTGTCGGTGCCCATCTAGAATAAATGCCTTGAAAAGTCCTCCACCGTCCTCTATGCGTTCATCCGAGGAAGAAATTCTATGGCACTAAGAATTTTCCACACCCAAGTAAATCTCACCAAAGACTTTGACCCCAGTAACCACGTTTCAAGAAGACTTTGACTTCTTAACTGTTATAATTAAGTGCACCACTCTCTTAGAGGCATTATGCTTGACCAAAAAACATGGAACTCTACCAGTCCCTCTGTTTTCTCTTTTGTCTTTCTGGGCAATTGCTATTGAACCTTCCTTTCACCACAGCACAATTATGTTGTCCAACCCAAAGTGATGCCTTACTTCAGTTGAGCAATTCCCTCTCCATTGAAAGTGAAATGGATCTAGACTGTGATCCCAAAACGACTACATGGAAGAATGGCTTGGATTGTTGCTCGTGGGATGGTGTCACCTGTGACAAAGTAACAGGTAATGTTATCGCCATTAATCTTTCATTTAGTTGTCTTCAAGGGACTCTCCATTCCAATAGTTCACTCTTTGCACTCCGCCACCTTCAGAGCCTCAACCTTGCTAATAACAATTTCCATACCTCTCCCATTTTGCCTAAACTAAGTGTGTTTGCTGAACTGAGGTACCTCAATCTCTCTTATTCCAATTTTTCAGGTCTAATTCCTATTGAAATTTCTCATCTTTCTAAACTTATTTTACTTGATCTCTCTTTCAACAATAACTATGATAATATGTTTGTGGCACAGGGTCTTAAGATCGAAAATACTGGTTTCAAAATCCTTGTTCAGAATTTGACAAAGTTGAGGGAACTTAACCTTGATTGGGTAGACATGTTTGCTGTTTTGCCTAATTCCTTCTCGAATTTATCATCCTCCTTGATGTTTTTCAGTGCGCATGGGTGCACATTACAAGGCAAACTTCCACCCAACATTTTTAGCTTGCCAAACCTCCTTGATCTCAATTTGGATTCTAATGATATCACAGTTTCTTTTCCAAAGTCTAACTGGAGCAAGTCTCTTGAATCCTTGACCCTCTCGTATACAAGCATCTTGGGCAAAATACCTAATTCAATCGGTGGATCCAAGAATTTAAAAACTTTGTGTCTGCGTAACTGCTCATTGACAGGATCGATTCCTTTGTCGCTTGTGAATTTAACAAAAATCACCAAGTTGGACCTTTCACAAAACGAATTAACTGGTCATATCCCATCATTTTTTGTAAAGCTTGAACGACTCATACATTTAGACCTTTCTTTTAACAACTTCACTGGTGTTTTAGACTTGGGAGTCTTTTCGACACTGAAAAATCTGCAAGTCCTTGGTCCTACAGTAGAGTTAAATCTTGCTTACAACAATATGAATGACACATTTTCGAACCTTGAGACTTTGGCCTTGTCTTCTTGCAACTTGACCAAGTTTCCTTTTTTTCTGAACTCTTTGAAAAAGCTAAGAGAATTAGATCTCTCCAAAAACAAGATTGGCGGTCAGATACCAAGTTGGTTTTGGGATGTGGGGAAAGATACACTACAGTTTCTCGATATTTCTAGTAACCTTATTGAGGGAGGCATACAACAATTTCCCTGGAAAGAGTTGACCCATGTTGACCTTAGCAACAACTTATTCCAAGGCTCACTTCCAATTCCACCACTCCCTATAGTCAACTTTTGGGCCATCGAAAACGGCTTCAGCGGAGAGATTCCATCTTCCATTTGCAAATTAAGCTCCCTTAATGGTCTACGCTTGACTCATAACAATTTCTCTGGCTTTATTCCACAATGTTTGGGAAATTTAACCAACCTCTTGTTACTAACCTTGAGTGCCAATAAGTTTGAAGGGACATTACCACGGTCTTTAGACAATTGTAAATCATTGACCTTTCTAAACATCAGTTACAACAAAATCAACGACACTTTTCCAAAGTGGTTGCTAGAAGCACCCTCATTATGGGCAGTGGATCTTCAATTTAATAAATTTCATGGCCAAATCAATCCTCCAACTACTCCATTTCATCCCTCCATGCTTTCTAGTTTTTCCATATCAAACAATAATTTAGGGGGTCAATGGCCCGAAGAATATTTCCTCCATAGCTTGAATCTGAGGACGGTTGATCTATCCAACAACAGATTTGAAGGTCCTCTTCCAATTCCACCGCCCACCGCTCTCTTCTATTCCATTGCAAACAACAAGATTGGCGGCAAGGTTTCCCCTTTGGTATGCAATGCCACTGAGCTCATAATCCTTAACTTGTCCAATAATAGTTTGATGGGCACCTTGCCAGAGTGCTTGATGAGCTTCAGCAATAATCTAATGGTGCTTAACCTCCAAATGAACATGATTCAAGGAGTGATTCCTAGAAAATTTGTTGAGGACGGCAAATTAAGGAGTATTGACTTCAGTCGGAATCGATTTGAAGGGACGTTGCCACAGTCCTTGCTACATTGTGAAAATTTGGAAGTTCTAAATCTCGGCAACAATAGAATCAAGGATACGTTCCCCGATTGGTTGGGAACCCTTCCCAAGCTACAGGTTCTTGTTTTGAGGTCCAACATATTCCATGGCTCCGTGAGTAGTCCTAGAGAAGCTCATTCATTTTCTGAATTGCGCATTTTCGACGTGTCCAACAACAGTCTGAGCGGTCGTTTACCCATTAGATATATTATGAAGCTTACTGCCATGATGAATCAAGATAAAAGACTGCATAAGCTGCAATATATGGGAGATGATAATTATCAAGATTCAGTCACGGTGACCATGAAAGGATTAGAGATACAGTTGGTGAAAATTCTAACCATTTTCACAAGTATTGACTTATCGAGCAATCATTTTGGTGGGGAGCTTCCCATGGATATTGGAAACCTAAAGTCGCTCAAAGGGCTAAACTTTTCCCACAACAATCTCATAGGCTATATCCCTCCGTCTATTGGGAATTTGACTGAACTCGAATGGCTAGACCTCTCTTCAAATAAGTTCACCGGAAAGATTCCTCAGGAACTGGTGGATTTGACATTTCTTGGATTCTTGAACCTCTCAGAGAATCAGCTAATCGGACCTATTCCTCGGGGAAGGCAATTCAACACATTCCAGAGCGGCTCATTTGCTAGGAATCCTGGACTATGTGGATTTCCACTGCCAAAGACATGCACAAATAGTTCACGAGAAATTCCACCAGTAACCATCCTTCAGGAAAACAATACGGAGCATGGAGGCTGGTTTGAGTGGAGAGCCATACTTATGGGTTATGGGTGTGGAATCATAGCTGGAGTCTCTCTTGGATACATTGTTCTCAAATCTAGAAAATTTGAATGGCTGGCAAGATTGCTTGAAAGGAAAGGAGCTAATATGAGAAAGAAGTGGAGGAGGAATGCTCGTAGATCTCATCAAATATGAGAATTTCGATTGTTCATTTTTTGCATTGTAAGATGATGAATAAGTTTGTTGAACTGCCATGGATTATATGCTTATTATTTTGGCCTTTTTATCATTTAAGTGTAGTCTCGTTCAAGTAAGCAAAGTGCCTCATCTGCAAGACTTTGAAATTCTTGGTTAGCCGTATGCCTAAATTTTTATGGTGGGACACAAACATAAAAACTTACTAAATGGGAAAGTTAGGACAAAGGATCCCGTTTTTGCGGTTCGGATCGCAAATATATAAATTCTATGGCATCATTGATAAATCAAATGCATAATGACATATCAATATCGCACGCTACTAGCATAGTACTTCTGCTCTCATGTCTTCCTTTGTAAAATTTTAGCTCTATTGAAACAATCCCTACCCATTGCTAACAAATTGGAAAGAAAGGAAGAACAAATCCTGAGGACATATGGAAAATAACATGTTTTGCCTTTTTCACTCTCCTGCAGCCAACTTCAGGAGTAATTGCTTGACTTACACACATTAACAATTCTTTTGTTAACTCAACAAGAGACTTGCTTGAACTCGAGTTGACCAAGAGTTGCCCAGGAACTAGTTGATCGACAAAGATTATGAAATGAACACAAAATTTCATAACCGTGATCATTGAAAACTCGTCATCTTTATTGCTTGCATTTGAATCCCATAGACATGTAATTACCAATAGTCTGAATCAGAAAACTCTTAGAACGGCACTTACATTGACCGTATAATTGTGCTATTGCACAACGGATTGTCGTGATTCTTGATTGAGGGGACATAGTTATCTTAGATAATGGTCAGCATCTTTTAACAATTTCTTTTCAACTTTGCGGTTGTATTTTTGCATTAATTGTCTTCTTTATCTGCATTACAAAGGTTGTTGAGGAAAATATGTACGGTTCTCATAAGAGACTGCTAGATTTCCCATCTTCCAACAATTGATGGATCTTTTCAAAAAGAATTGGAAAAGAAACCTCTTCTGACAACTGATGAATCTTGCACCAATTTCCTCATGAATTGCATCATCTCCCATTTAGGACAACTCTTAATGTGTTGATTCCTCTGTCTAACCCTAAAAATGTTGCCCAAACATTGACTTTTCTAGTATTTGTTAGTAGACAGAATCAAAGTCTAAAGATATTAACTTCCAGTTTACAATTTTATCCCTATTTCTTGTGGGAATTTATTTATTTTCTTTTTTCAAGGAATAAAATTAAAACCATAAAAAAGAGACATAATTCGCTTTTGGTTCAATATATAGGCCAGTGTTAAGGCACACACAACGTGTTTGCATGATCGCTAGTGTCTTCAAGAATTGAGTGATTATTTAATATAGGCTACTTCTTTTCGCTTTTGTAGAGAAAAGAATAAGCTTTTTCAAGAATAATTGAGTTAATACTAGGCATATAGTTATTATAGTTATGTGAATTGAGTGGTCACTTGTTGAAGAGAAATTAGTGGGTAGTTGTTAAAACCTAATTTTTCCGGTCTCACAAACCATCTCTCCTTGAAAAAAAAAAAAACAAGAAAAGGAAAATTAAATTGGGCCGGTTTGACTTGGTTAACTTAAAGCCAGCCCAAGACCTGGCACTCACTCAAGCTGTCCCTTCTCTAGCGTGCGTTCAACCTGGCCTCTCCTCCCTTTTTTTCGGGAAAGTTGTCTAAAAAATCCTAAATATATTACACTTTTATCAATTCAGTTATAGATATTTTTACTTTTTACCAATTGAGTCTATCCGGCCAATTTTGGACGGAATTCGCTAATGTGGATGTCGGCCATCCTACATAGTACAATCGGCGCTAAGGTAGACAAAATTTAGCTCTATTGAAATAGTCTATGCACATTGCTAACAAATTAGAAAGAAAGGAGAACATATCCCTGGGAAATATGTAAAATAACATACTTTGCTTTTTCTCTCCCATCCAGCCAACTTTAGTAGTGATTGCTTGACTTACACACGTTAAAAAGTCTTTTTGTTAACATCAGCAGGAGACTTGATTGAAATTCAATTGGCGGGCGAGAACAAGTTGATTGACAAAGATTATGAAATGAACACAGAATTTCAAGACCGTGATTATCGAAAACTTGTTATCTTCGTTGCTTGCATCTAATTCCAGCATGCATGTAGGAACCAACAATCTGATTTAGCAAACTTTTAAAACAGCACTAACACCAAGAACAAAGCCATACCATGCCCTCGTTGCACGATTAATCATTGTGGTTCTCGATGGAGGGGACATGGTTATCTTAGACCAAGGTCGATATCTTTAAACAATTTCTATTTGCTTTTGCAGTTGAAATTTTGCATTAATTGTCTTCTGCCATTCTCTTGATTTGCATTACAAAGGATGTTGAGGAATCTTTGTATAGTTCTCAGAAGAGACTGCTAGATTTCCCATCTTGCAACAGTTGACGAATCTATTCAGAAAGCTTAGGAAAGACAATATCTTCTGACAACCGACCAATATTGCACTATTTTCCTCTTGAATGGCATCATCTCCCATTTATGACAACTCTAACATGCTAATTCCTCTACCTAACCCTAAAAATGTTTCCCAAGAGTCCAATTAACCATATTTCATCTCCTTCTCTTGTCACATTCTCTCCCATTTGTTCAACAACCAATTATCTAACATTTTGTTGTCTTCTTCTTTTACATCCCAGATATCTTCCAACTACCACATAACCTAATGCTTCGCAGCTTCTCATCTCCTCCTATGCTAGTCCCTCCTAACATAACCCGACCGATTTCTCAAAAATTAAATAATTTTGAAAGCACGCACTATGGGTGTGCCCAATTCATTTCTCTTTGTTGGGAAAAAAATAACGAAAAACCAAGCTTGTTTTTTAAGATTTAACAAAAGTACAAAGTTCTTTTTCGCATAACCACCAAACTTTTGGAGTATTATACAAATTTTCAAGTATTGCAAAAAATAGTTTATGAATTTACATGTTAATATGTATATGTTATGAGAGTTTCAAGAGTTTCAAGTTTAATATATATATATATATATATAAAAGTGCAGAAATTGCAAGATTCAAATTAATTAGAAAATAAATAACGAAAGTCAATCTTATAGGCCTTTATGATCTTAATATGGGAACAAATAATGAAACTCTGGATAATGAAACTCTGGGTGAGGGCCGCGACACCCTCACCAAACACGACCCCTGCTGGCCAAGAAGTGCAAATCGTGACCCACTCCTAGATTTGGGCATGGGCTTGCTGCCCTCACCCTAACCTCACCGACCCACAGTTGGGAAAAAAAAGGCCATGCCGTGTAAGGCAGTTGGCATTTACGTTAGCAATTTCTAGCCAAAATTAGTTGAATAGACTATATTGGCAAATTGTCAAAAATTTTAAAAATTAATTGACACAATTGAAAGGTTTTAGAGTGAATTGGCACAAGTGCAATAAATTTAGAACTTTTTTGGTACTTTTTTGGTACTTTTTTGTGCTATCGAGTTACTAGTTTTGTTAGTGGATAAAATCAAAGTCTAAAGATGTAACTTCTGGTTTACAATCTCTTTCTAGAGATAATGTTAGAACAATAAAAAAGCGAGACATAATTCACTTTTAAATTAGCCGAGCGCCCCCTAGTCCAACGATGGAGATCAAGTACTACTGGACGAGGAGGGCACTCAGCCACTATAGGTCATCGGCATCGAATGAGGAGGAGGACAAGATGAGAAACTCTAGGCTTCAAGAGGACTGAGATCTAGTATCGTCAAATGAGGGGGGCGCTCGGCCACTGTTGGTCGTCGGTGTCAAAGGAGGAGGAGGATGGTCGTCGGTGTCGAAGGAGGAGGAGGATGAGATGAGAAACCCTAGGCTTCATGAAGGTGAAGATCAAGTATAGCTGAACGAGGGGGGTGTTCGATTGCTACTGGTCGTCGGCGTCGAAGGAGGGGGAGGACGAGATGAGAAATCCTAAGCTTCATGAAGGTGAGGATCGAGTACCACCAGAGGAAGGAAGCCCTCAGTTGCTACTAGTTGTTGGTGTTGAAGGAAGAGGAGGATGAGATGAGAAAACCTAGACTTCATGAGGGTAGATTGAGTACCGCCGGACAAGGGGGGCCCTCCCTTGCTATTGGTCATTCACGAGAAAGAGGGCGGAAAATGGTAGCTCCTAGAGTAATTGATGAGTAAGGAAAGAAGGGAAAACAAGATCGTGAGAGAACAAGGTAAGGACGTGAGGGTGAAGGAAATCATTTTCCACAGTTTTAGAACGAGATTTTCCATTGACTGGAAAATATTTTCTTTGACCACTTATTTTCCACCCCTCAAATGTTAGAAAATCCGAAAAATATTTTTTTAGAAGCTGTTTTTCGCGAAACAAACAAACCCTCTAGGCTAGTGTCGACACACACGCAACGCATCTGGATTACATTTGAAGAAAAAAGAGTTCACTTCTTGAGTAATTGAGTGAATATGGGGCGGGTCGTTATTATAGATGTGTAACTTGAATGATTAGTTGTTGAAGAGAAAGCAGTTGGGCAGTTTTAATTTTTTTTTTTATGCAATTTGAAAAGCATAAAGTGAGACAAATGGTGGTTTTGACACGTGTACAAAATGCCGCAAATTCTCTACGTGCATATCTGGGTTTCTTTCTAGGTTAATTAGTCGTGATTCAATTGGCAATATCGATGGTTCCTTTCCATGTATAACTCAATTTATCGATGATGGTGAAGGAGTTGTTATTGTGAGCAAGGTTATTAGGTCAAGATTAGCATATGTTCCGACGACAAAAATAAAACAGAAATTAGCATATGCTATGTATGTAATATATATGGGGACATCATTACCAGGTCAAGGCTAGCATGAGCAGGACATGATGTGAGAATTTTTTACCTTGTATTTCTTGTATATTCACCAACATTAAACTTCTGCATGTAATTTAATTCAATTTTAATGTAGACAACTTCAATGTTTAATACAATGTAGAGGCTGAGTATGATTATTACCAAAGAAACATAAAATTTGACGTGGCCATGGCAAGTGGGCTTCATTGCGGACAAAGCCCATAAAGTGGCAGTGGGCTTCATCACATCATGAGAGCAGAAAAATTAATTTTATACTATAAATACAAACTTTTAATAACATTACCAATGTTGTGAATTAATTGTCTATGTTTACCGCATCAATTATCAAATACCTTTGTATCTTACCTTACGAGCGAGTTGCCAAAGGTCGCGACGTTTATGCTTGCAGTTCATGGGCCCAACTAGGCTATGACAAAGCATTAGATGAATGTTTGGACAACCTTAAATTTCCCCATGCATTGTTCATTGTATAATTTTTCGCATGCAATGGTGAGTTCTAGCACACTACTTAGATAATTCTTTTCATAAGCCCATTGTCTATGAGTGTACCATCCATGAAAACCCTAGAACTCTGAAATACCTTACTAATCTCATTGAGTCCGATAGTCTTGTTGTTCTACCGTAATCGAGTAATTATCAGCCTATAAGTTGTCTAGAGGGAGGTGATTCTAGAAAGTCGGTTCACTAGGATACTATTTCAAGTCTATGCTTCCAAAGGTGTAGTGGAGTTAGTGTTGAGCCTTAATCAATATGGTTGTCCTTGAGATTGGCTTTGCTTTTGATTTGATAAGAAAAGACCAAGAACAGAAAACTGGCGTGGCCTGTATGGCTTTATTAATGAAAACAGGATCTTGTAATTGCCATACGAGGGACCACAAAATCTGAATTCTAATTTTATATATATTATTATTTAAACACAAGCTCTTATTTTAAGGGTTTCAATAGTTTTTTTTTTTTTATCCTTTCCCTAACTATCCTTAATTATTTATTTGCAAATATTGGTACATGGAAGAATGCATAAACACAAAGTCTTTTATTATCCCTCACATGTTCCAATATTAAAACTTGGATTTTTTTCTATCCAACAATTATTCTGCTAATCAGATTTCTAAATAATTTTATACGTTTCTTTTTTTTGCATTTTGAATGTTTATCAATAATTTCTTTTAATTACTCAATGGCTCAAACAGTTCCAATATAATGATTTTGTTTAACGTCTTAAATGTCGATTTCTTGTGCACATGCAATGTGTGTGCATATTTGCTCAAAAATAAATGAGTGAAATCAGAATTTCACCCGTATCATGCTTTTTACAAGACACCATCGCATGCGCACATTCTTTATTTTTCCCCCTTGTACTATAAAATGCATTTCTAAAACATGTTAAACGTGTTAGGCTTTTGAATCTTCTTGTTCTACTTCCTTATGATGTCGAAGTTATTTTTATCAAACGAAAAAATACTATTCACCCGGCATACAGTGGGACCTTAAAACAAGATTTTGAACCATGGTCGACATGTTCCAATCCTATTGATGAATGAAGCACGAGAGAATCTTCTGAATCTCTCTCTCCCCCGTGATGGTATCAAATCATGTAGTTCGACCTTTCACTGGTCTAATCGACTATGGTGGGGAGATATCAAATCGTGAACAAGTTCGAATTGGGGATCCAAAGCACATCGAGCTCTTTTAACTTTATTATGTCGAGTGGGATTTTCTCTTCCCCTAATTGGGGTTTCCGATATAACAAAAGAGGCCATTCAATTAGACAATGATTATAAGAAAAAAAAATTAGACAATGATTAGAAAAATCTCTTTCCCTCCACCTTCTTTAAATGATGTGTTTTCGAGTTCACAGCTCATTCTCAAATCATTATGACTCGGACTCTAAGCAAAGATGTCCCTCCCCCGCCCATAAAAGAAAAAAAAATGTTATATTTTAAGAGAAAGTGCCTTTTTGCTTTTTAAATTCTATTTTGGGAGAAAGTAAGATGAGTAATTTTCTTTTATCATGTCGGCCGTGTCAACACGAAATCATTGGTCTAAATGTGTAATCCTTATCTTCAGTGCATGTTTAAGAATCAAGATAGATGATAGTACTTAATACGGTAGATAACAAAATGATAACCCTTCACTTGATATAAATATTACATTAAAGACTTTCCCAATTTAGTGCTACTTTGTTCTTATTTCGATATTAGTGAAGGCCACTTCGTGAGAGCCATGAAATTTATGAAAATAAGAGGGTTAGATTACAAGTTATCTCGAACAGACGAATTCATTCAGAATGATCATCCTCCATGATGCTCTGTCTCGTTGATCTTCAATGCAAAAGAGAGATTTTGTATGTAGAGTTGCGTATGGGACGGGCACTTGAGCCGGTACTTAAGTTAGTTGAGGAACTCCATTTTCTCTAGAGTTTCCAGCTCTTGTGCTTTCGAATATAGATGGACTGACCATACGATGGCAAGAGATTATGTAAATCACTATGCCAAAAAGTAGTTCAGGCTTTGTATACAGGGCGACAGAGCCTATAAATAGTTACAGTACACGCGCACATAATTGGAGGGTTATGCGTTAAAAAAAAGTGGGTGATTTTTAACGAAGCGAGTGATTAAGAATTTTGGTACATAGAATTGTATAACAGGACAAAGGGTAAGTTAGACAATCTAAAAACGAGACAACAGTCGTTTTTCCCTTGACAAATAGACTATGTCTAACGCATGTGCGATATTACTTTTATAATAACCAAAATTCATTTACGTTAAATTAATTTTACATTGTGAGAATCATGCAGGTGTGAAAGGAGGATATAAAAAAAAAAAGTTAAGTACACGTTAATCATATGTGATGATAATAGTATCCCTCACTTTTCTATTATTGTCAAGTAGTGTTATGGACAATATTGGCACTTCTAAAGTAATATAAAGGGTGCTTTGACTTGATGATATAGGTAGATAGATTATGTAGATAAATTGATGATTGTTCGTGAAAAGAAAATTGATAGCTAGTTATGAATTTAGTGGTTAAGAGATCTATTATATTTCTATTATGTAAAGGAATGGCAATTTAGGAAATCTAAAAAATGAGATGAAAGTCATATATGCATACAATTCACACTATTCTATAGATTTATTGACAATAAAGTAAGTTGGTTTTACATTCTAGATCCAATAAAAGGGTGGGAAGAAGCGGTTAGCGTCAACTCGCCTTGAACAGTGATCGTGAGAAATCCATGTCCGCGATAAAATGTTTAGGCTCTGTTTTTTTTTTTTTTTTTTTTTTTTTTTTGAGTAAAATAATTGATTTGGAAAACATTTTCCTTAAAAATGAGTGCTTGTATCGCCTAAAAAAAATATAAAAATGAAAAATACTTTCGTCATCCATAAATATGTTTAAATATAAATTATTATCAATAATAGAAATATTTTCATTGATTAATTATTTTGAGCGATTAATGTTAAGAAAAACACTTTTCAAACGGTTACATTTTATGTGAAACAAAACACGCCCTCCACTAATGTGAACGAGTTCAGCCGTCACCACCATGTCGTAAGTTTATCAAGAAGCTTCATATTTAAATCAGAATACAGGTTAGTGGTCGAAACCGAGTACTCCACTTTCATATTGAGAAATATCTACACGATGATAATGGCCAGTGATGATGAAAACCAGATGATCTCATGGTTGTTGCGTTTGCATGATGCCATGCTTTCTAGCAAGTATTGGTCGAACCGACTCGATTTCAAACGTGCAACTTCCGCTAAACTCCGTACGAAGTTTCTTATTGAGCACAGCTGTTTATATGTCTGGCTTTTGAGGAGGTGTAGATTAAAGAGTTATTACAATATACCCGCTAAGATTGTTCATAATATGGCGCAAAGTCTATTTAATTCAGGCATGGACAAGTTGCAAAAATAATGAATTTTACCAAATAAGACTTCTTCTTTTTCCTCTCACTGAAGTTGAGTGCGCAACTTTTTATTTTAAAAAGTCTAAGCCGCTAAAGAATCATCCATTTTCAAAGTATATGAATTTATGCGACCAGCAGAAAATAGAATAAGAATGACCTATCAATTGTTAGCATTTGGTAATCAATATCCCAAAGGTAAACTCTTTTTATCCGAAGAGAATTTGATCCCAGCATTGATCAACTGAGCCACGTTTTGGTACATTCTAGCTCAAATCTTCTCTTTAGCATTTGGACATATCAGAATATTCACCATCTCAAGATTTCCTCTCCATCGATTAGGAATAAAGTTACCTAAGAAACCTTAACTTGGTCTACAATGTCAGTGGTGAATCTTCTCTAGGTATTGTATGCATTCCCGAATCCTAACCACCCTGCCATATCCCCATAGGCCTGTGTCCATATGACACTCGAAAATGCTCCAAATCTTTCAGATTTTCTCTTTCCGTTCTCGAGAAGATACAGATATAAAGCAAGTTCTCGTGTTTCTTTACCGTTGGTGAGCTGATCTAGGAGGTCGATTTGTCGGTTAATTAGACGAGAATATTAGGAAATGATTGGGATCCTTAAAAGTTAAGGGGCAGTTTTGTTTCTACCAGGTTAAGTTATCATTTGAACCAAAATATCCTTGTGTCTTAGGGGAATTGATACCAAATGCATACCCTCGTGCCACCGATGCACCAGCGCCGCCAGACTCACCACTATGCTGCCTCCATCATGCCTTGCCTTGTCATCGCCCAATTAGCTCGAGTTAGCTTGCCAGCATAGTGCTTCAACTTACCTAATGTTGTTGGTAGATTGCAACAGAAATCTTCTACATTCACCTAAGGAGACCTCAAGTCCGAGCTCATTGACATATCTAGTCAAACTCACTTTCATTAAAAAGTTTAAGTCAATGAGTTATGAGCTAACTATGATATATAAACTGTTCCATAACACCACTTATCCGATGTTGAATTTTCTTAATTTCACTAGACGTATATGTCAACAATCTCTTCCTCACCTTTCATATGTGACCTACCCTCACCCCTCACATTTGAAATCAATATTAGGTCTTTTCTCCCTTAATTTAGGTATCCTTATGCACCAAGATATCTCAACCAACTTGAATCTCCATCCACGCTCAATTTCATCTCAAATCTCTTTCTCCATACCAAACCATGAAGTCTGGCATTGGGCCAATGTTGCTTCACCATGACGCCCATCATCCAAGAACTACATTGGTTATTAGATTCTTTTTTGATATATTCACCAAACACCAAGATAAATTGGGGGCCCATTAATTTATCATCAGCTCTGATACCACTTGTTGAAAGTGCATTGTAGAAGACCAAAACCTTTATTCAAGAAGATTGTCAAAGAAAAGCTTAAGTTCAAACCTATCAATATATTTAATTGGATCAATTTTCACTTAAAAACTTAAATCAATAAATTATAAGCCAGTCGTGATATATTAACTTTTCTATACCATATTACTTTTTCGATGTGGGTCTTTTTCTAATATTATTCCCATGTGAATCACAACACAAGCAACATCAACAAGGACTCCATCTCTCCTCCCCTGTCCTTGATAAGGAAAGACGAGGGTTCAAGGGTCATGACCCCCACGCGCGAGGTTAAGCCAAACCCAACCCGCATAATGCCAAAAAAAAAAAGAGGATTCAGGGGGAGCGATGGCGGTGGTGGGTACTTGGGGATGGGCCCGTGGGTCGACGGGGTCACATGCAAAGTGGGGTATAGCGGAGTTGGGGTGTGAAGGAGTTGCGGTCGAGGCTGGTGAACAGACAAGGGATGTCACACACAGTGAATAGATAGACCCAAGGGCAAAATGAGAAAGAAGAAAAATGAAAGAAAAAATAATGGTAAAAAAATTGGAAATGAGCAAAAAACATATATTGAGTGACCTGGGACATCTAATGTGCTAGTTACTAATGCATTTAGATTTTAAGAGAGTGCTCACCTAACTTTTGAGTATCCCAATCTCTTAAGAAATACTTTTGAGTCATACTTAAGTGAACTGATGCACCCGGTTTATTATAACTGTTGCATCATGTGGGATCAACATATTATTCGTATAATGTAAGAGTTATGATGATCGAGGTGCACATGCATCTAGATTCCCTAGCATAAGGCACTAGACTTTTAGGGCTCACGACCACATAATCATGCATCATTTTCGATTTTCCTTCCTTCAAATGAAAATGTTCATTTGCGGAGAGCGAAAGAACGAGAGTTGGTGACCCGCACTGTCAACCATTGGGTAGTATCTCAGGAGTTCAACACCTCGTTATTTAATCTAAGCCAAGCCATTAATGTTGCCCTAGAAGGATGAATCTGTTGCCATCGCCCGGCCATGATGAAGTGCCTACATAGTTGGAGGCTCACGAAATATAGAGAAAAAATTAGAAGAAGACACTGTTTAGCACGTTTAATTATAATTACATAAATTAACGCATTTTTTGTCGTAACTCAATTATTTAAACAAAAATATGGCATCTTGACGTTAGCAAATACAAATGGAAATTATAAATATGATTGTGATACAGCTATTAGAAGCCTCTTAGGAAAAAGAAAATAATTTTGGAGAAAGCCTTATAGTTGGTCTTATGGGGGATAGCACTAGGAAATGTCTTACGAGTGAAGGGATAGTACAACATTATCATTAGCTACGTATAAGTGCTGAATGACAAAGGAAGTAATTTGTTCGCATGGTATCATCGGATGCCAATTCATTAGTAGGAAGTGAGTGATTTTATTTGAGGCGAAATTTTGCTTTCAACATTTGATTCTACCTTTTTGCTTTTAGCATTTGAAAACTACAGGGTAGCCTTAAAAATAACTTAAAGCTATGCGACCTTTCCATGGATATTTAATCTAAAATGAACTTCTTTTTTTCAATGCTTTCTAGACTATGGGGCATTTTCTTTCGTGATATTTTTCACTCGACTGGATGATGGTAAAATTGAGTAATTTCTTAATTACCAAAAATATTCTTCTAGGTCTACAAAGTCATTATTATTTTTGGTGCAATGTCGTAGGTGGTCCTTGAAATTCAAAATTATTTGACTGTCTTTGTTGTTCAAAAACGTCCCTTTTCTTTCTAAAAAAATTGTCATTGCTTGTCCTGGTTCATTTCAATGATAGGTTTTGCTGACATGGCGTTTACTCCTTTAAAGCTCGGGTAGGTAAGGTGCATTTACTTCAACTTTGAAAATGGACTTCACTGCACCAAAGACCCTTAGACAAATGCTGAAGTGTTGGTTAAAGAACACTAGAGGGATCATAATTTCGTACGACACTAATGCCACATCTTTTTTTTAGATTATTTAAGTACTAAATTGAGAAAAAAAATTCACTTAAATGCCTCCGACAACAAATTTTGACAAAAATTACATAACTTGACGTAGCATTTTTATATATAGGAAATATAAGTCCAACGACCCTGACCTCACCTTTCAAATTTTCAACCTCTTTGGCCCCAATGATGCCATCATGAGCTCGATTTTCACCGTAGATGACTCGGCCTCGTGAAGTTCATGTTCTTGAACGAGCAACTACCAGAGTGGGGCCGATTAAGACCAAGGACAGCCGCGTGCTGGCTGAATCGCACTCTCTACTTAGAGGCAGAGTCAGGGAGGACTAGGTTAAGGACTCTGTCAAGTTCGACCGAATGTGTTCGAGTATTTCGTGTTCCGATTCGCTTATTATCCAGTTTGTCGAGGAACTTTGAAATTCCGACCGTGTTTTGATTTTAAAAAAAAAGTGTAGGAAGTTCAGGTTGGAGAGGACGAGTCCTATATGTGGTTTTTTGAGCGCGAAACGAAGGAATGAGCGGAATAACAAGTGTAATCTGAATTCGGACTAAATACCTACCGAATTAGGGTTTGAAGGATTTGGGAATATGACTTGATTTCTAAGAATTCGGGCTTATATTTAGGGAAAAATGTTGAGTGACTAAACTTGAAAAAAATAGATAAAATATTGCCATATTGGATTTTCGACATTCCAAATCAATGATAGCACTTAAGTCATTGTTTTTTTTTTTTTTTAACAAAAATGGCAATTAAGTAATGAGCTGAAATGTTTTGGTACCAAAGTGAGTATCATATGAAAATTATGACGCTTGTAAAATCATTTTTCCCTTAGGTGTATTTGTTTTTTGACAAACCTCTGAAGCACTTGGCATCTAATTTTGGAAGCCTATTTGGGAAATGCTAGCTTTTCCAAAATCCTTTAAACCAGTGCAAGTCCTAACTAGTTTTAGGTGTTGAGTATCTTCAAAATTCTATTTTATGGATTAATGAATTTTTTCCCTTTTGACTTTGCTCTCACTAAACTTCAAAAATTTCACTTTTACCCTCAATGCACAACTGCACACCGATGAGCTAGATCTAGCATCGACAATGTCTAACCGTCACCTAAGCCCTTCACATGAGTGCCACTGGAGCTCCGGTATCTTTTTCTTTTATATTTATTTATTTTTAAAAAATATAGCTAAAGTCCATTATAGGTGTAGCTTTTTCTTTTATTCAAATATTATTATTGCCAAAGTTGATTCTCAATGCACTTTACCAAACACTATTTGCATTTTAAGAAAACCTTTTACCTAAAATCCTTTGCATTTATTCAGATGCTTTCCCTCAATGCCGATCCAAATGTAGCAATCTCTCTCCTTTTTTATTAAATTATTACAATGCCGGCATCACATTAGCCAAATCAACACCACATGTGCAAATGAAAATGCGACCCATGTTCTCTAATCAGCCAACTAAGTGCTTTGATAACCAACTTAGCGTTCTGACATATTGGAATGCGGTTTATACTCCCCATTAAGCAAACAAAACCCCCTCGGGCCACTAGAAGGTTTTTATAATTTAAACTCATATTTTATAAGTAGTTTGGGCTTAGACTTGTAAATAGTTATTGAGTATATGTGATTTTTTTCTCTTGTATCCGAAGAAGGTAATAAAGAAGTACGATGTGCTAATTATAGTAGAATTCTCTACTAGATATAACCATAGTTTGAGGATAAATTAGGATAAAATACTGTCTCAAATTCTCAATCTTGCTCTTATTCTCTATTTCTTGGTGATTGTACACCGAATCCTAGCACAACAGTGAAATACAACTAAAGCACTAATAGTGGATCTTTTCAGAAAGTACATGAACCATTTTAACCAAAAAAAAAAAGAAAGTAGAGAAACGATCCTAAATTTCAACCGAGAGTAGAAGAACCACCGGCCATATTATTCTCCAATATTTTACTCCCAATAAAAGAAAAATGCGACAAGTTCAACTCGGCTTGCTCAATTCGCCTCCCAAAATATTCTAATTTGGAGGCACAACACAACAAAAGATAAGTCGGTCCAAATTATTCCAAAAAAAAAGATTACCACCAAAGTCGGTCCAAAATTCCATACAGAGATCCCTCAAGACATAAAAATAACAATACCCCACTATTTATCTGCCTCCAATCACCACTTACACATCCCCCACCCCCACACCGAGAAAAGAAAAACAAAAGAGCAAAAAGAGATTCATAAAAATAGAAAAAAGGAAGATTAAGAAGAAGAAGAAGATAATAATTATAATATACTCCGCACGAAATCTTGAAAAAGGTAGGGAAGGAAAGGAGATTGATATTTAAGATATAGAATTTAGGAAAGTGGGGGTGGTGGTGGGGGAGGGGAGGGTGATTGGCAATTGAGTGGAGATGGTGGTGGGCAAATGAGTGGGTTCACCATTAAAACAATCGCATGATTTGTGGGCCCCACCTCGCAATGAAATCATTTTCTCCCGAAGCCCACACAATGAGTCCCATCATCGGTTTTTGGGGGTCCCCCACCCGATGGAGATGCAGCTGCGTCTGGTTTTCCCTTCCTCTCCGAGGCTCTGCCCTGGGCCCAACTCCCAACTTGCAGCTTGCCACCTCCCTCTCTCCCTGTCTTGTCTCTCGGCAGTTTTTTCAGTTGATTCCCGCCGCGTGGTGTCGGCCGAGGATTTGTCGCCCCCCCCCTCCCCTCTTTTTTTTTTAGGACCAGATCAGAACAGTGAGTGAATTGAATTTGGAACATCTTCGAAGTGGTCGCGAGATTTATTATAGGATCTTTTTCCCTCCTTTTCGAGATAGGGCGTGCAGCAGCTGCATCATATCGGCATCACGATCGTGAAGCTTCTTTTGATTGGACGAAACCCTAATCCCTCTCCAATGTTATATACCCGTCTGCCGCTGCTTTTTCCCCTCCCTTCCCTTTTCTTATCTTCAACTTGGTGGCGAGATATATTATTCTATATTATCAGGGGAATGGCCCGGAAAAATGAAGGAAAGAACGAAGGCTTTTCATGGAGCCCTAGGGTCGGCGAGGATCATTCCCAATACCATTTTAAACACGGGTTTCTCACTTACGATACTCGATCGAGATGATAATATGCTTAGGGAGGGATTTAGGGTCGTGGGCGGCTTTAGAATCTAAGCAAAAGGCTCAACAACTGACAAGCCAGCATCACATCTTGATTTATTCTTCAGTTTCTGATGCGAGATCTGGAGGTGCGTGGACTGGATTGTTTGATGTCCCCAAAGGAAATCATATAAACAACCGCCTTTTGATGTGTGAATTGCTTGGAAAGCTACTTTGACCTTTCAAGAGAAAGGGACCACGCGTTCGCTTCCAGACATGTACTCCTGGAGAAAGACAAAGGAAAAACATAATCAAAGGATCTAAATATTTGGTTCGTCCGCTTTTGACTTTGCTCAACTTGTGCTATCCTGCCGACTTTCCTGCTGAATTAAAGTTTTAAACTATTGAATTAATTGCTTGGGAAGACGTCGGAATGTGTTTATTGATAATAAGATGCGTTAAGATAGTTAAAGTGCAAGTGTCACAATGAATGAGCACGAAAATATATATAGCTAGGATTTATTTATTCCAACTTATCCAATCTTAATTTAAGATTAATACTCTAAATTAATACATATAATGACGATTGCTATTAATCAAAGATTTCACAAATCTTCATAAAGAATACAATTTAACTTTATCATCCCTTAAACGTAAGGTGGTCTTTTGTAGATCAAGTATATAGGTGGATGTGCCTTATTCAAGATTTCAACTATCTAATCAACTGAGTGAGTACATGCAAGGAAGACAGTGCTATGAAGACCACATTTCATTCCAAACTGGCAATAAATCTCGATAAATTTTATTTGTTCATGAAAACACCATTATTGACTCTTTGAGTAATACTTCGATCTTCGTAAGAGATGACCATTGTCATCTGATATCAAGTTCCTATGCTCTATATGGTAACTGAACATTCACAATAGTTCAGATTTAGTGCTTTGATATTCAGTTATGTATTTGAGCAAGTAATGATAGTCTTCAAGGATATTGCCCAAAATAATCTCTCAAGACAAACTCAATAGTTTTCACCTAAAGTTTATGTAGTCTTCCCTACAGTTAGGGTCAAGGCACTCCATAATGATTCAATTTTTTTAAAAGTTATTTCAAGAGTTGTCACCAACCAATTTTTTAGGTTGTTAGGAAAAGACATCCTATGGTTAAAAGAAGTCAACTAACCACCTAGAAAGATCAACTAGTCTTTTAATTTGAAAACTAGACCGGTCCCCTTGTAAATCGACCTTGAACTCGCCAAGTAAGGTAGTTTGTGCTAGTCCAAGGGTTGAACCAGTCCAGTTGCTCGATCTATGAATTACACTCCATTATTTGATCAATCCAATAAACAAAATCTTCTCTAATCAATATTTCAAAGGTGAGAATATGACATTAGAAGTGTCATAACTTTTGTACAACACTCACTTTGTTGCCAGAATCTTTCATCCAATCACTTAAGTGCTATTAAAAAAAAGGGAAAAAAAGATCATTTAAGTGCCAACTCCAACTTATGATACTAGAAATCTAACGTTACATTTTTTTTATCAATTTCCTTGACGGAAGTGATTCGTTGGTGTGACTAGTTAGCATTAATAGCCCAAAAGGACGTCCTCTACATGTTTTGCCCCAAATATAAATCTCAATTTGGACAAATCAAGTAATTTCCCCAAATTCTTCAAACCCTAATTTGGAAGCCCTGAAATCAAGAGTCGAATCTTGCAATGAAGAGTAGAATCAGGACAATCGACTCAAATTCGTTTCAAGAAGCACAGAGATTAGTTTCATTGTGGACAAAGCACTCACCTTTTCCCTGTCGCGAGATTCCTCCCTTCAGCACAGAACCTCAATTTTTTTTTCCTCCAATCACCAACTTCTAATTATTTTCGGTATTGATTGAGCCGTTTTTTTTTTTTTTTTTTTTTTTTGGGGGGAGGGGGTTGGCCGGGGCGGGAGAGAGAGAGAGATAGAGCACGCATGCAAACAAGCCAGGGCGATCAACAACTTCGAACGGTGAATGACAGTTAGTGTGAAGTCAAGAGAAAGACAGAAATAGAGAATCTTGTCCTTTGAGAGAAGGACTCAATGCATTGTTATTGAAGCCAAGATCAGCCGCCTCAAAATCCACATCGGATTTTTTTATTTAACAAAAAAAACCACACATTTGTAGTAGGAAGTACTTAATTAATCGTTTTTTTTTTTTTAATTTGGCACTTAAGTGATTCGACAAAAAGTTTTAGATAGCACTTTTAGTATCATTATTCCCTTTCAAGGTTCTACTTTTTTATATAAGTTAAGAGATTTTATGTTCTTTGAATGCGCAATGGAAGGATCCAAACGTATCAACAGAAAGCAACCAACTTTTTCACTATTCAACCCCAATCACTTTCCATAACTAGTTTAGTGGAGAGTTAATAACACTAACAATTGACCTGACTACGACAACGCAAACAAAACAAAGAGAGCAAATGGGAACAAGACAACACAATAGTCCTTATCGGAATCAAAGGTATTGTCCACATATATACTCACTTAATCTAAACATTCATGTGAGAACTAGGCTAATACGATCCGAATGTATTACAACTTTTTTTGAGTTTTTTTTTTTTTTGGAAGGGGGGCGGCCGAGCCGGTGGTTTTGGTGACCACAGAATATACACGTGGACAATTGCTTTCTTCCTTTTTTATATTCTACGGGCCTACCACGCGTGGGGTGAGATGGGTCCCAAATGGCCAGTTCCGAAAGCTAAAGCCCACCATTCTAACCGCAACAAGATCTCCGTATCACTACACAACAAAACCTTTTTCGGGGAGAAAGGATAGCGACGGCTGTTGTCCACCAGCGTCCATATTTCTTTCTCCTCCAACGCAGCTCCGACGTGGATTGGTCCCGACACAATTTGATGTGCGCTTCCACCAGTTGTCCATTTCATGGTTTTCTGCATCCCTTGCTAGTCTCCATTAAGTTTCTGTTTCGTCTTTCTTGGATCCAGGAAAGTTTTGTATGGATTCAGCTTGTAAGCGATGTAATTGATAGCACGCCAGCCATAGTAAAAGTAATCATTTGAGAACTTTTGTTATTTAGAGATCTGGTGGGAGTTCCCCGCATTCTTAAAATGTAATTAACTTGATTTAATAAACTTATCTTATGCAATACTTATGCAAAATTACTGAGAAATAAGGCATGCAGATAAAAGGATACGTAATCAAAGAATAGTCAAATACATTATGGGGAGTTAGATTGCCACGCAAGTGACAACCGATGGATGAAAAGTATTTTTCTAAATTTCTCATCTTATAAAATTTGTTGTGTGTCTTGAAGGTACGTGGTTTTCTATTTGAAGACTATGGGGTCATAAATGGACCGTTCAAAAGAATAAAGAAAGAAGGAAAGAAAGATGATTGATTGAATTCATGAATGGTGGAAGGAAAATGTATTTATCACTATCAATAACTTTTCAAACCAAACCCATGAAATACAGCCACATCCCATGTGATTTGATGCCGAAGCCTCCAGCATTGCTCTAGAAGAAAGGAAACCCATCCTAGGAGTAGAAGACCGAAATTGATGCACGAAACCCTAGCTTCTTCAAAGAAAGGCTTTAATTACTACCTCCTACCGATTTGTTCATATGCGACGCTCGTGCACTTTTTCTAATTCGAGAAAAAAAAAAGTAAGCTATCTCTCGCTTTTCTCAGCCACATAATGTCAACTAACATTAGGGTTGTGGGCGAGTACGATGCGAGCGTTGGCTAATAATTTCACATTGTTGCATCCAATGGTCGTTGCTCTTGCTTGCCGCCCTTACCTAAGAATGACGACATTTTAACCCTAAATTGGTTTGCCCACGAAGTCAACAAATTGAAAGTCAAGGTCTATGCTTCCCTTTATTGACCCAGATAAAATAAACTAAAAAAGCAAGCTTTGGTATCGCATAGATACACGCGCTTCATTTATAATAGTGACCGCGAACCAATACATCCTTGCTTATAGGGAAAGCTATTATTCCTTCGTGTGGGATGGGTGCTTGAGAATTCAAAGATCTGTACTTTTTCTAAACCCTGTAGTGGTTCGCCTGCCTCACCTCTCTTTGTTGACAATCTCGAGCTAGAAGTAGTCTCTTCTCGAGCTTTGAAATCATTTTTTCGTTTGACAAATTCAGATCCTCCCCCCCAGCAACTTCCTGGCATCTACGTTGCCACCGACTTTGACTCTAGGCGGGGGTTGGATGCGAATATGAGAAGTCCAAAGAAAAACCCAAAAAGGAAAAAGATGAAATGAGAGAGGGAGAAAAATCTTCAAAAGAACTATTGAACCATGTGATTGAAATTGTTGGAATCTCTTGCTTTATTCCGCATCGAAAAGGAATATCGTCGATACAATGGAAAATACTTGAGATTCGGCTATAATGGAGTTGAGGCCGGTTTGATTCAATTCCCTTAGGCTCCGCCAGAAGCAAGTTGCCAGCTATTCTTTCCTGCCAAGTGGGCATGCACTTCGAGTCTTTTCAACGCAAGAGAATTTGTACCTACAAATAGTTGAACTGTTGACTCGAAGGGCAGAGAGAAGCCGAAAGACCCTATGCATGTCCAGGAAACTTCGCACGTTACCTTTCCTGTTCGAGAGTCTCTAAACGTCAAGTAAACCTTGAGTCATTTAACGTGTTGCCATGATATTTCCAAAACCTACTAAATAGAACGTTGTTATATTGAGAATAATCGATCGGATGTATACCAAGCCAACACGTCATGTTGTATAAATAGTGTGATCTACTTTTTCTTGATACAATATGGGGAACCATCACGGCAAACTGGCCTGGTCTAAGGAAGGCTAGGGTTAGGACCATACCCTAGTCTGATGACATATAAAAGCAATTTATTAAGGAAAACAATGTATGTTTATTTGTCAATTCTACTGGCCTCATCAGATGATAGGGAAAGGGCGGATGCAAAACTGTTATAGATCAAAGCCAAAGGGTTTCAGTCCATCCAATGTTTCAGTACAACAATGGCATTTTGCCATTTTAACGTCTCACTTGGTTATAAGCTCATGTTTGAGCTCGACAGAAAATTAATATATGGGGATATACAGAATATAGAGAAATTAAAACTTCTATTTAATGGAAGGAAGTCAAGGGAAAGAAGAGAAGGGACAATGAAAGCAACTTTGCTTTAAAAAAAAAAAAGAAAAGCAAAAGGACCGTCATCAGTGTTGACCTGACTTCTTGGCGTATAACACACTCTGGCTACTTGAAAGTTGCACTTCTTAGTTTTTAAAAAAAATGTAAAATGTAAGAATTATGTTTCCTTTGGAGACCCGCAATGATCGTGCATACTTTCCAAGCTATTGAGGCACAACTTCGGTCCAAGATCCCATAGAGACCTGCTAAGTCTTGCTTTTTTGAGCCACTATTGGGTTTTGGCATCCTGGTGATCGTTGACTTGTATACGCCATTCGGTAATGCCTAGTTCAATCTAACCCATCTTTTTCCTTTTTTTCCCCTAAAAGTTTAAATCGTCAAGAACATAAGCAAAGTATCGATTGTATATTCCTTTAGACCAGCTTCCTTGCCAATTTGGGAAATTGGGTTCCAAATTTCTCTTATTAATCATGCATGAGTTTCAAAACCATCCAATACGGGAAAATGGACAACAAGTGCCATTTTATATCGAAGAACAAATTTCTAAAACTCAAGTACACTATCAACACGAGTTTTAGGATTGCCGATAGAATTGTCTCGTTAGAACTACCACGACAATGGCATGAGCATCAGTCCATGGGTTGCCTCTGCCACTGAGGTTCTATAATTTTTATATGGGTATTAGGTAAAAGTTCTCAGGGAAAAAAGAAAAAAACATTTTGCATACTTAAGAAATTGGTATCTCGCCTCCCTTAAATCGAATATACTAGATCTATCATCGGGCAAGAACTCTTCGGTTCTGGAAAGGCTATCAACAGAGTCATGCATGATGTGGCTAACAATGTGAACTTGTAATAAAAGACATAGCGAAAACGTTAGGAAGCTGCGTTTTATATGATTGGACACAAGCACCAAACGCTTCACGATGGCCGCTGGTTTTGAAGCTTACAGCGTTGGGGTTAGGTCGGGGCTATTAGTTTCAGGCAGCTTTCAGGGGGCGAGACTGAAGCTCTGTGATTCTAGGGTAAGTTTTTTCAAAACTCGCCAATGAGAAAGGTCTAATGTTTAGGTGTGCCACATGGTTAGGAGCAAGTCTCCTGTTCGAGCAACATTCTTTTAGTTTTCACAATTAAAAGATAAAATTCTAGGGTTTCCTGTATATAAGACAATGATCATGAAGACGGGGCCTGTGACAATTAATTGAATATACAGGCGTGACATTAACTTAGATTATATGGTCACGGGACCTAACAAGAGGAAGACATGAATGCCTCTTCGTTCAATGTTTTATTTCCAGCGACTTAAACAATGACACTTTAATAATGCAAAATAAATCACAGCATTTGGTTAGCTAGCTAGGACCACGTAGTTAAATAATAGGTATGGGTCTTCTCTATAATGTCAGGAAAATCAGCAAAAGACCAAGTCGCAAAGTCCGACACGAACAATGCAACCTGGGGAACTTTCGTTTTGCTTTCGTTTTCCATCTCTTTCTCGGACAGTCCCCTTATGTTTTTTCCTTTTCAGATGTTGGCTTCAACTAGTGGAAGTGGGGACTGAGACCTATGCTAAAGTTAAACGCGCGATCGTCTTTTCTTCACATGCAAAGTTCCTTATGCATAGTAATTGACGATGGGTTTGATCACGAATAACGTATTTATTCCTGGACTAAACTTCAAAAAGAGAAAAAGCAACTGACTTTCTTAGAATTTGGGCAGTACATCATGGCATGCAAGTTTGCTTATTATATTTGCAAAACTAGACATCTTATTTGGTGAGTAAATTCAAGGAACATTCGATGCAAGGGAGCTGGCCAATAGTTAACGGGTCCTCTAGAAGAAAAATTCATGGAATATATGTATCCTGAATCCATCAAACCATTTTCCACAGATAAAACAAAAAAATTATATTTAATCTAGGACGTGAGTTTCAAGCTCCGACCATCTAGAGGCGGATTCGTTACTGCACAAACTCCATGAATTGGTTTACTCCAATAAAAATGTAAGCAGATATGCAATTTCTTGACAAAAATGCAGGCACTTATTTATCAGGTCGATGCAATACAAGTCCAATGGCTTCTTTGTTTAAGAATATCACAGAAAGTGAGCCCAATTCAAGTGTATTTTATATATCCAGTTAAACTCGCTTCCGTTAAAAAATTTAAATCGATATTAATCTGCCAATTAAGATATATTAATAGTTTCACTTTCCATATCACTTAATAATTAGATCGAGATGCTAAAGTCCTTTTTTTCGTAAGTAAGAGGGTGAGGATGAGTGAATACGGTAATTACCCCCTCACGAGACGTTATCATAAGTCTTTTATACTAGTTATAGAATATTCAATTTGTATCATAACTATTCAATATGCCTTTGGATGTATTAAGCCATCACCTTTCACATACGGTAACAAATGTCCAAAGCACGAGCCGGCTAAAAAAGTGAGCATCCGCGTAGTGCGAGCATGCTTATAAATTGACCAGACCTGCGAGAGGACTCTGAGTGAAGTGCGCGAGTATTTTCCCCCAACTTTACGAGCCCATTATTGACACCCCACCAAGCCCTTCTCTTCCCTTCCCTTCCCTTCCCTTCATCTCCATCGCCTGTATCTCTCCTCTGTTTCGTTCCTTCCCCTCTCGCATTGTTCTCTTCTCTGAATCCCCTGTTCCTCCTCTGCTTCATACTCGGCAAAGCAGAGCCTCCATTGCTTCATCATACCCACAAACCAGAAACATGACCGTCGGGTGCAAGGACCCAAAGACAGGAAAGATGATGAAACAGAGCGTCCGGGTATCAAACCCGACGCTCAACTTCATGAACGTCCCGATTGTCCGGGACCCAAAGCTGAGCCCCCGGGCGTTGCCCAGGAATAAGCTCCTCAAGATCGAGAGCAACGGCGGCGGTCACTTGGTGAGAGAGGCCAGAGTGAGCACGTTGCTAGACTCGATGAGAGCTTCCTCTCCTGCACGCGCAAGGCCTGCAAGCGCAGCGACGAGAGCAGCTTCTCTCGATGACGAGCAAAAGTCGTGGATCGTAAGTCCCTAGATAGAGCAATACGATTCGCATTTTTTTTCCGCCTCCTGGGCAAATCGCCTCGGAGATGTAGAGTAACGTCTCTGACTCTCTGGTGTTTTGATTACAGCAGCGTCATCCGTCGGCATTGAACATGTTCGAACAGATAACGAGAGCTTCGGTGGGGAAGAAGATAGTGATGTTCCTCGACTACGACGGCACTCTCTCCCCCATCGTCGAAGACCCCGACCGCGCTTTCATGTCTGATGAGGTCGCCTTCTTCTTCTACTTGAATTACCCTGTTTCCCCGTTTTGATGTTCCTGTCAGTCAACAAATTTACCAAAACAGGGTGTTTAAAGATCGTCTCTCTCTCTTTTTTTCCATTTTTGGTTGATTTCGGGAAACAGATGAGAGCAGCCGTGAGGGACACCGCGAGCTTCTTCCCCACGGCGATAGTGAGCGGGAGATGCAGAGACAAGGTACATTTTTTCTGGGATTTTCTACAGTTCCCTTAAGAAATTATCCCACTGATTTTCCGAATTTTTCAAAACAAAAACATTAAAAAAGAAGAGGAGAATCGTATTTTTCATTTGCATAAATCGTGGAATGCAGGTCTACAGTTTCGTGAAGTTGACGGAGTTGTATTACGCCGGCAGCCACGGCATGGACATCAAAGGACCCCCTCCTGGAAGTCGCTGCAATGGCAACAGAGTAAGTTCAAATCTCTTCTCGCTACATGGAATCGCAATTACCCAACGACAAACCATTCCTGGCTCTTCATATCTTTTCTGACCTCCTTTTTTTCCTTTCGTTGTTCATCAGATGAACAACGGCGAATCGGTCCTCTGCCAACCCGCGAGCGAATTTCTGCCCATGATCGACGAGGCGAGTCTCTCTTTTCTAATGAAACATGCCCGCCGAGCACGAGACAACTCGTTTCTAATCAATCTCACGTTATTCCCTGTTTTTTTTTTTTTAACCTAGCAGGTGTACAAGACCTTGGTAGAGAGCACCAAGTCGATCCCGGGAGCTAAAGTGGAAACCAACAAATTTTGTTTGTCCGTACACTTCCGATGCGTTGACGAGAAGGTTAGGCACGGGAAAAGTCAAACGTTCGTACCGAGTTCCGGTCGAATCATGTATTTTGTCGCAAGAAAATTTCGATTATACTTGATTTTCATTTTTCTCATTTTTTACTTCAAATCTGGCAGAGCTGGGATGATCTTGCTAAGCAGGTTAAACTTGTGCTCAGCGGGTACCCGAAGCTCAAGCTGACATATGGCAGAAAGGTACTTGCTCGTTATCGCATTTTGCGGTATTTTTTAACAAAATATAGTATCAGTCAAAAAAAAAAAAAAAAAAAAAAAAGGATAATTTCACGTGCATCATCTTTTCTCTTTTGAATGGCTAAATTTTTTTTCTAAGTTCAAACTCCGGAGCCTGTGGTAACATGCAATTTTTCTTTTTTAAACACAAATATGTGGTATCTCTTTTTTGGCCAAGGACAATATTGAATATCGCTTTTATGAAACTTCTCACGAAAAATGATGTTTTTGTTTGGAGCAGGTATTGGAGATCCGTCCAACCATCGAATGGGACAAGGGAAAGGCCCTCGAGTTCTTGCTAGAGGCACTAGGTGAGTTTCAATTTCACATCCAATCAAACTTTCTTAGATAAAAAGGTGCCTATTCTAGTATTCGAAATCGAATTCTATTTTTGCATGAAATGAAGCACGTGAAGCGCTCTTCTACTTTAGTACAAGAGGGTGTTTACACATGTTCATTGATCATTTTCCCTCGTCTCATCATTTTAGGGTTTGCCAATTCTAATGATGATGTCCTCCCGATCTATATTGGAGACGATCGGACGGACGAAGATGCATTCAAGGTACTTTAAGTTATCTTCATTATTTTATTGCATGTTTTCTTGACATTTTGTATCGAACAGCTAAAATCATGTAACAAAATTTAAACATTATTTATTATATTAACGTTTGTATAGGTTTTGAGAGAGAGAGGACAAGGATTAGGAATTCTCGTCTCTAAAGTCCCGAAGGAAACAAACGCATCTTATTCTTTGCAAGAACCTTCCGAGGTAATCACTTCTCTTGATTCCTTGTTGCTCTGAGTCATACTCCATTCTCTCTTTTCCTTCTTTGAAATCGCCTTTTTTTTTTCTTTTTTCAATATCCTTGTGCCGCCTGTTCATGTTGTATCTGTTTTCTGACCTATGAATATGTGTATTTGTTTTCGTAGGTCATGAGCTTTTTACGCCGTCTAGCAGAGTGGAAGCGACAGTCAATTCGAGCAAGCCTGTAGAGTCCTGTTGAAGTTTAGCGATATTATTGATTTTTCCCCCTGGAAGTTATGTAATTTTCACAGTTTAGATCATGGATGATGCCTCAATTAATGAGAACCACGAGCTAATTGTGAATATGTTTGAGATATACTCTTATGATATCATGTAATTGTTTTGCGGTGTAGATCATGAATGATACCCCAGTTAATGAGAATCACGAGCTAATTGTGGATATGTTTGAGATATCCTATCTTTCATCTTTTCGAGGTCCTTTCAAGTGTATGTAAGGACGGTCGTAGCTTGGCATCATAGCATGCCGACTTGTAAAACCAGTGGAAATCGCACTTCAGAGAGTAATAGCGTTACTATGCTTCAACTGGATTTTATTTTTTTTTGGCGCTAGCTAATTTTGGAATTTTCATAACATCATAAGTACCCATATGCTATTTAGATTTATAATTATGAGTACGATCTGTATGCCACAATCAAGAGGTACATGTGACCATATTACTTGGCGTTAACCACACCGGAAAAACTTCCTCATGCGAACCCTCCCTCCCAACGAGAGGCCAACCTGGATACTCGCTTAGCCTGTATGCCACCTTCAACATCGACACTTTTTTCATGGCCGTCGAATGGTCATGACCACAATCTACTAAATTTGAGCTTCTGCCCCGATGAGCATGTGAGACTTTGGCTCGAGCCCCAAAGTGAAAATGGGGAGGTAAATAAATGTCTAGAAAAATTTGAACTCGGGATCTCACAATATCATGTGAAATTTTGGTGAGACCACTACCCATTATTCTAAATTATTAAGTTATCAGATGAAGGTATGACTTAATATTTAAATAAACTAACAAAGAAAATGCATCGAGGGGCAGGAGGGAGGGATAGGATTGATTCAGTTTTAACAAACTAATAGGAAGTCTAGTTGGAGAAAATTTATTCCAACTGGAGATGGAAGAAAACATTACCCTTGTTTTCTTTCCTTGTTTTCTTTCCAAAAGTTACAACGAACTTTGGCAAAAAAAAATAAAAATAAAAATATAACTTTGGCAAAGAAGTTCCCCAAGGTATAGTTGATGCTTGTACTCCCGTAAGATGAGCTAGGCCGGATTCTCGGCATCAAAAAAAAAAAAAAAAAAAAAAATTGGCAAAGTAAAAAAAATGCTAAAGGAGAACATCAACCTTACAAGAAGGCACTTTATATCTTACTTACCTATCGAGAGCACTTTGCGTCGTGTAAGCATTCACGTGGCTTTTTGAAAATTCTCAATTTTTGATTTCTCAATCAACTGGGAGCAATTCTATACAAACTTGCCCTTTTGATAGCACATAAAATTTTTTTAGCAAAGGTTGAAATTATGTATGATAAAATGAAGTCTCCTAATTAACATAACTATTCATTCTATCATTTAAAAGGTATAATGCTACAACTTTTTCAAAAAATCTATAGTTTAATAACATGATAACCAAAATGATTGCTAATTACTCAACTCTCTTTTGTAATATGAAAATCTAAAAAATCTATATTTAAAAAGACGCAACTAGCTTTAGAATTAAAGGTAATTAGTTATAATTAAAAGTAATTAAATCTACGTAATAGACATAGTTATACATGATGTCCAGTTTATTTATGTAATTATATATCTGAATATATATATATATATATATATATATATATATATATATATATATATATATATATATTGTCTATTATATAATTAATATAAAAATGATTGAATTAATTTTCATTGTTTAAGATATCATTACAGAAAATAACTAATAATTAGATTACTATGTAAAATAAGGAAATAACTGCATTATTTATTAGATTTGATAATCTTTATAATTCTATAAATAAATTAAATAATCTCACTCTTAAGAAAAAAAAAAAAAGCAATTGTCTTTAGCAGATTAATGGAAGTTCAATAATGATATGATTATAAGATATAAAACAATTTGGTGCATATCATATAATTATGAATAATATCTAAATAACTAATAAATTGCAACATTTTTGAGGTAGAGATGTATTTGCTAATACCTTATGTTATGTCATTTTATATGTTAATCCTAAATTTTTTCATAACATGATTAGCATAATTATTGATTAGTCAATGAAACATTACATATAATAACATTTACGTTTTAAGGCAATTTTTTTGTGCATGATGTAAATTTATAATGAAATTAAAATTTCTCAGAATAGGTAAGTGTAGATTAGATTATCTTCTTTAGATATCTCTTCTCGTTAAATACTGATGAGCCTAAAAATTCAAAAATTAAACCATCTAATTACAAGTAAACTCCAATTAGTTAAGTTGTCCTACAGATGAGTTGTATTATTTTACTGAAAACATCAAGAAGGAACGAATCAAAGAAGTAAAAATTTACTGAATCACATAATGTATACCTAAGTAAAATTTATTCAAACAGAGGGATAAATGGATGCAACAGATAGACGAAAGACAGCCGGTAACAACGATGATAAGGCCATGGTAGGCTAGGCAGCTGTACCAGTGGCAATGGTGGCTGGTCATGGAGAAAGACAAACGAAGGGGGATTAAAATAGGGTTTGGTGAAAAATGTGTGTAACATCTAACTTAGGGACGTGGTTAATGCATGATCCTTTCAACCCTTAAATGGAGGATCCATCTAGGCCTCTCTAATTATAAGTTCATCCCATACCGTCATTGCTTTGATGTTCTTAATGAAGTTCCGCCTCTTAATTTCAGAAATTTGGATCGGGATCAAAATATATTTAATCTAACATATTCAACAATTCCAAAGCTAATCAACTTTGATTGTTTGCCGAATCGATCGAAAAGGTAACCAATTATCTCATGGCAAACTGCCGACATAAACAATTTTCCGACTCCTGGCCGACATTAGCGGGTTGCTCCCAGCTTTTCACGCATTGTCACATGGATTCACCCTTGTCGCGGACAAAGAGGTGGAAAGGGGACGGAGCAAATTAAGAAAAGCTTAAAGCAGATTGGGCAGAGCGTTTATCATTGCGGCATTACTTTTTCTCTATTAAACGCCGGAAAGGGAAGCGCAACTGAAGCAGTCGAGGTGGCCAACTGGGCGATTAACCAATTTGTTTAACGGAAGAATTAAACACTAAATCAGGTGAACATGCAGTCTAAAGCCTAAATCAGTGGAAGCAAGGGCGATCTGCGATCAAGAAACCAGAAAAGCGGACGCGCATGATTGGCTGGTAAGATTTCGGAGAGCCCACCTGCATCAGACTGAGGAATCTCATAGTCGCTCTCTAATGGACGAAATGCTGTAGTTTAATGTGTTCGTTTTCCTCTTTTCTTCAAGAGTGTTAGGTGGTGAAAGGGAAACCCACTATATGTCAAAAGGAGAAGCCATGGTTGAAGAGGAGTTGGAATCCACTCAAAGTGATTGATTCACTTGAAGAAGACATTGATATTAAATGGGGACAAGCAACATGCTTCGCAGGCCCTGAAAAATCAGTACTCCTCTTGGGGACGTGTAAAGAGAGCTCCCCCACTATATTACTAAATAAAAGGAAAAAGATGAAAAAAAAAAGCTTGATGGGTATTATTGCGGTAAACTTTTGTGGACGAACAAGTGATTCAACATCTGTTGCGATACTCCCTTGCCATGTGGAACATTATATTAAGAGACAAACTAGGGATCTAAGAAATTTAAACACAAAAAATCTCACTCCAGTGATATGCAGCAAAGTTGAGTGGTTACTATCAATCCATACGAAAAATTAATTAAATAGATGAAGATCTTAAAGTCAGTAGATGGAAGATTTGATCAAATATACAAATGCTCTCATAACGATCAAACAATGGTTATAAAGTGGATTTTGACAATGAAATGGGCGATTTGTGTTTTTACTTTTTTTACAGATATTATTTCTTTATATGTGAGTCAAGATGTAATGCACTTGATTCAATACCCAATTATATATTTCCACGTAGATTTCCTACATATTGCCAAGCTTAACAATGTCCTTAGCATATTCATTACCAAAACCCTATTAGATATCTATATCCATCATTGGTGCACTCAAAACTGGAGCATTAAAGAAACCCTCACCCCTCCAATTATTGGTGGAAAAGGGGCACTTCCCAAAGAACCAACTATCCCCCTCACTAACCCACAGCACCAGAAAATTGGTTGGCAGGTGTTTGCCGAACCCAATAATGGCTCATTAGTACATTTAAAATGTACTTTAGATCTTCGAGGCACTCATAATGTCATTGATTTCTCCAGCATGAATAACCTCCTGCCCCAGATGAACCACACCAGATAATCAAAGGAACTTCACCATGATCTGAAACATTGGAATCCATGCCCTAGAGTTTTTGGAATATATTCACCACCTAACCCTAGCTGTCAGAAAGTATGATGCAATCTTTTATGCATGTTAGAGGTTCCTACCATGTTTCTGCATGGAGATGCACAAAAGAGAGAGAGAGAGCTAAATATATCTGTCTTGCCTCGAGGGCCGAGCTTAGGGTTTTGAATATTCGTGAAATTTGGAGCAGAAAGTTGGTCAGACAGAGCCACTTTATTGTATGTTGGTTCTATAATTGGTTGCTTATCATTTGATTCTCTCCGACAGGTGTGAACCGACCGAAACTGCGCTCTTCTCCGAGGATGAGCACTGAAGAATATAGTGCTAGTGAGAAGGGAAAAATCTGTTGGTTGCTAATTTGCTAATACTCCAATTTTTATTAACAATTTATCCTCAATTTGCTTCATCAAGTATAAGAGCCTTCCGATATTTCCATGACGAAGAATTTTCACAGCCTGGGTTGGAAACAGCAAATCCAATATTTAAATCAAAACATTTTCCATTCACAATCGTCATATATGATTAGACCCTTACTCAATACACGTCAACTGAACGATTTACGCGTATTTGTGAGGATTAAAAATCAAATCGAAAGTTTGGATATTCTATGATATTAAGAAAGGAAAATGTTTTACTTGGATGGTAATCAATTTTCCAACCTTTCAATAGTCACAAGGAAAACTACTGTTCAATTACAAAGACATAGAAATTAGGGATGATGATTACACAAATGATCTCTAAACTTTAGCCCAATGTGTAATGTAATCCATGAATTTTTAATTTGTTCAACGTAGTTCGTGAACTTTAACTCAATCTTCAATATGGTCCATTAACTTTTAATTTGTTTAATGCAATCCTTTGAACTTTTGATATATGTTCAATTTAGTCATTGAACTATATAAAACTATTCAATGTTGTCTCCAATCTTGAATTAATAGAATGACGACATTGAACATTTTTATATAGGGACTATATTGAATATGTACCAAAAGTTCAAAAATCACATTGATCAAATTAAAAGTTTAGGGATCATATTATACAATGGGTTAAAGTTTAGGGATCACATTGAACAAATTAAAAATTCAGAGATCATATTGCACATTAAGTCAAAATTCAAAGACTATTTGTGTCATTATTTCTAGAAATTATTGCTTGTGTACATTTTCCTCTGCATCGGCAGTGTATACTCTATTTATCCATATTTTATTCGGCTTGTGTGCTACCTTAAATTTTCCTGTAGATAGAACAGTAGTGAAACCAACCAAAAAAAGGAGGGGGGAAGAAACGAATTGAGGAACCAGGGGCCACTTATCGACATTTTCAGTGTTTGAGCAAATTCAAGGTCTTGAAAATAGAGTCAATTCCCAATTACGAGAAATCAAATCACCTGATTTTCTTTTTTCTTTTTTTTTGGTCAGGAAAGGAAATATTATATTACGAAAGAACCGTATTACAACAGCCCACAGCTTGGGCATCCGTGTACAAAAGGTCCAAAAGAAGGGGAGGGAGTGATGAGGCCCAGTTCGGAGACAGTGTACCATGAGAACGGGCCTTAGCAGCCCAATCAGCCACCCAATTTGCTTCACGCCGCCAGTGACGAATCATTAGGGCAGCAAAGAGAGAAATTTTGGCCACCACTTCTGCAAGTAAAGGGCGCATCTCCCAGGGCGTCGAGGATGGATTATGCACTGCATCGATCAACGTTAGACAGTCAGATTCAAGCACGAGTCATTGATGATGTTTTCCATTCTGCAGCAGGTAGTCAAGAGTGTGCAGGAGCGCCTGGATCTCGCTGTGCAGAGCCGAGTTTGCTGTGTAATCACAGGTAAAGCCATGGAGGAAAGTACCGGTATGATCTCTGAATATACATGCCATAGCACCTTGTGATGTTGTCTGTTGGTATACGCCATCGATATTGAGTTTGATTTCACCAGGATCTAGAGGTCGCCACAGGCGATCTGGTGGGGAAGAAACTCGGTCTGTACACAGCAACGGTTGGGATGAGAGCACAGAGATCCGCACCTGAGCTAGGGCCTCCTCAACGACCAACAAGGGATTTGGCCGCTTGTGTCGAAAAATAAAACCATTGCGAGCTTTCCAAATCTGCCATAACAGAGCAGCGATGAGATCTATAGAAGGTAAGCGATCCCTACTTTCAATTTGTGCTGTGAGCCACTCATCCATTCGCTTGACTGATCGTGGGATAATGGGAATGCAAATCTGGGGATGTGACCAAACTCGGTGTGTCCATGTACACAAAAGCAACAGATGTTCTGTAGTTTCTGGTGTATTGTGATTGCAGATAGGGCATGTCGGGGCGTCAGAAATGTGCCTCTGATAGAGATTATATCTGGTAGCTAGTGCATTCTGACAAACTGACCAAAGGAAAGGGCGAATTTTGGGGGGTAATTTAACTTTCCAAATAGTTTTCCATAGAGTTGAAGGAGGTAGATATGATGCTGATGCTTGAGTATGATGCATGCTGTTCTGAAATTGCCGTATAGCATGATAGGCACTTTTGACTGTGTAGGCACCATTCTGAGTTTTGGTCTATATAACACAATCAGTAGCATAGTTAGGACGCACCTGTATAGAGAGAATCTCTTCCACTAAGGGGGCATCAAAGTACTAAGTAAGAAGGGAAATGTTCCAGGTGGTGTTATCTGAAATAAATAGGTTCGCGACCATTTTGGGAGCCTCACGAGCGACAGGACCTCCAATAACCCCACTCGACAGCCAACGGTCTTCCCAAATGTTAATAGAATGGCCATTACCAACTGACCATAGTAAGTGAGGTATAATAGCATCCCTTCCAAGCAAAATACTCCTCCACCCCCAAGATGGTTTCGAGCCTAGGTCAGCATGCATAAAGTCTCGAGCATGAAAATATAGACCTTTAAAAGGTTGCTCCGGAGAGAGCTTGGATGTTGAGGTAGCCGCCAAGCTTGCTTACCAAGCATGGCCTTATTAAAATCTAGCGATCATCACAAAAGCCAATACCCCCACTTTGCTTGCTAGTTTTAAGAGTGTCCCAATTCTTCCAATGGATACCCGATTTCTTGCCATCAGTTTGCCACCAAAATCTAGCAATTTTCTTCTCTATGGATTTACAAATAGATACAAGTATCTTGAAAATTGACATGGCGTACTGAGGAATTGCTTGCACGACAGCCTTTAGTAAAATTTCCTTTCCACCCTTAGAGATCAAATTCTCTTTCCACCCGTCTAATTTGGCATTTACTTTTCCTAATAGCCAAGCAAACATTTCTCTCTTAGATTTGCCCCAGTCAGACGACATACCAAGATATTTACCTGCCTTATCTAGCACAGGTATGCGGAGTTCTCGAGCAAGATTGTCCTTAAGGGCAATAGGACAATCCTTACTTAATAAAATTCCTGACTTATTTCGATTGACTGTTTGGCCAGTAGCATAGCAATACCGATTGATGAGGTTAGCCAAATTCGACATTCAAGTAAGGTACCATCTAAAAGAAGATAGCATCATCCGCAAAAAAGAGGTGAGATAAAGTGGGATACCACCTATTCAACTTGATGCCTTTGAGAAGCCCAATGGTAATTGCTTGATTCATAAGATGAGATAAAACATTGGCCAATAATATGAATAGATAGGGTGAAAGAGGATCACCTTGGCGAATACCTCTAGATGGTGTGAAAGACTGAAGTAGTTCACCATTAAACTTAACACTAAAGGAGACAGTCGTGATACACTACATAACCCAATGTACCCATGTAGTGTGAAAGCCAATCTTGAGGAGATAATCTCGCAAAAAATCCCACTCAACCCGGTCATACGCTTTCTGCATATCCATTTTTAAAACTGCTCGAAATTTCCTCTTGCATTTTTCTGATATTGATCTAATGAAGCACCTCTTGCAGTATTAATATGTTGTCTTGTATTTAGCGGCCATTGACAAAAGCATTTTGTTCCTTTGATATGAGGTCAAACAAGTAGGGCTTTAGGCGATTCGCTAGCACCTTAGAGATGATTTTATAGCCATAATTATAGAGGCTAATTGGACGATATTGATCAAGCCGTTCAGGATGAGGGACCTTAGGAATGAGAGAGATTATATTCGATTTAGGAGAGGTGGCATGACTCCGGATAAAAAGAACTCGTTGCACAAAAGATAGGAGGTCATCCCGAATAATATCCCAATGAGTCTGGAAAAATAATCCATTTAAACCATCAGGACCGGGTGCTCTAGTAGCTCCCAACTGGAAAGTGGCATCTCGGATTTCCTCCTTAGTGACCGGTGCGATTAGAGATAAGTTCATTTCCTCCGTGATCATACAAGGACATTGATTTAAGACAGGGCCATAATCTCGATTCCCCACAGACTGATATAGATTAGAAAAGTAATCTGTAGTCATCTATTGTAACATCCGAAGATCACGTACCCAAACTTGATTGTCATCTTGCAAAGATACTAATCCCGTTACGCCGTCACCGTTGAATAGTAGTGGCATGAAAAAACCGAGTGTTCCTATCCCCCCATTTCAGCCACTTTATGCGAGATCTCATAGCCCAATATTGTTCTTCCTGCTGCCATAATGTCTGTATTTGTTGTTTCAAGGAAGAGACTAGTGGCTGATCATAATGATGGTGTGGTTGATTCACATGTTGCTGAAGCTGTTGATATAATACTGCAAGTTGTTGGTGACCCTTGGAGAATTTACGTCTACTCCATTGAGCTAGTGCCAAGGAGACCAACTTCAGTTTAGAAGTAAAGGAGGTTGGCCGATGTTGGGAACGCCAAGACCGAATGATAATGTCTCTACATTCCGGGTCCTGAATCCAGAAGGCTTCGAAGACAAAAGGCCGTGTCCGACGATGATGTACTCCAGCCATGATCAAGAGTAAGGGACTATGGTCTGATCCCACAGCAGGTAAAGCAAAAACTTCGGCCTCGGGATAGGCAAGACGCCACCAAAGTGCGATACAGCTCTATCTAATCTTTCCTTAACAAAATCAGCACTCGCCCTATGATTCATCCAGGTAAAAGAACATCCCTTACTTTCAATATCCATGAGGGAACAATCATGCGAGACATCCCTAAAATATTGCATCCGTTGTGAATTAACCAAATGCTTACCAACTTTTTCCCAATGATAGAGAATGTCGTTGAAATTCCTGATACATAGCCATGGCAGATTGTTGGAAGCCCTGATGAGACATAATGTTGTCCAAAACTGAAGGCGTTGCTGTAAAGTGGTTGGTGCATGAAGACAGGTTAGTCTCATCCTTACACCAGTAGATAGCTCAATACAGAAAACATCAAAATAGTCAGAGGACGAGGTTGCCAAGGTAATGTCTAGCTGGTCATTCCAAAAAAGAGCAAGGCCACCAGCTAAACCTGTAGGATTAATAATAAGAGAGCTAGAGAACTTAAGCTGCTTTTGAAGACGTAGAAGAAAAAACTGCTGATTCTTGGTTTCCATCAAAAAAATACCATCAGGCCTCTCCTTAGCCACGAGGGCTTTAAGGGACCAAACTGTTAGGGGGTTGCCCAGCCCCTAACAGTTCCAACTCAAAAACTTCATTTGTCCAGCGGTGGCTTTTTTGGGCAAGCCACCAGGGCCCATTTTCTAGCTTCATCAGGTTGAAAGATAGGAGTATCCATCAGTTGAGTTTCGTCTATGGGGTCATACTGATGGATATGCGATTCATAGGGGCAATACCACTTTAATTTTTTTGAATTGCCTGCTTTAATATTCAGCTTATTGTGCTTCTGTCGCTTGGTGTTAGAAGAGCCCACTCCTTGATCTTGAAAGTGTTGTACAGGTGCAACGGCTATGACTGGCACTGTTGAGGTGATATGGTGTCCTGACTGAGCTACAGGGGGTAGCTGTGGTCCTGACTGAGGCGCATGAGGTTGTTGCTAAACAAAAGTGGGACTGTCAGTGCAAATAAGGTCAGTATTCTGTTGAGGTAATGTGCGGTCTATTTCATTAGTTGGACACTGAACTGGTTCTAACAGAGGTGCTGGTAGGGGAGTCTCAGGTATAACTTCGTCGGGTGAATCAGATTTGTAGTGAGGTGCATAAAAAGTTTTCCAATATGGGCTGTGCTCCCTCACTTCAGCTCGTAACCATTGTCCATATGCCATTTTGTCTCTTCCGTCCATTTTCGCGTCAGTAAAAGGAATGTCTTTGCAGTAAGATGCGTAGTGGCCAAGAATACCACAGGAATAACAAAAGTGTGACAAGCGCTCATACCGAAAGTCCAGCCACAAGACTTTACCATTGATTCTGATAAGCTGACCTGTCTTTAAAGGTTGCTGTAGGTTAAGTTCAACCCCAGCTCGCCCAGCCCGCAGAGAGGTGCCTTCCTTATTCTCAGTCTGGACCTCAAGAACTTTACCTATAGTACTAACGGCCTTCTCAATTAAATGTGCAGAACACCATTCCAAAGGCAAACCAAAGACTTGCACCCAGAAAGCGCAAGTAGAGAAATCGTAACAATGCAGCGGAATATTGGGAATCCAAGATTTAAAATTCACTAAGTGACCAGAGAAACGCCACGGACCATTGTCCAAAACTCTCTGTTTATCAGAGGTAGAGTGAAATTTAGCAACATAGATACCAGCTTCCCGTTCAGTTATTTCAACCTGTTCTGTTTTCCAAACACGTTGCAAAGTACTTTGAAAGGCCGGAAGATTAACTGAAGGAGTAGATAAGATTTGACCTACCAGCATCAATTTACATTCTTCAATTTTCTCCGCAGGTAGTGAATCATCCCAATTGTCTATGCTGTGCTCCGGCCAGAGACGACCCAAACAAGAACACAGGGCAGCCAGCCGATTTTTCTTCCTCCAGGTCAGGATCAGCCATAAGAGTAGAGAACACAAGACGGCGGCAAAATGGGTGGCATGCGGAAGAGGGGGTTCATGGCAATGGGTGTGCATGCAACAGGATCTAAGCGGATGAAGCAACGACTGTGGGAAATGAGTGAATTGGCAAAGAAACAGGACAGAATATGAACTCAATTACCGAAAAGGAAGGAAGAAGAAACAGAATTGGAAGAGGCCCATCCTTCAGCAGGGACAATTCTGTCGCACCGAACAACGAACCAAGTGTTGAAGATAAAACAAACGGGTATGAGAAGTACGGATGAAGAAAAGTAAGGTGAGGGTTTGCGAGGTGAAAAGAAACTACCATAAGGGTAGATGAAAACTCTACATAGTCGAGAGAAGGCCATAAGGTTTGCCTGCTCTTTTTGTTGTGTTTTTAATCTGCTGCCAAAGATTAGACGTGTGGATGACGCCCTTATTATCTATGGTCTGCACCTTTATACAAAATTTTGAAATTATCTCAACTTTATGCCCTCATCGCATATATAGTTTTGTTTATTATAGCATAAGCTCGTCCACATCCATGTAGAAGCCCTAGTTACCGAGTGTAATACTGCTTATAACTAGGGCAGAAAGAACCTGGTAACCCAAAAGCTGAAACGACCTGATTCTTTTGGGCCTGCGATTTCGGGCCACGGCTTCAAGTAGAAATTTGAGGCTCGGGCCGGAGTTCGGGCTCGGGTTTGGAAACAAGATCCTGGGATGATTGGAAGTCAAGAGCTGCTCGAGGCAGATAATTTTGGGAAATGAGAGCACGACGGTACTGTTATTTTCTCCTGTGTGCACCACATATTCCCTTGGGAAAATCATAAATCCCACCTGGTGGCTTTGCTAGCCCACCGAGTAGGATTTCTCTTATTAGACATGGCATAGAAAAAGAATCTTATTAACTTGTTTGTCTAGTTTCTTGAGAAATTCGTGAATACCACTTCGAGGGGATTTTTAAAGTTAGAAAAAAAAATATCTACTAAAAAAAATATAAGGGAATGGAAAAGACACTAACGAGAAAACATCATCAATATGCAATAGTTCTAATTCAATGTAAAAAGAATGATTCAAACAGTTTTATTATAAGACAAATATATATACAATTTCTAACAGCAAACATCACCATCGTAAACAATTTTTCACACTTGCAATAATGAAAGTAAAATAACCCATGGAGCATTGCAATCCTAGTGCAATAAGTCATGACATTTCACCTGTACAAGTGACTTTGACTCTGAATAGTTTGTATGTAATTAATAGGATTTAAATGGGAGACATTTCGTTCGTGAGCTGAAAATTTCTCGATATCCCAAATACACTAACTGTGGAAAGAGAGACTAATTTGTATTTAATTGAGTAAAGAAAGAATTTTTGTTGTTTTGTATGTTAATATATCATAAATTTTTAGGATTTATTGCGCCTTCCTTGAATAGAATGTTTTGCTAAATTTACTTCTCAATGGACACCCTCCACATTTGTGGTAGAATTCACTGTCATCCTCTAGGAATGATGGCGCCGTTAGCTTAGCAATGTCCGATAATTTTCTCAAAGGGTAGGTCTTTTTTCTTAGTCATCTTCGAGCTAAGCTTGGAATACCGTCGTTTCGTGACAGTCGACCCATTGAGGTCCATGAAAATGAGATCATCTCTAGGGTTAAAAGGTCGATATGTCTCATAGATTAGGAGACAAGAAGCTGATGTTCACATGATACATTGCTTCTTTTGCAACTAGAGACGTGCCTGGAATATCACGAATCCGTTTCTCGGTATCAAACAGAGATCATGGAAGCCATCAAATGCAGAATGCATGGAATGCTCGATAGTACGTATCCGTCCGAGATTTTACGTACTGCAAGAATTAGCGAGGAAAACGGTTCGACTAACATGTCAAAGAATATGATGGCGAAAACTTTCCTAAGCATTTGCAACTGTCATTTAAATGTTTAGAACGACTACCTTGATCCCCAGCAAGCTACAATCTCGTTACACCTAGTGTTTGGTACGACATTGTTGGGAAAGTATACGAGTTCCCTTAACTAATGTATCAACCTCAAAGTTGCACGAAACAACAATGTTCACATCCTGTTTCCTAAACAATCCGACCGTCATCCTAGCTGGGACTTTAATAGCTAGTGAGAACGCCAAATTCGGCTTCGATTTCGTGCCCTTCATGCTTTCCTCGATTTCCTTCGATGATCCATCACTAGAATCATGAAGGATTAATTGAGATGTCGTCGTGTTCTTCTTACTTTGATAAAAGGTTGGAAATGTTCCGGCCGCAACTTCCTTTTGATCAAACAAAAGGGAACTTTTTCCCCCTTCCTTGAACAAGATCCCACTCCTCCCATTTGGGTTCTTAGCCCTCGTCCTTATATCAAACTCATGTTCGACGTTACCTTGGCTAGAGCGCGGCGTATTCTTGACGAGGAAATGATCGATGCAGAACACGGGGTCCTCGGTCTTAATGAAAATTGAGGAAATGCTCACGAGAACCCCAAGGACGATGAGGACGGCGATGAAGATCAATAGCAGACACAAGAAGAAGCAGCAGCTGCAACATGACCTCTTGCTTTTGGCAATGGGAGTGCGGTAGCGCTTGACGATCATGGCATTTTCAGGCGGGGGAATGCGGTAAACCTGGTCCTTGGGCACTTGAACGACGTAAGTGCCCCTAGGAAAGCCTTCACGCGGCTCATTGGGCCTCGATGGGTCGGGGTCGCGGTCTGGGTCGAGCACAGGCGGCTCGTGGCTAATGGCTTCAGTGCTAGAAGAAGGGTGATCCCGCTCCTCCATGAGAAGATGGGGAGCGGCAGGCGAGGGGAGGGGGAGGTCACTATCTGGAATTGGGGGCTAAGGAGGTACAAATGGCGGTGTCGGCGAGGAGGGCGGGGGTGGTGGAAGAACGGAAAATTTTAGAGATAGGAGAGAAATCAGATGGGAGGGGTACCCTATTGGTTTTTGATTGAATGAGAGGTTTGAAGTGAAGAAGCCTATAATTGGAGGGTGTTTCAAGAGGCCAAAACGTATGAACGATAACTCAATCTCATGGTTCCCCCTACGTTAACGCATCAGTCAAAAGAGGAGGAAAGAATAATACAAAAAATAGAAAAGCTGCATTTTCCATTAGGAAGGATAATTAGAAGATCTCCTAAACATGATACTTTGCTGAAGTTCTTGGCAATTTTCCCAAAAAGTAGATTACTCTAATCTAATCTTTTGCTAATTTAGTTTTTCAGTGTTTTATGGTAAGATTACGGATAGTTGATCATAGGACTTTGCTAGCATAACAATATTTGGGGGTAGCATGAAAATAACAGTTTATTGTGAGTCACAAATTCTTAAAGAAGCGGGTCCCATAATAATTTATAATTAATTGTAATTTGATTTTTTGTGGTCTGGAATAGACTGTTATTTTTACAGTACATTAAAAACTATCACGCAATCATTTCTCGTCAATTTTATGGATAATTTACGTCCATAAGACATACATCAATTGAAATAGATATCCGCGAGAAATGTCTAGCCTCGGTGCAACAATTATCATGCTCATGCATGTGATCTTACAACATATACATAATTGTTTATCTTGCTTTTAGCATTTGACATTGAAATGGTCAAGACAAAATCCTATAATAAAAGTAATATAATTAATCAAATAATCTAAAAAAAATGTAAATACAATAAGTGACACATTATAAATTGAATAGTCAAAAAGAGAAGAATAAAGTATCATTTTAATTTTGCATCATTTTAGAGTCTCAACATGTCACATCCCGACTCCTACAAGTATAGGGGAAATGACATGGCCATCCTCTACCCAACGAACACAGCCTTAAACACTGACGTCCGGCAAGGCTCGAGCCTCGCCAAACCAATATTAACCCATATTCAAAATCAAAATAAGTATATTTCCATCTACATATCTAATAAGATAGTGATCTAATCATATGATTAGAATTCAAAATCCATAAAAATGAATATAAACATCTTCAACTCAGCAAAATCCAACAGCTATTATCAGACGTATACATCTACCCTAACTCATACCCAAAGCTCCAACTATTATAAGTTTGCCGCAAATAGTGCCTTTCATGCTAGTTACTGCTAGTCGAAAGACCTGAAAAATATTTATGATGAATGATATAAGAAACCACGACTTATTAAGCAATACAAGTATCTCCTAAGCATATTGAGCATCCACTATACATAGTAGAAGTGAATTATTACTTCATAACTATATGTGTATAAATATACGTGTATGTATATATTAAAAGTACTCATTTCATAATATATATATCAATAGTTTAGTTCATTGATCAATCTAATGCTCAATATCAAACTATAGCATTGCCTATGTCTTTGTGACAGGCTTACCAAGATTCTCAATTAGCTAGGTCTCAACTTATTTTAGCTTATGGGTTGGCTCTCGAGGACATCCTAAAAACAATTTGCGTATTCCTAAATCATTAATGGGTTTAGAACATAGTGAGAGCGTCAAACCACTAATTCATTCCCCAATAACTCACAAATAAAATCTAGAATCCATTTCACAAATCAAGTTCATTAACCTAAACATAACACTTTTCACAATTTAATTCATCAACAGAAAACATTTTATAAACCTCATTCATAAATCCATAAAATTTGACAATTCTTTTCATAAAACATTTCACAAATCATTCTTAAGTAATCGGCTCAAGCTATAATGAAAGGATACTTTGCCATTTCAAATAATTAAAAGGGTCATAAATGCTCAACCCGCTGTATGCAATAAATATGACATTAGTACCACTTTTCTTTTCATAGATATATCAAACCATGTATTATGTCTTTCATATAGTATCTTATCCCTATTACTTTCAAGACATGATTTTACAATTTGAAAGAAGAGATAAGAACCACTCACTTGAGATTGCAAAACCAAATGACGATAGCTATCACAAGCTGACAAACTTTAGTACCTATCAATTAAGCAAGAAATATGTATCAAAATTGAGTAGAGAAATATCTTAACTAAGATTTAACTAAACCAAGCTTATTAGGCAACAAAACAACTCCAACATGCCAACAAAAGCTTGCCCAGAGCGGACTCATAATGTTGTCTTCTATAGCATGGTGACTTGCACACCAAATCTACTCATGCTATAATTCTTTTCAACAAATTTTGATTCAAACCACCTTACTATAAAATAAAATAATACAATATGATATGATGTGATGATATGATATAAACTCTTTTGAAGTACTAAAACAATTATAAGTTTCGCTAACCTAAAACTGGTCAGAGATAGGAGAAAACCATTGCTTAAAAAAAAAATTGTAATTGACTTCAACATCATGCATGTGAATTTTGATAAATTCTTCTTGATTAAACCTTAAATTCCAAATCAATTTTTATAGAATCTCATGATTTCACAATACCTTAAACTTTCATTACTCATGATATTGCAACTAAACAACTCATAAACTGAACCTAGAAACCTAAAACCTACTCTAGTCCAAATTTGCAATTGAATCAAAGAAATTCCTTCAATTAGATGAATAAAAGGATTTGGATTCTTCTCGAGTGCTACAATCCATTTTGGGCTGATTTGGTTCGGCTTTGGGGAAATGCCTTTGGCCAAATGCAAATACCTTTTGGGTAAAGGGATTTTCAGGAATGCTTGAACGTTTGGCCAATTATAATTTAAAGTGTGTTGGAAAGTGACTTTGGTGTAAATATCGTTTAGTAAACCCAACATTTGCAAAGGGCTTTTATTAGTTTTTTAAAAAATAAAAATAAAATTCGATAAAACTCCGTCACCAATCAACAGCGGGCCAACCACCGGTGACCAGATCTAGCTGTCGGCGAGGCTGGTCGAGGTTGCATGAACCAAGATCTTGCTGCCGGCAAGGTTGCCCGAGGTCGCGCGACCTCAAGCGACACCGCCCGGGCCTCACCGACGGCCAAATTAAGCTTGCGCAACCCAGGCAAGGATCGCCTGGATCATGTGACCTCAAGCGGCGCCGCCTGAGGTCGCATGACATGTGACGCAAGCAAGCATCGCCTGGGTATGCGTGACCTAGGCAAACGCTTGTCTAGGTCACACGAACCCAGATCTAGCCGCCGACGAGGCCCAGGCGGCGCCACTTGAGGTCGCGCGACCTCAGGTAGCCTGGCCAGCGGCTAGATCCAGGTTCCCTAGACCTCGGGCAGTCTCGCTGTAGCCAGATCTGGCCGCCGACGATTGGGGTATGGGGAAGATGATCAGTAAAAAAAAAAAAATCAACGGATGAACAAAAGAGAGGTGGACTCGCATTTCCAAAATGCGGAAAGCCCAAAGTAGATCCCCACCTGCTTTGGGCTTTCGGCATTTCAAAGGCAAGCATTTTGCCAAGGAAACCTCCAAATGCTAAACCAAACACCTAATATTTTTCCTAAGGGGCTTTGGGGGCTCAAAGCCCTTTGAGAATACTGAACCAAACGGGACCTTTGTCAAGCCTCACACCCCACTCTTCTTTTCTCTTCCCCCCCTCAAGCCGTAGATATAACTGAAAATGGGCTTAAATGAGATTAGGCTTGGGCTTAAAAATGATTCACCTCTTATTATTTCCTTTGCAAATCCATTTGTTATACGACAATCAATCATTTTATCCAATGAAGTTCTAGGCTCAATCATGTCCATCCCGTAACAATTTCTATCCATTTTCTAAAGTAATTTAAATCATGCTTTCCCTTTGTTTATTAAAATCCCTATCTTACCCTATCTCCATTAAACATGCCTTTGCTTTTCTCTTTTTCGACTAAAGAGTAACCTATCACGGTGGGTAGTCACTAGTCAAATATTCGGTAGTCACTAGTCAAGTATGCTCGAGACATTCAGACTTCTCACCAAGCTCTCAAAAGTCACACACGCAATCGATCGGGCCATGGTGACGAGATCGGGCTTTGAAAGATTCAACCCTTGCTGAAACGTTTCTCACAAATTGCTCTTCCCCGAGAACCACGAAAATCACAAGAGCCGACGAGCAAGAAGATTTGGATTTTGGCTGCTGCTCTTCGTCGACATTTCTGGGAGCAGAAAGTTTCTTGACAAGATTAAGGATCGTTCGCTCGCAACTTCCGAGCGGTCGTGCGTATCATACAAGGCAAGGTCAAAAGAAATGGATCGATTCCACCCCGTGAGAAATGGTTTGGAGCCTGAATTAGTCAACGGAAATCGCTACGTCGGTATCCTAATTTAAGAAGCCCCTGTATATTTCTGGGATTTTATTGATTCCGGTGGCTTCTTGGTGAAGAAGAGTTGCAATGATTGGCTAGCCGTTGATGACGATGATTGATCAAATATCATTAGGATATCCCAATCGGTTGAGGTGTGCCAAGTCATGCACCTTTGCAGGGAAATTAGTCCCTTTTTGCCTAATAGATTCAGAGAAATTCGAGACGTCCGTGGGAAGAAAACGATGAGGAAATGCCCATTTATTTTTATATAGGGTTTTATCCAGCTACCAATTCGAGACTGTAGTGTTCATAAGCTTGGATTATCTTCTTTTTAGGTACCCATAAATCTTATTTGTACACCCACCATTTGCCCGAGGAATAATTTTCAAATTCGGCTCTAATGAGACCTAAGTTGTATGCCCGAGGACAATTAGATGGCGGTAGAATAATCCGAATGCTTTGCGTGAAGTAAATTGGTCACGACTTGACCTCCATCAAACAAGTTTTTTTTTTTTTTTTTTTTTTTAGTTTTTTCGTTGGACCGTTTCGTGGGTTTGGCATCAAATTATGTAATCCCCTGTGAAATTGACTTAATGAAGTAATCCAGTTAATCACTGGTTGGGACATTAGAATTGATTCGGACAAACTTATTGTCCGAAGTGAAGATTGATCCTTGATTAATTTTTAAGCTGTTTGTTAGCATCATTCTATAATAATAAAAGCCTAACATTAATCAAAACTCGTGACTCGTGACCAATGGTACAAGTCCGCCCATATTTTTGCGGATAAGTGATCAAAAGATCCCATGGATAATTATCCAAGCAGGATCTCTCGAAGGAACGAGGAAATTTCCCCCGGTGTAAGACAAATATTAACATTTGTTTTTGACGTTGCTCGATTAGATTAGCACAAGACAACCTCTCTCTTTCTTTGTCGTTCTCCCTTTTTAAAAAAAAAAATAAAAATCATGGGAAACATTCTTTTATTATTATTACCCTCTTTTTCTATCTCCAAACGGTCAAAATATTGTCCTTCACCGGACAGACATCGTCCCTTCATCGACGCAAACACGCCCCCCGATCAAGGAGTATTTTACGTACAAATTGCGCTTTAAACTATTCACGCTACACATGCGCATTTCACTTTGAGGTGAGTATTTCGATATACAAAACTCCCATCAACGGCTATCTCTCTCCATACAATTGCCAGGGCAGTATATAAAAAATATGCTAGTACATATTCTCAAATGTAATGAGCGCGTTCGAGATATGTGCAAGCATATATAATTCAAAAATAATTCACTTTTTGGTTCAATTATTTTTATAACGTGGAACCAATGTGTCTAAGAGTTGCCCGAGTTTCTCGATAAGTAAGTCATAAGCTGTTGTTAATCAGAAAGAAAAAAAGAACGTCTACAAAGGAGGAAAACATAATAGCTTCCACGTTCCTTCGATTTTTCCAAAGTCGCCCGACTCACAAAAGGCTTCGTGGGGCCTCCCAGTCTCTTTTCCTTCCCCGGTCAACGGTCAAAATCTCTTCCCTATAAGAGTTGCCCGAGTTTCTCTTTTCTCACGCTCGCTCGCTCTTCCCTCCAGGCTCTGCACAGACCATCATCATCATCATCATCTCTCCGTCTCCCGAAAAGAAAATGGACTGCTTCGACCGCCTGCCGGACTCCATCATCGTCGACATCTTCAACGCCGTCTCCGACGTCAAGTCCCTCGCGTGCTGCGCCGCCGTCTCCCGGCGCTTCAACGCCCTCGTCCGCCACGCCGACGCCCTCCTCCTCCGCGTCGACCGGGTCGTCCCGGAGCCGGACCCGGACTCGCTCCTCCCCTCCTTCTTCCGGACCCTCCTCTGCTCCGTCCACCACTTCCTCTCCCCCCGAGCCGCCCCTGAGCCGCCCAACTACCCGACCCGGGTCCTCCGCGGGTTCGCCCGGATGCGGGACCTGGAGATCGAGCTGCCCTCCGGCGACCTGATGCTCGAGAAGGGCACGGTGGTGAGGTACCGGGCGGCGTTCGGGGAGAGGCTGAGGAGCTGCGTGATCCTCGGGTTCCGCCACTGGCGCGGCGGGGGCGGTGCGGGGGAAGCGCAGGACGGCTTCGGGGAGGGGCTGACGGAGCGGGTGGCGTGGATCGTGAGCGCGCTGGTGGGAGCGTCGGCGCGGCACCGTGTGGCGAAGGAGGTGGCGACGGAGCATGAGGGGTTGGCGCGGCTGGCGGTGAGGGACAGGGACGGGGAGGGGGAGGTGGTCATGGACAAGCTGGGGCTGAGGGAGGCGGCGGCGGCGGCATCACATGGCGAGGGGCCGAGGACGAGGGGGGTGTCGACGCTGAGGATGTCAATGAGGCACCAGACTACGGTGGAGATTGTTGCGGGTGGCGCCGGGATGCGCCTCGAGGGGCCCATGCTGGTCGTCGTGAGGCCCGACGAGGACGACGGCGCGCCGGAGGACGATGCCGAGCTGGCACTGGAGGCGTTCGGGAGCGGGGTTTACGGGGAGGTGGTGAGGGCTTTGCTCAAGAGCAAGAGCTATTTGATGGAGATGAATCCTTACTGAAAAAAAGAGTTGTTTTTCGTATAAAATGTGTAATGTAAACATTTTCTTTTCTTCTTTTTTCCCTTTTCTTGGGAGGTCATTATTCTTTCTGATTAAAAATGCATTAAATGGTTGGTATAGAGTATCTTTCTGTATGGCTGTTTATTAAATTGATGTCCAGATTTTTGTTATAATAATCGAAATGTGGGTCGAATCATCTTGCATCATGACATTCGAGGATGAGGTCCGACATATGACTTAGAAGTTAAAATATAGCAAGATTTCGTGGTTTAATTTTAAAAAAAGAACAATTTAAGTTCCAAATATGTTGACTTTGGCTCGCCTATGTATGGATGGTTACGTCGTATACGCAAGACATTTGAACTTCGCAATTGCCTCCCCGTGTGCAGCGACCCAACTTGCAACCAATAAAGATTTTTTAAGGAAATAGCATTTTAGTTGTCTTTCTCAACTGTAAAGCCAAGCTTTTTCTGTACATGTTGAGCGTTGAGATGGCAAATTAAGTTTGAATTTTTTAGGATAAAGTTGTTAAGTAATTTCATATTGAGAGTTTTTTATTGCATAAATCGCGCACTTAAAAATTGTTTCTCTACATGTGGTAGTCACTAACGAACTTAAGGGGAGCTCATGCGTAGGTTCCAAAGTTGACATTCGCATCTTTTGTAATCACGTTTTTATACTTTCACAAATTTCCTAATCAAATCTCCATGACACTAATTACAATGAAATTTAGTTGACATTATCACGAGATAACACCAAAGTATGGTGCAAATAAACTATGCATGTGCCAAATGGAAGTGTGGAAAAATTTTAATCAATGTAGACAATACTGAGATATGATGTGGATATAAATTTAGGCAGCGGTAAGGTGTGTTTTGAACCTACATTTCCAATGGGCTTTGGGCACCTAAAGGCCTTTTGGCCAAATATTAGGTGTTTGAGAAAAATTTTAGGAACCCTATTAGAGCAAAGCTGGCCTTCTAAAAGACTGAAAGCCCAAGGCACCTAGGTGCCTTGGGCTTTCAACTTTGGCTTTGCCCTTGTTTTTACTGTTCATCTTCTTCCTTGAGGCTGACGTTCGAATTGTGCAAGGTTATGGAGGGTGGGCGATGGATTAGAGAAAGGCCAGTGACGGTCACGGCAACCGTCGCCGGCGGGTCATGCGACCTCCAGCGGGTATCTAGGTTGCACGATCTAGTTGCATGACCCCCAACGAGGGTCACGCGACCTAGGCACAACCCTTGCTCGAGGTCGCACGGCCTCGGCGAGGGCCGTTGAGGGATGCCCAACATCAATGAGGGCCATTGGCGGTTGAGTGTCCCTCGGCAAGACCCTAGCCTAAGGTCACGCGACCCCTGGCACAGTAACCCTCGCCAAGGCTGTGCGACCTCAGGCAAGGGTCTCACCTATGATCGGCGACCTCGGCAAGGGTCTCGGTTGGTTCACGCGACCCTCGCCAAGGGTCGCTCGACCATCGATGGCCCTTGTCGAGGTCACGTGACCTCAGGCGAGGGTCTCACCTAGGTCGTCGACAGTTGTCCAACCTCAGGCAACCCTTGTCAGTGGTCTCTAGGGGCCACCTAAGGTCCAACAACATCAAATGACGGTCGCTAGCTTCAACGACAATTGCCGGCGACTGCCGCCTTTCACTGAACAATTTTTTCTTTTTTAAATGATAAAGGTTTTGTAAATATAACTTATCCAAACACTATTTTGCTCAAGACTACTTTGTAATGGACTTTTAAATTACAATTTACCAAACGCAATTTGTATTTTGAAAAGCCCCTTTCACCTAAAGTCCTTTGCATTTTCCTAAGGATTTTTCTCAAAAGTCTAACTAAACGCACCCTAAGAATGCTCACATGGATGTCACTCCACGACTTTGTTTGAGTGCTACATCCATGTTGTCACAAGAAATTGATTGTGAGAGAAGAAGTACATAATTAGACAAATTAAAAATAGAATGACTTAGAGAGAGGAGAAGTGCAACTTTTCCTAAAATATTCCACACCTTCCTGATCCATGCTTTGATGTTTTATTCAAATGAGGTAATCCGTGCCAACACCAAAGTACTGTGGATTTTCAGCCTTTTCAAACTGTAGTGTGTTGTTTTGACAGAGTAAAAGAAGATACATATGAGTAACCGATCTAGAAAATGATCATGGATTGTGACCCAAAGGCCACAACCAGGGTTCAAATTGCAAGAAACAGAGGCCAAAAGGCCCGGTCCGAAACCCATTCAGAATCAAGCTCAAGCCCATGAGGGAAGCAGGGGCCTGCGATGTTAAGTTCAGGAAAGTTTAATCAATGAAAAACAAATATTAATGGGATCCAAGTAACCTAATTATCATTTTAGACATGGAAATTGCTCTTGATCTTGTTAGGCCACACCCACATTCGATTACTTTCTTTAATGGTCTCCCTAAAATATATGTAGAGTACAACATTTTCGACATCTTATTGATGCTGCCGAAATAGCAATATATCTTGATGTCACTAAAAATTATTATTTCTCAAATTGAAAATGCATAGTTATTTCATCTCACCTCATTCAGTATAAAAAAGCTTAAACTTACCTATTGTACTTCATCAAACTTTGAAATTCAAAGAATCTTCGAGATTTAGGGGGGGACGATTTACATAAATAGTAAAAGTGAAGTTTCTTAAAATATAGATTATAGTGTAACATTAGAAAGTTTTGAGGGACCCGGATTCCCTTCCAAAGCAGTCCTTGAGTTGCCGTGCAGCGGTGGTGACCAGAGTCTGCAAAGGGAAAGACGAAGGAAGCTTGACATCAAAGGCTACGATGGGAGCAGCTGTGCGAGCTGCGATGAAGGCAGCTGCAAGTGTAGCAAATAATGGTGAGCGACGGCGAAAAGGGACGCCAACGCTCTATTAGCCACAGCGATCTGCAGTATTGACTTTCGTTTCATGGCTTATAATCCTGAATTAATTGGGAGAAAAGGGAAATAAGAGTATGTGATCGGAGTTAGAATAATACATAATTTGTGTCTTACATGAGTTCATGTGATCAGACTGGGTCTGCATAAGGACATCATACTCCTCTTGATTTATTAGGCTTAAGCTTTTGCCTTCATCTGTCTCCAAACCTTTTTGCCTTATATTTTAATCTTTTCTCAAAGGTCCCCATGGTCCGTTCCGTCCAGACCCAATATCATGCCGAAGAGAGAGTATGGTCGAGTTCATCACATCAATTGGGTTGAAATTACACACACAAAAGATTAAACAAGAGGGGGAGAAGAAGAAACACTCCCCCTCTCTCTCTGGGTATCAATGGTAATGATGCTTACTTAGAAAGAGAGAGAAGGGCATTTCAAACATGGGGAAGACTTGAAAGAAAAGGGAGAGAAGACTGGAGAGATAGGAGGGGGTGGTGCCATATTTTACTCCGAGGCTCTCGAGTGCATTTTACCAAACTTCATCATTACAGTCCCTCAATTACTCCCCCCTCCTTTTTGTCCCACCCGACTTTCGGTCGCCTCCTTTCTCTTTTCCCCTCCTTTTATCACATTCCCATCGTTTGTTCTTTCGTCTATTGGCATCTCTCTTTCTCTAATAACCCTTTTCTTCCTTCTAACAAAAGAAAAAAAAAAATGAAATTAGGGTTATTGGAGTTGATGTATGTATGCATGGGGGGGGCTACTGGCGAGCGGCAAGAGCCTACAAAACCGGCCATTCAATTCGTCACAGCTTGGTGGTTATGATTGGATCATGAAGCAAAGCTCGTGCTCGTGGGTCTCTACCTTCCCCATTTCATCTCTCTCTCCCTATCTCCAATTTATAAAATTGCTTGGAAAGCGTTGGAATTAAAGTGGCGGGTGAGAGAGAAGCCTCTTCTTGCGACCCCCACCAGGAACCGAAGGGAACGATTACAAACAGGTGCTCGTTTTGAAAAGATTAAAAAAAAAAAAAAATGGAACCGACACGTACTAAAAGGAGGCAAAAGGCACTAGAAAGCTGGTCACTCCTTCCCCTCCCCTCCCCTCTTCCCCTTTCTTTCAAAAACGCACACCCCGTCACAGGCATTTCCCTCAAAGTAACCAAAGCACGCACCCCGTCGAGCACGAGATCTGAGGGAAACAGATAATTTCGTCCGTTGAAGAAGAGGAGCAAGAAGAAGGAAGGCGGAAAGGGGAAGGAAAGAGAGAGCAAAAGCTAGTTGGCCTCGGCCATGAGAGGCAAGGAGACTCCCAAGGGAGCTCCGTCAGCAGATCTGCTAGTATGCTTCCCCTCGCGGGCGCACCTGACGTTGATGCAGAAGTCCATCTGCAGCCCGGCGAGGCCGCCTTCGGAGACGAGCAAGTCGCACCGCCGCCGTCACCAGAGCCAACAACTCAAGAGGCCGAGCACGAGGCTCGGCCAAGCGAGCCCTCTGTTATGGGCCAAGAACAAGCAGATGGGGCCCGAGATCGAGGAGCCGACGTCGCCGAAGGTGACGTGCGCCGGGCAGATCAAGGTCCGGCCCAAGGCCGCCGCGGCCACGGCGTGCAAGAGCTGGCAGTCCGTGATGGAAGAGATTGAGAGGATTCACAACAGCAGGAACAAGGTACACAAGAAGAGGCCGGGGTGGATGGAGTCTCTAGGGTTCAAGAAAGAGATCATGCAGTTCTTGACGTGCCTGAGGAGCATGAGGTTCGACCTCAGGTGCTTTGGCACTTTCCCTGAATCGGAGGCCACCAGTGATGATGAGGTTGTGGTGGATAATTATGAGTACTGCCACAACAACCACTCGGGTGCGGAAGGAATTGATGGGAAAGAGACTTCGAGGACAATATTCTCCAAGTGGTTCATGGTGCTGCAGGAAAATCAGAGCAGTGTGTTTAAAGAAGAGAGGAGAGAAAAGGAACGGTCTTTGGTCGATGATGCCCCGCCCATTGCTCCTCCACCAAACGCTCTGCTGCTCATGAGGTGTAGATCTGCTCCTGCAAAAAGCCGGTTACAAGGGAAAGGAGAAGAAGATCATGATGAGGGAGAGGAAAAGGAGGGTAAAGAAGGAGAAAAGGGGAGGGGAGAGAGGCTGAAGAAACTGAGGATGTTGATGGAAGAAGAGAAGAGAGAGCAAGAAGAGCAGAGGGAGAAGGCAGAAAAGCTGGCGCTGATGAGATATGGCGCTGATGTCCACGAAGCTTCATCTGACATCGCAAGAGAAAGATGGGCTAGTGGTGGTGGGGCGAGAGATATGCTGTCGAGGAGCATGAGTTGGAAGAGGTGAGAGGGTATGAGAACAATAAGAGCGGCACGCTTTCTGCCTAGTGGCTCTGTTTTCTGCAATTTTACTTTGTCACAGCTACACTTTTTTTTTCCTTGAGCCTTCTTACCCTGTAAAATATACTTTCCGATGCTGTCAAGTTTTCCAATAATCAGTTCTTTCGAGTGATCCATTCTCCCTTGGTTGGGGATAGAGTATTGGGGAAATGCAAGCTCTGTTTTATTTCCGCCTCTGACTCTCTCTCTCTCTCTCTCTCTCTCTTTCTCTCTTCCCCCGCTGTACATTCCAAAACGGGATTTACATCCGTGAAGTACGATGGAGCAAGATTCAAGCTCGACCTGTCCTAAGAAGGATGATCTTCGAAGAAGATGCTATCTACTGGCCAGAGCAGAACGCCTGAGGACTTCCCTGTAGTGGCTACATAGATCATTCAAAACATTCAGATACTGACGTGGATGCACGTTTAAATTAAGGTCTTGCCAGTTCAAGAGTAACCTACTAAACTTGGTAATTCGTTGGAAGTCTATAGCTCCTCACACATATTATCAGTATGCAAAAAAGTTCGTCGTTTTTAGAAAGAGACAACTTTTATTATGGAAACGATTCATCTTCAATCAATCTTCGAACTACATTTCTCACAGGCTCATCGATTTGGTCAACTTGATTGGTACTGATATTTCGGCTTTTATATCGACCCATGTGATTGCGGCATGATTTTGGTATGCGACTTAGATTCACTGATAGCGATGGCGTTGCACACGCAATCATCTTCATACCTCACGCACTGCAGCAACTGCTACAGATTTAGTAGCTATCTAAATGGTAATAATCGATCAAATGGGTTGCCTTGAGGTCCATAAGCTCATAAGTAGACATGTAAGTTTTTAGTGGAAGACCAAACCAGATAAAATTGTAGCCAAACCCCACGTCTCTTCCTATGTCCTCCTCAAATGTCCAAATACTAGGCAGGACATAAGAAATCCCGGAAGCTTGTCGTAGTAGCTAGGGTTTTATGTCCGAGCTGTCCCATACATGCGTCCTAGACAAGAAATTTCTTGGTAATTTATTCTTCTTTGAGATATAAGAAATGCCCTCGGGTTGCTTGATTGTCTAGGGATGAGTTTATTCACAGGAGCACATACGTCTCGTTATAATACCCTTCTTTCCAGAAAAAGTAACGAAATGCTTGCCATAAGATACTTCTAAAGCACCTAAAATTTGACCCATCGGGGTAGGAGCTTATTTATGATCCTCCCGATGAAATTTAAAATTTGAGTGAGTCGTCGAAAATGTCTATAGTATCACGCGACGCGCTATTTAAAATTTAAAATGTTAACCACGGAATGGACATGTTCCATGAGATGCCAAGGGTGGGGGAAGTCTTGTGGGGACATCAGTGCCTGGTGGGGGGCAGCTGTGTGACGGCGCTCGAGTATTCGTTTGACGCTCTCAAGAGATTTCCCTTTCGGTTTCGGTGGGAATGACTTAACACGCCCTCAGCTTCTATTCCCATCATTGGCTTCGCTCCCAACGTGCACGTGAATGGGTCAGAACATTTGGTTAAAACTTTAAACACCGTTCCACGTTAATTAAGATTGAGCAGATGTATGGGGCTTTCCTTCCACCGCGGATCGATCGGCTCGGCTGCTTAATCAGGTCACATCATTCGATTTTTCGAGATCATCACTCAATTGGTCTTGAAATTTTTTCAATTTTTTTCGGTCTAAGTCTTATTCTACGAATGTTAATTTAACTTCAAGAACTTTTTAGGTTTTGCCGGTGTTATCCTAAATGTTTAGCGCGAAACTCTAATATAATTCTTCAGACCAATTACTATCTAAAATCATTAGCGTTGCATTTGGTCATCGTCAACCACACTACGTGGCACCTTGATGTGGATAACTTATAAATCGCCACGTCAACTTATTTCAGACGACAATTGGTAGCCATGACTATATTGAAATTTCATGCAAAGGTTCACAAATATTGGCCTCTTAAAAAGTTTAAGAGTAAATTAGCAAACAGACAATAAATTTAGAATTAATTGAGTAATATTTCTCAATTTTTATTATCGATAAGAATGCGTAAATTTTATCTACCATGAAATTCAGTACAACTCAACCCTCACATCTTCATTTCACCCACTTGTCAATGGGTAAAGTTTCACTCATGCTTATCATGACATGATCGACCAAATTAATACCTTTTCTTAGGTGATTTTCAATTTTAGTAGGCTTGTAGTTTGCTAAAAGATAGGGCCAAAGCCCATTGACTACTTTCTGCTTATGAGTTGTTTTGACAAAGAAAGCATACTCCAATAAAATAATGACATCGGAAGTCTTATAATTTCTACACAGGATATAGATAAGTCGTGCAAATAAGTCTTAGAATTTCTTTTTGACTATCTACATTCTAATACACTTAAAATGATTTGATCAAATACTTCTAGCAAATCAAGTGTTTCAATGATTTTGCTCGCAAGAGAAAATGACATCCACCATACTTAAATTTTGTTTCTTGATTGAATCATTTTAAAGATTTGTAGGACTTAAATGATTTATGGAGAAGTTGTACGACTTACTTGCACTATGTATGGTTGCTCTAGGATTTGTACATTATTCACAGCTTATATCAATATCTTCCACACTACTTATAGTTACTCATAAATTGGAATACTGTAAAATTAGGGTTTAATCACACCATGTGCAACTAATTTCTTTGACAAATCACCTTATATGCACTCTGAATAAGGACAACACCTATACTTAGATTTTTTTTTTTTTTAATTCTTCCCTTTTGCCATTCCCTCCTTATGCTGGAGAGATCCGAGACCTTTACAACTCCTCCTCTGCTTGCCGCCATCATGTCGTCACTAATAGTCTCTAGCTGTCATTGTAACTTCGATTCTCCAATACTAGATCATTTACTATTGGCTCTCTCTTTAGAGTTCGGACCAAACTGTGTCAACCTCTCGTGTTCTTTATCGTATGTCGTTTATTTTTTGGGTGATAACGTAATGATTTAATTACAAGATTCGATTAGCTTTAGTGTATATTACAATGATTAGTATCAAAGCTAAGGTTAGGTTTCTATAATTGATTTGGGCCTTCTGCTTGTCTAATCATTGTTATTGTTGCAATTATGTCGAGAGAGAAAGTTAAGATTGAGAAATTTAATGGGATCAACTTCGGGTTGTGAAGCATTAAAATGTGTGCCCTATTAACAACCCAAGGTTTGCCAAAGGGATTAGACGGCAAGATTACTTGCCAAAAACAATGAAAGAGGCCAATAAAGTAGAGTTGATGGAGAATGCAAAAATATAACCATTTGAATATTTTAGATGAAGTGTTGCTTGAATTGGCTGAAAAGAAAGATGCTGCAAGATTGTAGGCAAAGCTTAAGTCACTTTATCTTATGAAGGTTTTTAACAATTGTAGGCATATCCATCAGAGCCCATTTAGATGGGTTTAACAAAGTCATGATGAACTTGAAGGACATCAATTACATCTTTCCTAATGAGAAACAAGGTATGATGTTGTTAGCATCTCTTCCAGATTCTTTTGAGCACTTTCTTGATTCGTTGCTACAAAGGCGCATTATGATTACTTTGAAAGAGGTAAAGCTTGCCTTGTTTTCCAAGGAGTGGCAAAAGAAGTTACGAAAAGATAAGTAAGCGCAAAAATATGGCACAATGTTTAGTTATCAAAGGTAGAGAAGAACCTAGAGAGTCCAAAGGTAGTGGATGGAAGAGTTGTTCTAAATCGAGGTCCAATGTTTGGAACTATCGATGTTATCACTGTGATTAGGTAAGGCACTATAGGAGAGATTCTTTGAAGTGCAAGGGTAAAGAAGTTAAGATGGAGTCAGCAGGTGATCGTAAAATTGTTACCAGAGTAGATAATAATTCTAGTGATGCTAGTGTTGTGTTAACAGTCACCATGACTTCATCAGGTGATGAGTGGGTGCTTGACTATGGATGTTCTTATCATGTGACTTCTCATAGACACTAGTTTACTACATATCAATGCACGAATGGTGGTAAGGTGCTTATGTGAAAAGGTGTTACTTGTCAAATAGTAGGGATTGAAACAATTAAGATTAAAATGCACAATGGAGTGGTGAGAATGTTCATTGACATAAGGCAGTAATGAAGTTGAGAAAGAATATTATCTCGATTAGTGCTCTTGACAAATTTGAGTACTAGATCTATGCTAAAGGTGGAATTTTAAAGGTTTCCTAAGGTGTGCTTACTATGACACAAGAAAAGATAACAAGTGGGTTGTATCACTTCCAAGGAACGATAGTGATAGGCTCGTTTGCTAGATTCTTTGAGACTTTGGGTAAGGACAAGACACGGTTGTGGCATGTGAGAATTAGACACATGAGTGAGAGGGGTCTATTAGGAGGTCACTGAGTTGAGAAGATGAGGTTCTACATTATGACATGGGTATGGAGAGTGAACTTCAGTACTGCGGCTCATTGAACTTGAGAGATTGTTGGCTGCCTACACTCAGATCTTTAGGGACCCTCTCAAGGCAGTGTCTGGTTTTTGTTATTTTTTTATTGATGACGTTTCAAGGAAAGTCTGGATCTGTCTTCGTAAGCACAAGAGTGAAACGCTTGGTCAGTTCAAGTCTTGAAAGGCAATGATTGAAAAACAAATAAGAAGTAAGATCATGTGCCTACCAACTGATAGAGGGTTAGAATTATGTTCTAATGAGCCTGGCCAAATTTGCACAGAGGAAGGCATATGAAATACTGCATTGTTGTGACACACTACAACTGAATAGAATTGCAGAGATGATGAACAAAATTATATTGGAAAGAGCTTGCTCTTTACTCTCCAATGTTGTATTAGATGAAGATTTTGGGGGTGAAGTAGTAAATATTGCTTGTCGGTTAGTGAATAGATCACCATCATTAACAATTGATTGGAAGCTTATGAGGAAACACGATTAGGTAAGCCTACTGACTACATTTGATTGAGAGCGTTCAGTTGCCTGCGTATGCTCATGTGAGTGATGGCGGGCTAGGGGCAAGGACGTGCATATTTCTAGGCTATGTATGAGGCTGAAGGGATGAGGCTATGGTGCACTAAGGAAGATTTGCCCAATCTTATGAATGGCAAAGAGGTACCTTTAACAAATCTACTTTGTTTCAAAAGAGGAGTGATGGATAAATTGTGGAGAAAGATCTAGACAGTGTTAAGATCAAATGGAGCTTTAACGAGAGCCTAGGGATATTCAAAGTGTAGTAAATATGGCAATGTTTGTTGAGTCGCTAGATTCCATAATGGCCTAACAGTTATTCTAAGGTCATAGTTGATAAAGCATCAAGGTGGTAGAAGTGGATGAGATATAGTGACAGTAGCATGCGGACTTTGAAATAGATAACTTGGGTGTAATAGAGACAATTTCGGGTATGGAGATACATAGAGAGATTGCCGGAATGTTGCGAGTGACTCAAAATAATTCAATTAGGAAAGGGTCAAGGCACCTCAACATGCAATTAAGAAATTTTGTATTTACCCCACTTGCTACATATTATACATTGTCTAATTTGTTCCTTTGTACTTGGATGGAGGTGGAGCACTTGTCCCATGCTTCACATGCTAGTACCATTGGTTGCTTGAATTATGTCGTGGATAATACTAGACTTGATGTATCGCATGCAGTTAGGAAAATGTATACGATTAATGTAGCTAGACATTGTGACACTGTGAAATGGATCCTCTTGATTTTATTAGGGACGATAAACATTGATATATGTTTGGAAGATGTAGTTCAAGTTGTGTGATAGTAACTAGGTTTGCGAATCCAACTCATGTAGGGAACATGAAAGATGTTTGAATATTTTGTAATTGTGCCTTTGCTTCTGCTGTTGTGCTGTGTTTTGGAGGATGTCATTGAGAAACCTAGTAATTGCCAAAGGAACTAAAGAGGCGGCGTGGTTTAATGACTTAACTAATGATGTTGGTATGGGACATTCGGATGATGTGATGTCTGCTAGAAGTCAATGATATCACTGGAGAATCAATTACACTGGTGACCACAATTTTTGCGTTAGAATTAATATGCCAAAAGAGTATGTAACCATGGAGAAATTTCTTGCAATGGAGAATCCCACGAAGATGTCAATCAAGTTTACCTTCTAGACAAATTCAAGTTCAACTTGGGCTTGATAGACGTCTACAATTGTTAAGTGCCCATTGGGTCGTTGGAGAGCTGAGATGGACAATGAGCACTATGACTAAACTCAAACATTAAGTCAAGGTAGAGATTATTGAGAATATATCCCTAGTTTGAGCAATTTTTTTTTAAATAAAAGAAAAGAAAAGGTTTCCTATTTTCGTGAGGAAATAATATTTATTTAATTATTTATATTCAACTTCAATATTAGATACATAGAGCAAATAAGAGAAGTATCATATTTTCTCTCTATGAGTTTTCATTGAGAGATTATGAGGTAATGTTTTTATGTTTTCTTTGGGTTTAATTTAGATGTGAGGAAAAATTGAGCTTGTAAGTAATTATAACTCTAATTCTCCGATTATTAGTGAATTATTTGCTATCATCTCTCATTCGAATCAAATCACATAAATCTCGTGTTCCTTATAGTTATTCGTTCATTTCTTTAGTAATTTTATATTGATTTAATTGTAAGATTTGGTTAGATTTTGAGCTATGTTACAATAGAGATGGTGATAGATATGCAGCACGGCCACTCGACTTGGTAGGAGAGGGAGAGAGTGAGAGAGAGAGAGAGAGAGAGAGAGAGCTTGAGCTTAGGATGGCAATAGGTTATAATGTGACAATGATAGATTTGCGGCACGGGATATGGACGTGGTAGCTGTGGGGGAGAGAGAAGGGAGATTTCGTTTGTTTGGCCTAGGCATATGGGGCTAAATCACTCGAGGTGAGGACACCTTAGTAATGCGTTGTGCGACCACACTCCTAACCGCGGGGTATCCACATCTATCAAACGTCCTCACCCGTCCTTAGAAAGTACCAAAACTTGCCAATCAATTCAATGGGGAGCAGTAGCTGACGAGCCATGATCCCATAAACACATTATGGACGAGTAAACGTGGGCCTCCATCGATCTACAGACAAACTGCAGCATGAAAAGAAACCCCCACGAAACCTGTCCGCCCGCGCGCCTCAACCCACATGCCTTGCGCAAGAACACGAACTGTGAAGACTCCATGAATCGTTAATACGTGACAGGCAGCAATTTAATTAGATTGGTTGCAATTTTCCAATAATTCCGTGTGAAGTTATGCAAGGCGTGCAGTCATGGAGAGACGTGAGAGAATTCGGATCTTTAGGGTTTCGGGATTTGGTTTCGTAGGGTCGGCCAATAGCCATTAAAGAGAATATAATAACACGTACTATGACAAAGACGTCCATCCCCACACAGGGCCGTTCTTGCTTTTCCCCCCCTTATTATTTTACATCTCTTCTCCTCTTCGTCCTGTTCCTGCGCACGAGCTTCGATCACGCAAACGAATTAAAGAAGTATTATTTCGGTTACCATGGTCGTATCGAACTGTGATGTGGTTCAACCGATCTATCCTTCCCCCACATTTCTTAGACGATACCTCGGAGAATATTTAAATTGGGAGAAGATGGAATGTGATCATGTCGTTGCAACGATCCTGAGGACCTTGTGACGTGGATGGATCGATGTTGGGTTTTGAATACTCACCTATCCGAAAAGGGTTGTGTAATCTGAGTTATTCAAAATTAGGGTTTCATTGATGAATGAAGCTTAGATTAAGACACGGACCGATTATTGCTTATAGGAGATACGTATGTGTTTTCGTGTCTGAAATTCAGGGGCCGAGCGAGGGTAAAAGATTCCCCGATGTTGATAAAATCATTGTGGCTAGGAATTTTCGTTTCTGGAGTTCTGACTCGGTCAAAAGCTGAGGTAACCCAGGAATTCCTCGGTTAGCCGATCAATTTATTCGTGCGTTCTCTAAATTATCTTCCTCGTGCAATGACGCGAAGAGAGCATGCGCACATGTAGATTTACTCATAAAATAGGTATATGATACGTATAGTATGAGATGTCAAGCCCCATCTTCATGCTTGCGCCGAAATCCATTGTTGGGACATGGATGGTGGCTCCAAAGCTAGTTATAATTAAATTTAATCGAGAGATTTCTTATAAGCTTTAAGCATCTAAAAGGGTCGTCCAAAAAGTCCGTCTCATCGGTGTGAACGCACACAAAAAAGGCAAACCTTTTTGCAGTACTCTCCCATGTGATAATGCAAAGTATATCAAAACTGGCCGTTCAAATTAATATATGAGGAGATGAAGTTAATTCTTATCGGGTGCTCCATGTATATGATATCGTGTCAATTTAAGATATAAGCTTTTTGTAAATTAAATTTTAATATACTTAGCGTTGCTCCAAATCAGAACATGGGGGATTCTTGTTCGCTCCATGCTTTTGTCAAGCATTCTGTATTCTGATTCATGTATACTCGTTTGCACTGCGCGAAAAAGGCTTCACTAAATTCCACATTTATGTATCGCTTTCTTGCTTTCACATTCATACATCAAATCTCTCTCTCTCTCTCTCCCTCTCTCTCTCCCTCTCTCTGAGTTTGACCCGTTGCCAGCCACCAGCATCTTCATCTCGCTCTCTCTCTCTCTCTTTCTTTCTCAATATACAAAACGAGAGAGACCCCACAAACCCTTTGTGTGGAGGATCGATCGATCTCTTCTGAGTGGAAAACGTTGGTTGCAACCTCCTCCTCCTCCTCCTCTCTCTCTCTCTCTCTCTCTCTCTCTCTCTCTCTCTCTCTCTTTCCCTTTCTTTCTTTTAGAGCCGAAACAAAAAGGTTAAATAAACTTTCCCTTTTATCTTTCTCTCTCTCTCTCTCTCGCTCTCTCTCGCTCTCTCAGCTCTCTCTCTATCTGAAACCCTAGTTCAGCTCCAGAAGAAGAAGAGCCCAGAAAGAATATCAACACGGTCACAAACCTCCTGACGCATCTTGGATCTCTTCTCCCTTCTTTCCACCTGCAAGAAAGATCTACCCATTTTCGTTTTACCATTTTCTCTTGTTATTCATTCTATCTCCAGCTTACAAAGAAGTCAGCCACAGAGAGAGAGAGACAGACAGACAGACAAACAGACAGACAGATGTGTAGATCAAGGCGCTTAGAAGCTATAGCTTTATCGGTTCTTTTGCTCCATCTCCATTGAAGTTTGCAAGCAGATCAGCATCTCTTTTCTTTGGTCAGCAGTTGCTTTTACAGGGTCAACCTTTCTGGTAATCTCGCTCTCTCTCTCTCTCTCTCTTTCTCCCTCTCTCTCTCTCTCTCTCTCTCTCTCTCTCTTTCTCTCTCTCTCTCTCTCTCTCTCTCTCTCTCTCTCTCTCTGTGGGTGTTATGGATTCTGGTAATAGTGGGAGCATGCAATCTTCAAGCGGCGGAGAGGAAGATTACGATGACTCCAAGGCTGAATCGTCCCCGCCGGTTTTATTAAATTCTCCTTCGGCTCATACCAACAATATAGGTCCCTTCTCTAGTTCACACTCTTCATTTCCCTATTTCCACCAAAACAACCACCTACCCTCTTTGTATGATTCTGCTCCCACTTTTGTTCCCCCCTACACTCACCAAAACCCAAATCTCGCCGCCACCCATTTTGATCTTGGCATGTTCCGGGCTGACCCGAGATCCGACACCGTGCCCGGACCCTCCTCGTCTAGCCAAGGCATGTTGCTTGCACAAGGGGCAAGCCAAGGACAGCCATACCCAGCTTCATCATCCTCATCTCTACAAGCGCAATTAGTCCACGAAGCGCCGCGGCTGGGGCGGGATGATCGGGCCAAGCCTGCAAGGAACCCCCGGAAGAGGACTCGAGCATCGAGGCGTGCCCCAACCACAGTCCTCACCACCGACACCACGAACTTCCGGGCAATGGTGCAAGAGTTCACCGGGTTCCCCGCCCCACCCTTCTCGGGCCCCCGCAAGCTCGACCTCTTCGGCGGTGCCAGCTCGATTGGGCCACTTTTCCATCCTCTCCGCCCCTCGGCTCAGAAGCTTGACGCCAACATGGTCAGCAACACGATTAGCCACCTCACCACTTCAATAGCAAACAATTTCCGGAACACTGGTTCACACAGTGTCTCTCCATCCACTTTCCAATTGAACCTACAAAAACAGCCTCAAAACCCTCTCACCCTGCAAAACAACGTCCTCACATTCCCTCCTCTCGCACATGACCCTCTTAGTGCCCCAAACATATTATCGGGTTTCAGCTTGAATTCTCAAGGGAACATGGGAGGAGCCGCAACTTCTTCCGAAAAGGAACTCACCATGAGCCCCGCGAACTTCAACCCCAACTGGCCGGACGGGCTTGCGAGCCATGAGAACACGGCGAGGACAAGCGAGGGTGGTTGGAGAGAAGGAGGCAGGTCGAACGGAGGGAAGGAATTGGAGCAGCTGAGGTCTTTCAACGAGACGAACTACGGAAACTCATCACAGAGCTTCATTGGGTGCAAGCTGAATTATTCGGCTTCGTCTTCATCAGAGTTTCACAATGACAAGAGCCTGGAGAACAGCAATGTCTCTGCAAGGGGCGAAGGTAGGGTTGATTACTGGATCAGTCCCTCTGATTAGGCCTCCACATAGAACTCGGAAAAAGGGAATATTATTTAGTGAATGATGACTGCTGAGAATTATGCCGAGTCCAGAAATGGAGGGTGAATTGCAAATATTGTTCTCATGATGAGGATTCGGGGATAGTGATTGTAATGATGAGGCCGAGATTGTTTTTCTGCGCCTTTGTTCCTGTTTACATCAAATAGTATCTCTCTCTTCCTTCCAGTTTTCTGTATATTCCTCTCTCGGGGTCTCTCTAGAAAATAAGAACGTCATTACACAATTTGAGCCGATTCCCATTTCATTCTAGAACCGATTTTCTTCTTTAATTCAGTTGCTAAATTTCATCGATTCGCTCGTTGTTTAGGATGGAAGGGAACTTTACATAGAGGTATCTAGCTTGGAATAGGCATCTATGTAAAACGATTCAGCCATGAAACCTTATACTAAAGGTTATCTAATTGCTTGTGATTTTTATTTTTATTTTTTGCCTTTTTGCAGTCATTGCTGCTGATTCACATCGAATTTTTTCTTTTAATGTTTTGCCTACTGCTGCTTGCCATGCACGGAAAATTATTCTAGTGAAGGAAAAAAAAAATCTCGTACTAATTCTCGTAATAATTTATATCTGTAATCTGCGCAATTCCACACCAAGCAACATATTTTCTACCTACCGCCAGTTGAAAATAAGCCTCTCGAAGCTGTGTGGAGGTAGCTTTTCTACCCATAACATTTGACCAGAAGTTACTGAAGTTCGATCTTCATTGGCAATGAGCATAGAGACATGGGGAATGATTATTTTTAGCATTTAGGTAAGTGTCCATTGCGATGATGATGATCAATTCCATTCCTGCCTTCAGTTCCAAATATTGTATCTGCCCCCTTTGTCAAAAATGGTTGTTCAAGCTCTTCCTGAAATGATGTTAAATGATGTTTGGGAGTGACGCAAGAGACGTGAAGTCAAGCCAAAAAGCCCCCCCCTTTCCCCATCAATTTGTGAACTTTTTAAAATTAAAAAGTTTGAGAAAGTATCTAAGCTGGACTTAGATGTTATAGCAGACATGGTTTTAAATGTTACGAGGTGTTCGAATAAAATGGAATTCTGACTCGAAACTCAGCGAGTTATAAGTATAAAAGTCAAAAGATGGAACCCACAGTCATAAAAGTCGCACGCTTATAGCTTCTTAAATAGGTGCTTTAACTTTTTCACGGATTAGGCAATATCACTCAAATTGATGCAACTCAAAAGATAACTACATACGAATTTCTAAGGAATATCGTGTACCAAACAATCTCTTTTTCTACGACTTTTCATGCTTGATTACCATGAATACAAATTCTGGACACACGTTATGGTTTCTAAGTAGAAAGTCGGTATTTGCTTTTCTTATAATCCAATGACATAGTCGTGGAGACATAGCTAGTTGGAAATCCGTAAAACATCTTACATAACTTATGAACAGGTTATGTCAATACATTTGGCCCGTGTATACAGAGTATTGGAGTCACAGCAAGCGTTAGACAATCAAAGCATCGAAAAATGGTAATAAAAAGTAATTTTTTTTAATGGAAAAAAAAAAGACCCTATTTAGGATGATAAAGGCAATTCTCTAAGGGATTTTGCTTGTATTTTCCTTGATCAATTAAGTTAGAGCCGTCATATGTGTCATACAAAAAGAGATCAATATGTACAACAATTAGCAATGAGCGCACACATATATTTAAATTGTTAGCATGTGAACTGCACGCATATATGATATAAGTAAAAGATTGTGCATGCTTCTCTCCAGGATACTTGCAAATTTTTTTATTAATATAAAGAAAATTATGCACTAATGAATTCTTGATCGAACAAAGACGACGAAGACACCGAATAAAAAACGAAAATAATACTAATATTAAGAAAGGGGTAGGGAGCGTGAGATGACCAATCATGAATACGACCCTTTTGGAGATATTGTATGACACGAGGACAAAAGAGAAGATTTAATAGCCATGGAATTAGGATATGATGTCGGAACAAAAAAAAAAAAAAAAAAAAAAAAAAATTAGGATATGATGAATTTCTTCTTTGTTTTTTTTTTTTTTTTTTTTTGGTGAGGAAAAATACCACAAAAACTTTTAAACTATACCTATTTGCCATTCGTCAAAGTTCTGTTAGATGATTTTCCAGTCAAAAACATGGATGCTATATTAGCACCCTTTGTCTTTTGGCATCTATGTAGGCAAATTTTTAATAGTGTTCATTTATTGCCTTGATATAGGGTAAATGTTTCATAAATATTCAAGTTTAGAACTTTTTGTATCATAGAAAAAATATTTTAAGATAAACTCGTCATAATACACATAATTTGAAGTTTTTATCGACTTTTTTTTAATTTCTTTTTATATTTTTAATAAAAATTGGGGAAAATATTGCATGGGCCAGGCGAGAGAATAATAATTTTGGTGCTTATCGGTGTTTGTGCTTCCCACATCTCATCTTTCATTCCCTCCGTTGGTCCACTCTTATCTGTCCGAGACGACTAGCCTGCCGCTCGCTCTCTCTCTCTCTCTCTCTCTCTCTCTCTCTCTCTCTCTCTCATCCATTGGTGGTGCTGATAAATTACTGTGTCCATATGAATATATATGTCGTTCTTTTAAGTTACGTTTGGTCGTTCGGATTTCTAACCATGATAGGACTAAATAGGATATGATATGAAATCTTATGATTTTTCTATGTTCTATCTACTGTTTGATAAATTGCGGTATTAAAGTCGGATATATTTACATCATATCATATACAATTTTTTTAAATATAAACAAAGATATCATTGTAAATGAACCTAAAATTTTATAAACGGAGATGGTGAAAATCTCTATGACACTATTCTTTAATTTATTTTTATCTTTTATTTTCTTTTTCCTCTTTTTTAAATTATTTTCTTTATTATTTCTTTTTTTCCCCTTTCATTATTCTTTAATAAAATTTTATCAAATAGTAAACTGTACTAACATACCTAAAACACAAAAATACCTAAAATATGTAATAAATAGAAATATATAATTTATAGATTGAATGTTTATTATAAGATAGAATTAAAGTTGAATATATAAATTAAAATTAAATTAAATTAAAAAATAAATTTTTATTTGTAATTTGTAATTTCTTAAATTAGAATTCAAATATTATTTATATTGAAATATAATTTTAATTTTGTTAATTTAAGAAATTTGATATTTGAGAAAAATAACTTTCCTATTATAAACATTAGAAATCATATCCATCTTTATCCCACTCTCCATGAGATAATTTTATATGGCTTACATCCTTCTTATATCCGACTTTATCCTATTCTAAGCAAGCACCAAACGTAAGATAGGATAAAGCATATCCTATCCCAAATTTTATTCTGACCGCCAAACGCAACCTTAAGGGCTGTCTTAGAACTATTAAATGCAAGAAAATCATTTGATGCGTTCTCCACCAGAGAAGATGTGAACAATCACTGTTGTGCCATGTGCCATGTGCCATGAATCTCATTGCATACAGACGATGATGTGGCAGCGTTCAACAATACTAACACGGTGTTTGTATTGTTTTAGCTGCATTTGAATGTCGACATGTAAGCTATACTTATGCGACACATTTGATATGTGTATGTTAGTTTCTTAATTTTGCAACTGACTTCAAGTGATTCATTTGATTAACTTATTTATTATAAGATTAATATAATCAAAAAAGTCTTTTAATTTGATTTCCAAGTCTAGGTTAAAATTACTTTTAATATTCTAAGCCTATATAAAACGAATGCATTTCTTTGAGCCATTTTAAAGCAAGTTCAAGGAGGTATCTAAAGACGTCATATAGGTTTTCAACATTACCATATGGGATTTTGTTATTCAAATATACATTAAATTTGAGTATTGATTGCAATACTCTACACGAAAAAGAAAAATTGTCAAAGAATAGTGTATTCTCAGTATCACAAGCATTAATTTGTATAAAAACATAGCATACTCTCCCTAATCTCAATGACTTCCATATTTTCACTAAATACATTGAGCTAAACATTTGACATTAAATGTTCGTTTTAATTGGCGCTAAATGCAAAGAAATTCTAATCTGAAATTTGTAAAAATAAATTTTTTACCTTCGCTACTACTGAAGAATTTTGACAGACTTTCTAGTGTTGGCTAGATTGTTCAGCATTTTGAATATTTTCCTATAGAGAATTAATCTAATTTAATAAACTCGAAAGTTTTTATCTGATCAACATTTTTTTATTGATATTTATACTATTATTTACTGAAAACCCCACCCATGGCGTGGGTTAACGAATTAAGCATTTTCTCTAGTTGATCGTTCCATGCGAGTCCTTACCTAATTTTTCAAAGGTGGTATTGCTTGTGTGGATCTCTCTATCTTCGATGGTAGATGAAAGAAAACTTAAGAACAACAAATTTGTACTCGTTAAAATCTTTAATTGCGCTCACATAAAATATGAAATTATAATTACACGAATGACATTAATATGTGGGATGATGAGATAAATTACCGTTTCTGTAACTATAAATACAATGGTGATATCTTTTGCTATTTCTAATCGGGGGAGTACATACTAAGTTTTCTCTATCCAAGATGATTGGTTCACTCTATAAGTAAGTAATGTCTTCAACTGAAAGGTTCCTAGGGGAGAAATTTACCATGCACCGATGATAAGTCCGTAACACGATTCCATCGATCCATCGATGTTAACCCCTTTCAATCAATTGCGTAAATCAATCGCCGCCGGGGAAAAAATATCAAAATAGCCCATCAATTCACGCTTGTTAAATCGCGGACGCCGATCCAGGAAAGGAGAATCCATTCTACCAATTGGCGTAAGCAATGATGAAAGTATCCTCCAAGCTGACGTGAAAAGAAAAACGGGAGTCTTGCCATGACCAAGAAAAAGAGCCATTTGAATTGGAATGGCAGGCTATACTTAGCAGGCATAGCAGGCGATATTAGACCAGGCCAAAAGGCATCATTTGCCTTTGACTATTCTCATGTCCTCTCTTTTGAAATTCCAGCTCGAGACAGCATTTCAACTCCGAAGAAAAAATGGGTTTTGTATAGGGATCGCCAAACATGTCCGTGCGATCAAGTGGAGTTCAGGAAAAACCCTTGCTACAACGTTCGCTTTTTTCTCCCGTCTTAGAGAGGACACACATTACGTCCATGTCCCCAAAAAGTTTGACCATACTTAGCAGGAAATATTGACATTGTCTTTGAAATGAGGCATTAGCTCCTGATTTTTCGAATTTCGGGCCATTTCGGTCGCGGGCACTCATTAGTATTCCATATGAATCACGATTCGTACGAGTGAAAAAGCGAGATAATGATCTAATTGTATTTGCCAATAGAGGAATATATGAATGACCAAGAACGACTCTGAAATAATGTGTAAAATGTTGGCCCTCCTTCAACGGAAACGAGGGTCGTAGACCAAAACCAAAGACCATGCCAGTGAAAGATTTGGGAAGTATAACTTCGATTTAAAAATTGGGGATAGAACTTGGTCTTCGATATTATAAAAAACAAAGATGTTTATGAGCGTTCTTCTCTCCTTCTGTAAAATGCTATCTCCGTCACGTGATAAATGATATCGATCACGTACTTATTTCTTTTCGGGGATTAAGTCGTATATTACATGTCCAAAAGACCAAAAAAAGGAGAAGGCGGCCTCGAGCCGTGGGGTATATAAATTATTCGTCCATTTCCAAGTAATTAAGGATAAAATGAGCAAAAAGGACATGGAGGCGATCACTAATTTAATCCCTAATCCAACCTGGTTGGCAGCTCAAGTTCCCTTTGAAGTTGCGTCCGTATCCTCTCTAGTTACTAGTTAGGTAGCCCACCGGAAGAAAGTTCTTCATCAATTAGAAGCAACACCTTTTAACCACAAGTTTCTTTTTTTCTTTTTCTTTTTTCCTTTTTTCAGAATCATTGCAAACTTATTGTTTAAAGAATCCGTAGACAAGTTTGGAAACATTGCCAAAACCAATCTTGTTTGGTACAAAGCAAGATTTCAGTCATAAAAAAGAAAGTTTGATTAGCTTAATTAGACATGTCATTAATCCCGTATGTTAGAAAAATTATCCAAAAGATCATAAACATATTATATGATTACTAATTTAGTTATAAATTTTATAATTTGGTCAATGAAATCATAAATCTTTTGGTAATTTTCCAATGTAATCTATCTAGTTAATTTATGTCGAAAATCGTTGACGTGACGATTCACTTAGAACTGACCATTCTGTTCTAGGTGACATAATTAGCGATCTAACATGTATGTCCATTCAAAATCGTGTGGTTTCATTCTGTGAGAATCTTATGAATTTCTTCTTCTTTTGTTCTTTCGTTTTTTACTGTTCACGGTCCCCTTCTTCGTGATCATTCTGAGCCAATGGAGATACGTGCTCGAAAGGACAATCTCTTTCATCGAGCAGATCGTTCTTCTCTGGCAGCAGATACTCTTAGGACTGAACTCTCTCCGATAGAATGACCATCGGCTCTTGCGTGGACATTGTTATCGCTCACCACACACAGCTATTTCCTGCTCTGAAGCTTTCATGAAGAGCAAGAGAACATGAACTTGTACTCGCGATTCCATAGCAATGCTCACTCGGATGTCTTGGATGGATATGACATGTCTTAGCAATTGGGCAAAACATGAACTTGCCAAACACCAAACCCACCGTTCAACCCTTTTCATCCCTTTCAAAAAAATTTGTGCAAAACCTACACATCCTTCCGTGTTTGACATATCACAGCAATTGGGTCCTTCCTGCTGTCCTGGGAATATCATGTTTGCCTCCTCATGATGTCTTGGATGGATATCAAGGAACCCCACTTGTCTCCCACTAAATATGTCCCTGCATGATGCTCTAGAATAATATCTCTTTCATTTGTCAACCACTTCAGGATCCCCATGTTTTTTGCTTAGGGTTAAGTTCAGCTCATGCCGTGGACAATATTCAAGTTTCGAAATAAGCAAATTAACTTCCACACTTTCTGTTGAGTATGTCTTAAATTCTGTTTTGGTTATTCAACCTAAATCGAATTTTGATCCAAATTGAAATACGTGGTGACTCGACTTGAAAAAGTAATAAAATGGAAGCTTGGTGTTGGTAGCGGAAGGCCTAGTCCGCAAGACCCAAGCCCATAGCTCAACAATAATCCTCGGCCAGGGTGCAGGTGCTGCGCCCACATGACATGGAGTAGTATTAATATTATTTTTCTCAAATTGTTAGGTTTGAAGTAGAGACATCAAGAGTTTTAAGGTTTTTCGAGCCATATTTTGTAATTCTTGAATTTCCATAATGGATATTCCTTCTCCTCTCCCTCAAGAATTTTCCAGCGAGGATTTTCTTTATAAATCTGTATGTTCTTTTATTATTCTCAATTATAATTTCGTTGTAATTCTGGCATTAGTCATAACACTTTTATTTATCAATACACTTTTGACAGTGTTATAAAAAAGTTGATACACTGAAAGGTTAAAGTCCAGGCATGTAGATAAATTTTAATTATGATCACATAATTCATTCTATCGGTAGATGAATATATTCACTTCATGATTTGAGGAACTGAAGTCAAAATATTAATGCGCCAACTTGTAAAGATTTAAAGTTTCCCCTCGAATCTAGTTTAGGTACATCCAAGCTGGGTTGTGTTTAAACCTTCATAGAGAAGAAGGGAGCGATTCGCCATCAACTACATCTCAGGATTAAACCGAAGCATTTAATTCATCGGTTGCTAGCTATTTGGCATAAGAGGTTCACTAGCTAGTAGATTGATGAAGAATCCCTTGAACATCGTCCTTTTTTTTTCTTTTTATCAGTGATTTACCAACCACTGGATCTAGATCTCCAACCTTATTTTCAAGCCCGTGGCTTATCTAGTTTAACAAATTCTGGGTTCCCTTCCCATGTCTTGCAGTCAGCATGATCATTTGAAAATGATCAACTCATGTAGATGCTTTGTCATTTTTGTTATGTTTCTTCTTGCTTTTGATTCCTATTGATCAGAAACATCTAAGATGACAAGGACTAAAGAATTTAAGTACTATGGAAAGCAGCTATTGGGAAAACCCAGGACAGGAATTTGACATTTTGACGTGTCTCATCATGATATCTTCCCCTCTCAAGCATGAAAAAGTGAATCACCCCTCTTGCCAGAGTTGAAACTTTAGAGCAACCGAGAGGCCCCCCTTACCATACCCTTGAGAATTTGGTACTTTCCGGTCATCAACTTGCGTCCAACCGAGACTATGATGTCCCAAAGAGAGATTTGTCGTTCTAAAGGGGAGATAATACTTTTTTGATGGGTCCTACTCTATGGTCTTGGCTTTGAGTGATGCGCAAGCAATGTTCACTCAAAAACTCCCCCTACCGAAGAATCGAGAAGCTTAGAATCGAGATGAAATCCATCCACCACTATAGTATCGCGCCCACACGACACTGCCCCATGACCTAGGCATTTCTAATGAAAACCATCCAACAGATCTCATCATTCCCCCAAAAATTAAGGCTTAAATGATTCATTTACAGGGATCTCCATCAAGTGCCATTCGAAATAAGAGATTAACCGGTTGGGGGATAACGGCCGATTGTGGGCCGACTGAGGTACGAGCAGAGCTTTTGGGGGAATAATTGGATCATGGCAATTGCACCGGGCTAGGCGGCACTGAAAGGGGCGTTTCTTCCTTCATTAGAAGTGATTTCAGGATATTCGACTATTTTTACCTTAGCCAAGCTAAAAAGATCATATATTCTTAATCATTAGTTTTTTTTTTTTTTTGTACCGAACTTTCTTTCATAAAGTAATGACTTCGATTGATTTTGATTTAGCGTGGCAATTGGCTCAAAAATGGAAAGAAGAAGAAGAAATATGCCAAATTGAGAAAGTCCCATGCTAAGAGAACATTTATGTAATTGTTGAAATTGTATGTTAAACGATATCCATTATTAATAATATTTTTATGCAAATTATATATTGCGTTCAATGCATTATATGCATACCACTTACAATTAGCTGACATCCACATTTTGCATGCCTATTTCTAAGGAACACATTAATTAGCAGGGATATAATTTTTGCTGACCCCTTAATTAATGATTTTATCCCAACATATAAAAGTTTATTATTAGTAGGCCAAAACTTGTATTTATCTCACTTTTGAATTTTCTAAACTTACTTTTTTTACAAATGGGTGAAGTATTTCTTATATGTCGCTTTCAAAAAAAAAAATTAGAGAAAATTCCAAATATTGACCTGAATTGTTCTCATTTTCACAAATAAGAGTCTGAAGTAATATTATTACCAAAAATTGCTTAAAAGGCCAAAGTAGTTTCAAATAAGAACATAAAGTGACCATGGTAATTTTAAATAAGGGCTTGATCTCGTTTAGTCGACTAAATATTCTAGCCGATCAAAGTCTTTTTTGTTTAAGACAAATTTAATCTAAATTTAAGACTCATCAGCCTTACCACCAACATCACCTTCCCTTCACAAAATACCAACTGTTTCCTCATTCTATAAGCCAATCTTAAGGTGGACAAAGAAGCATTCATACCCACTTGAGACTCTAGAAGAAACATCACCCTTAGATTAAAAATTAAGAAATCTCAAAGTTTTTTTAAAAAAAAAAAAAAAATTATACAAGCAAGGAGGGCCCTTCTGCTTGTGGTCACCTCCCATCGCTGGTGGGGCATCAGCCACAGGCGAATGACCTGAGTTTTTTTTTTTTTTTTCCATGTGTTTTTCCTTTTTAGCCTTTTTTTTTAATTATTGAGTTTGTCTTTTTTATGGAAAGCAAAAACGGAAAAGAAGGGGAAAAAATTAAAAGTAAAGTACAAAAATGTCCTTCATTAGTTGGTAAGAACAAAACTCTTCTTTAAGATCGATATAGTCACTTTATGTTTTTATTTGAAAAAAATGAAAAAAATTTAGATTCTTGCTTTATTTGAGAAAATAATGGAATTTCGTAATGTTATTTGAAAATTTCCTTTTTTTTTTTTTTTAATCCCTCGCATTTTCATCAAAGATTGGTCTTTTTTTTACCATTTTATTCTAAAACCTTATTTCTTGCGTTTCACATCACCAAAGCGAAATATGACGTCACGGCGGCCCGCGTCGGCAGTCCGCATACGCGGAAACTCCAGATTCGGACTTCTTCGTCGGCCCGATTCCTTTCCCCCGTCACCGTTCAAACCATTTCCCGTGTTCGATCCAAAAAAAAAAAAACCATTTCCCGTGCCTCGAAGACGACCGGCGAAAATTCCAAGTCAAAATCTCTTCCCCCTTCCTCTTTTACTCTCCTCGATCCCCCCTTTCTCCGCCGCCGCCGCCGCCGCCGCCGTCTTCCTACATGCCGCGCCGGATTCGCGGAAGCGGCGCGCTCTGAACCATGCCCGGGCCGACGGCGAAGGCGGCAAAGGGACCCGCGATGGCGACGACGGCCGTGGTCAAGATGAGGCGCCTCGTGTCGAGGATGGAGCCCGAGGCGGTGACCCTGCTCCTGGTGAACCTCGCCGGCATCATGGAGCGGGCCGACGAGTCCCTGCTGCCCGGCGTGTACAAGGAGGTCGGCGCCGCCCTGCACGCCGACCCGACCCGGCTCGGCTCGCTCACGCTGTGCCGGTCGGTGGTGCAGTCCCTCTGCTACCCGCTGGCGGTCTACCTGGCGGCGCGCCACAACAGGGTTCACGTGATTGCGCTCGGCGCGTTCCTCTGGGCCGCCGCCACGTTTCTTGTCGCGTTCTCGTCTACTTTCTCCCAGGTATGGGTGCGCTTGGGTTCGGTGCGTTCTTGATTTGTTGGATCTGGGTTTGAATTGCTGGTTCATGTATGGGGTTTTGGCTCTGGAAATTTGCTTGTTCCGGTAGACAATTTCCAAACTTTTGGGAATATAATATGTTCTCCTGTGCTGAGCCGACGGCCCAGAGAGAGAGAGGGAGATTGATTCAAGAAGGAAATTGGGTTGTGTTAGCTTTTGCGTCTTTGTTTATTGGTCTAGCTTCTATTTCAAAATTGGGAATGTGGATGTAGTCTAACAATGATTAGCGTTTAGCTAAGGATTTCAGCTAAAACTATTGATGATATTGTGGAGGGAATTCTAATCTACATTATTCTCTGCATGAGCTCCAGTCATGAGAAGCATTTTCAGTCCTCTAACGAATCATCAGTTGGTTTAAGTTTAATCTTTTATGGGTATCCGCAGTTGCTAAAATAAGAAGCAAGAAACTTTTTATTATCATTATTATTTTATTGCTAAATAGTTGGAGTCGAATAGCTAGGTGTAAATGTTACCAGAGACTCAGAACTGAAGAGTAAGTCGTGGAAATTACCATTGCAGTCTGGTCAGTCCTTTCTTGGTTAAAGGAACGCGAGAGACTATTTAGGTCATGGCTTTGTAAATTTTGTGCAGAGCACTATCTTTTGAGTGTGGAGAGCGTGATTTTTGTTGGCTGGTGATGTGAGAATATGGATTACATTTTTGTTATAGTCTGGTTCAGTTGCCTTGGGGGACATACATCAGTCTATTGTAGGCAGAGAAGGGAGAAAAATGGACTGTTTACATGCTACAACCTCAGCAGCTAGGGTAAATTGAAATCATAATTTCGTTTGGATCTTGCATTATTGGGAGATAGAGATGGAAGAAGGGTATGGTTGCACGGGGCTTTGAGTTGATTGTTCTCGGAGTCTAAATCTCAGTATGATTAGCTAATTAAGGTGATGTTAACTCCTACGAAGGAAAAAGTCTAAGTGACCTCCATAGCAGCTCTTTCTTTTTGGTTGCCTAGGAAGTCATGTTGAGTAACTATATCTTCCAAACTTGAGGGCTACGTGGGTTAGGACCTTCTATAGCAGCGTTCATCAATGAGAGCTATGGAGCTTGCTGTATATCTGTTGGTACTCTTTCACAAAGGGGAGGCCTGGTGAGAAAGAATATGGTCGTGACCTGAGGATACTTTCTCAAAACAATAAAAGTCTATTTACCTATCACGCAATAATCTTCCGGATAAGAAAGGAGAAAGAAAACCTCAACATTTTGCAAGTGTGGGCACCAGATATATTTCTATAATAGTTTTGTGCATATGGAGTTGCATATTCTCAGACATTCGATATAGCAGGCACTGTTGTTTATGTTCCAGCTATTAGAGACCTTTTACATACTCTCTTCTGGCAAAGATGTTATATGCCATTACCCGCTGACGCTACGGTCCCCCTTTTTATAATTTTGATTCTTACCATTGGAAGGTTTTTATATTTAAAGGATGTAGCTTCATAGACTATGAAAGATGTTTGAAGTCACTTGAAACTTCCATTCAATTGAAGGAAAGTTCCAAATATGTTCATGAATCAGCTGACTTGATTAATTATACTCAGCATTTGTTCAGGTTGCGGTATCAAGAGCTTTGAATGGCATTGGGCTTGCCATAGTAGCACCTGCAATCCAGTCCCTTGTGGCTGATTCGACGGACGATAACAACCGGGGTATGGCTTTTGGATGGCTACAATTGACTGGCAATCTCGGTGCCATGGTAGGTGGACTATTTTCTGTGTTGATAGCTCCCACAACATTCATGGGGATCCCTGGGTGGAGAATTTCCTTCCATTTGGTTGGATTAATAAGCATCTTAGTTGGAATTCTAGTCCGCTTCTTTGCCAGAGATCCACATTTTGCTGATGGCCATGCCAAAATTACTGGGCAAACTTCAAGTAAATCGTTTCGCTCAGAAGTGAAGGACTTGTTTCAAGAAGCAAAGTCGGTGATAAAGATTCCATCATTCCAAATAATTGTTGCTCAGGGCGTGACGGGTTTATTCCCCTGGTCAGCTTTGTCATTTGCGACAATGTGGTTGGAGCTTGTTGGGTTCTCCCATAATGAAACTGCATTTCTCATAGCACTTTTCGTGATTGCTAGTTCCCTTGGGGGACTTTTTGGAGGTAAAATGGGAGATTTTCTTTCCAGACGTCTACCAAACTCTGGAAGAATAATTTTAGCACAGATAAGCTCAGCATCAGCTGTCCCACTCGCAGCAATACTTTTGCTGGCTCTTCCAAATGATTCATCCACTGCGTTTGTCCATGGCTTAGTTTTGTTCATTGTGGGCTTCTGCATATCATGGAACGCTCCAGCAACAAACAAGTTAAGTTCCAAATCAATCTTCTTCTTTCTTCTACATAAGTTACTGAGCACAGAGCTGCCTAACTATTTGATCGAATATATATAAAAATATTATATAAATGCAGTAGGTTGTCATTTCATACCTGAATTTCTTGAGAGATGCTTAAAGCACGGGTGTTAACTGATTTGTCTTTTGAGAGGATGCAGGCAGTGCTCTTGCAATTAAAAGGAACAGTAGTGACTGGGCAGCATTGGAAGTTTGTTTTAGTTTTATTGCTTGGAATTTAGAAACTTGTATTTCAGTTTATGTAATAGTCTGAAAGATTTTAATGATGCTTTATCATCATACATCGAAACAGGATTATGAATATCTAATCTCTAAAAATTTTGGAAGATGAGCAGTGTGTATTCAATTGTTACATTACTTCCTGAAGATTGCAAAATCAATACTGACTCCAGTCCTTTCATTGCAGTCCTATTTTTGCAGAAATAGTCCCTGAAAAATCCCGAACAAGTGTCTATGCCCTGGACCGATCATTTGAGGCCATACTATCATCATTTGCTCCTCCTTTAGTTGGAATACTAGCCCAGAATGTGTATGGTTACAAAGAACTTCCCAGAGGATCTACTGAATCGCAGGGTATCGAGACTGATAGAGAGAATGCAGCCTCGCTGGCCAGGGCACTGTACGCAGCTGTAGGCATTCCCATGTCTCTCTGCTGTGTCATCTACTCGTTCCTCTACTGCACATACCCACGAGATAGAGAGCGGGCTCGGATGGAGGCTCTAATAGAATCAGAGATGCAACAGTTAAACTTGGATGAAATGTCCCCCAGTGGAGTTGGTACTGGTGATCTGGTTGACGGATCAGACATTTATGGCAGGGAGAGAAGCGTCATCGATGTTCATTATGAGGGGGAGGATTCCACTGATATTGAGGATGGTGACGAAAAGATGTTGCTTTACCGTCAATTGACGTTCTCTAATCTGGGCAAGTAGTCACACAACGCAGCTAGCTGAAGCCAGTATCATTTTTTAAATTGAAATTCTTCAATGCGGAACTTCGTGGAGGTAGGAAAGGTTTTTCATAGGTATACTCATATGAAACTCTGTAGCTACAATCAACAAGCAGAGACCTTGCAAGAGTTTTATTTTGTACAGAGGGAGAGGTTAGTGTAGAGATTAGAGTAGCTACATTTAATGAATTTGTGGAGGTGAACTGTGCTATATTTAGCAGCTATGCAACCGCAGCCAAATGGACGGCTGATTTCTTTCGACAGTCGTGCATCATCATTTATAGGGAAAGAACCGTTCCGTTGTTCTTCAACAACTTGAAAATGACGGGACAGCGAAAAGTTATTTCGAAGTGAAAAGTCCTTTCTCAACCAGTCAAGTTTGAGAACCCAAAAGCAAAGACACTGCAGGAGCAATGAATCTGTCTTTCAATTCATCCATGAACCGTCAAACCGGGCGGTATTTGCAAATCAATAAATTAAGAGGGCACCCTTTACCATATCATCCTATGCTTTAAACAATAAGAAGTGGACTATCTTGTTTGCTCCATTTATTCAAAGTAACCGATGAACCTGCATCCGGAATCTCAGCTGGGTTTGGAAGCGGAGATCATGACGAATCGATCGTTCCTCACAAATTTAACGCCGATCAGCCCACAGGTTCTGCAAAGACCTTCTAGCTCGCCTTCAGATAGGAATATGTGGCTGCCACTTAGTTGAGTTGAAATCTGCGCCGAGAGAGACGAAAATGATGATTTGGCATTGATTGGCTCGACAAATGCCATCATATTCCCCAAGACAAAGGAAGCATGCGTGTCCCATTCTATAGATCAAGATGTCGAAAATTTAGTCATTTAGGGCCTGTTTGGTAACCAGCTAAACAGTGCCAATTTCTATTTTTTTGTTCCCAAGAGTAGTTTGGAAACAGAGTTGTGTTTGATAAAAATTTTGTTCTCGGAAACAAATTTCTATTTTTTTGTTCCCATAAGTAAATTTGGAACAAAATCAAGAATAAAAAAAAAAAAGTTAATTCTTATTCGCGGGAACAATTCCAAATCAATAACAAATTTCTCTTCTTCTTCATCCATCGTCGTGGTTGTGGTCCGCCACCAGTTGCTGGCAAACGGTTCTGCGAGCTCGCCGGAGGCAAGCCTAGCCCTAGTGAGGCTAGCCTGGCAACCGGCGAGGCTCAGTCTCGCCAGATTTGGCTCGGCCAACAGGGGCCGGCCACTTGAAGAAGAAGAATAGGAGAGAGAAAGGAAAAAAAAAGTAATAAAATTATTTAAAAATTAAAAGAAAATGATTCAAGTAGAAATTTTGAGCACGGTATCAAATACAATTCTATTCCGGAAATTGAAATTTTAGATAGTTATCAAACGAACTTAAAAAATGCTTAATTGTTCCCAAAACGTAAATTAAAAAAAAAAATCATTTCTAATCAGAAATTGTTCTCGAAAATAAAAGCGTTAGTAAACGCCCCTTAATTTCATGAAAAATGGATGGAAACAAAACCTGGCCTTCTGCTCCAACAAATAGTGTCGAACTGTGCATAACAGTAGAGAAAACCTGTACTTTTAGAGATGCAGAGCTGAACAGAGGGACAGGACTTGAGCCAAAACCGAGTACCTGGCATAAAGGCCTCAGAAGAGGAAACAACGCAAAAGGACCATCAAGCAAGAATGTAGTCGCGATGAAAACTCCGCCTGGCCGTAAAACTCGACTGATTTCAGCAATCTGAGAAAGAACCACCGTGTAATGAAATGTGAGCATATGACAAAGAACTAAGAGATTTTAAACCAAGTGATGCTTTCAAAGTTAGGATCAGTGAAGTGCATAGAGTGAATAAACCTTCCCTCCTAAAAAGTTCTACTTACATGCGCGGCAAACATTAATTGTTGCCAAATTTGAAGAAACTGGAGCCATGCCCTTTTGACAATTTTATGCAAAGTTTGGAATTAAGCATGCAGAACAAGACCGATGTTATATATATTCACCGTTTATATTGATCTAGACAACTCACGGGGAACAGAAACCGTAAAGAACCAAAGTACTCACTGCCGTTGATGGCGAAGGCCAACAATGTAAAGAAGCACCAGCATGCACAGCATCAATAGAACTTGAAGCAAAAGGAAGTCTAGAGATGTCGGCTCTGACCAATGCGAAGTTCCTACATGCAGAAAGCTTAGTCAGAACTGGCTCTCTTTTCGTAATTCATCAAGACAATAACAATTTAAGAGAAATTTCCTAACAACACAGCGACAAAAGATACAAGTGTCGATCGTTATTTGAGCAGAGTAAGAGTGGGTTTCCTCACTCTTCTGGAAAATTCTCCTCCTGCTGAATGAACTCGTGACACTGCTTCAACATATTTTCGGAGTAGTCCAGAGCAATAACGCAAGAGAACAGTCCACTCTTGGCAAATAGTCTTGAAAACAGACCGCTCCCGCAACTTGCATCGACAATGTTTCCTCCCAATACTGGCTTGAGGAATCCCATGGTCAATTCAAACTACAGTCAAAATCTCATGATCAGTAGCTCCACACGAAGGGAACAGAGAGGGGCACTGCACGCATTAGATACCTAGCTCCAGCCTAAGTTCAACGACATCGAGTCGAATGTGCATTGTTATCATGGCTTAGATATCTTTTTAGTAATTTTTCCTGGTCGGTAACCACTTTTCTCTAAGAAAACCATTTCCTGGATGGCTATCCCTTACAATAGAACAAGTCTCGCAGGGCATTCATCATGATAGCAACACCCAAACCAGTTCTGTAACAAATGGCAGTGACAAGCATACACGAAGCGACAGGAGTAAAAAATAGAAGAGTCGAATGAACCTCTTTCTCTGGACCCGGAAAACCAGCCAAACTTGCAGGATATTGACGCCATCCCCTCTCGTAGAGATACGATACCAACGGAGTCCTGATGCAAAATTCGATCAGTGGTGCATGACCCAAATGACCCACGACTTATAGCAAATCCGACTAGATAATGCCACTGGAGGAGACATTGTCAATTTTTACCCAACAGATCATCGGCTCCAGTAAATAACTTCTCGCACCTGAAAAGCTCGCTAGCAAAGGGCACGGGTTCGCCATACTCCTTGGTTCCACCGGTTGTTGTAAGATCAAAATGCGTTTCATTGCCCACGTAGGCCTTCTTACAGGTGCCACACTGCAAAGTAGACCCGGACGCAGAATTCCTGTAGCAGAAGCACGACGGGATGATGAAAACAGCAAAAAGTCATACATGGGCCGAACTGTCTTAAAATCCACGCGACTTACACAGACAACACTGGATCGCCAGTGAACGTTAGCGGCTCAAAACATATGGGACAAGCTAATACATTCTGGTTGCCGCTGAGTTTCTCCTCACGCACTGTAGATTCCTAAACAAATGAAGTTCGGTTTTTTAATCAACAGGTGGCAAGACAAAAGGAACTAGACAAAAAAAAAAAAAAAAATCCACAATTGATTCCTGCACAAATTACTGTTCTCTTCAATCAGAACAGTATACATTTCAAAAGCCTTTCCCGCAAAATTCGGTTCCTCATTTGTTTCCCCACATTCGGAACAAAACGGTATCCAATCTTTTCTGCTCGATGAGCCCGGCCAGAGGCGGGCAAACCGACCACCTCGAGCTCATGGAACAAGACCCCACTCTGGCGGGCATTGCCCATCAAACCAAGAGCACTCGACTCCTCAGTCGCCCGCCAGATTCACTGTTCCAATTCCAACTCCTTTCTTCCGAGTTAAAAAAAAAAAAAAAAAAAAAAAGTCTGCAACACAATCAGAACACGTCCGCCCTTACAATCACAGAGACGTACCAGTGGCAGCGGAGGTGGCTTAGTTTCGACATAGGCCAAGGAGGAGGCTCTCAGTTTCGGTGCGAGAACTCGACTCTCGAAGCTCGTCTCACAGGATCTCAGCACGAACCGCCTCGAGCTCCCAAGTTGGCTCAGGCCGAACACACTCACCTACTTGCCACCGCAAATAGCACCCGCCATGGTAGCCCCCCTCTCTCTCTCTCGCAGACAGACACAGGCACACGCACGCAGAGGGCCAATGTCCGGTTTGGACGGTGGTGGAATCCGGGAATTTATAGGCAACGAAGGTGGCCCGAAACGGAATCCTCAGTCAGAGAAGAAACTGCGAGACGAAGATCTGTTATAGCTGATATAATCAACTGATAGCAGAAACTTTTCTGTTACACTGAGAAAAGGAATGAAGCAGAACGTTGAACTTCATACAACATTGATAAAAACTGTCAAGTACAAGCTAAATAAGAACCTATCTTGGAACTGCACAAAACGTGCAAAACAGAACCGCACGCAAACATGCAAGACAGAACAAACATGCAAAACAGAACCGCACACAAACGTGCAAAAACAGAACTGCACATTAACGTGCAAAACAGAACTTGTTCCACTTCCTAGAAAATAGCTAACAAATCAACTGCCTAACAAATAAACTTGACTGAATAAAAAAAAAACACAGAACATCAGCAGTAGCAGACATCTCCAACAAGATCCCCGAATCGTGTGTTTCTCATTTTTAATTTATTATTTTTTCGCAACTGAATTTTGTGTTTTTTTTTTCTTTCTTGTTTTGGCGGTAATATCCGAAACTGAAAATCGAAGCTCATACGGTCTGAATGAACCGAACGAGTGCAGATGCCCGATTGTCGGCAGACTCCTAAAAAGGATGAATCGAATCAGCTAGCTAAAGGCTAAAAAAAAGCTTCCATTTAGGGCCGGACCGACTCCACACCCATTCGGTGAACATAAATCGTCCTAATATAGAAGGAGATCTGACTAGGTTGTACACTGTGATTATCAAATTAATGACTATAACCCAATGACAGTAAGTTAGAGGTGATTGTTTCTTGAGTTGATAGGTTCTAGAACGTTATAATTGATTCACAGTTTTTTTATTCTAGAACCTACCTTATTTGCTTGGATTCGGTTCTAGAACTTACCCTGTTTTCCAGTTTGGTTCTAAGATCTACCCCAAAACTTTTTTTTTTTTTAACAACAAAATCATATGAGGTTATAAGCAATAAAATGATTCAAAAGATGAACAATCGAAATCCCTATTCACCAATAACAACAACTCATAAGATGAGCACATAGTCATGTATAATTACAAACAATAAAAAGGTCAAACACGTAACATATAACATAGATTTAAAGCTTCATTTCCCATTCATCCATAAAAATTTAGGGGAAGATAGAAGATTGGCGAGGAGTTTCGAGGAAGGAGTGCCGAGGTTAGAATTTACGGAAAAAGATATTAGTACTCTGGCTTTATAACTTATAAAACCTATTCTGAAACCGGTTCCAAAACAAAGTGGTTCGGTCTAATTCCTAGGTGGGTATTCACTCGAAATCTATTCCCACACCGATTTCAACTGATTCCAAAAATTTGGAACCTAGTCCCCAACTGATTCCAACAATAATTGGTTTTCAAACTTATTTTTTGGGTGTCCGCTCCGATTCCTGGGTAAAACCGGTCCGATAGCACAACCCCTATTATGAGTTACTGTATTGCTCTATTAAAGAAAAATAAATCTTCCCCCAAAGGTAACAATATTAATTGGGGATTTACTATCATGGATGTAAGCTTCCGAGGGATTATTCTCTTGATTGTCTGAACGTCCTTATCTATTGAATGTTCCTCTTGCCTTCTTTTATCTCTCTTCTATACATGAACATCATTAAAAGATAGTATCCACACGATCCTAAGAGGCGGATCCTACTGAAGGACATATGGCACTTGTAGATTGCATACTTCGGTACCTCAAGCCTGGTCCAAGTCAGGTTTTCTAATGAAGAAACATGGTCATACTAGTATTATAATACTGATGCGGATTGAGCTGGGAACCTTAAGGATAGGAAATCAATCAAAGGTTTCTGCACCTTTGTAGGTGACAACTTAGTCACTTGGAAAAGTGAAAAATAGATTGTTGTGGTAAGGTCCAGTGCAGGGGACATATATAGAGCCGTGGCCTTAACTACAAGTGAAATGGTTTGGCTTTGATTACTTGTGCAAGAGTTGGGATTTTGGGCCCATAAGTCTCTTATGAAGTAATTATGTGATAATCAAGCTGCAATCCATATTGGTTCAGATTTAGTTTTCCATGAACAGATAAAATATATAGAAGTCGATTGTCACTTTATGCGTGAGAAGATACTAAATAAGACAATTGAAACTCCCCATGTCCATAGTGATGAGCAACTTACAAACGTATTTACTAAGGCTCCCTCTAAAGGTGCTCTCCAGAACATGGTATCCAAGCTGACCTCTGAGGACGGCTTTGCTTCAGCTTGGAGGGGGAATGTTGGAACGATGAGGATGTCAGATCATCCTAACTCCGCTAAAATAGGAGATCCGGCTTGGTTGTGCAATAGTTGTACTTACCAATCAATGACTATAATCCATTGTATTGTCCTCAATTAAAGGAAAATGAATCCTCCTTCAAAAGTGCAGCAAGCCCGTCTAGTTTGTTGGATATGGCTTTTCGATGACTACAACTGACTGGCAATCCCGGTGCCTTAGTAGGTGGACTATTTTCTGTGTTGATAGATCCCTCAACGTCCATGGGGATCCCTCTGTGGAGAATTTCCTTCCAGTTGGTTGAACTTATGCAATTCTAGTCCGCTCCTTTGCCAGAGATCTCCATTTTGCTGATGGCCATGCCAAGGTTACTGGGCAAACTTAAAAAAAATCGTTCTGCTCACAAGTGAAAGACTCGCTTCAAGAAGCAAAATCGGTGATAAAGATTCCATCATTCCATAACGGGTTTATTCCCCTGGTCAGCTTTGTCATTTGCGATAATGTGGTTGGAGCTTGTTGGGTTCTCACATAATAAAAATGCATTTCTCAGAGCACTCTTCGTGATTGCTGGTTCCCTTGGGGGACTTTTTGGAGGTAAAATGGGAGATTTTCTTTCCAGACGTCTACCAAACTCTGGAAGAATAATTTTGGCACAGATAAGCTCAGCATCAGCTGTCCCACTCGCAGCAATACTTTTGCTGGCTCTTCCAAATGATTCATCCACTGCGTTTGTCCATGGCTTAGTTTTGTTCATTGTGGGCTTCTGCATATCATGGAACGCTCCAGCAACAAACAAGTTAAGTTCCAAATCAGTCTTCTTCTTTCTTTTACATATGTTACTGAGCACAGAACTGCCTAACTATTTGATCAAATTTATAGAGAAATATTATATAAATGCAGTAGGTTGTCATTTCATACCTGAATTTCTCGAGGGATGCTTAAAGCACAGGTGTTAACTGATTTGTCTTTTGAGAGGATGCCGGCAGTGCTCTTACAATTTAAAGGAACAGTAGTGACTGGGCAACATTGGAAGTTGGTTTTAGTTTTATTGCTTGGAATTTAGAAACTCGTATTTCAGTTTATGTAATAGTCTAAAAGAATTCAATGATGCTTTATCATCATACATTGAAACAGCATTATGAATATCTAATTTCTAAAAATTTTGGAAGATGAGCGGTGTGTATTCAATTAGGGGTGAGCATTGGTCTAGGGTCAACCTTAGACTGACCCTGGACTGGCCCAACTGTGATATCTTGAATTTTCAGAATTCGTTTTCGATTAAATAAATCGGGCCTTTCGTCGACGCACCGATAGTGCTATTCTCTGAACTGATCACTCATGAGATAACTAGACTATCTGGGGAAGCAATTAAGGAATCTAAATGCAATAGACTTGAGAATTCGACCAGGGAATTGATTACTCGACCATGTTGATCCGCAAGGGTCATTACAAAGACTCGTCGAAATCGATCAGAGACCGGAGATAGGTCGACTTGACTGAGATGTGTGATCAGAGTGTGGGTGATTCTACCTGATTACAAAATACTCGTCGATCGACACTAAATTGATTTTTCTATCGTTTTGGTACCCGGTGCCCGTAATTGATATCTCGAGATTTTCATGACAATCAAGAGTCGCCAATGTGCCGAAGATGTACAATGTGACTCGAGATAAATCGATCACGGGTCAATTGCACCAAAAATTCCTAAAGGTTACCTGGTAGACTAAGTCACACTAAAAGCGCGCCGGATTGAAAATAACCGTGAATTTGAACCCGATTTCAGAAATTGAAAGTTCTGAGGTGTCACGATCTATTTTAGGAATATCGACTCACCCTCCGAGAAATTTTCAGAGATTCTAGGATTTTTGCGGAAATTCGATACGGACGTCGCGGAAAATAAACGGAAATTCATACGGGCCGAATTTAAGCAAGTTTTGACTTTCGAGCCAAGCCTTTAAGTGTCAGGGATTCATAGAAAATTATGTAGGATTTTTTTTCGCCAAAATCGAACCTCGAATTGGATAATCAGAGAGGAAATTGAAGCCAAATTAATCAAGAGGCTGAAATTTTAACATTTAAATTGGCTTATTTGTGGGATATTCTTATTAGAAAGTATTTGGGGGGGGGGACAAGCATTAAATTGAATGGCTAAGTCTTGATTTTTTTGGCCCCACCGTGACTTCTCCAACACGCCGTCCAGCTGCCCCCCATTTTCTCGCCGACTTCATCTCCTCCGGTTCCTGTTTTGTTTTCATTTTCTTCTTCATTTCACAACCACCGAAGACCACAACCCCACGATCTCTCTCCTCTCGCCCATTTCCACTGAGTTTTGTCTTCCCACCACCATCATCATCATCCAACATACACCATCATCTAACGCCATCACCATATTTCCTCCCCTCAGCCTTGCGTCTTCAGCTTCTTCGGTCAAAGCTGCTCCAAACTGGCTTTGATTGTTGACTCGCCAACTTCCCACCGAAGACCGAATCTGCTTCGCCGAGAGTCGTCCAACGCCTCCACCGAATTCCTTGGCTGACTGAGCAGCTCCTGCCGTTGCCACGTCTACCGACGATCTTCAAGCGGCCACACGTCCGAAGCAGCTGCACCGAAGATCCGCATCCCCTCCTCGTGTCTTCAGTCCATCGAGGTCAACTACAGCAGGTGTGATGACCGCCAATCTCCACTTCTTTGCACGAACAGAGGAGTCCATCGAAATTTGATCCAACAGCTTCATCGTGCGATCCCCTCTCCACGCGGCCAACGTCCAGCTCTTTCTGCCTCGTGTCTTCATCTTCACCGCCAGTAGCAGCTTTCCTCGTGCGCCAGCGAAGTCCAAGCAAGGCAGCACCATTGTCCACGAAGCCACCGAATTTTGGTCAGCAGTTGGGCCCGTATCCAGCCCGCATCATCAGCCCACGAATTCATCCACAAGCCCATCTCCAGCAGATTTTGAAGCCCAAGCTCAGGCCCAAGTTCAGTTGGTTTTAGCCCATTTGAAGTTCAGCCCATTTTGAGCCCGCGAAGAAAGCCCAAGCCCGCGACCAGCGGCCCTGCAGAAGCCCAAGACCGAAACTCAGCCTTGCTGAGTTGTGTTGGGCCAAGTTTAGGCTCGGCCCAAGTTTGTCGACGCCGCTGAAAATTTCGATTTCGGCCGCCGTTGCGTCGTCATCACGATGGACCGGTTTCCGCAATTAGCCGGTGAGTTTATACTCTAAACTCTGCTTAGTAGGTTAATGACGTTTAAGAGGTGTTTAGATTTATTTTATTAGGAATTAGGTGGTTAGTTAGATTAAATTAGAAATGTAATTATTTAATTGAGCATGTTAGGTGGTTAGCATGGTTTAGCTAAAGCCTAAATAAATTGTACTATTTATCTAGAAGGGTTCGGGAGTTTTTCGGGTCCGTATTGGTATTCAATTTAATAATTTTGGCCAAGGTTAGTATTTTTAGAAACTAAATTGAATTAATTAATTAATTTTCGAAATTATTTATTTATTAATTATTTTTCCCGAATTTAGGCCGGATAGCCAATGACTAGAATTTTGTGCTTTGATTGTAATGATGTTGTTAAATTCTGCAATTGAGTGTTAAATTATGCAAATTGAGTGCTGATTTGATTTTTGTTATTTAATTCCAAAAATTGTGAATTTCCAATATTTATTTAGAAAATTCCGGGTGTCGGGTTTTAACATCGAAAATGGATTTTAAGTACTATATCAAATAGTGGAGCTTAAAAAAGATAGGTATCAGTCTTCTAGTTCGAATTAATCGTGTACCCATACACGACTATTTTTGGGATGTTTTTAATACGAAGAAAATAGGCCGGGATCACTATTTTAATGGAGGCATTTGAGTGCAATGTACAGTATCCTGGGCCGAGATTGATTGGTCGTGTGTTGGTTAAGAGAAACCATCCTGGGCTGTAAAGCCGGATGTTACCCATTCATTGGGACTCGGGTCGCAGTAGATTCTAGATCTATGCCCCTTCGGGGAAGCCGTCTAATTTAGAGACGTTGCTGTACTCAAAGGGGGTGAGACGACGTCTGGCAATGCCAGAAGACCGCCAATAGAGTTGGCCGTACCCTTGAGAGGTGTAATTAACAATTGGAACGCATGATGGTTGAGTTTGATGCGCCGGATTATGGGACAAAATTGTGTGACATGGTATGGGACGTATTATAACGATTTGGCCCTATGATTTGGACCCCTGTGATTTATTGAGTTGAGTGATGCGTTTCAATTGCTGGATGTATCGATTCTATACATAATGTATATGAACTGTGCTGACCTGCAGGGTGGAACTGAAGCGAGGTAAATCCTCTATGCTAATCGTATGATTGCGTGGTTAGGACGCTTCTTGGCGTATTTCCCTCCTAATTGGGGTTTAGAGCTTAGACTCGCTGAGATTTTATCTCACCCCGTTATGGGACAACATTTTCAGGGTTTTCGAGTGGAGGACCTGGAGTTGAGAGGAGGTGATCAGAAGCGTAGGTCGGTTAGGACCGCTTCTTTCTGGAAGGCCAGTCTTTTGTAGTCTTTTGGTCATAGACTTTTGTACATGACTCGGTGTGAATATAAAAATATGTTTGTTTGTGAATTCGTATCCTGCTTTTCTATCCCGAGATAATTACTGTTAGGGGATTTCTTTTCGCTTCCGCATGTGCAATAAAATGGAAAAGGGTCGGCGACTCGTCCTGAGAAGTCGCAAATTATTATCGACTAGATAAGGATGGGCACGCGCTCGGTGTTCGGGGCGTGACACCAACCCTGTCGGTCATGGTCTGGTTCTCAAGGAAACTGGGTCGGTCCTTGGTCCTAAAATTTCTAGACCAGCACTATGCGGGTCGGTCATCGGTCCTGAAAGTTCCGGGTTGGTTCAATCCGGATCAACCCTAACTATATATATATATATAATTTTTTTATATAGAAAAACCTTAAAATAAACAGCATCAACAACATTAAATAACTAATTTTACATTGTTCTTTAATAACTTAAGTTTTTAATGTCTTTTACGGCATCAATAATTATAATTTACGAATGAGGAAAATGTTTTTGTGAAGAGCCCTCATGGTGTCTAAAAAGGCCTATTATGGTATCCTCCTCTAGTCTTTGTTCTCTTTTGTCTTATTTGTCCTCTTAGTCTTCAATTTGCTAAAATCGAAACAACTTCTCCGCTCGCCACTCGACAGTCGCCTCATTCACTTTGGGTCACTCGTGTCGCTCGCCACTTGATGCTCGCTTGGCTTGTTGCTCCTCACTCGACATTCAATACGCATTCTATTTGACGCTCACTCTACTTGACTCTTATCACTTGCCTTTCTTAACTGACCTTGCTCATCATCGAACCCATTTGGTCGGTACGGTCATCAGTTGTCCTTTCAAGGAGTATAAAAAATGAAATAAAAAATTATTGGTTAATCCTAGGTTAGCCTTAAAACTGGACTAAACCCATTGGGTCAGTCTGGTTCTCAATCACTTTTTTAAAGAGTATAAAAAATGAAATAAAAAATTATCGGTTGGGCTTGGGTTGACCCTAAAACCGGACCGAAATCATCGGGTCAGTCTGATCTTTGTTCCCAAGCTCAATAGGGTCGGTCTTCGGTCTCAAAAATTGAGAACCAGCACTGTGTAAGTTGATCCTAGGGTTAAGGGGTGGACCAGACCAACCCGGACCATGCTCACCCTTATATTCAATTTTGTTACATTACTTCCTGAAGATTGCAAAATCAATACTAACTCTGGTCTTTTCATTGCAGTCCTATTTTTGCTGAAATAGTCCTTGAGAAATCCCAAACAAGTGTCTATGCTCTGGACCGATCATTTGAGGCCATACTATCATCATTTGCTCCTCCTTTAGTTGGAATACTAGCCCAGAATGTGTATGGTTACAAAGAACTTCCCAGAGGATCTACTGAATCGTAGGAGATCGAGACTGATAGAGAGAATGCAGCCTCGCTGGCCAGGGCACTATATGCAGCTGTAGGCATTCCCATGTCTCTCTGCTGTGTCATCTACTCGTTCCTCTACTACACATACCCACGAGATAGAGAGCGGGCTCGGATGGAGGCTCTTATAGAATCAGAGATGCAACAGTTAAACTTGGATGAAATGTCCCCCAGTGGAGTTGGTACTGGTGATCTGGTTGACGGATCAGACATTTATGGTAGGGAGAGAAGCATCATCGATGTTCATTATGAGGGGGAGGATTCCACTGATATTGAGGATGGTGACGAAAAGATGTTGCTTTACCATCAATTGACGTTCGCTAATCTGGGCAAGTAGTCACACAACGCAGCTAGCTGAAGCCAGTATCATTTTTGAAATTGAAAATCTTCAATGCGGAACTTCATGGAGGTAGGAAAGGTTTTTCCATAGGTATACTCATATGAAACTTCTGTAGCTACAATCGACAAGCAGAGACCTTGCAAGAGTTTTGTTTTGTACAGAGGGAGAGGTTAGTGTAGAGATTAGAGTAGCTACATTTAATGAATTTGCGGATGTGAACTGTGCTCTTTAGCAGCTATGCAACCGCAGCCAAATGGACGGCTGATTTCTTTCGACAGTCGTGCATCATCATTTATAAGGAAAGAACCGTTCCGTTGTTCTTCAACAACTTGAAAATGACGGGACAGCGAAAATGTATTTCAAAGTGAGAAGTCCTTTCTCAAACAGTCAAGTTTGAGAACCCAAAAGCAAAGACACTGCAGGAGCAATGAATCTGTCTTTCAATTCATCCATGAACCGTCGAACCAGGCGGTATTTGCAAATCAATAAATTAAGAGGGCAACCTTTACCATATCATCCTATGTTTTAAACAATAAGAAGTGGACTGTTTTGTTTGCTCCATTTATTTGAAGTAATCGATGAACCCGCATCCAGAATCTCAGCTGGGTTTGGAAGCGGAGATCATGACGAATCGCTTGTTCCTCACAAATTTAACACCGATCAGCCCACAGGTTCTGCAAAGACCTTCTAGCTCGCCTTCAGATAGGAATATGTGGCTGCCACTTAGTTGAGTTGAAATCTGCACCGAGAGAGACGAAAATGATGATTTGGCATTGATTGGCTCGACAAATGCCATTGTATTCCCCAAGACAAAGGAAGCATGCGTGTCCCATTCTATAGATCAAGATGTCGAAAATTTAGTCCTTTGGTTTCGTGAGAAATGGATGGAAACAAAACCCAGCCTTCTGCTCCGACAAATAGTGTCGAACTGTGCATAACAGTAGAGAAAACCTGTACTTTTAGAGATGCAGAGCTGAACAGAGGGACAGGACATGAGCCAAAACCAAGTACCTGGCTTAAAGGCCTCAGAAGAGGAAACAATGCAAAAGGACCATCAAGCAACAGTGTGGTCGCGACCAAAACTCCGCCTGGCCGTAAAACTCGACTGATTTCAGCAATCTGAGAAAGAACCACAGCGTAATGAAATGTGAGCATATGACAAAGAACCATGAGATTTTAAACCAAGTGATGCTTCCAAAGTTAGGATCAGTGAAGTGCATACAGTGAATAAAGCTTCCCTCCTAAAAAGTTCTACTTATGTGCGCGGCAAACATTAATTGTTGCCAAATTTGAAGAAACTGGAGCCATGCCATTTCGGCAATTTTATGCAAAGTTTGGAATTAAGCATCCAGAGCAAGACCGATGTTATATATATTCACCGTTTATATTGATCTAGACAACTCATGGGGAACAGAAACCGTAAAGAACCAAAGTACTCACTGCCGTTGATGGCGAAGGCCAACAATGTAAAGCAGCACCAGCATGCACAGCATCAATGGAACTCGAAGCAAAAGGAAGTCTAGAGATGTCGGCTCTGACCAATGCAAAGTTCCTACAAGCAGAAAGCTTAGTCAGAACTGGCTCGCTTAGGGTAATTCATCAAGACAATAACAATCTAAGAGAAATTTCCTAACAACACATCAACAAAAGATACAAGTGTCGATCGTTATTTGAGCAGAGTAAGGGTCGGTTTCCTCACTCTTCTGGAAAATTCTCCTCCTGCTGAATGAACTCATAACACTGCTTCAACATATTTTCGGAGTAGTCCAGAGCAATAACGCGAGAGAACAGTCCACTCTTGGCAAATAGTCTTGAAAACAGACCGCTCCCGCAACTTGCATCGATAATATTTCCTCCCAATACTGGCTTGAGGAATCCCATAATCAATTCAAACTGCAGTCAAAATCTCATGGTCAGTAGCTCCACACGAAGGGAACAGAGAGGGGCACCGCACGCATTAGATACCTAGCTCCAGCCTAAGTTCAACGACATCGAGTCAAATATACATTTGTTTGATGGCTTAGATATCTTTTTAGCAATTTTTCCTGGTTGGTAACCACTTTTCTCTAAGAAAATCATTTCCTGGATGGCTATCCCTTGCAATAGAACAAGTCTTGCAGGGGATTCATCATAACAGCAACACCCAAACCGGTTCTGTAACAAATGGCAGTGACAAGCATACACGAAGCGACAGGAGTAAAAAATAGAAGAGTTGAATGAACCTCTTTCTCTGGACCCGGAGAACCAAGCAAACTTTCAAAATATTGACGCCATCCCCTCTCGTACAGATACGATACCAACGGAGTCCTGATGCAAAATTCGATCAGTGGCAAATGACCCAAATGACCCATGACTTATAGCAAATCCGACCAGATAATGCCACTGGAGGCGACATTGTCAATTTTTACCCAACAGATCAGTTGGCTCCAATAAATAACTTGTCGCACCTGAAAAGCTCGCTAGCAAAGGGCACGGGTTCACCATATTCCTTGGTTCCACCGGTTGTTGTAAGATCAAAATGCGTTTCATTTCCCACATAGGCCTTCTTACAGGTGCCACACTGCAAAGTAGACCCGGACGCAGAATTCCTGTAGCAGAAACACGACGGGATGATGAAAACAGCAAAAAGACATACATGGGGCGAACCGTCCTAAAATCCACACGACTTACACAGACAACACTGGATCGCCAGTGAACGTTAGCGGCTCAAAACATATGGGACAAGCTAATACATTCTGGTTGCTGCTGAGTTGCTCCTTATGCACAGTAGATTCCTAAACAAATGAAGTTCGGTTTTTTAATCAACAGGTGGCAAGACAAAAGGAACTAGCCTAAAAAAAAAAAAACTATCCACAGTAGATTCCTACACAAATTACTGTTCTCTTCAATCAGGACAGTACACATTTCAAAAGCTTTTCCCGCAAAAATTCCAACTCCTTTCTTCGAGTTTTTAAAAAAAAAAAGTCTGCAACACAATCAGAACACGTCCGCCCCTACAATCACAGAGACGTACCAGTGGCGGCGGAGGCGGCCTAGTTTCGACGTAGGCCAAGGAGGAGGCTCTCAGTTTCGGCGTGAGAACGCGACGTTCAAAGCTCGTCTCGCCGGATCTCAGCACGAACCGCCTCGAGCTCCCGAGTTGGCTCGGGCCGAACACACTCACCAACTGGCCACCGCAAATAGCACCCGCCATGGTAGCCCCTCTCTCTCTCTCTCTCTCTCTCTCTCTTTGCGATTTTCCAGAGTAGTCCCTCAGGGTCTCAACTCTTCACCTAGAAGAAAAATAATAGGATTAGGTGGGGAAATTCTCCAGTGTCATATTTCGTTGGCTCTAATCCCATTATAGTAGGAGATCTGACAAGATTGTACACTGTGATTATCAAATTAATGACTATAACCCAATGACAGTAAGTTAGAGGTGGTTGCTTCTTGAGTCGATAGGTTCTAGAACTTTATAATTGAATCCCAGTTTTTTTAATTCTAGAACCTACCCTATTTGCTTGGAATTGATTCCAAAACTTGTCCTGTTTTCCAGTCTGATTCTAAGATCTACCCCAAAACCTTTTTTTTTCGGTTCATTTTTTACAACAAAATCATATGAGATTATAAGCAATAAAATGATTCAAAAGATGAACAATAGAAATCTCTATCCACCAAAAACAAGAATTCATAAGATGAACACATAGTCACGTATAATTATAAACAATAAAAAGTTCAAACACATAATATTTAACATAGATTTAAAGTTTCATTTCCCATTCATCCATAAAAATTTAGGGGAAAATAGAAGATTGGCGAGGACTTTCGAGGAAGGGGTGCCGAGGTTAGAATTTATGGAAAAAGAAATTAGGATTTTGGCTTTTTAACTTATAAAACCTATTTTGAAACTTGTTCCAAAACAAAGCGGTTCGGTCTAATTCCTAGGTGGGTATTCACTCGAAATCTATTCCCAAACCGATTTCAACTTATTCCAAAAATTTGGAACCTAATCCCCAACTAATTCCAATGGGAATTGGTTCCCAAACTTATTTTATGGGCAGTCCGCTCCGATTCCTAGGTGAAACCGGCCCGATAGCACACCCATATTATGAGTTACTATATTGCTCTATTAAAGAAAAATGAATCTTCCCCCAAAGGTAATGATATTAATTGGGGATTTACTACCATATATGTAAGCTTCCGAGGGATTATTCTCTCGGTCGAACGTCCTTGTCTATTGAATGTTCCTCTTGCCTTCTTTTATCTCTCTTCTATATATGAGCATCATTAAAAGATAGTATCAAAGCATAACACGATCCTAAGAGGCGGATCCTACTGAAGGATATATGGCACTTGTAGATTGCATACTTCGGTACCTCAAACTTGGTCCAAGTCAGGAATTCTGACGAAGAAACATGGTCATACTAGTATTATAATACTGATGCGGATTGAGCTAGGAACCTTAAGGGTAGAAAATCAACCAAAGGTTTCTGCACTTTTGTAGGTGACAACTTAGTCACTTGGAAAAGTGAAAAATAGAATGTTGTGGTAAGGTCCAGTGCAGGGGCCATATATAGAGCCGTGGCCTTAACTACAAGTGAAATGGTTTGGCTTTGATTAATTGTGCAAGAATTGGGATTTTGAGCCCATAAGTCTCCTATGAAGTAATTATGTGATAAAAAAGCTGCAATCCATATTGGTTCGGATGTAGTTTTCCATGAACAGATAAAACATATAGAAGTTGATTATCACTTTATGGATGAGAAGATTCTAGATAAGACAATTGAAACTCCCCATGTCTATAGTGATGAGCAACTTACAAACGTATTTACTAAGGCTCTCTCTACAGGTGCTCTTTAGAACATGGTATCCAAGCTGACCTCTGAGGACGGCTTTGCTTCAGCTTTTTTTTTGGGGGAGGGGTTGGGGAACGTTGGAACGATGAGGATATCAGATCATCCTAATCCCGCTATAATAGGAGATCTGGCTTGGTTGTGCAATAGTTGTGTTTACCAAAATCAATGACTACAACCCATTGTATTGTTCTCTATTAAAGGAAAATGAATCCTCCTTCAAAAGTGCAGCAAGCCCGTCTAGTTTGTTGGATATGGCTTTTCGGTGACTACAACTGACTGGCATGTAAGAATTATTGTGGCCCATATTATGTGATTTATTATATGGTTTAATATTTATTGAAATGCTATAAATAATTATTGGTTACGAGAAGGTACGACTCTAATAAAACGAAAGGGTATATCGCTTTGATGGAAGGCACCCTTTCAACGAACGTATAAAAGAGTCCGGTCCTCTCTCCACCCACATACGAACAACAACAGAAAGAAGTTTTGTATTCTCTCCTCCATCAATTGAATACATTAAGGTTTAGTGGGTTAAGGGAGAGAAATCGGATTTCTCCTTTTGGTTCAAGATCATTGGGTTTTCTACAACGATCATCATCAAGCGTAGCGCTATGGATAAAGGTTTGTCGAATCTATTTGTGAAAGTCATGAAGATCAAAGATCCTTGTTTATGATGAATTTCCGCATCAAGTTTTATATGAATTGTAATCTAACAGTTGGTATCAGAGCATTTGGTTTATGATCTCATGATTTTTCCGTTTAAAGAAATATTATGATTTATGCATGATGATTTGTTGAATGATCCTATTCGTAGCATTTGTTGTTGTTGAAATGTTTTGGAAGGTTCTGTTAAAGAAAATCCGAATGATGGAATGTTTTTCATGGACTAAAATGGTGAAGAAAAGTTACTGTGTGTATGCGAGTGGAAAAGGACAAAAATGGAGTAATTCGGAATTTTAAGGACAAAAATGGAGGAATTCGGAATTTTGAGGGCAAGGTAGAAACTCTTCGATTCCGGGCAAAATCCGGCGACCCACCGCTTGATTTCGGACCCACACTGTCGCAACATCATGAGGAACATTAGCCATGAGTTTTTCCGGCATATCGGTGTTCGCGGAGGCTAATCGAGCGGCGGAAGCGGCGGTGGTGGAGGGTTTGCGTTTTGGGGAAACTTTGGTTTGATTTGGGGCCAATTTTTGGTCATTTTCTCCGAAACATGGACCCATGTGGTCGTGCCGGCATGCTCTTCAAAACCCATTGATTATTTGTGTCTGGAATGGGCTGTCGAAGAAGAAATGGGCGGCGAAACGGCGGTGGAACGGCGAAAAACCGAAAAAATCGCGTCGTGCGCGAGGAAGAAGGCGCGTGGGCTCCACGAGCGCGCTGCGGTTGCGGCGCGTGGAACCCACGCGCCACGCGCACGCACGCGCGCGCAGCGCTGCGCGCGTGGGATCCACGCGCGCGGGGCTTCCGCGCGCGCGGTTGCAGGCGCGTGCATCGCACGCGCCTGCGCGCCGAACGCGCGCGTGCGGGGCACGCGCCCGCCGAGGACGAAGGCACGTGCCTGACGTCCCCGCGCGCCTTTTTACGTTTTTGCCCCTATGTCATTTTTAAAATTTCCATTTTGTCCTTCTCGCAATTTATTTACTGTTCTGCCCTTGTTTAATTAATAATTACAGTTCTGCCATTGCTGATTATTTACCATTTTGCCCCCGGATTATAACTTTATGATTCTGCCCTTATGGAATTAGGATTTTACAATTTTACCCTTATGCTTTGATTAAGTTTTTGTCCTTATGTGCAAATTTGGTAAATATTTACATTTTACAATATTAAAAAAAAAAATTCATATTATGAAAGGTTTGTTAGTCACCAAAGTGGCCGAACTTTAAAGTCTTATGAATTTTTGATATTGTAAATTATTTTATTCAATTACCCATGATTAATTGATGCTATATATGAAATTGATATGTTTTATATCATTATTGGAGTTATGGGTATATTGAAGTTCATTTATTATAAGAACTTAGGGATTAACCCAAAGGTTAATTATTTTCTTATAATTCATGAACATGATGGTTGATAATTAATATGACTTGTTAAATTTGTTTGTATATCCAAAGATAACAAATAATTTTAATAAGATATATTTACAATTATCAAATAAAAGTTATTAGCATCATTATGGTTTATATATTTTTGTATATCATAGGATCGCCCAAAGGAGAACTATAATGTGCATGTGTAGTTTAGTTTGAATCGATTAGGTGATATTCTCAAAGCATTAATGTATGAATATTTTCTTGCACATTTGCGATATCGTACCTATTTCACTCCATTCGCACGCCTCATCTATTCCCTTATTCAATGGGATAAATTTTCCGATTGGAGTGAACAAGTCCGGTTTCACTTAGGTGTCCCGGATCTTGACTTAGCGCTTCAAGCCGAGAAACCAGCTGCTATTACCGATGAAAGTAGCAATGATGAAAAATCTTTCCATAAAGCTTGGGAAAGATCGAACAGACCGAGCTTAATGTTCATGCGAATGACAGGTTGCAAACAACTTAAAGACCTCTCTTCCCAAGACTAACAATGCTAAGGAATTTATGAAATTTGTGGAAGAGCGTTCTCAAACTGGCGATAAGTCACTTGCTTTGTACACCGATGAGCACACTGACCACCATGAAATATGATGGTTCGCGTACCATGCATGAGCATATACTTGAGATGACAAATTTAGCAGCAAAGTTAAGGACTTTGGGAATGAATGTGGATGAGTACTTTTTAGTACAATTTATACTTAATTCCTTGCCTCATGAGCAATATGGGCCATTTCAAATAAATTACAACACTATAAAGGATAAGTGGAATGTAAACGAATTGGCCAGTATGCTAGTTCAAGAGGAAACAAGGATAAAGAATCAAAAGGCTCATTCTGTTTATCTCTCAAGTCATCAAGGAGTTCGAAAGAATTTTAAGAGGAAAGGTGGAGGGAGCAAGAAGAAAGGACTACACATCCTGAATGACTCTTTAAAGGCTTCTCAAATCCACAAGAAGGAACACAATCTTATTAAGTGTCATTTTTGCAACAAAATTGGACACTTGAAGAAAGATTGTCTGAAATGTAAGGCTTGGTTCGAAAAGAAAGGTAAGCCTTGTGCTTTGGTATGTTTTGAATCAAACTTTCTGAAGTTCCTTATAATACTTGGTGGATTGATTCTGGTGCCACCACTCATGTGTCAAATACGATGCGGGGATTTCTTACGATCCAAACTATAAAGCCAAATGAAAGTTATGTGATTACGGGAATAGAGACAAAGCTCCAGTTGAAGGCATTGGCACTTATCGTTTGATCTTAGATACTTGGGCATTATTTGGATTTGTTTCGAACCCTTTATATACCTACATTTTCTCGCAATTTAGTTTCTTTGCCAAGACTTGATGTGGCGGGATTTTATTGTAAGTTTGGATCTGAATCTTTCAGTCTGTTTAAGAGTGATACTCTTATTGGAACTGAAACTTTATGTGATGGTCTTTACAAATTTAGACTTGATAATACTTTTGTTGAGACATTAATGACCTTGCATCATAATGTTGGCACTAAACGAAGTTTGGTAGATGAAAATTCTGCTTACTTGTGGCATAAACGTTTGGGTCATATATCCAAAGAAAGAATGCAAAGATTAGTAAAGAATGAAATTCTTCCAAATTTGGATTTTATCGACCTTGGAGTGTGTATTGATTGTATTAAAGGTAAACAAACAAAGCACACTAAGAAAGGTGCCACAAGAAGCACAGAGCTTCTTGAGATTATACATACTTGACATATGTGGTCCTTTTGATGTTCCATCTTTTGGTAAGGAAAGCTATTTCATAACCTTTATTGATGATTTTTCACGTTATGGTTACATTTATCTATTGCATGATAAGTCTCAATCGGTGAATGCACTTGAAGTGTATATTAAAGAGGTTGAGAGGCAATTAGATAGAAAAGTGAAAATAGTAAGATCGATAGAGGTGGTGAATATTATGGAAAGTATGATGAATCGGGACAATGTCCAGTCCATTTGCTAAATTTCTTGAAAGACATGGCATTTGTGCTCAATACACAATGCCGGTACACCACAACAAAATGGTGTAGCGAAAAGGCGTAACCGTACTTTAATGGAAATGGTTAGGAGTATGATGAGTCATTCATCTTTACCCTTGTCTTTGTGGATGTATGCTTTAAAGACTTCTATGTACTTATTAAACGGGGTTCCTAGTAAGGCGGTTCAAAAACTCCCTTTGAACTGTGGACGGGAAGGAAACCTAGTTTACGACACCATGTTTGGGGTTGTCAAGCGAAGTAAGAATTTATAATCCACATGAAAGGAAATTGGATTCAAGAACGACCAGTGGTTATTTCATTGGTTATGCAGAGAAATCCAAAAGGTATAAATTTTATTGTCCTAATCATAGTACAAGAATTTTTGAATCTGGAAATGCTAGGTTCGTTGAGAATGATGACATCAGTGGGAGTGAAGGAATGCGTGATGCTTGCATTCAAGAAGTAAGGGTAGAAGTTCCTATACTCAAAGCTTCTAAAGTTGTCAATAATGAACCTCCAATGGCCGAGTCACAAGAAATAGCATTAAGGAGATCTCAAAGAGAAAAGAGGTCGGCTATTTCGATGACTGACTATATGGTTTATCTACAAGAGTCAGAAATTGACTTAGGAATTGGAAATGATCCAGATTCATTTTCCCAAGCCATGGAATGTGAAGATTCTAATGAATGGTTTAATGCTATGGAAGAAGAGTTAAAATCCATGCATCAAAATCAAGTTTGGGATATCGTTGAATTGCCTAAAGGATGTAAGAAGGTCGGGTGTAAATGGGTCTTTAAGACCAAGCGCGACTCAAAAGGCAATATTGAACGACATAAAGCCAGACTTGTTGCAAAGGGTTTTACTCGAAAAGAAGGCATTGACTATAAAGAGACATTTTCACCAGTCTCTAAGAAGGATTCACTTAGAATCATTATGGCTTTGGTGACTTATTATGACTTGGAGTTACACCAAATGGATGTAAAAATCGCTTTTCTTAATGGGAATTTAGAGAAAGAGGTTTATATGGACCAACCCGAAGGCTTTTCAACTAAAGGAAAGGAACACATGGTATGTAAATTAAAGAAGTCAATATATGGATTTAAGCAAGCTTCTCGACAATGGTATCTTAAGTTTAACGATACCATAACTTCATTTGGATTTAAGGAAAACACCGTTGATCGGTGTATATATATGAAGATTAGTGGGAGCAAGTTTATTTTTCTAGTTCGTATGTTGATGATATTTTGCTTGCTGCTAATGATCTTGGTTTGTTACATGAAACCAAGAAATTTCTCTCTGAAAATTTTGAAATGAAGGATATGGGAGAGGCAACATATGTGATAGGAATAGAAATATTCCGTGATAGATCACAAGGATTATTAGGATTGTCTCAGAAAGCTTACATTGATAAAATTTTAGAGAGATTTAATATGAGTAAATGTTCGGCGGAATAGTTCCAATTCGAAAGGTGATAAATTTAGCCTTATGCAATGTCCGAAAAGTGAATTGGAACGAGAACAAATGAAAAATATTCCTTATGCATCTGTTGTAGGGAGCTTAATGTATGCACAAACTTGCACCGGACCCGGACATCGGTTTCTTTGTCGGAATCTTTGGGCGGTATCAAAGTAATCTGGAATGGATCATTGGAAAGCTGCAAAGAAGGTTCTTAGATACCGCAAGGAACGAAGAATCATATGCTCACTTATAAAAGATCGATCATCTTGAGGTGATTGGATATTCGATTCGAACTTAGCCGGATGTGCCGATACAAGAAAATCAACATTTGGTTACTTGTTTCTTCCGGGCCGGAGGGGCAATTTCATGGAAGAGTGCGAAGCGATCGGTTATTGCTGCATCCACTATGGAAGCTGAATTTGTGGCATGCTTTGAGGCCACAATTCATGGATTATGGCTGCGGAATTTTATTTCGGGGCTTGTGATCGTCGACGTATTGCCAAGCCACCGAAAATCTATTGTGATAACTCGGCGGCGGTTTTCTTCTCTAAGAACGACAAGTATTCTAAGGGTGCTAAACATATGGAGATCAAATACTTGTCTGTCAAAGAAGAAGTTCATAAACAAAGAGTGTCAATTGAGCACATTAGCACCAATCTTATGATAGCGAGATCCCTTAACAAAATGACTCCGCCCAAAACATTTAATGAGCATGTTGAAAGGATGGGCATTATTGGACGTCATTAATGTTTGTATTATGATTGTATTAATTTTATGTATTTGACACTTTGAGCTCACTTACATGTTTCTGATATTTCCTGTTTTCTATTTAGTATACATTATGGAAATAGATGAATTTTGAACAGGATAGTTTCTAAAGAAATATTATAGTTGGACATTCTTGTACTTCTCATTTATGGATCATGTTAAGTAAAGTGCTATAGTTGTAGTACATAGAAGGGACTATGTCGATTAATGACATATAACCGCTATGACTCGCATTAGTTTTCTTTACTTAATTGTGATTATTATGTGATTGCCAATTTAATGAAATTTTATAGCATAATCTTATTGTGCACATTATAGTCTTCATTAAACCATGAAAGGAGAATCATATGGGCCAAGTGGGAGAATGTAAGAATTATTGTGGCCCATATTATGTGATTTATTATATGGTTTAATATTTATTGAAATGCTATAAATAATTATTGGTTACGAGAAGGTACGACTCTAATAAAACGAAAGGGTATATCGCTTTGATGGAAGGCACCCTTTCAACGAACGTATAAAAGAGTCCGGTCCTCTCTCCACCCACATACGAACAACAACAGAAAGAAGTTTTGTATTCTCTCCTCCATCAATTGAATACATTAAGGTTTAGTGGGTTAAGGGAGAGAAATCGGATTTCTCCTTTTGGTTCAAGATCATTGGGTTTTCTACAACGATCATCATCAAGCGTAGCGCTATGGATAAAGGTTTGTCTGAATCTATTTGTGAAAGTCATGAAGATCAAAGATCCTTGTTTATGATGAATTTCCGCATCAAGTTTTATATGAATTGTAATCTAACATGGCAATCCCGGTGCCTTAGTAGGTGGACTATTTTCTGTGTTGATAGCTCCCTCAACGTCCATGGGGATCCCTATGTGGAGAATTTCCTTCCAGTTGGTTGAACTTTTGCAATTCTAGTCCGCTCCTTTGCCAGAGATCTCCATTTTGCCGATGGCCATGCCAAGGTTACTGGGCAAACTTAAAAAAAAATCGTTCTGCTCACAAGTGAAAGACTCGCTTCAAGAAGCAAAATCGGTGATAAAGATTCCATCATTCCATAACGGGTTTATTCCCCTGGTCAGCTTTGTCATTTGCGATAATGTGGTTGGAACTTGTTGGGTTCTCACATAATAAAAATGCATTTCTCAGAGCACTCTTCTTGATTGCTGGTTCCCTTGGGGGACTTTTTGGAGGTAAAATGGGAGATTTTCTTTCCAGACGTCTACCAAACTCTGGAAGAATAATTTTGGCACAGATAAGCTCAGCATCGGCTGTCCCACTTGCAGCAATACTTTTGCTGGCTCTTCCAAATGATTCATCCACTGCGTTTGTCCATGGCTTAGTTTTGTTCATTGTGGGCTTCTGCATATCATGGAACGCTCCAGCAACAAATAAGTTAAGTTCCAAATCAGTCTTCTTCTTTCTTTTACATATGTTACTGAGCACAGAACTGCCTAACTATTTGATCAAATTTATATAGAAATATCATATAAATGCAGTAGGTGTCATTTCATACCTGAATTTCTCGAGAGATGCTTAAAGCACAGGTGTTAACTGATTTGTCTTTTGAGAGGATGCAGGCAATGCTCTTACAATTTAAAGGAACAGTAGTGACAGGGCAACATTGGAAGTTTGTTTTAGTTTTATTCCTTGGAATTTAGAAACTCGTATTTCAGTTTATGTAATAGTCTGAAAGAATTCAATGATGCTTTATCATCATACATTGAAACAGCATTATGAATATATAATTTCTAAAAAATTTGGAAGATGAGCAGTGTGTATTCAATTAGGGGTGAGCATTGGTCTAGGGTCAACCCTAGATCGACCCTGGACCAGCCCAACCCTGCCAGTCATGGTCCAGTTCTCAGGGAAGGTCATTGGTCCTAAAATTCCTAGACCAGCACTATGCAAGTTGGTCATCAGTCCTGAGAGTTCCGGGTTGGTTCAACCCAAATCAACCCTAAAAAAATAGAGAAAACCTTAAAATAAACAGCGTCAACAACATTAAATAAGTAATTTTACATTGTTCTTTACTAACTAAGGTTTTTAATGTCTTTTATGGCATCAATAATTATAATTTACGAATGAGGAAAATGTTTTTGTGAGGAGCCCTCATGGCGTCTAAAAAGGCACATCATGGTATCCTCCTCTAGTCTTTGTTCTCTTCTGTCTTATTTGTCCTCTTAGTCTTCAATTTGCTAAAATCGAAACAATTTCTTTGCTCGCCACTCAATAGTCGCCTCACTCGCTTTAGGTCACTTGTGCCGCTCGCCACTTGATGCTCGCTTGGCTTGTTACTCCTCACTCGATTCAATACGCATTCTGTTTGACGCTCACTCTACTTGACCCTTACCGCTTGCCTTTCTTAGCTGACCTTGCTCATCATCGAACCTATTTGGTCAGTACGGTCATCGGTTGCCCTTTTAAGGAGTATAAAAAATGAAATAAAAAATTATTTGTTAGTCCTAGGTTGACCTTGAAACCGAACCAAACCCATTAGGTCAGTCCGGTCCTCAATCACTTTTTTAAGGAATATAAAAAATGAAATAAAAAATTATCGGTTGGTCTTGGGTTGACCCTAGAATCGGACCGAACTCATGGGATCAGTTCGGTCTTCGGTCCCAAGCTCAATAGGGCCGGTCTTTGGTCCCAAAAATTGAGGACCAGCACTTTGCAAGTTGGTCCTAGGGTTAGGGGGTGGAGCGGACCAATCCGGACCATGCTCACCCCTATATTCAGTTTTGTTATATTACTTCCTGAAGATTGCAAAATCAATACTGACTCTGGTCTTTTCATTGCAGTCCTATTTTTGCAGAAATAGTCCCTGAGAAATCCCGAACAAGTGTCTATGCCCTGGACCGATCGTTTGAGGCCATACTATCATCATTTGCTCCTCCTATAGTTGGAATACTAGCTCAGAATGTGTATGGTTACAAAGAACTTCCCAGAGGATCTACTGAATCGCAGGAGATCGAGACTGATAGAGAGAATGCAGCCTCGTTGGCCAGGGCACTGTACACAGCTGTAGGCATTCCCATGTCTCTCTGCTGTGTCATCACTCATTCCTCTACTGCACATACCCATGAGATAGAGAGCGGGCTCGGATGGAGGCTCTAATAGAATCAGAGATGCAACAGTTAAACTTGGATGACATGTCCCCCAGTGGAGTTGGTACTGGTGATCTGGTTGACGGATCAGACATTTATGGTAGGGAGAGACGCATCATCGATGTTCATTATGAGGGGGAGGATTCCACTGATATTGAGGATGGTGACGAAAAGATGTTGCTTTACCGTCAATTGACGTTCGCTAATCTGGGCAAGTAGTCACACAACGCAGCTAGCTGAAGCCAGTATCATTTTTGAAATTGAAAATCTTCAATGCGGAACTTCATGGAGGTAGGAAAGGTTTTTCCATAGGTATACTCATATGAAACTTCTGTAGCTACAATCGACAAGCAAAGACCTTGCAAGAGTTTTGTTTTGTACAGAGGGAGAGGTTAGTGTAGAGATTAGAGTAGCTACATTTAATGAATTTGTGGAGGTGAACTGTGCTCTTTAGCAGCTATGCAACCGTAGCCAAATGGACGGCTGATTTCTTTCGACATTCGTGCATCATCATTTAAAGGGAAAGAACCGTTCCGTTGTTCTTCAACAACTTGAAAATGACGGGACAGCGAAATGTTATTTCGAAGTGAAAAGTCCTTTCTCAAACAGTCAAGTTTGAGAACCCAAAAGCAAAGACACTGCGGGAGCAATGAATCTGTCTTTCAATTCATCCATGAACTGTCGAACCGGGCGGTATTTGCAAATCAATAATCTAAGAGGGCAGCCTTTACCATATCATCCTATGCTTTAAACAATAAGAAGTGGACTATCTTGTTTGCTCCATTTATTCAAAGTAACCGATGAACCTGCATCCGGAATCTCAGCTGGGTTTGGAAGCGGAGATCATGACGAATCGCTCGTTCCTCACAAATTTAACGCCGATCAGCCCACAGGTTCTGCAAAGACCTTCTAGCTCGCCTTCAGATAGGAACATGTGGCTGCCACTTAGTTGAGTTGAAATCTGCACCGAGAGAGACGAAAATGATGATTTGGCATTGATTGGCTCGACAAATGCCATCATATTCCCCAAGACAAAGGAAGCATGCGTGTCCCATTCTATAGGTCAAGATGTCGAAAATTTAGTCCTTTAAGGCCTATTTGGTAACCGACTAAACAGTGCCAATTTCTATTCTTTTGTTCCCAGGAGTAGTTTTGGAATAGAATTGTGTTTGATAAAAATTTTGTTCTCGAGAACAAATTTCTATTTTTGTTCTTTAAATAAATTTGGAACAAAATCAAGAATAAAAAAAAATTTAATTCTTATTCGCAGGAACAATTCTAGAATCAATAACAAATTTCTCTTCTTCTTCATCCATCGTCGTGGTTGTGGTCCGTCACCAGTTGCTGGCAAACGGTTCGACGAGCTCGCTGGAGGCAAGCCTAGCCCCAGTGAGGCTAGCCTGGCCACCGGCAAGGCTCGGTCTCACCAGATTTGGCTCGGCCAACAAGGGCCGGCCACTTGAAGAAGAAAAAAATAGGAGAGAGAAAGGAAAAAAAAAAAAAAAGAAGAGAAGAAAAAAAGAAAAAAAAAGTAATAAAATTATTTAAAAATTAAAAGAAAATGATTCGAGTAGAAATTTTGAGTATGGTGCAAACACAATTCTATTCCGAAATTGAAATTTTAGATAGTTCTACCAAATGGCTTAAAATACTTAAAATTGTTCCCGAGAACAGAATTATAAAAAAAATTATTTCTAATCAGAAATTGTTCTCGAAAACAGAAGCGTTATTAAACGCCCCTTAGTTTCATGAAAAATGGATGGAAACAAAACCTGGCCTTCTGCTCCAACAAATAGTGTCAAACTGTGCATAACAGTAGAGAAAACCTGTACTTTTAGAGATGCAGAGCTGAACAGAGGGACAGGACTTGAGCCAAAACCGAGTACCTGGCATAAAGGCCTCAGAAGAGGAAACAACGCAAAAGGACCATCAAGCAAGAATGTAGTCGCGATGAAAACTCCGCCTGGCCGTAAAACTCGACTGATTTCAGCAATCTGAGAAAGAACCACCGCGTAATGAAATGTGAGCATATGACAAAGAACTAAGAGATTTTAAACCAAGTGATGCTTTCAAAGTTAGGATCAGTGAAGTGCATAGAGTGAATAAAGCTTCCCTCCTAAAAAGTTCTACTTATGTGCGCGGCAAACATTAATCGTTGCCAAATTTGAAGAAATTGGAGCCATGCCCTTTTGACAATTTTATGCAAAGTTTGGAATTAAGCATGCAGAACAAGACCGATGTTATATATATTCACCGTTTCTATTGATCTAGACAACTCATGGGGAACAGAAACCGTAAAGAACCAAAGTACTCACTGCCGTTGATGGCGAAGGCCAACAATGTAAAGCAGCACCAGCATGCACAGCATCGATAGAACTTGAAGCAAAAGGAAGTCTAGAGATGTCGGCTCTGACCAATGCGAAGTTCCTACATGCAGAAAGCTTAGTCAGAACTGGCTGGCTTAGCGTAATTCATCAAGACAATAACAATCTAAGAGAAATTTCCTAACGACACAGCGACAAAAGATACAAGTGTCGATCGTTATTTGAGCAGAGTAAGAGTGGGTTTCCTCACTCTTCTGGAAAATTCTCCTCCTGCTGAATGAACTCGTGACACTGCTTCAACGTATTTTCGGAGTAGTCCAGAGCAATAACGCAAGAGAACAATCCACTCTTGGCAAATAGTCTTGAAAACAGACCGCTCCCGCAACTTGCATCGACAATGTTTCCTCCCAATACTGGCTTGAGGAATCCCATAGTCAATTCAAACTACAGTCAAAATCTCATGATCAGTAGCTCCACACGAAGGGAACAGAGAGGGGCACTGCACGCATTAGATACCTAGCTCCAGCCTAAGTTCAACGACATCAAGTTGAATGTGCATTTGTTTGATGGCTTAATATATCTTTTTAGCAATTTTTCCTGGTCGGTAACCACTTTTCTCTAAGAAAACCATTTCCTGGATGGCTATCCCTTGCAATAGAACAAGTCTCGCAGGGCATTAATCATGACAGCAACACCCAAATCAGTTCTGTAACAAATGGCAGTGACAAGCATACACGAAGCGACAGGAGTAAAAAATAGACGAGTCGAATGAACCTCTTTCTCTGGACCTGGAAAACCAGTCAAACTTGCAGGATATTGACGCCATCCCCTCTCGTAGAGATACGATACCAATGGAGTCCTGATGCAAAATTCGATCAGTGGTGCATGACCCAAATGACCCACAACTTATAGCAAATCCGACTAGATAATGCCACCGGAGGCGACATTGTCAATTTTTACCCAACAGATCAGTCGGCTCCAATAAATAACTTACGGCACCTGAAAAGCTCGCTAGCAAAGGGCATGGGTTCGCCATATTCCTTGGTTCCACTGGTTGTTGTAAGATCAAAATGCGTTTCATTGCCCAAATAGGCCTTCTTACAGGTGCCACACTGCAAAGTAGACCCGGACGCAGAATTCCTGCAGCAGAAGCACGACGGGATGATGAAAACAGCAAAAAGACATAAATGGGACGAACCGTCTTAAAATCCACACGACTTACACAGACAACACTGGATCGCCAGTGAACGTTAGCAGCTCAAAACATATGGGACAAGCTAATACATTCTGGTTGCTGCTGAGTTATTCCTTGTGCAAAGTAGATTCCTAAACAAATGAAGTTCGGTTTTTTAATCAACAGGTGGCAAGACAAAAGGAACTAGCCTTAAAAAAAAAGCTATCCACAGTAGATTCCTACGCAAATTACTGTTCTCTTCAATCAGGACAGTATACATTTCAAAAGCCTTTCCCAAAAAATTCTGTTCCTCATTTGTTTCCCCACATTCAGAACAAAACGGTATCCAATCTTTTCTGCTCGATGAGCCCGGCCAGAGGCACAGAGGCGTACCAGTGGCGGCGGAGGCGGCCTAGTTTCGACGTAGGCTGAGGAGGAGGCTCTCAGTTTCGGCGCGAGAACGTGACGTTCGAAGCTTGTCTCGCCGGATCTCAGCACGAACCGCCTCGAGCTCCCGAGTTGGCTCGCGCCGAACATACTCACCAACTTGCCACCGCAAATAGCACCCGCCATGGTAGCCCCCCTCTCTCTCTCTCTCTCTTTTCTCTCGCAGACAGACACAGGCGCACGCACGCAGAGAGACAATGTCTGGTTTGGACGGTGGTGGAATCCGGGAATTTATGGGCAACGAAGGTGGGCCGAAACGGAATCCTCAGTCGGAGACGAATCTGCGAGACAGAGATCCACGAATTGCGCGATTTTCTCATTTTTAATTTCTTATTTTTCCGTAACTGAATTTGGTGTTTTCTTTTCTTTCTTGTTTTGGCGGTAATATCCGAAACTGAAAATCGAAGCTCATACGGTCTGAATGAACGGAGCGAGTGCAGATGCCGGATTCTGAGAAAACCGAAAAAGAAGGGAAGAAATGCAAAATGAGCTTTAGGTCCTCTTTTTAACTTTTTTTGCAATTTTCCAGAGTAGTCCCTCAGGGTCTCAAATCTTCACCTAGAAGAAAAGTAATAGGATTAGGTGGGGAAATTCTCCACTGTCATATTTCGTTGGCTCCGCAGACTCCTAAAAAGGATGAATTGAATCAGCTAGCTAAAGGCTAAAAAAAAGCTTCCATTTAGGGCCGGACCGACTCCACACCCGTTCCGTGAACATAAATTGTCCTAATCCCATTATAGAAGGAGATCTGACTAGGTTGTACACTGTGATTATCAAATTAATGACTATAACCCAATGACAGTAAGTTAGAGGTGGTTGCTTCTTGAGTCGATAGGTTCTAGAACTTTATAATTGATTCCCAGTTTTTTTATTCTAGAACCCACCCTATTTGCTTGGAATTGATTCCAAAACTTATCCTGTTTTCCAGTCTGATTCTAAGATCTACCTCAAAACCTTTTTCTTTTTTTTGTTCATTTTTTACGACAAAATCATATGAGATTATAAGCGATAAAATGATTCAAAAGATGAACAATAGAAATCTCTATCCACCAAAAACAAGAATTCATAAGATGAACACATAGTCACGTATAATTATAAACAATAAAAAGTTCAAACACATAATATATAACATAGATTTAAAGTTTCATTTCCCATTCATCCATAAAAATTTAGGGGAAAATAGAAGATTGGCGAGGAGTTTCGAGGAAGGGGTGCCGAGGTTAGAATTTACGGAAAAAGAAATTAGGATTTTAGCTTTTTAACTTATAAAACCTATTTTGAAACTTGTTCCAAAACAAAGCAGTTCGGTCTAATTCCTAGGTGGGTATTCACTCGAAATCTATTCCCACACCGATTTCAACCGATTCCAAAAATTTGGAACCTGGTCCCTAATTGATTCTAACGGGAATTGGTTCCCAAACTTATTTTTTGGGTAGTCCGCTCCGATCCTTGGGTAAAACCGGTCCAATAGCACACCCCTACTATGAGTTACTGTATTACTCCATTAAAGAAAAATAAATCTTCCCCTAAAGGTAACGATATTAATTGGGGCTTTACTACCATGGATGTAAGCTTCCGAGGTATTATTCTCTTGGTCATCTGAACATCCTTATCTATTGAATGTTCCTCTTGCCTTCTTTTATCTCTCTTCTATACATGAACATCATTAAAACATAGTATCAACACGATCCTAAGAGGCGGATCCTACTGAAGACATATGGCACTCGTAGATTGCATACTTCGGTACCTCAAGCTTGGTCCAAGTCAGGTATTCTGATGAAGAAACATGGTTACTAGTATTAAAATACTGATGCGGATTGAGCTAGGAACCTTAAGGATAGAAAATCAACCAAAGGTTTCTGCACCTTTGTAGGCGACAACTTAGTCACTTGGAAAAGTGAAAAATAGAATGTTGTGATAAGGTCCAATGCATGGGCCGTATATAGAGCCGCGGCCTTAACTACAAGTGAAATGGTTTGGCTTTGATTAGTTGTGCAAGAATTGGGATTTTGAGCCCGTAAGTCTCCTACGAAGTAATTATGTGATAATCAAGCTGCAATCCATATTGGTTAAGATGTAGGTTTCCATGAGTAGATAAAACATATAGAAGTTGATTATCACTTTGTGCATGAGAAGATTCTAGATAAGACAATTGAAACTCCCCATGTCTACAGTGATGAGCAACTTACAAACGTATTTACTAAGGCTCTCTCTACAGGTGCTCTTTATAACATGGCATCCAAGCTGACCTCTGAGGACGGCTCTGCTTCAGCTTTGGGGGGTGGGAATGTTGGAACGATGAGGATATCAGATCATCCTAATCCCGCTATAATAGGAGATCTGGCTTGGTTGTGCAATAGTTGTGTTCACCAAATCAATGACTACAACCCATTGTATTGTTCTCTATTAAAGGAAAATGAATCCTCCTTCAAAAGTGCAGCAAGCCCGTCTAGTTTGTTGGATATGGCTTTTCGATGACTACAACTGACTGGCAATCTCGGTGCCTTTAGCAGGTGGACTATTTTCTGTGTTGATAGCTTCCTCAACGTCCATGGGGATCCCTATGTGGAGAATTTCCTTCCATTCGGTTGAACTAATGCAATTCCAGTCCGCTCCTTTGCTATGGCCATGCCAAGGTTACTGGGCAAACTTAAAAAAAATCGTTCTGCTCACAAGTGAAGGACTCGCTTTAAGAAGCAAAATCGGTGATAAAGATTCCATCATTCCATAACGGGTTTATTCCCCTGGTCAGCTTTGTCATTTGCGACAATGTGGTTGGAGCTTGTCGGGTTCTCCCATAATAAAACTGCATTTCTCATGGCACTCTTCGTGATTGCTAGTTCCCTTGGGGGACTTTTTGGAGGTAAAATCGGAGATTTTCAGATTTTCTTTCCAGACGTCTTACCAACTCTGGATCTGGAAGAATAATTTTAGCACAGATAAGCTCGGAATCAGCCGTCCTACTGGCAGCAATACTTCTGCTGGCTTATCCGAATGATTCATCCACAGCTTAGTTTTGTTCATTGTGGGCTTCTGCATATCATGGAATGCACCAGCAACAAACAAGTTAAGTTCCAAATCATTCCTCTTTTTTTCTTTCACACAAGTTACTGAGCACACAGCTGCCTAGGTAACAGATCGAATTTCTATATATATATATATATATATATATATATATAGCTTGTACATTCCATATCTGAAAGTCTTGAGAGATGCTTAAAGCACAGGTGTTGACTGATTTGTCTTTTGAGATGAGATAACGGTATAGGGTGCAACTGATGGGACAATGAAAAGTTATTCCACTACAAAAATGAAAAATTTAATCTCATGGGTCATTACTCAAAGTTTGAGACCCCCAAAGCAAGGACACAATGTAGGAGCAATAAACCTTTCATTCAACTCATTCATTGACCGCCGAATGGGTGGTATTTACACATCAAGAATTTAAGAGAGCAGCCTTTATTTTATCATCCTGTGCTTTAAACAATAAGAAGTTGTATATATACGCATCTTCATTTTCCTAAACTTCATTGCTAACAATGTGAGAGACTCACAGTGGTGCCCGTAATTACTTGACTATTGTGTTTGCTCTGTTATTCAAAGTAATCGATTAACCTGCTGGCTAATCTGAAATTTTAGCGGGGTCTTGAAGCCGAGATCATCACGAATCGCTCATTCCTCAAAAATTTGAAGCCAATCAGCCCACAGGTTCTGCAAAGATCTTCTAATTCACCTTCAGAGAGGAAGATGTGGCTGCCAGATATTTGACTTATATTCTGGAATGAGAGACAAAAAGGATGGTTAGGCATCGGCTTGATAATGCCATTGTATTCCCCAAAGCAAATGAAGCATGCGTGTCCCATTCTAAAGACCAAAAATTTGAAAGTTTAATTCTTTTGTTGTGTGAAAATTGATGGAACAAACCCCAGCCTTCTGCCCCAACAGATATTGTCGAACTGTATTTAGCAGAAGAGAAAACATGCAGTTTGGATATGTAGAGCTGAATAGAGGGACAGGACTCGAGCCAAAACCAAGTACCTGGCGTAATGGCCTCAGAAGAGGAAATAACGCAAACGGACCATCGAGCAATTGTGTAGTTGCAACAAAAACTCCACCTGGTCGTAAAACTCGACTGATTTCAGCAACCTGAGAAAGCACCACGACGTAATGAATGTGAGCATATGACAAAGAACTAAGAGATTTTAAACCAAGTGATGCTTCCTAAGGTAGGATCAATGAAGTGCATACATTGAATAAAGCTTCACTCCTAAAAAGTTCTACTTACGTGCGCTGCAAACATTATTTTTTACTGAGTGGAGAAACTGGAGCCATTCCCTTTTGACAATTTTACGCAAAGTTTGAAATTAAGCATAAAGAACAAGACCGATGTTATACAATCCCCCTTTATATTGATCCGGTTACCTCGTGGGGAACAGAAACCATAAAGAACCAAAATACTCACTGCTGTTGATGGTGAAGGCCAACAATGTAAAGCAGCACCAGCATGCACGGCATCAATAGAACCTGAAGCAAAAGGAAGTCTAGAGATGTCGGCTCTGACCAATGCCAAGTTCCTAAAAGCAGAAAACTTGGTCAAAACTGACTCTAGCGTAATGTATCAAGACAACAACAATCTAAGAGAAATTCCTAACAATACAGTGACAAACTACAAACTTCAATCATCATTTGATCAGAGTAAGAGTTGGTCTTCTCACTCTTTCGGAAAATTCTCCTCCCCCTGAACGAACTCGTAACACTGCTTCAACATATTTTCAGAGTAGTCCAGAGCAATAACGACAGAGAACAGTCCACTCTTGGCAAAAAGTCTTGAAAAAAGACCACTCCCGCAACTTGCATCAACAATGTTTCCTCCCAATACTGGCTTAAGGAATCCCTTGGTCAATTCGAACTGCAGTCAAAATCTCATGGTCAGTACCTCCCCGCAAAGTGACCAGAGAGGAGTACCACATGCATTAGATACCTAGCTCCAGCCCAAGTTCAATGACATCGAGTCAAATGTGCATCTTTCTGAAGGCATAGGTATGTATTTAGTAATTTTTTCTGGTCGGTGACCACTTTTCTATGAAAACCATTTCCAAGATGGCTACTCCTTGCAATAGAACAAGTCTTGCAGGGCATTCATCATAACAGCAACACAAAAACCAGTTCTGTAACAAATGGCAGTGACAAGCATACACGAAGCAATAGGAGTAAAAAAGAAAAGAGTCGAACTAACCTCTTCCTCTGGACCTGGAAAACCAAACCAAACTGAAAAACTTTGACGCCATCCCCTCTCATAGAGATACGATACCAACGGAGTCCTGATGCCAAAATTCAATCAGTGGCACATCACCCGAATGACCATGACTTATAAAAAAACCCACCCAGACGATGCCACTGGAGGCGACATTGTGAATTTTTACCCAACGAATCAGTCGGCTCCAATAAATAACATTTGGCACCTGAAAAGCTCGGTAGAAAGGGCCATGGGTTCGCCATATTCCTTGGTTCCACTGGCCGCGGTAAGATCAAAATGCGTTTCATTGCCCACATAGGTCTTCTTGCAGGTGCCACACTCCAAAGTAGACCCGGACACAGCATCTCTGCAGCAGAATCACGACGGGATGATGAAAACAGCAAAAAGACATTCATGGGCCGAACCGTCTTATAATCTGTGCAACTTACACAGACAACACCAGATCGCCAGTGAATGTTAGTGGCTCATAACATATGGGACAAGCTAATACATTCTGGTTGCTGCCGAGTTTCTCCTTATCCACACTAGATTCCTACACAAATAAAGTTCGGTTTTTCAATCAACAGAGGCAAGACAAAAGAAAATAAATAACTTTGAACAAACATTTCATCGACAATAAGTCAAATGCCCCTGTATGCAGTTTAACGACTAGAAAGAAAATCGCAAAGGACGCCGAAATTACTGTTCTCTTCTATCAGGACAGTACACAATTCAAAAGCCTTCCTCACGAAATTTTTCGGAACAAAATCCAATCTTTCCCGCTCGACGAGCCCTGCCAGAGGCACGCGAACAAAGACAAGCTCGAGTTCATCGAGCAAGACCCCACCCAACCCAGACCGCTCGATTACTACTCACTCAGTCGCCCGCCAGATTCACCGCTCCGATTCCGACTCCTCTCCTCGAGCAAAAAGAAAGTCCGGGACACGAGCACAAACACGTACCGGCGGCGGCGGCGGCGACGGCGACGGCGGCTGCTTAGTCTCGACGAAGGCCGAGGAGGAGGAGGAGGAGGAGGAGGAGGAGGAAGAGGCCCTCACGTTCGGCGCGAGGAGCCGGCGCTGGAAGCTCGTCTCGCCGGGTTTCAGCGCGAACCGCCTCCAGCTCCCGCGTCGCCTCGGCGTCAACACGCTCGCCAAGCCGCCGCCGCAAATGGCGCTCGCCATGGAACTCCCTCTCTCTCTCTCTCTCTCTATTTATATCGCGTGCGCGCGCCGGCGAGCAAACGAACAGGGAGACGCACGCGGAGGGAGACGACGGCCGGTTTCCAACCAAGGCGGTGGAATCCGCGATGTTTTATAAAGCAACGGAGGGGCGGGTCGAAACGGAATCCTCCGGTCGGGGACGAAACTGCGAGCCACACATGTCACCCGGATCGCGTGATTTTCTTCTTCTTCTTTTTTTTTTTTTTTTTTTAATTCGATTTTTATTTTTCCGTAACCGATTTTTGTTCTTCGGGCGGCAGTGGCTGTAACTGAAAAATGGGAGCTCACGCTGTCCGAATGAGTTGGGATTGAGCGCGGATGCCGGGTCCTCGGAAATCCCAAAAAGGAAGAAATGCAAAATGAATTTTATGAAGTGACGAAAGTGCGATTAGCTTATATAACTTTCAAAAAGTATAATTAAATTTTTAAATTTATCAAATGGATGCCATTAAATCATTCCGTTAACTGTGTCCACCTTGACTAATTAAAAATATTACCATGATTTTTTTAAATTATTTTTTTTCTCTATCCCATGTGGCATTAATATGGTTAAAACAAAAAGGATAAGGCCTCAACGACTTATTTTTTATTCACTTCTGATTTTTTAATCTAGATGCTATTTAAAATATATATAAGAGGATGAAGAAGATAGGCAAAATTGAATGATGGTCACTATCACCCCCATTAAAAAGGGCCACGGCAATGGTAGGGCAAGGGTCGATCTACCCCCAATTAGTAGTTAGCAACCTTGGCTGATTGCACTCAAGGGTCACGGTCCTCACTTAGGCTCTCACCTAGATTGGGCCAAGGATTGCCACTAGTAAGATTGGGGTGATGGTCCTCTCCTGCTATGAATGACATCATTTCAGTCTTATTTTCTTTGGAGTATCACGTAGGAAAAAAAATTTATAAGGAAAACCATATCAATATTTTTCGTTAGTCAAGTTGGACATAATTAATGAAATGACTTAATTGTACAAATTCAATTAGTTTAAGATTGAAATACACTTTAAAATTTTTAAGATTTAATTGCACTTTCATAATATATTTTAGGATTTCCATTGTGCCTCAGCTCCTCAAACTTTTATGCATTTCACAAACTAGTCCAGGGTCTCAAGTCTAGCAACTTAATTCAATGTGCAATTGAAGGTCCCCGAGAGTAGCGCTCAAATTGGGGTGGCAAGTTGATATTCTCTACAGTAAGAAAATAATAGGATTACGCCAGAAATAGGAGGATTGCGCGCGCGGCAAAGACGGTGTCCACGTCGTATTTCCCCAGGCCTTAACTTTAACATGGGAATTATCTCATCGGCAGACTCCTTATAAAAAGAAAAAGCTAAAAAAACCTTAAAAGCTTCTATTAAGGGCCAGACCGACTCCAGGCCCATTTGCCTAAAACAGAGCAAATGAACTCATGTGGAAGATGACTCGATCCTACGAACAACTCAACTCAAAAGTCAAACGTACCTTTCCTTTTCCGGACCGTTCGGCCTAAGGTCAACACCTTGGGAACGAATCAAGCGTCGTTCCTCTTTTCATCTCCGAAATGGATCTGCCGCTATTGCTTTTTTTTTGGGTGGACGTCCCTTTAATGTTTGGTGACTTGAGTAATTAAGTCCGCACCAAGAAAGGCAGCCATGGAGAAAACGAATGGCGGGGATCATCGGGAATCCTTCCTTTTCGAATTCGCGACTAATGGGGGATGGTTTGCATTTTCCCGGGAAATTCTTGACCGTAGCTATTGTAATTCGAGCTCTGATATTATTTTCTTTTCTTTTATCCCGTACAAAAGGATATGTCTTGGCAAGTTCAAAATTTAAATTCAGTGATTTCCTCTTCTTTTGGGCCGAGATTATGCTAGAGTTTGATTTGACAAAGGAGAAGCCCAAGTATTCCCCGTTAATTGAATAATTATATTTATGGTACGGCGAAGAGTAACAAGCCCGTCTAGCTCAGTTGGTAGAGCGCAAGGCTCTTAACCTTGTGGTCGTGGGTTCGAGCCCCACGGTGGGCGCTTTTTCTGATGATCTGATTTAATTTTTTTTTTTTTTTAAATACATATCACTAGCTTATTCCCATGAAAAATGCATAATTTTATCTGAAGACGACACGAAAGGTTGTTTTATCTTGAAAACTAACTCTGTAAATTGTCAATACCCTTCATAAATCAATTATCTAGATGGTAAGTGATTTATCAAACTATTACTATCAATTCTCAACTATCTTCAATAGTGGTTCTTGAACCATCATAAAAACCTACACGAAAAAATATGGCCAATTCATCAATATTTCTCGAGTTTTCATGAGAACTCATTCGACAATCATTTTTATTTTATACTTATAAGACCTGCCTTTTTTTTTTTTAATTATTGTATTTTGAATTCAACAAATGTGAAGTTGTAACTTACCAAAAAAAGAAAAAAAAACAAATGTGAAGTTGTAGATCTTTACAATCAATTCCAATGGGGTTATGGTTCAATTAGTTTGAAATCTATTATATAAATACATATGCAATTCTTAATTTTTTTAATTTTACTAATTTAGTTCTTAATCTTTGCATGATACATTGGAACGGCATGCAAAATTTAGGATTAAATTAGTTTAATTAAAAATTTTAAGATTGAAATGATGCATTTATGATAAGTTTAGAACTAATCTGATAATTTTTTGAATTCGGGTAAAAGAAAAGAAATAGGTCACAAGGGTGTAACATCAATCGTTGGGATGTCCCCGGTATTCTTGTGCAAAATAATTGCAATTTTAACTGTGGCAAGCCATGCTCTCACTTTCGTTATCGAGTCAATTAGGACTTAAAACAATTAATAATTATGGGTGGTAGACAGAAATTGATGGGTAGTTAACTAAAAATATCATTTATCCGCTTCCTCTTCCCTACTAAAAATCCCCACAAAATGCCACGTGTGGGCGCGAGCGGCCGGGACTGGAAAAAGGCCTCGAAATTCGTCATCCTCTCTCGCTATCGAACTCGCTAACAATGATGGCATAGCCTTCGATATTTCCTAATAGTTTCGCTTTTTTTTTTTTTTTTTTTTTGTTCACACGTGTAATCTCCATCTGGTCCTCTGCCGACAAATCCGCTAATGTCACAGCGCGTCCCTCGTTTCCTTTCGTCACGGTTTATCCTCGTTGTCTCATTTCCTGTTGAAGTAAAAATGATGGTCGACTGGCTAGGGCTCTTGATCCTTCCTTGATCTCTAAGCAATGAATGCGAAATAAAAACCAAGAATAAAAAAAATACTCGAAAGTGATAACTATAGATTTTACGAGATCATCATCAACTGTTCTGAAAATTTAAGTTACTAGATGGAAACGTGATTTGTTATTTAAATATTCTAACAGTCTTTCTCACGCATAGTCTAGTCTTTTACTTGGTACCAAGCACGGAAATTTAATTGGAGAGGCAAATGAGGTCTGAAAAGATTTAAACTCATGACCTTCAGCTCTGATATTAGTGTTGAGTGGTCTTGGGAAGCTAACTTAAATGGTGAGATTTTTCCTTACACTTATAAAATGACCACCAGTCCCTTCCAACCTCAACAATCTCCCTCTCGCATATTGAGTCTAGGTCGGAGAGACAACAATTCGCAACTTTGTTGTATGATTATTCGAAGTCGGCAACTAAACTCTAATATCGTATAGGAACTCATAAGACTACAACTAACTGTTCTAAAAACTTAAAATGTTAGATGAATGTGTGGTTTAATATTTAATTATTCTAACATTTTTCATCATGCTTAGTCTAGTTTATAAAATCTTGTATGATATTAGAGTTGAAGGTTCTGAATTTAAATATTTCCAAGCCTTATTTGTCTTCCCAATTACATATTTCCACGCTTAGTTCTAAGCAAATTGACCAGATTAAGCATGAGGGGGAGTATTAGAGTAATTAAATATTAAACCACGCTTTTATCTAATGACTTAAAATTTATAATAATTTGTTGTGGTCCCACAAATTCATACAATAACCACAAGAAAATATGCAATCGAACCCCGACCCTAAAAATACTAAGTATGAAAATATATAATGAATAATGTATTAAATGATGTCAATAAGGGGTCTAGAAATATTTGATAAGTTATTATATGCAAGCATTGCACAGATAATTATACCCTATGTAAATGTAACTCATATTAATATAGGGCAAAACGGATTTAGGATTCTTTGGCTAGACAAAAAACTGATAATTTTGAGATATAATTTAGGATGAATTCACAACAGTTGTCGTGCCAAACTTCACAAGAGGTTCCAAAAGTGCCTAGCGGTTTTAATTTTTGCAACTTTAATTTATTAGGCTCGATCTGATGAATCTTTTAGCGATGCGATGGAGAATTTTCACCAAACCATTACACACAACAATTTCTTACAACATTTTGGTACAAATGTTTATTTTGCAATTTAGAGCAGGTGATACAAGGTGTATGTGGTGGGGTTAGGGTTTAGAGATTGTTCGATTTATTCGGTGTACTCTGAATTTCATCTAGTGAATTTTTGCTTTTCCTCTGTCAATGAAGATAAGCCTAATAAATTTCTCTTGACCTCCTTTTCTATTCTGCCAAACAAAGACAGCGACGTTGTGTGCTGTGGTTACTCTATTTTTCCTCTAAAGTTAGGTAAAAATTAGATAGAGAAAGGAGCGAGATAACAGATGCAATCATATTTTCCTTGCAAGGCCCTATCCAAAAGCCGAAGGGATTCTACAAATGGAAAGGAAGCGAACAGTGTCAAGAGGGGGATGATTCTATTATAAGCAAAGTGGATTTGTTGAATTAGCTTTAGCTGGATATCCCGTCGTCATTCCACACGACTTGTCAACTAATGATCAGGATAATGATCTTGGCAGACCAGCAACACTTAGGTTACATTTTTCTATTTAACCACTAAGGTTTATAATATATGTGAGGGAATCATAACCTAGGAAACGCAAACTTATGATAAAACCCGAGGAATCTCTAAAAGCTGTTCGTTGGGTGCGTTCCAAGTTATGTTCCCCGCTTGCGTGGGTCATGGCGACGGCAAATTTTTGAAATTGAAGATTTTCTGCACCTAATACTACTTTCTTTAACCAAAAAGATAATGACAGATTTAGCAAAAGTCACCTAGAAAGTGCATAATGTACTGCAACTAATAAGGACACCAGAGCATCTATGATGCAAAAAAGGTCGCGTATCAGGAGGACATTACTTGAAGAAGGTTGATTAATAACTAATTAGGCATGGATTGTCCCAATTGAATAAGTCGAATGAGTCGACTAATAGCAAGGATTTTGTAGAAAGCGATTGGAGGATGCTTGAATTAAAGTATTAATTATGTTTTGAAAGTCCTTTTTTTAATAGAACTTGCAAAAGAAATTATGTCTCCATTGTTCAATGTGCATTACAGTACGTGATTGTAATGGTGCATCTTAAAGGGTTTTAGCCTTCGGGGTGTTTGAAATTTCATAATGGTCAAACTTCAATCTCTATCGTAGAAAAATTGAATAAGAAATTATATGACTACTTTATATTGAGTATACTTTTTCTTACTTAATAACGAACTGTTTGGAACCTTTTGACCATTGGAATAATTCCCACTGATTATAGCAATCCCTCCTTCTACACACAAGGTAATTACTGAAGACATACAAATCAAGACTCCTAAAGGCAATCTTCATACCTTGCTTGGGAAGGGAAGAAAGTTTAGTAAAGGAAGAGAATACCATACTATACCTCTGTTATTTCTCACAAAACTTTGTGAATTCTTCCTCATTTTCCACACTCGTTTTCCATCTTCCTCATCCCCTGGCTTTTGAAACAAAACTTTAAGAGAATGTACAAATATGATGAATCGTACCCAAGCACCGAGCAGAGAAAAGATGAGTATCGCTCAAGCGACATTTTTGGGATTTCCTATTATACTTGAATACTCCAAAATAGTATTGAGGGGGGAAGGGGAGGGTATGGTCTCTTTAGAGCTGTGAACTGAGTCCATGCTAGGATGGGAAGCTTTTTGGCACATGCCCTTACTTGATGAAAGGATTGCTTTCTCATGTGGGAAAGTTTGAATGTTGGAGAGAGATTGGCAATTTGGCATGATGGTTCTGAATTTGCCCGGCAGGTCACATGGGTGCCTAAGAGAGGGAAGGAATTGTATTCGTGGAAAGGGTCATGGGGAGGAATCTTTTTGACAAGTGATCACCTTTGTTGCCTTTACCCTACCATTTTCCTTGGATCAACCCACGCAAATCTCCCCACTTACCTAACATGGCACTATCAACCATACAGAAAAATAAATGAGGCATCCATGCATACACCAGCTAAAGCACTTCTCACATGTTCTAGCAGTCAATGACGAGATAAATGTTGGGTAGTCTTAGACCTTTCTCACCTCAAAAGATAACTTAAATGGTAAGACTTTTTCTTACACTTATAAATCGATCACTAGTCTCTTTCATAATTGATATGAGACAAACTCTAACAATCTCCCCCTCACATATCGGGTTTTAGGTCAGAGCTGTGACAACCTATGTCTCTTGAGTAACTGTTAGATCCAGATTTATTGGTAACTTAGACTTTGATACTGGTGTTCGATGGTTTTAAGTTTCGTCACCCTAAAAAATAGCTCAAATGGTGAGATTTTCGCTAGTCCCTTCTACAATTAATGGGGGATAAACTCCAATAACAGATTGTCAAGTTAAGATTTTTAGACTCCAACACAATTGTAAATTCTAGTCTCGATTTACACGACTTTTGGAACCACTCTCAAATTTTCTTGCACTCTTGTGATTGGCTTGCTGTCGGATGGAGAGATATAGAAGTGGTTGGATGCCTTAAGAGGTCTGACTGTCGACCATAAAGAGGTTGCGAATATTTTTATGTGTGAGAGGATTAAAGTATGTTCAATTCTTTTGTGTTTTTCAAGAATGAAATGCTCACAAGGTTGTGTGTAATATCTACTTATATATGATAAAAAAAAATTTTTTGGACAATAAAATGAAAGGACTTTTTTTCATTTCATTCCAACGGGTAGTGGATTTTGGCGAACCGAGCTCGATACATAAAAGGAATGGGAAGACATTCATAATGAGGGAAGAGTCATACTTCGGCAGAACAAATCAAGACCTTCTTCGTCGTTTTGCTTTTCTTGTTTGATGAAAGGCTAGAGGTCAATTAGACATGATATTCTAAAAAGCGAGTGCCTCATGAACTGATGTCCAAGAAAGAATATCTAAGCATTGCGAGTTCTTTCGATCACAATGATGAAGCGAGTTAAGATTGCCCTAATAGAGCTTATGTTTTAAGAAGAAAATGATACTTTGCTCTAGGTTTCATTTATTCATTTGTTTTTTTCCACTTGACAAGGCTGAATATGGCTCTTTTATGAGCGGACTTCCTCCGCTTCAAGACTTTGTATTTGAGGGAAAATTGGAACAATTATCCAGTGAGAATGCCATGAGCTGCTAATTGTTCTTGCTTCGTTTGGGGCATGGATCCAGGTCATGAAGACGATAATGAGTATTGCCTTTTTAGATACACCTTTAAGAGTCTTGCCAAGAAGATGAAAGAGGAAAGCCTTTGAGATCTCAATGTTTACATATAATTGACTATAAACAATAATTACGGGGGTTAGGAGAAAACATTTTGAATTATCTAGGTAAATGATAATTTATACATACACGTGATAAGATTAATCTAGTTACCCACATCATAATAGAATCGATTACCATATCTATATAAACAAAACATGCGAAAGAAAACTATGGAACATTTTAAATGGCAATGAATGTCAGTACTTGAATCTTTTGAAAGTATTTAGGAGCTCGACATCAAAATAAAAATCACATTTCAAGTGTTATAAAAACAGAACGGGAACAAAAAAAGAAAAAAAAAACCCTAGGCACACACATTGCTCAATGCATGCCATGATCGAAACCCCACTGAAATTCCTTTTTAAATGCCATTTTTCCTATATACATTTATTTTCTTTCTCGACCAAATAATCTATCATAGACATCGAGCTCCAAAACATCTAACGACCGTGTTGATTAATAGCAATATCGCTTCATCATAACCCACACCGGAAAACCTGGACATGTAATTAAAATCCCTTCATTAAGAGAGAGGGGTAACATTGAAAGTGGGGATCGTGACCTGCTTAAATTTCCAAGCATGGCGGAAATGAACGAGAAAATGAACGCGGAGGGATTGACCGACGGTAGCCGGTTTAAGCACCCCCAAGACACGTGCTTATCCAGATAAAACCTCATCCCATGCATCGTTGGAAGCCATGATTAGTCCATTTAGTGCTCTAATGGCCGGTTAAACCGCCTCACAGCCACCGCCATCTGGCGGTCAGCTCGTCCGCACGTGCTCCGCGTACGACGAAAAGACCATTCGGACCGCAATATGAGGCCCTCCCGCAGCGTCATCGTCACCATGTCGTCCGTATTCAATATTTCAACATTGCACTCTCTCCTTCTCTTCTTTTCCAGGTCGTCTCCCCAAACTGCCCCTGGACGTCCCGCGCGAGATTGCCGCGCGTCCGGACCGCGAGGCCATTCTCGTCATTTCGACGCCGCATTTTCGAATAAAGAAAAAAAAACACATTTTATCGGACTGCACGAAAAAGAAAAAAAAAAAGAAAAACGTTAGGAATTCAGAAAAAAGAAAAAAAAACGAAAATCGGGGCGCTTTTGTTTGGTCGTTTTTTCTCCTCTCCGTCGTCGCCCTCGCACGCAACAGAACAGAGTGACCCTTTTAAGACTTGCGTTTGAAGAGAAATTTTTCTCTCTGTCTTTCTCTGTTTCTGCCCTTTGGCCCTTCTTCTTGGTTTTCTGTAGTTGGTTTACACTGTCTCTGTTTCGGGTCCGAGCTTCGGCTTTTCGAAGCGCTGAATTCTCTGCCGATTGGTGTGCTCCGCGGCTCGCCGGCGGGAGGGGGGGAAGTAAAGCATTCGGAAGACGGGAATTTCAAGTCCTGCTGCGGGCACAGGGTGAGAGCCAGGGCTAGAGAGAGAGAGAGAGAGAGAGAGAGGGACAGAGGGACAGAGGGAGGGGGCGGGACCGAGAAAGCGGGAGGTTTTGATGGAGAGGAGCAATCCGGTGAGGAAGCCCCACACCTCGACGGCGGATCTGCTGACGTGGTCCGAGGCCCCGGCCCCGGACTCGGCCCGACCCGGGTCCGGCTCTTCTCGCCCCGGTGCGCGTCCCCATCAGGTAGTCCCTCCCGGTTGCTTCTTCTGGGTTCTGAGCGATTCTGCTTGGCGTGCGTCTTTTTCTTTTTATTTTGTTCTTTCTTTCTTTTGTGGGTTTGGATTGTGCAAGGACGTGATGAGGTTTCTGGGTCTTTTGTTGCTTGGGTCGTGGGGGGGATGTGTGGTAGCCGTCGGATGGGATCAGCAAGGTGGTGTTTGGAGGTCAGGTGACTGACGAGGAATCTGAGAGCTTGAACAAGAGGTGAGATCCGATTCCATTTCGCTCGAATTTGCAAGAGCTGAGCTTCGTTCATATCGTCACTTTCATGTAGTGGATAATACTTTTGCGCCCCCTTTGCATTCTCTTCGTTTTCCACCATTTTCGCATTTATCTTCTCTCTCTTTTTGCAAACTTTTTATTGTTGTATTTATTTAACTTCCTTTTCTTTCGATATGTATATATATGTTTGTTTTATTGCGGTTTCAGATGTTGAATTCTGGGTTCTATAAGTTCAGTTAGATGCGGTTGATCTCATTGCACCGGAATCTTGACACAAGCGAGAAGATTCCTTTTTTTTTTTTGTTTTCTGAATAGAATAGGATGAAAGCATAGCGTTCGGATCTTTGTGATGTAAGATAGATTGGAATTTAGAATTTTTATCTTTGGATTTGGATTTGGATTTCTCATTTCCTTATAGGGTGTCCCTTTTCCTTCTAAATAGCAAACTAAACGAAATTATCTTGGGAGTAATTTTTGGGTTGTTGAGGTGCGGCTTATAATCCACCAAGAATTGAGATTTGGGTGATGATTGACAACTATATCTTTTTTTGAATGCTATAAGATCTATACTTGGATTAGTATATGGAGGAAGGAGAGGTTCCTGACTTAGAAGGAAATCCAGAAGGTACGTAAGGACAAATACATGAAGTTGGAAACTCTTAAGAATAATCAAATGCTACTTGTCAGAACAATATTTTTCTCTTGCCATTTTACTACTCTCTCTCTCTCTCTCTCTCTCTCTCTGACTTTTACTTCAGATTGTGCCAATCTCACATTAATTTTAAAAACTTATCTAACTATTTACACACACACACACACACACACACACACACACTCACACACACACACATTAATCCTTACAATAAGTGCGAGTACTGATTCTAGTTCAGCATCATGTGATCACTATACTAAATTAAATTTGCTTTTTCTCTGGTATAGGCTACAAACATCTTTGGTTGTCCATATTAGCATGTGATTATAAATTCGGAAGGTGACATGAAGTTTGATTAGCCACACTACCAAGTAGAAAAAATTCCGTGTTTTTTACGCTATCCAACAGGGCTTCAGTGGGTGTCTCATTATAATTTTTTTTAATAGGAAAAAAAAGGTTGGAAGGGGCAACCAACATTTACAACCCCCTGAGATTGGCATCTTATTTGATCCACGAGGTTAGGAGGTATTGACTGTGTTGAGGATACAATTACCTAAGGTGGCTTTCCTGTCATAAAAAAATATTGTGATAGGAATTTCTAGTCTAGCTTAAGTCCAAATGAATGGTTTAACTGTTCCTTTAATAAAAATTACTTCATAAAGTTCATAAAAGAAGTGTTTGGAATTAGGCAAAAGCCTTTCTCCAAGAAGATGGACAAACTCTACTTTGACAGATCAATTAGTTTTCATGGGTACGGTAGGACTCAGCTCTGAGTTACTTTGGGCTCATGGGAAATACAGTTGATATTCAGGATTGCTACCCCGCGAAGTCCTTGTTGGATGCCGCAAGTATCTGATGCCATTCAAGATAAATTAAATTTGGCTAAATATGCTTTATACTGCATTCTAAAATCTTTTTTTCTCTTACTGTGAATTCTGAATAGCTTATAATGTGCACCGGTCCTTTTTAATAAATGAACTCGATTTACAAGTTCAGTGTTAGGCAATGAGTTCTTACTATTAGTGGCCAGTGGCCACCAGCAATTTATGACTATGCAGAAAATGCAAATTTTTTTTTTTTTTTACTGATAAGTGCTGTGAAAATGTTTGGGCATATCTATATGTATATATTCCCATTCATTCATTCATGGTTCCTTTCTTTCCTTCCTTTTTTCTGTACATTGAAGCCACTTTTTGCAACTTCTAGGAAACCGTGTTCGGGTTACAAAATGAAGGAGATAACTGGAAGTGGCATCTTTTTGGATAGTGGAGAAACTGATCCGTCAGAGTCTGGCAATATTACTCCTAACAACAGAACAGGAATCCGAATGTACCAGGTACTTCTGTTTTCTGTTTTCCTTTTTTTGGCCTGAGACAAATGTACCAGGTCCTAATTCCTGCATAAATAATCTTATATCTCCATGGTGATTCCTAATTTACTTTGACTTCCTCTGTAAAACATTACTAGCAAGCCCTTGCTGGAATCAGTCACATCTCCTTTGGTGAGGAAGAGAGTGTTTCTCCGAGAAAACCAACTACTCTGCCTGAGGTTGCAAAACAACGCGAATTGAGTGGGACGCTGGAAAGTGAGTCGGACGGGATGTTGAAAAAGCAGATCTCTCATGCTAAGTCCAAAGAACTTAGTGGGCATGACATATTTGCACCTCCACCTGAAATCTTGCCCAGGACGGTGGTTTCACACTCACACACAATGCATCAAGACATGGGAGAACCTGCACCACGTAATTTGCGCACATCTGCCAAAGTTTCTAATGTAAGTGACTTTGTTGTGTTTGTCCCTACTCTTCCCTCTGTCTTAAGCATGAGAAAATAGTTATGTGGCAACTGATACAGCATGTCAGTTGAAAGTAACCACCTCCCCTCTTCCTTAGTGGCTTTGAACCTGGGTAGTTCTATATTCAATGAAGACATGCTATTATTGGTTGTCGCATTGGGATAGAAGTCAACCACATGACGTTTGATACGTATTGAAGTTTTTTCTCATTAAGTAGGGCTAGTAAAATGCAATATTTGAGAAGCTTCACTGGAATTAACCAATGATTATCCATGATGCTTCTTGCAAGCATAGCACTATATTGATTCTTTCTCTAAATCATTCTTCTGAGGTATTCTTGGATCTAGAATGACCTGACTTTAATACTTTTACATGGATCAGCCTGCTGGAGGACAGAGCAATATAATGTCCACTGAGGAACCTGTGCTGAAGACGGCAAAGAAGATCTATGACAAGAAATATACTGAACTTTCAGGAAACGACATCTTCAGGGGCGACGTGCCTCCATCATCTGCGGAGAAACCACTAAGTGTGGCGAAAATGCGCGAGATAAGTGGCAACGACATTTTTGCTGATGGTAAGGTAGAATCTCGGGACTACCTGGGCGGCGTGCGCAAACCGCCTGGCGGTGAGAGCAGCATCTCATTGGTTTGATAAGATACGGCCTGGACCAACTATTTCACGTGATAGTCTTGTGTCTGGATTTTCTTCTGGTTCTCACTGTGAACATATTCTGGTATTACTCTCCTTTCATTAAATTCGTCGAGGGATACGGCAAACTTCATTCCAGTATTTAACATGATTGGCTAGAGATGTGACCGATGTGCTAATTGGTGTTATGTGTTCATACTTGCGTTTGGTTTAGTGATTGTCCTAATTTTCTGCAAGTTCATCTACTGCAATGAATGGTTGCGTTTGTCCGTTCCATCTTCTTACTCCCTGTGTAGTGTTAATCTTGATTTCAATACATTTCATTGGGATACAGTGATTATCGATTTCATTCTGTTTTCATCCTGTGCTGCCAAGTGATTTATGGCAATTTTTTGAAGTTACATATGGGATGTGGAACATTCTCTTGTTAAAATCCACGTCAAGGGAAATTGAGTATGTACTCCCTTTCATTTAGCAGCCATTCTCCACCTCGAGATCGCTGGGCCAACCACCTAAGGTCTTAATTCAATAAGATGTTATCAATGCTTTGATTGATGCATTCTGCTAAAATTTGACAGCTACAGCAAACAAATCATTGCTGAAGTATCGTTAGGAATGGTTGTGGTCAAAATTTACTTGGATAATGTGATACCATAACCTTTTTTTTTTTTGGGTGGGGTGAGCAGTGCCGGCAATCTCCTTAGACATAAGCATAGGAGTTCTACATTTACGGCGTACTGTCATAACTTTCTGTTCATAGAGATTTATCCGGAAAGATTGAACTGTTGGTTTAAATCATTACCAGGGAATGCTGAAATTCTGAGAATGGAGTGAGGGCCAAGCAATAAGAGAAAAATCCGAAACACTGGAGGGTTTACAAATCCTTTTCGATGAACTAATATCTTCAGTTCATGCCCTCAATATCACATTCAACTTCTGAAACGTGCTCTTACATTTTTATATGGATTTCCCATTCTCCGTTCATCTTACCTTCCTTTTATATAATCTAATCTTACCCTTCCTTGACTGTTCTGTGCACAGTTGAATCGCCATTCATGTAGTACAATTGTAATAATTATTACTAATTAATAAAACTACAATATCCATTATTGGTTAATTAATATAATATAATCATTACATAAGCAAATTGTTATCATGATTAATACTATCCAATCACGCAGGGCGCTAAGCTGTTATGCATAATAGCTATTAGAGTTTCAGCAGTAATAGGTATTATAACGTTATACTTACTACTGCAAGCAGATATTGTAATGCGTCAAAGAGGAGTAATGTAATAATCGTTGCCACAACCAAAGCGTCCTCTTGTGGCTTCTGAATCTTTGCTTGTCATGTATATAAGCTCACTTTATCATAATACACTCATCTACGAATATAGAAAGTACCACTAGAGATATTTATTCAATTGCTAGAAGCTATAGTTCCTCTTGCAATTTCATATTACTGGGTTGTCTCCACCTCTGGACAATGGCCACACTAGTGAGCAGCCGGATGAGCTGATAACACCTGAGAAACCATCTTCATGGATGGCCTGAGTTGCGGATTGGTGGATAAACAAGCAATTGCGAGCTTGAAGATGACTAGAAGTTCATCCTCAGTGCTTGGCATTGGAGCTGGTAGGCGTGGATCCAGCATATCTTTCAGGACTGTCACAATCTCCTTATCCGATTCAGCTAATAGGGATGAGATGGTTTCGCCTGGATGTTTTCCATGGAACACCTGTATTGCCACGACCCCGAAGCTGTACACGTCGCATTTCTCAGTCACTCTCATCGTGTAGGCAAGCTCTGCACATAAGAAGAAAATGCATTATTACTGGCAGATTATTACTTTTTAAGCTCACCATAGAGGACTAGTAGATATCCATGGAGTTACCTGGTGCAACATATCCATATGTCCCAGCAACAGCGCTCCAATTCGATGTGTCCAGCTTGAGAAGCTTGGCTGTGCCGAAGTCAGAAACATGGGCCTCATACTCAGAATCAAGCAAGATGTTGTTGCTTGATATGTCTCGGTGAACAATGGGAGGCACACAGTCATGGTGCATGTAGGACAGAGCATGAGCTATGCCTCTCACAATATTTGCCCTCCTATCCCAACCCAACTCTTTTGCTTCTCCGTCATCGCTCAGGGTTGCAGACAGGTTTCCTCTTTCCAGATACTCATACACCAAGAACGAGTGTTGGGGATGTGAGCAGAAGCCACGGAGTCTCATGATGTTACGGTGTCGTATTTCTGTCAATGCCCGTATCTCATTCTGAAACTCCTTCTGATTCGTTTGCCCGCTATCAGACATATGATGAAGCTTCTTCACAGCCACCACATCGCCTGATCTTAGCTTTGCTTTGTAGACTCTTCCATATCCTCCACATCCAATGCAGTATCTCTCGTTAAAATCCTCAGTCGCTGCAATGATTTCTTCGTGCAATATCCCTCCATTGTAAGTAGATATAGAAAACATTTTCTCTCTCTCCTGTGCTTGCTCCACTTGTCGGTGGTCCTTTCTTCTATGCAAAATGTAGTATACTCCGACGAAAGAAAGCAGGAGAAATGCTCCAAGTACGAGGAAAACAATGAGAAACACTTTCTTAACAGTGTTGGATTTTTTCTTCTGCGGCTCCGATTGACTACAAGGCTGAAGTCCATCCACATTTCCACATAATCCAGCGTTGCCTTGTAATGCTTCTGTTGGAGCATCTTGGAACGTCGTGGTGTTTGGAACCGGACCCTGAAACTCATTGTAGGATATGTCAACCGTGGCCAAACCTGGCATATCCTCAAAAATTGCATATATAGGGCCCGAAAGATTGTTGTGTGAGAGGTCAAGTTTCACTAGACTTTGCAGACTGCTAAATTGTGCAGGAATCTTGCCGATTAATGAATTATTGTTCAAGTCTAGCTCAGATAAGTGACTCAGCATCCTGATCTGGCTAGGAATTTCTTGGCTTAACCGGTTGTTGCTCAGATCCAAGTGGAATAAGTCTGCCAACTGCCCGATACTCTCAGGGATAGACGAGTTTAATCTATTCCTGGACAAATCCAGTCTTTGAAGACCAGATAGTGATGCGATCTCGGGATTTATACTGCCGGAAAGTTGATTCCTGCTCAAGTTCAACCTCACCAAAGAGGTCAATTTCCTGAGTTCTTTTGGAATCTCGCCTATTAAACCATTGGAAGAAAGGTCGAGTCCTTGTAGTTCAGTCGCATTTCCGATCTCAGAAGGCAAGCTACCGGTGATGTTGTTCCCAGCAATTCGTAGATCCCTCAAACGCCGACAACTTCCCCAGTTGGCCGAGATCTCTCCGTGGAACTTGTTGAAACTCAAATCCATAAAGTCCAAGTTCGGGTAGACACCAAAACTGTCGGATATGTTTCCAGTGAGTTGGTTCTCCTGGAGGCGTACCCTGAGTAAGCTCGTGCAATTTCTCAAGCTTCCGGGAATGAAACCTGTGAGGTTGTTGCCAGCCATGGTGAGGTTTTGAAGTGATCCACCTCGGCACAAGTTATCTGGTATGAAGCCAGTGAACTGGTTCGTATCTAATTGTAGCACCACCAAGTTCATCAAATCCCCTAGGCATCCAGGAATGGAACCAGAAAGTTGGTTCTCACGGAGGAATATATATTCCAAGTCAGACATGTTGCCCAGAGAAGAAGGAACGCGATTGCTGAGCTGATTCATACTCAGATCTAAATTGATCATAGCTCGGAGGTTTCCCAACTCATCGGGAATGTTATCAGAAAGCATGTTACCATACAGATAAAGAAGGGTAAGCTCTGTCAAATTGCCTAATGTCGAGGGAATTGAACCACTAAGATTATTGTAGTGTAGGGCGAGTCGACGAAGAAGTTTCAAGTTCCCTAGCTCTGGTGGGATAGAACCACTAAGTTCATTATCATATACATGGAGTTGGGTTAGTTTTGTCAATTTGCCGAATGTGGGAGGAATTGGCCCCGTTAGGAAGTTGGTATCCATGTAAATCTCCTCCAAGTTTGTCAAATTGCCAATTTCAAGAGGAATAGGACCAGAAAATGAATTGTTATAGATGTATAGTCTAGCGAGGCTGCTCAAGTTGCCCAAGGAAGAAGGAAGAGATCCATTCAACTGGTTTGAGTATAGGGCAAGCTCGTTCAACAAACGGAACTGACCTATTTCATCAGGGATAGAGCCACTCAACTTGTTAGAGAGCAGATGTAGCACCTCAAGCTTCATGAGATTACCAATCTCCTGTGGTATTTTCCCGGATAATTGATTAAAGGAGAGGTCAAGATAGGTGAGATTGGTCAAAAGACTGACTTGAGGTGGAATACCGCCGAAGAGTTCATTTATGTACATGTCTATATAGGTAAGATACGGCAAAGACGAGAATGGGAACTCATTGAGTGTACCTCTAATATTCGAATTGGTGAGATTGATTCCAATCACGCTTCTGGCTGGGTTACACGAGATTCCGTACCAATTGCACGGGCTTGACACTGTTGCATTGGAGCCGGTAGCATTTTGAGGAGGGAGAGTCCATGAAAATAGAGAAGAGGTGGATAGGTTTTGGTTTAGAAGGCTGGATTTCCATTTGAGAAGGGCTTGTGCTTCAAGTGTGGAGGCATAAGCAGGAATGATGACAAAAAGCGCTGTGGAAAGGGCAAAGGAGGCTAGAAGATTCACTGGTGTTTCTGATCCTGGTGAACCCATGATTTCTTTTGCTTGTTCCGGAGGTTGATGATCAACCGTGAGGCATATATGTAAAGCTTGGTTACTCTGTTTCGGTCATTCTCCAAGTCCATTCGCAGAAGGCCAATCTTGAAAGATCTCCAATTTCCTGCTTGTTGAATGGTGCTGATTGTGATGGTTCAGACGTTAACAATATGGTCAATGTCTGTGAACTAGAAGTAGTCTGACCGTGTGTAGAGTTTCATATAGTTGGAACAATGTATTTGACTTTGACTCAAAGCTTCCCGAACTCTGTTCTCTTTAATTGGTCCTATCTCTGGTTTTCCTTGACGAGGGGGTGCCAACAGCCAGACACTGCTATTTTAAAGATGATGAATCGTTCATCAATTATTAATAGGGAAGAAAATGAAGCCACTCACTATCGTCTTGTTCAGACTTTGTGACAGCAGAACACGAAATTTGACTTAGAGCGTCTACTCGATAAATTAAATAATTTTTTTAATACCAAGTGGATCTGCACTTTAGATGTTGTATATGGCCTAATTCTTCATTTCTGGAAGCACTTATGAGGGAATTGCCTTCCAAGCAATCGACTGGGAGAGGTTGAAGATGAAGAGTAAGACACAGAATAAAGGACCTTCACGTTTAGTTTCTTTTTGAGCCTTTCTATGGTTTTAACCCATTGCTCTTTCCTTCTTGAGGAACGACCATGTTTCTTTGTAGCTTCTTGCTGAATCTGATTGATTATTTGAATAGTTTAGGTACCTCTTTTACTATGTGAATTTCGACTAGATATGCTCTCTAAAAGAAAAGCTGGAGAAAATGTACCTGTGTGGACCTTTTAACTGTACTTTGTTCAGGCAATACCTAAATAGACTCACATCAAAGGGAAAAAGAAAATGAACAGTAAGGAAGAAACTTGTGCTGGTTTGGCTTTAAGATGCGCTCTTAAGATTGAAAATTGAGGTTCTGGTCTCTTTATGTCACAACGTTATTTATATAAGTGGGAAACTACCGTGGAGTACATGGATTCTACGTCTTAAAACACCCTAAACTTTTATTTCCATATAAATCCATAGTTTAATAACACCTCTACTTAATCTTGCAGTTCAAAATTTACTTTGCTCCAAATTTACGGCCTAATTCCTAAAATTACTCTGATTAGACCAACAACGAGTTTGATTACTTACCGAATGTTGTAAAACAAAGCTAATCGGGCTTGGCGAGATTCCTTTAGGCCGTAGATGCAAGCTTTTCTCTCCTCTCTTCCTTCCTTTTATTGTCACTATTTATGTTTGTTTTCGCTTTTACGCTTCACATGCATCTAATGAAGGAGAAAAGAGTGCAGATTACATCGGCCAATGCATGGTAAGGTAATGTAGGTTGAGCTTTTTCCTGTTAATTTGCTTCTCTCAAATTTCGTTGGTGTACAAATCTAATTTTAAAGGTGATTGGAGAATCTTCGTGAGGGTTTTGCTCTTGTAGGTGTCACAATTGTGCTCGTTCAATTTTTTTTACTTTAAATGACTAAAGTGTTGGGGACGTTGAACCTAGGTGCACACCACCAAAAGGCAAAACTGTAATAATAGATGGAGATTTCATTGCGTGTTTATTACTAAAGATGGATTTGGTGATGAATCATTGTTTTTATAATTACTTTTTGAGCGTGTTTTGATGATATATTTTGTTATTTAGAGCTTATTTTGTTTTGAAATTGTCTAAGATTTGTCTCAATTTGCAGTTGGACTACATTATTTTTCTTTGTATTTTTGTGGGAATGAATGAAACGTTATCTTGACAAAAAAAACAAGAAGTAAGAAAGAAAAACGGGCAATAGCAAACTTAGTCATCGTCACCGTCACCTACCAAGTCTGTATTTATTATTTGGGGAACGACCCCATCCCTTCATAAAATAAAGGACGAAGCTTTTAATTAAAATAAACCATTGTTGACACCTAATTTAAAAAAAAATAGAAATAAAAAATAATCTTTGATTAGAGGAAAATTTTTTAAAAAAAAATTTGAAAAATTGAATTCCAAAACTCAACAGTCAAATGTTTTGGAGCCATTTTTTGTTGAGAGGATGAGTGGATATCGGGAAATCTTCAACGATTTCGAGTTTTTCCTCTATAAAAAGAGGGCAAGTTTTCGGAACTGATGGGGGGCTTCTTTCCGTCAAAAATTGAAAAGTGAAAAAGAGAAAACAGAGGAGAAGGGCTTCGGTTCTTGAGGGAAGAAGAAAAAGTCAAAAAAAGTATAGTAGAGAGTGAGAGAGAGGAGAAAATATTGGGTGGTCCGGGACCGCCACGTCAGCGTGGTCTCGGACCACTCATATGGCGCCACATATGAGGAGAGGGGACAAAAGAGAGAAAGAGGAGAGAGAGCGTCAGAGAAGTGGGCCCCGATTTTCGTCTTTTGTCTGGCTTCCCCATACACGTGGCGCTCTGTGAGTGGTCCGGGACCACGCTGATGTGGCGGTCCCGGACCACCCAATATTTTTTCGAGAGAGACAAGTGAGAGAGAGTGTCAGGTGAGAGAGAAAAGTAAGAAAAAGAAGAAAAGTAAGGGAGAGAAGAAGCCATCCGTAGGTCTTCGGGAGGAGCAAAAAAATTTGAGGAAAAGAGAAAAGCAAAAAGCAAAACAGAAGTGAAAAGACAGCTACTGTTCACTGTCTTCTTCCCTTGTTGCACGCATCGGTGCACCAGCAACCGGGCCATCGCACCGCCAGTCACCCTCGTCCGAGCATCAGCATCACCGCTGCTCCCGTCGAGATACCACCGGCCGCCCGCGATACCTTCCCCTCGCCGACGTAGCCGCCGGTTTTTGTTCGCGAGCTCCGACGACCCGCACCACCACGACGTCGAACCTCGCCGTGCCTCGCCTGTAGCCCGCAAAGCTGTCTCCGTGCGCCACAGCCACGACGCCATTGGGTCCGCCCCAAGCTCAGCCACCGCCCAAGTGCCCGCAAGCTGCAGCGCCCATCGCTGCGCCCTATTCGTCGCCGCACCTCTGCTCGCCCGTGATCGAGAAGCCCAAAGCCGCTGCTATCCCGCTTCTGTTCGTGCATTGTTGCTTCTTCCCTGCAGGTGTACCAGCGACAACGAGCCGTGCGAAGCACCTGAGCTGCCCCCACAAAGCCCGCCGCGAGCTTGACCAGAAGTTGTTGTTGCGTTGCAACCGCCACAGCCCGATCCCAAGCGCCTTCATCGCCGTTGAACGCTGCTCTTGGCCCCCTGCTCGCTCGGCAGTTGAGGCTCGCCATTCCTGACCTCGCCGACGCCGTGTTTCCGCACCGCCTCTGCCTGCGATCCGCCTCCTCGTTAACGTTGGCTGACCCTCCTTAGGTAGTTTTCTTTTATATTCACTTTTACCTTTTTGTAGTTTAGTTTATTTTACTGTCTTTATTTTTATGTTATTTTTCTGTTTATTTTATTTAATAGCATTCTTTTAGTTTAATTATTTGAATTGTAGTATTGTATGTCAATAATTTGTAGACCTTGTAGACATTAGGGGTTTTATCTCAAATTAAGGTAATTATTAATTTGACCCGTAAGACGTCGGGTCATTTTTTTAATTACTTTAATCTTTAGGAATTTTGATAATATTTCAATCGTTAAATTATTATAGAGTTAAAATAATTGTTAATTTAATCCGTGAGACAACGGATTATTTTTTGATTATTTTAATTCTTATCTTCATTCTTTTAAAATAATTATTTGTTTGGAAAGACTGAAAAAATAAAAAAATCAGAAAATACATAAAAATCTAAATATTGCATTAGAGCATTTAGGTTTAATAAATTGGGACTCTATTTTTAGGGTTAGTAGATTAGAATTGCTTTTATAGGATTATAATTTTTAGATTATACTTTTAGATGGGTAATTTTTGTTAGGACTAATTTTAAATAATGTTGGCATGTCTTGATTTCTTTATATAGCTTTTAAGATAAAGTTTAAGTTAAATTGATTCCTAAAATAAATTAGAATGATATTCACTTTAGATAGTTTAATTATTCTTTATTAATTTCGAATTTCAATAAAAAAAATCAAAAACATTAGGTGCATGTTAGTTAATTTGTATAATAGGTTTAATTAGAATTTGTTTATTAATTAGAATATCGTCATATCTAGAACCTAGGTACTTAGGTCTATACACACTTCATATTAAAGCAACATACCTAGATATTTTTTAGATTAAGTCAACTTTCATCTAATAAAACAAAAAGAAGATCAAAAAATGTCATGCATGCCATGTGAGTTATAGTTTAATTTTTTTTAAAAAAAAAAGAAAATGCCAAAAGATAATCATTGCACCATTAAGTTACTTTCTTTTTTAATCATTAGGTCATTAAAAAAAAAACAAAAAAAAAAACTAAAGATCATTTCCTTGGTTAGTTAATAGGTTAATTCATAATTAATCTCATATCATCATTATTTAGCATAGGTTGCATATATGCATTAAAAATGAATCATCATAAAAAAAAATCATAAAAGAGCATGCATATAGAAATACCATGTCATTCATCCCATGTCACGTAGCACATTCATATTTAGGATTATATAAATTAGATTGCATACATATAGTGATAAGTTTAAGTCGTATCATATGAATTGCATCTCATATATCATTAAAGTAAAATTCATGCATATCAAATTTAAATTAAGATTGCACATAATTAATATTTTTAAAAGAAAAAGAAAAAGTAGGTGTCCTGTCATTTAGAAATCATGTTTAGGACATGCATTTTATTAGCATTTATTTATTTATTTATTTGAATGTTATTTTGTTGATTGTGCACCTGCATGACCACCATTTGCATGTTAGTAGTTTAGGTTAAAATTAATTAACATTGTCTGCTAAATATTTTTTTTAAAATAAAAGGTACCGAAAGGGCGTTAGACTAATCTAGCGTAATCATGTCCCCGGGCTTATTGAATCTCTGGTTCGTAAAAATAAAGTATTCTCTCATACTTTATTTGGGTTTCTAATCAATCATAATTGATTAGTGGCGGCTCCAAATTGAATAGAATTGCATGTTTAAATAGATTAATTTCTATCAAGTCGCGATTGGTAGGATTTGGGAGGGTCCGTGCCAAGTCTTTGGACTTAGTAATCCATTAACCTAAACTTTAGGATTGCCCCCTGAAAATTTAGGTCGCGACAGCTTGGCGCTTCCGCTGGGGACAGAGTTAAAACTCATAGTGGACATAGGCCTGTGTTTTTTAAATATTTTGTTTGGCAGCATGGATACCAGGTACGTCCCTGATTTAAGTGTGAAATGTTTTTGCAGATGGGAGGTATAAGGGGAGTAGTCTTTGCTAACCCTTGTTTTGCAGGTTGGAGTTAAGAATGAATGGTTAAATTTAAACTATAGAAATGTTGTTTGCAATTAAACTGTTGTGCATGTTTTATTGTTTTTAGCACTACACTATTGCACACACAACCCGCCGCCGACTCCGGGCTACGATAGGATTCTTAGGATGATGTTGAGAATGATACTTCCTCTACAGCGAGACTGCTATATAGAGGTTGACCTTCTCTTCCCCAAAAGTTCTTCATGGTGTCGAATGTGTTTGTCCATATCCGCGAGACTGCGCGATTATTGGATATTCTATTCGACTGAGCCGGAGTTAGGGGGACCTGACACGTTAATGCGAGACTGCAACGGTCAGATCATCCCCTTTAGCTCCATTTTGTTAAGCCATCTAGATAGAAATCGAGCCCCACATTTCATACGTGTATCTATGTAATTGTCATCTCTTCCCAGTGAAAGTAAGTTGTTTAAATTCTCACTTCTGCAATTTACTTACTTGCAATTTCGTTGGTTCATGACAAGAGGTTTCGTTGTCCGTCTTATTTTATATGCGATGGAGAAAACCGATTTGCAATTCATTTTCACCCCACCTGGGAATTTTCCCGGGTGGTTCCGCCCCATGGGCTTGGCGGGAGCCTTTTATAGACCTGCTTAGGTCTACACCTGGTTCTTATGTATACATTCCTAGGCTAGGATTTTACCTAGGAGGGTTTTTACAGTTTTCCTTCTGGATTTTACGGTTATCTCCCTGCCAAACTCGGCCCAAAGGGGTTTGTTTCCCCTTTGTCTTCATTGTCCGTGGGCCTCGTTTAAGGGAAGTGCCAGCCCCCACTTCTGCAATTTACTTACTTGCAATTTCGTTGGTTCATGACAAGAGGTTTCGTTGTCCGTCTTATTTTATATGCAATGGAGAAAACCGATTTGCAATTCATTTCCACTCCCAAAAGCATATAAAATGAGATGTTTTGGTTTCTTAGTTTAGAGACCTTGATTTCAATTCAGTGCTTTCAATTTTTAGTTCAATGTTTAAAGACTTGAATTTCAATTCTTAGTTCAATGTTAGGAAGTTTGGTTCAATGTTTAAAATAAATTTTGAATAAAATCAGGCGATTAGATCATTGTCATGGACCAATCTCATTTGTTATGATACTTACTGTATTATTTTACATTGATTAGGTAACGACACGGCTCATCCAAGATCACCAATCCGTACTCGTTCTAGGGCAACAATGGCTGATAACATTGAACAAACATGTGTTGCTGAACAAACTCGCGTCGCTGCCCTCGAATCGGAGATGAAGCAAGTCCTGAATGTTCTTGAGCGGCTCTCTAAGCAAATTGACTATCTCCAAGTAAACACTGCCCCACCAGCTCCGCAAGTTGAAGTGGTGTTACCACAACATGCTCCTGCGGCTGATCCGAGAGATAAAGGCAAGAATACATCCGCAGTTGGGCCATCTACATCCGAGGATCCCTCCGGGGTTAAAATTACGACGCACCTCAAATTGTTGTTGATGATGAGGTACAAGTGATACATTCGGCTGTACCAAAAACCGAGCAGGAAAAACGCTTGATAAAAATCGAGGAGAAACTTAAGCAGCTGCAGGGTTCATTTACCCAAGACCCAACTGATCTATCTCATTATGCAAAGATCAAAATGCCAAAGAAGTTCAAAATGCCAGACTTTAAAAAGTATGATGGCACCTCTTGCCCAAAAATCCATCTACAGACTTATGTGGTCAGGATGACCCAATATGTTGATAACACCCCCTTGATGATTCAACAATTTCAAGCAAGCTTGACAGGACCGGCGCTGCAATGGTACATCATGAAGAAGATTAATCTATTTGGAGACTTGGGAGGATTTGACGGATGCCTTCTTCAAGCAATATCGATATAACATTGATGTCACTCCATCTCGAGAAGATTTACTTCGCACTGAGAAGAAGAGAACGGAATCTTTCAAGGCATATGTCATGAGATGGAGGACCGTAGCTGCTCAAATTACTCCGGAGCCGACAGAAAAAGAGTTGATGGATTTGTTCATGAAGACGCTCCCGCCTGAATATCGAAATCGGATGTTAGGATCGACTGCCGAATCGTTCAATCAGCTAATCCCTGTTGGTGAGCGAATTGAAGTAGCATTGCGTGATGGATGGGCGTCTGATCAAACCAGCTCATATGAGAGAGTCTCAACCAAGAAAAATAAGGAACATGTAGTGGAGGTTAATGCAGCTTATGTGCAACCACCTCGCCCTACCCCGAACACCCATCAAGGAGGAGCAAAACCATTCTTTGGCCAGCAGGAAAACTTTGCCAAGCGTCAATTTACGCCACTTCCCAAGCCCTTGTCCAAGATCTTGCCGACCCTTCAGAAGAAAGGATTACTTGCTAAGGAACCCAAGCGATTTAATCTCGAGCGTTTCCCCAACTATGATCCGTCCAAGACATGTGCTTATCATATGGGGGAGGTAGGGCATTCTGTTGATGATTGCTATACGCTGCAACACAAAATCCAAAATCTTTTGGATGCCAAGGTGGTCTCATTCCGTGATGTACAGCCGAACATTCAGAATAACCCACTCCCTGACCACCCAGAAGCTGTGAATGCCATTTTCAGTTTTGATGCTGAGCCGACCATGTTTCAGATGATGCATGAGGAAGCGAAGTGATGGACACCACAGGGCAACCAAGTGGCAAATTCGATTACTATGTAAAGTATTCGGCTCCTCCCAGCTCCTACTTCGACCCACGGGATATCATCCCAGATGGATGGGGTGGCATAGATGATCCCGCACCTCCAAAGATTGTTCTGATGACGCACTCGAAGGAATGACTGAACTATTTGAAGATAGTTTAATGTTTGCCATCGACAAAGCTCGAGAGTAGGAGATTTTTAATTATTTGCACACTCCTCTGCGCAAGAGTCTTTATCGCTTTCCGTATTTGCATATTTGCATTTTTAATTCTAGAATTTCCTTCATTTCAATAATGTAATTTGCTTTTCATCCAATAAAATACATGGTATTTTTCATGTTTTAAGGGCATGTTGAAGTACACCAAACTAGCCCTGTGATGAAATCCTACCAAAAAGAAAACAGCAAGGAGCTAATTCTGAAGGCTGGGCTTCTTCATGTTCCCTTGAATTTTTTTTTAAAATAAAATAATTTTCTAGCATGCATCTAATTTATCCTGTTTGTTTCTTTTAATTATTTGCTTTATGTTTCAGGTGCAGCCCTGCGCACATTTAAAGAATCTCTATGAGCTCTCTTGCAAAGAGGGGCAAGACACAGACACTTAACAGTTTTGATTTTATGATTTGATAGAGCATTGCCTTTTTATCATTTCAGAATGTTTTCACATGATGTGCAATTCGTCAATTCCACTTGAAATTTATCAAAATGGATAATTCAGTGAAAGATGTCGAGTTACTTGAGCATGCTAAATGAGGTATGAAAGGCAAGCCTAATCACATACACAGTCCCCTGTCTATACATTGTGAAGTGAGTACGGAAACATTTTGTGCTTCAAGATGAAGAGTTTTCTTGCAAGAAGTACGGCATATGAAATGACGAGATGCAGTTCATTTGTCTATCCCAAACACTACAGATAATCCATTGCTTAACCCTTTTGAGCCCAAATACTTGAAGAATTTCTTTCATACTACCCCTATCAAGGACCACCCCACGTCGGGGCAAATGGAGGTAAGTTGACATTGAAGGAGAGTGAAATAGATAGAAATTTTCTTGCTCTCACTTGCATCAATCTTCAAGTTATGCTATTACATTGAATTCATGTGGTAATTTAAGTGCCTTAGGATGACGAAGAGCATTTCTTTCACTACCCTACACACTTATACCATTTGCGTAGCCCACTTGAGCCTACAATTTCATTTCTTTTAAACCCAGTTGGTGATCATCCCCCAGACTGGGGCAAGATGAAAGACAATCATTCGAATAGCATGGTTTAAAATATTGATGAAAGAAGACTGTGTGAGTCCAAAGAAAATAAGTGCAAAAAGGGGCATAAAAAGCAGTGTGCCTAGTAAAAGCAAGGCCAATGCCCGTGAAAAGAAGAGAGAAATGACTAATGAATTGGGGGGCATAAAAAAAGCGGTGTGCCTAATCGATGCCCATCATCAAAGAAAATGATTTTAAAAGAAAAAATGTTGAGAAAAGATCTCCAGTTGAATAATTATTGGCATCTTGAGCCAATAAAGAAATCATCAAGAAGACGATTTGTGGCGAAGAAAACTGGTGGTAAGATGATCACCAACTCTTACCCATTACACACATCTTTGAGCCTAACGATCCTTTCGTTTCTCAGCCCATGAACCCAGCCTATGTTACGTCCCTTATAAAGTCTTTTCAGATTAGGGCACTTGAATTAACATAGGAATTCACATGTTTTAAGCATTGCTCGAAGAAGTGTGAGCAAGATTATTTCTTTCTCATTTTGCAGGGTTCCTGACTTGTAAACCCGGAGATGATTACAGAATTGTTCTTTCAATTGCTTTGACTCAAAGAATCCATTTGTTAAGCCATTGACCAAGCCCACATTACAGTACCTATTAAAGACCTCTCAGATTGGTAAGGTCGTACTGATTGCAAGAAAATTCGAACTCTTGTCGACAAGATGATGAGATTGAGTGATATATTCCCGCATCAATGGTCGGGACAAATAACCCCTCCTAAATGAGAGCGAGTGAAAAAGCCTTTTTCACACCAAAAGTGTCTCATTTAGCATGTTCAAGAGATTCACACTATAACTGAAAATTGTCCTTGTGATAATTTTTCCAGTAGAAGCTTGAAGCTTGATAAAGCCATCATGCATGGACCTTCATTGAATTTTTCCTCAAAGACCAAAAAATTGTCTTTGAAACCCTGAGTTTGTTCAGTCATCTTAGTGTTTGATGAGAATTCCAAGTACCCATTTATAAAATGTTTTCAAATGTCTAGTGTGAACCCCAGATATTTGAACCATTAAACGCTTGATGTGATACCAAGTGTTTGTCTTTCCAAACGTCTGATGTGACTTCTAGATGTTTAGTAAAAACCCTAGATATTTGAACCCTTAAACGCTTGATGTGATACCAAGTGTTTGTCCTTCTAAAACGTCTGATGTGATTTCCAGATGTTTAGTAAATGTTTTCAAATGTCCAGCATGAATTCCAGAATTTGAATCTTTAAATGCTTGATGTGACTTCCAAGTATTTATATTTTCAAACATCTGAATGTGATTTCAAGTGCTTAGGATCGATGAGAGTTCCGGATCTCTAAAGACTTTGAGCCTTTCAATTATCTGAAGAGATTTCCAGATGTTGGTCAGGTCTTATAGGAATCATTTCACACCTAATAATACTTTTCCGAATCTCCAAATAAGTATGACAGGTACGTGTTCTTCTTTGCATTTTGCACTTCATTAAGCATGGAGACATAGAAATATATGCTCTCGATAAAATCATTGCATTTACATTGCATTATTGCATGACCTTGCATTTCAAAAAGAATTAAATTTATTTGAAAAATAGGTCATTAACATTTGCATATACATTCCATATTCATTTTGCATTCATTTTGCATTTGCATTTCATTGAGCATAAACACATTGAAATATATGTTCTTGACCAAATCATTGCATTTACATGGCGTTCTTTATTGCATGACATTGCATTTATTTAAGTCCATTTCTTTAAAAAAAAAGGGTCATTACAATTAGCATTTGCATATTCATTTTGCATGGTTTAAATTTAGGTGTCATTTATCTTTGAAGAAAACCTCTATGAGCTTCCCTTCAAAGAGGGGCAGCTGTAGACACCTAATTTAAAAAAAAATAGAAATAAAAAATAATCTTTGATTAGAGGAAAATTTAAAAAAAAAATTTGAAAAATTGAATTCCAAAACTCAACAGCCAAATGTTTTGGAGCCATTTTTTGTTGAGAGGATGAGTAGATATCGGGAAATCTTCAACGATTTCGAGTTTTTCCTCTATAAAAAGAGGGCAAGTTTTCGGAACTGATGGGGGGGCTTCTTTCCGTCAAAAATTGAAAAGTGAAAAAGAGAAAACAGAGGAGAAGGGCTTCGGTTCTTGAGGGAAGAAGAAAAAAAGTAAAAAAAGTACAGTAGAGAGTGAGAGAGACAAGTGAGAGAGAGTGTCAGGTGAGAGAGAAAAGTAAGAAAAAGAAGAAAAAGTAAGGGAGAGAAGAAGCCATCCGTAGGTCTTCGGGAGGAGCAAAAAAATTTGAGTAAAAGAGAAAAGCAAAAAGCAAAACAGAAGTGAAAAGACAGCTACTGTTCACTGTCTTCTTCCCTTGTTGCACGCATCGGTGCACCAGCAACCGGGCCATCGCACCGCCAGTCACCCTCGTCCGAGCATCAGCATCACCGCTGCTCCCGTCGAGATACCACCGGCCGCTCGCGATACCTTCCCCTCGCCGACGTAGCCGCCGGTTTTTGTTCGCGAGCTCCGACGACCCGCACCACCACGACGTCGAACCTCGCCGTGCCTCGCCTGTAGCCCGCAAAGCTGTCTCCGTGCGCCACAGCCACGACGCCATTGGGTCCGCCCCAAGCTCAGCCACCGCCCAAGTGCCCGCAAGCTGCAGCGCCCATCGCTGCGCCCTATTCGTCGCCGCACCTCTGCTCGCCCGTGATCGAGAAGCCCAAAGCCGCTGCTATCCCGCTTCTGTTCGTGCATTGTTGCTTCTTCCCTGCAGGTGTACCAGCGACAACGAGCCGTGCGAAGCACCTGAGCTGCCCCCACAAAGCCCGCCGCGAGCTTGACCAGAAGTTGTTGTTGCGTTGCAACCGCCACAGCCCGATCCCAAGCGCCTTCATCGCCGTTGAACGCTGCTCTTGGCCCCCTGCTCGCTCGGCAGTTGAGGCTCGCCATTCCTGACCTCGCCGACGCCGTGTTTCCGCACCGCCTCTGCCTGCGATCCGCCTCCTCGTTAACGTTGGCTGACCCTCCTTAGGTAGTTTTCTTTTATATTCACTTTTACCTTTTTGTAGTTTAGTTTATTTTACTGTCTTTATTTTTATGTTATTTTTCTGTTTATTTTATTTAATAGCATTCTTTTAGTTTAATTATTTGAATTGTAGTATTGTATGTCAATAATTTGTAGACCTTGTAGACATTAGGGGTTTTATCTCAAATTAAGGTAATTATTAATTTGACCCGTAAGACGTCGGGTCATTTTTTTAATTACTTTAATCTTTAGGAATTTTGATAATATTTCAATCGTTAAATTATTATAGAGTTAAAATAATTGTTAATTTAATCCGTGAGACAACGGATTATTTTTTCGGTTATTTTAATTCTTATCTTCATTCTTTTAAAATAATTATTTGTTTGGAAAGACTGAAAAAATAAAAAAATCAGAAAATACATAAAAATCTAAATATTGCATTAGAGCATTTAGGTTTAATAAATTGGGACTCTATTTTTAGGGTTAGTAGATTAGAATTGCTTTTATAGGATTATAATTTTTAGATTATACTTTTAGATGGGTAATTTTTGTTAGGACTAATTTTAAATAATGTTGGCATGTCTTGATTTCTTTATATAGCTTTTAAGATAAAGTTTAAGTTAAATTGATTCCTAAAATAAATTAGAATGATATTCACTTTAGATAGTTTAATTATTCTTTATTAATTTCGAATTTCAATAAAAAAAATCAAAAACATTAGGTGCATGTTAGTTAATTTGTATAATAGGTTTAATTAGAATTTGTTTATTAATTAGAATATCGTCATATCTAGAACCTAGGTACTTAGGTCTATACACACTTCATATTAAAGCAACATACCTAGATATTTTTTAGATTAAGTCAACTTTCATCTAATAAAACAAAAAGAAGATCAAAAAATGTCATGCATGCCATGTGAGTTATAGTTTAATTTTTTTAAAAAAAAAAAAGAAAATGCCAAAAGATAATCATTGCACCATTAAGTTACTTTCTTTTTTAATCATTAGGTCATTAAAAAAAAAAAAAAAAAAAAAAAAACTAAAGATCATTTCCTTGGTTAGTTAATAGGTTAATTCATAATTAATCTCATATCATCATTATTTAGCATAGGTTGCATATATGCATTAAAAATGAATCATCATAAAAAAAAAATCATAAAAGAAAGCGTGCGTATAGAAATACCACGTTAATTCATCCCACGTCACGTAAAGACATTCATATTTAGGATTATATAAATTAGATTGCATACATATAGTGATAAAGTTTAAGTCGTATCATATGAATTGCATCTCATATATCATTAAAGTAAAATTCATGCATATCAAATTTAAATTAAGATTGCACATAATTAATATTTTTAAAAGAAAAAGAAAAAGTAGGTGTCCTGTCATTTAGAAATCATGTTTAGGACATGCATTTTATTAGCATTTATTTATTTATTTATTTGAATGTTATTTTGTTGATTGTGCACCTGCATGACCACCATTTGCATGTTAGTAGTTTAGGTTAAAATTAATTAACATTGTCTGCTAAATATTTTTTTTTTAAAATAAAAGGTACCGAAAGGGCGTTAGACTAATCTAGCGTAATCATGTCCCCGGCTTATTGAATCTCTGTTCGTAAAAATAAAGTATTCTCTCATACTTTATTTGGGTTTCTAATCAACCCTAATTGATTAGTGGCGGCTCCAAATTGAATAGAATTGCATGTTTAAATAGATTAATTTCTATCAAGTCGCGATTTGTAGGATTTGGGAGGGTCCGTGCCAAGTCTTTGGACTTAGTAATCCATTAACCTAAACTTTAGGATTGCCCCCTGAAAATTTAGGTCGCGACAACCATTTTCAGAAATGTATTAGTCGGATAAAACCTGACATTAATGAAAATAATCGTAAGGTCCAACATATCATGAATGTACCCAGCTGGATTTCCTTCAGAGTCGGCCTAATAAGCTTAATAAAAATAGCAAAATAGATCCTAAATTGAATCCATCACTCTCCTCTATTCTTAAAATCCGAAACGGTAATAAAAGGGCGAGCAAAAACCTGGTTCGGGTAAATGATAATCACCACTTCAAGTAACGAACGATGCAGTTGTACAATATATGCAGGAACTGCACCTCGTGGAATGACTGCAAGCATTGCGAGAAGGGCAACGGGAGCTAGAAGATCTCCTCCCTCTAAAACTTTTTGCCGATCCTTGATTTTCTGGTGTGGTTTTGGAGCATATATAAAGCTGCTCTGTCACTGCCATTGTTCTTTGATCCGTTCAGAAAGGCCAGCTTTCAAAGATCTTCCATTTCAGGATTTTGAACGCTTCTGATCATGAAGTTTCAGCTATTGACCAACCGTCTATTTCGTTTATACAGAGACTCATGTTTGCTGAAGTAAGTGGTTGACTTGACTCCACCTCACTTAGTTCTTTTTTTTTTCCCATTCTTATGGGAAACATTCATTTGCTTGCTAAAATACCGACCTTTGACAACTGGAATGCTTGCATGACCAGGCAATAATTGGTGAGAAGAATATACGGAAGAAAAGTATACGGGAGTGGTTACGTCTCCACTTGGACTTTTAGATTGTAGCACCAGTAATTTGACAAAGAGCATGGTTTACTTGGACTTCTTCAAGACTTGGGCACTCCTAGCATTTGTGATTTCAATTTTTGCTTTTTGCTTAATTTAAATCTTGCGATTCGGTCATTTTAATTGTTTTTTTTTTCAATTAAAAAATCCCGAAACTGAGATATGAAGCACATTCAAGAATTAAGATTGATTTGACCCGACTATCAGAGAAGGTTGGGAGAATATAACTATCTCGCTACACCTCGATTCGGATAATTGTTACTTCATTTCGCCCCCACTATACTATTCATTTACAGAGTTTTCCGAAACTCTGATTTTACAATGTCAAGTTTTACTTAGATTGACTGAGGGTGGCATCAAACATTAGTCTACTATAATTTCTTGTTTCAAGTTCAGAAAACTCTGAGCTCTCAGAGTCTATTTACCATTTTCCAGATGAAATACATGAGGGAAGCTGTTCCGACATGTTTTGCATAAGGCAATATAAGTTCACTATTGTGAAAAACAGAGAAGATGGTGGCGGTACAATGTAAATGATTTTTACTTCTATCGACAATGGATTGAGGCTGAGCGAAAATAGACCAGCATGATTTAATTCCCTCAAGATTTTGGAGGGCAGGATATCCTCTGCCTTATCACAATTGAAGTACAAGGCATTAGCAGAGCAGAACTTGCATTCTTTCCAAGACAAAAGCATTGTACTATAAAATCTCTTCTTGCGACAAAATTAGGATCAGTGATCTTCCTTAATTAAGCACTTTTAAGTTCAAAGCTCTAATGAAAACAAATTCTGTATTCCCTCTAGTGCCATATTCTTTTTGGAGCAATCAACAGCTGCTGAATTTCTAATAAAGACTCATGCCACATCAACACGCATTTGACACTCTGAATAGGAACTGATTGAATGCACTCAAGGTTATGTTAACAAAGTAAGTTGGTTACACGAAACACAGAATTATGACAGATGGCTGCGATTGAAAACAATTAGTTTCTGATTGCATGCACCCTGAAAAGATGCATGATTAAAAACTCTTCGGCATGTATAAATGGACAAACAATGGACAAGAGTTAAGAGATTTCATACAAAAATTCCATTCCGATTTTACAAGGACACTTTGCTTTCAAGATGATAACACTAGATACATCATCAACTTTACATTGATATAAAAGTTGCATTTTCTAAAATTTAACTTGACATGGTTACTTACCTTTCACTACCATGACACTAGTCTGATTAAGACCAGATACAGAAACAGTTTGAAATATCAGTTGAGTTCAGCTGTCTTCTCTCTACAAATGAAACTAGATGCCAATAAGTTCAGGTTTTACCTTTTCCAAAAAAAAAAAAAAAAGGCAGTTCTATATTTACTCGAGCATGACTGAAATATAGTCCTCATCATCATGCTGATATGGATTAAACACTAAGTTCTTGTTGCCAGTCAAAATATTTATCCTAAATGCAAATAAGGTTGGCACATCAGTGAGAGAAACAATAGACTAAAAAAAGTTGAGACTAAATCAATTAGTTTAGACGATTCTGATTTTCCTTTAAGATCTTAGACCTCCTTGCATGTGGTTGACAGAGCAGCATCATTTATCAGACGTTATCTTCTACAAATTGATCCAGTAAACGGCTTGAGCCTGTTGCACGTCTCACGGCATCAGTGGCTGTCTGTGAATTTTGAACACCATGGAAAATGGTTGAACGAGCTGATAGCACCTGAGAAATTGTTTCCATTGACGGCCTGAGTTGGGGATTAGCAGATACGCAAGCCATTGCAAGCTTGAAGATGGTCAGAAGTTCAGCCTCGATGCCTGGCGTGGGTGTAGGCAGGCGTGAATCCAATATATTCCTCAAAACAACTGAGATCTCCATGTCGGCTGGAGCTAACAGAGATGAAATGCTATCACCCGGATGTCTTCCTTTGATCACCTCAATCACTACTATTCCAAAGCCATACACATCACATTTCTCTGTCACCTTCATTGTGTAAGCAAGCTCTGCACAAAGAGGGAGATATATGTATTAGCACAAAGACGTTGCTTTAGCTCAACCTTCGGATCAAGAGTTGATTTTAAAAATATACCTGGAGCTACGTAACCATATGTGCCGACGACTGCAGTCCAGTTTGATGTATCCAGCTTAAGAAGCTTAGCTGTGCCGAAGTCAGAAACATGCGCCTCATACTCGGAATCAAGTAGAATGTTGTTACTGGAAATATCTCGATGAACCATTGGAGGGTTACAATCATGGTGCATATAAGAAAGAGCATAAGCCACGCCTTTTATAACATTCACCCTCTTGTTCCAATCCAACTCTTTAGCTTCTTCTTCATTGCTCAAGATCGTAGACAAGCTTCCTCTGTCCAAGTACTCATACACTAAGAAAGAGTGTCGTGGATGGGAGCAAAAGCCTTCAAGTTTCACAATATTGCGGTGCCGAATTTCTGTCAGAGCCTTGATCTCATTCAAAAATTCCTTTTGATTTGTTTGCCCACCATCAACCATTTGATGGAGCTTCTTTACAGCTACTACATCACCTGATCTTAATTTGGCCTTGAAGACACTTCCATAGCCTCCCCTTCCAATACAATAAATTTCATCAAATGAGTTGGTGGCTTCTATGATGTCTTCATATAAGATCTTTCCATCATACTTTGATAGAGAAAAGACTTCAGTTGTCTTGGGTGCTAGTTCCGCTGTTGGATTGAACTTCTTTCTATAGAAAATGAAGAATATTCCCAAGAAAATAAACATAAGAATTGCTCCTAGTAAAGGAAACACAATAAGAAACACTCTGCCTCTTGTTGGAGAGCTTTCCCTATCCACCACCGCTTGATTACATGGCTCAAGTCCTTCAACATTTCCACACAATCCACTGTTGCCTTGAAACGCGTCTTTTGTTGCATTTTGGAATGCCATGGTGTTGGGGATGGGACCCTCAAACTTGTTGTGAGAGATGTCGACCTCCATCAAACCTCGCATATCCTTAAAAGTCTCGTATATAAGCCCAGAAAGATTATTGTGTGAAAGGTCAAGTTTCACTAGGCTCTGCAACTTGCTGAATTGAGTTGGGATCACACTGCTTAACAAGTTATAACTCAAGTCCAGCTCGGATAAATGAATTAGCATTCCTAATTGCCTTGGAATATCTTGGCTCAACTGGTTGTTGCTCAGATCCAAGAGGACCAAGTTTGTAGAAAGCCCTATGGTCTGCGGGATAGACATGCTCAATCTATTCCTGGACAAATCCAATTTTAGAAGACTAGGTAATGAAACAATCTCAGGACTTATTTGGCCAGAAAGTCCATTTCTACTTAGATTCAAATTCACCAAAGAACTCAATTTTCCAAATTCTTTTGGAACCTCGCCAAGTAAACCATTGGAAGAAAGATCAATTGCTCTTAGTTGAGTCATGCTTCCAATCTCAGGAGGCAAGCTACCAGTGATGTTATTTCCAGCAATTCTTAGATCACTTAAACGCATGCAACTTCCCCAGTTTGTCGAGATCTCTCCATAGAACTTGTTGAAACTCAAGTCGATAAAGTTCAAGTTGGGATAGATACCAAAGATCTCAGATATGTTTCCAGTCAACTGGTTCCCCTCGAGGCGTAGTCTGAATAAGCTTGTGCAATTTCTCAAGCTTCTAGGTATAGAACCGGTTAATGTATTGCCACTCATTGCGAGGTTTTTGAGTGATCCACCTTGGCACAAGTTCTCTGGTAAGGAGCCGGTTAACTTGTTGGCATCCAATTCCAGCTTCGTCAAGCTCATCAGATCCCTTATGGATCCAGGAATTGAACCAGAAAGCTGATTCTCACGGAGGAACAAATATAATAGGTTGGTCAAGTGACCCAAAGAAGAAGGAATTGGGCCAGTGAGCTGATTTCTACTTAGCTCTAAGTCAAGCATAGCACGGAGATTTCCTATCTCATCAGGAATGTGACCGGAAAGCTGGTTATTGTAGAGATAAAGAAGGGTAAGCTTCGTCAAATTGCCCAATGTTGGCGGGATTGAACTAGTGAGATTATTATCGTAAAGGCTCAACAAGCTAAGAAGGTTCAAATTCCCTAGCTCTTGGGGGATGGAACCATTAAGGTTATTATCAAATAATTGCAACTCTCTCAATTTGGTTAACTTCCCCAAAGTGGAAGGAATTGGTCCTATTAGGGAGTTGGAATCCATGTGGAGCACTTCCAAATTTGTCATATTTCCTATTTCAGGAGGAATAGAACTAGAAAGGGAGTTGTTGTAGATATATAAAGTAGCTAATTTGCTTAAATTACCCAATGTGGAAGGTATGTGTCCATTCAATTGATTCGAATACAACGCGACCTCATTGAGCAGATGCAACTGCCCAATTTCTTGGGGAATGGAGCCATTTAACTCATTAAAAACCAGGTGCAAGACCTCTAGTTTCGTTAGACGACCGATCTCTTGCGGTATTTTTCCCGAGAACCGATTGATAGACAGGTCAAGATAGGTGAGATTGCTTAGGAGACTGATTTGAGATGGAATAAGGCCAGAGAGACTATTTACACTCAAGTCCATGTACATGAGATCAGACAAAGATGAGAATGGGAATTTGTTGAGTGTACCTTTGACACCGGTGCTGGTGAGATTTATTCTGATCACGCTCCCGACCTGATTGCAGGAGATGCCATGCCAAGCACATGGAATCATGGTCGAATTGGAACCGGTGGCATTATGAGGAGAGGGAGTCCAGGAAGAGAGGGAAGAAACCGAATGGTTGCCAAGACTGGACTTCCAATTAAGGAGGGCTTGTGCTTCTGCAGGGGATGCTTGAGCAGGAAGTCGAATGACAAAAGTGGTGAAAAGGGCAAGGGCAGCCATAAGGCTCATGACCCTCTTGAATTCTGGTGAAGAATCCATGGATTCTTCTTGTTCTTCGTTTGCTTTTTGGTTCCGGTAAGTTGTTTTTCTTTGTTCCTGAAGCAGTGAGTGATGCTTTAAATGCTTGTGAGAGCTCCCCTTCCTATCATCTTCCCTTATAATAATGGGAATGCAATAACGACCATTATTTTACCGAAGACTTAGAAAATGTACGTTGGATGTAGTTTCGGTTCCATCAAGACTCTGGAGCTTTCTCCATTCGGTCTTCTTTGGCGACTTTTCGACTTGCATCGGTCCCCACAGTCCCCATGTCGAAATTTGGTCCAATCGTTGTGCGAAATCCAGAGAATTTGATAGAGAAGTCGTTGAGGAGAGTGATAATCCTAACTTGTTTCACACATTATGCAATTCTAAGCACGCAAAAGGGAAGCCTTCTCACTCGGCATTAATGAAGTCAAATCTTGCCTCGATTTTGACCCGTTCTTGCAGAAACGACAGCTGATAATCGAGCTAATGAGTCTGGACCACACCCACTTGCAAACTCACATCAATGGAAGGGAAAATTGAAGAAGAGAAATCGAAATTGTCTATGGCCTGCTTGTTCCAACCTTTTCTGATAAATGACAAGGTGGCTGTGGAGGCCCGCATTTATCGATATTTCTCGATTATCAAGTTCATCATCATTGCCGGCCTCTTTGGGCCTACGTTAGAAAAGCCGATCCTGAAGTGGCAGCTCAAGAGGCTGTTCAACCGGGAGTTCTCGGGGCGGGCGTCTTGAAGATTTCATCGTTAGAGAAGGCGATTGTTAGCGAATTACTTCAATCCAGCTTCTGCCGAAGGCGATGAGTGCCTGCTTGAGGATGTGAAATCGTAGAATGCAGAGCGCCCGGTTTAAAGTTCGCGGATGGGGAGGGTGCAAAACTGAATCACGCAGTTCGTAGTTTTGCAAAACTGCAGCCACTTTTTGAATATCTTTCCATTTTCGTCTTTTCCTAAATTGTTCAAATTGTTCCACTCTTGTGCAAGCTGGCTGCTGAGGTTGTTGTCAAGGAGGTGATGCAGAGTGAAGGAGGAGGCGTGAGCAAGACGAAAAGAAACACAAAAAGGAAAAAGGAAAAAAAAGGAAGAAAAAGAAAAAAAGCAAAGTGCTTAGAGGAAAATAACCCTAGCCCCAAATAAAATTTGGTTGACTTGTAAGTTGAAGCCTTCATTTGAGATGATGCCCACTTTAGGTTGTTTGATAAAATGACTGTACTTCAAACTCTTATTTGAAATTTACCCTTATTTTATTGTACTTGAAAGTAGATGAATATTCACAATTAGAGTCTGTTTTTTTTAAAGGAAATTTATTACGAAAATTATTTTTCAACTTTCTGGTATTTATATGACAAAAAAACTAATCGAATTGTGGATAAAGTTTTTCATGGATTGAAACCTGACTATTTGACTTGAAAATAACTTTCATAAAAAATATTTTTACCATGAAATTCTCAGTACAATGAAAGGACCCTCGTTTCAAATAATTTACCTTTCTTGAGCTCTGTAGGTGGGCTCAATTATTGAGAAAGAGCGCGCTGTGATATTTTGGAATTTTGAAGTGCTCAATTATTTAAGAGACTATCAATCCTGAAAGGGCAGAGAGAAGCATAATCAATACTTAATCACAATAGACATCGTGTGGTGTAGCCCAAATATTTTAAAGATTTAGTCCTAATTTAGATAATGACGGGGTGCTTCATTTTTTATTGCTTTTATCCTTCCTAAAGGACTATAATTTTCAACGATATTGCCAATCGAGAACCTGAAATCCTAATAGAAAATAGAAATCTATATGAGCTCAAGCTACTAGTGAGCTAATCCCGTTTATCTACTTTTAAAAGGCTAATATTGACCAATTGGAACAAAATTAAGGCATCTCAAGGTATTTTTTTAGCTTGGGAGAAAGATAAGTTTTCACTACGATAAATAAATCTATGATTTTGTCGTATTTGGAATAATCAATATCATAGTGAAATGAAGTAGTATGTTAATTTTGGACACTTGGATTTATTACTCCTAGATAGGACGCTAAGATCACAACCAACTACAGTTGAAATTTCTTTTTGATTCTGAAAATTTACCATCACAGGACTTTATTCCTATTTTTTGTGCACAAATAGAATCTCGCATTGGACGTATCCCTATTCCCTAGCTAATTGCTCTTTTTTTTTTCTTTTGGTAAAAAATCATCAAAAAACTTAAATTATACCACTGTGACACATTTATTTTGATTTTTTTTTATCATGATATAAAAAATCCAAATTATGCCCATCATAACATAATTATCTAAAAATTTTCTTGTGACATAAAAAAAATCCCAAACTTGTATTTATATGACATATTTATCCTCTGTCAAGATTTTTTCATATAATTTTTTAGCTAAAACAACATGACTTTTATTTCATTTAAATCACATGGGCGCAATGTCAATACTGTTTGTTTTTAGCATCCATATAGGTAGATTTCTTAGAGGATAAGTGTATCACGCAAGTATAAGTTTGAGATTTTTGGTATCATAAAAAAAGTTTAAAGTAAATACATTATAGTGAGTGTAATTTGGAGTTTTGGATGACTTTTTTTTCTTTTCCTTTTCCTTTTTGTCAAGAGGTACCCTCATGATAGCTGTTAAATTAAGAGGCACCTATCACGAATCGAGATCTTGAAATTACTCAGGATCTAATCGAGTCATAAGATTCGGTCGAATATCTTAAATTGGTATTTCAAGACAATGACGAGTTTTGTCAATAATACTGTGAAATAAGAACGTCCAGTGAGATTTTTACAAAATATGAGCTTAAAGAAAGAGAATTCTAAATAAACAAGAGAGGCCCAGCCCAGCATACTTCCTCAGCCCAAATAAGCTTCAACAGTCTTCTTCTTCCTCCTGCTCCTGCATCTTAAATAGAAGAAAGACAAATGAGAAATCAGAGCCTTGAGGAACCGAGAGAAAAAAAGGGAGAGGGAAATCGCTGTGGTTAGTTGGAAAACATTAATTAATGCCGGAATATGCCTCCTGCATGTGATTGGTAAGCGTTTCCTCGTTGTTTTTTTTTTCCTCTTGCATGTTAGTTCTTGTTCGAGGAGTTAATGTCGTAGCCCCAGCTGTGTTGGCTTCGCCGGTGACGCTTCGGCCGAGATACGTCGCTTAGATCTCAAATAGGATACTAAGAAACTAAGAATCAATAACTTAGCATATGCAATTTGTCAAGCTTCTTGGAATAGAACCCAAACATTGAGTCTAGCGGAGGAATATATATTTCAGGTCTGTCACATTACCGAAAGAAGAAGGAACCAGTCAAGTGAGCTGATTTTCACTCTGCTCTAAGTCAAGCCTGGAGGTTTCGTATCTCATTATGAATGTTACTGGGAAGCTGGTTACCCAAGAGAGAGAGCGAAGGGTAAGCTTTGCCAAGTTGCCTAAAGACAACAAGATTGAAAGGGTGAGATTATTATTGTAAAGGCTCAACCATTGAAGAAATTTCAAATTTCTTTGCTCTGGTTGGATGGAACCTGTAGGTTCATTATCAGGTAGGAAGTGCCCTTGGTGGAGTGACCTAAGACAGTGAAAATGGCTGGGGAGGTGGAAGCATGATGACTGTCTTGAAGCCTTGGGAATTTATGGCCTTTTTTCTCTTTTTGTCTGGATGTTGATTTCTCTCAGGACCAAGCGGGATGCTTAAAAACTTTCCCTTGATCTAATTTTCCTATTTGGCAATGGAAATGGATCAGCAAGCATCAACTTTTCTGGATCACATGGTTGTTGATGCCAAGGTTGACTGTTGCTGGTTCTTTCTTGACATTGCATATTGCCTGTTGCCTTTCTTCTAAGATATGCGGCACATTCAAGATTTGAGATTGAATTAACCCAATTACTTGATAAGGTTGGCTAACATATCTCATTGTCTTGCTATGCCTCGAGTCGAATAGTTGTTACTTCATTTTACCCCCTACACTCTCCATTGACATGGTTTTTGGAAAATATGATCTTACAATGTTGGGTTTTACTTGAGGTTGATCGAGGGCAGGGTCAAACAATGGTCTACTGTGGTTTCCTATTTTAATTTCACAATACTCTGAGCTCTCAAAAATATGTTTACTTTTTTCCAGATAAAAGTACAGGAGAGAATTGTTCCGACATGTTTTGTGCAAGGCAATATAAGTTCTCTGTTTTCAAAAACAGAAAGGATGGTTTGTGGTGAGCTAAAACATGACTGAGTTTTATTTGTATTTGACGATGGAACGAGGCCCAGGGAAAATGAACTAGCATGATTTAAATCCCTCAAGATTTTGGAGGGCATCGTTTCGTCTGCCTTCAGGCTCTTGAAGTATAAGATAGTAACAGAACAGAACTTGCATTCTTTCTGAGACAAAGCATTGTACCATAGAATCTGCCCTCAAGATAAAATGATGATCAGATCTTCCTATTTAAGCAATTTCAAGTTCAAAGCTCTAATGAAAATAAAGTCTGGATTTCCTCTAGTGCCATATTTCTTTTGGAGCAATCAAAAGCAACTGAACGTCTAATACGTACCCTGCCATAACAACATGCAGATAGCACTCGGAATAGGAGCTGATTAAACAAACTATGTTATGTAATAGTATGGTACTAAGTTAATGTTGGAATATTGGCCCACATTGCTTGACAAGGGGTTTTATAAGTTTTTTATATTCTTGTGTTGTCCCTGCATTTATTAGTTTAAACTTTTGGATTTGATTTTTTAATGTAGTATTAGAGCTCGTGCTATTTCTTTCACATGTATGTTTGCAGGAATGGGGGTGTTGATATCATCCCATATGGCTTGATAATATCTAACAAACATGGTTCATGGCTGCAATTAGAACATTTAGTTTCTGATTGAATGCACTCTGAAAAGATGGGTGATTGAAACTTTTCCGCACGTAAGAGGATTTTATGTCTACACAAATCCACCATGAACCTTATAAAAGGACTAAAAAAGGACTAGATCTCAGAGACTTAATAAAAATATTCGGTTGCGACTTTACATGGACCCTCTGCTTTCAAGATGATAACGCTAGATACATAAGCAACTTTACACTGATACGGAATTCATACTTTATAACTCTAACTAGACATGGATACATAGCTTTCGCTGCGACGATACTAGTATGATTATTCATAGATGCAGAAACAGTTTGGAATATCTCCAGTTCAGCTGTTCTCTCCAGAAATGAAACTAGATGCCAGTAAGTTCAGGTTTTGCTCCTTCCAAAACAAAAGGCTGTTCTATACTTGGGCATGAACGACTTGTAGTCCTCATCCTCATGCTGGTACCCTAAACACTTACCCTTGTTTCCGGTCAAAATATTTCTCCTAAATGCAAGTACAGTTAACAGAATAGTGAGCGAAACAATAAATTAGAAAAAGCTTGAAACTTAATTGATTAGTATAAACGACAGTGGTTTTTTTATTAAAGACCAGACCTTCTTGCATGTGGTTGACAGAGCAAAATCGTTTATCAGACGATATCTTCTACAAATTGATCCAGTGCACGGCTTGGATTTGTTGCATCTCTCACAGGATCAGTGGGCTTCTGTGATTTTTGAACTCCATCAAAAATGGTTGAACGAGCTGATAGCACGTGAGAAATCTTTTTCATTGACGGCCTGAGTTGGGGATTATCAGATATGCAAGCGACTGCAAGCTTTAGGATGGTCAGAAGTTCATCCTCAATGCCTGGCATGGGCGTTGGCAGGCGTGAATCCAATATATTCTTCAAAACTACTGAGATCTCCATGCCGACCGGAGCTAATAGAGATGAAAGACTATCACCCGGATGTCTTCCTTTGATCACCTCAATGGCTACTATTCCAAAGCTATACACATCGCATTTCTCTGTCACCTTCATTGTGTAAGCAAGCTCTGCACAAAGAAGGAGATATATGTGTTAGCACAAATACATCGCTTTAGCTAAGCCGTTGGATCAAGAGTCGATTTTAGAAATTAACCTGGAGCTACGTAACCATATGTGCCGACGACTGCACTCCAATTTGATGTGTCCAGTTTAAGAAGCTTAGCCGTGCCAAAGTCAGAAACATGCGCCACATACTCCGAATCAAGCAGAATGTTGTTACTCGAAATATCTCGATGAACGATTGGAGAAATACAATCATGGTGCATATAGGACAGAGCATGAGCCACGCCTTTTACTATGTTCACCCTCTTGTTCCAATCCAACTCCATGGCTTCTTCTTCATTGCTCAAGATTGTAGACAAGCTTCCTCTGTCAAAGTACTCATACACCAAGAATGAGTGTTGTGGATGCGAACAAAAGCCCTCTAGTTTCACAATATTGCGGTGTCGAATTTCCGTCAATGCCTTAATCTCATTCAAAAATTCCTTTTGATCTGTTTGCCCACTATCAGCTGTTCGATAGAGCTTCTTTACAGCTACTATATCACCTGATCTTAATTTGGCCTTGAAGACACTTCCATAGCCTCCCCTTCCAATACAGAAAATCTCATCAAAAGCCCCGGTGGATTCTACGATGTCTTCATATAAGATCATTCCACCGTACTTTGATAGAGAAAAGACTTTAGTTGTCTTGCTTGATAGGTCCACTTTTGGATGGAACTTCTTTCTAAGGAAAATGAAGAATATTCCAAAGAAAATAAACAACACTACTCCTAGCAAAGAAAACACAATAAGAATAACCCTGCCTCCCGTTGAAGAGTTTTCCCTATCCACCACCGCTTGATTACATGGCTGAAGTCCTCCAACATTTCCACACAATCCACTGTTGCCTTCAAACGCTTCTTTTGTTGCATTTTGGAATGCGGTGGTGTTGGGGATGGGACCCTCAAACTTGTTGTGAGAGACGTCCACCTCCATCAAACCTCGCATATCCTTGAAAGTCTCGTATATAAGGCCAGAAAGATTATTATGTGAAAGGTTGAGTTTCACTAGGCTTTCCAGCTTGTTGAATTGAGCTGGGATCTCACCGCTTAACAAGTTATGACTCAAGTCTAGCTCGGATAAATGAGTTAGCATCCCTAATTGGCCTGGAATATCTTGGCTCAACTGGTTGTTGCTCAGATCCAAGTGAATTAATTTTGAAGAAAACCCGATAGTCTGTGGGATAGACATGCTTAATCTATTCCTTGACAAATCCAATTTTTGAAGACTAGGTAGCAACACAATATCTGGACTTAGTCGGTTAGAAAGTTGGTTCCTACTTAGATTCAAATTCACCAAAGAAGTCAATTTTCCGAATTCTTTCGGAAGCTCACCAACTAAGTTGTTGAAGGAAAGATCAATTGCACCCAGTTGAGTTGCGTTTCCAATCTCTGGAGGCAAGCTACCAGTGATGTTATTTCCTGCAATTCTTAGATCCCTTAAACGCATGCAACTTCCCCAGTTTGTTGAGATTTCTCCATAGAACTTGTTGAAACTCATGTCAATAAAGGTTAGGTTGGGGTAGACACCGAAGGTCTCGGATATGTTTCCAGTGAGCTGGTTATCCTCAAAGCGTGCTCTGACTAAGCTTGTGCAATTTCTCAAGCTTATAGGGATAGAACTAGTTAAGTTGTTGTCACTCACCGTAAGGTTTTGGAGCAACCCACTTTGGCATAGTTTCTCTGGTAAGAAGCCGCTTAAGTGGTTGGTATCCAATTGCAGCACCTCCAAGTTCACTAGATCCCCTAAGGATCTAGGAATTGAACCAAAAAGGTGATTGTCACGGAGAAACAAAGATGTTAGGTAGGTCAAGTTACCCAAAGAAGAAGGAATTGGGCCGGTGAGCTGATTTGTACTTAGCTCTAAGTCAAGCATAGCGTGGAGATTTCCCATTTCATTAGGAATGTGACCGGAAAGGTTATTACCGTAGAGATAAAGAGAGGTAAGCTCCATCAAATTGCCTAATGTTGGTGGGATTGAACCCATAAGATTATTATCATTAAGGCTCAACTCTTTAAGACGATTCAAATTCCCTAGCTCCAGTGGGATGGAACCAATAAGCTCATTAGCATGTAGGTGCAGCTCTGTCAATTTGGTTAAGTTCCCCAAAGTGGAAGGAATCGGTCCTGTTAGGAAGTTGTTGTCCATGTGGAGCACTTCCAAATTTGTCATATTTCCCATTTCAGGTGGAATAGAACCAGAAAGAGAGTTGTTGTAGACATACAGTATAGCCAATTTGCTCAAATTACCTAATGAGGAAGGTATGGGTCCATTCAACTGGTTCGAATATAGCGCAACCTCATTGAGCAAATGCAATTGTCCGATTTCTTGGGGAATGGATCCATTTAACTCATTGAAAACCAGGTGCAGGACCTTGAGTTTCGTTAGATGGCCGATCTCTGGGGGTATATTCCCCATGAACCGATTGATAGAGAGGTCAAGATAGGTGAGATTGCTCAAGAGATTGATTTGAGGCGGAATATGGCCAGAGAGACTATTTATACCCAGGTCCATGTATGTTAGATGAGACAAAGATGAGAATGGGAATTTGTCGAGCGTACCTTCAACATAAGCACTGGTGAGATTTATCCCGATTATGCTCCCCACCTGATTGCAAGAGATGCCATACCAAGCACACGGACTCATGGTCGAGTTGGAACTGGTGGCATGATGAGGAGAGGGAGTCCACGAAGAGAGGGAAGTAACCGAATGGTTACTAAGACTAGACTTCCACTTGAGGAGGGCTTGGGCTTCTACAGGGGAAGCATGAGCAGGAAGTGGAATGACAAATGTAGTGAAAAGGGTAAGGGCAGCCACAAGGCTCATGACTTTTGTGAATTCTAATGAAGGATCCATCAATTCTTCTCCTTCTTCTCTTTTGTCTCTAGTAAGTTGGTTTTTGTCTTCCTGAGGCAATGGGTGATGCTTAAATAGGCTGCGAAAACTCACCTTCTTATCATTTTCCATGGTAATGGGAATGCAATAAAACAACAACCAACCAAAGAAGACTAGGAAAAGGCACATTGATATTGCTTCGCACGCCTAGGAGTAGACATCTGAGAGTTGACTGGGATGAATTTTTGGTTCCTTGAAGACTTTGGAATTTTTACTTTTGTACTTTTCGTAGGGGCCAATTCCCACAAAAATAAGGTCTTAAACTTTAGATCTAGTCTCAAATCTGTCTGAACTTTTTTTTTTTATTTTGTATTCTAAAAAATCCTAAACTTTAGGTCCAGTTCCAAATCTACACAAACTTTTTTTTTTTTTGCCTTAGAAAAAATTCCAAAACTTTAGGCTTTGTCCCAAATCTGCCATGAACTTTTTTTTTTTTTTGTCTCAGAAAAAGCCCAAAACTTTAAGTCCAATCCTAAATCTAACTCAAATTTTTGTATCGGAAAGGAAATCGTCAATTTTTTTGCTAGTCCTAAATTTGCCCCATTAGTCTTTTGTCCAAAAGTTATGGTTAGTAGTGCCTAATTTTTTTTATATCCTACAATGGTTTTATTTTGAAGATAATTTTCCATGTTGCCTTGTCAATGTGTATTTATTATCGATATGGAAATGTCACGTTAAGTTGAGACTGGACCATGGGGTAGATTTGAAAATATATTAAAAGTTGGTGATTTTTTTGGGTACAAATGGAGGGTAAAATCCAAAATTAGTACACTCATCAACTGTTATGTGTCATCCAACTTATCAATTAACAGTAAAATTTAACGAAAACTAACAGAAGGTAAATTTGTCACATATGTACCGGTTTGGGGTTTTTGATTATCAAAAAATTAGTTTGAGATAAATTTGTCACATGTGTACTAATTTGAGATTTTTCGTGGTTAAAAAATTAGTTTGTGGTAAATTTATCATAGATATACTAGTTTGTGATATTTCATAGTTAAAAAATTAGTTTTGGATAAATTTGTCACATGTAAACTAGTTTGGGGTTTTTCATGATATTAACCTCACTTTTTTGTAGACAAAACAAAATTCGAGGCGGATTTGAGATTGTACTTAAAGTTTATGGTTTTTTCTAAGATAAAAGAAAAGTTTGGAGTTTTTTTAGACAAAAAAAAAAAATGGGGCAGATTTGAGACTTAACCTAAAATTTGGGTTTTTTTTATATATTTATTTTTTGTAAAATTTTTAGAATTGACCTCTCTTCATGGTGACTGGGTCAGTCCCTCTTTTTGGAATTGAGTCCCACACATTATATAAATCAGAGAGACGTTGACTTGGACTGAGAAGTCTTTGAGGAAAGTGATGTAAAGTTAAGGCCTTGAACACTTTGGAATTTTCACTTCATCGTTTTCTGTCTATACGAATATTCACGAAGTTTTCTGAAACTTTGAGTTTACGATGTTGGGTTTTGAATAAGAGCGATCAAGGGTGGGGCCAAACATTAGTCTACTATGGTTTCCATTTTCAAATTCACCAGACTTTGAGCTCTTAGAGGCTAAGTCTACTGTTTCCCAGCTGAAGTTTATGAGGCGACGTTTTTGACATGTTTTGCCAAGGCTGTTTTCCAGGTCTAAGTTCCCTGTTCGGAAGAACAAAAGAGACGTTTGATGATGAGCTAAACCACAAATGAGTTCTACTTGTATTTGACAATGAAGCTAGGCCAAGCAAAAACAGACCATCATGATTTAAAACCACCAAGATTTTGAGGGCTGGATATTGTCTGCCTTCACGCTCTTGAAATATAAGGTAGTGCATCGCATTCTTTCTGAAACAATGGAGAATCTCCTCTTGAGATGAAATGATGACCAGTGATCTTCCTAATTTGACCACTTCAAGTTTGAAGCTCTAATGAAAAAGAAGTCCGGATTTCTCTACTTTGAAGCAATCAAAAGCTACTGAACTTCTATTGAAGACTCATGCCATAATCTCAAAAGCTACTCTGATTAGAAAAACGAAGAGCTTGAATCCTTGGTATTGCGAAACAGTGTTAATCTGACTTGGGGCATGTAAGCACCAAAGCTTTTTCCTTTTTCCTTCCTATTTCCTTTTCTTTCCCTTTCTTTCTTCTCTTCTTCTTTTCCTCTCTATTTGCTATCACTCTCTCTTTTTCTTCTTCCTCTTTTTCTCTCGGTCATGTCTCTTTGCTTTAAATAAAGTGGTCTCCTTTTTTCTTTCTTTTTATTATTAGTGACTTCATTTGACCAAGTCAACAAACCCAAATATGATAGAATGCCTTCGAAGGCCCCGTTTGGTTCGGCTTTAGGAAAATACCCTTGGGAGAATACAAATACCTTTGAGGTAAAGAGGTTTTTCGAAATGCTAGACTGTTTGGTAAACTATAACTAAAAAATACTTTAGGGAAATGCAAGACTATTTAGTAAACATATATTTGAAAAGCCCTTTAGTGTGACCAAATTAAATTTTTTAGTTTTAGTATTTTTAAAATTGCAAAAAAGAAACAATGACTATATAACCTTTTACATTTTCATGTTGAGAGTAATGTAAAAGATATATATTAGTAAATTTATTTAAAAATTATATTACTAGAATTTGATTATAGATTAGATGTAGAGCTCAACTTTTGGCCTAGGGTTCTTTTAGGTTTATTTTCAACTTTGAATAATTTTTTTTTAATTATTGTATTATTAATTATCTTCTTAATTAATGATCATTCTAGTGTATTGATAAAAAGTTGGGCTATTGATTGTCAAAAGATAAAAATGACAAAAAAAAAAAGTTGAACCTAACATTTGCAAAGGGTTTTTATTATTTTTTTAAAAAATAAAAAGAAATCCGATGAAACTCCGTCGCCAATCAACGGTGGTTGGGGTGTGGGGAAGATAATCGGTTTAAAAAAAAAAAAAAAAAGAAGAAGTCAACGGATGAATATTAGAGGTGGACTTGCATTTCCGAAATGCTGAAAGCCCAAAGCAGGTCCCTACCTGCTTTGGGCTTTCAATATTTCAAAGGCCAGCATTTAGCCAAGGACACCTCGAAATGCTAAACCAAACACCTAAATTTTTTCTCAAGGGGCTTTCGGGGCTGAAAGCCCCTTGGGAATGCTGAACCAAATGGGGCCGAAGCACTTGACAGGGGGAGGTTATGGATGAAGAATTTGACGTAAAATAAGGATCTTTATGATGAGTTCGGGTACGAGCACTGTCTAATCTTTCACACTTCACCTTCTTAAAGTTTGGCTACATTTTCCTTTTCCATTTGCTGTTTCTTGCACTGCATAGAAAGAAAAACCATTCTTAAACAAGCATTAAAAATGAAGACTTGTTAGTCAAAAGAGGAAAGCTAGAAAATTGCTCCATGTCCCTTCCCATACGATAAGTTGGAAATTTTAGAGCCAAACATCACTAGTAAAAGTCCATTAAGGCCATGAATTTCCATGAATCATTGCAATGCGTACTGATCCAAAAATCAACACACATGAAATCCAAAGAGACCTTGACTTCTTGAGTAGGCACAAGTCTATTCTATTGCCTGAAGACCTTGACTTCATTAGGGATATTTACAAGATTGATCTACACATGCATGCCAATTTAAATTCTTTATTTTCCTTTGGGCCGGTATGCTGGCTTATATTTTAATTGTATCATAAAACCGCACAATTTAGAAAATTTTGCGTTAGCAGAATATGTTTCTTGATGGATATAGTAATAAAGTTTCAAAGGTGCTTACTGCAAGGGACCATGCACAAGGTGAAAAAAGGGGCACAACCCTATTTTCAACTTATACTGCAGTGACCGACCAAAAAATAAAAACTTATACTGCAGTGTAAGAGAGAGATTCAAAATGTTAAAATGGTTTTTCTTGTAATTTTCTTCTTACGTTAACAAAAAAAAAACTATTGCCATTCTTACATGGCTAACTTTTTTTTGGAACAATTTTATGGATTTCTAGCCATTGCTGTCTTTTTTGAGGAATGAGGATGTTGCCTTGTAGTTACTAGCTGAAAATAATTTAATATTTTAATGATTTTGCCACCCTTTTCTTACTATGTAATCGTTAACTAGAAATACTCTTTTAGAAAAGAGCAAGATAAAATGTATTTGTATGAACCATTAACTGTTCTTTGTTTAACGAAGTAATAAATTTTAGCATCCCTTTTAGAGTTTTTTTTTTTTTGGTATAATCCCTTTTAGAGTTTGAATGCTTCTGATTATGATGTTTTAGGTAATGACAACTGTTACAAAAGAGTAATGTTTATTTATACGGAGTCTAATATATTTGGAAGCAAATGGTAGACTTGACTAAACTTTCTAAACTAAATTTTTTTCCATCACCATTGTTTTGCTTGCTAAATTACTGATATTTGAAAGGGAAATACTTATCTAACGGTACTGTTATTTCTTTAAAGTAACGATGCATTCTCTGCCACAAATTGCTGACAGATTTATGAGGAGACTTTTAAAGCCAGTTTAATCATTCTTTTCTTTCCTTCTTAAATATTTTGGAAAGTCAACCTGCATGATTAGGCCAATGCAATTGAATATCATTTTAGTTTGTCAGTTCAATTATTGAACATTGATCAAGCCAGTTTGATCTAGATTTGGACCAATTCGAGTCTTAGTGATCATCGGACATGACTAAGGGCAAGTTCTTGATCGAACTGGCTGGACCAAATTTTAAAAAATGGGTTGTAATCAAATGTAAAACTTCACGAAACAATCTCTTATATTTTATTACGTTAAGACATTTTGTTTTCACCAAGTTCAAGATATTTTAAGATGCAATTCTTTCTAATTTTATGAATTCTAACTTTTTTAGTCTAACTAAAGGCAGAATATTCTAAAATGTGACTTACATTTTACGGATTTATGAAGTTTCATCGTATTAAAGTGTGAGACATCATAATAAAAATTTTACGGAACAACATGTGCTATATTTCTACCAAAATCATAACAAATTGAATTTATTAAACCAGCAACATTATGAAGTAACGATGTTTTTTTTCTTCTTTTTTTTGCATATGTCTGAGTTGCATCTCATAGAGAAGCTTCATAGAAAGTGTTCAATGGAGTTACTTTATTTAGACAACAGAGAAGTCCTTTGTTTTTACTCTTTGAATGATCAAATGTATCAAGGGGCAGCGTGGAAAGTGGTCATTCACTAGAAGGCCACATCTTTCATCCTTCCTCTCAAAAGAAAATATGAGAAGAAATGAGAAAAATCATGAGACTAGCTTGAAAAACCTCCTTGTAATACAGTCAGTGTGGCCGAGAATGCACCATTATTTTGAAAGAACAACAATACCGTTACATAAGCATTGCCCTATTTGAAAATATGATCACATACATTAATTAGTGAAGAAAGTAGCGCTATCCCTTCTTTTCGACTATGAGATTGTAGCACCGAAACTTCGACCAAGAACACAGGTTTCTTCATGATCCGATAATTCCTCCCATCCCCATTGATAAATTTCTTAACCCCATTATGAAGCTATTTTAGATGTTGTAAATAGGGTAATGCTTCCAAGCATTTGATAGCAGAGGTCGAATAGTTCAATGCCTTTTATGCATGTGTGTGAACAGTGAACACCTTCTAGCTTTTTACACGTATCTTCTCCAAGACGTGCTTAAAAGATTGGGATAGGATGCATTAATATTGATAGGCTAATCTACTCTGCTGAGCAAGCAATTATGAAATTAATGATTTTCCTTATGTGGTTAGCATAGTTTAAATCTCGTTGGTCAGGCACATCAGGGATAATTTATCAAAATTGTTAGCAACTTATGGACGTCCACTGCAATAGCAGGATATCAATTTTTCGATATATTCACCAATCAAAATAAAAATTGAGCTGTGAACATAGTATTTTACCAATAACTTACCAACTGAGCCCCAATTTCGTGGTAGTATGTGATAACCAGAGGAAGGAATTTTCCAACTTCAAGCGGAGTGTAAGTTACTTACTCATGTACAATTTCACTACTCACAACAAAAATTTAGCGGTGAAATTAGTGAATTACTAACGTAGGTTGTGAATCCATGGCTTTTTTTCTCTTTTGATCTGGATGATGATTTTTCTCAAGCCCCAAAAGACGCGTAAAACTTTCACTCGACTTATTTTCCCGTGGTTTTCCTATTTGACTATGGAAATGCATCATCAAGCACTAACTCGTGGAACACACCCATGTGGATGCTATTTGGCATAATGAAAAAGTTGACTGTTGCGACAAGATGATTCTTTCTTTGACGTTGCATATTGCCTGTGACCTTTCTTCCAAGACGTGCAGCGCATTCAAGAAATGATATTGAATTAACTTAACCACGTGATAAGGTTAGGAAAACATAACTCATCATCTTGCTACTTCTCGATTGGAATAGCTGGTACTTCCATCTTTCCATCCTATACTATTCGTTCACAGAGTTATTTGAAACTTTGATTTTACTTTGTTGGTTTTTACTTGGGATTGATCAAGGGCGGGGTCGATAGTTGGTCTACTGTGGTTTCCTATTCCAAATTCGCAAAACTTCTGAGCTCTCAGAGACTATATTTACTATTTTTTTTAGCTGAAGTACTCGAGAGAAAATTATTCTGCCATGTTTTGCGCAAGGCAACATAAGTTTATTGTACTAAAAGAACATAATAGATGGTTTATGGTGAACTAAGCCATAAATGTATTGCAAAATCTTTTCTCGACATAAATTGATGACTAGTGATATTCCTAATTTTAGCACTTTTGAGCTCTAAACTTAATCGCAAACAAAATGAATCCGACGCCAACAAATCGCTGGCCCAAAGCGATTATTCAAAGTTATCCGCAGCACAAAACTTAATCTCAAATCTCTAATATTTCGTTTCGACTAAACCATTACTTCAAAACAACTCCCATGAAATCTCATAGCTCCACTTCATCATAATCCATAATTTACATGAAATTTCACAACTAAACAACTCCAAAATCGGATTTTGCAATTCAAATTTAATATAATTTCAAATTTGTGCTATAATCCCGAAAGCTACTCCAATTCAAAGAATGAAGAGCTTGAATTCTTACTTGACGTGGTGAAATGGTGTTAATCCGACCTAGGGCATGTACGCGCAAAGAAAAATGATTGAGTGACAGTTTTAAATCCATTATGGAAATAACAATTTATTTTAGAAAAAAATCAAATAATGAATAATTATAAATTGTTGTGGGGTTATTCCTTTTAGAGTTTATGGCTCTTTGCGGCAATTTAAAAACTATTGTGCTAGCAAAGTTCATGCACAAAAGCCTTTCCCCTTTTTCCCTTTTTTTTCCCTATTTCTTTTTCGTTCCCTTTCTTTCTTCTCTTCTTCTTTTACTCTCCGTTTGAGATCACCCTCTCTTTTTCTTCTTGCCCTTTTTCTTTCTGTCATGTCTCTTCGCTTTAAGTAAAGTGGTCTTCTTTTTCTTTATCTTTTTTTAATTAGCCACTTCATTTGACCAAGTCAACAAACCCAAATATTACAGAAGGCCTTCAAAGCACTTCACAGGGAGAGGCTATGGACGAAGAGCGTGACGTCAAAAAAGGTGCTTTATGTTGCGTTCGTGTATGAACACTCTCTCTAACTTTTCCACTTCACCTCCTTGAAGTGCTTGAAGTGGACACATTTTCCTTTTCCATTCGCCGTTTCTTGCACTGCATCAAAAGAAAAACCATTCTTTCACGGCATTATAAGTTGAAGACTTGTTAGTCAAAAAAGGAAAAGGTTGGAAAATTGCTCAATGACTTTATCCATATGATAAGTTGGAAATTTTTAGGCCAAACATTTAAAAGTCCATAAAGACCAAGACTTCTCAAGAACCATTGCAACGCGCACTAATCCAAAAGTCACCACACATGAAATCTCAAAAGACCTTGACTCTTTGAGTAGGCACATCACACATTTTCCTTTTCCATTCGCCGTTTCTTGCACTGCATCAAAAGAAAAACCATTCTTTCGCAGCATTATAAGTTGAAGACTTGTTAGTCAAAAAAGGAAAATGTTGGAAAATTGCTCAATGACTTTATCCATACGATAAGTTGGAAATTTTTAGGCCAAACATTTAAAAGTCCATAAAGACCAAGACTTCTCAAGAACCATTGCAACGCGCACTAATCCAAAAGTCACCACACATGAAATCTCAAAAGACCTTGACTCTTTGAGTAGGCACATCACACATTTTCCTTTTCCATTCGCCGTTTCTTGCACTGCATCAAAAGAAAAACCTTTCTTTCGCAGCATTATAAGTTGAAGACTTGTTAGTCAAAAAAGGAAAAGGTTGGAAAATTGCTCCATGACTTTATCCATATGATAAGTTGGAAATTTTCAAGCCAAACATTTAGGGCGTGCATGTTTGCTTATTTCTTTTTTGTTCATAAACTGATTCTCTGTTTTTTTATTCCTGGGAACAAAAAAAGAATAAAAACGCGTTTGTTTGCATTTTTATTCAAAATCTGTTTTTTTGTTCCCAGAACAAAATTGGAACGGAAATGAGAAACAAAAAAAAGTTATTTTTTTGTTCTAGAAACACTTTTGAAGAACATTTTTTCTCTCTTATTTCTTTTCCTCTCTTTTCTTCTTCTTTTCTTCTTCTTTTCTTCTTCTTTTTTCTTTGGCCGGTCACCGGCCTCGGCCATGGCCGGCGATTGGCCGTCAAGGGCCGGCGACGCTGTCGAGGGTCGGCGACCTCACCGGAGCGTCGCCTCACCCAGATCCGGCGAGGCCAAGCCTCGCCAGGGGTTGGCAATGCTTAGCCTCGCCAGGGGCCGGCGAGCCTCACCGTGGCCGGGCGAGGCCGCCAACCAAAAAAAGAAAAAAATAAAAAATAAAGGAAAAAATAAAAATAAAAATAAAAATAATAATAATAATAATAATAAAATTAAAAGAAACAAAAAAAGAATATAAATTTACCAAACGTGTTTCTATTCATTTTTAATTCCTAGAACAAGTTTATCAAATGCGTCTTTCTGGTCAAAAAATGTTCCCCGAAACAGAAATATATTTTCTATTTGTGTTCTCTGGAACACTTTTTGAATAGAAACACAAACAAACACACCCTTAAAAGTCCATAAAGACCATAACTTCCCAAGAACCACTACAACACTTACTAATCCAAAAGTCACCACACATGAAATCTCAAAAGACCTTGACTTTTTGAGTAGGCACGTCTCTTCTATTGCCTGAAGACCTTGACTTCTTGAGTAGGCACATGTCTCTTCTAACGCCTGAAGACCTTGACTTCTCCACACTAGAATTGCGTACTCGACAAAGACCTTTGACTTCTTGAGAGATATTTACAAGATCGATCCACACATGCATGCCGGTTTGAATTCTTTCTTTTTCTTATGGGCTGGTAAGCTAGTTTACATTCTAATTGTATCATTAAATCGCGAAATTTAGAGATTTGCATTAGTAAAATATTCTTCTTGGTGGATATGGTAATAAGGTTTCAAAGGTGCTCACTGTAGGGGTCCACGCACAGAGAGGCCACGACCCTATTGTCACTTTATCATGCAGTGTAAAAGAGAGATTCAAAATGTTAAAATGGTTTTTCTTCTTACTTTCTCTTTACGTTAATATGAAACTATTGCCTTTCTTGCATGGCTGACTTCCTTTTTGAACATTTTTATGGATTTCTAGCCATTGCTTGTCCTTTTTGAGGAGTGAGGATGTTGCTTTGTAGCTACTAGCGGAAAATAATGTAATATAATAATGACTTTGTTTACCCTTTTTTTACTATTTATTGTTAACTGGAAATACTCTCTTAGAATAGAGCAGGAAAAATGTACTTGGATGCACCTTTAATTATACTTTGGATGCACCTTTAATTATACTTTGGTTATTTTGTTTCAGGTATTGACAACCGTTACAAAGGGGTGATATATTATTTATACAATCTCACATATTTGGAAGCAAATGGTTGACTTGACTACCTTACTAAACTGAGTTTTTCCAATGTCAGCATTGTTTTGCTTGCTAATTTTCTGAATTTGATAATAGGATTCCATGCATCACAGACATTAATGAAGAAAGTAGCGTTATATCTTCTTTTCGACTTTGAGATTGTTGTATCGATACTTTGACCGAGGAAACAGGTGTCTTCACGACCTGGAAAATTCTCTCATCCTCCTTGATAAATTTCTTTAACACCATTATGAAGCTACTTTAGATGTTGTAAATGGGGCAGCGCTTCGTTTCTAGTACCAGGCTAGACTTAAGACCTTACTAGCATTTGATAGCATAGGTCGAACAGTTCGATGCCTTCTATGTATGGGTGTGAACACCTTCTAGCTTTTTACACGTATCTTCTCGAGGACGTGCTTAAAAGGTTGGGAATAAGATTGATTAGTATTCATAGTCTAATCTAGGGCTGAGTTGCAGTTAGTCAGCTCAGCAAGCAATTATAAAATTAATGATTTTCCTAACGCGTCTAGTATAGTTTAAATCCCGTTGGTCAGGCACGTTGATGATAATTTACCAATAATGTTAATAACTTATGGACTTCCAATGCAATAGCAGATTATCGAACTATTCAAAACAAAAGTTAAGCGTTGAACATAGTATTTTACCAATAACTTACCAACAGAGCTCCACTTTCATGGTAGTATGTGATAACCTGAGTAAGGAATTTTCCAACCTCAAGTGGAATGTAAATTACTCATATACAATTTCACTACTCACAACAAAAACTTAGCGGTGAAATTACTAAGTCACTGACGTAGGTTTGGAATTTATGGCCTTTTTTTCTTTTTTGATCAGGATGTTGATTTTTCTCAAGCCCCAAAAGATGCCTAAAACTTTCACTGGAACTTATTTTCCTATGGTTTTCCTATTTGACAATGGAAATGCATCACCAAGCATTTATTCGTGGAACACATGTATGTGGATGCTATCTGGCATAATGAAAAGGTTGACTGTTGCCACCAGATTCTTTGACATTGCATATTGCCTGTAGCCTTCTTCCAAGACATCAGCACATTCAAGAACTGAGATTAGATCAACACAACCACATGATGAGGTTGGGAAAATATAACTCATTGTCTTGTAACTTCTCGATTGGGATTGTCATTGACCTCATCTCCCCCCCCCGGTTCTATTTGTTCACAAAGTTATCTGAAACTTTGATTTTACAGGTTCGGGTTTTACTTGCGATGGATTGAGGATAGGGTCAAATGTTGGTCTGCTATGGTTTCCTATTTCAAATTCAGAAAACTCTGAGCTCTCAAGGACTATGTTCACTGTTTTCCAGATGAAGTACTCAAGGGAAAATTGTTCTGACAAGTTTTGCTCAAGGCAACATAAGTTCACAGCACTGAAAAACAGAAAAGATGGTTTATGGTGAGCTCGCCATAAATGAGTTTTACTTGTAATTGACAATTGGAGCTCGGCCAAGTGAAAACAGACCTTCATGATTTAAATGCCTAAAGATTTTGGAGGGCAGGATCTCGTCTGCCTTCCAACTCTTGAAATATGAGGTAGCAACAGAACAGAACTTGGATTCTTTTGGAGACAAAGCATTGTATTGCAGTATCCCCTCTCAAGACAAAATGATGACCGATGATCTTACTAATTTAAGCACTTTTTAATTTGAGGCTCTAATGAAAACGAAGTTTGGATTTCCTCTACAACCATACTCTTTGGAGCAATGAAAAGCTACTGAACTGCCAGTAAAGAATCTTGCCGTAGCAAAATGCAGTAGCACTCGAGATAGGAACTGACTGAATGCGCTTGGGGTTATGTTACCCAGCGGGTAGTAAGTTACACAAAATACAAAATTATGCCGGATGGCCACAATTAGAAACAATTAGTTTTTGATTGAATGCACTCTAAAAAGACTCATTTTTCGAAACTCTTTGGCATGTAAGGGATTTTGCATCTACATAAATCTGAAATAAGCGTTATAAGAGGACCAACAATGGACAAGATTTTTGGACTTCTTATAAATGTTCAATTTCAACTTCACATGAACCCTTCGCTTTTTAGATGATAAACACTATATACATCGACTTTAAATTGATATAATGGTTATATTTTCTCGCTCTAACTCGACATGGATTCTTAGATTTCACTACAATGACCCTAGTCTGATTAAGACTAGATGCAGAAACAGTTCCAAATATCACTTTAGTTCAGCTTTCTTCTCTCTACAAATGAATCTAGATGCCAGAGTTCAGCTTTTACTTATTCCAAAACAAAAGGCAGTCCTATATTTACTTGGGCGAGAACGAAATGAAGTCCTCATAAACATGCCAGTATGGGTTAAGCACTCAAATTCTGTTGCCGGTCAATAGTCTTTTAAATTCAAACAAAGATCATCAGTGAGCGAAGCAATGGAATGAAAAAAGCTTGAGACTTAAATCAAATAGTTGCAAGGACTCTGATTTTCATTAAAGAAATTGCATCTGATTGACAGAGAAACACCATTTATCGGACAAAATCTTCTACAAATTGATCCAGTAAACGGCTTGAAGCTTTCGCATCTCTTCTAGGATCAGTGGCTGTCCGTGAATTTTGAGCACCATGGAAAATGATTGAACGAAATCATTTCCATTGACGACCTGAGTTGGGGATCAGCAGATACACAAGCGACTGCAAGCTATAAGATGGTCGGAAGTTCATCCTCGATGCCAGTGATGTTATTTCCAGCAATTCTTAGATCACATAAACGCATGCAACTTCCCCAAATTTCTCCATAGAACTTGTTGAGACTCGTGTCCATAAAGTCCAAGTTGGGGTAAAAAATTAAAGGTCCCGGCTATGAACCAGCGAATAAATTCAAATGCTGGTGCGATCAGCTCAATGTAAAGCCAAGAAACGGAACCCATTTTGATGCAAATTTATCAAGACCCAAAAAAATTGCCAAAAGAAGGGATGCCAAAGTGGCGCACAGCTTACAACTTTCATCGTACTGTGCTCTCGAAAGAACACCCACCGCAGCAAGAATATAAAAACCACACTAAATTCAGGAGTATCATTTCATGAGGAATGAGAAACCATATGGCACTCATAGCGGACCAACCTCGGAGATGGCTAGTGGATTATGACCAAAAAATGGCAAACGAAAGTGCAGGATCATCACCACCACGATTCTCTCATTGTCCATGTGCATTACGTATGATTAAACTGACACACCCCCTCGACAGTAGTTAAAAGTGTAGCCAGAGACCTATGAACAAGTGCATCACAATACACGCTTTAAATGGACTTCATGAATGCACATTATAGCACAAGAATAAGATCAGAGTATCACAATGACCACCAAAGTCAGAAAAGACGGACTAGCTGCCTTCAAAGAAGGAAAACATCACGCCCGACTAAACCAAGGATTAACATCTAAATCACTGCACGCAACGAAGTATCTGTCCCCCCAATCAAGAGCAACTCAGGATAAAGTATAATTGTTTGTCGAGCAAAAATGACTCCCACGACCTGGGGCACTCATCTTTCCTAAAAAGGCAACATGAAAAAACAGAGACATAAGGATCAAATAGTTGCAATAGAGTGAGACAAAATCCATTCACGTCATTTTTTACCACTCGATCTATGGACTACATGGAGATGCACCAGCGGAATTGGCAGGACGTCCACTGGGCACATCTCTTTGGAGCTGAGAATCTCTTTCACCATTTCGTACATCAGGACTTTCAAGTGTAGAAGGTCTCTGATTTGGAGAGCGACTCCTCTCATGTTTGGCTTTCTGCGGGCTCCGGGATGAACTGAAAATTGGGGAACTCCAATCAGATAGAAATCCTCAACAAGAAGTGACCAAAAGAAGCATTAAAGGGAAATAAGGAGGGCCTCACCTTGTGTATGATCCACTCCGACTTCGGTCCTCATCATCATGTTTGGGTGCCCTTCGGTCTCTGCGACGATCAGGACTTGGGCTATAGCTCCTACTTCGGTGACGGTAACTCCTTCCCCCGTCTCTGTACTTGTCGCGATCATATCGTCCACCGCTTCTACTGCGACTTCTCCTCCTGTAATCACGGTCTCTATATTCGTCTCTGTACCTGAAAATCCATTGTACTGTCAGTTGCAGTAAAGAATGAGAGGAATTACTTGCAACTCTGCAAGATGCAAGTACTCATTAAGATGGTTAAGGGTTAACTGCTACTTGCTGTTATTTTTTTCATTTTGCTACAAACAAAAGAACAAGGTGCAACAAAATCAGATGTCACCTAATATCTGAACTGCAAAGCTTAAATGACCAAAAAAGGGAATCTAGAAACCAACAACTCAATGGCATAATGGGAACTTGCCGAAAGAAATTAGCAACACCACATTGACACCTTACTTACTTGTTAAAAGGAGGTCACGGGAGTTTACAATTTCATGTGTGAACATCTTAGTTAAAGGCGACACAGTTACAATCTTATTAGGCTGTATCATCAAGTGCTGATGGAGTAAGTCTAAGTTCATAAGCTCTTCAGCCAGCACAAATTTATAAAAATAGTTTTGGGAAAAGTGCAAAACAAGTCCTCGACGTGTTACCCATTGTCCCACTGATCAATTGAGCTCTAAATCTTTTGGCAGATGTTCAATCAGTCCTAGTCTTGCAGCTGATGCTGTCTTTTCACTGGAAAATGGAACCCACTCAATTTTACATGAAATTGACTATGCTCTTTTACTATAACACTGGATTTTGTAATTACAAGACTCAGAACCTAAATTTCATTTAAATTGAGGAAACCTTGGACTTCAACTCAAAACCCTAAATTTGGCCCTTCAATCATCAAATTGTTTTATCAGTCAGCTGATTCGCATAATCAATTCTGTCACTCAATGATTGATTAGACTGATGTGTTTTATCCCTTAATTATGGTCCAAATTATCCAGTTAATCTTTTTTCCAACGTAATAAAAATGAGGACCAGTTGCTTAGCTGGTTTGAGCAACCATAATGTAACTGCACTCCCAACATTTTTCTGGAAATTGCACTTCCAAACTTAGTTGCTTAGATCTCAAGAAAAGATGGGAAAGTCCCATCCACTAACTGAAGAATAACAAATCAAATTTACTATATGCATGAGTAACTGTGGTTTTATCATTCAGATTCAGCTGCAGCATTCAGCTGGGACGTAATTCTATTTCTTGACATTGGATTACTGTGAACAAATTCAATATATAACACCCCAATTCTTTAAAAGTAATTGCCTCTAATGTCATTTAAATGTTAAACATATATTATGATTTGTATCTTTAAAAAGGTATAGATATTTTCCATAAGCCATAAGATGCGTAAACAAGCTTCTCACATCATTGTTAACAGCATTAATTCCTCCATAGGATCAGTTCTCTCCATGAACTTGATCAACTGTTTTCATTACGTGCAGACAACTAACAAGGGATGGTAAGGATTATGCACAAAGTTCGCAATTTGATTTTCATGAGGCCAGGAGGGAACCTATAAAATAAATTAGCAGTGACATTGTTAACCCAAAGGGACAGGTGTCCAGTCATATAGAGGTAAACTAAGGAAAAATTCCCTCCCTTTCCTCTTCAAACACTCCACAAGTCATTGAAAACAAATTAGATGGCTTAATCCTTCGTACATCAAAGAGCTCTAGTCATGGGTCCTCTATCCACTGTAGCATCATGATTTCAATGGTAAATTGACCCTGCCTATTCTCTCATTCAATCAGGATCCCAATCAATGTTTCAGCTGCCTTTATTAAATCCCAATCAAAGTTACAGCAACCTTCATTAACTCTTGATATGTAGAGATAAATGAATTGTGAAGCTAGTAAACAGGCTTATGTAAGTATTAGAGGACAAAGTATCTTAACCATTCTATAAAAATGATTTTGAAATTTCACCTCAAACACAAATCAACAACTATAGCAATAGTGAGTTACAGACAGTTGTCAACACATTAAACCCGAATTTATAATCAAGTGTAGAATTCTTCTCATTTTAGTATATATAGACACAATTTGCATAACTTTACTAACTTAACAAACTTAAACCAATTTGCATACACACAGTTTGTGTAACTTTACTAACTTAACAAACTTAAACCGTACCTTGGACGAGGACTGCGACTTCTCGACCGCCTTCTCATCTTTGAAACCGGTTCAGCAATCTTCCCCTTATCACTGTTGCGAAATAGAGGCCAAGCTCATCAGAAGAATCAATAACAAGAAACTGACAGCAAAGTTATTCAAGAAATCTATTTTTTTTCCTTTTCTTTAGGCCATCTTTTACATGTTATTTGGCAAAACGAATCCTCCACTGACAGAATCATGTTAACAAGGTCATTGCAACTTGCACCATCTCAAGGTTTATTCCAAGAAAACCAAATTCCCTCCAGTGAGCTCGTACCAGATTGGCATTGCACTGTATTTTAACCAGAAAGAGGCACAATCTTGAACAATTCGAAAGCTAAAAGGTGAGATAATCGAACAGCTTACATTCTCTCGGCATTGGGACCGTACTTGGCGAACTGAACCCCAATCTCTCTCCCATCCACGACTCTCCCTTTCAACAAGAAAACCGAACAAGAAATCAAACGCCAACCCAAGCGTTCCCGCACAACGCAAACAGAAACCCTCGTCACCGAAGGAACTAAAAATCAGAGACAAGAGCGACACCATCGAGCTTGTCCACCGCCTTCTGCGCCTCGTCCGCGTACTTGTATCTCACGAACGCGAACCCTCTCGATTCCCCAGTCCTGCGCGGCCACATCAGAACACGGCAACAAAATCCCCAACCCTCAACACGCGACCTACGAAGCAAAAAGCAACGGAGCAGAGGAAACACACGTACCTCCGGTCCCTGGGAATGAACACGTCGACGACCTTGCCGTACTTGTCGAAGAGAGGGAAGAGGTCGTCGGCGCTGGTCCCTGCGAAACAACCGCGTAAAGGCATTGAAAAAGAGAGAGACAGAGACAGAGAGTCGGGATAGGGAAGCGGAGGTCAGGGAAGAAGAGAACTACGGAAGGAGATGTTGAGGATGAGGAGCGAGTAAGTGTCGGCGATGTCCGGCGGCCCTGATCTTCCGAAATGCGACATCTTCGCGCCGCCGCCGCTGCTTCTTCTTCTTCTTCTCCGGCGAGAGATAGAGAGAGATGCTCCGCGGGGGTTTTAGCTTTTGTCGAGCGTCCGAAGGGTTCGCCGACTTCGAGAGCAAGATAAGAGAAGACCCGAGAACGGGTTAGCGGGCCGGAATGGGCCGGATCGCGCGGGTCTGTTTTTGGGCTCGATCCGGGTCGGTTAGGACCAAATCGGATCGTGGCTGTCCGAGGAGAAACATAGGGCGACGTTACAAAGAAAGAGAATCGCAGAACAAAACCATATTAAAGCCATTGCCCCAGCTTGATGGAAAGAAGAAATCTATCACAACCCAGTGCTCTAGTAAAAAGCCATTTTGCAAGGTGAAGATTTTGATGGGAACACGATTGATGACAACATTATCTCCAATTTGACATTCATCGATAAAGTGACGAACAATCTCAATGTAGATGTTCGCCCATGGCAAAAGGAAACAGTAGCCATATCAAAATAGACGATCTATTCTAAATATGAAAGGCTAGCTTGCATTGACAAATGAAAAAATCATAGCAAGATCGTTGAATTTACAAATCATGAAAACTCACAAGAGAAGAGGTTATTATCAACGCTTTAATTCTTTAAACGTCCATAATCATTACGTATGACAATCCAAGTATTCATACACGCAAGAACATTCATGTAAACTAGGATCCTACATTCTATAATCAGATTTTCAACTTTGGTTCCCAAATTCTAGGGTTTTACGAGTCAATTTGGGCCAAAATTGTTCCATTAGGGGTTTTTTTTTTTTTTTTTTTTAGTCTCTATTCCTACTCTCACTCACTTCCTTGAGGCTTGTGCCCTACCTCTTGCAGGGCGTGGGAGTCGCAATCCACTCTCGAAACTTATGCGTCCCTACTCCCATCCCCCCCTGAGAAGGTGGGGATTTGAACCCCTCACCTCCCCCTTCCATGTTGGAAAGGTGGCCACTGGGGCGAACCCCCAGTGGTTTTCCATTAGAGGTTGAAATCGGCGTGACTCGAAAGGTTACAGGTGAAATCGCAAAACTACTCGCATTGGGGTTGTTTTTAAGTTTTGAGCTGCCTTTGCTGGTAGGCTATATTATTAGGAATTTGGGGTTCTTCAAGCCCGCAACAAAAGGAGGACGCCGAAGCCCATTGCTCATTAACAAGATCCAATGTTGCATAATTTTCTAATGTTGCATAATATCCGATGGAATCAGAAGACCCTTCAGATTTATGCTCCTTCAAGCATGTTGCGCCCAAATCAAGAACGCATGAAATTTCCTTGCCCCTAATGACCCTCGTGTCTCTGGAATTCAGTACGTATCTCCCTTTTTCTCCCTCCAATCAACAGATACGAGACTCGAGCTTGTACGATTCCTTGTTAACAAACCTTTGCCGGTACCAGTTCCTCTCCCACACTACATGCATTGGGTCCAATGGAAACCCTCGGTCTCCGGCAAGAAGAGCACCACAGAGATCGTCATCATGGCGTTCCTAGAGATGTGGAACATCGGAGAAACTTGGCCCGAGCTTGACGGATAGAACCAGGCGTCAATTGCTTTCGCACAATGCTTGGTTTCAAGCATGGCTGCAAATGACTTGAACATGGGCACCAAGGTTCCAGGTGCAACATCAAAGGACTTCAGCCCGACCTATGTGGACAAGGCTGTTGAGGAACAGTGCGCGGCCTTGATGGACCTAGGCCAGACACCAATGAATGGGGCACGAGAACCAAATACCAGGGTAGGGCCACCAAGGACCCAAGCATTAGCATAGGGTCCGTGGCTCAACTTCAAGGGACTCGGGCTAGGCCCCCGTCGACCTAAGCATAGGCATCGAGGTCTTGGCCTTCACCTTAAAACTTTGTGGATCTGGGCTCAATTGCCAAGGAATTAGGCTTGACCTTGGTGAACCCAAGCCAAGTGCCAGTAACTTGGATGCGGAAGCCGATTAGCTAGGAATAGTGGCCATGGAATTAGGCACCAGCATCGAGGTCTCGAATCAAACCTTTGTGGACCTGAACACAACCACCAGGGTCTTAGGCCCTACCTTAAGGAACATAGGCTAGCATTTGTCGCTTGGGACTCAATCATAGAGGAATTAGGTTCGATCTCAATGGACTTAGGCTAAATGCTAGTGATTTGGGTGTGGGAATCGGATACATGTGCATGGCCACTAAGAACTTGGGCACAGGCACAAGAGGGTATTACATTTTGATCAATTGGGTTAAAGTTGGTTTATTAATAAATCCACTAAAACTCATCATTAATTGTCCTTAGCTTAATTAAAACCATATTTCAAATTTTAGGCTACCCATATTTCACCCTACTTAACAAGTATGAGTTAAAATATGGGTCAATACGCCACCTCTACTTGTAACTTGTAAGACACAAGCTACTCATTGTAAATTCCCTTGCCTCGTGCCTTTCTTGTCTTTTGCCGTGAAAAGCCCCATATCCTCATACACGTTAACACCAAAACACCAAGAACCAGCACTCCTTTTGGTAAATTTCCATGTCGTTTCAATTCCATACTCTCAGCGAGTTTACCTGTCAAGTGAAAAGCGAACCGAGTGTATGTTTGACGATGTCATTAGGCGAGCAAAAGGTGCTTGCACTAAAGGGATCGGACTGATTATATTAGTTTGCAAACAGAAGAAGAAAATGCCTAGTGCAAAGAATAGCTAATGCGCCTTCATTGTCACTTAAATGATAGCTTTGCGTTAAAGAGTTCCTCATCATGCTATGGATTGTTTCCAATCACTAGGGATCATCTGCATTTGTTCGCTAAGTTTTCAGAATGCATTCTTTATTTTAAAGTATCGGTGTTTGTATAATATATTTTTTCAATTCCTCCTTGACTCTACTTTCTAATTATTTTACATCCTAAGAATGGGAGGCTCTAGCGAGGTCTAGGATTAAGTTTTTTTAGGACTTGTTTAGGTCCATAGTACTGATTGTATTAGTTCTTTGCAAATGGAAGAAGAAAATGCCGTGTGCGAAGAGCAACTAACGCGCCTTAGCTCTTACTTAAATGATTAGATTAGCTTTTGCGTTAAGGTGCACCCACTGGAACGCTTCCCCACGTGACCAGCTACCACCGTAGTAGCCAACTACGCCCATTTCCCTAGGAAACCGTTTGATGTCGACAAATGCCAGGTCAACCGTTTAAATTACTAGATTATTTAACGTTGGATGAGCGGCACGTGCAAAAATTCGGTCAGACAATCCATTCAATTATAAATAGTGTAAGAATTTCTTTATGTTGGCGGCGGATTTAATAAAAACGCAATTACTAGGTGTTTCCTCTCGAGGGCATGATTCTAGACAGGGTGATTAAGATTCATGTGGAATAATAGAGAAAGCGTCGGATGTACAGGGAATGCAATATTCTCTAAATGCCAAATTGATTAGCTTGTATTAGATCGGGATCGGATCTTTTACATAAGGGACAACTAGATCCAATCACTCCATTTATGCCGGATTGTCCTCCAGCCCCCAAGTAAAGTTTCAAATGATGAACGGTTTCCTCGTTAAAAAGAAGCAAAATTGCATTTTTTTTTCTTTTGACAATTAACTAACAATATATATATATATATAGAGTGAGAGTTGACAGCTAATCGTGATTTTCACTTTTAAGTGTCAAACTATGAAAATAGCATGTCGGTTCACTTAAGATTAATTCAGATTATTATCATAACTTGGTTTTGGAGTAATTTAGGGTGTGAGATCATGAGATAAATCTCTTTCTTTAAATAAGTATAGATGAGTGGACTCCTTCCATGAACAAAGTTGGTTAATAAAGATTGTCTCAAAAGCATAAATTCACGGAATCTAAAAATTGCTTGTACTGCAGTATTGTAGCTTTTTGGAAGGAAACATAAAAATAATAAAACTTGAAGCTTCCTATCTAAATTTATGCATGTTGATTCCAATTGACATGTGGCATGTATGAAACTATTAATATATTCAACAAAACCTCGGTTAGATAACTTCATATTAACTAGTTTCTTCAACAAAAATACTTGATTTGATGTTAATAGCTTCTCCTAAATATTCATTAGAATATCCATGGCTTCTTTTGCAGTTTTTGCTTTCGCGATGTGGTACCCTGTCTTTTTCATCAAACCTAGATGAATCGCAGCCAATGCCTTTCAATCAAGAATTTTCCATCCAGCTTTTGTTGTCAGATCTACTTCCACCATTTTGCGTTTCCAACCCTCAAGTGGTGCATAGAGATTTTTTTGATAAAGATAATCCTCGATTTATAATTTCCACCATCCGAAATCATGTCCATTGAACTTATCGATTTTGATTTTATCTTCTAACATACTATTTGCTTTCAATCGAATGTCAACAAAAAACCCTCGATGTTCTCGATTTGCCAACCAAGGCTTTGATACTAGTTGTTGCGTAATCACATGTCGATTCCAGTTTAAACTCGCAAGCAATTCATCAAACAGGATATCATAATAAAGAACATAATCAAAAGAATACGCCAAAAAAGTTGCTATCAAAGTTCACACAAACCTAGGCTACGTCTCTGTGTAAAGACACTCTGTGAATCCATTAGACTTCAAAGAAAGTTAGAATATAATGATAATCTTCTCTCAAAATCAAAGCACAAAAAAATTGAGAATCCTCACAAAGAAAAAACTCACTTTTTTCTTCTTTCTTTTTCTCACCTCTCTATTTTATTTTTCAACATCTAAACGGCTAGCATCTTCATACCGCTAATATAAAGGTATATCCTTTAACCTAAAAGCACATCTAATAGAAAAAATAAAAAATTCCCTTAAAAAAAAATTGGCTTCATCTATAACATCGCACTCGATAGAGAGAGTAAGAGAGCAAGAGAGAGAGAGAGATGGCGGTAGGAGGATTTACCGTCGACTGCGGCAATGCTGACGGCCTCAGGAGCAGGATAATGCTCTCGGTGGTGATCACCTATTTCGTGGCCACGACGAGCGGGCTTATCTTTGGGACGACACTGGAATTTCAAGTGCGCCCTGCCTCTCCTCTGACCAGTTTCTTTTGTGAAATGTCGGTATCATACTTCGAAAAAGGTTGGACATTACATTCGATATTATCAAAGATCTTTCCTCATCTGACTTCGCATTATGCGCTTTGGATGTGGGACCATTGTAATTGGGCGGTCAAGTCAAGATATTCATACTCGAGATTGTAGAATGAATCTTGGGAAATTGACACAAATAATCCTTAAATTTTGGTTTAATGTGCAATTTGATTCCTAAATTTTTAATTTATTTAATATGATCTCTAAATTTTAACACAATGTGTAATATAGTCTTAGAACTTTTAATTTATTTAATGTGGTCCATAAACTTCTTATACATATATTTTTTTTTTTTTTTTTTTTTTTTTTTGGTATTGGAGGAGCAGAACTGCAGGTAAAATGCAAACCGCGCCGTAAACCCCTGGGAGTGACACTTAAGCGGGAGGACCCACCACCCCCGAGTCACACTTAATACACCTGGCCTCCTCCCTGGGTTTGAACCCTTCACATCTTCGTTGAGGATCGTGATGCTTAATCGGTGGAAATGCCCGCCGCGGCCGGTGGTACTTCTTATACATATTCAATCTAGTTCCTATCCGTATGAAAATATTTAATGATTGGGTTAAAGTTTAAAAATTACATTGAATAAAGTTTATAGATCAAATTACAGATTCAGCCAAGATTCTAGGACCATCTGTATCATTATCCCATGAATCTATCTTCATCGTGTCTTCTTAGAGCAATAAATGCGAAAACATCAAAATTCAATCACCTTGCGTAATCAATTATTGAAGCCCCCACGTTCACGTATCGACACCTTTCTTAGTCTCAGCTCCAGTACAGGAGGCAGAAAAACCATAGTGACTTCGCATGTTTTTGCTTCGAGGAGATGTTGGTTTCGATTGCTATCGGTCGGATGAATCGCATGATGTGGGATTTCTTGAAGAGTAGAGCGCGTTGTTTGACGGTTAGCTCATCCATCCACGCTCAGGAAATTAATGTTAAAAAAATGCATTAAAAAATGAAATATATTATATATTATATTCAAAAAGCTGATGTCAATCTTCTCATGGACCCCTCCCGGGTTGGAAGGTAATGATGTTGTTACCCGTCCCATTCACGGTGTGGAATAGATAAAGAGAAAGATAGGTGTGGCGGTGCAGTTCGTTTACCTAATCTCAATTATTTTTAAAAAGATTTTGTACAATCACTTGGTTAAAACAGTGATTACATACGTAATTGCATGTTTTCTTTACTGATCGCCCATCATTTTCTTTCCCGGGGTCTTCGTTAGTTGGGATGGTTAGGTCAATATAGTTCGAAACCGAGAAAAAATATATAGAATTAAGTTATTCTCAATGATCTAGCTGTATCTTATTAGATTCAAGTCAAAATCTATTTGAACGAACTTATGTTCCATGTTCCACTTTACATCACAATGTGATATATGAAATGTTTCTGCGTACTCTTATGGTTGGTGATGGAAACTTTTGTCCAAGATTTGTACAAAAATGATGTATCTATCTCAAAAACACCATTTTTGATGCACATTTCCAGGATTGGTGGCTATTTCATTAGTGGTGACATAATATCACCACCCTCTCTCCTCAAATAATAAACTTTTGTGTATCTGTCATGAAGAAGTAACGTGGTGAATTAGATGAATCCCATGATTATGAATGTGAAAAGTTGTTTTCATCTAGAGGTTCTTCTATACTTTACTTATCTTTTGATTGATTACCATAGTATTGCTATAGTGACCGTGATAAACAGCTCCGAGTAAATTAGGATTATGCTAGTTGGTTACCATTAGCATCTAACGCAATTTTCTAATCCATAACTACGGTAAAGATGAAAATAACTATTGTTAATCATCTAATGCGACGTGACTTCTTACACGTGCAAGAAACTTGCACTAAAAACAGTATGAAAAGTCTTTGCATGGGTTAAAAAGGAGAATTTGTCCAACCTAAGATGGTGAAAAGAAAAAAAAACCTAAGATGGTGATGGTGCTTGGAAGACGAACATGGACTGTTTGTCCGGATCCCAAAGTTAACTGGGGCAGGAGCCGATCGGTTGGCTCGCTCTTTAAGCCACTTGCAGATGGTCAATAGCGAGGACAATGCTGAGGGACACTCGAAAAATTATTACATTAGTATATTTGTGGATCCCACTAGCATGATCGCTCCGTCATTTTCGGGAACAATAAATAATAATAATAATAATAATAATAATAATAATAATAATAATAATAATAATTTTTTATTATTGTTGTTGTTGTGGTGGTGGATAACAATGAATAATTTCAAATAAATATTCAAATATGCCAAAATTAAAATTAACTATACCCAAAAAAAAAAAAAAAACAGAAGTTAAAAATTAGGCATATTAATTAAAATTGTTGGAACAAAACGGTCCTCGGAGGCCCCACATGCACCCCCACATGCCCATGGATTTTAATGCTAACATCATTATGCATTGATTGGAGTGAATTAATTGAAGAAAAAAAATAACAAACTAAATCGTTCAGATCCAAGCTTCAAAATTTCGGATCTAACATCCATGTGTCACGGCCCGAAAGTTAGCATGTCCAAGAGGTTTCCATGGCACGGGCGTGACACGTGATGACCCTCGACTTATGGTCCCGAGACATATAGTATTCTCCTAGGGGCGGGCGATCTCAGTATTTGTACGCATACGTTATAAATGCGAGTAGGCGGTAGTTGGCCATAAATGCATATAGCTGGTAGTTGGCTATGAATGCTTTGGTGGTTGGTAGATGGGGAGGTGCAATCTCCACCGTTAGATCTAAGGGAGATCTAACGGATAGGGTTTGCGCTTATACTTTGTATATAAAGGGGTGTCCTCCCTCATTGTATTCTCATTCACAACATATATGAAAATCCAGAGCTTCTCTCTCATCAAGTGTTTCTCTCTCTAGAAGTTCGTTGTGAGTCGAGTGTGAAAGGCTGCTTGAGGGTAAAACCTTAAGGCCGCACGGGTGAATCGAGAGTTGATCGAGAGTTGATCGATCGGCCCGTGACAAGTGGTATCAGAGCAGGAATCCCTCCAGTAAGCGAGCGAGCAAGTCGGAGAATCGGACTCCTCGCTCATGTGCGGGTCAAGCAGATAAGTCTTAGTGGATGGGTGCTAGGGCGAGTCGCTTCTCGTCGAGCGGAATGCGAGTTAGAGAAGAACCGAACCCTTGCTGAATGGGGATAACGTTCCTGGATCGATCGGTGAATACGAAGAAGAGGTCTACTGTTGCGTTTTCAACAAGAAAAGAACCTCCGTTGGTCTGCTGGGGTCAAGATGCTGATTAGGCTGGACTGGTGCTACCAAAAGATGCGGTTAGCGAAAAATGCCACACTTGCCAAAAAGCGCAGGTGACTAAAGGGCCGAGCGGCTGAGATCAAAAGAGGCCACCAATGGAGCAAGACCTGTTTTGTTGGCGAGCGTGACCGTTCGATGTGAATTCCCAAAAGTGGCACATCAATGGTTAATTTACGCAAGGAAGCGACAGAGCAGAGATCGCAACGAGGGCGTTGCGAATTGAGTGGAGGAGAATGTCACGGTCCGTGAATCCTCCCGTACTCGTGACACTTGTGAGTGGCGCTTGGGGTTATCGGTGAAGAGTGTGAGGCGAAGGGTAGAACACAACCTGGCCCGTGTGGGAGTGGCGTCGGGACGGTTGGTGCTTTAGGAGTTCTAGGATAGAAGGATTACATCACTTAGGAGCTCGAAGACGGGGTAGGCCTCCCGTGCACAAACCGGTCGGGAGCGATGCCGCTCTCCCGACGAGGCCATGGCGAGCGAGAAACCGGTTGTCGTCCCTAAAGAGAATCTGTTGCCTTACTCGATGGACCGGACGCCCGAGCGAAGGCCGGGCGTGGTAGGATCTCGCACGAAGAATCATTCACCGTATCGTTCATGGAACAGCTAAAGAAAGGGCTGGCCTGGCGAATTCCGCTCGCTAGGTGCCCGCGGGTCGTTTCCGAGGCCAAGGAAACTCTCGGCCCGTGACACATGGCTGAAATTGGGTTTTCTTAATTTTGAACCAAAAACATTAATTTAATGCAACCAAAATGTTCTAAAACATATATATATATATATATATACACCCATGTAACAATTTCTAACATATATCATTCGGGGTAACTTGAAAATTTTAGAACCTTTTCAAATTATGAAACCTAGAAATTCAAATTTGAAACTCTCATTCAATATTCAATGAAACTATACAAATTATATACGGTTGGAAGGAACTCAACATGTAGAACAAAAGTCCTAAGGTTTCAAAATCGATTGATCAAACAAAATTCACATGAAATAATTATGACAATATTCGGGTTTTAAAAGAATTTTGATTTTGTTTATATATACGTATTAGGTTCTACAATCAAAAACGACTTGCTTTGGTACCACGTGTTGATATTAAAATCATAAATATAAAATTAATCAACATAAACAACCGAATAATCAAGAACAAATCGGATATATATATGAATGTAAAATACCATAAAAGAAATGCACAACATAATTAGATCGAACCTGTTTGAGCCATTACTTTACTTAAAAGAATTAGATTAGTTTGATTAGGAATCAATGATCTATTGAAATGCCAATCTGTGAAATATTTTATTATAGCAACTTTCAATGGGATTAAAGTAACTGATAGGTATAACATATCATTTTAAGCTAGAAATGGGACCTTGCAAACGCTAATCACTTAGTGTGCCAATTGGGCTATTCCCATTACAAGTTTCAGTTAAATACAATTACCAACACTTTACTATTCAACTAGACTCATTATTGATAGATACCAAAATCTATTTCAACAAGATCACTAAAGGGTTCTACTTGTATTGGAATATCCATTAACTTGATCATTTAAAATTGAAAACCAATTAATTAGTCTAAGCCCATATATAGGAAATTTCCAACATGCTCAACATACAAGACTACATTGAGACATTATACGATCACTATACTCAAACATCCCTCCAACTTGACGTCAATCTCTGAAATCATACACCCACATCAGCCCTTAAAGTTAAACCCTGTTTGCTTATTGTTTAGGTTGGCGTGGCATGTGTCTTGGCTGCGACGACGGGCACTTCTGGCACAGAGCGCATCAGCAAGGACTACGCCATACTAGTGCTGGTGCTGATGTGCATCTACGCGGCCGGCTTCAGTTGGTCGTGGGGTCCCCTAAGCTGGCTCATTTCGAGTGAGATTTTTCCCATGAAGATTCGTCCCACGGGGCAAAGCATTAGCGTGGCCGTGGGCTTCGCAGCCGCGTTCGTGCTATCGCAGACGTTCCTGACCATCTTGTGCCACTTCAAGTAGGCGCTTTCCTATTCTACGCCTTTTGGATCGCCGTGATGACGATCTTTGTGGTGCTCTTCTTGCCGTAGACGAAGGGGTTCCACTGGACTCAATGCATGTGGCGTGGGAGAGGCATTGGTATTGGCAAAGGTTTGCTAACAAGGGAATCATTCTAATATAATGGTGGAGAAGGGTGTGGAAACTCAGTTGCTGGAGGATAAAATATCATGCAAGTACCACAAATCAGTCAAGTCCAAACATTTTTTGCTTATGCGAGTGGCCTCTATCTGGAATAGATTTATTGTAATTGGTAGGATTTGAATGAGTAACCTCTACTCCCTGAGCTGGAAAAACCTCCATGGCTCCAATCAGTAATTGCACCAGCTGTGGGGGTTTCAACTTTTACTTTTAACATGCTGCATCACTAAAAAAATTTCAAGTAGAATGCAGGGAGTAATATTTCAAGTTGATTTGCAAGGGCATTGGTCTGGTTTAGTGGGTTTAATTACTAAAGCGTGTTGGATTACAGTTCACTCAACATTAAACTTAAAACAACGACAGCACATTACATCGAGATGAGCAGATAATTTAAAAAAAAAAAAAAAGCAAAGCCAATGAACTCAAAGTCAATCATGGAACATAAAAATAAAAAAAATAAACAAGTAAAACTGATAGGTATTCAAAGATGTACAAGGGATGGGACATCCTAGACAAGATGCACACTTCATCAAAGTTGACTTGAAAAATGACTTGAAAAATCACCCATCTTTTTCTATTTCGTTTTCGAGCTCCCAAGCTAGTATTATTTTCGGGACAAGTGGGGCACCAAACAGATTATAAATATTTCAATCACTTCTCAATTGAATTATAAACCAATACTCAATATAATAAAAATCCAATCAGAGAAGTGATGCTTGCATGCAGATCAGATGCACAACACATATACGAGCTTTAATACTATTGAATGCAAAATATCTCCATATTTTGACCGAGCCACCCAAGCTTTTGCCTCGTGTTTTACCTCATCCCACGAAACATTTATATGAATCCACGTTTATGGGCACTCCTGCATCGCGAAGAAAAAAAAATGTAGGGCGAGTGAGACCTGCCTGAGGCTATACCTTACACGACTTTCCCTCGCAAGTCATTATAAAATGCCGACCTCGTGACACGACGCAACGGCCCAGTCTGGCGACTCCCTTCATCATTCGCTTCCGACGGAGGACTCCCAAAAGTCCTGCTCTGCTCTCACTCGAGAGAGAGAAAGAAAGTGGGAGAGAGAGAGAGAGAGCAGTATGGCGGGTGGAGGGTTTGCCGTCGATGGCGGCAACTTCGACGGCCTTGGCGGCAGGATAACGCTGTCGGTGGTGATCACCTGCTTCGTGGCCGCAACGAGCGGGCTCATCTTCGGGTACGACATCGGGATTTCAGGTGCGTCTTCTGCTGCCTCTCCTCTGTCCAGTTTCTTCTGTTTCTTCTGTGAAATGTTGGCGTCATACTTTGAAAAACCGCCCAGACTGGACTGAACCAGCCGGTTTGCGGTCTGGTTCCCGGTTCCTAATATTGGAACCGGTGGCCAGTTGGTCCGGTTCCCAATTCCAAGAGGGGAACCGGACCGACTAAACCAATGATGTATAAACATTATAACTTATTACAACCGAAATTATAATTGAGGTAGCAACTTTTTATGTGGCTAACAGACCATTAAAACTCTTCTTGTTACTTTTTTATTTATAGAAAAAATCTACTTATTAGTTTCATCTTTTACTCGATGTGAGACTAAAGCTCTAAGAGACTCACAAGCCACTTCAAGTCTCCAAGAGTCCCACATCGACTAAACATTCAAAGAGCAGAAGAGAAATTGTCTATAGAATCTAAGCCAAGCACAATCTCTAACCAAATTGTTTCATGGCGTTTAAGAAACATACAAAGTGATTAATATTTACATAAGTAGAGTTTGAATACTTTGCATGTGGAAACATGTGCGATTAATTTTGTTTAATTGTCCGAGAACTAAATTGGATAATTGGATTGATCGGGCCGGTCCGGCCGGTCCGGAGCACGGTCACTCTTTAGTGCAAAAAAAAAAGGACCGATTTTGTTTGGACCGGAACGGAACCGATGGTTGGGAACGGGGAACCAATCACCTCTCTGCGGACCTTTTCTCATTTTACTTCCATCATGAGCTTCGGATATGGGACCGTTCTAATTGAGCGATCGAGTCGAGATATTCGTCCTCGAAACTGCAGAATGAATCTATCACCATCGCGTCTTCTTAGAGCAATAAATGCGAAAACATCAAAATTCAATCACCTTGCTTAATCAATTATTGAAGGTCCCACGTTCTTCATCAGCACTTTTCATACTTTCAGCTCCAGTACAGGCAGAAAAACCATATGAGTTGTCTTGTTTTTGCTTCGAGTTGATGTTGGTTTCGGCTGCTGTCGTTCGGATGAATCGCATGATGTGGGATTTCTTGAAGAGTAGAGTGCATCGTTTGACCGTTAGCTCATCCATCCTCAGGAAGTTAATTTTAAAAAAAAAAGCTGACGTCAATCTTCTCTTTGCATGGACTCCTCCTGGGGCTGGAAGGTAATGATGTTGTTACCATGTCCCATTCACGATTTGGAATAGATACAAAGCAAGATGGGTGAGGCAATGCATATCCGTTTACCTAATCTCAGATATTTTAAAAAATTTATTGCCCAATCACTCGATTAAAACAGTGATTATGTATGAATTGCATGTTTTCTTTAATGACTACCATTTTTTTCTTTCCCGGGGTCTTCATCAAGGAGGATGGTTAGGTTGGTATAATTCGAAACCGAGAAAAAAAATAGAAAGAATAAAGCTATTCCCAATGGTCTCGCTGTACCGTATTAGATACATGTCAAAATCCATGCGGACATACATTGCACCTCACATCAATACGTGATATTTAAAATATCTATGTACTGTTATGGTCTTTTTTTTTTATTTGGTCGAATGTACTCTTATGACTGGTGACAGAAACTTTTACCTAAGATGGGTGGGAAAATGATGCATCTATCTCGAAAACACCGTTTTGGATGCATCGAGATTAGTGGCTACATCATTAATGATGGCATAATTTCACAGCCCCTCTCTCCTCAAATAGTAATTTTTTGTATATTTGTCATGAAGAAGAAGTAACATGATGAGTTAGATAATGCAACCATCTCCTATGGGCACGAGCCTTGACATCGATTTTGGGCCTGATGTGAGGACAATTAGTACCTAGTCAATGCAAAAATGTATGCAAGAATTGCAGTGTGTGAGGATAATGTTCTTAACTGTTTCTTTTGATGAGATTCATTGCGATCATTAAGAAAATACGGATCTAGATCAGAGCGATATACATTTTAGTGTACTAACATGTACATGGTGCAAATTTGCAATTAATTTGTGTAGGGGGTGTCACTACAATGGCTCCCTTCTTGGAGAAATTCTTCCCAACGGTACTAAGGAAGGCCGCCGAGGCCAAAACGAATGTGTACTGCATTTATGATAGCCAAGTCCTGACGTCGTTCACGTCTTCACTCTACATCGCGGGGTTGGTTTCCTGCCTCTTGGCAAGCCGCCTCACTGCAGCGTTTGGTCGGAGAAACATAATGGTTCTCGGTGGCTGCACCTTCCTTGCCGGGGCCGCCATCAACGGCGGAGCTGCCAACATAGCCATGCTCATCCTCGGGCGTATCTTGCTTGGAGTGGGTGTTGGCTTCACTAACCAGGTAGTAGGTCATTTGCTGCTCAATTATGTTCTAAAGAAAATAAGTCCTTTTTCAACACCATGTATCAAGGTTGTTGACTTGCACTCCTCATTTCACGATTAACATTTAGCCATTCTGAAATTTGCTAGTACGTTGAGGCTCTAAGAGTGCATTTATTTTTGAAAAATAAATGATTTATAAAATAATTTATAAAATTTTAAATTATCTACAAAAATGAGTGAACGAAAAATTATTCAAAAAAAATATTTAGACATAAATTATTATTATTAACAAAAATATTTTTTATTGACTAATTATTTTAAGCAATACAAAAAATAATTTTCTAAACCATCTATTTTCCACAAAATAAATAGCACATAAATTTATGATCAATTAAAATGCAGATATTCCATTTGGACTCTTTGTCAATAATTATATGTATTCATATGATATTTATGATCGACAAGACGTGTAAATTCATCATGGTACTATTATGATCAGGTTAATTTTACATTAGTTTGGTGGAGACTTAATAGGCTAGAGAAATTTGACCCAAAAAAAAAAGGCTAGAGAAATGTTCAATATTAAGATTCTAAAGAATAATTTCTATATGGTAGTTTTTGGTTCAAAGATAAATAATAGATGATAACTAAATCTTTTTTAGTGAAAAATGAGTTCAATCGGATCCATATTTTATATTCAATTTAGTATATAAACGAGATTCATGCAATACACCCTTCTTTTTGAAAGAAGAATCACCATCCAGTTAGCGAATGATGAGAATTGTATCTCAGGCAGCTCCAGTCTACCTCTCCGAGATGGCCCCGCCGAAATGGCGCGGCGCCTTCAACACCGGCTTTCAATTCTTCTTAGGCACCGGGGTGGTCTTCGCCAACTGTTTAAACTACGGCACTGCGAAGATCAAGTGGGGGTGGCGCCTCTCCCTCGGCCTAGCCGCGGCCCCGGCCGCCATCATGACCCTTGGCGCCCTCCTCATCTCTGACACTCCTGCAAGCCTCGTCGAGCGTGGCAGGCTCACTCAGGCAAAGCAAGCGCTCCTCAAGGTGCGGGGCCAAGACACCAACATCGAGCCTGAGCTCGCGGAGCTCATCAGGTCCAGCGAGATGGCAAGGGCCGCCAAGGAAGAGCCCTTCGTAACGATCTTCGAGAGGCAGTACAGGCCGCACCTCGTGATGTCGATAGCGATCCCATTATTTATGCAACTTACAGGGATCAACATCATTGCATTCTATGCACCTGTTTTGTTTCAGTCTGTGGGATTTGGGAGCAGCTCCGCTCTGATAGCGGCTATAATACTTGGAGTGGTGAACTTGGGATCGATTCTGGTGTCTACGTTTGTTGTGGATCGTCGTGGGAGGAGGTTTTTGTTAATTGTGGGTGGAGTGCAGATGTTCGTGTGTCAGGTACGTAATTTGCCCCTAGCTTTATTAGCGATGCATGAAGGCGGGATCCTACGCATGCAGAAAATGAAGAGGTAAAGTATTTTGAAGGAGTTTCGACCGAAAAAAAAAACAAGTATTTTAAGGAGTAATGTTCATTGCTCGACATACAAAAGACTACATTGAGACATTGTACGATCACTATACTCGACCATCCCTCCATCTCGACGTCAATCTTTGAAATCATACATCCACATAGGCCCTTAAACCCTGTTTGCTTATTGTTTAGGTTGGCGTGGCATGTGTCTTGGCTGCGACGGCGGGCACTTCTGGGACAGCGCACGTCAGCAAGAACTACGCCATACTAGTGCTGGTACTGATGTGCATCTACGCGGCCGGATTCGGTTGGTCGTGGGGTCCCCTAAGCTGGCTCATTCCGAGTGAGATATTTCCCATGAAGATTCGTCCCACGGGGCAAAGCATAAGCGTGGCCGTGGGCTTCGCAGGCGCATTCGTGCTGTCGCAGACATTCCTGACCATGTTGTGCCACTTCAAGTACGGCACTTTCCTATTCTACGCCTCTTGGATCGCCGTGATGACGATCTTTGTGGTGCTCTTCTTGCCGGAGACGAAGGGGGTTCCACTGGACTCAATGCATGTGGTGTGGGAGAGGCATTGGTATTGGCAAAGGTTTGTCAACAAGGAATCATTCTAATATGATGTTGGAGAAGGGGTGTCGAAACTCGGTTACCTGGAGGATAAAATATCACGCAAATATGTTCCACGAATCAATGAAGTCCAGACATATTTGGCTTATGCGAGTGGCCTCTATCTGGAATAGATTTATTGTAATTGGTAGGATTTGAATGAGTAACCTCTACTCCCTGAGCTGGAAAAACCTCCATGGCTCCAATCAGTAATTGCACCAGCTGTGGGGGTTTCAACTTTCACTTTTAATATGCTGCATGACTAAATAATTTTCAAGTTGAATGCAGGGAGTAATATTTCAAGTTGACTTACAAGGGCATTGGTCTGGTTTAGTGGTTTAATTACTCAAGCGCGTTGGATTACAGTTTACTCAACATTAAACTTAAAACAACGACAGCACATTACATCGAGATGAGCAGATAAAAAAATTAAAAATTAAAAAAGCAATGCAAATGAACTCAAAGTCAATCATGGAACATAAAAAAATAAATATTTAAATAAACAAGTAAAATTGATAGGTATTGAAAGATGTACAAGAGATAGGACATAATGTTATTTGAATAATGAAGAGCCGATCACAATATCTTAGGTGCCTATTTATAAAGAGTTTGCCATCTATGAGATAATCAAATAATCAAAATTAAATAACATAATCAGGAAAAAGATATTAATAAAGGGGAAAGTTTTCAAAATGCAACCAGAATCTATAAAATGCGTCCAAAATCTTTGACGTCTTGGAAATCAATGAAAACGCCTGAGCTTCAAATCAAATATCGTAACTCATTTATAACTTCAAAAATGTTGCAATCTTCTTTAATTTGTGGGACCATCCGCTCTTTGACGCTTGAAGATTTCCATATAAGCATTTGCCCATTGTTCTACATCAACATCCAAGACAAGATGTGAGTTACGGACTTCATCAAAGTTGGCTTGAAAAGGCACCCATCTTTCTCTATTTCTTTTTTGAGCTCCCAAGCTAGGATTATTTTCAGGAAAAGTAGGGCACTAATTAGCTTCTAAATATGTCAATCACTTTCCAATTAAGTCATAAACCTACACTCAATATAATAAAAGTCCAATCGGACAAGTGATGCTTGCGTGCAGATTAGACACACGACACGTGCACGGTTTTTGGGTGTGTTTGGGAAGACTTTTGGGAAAAGTCTTTGAGAAAATGCAAAGGCCTTTGACTCAAAGGTGTTTTTTAAAATGCAAAGTGTGTTTATTTGTGAAAGTCCATTGTGAAGTATACTTGTACAAAATAGTATTTGGGTAAATTAAATTTGTAAAATGCTTTTATTATTAAAAAAAAAGGAAAGTTGGCTGGCCAAGGCTTCTTTGATGACCACCGGCCAAGGCTTCGCCGGTTACCGCCGGCCAGGCTTCGCGCCGGCGAAGGGTACGCGATCCGGCGAGGGTCGCGGGGACCCTCACCGCGCCGTCGCGCAACCCACCGCGGCACGAAGGTCACCACGAGGTCGTGGAGGATCTGGGTCGCCGCAACCTCCGGCGACCTCCGCGACCCAGATCTAGGTCGCCTGGGTCGCCGTGACCTCTGGCGACCTCCACGACCCGGATCCGGGTCGCGGCGAGGTCGTGGGTCGCCGGAGGTCGCGGCGACGGGCGACCTCCGCGACCCGGATCCGGGTCGCGAAGGTCGCCGGAGGTCGCGGCAACCGACCTCGCCGTGACCTAGGCAACCGACGCGACCCGGATCTGGGTCGCGCGACCGATCGATCGGCGACGGTCGCCGGGGTGCGGCGACGGTTGCCGGCCTCTCTCCAACCCATTGCCGACCGATCGCCACCTCGCCGGCTGAGTTGCCACCTCGCCTGCTGACATCCGAGAATCCGACGAAGAGGAAGATTGAACAGTGCGATGAACAGTAGAAGGGGAAACAAATGCAAAGCCAAAGCTGAAAGCCCAAGGCACCCCAAGTGTTGCCTTGGGCTTTCAGCCTTCAGAAGGCTGACTTTGGCTCAATAGGGTTTCTAAAATTTTTGCCAAACACCTGATATTTGGCCAAAAGGCCTTTGAGTGTCTAAAGGTACTTGGGAAAGCTGTTCCCAAACACAGCCTTTAACACTATCGAAAGCAAATAACTCCATGTTCCAACTAAGCCACCCAATCTTTTGCCTCGTGTTTTACCTAATCCCACGAAACTTTGTATGAATCCGGGTTTATCGGCATTCCGGCATCGCGAAAAAAAACAAAACAAAATAAGGCGAGTGAGACCCGGCATTTACTCGACATGCAATACTTTCTCGGCCACATGACCCACTTGAAGCTATTACCTTACACGCCTCTCCCCCGCAAGTCATTATAAAGTGCCGGTCTCGTGACACGACGCAACCCAGTCTTGCGACTCCCAAAAGTCCTGCTCTGGTCGCACTCGAGAGAGAGAGAGAGAGAGAGAGATGGCGGTCGGAGGGTTCGCCGTCGACGGCGCCAATGTCGACGGCCTCGGCGGCAGGATAACGCTGTCGGTCGTGATCACCTGCTTCGTGGCCGCGACGTGCGGGCTCATCTTCGGGTACGATATCGGGATTTCAGGTGCGTCTTCTGCTGCCTCTCCTCTATCCAGTTTCTTTTGTGAAATTTTGGCGTCATACTTCGAAAAAGGGCTGGTTATTACATCCAATGTTCTCAGGATCTTTCATCATTTTACTTCGCATCATGCGCTTCGGATGTTTGACCGTTCTAATTGCACGATCGAGTCGAGATATTCGTACCCGAAACCGCAGAATGAATCTATCATCATCGCGTCTTCTTCGACCAATAAATGCGAAAACATCAGAATTCAACCGCCTTGCTTAATCAATTATTGAAACCCCCTTTTTCTCCATCAGCACCTTTCATAGCTTCAGCTCCAGTAGATGCCGAAAACCCCATGACTTATCTTGTTTTGGCTTCGAGTGGATGTTGGTTTCCACTGCTGTCGTTTGGATGAATCGCATGTTGTGGGATTTTTTTGAAGAGTAGAGTGCGTTGTTTGACTGTTAGTTCATCCATCCAGGCTCAGGAAAATAATTTAAGAAAATGCATTAAAAATTAAATATATATTATATATTATATTCGAAAAGCTAATGTCATCGTTCTCTTTGCGTGGACCCCACCTGGGTTGGAAGGTAATGATGCCTGTGGCCCGTCCCATTTAAAGATGCGGAATAGACAGAGAGAAAGATGGGTGTAGCAGTGCATTTCGTCTACCTAATCTCAATTATTTTTAAAAAGAATTTGCCCAATCACTTTGTTAAAACAGTGATCACATATGAGGTTGCATGTTTTCTTTAATGATTGCCAATTATTTTCTTTCCTAGGTTTTGTTAGGTGGGATGGTCAGGTCAGTATAGTTTGAAACCGAGGAAAAGTATACAAAATTAAATTATTCGCAATGATCTAGTCCTACCTTATTAGATACAAGTCAAATTCCACGGGAACATATGTTCCGCGTTTCGCCTTGCATCACAATGTGATATGTGAAATATTTCTATCTACCATTATGGTTGGTGGTAGAAAATTTTGCCTAAGTTAGGTATGAAAATGATGCATCAATCTTGAAAACACCATTTTCGATGCATCGATGGCTACATCATTAATGGTGACATAATGTCATGACCCCTCTCTCTTGGAATGGTAATCTTTTGTATATTTATCACAAAGAAAAAGTAACATGGTTAGTTCAATGTTAAAAGCTATTTTCATCTTGAGGAGATTTTTATATACTTTATTTATGCTTCAATTGATTGCTATAGTATCGCTATATTGACGGTGATGGATAGCTACGAGTAAATTAGGATTGTGCTAGTAAGTGGCCATCAACATCTAATACGATTTTCTGATCTATAATTCTGATCTATAACTATATCAAAAAATAACTATTATTAGTCATTTATTGCGACGTGACTTCTCACACATGCAAGTTTTGAAGTGTAAAGTGAAAGGTGAAAATTGCACTAAAAACAAAATGAAAAGTCTTCGCATGGGTTAAAAAGAGAAATGGTCCAACCCAAGATGGTGATAGCGCTTCGTAGATGAACATGGACTGTTAGTCCGTATCCCAAAAGCAACTTGGGCACGAGCCGATAGGTTGGCTCGCTCTTTAAGCCTTTGAAAATGATCAGTAGTGAGGACAATACGAAGGAATATTCGAAAAATTATTACATGAGTAAGTATATTTGCGAATCTCACTAACAGGATTGCTCCGTCGTTATCTGGAACGGCGGAGGCCATGAGCTTTTCAAGTCGAATGTTGGAAACCAAGCAAATAGGTTGCTCTTTATTTTCATACCTTTTAAAAAAAAAAATTAATGGTGTTCATTTGATCCCCTTGGTTATTTCATGTGCTAATAAATAACCACGGTACTCAAACCCGCCCAATATATGTATCTTCGTGATAGGAATCCACGAAAAATGAAAATTTACAAACTTATTGAAATCGAACTGTTTTAGAAAACAGCAATGGTGTTGTTTTCACATAAGTAGTTTTCAAATCACAATATGTAGCTATATTATGTTTCAAGTAACTGCTCCTAGGTAACTTAAAGTGTTTGTAAAATGGGAAAAGAAATTATTATTTCCATAAACGGAAAAATAGACTTTATTCTTCGTGTACAGTATAAACTCTTCAATTTATTTATGCCAATTAGTCAATTCATGTATGCCCAAGTGAATTTATTTATGTAATGCCAACCAACAATCTCTTATGTGCACGAGCCTTGACATCAATTTTGGGCCTTGTGTGAGGACATTTACATCTAGTCAATGCAAAACTTTATGCAAGCATCGCATTGTGTGTGGATAATGCTCTTAACTATTTCTTTTGCTGTTCTTCGCTGCAATCATTAAGGGAATACGGATCCAAAACAGAGCGATATACATTTTAGTGTACTGACATATACATCGTGCAAATTTGCAATTTATTTATGTAGGGGGTGTCACTACAATGGCTCCCTTCTTGAAGAAATTCTTCCCATCGGTACTAAGGAAGACCGCCGAGGCCAAAACGAATATGTACTGCATGTACGATAGCCAAGTCCTTACGGCGTTCACGTCCTCACTCTACATCGCGGGGTTGGCTTCGTCCCTCTTGGCGAGCCGCCTCACTGCGGCGTTCGGTCGAAGAAACATAATGGTTGTTGGTGGCTGCACCTTCTTTGCCGGGGCCGCCATCAACGGTGGAGCTGCCAACATAGCCATGCTCATCCTCGGGCGTATCTTGCTCGGATTGGGTGTCGGCTTTACTAATCAGGTACTAGATCATTTCCTCTTTCGTTATGTTCTAAAGAAAAGAAGCCCTTTTTCAAGACCATATATCAAGGTTGCTGACCTGTACTTCTCACTTCATGGTCAAGGTTTAGCCATTCTGAAATTGCTGGTACATTAAGACTTTAAGGTTACACTTATTTTGAAAAAAATGAATGGATTGAAAAATATTTTCCTTAAAAAGATTGTTTATATTTCTTATAAAAAAAAAAAAGGGATGAAAGAAAAATATTTTTATTGCTCAGAAAATGTTTAGACATAAATTACTCTTGATAATTAAAAAAAATTATTGATTAATTATTTCAAAGAATACAATAAATTATTTTTAGGAAAATATTTTTCCAAATTTTTTCATCTTTTGCAAAACAAACAGAGTCTAAGTTTATGATATTAAAGATCCTCCATTTGGACTCGTTGTCAATAATTATATGTTTCATATGAAATATCATTGACAAGACATGTAAATGTGTTGTGATACTATAATGATCAGGTTCATTGTACATTCGTTTGGTGTAGATTTAATAGGCTAGAGACATGTTCAATACTAAGATTCTCAAGAATAATTTTTATATGCCAGTTTTCCGTTTGAAGATATCATTTAACCATTGAAATAGGAGTTCAACCAGATCCATATTTTATATTCAAATTAGTATATAAACTAGATTCATGCAAAATATCCTTCTTTTTGGAAGAAGAATCATCATCCGATTAGTGAATGATGAGAATTGTATCTAGGCAACTCCTGTCTACCTCTCCGAGATGGCCCCGCCGAAATGGCGCGGTGCCTTCAACACTGGCTTCCAATTCTTCATAGGCATTGGGGTGGTCTCCGCCAACTGCATAAACTTCGGCACCGCCAAGATCAGCTGGGGGTGGCGTCTCTCCCTCGGCCTCGCCGCGGCCCCAGCCGCCATCATGACCCTTGGCGCTCTCCTCATATTTGACACTCCCGCGAGCCTTGTTGAGCGCGGCAGGCTCACTCAAGCAAAGCAAGCACTCCTCAGGGTACGGGGCCACGACACCAACATCGAGCCCGAGCTCGCAGAGCTCATCAGGTGCAGCGAGATAGCAAGGGCTGCCAAGGAAGAGCCCTTCGTAACAATCTTCGAGAGGCAGTACAGGCCACACCTCGTGATGTCGATAGCGATCCCATTCTTTCAGCAACTTACTGGGATCAACATCATTGCATTCTACGCGCCTGTTTTGTTTCAGTCCGTGGGATTCGGGAGTGACTCCGCTCTGATAGCGGCCATAATACTTGGATTGGTGAACTTGGGATCGATTGTGGTGTCTACGTCTGTGGTGGATCGCTTTGGGAGGAGGTTTTTGTTTATTGAGGGTGGAGTGCAGATGTTCCTCTGTCAGGTACGTAATTAGCCCCTAGCTTTATGAGCAATGCACGAAGGCGTGATCACTGATTTAGAAAATAAAGAGGTGTAGTATTTTAAGGTGTAATGCTCAACGTACAAGACTACATTGAGACATTGTATGATCACTATACTAAACCATCCCCCCATCTCGACGTCAATCTTTATAATCATAGATCCACATATGCCCTCAAACCTTGTTCGCTTATTGTTTAGGTTGCTGTGGCATGTGTCTTGGCTGCGACGACAGGCACTTCTGGCGCAGAGCACATCAGCAAGGGCTACTCCATACTAGTGCTGGTGCTGATGTGCATCTACGCGGCCGGGTTCGGCTGGTCGTGGGGTCCCCTGAGCTGGCTCATCCCAAGCGAGATATTCCCCATGAAGATTCGTCCCACAGGGCAAAGCATTAGCGTGGCCGTGAACTTTGCCGTCACATTCGTGCTGTCGCAGACATTCCTGACCATGTTGTGCCACTTCAAGTATGGCGCTTTCCTGTTCTACGCCTCTTGGATCGCCCTGATGACTATCTTCGTGGTGCTCTTCTTACCAGAGACGAAGGGGATTCCACTGGACTCAATGCATGTGGTGTGGGAGAGGCACTGGTACTGGCAAAGGTTTGTTAACAAGGAATCATACTAGCTCGTGTTTTGTCTCTCTGTTGATTTGATGGGCAAAAGGTAGGTGCGTACTGAATTCCAGAGAGACGAGGGTCAGTACGGGCAAGAAAATTTCGTGTGTTCTTGATTTAGGCGCAACATGCTTGAAGGAGCATAAATTTGAAGGGTCTTCTAATGCTATAGAAATTCATGTATCTCATTTCATCGCGAAGTAGTAAGACGTCGCAAGTTTTATTAAGTCCAGGAACTATTCCAGTGCTTCATGGCGCCTGGTAATCTAAGTACGAATTGGATAAGTCTGGAGTTATAGGATGAACTTATGGCCTAAAAGCGTAGAGCCAAAAGTCATAAAAGAGGGGATCGACCGCGGATGCAGCAGGCGTAAAAGGTTTGACCAAAGCAGATCACTGTGTAGCCCCGTTTAGATCGACATACACAATTTAAGCTTTTGTCTTTGTCTAGAAAAGTTACGGACTGAGAATTTACGTATCACATTCACACGTTTCGCCTAATTATTGTCACGATAACCCTACAAATTGCATTTCCAAATATCACACGTGATAACTATTCCATTAAGTAATGCAATCCACAAAATTCATCTTATCTATTTAAATTTGGAAATGGAATAAATAACGATATATCTAAGTAGTTAAGGATATCGATGGACGGTTATCCATTTAAATTTGAAAACAGGTAAATCGACGATCATATCCAATAATTATCGACGATCATATCCAATAATTATGGATAGAATTGAGGGTTTTTTTATACTCGTATGTTGCAGTTAGAGATTGGATAGCCATCCAAGCACATTGTTAAATTAGTTGATTTCTTAGGATTTTGTGGGTATGCATATTTACTTGAATATTTAACAAACTATACCAAATCACTCAAAATAGGCAATCAAATATTTCAAATCAAATGAGATAATTACAACAAATAAGATAATTACCTAATCTAAGTATTAACTTTCCAAATTTGAATTCGTCGTAATTAGATCTGAATTGGGATCACGGGGCTCGGTGTTGGCGGACCGGTGCTTATTGCAATTTGGCCGTTGCCGATGGAAACTTGCAAAATGATGATGAATCGCCTCGAATCGGGACCGGACCAGCAGCGGCATCGCCAGTAGGGGCGGCGTGAGGGCGGCTCATCTCGGGGCTGGGCTCAGCTCCCGCCCGGCACAGCAAGGATGTCATGGGTAGCTCAGGCGTAGCAGTAGAGGGCTCGACGGGGCAGTGCAGTGGGGACACGGCCAAGGGGCTCAGCACGGTGGCAGGGACAACGTCAGGTTGTCGCTATGATTGCCGGGACAATAGCTCGCGGAGGGAGGTGTCATCGGCACACGGCAAAGGGTGTCGTGACAAGGACATCACAGGGCAGCAGCTCAATGTCGACGGCAGCAGCGACACAGCAAGGTAGCAGCAACGAGTGGTCGGTGATCGTCGAGGCAGGGCTTGGTTCCCAGGCTTCGCGGCAGGAAGCGGCAAGCAACAGCGGTGTGGGTCACGTACAAAACAGTAGCAAGTCGCTGAGGGCTTGAGTGGAGGAGAGGTCGCAGCTCGATCGTCGTCGGTGGGGGCTTGTTCGCGGCAAGGGCAGCGGCTTGGAACGGCGGATGGCTAGGGTGCTAGTGTCTTGGCTCGGGCAGCAGCTCGGCACGACGAAGATGAGGGCACAGTAGGGGGTCTCGGCTAAGCCTGGCCGAGCTTAGGTGTATCTCTCTAGTGCTTTGATAATTGTTTTGCCGAGCACGAATGACGAGGCATAAACATGTTTATATTGTGAATACCTAGGTTTAATCTTGATTATAAGGGCTTAATCTAGGCTTTTTCAATGTAATGTGCTCTCATAACCTAAGGTCAATCCCTAATAAGACTTTTAATTTGCTGAATCAAGCTTAATTTAGGCCAATTGAGGCCCTTTTACCCTATGAATTTCGGCCACCTACACCCCTAGCCGTAGCTGAATTTTACCCCACTGTGCGAGCGCAGTCCATTCAATTTTAAGCTTAGAACCACCCTCCACCAATCTGACTAAAATGCAATTACTTGAGATAAAATATAAACATATAATGAATACTCCTATAACTATATGCTATGCAATTTAATTTTAATATTTTTGTTTAGGAGTTAAAAATTAATCTCTAATTTTCTGTACAATTAATTATTAAATGGTTAGCTAATATTTAGGTGCCGACGACCTACAAGAGAATAGATAACCTTGAGGTTATTGGTTACTCTGGTTCTAATGCTAAGCGTACTGACACGGAAAATCCATATCAAGGTACATTTTTATGCTCGTTGGAGAATCCATCTCATGGAAGAATGCAAAGCAATCCTTAACTACATCTTCCACTATGATGACTGAGTTCGTAGCATCTCATGAGGCAAGTTCTCATGGTTTATGGTTGAGGAACTTCATGATGGGGCTTAAGGTAGTTGATATTATTTCGAGACCACTAAAGAGTCACTGTAACAATCAGGTTACTATTTTCTTCTTGAAGAACAACAAGTTGAGTGGTGTATCCAAACGCATTGATATTAAGTACCAAGTTGTAAGAGAAAGAGTCTAAAATCAAATTATTAGTACTAAAGCCATCTCAGCAGATCCTATGACAAAAGGCTTACCACCCAATCTCTTTTGAGAACATGTTGCTAGTATGGGTTTGGTTAATAGCCTTTAGTTTAGATCATGGTTTTGACATATGATGTATTTTTATTTATTTTGGGGGGAACTACACTATCGGTGCCATAAGTTGTGTATGGCGCTCACTTTAGTGCAAAAAGTTTCCGTCGGATCACTTAAGGACCAATTGGAGAAAAAACGATCACTTTGGTGCCACTAGCGAGAGATTCCGGCCAAATTAATTACGTGGCTTTTATATTTTAAAAAAAAAAGTTCAGGTTGCTTTAAAATGACGTCGTTTTCGGTCCTCCTTAAGAAAACGATGTCATTTTACCATCCTACGTGGATGGCCTCACAAAAACGACGCCGTTTAACTCATTTGAGGATTTTTTATTTTTTTATTTGGGGATTGAAATTAGGGTTTTTCCGACCTAGCTCGCTTGGCCTCTGCCGTCGCTAGGCTGCCGTTGCTCGCTCAACCACCGTCACTCACTCGATCGCCGTTGCTTATCACTGTTTGGATGCCCTCGACGACACATGAGGGAGCACCAACCCCGATCGCCGAAGCCTAGGTATTAGAAGACGCAAGCTAGGCACTTGCCGCGACCTTCCCGAATTTTTTGAAGGGTGAATTATTCGAAAGGGCTAATGGATTACTAAGTCCGAAAACTTGGCACGGACCCTCCCAAGTCTTACCAATCGCGACTTGATGTTAAGAAATTTAAACATGCAATTATACTCAATTTGGAGCCGCCACTAACCAATTAGGGCTGGTTAGAAAGCCAAGTAAAGTATGGGAGAATACTTCACTATTGCGAACAGGAGATTGATAAGTCCGGGGACATGGTTCGCTTAGATTAGTCTAACGCCCTTTCGGTACCTTTTATTTTAATTTCAAAAATATTTTGCAGGCAATGTTGACTAATTTTAACCTAAGCTACTAACATGCGAATAGTGGTCATGCGAGTGCGTAATCAATAAAATAACCTTCAAATAAAAAATGCTAATAAAATTACATGTCCTAAACATGATTTCTAAATGACATGACACCTAATTTTTCTTTTTCTCTTTTTTAAAAAAAAATTAATTACCTTAATTTAACTTAATATGTATGAATTTATTTTAATAACATGCGAGATGCAATTTATATGGTATGACTTAAACTTATCACTATATGTATGCAATCTAAATTATATTATCTTAAATATGCATATCTTTACGTGATATGGGATGAATGACGTGATATTTCTAAATGCATCTTTCTTTCATGATTTTTTTATGATGATTCATTTTTTAATGCATATATGCAACCTATGCTAATTAATGATGATATGAAATGAGATTAATTATGAATTAACCTATTAGCTAACTAAACGGCTTTTGTGTTTTCTTTCTTTCTTTTTTTTTTTTTTTAAAATGACAATAATTCTTATTGAAAAAGAAAAGCAACATAATGATGCAATGTTAATCTTAGGCCTTTTATTAAAAAAAACTACATGATGGGAATATTAAAACATTAATCTATGACCTACTAACTAGAGTGCAACATGTGGTGTGATTTATATGACCTAAATAACATTTTTTATTCTCTTTTTTATTTTGGTTTTGTTAAAGGAAAATCACCCTAATTCTATATGAATCTTAAAAATGTAAAGCTTTAAATATGAAATGCATATGGACCTAAGTACTTAAATTCTAGATATGCATAATATGTGAGGAGCAAATGATGATGCACCAAAATATAATCCATCAATGTATATCAATGACATATTTTAACGCGAATCAATTATGCAAATTAATTAATATGTACCTAATATTTTTTGATTCTTTTTATTGAAATTCGGAATTAAAAACTAATTAGATTAACTAAAGTGAATGATATTCTAATTTACTAACCTTAAAAATACAGTCCTAATTTACTAAACCTAAATGCTCTAATGCAATATTTAGATTTTTATGTACTTTTTGATTTTCTGATTTTTTTAATCTTTCCAAACAAATATTTATTTTAAAAGAATGAAGATAAGAATTAAAATAATCAAAAAATAATCCGTTGTCTCACGGATTAAATTAACAATTATTTTAACTCTAATATGATTTAACAATTGAAATGGTATTAAAATTCCTAAAAATTAAAGTAATTAAAAAAAATGACCCGATGTCTTACGGGTCAAATTAATAATTACCATAATTTGGGGATAAAACACCTGCAATTAATGCATACGGGATTTATAAAAGAAAAGCACATCTCAATATTCTAAATTGAACTATAATAACAAAATAAATAAGGTAAGATAAAAGTTAGTGAAAAATAAGAATAAAAATTAAAAATTAAACCACCTAAGGGAAGGTGAACAGCAACGTGGTGATCCGCCGAGGGTCCGGCGAGGGGCGGCGGCGGGCGTCGGAGCTCTGGCGAGGGTGGACCGGCGGCGTTAGCAACCCGGCAGTAAGGGCGCGGCAGCAGTTGACGTCACTCGGAGAGGAGGGTGGCCCAGATCGGCATCGAGCCGTGGGTGTCGCGGCGTTAAGGGCGCGGCGGGGCAGGCCTGGTGGTGGTTGCAGCGCAACAACAACTTCTGGTTAAGCTCGCGGCGGGCTTTGTGGGGGCAGCTCAGGTGCTTCGCACGGCTCGTTGTCGCTGGTACACCTGCAGGGAAGAAGCAACAATGCACGAACAGAAGCGGGATAGCAGCGGCTTTGGGCTTCTCGATCACGGGCGAGCAGAGGTGCGGCGACGAATAGGGCGCAGCGATGGGCGCTGCAGCTTGCGGGCACTTGGGCAGTGGCTGAGCTCGGGGCGGACCCAATGGCGTCGTGGCTGTGGCGCACGGAGACAGCTTTGCGGGCTACAGGCGAGGCGCGGCGAGGTTCGACGTCGTGGTGGTGTGGGTTGTCGGAGCTCGCGAACAAAAACCGGCGGCTACGTCGGCGAGGGGAAGGTATCGCGGGCGGCCGGTGGTATCTCGACGGGAGCAGCGGTGATGCTGATGCTCGGACGAGGGTGACTGGCGGTGCGATGGCCCGGTTGCTGGTGCACCGATGCGTGCAACAAGGGAAGAAGACAGTGAACAGTAGCTGTCTTTTCACTTCTCTATTTTGCTTTTTGCTTTTCTCTTTTCCTCAAATTTTTTTGCTCCTCTCGAAGACCTACGGATGGCTTCTTCTCTCCCTTACTTTTTCTTCTTTTTCTTACTTTTCTCTCTCACCTGACACTCTCTCTCACTTGTCTCTCTCACTCTCTACTGTACTTTTTTTGACTTTTTTCTTCTTCCCTCAAGAACCGAAGCCCTTCTCCTCTGTTTTCCCTTTTTCACTTTTCAATTTTTGACGGATCCCCCCCTCAGTTCCGAAAACTTGCCCTCTTTTATAGAGGAAAGACCCAAAATCGTTGAAGATTTCCCGATATCTACTCATCTTCTCAACAAAAAAATGGCTCCAAAAATCAAACGGTTAATTTTTTTTAAATTTTGAAATGAGAATATATTTTCAACAACAAAGATTTTTAAAAACCGAATTTTATTTTATTTATTATTTAGGTGTCAACAGCACTCGTCGGGGAGATTGGAGATGGAGAGAGAGACATCAATGGCGGCGCATTCGTTGGCAGCCTCCCCGAGCACCAGCTAGATCGCGGCCTTCAACTTGGTCGCTGAGTGGCCGTTGTTGGGTTGGGGTCGGGGTCAGGGTCGGAGCCACGGCCGCCGAGTGGCCATCATCGGGGTCAGGGTCGGAGCCGCAGCCGCCGAGTGGCTATCTTCGGGGTTGGGGTCGAGGTCGAGGTCGGAGCTGTGGCCACCGAGTGGCCATCATCGGGGTCGAGATCAAGGTCGGAGCCGTAGCCGCCGAGCGCAAGGGCTGTCGAGGATGGCAACTAACTAGAGATTTAGGGTTTTGAATTAAGGGAGACACAAACGGCGTCGTTTTGGTGTTAGGATGCTGATTGTACTCTCCAGTGAGCCACATCAGCTTCAAAAGTTAATAAAAAAAATGTCATGTCGGATTTTTGGCGAACCAGATCAGAATTGGTACTAAAATGATCATTTTTCAAACTTTTTTTACACTTAAGTGATCTAACAGAAACTTTTGGCACCAAAATAAGCGCCGTACACAACTTATGGCACTAATAATGTACTTATCCCATTTATTTTGTGATCACCACATGTAATAGATTTGGATTTATTGTTAATTGCTTCTTATTATATGTGCACCTTTGAAGCTTTTCGAAACAAACAATTGTGTATGGACCTCATGAACATATTTATATTATGAAAAGTTATAGTTCATGACTATTAAACCATTAAATGTTGCGTTTAATGTTTGTGCTGGGATAGTAACTAAAGAATGTTCCGTGGCATTGGAACATGGATACTGGCTCCATTTCTTTTTTGTATAAATGCAAGACATGACTTTACTTAAGAGTTGTTGTATATGCTTGATTATGTTGTATTTTGTGAACTAGATCGATAATAGAGCCTTTAGCTAAGTGGCAGAATGTTGGACTTGATGAGGTCCAACCCATTTATGTGACTTATCAAGTCAATTATTTAACATTTGATATGAACCAATTTAATTTAATATATTATGGGTAATATATTTGTGACATCTAATTAGGTATATAGAATCCATATATTAAACCTTAATGGAAGGTTGAGATTTGGCAACTTTAGGGTTGATCCCATCATTCCCTCTATATGGGGTCTCGATTTGGTAGAGAATGGTTGCATCCCATTATCACGATTTCGCTATTTCCAAAAAATCATTGAGAAAAAAAATACACACTCATCACAACCATCATAGAGGACAATGTGGCGAAGATTCATACTCACAAGAAGATATATTCTCTCTCGTTGGATCACTAATTGCTTCATTTGATTCGGGTACGCTATATTTATTGATTTGATATCATGTTGATGTGATTGAAAGATTTTATTACTCTCAAAAGAGATGGTGGGTGGAGGGTTGGCCGTCGATGGAGACAACCTGGATGGCCCCAGCGCCAGGATAACGCTGTCGGTGGTGATCACTTGCGTCGTGGCCGCGACGAGTGGGCTCATCTTCGGGTACGACATCGGGATTTCAGGTGCCTGTGCGTCTTATGCCTCCTCTCCTCTGTCCAGTTTCTTCCGTGAAAATGGCGTAATGCTCCGTCGTCCTCCATCGGCACGCCAATTATCACGTCTTCTTCAGGCAATTAATGCGTGAAAACATCAAAATTCATCCCCCATGCCTCATCATCATCGAAGCTCCGACATCCTCCGTCAACATCTTTGTAGTTTCAGCTCCAGTACACGCAGAAAATGACATCCATGAAACGGACTCGATACGACTACGCACGTTATTTTTGCTTCGAGTAGATGCAGAAAATGACATCCATGAAATGGACTCGATACGACTTCGCACGTTATTTTTGCTTCGAGTAGATGCAGAAAATGACATCCATGAAACGGACTCATACGACTTCGCACGTTATTTTTGCTTCAAGTAGATGCTGAAAAATTAAAAGGCTCACGTCCATCTTCTTTTTGCATTTGAATAGGTAGAGAGAAGAGCGTGAGCGAGTGCATTTTTGTTTAACTAATCTCAAATATTTCTAAAATTTTGCACAATCACTTGATTTAGACAGTGAGTATATTATGTTTGTGCCTATAGGTTGCCCATCAACATCTGGTAAGATTTTTCTTTATTTATAATTATGGAAAATGAAAACAATTATTGTTGGCTATTTCTGGAAAATGCTAAAGTTGTTTTCCATCTTGAGGAGGCTCTTACGTAGGTTGCCATCAAAATCTGATCAGATTTTTCATTATTTGTAATTATGGATAATGGAAACAATCTTCATCCATGAATTATGAAAAGGGCTTTAGTAGCATAATAGTTTTTGCGCTACTATAAAAATAATAGTTTGTTATGAACTACAAATTCTTGAAAGAATTCACTCTACAATAATGTATAATTATTTATTATTTATTTTTTTGTGATCGAGAATAAATTATTATACTCGCAGTAAATTAAAGACCATTACCAAATCATTTTTTTTTTTAATGAAAAATGCTATAACAGTTTTCCACCTTGAGAGGTTCTTATATAGGTTGCCATCAGGATCTAATAAGTTTTCTCCTTATTTGTAACTATGGAAAATAAAAAAAAATAAAAAAAATCATCGGTTGACTCAATAACATCAACCATTTGGGGCGCGCATATTCTATTTCTATTTCAAAATTTTTTTTTTCCAAAAACAAGTTTAGAACATAAATCAATTTAATAACACAATGTTATTTTCTATTTTTAGAACAAACTATTTTTCCAAAAATAGGTTTGAGAAAGAAATGAGAAGCAAAAATTTTCTGTCTCTATTTCTAGAACAAAAATAAGAAATAAAACTCTTCTCATCACTCGCCATCGCTATTAGCCGGCCATCCACCTGCCACCGCTCGTCACCCTCCCACTCGCTACACGCCATGCACCCGCTGTGGCCCCCTCTCGCCACTGGTCCTCGCCGTCGCCTTTGCTTGGAAGAGATAAATTTTGTGTCGTTATCAAATGATAATAAAAATTTTGTATCGTTATTAAATACGTATTTTTACTTAGAAACTCATCCAGAAATAGAAATAGAAAAGGCTATTATCAACTTTTAGACATAATGATTATCATTTGCACCTTTAATGACATTAATTTTAGGCTCGCGCTATTTCCACCTCTTTATTGGTTTATGTATTTTCCCAATAGGAATCCACCAAAAATGAAAATCTGCGAACTTATTAGAGATGAACCTGTTTAGATAACACCAAAGGTGTTGTTTTCACATGAGTAGATTTCAAATTTGGATACTTAACTATGTTTTGTTTCAAGTAACTGCTACTACGTAATCTAAACTTTCTATAAAATGGGAAAATAAACTATTACTTCTCTAAACGGAAAAATAGACTTTATTCCTCAGTTGCGGTATAAACTCTTCAATTCATTTATGCCAACTAGTCAATTTATAGGCACGAGTAAATTTATTCATGTAATGCAACCATCTCCTATGTGCGCAAGCCTTGACATCGATTTGGGGCCTCATGTGAGGACATTTAGTACCTAGTCAATGCAAAAGTTTATGCAAGAATTGCGTGCGTGAGGATAATGCTCTTAACTGTTCCTTTTGATGAGATTCATTGCGATCAGTAAGGGAATACGGATCCAAAACAGAGCGAACTACATTTTAGTGTACTAATATATACATGATGCAAAGTTACAATTTCTTTGTGTAGGGGGTGTCACTACAATGGCTCCCTTCTTGAAGAAATTCTTGCCATCGGTACTAAGGAAAGCCACCGAGGCCAAAACAAATGTGTACTGCATTTATGACAGCCAAGTCTTGACGGCGTTCACGTCCTCACTCTACATCGCGGGGTTGGCTTCGTCCCTCTGGGCAAGCCGCCTCACTGCGGCATTTGGTCGGAGAAACATAATGGTTCTTGGTGGTTTCACCTTCCTTGCCGGGGCAGCCATCAATGGCGGAGCTGCCAACATAGCCATGCTCATCCTCGGGCGTATATTGCTTGGATTGGGTGTCGGCTTCACTAACCAGGTAGTAGGTCATTTGCTGCTTAATTATGTTCTAAAGGAAAGAAGTCGTTTTTCAACTCCATATATCAAGGTTGTTGACTTGTACTCCTCATTTCATGATAAGGATTTAGCCATTTTGAAATATGCTGGTACGTTGAGGCTCCAAGAGTGCATTTATTTTTTTTGAAAAATAAAGGATTTATAACATAATTTTTTAAAAATAATTGTTTAAATTATTTATAGAAATGAAGGAATGAAAAATATTTTTATTGTTCAAAAAATATTTGGACATAAATTAATAATAATAATGTTTATTGACTGATTATTTTAAGCAATACAAAAATTATTTTCTAAATCATCTATTTTTCACAAAATAAATAGATTATAAGTTTATGATCAATTAAAATACAGATCTTCCATTTGGACTCTTTGTCAATAATTATATGTATTCATATGACATTTATGATCGACAAGACATTTGAATGCATCGTGGTACTATTATAATCCGGTTAATTTTACATTAGTTTGGTGGAGACTTAATAGGCCGGAGAAATTTGAAAAAAAAAAAGGCTAGAGAAATGTTCAGTATTAAGATTCTCAAGAATAATTTCTATATGCTAGTTTTCTATTCAAACAAATAGATGATCTTTTTTTATTGAAAAATGAGTTCAATCGGATCCGTATTTCATATTCAATTTAGTATATAAACGAGATTCATGCAACATACCTTTTTTTTTAAAAGAAGAATCACCATCCAGTTAGTGAATGATGAGAATTGTATCTCAGGCAACTCCTGTCACGCCTCGATCCTCCGAGCACGTGCCCATCCCTCACTAGTCAATTTAATAGCGATGTCCTAGGACGCATCGCCAACCCATTCATTTTAATATACGCATGCGGAAGTAGATATAAATCTCCAGACAATAAAACAATAAGATGGGAAAGTAGGGTCATAAAATTTCAAACCACACAACCACACTTATATATATATACATAACACAACTAGTCATATATTATACAAGTTGATCCAAGTATATAAACACACGTAACGTCAAGTTCTCAAACAGAGAGGGGTCTACAACTCCAACTACTCATCATCGCTAAATTCTTCTTGCTTCAACTCCTCGTCCTCTTTGATCTCCCCTTCTTCCTCGCTCCAGTTGGCGGCTGCGGCTGAGTACACCGAAAAATCACAATCGCCTTCAAGATTGGAATCCTTGGCATCCACTACTGATCCACCCTCAGGATTTGCTGTGCCCTTCCCAAGTGCAGCTTCTAAACACATACCGAGGTACATCAGCCTCCGGCACAGGACCCTCCCTTTGCCCATCATAATAGTGACAATACCATGACCGGTACCTATGAGGTACCTTCTCGGGTTCACCCACGTCGACCCAGACAGTGGATTTTATCATCACATACTCCAATCATTCAGGATGAAGGTGTATCGGAATATGATAGCCTACTTCGGTGACCTCCTCCAGTGTATCAAAATGCACAGGAGGAGGGGGGTGCTGCCATCTAAGGACCTGAAATGTTGTCCCACAACAGGGTGAAACTACGTCTCAGCACGTTCTACCCTCCTAAGACCCGATTAGGAAGCCAATACGCCTTAAGAGCTGCCCAAACACCATACGGGTTAAAGGACTTACATTGGCCTCAGTTCCATCATGCAAGTCAGTATATATTGAATATACACAAACCACATTAATTCACACAATCAGATCAAACCATCGATTAATTGACTAAATCGATTACATGTCATCGCGACCTTCCCCCAGTCGGTACATTCAATACTATCTATAAGTTCACTCATGACAGGACTACTCACTTTAAGTTGATAAATAGATAGTATAGCTCTCGTTTAGCTAATAAATAGTGTACTGCTCTCGCTAAGCTGACATATCCAACCCTTGAGTTGATATAGCACACTAATAATGCTCTCTCTAAGCTAGTCATATTGCTCTCACTAAGCTAATTAGGTAAATTGCTCGCAATATAAGCTGACATATCGCCCGTAAGCTGATATAGTATACCATCCAAACCATTCAATCAATTCTTCATTTTTATCATACACGATAAAAATAACCGTGTATGAGTACACAGTTAGCCATAGCTAAAATATCATAATTTCACTTTTTGAATATCCCATTAGTTTCAACAGCCCATAATATATTTTTGGCGTTGTAAATCAACGTCCGGTAATTTTCCAATTAATTACCAAATTTAATTAATTTAGGAATAAAATCCTAAAATCACAATTAAATCAATTCAGCACAATTTAGAGCTCAGATAAATAAATAGATTGCACCATGATAACTAGCATAAAATTTTAGTCATCGGCTATCCCAGCCTAATTTCCGAAAAATAAATAAATAATTAAATAATTACGAAAAATATTAAATAAATGCAATAAATCCAACTTAGGCCCGTAAAGCCTAATTGAACGCCGAAACGGACCTAGAAAAATTCCAAAGTTTGTTAAATAAATAATAGCATGAGACCACCTCATTTGTTTAGTGAGTAAAACTCACTTGTTTAACGAGTGGTTTGGTGCAAAATGACGAGAACGTCGCGGGGCTCAACTTTCCTTAAGACGGACCTAGCAACCGAGGCTCAGGACAACCTCAAAATGGGCCTAGAATAGTGCTAGAAACCTTCTCTGTTCGCTGTTGTGCTTGGCTAAAATAGAGACCAACAAAGCCGGTTAAGGGCAGGAATGGACCGAGGAAGGTGGCAAGGGCTAAACCGGGCCTTGGCAAGCACTCACGGTGGTCGGACAAGGCTCACAGCGGCCTGAGCTGATCGGAACAGCTCCTAGGACGCACGGACAAAGGTGGACGACGGGTTGGGATGCGCGGAAAGGTAGCACAAACGAGCGGACACACGACAACGAGCTAGCTGCTCTGGCAAGTGTGCGGTGGCGCAGCTGCTTCCGATGGCTTGCGGGGTTGATGGCAACTTCTCTCTTGCTAGTTAAGGGCATCAAGTAGCACAAAACAAAGGGGAGAGGGGCGGTGGACGCAGCCTTGGAGAGGAAGAAAGAGATGAAGGGGCCACAAGCCTTGATCTTCCACATGCTTGTCTCCTTGACCCATCCACAGCCAAGCATGACTTCCTTGACCCTCAATGAGCCACCAATGCTCGAGAATGGGAGGCATACGAATTTCTAAGATTTCTCCTTCAGTTGGGCTTAGTTTCTTGCTCAATTCAATCCCATTTGGCCTCAACAAATCCCGTTGTCAAGTCTTTAATCAAATCGATATTTTTTCTCACCAATAGAATCCACTTAATTATCAAATTTGCAATAAAAAACGATCCCTGCCTTTTTTTTAAACAAAAATGGCCATAGGACGATTTTTTCCCAAAAAGTTTCGAGTTGCAGAAAAATCTTCTGAGATTGAGTCGACGCTCCTAAGATTTATTGTGACATGACAGAATCTTTAATTTCTGAAATCAGATTCAAATTCGCGGTTAATTTCACTTAGGCATGTTTTTAGCATAATATAGGCTACCGAGTAGTTTTCAGAAATTTTTAGTGCAATTAACCCATGGTCGATTTTCTTCGAGTCACAATGAACCCACTCAACACATTGGCGACTCTCAGTTATCGTGAAAATCTCGAGAATTCAAATACGGACACAGAGTACCAAAACGATTAAAAAATTAGTCTAGTGCCAGCTAACGAAAATTTTCCAATTTAGTGGTGTCACCCATGATTAGCCACACATCTCTGTTGAATCAACCTATCTCTGATCTCAACTCAATTTTTAACGGTACCGTAATGGCCTCTAAAGATGAGCATGGTCGAAAAACCAATTCCCGGTCGAATTCTCAAGTCTATCGTGTTAAAATTCCTTAATGGCTTTCTTGAATAGTATAGTTATCTTGAGAGTGATTAGCTCTGAGAATAGCCCTATAGGTGCATTGATGAAATGCCCGATTTATTCAATAAAAAACAGGATTGAAAATCTGGGATGTCACAATTCCTATCTACCTCTCCGAGATGGCCCTGCCGAAATGGCGTGGCGCCTTCAACACCGGCTTCCGATTCTTCATAGGCATCAGGGTGGTCTCCGCCAACTGCATAAACTACGGCACTACCAAGATCAACTGGGGGTGGCGCCTCTCCCTCGGCCTCGCCACGGCCCCAACCACCATCATGACCCTCGGCGCCCTCCTCATCTTCAACACTCCCGCAAGCTTCATCGAGCGTGGCAGGCTCACTCAAGCAAATCAAGCACTTGTCAAGGTGCGGGGCCACGACACCGACATCGAGCCCAAGCTTGCTGAGCTCATCAGGTCTAGTGAGATAGCAAGGGCCACCAAGGAAAAGCCCTTCGTAACGATCTTTGAGAGGCAGTACCGGCCGCACCTTGTGATGTCAATAGCGATCCCATTCTTTCAGCAACTTACAGGGATCAACATCATTGCATTCTACGTTCCTGTTTTGTTTCAGTCCGTGGGATTTGGGAGCGACTCTGCTCCGATAGCGGCTATAATACTTGGATCGGTTAACTTGGGACCGATTCTGGTGTCTACGTTTGTCGTGGATCGTTGTGGGAGGAGGTTTTTGTTCATTGAGGGTGGAGTGCAGATGTTCCTCTGTCAGGTATGTAGTTCGGCCCTAGCTTTATTAGCAATGCATGAAGGCGTGATGCAACCGATGCAGAAAATAAAGAGGTGGAAGTATTTTAAGGAGTAATGCTCAACATACAAGACTACATTGAGACGTTGTGCGATCACTATACTCAATCATCTCGCCATCTCGACGTCAGTCTTTGTTATCATAAATCCACGGATGCCCTTAAACCTTGTTCGCTTATTGTTTAGATTGGCGTGGCATGTGTCTTGGCTGTGACGATGGGCACTTCTGGCACGGAGCGCATCAGCAAGGGCCACGCCATACTAGTGCTGGTGCCGATGTGCATCTACGCAGGCGGGTTCGGTTGGTCGTGGGGTCTGCTAAGCTTCTGTCTCGTGTTTTAAAGATTAACACAATCTAATCATACAAGTGAGACTTGCGTGCGGATTAGACATATGACACATGTTCAACCTAAAACACTATCAAATGCAAAAGTAACTTCATGTTTCGGCCAACTTACCCGAGCTTCTGTCTCGTGTTTCATACGATCCATGATTTTTTTTTTTTTTTTTTTTTTTTTTTGTTCTCATCCATATCTTCTTATATTTTTGTTTTGCCTTTATACAGAGTTAAGAAAAGTCGAATGTCATGCTTGAAACTAATAGTCACCACCCCACTTCAACCCACCCAATTAAGGGAAGCATTTTTATGAACCCGGGTTTACAGGCATTCTATCGTTGAAAAAAGAGAAAGAAAATCGGGTGAGTGAGATCCCATTAAAGGTTCAACGTGACGCCTCTCTCTCGTAAGTCATTATAAAATAAGGGTCTGGTGACACGACGCAACGAGCCATTTGCGACTCTCATCAACATTCACCCGAAATTCCTGCTCTGCGAGTGAGAGAAAGAGAGAGAGAGATGGCGGTCGGAGGGTTGGCGGTCGACGGAGGCAACATTGATGGCCTCGGTGGCAGGATAACGCTATCGGTGGTGATCGCCTGCGTCGTGGCCGCGACGAGCGGGCTCATCTTCGGGTACGACCTCGGAATTTCAGGTGCGTCTTCTGCCTCTCCTCTCTCTTCTCTGTGCAGTTTCTTCTGTGAAAATGGCGTGATGCTCCGACGTCCTCCATCGACGCGTGAATTGTCGCGTCTCGTTCGAGCAATGAACGCATGAAAACGTCAAAATCCATATCCAATGCCTCATCATCATCGAAGCTGCGATGTCCTCCTCCATCAACACCTTTGTAGTTTCAGCTCTAGGACGCGCAGTAAACGACACGCCTCCATGAAACGGACTCGATATGACTTCGCACGTGATTTTCGCTTTGAGTAGATGTTGCCTTCAAACTGCTGTTGGCTTTTTGAGAATTTTTTTAAAAATTTCTAAATGTATTTTCAACGTACTCTACTCTTCAAAAATCTCAAAACATTTCAAAATTTAAATAAAAAAAAAAATCGTAAGACATTTTATAAATTTACACAATCACCTTATTGAAACAGTGATTATATATGAAATCGTTTGTTCTCTTTGATGATTGCCGATTACCTCTTCTTTCTCCTTCATAGATTTGTCATGAATATGAAGTGACATGATAAAAGTTGTATGAATCCCATGACTCGCGATGCTAAAGCTATTCTTGTCTCGAGGGAGGCTCTTGTGTTTTTCTTATCCTTCAATCGTTTACTATGGTATTGCTATGGTGACTAGGATGGATAGCTTTGAGTGGATAATGTTTGTGCCAATAGGTTGCCCATCAACATCTAGTAAGGTTATTCCTTATTTGTAATTATGGAAAATGAAGACATTTATTTTCGGCAAATTGTGGGAAATGCTAAAGCTGTTTTCCACCGAGGTAAGACTTTGCTTATTTGTAATTATAGGAAAACGAAAATAATTATTATCAGCAAATTGTGGGAAATGCTACAGTTGTTTTCCATCTTGATGAGGTTCTTATGTAGGTTACCATCAACATCTAGTAAGTTTTTTCCTTATTTGTAATTATGGAAAATGAAAATAATTATCATCAATTGACTCAACCACGTTAGTCATTTAATGACGTTAATTTTAAGTGTTTTTTTTCCATAAGGACAAAGATCTATTTTGTAAAAGGATAGAGAGTTCTAGGTGCACTTCATTCCACCATAATCTCCATCATCTACAGCTATATCGGGCAAATAATGAGGAAATCATTCAAAAGGTTCTAAACATATTACATTTTTACAATTCAATCATAAACTATTTTATGTTTTGTCAATCGAGTCCATTCGATCAATTTTGGCTGGAAATCACTAATATGGAAGCCAACCGTCTTATGTGACACGGCCAGCACTAGTGTAGATAATTTTTAATAATATTTTAAATATAAATTTAGTGTTTTTATTCTTTTCTTTTATTTTCTTTTCTTTTTTTCCTTTCCCTTTTTTCGGTAGAATTACCAAAAAAAAAAAAAATCCTAAACTTATAGCAATTGTGCCAATTCAATCCTAAACCCCCTTTTTTTGTCAATTTAGTTACAAATTTTTTGTAATCGTGCCAATTCAATTCTTCTAAATCTAATTGCCATCCGATTACCATATCTAACTATATTCTCGTGCACAGTATAAACTCTTCAATTTATTCGAGGTAATGCCAACAAGTCAATCAATTTACGTGTTGAACGCACAAGTAGATTTATTCATGTAATGCAAGAAGTGCAGTGTGTCAGCATTTGTCTAACTGATTCTTTTGATGAGATTCATTGCAATCATTAAGGGAATGAAGATCTAGAAACAAGCGATGTACAATTTAGTGCACTAACAGATACATGGTGCAAATTTGCAACTAAATTGTTTAGGGGGTGTCACTACAATGCTTCCATTCTTGAAGAAATTCTTCCCCTCGGTACTAAGGAAGGCAGCCGAGGCGAAGACGGATTTATACTGCATTTATGACAGCCAAGTCCTCACGGCATTCACATCCTCGCTCTATCTCGCTGGGTTGCCCTCGTCCCTCTTGGCGAGCCGCCTCGCCGTAGCATTCGGTCGGAGAAACATGATGCTTCTCGGCGGCTGCACCTTCCTTGCCGGGGCAGCCATCAACGGCGGAGCTGCCAACATAGCCATGCTCATCCTTGGGCGGATCTTGCTCGGATTGGGTATCGGCTTCACTAATCAGGTACTAGATTTCACTTGCTGTTTTATTATGTTCTAATGAAAATAAGTCCTTTTTCAAGACCATATATCAAGGTTGTTGACTTCTACTCCTGATTCATGGCTATAGATTTAGCCATTCTGAAATTGCTGGTATGTTCGGGCTCTAAAATTATCAATTCAAGCATAAAAACACAATTTAGATCGAATGCCCAAAAACAGAATTCAAGACATATTCGATAATAAATGCATTGTGGTACTATTATGATCAAGTTCATTTTATATTGGTTTGGTAGAGACTTAATAAGTTACAAAAATGTACTCTACTATTCTCAAGGATAATATCTATACGTTAGTTTTTCGTTCAACGATAAATAGTACATAACAGATTGAATCTTGATCATTGAAAATGATGAGTTTAATCAGATTTATGCATCAAATTCAATTCATCTATATATTAGATTCATGTCTTCGCATTAATAAATGATGAGAATTGTATCTCAGGCAGCTCCATTGTACCTCTCCGAGATGGCCCCACCAAAATGGCGCGGCGCCTTCAACACCGGCTTCCATTTCTTCCTAGGCACTGGGGCGCTCGGTGCCAACTGCATAAACTTCGGCACCGCCAAGATTAGCTGGGGTTGGCGCCTCTCCCTCGCCTTGGCTGCGGCCCCGGCCGCCATCATGACCCTCGGCACCCTCCTCATCTCCGACACTCCCGCGAGCCTCGTGGAGCGCGGCAAGCTTGCTCAGGCGAAGCAAGCGCTCCTCAAGGTGCGAGGCCACGACACTGACATCGAGCCAGAGCTCTCGGAGCTCATCAAGGCCAGCGAGGTGGCCAAGGTCGCCAAGGAGGAGCCATTCCTAATGATCTTCGAGAGGCAATACAGGCCTCACCTCGTGATGTCGATAGCGATCCCGCTCTTTCAGCAACTTACAGGGATCAACATCATGACCTTCTACGCGCCTGTTTTGCTTCAGTCCGTGGGATTCGGGAGTGACTCCGCTCTGGCAGCGACCATACTACTTGGAGTGGTGAACTTGGGATCGATTCTGGTGTCCATGTTTGCGGTGGATCGTTGTGGGAGGAGGTTTTTGCTCATCGAGGGAGGAGTGCAGATGTTCCTCTGCCAGGTACGTAACTAGCCCTTTGCTTAGGTTTATGTTCATTGAGTGATGCTCAACCGTTCCTCCATCTCGAGGTCAATCTTGTAATCATAAATCCACATGAACCCTTAAACCGTGTTCGCTCATTATTTAGGTTGGTGCGGCATGTGTGTTGGCTGTGACGACCGGCACTTCTGGCACGGAGCGCATTGGCAAGGGTTACGCCATACTAGTGCTGGTGCTGATGTGCATCTATGTGGCCGGGTTCGGTTGGTCGTGGGGTCCCCTATGCTGGCTCATCCCGAGCGAGATATTCCCCATGAAGATTCGTCCCACGGGGCAAAGCCTTAGCATCGCCGTGTTGCTCACACTTACGTTCGTGCTGTCGCAGACCTTCCTGGCCATGTTGTGCGACTTCAAGTACGGCATCTTCCTATTCTTTGCCTGGTGGAACGCCGTGATGACGATCTTCGTGGTGCTCTTCTTGCCGGAGACGAAGGGGATTTCTCTGGACTCAATGCATGTGGTGTGGGAGAGGCATTGGTACTGGCGTAGGTTTGTTAACAGGGAATCATACTAGCTCGTGTCTTGTCCGTGTTGATTTGAGAGAGAAAAGAGGCGGGTAACGTACTGAGATTCTGAGACACACAAGGGTCAGTATGAGCAAGGACATTTCATTTGTTCATGACTTGGACGCCTCATGCTTCAAAGAGCATAATAAATTTGAAAGGTCTTCTAATGCTATAGAAATTCATGTATTTTATTTCATCGTGTGATCTAGTAAGTCGTGCTACTCGGGGGAAGGAAAAGATGTAGCAAGTTATATTAAGTGCAGGAACTGCTCCATTGCTTCATGGTGGCTGGTAATTTAAAGTACAAATTGGGTAATTTGTGAGTTGTAGAATGAACTTACGGCCTAAAAGCATATGGGGTCAGTTATAAGGGGATCGAACATAGACGCAGCCAGGGGTAAAGATTTGACCAAGCAGATCACCGCCTAGTCCGGTTAGAGCGAGATGCAAAATTAAACCTTTGCCTCGTCTAGACAAGTTACGGAAGAGAATTTATGGATCCAATTCCCCCATTTCGCCCAAACGTATTGGTCAGGATGACCCTACAAATTGCATTCCCAAAAATAGCACTCTTCCCTTGAACGGCTAAGAGATACTTGAGGCCTCGGGCATCAATCCAACAAAGTTGGATAGTCATGTACATAGTGCCACTTTTAAGTGCTATAGACACCAGGTACTCTTCCATCAGGGAACGGGAAAGAGCAGACCTAGTTGTGCGTCTCATGAAAAGCTGTGTTTTTTTTTTTTAACTGCTGTTACTTCATTTGTATGAATCGCAACCCAAAACCACAGATATCTGCAGTGTGATCATAAGTGATGTACAGGTGAAGTTGAGAAGCATACATCTGTACCGTTGCACTAGTAATTTCTGTGAATGTACAGTTTCACAACGACTGCCAGTATCTTGCAAACCATTTCACTCAAAGATGTTGCAGAAGAATCTTTTATCCGGAAGAAATGCCAGCCAGTTAGTGTGATGCTGAACATGTTCAACCGGTTGTGCCCCCTGAATGTGACGAATTCAGTTGAATGTAACCGAGGAATGCAAGTGATGGAAACGCTTAAGCCTAGGCCAAGAAAATTGACATTAGAGAGATGAACAAATAATATTTACAGTAACGATAAGCAGGAAATTCATATTTACACCCCAAGCTTTCTCTAGAGTAAGACACATGATCATAGGTAAGCTGATCATGTGGACTCCGATGATACTGCAACCTTGACATAGATTCATACGGAAGGGCAAGCACAATTTTCTATTACGGAAATAAAAGTCAATCAAAAACAAAGAAGGAAAAATGACTGCTGCGAAATTCTTCCTCATGATGATTAGTACAATCTGCCATAAGACAATGTATCGAAGTTTATATCCAACTGGAGTACATTCAATATAACTCACATTAACACTGCTAATCTATCCCCCATGCCTTTTGATTATTGTTTTGTTCTTCCACAAGAACATCTATGGCTTGGAAATAAGTTTGATTTCTTCTGCACAAATTCCAGAAGAAATCTTGTATCCAAGGAATGCTAAAGATGTTGTTGGAAGATCCATTTGCATGAGTTCGTAAATGTAACTATATGGAAGATCCATTTGCATGAGGACCTAGATATAAGGAGAGAAAATAATGTGAAAAATAGGAGAAAAATATGATGTTGGCAGTAACAAATGAGACTTGGATAACCCGACCATTTAAAAATCAAAATTGATAGCTTCTTTTTTCTTTTTCTGCTCTGTGGTCGGGAGTTTTGAACCTCCAACCTCCTGTCCCATGTCCACCCACTGGCCACTAGGCCGAATGCCCAGTAAATCGGGAAATATTCAGATATGAGTTGATCTTGTACCAAAATTCAGGGTGGTCTCAGGGCCTAGCAGAGCTACAGGTGTTATGCTGGGTGATCCACTAGCAAAGACTGAACAGTCTCATTAGCAGCATTCACTATATGATCTATTTGTCCAAATTCTACCGTAGAATCATCATTATATGTGAAAGGCATAGTCTAAGATAGCATTATCAGTTTATTAGATCTCAGAAACATTTCAGAACCAACAAATACCTCAGTCAAATGCATAAGGATCATCGACATAGGGATTTAACGATCCTTCTGTGAACAAATCACCTATATTTGAATTTCGCGGAGGATGAACTCCCTTTGTTCCCTGCACAAAGAGTGCAGACCAAGAATGATATCTAGAATCATTAATTACAGTTTCTGAAACAAAAGGCAAACCATGTGACTTGATGTAAAGCTACCAATAATGTATGCTATATTACGTATAATTATACAAATTCTTACATGTAATTACTGTTTGGTATCCACTATAAGACAACATATCCATCTTTTACTCTTGCTCTCAAACTATCAGGATATACCTGTGGCAACAGTCAGAACCCAGAGGTGCCACGTTTTTTCAGCATCTTCAACACTATGCCCATCCTTGAATATATATTAAAACAAGGGGCCATTCAGAGTTCCTTTTACTTAATCTCTGAAAATTTACTATTTAAAGTGGTTCTTTCAAGTCTTCATTGTAGTGAACTCTCGATATATCTCTCTGTTCACTTTCAGGTGTGAGGTCCAACCATTAAATTGTGAACAAAAGACAAAAAGTCCTAGCAGGTTTCTTCCTCTTCCTCCACTCATATATCGCCTCCTTAAGTATAAAGAAGCAGAAAGAACATAAGATATCAACATTGAAAAGGTCAGGATGTATTATACATACTCCATCCTGGTGGAATTGGATTGAAAGGTACATATATAAGATAAGCTATGATTTTTATATCCAACTATTCATCTCATCCTTGATGTGGTAACATATGAAAAACCTTCACAGGTACCTGTACTCAAAACTGACACAAGTAGTTGAGTACTGTTCTAATAAAGTAACCATGGATTGAGTCCAAGTAGCTCATCACAAGGGAGGTGAAGGAATTGCCTAGACACATTCTTCCAATAAATGAAAAGTGAAATCGATTCCAAACTCCTACAGTTCATGTAAATGCTCATCTATTAGTTTTGCCCATAATTACCTTAACATCCTTCGGGGTGCTCAGTCTTGGTGAAACCATCCTCTTATGTTTTCTTGGATCCTGCGGCAATGGGATACATTGAAAGGCCCCATGGTTTGGCAAAAGAAAGGCTAGCAACCCATTTTATTGAGTACCAACAATCAGATGCTAATCAGATGGTTCAGTGAGACTAGATACATGCCTCAAACATGACTGTACTCTTTGTTTTTCTCCTCTTGGTAATTGTTCTGCCATTTGTCGTTTCAACTTCATATTCACGGTGAGTTACCTGTCATGCAGAAAGTAAACTGAGTATACTTGACGATATCATGACACAGGCAGAAGGCACTTGAACAAGAAGTATCAGACTGATCATATCAATTCATGCAATGGAAGAATATAATACCAGGTGCAGAGAATAACCACTGCACCGTAGATGACACTCAATGATAGACTTCTGTTTTTGTGTTAAGATCACAGTGGATAACAACTTACTTTCTTGCTATGCTTGGGAATACTCGCCACACTACCAGTATTAGTGTTCTCTACTTTTTTCAACGATTTTGACACCGGTGTTTGAGTTGCTTCTGGGAGAGGTGGATCCTGCAACAAGAATTGGAATCAAAATGAGATGACAAGCCGATTTTCTATTGGCTGCAGAGCCAACAAGAGAACATGTTAATGTTTCCCAGTCACCTGCTCATCATCTTCTGCTCTTAAGTCATGCTGGCTTCTTCTACTACCGTTAGAATTCCTCTTCTTCATTGAAGTGATTGAATACTCCTTTCAAGAAAAACATTTACAGGGACAAGAGGAATTATATCATATAAAGCTCAAGGCATATCTCCATAGTTTATAGTTAAATCAGCAGATGATGCCTATCTAGATGAGATGGAATTTATACTAATCATCACAAACACGAATTTCCCTAGTGTAAAATTCAGGTATAACGTCTTAATATCTCGACGACATGATGCATATATATGTGGACAGCATCCAAATGGAACACAAGGCTAAAAACATGACAGTGGTTGCTGGTCCAAGCATCAAACTCAGAATGCCAGCAAGAGAAGAAGACCTCTTTTAGTTTCCAAAGACAACTCCCAAAATGCATAAGCAGATGGAAAACATAGACAAGGTGCATCATTTTGCATCGAACTCACAAAAAATAACTTCTTATTATAGTATCTGCAATTTTTTTTAATCTCGTTGCATCCATAGTTGATGCTACGATATGAATAAGCATAGACTTGAAGCACCTACAAAAAATTTATCCCCCCCACCACATATAATTTATTAAGAGATTAGTAGGGACTTGACATGCATTAAGGAGTCAGAAATTGGTAGTCAGACTCAGGATAAGTGAATCAATTATCTAGGCCTATTACATCACTAATTTAAAGTTTGGCTGGCGTCGGCTTTGTATCACTATAACAAATGAAAGTAGATTCAGTTATCTACACCATCCAAAAGGAAAAATTTCACCACCATGAGCTTGCAACCTAGTAGTTTCAGTGTGGATCCAAGACTTCAGAAAAATTGAGGATTTTGCAACTCGAGGGCAGGTAAGAGTTGAGGCATTTACTCTATGAGGACTGTTCTTAATGTAACTGTGATGCCTAATTGGCTTGCAAGAATATAACTACAAACTTGGCCAACTATAGCAAAGGTAATGGTATGACTACTCAGACAGCGCTCAAGAACATGAAGCTGAAAGAGAAAGCTCCCGGAGCCAGTGAGAGAAATCAAAGAACAGTGAGTTACTGCCTATATTTTTATTTTCTTTTTCAGTTCGTGGTATTTAGAATCATCTAAACTCAATTTTTATTCAGAAGAAACATAAAACAGAAACTCAGGGATGTGTATCTATCTATGAGAAGTGCGTTATGCATGCAATAGTGTTTCAACAGAGTTGTGCCTATTCAATACTTTCAATAAACTTCACAGTCAAGAGTTATACATCAGTAGATTCAGTACTACGAAATTGGTACGTTAACTAGCCATCCTGAGCACAGCAAAATGCAGTGAAACAGCATTAAAGAAAAGGAAATGTCTGGCACAATCTTCAGCAGAGAAAAAACTTCTCAACATCATGAGTTTTCAAATTCCTTTGAACCAAACTAAACATTCAGCATAAATCCAAAAGAAAATGTTCTACATGAATGTAAAGTAGCATCAACCAATTAACTCAAAGTATGAGTTTTAAAGAATGACCTGTTCTACATAGAGGTCTATTTGAATAGAGATTCTCTATGAGATTAAGTAAGGAAAAATAGTCAAGACCTAACCTTTCTTGAAGTGACCTCTTGATCCTCCTGTGGCTTGTCAGCCATTACTCTCCATTGTAATTGCAATAAAGCTCTCTGTCTATCTTCCTGGAGTGCATCGTAGGAAGTTAATGTCCAATACAATTTATAAAATCCACTTTAGGACTACAGATATTACTTACTTTGGATTTCTGCCGATCCAATTCCTCTTGCAGTTTTCTACATTCGTCTTCATACTGACACTGTACAGCTTTCATCTGAGCTTCATGTTCATTCCTAAGTGTGGTTGTTCTCTATACAGATAAAACAAGCATCACAAATCCAAACTATAAATGAATCTGGAAGTTCATCTTGAAGCCGGTACCACATGCACCTCTCTCAACTCAATTTCAGCTTGGATTTGAGCACGTTTCATCTCTTCATTGTGGTTGGTTTTGAGAATCAATTCGTTCTGGTTGTTTTCCTGATGAATGCGACTTACCTACATCACAGATGAGATTAATTTAATTTGAATTTGATGGGATCATGCACAGTCAGTTTGCCGAATTGTAGTTCACACAAAACTAGCTGATGAGAGCACATAAGACTTGTCCAAGAAGTTTATCTGGAACCACCTTTTGGTTTTAACTGTGCGTATCTATTTACCCTACACTACGCTTTGGAAAAATGCAACACTAGAAAGTGAATATGATATTAGTCCTTTCAGTTTCAAAAACCAATTATTTCAAAAGCCAACATGTGATTGTGCCTCCCAAACTTAAAAAAACAATACATAGATGTAAGTCTCAACTGTGAGATAAAGTAACACCAAATAAAACCATATGGCTCAGTAACTGGAGGGCCATAAAAAATATTGAAGAAAAGATGACGAAAGATCAATATGAAAGTATGCATTGGCTGTGAAATTTACAAAAGCAGCATGTTCCTCCTGAACGCATATCAATTGCTGCCTTGATTCTTCTTTGCAATCAGCAAGTTTTTTATCACACTCCACTTCCATTTGTCCGATGACTTTGTCCACCTAAAGCCTCAAAGGGAACAGCAGTCAATTATATCAATAGATTAAGGAACTGTGGGCAAAAGTTTGAAGAAACGACAAACCTTTTCTTTTTCCTGATTGACAATCTCCTGCTTTTCCAGCTCAAATTTTCTTCGAATGTCATTAATGGCCTAATAAAGCTTGCTGTTAGAACTCAAATGATTATAAGAATTTAAGCTGCATGCAGAGCATGACAAGCAATGAAAACCTGATCATTCTTCTGACAAAGTTCTTTCAAATGCCTCGAAAGTTCCATCTGTTTATTATCAAGCATCATATCGTACTGCTTCTTGGATTCTGCTAGTCTATGTTCAGCTGAAGTCAGTAATGCCTGATTCTGCAGTAACATGCTGTGATGAATATAGTACTGTAGGAGTGTTCTAAGTTCATGAATCGTTATTTCAAAAGTTCACCTCAGAAATTTGGTCTTCTAGTTTCTTCTCTCTATTCCTGTAACTAAGAATAAGGTTTTCCTTCTCCTCTAACACAATTTTGAGATCATCAACTTGATTCTCAAGTGCATCCTTTTGCTTCTCAACTTTCTCATTCACGTCTTGCAGCACTTGTATTTCTTCAGCCTTTTTCTGAATCTCCGCTTGAGATTTCTCATTATCATCATTTTTCTGACTCTCTAATGCTGAATACTTGGCCAGAAAATCTTGCTGTGAGACATAAAGAAACAGGTTGAGGACAGCAATAAAGCACGGTTACAAAACACAAAATGACCAAAGCAATAGTTTCAACCATTCTATCCTCAGAAGATTTTGTACTCTCCAGAAGAGAGATGATTTTCTGCTTTAATTCACAAACCAGCAATTCAGACTCAATGCTCTTTGAGACAAGGGTTTCTGCTTCAGACTCCAAGCTCTGAATTCTCTCTCTTGAAATTTGAAGTTCCTCTGAAAGCTGTGTTATAGCCACCTCATGAGATTTCTGAAGTTCTATGACCTGACTATTTAATTCCTGATTCAACACTTGCAAAGCATCCTTCTCTGATTTTGTGAACAAGAGCTCGCTCTGCAGCTTATTATGCCTTTTCTTAGCAATTTGAGCTGCAAGGTCCATCTTCTTTTGAACCAACTTGAAGCAAGACTCATACAGGGAGTTCAACTGATCCAACTTTTCCCGAAAAATCAAATTTTTTGCATCCAATTCCGCCAGCTGTGCAGCAATCAGGTGAACAAAACTTTCAAGACTTTTAATCTCTTCAAGTGACAATACCAACTTACTGCCAAAATCATCATTTCTCAACTGAAGTTCCTTCTTGTCTTTTTCTAGATTTTCTTGAGTGGTAATCAGTTGTTTGATTTCATCATCTTTTGATATTAATTGGGACTGCAACTCTCCCAATGTAGAATTCAAATTGTCCATGGCTATCACATTCTCCTTCAGAGCAGCTTCAAATTTCTTGATCATTGCATCTGCAAGCAAGATAACAATTATTTGATGGCTTAACAAGCAGATGTATACCAAATGCCCAACAAGATTCTGACCAAACAACTCCATCATTGACATCTTTATTGAAAAACTGCATTGATAACATGTAACTAGTCTATTGCTATCTCAACCGTGTCATTGTCATCTCATAAAAAGAGTAAATCAGAAACATGTATTGTCATCCAATGCTGATAAAAGTTCTGTCACTAACAGAAAGCTTGCTTTTGAATCATGTCATTGTCACCAACTGAACCCTATGTATGTTACCTATACGTTCCGCATGAAGCTAACATTTTACTCAATATGTGAGTAGATCAAAACCAATTGTAACCAATACCACTTAGTAAAGTTCCCTGGATAAGGGAATTGCAATAATCTTTCCAAAACATTGGGAGAGGTGTATATTTTCCAATCTTCTTCCCCTGGTAGTCCATGGAAGGTGAAGATTTTGAAAGTGATGATCCATTTGATGCTTAGGAGCATATGGATGAGAAGGATCAAGGGTCAAAGCACTAATCCATTGGAGAGGCCTCATATGTTCCACTTTAGGACCTTCGTCTGATCCAGCTGAGGAACCCTCAAAATAGTTCAATTATGAAACTTCCAACTTTCACAGAATACAATCATCTTCTCCAAGTCAAATGTTATACAGAACATTGTTTCAAAATTTTATCAATATAGATCATCATGGATGAAAAGCTCTCTGCACAGCAATATGTATATAAGATAAACATTCCCAAAAGAGGAACCTAATTTACCTTTCTCCCCTATGAGATTGGCTGTCCTGTACTGTTCATCTCTGTGAAATTTCTCTTGTTCTTCTTTCTCAACTCCAAGTTCCATCAATTCCTTGTCACCTAGAGTTATCATTTAATAAGAGCTTATAAGTTTAAAATTATTCAAAGGAATGACACCAAAATTCAGCAGGTCTACAAGAATCTATGAATACATCTAACAATTCACAACCGAATTACACATTTCATTGTACCTTTTTAGTAAATAAACAAAGAATAAACTGACTAATAATGACTCACGTCTCTGAATTGTCTCCTCTGCAGAGTCTAGCTTCATGGAAAGAGCAGCCATCTGTTGATTCAACCCATCAATCGCGACTGAACTAGCCGATAACTTGTCTTCAAAGAACTCCTTATCTTTCTCAGCTACATTAGTAATTGTAATATGTCATGTCTACTGAAATTTTTACCAACGCATGAAATTATCATTTTCAATATGTAGGAAAGAAGTTGGAGACCATTTTGGACTTGACCAGCCAAGTGTTGCAATGTCTCTGTGAGTTGATCGCACAACGTCTTCGTAGAAGAGAATTTAGACTCCAGCCCTTTCCACAGCTTCTCATCCTCCTTCTGCTTCACCTTGAGCTTAGCATTCTCATTAAAGGCATTCTGCAGTTTGTCCTCCAGTGCACGGATGTGCTCCGTCGATTTCTTCAATTTCGTGTTCTAGAACATGGATAACACTGATTAGCCAGATGTACACCTCAAGTTTGCGTGTAGCACGGTTAGTAAAAAGCTAAAAAAATTGCATGACAAGGAAAATCCAGAAAGATCATTGGCAAAGAGAAATAAATACCTATAAAAGCAATTCAAAGACATTAATTCCTAACTCAGCCTTCTCAAAACACTAATCATTGTGAGTTCAGAATATGCGTACTTCTCAAAACAGACGCCTCACGTAATCCAAATGATTACTCAAGCAAGTCACAGGAATGGCGAAGGTAAAGAAGCACACACAGTCAGATTCAGAGAAACGATCAAAAGCGAAGTTTCCGCTCCCCTACCGCCATTTCGAGATCGGTTTTGACGGAGGCTTGCTCCTTCACCAGCTTCTCTGGCCACGGACAAATCAACGACAGATAATCAACAGAGCGATTCGAAAAAGGAAGAAGAAAAACATAAACAGAGCACGCGAGGAAAAAAAACGGCGCCACGAGAACCTGCGGTGAGCTTCAGGTTCGCGAAGCTTCCGATCGAGAGCGAGTCCGTCGCGGACGGACGCGACGAGAAGGAGGAGAAGGCCTTCGCGGTCCCGGCGGCGGACGACGCCGACGACCGGGCCTTGAACTGGTCCAAGCTCTTGAAGCTCGGAAACCCTAGCTTCTGCATCGCGATCGGACGGATTGAGCTTGGAGAAGGAAGAGAAATCGGCGTCGAAATCGAGAGAGAACGGAGGAGGAGGAGAGAGCGAAGAGTTCGAGCGCGCGGTCCGTTGCGTCTGCAGTTCGTTCGAGTGGGAAATGAACTTGGCGCCAAGGCCAGCGGGGTCGTTTTATAGTCCGGTCCTCCCGTCGAAGTTTCCTCTCGCGAAAATTAAAAGGAAAAATGTCGGGCAATTTTTTTTTTGGGGGGGTAATTTCGTGAATATGATGCAATACGGATCATTTCTAGGTGACATTTTTCAAAATTCAAATAAATATTAATTTAATTGCATATCGCTCCGAAGAATAAATGGACGTGTAAAGCATTTTTCTCCAGACTACTTGTTAAATTTGTCGAGTTTAATGATTGCAATTTTTAATGCTCAGATAATATTTGACCATGTTCATTGTGATGTATTTGGACTGGTAGTTGCACCTCCTATGGGACTATTTTGTTAGGCCGTTGCTGGTAAGTTTTGATACATCCGGATCTACTTGATGTACACGTATTTAAGTCTTTGAACGAGACACGTGCTTGGGATGGGGTCAAGTAGCGGTTTGAAAATCAATCGATGGTCATAACTTGTAAAGGGGTGTGTGAAACTAAAACCGGTTTTGAATAGAGAGACATCGCTTGGCGTGCGACATGCCGTACAAGCTAGTTTATGTTTGTGATCGATTGTCTTGATTGATTGACATGTTGATATTCCTATTAAGACGCATCATTCGAATCACTTTCGATCATATTCTTAGTTTGAGTTCAAAGAGGGATGTTGACATATCATAAATTAGAATGATCGTGAGATGTTAATTGAGACTTTAGAGGAAAGCATCTGATAATGATGGATATGTTGAGACCACCTCATAATATGCTTGAAGCCCTAAAAAAAATGCCTGAAGCCCTACAATTAGGATCTCCTATTATATATCAATGGAGAAAAACCAAAGTTCATAACTCAATTCCCCAATAGCCCTAAAAAAAAAAAAAAGCAACATTCTAGAGGAAAAATAATCATCAACTGAACATGTCAAATAGAAGAACTGTATCGAAGTGGAAAAGACCTAAGTAAAAATCATTCATCACCATAACAGGAGAAATCTGGTGAAAATGCTTCTGCAATGAGTCCCCCTCCTCTTTGCCGGCCGCCCATTCCAAGAGACATCATCACCGGGATCGGGTGCCGCAACACCTTGATTTTCCATAGTTGCCGTCGAATTTAGCGAATATCACGGGATTTTGGTGAGATTTACACGGCAGCACGCGATGGACACACTTATAATGTGCGATTCCAGAAACTGGACTCAACTGGATACGAACACCCACCACTTGTACAGACCATATCCGTAGACGCATGTATACACGGCCAAACGAAGAGGATACATTCTAAACCTGCGTAGGGAAACCATGAAGAACAAGGAAAGATCCGACACTCAGAAGTCAAATCGACCGTGCAAAAAGCATGCGAAGTCATGTCCCGTCCTTTCTAAGATGACATCGTACAATCTGAATCTATTCCTTTCCATCTCGATCAAACGGACACAAGATCAAACCGCCAAACTTACCCCCGGCTAGGGCGGCTGGATTCATCGTCGAGAAACGAGAAACCTAAGCAGTTAAATCGCTTACGGTGACTATATCGCCGAGAAGACTACCCTTGAGTTAGTCAGTCTGATGACGATACGCTAAGATGGCCGTACGTTAAATGCAAAGGGTGGGGGGTTCCATTTTCCTAGAGATGCGCTGAAGGAAGAGATGGAAAGAGGAGCCAGACCTTGCGAGGCCAGATCCCCGAGAAGCAATGGCGGCTCTCTCCTCGGGGCTGATCGGGGTGGTCCACTTGGAGAAGTCGCGGTCGAAGTAGTCCCAGTCCGGCAAGAGGACGCCGGCGATCCCCAGCACGCCCACCCCGTACGTCGCCATCGCCTTCTTGAAGGAGTGCGTCCACAGCCCGACCACCACCATCGCCGCCGCCAGCCAGACCAGGGAGGCCCTCAGGGCCGCGTCATTGGCCATTTGACGACGGGGCGCGGCGGAGAAGGAGGCGAAGCGAGCTGGATGGAGACGAGGGAGAGAAGGAGGAAGGGGAAAGAGACGGTGGTTTGCGGAGAAGGGCCAGTGGGCAGGGTTTCTGGGGTCTCGGTGCATTAAAGGAGGAAGGTGGCAGTTCGCTCATTATGGGCAAAAGGCATTGAATTGTCATCGCGAGGTAAGCATCGATGACTTCGCGTCAAAGACCATGTATAGATCCGGACCCTTCTAGGAAATCCCTTTCGTGCTATATCCGGTGACCTAACCATGTATTTTGCACTATGTCAAAAAAAAAAAAAAAAAAAAAAAAAAACCATGTATTTTGCACCGTATTTTTGCTGCATTTCGTTACAAACACATTGTAATGCCGTAAAACAATTTACAACGTGCACAACCGAGGTTCTCTTCTACTCTCCCGCAGAAATATACATGACAAAAGTGTCGTATCTCTTACGGCGGTTCAATTTTAATAATATTTAGTCAATCCATTTGGATTGTCTTGTTGTTGGTTGGATTGAGTCCTATGAGTTTATTGTGGTCAAAGTCATGATAGAGTAAATTAAGCACATTGATCCGTGCATTAGCATGGTGAGATGGTTTAACATTAAATTTGTTACACCTAAGTGTGTTTTTCTTTTCCTAATAATTCATAGCAAAGAGGGAAAAAGTATAGGTAAGTGGAAATTTTCTATTTAATCTTTTTGCGATCTTAAAATGTTTAGTATTTTCTGCAAAAGTACACCGATAAGACATACTTCTTATCTTTGTCGGCGAGATAAAGGGATATGCGTCAAGTATGTGGTCGATTTTTCATTAAAAAAATTGTCTCGAAGGGAAAAAATTTAAAAAAATATAAAAGTTCTTGAGGTGGAATTGTAAAAGTTCACTTCCGACCACGCTTGATCTTTGGGCCCTCAGCAAACTTTTGTCCAGTCATCGAGGTTTGGGCCGAGACCTTTGTATTGGGCCATCACCATTGAAAATCACCTCCATTGCTAACCCGACCCGACCCGGACCAACATAACAATACGGATCTAGAACGAGAATTTGCCCGATTGATCTCCCTTCTCCAACTGCGATCAAGGGATGAAACAGTCTCCTGCTTTCTCCACGTAATATTTTCTTAGCTGATAGCAGAAAATTCGAACTCTTCCGACGCCCAAGAAAAATTTGCATTTCACATCTTCAAGTAAAAAGGTCATTCTCGCATCCTAAATTTTTTTACACACCTAATCGATTACATAAACCTACAATTTGATGCACATGTCTATTTCATAAGACTACCACTTCCAAAGAAAAATGCGACCCCTGTTTAGGCACGAATTTTTTTTACTTTTAATTTTTCTTGGCCATACAAACCCATCTATAAACTCTAGGCCGGCGTCTTTATTAAAAGTATTCCACGAAATTTCATCTTTGTACGTCCTAAAAAAAAAATTAATTTAGTTAAATGTAATCGAATCGAAAGTTATCAAGATAATCCAAGAAAATCAGGTATCCGCTTCATTATAAAAAGTGAAAAAAAGAAGGGACTGTTGACCTAAACTTGCCCCGGGAGACTTTGGAGCGTGCGAGGAATAGGCTGACGAAACCCACACGCGACAACTGCGGTGGGGTGTTTTGCTGCATCAACTACCCTCTAACCGCAACCGGGAAGCACGGGTCAACGGATGTTTTCATTGCGTCGCCTATTATTGGAACTCTTCTTTAAAAAAAGAAAAATAAATAAATAAATTCGAAGTCACTTTTTGGACTAAAAATCACAGTTTTGTCGTTTGAACTCAAATTATGCTAGCAAGCGTTCAAAACATTGAATCAAAGTCTAAAATCTAAATGAGCACGGAAAAAGGAAATATATGTAGGAGCGAATTTAAGTGGATATTAATGTACATTTGACGATTACGAAGTGAAAAGATCTTCAAAATATAAAAATTTGTGATGATGAGATTATCCCAAAAAGAAAGTACTTTCATGAGCTATGGTGGGATTATGCTTTCAAGGATATGACAATTTGAAGATTTTGCAAGTTCTTTTTATATATGGTACCAATAAATTACTTCTGATTTATTTTTTCTTTTTGCTTCTTTTCTAAGTGAAGCCCACGACTCCACATAGTGGCACATCAATGCCACATCTCATCTCATCGAAGTTTATTATTGAAAAATTATCACACCAATATTTTTCATCTCTCAAATTAGATAGATCCAATATAAGTACTTAATCGCACTAATTAGATAAGTTTTAGAACTTGACTCCACAATTCGAAAATTTTAAAACTTAATTGCTTTCTCATTACATTGTATAACTTCTAGTTACCTTTCTTTTATATAAGAGGGAAGCAATTGAGTTGGTGGCCATCGAAAATTAAGTAGGTTTAGTAAACAAAAATGGTAATTACCAAAAGTCCTTACATTTCATTTCAATTCTATTTTGTAGAACACCTTTTGCTTTCAAACGATATTACATAATAATAAAAAAAGGTCGAAACTCCCATTTCCATGGAAGGTCTCAAGTGTCCTCTCTCTCTCTCTCTCTCTCTCTCTCTCTGCGATATGGTATTGCGACATTGGATTCGACATTGCTAAGAATCGTTGATGTCGCCACTGTGTTGATTGGGTGGAATGCCACAAGCTATGGCGGCGGAGGTGTGATGGCGGCCACTCGCGATGGTGGTAGAGGTAAGCGGGGGAGGTGGGGACCTCATTTACCTTTTCCTTGCTGATCAAGTATGCATTGCCAATGTATATATAGATTATTACAAGGAAATTCATCCATCACTTAATTTTGTGCTTCATGAGAAAGTGGGTAATTATAAATTTAATTACATTTATGAATGAAACCGTATGGGAAACTTTTTGCTTATACTAGCAATGTGTGTTATTAAAAAAAAAAAAAAAAAAAAAAAACCCTTTTTTCCAGGGAGATTTTCTGTAGAGGGTGGAACAATTTGGATCATTTTAAGGCATTCAAAGTACATGTCGCCTTCAAGGCCGAGTTCTTAAACTTCATACAGGTCATGGAACACGCACGAGTTTCATTTTGTTTATGAACATTACAAAGTTCAGAAAAGTTCAGATCGTGGTCCACATTCAAAGCTACCCGTTCGTGTTCTACCTAGCCTTGAATCGGTAATTAAATCGGGAATCCTGACGGCCAGCACAAAAAAAAAAAAGTTTTAGGTTGAAATCTGACGAAACCAAATTAACTCGAGATCTCAATTTAGATTATATAAAGGGATAGATTCACAACCGTGTGTATTTAATAAATAAAATAGGCTCAAGATTCCGTTATTCAACTAGATATAAACCTAACCACGAATTTATTATCCGTCATCACGTATTCGGGTTTACGATGTTTATTGTTTAGATCGATTAAACTAATCGCGACCCTAATCTTGCCCCGCTTATCTAGCGACTCGGTCCCTTTTGAAGATGAACCAATAGAATGAAGGCTTCCACGAACGGTCTTAAAAAAATAGTAAAATCCACCTAACTTTGATGACCATAGGGAATAGGAAAGTCCTTGCTAAGGGCTAAATGATTGTGCCCACCTGTTCTCCCTATGATTTGCATGTCCGTTCCCTCTATACCCCACCCTCTACTTTGATTAAAAAAACATAAGTCAAAAAACCTTTTGTACATTTTGGTTTGTACAACCCATGGCATGATAGCTTAATTAGTAACATTATGTGGAGTAAACTATTCTAAACATACCAAACTCAAGAAAATGAATACACATAAAATCACCCCTTTTCTCTCAATGCAGCCAGGATTTATTTAGGGTGCATCATGATGATTATCTCGAGCACAACTAATCGACATAGTCTATTATTATGATTACATTTGATAATGATTATTTGTTCTTCATCATTATAATTGCAAGTTGATATATAAATATATACATATGATCAAATATCACAAAAAAATGTCGAATTATGCCTACTATGATCCAAATATCTCAAACGTTTTTGTGTCACCAAATATCCTAAACTTGTCTACTATGACACAAATACCTCTAACTCTTTTATTGTGTCACGAAAAAATCCAAATTTATACATGTATGACATATATACTATTTATTTAGTTTCCATCGATAAACGAGGGAAGTTGAGATCAATAGTATGATTTTAAATTGGATGAACCAACGGACACCGGTGTAAGTTCAGAAATTTTTTTATGACACAAAACAATGTTGGAAGTATTTGTGTCGCAATTGACAAGTTTAGAGTTTTTAGTGACAAAAAAATTATGATATTTGTACCACAGTAAGTATAGTTTTGGGGATTTTTATGGTATTAGTTCCATATACAAACATAAATACATACATATATCGGCTATTGTAGCGAAACTACGTAGACTACATTCGCGTAGCTGCAGGTGTCGCTGTACTTACAAACGGACAGCAAACATCGATCTGCTCCTAACGATATAATCCGGAAAAGTCTTTGAGTTTGATTAAATTAGAAGCAAGGTCCGGTGAGGGTCCAGAGCACGGGACGTCAGGGGTGTTGAATTGTGGCCATGCATAATGGGTGACGAAAGTGCCCGTGTGTTGCGTGCATGGGAGAGGTTCCTCCAGCCAGCAGCGACCGGACACGCGCCGCCCAATCAGTTCCCGGCTCGTTAATTTAATTGGTGTCTTATGATATAATTTTCTGGTTTTGGACAGACGGAGGCAGACAGCGCAGCTTTGACCGGGGAGACTCACGACATTAGTTCCCCAAATTGGACACGTTTTTAAACCCCGGTGATTCTTACCGATTAATCCCCAAGGAGAACTGCATTTAGAATTGGAAAAATTTCAAATAAGGACTCGAAGTGGATCAATTTTCTCAAATAATGACCCGAAATGAACTTTGTGTCAGATAAAAACCTAAAATTGACCCATTGTCTCAAATAAGGATCCGAAGTAGTTGAATCAATTCCAAACAAGGACCTGAGCTTGCTAGTCAGCCAAATATTTACCGGCTATCAAGTATGTGACATTTATGATGATTGGAGTTTGGCCAATTTTGTCCAAAAAAAATCTAGGGAATATTAACAAATCCTAAAACAAAAGCCAAAAAACTCTAGGTTTTCTATGGTTTCCCTATTCCTTGTACCCATCCTCTACAAAGTCAAAGACCGAAGTTCTCCCCATTCCTTGTACCCATCCTCCGCAAAGTCGAGGACCCAAATTCTCCACTAGTTGAGGCATGAATTCAAAAACAAGAAGAAAACCGGATGCTTCTTTCTTTGTTTGTGGAGACCCAAATTCTCCGCCAGTCAAGCAAGGCGAGGAGCGACGAGAATCGAGTCACGATAATGACTAGGTAGCGATTTGGTTGAGGAGCAGCGGGGGAGAAGAAAGAAGAAAACATAAACATCTAAATGAATAATCTAAACTTAATTAATTTAGAATTTTCTCGTTTTTTCCAATGACAAATTTCTGACAAAATTGCTCATTTTTAATCGCCAGAAAATGTCTGCCGGCAAGCTAAGGTCCTTAATAGAAATTAACTTGATTACTTCGGATCCTTATTTGAAACAATTGGTCCACTTTTGATTCTTATTTAAAACAAAGTTTACTTTAGGTCCTTATTTGAGAAAATAGATTCACCCCTGATTCTTATTTGGAATTTTCCCTTCAGAATTTACTAAAAGAGTTCAAATGGTAAAGTGTATCTAAGTCATCAAATGTGGGATCTATGTGAAACCTATTAAGTTTAACTAGCTCATATACATTTTAATATATGTAACACATATTCCGGATACTTTCTTGACGACTCAACATCGGTGCATAATGTGGACCGGTCTACGTGTGAATTTTCATCACACTTGATGCGGGGTTCTACACTGTCAAAAGGATATACATGTCATTTCACGTGGAAGAGAGAGAAGGTCTATCATGGACATTACTCTAGGAAAGTCCTTAAATCATGTCCGTCTTCCGAAATAAAATAATTCGGACAGGTTGTGTCTCGTTAAATAATAAAAAAAGGTCAGAGGAGAAAGAACAGAGCAAGGGCTGAGATCTTGTGTATATATAGTGTTGAAGTGTTGCAGCTAAGGATTACTGGGTAGCGCCACAAGGAAGCAGCCGACTCGAGCAAGAAACTAACGAACGCACGGTGTCATTAGGATTCATAATCCACAAGAACAAAAGAAAAAAGGATCATGGGAAGATCCCCATGTTGCGAAGGCAATGGCCTGAAGAAAGGGCCCTGGTCTTCTGAGGAAGACAAGAAGCTCCTTGATTTCATCCAGCAGCAGGGCCATGGGAGCTGGATCTCTCTCCCTAAACGTGCAGGTTTCCAGCCCTCCCTCCCTCCCTCCCTCCCTCCCTCCCTCCCTCCCTCCCTCTCTCTCTCTCTCTCTCTCTCTCTCTCTCTCTCTCTTTCTCAGAGTCTTTACTTATTTGTGAGTTTCTTGTGCAGGTCTTAATAGATGTGGCAAGAGCTGTAGATTGAGATGGATAAACTACTTGCGGCCGGACATCAAGAGAGGGAGTTTCTCCCCGGAAGAAGAACAAACCATCTTGCATCTCCACTCCGTGCTCGGAAACAAGTAATAGATTCTGGAAACCCTGCACGAAACGCTGAATCGATACTTTCGTTGCGCTCAAACTTGTTTTCCAGAATATACTGTTCTTTATTTTTTTTCGTTACGACCAGCCGTAGACAGCCGTAGACATCGACTATCTCATAAACAGAGGAATCTTAGTTAATGCATTATAATTAATTAATATGGTTTTTATGGTCGAGTAACACGCTTTTTCCAATGTGCCAGATGGTCGGCGATCGCAACGCGACTCCCAGGCCGGACCGATAACGAGATCAAGAACTACTGGAACACCCACCTGAAGAAGAAGCTGATCCGCATGGGGTTCGACCCAGTGACTCACCGCCGGAGGACGGACGTTTTCTCGTCGAGCTTGTCGCAGCTCATAGCCCTAGCGAACCTGAGCAAGCTGATCGATTCTCGGCCGCTGGATGAATCGGCACTCACGTTGCAGTCCGATGCTCTTCAGCTTGCTAATAGTCTTCAGTACTTACAGGGTCTTCTCCAACCTCCAGCTTCAGCCACGGCCAGCAACAACAATCTATTCAGCCAAACCTCATGCATTACAGAGGCAACCCAAGGTTACACTGCTTACGATCCCATCAAGGAAGACCCGGATCTTAATTCGTTATTGTCGTCAACGGCGAGATCATTCTCCGAGGGAATCGCCAGTTTCTCTCAACCACTCCAAGACAATAATTTCACCGCTCATCATCATCTTGTACCCAACTATTTGACAAACACGCCACCACTAGTCCCTTTCAGCTTCCAAACCTCGTTGAATAACCATCTCGACAGGACGGCGGCGACTCAATGTCTCTCCATGGTCAACGGGATCGATCACTGTCTAGACTCGACAGACTCCGCCCTATGGGGTGACTACGATGACCTCGATCTTCTTCTCCCTCCGTCTCTGACTGAAGCATCTGCGGTCACGGACCGGGGGGATGCCGGCGGTTCCTCCGGAGGTTCTCCTTCCTCGTCGACTTCACCTTGGAGCGATATTTTCTTCGGAGATCTGGCAGGGCATTGAGATCGATCTGTCTCTCTTATAAATTTTTTACTACAAAAAGCGTGATTTGAGCGATTGTTTCCGGGAGTGCTTTTCTCTTGTCACATTATACGCATACTGGGTTTGTTACATAGAAATGGTTCTTGTGTTTTTAGGCATGTGTAAAAATCACACCCTTTGTATCAGCATATACGACATACGAGCACGTAGGGACGTGCGTTGGATTTGCATGTAGGCCTCATGCAATCTGTACGTACGCATTGTGTACATATTTTGTGACTATAATCATCTTTTGGATCAATCTGATCCTGACTTTTCCGTTAATTAGGCGTAGTTGGTTTCTGCACTCGAGTTTCATTGGAATGGACTGATTGGAATGAGATAAAGCGAGAGCTACATGTCCGGACTTCTCTCAACAATTAAATCATAAGGCCATATTTTCTTTGATCCTTGATTGGAGAATATCTATGATTTCATGGTTTAGAAAGATGGGCATCGGTCACATGTAATTTATCTATAACTCATGACAAACCAATCAGAGGCATGACCAGAAGAAACTTTCTTCGATCGGGGAGATAGAGGAAAACATATCAGATTGCTCATTCTACAATACTAGATCAACCCCACATAGGTTACAATATGTCCATGCTTGATCAAGTCTAACCCATGAGCATATTGCTTTTACTCACCACGCCTCTTCCAAAATATTAAATTCGTGCTCTAAGAAAAGAAAGGTGAAGTCCAATTTGCCATTTGCTATACCCATCTCATTTCTCCAATCGATGCATCGGTAGCCATATGTCGAGTATATCTGTCATTGCCAAGCATACATCAATTCCCTCTGTTGTCGCCAGCCACCTTCCACCAATCCCTAGCGACCATCGTTGCTTGCCACTAAGGGTGCAATTGAGCAGATACGAGAGAAATTGTCCGATCAATTCTAAAACTACTATACATATTTCAATTCCATACCAAACTCCTTAGTTCTATTAATTTAATCATAAATATTTACGGACAAAATTTTAATGTAGTCATCTTGACCAATTTTCACCGAAAATCACTAACATGATGGTATGCCATGGAGAATAGCCGATGACGACTAAACTATCATGTTAGCGATATCTGGAAAAAATGACTAAATTGCTAAATTGAAAAATTTAAAACCAAATTGACATACACATAATAGTTTTAAAATTGATTGGGTAATTGTCCCGGCAAATATAGTATAAGCTGGAATTCACTGCAGCTTGCATACTTAGAATTCATGAATATTAAATTTTCTATTACTCAAGCTCAACTCTAATAATAGAAAATCGAGATAGTCGAACTCCACCCCACTGTACTCGATCACAATGAAATTAGTAATGAAGTTAATTACCTTTCAGCCTTAGTTTTTATCAAGACACATAAAAAGTCTGTTCTCATATTCATTGGAGAACTTGCAAAATTTCTACAATGTATTCTTAAATGAGGCACTACACTTTTTTCTTCAGTCTCCTAACTAATCGTTTTTTTTTTTTTTTTTTTTTTTGTTCAAAGGAAATCAGACAAAATCTCTCTAATTCAATCCGAACCATTAAAGTAATCGAGGCAATTGGTCCAAGGATATAAGCTATCGCTCAATTATACTGAAATTTAGAGCTCTTATTATAATGAGATTCCATCGACCAAACAACATTATTCAAACTCTTTTATCTTCTCTAGTCAACTTTCGGGCAATACAACCACTGTAGTACTTATTAAGAAATTGATGCATTTTGAGTACATGTTGTGCAGGACGCTCCGTTAGATAAGATAATCAATAATTTTCCAAGATGCTTCCCCGATTAACACTAAACTAAGATTTCAACTTTATCAGGGAGAGAAAATCCAAGCGACCCTAAAAATCCGAGGTCTTTTGGTCACCCCTATCATTAATCAATAATTTTCCAAGATGCTTGGCCGATTAACACTAAACTAAGATTTCGACTTTATCAGGGAGAGAAAATTCAAGCGACCCTAAAAATCAGAGGTCTTTTGGTCACCCCTATCATAAATAGGCGATCGGTCAAACCTATAATCAGGAGTAGTAACTACGTCAATCGGCTACTTACAGGAGCTATAGAAAAAGTCGGCAATCCTATAAAAGTGACATCTAAATCACACCATGTTATTATCAAGGTCGATGTGGAATAATCTGGTTGTAAAAGTCAGCACGCAAGAATCCAAATTTTTTTCTGGCACGTTGGATGACCCGAATAAGCCCTGGAATTCAAAGTTACCCCATCCTAGATTTATATCTTGATTGATACGCTGTGTATATTTTCATATCAAATCACATCATACTTTTCAAAATAAGTATGAGACAGAATCGTGGGTCACAAATATTGACTCAATTAATGATAATAATAAAAAATAAGAATTCTTGATTTAGTTTTTCTCAATGTCTCAGCACGTGACGTGAAAAAGAGATGAAGAATCATCTACTTCCGAAAGATATCAAAGAATTTCTTGGAAATCCTACAAGATCCAAATAGAGGGAAAACTTGTTCAAAAAGTCATATAGTTATTGTATAGTGGCTAATTTAGTAATAAATATATAAATTGTGTCAATTTAATCTTAAATATTTTAACAATTTATCAATTTACTTTTAAACCTTTCAATTACATCAATTTAAGCATAAACCTTTTGACAATTTGTCGATTTAGACCATATTTCTTTCATAAAGAATGAATAATTTAGAAAATATTTTCTTAAAAAGATAACTTGTATCGCTCACAAAAATTTAAAAAAAATGAAAAGTATTTCATTCTCCATGAAAATGTTGAAGTATAAATTGTTGTTGGTGATGAAAGTATTTTTCCATTGATTAATTATTTCAAGCAATACAAGCAATATAAGTGATCATTTTCAAGAAAAATATTTTTTAAATTATTCATTTTTTAGGAAAAAACAAAGCCTTAATCCTAAACATTTTGATGATTGGCCATTTTAGTCATTTCAATCAATTATGACTGGAAATCATTAACGTGGATGTTGTGGTCCTATGTGGCATAACTGACGTTAACATGGACAATTTTATTTTTATTTTTTAATTTTTTGATTTTTTGATTTTTTGTTTTCTTTCTTTCTTCCTCTAATTGGTCGCTAGGCTTTACAGTTGTCTAGTGACTGGCCAAAAGCAAGAGCCAACGAGGGCAAGCCTTGCCCACCCTTGGCGAGGCTCGACATAGCCAACCTAGCAACGCTTAATCCTTGCCCGAGGCTAGCAACACCGGTCTCACCAAATTTGATGAGGTTGAGCTTCACTAGAGGCCAGTGAGGCTTAACTCTCGCCGACTATCACCAAGGCATAACAACTGGCAAACAAAGAAGGGAAAAAAAAAGAAAAAAGGAAAAAAGTATAAAAAATTAGAAAAATTTAAAAAGTTATCAACATCAGTGCCGCCCGTGCAAAGTTGGACAGTCAACACTAAATAGACCTCTATATCAGTGGTTATTGATCAAAATTGATCAAAATAACTAAATTGGAAAATCGCCAAAAGGTTTAGGACTAATTAAATTGATAAATCGTGAAAAAATTTAGGACTAAATTGATACAATTAAAAGGATTATGACTGAAATGGCCACTGTATAATATGTTTAAGACTTTTTGGATAATTTTCCCACAAATCGACATAAAAGACTAGATAGTTTCTATGTGTACTTCTGGATTAGCCTCATAAAATTTGGAAACGTTGTCATAAACTCTGGATTCCTTTTGACTCATGATACTGATTCTTCAATTAATCGAAACTCTAGAAAACGAGCTTGGAGTGGATTGCTGATAAGATCTTGTTTGCCAAGAATGGGAAAAGGATCTTCTTTACGCGTTAAGCTCTAACCCTAAATAGCAGTTAAATAATGAGTGCACGTAGGATGCTTTTGCTAGGAAGAGAAGAACATTTAATAAGGTTTGTCCTCAACGAAGAAGAAATATTCGAGTGGGATTGACTTCTGTCGTATTTTAAAAAAAAAATAGAGAGCAAGTGACAAGTCTTAATGGTACTCATTATATATGCAGGAATCGATTTTGGCTAAAAATTTAAGATAAAAATAGGACTAAATTATTGTCGGGGATGCCTTGGAATCACAAGTCGTGCGTCACATAGATCTTTCCGTCCTCTCTTGATTGGTCGTACAATTGAACTATTTCAACTAACTTTTTGTGTGTTTTGGAGGCCACATGTGTTTCTCTCTCCCCATCCTTGTTGGAGAAACCAATCATTGAATAACTTAAATCATGCATTCATCCTTCGTTTAAGTGAGGTTTGCCCATCGTGACGTGGTCCTATGTTGGTTAGACACCAATTTGATCCGATGAGAAAGGGGAAAAGCTCAAGAGAAACTGAAGATTCACAATCTCTTAAGTTGGCACAATTGATTGGAGGTAGGACTAACTTAAGAATTGAAAATCACATCTTTGAATCTCATCAATTACATGCAAATTGCTATAGATTAGGGTTACTTGCACAAGATTAAGTCCGAGCCTTAGATTTAACTAGTTTATAGGGTTCGAAGGCTGTTTGATAAACCTTCGTATGGTCGGGCCTCTGCATTTGTGCCCCGAACTCCATCTTAGTAATTTTGTGTCGTTAAGAATGGAGGAATCTTTTTTCTCTTGATGCGTGTCAATTATGAAGCCATCAAATTCAAATGATACAAAGTTAAGTAGATTTTTTCCCCTCGCATGAGGGAATGAAAATTCAAGTGTATTTGGGCAATGGGAAAGAATTATAAGTACGAATATATAGTTGTAACACATACTTGTTTTGTTAAAAAAAAAAAGAGTCATAGTACATACTCGTCAATTCTGCTTTATTATTCAAGATGATCAAAGTGAAGCTAGGGACACCTCATTCTTGGAACACTGCCAGAACAACATAGTGCTTGATTTATTTAGATTGATGTGCATATTGTTTTATAAAATGCTAAGTTACTTGATTGATTTGCACCTAACCAACATCGGACACGTAACTTATAGCTCCACTAGTAAAATGATTTTCCTTACTATTTAATTTTCTCTGTCCTCACACAAACTCTTAATTTTTCCTCGTCTAAGTGAAATGAATCCAACTATCATCCCCAGTTGAAATAATTGGTAGGACTAAAATAAAGCTAGGAATATTTTTTTCTTATTAAATAATTATAGCTCTAGGACACCTACAAATAGTTTGCCAATCCTAGACATAAAAATTATGGGTACAAGATATTCTAATCTTGACTTTTAGGAGAAAGTTAGACATCCATGGATCACCTTGTTATATCCTCAAAATTCACTTAACAAGTTTCACTCTTTATCATTTCTACTTTCTTTCTTTTTTCCCTTTCTATTATGGTGCACATGTGAGAGTGTTAGGCAAAAAGAGCCTCACTGTCAGTGATATAGTGTAATGTGAAGCAACTAATGTATTCTCGATTGAACTATAACTTATTAATTTAAGTCTTTGAATGAAGATAAATCTAACCAAATATGTTGATCATCTTGAAACCAAGCTCTTTCTTGACGATCTCGCCAAGTGAGAGTATTGAACTTCTACTACACGTCCTCAACAATTCACACTCGAGGGGGAGAACTGTTGATTTGAATGTGTGAAGGTATCAAGCCAAAGAAGTCTCATATTAAAGATGTGAAGTATATCTTAAAGTCGAGTGAAGTGATTAACATACCCCAGAATTTTTATGAAATGAAAGTTCCACTGGATATGTCTTAAGCTCAAAATCAAACCCCCCCCACCTTAACAATTTTCCTAGATGAAGGCATCGTGTTTCTAACGCGTCCTCCTCTGTTTTTTTTTTTCGCTGTAACTCACAGGAGTAGTTAGAGTACATATGTTCCTTCCCCTGCAAGCGATTGATAGTCCCTTGCAAAGCAATGAGCTCTTACGGCAACTAATCTACAAATATGTCCCAATCTAAACTAACATCTAGCACGTCAATGGCTTAATGGACTACATAAACTATTCTCATTTCACCTTTTATCATATATTCATATGGGCGATGTAGAAAGTGATGCGGAGTCAAGGTGGTCATTGTTGTCAAAGTAAATTAGAAAAACATGGAGTGTGGCCCAATTTCTTCTAAGTAAAAAGAGCGGGCAATTTTCACCGCCACACCTAATCCTATACCCCATGAGGTTAGATACTACTTCAAGTTTCTTATGTCATGAGAAAAAATTATAATGTTTATTTGCATAATTAATGTCGTGCATAGTTTATGAAGCTTGAACCGTGTGGTGGATGATTGGGGTCCCAAATCGACCTATCAAAACATGGAGTTGTTGGCAACGAAATGGAAATGACGGATCCGAGTGGCAACATCAAGAAAGAGATGGTTTGTTCGTTTTTTAACTAGCTTCCTTTTCTTTCTTTAGCTCTCTTTTTTTTTTTTCTTGTTCGAAAGAAAAAAGATAGGGCTCGCACTATGCTAATCAAGCCTCATAACCCAGAATCGGCACAATTGATTAGAGTATCATGCGATCTCCAGCACAGGAACTAGGTCGCTTATTGGAAATCCACCAACAATATGTAAACTTTCTTGGGGTTAGGGTCATCTGCGTAGGTCAAAAACTTAAGCAATTCATAGGGCATGCATGGTGTTTTAACGGGACCTTCTACTAATCGGGTTTCTATCTCAATTTCCCTAAACTATAAAAAGGAAAATAAATGAGCTCTCGTCCGGACCCTCTTCTGACCTTGACAACATTATATACGCATTGAATGGTAGTTTAGAGAATGCATGCATTGCATGGTGGTTATGAAAAAGGCAAAGATGACCAAGAAGGGCTTAAAAAATTAGGGCCAAGTTGTGGTGGGGGCTCCGGCGAATCGGTGTGCACCCACTTGAGGTTGAGGACAAAATTAAGCCCTTATATTTCTAATGGATTAAATCCTCTAAACCATAGTGCTTAATTATATGGCGAGTTGGATTTTGAGGTCGACAGTGTTGAGCGCAAGATGCTTTGGATTTCTACCTGCCGACAACGTACCGTGGACCTTTTGCCGCAATTTGGCTTTTCTTCCCGTCCCTAATGATCTTATGCGGGAGCTTATTTTAGGGCGGCGAGGAGACATGCGTGACATCCATATCTCATCGGCATATACGTGATATAGCGACGAAACATGCATTTCATTGGTTCTAATCGTGCACGGACGTGTCGCACGTGTATATTAATTGCGACGTCACCCTACGTCGCCCTTCATTTAACTAAATAGTCTGGCTCAAATATTATTAGATATAAATACTCATTTTGAGAGCTTGACCAACTTGATACAATTAGGTTGTTACAGAGAGTATCAGAACGAATACCCTCGAGTGAATGTATTTGGTTCGAGGATGAATTAAGCTCGAAGCCAATTCGACAAGGGTGGCGGAGTGATTGCTTGTATGAGGGGTCGAACAAAAAAGTGCAGCTCATGACGTGCTCCGGAGTGGTGAAGGGAACGAAAACAGACTCAAGTCACACGTTCAATGGGGAGAGTATCGTTGAGGCATTGATGCTGTTATAAGATCATTAGGGACAGAGAAAAAAGCCACCTTTATGACTTTCAGGATGATTGAAACGCAAACAACTACCTTTATGGCTCAAATGATCACCACCTTATAGAATTCTTTCTTTTATGTGGGTCGACCTCGTTATAGCATCCATGATACTATCAATGAGAGAAAATAATGACATAATGTTTATGGTGACTTGACCCCAATTAAGATTTGTATATATGTATATATAGGACTGGCTAATCACAATTAGGGTACGAATAAAAACATAATTACAGAAAAACCTCATAATACATATAAAGTACACATTAATACATACTTCTCCACTGCCAATTCATCTCCACCCGTTAATATCAAAATCCTACAAATTCATAGACTTGGACGCTTCAAGCACCTTAAATAATTTCTTCAACAATAGGAAAATCAATGGTGGATACGCATAGCAGTTCGTAGTTGCTGGAAAGCTGCCAGTAGGACTTTGACTCTGTGGCCCGAATGCTTCCCTTATTGGACGATTCGGTAAGATTGAAGTTATGCCGACGCGAGAAAGAACGAATCATCTTGCCCCTAGTCTTCTCGCAAGTGGGTATGCAACCACAGTCAGCTAGAGGTAGATTATACTCCAAGGATATTCCTTCCACTGTTTGTCAAACAGCATAGGTCAAAGAGTAAAAAGATACAAAAAAAATTCAATAGATGTCCTTGTTGGATTAGTTGTCATTTGACGTTTTGTCTCGGCCTGATTTGTGACCACATCAGGAAATTTGTTGGCTACTTTGGTTATGAATTTTTCAAGAGGATCGTATTGACTACGGACTTGAGTACCCTCCTTTTGTTATATTTCAAAAAGCATGTGAAGGTTGTATTTAGAGTCTTGGGTTTTTTAGAATAGGGGACGGTTTGACTGGTGCTAGGACCGGCCGGCGGGGCCGGCACGACAAGGCATGATTGAGCACGTGCCCAAGCACGGACCATCATGTCTCTGGCCGTGCCAATTTGGGCCAGGGCCGGATTGTGCCTGAAATTATGATATTTTTCCTGAGTGATGTAATCTTTAAGTACTTGTCCTAGGCCTCCCCATAAGTTATGATATTTTCTTTTCTCTAGAAAAATATGAATAATACCATAAAATAGATCTTGCGACATTTTATATTATAGTTCCTGTTGTCACTAACAATTCTAAGATATAAATAGGGATATATGACCGCACAAAGCGCGGGCTAAGTAATTAGTATAAGTTGAAAAGGGAGAGGATTGGCTGAAGACAGTTACCTAAATAATAAAATCAATTTTTTTTGGATTGCACCAGAAGGGGATCTCTCCCCCGTGACAGTAGTAGTAAGGATAAATCAGGTGGACTTGCCTTATCACAAGCCCATGATGAGTTACTCTTAACAAAGCCCGTTTGTAAAGTTTGTGGGCCTGTCCGATTCTATTCTTCAAGGCCCAATGTTCGCCTTTTGGGCCTGACTGCGTGATCAACTTGTGAGAGTGACATTACAGCCACATGGAATTTCACTTCACTCTTCTTTTCGCAAATAAATGTCTTTCCGGCCATACAAATCGCCTACGATTAAATGAGTTATTTATCCCTGACCAAAAAAATAATAATAGTAAGCCATTTCTCTGTGCTAATGTTATCGGGAATTGATGGAGTGTGAATTTCATGTCCGATCACTTGCGCTTCGCTAATTAGTAATCGCCCTTATCAACTTTTCGGGCAACCAAGAAAATTCTACGGAAGACAGCGACTTCACCATCTTTCAGCCTCCAATGTAATTGTCAAACCGGCCTCATGGAGGGGGGGACCACGGCCATAATGTTAGCTAAAGTACAAGACCGTCTTGGGAGCGTCACAGCCAACGGACCACTGCCCACATGACTCCATCGGCCATTCTCACAGCATCACCTTGTCTTAAACCCACGAATCTGATCCGTAAAGTTTGATTCATTTGGTCGTTACCAGAAACTCTCGTCCCGTGATCATGGATGGCTTCTGTGTTGTCGAAACACCATGGGGTCGAACTCCCCTACGGCTCCAGATTCGGCTGTTAACTGGTCTCTCCAGTTACTTACAATTATTGTGAACCCGGAAATGCAAGGAGCCAAATGGGGGAATCAGCTTGTGACGAGGTTTTCTGGTCGTGGTGGTTGCTGGGAATATGGCATGATCTGTGATATGTAAGAGGTTCAGTTGCTTGTGTCTTTTGAGAATGTGGTTGCTTGTAGGGGATAATTCTGGCTATACATTTGGAACTTGAAGTATGCGAGGATGGGAGAGGACAAGACATATTCGCCCGTGGAAACAAACATCAAAACGAAAGACAAAGTAAGAAACCCGTATGGAGTTTTCTCGACCAAGGACCTAGCTCGTCGGACGCTTCCACTGCCCTATCTCTCTCTCCCGACCTACTCTCGTGCACATGCTTTTCAACCACCGCATATGTACTAGCTAGTGGTGGCGACCTATCACAACCAATAAACAAAGTATTCCAGGTCGCTGGCTAGTTAGGGCCTGTTTATTTGTGTTTTTTTTTATTCTCCGGAACACAATTTCTGTTTTTTTGTTCCGAGGAATAAAAAAAAACAAAAACCCATTTGTTTACATTTTTGTTTAAAACAAAAAATCTATTCTTTTGTTTTCGAGGAACGAAAATAAGAAATAAGAAAAACTTATTTCTTTTCCTAAACACTTCCGAAAAACAATTTTTCTATCTCCTATTTTTTTTCTTCTCTTTCTTTTCTTCTTCTTTTTTCTTTGGCTAGTCGCCGACCTCAGCCATGGCCAGCAGCTGGCTGTCAAGGGCCGGCGACCTCGCCGGAGCGTCCACCGGCCCTCGGCAAGCCTCGTCGTGGCTGGGTGAGGCCGCCAGCCCTCGTCAGCCAGTTGCCGGTTGGCCATGGCCAAGGCCAGTGACCACCAAAAAGAAGAAAAAAAAATTAAAAAATTAAAAGAAATAAAAAAAACTATACAAATTTACCAAACGTGTTTTCTATTCTTTTTCTATTTCAAGAATAGAAATTATACAAGTTTATCAAACGCGTTCTTACATTGTTTCAAAAATTGTTAGGAACAAAATAATTTTTTCTATTTCATTCCCAGAACGATTTTTGAACAAAATATTACCAAACGCACCATTACCCTCACATGCAAAAAGTGGTGGGCGGTTTTGACTTCTCTTACTCCAAAAGGTGGACCGATGTGGAATAACCCCAACAATCTTCCCTCACACATCAAGCTTAAGTCGAAGTTGCCGTTGGGTGGTTTTAAGCCCCTCTTACCTCAGAAGTTATCTTAAAAGCCGAGGCTTTTCATCATACTTATTAATTGACCATCAGTTCATTTCACAATCGATATGGGATAACCCAAAAAAGAAAAAAAAATTCTAGTTATAACTTATTGGCATCTGAGGTAGAAGGATATTAAAAGTATCAAAAGTTGCATACAGCGCTCACTTTGGTATCAAAAATATTTTCATATCACTAAAGTACTAATAAAAAAAGCAATCAATTAAGTGTCAACTCCGATCACTTTAGCCAGAAATCTGATGTAGCAATATTTTAATACTTATTCCTTCTGATGTGGCTCGTTGGAGGTCTAAATCAACATAGCAATAGCCAAACGACACCATTCGCAAGAAAAACCTAGCAATCAATTTCATTCATCTCTCTCTCTCTCTCTCTCTCAGGCTTGGCAACAACGGTGGAGGAGAATTGGTGGTGGGATTTGGCCTTGAGCCCGCATTTCTCTTGCTCGCATGACTTTTGGATTTGCTTCTGTTTGATCTCAAAACCCTTGAAGATGCACTGGCCACCAGTTTCTTTGGCGAGGGTTTGGGCATTCTAAGGTTTCATTCTGGCTTCAAGATTGATGGGAAGAAGAGACCAATTTGCGTTCAGTTTAGGCATTCTTTCTAACATGTGGCGAACAATTTCCTAATAGTGTTGATATTCAACTATGGACGCAGTTGAGAACAGCAATGAATCTCACGGTGGTTAAAGAGAAACTCGGCAATATTTTTCGGTGGAGATGATGGCGGTGCTTGGCGTGAGAAGTGGTGGCTTCATGGGCGGGCAGTGGAGACAACGGTGAGGGAGAAGAAAAGTGGCGGAGAGGGGGAGAGTCGAAGCCAAGGAAAAGTACCAAAAAAGTTATAAACCTATTACATCGGTCTTGGTTCGTCAGTCCCTAACTTTTCGATTGGGCCAAATTCGATCCTAAACCTTTTAATATTGATACCAATTCAGTCCATCCGGCCAATTTTGGCCAGTGGCGTTGATGTGGATGTCGGCTGGACGCTGATGTGGCAATTTTTATAATTTTTTAATTTGTTTTCAATTTTTTTATTAATTTTTATTAATTTTTTTCTTTTCTTTTTCCTTTTCTTTTCTACCTTCTTCTTCTTTCTAGCGGTGGTTGGTGAGCCTCACGGCCGGTGAGCCTCTGGTGAGGCTCACCAACCACTGGGCAAGGGCCACGAAGCCCTCGCCTGCCGCCGACAAGGGTCGCGGCCCTCGCTCGGCCTCTCCGAGGGCCGCCAATGAGGCGGCTTCGCTCAGATTTGGGCAAGGCCAGCCTCGCTCGCGACTGGCAAGGCCATAGTGGCCATCGCCAAGGCGGAGGCGAGGGCCGCGAAGCCCTCGCCAGCTACCGGTGAGGGTCGCTACCCTCGTTCGACCTCGCCCAAGGCGGCGGCCCTCACTCGGCCTCGCCCGGGGCGCGGCGAGGTGGCTTAGCCCAAATCAGGCAAGGCCGGGGCGAGACCGGCCTCGCCTAGATTTGGGCTAAGCCGCCTTGCCCGCAGCCCTAGGCGAGGCCGAGAGATGGCTGCCATGGCCTTGCTCGCCGGCGGCCCTGGGAGAGGGCCGGGCGAGGGCTTCGCGGCCCTCACCCGGTGGCGGCGAGCCTCATCGGAGGCTCACCGGCCACCGCCAAGAAGAAGAAGGTAGAAAAGAAAAGAAAAAAGAAAAAGATTAATAAAAAATTAATAAAAAAACTCGAAAACTAATTAAAAAATTGTAAAAATTGCCATGTCGGCGTCTGGCCAACATCCACATCACAGCTTAGCTAGCCAAAATTGGCGGATGGATGGATGAATTGATATCAATATTAAAAGGTTTAGGATTGAATTGGCCTAATGAAAAGTTTAGGACCGAATTGATGCCAATCTGATAGGTTTATGACTTTTTTTATACTTTTCCCGTTGAAGCCATGTAGGCCAGAAATCCAATGTTGTTTTTAACGTCCATGTGGACTTGATTTTTAAAAGAATATGCCACATGATCTTTTTTTAAAATTGATCGGAATATTTTGCCGTTAGCACCTAAATGATATTTTCTTTAATTCGGCACTTAAGTGATTTGACAAAAAAATTTGGCACTAGAATAAGCGACATATATAATTTTTGACAGTCTTTTTTTATCTATTCCTGATAATGAGAATTTATCTTCAGTTGCACGCATTGTCCCAGACATCTCAAGATAGAGAGCATTACGCATGAAAGAGATGTTAGTGCCTTTCCCATCCGACTCTGTAATTCGCCTCAGGCCAGCTGAGTTCATTATTACGTCTCCTACACGTTGGGCACTTGCTCCGTTCGTAAGAAATCTCGACGGGCTAATTTTCTTCGCGTCAGTTGTCCATTCCTCAAATATATCCGTCGCTTTCCTTTGCGCGTGAACCGTCGCTGTTATGACTGACAGGGAAACGTACGTGAGCGAAACTATTCGAACAAAAAAATAAATTGTGAGGAAATTTAGAGCGCTCGTAAGAAAGGTAAATGAAAACTGGTCAAATATAAAAGAAGTGTTTCTGTTAAAAGTTAGAGAATTTCACAACAGAAAAGTAAATAAAAGTTGGTAACTAGTTCAAACAAAAGTTAGCAAGGCAGAATAATTGGTCACTTAATAATAAAAATGATTGGTAAGCAATGCAGACAAGAGTGGTAACTCAATAAATAAGGACGTTGTTGTTATATAAATTTTGACTATTTTATTTACTTGCTTGTCATAACTTATTCGTCATATAAAAATGTCAAAATTACATTAAGCATTTCGTAATATTGCATTTAGGTAACAATAACATTAGGACCAAACTTATCTTTAAAATATATATATATATATATATATATATATATATATATATATATATATATATATATATATATATTCTAAAAAAATAGAAAACAGAAAAAAGAAAAAAGAAAAAATAATTTATAAAATAAAATAATTCAGTTGTGGAAGGAAATTTTGAAATATTTTAGATTTTGAATAATGGAGCATTTTTTTCTTGTTGAGTGCATCCCCTCTTTTCGAAAGATGATCGTCAATGATTATGTGAATATATACAATTATCTTGGTAAATCTTCACTGGCAAACAAACTTTTTTCTCTATAAATAGAGAGTGAAAGGCTTCGTACGTGGGGGGGAGAGAAATTTGCAAAGGCTAAGGAGGTTTCATTTAAAAGGGAGAGAAATCGGCAAAGTGTTTGTAAGGGTTTGTTCAAGGAGGGGAGAATTTCCTTGAGAGAATACTTGTGTATTTGTGAAAGAGAGAAGAATGAGAGAGGGAAAAGCCATAGAAAAACTCTTCTTTTCTTCTGTGATTTGTTGTCGGCAGCCCCCGTGCTCCATGGTTGCCCTCGCATCTGTGTTGCCATCACACGCCTATTCCGAAGCTGCTTCTCACGTGGTGGGATGCTAAAACACGTTTTTCTCGCCATCCAGTTTTAGTCCTTCGGCGAATTCCAACAACATCGACGTCGTGACGAGCAGCACATCCCTTTTGGAGTCCCAACAACGAAGCTTGCTATTCCTTGAAATGAGCCGATCCCATTGACGCCGGTTTTTGATTCATCGGCTAGGCCTCACGGTGGTGGAATCGTCGTTAGACCACCATCTCTTATCACCATCTACTCACCAAGCACCAGTGAAGTCTCGGTCGCACCTCATTTGTCGGTTCGCAAGCCTTGCCGCTGCCCCCTCAAGAAAACCGTGCCCTGGACTAGGTAACCTCTTTAGACTAAATTCAATTCAAATGTTCGGTTTCCTAGTTTGTGTTATATGTCAATTCTGACTTGATGTACTTTGATATATTTAGACATTGTCTGATTAGGAAATTTGTTGTATTAAGTCATGAAAATCAAGAATATTGACCCGCGGGAGGTCGGATCAGATTTTTTATTATTTTGACTTTTCATGGTAAATTATGGATTGCAATGCACAATTGATTCACATTAAGATAATATGTCATCAAATTGTATTAGCGGATTATCAATAGGATGTATTTTTCGATGTGTCATTTAATTAATTAATCGTCATATGTACATTACACATCATGCATCATATGTCTAGAACTTTTTTTTTCTGCTATATCTAGAACTTAAGGGCATACGTATTTCATGTTTAAAGCAATGCATGTTGACATGGAAATAGGATAGTACATAATTTTCATTAACCAAAAAAAAAAAAAAAAAAAACTGAAAAAACTGTTATTTAGGTCATATAGATTTCATAATAAGCATGCCATATGTTATGCATTAGTTAGTGAGTCATACGTGTTAGGTTTAATGTCTTAGTGTTCCCATCATGCAGTCTGACCATAATTAATAATCAAGTTTTCATGCATTACTCGATTTAATTAAAAAATTTGCATTACATCATCAGGTCACTTTCTTTTCAGTAAAAATTATTAAGTCGTGTTAGTTTTTTCTCTATTTAAAAGGAAAACACAAAAGTCATTTGTTTGATTAACTAATAGGGTTAATTCATAATTTATCCTATTTCATGTCATTGTTATTTTGTGTAGATTGCATATAAAAAAAAATTATTGGAGTTGCATTATTTTAAAAAGAAAAATCATAAAAAGAACATGCATGCACATAGAATTACCATGTCGTTCATTATGTAGCGCATGCATATTTAGGATCACGTAAATCAGACTACACACATATTGTGATGGTTCAAGTTATGTCATATGAATTGCATCTCGCAGGTCAATAGAATAAAAATCATGCATACTAAATTTAGATTAAAATTGCACATAATTAACATTTAAAAAAAATAAAAAAGTTAGGTGTCATGTCATTTAGAAATCATGTTTAGGGCATGCATTTTTTATTAATATTTTGTTTTTTTAAGGGAATAAACTTTAATAAAGTCATAGTTTGTTTAGCTTGAGGTTAGTCATAATTTCTTTTACAATTTATTACTTGGGTTTATTGAATGTTATTATGTTGATTGTGCACTCGCGTGACCACCCCTTGCATGTTAGTGGCTTAAATTAAAATTAATCAAGATTGCTTGCAAAATATTTTTCGAATTAAAATGAAAAGGTACTGAAAGAGCGTTAAATCAATCTAACATAACCATATCGCCGAACCTATTAAATCTCTGGTTCGCAAAAGTAAAGTATTCTCCCATACTTTACCTAGGTTTTTTTATCAACCCTAATTGATTAGTAGCGGCTCCAAATTGAGTAAAGCTGCATGTTTAAATGGACTAATTTTTTAGTGTAAAGTTACGATAGATAAGATTTGGCAGGGTCCGTGCTAAGTCTTCGGACTTAGTAATCCATTAGCTTTCTCTTGGGTAATTCACCTTTAGAAAGGCTGACACGAGTAAATATTTTTAAGAAATGAATGTTTGCAAAAAACTTATATCAGAAAAAGTTGATAAGTCACACAAAAATAGTTGGTAATTGGATGTGATAATTGACAAAATAAGGCATTGCTAAGAAAGCTAAATAAAAATTGCTCACAGATAAGAGAGATATTTTTTGTTGTTAGAGATATGAAAACTTGATAACCAAAAAAAAAAAAGTAAATAGACATTGGCAACTAATTTGAATAAGAGTTGATAATATAAAACTAGTTAGAAGCTTTATCGGAGGGTGTAACTCCCTAAAAACGTTGATAAATTTAAATCATTAGTAAGGAAGCCAAATAAGAGTGGTAACTCGCTAAAGATTTTGGTAAATTTAAGTAAAAACAAATAAACATTAGTAAGCAACTTTAATGAGAGCCAATAATGTAAGAGATGAATAGATAAGTCACAAAAACAAAGATTGGTCATTTCATGTAATAGTCTGTCTTGTTTAAATTGTTAGAAAGAATATAACTAAAAGTTGCCAAATAATACTTTACCAAAAAAAGAAAAAAAGTTGCCAAATAACAATAGAAGTATTTTTTTATCAGAGAACAAAGAAGTTGGTAAATTAAAATAAATAAATAAATAAATAAACATTGATCACTAAGGCGAGAGGCTCGGACAAAAAGTGGCTCCTGATAAGTTTTTAGGATGGCAAAGGCAATAGAAATGAACTTAGTTATGTGTTGAACAGTAGTATAAATTTCCCATAATATATTTGTGATAATGGAATTAACTCACAATATGCACTTTTTAACATAACAGTAGCGATTAGCATTGGAACTTCAATGTTATGTATGCTCAGGTTAGAGCACTACCAAAATAAGTGAATTTTTAGGAAAGTGCTTATTTGTGAGCCAAAGGACAAAATATTAGACTTAATATAAGGTGGGCCAAAACAGACAATATCTCAAATAAATTACACTACTAAATTTACAATATGGCATTGGATCAAAACTCCCTCCAAGTGGGGAAGTGATCGCCAGGGTGAAAGGCCTAGACAATGAGCAACTACCGGCATACTTCTAAGGTGGCAAAGAGAATAGGATTGAACCAAGTTTTGCACTAAAAAAGGAATTGTATTCTTGCATTACATAGGTGAAATTGGAATTAACTCACAATATGTTCCTTTTTGACGTAACAACAAAATTTAACATATGATCAAGTGAGAGCACTATCAAGATGGATGATTTTTGGAAAGTGCTTACTTATACACTAAAAGACGACACATAAGGCTCAAATGGGATGAATCGAAGTGGACAATACCTTATTGAATTTATCCATGGGTGTCACAATATGATATCAGAGTAGCAATCCCTTGAGTAGGTATGTGATTCGAGGATAAGTCACACGAAAGCTAGTGGGCTTATAATGACTCAATCCGTTGAGGGCAGGGAGTAATCGCCATGATGAGAGGTTGGACAATGAGCGGCTCCTAGTGGGCTCACAAGATAGCTAAGAGGTAGGAATAAGTCAAGTTACAAATTGAATAGGGATGAACATTCCTTTTATATATATATGGAATTAATTCATAATTGGTGCATGCCTTTTAACATAAAGCCAATGTTTAGCATTGGAAATCCTGTTAAGCATGCTCATATGAGAACACTACCAAATGAGTGATCTTCTAGGAAAGTAGTTAGTTATACATCATAGAACAAAACCATAAAACATGATATGGGATGGATCAAAATGGACATTATCTCGAGTTAGTTAATTGAGAAGTATCATAAATAAGTTGCTATAATAATTGATAAATTTTAGGCATTTGTGAGAAAGACAAAGAAAAATTAGTAGATGATAAAAAAAGCGGATACATTAAAAATATAAGTAAATAAACGATGGTAAGTCACTAAATAGGAGTTAGCAAGACAAAATTATTTGGTAATTTAATAGGGAAAAAATTTGGTAAGTTACTTTAATAAAGATTGGTAAATTTATTTAATAGTAGGTTAATCCAAGGCATTTGTAAAAGTTTGCAAAACATTAAAAAAGAATTGGTAATTTACAAACTGCAAAAAAGAAACTGTTAATTTCATTGAAGCGTTAGAATGTTTCCAGCAAGTAAACTGAAAATCAAATGACCGGTGTATTTTTTGTTTTACCAACAGTTTTCCCACATTTTCCAACTTTTATAGAAATATAGCAGTATGAAAAAAGAAAAATTATATTCCTGTTTTGGAAATGGAACAAGCTGAATCGTGCCGACACTGGAAGCAAAAAATTGACGGAACACGGGTACACGAATGACAACTGAACGACCGGTTGTGCTTTAAAAATAGGCTTCTGTTCTAGTTGATGCGACAACCGCTGAGACATCAGTAATTGCTTCGGCCCAAGGGGGAGCACGGACGAAGGCGACGCTCCCAAAATCTGAGGTAGCCTCTTAGGTACCATTGAGCCGAAGACGATCGTACCATGACCAATCGCAATCTACGACATACAAGAGTTAAGAGTAGTTTGAGGGTAGAACTAATAACTTGAAAATTGGATCAGTAGAACCAAGGACTTGAGAGCCCATTTGATTCCAGGTTTTAGGATATGCAAAGTAAATTCTAAATTAAAAAAATTAAAGACATTCCAATGAGTTAGAACAAGTATTTATATTGTTTTTATTTTATGTTTTCACGCAACTTTACAAAGACTATTGTGTGTTCAAACCACCTGGCTGAACTCTCATTTCCAACACTATCCATGACTAAAATTTTTACTTTATTAATATATAAGTTGTGATAAATGGATTATAAGAATGGAGGTAACAAAAGCGATAATTCACTGCATTTGTTCAATTAAGGGTACATGTGAAAATGGGTAGATCTTGAACTTGCGATAAAACAAGTTTCACGTTCTTAAGTATACATGATAGGTTCCGAGTTCCAAAATTAGAGAACATGTTATAATGTATAGGTTTCGGGTTTTAAGTAGAATCTAGGGACGCACATGATAGCATTTCTAGAATATAAATTAATTTACGGCCAAAAATTGATTTTTCAATTTCTATTTCATTTACGAGTTTTTGAGCAAAAAAACATGTTTAATAACGATTTAAAATTTTTATTTCGAAATAAAAATTTGTTTGATAATAAAATAAAATTTCTATTTCTAGGAGCAGCAATAACCAACGTCTGGTGGTTGGAGTCCGACGTCCGGCGATCAACGTTCGATGTCCGTGACCGGCGGCGGGTGGCCGAAGTCCGGACCGGCGTCCGCGCTAGAGTCCAGTGATCGGCGCGAGCAATCGAAGTCCATAATCCGATGCTGAAATCTAGCGACCGACAACCGGCGTCCAACATCTGGAGCTCGACATCCAACATCTGGAGTCCGGCAACCAAAGAACAATGGTGAGTGGCTGGCGGCGAACATCCAACGGACGGTCGGCGGTGGACATTCGGTGGTTAATGGTGAGCCTCCAGCATCCAACAATTGGCGATGAGCGGCCAACAACCGAGGACATTCGGCATCTAGTGGCCAACAGTTGGTGATGAGCTACCGGAGTTCGGTGGCCGGCAGCCGACATCCAGTGGCCAGTAGTCGGCGGCTGGTAGTCGAGGCGAGTGGCGAGTGGCTAGCAACCGGCGACGAGTGTCCAGCATCCCACGGGCGGCAAGTGGGCAATGAGTGGTGACAAAAGTGAACGATGAAGAAAATTTTGATTTCTCATTTCTGTTTCAGAAAAAGAAAAGCTAACTTCTAAATTCTGCTCCATATCTATTTCTGGAATAGATTATATTTCAAAAATAGAAAAATGAAATTATGTTATCAAACAGATTTTTTTTCCAAATCTATTCCAAGGAACAAAAAAATAGAGAAATAGAAATGTTGTCATGCGCGCCCTAAAACTACTCACTCTTAATAGATACAAAGAAAGACAGTCGCATCGAGAGTGAACATGCTTATCTAATATCATTTCATTACGCAGGACGAGGCCCATCGTAGAGACTGCACATGCGAGGATAATGTGATGTTCCCTTTTCCGTGCTGCATTGGCTCAGGATCGATGTGGACGAGAAGGGATGGATCGGTAACATCCGCGACCATCTTTTACGGCAAGATTAGTGTGGGGTTGGAGTTTCGTGTAGAGTGCTCATTGATTTTCAATTTGATTTTTGACTTTTATTGAACACAGATGAACACGAGCACTTCAACTGCTAAAATCATTTGCAGTCATGTCAGGAAGCAAATTATTTTTTGTTTTTGTGAGAAAGCTGAAAAGTAATCTTATGCTTCCGACCAAAAAAAAAAATCTTATGCTTCTAAAAACAAGAGTCGGAAAAAACAAGGCCTGGTGACCCGCCCATGTTACAGACGGGCTTGCCCAACATGATGTGACTATTTTCTGTATAAAAAAAAAATCGGCATCTTTAGAAGTCTTGGGAAATAATTCAATTTTGCATCCTATTTACATGCTTTCTATCATTGTCTTTTTGCATTGATTATAAGGTTAAAAACACCGCAAGTACGTTAACTTTTGCTTGATGTTCAATCAGAGTATCCAAACTTCTTTTGTAATGAAGTATCTGAACTTCCAATTTGGCTTAATGTAGCGTTTTCGTTGACAAACTAGATAATGTTAACTAACGTAATTGGATGCTTAATCGAACAAAAAAAGAAATTTCAAGTACCCAATTGAATATTGAACAAAAATTTAGGTACTTGTACTGCACTATTAAAATTTATTCAAATCTCATATGCTTGGCCCCTTGAAGATTGGAAATTTCTTCTAATCCCAAAATTGAGGCACTATTATGAGAACTCTCATCTCAAAACCTTACAAATTAATATTTATTTCTATTAAGATGCATCCGTGAGTTGTGTTAGAGATTTTTTATATCGAAAAATTGGTGTGGCGTAAAACAAATAATATATTTATCTTTAAACTTTTGAGTGAAATTGGATATAATTGGAAATATTGATAGACTTGAACTTAAGGCCCCTTCTTCATGATCTCCATTAGTGAAAGTATTAGGCTTTTGCTACGTGTTTCTAACAAATAATATCAAAGCCGATGGTAGATTAGTAGACCCCCAATCTGTTTCGATATTTGGTAAATATCTTAGGGAAGGAATCAAGTGATCAACCCAATTTCCTGGCGGTGGCCTAACAATGCAAGCTTGATAGCAAATTTCATAATCTTTTCTAAAGAAAGAGACCAACGCCAAATAGTAGAGTTCATAATTCAATGTGGAGAAAAAGACTAAAGATGAATTTATGCGTTGATATAGATTCAAGTTGAGATATCTTGATGCAGAACAATGCCTACTTAACGCTAAGCTCACACACGAGAAGAGAAATTGTTGAGATACACGTGTAAGTTGTATTTGAAAAATCTCACATTAAAAAAATTAGTGTGCTATGGAGCAATTCATAAATTCGTGTTGGACTATAATTCATTAGTTTAAATTTTTTAATAAAGGTGGATCTCATTCGATATGTTGAGAAGCTCGAACTTGAGCTCTTAATGTATTTTGTTATTTGTTACAAGGCTGTATCCTAATTTTATATTCTTAACTACTTATTAGCCGACATCATTAGTAGATGACTCATGTTATATTTTGTATTGAGCAAAGGAAAGAAAAAGGGAAGAATTGAAAAGAAATCGAACAAAAAGAAGTTGAGAAAACAAAGCCAAGGTGAATCGTGAATATTCATTCACCTTATTACGTCAGAGTGCACAGAGCATTGAAAAGATAAAACGATACTAGTAGTACTTAAACTCGTATTCAATGTGTAAAATCATTCTTAACTTAATTCCTTCAAATTACTAAAACTTAGCCATGAAGTACAACGAAATCGAGATATTGATTTCAATAGGAACTCAGAGATCTTCCATTAATGAAAAAAAGCGATGGCTTTAAATGCTAAAATTCTCCCCCTGGACCTGCTGTATTTATGGAAGAGAGAAAGATGAATGCAAGAGCTTGCTCCAAGCATTGTCTAACATCGCGAAGGCGACCAAACGTTGGACTCAAGTGTCTATCTTGCGGTGTGCAATATAATAAATAGACGACAAATTTTTCTGTCAGCTTCCTTTTTAGATTCTGGAAATATTTCCACCCTGTCAAAGATAAGGGCTATCGAAGCAACTGGAGAGACGGGTGGGATCTGTTTTCTTTGCATAGGATAAGGGTAAAATTTTTATAAAAAAAAATCTTGTAGAGAAAAAAAACGAAAAGTTGTGGCTGCAATTTGCCTGTCAATTTGGTTGTAGTATTCCCACTGCCATTCACTAATCCTCTTCATTCACGGTCCAAGTCTATCTGTCCCCCGGTCTGTCTGTCTGTCTGTCTCTCTCTCTCTCTCTCTCTCTCTACAGAGGCTCCTGGGCTGAAAGGGGAAACACCACCAAAATTATTTTCTGCCGAAATTCGCGGAAAGAAAATAAAATTTTATTCACCGAAGAAGCAGGAAGAAGAGCAGCATCATTCCCGATTAGAGTCAGAGATACCCATTAAAAAAAACTATTTCTTTTTGTCATTTCTTGGTCATTGCTGTGCTAAGCAGTTCCCCTGCTCATAATAGCAAGGTTGCATGTGCAAAGGAACAAGATAAGATCAGCTGACATTCCGAAAGAGGTATGCTATGCTTCGTAGCTGAGCAAGCGAGAGTTGGAGAAATCTACGCAGAGGTTGGTGGCCACGGTCGGGTCTTCCTATGCTGTGATTGTTTGAATGTGAAGAAGAAGAAGAAGAGACATGTCTGGGTGTAGCATAGTGTGGTTCAGGAGAGATCTGAGGGTTGAGGACAACCCTGCACTAGCGGCTGGGGTGAGGTCAGGTTCTGTGCTGGCCGTCTTCATCTGGGCACCTGAGGAAGAAGGCGCGTATTACCCTGGTAGGGTTTCGAGGTGGTGGCTGAAGCACAGCCTGGCTCACCTTGACTCGTCCCTCAGAAGCCTTGGCACTTGCCTCATCACCAGGAGATCCACTGACAGCGTCTCCTCCCTCCTGGAGCTTGTTAAGTCCACTGGGGCTACTCAGCTCTTCTTTAACCACTTGTATGGTTAGTGCTTCTTTTCGATTTGGGTGCGGGTCCATAATTGTGATTCCAGAATGAGCTTGTTCTGATCCTTTTTCTGTTTGTGGATCTTGTTCATAACTTTGATCGGGGGTGCGGCGTATGCCTTGTTGCTTTTCCTGTTTTGCCTTGTCGAAAGGAGTTTTGGACTATTAGTTCGGTGTACAGTAGAAATATGACGTTCGACCAATTTAACTGGTTCTGTTGATGTTTGTTGGATTTCATGGTGATGATAAATCTAAAGTTGGTTCACCAAGGAATAGGATGGACTTGTGAAATTTCTACTCTGCTGACATTAAGGGAAAAGAGTTGAGCTTGTCTGTTGTACTGGGTACTAGCTCTTGGAATATTTGAATGACGAGAATTGATAATCAGTTGTCGACAAAGCTGGATTTTTCCTGTCAACAGGTCTCAAATTCAGTCTCCTTGTTGATTCTGCATCTTTTCATCAGTTTTCTGGACAAAGTTTTAAGTTCGTGAGCAAATCATTAGATCCACAAGAAGAAATTTATTTTCCTCAAGGAATTGTTTTCTGCTGCTTTGTATATCTGATTGCTTTCAGAATTAGTCTAGTAGTACTGTGGCAGTGCTATTGCTTTTGGCATTTACTGATAAGTCCCATGCATTCAGATCCCATATCACTTGTCAGAGATCACAGAGCAAAGGAGGTTTTGACTGCCCAAGGGATAAATGTACACTCATACAATGCAGACTTGCTCTATGAACCGTGGGAAGTAAATGATGATCAAGGCCATTCATTCACAACCTTTGCTGGTTTCTGGGAGAAATGCCTCAGCATGACTTATGATCCAGAATCCCCACTACTTCCTCCAAAGAGAATAATTTCAGGTTCGTTCTATGTCTGTTGTTTCTGTTCTATACATTTCAGAAACACTCTGCAATATGCACTTCTTGGAAAATAGTTTGGCATCAACTATATTTATCAAACCATCCTAGAGGATGTCCATATCCAAAATTTCGGTAAACCTGGTGGATGTATGATGATGTCATCTCCAAGTTTAAGCTTGAGCTTTTAAACTGAACATCATCTCCAAGTTTAAGCTGAACATCATCTCCAAGTTTAAGCTTGAGCTTTTAAACTGGACATCAATCTTTAGTTCAGGAAGTCCTCAAAACATACCAGACAAAATTCACAGCAGAATAAATGTTTGCCTTCTTTCCATACTGGAATGCTCAGAATATGAGAGCAGAATCTACTCCACTTTCCTCATGGAGATTACATTAGAGTCTTTCTGTTTTGATTGGCCACCATTGAGGTCCAGTCCATTTTCCCATCATCAGGAAGACAACTAGTGACAATTTGCAACTTAGCTGAGTGCTGATGTTTTCTTTTCAATGACATTGAGAGAGGTGGTGTTGACTAAATGAAACAAAACTGTGTGGTTAATCCATGTTGTCATATCTTATTTTGACTATAAGTATATCATTTTGAGAGTGAAGGAGGGGGAAAGGAGGGGAGCAACTGTTTGCTATGTCTGACAGGGTTGCGCTCTTCCATTTTCACCTTAGTTTTCCCAACATAGGCTCTCTTCATGAGTTTTGTATAACTGCCCTGACCTACAATTGGCACACTTTTATATGCTAAAATTTTCACGCCCTTTGTTTAGGTGATGTATCAAGATGTCCTTCAGAAGCTTTGGTGTTTGAAGACGAATCTGAGAAAGGAAGCAATGCACTTCTTGCTCGTGCTTGGTCCCCTGGGTGGAGTAATGCTGATAAGGCTCTGACCACATTTGTTAATGGACCGCTTTTAGAGTACTCTAAAAACCGCAGAAAGGCTGACAGTGCTACAACCTCATTCCTCTCTCCTCACTTGCACTTCGGAGAAGTTAGCGTGAGGAAAGTCTTTCACCTGGTTCGCATCAAGCAGGTTTTGTGGGCGAATGAGGGGAACAAGGCCGGTGAAGAGAGCGTGAACTTGTTCCTTAAATCTATTGGTCTACGAGAGTACTCGAGGTACATGAGCTTTAACCATCCTTACAGCCATGAAAGGCCTCTCCTTGGACACCTCAAGTACTTCCCATGGGTTGTGGATGAGGGGCATTTTAAGGCATGGAGACAAGGCAGAACTGGGTATCCACTAGTTGATGCTGGCATGAGGGAGTTGTGGGCTACAGGGTGGCTTCATGATCGTATTAGAGTAGTAGTTTCAAGCTTCTTTGTGAAGGTTTTGCAACTTCCATGGAGATGGGGGATGAAATACTTCTGGGACACCCTCTTGGATGCAGATCTAGAAAGCGATGCCCTTGGATGGCAATACATATCCGGTACAATCCCTGATGGTCGTGAGTTTGACCGCATTGATAATCCACAGGTACTAATGCTACTACCAGTTGCACACTGACATAAATCGTCGAAGTTACTTGACTTCATGAATCTACGTGAAGGCCATCGTGGCAACTTTAACTTAAGCTGTTGACTTAGGCATTTAATATATTCCTCACTCTGATAATTCATCAATGAGTCAGCTGCAATCCAGTTATTACCGTGATGTCATTTCTTTCTTACTCAATGTCATATCAATGATGCTGTAGCATTTTAGGATATCTTTCGAGTGAAATGGCACTTGGTATGCTACAAAGCCACATTTCCCAAAAAAGAAAGGAGTTTCTATCTATATGGTTCGAATGTACCAACACATCTCAAGTGTTTAGATGTACTATAGACTTTTGCATACTTCCCTAATTGATCAGTGTGATCTCCTTGCTTAGATCATTTGTTCTCTTTCACCATGTCATCTCTGCCGAAGCAGTGTAATAACTCCATCGACAGAAACTGAAACATAATGAATTAATGAAACCATGAAGCAAAAGTTGGTGACTTCAGCATACTACTGTTCCCATCTGACTAACATCTGATGCTTTGTTCACACTTAGAGCTTATGTTTAACTTAATACCAATTTTTTCCCTTACTACTTTCATTGGGCAATAATTATACATTTTTGTCGAATTGTTTCATGGGGTCCAAATGACTAATCTTCAGTTCTTCTGCAGTTTGAAGGTTACAAGTTTGATCCTAATGGAGAATATGTACGACGATGGCTTCCCGAACTGGCCAGACTACCAACGGAATGGATACACCATCCTTGGAATGCACCTGAATCGGTTCTTCAAGCTGCTGGAATTGAGCTTGGATCAAATTATCCTCTCCCTATTGTAAGTATAGATGCAGCCAAAGTAAGGCTGCAAGATGCACTTTCCATTATGTGGCAGCACGAAGCAACATCAAGAGCCGCTATAGAAAACGGAACTGAAGAAGGGCTGGGAGACTCATCTGAATCAGCTCCGATTGCTTTTCCTCAAGATATTCAAATGGAGGAAAATCACGAAACTATGCGGAATAACCCACCAGGTCCAGTTCGCCGCTATGAGGATCAGATGGTACCGAGCATAACTTCTCTGGTTAGAGCGGATGAAGACGAGACTTCTTCTGGTATTCAAAACTCCATAGGTGATACTAGAGCAGAAGTGCCTGCAAATGTAAATTTGAATGAAGAACCAAGAAGAGACACGTTAAATGAGGGAGTTTTCCAACAACTTCGACCAACCAACACCCAACCAATGTATAACTTTTCACCTGGGCTACATAATGATGCTGAAGATTCCACTGCAGAGTCTTCGAGCACTGGCAGGAGAGAGAGGGATGGAGGAGTCGTTCCAGTTTGGTCGCCGTCAACTTCTAGTTACTCTGACCAAATTGTGGGCGACGAAAATGGAATTGGCAATAGTTCAGCATTTTTACAAAGGCATCCACAATCCCATCAAATAATTAATTGGAGGCGATTATCTCAAACTGGGTAAGATTTGAACTTTATTCATACCTGAGACTGCTGCAGCAGTCCATTTTTTCATACAAGAATGTACCACAGAAAGTTTCTACTTAGTTATGATAAGTGGATGACACTGTTGGACAAAAGAACTTTGATAGTTTTTCTTGTTGATGATCCTGCTAAAGTTTATGTGTGCCATTAGATATTGGGTTATGTAATTTGCGAATATTGTTTCCTGTAAAGTCCACTTATCTTTGATAGTCAAGTTCTCTTCGAGGAGCAACTAATCTTGCAAGTTTGAGTTGCTGAAAGAATTATAGGTATGCTTCACCACGCAGTGGAGAAGTATTTGCTAAAGTATTGGCTGCTTCTCCCGCTTTGTGAAACTTCTGAGACACTCCATTATCCTGACAGGTGACTATGTAATACACAAGAAACATGAGGAGATATCATGGAGATGGCCGCAGCCTAATCCGAAAGGGGCACAGGAAGATGTAGAAGTCCCGAGTACATATCATATGGCACTGCTTCTCTCTTCACCAGTTCGACCTGACCAGCAATTTAACCTCGAAAAGCTACACCATGGAAAGTCCAGAATTGTTCCAGGCAGCTGGTGGTCTGTCCTTTTTCTTAATCCTTTTCCACTTGTACCATATATGGAATTTGTTCGTTTGACAAAAAAAGGTATGAAGCCGTTGTGTATAGTATATCTTGTTCTCATAGCTGGAGAGAGTCGTCATAACATGGACATATGGGCCCCTAATAAAACCAACTTTGTGCTTTCTCTTCGGTTCGTAGTTACTCTCATCATCATCTAGCAGTCTTCACCGTTGCTTGGTCTGAAGTAGGATAACCGTAATATGTTATCATACCTCCTCTTGGTTACTGAGGGATCGGCTTGTGAGAAGGAAAACAGATGATTTCATGACTCGGGTCTTCAGTTGGTCTCTGCATGCCCAAGCCCCAGTAACCGGTCAAGAAAAGAAGTGCTGTAATGTGAAAAATGCAGCTATTGCTATTACGCAAGTTGCTGCATTGAAGACCAAATACTTGGCTGTGGCCGAGCAGGAGGCAACTGGAAGGGCCTAATCTAGTTAGTTGTCTGCCTCATTCGAGCTAACAACACTACAACCACCTCTAACGACCTCCCCATTCAGTGAAAGGATGTCATTTCGTGATGGATTTACAGTTGATCTCTTGTCGCAAATCGGATACATCCTCATGCCTCTGTGCTATGTTATTTCCTCATTGAGAAGATCATTTCAGGCTGTTCATAGTCCATCCCAGTGCTAATATTTGTTAGATGACAGCATTACTGGATAGCCAGTTCTCTCTAATAGCATCACTTGGCGACTCTAGGACCGGTCGGCTGTCGCATTTTTCGTCCTGATATCACTACAGGCAAATTCAATATCAAAGTTTACTAGTTGCACACACGAACATATCGTTCGCACACGGAGATAAGACAGCCTCAGTATAGTGTTATAGCAGACTGCGTTGTCTCAGACACCGGTATCCTTCACATCCTGAACTCAAGATGCAGTTTTATCGACCATATCTGCATTAACATCTCACTTATGCCTTACTTATCAAAGGATTATCGTACTAAAATTTGGGAAAGTACCAAGTAAAAACTCAGATGAGAGTGTAATTGCAAAGATTATATCTGTAAACCCATCTCCAGAATTTGAAATCTTGATTTATGCCTTGATGCCTCCGTTAGAACATACAACCCAAAAATTTATGCCAGCGGGGGAAAGGTGACCGCATATCCATAAGGTACATTATAATTACATATTTAAGCAATGACGGATTATACTTAACAAGATACGATATTTCATGCATGCAGGTAAGCGGCTGAGGAACCGAAGGTCGACCGTCTATAGCATAAGCCCATGTCTTGCAATCATCGCATGGGAATCGCCTGGCGCATGTCGATCATGAAACAATCTTTTGGGGGGGAACTTCTCATAACTTTGGTCGGACAGGACGATATTTTGTCTGGTTCGGCCGACTTGAACAAAATACACTGAACATATCTTAAGGTGGAGCCCACGTTATTAAATGGTGCTGACTTACTTCTAAATCAAAATATCTCTATAATTTCACGTGTCGGCTGAGAAACACCGAAAATAATACTCTCGAAACACCTAATGATAATATACCGTCAAGGATTTCCTCGACAAATTACATTTTTTTCCTTGCTTTTTTCTTTTATGGAAAAATTATCCAAGAAGTCATAAATCTATTGCATTTTGACTAATTTAGTCTTAAACCTTTCAATTTTATCAATTAAGTCCTAAAATATTTTCATATTTTGCAATTGAATCCTTCCAAGTAATTTTAATTAGAATTCTAATGCAAAATGTAAATATATTTACGACTCGATTGACAAAATTAAAAAATTTAAGATTGAATTGGTCAAAATTCAATAAGTTTTGGACATTTCTGATAAATTTCTCTTCCTTCGTTTCTTAGCCATAATGAAATAGAACGATGATATAAAATTGATCTAGACAAAAAGTCGGGATATTTCGCGTAACGTAAATAAAAACCAATCAAGAAAGAACAAACGGAGGCGGTGTTCTTTGGCATACAATGAATACATACAAGGCCGAAGATGGGAAAAAGCGCGCGGGAGTTGACGGAGTACGATGCATTCAATTGCAGGCATGGGTGGGAGACTGAACATGGGTCGACCCGTTGACTTTGCTTCCCACGTGAGTATAATTACTACCAAAAGAAGATTTATAAAATCACCGAAATACCCTAAATTATATTCATTATTAGCTATGTATCATAATTTTTTTTCTGAAATACTAAAAATCCCAAATTTATATCTATCGGATATATTTATCTCCATCAAGATTACGTCAAGGAACACTGTTGATAATTTCCCAACATGGACAATAGAAGACAAATAGTGTTGACTTAATTAACGTAAAAACAATATCGTTTTTACTGAAAAATAATCTAATAAAATCTTAATGGAAAATAAATGTACCATACAAGTGCAAATTTAGAATTTTTTATGTCACGAGAAAAATGATAAATGTATTGTAGTCGGCATACTTTAGAGTTTTTTATGTTGAAAAAAATCAAGATAAATCGAGATTCTTTGTGATTTTTTTTTTTTTTATGTCATTCTTAGTCTTCTGTTTGACCAAGTCACGCCCGCCTGCTAACTGGCCTTGGACCCCAGTGACGGGGACAACATGGAATTCTCATCTCTTTTGAATCCTTTGATTGCACGTCTCCTTCACTAACGGCGCACCGTTTCATCGCTTTGAATTTGGCAAAGCAGATGTTTTCCTGGGTCCAACCAAATTGCCTCCAAGCAAAGTTAAATTCTCACAAGTCCCTCTCGGCATGGCCTAGGCTCGAATCATCCGTCGTCCTTTCCCATCCTTCCAGTCATCCCGCGAGCACCGTAACGAGAGAATCGTGACGCTTGAAACCGATGGGAATCGAACCACGCGGTCTTGACTTGACTTTCGAAAGGCAAAAGAGATAGAGAGAGAACAAAGTTTAGCTGAAGGGGGGGACCTTAAGTCAGGTCAAGACCACACTTGTTGACGATTCCAGAATTTTATAATCTCGATCGCATCCCCAGTGATTGGAAGCGGCAGGTTTGGTTTGGCTAAACACGTTGGCAAAAAACCCTCATGCCGCCTTACGTTCCGTCTCTCTGTCCTGGAAACAAGAACTCCTTGAAACGATCGGGAGGCGCGATTTTTTAAAAACAATGGCGCGCATGAAATCAGACCGCGAGGACCGGCCGTTCGGTTTTCTTCATTAAGATGTCCCAATTCGAGAGCTCCCACAGACGTCCGAAGTTGAATAGTCGAAATTTGACCGACGAAAAAGTCCGACATCTTGTGTGCGATAGAGTCGCACTTGGTTTCTTCCTCCGTGGGAAGCTAAGGACCCACTACAATAGTAAATGAAACAATGAGCACATTTTGCGAAAAATAAACGATTTGATAAATTATCTTTTTCTGAAAACGATTGTTTATATTACTCGAGATAATTAGCTAATAATAAATATTTCTCATTATCGACATTAATTTATGTCTAAATATTTTTGTGAACGAGTTACTCCGCAATTGAATGTGAACACATTAATATTGGTGGCGTCCCGATGGAAAAGTTCAATCAACCCATCGTATGTTAATAGAGCTGTGTATGAAAGTAAGAGGGAATTTACCTAAAAATGGGAAACATGGGGCACCGAGAAAAATGAAAAACGCAAACCTCAAAATGACTATACACTCCGTTGTTATATTCTCGTCTAGTTATCTCAAAGCACGAATATGGAGGTCTCCATAATTCACTGCCGTACAATATTGTCCTGTGGAATTTTCGCGACTCTTACATTGTAATCGAGGGTCGAACGTTGTAAAATGTAATACCCTTGCTTTGTGTTGTCCGCCGTAATCAATTAAAAGAATTTATAAAATATTATATACAACTTATAACTACGTGCCGTGGAAAATCCCACATCGATTTTTGTCTTAAGAACTTGGATACTCTGGTCAGGGGAGGACGGCAGGGAATGATGATTGGGGGATTAAAGCGGCCGGGACACGAAAAATGGGAGAGAGAAAAAAGGCACGAAAAACGAAAGGAGCAAAGTCAAAGGGCAGAACAGTGGTCTGTCTCTGCTTTGGAGCAGCCTTTTTTGCTCTTTTATTCTCGGGCTCTTTTCAATTTCTCAGAGAAGGCCTCCCAAAACGGTTGCATACCAACACGCGCACGCCCCGAAAGCCCTCTGCAGATTCCCTTCTCTCCTCTCGGTTCTCTTGTCTTTGTATGCTCTTCTGTTGTCTTTGCATGCGCTCTTTTCCTCCCCCCCTTACTCTGCCATAAAAGGTGCCTGTCGACAGCTGTGTTGGAAAAGTTGAGAAGCAAAGTTCTTGGCTTCCCCCATCTGTTTGATTTTCCATTGCTTTTTTTGCTTCGTGGGTTTTTCGAGTTTTGTCTGAAGGTGCTCAAAAAAATCTTTTTCTTTTTTTTTCTTTTTTTTTTTTTGTGTATGTGTTTTGGTCTTTGACGATCATGATTGGGCAGTTTCTAGGGGTTGGAGTTTTGCTGGTCAATTTGGCGGGGGAAATAGAGGAGTGATGCTGGGAATTTAGCTGCACAGAGGCCCTTTTGTTGTCTGGTCCTGGGGTTGTTTTCTTGGATGGCGAGGCTATGCTGTTTCAATCCTCAGGTATTGATCTAAACTGATATTATTAGGCTTCTTAGCCTCTTTTGTTTTGCTTTCTGTTTTTGTGTGTACGCATCCAGAGTATATGGACATTACAATTGAGTACTTTTGTGTCTTCTTTGCATGTAGTGACCAGTTATCACTTGAATTGCCCGGGTTGAAATACATGTATAAGGAATAAATATTGTTTGTTCACGGGGTTTCTAGCCCTCGTCTAGCTGTTTAAGTTTTTAGTTGGATACCTTTTGACCGTGTGTGAGTCAGGAGAGACTTGGTTACTTTTGTATGATTGTGCTGTATGGAAGAATGGGGAAGTTGGATTTCAGAGCTTGCGATCGACTGTGAAGATTTCTTCTAGATTTTTCAAAGCCCAATCAAGATATATCTACCTATTGTCCTATTGCTTACCATTGTTCGGCTATCATCGCATTGTAGCATTTTGTGGGATTGTTTCTTCCCTTTAATTCTTGGACATTAGCATGCAGGAGCTCAATCCTCTACTTCTGGTAAAGGAAGAAACGTTGAAGGGCTGATCAAGTATGGTTTCAGCCTAGTAAAAGGGAAAGCCAATCATCCCATGGAGGACTATCATGTTGCCAAGTTCATGCAAAAGAAAGGGCACGAATTAGGGCTTTTTGCTATTTATGATGGTCATTTGGGGGACAAGGTCCCCGTGTACCTGCAAAAGCATTTGTTTTCCAACATCTTAAAGGAGGTGGGTTGAAGTGATCGGACTCTAATGGGATTAACATTACATATTCCCTCACGGTCCTAAGTTCTTTTACTTGTTCAACATTGACCTTACAGGAAGAGTTCTGGGTCAATCCCAATAGGTCTATTTCAAAAGCTTATGAGAGGACAGACCAGGCGATACTCTCCAATAGTTCTGGCTTGGGACGCGGTGGTTCGACTGCAGTGACGGTAATACTGATAAATGGCCAACAACTATTGGTTGCTAATGTTGGAGATTCACGAGCAGTTCTCTCAAGGGGTGGTCGAGCTCTACAGATGAGTATCGATCATGAACCCAGCACAGAAAGAGGGAGCATTGAACATAGAGGCGGCTTTGTCTCGAACATGCCAGGTTTCTCCTATCAGCCTTGCTGTTCACGGTTCAAGATGTGCTTTTTGTCCTGTATGCTTAATGATGCTTTTATAAGCAATTGATGGCTCAAAATCTCTCAATGGTTAGCTTCTTGGTTCTTAGAACATTGTTATTTAAGGCATTTATGCTGTATTCATGACCAAATCCACCATGCAAAATCTCCTAATTTCTAAATTGCGCTGTTACAAATCTCATGAAACTCGAGCAGAAAACCATGTGGAGCTTCTTGTTCCAAAAGAGCACTTTACAGAGACTGGTCAAATTGAAAAGGCATGGGAAATTGTGCATATTAATCAGTTTGTGTGAGGTTCTAATAGGAAACAGTTATTTTGATTGTTGTTAGGTTAGCTGATTTTGATTGGGGCAATATATGCAAAGATCAATTTGTGTTTATTTATGTCCTTATCAATTAATGTGTTTTTATTTCAAAGGGGAATAACTCGGTCCTAATTGAATGCACTTAGGAATACTTTAATCCGTGTAGTAGCTTTCCCAATTTGTGTAGAAAAATTAATATTCAAATCTCCATAAATGAAAATAAATGCTTAAATCTCGAGTCTTGAGCCTATTTTTCTGAAGGCTCTTGTTTGATCATTTTGAATTAGCAGATGTCTGCTGCTTTGGAGTTGTAGAAAATTTCATCTTCTCTAAGAATGAGAAGGTGACATGTCTTTCCATGCTTCATGAACTGAAGATGGAATGGAGTAGTATGGAGTAGTAAACAACGATGCAGGAGTTACTTCTTGTTATGGGATATCAAAACAATCAACCCTGGCTTGTGGTGCTCTATCCTTGTTTCTCTTAGCCTGCAGAGGGCTGATGAAGAAAACAACAAGCTTCTCAGGTTGCTGTTATGTCTGTTTAATTTTCACTTACTAGTCAAGACCCAAATATTGATTCAGCAATAGTTCACAAAGTCAGTCGGATGCTTTTAGGACAAAAGAGAGCCATTGCTTGGGGACAATTCCAAGCGTGCTCTAAACCTTCATTCTTTTTGGTATATTCATGGGAGCCTATTACTGCATATAGGGAATTTTTCATGAGAGAGATACTTATAGTAGTTGTAATCTTAACCCTATGCTTTAAAAGCCACAAGTTACATAAGTGGCCTGCTGTGCTGGGGTATCGAAACTGGCAGCTGTCCGTTGACCCTTAAGTTTGTGTAGACTAATTTCCTTCTAGGCTCAACATCTTTTTGACTATTCTGCCTGGCATGATAGCTTGATGTCTCAGTTATCAATCCATGATTTCATTTCATGGTTTAGGTTGCTTCAATTTGTGTTTGTACAACCGTGGAACTTGCTTAGCATTGTTACTCTGTTCACGCTGCATTTCATACTTCATCCATCAACTGCTTAGACAAAGTTGCAAGTGCACAGTTGATACATTGCCTGAGCCTATCTGTTCTAGTTGGTGCTTTCTACATTTATTCCAATGTGCGGTGAAGATTGCATAGAAATAGGGGTTTTCTCAGCTTCTTCCGACAGCTTTATTGCTAGACACCCACTGCGGTTGAAGGACTATTTTCTGAGAAGAGCTATGCACTTCACAAATAAAGACTAATAGCATAATGGATCTAGCTGCCTTGTTCTGATAATAGAATTATGTTGTACCTTTTCCATGTTTCTACTTGCAGTTTGTTATGAGTTTTGACCTTCAGTATTGATTTTGGTAACTTGGAAGAGCTAGTTATTGAGCATAAAATGTAAAGTGGCATGTATCTCAAACAGAAAGACTACAGCAGTAATTTCATAGGTTTGTGATGTTGGGATAAGTGTAAGCGTCAAGCCAAGCCTTTATATTCCTGCTGGATGTTACTCAGTTTTTTTTCTGAGTCACATTGATAGCAGTGCTTCACAGTCTATTTTTCATTGGACTTGAAAGCATGATGAATTGAACCACATCAACAGTGTCAAATTTGAGTTTGGAGATTGTAGTATTCATCATTATGAGATAAGTAGAGTAAAATGGTCTTATCGACAGTTTCAATTGTCATGTGATCATATAAGTGTCAAGTGTGTGTGAATCATACGGAATTGACAATGCAAAGGGATCCAGCTCGTCTTGCGAGAACTTGTCTTATATTTGATCTATCCTGTATTTTCCTTGTTAAATTGCGATTGAATAAAGTGGTACCTTTTTACATTTGATGATTCTTCTACTGCACAAACGAGCTTGGATATTGCAAAGATCCTTAGCTTAAATTTTCACTCTACCAGGGGATGTTCCAAGAGTTAACGGACAGCTGGCGGTTTCTCGTGCTTTTGGAGACAGGAGCCTGAAGTTACATTTACGCTCAGACCCTGACATTAGAACCATCAATGTGGAAGTCAATATGGATGTATTAATCCTTGCAAGTGATGGTCTTTGGAAGGCAAGTTTCCAAATAATAATACATTAGTTATCAAAGAAAAATTACAAATATCAGCATCTGAAAATTCTCCGATGAGTCAACTTATCATTTGAGAGCTACATTGTTATTGATTCGGGACATTATTGATTCAGGTGGTGAGTAATCAAGAGGCAGTTGATATCGCTAGAAGGATCAAAGATCCAGAAAAGGCAGCAAAAGAGCTGACTGCAGAAGCTTTGAGAAGGGACAGCCGAGATGATATATCTTGTATAGTCGTCAGATTTAGAGGATGATACAGTCTGATATTAAACTGCTACCCAGCTTCAGTACATACCAACAGATGAAAGGTTTTCACTGTCTGTGAAGGAATGGTATGATCTAAGTGATTGCGGATCATATTCTAGGCCCAATGAACTCCTTTTGCCAATTTCTGGAAGAGGCGTGGAATTGGCAAGTCCAGAAATTGGCAAGGGAACAAGCGGGCGCAGGATGGTTTCTGCTGTATATTACATTCTTTATTTTATGGTCCGGAGGATTTTTCTCCCCTTCTTTTTTCAAATCTGAAGCGTATTTTTGAACCTAGGAAAGAGGACAGATTTGTCTGCAGGATTAGACGTGTATTTATTGGTGATTAAAGGACTACTAGGTGTTCCGCTGATTGTCATATTTGTTTTGGGGAAGTCTCCTCCAAATTTGAAATTCAAGTTGTTTACTTTACAGTTATCGAATGTGCTGTCTATTCTTTGTTGGTTATCTTTACTTTGCAGATCGTCTTCCTAATAGTATAAGAGTGCGCCTGACAAAATTTCTGAAACATAAATTAATCTGTTTCAAAAATAGAAAAATCAAATTACATTACCAAACGGATTTACTTTTGGCCTCGTTCCTAATGAACAGAGAAATGAAAGTAGTAAAACTTTATCATGCGCGCCCTAAGCTTTTTGAAAAAACGATTTCCCATTTGCTCTAGCTACATTGTTTGAAGCAGACTGCAGCAATGAATTAAAGAACCTTCAGCAGATTAGGGCTAAGTTTTTATGACAAGCCTGAAAGGAACGGGAAAGAAAAAGACTCGCGGAAGCAATACAGATCCAACTGGATTTGGAGATGAAGTTTAGGTGCAATCTGATTACATGACCATCTGTCTAACTAATCTCCAAACTTGAGGGTTATGAGCTGCCCCATTTTCGTTCGATTAATTGTATTCTGATAGAGCTTGCGGCTCGCAATGCTTCGAAAGCACCAAAAATCTCTCAAGCTGTGGCGTATAATGTTCACACAGATAGGCAAGCATTGATAGATTAGAACTACGGATGTACAAAAGAATCGAGAGAACTACCCGGAACTAGATTGGACTAACCCAAAATCGGTAGTTTCCATGAGAACAGATCTAGTTCCCACTTCCAATTTAATTAAAATAATGTGTATCAGTCCAATTCTCAATTTCAAGTGTGGAACTACCCACAATGACCGGATTGGTACACACTCTAATATATAACTTTTTTTTTTTTTTTTTTTGTAATTCTTAAGTTTTAACTTTTCAAATCAAAACTCTAGTTTTCTCTCCGTCTCTTGCCTCACTCATCTTGCAGCCTCCCCTCCCTCTCTCACTCTCACTCTTGATGGCCTCTAGCCTCGTTGATCCCTCTCTCACTCCTCTCTCACTCTTGCTCTAGATCATCTCTTGCATCATCACTCCCTCTATCACTCTCGCTCTCGATCACCTTTGGCCTCTAACCTTGTCACTTGCTCTCAAGTCTCACCCCTCTTTCAAAGTGGGGACATTTCGACCGGTTTCATGGACACACCCAAGAACTAGACCGCTCTCTGATTTCAATGTGGGTCCATGAAATCAACAAGCAATTCCCAGCTCTAGTTTTTTTGAAACCAATTCTTGATGGGCAATTCCTTGTTCTAAGGTACAAATCATCTACCTTAAAATCGATCACCCCTAATTAGAACTGTACTTAAAGTGTTCAACTCCAAATTCTAACAGCGGGAGGCATGTTAGGAGCTTCTAAGATAAAGATTTTTCTTAGATTGGAAGCTGACTCTTGCCCTTGTGTGATTGCATTCTCATGGCGACAATGGGGGCATGGCTCCTTAAATCTAGCAGCTGGGATTGCTCCTTAAAGGACCTGCACTTGTCCCCCTTCCCTCTCGTTACAGCTTGTCCTTCCAACGGTTTTGTCAGGCTGGAATGGACGTTCATAAAGAACGAGGTTTGCAAGATCCATACGGCGAGTGTGCTTTGTCATGGGTAGGACTGTGCTGAACAGAGAAACAGGTGAACTAGTCAAACTCGACTCCCGCAGTTATCACTGCAATCTCACTTTCGGCAGGCTGACCAATCGAATTCCCTCTTCTAGATAACGCGAGAGCATTCGAATTCGAACTTTTCCACTCGACTAATCTTCACGGATGCACGCAAATCCACGCGAATGGAAGACATTGCAATTATTACATAGAGTCCGCCGCATCCAATCGGCGCGGTAGCTCCTCGGCTAGTCCATCAGCATAGCTGTGCATAGACTCGCCATGCTTGGGGGCTGATGGTAGGTGAGGCTGATCGAATGAAACTGCAACATTCCAGAGGGGGCTGAAAAGGATTTAACACGGATTCTCTTTGAATTTCTACCATTCAATAACTCACCATCCGCAAAACTTGACTTTTGTGTTATTCTCCAGTTATCTAAATCATGATTTGAAAAACCTTTTTCTAAAAATAATTATTTATGTTATTTAAAATAATTAGTTAATGAAAAATATTTTCGCTATCAATAATAATTTATATTCTAAATATTTTTGTAGATAATAAAGATAAATTTGGTTAGTTCATATTTATAAACAATATAATTGATCATTTAAAAAAATGTTTTTCAAATTATTCATTTTTCGCAAATAAATATGATTAGATTGTGCTTGAAATGAAATGAAAGTATACCATGAGTAATTTTTACTCCCATCCCTTAACTTTTGTTTACTCATATGTCATAAATATTTTATTGGCTACATATTTTTGGCTTGTTTCCTGATGTCGTAATTATTTTATGACAAACGATTTTAACATAGGTCAAGTGTTCAAATCTTAGCACACTCTCTTGCATTTTCGCGTTAGAATGTTATCCCGTTGATGTGGTTCAATTGTGGTACCGATTTAAATGCGAAAAGAAATGTTAAGTCATATACTGTAAATACATTATTGACTCGCTTTTCATCAAGTGAACTTTTTTTTTTAAAGCGAGTGACGTGCATGTTTATAATTCAGCAATGAGAAGGACAATCTGAATAGTATATAATAAAGTTACCATGCCATCTTATTGGGAAGAACAAGGGCATCTTTGAATACTCAAAGTTTTATATTTGAAGCGAGTTTTCAAAAAATTATTCAAGTTTTAGCCAAAGCTGCTCTCCCGGCCCATATCAATTGGTTGAAAGACCTAAAAGAGAACGCAGCAGAAGATAGCATAAGATGAAGATTACACGATAGAAGATGCCGATCGGGAGACAGATCCGCCCTATTCGTCAATGGGGGTATTCTCTGAGTAAGGGCTGGCTCATGCAAGTCGAACGTTGTTTTCGGGGAGCTGGGCAGAAGGAAAAGAGGCTCCTAGCTAAAGGTAGCTTGTCTTGCCCAGGAGGTGGGAACAGTTGAGAACAAAGTGGCTAAGGGAATAGTATAATAATAATAACAGCCAAGAAAAAGGAGGAAAAAGGTGACCTATTTTAACATGAGACAAACAGTATCCGGAATCATCGAATTTTACCTCCCTCCCAGCTCGGCCACACATCAAACGCCCACGTGTCACGTACTACCAATTTCTCATTACAAACGTTCCAGAATATATCTGTCGTCTTCCATTATATTTCAATACTGCCCACAGAAAACCCTCCACGTTGACCATTCCCCACCCAATCACTTCTCTCTCCTTTGACTCCACAATCTCTCTCTCTCTCTCTCTCTCTCTCTCTCTCTATATCTCTCCCTGTCTGCAGCCACAAGCCACAAGCAGCAGCAGCTGCAGCAGAGCGCGAAGCATAGGTGCGCCTCGGCAATGTCCAGCCGGTGCTTCAGCCTGACGGAATTCAGGAACCGGTGCTACCGCTCCGCATTCGCCCGGTGGGGCCTCCGGTCCGCCCTCACCGACCTCCGCGACGGCACCGTGGTGCACTGCTGGGTCCCCAAGGCCCGCTCCCCGGCCAAGCCCGACCTCCTCCTCATCCACGGCCTCGGCGCCAACGCCCTCTGGCAGTGGGCCGACGTCCTCCCCCACCTCGCCCCTCACTTCAACCTCTTCGTCCCCGACCTCCTCTTCTTCGGCGACTCCTTCACCTCCCGCCCCGACCGTTCCGACTCCTTCCAGGTAATCACACGATCGGCCGACCCGTCCCTTCCTCTTCGCCGTGTGTGTATAATTCCAGATGTCTTGCGTGTTCTAGAGAACGTTGTGAAAAGCTCGAACCGATACGAAGCACGTTTAGGCTCGGAGATTTGCCTTGGACTATAGAGGAAAGATTAAGCTTTTAGGCGAATGTTTGATTGCTATTTTATTCGAATGTGCAATTCATCTTGAACTCGGCTTCCATGAACGTGACAATTTCCTTGCTAGGCGCGGTGCCTGATGCGGGTCATGGAGGCCCATTCAGTGCGGCGGCTGAGCCTCGTGGGGCTGAGCTACGGTGGGTTCGTGGCGTACAGCATGGCTGCGCAGTCCATGGAGGAAGGGGCGGCGGTGGCCGTGGAGAGGGTGGTGATATGCTGCGCCGCCGTGTGCATCGAGGAGCGAGAGATAAAGGAGGGGATGCTGCGCGTAAGCGACCTGCAGGAGGCGGCGGGGATCCTTGTGCCGCAGACGCCGGCGAGGCTGAGGGAGTTGATGAGCTACACGCTCACCCGGCATCCTCCTCTTGGGCTGATTCCTTCCTGCTTGCTCAGCGATTTCATCGATGTGAGACTCTCTTTTATCTCGTGCAAGACCGGCACTCGGTTAGTATGTCAATGTCTTCCTTTCCTTCTGTGGCTTTGATTGGATTGGCGGTATGCATGTTCTACATCTGATCTTCAGCTGCAGGTAGTGCCTAATCAATCTAGTGCCAGGATTGCAATTTGCACGTGTACTCGCATCGTTCATTTTGTTTATTTCACGAACATTTAAAGTATAAATTAGTTGGGGGTTCGCCAATGACTCGAATTATTGCTGACGTACCAAACTTGGTGGTGGAAGGATGAGGTGCTCATTTGCTATTTGAGGGAGAGCGCTAGTGTGGCATTGGTCAATGATTAGACAGAACGGTGCACCTTGTATTTGGTGAAACATTCAATGGAGTAGATAAGCTCTCAGCTGACTTAGGACCGTGATAGTTGCAGCTGGCCAGCAGGTCATGCAGAGCTGCCAGTCGTACTAAAATTTACCAGCACGTGAATATCATGCTTGATTGAGATATACTGATGAAGGCATAGCACGAACTGAGATTCTCACTTTGCCATCAGTCATGGATATTTCGTTTTTCCCCTGAAGTTCAGGAACGTGGTCATTGACAGGCAATGTGCGCTGATTACATCGAACAGAAGAGAGACTTGGTTCGAGATATCCCGAGAAATCGAAAAGTATCCGAAATCCCAAAGATCACCCAGGTTTTACTTCTTCCCCCTTTTTCCTTCTTTTCTTACCTTCTCGGTTCTGGTTAATGCTGTGGCGCATTAGAGAGTTGCATAATCGTGGCCGTGCCGATTGCTCCTGCAGCCCACGTTGATAATCTGGGGAGAGCATGACCATATCTTCCCAGTGGAGCTGGGTCACAGGCTTAAGAGGCAAGTTTTCCCCTTCATCTCTCCAAAATCTCTCTAAAACTAACACAATTGTGCGCTTATTCCTGGGCTGAACCCCCCTGAGTCTTTCTTACCGTAGGCATATAGGAGACAATGCACATCTCGTGGTCATCAAGGATACAGGACACGCCTTCAACATGGAGAAACCGAAAGAGTTCCACAAGCTTTTGAAGATGTTCCTCGTTGATCTGCAGCCTCCTCCAGCAAGCTCATCGCCGGATTATGAAAGTGAGAAATGCACTACAGAAGAGAGACCGAGCGATAATGGTAGCGATCCAAAGACGAAGGCAACAGCCTCGACAAATGCTCCTTCACAAGCATAGACTCATTGGGCCGAGGGCATATACAGGCCATTCGAATCAATTCTTTGGTTTATTTATGATCCATTCGTGACTCCAAGGTGCATTTATATGGAGGTTGGAGGTAAACCCCTCCCTGATGCAAGGAAACGAATAGGTCCTGAATTGTATATGAGACGGACATCTTCCATTCTCCTCTCAACTCATGTAACGTTTTGGCATTCTAAACCATGACAGTTGATTCACAGCAGCATTCACTCCACAGAGACAAACAATCTGAGAAAAGGCTTCCGTGTTTATAGGACAAAGATAACAGTATTCAATCGTGTAACCAGCACAAACACAACACTGTGGAGAAGCATTCTGTTAAATAAGTAAACACAGACCAAGGGTCTACTAACTGCACCATCGCATAAGACCATGACTCCTGTCCTAGCAAGCCTCAATGTCCCCCAAAGAATTGAAATCATCAGGAAGCATCTACTTTGCCCAATTAAGTCTGCACAAAAGTTTAAGAGACCTGGCATCAACACAAATGTGACAAAGCTCTGTCACCAGTGACATGAGAAGTGACAAATAAATGTGTACTAAAAGCGGCACCAAATTTTGAAGAGGGTATAATTTAAAGATAAGTTTGGCATGTGTATAACTTCCTTACCTCTGCCGCAGGCTCATCAACTTTGGATTGCTCACCTGTCAATTTCAGAAGAAAAGGTTAATACATCTGTTATGCTTGGGTATCAAAAGCTTGAGAGGAAACATGTTTTATAAACAACCCATTTTCTATCAAAATGGATATAGAAATCAAAGAACAGGAAATCTTGTCTAAGAAAAAGAGAATGTTGCAAATGGGATAACTGCATGAAGATATTCTCCATCAAAACAGTCCCAGAGACAAGCAGGTCCTCAAAAATCGATTCTTTTGCCATGTCAACAGAGCAACCAAACCCTCCTGAGAAAATAGTCCTCTTAAAATGCAGGGGTTCATGATATCATTAACAGCACAACTATTGTTACAGTTCTTTAGCCACCTAAATATGGCCATATTGTCTAGAAAAGTTGGTATGGCCAATCTATTCAGATTACGACTGCAAAAATTCAACATTTTACAAAGGGAAGGGAGGGGGTGGCTGGAGAGATGCTCACCTCCTTCTTCAGGCAGATCTGTAGTCCATAGTGTAAGATTGTCCCTAAGAAGTTGCATAATGAGGGTACTGTCCTTATAGGAGTCTTCATTTAGGCTATCGAGTTCCGCGATAGCCTCATCAAAAGCTTGTTTGGCCAGATGGCATGCCCTGCCCATCAAAGAATTAGGTCTCAGTTATCTAAACGAAAATTTGTTTCTTCTGAATGTGCGAGCCCATGCTTCTTCTACCATGCTATTGCTTCAAATATAGAAGCTAGCCCTGCCGTCACGTACACATGCAGCAAAAGTATGCCCAAGAAACACAGAGATTCAAACAAGGCATGCACATAAACCTTTCTGGCGAGTTCATGATTTCATAATAGAAGACTGAGAAATTCAAAGCCAGTCCAAGTCTGATAGGGTGAGTTGGAGGCAAATCCGTTGAAGCAGTGGAACTGGCAGCCTGCAAATTGAGCCAAAAAAAAAGCACATCATTTGTAGAGGAAGGAAAATGAAAAAGAATGGAGTAAACAGTGACGAATGAGACAAATGAAACCAACAGAAGCCTCAACTTTATGAACCATACGACAAGCACCCACCTCATATGCCTTGAGCGACTGATCAGCAGCTTCTTTGCGGTCATCACCAGCCTTGAATTCAGCAAGGTAACGACAATAATCACCTTTCCTGCCGAATTAGGAAACAATAAACATTAGAATGGAAAAAACTATTTATAGCCTGCAAGCCGACAACCCAATGAAAACATGAGGATGAAACTCTAAATTCTGATTTATTAGTTATCACTTGCGGAGAAGGATCTCGGTAAGCACTTTGCCAGCCTAAAAAATAGAAGGTAGATAATCAAACCCATAATGTCAATAGATATAAGAATTGGAATAACAGTTTCATACGGACATTGTGACATGAAGGCAAAAGGCATTACATAGCACATGACTATCCTTGTCACTGTCCAAAAATCAATCACCTCTTTAGCTCCAGAAATTTCCAATTCTACTCATGCAACATAGGGTCAGTATGTTACACATGCCAAGAGGAAAAAATTATAAATAAATGTGTATATATCTAAGATTCCCACGTTTCCATCCAGCATATCCAAGTTTCCCTCATGTGTGTTTGGTTGATTCCATGAATCATAACCATGTTTTCACTGTGCGGTTTTAAATGGAGAATTCCTCACATCTTATAGTAGAAAACAGTCGACTCTCCACTTGAGGAGGATGGGATAAGATGCTTATCAATGACTGAAAGTATGTCACTGCAGATCTTGGCGAGCTCATCTTCAACCCTTTGCCTGTAGTCCTTGATCCTCTTCACATTCTGCTCGTTACCCTTGGTCCCCTCCTTCTGCTCAATGGAAGATAAAATCCGCCACGATGCCCTTCTGGCCCCAATCACATTCTTATACCCAACAGACAACACATTTCTCTCCTCAACGGTCAGTTCCACATCCAGCTTAGCCACTTGCTTCATCGACTCAACCATCTCTGCAGCAAAAGAGGTTGAAACAGATAAGAGACCCCACAACTCACAATTGCATCTACATTAATTGGTGAAATCCCCAAATAAAGATATTACAAAAGAGGGATCTGGCGGTTTAAGCAAAAAATCTAATTGAAACCTATCATTTATAAGACAGTAACTTTTGTCCGGAGAAAATTAAACCCTAGCTATCATCTCTTCCTTGTCTATTCAAAAAGGGCATATCTATGAAGAATATCCTGGACAAGGTGGTCTTTGACGACTCCTCCCGATCCATGAGCTTACCAAAATCCTAAAAGAGGACCAGCAGCAGATGCCACCACGGCTTCGCAAAGTAGTAACTATACCCCATCAATAATTGTTTCGACAGACATTAAGACCCGTTCACCTCATATCACACTGCATCTCATGCAAGGCAACAATGCTCGGGACGAAACCGAGAGACAACCCAGCATACGAAAACGGAGCTTTAGCAACAGTTCACACACACGGAGGGGAGGCGAGAACCCTAGAAGAGGACCAAAACAAAAGGCCCCAAAAAACCCTCGCCACCGCCCCCGCCGCCGTCCAATTAGCCAAGCTACTATCTCGGCGCCGGCGAGCACCGCCGCGGATCCCCTCCCGGGAAAACCAACCCAATCGAAATCGCACGCTAAAGCAGACGAACAACCTTCCCAAGCAGCAACAAGAACAATGACAGAAACGAACTCCAGCCACAACGATTAAAAAAAAAAGAAAACAAAAGAAAAAGCTCACAGCCCGACATGCCGGGAAGCTACTGAAAAAGCGACAGCGATCTGCCGAAACGCATCCAATCCGCGGAAGGCCGCGGACGAATGCATGGCGGCGAGATCCGGCAAAGAAGCAAACGGATCGAAAGACAGGAGATGAAGAGCTAGAGCTACTACTGACCATCGTATCGCTCGGCTTGCTCCGCGAGCCTCGCCTGGTAAACCTGCTGCTCCCTCTCCCTCTCCATCTCTCTCTCTCTCTCTCTCTCTTCTCTGCGCGAACTGAAAGGTTCTTGCTTTCGCGAGGGTAACCGCTCCCTTAGCTTAGCTTGCTGCTGCGTTCTTGCTTGCGATTTGCGAAGAAAGAAGGAAATGGAAAAAATAAACAAATGAAAAATGGAATTTCGCACTGCGTGGTGACCGTTGGATTCTTTTTTGGGGGTTTCCAACGGATGGAGGGTTAGCAGCGAGCCTTGGATTCCGTGACTGCGGAACGGCGGGATCTGAGCCGTTGCCTTCCCGGGGCGGGTTTAGGTGAAGCCCCGCCGTTGGATGGGACGCATCGGGAACGCGGGCCCCACCCTCGCGCTTTGCGCCTTTTTCTTCATCGGTCGGTGCGGGCGGGGCTCTGTCTTTGACTACGTCGCGGCGCGGTCAACGAGTTCGCCGCCGCATTTCTCGGCGAGGGTTGCTGTCCCGTGGGGTCGCCGGGATTCGCCGGCGGTGGGTTGAGGCGGCTGTCTGCGGGCGATTCGGCGTTCTTCTCGAGGCGTACGCATCGGCCGCCCGCGCGGGCGCTTCGTTTTCCCGCGCTGCCACGGAGCTAGGGCTCGAATTCAAATCCAATTCCCCGGACGCTCCGTCGCTGAACAGCAAATTAGCCGAATCTCCGTCATCCCCTGGCTGCAACCAGCTTTGGGTCGCGTTCTCATTCGCACTCGAATTGTAAAATTTCTTCTTCACTGCTCAAACCCCTCGACAATCAGTTCACGCGGACCTTCCCCTGCCGGGAAAAGCCGCGACTTTGCTGGCAGTATGGCCAGTGCTGGAACCGATCTCTCTCAATTCGACATTTCTAAGGAGGTAATAATGTTTTCTCTGTCTCTTTTTCTCTTTCATTTTCTGGGTTACTCGTGACCGAGGAAGGTGTGTGATTTTCCCAAGTACTAATTTTTGCTTCTTCTCTCGAAATGTAGGAGAAGGACAAACTTGTGGGGGAAGTGATACGTTATGTGCTGTTCAAGAGTCACCAGAACTCGGGGTGTCCGATCAAGAGAGAGGAGCTCACGCAGCTGGTCACCAAGAATTACCGGAACCGCAACCTTCCCGCGCTCGTCATCAACGAGGCCCGCGAGAAGCTCTCAAGCGTTTTCGGGTACGAGATGAGGGAGCTCCAGAAATCGCGGCCTTCGACTAACCAGACTCGGGCTTCTCAATCAAGTAAAATTGGTTGCTTGTTATGATGATTGTGGACCCTTGTGTGTGTTTCTGTAGGAGGAACATCTAGATGGTAATGCTTGTGATGTTGAGTTTGGCTACTACCTGCGACGTATGTACATGATCAGTGTAGTCTTTCGTGAACTGATTTATTTTGTAAACAGAAAAAGAGCCAAATTGGAACGTTCTTTTATTTACTAAGAATTGCTTTGGCAACTCTTGGGTTACGGCAGTCCTGTCACGAAAACCGTGAGTTCATTTCGAATTTGGCGATGGGATTGAATTGTGTCATTTAGTTGTAATTTTTCGCTTGTTTGTGTTATATAGTTTGAATTTCTTGCTGCTAATGCATGAGGGGATTAAGTCGTCAGATTACATGGAGAGTTTTGGTTTATTATAATTTGAATTACTCAGTGCTTTAATTCGTCTTTATCATGATGGGACACTGATATAGCCATGTTCTGCATTGCTGTTTCTGGTCTATTTGCTTTGACAACTTTTTCCTTGTTAACTCAGTTATAACTGGACCAGATTTCATGTTATTTTTTTCAGGTTCAGCAGACAGCAGATCCTATGTCCTCACGAGTCAGCTCCCTGCTGATTTATATAGGAGGTATGTGGAGGACGTCAATACAGCCCATCTGTCTGGTTTTACTTTTGTGGTGATAAGTATTGTGCATCTTGCCGGAGGCAAAATACCAGAAGGTTTGTTTTCCAATTCCTAAACATGTCTTTTTAGTGTTAAAATGATCTATGAAAGTATGCGATTATGAAATCTGTTCTCTTTGTTTCAAACCTGAGTCTCTTGTATGCAGTCCTTTATCGAAGTTGAGATCATTTTGATAAATACATGTTGCATTCTGGATGGGGCTCCCCTTCTAGTCACTGCACCAAAATACTATGTCCAACAGATGCTATTCGGCTATTGATTTTCATAGCTTCAGCAATCCTATTTGAAGAGAAATAATGAGTGTGGTGATTTGTTATGTTATTTTCTTTTTTTTGCAGAATTTCAAGGTTAATAATACTGCAATGATATTGCAGATAATTTATGGCACCATTTGAGACGGCTAGGATTGCATGAAAGCAATGAAAACCACCAAGAATTTGGAAATGTCAAGCAGGCATTGGAAGCTTTAGTCCAGCAAAGGTTTAGTATTTTTTTAGGAGAATAATTTCTGTGCAGTCAGCTGGAGAATATGCATTAATCTTTAGATAAATCTTTTAGATATTTGCAGAAAGACAAAGTTACTGGACCAGAAGGTAGCACGATATTGTATGAGCTTGCTGAGAGAGCATTAGATGCCAGAATCATTGAGAAGATCAAAGAAAACATATCACAGGTACCTTTGGAGATGCAATGGCTGACTCTCTTTGGGATTTTCTGTGTATTTCTTGATGACGTGCCTCAGTCATTCCAGTTAACATACAATCAGCAAGATGTGTAAAACTTCAACACGTCTGCTAGTGCAGCCTTTTCATTGCATAATTTTTCCCTTTCCAGTGTTATGCATCCACCGAGTGAAAAAGGAGGTTTTTGTTGCTACATTAGGGTGGTGCTAGTGATAATTTTATATGAAAACTTTTCCAACCTATGTCATGGAGGATGGATATGCAGCACCTGCCCGCCACCCCAAAGAAAAAAAATTCACGCCCTCACACATGCCTACACAGAAAACAAGAAGAAAAACTGTTAAACTAGGTAGTCGATGGAATGAAATCATGTCAAAGCCCTTCCACTTTTTCTCTTTCCACTGTCTTGTTTCTTTGGGTTCTTGACCTGTCATATCTATCTGTTGATGTTGGCATTTTGTCGCCATGGCAGGTTGTGAAGAAAGATGTCACTTATGGAGATGCAGAGTAGCATCAGTTTAAGGACAGTAGCTGTAGCTACATGATAGCATTCTTACCCCTTTTCCTATCCTTATGGAATATTCTGTACTCATGTGGAGCTGTACCCTGGCTGAATGCTGTTTTGCATTTCAATGTTAAGCTTATCAAAATATGTATCTATGGAGCAGATTAATGCAAGTGAGAATGTCCTCATCAGAAATTTCTTTTTGTTGGGGGTGGGGTGGAGGACCTGTCACCTGTCATGAACTTCATTGCGGTATCATTCTTTATCCCAAATTGTCATTAGCAAAGTGTGTTCTACTATACATATATGGCGAGGATACGACAATCGAGTTTCTTGTCTGGAAAGGAAGTTCCAAATGCACAGATGGCATGCAAATCCAAACGATACTTGATGGTCGGTCAAGTTGCCCCCTAGAGGAAATGACATGAGGAAGCCACGGGAGCACATGAAAAGAAGCATCTGCGAAGGAATGAGAAAACAAACCTTGGACCTGTACCTCCTGATGCATTTGAAATGTTGTTGATATAGTCTCGTGGAAATCTAGGCATTATCTTACTGATTATGTGATTAGGTAGGGTGGCGATTCATTGCCATTAGGTCACGGCCTATCATTAGTAGTAATCCACCCGAGGCTTTCTAATTTAGTCTCGACTTGAATGTCCGTGTCTTTATGAAATGTCGTGCCACATTTCATTCCGACATTCCAGATGGATCACAAGAGATCGGGAGATCAGTGTCATACGACAAATCTGACTCCAAGCAGAATCCTGTGAGATGCAAATTATTGCATAACAGTTTAGCATACACAAAACTAAAATACCAAAATGAGTAGTGACTTAACCAACAATCATGATGATCGTGTTTTGCTACAATGAAGCTTCACAATCTACTTCCGAAGGAAATCAATATACAAATCTGACCGGTTGTCATTCATCAGGAATGAGAATACAAAGTGATCTAAACGATCATCAGATTATCAGCTGTCCGCGTTTAATGCTTAGCCTGTGTCTAAAGATGAGTCATGCAACGACGTTCTGCTGCCGAGTTCTCATGGTGACTTGTCACACCAGGAGTAGTGAATCACACCATCATTTGCAAAATGATCAGTGACTCCTGCTCGTGCTTGCATCCCCGATTGAAACAGTAGCAAGGGATTTAGAAGCCCAAACACCAGCATTCCTCGCTCCTTCCTGTAAATTGCTTCTCTTCCGTCGTTCTTTAATTGACTTCGATAGCTGTGTGGCCCGCTTAAAATAAGCCAGGAAATGGCCTAACAAGCTCAGCAAGCCCATGTTTTGGATGTGCCTTCTCCATGCCCACTGAACACATATGGCGAGAGTCGGATAGAGGAAGTACAGCAATCTCAAGAGCACAAACGTGGTCGCCAAAGCCAGATATGTTTCATGTCTAAGCATATTCTCAGGTGATCTTGCCCACCAGAATGGGCAGCTTTCCAGCTCAGTGGTATCATGCTTCTCATAATTCGATAGAGTTGTAATTTCTTCCAATGATGGCCACTCCGAGGTTGAGGGTTTCATACCTAGCATTCATGTACAACAGCTGATGTTTATATTTAAAAAAGAAGATGCAGTTGCAGCCATACCAATTCTGACGGAAGCAAGCATCTCCAAATGAAATAAATACCAGAAACAATAAAAAGGACGGCCCGGCCCAAGCTCGAGGGCGAAAATGAAACCAGCATACTCGTATCAATTAGCAAGAGAGAGATGCCTCATAAAAGGCACAATCTCAAACCCCCTCCAACTCTTCTTGAACACACACAGGCATGCACGATTATTAAAAGAAAACACGCAACCAGCAAAATAGGCACATTTTAACCAGGCAGAGATATCGCGAACAAAAGGATCAAATGCAAAAATACCATATCATTCAATCCATCAGCAAATGATCTTTACCTCAACCAATCTGATTTGTGACATAAAGGTGGCAAAGTGATAGTTATTTAGCTCAGTACTCACAAGCTGCTATCATTCACACACTGCAGATTAAAAAAAATGAAAAAGGAATCAAACAGGACCGGCACAAGATACTGCAGGACATACCAGCGACATCATTGTAGAAAGTCACAAGAGAATCAAGGGTCCGAGGGCCATGGTAGCGTACACGAACTGTGGAATTCAATATGAAAAGTGTCGGGAACCCATGGACACCATATTTTGAGAGGATGCTGCAAAATTAGACCCAACTTTATTCTCAAACACCATATAATGAATCTCCAACTCTAAACTAAGGGCAAAACAAACCTTGGGCGCACAGCTGATTCTTCAATAGCAAAATGAGCAATGGAGGGATACAAAGTGGATAAGAGGGAGAAACGTGGTCTGATCACCCTCGAGAAAGGACACCATGATGCATAGAAAAGCACAGCTACATACTCCTCGCTATTCTTGTGGACCATACTCAGTGCCCTTTGCAGTGAAAGCTCATCACCCTTCATAGAATACATTTAAAAATCTCATCAAAATTTAATGGATGCATTTCATCAGGAAAAGCAAAAACCCTCGAGTTTCACTTTGTTTCCACTGCCAAATATTCTTCCCTAAATACAGTTTTATCAGGCTCAGTCTCATACACGCTTCCATGAAGCAACACTCATATCAAAGAACCAAACTTTGAAATGACTCTTCATAAGCCCCAAAGTCTATGCATAGATAGCAAAGAAGTATTTTAACAGCAATTCTAGTCCTGCTGCGCTTGAAGAATGAAGTGTTAAAATAAACATTGTTCCAGCATTACCTAAAAAAATGGGAAAAGCAAAAATAATTATCTTCCTAAGAAAAGATGGAGGCAATTTCCTCTTCTGCGAACCAACCCTAGAAATTCAGATTCAAACCCCAAAAGAGGACCTGAAGAAAGCCTGCATAACATAACTCCGAATCTAAAGTCAATCTCTCATGCTCTCCAAGTTGAGATTGGTTCTGGCTGTACTTTTTAGCCTAATCATGCCCTGGCTCTGAACATCGATCATATAGTTTAAAGAAAATAACTAATTTCTCATTCCCTTCGCTCATATCCATTAGAAAACCAACCAAAACCTTCAGCTAAAATCCAGCCAAAAATCTACCCTTTTCAACACAAACCCACCAACGTCTATGGAATTCCATGAGCAAAAATAAATAGAAGACATCCAAGAAAAGGACAAAAAAAAAAAAACGAAACCAAAACAAAACAAGAACATGCACAAACCAATCTACTACCTCGGTGACGCCAACGAACTCGAAAGATTCACTCCGACCATCCAACGAGCAGCGAGAATCCCGAAACCCCACGATCGATCCCGCGAGCGTCTCCTTCGCGCAAACGGCGCCGGTCGGCGAGCCACCGGCTGGATCCCAGACGGCGACCCAAGCCATCAACATCACCACCCAAACCCTCATGGCTGCGACCCGAAAAAGATGCCCCTCCACCGATCGACGGCCAACCCAGAAAGGAGAAGGAAAAAAAACCCAAAAAAAAAAAAAAATAATAATAATAATAATAATAAAAGGAACCGCAAAAGAGGAAAAGGATGAAGACCCAGTGGATCAAACGGCCAGTTCAGCTAACCCACCAGAAGAGGAGGGACGGTGGTTGGATTTTATCGCGTGGAACGGGGGGAAGGTGAAGAATCGGAAGATGAAATTCATAAAAATCGAAACTTTACATTGGGGGATTTCATGTGGGAGGGAATTTGACACTTTCCGGTGCGTTGGAATATTCTTTTTCGTGTTTTTTCTTGGTGGGTTCCCTGCCTGGGAGGTGGGGAGGAGGGAGGAAAAGATATAGAATGGATGGAGAGCGACGAAGGAGGCTTCGCCTATCGCGTTTCGGCTGCTGGGGCGTTTGCGGAGGGAGGGTGCGCGGCGGCTTCTCACTCTCCGGTCGGTTTGGTGAGGATGCTTTGGGCGCGGGTCAAATTGACAACTTCCCCGTTTAGTGTGCAATTGAAGCCTAGAGGCCGCCTATGAAATACTCTCTTTTAGTGCTTTGAAATTTCTTAAGGAGGACGATTACACTCTTTGCTTTTGTACATGGGTAACATGGGGTGGCGAACTCGACATGGTCGCCCTTGTCGATTGATAACTTTCTAGCCAATCTTTTGTTCAATCATTAATTAGCGACGTGTTCACGAGAATTGATGTTCGAAAGATTGAGCGAAAATGATTTGATGTACGGAGTATTAAGCTATCACATGACGGATAGGAGATATTGATAAAAAAAAACATGGTCCTAAGAAATCTTGGTAAATGTTTGCGCAGAGGAAAATTGTGAAATTTGGAATCTTGTTATATGGAGACATTGTAGGACAAAAGAAGCCCGACTATTGACATTGAAAAGTGTGAGGAATAGGACAAATTTATGACATTATGCATTTGTCCATGAACACGATATTTAAAATAAGTGTGTGTGTGTGTGTGTGTGTGTGTGTGTGTGTGTGTGTGTATGGAGGAGAAAATTGATTGAGGTTTCATGAAAGTAGAAGGCTCTCTTTATGTTATATCTTTTTACTTTATAAAATAACATAGACGAATTTATATTGAATAATTTAAACTTACATTTCTTTTTGTGAATTAAAAAGCCTGGTTCGGCCCATGGCCGGCTTGATAGTTTTATGCATAAAATTCATATCATGGGCGGATTTGGGTTACTCGTTAACCTCGATCTTAAGAGTCCAGCCATTAACGGTGAATGCTATCTGATGAAGAAAAGCAACTCTATTTTCCAAGACAAGAGAAGTGGATAACCTTCTAGTTTGGCTCTCCAAAAGAACGAGTATATGATTCATTAGGTTCTCCAAAGTGGTCATCTTCTCTAAGTTTAGTTGCTAAAACCTACTGAACTTTGGCACCATCAAACAGTAGTAGCCCTAGAACATGATAGAGTGAATAACAAAGGGGTTATGTAATTTATCTAGTGACCAACCTTTTAACTCTACCAAACAACTTTCATCTACTCTCAGCACTTGAAATTCAGTGCTTAAATTTTCTGACATCACCATTTAATATGGTACTCCAACTACTTCCATCTCTAGTCCAGCTGATACGGTTAGTCGGTGGAGATTTATTCTGTCAATATGCATTTTGATGAGAGCTACTGAGAAGAGCCTCCTTTATTGCCAAACAATCCTGATAACACAGCAAGAAATATCTAGCTGGATGCAAGAAACCTGAGGAGAATTGATCATATTACAGTCTTGTGAAATGGAATAATGCTGTAAAAGTGAGCTACAGAGTACAGACTGCGGTAAAGATCCCAAATCCAAAGCACATAGGCACGGGATAAAACCACAACCTAGCTGGATGAGGGAATCTACAACCACTAACTAAATCATCGAGGATATGCTTAACTTATTATTTGAAACTAGTAAACAATGCAAGGTGCTTTTTGTCACATATATCCCAAGACAGTTTCCGGATACACCTCTAGATGTGAATTGTGCTATCCTTGCTGCATTCCAACAACAATCCTTTGTTGGAGATTCAGTGACAAACATCATAACCGACCCTTGCAGAATCATGCTAACTGCAAAAACTGGAAAGAGTTGGAAATCGGCAGAAGGAAGAACCTCTTACCTCTTCTGAATAACTTCATCTTCCTCCAAGTAATTTACAAGTTATATTAACAATCATGAATAAGACAGGTCACCAGCAAGCAGCAATAATTGAAGGACCTAATACAACTAATGCACAACCTCCATTTTATTCTTTGGATCTCTGTATACATATGACAACTCTGACAAAAATAGAAGACAGATTTTAGTTAGGTTTGCTAGCTCATGACAAAAATTACATGAAACCACTAAGTTGTTACAATTGCATTCCAAGAAGTACAAGACTGGAGCAGTCAATATGACACATATTATTTATGATGAGCCCCATACGATTCACTGGAATAATGCCATGAACTTGGCTCAAATTTGAATAGAAGAAATGCAATTACATGTTCCTCTGCACATGAAATCAGGTCAGCCTTCCAAAAGATCAGATTGACAATGAAAAACTCGCAGTTTTACAAGCCTCATCGTTCCCCCAAACTGTTGTGGATTTCCCCTAAAGACATCCTCGTTAATTATGAGCATTTAGAGAATAGTAAAGGAACTTAATCCACATTACCAACTCTTAACTTGTTGAGATCTCTCCGCCAGTAAACAGAGAATCCACCGTGAGACAGTCCGTAAGACCTTCCTCAACGACATTACACAGGCGCATACTATGAACTCAGAAGCTTGACAGTGAAAAGTCCTCACTGCCACGAGCAGAAGGGGAATGGCCTCTGCTACCATCCTTCAAATCTCCAAATTGAGGACTTACTCTCCATCTGCCGTAATGCCAATGCTCAAAATTTCAAAACTGTCATAACAACTCATTCCAGTCATCTATATCCTCATTCCTGGTTCCATTTTCGTCATTTCAGCATACTCATACAACTTCTCATTGAACAACACCTGCGGGTCTTTCTTGATCAGAACACCGTTCTCATCATAAGCATCCTTCAGGAAAACTACCCAATTCATCTCCGTTCCCGCCAAATAGAAAGTCCTGGGCTGCTTCAAGAGCATCTGGTAAGTATGCTTGGTCAAGCTGAACTCCTCCTTGAACTCGACGATATGGTGTATCGACGCCCTCTTCTCCAAGGTCAAGCTCAAGAACTCGTGCAGCACGCCGACCCTATATTTCTCCGCCTCCAATGTCCACAAATCCAAACTCGCCCCATCCGAGTAAGGCGAAACGAGCGGCAGCGTGTTCAACAGATTAAGCTTCCTCGCGTCGTCGGCGTCCAAATCCAAATCCCTGTTATGCTTCACGGGGAATCGAAAGGCCTTCTTCGCCCGATCTTCATCGGCCACGAACTCCCTCTCGATCTCGCTCACCGCCAAATGCGGGTCCCAATTCACCAGCTCAAGCACTCGCCTCCCATCGTCATCCGCAACCACCCTAAAGTAGTCCGGATACTTCAAAGCCCTATCCCTGAAATCCTCCGGAATCCCGAACAGGGCCCGGCAGTGATGAATCTTACTCAGCGCGATTCGCTTGTCGGCCGACATCATGAGCAGCTTCCGCACCTTGCCGACCCGGTCGGCCTCCATCGCGTCCGCGATCCGCCGCTCCTCCTCGAGCAGCTCCTCCATGAGGGCCGTGAACCCGAACCACATCTTGCCGTCGGCGTGGCGGTACACCTCGAACAGCAGCGGGTGGCGCTGGAGGGAGCGGACGACCTTGCGTCCCCGGGGGAAGCCGAGCTCGCGGTGGAGCTTGCCGGCGTCGTCGAGGCGGAGGACGCGCTCCGGCTGCCGGGCGAGGAAGGCGCGGCACCGGGCGAGGAAGCGGAAGCGGGCGTCGCGGGCGACGAGGGACTCGAGGGCGGGGAGGCGGTTGGGGAGGGTCTGGACGGGCTTGGTGCGGGGGGAGTCCTCCGGCTTCTTGCGCTTCTTGCGGAGGGACTTGGGGAGCTTGGTCTTGAGGAAGGAGGTGGAGAACGGGGAGGCGGAGGCGGCGAGGAGGCTAGGGTTTCGGACGGCGGAGGGTTTGAAGAAGAAGGAGATGGCGCGCCACGCCATGGATGGAGCGACGAAGGAGCAGACGGAGCTGCTGTGCTGCGGATGCTTCGAGCTACTATAGATTTACCCAGTTTTTGCCGGGGAATATGGCACAAATGTGGTCTTTGAATTTATTTAACGTGATTCTTAAATTTTATCTTAATGTGTAATGAGATTCTAAATTTTAATTCATTTTGCTAAATCTGTAAAAAAATTTATACATGATCAAAATAATTCTCGAATTATATTAAAATGTTTGATATTGTCTAAAATGTTTAAAATGTTTGATCAAAATGTTTGGAAACAACATTAGACATTTTCATTTAAATTATATAAATATGTCTTAGAAATTCGAGAACAAAATTAAACTATCAAAATAATTCTTTGAATTTATTCAATGTGAATCTTAAACTATCAAAATAATTCTTGAACTATATTAAAATATTAAATATTATCTAATTATTAATTTAAGTTCGAAACAATATTAGATATTTTCATATAATTTAAGAAGTTGTATGAATATGTACAAAAAATTCGAGACAACATTAAACAAATTGAAAATTTAGAAATCACATTGTACATTAAATTAGAATTAAAGAATCACATAAAACAATTTTTCAGAGTTCAAGATCACATTGCATATTTAATCAAAATTTTATGAACCATTTATGTCATTTATCTCCTTTTATTATGCTACATCTTCTGTAATAAAATTTTGGTAAGGGAACGCAACCGCACGATGTCGAGCTATAACTCTGCTCCTCTTGTCAGTTCAAACGAAAATCCATTTGAGTAAACGAAGAATTCCCTCTGTGCAGCACAACTCAAGCCATGTCCACTTTTTGGCTGGAGTCTAGGCATGTGAACATGAACGACAGACGAAGAACATTTCCAAATTGAGAAATCGAATGGGGGGACAGAATCCCTTGCATGTAATTCGAAGCATTTTACAGCAAAAGGCAGCTTGCTTTATTCTTCTGATCATCTATGCAAAATCTTAATCAACCTCTGTCTTGGTAAATAGTTACAATGACACATCATAATAAAGAATTGGACCCTATATTTCTCAACTGTGGAGCGCCTCAAATGGCATAATTACAAAGTCCCCACGCCCGCCTTACGGCTCCGTAGGAGTTGTATTGTGGTTGGTATCCACCACCAAGGATTTCACCTGTTTTGTATCCACCAAAGATTTCACCTGTTTCCTATTACCTTTTTGGGCTATCTTGTCTTCGTTTGGAACGGGTAGTCGTCCTTCATAGAATAGTAGTATGTTTGAAATTAAGAAACTGAAGCCAAGGAATGCAATCCAATCTGAACGAAACTTCATGCGTTCCAATGTAGCGTATAACTAGCTCGATGGCTTCTTCAAAAATGGTTTCTGGCAGATGAGGAGTCTCTCATCAGTGTTGCTCTCGATTCCTATAACTCGTGCATCCCACTTGAATCGTGTGGACAGGGCCCTCGCCGACTCAATAAGGGAAGTAGTATCGCGGAATATCGCCCAACCCTGCACCAATCAATAAAGCAGAAAAGAATTGAGCAAACAAGCAAGATTAATGACTTGTAAGCACATTCATTGCCAACAAAGTATACACATCTTGGGATGGCGTCTGCTAGATGGCCGAAAGAATCATATATCTACAACTTTTGCTATCATGGAAACCTCCTGAGGTGTAGAATTTTCTACCACATGCTATGCTAAATGTAAATACCCATTTGCAGTCGCATAATAGTTTGTCCAGCTTGAAATGAATACAGCAGACCAGCCAGAATCAGCAAATCAACCAGATATCATCAAAGCAATTGATGTGAGAGCTCCGACAGTCAAGGTATGAAAGGAATGGCAGATTAACTAATTGCAGATGTAAGGAAGAAAATCTTAAAAAGTTGATTTTTGAGAGACAGTCTTGTGGTATTGCTGAGAGATGGTATTGCTGAGAGATGGTATTGTGGGATTGCAGCCTTTTTGTATGATTATCATCCCCAAGGACAAACAATTAGGAGATAGCTGCTTAGCCACTCTGTAATCTTCTCATGGATGCTATGGCAGAACAAGTGATCTAAGAAACAAGGCAACTCACTGGACAATTCTCAAGAAACATCAAAACTCTTAACATTGGATTACTTCCAAAAGATTAATGACAGGCCAATATCAATGATTATTTAATATGGCCATGCTACTAATAAGTCTGCAAGTCCGTGTCAAAGAGGCATAATTTGTGGGGAAGATGCTCCACATTAAAAACACATCAAATATAAATGTCAAATCTCATCATGCAGTCTTCAGTCATGGGCTTTGATTTATGTGTATGTCAGGATGAAGGGCAATTGGCTAGCCTAGAATACAATAACTGATTGAATGTGAAGTATAAAGCGATCAAGTGGAAGTAGCTGCAGCGGTAACCAAACCCCTCGACCAACATGTGTTTATGGCCACTAGAGATGAGGAAGGGGCTACAGAAGTTTGTAATTCATATTCGTCATTTATATGGTTACATATATGAATTTTGTTGCTTGGAAATGGAGAAGCAAAAAGACAGAATTATTTTGTTGCCAAAAATGGTGTCATTACTGCATGAGCACACGTCTGTAATTTAACCATATAGGATCTACTTCATGAACAAAAACCTTGGAAACATCAAGAGGCGAAATCCTTACTTTCACCAGCAAAAGAAAGGACTGAGAGAGAAATCTGTTTGGGGAGAGAGAGAGAGAGAGGTGGTACCTCAGGACGAAGTATTCGGTCAATCTCAGCAAAAAGATCAAGCATTGAGCATCTGCGATTCTGGCTATTTTCAAGGGAGAGAAGTCCTGACGCATGAACCATATCATAGGTTCTGGGGTATGTTGGAAATCCTTCACACCTGTGAGGGAAGGCAAAATCAACTGATGAGAACACGTGAACTTGTGAAGCATATATACAAAATTTTGCCAACGGTTGATAAGTAGTATCATCCAGATAATTGGTACTATGCATTATTTATAGTGCCAGGACATGTTTTCACATTCTGCTCTACAATTATACTCTTTTTTCTTTCCAGCAAACAACAGTTATATTCAGTGTCAGATTTTCCAAACAAACTGGCATTGTACTTCTTCTAGCCTCACAACTGAATGCTCCCATCTCATACGGCAAGCAAAAATTGATGGGCTTCACTGCATAAGGCTCCGAAACCCTGCCTCAGTGATACGTTGCCAGAATGCATGGCCTACTGGATCCAAGATTTTCTTGCCATTTTCAAGACTTTCAATGTCTAATCTCTTGTTGGCCAAAATTGTAAAATAGTGTCCAATGTTATGAATAGCTCTGAAAGTCATCTTCTCTTAAATGTACGATGTTAACGAATAGCTGTGAAAAATTTCTCCTCCTCCCACCAATTCAGATAGAATCCTAAGCTGGACAAGAATAGTCCTTGGGATAAAAATTTCCATAGACATAACAGGAAGTAAGGTTAGAAGAAAGAGGCCAAATTACCAATCATGCCGCACACCAACAAGGCCTCTGTCAAGAATCATTGGCAGGTAGTTGGGAGCACCAGTTGGGACCACATTCATGACCCAAACAAATCTTCCTGCTTCAAGCAATGCTGCATTAAAACCACCAAAATGAGCATTCATGTCCAGTACGTTGCGAACCATGTTATATGGTGGCGAGGGATCTTCATCTCCAGGCCTTTTAGGATGATCCGAGAATATCAATGGCGACAAGAGAGACCAATATTCACGGACAGCTGCTTTCCAGTTGTCTGTGTCCTCGGCAAAGTCTTCTGGATGCAGACCTGACATAATGCATTACAAATTATCTCATCATCATTCATGACTTGATGCAATAACCACCTACAAAAAAAATGCTGAAATTACAGTATAAGTTTACCATAAAGCTTAAGTTCAGTCACATTCAAATTAACCCTAGAAGGCCAAGTTGTCTTTTCTTCTATAGGGATCCACCGCTTGCTTCTAGTTCCTCCAATACACCCTTGAAGCGGGCGGTAGGAAGGAGATTCTACATCTTGGGCTTTACTGCAGATTGGAGGGCCCAAACCAGGGTTCCTGCTTATTTAAGCATTAAATGTAAGCATTACAGGGCTAGGAAGATCTTAATGTGCCAGATATCTATATGCATATATTTGGGTTTGCAAGCAACAGATGTCACGAACACCAACGTAAACATCCATGAAGATTGCCTTACCTGGAACTATAACAACTTGTTTTGCTAGTCTTTTTCCATACAACAGTTTCATCTTGCTGTGATAACAACTCCCAGCACAGACTTTCAGCAAAATCCTGAATGAACTTCCACCGTTTCTTATATACTTTAATACGAGTATTCCCATGAGCATTTGTAATCGGGGAAGTCCAGACAAAATATCCACCAGGTTTAAGAACTCGATCTGCTTCTAACAGGTACTTTCCATCTACAGATAGAGGAGGAATACAAGCGATAAGAGTATAGAAAGCATAGTAACAGGAAATGAGTGAGTTTTCGTTTTAGTTCCAACATCTAAAATACATCAAGATATTCTAATTGCAAGAGAATGTTATCTAGCTGCCTCGCCAATCAATACATTAATGCTATGGTAAACCTCTTTGGAAAACTTAAGATTATTCTACCTCTTGCTCATAATAAGTTCACACAAAAAGCATTGGTAGCCGAAGTTCGTCCACATTTCTGTGGCATTTGATGATCTCCTTGTAGAAATAATAGTTGAATGCACAGATGTAGATATGACTACATCACCCCAACACGATCCATTCATATAAATGGTCAGTAAAAATGCAAAAACGAGTCCTGATGACTTGCTTAAATTAATTTAAGGTATTCATAGGAGGAAAACTGCTCAACCTACACATATTGCTCTAAATCAACATCGAAGCCACTTGATAAGCAATATAGAAACCAAAAATGCTATCTGGCTGTGACTTTCTTCCATTTATATTCCATTCAGGAAGTATCATGATTCCGCATTAAGTAACAAAAGTAGCTCAGTTTATAGGAGATAACTTCTATTACTGATTTCATAAAAACTTTTTTAAGGGTGGATCTAAGCTCTAATCTTTTGATGGGCCTATCCTGGTCATTATATAGAGCTCCAAGGATGTCAAAACAAATAAGTAATAAGAAAATTTCATTGCATTTAATCTGATATTTGTGAGTGGACCTCAAAGAAACTCAAAGAGATGCTTTTTTGCCTAGTAGGCATAGTAATAAATGAGACCCTCATTTTCTCGAACACTCTTCCAAGAGTAAGCCACAAAGTTATTCATTATACGTAAATCCTACTGGTTAGACAGATGTTTCATGTGAAAGATATTACAAGTAGACTATGCTTTAATAAAAGTGTCAAGAGGCACCTTTTTGGTCCCAATCAATCCCACATCTCAAGCAATGCAGCATGTCAAATGAAAGAGAAGGGTATGGCAACTGGGTTGTGTTAAGTGAACTGATCATTGCTGGAAGACCCCTTTCAAGGGTCAGTTGAACCTGACTTCCAGAAGTCTCATAGTTTGCGATGCACATAGTCAAGAGTTGTTTGGAGAAGAGATGGGCTCCAAAACTACCATAACCACATCCTATATCCAAGATTGTTCTAACCTGAAAATCAACACAAGGAAAAGCTCAAAGAGAAGTACCAGCAAGTGAAAATATATGATCAACATGCTCTCAGGAACATATAGCGATTAAACAAAAAGTAGGATGTAGAAGTCAAAGCTTTCAGAACTAAAATATGAAAATTGTCAATTGGCATATAATATGTCTTCTTTTAACATGAGACTGTAATGAATAACTACAATTTCAGATATCCAGCTAATAGCAGTGCCGGCACGCAGTGCAAGACAAAGTTCCTTTTACCATGAGACCAAACAGGAAGAAATTAGAAGATGGATATTTCCTTTTTAGTACTCATGGATTATCTCATCTCAGGGCCAGTTACGTTTTGATTTAGCTGCAATGAAATTGCATCACAAGGAAGATGAATTTGGCCAGAAACGCTGTATATCTTGAATTTGGTTTTATGCATCTAACATCACCGTCATCCCACTGAAACTGGAGAGCATTAAACATGATAATAAGTGCAACAGAATCTATAGGAGGTAAAAGGAAACAATAGATAACACAATCCATCGATGCAGGTGGGACTAATAATCAATGGATGAATAATATCTCCACTTACCCCAGCTTTGGTAAGTTCATATTCATTGCTAAGACCAATCATTTTTGCTATTTGCTGAGCATAGTCTTCCACGCCATCAAACATTAGAGAAGCTGAACGGAAAGAAATTTGCTCTTCCTCTAGCATCATCATCCTAGAAAGGCAACGGAAGTGGAATTAATCATATGAAGGGAAATAGAAGTGTGATAAAACTAGTGATATTATTAGCATGTCCACATACCTCTTAGTCAAGCTCCCCGAAGAGAGGACCTGCTGGGCAGTAATTTTAGCATTTGCAACCCAGATAATGTCTTTCCCAGTGGGCCACCTCAAAGGGATTTTGTAATTTGTCGGTGGAACAACCAAACAATGTTGTTTGACAGAATGCCCACAATGTCGCTCAAACTCATTTCCATCCAAATAGCCCAGAGCAACATTTTCTGAAACATTATAGCACGGAACATAATTCTCAAACTCATCAGGACAGGTTTCCAATTCTCTCAACTTTGTCGGCCCAAGGGAGAGCTCCCCTATGTCCCACAAATCCGAAAGAACTCGAGCATGGAGATCCTTGTAGTGCTGGTTTATGTGGCCTCTGGAAGAGGTCGAAATGGAAATTGTCCACCAAAGCGATCCGGTAACAGCAAGAATTACAATCAGGAAAAGACTGGATCTCAGAGCAAGCATTATCAAATGGTGCCGCTTCCTAGGACTCCCGGCAGAGCATGGATCGGATGCCAAGCCATTCTCGAGATTAGTGAACTTAGAAGGGGAGTTACTCGGGTGAAGTAACTGCGACGCGAACTTTAGCGGCGGGTAGCTCTGGTCAGAAGAATCTCTTCTACTCAAATCTTCCTTTTCACTTCTGTCCTTCATCTGGGAATCCCACAAATCTTGGCTGCCGCCGGAGATCCGCGCCGCGGAACTCCCCCTATGCAGCGGCCTCGACATTTCTCGCCCGAATCTTCACCAAACGAGGCTGGACAGGAAAAAAAATAGTAACTTTTCCAGCGAGATGAACTCGAGCGCACTTCACTCAAGCACGACGCATCGAGAGAAGAAGCACAACGCCAAGAATCAATGACCCAACAGGACCCAAGACGCCCAATGCAACTGGATCAATCAAGAAGTCCATGGGGTCGGCTGGACACGACCGGAGAGCGCGTGCCGCAATCAAAGGAACCACCACCAGATCGGTGCCAAAGACAGTAGCAAGCTTAGATCCATGTACGAAGCAGAGCACAGTGTTTCGTTATGGAACAAAATCGAAAACGCACAAGCAACTCGAAAATTCGGATAAGGATAGAGACCAAACCAAGACAAAATCAAGAAACTAGAAAAGAGAAAATGCATTTCGCGGATTGGAGGACTACCCAATAGCAGAATCTCTATTTATCAAAAGGCAAAAAGGAAAGGAAAAGAAAAGCAGACGAACTGGAAGAATTCACTTGCGGCGAGTTCGTCACGAGCTCAAAGTTAAGCATCCGCCGAAACAGAAAGCCGTACCTCCCCCCCAAAAGCTCGAAAGGAAAAAAAAAAAAAAAAAAAAAAAAAGACAGCGACCCAGAAAAAAAGAACAGAAAAAGAACACGGAGAGAGAGAGAGAGAGACCCTGCTCGGATAAAGATCAGCTCACTCGAGGACCCACGACGCGGGACGAGGACGGAGCTTCTTCATCTACAGTCGCGCCACCGAGTGCAGCACCGAAATCTTCCGGGAGGGCAGCCTCGAGCCGGACTGCAGTCCCGATTGCGATGGCTCTCAGGAGATTCCTCCGGCTTCTCTCTCTCTCTCTCTCTCTCTCTCTGGCGGTGAGATGGTGGGGGGAGCTGGAGGTGTAAACGGGGCGAGCGTGGGGAAGGGGAGTGGACGAGGCGAGTGCGAAGGGAGATTTTGTAAGCAGTCCCGTCGTTCTAGTCGCGACAGAGCTCGTGAAGGCCTGAAAATAGTATTCTATTGAATCGCTGTTAAAAAAAAAAAAAGACAAAATACAATAATGGTGAACCTCTCTCTCTCTCTCTCTTCTCTTTCTCTCTCTATAAAGGTCTGGACTTGAGTTGTTTCTTCAACTCCAGCGAGCGAAGTTGAAAATGGGTATGCATTAAAGACGCAACCTCGATCTTCATTCGATGGAACCAGCTCGATCTGGGACACCCGGCATTTCAACTTCGATTCAATCGGATTTAAAGAACTCTTTTTTAGATTTGGGATGAGATATTCTTTTCCATTTTCATCTCAATCGTCCTACTCTTTTGATAATATTGTGTGAGTCGAAAAATAACATATCAAAAGAGATTAGAATGATGCCTTATAATTATTTCAAATCAAATAAGTGTATCTTTAAAAACAATAAACATAAAATATTTTCATCATTGCGATTAAAATCATCTATATCTTTAACCTGACCCCTCAATCAAATTCAAATCCAAATCTTATCTAAATAAAAAAATCACGGAGAACCACCATAATGAAACAAAGCAAAGAAGACCCAAATGACAAGCTGGTGAATTCCCCACATCAAAAGAAGATATATTTTCACATGTTCATCTTTGGACCTCTTCGAAAAACTTGTAATTACGAAAAATCATAAATTAAAATACAAACTTTTCATGGTCCAAAAAGCCGATTGCCCATGACAACGTTTTCATCATTTTCCTCTTCCTGTCAACAACTTTCGACTCTAATGACACCCCCCCCAAAAAAAAAAAAAAAAAAACCTTCGACTCTCCTCTGTTCATTCATCCGGTGATAATGCCTGTGAAAAATGATTTTAACTCGAGTAGCTTTCTAGCACTGGAAAAGGGGTAATCATCACGTCCGAGACAGGGGCTTCAACCTGAATCACCGATCCTAATCATTTCGAGGGCGGCTTCCCGCTGGTGCTACGTCCATTCGGAATTTTACAAAGCGAACCCCCAGATAAAATATTTTAATTACCCTTTTGCTTTTATCGATATAATTAAAAAAGGGTTTTTTCTACAAAAAAAAAAAAAAAAAAATTTAAAGATGGCAACATCTTGTAAGCGAATCTGGAACGGAATCAAATGAGGTTTTGTAAATTAGTTCGTAGAATGTATTGGATCGACACCGCGCGACTAACAAAGAATAAAAAAAGAATACATCGTAATCCGTTAGACGCGTAGATCAAACACCTTTTTCCCACGTACAGACCGAAAAGGACTCGGGCCAGTGGTGCAGCGGAGTAAAGTTAGGGCTAAATAATGCTTAGAATTCAATTATGGAAATGGTCATATTCAATGCTTGCGTACAGCGAGGGGTTTTCAAATTACATAGAATAGATGTGATTCAGATCGATTTTATTAAATAAAGCCTCAGTATAAAAACTTGTTAAGTTACCCATTTAAAAAAAAGCATTTCTGTTTTTAAATGTACATCGACATTTTTATTAATCGGGCCGTTTCGCATTAAGCACAATCGATGGGTAACTCGAAAAATATACATTAATATGATTCGACCAACAAACACGTCCGCAAAATGGATGAAACAAGCGATGTGGTAAGCTCTAAAAGAGACAATGGTATGTCTTCCTTATATGATATTTACTTTAATCCGATACTAATTTTTAATTAATCTGATACTAATTTGACCACCGCGACGATTTTTAACACGGCTTTAGCTGGGATTGTTGTTTTCACATTACGCAGAAAAAGACATGGGCCACATGCGGCATGGGTCAACCTTTTGAGAGGCACTGCTAACGAAAAAAAAGAAAAACAAAAACAAAAACCTCGGCTGAGGTCAAATGGGAGGGCGAGGCGCGGGCCCCACTGCAAGCCGCTCCGCCCGAAAAACACACCTGCGCGTGGGGCCCAGCGGTGGCCCCCGCCACCTTCCCATCCGTCGGTGAACCGGCTCGGCGGGTCGCCGGTGGTCGAACCGGTCGCTGGGAGGGGTGCGCCACACCGGATCGGATCTCCTCACGTTGGAGTGGAGGAAACGCGGGATTTTTATTTTAATAAAAAAAAAAAATTAGTGAAAACGAAACGAAACTAACGCGGAATTTTGGACTTTTCGAGCGGACGAATGAACGTCGGAAGCGAGAGGGACGGCGTTTAGCGGGGGATAAGGTAAGGATGAGCTGGACGTGATTTTGTCGCTCCGTACGGACCCGCGGCAGGCGGTTGGCGCTTTGGTGCTTGGGGGGCCCCCCCCGCGCTCCTCCACCGGATGACATGATTACGGTCGACATCGCTCCATCCCAACTCGTTGATTCAACTCGTCGGGATAATCGATGTGAATCATGTGATTATTTGAAATTACGCAGTTGATGCCGATAGCAAAGTACTGTCGCATTTCACAAGCATTTGAAATTTATTCTCTCCGGTGTCACGTGATCCAATTTCGACACTTGATTAGATTGGGGTTTGAATTTAAGTAGCGTTCGAATCGAGTAAATCACGAATATCATAGAGCACCTGAATCTTTTTGCTAATCTCGTTAGATTGGGATAAGCATAGTTACGGATTTTAAGAAATAGCTAAAGAGTGTTTTTAAATTGATTGAGGGGTTTTATAAAAAAAAAAAACATTAATTGAGAGGTTCGTGTTCAAGCTTTATTTCAAATTCATATTGAAAACTTACTTGTCAATCGAGTCATAAGCTCGAGTTTCTAAACTTGTCCAACTCAAGTCTAACACTAGGAAGTTGACTCGAGAGCTCTCAAATGATTTGACGTGGTGATGTTTTATTACGACGCTATGAGGACAAATTTTGCAAAAATCAACAATCTAAAAGTAGAAGGACATGTTTAAATTGACTCTGAAATTTTTGTTTTCTATTTGGTCAAAATTTAACACCTCGCATAATTTGACTTAGGATTTATTTGGAAGCACTCGAGACTTTCGAGTTATATAATTTGTGCACGTCATTGGTCAAAAATCGATCGATGGGGTGCATACCCGTATCGACGAGGACTAGGAAAATATTTCACGAATTCTGGCCCACCCATGAAATCATACACTTTTTTTTTTTTTTTTGAACAGGATGAAATCATACACCTTGGAACATCAAAAAATGAAAGAAGATAATTATCCCGAGAAAAGGAGGAAAAAAAACTTTTCGGGGGTTTGGCCGTACCATGTTTCCGACCCGGCGCAATCTGTCAGAAGTATTAAATTCCGGTTTGCAACGATCTGTCCGATCGGTGCAATTCTACCTAAGAAAACACGAAGAAAAGCTGCCATCGTGGGGTTGCCTCGCCGCTATTCCGTCTTCCTATTTTATTACTTAGATTAAGGACATAAATGATTTTGAAACTTTAATTCAATATATAATATAATTTTTTTTTAATTTTTAATATATTTAATACGATCCTTATATTTTTATTCAATGTGTATTGTGACTCTTGAATTTTAATTTTATTCGAAATACATATTCAATATAATTCTTAAATTATATGCAATGTTAAATATTGCCGTTTAATCAATTTATTATTAGAGATTATTTTGAATATTTTCATCTAGTCCATAAATTAATATACCAAAAGTCCACGGAGTACTTTGAACAAATTAAAAATTTACATATCACATTAAACATCGAATCAAAGTTCAACATTTGTATTATTTACCATTTCTATTTCCACTGGCCTCCTAACTAATGCATAAAATGTTCCCGGTTTGATTTTTTGCATATTTGGTATGTAATTTGACTTTGAAATTTTACCATTTAATGCCAAATGTGTGACATCCACCATACACAAAGCGTACGTACATTTCGCACTTTTAAGTCGCCATAATTAATTCTTGTAATTTTTTCAATAGATTGAAAAATTATAGCTTCTCAACGGAGATTTAAATAGAGCTTATTAAAAGGGATGGCGGGTCCATCTCGGCACACTTTTATTACACCCGGTAAAGAAATCTTCAACGTATTGTCGGGGCAAAAGCCAAAACTCGACTTGGTGAGGCAAGATCGGAAAAATCTGTTATATACTTAGCTTAGAGGCGATATGTAGGAGTATGATCCGAATATTTTTCATGAAAAATTAGAAATTTCTGACTTTTTGACATTGTTATAGTATTATATATATGGTTTCATGTCATTAGAAACGTGTAGCCATACTTTGCTGGGCAGGGCAGGGCAGGGGGTGGCATGCATTAGCTTTCCATGCATGTAATGCGTCGGCGCTGATACGTAAACTACGTTCTATCATTGCGCCTTTTTCTCTTGAACGAAAAAGTGGGCACCAAGATGGAGAAAGCACAACAAAAATTTACCAAAGATGGCAACTCCCTTTTGGGTTGTTCCTTTCTTTTATATCCAAACAATCATCTTCTGACCTAGTGGCCGTCGTGTGTGGCTAAACAATTGCAATGAATTGCTTAAAAGTAATTAGATCATTGAAAATATTTTTACTATCGAAAATTATTTATGCATAAATTTTTTTTTATAGACAATGAAAATACTTATCAATCATGCATTTTATGTAAGTAATACAAGTGATCACTTTTAGACAAATCATTTTTGAAATAATTCATTTTCAATGAAAATAAATCAACCATTCTCTTCAAATGGACGAACAGCATTTTATTGGTCGGAAAAAATAAAAGAGGGAAAAGTTTCAAAATATTTCAAAGTTAAGATAGTCTCTGACCACGTTACGCTTCTAGAGTTACGATGTAATGGGACAGCCAGGCAAAGGAGGGGATGATTTGTTAGCCCACTTACGAGACCGTGGTATGCGGATTATAAAATGATTTCTTTTTTAATCTTTAATGGGCAGGTCAGATACCATTTAATTAGAGCAACTAATCTATATCTTGAGCTTGAAATCACGAATCCTAAGTGGGTCTCCATCTTCCATTTGACCTTTCCATCTTCTTGGTCTTGAATCCTAAGTGGATCTTGATCTTTCCAGAGTGTTTTATGGACTAATTTCACCAAAAGGTCGTTCTAGGTATTTTAGAGCACTTACTATGAAATAATTTGATTTTCGACGTAGTGTTCGTTGGGGACATCCTTTCTCTCGAATCAAACCAATCATATGCTAATGGCACATGAATATGTTATTGTATATTTTGAATTTAATTGGATCAAGCCAATCACATATGAGAAATTCGTGAAACTTGGTCAAGTCCATCATAAACACAAATTTTACATGTAATTGTTATGCGGCGTAGTTTTTTTTATTTTAATATTCTCTAGTGCTGATCTTACTACCCTAGAAAAAAGAAGTCCAACTGAAGACCTCTATTGCTACCCATAAATTAAAGCTAATCAAGGAAGTCAACAGCATACCACGTGAGGCCGGTGGGGGGTTTCGACTCGGCTAACATGTCTAAATTTGTTTTATTCTGTTTATTTTTTAACTAGGAAATATCTGCCGGCTCCTTTATTTCACTAATTATGGAATAGGGGACCTATTTTTTTTTTTTTTTTTTCGGGCGAAGAATGGGGGACCTATAAAGAGCTAATAAATAGACACTATTTGCGCAATTATCGCCTAAAAAATTAAAAAGAAAAGAAAAGAAAAGAAAGACCATAGTCCAAGACCAGACACCCATATTTTCTGCAATAGCCAGCGGCAATAAAAGTCTAGCTAGGCCCGCGAGGCCAACATCAAGCTGAAGATATAAAACTTCCTGGTGGTCCTTGGACAGATGATCAATAGTCAATCGATAAAAAGACATTTTTAAAAGTACGAGTTGTGATTCCAAAATGACGCTTCCAAATATCTACGCCACATAAATACCGAAATTATATGTCGGGTATTTTTCTTTGGACAAGGACATTGAATCAATTTCCATGCATCACGCAAAATGCAAGAGACACGTTCTGTCCGTGGAAGACCGTCAATTTTTGAATGGGGTTAAATGCATATGTATTACGCAGGACCACCAGAAAAATTAATTAAAAAGGCCATTATTATGGGTTTCTCAGTCCACTAAAACCAGATATTGCTAATGGGAGGATCCATGCGAACAACGGCCGGGGACAAACTTTAAGATTTAAATGCAAGAGATCAAAATTTTAGAACTTAAGTGTTAAATCGATGTTTGTTTGCACGCCGTATCCGTCCCAGCTTTATTTATTTCGAAAGCTTCTTACCCATTTTTCTCCTTTTTGTAATTTGCGTGATCGTTCTTCTTCTTCCTTTTTTTAACTGAGGCTTCCCTGTGAATGGATTTGCTTGCGATTAAATGAACTGGACTAAAAGCATATGTTCTCACCATCAAATTTGTCTTCTTTTCCTCTTTTAAGCTCTTTTTTTCCCCCTTTTTCGGTTTCGATTTTGCTTTGACGGACCAAAGGTTCGTGGCAAAAGAGGCCGTCAGCATGATGCAAGAATCAGGATAGCACTTTTTCACTCGCTTTTTATGACATATCGAATCGAGAATATCACCTTTTTCGTTGTACCGATTAAAAAAATAATAATAATCAACAATCGCTAACTCTAATGCCGGAGGAAATTAAGGGATTTTGCCTGTGGCCGTCTTCCGCGCATCTCACCTCCCGTGGATTGGGCATCGTACGCGACCAAAGAAGTCGAGATGAAACCCTCGTTTTGGGTCGGTCGAAGATCGAAACGGGCTCCGCTTATTCTTCATGTTGAAATAAGTATAACTCCGAATCTGCAAAATCTTCCGTTTCTTGTTAATCCCAGACCTGTCAAAATAGGTGGGTTGGATGGGGATTTAGTCAAGTAGGAGATGATCCAACCTAGATTGATCCATTTTTTTAAAGTGCAATACGAATTTAATGATGTATATCCGACCAAAGTGCATACCCTACTAAAGCTCTTCTATATTTACCCAATCTAGGAAAATTCATGAGTGAGCGAGCGTGAGATCAAATTGTAGAGTTAGGTTTTGTGTAAATAAATTATTAACTTATTTAATATCCATATTATTTATGGGTTCTATCATTCTAGACCCATTTACAATCTATGTACCGAAATATAACTAATTCATATAATAACTTAGCTTTTCAATTATGGATTAAGAAATGGGTATATAACTCATTTTGACAAGTCTAGCTAAATCTACCACCTCCTACTCTTCTTTGCCTACATGCATTTGATTTAATTGCGTGAAAGAAGGGGAAAAAGTATTGGACAAGTGATTCAAAGAGAGATTTGGAGCACGTTGACATTGCGGACGATGCAATGCTCAAGCAGAATTTCCTTAGATGTTATACGATCGGTATAATCAAATCTACTTAAATTATTATTCAAAGGGGTTTGTTTTTGGTATTCGAGTGAATATGCAGTAATGAGTATGCAAATGCAAAAAGAGGTTCTGAATCGTGTACGGGGGGCAAAGCTAACTACATGTGCACTGATGAATAAATGCCCGGAACTCCAAGATGCCTCTTAAAATCTCTCTATTCCAGTTTTCACCGACGGCCAAAGAAAATCCAAGAAACAAAGCTACCCCACTTTTTAATACATCCGCCTAATATTGACAAAAAAGCTCTAGAGATAAATAAATAAAAAATACATTTATATATATATTTTGCTATATATATAAATGGACAACATGCAATGCATGTGATTCAATTATGACCAATTATGCACTTCCCTGGCTGGAAAGATTCATTGAACTCCCATCGGCGATAGCGAATGGTGTCAAAACTGAGTTAGATATCATGGGGGCGATGGAGGCCCTAGGGCTTAATGGTATCGGTCCTATACATAGTATAAGGTGAACTAAAAACCCGTTTTCGCTGGTCGTGTTAGGATCTGAACGTGCGTGCGATGAGCGGGATATATTTGTAAAATAACCAGATCTCGACACTGGGCGACGAAGAGGTCTGAGAGGATCAAGGAGATTCCTCCCGGCAGCTCGTTGGCAAAATGGTGAAAAAAATTGGCATGATGAAAGACAGAGAGAAGGATTTTGTTTCTTTTCTTGTTTTGGCAAGAAGAGGCCAATGATTCGCGTCCTTTCTCCATCGTCCTGAGAATTGCAATTGACGTAGCAACACTAGCAAGCTTAGTTTGGTCCATACAAAATCATTTTCATTTGGCCTTCGAAAGCCGAGGAGGCCCGAATCGACGGCCCCAGTTTGGGGACACAGAAAAGGATGGATGGAGGACTACCGCCTTGCGTGAAATCGCATGAATTTGTCATCCGACTCTCGGTTGAAAGAGGCAGACCGACAGGTCCAAAAAACGATTGCAACGGCAACAACATTGTACAGATGGAACATGCTTATCAAGTACACTCGAGAAAGGAAACACATGGGTCACATGCGACTTGAGCGGGACTGATTTTAGACCCATGGGCCATGGCTCTTTTTCTTAGGATTAAATTGCCCCTAACTTTGCATCTTCTTTTGGTCAAGATTGCTTTTCTAATTACATAATATACATATACTATATAAGGGGATAATAACACAAATGGCCCTTGAAATTTTTTACAACGTGTAATGTGTCCATAAATTTTTAATTTGTTTGATGTGGTTCTTAGACTTTTGATAAATTTTTAATTTAGTCATTGAATTATACAGAAATGCTCAATGGTGTCCTTGCACTAATTCATGTTCAATGACAATATTGAACATTTTTTATATAGTTTAGAGATTAAATTGAATATGTACAAAAAATTCAAGGATCACATCGAATAATTTAAAAGGTCATGATTGACATTACGCATTGAGCTAAATTTTAGGATTATATCAAGTAAATTAAAAGTTCATGAATTACATTACACATTAAAACAAACTTTAGAAGCCATTTCTATCATTTTATTTTTCCTTATATATTTATATATGTATCGTGTGTTTGTGTGGTGTGTTTACCTCTACCAATGATTGATCGGAAGAAACTCCATTTAGTCACATCGTGGCTTGTATTTTTCTTAAAAGAATTTCGTACCTAATTTGATTCCTCTTTTTTTTTTAGCCGTACGCTGTTTTCTTTATTTATATTTTCATTCAATTGATGTAAATAATTGTAACCTATAAATTAGAAGTCGGTGGGATCATATTCAAAGGATGGTCTATTGATAATCTACAAGCTTCGTCTATACGTGCACGACTTCGACCATGTGAACATAAACTTTTATTTCGCCTATAATTTCATGGTTTGATAGTTCTGCAAAGAATATGTTCCATTTCATAGGGTCGTAAGATCATCAGAGCCTTGCGAAGTTGTTTAGGACGAGTAAAGCACTAAACCTCTGATAGGGCAGAAACAAGAAGATCAATTGGCGTTCAAACGAAAAACTACGTGGAGCTACTTCGTCGCCGAGGGGGCATACGAGACGAAACCTGCGAACGCCAAATCCCAAAATCTCGACAGAACTGAGGCTCGAGATCAAGCAACCAGACACCAATCATGGTCTGACGCCAGGCCAGCTGGAGATCTTCTTCTCCCCGCTGCCGTGTTACCCTACCCGCTATATGAGATGAAACCTGCGAACGCCAGCCACCAAATCTCGATCATGATCAAGAAATCAAACCCACAATCATGACCCCGACCCCATGCAAGCTGGAGATCTTCTCTCTCTCTCTCTCTCTCTCTCTCTCTGCCGCGTCCTACAGTAACCGAGGAAAGAGCTTGTGCCCAAAAAAAGGGTCGGATTCATTGGTGGGGCGGCCTCTGTCCGTCCCCTTCCGAACCATGAGAACGGCCATGACCGCAATGCCACGAGGAGGAGCAATAATTGCAGAAGGTGGAGATCCCGGATGTGACCCCACGAGGCTGCTCGAATTGGGCATGTGACTTGCTTTCAAAATCGCAATGAGAGGCGAGTTCACCAGGATCGCCCATTTGCGGGACTTTGATTCAGGATCACATACCCGCGTGCGCACTTCCTTTTATTCAAAAGGGGAGGCCATCCATGTGACCACGAACCCACTTGGACAGACGGGTTATTTTCCCTCCATTTTTGGCCGTCGATTGGTTATGAAAGTTGGGTTATTGCGATATGTAGTTGCAATTCCAAATCCACATATTCTTGAGAAAAGTATCTTGATATATATATATTTTAAAAAATATATTAAATCTCTGTGCTATACTTTATTTAATCAACTCTTTCTACTTTCTTGAATTCTCTAGCCAAAGTCCCTCCAATGGCAAATCCGACAAGATTTAAGACTTGGCTGTAGGACGATGCCCAAATGTGATGCAGATGGGACATGTGGATGCCCAAATGTGATGTGGATAGGACATGCGAATGGCCATGCGTATGCATGCTGAGAGGTTTAGTTGATATAGACAACATTATCGTATAATGCGGATGAGATTTTATGATGTGGACATTGAAAAATGGTATCATATTACACACAAAGTCGTCTGATGACCATGTTAGCTGAATATGGTAAGATTTAGTGTTAGAGGGACTTGATTAGAAAATTTATGGAAATAGAATAATTTGATTAGATTAATTAAATTTACAGTGACTTGATTATAATATTCGTGAAAATATATAGATAGAAAGAAAAAGAAAACTATCGACAAAAGGATAACAAGAAAATAAAATAAAATCCGGGAGCTATCACAGGTGACATAATATAAAGCAAAAGGAACATCGAAAACTCTGTTTTGCTCCAGAGGCTTTCGACGGACGTCAGAGGGAGAAAGCAAGAATGATGCAATGGGCGAGCTGATCCTTCAGGGGAAATTACCGTCCCCACTATCAGTACTTCGGGCAGAGCTTGCAGTAAATGAGAGTCGCCGTGCCCGAAGAGATAGGGTAGAGTCATAAAGAAGGGGGCTCTCCTCATTCGCTGAGTTTCGATTACCTTCCGCATGGGGCAGTTCCATGTCCTAGGCACAGTCGAACCCCTTCATGACTGAGAACTTCCTGGTTACAGTCGACGCTGGTCTTTATATGTTCTGATGGCCTGAAGAAGATTGGGGGGAGTTCGTAAAATCTCTCCAGAAATCATTATTCGTGAGTCGATAGAATTTAAAACCGCCTCGACATTCTTGCAAGGTACTGTTTGCACCAAAAAGTGACCGGAGTGTTGGCATGTGATTACAACAAGTGACTAAGAATTGACATTCAAAGATCGGTATTGGTGTTGATGCACACCGGCGATCTCCACTAATCTGTTGTTGATATGCGGCAATGATCGATGAGGATGCCGATCAGTAGGGATTGTTGGACTATTGAGATGGACAACATATTGGGATACAATTATGAAATTGAAGCTAGTGGAGAATAGGGTTATTGCTCTAATTTTTTTCCCCAAATTTCATATTTAAGATGCCTTTGGGAGATAAATGTCGGCCCGAATGACATCTTATTACATCTGAAATTTGGGCAATAATTGAAGCAATTAGGGGTGGTTTTCTTCGATTGCTCTTACTCTTAAGATAGTATTCCTTCCATCTCTCTCTGAGATCTTGCCGTCAGAGGGCTTGTGCTCAAAACACTTGGCTCAAGACACTCGAACAGCTCGTACTTGCGAATTTTACATCTCATGGTCATCAAGAGAAATTTTGAACTAAGGGTAACAGGAGTAAATTTTGGGCTCAAGTAAAAGTTTGTGGTTTTGTTATGAAATAAAAAAAAAAATTATCACAGAAATGAGACTAAACCTAAAGTTGGGAGATTTTTATGGAACAAAGAAAACTTGCGGTAAAATTAGGACTAAACTAAAAGTTTAGGGATTTTTTTTAGGGTATTGAGGCCCAAAGATGTCAAGTTAATTAGATTATAGGCTTGCAGAGTGTTTTACGAGCTTTTAAATAACACGAGCATTTAATTTTTTTTTTAGTAAAAGGTAAGAAACACGAGCATTTATTTTTTTGTGTGTGGTCGAATCATCAAAAGACAGAAAAGAAATTCACGCGGAAGTTTGGTCTACACCATCAGATTAAAGACAAAAAGCTAAAGCGATTGTTTACCCCCAAAGGGAAAGTACGTACCGACCGGACGAGTTGATCATAAATGCGAACATTCACCGTTAAGATCAGAGGGACCAACGACACCATGCGACGTTAAAGAAGAAATGGGACCCCGATTTTTATGAGATCTGACAGTCTCACACCGAATGGCACGCCATCTCTCTCGCCATTCCCTTACTCTTTTTGCGGGGGATGCAAAACTGGGTCTCTAGCCTCTCTACTTTCAAGTTTCAACCTCTACCATTGTCGCAAGATGGACCCTTTGACCTCCACCTTGCCTCTTCTTATCAATCCATATCTAGGGCATCGACCATCTGATCTTACGGTCTGACGGCTTTGGAGTTTCGACTGAGAGAGAGAGCGGGTTTTGGTGAAAGTGACGAGGCAAGATGAAGGGGGAAAAGTTTGCACAGTGATGGTAGGAAGGTAGGTAGCTGAGAGCAACGTGAGCATATAATAATAATGCAGAAGGCAAAAATCAAGATTGCATAATCGACATGAAAAACACAGGCTTATGATATAAGCTTAAGAGAAGGATCACTTGGGCACCAGCCAGTTTACACCTCCACGCTTGGGAAAGGCACCAAAATATGGCTGGGTTCTTCAGCCCAGTTTTTTTCTAGAGATCTTTCATCGATTCATTCATAAATACAAGAGTAATTTCTGAAAGTAGACACAGGAGCAAAGGAACAAACCCTTGAGTCCATACTAGATAAATCGCTCCGATTGTTCATGTCTGACGTGTTGGTTGCGTTAAGATTAATAGCTAATCGGCTACGGATTGTACCTCTTATCTCATTCTATTAACGGAGCATCTCGTGGCCACGAAGTTACATCCGACTATAATTTGATACAAAGAAAGATTTGTCATTATATATAAATTCACCATATAAGCAGAGCAGATGTCAAGCTGATGCAAAAATCATGAATGCACAAAACTGAGTAATAAAAAGAGAGAAGATGAGGGTAGGAACGGTGTCTTTAGACCGGTGGTGGTAGGAAGGTAGGTAGCTGTGAGCAACGTGAGTACATAATAATAATGTAGAAGGCAAAAACCAAGATTGCATAATCGACATGAAAACATGGGCTTATGATATACGCCTAAGAGAAGGACCACTTGGGCACTAGCCAATTTAGACCTCCCTGCTTGGGAAAGGCACCAAAATATGTCTCGGTTCTTCGGCCCATTGATTTTCTTGAGATCTTTCATTGATTCATTCATAAATACAAAAGTAATTTCTGAAAGTAGGCACAGGAGCAAAGGAACACACCCTTGAGTCCATACCAAATAAATCGCGACTATCCATGCCTGATGTGTTGGTTGCGATAAGATTAATAGCTAATTAGCTACGGATTGTACCTCTTATCTCATTCTATTAACATAAATGCAAAAAGAGAGAAAGAAGATGAGGGACAAAAGGGCAAAAACAATGGGGTGAGAGAGGCTCGAACTCTCGACCTCAGGATAACTCAGAAGCTATGAGACCTACGCGCTAGCCAACTGCGCCACCACCCCGATGTTTCTTTGCGGTAAGAATAAACTTATTTAAATGCAATATTCAATTAGTGTTTTTTGCTGTACACTTAGTTATTAACTAGACTGTTGTTACCCACATGACTAAAAGAATATGTATCTTGAATTCTTCACTCTATTATCTTATTCCTTGGATTATTTGTACCAATCGTAGTAAAAATAGCTTATTATTCGTTATTTTATCAATGAGCACAGTTAATCTTCGATCATTTCTTACATTTCCAATTTCTTGGTCGATTAACTGCTCCTTTGGGAGAATTGAAAAGCAAGGAAGAATGATTTACATGACTCTGGATGAAATGTCCTTATACTGGGTTTTTAAAGGATCGAAGCATTTGGCATTACATAAAATGTCTAATTTTAATTCGATGAATAGCCCAATATTAGGCTACAGAAGACATCTCCATGAATTTAAAGCAGCAGACGCGGCTATACCCCGAAACAAGCAACAGCATCAAAGGCCCCCTTAAAAACTTGATCGAGGGCCGATAGCTCGAGAACAAAAAAAATCAAGGCCCTTATCTACAAACTGTTTTGAGGCCTAGATGCACTCCCAGTTTCTCTCCTCTCTTTTCTCTCCTTTCTAAAGGGCATGACGAGATTCATTTGATTATGGAAAATTAGACCATACAACGCCAATGTAAAGAAAGTAAACCGCAGGTGGAAAGACGCATAATTTCTTGCTCTGCTCTGCGTGAAAAAGAAGTAATAAAAAGAGATTTTCCCCCCATCCTCACAAGTGCCATGTAGCTTGACATAAAGTTAGACAGCATAAAGTTATTTAAAAATATAGGCAAATTCGTAATTGTCTTATGACTTGTTACTAGCTATATATATTATCCAACGACTCAATGGCTATATATATATATATATATGACTCCAGTTCTAGAACATAGATTGTATCCAGACACACAAATATTCTCGAACATTTGATTATATACTTGAGTGATGGAGGATGCAACATATTGTCAATCTGTCACTATGTGTGGAAGAGGTTTCAAAAATCAAAGACTCAAATAATTTTATTGTCGTGGAAGTTTATTCAAGTTTTTTTCTTTCTTGGGTTGGCCCGAAAATTTATTTGAACTATTAGACGAAGAGAGCATGATGCACATTGAGTATTCCAATACGTCTCCTGATCAAATAAAGACTGGTGCGGAACGATTAAATTAAACTCCCTTAATGCGGAGCTCGTATGCATGGTGCTTGAACATCGGAATATGGAAAGTATTATGAACTTATGCATGGATTATGTCACATGAAGATACCTGGATGCAAAAAATATCTCTCGAGGAGTGGTAATGATGAGGGATCATCTCTCACGGTAATATCCGTTCTAGCCCATTTCATTATGAGAATCACAGTACTTTCCCAGAGGTCACTCATCTAAGTAGTGTTCTAATTTGAACATGTTTAATTTTGGAGTTTCAAAACAAAGCTTGCTGTTATGTTAATACGTGCCTTTGTGAGTTAATCTTAGTTTTTACATATATATTCTAGGCATGCTTTTCCCCCATTCGACATGCAATTCACGTTCCTACCTTTTTCACCGTCCTAAAAGCTCATTAGGAGGCGCTCCTTATTGGAGCCCTTTGGCTGATGACCAATACTCGCTCTACTAGATTTTGTGTGGTTCATCCTCGAACCACACACCTATTAGAGGGGGTTCTGCTTTGATACCATATTGTGATATCTCTAAATTAATTCGCTTTGACTCGTCCCATACCAAGTATCACAGATTTGTTCTTTAGCATATAGGCAAACACTTTCCTAGATGGTCACTCATCCTTGTAGTGTTCTATAAGCACGCTGAACTTTGGAGTTTTAAAGCAAAGCTTATTATTATGTCAAAAGGTGTCTATATGATTTAATTTCAATTTTCACATATATATTACAGGCACTATTCCCATGTTCAGTATGTAATTTGGTTCATTCCTACTTCTTTTGTCGTCCTAGAAGCCTACCGGGATTTCATTATTTGAGCCCTCTAGCCTTGGTGACCTCACCCCACCCTTGTCAGATTGAGTCGTTATAGCGATATGATCAAATAATATATGATTGGAAAGACCCATGTGCCTAGTTTCAAATAAATCAAGTTTCACCCAATTCGGAGTCTTTTAAAGGAAATTATGCCTATGATACTAAGTGCTGCTCCGGAAAAATCGAGATAATAGGTTTTCTGTTTACTTTATTGAGTCCTATGAAATGCAACTTATTCCTAGATTCATCAGAGTCAAGAGTCAAGTTCAGCATTTAAGTTTTGTCTAGAGATTGTTCCTCCTCCTGTGGAAATAACAAGAGTTTGGTACGTCCTAATTACGTCTATAGAAGTTTTTTCAAGAGCTAGAGAGTACATCTTGCTGAACGAACTTTAATTCAAGCTCTTCTACTATAATTTCGCTTTAACTTTACAATTTTCCTTTTGTTATGGATTCAATTGAGTGACCAGTCGTATGCCAAGTATCTTCATGATATAAATTTCTTACGCGACAAGCATCTCTTGTAAATTTTAAACTTTTCTTGTTAAAGTTCCAACCTTTCCAGAATTAGGTAGACAAAATGATTACTATAAATACAATACGACAGAAATGGTTCAAAGCTATCGGACTGCTGCACAATCTAAGGGGGAATACTTACTGTCAACTCGAATTCGAATTGCAGCAGGCCCAAGACTTGACAATATAAGGTAGAGATATAAATGAAAGGTCCCCCATGCACGTCCTATACTTAGGAACTCATCATCTCCGCTCTCTCTCACGAAACCTCTCTCTCTTCTTTTTCTACTCTAACGTCAATGTAATGTAGGTAGTGGGCGTCTGACTAATGAGCTCGAGAGCGCACCAGACCATTCGATACATTGCCAAAAATCTTTAACCCTCTGGAGTTAACTCCTGCTAAAACAAGGAGCCAAGGGGGCCACAGGAATTAAGGCAAATGTGGTTTTCCTTTCGACCGGTGAATGCAGGTGGAAGATAGTTGACAGGAGCAATTTATGACCCTCTTCGTTTTGAGGCTGTACGCCAAATTATTCTCCAGCCACCCTACCTCGTTCTCTCTCGTTCTCTCTCTCTCGAATTACCCCGATCTGCCTATTTATATTCTTCAATCTCTAAGTAAGATCGACGCTAGGAGTCATCATTCTGCGTTCAATAAATTACCCTTCTTAACGATTTCCCAGTCCAGGGATTTCATCCCTTTTTTCTTTTGGCACATTTTTTGTGTGTATTGTTGCATGATGGAGGAGCTTTCGTATTATAGTTCATGCGGCTCCGCTATCATGGCCTCCTCCAGTACTTGCCATGAGGCTGAGAAGTCAGAAAATGTCGACGTTTCTCCGAACAATGGCATGGGAATTCCCTTCGAGCCACTGCCGTTGCTGAGCTGCTTGGCCATGGCTCTGCATGAAAACCCTAAAGGCGCTAACCCTAACGCTAGTCCGTGCAGAGGAGATGGGGATGACGTCACCGTGGCTCTCCAAATCGGCCTCCCTAATTATTTGGGCGGATCGGCGCGTTCTTCCTCAGAGATTACGAGCCGGAGTGCGCGTGTGGAAAGATATTGGATCCCTACTCAGGAACAAATCCTCGTTGGATTCACCCATTTTTCATGCCATGTTTGCTTCAAAACGTTCAACCGCTACAACAATCTTCAGGTGAGAAGAAGCTGAGAAGCGATTGGTGGACATATTTTTTGACCATTGGTTAGCTAAACATCATGCAGTAACACACATCTATGATGAAAACCAACCTCGACGCGTGTGTTTGAGATCAAATGTTGGCGAACTAGTCGGCGGATTGGATGCGCTGTGCCTTTTCTGTCGACGTGAGGCTAGAACTCGAGCCCATTCAATGAGTTGTCCTGTTTCCTTCTCCTAGCTTCTGCATGAAAATTAGTGTTAGGGCTTTCTTATGACACGGGTTAAATCATCTAATGCCTTGGCCAAATCTTTTAACAAAAATCACGCGTTACTTCTCCTCGTGAATTCGTGTTGTAGATGCATATGTGGGGCCACGGTTCACAGTACCGCCGAGGGCCAGAGTCTCTCAAGGGCACGCAGCCGCGGGCCATGTTGGGGATACCGTGCTACTGCTGCGCCGAGGGGTGCCGGAACCACATAGACCACCCGAGGGCCAAGCCGCTCAAGGACTTCCGGACCTTGCAGACACACTACAAGCGGAAGCATGGGTCGAAGCCCTTCGCATGCCGCAAGTGCGGCAAGCCCCTCGCTGTCAAGGGTGACTGGAGGACCCACGAGAAGAACTGCGGCAAGCGCTGGCTCTGCGTTTGCGGCTCGGACTTCAAGCACAAGAGGTCGCTCAAGGACCACATCAAGTCATTCGGCCCTGGCCATGGGCCTTTTTCTCCTGACTCGTTCGACATTGGGGTCGAGGTCTCGGGTGGTTCTGTAGCACCGTTCATGTTCGTCTGAGTCTTAGATTCTTAAATACATAAACTCACTCCTCTTTGCAAGTTGAAGCCGATCATCTCCCTGATATATCTTTTTACATAGTGTGACATCTTGGGTGAGTCCTACAAATTATGGATGATTGCATTGTCATGTTGAAGATATATATCGTGCTCTTTAGCGAAATTAACTTCACACGGATTAGTTTAGCGAACTTTTTCTCCCGTATGAATCGGGCTGTAATCTAAGTCTATGCTGCCAACCTTTTTCTAAAACAAAAATCAAGGAAAGTTGAGGTTGACCCCAATGTGTCCATTAAAGATTGTTTCTATAAAGATTCTGCCTTGGATTTTCTAGCATTGAATATGATCATATCCAGAATTCTTTTCGACGATTATGGTCCGTGTGGGTGAAGGTGATATCATTCGTCTACCCTGTCGTCATTTCCAATGCATATCTGGAAAACAAAAAGATCAATAAAATCGACATTACGTAAACAATACATGGTATTAACATAAAATGGGTTACTTCGTACTCGTAAAAATTCGATCGGACACCATAACTAGATGAAATTTATTGAGCGCTCTACATACCATATGCCTGACGATTGGATCATGAGATATCGAGTTTTTGAATCTAAATTCATCTTATTATTATTATTATTATTATTATTATTATTATTATTATTATTATTATTATTATTATTATGTTATTAGAAGCTCTGAAGTTCTGTCGGCTAGATGCAAATATTTGCGTTAAATTATTTATCTAATATCTAGAATCTAACTAGAGAAGTCAAGAAAGATCCTAAGACAAAATCTGGTACTTGGCGACAAAAGAATTGACCAGAGTCCACTAAATCTGTGTAGAAAAGTACACCCATTTGACAACTTTAGTTGAGGTTAAGAATTTCAAAAAAAAAAAAAAAATCTCTGCCTTGAACAGACATTTTTGCATGTCTAAGTCGGTATCGTTCCCCTAGAAATAGAAAGGGGGACCTAAAATCTACTTGGTCGACCAACGAGTTCTTCTCCTTCCCCTTCCCTTTGTAATTCTCTTCAAAGAATAAAATTCACTTTCATATACATATCTTCTCTTGTCCCCTCCAAGGAAAATCTCATCATACTCACTAAAATCTATCACTATTAATTTCCTCTTCCCAACAATGTGATAATAGAGACTATGAGCTTTTTGAATGATCAATAATCGCTTTGATTAGATTTGAAGCGACCAAGAAGTCGCAATTGATTTATAAGGATGAAACAGGAAATAGAAATAAAATTGTAGGGCTTTTTGCCGTTGGGAGAATTGCGAGATTCCAATATTGGACTAAGGAGATGTGTGTGCTTGAAGTTTAGTGAGCTGAACTGAAATTAGCCGATTGCAGAGTGCCAATAGCATTGGGGTAGATCACCGTGATCCACAAACCCCTCCCTGTCCTTGTGACTCGAGCCACCATTGCTCCATTGATTACCATCGTCGCGATGATTCAGAAAGTCGTTAATGAGAATAACGGATGAATTCTCTTTGTACGTAGATAACCATAAAAGCCCATAGTCTTTCCTGACAGAGCATGTCCACATCAAGCAGCTAAAGATAATCAGCTCCTAGCCATTAATTGAGAACTCTACTACCATGTAGGAGTGGTGCACTCGTAATTGGCAAACTCATAATCAGATTTAGATTTTAATGAAAACATCGTTATTTTTTTAGGACATTAACATAAGAGTCCTAAGACTATTGCATCCGTCGAGTTATGTGGCCAGCATCTATTTCGTGCTATTCTTGTTACCAAGAAAGGTTGGAGAGTTTGGATCCGATGCTATCACGGGTTCGATGCTATCACGGGTTCCCCTTCGCTTCCTCGTTCTAGCGCTGCCTCATGAAGAAATCAACGCGAATGTATGTACGGAGAAAACAATAAAAACATGAGAAAACACTTCATTGCATTTCAACCAACAAAAAAAAAACACTTCATTGCAGGCTTGCAGCCGACCGTTTCCCCTGAATGCCAACTACACAGAACTAAATGAAAAGGACTGGAAGTGACGCAACTGAAGTAAATACGGGCCTAGATAGGATCTAAACAAGACAAGAGGACTGTCTACGGAATTGTTCGGATTCTTTCCCCAGTCGCAAAACAATGTCCGAGCAAGCTTAATCTCTTCTGGGCGACAGCAGCACCTTGTTGATCACCTCGTCTAGGTTCAAGAACGACGACCCGGAAGGACGCGTGGCCTCTCGAGCCATCTCCTGCCACTCCATCGCCTTCCTCTTCATCTCCTTCCCTCTCTCCCCCTCCATCAGCTCTCTCACCTGCCTCTCCACCTCGTCCCTCCTCACGTCGCTGTCGATCTCCATCCCGATCCCCCACTCCTGGCAGCTGTAGCGGCAGTTCGTCTGCTGGTCCCCGAAGAACGGCCAACACGCCACTGGCACACTGGCTGCGATGCTCTCGATTGTGGAGTTCCACCCCCAGTGCGTCAGGAACCCGCCGACAGCCGAGTGGCTTAGCACCCGCTCCTGGGGGCACCAGCTCGCCAGCAGGCTCCGCTCCCTCGTTGCGGCCAAGAAATCTGGAGGCAAGATCGCCGTGTTGCCGATGACCAAGTCGGGCCTGATGACCCATAGGAACACCTGGCCACTGTTCGCGAGCCCCCATGCGAACTCCACCAGCTGCGCCGGCGACATCACTGTGATGCTCCCGAAGTTCACGTACACGACCGAGCCGGGTGGTTTCGAGTCGAGCCACTCGAGACAGCCCAGGTCTTCCTTCAACAGGTTGGACCTGATCGGCCTGGTGTTATCATCGGATAGTTGCTCCACGAGTAGATGAATGGGGCCGATGGTGTAGATGGGAGGGAACATGGCCTTAAGCGCCTCAAGGACCTCGTGTTCTAACCGCTCAAACGTATTGAAGACCCAGGCGGAGGCTCTCTTCACTCTCGCAAACTCAACCAAGCAGAAGTTGAGGATCGGGTCGTCCGGGTCGGTGGTTCGAATGAAGCTCGGCAAGTCTCTCAAGCGGATGTTTCTCATCCCGGGTATCCAGTCAATGATGGTGTCCAAGTACCCGTTTGTCAAGTAGCTCGCATCTGCAAATTGAGAGTCAATCAAGTGAACCGGGTGACCATACACGGCCATGATCCTCGTAAAGGATCAGATTCTCTTAAACTTTAGAAGCGCGTCGTCAAGGCCTCTGCTGTTCCTACTGCGTCGTTCGATGTTTATGGTGTCACATGGAAATATTTGTGTTGTCAATTCATTTGTTAGACTTAGATTAGGGAAAGCATTAGAATACTGTCGAAGGATATACGAAATGATTTCGTAAGCTCCTACATCAGATAGTTATTTAGTAATGACATTGTTGTATACACACTGATCATATAAATCAGGAACAAACAAAAATGAAGAATATAACAGCAAACCGAACCGAAAAAAATAACAAAGAAAATTCTTTAGGTGTAAAAAATTTGCTCGGTTGACATGCTAAGTGAGATCACCTAAATCAGACAAGTTATTTAGTAATGCGTACCTTTGAGTGGAGCACGACCCTCGTCAACGAGACTGCGAAACTGCAAGAAGCCCATGAATGCGCACGCGCTTATCGGCCAGAACATGACCTCTGGCACGCCGACTGCCTCCGCAGCATCGAGTGTGAAGCTAATAATTAGTTGTCAACTCTGCTCTAGTTAGTATCTTTAAAAAGAACATGAAACTCAACGACTTGTCAGTGAAACTTCTATAGGCAGGGGAAAAAAAAAACTAGGACCAAAACCTGCTCTGCAAATTCCAATCCCACTTCACGAAAGGCCTTCTGTACTTCCAATAAGCCATTTCTGGTTTCAGGAGTACCACTACTCTGTAGGACGGGAAATAACAATGAATTACTATATATTCTTCTAATATGCATAAAGGAGAGATCACAAAGCAAAATACATGCAGGCACCTTTGATATCACAAACGCTAGGGAAGAAGCCAGCTTAGGACCAAGCTGCGCAATTTGATGGTCAATTCCAGCCGGATATGTGTTGTCAATGAATCTAATCTGCCAAAAGTAAAATTGAGATATCATTCGGACTGTCAAAAGTCAAAAAATCGCTGACACAGGGTATTCACCCAATGTGCCGAGACTTATAACTGAACATTCATCCATAGTTTGTAACTTTACTTAAATCCGATGCACAAAATCTAAAATTTACTAGCGCTTTTCAAATTCCGAATCAAAAGACGAAGACAAAAGACCTAAGTACAGTTTGATCAACCAAAGTAGATCTCTTTTTCATTGCGCGTAAGTGAATCAAGCAGCGTATAATGGAGGAGAAACGTAAGCAACTATGACAGCAAACCGATTCAAAAGAAAAAAAAAAAACGCAGGGAACTACAGCCTCTCTTGCCACACGGAGAGCAACAACAACCGGAATTCCAGAACTGACCTTACCGCTGACCACGTCGGCAGCGAAATTGCAGACGACGTCGAGCGTGCTCTCAATCTGCGCCTTCAGGAACCAAGTCGGCGTGAGCTCCGAATTCCTCAACCAGTAGTGGTCGGCCCTCGTCCAGGTTGGCGATCGCGCCCTTCTCCAGCTCCTCCATCACCTCGAACGCGGCCTGGAACCAGGGCTCCATCTCCTCCACAAACTCGTCCGTGAACCCAATATGGCTCACGTCCAGGAAAAGCCCTAGCTCCCGGTGCTGGTACAGCTAGTCCATGTTGTAGAATATTAATTCTCATAAACAATTAATCAATTAAAAACAAACGGATCCATACATGATTGTAAAACACCGATATCAATAAATACAGCGGAATTAAAGCGTACCTGTTTGAGCCATTGCTTCACTTGCGAAAAAATAGATCACTCGATAATCGGGGATCTATCGGAATACCGATCTTCCTCTCTATGACCTATTTCGATATAGCAGCTTTCAATGGGATTAAAGCAATCGATAGGTATAACCTACCCTTTTATAGGCTAGAGAGGGGCCTGAAATCTAATCAATAGCGTGTCAACCGGGCCCTTCCCATTACGGGCTTCATCAAACACAATTGCCTTTTCTTTGTCGCTCAACTAGGCCCGTTAACAATAGATGCCAATACCCAATTCAATCAGATCACTTTAGGGTTCAATAAATATTGGAATATCCATTAACCCGATTATTTAAAATAGAAAATCAATTAATTAATGTAAGCCCATATTATAGGAAATTTCCAACATTCTCCCACTTGGGCTACATTAATTAACTTATTTTATTTTGAAAAGATTTTATATTGAAAACGACACTATCGGGTTAATAACTAAAATTTTGTTTTATGTGGCCACAACTTTTAAAAACAATAATATTCCAATAATGGCATCTCAATACCAATCCAATCCTATATAACCTCAATATAGGACTATGGAGATCAATGTGTTAAGAAAATACCACAACACAAGACCTTCCATAATCACATATAATAAGTATTATATTTTCATGGATCATGGGCCTAGTAGTGTAGTAAGAAATAGTGCCGACATGTGATCAAGATATACACTATTTCTTATCGGTCCTCAATGCAATTTCTCAACGACATGAAACTGCATTAGCGCAATTTCTAAACAACATGAAATTGCCTCAGTGCAATTTCTAAACAACATGAAATTGCACAATTATGTCACAATCCAACATGAGATCTCATAATCGGTGACATCCAGTCATCTTTAAACTAAAATTTGTTTAAAGATACTGTTTTATACTTCCATTTCTCAGTCAACAGGAGAAAAAATAACAATAGAGTCAATAACAGCAATCATGAAAATAAATGCTTTAATAGACATCATAAAAGCATTATCATGCATATAACTATAATATCCAGATATACAAACTATATAACTCCCACTAACAAAAGAAATCAAAAGATTCTAAAACACCCATATTCTTTACATGTTCTTTAAACAAAATGGGTCGTAAGCCTTTTGTTAGAGGATCGCCAACATGGACTCGCCCGATATTTTCAATTACAACGTCTCCATTTTTAACCAAGTCCTTAACAGTATAATATTTGATCTCCATGTGTTTGGACGCATTACTAATCTTGTCATGCTTGGAATAAAACACAGCTGCAGTGTTGTCACAGTAGATCACCATAGGTCTAACAATAGAGTCCACAACACGCAATTCTGAGATCAAATTTCTGAGCCAAACTGCTTGAACCGACGCGCCGTAGCACGCTACAAACTCAGCATACATTGTAGAGTTCGTAATCAAGGTTTGCTTTGTGCTCTTCCAAGAAATAGCACCTCCGACCATCATAAAAATATATCCGAAGTTGATTTTCTATCATCCGAACAACTAGCAAAATCAGCATCCGAATATCCAATCACTTTTAGGTCCTCAACTCGCTATAAACGAGCATGAAATTCTTTGTTCGTTGTAGATATCTCATCACCTTCTTAGCTGCAACCCAATGTTCTTGACCTGGATTCGACGGATATCTTCCAAGAGTATTCACAAAAAAAGCAATATCAGTGCCGGTACATACTTGTGCATACATAAGACGCCAACCGCACTAGCATATGGAACATTTTTCATGACTTCCTTTTCAACATTATTCTTGGGGCATTGATCTATGCTCAATTTATCTCCTTTCACAACAGGAGCTTCACCTGACTTACAGGTCTGCATATTGAATCTTTTCAAAACACGATCTATATAACTTTTCTGAGATAACTCCAGAACCTTCTTAGATCTATCACGATGAATCTCAATGCCTAGAACAAAAGAGGCTTCCCCAAGATCTTTCATATCAAACTTTGTAGATAAAAATTTTTTGGTGTCATTCAAAAGATCAACATCATTACTAGCAAGTAAAATGTCATCTACATAAAGTACTAAGAAAATATATTTACTCCCACTTACTTTCATGTAGATGCATTGATCAAACTTATTTTCTTCAAAGCCAAATGATCTCACAACTTTGTGAAATTTTAAGTACCACTGACGTGATGCTTGTTTGAGACCATATATGGACCTTTGAAGTTTGCACACCATATGCTCCTTTTCAGCTTCTTTAAACCCTTCAGGTTGCTGCATATATACTTCTTCATCCAGATCTCCATTTAGAAAAGCTGTCTTGACATCCATTTGGTGAAGCTCTAAATCAAAATGAGCCACCAAAGCCATGATTATCCGAAAAGAGTCTTTAGTAGATACTTGGGAAAAAGACTTCATTATAATCAATACCTTCTCTTTGTGTGTACCCTTTTGCGACTAACCTTGCCTTGAATCTCTCGATGTTGCCTTTATTGTCTTTCTTAGTTTTGAATACCCATTTGCAGCCGATTGGTTTATGCCCATCAGGTAAATCAACTAGTTTCCACACTTGATTAGTTGACATGGACATCATCTCTTCATTCATCGCTCCTAACCATTTATCTCGCCCGATCACTATTAAGAGCTTCTTTGAACGTCGTCGGATCAACTACTCTTCCAATGTCAAAATCAGCTTCTCCAAGATAGACATGATAATCATTTAAAAGTGTTGGTCTTCTTTGTCGCTGTGATCTTCGCACAGGCATTTCTGGAGCCGCATCATTCATCTGGGGAATTTCATTTGTAACGAGATGATCTACCGCCATATTTTCAGTATTTACTTCTTGCTGAATTTCCACACTGTTAGGATCTCGCATAGAATCATCATGTAAGATGGGCAATGGAATAGAGACCATTTTGTTTGGTTCTTCCCTTTCAAAAGATTGAGAGGAACTCTTTTCAGCAACATCTAATTCCAGGAATTTGGCAGTTTGAGATTCAACGATTCTAGTGCCGCAAGAAGGACAATAGAATCGATATCCTTTAGAATGATCAGGATATCCAATAAAGTAACATTTAGTAGTCCTGGATTCCGTCTTCTTCTGAGAAGGATCATAAATTTTCACCTCTCGCAGACAACCCCAAACTCGAAAATGATTCAAGCTAGGTTTCCTCCCAGTCCACAATTCAAAAGGTGTTTTCGGCACCGATTTACTAGGTACACAATTCAATATATAAGTTGCCGTTTTAATCGCATCACCCTATAAGTATTCAGGCAAATTAGAACTGCCCATCATACTTCGTTTCATCTCCATGAGTGTGCGATTTTGCCGTTCAGCTACACCATTTTGCTCAGGACTCCCAGGCATTGTATATTGAGCAACAATACCACAGTCTTGCAAATATTTTGCAAACGGTCCCTTTTGCTGTCCAGCCTCAGTATATCGCCCATAATACTCACCACCACGATCGGACGACAATCTTGATAATTTTTCCCAATTGTTTCTCAACTTCAAGATGACGAAACACTTTGAACATTTCAAGTGCATCAGTCTTCTCCTTAATTAAATAAAGATAACAATAACGGGAAAAATCATCAATGAACGTGATGAAGTATTTATTTCCACACAAGGTGGTTGAGTATGACCCACTAATATCAGTATGAATTATCTCCAATAGACTTTGACTGCGAGTATCACCTTTCTTCTTTGTTTTAGTTAATTTTCCCCTCACACAATCAATACAAGTCTCAATACCATCTGAGTCAAGAGGAGGGAGAATATCAGCCACGACAAGTCGTTTTACCCGTTCTTTGGAGATATGCCCCAATCGCTTATGCCATAGCATTGAAGATCTATCTTTGATTAAAGATCTCTTAGCAACAACATTCTCGACATTGAAAGAGCAATATGGTCTATCGAGAGATAAGGATAATCGATATAATCCATCAGACAAAACACAATTCCCAATAATTCTGGAATCATAACTCAAATCCACTCTTTTATTCGCAAAATGAAGACAATATCCAGCTTTGTCAAGCGAAGAAAGAGATACTAAGTTTCTCCTAAAATTAGGAACATAAAAGACATTGTTCAAGACAAGTTGAAAACCAGAATCTAAATTCAAAACAACTGTCCCTATGCGCTCCACATCAACTCCAGTATTGTTTCCAACTTTAAGCTTTGACTCCCTCGAGACTTGGACTCCTTAGATTTGTGAGACCCCGTAACGTGGTAGTCACATGAACAGTAGCACCGAGAATCAAGCCACCAAGAATCCATAGGAACATCAACCAAATTTGATTCAAAACAAACCAACAACTCACCTTGGTGACTTTCTTTTCTTGTTTTTAGCCAAGCTTGAAATTTGTAGCAATTGGCTCTCTTGTGACCCCGCTTCTTGCAGTGAAAACATTTAAAATCCTTATCTCCATTCCTCCCATAGTTCTCATTTTTCCTAAAGTCTTGCCATTTCTTTGGGCCATAAGCATTTGACCCCTTAGGCTTCCATTTACCTCTAGACGAACTCAACTTGGCATTGGTAGTTAAAGTGGGCAGACTCATACTTTTCCTTCTTTAATTTCCCTTCCTCAGTCACACACTTAGTAATCAAAGCATTAACACTCCATGTCTCATTCTGAGCATTATAAGCAGTCTTAATCTGACTAAATTCAGCTGGCAAAACATTCAAGGCTTGATGCACAATATAATTTTCAGAAAGAACAATCTCATGGGCCTTAAGTTTATACTTGAATGTGGACCATCTTCGATATAAATTCTCTAACACCCATAGCAGCATCATACCTCATGTTCGTTAACTCACTCAAAGAAATTCCCGGCTTGACCTTATCTCGAGACTCTATATCTTTCTCCCACTTGCTTCAAGGAACTGTCTGCAGCGGTCGTATCTTCCGGTAAACCACTAATCGATGCTCAAAGCAATAGACCTCTTCATAGCAATGAGGCTCGTCGATTAGATTTTTCCCATCTAGCATAATGGGCCTTTTGATCTGCAGTACTTTGATCATTGGGCCTGGCAGGTTCATCCTCACGTAGAGCTAAGTCCATATCAACGATGCCCAAAGCGAACTCTATATCTTGCTTCCATCTCTTGAAGTTTGATCCAGTTAACATTTCAACCGTGGCATTGTTGTTATTTACAGCAAATGTAACTGTTTAACACACATAATGCAATAAGATCAATTATGGGCAATAAGCAATTCAACAAAAATAATAAGTACATTATAAACTCCCATTTGGGCAGAATGTATAATGCACCATTATTTTTCCCAGCATGAAATTTATAAAGCAACAACAAGGAGAATTACATATAATTGTCAAGAATCCATCCCCTTTGGGCGGACAAAATCCTTTAAATCATACATCTCCATAATATCAACATGTAGGGAATTACATATAATTTTCAAAACATTTATCCCCTTTGGGCAGATAAATATTTTTCAATTATACATCCCCATCTTTTAAATATGGGAATAAATTTCATGCTATTTTTCCAAACTAATATACACAATAACTCCCTTTGGGCGAGTAATTATATATATTAATCTTTTATCAATAGGGAACTCCAAAACTTATGCCCAAAATTTATCAAACAATATGAAACACTACACAACATGTGTTTCCAATGATCATATTGCATTTTTCAAAACAACAAATTTTGCCACAAGTTTTTTTTTTTTTTTTTTTTAAATATTTTATTATTATATTATTATTTTATATTTTATAATATTATTTAAATATTACGGACTCTCGCGGGCCCAAGACCCGCGAGCAGCCCTAATCGGACCGCGGGCTAAAACCGCGAATCCTTAAACCCTCACGTGGCCCACCTCTTTTTTTTTTTTTTTTTTTTTTTCTTATTTCAATTTTGGGCTCACGCCCATGAACCAAGAGAAGAAAGTTTCTGGGCGTGGGCCCAGACCAACTTTTAAAAAACAAGGTTCTGGGCGTAGCCCAGAACCTTAAACATAAAATAAAAATAAGGCAGGATGGGCTTACGCCCATCCACTGGCCTGGCCCGGCTGGAGGTCTTCTTCAACCTCCAGCCGGGTCACGAATTGCAGCAAACCGGGTCGCATGACCCGGTTTCGACCCGAAGCTCCAAAGGCACAAATTAACATGGTTTTCGATGAAATTTCTTCATGGGTTTTGCTTTAACATCAATATGATTAACTATAATCAATCAAACGATGAAAAAATAAGTTAATCTATCACAAGTAAGCTTCAAAGTTTCGGAACCAAACCTCCCATGGCCGAAAATTAGGTTTTCTTAAATTTAAGCCCTAAAAACTCAATTTAATACAACAAAAGGATACTAAAACAAATATATAACAATACCCATACAACAATTTGCATCGAACATCAATCAATTGCAAATAATTCGAAAATTTTAGAACTTTTTCATGCATAAACCCTAGAATTTCAAATTCAAAATTCTCTCTCAATTCTCAACGAAATTATGCAAATTATATATGGTTGGGAAGATCTTGACGTGTAGAACAAAAGCCCTATGGTTACGGGATTAATCAAGCAAAAAATCTACATGAAAAAATAATGCCTATATTCGGCTCAAAGAGGAGGATTTCGAATTTGTCCATAAAAAAAAAAAAATTTGGGTTCTACAATCATATACGATCTGCTCTGATACCACATGTAGAATATTAATTCTCATAAACAATTAATCAATTAAAAACAAACGGATCCATACATGATTGTAAAACACCGATATCAATAAATACAGCGGAATTAAAGCGTCACTGTTTGAGCCATTTCTTCACTTGCGAAAAATAGATCACTCGATAATCGGGGATCTATCGGAATACCGATCTTCCTCTCTATGACCTATTTCGATATAGCAAAACTTTCAATGGGATTAAAGAATCGATAGGTATAACCTACCCTTTTATAGGCTAGAGAGGGGACCTAAGAAATCCTAATCAATAGCGTGTCAACCCGCCCTTCCCATTACGGGCTTCGACCAAACACAATTGCTTACACTTTCTTCTTCAACTAGGCCCGTTAACAATAGATGCCAATACCCAATTCAATCAGATCACTTTAGGGTTCAATAAATATTGGAATATCCATTAACCCGATTATTTAAAATAGAAAATCAATTAATTAATGTAAGCCCATATTATAGGAAATTTCCAACACATGTACCTCCCCACAGCGAGCGGGAATCATTCTCCAGCCCGCGCCTCTCCTTTTCTTTGCCGCGCCATCCGCCCTGCCCAGGTCCGCTGAGATCTCCCCGCGACCGAGCGGCCCAGCGTCAGGGACAGCGCCCGCTGGGGAACGAGACCGAGGCCGCCTCCCTCGAGCCGGAGGCCGCCTCCCTCGAGCCGGAGGCCGACGGCTTCGCAGTGGAGGCCGGCGGCATCTTCGGCCTGAGGGACGGGGAGGACGAGCAGATGCCGGAGACGGAGGACGCCATCGGCGGCGGCGGCACGGAGTCGAAGCTACGAGTTCGTCAGAGGGACGCAATCGGACGGAGCCAAGAGACCAACGCGAGCGCAAAACTTGTGCTCGATCTCCGCATTGGAAATGATCAGAGGCAGAGGGGGGTTGGGACCGATTGCGGCGGCGGCGACGTGCCGGGCGAGATGGCGGCGAGGCTTTTGGGGAGGCGGAGCCGGAGCCGGAGACGGAGGCGGAGGCGGAGGGGTGGGATGCGCGGAGAAGGAAACAGAGGAGGTCTCGATTATACGAGGAGAGAGGAGAGAGAAAAAAAACCCAGCAAAAATTCAAGTGAGGAGAGAGGTTTTTTGAGCGGGAGGGATACGCATTTATTGACCATTGAGCCGTTTGTCCTTTCTTCCGCGAGCGAGCCGAGCCAAGCCAGCCGAGAGAACCCGCCTCTCCATATTCCAGCGGGTCCCTCACAGGACGCGTGTCGATTTCTGAGTGGTAAGTGCGCACCACGTCAGCAGATGACGTGGCGCGCACATACCACTGAATATTTTCTCGCCGATGAGGGAGGAAGATGAAGGAAAGAACGTGAGGGGAGAGAGAGAGCCCTTGAAAATTGAAAAGAGGAAAGAGGTTTTTCTTGAGCGGGAGTGCGCTTTTACTGATTTGTCTTTTCTTGATGCGTTCCCCAAAGGAGAGAGAGGGGAAGAAGGTTATGGGTCCCACGAGGACACGTGTCGTGCTCCCACCGCCTTCTTGTTGTTGGTGAAGGACACGTCGTATTTTGAATTGACTTTTAAAAGTGAAGTCATTTTCCTAAATTTAAATTTTCTTTCAACTCATTCTTTTAAATTATCCAAATCACGAATATTCAAGCAAATATTATGTTACGTTGAATTTTTTCATCAAAACCAACAAAGCAACACATATTAAAGTGCTTAGTAGCCATGCCCCAGTTGCTCGACCTTAGAGGCTAGCGGCTAGACTCAAACCACTCCTTGGTAGCTAGACTGCAGACCTTGCGCCTAAACTCGAGTTCTAGGGTTGTACTCGAGAATTTTTTTTTTCTAATACGTGTTTCATTGCTTTCTTATAACAAGTACATATAATAAGAAATATGACTTCCATATTATTAGCAAAATTAACAAACACAAAATAAAAAAAAATCATTTTTTAAAAATAATTTTATCTACAAATATTTTCCAGTAAAATTCGATTCCTATAAAATAATCGGCATCATTACTTTGGTAAGGAGAAAAATGGATTTGTAATTAGGAACATTAATAAACCGATGGATGTTCAAATAAGTGAAATATTTTTAAGAAAATAATTTACCATTTGTCCACATTAATTTATAGATCAATTGTACACAACTAGCATCATTACTCACGAGTTCCCTATATTGAAATTGACAAGTCATTATTGAAAGGAACATGTGTATGTTCGCATAATTCAATCTTTCGGGCACAGAGAAAAAGAAAATGCAGCATCCAAGTAATTTAGAAATTCTATTTGATACTATTTCGACATTGGATTTTTAATTCTCTTTTCGGAATATTTATACTGTTTTCTTTTGGATTTGATGACTCCGATATCTTCTAGAGTGTCAAAACTTTTACGTCAAGAACACCCAATAGTTATTTCGTCCGAAATTGAAGGATTTGTTTCATAAAATCCTAAAGCAAATAGCTTGAATTTTTTTTAAAAAAATGAGTTTCATGATCGAATATTGGAATATTGAATTTGCTTCCCGGGATCCTAGAAGAAAATAGGCAAGCTTTGTTTGTTTGGTGGATGATGAATGATTTGAAATATGTTTTCCTAAAATTAATGTTTAAATCACTTGAGATAATTAGGTAATAGAAAATTCTATTATTACCAACCATAATTAAGTCTAACATATTCGTTGATGGTGAAAATATTTTTTGTTCATTCATTTTGCCAAGCAATTATTTTTAGGAAAATGTTATCCAAATCATTCATTTTCCATAAAATAAATGCACCAATAGTGTCTTATCAAATATGAAAATATGAGTTTTATTGTTAGCTTCAACCTTTTTTAATACTACGATAGGCAAGATTCTAATTCTTATATAGATGTATTTTTCATCAAATGAATTAAGTAGCCCTTCCTTTTTCCTTTTTTTACCTTTTACCACATATGTAGCAGTTTTCTTACTTAGCAAATTAAATACTTTTTTGACTTAATCAAAATCTTTCAAGTCAAAACTTACTATGATTACTGGCCGTGCTCTTTGTGATAGTTTTGGAATCCGACAGAATGAATATAAAGGCTTGACTATCTAGAGGCTTATCAAACACCTTGCAAGCGTCATAACTATATTAAGCATAAGTATATAGTCTATGCTAATATCCTAACTTCAAGAGTTTACGTGCATTTAGTGGATTTGAACAGATAATCTTCAATTTTTGGGCTAGAGATCCATTTAAGGTTAATGAAAAAGGGTCCATTTAAGGTTGGTTAGCTAGCTGTCTATTCATATTAAATAATTAACTTGTTTTTAATCATAGGTTTTATTTCGTCAGAGTCTAATCAACAACGGAACATCTTTTCGAAAGTTGTCCTTGGACTTTTGATGAGAATAGACGGGTTCTGTAGTGACTCTAGATAGAAAATATCCAGGCAGACAAGAAATAACCGCAAACCTTTATTTCGAACTTTGAACCAAATTGTACATGAAACTGTGGTGGAATTCAATCAATAACAAGGTTTGAAAATACAACAATTTCCATAGCAATACACATGCACGAACTGTGTCGGAATTTAATCGATGACAAAGCTCAATCACGTGTAAAGACGTAACATTGGTAAAGATGTAGTGTCAAAATTTAATCAATGGCACAACATCCAGGATAGAGATGTACATCGGAATTGAATCGACGACCAAGTATCGGGATAAAGATACAAGTTGGAATTTAATTGGCGATGTGAATCGGAAAGCTATAACTAAGGAAAAATAAAGTGCAGGAAAGTAAAAATAATAAAATATTACATTTTGATTGTAGAGGGGAGCTTCTTCCAATTGGTAGAACTTGGTATTTATAGACCTTCTCTCATAATCATTTGGGGGCAGTTTCTTCCTAGTTAAATTGTAGTTCTACACTTCCGAAAATAATAGTCCTATATTCCTATGTTGTCAACCCCCTTCAAAATAGCAACTTTATCTCTGAGGAGTTGTTCATTTCCCACGTTTTCAATTCCCTTCAAAATAGCAATCTCAATCTCCATTTTAACCTAACTATTGTCTACTATCTCCTTAATGGATCTTCACATGCATTAGCCTTGGTGCAATTCTCTGAGTGGATTATCTTGCTCCTCAGTTAAGATGCTCATTGACATCTTGGGCAAAATAATCCACAATCATTTACCACTTGTTGATATATGCCAACATTTATATCCAAGTCAACAAACATCATGTAATATTGACCAATCTTCAATCTATTAAATTGGCTTCTTCCACGGATGATTAAATATGCTCGGATAGTATATTCTCCACTCTTTTCCCTTTTTCTTCATTAATTTTGATGGTTGTATATGATGTCGTTGAGTCCACTTTTGTTGCTTCCGAATGATCGTAGCATGTCGATAAAATTAAATATCAGGCACTTTTGGGTGTCAACAGGATTCAAATACTAGATTAGTAAAATAAACTTAAAAAAAATAAGTATCCTAATTATTGAAAACGTTAAAAATGGAAAACTTTACTCGTTATATTGAATTGTTTTGTTTGCGGATTACGTGCCGCATGATCCATGTGGACCTCAACATAGGAGAAAAGAATGTATATAATATTAGTGAGCCGCAAATTGCTTCACCTCGCGTCCCTTGGCTCATTTAATAAGACCCCCTAGGCAATGAAAATTGATTTGCTAGGTATTTTAGTTATAAAAAAAGTTGTTAAAGGATGTCTTGAAATACCGATTAATCATAATTTATTCGAAATATAACAGTTTCTAAGAGATTAGTGGAATGTAACATGAAAGCAATCGGTGCATTCAAAAATATGAAATTTTTGAGAGTGCTAGTATGAACAAAATAAAGGAGTTAGGGAAGAGAATAAGAACACAAGATTTATAGTGGTTCGGCTTAATCCAAGCCTACGTCCACTCTCCCACGCTAACAGCCTTCTTGGCTAGATTCCACTATGCAATCAAGAAGATGTTACAACTTTGAGTGCAAACACTTAGTAGATCACACTATCTCACTAAGTCACTCTTTTGATATTTCTCTCACGATCACAAACGTTTAAGCTCTCCAAAGACAAGTTGATGATCGAAGGTCGCTCGACTTTGGAATTATAAATTCTACGCTCCGTCTCTTACTTGCTCATCGGTCCATGATCTCCTTAAATACTCCTCCACTTCCAAACTAGCCGTTGGACAGAATCCCGGAGAATCGTCTTCCAATATACCCATTGGACAGCTCTGTATCTAGAAGATTTGGTAGCCGTTGAGTGACAAAGGTAAAATCCCAAATTGATTCCGATCGCCCATACAAACGAAATCTTGGTTTCCATAAGTAAAGCTTCTTCATATAGAAAGTTCTTGTCTTCAATATCCAATCGTCAATCAATTAGATTGAATCAATCAAATCAATCTTGATGTGGAATCCAAACCAGATCACTAGCCGTTATATGATTGGGCTTGAGTTACGATTCATCGTAATCTGGATGTAAAGTCTGAGAGTCTTTAGACTTTATAATATGAGTCTGTAGACTTTACAATCTGGGTCTGTAGACTTTACAATCTGGGTCTGAACATATCTGCTTCTGAACAGATTTAGCTTTAAGGTCTGTACCCCCGTTCGGCTTGAAGATAGAGTCGTCTTCTGGTTCGGCTTCAAAGATAGAGTCCGTCTTCGGTTCATCATTCACGTTCGATGCCCGGAATTAGTCGAGTGAGCGGACTTACGATGTAGAACGAGACTTTGATACTAAAGTCGACGGTCTTCGGACTTTGAGTCTTGAGTCTCAGCGTCTTCGACTTTGACACAAAAGTCTTGAAATCTTCGAGAATATACTTCGGACATGTGTTACGTTCGATGTTTCGGTCGTCTTCACACTTTGACAATATCCTTTACATGTTCTATTATCTGCATGGTCTATTACTCAACCATCAAACATGTTAGTAGCTTTTGATTTATTTTGTCATCTTCAAAACATCATAAGGGATTTCCCTAACAATCTCCCCCTTTTTGATGATGACAAAATAATCTCTGAATATGCAGATTTGTAAACACGCTTTTAAAAATATTAAATCAAAGGATATCAGAAAATAGCAAATAGATTGAGCATAAAAATATATAGAAAAATAATCGCAGCTCAATATTATGCAATAAATAATATCAACCAATCAGCACATATGCATATTCATATCTTCTCCCCCTTTTTGTCATAATCAAAAAGTAATAATAATGGAAAAAGTATCACGTAGAGAATGATAACAAATATCTTGCATGAATCACAATTTCCAAAAATAAGCTTTTATAGAGTAAATCGAATATTAAAGATATGCAATATAGCTCACTTCGATCATATATATCAGCAAATATCCAATAAAAATCACGGATGCATCATGAAATTCACTTATCCTTTTTTTTTTGTCATAATAAAGTGATAATATCAATACAAGATTTATCAATGACAAAAGGTAATAAAAGATGCACTAACCGGATTTTTTTTTTTAAATAAATTCTGACACATTTACCTTTCCTTCCATCCATAATAAGATCACGATCAATCCAAAAAGATTTTTCCATAATGGATCAAAGCTCCCCCTCAATTTGTTGCCTTTTTGAGGTGATCACGATTCTTTTCCTTTTCTTTTGGATTTGATTTCTCCCACAATCTTCATAGGAGATATTTTCTGATTGCACTAAAATCTGCGTAGATTTGTAATCATTCTTGCCTTATTGAATTTCCTGCAATCAACTCATTTCCCTTTTTGGTATCCATCAATTTGGATCCTTCCTTGACGTTAGAATAAAATAGAAAATCTCCATAATCAAATATTCTTTCTTAATTCATCGTAACAAAGTATTCAAAGAAAGAATATTATGCACAATGATATTTTGAAAAATAAATTCTCACTTAGTCATAGTACAATAAAATCAAGGAGAATGAAATATTTGAATATCTAAGAATATCTTGCATCATCACGTAAAACAGATTTTCACTTTGCAAAATATGATTAAATCTGAGAGTATAAAATTAGACAAAATAATCTGAATTATCTCAAATAATCACACGTACTAAATCAAATCTTAACTCACAAATCACAAAAACAAATCATACGATTCTTTCTTCCATAAAGCAAAATATGATCATTATAAAATCTTAATCAACCAAGGATATATCGAATATCAAGCATAATGAGAATTATTGCCCAAATCAAATTGAGAATAAAAAAATTCCTTACCAAATCCTCTTTCTTCTTTCTTCTTTATATCCTGCAAAAATAACTTATCTTTTCTTTGGTACCCATTTTTCTTGGGTCCATGAGAGTTAGCAGAATATGTTGCTTTTATCCAATTTTTCTTAATAGGTCTCCAGACTTGAGAAAGATCTTGTTGCCTAAGTCGAGAATTCTCCTTTTTAAGTTCGAAAATCCTTTTAAGAGAAGATTTGAGATTTGAACAAAGCTCATTTATATACTTTGAAACTTTGAGAGGAATTTTTGAATTGCTTACCTCGATTTTCTCATCGGATTCTGAATCTGTGTCCGAGTCAGACTTTGATTCTGAGTCTGTGTCTGAATCAGACTTTGATTCTGAGTCTGTGTCTGAATCAGACTTTGATTCTGAGTCTGTGTCTAAATCAGACTCAGATTTTGAATGTGCCATCAAGCATATATTTTCTTGATCATCATCTTCTTTCATGATTCTTTTATGGCCATTATGCTTGTATTGACTTCTTCCATCGAATTTCCTTCCTTTTCTACTCAGCTTTTTAAATTTCTCGACCATAAAGGCAAGTTCTTCATCATCATGTCATTTTCTGAGTTTGTTTCATCAAAAACAGCATTAGATATTAAAGCAATGGACTTCTTACCTTCGGGATCTTCGTCATTAAGTTGTTCCACTTCATAGGATTGAAGAGTGCCAATCAATTCATCAACGGAAAGTGGCATAATCCTTTGAGTCTCCCGGATTGAGGTCTTGACATGGTTCCAATCTTTTGAGAGACCTCGCAAGAGTTTGTTGACCTTCATCGGGGTAGAAATTTGCTGACCTTGATATGCTAAACCATTTACAATTTCTGTAAAACGGCTGAACATATCTCCAATCGACTCTCCTTGCTTCATCTTGAAGGATTCATATTTGCCAAGCAGGAAGTTTACTTTTGTCTCTTTTACACGATCAGTCCCTTCATATGTAACATGAAGTCTATCCCAAACTTCTTTTGCTGTTTCACATGAAGAGATTATATTATATTCAGTAGGAGACAAAGCGCAATATAAAGAATAAATTGCTTTCGCATCAAGCGCTTCTCTTTTGGACATCTCCATCCGAGACATAGGAGCGGGGGGTTTGCTTTCTTTGTCTTTGCCATTTTTATTTGATGTAGACGCAGCAATGGGGTTGATTCCTCTTTCCATAACATCCCATTGTAAGAGATCTCTGGATCTTAGGAATGCTTTCATTTTGTTCTTCCATACGTCGTATTCCTTTCCATCAAAATATGGTGGCCTTGTGTTGCTTTGCCCTTCCATAAGTCCTGGTGCCAACATACTAGCCATAAAAAATCTTTAGCTCAAAAGTAAAAACACTTTTATAAACCGAGCACTTGGCTCTGATACCAATTGAGAGTGCTAGTATGAACAAAATAAAGGAGTTAGGGAAGAGAATAAGAACACAAGATTTATAGTGGTTCGGCTTAATCCAAGCCTACGTCCACTCTCCCACGCTAACAGCCTTCTTGGCTAGATTCCACTATGCAATCAAGAAGAGATTACAACTTTGAGTGCAAACACTTAGTAGATCACACTATCTCACTAAGTCACTCTTTTGGTATTTCTCTCACGATCACAAACGTTTAAGCTCTCCAAAGACAAATTGATGATCGAAGGTCGCTCAGACTTTGGAATTATAAATTCTACGCTCCGTCTCTTACTTGCTCATCGGTCCATGATCTCCTTAAATACTCCTCCACTTCCAAACTAGCCGTTGGACAGCATCCCGGAGAATCGTCTTCCAATATACCCATTGGACAGCTCTGTATCTAGAAGATTTGGTAGCCGTTGAGTGACAAAGGTAAAATCCCAAATTGATTCCGATCGCCCATACAAACGAAATCTTGGTTTCCATAAGTAAAGCTTCTTCATATAGAAAGTTCTTGTCTTCAATATCCAATCGTCAATCAATTAGATTGAATCAATCAAATCAATCTTGATGTGGAATCCAAACTAGATCACTAGCCGTTATATGATTGGGCTTGAGTTACGATTTATCGTAATCTGGATGTAAAGTCTGAGAGTCTTTAGATTTTACAATATGAGTCTGTAGACTTTACAATCTGGGTCTATAGACTTTACAATCTGGGTCTGAACATATCTGCTTCTGAACAGATTTAGCTTTAAGGTCTGTACCCAGTTCGGCTTGAAAGATAGAGTTTGTCTTCCTGGTTCGCCTTCAAAGATAGAGTCCGTCTTCTCTCGGTTCATCATTCACGTTCGATGCCTGGAATTAGTCGAGTGAGCAGACTTTTGATGTAGAACAGACTTTGACACTAAAGTCAGTCTTCAGACTTTGAGTCTTGAGTCTGGCAGTCTTCAGACTTTGACACAAAAGTCTTGAAATCTTCAGAATATACTTCGGACATGTGTTACGTTCAGTCTTCTGGTCGTCTTCACACTTTGACAATATCCTTTACATGTTCTATTATCTGCATGGTCTATTACTCAACCATCAAACATGTTAGTAGCCTTTGATTTATTTTGTCATCTTCAAAACATCATAAGGGATTTCCCTAACAATTTTTTCGGTCGATTGCTTAACAAGTGTATCAACGGCACTCAACGACAAAATCCTAATTATAATTGTTTCTTCAAACTATTCTCTAAGGAAAACGTGTCGGGCAACGAGTTTAAAGAGGAGAAGAAATTCATTTGGTCTTCTTCTTAGAGGAAGCGGTGGCAGAACAAAATAATACTATTATTATTATAAATATCATCGTCGTCATTATTATTATTATTATAAATCCAATGCTATGACCGGCCACCATTTCATTGTGAGCTTTGCTTCGTGAACGTAGGGAGGAAAAAGAAAATATAGGATAAAAATTCATGCGCATGCCATTTGCACAAAAATAAGTGAAAACAATTCCGAGCGACGAGACTGGAGTTGATAAGGAGTTCTTCTCATACATTCCGCAATCGCACACGAATGACCGAACAAACTTTAATCTCTTCTGGGCGACAGCAACACCTTGTCGATCACCTCGTCCAGGTTCAAGCACGACGACCCGGATGGGCGCGTGGCCTCTCGGGCTATCTCCTTCCATTCCATCGCCTTCCTCTTCATCTCCTTCCCTCTCTCCCCCTTCATCAGCTCCCTCACCTGCCTCTCCACCTCATCCCTCTTCACCTCGCCGTCCACCTCCATCCCGATCCCCCACTCCTGGCAGATGTAACGGCAGTTCGTCTGTTGTTCCCCGAAGAACGGCCAGCACACCACTGGCACGCCGGCCACGATGCTCTCAATCGTCGAGTTCCAGCCGCTGTGGGTCAGGAACCCACCGACCGCCGGGTGGTTTAGCACCTGCTCCTGGGGGCACCAGCTCGCCAGCAGGCTCCGCTCCCTCGTTGAGGACGAGAACTCCGGTGGCAAGATCGCCGTGTCGCCAACGACCAAATCGGGCCTGATGACCCACAGGAATGTTTGGCCGCTGTCCGCGAGACCCCATGCGAACTCCAACAGCTGCGCTGGCGACATCACTGTGATGCTCCCGAAGTTCACGTACACAACCGAGCTGGGTGGTTTCGAGTCGAGCCACTCAAGACAGCCCAGGTCTTCCTTCCACAGGTTGGACCCGATTGACCTGGTGTCGTTATCGGGTAGTTGCTTTGTAAGGAGATGAAGGGGGCCAAGGGTGTGGATGGGAGGGAACATGGCCTTGAGAGCGTCGAGGACCTCGTGCTCTAACCGGTCGAATGTGTTGAAAATGATGGCCGAGGCTCTTTTCGCTCTCTCGGTCTCTCTCATGCAGAAGTGTATCATCAAGTCATCTGGGTCAGTGGTTCTGACGAAGCTTGGTAAGTCTCTCAGGCGGATGTTTCTCATCCCGGGTATCCAGTCAATGGTGGTGTCTAGATACCCGTTTGTCAAGTAGCTAGCATCTGCAAATTAAGAGTCGATCAATTAAACCGTTCGACCATTCATGGCAACGTTCTTACATCTAAAATTCTACTTTTGACAGTTGATTTAGTTAAGTACTTAGAAAACTATGATATAGTCCGCCACTGGCTAATCATGTAAATCAGGAACGAACAAAACTACACAGTAAACGCTAACCAAATCCACAAAAGAGAAGAAACCGTAGATCTGCCAAGTGAGATTAACTAATTAAACCAAATCGGACGGTTATTTAGTAATGCATACCTTTGAGTGGAGTAAGACCCTTGTCAACAAGACTGCGATACTGCACGTAGCCCATGAAGCCGCACGCACTCGCCGTCCAGAACAGGACCTCCGGCACGCCGATCGCCTCAGCGGCGTCGAGCGTGAAGGTCATCATGCCGTCTGACACCACGCAGCTCACCGGTGGGGAACCCGACGCCGCGCTCTCCTCATTGAGCCTCTGGAGCAAGTCCCGGAAGTAGGGCAAGCAGAACTTACTCGTGGACTGGCAGAGGGCGGAGATGTCCTGGGTGACGTCAGCAGCGTCAGAGGGCGGGAGGCCGTCGGGGATGGTGCGGAACCGGAAAGACGGGAGGCCGTCAAGGGAGGAGGGGCCACGGGAGCGGAGGAGGCGGCTGTGGTTGTACTCGGTGTTGACGAAGGTGACGTGGAAGCCCCGGTGGTGGAGGAGCTTGGCGAGGTTGAGCATGGGGTTGATGTGGCCCTGGGCCGGGGCGGGGATGCACACTGCGTGCGGCTTTTGGATCATATCTATCGAACCCATCTCTCTCTCTCTCTCTCTTTCTCCTCTGTGTTTTGATCGTTTCTCTTGCTGTTTCTCTTGCTTTTTTCTGGGCGAGGAAGAAGAGATGGGAATGGCTATGGGGGCGAGAGAGAGGGTACGTGAGGTTTTGGTCCCTTTATAGGCGGGGCGAGATCGAGAGGGGAAGGCGGGTGGCACGTCGGCAAGTAATTCCGGCCGACTTGGAAGACATGAGAGACACGTGATGCGGTAAGGGATGAGAAGAGCGTGACGTGGCTCGAACGGACGGTCAAAGTACGGCTTCCGTTTTTTAATAGGGGAAAAATGGCACCACCTCGTTCGCGTTCATTTGTAGGTCTCATGATCCAAAAATTGGGTCGACGTCATGATTATTGGCGTGTTCGGTTGTTTCCGCTCTAACAAAATAAATACATAATGATTTATTCATTTTAGGGGTTTGACTAATTCAATAAAAATTAGGTAATTTTTAATTTTTTGGATATGACTTGATCTCCGTTATTGAAAACCGTCATCAATGATTAAATTCAAGTACCTGACAAGCACAGATCCAGGGTTCCTGATGACTAGATCTTAAAAGCCAATCGTTAGATTTAGATTCTTGATGCTTGGACCATAATTTGGCGAGTTTAATATATATTAAGGATATGTAACAAACACCAAATGATGGTCTAACAAACGAAATATGTTCGAGAATTGATTCCATCTGTTTATATTATCTGTAGACTAAATTTACGCCATTATCATCCCCATTCCCATGTTCTCTCTGAATTGAGCTATGTGAGTCATTGTTGAAAGCAGCATATGCATGCACGCCCAATGTGAGCAAAGCTTTTTGACATGAATCATGCACTTATAAAAATTCAAAACTTGTAGGAAAAAAATATTATGCGATTTACAAATCCAATGCAATTCCAATCATCAATCAAGTGAACCTACGTTGAGATGCGCCCAATTGATAATCTAGATAATAACAGTTTGCATAATTTTCAAATGATACAATATACTTTTCGAAATTTACCTTAGCCTGTCAAATTAGACTGAAATTGTTTTTTAGATTGTTGTAATCCGTTTTCCACTTGTGTTCCAAAATTCCGGCCACGGAGAAAGGTAGTGTGAACTCTATTGCGTAGCCATATTTGAACAAAAGTGACCAGAAAATGTGCACTACACTTTTTCTATTCACATGTTCCCAACTTTATTTGCAGTGGTGATTGGATCTTGGTTCTCTTTTGGATTTGATGATTGAGATTTCTCCTTAAATGTCGATAGCCCTATTTCAAGAACTCGTCCGGAATTAAGAATCTATAGAATATAGTTGAAATTAAAGATTGAATTTTAGGTGATGAAAGAATTATTCGATAACATTAGCGAAATACCGTGGTCCATAAATTTTTTTTTGAGAGGTTAAAGGCCATGAATAGATACTATCTACAACCCATATCTCTTATTCAAGCTCATATTCTTCCATCCATTTATTCGTTCCTTCATTGCCTCCCATCAGTAGATCTCAAGATTGGGTTCCGTGCTTGTGCCACCGATGAATTAAGCAGCCATTTTTTCCATCTTTTTCTTAAATGGAACCAATTATGTTACGTTACGCAGCCATCTTCTTTTTTCTTCTTATTGCATAAAGTAGCAACTTTTTTGCTGAGCAAATCAAGTGATTTTTACGTTACGTTACGCAGCCATCTTCTTTTTTCTTCTTATTGCATAAAGTAGCAACTTTTTTGCTGAGCAAATCAAGTGATTTTTTTGACTTTATTGAATATTTTTGGTCAACTCAAGTTATGCTTGCCAAACATCAAATGGGTTTAAAAGGCTAAGCAATCTAGAGGCTTGATTCACACTGCATGCCTCATGAATTAATTAGATATAAGCATTCGGTCTATACAAGTGATGTAACTTGAAAGAGTTTATACGCAATTAATTAGATTTTAGCGTAAATACCCAACATAGTTTGCAGTATATTTGAATTTATCTGTGTAGTTAGTGTTGAGGTTATCCCATATCGATTGTGGAAGGCATTGGTGGTAAGTTTATAAGTGTGAGGGAAGACCTCACCGTTTGAGCTAATTTTTGAGTTGAGAGAGGCCCAATACCATTCAATACTACTATTTTGCCAACAACTCTAGACCCAAAAGTCACATGAGATAGTTAAGGGTTGCTGTTCTTCAACCCCATGTGTGAATGGAACAACTCTAGACCCAAAAGTCACATGAGATAATAGTTAATGGTTGCTTTTCTTCAAGACCATGTGTGAATGGAACAACTCTAGACCCAAAAGTCACATGAGATAGTTAAGGGTTCATGTTCTTCAACCCCATGTGTTAATGAGAGATTATTGAGATTGTTTCATATTAGTTGTGAAAGGGGCTGGTGGTCGGTTTATAAATATTAGAAAAAATCTTACCTTTTGAGCTTATTTTTTAGGTGGGAGAGATCCAAAACTATCCAATAGTTAGCTAAATGCTTGTGCAAATTCAACAGCTGGTTTTGACTAACAAATTGCAAATCCTGGGCTAGTCGAATAAACTTCACAAGCAAATGACTGAAGAGGTTGAAATTTGAAGAACTTTTCTTCCTACGACTTCGTGGGTTACGTACCGCATGACCCATGTCTGACCTCGGCAATGGAGAAAATGTTTAAAAATTTCGGTGAGCCCGTGCGTTGCCTCGCCTCTTTGCCCATACGCTCATTTAAAATAATGTCTTCTATTGTTTGGCTAGGAATTTTAATTATAGGGACGTCTTTAATATTTTATTCAAAATAAATTATTTTTCATGGCATTGGTTGAACAAGTGTCTCTAGGACACTTTTTAACAAAATCCCAGTAGTGTAATTGTCTATTCGAATTGAAATGTCAGAATGGGTCGATGACTTAAACTAAAAAAAGTAGAAGAGAAATTCAATAAGCCCTCTTGTGACAGCAAGTGGCGACCGAATAAAATAGTCAATTATTCCACTAGCCATCTACTCCATATAATTCGAAAATAAAAAGGGTCATTAATAAGCGCCCCTATGGGACTAATTAAATGATTTAAAAACAAAAATACACATTTCTTAACATACTGTGAACATAAATGTAATTACCAATTTTAACAGTAACACTTAAAAGCTTAAATTGTCAAAACATATTTAACGAGACTTAATAAATAGCCTAAGGACACTCTTTAACATTTTATGGTGTGTTTGTTTTGCGGAAAATGAATTATTTAAAAATTATTTCTTTGAAATATCACTTGGGTCACTTACGGACAAAATATATATTTATCATCTGTGAAATATATATTTTATTAATTAATTATTTTAAATGATAGAAGTATTCATCTTTAAAAAATATATTTCAAATTATATAATTTTCGTGTAATGAACGGAACCTTTTCAACGTACATTCATTTGATTTTGTAACTTGGTCAGTACTTGGGATTTATAAGGGAGTCGCCCTTCAATGTGGTAACTAGAAGATGAGGCAATTAAATTGATAAATACACCTCTCAGTGCTGTCCATATTTCATAAGTTACATATAGATTGGTGGGCCGAGCAATGGCCACCGAATCATGAAAGGAAACTTGACCCGAGACATCCTCATCCCCAACCGGTCTCCTGGCCGCCACTGAAATAGTTCCTGTCTCATCGCCGGACTATTCACCGTCCATTCCAGTGTCGGTTGGGACATTGGGGGCCTGACCGGACACGACGTGCGGAACCATATTTGGAACCCACAGATCGAAAAGCTAGTCGGAGCTGAGGCACGACTAATCCTTCAAGAATATGCACGATCGAAGGGAGATAATATGCGCATTCTCAAGAGGTGCAGAGAATCGAGGTAAACATTCGAATAATCTCTGATGGAGAGAAATATCTAGAGAAATATCTCCGGTTGGAGGCAGTTCCTTCCATTGGGAAAACTGACATCAACACGGTCTCTTGCTGAGTGTCCCGCATCGAGGCTCGACCATGAAGCCAGATTCAACTTATGCGAAATGTCTCCAACATCCATCGAATAAAAAACAAGTGAGGGAACAACATCTATTCAGCAACTTCTGCAGATTTTCCAATCTAAGTTATAGAACAAAAGTTCTCTCCTCATGACCACCAAAAAAACTTCCACTTGCGAAACTTACTCTCGCCTACCAACTTGGTTAGACATGGGAACAATTCCTCCCGCTCTCATCTATTTGTCCTGTTGCACTATCGACTCTCTTTCCGGACAGAGCGGCCGGCCCTACAAGCGAAGGTTGATGGCTAGATTCGGACCAAAAAAAAAAAAAAAAAAAAAAAACGAGGCACTTGAGACTAATTTTATTTTTATCATTATTTATTAATTCATCGTATTTGTATTTATTCTTTCAAAATATTTTATAAATTTTTCTCGAAGCATTAGATTAGAGTAAAAAATTTTAAGGATGCCCTTTGCATCGCGCATTTTTAAAAATTTACATTTTGCCTTTAGCCTAGACTTTCATCTTATTATAGGCATGGACCCCTTCTTTCTTTACCTTTTTTCCACTAGCATGTGACGCATGTCGGATTTTTGTAATACATATTGTCATTTTGCTCTAAAAAAAAAAAAAATTTCTTACCACCATTTATATTGGATTCATTGGTTTAAATAATCTAATTAATAATATATATAAGAAAAAAATTGGAATATTGTCAAGAGAACTATTTCAAATGAAAATTAAGTAAGATAGAAATTCAAAAAGACTTGAAGTTGACATTACAGAGATAAGATAAGCAAAAACTCAACATTCAATGGCGGTGTGTAGTAGTCATCGCTAGAAGAAAACAACGTACTATGATTGTCGACATCCAACTCTCCTTCTTCCCTTCCCCCTACGACGCACTTTGGAGTTTCATCTGTATCCTTCTATATATATATATGTGAAAATCCTCGAATCTTCTAATCGATTTTCTAATTATCATACAAAACTTGTAAGTTATGTGATCACCAGTATTAATGAGCTATATCAGACCATTACAAGCCACATTAGATTACAATTTTTTTTTAATTATTTTTTGATACGCAGGACTCCACCTGCCAAGCTATCGACTTTGCTGACCACCTTGGCACACAAGGCTATTGACTTCACCGATCACCTGGCGCCACTGGGCTATCGACCGACGTCGGTTGACCACCCAACGCAGTGATTATACCTGGGGGGAAGTTAGCATAGGACCCCAGGCATCCCACTTAAGACGTGTATAGCAACGTGGAGATTTGAACTTTTGACCTTGCGGTAGATCTATTCGCACATCTCTATCAATGCAGCTGCCCACTGATGGGTTAGATTACTTATTTTTTTAATCCTTCAGCAACTCTTTATATTGGTATTCATCCTTTTCAAAACATTTCATAATTTTGTTCTTGATGCATTAGATTAAATTAACAAATCGAGGAGTATATTTTGCACTTTTCTAGTATTTGTATTTTTTATGAAATTGATAGCAAAAGGACATCAGATGCAAACTTTCTCGAATCAACATTTTATATCCTCAAAAGACATGCGCACTAATTGTGTAATGGAAAATTAAAAAATCCAAAAAAACAAAAAAAGAGACAGAGGAAAGGCAAGATCCGAGAACTAAAGATGTCCCAAAACGTAGACCAAGTTGTTTGGTTTGTTATATAAGATGAATGACGTATATTTTATTGGGCTGTGGGATCCCTGTGGGTTCCCTGTGAAATCTGTATGATAAAGGATGCCCTTTCGCTTACAATGTTATTGGGCATTTTGGAAAAAAAAAAAATCAATTTCTATAGACTACGATAAGGACTAGACTTCAAATGATGCTTTTGGTTCAGCTTTCAATTTGAATATTCAATGTCCGTTGGAGACTGTTAGGTTGTCATGTAAATTTTTTTTGGGGCCACTTTGGGGAAATGTCAACATCACTTTCAGCATTTTTAGAAGGCAGCTTCCATGGTTGATGAACTTTTTTTTTTCCAAAATTGCCCTCACTCAAATTTTCATATTCTAATCTTGCCCACACTTGTGACTATTCATTATGTCCAACCGTTGAAGTTCTAAGTAGTTGTGCGTGGGTCTCCACCTAAAGTCACTAATTGAGGGTCTTTGCTCGGGTCTCCAGGGAGGGTTGCCGCACTTGGGTCCTTGCCTAGTTCATCTTCTCTGACATTGCCCTCGTAACTGTTAGGCGAGGCTTGAAGGATCCCGGCTCAAGCGAGATCTGTTGAGTCGAGGGTTGCCAAGAGCTAGCGAGGTTGATGGTCGAGCATTGCTGATGTATGTTGGGCATCGAGCATCTTCATATCTATGTCAAGCGTCACTGCTTGAGGCTACTCTGGCGTCACCGCACCCAAGTCGAGAAAACTCAAAGCCCTTGCTTGGGCCGGCGGCGGCGCTCTGAGGCCTTGCCATAGCCTTAGAAGACGATAAGGAATAGCTCCCTTTGTTTTTTTTTTTTCCTTCTTTTTTGTTTTAACTTTCTAAGCTACTTTGCAATAATTTACAACGCAAGTCATTAACTAAACGGTATTTTTTTTTTTATAGCAAATTTACCTTAAGTCAAATATCTTTGCAGAGATCATTAGCCAAGATAAGATGTGAATTAGCAATATTGCCTAGAACTGGGCTCTCTCTTTCGCGAGTTTGTTTAGTGTTTGTTGTTTTTTTGGTTCGGTTTGTTATCGGACTGTCGTGGCACCCGAACTGAATGTTTCATCATTTTTTCTTTTCTTTTTTAAATTGACTTTTTATTAATTTTTTATTTTTATTTTTCCTCATTCCTTTGTTGCGACTAGTGAGCAATGACCATAGACAAGCTCAAGGCTTGCCCAGTGTTGGCCTTGGGTAAGCTCAAACTTGCTAGGATTTGGCGAGGTTGAGCCTCGTTGACCTGTGCTTGTGGCAGGTCGTCGATCGTCATCGAGGCCCAACAACTAGCTAAGGGAGAAATAAAAAAATAAATAAAAAGAAGAATATAAAATTAAAATTAAAAATTTGAGATGAGCAATTCCAAAAATGCTTTCACCTCTTTAAGTTTAGGAATTCACTTTCCTAAATTGATACGTGAATATTTTCGTTGACTACAAAGTATTTTCAGTTGACTAATCATTTTTCACGAATCAAACCAGTGAAAATCCAGAAAATTAATTCCTGAAAAATACTTTTTTCGAAAAAAATACACCCTCACTTTTTACTGTTTTACTTAATCTAAATCTCTTAACTCATGCACTTTTTTTTTTTCCCCTCAAAGTCAACTCCCAAAACGTTTACAATACTCCCATATTGTCACGTAAAATTCGTAATTGATTTTTTTTCACAATTTTCTGAAATCAGAACTATAATTTAAATGTTGGCGAGTACTCTTCTTTTTTCGAAAATGTTGGAATAAGATTGGTTATATCTAACATAGATCCTCTGGTGTCAATTTACTTCCAAGATTGCAACCCACCACTTGAAAGAAACAACACACGGAGACTCCTGCAATTAGAAGGCATCATCAAAATTCATCGCCAAGTAATCGCTAGTGAAGTGGCAAATTATAGCCATAAATTGATAATAGAGACAATGAGCTTTTTGAATGATCAAGAATCGCTTTGATTAGATTCGAAGTGACCAAGAAGTTGCAATTGGTTTATAAGAATGAAATAGGAAATAGAAATAAAATAGTAGGACTTTTTGCCACCGGGAGTATTGCGAGATTCCGATATTGGACTAAGGAGATGTGTGCACTTGAAGTTTAGTGAACTGAACTGAAATTAACCAATTGCAGAGCACCGATGGCATCGGGGCAAACCACCGTGATCCACAAACCCCTCCCCATCCCTGCGACTCGAGCAACCGTCGCTTCACTAATTACCATCGTAGCGATGATTCACAAAGTCGTTAATGAGAATAATTGAGGAATTCTCTTCGTACGTAGATAACCAAAAAAACACATAATCTTTCCTGACAGAGCATGTCCACACCAAGCAGCTAAAGATAATCAGCTCCTAGCCATTAATTGAGAGCTCCACCACAACATAAGAGTGGTGCACTCGTAATCAGCGAACTCATGATCAGATTTAGATGTTAATGAAAACATCGTTATTTTTTTAGGATATTAACATAAGAGTCCTAAGACTATTGCATCCGTCGGGTTACGTGGCCAGCATCTATTTCGTGCTATTCTCGTTACCAAGAAAGGTTGGAGAGTTTGGATCCAATGCTATCACGGGCCACCCTTCGCTTCCTCGTTCTAGCGCTGCCTCATGAACAAATCAACACTTCATTGCATTTCAACCAAAAAAAAAAAAAACACTTCATTGCAGGCTTGCAGCCGACCGTTTCACCTGAATGCCAACTACACAGAAATAAATGAAAAGGACTGGAAGTGACGCAGCTGAAGTAAATACGGGCCTAGATAGGATCTAAACAAGACAAGAGGACTGTCGACGGAATTGTTCGGATTCTTTCCCCAGTCGCAAAACAATGTCCGAGCAAGCTTAATCTCTTCTGGGCGACAGCAGCACCTTGTTGATCACCTCGTCTAGGTTCAAGAACGATGACCCGGAAGGACGCGTGGCCTCTCGAGCCATCTCCTGCCACTCCATCGCCTTCCTCTTCATCTCCTTCCCTCTCTCCCCCTCCATCAGCTCCCTCACCTGCCTCTCCACCTCGTCCCTCCTCACGTCGCTGTCGATCTCCATCCCTATCCCCCACTCCTGGCAACTGTACCGGCAGTTCGTCTGCTGGTCCGCGAAGAACGGCCAACACGCCACCGGCACACTGGCCGCGATGCTCTCGATTATGGAGTTCCACCCGCAGTGGGTCAGGAACCCACCGACAGCCGAGTGGCTTAGCACCCGCTCCTGGGGGCACCAGCTAACCAGCAGGCTCCGCTCCCTCGTTGCGGCCAAGAAATCTGGAGGCAAGATTGCCGTGTCGCCAACGACCAAGTCCGGCCTGATGACCCACACGAACGCCTGGTCGCTGTTCGCGAGCCCCCATGCGAACTCCACCAGCTGCGCTGGCGACATCACTGTGATGCTCCCAAAGTTCACATACACGACTGAGCCAGGTGGTTTTAAGTCGAGCCACTCGATGCAACCCGGCTCTTCCTTCCACAGGTTGGACCTAAACGGCCTGGTGTCATTATTGGATAGTTGCTCTGTAAGGAGATGAAGGGGGCCAAGGGTGTAGATGGGAGGGAACATGGCCTTGAGAGCGTCGAGGACCTCGTGCTCTAATCGGTCGAACGTGTTGAAAACAATGGCTGAGGCTCTCTTCGCTCGCTCGACCTCTCTCATGCAAAAGGGTATCATCAGGTCGTCCGGGTTAGTGGTTTGGAGGAAGCTTGGTAAGTCTCTCAGGCGGATGTTTCTCATCCCAGGTATCCAGTCAATGGTGGTGTCTAGATACCCGTTTGTCAAGTAGCTTGCATCTGCACATTGACAGTCGATCAAATAAACCGTTTGACCATACGTGGCAGCGTTCTTACATCTAAATAGTTAAGTACTCAGAAAACTATGACACAGTCCGCCATTGGCGAATCATGTAAATCAGGGACAAACAAAACTACACAATATAAACGCTAACCAAATCCACAAAAGAGAAGAAAAATCATTAGCCGTAAATCTGCTAAGTGAGATTACTTAATTAAATCAAATCAGACAATTATTAAGTAATGCATACCTTTGAGTGGAGTAAGACCCTTGTCAACAAGACTGCGATACTGCGCGTAGCCCATGAAGCCGCACGCGCTCGCCGTCCAGAACAGGACCTCCGGCACGCCAATCGCCTCTGCAGCATCGAGTGTGAAGGTCATACCGCCGTCCGACAGCACACAGCTTACAGGCGGGGAACCTGATGTCGCGCTCTCCTCGTTGAGCCTCTGGAGCAGGTCCCTGAAGTAGGGCAAGCAGAACTTATTCGTGGACTGGCTGAGGGCGGATATGTCCTGGGTGGCATCGACGTCAGAGGGTGGGAGGCCATCGGGGATGTTGCAGAACCGAAAAGACGGGAGGCCATCGAGGGAGGAGGGGCCGCGGGAGCGGAGGAGGCGGCTGTGGTTGTACTCGGTGTTGACAAAGGTGACATGGAAGCCCCGGTGGTGGAGGAGCTTGGCGAGGTTGAGCATGGGGTTGATGTGGCCCTGGGCTGGGTAGGGAATGCACACCGCGTGCGGCTTTTGGATCATATCCATCGAAGCCATCTCTCTCTCTCTCTCTCTCTCTCTCCCTCCTCTGTGTTTTGATCGTTTCTCGAGCAAATCTCTTGCTGTTGCTCTTGCTCTCTTCTGGGCGAGGAAGGAGAGATGGGAATGGCTATGGGGGTAAGACAGAGGGTACGTGAGGTTTTGGTCTATTTATAGGCGGGGCGAGATCGAGAGGGGAAGGCAGGTGGCACGTCGGTTTTGATTCTCTTTTGGATTTGATCATTGAGATTTCCTCGAGCATTGATGGCCCTATTTCAAGAGCTCGTTCGGAATTAAGGATCTGTAGTAGATCGTTGAAATTAAAGATTGAATTTTAGGTAACGAGAGATTATTCAATAACATTATAGCATGGTCCATGAAAAACGTTTTAAGAGGTGAAAGGCCATGGGGAGATACTGACTACAACCCGTGTATCTCTTATTTGAGCTCATATTCTCTCATCCATTTATTCATTTATTCATATGCATCCCCATTAGTAGATCTCAAGATCGAATTCCATGCTTGTGCCGCCAATGAATTAAGTAGCCACTTTTATAATCTTTTTCTTAAATGGAACGAATTACGTTACATAGTTATTTTCTTTTTTCTTCTTATCTCGTGAAGTAGCAACTTTTTTGCTAAGTAAGTTAAGTGGTTTTTATTTTATCGATTATTCTTAATCAACTCAAATTATCCTCACCAAACGTCAAATGGGTTCAAGAGGCTAAGCAATCTGGAGGTTCACTTCACACTACACGCCTCATGTGTCGATTAGATATAAGCATTCAGTCTATATGTTATATGAGTGATGTAACTTGAAAGAGTTTATACGCAATTAGTCGGTATTTAGCGAATGATTTTTGACTTTTGAGCTAAGAATACCCAGAACAGTTTGCGGTACATTTGAATTTACCGGTCTAGTTAGCTAAATGTTTATGCAAATTCAACACCTGGTTTTGACTCACAAGATGAAAAACCTAAGCTTGTCGAATAAACTTCACGAGCAAATGACTGAAGAGGTTGAAATTTGAAGAACTTTTCCTCTTGTAATGTATATTTTTTTGGCGGGTTACGTACCGCATGACCCATGATTGACCTCAGCAATGAAGAAAATGTCTAAAAATTCCAGTGAGCCCATGCATTACTTCGCCTCTTGCCCATCCGCTCATTTAAAGCAGTGTACTCCAGAAAATTGTTTGGCTAGGTATTTTAGTTATAGGGACGTCTTTAATTATATTTTATTCAAAATAAATTAATTTTCAAGGCATTGGTTGAGTGTCTATAGGACACTTATAAAGAAAATCCCAGTAGTGTAAATGATTTAAAAAAAAATTACACATTTCTTAACATACTATGAACATAAATGTAATTACCAATTTTTACAGTAACACTTAAACGTTGAAATTGTCAAAACACATTTAATGAGACTTAATAAATAACCTAAGGACACTCTTTAACATTTTATGGTGTGTTTGTTCTGCATAAAATGAATGATTTGGAAAAAAAAACATTTCTGAAAATATCATTTGGGTCACTTAGGGACAAAATTTATTTTCATAGTCCATGAAAAATATTTTTTTATTAATTAATTATTTCAATCAATACAAATATTCATCTTTAAGAAAATATATTTCAAATTATATAATTTTCGTGAAATAAATGGGGTGTTTTCAATGTACATTCATTTGATTTTGCAACTTGGGTCCGTACTTGAGATTTTTGATGGAGTCGCCCTTCAATGTACTGGTAGATGAGGCAATTAAAATCATAAATGCACCTCTCAGCGCTGTCCATAATTCAGAAGTTACGTATAGATTGGTGGGCGGAGCAATGGCCACCGAATCATGAAAGGAAACTTGACCCGAGACATCGTCATTCCCAATCGGTCTCCTCGCCGCCACTGAAATATCTCCTGTCTCATCGCCGGGGGGACCATTCACCATCCGTTCCAGTGCTGGTTGGGACAATGGGGGCCTGACCGAACACGAGGCGTGGAACCATATTTGGAACCCGCCAATCAAAAAGCTAGTCAGAGTTGATGCATGACCAATCCATAAAGGATATGCATGATCTAATGGAGATAATATGCGTACTCTCAAGAGGTACAGAGAATCGAGGTAGACATTCGAATAATCTCTGATTGAGGGAAATATCCTCAAGAAATATCTCCAGGAGGAGGCAGTTCCTTCCATCGGGAAACCACATCAACAAGGTCTCCTCCTAAGTGTCCCGCATCGAGGCTCGACCATGAAGCCGAATTCAACTTATGTGAAATATCTCCAACATCCATCGAATAAAAAACAAGCAAGGGAACAACAACTATTCAGCAACTTGTGCAGATTTTCCAATCCAAGTTATAGAACAAAAGTTCTCTCCCCATATCTTGACCACAAAAAAAAAAAAAAAAAAAAAAAAAAAAAAAAAAAACCTTCCACTTGCAAAACTTACCCTTGCCCACCAACTTGGTTAGACATGGGGACAATTTCTCTCGCTTTCATCTATTTGTCTAGTTGCACATTTTATTTTGAAGAATCAAAATAAATTCTTCTTTTTTCTTTTCCTCCTTTTTGTCTCCACAATATAGTACAATGCTAGTTCAACTGAAAAAAAAAAGTACAGTACAATGGGAAAGAGTACCAAAAGTTCTAAATATTTTGTATTGACACTAATTTAGTCATAAACTTTTCAATTAAATCAATTTAGTCCTAAATATTTTAATATTGGTACCAATTTAGTCAATCTAATTAATTTAAGCCGAAAATTGTTGACGTGGCCACTGGCAGTCTTATGTGGCGCCATATGACAAATTTGATAATTTTTGATATTTTCAGATTTTTAAAATTATTTATTTATTTTTATTTTTTTCTCTTTTTATTTTTTATTTTTCCTTTCTCCTTACCCCTTTGCAGGCGAGGTTGCCGCTCGACCATCGTTGGCCACAGGCTAATTGGGGCAAGGGCCTCTACGCCTTCGTTGGCCACAAGCAAGGGCACGAAGGCCCATGCTTGTGCCGGGTGAGAGCTACAACGCCTTAGGTGAGGCCGTCATGGTCCTCGCCTAGATTTGGACAAGGGCCTGATGCCCTCGCTTGTGGTGGGTGAGGGCGTCTTGCCTTTGCCTAAATCTAGGCAAGGGCCATCGCACCCTCGCTCGCCACGAGGGAGGGCCGCCGCGCCCTCGCCTGTGGCTGACGAGGGCACAAAGGCTCTCGTTGGCCAACGGGCAAGGGTTTTGGCCCTCGTTTGAATTTGGGCGGGGGTCGACACCCTTGCTTGCGGCGGGCGAGGGCATGCTGGCCCTTGCCCCAACCAACTTGTGGTTAGCAATGGTTGACTGGCAATCTTATCGGCCAAGGGGTAAGGATAAAGGAAAAAGAAAAAGAAAACAAGAATAGAGAAAAAAAATAATTTAAAAAATCTGCAAAATATCAAAAATTATAAAATTTGTCTATATGGCGCTGCATAAGACTGCCGATGGCCACATCAATAATTTCCGCCTTAAATTAGTTAGATGGATTGAATTGGGACCGATATGAAAATGTGTAGGACTAAATTGGTCAAATTGAAAAATTTAATACTGAATTGGTACCAACATAAAAGGTTTATGGCTTTTTTAGTATTTTTCCCCAATACAATGCTAGGTGCACCATGTTGAAAGCAAAAAAGAGGGATAAATCGATTCCTATTTTTGATGGGTAAATGGTAGTACAATTAAAGTGCCTACATTACCTACAAGTAAATGGTAGATGAACTATAAGATTTGCGTAAGTTCTTCAAGGTATATCTAGCAGACTCGTAGAAAGGAGAGAATGTGAAGTTTTTGCATTACCTTTTTCTTGAAGTTCACTAAAACCGAATGATTTTTAGTCCCCCCAGAAACAAGTTCAATAAAAAAGGAAACCAAGGTAAGAAAGTAATACGGAGTATTCCATAAACATCTCAATCTCGAGCATAATTCAAATCCACTTCCACAGACCCAACCAAGAGACAGAGGACATCTCCATCTCGAGTACCCACATCTCGGGCACAATTCGAATCCACTTCCACGGACCCAACCATGAGACAAAGAGCATCTCCATCTCGAGTACCCACATCTTAGGCACAATTCGAATTCACTTCCACGGACCCAACTGAGAGAGAGAGAGAGAGAGAGAGGGGGAAGGGAGGGAGGGAGGGAGGGCACGTACCTTTGGAACTCAGGGAGCCAGGGATCTTGCTCCATTAATAGAGAATTTGGGTTCTCCAAATGAGAGGGGACAAAGAATGTAAAAGATGAAAAGTAGAAGAAGAACTTGAAGAGTTTGGGGTTTTGTTTTTAGGATTTGTTAATTTCTATCTATATTTTTTTGAGACAAAATTGCCCATATTCTGAACTCGAAATGTCACACGCTTGCTTTGGCCAGCAAGTTTAGGTCCTTATTTAAGACTTGTTAGCCACTTCAGATCCTTATTTGGAACAACGATCACTTCGGATCCTTATTTGAGAAAGTATGCTCATTTTGGGTCCTTATTTGGGATTTTCCCTAGATTAAATTAACAAATCAAGGAGTATTTTTTGCATTTTTCTAATATTTGCATTTTTAAAAATTGATAGCAAAAGGACATCAGATACAAAACTTTCACAAATTAACATTTTATATCCTTAAAAGACATGTGCACTAATTGTGTAATGGAAAATAAAAAATCCCATAAAAAAAAAAAAAAAAAAAAAAAGACACAAAGGAAAGGCAAAATCCTAGAAACTAAAGATGTCCTAAAATGCAGACCAAGTCGTTTGGCTTGTAATATAAGATGGAGGTAGCATATCTTGTAGGGCTGTGGGATCCTTGTGAATTCCGTATGATGAAGGAGATCCTCTCGTTTATAGTGCTATTGGGCTTTTTGAAAAAATATCAATTTCCGTGGACTATGATAAGGACTAAACTTGGAATGATGCTGGTTTAGCTTTCGACTTTGAATCTTCAAAGTCCGTTGGAAAAATGTTAGGTTGTCATATAAATTTTTTTGGGCCCACTTTGGGGAAATATCAACATTGCTTTCAGCATTTTTGGAAGGCAACTTCCATGATTAATGAACCTTTTTTTTTTTTTTTTTTTCGAAATTGCCCTGACTAATATTTTCGTATTCTAATCTTGTGCTTGACTTTTCATTCTCTCCAACCGTTGAAGTCCTAAGCAGTTGTGCTTAGTTCTTCACTGGAAGTCACTCATCGAAGGTCTTTGCCTAGGTCTCCAATAAGGGCAGCCGCACTCAGGTCCTTGCCTAGTTCATCTTCTCTAACGTTGCCCTCGTGACTGTTAGGTGAGACCTGGAGGATCGCGGCTCAAGCGAGATCTGGTAAGTCGAGGGTTACTAAGAGCTACCGAGCTTGATGACCGAGCATTGCAGATGTATGCAAGGCATCAAGCATCTTCATATCTATGTCAAGCGTCACCGCTTGAGGCTACTTCGATGTCACTGCACCTAAGTCAAGAAAACTCGGAGTCCTTGACTGGGTTGGGGGCAGCCTTTGGAGCCCTTGCCATAACCTTAGAAGACAATAAGCAATAGCTCCCTTTGTAACCACACCACCCCCCCCGCCTTTTTAAGTTTTAACTTTCTAAGCTACTTTGCAATAATTTACGACAAAGTATTTAACTAAACTGTTTATGTTTTTGGGGACTTTTTAAATATTGTCTAGCTCAACACCTCCTCTCTTAGCAGCTCTCGCTCTCCGGAATGGCTTCCCACTGTGCATCATCCATTCGTATTCTCCCTCCCCCGAACGAACTGTATTCTCCCTCCCCCGAACGAACTGGGCTCTTATTTGCGAGGTTTTTTTTTTTTTTTTTTTTTTTTGATGAACAAGCGAGTTTGTTTAGTTTCTGTCATTTTTCGGTTTGTCCGGGTTATCCAACTGTCAAGGCACCCGAATTTTTCTTATTTATTACCTGCACAAAGACCCGACTTGGAAAAGCCGAAATTTTCGGTTCGGATGAGATCTTTTTTAACCCTGGGTCTAGTCCAATTGGGAACAAAGATAGATAACCAAAAGAGACCGTTCCCGAAACATATTCCAAATAACGGCTAGTTCGGCTCGGCTCATTATGACGGCCCATACCCGATCCAAATCCAAATTGGGTTTCGTATAATTTCCCACTTTTATAGGTTTCACGCACCCTATCTCGACATGTCTATCGACGTTGACCGCAAGCCCGAGAAGTTATCAAATATTCTGCTCAATTTTAGTCAGGATTATTGCACACGAAGTTTGGTCAGCGGAAACCGCACATCATCCATACTTTTGCTCAATTGATTGCTCATGGTGGAACCGACCTTTGGGTTTCGTACTAGGCCGACATCGACGGATTTGTCATTTTCAATTTGTCGGAACGAGAGCCCACGGAACTTAATTGAAACTTAATTGGAAAATTTCTACAAGTTTGACGATATATGACACAAATTACAAAAATTGAGAACTTAAAGAAAACAATGCAAATTTCGTGATCAAATGTACGTTGTGGGTTAATTTTTAAATAAATTCAGTCTCTATTTGAAATGGCTTTTAGAGTGCATCCGTTTCATGGAAAATTCAATGAAAAAACATTTTTCAGAACCATAGTTAGTTTTCCTTTATTTGGCGATAAATGATGAAAAACGATTTTTTATGTTTGTATCTTATTTGAAAATGATTTCAATCTCATGCTTTTTATCTTTAAAAAAAAAAAAAATCAAATTAAATTTTTTTTTTTCATTTTATTAAAATTTGAACTTTTAATTTTTTTTTTTTTTTAAAAATTGAATTTTTCATTTTTTAATTTAATTTTTCTCTTTTCTCCTTTTTCCTTGTTCCTCCGTTGGCAACGGCCATAGGCAAGCTCAAGGCTTGCTTGACGTTGGCCTCGGGCAAGCTTGACTCACCAAGATTTGATGAGGTCGAGCCTCGTTGAGCCATGTTTATGCTCGATCGTTGGTTGTCGCCGAGACCTAACGACTGGCTGAGGAAGAAATAAAAAGAAAATGAAGGAAAATAATAAAAATATGAAATTAAAATTAAAAATTCGAGATGAGCAATTTCGAAAAGTGTTTTCACCTCTTCAAATTTAGCAATTCACTATTTTAAATTTATACATGAATACTTTCATTAATCAGAAAGTATTTTTAGTTGACTAGCTATTTTCCACGAGGTCCAGAAAATCAATTCCCCAAATATATTTTTCCCAAAACAAACACACCCTTACTTTTTACTGTTTTACTTAAGCTAAATCTCTCTACAATTTATTTTTTTTGGCGTCTCGAATTGTTTACAATGCTCCCATATTGTCACGTAAAATTTGCAATTGATTTTTTTCACAATTTTCTGAGATCAGAACAACAATTTAAATATTGGAGAGTACTTTTCTTTTTTTGAAAATTTGCAATAAAATTGATTATATCTAACATGGATCCTTTGGTGTCAATTTATTTCCAAGATGGGAACCCATCAATTGAAACTTAAAGAAACAGTACACGGAGACTCCTGCCATTAGAAGGCATCGTCAAAATTCACCACCAAGTGATCTTATAGTAAAGTGGCAAATTATAGCAATAACAAAAATACCCATCATAATAATGGCGAAAATCGAATATACCCAAATTATATCAAGTAATCGTTTTATGACATGATTATGTACAAAGCAGGCATCTAATATAGCAGGAAGCCACGCGTAAGCTCAAGCAGGTCTCTCACATGTCACAGGACTATAGAACTCTGCAACATCATCTTGTCAAACAGCGCGGGAAACAACGTAACCCAAGTCCCTTCCTGAAGCTCCCCTGGCAAGCCGACGCCACATCCGTCGGCGTGCTGGCCGCGCCAGCTCCGTAACCCATCCCTAAACAGGTTCGCCATTGTTCCAAAATAAAATAAAATCAGATATAAAAGGGACATAACTTAAATATTGTTCCAAAATAAGATAAGATCGATATAAAAATGAGCATGATTTAGATAAAATATAGATGGAATAAAATGAATAATATTTTTAATAGCCATGGTATAAATGTTATTTTTTAGAATAACAATTTTTTTTTTTTTAAATTAATAAAATCTAAAATAATAGTTGAATTATAATATACATACTTCTTGTTAAATTTAAATTTTTCCTATTAAAATTCTAACTCGAATTTTGACAGAAACGGTTCAAAGCTATCGGACTGCTGCACAATCTAAAGAGGAATACTTATTGCCAACTCAAATTCGAATTGCTACAGGTCCAAGACTTGACAATATAATGTAAAGATATAAATGAAAGGTCCCCCATGCACGTCCCATGCTTAGGATCTCATCATCTCTCTCTTTCTCTCTCCCACGAAACCCTCTCTCTTCTTTTTCTACTCTTCCAGACACAAAAGTAAAGTCAAACATCAAAACAATCAAAACAATCCAAAAGTTCAAAAGTTGTAAAGGTTCAAAGTTTTCAAATCTCGCATCTCTCGCCCTTTTTGTCAGCATAAAAAAGGTTGAGATGAAAATGGAGTAGAGTCAAGAATGCTTGGGAACACGGACAAGATGGAAATCTTCCATTGACTGAATGATGCCTTTCAGCCTTTTCAAATCTTCCTTCAGTTGTACAACATCCTCCCTTAGCATTAGCCTGAATATGAAGAGAAAGGGCTTTGATATGATCATTCAAGGAACCCGAAGAAGCTTGACCTGCATTCTGCAAATTCTGAACTTCGCATCCCAAAGCATATATCTGACCTCGCATTTCCAAAAGAACATCCAGAATTCTGCGAAAATTTGCTGAATTATTAATCCGCGTACTGGCTTCGGCATGATCTGATGGAGTAAAAGCAGACGATGGCAGATTAGCATAATCATGTAGGTTTGGCGAAAAAACATCATGTCCTTCCTCAGGAAATTGAGAGGCATAAATATCCTCTGGATCTGCTGGAGAGCGACTGACTCCCTCACTGGTAGCAGGATATGAGGACATTCCTCTTCTCTCTTGGTCTCCCCCTGTTTCCATGCTTTCAGGTGGAGAAGAGTGTTCCTCATGTTTTCCTTCCTCTTGATCTCTTTTCTCTTCTTCTTCTTTTTCAACTCTTTCCTTCTCAGCATCTTTTTCTTCTTCTTCTCTCTCCTCTGCTTCTTTCTCTTCTCTTTCTCTAGTCCTCTATTCTGAGTCTTTCTCTGGAACAGAACGACTCAGATTCTTCAATACCATTGCAGAAATGGTGATGTTTTCCTCATCATCTTCATTCTCAACAATGAGAGCTCTTCTTTTCTTGGATGGAGCAACCATGGGCTCCTTCCCTTTTCTTTTTGCTGCAGAAGAGATTTGATGAGTTTTGACTGAAGTCTTCTCCTTGAATTTCTCTAACGCCTTGCTTAGTTCCTTCAGACGCATTTTAGTTACCATTTTCAGTCCAACCACCATATGATCACACGATCGAGCACAAAGAATTTGTGGAGGCTGAATATTCAGATGTCTGAATAACTTTGTCACAAGACCTGAATAAGGAAGTTGACATCTATCCTTCACCACTGCTCTATACATGTGGAACATAACAGTGTGAGGAAGAGAAAACTTTTTCCCAGTGATGATGGCATACATCAGCTTTGCCTCTGAACTTGAAACATCAGTTTTGGAAATTGATTTCGGTCTGAGGCAATTGATCACAATCTTGTGAAGCAGAATGTTAAACGCACTCATCCTCAAGTATGAAATCTTTTCCTCTGTTCTTCTATCTTTAACAAGTTCCAATGTAGCACGAGCAATAGAAACATTGATAGGTTGATATCTCCCTCTCTCAACCCCAATCACATCCGCCAGCATATCTATATCCACCACAAAGTCCTGATCTCAGACACTGAAAGAGAATCTATTCGAATTCGCATCCAGGAAACTAAGATTCGAATAGAAACAAGCAGTTAATTCAGCATGAGCTTTTGTGGTGTCAAAACAGAACTGCTCAAGTTGAAGAAAATTGAACTTTTCCCTCAAACTTGAGAGTGCTAGTATGAACAAAATAAAGGAGTTAGGGAAGAGAATAAAAACACAGAAATTATAGTGGTTCGGCTTAATCCAAGCCTACGTCCACTCTCCCACGCTAACACCTTCTTGGCTGGATTCGACTATGCAATCAATCAAGAGATTACAACTTCGAGTGCAAACACTTAGTAGTAGATCACACTATCTCACTAAGTCACTCTTTTGGTATTTCTCTCACGATCACAAACGTTTAAGCTCTCCAAAGACAAGTGTATAATCGAAGGTTGCTCAGACTTTGGAATTATAAATTCTACGCTCCGTCTCTTTCTTGCTCATCGGTCCATGATCTCTTTAAATACTCCTCCACTTCCAAACTAGCCGTTGGACAGCATCCCGGAGAATCGTCTTCCAATATACCCATTGGACAGCTCTGTATCTAGAAGATTTGGTAGCCGTTGAGTGACAAAGGTAAAATCCCAAATTGATTCCGATCGCCCATACAAACGAAATCTTGGTTTCCATAAGTAAAGCTTCTTCGTATAGAAAGTTCTTGTCTTCAATCAAATCAATCTTGATGTGGAATCCAAACCAGATCACTAGCCGTTGTATGATTGGGCTTGAGTTACGATTCATCCTAATCTGGATGTAAAGTCTGAGTCTTTAGACTTTACAATCTGAGTCTTTAGACTTTAAGTCTTGAGTCCGACGTCTTCGGACTTTGAGTCTTGAGTCGACGGTCTTGACTTTGAGACATTTAAGTCCGGAAATCTTGGAGAATATACTTTGGACATGTGTTGCGTTCGGTCTTCGGCCGTCTTCGGACTTTGACAATATCCTTTACATGTTATATTATCTGCATGGTCTATTACTTAACCATTAAACATGTTAGTAGCCTTTGATTTATTTTGTCATCTTCAAAACATCATAAGGGATTTCCCTAACAATCTCCCCTTTTTGATGATGACAAAACAATCTCTGAATATGCAGATTTGTAAACATACTTTTAAAAATATTAATTTAAATCAAAGGATATCGAGAAGATAGAAAATAAATTGAGCATAAGAATATATAGAAAAATAATCGCAGCTCAATATTATGCAATAAATAATATCAACCAATTAACACATATGCATATTCATATCTTCTCCCCCTTTTTGACATAATCAAAAAGCGATAATAATGGATTCACGTAGAGAATGATAACAAATATCTTGCATGAATCACAATTTCGAAAAATCAACTTTTATAAAGTAAGTCGAATATTAAAGATATGCAATATAGCTCACTTCGATCATATATATATCATGAAATATCCAATGAAAATCACGGATGCATCATAACTTGCACGTACCATTTTTGTCATTATAAAATGATAATATCAATAAAAGATTTGTTAATGACAAAAGGTAATAAAAGATGCACTAATCGGATTTTTTGAATAAATTCTGACACATTTACCTTTCCTTCCATCCATAATAAGATCACGATCAATCAAAAAAAAATTTTCCAAAATTGATCAAAGCTCCCCCTCAATTTGTTGCCTTTTTGAGATGATCACGATTAATTTCCTTTTCTTTTGGATTTGATTTCTCCCCCTTATTGAATATATCTTCAATTGTCGCAGGAGATATTTTCTGATTGCACCAAAATTTGCGTAGATTCGCAATCATCCTTCCCTTAAAGAATTTCCTGCAATCAACTCATTTCCCTTTTTGGTATCCATCAATTTGGATCCTTCCTTGACGTTAGAGTAAAATAGAAAATCTCCATAATCAAATATTCTTTCTTAATTCATCATAACAGAGTATTCAAAGAAAGAATATTATGAACAATAATATTTTGACAAATAAATTCTCACTTAGTCAAAGCACAATAAAATTAGAGAGAATAAAATCCTTGAATATCTCAGAAAAAAATATCTTGCAAAATTAGTATAACGTAGAATCGGATTTTTACTTTGCAAAATATGACAATTTGAGAGCATAAAATTAAACCAAATAATCTGAATTATCTCAAATAATCACACGTACTAAATCAAATCTTAACTCACAAATCACAAAAATAAATCATACGATTCTTTCTTTCATAAAGCAAAATATGATCATTATAAAATCTCAATCAACCAAGAATATATCGAATATCAAGAATAATGAGAATTATTGCCCAAATCAAATTGAGAATAAAAAAATTCCTTACCAAATCCTCTTTCTTCTTTTTCTTTATATCCTGCAAAAATAACTTATCTTTTCTTTGGTACCCATTTTTTCTTGATAGGTCTCCAGACTTTAGGACAATCCTCGATTTCTTCATCGAATTCTGAGTCTGTGTCTAAATCAGACTCTAATTCTGAGTCTATGTCTGAATCAGACTCAGATTTTGAATGTGCCATCAAGCATAGATTTCCTTGCTCGTCATCTTCTTTCATGATTCTTTTATGGCCATTCTGCTTGTATTGATTTCTTCCATCGAATATCCTTCCTTTTCTACTCAACTTTTTGATTTTCTCAATCATAAAAGCAAGTTCTTCGTTGTCCATGTCATTTTCTGAGTCTGTTTCATCAAAAACAGCATTAGATATTAAAGCAATGGACTTTTTACCTTCGGGATCTTCATCGTTGAGTTGTTCCACTTCATAGGATTGAAGAGTGCCAATCAATTCATCAACGGAAAGTGGCATAATCCTTTGAGTCTCCCGGATTGAGGTCTTGACATGATTCCAATCTTTTGAGAGACCTCGCAAGAGTTTGTTGACCTTCATTGGAGAAGAAATTGGCTGACCTTGATATGCTAAACCATTTACAATTTCAGTAAAACGATCGAACATATCTCCAATCGACTCTCCTTGCTTCATCTTGAATGATTCATATTGGCCAAACAAGAAGTTTACTTTTGTCTCTTTTACACGATCGGTCCCTTCATATGTAACATGAAGTTTATCCCAAACTTCTTTTGCTGTTTCACATGAAGAGATTCTGTTATATTCAGCAAGAGATAAAGCGCAATATAAAGAATAAATGGCTTTTGCATCAAGCGCTTCTCTTTTGGACATCTCCATCCGAGACATAGGAGCGGGGGTTTGCTTTCTTTGTCTTTGCCATTCTTATTTGATGTAGACGCAGCAATGGGGTTGATTCCTCTTTCCACAACATCCCATTGTAAGAGATCTCTGGATCTTAGGAATGCTTTCATTTTGTTCTTCCATACGTCGTATTCCTTTCCATCAAAATATGGTGGCCTTGTGTTGCTTTGCCCTTCCATAAGTCCTGGTGCCAACATACTAGCCATAAAGAATCTTTAGCTCAAAAGTAAAAACACTTTTATAAACCGAGCACTTGGCTCTGATACCAATTGAGAGTGCTAGTATGAACAAAATAAAGGAGTTAGGGAAGAGAATAAAAACACAGAAATTATAGTGGTTCGGCTTAATCCAAGCCTACGTCCACTCTCCCACGCTAACAGCCTTCTTGGCTGGATTCGACTATGCAATCAATCAAGAGATTACAACTTCGAGTGCAAACACTTAGTAGTAGATCACACTATCTCACTAAGTCACTCTTTTGGTATTTCTCTCACGATCACAAACGTTTAAGCTCTCCAAAGACAAGTGTATAATCGAAGGTTGCTCAGACTTTGGAATTATAAATTCTACGCTCCGTCTCTTTCTTGCTCATCGGTCCATGATCTCTTTAAATACTCCTCCACTTCCAAACTAGCCGTTGGACAGATCCCGGAGAATCGTCTTCCAATATACCCATTGGACAGCTCGTATCTAGAAGATTTGGTAGCCGTTGAGTGACAAAGGTAAAATCCCAAATTGATTCCGATCGCCCATACAAACGAAATCTTGGTTTCCATAAGTAAAGCTTCTTCGTATAGAAAGTTCTTGTCTTCAATCAAATCAATCTTGATATGGAATCCAAACCGATCACTAGCCGTTGTATGATTGGGCTTGAGTTACGATTCATCCTAATCTGGATGTAAAGTCTGAGTCTTTAGACTTTACAATCTGAGTCTTTAGACTTTAAGTCTTGAGTCTGACAGTCTTCAGACTTTGAGTCTTGAGTCTGACAGTCTTCAGACTTTGAGACAGAAGTCTGGAAATCTTCAGAATATACTTTGGATATGTGTTGCGTTCAGTCTTCTGGCCGTCTTCAGACTTTGACAATATCCTTTACATGTTATATTATCTGCATGATCTATTACTTAACCATTAAACATGTTAGTAGCCTTTGATTTATTTTGTCATCTTCAAAACATCATAAGGGATTTCCCTAACAAAACTGACATTTACAGCATCAAGGAAATCAAAATCCACACTCCTAGGGTTTATCACCCCACGTTTCAACAATTTTGAGTATAGCGCCTTCTGTTCCTTCGATCTAAACAACTCTGTCCTTTTTCCTCGAATTTTCACCGCAACACCCATTCTCGGTTGAAATTGGCTGTACAATTTGTCATCATCATTCCCATCTATCGGATTAAACCCTCCAACACGCGGATCACTTGGGATATTTGCAAGGGTTTCTTCTGCCAATCCTTTAGGAGCAATTCCCAAATACTCCATTTTTCGCAAAAAGATATACTCATTCCCATATCCCTTGTCCTTAAGAAACTCATCGATGTAGTTCAATGGAGTACAAGATCTCTTTAAAGCACGGTAAAGCTTTATAAATAAAAGAGGGCCTTTGAATTCTTACAGGATCTGCGTCTTCAACGATTTCTTCCTCTTGTTGATGACCAACACCCTGTGGACTAGTTGGTGGAGAATGACGCTGCTGAGAATGTTGTGGGCTCTGCTGCTGATTTGGAGACTCTTTTTCCTCGGTGAGATCGAAGTGAGTAGGCCCCTCACTCGCCGTGGTCCCCTGCTTGCGATTCTCGAAGACTTTCTTGAAGACAACATCTTTCTCAGTCTTTGAAAGATTCCTTGCTTGACTTTCCCAAAAAAGATGACAACTTTTTCGAAGATTAAACAAGAGAAGAAAACAGGAATGGAAGATCGGTGCTTTCTTAGGATTTTTGGAGAATAAAGCGAAGAAGAAACAACAGTGCATAAACAGTTAAATAGAGGCATACGAAACGTCATAAAAGAAGGTAAAAAGATGCATTTTTAAAAATAACTGCATTTTTCGAGAAAATAGTCATTTCAAAATAACTCTTTTTCGAAAAGGAAACGTTGCAATAATCACGTCAATTAAAGATAGCAATTGAGATAGCAATAATCAATCACGGCTGATGATCGTACCTTTTCAAGATGAGATTCGAGAGAGAGAATAACTTACAGTCAAAGTCTTGTTTGTCTGAGTCTGAGAGTCTCTAGACTTTAACTTCTTCAAACCTCAAAATGTTGAGTCTGGAACGGATAATTTCAAATTGATTTTTCTCCAAAGGCTTTGTAAATATATCTGCTAGTTGGTTCTTTGAGTCAACAAACTGAATTGAAATTTCTCCATTTTGAACATGATCTCTAATGAAGTGATGTCGAATCTCTATATGCTTTGCTCTTGAGTGAAGAATTGGATTTTTGGTAAGATTGATTGCACTGGTGTTGTCGCAGTTAATCTCCGTGCATGAATCTTTAATTCCAAAGTCTCTTAGCTGTTGTTTTATCCACATAATTTGTGAACAACAACTTCCGAGAGCTACATACTCTGCTTCTGCTATAGAGAGAGCTACTGTATTTTGCTTCCTTGAAAACCAAGACATTGTCCTGCCTCCAAGTAGTTGACAGGTACCCGAGGTGCTCTTTCTATCAACTCTGCATCCAGCTAGGTCTGTGTCTGAGTATCCAAGAAGAGTAAAGTCTCCATTTTTAGGATACCAAAGGCCGATGCTTAATGTTGAAGCAATGTATTTGATAATACGCTTTACAGCACTTAAATGGGATTCTTTAGGATCTGCTTGAAATTTGGCACAAATGCAAACACTAAACAAAATATCAGGTTTAGAAGCAGTAAGATAAAGAAGTGAGCCATTGATACTCCTGTATAACTTTTGATCGACTTTCTTTCCTCCTTCATCTTTGTCTATCTTCAAGGAACTTGACATTGGTATATCAGCTTTTTTGCAATTGTCCAGTCCAAACTTTTTGACAAGATCATTTGCATACTTTTCTTGATGAATAAAAGTTCATTCCTTTAGTTGTTTTACTTGAAGCCCGAGAAAGAAGGTTAACTCACCCATCATGCTCATTTCAAATTCATCCTGCATAGTCTTAGAGAATTTCTTGCACAAACTTTCATTAGATGATCCAAAAATAATATCATCAACATATATTTGAACAAGCAGAAAACTTTTGCTTTCTCTTTTAATAAATAGAGTAGTGTCTACTTTACCTTTGATAAAGCCATTTTGAATTAAAAACTTATTTAGCCTGTCGTACCAAGCTCGAGGTGTTTGCTTTAAACCATAGAATGCCTTTTTCAGTCTGAATACTGAGTCTGGCTTTCTTGGGTCTTCAAACCCAGGTGGTTGTTCCACATAGACTTTCTCATGAATAAATCCATTCAAGAAAGCATTTTTGACGTCCATTTGGAATAACCTGAAATTCTTATAGCAAGCAAAAGCAAGTAATAATCGAATTGCTTCTAACCTTGCTACTGGTGCGTAAGTTTCGTCATAATCTATCCCTTCTTCTTGTGTATATCCCTTGGCCACGAGTCTTGTTTTGTTTCTTACGACTTTTCCTTTCTCGTTCATCTTGTTCCTGAAAACCCATTTAGCTCCAATAATAGATTTACCTTTTGGTTTATGAGTCAACTCCTAGACATCATTTATACTGAATTGTCTGAGTTCTTCTTGCATAGCTTCAATCCAACTTTCATCAGATAAAGTTTCTTCTATGCTTTTGGGTTCTATTTCAGAAATAAGAGCCACTGCACTAGACTCTTCGCGCCTTTTGGATCTTGTGCGAATTCCTTCATTAATGTTGCCAATAATGAGATCTTTGGGATGACTGGACTTATGCTTCCAGTTGCTGGTTAATTTGTCAGGTTGATGATCACTTCATTCATTTGAATCTTCAATAACCATTTGTTGTTGGTCTTTCAGAGTTTGAGCTGCTTCTTGAGATTTAGACTTTGTAGAGTCTGGAGCAGGTTTAGATTCTTCAAGATGAGTCTGAATAGATTCATTTTGCATAGAATCCTGGAATTTGACATTCATTGATTTCTCCACAGATTGACTCTTCTTGTTATAGACTCTGTAGGCTTTGCTTGAGGTTAAATATCCAAGAAAGATGCCTTCATCTGACTTTTCTTCAAACTTGCCAACTCGATCATTTGCATTTTTCAATATAAAACATTTGCATCCGAACACATGAAAATATGAAACAATAGGTTTCTTTTATTTGAATAATTCATAGGGGGTTTTTTCTAGAATAGGTCTTAGAAAAACTCTATTAATAATATAACATGCTGTTGAAACTGCTTCAGCCCAAAAATCGTGAAGAGATGTTGCTTTCAATTAAAAGAGTTCTAACCATTTTTTGAAGAGATCTATTCTTTCTTTCCACAACTCCATTTTGCTTTGGAGTATATGGAGAGGAGAACAAATGCTAAAAACCAGATTCATCACAAAATTTTGTAAAATCTTGATTTTCAAATTCACCTCCATGGTCTGTTCTTATACTTGAAATAACATACCCTTTTTCATTTTGAACCTTTTTAGCAAATTTTTCAAAGTAAGATAAAGTTTCAGACTTACTTGCCAAGAAATACACCCAAGTAAATCGTGAGTAGTCATCCACAATTACTAGGCAATATTTCTTACCTCCAATGCTCTGTGTTCTCGTTGGTCCAAAGAGATCCATATGCGAAAGCTGCAGTACATGGGTTAGTGGAAACTTGATTTATTGGTTTAAAGGAATTTCTTACTTGTTTTCCTAATATGCATGGTGTACATAGATCAGACTTTTGGTATGATAAATTGGGTAGATCACGAACAAGCTTCTTTGCTGAAATTTTGGCTATCTGCTTCATATTGATGTGCCCAAGCTTTCTGTGCCATAAGTTCGCTTCGTCTTGGATTGAGATTAGACATTGCGATTCATCTGGTTTCACATCTAAGAGGTAGATATTTCCATGTCTTCGACCCATGAATGATTGAGTAGAATCTTTACTAGTTCCTGAACATATTCCTTCTTGAAAGTAGATTTTGAAACCAGTATCACACAGCTGACTGATACTGAGCAGATTGTAATTGAGTCCTTCAACTAAAGAAACATTGCTTATTGTGAGGTTTCCAATTTTTACAGTTCCAAATCCCACTATTCTTCCTTTGCTATTTCCTCCAAATGAGACTTTTCCACCATTCACTTGAACAAGTTTTATGAAACAATTTGAATCTCCAGTCATATGTCTTGAGCATCCACTATCCAGATACCACTTTATCTTTTTCTTGATAGTGACCTGCATTTAAAAAAGAAACTCAAACTTTCTTTGGTACCCATATTTTCTTGGGTCCATTGGTGTTAGTATGATATGCGGTTTTTGCCCATACTTTCTTAACAGGTTTCCAAACCATAGGACATTCTTTCTCAAAATGATCTGCACTATTGCACTTTGAACATCTGAGAGCATTGCGACCTACTAGTTTTACAAAGATCATTTTTAAGTGATTTTTGTAAGCATCTCTTGTGGGTCTTTGCTTAATTCTTTCTTTCACTTTTGGAAAATCAATTAAAGGAATGATTTCAGCAGTCATTCTCAAACAAGATTTGTTGAAATAAGGTCTTTGAACAGAAAGAATTTTTTCCAATTTCTCAGATCCTATAGAAAATTTTTTAGAAACATTTGAGATATCATTTTTTAATAATGCATTTTCTTTTGAAAGATTATCTTCACTTTCTCTAAGAGAAGAAACATTCATGTCTAAACATTTCACCTTTTCTTTCAAAACAATTTCCTGTTGTTTTAGAGCAGAATTTTCTCTTTTGAGTTTCGAAATCTTTTTAAGAGAAGTCTTAAGACTAAAACAGAACTCATCAATGCAAGTCGTTTTGGTACATGCACCAATAAAGGATAATAACCAAAATAAAGATTACAGCATCAGTGGACTTTATGGATTTTGTTTGAATGGCTTCCATCTGTGGCACCTGCAATGCACTCACAGAATCTAATTTCTCTGTAAACACAGAGGAAAATTAGTAATTAATTGCTCTCTACGAGACCAATCTAAATCTTGGCAAAGTATGCGACTACTATATAAAACAAATACAACTTTGCTATTAGGAACTGTGCAGTCCCTGAATCAGCATATAGAGCAAGGCAGAAGTGCATCGCGGACAAGACCCATGAGTATCCTTAACATGGACATTGCAGAGCCTGACCCTTCCCTGTTCCAGAGGCTCTTCCACTAGGTGAGAAGAGATAGTAAGTTCCTGATGGCCAAAGTTAATATTTGCTCTATATAGTAGTCCCAGTTCTTTTTCAGATCTTACTCGGTTGTTATGGGGTAAGAAGCTGATTGCTTATTTTCCTCGCTCTACAATGCAACCCCAAACGTAATGCAAAACTTCAATATTAGGCTCATTTGACCTGCTGATTTGGCTTGGATATGGTCATTGGTGTGCAAGAGTCGGGATATCTGCCATTTGACCCTTTGGTCCGCAAGTTTTGCATCGGTTTCGGTTAACGGTGCTTAAGAAATGGATATTTTCCCTTCCATGTGCTGTAGCCATCTGAACTGATTGTTTTTTATTAGTTATGACAATGAATGCGCGGAAGAGAAAGGATTTCGGCAAGATATATCTTCTTTCTTATGGTGTTATTTCTTTGTATTAGGAGTATGGAGTCACAAGATAAATTATGTTGAAGCACTAATGCATCCTCTAAAACTTGCTATCAAGTTGCTTTGCAAAGCATTAAATGGTGAACTTTTTGCGGATGACGGGGTAGAGATCAGAGGAATGACCGTAGCAGGTGATGAGACGGATCACAGGTCTGGGAAGGTGTTTGAGTGGAGAGTTGAAAAGCCTTTTCCCGACTGGGCTCTTCTTTCTCTTTTGAGCTGCCTAGACCCATTCATCACACAGTTCACCAGCAACTTCAGTGCATATGGGATTTTCCAGTGATTCATAGAGAAGCAGATGGACAATCGGTAAATCTGGCAACTAAGGCTTCATAGGAATATTGACTTCATAAAGGGAAAATGTCAGAGCGTTTCCGGGCACTTGCTAAGGCTCTTTAATTGTGCTTTTGTTAAGTAGACTTTTCAAAAAGTTCTTCGTCTCGTACGTTAGTCCTCATCCATTCTACTAATGAGATATATTTGCCCTTTAAAGTATTGGATACTCTTGTTTCCTATAGAGACTATGTTGCTCTGCACATAAAATCAGATTATGCAAGCAAAGTTTATATGGTTGTGATTTCTCGCTTGTTTTCTCATTACCTATGCTGAGGTACGGTAAGCCAGATGAAGAGTGTAAGATGTTAAGACCATTGGGCTTTGTTTCAAATGGCTTTCGTCTACAATATCGGCACTTCCAAGTTTTTCTGGTTTCTTGTCCTAATCTTACCTAGATTTGGTTCATATCACCGTGACAAGATAGAAGGGATAGAGTAAACCTTTGTAAAGTCAGTATGCGCTCTGGGCACCTTGGATCGGCACATACTATCCACGAGTGTCCTTAGAAGGTTGTTAATGGATGAGTCTTAACTTAAAAAGGTGGTGTTTTCCTGTATTATGGAATTCAGGGCCCATCAAACAATCTATGGAATTCTTTCATGGGACTGGAAGCATTAGGGTGCTTTGCAGATGGTGGCATAAATTCTTTTCTTGTAGACTTTGATCAGTGACGATGAGCAATGAAACTACAAAGATAGGGATGATTAGCCAAATTAGGACACCTTTGTGTAAAGCTTTTGTTATAGAAAATAAGATTATAGTGTTAGTCGATGTACATTCGTCTTACTCAAATGTTGCAGGTGCTAGATTAGCATAAAGATGAGTTAGTGTAGGTGTTTAACTAAAGTGAGGTTGCTAAGTGGCTCCGTCCGATACATCACCCTTAGATCAAATCAACTGGTGCATTTACCTTTCTTTTCTTCTCTTGCTTTGTTCTATCTCCCCAAGCTTTTAGAAGGTTCTTCTGTATGAGACTAAAAGCTTGTATCATATATATTATATCGTCAAAACATCATAAATTTTCTATGTCAATAAGGGTTCATTTTCTAGTTGTAGTGTGATGAATTTTTTGCATAATGAGCAGTACTAGCAACCATGAAAAGCCATTGTTAAAACTCCGCCAAGCTATCGGGAGGATAAAGGGGAAATGCGCATATAATTTACCTAATTTGTGCATCATTTCTTATAGATTCATATTAATCGAAATCAAGACTTTAAGACTACAACGTATAGAGTTTTATCTCTTCAAGCACCAAAGCATACCTGGTGAAATTGAGTTTTACTATAATGACCAATCAAAGGAAGGAACAGGTATGGAGACTACTAATGAGATTTAACCACATGAATTGAGAGCTTAAAGGACCAAAGTGAACAGACTTATAACTTATTAAACCATCCCGTCAAAGTTGAAAAATACTACGTCTTCTTGCCCACATTATTTTGCGAAATCGAAACAATGTATTTTGTATGACACTGGTATTCCATAGTCGAGGGCCAAAAAGAACTCGAACACAACATTTCGATGTTTGAATAACAAAGTTTTCAAGATATCATCACCAGCCGTGGTGGCTCCGCTGGATAAGAGCTTCAGTGATCCTTCCCCAAAGGTGAGAGGTTCGAAACCCGGTGGAGGCATTTGGTGTATTAAGTGGGATGTCGGGGTGGTGGGTCCTCCGCTAGCGTTCCCCCGGGTTTACCTCACCGGCTACCGGCTGTACGGGGGTTCCCGGGTCATCAAAAAAAAAAAGTTTTCAAGATATCCTTCAACTACACAAAGAGTGAGAATCAAGAACCACCATATTTTTTATAACAAGAATTAAAAATTCAAGATTGTTCTGATTTCCAAAACTAACTAAAAGTTAACTAATGTCGATTTTGTTTGTATATCTACACACTCAAAAGCTGCAGAAATTCTTTAGATCCTCTTCCTTGCCATACCAGCTTGGTATTTATCTTCGAAATGTGAGGATACAAATCCTTGGAGGAGTTCCTAATCATCCCCTCGGCGACTCTAGTAGCAAGTGATATATGTGCACAAACATTCGGTTATTTATATGCATGCGCTATTTCAAATGTCATTTACATATACACCAATATGTCTTTAGTTGTTCAAATTGAGTAGGATTGGAGAAACTAAAACCTCGGGGAGACTTCTTCTCATTAGAGAGCGGCTACTGCAATGGATATGGGGCTCCTCCTGCAAAATTAGAGGATAAAAATAGAGGAGAATACGTTTAGCACTTGAAAAGGAACAACAATAAAGCATTTGAACTAAACTTGGTAAGTAATCTTTATACACAATAGGTCTACATTGACGAACCTGCTCAAATCACAACGTCTTTCAACCTCAATAGAAGAAAGATGAAACGTTGTCAACCAAGTTTTACAGTTTCCGACTCTTCCTCCAGCTTTACCATTAAAATTCCAGCCGAATGCCAGGAAGTATCTTATATATGTCTATGCGTAATATGTCAGTAATGAAAAGGCCAATGTAAAAGTATGTACCTTTTGTTTATTTGAACCATTTGAACCTTCTTTTGCTCCATTTTCTTCCATGGTAGACCGTGAACCCTTGTTTAAAATTGTTCTCTTTCTTAATTGTGAATTACCTATTTCAGGAATTGCAGCTTTCTTCTTCAATCCATGTCTCTTAAAAGTAGCAATAATTTGCTTGCCATCATCATTCCTGCTCTTAGAAGCAGCAATAATTTGCTTGCCATCATCATTCTTGCTCTTAGAAGTAGCAATAATTTGCTTTCCATTGTCATTCATGCGTTTCTTCTTAATGTCATTTTTTCTGCATAAGCTCTCTTCTTAGCTCTCTCTTTACTAGCACCAATTCCGAGAGCAACTTGACCATATGGACTATTGAATCCATTAGAACATTGAGAATTTTTCTCTGATGCTTCATCATATCGTTCTGAACTCACCAGTTGAGAATGAGATGAAGCGAGCATAGAAGGAGAAGCTAACCATTTGGTTGAAGGTGCTTTTGCTGGAGGTACATCTACCTTCTGTTCATCATCATTTTTCTGAGAGGAAGAGGTTCCGTCCGTAGAACCACCTAGGGATGGGCAACCGGGCTTGATTGTGCATGAGTCCTCTCCTGGGGACAGATCTGATTACCTTCCAATGGCTAAACTTCAGGTGTTACAACAGAATTCCCTCCACTCACAGACCTCTTGCTTGGAAAATGGGAGCCACCAAGCATTCGAGATACTTTTTCCGTGGTAGACAATGTCTTCGATCTTGACCCACAAATTTTCGTCCGAGCTCGCTTCAAACTAGAATCGAGATGGCTTATTGGCTCAACTGAACCAAGACAAAAATAAAGTATTGCTAGTGAATGTCTAGAGTGCTCACATCTCATCAAATGGCCACCAGGCCTTTATTCTAAGTCCAACTAATCCTTCAGCGAGAACTCCAGCATCTTGAAAATTATTAAGAAAACACATGAGTACATAAAAATTAAAAAAAAAAAAGGGCACAAAGATTAAACCATGTAGTAATTAGGAAAAAGTAAGAAAAAACATGTCAACATTATCTAATTACTGTAACCACAAAATTCAGCGGAGCTTTTTAAACTACTTCAGTTTTACCACCCCCACTACTACTACTACTACTACTAATAATAATAATAATAATAATAATAGCAGCAGAAGCAATTCCAGTACTGTTTCACTATTGTCTCAGAAATGTTCAATATAAACTTTCTAATATACTTCAGTATTTTAATTAAAGGGAAAAAAAGGCTTTCTAATTAAGAAAAGATAATAAAAATATAGCACTGTACCAATTAACATAATCAGATTATACTGCAAAAATTACGATTATACCTCTAATACAGCATTGTTATAATTGCTCATCTTCCCCCCATTACTAGGAGCTTCGATTTTTTCCCGGCAAGATCACCAAGGACTGGAGCTTCCTCATCCCGAGCGACAGTGCTCACCTGCACTTGGCTCAATATTTAACATTTTCTGCATTCTTCTCATTTTTTAGGGAACTTTAGAGGCAGCTAAAAGATCGTGTCCATTCCTAAGGACCCTTCTACGACCATATTTTTGCCTCTATGCATATAGCCAACAGAGGTCATAGCCTTCATCAGGGTTCATCAACTTGTTAGGTTTCTATTCCCTTTTCTTTGGAAGTGCCTCTAAGTCAATTCCCAGCTTCATTGAACCCTTAAAATCTGCAGAATGAGCCTTTTTTGTACTTGTTTTAGCAACAGGAACAATATCACTGGGGAAAAGAAGGACAACAGCATCATTGGTGTTCGATCTGGGAGCACTATCCAGATCAGGAACAACTTCTCCGGGGGAACAAACGACCCCATAAGCCACCTGTGGGAAAGCTTTTTGAATGTGAGAATAATGGTTCTGTTCAGCTATTTAATAGGTTCACTCTAGCCAAGGGGAAAAGAAAACAAAGAGAAGGACTAACAGATAGAGAGAAAGTCTACTGGAATGGAAAACTAGAAAGAAAATTGTATTAAATGAGGGATTTGTTTGTTAGCAGCCAAACCCTAGAGGGCGCATCAGATAAATGGTGGACATGTGCTAGAGAAAGAGACATTATGGAATACTTCTCTATTGACCTTCTATTTTATTTTGTCTAAAGTCTTTTACCTTCGTTTTTTGGGGGGGGTGGGTCCAAAGTCTTTTTTGGCTCATACAGCCACTTAATATGTCATAGTAGAACCTCAAAATCCAAATTGTCCAATTAATTTAACAACATATATAATTGTCATGAACCATTCTAAAGAACTGAAGAAAGATTCACCTCACTAGTCACTGTTATCCCCATTAGTTTAGTAAGTGATGAATGAACGACAGAAAGATGAGCAAAGCTATACATGAAGTAAGACAACTACAACAAATCAAGCCCTGAAAATCAGTTTTTGTATTGAAGCATTGTATATCCACCATGTAAGAGAACAACAATGGGATGAAGTAGCCAGAGTAAAAAAATTGAAGATTTCAGTAGCTTATCATGGGCAATGGAAGAATCTTTATTGGAAATGACAATAAAAGGATGGCATCGAAGTCCATTACATCTAGAAACTTATTCCATGGAAGATGGCAAATCAGAAGCAATACCATTGTGTTCAGCAAACAAAAGAAAGCATAGGGTCCTATAAAAATCAAGAGATACACCACTGGTTGTGAAGAACCATTAGCATGATTATTCTCCATAGTTGGCTCATTTTCACATACAGAAGCCACAACTAGAGAGTAATCATCCACAGTAGTGCCATTGGATTGTACTGCTCCCTGAAGAAGAGGTCCAACCTTAGTTGCACAGCTGGTAATGACCCTGTCTCCAAGCTTCAAACACAAAGGCGCAACTTTCTAAATCACGTTATACACCTTATTAGAAACTAAAGCAAACAGAAACCACTCTGAAATGGCAAAAAAAACAAGACAATTACCTTATTTTCTTTTAGAACACTAGCAAGGAGAGGACTGAGAAGCCTCAAGGAGACATCCTCACTTTCACCGAGGATGTTTGTGATGATTTGCTCCACAGCCCACAATGTCATCTGAGGGATTCAGCCTTGACCAAGAAGAGATCATCAAAAAACAAGAAATAGGAGAAAAGATAGAACAACGTCAAGAGCTACAATTTTATTAAAGAAGCCATCAAATGGGAGCAACAATAGAGTCTCCTATCAAATAATGTTGATATTGACACTAGAAAGTAACGTCTTTCTCCAAGATGAATAGGATCACTACTTAATGCACAAGTCCTATCAAATAAGAGTCTCATCAATAGAAGAGCTTTTAGTCTTTCAAAACAATTCCGCATATTATTTTGAAAATGTAAGTTGGAAAATAAATGCAATTGGTAAGCCTTTTACCTAATGATTTCCTAGAAAGTTTGAAACATCTGGACAACTGGTGCATCACATTTAAGGTCAAGCATAAGAAGGCATGCTTTGACCCGTGCAATAGTCTCAAGTATGGAGAGGGCCTTTTCATAATATTGCCCGGATGCCTGAGATAACTTGAAAAATGCCTCCACAATTAACTTCAAAATCACTTGAACGTCAACGAAATGAATTGATGAGAAAACCATTCAATACCAATAGGCTGATCTTTACTGGAATGAATAGTGTTGGCCACATCAAAATAGCCATTATATATTAGGATAACGGATGTTGCACCTTCATCTGGTCATCATCGAACATTTCTTTAGGTGCACTTATCCTCAAAAGCTCAGCGAGGTAACATGTTACAGAAACTCTTGTACCCTCAACAGAATGTTTCGAAAGAGAATCAGAAATTAGTGCCTTCATGACTGGAAGAAAGGAATCTAGCAGAGGTTCTGATGCTCCTTGCTCCATGTTAGCCAACAAATCCTCCACCTCCTGAAATGCAGTGGAACATGTACGTGATAGCAAACTGTTGGTTTTTTTTTCAAGTAGAGCAACAACATCAGCTGACAAGAGATATCATATGTAGCCAGAAAGGTGATTAAATGAGCTTAAAGCAGAAATCTTGGAGGAAAAGGACAATCTACAAAACCATACGAAGAAATGGTACATCTGATAAAGTGGTATGATGGAAAAAAATTCAAGACAAAAATGAAAATCAGTTCCAAAGGCAAAGAATGTTGATGAGTAATTCCGCACAAATACTATCAAGCTTTTTTCTTATCCCAAGGAGCACATCATACCATAAGTAAGGCAAAGAAACACACCAGATCATCATTTGCAAATGCATGAATGGGCATATTGGGCACCATTTATTGAGAAGAACGAGAAGCTTGTCAACAGAAGAAGGGGCATTGAGGAGGCCATTGCCAACCAATCTAAGCTGCCTTGCCAAAGTCCTCTTAAATGAAGAAGACGATGCCATTTTTTCTTTCTTGAGCAGCCTTAGGAAAGATGTCTCTAGAATGGCACTACATGTATCATCATTTACATAATCCAAGAGCCTTTTCTTCTCCTTATCAACCAGTTGTATTTCTGAACACCGGTTCGTGTAAAAAGCTCTCTCTTGTTATTGTGAATCAATTTGCTTCTCTTTTTTCAGCATCATCTTAAATAGATTGTCCTTTAATGGTTAGATCCGTTGCCTGCTTTTGAAGAAAAAGATCACAAGACTTAAAAGAATCCAATAGAAGCTTGCATCATTGGGAAGGTACAATTTTCGTAGTAATAATTTTATTTTGGTCAGTACAGTAATGTTATTCTCTTGGTCAATGGTTATGATCAAGAACAAAAAGAAATAAAAATTAATTGAATTTTTTCTCCCTGATACCTTTTCTTTGTATGCCTCATAAAGCTATACGGGTTTGGAGCTTTCACCAAACCATCTCCTGGATTTGGTCATTGCAGATAACAGAGGAACTTGTAGAAAGTGGAATCAAGGAAGAAGACATTGGCATCATTACTCCCTATAACTCACAAGCGATCTCATCGGAGATGCTTTGTTTGCGTAATCTCTGTGGAGATTCATACCATTGATAAATATCAGGTTAGGCTTGATATAATAAACATGAAAATTCTCTTTTATTAACATTACAGAGAACTGAACCTGTAAGACTTCAATAGTTGAGATAAATTCAGATATACTAGAAAGATAAGTTCTAAGCTCAAAAGGAGAAGGCTAGACTCCAATTGGTAGAGAACACTTGGGGCTCCATTAGAGTAACAGAAAGGAAAATTTTTAATGCACTTGCCGGTTCAATGAATTTTATTTGCATTGTCAGATGAATGGCCTACTAATTAAAAAACAGATGAGTGGCCTGGTATTGGTGGTAATTCTTAACTTGCAAGTAAATTACCAATAAATATTTCAATTTAACAAACTGCACTATGGTCAAGTTGATAAATAGGTTATTATTGACTTCTTTGAAATTCTACTGGCTGCTGTTTGTTTTACCAAGTAAACTAGTCATGATAACATGAAGTTATGTACCAGAGGGTACTTGAATTTATCAATTGATAAACTTGAGGTTACATGTACAACCGACTACAAAAGCTTAAGCTGTTAGAGTGCAGTGGTTATTTTTGCTCATGCAAAGGTGATTTGATGACAAAGGCCTTAGGTATGCAAACCCTATGCTTGCAGGCATAAGAATAGGCAGACCCATAACGGGTTGTAGACGACAGTTAGCAATCGAACTCAAAAACTCTGACTCTGCCATCAACTTGAAGCTAAATGTGCAATCATTTACTTCAATAGTTAGAGTGTGGCACAAAGTAAATTTGTATCTTAACAGATATAAAACCTTACCAATTTAAAAAGTAGTAAATATTTGACGAAGTTACCAGCATGCTTTCAATTTCTTAAAGTCCAACAAATTATGAATGTTTGGCAAGTAACACGTTCGAATTTACAAAATAGGATAATGTGAAAACTTCCTACATCAAATAGGATAACGATTTTATATATGTTCTTGAACCTTGACCACTGCTGCAAGGGCATTCGTTAACAATATTCATTTTGTTATGCAAGTCTAGCATGTGAAATGTGTGTTCTTCTCACCTCAATGCTTATCTTTTTTTCTTTTTTTGTATTTTTCTTGGGAAGCATATAATTTTCACACGAGCATTTTGTTACTGTTGTTCAGGGATGAGATAAAGATTGCACAGTGGTTTCCTTTGTGAGGTCTAACAAAGGGGGGAATCATTACAATTCCTCACTACTTGGTGATTGGCATAGGATCAATGTCGCTGTTACTCATGCCAAGGTAAGCAAACCATGCCATTGTACTTCAAAAGCTTTGGGTCTTAAAATGCGATCCTTCCAAAACATGGCTAGGATCATAGAGCGATGGTTTTTTCATCATCCAGCTTTGACACTTACTAATGATACTTAAATCCTATTTAGCTGATTTTCTAGGAAGATATGTTTACTTCCTGCAGTACGGGAATGGCAACCCTTTTCCCTTCATTCTCCTACTAGTAGGAATTTATTTAAATTGAATACATTAGAATACATGATGTGAGTGCAGGACATATGAGAAAAGTATTCAAAGTCCAAAAGGTCACAAGAGCATTATAGTTTTCACATCAACAACGATCCTGGCACTAAAGAATGATCACTTTATCACCAATTGTAACAAGTGCAGACCATGGACAATTATCTATCATGCGCTCTTCCTCACAACAACAATAATAAGGTTAAAATTTTCATATCAAAGGTCACGATGACAAATACTCCAGTGGGAATGGCGAGACGCGACTTGCTTCAGGAGTCAAAAGGGCGGACGAAGAACTCTCCCCCTCAACCTCCTGATAAGCTATCCGACTTTGGCTCAACCTAGAAGCCAAAGCAGCCACTATCACCAAGCCTCCATGCCTCCTGAAATAGAGGCAATAGAAAAGAAAAAAAAGGTGAAGGAGAAAGAGAGGTCTCACGGTACCCATATGCCTCTCTCTCCTCCACCACAATATCCCTCGCGGCCGTCACGGCGTCGCCAAAACCCCAAAACTTAGCACTGCCACCAGTATATCTAGCCTCGCAAACCTCTTTTGCTTCAAAATCCTTGGCTACATACTCGAGCCCGAAATCGGGACCGAATAAGAACTAGAAGACAGAAGCTCGAGAGGCCAGTCGGCAGCTAGTGATTTCTGGAGCCGTGGCTGGAAAGTCGATGACGGCAACAAAGACAGAGGCGAGGAGGGAAGCGCTTAGGGTGAGTGAGAGGGCTCGAGACAAAGGGGAGGGGGGCGCTTGGGGTGAGTGAGAGGGCTCGGGATAGAGAGGAGAGGAGTGCTTGAGGAAAAGGGAGGTAGAAACGGGAAGAAAAAGCGCGTGCTTCGTTGAAAAAAAGAGAGAGAAAATGTAGTAGGCCTCTCCTTCTTTGCCGCGCCGTCGACCCTGCCCAAGTCCACCGAGATCTCCCTCACGACCAAGCAGGCCAATGTCAGGGACAGTGCCCGATCAGCGGCGAGGAGCCTGGTGCCGCTCGGGAACAAGACCGAGATGCTAGAGGCAGATGGCGGCAAGGCTTTTGGGGAGGTGGAGCCGGAGCCGGAGACAGAGGCAGAAGTGGAAGGGGTGGGATGCGCGGAGAAGAAACAGAGGAAGTCTCGATTGTTCTCTGTTTGCGATGAGAGAGGAGAGAGAAAAAACCTAGCAAATTTAAGTGAGGATAGAGAAAAATTTTGAGCGGGAGGAATACGCTGATTGTCCTTTCTTCTTGGTGGAGCCGAGCCAAGCCGACCAAAAATCAGTGCCTTTCTTTTTCAGCGGATCTCACTCGGGGACACGTACCGGTATTTTGTTGGTATGTGTGCAGCAGGTCAGCGGATGACGTAGTGCGCACATACCACTGAATATTTTCTCCCAAAAATCAGCGCCTTCCTTTTTCAACGAGTCCCGCTCGGGGACACGTGACACGTGCTGATATTTCCAGGTCAGCGGATAACATGGATATCACTGAATATTTTCTCTCAAAAATCAGCACCTTCCTTTTTCAGCGGGTCCCGCTCGGGGACACGTGCTGGTATTTAGTTGGTATGTGCGCACCAGGTCAACGGATGACGTGGCGCGCACATACCACTGAATATTTTCTCTGAAGTCTGTCCTTTCTTCTGCGATGGAGCCGAGCTGAGCCAACCAAAAATCAGTGCCTTCCTTTTTCAGCGGGTCCCGCTCGGGGACACGTGCCGGTATTTTGTTGGGATGTGCACACCAGGTCAGCGGATGACGTGGCGCACACATACCACTAGATATTTTCTCCCCAAGTAGACGGACCATAGAGGACAATAGCTAGACTTGGATCCTCGACGTTCAGACGTAGGTCCCTCGGTAGCCACAAGTTTTAGGGTCATACTCGAGATTTTTCTTCTTTTTTTGTTGTGCGTTTCCTTACTTTCCTATAACAAAAGACTTCCATCTTATTAGCAAAAGTAACCAAACACACAAAAAAAAAAAAAAATCCATTTTAAAGAAATTATCAGGAATATTTTTCAATAAAATTCGTTTCTTATAAAACAGTCAGAGTTAGTAATTTGGTGAGGAGAAAAATGGATTTGTAATAAGGATTATTAACAAAGGTTAATGGTACCAAAAATATAAAATCGGTACATTTATGACAAATTTATTATAAATTTATTTTTTGATTACTAAAAATCCCAAACGGGTACATTTATTGCAAATTTATTCTCCATTAAAAATCATAAACTGATATATTTATAATAAACAAAAGATAAAACTCCAAATTAATATACCTATAAAATATCATGTGTCATATAATTTGACAATTTGATAGTAAAATTTAATGAAAACTAACAAAGATTAAATTTGTCACATGTATATCGGTTTGTATTTTTAGTCAAAAAAATAATTTTGGATAAATTTGTTTTAGGCGTATTAGTTTATTTATTACATAAAATTTAGGGATTAATTTTTAACCCCTAAAAAAATAAATAATAAAACTTGCACAACATATAGTTTAGAAACATTATGTTATTTTGTGTTATTTTATTTTATTTTACTGGACTAACGGTAAATGCGAGATTTTTCACATATTCGAATAATATGCACTGGGGATATATTTTGAGTAGAAAGGAAATTTTCTGATGAAATATTTAAAAAATACAAAAGAGAATATCGCGTGGTGCAACAATATATTCAGGACATTATGCACAAGTGAAATTGAAAATAAAATGTGCAACAAAAATTTCCCTATAAAAGGTGTGGTGCGTGTACGGAGACAAGGGGAGGAATTCGAAATTCTTGAGAGCAAATACGCGAGGAAGTTTTGGGGCTTTTTGGGGTTTTGGAGCTGAAATTTTGAAGAAAACATTCTTTTCGGTGAGGTCAACTCACGTCCAAAAAGCAAGAGAGAGAGAAACAAGACCGGTGAGTGACGTGAGACAGAGAGAGAAGTGACGTTTGACCCCAAAAAAAAAAAAAAGGAAATGGAAGCGGCACTATTCATCTTCTCCGCGAGGCAGCCCCTGCCCGCGCCGGCCCTGCGCCCGCACCGGCCGCTGCGCCGGCCTCCCCCGCGCTCGCGTCACCGCCGCCGTTCCGCCAGTCTTCCGAAGCTCCGCCCCGCTGGTCACCGTCCGTGAAACCCGCGACGCCGCTGCTTCTCGCGACCCGCGAGCTCGACGCCCGAAGCTCGTGCCGCCCCGACGCCGCCTGGAGCCGAAGCCCACCGCGACCTACAGCCCAGCACTGTCGCTGGTGTCTGTGGGTCCGCTCGCCGCTGCTCCCGCTCCGACCGACCCGCAGCGGCGCCTCCGCCCCAGCCGCGACGCAGCCCCTGCACGCCGCTCAAGCTTCCCCTCCGAGCGACGCTCGCGCCTTCAGTCCCCTGTTCGCTGCTGGCCCGCTCGCCGCCGGTGCGCCTGCTGTGTCCTCGCCGGAGCTCCGAACCGGCTGCCAAGCCCTGTTTGGAAGAAAAAGAAAAAAAAATCAAATTAGGTAGATTTACTTTATTTTATTAGGCAGATTTATTTTATCTTTTTTTATTTTTTGTATCTTATTTTCTTTATTTGAAATATTTTCATATACATAATTGGAAATTCCAACATATCATCTTCTGATTTGCAACCGCGCTTGAGTTTTTTATTTGATTTATAAGACTTTAGATAAAATAATTAATTAAGTGGAAATAAAATTGATATTTTGATCTTTAAAATTTAAGCTCAATTTATCGATTTTACTAGCAAAATATTATCCTATGATTTGAATGATGTATGATATTTTTGGTGATTTTGAATAGTCTGTCTTAACTTGATTGCTTTATTTATTTTGAAATATGTTTGGGTTAAAATATTGCATGTCTTATGGTTATTTACATATTTGGGTTAAGCAATTTATTTATCATGAATTGTCGAATTAAAAAAATAAAAAACAAAAAATAAATTTATGATGTTAGATTTTTGTTTCATTAATTTAAATTGCACGTTTAATTATTTGACATTTTTTAATTTCGAAATTAATGAAAAAAACAAAAATCATCATGCATATATCATGTAGAATTAGGCATCATTTGTACGTCATTACACATTAGGATAAATTACATATTTTATTTTAAGTTTAGATTGATTTAGATAGACTACATCTTAAATTAAAGATTGCTAAGTTAAGATAATATCTTGGTTTAAATTAGGGTTTAGCCTGACCTAATTCTTAATATAAGTTGGATAGAATCTTAATTTAGCTAAGTAATTTTCACATTTTTCTAATTTCGAATTTCATAAAAAAATGCAAAAATATCTTAAAATAAATTTGTTTCAATTCCTATGATAGACTGCATTTTTTTTTATAAAAAAAAATGTCATCGCATGTCATATAGAATTAGATTTAGTGATTGTCGCTAGATCCACCTAATTAAAAATTGTTTGTCATTAGAATTAGATTATTTAGTTATATTGCATTGCATAAAGCATGATTATCATTAATTAAATGAAAAAAAAATTGCGTGTTAATTAGAAATCATATTTAAGGTTCATTACTACAAGGTAAATTTCGTAATTCATTGCTTTCTTGGGTGTTAAATTGGTGGTTTGTGCACTCGTATGATTATCTCACATGTTAGAGAAATATATTTAAAATCAATCAAAACTGCCTGCAAAAATATTTTTGAAAAAAAAAAATGGTATCGAAAAAGCATTAACTGTAACCCATCACCCAAAGTCTCTGGTTCATAGGAGTACTTAGTATCTAATCAACCTACCATAAACTGATTAGTGGATCCATTTGCATGATGTATGAACTTGGGAGAGCCCGAGCTAAATCTAGACTTAATAATCCATTAACCAAATCCTAGGGTGATTCACTCGAAAAATTGGTCACGACATAGTTTAGAATTTTTCATAATATTATTCTATTATAAATACCGAATGATGTTAAAATAAGTGAAAATTTTTCAAGAAAACGATTTACCATCTGCCAACATTTATTTATAGATTAATCGTACAAACTATCATTATTATTCACGAGTTCTATATAGTGAAATCGACAAGTCATGACTCATCATTGAAAGGAACAGGTTTATATACGCATAGTTCAATTTTTTTTTTCGTTTACGTGGTCCTACTTTTTGTGAGCAATAGCAAGCACCCACCCTAACATCCGGAGCTCCATAGCAGATTAAAAAATTCTATTTGATACCATTTCAATCTTTGGATTTTTAAGGGAATATGTATACCTTTTTGTTTTGGATTTGATGACTCCGATATCTTCTAGAGTGTCAAAACTAGTACTTCAAAAACACCAAGTAGTTATTTTCATCTGAAATTAAAGAATCTGTTTCCTAGAACCTAAAACCTAAAACAATTTGGAACATTGGGAATTTACATTCCAAGATCTTGGAAGGAAATATGCAAGTTCATTTGTTTTGTGGATAATGAATGACTTGAAATACATATTTCTCAAAATGATCATTTATATCACTTGAAATAATTAGATAATGAAAAATTCTAATTGCGGGCAACAATTTTTATTTAAAATATTAATTGATGGTGAAAAAATTTTCATTCATTTATTTTGTTAAGCAATACAAGTGATTATTTTTAGGAAAATATTTTCCAAATCATTTATTTTTCCGTAAAATAAACGCACCAATAGTGTCTTATCAAAAATGAAACTATGAGCATTTTGTCAATTTGAACATTTTTTTAACACTACAATAGGCAAGATTCTAATTCTTATATAGATGTTTTTTTCATCGAATGAATTAAATAGCCTTTTTCTTTTCCTTTTTGAAATTCTTTACCACATAAGTAGCAACTTTCTTAGGGAATTAAGTACTTTTTTTCTTTTAAGTTTAATCAAATCTTTCAAGTCAAAACTTACTATGGTTGTCGGCCGTGCTCTTTGTGATAGTCTAGGAATCTGACATCACGAGCACAAAGGCTCAGCTATTAAGTATAAGCATTAAGTTTATGCTAATATCCTAACTCTAAAGAGGTTACGCGCATTTAGTACGATTTGAGCATATAACCTTCAATTTTTTAGCTGGAGATCCATTTAAGGTTGGTTAGCAGCAGGCGTATTCATATTAAACAATTGGCTTAATTTCAATCATAGGTTTCAAATCCTAGGTTAATAAAATATAGTTGAAAAAATAAGGACCCTAATTATTGAAAGCGTAAAAGATTGAAAACTTTCCTCGTTATATTGAATTGTTTTGTTTGCGGATTACGTGCAGCATGATCCATGTTTGACCTCAGCATAGGAGAAAAAAGAATGTATATAAACGCCACTCAATGATATAACCTAATTACAATTATTTCTTCAAACTATTCTCTAAGGAAAACGTGTATCAACGCCACTCAATGACAAAATCCTAATTACAATTATTTCTTCAAGCCATTCCCTAAGGAAAACGTGTGGGGCAACGAGCTTAAAGAGAAGAAATTCAATTGGTCTTCTTCTTAGAGGAAGTGGTGGCAGAATAAGATAATAAGTTATTCAACCAATCATGTATTTGGTTGATGGATTTATGAGATGGGCTTAAGGCCCATCCGCTCAAGTTGGGCCCAAAAGGGCTCGGCCCATGGGAATAAGGCCCGTGGAGGGGGAAGGTATAAAAGGGAGGAGAGAGAGAGAGAAGACAATGTTTTGGCAATTCAATGTACGTCTTCTCCCGCGCGTTCTCTCTTCCTCCAAAAAGAACAGTAAGTTCAAGGCACTGTTTTCTCCCCTTCAAGGCGTCATCGGATTGAATACGGTCAATTTCTTCCTCTTCTTCGGCGTTGGTGTTTAATCTCGTGGCTAACAAGGTACGCTCGAATCCGTGGTGTGCTTTACGATCGGTGATGCGTGTTTTCCGGGCTTCGTCTTCCGCATTGATTTAGGGGTTCGATTTAGTGTCGAATCCGGTTTTCGGGGATCCGTTATTCCCAACATTGGTATCAGAGCCCTAGTTCACGTTTTCCCGATCAATTTGATGTTTTTTGATTGAATTTTCGCGAAGAAATTCTCGGCCGTACGGTTCGGGGCAAAAATCCCGACACCCGAGCGCTGTTCGGCCATTTTTCTGAGTTTTCGTAAGTCGAAAACGAATTCTGAAGGCACTGGGTGAAAGGCGATGTTGAGACGAGTCCGGCGACATGTCGCACGCCGCCGTACGACGCCGCACGCACCCACACGCGCGGCCAGAAGCCGCTGCGCGTGGGCGCGACGCGCCCAGAAGCGCTGGCTTCGCCAGCGCGTGCGCCACACGCGTCGGTGACGAACCGGCATGCACCGGTCGGCGAATCGACGCGTGCTGACGTCACATGATGACGTCATCATGACGTCATCCAACGATCGGTAACGCCGGGGGATGACGTCATAGATGACGCGCCGATGACGTCGGTTGGCGGCGCGACCCGACCGAGACGACCCGACCCGACCAGCGGACGGATGGCACGCGCTAGGCACGTGCCGGGCCGACGTCGTGTGACGTCGGCCAGCGCGCACGCGCACACGCACGTGCCGGTTGACGTCTGCGTGACGTCGGCCCGCGCACGGCACGTGCCGGCCGACGCTCGCGTGACGTCGCCCACGCACGCGCGCGGCACGTGCAGTCGGTCGGTCCGACCCGGCCCGACCGACCCGACCGGTCCGTCCGGTCCGACCGGTCAGCCGACCCGCGCGCCCGTTGACCCGTTGACCAACCGTTGACCGTTGACTGACCGTTGACCGACCGTTGACCGTTGACCGACCGTTGACAGTTGACTTTGACCGTTGACCGTTGACCCGAAAAAAAAAAGAAAAAAAAAAGGAATTTGTTTCTTTTTCGGTCATGCCTATGTGTGTTATAAGTAATCCATTTTTTAATTCTGCATTTGTTGCATGAATTTTGGAAAATTATGTATTTTCCCTTATGAAAATTATGGATTATTTTGCATTTGTTGCAGGGACTATAATGAGTTATGCACAGATACTTGTAAGCCCGAGAAGGAACGAGGGAAATGCAAGACTTAAAAGGCGATGTCGATTTAGCTAATTATCGGTGGCATGACGGTGATTTAGTATCACATGTGATCAGTCAATCGGATGATACGAAAATCATCCTGGAATGGTTATCTTATGCCGGATTTTGTGAAGGTGCTTGGCTTTGATAAACACTCTTCCACCCGAATGGCAAGCAGTGTTTGATCGGCTATGAGAGGTCAACGTGGTCCCAGATTATAGGAAGCTTGTGGAAGCTTTTGTAAGAGAAATCTTATAGGATTGAGTTAACCAAAACTTCAACTCTTAGATTGAGCGCTACATGGCGCCGAGTGAATGCGCCTTGGAGGCGACATGAAAGCTCTCCAAAAGTTTTTCCTTGGTTGGCAAATGTGCCTTCAGTTTTCTCGGATGTTTTGACTGATAGATTAGAAGGGACTTTCCCTATTTATTTCTTTGATTAATTATGTAATGTTTACTACCTGATTGTTGTTGATGTAACAACTGATATGTTAGTCGTATCATGTGAAAGCATTGTTATTTTATTGGATATTAGATTTTATTTGCTTTTCGTAATTCTTTGGTTCTTTGTGGGTAATTAGTCAGGTAGTTTTAGAAGCTTTTGTAGCTTCATAGAATTGATTTTGCATATGACAATCATATTAATGATAGTTTTGAGTTAGGATTTTTGGAGGATGATTGGAAACATAGTGACCTTTTGATTTTGAAGCCTTACTTGAAATTATTTATTAATATGATGAGTCTATGTAAATAGGGATGCATAAATGATAGGCATTAATTATTCGTGCATGGATGTCGATGTGTTGAACGATGGTTCAAAGAACTAAGAACGTGATTGCCGATATGAACGGTAACAATTGTGAAATATTGAATAAAGAAGATTCAATATGTCTTTGGAAAAGCAAGAAGCACTAGAAGCTCTTGACCATGTTATGGAAGATCTTAAGGATGCCATGCGCCACCTTGAGCTAGTAGAGGACCGCCTAACGGCATTTGTGCCAAAAACAGATATTTGCAATGCTGGTTCTAGCTTAGAAAGGGTTTTGTGCTCTAAGCGCAAGCGTATTGATTCGTTCAATATGTGGGCATACAAAGGATCAAGTCATTACTGCAAGAAATCAAGAGTTAACCAACACAAGAGAGGAAAACGTCCTTAAGTGAAGAAAATGTCAAGGGTGAGGTGTTACAATTGTGACAAGAAATGTCACTATGCTTATAACTGTTGTGAGCCAAAAAAGGTAAACACCTCTTGTACATTTGAGAACTTTGCTTATGTGTCAAGTTCTGTATTATTGGCTGAATCCAATCCTTTGTGGACTGTAGATTTAGGAGCGACAAACCATGTAGCGAAGGATAGAGGATCCTTCGTGGAATTCCGACGATACCAATTGGAACTAAGTGGATCTATATTGGAAATAACTCCAAAGCTGAAGTTAAAGGGATTGGCACCTGCCAATTGAACATGCATGGTGGACGCATCTTGATGTTCTATATTCTCCGGAGATTCGTTGAAATTTAGTGTCCGTCTTAGTGTTGGTTAAGCTTGGTTTTGGTATGAACTTCCATAATAAAGGTGTAGATTTGTGTTTAGATACAAACTACTATGGTTGTGGTCACTTCTCGAATGGTTTTATTGTACTAAATATTGACTGTGATGATGTCAATATGTTATTCCCTTGTTTCACGTCTTCTACCTTATATGATAATGATGTGAATATGGTAGCATGCTAGACTTGGTCATATGGGCCAACAACATATGAATAGACTAGCCAAAGAGGGCTTGTTGGGCAATATTGAAAAAGTCGATTTGTCCATAAGTGAGCATTGCCTAGTAGGGAAAATAACAATGAAACCATTTAGAAAAAGATAAAAGAGCTGAATTTCCTCTGCATTTAATCCATTTGGACGTCGTGGTTCAATGAATGTGAGAGGAAGGCAAGGGGCTGTTTATTTCATCACTTTTTTTATAGATGATTATACTCGAGTCGGATATGTCTATTTGATTTATCATGAATCAAGCATAAGTTGTTTGAAGGTTTATGGACCTAGCAGAAAATCAATTAGACAAGAAAATAAAGGTATTTAGATCCGATCGAGGTTGAGAATATTTATCTGATAAGTTCAGAAAATTATGTGATGAAAAAGGAATATAAAAATAGTTGTCTATTCCATAAACTCCTCAACAAAATGGTGTTGTAGAGAGAATAAACAGAACCCTACTTGAATGGTTAGGTCCAAGATGGCGCATGCTAACTTACCTATCACTCTTTGGAGCGATGCATTGTTAATTACTGCCTATATACTTAACCGGGTGCCTTCCAAATCAGTTACTTCCACTCCATATGAGTTATGGACAGGTAGAAGACCGGACTTAAGTTTTCTTAAGGATGGGGTTATGCTACCTATAAACATGAGTCATCTCACAAGTTTGGGAAATTGGGTCCCAAAGGAAATAAGAGTATTTTCATGAGATACTCCGAACACTCGAAAGGGTATGTGTTCATAGGTGAGCAGGAAAGTGGGAGTATAACTGAATTTGAATCACGAGATGTCACATTCTTAGTGGATGAATTTCCTAAGAAGGGCAAAATAATGGAAGATTACTCCCTATTTGAAACCATGGGTCAAGATAATGATGTCAGTGGAGTTCGTCCAAGTGGGAGTAATATGAAATGTGATGAATTGAAATCAACTCATTCTCAATTGCAACCACCTGATGTGACAACATCATCATTACCTAATCTAAGTGGGAGCATGATGGGGAATGATGTGCTTAGTGTACAATCTCCCATACGGTGAACAAGTCGCCAAAGTATTCCCCATCAATGTTTTGACATTAAAATGGAAACTTTTATGGTTGCTCCACAAGATGAGGATGAGCCAAGAAATATTAATAAGGCTCTAAATTGCCCTAATAAGGAAAAATGGATTCATGCAATGGAAGAGGAAATGGAGTCAGTGAAGTCAAACCATGTTTGGGAACTAGTTGATTTTCCAAAAGGACGCAGAGCTATTGGGAACAACTGGGTTCTCAAAATAAAGTGAAAGGCTGATGGCTCGATAGAAAGGCATAAGGCTCGCCTTGTAGCGAAGGGGTATAATCAACAGGAAGAAATTGATTATGAATATATATTTTCTCCTGTAGTGAGATTTACCTCGATTCGCATTATTCTGGCAATAATGGCAAGTATGGATCTTGAGTTATATCAAATGGATGTAAAGACTGCTTTCCTCAATGGAGAATTAGAGGAAGGAACATATATGGAACAACCCGCTGGTTTCATAGTGAAAGGCCAAGAAGAAAAGGTATGTCGACTTTGGGGGTCGATATATGGCCTTAAGCAGTCGTCAAGATAATGATATATACGTTTTCATAATGCCATAATGGCATATAACTTTACAATGATAGATGATGATCATTGTGTATATATCAAAAGATCCAATGATCAATTTGTGATCATATCATTATATGTTGATGATATACTAATTGCCGAAGTAATATGGAGTTTGTCAATCTTGTCAAAAAGTTGGTTGTCTTCCAATTTTGAGATGAAGGACATGGGTGATGTTGCATATATTCTTGGAGTTAAGATTTCAAGATTGTAAACCCATAGACACTCCTATTGCAAAAGGTGAAGGATTGAGCCATAGACTGTGTCCAAGGACTCCACAAGAGAAGGAACAAATAAAACATGTTCCTTATACTAGTGCTGTTGGAAGCTTGATGTACGCTATGATGTGTACAAGACCTGACATATGTTTTTGCAGTTGGAATGGTGAGTAGATACCAATCCAACCCGGGTCAAGCACAATGGAAAGCCGTTAAGAGAATACCGAGGTATCTAAAGGGGACTGCTGATTATACGATGAGTTATAAATGAAAGGATCTGCGACTCTAAGGCTATCCCGATTCTGATTGGGGAGGAGATTTAAATGAAAGGAAATCTACCTCTAGCTTTGTTTTCTTACCGAATAATGGCACCATATGGTGGAGCAGTAAGAAACAAAAGTGTATAGCCTTGTCCACGATGAAAATGAGTTCGTGGCATTATCAGCAGTAGTATAAGAAGATGTTTGGCTTTAGAGATTTTTTGGATCATTTAGGTGTTATTGAAAGTGCTGCAGATTTGTTATTTGTTAACTGTGATTGCCAAGCAGCAAAAGTGTACACCAAAGATCCAAAATATCATGGCAAGACCAAACCCATAGATACCAAGTATAATTTTGTCAAGGATATGATTGCACGAAAAGATGTGAACTAAGAGTACATACTACGCATAGAATGGTAGCAGATCCTATGACAAAGCCAATACCTAGATATGTGTTTTGTGGCCATATGAAATCTAGGATTGCGTAGAGGCTGATGTACTTGAATATTGTAATTTCCCTAAGTGTTCACAATTTGATGAATTTGTGTTTTCATCATTAATGCCTATGAATCTTTGTTTGATCTTTATGCATCTTAATGCTTAGTGCATTACTTTAAGTTGAGAAGTATGTCGGACAGATATAAGATTAGCCCACTCACACGGGTAATCGCCTCTATTTACTGTGTGATAAATAGAGATGAGACTGTCTTTAAGCTTATTATCTAGGTGATAATCGAGAGCTCAAGCTTAAAACATGTATGTTGCCTTAACTAGGTGTTAAGATGAGGATATAATACTTACTATGTCCGAAAGTAAAATACTCCACATATTTTACCTTATCTGTCTAAGATGCCAGATGTGAGTTCTGATGAATTTTGTGAATGAGTAGATACGTAAACTCAAGTTAGACATTGGGTATGTCCGAACTATCATCTGTACGGTATTGAAAGTGTAGACATACGCTCCATGGGAAAGGAGTTAATACCGTAATACGTATTTCATACTACGTATGCATGAGACGACCAATAAGAGTGACAAAAGTTTGATCTCAACTTTTATGTCATGTGAGACTCTTGAGGAAGAGAGTTCCTCAATTTCTTAGTCCCCTCATGACTCTTACTTATTCTCAAGATTTCTATTTAGTGTTTTCTATCTTAGGATGTTACCAATGGTCATGAGTGATTCGATCTAATGGGGCATTTCTAGAAAAGCAAGCTGGACTGAAATTGAGAGTTTGAAGGAAAGTGGAAGATCGATTTTGGAGAATCACATTGTAGTTTTGTATTCACCGGTTAACCAATTATGACTGTCTTTGTGATAATCATAATTGTGAATACAATATATATATCATTGTTTAAAAGAGATCAAGAGAGATGTAAAATGTGATCGATCGATCTAGGGTACTGCATACTAAATCTACTTAGGAAGTGATGCCCATTATGAGCTGCTATATATTCCTAACAGATGTATGGCAACGAGCTCTCAAAGTATGCTTGGTCGCACGGATTATTCACCGGTATGAATGTTGAAGAGAGAAAAGAGGATTCATTCGGCCCATCATGTTAAGTGAGTCTATATCTTTGGATTTTTCTCTGATGGGGATGAGTAGGGCCTATCCGCCCATGTTGTTTTTGGACCACCATGTGCGAGTGGGAGATGATGGATTTATGAGATGGGCTTAAGGCCCATCCGCTCAAGTTGGGCCCAAAAGGGCCCGACCCAGGGAATAAGGCCCGTGGAGGGGGAAGGTATAAAAGGGAGGAGAGAGAGAGAGAAGACAATGTTTTGGCAATTCAACGTACGTCTTCTCCCGCGCGTTCTCTCTTCCTCCAAAAAGAACAGTAAGTTCAAGGCACCGTTTTCCCCTTCAAGGCGTCATCGGATTGAATACGGCCAGAATTTCTTCCTCTTCTTCGGCGTTGGTGTTTAATCTCGTGGCTAACAAGGTACGCTCGAATCCGTGGTGTGCTTTACGATCGGTGATGCGTGTTTTCCCGGGCTTCGTCTTCCGCATTGATTTAGGGGTTCGATTTAGTGTCGAATCCGATTTTCGGGGATCCGTTATTCCCAACATTGGTAAATGTTCAAATTTGGCTAGTGCCCTCGAAGTGGGATTATCAGGTCCATACGGTAATACGACTATTATTATCAATATTATTATTATTATTGATCCAATGCTATCACCAGCCGCCATTTCATTGCCTATTGCACACACAAAAATGGAAATAAATCCAAGCCACGAGACTGAAGTCGATAAGATCCAGACAAGAGGACCGTCTAAAGAGTTCTTCTCATACATTCCGCAATCGCAAACGAATTTCCAAACAAACTTTAATCTCTTCCGGGCGACAGCAACACCTTGTCCATCACTTCGTCCAGTTTTAAAAGCGGGACGACCCGGAAGGACGCGTGGCCTCCCGGGCCATCTCCCGCCACTCCATCGCCTTCCTCTTCATCTCCTTCCCTCTCTCCCCCTCCATCGCTCCCTCACCTGCCTCTCCACCTTGTCCCTCTTCACGTCGCCGTCGATCTCCATCCCGATCCCCCACTCCTCGCAGCTGTACCGGCAATTCGTCTGTTGCTCTGCGAAGAACGGCCAGCACAACACCGGCACGCCGGCCGTGATGCTCTCGATCGTCGAGTTCCACCCGCTGTGGGTCAGGAACCCGCCTACCGCCGGGTGGTTTAGCACTCGCTCCTGGGGGCACCAGCTCGCCAGCAGGCTCCGCTCCCCTGTCGTGGCCGAGAACTCTGGTGGCAAGATCGCCGTGTTGCCGACAACTAAGTCGGGCCTGATGACCCACAGGAACGTCTGACCGCTGTTCGCGAGCCCCCATGCGAACTCCACCAGCTGTGTCGGAGACATCACTGTGATGCTCCCGAAGTTCACGTACACGACCGAGCCGGGCGGTTTAGAGTCGAGCCACTCGAGACAGCCCCGGTCTTCCTTCCACAGGTTGGACCCGATTGACTTGGTGTCGTCATCGGGTAGTTGCTCTGTAAGGAGATGAAGGGGGCCAAGGGTGCAGATGGAAGGGAACATGGCCTTAAGAGCGTCGAGGACCTCGTGCTCTAACCGGTCGAACGTGTTGAAAACGATGGCCGAGGCTCTTTTCGCTCTCTCGGTCTCTCTCATGCAGAAGTGTATCATCAAGTCATCCGGGTCAGTGGTTCGGACGAAGCTCGGTAAGTCTCTTAGCCGGATGTTTTTCATCCCAGGTATCCAGTCGATGATGGTGTCTAGGTACCCGTTTGTCAAGTAGCTTGCATCTGCAAATTGACAGTCAGATCAATCAAACCATTTGACCATTCGTGGCAACGTTTCCACATCTAAAATTCTACTTTTGACCGTTGACTTAGTTAAATACTCTACCTAGGAGAAAACTATGTATAGTCGGCCACAACTAATCGTGCAAATCCGGAACAAACAAAACTAAACGGTGTGAACTGCAAACCAAATACACAAAAGAGAAATGAAAAAATCATTAGCCGTAGATCTGCCAAATGGGAATTACTTAAACAAACCAAATCAGACCATTATTTGGCAATGCATACCTTTGAGTGGAGTAAGACCCTTGTCAACAAGATTGCGGTACTGCACGTAGCCCATGAAGCCGCACGCGCTCGTCGTCCAGAACAGGACCTCTGGCACGCCGATCGCCTCGGCGGCGTCAAGCGTGAAGCTCATCACACCGTCCGACACCACGCAGCTCACCGGCGGGGAACCTGACGTCGTGCTCTCCTCATTGAGCCTCTCGAGCAGGTCCCGGAAGTAGGGCAAGCAGAACTTACTCGTGGACTGGCAGAGGGCGGGGATGTCCTGGGTGGCGTCGGCGACTTCGGAGGGTGGGAGGCCGTCGGGGATGGTGCAGAACTGGAAGGATGGGAGGCCGTCGAGGGAGGAGGGGCCGCGGGAGCGGAGGAGGCGGCTGTGGTTGTACTCGGTGTTGACGAAGGTGACGTGGAAGCCCCGGTGGTGGAGGAGCTTGGCGAGGTTGAGCATGGGGTTGATGTGGCCCTGGGCTGGGTAGGGGATGCACACTGCGTGCGGCTTTTGGATCGTATCTATCGAACCCATCTCTCTATTCTCTTTCTCTTCTATGTGTTTTGATCGTTTCTCTTGCTGTTGCTCTCTTGCTCTCTTCTGGGAGATAGGGGTACGTTAGGTTTTGGTCTATTTATAGGCGGGGCGAGATCGAGATGGGAACGAGGGTTATACGTCGGCGAGCGATCCTGGCGACTTGGAAAACGCGAGAGAGACGTTCCGTGATGAGGTGCGGGATGAGATGAGAAGGGCTTGACCAGGCTCGACCGACGGTCAAATTAAGGCTTCCGTTTTTTAATAACGGAAAAATGGCACCGCCACGTTCACTTGTAGATCTCGAACCCCAAAAATTGGGTCGACGCCCGTAACGCTTGGCGTGTTCGGTTGGTTCCGCTATAAAATAAATAATGATTCCTTCTTCTTCTTTTTTAGTGGTTTGACTAATTCAGAAAATTGAATCGATGAAAAAAAAATTAATCAATCAAAAACTCATGCTTAAATTTAGAAAAAAATTAAGTGACTTTTATATTTTGGATACGGGTTGATCTTCGCTATTACAAGACCATCATCAATAATTGGATCCAAGTGCTTAACGAACGGACCTAAGACCCCAATGCTCAAACCTTGGAAATTGGCAGTTGGATTTAGATCCCAATGCATGAGCCAAACTTGAGTCCTAAGGTTGTATTGGGCTCATTTTCTTTGAAACGAATGAGACATGTAATCAAATGGGAAGAAAAATGAATTTATAGTGAGGATATGTGATAAATATTGAATGATGTTCAGACAAGCGAAATATGTTTGAAAATCAATTCCATTTGTTTATGTTGTCTTATAGGCTAAATTTACACCATCATTATTCCCATTCCCGTGTTCTCCATATCAAACTCTACGAGCCATTTTTCAAAGCAGCAGATGCATGCACGCTTGGTGTGGGCAAAACTTTTAGACATGCACAGCATGAGCAATCAAAACTGAATGTCGATCTTCGTGCACTTAAAAGAATTCGAAACTTACCGACAAAAAAAAAAAAATGTTATGCGATTCATGAATCCAATTCCATTTTAGCCACTGATCAGGTGAATCCCACGGTGAGATGCACATAATTGACTATCAAGAGAATAACGGTTGGCATAATATACGAATGATGCAGTATACATCTCGAAATTTATCCTGGCCTGATGACTATTTTTTTGGACTGTTGTTATCCGCTTTTCTTTCGTGTTCCGAAATCCCGGCCACAGAGAAAAGGAGTGCGAACTGGGAAGCCAAATTTGAGCAAAAGGGCGACCGCACAACGCACGCTGCAATTTTCTATTCACGTGTCCCCGACTTTTCTCAGGGTAGAAAAGCAGAACGAAAAGTCCATCCAACACTATTCGCAGCCGTGGTTGGATCTTGAATTCTCTTTTGGCTTTGACGATTGAGACTTGCTTGTCGAGGGTCGAAAGCTTTCAGGAACTCTTCCGCAATTGAGGATCCGCAACATATGGTTGGAATTTAAGATTGGATTTTAGGTAATGAGAGAATTATTCGACAACATTAGCAAAATACTGTGGTCTAAGAAAAATGCTTTGAGAGGTCAAAGGCCATGGGGGAGATACTGTCTACGATCCATGGATCTCCAATTCAAGCTCTAATTCCTCCATCCATTCATTCGTTCCATCATATGTCTCCCCATCAACAGATCTCGAGATTGGATCCCGTGCTTGTGTTGCCAATGAATTAATGGTGTGTTTGATAACATTTCTATTTTAGAGAATAATTTCTTTTCAGAAATATTTTTTTTCCATTTCTATTCTCTGTAACAATTTTTTAGTAAAAGAGAATGTTTGGTAATTATACAAAACTTATATTCTTAGAATAAAAAGAAATAGAAATGTATTTGGTACAACTCATGAATTTTTTTAAAACATAGAATTTCTTTTCATTTTTTAATATTTTCTTTTGGAATTTTAATTTTTTTCTTCTTTTCTTCTTCTTGCTCTCGACAGTGGTAATCAACGAGGCAAGGTGGTGAATGGTGGGAGGCATGAAGTGGCAAGAAACAAAAAGAAAAGAAAATAAGAAAATGACTTATTTCTAAAAATTGTCCTCCAGAATAAGAAGTTACTTTTTTCTACTTCCTATTTTTGTTTTAAATTATTCCCTAGCTATTTTTCTATTTCGGGAAGTAAAAAATTAATTGACATTGCCAAACAGATTTTTATTCTTGTTCTGAGTCACAAAAGAATAGAAAAACAAAGAAACATGAACATTAACAAACAAGCTATAAGTAACCATTTTTATCATCTTTTTGTTAAAAGGAATGAATTATGTAGCCATTTTCTTTTTCTTCTAAACGTGTAAAGTAGCAACTTTCTTGCAGAGCAAATTAAGTGATTTTTTGACTTCATTAAATATTTTAAGTCGACTCATATTATGCTCGCCAGACATCAAAGGGACTAGTACAAAAGGCTAAGCTATCTAGAGATTCACTTCACATTGTACGCCTCATGAATTGATTAGATATAAACATTCAGCTTATAAAGGTGTCGTGACTCGAAAGAGTTTACACGTAGTTAGTCAAATTTTAGCGGCTGATTTTGACTTTTGGTTGGCTGAATGCTTATGCAAATTAAAGAACTGGTCTTTACTAAGTTGCAATTCCTAGACTAGTCAAATAAACTTCACAAGCAATTGACGAAAAAGGTTGAAACTTGAAATAATTTTCCTCTTATAACGTAAATTATATTTCGCGGGTTACGTACCGCATGACCCATGTTTGACCTCAGCAATGGAGAAGATTTTCAAAAATTTCAATGAGCACACGGATTGTTTCGCCTCCAGCCCATACGCTCATTTAAAATAATGTCTTCTAGAAAAATATTTGGTTAGATATTTTAGTTATGGGGATGTCTTTTATTATATTTTATTCAAAATAATTTAATTTTCAAAGCACTGGTTGTACAAATGTCTCTAAGACACTCATTAACAAAATCTCAGTTACATAATTGTCTCTTCGAATTGAAATGTCAATATGGGTCGACGAATTTAAAAATGAGAAGAAATTCAATGAGCCCTCTTTTTACATTAAGTGGCGGCCGTATAAAATAATCAATTATTCAACCACCCATTGACTCTATATAAGTCCAAAGTTAAGGAAAATAAATTAATAAGCGCCCTAAGGGACTACAAAAATAAAAATACACATTTCTCAACATACTTTGAAGTTTGGAAAATAAACGTAATTGCACATTTTAACGGAAACACTTGCTTAACGTTTCAATTGTCATAATGCACTTATTGAGACTTAATAAATAGCCAAAGGACACTCCTTGACATTTTATGGTGTGCTTATTTCACGAAAAATTGATAGATTTGAATAATAATGAAATATATATTTTTTTATCCATGAAAATATTTAGACATAAATTATTATAGATTATGAAAATATTTTTTATTAGTTAATTATTTCAACCGACGTAAGCATTCATTTTTAAAATAATATTTTTTAGATAATTTATTCTTCACGAAATGGATCAAGCCTGTACTTGGAATTTATTAGGGTGTTGCCCTTCAATGAAGTAGATGAGCTGATTTAACATCATAAATGCACCTCTCAGCTCTGTCCATAATTCAGATGACAAGCAATGGCCACCGAATCATCAAGGGAACGTGACCCGAGACGAGCATCCTCATCACCAACCGGTCCTCCTCGCCGCCACTGAAACAGTTCCTATCTCATCGCACTATCGATTCCACTGCTGGTTGGGACCATGAGGGCCTGACCGAACACGACGCGCCGAATCATATTTGGAACCCGCCGATCGAAAAGCTAAGTTGGAGGAGATGCATGATCGATCCGTTTAGGATATGCACGATTGAAGAGGGATAATATGCTTTGACAAAAAAAAAGAGGGATAATATGCTCACTCTCGAGAGATGCAGAGAATTGAGGTGGACATTCGAATATTCTCTGACGAAGGAAATTATCTTGAAAAAATATCTCCGACGGGAGGCAATTCCTTCTATCGGGAAACTGTTGTCAACACGGTCCCCAACCGAGTGCCTCACATCAAGTCTCGCCCATGGAGCCGGATTTAACTTTTGCGAAATGTCTCTAACATCCATCATATAAAAAACAAGTGAGGGAACATCTGTTCAGCAACTTGTACAGATTTTTCAATCTACTTGAGAGAGCAAAAGCTCTCTCCCCGTATCTTGACCACAAAAAAGAACTTCCACTTGCAAAACTTACCCTCACCTACCAACTTGGCTAGACATGGGGACAATTTCTCTCCCACTCACCTATCTAACCCGTTGCATATTTTGTTTCAAATGATCGAAATAATTTTTTCTTGTTCCCTTCTTTTTATTTTTATTTTTGTTGTGACAATATAGTACAATGTTAGGTTCACCGTGTTGTAGGGACAAGGAAAGAACTATCATATTCATTCTTCATCTATCGCCATGGAAAGTGTTCCATCAATCTCCATACGAAGATGATATTCTCTCACATCACAGCTTTCACTCATCTTTGAGTAGACAAGTCCGAGTTTTGTACCAAAGAATGTATAAGGATCCATTATTGTTGGGACACGCTTGCAACAGAACTTCGATGTATAGAGAAAATAGGTTCAATTAGTTACCTAAGTTGGCTCATACTAGGGGGCTATCTCTCTCTTGCAATTACCCTAAGATGAGGTATCGAGACTTTTCTCTATGTCCTTTTAAGTGATATATATTTTAGCCATGTTAATCAATGAGCCTTCTATAGTGAATTAGAATGTCTGCGGGAATAAATCCCTTGGATCATCGCGATTGCCCCGAATGGGATCTTCATCACGGTTGCATTTTATTTGTTTACCTACTTTTGTTTCTTGGAATGGATCCAACGATTATAAATTGATTGAAATTCAAATTTACTAATTTAGGGACAATTTTGGGTATCAAGCTTAAATTCCTGTAATGTGTGATCCCAATTGACTTAAATGGACATTTTGTCAAGAGGAGAATGACCATGATGGTACAATCGAAATTTGATTTCAAACACCAAAGAATCCCAATGGTACATTGTTTGCCTGATGAACAGATTTGCAAATGTCACGTATCTATTGATTGAAAGTCGTTGTCAAAGGACAATGAATTTAGGCATCAAACGGAAGTTCTCCAAATGCATGTTCTCGACCAGCTTAAGCTTGACATCTCATCACAAGAAGTACATCGGGCGATGTTCCCAACACAACCAAAGTGGAGTTTCGACATGGAGGAATCCGGCCGACACATTCAGAAGATGCGTTAGAGATGAAATGGTTGACCTAATCTCGCTTACTACAGAAGTATGGAAAGATGATGATTGTTGAAGGTGTTAAATTATGTCTCGAGTTTGAGTATTTGCAAAACACGATTCGTTGGACTCTTTAAACTACACAAAAAATAAAATAAAATAGAATAAAAAAAAGAAGCAAGATTTTTCTCTTTTTTTTTTTTTTTGGTAAAAGGTAAATAAATATAAATAAGGGAAGGACAAATACAAAAGATCGGATCCATAACCTACACTCTCAGATCAAGAGTGAAGGGGAGCCGATGTAAAAGAAAAGCCAAACAAATAAGGAAGAGGGAACTACAACCGCGGGGAAGACCCTCCGCAACAACCAGAACGGAAAGAACGGAGAGAACTAAAACAAAGCAAGCAGAAACACGATCATTGAGCAGAAAAGACCGCCGGATCGAATCCCCAGCACCTTTGAAGTCTTTTGTTCCTCGGAGAAGGAGAGACCTTCGAAAAGGAGATAGCTCTATCTCTAACTGATTTGATAAGATGATTCTTAAGTGCAGAAATAGCAACTGTCTCATCCCGGAAGATAGCAGCGTTCCTCATCTTCCAGATCAAATGGCATAAAGCACCGAAAGAGAAACAAACCATCTTGTGATAGAAGTCTTTGCCACTGAAAAACTTGGTAGCCCAAGTAAGTAAATCATTCCAACTTCTGTTTTTCCATGGGATGTTGCGGTGGCGGCCCAAAAGAAGGCCGAGGAGCCAAAGTGCGACAACCAAAGAAAAGATGATTAACGAGTCCGGAACTTCATTACAAAAAACACAAACACAATAATCAATTCTCCCATAGGATAACAGCAACGTCTGAGTAGGAAGACGGTTCTTCGTTATGAGCCACAAAATGAATTGATAACGAGGTGCGAGGGCATTATCCCAAACAAAGGAAGCCCACTGGACAGGATTCCTTTTTACCCTGATAAAATCCCAAGCCGAAGCAACAGAAAACTTACCCGAAGATTCATGACACCAAATGAATTTGTCGTGCATAGATGATAAGGGCGGGAGGGCAATTGACCATCTTTCTAGGAGACTTTTAAGAGCAGCACCAACCGAAGTATACGGATCGGCAACTACTTTGCGGTTTGGAAGACCAATGGACTCCCTAAACGCTGGAGGAACACACGAATCCAACGGCCCACATGAGAGCCAATAATCGTGCCATAGCGAAATGGAGTAACCATTACCAACAATCCACCTAAACGACGAACGAAAATATGGTCTGAGCTGGAGGATCTTTTTCCACATCCAGGAGCACGTCCTCGGAGTATTGGCAATCCAGAAATTCTTCTTTTTCAGAAATACCGAGTGAATCCAACGGCACCATAACGATTCTTTGTCAGAGAAAAGAATCCATAAGTACTTGACCGTGGAAGCCCTATTGCATTGCTTAATGTTACGAACGCCGAGACCCCCTTCAGCCTTGGGGCAGCAAATATCCTCCCAAGCCACTTTGGCTCCTCCTCGGCCCAACGAAGTTCCCTTCCAGAGAAATTGCCTCATTATGTGTTCCACATCCGCAAGAACCGACGCAGGAAGAGTGAATACACTCGTCCAAGAAGCTTGGATAGAGTGAAGGACAGAGTGTATCAGCTGAAGCCTACCTGCAAAAGGATTTTTCTCTTTCTTTATCTGCAGGAGGAGCCGAATTCTTCTTTATCCATGGTGGGGTCCAAAGTCAAATATTTGACTTTGGGCACACAATTTTCACACCTAGGTTTTTTTTACCCAATGATGAAAAGGAAAGAAGCGTCTGTATGTGGAGCCAAAAAAAAGTGGTGGGCCCAAGTCAAGACTTTGACTTTCACACACATATAAAAGATGTGTAGCCTACGAGACAAAAAGTTGTTGAAGCCCTTTGCATGTAGAAAAAGAAAGGAGTGCCGTGGCTGAAAACCCTACGAAGGAAAAGGAGCCGCAAGTCAAGCTGCAAAGAGCCGTGCACGTTATACTTTGAGTTTGAACGCGCGTTAATTTTGTGCCGTAAGTTTATGTCCAAATGAGTTATTTATTTATGAACACTTTGGGTTTTGGGTTAAATCTAGTTGTGAGAAACACTCAAGCGTGTGAATAATTGTAAACTCTGATTCCCCAATTATAATGGATTATTTGCTGCTGGCTCTCCCCATGGATGTAGCTACCGATACTCGAACCGAATCATGTAAATTTCTGGAGTCCTTATTATTTCTCATTTATTTCTTTGGTAATTTTGCATTGACGTAAATTGCAAGATCCTGTCGTTTCCGCATATTATATTCCAACAATTGGTATAAGAGCTTGGGATTGGATTTCTTGATTCTAATTTGGAGTTTTTGCTTATTTGATTATTATCTGGAAATTTTGTTATTGCAATTATATCTGAAAGAAAATTTGAAATTGAAAAATTTAACGGGAGTAACAACTTTGTGTTATGGAGCATCAAGATGCAGGCTTTATTGACAACACAGGATTTGGTCAAGGCACTGAATGGTGAAGATGAGTTGCCTATTATAATGAAAGCCTCAGAAATGGTAGAGTTAATGGAAAAAGCAAAGAGTACAATCCTGTTAAATTTATCGGATGAGGTCTTAATAGAGGTTGCTGAGAAGAAGGATGCCGTAGCATTATGGGCAAAACTTCAAGCACTCTATGTGAAGACAAGTTTGAACAATCGCTTGTACATGTTGAAGATGTGAAAGCTAGTACGAGCACCTGGAAGGGGTGAATAGGTGCGAAAACAAATTTTGCAGAGTAATGTATAAAATCTTGCTTTTAGACCAACTTCGATTAGCAATAGACTATGAAAAGGAAATTAGATTCTAATAGTCAGATAGAGTTACGATCAAAGTAAAAAATTTTAGGGAAGAGAATAAGAACACAAGGTTTATAGTGGTTCGGTTTAATCCAAGCCTACATTCACTCTTCCGCACTGACAGCCCACCGGCTGGATTTCACTAAGAATCAAAAGAGTTGTTACAGTATAACTCTTCCTTGATTCCACAGTGTAGAGACTCTGTTACACTTCCTCAATGTCTCACATAAGTATAAACTCTTTTTTGAGTATAAGTTTACGCTCAACAGTTGAATTGACAAAGAACAATGAGCTTCAGACTTTGGAATTTCTCTATCGCACACACACTCGAATAACTAGAACGTCTTCCTTATATACTCCTTCATGCCTTCATACCCGTTGGCACTTACTAAAGGAGTTCTTCCAATCTATCCGTTGAACAGAATCAATTAGGGAGATTTTGAGTTATTTAAGGAATATGACGATAGCCCACCAATCCTGCTCGCCCATACAATTAGGATATAAGTTTCCATAAGTAGAACCTTCCAAGTATACTTTGTCAATCAACGAATCTAAATTACCCGAATTGAAATCAAAACGAATAATAGATTCCAAGATGTTATATCCAGCCGAAAGATCTTCTTCAGTCGATAGAATCAAATTCTTAACGAAATACTCAATTTTGGATAAATCTTCTTCGACGGTCTAGAAACTGTCAATGATGATACACTTTAAATCTTAAGTCTGGCGGTCCGGCGGTCTTCAGATTTTGACGAAAGAGTCTGCAAGCCTTCAGACTAGATTGATGAAAACGTTTTGTCAGTTTCAAAACACGCAAGGAAGTTTTCTCCAATAATCTCCCCATTTTTTATGGTGACAAAACTTTCCTGCGGATTTGGATATCTTTGACCTGCAAAATAGTACTCAAACAAACATGGATATCTCACAAAAGATAATTGGCTCAGTAAAGACAGCATTAAATCTGCATCCACAGGAAATAAGTTAGTACTGTAAATAAACAACTATCTTTGCCATGAAATACCAATAGTGCTTAAAATACTACAACAAACATTATTTAAATGATCAAACAATCCAAATCCAAATCCAGTCACAACCAAACAAAAGTAAAGTCAATCAAGAGTTAAATCTCAAATCTGCAACATCTCTCCCCCTTTTTGTCAGCATTGAAAAGATAGAGACGAAAAGAGAATGAATTTAGGATTGCTTTGGAACGCGAACGAGCTGGAAATTTCCCATTGAGTAGACAATCATTTCTAGCTTTTTCAAATCCTCCTTCAGTTGAGCCACTTCTTCACCCTTGGCATTTGCTTGAACTTGAAGAGCAAGGGCATGAATTTGATCATGCAAGGAAATTGAAGAGGCTTGACCTGCATTCTGCAAGTTATGAACTTCGCATCCTAGAGCATAAATTTGGCCTCGCATCTCCATAAGAACATCAAGCACTCTGCGAAAGTCTCCTGAATTATCAGTCTAAGTACTGGCCTCTGCATGATCAATCTGAGGTGTATTGGCAGATGATGGCATTTCTGTATGAGCACCCAGATTTGGAGATAAAATCTCATGACCTTCCTCAGGGAATTGAGAAGCATAGATGTCTTCTGGATTTGTAGGTGAATGACTAATATCTTCACTAGTAAAAGCAATTGAAGATGCACCTCTTTTCTCAGTAACTCCCCCTGTTTCATTGCCTTCAGGCGGTGAGAAGTACTCTTCATGCTCTGTTTCCTCTTGTTAACCTCTGCCCTCTTCTTCTTCTGCAGTTCTTTCTTTCTCTGCTTCTTTTCTCAACGATTCTCTTTCTCCACTTCTTTGCTCTGACTTTTCTCTGTCTTGTTCCTGTCTCTCTTCTGTCTTTGGAACGGAACGACGTAAGCTTTTAAGTGCAAAAATAGTAATATCTTCCTCATCTTCTTCATCCTCCAAGATGAGTGCTCTTCTTTTCCTAAATGGAGAAACTATGGGCTCCTTCCCTTTCTGTTTTGTAGCCGAAGAGACTGGGTGATTCTTGACAAGAGTTTTCTCCTTGAATTTCTCCAAAGCCTTGTTAAGTTCCTTCAGACGCATTTTGAAAACCATTTTTAGTTCCATCACCATTTGATCGCAGGTTCGAATACATAGAATCCTGGGAGGCTGAATATTCAAATGTCTGAATAATTTAGTGACAAGTGCTGAGTAAGGAAGTTGGCCATTGTCTTTTACCACCATTCTGTATATACGGAACATGATAGTGTGTGGAAGAGAGAACTTTTTGCCAGCGTTAATGGAATACATCAGCTTTGCCTCCAAGTTTGAAACATCAGTCTTCGAAGTCGAGTTGGGTCTGAGGCAGTTGATCATTATCTTGTGAAGAAAAATATTTGAGGCATTCATCCTCACATATGAAATTCGTCCTTCCGCCATTCCATCATGAACAAGCTCTACCGTCGCACGTCCAATAGACACACTGATTGGTTGGAATTTCCCTCTTTCTACCCCAATCACATCAGCCAATGTGTCCATGTCAATTACATAGTCCTGATCTCGAACACTGAATAAGAATCTATTCGCATCCAAGAAACTTAGATTAGAATAGAAGTAAGCAGTGAGTTCAGCATAAGCCTCTATCGTCTCAGAACAAAACCATTCTAGTTGAAGAAGATTAAATTTCTCTCACAGCTTAACAATCAGAGAATCAAGAAAATCAAAATCCACACTTCTAGGGTTGATCACCCCCCGCTTTAGCAATTTAGAGTAAAGTCGCGTGTGTTCCTCCGAGCGAAACAATTCCGTCCTATTGCTTCAAATATTTGCCGCAACACCCATTGTAGGCTTAAAATGAGTGTACATCTTATTATCATCATTCTCATCAGGTTGACTCAGCCCTCCAACATGTGGATCGTTTGGGATATTTGCAAATACTTCTTCTGCTGACCCCGTAGGAGCAATTCACAATCATTCCATTGTGCGTAAAAAGTGGGTTTCATTTCGATACCCTTTCTCTTTCAAAAATTAATCAATATAGTTCAAGGGAGTACCACCATTTTTCAAGGCAGAGTAAAGCTTAAAAATAAAAGCGGGCTTTTGAGTTCTTACGGGTTTTGCATCTTCGGTGATTTCTTCCTTTGCTCGATGATCAATAATCCTGAGGTCTAGATGGAGGAGATGGACGCTGTTGAGAATGTTGTGGCTCTATTACTGTCTAAGAGATTCTTCTTCCTCGGTGAGGTCAAAATGCGTAGGACCCTCACGCATTTGTTGTGGTCCCCTATTCGCGATCCTTGAAGACTTTCTTTGGAACGACATTCTTCACAGTCTTTGAGAGATTCCAAGCTTGTTTCGCAAGAAAGGTGAGAACTTTTCAAGGATTAAACAAGAGAAGAAAAGAGAAGTTGAAGATATGTGCTTTCTTAGGGTTTTGTGAGTAAAACGAAGAAGAACCGACAGTATATAAAACAGTTGAAACAAGGCATATAGAATGACATAAAAGGAAAAATAAAAATGTCTTTTAAAAAAATAACTGCCTTTTTAACAAAATAGATAACAGTCATTTAAAAGATAACTTCTTTTTCGAAAAGGAATGATTGCAATAATTACGAAAATTGGGGAAGATAACATCAATCAATTATAGATTAATAGATGATCGTACATTTTCGAGATTTTATTCGACAGATAAAGTTCTAAAATAGAAATAACTTACAGTCGTGAATCTTGATCGTCTGAGTCTGAGTATTTTTAGACTTTTAGCCCTGAGTCTGAACTTCTTCAGACTTTAAGATGTTGAATCTAGAACAAATAAACTCGAATTGACTTTTCTCCAAAGGCTTTGTAAAAATGTTCGCTAGTTGATTCTTTGAGTCAATGAACTGAATCGAGACTTCTCCATTATGAACATGATCTCTAATGAAATGATGTTGAATCTCTATATGCTTTGCTCTTGAATGAAGAATTGGATTCTTGGTGAGATTGATTGCACTGGTGTTGTCACATTTGATCTCAGTGCATGACTCTTCAATTCCAAAGTCTCTTAACTGTTGTTTTATCCAAAAAATTTGTGAACAGCAACTTCCAAGAGCCACATACTCTGCTTCTGCTGTAGAAAGAGTTACGGTACTTTGCTTCCTCGAAAACCAAGATATTGTCTTGTTACTAAGCAATTAACAAGTGCCCAAGGTGCTCTTTCTATCAACTCTGCAACCTGCTAGGTCTGCGTCTGAATATCCAAGAAGAGTAAAGTCTCATTCTTTAGGATACCAGAGACCTAAATTAGAGGTTGAAGTAACGTATCTGATGATACGTTTAGTAGCACTCAAATGAGATTCTTTAGGGTCTTATTGAAATTTGGCACAAATACAAACACTAAACAGAATGTCAGGTCTATAAGCAGTAAGATAAATAAGTGAACCAATGATACTCCTGTATAGCTTCTAGTCTACTTTCTTTCCTCCTTCATCTTTGTCCAGCTTCAAGGAACGTGACATTGGTATATCAATTTTTTTGCAGTTCTCTAGTCCAAACTTTTTGACAAGTTCTTTAGCATATTTTTCTTGGTGAATAAAAGTTCCCCCTTCAATTGTTTCACTTGAAGCTCGAGAAAGAAGGTTAATTTACCCATCATGCTCATTTTAAATTCATCTTGCATAGACTTAGATAATTTCTTGCACAGATTTTCATTAGAGGATCCAAAAATAATATCATCAACATAAATTTGAACGAGTAAGAAGTTTTTGCTTTCTCTTTTGATAAATAAGGTAGTGTTTACTTTACATTTAACAAAACTATTTTGAATTAAAAACTTACTTAACCTGTCGTACCAAGCTCGAGGTGTTTGCTTTAAACCATATAGCATTTTTTTTTTTGTCTGAATACAAAGTCTAGTTTCCTTGGATCTTCAAAACTAGGAGGTTGTTCCACATAGACTTCCTCTTGAATAAATCCAATTAGGAAAGCGTTTTTGACGTCCATTTGGAATAACCTGAAATTCATATAATAAGCAAAAGCAAGTAATAATCTAATTGCTTCTAACCTTGTTACTGGTGCGTAAGTCTCATCATAATCTATCCTTTCTTCTTGCGTATATCCTTTGGCCACGAGTCTTGCTTTGTTCCTTATGACTTTTCCTTTCTCGTTCATCTTGTTCTTGAAAACCCATTTAGCTCCAATGATAGATTTACCTTTTGGTTTAGGAGTCAGTTCCCAGACATCATTGATATTGAATTGCCTAAGTTCTTCTTGCATAACTTCAATCCAGCTTTCATCAGTTAAGGGTTCTTCTATGCTCTTGGGTTCTATTTCAGAAATAAGAGCCACAATACTAGATTCTTTACACCTTTTGGATCTTGTATGAATTCCCTCATTAATGTCACCAATAATGAGTTCATTGGGATGACTAGACTTGTGTTTCCAGTTGCTACTTGATTTGTCAGACTGTTGATCTTTTTCTTCATTTGATTCTTCAACGATCATTCTTTGCTGGTTTTCTGAAGTCTGAGCTGCTTTTGAAGATTTAGACTTCGTAGAGTCTAAAGCAGGTTCAGATTTTTCAGGTTGAGTCTGAATCGATTGATTTTGCATAAAGTCTTGGAATTTGACATTCATCGATTCCTCCACAGATTAAGTCTTCTTGTTGTATACTCTGTAAGCTTTGCTGGTGGTTGAATATCCAAGGAAGATGTATTCATCTGATTTTTCTTCAAACTTACCAACTCGATCATTTGCATTTTTCAATATAAAACATTTGCATCCAAATACATGAAAATAATAAAAAATTGGCTCCTTTCCTTTGAACAACTCATAGGGAGTTTTCTCTATAATAGGCCTTAAGAAGTCTCTATTAATAATATAACATGCTGTAGAAACTGCTTCAGCCTAAAAATGAGAAGAAATGTTACTTTTAATTAAAAGAATTTTAGCCATTTCTTATAACAATCTATTCTTCATTTCCACAACTCCATTTTGCTCTGGAATGTATGGTGAAGAGAATACATGCTGAAAACCAAATTCATTATAAACTTTAGCAAAGTCTTGATTTTCAAATTTACCTCCATGGTCTGTCCATATACTTGAAATAATATATTCTTTCTCATTTTGGACTTTCTTAGCAAATTTTATAAAATAAGAAAATGTTTTAGACTTACTTGCCAAGAAATATACCCAAGTGAATCGTGAATAATCATCAACAATTACTAGACAATATTTCTTACCTCCAATGCTTTGAGCCCAAATTTTTTGTGCCATAGATTCGCTTCTTCTTGAATTAAGATTAGATATTGGGATTTTTTGTGGTTTGATATCTGAGAGATAGATATTCCCATGTTTTCGCCCCATGAAAGTTTGAGAGGAGTCTTTACTTGTTCCTGAACATATTCTTTCTTGAAAGTTGATTTTGAAACCTGTGTCGCACAGCTGGCTGATACTCAGCAAGTTGTAGTTGAGTCCCTCCACTAAGGATACATTACTGATCGTGAGACTTCCAATTTTTACAGTTCCGTATCTCACAATTTTGCCTTTGCTATTTCCTCCAAATGAAACTTTTCCACCATTAACTTTCATAAGCTTTATTAAACAACTTGAGTCTCTTGTCATATGTCTTAAATAATCACTATCCAAGTACCATTTAACATTTTTCTTGATAGTAATTTGCATTTAAAAAAGAAACTCTAGCTTTCTTTGGTACCCATATTTTCTTGGGTCCAATGGAGTTAGTGTGATATAAAGTCTTTGCCCAAACCTTCCTCACGGGTTTCCAAACTATAGGACATTCTTTCTCAAAATGATCTAAGCTATTACACTTAGAACATTTAAGAGCACTTCGGCCTATAGGTTTTACAAAAGCTTTTTGGAAATGATTTTTGTAAGAATCTTTTATAGGTCTTTATTTAATTCTTTCCTTTACCTTAGGAAAATCAATTAGAGGAATGATTTCAGCAGTCATTCCCAAACCTGATTTGTTGAAGTAAGGTCTTTGTACTGAAAGAATCTTTTCTAATTTCTCAGAACCTATAGAAAACCATTTGGAAATACTTGAGATATCATTTTTCAAAAATGCATTTTCTTTTAAAAGATTGTCTGCATTTTCTTTCAAAATAATAACACTTTTATCTAAATTTTCGACATTTTCTTTCCAAACAATCTCTTATTGCTTCAATACTGAATTTTCTCTTTTTAGTTCAGAAATCCTCTTAAGAGAGGTTTTGAGACTAAAACACAATTCATTAATATATTTAAAGACTTTAGTATGAATTTTTAAGTTATTTACCTCGATTTTACTGTCTGAGTCTAAGTCTGTCTTAGAGTCTAAATCTGAATCTGATTGTGCCATTAGACAAATATTGGCATAATCATCATCACTTTCTTCATATTCGGTATCGCTCTAAGATTATGTTTTAAGTACTTTTTGATATTTCCCAACTTTTCCTTTCTTTCTCTTCAGTAGGGGACAGTTGGATCTGATGTATCCATTTTTCTTGCATTCAAAGAAGATTACATCCTTGTTGGATTCATCATCCTCAGCTGATTTATTTTGTAACTTTTGAGAACTTTGTTTCTTCCCTTTCTATTCAGTTTTCTGAACTTTCTTATCATGAGAGCAAGCTCTTCATCGTCCATATCGTCTTCAGAATCTGTGACATCAGAATCATCATTAAATTTTAATGCAATTGATTTTTTTACCTTTGGGATCTTCATCTTCGTTGATTTGCTCCACTTCATAAGACTGAAGTGTGCTAATCAATTTGTCAACAGAGAGTGGCATGATTCTTTGTGTCTCCTTTATTGAGGTCTTTATGTGATTCCAATCTTTGGAAAGTTCTCGCAGTAACTTGTTAACCTTCATAGGTCCAGAGATTGGTTGACCTTGATACTCAAGACCATTCACGATTTTTGTAAAACGATTGAACATGTTAGTGATAGATTCTCCTAGTTTCATCTTGAATGCTTCATATTGATTGAGCAGAATATTGATTCTGGTTTCTTTCACTCGATCGGTTCCTTCATAGGTGATGTTCAATCTATCCCAAACTTCTTTAGCTGTTTCACAATAAGATATTATGTTATATTTAGTATGAGATAATGCACAATATAAAGAATAAATTGCTTTTGCATCAAGAGCTTGTCTCTTGGATATCTCTTCTTGAGTCATTTCACTAGACTCAACAGCTTCTTTTTCTCTTTATGAGACTGTTGCAACTTTATGAATGATTCCTCTATCTACCACGTCCCATTCCAAAGGATCTTTTGATCTTAGGAATGCCTTTATCTTGTTTTTTCACATGCTGTATTCCTTTCCATCAAAATAAGGCGGTATGGTGTTGTTTTGCCCTTCAACTAGACCTGGAGCCAACATACTAGCCATGGATTGTTAACTCTGAAGTAAAAATACTTCAACCTAAATGAGTACACAGGCTTTGATACCAATTGTGAAAGTTAGTATGAACACCTAGAGGGGGTGAATAGGTGCGAAAACAAATTTTGCAAAGTAAAGTATAAAATCTTGCTTTTAGACCAACTCTGATTAGCAATAGACTATGAAAAGGAAATTAGATTCTAATAATCAGATAGAGTTACGATCAAAGTAAAATAGCTTATGGAAGAGAATAAAAACACAAGATTTATAGTGGTTCGGCTTAATCGAAGCCTACGTCCACTCTTTCGCACTGACAGCCCACCGGCTGGATTTCACTAAGAATCAAAAGAGTTGTTACAGTATAGCTCTTCCTTGATTCCACAGTGTAGAGACTCTGCTACACTTCCTTAAGGTCTCACAGAAGTATAAACTCTCTTTTGAGTACAAGTTCACGCTCAACAGTTGAATTGACAAAGAATAAGGAGCTTCAGACTTTGGAATTTCTCTATCGCGCACACACTCAAATAACTAGAACATCTTCCTTATGTACTCCTCCATGCCTTCATACTCGTTGGCACTTACCAAATGAGCTCTTCCAATCTATCCGTTTGACAGAATCAATTAGGGAGATTTCGAGTTATTTAAGGAATATGATGATAGCTCACCAATCCTACTCGCCTGTACAATCAGGATCTAGGTTTCCATAAGTAGAACCTTCCAAGTATGCTTCGTCAATCAACGGATCTAAATTACCCGAATTGAAATCAAAACGAATAATAGATTCCAAGATGCTATATCCAGCTGAGAGATCTTCTTCAATCGATAGAATCAAATCCTTAACGAAATACTCAATTCTGGATAAGTCTTCTTCGACGGTTTAGAAACTGTTAATGAGGATAGACTTTAAATCTTAAGTCTGGTGGTCCGGCGGTCTTCAAACTTTGACGAGATAGTCTGCAAGTCTTCAGACTAGACTGATGGAAATGTTTTGTCAGCTTCAAAACACACAATGAAGTTTTCTCCAATAGAAGAAAATGTTTCAATTTAGATATACTGAAGGTACATCTATCAGAACTCACTTGGATGAATTTAATAAACTCATGATGGATTTGAAGAACGTCGGTAAGATAGTTGATGATAAGGAGCAGGGCATGATGTTGTTAGCCTCTTTATCAGAGTCATGAGAGCACTTTATTGATTCACTATTGCAGGGGCGTACTACAATTACCTCAGAAGAGATAAAGTCCGTCTTATTCTCTAAGGAGTGACAGAGAAAGTTGTGAGATGACGATCTAGCGCAAGGAGTAGCACAAGCATTGACAATTTGGGGTAGAGAAAAACATCGAGGCCTTAGTAGTAGTAGAGGTAAAAGCAGATTGAAATCACAACATAGAAAGTCCAAGGGACGCGTGAAGTGCTTTGAGTGTCACGAGGAGGAACACATTAAGAGAGATTGTCCAAAGCAAAGGAATAAAGTTGATAGGCAGAATGCTACAAGCAGTGTGGCAAACGTTGCCAAGGGAAGCAATAGTGATGTAGAGGATATTTTATGTGTGACTGCTACTTCGTCAGGAAACGAATGGGTGCTGGATTTGGGGCGTTCTTATCATATGACGCCTCATAAGAACTTGTTTACTACTTACTAGACTGCAGATGGTGGGAGAGTTCTTTTGGGAAATAATGTAGTCTATAAGAATGTGGGAATATGGACAATTTGAATTCGGATGCACAATGGGGTGGTGCGTACATTGACAGATGTGAGGCATGTACTGAAGCTCAAGAAGAACCTTATTTCTCTAGGGACACTTGATGATATCGGGTGTAGGTACACCGTTGAAGGTCGAGTACTGAAGATCTCTCGAGGTACCATGACAATGATGAAAAGGAAGAAAGTGAATACTCTCTATCATCTACTAAGAGAGACCGTGACTAGAACCATTGCAATTTCATCAAGTAAGTCAGATTCTAACTTGACTCAATTATGACATATCCAAAGATAAGATAACCAAAAACTGAACATTCGATAGCGAGAGGTAGTTATTGTCGCCAGAAGAAAACAACCTATTATGACCATTGACAACCAGCTCTCCAGCTCCCCCACCCCTTACGGCACACTTTGGAGTTTCATCAACCTCCTTCTAAATATTTTTTTTCCATTTTTTGATTTTCTTGAATCTTCCTATTGATTTTCTAATTATCGTACAAAAATTGTAAGTTATGCGGTCACTGGTAATAACGAGTTATATCAAATAAAGCCACATTAGACTACTTATATCTTAATCTTTCGCCAACTCATTATATTGTTATTTATCCTTTTAAAAGATGCATTAGATTAAAGTAACAAATTGAGGAGTATTTTTTGCATTTTTTAAAGATTTGTAGTTCTTTGGAAATTTGATAGCAAAATGACATCAGATACAAAAATTTCACGAATCAACATTTTTATATCCTTAAAAGACATGCGCACTAATTGTGTGATGGGAAAGTTAAAAAGCCAGCCAAAAAAAAAAAAATCAAAGAACAAAGAAAAGGCAAGATCCCATATCTAAAGACATGTTGAATTGCAGACTAAGTTGTCTGGTTCAGAATATAAGACGAAGCACGTACATCCAATTGGGCCGTAGCATTCCTGTGAAATTTCAGCCCAATTTGTTTTTTACTTGAAACATCCTAACATGAGGAGCCCAATATTAGGAAGTTGAATGAAACATCCTATTATCGTATACCAACTGCTTCATGTGTATAGCAGTTGCACGGATAGATATGCAAAATGTTAAAATAATTAAACATTAAATCGTGTCTTCATTTAACAATTTAAGATTTTAGAATTTCATAAAATTTCACATAATATCAAAACTCTAAAAATCCTAAATTCAAATTCTTCTGAACCTCATTTGTCTTTCCAATTAAATATATCTACGCATGGTACCAAGCAAAAACAGATCAAAATAAATGTAAGAATAAATATTAAATTACGTCTTTATTTAATAACTTAAATTTTTAGAATAGTTGAGAAGTAATTTATAAAATCTCATGCAAACAATTCCAAGTGATGAGAGTAAAGTTGACGTGACGTAGACAAGATCCAGACAAGAGGAATCTAAAGAAATGTGCGAACAAACTTTAATCTCTTCTGGGCGACAGCAACACCTTGTCGATCACCTTGTCCAAGTTCAAGCACGACGACCCGGAAGGACGAGTGACCTCTCGAGCCATCTCCTTCCACTCCATCGCCTTCCTTTTCATCTCCTTCCCTCTCTCCCCCTCCATCAGCTCACTCACCTACCTCTCCACCTCGTCCCTTTTCAAGTCATTGCCGATCTCCATCCCGATCCCCCACTCTGGCAGTTGTACCGGTAGTTCATCTACTGCTACACAAAGAACAGCCAGCACACCACTGGCACGCCGGCCGCAATGCTCTTGATTGTGGAGTTCTGGCCACTGTGGGTCAGGAACCCACCGATTGCCTGGTGTCTTAGCACTTGCTCCTGGGGGCATCAGCTCGCCAACAGGCTCCGCTCCCTCGTCATGGCCGAGAACTCTGGTGGCAAGATCGCTGTGTCACCGACCACCAAGTCGGGCCTAATGACCCACAAGAATGTTTGGTCGCTATTTGCGAGCCCCCATGCGAACTCCACTAGCTGTGTCGGAGACATCACTATGATGCTTTTGAAGTTCACGTACACAACCGAGCTGGGCGATTTCGAGCCAAGCCACTCCAGATAGCCCAGGTCTTCCTTCCACAGATTGGACTCGATCGACCTAGTGTCGTTACTGGGTAGTTGCTCCATCAAGAGATGAATTGGACCAAGGGTGTAGATAGTGGGGAACATGACCTTGAGAGCATCGAGGACCTCGTGCTCTAATCGGTCGAACATGTTAAAAACAATGGCCGAGGCTCTTTTCGCTCTCTCGATCTCGACCAAGCAGAAGTTGACCATCGTGTCGTTTGGGTCAATGGTTCAGATGGAGCTCGGTAAGTCTCTCATGCGGATGTTTGTCATACCAGGTATTCAGTTGACGACAGTGTTTAGGTACCCGTTTGTTAAGTAGCCTGCATTTGCAAACTGAGAATCGATCAATTAAACCGTGTGACCATACATGGCCATGGTTCTCACAAAGGATTCGTTCCGACCATGTTGTTCAATGTTTATGGTGATTCTAAGTCTGGGTCCATTCATGGTATCAGAGCCATGGTTTCGTTTGTAGCAAGATCTGTTCCATACGCTCAGTAGGTAAATCCAGTGCTAAGAAGATTTCTTCACATCATGACAGAACCAGAAATACTAGAAGCACCAGTTTCTCTTGCTACTTCTCCATCTTCTTCAACCCCTTCTGATTTCCGTATTTCTACTGCTTCTAAGATAAACTATCTTTATGAAGTCTCTCTTAGCGATGAAACCAAGATCTCTGAAACCCAACTTCCTCTCATGAACCCCTATTTCGCTTTTGCTAAACCCACTTCATCATTTTCTCCCATTCGCTCCATTCATCAATTCATTCGCCAAACTCCGAAGGAAGTAAAAGAGTATGTCCAGTCCTCCAAGTTCGATCAACATTGTATTCCTGCCACAGAGAATGAATACTTTGTTACTTTCCAGATTCCTCCAGAGTTTCCTAGACAGTGGATTCAGCAAGGATATTCTCATGTCCATTATGGAGCTGTTCATCTTGCTCTTACTTTTTATGGTCACAAAGGCTTGCCAATTGTGGCAAGAATTGCATTGTTAGATACTAGATTCCTAAAGTACCAACATGCTTGCATTAGTACTATCCAAACCACATTGAATGCTGGAACAATCTTTGTAACCTTATATCCAAACTTCAATATAGCTCTTTTAGACCCCCAACTACTTTCATTTCTAAAAGTCCAAGTTTAGCTCACTATAGCTCATCAAATTGCTGACTTTGTAGCAGCAACACTGCACTACTAGATGGTTTATCGAGTGCAGAACCATACTCTTGATTTGAATTTCCACAATGGAAATGAAGATGCTTTATTCATTTCCATGCAGAATAATCAAGCATCATGCATTCATGTTCCCAAACAAATCCCCGAGGAAAAGTTGGCCAAGCTTCTTCTAGAGACATGGATCACTAACTATGAAAAGTTGCATCAGAACAACAAGCCTTTCCAATCTTTAGACTTCGAATTTGTCAGAAAGAAAAATGGAACTGTTTCCATCAAATTTGGCAAGGAAAAGGAACAAAGTCCTTTTATCTTCCAAACCCTCTTTATGATTGAATCATGTGTTCCTGAGTCAATTGCCGAGCCAGATCCAAAAAAGCTTGTTAAATATTTCAAAAGTGATGGACATCTTGTCCATTACTACAAGGACCAGTATGGCCACTGGTTCTGGGATCCTTTTTGTCAATGTTCTTATTACATAAACTCCCCCAACGAGGTAGATCCTTATGCAAGACCTTGACGGAAGCACAAAAAGCCAAAGGACCCTATGTACCAAAGGTACTTGAACGGAGACCCCTCCGTTGATACACTTGGTGAGTGTGACAAATTCCAGTTTATGGTTTCTTATGCACCAACTCTGCCACCAGAGTTAATTACTCCTCCCTTCACTTCACCAACTCCACCACCATCACCTCCTTCATCTCCTCCTAAAAAAAAAAACCAGTTCTTTCCCTGTTTTATAAGCCAATTCTAAAGTGAGCAAAGAAGCATTCCTACCCACTTGAGGCTCCTGTAGAAACACCACCGAGTTCTTCCATCGCCATGTTCCATGAGATAGACTATCCCCCGTTTGTTCGAGAAAGTTCCAAACTCTCGTTTCCTGCTTCAGAAGAATTCATTGATCCAGAAGGCACATATCGGCATGCTCCTAAGATACCTGCCCCCACTAATGTGGATGAACATGGAAGATAGAAAAGGACTCATGTTGCTAAAGCCGTCTTAAATTGGCAATCAAAGACTCTTTTAGCACATAACAATGCGTTCAAGACAATTGATTCCAAGATTGTGAATGTGTAACAAGATCTTCGAAGATATGATGAAACCACTAAGGAGATGCTTTTCGATTTCCAAAATAGGCTTTATGCCTTGGAATCGAGACAACATATGGGGTATCATTATCTTGAAAGTCCTAAGGCGGAAATAGAGAAGCTCAAAAGGCAAATTCAACTCTTTGAAGAAGGAAGGTTCAATCCTTTTAATCCATTTCTGACTACGATACGAACAGAGTACTCGCCTTCACCACCTTAGACATCAATCTTTGCTACCTCACAGATGTTCCTATCAGACAAGACAAGACAGATGTGGTAGAGATGCGAAATCACCTCAAAGAATTGGATTGAATAAGGAAGGAAAAGGGAAAGGAAAAAGCGCCTGCAGAATCCTCACTTGTTATAAAGGAAAAGCTAGATCAAATGATGTTATCCAATCCGTCGGAATCTTTCCTAAAGGATTTGGACAATCAAGAACAATAGCCTGATCCTGCCCTTCAATAGCCTGATCTTGTCATTCCAACAGATCAGATTCTATTTCCAGCAGAACCAGCCTTTCCAAACATCTTTGATACTGAATCAGATTCAGTATCTCTTTCGTCCTCTTCATCCTTCTCAATCCCTGCTATTGATTCATTTCCTATTGTACCAGTAACTTCATCAATATTCATGGTCGATCCTCCAGACCAGGATATGGAATCAAACCCTTCTGAACTAGAGGTTGTTCAGCCAAGCAATCCCTCCCAACATGTGTCTGCTATATCAAAACAGTTTTTTACTGTTGATGATATTCCTTATCACAAATAGCCAGAAAGAATTGAAGAATTTCATACTTGGCTAAATGCCCAAGCTCTCACCAATCATAATAAATATGATGTCCTTTTTGGTTTTGTCACAAGATTTACAGGCAACCTCAAACATTGGTAGCAATCAGTGACAGAACAAGACCAGTTTCAATTTTTACTCTAACCTAACTTTGGTCATGCCATTACCCTTTAATACCATTTCTTCATTAGAAAACCTTCTGACCTCCAAGAGCTTAAAACGAGAGAATTTTTTGACAGAAGATGCCATTCTCTCCCAAAAAAAAAAAAAACATCTTGATAAACATTATCGAGAAATGCTTAAGCTCTTCTATGGTATTGAAGCTGATCCAAACCTAAAGCATGTCTTCTTAACTTCCATCCCCAAAGAATTATCCCAAATGGTCGAGAGAATTTTTCTTAGCAGACAAAGGAGAATCCAGGATATTCCGTTGGGAGAAATACAACAAGAAATCCATTTGTGCCTCGATGATTTGTGTATAAAGTGTCAAATGGTCCAGACTTATATCACAGACAACAGAGAACTTGATACAGCCTGTTCTCGCCAGGAGTTAAAGATCAAATGCTTTAAGCGAGATTGTGATGGTTCTTATGAAAAATCTTCTAGAAAAAAGAAGCATTTCAAGAAATTCTGGATAAAGAAATCCAGGCATGGCTCTAAGCACTTCCGAAGAAAGAAGAAATGTCGATACCTACGCAAAAGGAAAGATCACTCAGGTCACAAGAAATCAAATCGATGCTTCATCTGCAATTAGAAAGGACATTTTGCCAAAAATTGTCCCAAAGTAAGAAAATGTTAGAATCATCTGATACATCATATAAAGAATGAAACTAGTATTTCTCTTGAAAATGATGATATCGAATCTTTATTCTCTGCGGATGAATAACCATCTGAACAAACTCTTTATATCATACCTTGTTACCAAACTCCAATGAAATTAATTCAAATTTAGATTCTGAAGATATTTTTCACATATCTCTCACATCTTCTAAACAAAGCACTAACATATCTTCAAGCCAAATTCATTGTCCCCATTTTCTTGTGAAAATTTTCACTTTAAGGTTTGTCAAACCTATCACTGTCATTGCTCTCATAGACACTGGAGCAAGTTCTTCAATCTTAGATGCTAAAGTTCTTTTTAAAGAATATTGGACTTCCCGTGTTCAATATTTCAACTATACCTCAAGAGATACTTTTTCCACGAATGTGAGAACTACCCTAGTAACTGTTTAGTTTTTTCTCAGTGTTCCATAACTACAAAAATCTTCGTATCCAGTCTCCCCAACAAAGATTTGATTATTGGTTGGGACATCATGACTCAAATTTCTTAGCTTTGTTTCATTCTTAGAAAAGGTCTTAAGTATAAAGATCAATTCTCCGAATTTGTCAATATTCAAAGACTTTTTTTCAATTCAAATGAGTTTGTTAGATCCGATCATACAAAAGTTGTTGGAATATTGTTCGGAATCTTATTATGAATTTGCTCAGAAGTATTCTCATCCTCTATGGAAAAATCCAGAATTCTTTATTCGCCTTCATTTCAAGAAAAATGAAGACATCAATCCAACCAAGGCGAGTCACATGGGAATGAACCTAGAGCATCTTATTGCTGCTCAGAATGAATGCTCGGAACTACTGCAACAAGGCCTTATTGAGATTTCAAATTCTCAATAGGCTTGTGAAGCCTTCTATGTCAACAAATGAGCCGAATAAAATAGAGGAAAGATGAGACTGGTAATTAATTATCAACTTCTTAACATTTTTCTCCAAGATGACAAATTCCCTTTACCCTCCAGAAATTTCCTCTTTACTAGATTAACCAAGGCCCATATCTACTCCAAATTTGATCTCAAAACCGGATTTTGGCAATTGGGCATCCATCCTAAAGACAGACCCAAAATAGGATTCTGTATTCCGAACCAACATTTCCAATGGAAAGTTCTTCATTTTGGCCTAAAGGTAGCATCATCCCTTTTTCAAAATGCCATGTGTCGAATTTTCCAATCAATCCTATCAAGTGCGGCAATATACATCGATGATATTCTGCTTTACAGCCCTGATGAGCAGTTGGATTGCCAACTTCTTGAGCAATTTGCAGAAATTGTGAAAAAGCATGGATCATACTTTCTCAAAGAAAGATGAACATCACCCAGACAGAAATTGAATTTATTGGTATGCACCTTAATAAAGGGACATACTATCCAGGGCCATACATTGCTCAGGATTTATTGAAATTTCCTGAAGAGAATTTTACAATAACGCAAGTTCAGCAATTTCTTGGGATAATTAATTATCTCAAGAATTTTGTCCCAAACATTGCAAAACTGGTATTCCATTGCAATCAATGCTAAAGAAAAATTCCCCACCTTAGGAAAAATCTCAGACTAAAGCAGTTGCTGAACTTAAGGAGTCATACAGACTCTCCCTCCATTACAAATCCTATCAACAGGAAAGAGAATTCTTCAAACTAACGTCAGTGGTGAATACTAGACAGCCATCCTATTTGAAGAAATTAATGGTAAGAGACACCTGTGTGCCTACAAAAGTGGTAAGTTTTCCCAGGCTAAAATGCATTATCACTCCACTTTCAAAGAAATCTTGGTGAAAAAAATGGAATAAAAAAGTTTAAATTCCATCTTATCAACCATTACTTCCTAGTAGAATTAGACATTACATCTTTTCCTCAGATGACCAAGTTTAAACAGAAGCAGATTCCAAATTCTCAATTGCTTCAATGGGCTGAATGGTTTTCAAAATACTCTTTTAAATCAAACATATTGCCAAGAAGAAGAATGTGCTTGCCGACTTCTTGTCAAGACCAAAAGCATTAGTAGAAATCAACATGTACATCATGAGGCATGTTTTTTATACTCTTTATCATAATGAAAAGTATAAGATTGATATTCTTACCTTTTACCAAAAAAAAAAAGTATAAGATTGAAAAAATACGAGATTAGCCAAGCTGGCAATACCCCCAGGAGATTGTTGAACAAATCTAGAATGATAGCCTCACTGAAAATATGGAAAATCTCATGTGGCAATGTCACACAGATCTATTCAAACTTAATGAATATTTGATTATTTATCCTTTTGGATTAAATTCGGACTATCCGTTCATACATCATCTAATCTGGAAGGAATATGATTTCCTTGATCAACCTCGTTGGTTATTATGGTATTTAATCAATAAATACTTAATAGCTATTGAAATTCCAACCAGAAGATTCATTGTTAATCTCACCGGGATATTTGGACTCGGGAGAGGAAACATTGAAAATGAAAGTGATAAAAATCTCTTAGCCTTCCTCAGCTGGTTTTATCCTCCTACTCAATGGAGATATCACCTACAATAAGAACTGAGAACCACCCAACCAAACCCTGAGGTCCATACTATTTTGTTTTTCTGACGTTCATGGGCTTTTGTCACAAATAATGACAGCATTACCAATACCCCACAATTTATAGGAACTATATCCTATAAACCTCAACCGCACAGTACAGAAGCTTAGATTTACAAATCTTTTCCAAGGCTTGTTGGTTGTTGTGAGCACCGATACCAAGAACTCCAAAGGGTTTTATGTCAAGAAAACAAAATCATTCCTGAAGATGCATGGAATTATCATGTACCCACTATATGGGATCATTATAGCCTAGCACCAGAAGCCAAGGAAGCACTCGAGGAATTCAAACAAGCCACATTATCACAGGAGCACGAAATTACAGACACATATAACCCAACATAGTCCTCTCAAGACTCCTATGCACGATTGGGAGGTCATCTTTCCCAAGACCCCTACAATCAAGGACCTTTGTCCTTATTTCCAAGCATGGACACATCCTACTATGCTCAGCCATCCAATTGGCCTCAACCCAACATTCCTACCAACACTACAGGCTCCTCCCAGAATCAAAAGGAAGCATCCTCGTCAAATCAAGTTCTCTCACCAGATTCACTTGCACGATGGGGATGACTTAGACTATAACTACAATGCTCGTGACGAATGAGACTACTAACCGTACAGGTCACTGTAGCAGGTCATTATAGCAAGTCACTGTAGCGTTACTATAGCAGTAGGTTAGGGAAATTACTGTTCACTATCACTATTCATACTATGCAAATAATTCCCTACTGGAAATTTCTGAAGCTTCTACTGTATATTTTGGACCCATGAGCTTGGTCCTTATTTGTGTGTGACCTCCCACTGTCTATAAAAGGTAATGAGAATGTAATGTGTTGGACAGAGTCATTTGAAGTAAAGTGAGTGTTTTGTGAAAACTCTCCATGGCTTTCTAAACTTCTCTTCTTCTCTAGCCTGGTAGGATCTTCTGAAAAATGCAACTTGGATAGCTAGAAGTGTTACCATATCGGCATCCCTGAGTGTCTCTAGACTCTAAACTAAAGGTTAGAGTGGTTTTCTACTAAAAGGATGTCCTTGAAAGGCTTGAACAGGAGTTGTTCGCCCACTATGGGAAAGCATACTTACAAGAAATTGACTCCGTCCTCTCTGGTTCTAAGTCTAGGTCCATTCATGATATTGTCAATGCTTTTGTTATACTTTTTTTTTTGGTCTAAACTTTTGTTATACTTAGATAAGGGAAAAATGATAGTATTGTTGAAGGTCATAGGAAATGATTAAGTCATAAAGAATACGCAAGCTCCATAGAAAGTTAAGGTTCTCACATGTCAAATTCTACTTTTGACAGTTGACTGAGTCAAAGTACTCATTCCAGGACAAAACTATGAACAGCAAACCAAAACCACAAAAGAAATGAAAAAATCATTAGCCCGTAAATCTACTAAGTGAGATTACTTGAATAAATTAATGCATACCTTTGAGAGGAGCAAGACCCCTGTCAATAAGACTGCGATACTGCACGTAACCCATGAAGTCGCACGTGCTCACCGTCCAGAACAGGACCTCCAGCACGCCGACCGCCTTGGCAACATCGAGCGTGAAGCTCATCACGCCGTCCGACACCATGCAGCTCACTGGTGGGGATCCCGACGTCACGCTCTCCTCATTGAGCCTCTCAAGCAAGTCCCGGAAGTGGGGCAAGCGGGACTTATGCGTGGACTAGCAGAGGGCGAGGATGTCCTGGGTGGCATTGGTGGCGTCGGAGGGCGGGAGGCCGTCGGGGATGATGCGGAACTAGAAAGACGGGAGGCCATCAAGGGAGGAGGCGGTTGTGGTTGTACTCGGTGTTGACGAAGGTGACGTGGAAGCCCCGGTGGTGGAGGAGCTTGGCGAGGTTGAGCATGGGGTTGATGTGGCCCTGGGCTGGGTAGGGGATGCACACCGCGTGTGGCATTTGGGTCATATCTATCGAACTCATCTCTCTCTTCTCTTTCTCTCTTCTGTGTTTTGATCTCTCTGTTGCTGTTGCTGTTGCTCTCTTCTGGGCAAGGAAGAAGAGATGGGCGACAGAGGTACGTGAGGCTTTGGTCCATTTGTAGGCGGGGCGAGACAAGTGGGGAAGGACCGGTTAGACGTCTGTGAACAATCCCGGTCAACTTGGAAGACGTGGGAGAGACGAGCGGGAAGGGACGTCAACACTCAAAAAGCCAAGCTGGAGGACGACGTGAGGCGGTGAGAGAGACGTGAGATTTGTCAGAAGATCTTGAATTCCAAAATTTGTGGTTATAAAAAAAAGAAAATTATTTATCTTTAATGATCTGACTAATTTAGAAAAACGAGGTGATCCAAAACTTTTTAATCAGAAAATAACCTATACTTAAATTCAAAAAAAATTATGTAAGTTATTTTTCTTTTATGCAACTTGATCTTCACAATCACAAAACCATTATCAATGATTGAACCCAAATGCTTGACAATTGAACATAGGGTCCCCGATGGCTGGACCTTGGAAGCCAACGGCTTGATTTAGATCTCCAGTGATAGGATGTTGCCCCCTGAAAGGCCAGACTTGAGACCTTGCACCTAAACTCGAGTCTTTAGATTTGTACATGTGTTTCATAGTTTTCCTGTAATAATAATGTAAAAAGAAAGAAAACCAAACATGAGTAAGTTAAATCACTTTTTGAAAATAACTTCTTCTAAAATTATTTTCCAACAAAGTTCAGTTTCCTTGAAACAAACAAGGCTAGTAGTTTGGTGAAAATTAAAATGAATATATAATAAGGAAATGTGAAAAACACCCAAATGATGTTCAAATGTGCGAAATATGAGTGAACCGATTCCACTTGTTTACTTGTCTTGTAGGCTAAATTTACACCACTATCATCCCCATTCCCATGTTCTCCGTATCCAACTCCACGAGTCATTGTTAATAGCAACATATGCATGTACGTCTAGTCCAAACAAAGCTTTTAGACATGCGTGGCATGAGCAATCTAGATCAAAGGTCGACCATACACTCAAAATGATTCAAAATTTACGGAAAAAAAATACTACATGATTTACGCATCGAATCTATCTCAACCGCTAATCATATGGATCCTACAATGAAGCAAATGTAGTTGAAAATTAAGATAATGATGGTTCACATAATTTATGGATCATGTAACTTTCAAAATTTGCGCTTATGCATTTATCGCGTATGTCAAAACAAATAATAGAGCAAAAAAAGTCTATCCGATGCTACACTTCTTTATTCACATGTTCCCACTTTTCTAAGGGTGAAAGGAGAATAGAAAAGTCTAATTAGATGCTATTGCCCATCATAAATCTTGAATTCTCTTTTGGACTTCATGATCAACGATGGAGATTGCTCCTAGGGTGTCCAAAACCCTAATTCAAGAACTCGTCCGGAGTCGAGAATCTGCTTGGTAAAGCCAAAATAGATAGTTGAAATCCAAGATTGCATTTTAGGTAATACAAACACTGTCTAATAACATAGCGAATACTGAACATTGATTCCATTGAGTAATATAGTTTTTTTTTTAGTAACCAAATATGAATGTATGAAGATTATTTGAAGGTTTTATCCTTTTTTTATGCAATATAGTGGGCAAGATTTTAGTTCTGGTACGGATGTAATTGATATGGATTGAACTAAGTAGCCACTGTCTTTTCTTCTTATCATGTAAACTAGCAACTTTCTTGGCAAACTAAGTGACTTTTTTTTACTCGATTGAGTCTTTTAAGTTGAAACAAGTGACCTTTTTTTTTTTTTTTTTTTTGTATAATTCGGGAATCTAAATGCACGATTACAAAAGCTAAGCTATTTGGAGGCTTGTTAGAAACCCTGTATGCCCCATAAACCAGTTAGATTTAAGCATCTAGCCTGTACAGGTGTTGCAACTGAAAAGAGTTTACTCGTACTTAGTGAAATTTTGGCAAATGACCTTTGGTTTCTGCGTTAGAAATACCCAAAACAGTTTACGGCCATTTAGGCCCCGTTTGTTTGTATTTCTTTTTTGTGTTTTTAAACAGTTTTTCTGTTTTTTGTTCCTGGGAACAAAAAGAAATGCAAACGCGTTTGGGTGCGTTTCTGTTCCTTTTTTGTTCTTTTTTTGTTCCTGGAAAAAAAGAAATAGAAACAAGAAACACAAATTTTGTATTTCTTGTTTTTAACACAAATCGAAACACTTTTTTTTTTTTTTTCTCTTATTTTCGTGTTCTTCTTTCTTTTGGCCGGTCGCCGGCCTCGGCCATGGCCGGCGACCGGCCGACGAGGGCCGGCGGCCTCGCCCGGCCACGGCGAGGCCCGCGCTCGCCGTCCCCGGCGAGGCCGAGGCTCGCCGTAGGCCGGGCGAGGGTCGGCCTCGCCATGGCCGGGCGAGCTCGAGCTCGCCCCCGGATCCGGCGAGGCCGACCTCGCCCGGCGGCCGGCGAGCCTCGGCCTCGCCGAGCCACCGCCGGCGACGCCGACTGGCGGTGGCTCGGCGAGGCCGAGGCTCGCCGGCCGCCGGGCGAGGTCGGCCTCGCCCGGATCTGGGCGAGCTCGAGCTCGCTCGCCATGGCGAGGCCGACCTCGCGCCGGCCCGGGCGAGCTCGATCTCGCCCGGATCCGGCGAGGCCGAGCTCGCCCAACGGCCGGCGAGCCTCGGCCTCGCCCGGCGGTGGCCCGGCGAGGCCGCGCCTCGCCCGCCGGCCGGCGAGCTCGGCCTCGCCGGATCAAGGCGAGCCGACCTCGCGCCGGCCCGGGCGAGCTCGATCTCGCCCGATCCGGCCTCGAGCTCGCCCGGGCCGGCGAGGCCGAGCTCGCCCGGGCCGGCGAGGCCGAGCTCGCCCGGCGGCCGGCGAGCCTCGGCCTCGCCCGGCGGTGGCCCGGCGAGGCCGCGCCTCGCCCGCCCGGCGGCGAGCTCGGCCCTCGCCGGCCGGTCGCCGGCCAAGGCCTTGGCCGGCGACCGGCCAAAAGAAGAAAAAAAAAAAATGAAAAAGAAAAAAAGAAAAAAAGGAAAAATAAGAAAAAAATAGAAAAAATAAAAGAAATAAAAAAATTATCCAAATTTACCAAACATGTTTCGTTTATTTTTTATTCCCTAACAAGTTTACCAAACGCGTATTTTTGTTCAAAAATTGTTCCCCTAACAATACTTTTTTCTATTTCTTTCCCTGGAACAATTTTTAAACAGAAACACAAACAAACGCGCCCTTAGTTTACCGATTTGATGAGCCAAATGCGTACACGGATTAAACAGTTGACTTGTTTTCACTAACACATGTTTCAAATCCTAGCTTAGTCAAATAAAAATTTCCACAAGAAGAATGCAAACGACAAAAAACGTTGTAAATTGAACAACTTTTCTTCTTATCGTGAGTATTTTTCTTTTTCGTGGATTACGTACCGCATGACCCGTGTTTGACCTCAGCAAATGGAGAAAATGAATGAAATTTCATTGAGCCATGGATTGCTTCGCCTCTTACCCCTAGGCTTATTTAAAACGTCTTCTAGAAAATCGTCTGGCTAGGTGTTTTAATTTTACTTTATTCGAAATATATTAATTCTCAAAATATTGGTTGTACAAAACATAAAAGCAATCGGTGCACTGAAATTTGTGAAGTTTCCATAATTGATTGCTTAAGAAATATCTTCAAGACACTCATTAACAAAATTCCGGTTATAATTATTTTTTTAAATTGAAATGTCGTGTTGGTGAGCGATTTCAAAGAGGAGAATAAATTTAATGAACCTTCTTCTTATGTAAGTGACAGCGAAACAAAATAATCAATTATTCAATTGGCCATGCATTCCATGTAAGTTGAAGGTTGGGAAAATAAAAAGGGGCACTAAGAAGCGCTCCGAAGGGACTAAGTAAATCAATTAGAAATGAACATAACATTTTTCAACATCTTCTAAAAATAACGTTGTTACACATTTTAATAAAGTCGCTTACTTTAAGTATTAACTTTTGGATATCCATAGACGCTTTTAAGATCTTCTCTAATGAATATTGACACATTCTACTGATGGAAACTTTGGCATTTACCTTAGCGTCTCTGACTCCAACATAGGCGAGGCGATCAACATCATGAATGCACCTCGGGCCGCCATCCATAAGTCAAGCAAGGCCATCGAATCACGAAAGGAAACGTGACAGAAGATGCGCATCCTTATCTCCGGGCGTCCTTCTCGTTGAAATACCTTGGATACTCTGATCTCTAACGGTGAAAAATATCTCCAAAAGATATCGGCAGACGTTTCTTCCGTTTACAAATGGACGAAAACATGGCCCCATGCGAGCGCCCCGCGCATCGTGGCTCGATACTCACGCGGCCGGATTATCTTCTTTGACTTGTCTCTGGCATCCATTTAATAACAGACAAGTGACTGAACAAGAATCTCGCCCTCTTCGGATCTGGCCAGATCTTACCTAGCCTAACCATTGGCGAGGCTACTCTTGCCCACGATGGCAAGGTTGATTTTTTTCCAACCCAACCATTGAAGAGGTCCAACTAGCCAGCCCGAGCGTCTAGTTGGTCTCGATGACTAGTTAGGGGAAAAGAGAGAAAAAAAATTATAAAAAATATAAATATTACTAAAAAATCACGTTAGTGCAAATCGTGTTACGTAGGATGTGCAAATCGTGTTACGTAGGATGCCAGCATCCACGTCAACAATTTTTGACTAAAATTGATGAATTGACTCAATTAATAAAAAAAATGAAAATATTAGGATTTACTCTTTAAATTAATTAGTAAAAATGTTATAAGTTTAAATTTTTTTTGATAATTTTATCATGCAACGGCTCACGTAACATTTGTGAGATTCATAAAATCACGACAACGCAATACAACGTGATTCATTAAATTAACAAAGCTTTGTGTTTCCAAATTTGCGCGGTTACGAGTCACCTACAAACTTAAAGGCGTGGAGTTGATTTCTTGCATATTTTATATGGAAGAATTAAAATAAAAATTAATTTCCTCTTTATTTCTTCTCTTGTCGTGAGGATGGCAATACAACGCTACATGCAAGGAGGAAAAACAACAATTTCCATTCTTCATCAATCTCGACCCAAAAAAAAAAAAGATTCTTCATCAATCGCTACGGAAGTCTTTCGCGATTTCCAAATGAAAATGGATATTCTGTCACATGGAGGGTTGTGCTCGTCTTTAAGTAGACAAGTTCGAATTTCTATTGGAGAATAGGGACACACATGGAACGGACTTTCAATGGGTAGAGAAAACGGGTCAGATTGGTCGGTCTAGCTCGAGCTCGGGCTCGGGCTATCCCCTCTCTTGCAATTACCCTAACATGAGGTATTGGACTTTTATCTACGCCCTTATAAGTAATTGTTGATACCCAAAGTTATTCTTACTATCACGTATTGATCATGAGGGATATTGACATTCGAAATAATCATCATTGTCATGTGCTAGTTATGATTAACAACAATCGAGCCCATATCAGTCATAAAGACAAAGATGGCTAAGGTCTTCAAGAACCCTTGGGTTGGATTTGGATGGGCCTACAAGTGGAGATGCATGATTCGATGGTAAGGCAGATGATTGCCATGTGTTTAGGCCAAGAGATACCACTATGGACATATAATTGAAATAGAATCGCATCAAGATTTTAAGTGGGAATAGGTGATTCTCAAAAGGGCACGCAAAATCAAATGAACAATTATTACTTGCTGAACAAGTCGTGCGATCATCATCAACAAGTCAGGAGACAACAAGATGGGGATAAGGTAATAAAGCAAAGAACATGGGAGAAATTAGGAACAACTTTCAAGGAAGGATCAACCGACCAAGGGTTACCAAATTGTCCAATAAATACCACAGACAATCCAACGAAGGGCCCTTGAACAACAGATCAAAATCTTGTATCTTATCATTTATTATCCTTGTGTAGTGTAGTTTAGCTGTAGTTTTGGTTTTTTGTCATTGATTCAATTCTAACGTGTCTATATTCTAGGTAACACTATTGATTAGATTCCAATACTATTCGACCGTTTAGCGACGTCGATTAGATTCTGACGTTGTGTCCTCATATTGATCTAGGAGCAATATCTATCCAATGTTGTTTCTACTATTCAACGTCATCGATTAGAGGATGATATTGTGTTCTCATATCCATCTAGGAGAACCTACCCGGTGTTGTTTCCACTGTCCAACCTCGTCAATTAGATTCTAACGTTGTGTTTTCATACCCATTTAGGATCAATATCTACTTGATATTATTTCTATCATCTAGCATCATTGATTAGATTTCGACTTTGTGTCCTCGAACCCACCTAAGAACAGTGCCTTCATGGTGTTATTTCCACCGTCCAACATCGTCAATTAAGTTCTGACATTATGTCATCGAAACCATCTAGTGTTGTTTCCATCATTCAATGCCATCGATCAGACTTTGAGATTGAGTGATCCATTTGATCTTAGCAAGTTTTCATTAGTATATTGATAGGTGCTTGAATTAAGCCAATGATTAGATTCCAACACTTATCATTAGTTTTGAGCTCGTACTGAATGGTTTCATTATATTTAAGACTATAATATTTATATCTATTTGCATTTGACCCTTTCTGTTCAATACTACCATAAAACCTAGGTCCCTTAAATAAAAACCAAAACATAACACTTAATAAAAGATATGTCATTATGAAATCCAAAATCGGCAAAACAGTCATACATACATACATACATACATACATACATACATACATACATGCACACATGCATTGCATGCATGCACACATATGTATGTATGTATGTAAGCCATGTCAACTCGTGGCCGTTCTATAGTGAATTAGAATGTCTGTAGGAATGAATCTTGTGGATCATCGCAGTTGCCCCAACTAGTATTTCCGTCATGCTTGCTTTTTAATAGTTTACTTAATTTTATCTTTAGGGATGGATCTAGCGATTATATATTGATTGAAATTCAAGTTTACTTATTGAAGGACAAAACAAGGTAACAAGCATGAACTTTTGTAATGCATGGTTCAAGTCGGTTTATATCGTTCGAAAGCAAAATATTTTGTCGCGAGAAGTATGATCTTGATGACATAATCTGAATGTGACTTTCACCACTGAGGAATCCCAATGGCACAAATGTTTACCCAATGAATGAATTAGCAAAGGGTCATAAATATTGATTGAAAGCCATCGTTAGAGTACGGTGAACTTAGACATCAAATGGAGATTCTCAATATGCATGGTCCTGATCGACTTAGACACGGCATCCCAATGGCACATTTGTCTACCCGATGGTATTTTTCCTTTCAAAACAAGGCAACTCGTCGTTTGCCCGTTCTTTTGCCTTCGACGTGTTACTACGACTCTCTTTCCGGACAAGGCAGTCGGCCCTAAAGGCTGAACTTGATGGGTAGATCCCGACAATTAAACAGGCACTTGAGACTACTTTCATTTTTTTGATTATTTATCAATTCATTGTATTTGAATTTACCCTTTCAAAATATTTTGGAATTTTTTTCTCCATGCATCATATTAAATGAAAAATTCTAAGGGTACACTTTAAACCTTGTGTTTTTAAGAATTTACATTTTGCTTTCCACCGAGACTTTGATTTTATTATTGTCATGAACTTCTTCTTTTTTGCCCTTTTTTTTTTTTTCAGCTAGCATGTGCCGTTTGCGGGATTTTCAAAATGGATAGGGTGGAATCTCTTCTTAAATTTATTACTGCATATTGCCATTCCTCAGAATAAAAATAGAAAGGTTTTGTTAACTTCAAAACCTAATAGGAGTTTCTTTAACACTAGGAAGTAGCGAATCATTCAATCGAGAGTTTCAGAAGCTTCACCTCCTTGATTTTGAATTTTAAGGGCTTTGACGACACTTACTCTCGCTGTAATGACAAACGTCTTAGCTTATGAGTTTAGACCAGCATGGCCAAGATTGAGAGAAGAAAAATAATTCAAAAATTTTCGCTATGTAAGCCTGTGGATAACATAAATTGAGGGTTGAATGGGTTTATGTAAATCTAACGTGTCTATTACTAAGGTACCTAGTATTTTCTCATCGTTGTGTTATATATGTGACCAAGAAAGGTCGCAAGAGTTTGGATCCAACGCTATCACGGGCCACCTTTGCCTCCTCGTCACTGCTTCATGAAGAAATCGACACGAATGTATGTATGGAGAAAACGCAATAAAAACATGGGAAAACACTTTATTGCAGCCGGATGTTTCACACACATGCCAACTGCACAAAACTAAACGAAAACAACCGGAACTGACGAGACCGGAGTTACTAGGGGTGTAGATACGATCTAGACGGGGAAATACACAACAGGACTGTCTACAGAATCGTTTGGGTACTCGCCCCAATCGCAAAGCAATGTCCATACAAGCTTAATCTCTTTTGGGCGACAACAGCACCTTGTTGATCACCTCGTCCAGGTTCAAGAACGACGACCCGGAAGGACGCGTGGCCTCTCGGGCCATCTCCTTCCACTCCATCGCCTTCCTCTTCATATGCTTCCCTTTCTCCCCCTCCATCAGCTCCTTCACCTGCCTCTCCACCTCGTCCCTTTTCACGTCGCTGTCGATCTCCATCCCGATCCCCCACTCCTGGCAGCTGTACCAGCAGTTCGTCTGCTGGTCCCCAAAGAATGGCCAGCACACCACTGGCACCCCGGCCGCGATGCTCTCGATCGTGGAGTTCCACCCGCTGTGGGTCAGGAACCCGCCAACCGCTGAGTGGCTTAGCACCCGCTCCTGGGGGCACCAGCTCGCTAGCAAGCTCCGCTCCCTTGTTGCAGCCAAGAAATCCGGAGGCAGCATAGCCGCATCACCAACGACCAAGTCTGGCCTGATGACCCATAGGAACGCATGGCCGCTGTTCGCAAGCCCCCATGCAAACTCCACCAGCTGCGCTGGCGACATCACCGTGATGCTCCCGAAGTTCACGTACACGACTGAGCTGGGTTGTTTCGAGTCGAGCCACTCGATGCAACCTGGCTCTTCCTTCCACAGGTTGGATCTGAACGGCCTGGTGTTATTATCGGATAGTTGCTTTGTAAGGAGATGAAGGGGGCCAAGGGTGTAGATGGGAGGGAACATGGCCTTGAGAGCATCGAGGACCTCATGCTCTAATCGGTCGAACGTGTTGAAAACAATGGCTGAGGCTCTCTTCACTCGCTCGACCCCTCTCAAGCAGAAGGGTATCATCAGGTCGTCCAGGTTAGTGGTTTGGATGAAGGTCGGTAAGTCTCTCAGGCGGATGTTTCTCATCCCGGGTATCCAGTTAATGGTGGTGTCTAGACACCCGTTTGTGAAGTAGCTGGCATCTGCAAATTGAGAGTCGATCAATTAAACCGTTTAACCATTCATGATAACATTCTTATATCTAAAATTCTACTTTTCACTGTTGACTTTGTTAAGTACTTAGAAAACTACGACACAGTCCGCCACTGGCTAATCATGTAAATCAGGAACAAACAAAGCCACACGATATAAACGCTAACCAAATCCACAAAAGGGAAGAAAAATCATTAGCTGTAAATCTGCTAAGTGAGATTACTTAATTAAACCAAATCGGAAAGTTATTTAGTAATGCATACCTTTGAGTGGAGTAAGACCCTTGTCAATAAGACTGCGATACTGCACGTAGCCCATGAAGCTGCAAGCGCTCGCCGTCCAGAGTAGGACCTCCGGCACGCCGATTGCCTCTGCAGCATCGAGTGTGAAGGTCATCCCGCAATCCGACACCACGCAGCTCACCAGCGGGGAACCCAACGTCGCGCTCTCCTCGTTGAGCCTCTGGAGCAAGTCCCGGAAGTAGGGCAAGCAGAACTTACTCGTGGAATGGCAGAGGGCGGGAATGTCCTGCGTGGCGTCGGTGGCATCAGAGGGCGGGAGGCCGTCGGGGATGGTGCGGAACTGGAAAGATGGGAGGCCATCGAGAGAGGAGGGGCCGCGGGAGCGGAGGAGGCGGCCGTGGTTGTACTCGGTGTTGACGAAGGTGACGTGGAAGCCCCGGTGGTGGAGAAGCTTGGCGAGGTTGAGCATGGGGTTGATGTGGCCCTGGGCTGGGAAGGGAACGCACACCACGTGCGGCTTTTGGATCATATCTATCGAACCCATCTCTCTCTCTCTCTCTCTCTCTTTCTCCTCTGTGTTTTGATCGTTTCTCTTGCTGTTGTCTTGCTCTTTTCTGGTTTTGGTCTATTTATAGGCGGGGCGAGATCGAGAGGGGAAGGCGGGTGGCACGTCGGCGACCAATTCCGGCCGACTTGGAAGACGTGAGAGACAGGTGATGCGGTGAGGGATGAGAAGAGCGTGACGTGGCTCGTTCACTTTCATTTACAGATCTCATAATCCAAAAATTGGGTCGATGCCATGATCCTTGGCGTGTTTGGTTTTTTCTCCCCTTAAATAAATAAATAATGATTTCTTTATTTTTAGTGGTTTGACTAATTCATAAAAAGTTAGGTAGTTTTTAATTTTTTAGATACGGCTTGATGGGCGGATCCATGATCTGCTATTACAAGACCGTCATTAATGAATAGATTCAAGTGCTTGATGGGCGGATCCAAGGTCTTGATAAATAGACCTTGAAAGCTAGTGGTCGGGTTTAGATCGTCGATGCTTGGATTGTAATTTGACGGTTTTAAACACCAAATGATGTTTAAACAAGCAAAATATGGTCGAGAACTGAATCCATCTGTTTATATGATCTTATAGGCTAAATTTACACCATTATCATCCCCATTCCCGTATTCTCGATATAGAGCTCTAGGAGTCATTGTTGAAAGCAGCATATGCATGCATGCCTAGTGTGAGCAAAGTTTTGAGACATGCGTCATGCACTTATAAGAATTTGAAACTTGCGGGAAAACAAAATATTGCTTGATTTATAAATCCACTTCCATTTCAACCATCAATCAATCAAGTGAACCTACATTGAAATGTGCATAATTGATCATCCAGATAATAATAATTTGCATAATTTACGAATCATGCCATATATTTTTCGAAATTTACCTTGACTTATCAAAATAGACAATGATTATTATTTGGACTATTGTTATCCATTTTCCTCTTGTGTTCCAAATTCTGACCATAGAGAAAAGCAATGCCAACTGCGCTGCAAAGTCAAATTTGAGTGAAGGTGACTGCAGAACACACGCTACACTTTTCTATTTACATGTTCCTAGCTTTGTTTGTAGTAGTGATTGGATCTTGGTTCTCCTTTGGATTTGATGATTAAGATTTCTCCTCGAGTGACAATAGCCCCATTTCTTAATTCATCCAAAATTAGGGATCTGTGATGGATAGTTTAAATTAAAGATTGAATATTAGGTAACGAGAGAATTATTCGATAACATTAGCAAAATATGATGGTCCGTGAAAAACGTTTTGAAAGGTGAAAGGCCATGGAGAGATACTGTCTACGACCCATGTATCTCTTATTCGAGCTCATATTCTTCCATCCATTTATTTGTTCCTTCATATGCCTACCCACCGGTAGATCTCAAGATCGAATTCCGTGCCTGTGTAGCCGATGAATTAAGTAGCCAATTTTATCATTTGTTTTCTTAAACGGAACGAATTACGTTGTGTAGCCATTTTCCTTTTTCTTCTTATTACGTAAAGTAGCAACTTTCGTGCTGAGCAAGCTAAGTAATTTTTTGACTTTATTGAATATTTTTTATCTACTCAAATTATGCTTGCCAGACATCAAATGGGTTCAAAAGGCTAGGCAATCTGGAGGCTGGCTTGACTCTGCACACCTCATGAATCGATTAGATATAAGTATTTGGTCTTTACACATGTTGTAACTTGAAAGAGTTTACATGCAATTAGTCGGATTTTAGCGGATGACTTTTGGATTTTGAGCTAAAAATATCTAGAACAGTTTGTAGTACATTTGAATTTACCAGTCCAGTTAACTAAATGCTTATGCAAATTCAACTAACTGTTTTTGGCTAACAAGTTGCAAATCCTAGGCTAGCCAAATAAACTTCACAAGCAAATTGACTGAAGAGGTTGAAATTTGAAGAACTTTTGCTCTTATAATGTTTATTTTTTTCGCGGGTTACGTACCGCATGACCCATTCTTGACCTCAGCAATGGAGAAAATGTTAAAAAATTTCATGCATTGCTTTGCCTCTTGCCCATGCGCTCATTTAAAATAATGTCTTCTAGAAAATTCTTTGGCCAGGTATATTAGTTATAGGTTAAATAGCATTGACATACAACACGGACACGTGACACGACATACTAACACATCATTTTTCAAAAATAGGTAATTTTGATACGTTATGACACATTATATATTAAATGAATATTTTTTATTTTTAATAAATTTACACTAATAATATTAATAAATCTATTTATAGGAAATTAAAGATATATCTAGAGTTAATGGGGATTCGCCCCAGTGGCCACCCTTCTAACACTGGAAGGGGAGGTGAGGATTCAAATCCCCACCTTCTCGGGGATGGGGATATGGACGCGTAAGTTTCGAGAGTGGGTTGCGACTCCCACGTCCCGCAAAAGCGCAGAAGACAAAGTGCGAGTGAGTGTAGAGTAGGAATAGAGTGGGAAAATGACCGACCAAAAAACTTTAATAAAAATTATTAATGAAACTAACAAGTAACAGAAAATTAGAATCAATTTATTTATATAAATCTATTATATTCTGTAACAATTAAAATTTATTATTATTTAATATTCAGCCCCAGAAAACAAAAACCGCCGCCCCCAAACCCCTCTCCTCCGCGCACCAAAACCTCCCACACAAAAACCGCCATCCCTCCAAAACCCCTTTCCCCCGACAAAAACCGCCATCCCTCCAAAACCCCCTTTCCCCGACACAAAAACTTCCAAAACCCCCTTTTCCCGACACAAAAACCGCCATCCCTCCAAAACCCCCTCACAGAAACCACCATCCCCCAAAACCTCCCCCTTCCGCCCCCAGTTTCTCCCCTCGTTTCTTTCCCTATCACCCATCAAGTCTGTCATTCCCTAAAAAATTAAAAGCATTCCTCTCCGCCGGTCAGCCATCCCTCTGCACGAGAATCTCCATTTTAATTTTTGTTTTCATCTACTCTTTATTGTTAAAATTTAACACTCTCCTCCGCGGGCTCCTCTTCCTCCTCCTTACCCAATTCTCTTCATCTTGATCTCTGCTCTCTCTCGATTACCTCGTCACAATCGCTTGCCGCCGCGCCTGCTGCCCTCCCTCCTTCACAGCCACAGCCGCAGCCTTCGGTCCTCCATCGCGCATCGCAGTCGCGGCCCTCCTCCTTGCAGTCGTGGCCACGCCGTCGCCTCCGCAGCCTCGCCTCTCCTCCCTCGCTCTTGCATCCACCTCCCATCGCCTTCTATAACAATTTTCTTTACCTTCGCACTTGCAGACCCGCCCCTGAAACCACTATGCTTCTCACAAATCCCGGACACGCGTCGAAGCTCGTCGGAAAGAATTGACCACATATCGGATTTTTCTATACATATTAATCGAGTGTTCGAGCGTGTCGGACAGTGTCGGGATGTCCGAGACGACACGGGAGCTCCTAAATCATGCCCGTGCATCAAAGGTTATAGGGACGTCTTTAATTATATTTTATTCAAAATAAATTATTTTTCATGGCATTGGTTGTACCAGACATCGCCAGCCTACTTTGTTTTTTCCTTCTCATTTGACCAACGCGCTTTTGATATTAACAATTATCCTAGCTATTCCCCACCCTATTCCCCCGTCGGTGCCGGCCGAATAAAATAATCAATTATTCGACTAGTCATTGACTCCACATAAGTTCCTACGGGACTAATTAAATGATTTAAAAACAAAAATGCTCATTTCTTAACATAATGTGAACATAAAGGTAATTACCAATTTTAACAGTAACACTTAAACGTTTAAATTGTCAAAGCGCATAAAATGAGACTTAACAACAAATAGCTGAAGGACACTTTAAAATTTTACGGTATGTTTGTTTTATAAAAAATGAATAATTTGAAAAATATTTTTTTGGAATTATCACTTGTATAACTCATGAATGAAATATATTTTCATCATCTGAGAAGTTATCAAATATTTTGCTCAATTTTGGGTAGGCGCAGTTTAGTCAGCGGAAACCGCACATCATCCATTCTTTTTGCTTGATTGATTGCTTATGGTGGAACCAATCTTTGTGTTTCATACCAGGCCGACATCGATGGATTCGTCATTTTCAATTTGGCGGAACTAGAGCCCAAGAACTTAATTGGAAATTTTCTACAAGTTGGACGATATATGAGACGATATATGACAGAAATTACAAAAATTGAGACGTTATAGAAAATAGTGCAAGTTTAGTAATCAAATGTACATCGTGGGTTAATTTTTCAATAAATTCAGTCTCTAATTGAAATGGTTTATAGAGTATGTTTGTTTCATGGAAAATTCAATAAGAAAGAATTTTTCAAGAAATACGATTTGTTTTTATTTATATGGTGATATATGATCAAAAACCTTTTTCTATCTTTGGATCTTTTTGGAAAAGATTTTCAATCTCATGCCTTTATCTTAGGCCAAAAAAATATATTTTTTAAAAAAATTGAATTTTTAATTATTTTCTTTTTTATTTTTTAAATCGAATTTTTAATTATCTTTTAATTTTATTGTTTCTCTTTTATTTCCTTTTCTTTTTCCTCGTTCCTCGTTGTGATCGGCTAGCGGCAATCATAGGCAAACTCAAGGCTTGCCCAACATGGCCTTCGACGAGCTCAAAATCACAAGATTTGGCAAGGTTGAGCCTCGTTGGCCCATGCCTGTGGCTGTTCGTCGGCCATCACCGAGACATGACAACCGGTTGAGAGAGAAATAAAAAGAAAAGTAAGGAAAAAAAATAAAAATAAAATTAAAAATTTGAGATGAGCAATTTCGAAAAGTGTTTTCACCTCTTTAGATTTAGGAATTCACTTTCCTAAACTTATATGTAAAATTTTCATTGACCAGAAAATGTTTTCGGTTGACTAGCCATTTTCCGTGAAAGTTTGAAAAATCAGTTCTTGAAAAATACTTTTCCCAAACAAACACACCCTTACTTTTTACTATTGTACTTAATCTAAATCTCCCAACTCATGCACTTTTTTATTTCTCAAAGTCAAAACTCCCGAAACATTTACAATACTCCCATATTGTCACGTGAAATTCGCAATTGATTTTTTTCACAATTTTTTTGGAATTTAGAACAATAATTTAAACATTGGCGAGTAATTTTCTTTTTTTGAGTATGTTGGAATAAAATTGGTTATATCTAACATGGATCATCTGGTGTCAATCTACTTCCAAGATGGGACCGCCACTAGAAACTTGAAAGAAATAATACAAAGAGACTCTTGCAATCAGAAGGCATTATCAAAATTCACCGCCATGATTGCATAGTAAAGCGGCAAATTATAGCAATAATAAAAATACCCATCATAATATTGGTGAAAACCGGATATACTCAAATTATATCAAGCTGCCCTTTTATGACATCACTATGTACAGAGCGAGAAAATATTTGGTACCCTTGGGGTGCCAAGTCATTTTCTTACTAGTCCATTTAATGTATCACGTGTGTTCATAAAGGGTCCCACTTGTAAGATTTTTCTCTCTTCTTTACCCTCTCTTTTCTCTCACCTTTTTTATTCTTGTTTTCTTTTTGTAGACGACCTTGCACAATGCCGTCTCTTCCCCTACCCGCCTCTCCTCCCTTTGGCTCTCTCCCTCACCTGCACGGCGATGACAATCATTTTACCTGCCATCTCCGTCACCTGAGCCTAACCTTTGCACCTCCCCTGCCAGCGACAACTCCACCAATGAACTCATCCACCACACCTGAGACCCCTTTGGGTCCAAGAACAAGCCCAAGTCCCTCCGTCATCATCACCCGCAACCCCGAGCCCACCTTCTCCCTCTCCCTCTCCCTTACGCCCCGCATCGTCAAGGTTCTCTATGGTTCTGCCGTCATTGTCTCCCCTCACAACTTCCGGATCCGATGAGGGCTCAACCCTCACCAAATCCAATGTGGTCGACCCTCACCCTAGGTGCAAGAGTCAATCCCTCGCTTGGCGAGGGCGACCTTGGCCTGTGGCCGGTCGCCAGCCATGGCTATGTACCAGCCATAGGCCAAAGAAAGAAAGAAAAAAAAAATAAAGGGAAAAAAAAGAACTAGTGAAGAAGAACATAAGACAATGAAAGAAGAGAGAGAGCAATGAGGGAGAGAAAAAACTATTTGTGGGATACTTTAAATACGTGTCACATATTGAATGAACTAATAAGGAGATGTCCTGGCACCCCAAGTGTACCTAATATTTTATCGTATAGAGCAGGCATTTGCATAGCGGGAAGCTGTGTGGTAGCTCAAGAGGGTTCTCTCACACGTCATAGTCACACGACTATAGAACACCGTGACATCGAGTCAAACAGTGCGGGCAACAGATCCTTCCTCCCGTTCACCCCCTGCGCTTTGTAGCTCCCGACCATCCCAAAATCCACCAGTAGCTCCCTGGCGTAACCTAAGTCCCTTCTCGAAACTTCCCTTGCAAGCTGACACCGTGTTTGTCATTGTGCCAATCGCACCAACCATGTACTTATCCCTAAATGGGTTCATTATTGTTTCAAAACAAAATAAGGTCGGATATAAGAACATGACTAGATGAAATATCTCATGGGAGAAATAAATTGAATAAGATATCTAATATTCATAATATAAATGTTATTTTATTTAATAACAAATTTTAAATTAAGAAAATCTTAAATTATATTTGAATTCTAATATACATACTTCTTGTTAAATTTATATTTTTCCTATTAAAATTCCAACCTCTCCAGTATAAATTCGATTCGAAAGAAATGGTTTAAAGCTATCGGACTGCTGCACAATTTGAGGAATACTGTCAACTCGAATTCGAATTGCAGCAGGCCCAAGACTTGACAATACAAAGGTAGAGATATAAATGAAAGGTCCCCCATGCACGTCCCATACTTGGGAACTCATCTCTCCGCTCTCTCACGAAGCACCTCTCTCTGTCTCTTTCTCTTCTGTTTCTACTCTAACGTCAATGTAGCGTAGGTGGTGGGCGTTTGACTAATGAGCTTGAGCGGGCACCAGACCATTCGATACATTGCCGTAAATCTTTAGCCCTCTGGAGTTGAACTCCTGCTAAAACAAGGAGCGAAGGGGGCCGCAGGAATTAAGGCAAATACGGTTCGACCGGTGAATGCAGATGGAAGATCTTTGACAGGAGCAATTTGTGACCCTCTTCGTTTTAAGGCTGTACGCCAAATTATTCTCCAGCCACCCTACCTCGGTTTCTCTTGTTCTCTCTCTCTCTCTCTCTCTCTCTCTCTCTCTCTCTCTCTCTCTCTCTCTCTCTCTCTCTCTCTCTGATTACTCCAATCTGCCTATTTATATTCTTCAATCTCTATGTAAGATCGATGCTAGAGTCGTTGTTCCGCATTCGAGAAATTACCCTCTCAACAATTTCCCGGTCCAGGAATTTCATCCCTTTTTTTTGGGCGGTCAATTATTGTGTGTATTGTTGCATGATGGAGGAGCTTTCGGATTATATAGTTCATGCAGCTCTGCGATCATGGCCTCCTCCAGTACTTGCAATGAGGTTGATAAGTCCGAAAATGTCGATGTTTCCCCGAACAATGGCCGGGGAATTCCCTTCCAGCCACTGCCTTTGCTAGCTGCTTGGCCATGGCTCTGCACGAAAACCCTAAAGACGATAACCCTAACGCCAGTCCATGCAGAGGAGCTGGGGATGACGCCACCGTGGCGCTCCAAATCGGCCTCCCTAATTATTCAAGCGGATCGGCAGGTTCTTCCTCAGAGATTACAAGCCGGAGTGTGGGCGTGGAAAGATATTGGATCCCTACTCCGGAACAAATCCTCATTGGATTCACCCATTTTTCATGCCATGTTTGCTTCAAAACGTTCAACCGCTCCAACAATCTTCATGTAAGAAGAAACTGAGAAGCGATTGGTGGACATATTTTTGGACCATTGGTTAGCTAAACATCATGTAGTAACACACATCTATGACAAAAACTAATCGCAATGTGTGCGTTTAAGATCAAGTGTCGCAAACTGGTCGGCAGACTTGATGCGTTGCACCTTTTTCATCGACATGAGGCTAGAACTCGAGCCCATTCAATGAGTTTTTGTATTTCCTTCTCCTAGCTTATGCATGAAATCTACTTTACTCCCGGTTGATCATGATATAACTATATAGTTATATCTAGTTAAAATGATGTAGACAATAAAATTCCCACAAACATAACAATGAGTTTTATGATTTTATTCTGAATTGGCTTGTGAATTGTGAAGGATGTTGTTGTGAGTTTGTGCTAGTGCTCAATATCGTTATGAGTCTATTGAGAGGCTTGTAGGTATACATACTAGTTTAAAATATCTTTGTGGGCTAGCCACCGGCAATAGAGACCTTGTCAAGGGGGGAGCTTGGTAGCCTTGTTTTGAGGTGTTATGTGTGATCAAGTTAGATATTTGAGTTCAAGATTGACTAATGGAATGGATGATTGGCATGTGATTTGAATAAGATTAATCAATGAAATAAACCATTGATATGTGAATTGATGAGATTGATCAATGGACTAGATCATCCATTAATGTTTGTTATGATATTATTGATTTAATAATACTATTATGATATGTATATAGTTATGTTAAAGCAATATTATTCATTCTTATCATGTATGTGTGTTATACTAGAATTGAGATAAGTGAGTTTTGAACATTATTTTGTAAAGTGTATAATAGATGCTTGATCTGCCTAGAAGAGATATGGACTACTCACTTAACTATGGTTGCTCAACCCTTTCCTTCCCAAACATTTTAGGGTGTGCATGGATTCGTGCCCAAAAAGTGTTCCGGGCACACTTTTGTACGGAAAGTGTGCCCGGGAACAAAAAAGGAACAGAAACGCGTTTGGTTGCGTTTCTGTTCCTTTTTTGTTTTTTTGTTCCCGGAACAAAAAAGAAACAGAAAAAAGAAACATAAAAAAGTTGTTTCTTGCTCCTGGAACAGAAATGAAGAAACGTTTCTTGAATTTTTGTTCTTTCTCTTCTCTCTCTTCCTTCTTCTCCTCTTCTTCTTTTTCTTCTTTTTTCTTTCACCGGTCGCCGGCCTCGGCCATGGCCGGCGACCGGCCGTCGAGGCTCGGCCTCGCCCGATCCGGCGAGGCCGAGCGTCGCCGGCCCCGGCAAGGCGAGGCTCGGCGTCGCCGGCGCGGGCGAGGCCGAGCCTCGCCTTGGCCGGGCGAGCTCGAGCTCGCCCGGCCATGGCGAGGCTCGGCCTCGCCGGATCTGGCGAGCCCGAGCTCGCCCGGCCAAGGCGAGGCTCGGCCTCGCCCGCGCGCGACGCCGACCCTCGCCTTGGCCGGGCGAGCTCGGGCTCGCCCGGATCCGGCGAGGCCGAGCCTCGCCATGGCCGGGCGAGCTCGAGCTCGCCAGATCCGGCGAGGCTCGGCCTCGGCCGGGCCGGCGACGCTCGGCCTCGCCGGATCCGGGCGAGGCCGAGCTCGCCCGGCCCAAGGCGAGGCCGAGCCTCGCCCAACCACGGTGAGGCTCGGCCTCGCCGAGGGCCGGCGAGCCTCGCCGTGGCCGGGCGAGGCCGCCGGCCCCGTCGGCCGTGACCGGCCGAAAAAAGAAAAATTAAAAAAGAAAGGAAAAAGTGAAAAATAAAATAAAAATGTTTCAAAAATTAAAAGAAATAAAAAAAGAATAAAATTTACCAAACGTGTTTCTGTTCATTTTTTATTTCCGGACCAAACGTTACCAAACGTGTTCTTTTGTTCAAAAATTGTTCCCCTAACAAAAACACTTTTTTTTTTTCGTTCCCCGGGAACACAAAAGAAACAGAAATGTTTCCATGCGGGGCCTTAGTTTCCTCCATTAGTAGCCATTAATACTAGAGTGTTATTGACCAAGGCTTTTGGGAGCTAGACTTTCAGGTATGATTTGAGGCGGTGTCTTGGGGCGGAAGGATGACCTTGTTACTCCTCCATTCCTATAGGATTTGAGGTGTGACATAATCAAAATGAACTCAAATTGAGCTGCGGGTGACTCGTTGATGCTGATGTTGACTGACTCACTTTGCACTTAATTAGAGTTCGTTGAGTGGAGTCAGAAAAAGAAGCATTTTTGTATGGTTTTAGAAATTGTGATTCTCAAAATCCTAGCGGGGCATGTTTTAGGAATCTCGGCATCACAAGTTAGTTTTCTGTCGCTAGGAGAATCGTGCTATTCCGATACCAGACAAAAGAAGTATGTGCGCTCAAAATTTAGTGAGCCGAACTGAAATTAGCCTATCGCGAAGCACCAACGGCATCACGGCAGACCACCGCAATCCGCAAACCCTCCTCGTCCCTGCGGCTTGAGCCACTGTTGCTCCTCTGACCACCCTCGTCACGATGATTCACAAAGTCGTTAATGGCAATAACTGAGGAATTCTCTCTGTATGTATAGATGAAGATAATCAGCTCCAAGCCGTTACTTAGAGCACTACTACAACATTAGACCATTGCATGACTGGTGGGCGGGCGTTGGCGGACTGGTGCCCTCGTCATGGACGAAGAAAGGCTGCGAGAGTTTGGATCCAATGCAATCACAGGCTGCTTCACGAGGAAATCAACGCGAAAGCATGTACGGAGAAAACAATAGAAACGTGGAAAACACTTTATTGCAGCCTACCGTTTCACACGCATGCACAGAATAAATGAAAACAACTGGAATTGACGAGACCGATGTTTCTGTTAGCTGGGTTCACTCCTATGTGGAGGAAGCCCAATGAGTTGCAAGCCCAAAAATGGCTTGAGCCCATATAATAAGTTATATGAGGAAATAGGGTTTCTCACTATCTATATAAAGAGGTAGCAGCAGAAAAGGAAACAGTAACAAGAGAAAAAGAGAAAGCAGAAAATCTGGGGTTTGGGGCAATATCTGATTTACATCAAGCTGGCATTGGAGGTCGATTCGTGGTCCGATTGAGCTGAAATTTTGTCAGCATGTTCGTGGCGCAATTTTATCGAATATGAACGGTTTGATTTTCGTTTGAAGCTCCCTACATCAGGTTTTTCGTGGATTGATCAAAACCTGCGTTTTTGGTCAGATTTATCCTTGATCTCTTGTGAAGTTCATGTGTATTGCCAAGAATTATATTCTTGAGGTGTTTACTGCTATTACCTCTAGTATTTGCTAGAGAAGAACAATTTTATTGATAGTGAAGATTTTTCAGGTGGACTCCGGTCCCGTGGTTTTTTATCTCCTCACATTGAGGAGGTTTTCCACGTAAAAAAATCGTCTTGTGTTCGCGTGCTTGGTATTTATTTTACTCTACTATATCAATTCCTATTAGGTTTACACAAGAAGGGAGATTATTTTATTCCGCTGCGTTGATTCGATATTGTTCGAATTATTACCGTTCTCCCATCAGAGTGGTATCAGAGCCATCAGGTTATTGCTTGATTTTTCTGCCTTGTGTTAAACAATGGAAACGAATATGAGTAGAATGGTTACACTGAATGGTTCAAATTATCATATCTGGAAAGGGAAGATGGAAGATCTTTTATATGTGAAAGATTTTTATTTGCCTGTATTTGCCGAGGAGAAACCAGAGAATAAAACGATGTTGAATGGTCTATATTTCATCGTCAAGTGTGTGGTTATATCGGGCGGTGGGTAGATGATAATGTTTTGAACCATATTATTGAGGAAACACATGCACGCAGTTTATGGGATAAGCTCGAACAGTTATATGCTCGAAAGACTGGGAATAATAAGTTATTTTTGATAAAACAGATGATGGCTCGAGATATCATGATGGTACTCGTTTGACTCGATCATTTAAATTCTTTTCAAGGAATTATAAATCGCTTGGCTGCGATGGGAATCAAGTTTGATGATGAGATACAAGCATTATGGTTGCCTGGTACTTTGCCGGACTCATGGGAGACGTTCCGAACATCTTTGTCTAACTCGCCGGATGGTACGATTACCATGGATTTAGCCAAGAGTAGTATTTTGAATGAAGAGATGAGAAGAAAGACACAGGGATCATCCTCTTCACATTCTGATGCCTTGGTTATTGAGAAAAGGGGGAGAAGTGAGTCTCGAGGTCCGAGAAATAGAGATAAAAGTCGAGACAAAAGCAGAGGTAAGTATAATAAATTTGCTAATGTTGAGTGCCATTATTGCCATCAGAAGGGACATATTCAGAGGTTTTGTCGCCAATTAAAAAGGGACAAACAAAAGGAGAAAGGTAAAGAGAAGAAAAGTGATGATGATAGTGATGACAATCGTGTTGCTGCACTTAAAGAAGACTTTCTCACTATTTTTGATGGTGATGTGGTGAATTTTATTTCTCATGGGACTAGTTGGGTAATTGATAGTGGTGCATCCGTTCATGCTACGTCTTGTAGAGATTTCTTTACATCATACAGGTCAGGTGACTTCGGATCTGTGAAGATGGGAAACAATGGACTAGCTCAAGCTGTAGGCATCGGTGATGTGTGCCTAGAAACCAGCAATGGCACAAGGTTAGTATTGAGTAATGTTAAACATATACCTGATATCCGCTTGAATTTGATTTCTACAGGCAAGTTGGATGATGAGGGGTATTGCAAAGCATCTTCGATAATGGTCAATGGAAACTTACCAAAGGTTCTCTTGTTGTGGCTAGAGGTGAAAAATATTCTTCGTTATACATTATGCAGGCAAAGTTGTCTACAGACAAAATTAATGCAGTAGATAGCGAAGATGTAGCCGAGTTATGGTATAAGAGGCTTAGTCACATCAGTGAGAAGGGTTTGTCAATATTGACCAAGAAGAAGCTCCTTTCAGGATTGAAAAGTTCAGCGCTAAAGAAGTGTGCTCATTGTTTAGCAGGAAAACAGAACAGAGTTGCATTTAAAAGCACCCCTCCTTCAAGAAAGTTAGGTATATTGGATTTAGTGCATTATGATGTTTGCGGTCCTATGAAAACAAAATCACTTGGTGGCTCTCTTTATTTTGTTACTTTTATAGATGATTTTTCAAGGAAAATTTGGATTTATACCTTGAAAACTAAAAATCAAGTGTTAGATGCTTTTAAGCAATTTCGGGCTTCGATTGAGAGACAAACCGGAAAGAAATTGAAATGTATCGGAACGATAACGGGGAGAGTATATTGGACCTTTTGATGAATACTGCGACAACAAGGTATTCGACATCAAAAGACACCTCCCAAGACGCCTCGCTTAAATGGCTTAGCCGAGAGAATGAAATGAACACCGGTTGAAAGGGTAAGATGCTTACTTTCACAGTCAAAGCTACCTGGATCCTTTTGGGGTGAGGCTTTAAGTACGGTTGTGCATATATTAAATCTTACTCCATGCGTTCCTTTAGAGTTTGATGTTCCTAATAAAGTTTGGACAGGCAAAGAAGTTTCTTATGATTATTTGCGTGTATTTGGGTGCAAAGCATTTGTGCATGTTCCCAAAGATGAGAGGTCTAAACTTGATGTGAAAACACGACAAAGTGCATATTTATTGGTTATGGACAGGATATGCTTGGCTACAAATTTTATGATCCATTTGAAAAGAAAATTGTTAGAAGCAGAGACGTTGTGTTTATGGAAGATCAAACAATAGAGAATATTGAGAAATCAAAGATGATTTCAGCACCACAAAGTTAGTGATAATCTGGTTGATTTAGATCCAGTTCCTCTTACAAATATCCCTACACACGTTTGATGAAGAGCGGCGGGAAGTCAATGTTCCAAATAATTCACATGTTCCTGAACATGTTGAGATAGATAATACTATTCCTGAACCAGAGGCTCAATTAGATGTTCCACTGGATGTTCCAGTCCGGAGATCCGTTAGAGATCGACGACCTTCCACCAGGTATTCTGAAAATAAGTATGTATTATTGACTGATGCAGGTGAACCAGAGTGTTATGCAGAAGCAATTGAAGATGAGTACAAAAGCAATTGGTTCGATGCTATGCAAGATGAGATGCAGTCACTTTATGATAATCATACTTTTGAATTGGTGAAGTTACCTAAAGGTAAAAGAGCTTTGAAGAACAAGTGGGTATATAGGTTGAAGCAAGATGAACATACTTTACAACCACGGTACAAAGCTAGATTGGTTGTTAAGGGATTCGGTCGAAAAAAGGGTATTGATTTTGATGATATATTTTCTCCGGTAGTAAAAATGTCTTCTATCCGTGTGGTACTAGGCTTGGCAGCTAGCCTAGATTTAGAAATTGAGCAAATGGATGTTAAAACAGCCTTCCTACATGGTGACTTGGAGGAAGAGATATACATGGAACAACCTGAGGGTTTCAAAGCGAAAGGGAAAGAGGATTATGTGTGCAAATTGAAGAAAAGTCTCTATGGCCTAAAACAAGCACCGAGACAGTGGTATAAGAAATTTGCATCAGTTATGATAGAACAGGGCTATAAGAAGACTTCCTCGGATAACTGTGTGTTTGTCCAAAAATTTTCTAATGATGACTTTATTATTCTCTTGCTTTATGTTGATGATATGCTGATTGTTGGCGGGAATGCTTCAAGAATTGAGTTATTGAAGAAACAGCTTGAGCAAGTCTTTTGCCATGAAAGACTTGGGCTCGGCAAAGCAGATTCTTGGCATTAGAATTACCCGAGAAAGAGATGCTAAGAAGTTATTTTTATCGCAAGAGAAATATATCGAGAAGATCCTTCGAAATTTTACATGGACAAGGCTAAAGTGGTTAGTACTCCTCTTGCTACCCACTTTAAGTTAAATATGATGCAAAGTCCTACAACGATCAAGAAAAGAAAGATATGGAAAGTGTTCCATATGCTTCAGCCGTAGGAAGCTTAATGTATGCGATGGTATGTACACGCCCGGACTTGGCGCATGCGGTTGGCGTTGTTAGTCGCTATTTGTCAAATCCGGCGAGAGCACTTTGGAATGCGGTGAAGTGGATTATGAGGTATCTTCGGGAACTTCAAATTTGAAACTCGGTTTCGGGACCGGGAAACTTGAGTTAGTTGGATACACGATTCCGACTTGGCAGGAGATATTGATACTCGTAAATCTACTTCGGTTATTTGATTTCTTTTGCGGGTGGAGCTGTGTCATGGAAGTCAAGATTGCGAAGTGTGTTGCACTTTCTACAACCGAAGCTGAATTTATTGCAGCGGCGAAGCTAGTAAAGAGATGCTATGGATGAAGAAGTTCTTGGAAGAACTTGGGTTCAAGCAAAAGAGGTATGTGCTATTTTGTGATAATCAAAGCGCAATTCATCTTGGTAAGAATTCATCTTTTCATTCTAGATCGAAACATATTGATGTTAGATATCATTGGATAAGGGATGTTCTAGATGAAAAGTTATTGGAACTTGAGAAAATTCATACGGATCATAATGGCTCCGATATGATGACGAAGACTCTACCAAGAGAGAAGCTTGAACATTGTCGTTTGATAGCAGGGATGGTGAATCCCTCCACATTGTCGTGAGGGGGAGATTTGTTAGGCGGGTTCACTCCTATGTGGAGGAAGCCATGAGTTCTGGCCCAAAAAAGGGCTTGTATAATAATAAGTTATATGAGGAAATAGGGTTTCTCACTATCTATATAAAGAGGTAGCGGCGAAAAGGAAACAAAATGAGAGAAAAGAGAAAGAGAAAATGCCTTTGGGGCAATATCGATTTACATCAAGCTGGCATTGGAGGTCGATTCGTGGTCCGATTGAGCTGAAATTTTGTCAGCATGTTCGTGGCGCAATTTTATCGAATCTGAACGGTTTGATTTTCGTTTGAAGCTCCCTACATCAGGTTTTTCGTGGATTGATCAAAACTTGCGTTTTTGGTCAGATTTATCCTTGATCTCTTGTGAAGTTCATGTGTATTGCCAAGAATTATATTCTTGAGGTGTTTGCTGCTATTACCTCTAGTATTTGCTAGAGAAGAACAATTTTATTGATAGTGAAGATTTTTCAGGTGAACTCCAGTCCCGTGGTTTTTTATCTCCTCACATTGAAGAGGTTTTCCACGTAAAAAAATCGTCTTGTGTTCGCGTGCTTGATATTTATTTTACTCTACTATATCGATTCCTATTAGGTTTACACAAGAGGGGAGATTATTTTATTCCCCTGCGTTGATTCGATATTGTTCGAATTATTACCATTCTCCCATCAGTTTCAACGGGCCTCGGTACGGTCCAGACAAGACAAGAGGACTGCCTACGGAATCGTTCGGATACATGGCCCAATCGCAAAGCAATGTCCGAACAAGCTTAATCTCTTCTGGGCGACAGCAGCACCTTGTTGATCACCTCGTCCAGGTTCAAGAACGACGACCCGGAAGGATGCGTTGCCTCTTGGCCCATCTCCTTCCACTCCATCGCCTTCCTCTTCATCTCCTTCCCTCTCTCCCCCTCCATCAGCTCCCTCACCTGCCTCTCCACCTTGTCCCTGTTCACGTCGCTGTTGATCTCCATCCCGATACCCCACTCCTGGCAGCTGTACCGGCAGTTCGTTTGCTGGTCCCCCAAGAACGGCCAGCACACCACCGGCACGCCGGCCGCGATGCTCTCGATCGTGGAGTTCCAGCCGCAGTGGGTCAGGAACCCACCGACCGCCGGGTGGCTTAGCACCCGCTCCTGGGGGCACCAGCTCACCAGTAGGCTCCTCTCCCTTGTTGCGGCCAAGAAATCCGGAGGCAGGATCGCCGCGTCACCCACGACCAAGTCCGGCCTGATGACCCACAGGAACACCTGGCCGCTACTCGCGAGGCCCCACGCGAACTCCACCAGCTGCGCCTGCGACATCACTGTGATGCTCCCAAAGTTCACGTACACGACCGAGCCGGGGGGTTTCAAGTCCAGCCACTCGAGACAGCCCAGGTCTTCCTTCCACATGTTGGATCTGATCGGCCTGGTGTCATCATCGGACAGTTGCTTCACGAGTAGGTGAATGGGGCCGATAGTGTAGACGGGAGGGAACGTGGCCTTGAGCGCGTCAAGGACCTCGTGCTCTAACCGCTCAAAAGTATTGAAGACCAAGGCGGAGGCTCTCTTCACTCTCGCAAACTCGACCAAGCAGAAGTTGAGGATCGGATCGTCCGGGTCAGTGGTTCGAAAGAAGCTCGGCAAGTCTCTCAAGCGGATGTTTCTCATCCCGGGTATCCAGTCGATGACGGTGTCCAAGTACCCATTTGTCAAGTAGCTCGCATCTGCAAATTGAGGGTCGATCAAGTGAACCCGGTGACCATACACGGCCATGGTCCTCATAAAGGGTCAGATTCTCCGGAAATTTAAAAGTGCGTCGTTCGATGTTTATGGTGTCACACGGCATTATATGTGTTGCCAATTCATTTGTCATACTTAGATTAGGGAAAGTATTAGAATATTGTCGAAGGATATACGAAATGATTACGTAAGCTCCTAAATCAGATAGTTATTTATATGACATTGTTGTATACTCACTGATCATATAAATCAGGAACAAACAAAACTGAAGAATATGACAACAAACCAAACTTTTAAAAAAGAAACAACAAGGGAAAATCTTTAGCTGTAAAAAAATTTGCTTGGTTGACATGCTAAGTGAGATCACCTAAATCAGACAAGTTATTTAGTAATGCATACCTTTGAGAGGAGCAAGACCCTTGTCAATGAGACTACGAAACTGCGCGTAGGCCATGAAAGCACACGCACTCATCGGCCAGAAAAGGACCTCCGGCACGCCGACCGCCTCAGCGGTGTCGAGTGTGAAAGTCATCGAGCTGTCCGACACCACACAGCTCACCAGCGGGGAACCCGATATCACGCTCTCCTCGTTGAGCCTCTCGATCAGGTCCTGGAAGTGGGGCAGGCAGCACTTCTGCGTGGACTGGCAGAGGGACAGGATGTCCTGGGTGACGTCTCCGTTGGAAGGTGGCAGGCCGTCGGGGATGGTGCGGAACCGGAAAGACGGAAGGCCGTCGAGGGAGGAGGGGCCGCGGGACCGCATAAGGCGGTTGTGGTTGTACTCGGTGTTGACGAAGGTGACGTGGAAGCCCCGGTGGTGGAGGAGCTTGGCGAGGTTGAGCATGGCGTTGATGTGGCTCTGCGCTGGGAAGGGGATGCACACTGCGTGTGGCTTTAGGGTCATCTTCTTCCGCGTCTTGAGTGTTTTCTTCCTTTCGGTATGGAAAAGAGAGATGGCAATTGTCATGGGAAGAAGGTAGGTTGGGGTACATTTATAGGCCGGGAGACCCTTTTGATATACGTCGGTTTGCTGGCAGGTTTGATGAAAAAAATCAACATTAAATAGTATTTGCTTAAATATTTCGCCATTCAGATGATATAAAAAGATGAGTCCAAAGAAAATCATTTCGATCAATAAAGACATCTCCCTAACTTTGAGACAATGGATTTTCTTCAGAAAATCATCAACGATTTTTCCGAATACGTCAAGATCGTCCCTAATGATTGGATCCAAGTGCTTAACAGGCGAACCCAACGCCCCAAGTCGACGGACCATAGAGGACAGCGACTAGACTTGGATCCTCGACGTTCAGACGTAGGTCCCTCGGTAGCCACAAGTTTTAGGGTCATACTCGAGATATTTCTTCTTCCTTTTTTGTCGTGCGTTTCCTTACTTTCGTATAACAAAAGACTTCCATCTTATTAGCAAAAGTAACCAAACACACGAAAAAAATATCATTCTTTAAAGAAATTATCGGAAATATTTTTCAATGAAATTTGGTTCTTATAAAACAGTCAGAGTTAGTAATTTGGTGAGGAGAAAAATGGATTTGTAATAAGGATTATTAACAAAGGTTAATGGTACCAAAAATATAAAATTGGTACATTTATGACAAACTTATCATAAATTAATTTTTTGACTACTAAAAATCCCAAACGGTACATTTATTACAAATTTATTCTCCATTAAAAATCATAGATTGATATATTTATAATAAACAAAAGATAAAACTCCAAAATTAATACACCTATATAATATCATGTGTCATCTAATTTGACAAATTGATAGTAAATTTTAATGAAAACTAACAAAGATTAAATTTGTACCATGTGTATCAGTTTGGATTTTTAGACAAAAAATTAATTTTGGATAAATTTATTTTAGGGGTACTAGTTTAGAATTTTTCGTAATATTATTCCTATTGTAAATACCGAATGATGTTAAAATAAGTGAAATTTTTTCAAGAAAACGATTTACCATCTGCCAACATTAATTTATAGATTAATCATACAAACTATCATTATTATTCACGAGTTCTATATATTGAAATCGACAAGTCATGACTCATTATCGAAAGGAACAGGTTTACATACGCATAGTTCAATTTTTTTTTTCGTTTACGTGGTCCTACTTTTTGTGAGCAATAGCAAGCACCCACCCTAACATCCGGAGCTCAATAGCAGATTAAAAAATTCTATTTGATACCATTTCAATCTTTGGATTTTTAAGGGAATATTTATACCTTTTTGTTTTGGATTTGATGACTCCGATATCTTCTAGAGTGTCAAAACTAGTTATTTTCATCTGAAATTAAAGAATCTGTTTCCTAAAACCTAAAACAATTAGCTGAAATTAAAAAATAGAGTTTCGTAGTCAAATATTGGAACATTGGGAATTTACATTCCAAGATCCTAAAAGGAAAGTTCATTTGTTTTGTGGATAATGAATGATTTGAAATACATTTTTCTCAAAATGATCATTTATATCACTTGAAATAATTAGATAATGAAAAATATTTTGATTGCGGGCAACAATTTTTATTTAAAATATTAATTGATGGTGAAAAAATTTTCATTCATTTATTTTGTTAAGCAATCCGAGTGATTATTTTTAGGAAAATATTTTTCAAATCATTTATTTTTCTGCAAAATAAATGCACCAATAGTGTCTTATCAAAAATGAAACTATGAGCATTTTGTCAATTTAAACATTTTTTTAACACTACAATATGCAAGATTCTAATTCTTATATAGATGTATTTTTCATCGAATGAATTAAATAGCCCTTTTCTTTCTTTTTTGAAATTCTTTACCACATATGTAGCAACTTTCTTAGTGAATTAAGTACTTTTTTTCTTTTAATTTTAATCAAATCTTTCAAGTCAAAACTTACTATGGTTATCGGCCGTGCTCTTTGTGATAATCTAGGAATCTGACATCACGAGTACAAAGGCTCAGCTATTCAGAGGCTCAGCTATTAAGTATAAGCATTAAGTTTATGCTAATAACCTAACTCTAAAGCGGTTACGCGCATGTAGTACGATTTGAGCATATAACCTTCAATTTTTTAGCTAGAGATCCATTTAAGGTTGGTTAGCAACAGGCGTATTCATATTAAACAATTGGCTTAATTTCAATCATACGTTTCAAATCCTAGGTTTAGTAAAATATAGTTGAAAAAATAAGGATCCTAATTATTGAAAGCGTAAAAGATTGAAAACTTTCCTCGTTATATTGAATTGTTTTGTTTGCGGATTACGTGCAGCATGATCCATGTTTGACCTCAGCATAGGAGAAAAAAGAATGTATATAAACGCCACTCAATGATATAATCCTGATTATAATTATTTCTTCAAACTATTCTCTAAGGAAAACGTGTCTCAACGCCACTCAATGACAAAATCCTATTTATTATTATTTATTCAAACCATTCCCTAAGGAAAACGTGTGGGGCAACGAGCTTAAAGAGGAGAAGAAATTCAGTTGGTCTTCTTCTTAGAGGAAGTGGTGGCAGAATAAGATAATAAGTTATTCAACCAATCATGTATTTGGTAAATGCTCAAATTTGGCTAGTGCGCTCAAAGTGGGATTATCAGGTCCATACGGTAATACGACTATTATTATCAATATTATTATTATTATTGATCCAATGCTATCACCAGCCGCCATTTCATTGCCTATTGCACAAAAATAAATGGAAATAAATCCAAGCCACGAGACTGAAGTTGATAAGATCCAGACAAGAGGACCGTCTAAAGAGTTCTTCTCATACATTCCGCAATCGCAAACGAATTTCCGAAGAAACTTTAATCTCTTCTGGGCGACAGCAACACCTTGTCCATCACTTCGTCCAGGTTTAAGCAGGACGACCCGGAAGGACGCGTGGCCTCCCGGGCCATCTCCTGCCACTCCATCGCCTTCCTCTTCATCTCCTTCCCTCTCTCCCCCTCCATCAGCTCCCTCACCTGCCTCTCCACCTTGTCCCTCTTCACGTCGCCGTCGATCTCCATCCCGATCCCCCACTCCTCGCAGCTGTACCGGCAATTCGTCTGTTGCTCCGCGAAGAACGGCCAGCACAACACCGGCACGCCGGCCGTGATGCTCTCGATCGTCGAGTTCCACCCACTGTGGGTCAGGAACCCGCCGACCGCCGGGTGGTTTAGCACTCGCTCCTGGGGGCACCAGCTCGCCAGCAGGCTCCGCTCCCTTGTCGTGGCCGAGAACTCCGATGGCAAGATCGCCGTGTCGCCGACAACCAAGTCGGGCCTGATGACCCACAGGAACGTCTGGCCGCTGTTCGCGAGCCCCCATGCGAACTCCACCAGCTGTGTCGGAGACATCACTGTGATGCTCCCAAAGTTCACGTACACGACCGAGCCGGGCGGTTTTGAGTCGAGCCACTCGAGACAGCCCAAGTCTTCCTTCCACAGGTTGGACCCGATCGACTTGGTGTCGTCATCGGGTAGTTGCTCTGTAAGGAGATGAAGGGGGCCAAGGGTGCAGATGGAAGGGAACATGACCTTAAGAGCGTCGAGGACCTCGTGCTCTAACCGGTCGAACGTGTTGAAAACGATGGCCGAGGCTCTCTTCGCTCTCTCGGTCTCTCTCAACACGAAGTGTACCATCAAGTCATCCGGGTCAGTGGTTTGGATGAAGCTCGGTAAGTCTCTCAGCCGGATGTTTCTCATCCCGGGTATCCAGTCAATGATGGTGTCTAGGTATCCATTTGTCAAGTAGCTTGCATCTGCAAATTGACAATCGATCAATCAAACCGTTTGACCATTCATGAAACGTTTTCACATCTAAAATTCTACTTTTGACTGTTGACTTAGTTAAATACTCTACCCAGGAGAAAACTATGAATATTCGGCCACTGAGTAATCGTGCAAATCCGGAACAAAATAAACTAAACAGTGTGAACTGCAAACCAAATACACAAAAGAGAAATGAAAAAATCATTAGCCATAGACCTTCCAAGTGGGAATACTTAAACAAACCAAATCTGACCATTCTTTAGTAATGCGTACCTTTGAGTGGAGTAAGACCCTTGTCAACAAGATTGCGGTACTGTACGTAGCCCATGAAGCCGCATGCGCTCGTCGTCCAGAACAGGACCTCCGGCACGCCGATCACCTCGGCGGCGTCAAGCGTGAAGCTCATCACGCCGTCCGACACAACGCAGCTCACCGGCGGGGAACCCGACGCCGTGCTCTCCTCATTGAGCCTCTCGAGCAGGTCGCGGAAGTACGGCAAGCAGAACTTACTCGTGGACTGGCAGAGGGCGGGGATGTCCTGGGTGGCGTCAGCGACGTCAGAGGGCGGGAGGCCGTCGGGGATGGTGCGGAACTGGAAGGATGGGAGGCCGTCGAGGGAGGAGGGGCCGCGGGAGCGGAGGAGGCGGCTGTGGTTGTACTCGGTGTTGACGAAGGTGACGTGGAAGCCCCGGTGGTGGAGGAGCTTGGCGAGGTTGAGCATGGGGTTGATGTGGCCCTGGGCTGGGTAGGGGATGCACACTGCGTGCGGCTTTTGGATCTTATCTATCGAACCCATCTCTCTATTCTCTTTCTCTTCTATGTGTTTTGATCGTTTCTCTTGCTGTTGCTCTCTTGCTCTCTTCTGGGAGATAGGGGTACGTTAGGTTTTGGTCTATTTATAGGCGGGGACGAGATCGAGATGGGAACGAGGGTTATACGTCGGCGAGCGATCCTGGCGACTTGGAAAACGGGAGAGAGACGTTCCGTGATGAGGTGCGGGATGAGATGAGAAGAGCGTGACCAGGCTCGACCGGACGGTCAAATTACGGCTTCTTTTTTAATAAAGGGAAAAATGGCACCGCCACGTTCACTTGTGATCTCGAAACCCCAATAATTGGGTCGACGCCCATAACACTTGGCGTGTTCGGTTGGTTCCGCTATAAAATAAATAAATAAATAAATAATGATTTCTTCTTTTTTAGTGGTTTCACTAATTCAGAGAATTGAATCGATGAAAAAAAAAATTAATCAATCAAAACTAATGCTTAAATTTTGAGGTTTTGGTCCATTTATAGGCCGGGCGAGATCGAGATGGGAACGAGGGTTACATGTCGGCGAGCGATCCCGGCGACTTGGAAAACGGGAGAGAGACGTGATGAGGTGCGGGATGAGAAGAGCGTGACCAGGCTCGACCGGACGGTCAAATTACGGCTTCTGTTTTTTTTTTAATAGGGGAAAAATGGCACCGCCGCGTTCACCTGTAGATCTTGAAACCCCAAAAATTGAGTCGACGCCCATAATGCTTGGCGTGTTCGGTTGGTTCCGCTATAAAAAAAAAAAAAGAAAAGAAAAAAAGATACATAATGATTTCTTTTTTTTTTTTTAGTGGTTTGACTAATTTAGAAAAATGAATCGATGAAAAAAAAAATAATCAATCAAAAACTCATGCTTAAATTTAGAAAAAAATTAAGCGACTTCTATATTTTTGGATACGAGTTGATCTTCGCTATTGCAAGACCGTCATCAATGATTGGATCCAAGAGCTTAAAGGAGGGACCTAAGACCCGAATGCCCAAACCTTGGAAACCGGCAGTTGGATTTAGATCCTAGTGCTTGAGCCAAACTTGAGTCCTAAGGTTGTATTAGGCTCATTTTCTTTGAAACAAATGAGACCTGTAATCCAATGGGAAGAAAAATGAATTTATAGTGAGGATATGTGATAAACATTGAATGATGTTCAGACAAGCGAAATATGTTTGAAAATCGATTCCATCTGTTTATGTTGTCTTATAGGCTAAATTTACACCATCATTATCCCCATTCCCGTGTTCTCCATATCAAACTCTATGAGCCATTTTTCTAAGCAGCATATGCATGCACGCTTGGTGTGGGCAAAACTTTTAGACATGCGCAGCATGAGCAATCAAAATTGAATGTCGATCTTCGTGCACTTAAAAGAATTCGAAAATTACCGAAACAAAAAAAAAAAAAAAAAAGAAGAAAAAGAAATTGTTATGCGATTCACGAATCCAATTCCATTTTAGCCACTAATCAGGTGAATCCCACAGTGAGATGCACATAATTAACTATCAAGAGAATAAGGGTTGGCATAATATACGAATGATGCAGTATACATCTCGAAATTTATCCTGGCCTGATGACTATTTTTTTGGACTGTTGTTATCTGCGTTTCTTTCGTGTTCCGAAATCCCGGCCACAGAGAAAAGCAGTGCGAACTGGGAAGCCAAATTTGAGCAAAAGGGGGACCGCACAACGCACGCTGCAATTTTCTATTCACGTGTGCCCGACTTTTCCCAGGGTAGAAAAGTAGAGCGAAAAGTCCATCCAACACCATTCGCAGCCGTGGTTGGATCTTGAATTCTCTTTTGGCTTTGACGATTGAGACTTGCTTGTCGAGTGTCGAAAGCTTTCAGGAACTCTTCCGCAATTGAGGATCCGCAACAGATGGTCGGAATTTAAGATTGGATTTTAGGTAACGAGAGAATTATTCGACAACAGTAGCAAAATACGGTGGTCCAAGAAGAATGCTTTGAAAGGTTAAAGGCCATGGGGAAGATACTGTCTACGATCCATAAATCTCCAATTCGAGCTCTCATTCCTCCATCCATTCATTCGTTCCTTCATATGTCTCCCCATCAACAGATCTCAAGACCAGATTTCGTGCTTGTGCTGCCAATGAATTAAGGATGCATTTGGTAACATTTCTATTTCGGAGAACAATTTCTTTTCAGAAATAGTCTTTTTCTATTTCTATTCTCTCTAACAATTTATAAATAAAAGAACGTGTTTGGTAATTACACAAAATTTCTATTCTTAGAATAAAAACGAAATAAAAATGTGTTTGGTACAATCCATGAATTTTTTTAAAACGTAGAATTTCTTTTCATTTGTTAATAAATTTTTTTTTTAGATTTTTATTTTTGTCCTCTTTTCTTCTTCTTGCCCTCGGCAGCAATGGTCGGCGAGGCAAGGTGGTGAATGGCAGGAGGCATGAGGTGGCAAGAAATAAAAAGAAAAGAAAATAAGCAAATAACTTATTTCTAAAAATTGTTCTCCAAAATAAGAAGTTACTTTTTTTCTATTTCTTATTTTTGTTCTAAATTATTCCCTGGCTATTTTTCTACTCTAGGGAGTAGAAAAATTAATTGACATTACTAAACAGATTTCTGTTATTTTTTTTATTCCGAGTCACAAAAGAATAGAAAAACAAAGAAACATGAACATTAACAAACAAGCTATAAGTAACCATTTTTATCATCTTTTTGTTACAAGGAATGAATTATGTAGCCATTTTCTTTTTCTTCTAAACGTGTAAAGTAGCAACTTTCTTGCAGAGCAAATTAAGTGATTTTTTTACTTCATTAAATATTTTAAGTCGACTCATATTATGCTCGCCAGACGTCAAAGGGACTAGTACAAAAGGCTAAGCTATCTAGAGTTTCGCTTCACACTGCACACCTCATGAATTGATTAGATGTAAACATTCAGCTTATAGAGGTGTCATGACTCGAAAGAGTTTACACGTATTTAGTCAAATTTTAGCGGCTGATTTTTGACTTTTGGTTAGCTGAATGCTTATGCAAATTAGACAACTGGTCTTTACTAAGTTGCAATTCCTAGACTAGTCGAATAAACTTCACAAGCAAATGACGAAAAAGGTTGAAACTTGAAATAATTTTCCTCTTATAACGTAAATTATATTTCGCGGGTTACGTACCGCATGACCCATGTTTGACCTCAGCAATGGAGAAGATGTTCAAAAATTTCAGTGAGCACACGGATTGTTTCGCCTCCAGCCCATACGCTCATTTAAAATGATGTCTTCTAGAAAAATATTTGGTTAGATATTTTAGTTATGGGGATGTCTTTAATTATATTTTATTCAATATAAATTATTTTTCAAAGCATTGGTTGTTCAGATGTCTCTAAGACACTCATTAACAAAATCTCAGTTACATAATTGTCTCTTCGAATTGAAATGTCAATATGGGTCGACGAATTTAAAAAGAAGAAGAAATTCAATGAGCCCTCTTTTTACATGAAGTGGCGGCCGTATAAAATAATCAATTATTCAACCACCCATTGACTCTATATAAGTCCAAGGTTATGGAAAATAAATTAGCACCCCTAAGCGACTACAAAAAAAAAAAAAAAAAAACATTTCTCAACGTACTTTGAAGTTTGAAAATAAACATAATTGCACATTTTAATGATAACACTTGCTTAACGTCTCAATTGTCATAATGCATTTATTGAGACTTAGTAAATAGCCAAATGACACTCCTTGACATTTTATGGTGTGCTTGTTTCATAAAAAAAAACTGATAGATTTGGATAATAACGAAATATATATTTTTTTAGTCATGAAAATATTTAGACATAAATTATTATAGATTATGAAAATATTTTTTATTAATTAATTATTTCAAGCGACGGAAGCATTCATTCTTAAAATAATATTTTTTAAATAATTTATTCTTCCCGAAATGGATCGAGCCTGGGAATTTATTAGGGCGTTGCCCTTCAATGAAGTAGATGAGCCGATTTAACATCATAAATGCACCTCTCAGCTCTGTCCATAATTCAGAGGACAAGCAATGGCCACCGAATCATCAAAGGGAACGTAACCCGCGACGAGCATCCTCATCACCAACCGGTCCTCCTCGCCGCCACTGAAACGGTTCCTTCTCATCGCAGGGCCATTCACCATCGATTCCGGTGCCGGTTGGGACCATCAGGGCCTGACCGAACACGACGCGCCGAATCATACTTGGAACCCGCCGATCGAAAAGCTAAGTTGGAGGAGATGCATGATCAATCGGTTGAGGATATACACGATTGAAAAGGGATAATCTGCTCACTCTCGAGAGGTGCAGAGAATTGAGATGGACATTCGAATATTCTCTAACAAGGGAAATTATCTTGAAAAAATATCTCCGACGGCAGGCAATTCCTTCTATCGGGAAACTGTTGTCAACACGGTCCCCTACCAAGTGCCTCACATCAAGTCTTGCCCATGGAGCCTAATTTAACTTTTGCAAAATGTCTCTAACATCCATCGTATAAAAAACAAGCAAGGGAACATCTATTCAGCAACTTGTACAGATTTTCAATCTACTTTAGAGAGCAAAAGCTCTCTCCCGATATCTTCACCACAAAAAAAAACTTCCACTTGCAAAACTTACCCTCACCTACCAACTTGGTTAGACATGGGGACAGTTTCTCTCGCACTCACCTATCTGTCTTGTTGCATATTTTGTTTCAAATGATGAAATGATTTTTTCTTTTTCCTTTTTTTATTTTTTTTGCGACAATACAGTACAATGCTAGGTTCACCATGTTGTACCATCAATCTCCATATGAAGATGAAAATTCTCTCACATCATAGCTTTCACTCATCTTTGAGTAGACAAGTCCGAGTTTTGTACCAAAGAATGTATAAGGATCCATTATTGTTGGGACATGCTTGCAACAGAACTTCGATGTATAGAGAAAATGGGTTCAATTAGTTACCTAAGTTGGCTCGTACTAGGGGGCTATCTCTCTCTTGCAATTACCCTGAGATGAGGTACTGGGACTTTTCTCTATGTCCTTATAAGTGATATATATTTTAACCATGTTAATCGATGAGCCTTCTATAGTGAATTAGAATGTCTACGGGAATAAATCCCTTGGATCATCGCGATTGCCTGGACTGGGATCTCCATCACGGTTGCATTTTATTTGTTTACCTACTTTTGTTTCTTGGAATGGATCCGATGATAATAAATTGATCGAAATTCAAATTTACTAATTAGGGACAATTTTGGGCATCAAGCCTGAATTTCTATAATGCGTGATTCCAGTTGACTTAAATGGGCATTTTGTCAAGAGGAGAATGACCATGATGGCACGATCGAAATTTGATTTCAAACACTAAGGAATCCCCATGGTACTTTATTTACTTGATGAATGGATTTGCAAATGTCATGTATCTATTGATTGAAAGTCGTTGTCAAAGGACAATGAATTTAGGCATCAAACAGAAGTTCTCAAAATGCATGTTCCCGACCAGCTTAAGCATGACATCTCATCACAAGAAGTACATCGGGCGATGTTCCCAGCACAACCAAAGTCAAGTTTCGACATGGAGGAATCCGACCGACACATTCGGAAGATGCGTTAGAGACAAAATGGTTGACCTAATCTCACTTACTGCAGAAGTATGGAAAGATGATGATCATTGAAGGTACAAGGATGGCCACGACTTCAAACTGGAAGCAGGGACCTGGGAAGACTATGAGAAAGAGTCCATTCATTTGTAGAGAAACCAGGCATGGGGACGACCGCTTCCCCTTGTCTCGCCTTTGACAATTGGCATGTTACCATCGATCATCTCTCCGGACAGAGCGACCGGCCCTACAAGCTCAAGTTGATGGGTAATTCCGACAATTAGAAAGGCACGTGAGACAACTTTTATTTTAATTATTTATCAATTCATCGTATTTGTATTCACCCTTTCAAAATATTGTGTAATCTTTTTTTCGATGCAGTAGATTAGATTAATAAATTATAAGGGTGTGCTTTAAATCTTGCGTTTTTAAGAATTTACATTTTGCTTTCACCCCATCTTTCATTTTATTATTTTCATGAACCTCCTTTTTTTTTTTTTTTTTTTTTTTGGGTTAGCATGTGATGCTCGCGGGATTTTCAGCATGCGTACGGTGCAATCTCTTCTTAAATTTTGTAACACGTATTGCCGTTTTGCTCTCACTTCAGCTAATGTAAATGGGAAAAGGAAGAACTTGACAACATTAACATTGGATTTATTGGTTTAAAGCATCTGATCAATAACATTAATAAAAAGAAAAAATTTGGAAATCGTCAAAAAAAAACTATTTTAAATAAAAATTAAGCGAAATAGAAATTCTAAAAGACGCGAAATTGACACCACAAAGATAAGATAACCAAAAACTTAACATTCGATAGCGAGAGGTTGTTATTGTCGCCAGAAGAAAACAACCTACTATGACCATTGACAACCAGCCCTCCAGCTTCCCCCTTACGGCACACTTTGGAGTTTCATCAACCTCCTTCTAAATATTTTTTTCCATTTTATGAAATTCTTGAATCTTCTTATTGAATTTCTAATTATCGTACAAAAATTGTAAGTTATGCGGTCACCGGTAATAACGAGTTATATCAAATAAAGACACATTAGACTATTTATTTCTTAATCTTTCGCCAACTCGTTATATTGCTATTTATCCTTTTAAAAGATGCATTATATTAAAGTAACAAATCGAGGAGTATTTTTTCCATTGTTTTAAGATTTGTAGTTCTTTGGAAATTTGATAGCAAAATGACATCAGACACAAAACTTTCACGAATCAACAATTTTATATCCTTAAAAGACATGCGCATAATTGTGTGTTGGGAAAGTTAAAAAGCCAGCCCAAAAAAAGAAAAAAAATCAAAGAACAAAGAAAAGGCAAGATCCCAGATCTAAAGACACGCTGAATTGCAGATTAAGTTGTCCGATTCGGAATATAAGACGAAGCACGTATATCCAATTGGGCCGTAGCATTCCTGTGAAATTTGAGCACATCGTTTTTTACTTGAAACATCCTAACATGTGGAGCCCAATATTAGGAAGTTGAATGAAACATCCTATAATCGTACACCAACTGCTTCATTCGTATACAGCTGCACGGATATAGATATGCAAACTGTTAAAATAATTAAACATTAAATCATGTCTTCATTTAATAATGTAAGATTTTAGAATTTCACAAAATTTCACGAGATATTAGAACTCTAAAAACCCTAAATTCAAGTTCTTCCGGACCTTTTTGTCATTCTAAGTAAATAATATCTACGCATGATACCAAACAAAAAAAGATAAGAATAAATGTAAGAATAAATATTAAAATAATTAAATATTAAATTATATCTTTATTTAATAATTTAAATTTTTAGAATAGTTGAAAAGTAATTTATAAAATCTCACGCAAACAAAATTACACGTGACGAGAGTAAAGTTGATGCAACCTTAGACAAGATCCGGACAAGAGGACCCTAAAGAAATGTGTGAACAAACTTTAATCTCTTCTGGGCGACAACAACACCTTGTTGATCACCTCGTCCAGATGCAAGCACGACGACCCGGAAGGACGAGTGGCCTCTCGAGCCATCTCCTTCCACTCCATCGCCTTCCTCTTTATCTCCTTTCCTCTCTCCCCCTCCATCAACTCCCTCACTTGCCTCTCCACCTCGTCCCTCTTCACGTCACCGTCGATCTCCATCCCGATCCCCCACTCTTGGCAGCTGTACCGGCAGTTCATTTGCTGCTCCGCAAAGAACGGCCAGCACACCATTGGCACGCCGGCCGCCATGCTCTCGATTGTGGAGTTCCAGCCGCTATGGGTCAGGAACCCGCCGATCGCCTGGTGTCTTAGCACCTGCACCTGGGGGCACCAGCTCGCCAGTAGGCTCCGCTCCCTCGTCATGGCCGAGAACTCCGGTGGCAAGATCGCCGTGTCACCGACCACCAAGTCAGGCCTAATGACCCACAAGAACGTTTGGCCGCTATTTGCAAGCCCCCATGCGAACTCCACCAGCTGTGTCGGAGACATCACTGTGACGCTTCCGAAGTTCACGTACACGACCGAGCTGGGCGATTTCGAGTCGAGCCACTCCAAACAGCCCGAGTCTTCCTTCCACAGATTGGACTCGATCGACCTGGTGTCATTACTGGGTAGTTGCTCCGTCAGGAGATGAAGGGGACCAAGGGTGTAGATAGGGGGGAACATGGCTTTGAGAGCGTCGAGGACCTCGTGCTCTAATCGGTGGAACGTGTTGAAAACAATGGCCGCGGCTCTTTTCGCTCTCTCGGTCTCACCCCAGCAGAAGTCGACCATCGGGTTGTCTGAGTCAGTGGTTCGGATGAAGCTCGGTAAGTCTCTCAGGCGGATGTTTGTCATACCGGGTATCCAGTCGACGACAGTGTCTAGGTATCCGTTTGTTAAGTAGCTTATATCTGCAAATTGAGAATCGATCAATTAAATCGTGTGACTATACATGGCCATGGTTCTCACAAAGGAACCGTTCCGACTATGTTATTTGATGTTTATAGTTTCACATGGCATAGCTTATGTTGTCAATGCTTTTGTTATACTTTTTTTCTTTGGTCTAAACTTTTGTTATATTTTTTTTTTTTTGAACGAGCTAAACTTTTGTTATACTTAGATAAGGGGAAAATGAGAGTATTGTTGAAGGTCATAGGAAATGAGATTACTTAAATAAATTAATGCATACCTTTGAGAGGAACAAGACCCCTGTCAATAAGACTGCGGCACTGCACATAACCCATGAAGCCGCACGCGCTCGTCGTCCAGAACAGGACCTCCGGCACTCCGACCGCCTCGGCGGCATCGAGCGTGAAGCTCATCACGCCGTCCGCCACCACGCAGCTCACCGGTGGGGATCCCGACGTTGCGCTCTCCTCATTGTGCCTCTCGAGCAGGTCCCGGAAGTAGGGCAAGCAGGACTTCTGCGTGGACTCGCAGAGGGTGAGGACGTCCTGGGTGGCGTGGGCGTCGGAAGGCGGCAGGCCGTCGGGGATGGTGCGGAACTGGAAAGACGGGAGGCCGTCGAGGAAGGAGGGGCCGCGGGAGCGCAGGAGGCGGCTGTGGTTGTACTCGGTGTTGACGAAGGTGACGTGGAAGCCCCGGTGGTGGAGGAGCTTGGCGAGGTCGAGCATGGGGTTGATGTGGCCTTGGGCTGGGTAGGGGATGCACACTGCGTGTGGCATTTGGGTCATATCTGTCGAACTCATCTCTCTCTTCTCTTTCTCTCTTCTGTGTTTTGATCGTGACAGAAAGTGTAATGGAGATTTGAGAAAGGCTTTTTCTGTGTATATTCATTGTGTATCTTTACATTACACTAGTGAATTTATAATGTGAGAGATAAAAGAATAAAACAGGAAAAAATAATAAATAGAGAAAAATAATAAATGAATCTCTATTTTCCTATTTTCCTATTTACCAAAACTATTCCACGGAATCGGAATCTTCAGGATATATTTCCAACACTCCCCCTCAAGCTGGTGGCCTGTAGATGTCAAGGATACCTAGCTTGGTCAATAGATATCTATGCTGTTTCCGACATAACGCTTTAGTAAAGACGTCTGCAGGTTGCTCCGTTGTTCCGATTCCTTTTGTCACCAAGACTCCATCTTTGATCCTATCCCGAGTGAAATGACAATCCACTTCTATGTGTTTTGTTCTTTCATGAAAGACTGGATTTGCTTTGCTAATTTGAGTGCAAAGATCATTATCACAAAACAATTCGCCGGTCCACCGACTTGTATTCCGAGATCCAGAGTAGTCCTCGTATCCGGACTATTTCACAAGTGGCCTTTGCTATGGCCTCGATACTCGATTCTCGGATGATAGTGAGACAGTTGATCGCTTCTTTGTTTTCCAAGAAATTAATGACTTTCCCAGCTTTATGCGAAAACCGAAATAGATCTCCCGGTCATTGGACAGTGGCATAATCTGTGTCGCAAAAAGCTGTCATCTTCATATTGCGATCACGAGATAGAAGTATACCAAGGCCTGGACATCCCTTCATACTTCACAACTTTCAATGCCGCATCCATATGTGATTGCTTTGGCATATGCATAAACCGGGCCGAGTATCTCGTACGGCATATGATATGTCGTCTCTTGTCATTGTAAGATATATCAACTTTCCAACAAGTCGCTGGTATTCTGAAGGATCTTTTAGCACTGAGTCCTTAATGTTTGAAGGAGAACTTATGTCATATTCATGCGTCGTCAACTTGACATTTTGCTCAACTGGGATGACCGCTGGTTTACATCCCGATAGACCTGCTTCAGAAACAATCTCCAAGATGAACTTCCTCTGACTGAGGCAAATTCCTTCATTGGACCGAGCAATCTCCATCCCAAGAAAATATTTTGGTGGTCCCAAATCTTTGATGTGAAAGGTGGAGTGTAAATATCTTTTGAACTTGGCAATATCAGAATCATTATTTCCCATGACAAGTATGTCATCAACATATATCAATAGGTAAATTGATGATGCTTTTGTAGTACGTGTAAACAAGGCATAATCATACTTAGAATGCTCAAAACCTGCATTGGTTAGTGCAGCAGTGAATTTGGCATACCATTGTCTAGATGCCTGTTTTAATCCATATAAGGATTTGCGAAGACGACATACCCGAGTCTCCCCCTGTCTGCGTAATCCTTGAGGAATATCCATGTAGATTTCTTCATCAAGATCACCGTGGAGAAAAGCATTATGCACATCCATCTGATGGAGAGACCAATTTCGTATGGCTGCAACGGATAAGAAGGAACGTACAGTGACTTCTTTGGCTACTGGAGAAAAGGTCTCATGGTAATCAAAGCCTTCTTTTTGAGTGAATCCCTTGGCAACTAATCGAGCCTTATAGCGCTCAATAGAACCATCTGCCTTGAATTTGATCTTGTAAACCCATTTGCAGCCAATCGGTTTCCGTCTTAGTGGCAAAGGGACAATGTCCCATGTGTGATTCTCCATCAAAGCAATAAGTTCGGATTCCATCGCATGTTGCCATCTAGGATCTCGTGCTGCCTCAGCGAAGGAGAATGGTTCTCGTTCTTCAGATATGCGACTTATGCAACACATATGTCCTCAAGCGATAACGATTAAATGATACATATGAGCCAATGGGATATTGTGTACTCGAAGAACTTCTTGCGTAACATATGTAATCCTTTATCCATGTAGGTGGACGAGTGTGCCTTCCAGATCGTCGAGGTGGCTCGAGGATTTGAGCTGGAGGATCCGATGATTCAGGGAGAGTTGGTGAAGCAGCTGTTGTCAAAGGAGATTGAGAAATGTCCTCAGATAATCTTGGCGATGTTGCTTCTGAAGGCGATAATTCCATTGATGCGGAGACGATTTGGCGGTCCTGATGATATGGGTGGTCCTAGCGCAATAAGACACCCTGGTGCTGAGGACAAAGAATCATCGGACAAAAATAGTCTGTCATGTCCTGATGGTAAAGAGGACTGTGATGAAGAAACCTCTTCCTCAAATGGAAATATGTCTTCATGGAATACAACATCCCTGCTAATGAAGAAAGTCCCTGTAGAGATCTCCATAACTCGATATCCTTTCTGAAGAGAAGAATATCCCATAAAGACGCACCGAGTGGCTCGAGGGCCCATTTTATCTCGAGGACCCACATTTGTTGTATAGCATAGACAACCAAATACTTTAAGGTGATTATTATCAGGCTGTTTGTTGTAAAGCATCTCAAAAGGGGTCCTACCATTAAGAATTCGAGTTGGCATGCGATTGATCAAGTAAGCTGCTGTGACCACACAATCTCCCCAAAAATCTTCTGGAATGGAAGCTTGATATTTTAGAGCACGAGCAACCTCTAATAAATGCCTATGTTTGCGCTCAACAACTCCATTTTGTTGCGGAGTGTAAGTGCAGGAACTTTCATGAAGTATACCATGGGAAGATAGAAATGTGTTGCAATCAGAAGTGAAAAATTCACGCCCATTATCTCGTACGAATTTTTTGTACAGATTTACCAAACTGATTTTTAATTATGGAAATAAAATTTGATAGATGACCAAAAGTTTGGCTTTTTGATTGCATAAGATAAACCCATGTGGCTCGAGTGTAATCGTCAACAATTGTAAGAAAGAATCGAGATCCATCACGGTGAAGAGTATGATAAGGTCCCCAAATGTCCATATGAAGTAAAGAGAAAGAATCTGTTGTACGAGATGTACTTTTCGGAAAATGTGCTCGAGATTGTTTAACTAAAGGACATATTGGACATTTCGGATGAGGAAAAGAAGCACTATGACCCAATCGTTGATGAGAAAGGAGATTTTTATTTGAACTGATGGCATTACAAGAAACATGCTTATTTAATAATTCTAAATCTCCTGGGAATTGTTCCGAAATAGAGTCCATCTACCACTCTACCCAAGGCCATCACTCTGCCAGTCAAATGGTCCTGAAAAAGACAATTGTCGGAATTGAATGTGGCATGGCAAGAGTTATCCTCACATATTTTTGAGACAGACAGAAGATTGAATTCAAATTCTGGAATATATAGGACATTCTTCAGGATTAAATTTGGGCCAAGATGAACAGTGCCGGTTTGGGTAACATTTGTGATGTTCCCATTTGGAAGACGCACCATGATAGGAGATTCTGGCATTTTATATGTGTGAGAAAAAAAAATTTTGTTGCATACTATGTGGTCACTAGCACCTGAATCGATAATCCATACATCAACCAAAAACGAATTCTTGTTGTATAGGAAAGTACCTGAGAATCCTGCACTTTTATCAGTAGTCTTGAGTTAGTCCAGCATTTGCACAATATTTTGATATTGTTCTTGAGTGATCATCCGGTGAGTTGATCCATCCGCCTTTTGTGCAAAAACTTGGGAAATAATGGATTCTCTCCTTTTGTCATTAGGCTTTCCATGCAGCTTCCAACAGGTCTCAATGGTATGATGTGGACGTTTACAGTAGCTGCAATATTTATTTTTAAATTTGCTGACCTTTCTTGCTGACGTGGCACGATCCCAGCCGTCGGATTCTGTTGAAGCTGCGGATAGATGGTGGCCGTCCGATCCAGCGCGCCGATCTCGTCCGTCCGTTCCAGCGCTGAGATCCCAGCCGTCCGATCCAGCGCGCCGATCTCGGCCGTCCGTTCAAATAAATCCCGGCCGTCGAGATCCAAATAAGCGCGTCTATCGAGCCGTCCATCTTGGATCGGCGATCCTGCCATCCATCCATTCCGATCTTGGATCCGAGCCGTCGATTGCAATGTTTTAGGGTTTCCTCCTGTTCTTCTCCCCGCAGCCGCAGCTACGAATTTTCTCTCCAGATCCGTGGAGGTTCCGCCGAGAGCTGTATCGCCGGATTGAAGAACGGCCAGGCTCAGGCCTTCGCCTAGCCGAGCGTGTCCAGCGGCGGCCATCCGATGATGCTCCTCTTGGACGGCCAGCTGGTAAATGCGGCCAAGCGGTGGCGGAGGGTCCATTGCGAGGATTTGCGATCGGAAAGCCGAGAAGGATTCGTTCAAAATTAGTAAGAATCTCGTCGTTTTCTCCCTCTCTTTAATTTTTCGGTGCGATGGAGGGTTTCTTCGGGACCTTCGAGTCATTCTTCGGCGGCTTCAAGCTCATTCCATAGAGCGGAGAGGCGGTTGAAGCGGAGGTAACCGAGAGGTTCCCCTGCTTCAACTCCGACAGGGCTTGGGTGACGGTGAACAGTTTCGCTCGGTCGAGGCGTCCGTACATCTCGCGGATGCTTTCCCAGAGAGTTCGGGAGTCTTCGATTGGTGGGAGTCCGGCTGCAATTTCCGGTGCGAGGCGCTTCCGAGCCATGTGCGAACCCGCTTGGTTGCACTTTCGCCACCGCCGTTGAAGACGTTCGTCGGCCGAAAAAGGAACGGCTCCGTCGAGGAAGCCGTCCTTGTCTTTGGTGACAAGGGCGCGTCGGAGATCCCTTGCCCAGGCCGTGTAGTTCTCCGCTCCGGTAAGTTGCATCCCGAGGAGCTTCAATTCGGGTCCATCGGCCGGCGAGGTGTACAGAGGGTCGCCGGGTTCAAGCCGGCCGCCGCCACCAACCGGAAAAAACAGCGGCGCATATCCGGGTTGAAATCCCGGGTAGGGATTCGTCCCATGACCCGGGATAGATCCGGTTCCCTGACCCGGTGGCGCGTATCCGGGTTGAAATCCCGGGTAGGGATTCGAACCCGGGATAGATCCGGATCCCTGACCCGGCGGCGCGTATCCGGGTTGAAATCCCGGGTAGGGATTCGAACCCGGGATAGATCCGGATCCCTGACCCGGAACGGATCCAGATTCTTGAGCAGGATTCGTCTGGCCCGATGTCTCTGTGGGGCCTGTTACAGGCGGCGACGGCCCAAAAGGATACTGGGTGCATACCTGTCCTGGCAACGGCCTAAAGGGGTACTGGTTCCACACCTGTGGATATGTTGGAGGAAAGGTTGGAGGCCACTGGACCGGGCCGGAGGTCCGCCCGACGCCGGAATCAATTGTGCGAAACGGTTTCTTCCGATGGATGAACAGAGGTTCGATCGCCGCCAAGAGAAACAACCGGATCTCGAGGTAGGTGTTTCCTCCGTTGAGGAATTCTCAACATTGTTTGTCATGGCAAAAAAATTGAATTCCTAATCGTTTTGCTGGACTGTTTCGCAGGTAAAGATTATGCAACAACAGGCCAGAAAAAGGAACGATGGCAATTCAAAAGAAATGTGCGGAAGCTAGGCCAGAAGTATCGGCTCGATACCATGACAAAAAAGTGTAATGGAGATTTGAGAAAGGCTTTTTCTGTATATTCATTGTGTATCTTTACATTACACTAGTGAATTTATAATGTGAGAGATAAAAGAATAAAACAGGAAAAAAATAAATAGAGAAAAATAATAAATGAATCTCTATTTTCCTATTTTCCTATTTACCAAAACTATTCCACGGAATCGGAATCTTCAGGATATATTTCCAACAGATCGTTCTGTTGCTGTTGCTGTTGCTCTTTTCTGGGCAAGGAAGAAGAGATGGGCTATAGAGGTACGTGAGGCTTTGGTCTATTTGTAGGCGGGGCGAGACAAGTGGGGAAGGACCGGTAAACGTCGGTGAACAGTACACGGTCGGACATGTCGGTCGGACACGTCGGTCGGACACGTCATAAACGTTTCTCGACAAAAAAAAAAAAGGGGGACTGATTCGTGACTTTTGAATTTGCGGGAGGGCAAATGACAGGCTGTCTGTCAGGTGGTGGGGAGGGAAAATAAAGTAAAATAAACTTGGGGTGTCGGGTAGTGGGGAGGGGAAATAAAGTAAAATAAATTTGCTTTTCTAAACGCAATATTTTCTTTTCTAAACGCAATATTTGTTAAATAAATTCGTAAAATCTCTCCGAGGATATGGGCTTGAGCCAATTTACTCCTTTCTTGGGCTTAGCCCAATTTATCAAATTAAAGTTTATGAAGTATCAATTCGAACCCATCCGTCACCGGTCTAATGTAAATACAAATTAAAAATAAATGCACCTAAAACTATATGTTTATGCAATTAACTATTTTTTTAGGGATAAAATTAACCACTAATTTTTTAATGCAATAAATGATTAAACGGGTCGCCAAAATTTAGGTATCAACACAGACGTAAGAATCTAAAAACTCGAGTTTAGGTACAAGGTCCCAAGTCTAGCTATCAAGGGGGCAACGTCCTATCACTGAAGATCTAAATCAAACATTGGCTTCCAAGGTCCAGCCGTCGGAGACGCTATGTCTAATTGTCAAGTATTAGGTTTAATCATTGATGATCATTTTGTAATTGTGAAGATCAAGTCGCACAAAAAAAACATAACTAACATAATTTTTTTGAATTTAAGTGTAGGTTATTTTCTGATTAAAAAGTTTTGAATCACCTCGTTTTTCTAAATTAGTCAAATCATTAAAGATAAATAAATTACTATATATTTACCACTGCCTTGATGGCCGTAATGGTTTGGGCTCTCTCTCCCTCACAAAGGGAGGAATTCGAATGTCCTCACAGTCGCTTGGAGTCTTAAGTGGGACGCCAGGGGTGGTGGGTCCTCCCGCTTATGTGTCCCCCCAGATTTACTCGCCGGCTGCCGGCTATACAAGTTTCCTGGGTCACCAAAAAAAAAAAAAATCTGAGGGTGAAAGGAGAACAAAAAAGTCTAATTAAACGCTGTTGCCTGTCATAAATCTTGAATTCTCTTTTGGGCTTCATGATCAATGATGGAGATTGCTCCTAGGGTGTCCAAAACCTTAATTTAAGAACTCGTTGGGAGTCGAAAATCTGCTTGGTAAAGCCAAAATAGATAGTTGAAATCCAAGATTGCATTTTAGGTAATACAAACATTGTTTAATAACATAGCGAATACTGAACATTGATTCCATTGAGTAATATAGATTTTTCTTTAGTAACCAAATATGAATGTATGAAGATTATTTGAAGGTTTTATCCTTTTTTATGCAATATAGGGCAAGATTTTAGTTCTTATACAGATGTAATTGATATGGATTGAACTAAGTAGCCATTTTCTTTTCTTCTTATCATGTAAACTAGCAACTTTCTTACTTGGCAAATTAAGTGACATTTTTTTACTTGACTGAGTATTTTAAGTTGAAACAAGTGACTTTTTTTTTTTGTATAATTCGGGAATCTAATTGCACTATTATAAAAGCTAAGCTATTTGGAGGCTTGTTAGAAACCCCGTACATAAACCAGCTTAGATTTAAGCATCTAGCAGGTGTTGCAACTTAATAGATTTTTCTATTTCTATTTCTGTAAGAGTTTCTAAGCAAAATAACCGTTTGATAACGACACAAAATTTCTACTCTAAAAATAAAAATTCGTTTGATAACGACACAAAATTTCTTTCTTTCGAACGACGGCGGCGACGACCGACGACCTTTAATATAAAAAATAAAAATAAAAATGATTTAGTAACATAAAAATAATGAATAAAATAAAATAAAATAAATCATAACAAAAAATAAAAATATCATTTTATTTTAAAATAAAAATATCCTTAAAAATAAATTTATTTTATTTATTCTATTTTATTTTATTTTAAGAATAAATTTGTTTTAAAATGAATAAAAATAAAAAATAAAAAAATTATTTGGCAAAACACTCAAGGCAAATAAAAATAAATTTATCATAAATAAATGATTTTTAGTAAATTTAATAAATTTATTTGTAATAAAATAAAAATAAAATGATAAATGAAAATAATTTATTTATTTTAATAAATTCATTTTTATTTTTAAATGAAAAAATGAATATATTTATTTTTATTTATTTTTATTTTTAATCAAATGAGGAGAGGCGGAAGAGGAGGAGAAGGCAGAGACGTAGAGGAGATGAGGGAGGATTTACCGAAATTAGGGTTTAGTAATAGAAATTATTTCTCGATTTCTCTTCCGTAAATCGAAGGAGAAAATTTTAAATTTCCGATTTCTCTTCCAAAACTATTTCGGAATAAAATCTATTCCGAAATAAAAAACCGAATGGGTTTATCAAACGGATTTCTCTTCCGTAAAGCAGTGCCCTAATGAAAAATTATTTCTGGAACAGAAATTTTAGGTTATCATGCACCCCCTTAGTTTCTGCGTTAGAAATACCCAAAACAGTTTACAGCCATTTAGTTTACCGATTTGATGAGCCAAATGCGTACACAGATTAAACAGTTGACTTGTTTTCACTAACATGTTTCAAATCCTAGCTTAGTCAAATAAATTTCCACAAGAAGAATGCAAACGACAAAAAACGTTGTAAATTGAACAACTTTTCTTCTTATCATGAGTATTTTTTTACCTGGATTTCGTACCACATGACCCGTGTTTGACCTCAGCAAATGGAGAAAATGAATGAAATTTCATTTAGCCATGGATTGCTTTGCCTCTTACCCCTAGGCATATATAAAAGGTCTTCTAGAAAATCGTCTGGCTAGGTATTTTAATTTTACTTTATTTCAAAATATATTAATTCTCAAGATATTGGTTGTACATAACATAAAAGCAATCGGTGCACTGAAATTTGTGAAGTTTCCATAATTTATTGCTTAACAAGTATCTTAAAGACACTCATTAACAAAATCCAAGTTATAATTATTTCATAATTATTTCTTTAGATTGAAATGTCGTGTTGGTTGGCGATTTTAAAGAGGAGAATAAATTCAATGAGCCTTCTCCTTATGGTAAGTGACAGCGAAACAAAATGATCAATTATTCAACTGGCCATACATTCCATGTAAGTTCAAGGTTGGGAAAATAAAAAGGAGCACTAATAAGCGCTCCAAAGGAACTAAGAAAATCAACTAAAAATGATCATAACATTTTTCAACATCTTCTAAAAATAACGTCGTTACGCATTTTAATGGAGTTGCTTACTTTAAGTTTTAACTTTTGGATATCCACAGGACACTCTTTAAGATCTTCTCTAATAAATATCGACACATTCTAATGATGGAAACATTGGCATTTACCTTAGCGTCTCTGACTCCAACACAGGCGAGGCAATCAACGTCATTAATGCACCTCAGGCCGCCATCCATAAGTCAAGCGAGGCCATCGGATCACGAAAGGAAACGTGACGCAAGATGCGCATCCTTATCTCCGAGCGTTCTTCACGTTGAAATACCTTGGATATTGTAAATCTCTAACAGAGGAAAATCTGATCTCTAACAGGGAAAAATATCTCAAAAAGATATCCGCAACATTTCTTCCATTTACAAATGGACGAAAACATGGCCCCATGCGGGCGCCCCGCGCATCGAGGCTCGATACTCACGCGGCCGGATTATCTTCTCTGACTTGTCTCTGGCATCCATCCAATAACAGACAAGTGAGTGAACAAGAATCTTGCCTCGTCGGATCTGGCCAGATCTTGCCTAGCCTAGCCATTGGCGAGGCTAATCTCGCCCAACGATGGCCAGTTTGATTTTTCCGACCCAACCATTGAAGAGGTCCAACTAGCTAGCCTGAGCGTCTAGCTGGTCCCGACAACCAGTTAGAGGAAGAAAAAAGGTAAAAAGATAAAAATATATATAATATATAAAATTAAAATATTACTAAAAAGTCACATTAGCATCAGTTATATTATGTAGGATGCTAATGTCCAAATTAGCAATTTTTAATCAAAATTAATCGAATTGACTCAATTAATAAAAAATGAAAAGATTAGGTTTAAATTGATATAGTGAAAAAGGTCTATAATTTAGTTAGTAAAAATATAATAAGTTTAAACTTTTTCTGATAATTTTATCGTGCAACAGCTCATTTAACATTTGTGAGATTCACATAATCACGGCAACTCGATACGATGTGATTCATTAAATTAACAAAGCTTTGTGTTTCCAAATTTGTGCGGCTACCAATCACCTACGAACTTAAAGACGTGGAGACAATTTCTTGCATATTTTACATGGAAGAATTAAAATAAAATTTAATTTCCTTTTTATTTCTTCTCTTGTCGTGAGGATGGTAGTACAACGCTATGTGCAAGGAGGAAAAAAAAACAATTTCCATTCTTCATCAATCCCGACCAAAAAAAACAAAAAAACCTTCATCAATCGCTAAGTTTTCTGCAATTTCCGAATGAAAATGAAGACTGTCACATGGAGAGTTGTGCTTGTCTTTAAGTAGACAAGTTTGAATTTCTAGCAAAGAATAGGGACACACATGGAACGGATGAATTTCTAGCGAAGAATAGAGACATACATGGAATGGACTTTCGATGTGTAGAGAAAATGGGTCAGATTGGTTGGTCTAGCTTGAGCTCAGGCTCAAGCTATCCCCTCTCTTGCGATTACCCTAACATGAGGTATTGGATTTTTATCTACACCCTACCCTTATAAGTAATTGTTGATACCCGAAGTTATTCTTACTATCACATGCTGATATTAACATTCAAAATAATCATCATTGTCACGTGCTAGTTATGATTAACAACAATCGAGCCCATATCAATCATAGAGACAAAAGATGGCTAAGGTCTTCAAGAACCCTTGGGATGGATTTCGATGGGCCTACAAGTGGAGATGCGTGATTCAATAGTAAGGCAGATGATTGTCATGTGTTCAAGCGAAGAGATACCACTGTGGACATATAATTCAAATAGAATTGGCATCAAGATTTTAAGTGGGAATAGTTGGCGCTCAAAAGGGCACGCAAAATCAAATGAACAATTATTACTTGTTGAACAAGTCGTGCGATCATCGTCAACAAGTCAGGAGACAACAAGATGTGGATAAAGCGATTAAGCAAAGAATGTGAGAGAAATTAGGAACGACTTTCAAGGAAGGATCAATTGACCAAGGGTTACCAAATTGTCCTATAAATATCACAGACAATCCAATGAAGGGCCCCCGAACAACACATCAAAATCTTTTCTACTATCATTTATTATCTTGTGTTGCTTAGTTTAGCTATAGTTTTGGTATTTTGTCATTGATTCAATTCCGGTGAGTGTCTATATTCTCAATAGCGATGTTGATTATATTATAGTGTTGTTCGACCATTCAGTGGCGTCGATTAAATTCTGACATTGTGTCCTCATATTCATCTAGGAGTAATATATATCCGATGTTGTTTCTACTGTTCAACGTCGTGGATTAGAGTCTAATTTTGTGTTGTCATATCCGTGCTTTTAACCCAACTCAAGCTAAAGAAACTTATCTAATGGTCACCGCTACTCGCTTTTGGTCCCAAATCTTTGGGGTTGCTTTTTCCAATAAATATTGGTTACATTTCTTTATGTTATTTGTACCAATAACCGATTTATGGATGAGTGCTCTCGGAGTAGTCAGTCTGGCTCTGAACCTACGTGCCTATGACTTCGTTTCCCAGGAGATCCGTGCAGCGGAAGATCTTGAAGTTTTCACTGTCTAGCGCTGTCGATTAAATTCTAACGTTGTGTTCTCATACCCATTTAGGAGTAGTATCTACTCGATATTGTTTCCATTGTCCAGTGTCATTGATTAGATTCCGACTTTATGTCCTCAAACCCACCTAAGAGTAGTGCCTTCCCGATGTTATTTCCACAATCCAACGTTGTCAATTAAATTTCGACGTTATGTCATCGAAACCATCTAGTGTTGTTTCCATCATTCGGTGCCATCGATTAGACTTTGAGATTGAGTGATCCATTTGATCTTAGCAGGTTTTCATTAGTCTACTGAAAGGTGCTTGAATCAAGCCATTGATTAGATTCCAGCACTTGTCATCATCAGTTTTGAGCTTGTACCGAATGATTTCATTATATTTAAGACTATAATATTTATATCTATTTGCATTTGACCTTTTTGATTCAATACTAGCACAGAACCTAAGTCCCTTAAATAAAAATCAAAACATAACGCTTGATAAAAGATATTTCGTTATGGAATCCGAAACTGACAAAACCGGCGAAACAGTAATACATATACTCGTTCGTTATATAAAAACTTCATTAAGCATTTCATAACATTTACATTTAGGTAACAATAATATTTAAAATTATCTTTTAAAAAAATTGTTCTAAAAAATGAAAAAAAGAGAGGATAAGAAATAATTTATAAAATAAAGTATTTGGTTATGGAGGGAGATTTTGAAAAATTTTAGATTTTGGATAATTGAGCATTTTTCTTGTTGAGTGTATCCCCTCGTTTTAGAAGGTGATTGTTAGCAGTTGAGTAAATTATCTTAGAAAATTTTCACAAAATATTTTAGATTTTGGAGTCATTTTCTCGTCGAGCTTTCTCTCGTGCCCGGGGGTGGGGTCGAAATGAATATATGCAATTATCTCGGAAAATCTTAACGTGGAAAACAAATCTTTTTTTTTCTCTGGTGCCGGGGGGAAGGGGGGCGGGGGTTAGAAGTTGGCGAAGCGCTGGCGAGGTTTCGTTCAAAGAGGGGAGAAAAGCACGAGAGAAATATAAAGAATTTGTCTTCTTTAGAGTTGGGGAGTTCGCAAAGTCAAAAAGCACACTTTGTCCACTAGTGTTCTCCCACAATGGCAATGGCTTCACGTTACCACCATATTTGTTACTATCTCCCTAATTTTCAAACCTTCAGTGCCATTGTTGTTCACGTTGCTTGAACAATTGTCATCTTGCCCACATGACCAGCGCAAAGATTGATATTGCTTGTTGTCCGTTCGGAGTCCCGACGATGGAGTTTATTGTTCCTTGAAATGAGTCGATCCCATTGATGCCAGCAGCTTTTCGCCAAGACATTTGCTGCTTCCCGATGAGTTCCCACAACGACCGAGATCGTTCGTTGTCCGCTGCTCTTTGTTGAATTGCACCCCTACCCTTGACGACAAAGAATTGCATGCTGCCCCTCCGACGCTAGCCCCATCCGAGTCAATCCAGCAGGTCCTTGGTTCATGGGCTGGGCCTCACGGTCCCTTGATCATCACTTACTCGTCAATTATCAGTGAATTCTCGGTCATACCTCATTTGTCAGTCCCCAAGCCTTGTCACCGCCCCCTTGATAAAGCCGTGCCCTGGACTAGGTTAAATCTTTAGACTAAATTCAGTTCAAATATTCGGATTCTTAGTTTGTGATCTTGACTTGATTTGTTATGTCATACATAATCGTTATCCAATTAGGAAATTTGTCATATTAAGTCATAATAATAAAAAATATTGAGCCGCGAGACGTCGGGTTAGATTTTTGATTATTTCGACTTTTCATGACAAATTTACGGATTGCACAATTGATTCGCATTAAGATAATATGTCATTGATTTGTATAAGTAGATTATCAATAAGACATACATTTCGGTGCGTCATCGTCACGTGCACATCATATATCATGCATCATATGTCATATCTAGAATTTAGGTCCATACACATTTCATGTTTAAAGCAATGCACCTTGATTTTTAAGATTCATATAATGTTAGGATAATTTTCCTTTAATAAAACCAAAAAAAGGAACAAAAACTGTTATTTAGGTCATATAAATTTCATAATATGCATGCCATATGTTGCGCTTTAGTTAGTGAGTCATACGTTTTAGGTTTAATGTTTTAGTATTCCCATCATGTAGTTTTTTTTATCAAAAAAAAAAATGCCAAAAGATGAGAGTTGCATCATTATGTTACTTTCTTTCAATAAAAATTATAAAGTCATTTATTAAAAAAAAAACACAAAGGTCATTTAATTGGTTAGTTAATAGGTTAATTCATATTTAATCCCATTTCATGTCATCATTATTTAGTGTAGGTTGCATCTATATATATATATATATAAGGAGAAAAGAGAATTTATCGGAGTTGCATTATTTAAAAATAAAAAATAAAGAAAAATCATAGAAAGAACATGCATGCATATAGAATTACCATGTCATCCATTCCATATCATGTAGCGCATGCATATTTGGGATCATGTAAATGAGATTGCACACATATTGTGATGGTTAAAGTTATGTAATATAAATTGCATCTCACATGTCATTAAATTTAAAATCATGCATATTAAATTTAGATTAAAATTGCATATAATTAACATTTAAAAAATTAAAAAAATAGATGTCATGTCATTTAGAAATAATGTTTAGGGTAGGCATTTTTAATCAGCTTTTTTTGTAAGTTTTTAGAGAGTAAACCTTAAGAAAGTTGTAGTTTATTTTGCTTAATGTTCGTTATAATTTCTTACAATCTATCACTTTGCTTTATTGAATTTTATTTTATTGATTGTGCATCCACATGACCACCCTTGCATGTTAGTAGCTTAGGTTAAAATTAATCAAGATTGCTTGCACAAAATTTTTTGAAATAAAAATGAAAAGGTACCGAAAGTGTGTTAGATTAATTTAGCATAACCATGCCCTCGGACCTATTGAATCTCTAGTTTGCAAAAGTAAAGTATTCTTCCATACTTTATTTGGGTTTCTAATCAATCCTAATTGGTTAATGGCGGCTCCAAATTAAGTATAACTGCACATTTAAATGGATTAATTTCTTGGTGTCAAATTGCGATTGATAGAACTTGAGAGAGTCTGTGCTAAGTGTGGGCGTTCTATAATGAATTATACTGTCTGTAGGAATGAATCTCGACACACACACACACAAGCCATGTCAACTTGTGGGCGTTCTATAATGAATTAGAATGTCTGTAGGAATGAATCTCGTGGATCATCGCCATTGCCCCAACTATTATTTTCGTCACACACACAACTTGTGGGCGTTCTATAATGAATTAGAATGTCTGCAGGAATGAATCTCGACACACACACACAAGCCATGTCAACTTGTGGGCGTTCTATAATGAATTAGAATGTCTGTAGGAATGAATCTCATGGATCATCGCCGTTGCCCCAACTATTATTTCCGTCACGGTTGCTTTTTAATTGTTTACTTAATTTTATCTTTTGGGATGGATCTAGCGATTATATATTGATTGAAATTCAAGTTTACTTAAAATTCAAGTTTACTTATTGAAGGACAAAATAAGGTAACAAATGTGAACTTTTGTCATGCGTGGTTCCAATCAGCTTAAATGGTTCGAAAGCACAACATTTTGTGGCAAGGAGTATGATCTTGATGACATAATCGGAATGTGACTTTCACCATTGAGGAATCCCAATGGCACATTTGTTTACCCAATGAATGAATTAGCAAACCGACCAAAAAAAAAAAAAAGAATTAGCAAAGGGTCATAAATATTTATTGAAAGGCTGAAAGCCATTGTTAGAGTACGGTGAATTTAGACATTAAATGGAGATTCTCAATATGCATGGTGCTAATCGACTTAAACATGGCATCCCAATGGCACATTTGTCTACCCAATGGTATTTTTCCTTTCAAAACAAGGCAACTCATCGTTTGCCCTTTCTTTTGCCTTCAACGTGTTACTATGACTCTCTTTCCGGACAAGGCGGTCGGCCCTAAAGGCTGAACTTGATGGGTAGATCCCGACAATTAAACAGGCACATGAGACTACTTTCATTTTTCTGATTATTTATCAATTCATTGTATTTGAATTTATCCTTTCAAAATATTTGGAATTTTTTTTCTCCATGCATCACATTAAAGTGGAAAATTTTAGGGGTACACCTTAAACCTCGTGTTTTTAAGAATTTACATTTTGCTTTCTGCCCAGACTTTGATTTTATTATTGTCTTGAACCTCTTCTTTTTTGCCCTTTTTTCTTACAGCTAGCATGTGCCATTGGCAGGATTTTCAGAATGGGTAGGGTGGAATCTCTTCTTAAATTTTTTAATGCATATTGCGATTTCGCTCTCACTTTAGCTAATAAATGGGAAAAAGAAAAGCTCAACACCATTAACACTGATTTTATTGGTTTAAATCATAGAATTGACCAAAAAAAAAAGGAAAATTTTGAAAAAATTGTCCAACGAACCGTTTCAAATGAAAATTAAGTAATATAGAAATTCGAAAAGACTCAAAATCGACAGTATACATATAAGATAAGCATGAACTTAACATTCACTTGCGATAGGTAGTCGTCGTCATTAGAAGAAAACATTGTACTATTATCGTGGACAACCAACTCTCCTCCTCCCCTTGCTCCTATTGGCACCCTTTGGAGTTTCATCAATCTCCTTCTAAATATTCTTTTTCTCTCCAATTTGTGAAAATTCTCAAATCTTCTAATTTAGTTTTCTGTCATCGTACAAGATTGGTAAGTTACGTGATCACTAGTAATAACGAGCTGCATTAGATAATTAAAAGCCACATCAGGCTGCTCATTTCTTAATCTTTCATGAACTCATTATATTGGTATCCTTTCCTTTCAAAACATTTAATAATTTTGTTATCAATGCATTAGATTAAAGTAACAAATTGAGGAATATTTTTGCATCTTTCTATATTCTATACATATGTTGAACTTGATAGCAAAAGGACATTATATAACAAACATTTCGTGAGTTACATTTCTTATCCTTAGAAAGGCATGGAAATCTATATGACGAAGGAGGCCCCCTCGATCACGGTGCTATTAGGCTTTTTCACGAAAAGAATTGATTTCTCTAGAATACGATAAGGACCAAAACTTCAGAGTCCGATATGAGCTAGCTATGATGGGCCATACCAGATCCAAATCCAAATTGGGCTTAGTTTAATTTCTCATGGACTGAAAGCCCGAGAAGTCATTAAATATGTTGCTCGACATTTTTAAGAAAATGTCTTCCCGTTTACTCATTTTCCGTTAAACAAATGGTTAGTTTGGATTATTGTTTTTGTAGTTTGGTCAGCGGAAACCGCACACCATACATACTCGTGCTCAATCAATTGCTCATGGTTGAACCAATCCCTTCACATCATACCAGGCCAACACCGGCAAACTTGTTATCTTCGGTTTTTTGGAACCGCAACTCAAGGAAGTTAATTGAAAAATTCTTGTAAGATCGAAGATTCGATGACATAGATTATAAAATCGAGAACTTCAAGAAAACAGTGCAAGTTTAGTGATCAGTTGTACATATTTTCCTTCTTAATGTACATTCTAGGTTCATCTCTCGGAAGAATTGAGGATCTATTTGAAATGTCCTTTACTTTACCATTTTACTTAGTTGGGGTCTTGCGACTCAGGCATCGGAACCTGCCCCTTGAAAATAAGCCACCAGTCCTTAGTAATGCCAAACTAGCATTCATCAAAATGGCAAATTATAGCAATGACAATTCAATTATAATGGCGAAAATCGTATATACTCAAATCAAATAAAGCGGTCGATTTATGACCTAAGAAGCACCTGTTATAGATAAAGCCAAATATTTTTTTTTAGGGGCTTTTTTGTCTTTTCTATTAGATTTCCTTTTAGGTTAAAAGTGGTACCTATATATTAGCGATGGCAAAACCCTAGCCATCAAGACGCCGAAAAAGGAAATAGAGAGGCAAGAAAAAGAGAGAAGAAAAAGTGAGTTTTTCTTGATGAGAGTTCTCAATCTCTTTGTGCCCGATCTTGAGAAAAGATCGTCGTTGTATTTCAACTTTTCGAAGTCTAGTGGATTCGCAGAGTGCCTCTCGCGGAGACGTAGCCCAAGTTTGGGTGAACTTCGATAACAAATTTTCTGGCGTGTTCATCTGATTCTACTCTTTTATTACTATATTCTGTCTGGTGAATTGTTTGCGAGCGTTATTTTTCTGGAATCGACGTGCGATTTCGTAACAACTGGTATCAGAGCTTGGGTTGGCTAATCGAGAACATCGAGGGTTTTCGGTGACGTTCGATTGAAAGCAAACAGGATGGCAAAAGATAAAATCAGAATCGATAAGTTCAATGGAGAGGATTTCGGATGGTGGAAACTACAAATAAAGGATTATCTTTATCAAAAAGATCTCTATGCACCACTTGAGGGTTGGAAACCCGAGATGGCGGAAGTGGATCCGACGCGAGGCCGGATGGAAAATTCTTGATCGAAAAGCGTTAGGTGCAATTCGTCTAGGGTTGACGAAAAAGACAGGGTACCACATCGCGAAAGCAAAAACTGCAAAAGAAGCCATGGATATTCTAACGAATATTTTTGAGAAGTCATCCACATCAAATCGGTATTTTTGCCAAGAAACTGGTTAATATGAAGTTATCGATAGAGGTTCGTGGCGAGCATATTAATAGTTTCACGCAGTCACGGGTCAATTGGAATCCGCAGGCATAAATTTAGATATGAAGCTTCAAGCTTTATTATTTTTATGTTCTCTTCCGTAAATCTACAATATCGCAAAGGCGGGGAATTTCGAGCACCATGAAGGATGATTTAACTCTTGATGATGCTGTGAGTAGTATCATGGATGAAGAGATGCGAAGGAAAGTCTCAAGTGGAGATAATTTTTTTGCATCTACATCTTCAACGGCACTTGCAGTGGAGAACCGTGGAAGAAGTAAAAGTAGAGGAAATTTCAGCGGTCGTGGCAGATCACAATCAAGGGGTAAGAGACAAGTTGCAAAAGATGAGTGTTGGTTTTGTCACAAAACCGGACACCCGAGGTTTCAGTGTGAAGCCTACAAAAAGAAGCAGCAATATGAGAATCAAGGTGTTAATGTAGTTAGCGATAAATCTTTGCTAGATAACTTGTGTTTGTCTCGCGGTTTGACTTGACAACGATAAATGGTTTATTGATTCTGCGCTTCTTTTCATTGCACCTCGCAAAGAGACATATTTGATGATTATGCCAGTGGAGATTTTGGACAAGTGATTGTGGGAAACGGCCACATGTGTCTAATTGTTGGGAAAGGAACCGTGACTGTGAACATCTCAGGTGGAGGACGTCTAGTTTTGCGTGAAACTAGGCATATTCCAGAATTAAAGAAAAATATGATTTCAACCAGTAAACTTGACCAAGAAGATTTGGTAATAACCTTTAGCTGCGAAGAGTGGAAGATAACCTCAGGGATAAGAGTAGTAGCAAAGGGAAAGCGTACAGGTACACTTTACCTTCTCCAAGGAGACAATATCAGTGATATGGTTGCAACTACAATGGCTATAGGTAATTTATCTACTCTTTGGCATTATCGTTTAGGACATCTTGGTGAAAAAGGTGTAAAGCAGTTACACTCGAGAAAATTACTCCCAGGTTTGCAAAAAGTTGAGTTAGATTTTTGTGAGAGTTGCATTTATGGAAAACGTAGAGGCTGTTAGTTTTCAATTGAATGGGCGACAAAATAAAGGCCGAAGCTAGAGTTGGTTCATACTGATGTATGGGGACCTGCTCAAGAACTCTCTTATGGTAGTAAGAGATATTTTGTCACATTCATTGATGATGCAACAAGAAAGACTTGGGTCTATGCTCTTAAAGAAAAATCAGAAGTATTCGGGATGTTCAGGATGTGGAAGACCATGGTAGAAAAGAAACGAGTTATCGATTAAAACTTTGAAATCGATAATGGTGGTGAATACACAAGTAAAGAATTTGCAAATTATCCGAGTCGAGAAGGCATACACGGGCTAAAGATTGTTCCTAGAACTCCTCAAGAGAACGGTGTAGCTGAAAGAATGAACAGGACTATTCTAGAACATGCGAGATGCATGAGACTACAAGCGGGTCTCCCGCTACACTTATGGGCTGCCACGGTTGATGCAGCTGTTTATCTTATCAACGTAAGTCCATCTAGTGCGTTGGATGGAGAAATACCACGAGCGGTGGTCGGGTAAGAAGATTAATTATTCACATCTCGAAGGTGTTTGGTTGTATTGCATATGCTTTGATTGACAGGGGAGGATAGGAAAAAGCTTGATGCTAAGTCCCGTAGTGCGTCTTTATCGGATACGGTGGCGACGAGTATGGTTATAGACTTTGGGATTATGAGAATAACAAAGTCATCCGCAGTCGCAATGTGGTATTCTATGAAGAAAAGATGTACAAGGATCGTCAGACAGAGACAAAGCATGAGAAGGTAGTACAACCAGAATATGTTGAATTAGACACAATGCCCGTGAAGATGTTTCCAGTAGATCAAAGTACACCTAAAAGAGAGGTTCAAGATGAGACTATTATCAGTGAAGAGGTAGTTCAAGAAGAACGCAGTGATTCGGAGCAAACAAATGACCCTGAAGTACCTGTCTTGAGAAGGTCTACACGTGTGAGAAAGCCCAAGGTAGTTTTTGATCCATCAGCTAATACTATTCTGAGCCATGTCTTATATACAGATTCGGGAGAACCGGAGACTTACGATGAGGCAAAGGCAGACACGTCTCACTTACAGTGGGAGTGTGCTATGAAAGACGAGATGAGCTCGTTACTTCAAAACAAAACTTGGGAGTTGACCAAGTTACCCACAGGTAAAAAAGCTTTATTAAACAAATGGGTGTACAGGGTTAAGAATGAAGCAGATGGTAATATTAGATACAAGGCGAGACTTGTAGTCAAAGGCTTTTCTCAAAAAGAAGGGATCGACTACTCCGAGATATTTTCACCTGTAGTGAAAATGACATCAATTAGAGTTCTGCTAAGTATAGTTGCAGTGGAGGATCTTCATCTTGAGCAATTAGACGTAAAAACAGCGTTTTTACATGGTGACTTAGATGAAGAATTATACATGGCACAACCTAAGGGTTTTGAAGTCAAAGGTAAGGAGCACATGGTATGTCGCTTGAAGAAAAGCTTGTATGGCTTGAAACAAGCTCCGCGACAATGGTACTTAAAATTTGATGGTTTCATACACGAAAAAGGATTTGCACACCGTGAGTCTCGATCACCGTGTTTATTTTCGCAAATATGATGATGGTGACATTGTGTATCTATCTTTATATGTGGATGACATGCTGGTGGCTAGTTCCAATATGAAGAGAATCGTAGAAGTGAAAAGATGTTATCATCACAGTTTGCTATGAAAGACTTGGGAGAGGCCAAGAATATTTTAGGCATGAAAATCATTAGAGACAGGAAAAATAAGAAATTATGGTTGTCGCAGGAAGACTATGTGAACAAGGTGTTAAAGAGATTTAACATGAACAAGGCAAAACCGGTTGCAACTCCTCTAGCGAATCACTTCAAACTTTCCAAGGATATGTGTCCAAGCACTCAGGCTTTGAAAGATGAGATGGCGGTAGTTCCATATGCATCAGCAGTGGGGAGTTTGATGTATGCCATGGTGAGCACGAGACCGAGACATTGCACAAGCAGTGGGAGTTGTGAGTCGATATATGCAGAATCCAGGTAGAGAGCATTGGAATGCAGTTAAATGGATATTGAGATATCTAGCAGGTACTTCCAATTACTCACTTTGTTATGGTGGTACATCTCTAGAGTTGTAGGGTTATGTAGATGCAGATCATTCGGGTGATCGAGATAGTGGTAAGAATACCACTGGATATGTCTTTACATTGCGAATACGGCAAAGAGTTGAGTTGGGTATCTTAACTACAAAAAGTAGTTGCTTTATCGACAACGAGAGGCGAATATGTAGCGATTACGAAGCCTCCAAGGAAATCATGTGGTTACAAGATTATATGGAGGAGTTACATCGAAAACAGCCGGTCGGACACTTTGTGGAGTGATAGTCAAAGTGCAAAGTGCACTTAGCAAAGAATGCAGCTTATCACTCAAGAACTAGACATATCAAGAAGCGTTATCACTTTATCAGGTCAGTATTGAAAGATAATGAGTTAAAGCTACAGAAGATTGATGGCTCGAAGAATCCAGCTGACATGATGACCAAGGTAGTAGACAGAGAGAGAAGCATATTTTCTATACTACTACCATTGGTATTACTCCATGTTGATTGATGAGGAGTATCGCAGAGGCACAAGTTTTTCAACTACTATTTTTTGAAGAAGATGGATACAAAGTTGCTTGGTGCTTGGTATATTTGTCTTCAAGTGGGAGATTGTTATAGATAAAGCCAAATATTTGTTTTTAGGGGCTTTTTTGTCTTTTCTATTAGATTTCCTTTTAGGTTAAAAGTGGTACCTATATATTAGCGATGGCAAAACCCTAGCCGTCAAGACGCTGAAAAAGGAAATAGAGAGGCAAGAAAAAAGAGAGAAGAAAAAAGTGAATTTTTTCTTGATGAGAGTTCTCAATCTTTTTGTGCCCTGATCTTGAGAAAAGATCGTCGTTGTATTTCAACTTTTTCGAAGTCTAGTGGATTCGCAGAGTGCCTCTGCGCGGAGACGTAGCCCAAGTTTGGGTGAACTTCGATAACAAATTTTCTGGCGTGTTCATCTGATTCTACTCTTTTATTACTATATTCTGTCTGGTGAATTGTTTGCGAACGTTATTTTTCTGGAATCGACGTGCGATTTCGTAACAGCACCGACACTCTCCGGAAGCCTTTGTATCGTGTCTGACACTCCGACACATGTCTGACACGCTCTGACACGTTCTGACACGCGGTCAATGAGTATTGAAAAATCCGATACATGGTCAACTCTTCTCGACACGCTCCGACACGCGAGTCCGAAATTCTGACACGCAACTCCGAAACGCACGGGGTCAATTTTAAAAATTTTCAATACTTGATGGGTCAAAATATAAATATATGAAAAAATAATGAAAATGACAAAAATAAAGGAGAAAGAAGAAAATTTTCACTTTCAAGCTTTTCACTTATAAGTTTTGACCTTCTCGTGAGTGACGATGGAACGCCCCTCTTCTTCTCGGCGTCGCAACACTGCTTGCGCAGAGTTAAAGTTGTGATATTTTTTTTTTTTTACTTCTTTCCACCTCTCGCAAGTATTGCTTGCAAGTTATCTCTTTTGGTCACATTTTCCATGGTGAATTTAGTTATATCATTTTCTTTTGGTCATACTTTGAGAGTTTTTGTCTTGGATTTTCATTTTTCTCGAACCTTGTTTTGCAAAGGAGCACAAGCCAATCTGTATCACGAACTCCGAACTCGGTCTGGGACTATAAGAAATCTCATTAATTTCCAATAAATGTAAGAAAATATGACATGTTCCTTCAAATTTACTCTTTTTGTGTTTGCAATTTTTGAATTTCTCATTCAATCTCTATCAAATTAAAATAATAAATGATATTAACAAATGTTGGATAAATATTTTTAATATAAATTAATTTTATTCTCTTTTTATTATTATTATTTATTTTTGCATATATATAAATATATATTTAATATATAATGTGTTAGAACATGTCGAAATTTTCTATTTTTTGAAAAATAACGTGTCAGCGTATCCCAGGGTTTGCCCGCCGGCTCGGGGTGGTGGGTCCTCCGCTAGCATCGCCCTAGGGTTTGCCCGCCGGCTGCCGGCTGTTTGGGGTTTCCTAGGTCATCAAAATAAAAAATAAAAAAAGACGTGTCAGCGTATCGTATCGTGTAGCATGTCGAGTGTCCGTATCCGTGCTATATAATTTATGACATCATTATATACATGGGACAATAGAGCGGGCATCTATACAGCAGAAAGACACGTGTCGGGCTCAAGAGGGCTCTCTCTCACGCCACCGTAGCACACTGCGATTTCGTCGGGTCAAAAAGCGCCGGCAACAGGTACTTCCGCCCGTTCACCCCTTCCGCATTGTACCTCGCACCCATCCCCGACTCCCACCAGCAGCTCCCCGGCATAGCCCGGGTACGACCCCTTCCCGAAGCTCCCCGTGCAGGCCGACGCCACGTCGGTCGGGGCGCCGGGCGCGCCGGCCGTGTACCCGTCCCCGAACGGGTTCGTCACCGTCCCGGCCAGGAGTCTCGCGACGTTGATCGCCATCCTGTCGGCCCCGACGTCGCCGTTCGGCGTGACCAGCGGCGGGGACTGCGGGCCATAGATCGGCTGGTGGAACGGCCATGCGCACGCCCGGCACCGCTCGCCGAGTCGCACCCGGATGAACGCCCGCCGCCCAACCGAGCCGTGGGTGCCGCAGCCGCCGACGCAAAAGCCCTCGACGGCGACGTCCCCGGGCCGTGAGGACGAGGGCCCGCCTCGCCGCGTCGGCGCCGGCCTCGAGCCGAGCTTCGGGCCAATTCGGTAATCCGAGCCCGCTTCAAAGAATTTGCCCATGGAGCGGCTCTCGTCGTCGAGCTGGCTCGCCAACGCGATGCGGGTCTGTTTCTTGCCGGCCTTCTGTAGGTAGTTTTGGACGGTGCTCCACCACTTGGCGGCAGAGGGGACCGACGGCGGCGGCTGGTGTTGGGTCTGTTGGGGAGTGAGGGAGAGGAGGAAGTCAGAGACGATCGACTTCGTGTGTGTGTGTGTGTGTGTGTTAGGCGATAAGTTTTTTTTTTTTTTTTTTTGGTCTGAAATATAATATCATTCATAAGAGTTGAGAGTACATCTAGCTGCCAATGCGTCCGAATACAGAATATCTAATAAAGCAAAAGGAGGTGAAATGGGCCAGCCAAGGGAAAGAGTGCCATTTTTATGGGCCTTTGCAGCCCAATCAGCCACAAAATTAGCACTTCTACGGCAAAACCTAAAGCGTAGGTTGGAGGATTCGCGTAGGAGAGCCGCCGCTTCAGCAAAGATGGATCTGACCTCCCATGGTGAAGAACGTAATTCTTGGATTGTTTCTATCAAAATTTTTGAGTCAGATTCGAGCACAATCAGATCATTCTTCTTTTGTTTCTCCATCAGATAGTGCAAAGTGATGGTTCCCAGGTAAGATCGGTTCAGGATCATGGGATCCTTTTCTATCAGATAGGAAGGGCTGTTGCACAAAATGTACTTCTAAGTAATTGCCCCATAGATCCTATATCTATCTATATGAAGAAGAAATCATAAAGCTTGGAACTCCGCTTGCAAAGCTGATGATGCGATGAAGCTTCTGGTGAGTCCATCTTTCAATTTCCCATTGTGATCACGACATATGCACGCCATAGTCCCTTCATTGCCCCCTGGTTGAAAAGCTCCATCGATGTTCACCTTCAGGAATCCAGGATCCGGAGGTCTCCATAGGTCATCGGGCTTGATCCAATTGGGGCTGGTGCCGCATCCATCACAGATGGAAAGCCGCACCGTCCGAACAGAAGCGAATGCCTGATCAACAACCAGAAGTGGATTCGGATGCTGTTGCCGAAACACAAAGTTGTTTCTAGATTTCCAAATATCCCACAAGATTGCAGCCACAGTGTCAAATTCAGGTGAGTCATGATGATGTGTAATTCTGTGTGTCAGCCAATCTCTGATATGATGTATATCTGGTATGGGAGTCTGAATTTTCAGCATTGGATGAGCCCAAATGGATGCCGTCCATGGGCAAAGCAGGAATGTATGTATTGTAGTCTCTGGTGAATTTGTGGAACATAGAGGGCATATAGGGTCTGAGGTTATATGGCGACGAAAAAGGTTCGCTTTGGTCGGTAGAACATCATGGCTAAGGGACCACAAAAATATTCTTATTTTTTAGGAGAGCTTGAGCTTCCATATTGTCTTCCATAGGACATCTTGGCCTTGAACCGAATTAGGTGCTCTGTTTGGAGTACCACATAGGGCTGTTGTTCTGATTGATTGGTATCCGCTTTTAACAGTGTATTTACCATCAGTAGAATCAGTCCAGATAAGTTGATTAGAAATGTAATGAGGCCTTACCTGAATGGTAAGAATTTCATCCACAGTGGAGTCATCAAAAAATCTTTTTAAGAGAGAAATGTTCCATGAGTTATTACTGGAATCTATGTAATCAGCAACCAGCAGAGGTTCATCTTGTTGAGCTGGACCACCCAAAATTCCTTGGGTACGCTGGGGAATTTAAAAGTGTCGGTACTGCTGACTACACCTAGCTGCAAGTCGGTCATCCATCCCAACTTAGCTACACACGTAGTCGCCTAACCCTAATCCCTTGGCTCCGTAAAAAATGTTTCAAGTCTCCAAAAGTCTAGCTGCCCTCCTACCTCCCTTCAATGCAGCGGGGCTACCTCCATCCCCTAGCCCATCAGCGAATAGTGGGAAGGGACCCACCATACGCTCGTTGACATGGGCGTACATTCCAACAAACCTAAAAGTGACATGCCCCGTTGGAGGCTTGATATCCACAACCAAACAATACTTGATTCGAATAAACATCGTATCCAAGAAATCAGGATCTACGAACTCGCCCTCTTGCCAAGTGAAGCCAATTAGTACTCCGTAATGGATCATAGGGTAGACAGGTGGGATCGACATTTCTAGTAATCTGAAAAGATGAAGTCAGCCACCAGTGAGCATAAACTCAGCGAGTAGAAGGTCCACCGATCTATACTACATAAATCAATCACCATACTAACAAGAAAAGCCTCAATATAAGGTTATCAACATACCTGAGAACATTTTCGAAATATATGGCAAATCAATAAAGGTAATAACTTTTTCCAACAAATAACTAATAGCTCAATTTAGAAGTGCTAAAGTTATATTCAATATACATTCATGATGACATCATCATCCGAAGAACCCTATTATCCCCCGGGCATCTTCCACCCATTCAGAATCGCAAGGATATATGGAGGAACTGTATTACACCTCTCAGGCATTTGAAAAAAATCCACTTAAAATAACCATTTTGAAAACATCTCATAATTTTGTTCACGATGCATCAAATTAAAGTAACAAATCAATGAGTGATTTTTGCATTTTTCTAAGATTTGTAGTTTCTTTGGAAGTTCGATAGCAAAATGACATCATATACAAACTTTCACGAATCAACATTTTCATATCCTTAAAAGACATGCGCACTAATTGGGTAATGGGACAATTAAATAGCCGTCCTTGTGAATTTTGAGCCCAAGTGGTTTTTTAATTGAAACATCCTAATATGGGGAGCCAAATATAAGGAATCGTACAACAACTGCTCCATGTGTATGGCGGCTACACGGATATTGATGCAAACAATTCCAAGTGACGGAACTGAAGTTGACGCGACCTAGATAATATCCAGAGAAGAAGACTGTCTAAAGAAATGTGCGAACGAACTTAATCTCTTCTGGGCAAGAGCAGCACCTTGTTGACCACCTCGTCCAAGTTCAAGAACGACGACCCGGAAGGACACGTGGCCTCTCCGGCCATCTCCTTCCACTCCATCGCCTTCCTCTTCATCTCCTTCCCTCTCTTCCCCTCCATCAGCTCCCTCACCTGCCTCTCCACCTCCTCCCTCTTCACGTCGCCGTCGATCTCCATCCCGATCCCCCACTCCTCGAGGCTGTACCGGCAGTTCATCTGCTGCTCTGCAAAGAACGGCCAACACACCACTGGCACGCCGGCCGCGATGCTCTCGATTGTGGAGTTCCAGCCGCTGTGGGTCAGGAACCCGCCGACCGCCAGGTGGTTTAGCACTCGCTCCTGGGGGCACCAGCTCGCCAGCAGGCTCCGCTCCCTTGTCGTGGCCGAGAACTCCGGTGGCAAGACCGCCGTGTTGCCGATGACCAAGTCGGGCCTGATAACCCATAGGAACGTCTGGCTGCTGTTCGCGAGCCCCCATGCGAACTCCACCAGTTGTGTCGGATACATCACTATGATGCTCCCGAAGTTCACATACACGACCGAACCGGGCGGTTCCGAGTCGTGCCACTCGAGACAGCCCAGGTCTTCCTTCCACAGATTGGACCCGATCGACCTGGTGTCGTTATTGAGTAGTTGCTCCGTCGGGAGATGAAGGGGACCAAGGGTGTAGATGGGAGGGAATATGGACTTGAGAGCATCGAGGACCTCCTGCTCTACTCGGTCGAACGTGTTGAAAACCATGGCCGAGGCTCTTTTCGCTCTCTCGGTCTCGACCAAGCAGAAGTCGACCATCAGGTCGTCTGGGTCAGTGGTTCGGATGAACCTTGGTAAGTCTCTTAGGCGGATGTTTGTCATACTGGGTATCCAGTCGACGACGGTGTCTAAATACCCGTTTGTTAAGTAGCTTGTATCAGCAAATTGAGAATCAATCAACTAAACCGTGTGACCATACGTGGCCACAGTTCTCATAAAGGATCCGTTCCAACCATGTGGTTCAATGTTTATGGTGTCACATGGCATAGTTTGTGTTGTCAATGCTTTTCTTATAATTTTTTTGTTTTGGTCTAAACTTTTGTTATACTTAGATAAGGGAAAACATGAGAGTATTGTTGAAGGTCATAGGAAATGATTAAGTCATAAAGAATACGCAAGCTCCGGAGAAAGTCAAGGTTCTTACATGTCAAATTCTACTTTTAACAGTTGACTGAGTCAAAGTACTCAATCCAGGACAGAACTATGAACAGCAAACCAAACCCACAAAAGAGAAATTAAAAAATCATTAGCCGTAAATCTGCTAAGTGAGATAACTTGAATAAATTAATGCATACCTTTGAGAGGAGTAAGGCCCCTGTCAATAAGACTGCGATACTCTCGCTCAAAAAAATAATAATAATAATAAGACTGCGATACTGCACGTAACCCATGAAGCCGCACGCGCTCGTCGTCCAGAACAGGACCTCGGGCACGCCGACCGCCTCGGCGGCATCGAGCGTGAAGCTCATCGCGCCGTCCAACACCACGCAGCTCACCGGTGGGGATCCCGACGTCGCGCTTTCCTCATTGAGCCTCTCGAGCAGGTCCCGGAAGTAGGGCAAGCATGACTTCTGCGTGGACTGGCAGAGGGCGGGGATGTCCTGGGTGGCGTCGGCGTCGGAAGGCGGTAGGCCGTCGGGGATGGCGTGGAACTGGAACGACGGGAGGCCGTCGAGGGAGGAGGGGCCGCGGGAGCGGAGGAGGCGGCTGTGGTTGTACGCGGTGTTGACGAAGGTGACGTGGAAGCCCCGGTCATGGAGGAGCTTGGCGAGGTTGAGCATGGGGTTGATGTGGCCCTGGACTGGGTAGGGGATGCACACCGCGCGTGGCATTTGGGTCATCTCTATCGAACTCATCTCTCTTTTCTCTTTCTCTTCTCTGTGTTTTGATCGTTTCTCTTGCTGTTGCTGTTGCTCTTTTCTGGGCAAGGAAGAAGAGATGGGCGAGAGAGGTACGTGAGGCTTTGGTCTATTTGTAGGCGGGGCGAGACAGTGGGGAAGGACCGGTTAAACGTCGGTGAACAGTCCCGACCAACTTGGAAGACGTGAGAGAAACGAGCGGGGAGGGACGTCGGCACTCAAAAACCCAAGTTGGCGGACGACGTGAGACGGTGAGAGAGACGTGAGATTTGTTGGAAGATCTTGAATTCCAAAATGTGTGGTTATAAAAAAAAATAGTAATTTATTTATTTATTTTTTGTTTTTGTGACCTAGGGAAGGTCCGTATGCCGACAGCGCGACGGAGTAAACCCTAAAAGGCACGTGAGTCACCACCACCCCTCGTGCCCTGGGTAAGTTAACGCCCAGGAATCGAACTCCTTCCCTTACGTTAGGGGGAGAAGCTTGCCGCCAGCAGCGCCACCCAGGCGGGTGGTTAAAAATAGTAATTTATTTATCTTTAATGATTTGACTAATTTAAAAAAACGAGATGATTCAAAACTTTTTAATCAGAATATAACTTATACTTAAATTCAAAAAAATTATGTAAGTTACTTTTCTTTCATGTGACTTGATATTCACAATTATAAGACCGTCATCAATAATTGAACCCAAATGCTTGACAATTGGACTCGGGTCCTCGATGGCTAGACCATGGAAGCCAATAGCTTGATTTAGATCCTTGCCCCCTTGATGGGTAGACTTGAGAGTTGAGACCTTGCACCTAAACATAAATCTTTGATTCGTACGTGTGCCTCATAGTTTTCCTATAATAATAATGTAAAAAGAAAAATAAAAACAAACATGAGTAAGTCAAATCACTTTTCGAAAATAACTTCTCATATAGAACAAGGACTTTAATCATGCATCGTTTTTCCGTTTCCGCATCAAGAACAATAAATTTCAAAACATGTGCGATAATCTTTTTATTTGATCATCTATATTCTTGCTCTGGTTATGGAGTTCTTATGATTGTACGATTTGCATCCAACAGTATTTTCAAAACACTCATTAATAATATCTCGATTATAATTATTTCTTTAGATTTTTTTTTTTTTTTTTTTTTGGTCGATCTACTCTATTCCTACTCTACACTCACTCGCAGACTTGTGCCCTGCCTCTTGCAGGGCGTGGGAGTCGCAACCCACTCTCGAAACTTACGCGTCCCTACCCCATCCCCCCTGAGAAGGTGGGGATTTGAACCCTTCACCTCCCCCTTCCATGTTGGAAGATTGAAATATCATGTTTGTGGGCGATTTCAAAGAGGAGAATAACTTCAATGAGCCTTCTTCTTATGGTAAGTGACGGCGAAACAAAATGATCAATTATTCAACTGGCCATGCATTTCATGTAAGTTCAAGGTTGGAAAAATAAAAAGGGGCACTAATAAGCACTCCAAAGGGACTACGTAAATCAACTAAAAATGAACATAACATTTCTCAACATCCTCTAAAAATAATGCTGTTACACATATTAAGGGAATCGCTTACTTTAAGGATTAACTTTTGGATATCCATAGGACGTTCTTTAAGATATTCTGTAATAAATATCGACACATTCTAATGATGGAAACATAGACATTTACCTTAGCGTCTCTGACTCCAGCATAGGCGAGGCAATCCACATCGTTAATGCACCTCAGGCCGCCATCCATAAGTAAAGCGAGGCCGTCGAATCACGAAAGGAAACGTGACACAAGATGCGTATCCTTATCTCCGAGCGCCCTTCTCGTTGAAATACCTTGGATATTCTGATCTCTAACGGTGGAAAATATCTCAAAAAGATATCGGCAGACATTTCTTCCATTTACAAATGGACGAAAACATGGCCCCATGCAAGCGCCCCGCGCATCGAGGCTTGATACTCACGCAGCCGGATTGTCTTCTTTGACTTGTCTCCAGCATCCATCCAATAACAGACCAGTGAGTAAACAAGAATCTTGCCCTCGTCGGCCAGATCTTGCCTAGCCTAGCCATTGGTGAGGCTAATCTCACCCGCGACGGCAAAATTGATTTTTTCCAACCCAACCATTGGAGAGGTCCAGCTAGCCAGCCCGAGCGTCTAAGCACCACCGGTTAGAGGAAAAAGAAAGAAAGAAAATTTAAATATTTAAATATTACTAAAAAATTACGTTAGCCCTAGTCGTATTACATAAAATGCCAATGTCCACGTTAGTAAATTTTGATCAAAATTGATCAAATTGACTCAATTAGTGAAAAATGAAAAGATTATGATTTAATTGATATAATGAAAAGCTCTATAAATTAATCGATAAAAATATAGTAAATTTATATTTTTTTTGATAATTTTATCGTGCAATAGCTCACATGACATTTATGAGATTCATAAAATCATGACAACTCGATACAATGTGATTCATTAAATTCACAAAGCTTTGTGTTTCCAAATCTGTGCGGCTACAAGTCACCTAGGAACTTAAAGACGTGGAGTCGATTTCTTGCACATTTTATATGGAAGGATTAAAATAAAATTTTTATTTCCTTTTTATTTCTTCTCTTGTCGTGAGGATAGCATTACAACGCTAGGTGCAAGGAGGAAAAACAACCATTTCCATTCTTCATCAATCTCAATCCAATAAAAAAAAAAATCTTCATCAATCACTACGAAAAGCCTTCCATGATTTCCGAATGAAAATGAAGATTCTACTGCACGGAGGGTTGTGCTCATCTTTAAGTAGACAAGTTCGAATTTCTAGCAAAGAATAGGGACGCACATGGAATGGACTTTCAATGTGTAGAGAAAACGGGTCAGATTAGTTAGGTCGGTCTAGGTTGAGCTCGGGCTTTGGCTATCCCCTCTCTTGCGATTACCCTAAGATGAGGTATTCGACTTTTATCTATGCCCTTATAAGTAATTATTAATACCCACAATTAATTTTATTGTCACGTGCCTGTCACAAGGGAGATTGACATTCAAAATAATCATCGCTATCATGTGCCGGTTATGATTAACAACAATTGAGCCCATATCAGTCATAGAGACAAAGAATGGCCAAGGTCTTCAAGAACCCTTGGGCTGGATTTCGATTGGCCTACAAGTGGAGATGCATGATTCGATGGTAAAGCAGATGATTGCCATGTGTTTAGGCCAAGAGATATCACTGTGGACATATAATTCAGATAGAATTGGTATCAAGATTTTAAGCGGTAATAGTTGATGCTCAAAAGAGCATGCAAAATCAAAGGAACGATTATTACTTGTTGAACAAGTCGTGCAGGCATCGTCAACAAGTCAGAAGACAACAAGATGTGGATAAAGTGGTTAAGCAAAGAACATGAGAGAAATTAGGAACGACTTTCAAGGAAAGATCAACCAATCGAGGGTTACCAAATTGTCCTATAAATACCATAGACAATCCAACGAAGGGCCTCAAACAACACATCAAATTCTTTTATCTTATCATTTAGTTATTTTTGTGTAGCTTAGTTTAGCTGTAGATTTGGTTTTTTGTCGTTGATTCAATTCCAAATGAGTGTTTGTATTATAGGTAGTGCTATTGATTAGATTCCAATGCTGTCCGACCGTCCAGTAGCGTCGATTAGATTTTGACATTGCGTCTTGATATTCATCTAGGAGCAATATCTATCGGATGTTGTTTCTATTGTTCAACATCATTGATTAGAATCTAATATTGTGTCCCCATATCCATCTAAGAGGAGTACCTACCCAGTGTTGTTTCCACTGTCTAGCGTCGTCGATTAGATTCTAACGTTGTGTTCCCATACCCATTTTGGAGTGGTATCTACTCGGTATTGTTTCAATTGTCTAACATTATTGATTAGATTCCGACTTTGTGTCCTCGAACACATCTAAGAGCAATGCCTTCCCGATATTGTTTCCATCATCTAGCATCGTCAATTAAATTCTAACATTATGTCATCGAAACCATCTAGTGTTGTTTCTATCATTCAACGCCATTGATTAGACTTTAACATTGAGTGATCCATTTGATCTTAGTAGGTTTATTATATTGAAAGGTGCTTGAATTAAGCCATTGATTAGATTCCGGCACTTGTCATCATTAGTTTTGAGCTTGCACTGAATGATTTCATTAAATTTAAGACTATACTATTTATATCTATTTGCATTTGACATTTTCTGTGCAATACTAGCATAGAACCTAAATCCCCTTAAATAAAAACCAAAACATAGCACTTGGTAAAAGATATTTTGTTATGAAATCCGAAATCGGCGAAATAGTAATACATATATATAAGCCATGTAAAATCGTGGGCGTTCTATAGTGAATTAGAATGTTTGTAGGAATGAATCTCGTGGATCATCACAGTTGCCCTAACTAGTATTTTCGTCACAGTTGCTTTTTAATTGTTTACTTAATTTTATCTTTAGGGATGGATCTAGTAGTTATATATTGATTGAAATTCAAGTTTACTTATTGAAGAACAAAGTAAGGTAACAAGCGTTCTAGTCAGTTTAAATGGTTCGGAAGCACGACATTTTGTTGCGAGGAGTATGATCTTGATGACATAATCGGAGTGTGACTTTCACCACTGAGAAATCCCAATCGCACATTTGTTTACTCAATGAATGAATTAGCAAAGGGTCATAAATATTGATTGAAAGCCATTGTTAGAGTACTGTGAATTTAGACATCAAATGGAGATTCTCGATATGCATCGTCCTAATTGACTTAAACATGGCTTCCCAATGGCACATTTGTCTACCCGATGGTATTTTTCCTTTCAAAACAAGACAACTTGTCGTTTGCCCTTTCTCTTGCCTTCAACGTGTTACTACGACTCTCTTTCCGAACAAGGCAGTCAGCCCTAAAGGCTGAACTTGATGGGTAGATCCCGACAATTAAACAGGCACGTGAGACCACTTTCATTTTTCTTATTATTTATCAATTTACCGTTTTTGAATTTACCCTTTCAAAATATTTTGGAATTTATTTTTCCATGCATCATATTAAAGTGAAAAATTCTAAGGGTACATTTTAAACCTCGTGTTTTTAAGAATTTACATTTTGCTTTCCGCCCAAACTTTGATTTTATATTGTCATGAACCTCTTCTTTTTTGCCCTTTTTTTTTTCTGGCTAGCATGTGCCGTTTGCGGGATTTTCAGAATGGTTAGGGTGGAATTTCATCTTAAATTTTTTAATGTGTATTGCCATTTCACTCTCACTTTAGCTACTCTTGGTCTGTGAAGATACGTTGTTAGGTGCTCCATTTTATTTTCCCATTGAGGCCGAAACTAAACCTGTGCTTGAGAGATAGCTGTCCATACACTGATAAGGGATGTGAGGGAAGGGTGAAAAGAACCCCCATCGGGGAGTGAAATAGAACATGAAACCGTAGTCCTCTGAAGAGTCCTCCAAATATTATTTTGGTCTTGGATTGGAAGATCCCCTATATGGATAATACACATTCCAGTTGACCGAGCCTAATTCTAATTGTTTTGTTCCGAAGCAAAGATATCCACACGGATAATTTCCTTACCCTCACGAGCAAGATCACGTCCCTCATTACGAGCTTGTACGCACATTTCAAGAAACTTATTTTCTTCTAATAAATAGAGTCAGAATTAAGTTAAGGAACAACAACTATGAAAATAAGGGCCTCGAAAGAAAAGCGGTAAATAAAATAGAAAAAGATACTTAAAAAAAAAAGAATAATCAAATCGCACCATCTCATAAATGGGAAAAGGAGAAGCTCGACACCATTAACACTGATTATATTGGTTTAAATCATCGAACTGACAAAAAAAGAAGAAGGAAAATTTGGAAAAAATTGTCCAACGAACTGTTTCAAATGAAAATTAAGTAATATAGAAATTCGAAAGACTCAAAATCGACACTATAAAAATAAGGTAAGCATAAACTTAACATTAACTTGTGATAGGTAGTCGTCGTTATTAGAAGAAAACATTGTGCTATTATTGTGGACAACCAACTCTCCTCCTCCCCTGCACCCTCTCGATCACGGTGCTATTGGGCTTTTTCACCAAAGAATTGATTTCTCTAGACTACGATAAGGACCAAAACTTCAGAGTCCGATGTGAGCTTAGGTATGATGGGCCATACCAGATCCAAATCCAAATTGAGCTTGGTTTAATTTCTCGTGGACCGAAAGCCCAAGAAGTCATTACACATATTGCTTGTCCCACTTACTCATTTTCCGTGTAATAAATGGTTAGTTCGGGTTATTGTTTTTCTAGTTTGGTCAGCGGAAACCATACTTGTGCTCAATCAATTGCTCATGTTTGAACCAATCCCTTCACATCATATAGGCCGACACCAGCAAACTTGTTATCTTCGATTTTTCAGAGATGGAACTCAAGGGACTTAATTGAAAAATTCTTGTAAGATTGAAGATTCGATGACATAGATTACAAAGTCAAGAACTTCAAGATACAATGCGAGTTTAGTGATCAGTTGTACATGTTTTCCTTCTTAATGTACATCCTAGGTCCTTGGAAGAATTGAGGATCTATTCGAAATGACCTTTACTTTACCATTTTACTTAATTGGGGTCTTCGGACTCATGTCCTTTACTTTTCTTAAATCTGAAACTACAAATGAGTCCTTTACTTTTCTTAAATCTGAAACTACAAAAACACTTTTCACATCCATATATCGCCATGGAATTCCCCATTTGATTTTTTGATAATTTTTCAAAATCAGAATAGTAGTTTAATTTATGGGGAGATCGGAAGCCGGCCCTTGAAAATAAGCCTCCAGTCCTTAGTAATCCCAAACTAGCATTCATCAAAATGGCAAATTATAGCAATGACAATTCCATTATAACGGCGAAAATCGGACATACTCAAATCAAATAAAGCGGTCGACTATGACATCATTATATACACGGGACAACAGAGCAGGTATCTATACAGCAGGAAGACACGTGTCGGGCTCAAGAGGGCTCTCTCTCACACCACCGTAGCACACTGCGATTTCGTCGGGTCAAAAAGCGCCGGCAACAGGTACTTCCGGCCGTTCACCCCTTCCGCGTTGTAGCTCGCGCCCGTCCCCGACTCCACCAGCAGCTCCCCGGCGTAGCCTGGGTACGACCCCTTCCCGAAGCTCCCCGTGCAGGCCGACGCCACGTCGGTCGGCGCGCCGGGCGCGCCGGCTGTGTACCCGTCCCCGAACGGGTTCGTCACCGTCCCGGCCAGGAGGCTCGCGACGTTGATCACCATCCCGTCGGCCCCGACGTCGCCGTTCGGCGCGACGAGCGGCGGCGACTGCGGGCCATAGATCGGCTGGTGGAACGGCCATGCGCACTGCCCCGGGCACTGGCTCGCCGAGTCGCAGACCCAGATGAACGCCTGCCGCCCAACCGAGCCGTGGGTGCCGCAGCCGCTGACGCAAAAGCCCTCGACGGCGACGTCCTGGGCCGTGAGGACGAGGGCCAGCTCGCCGGCGTCGGCGCCGGGCCTCGAGCTGAGCTTCTGGGCCAATTCGGTAATCTGAGCCCGCTTCAGCAATTTGCCCATGGAGCAGCTCTCGTCGTCGAGCTGGCTCGCCAACGCGACGCGGGTCTGTTTCTTGCCGGCCTTCTGCAGGTAGGTTTGGACGGTGCTCCACCACTTGGCGGCGGAGGGGACCGACGGCGGCGGCTGGTGTTGGGTCTGCTGGGGAGTGAGGGAGAGGAGGAAGTCGGAGACAATCGACTTCTGGGCGGGCGTGAACTTGCCGTACCAGAGGATGGAGACGCGGAGGTCGCCGTCGAGCAAGAGGCCGTTGTGGTACTTCGCCACCATGGGAGGCGGCTGGTACAGGGCGGCGAGCTTCCTCGATCCGGAACAGAGGTTGGCTAAGCTCAGTTGAAGAAGAAGAACGTAGAAGACGAGCGATTGGAGCGAGAGAGGAGAACCCATTTTCGGAAACTGGTCAGAGCGAGCGAGAGAGAGAGAGAGAGAGATAGAGGTGGAGATTGATTTGAAATTTTGAACTGGAGTTTGGAGAGTGATGAAGAATGGAGGAGGAGGGGAGAGTATATATAGGAGGAGAAGTTCATGAACCGGAACTGGGCGAGCGTGTGGGGAGGTGTTAAATGTGGAGCTTTCGTCGGCAGCTTCGCGGAGCAAGTGTTTCCAGGATCACGAGAACCTGGAAAGAGAGGATAAGGGGAGGGTCACATCTGCCATTATGACGCACGCCCCTCTCCATCTCATCTCTTTGCAGGGTTTTAACTTTTTACACAGAAAGGCAGAGCGTGAAAAATGTTTTACACAAGCAACTCCCCTGGGCAATTGATTTTGTATCTAGCTCGGTGGAAGAGGATGGACATGGCGTGTTGATTTGGCCTCTTTCTTTCTCTCTTCTCATGAAACTGTGAATTAACTAGGGTTGATATGGAATGTCACAACGTGTCTTCTTTATTGAGTTTCCGTTATTCCAGATTTGATTTCCTATTACTCATTATCAAAATTCAATTCCTTTCATTTTTCGTTCTTTTGACAAGCACTCATATCCAAATTAGTTCATATATGTGGGGTGGCTTGTAGTTTCTAATTCAACTTCGATTGGATTCATGTCTATGGGGTACTTTTAATTAGCTCAATAGTTATTTCTTAAGCTTTTCTAAATAATAAGTGGATGGTGCTATGAAATGATATTGGAATTCAAATACAATTCTTTCAAGCGTCTTTCAATAATGTATGCATTTAAATCCTTAACAAACTTAACTTTCAAGTTTTTTTATTTCGCATTGCTTTCTCTAAAAAAAATTATTTAAACCCATTAGGAAATTAAGTGCGTGATCATTTACTCTGAGAATTTAAATTATTAGAATTCAACACGAAATACATTTTATATCTTAATATTTATTACGATATCCTTCGTATGACTGACACATCAGAAGAGTTGTTACAAGCCTTCATTTCTTAATCGAAGGAGTACCAAAAAGTTATGCATATATTATTATAATTCCGCACTAATGATTTAAGATTTTAAATTGAATTAGGGAAAGTAGTAATTTTCATAAAACTTTTGCCAGTTTTCAGCTCGGTTTCCAGAGCTAGGGGTAGCGCGGATTTGCCCGGCTGGAGCTATTGGGGCTGCACGTGTTTTAGGTTCTTTCCTAGGCATTTCCCTCGTTTCCTCTGGGATAGCACGTAAATCGACAATCCCCTATTTTTTTATTGACACTTGGAGGAATAGGATGGGGATGACGACACTATTTTAACTCGTTGGGTGATTAAACGTGAGAATTACCAATACTATAATGATGCACTTACCGCGCGGTCGAAGGAATCCCATGCCCCTAATTTCTCTAATTAATAATCTCAAAACTCATAGTTTATTAATGAGTGTTTGGGACACTAGGAAGACTAATCGATTTACATAAAACATTTTTCATTGACTAAAAATAACAAATTTAGATAGGAGGAAAACGACTTTTAAAAAGAAATCACTTTTTCTAAATTACCAAACAAATGTATTATAAAGTTTTCATTGAAACATTTTTCGTCATCTAAACATCAAAAGAGCTTTCCTACTATAACAATTTTTTAACAATTTATTATGAATCATAAATTTTTGAATGAATAAACCTCATAATAATTTATAATTATTTATTATTTAGTACTTTATGATCTAGAATAAATTATTATTCTCAAGATCAATTAAAAATTATCACACAATCATTTCACAATCATTTCTCAAATCAAAAAATTGGAAAGAAAAATGATTTTTATTCTCGATTAAAGGACTCTTAATATTAATCATTTTCCCTCCCGTCAGGTTCATTTTGCCTTTGCGGGTTGTTCGAGGCGCTCGATGGGAGCAGGGAAAGGAATCTGGATGCCCATATGGAGGGAGGGTTAGGTGAGGAGGATGCTTTGAATGGATTTATCCCCCCATGGCAGTTCACTGTATTGGCTCGTCTATGGGATTCGTAAAGAACGCCCTCTTTGGCCTTTCCTTCCATGCCGACACACAAGCAAAAGCACGAACCTCTCCCATCCCTGCTGGGACTCACATGACATGTCCACGTCCCTCTCGTCTCCCGAGAATCTCAACATGCTTTCGCCATTCGCCACTCAAGGTATATGCTTCTTCTGCATGTGTAAGTGGAATGCACTGGTCCGGCTTCCTAAGTTCATGTCCTAGAGCACCATTCTCGCATCTCCACAGCTTAGCCATTGAAACGGGAGATGTGCTTATGTTCGATCTATATAGTTCCTAGGGTAAATCGAAGACATATCGATTCATGTGCTGGGTATATAGTCAACCCACTAATAATTCAGTTTGGGCCCTTATAAAGACGTGTTGCCAAAGAATATTATGAATTTGTCAATTTAAACTCTCTCCCTCTCTCTCATAAAAAAGAAGAAGCTATTTACTAGAATTGCAAGATTCCAATTCCAAGTTAAAGTTTCCATCCACATATGCATAGTTTCCTAAAATTAATGTCACTGATCGAGTAATCCAATTCCAATATGCATAAATGCCAAAAAAAAATAAAAATTCCAATACGAATAGACGAGTTCATAACTAAAAATTATGTAAAAGCTTACGCAAACTACACATACTTTAATCGATTCTCTTCCATTACGGAAAAAAATACACGAACGAACAAAAAGGAAAAGCAAAAGGCTGGCAAGGATAACACCATGTCTCAAGCATACCGCTCGTGCAAGCTTAAACAATTCCGCGATCTACTTTGCGGGAGGTAACCATGCCCGCAAGCATTGCTACAAAAAGCCTTCGTGCATCACCCTCAAGCCAGGCTGGCTTTGTTCGATCTCTTCAAACTTCATTTTTCTATTGACATCCCAAGAAGATTAAGTGAGCTGCCCATTCATATTCAATGCCGAAAACCGTTCGTTACCGATCGAACACGAGGAGAGGAAAAGACCCATGAGAACGCAACGCAAGATTCGGATGTTTTTCTTGATTAACCTAAAGCGTTATTGGGGAGGATTATGGTGTAGTTGGTGGCCAAGACTTATTCAAACCCTAACGAAAGATTGGCACGCCACGTTCGCGCTCCATGCATGGCTCGTCGTTGAATGATCGTTCTCATCAGGGCAAGTGGTCAAACAAATGATGCATTCTTAAAGATTAGGATGACCCCCCAATGAAAGTTCCTCGGTCGCAAAAGAGAGACTTAAGATATCCTGCATAAAATAAGCAGGAATCGTCAAGCAAACTTAAACATGGAGACAACTACAGCTAGGATCCATGAAGACTCCAGACAGAAAGAATCCATGCCCTCATTCAAAAAGCAAAGTCAAAAGTTAGCTCCTCTCCTAGTCCCCCCTCAACACATCAAAATCTAATCGATCGATTTCTGTGTTGTCTGCTTGTGCGAAGCAAGAGAGGCGTATCCGGGGAAAACAGAATACACCAATAAACACGCACGCTGCCCGGAAGATTAAGGTTTGATTCCCTTTCGGCGGGCATTTAGGTCATTGTATGCGGGCCACTTGCCAAAATCATTTCTTGCACTGGTCGATTTGGACGCAAGAATAGAACAGTCCGAGCTTGCATGTCCCGTGAATGTTAGGAGTTTCGGATAGACTTGGATGATTAAACTACCCGATCCCGCACGATTCGGCTCGTGAACTAATCAGGCCCTAGTTTTTTTTTTTAAATAATTAGGCCCTAGTTTAATATGGTCAAATGGTGGTAGATATATAGCTAGCTAGCTGAAGCAGTAGTTGATGAAAACCAGACGTTGTTTTATGAGGCCACTTGCTCTTTTGAAAGGACAAAGCATCTGCGTCGAACCTTTGACAAAGCATCATCTGTCGCCTTTTTTTCAATTACGGGGGCGTCCGTGCATTGATTAGCATTGCTCACGGGCTACCCAGCAGCCTGGTGACAAGCGGTAACAGCCCACAAGACCCGAGATCCGCTGCGATCGAACGAGATGATCGACATGTATCCACTTGATTTATATTCATGGATAAAGTAGTGAATCACAATCAAGGGCATATCTTATGTTTATCCAAATGAATCGTGGCAATATAGCTTCTTCTTCTTCTTTTTTCTCGATATTGTCGATTAAGTTTGGCTTGCTTTCATGAACCCATGATTAGGCCTAAGCATTATAGAAGTTGCAATTTGCACTGGCTAGTCATTCCGTATGGACTCAGCGAAAATAAACTCGGACTTGAGAAATCGCCTTAGCTCACCTGGAAAAAGGTTGCGTAGTAGCAAAAAATTTTACCGACTCTCGAAAATCCAGCTCACCACTTAAGAATTTTCCAACTCTAAGTCTATATTGTCAGACCTTAACAGACTCTATAATTGATGATGAGAGCACGGAAGTGTATTATGAGACATCATAGTTCTGCACCAGTCTATTGACTTATTTTGCAAGAGAAAAATATCTTGAATGTACAATTATCAAATTGGTCCAGACTTACTTGTGTGGCACCCGTAAGGCTGTCATATTGACAATTTTGAACGAAAAGATTCAGAAGTAACTTTATGTGAGAACTAAGGTTTGATTATACTACCTAAATCTTTTAGAACTTGATTGTTTTGTACACGAATCACTAGTTCCAGGAACTATTTTCTGCAAAATCTATGATTTTCTGTTGAAGACCTTGGAATTTGGGCATTTGGAGTTCTTTACCATAAGGCATTCTCATGTCAGGAGTGCGTGGTAGAAGTTTAGCACCTTTATTAGGGAAGATCACCAAGAAGGAAGCTCAAATTCAAACTCGTTAAAATATCTAATTAGACTCACATTCACTTAAAAGTTTAAGCTAATAAATTATTGGTAAATTAGGATATAATAATTGTTTCACACTACACCAATTCTCTAAGGTGATACTTTTCTAACACGCATTTTACATGCATTTTAACAATTTTCCCCTCATGTGTAAGCTCAATGTTAAGATTCTTTGCTCCCTCTTAATCCAAGTATCATCCTGCATCATCCTTGGCCCTTTTCTCCTGATTGAACCTTGAAATCTGCCATTTAGGGCCGCATTGTTACACTACAGTGCCCATCACTTGAAAGCCTATGTTGGTCACCATATATCTTCCTCAAGATATTCAAAACATCGAAACACACCACGTTGCCCGCTCGAAAAAGATATTCACAACATTAAAGTCCGATATCTTTATTTGGGATGATCACCAATAAAAAGTCAAGTCTGAACCCACCAACGTCTCCAATTGGATCCCAATTAAAATATATCAACTACTTTATACCACGCTAATTCTTTTATATAAAACTTTTAAAACACAAATTACACGTGCATTTTAATATCTTGAAGAGTCCCGCCGCCCATTAATTTGAAGGAGCTGCAAATACAGAAACTTCCTCGACGGTGGATTTTGGGGGTGTTTGGTTGGGCATTCCCAAAGCCCCTTTGACTCCCAAACCCATTGGGGGAAAATTTTGGTGTTTGGCAAATATTTTGAAAGCCCCTTTGCTCAAGTATGAGCATTTGGAATGCTCAATGCCCAATGCTTTGGTGAGGGGCAAAGATTCGGCATTCGGCATTTGGGAAATGCCACGCTTATTGTTCATCATTTTTCTTCGTCGTCTTCTTCTTCTTCTTTCCGGCCACCGAACTTCTCCGTGACCACCGCCGCCGCCGCCCGAGGGTCGCGCGTCGCCGGTGACCACCGCTCAGGGGTGCCGCGACGCGCGACCCAGCGGCGCGGACCTCGCGCGGCGTCGCTGGTTCCGCGACCTCGGGCGGCATCGCCCGGTTCGCGCGGAACCAGGCGACGCCGCCCGAGGTCCGCGCGACCTCGGCCGCCCGATCTGGCGGTCCGGAGGCCGATCTGGAGGTCCGGAGGCCGATCCGGCCGTCCGGCGCCGATCCGGCCTCTACGACCTCGGGCGCCCGAGGTCGCGCCTCCAGCGGCGACGACGTTGCTCGAGGTCGCGCCGCGCGCAGCCTGGGTCCGCACGACCTCAGGCCGCCAGATCTGGCAGTCCGGAGGCCAGATCTGGCCTCTGCGCCTCCAGGCGCCTGAGGTCGCGGCGACGGCGTCGCCTAAGGTCGCGACCTCAGGCGGCCGGACGGCCAGATCTGGCTGTCCGGCATCGCCGGCCGCCGGATTTGATTTTCATATTTTTTAAAAAAGAAAATCAAAAGCAAAAGCTCATTTGGAATAAATTTTGTCAAACGGCATTTTCGCACAAGCAACTTTTCAATGTGTAATTTGCCAAATGGCCGAGCATTCCCGAAAACCCCTTTATCTTAAAGATATTTGCATTTGGCCAACGACATTCCCCAAAAGCCGAACCAAACGGGCCCTTTAGCCCTAAATGTGCTCGGGCACAATGCCCATATGCTTTGTCCACATCAATCTTTTTCGTACTGAACAGGCCAGGCCCAATTACCAAATCGAGCTCCTTCCTAAAATCTTATCATTCCATTGTATTAACACGCACGATTTCAAATTTTAGCCCTACATAGCCCTTGGACCGACCAATTTATGAGCCTCTAGGTCGGACGCCGCCCGAATTCTGCGTGCACTGGTCCCCCCAAGTACAAATAGTTAACAGTGACAAGGGGCTGTCCTAGCTTCGAAAGAGGCCAGGAAATCAAAACTGCTTCGCGCATAAAAACAAGGGAAATGGTTGGCATTGGGCAATTTATGGGAGAGATCGCGAAGGAAAGCTCGAATTTGTCTCCATCGTGGAAAAAAAAGAGCTACTCTCGTTCGTAGGGTCCATAAGCTGAATTCAAGGAGGCGCTCCGCATTAATTAAAAAATAAGAAGAGTCTCCCAGCATGTAATTATGTAACTTTAGAGGGCCCGAAAAATGTGCACACCCTACTCAACGTACTCACCTAGGATAACTACAGCTCGAGTTTGCCAAGTACTTCGATCATTGCTAACGTTTAAAGGGCAGAACAAATTGAGACGATCAATCACGTACGGTTCTTTATTATTTAATTGGATTTCGCATTATAATATTTTTTGAATGAATTTTTGAAGTCCGGAATCGATTTCTTAATTCCTCGAGAGAAGGGACTGTCGCATTCATTGCACAAATTACGTAATGCGAAATCGGTCATCGAAATTCTCCCATAAAAAAGAGAGAAAAAAAAGAAAGCTGCCAATATTTTGGGAAAAAGCAATAGGGCCTGAGCACCAAAAAGCAGCTGTGACGCGTTAGGCCGTGAGCTTGCACCAGCTGGACCTCCGCGGGGTGGTGGGGTGAGCACACGGCGTCGTATTAAAGTCGGTTCCGCCAAAAGCTTCACGAGGGTTATGTGGAGGGCCGATGGCGAAGCGGAGCGGAGCGGCGTCATGGGGAGGGCACGTGGGCCCCACCCTCTTCCCGTCCTCGACCTCGACCTCGACCTCGGATACTCTGGGGCCACTCGCTGACCGCCAGCTGGTGGCCCGTGCTCTCGGTCCGCGCTTTCCCATAAATTAAAAGGGAGTAGTTTCAAACTTCCAGCCTGGACTGTACTGCGGACAGTGGGCACTGCCCTGGCCACCCCTCCCTCCCTAACGTCTCCCTAACCTACATTTCCCTCCTCGCTGCCCTTCCCCGAGGCGAATGGGATTGATCTGCGTGAGGGCTGTTTCGTCCATTTGGCTGGAGCTGAGCTGGATGCAATTGCCCACCTTTCGTTTGAATTTCAGCTCGCAGCTCATTAGTTAAAAAAAAAAAAAAAAAAAAGAGACTCATCTTTAGTCGGGATTACGTGCGGAAAGTCCCTCTCTTTCTCTCGCGCGTCCACTTTCGCCGCACGTAAATTCCTTTTGCCTATCAATTTAAATTGTTGGGTAGGACATTCTAACGATATGAGTTTAAATGAGAAAATTTATCAGAAAATTCGATATGAAAACATCAATTACAATAGGTGTCTAAAGCATTATATATATATATATTTTTTTTTTTTTGTGATTGGTTACTTAAAAAGTTGTACTAAGAGCGTGAATGATGATGGGACGTGTAGTCGAGCACTCCTCGCCTTTTGTCAATCTTGCTGGTGAAGATGCAACTAGGAATTGCAAGACCATCGCCATCTCCTCAAAATTTAATAATTACACTCATGAGCTGCCCTCCTTTTGTCTCTTTCCATGCAGGTTCAGCCACTCTAACTCCACTTCTCGTTCCACCCTCATACTTATTATTATATTATATAGTCGAAAAATAAAATAATCGAAGCATCACCCTCGTCCAACCCTTGTATAAATACTCCTCCTCGCTTCGACACAATTCACAACTTAAACAAAGCGAGAAGCTACCTCAGCTTTCTCCTTTCCTCTTTCCTCAGTCTCAGCCCTAGGCTCAGCTACAATGGCATCGTTCTTCGCTTCTAAGACAGCTCTTCCAAAGCTCTTCCTCGCCCTCTGCCTCCTCCAGATGGCCTCCGCCACCAGGAGGCTGGCCGAACTGGTCCAAGACCAGTCCCCGCCCATGAAGTACCACAATGGCCCTCTCCTCTCCGGCAAGATCTCCGTCAACCTCATCTGGTACGGCCGCTTCAAGCCCTCCCAGCGCACCATCGTCTCCGACTTCGTCACCTCCCTCTCTTCCGACCCTTCTTTGGTTCAGGCCCCTCCTTCCGTCTCCCAGTGGTGGAAGACGGTCGACAAGTACTACCACCTCTCCTCCTCCAAGAAGCACACTCCCTCTCTCACGCTCTCGCGCGGGAGGCAAGTCCTCGACGAGAGCTACTCCCTCGGGAAGTCCCTCACGAGCAAGCACCTCGTCGAGCTCGCGTCCCGGGGCGAACAGCGGAACGCCATCAACGTCGTGCTCACCTCCTCCGACGTGGCCGTCGAGGGATTCTGCATGAGCCGGTGCGGCACTCACGACTCCGCCGTCGGTTCCGTCAAGGTCAACGGCAGGAGCTCGAGGTTCGCGTACATCTGGGTGGGCAACTCGGAGACGCAGTGCCCGGGGCAGTGCGCGTGGCCGTTCCACCAGCCCCTGTACGGCCCGCAGAGCCCGCCGCTGGTGGCGCCCAACGGGGACGTCGGCGTCGACGGGATGGTGATCAACCTTGCAGGCCTCCTCGCCGGGACCGCCACGAACCCGTTCTCAAACGGGTACTACCAGGGCGAGGCGGGGGCGTCGCTGGAGGCGGCGTCAGCGTGCACCGGGATCTACGGCAACGGGGCATACCCGGGCTACGCCGGGAACTTGCTGGTGGAGGAGGCGACAGGGGCGAGGTACAACGCGCACGGCGTGAACGGGAGAAAGTACCTGGTCCCGGCTCTCTACGATCCGTCCACGTCGTCCTGCTCGACGCTGGTGTGAGGGAAGTGGCGACAGATAGAAAAGATGGCGTTTAGGCTACCAGATTAATTCATTTATTTGTTTATTGGTTTTGTGGTTGGTCTATATTATTGTCATTATATTTAATGGAGAAGGCAAATCACTTTTATTTGCTACAATTACATGAGCCTCTCAAAAGCAACCGGACTAAATTCACTCTTAATCTGAGGAGTTCAGCTCTTCACTCACAGAAATCAATCAACCGAGCCGGCTAATACGCCATTTGTGGAAGAAAAGATCATTAAGTAGTTAATGTATGCTCCGATTACTTATTTAGTTTTTGGGGGAACAGATGGAGGGGCTTAGGTCGAGGGAGCGTGAGAAATCCATTATTAATACTGGCGTAAGTCATTGGTTATGGCAAAAGGCACATGGGATGAGAACTCTCACTTTTCTAAGTGAAAATGCTGCATATAACACGAACGTTATTTAACTTGACAGCGACCCCAAATGATTATAACTTTTATGGTTTTTTTAAATTATTCCTGTTAGGTGTGCATCGCCGTGAAAATAGTTAAGCTGTTATATATGGTTTCTAAGGGACAAGGTGCGATGCTCCTCACAGACCCCTATGGAGACAGATCTGAATTGAGTCATTTGTTACAAATGTGGCTTGACCACGGCTAACTTTCTCATATTCATGTAAATTAATCTTACACTTAACTACCCTTGAGGTGGGAGCTTCTATCATGCCATGAGTTAAGCAACTAGTCACTTACATTAATCATTGGATGAAGCCCATAATTACATTATACTCCTTCAATTTACCGGTCAAGAAATGATAATATAGAATATAGATTTGAGGAATTTTTGTATATAGTTTGATGTCTAGAAAAGAGTATATAGAGAGCTTAAATATTAACTTTAATAGATGATTATCTAAGGAAACTATATTAGATATGTATTATTAGAATAGATATAGAATATTAGAGAAAATATCCTAAATATCTCTAGAAGATATCAACGCGTCTCTAACATTTATTTTCAAACTCATAGTGACTAATTCAACTTGAGTTTGAAATCAAATTAAATCACATCCAACGATTGAGACATGGCGAATGAGATGGCTTCTAATGTTGTTTGTGGTGAAACTCCCAAATCTAGCTAGTTTGAGGGAGGTAACTTTGATGGTGGTTTTGACTTTTCAAAACGATGCGTGAGAGGTCAAGAATTGGAGGGCAAAATGCTAGCTGCTAATGCGGCTAGCTTGCACAATAGTAACTGAGCGATATGGTTAATACGGCTAGTGTCACAACATCAGACGACTTATATGATTGGCTTGGGAAAATAATTACTAAGTGATGTGACCTCTCTAGCTACCATCGTAGAAAAAGCCACTTGAGTGATAAAGGTTCAATTGGGCAATGCGGCTGGCACAGTTGGTGTGGAGTGGATTGGGATTGGATTAAGTGCTTTCTCAAATTAGACTTGTATGTATGAAGTGAAAACCGTTGACTGTTGAGCAATAGGGATGAATGATTTATTTGGGTGTGCATTAGGGTGCGTGGGGAGCATGGGTGCATTAGTGCAAAGTGTACTTAGTGTACTAGGGTTGCCTTAGCAAAGAGGTTCTAATAACAAGTTAAAAATGAAAAAAAAAAAAAACTCCAAATTATTACAAATTTAATAAATTTACTCTCTAATAGTTTTTGGTTAAATTTTTTCATTAAATTATTGAGTTTAAGGACATGTGGTAATTGATGGGTGTACCAAATTGGGGTTTTACTTTTCATTTGTCACAAATGTATCAATTTGTGATTCTTCTTGATATTAATCCAATTTAATAGAAATTAACGAAGGTAAATTTGTCATAAATATATCGTTTTAATGATTAAAAATTAATTTTTGATAAATTTATCATTGGTATACAATTTTGGGGTTTTTAATAATAAAAAAATTAATTTATGATAAATTTGTTATAATGTATTAATTTGGAGTTTTTCATGATATTAACCTAAAATAATAATGCAAAAGATAGATTTGAGGAAGTGCTTTATATAGTTCCATTTATAGAAAATAGCACATGAAGAGTCTATTTATAGACTTTAATAGATGACTATGTAAGGAAAAGGGATTAGATATGCACCATCAAAATAGATAAAAAAAAAATCAGAAATAATTTCCTAAATATTACTAAAAGATATATACATATCTCTAACATCACCATCAATCCACTGTTGCAATAATTGTTAACAATGTCTATAATTTTCAGGAAAATTCACGTCAATTAATGATAGACATCGAAACTTGGACATGAGATCCATGGCATGGCATGCTCAAAAGAGCTGCGTTGCTAAACCTATAAAAATTGTGGATTCGCACTTAGCTAACACGCCCATCCTTGACAATTAGCTCCACCGCCACCACCAACTAGCGTCTCCTACTCGCGACCCAAGAGGCAGGCCACTGATTGGTTTCGTTCTCTCGGTCAAAACTCTTGTTTTTCCCTTAGCTGTTAATGACCTGTAATGAAATGTATAATTGTTGGACCGAGAGTTTTGACTTTTTGCCAACGAAAACAATTCATTAACAAGCAAATGTGTCGAATCAAGTTGGCCTCTCTTGCCTTTACTTCACCATTCTCTCCTCACTACCATCCTCTCACCTTCCCCCTCTCCTTCATCGTCGTCACCCAAATCTAACTTCATTTCTTTCGCTCAGCTACTCCTAAGGGCTCCAATCGACCTTCTCTTTCTCACTTCTACCCATCAGATTAATCAGACCTGTGTGTTCTATCTTGGGCAATCTTCTTAATGGGGGGTTTTGTATATGCATGTTTTTCCTATACAGAAATATTCACCGTGTGGTCCCTTTTGCGATCCATTACCTTGGATTTTTTTACTAAAGAGCTGAACCATAAAAATTGAAATTGGGCGAAAACTTTGTCGGATCTTGGTTGGAGAAAAGGATACAAGTTGACCATGGGGGATCCTATTTAGATTTATACCATTAACAAAATCTCAATTGGATCATGGATCGAGTTAAACACTGCGGCTCAAAGTCTCAAAGTTTTTTGTGTCATTTGTATCAATTTGAACACAATTACTTCTGAAAGTTTCATTGAATTCAACTATCTAAGATTTTAGCCCAGCAAATAAAAAGGAAAAAAAAAACTATGCTCTCTCTAAGCATTTGCCCAAGCCTACCGACGGCACGCCACTGAAGCCTTCAGCCAACACTCGATATTCTCCACCTCCAACCATCACCATTTAGGAAAACTCTCGAGTGCACCGCAATCCTATTAGCCCATTCAATCTCATCCTTTGAAAGTTGCAGGTCCCATGCAAGCTATGCCTAGAATCAAGTGGTCTCGTGTTGATTCTGGCACACTTTGAATGGCTCGACTGCCTTTGGTGGCCCTCGCCTTATCATGCCACTTCCATGGACATGCAACTGCTTCGAGACCATTTCCACCCACCTATGCGCCTCTTGTAACCTTAGTTTATTTTATTTATTTATTTATTTATTTTGCTGCATGTGCTCAGTTATGAATAATATGGATGACGTGTCATATGCTAGCGCAAGAGTTTAGGTGATTTTAGGACAAACCCAAGCTTTTGGTTACACCACTCAATTCCCACGCATTACATTATCCCTTTCACTTTACTCATCCCATATATTTATCATTGGTCAACCAAGGCCACCAATGGTAAAGAAGAAAAAAACAAGACTGCCACGTAGCGCAAAACTCACGAGTGTGGCCCAGCGGGGGCCTCCAATATGATGAGAATATGATGGAGTACCATCGACCACCTCTGAAAAAGTCGTCCTAAACAGCGTAAATGCAATGATGATTGAACGCGTAGTCGAGCACCAGTTGTCATTTGTTAATCTTGCTGGTGAAGATGCAACTGGGAATGGCAATACCACATCATCTCCTCCAAATTTAATTATTACATTCATGAGCTGCCCTCCTTTGTCTCTTTCCAGGCAGGTTCCGGCACTTTAACCCCACTTCTACGTTCCCAACTTCATATCTATTTATTATTATATTATATAGTCGTAAAATAAAATAATCGAAGCATCACCCCCTCCCCACCCTTGTATAAATACTCCTCCTCGCTTCGACACAACCCACAATTTCAACAAAGCGAGAAGCTACCTCAGCTTTCACCTTTCCTCTTTCCTCAGTCTCAGCCAAAACTCAGCTACAATGGCATCCTTCTTCTTCACTTCTAAGACAGCCCTTCCAAAGCTATTCCTCGCCCTCTGCCTCCTCCAGATGGCCTCCGCCACCAGGAGGCTGGCCGAGCTGGTCCAAGACCAGTCCCCGCCCATGAAGTACCACAATGGTCCTCTCCTCTCCGGCAAGATCTCCGTCAACCTCATCTGGTACGGTCGCTTCAAGCCCTCCCAGCGCACCATCGTCTCCGACTTCGTCACCTCCCTCTCCTCCGACCCTTCTTTGGCTCAGGCCCCTCCTTCCGTCTCCCAGTGGTGGAAGACGGTCGATAAGTATTACCGCCTCTCGTCCTCCAAGAGGCCCACGCCTTCACTCACGCTCTCGCTCGGGAGGCAAGTCCTCGACGAGAGCTACTCCCTCGGGAAGTCCCTCACGAGCAAGCACCTCGTCGAGCTCGCGTCCCGGGGCGAGCAGCAGAACGCCGTCAACGTCGTGCTCACCTCCTCCGACGTGGCCGTCGAGGGATTCTGCATGAGCCAGTGCGGCTCCCACGACTCCGCCATCGGTTCCGTCAAGGTCAACGGCAAGAGCTCCAGGTTCCCTTACATTTGGGTGGGCAACTCGGAGACGCAGTGCCCGGGGCAGTGCGCGTGGCCGTTCCACCAGCCCCAGTACGGCCCACAGAGCCCGCCGCTGGTGGCGCCCAACGGCGACGTCGGCGTCGACGGGATGGTGATCAACCTTGCAGGCCTCCTCGCCGGGACCGCCACGAACCCGTTCTCAAACGGGTACTACCAGAGCGAGGCGGGGGCGTCGCTGGAGGCGGCGTCGGCGTGCACCGGGATCTACGGCAATGGGGCGTACCCAGGCTACGCCGGGAACTTGCTGGTGGATGAGGCGACGAGGGCGAGCTACAACGCGCACGGCGTGAACGGGAGAAAGTACCTGGTCCCGGCTCTCTACGATCCGTCCACGTCGTCCTGCTCGACGCTGGTGTGAGAGAAGTGGAGACAGATTGAAACGATGACGTTTAGGCTACCAGATTGATTAATTCATTCTTTTATTGGTTTTTTCGTTGCTGTATATTACTGTAATTATAGTTAATAGAAAAGGCAAACCACATTTATTTGCTACAATTTTGCTCTAGTGCAAAGCAAGCGGGTTAATCCATTCCCAATTCGACCATTTTAGCTCTTCAATCGCGCTAATCGATCAATCACGCGGGCTCATAACACCTTTGCTGGAGAAGGAAAATTTGCGTTGCGAATGTATGTTCCAACGGAGGAGCTTAAGTCGAGGACGTGAGAGAAATCCATTTCTAATACTGGTCTAGTCATTGGTTATGGCAAAAGGGACATGGGATGAGAATTCTGACTTTTCTCAATGAAAATGCCGTATATAAGACAATAATCCCAAATGATTATCACTTTGTGCTTTGTACAAATTATTGCTTTTAGGTTCCCAGCGATAGTTAGATTGTTACAAATGTTATGGAAGCTGGTTCCTCATGAAATAGGATAGATTGGGCCATCTATGATTTTGAGGAAAGAGAGCGATTGCCGAGTTTGGACGAAGTGTGAGCTCCTTATGACTTCTATGGAGGCAAAGATCACTCGTCTAGTAGGACCGTATTGCAGGGAGATATGGGCAACCATGGACGTGTATGTTAATTCTTTGAGTCAGAGAGATTGTAATATTCTAAAATCTCACATCATATGTAACTGATCTTTTAAATGACTCATCAGTTAATATTCACCCTGAAAAGGACCACCTCCTTATATGACTTCTCCAAGTATTCCTTTTGGGGGATTTTAGATGTAAATTGAGTCATTTGTTACAAATGTGGCTTGGCAACAACAAATTTCTTATTTTCAAATAAATTAACTACACTCGAGGTGGGAGCTTTTGTCATACCATAGGTTAAGCATTTAGTCACTTATAGTGATCACTGGATGAAGCCCGTTGTTACATCATACTGCTTTAGTTCATCGTTGATCTCTTGGTAAAAACAAACCTTAACAATTTTTACAATTAATAGGAAAATTCGTGTTGATTGATGATAGATATTGAAGTTGGATATTAGATACATGACATGCTCAAGAGAGCACCAACATAAGATGTGACGCCCATTCTCTACAATAAGCTCAACCACGCCACCAATTGGTAGGGAAAATTGTCAAAAAAAAAGTCCAAAACCTATTGTATTTATATCAGTTCCGTCATAAATATTTCAATTATGTCAATTTAGTTATAAGCTTTTTTGACAATTTATTGATGTAGTCATTCTAGATAATTTTGACAGGAAAATACTGACATGGTGATCCAATCGGCATCAATCGTCTTACGTTGCACGATAGGCGATATGACTAGGACAAATTGAATTGAAATGATGTCATTTTGCATTTTATATATATATATATATTTTTTTTTTTGCTTTTGCTTTTGTGTTTGCTGTTCATCATCTTCCATCCTCTTCTTTCTCTAAGAAAAGTTTCGTTTCTCGACCAAGTCAAGACTCAATCTTGGATCCGGTTGCATCGAACCAGAAATGCTAGAGAGTGCTTTTGCAGCAGATTGTCTTGCATACAAGCGCTAAAATTCTTGCGCTTCAACTTGAAAGCGACGAACTTGAAAGTGAGTTGATTTACTCATGCGTTAGTTATATTACATATTGAGTTGAAATTTACTCATAGAAAAGGCAAAAAAGACATAGAAGAAAGGAAATTGCGAGTCGATTGGAGCACAATGATTTAAAAGATATAGATCATAATACCAAAATCGTTTTTAAAGACTTATAATGCAAGAGCCCTCCAGATCTAGGGCTCAAGGTCGATGTGTGGCGGAGCTCACGATCTTCCGGCTTGGTTGAGATCTTGAAGACGCCCGGCTTGACGGCATTTTCAAACAATGATGGAGGATAGAGTAAGAAGAAGAGCGGTTCGGTTTTTTGCTTCCACATTCAACAAAGATGGAGAACAATGAAAGAAGCAGATGAAGAGTAATCTAGGAAAGAATGAAAGAAATAAAAAAAAAAAATCAAAAAATCAAAAAATTTAAAAATTTAAAAATTCAAAAAATCAAAAAATTTATAGATGTCGATATCGATTATGTCACATAAGACAACCATCGTCTACATGAGCAATTTTCATCTAAAATTAATTCAAATGTCTATATTGACAAATTATTTAAAAATTTATGACTAAATTGTCATTATTAAATAGTTTAAATTTGGTATAAGTGTAATAAATTGAGGATTTTTAGATTAATTATTCCTTAACCAACACATCCTCTTCTTGTGACCCAAAAGAAGGGCGTCGATTGGTTTTGCCCTTGTTATGTCAGTCAAAATAGGAGTCATATTTTCCTCTTGGTTGTCCAATGCCATGTAATGAAATGCATAGTCGCTGGATTGAGAGCTTCGACTTTCTGACAACGATAGCAATTCATTCAGAGCAAACGCGTCAAATCACTCCGCCATCTCCTGTCTTCACAACTCTCTCCTCGCTACCATCCTCTCACCTTCCCCCTTTTCTTCATCGTCATCAATCAAATCCAAACTTCATTTCTCTCCCTCAGCCACATCCTAGGGGCTCTAATCGAACTTCTCTTTCCGATTCCCACCCATTAGATTGATCAGACTTGTGTGTTCTATCTTGGGTGATCTTCTTAACGGGGCATATGCATTTTTAATTTTATATAGAAATATTCATTATGAGATCTTTTTGTGATCCATTGCCTTGAATTGCCTGACTAAAGAGCTAATTCATGAAAAGTGAAATCAAGCGAAAACTTAATTGGATTTTGATTAAGGAAAATGATATAAGTTGACTTTGGTGAGGAATCATGTTTTGATTTTGACAATTGAGCATAACAAAATATCAATTTAATCATGGATTGAGTTCAACACTTTTTTAAGCTTAAAATCTCAAAGTTTCTTAGTGTAATTCGAGCCGATTGGAACACAGTTACTTCTGAAAATTTCCTTGAGTTCAACCATCTAACATTTTTACTTGCAAAAGAAAAGCCTATGCTTTCTCTATCTATTTGCCCAACCTACCGATGCCATGCCACCAAAGCCTTTAGCCAACAACCAATATCCAGTCTCTAACCATCACCACCTAAAAAAACTCGGGGTGCATCGAAATCCTATAAGTCCACTCGATCTCATCCATTGAAAGTCGTGGATCTTGTTAAAATATTTAAATAATAAACCACACTTTCATCTAACAGTTTAAGCTTTTAGAATAGTTGACAGTGATCCCCATAAAATTTCACATAATATCAAAGCTAGGAGATCATGAGTTCGAATCTTTCAAGCCCCTATTTGCATTGTACGGATAGTGTGTCATCTGTTAACGCAAGAGTTCAGTGATTTTTAGAACAAACCCAGGATTTCGGTCACACCATACAATCCCTACGCTTTACTTTGCATTAGCCCTCTCACTCTACTCATCCCATATGCATATCGTCGGTCAACCAAGGCCACTATTGATTAGGAAAAGAAGAAAACGAGACCACCGCGTACAACACCCACGTGTGGCCCACGCATGGGCCAATACCATCGGCCACCTAATAAAAAGCTGTCCTAAAAGCGTAACTGAAATAATGATTGAACGCGCAATCGAGCACTGGGGGCCTTTGGTCAATCTTGCTGGTGAAGTTACAACTGGGAATTTCAAGACCGTCATGAGCTGCGCTCCCTTTGTCTCTTTCTTGGCAGGTTCCGGCACTTTAACCCCACTTCCACGTTCCACCCTCATATTTATTATTATAATATATAGTCGTAAAATAAAATAATCGAAGCATCACCCTTATCCCATCCTTGTATAAATACTCCTTTCCCCTTCAACGCAACCCACAACTTAAACAAAGCGAGAAGCTACCTCAGCTTTCACCTTTCCTCAGTCTCAGCCCAAAACTCAGCTACTACGATGGCATCGTTCTTCGCTTCTAAAACAGCTCTTCCAAAGCTATTCCTCGCCCTCTGCCTCCTCCAGATGGCCTCTGCCACCAGGAGGCTGGCCGAGCTGGTCCAAGACCAGTCCCCGCCCATGAAGTACCACAATGGCCCTCTCCTCTCTGGCAAGATCTCCGTCAACCTCATCTGGTACGGCCGCTTCAAGCCCTCCCAGCGCACCATCGTCTCCGACTTCGTCACCTCCCTCTCTTCCGACCCTTCTTTGGCTCAGGCCCCTCCATCCGTCTCTCGGTGGTGGAAGACGGTCGACAAGTACTACCACCTCTCCTCCTCCAAGAGGCGCACTCCTTCCCTCACGCTCTCGCTCGGGAGGCAAGTCCTCGACGAGAGCTACTCCCTCGGGAAGTCCCTCACGAGCAAGCACCTCGTCGAGCTCGCGTCCCGGGGCGAACAGCGGAACGCCATCAACGTCGTGCTCACCTCCTCCGACGTGGCCGTCGAGGGATTCTGCATGAGCCGGTGCGGCTCCCACGACTCCGCCGTCGGTTCCGTCAAGGCCAACGGCAGGAGCTCGAGGTTCGCGTACATCTGGGTGGGCAACTCGGAGACGCAGTGCCCGGGGCAGTGCGCTTGGCCGTTCCACCAGCCCCTGTACGGCCCGCAGAGCCCGCCGCTGGTGGCGCCCAACGGCGACGTCGGCGTCGACGGGATGGTGATCAACCTGGCAGGCCTCCTCGCCGGGACCGCCACGAACCCGTTCTCGAACGGGTACTACCAGGGCGAGGCGGGGGCGTCACTTGAGGCGGCGTCCGCGTGCACGGGGATCTACGGAAACGGGGCGTACCCCGGCTACGCTGGGAACTTGCTGGTGGATAAGGCGACGGGGGCGAGCTACAACGCGCACGGCGTGAACGGGAGAAAGTACCTGGTCCCGGCTCTATACGATCCGTCCACGGCGTCCTGTTCGACGCTGGTGTGAGGGAAGTGGAGAGAGATTGAAACGATGACGTTTAAGCTACCGGACTGATTCATTCATTCGTTTATTGGTTTTTTTGTTGCTGTATATTACGGTCATTATAGTTAATGGAAAAGGCAAGCCACTTTTATTTGCTACAATTTTATTCTCTATTGCAAAGCAAGCGGATTAATCCGTTCTTAATCTGACGATTTTAGCTCACTCCTTCATTAATTCAGAGAGTTTCTAAAGTCCCAAAATCTCACATACTTATAAATATCCAATTAAATGACACATTAATTAACATTAACAATAATCTCCAGAAAGACCACTTTCTTGTATGGCTATTCCCAATATTCCTTTCGGACGATTTTAGATGTGAATTTGAGTCATTCATTACAAATGTGGCTTAACAACAACAAACTTTCTTATTTTCAAATATATTAATCTTATACTTAACTTCATCTTGAGGTTAGGGCTTGTATCTAACCATAAGTTAAGCATTTAGTTACTTACATTAATCATGGATGAAGCCTGTCGTTACATCATACTCCTTCAATTCATCGTTGATCCACTAATAAAAACAATCGTTAATAATGTGCACAATTCATAAGAAAATTCATGCCGATTGATGATAAATATCAAAGTTTGGACATTAATTACATGATATAGTCACGAGTACTACATTGCTAACGAACATAAAATGTGGATAAGCACTTAACTATAGGAGTGAGCATAATCCGGGTTGGGCTAATCCACTCTCTAACCCTAGGACCAACTTGTATAATGTTGGGATCGAGGACTAATCCTATTAAGCTTGGGACGGAGGACCGGACCGACCCAATGGGTTTGGTCAAATTCCAGGGTTAACTCAAGATCAACCGATAATTTTTTTATTTTATTTTTTGTATTCTCTAAAAAGGTAAACTTACCATTTCAAATTACATGTCTATCGATAATGCAACATTATCTAATCAAACTATAAATGTCATTACATATTCAACGAATTTAAGATAAGGCAATAATAGAAATTTTTCACCTACTAAAAATAATAAACCATAAAAACAATTAATACCGCTCATAAAGATATGAAACAAAATGGGAAGTTGAGTGGCAAATGGGGGAAGTTCAGTAGGGCGAGAGTTGAGCAATAAGCGGGGAAGTTGTATCTTTCAATTTTGGCAAATTGAAGATTAAGATGACAAAGAAGACATAAGAGAACAATTCCTTGAGGAGGACACCATGAGGAGTTGTTTAATGCCGATTACGTTGTTTGACTTAAGTTTTTATTAAAAAATTATAAATAATATATTAAAAATATAATATATTTTATTTAGATATATTATATACAATCAAAATTGATCCGGATTAAACCGACTCTAAACTCCAAGAATTGAGAATCCATCCACAAAGTGCTGATCTAGAGATCTTAGGACTAATGACCGACTTAGTCCTCTTGGAAACCGGACTAGGACCGACAGAGTTGGCCCGATCTAAGGTCGGTCCAGGGTTAACCCTGGACCGATGCTTACCCAACCCTGGACCGATACTTACCCCTACTTAGTTAATAGAACTATTTATGACGATTAGCTCCACCACCACCACCAACTAGCATGTCGTCTCCTCGCAACCCAAAAGGAAGGGTGCTAACTGGTTGTCCTTGTCCTCTAAGTCAAAACAAGTCTTGTTTTTCTTTTAGCTTTCCAAGGCCCTGTAATGAAATGCACAATTGCCGGACCGAGAGCTCTGACTTTGTGCTAATGAAAGCGCTTCATTGACAAGCGAACGCGTCAAATCATGTTGTCTCTCGTCTTTAGATCACCACTTTTGCCTCATTATCATCCTCTCACCATCTCCATTTCCTTCATCGGCATCATTCAGATCTAACTTCATTTCTCTCACTCAACGACATTCTAATGGCTTCCATCGACCCGTCTTTTTCTCACTCCCACCCATTAGATTGATCAAACCCATGCGATCCACCTTAGGTAATATTCTTAAGAAGTTATTGTGGGTTCGTTTGGTAACGTTTCTATTTCGGGAAAAAATTTCTTTTTAAAAATAATATTTTTATATTTCTATTCATTGGAATAATTTCTCAATAAAAGAACACATTTGATAACTATACAAAATTTCTATTCTTGGAATGAAAAAAAAAATAGGAATGTGTTTGGTACGATTCACAATTTTTTTTTTAAATGTAGAATTTCTTTTAATTTTTTCTATTCTTCCTTACCGACATCGACCGCCGACCTTTGTCCGTCGCCACCCGTTGGATCATTGATGACCCCGCTCGACACAGTTGACTGTCGATCAGCCGGCAATGGCTGTCGATCAGCCAACCGATGGGCACCGGAGTCAACGATCATTGATAGTCGTCAGCGACAGGCTGCAGCGACAGCGATCAGCCCCGACAACAACCATAGCAGGTGGCAAAGGTGGGTGGCGGGCGTCAAATAAGAAGAAAAGGAGAAAAGTAAAAAAGAAAAGAGAAAATAACTTATTTCTAGAAATTGTTCCTGGAAATAAGAAATTACTTTTTTCTACTTATTGTGTCTGTTATAAATCTATTCCCTGGCCACTTTTATATTCCAAGGAATAAAAATTAATTGACATTACCAAACAGATTTTTATTTTTATTTTTGTTTAGGGGAACAAAAGAATATAAATTGGGAGAAATAAAAACATTACCAAATAGGGCTTATATATGCATGTTCATTTGTATTAAAATATTCAATTTATGGCCTTTGGCGATTTATTGCCTTGGATTGTTAGATAAAAGATGGGAATCATGAAAAGAGATGTTGGCCGAGAACTCAGTTGGATCTTGGTTTAGGAATAGGATATAGGTTGACCTTGATGGGGATACTGTTTTGACTTCAACTATTGAGCGTAACAAATTGTAAATTGGCTCATCGATCCAGTTAAACACTCTTTTGGGCTCGAAGTCTCAAAGTTTCCTTGTATAATTCGAGCCTACTTGAACATAATTACTTCTAAGAGTTTCCTCGAGTTCAACCAACGAACATTTTAACCCTGCAAAAAAACAAGAAGAAGAAGAAGAAGAAACAAAACTATGCTCTCCCTATCGGTTTGCCAAAGCCCACTGACGCCATGCCACAAACCTTCAACCAACACCCAATATCCTCTACCTCGAAAAAAACTCTCTGGTGCATCGGAATTATATAAGTCCACTTGATCTCATCGTTTAAAAGACGTGGGTGCGATGTAGGTCACACCCAGGATCAAGTGGCCTCATCCCACCACTTGCATAAGGGGTGAGCATGATTTCAAGGTATGACTTGGAATTTGAGAACTGAATCGATGGAAACCTGTCCAGTTCAGATTCCAAGATATGCATGATAAGTTTCGGGTTCCAAAAATTAGAGAACCTCTTTCAAGAGATAGATTCCAAGTTCTAGGTTGATGGAATTAGGAACTTGTACATAAAACTTGGAATTAGTTTTTGCATTTTCTTGATCTATGTCTTCACTCTGATCGTAGGGTGTTTCATGACGTTCGATAATAAGTGTATAATTTGAAACCACTAGTGGAACTTTCATTTTATGTCTAAAACTTTTATTTTGTTAATGTTTTATATTTTTGTGTGTCTAAATATAAATTATTATTAATGAATTGTAGTAATAAGTAGTGGTCATTAAAGTCACTATATTCATTCAATTAATAAAATAGGTAGAGCTTAAATAGAACTTGGAACTGAGCTTGGAACCTGTAACAAGGTAAGTTCAAGGTTCCAGCATATACCTACAGGTTCCAAGAAGTGAGAAGCTTATTCCTTAAGTAGCACCGACACCAACACATGGCATGCATCACACAATACAACATGCCGACATGTCGTTTCTCAAAAAATAGAGAATTCTGATACATTGGAACACATTATACATTATACATGAAAAATTTTCATTTTTATGATTATTTTAATTGAATTAATTTGATTCAAATTCACAAATAAACAAATAATAAAAATGAGCAAAGAATAAATTTACACTAAAAATATTAACCCGCGATTTGTCAATATCATTTATTGTTTTAATTTGACATGTTCAACTTTTAAAAATTGGAGAAAAAACAAGCAATTTATATTCTAGACTTGCGTGTCGAGTATGTCCGAAGAGAAAAGAAACAAATAAACTTGGAGGGTAAATTGTTTGTCACAGAACGTGAAAGTTAGAAAAGAAAAAAGACATGGTTTTTCTTCATTCCAATTTTTTATTATTATTATTTTTACATGTTTATATTTTTTTATTGAAATTCTTTTAAAATTAACCATGTGCGTATCGGAATTACGTGTTGAAATTTCAAATCGCATGTCAGAATTTCAAACTAGTGTGTCAGAGAATATTAGGAAAGTTAACCAGGTGTTTGATTTTTCGATATTTGTTGATCAAGTGTCGAACACATACTGAAGTGTTTAATATGACACAAAAGCTCTGGGAGAGTGTCAATAATTCCTAACCTATTTCAACACCTACATTTCAAATTCTAAATGGACTTTGTGTGGAATCTAAAACTGCTTATCCTTATACATACTTTTGCTTTGAGACCATTTCCACCCACTTGTGCGCCTCTTGTAACCTTCTCTCTCTCTCTCTCTCTCTCTCTCTCTCTCTCTCTCTCTCTCTCTCTATATATGTCTCTATTTTAAATTATATGGATGATTTGTCATATGTTAGTGCTAAAGTTAAGATGATTTTAAAACAAATTTAAACTTTCGGTCACACAATAAAATTCCCACGCACGACGTTATCCCTTTCACCGTACTCATCCCATATACGCATCATCGGTCAAACGAACGCCACCACGTGGCGCAAAATCCACGAGTGTCCCGTGCAGGGGCCAATATTGTCGACCGCCATTTGAGGCCGACAAAGCCGCCATATCTTCAAGCATAAGTCAGCCGACTATTATATCCACCACCGCGTCTCTAATACCAAAATTACCAAAAAAAAAAAAATTAACTTATTACACCTATACCGATTCAATCTTAAACATTTTAACTTGATCAATTTTGCCAATATAATCCATTCAACCATTTTAACTAGGAATCGTTTATGCGGATGCCGGCTATATTAAGTGATATAATTGACACCGATATAAATAAATTTTATAATTCATTATTATTTTTGTTTATAAATTTTGCTTTATGCATATTTTATTTTATTTCTCTATTTTTATTCTTTCTCTGTCAATTGCTGGACCTCGGCAATGTTCGGTGACAAACCCAAGGCAACGATTCGCGAGGACCCTTGTCAAAGGCCAACAAGGGTCGACCAAGGACAAGCTCGCTTTGAGCGAGACTTGCTTTCGCCAAATTTGGCAAGTGACATCTGAGGTTATGAACTTGACAATCATCTCTAGTGGCTGGTCCCTAGCCATCTCCAAGGCTCGATGACGACCGGTGGAGGAGGACGGAAAGAAAAGAAAAGAAAAAAAGAGAAAAATATAATTAGAAATTAAAAAAAAAAAAAGAAAAATTGCATAAAGTGTCACATCAGTGACATGATTCAATTGATGAATTTTAAAAATTTAAAATTAAATTAGCATAAATATAATAAATTTAACTTTTTTTAAATAATTACTCTCGCCACAGTTCCACATTCCTCTGCACAAATTTGTGACTTATTCTTGCCGCCCTGCCGACCATACCTTAATTGCATCACAAACCGAGCCACTTCTATTAATTATATTGGATGCATGTAAATCAAGAAAATGTCCATGGCCATAAAAATAATTAGAGAATAGCGTTTCGTTTTTTTCAATAAAATTTTTGAAAAAGCCCTACCGCCCTTCTCCGAGGCTAACGAGAAAGATCGGTGTAAGGTCAGTTTCGTCCATTCAACTGTAGCTAAGATGGTTTTTTTTGGTCAAAGGTAAGCTGGATTGCATTGCCCACTTTCTGTTTGAATTTCAGCTAACAGCTCGCAAAAAAGGGACTATTATATTTAGCCTGAATTCCAACGTAGAGTCCCATCGCAAAGACAGGTTCCGCTCCTTTTGCGCCCATGTCCACTTCCATGAATCAAATTTTTCTGTTCAATTTAAATATGAGAGATGTTAAGAGATAGAAATATGTCATACCATTTGATAGTGAAATTGATATGTTTTTTATATACATGTGTTATCCTTCTGCCTATCAATTTAAGTTTTTAATTAAGGCTTTTTAATAATTATATTTTAGAAAAAAATTAAGAAAATTCGATATAAATTATTTTGTTCAAAACATCAATTGCAATAGGTACATTAAGCATTATCATTTTTTTTTGTGATTGGTTACCTAAAAAGCTGTGTTGAGAGCGTAAATGATGACTGTACGCGTAGCCGGGCACCAGCGGTCTCTAGTCAATCTTGCAGGTGAAGTTGCAACTGGGACTTTCAAGGCCACCATGAGCTGCCCTCCGTTTGTCTCTTTCCAGGCAGGTTCCGGCGCTTTAACCCCACTACTACGTTCCCCACTTCATATTAATTATTATATTATAATATATAGTCGTAAAATAAAATAATCAAAGCATCACCCTCATCCCACCCTTGTATAAATACTCCTCCTCCCTTCGACAGAACCCACATCTTAAACAAAGCGAGAAGCTACCTCTGCTTTCACCTTTCCTCAGTCAATAACTCAGCTTCTACAATGGCAACCTTCTTCGCTTCTAACACAGCTCTTCCAAAGCTGTTCCTCGCCCTCTGCCTCCTCCACATGGCCTCCGCCACCAGGAGGCTGGCCGAGCTAGTCCAAGACCAGTCCCCGCCTATGAAGTACCACAATGGCCCTCTCCTCTCCGGCAAGATCTCCGTCAACCTCATCTGGTACGGCCGCTTCAAGCCCTCCCAGCGCACCATCGTCTCCGACTTCGTCACCTCTCTCTCCTCCGACCCTTCTTTGGCTCAGGCCCCTCCTTCCGTCTCCCAGTGGTGGAAGACGGTCGACAAGTACTACCACCTCTCCTCCTCCAAGAGGCGCACTCCTTCCCTCACGCTCTCGCTCGGGAGGCAGGTCCTTGACGAGAGCTACTCCCTCGGGAAGTCCCTCACGAGCAAGCACCTCGTCGAGCTCGCCTCCCGGGGCGAACAGCAGAACGCCGTCAACGTCGTGCTCACCTCCTCCGACGTGGCCGTCGAGGGATTCTGCATGAGCCGGTGTGGCTCCCACGACTCCGCCGTCAGTTCCGTCAAGGTCAAGGGCAGGAGCTCGAGGTTCGCGTACATCTGGGTGGGCAACTCGGAGACACAGTGCCCGGGGCAGTGCGCGTGGCCATTCCACCAGCCCCAGTACGGGCCGCAGAGCCCGCCGCTGGTGGCGCCCAACGGGGACGTCGGCGTCGACGGGATGGTGATCAACCTCGCGGGCCTCCTCGCCGGGACCGCCACGAACCCGTTCTCGAACGGGTACTACCAGGGCGAGGCGGGGGCGTCGCTGGAGGCGGCATCGGCGTGCACGGGGATCTACGGTAACGGGGCGTACCCGGGCTACGCTGGGAACTTGCTGGTGGATGAGGCGACGAGGGCGAGGTACAACGCGCACGGCGTGAACGGGAGAAAGTACCTGGTCCCGGCTCTCTACGATCCGTCCACGTCGTCGTGTTCGACTCTGGTGTGAGGGAATTGGCGACAGATAGAAACGATGATTTAGGCTACCAGATTAATTCATTCATTCTTTTATTGGTTTTGTAGTTGCTCCATATCATTGTCACTATAGTTAATGAAAAAGGCAAACCACTTTTATTTGCTACAATGATATGAGCCATTGCAAATCAACCGGACTAAATCCACGCTTAATCTGAGGAGTTCAGCTCTTCACTCACACAATTCAATAAACCGACCGGGCTAATTACACCATTTGTGGAACAAAAGACCATTACGTAGTGAATGTATGCTCTAATTACCGATTTAGTTTTTGGGGGAACAGATGGAGGGGCTTAGGTCGAGGGAGCGTGAGAAATCCATTATTAATACTGGCGTAAGTCATTGGTTATGGCAAAAGGCACATGGGATTAGAACTCTCACCTTTCTAAGTGGAAATGCTGCATATAACACGAACGTTACTTAACTTAGTAGTAACCCCAAATGATCATGACTTTATGTTTTATTCAAATTATTGCTATTAGGTGCTCATCGTCGTGGAAATAGTTAAAGTTGTTATATATGGTTTCTAAACGACAAGGTGCGATGCTCCTCACAAACCCCTAGGGAGACAAAGATCTGAATTGAGTCATTTGTTACAAATGTGGCTTGACCACCGCAGACTTTCTTATTTGCATGTAAATTAGTCATATACTTAACTACACTTGAGGGAGGAGCTTCTATCATACCATGAGTTAAGCAACTAGTCACTTACATTAATCACTGGATGAAGCCCGTCATTGTGTCAGACTCCTTCAATTAACCAGTCAAGAAATAATAATGTAGAATATAGATTTAAGGAATTTTTGTATATAGTTTGATGTCTAGAAAAGAATATATAGAGAGCTCATATATTAGCTTTGATATTTGATTATGTAAGGAAATTAAATTAGATCTGTATGATTAAAATAGAGATAGAAAATTAGAAGAAATATCCTAAATATCTATAGAAAACATCTACATATCTCTAAAGTCGTTTCTCAAACTCATGGTGACTAGGTCAACTTGAGTTTGAAATCAAATCAAATTGCGTACAATAGTTGATATGTGGCGGATGAGGTGGTTTCTAGCGTTGTTTGTAGCGAAACTCACAAATCTAGCTAGTCTAAGGGCGGCAAGTCTAATGGTGGTGTTGACCTCTCAAAATGACACATGAAAGGTCAAGAATTGGAGGGCAACTTGCAAAATAGTAAGTGAGCGACATTGCCTATACAACTAGTGTTGTAGCATCAAGTGGCTTATACGATTGATTTGGGAAATTAGTTATTGAGCGATGCGACCTCTACAACTAGCATTAAAGAAAAAGTCACCTCTATGATAAAGACTCAACTAGGCAATGCGGCCAGCACAGTTGGTGTCCAAACATGATCATTGTGGAATGGATTGGATTAAGTGCTTCCTAAAATTAGATTTGTGGGCACGAAATGAGCACTATTGATTTTTGAGCAGTTGGGATGGATGATTTATTTGGGTGTGCATTAGGGTGCTCGAGGAGCATGGGTGCATCTGTGCAAAGTGCACCTAATGTGGTAGGGTTGCCTTAACAAAGTGGTTTTGATACCAAGTTAAAAACAATAAATAAATAAATAAACTCTAAATTAATACACCCGTAACAAATTTAGTTTAAACTACTTATTTGACACTAAAACTCCAAATTGGTACACATGTAACAAATTTATCCTCCATTAGTTTTGGTTAAATTTAATTATCAAAATATTGAGTTAAATGATATGCAGTAATTAATGGGTGTACTGGCTTGAGGTCTTGCCATTCATTTGTCACAGATATATTAGTTTGTGGTTTTTCATAGTATTACTATAATTCAATGGAAACTAAAGGAGAGTGCATTTGTCACAAATGTACCGATTTGGAGTTTTTTATGGTAAAAAAATTAGTTTGGAATAAATTTGTCATAAGTGTGCAATTTTGGGGTTTTTAATGGTAAAAAAATTAGTTTAGAATAAATGTATTTTAGGCGTATTAGTTTGGACTTTTTCATGGTATTAATCCAAAATAATAATGCAAAAGACAAATTTGAGGAACTTCTATATATAGTTTGATTTATAGGAAATAGTACCTAGAGAGTTTATTTATAGGCTTTAATAGATGACTATATAAGGAAAATAGATTAGATATGCATAATCAACATAGATAAAGAAAAAATAGAGGAAATATCCTAAAGATAACTAAAAGATATATACATATCTCTAAGATCATCGTGGATCTACCGTAGCAACAACTATTAATAATGTCTATAATTCTCAGGAAAATTCATGTCAATTAATGATAGACATCGAAACTTGGACATGAGATAAATGGCACGGCATGCTCAAAAGAGCTAACTAACCAATAAAAAATGAGGACTTGCACTTCAGCTAACACGCCCATTCTTGACAACTGGCTCCACCACCACCGCCACCGCCACCGCACCGCCAACTAGCATGTCTTCTTCTTGCGACCCAAATGGAAGGGCACTGAGTGGTTTTGTCCTTGTTCTCTCAGTCAAAACAAGAGTCTTGTTTTTCTCGGCTGTCCAATGCCCTGTAATGAGAGAAATGCCCAACTGCTGGACCGAGAGATTTGACTTTTTGCCAACGAAAGCGATTCATTAACACGCAAATGTGTCAAATCAAGCTGGCCTCTCTTGCCTTTACTTCCCAATTCCCTCCTCACTACCATCCTCTCACCTTCCCCCTCTCCTTCATCGTCATCACTCAAATCTAACTTCATTTCTTTCTCAGTCCCACCCATCAGATTAATCAGACCCATGCATTTTATCTCGGGTAATCTTCTTAATCGGGTTTTATGTATATGCATTTTTTCATGTATAGAAATGTTCACTTTGTGGCCCTTCTGCGATCTATTGCCTTGAATTATTTGAATAAAGAGCTAAAGCATAAAAACTGAAATCGGATGAAAAATTTGGTCGGATCTTGGTTTGCGAAAAGGATATTAGTTGACCTCGGGGAGGAATCCTATTTAGATTTATACCATTGAATGTAACAAAATCTCAATTGGACCTCGTTAAATATTCTAGCTCAAAGTCTTAAAGTTTCTTTGTGTAATTAGAACCGATTTGAACACAATTACTTATAAAAGTTCCATTGAGTTCAACTATATAAGATTCTAGCCCTGCAAATAAAAAAGGAAAAAACAAAACTATGCTCTCTCTAACCATTTGCCCAATCCTACCAACGTCATGCTTTAGCCAACACTCAATATCCTCTGCGTCCAACCATCACTATTTAGGAAACTTCTCAGGTGCATCGAAATCCTATTAGCCCACTCAATCTCATCCTTTGATAGTTGCGGGTCACATGCAAGTTACGCCTAAAATCAAGTGGCCTCATGTCGATTTCGGCACATTTTGGGTGCGCATTTACAAAAATTTCTAATGTAAATTGAGAAATTAAAAATTTTAGTTTCTAATTTCTTTTTCAAATTTATTTTTGGAATTAAAATTTGTTCCAGAAATAGAAAAATTAAATTGCGTTACCAAATGAATTTCTGTTCCAAATTTGTTCCAAGGAACAGAGAAATAGAAAAATAGAGAAGTAAAAATGTTATTATACGAGCCCTAAAAATTTTATCTTCTGATTTCTTGTTCCAGAAATAAAAAAAAATTAAATTGTGTTACTAAATGGATTTTTGTTCCAGAGAACAGAGAAAGAAAGAAAAAGAGAAATATAAATTTTATTATGCGCGCTCTTTGAATAGCTCCACATCCTCTGACAATGCTGGCCTCATTCGACCGTTTCCACAGACATGCCTGTGCTCCAAGACCATTTTCACCCGCCTATGCGCCTCTTGTAACCTTAGTTTTTTTTTTGCTGTTTGTGCTCACTTTTGAATAATATGGGTGATGTGTCATATGTTGGTGCAAGAGTTTAGGCGATTTTAGGACAAACCCAAACTTTCGGTCACACCACACATTTCCAACGCATTACATTATCCCTTTCCCTTTACTCATCCCATATATATATATCATCGGTCAACCAAGGCCGCTATTTACAAAAAGAAAGAAAAGAAAAAAAACCAAGGCTGCCACGTAGCGCAACACCCGCGATTGTGGCCCAGCATGGGCCAATACTATCGGCCACCTCTTAAAAAGTCGTCCTAGGAGCGTAAATGAAATGATGATTGAACGCGTAGTCCAGCACCAGTTGTCATTTGTTTATCTTCCTGGTAAAGATGCAACTGGGAATGTCAAGACCATCATGAGCTGCCCTCCTTTCGTCTCTTTCCAGGCAGGTTCCAGCACTCTAACCCCACTTCTACGTTCCACCCTCCTATTTATTATTATAATATATAGTCGCAAAATAAAATAATCGAAGGCTTACCCTCATCCTATCCTTGTATAAATACTACTCCTCCCTTCAACACAATCCATAACTTAAACAAAGCGAGAAGTTACCTCAGCTTTCGCCTTTTCTCTTTCCTCAGTCTCAGCCCAAAACTCAGCTACTACGATGGCATCGTTCTTCGCTTCTTCTAAAACAGCTCTTCCAAAGCTGTTTCTCGCCCTCTGCCTCCTCCAGATGGCCTCCGCCACCAGGAGGCTGGCCGAGCTGGTCCAAGACCAGTCCCCGCCCATGAAGTACCACAATGGCCCTCTCCTCTCCGGCAAGATCTCCGTCAACCTCATCTGGTACGGCCGCTTCAAGCCCTCCCAGCGCACCATCGTCTCCGACTTCGTCACCTCCCTCTCTTCCGACCCTTCTTTGGCTCAGGCTCCCCCATCCGTCTCTCAGTGGTGGAAGACGGTCGACAAGTACTACCATCTCTCGTCCTCCAAGAGGCGCACGCCTTCTCTCACCCTCTCGCTCGGGAGGCAAGTCCTCGACGAGAGCTACTCGCTAGGGAAGTCCCTCATGAGCAAGCACCTCGTGAAGCTGGCGTCCCGGGGCGAACAGCGGAACGCCATCAACGTCGTGCTCACCTCCTCCGACGTGGCCGTCGAGGGATTCTGCATGAGCCGGTGCGGCTCCCACGACTCCGCCGTCGGTTCCGTCAAGGTCAACGGCAGGAGCTCCAGGTTCGCGTACATCTGGGTGGGCAACTCGGAGACGCAGTGCCCGGGGCAGTGCGCGTGGCCGTTCCACCAGCCCCAGTACGGGCCGCAGAGCCCGCCGCTGGTGGCGCCCAACGGCGACGTCGGCGTCGACGGGATGGTGATCAACCTGGCAGGCCTCCTCGCCGGGACCGCCACGAACCCCTTCTCGAACGGGTACTACCAGGGCGAGGCAGGGGCGTCGCTGGAGGCGGCGTCGGCGTGCACCGGGATCTACGGCAACGGGGCGTACCCGGGCTATGCCGGGAACTTGCTGGTGGAGGAGGCGACGGGGGCGAGCTACAATGCGCACGGCGTGAACAGGAGAAAGTACCTGGTTCCGGCTCTCTACGATCCGTCCACATCGTCCTGTTCGACGCTGGTATGAGGGAAGTTGAGACAGATTGGAACGATGGCGTTGAGGCTCCCAGATTGATTCATTCATTCGTTTATTGGTTTTTTCTTTTTTTTTGGGGGGTTGTATATTACAGTCGCTGTAGTTAATAGAAAAGGCAAGCCACTATTATTTGCTACAATTTTATTCTCTAGTGAAGCAAGCGGGTTAATCCATTCTTAATTTACGATTTTAGCTCCACTCCCGCTAGTGTTGATTCTTTATTAGAGAGTTTGTAAGTCCCAAAATTTCACATCACTTAAAAATATCCAATTAAATGACACATCAGTTAACATTAAAATTAATCTCCAGATAAATCACTTTCTTGTATGGCTGCTCCCAATATTCCTTTCGGACGATTTTAGACTTGAATTGAGTCATTCATTACAAATGTGGCTTACCAACAACAAACTTTCTTATTTTCAAATATATTAATCTTATACTTAACTTCATTTGAGGTTAGGGCTTGAATCTGGCCATAAATAAGTAATCTTGGATGAAGCCCGTCATTACATCATACTCCTTCAATTCACCATTGATTCACTAATAGAAACAACCGTTAATAATGTCTACAATTCATAGGAAATCCATATTGATTGATGATAAACATCAAAGTTTGGACACTAATTACATGACATAGTCAGGGAGAACTGCATTGCCAACAAACATAAAATGTGGATCAGCACTTAGCTAACAGAATTATTCTCAACAATTAGCTCCATCACCACCACCAACTAGCACGTCGTCTTCCCACAACGCAAAAGGAATGGTATTAACTGGTTTGTCCTTGTTCTTTCAGTCAAAACGAGTCTTGTTTTTCCCTTAGCTTTCCAAGGCCCTGTAATGAAATGCATAATTGCTGGACCGAGTGCTTCGACTTTGCGCTAACGAAAGCGCTTCATTAACAAGCAACGCGTCAAATCACGTTGTCTCTCGTCTTTAGGTCAACACTCTCTCCTCATTACCATTCTCTCACCTTCCCCATTTCCTTCATCGCATCAATTAGATCTAAGTTCATTTCTCTCGCTAAGCAACATCCTAATGGCTTCAGTCGACCTTCTTTTTCTCACTCCCCTCCATTAGATTGATCAGACCCATGCGATCTATCTCGGTAATGTTCTTAAGGGGTTATTATATATGCATGTTCTTTTGTGTTAAAATATTCACTGTATAGCCCTTTGGCAATCTATTGCCTTGAATTGTTAGATAAAAGAGGGGAATCATGAAAAGTGATGTTGGCCAAGAACTCGGTTGGATCTTGGTTCAGAAACAGGATATAGGTTGACCCTGAAGGGGATCCTATTTTGATTTTAACTATTGATTATAATAAAATCTAAATTGATTCGTCGATCTAGTTAAACGCTCTTTTGGACTCAAAGTTTCAAAGGTTCCTTGTATAATTCGAGCCTCCTTGAACACAATTACTTCTAAGAGTTTCCTCGAGTTCAACCAACATTTTAACCCGGCAAAAAAGAATAAGAAGAAGAAGCAAAATTATGCTATCCCTATCAGTTTGCCCAAGCCCACTAATGCCACGCCACCAAACCTTCAACCAACACCCAATATCCTCTGCCTTGAAAAACTCTCTAATGCATCGGAATTACATAAGCCCACTCAATCTCATCGTTTGAGAGATGTGGGTGCGATGCAAGTCACAACTAGGATCAAGTGGCCTCATTCCACTACTTGCACATGGGGTGAGCATGGTTCCAAGATAGAACTTGGAATCTCATAATCGGACTAATGGGAACCCGTCCAATTCTAGGTTCTAATATATATAGGGTGGGTTCTACTTTAAAAAATTAGGGAACCTGCTTCGACGGGTAGATTTCATGTTATAAATTGATGAAACCTAGAACTTGTAACATGAAACTTGGAATAAGCTTTTGTGCTTTTCTTAATCTATGTTTTCACGTGATGATATGATATTCCATTATGTTTGATGATGAATGTATAATCTAGAACCACTAGTTGAGCTTCCATGTTATGGTTGGAATTTTTATTTTGTTAATATTTCATATTTTTCGTGTGTTTAAATATAAGTTATGATCAGTGAATTTGAACAGTAAGTAGTAGTCATTAAATGTTATTATTCATTGTAAACGTTCAACTAATAATACAAGTGGAACTTGGGTAAAACCTAGAATTGATCTTGAAACCTGCGACAAGATAAGTTCTAGACTCCAGAGTATGTAGGGTAAGTTTGAGGTTTCAAAAAATGAGGAACTCCTTCCTTAAGTAGCATCAACATCGACACGCAACATACAACACGAGACGAGATGAGACGTTGACACATCATTTTTCAGAAAAATAGAAAATTTTGACATATGGGGATACGTTATATATTAAATGTATATTTTTATATATAAACGATAAATGTTTATTTTTATTAATTTGATTTAAATTCACAAATAAATAAATAAATAAATAATAAAGAGCCTAGAACGAATTTACACTAAAAGAAGTAATCCATGATTTGTTAATGTTATTCATTGTTTCAATTTGACATATTCCACTTTATTCCAATAATCTATAAAACTTGAAGGAAAAAAAATAATCAATTCATATTTTGGACTCGCATGTCAGATTGTGTCAGAGGAAAAGAGAAAAAACAAACTTAGAAGGTGAATTGTGCATTATCGTAAATTAGAATTAAAAAAGAAAAGAAGACTAAGTTTTTTGTTCCTTCCCCTTTATTATTTATTTATTTATATATTTTTTTACATATTTACATTTTTTATTGAAAATTTTTAAATTGAAATTGTGAATTGCATATCAGAATTTCGAGTGTTGGGAAAATTGACTATTTGTTGAATTTTTCACCTGTTGACTAAGTGTCATATATATGTTAAAGTGTCTGACACGACATGACGGCTTCTGAAAAGTGTTGATACTTCTTTCTACCGGTAGATTCCATATTCCATATGGAATATGTGTAGAATCTAAAACCACTCACCATTATATATGCCTTTGCCTCAAGACCATTTCCACTCGTCTATGTGCCTCTAATAGCTTTTCTTTCTTCTTTTTTTTCTCTCTCTCTAAGTCTCTGTTTTAAATTATATGGATGATGCGTCATATGTTAGTGCTAGAGTTAAGATGATTTTAAAATAAATTCAAACTTTCGGTCACCCAATACAATTCCCATGCATTACATTATCCCTTTCACTTTACTCATCCCATATACACATCATCAGTCAAGCGAAGGCCACCACGTAGCGCAAAACCCACAAGTGTCCCATGCAGGGGCCAATATTATCGACCACCATTTCAGGCCGACAAAGCCGCCATATCTTCAAGCAGAAGTCAGCCGACCATTGTCTCCACCACCGCTTCTCTTACACCATAATTACAAATAATAATAATAATAATAATTGAACTTATGCAAATTTAATTTTAAACATTTTAACTTGACAAAATTAGTTCTAAATCATTTAAAAATTTGTCAATATAGTTAATTTAATCAATTTTGATTGGAAATCGCCACGTGGATGTCGGCTACTTACGTGATGCAATTGGCAATGACATGAATAAATTTTGTAATTTTTTTTATTTTTATATTTGTTTTATTTATATTTTATTTTTCTTTCTCTTTTTTTTTTTAAAAAAAAAAAATTCTTTCTCTGTCTATTGCTAGACCTCGGCAACGGTCTGCAACGGTGAAACCAACCCAAGGCAACAACCGGCGAGGACCCTTGTCGAAGGCCAACAAGGGTCGACCAAGGCCAAGCTCACTTTGAGCGAGACTTGCTTTCGCCAAATCTAGTGAGGGGCAACTGAGGTTATGACCTTGCCAATCATCTCTAGTGGCTGGTCCTTGGCCATCACGAAGACTCGACGACTAGTAGAGAAAGAAGGAAAGAAAAGAAAGTAAGAGAAAAATATAATTATAAATTCAGTAAATATAATAAAAATGATATAAATTGTCCATATTAGTGATACGACTCAATTGGTGAATTTCAAAATTTTAAGAATAAATTAGCATAAATATAACAAGTTTAAAACTTTTCTAATAATTACTTCTGCCACCTTTCCACACTGCACAAATCTGCAACTTAGTCTTGCCACCCCGCCGACCATCTCTTAACTGCATCACAAACCGAGCCACTTCTATTAATTAAATTGGATGCACGTAAATCAAGAAATATCCATGGCCATAATAATAATTAGAGAATAACGTTTCGTTTTTTTCAAAATTTTTTTTAAAAAGGCCTACCGCCCTTCTCCAAGGCTAATGAAAAAGATCGGTGTAAGGACAGCTTCGTCCATTCACTGTATCTAAGGTGGATTTTTTTTTTTGGTCAAAGATAAGCTGGATTGCGTTGCCCACCTTTTTTTTAAATTCCAGGCAACAGCTCACGGAAGAGGAGAAAAGGAGCTACCATCTTTAGTCTGAAATAGGACAGAAGCTGGATTGCACTGCCCACTTTTTGTTTGAATTTCAGCTAACGGACTCGCAAAAAAAGGAACTATTATATTTAGTTTGGATTCCAACATAAAGTCCCATTCCATTAGTCAAATTTTCCAATTCAATTTAAACATGAGAAGAGATGTCAAGAGATAGAAATATGCCATATCATTGGGTAATAAAATTTATATTTTTTTTATATACATGTGATATCATTTTGCCTGTCAGTTTAAGTTTTTGGATAAGACTTTTTAACGATTTGATTCCAGAAAAAAAATTTAAGAAAATTCAATATAAATAATTTTGTTTAGAACATCAATTGCAAAAGGCACATTAGGCATTATCATCTTCTTCTTTTTTTTTTTTTTTGGCGATTGGTTACTTAAAAAGATGTCTTAAGAGCGTAAATGATGATTGAACGCGTAGTCGGGCAAGAGTGGTCTCCTGCTAATCTTGCTGGTGAAGATGCAACTGGGTTTGCAAGACCATCATGAGCTGCCCTCCGTTTGTCTCTTTCCAAGCAGGTTCCGGCACTTTAACCCCAGTACTACGTTCCACGGTCCACCCTCCTATTTATTATTATAATATATAGTCATAAAATAAAATAATCGAAGGCTCACCCTCATCCCACCCCTGTATAAATACTCCTCCTCGCTTCGACACAACCCACAACTTAAACAAAGCGAGAAACTACCTCTGCTTTGACCTTCCCTCACTCTTTAGCCCAAAACTCAAGCTGCTACAATGGCATCCTTCTTCGCTTCTAAGACAGCTCTTCTTCCAAAGCTCTTCCTCGCCCTCTGCCTCCTCCAGATGGCCTCCGCCACCAGGAGGCTGGCCGAGCTGGTCCAAGACCAGTCCCCGCCCATGAAGTACCACAATGGCCCTCTCCTCTCCGGCAAGATCTCCGTCAACCTCATCTGGTACGGCCGCTTCAAGCCCTCCCAGCGCACCATCGTCTCCGACTTCGTCACCTCCCTCTCCTCCGACCCTTCTTTGGCTCAGGCCCCCCCATCCGTCTCTCGGTGGTGGAAGACGGTCGACAAGTACTACCACCTCTCCTCCTCCAAGAGGCGCACGCCTTCTCTCACCCTCTCGCTCGGGAGGCAAGTCCTCGACGAGAGCTACTCGCTAGGGAAGTCCCTCACGAGCAAGCACCTCGTGGAGCTGGCGTCCCGGGGCGAACAGCGGAACGCCATCAACGTCGTGCTCACCTCCTCTGACGTGGCCGTCGAGGGGTTCTGCATGAGCCGGTGCGGCTCCCACGACTCCGCCCTCGGTTCCGTCAAGGTCAACGGCAGGAGCTCCAGGTTCGCGTACATCTGGGTGGGAAACTCGGAGACACAGTGCCCTGGGCAGTGCGCGTGGCCGTTCCACCAGCCCCAGTACGGGCCGCAGAGCCCGCCGCTGGTGGCGCCCAACGGCGACGTCGGCGTCGACGGGATGGTGATCAACCTCGGAGGCCTCCTCGCCGGGACCGCCACTAACCCGTTCTCGAACGGGTACTACCAGGGCGAGGCGGAGGCGTCGCTGGAGGCGGCGTCGGCGTGCACCGGGATCTACGGCAACGGGGCGTACCCGGGCTACGCTGGGAACTTGCTGGTGGATGAGGCGACGAGGGCGAGCTACAACGCGCACGGCGTGAACGGGAGAAAGTACCTGGTCCCGGCTCTCTACGATCCGGCCACGTCGTCGTGTTCGACCCTGGTGTGAGGGAAGTGGCGACAGATAGAAACGATGACGTTTAGGCTACCAGATTAATTCATTCATTCTTTTATTGGTTTTGTAGTTGCTGTATATTACAGTCATTATAGCTAATAGAAAAGGCAAGCCACTTTTATTTGCTACAATTTTATTCTCTAGTGAATCAAGCGGGTTAATCCATTCTTAATTTACGATTTTAGCTCCACTCCCGCTAGTGTTGATTCTTTATTAGAGAGTTTGTAAAGTCCCAAAATTTCACGTCACTTAAAAATGTCCAATTAAATGACACATCAGTTGACATTAACATTAATCTCCAGATAAATCACTTTCTTGTATGGCTGCTCCCAATATTCCTTTCGGACGATTTTAGATTCGAATTGAGTCATTCAGTACAAATGTGGCTTAACAACAACAGACTTTCTTATTTTCAACTTATACTTAACTTCATTTGAGGTTAGGGCTTGAATCTGACCATAAATAAGTAAATCATGGATGAAGCTCGTCATTCTATCACACTCCTTCAATTCACCATTGATCCACTAATAAAAACAACTGTTAATAATGTCTACAATTCATAAGAAATCCATATTGATTGATGATAAACATCAAAGTTTGGACATTAATTATATGACATAGTCATGAGAACTACATCGCTAACAAACATTAAATGTGGATCAGCACTTAGCTAACAGAACTATTCTCAACAATTAGCTCCAGCACCACCACCAACTAGCACGTCGTCTTCTCACAACCCAAAAGGAATGGTACTAACTGGTTTGTCCTTGTTCTCTCAGTCAAAACAAGTCTTGTTTTTCCCTTAGCTTTCCAAGGCCCTGTAATGAAATGCATAATTGCTGGACCGAGTGCTTTGACTTTGTGCTAACGAAAGCGCTTCATTAACAAGCAAACGCGTCAAATTACGTTGTCTCTCGTCTTTAGATCACCACTCTCTCCTCATTACTATTCTCTCACCTTCCCCATTCCTTCATCGCATCAATCAGATCTAAGTTCATTTCTCTCGCTAAGCAACATCCTAATGGCTTCAATCGACCTTCTTTTTCTCACTCCCACCCTCTAGATTGATCAAACCTGTGCGATCTATCTTGGTAATGTTCTTAAGTGGTTATTATATATGCATGTTCTTTTGTATTAAAATATTCACTTTATGGCCCTTTGGCGATCTATTGCCTTGGATTGTTAGATTAAAGTGGGGAATCATGAAAAGTGATGTTGGCCAAGAAATCAGTTGGATCTTGGTTCAGAAATAGGATGTAGGTTGACCTTGATGGGGATCCTATTTTGATTTTAACTATTGAGCGTAACAAAATCTAAATTGATTCGTCAATCTAGTTAAACACTCTTTTGGGCTCAAAGTCTCAAAGTTTCCTTGCATAATTCGGGCCTCCTTGAACACAATTACTTCTATGAGCTTCCTTGAGTTCAACCAACATTTTAACCCTGCAAAAAAGAATAAGAAGAAGAAGTAAAATTATGCTATCCCTATCAGTTTGCCCAAGCCCACTGATGCGAACCTTCAACCAACACTCAATATCCTCTGCCTCCAAAAACTCTCTTCTCATCGCTTGAAAGATGTGGGTGCGATTCAAGTCACATCTAGGATTAAGTGGCCTCATTCCACTATTTGCACATGGGGTGAGCATAGTTTTGAGATAGAACCTGGAACCTTAGAATTGGACTAATTGGAACCTGTCCAATTCTAAGTTCCAATAAATATAGGGTGGGTTATATGTTAAAAAATTGGGGAACTTGTTTCGACGGGTAGATTTTAAGTTCTAAATTGATGGAACCTAGAACTTGTAACATAAAATTTGGAATAAGTTTTTGTGTTTTTCTTAATCTATGTCATCACGTGATCATAAGGTATTCCATTATGTTCGATAATGAGTGTATAATCGAGAACCATTAGTCGAGCTTCCATGTTATGATCAAAATTTTTACTTTATTAATATTTCATATTTTTCGTGCGTTTAAATATAAATTATGATAAGTGAATTGCAACAGTAAGTGATAGTCATTAAATGTTATTATTCACTATAAACGTTCAACTAATAATACAAGTGGAACTTGGGTAAAACCTGGAATTTATCTTGAAGCCTATGACAAGATAGGTTCTAGACTCCAGATTATGCAGGGTAAGTTCAAGGTTTCAAAAAATGAGGAATCCCTTCCCTAAGTAGTATCAACATCGACATGCACCATACGAGACGAGACGAGACAAGATGTTGACACATCATTTTTCAGAAAAATAGAGAATTCCGATATATGGGGATACGTTATATATTAAATGTATATTTTTATATATACATGATAAATTTTTATTTTTATGATTATTTTAATCAAATTAATTTGATTTAAATTCACAAATAAATAAATAATAAATAAGAGCCTAGAATGAATTTACACTAAAAAAAGTAACCCATAATTTGTTAATGTTATTCATTGTTTCGATTTGACATATTCCATTTTATTCCAATAATCTATAAAACTTGAAGGAAAAAAAAATATGCGATTCATATTTTGGACTCACATGTCAGAGTGTGTCAGAGTGTGTCAGAAGAAAAGCAAAAAATAAACTTAGGAGGTGAATTATGTGTCATGGGAAATTAGAATCGAAATGAAAAGAAGACTAAGTTTTTTTCCTTTCCCCTTTATTATTATTTTTATTTTTTTTACATATTTACATTTTTTTAAAATTTTTTTTAAATTGACCTCATGTGTGTCGGATTTGTGACTTGCATATCAGAATTTCAAACTCACGTGTCGAAAAGCGTCGGGAAAATTGACTATATGTTGGATTTTTTGATATATGTTGATCAAGTGTCATACACGTGTTGGAGTGTCTGACATGACATAAAAGTTTCTAGAGAGTGTTGGTGCTTCTTTCAACTGGTAGATTCCATGTTCCAAATGAAACTTGTGTAGAATCTGAAACTGTTCGCCATTACATATGCCTTTGCCTCAAGACCATTTCCACCCATCTATGCGCCTCTAATAGTTTCTTTTTTTTTTTCTCCCTCTCTCTCTCTCTCTCTATGTCTCTTTTTTAAATTATATGGATGATGTGTCATATGTTAGTGCTAGAGTTAAGATGATTTTAAAACAAATTCAAACTTTCGGTCACCCAATACAATTCCCATGCATTACATTATCCCTTTCACTTTACTCATCCCATATACACATCATCAGTCAAACGAAGGCCACCACGCCACCAAGTAGCGCAAAACCCACGAGTGTCCCATGCAGGGGCCAATATTATCGACCACCATTTCAGGCCGACAAAGCCGCCATATCTTCAAGCAGAAGTCAGCCGACTATTGTCTCCACCACCGCTTCTCTTACACCATAATTACAAAATAAGAATAATAATAAGAATAATAATAATAATAATAATAATAATAATTAAATTTATGCAAATTCAATCTCAAACATTTTAACTTGACCAATTTAGTTCTAAATCATTTAAAAATTTGTCAATATAGTTAATTTAATCAATTTTAACTGGAAATCGCTACGTGGATGTCAACTACTTACGTGATGCAATTGGCAATGACATGAATAAATTTTGTAATTTTTTTGTTTTTATATTCGTTTTATTTATAATTTTTTATTTTTTAAAATTTCTTTCTCTATCTATTGCCAGACCTCGACAACGGTCTGCAACCAACCCAAGGCAACAACCGGCAAGGACCCTTGTCGAAGGCCAACAAGGGTTGACCAAGGCCAAGCTCGCTTTGGGCGAGACTTGCTTTCATCAAATCTAGCAAGGGGCAATTGAGGTTATGACCTTGCCAATCATCTCTAGTGGCTGGTCCTTGGCCATCATGAAGACTTAACGACTAGTAGAGAAAGAAGGAAAGAAAAGAAAAGAAGAGAAAAATATAATTATAAATTTAATAAATATAATAAAAATGATATAAATTGGCCATATTAGTGATACGACTCAATTGGTGAATTTCAAAATTTTAAGAGTAAATTAGCATAAATATAACAAGTTTAAAACTTTTCTAATAATTACTTCTGCCACCTTTCCACACTGCACAAATCTGCAACTTAGTCTTGCCACCCCGCCGACCATCTCTTAACTGCATCACAAACCGAGCCACTTCTATTAATTAAATTGGATGCACGTAAATCAAGAAATATCCATGGCCATAATAATAATTAGAGAATAACGTTTCGTTTTTTTCAAAATTTTTTTTTTTAAAAGGCCTACCGCCCTTCTCCAAGGCTAATGAAAAGATCGGTGTAAGGACAGCTTCGTCCATTCACTGTATCTAAGGTGGATTTTTTTTTTTTTGGTCAAAGATAAGCTGGATTGCGTTGCCCACCTTTTGTTTTAAATTCCAGGCAACAGCTCACGGAAGAGGAGAAAAGGAGCTACCATCTTTAGTCTGAAATAGGACAGAAGCTGGATTGCACTGCCCACTTTTTGTTTGAATTTCAGCTAACGGACTCGCAAAAAAGGAACTATTATATTTAGTTTGGATTCCAACATAAAGTCCCATTCCATTAGTCAAATTTTCCAATTCAATTTAAACATGAGAAGAGATGTCAAGAGATAGAAATATGCCATATCATTGGGTAATAAAATTTATATTTTTTTTATATACATGTGATATCATTTTGCCTGTCAGTTTAAGTTTTTGGATAAGACTTTTTAACAATTTGATTCTAGAAAAAAATTTAAGAAAACTCGATATAAATAATTTTGTTTAGAACATCAATTGCAATAGGCACATTAGGCATTATCATCTTATTTTTTTTGGCGATTGGTTACTTTAAAAGATGTCTTAAGAGCGTAAATGATGATTGAACGCGTAGTCGGGCAAGAGTGGTCTCCTGCTAATCTTGCTGGTGAAGATGCAACTGGGGTTGCAAGACCATCATGAGCTGCCCTCCGTTTGTCTCTTTCCAACCAGGTTCCGGCACTTTAACCCCAGTACTACGTTCCAAGGTCCACCCTCCTATTTATTATTATAATATATAGTCATAAAATAAAATAATCGAAGGCTCACCCTCATCCCACCCCTGTATAAATACTCCTCCTCGCTTCGACACAACCCACAACTTAAACAAAGCGAGAAACTACCTCTGCTTTGACCTTCCCTCACTCTTTAGCCCAAAACTCAAGCTGCTACAATGGCATCCTTCTTCGCTTCTAAGACAGCTCTTCTTCCAAAGCTCTTCCTCGCCCTCTGCCTCCTCCAGATGGCCTCCGCCACCAGGAGGCTGGCCGAGCTGGTCCAAGACCAGTCCCCGCCCATGACGTACCACAACGGCCCTCTCCTCTCCGGCAAGATCTCCGTCAACCTCATCTGGTACGGCCGCTTCAAGCCCTCCCAGCGCACCATCGTCTCCGACTTCGTCACCTCCCTCTCCTCCGACCCTTCTTTGGCTCAGGCCCCCCCATCCGTCTCTCAGTGGTGGAAGACGGTCGACAAGTACTACCACCTCTCCTCCTCCAAGAGGCGCACGCCTTCTCTCACCCTCCCGCTCGGGAGGCAAGTCCTCGACGAGAGCTACTCGCTAGGGAAGTCCCTCACGAGCAAGCACCTCGTGGAGCTCGCGTCCCGGGGCGAACAGCGGAACGCCATCAACGTCGTGCTCACCTCCTCTGACGTGGCCGTCGAGGGGTTCTGCATGAGCCGGTGCGGCTCCCACGACTCCGCCCTCGGTTCCGTCAAGGTCAACGGCAGGAGCTCCAGGTTCGCGTACATCTGGGTGGGAAACTCGGAGACACAGTGCCCGGGGCAGTGCGCGTGGCCGTTCCACCAGCCCCAGTACGGGCCGCAGAGCCCGCCGCTGGTGGCGCCCAACGGCGACGTCGGCGTCGACGGGATGGTGATCAACCTCGGAGGCCTCCTCGCCGGGACCGCCACGAACCCGTTCTCGAACGGGTACTACCAGGGCGAGGCGGGGGCGTCGCTGGAGGCGGCGTCGGCGTGCACCGGGATCTACGGCAACGGGGCGTACCCGGGCTATGCCGGGAACTTGCTTGTGGATGAGGCGACGGGGGCGAGCTACAACGCGCACGGCGTGAACAGGAGAAAGTACCTGGTCCCGGCTCTCTACGATCCGTCCACGTCGTCCTGTTCGACGCTGGTCTGAGGGAAGTGGAGACAGATTGAAACGATCACGCTTACGCTACCAGATTGATTCATTCATTCTTTTATTGGTTTCTTGTTGCTGTATATTTTTGTCATTATAGTGAATGGAAAAGGCAAACCACTTTTATTTGATACAATTGCTCTAGTGCACAGCAAGCGGGTTAGTCCACTCTTAATTTGACGATTTTAGCTACACTCCCGCCTATGTTAATTTTTTAAGTTACAGAGTTTGTAACATCACATCGCATATAAATACTCAATTAAATGACCCATCAGTAAATGTTAATCCCCAAAAAGACCACCTTCTTGTATGGTTAGTCCCAATATTCCTTTCGGAGGATTTTAGAGGTAAACTGAGTCATTAATTGCAAATGTGGGTTGACGACAGCAAACTTTATCGTTTTCAATAGATTAATCTTATATTTAACTACAAATGGGGTGGGGGCTTCTATAATCAATTAAGTTGAAGCATTTAATCACCTACATGAAACCCATCGTTACACTATACTCTTTCAATTCACCGTTGGTCCATTAATAGAAACAACTGTTAATAATATCTATAAAATATAGAAAAAATTGTGTCGATTGAAGATAGACATCAATTTTAGACATGAGTTACATGACATACGCAAGAGAGCTGCATTGCTGATGAAACGTAAAAGTTTGCGTCAGCACTTGGCCAACTCGCCCATTCTTGACGATTGGCTCCACCGCCACCACTAACGGGCATGTCCTCCTTTCGCGACCCAAAAGGAAGGGCACCCACTCGTTTTGTCCTTATTCTCTCAGTCAAAACAAAAGTCTTGTTTTTCCCCTTAGCTGTCTAATGCCCTGTAATGTAGTGCATTATTGCTGGACCAAAAGCTTTGACTTCGCGGCAACGCAAGCAATTTCATTAACAAGCAAACGTGTCAAATCACATTGGCCTCTCTTGCCTTTTCATCGCCACTCTTTCCTCGTTGCCATCTTCTCACCTTCCCCCTTTCCTTCATCGTCGTCCCTCAAATCTTACTTCATCTCTCTCGCTCAACCACAGCCTAGGGGCTCCAATCGACTTTCTTTTACTCCCACCCATCAGATTGATCAGACCCGTGCGACCTATCTTGAGTAATATTCTTAATAGGGTTTTTATATATGCATGTTTTTTTTAATAAAATATTTACTTTATGACCTTTTTGCGATCTATTGCCTTACACTATTAGGTTAAAGAGGTGAATCGTGAAAAGTGACTTTGACCAAAAACTCAGTTAGATCTTAGTTCAAGAAAAGGATATGGGTTGACCTTGATGGAGATCCTGTTTTGATTTTAACTATTGAGCATAACAAAATTTGAAGTAGTTCATCGATCAAGTCAAACACTCTTTTGGGCTCAAAGTTTCCTTGTTTAATTTGAGCCTATTTGAACACAATTACTTCTAAGAGTTTCCTCAAGTTCAACCAAGAAGAAGAAGAAAGCCTATTTGAACACATTTACTTCTAAGAGCTTTCTCAAGTTCAACCAACTAAAATCGAACACAATTACTTCTAAGAGTTTCCTCGAGTTCAACCAACTAACATTTTAGAAGAAGCAGCAAAACTATGCTCTTCCTATCGGTTTGCCCAAGCCCACTGACGCCACACCACCAAGCCTCCAAACAACACTCGATATTCTGCCTCGAAAAATTGTCGAGGTGCACCGGAATCATATAAGCCAACTCGATCTCATCCTTTAAAAGATGTTCACGCCTAAGCTCAAGTGGCCTCGCGTCAAATCTGGCGTACTTCAGAATGGCTCCACCATCTCTGGCGGCCTACACCTCATCCCACCACTTCCACTTCCACACACGTGTTTTTGCACCAAGACCATTTCCAGCCACTGACGCGCCTCTTGTAACCTTTGTTTTCCTTTTCATATGAGCTAGGGGTGAGCATTGGTTCAGGATAGGGTCAATCCTAGACCGACTCTAGACTAGCTCAACCCGACCAATCCATGTTTGATTTTTGGGGGAATCAAGCTGGTCATTAGTCCTTGGACCCTTAGACCTTGCACTACGCGGGTTGGTTGTTGGTCTTAAGATTTTAGCGTTAACCCAATCCATACGAATTAACCAAATCCAAACAAATTTTGTATATATTATATATAATAGGTATTATATATGTATCGTATATATTGTAAATCATATGTATTACATAATATATAAATAATTATATTTTTGTCTATTCTAAACCCTTGCACCTTTGCTTCTATCCTTTCATATGTGATTCTATCATGTTAATCAGAAAGTAGAAACCTAGCCCATTTTGACTACAAAATAAAGAAGCTCTCTTTGCTTGCATCAGCCTCGCTCGCCTAGCTCGCTGCTCACCGAACAATTGCAGCTCAAATGGTGAGATCTTTCACCTCTTTTGGCTCACCATACAATTACAACTCAATAATGGCAAATGAAGATTTCTGTTGTTACTTTATCTTAGATTTATTTTTTTATATGTAAAGGTGTTCATAATTTAGTTGCTCAATGTCGCATTATTGATGGATATATAATTTGAAATAAAATGTTTATTCTTACGAAGAATACAAAAAATAAAACAAAAAAAATAATCAAACGGTCTTGGATTAACCCCTAAAACTAGACTAAACCCTAGGGTCAATCTACTTCTCGGTCCCAAGCTCAATAGGGTTGGTCTCGATTCTAAAAATTGAGAACAAAAATTGTGTGGGTTAATTCCTGAATTAAGTGCTGGACCAGCTTAATCTAAATCCTGATCACCTCTAACAAGACCTCAGTTTTGAATTATATGAATGATGTGTCATGTGTTAGTACTAGAGGATAGATGATTTTAGAACAAGCCCAAATTTTCAGTCCCACGATACAATTCCATGCATCACATTATCCCTTTCACTTTACTCATCCCATGTAGTCAAATTAAGGCCACCACGTGGTGCGAAACCCACGAGTGTCCCAGGCAGGGGCCGATATTATCGATCGCCATTTTGGGCCGACAAAGCCGCCAGAACTTTAAGCAGAAGTCAGCCGACCATTGTACCCATCACGTTTCTCTTGTACCAAAATTACCGAAGAATATATTAATTCGATGTTAAACATTTTAATTTGATTAATATAATTTTAAAATATATAAAATTTTGTCAATATAGTCCATTTAATTAGTTTTGACTAAAATCACTTACGTGAATGTCGATTGTATTACATGGTACGATCGACGTTAATATAAACAAATGTTCTAATTAATCTTTTTCTTTCTTTCTTTTTCATTTTTTTTTGCTGATGCTTAGTGACCAACTCAATACAATGACTAACGACGCAACCCTTGACCCTCGCCAAAGGCCACTAAGGGTCAACCAAGGCCAAGCTCGGTTCAAGTGAAACTTGGTATTCTCAAATATGGCAAGAGGCAATTGAGATTGCGACCTCGCCAATCGTCCTATGTGGTAGGTTGGTCATCGTCAAGGCTCAACGACTAATAGAGAGAAAGAAGGAAAAGAAAAGAAAATTATTGTGGACACCTAAATTTTTGGTTGGCTAGTTTTGTAATTTGTCGCATTAAGAAATTAGGGGTTAATTTAATTCCAAAAAAAAAATTAATTGCATAGCATTTAGTTACAGATGCATTTTTTTTTTATTTGCATTTACTGGACCGGTGGTGGATAGGTCATTTTGGGTTTTAAATTAACAGGCTGGACTAAGCCCATGAAGAAAATTAGCCCAAGCCCGTTGCTTTTCAATTAATTAATTATCTTATGAGAAATTGAGATTTGATTCGATATTACGGTGATTTTTGACATTCAAAAAATATTGCAATCTTATCTTTAGTTTTTTGGTGATAAAATCATCGGGGAATATTAAGGAGGATAAGAAATAATCCAAAATATTTTGTTGCGGATAGAGGATTCAAAGGATAATCTTCAATGCGAGTCAGCTTGGAAGATTTTAACAGATGATTTCAATGGTCGAGTGAGTCGAGTCAAGATACACGATAATCTCGAAGGATGATCTTCAGCGATTGAGTTGTTAGGCAAATCTTCGTAGATAGAGCAGACTAAGTCTTCTCACTATAAATAGGGGTGGTCTTCTCTTCGTCCGAAAAAAAAAAAAAAAAAGGGAAAAAGTGAAGAGAAGGGTCTCTGCAAAGGAAAAGCTGCAGAAAAGAAAAAAGGAAAAAATCAAAACGTGAGAAAGAGAGGAGAAAAGTAAAAAAAGCAAGGGTGATGTGACCCTTACTGTTCATCATCTCCCTCAACTTTCGTTGCCTCTCCTCTGTAGCTTCCGTGAACCACCACACCGCACACGCCGCCGCCTGAGTCTTTCTTCCTCGACGCCGCGCCGCGCCTCAACGCTCCGACGACCCAAAGCCCCACCGGAGTCCACACCGTTGGTCTGCTGTCTCGCCGGACGCCGCGCCGATCCCTGCCTCCGCCCGACGCCCAGCAGATCCTTCTCCGCCTCTGCTCACCAGCTCGACGACGCTGCATCTGTGCCCATCCACGACGACCCCGACGCTGCTCTTGGTCCGTCCGTCGCCGTTCCGTCTTCCACCGTCCTTGACGCTCGCCTGCAATTAGAAGCCCAAGCACCGCTTTGCCGAACGCCGCGCCCAATAGCCAGATTCAGACACCGGAGCTCCTCGCCACAGCCGCTCGAGGCCTCCTGCCGTGACCTGCAGTGCCCCACCATCCGAAGCCCGTGATCCGAGCACCCCGTCGGAGCCCCCGTGCCGGAGATCCGACGACCGCGACCGGCGATCGACGGTGACCAGCCACCAAGAGCACAAGTTCGCTTGGAAAGGAAAGAGGAAAAACAGAGAAGAAAAAGCAACAGTAAAGGCAAAAAGAAAAATTTGATTAGGTATCTTTTCTTTTTCATTTATTTTACTTTATTTTGTTAATTTAGTTATTTTATTGGATCCCAATGTTTACTTTATGAATCTTGTAGGCATTATGCTCAAGAGTTATCCTAAGAGTATTGTAATTATTAATTTGACCCGTAAGATGTCGGGTCATTTTTTTAATTATTATTAATTCTTGGGTTTGTTGATAGTAATTCAAGTGTTAAATCAATGTAATTATTAATTTGATCCGTAAGAATTCGGATCAGATTTTTAGTTATTTTGACTTCTTTGTTGTGATAATTAGGGTTAGGATAATCGTTAATTTGACCTCGTGAGACAACGGGTTATTTTTTCGATTACCTTGATCCTTTATTTGATTGCATATCTTGATAGTTTAGATTTGATTTTTAGTTGGTAATCGCATTATTTTAAAAAAGCCACTAAAAAATCTAAAAAATATTTGAATTAAGATTCAGTTTGTTTTGGAATATTTTTTGGCATATCTAGGATAATGATTTCAGTTCGGAAAATATAAAAAACCAAAAAAACTAAAAAATGCATTCATTTAGGATTTTTAGTTTCTGTTTAATTTAAATTGCATTTTTAATTACATGGCAATTTTAAATTTCGAATCTTTAATAAACACAAAAAAACATCATGCATATATCATTGTATAATTAGGGCATGCTCTGCACGTTATTGCATATTAAATAAATTGCATTTTAGATTTAGATAATGTCTTAGTTTAAATTAGGATTCGATATGACTTAATCCCTAATTTAAATTAGATAGAATCTTAATCTACTTAGATCATTTCAAATTTCATAAAATTTGTCTTAGGATAAATTAGTTGCAATTTATAGGATAGATTGCATTTTTTAAATAAAAAACGTCATTTGCATGTCATATAAAATTAGGTCCATGAGATGCACGTCATTTTAGTGATTATTGTTAGGTTCATTTTTAATTGAAAATTGCCGTCATTAGATTAGGCCATTTAATAAATATCGCGTGACATATAGCTCGCATATTAAATTGCAATGTTGCATATCATTTTAGTTGAAATAATTTTGTACGTCATTGCATTGCATTGCACGTCATTAGAATTAAGTCATTTTGATTAATTTAAATTGCATATAACAATTGCATGTTCATTAAGAGATCATAAAAATTTTATGGCTTAGGACATGTTGCCATGCCATATCATTTCATTGATTAAAAGCATTGCATTGCATATGGATTATAGCTATGCTTAATAAGTGAAGACAAAAAGAAAAGAAATTGCGTGTTAATTAGAAACCATATCTAAGATTGTTGATATGGATTTTAATTTAATACCGCAGATGCTTTCATTACTTCAAGTATGTTTTAATTGCTTTCCTGAATGTTAAATTAGTGGTATGCGCACATGTATAATCACCTCACATGTTAGGAAGTTAAATTAAAATCAATTCAATTGCCAAACATTTTCTTGAAAATGAAATAAAAGGTACCGAAAAAGCACTAGGATAGTCTGCGGGTGTAACAAGTCCCCGAACTCATAAATCTCTGTTCGTAGGAGTAAAGTAATTCTCCCGTTACTTTACTTGGGTTTCTAATCGACCCATCAAAAATAGATTAGTGGCGACTCCTAATTGAAAATCATTTGCATGTTAAGAATTCAAACCTAAGTCGCGAATTGGTATGGGCTTGGGAGAGCCCAAGCTAAGCTTAAAGACTTAGTAATCCATTAACCTAGTTTTAGGTGGTCCAAACCCTGAAAAGTTGGAGTAGGGATGAATGTTTGAATTAAAACTATAGAAGTGTTGCTTGCATTTAAACTGTTGTGCATGCTTTATTGCTTTAGCACCACACTATTTGCACACACAACCTGTGGTCGGACCTGGGCTGCGATAGGATTTCTAGGATGGTGTTGAGAAGGATACTTCCTCCAAAGCGAGACTGCTATGTAGAGGTTGACCTTCTCTTCCCCGAAATTTCTTTCATGGTGTCAAATGTGTTTGTCCATATCCGCGAGACTGCGTGATTATTGGATATTCCATTCGACTGAGCCGGAGTTAGGGGGACCCGACACGTTAATGCGAGACCGCAACGGTCGAGATCATCCTCTTAGCTCCACCTTGTTAAGCCATATAGACAAAATCGAGCTTCACTTTTCATGCGTGTGTCTATGTGATTGTCATCCATTTCCGAGTGAAAGTAAGTTGTTTAAATTCTTCATAATTTATTTACTTTACTATAATTTTGTCGGTCCATGACAATTAGGCTTCATCGACGCTCTTATTTCATATGTAATGGGGAAAACCGATCTACAATTCATTTCCACTCCCAAAAAAGAGCTCAAAAGGTGGTTGGAACAATTGGATCAAGATGGTCAGAGATATGTGAAAGCCAGAATCGCCCGACTTCTTCCACTGTTAGAGATCAACGTCCACTTTGGTGTGATTCAAGCACTCCCTCATTTCTGGTGCCCACAAACTTCCACCTTCATATTTGGTAAGTTTGAATTGACTCCAACACTTGAAGAATATAGTCTCGCCATTGGAATGCCCTTGGAAAAGGAGCTTGTTAGACCACCTATCGGTATAGATCCTATTTTTGAATTATCACGCTTTTTAGAAATTGAAGCCGAAGAAGTGAGGAAGGTTGTTAAAGCCAATTGCTATGCATACCCATTTTCATTTTTAGAAGGCTGTTTTTCAAATCGACCCATGATTTCAAAAGCTAGGATTTTCATCTTAGCATTTTTGGACTAATTGTTTTCCCTTATCGAAAAAATGCTATTAATCCTTCAATTTCATGGGTGGTTAATCGTGTTTGCAACGGGTTGAATTATGTTAATATGGTTTTAGCTGAAACATTTCTGTCATTAACCCGTTTCAAACAAAATGAGGAAAAGACCATGCGGGCCCTCCCCGAACTTTTGCAAATATGGTTTTTCTCCCACATAAGAGGATTTGGGCACCTTATGAAGCAATTTAGGATTGATGATTTTAGGCACCCCATACAAAAGTTTGCGGTCTTAGAACGTTTTTCCCCAAATAAACAGTATGCTCGTTGGATTAATTTTTTGAAAAATCCTGATCCTAAGGCATTCCTATGGCATTCTAAATGGTTCCGAGTGGAGGAAGCTCGTTTCTCACACAAGTATGATGAGCCAATTCCGTTGTTGGGCCTTTCTGGTGCGACTTCTTACTACCCGTATAGGGTGGCCCGTCGCATATAAAGCTCTTCAGAAATTCCTCCCCCACTCAAGACAGAGTTGTTCCAAGTTCGTTTTATTCAAGCAAACTATGACTACTTCAAGGAGATCCAGATGATTATTGCTGCATGGAATGAATGCCACCCAGAGAAGATTTTGGTGCCCAAGAGACTAAAAGGCGAGGAGGAGATTCACCATGCGTCAACATTTTACATCCAACAACATCGGATCTCTGCCACCCTGCGTCCAGTGGTCCCTGATGTGACTGAAAAGCCAACCCAACGAGCACAAATTGAGCATCTTAAGCGGAAAGTGGAAATGCTTGAAGCGAGAAAATAGGAAGCTTCGCAAGGCGTTGAAATCCCGAAAGCATATAAAATGAGACGTCTTGAATTTTGATTCCTAGTTCAATATTTAGGGACTTTGATTTCAATTTTTAGATTCGTTGTTTAGGGATTTCGCATTTCAATTTTTAGTTCGTTGTTAGGAAACTTGGTTAAAATTTCAAATAAAATCAGGTGATTAGACCATTGTCATGGGCCATTTTTCCTATCTCGTCATTGGTTCTTACATTACTTTTATCTAATTAGGTTATAACGGATCCGCCACGTTCGCCAATCATCACACGATTAAGAGCTAGAATGGCCGAACAAACCGAAATCCGTGATCGTGTCTCCGCTATGGAAGGTCAACTCCAACAGTTAGCTGCTTCTATGGAGCTCATAACAGCCCAAATTCAATCCCTCCCGGGTGAATCCAGCGCTACACCCGCTCCTCAAGCGAATCCAGCGGCTGCACCTGCTCTTCCTGAGATAGTCGTTCCGAAGCCGGCAAACAAGGCCCAAACGGGTGAGGATGACATGCCCGGGCTAGAAGATGATCCATTCCCGATCAATGTGGAAAAAGCTAAGCCTGTCAGCATCCCTAAGACGGAGCAAGATGAACGCTTTGCGAAATTGGAGGAAAAGATGAAACAATTGCAGGAGTCACAGAGTTCACTCCCGTTCGACTTGTCCGTGTACGAGAAAGTCCAGATGCCAAAAAAATTCAAAATGCCGGAGTTCGAGAAGTATGACGGTACTTCCTGCCCAAAGGCTCATTTGCAGATGTACCACATACGCATGACCCAGTATGTCAAGAATGAGCCTCTCATGATCCAGTCATTTCATGCAAGTTTGACTGGGCCCGCTTTGAACTGGTATGTGATGAAAAATGTGAACCTCCTCGGCACTGAATGAAGTGGCCGATGCGTTCCTCAAACAGTACAAATTCAACATGGACATTGCACCTTCCCGAGAAGACTTGGAGCGAATGGAAAAGAAAAGGAGCGAGTCCTTTAAAGAATATGCTGTAAGATGGAGAAACCTGGCGGCTCAAATTACTCCTGAGCCTACCAACAAGGAGCTGATGAAGTTGTTCGTGAAGACCCTCCCTTCTGAGTTTCGTAACCGGATGGCCAGTACATACGTCGAAAGCTTCAATTAGCTTATTCCTGTAGGAGAACAAATCGAGATGGGGATAAGGGAAGAATGGTTTACTGAGCCATCTAGTAAAAGATTCACTGCCAAGAAGGAGAAGGAAGCGGCTGTAGATGTGAACGTGGCTTTCAATCAAGAAAATGTCAAACGTGCCCCGGCTATCCAAATGAATCCAAGACAATCACAAACTGCTGGCCGTCAATCATTTGCCCAGGCAAATAATAGAAGGCAATTTTCTCCTCTCCCTGGGTCTCCATCCCAAGTGCTGACAATCCTCCGAAAGAAGGGTTTGCTTACTAATGAACCAAAGCGTCCCAATCGCGAAAGCATTCGTGGTTATGACCCGACAAGGAAGTGTGACTACCATAACGGTGAATTGGGGCATTCAACTGACGAATGTTTCACCCTCAAGCACAAGATCCAAAATCTCTTGGACACGAAGGCCTTCTCATTTCAAACCGCTCACCAAATGTCCGAAAAATCCGCTACCGAGCATGAGGGTACAAAGTGAATGCTATCTTAGAACCTGAAGTTAGACAGATCAAGAACTCGAAGGTGCATGTGGCAGATGCCTACAATGGATTGGTGAGAGCTGGATATTATTCAGATCAAGAAGATGTTTCCCTATCACTGATGAAGGAAAGAATTGCCGAAATGGTGGATGAGGGCATTATTGTGTATGCTGACCATAATTGTGTGGTTTCCACTATTTCCCATATCATCATCGATTGGGAGGAGGAGCAGGCTGCTCTCGATGATGGTAAGGAAGAAGTAGATCCGTCACTCGCAGATATGCCCCCACTGAAGATGCAACTGATGAGGAGATTGTGATCGAGATACCTCAACCATATGAGTATGTCAACAATAAGGCGTACCTTGGTCTTATGACCTAGATGTTGACCTCGTTACAAGGTCCAGTCGAACCTATGCTCAAAATAATGCTCAACCTGCAAAGCCCGTCACTGACGAAGAGGCTAAGGAATTTCTGGCTGTGATTAAAGCAAGTGAGTATAATATCGTTGATCAGTTGCGAAAGATGCCTGCTCAGATCTCTTTGCTCGAGCTCCTCCAAACCTCCTCTGTGCATCAAAAGTCGCTGATGAAGATTCTTAGTGAAATTCGTGTACCCGAAACAGTTGAGGCAGATAAACTGGAGGATTTTGTGGGATCGGTCCTTCTCAAGGACATGATCGCTTTTCGATGAGGAATTCCCTCTTGAGGGTAGGGGGCATAATAAAGCACTCTACATATCTGTTAAGCATAAGGTTTCTCATGTGTCCCGAGTGCTCATCGATAATGGGTCCGCCCTAAACATATGTCCATTGGCCACTCTTCATCGCCTCAAGGTAGACCCGTCCAAGATACATGCTTTGCGAAGACTTCGTGAGAGCTTTTGATGGAACGAAGAAGGAGGTGATCGGGAAATCAACCTTGACGTGCAAATAGGGCCGGTCGTCTTCAACATTCCTTTCCAAGTCTTGGATATCCCTACCGGGTTCAATTTTTGCTAGGTCGTCCCCGGATACATTCTCGCCGTGCAGTCCCTTCAAGTCTACATCGAGCTGTAAAATTTGTGATCGAAAGGAAGCTGGTCACTGTGTATGGTGAAGAAGACCACCGGATTTATCACGAGACGGCTATCCCTTATGTAGAGCCGGATTCTGAACTCGAATCAAGTTACCACTCATTTGAGTTAGTGTCTACCATACATGCTTCTCGAGGTTCATCGCCCCCACTCCCGAGGTTTCGAATGCTTTGCCCTCATGGTAGGAAGAGTAATGGTTGGGAATGGTTTCGTCCCCGGCAATGGGCTTGGAAGAAATGGCCGGGCATTCGAAACCCCATTGAAGCCCCTCGGAGGTCCCGTTCTCTTGGGTTAGGGTACCATGGAAGAGGTGAAGGAAGTTACGGAAGGCAAAGACGGGGGAGGCATAACTCGCCACTCGAGCAAGGGCGAGGGAGGCAAAATTTACCACCTCCAAACATTCATGAGACGTTCCACGGTCCTCCAATTATGATGCCGATGAAGCTGAAGTGATGGATACTCTCGGACAGCCAAGTGGGAAGTTCGACTATATGGTGAAGTATTCGGCTCCTCCCGCTTTTACTTTGATGCCCGCAACATAGTTCCAAGTGGATGGGATGGCATGGATGATCCAACGCCTTCAAAGACGGAAAACTCTGACGACACCCTAGAAGGAATTTCAAGCTTGTTCGATGACCTCTTCATTGGACCCATTGATGGAGAGCCTCTGGAAGAAACGGGCCCTGGCCCACAAGAGTAACCTGTTAATCACTTTTGTATAGTCCCCTGCGTGGGAATTTTTATTGCTTTCTAGGATTTGTTTTCAATTTCTTCCTTTTCACTTTCTTCTTAGGACTTGAATTGCATTTTCCATTCAATAAATTATAATTAATTGATGAATGTCAATGAAATTGCAAGTTTTATTTTGAGGGCATGATGAGGTACACCAAACCAGCCCGGTGATGATATCCAGCCGATAAAACAAAATCAAAATCTAAGGAGAATTCTGAGGCCTGGGCTTCATCGTGCTTTCTCATGTCAAAATGTTTCAAAAATGCTTTTGCAAAAGAGTTTCAAAAAAATATTTTTTATGTGAGGTACAACTGGTAAAGCTACAGCTGCTTCTATTTACCCTGTTTGTCTTTTTGACCCTTCTATTTCATGTTTCAGGGATAATCATATAGCATGCAAGGGTGTCGAAATGGTCCAATCTAATGTAACAAGTAATTATGACCTTGAAGATTCGATCGAGGATTCTATTGACGTGCAACGTAGTTGGGAACAACATGAAAAAACCAAGGCTCTTACGACCGAGCAAACTATCACTATTAATCTAGGTGATATTGAAGAAGCCAAGGAGGTGAAAATTGGAGCAAATCTCCCCAAAAATGAAGCCAAGCACCTAACTCAACTATTGAAGGAATATCAAGACATATTTGCATGGACCTACGCCGATATGCCCGGTTAAACCCGTCAATTGTGGAACACTGTTTGCCTATTAATCCGGACGTGCCACCTAAGAAGCAGAGGTTGCGGAGGACTAAACCCGAACTCTCAAAGAAGATAGAAGAAGAAGTGATGAAGCTTTTGAAAGTCGGATTCATTGAGGTCTCGCAATATCCTGAATGGGTAGCAAACATCGTGCCAGTGATGAAGAAGGATGGTCGGGTTCGAGTTTGTGTCGATTATCGGGATTTGAACAAGGCTAGCCCAAAAGATGACTTCCCACTACCTCACATAGATGTCCTTGTTGATAGTACTGCCGGGATTCGAACTATTCTCATTTATGGATGGTTTTTCCGGGGTACAATCGATAAGGATGAATGAGGAAGACAAAGAGAAAACTGCATTTATCACTCCGTGGGGAACCTTTCATTATAAGGTCATGCCCTTTGGACTCAAGAATGCGGGGGCAACTTACCGCGAGCTATGGTAGCACTATTTCATGATATGATGCATCAAGAGATCGAGGTTTATGTTGATGATATGATTGCCAAGACTCGGCCCGGAAAAAGCCACATTGAAACCTTGAAGAAGTTGTTTGATCGGCTCCGTGAGTTCAAGCTTCGTCTAAACCCCACTAAATGCGTGTTTGGAGCAACATCTGGTAAATTACTTGGATTCATCGTGAACAGTAAAGGGATTGAGATCGACCCGGCTAAAGCCAAAGCCATATGTGAGCCGCAACCTCCATCAACAAAGAAAGAAGTCCGAAGTCTTTTGGGCGATTAAATTATATTGCTCGATTCATTTCCCAACTTTCCGAACCGCCAAGCCATTTTTCAAGCTCCCGAAAAAAGAATGCACGAGTCAACGGGATGATGAGTGTCGAATGGCATTCGACAAGTTGAAACGATGCTTGATGAATCCACCGGTTCTTGTCCCGCCATCACCGGGGCATCCTCTGATTCTCTATCTCACCATTCATAGTGAGTCTTTGGGTGCGATGTTAGCACAGGAAGGTCCCGTCGACAAAAAAGAACGAGCTATTCATTACCTGAGTAAAAAATTCACCGCGTCAGAGCTGAAATATTCTGATATGGAAAAGACTTGTGCCGCACTAGTGTGGGTGTTACATAGATTGAGACAGTATACACTGCATTATCAGACATTTCTTGTAACTGAGAACGATCCTATCAAGTACCTACTTGATCGGCCAACTTTGGTGGGTAAGTTGGCTAAGTGGCAGATTTTGATTTCGGAATTTGATGTGCAATATATGCCACAGAAGTCGGTTAAGGGTCGAGTGATCGCCGATTTATTGGCCGAGAATCCGTAAGTCTCAAATAATGATGATCGTTCCTTGGATGACCGTATCTTGAGTATAAATGAAGATTCATGGACAATGTTCTTTGATGGAGCCGTGAACTTGTCCGGTTTCGCACTTTGGGGCGCTTTGATATCCCCTGGACGGGCGGCATCACCCAGTAGCTGCAAAACTGATATTCCCATGCACTAACAATACAGCTGAGTATGAAGCTTGCATCCTCGGGCTTCAAGCTGCAATCGAGATGGGTGTAGCCAAACTAAAAGTGTTCGGGGATTCCGCATTGATCATATTGCAGACCGTAGGTGAATGGAAGACTAAGGATGCTAAATTGCTCCCGTATCACAAGTACCTAGAAGATTTGATCAAGGAATTCGATGAAGTTGCATTCGAATACTTATCGAGGTCTCACAATCAATTTGCAGATGCACTCGCCACTTTATCATCTATGTTGCAAGTCACCAACGGATTAGAAGTTGAGCCATTGAAGATAGAAGTTCTCGCCAAGACCGGCTTATTGTATGCTTTGGTGACGAGAAGAGTCGACGGAAAACCATGGTATTACGATATCATGAACTACATCCAAAAACAAGGATTCCCGAGGGAAGTACTCCGGTGATAGGAAGTACATCATGAAGATGGCCTCAAAGTTTTTCGTTAGTGGTGAGAATTTGTACAAGAGATCTTATGATTCGATCTTGTTACGATGTGTGGGTGCGGTGAAGCCACTCAAATCATGCAAGAAGTTCACGAAGGAGTATGTGGCCCTCATATGAATGGACACATGATGGCTAAGAAGATCATGAGATTAGGCTATTATTGGCTCACGCTAGAAGGTGACTTGTATCCAAAGCATGTTCGAAGTTGTCATCGGTGCCGGTCCATGGTGACAAGATAAATGTTCCTCCAACGGTCTTTGCACCGCTTTTCCGAGCCATGGCCCTTCTCAATGTGGGGCATTGATGTGATTGGCCCAATAAATCCAAAGGCTTCCAATGGGCATAGATTCATTTTAGTGGCCATAGACTATTTTTCAAAATGGATTGAAGCTATGTCGTTTGCAAATGTCACTGCTCGCAATGTTGCGAAATTCATTAAACGTGACATAATTGCTCGCTATGGTGTCCCTGAAACCATTATCACTGACAACGGGACAAATTTGAACAACAAGCTTGTTGATGAGTTTTTTAGCAAGTTCAAAATCAAGCATCTGAATTCGTCCCCTTATCGCCCTCAAATGAATGGGGCTGTTGAAGCGGCCAATAAGAATATTAAGAAGATCTTGGCTAAAACAGCCGAGAATTATCGAGATTGGCATGACAGATTACCCTTTGCACTGTTGGCGTATCGGACATCGATTCGTACTTCTACCGGGGCAACTCCTTTTGCGTTGGTATACGGCATGGATGCAGTTTTACCTGTGGAAGTGGAGATCCCTTCCCTGAGAGTATTATCCCAAGTGGAATTATCTGAGGCGGAATGGTCGCAACAAAGACTTGAACAGTTAAACTTGATTGATGAGAAGAGACTGAAGGCTCTCTGCCATGGCCAGACATATCAACAGAGGTTAGCCAGATTCTTCAATCGGAAGGTACGACCGAGACATTTCGAGGTAAATGATCTTGTTCTAAGGAAGCAGTTGCCAATTTTTCCAGATCCTGGAGGGAAGTTTGCTCCAAACTACAGTGGCCCATATGTGGTAAAGAAAGTACTTCATGGCGGTGCTTTGATCTTGGCTGAAATGGATGGTCGTGTGTTTTCCACTCCCGTTAATTCGATGCTTTGTCAAGAAGTATTACCCATGAATAGAATTTGTCATATCATGTTTTGAATTGCAAAAATTTTATGATGAATAAATTGCCTCATTGAATTGGAAATTCAAACTTGTTGCAAATATTGCATGTTTTTCTTGATGAATTGTGTGAGATGGATTGAATGTGTAAAATGGGATACTTTGGAATGATGAAAGGCAAACCCTATTCCATACACTGACCCCCAGTGAGTTGTGTGGAAAAATTCCATGCCTACGAGAAAAAGGGTGATCTCGCAAAGGGTACGTCAACCGAGGTGATGAGAGGTAGTTTCTTCTGCTACCCAAAACACTACAAGTATACCCATTGTTCAGCCCTTTGAGCCCCACACATGAAGAGCTTTTTAAATTATCCCTGTCAAGAATCGTCTCATACTGGGACAAGATTTGAAATGAATGATAGGAATTTTTTTACTCACGCTTGCATCAATCTTCGAGTATTGCTTTTACAGTGTGACTTGTATGATAATTTAAAGTGCCTTAGGATGACGAAGAGCGGTTCTTTCTCTATCCTATACACTTTATCCATTGTATAGCCCCCTTGAGCCTATGAATTCATTTCACATTAAACCCAGTTGGTGATCATCCCCCACACTGGGGCAAGGCAAGAAAAATCAGACTACTCAAGTAGCATGATTTACAATGCTAATAAAAAGGAGACTTTGTCCAAAAAAAGAGAGTGCAAAAAAATGGGGCATAAAAAGCAAAGGTGTGCTGGTAAAAAGCAAGGCCAATGCCCAAAGAAAAAATCAAACACTTGATGAAGTGAGTCGTATCTCCAACAAGGTGATACCCAAAAAAAAAAAAAAAAAAAAAAAAAACAAAGCTCAAATGTTGAGATATTGCAATAGGTGAAGTTATGATGTAAAGAAAATCTTCGACGATGGGGAGGAAAATTGTTAGACATGTCAAAATGATCACCAACTTTGACCCCCTAAACACTTTTTGAGACAAATGATCCCTCATTTCTCAACTCATGAACCCAACCTACGTTACATCCCTTACAAAGTCTCTTCAGATTAGGGCATTTGAATTAACGTAGAAGTTCATACATTTGAAAGCATCGCTTGAAGAAGTGCGAGTAAAATAATTTCTGCTTCATTTCTCATGTTTCTTGGCTTGTAAACCCCAAGATAATTGCGGAATATCACTTATTTTTCAAAAGCCTCGACTCAAAGAGTCTCCTTTGTTAAACCGTTGACCAAGCCTATATTACGGTCCCTGTTAAAGACCTCTCAGATTGGTAAGGTCGTACCACTTGCAAGATTGCTCGAACCCTCGTTTGGCATGATGATGGAAAGATAGAGTGATTGTCAAAAATCCTGCATCAAGGGTCAGGATAAAACAACTCATTTTAATGAGGATGAGTGAAAAGTCCTTTCAGACCAAGAGGTCCCCCATTTGGCACATCCATGACATTCATGTGTTCAGATTGGAACATTTTTTGTGGAATTTTTCCCAATGGAAATTAGGTGATGCAAGCTTGATATAAATCATAGTGCATGAACCTCCCTTAAATTAATGCATGTTTGTAATCACAAATGCATGTTGCTCCTCCTATGACCATATTTTGCAGAGGACATTTCCCCCAGAAACAGAGATGATACCAGGTAAGTATATCTCTATCCATACCTTAAATACTTGTCATTGTGCAAGTATTCCCTTTTGAAAATACTGACACTCGATTGAGTTGTCCCCCAACATCTCCAGATTCAATCTGATTAAGGCGACCGAAGAATGGTTCGGGTCCTGATTAGTTTGATCTCTGTTGCAAGGCTGGGCGACCGAAGAATGGTTCGGGTCCTAGCTAAGCAAAACCTCAGTTTAGGCGACCGTAGAATGGTACGGGTCCTAAACAACATCTATTTCCCTATTCGGGCGACCGTAGAATGGTACGGGTCCTAGACACAACCAAACACTGCCATACTGGGCGACCGTAAAATGGTACGGGTCCTGGAAAAGTAACACCAACTATCTTGAATTACTTTACCATCATTGAAGGTAAGATATTCCAAATAGGTTCCTTTGACATCTCAGTTTGGATCTGGATGTCTCAGTTTTTTCCGTTGAACATTTCACTTTGGATGTGAATGTTCTTGCCTGTTATGCTTTTCAAGAAACCTGAGTGAGAGTTGGGTACTTGTAGAGTAAACAGGGATTTATCATGTACCTCAAGATGCTTTACCGCACCGACTGGTAAGTAATTGTAGGTACACTCTTTCCTTTCACATCATGCATTTGCATTAGCATTTTCATGCATCATATTAATTGCATTTTAAAATGGAATTCATTTTTCAAAAAAAAATCAAAAATCAAAAATCAAAAATCAAAAATCAAAAATCGAATCAAATCAAGCAATCATTTAATGCATGTGCATAGTCAAAATTTAGGTCTCAATTTGTCTTTGAAGGCAACCTCTTCGAGCTCACCTTCAAAGAGGGGCAGCTGTGGACACCTAAATTTTGGCTAGCCGTTTTGTAATTTGTCGCATTAAGAAATTAGGGGTTAATTTAATTCCAAAAAAAAAATTAATTGCATAGCATTTAGTTACTGAGATGCATTTTTTTTTTTTTTTATTTGCATTTACTTGGACCAAAGTGGTGGATAGGTCATTTTGGGTTTTAAATTAACAGTTTGACTAACCCATGAAGAAAATTAGCCCAAGCCCGTTGCTTTTCAATTAATTAATTATCTTATGAGAAATTGAGATTTGATTCGATATTACGGTGATTTTTGACATTCAAAAAATATTGCAATCTTATCTTTAGTTTTTTGGTGATAAAATCATCGGGGAATATTAAGGAGGATAAGAAATAATCCAAAATATTTTGTTGCGGATAGAGGATTCAAAGGATAATCTTCAATGCGAGTCAGCTTGGAAGATTTTAACAGATGATTTCAATGGTCGAGTGAGTCAGCATACACGATAATCTCGAAGGATGATCTTCAGCGATTGAGTTGTTAGGCAAATCTTCGTAGATAGAGCAGACTAAGTCTTCTCACTATAAATAGGGGTGGTCTTCTCTTCGTCCGAAAAAAAAAAAAAGGGAAAAAGTGAAGAGAAGGGTCTCTGCAAAGGAAAAGCTGCAGAAAAGAAAAAAGGAAAAAATCAAAACGTGAGAAAGAGAGGAGAAAAGTAAAAAAAGCAAGGGTGATGTGACCCTTACTGTTCATCATCTCCCTCAACTTTCGTTGCCTCTCCTCTGTAGCTTCCGTGAACCACCACACCGCACACGCCGCCGCCTGAGTCTTTCTTCCTCGACGCCGCGCCGCGCCTCAACGCTCCGACGACCCAAAGCCCCACCGGAGTCCACACCGTTGGTCTGCTGTCTCGCCGGACGCCGCGCCGATCCCCTGCCTCCGCCCGACGCCCAGCAGATCCTTCTCCGCCTCTGCTCACCAGCTCGACGACGCTGCATCTGTGCCCATCCACGACGACCCCGACGCTGCTCTTGGTCCGTCCGTCGCCGTTCCGTCTTCCACCGTCCTTGACGCTCGCCTGCAATTAGAAGCCCAAGCACCGCTTTGCCGAACGCCGCGCCCAATAGCCAGATTCGACACCGGAGCTCCTCGCCACAGCCGCTCGAGGCCTCCCCGCCGTGACCTGCAGTGCCCCACCATCCGAAGCCCGTGATCCGAGCACCCCGTCGGAGCCCCCGTGCCGGAGATCCGACGACCGCGACCGGCGATCGACGGTGACCAGCCACCAAGAGCACAAGTTCGCTTGGAAAGGAAAGAGGAAAAACAGAGAAGAAAAAGCAACAGTAAAGGCAAAAAGAAAAAATTTGATTAGGTATCTTTTCTTTTTCATTTATTTTACTTTATTTTGTTAATTTAGTTATTTTATTGGATCCCAATGTTTACTTTATGAATCTTGTAGGCATTATGCTCAAGAGTTATCCTAAGAGTATTGTAATTATTAATTTGACCCGTAAGATGTCGGGTCATTTTTTTTAATTATTATTAATTCTTGGGTTTGTTGATAGTAATTCAAGTGTTAAATCAATGTAATTATTAATTTGATCCGTAAGAATTCGGATCGATTTTTAGTTATTTTGACTTCTTTGTTGTGATAATTAGGGTTAGGATAATCGTTAATTTGACCTGTGAGACAACAGTTATTTTTTCGATTACCTTGATCCTTTATTTGATTGCATATCTTGATAGTTTAGATTTGATTTTTAGTTGGTAATCGCATTATTTTAAAAAAGCCACTAAAAAATCTAAAAATATTTGAATTAAGATTCAGTTTGTTTTGGAATATTTTTTGGCATATCTAGGATAATGATTTCAGTTCGGAAAATATAAAAAACCAAAAAAACTAAAAAATGCATTCATTTAGGATTTTTAGTTTCTGTTTAATTTAAATTGCATTTTTAATTACATGGCAATTTTAAATTTCGAATCTTTAATAAACACAAAAAAACATCATGCATATATCATTGTATAATTAGGGCATGCTCTGCACGTTATTGCATATTAAATAAATTGCATTTTAGATTTAGATAATGTCTTAGTTTAAATTAGGATTCGATATGACTTAATCCCTAATTTAAATTAGATAGAATCTTAATCTACTTAGATCATTTCAAATTTCATAAAATTTGTCTTAGGATAAATTAGTTGCAATTTATAGGATAGATTGCATTTTTAAATAAAAACGTCATTTGCATGTCATATAAAATTAGGTCCATGAGATGCACGTCATTTTAGTGATTATTGTTAGGTTCATTTTTAATTGAAAATTGCCGTCATTAGATTAGGCCATTTAATAAATATCGCGTGACATATAGCTCGCATATTAAATTGCAATGTTGCATATCATTTTAGTTGAAATAATTTTGTACGTCATTGCATTGCATTGCACGTCATTAGAATTAAGTCATTTTGATTAATTTAAATTGCATATAACAATTGCATGTTCATTAAGAGATCATAAAAATTTTATGGCTTAGGACATGTTGCCATGCCATATCATTTCATTGATTAAAAGCATTGCATTGCATATGGATTATAGCTATGCTTAATAAGTGAAGACAAAAAGAAAAGAAATTGCGTGTTAATTAAAACCATATCTAAGATTGTTGATATGGATTTTAATTTAATACCGCAGATGCTTTCATTACTTCGAAGTATGTTTTAATTGCTTTCCCGAATGTTAAATTAGTGGTATGCGCACATGTATAATCACCTCACATGTTAGGAAGTTAAATTAAAATCAATTCAATTGCCAAACATTTTCTTGAAAATGAAATAAAAGGTACCGAAAAGACTTTAGGATAGTCTCACAGAATGTAACCAAGTCCCCCGAACTCATAAATCTCTGTTCGTAGGAGTAAAGTAATTCTCCCGTTACTTTACTTGGGTTTCTAATCGACCCATCAAAAATAGATTAGTGGCGACTCCTAATTGAAAATCATTTGCATGTTAAGAATTCAAACCTAAGTCGCGAATTGGTATGGGCTTGGGAGAGCCCAAGCTAAGCTTAAAGACTTAGTAATCCATTAACCTAGTTTTAGGTGGTCCAAACCCTGAAAAATTGGGTCGCGACAATTATAATAAGAAATCCAAAAACAATGATAATGTTACATAATTTGTCCATGAAATTCGTGCAAGCGCAATAAATTTAGAGCCAATTTTTCGTAATTTCTAAAGCCACCGTTCGCCAATCCTCCGCACAAATCTGCGACTTTGTCTTGCCACCCCGCCGACCATCTCTTACCTGCATCACAAACCGAGCCACTACCATTAATTAGATCAGATGCACATAAATCAAGAAATATCCATGGCCGAAAAAATATAGAGAATAAGGTTTCGTTTTTTTCTTTTTTTGCAAAAATAATATATTTGAAAAAGCCTTACTGCCCTTGTCCATGGCTAATGAGAAAGATCAGTCGAAGGTCAGTCTCGTCCATTCAACAGTAGCTAAGCTGGCTGTTTTTTTTTTTTGGTCAAAGATAAGGTGGATTGTATTGCCCACTTTTTGTTTGAATTCCACGTAACAGCTCACAGAAGAGGAGCCATTATATTTAGTCTCAATTAGGACCGAAGCTGGATTGCATTGCCCACATTTTGTTTGAATTTCAGCCGACAGCTCTCCAGCTAACAGCTCACAAAAAGGAACTGTTATCTTCAGACTGGATTACTACATAAAGTCCCAACTTATTCCGCTCCTTTCGCTCGTCTGTCCCCTTCCATTAGACAAATTTTCCGATCCAATTTAGATGTGAGAGGATATGTCAAACAATAGAAATATCCTAAACCATTTAATAATGAAATTTATATGTTTTTAATATATATATATATTCTTTACCAATTAATTTTTTGGATACGACTTTCTAACAATCTAATTTTAGAGAAAAAAAACTTTAACAAAATTCGATATAAATTATTTTGTTCAGAACATCAATTGCAATAGCTACTCAAGCATTATCATTTTTTTTTTTTTTTTTGTCATTGGTTACTTAAAAAGCTGTCCTAAGAGCATAAATGATGATTGAACGCGTAGTCGGGCAAGAGTTTTCATTTTTTAATCTTGCTGGTGAAGATGCATCTGGGAATTGCAAGACCGTCATGAGCTGCCCTCCTTTCGTCTCTTTCCAGGCAGCTTCGGGCACTTCAACCCCACTTCTACCTTCCACCCTCATATTTATTATTATAATATGTAGTCCTAAAATAAAATAATCGAAGCATCACCCTCATCCCACCCTGTTATAAATACTCCCTCTCCCTTCGACACAACCCACATCTTAAACAAAGCGAGAAGCTACCTCTGCTTTCACCTTTCCTCAGTCAAAAACTCAGCTTCTACAATGGCATCCTTCTTCGCTTCTAACACAGCTCTTCTTCCAAAGCTCTTCCTCGCCCTCTGCCTCCTCCAGATGGCCTCCGCCACTAGGAGGCTGGCCGAGCTGGTCCAAGACCAGTCCCCGCCCATGAAGTACCACAATGGCCCTCTCCTCTCCGGCAAGATCTCCGTCAACCTCATCTGGTACGGCCGCTTCAAGCCCTCCCAGCGCGCCATCGTCTCCGACTTCGTCACCTCTCTCTCCTCCGACCCTTCGCTGTCTCAGGCCCCTCCTTCCGTCTCCCAGTGGTGGAAGACGGTCGACAAGTACTACCACCTCTCCTCCTCCAAGAGGCGCACTCCTTCCCTCACGCTCTCGCTCGGGAGGCAGGTCCTCGACGAGAGCTACTCCCTCGGGAAGTCCCTCACGAGCAAGCACCTCGTCGAGCTCGCCTCCCGGGGCGAACAGGAGAACGCCGTCAACGTCGTGCTCACCTCCTCCGACGTGGCCGTCGAGGGATTCTGCATGAGCCGGTGCGGCTCCCACGACTCCGCCGTCAGTTCCGTCAAGGTCAACGGCAGGAGCTCGAGGTTCGCGTACATCTGGGTGGGCAACTCGGAGACGCAGTGCCTGGGGCAGTGCGCGTGGCCATTCCACCAGCCCCTGTACGGCCCGCAGAGCCCGCCGCTGGTGGCGCCCAACGGCGACGTCGGCGTCGACGGGATGGTGATCAACCTGGCAGGCCTCCTCGCCGGGACCGCCACGAACCCGTTCTCAAACGGGTACTACCAGGGCGAGGCGGGGGCGTCGCTGGAGGCGGCGTCGGCGTGCACCGGGATCTACGGCAACGGGGCGTACCCGGGCTACGCTGGGAACTTGCTGGTGGATGAGGCGACGAGAGCGAGCTACAACGCGCACGGCGTGAACGGGAGAAAGTACCTGGTCCCGGCTCTCTACGATCCGGCCACGTCGTCGTGTTCGACCCTGGTGTGAGGGAAGTGGCGACAGATAGAAACGATGACGTTAGGCTACCAGATTAATTCATTCATTCTTTTATTGGTTTTAGTAGTTGCTGTATATTACAGTCATTATAGCTAATAGAAAAGGCAAGCCACTTTTATTTGCTACAATTTTATTATCTAGTGCAAAGCCAGCGGGTTAATCCATCCTCAATTTGACGATTTTAGCTGGACTCCCATTTATGTTAATTCTTTAAGTTAGAGAGTTCGTAGAATCCCAAAATCTCACATCACTTATAAATGCCCAACTCAATGACACATCAAGTAACATTAACATTAATTCCCATAAAGACCACTTTCTCGCATGGCTACTCCCAATATTTTTCTTCCGAGGATTTTAGACGTGAATTAAGTCATTTATTACAAATGTGGCTTCACAACAGCAAACTTTCTTATTTTCAAATGTATTAATCTTATACTTAACTTCACTTGAGGTTAGGGCTTCTATCTGACCATAACTTAAGGATTTAGTCACTTACATTAATCATGGATGAAGCCTATCGTTACATCATACTCCTTCAATTCACCGTTGATCCACTAGTAGAAACAAGCTTTAATAATATCTAGAATACATAGGAAAGTTTGTGTCGATTGATGATAAACATCAAAGTTTAAACAGGTGTAGTTGTTAAAATATGTCTTGAGTTTGAGTCAAATGTGAAATTTCAAATATTTCGAATTGGATATTTTACGGATATTCAAAATTGAGTAAAGAAGATCCGAAGATCAACTTCCCAAAATTCGAATCTGCGTTGGAGAATTTGGCCGCTAAAATAGGAAAGTCCAACTTTCACTTGGACTTGGATTTTCTTAAAATATATAAAGATATATTTTGAATTAAATCGTTTAAGATAGGAAATAGAATCTTATAAGAAGTCGGCAAAAGAATAAAAGTCTCACTTATATATATATATATAGACTTGTTGTAGCCGTGGATGGAAGGAGGTTGACCAATGAAGCGTCGTCTCGTCGTCGAGTGCTTGGGAGGGATTTTCTTTGTCGTTTTTGTTCGTGCAATTACATCCGAGAAGAATTAGTGTTTGTAGCCGATTAAATCTTGAGGTAAGATTTGCGTGTAATTCTTTTGTGAGATTGAGAGATTATTTCTTGAGAAATTTCGGGGTTAAACACTGCGTGCATTATTTGGTGTAATTGGGGCTTGGCAAACATCGAGAGAGTGTTTGAATAACTCGAGTGTGTAATCTCCTTGTATCGCTTGATCTATAGTGAAATTTGTCGCTGCTATCCCCGTAAACGTAGGTCTTTATGACCGAACCACGTAAATCCAGTGTTCGATTTATTTTCTTCTTCTATCTATATTATTGTTCAGTCGTTCGCCTTTCACAACAATAGTCATGAGAGCTACATTGCTAACAAACATAAAATGTGCATAAGCACTTAGCTAACACAACTATTCTCGACAATTAGCTCCATCACCACCACCAACTAGCACATCATCTTCTCGCAACCCAAAAAGGAAGGGTATTAAGGGCACATTCCCCCTCTCTTGCTAATTATTGGACTGAGAGTTTTGGCTTTGCACCTACGAAAGCGATTCATTAACAAGCAAATGAGTCGAATCACACTGGCCTCTCTTGCTTTTACATCACCACTTTCTCCTCGTTGTCATCCTCTCACCTTCCCCCTTCATCGGCATAACTCAAATCTGACGTGCAGCTACATCCTAGGGGTTCTAATCGAGTTTCTCTTTCTCATTCCTACTCATTTGACTGATCAGATCCGTGCATTCCATCTTGGGTATTCTTCTGAATGGGATTTTTTATATGCATGTTTTTCTTTCTTCTTGTTTTTTTTTTTTTTGCATAGAAATGGTCCTTTTAAGATCTATTACCTTTGATTGTTAGACTAAAGAGGAGAATCATCAAAAGTTATTTAGGCCGAAAACTCAGTTGGATCTTGGTCCAAAAGAAGGATATAAGTTGACCTTGATCGGGATCCTATTAGGAGATTAACTATTCTATTTAGTGTAACAAAATCTCAATTGAAGAAGAAGCGATATCCTGTCTCAAAAAACTCTTGGGTGCATTGGAATCATATCAGCCCACTCGTTCTCATTCTTTGAAAGATGCGGCTGCCATGCAGGCCTTGCCTAGGATCAAGTGGCCTCATGTCGATTCTAGCACATTTTGGAATGGCTCCACCGCCTCTGGCGCCCCACATCTCATCCCACCACTTCCACACACATGCCTTCGCACCGAGACCATTTCCACCCATCAGCGCGCCTCTCGTAGCCTTCTTTTTTCATTTTATATGGGCTCAGCTGTGAATTATATGGATGATGTGTCATATGTTAGTGCTAGAGTTTAGATGATATTAGAACAAACCCCAATTTTCGGTCCCACAATACAATTCCACCCGTTACATTATCTCTTTCACTTTACTCATCCCATATAAATATCATCGGTCAAACCAAGGCCACCACGTAGCACAAAACCCACGAATGTCCCGTGCAGGGGCCAATATTATCGACCACCATTTCAGGCCGACAAAGCCGCCATATCTTTAAGTACAAGTGAGCCAACTATTTTATTCACCACCGGTTGCTTGGCTTGCACCAAAATTACCCAAAAAGTTATAAATTTATATCAATTCAATCATAAACCTTTCAATTTAATCAATTTAATTTTAAACTATTTAAAAATTTGCCAATATAGTCCATTTAATCAATTTCAATTGAAAATTATTCACATGGATGTGGCTATATTATGTGGTACAACCGAGGCTAATATAGACAAATTTTATAATTCATTATTTTTTTTGTTTTTGAATTTTTATATTTTTATTTTATTCTCTCTTTATTTTCATTCTTAGGCAACAACTGGCGAGGCGACCCTTGACCCTTGCTTGACCCTCGCCAAAGGCCAACAAGGTCGACCAAGGGTCGGCCAAGTTCACTTTTAATGAGACTCGCTTTCGCCAAATCTAGAGAGGGGCAACTAAGGTTGGAACCTCACCCATTGTCTCCTGTGGCTAATCATCGGCCATCGCCAAGGCTTGACGATTGATAGAAGAAATGGAAGGAAAATGAAAGAAAAGTCAAGAAAACATAATAAAAAAATTCAGAAAAAATAATAGAAATTACATAAATTGTTCACATTAATGATATGACTCAATTTGTCAAATTAAAAGTTTTAGAACTAAATTAACATAAGTATAATAAGTTTAATACTTTTTTGGTAATTTCTCCCGCCACCATTCCATATTCCTCTGCACAAATCTACGGCTTCGTCTTGCCACTCCGCCGACCATCTCTTAACTGTATCACAGACCGAGCCACTTCTATTAATTAAATTGGATGCACGTAAATCCTGAAATGTCCATGGCCGTTAATATAATTAGAGAATAAGGTTTCAATTTTTTCGCAAAAAGAAAAATTGAAAAAGCACCACTGCCCTTCTCCAAGGCTAAGGAGAAAGATCAGTGTAAGGTCAGTTTCGTCCATTGGACTGTAGCTAAGCTGGACTTTTTTTTTCGGTCAAAGCTCAGCTGGATTGCATTGCCCACTTTTCGTTTGAATTCCAGCTAACAGCTCACAAAAAAAGAACTATTAACATTAGTCTGGATTCCAACATGAAGTCCCAACTCAAAGACAGGTTCCGCTCGTCTCGCAAGCGTGTCTATTTCCATTAATCATAATTTTCGATCCAATTTATACATGAGAGGAGATGTCAAGCCATAAAAATATCGCATACTATTTGATAATAAAATTTATATATATTTTCATATATGTATGATGTTTTTATGTCTATCAATTTAAGTTTTCAAGTAAAACTTTATAAGAATCTGATTTTAGAAAAATTTAACAAAATTTGATATGAAATTATTTTGTTCAAAATATCAATTGCAATTGGTAAATTAAGCATTATCGTTTTTTTTTTTTTTTTTTTGTGATTGGTTACTTAAAATGCTGTCCTGAGAGCGTAAACGAAATAATGATTGAACGCGTAGTCGGGCACGAGTTGTCATTTGTAAATCTTGCTGGGGAAGCTGCAACTGGGAATTGCAAAACCATCATTCATGAGCTGCCCTTCTTTTGTCTATTTCCGGGCAGTTTCCGGCACTTTAACCCCACTTCTACGTTCCCAACTTCATATTTATTATTATAATGTGTAGTCCTAAAATAAAATAATCGAAGCATCACCCTCATCCCACCCCAGTATAAATACTCCTCCTCCCTTCGACACAACCCACATCTTAAACAAAGCGAGAAGCTACCTCGGCTTTAGCCTTTACTCTTTCCTCAGTCTCAGCCAAAACTCAGCTACAATGGCATCCTTCTTCTTCGCTTCTAACACGGCTCTTCCAAAGCTATTCCTCGCCCTCTGCCTCCTCCAGATGGCCTCCGCCACCAGGAGGCTGGCCGAGCTGGTCCAAGACCAGTCCCCGCCCATGAAGTACCACAATGGCCCTCTCCTCTCCGGCAAGATCTCCGTCAACCTCATCTGGTACGGCCGCTTCAAGCCCTCCCAGCGCACCATCGTTTCCGACTTCGTCACCTCCCTCTCCTCCGACCATTCTTTGGCTCAGGCCTCTCCATCCGTATCCCATTGGTGGAAGACGGTCGACAAGTACTACCACCTCTCCTCCTCCAAGAGGCGCACGCCTTCCCTCACCATCTCGCTCGGGAGGCAGGTCCTCGACGAGAGCTACTCCCTCGGGAAGTCCCTCACGAACAAACACCTCATAGAGCTCGCGTCCCGGGGCGAACAGCGGAACGCCATCAACGTGGTGCTCACCTCTTCCAACGTGGCCGTCGAGGGGTTCTGCATGAGCCGGTGTGGCTCCCACGACTCAGCCGTCGGTTCCGTCAAGGTCAACGGCAGGAGCTCGAGGTTCGCGTACATCTGGGTGGGCAACTCGGAGACGCAATGCCCGGGGCAGTGCGCGTGGCCGTTCCACCAGCCCCAGTACGGGCCGCAGAGCCCGCCGCTGGTGGCGCCCAACGGTGACGTCGGCGTCGACGGGATGGTGATCAACCTGGCAGGCCTCCTCGCTGGGACCGCCACGAACCCCTTCTCGAACGGGTACTACCAGGGCGAGGCGGGGGCGTCGCTGGAGGCGGCGTCGGCGTGCACCGGGATCTACGGCAACGGGGCTTACCCAGGCTACGCCGGGAACTTGCTGGTGGATGAGGCGACGGGGGCGAGCTACAATGCGCACGGCGTGAACAGGAGAAAGTACCTGGTTCCGGCTCTCTACGATCCGTCCACGTCGTCCTGTTCGACGCTGGTGTGAGGGAAGTGGAGACAGATAGAAAGGATGACTTTTAGGCTACCGGATTGATTCATTCATTCGTTTATTGGTTTTTTTTTTTTTTTGGGTGTATATTACAGTCATTATAGCTAATTGTTAGGAATAACTGATCCCCGAAAACCGGATTCGACACTAAATCGAACCCCTAAATCAATGCGGAAGACGAAGCCCGGGAAAACACGCATCACCGATCGTAAAGCACACCACAGATTCGAGCGTACCTTGTTAGCCACAGATTAGACACCAACGCCGAAGAAGAGGAAGAAATTCTCGATCCGATGACGCCTTGAATGAGAGAAAACAAAGTGCCTTGAACTTACTCGTTCTTTTTGGGGGGGAGAGAGAGCGTGGGAGAGAGGAGGACGTACGTACGTTGATTCCAACGGTTGTCTTCTCTCTCTCTCTCCTCCCTTTTATACCTCTCCCCTTCCACGGGCCCTATTCCCGTGGGCCGGGCCTTTGGGCCCAAAGATGGGCGGACGGGCCGTAAGCCCAATTCCAATAAATCCATCATCTCCCACTCGCACATGGTGGTACAAAACCAACATGGGCGGACAGCCTTACTCAAATTTCATCGTAGAAAATCCAGCATAAACTCTCACTTAACATGATGGGCCGAATGTAATCCTCTTTTCCTCTCTTCAACATTCATACCGGTGAATAATCCGTGCGACCAAAGATACTTTGAGAGCTCGTTGCCATACATCTCGTTAGGAATATATAGCAGCTCATAATGGGCATCACATCCCGAGTAGATTTAGTATGCAGACCCTAGATCGATCGATCACATTTATATCTCTCTTGATCTCTTTTAAACAATGATATATATATTGTATTCACAACTATGATTATCACAAAGACAAATCATAATTGGTTAACCGGTGAATACAAAACTACAATGTGATTCTCCATAATCGATCTTCCTCTTTCCTTCAAACTCTCAATTTCGCCAACTTGCTTTTCTAGAAATGCCCCATTAGATCGAATCACTCATGACCATTGGCAACATCCTAAGATAGCAAACACTAAATAGAAATCTCGAGAATAAGTAAGAGTCATGAGGGGACAAAGAAATTGAGGAACTCTCTTCCTCAAGAGTCTCACACGACATAAAAGTTGAGATCAAACTTTTGTCACTCTTATTGGTCGTCTCATGCATACGTAGTATGAAATACGTATTACGGTATTAACTCCTTTCCCATGGAGCGTATGTCTACACTTTCAATACCGTACGGATGATAGTTCGGACATACCCAATGTCTAACTTGAGTTCACGTATCTACTCATTCACAAAATTCATCGAACTCACATCCGGCATCTTAGACAGATAAGGTAAAATATGTGGGGTATTTTACTTTCGGACATAGTAAGTATTATGTCCTCATCTTAACACTCGCTTAAGGCGACATACGTGTTTTAAGCTTGAGCTCTCGATTATCACCTAGATAATAAGCTTAAAAACAGTCTCATCTCTATTTATCACACAGTAAATAGAGGCGATTACCCGTGTGAGTGGGCTAATCTTATATCTGTCCGACATACTTCTCAAATTAAAGTAATGCACCGAGCATTAAGATGCATAAAGATCAAACAAAGATTCATAGGCATTAATGATGAAAACACAAATTCATCAAATTGTGAACACTTAGGGAAATTACAATATTCAAGACATCGCCTTCTACGCAACCCTAGAGATTTCATATGGCCACAAAACACATCTCTCGGGTATTGGCTTTGTCATAGGATCTCGCTACCATTCTCGTGCGTAGTATGTACTCTAAGTTCACGTCCATTCGTGCAACCATATCCTTTACAAAATTATACTTGGTATCTATATGTTTGGTCTTGCCATGATATTTTGGATCTTTGGTGTACGCTTTTCTGCTTGGCTATCACAGCTTAACAAATAACAAATCTGCGCAAGACTTCCAATAACACCTAAATGATCCAAAAAATCTCTAAAGCCAAACATCTTCTTACACTACCGCCGATAATGCCACAAACTCAATTTCTATCGTGGACAAGGCTATACACGTTTGTTTCTTACTGCTCCAACATATGGCGCCATTATTCGGTAAGAAAACAAAGCTAGAGGTAGATTTCCTTTCATTTAAATCTCCTCCCCAATCAGAATCAGGATAGCCTTAGAGTCGCAGATCCTTTCCTTAATAACTCATCGTCTAATCAGCAGTTCCCTTTAGATACCTCAGTATTCTCATAACGGCTTTCCATTGTGCTGGACCTGGATTGAATTGGTATCTACTCACCATTCCAACTGCAAAACATATGCCAGGTCTTGTACACATCATAGTGTATATCAAGCTTCCAACAAAGACTAGCATAAGGAACATGTTTCCTTTATTCCTTCTCTTGTGGAGTCCCCGGACACGCCTATGGCTCAATCCTTCACCTTTTGCAATAGGAGTGTCTATGGGTTTACAATCTTGAAATCTTAAATCCAAGAATATATGTAACCTCACCCATATCCTTCATAATCAATTTCTTCCTGTTGATTATACCCCTTCGCCACAAGGCGAGCCTTATGCCTTTCTATCGAGCCATCACCTTTCGCTTTATTTTGAGAACCCAGCTTGTTCCCAATAGCTCTGCGTCCTTTTGGAAGATCAACCAGTTCCTAAACATGGTTTGACTTCATTGACTCCATTTCCTCTTCCATTGCATGAATCCATTTTTTTCTTATTATGGCAATTTAGAGCCTTATTAATATTTCTTGGCTCATACTCATCTTGTGGAGCAACCATAAAAGCTTCCCTTTCAATGTCAAAACATTGACGGGGAATACTTTGGCGACTTGTTCACCTTATGGGAGATTGTACACTTAGCACATCATTCCCCATCATACTCCCACTTGGATTAGGTAATGATGATGTTGTCACATCGTGTGGTTGCAATTGAGAATGAGTTGAATTCAATTCATCACATCTCATATTACTCCCACTTGGACGAACTCCACTGTCATCATTATCTTGATCCAAGGTTTCAAATAGGGAACAATCTTCCCTTATTTCGCCCTTCTTAGGAAATTCATCCACTAAGAATGTGACATCTCGTGATTCAAATTCAGTTATACTCCCACTTTCCTACTCACCTATGAACACATACCCTTTCGAGTGTTCGTAGTATCTCATGAAAATACTCTTATTTCCTTTGGGACCCAATTTCCCAAACTTGTGAGAGGACTCATGAATATAGGCAGCACAACCCCATGGCTTAAGAAAACTTAAGTCCGGTTTTCTAACCGTCCATAACTCATATGGAGTGGAAGCAACTGATTTGGAAGGCATCCGGTTAAGTATATAGGTAGCAAGTTAACAACGCATCACTCCGAAAAGTGATAGGTAAGTTAGCATGCACCATCATGGACCTAACCATTTCTAGTAGGGTTCTCGTTTCTTCTTTCCACAACACCATTTTGTTGAGGAGTATATGGAATAGACAACTATCTTTATATTCCTTTTTCATCACATAATTTTCTGAACACATCGTATAAATATTCTCAACCTCGATCGGATCTCAATGCTTTTATTTTCTTGTCTAATTGATTTTCTGCGCAGTTCATAAACCTTTTGAAACAACTTATGCTTCAGATTCATGAAAAATCAAATAGACATGTCCGACTCGAGTATAATCATATATAAAAGTGATGAAATAAACAGCCCCTTGCCTTCCTCTCATATTCATTGAACCACGACGTCCAAATAGATTAAATGCGAGAGGAAATCCAGCTCTTTTATCTTTTTCTAAATGGTTTCATTGTTATTTTCCCTACTAGGCAATGCTCACTTATGGACAAATCGACTTTTTCAATATTGCCCAACAAGCCCTTTTTGGCTAGTCTATTCATTTGTTGTTGGCCCATATGACCAAGTCTAGCATGCCACCATATTCACATCATTATCATATAAGGTAGAAGACGTGAAACAAGGGAATAACAAATTGACACCACCATAGTCAACATCTAGTACAATAAAATCATCCAGAAAATAATCACAACCATAGTAGTTTGTATCTAAAAACAAATCTACATCTTTATTATGGAAGTTCATACTAAAACCAAGTTTAACCAACATTAAAATGACACAAAAATTTCGACGAATCTCCGAGCATATAGAACATTAAGGTGCGTCCACCACTCATGTTCAATTGGCAGGTGCCAATCCCTTTACTTCACTCTAGAGTTGTTTCCCATATGGATCCACTTAGTTCCGGTTGGTACTTGTCGGAATTCCATGAAGGATTCTCTATCCTTCTCTACATGGTCTGTCACTTCGAATCTACACCACAAAGGATTGGATTCAGCCAATAATATTGAACTTGACACATAAGCAAAGTTCTCAAATGTACAAGAGGTGTTTACTTTTTTTTGACTCACAACAGTTGCAAGCATAGTGACATTTCTTGTCACAATTGTAACACCTCGCCTTTGACATTTTCTTCACTTGAGGACGTTTTCCTCTCTTGTGTTGGTTAACTCTTGATTTCTTGCGGTAAGGACTTGATCCTTTGTATGCCCACATATTGAACGAATCAATACGCTTGCGCTTAGAGCACAAAGCCCTTTCTAAGCTAGAACCAAAAGATTGCAAATATCTTTGTTCGGCTCAAATACCGTTAGGCGGTCCTCTACTAGCTCAAGGTGGCGCATGGCATCCTTAAGATCTTCCATAACATGGTCAAGAGCTTCTAGTGCTTCTTGCTTTTCCAAAGACATATTGAATCTTCTTATTCAATATTTCACAATTGTTACCGTTCATATCGAATCACGTTCTTAGTTCTTTGAACCATCGTTCAACACATCGGACATCCATGCACGAATAATTAATGCCTATCATTTATGCATCCCTATTTGCATAGACCCATCATATTAATAAATAATTTCAAGTAAGGCTTCAGAATCAAAAGGTCACTATGTTTCCAATCATCCTCCAAAAATCCTAACTCAAAACTATCATTAATATGATTGTCATATACAAAATCAATTCTATGAAGCTACAAAAGCTTCTAAAACTACCCACAGCTAATTACCCACAGCAACCAGCAATAACAGAAAGCAAATAAAATCTTATATCCAATAAAATAAAAATGCTTTCACATGATACGACTATACATTACACTAAGCAATATATATACAGGGAAAAAAAATATCAACATGGAAAGAGATATTCACATCAAAAACATCTTTAATTAATCCAAGGGATAAATAGGGAATGACCCTTCTAATCTATCATTCAAAACATCTGAGAAAACTGAAGGCACATTTGACAACCATGGAAAAACTTTTGGAGAGCTTTCATGTCGCCACCAAGGCGCATTCACTCGGCGCCATGTGGCGCTCAATTTAAGGGTTGAAGTTTTGGCCAACTCAATCCTATAGTATTCTCTTACAAAAGCTTCCACTAGCTTCCTATAATCCGGACCACGTTGACCTCCCATAGCCGATCCAACACTCGCTTGCCATTCGGGTGGAAGAGTGTTTATCAAAGCCGGCACCTTCCCGAAAATCCGGCATAAGATAACCATTCCGGATGATTTCTGTATCATCCGATTGACCTTGATCACATGTGATACTAAATCACCGTCATGCCACTGATAAATAGCTAAATCTGACATCAGCCTTTTAAGTCTTGCATTTCCTCGTCCCTTCTCGTGCTTGCGGTATCTCGCGCATAACTCATTATAGTCCCCGCAACAAATGCGGAATAATCCATAATTTTCATAAGGGAAAATACATAATTTTCCAAAATTCATGCAACAAATGCAGAATAAAAAATGGATACCCACATAGGCATGACTGAAAAAAAGAAACAAATTCTTTTTTTTTTTTTTTTTTTTTTTTTCGGGTCAACGGTCAACGGTCAAAGTCAACGGTCAACGGTCGGTCAACGGTCAACGGGTCGGGTCAACGGGCGCGCGGGTCGGACCGGTCGGATCGGACGGACCGGTCGGGCCGGTCGGACCGGCCGCGCCGGTCGGACGAAACGACCGCACGTGCCGCGCGCGTGCGGTGGCTGACGTCACGCGACGTCGGCCGACGTGCCTCGCGCGTGAGCGTGCTGACGTCACGCAGACGTCAGCCGCACGTGCGCGGCACGCGCCAGGCTGATCGGGTCGGGTCGGTCGCCGTCGGGTCGGAGTCGCCGGCCGGTGACCGGCCGGGCAATCGTCGTCGCGCGCGTCATCAATGACGTCATCTCCGACGGTTATCGACGGTTGGTGACGTCATGATGACGTCATCGAGTGACGTCATCACGCGTCGGTCCGCGGACCGGCGCGTGCCGGCTTCGCCGGCCGCCGGCGCGCACGTGCCGGTTCGCCACCGGCGCGTGTGGCGCGCACGCGGCCGGCGGCCCCGCTCCCGGGCGTGTCGCGCCCACGCGCGCGCCTTCCGGCCGCGCGTGTGGGCGCGTGCGGTGGCTCCCGGCGGCGGTCGACACATCGTCGGACTCGTCTCGACGTCGCGCTTCACCCAGTGCCTTCAGAATTCGTTTTTGACTTACAAAAACTCAGAAAAATGGCCGAAGAAGTCTCGGGTGTCGGGATTTGTCGCCCGATCCGTACGGCCGAACTTCCTTTTGCGAAAAATCAATCAAAAAACATCAAATTGATCGGGAAAACGTGAACTAGGGCTCGATACCAATGTTAGGAATAATCGATCCCGAAAACCGGATTCGACACTAAATCGAACCCCTAAATCAATGCGGAAGACGAAGCCCGGAAAACACGCATCACCGATCGTAAAGCACACCACGATTCGAGCGTACCTTGTTAGCCACATTAGACACCAACGCTGAAGAAGAGGAAGAAATTCTGATCCGATGACGCCTTGAATGAGAGAAAATAAAGCCTTGAACTTACTGTTTCTTTTTGGAGGGAGAGAGAGCGTGGGAGAGAGGAGGACGTACGTACGTTGATTCCAACGGTTGTCTTCTCTCTCTCTCCTCCCTTTTATACCTCTCCCCTTCCACGGGCCCTATTCCCGTGGGCCGGGCCTTTTGGGCCCAGCATGGGCGGACGGGCCGTAAGCCCAATTCCAATAAATCCATCACTAATAGAAAAGGCAAGCCACTTTTATTTGCTACAATTGTATTCTCTAGTGCAAAGCAAGCGGGTTAATCCATCCTTAATTTGACGATTTTAGCTTCACTCCCACTAATGTTAATTCTTTAAGTTATAGAGTTTGTAAAATCCCAAAATCTCACATCACTTATAAATTACCCAACTCAATGACACATCCATTAACATTAATTCCCAAAAAGACCACTTTCTTGTATGGCAACTCCCAATTTTCTTTTTTTCCAAGGATGTCAGACGTGATTGAGTCATTTATTACAAATGTGGCTTCACAACAGCAAACTTCTTATTTTCAAATGTATTAATCTCATAATTAACTTCACTCGAGGTTAGGGTTTCTATATGACCATAAGTTAAGCATTGTCACTTATATAAATCATGGATGAAGCATGTCGTTACATCATACTCCTTTAATTCACTATTGATCCAATAGTAGAAACAAGCGTTAATAATATTTACAACTCATAGGAAAGTTTGTGTCGATTAATGATAAACATCAAAGTTTGGACATTAATTACATGACTTAGTCATGAGAGCTACATTGCTAACAAACATAAAATGTGCATAAGCACTTAGTTAACACAACTATTCTTGACAATTAGCTCCATCACCACCACCAACTAGCACGTCGTCTTCTCACAACCCAAAAGGAAGGGTATTAAGGGTGCATTTAGTAACATATTTATTTTCAGAATAATTTATATTCAAAAATAGTTTTTTTCTTATATTCCATAGACGGGTTTCTAAGCAAAAGAATGTGTTTAGTAATTACATAAAATTTATATTCCCGAAATAGAAAAAGTATATAAATGCATTTGGTACAATCCTAAAAAATTTTATTTCCAATTTTTTATTTAATTATAAAGAGACTTAACATTTCATGTTTAGATAAAATTAGACTTTTGTAATGATTGATAAATATATTCTTAAATGACATAAGAAAATCCAACATAATCATTAGTCAAAGATGGATGGCCGGAAAAGTTAACAGAGAGTCCCATTAGTTTATAACTCATAATATGAGGAGGTTGATAATAAATCTTTAGCCATTACAATAAACATGTATTAAATATTTTCAAAAGAACAACAAACATTGCTTGAAGTCACCGCACTTTTGCGATCTAGCATTGTTTCTAAAAGAAAATGGTATTTTAAAATTCATATAGTAAAGCTGTAAAAGCTTATTCAATTTTGAATCCAATTTTCATCAAAATATTTTCCCATTTTTTTGTGCTAAAGTAATTCTAAACTAGAATTAACATTAAAATCTAGTAAAACTATTCAAAATCTAATTTCTAATTTTTTCCTAGATTTTTTAATTTATGAATTTGAATTTTATTTTTTTATTCCTAAAAATGGGGACTTAGGTCAGGTCAAGAGATTAGACCTGTGTCGATTGTGTAAAGACAGTCATTTGATTATATTAAGCTTATTTTTCTAAAATGGCCATATTTCTCTTTTTGTTCTTGATAATAGAGAAATAAGTTTTTTATATTTCTTATTTCTATTTTAAATCTATTCCTTGGCCACTTATCTATTTCAAGAAATAAAAAAATTAGCCAACATAATCGAAAGGATTTCTATTTTTCTTTTTATGTTCCGGAGAACAAAATAGTAGAAAAATAGAGAATAACATTACCAAATAGGGCCAAATTGATTTGTCCTTGTTCTCTCGATCAAAACTGTTAGGAAAATCCCTTATGATATTTTGAAAATGACAAAATAAATCAAAGACTATTAATATGTTTGATGGTTGAGTAATAGACTATACAGATGATAGAACATGGATATTGTCAAAGTCTATGCTTAGAAGAACCAGAAAACGGACTATATGCTGAAGCTGAACTTATTCAGACCGTGCCAAGACCTTAAACCTAAATCTGTTCAAAAACAAAATATGTTCAGACTCAGATTGTAAAGTCTATTGCTCTCAAACTTTACATCCGGAACGAGACAGATCATAACACAAGCCATAAATGTATAACGGCTAGTGATCTGGCTTGGATTCTACATCAAGATTGATTTGATTGACCCAATCTAATTGATTGACAATTAAATCTTGAAGATAAGAACTTTCTATACGAAGAAGTTTTACTTATGGAAACCAAGATTCTATTTGTATGGGCGATCGGAATCAATTTGGGATTCCACTTTTGTCACTCAACGGCTCCAAATCTTTTAGATACATATTTATCTAATGGGTAGATTGGAAGACGATCCTCAAGATACTGTCCAATGGCTAGTTTGGAAGTTGAGGAGTATTTAAGAAGATGAAGGACCGATGAGCAAGTAAGAGACGGAGCGTAGAATTTATAATTCCATAGTCTGAGCGATGTTTGTTCATACACTTATCTCTTGTGAGCTTAAATGTTTGTGATCTTGAGAAAAATACCAAAAGAGTGACTTAGTAAGATAGTGTTAAGTGTTTACACTCAAAGTTGTAATCTCTTGTTGATTGCATAGTGGAATACAGCTAAAAGGTTGTTAGTGTGAGAGAGTAGACGTAGGCTTGGTCTAAGCCGAACCACTATAAATCTTATGTTCTTATTCTACTTCCCGAACTCCTTTATTTTGTTCGTAATTCTATTTAACTGTTAAAGTCTGAACTCGCTCAAAATCTGTTATTTTTCAAAAGTCTGTTGTTATTCAAACTCATGTTAAAAGTAAAGGTTTTCACTGCATTTTGCATAATCTATTTTTACACATATTCACCCCCCTCTAGGTGTTCATATTAGCACTTTCAAAAACAAAAGTCTTGTTTTTCCCTTAGCTATCTAATACCTGATAATGAAATGCATAATTATTGGATTGAGAGTTTTGGCTTTGCACTGGGGGTGTGCAAAATACCCGGGAACCACTCGAATCGCCCGAAACCATACTGGAACCGCCCGGAACCGGTGGTTCTTGAGAAAACCAGTCCGGTTCCCGATTCCAATTTTTGGGAACCGGTGGGAACCGGTGGGAACCGGTCCGGTTCCTGGTTCCATGGGTGGATTCGCCCGCCTGCCTACCCACTCGGACCGGACTGGTTCCCTTTTAATATTAAAAAAAAATTACTTAAAACAAACCTAGGTCTCACCGTCTCATCTCACTTCTCTTCGTCTTCGACTCTTCGGTTTCTGCGGCTGCCTCTCTCTCTTTGTCTCTTCCTATAGATGTTATGTGATCATTTGTGGTGCCTCAAAATAACCATATGCTAGTGTGTTCCCCTAGTATTATGTATTGAATCCAGCCTCGTGGCATCTGTTGGGAGTTCTGTTTTGTGGCAATTGTTTCTGCTGCAAGATGAATACAAAGCTGAATATTGGGGAATTCTTACGCTTTTTGGTTGTTTAGTTTATTTATTAATATAATAAAGGTGATGTATTCAATAAAGTCTTGTTTAGTTGCACTTCCTTTGTTTTCCTGTGTTTGGATGGTGCCTCATTTCACCTCCTTTGATTTGTCTGTGCAACTTGTGATATTTTGCCAAACCTGATGAGGGATATATCCAGTTCATAGCGTTAAGAGAGACCCATTTTTCCTGAACACTTACTACTCTCTCCGCCTCTATATCAACTTACGTACATTCATTCCTTCATTGGTTGCATTTATAGTTGCAACAAATGAATCTTTGTTCCACGTACTTAAATTTGATTTTTCTTTCTTTGGCTTGCTTTGATGTCACGTAGTCATTCTATGTTGAAAACCAAAATTGTTTCGCGTCAAGATCGGTTCCATGGATCCACCTGAAAACCGGACCGGACCGGCGGTCCGGTTCCCGAGTGGATCCATGCAACAAACGGGTGGATCCCGGTTCCAATTTTTCGGAACCGGTCCTTAGTAGGCGGTTCCCGGTTCTAGGTCGGGAACCGCCCGCCCGGACCATGCACACCTCTACTTTGCACCCATGAAAGCGATTCATTAACAAGCAAATGAGTCAAATCATACTGGCCTCCCTTGCTTTTACATCACCACTTTCTCCTCAGCGTCATCCTCTCACCTTCCCCCTTCATCATCATAACTCAAATCTAACTTCTTTTCTCTCGCTGAGCTACGTCCTATGGGTTCTAATCGATCTTCTCTTTCTCACTCCCACCCATTTGATTGATCAGATCCGCGCATTCCATCTTGGGAATTCTTCTTAATGGGGTTTTTGATATGCATTTTTTTTTGGGGGTGGGGTTGGGGCGCGGCGCATAGAAATGGTCCTTTTAAGATCTATTGCCTTTGATTGTTAGACTAAAGAGGGAAATCATGAAAAATTATTAAGGCAGAAAACTCAGTTGGATCTCGGTCCAAGAGAAGGATATACGTTGACCTTGATTGCGATTATATTTTGATTTTAACTTTTAAGTGTAACAAAATCTCAATTGATTCATCAATTGAGTTACATTCTTTAAGGCTCAAAGTCTCAAAGTTTCCTTATGTAATTTAAGCCTATTTGAACACAATGACTTCTAAGAGAAGAAGAAGAAGGAGAACTCTCGATTGCATTGGAATCACATAAGCCCACTAGTTCTCATTCTTGGAAAGATGCGGCTGCCATGCAGGCCGTGCCTAGGATCAAGTGACCTCATATCGATTCTAGCACATTTTGGGATGGCTCCACGGCCTCTGCTGCCCCACATCTCATCCCACCACTTCCACACACATGCCTTCGCACCGATACCATTTCCACCCATCAGCGCGCCTCTCGTAGCCTTCTTTTTTCATTTTATATGGGCTCAGCTGTGAATTATGTGGATGATGTGTCATATGTTAGTGCTAGAGTTTAGATGATATTAGAACAAACCCCAATTTTCGGTCTTACAATACAATTCCACGCATTACATTATCTCTTTCACTTTACTCATCCCATATAAATATCATCGATCAAACCAAGGCCACCACGTAGCACAAAACCCACGAATGTCCCGTGCAGGGGCCAATATTATCGACCACCATTTCAGGCCGACAAAGCCACCATATCTTTAAGCACAAGTCAGCCAACTATTTTACCCACCACCGCTTGCTTCTCTTGCACCAAAATTACCCAAAAAGTTATAAATTTATGTCAATTCAATCATAAACCTTTCAATTTAATTTTAAATTATTTAAAAATTTACCAATATAGTCCACTTAACCAATTTTAACTGGAAATTATTCACATGGATGTGACTATATTATGTGGTAGACCGAGGCTAATATGGACAAATTTTATAATTCATTATTTTTTTTGTTTTTAAATTTTGTTATATTTTTATTTTGTCTTTATTTTCATTCTTAGGCAACGACTAGTGAGGCAACCCTTGACCCTCGTCTAACCCTTGCCAAAGACCAACAAGGTCGACCAAGGGTTGGCCAAGTTCACTTTGAGTGAGACTCGCTTTCGCCAAATCTAAATAGGGGCAACTAAGGTTGCAACCTCACCAATTGTCTCTTGTGGCCGGTCGTCGGCCATCACCAAGGCTTGACGACTGGTAGAGGAAAAGGAAAGAAAAGTTAAAAAAAAAAAAAATTATAATAAATTCAGAAAAAATAATAGAAATTGCATAAATTGTTCACATCAGTGATATGACTTAATTTGTCAGATTAAAAGTTTTAGAACTAAATTAACATAAATACAATAAGTATAATACTTTGTTGGTAATTTCTCCTGCCACCATTCCATATTCTTCTGCACAAATCTACGGCTTCGTCTTGCCACTCTGCCGACCATCTCTTAATTGCATCACAAACCAAGCCACTTCTATTAATTAAATTGGATGCACGTAAATCCTGAAATGTCCATGGCCGTTAATATAATTAGAGAATAATGTTTCAAATTTTTCGCAAAAAATAAAAATTTTGAAGAAGCACCACTGCCCTTCTCCAAGGCTAAGGAGAAAGATCAGTGTAAGGTCAGTTTCGTCCATTGGACTGTAGCTAAGCTGGACTTCTTATTTTTTTCTCGGTCAACGCTCAGCTGGATTGCATTGCCCACTTTTCGTTTGAATTACAGCTAACAGCTCACAAAAAAGGAACTATTAACTCTAGTCTGGATTCCAACATGAAGTCCCAACTCAAAGACAGGTTCCGCTCTTCTCGCAAGCGTGTCCATTTCCATTAATCAAAATTTTCAATTCAATTTATACATGAGAGGAGATGTCAAGCGATAAAAATATCGCATACCATTTGATAATAAAATTTATATATTTTTTTTATATACATGTGATGTTTTTATGCCTATCAATTTAAGTTTTCAGGTAGAACTTCTAATAATCTGATTTTAGAAAAAAAAAATTAACAAAATTCGATATGAAATTATTTTGTTCAAAATATCAATTGCAATTGGTAAATTAAGCATGATCATTTTTATTTTTTTTGGTGATTGGTTACTTAAAATGCTGTCCTGAGAGCGTAAATGAAATAATGATTGAACGCGTAGTCGGGCACGACTTGTCATTTGTTAATCTTGCTGGGGAAGCTGCAACTGGGAATTGCAAAACCATCATTCATGAGCTGCCCTTCTTTTGTCTATTTCCGGGCAGGTTCCGGCACTTTAACCCCACTTCTACGTTCTCAACTTCATATTTATTATTATAATATATAGTCCTAAAATAAAATAATCGAAGCATCACCCTCATCCCACCCCAGTATAAATACTCCTCCTCCCTTCAACACAACCCACATCCTAAACAAAGCGAGCTCTGCTTTCACCTTTCCTTACTCTTTATCCCAAAACTCAAGCTACTACAATGGCATCCTTCTTCGCTTCTAAGACAGCTCTTCCAAAGCTATTCCTCGCCCTCTGCCTCCTCCAGATGGCATCCGCCACCAGGAGGCTGGCCGAGCTGGTCCAAGACCAGTCCCCGCCCATGAAGTACCACAATGGCCCTCTCCTTTCCGGCAAGATCTCCGTCAACCTCATCTGGTACGGCCGCTTCAAGCCCTCCCAGCGCACCATCGTCTCCGACTTCGTCACCTCCCTCTCCTCCGACCCTTCTTTGGCTCAGGCCTCTCCATCCGTATCCCATTGGTGGAAGACGGTCGACAAGTACTACCACCTCTCCTCCTCCAAGAGGCGCACGCCTTCCCTCACCCTCTCGCCCGGCAGGCAAGTCCTCGACGAGAGCTACTCCCTTGGGAAGTCCCTCACGAACAAGCACCTCGTGGAGCTCGCGTCCCGGGGCGAACAGCGGAACGCCATCAACGTGGTGCTCACCTCTTCCGACGTGGCCGTCGAGGGGTTCTGCATGAGCCGGTGCGGCTCCCACGACTCCGCCGTCGGTTCCGTCAAGGTCAAGGGCAGGAGCTCGAGGTTCGCGTACATCTGGGTGGGCAACTCGGAGACGCAGTGCCCAGGGCAGTGCGCGTGGCCGTTCCACCAGCCCCAGTACGGCCCGCAGAGCCCGCCGCTGGTGGCGCCCAACGGGGATGTCGGCGTCGACGGGATGGTGATCAACCTGGCAGGCCTCCTCGCCGGGACCGCCACGAACCCCTTCTCGAACGGGTACTACCAGGGCGAGGCGGGGGCGTCGCTGGAGGCGGCGTCGGCGTGCACCGGGATCTACGGTAACGGGGCGTACCCAGGCTACGCGGGGAGCTTGCTGGTGGATGAGGCGACGGGGGCGAGCTACAACGCGCACGGCATGAACGGGAGAAAGTACCTGGTCCCGGCTCTCTACGATCCGTCCACGTCGTCCTGTTCGACGCTGGTGTGAGGGAAGTGGAGACAGATTGAAGCAATGACGTTGAGGCTCCCAGATTGATTCATTCATTCGTTAATTTTTATTCTTTTTTTTTAGGTCGCTGTATATTACTGTCATTATAGTTAATAGAAAAGGCAAACCACTTTTTTTTATTTTCTATGCGTCATTACATCATACTTCTTCAATTCACCATTGATCCACCCGTAAAAATAACTGTTGACGTTGTTTACGATTCACAGAAAAATCTGTGTCAATTGATAATAAACATCGAAATTTAGACATGAGATACATTGCATTGCTGACCAATATAAAGTGTGGATAAGCACTTAGCCATCACCGCCCGTTCTTGATAATTAGCTCCACCACCACCTTCACTTCTCGCTGGTTTTGTCCTTGTTATCTCAGTCAAAACAAAAGGTCCTATTTCTTGCCTTCACATGACGACTCTTTCCTCACTACCATCCTCTCACCTTTCCCCTTTCCTTCATCGTCATCACTCAAATCTAACTTCATTTCTCTTGCTCAGCTACATCCTAAGGGCTTCGTCGACCTTTTCTTTCTCACTCCCAGCCATCAGATTGATTAGATTCTCTTGGGTAATCCTTCTTAATGGGGTTTTTGTATATGCATTTTTTTTTTTTTTTTTTTGTATAAAAATATTCACTTGGTGGCCCTTTTGCAATCTATTGCCTTGAGCTGTTAGATTAAAGATTGGAATCATGAAAAGTGAATTCAGGGCGAAAACTCAATTGACTCTTGATTTAGGAAAATACTACAACCTGAACTTGATTGTGAATCCTGTTTTGATTTTGACGATTGAATATAACCGAATCTCAATTGGATTTTGGATCGAGTTAAACTCTCTTTTGAGCTTAAAGTCTCAAAGTTTCCTTGTCTTGTTCAAGCTGGTTTGAACTCAATTACTTCTAAAAATTTCCAGGTGTTCAGCTATCTAACATTTAAGCATGCAAAAGAAAAAAAGAAAGAAAAAAACTATACTATCTCTATCCGATTGCCCAACCCTACCGACGTGCCGCCACCGAAGCCTTCAGCCAACACCCAAGATCCTCTGCCTCCAATCATCACCACCTCAAGAAACACTCAGACTGCATCGGAATCATATGTGCCCAGTCGATCTCATCCTTTGAAAGATGCAACTCCCATGCACATCAAGCCAAGGACCGAGTGGCCTCATGTCGGTTCCGGTGCACTTTGGAATGGCTCCACTGCCTCCGGCAGCCCTTGCCTCAATTCTACCAATTCCACACGCATGCCTTTGCCCCGAGAACATTTCCACCCACCCCAACCCCCCCCCCCCCCCCCCTTTTTTTTTTTTTTTTTTGGGGGTGGTGGAGGGGTGTGGTTTGTGCTCAGTTTTGAATTATATGGATGAGCTGTCATCTGCTAGTGGAAGTGCTAGAGTTAGGTGATTTTCGGGGTACCCCAAACTTTCGGTCGCACCATACCCATTCCATGCATTATCCCTTTCACTTTACTCGTCCCACATATCAGCGGTCAACCAAGGCCACCGGCCCACCACCGTGCGCAACGCCCATGAGCGGCCCATCCTTGGGCCAATACCATCTCGGCCATAACTTTAGGCCGACAAAGCCGCCGTACCTTTAAGCACAAGTCAGCCGACCATTGTGCCCGCTGCCCACCACCGGTTGCTTCTCTTGCACCACCGTCCCAGGGGGGGACCATCCCTCAACTGCACCACAAACCGAGCCCAATGTCGAACCCACCTCTTTTAATTAAATTGGATGCACGTAAATCATGGAATGTCCCTGGCCCGAAAAACGATTGGAATAGAACACGAGGAAAAGGGAATCGTGAGATGGCCGGATTTCTGGCCACATGCATATAGCTAAATTCTAAACGACAATTCCCGATTACCAACGAGGGGGTATAATTCGAAAATGAGATTAAAAAGAGAGAAGAAAATATGGGATCCTTCAAATAGAGATGCTCCCATTATATTTGACATAGAAGATAATCTAGTCGCATATTTTATTGAGTTATCTGAAAACTATTGTGAAAGGTAGCGGAGGAGGTTGTAATGGCATTCTATAGGTTATTAAAATTCCAGTCAGATTATACGTTGGGATTGAGTCACCAATCAACCATCGGCTCTAATACCACTTATATCATTACCTTGAATTTTTGAGTGAATGTAGGTCTAACTAGATATAATGATGAGCTCAAACTCGGATCTCTCTTGACAATTTCTCTGGCAAAATGTACGAAATCTGATTAAATTTTCCATCGGCGCGCATCAATTTGAAAAAAGAAAGTCAAATTTCACAACATGGTGGTTCAACATTAATATTCAATGATTTTTATTGAGCAATGTACTAAAGTTCAATAACCATCATCATTAGAATTAACTGAAAAGAATAAGGTGTCACCGCATACGTTTGCGAATCTAAACTTTACTCAACCTTATGTGTCACGGGCTGCCCAAGACTTTGTAAACTACTCGCTATAGAAGGGCTACGATCCCTTCGAAAACTTCGGTTAAGCCCATGATGTGATTGGCAGTTGATGATACTTATCGCTAAAATCATTGCTACGAGGCCTACGCTATATAGAAAGACGTGGTTTTGGATCTTTGGTTTTCTTTTTCAATTCATGGTCTCGACAAGCCAACGTGATTAACTAGTCAAGCGGCTTTGACACATGTCTTTTAGGCGGGAGAGGGGGACGTTCACGCATCGAATCTCTGAAATGAAATTGAATTTGGTTTCTTGCAAGCATCAAACCCCGACCGTCCACCAAAATCTAGCCAATTAACTTCACGGATGCAACTTTTATTCGACCCCGTTTGTTTTTTGGTAGATAATATATATACGTGCAGCCCCCACAAATCGCACTGGATAGCATTCACTCGGGCCAGTACGACTTTAAGGTGATGCTGCAAGCAAATTGATTATGGTGGTGAAATGTCATCGAAGTCAACACCTACCAAAGAGCAAAGCCCCGTTCATCACCCTCTGTGCAACTTGGAGACATTCGGTGTGCATCGTCGACTTTCGTCCGTTCCCACCGACCGGTGTTTTCTAACTAGCGCTTTATTGCCTTGGACTTCACCGACCTAGGGTTTGTCTTGGCTTGTTGCTAGGGTTTTTATGGACTGAAGGACCATTTCTTCGATGGCTTAGAGCCCCGTGATTGGCAAAATGAAAAATCCTTCGCCCATCCCTTTGTTAAGGTCGGGTAATCTCCTTGGTTAGGGCATCGGTTTCCATGTATGTCAAGACAAAAGACAAAAAATTCAAGCTCGCAATAGTTTTTGCCGATAAACTTCATTGTAAAGGTGGGGTGTGTTTGTTAAGCAGAAACGAATAGTTTGCAAAATATCTTTCAAAAAACAATTGCTCGAATCACTCACAAAATTAATGAGTAAAAAATATTTTCATCATATACAAAATTATTTAGACAGAAATTGTTGTTCATAATAAAAAGACTTTCCGTTGGATAATTATTTCAAACGATACAAGCAATCATTTTTTGGAAAATATTTTCTATGTTATTTATTTTTATGAAACAAATGAAGCCTAAGTTAGGGCTTCCTAGAAAGGGGAAATTACCAAAAAAAAAAAAAAAACCTAAACCTATTGCGCTCAGCCAATTTAGCCCTAAAATTTTCAATTTAGTTAATTTAGTTATAAATCTTTTGACATTTTATCAAGTCATTCTACTATCGGCCGGAAATCATTGAGGTAGATAATTGTTGCATTTTTTTAGTTTCTTGAAGTTTGTCTTCTTTTTTTCATTTTCTTTTCTTCTTTTTTTTTCCTTACAGTGAGGGCCTCAATGCCCTACCGACCTTGGGTGAGGGTTGACTTGCCTAGGCGAGAGTTGCCCTCATTGGGTAGCAAAGGTTGCCCTTGCCAATGGCCATTGGAGGGAAAAAGAAGAAAGAGGAAAAAGGAAAAATTTAGAAAATAAAAAAATTACAAAAGTTATCCACATCAGCGATTTTGTATCAAAATTAGCTAGAAAAACTAAATTGACAAATCATCAAAAAGCTTAAAATTAAATTGGCAAATTTGCTAAAAATTTAGGGTTGAATTGATAAATTGTTAAAAATGTTTAAGACTAAATTGGCAACATCAAAAGATTTAAGATTGAATTTGCATAAGTGTAATAAGTTTAAGGCTTTTTCGGTAATTCTACTAATTTGCTTAGACTCCCATTATTGTTTGAGATTGTACGGTTATAATATTCTTCTTTCTTACTCACTCTAATTTGTCAGATCGCATATATAAATCATATATAGTTTATTTTTTTTCCCTATTCCCAGGAACCAATCCCGGTTCTGGGCCCCCACCCCTATCTCCAAAGTGGGCCGATTGTTTGGCGAGCATATACAAAAACTACTTTATCTTCTCCAATTAGACGCCTGAATTCCTTCCCTGTTTGGATTTCATTCATCACATATCGAGACTCTTATTAATTGACTTTAATATAGTGCTTGGAAATAGTTGCTTCTGGTAATTTCCACAATGTGGAAACAGCCTGGAGACCACTAAGTTATTGCACAAATTTTAGGAAAAGAAAAAAAATACTTTTAACTTTACTTGCATCTTTAACAAAATCGCTCAAGAGGCTTGCTCAGCTCAACAACCCACCACCACCATGTCATCCCCTCTCCACTCCGCATGCCGACGCCTTGCCAGCTCAAGGCCGGGTCAAGGCCAAACGACAAGCTCGATTTCGCGAGAGCATCTCCAACAAAATCGAATCCAAAATGCTAAACCAACGCAAATCACTCTTCCGAACTTCAACTAACACTGCAGTTCAACTCTCGATTCTCTTGGTGAAAATGGTTTGGATTGGCCACCCAATCCTGTAGACATACGAAAGCATTCATCCATTATCGGGACACGCATGTAAACGACAACTTCTCTACATCAAGCGGATCTAGTCAACCACCCCATCGCGAGCCCCAGGCCATAGTTATCGCGCGCCTGCATGAGTACAGCCCCGCACGCGAGAGGGAGAGAGAGAGGAGACGCTGACCTCATGATACAGACGCGCAACAGCAATTGCCCCATTCGCGACGCGTAATCAAAGCGGCCGCGCAGCCCGTCCATGTAAATGGAATTGAGTGTTGTGGGGGAGCGTTTCCTTCTCTGCCCGAAATGACAAACCCTAGGGGGGGTCCGATCTTAAGTGGGCAATGCTCCTTTTTCCACGCAAAAGTCGTCCGCGGCATTAAACCCCTTTCGTTCCTTTCTCCTAACGAAGCCCGCCCGATGTAGCTCCGCCTCTCTTAACAGCTCCCTAGCCTTTATCATGTCATGTGGTCTTCTTTTCCTCCTTCGTCGTCCCGTCCGTATCGTTTATGCGTGCAATAATGTCCCGTAGCCCTAGCCGTGTCTAAGCAGGGCTTTGGTCATGGAAATGGAGTGTACACAAAGGAAACTTCGCGCGCCGATATCCAGCTAGATATTTGGACAGAGTACGCAACCGTATTTTTCCCTTAACGACTTCACAGGTGCGAATTGTATATCTGAACACATTTAACGATGCATCGGGAACCTCGCTATAGGTAAGAAAGGAGAAAAGATTCAAAAGGATCCGGTGCCTAGATTACATGTAGACATATACGGAAGTTATGATAGTTTAGCGTTATAAAGCATCCACTGGGAATGTGATAAATGACACAGACGCCATATTTGATAACCTGCCAATTCTTAATTATTTCAATTATTTTGTTCCTTGGAATTAAGAAACATAGAAATTGGTTTGGTAATATTAGCTAATTTTTCTATTTCACGGAATAGATTTGGACCAAAAACAAGAAATAGAAAAAGTAAACAAACAATTTTTAACAAAAAAGAACAAAAATTCATTTGGTAACATCAGCTAATTCTTTTAAAAGTTACTTCTTTTTTACCGGAAATAATTTATGAAACCGAAGTAAAAAAAAAAAAAGTTACTTCTTTGTTTAGGAAATAATTTCTGAAGTTAAGTCATTTTCTTCTTTGTTCCCGAAAACAATGTTTGAAACCAAGATGAGGTCTAGTAACTTCTTGTTCTTCGTCCTCCCTCCTCCTCCTCAACCGGCTAGAGATGAGGTTCGGCATCTTGCCGACCATTGCTAAGGCCCAATAACCAGTTAGAGGAGGAAGAAGAAGAAGAAAAAAATAAAATCTTAAAAAATTATTAGAAATTAAAATAAATTCTATGTCATAAATTTTTTTGACAATTATACTACCCACATTCGAATGCTTAGAAACTCATTTAGATAACAAAATCGGAAAAAGCTATTTCGAGTACAAATTGTTCTCGAAAACATAATGCTTAATGGTTACTAATCTTTTAATTTATACAATGTGATCTTTAAATTTTTTGATGTTGAACTTAATTTCTGAACTATATGAAAATTTTCAATGTTATAATTTTTAGTAATTTAAGTTCAATGATAATATTGAATATTTTCATATAATTTAAAGATTATATTCAATATATATCAAAAATTTAAAAATCACACCGAAAATATTAAAAGTTCAAGGGATCATATTACATGTTGAGTTATAGTTTAAAAATCACGATAAATAAATCAAAAATTTAAAAATTATATTGCATCTTTGATTAAAAGGCAGAAATTATTTAAGACATTTTTTCATCGGGAATATGATCGGTAGCAAGTGCGTGGCGTGCTCATGATAGCGGAGTGGATATGATGATGGCGATTTGCTTTAGGCTCCAAATGCGACTTGACTTTGATAATCTGCAAAAGTTTCTAGGTGAGATGGACCTGAGAAAAAGGCCTCCTGTCTAAGTTCAATTGAAGTTGTCTCGTCAGTCAACAAAACCAAAGTTCGGGGGCTTCGCAAGGGGGTCCAATTAAGTCAGCCAGGAAATAAATAATACATGGAAAAAAAAAATACGATCCCATAATACAATATAGCAGCCGGTCTCCCAGTGGATTAGAACAGGGGAACCCCCAAAGGAAAACGCCCGCCCAGGGCAGCCTTGACTCTTCTCGATAAACCGTTCTAGAATTTCATCTCAATTAAGAACTTACTGGTCATTCTTAAAAGCCAAGTCCAGACGTATTAGGCGGTGCTGATCTCGTGTGTGCCAAGATGATTTACAGCTCTTGAGTTAAGACTTTTTAAAAAGGAAACGATTCCACCATAAATTTATTCGTTTGTACCACCTTTCTATATCCGATTTACATGTTGGACAGGCGTAGCGATGCTCTCTCTTTTGATTTGAGTCCGGTTCGCATCCTGTAAAGGTCGCGTTTTCCCGTGTTGGGTCCTAGAAGATGTCGACCCCAGCTCGAACCCGGGCCGAAAGCAAGAACGCCCTTCTAGTTTTGACTCTCCAAAACCGTCAAAACCCATCGGACGCGTCTTGTCTTTCTCGCTCGCTCCCGAGATGCTTCCTCCTCGCTCTCTTTTCTCTTTCGAAGCCAGCTGTGCCCCTGCCCGCACGCACCAGCACGCACTCAACTCCACCTTCCTCTTCAGTATAAATCCATGGCCGCTCCTCTTGTCCATCATCAACCAAACATATCAATCTCTCAGCCTCAGCCTCAGAAAAACAATGGCTTCCTCGAGCCACAGTAGCTTGGCCAGCCTCGCCTTACCGGTCCTCGCGATCCTCTGCTGCCTCGCCCCGCGCCCGGCCGCCCCCGCCCTCGTCCAGCAGCAGCCCCTCGTCCTCAATTACCACAACGGCCCCCTCCTCAAGGGCAACGTCACCCTCAACCTCCTCTGGTACGGCGCCTTCTCCCCCGCCCAGCGCGCCGTCGTCCTCGACTTCCTCCACTCCCTCTCCGCCGCCCCGGCCGGCTCCCGGCCCCCCTCCGTCTCCTCGTGGTGGAGCACCACCGCGCGCTACAAGGGCGGCCCCTCCAACCTCGCCGTCGGGACCCAGATCCTCGACGAGAGTTATTCCCTCGGCAAATCCTTGAAGACCGGGCAGCTGGCGGCGCTGGCCTCGAAGGCCGGGTACAAGAGCATCAAGGCCCGGGCGCTCGCGATCAACCTCGTGCTGACCTCCGCCGACGTGGCGGTCGACGGGTTCTGCATGAGCCGGTGCGGCACCCACGGGTCCGGCGCGGCCGGGACGGCCCGGTACACGTACGCGTGGGTGGGGAACGCGGTCAGCCAGTGCCCCGGGCAGTGCGCCTGGCCGTTCCACCAGCCGCAGTACGGGCCGCAGACGCCGCCGCTGGTGGCGCCGAGCGGCGACGTCGGGGTCGACGGGATGGTGATCAACCTGGCGACGGTGCTGGCGGGGGCGGTGACGAACCCCTTCAACGACGGGTACTACCAGGGGGACGCGGCGGGGCCGCTGGAGGCGGTGAGCGCGTGCACGGGGATCTTCGGGAAGGGCGCGTACCCGGGGTATCCCGGCCAGCTGCTGGCGGACAAGACGACGGGGGCGAGTTACAACGTGATCGGCGTTAATGGCCGCAAGTTTCTGGTGCCGGCCATGTGGGACCCGAAGACCTCCGCGTGCGAGACCCCCGTGTGAGTGGGAGTCGTCATCCTGAAAAGCCTAAAAAGAGTTCGTAGGTTATGAAGCCTTTTCGGAAATTGTCTGGGGAAAGTTGTACTTACTTTGTCGTTCGTGTTTTGTGCAAGTGTAGATTCTGCGAATACAGATGAGAAGGAATGTAAAAATGTATAGGGAGTTGCAACGATATGGGGAATAATTTGATTTATGGAATAATGAAAACTTTCCATTTATTATAATATGGACAAAATGACCAGCATTATGCGGCAATCCGGTGTTATGTTGAATGCAAATGAACGGTGCTCTAATTTATTCATGCCTTGAATATGTTTCATTTTGTATGAAAACGCCTCCCGGCTTCATAAACTCATAAATTGCAAAGACGGCCACATCAACGTTGGAACTTCGAGTTTTCGCACGAATGGTTATAATTCAAATTTGGTTATAATTCAAATCGAATAATCATCAGGAACCCTAATATCAAAGCTTAAGGGATGATGGCTATGCTGAATACCCTCTTTCGCCCTCCCACTCATCTCTTTACATCGTGAAGTAAATTTAAACACATCTTTCAATTTCTAAAATTCCACCCAAAATTTCAGTGAGTTATTCACACGTTTGGTAAAAGTTTATAACAACCGTATGTTGCCGAACAATGGAGGAAATGGTAACTTAAATTGATTAACATAATTGGCGTGCTGTTAATACTCAAATCACATTATTTCTTTCTTTATTAAATTCATTTTTAACGCACATACATGTGTGTGCAGTAACAGATTTTCCTGAATACCCATAGTTAATAGAAACATATATATATATTAAATGAATTCTCTGATTTTTACCATTTCACATAAATCGACAAATTAGACTGAAAAAGCATGTTGATAGCTATCTACAAGGCAAAAGCTTAACACAAACATAAATATTTAAATTCATGGAACCTTAGCAGATGTACATAAATGTATGCATGATAGTCATTTTTTATTTGTGTGCCGCTATTAAAGTTCATATCACTTGCTAATCTATGTGTAAAATAAGAGATCCGACTGATCAATAATGACCAACATACAGTGGGAGCAATTGAATTAGCAGGGCCTAAAGGAAAATGGGCCGCTAGGCCGGCCCGGATCTGAAATACAAATGGGCCTGTTTGACCAACGTCCTTACATTAGAAAGCGCGACCCGCCCCACTTTGGCCCGGTCCAGCTTGACCAAACATTCTTATACCTGTTTTGAATTATGGACCGCCTAGGGCAATATATTGAGCCTAACCTTCGAGCTCGTCTAAACTCGCCTATCAATCACCCCTAACAACAACCAACATACGAAAATATAGAACTCAATTCGCGAATGAAATGGTTCCCGGTGCATTTCGAGCTGTTAGTGGTTAGTTGTATATTGAATGTGACTTGCTTTTCAAGTAGTTTAGAGAAGATTACTTGAGAATTGTTATCTTGATGAAAGGAAATTAAAGTAAAGCAGATAACCATTTGAGCATTCTAGATAGGAGTGATTCGAAACTGAGTCTTAGAATTCAGTATGCCTTTTGCTTTGATATGTGATTGCATGTTTACCGATCCTCGTTACATGGATTGGGGATCAAGCTTTCATCTAAATAATTGAATCCTTTTGATGTTACAGCAGAAATAAAGCGAACACGAAGACATCAGCCCTGCAATGAACTGATATCTGAGGAGTTAGGTCTAACCTCAGAAGACCTATCTGCTTCGCGACAAGCTGACCGCCATGCCCGGAGTCTGTAAAACATGGTGTGCAGCAGCGCGTGCACCCGACCTCTGGCAAGAGATAGACCTCCAGAAATGGTGCATGGGCCGGTGGCCTGAGCACATTGATCGCATGCTCTGAATGCTGGTGGGAAGAAGGGGGGATCTTTCTGAACGATTAGTTTGTGGTTCCTCAATCATCCGAGCAAGGGCGTTTTCGGCTTCTTTGGTGATAGACTGTTATGTGTTCGTGATGTGCAGTCTATTTCCGACTAGTTGCAAAATCACAGTTGCCTCTCATCGAGCTTTTAGTCGATTATATTGTGAGTTCTCTTTAAGATTCGGAAGGGGCCAGATGCTCCGTAACTGATGCGATAGCTGAACATAGTGCTGCGAAAATTAGGATGGTCACTTTTTCTGGACTTGAGCTACGATTGCAGCTGCTGCCTACAAGGCTAGTGCAAAGAATTGTAGAGCGCTCAAGCCACACTGCGCCGCGATGTGTATGCTGGAATATTGTACCCGACAGTAGCTCAAGAAATAAGAAGGTGCGTGCTATTTCTGCAAGAATGCCGGAGCTACTAGAATAAAAATGCGTTTAATGAGTTTTTTTTTCCTCAGAATAGATTTAGAACGAAAACAAAAAATAAATAAATAAATTATTTATTGTTCTTGAGAACAACTCAATAAATAAGAACCAAGAATCAATTTTTTTTTTCCTTTCTCTTCCTCTCTTCTTCCCCTAGCTAGTTATCGGCCTTGGCACCAACTGGCAATTAGCCAGACAAGGCCCGGCAACCTCCCCAGAGCCTCGCCAGCCCTCGGCGAGGTTGCCTTGAGCTTGCCGGCCATTGGCAAGGCCCCCCTCAAGCCTCGCCTGGACACCACAAGCCTCGCTGGCCATTGGCGAGTCCCCCTTGAGCCTCTTCGAGGCTAGGTGAGGCTCGACCTCACCCAAATCCGGTGAAGCCGAGCTCGCCAATGGCTAGGCAAGGTTGCCTCACCCACCACAAAGTGAGGCTCGGGATGACCTTTCCGCCCTTATTTGGTTGATCGCTGGCCAACAACCAATTGGAGGAAGGAGAAGAAAAAGAAAAAAAGAAAAATGTAATAAAATTATTAATAAATTAAAAGAAATTCTAAGTCATAAAAATATTGGGAGTTATACCAAGCGCATTTCTCTCCTAAGAACATAAATTTTGTTTATTTATCAAATGCTCATAAACTGTTCTCAAAAACAGAAATAGAAAAAAGTTTTTCTAAAAAAAATGAAAATTTGTTCCATAGAACAGAAATGTTATCAAACGCATCCTAGATGTTCGGCCAATTCATCGCCATGGAAAGTGTTCTTGTGATCCTTTTGGGGTGTCTTGAGCTTGAGCTATCAGACATTACAAGTTGCTGAGATTTGAAACTAGATGAGAAGTTACTCAAAGATAGGTTGTCCAAACTGAAGATTCTAGGGCCTCTGTTGACCAAGATTACTAATTTGTCGGAATTGGGGTTGTCAAATAAGTGAGTCGGGTCAAATATCGGGGAAGAAATGGGTTGATGACCCATTTTGAGAGGTTTAATACAAATGCAAATGCTTTTGTTGGACCGATTCGGACCTTGAAGACTTTCCTCGGATGTCTTGAGCTGGCGCGAGCGGGGACCATAACATGGGGCATGTGGATGGTGTTTTTGCCACAATGCATGACTCCTAGGACCTTGAGCTTAAGGTCATTTGCAGGAGTCGGTCGGTCTTTTATTAGGCTGCGAGGCAAAGGGTTGCCATTCTATTACTAGGATTTTCTAGCCTAATCATCAGGATACCTACGCGATGCATGATGCCAATGTTTAGCTCTAACGAATGATTGGTATGTTATCCGTGGCTCGTGATGCCTTGCAACCAGAGTTACTCCATAACCAGAATGCATTTGCTAGATCATGAACTTCTGCTAGGTATTGCAGATTCCTGTGGGTATACCGTCCTTTTGTCCATGTACCTTTTAAGTTTTAACCATTCCTGCCCATTGTTTTTTCCTAAACCAGCTTTTGAACCACTTCTTCTTCAATCTTATCCTTAACCTAACCACTTTCGTCTTCAAAAAGAAGACGGGATATTAAGCCAAGTTTTGCTTTTTTGGTCAATAGTGACTCATCGTCACCAAATTAAGTTGTTCGACGTTACAAATCGATGCGTGAAGGCTTTGTGGATGCACGGGTCCACTGAGAAAACTAACTTAAAGAAAGATTTAGAATGGAGATGAGAAATGCTTTTAATTTTTTTAATTGGCTATGATGCTCGTATATCTTTGACCGTTAATATGTGTGATTAAATTTGCCATAATATCCTAAAGAAAGTCTCGACTTTTTGCTATATGATTGCCCTGAATTGTTTTACTTCTGTTGATTTTTTTTTTTTTATGTGTTGATGAGGTGTTCAGGACTTTTTGAGTGGTGATTAGCAAAGGCCATTTTGGCAAGTCTTGAAATTCCTAGTTTTTGCAACCCTAAAAAATATCTTGCAGGTGATCTTAATTCTCTCGTTTCCTCTACAATCTACATCTCATGTTCTCCAACCATATTTGAAAGTCACAATAGATTCTTATGTTTTGTAGCTCTACAAAATGATTTCCACGAAAAATACTTTCCTTTGTTGTGAAGTATTTTAGTGAAATAATTGTTGATATAATAGTTATTTCCTTTTGCACGTGTTGCTGATTTGGTTTTTCAGTTATTAGAGTTAGTGAAGTCATGTGTGTTGATTATCCTAGTTTTTAGATGTTAGTGGGGCAAGTGCTATATGTAAAACATAGATAGTTATGGTGTGTTTTACGTTATGTATTTTGTCTTTTATAAAAGATTTGGTTGTTCTATACGTAAGAAGAAGTTTTAGCCTCATCTCTCATCATTTTAGCAATTTAACAATAGTCGCACCATTACTTAGCAAAATATATGATCTCCAATCCAATACGAGCAAGGCATGAGCATGAGTGATGCACGTGAAAAGGACTTTTTGGCAACATGACATGTCTCGATTAAACTAGGTTAGAGCTCGGCACGGCTATGCTGGCTGCTGGGCAAGGACCACAACCCACTAGGGAGGGCAAGAATTAATTTGTTAAGATGGGAATCGAAACAAAGAATCAAGTTTTATGATAGAGGGAAAATGGGTTGGGAAGAGAGAGATTGATTGATTGATTAATCATAATTGCTAAATGTTTTACACACAAGAGGAAAAAAATTTGATTGAAGAAAGGATAAGTGCAATTATATGTACCCCATCATGATTAGGCGAGTTGATTAAGGTGGGACCAACACTAACCTAAATTCCTCCCTTGCAAGATTTTCGATTTGTATATAATGTTTATTTTATTGAAGAGGGTAGGTGGCGGCACGAGTTGAGGTGACTCCCCAATGGGCCTCCCCCGACATTCGCGATTACGAAAGTCTAGAGAGTCCTGCTGCCGGCGGTGGTAACGAGGAATCTTGGGAAGAATTATGCTCTTTCACACGTCTTGATTGAATAGTCTTCGTGCTTACCGAGAAGCCAAAAACCCTAAATTTCGGACAATGTCAGCTGATCGTAAGCGATTATAGACAAGCGAGTTTCGGTCGTGGCTTGGCCAGCGCCTCGACTCACCAAGGGCTCGATTGGCTTCGTCTCCATCATCCATCTTATTCGACGCTTTGCAACTAATCACGGAGGGAAGAAATCATGTTACCATCTAACCTTGTTCAGATGATTTTTGCATCAAGCAAGTCCCCTAGACAATGAGCAATGATGATTCCGGCGTGTAGGAACGGGGATGAGAGTTTTTCGTTTTTGGTATAATGAGGTGAAGGAGAGAGTAGGGTGGAGATAGAATTGGGGGTGATTTTAGTTAAGGTTGGATCGCCTAAACTGCGAATCCTAAGAAAAATACGAAATTAGAGTTTATGGATGACTTGACTTGTCCATGATTGCTCGATATCCTTCTCTCATTTGCCTTGATAATTGGAGGATAAGTCAGAGAGTGATTATGTTTAGATGGGCCTCTTGGAGTGAATATGTAAAAGTATATATTATGCCTGAATTATATAGTTAAATTTAAGTAATAAAGACAAAAATGGGGAATGGAATGGCATAAAATTCTAAGGTCCTGCTTGACATGTGATACCGAGGGGAGTGGAATGAGATGGAAGGCGTCTGAATGAATTTTGTGAAATGTGGAATGAGAATTAACCTATGAGCCAGCAACTTCGATGCATGAGAATTGAAATGTATTCTCATTTTACCTATTTCATTTAAGCAATACATATTATTTTTTTAACTATTCATAAGTTTGAGTTCACAACAATTAAGTGTTTACTTTATTCACTAGATTCAACTCATCTTAATTTAGGCAAACGGGTTGCGTGTCAAATCAAGGTGGGTCGTCGGAGAAAATCGGTAATTTAGAACCTACTAGAATTGTCTTATACTTTTAACTTTTCACCCGATCTGAGATCTTATTATTCCGGCACTCGGATAATTCTTCGAGTTCGGAATATCCCGAAATTCCCTGACGAGCACTCCAACAAGTGGCGATCTTCGGCTGATCCGGCTCGGCGCAGCCGACCACCACGACAGTCCACATGAGGCGCTAATGATGAGCCGACGAGTGGCGCTCAGTAGGTGGAAGTGAAAGGGTTTTTTTCCCCCTAATTCCTAAAAAAAAAAAAAAAAAAAAAAAAAATCATTTTCTCCCTTTTCAGAAAACGAAGGTAGGTGTAGGTGAAGAATTTTCCCCCTTTTTTTTTTTTAAAAAAAGTCCCGGATAATCAAATCTGTTGACTCCTTGACCGATTCCCTCCCGCTCTTACCCCCAACGCCTCCCCGAAATTACCTCCCGTGCCATCGTCTTCCAACTACCCCCGCGTCTCCACCAGCCACCACCCTCCACCGTCTCCTCCCCCACCACCACCACCCCGACCTAACCCTCCCTCCCTTATAAAACGACGCGCCGTTTCTCCAGATCTCCTCAGGTACCTCTCCCGTGCCTTCCCTCTCCATCTCTCTCCAATCCGCATTGCCACCCGAAAAGGCAGAGCAAGAAAAACGGCAATGGCGATCGCCTACAGCAGCTCCATCATCCCCGCCAAGGCCTTCTCCAAGGCCCTCCTCCCCGCGGCGGCGCCGCCTGGCCGCATCGCCGCCGTCCACTCCCCGAGCCCGGGAAGAGCCCCGCCGTCCCCGACAAGTCGCCGAAGCTGAAGAGCTCCGCGCTCCCGGCGTCGTCGGCGGCGGCGGCGGCGGCTGCGACCGCCCCGGCGAAGCCCGCCGTGGGGACCGGGAAATGGAGCGTCGACAGCTGGAGGTCCAAGAAGGCGCTGCAGCTGCCGGAGTACCCGGATCAGGGGGAGCTCGAGTCGGTGCTGAAGACGCTCGAGGACTTCCCCCCGATCGTGTTCGCCGGGGAGGCGAGGAACCTGGAGGAGCGGCTCGGGGAGGCCGCCATGGGGAACGCCTTCCTCCTGCAGGGGGGCGACTGCGCCGAGAGCTTCAAGGAGTTCAACGCGAACAATATCCGTGATACCTTCAGGATTCTGCTCCAGATGGGGGCCGTTCTGATGTTCGGAGGCCAGCTGCCCGTTGTCAAGGTCAGATACTGCGGACGGCGCCATGGATAATATTCGATTTCAGTTGCTCGTTGTTGTCCTTACTTTGCAATATTTGCTATTAGGAGATGGTGTATATACACTGTCTAAGAGTTTGAGTAATGCTGTTGCTCTGATATTGCTTGAACGATTATGCGTGTTTAGGTCGGGAGGATGGCTGGTCAATTTGCAAAGCCGAGGTCGGACCCTTTCGAGGAGAAGAACGGGGTGAAGTTGCCGAGTTATAGAGGTGACAATGTGAATGGGGATGCGTTTGATGAGAAATCAAGAATTCCTGACCCTCAGAGAATGATCAGAGCATATTGCCAGTCTGCTGCTACTTTGAATCTGTTGAGGGCTTTTGCAACTGGAGGTTATGCCGCCATGCAGAGGGTCACCCAGTGGAATTTGGATTTCACCGAGCACAGCGAGCAAGGCGATAGGTGAATTTTCCTAACTTTACCCTGCTCGGATAACTGATTAACATTTAACACGTGAGTCTAGTCGGATTAGGTTTTGGTAGCTCTATTCAGCTTCAAGTAGAGGGTTTCCTAAGATGGAATCTTTGGGCTAATGAATGAAAGGGTATTTGAAAAAGCAGTGACCTCTCTTTATGGAGGGAAAAGGAATCACAACTGGATGGTCCATTTTTGGCACCGGGAAGCATTTGTCGTGGAGACAAAAAGAATGGACCAATAAAATTAACCTCTGTTTCAGGCCACGTTTCTGTTCTTTGTCTCCACACATTCTGTTCTGATCTAGCACGGTGGATCAATGATGAAATTGCGTTTCATTTGATGAATATTTTTTTCGAAGATTTTTATTGATTTGCATTTGGGTGGTATCAAATGAAAATTAGTAATCTGGACGAGGTTTACTGGTTCCCTGTTGTCTTCTATGTTTGTAGTTTTCTGGTGGACCAAGTAATCTGGACAGATTCTGCTTCAGCAGTACACATGTATCTGTTTTGCTCTGCTTGTTGTGCGGTTGTTTATTGTGAGCATCGACATCAGGGAATAATATACAGATAGATACTTGATAATTTGCATGTTGCTGAGTTTCTTTTGTTATCCCTAGGTACCGGGAGCTGGCTCACCGAGTTGATGAGGCTCTTGGGTTTATGTCCGCAGCTGGGCTTACTGTTGACCATCCTATTATGACTACGACTGAGTTCTGGACATCACATGAGTGCTTGCTCTTGCCCTATGAGGAGTCGCTTACTAGAATGGACTCAACTTCAGGTCTTTACTATGACTGCTCTGCCCATATGCTTTGGGCTGGCGAACGTACTCGACAGCTGGATGGTGCCCATGTTGAATTTTTAAGAGGGATTGCCAATCCCTTGGGTATTAAGGTAACTGTTTCTTTTCTCATCTCAGGCTGAGGAGTCATTAAAATGTGAATACCTGCCAACTTTTGAACAAACTTAAAGTCAGGTGAACCTTGTTTTCTGGAGTCTTTAGATAAAGAATTAACCAGCAAGGTTAGAACATGGAGGAGGGTGTTAGTTGGAAGCGGTTCTTGAGCAATGCACATTATTTTCTAAATAATATAAGCACCATAGCATGACGAACGTACTTTTTTATGCAATCAGTAAGCAATCAATAAATCATAATGCTTAGCTGAAGGAAAAGAATAATACACGGGTTGTTATTACTTACTACATCTGCAAGTGCAGAGGCAGTCAGATTCATAGTTGATGTTATGCTGCAGGTGAGTGACAAGATGGATCCAAATGAGTTAGTCAAGCTCATTGAGATTTTGAATCCTCAAAACAAAGCAGGAAGGATAACAATTATTACCAGAATGGGAGCTGAGAACATGAGAGTGAAGCTCCCGCACCTTATCAGGGCTGTCCGAAGGGCAGGGCAAATTGTTACATGGGTCAGTGATCCAATGCACGGGAACACCATCAAGGCTCCATGTGGTCTTAAGACTCGCCCATTTGATGCCATAAGGGTATGCTACTTCACTCTTCTATTTTCGTATCATTTTGTTGATGTAGTTAATTTTATATGCCACTTGAAGTCATAGTGCGACTATGGAGCTAGTGCATAGGATCTTAGAAGGATTGATTTGAATGCAATGCATATTAGAAGGAAAGCATCAGGAAAATCTAAGAATATGTACAACTTGACAATTATTTTGTGAGCAAGAAGCCTGAGATTGTACACCTTTTTCGCTTAAGGATTCCTTTCCAACAGCAAAATATACTGGGATTAAGCGAGCAGTTTTTCATGGTTACCATTTTCTCCTCTGCTTTTGGGCAAAGAAAGTGGCCAGAGGTTATGGTTTCCTGTTCAGCAGTAGATCGGTAGCAAATGATATGCTCTGATAGCCACTTAGCTACTACTTTCCATTGATTTATACAATTTCTTTGCAATTTTTGTTTATTTATGCATCAACATGTTTCGTGGGGATATTTATCCTCTAAGATGGGTCTGTACTTTCTGAATGATTGACAAGTATCTCATTGACGAGGTAGATGAGCTTTGTGCGTCTGCGTTCCACATGTTAAATTTTGTTGAGGCACAAGTGTGGCTAGCTGAATGAGGCGAAGTTGGTGGGAAAATGACGTTTTTGTTTAGGTGCAATAGTTGCACAAGATTTCTTCACCAACCATCATTTGAGTAAGAAACTGTCTTGCCTTGGTAGTTGGGTGCACATCCTTGTCAATAAGTTGGTTGGATTTTTATCAATTCGGGAAAAAGTCCTCCTCCTAGATGTTGCATACCATGTGCTGTATCAGATAGCGACGCGTTGATTAAATCAACAACCACCATACGCATTATTGCTGACTCAAAGTGAGGGAACTTTTGCAAAACATGGCTGGGGCTCTTGATTAGCTGGCAATTTTCTGAATTATTTTGCAATTATCAGATGATGTTGTACGTGTGCTGGAATCATCCCATTCTTTTTAACTCTTCAACGATTTGCGATTCGACAGGCTGAGGTGAGAGCATTCTTCGATGTCCATGAACAAGAAGGGAGCCATCCAGGAGGAGTGCACTTGGAGATGACGGGTCAGAACGTCACCGAGTGTATTGGTGGATCACGGACTGTGACATTCGATGACCTCGGCTCGCGCTACCACACCCACTGCGATCCCAGGCTGAACGCTTCCCAGTCTCTAGAGCTTGCCTTCATCATTGCGGAGCGCCTTAGAAGGCGGAGGATCCAGTCGCAGCAGCCCCTCTCCTCCTTAGGCCTGTGAAATCGTGCTCTCATGGCACACCCCAAGGATCACGTACTCCTTAGCGCCGGCATGTACGAGCTGTTGTGTTGTACCAACATTTATGTATGTTTTAATTTATGCCCGTATGAATGTATACATACAGTGGTTGAAGTTTGATTTTTAAGCACTGAAAGGGACACCGTAAGGTAAATAAAGATTGTCGCGTGGCCTCCGGCCTATGCGGCTTAGAATCATCGGCTTTAGCTGTGCAAGGTCAAAGCAGAGCATAGTAGCGTCCTACCCCCTGAATTTAGAATTATATGATATGCTGGTAAGTGGGGGCCAGCGGGTGGGATCGGATAGCGATTGGTGTCGTTGAGTTGTTCGAGTTATGTCGGGAACCAAATTTTTTGGTCCCGCTTTTCAATGATGTGGAAGAATATCATAACGCGAGGGATTCGACAGTTTTGGATTTCTCTATACCCACTCCTTTGGTAATTCATTACAATAATAATTTGTATAAATCTCCCTTCGGCTTGACTCGATGTATAAATAATTTTGTTTCTCACCGATTTCTCCGTGGTTAAACCGTCGAAGCCCCTCGGCCTCGAGAAAAGCCCAAGGCCAAGGGGATGATGGTGGATTGGACCCAGAAAACGGGAACTTGCTCATGGGCCCTTCTTCTCCTGACCATGTACTTATAACTGACTCTCTCTTGCTGGCCAATTATTTCGGGTGCTCGCCCAGGCCCGCTCAGGAAAAGGGTGGGCTTGACTGAAACTTTTAGGCCCGCTGGGAAGCCCGGGACAAAAATTCCAGGCCCAAAACTGGAAGCCTGTGAGCCAAACAGGCCAAACAGGCCTGTTCCCGGCTCTGGGTCCAATAGTGTTGATGTTGGGACGGCCTGTTGCCTTGCCCTAAGATGGCCCGGGCAGGGCCACCGGAGGTTTTGGTCGTGGTCCACTGAATGAGTAGGTCTAATCATGGGTAAAATCGCTCAAAAACTCCTAAACCTGTTATATTTTTGCTAATTAAGTTTTGAACTTTTTCACTCTTTTAAATGGATTGTGAGAGATTCATTTTTTTATACTTTCTTTGCATTTACCACACAAGAATAGATAGAATAGTGCAGCATAGGCATAACGTGAGTTGTCGAGTGGAGTCCCAAGCTATCGAGTAAATTCATTTTTGACTAAATATTCCAAGGAATCGAAATATATAGCTTTGGGTTAAATTAAAACTCCTTATCTCATGATTGAATTTTTGTTTTATAAAAAAAAATGCTAAAGATAGCACCCCAACTTTAAATTCCAAGGTGGAGCATCGGGGGAAGCCCACAGGCGCCTGAAGGTGGCGTGAAACTTCAGCGCACGCGGCAAGATGCCCCGAGCGAATCCACGCGGTCCGTACTCGTTCATCCGCTTTTCGGGTTTTTCGCGGAGGAAAACGGTCGATGGCCAAACGTATATATATCGCCAAAGCCAACGCAGAATCAACCTTATTTCGTTGTCGTCGTCGTCGTCGTCGTCGTCGTCGTCGTCTCAATCTCTCTCTCTTTTTCCCACATCTCGTCAATGGAGAATCCTCCTCCTCCTCCTCCTCCGCCTCAAGCGCCACCACCGTTCGGGTTCAGAGATCGGAGGCCCGACGCCCTCGGCGACCTCCGCGTCCTTCCCGACGAGGTCGTCTGCTCGATCCTCGAGAACCTCTTCCCTCGCGATGTGGCTCGCCTCTCTTGCGTCAGCAGGTTAACGAATCTCCCTCCCTCTCTCCCTCTCCCTCTCTCTCTCTCTCTCTCTCTCTCTCTGTGGTCGGTTCCTCTCGATCGACGGCGTTCGAACGCGTATCATGTCGGGCACTGCACGTTTAGGCTGCGAATTGAATTTGCGGTTCGTGATTTGAGGGCCGAACTAGCGGAAGGCTCGATCGATTTTGTGTGCGGATTGATGTTGTCGATATAGACTGTCGCTGCTTAGTATTTTGTGATTTTGGTAACTCGTGAAAATGTGACAAGTCACGGAATTGAAGCATTAGATTGTCGTAGCATTTCTATTCTGAACTCCATTCGCCTGGTTTTTTGTGCGTCCTGCTCCGGCACACCGCGCATAATATAAGCTTGTCTCGTTTGAAATTTTTCTTATGGCCTTGATTTGTCATTGAAATAAACTGCTGCCATGGGTAGGACTCTTAAGTCCAGCATTTTAGTTTGCAGCCGCAGATTTTATGTGCTTTCTGATCTGGTTGGCTTTGTGATACTGTAGTGCGATGTACATCCTGTGCAATGAGGAACCGCTGTGGATGAGTCTTTGTTTGAATTTGAAGAGATCAGATAAGCTTCTTCAGTACAGAGGATCCTGGAAGGAAACCGCGCTCTCTCTGTATGTCTCGAGACTCATTTTCCAACTACTTGTGCAGTTTTTCTTTCTTTGGTGGTTTATGATCAGTTGACATTTATGTAGTTTTCGTCAACTTAATATATATATATATATATATATATATATATATATATATATTTTTTTTTTTTTTTTTTTGGCTTACAATTGGTGCGTGCTGCTTTTCTTCCTCACTGTTTCTCTATGCAGATTGAACCTTCCAACCAAGTACATTGAAACTTGCAGGAAAAGATTGCATTTTGATGGTACTTAGCTCTGTACTATATTCTTTTTTGCGTCATCACTTAATCCTTCGGAGTCGTCTTAAAACTGTGTTACTACTGTGTACAGGATTCAATTCATTGTTCTTGTATCGAAGATTGTATAGGTGCCACACCACATTGAACGGGTTTTCTGTGGATAGTGGAAACGTGGAAAGAAAGAATGACATTTCTCTAGAAGAATTTCGCCATGAGTATGATGGAAAAAAGCCGGTAAAGTTTTAAATAATTGGTGATGTAATGAACATCATCTCACAAATTTTTTTCTGCAGATTTTAGAAATTTAAAAGAGAGAAAGACAGGCACATCTTTAGTTGTTGTTGTTGTTATCAGAACAGTTATCTTGTCATGAATGATGTGGGACAGCTGTACTGATTAATAGACAATACTAGATATATGATAGTAATAACAATATGGTTTTGCTCAATGACATCATAAATTATCTTCTTTTGCCTTATTATCGTCATTGGTCTGCATCACTTTTGTGCAATTAATTAGATCTGTTATTTCTACTTGGAGACAAACTAGCATGCCTACTACAAAGTGAGTTATGTGCAACTTCCAGATTTATTATTTTTGTTTCACGGGAGCAGTGTAGGGTTTGGATATGTTAGATTTGAAACAGGAACTAAACTCTTTAATAGGCTTTCAAGAGTGAAGATTCCATCTGATAGCCCCATTAAGAAATGAACATATAGAGACATTTAGATACGATGGGCTCACTTGACTAGGCTAAACTCTAAGTTACTATTTTTAGGAGAAATTGTTTGTCCTCATAGGTTTCTGAACCAACAAACCAAAGCCGATGAGCTGATAACACAAATGCAAGCAAAAAAAAGCACGATAAACTGATAAACCGAAGGAAGTGTTTTCATATGGTTTGGTTCTTCTTTATTTCTCTTTTTCCAAATGCCCTTAACCATTCACCCTTCCTCCCCCTTCATTCTTTTTCTAGTGCCTGCACATGTGCTTTTGCATTTCCAAATGCATATTTTGTACTTTCTGGATGTATGAACTAGAACACCATGCCAAAGTGGATTGGAATCAACTTCCTTTCTCACCAAACAAGCCCATGCAATCTGTTCGTCTAATGAATGTTGTGCTTGGTTTCTCTTCTCTAGAAAGAGATCCACCATATTTTTGAGTGAGGAGATTTTCTAATAATATAAGACAATCCTGCTTGTGTTAGAAATCGTGAAAATATAGGTCTTATTTTTTTGGGAAATGGGCAGAAATTATTTTCTAATAATATAAGACAATCCTGCTTGTGTTAGAAATCGTGAAAATATAGGTCTTCTATCAGGTTCTGCTCGCTGGACTTGCTGATACATGGCCAGCAAAAAGTCCGTGGACCATTGACCAGCTTTTATGCAAATATGGAGACACGCCATTCAGAATATCCCAGCGAAGTTCAAGGAAGATCCTGATGAAACTTAAGGATTATGCTTCATACATGAAAGTCCAGCATGATGAGGATCCCCTATATATATTTGATGATAAGGTGCCTCTCCTCCTCCTCCATGCCCTTTTTTTCTGGCAAAGTATGTGGTCTTTTCTCTTTCCCTCCCACTTTTTATCTGTGAAAGTAAATTTGCTGTAAATTCCTCAGTTTGGAGAAGCTGCTCCTGGCTTATTGAAGGATTATAGTGTGCCTCACCTCTTTCAAGAAGACTTTTTTGATGTTTTGGATTCTGAGCAGCGGCCTCCCTATCGATGGCTCATTATTGGTCCAGAGAGGTCTGGTGCCTCATGGCATGTTGATCCGGCTCTTACCAGTGCCTGGAACACTCTTCTTTGCGGTAAAAAAAGGTACATTGTGCTTGCTCTTGTTGCTACAATCCTGTTGGTAGAAATTATATGTGGAGAATTTACATTCCTTCAAGTATCTTTAAACTTATGCTATAACAGCACCTCCATCAGTCTTTTAAATAATACGTAAATTGTTCCTTAAATATGTGAAGCAGGAAATATTTCCGGTACTTTTATTTGATGGCATCTTCATCACTAACATTTAGTGAAAAGCAGTACCTACTAACATTATCCAGGAGTGTGAGGGCACTTATATTGTCATGCTCCAAAAGCACAGTGCACGCATCTAAAGATAATCGCATGATATGATATTGTTGAGTTTTTAGCATATTTTATTTAATTAGGCAGTCATATAACCTGGGAGGAACTGAGTTTCACCTTTGACTGGGATCGAGCAAAAGGAATGAGTGTCACTCATATAGTTTTGGCAGTTATTTTGAAACTTCCATCGATCATGTTGACGACATCTGCTTCTTTGTTAATTTATGTGCTGAACAAAGATATTCTTTAATTTTGAGCCTTCCACAATTAGATTATTCCTGTTTTGCACTTCAAATTAACTGGAACAGATACTGAAGAATTAAGTTCTCTGTTTCTGTCTTATTATGGAGCTTAAATCAGAAAGTCGCTGCTCAATGTTAATGACCAAAAGGAAAAACCTGATTGAAACGTTAGTGTAGCTATGATTTTTGAGTAATGTTTATATGTTCAATATGACATACTTTGTTGGTATTTGATGCAAAGTGAAACAATAGTCTCCACTAGGAAATTTATGAAATCAATGTTGAAGCAGGTGGGCATTATATCCTCCTGGAAAAGTGCCTTTGGGTGTTACAGTACATGTGAATGAAGACGATGGTGATGTCAATGTTCAGAATCCATCATCATTGCAGGTAATTAGTACTGAACCTGATAGTTTTAATCTTCTTTATGTTCTTCTATAAGCACTTTGATGTGTTTTCTTCACTCACATCATCTCTGTCTGTGTAGTGGTGGCTGGATTTTTATCCACTTCTTGCCGATGAAGATAAACCAATAGAATGTACCCAACTTCCTGGAGAGACAATATTTGTTCCTAGTGGCTGGTGGCATTGCGTCCTGAATTTGGAGACAACAGTTGCAGTAACACAAAATTTTGTTAATTCAAAGAATTTTGAGTTTGTATGCTTGGATATGGCTCCTGGTTATCGTCATAAAGGAGTGTCACGAGCTGGGTTGCTAGCTGTGGATGGAGGCATTTCCGGCGAAGTAGAAATGGCTGATCTTCATCAATTTGATACTTTAAGTGACTCGGATTCAACCAGAAAAGAGAAGAGGTTAAGAACCCAACATGGAGACCAGTTGACCAATGGCGGAACTGCAAATGGTGCATCTAAAATTTATGATATGTGGAAGCAAGAGTTCTCCTATGATATAGATTTCTTGGCTATGTTTTTGGATAAAGAAAGAGACCACTACACGTCTCCTTGGAGTTCAGGGAACTGCATAGGACAACGGGAAATGAGAGAATGGTTATTCAAGCTTTGGGTTGGCAAACCGGAGATGAGAGAACTATTATGGAAGGTTAGTCTTTTGAGATTAAACTCATCTATCTTTGACAGTTTCAGAGACTCTAGTGTCTTCTTTCTTTCTTCTTTCTTTCATGGCAAGGAGACCCTCTTAGGTAGGTATACCTCAGCCTTAAAATACACCACTAACCTCTTGAACCAAGCAGGAGCAGGAGCCAAAAGCCAAGCCCAGGTAGATGGCCCAAATGAAGAATTGTTTGCGCTGGGTAGCGTGGGAAATTAAATATGTGCATGCACTTGATCCTTAACCACTTGGCCAGTGTTATATATAGGAAAATTCGACAAAAAGTGAACTCGTTGTCATCATAACAGAAGAAGTAGAACAATCTTAAGAAATGCACATTAGTCACGAGATTCTTCAAGTTCTGACTTGCTAGTGTTTTTCTTTGTTTTCTCGTGCTCTGGATGCTGGCGGTGTCATCATGTTGTGTTGCCTGTTCTTTCTTTGTCTCATGTGTTCTAATTCATTTTTTAACATCATTTTAGGGGGCATGTCTTGCACTGAATACAGAGAAGTGGTTGAAATGCTTAGCAGAAATTTGTTCTTTTTACAAATTGCCTTATCCAATGGACAGTGAGAGGCTTCCTGTTGGCACAGGTAGCAATCCGGTATGTCTCATTCTACAGGAAGTGTTATTTCTTACGAGCTCTGTTGTCTTGTGTTTATGTATATTCTTGTGATTGTCAAGCATGATTGATTTGGGAGGAGTCTTTAGAACTCGGTTATCCATTGATGAAAACAACAAGTACTACAGTTATAATCCAACCTTTAACCACTGAGGCAGGATTGGTGGATGAGTTCTCTTAAATGACAGCACTCTTTATTTTGCTAATTTAATACATGTTGCTGGGGAACCACGAGATTTGGGGTAAAGTTGCTCTGAGTGGGGGTATAGTTAAGTCTGAGAAAGATACTGCCAAATTTCAACTGGGCCATGCATCTACAGCTAAATTAAAGAAGAAAATCTCCAGGAACTCTAGTTAATTGCTTGTAGAAAGAATCACTGGTAGCAGGGTCTTAGGCTGCTCATTTGTTGAAGCAGTCTACTAGAACCTCGTTGAATTTGAATATATGGTTCCATGATTCCTTTTTAAAAAAAAAAAGGCAGTTTAGAATTTTATTGCTGGAGAATCACTATCATTAAGCTGGCTGTTTGTTGACTATTCTTAAGGCCTGTATATAGGGTTTATGGCTGGCATTGATCTTATATGCCTCCCTCAGCTTCATTTCCAATACTTTCTTCTTACCTAGATGATAGATATTTGAATCTTGACTGCACATTAAGATGAACTAAATATTGCGTGCAATTATAATAGAAGTTTCAGCTAGGGAATAAGAAGTTCTCTTTAATTCTTTTCGGTCTATGAATTTCCTATCCACTTTTGCAGGTTTACCTCATTGGGGACCATGTAGTTAAGATATTTGTCGAAGATGGCCTGGAGAATGCAATGTATAGTTTAGGCACAGAGGTATAATTTTATTACTCAATTCCTGAAATCTATGTTTGCATATTTTATATTTTTATCTCTCGTATTTGCAGCTTGAATTCTATAAATTAGTGGATCAAGTCAGCTCTCCACTGAGAAATTGCATTCCAGATGTTTTGGCTAGTGGCCTTCTTTACTTTGAAGATGATGAATCACTTACAGTTCTGCCATGGGATGGTCAAAGGGTGCCTCATATCATTACAAAGTATAATCTGATCCCACCGAAGTGCTCAGAGGATGGCTTTCCTTTTGGTGTTTGGAACAAGAAAAGATATGAATATACGAAAGCTGGAATGTCCATAAACGAATCAGTCTGCTCAGCTAGCTGCTCCAGAATATGGCCATTCATCATAACTAAAAGATGCAAAGGGAAGATATATGCTCAGCTGTAAGTGGTCTTGTCTATGAAGTGCAAAGCAGACTTAAAGTTCATGTATTCTAGCACAGATGTATGTTATGTATTGATGGAGATTCCTGTACATTTGAAATGCAGAAGAGATACACTATCAATTCCGGACACACTAAATCTAGCTGCCTTTCTTGGAGAACAGATGCGTAACCTACATATGTTGCCCTGTCCTTCGTTTGTTTCTCAAAGTTTCTCAGATATTGGACAAACAGTGGAATCAGAGCTTACAAATCATCAGGTGGAGACTCATCTGTTTAGTTCAAAAGTTACTGCAGAATGGAACATCTTCCTTGGGACTTTAAGCAGGAAAAAGATGACTTTAGTAAGCCGGTTAACTACATGGTAAGTCCAACTGATACAAAGGACTTGATGGAAATTCATTTGCTGCAGCAAGTAAAGCATTACTAAAATGTGCAAACTCATCCGATTTGCAATATAAAAAGTTTTCTTCTTCATCTATAAGGGAAATGTTATCCCTTTGATTCTGCAAGACCGTTGTGTGTTCTTCGAAAAATGATGACAAATGAATGTTATTTTCAATGGACTAAATGTTAAGACAGTATCCTGTGTGATAGCAGACACCCCCAATCTTGAGGGTGTCATTTAACATGTGCTGAGGGTGCAAATTTCTTTTGCTAAGATAACTAGAAATTAGATTACCTCTCAGACTGCTAATCTGATTGGCAGCTTTTATTTATTGCTGCTTGATTATTATTTTGATGGCAATTTCAGTGTGCCCTTTCTTTTTTCTGGGAAATGAAAAGAGAAGTATTATTGTCATCTGATAGAGAAAATTGATGAGTATTAGTAGAACTCCAGTGTTACATTGAGTTTAATGTGAGACCTGTAACACTTCTATTTTCTTGCAGGGGAGATCCAATTCCTAGCGCACTGATAGAGAAAGTTAATGAGTACATCCCAGATGACCTGACAAAGTTGCTTTCCTCGTATAAGGTGACTCAAAGACTATCTTCTTATGCAGCTTATGGAATAATACTTGGTTTCTTTCAGTAGTTACTATAATTAGACAGGGTGTACCTGTTTTTGTGGTCATTTGTTTTTGCAACATGAAGTCCCATGGAACTTATGTGATGTACCCCGAAAATAAACTTTCCAGGGAATCAGCATCTATCTACTACGATGCATGAATTTGAATTTGGACTAGACATTAGATGAGAAAAAGGGTTCATAGACCTACTGGCAGTTTTCTTCTTTTCTGAAATAGTGCAGCTGATTGCCCACATTCAACATGAAAGGCATAGATATTTCATAAGCAAGTTGGGTTGTTGCTGCATTACATGGCAGGTGTGAGTCGATTTTTTTATGACCACTTCATATCCTTTGTTTTTGAATGTGCTCTGTATATCTTTTTCAGGATTACCAAAAGGAAGGCTGTCGACCTTCCTGGATACACTCTGACATTATGGATGACAATATTCACATGGAACCCTGTTCTACTGATAGTTATAATAATCGAATTTCGCCTAGAGTTGGCTCTATGGATAATGGATATGATGGTGGTGAGCTGGGACAGTCATGGCGGCCAAGTCACATTCTTGATTTTAGTGATCTCTCCATAGGTTAGTGCCTTTTCATGTCTGCACTAATGCTTTTGCTTGACTGTAAATTAGCCAGTTAGTCTTCAAATTCACAGAGCTAAGGTCCATCTCTCCATAGCTTAGTGCCTTTTCATGTTTGCATTTATGCTTTTGCTTGATTGTAAATTAGCCAGTTTGGGCCTGTTTGTTAACGTTTCGGTTTCTTTGTTTTTCTATTCTTTTGTTCCCCGGAACAAAAAAAGAGCAGAAATCTATTTGGTAATATCAACTAATTTTTTTTGTTCCCTGGAATAGAAAAGTAGTCAAGGAATAGATTTTGAACAGAAATAAGAAGTAAAAAAAAAGTAGGTTCTTGTTCCCGAGAACAATTCTTGAAATAAGTCTATTTTTTCTTTTCTTCTTCTTCCTTGCCACTCACGGCCACCCACCCCATCCGCCCTGGCTGCTAAAGAAAAGAAAAAAAGGAAAACAATTCTTAAAAAATATTTAAAAAGCAAAAGAAATACTACATTGTAAAAAAAATTATGATTGTACCTAATGCATTCCTATTGTTTTTCTATTTCGATGATAAAAATTTTGTGTAGTTACCAAATGTGTTCTTTTACTCAGAAATAGTTTCAGGGAATAAAAATAAAAAATAAAAAGACTATTTCTTAAAAGAAGTTGTTCCCCGAAACAGAAGCTTTACCAAACGTACCCTTAGTCTTCAAATTCACAGAGCTAAGGTCCATAGTACAGCCATGCAATGTTGATGCAAACTCATGAATGTGCATAGCAGGCTTAAAAAAATTGAATGTACTTGTACAGCCACGTCTATGAACTACGAGAACTGATTCCTGAGGCTTAGTCATGCAAATGAGGATGACTGAAAACATAAATACCTTTGAATCTGTGTGACGGAGAAGAGGAGTCTAGCAAGTCTCAGGACATACTTGCTAGGACTGAATGACTTTTTATCTCTTTGCAGGGGACCCCCTTTATGATCTGATTCCTATACATCTGGATGTCTTTCGAGGTGATTCCTATCTCTTAAAACAGCTTTTACAGAATTACAAAATTCCCTTGCCAGGGGGTCAACTACAACATCAATCTTTGGGAGATGTCAAATACCAGCGGCTGTCCTACCGTGCCATGTGAGTCATAGTTTTCCTTCTTTGTTTGTTTTACATGGTTTTATAATCTCAGTTTAACTAATTTTCATGAAAAATGCACATCTGCATGCACACACCATGTTTGAGGAACATTTGATAAAGCATCTTTGTGCAAGGTTGCACCTTATTTGGACTTTGGCATGAATGAGGGCCGACGGATAAAACTGATGCGTATTGTTGGAGAAAATATAGCAGTATGAAATACTCATGGTGAGTAGGTAATCGTTTGGTAGTTAAATGAGGTAGGTGGGGATTTATGTATTAAGAGTGTCTCTAAGAGCTTCTGCGTAAGTTTGAAGTGACTAATAATGCATTGAAAGCCTACTGCTTCTCTTTCCCTCTATTGTACTCCTATAGTCATATCCTGGCTTTAGAGCCACCATAAGAGAGGAAATCAAAGTGCTAATTCCGCTCTCCTTTTGCCACTCCCCACACAGAATAGGTTAAAGAACTAGAGTTAGCACTGTCCATATGAGTTTCATTCAGTCATGTGTCACCTCTGACCTAGGGTTTTCAGTCAACCCTAACTACATTGATTGGTTCCATAATGGGTCTTGTCTTCATCAGACTTTGTCAAGTTGGGTACATCGGACTTTGTCGAGTTGGGTACTTCATCCTCGGTTGTTACTTCATTTCCATTTCTCTTATCAACTGCATTAACACTCATCAATCCCCGCTAGTATATTTAGAAAGTGTAAAATTGGGTGTCTGATGTGTAGGTTCTTTGGGAAGAATTTAGTCTTTGCAAACAAGGTTTGTTGTAATGTGCCTCTTGGGGGATAATTCTTGTATTGCTTCAATAGCAAGGGTCCAATAGAAGCAACTTTCTTGCAGATAATTTTCCTCTTGCACCGTAGCTTTTAGTCACTGCTCTGTGCTGACAGCAAGCTTTCTTTATCAGCATGTGCTTATCATGGGATGGAGATGGTAAAAGTATGTTTGTGTGGTATGAACTGACGCTCACAGCTCCCCTAATTACCTTAGTCCTTGGAGATGAAATCTGATAGGAAATCTGATAAGTGGAATCATATGATGCAAGTGCTGAGATATTGACAAGCTAATTCACTAGATTAAACAGCTGTGGACATCTTATTTTCCCTCTCTTTTCAAAGCCTAACCACATCCTGCCCTTTCGAGTGTTAAATTGTAAGAATGCATTGATTGCGCTGTATCTGGGCTCTTAAGAGTTCGGTGCCTATCATTGCGTTAGCTGACCTCAGAGTTTGGTGCCTATCATCTCTTGGCGATGCAATATCCATAGCCATTTTCCCTGTTTGACTTTTTTTACACTCTGCGCTTATTTCTAATCGTCTTTTGACCTAAATTCCAAGTATGTCATCATATATCAAATGATGCATGTGCAGGTGCTATTGCATCTTGCATGAGGACAACGTTCTGGCAGCCATTTTCAGCATCTGGAAGGACCTCAGACGTGCAGAATCTTGGGAAGAAGTTGAACAGACAGTATGGGGAGAATTGAACAACTACAAGGGCTTCCCTTGATCTTATCTGCCATCACACCACATCAGCCAGAATTTCCAGTTTCAGACCAAGACGATTCCGTCAAAATTTATCATTGATTTATTTGTAAAGATTCACAGCTCCATAAGGCATCATAACATGATTGCCATGATTGTCCATGAGTCTTACTATACGATTTTCATTTTCCTACCAATTGTACCATACGATTGACAAGGGATGATTTTGTTTGTGGGCCGGGAATACTTTTGTTCCGTACTAGTATATTTATGCATTTATAAACTCCTTTCTACTGGATCAGTTTGTGTCCATTTCCCATCTCATTATCAATAATCATTTCTGTATTGACAAACGCTATGTGAAAAAATAGGTGCAACTGTGATGCCACATCATCCATGCAGTAGTCCATTCAGTGGATGAAACGTGTTGCTGTGGGTCGGCTCTATCAGCAAGTCTCTCTCCCCACCCTATAAACTCTGCTTTGCTCTCTCCCCTCTCGTTCACGCCTGCGATGATGCCTGCCTCTCTTTCCCCTCTATTTTCGTTTGACAAACCACGTCGCCACTTCCGACATCGCTTTCTCCCCTCTTCTCTCTCGATATTCTTTTCTGCAGAATCTCCAATTCTTTGCGCAAAGAAACTTTAAATCCTTTTGCTCTTCAACTCGAAGATATCTGGCCCCTCGATTGATTTCCCCAGAAATTTCCCTCCTTTACCTTCAATCTCTGAAACCCACCTCCTAGATTATTCTTCTCCTACTCCAAAATGTTCCAATTCCATTCTCCTGCTCCTTTCCTCTTCCCTTCGTTTGCCGGCGCAATGTTGAATCTTTGGTGCCCCTGCTAGGGCCTTTTCCCATGCCGGTTCATGAGTTTTTTCCTTCTCTTTTGAGGGCGAAGTCGTGAAGGGCGAAGGTGCAGAGTAAAACCACCATCCCCGCCGCACGATGGTTGGTTTGCTCATGGCCATTTTAGGTGGCAGTCGAGAGGGAGCGAGGAACTCGAGTGTGATTTCATGGAGTTGCAGAGAGAAGGAAAGAGGAGACCGAACAAACAGAGAGGGAGAGAAATTCCAATTTTTTAACGGTGAATGGACCAGTGCATGGATAATGTTGAATCACTATTGCACCCTTTATTTTCTCACGTTATATAAAAGACAAGTTTTGGCCGGCAGAGAGAAGTTTTTTTTGGCACCCCCGGCTTTCTCACAGATCCCTGTGAGCAAAATCCCAATTCACAAATGTCGGTACGGATTTAAGAAACAGCAAGAGGTGTCTCCATGATTCGAAGATGAAAAATAATCATCCGTCTAATATAAAATGTAGATCAGTAAATAGGGAGAAACTCATGGCATTCTTACCAGACAAGGTACCATAACGATGAAGAAACTTCAAAGTATCTAAGAGTCGTAAATCCAGATGACCTCCCGACCATCAAAATTGAACTTCAAACATCAAAAATCTTAAAAAGTAAACTGCAGTCATAATCAAAACTCCAGACATAAACAATAGGAGGGTCTAAGCAGCAACTGATGGCTTAGAGGCAGCAGAAAGCCGGGACCTTTTCTTGGCCAAACTCTCACTGCGACGTTCTCTCTGCTCCTTCAATCTGGTGGCAAGGAGCTTCTGGTAATCAGCAGCTTCAGACTTGGCCTTGGCAATCCTCTTCTTCTTATCAGCAATCCTCGCACGCTTCCTTTGCAGAGTCAATGGAGTGACCAGCCTCTGAATCTTGGGAGCCTTGCTCACCTTCTTGCCTGAGATTGCGCAGCCAAAAAACCCAGGTTCAACATAGAAGGTAAATTTGAAAAAGAACAGTCACTAGTTGCCAATGATTTTTTTACTCCCTTTTAGGTAAGGGGAAACATGATATCGTGGGAACATACCGGCTTTGGTTGTGAATGTTCTGCGGTAAGTGTTGACATACTTCCGGACATCATCTTCCTTGGAAAGGTTGAAGAGCTTGCGGATCTTCGAAGCCCTTTTTGGACCTCTCATCCTTGGTTTCTCGGTATCAGTGAGACCAGGGAGCTCACTCTCTCCCTTCTTCACAATAACCAAATTCAGAACAGAAAGGTCAGGGCTGACAATGCATCCGCGCACAGACTTCCTCCTCCTCTCTCCATTCCTCCTTCCGAATCCACGGAAGCAAGGGGTCCCTGATCAGATGATAAATAAGCCTCATTTTATAGTTCAAGAAGACAAATAAAAGTTTATGCCATCAAATATGCAAAAATTGACATTGTAAAAGTGATTCTACAAAGATGTTGCCAATATTAACACCTCACAAAGTGTCCTGTATTAAGCCTATTATAAGCGAAAAATATTTCATCCCCTCTTTTCAAGTAACAAATCACTCACCCCGGTGAAGCAAGAGGCGGACACGGCCAGGAGTCAGGACACCCTGCTTCATTGGGAAACCTTGCTTGTCACATCCTCCCATGATCTTGAAAACATATCCCTTGAACTCCTGTTACAAAAAATACAAAGTCTCAACTGGGAAATATGGCAAACATTGTCAATGACAGAAGCTAAAACTCATTGACCCTAAAATACCTCTCCAAGTGCATCTCCACTGACTTCCTGTGAAAGCCTCTTGTCAAAGAATGCTCGCCTACAGGATGTGGACGCCATCAGTCAACAGCAAAGAATATTTGCAATTCGAGGAAAAATAGACCATAAATTAGGCAGAACTAAACAACAAGAGAGGCTACAGGAATAGCATAATCCACATGCAAACACAATATGTATTTCGGTGTCCACGGATTGCGCAAACATTGGCACCAACTACAGAGTCTAGGCAGGTGGCATTTCAACTCCAATTAAGCCAACAACTCTTTATGAGCACATACATTGATAAGAATTTTTTTTTTTTTATCAAGCAGGAAGCAAGCGAAAAATCTACCTGAGCTTTAGCATTTAGTGCTCCCAAAAAACATTGGAGCCTTTTCTCTATCTAAAGACAAAACCTGCTTTGTGAAAAAGGCAAACTGGACAGATCCCAATCATCCCATAGGCCACTGATAATCACCGCGGGAAAAACCATGAGACAGTCCAAAAAAAACTCCAATGCACCCAACTAAAAACACAACATCACCAGAGCAGCCTATCTTAACAACCAAAACAACGAGCATAAACAGTAGCTCGTGAACAAAATAACCCACCAAAGAACACCACATCACACACGCCCATCTACTGCCAAAACCATCCAAGCGAAATCAACGACACGAAGAGTCTCCACCTCATTCTGAGCACCCACACAGACGCCGGCCGGGAAACATCAAACGAGCTCAAGAACGAACAAACCCACGTTTGGACGACCATACTAAATCCAATCAGCGCAAAAAAAAAAGAGCAAAGAGAGAGAAAGAGAACTTACAGTTTCTGGTCATCGTCGATCTCGAGCTTCTTCTGGCAGCCAGTGGTGGGGTTGGCGATGTTGAACTGCAAAAGAACACAAGCGTGAGAAACCGCAAACCCATTGCGTATAAGCTCGCGAGTATTCTGCAATCGGAGCGTGGCCGGAGAGAAGAGATCGAACCTTCATTTTTGGCTCCGGGAGGTGGAGGCGACGGCGCAGAGGCGGCTCCGAGGGTTTGCCCTTGCGCTGGAGCTCGAAAATCTGCCTTCTGCGATTAGGGTTTTGCGAACGCTCGTGGCGTCTTATTTATAGGGCGATGTGGGCTCGGCCGACCAAATGTGGCAGTTTGGGCTCCGCGGCCCAAATTGATCCGACCCAATTAAAGATGGACAATTTGGGTTGTTCCGTCGAAAAGTCGTGCTATTTCTTTCGAACAAAAAAAAAAAAAAAAAAAGCTCATTACTATATATCTATCTAGCCAAAAAAAGTAATCCTATGGGTTCGCTTATTTTCTAGAAAATGAAAATTTTCAAAATATTTTTCTAAAGATAATTATTTGTACTGCTTATAAAACTTAGTTGACGGAAAGTATCTATGTTAAAGATGCTTCACATTCATTTATTCATGAAAGTGATATAATCGATTATCTGAAAAAATTAAATCGTTGATTTTTCACAACATAAACGCACATATATTTATTATTCGCTTCTAGATTTACTTTGTCCAATTAAACGCTTGGAACTAAATGATTGTTGTACACCCTTACTTTGTGGGAGTTTGGTTATTTTTGTCATGATTAATGAAATGACCATTTTAAAGCTCTATAATAGGTAAAGGCCAAAAAAATAGAAAATGAAGGCAAGTTTCTATAAAACTAATCACCCTGTATCTACTTCTTTTAGAAATGCAATTTCTTTTTGTCGGTCATATCTCTAGCAATGGAAAACAAGATGAGTTTCTATAAAACTAATCACTTTGCATCAACCGCTTTTGAAAATATAATTTCTATTTGTTCGTGGTATCTCTAGCTCTCTTCTCCCTCTCTCTCAGATTTTGGCTTTGTCTTTTGGCAGACTGTGGAAGTCCAGCCTGCACTCATAATCCTAACGCCTTTATTTAAAATAGTGTGGGTGCAACTCTTTTGCAACATCACCGTGTTCCTTTCCTCCCTATAAATTCCTTCATCGGTTTTCTTATTTTTCACGCCATAGGCCCCTTGGCTGCCACCGCAAAAGGCACCCACCATGGATGCTCCTCCTCTCCACCTTCTCTCTCTCTCTCTCTCTCTCTCTTTCTACATCCCTCTGCAATATTGCGTCCACTGAATCCCGTCCTTGTTTCCATCTGGGATTGCCCGTGTCCCTATGACCCCAAAAGTAGAGGTGACTGAAAACCATGGCGACCTCGTCGAGTCCTCTGTTGGCCGGCTATGGTCTCAAATCAAGGATCGCCCATGGTATATTGACCTCGACTCCATGGTCCAGACGGCCGCGCCAGTCCTCGTCGAGGCCAGCTGGTTTGTGCGTGGGTGGGCAGCTGAGCATGCACGCCCGAGAGAGAGAGAGAGAGAGAGAGAGAGAGAGAGAGAGAACTCGGGCAATTTTGGAGGTCACGGTTCGAAGTCTTCCATGGAAAAAGTGAAAACTTAATCTTCTTTTTCTTCCCTCTAAAGCAAAAGCAAACCGGCACATAATCCCACGTCCGACCCATCTAATCATATTCAACCCATCGTTATTTTAGGACATTCGAGTCTGATAAGGAGCCTTGCAATATTTGGGCTTATGATTCTCACGATGTGTGATTAGGAGGTAGCACAGTGCGGTTTGGACATCGGACCGAATCAAACTGCATAGATACAGCTTCAAAAAGAGTGAACCAAACTAAACTTTACGATAGTTAGGAATCAGTCCGAACCAACGCGGAACCATTTCTTCTTCTTCTTCTTCCATATTTTGTAAATTCTTGAGCTTAAATTACCTTAACTACCTTAGAATGAGCATTAAATTGATGAAAGAACCAAAGTCTGCACTACAACAATTCATAATTTACTTCGATTTAAAAAAAAAAAATTGCTACTTCATGGGTAAAAAAATTTACAAATTAATAGGTTATACAATATGTTTTCAGGGTTCAACATGATTTCAAAAGAGTTCAAACCAAACCGATTGTATTTTGAAATAAATGCTCTTGAATCTAACCGAACCATAAAAAACCGTTTGATTTGGTTTGCTTCAATTCAAAAGTTTGAACGATTCTTTACTCACTTCTAATGCACTGGTAGAAAAAAATATATATATATATATATAAAATTTTGAGAGATATGAAGAATCAACAGAAATACCTTAAATATTTCTAATATGTGTGATGGAGCTTTACCTATTTAAAATAGCCCAAAAAAAGTACACCCCCAGGGTTGGGCTGCTGGTCAAGTGTTCGACCCGATTTAAAGAGAAGAAATTTATATATAACATGTTCAAATTTCCCCCATTTGCATATAAATTGGCCGGATGAATAGATCAAATGCTTGAATTTAATCGGTTCATGAGGCTAGTACGATCTTTTATAAATTTTTGGTAGCTTTAATCTCTGAGTTTTTATCCTTAAGTTATAGAAAAGTATAGTACTTTTTTTTTTGACCGACTGGACATTGAGTCGAAGTGGTAAAATATTGTGCCCTTGGTGGTCCTGATTGAAAATTAGGTAAGGACAAAAAGTCAAGGAGAAGAAAAGAAGCAACTGAAGAACCAAAGCAAAGTGAACTCGACAGCCTGCAGCGAGCTCGCACCCGCAGTATATATAACTTCTTGTTCCCTACGTATTTACATGTCTACACGGAAAGGCACACCATATTTGCGTTAGGATGGTGATGTACATGTGCTGATGCAGTCAACTAAGATCGTCCTCCACCGTGACGACCGGAGGTCCAAGATACGGCGCTCCGACAACTTCTAAATCTTCCGGCAAGTCCCTTTCCTCGAGCACCGCATAACCTGCTGATTCGAAACATTCACAAGCCTTGTCAATCGCTTGCCGCCTTTGATCGCAAGGTAATGTCGTCACATTAGAGACTGTAGAAAGGCATGGAGAGTGATCGATTACCGGGAAGAGAAGGGATAGGGAACTCGAGGAAGTAAGTGGAAGGCCTTCCGAGCTCTTCAGAGTAAGGAGGGGACAACACGTCCAGGATCGCGCAAGGCGTCAAGGCGGTGAAGCAATGGATGTTGCCGCCGCTTCTTGGGAAGAGAACCGACGTCTCGCACGGCGACCTCATCACTCCGTCCTTCACCCTCCCCGCTAATCCAACTGCACTCACCAACACAGTAAAAACATTCAATTTACTTCGTTTCCTTCATCGATCGGTATATCAGGAGTAACCGTGATGCCAAAATAACCTTCTAACATGTTCTCGAAAACTAGCATGGCGTGTTCAATTCCATTTTAGTATATCTATCATTAGTCCGGCGGAGTAGATCTACCTATAGCTTTTCATTATGCCGACTGCCACGATTAATGTAGCATCACACATCTAAATCTAATAATTATCAAGCATTGATACATAAGCGATGAGACGTCGACATGTGTTTTGCAAATCATGCATCATGACCTTAAGAAAATAAATTCAACCTATGTGCTTTTGTGAATTCAGTGGAAAGGATTGTCAATGGTTTCGATGGTCAAGCTAGCTGTTTATCCAATCTCAAGCTAGCAATGAGTGGACTAACGAGTTTTGCCTAGGACTTCTTTGGTTCCTTCGGTCAACCCCTTTTTGCATAGCAAAAGGATCCACACCATCAATCCATCATCCATCATCATGCCTCAAAATTCAACCAGCCAGTCGTTCGTCAAGTCAACCACTGGGGGGGGACACCAAGATATGCTTCTTGGCGAAGCATCTCCAGAATTTCTAACGCAAATCTAAAGCAGTGCACACAGAAATGGAGAGGATCCGTACTCGTTCTCGCATTTGATTCATCTACTTTAACCCAATCGTAGGCCTTCACATACATCGATCCGTAGAGCAGTTTGCTCAGGACCGTCATCCCCGGGTGGTCGTGCAGCGGGAACGTCGCTCCGGCGGGGAAGCAAAACACGCCGATCTGCGGACGGATAGAACAGACACCCGATCAGATGCGTGTCGCATTCATGTTCTTGTACTTAAAAACAAATCTAGAACCAATGTCAATCCCGTCGTGCGTAATTACACGTCCATAAAAGCACTGGGACTTACGGAGAAATCATCGCACTCATGCACGTGTATGTACGTTATCTTCGACACCTCCAGCGAGCTCATCAGTTCTTTTGGCGAATCGGGGCTCGACGGGGGAGATCCTGGGCCGAACTTGTCGATCCCGACGTCCACGGCTTCCATTGATGCTGCGGCACAGAGAGAGGAAAAAAAAAACACCGATCCTCGTAAGAACAACCCTAGAAAACGAAGAAGGAGAAGAAGGACAGAACAACCTAGAAAGAACAAAACAAGACGATACCCATGAGAGTTTTGAGCCAGTGGATCTGTTGAAAGGTGGGAAGCTGTTCTTTATGAGAAGAAAACACCTCGTTACAGGCATCGTAGAGCATCTGAACTTTGGTCCTGGTTCTATCCTCCATCGCCATTTCCTGTCTGGAATTATTATTGTGCTGTCATCACTACCATTTTCGGGCAGTGGCTTGCGACCTTTAATAGACGGGTAGACTTCCAAGAGCGGTAAGGCACAAAACCCACGTCGCAAAGTCGGCTAAACCTGGGGCTCTCGCCTTGACTCTTTCTTTTAGCCCCTTACGGTGGGCTCCCTACAGATGATGGGCTAAAAAAGCTGGGGCCGTAAAGAGTTCGAGTGCGTGAATCATGGAGCGAAATGTTTATATTCCCTCGTCGAACGCGGGTTTTTGTGAATATGGTGAGGTCAGGATTGGGAAAAATGGAGGGTGATTGGCTTGATTCGGCCGGTGGGTTGCTTAATACGTGGCCCAAAAGAGGTATTTTTGACCGGAAAGGGGAAGGGATCCGCCCACCGCTGCCGGTAATTTGCGACCTGTTTTTGGAATTTTGGGCGGAGATGCTTCAAACAGCAGGCCACGCGCACCCACTAGATGGCAACGCTGGTTCGTGAGTCGTAATGTTACTATTTAGTCTCGTTAAAATGGGAGGGATTTTGACGTTCCCACCCCAATGATGGAACTAGCTAGTTTTCTATGGTCGGTTACGTGTTATCTGTCTGACAATAGACCATTATCTTCCTTTTTTTTTCTTTTCATTTATTATGTAGTTGGAGAAACGAGAAAATAGTTCAGAAAGTCAAAGACTTATTGTACGATCACGGTTTTCATCCTAAACTTTTTAAAATTACTAAATTAGCCCCTAACCTCTTGAAAAATTATCAATATAGTCCTTCTATTTTAACCAAAAATCAATGAGTGAATGTCGACCATCCTACGTGTCATGATCACCACATTAGCAATTTTGGAACAAAATTAATCAAAGTGACTATATTGGCAAATTGTGAAAAGGTTAAAGACTAAATTGACAAAATTGAAAATTATGAGATTTAATTGATGCCGAACAATAGGTTTTTTAGAATTTTTTGGACAATTATAACTAAGAGATTGCCATGCCTCCCATCTAGCCTTTTGAGGCAAGGTCTTTTGCCAATGCGATATATTTTAAATTTGAGTTTCAATTTTAGCTAAGTTCTCGTTAATTTGGTAGCTTGATCTATTCAGAAACGCAATGGCTTTAATTGACATTACTGTAAAGATAGTCAACTAAAATGAAACTTATACAAGATCGTCGGCAATAAATGCAAAAGAAGTAAGTTGTTGCATCTGTACTTTTGTATGTCTGAATCTTAGATCTTATCGATCATCTTGCAAGTGAAGTAAACAAGAACGAGCCGGCTTCATACATCAAAGGGAAATAATCTAGTTTAGACGTAAAAGTTTGGATATCCCGTGTAGTGAAAAACAAGATGTTGAACTGAATAAGTATTTACGGACTCCATAAAATAGTAAATACCAAATGCGCGAGGCAGTGATTTCATTGGTGGATAATGAAAGAGACGGTGTGTCCCGTGGGCATAATAACAAGGACGCTCCTCATGTTTGAGCACGAAACAAACGGCCGTTTCCTGTTTCTCATGGGCATAGGTAGCCTGTAAGTTGTAGCATGTTGCCGGAAATTCCTTTCCCATTGGTTATTTTTTCGGAACGAATTGATGTGTCTGCAGAATCATATGGCAACGGCATGGGATTATCAGACCATGATTGCTCTTTTTGGGACGGCGGGTGAATATAATTAACTTATGGAGATTACATGGAATTCCATGGTCTTCCAAGCGATCGTGCCTTCGAGCCCATGCGGCCATGCCCCCGGATTAAAAAGACAACGTCGGACAATTTTAGGACTTTCTTTTTTTTTTTTGGCCTGTTGCCTGACAATAATAAACTCATAGACATCAGACATGTGCATGTATGATATCAGGATTTCGTAGGTCTTGGACAAAAGCGGGCGTCGAGACAACAGAATAGTTGCGGTCAATACACGGTACTGATGCAATGATGAGCAAAGGAAACGTGCTCTAGGGAATATACCATGGACGAAAGTGGGCGTATATGTGTAAATCCGGAGCGGTTTGTGTTGCTCCCTTCTAGCTTCGGCCGAGCACTGGCGCACCGGTTCCCTTCCCAGGCGAGTCTACCAAAAAAAAACAAAACTTTGAGCCCAGGTCGGCCTAGGCAGCGGCCCAGGGTTGGCTCGACATGGGCTTGTGCTGTGCCGAAGGCCACCAGCACGGCCCGCTGGCCATCTTGAACCCTGCCCGTTCTACCTTCCAAAAGCTACTTCGAAACCCTTCCTTACGTGGGGAGGGAGAGAAGGGGGAATGATCACGCAATAAACTTTAATCTATTGTAAAAATTATAATTTATTTCGAACCATAAAAATTAATAAAAAAATTATAAATATTGTGAGATCCACTCTTTCAAGAATTAATGGCTCATTTATTCTCGCAATACCCTTAAAAACTGTTATGCTAATAAAGTCCGAAAAAAAAACTTCGACCAGAAAAAGAAAGAAAAAAAAAAAAGCATTTCGAAAACTTTCTTTCTCCGATGATTAATCATGGGCCGATCGAGAGCCCGATCCACAATCCGGCCCATGACCGTCCAACGGGGGCCGGCAACGGAGCTCGTCACCAGAACGTACAGGCTGTCAATTCCGCTCCCCGCATAACCCATCTCTTCCTCTTTCTCTCTCTAAACCGACGGCTCAGATCGGTCCTCTGAATCTCGACGAAACCGCAATCATCGCCCCCACCACTCCTCCCAAAATTAACCCCCCCTTCCGACCCTCAACGATAAAAACCTCTCTCTCTCTCTCTCTCTCTCTCCGCCAAACGCTCTCGAAGAAGTCACCCAAAAAAAGAAAAAAAAAAAGAAAGAAAAAAGATCAGGAAATCGAAAAAACCGAAAGGAGGAAGAAGAGAACCCCCCCCAAATCCCTCCTCCCCCAGTTCCAGATCTAGAAGCAGCGAGCGAGCAGCAATGGCGACGGCACCATCGGCGCGCGAGGAGAACGTGTACATGGCGAAGCTGGCGGAGCAGGCGGAGCGCTACGAGGAGATGGTGGAGTTCATGGAGAAGGTCGCCGCCGCCGCCGCCGCCGCCGACGCCGAGGAGCTCACCGTCGAGGAGCGCAACCTCCTCTCCGTCGCCTACAAGAACGTCATCGGCGCCCGCCGCGCCTCCTGGCGCATCATCTCCTCCATCGAGCAGAAGGAGGAGAGCCGCGGCAACGAGGACCACGTCGCCGCCATCCGCGACTACCGCTCCAAGATCGAGTCCGAGCTCACCGGCATCTGCGCCGGCATCCTCAAGCTCCTCGACTCCCGCCTCATCCCCGCCGCCGCCTCCGGCGACTCCAAGGTCTTCTACCTCAAGATGAAGGGCGACTACCACCGGTACCTCGCCGAGTTCAAGACCGGCGCCGAGCGCAAGGAGGCCGCCGAGAGCACCCTCGCCGCCTACAAGGCCGCTCAGGTTTGTCCCTCCGCCCCTCGGTTGTGTACTTTCGGGTCGAAATACGTTCGCTCGCTGGAGTTGTCGTGACGGTAGGATGTGGATCCAGCAGTTCTTACTAATTAGATCTCGTGCGTACATCTTGATCGATCGGATTCTGCGTGATTCCTAAATATCGCATTGAATTCGTAGGACATGGATCTGGCAGCTCCTCGATCCTTAGATCTCGTATGTTTACTGGACTGATCGGATTTTGCACACGAGTCGCGTTTGCGAAAGAGGAGCTAATGATATTTCCATTTTCATGGGATGGCCTCTCTCGCTTTACTTTTTCTGGACATTATGCGTAGATATAGTAGTTAATTCTCTACCATGCACAAATCTATGCGCTCTTATGATGATTGTTATGCTGAGTCATAAGGCGAGTTGGGTTTAATGTCGGTATTCATTTCCTTTGTGGCCCTTGTGCTTTTGCATGAACAAGAAAGATTGATTGTGCATACAATTTGTTATCATTTGCAGGACATTGCCAACACGGAGCTTGCTCCGACTCACCCAATCCGGCTTGGACTAGCCCTCAACTTTTCTGTTTTCTACTATGAAATTCTGAATTCTCCTGACCGTGCTTGCAGTTTGGCCAAGCAGGTAAGAGGGCTTTGATTAAATCGATGCTTGTCTTTATTAGCTTATAAGTAGATAATGTTCCGTAGTCTTGGTTTTCAGAACACTCTGTTCTGGCCATGAAAGGAAAAATTGGTATCTTTTGAAAGCTTTTAAGATCATGAAAGAGTTTGAATGCGAGTGAAATGGCACAATTTTATCATTATCTCTTTGCTCGATGAAATTATGTATGCTTGGCCTGCTCGTGACTTGTTTGATTGGCCCTTGCTGGGACAGGCTTTTGATGAAGCAATTGCTGAGTTGGATACACTCGGAGAGGAGTCTTACAAAGACAGCACTTTGATTATGCAACTTCTTCGCGACAACCTCACCTTGTGGACTTCCGACATGCAGGTCCTGCCTTGTTCCTCTCTTTTGTACTAGTCTCCTATCTTTTCTTTTTCAATCCATGTTTGTCCCGTTCCCCTCAATATCATGCACTCTAGAAACGCCGATTTGTTACTCATTATGTTCTGCTCTTGCACAGGAAGACGGTGCAGACGAGATTAAAGAAGCACCAAAGGCTGATGAACAGCAGTGAGGTCTTGACTATTGCCCGCTGTCAAATTTCTCCACTCAATGTTTTTACTTGGAGAAGGTGCTTGTTGCTGATTTCTCTTTTATTCCGAAGTTGGAGGCATCATCGTCTCTTTTTATTTGTTTCTGACTTTAGTTTGTCTCATCAGTCTCCTCATGTGCTATCAATTGTGCCTTATTTTTCTTGGAGGCATGGAGCTTCAAATTCTGCATTAAGTGTAGCAGATCCCTTCTATTAGATTATTCATATGACTATGTGACTGATGATATCTTCTTTCTTTGTCAACAAGATATTTGATTCGATGTGCTATCAATCTTTAGTACTAGAAAATGTTTGGTGGGATCTTAATGTTCCCGAATGTTGCTCGACTTTTAGACATGTCTACTGACAATTTCCTCGATAAATTTAGCTTTAAGGATCTGGTGGTTGACGTGCTAGCTCAGTGGGTGGACCTTTCATACTTCATGTCCCAGTAGTACTTGGTTCGTGCATTTACATCATATGAAAGTATGAATGCTTTTCCATACTTTGAAACTTTGCTTGACTAGTACTTGGTTACCGATCAAATTTCATTACATTATTAGCCTACAATATATGAATATTTCAATCAAAAAAGTTGGATCATTATGGCCCTCGGCGGTAGTTACAGTTCCGTTTCACTTTAGATTTTCTCGATCATCCTTTTTGAAGTTACGGAGTGTCTTTACACATGTGGTGATCTTCTCTTTTGCGGCCATATTTCCTGAGGGGTTTGATTCAAGGCGAGAGTGACTCCTTGACTCACGATGCAACGAGTTGTCCGCTCTGACAGGACTACTATCTTGGACGGGTAGCATTTTGTCAAATTCGTTCTCTACAAAGTTGGCGAATCCACAGATTATGGTTGGGGTCAATTCACAGTTTTTGACCTTTGTCGCTCGTTAACCTTTACGTCAAGTAGATAGCTAAGGTTTATAAAGTCTATATTGCTTTCCACCGGTGGCTGTGGATCGATCGATACTTTGCCCGAATATAGAAATGGCATAAAGATATAATTTATATAAACAGAGTGTAAGTGGATTACTGCTTCTTGAGTAATAGATTAGTAATTTAGATACGGACGTGATAACGTAAATAGTTTCTCACATATACATGAAGGTGTGCGTGATCTGTAAAAGGGCATCCCTTATACCTCCTGTCTACAAATTAGAATTGTAAAAGAGGCTTAAATTACGCTTGGACTCTGGTGAGTTCTCTCAGTAATTTCTACCCACGTTGTTTCACCGACCAACTTGAAAATTCATAACGCACAAACATATGGAAATGAATGGGAATGCATTCTCCCTCATTTTCTAAGGATGTTCTCATTTCCAAAACATGCAAAATGTTGTACTGAGACGTTGCAAATGATATCGACCCTACATTGGTCCAGTTAGTATGCAAGTAACTCGGGATCACTAATGCAAACACAAAGGTGTCCGGGCTATGGTACAAACCTTCTCGAGGATCGATATGCAACTAGAATATTCACTCTCGCGTAAAAATGCTTGGTCGGAGGTCTTCCTTCACCTGCAAAGCCGATAGGACAGGCCAGTCTAAACACTAAAGTCGGTGGTCATATCAACTTTGATTGCTCGGAAAGGACCAAAGCAAGATTGTGTCTTTTGACTTCAGTCTTCATAAAGGACGACAAAGCAAAGATGTGCCCATTTGCCCAATGAAAAACGGTCCTTTAAACACATAAAGCGGCCACCCCACACCAGACAATAATTCACTTACTTTGGCAGCCGTGTTTTCCACAGGGCGAAGAGGGAATCCGCATTATTGAGAAAGGCTCGCCTTTCAAAGGGCACTGACGGCAAATTGCGGTGGGGGGGAGGGGAAAAATAAACCTTGCCGCAGTCCCCGTACTTCAAATCCGACAAAAGGGATGTGATTCCTATGTGCACCCTATATGTCTAGTCTTCCTGCTTTAAGGTGCACCAGACCATCTAAAGGAGGTAACTGCTAAGGTGGGGGGATAATCGCTTTCAGATTTAACCAAGAAACCACGAAACACTTCTCGCTGCACTTTGCATAAACCGTGTTGCAAACACGAGACGTGTTCCATAATTGAGTGCGCACGGGTCAAATATAAATCATTTGCCATTTATCCAAGAAAAGAATCGTAAAGAGAAAGCCCGAAAGCCTCCTCGAATCTGCATAATTGAGTGTTTTCACGACAAAGACAGCCTCCCCAAGAGTTTCCGTAAAAAGTAAACCAACGATCGAATACTGTTTCATGTCTTTGATGTCCGTTTTACACGCAGTCTAGCATCAGCCAAATTCGAACAAAATCAACAATGGTAAATCGACTAACCTCCCTATCCTCCCGACAATGTACACCCCTACCCCCCTCCTTGGAAACAGAGCACTTTTGGCAATCTTCTTCTTCCCTGCCACGGCTTAATTTTAACCTCTAAACCTCGAACCGCGCCGTGACTAAAGTCCTCTGTCTCTAGGGCTGGGCACGGGCACCGTAGGAGACAAAGGGAGCTGCGGAAACCCGAGCTGCCCCGACGTCGGCGAGAACAGGAACCCCGGGGAGAGTGGAGGGTAGCCGGACCGTGGCGAGTTCAAGCACCCGAATGGCATCGGCGAATACGGCGGGAGCTGCAGCTGTGCCGCCGGTTCGGGCGGAGGAGTAATCGAACCCTCGCCGGGAGCCGCCGCCACCTGCTGCTGCTGCTGCTGCTGCGGCTGCGGCGGAGGAGGAGCCAAATTGCTCCACCGGGGCGAGGCCAGGGGAGCCAGCGGGCCGAACCCGGTGAACTGGTCGGGTCTGGGATCCACGGCGGGCATCGAGCCCTGGAGGCGCCGCATGTAGGCGGACACGGGCGATTCCGCCGCCGCGTGTACGGACGGGAGCGGCGGCAGTGGCGAAAGGGGCGCTGCCGGTCTTCCCATCGGGTTGAAGCCGGAGCTAATGACGTGGTTAGGGTTCATAGTCGCGTTCAAGGAGTTCATGGGGTGCAGCATGTTCGGATTCAGCATGGACGATTGCTGCTGCTGCTGCTGCTGCTGTTGCTGCGAAACGAGGCCGTTGGGGCGGTTGATGAGCTGCACCAGGGGCGGAGGCCGGATCCGGTGCAGCCGAGAGCTCGGCGGCTTCGAAGCTTGAACCGGCAGTTGCTGCTGCTGCTGCTGCGGTGGCTGCGGCGGCGGCGGGGTGGGGGCTCTTTCGTGGGCGGTCGAGCCGGTGAGCTTCTGGACGACGTCGCGGAAGTCGTTCTTGTTGATGTTGTACACGGGCGGCTGCTGCGGCGGCTGGGGCGGAGGCGGGGCCTGAAGCTGCTGCGCCGGCTGGTTCTGGTTGACCGCGGCTGGACTCTGGGTCAGGGACTGATCGGGCTGATCCGGAAGCGAGTCCAGAGGGTGCTTCTTGAGAGGGGGCTTGGAGATCTTGTGAGACAGCTTGTTGAGGTGCTTGAGGTAGTGCTCGGCGCTAGGGGCGGCGGATTCCGCGGAGGAATGATGGCTCTTCTCCATTTCTGCCTCCTGGGTCTCGCTCAGCGAATCGGTCTCTCTGCAGATCTGGAGGGGAAAAGGAAGAGAGACTTCAGGTTTTCCAGCTGCTTCTTGAAGAAGAAGAAGAAGAAGAGATTGGGTATATAAGTAAGAAACCGAAAAAGAGCTCAATGACCCTTTTCCCGGTTTCTATAGAGAGAGAGAGAGAGAGGAAAGAGGAGGAGGAGGAGCAGGAGGAGGGGGAGGCGGGGTCTAGCGCGGTCTTTGAACGGGGGAAGCTAAAAAGAAGAGAAAGGACATGACCCGTAAAAGAAGGCACACCTCTCTCTCTCTCTCTCTCTCTCTCTCTCTCTCTCTCCTGTGAAGAAGATGCTTATAAAGAAAAAAATGAGAAAACGGGAGAGGCGGTGCGGGGACGAGAATCGCCGTCGCCGCCTCGTATTCGCGACGGCGAGGACTTGCGGCGGAGGGAGGAGGAGGGTTCGGGTCAATGAAGAAGATGCTGCCGCTGCCGCTGCCGCTGCTGTTTGCCCGCGTGTACGGCGGGGGTCACGGGCCTCCGTCCGGGATTATCCAAAAAGATCCGTCGCGGTTGCTCTCGCTTTGACCAGTCAAAGCTGGCCTTTTGTCCTTTTCTGAGATGTCTTCCGTCCCAACCCCCCAAAAAAAAAAGGGGGTCCCACTCCCGATTGCGCTGCGCGGGGGCGGGACCCACGTGCAATCAATTGGGGGGGGTTCACTTGCCGTCATCAGCGACAGCGAGTGAATCTCGAGCCTTCGTTTGAAGAGGGGATCAGATGAGTGATGTCGTCCCCCCACGTTTTCTAAAATATATATCGAGAAATATTATTCTTTTTTTGCGTTATTTATAATTAGCAAAAAGAAAAATGTCTGACAGATGTCAGTGCCTTTTCTTTTCCATTTTTCTGTTTCTCTCTCTTTTTTTTTTTTTTTTTTTCTCTTCTTTTGACAATTTTAAAAAAATGTGACAGCAGGAGGGGGGAGATGCTCGCTTGATTAATCGAGGAGGCGTGGTTACTAATAACAACGATTATTGATGAATGAATAAAAATGATAACGACTGTCTTAATTGGTAGATTCAATGGTCCCGGGTTAATGTGACTATGGAGGGGTGATTGTTTTGTTTTGCGAGCCCATAAATGTGGCCGCGTGTCTGTGTGGTCACGAGGACTTGTACATTGTCAAAGAAGGAAGTCTAAGGAACATGGAACGGTCGATAGCGGATTTTCAATAGCACCACTGCACGCCATGAGCGTGGAGAACTGCCGGACTTGGTTATTATGACCATGTCATGTTAAAATTATCCCATGTTGATTGGAAAAAAAAAAAGTTGATGATCGATATGGAAAGTTTTAGCATTTAAATCAGGGTGAGGGGTTTTTTTTGGGTCGGTCATCATTTATTTCTACTTTAACTCTCACTTTTAGACTTTTGACACACCTTTTTACAAGAAGCGAGAGTCGAAACCCATTCCAAGCTAAATCGTCCCCGTCCCAACCCTCTGAAAAGGTTTAAAATCACCTAACTATCAATATCAATATTAGAGTCTAACTTGCTGATTGTTGGACCTAGGCCCAGGCAATCCCTGAATAATACACATATCATGCTTTTTTTTGGATAGAAAATGAATAATTATTGAATGGGTTTTTACGTTCCTATATGTGATTTTTTTTTTTTTTGTGATGTAGAATAAGATTTATGCCAAGGTTTTTTTTTCTTAATTCGATTTTATTGTCTTTTTTGGATTTGCTATGATCTTATTAGAATCTTAGATGATCGCATTTGCGTTTTCTTTCTATATTAGGTGCGCCATTTGCACTGTCAATATGGGTGTCGGTGCATTGTTTTAGCAGGCTTTTGATTGTGAATTGACATCGAGGTCATTGAAATATTTCCAAACCTTGACCTCTAAACTCAAAGGTACACGACACGAGATAATGCCAATAATTTAAACGAGACACATTCATTGTATCGGAAAACTTAGATATCTAGGTACATGTGTAACTCATGAGTGATATATATGTCATGGATCCAAACAAATCATGTGAAACTTGTTGCGTTATTAAAGTTTACAAGTCAAATGATTTTCATACAAGTATTTTCTTGAAGTATCGAGATAGACTATGAAATCCGACACGTTTTCGAGACATTGCAAGGCATTCACGAGATAAGCCGACATCTATTTCAAATAATATGACTATTCAAAATCAATAACATTATAACATCTCGTATCAATTAGTCACGTATCCACCATTCTCGGTGTAAGTGCAAAGTAGCTCTAAGCGGATCTAAATAAAATAAAATCACGAGCAATGGTTTGAAATTATAATTAATAGTCATAAGCTAAAGAGAATATATTCTCATTTTCCACTTCCGCGAAGCATATAAAAAGAGACCGGTTCAACCCGGCCGAGGAAAAAAGGGAGGAAACGAACCGGAAACCCGAACCGGCCCGCCCAATCGCCCGTCCGCTGTCTCCGCCAGAAGCTGTAGATATATTCTCTCTCTCTCTCTCTCTCTCCATCTCTAGCCGCAGAGTCTCCGACCAGACCACGAGCTCCGGCGGACGGAGGTCGACGAAGATGAGACTCGGTTGTTGCTTCGGCGGCGCCGCCCTGCACACCTTGAAGCTCGCCGCTCTCGCTTCTCCTTCTTCCTTTCCTCCGTCGCGCTCCGTCCTCGCTCCGCTCTTCTGCTCTCCGCGCGCCGCCCTTCGCTTCTCGCCCGTCGCCAGAGCCCTCTCTTCCGCTCCGGCGGTCCAGCCCGCCGCGCCCGCCTCGTCGAAGGACGCGACCAAGGCGAATTCAGACGGTCAGCGTGAGTTTTAGTACCAATGTTCTTTGGTTTCCCTCGCCCGAAAAATTCGATCTTGTTGCTCGTGAAGAAGTAACTTTTTTTTTTTTTTTTTGTCTTGGTGATTGATTCGTTGCTTTTTTTGCAGTTGCGAAGCCGCAGTGGAATGCGTCGATCGACTTCAAATGGATCAGGGACAACAAGGACGCCGTCGCCACCAACATTAGGAACCGGAATTCAAATGCCGACTTGGAGCTCGTGCTCGAGCTCTATGCCAAGATGCTGGATCTTCAGAAGGTCAAGTTTCGATTTTTCAAACTTGAGTGCTTTTGTACTTTCGATTGCCGGTCTGGGTTTTGATGAGGACGGTGCTCCATCAAAGTGGTAGGCGTTAGTTTGAACTTGGAAATTCCAGAAAATTATGCTTCTGTATCCGTTTTATTGGGCAACGAGGTATAACGAGATGAAAGGTTTTGTATTGCTTTGTGTTATCACGTGAAGCATAGAGTCGGTTGTGGGGTTAATGAAAGAACTGGTTTTCATCTCAATTTGAGCTAATTTTTACCCACAGATAGCAGGAAGTGGAGCGTCTTCGTGGGGAGAGGAATGTGGTTGCAAACAAGATGAAAGGAAAGCTGGAGCCTTCAGAGAGACAGAAACTTATAGAGGAAGGTAGGTATTCTTTTTTTGCTGGCCAAGATATTAGGTAAATCCAAATTTTGTATTTGATTAGTTCATGGAAAGATAAAAAGTTATCCTTTTAGTCATTGTCTCTTTTGTTAATCTGCGGCATTGCATTTCAGGGAAGAATCTGAAGGAAGGGCTGGTTACTTTGGAAGAAGACCTGCTTAGGCTCACGGATGAGCTTCAGCAGGAAGCACAATGTATTCCTAATATGACTCATCCGGACGTTCCTATAGGAGATGAGGATTGCTCAACTGTTAGAACAATGGTATCCATCTTTATTTGTATCCTGGAATTTTGTAAGAAACTTTGTTAGCAATAAAAATGATCTGCATAAACAAGTCTCTTCTTGAACAGTTGAGGCGTCTATAGTATACACGTATCGTCCATCTGACCTTACATGTGGAAATAATCAATTTTACTGCCAACATGCACTGCATAGTAATTATTTTGCATCTTTATATTGTTCTCGCTCATCTCAATCCTAGAATGGAGAGCATATTGGTGCTTAAAAGAGATCTGTGTAGCTTTTCCGACCTGTCTTTCTCATGTAAGTTATGTTGGAGCAGGTTGGAAGCCCCTGTGAGTTCAGTTTTCCTATCAAGGACCATTTACAACTTGGCAAGGAACTTGACCTTTTCGATTTTGACGCTGCAGCAAAGGTATATTGCCTCTTCACTCTAGGTATTGAGGCATCTCTCTCTTTTATCTGGGAAAATGTTTTTAGTCACAAACAGTTTTTGATGGAGATGATCCTGCGCTGCTTGGATATGTCTGCATGTACTTTGATTTGGCTGCCATATGAGTTGACTCTGTTCGGGCTTCTGCTGTTTATTATCCATTGATATATTGAAGAAGAAATATTTCTTGTTTGTTTTATATATTAGAGACCTGGTTTTTGGGCAGCATTTAACTAGACTGCCAGTGGTGCTTGTGATATTACAGGCTCCTATTGCCCATGGACAGTTTATTACTTGCCCATCAGTAGTTTATGGATCTTGCCCCCACCTCGTTTACCCTCTTGCAGTTATACTTAACCCTTGACTTAAGTTCCAATGACAAAGTTTTAACGTTCTTCCTTTGTTGACCTAAAATAAAGTCTAATTTTTTCGATATGTTATCCCACTGTATCCTTGTTTATAGGTCAGTGGATCAAAGTTCTACTACCTCAAGAATGAAGCAGTTATGCTAGAAATGGCTCTAACTAATTGGACAGTCTCTGAGGTTATTAAAAGGGGCTTCATACCTTTAGCAACCCCAGAAATTGTGAGATCGTCTGTTGTTGAAAAGTGTGGCTTCCAACCTCGTGGAGAAAACACACAGGTTTGCCTTCTTTCTGTTTAAATTTTAATGGAATCCGTCAGCACTCTACACCTTTTGGTTATTATGGGCTGGGAAGCTATCTCCAGAAGGACTGAAATCCACTGGCATGTTATGTATGCAGACGTATCGTAAATTCATATTGGGATACCTATGCTCAAGCTGATTTTATTTTCCTTCTTTTGGGAGAAACCTTCTAATTTAGGTCCTGCAACAAATTTTAGATGATGGAAATGGGTCCCGATGTATCTATAACTGCAGTAGTTGATAATGATTTGGTAGTGTTTGATAACATTATGTTGACATTTGACCAGGTTTATTCCATTGAGGGCAGTGATCAGTGTCTCGTTGGCACTGCTGAGATCCCTGTTGGTGGAATTCATATGGATTCCATTCTTGCTGACTCACAGCTACCTTTGAAGTATGTGGCATTTTCCCATTGTTTTCGTACGGAGGCAGGTGCTGCCGGAACTGCATCTAGGTAAGTCAATCGCAGCCTGTTCATGTAATCTTGTAACTCTAGCTGCCTATCTCCATCTCTGTTACACCAGATGCAAAATTCTAAATGTTTATGTATCCATATTTTCTCTGGCAGATGATTTTACTTTGACATTAGGACTATTTAGAGTGCCCAATGCAAGTACCTGTCCCTTGAAATGTGGTATGGAAACATCACTTCTGTTACTTAAGTTTTGGTTAGACGTTCTCACAGTTAAATCTACCTATCCACTTGTAATTTATTGCCAATTAAAAAGCAATTGAGAACCCCTTAACTGCATTTTCAGACTCAGACTTAACTAAGGGTGTGGGGCCAACAAAAGGAAAAAAAATGCCTAATGCCAATTGAGTCTTGTTTAATATCAGATTTAGTTTTTTACTGAGGTACTTGTGTCATGCTGCCTAATCAGTTTATGTAGATTGTAAATGAGGACGAAAGTACTTTAGTTATAATACTTTAATTGGGTCGCAGGATCAAAATGAGGGTCTAAGTGTTACAATGTATGTTAGGGGGATCTAGGGCTCTTTAAATATTGGAGAGGCAAAGACGAGTAGGGTCTTCATGTATTTAACCTTTTGTGGAAATCTATCTCAAGTTATGTTGTTGTCATGCCTTTCCTTCATGAGGTATTTTTACCATACATCCAATATGATTTGGTCCACCATTTTTACAACCAAAAGGGGCTTCTGCCAGGGCCTGATTATTGCAGACTTGAATGACGAAGTTACACTCACTTAAATTTTATAATGCACTGTAACTTATCTTCCTCTCTTGTATTAGCTAGCAACTCTGATGAGAAATTCTAGAAAATTGCAAGAAACTGTAACGAGTTCATATTTTTCTATCCACCCTGCTCCATTCCTTAATGGGGAAGTCCTACTTGTGTACCTTTTGCATTTGATGAATGAAGATGGGAAACCTTTTGTATTGCCAGTTCATGACTAAGATGGGATCTTGTCGAGCAGTGCTCTCGACCGGTAGAATTATTATATACCTACACACTTGCGTATGTATCTACTTTCATATTCGTGCTTGAGGGAAAATGGGCATGAAAAGAGTGGTGCTCTGCTTTTTTTGGATTGGAGCATCGCTGAATCTTTTTCTCTTCCATTATCGAGAAGCTGCTTCTTTACGTCTCGAACTTTTTCATCCTTTTGCTTTTGTAGATTGTACTCTTTGGCTGTGGAAGTAGCAGAGGCCTATGATATATTTTAATGTAAGGGGACCTGGTTGAGTAACGGAAAGCGAAACTTTTGTTTTTGGCCAGAAATTGATGGCGAAACTTTAAAATTTTCATTGCTATCAATTTTACACTGCAAATTAAGATCCTAGAGTCCAATATCTTTGTCGTCAAGCAAGTTGAAGTTTTTCATTTGATTTAGTTTGGAAATATCAGCAGTTGATATAATGACAAGAAAGTGTACCATTTAGTTTACCATTGCTATTGACCAAAAAAATAAAAAAATTACCATTGTCATCAATATTTGATAACCATGTTCAGCTGTTACTGACTAATGTGTTTCTCCATTTCATCGTTTCTCGCTGTTGCTTCTCCTCTATAATGAGGTCCTATAGTTTGCTGTGTGATAATTTCCTTGACTATTCAATGCAGGGGCCTCTATCGTGTGCACCAATTTAGCAAGGTTGAGATGTTCGTTTTATGTCGACCAGAGGAAAGTGATTCGTATCATGAAGAGCTCATCAGAATCGAAGAAGAACTCTTCTCATCACTAGGATTACATTTTAAGTATGGTTCTCTTTCACCGTCCCAATACTTGTCTAAACAATTTACCTCAGGCTATATGAACTTAGAGCTTCTTTGCAGGACTTTGGATATGGCGACGGCAGATTTAGGTGCACCTGCTTATCGTAAGTTTGATGTGGAGGCATGGATGCCCGGTTTAGGACGATATGGAGAGGTTAGCTGCTTATTAGTTTTGTTTGGCATTACTTCCTGCTTCTCACGTTCTTATCTGAGGTGTGTCAATCGATGATGATTTAGCATACCTCACCTCCTGGTTGCTTGATGAATTGAATTAGATATCAAGTGCTTCAAATTGTACGGACTATCAAAGTCGTCGATTAGGAATTCGGTATCGGCCATTAGAACCACCATCCTCAACAACTCCTAAGAAGGGTAAAGGCAACGTTCCTACACAGTTTGTTCACACTTTGAATGCAACCGCCTGTGCAGTACCTCGGATGATTGTGTGCATACTGGAAAATTATCAGCAAGAGGATGGCTCCGTCATGATTCCCGAGCCATTGCGACCATTTATGGGCGGGCTTGAGCGAATTACTCCAAAATCCCAATAGAACAATCCCATGGATGTATGTTAGTTTTGACTTTTACAGGGGATATAGTTGTCTGCAATTTTGTTTTTGTCTTTAAATTATTGAGGTAAGGGAGGCAACTGAAATTTCCTTCACTGAAGGATAACTGCCTGGGCAATTTTTGTTCCGCATTTCTATTGTTAAATAGTTTCTTCATAGCAGATACTGGAGTTAATCTCATGCAGATAGAAAATTTGGGAATGATCACGCTGTGGCTGATTAGTTCAAAATTCGTGGGGTTAAATCAAACTGACTGCTCTTTTCCTAGCATTAGTCTTCAGGTGATTGCCTCGACATCATTCTCGGTGCATATCGGTCCTTATGACTAATCTTAGCAAGTAATGAAGTGCTTGGATTGGCCGAATTGTCTTCCCTTTCCAAAGGTGCAACTATTCATAGATTGCGTAATTTGAAGTGACTCGGGTTCATTTGTTCTATGTGCCTTGCACCATAAGGTTAACAGAAGGCGATATCCTTTCTGGAAGGCACTGAGAATACAAGAGATCAAACACAATTGAACGAAAAACTAATTCACGAAATGGCAGACATGATAATCTCACAGGTTAACCTCGTCAATGTTTATTTAGAATACGGGTGAATGATACAGTGGCTTCGTGAATCTACATGCCATGGGGAAAGCTGTTCAAGAGAGATGTGAAAACTGGGCCAGAATTGGTTTGTGCCCTCTCTCTGTTGCACTTCCGGAGATCAAATATATCTGGCATCTTCTCTCTCTCACAATTTGAGCTTGCTGAAATCAACCCTTGGAACCGGGTAGGTGTACGCTTCGTAATTGATTTGTTGGCCCAAGCTGCTTAATTTCGTCAGAGTAGTTATCATATCGACCTGTAAAAAGACGGGATTAAGATCAATGTCCGAGTGAAGTGAATGCAACGATTCTAAGACGCTTACATTAACTATTCTTTTTGGCCAACAAATCGATTACGATTCAGAGATTCCATTTTTTCTTGGGGCACAGAAGGCCATAATATTGTTTTTCTTCAGTTATTCTTCACCACCATGATGGCAAATATCAAGTAAGGCTCTCACATTCTGAAAAGAGCAACTTTGTATGACCAACCTCATAATCTGTCTCCGACACAGTCTCTCGGCTTCTTTGGTATTTTTGAACCCATGGAGACACATCTGGATCGGCGGCTAATAATGTCTCTGTTGCTGTCTGATCAGGACCCAGAAACAAAGACATCACTGCTAGCTGTTCAGTCGAGAAGTTAAAAGCAGAGTTAGTTCCTATGCAGTCCATCATTAACCACCAGTTTTCGAGATTGACGGGAAGCAACGCTGAGAATGTTTAAATCTCATTACAAGACGAATCTGCAAATCGAGATCATTTCACAGAAAACCACATCCAATTCTCTAATTTTGAGCTTTGACAAAATTTCCAAAAATATAAAGATGCAGAAAACAATATATGGTATGGAAATTTAAGAAAAGAATATAGCTAATTCAGAGAAGATTAACATAATAGAGAAATGACTTATCGAATATATCTGAATGCAGTGCACATCATGAAACTGCTTGTTCAGCTGCAGGTATATTGGTTTCCGGAATGGTAAAAAGATAGCCTTGTTTTTCCCATTGCAATTTTGTAGATGAAATTCTTGGTGCATAAAGAGGACAATATGTATGGAAGTTTTGAGTATTCCCGCATAAGTAGTAAATGTTCTACTGAATATACCTGCCGAGGACCAAACCCAATGGCTGAGAATTTATCTTTCATTTCCTTCACACTGGCCTTCTCCCACTGGGGGACCCTACCTTCTGGATCTGGTTCCGTGGTGTCTGACCTCCCAAATTGTTTGTCAAACAAGCCCCACTGCATGACGGGACGATATATGTAATATGGAAATCAGAACTAAAACTATGAGAATTATTTGAGAAACAATATGTCAAGGCAGTTGTTATGTTATTCATAGGTTTATCTCCAATATATTCCAAAGGAAAAATTGGTAAACTATAGGGATCATTTTTTTTCCGAACATGTATTCAAGAATCAAGCTATTGAATGGACATAGCAATAGTGAGCAACAACAAATGGTCAATAAACGCGGTATTTTATGGCAATCGTCAGATGAAGCAATACATTCTGAAACAAATCCTTCATTAGCATGAAACCATTCTTTGAATATTCCCCGAGAAACTACTGGCTGCAAGTAAATTTTAGACTTATGTATACCTATACCTAAACTAGTTCATCTCCTAAGATAGACTGACTAAAAGTCCTGACAGTAACACATTATGAATACTAAATTATTAGTTGTAGGAAATTTTATTCCTATTTGGTTGTTGATTATACACTATAAAATCTCGTGGCAAACACATAAGATTCCATGCACACAATGAATTAGGAATTACCTGTCCGCTGGAACCATAGGCAGTGTAGAGCAAGCTCCCTTTCTCTTCATTCCCACCACATTTGCGAATGGCTGAAGCTAGAAAGGTAGCCTTGGCTGCACTCTGCGCTGTTCAGAGGCAGAACTTTCAATACATGGCATAAGATATTCAAAGCCAGATCCCCAACCCTAATGGCTCTAGTGAATACTTCTTCTTCTGGGGGTTATTCTAGAAGGTACTAACAGAAGTTCAGACCAAGAGCAGCATTTTTTGCTAGGGACATGCAACTTAGCTATGTAACATGTACAAACCTGCATACTGTATAAGATCTGCATAGGATATGGGTCCACCCTTGGAATAGGAATCTATTTCCTTCTTAGCTTCCTCCAATAAGTTCATGGCAGCTGAAAGCCCCTTATTCTCAGGTCTGCTAATCTCTGAGCTTCAAGAAATAACAGTTCATGACATTGGAAATCATGGTGAGTCTCATCTAGGAGATAAAAGATGTGCGGCAAAAGCATGAAATTTTAAACTGGAAGATACACATGAGAACTTGAAACATGGGAACCATCCTGCAGGGCAATCAAGTTTTCTCTTTCTATTTTCCTCAATTAACTCTAGATGCTCAGCTTCTTGATTCTCTAAATGGAGATTTCTGGATAAGATTGAATTAGTAATATAGAACTGCATATTAAAGCATTAAGAAATTACACTTGGATCTCGACATTGAAAAAAAGACCTCGCCAGATTATCATTCTGAGAGTGAGCCAGTTGTGTGAAGAGTCCAACCCTCAGAAAGTCAAAATTAGGGGGCTCACTAAACCCAACAAATTGAAAATACTGCTCTGCGCTATGATCATCAACTCACATCAGCATTCACATGTTTTAATGTGACAAGTACCTGAACCTTATGGATCCATTTGGGCCTCCAGATTTTGAGGCCTGCAAACTTGAGGGAAAATAAATCAGCATCCAATCATTACCTCATCATACTTAGTGAGGTGAACTATTCCCATTAAGTTTCAAGATGCAAAATGTAAGTGTGACCTTGTCATAAGTCATAGCATCATTTAATGCCAATGTCAGTAAAGATGGGATAAGATCTGGATTTCCCTGAAATGAGTCCAAGAGAGAAAAAAAATTAATAAAACCATATCAGAGCGTAGCATTCTAGGATATGCGTAATGAAATCATGAGAGCCAAAATCATATGCTCAAATGCCAATTATTTTAATGAACAAAACAAAAGTTCACCTTTATAGCCGTGAAAAGGGTGCCCTTGACATTTGCTGAGGACACGGAAGGAAGTCAATTTGATTCTGGAGATTCATATTTCAATGCACTAGCAATAGAAAAAGAAGCAACTCTTCAACGGGGGCTTACAAAGAAACTCGGAACGCTGCCGGCGTTGAATCAAATCAGCAGCACGAGCCAATTCAACGAATGATCCAGAGCTCGCCATCAGTTCCTGAGAGATCACAGCTGGCAGAAACTCATCAACATCCACACTAAAAGAACGGACCGTCATTTCCACAAAGCCAAAGGTCAAACGGCGAACCAGAATGAAATCTTAATCGCGACCGAACGGACAGACAAAACATACGCAAGATCACATTCACGGAGTTCAATGTAGCTGACGCAACGGTTAAACAACGGGAATCGCACTTACAATGCCGATGCTAGCGCCGGCGAGTTTAAGAACGTCTCGTCGGCTCAACTCCTCGCCGCCATCGGCGAAGCCGTTCTCCGTCTTGCAGCGAACCGCAACCTGAACTTTCGACGACCGGAGAAGACCACAAGCATTACACGCCGATCAGAACGGAAAAAAATTCACCAACGCAGCGTCGAGCGCGGACACCGACGAGAGCAATTCACAACGCGAGACTTCGAAACGAAAGCAGGGCGGGCAGAGGGAGGAGGAAAAACTAACGGGACGAGCGGCGGAAGACGATGGGGAGGAAGAAGAAGAAGGAGGAGCGAGTTGAAGTTGAAGCGGGAGCAGAGAAGGCACGGTCGAGACGAAGGACGCGCCCATCATCGTCGTCTTCCTTCGTCTTCTTCGCCTTGCTTCGGAGATGACGGAGGGAGGGAGAATGCTGCAGAAGCTTTTGGCGATGTGTGGAGGAGTTGGGGCGAAGCTTCTGGGGTGACTGATGGAGCTGGCGATGATGTGCTGGGCGTTATCCAAACCCCGATTCTCTCAGCGCCAAAAATCCAAACGCGGGGACGAGAAAGATCGGGGGAGTTCCCCCTTCGGTCCGCAGTACTGTTCTGTTCTGCCGTGGGTCCACGCTGTCCACGTGGATCGCCTCCTCCACGACAGACTGTTTTATATATTTATTTTTATTTTCATTTACCTATCGAAAATTCTAAATAAGAATCTAAATTATCCTCAATTTTTTTAAATAACGATTCGAAGTGACCCCGTTTTAAACAAAAGCCTGAAATGCATATATCAGTTTCAAAGAATGGTATGAACACAGCAATTGTGAATGGCAATTTCATCTTTTAAATTCTTAAAATTTTTCTTTCTTTCTTTCTTTCTTTCTTTATGTTTTTTCTTTTAAAAAACTAAAAAGAAAAAAAGAAAACGCAAGCCTACGCGAGGATGGGTGACCCTCACCTAGATCTGGGAGAGGGTTGCTGTTAGGGGTGAGCATAGTTCCAGGATTGAACCTGTTACTAAATTGTAAGTTCCAAGTTCCAACGTATACAAGATAGGTTCCAAAAAATGAGGAACCTGTTACAATGGGTAGGTTTTAGGTTCTTAATTTGAGGAACCTCGAACTTGTAACTTAAAACCTAGAACAAGTTTTAATATTTTTCTTTATCCTTATCTCCGTGCGATCTTCCAATATTCCATGATGTTCGATGATGATTGTATAATTTGGAAGAACTAGTTCAAGTTTCTATTTTATTGCTCAGATTTTTATTTTATTAATGTTCATATTTTTTATGTATTTAAATGTAAGTTATAATTAGTAAATTGTAATCATTCAAATAATAATATAAGTGGGACCTAGGTAGACCTTCTAGGATATGCAAAATTGGTTTCAGGTTCCAAAAAATGAGGAATTTGTTCCAACATATAGGTTATAAGTTTTAGATGGAACCTGTACAGAACTTGGAACCGTTCATCCCTACTTTTATTTAATTGAATTCTTTGCCAACAATTCCTTTTCTTTTGTTGATAGTTTTGTTCATTTTGTATTCTTTTTTATGAATAACAAACTTGTTTATTATTATTACGTTCATTTTGTTAGACCTTGGAACTGACCCTGGACACCATGATAGGGTAGGTCCCAGGTTCCAAGTCCCAAAAAATGATAAACCTGTACTTGATGGTGAGTTTTGGGTTATAGGCGGAACCTATAAAGAATTTGGAACTGCTCACCCCTAGTTACTATCCTCTCCCACCTCTAGCGAAGGCTGGTAGACCCTAACCTCTGGTCGGCCAAAGTCGTCGACCCTCCCCTAGACCTTCATTGTCGCCCCACCGACGATGGGGTGACCACCTATGTTTTCTCTATTTTTTTGTTCTTTTTAAAATTTTTAATTTATAATCTAATTTAATTTAAATTATATTTAGACGAAAATAATCCTAATTGATCGGAATTTTTTGCCAATCAACAAGGTAACCCTTTAGGCCATTTTTTGAGATTGATATGAATACTTCAGACTCTTATTCGAAATAAGGAATACTTCAAACCTTTATTTGATTAAATGAGGACACTTTAGACCTTTATTTGGAATTTTCCCTCTACTATGGTATAATTATTTAATTTGTATTCCCTTTGTTTATTCATTCTCTCTAACTTAGAAATTATGTTTGATAATGAATTTTTCCTTAACACCATTAGTTAACACTTTTTTCTTAATTTCATTTTTTGGCATTACTTTTTTTTTTTTTTAGTAACCCGGGAATCCCCGTACAGTTGACAGCCGGCGAGGTAAACCTAGAGCGGTGCTAGCGCAAGACCCACCACCACAACACCGCAACTTTTCATTCATACACCATATGCTAAACTAACCATCGACTCACTAAGCTAAATAAATGGCGCACATTTTAATACTCATAATGAAATATAAAACGTGCAATGAATAGATATTAGGTCATTTATCATGCACATCTGAAAGGATAAGATAGAAGTGACAAAATTAAAGGAAGTAGTACAATCTTTGAGTGAATTTTAGGGTGACGCATTGGAAAACCTACTGAATTAACATACTTTGATAATGTATAAATTTATTACTTACAAAGCAAAATTTAAGTTAAATTTCGAGACATATGTTTTCTTCTAAGTTGATGTTAGAATTAAAGATTCTTGATCAATTTCATTAAATCGCCATTTCGTCCCATCTTATTGCTAAATCACCACATATCATCTCATGTGGCTCGCTATGCTGATGACTTGGATGTTGGATATAGTTTCATTGGAGTTCGGATTCAAAACCTCATCACTTTAAGCCCAGGCCGCATAGTGAACTATGTCAAGCAACACCAAATTAGGACATTTCAATTCATAATCTTCATCACTAAATTTAATTATACTCTATGTTCCCAAATTTCTTGCATTTTGTAATTTGTACCTAGACGGATGTCGTTTTGGTTGTGGTTTACTAATGCACGTCAACACAGTAAGCCATGAAGGATGACGGGTGACAATTTGACGGTGAGGAACGATGAATTTGCGTTGGGTATAGTTGTTTCTTGTTGGCAAAAGGTTAGCCTTCTTTCTTTCCTTCTTTCTTTCTTTCTTTTTTTTTTTTTTTTTTTGGGGGGTGGGGCGGGTACGTTTGAGAAAATGCCATTTTTGACCCAGCTGTAACTGAAAGGTTATGTCATTTTTCACCACTTGGCCCAAAACCGAAAGAACATTTTCATTAAAAATAACTTGAAACTTAATAATTGTGGATGCCTTTTAGATATGAGAATGACGTGGGAACAAATTCCAGATGGGGGTCTCATTTAATTTTGTCGTGCATAGATGCTAAGCCTCTTTTCGAAGTAACGGATCCGCGAGACAGCTTCACATCCAAGCAATCATCATCTCACCCACGTTCGCATAGAGAAGAGCTGGAGTAACCGAAGTGGAACAGCTGAAGTAACCGCACATGAGGAACGTGGATAGTTGAAAAAACTATGATAGAATTATTGCATCCTAAATGAATTATATCTAATCAATCACCCTATACCAACCATCTACTCAAAAGAATTTGCCTTGATGATAAAATGCAAGGCCCATCTTCAGTGATCAAACTATCCCCCCCTGCTTGCTTATTGCAAACGCATTTAACTTTCTGTGCATGGCCTCCCTCCTACCTAATCCTAAAACTCTGTATATACAGGTTCCGCGTCCCCTATCTATTTACTGCAGTCAGTCCCAAGAGCTTGAAGTCCCTGAAGCCGCGACAAATGTCTATCTTTCGGGAGCATTTCCGCTCAACATGATCTACCTCATGTCAGCTGATGCATTCACTTCAGGCAATTCACTCCGGCACAAACAATCTGGCAAAGGGTTCTCGTAGAATGCCTCCTCTGAACGAAATCTATCCATGCCCTTTGTTCCTGAGATGGGGCCTTTCCTCTTCCGTGGGGACCCTTGCCTGAAAAAGACGAAGATGCTATTCCACAATTAATATGAGATCAAGGACTTCTGCCAGGCGACCACTTTACAAGTTACACTCACGTTAGATCCATAGTTTCTAATAGCAACACGAGTTTAGTGCACAGATTGAGATCCCAACATACCATCTGCTTACAAATAGTGATGCCAGACCCCATATTTCAAGGCCACTAGGCTAAAGATAATGGTGTACGCTGTGCAGAGGATAGACAAGCTACATCTAGATTACTTGATGGAATGAAAAGGGAAAGCAAATACTTGAAGTTGAAGGGTGACCAGGCAAGGTCTAGTGTAGCAAAACATATGTCCTGGGCAGAAAAGGTCTATTGATATTCCATCTCCACTACTCAGTTTTTAGAATCTATAAAAGCAATCAAAGCAAACATCTGCGTGATGTACCGTTTTTTGTGGAGTTCGGCAATGCGATCCGAAAATCTACTGCCTTCTTTCAGAGTCCCCTGCTCAATTTGGTCAAATAGACGAACAAGAGCTTTCCTGGTTTACAAAAAGAAAAACCAGTAAGTTTATGACCGTGGACTGATAACTAAGTGTGACGAAAAGATAAGAAAATTTGTTGCCTGTCCGGTGATATTGTCTTTCTATGCCCCAAAAAGCGTCGGTGACCTCCGACTGCCCTTGCCATATTTCCTGAGTAGGATGGGATGAACACATCACTCTCCACAGAAACAATGTAATCCAGTGCTGCCATCTGGGATGCATGGTTCATAAAAGGTTCCAGCTCCTCAACTGATGCTAGTTTTTCCTGCAAAGACATTTCAGGAGTATCAAGTTTTAGTATGTCTCCAATTATATAAAAATCTATTACAACTACAGCACAATCATCCTCTGAAACCAGCACCAATGATACATTGGCACTAAAAGTGGCGTCGCGGTCTATACTTTCAACATTTTACTTATGCTTCTACATTTGAAGTCAGAAATTTCCCCCATAGTGTTCCGAAAATTACAATAATGGGGGCAATTTAAAATAAGTGATGTTCTTAGTTACCCAAACAAGCACATAAGCAGGAGAATAAGATGATTTATCAAAGAGATGTATATGCTGTCAAAAATTCTTCCCCCACAACCGAAATACTGCAGGCACCAATAACTTTAACTGAATGGTCATGATATCAGATGCCAATTCTGATAGAGATACCCACTATCAGCTTCTAGAAGGTTACATATATAGCATATTCTAGACATCTAGAACATCACAATAGGGTTCAATACTCCCAACCTGACTATGAGACCAATCAGGGATGAGCTTTGATCATCTTCAAATGCATTGGCATGATTCATACCAAACTTGCACTTATAAGCACAAATTTACCCGAACTACTGGGTTGTGTCATTAAGGAATGTCATGTCAGGAAAAAAAAATATCCATAAGTAAAATTCCCATACATCTAACCATTAAATACAAGGACCTTCCATTCTGAATTCTGAAGAAGACCAAGGTAGGTCGTGATAATGTTGTTACAGGTTTTAAAATAGCAAAGCAGGTAAGTAACGGTCTCTATATCACACTAAACTGATAGTAGATAATGTAGTCGATATACATTTTGCTCAAGAATTGGAGAACTGCCTACTCTAAACACATTATTCTAATTGAAAAGTCAGACACACTAATCAACTCTGTTTGGCAAGAGCTTACAGTCTACATTAAGATTGCTTTTTCACCAATTGGGGAGAATTCTTTAACAGAAATGCCTCCACATCAGACGGTAAACTTTAGTGAAAAAATTGGTATTAGTAGAAGACATGACAAGCAGGAAAATAAGCATGATAAACAAACAAAAAATGATAGGCAGGTTTATACCTTGCTCATCAACATCGGATAGCGGGACTGTAGTTCAGTCATATGAGAGTCACCTCCATATATATCTCCAGCAGCGATGTATATGGGTGTATGGGTTGGATACCCAAGGGCTGTGAGAAAAATTGCGACCTCCTTTGGAGTTAGAGGGCAGTATCCTTTAGATCTCTGCTCAGTAGAATTAATATTCTTATTCTTCCAATGCGCAGTTTTCTCCCTACAAGTTCCAGGCCCATTATTAATCTTATAAGCAAAGAATTGGTAACAAGGATACTACGTATATGGTGCGGTTCACAATTGTGCTCATACCTTATTATCTTAAGTTCTTTAGCTTCAGCTGTTGATAAACCATGCGTACACCCACTAAAGGCAAGCATGTCCTTCTCATACCGCAAATGAAGAGCGATATATTGACCATAAGATCTCATCCGCTCAACCAGCAACTGCAGTATTCATGGAAAGATTAGCATGTAAAAGTCCCAGGACACGAGAGAACAGCCACTTATAGATCAACTAAGTTTGTAGGTCACTTTCTTACCTTTCCCATTGCTTCAATACGGGGTGCAAAACGAAGGGCTCCATAACAGGCACGGCAGCGTAGCTTTTGAATGGCTGATGGAAGATTATTATTTGCAAGACGAGAATCTGACTTTGAAGCTCGTATTACCTATCGAAACCGAGTGTCATCCAATCGTTGCAATGTTGAATAGTGGAAACATGGTAAAGGTTTCTACTGAATGTACCTCATAATATTCCCACATGCCAGCTATCTCTTTGTGATAGTAATCCATGCCAGACCAACTTTTAAATTCCTTCACTAACTTTGTGGTTTTAGCCAATTCCTTGGGAAGCTTCTTTACAACTTTAACATCATTAGCCAAAGTGCTTATAAAATGTTCTTCATCAAAGATATCGGAAAAGTTGCTGCAAACGGAGCACTGAGATCAGTTTCTAGCATATTTTAAAGAATCTGAGCCATACAGTATCTTAACAACAAACAGATTAAGAGGATGAGTGACATCTTACCTAGAATCATGCCAAAAAGAACGTTTATCTAGGTCGGGAATCACCAAAGTAGCATTTATTATACGAGCTACAGCAACCATGTCACATATCTGCATAGAAATGAGATTGCTTTACAGATCCATCCAGCAGCAAAGCAATGTAAATCGTCTTTATGGTGATCATAAAAATAATCGAGCAATTCCATCTGATGTATATAATCTAGACCTTCTCAACCAAGTGACGCTAGATGTTGTGACGCTAACAGCAAGCTGTCAAATTAGAAAGTTTAGAGTGCAAAAGGAAACAACTTTTATTTCGCAGTGTTCTGATCTGTTCAACCCAGAAGCTGGTGCTTGTAAATTTTTGAAAGTTTGGTCAGATACCTTTTCACCAACAAAGTAGCCAGATGATTTCTAATTTTTCTGGGGGGGGAATGGTAAATAGCCTCTCTACTTCCACTTCCGTTTCTCCATGAAACATGGAGGAAAGATGGAATGAGCATTGGAATGCTCGTAACATATTCAGAAGGGCCAGAGCTAGCTATTAAGTTTCAGATGTTGTCATCAGAATCACTTGACGATGAACATGTTAATGGAGATTCCTCATTCCCTATTTACATCGTAATGGTTTTAATGGAAGAAAAAAGATGCCATTACTATGAATCAGTACAAGGAGCATGCACACACCCCAGCTCGCATCTGATTAAGTCCGCCATTGGTATGGACTAGAAGGTAACCTTGCGATGCTACAGGAACTGACAAAAGAAAAACATTTAGAACATTATTAGAAAGAAATCAGTTCAACAAAAACATGAAGAGACAACAAGCATCTTACCTGTATAATTTGTGCTTATACATGGCACCAAATCACGGTTTGATGGAGGCTTCCAGAGCTTATCAAAATCCAAATTCCAGGCAGCGCTGTTAATCTGTACAGTTCAAAGAAGTCACGTGTAACGAAAGCAAGATACACTAGATCGCTCATCCCTGTCCAACTAAATCTGCCAAATTCAAATCCTAGAATTTCGACATAGCCCTTGAAGCAGGAATCAGATGATTCTGGTCACAATCGCGGAAAAGCATTCCACTTCAAAGCGTTACTTAAATTACCAACTCGTTACTTTTACGTGTATATATGATCCAATGATTTTTTTTTTCCCTTCTTTACAGGTAAGAACAGCCGTCAGAACATGAAAAACGTTATGGTTTAAGACCTTGCGAGAAGACCGTGGATTTTTCGAAAATTGAGGCGGAACGAGTTCCTTCGTCCAGCTCTGCTCGCTCCCCTGTCTCTGGTATTGCTGCACAATACAAAATAGTAACCATATCATCACTCAATCTCGGTCAGCGATTAAGAACTGTTCAACTACGCCAAATCGTTACGCTAAGTCATTCCACAGGTTCAACGCGCTATGTCCAGACACAAACAGGCACAGAATCCAATGCCGAGTCCACGAAGCACCAAACGACCAAACGAACCGAAAACACGTTTCAAAAATCGCCAATATTTGCTCTCCGGACTGCATGCGCGCGGGGAAGAACAACGAAAAGCAACGCCGAGAACACACCAGATTTTCCGATACGCACGCCACGCTATAACAGAGACGAGCAAACCAACCGCAGACAGAATCGAAACATACGCGATCGCATCCTAACGAACTAAAACCCTAACCAATGCCTAGGAACCCTCCCAAAACCGCACCCAACGAGAACAATGCGAAGGGGAGCCGAAGCGAGAGAGCGCGAGAGAGGCGCCACCTTCAAGAACTGCGGAGCGAAGGAGGCCCCGGGCGAGGGGAGCACGCGGACGTTCCCGGACAGGAGGGCGACCAGGGCGACGGCGCATATGGCGCACGTCAGCAGCTTCCGGAGCACCGTCGGCAGGGCCCGTCTCCTCCGCTTCGTCATCGCCGCCGTCGTCGCCGCCTCTCACTCTTTCACTCTGTCTCGCGGGAAGCGGCTTTCGGAATATCTAAAGAGAGACGGCGGAAGAAGAGGGGGCGGCGCCCGCCATCGACGCGGCCGGAGAAAAGCAACGACGGCGAGAGAGAGAGAGAGATCAGGGGGAGGCTCCGGCGAGGGGAGAGAGAGAGAGAGAGAGAGAGAGAGAGAGAAGCGGAAGGCGTTGGGGGGGAGCTTCCTTGCGTCTTCTCTGCGTGCTCTCTTCGGTTTGCTTCCCGTTCGGTTTCGCCGAGTTGGTTTTAAATACGTCTCTCGTGGCCCCTTTCTTTCTTTTTTTTTTTTTAAATTTTTTTTTATTCTTGAAGAATATCTTATTTATTTATTTTTTGTAGTTTTTGGTTTGGCCGTATATATCTATGCAGTTTTCCAGCAACTTGAGGACCGGGCAAATAGGAGACGGAAACGTCGTGCGTCGATGGGGATATAACCAGTGCGCGAGTAGGAAGCGACAAAGTCTGGAAAAAAGAAACAATCGCTATCTGATTTTCTGTGTTTTTTTCTTCTCTTTTTGCCTAACTTTATGTACAATAAATGCGGAATTTGCGCAGAAATTCGAAGGAGTCCCGATCAAAACTCATGTCGGTTTCCATATATTTCATCGAGGCGTGATTGGCTCGGCCGGATAAAATGAGATACGGAGCTTCTTTTTTTTCAGTTATATGTATTTATCGGAAGCATAAATTTCTAAAGTGGGACTGAAAACAAGGACTCGAAAAGAATGAGGGGCGTGGAATTCCGTGTGGGTCCCTCCCCATCGTGAGTTCGCTTAGCATTAGAGGACCGAGGTCATTTATAGAAGCAGCTTTTCCGTCCATAAAAAACCAAAAAAAAAGAAGAAGAAAAGAATAGCAATTTTACCTTAAAGTGCTACTTAGATGTTGTGGATGCATGATTATGTCACCAAACCATATCTGTAATTTTCAATCGTCATCCTTATTTTTCGAGTATGCTGATGAGAGCTCAAGTCTATGATGTGATGGTCGATGCACAATCTAGACGAAAATAATTATCGATTAATGTATAATCTCGCGTTATCTTTATCTTAGAGCAAAAAATATTAAGAAATGGCTTAGCGTAGTTTATCCCCAACCTTTTCGAAATGCAAAAAGAATGCAACGCCTCATCTATTGAATCAATTTAGACATTCTCTTTTTTCGTCACGGAATAGTTCATGATTTCTCGAAATCATCTTCCAAATTCCTTTTAAAAAATAGCTATTTTTCATGGTATACGTTCTTTTAAGCTTTTACCATATGATGCCATCTTTTGCGAGGCAAAGCATGATGATATCTATGGCTTCATCTCACCATTTTCAATCGCATCAATGCATAATTCGAAATTCTTATTCTTGATAAAGTCCTCGCAAGATGATATCTATGGCTTCATATCACCATTTTCAATCGCATCAATGCATAATCCGAAATTCTTATTCTTGATAAAGTTAGTTGGGTGGTGTCAAATTAAAGGGACTTTTTTTCTTGTGATTTTTTTAGTTTGATGGAAGATTGCATAAGAAAAAAAAAGTTGCGAAAAGAATAGTTATGAATTGCCGTAGTGATTTGTCTGGATTTTTTTATATATAAATTATAAGCACCACATTAGTAAACAAAGATTGAAATTTAAGTTTAGAGGCTTCTTTCTTTTCGAAAGAAGAACGAATTTTCAGTAAAGATAAAGAGATAAAAGAGAAATATATAGCTATCTTTTCTTCTTCTTTTTTCAGCTCTTTACCTGCCGCCTGTCGTTTACCAACTAGATAAAGCGAGAGTTATTTATGTATTGATTTATTTCCTTTTCCTTTTTCTTATGCAATTATCTAAAAACATAATATAAATTTATTATAACCCTAGGGTTACATGACACATCGACAGAAGAACGTGATTTGAGACCTGCCACAATTTTTGCAGCTTTGGGTTTATGTTGTGCTTAAGAATTTATTATTATTTTTTTATGTCATGTACTTAAAGTTAAACTTTTGTTAGGTGCATGCAAGTAATAATTTTCTGACCAATCTAACATGAGAACAGGATTTGATCTCGGCATAAAACTAAGGAATTTGGCTTTATTGATCGCTTTCTTGGAAAAAAAAAATATGTTTTGGAATGGCAATCTTTCAAGAAATCACAAGAAAACGCGATTTGATCTCAACATGTGAGGTTAGCGAATTTCCAGTCCAGATCCAAGGGAGTGCTGGAGAATTTTATGTACTTAACTTTTGTGAGGCGTGCATTGTTAATGAGTCTTGACAAAACAAGATATCTCAGCCGAATGTATGCGCTTAAAATTTAACTTTTTTCAGAGTGTGTATCAATTTAATCAACGACATAATTTGATCTTAGTATTGATTAAGATATATTAGTTCACCTCAATCTTGTGAACGCGAAAGCTGTGCTAGATAACTCCACGCGAGGAAAGATAATTCACATCTGGGCGATGATCACGTGACACGAGAATCGACCTATGCAATTTCGGCCTTATACTATGCAGCATCCGCCGTTTGGGTCGATTCACTGATAGAAGATGCTCTTGGCCTCGGCCTTTACCTTTCCTCAAGGCTGGTGAAGACATTCTAATCGAAGCGTGCACTGATTTTTCTTTTTGATAAGCGAGCATGCATGAATTTGATCAACGAACAATACGCTATGAAAGCACTAATACTATATAATAAGAGATTCATTGCTCTTTTAATTAGAGCTCTTATTAATATTTAAGAGGTAAAGAGCCTGCCTTACGTCTGCCTTTTGCGTTTGACCGAAATTGTCAATCAATGCTTTGCTTACAGTGCAGATCTCAAGATGGAATTGACCAAATTGGCGATGGCCACATGGCGAGGCTATGTGCCTGCATGTGCCAAATCATCTGTCTAGGGACAATCTACGCTCATTTCCTCTCTTCTTTTTGTTAGATTTTCTATGAAATTTTGTTGGGATCACAACCGACCTTTTTAAAAATTTAAACTACAAAATAAAAACGTAATTTAATATTTAATTACTCTAACATTTTCATTAACGAACTCTCCTTAAATATCCAAATAGATAGTTTTGTTATACCTAAAATACTCTCTTTTTTTTTTTCTTATTTTATGCATCGCGAATTGTTGAGAACGACAAATATTTCTTTATCAGTTTTGATTTACAAGTATCCTACCTTTCGACACTCATTGACAGAGAAATCCATGTCTTTAGGGAACGGAATAGTTAAATGTGTAAATTAATACATAAGAATCTACAATATGTTCGTGAACGGTGTTATGGTTCAAACGTATACGCATTTTGATGCGTGCCGCGCTGAAATCAAATCTGTAATTTGACGTTGATGTAGATATGCCCGATTGGCTCGCAAGTAGTGTGTACATCACTAGCCGCGAAGCGGGGACGAAAGGCTTAAAGATTGGGGGAAACAAGGATGGATTAGAGCAAAAATAATGCAAACCTAGAGGAACCTAATCACATGATTTCGGGCGAACATGCTCGCCACGGTAATTGGTTAGGTTCCCTTCTAAGGTGGCATCTCCAATTCTCCATGACGTGTTTCCTAGGAAAGGCATTGGCATTCGGCAGAAGCTACGTGGCTGGCAAATCGTGTGTGGGGGCTAGTGCACTGAAATACACGATTCTAGATAGTTAAGGCCATAAATTCATTTTTTTTTTTTACCCATATTCAATGGACTGGATTGTCATGTAAGCTAATTATATTTAATAAATAGGTTATATATGAGTTTACACCAAACCCTCTGAGCTGTAAATGGGTCAAATATGAATTTTAATTGGGTTCGAACCATCCTATATGACTTTGTCCTACTTTTACTCGATGTCGCGCTCGTTCACTTTGTACTCTCATCTCAGTTTGTATATAAATTTTCCTATTTTTAATTAAGTAGAGAAGTGTTTTTAGTAATACAAGTCGGGTGCGGATTGAGTTGGGTTTATATGGAAATGAGTTAAAATGGATTAAATAAATCAATTTGGGTTGGATTATTTTCGACCTAACCCAATTTCGATTGGTCTAAGCATGAATATAGACCAGTACTAGTATAGCTCGAGATCGGTAGGGGGAAATTATTGTGTTCATCGGTTGGAAATTAAGGATGAAAACGAGTCCACCCCAATTATTTTATTTTGGGCATTGATGGAGGTGCATTGGGGTTTTGAGAAGACGCCACAGATGGCGAAATTATTTGATAATTATTAGTACGAAAGCTAGATTAGACGTAATTAAGCTTAGGGATGTGACCGCACGGGCGGCACATTCACTCTTCATCTTCCTCAAGAAACGAACTTCCGCACATGATTCGCGAGTTCCTCGCCAGCTTCGCTGGAGTTGATAGGTACATAAGATTGTCGATGCTTATTGAAGAAGTTTCAAAATGGTCAATCGTCTAGAAAATTGTATAGATCCCTCTTGTTATTTTAAAACAAATGTTCAACATGCGCTCTATAAAAACAATGGGGGAACGAGTAGTTCATCTTTAACCTAACAGAAGTTATTTTTATTTTTAAAATTTTTCAACATCCACAAATTTAGAGCCTATATCGTTTATCTATGTTGAAAACGTACAACAAAAATCCAATACCTTCACCTAAGATTGTGAACTCGTCAAATATATCCAATTACACTCACATTCACTAGAAAAGAGTTTGTCACCATATCAAAACATGTGAGTACAACTAGATTTATTGACGGACTCGAACTTGAGATTATTTTTTGTGATCTCCTCACGCGAAGGTATCGAATTTGTATTGCACTATTCTAACAACCTAACAATGACCAGTATTATGAATCCGATTCGACGTAAATTACCACTAAAAAACTATTGAAAACCCAATTTCAGCATCATTGCCATAAACCTTCAACGGTCCAAATTTTCTACCATCCAAACAATCGAGATTTTTTTATTTTATTCCAAGGAACAATCCTACTTGGAACGAGAATCCATTTGAGCATTCAGATTCATGGAACCAAACGAGAGATCTTAGCGTGATCTATTTTATTTAGTAACGATTTTTTTTATCTCGCGTCAAAAAGTAAGATTTTCATCGTAATTCGATTTAATTAAGGTAAATTTCAGATTCGCTTCTGGAAGCTGGGATATTCGTTGAATATCTCTCGTGGCGATTCGTAGAGCCCATTAGGCCAAAATCGACGGGCAACTATTTAATTATCTTTCCCTCGGTTTTGTATGAAAACGCAAGACTTTAGTCTCAAACGCACTGGGAGCATAGCTACTATTAAGCATGTCGTTTAAACAACTCGTTATAATCTATGGATCCTAAATATTCAAAATAAATGCTTAAGTGGTCTTTTTAGGTAGGCTACAATTTCTATATCTATGTTTAAGTATTTCGGGATGAATAATGAGGATTTTAGTTTGACCGGGGACTTACCTCGAATCAGAGTAATTACTATGCTGACTAAAACCGGTCCGACAGCATCGCTCGAAGGATAGCGACGTCGCGAACCAGTCCGCCTTGTGTACCGGCGTTAGTTCAAAGGCGGAAGAAGAAGAAGAAGAAGAAGTCAAATGGGAATTTATAGGTGGAAAAAAACCGAGGCTGCCGAAAGACAAAAGCCTCCCACCATTTCTTGTGGCGAGAATGGCTCTCCCATGTATGCGCGTCTTTCCATCAGCGCCAAGCCGGGTCTTTGCCGCTTTGCCGTCTGTCGTATGCTTCGTTGATCTTGGGGTCACTCGAGACGACTTGGACCCGGCAATCCAGCAAGAGGCCAAGGAGGCCGTTGGCGTCAAATTCAACCCTCTGAATCAGCACCCAATGGAATGATGTAGAAACCCCACCGAGTGGGTCGTCGTCGCTTGGTGCGCACTGAGGTCGACGTCCGGTCTGACGTCCTCCTCGTCCCCATCTCCAGTGGTTTTTCTAGGGTCGCTCCGCAAGTTGGAGGAGAACCTTAAGCCAATGTCCACTTGGGGATGCTTAGAGGATAGAATGGGCACGGGCTTGGATGTCCACAAGTTCTCAAATAGTGAATCGATGGATGGCGCCTTGATTGGAGTCGCTTGAATTTAGAAAAAGGGTATAGGTTGCATCATGTCGTGTTGCTGGAACTTAGAATATCCCCTTTTGTTCTTTCCCATTTCTGCGGAACCGGTACAGTTGTGCAATGGCTAATCCGATCTAATATAGGGTAAGAAGGTCGCTCGGAAAAAAATGGTTAGAGTTGCCACAGGAATGCCTACAAGTTTCTTGAGATGTAATGTGACTAACGCAGTCCATGTCCATTATTACAACCTTCTCATAGCATCATTAATGAAGTTAGTGAGTAGTAAATTTCGGTCATTCAATAGCGTGTTTCATCAATCGATAGTTGTTTCAATAAATTCTTTTTTGTGAATCTCCAATCAATCGAGGATTTTTCTGCTGTTGTCTATTGGTCATATATCTCCAATTTTTGGAGACGGAGTTATTAATAATAGAGTTAGTAAAGTGTTCTATGATCCATCGAAAATGTTTTATCGAACAAATATTAAATTAGTCTTTTGGATAAACATACGCATCAATATCTCATTGGAGATAGCAAGAAAACTAAAAAATAGGTGGTACACATCTATATAATCACCACACGGCAACGAACTAGCACTAGCAAGAATTTCGGGTGCACAAGCACCATCCGCATATAGATTATTCACCCACTCTATGATTACATTGATTACACACTTCGCATTCGAATTGACAAGTACCATCTATTCTAAGGAGGTGCGGCCGTTCGGTGTCCACTGAATTTGAGGAATGGAGTTACTAATCAGTGGTGGCATCAGATCATTCATTGATGATTTCTTTGGTTCTATGAAAAATAATAGGAGCAAATATGAAACAAAAGAAAAAGGTTGGTGGACGAAGTGGGAAAGTAGGTTTCCATTCGAAGTGGGACTTCATTGACTTGTTCAGTAGTCCACTTCACATCATTATTTTAAGGAACTTCAGAAAAGGGGTGTTTTTCTTGAGGGTCTTTAAAAACCTTGATCCTGGCTTACCTAACCGCAATAAAGACATGTTTGATAAAAGTAATCATAGGAGAAGGAAAACCGATAAAGTGGAAGCAAGAAAAAGGATGTGGACGCGAGCCACAGAGCAATTAGCGGATTAGAAAGTGGCGTAGGTCAATTTCGGTTTTAGAACAGAACATCGTACGATTACATAGACATGATATATTGGATCAAGTCAAATCACTTTGAAAAAAGAAAATCTCGATAAGAAGAGATCTTGAAGCACTTCTCAAGCGTACTGAATAGACATATTTGGATCTTCAAAACCTTAATTACCCATGTCCCAAAAAAAATTACAATATAAAAAAAAATGTAAACTTCCATTATTTGGTTATTAAGCCTGTCTTGGATCTCACAAAAAGACAATGTTATAATCATATGTTACCATCGGTTTTCCCTCTCGTACTGGGCAAGAAAAAACCAGCCAACAAGTAGCTTGATAACCTGTCCTTCGGTTCGGATCAGGGAATTTCGATTGGGATTCAGATAACTATTGACAGATCAAAATGATGCGACTAGTCAATTTGGTTTGATGGCCATTGCTTTGGGCTGCACAGATTGATCGGGGTTGTGGTGAAGGAGACTAGTCCAATTCAGTTCACACGACGAAATGAGGAAAACCCACGCTCAGAACAAGAATTAAGGTTCCCTAACTAAGCCCACGAGTTGAGATATCGAAGTGCAACTCTTTCTACCATCCTGGAGACGTGCTTTTACCTCTTACGTGCAAAGCAGCTCAAGATCGAAAAACGAAGAAACTTGCCCATGCCAATCTAGAGTATTTCGATCGACTGTTCTAACTAACGACACCCTCTGGCAGCATCGTCATCTTTTCCAACGGCGGACATGCATAGCACCACAAGAAATAATGGTAACATGAACTAGTGACGCTGCATTTCTCTACAGAAGGTCCGAAACAACAAACTGTAATCTGAAAAGGAAACAGTGACCATAATTTCATGCCGACACTCGTTGTGGACACATGTGCGGATGTTATTTTGGCCATGACATCAAGGATTGCAGTGAAAGCACAATGGTAGGGCTGATAGATTCATACCATGCCATTACAGTGAAAGATGATTTTACTTCAAAAGGTCCAGAAGGACATTGGCTCAATAATCATAAACATATCGACATGTATAATTCAACAAAGGCTCCCGATCACACTGCTTTGTCTATGTTATTATTGTTCACAATTCCTAAAAAGATTGGAGCAACCGAAGTCATTTGACTTAGTGGCCACAAAAAAGGTCATTAAAATTTGTTCGAGACATCATTCTCTAAGCCAAAAAAGAAAGACAGAAAAAGCGTAACTTCCAAGGTTCTCTGCGAACTCTTCTGCAGTATGCCTTGAATGCAATCATCCATCATTTCCCTTTGAAAGAACCATGACAAAAGGTTTCAGTAAAAAAAATTTAAATTTAAGGTTAGCCAGCATAAGATCACTAAAAGAAGTTCTGAGATCAATGTACTAACTGAAACTAACTATACTATGACTTAGCAGATGAAGTATCACTCATGTTCAATCATCAATCACAATCCAATTAAACACAAACTACTTTAGACCAGTTCCACACCATTCGAGTCTTATTTTATAGGGTGTTTCATCTTTCCTTTATGGTATTCACTATAAAGAAATCATCCCTTTTCATACATGTTTAGTATCTAATAAAAGCAACCATTTGTTTCAACTGTTTTTCTTCTCTTTTTTGCTTTCCTAACTTCTATGATGAAATTGACAATGTCACCCTGCTATATTATTTGCTTTCAATTAAGGTCAAATCCCAAAGAACTTTAATGAGTCATCACCAGCCATTTCTTCAACAATGCAATAGCCTTTCCTTCATCTTCACTTATCTAGAACTTGGGTTTGGTGAAACGGAACAGGAATGAGAAATACAAATAACCGAATTCCATCCTCTCCCCCACATAGAGGGAAAGGTGCAACCTCATTATTTAGCATTTTTCCCCAGTACGACGCATATTTCAAACATGCTATGCTAGCTAAGACATTGTAGAGTGGTACGGCACTGTAACCATGTTTTTGTTTATTGAAAAGTTCAATCGGCACCCAAAATATTACTAGAAGAAACCACTTTCCATATGACCAAGAACAAAAAAATAATCTTAATTTGATGAAGTGTCAAATGACAATGTTCAGGTAGATTTCTGGCTTTGAAATAGAATTTATTGCAATAACTTTTAAAGTCAACCAAAAAAAAAAAATGAGAAGATGACAAAGAAAAGACGGAATGAAAAAGGTTAGTAGAGAATACCCCTTTTATGGCTCTTAGTCTATTTAGCTGCATCAGTGGCCTCAGTAGTTTCGACTTCTCTTGGGCATTGAGACACATAAGGTTTCAGCTGCAAGAAACAAATGCCAGTTTAATATTCACAAGGCATGGCGCATTTGTTTGAAGACACTCATAATAGAAATGCACGTCACTCGCTTTATTTGTTAACTTCAGGATGTTGGATGTTCGGAGGAGGGTATGGGGAGGAGAGGGACTAATGAGCTTTAAGGGTACCTTGAAGTCAGTCAAATCGGGAACTATATAGTTTGGTAGTTTCTCCTGCATCAGAACATATCCACCTGCAATAAAAATGATTTGGAATGGTTACACTTGTGCAGAAAATACCAACCGTATATTAAGCACAATATTCATGCCGAAAGAAACAGTTAGCACCCTGACAAGGCCAATCTTTAAACAAAGGATACTCATTTTCTTTTTCCTCTTCATAGCAAGGATGTACACTTTGATAAGAAGGCAGCCTTTTGCCTGAAATAAGTGCGACCACATATTGATTGTACTTCTGGTATGTTCAAATTAGGGATACCACTTAAGGACCATGAACCTATATCTTCTACGCTCTTCAACTTCAAGTCATCCTTAACATGATATAACAATACATACTAAGAATGGTAATCCACAATCCACATGTTATCTTAAGAACAGCAATTTAGATTCAAAGAAGGAAAAAAAAAATTCTATCATATACTTCTAGCGCTCTCGGGCCCTACAACATAGAGCAAAAGGAAAGATAGGTATACAAACCTTTGCGGGTGTGAAAACCAGTTGGCTTGCAATTCTTTCCCTTGTAGTAATTTCTTGGAGCACGTTTTGAAGAAAGAATATCGAGTGATGATGTACGCTTCCTCCTAAATGCCCTTCCCAACCCTAGTATCAATCCCAGTGGCATTTTCTCTCTCTTTGCAGTGAATGGACAACCTGCAATTCAATATGAGCCTGGAACATGAAATGGACTCTGTGACTTCAACCAGACTAATAAAGTGTTTTGCCATAAGTCATAACAACACCATATGGTCTTACAAAGAAAAAACTAAATCAACACTTAGTAGCGTGTGATATGGCTAAGATATTGAACATTCAAAGAACAAGCTCAGAAGAATGAAAAGCAAAAGTAAAGTAAAGTTTGATCACAGAGACTGAAACAAATATTTTTTTCTGGTTGTTAATGAAAGATGGGATTTATAGTTTTCTGTGTTATCTGAATCCTCAGCGCTTAAAAGAAAAATTGTTGTGCTCCCTCCCTCCCTCCCTCGGATGCAATCATGATAGGCCCAAGTAGAGCTCCCTCCCTTTCTCTCTAGGATGCAATCATGATAGGCCCAAGCAGAGCCAAGCTGATGTAGCGCCACATATAGCTAGAGACAATCATAACAAATTCTCAAATTGGATTCATCTCAATTTCAAAATAGGGCGCATCATGCAGTGATCGACGATCCCATTTTCAGGATTCCACGAGAGATGGGAATCCTTATGTTGTGATCTCATGGAGATGCATCTCAAAGGGTCTTGCTACCTATTGGGAAAAATTCGACTTTACGGAGGTCCAATTTCCAATCTTATGCTGAAGCCTGAAGACATTTCATCATCATCATCAAGCAACTTTAGAGGCCAACGGAGGCTCCAGTACCTTCCATTTGGATGCAACGACACGGAAAATACCCCAGCTCTTGTAAACGATGATTTCATGTACTAAAATATCAGTTAGTTCAAGATTTCTAACTGCTGATAGCCTATCGACAACCACTAATCAATATCAATCATCGACCAAATTCATAAATTCCAGTCGACCCACCATTCTTTCAGTTCATTACATCTAGAACACACTAAAATCTCAGTAGTTCTAAGATTCATAACTCGAACAAATCGGCGACGAAAATCCTACACAACTCCCCGTTCGGTGCTTCGGTCGACCGACGTTCGCCGCGATTCAATCTGCTCAGTATCAACGAACGCGACAAATGTATCGCAAAAATCACATTTTCCCCGTGAAAAACAGAACTTTCGGATGAAACTAGAAAGCCATGACTTTACTCGAAGCCCAACCTGCGAGAAAGCGAGTGCCGCGCGCCGAAGCTCGCTGCGTCGAGCGAGGGCCTGGGGACGCGTCTTCGAAGCTCGTGGAGGACGGGATAGTAGTCGTCGCGGTCCTCCTCGCCACGTCGAAGCTCGTGGATATGCCGGCGGCGGCGACGGGACGACCGGCGTCGGAGCTCGTGGACTGGCAATGGTGCTGCGGCTGAAGCCGAAGAGAGAGCAGCGGCAGCTGGCCTAATTCACGATGAAGCAGGAACCTGGATCGGCGAATTATTTTTCTTAGCCTAGGGCTTCTCCCTGCGCTGGGCCTTTCACTGGGCCTTTAGCTGGGCTTCCACTGGGCCTTTGGATGGGCCTCGCACTGGGCTTCAAGAAGGCCATAGCTTGACAAATTGATAACGACGCGCGGCAATGTTGCTTCCGTGTGATTTCGGAGTTTTCGATATGATGCCGGCCGGTGAAGGTCTTCCTCTTGCGGTACACGATCGACGAACGCTTTTGTAACTACCGAGTATCATTAATTGTCAACTGTTGGATGAAATTGATTGATTGAAAAAAAAAAAAACAAAAAAAAAAATCAATCAATTGACAAATCTCGTCACGGATGCCGCCGGCGATTTTATGCTAACACCATCATTGCACTTTAGAATTTTCCCTGTACAATGATAGGAAGAAGACCCCTCCCGTTAATTTATCATCAAATTCATGTGGAGATTCCTGCCGACACGAAAAGGTTGCTTTTGGGATTTCTTAATTCGACAAATGACATAATCAAGTCAGATCACTTACCGAACCCGATTCTCTTTGAAGGCATTTCGAGTTTCTAAGTTACTTACAATGAATGCACTCCGTCCATTTCTCCACCAATTTGTAGGCTACCACAAATGGTAAGTATCACCCAAAAAAAAGCGACTAGCTAAGGGTTTGAAAATCGAAAACAATGTTGCCCGACCCACGCCCTCGTGCTTCCCTTACTGAACCATTGTGCGGCGGGTTCACTAGATCAACGAACGTGTCAAGAGGTCCAAGACAAGCTTTCTTTAAAATCATCATGCACCTCCTACAAGTTCTACATGACGCCCCAAAAAACAAAGAACCCCTTGTTTCAACTTGCTCGACTAATGTGGACGCCTTAGTAGTTGCCACTCTGTCAATTGTTTGATGACATCAATCAATTGAAACAAATCAATTGAAAAATTTCATTAGTCTGATGACAATGATTTTATAAGACATGATTGCACTTTAGAAATTTTCATCACATGATCTTATTATATTACCGAATGAGTGTGGAGATTCCAACCAACGCGAAAAGGGCACTTTTGGGACTTCTTGATTCAACAAATGACATAATTATGTCAAATCACTTATCGGAATCTTGTTCTCAAATCATTAGAAGGCTTTTCAAGTTCTTAAGTTACTTACAATCGATGTGCTCCGTCCATTTCTCCACCAATTTATAGGCTACCAAAAATGGTAGGATCACCCCCGAAAAAAGCGACTAGCAAAGGGTTTCAAAACGATGTTGCCTTGCCCAACCCAAGCCCTCGTGCCACCCTTATCGATGCACCGCGCGGGGGACTGCGATAGGGATACGATCTTTGAGCTAGGGCTTAGCCCATCACCCCCTTGTCCAAACACGAGCTTGGAACAGCTCATCAAAAGGGCACAATATCAACCAAAATGTCAATAGGTCCGAACTCGAGCCTCTCCAAAACCACCCGGCGCCGACAGGTTCCGCACACGCGCCACGAGAAACAAAGACCCTCGTTGCAACTTGCTCGACCGACCCGGACGCCCGATCCTCGAGAATCGCCCCCACTCTCTCTCTCTCTCTCTCCATCCAGGTGAGCCCTACCATACCTCCGGGCGGAAAAATCAAAGAGGGCGGACGAAGAAAGCAAAACTTTCTGGCGATCGCTGGCGCAAAGCGACGACGCCCCGAAAACCAAACGAGAGCCTAAAGACGCTACGGTACGCTACCCCTACTGCCCCGGCCCCCAGCTCTAATCCAGAAAAGATTCTCCTCTCCCCCACAAGGGGCACCAGGACAGTCAAACATGGCTACCGAAAGAAGACGACGAAGAGCCCCACCCCCCCACCATCTGACACCGATCGCGACGTCTGCCCGTGAGATGAGACCGGGTGCTCTCCTCCTCTGCTGGACAGCCCGAAAACAAAAAAAAAAAAAACCAGAAAAAGGGAAAAGGCAGAGGAGGGAGAGGAGGGGGATGGGGGGGATGGGGGATGGGGGCAGGGGGAGGGGCTAGTGGCCGTGCCAGCTTTATGGTCCGTCTCTTTCCGTATTTAAAGTGGAAAAGCCGAGAGCGACGTGGGTTATCCCCACCTCCACGAGTTCACACCCGCACGACGACGACGACGACGACGACGACGACCATGACGACCATCTTTGGCCTCGGCCTTGGCCCGTCGCTACTCGAGGCTCGCTCGTAGTAAAGCGACCCTTCGGTGCTGGCATCAACTGGCTATCGCGCGCCTATCGCTACTTTGCTAGAGCTCGATTCGGCAGAGCTCTAAAGATAGATGCATGTACTATATCGTGCTTTACGGTGCTTAGGACTGTGGACCGAGCGCAGAAGAAACAAAGACGATTCCTTGTTGCGCCGGCGGGATACATGTGTTGAAATTGCAGCGTAATGTGCGGATGATGCTGAAGAATGACTCGCACAGTAAAGGGTAAGATATGCAAGAACCGGATATTAGAACTGGGGATGAGCTTGGTTCCAGACTTCCAGTGGGTGATTTTCACCTTGATATTGTAAACCATGTGCTAAGGTTCGATTTCAAAAAATTAGAAATGAAAATCGCCCGTTGGGTCCATGGTCCGGTTTCCACATGAGTTCATTGATCTTGCCTAAATATCCCAAAAAAAACCACGATTTCCAAAACCCTTTTAAATTCTTGAAAAATTTCAATCGAACATGAAACCAAATGCATACAAAAATCATTCTAGATTGTGGGAAATCAGTGAAATAAACTCACACAAACACGATTTGAACTTAACACAAATCGTGCTATTTCAATTCAAACATATTGCCTCTCAAAAATATTTTATCAAACAGGTTATATGTGTTTGGCTAAAAGATGAGGAAATACATTAATGAATTTAGATTCGACACTAATCTCACGCTAAATTATTTGAGGTTGTTCACAATGAACGAAATTATCTCAAATTATCAGTCAAATATATATATCGGTTTAGTTTGAATGGGCGATTCCATCCCTGAAATCAAGAATCAAACCAATTCTCATTGGTTTCAATAAATTGGAATTTGAAACCAGATTGGTCCTAATGAGAACCGCCGGTTTGATTGGAATTTGAATAGTTTCCGATTCCATTGCACACCCCTAATCACAGCTCGTCTTGACTAAGCAAATGCTTTTTTTTTTTTTCCTCTTTCTCTTTAGAATTTTCGACACCGTCAAATGGCATTCGAGCTAGGATTTTCATTACGTACCTCAAATACTTGGGATTTTGAATAAAACGATCTTTTTCTTCTTACGCATCGCGAGCGACACGTTGTTACTTTGCACTTACCACGTGTTCGAATGTGAATAAGAACAAGATGTGCATGTAAGTGTGAATATGAGGAAGTTCACCTCACTTGAAAGCGGCACATGTACCATTCCATTAAGGACCTGCTTTTTGTTTCTTTCTATAACCTCCACGATTAAAAAGCCTGCGAAAGGATACCTTTTGTGATTCCGTGCGATTAATTTGACATAAGATTCGTCATCATGAATGATTAAGTAATGACTGTTTTCCTACCTGAAATAAAGCGATGACCAGTTAAATAATATCCTGAAAAGCATTGCTTTTGGGACAACCGAGGACGATGAACGAATCGAAGGGGGGCCAGCGAGGGTCATAAGCCCTATTCGTTTGCTTGCTACTTGTTGTATTCTCTTATCGAATATATGTTGAAATTTCTTTTAAAATTTATGTACTTTTTTTTCTCCAAAATTATATATACGAGTTAGAATTCCGTGTCCTGCGATACCTTAATCGTATATGAGTACAAGGAATTTGCGGAATTTGTGGAAATAAATCACCCATATGGTAGGGCCTGGGGCAAGAGCATCTACAGGGCCTAGTAGCACAGGAGGGTTACCCCAGCATCATAGGGATTGGTGACTCCTACAAGGTTATGAGAGAGCTTAGTCTTGGGACATCAAAAAGGTTAGGTGGGGTCGGCATCTACTTTTCAATAACTTGTTGGGGATGGTATGCTTTTCCCGATTGGCGCTTTCCGGGAATTCTAAAAAGAGAGGAGAAAGAAGACAAAACAGCTAATTGGCAATTTGGCCTTTGGTGGGGGAGTACTTACCCATGTACTTTTCAAGGTTGCATTACCACAAAGTCCACAAAGAAACCTTTGCATTCAAACCTTTACTTGAAAGTAAGGGACAAGATGACATAAATAATTCATAAACTTTTACTTAATATATAATATAATCTCTGAAATTTTAATTTATTCAATGTAATTATTAAACTTTTAGTACATGTTCAATCTGGTCCCAAAACTACATGAAAATGTTCAATATTGTCACTAAACTTGAATTAATAAAATGATAACATCGAATGTTTTCATATAGGCCATATTAAACAAGTTATAAGTTCAAGGATGTCATTAGGCCAAAATTCGAGAACTATTTGTGTCATTGTCCAAAAAAGATCATATATCTTGGCGGCATAAAATTTTTGTCCATGTATTATACGTGGGAAAAATATATGATAAAATACCCGAATTTTCATCTGAATACTATCTACTTAATTAGTCAGTGAAATTTGGCTCCTTGTCCATGTACAACCAACAGAAAGAAACTCTAAACTCTTCCCTCAAGCTTCTCTCTCCGTCTCTTCTTCAGACATGCAGAGGCCGCACTCCACCCTTCAGCTCATGATACCACAATCGCCGCCTGCCGGACCGACATTGTCGTTGCCTAGGCCGTCGAGCCATCGCCGGCCTATGCTATAATGCAATTTGGGGTTTCTTCAAACGAGACGGCTTCTTTATAGATGCTCAGAGCAACTTCGACTTCGATTTTTTTTTCTTTTTTCAGATCTAATCTGGCAACTCTTGCAATTTCATTTTCATCAAACACGAAATAGGTGAAAACATTGTACTAAATTCCCTTTTTGTATATAGCGAAAGAAATTCCAATGCTTAACTTGCACAGCAAAAATAGGTTGGATTATTTTACTTTATGGCAGAAGAAATTCCAATCCTTAATCATCTTCTCTTCGTTCTATCTTCTTTGACGATTCTGCTTAGCCCCTCGTCTCTCTCCTGCATCCATGTCGCTAGCCATCCAATTATAGTCTTAGATTGTCTTGAGAAGAGCGACTGTCATCTCCACACGCAGAGAGAGAGAGAGAGAGAGAGAGAGAGAGAGAGAGAGAGAGAGAGGTCAGTCTCTGCGAATGAGTATGGAGGTGCTGCCGCAAGTCATGATCTGCCTCCTCGCGACGCTGTGTCCCCGTGAGAAGCCTTCCAGCTTTATCTGATTCGATTCCTCACGGGGCGAGAGCGAGAGCAAGAGAGAGAGAGAGAGAGAGAGAGAGAGAGAGAGAGAAGAGGACAGTAGTGTACAACGTCAGGGGCTCAGAACCCATGCTCCACGGACAGCGCCAATCATTAAACATTTTATTACTAACTCTTCATTACTTAACAACGCTGCATATAGAGAGAGAGAGAGAGAGAGAGAGAGAGAGAGAGAGAGACCCTGTTCTCGTCAGGGATTATGCTGAGAGATCCAAATCTAGTTCCACTTCCCCATCTTTGAGGGAAGAAGAAGACTCCAATACTTGCCAACTCCAGCTCTCGACCACGGCACGGCATTCCGATTTCCAGAGCAGGACATGGTCCCCCCCGGGAAAAGGAGAAGAACCCGGGACTTATTGACTAGGCTTTATCTTAATGCTGTAATCTTCATGGGAAGTACCAGTGCAGCGTGGGAGGTTGGTCGACCGAGAAGAAGTTGCAGGGCTCCTCCGAAATGAACCCGCTCGGATGATTCTCTTCCATCCTCACCTGATGGTAATACCCTCTTCCCGCCGTGGTCCCTCTTGACGACGAAGGAGGCGGCGGCGGCGGCGGCGGCGGCGGGGACGTAGAGCAACTGCCGTATCGGAGAGGGAGCGGGAGCGGGAGCGGGGGAGCAGCCGACGAGGGGGGCAGCTCCGGGGTCGGGTTCGGGTCTTCCTTGACGGATCCGCTGCACGACCCGGGCTTGCCGTCTTCGGAGGATTCGGAGAGGGGGGATTCTTGCTTGACTGCGCAGTGATTGCTGCTCTCTGACGTTTCTCGACGGAGCTTCACCTTCAGCTCCGTTAGCTGCAACGTACAACACACAACGACAAGAAACGGAGAATTGTCGTTCATTAGAACTTCTAAAGATATTTTGGAAAGGAAACGATCATTGGTTAGCTTGTCTCGCGATCAAGAATTGAATTCTGAAGATGCCAGTTCGAAAGGACTCTGATATTTTGGTACCTGGTTTTGGGTCCATCGCCCGCTGGTATGCGTCGATGTCGCACTCAATGTGAAATTTTTTTTCGAAATGCGACAATGCACCGACACCTATCGCTAGTATGCCGTGAGAACTGAAATTGCATGCGGAAAATTCCACCAGGAAGACATGTGATAAACTGACTGAAAACATATTATTTCGGTACCTCTGCCGCTAGGGACTCCTTTTCTTGCTCGAGGCTATCGAAGTCGAGCTTCAGAGAGTCGTAGCTGGCCTTGAGAACGCCGTAGTCCTTCTCCAATTGCTTGGTCTTCCAGCGAGCGCGCCGGTTCTGGAACCATATCGCGACTTGCCGCGGTTGGAGGCTCAATTCTTCGGCCAATCTCGCCTTCCGCTCCGGCTCCAACTTGTTCTCGATCTCGAAGTTCTTCTCCAGGGCCTTCACTTGGTTTGCGCTGAGCCGCCGCTTCTTCTCGGTGATCAGGCCGGCCTCTTCCCCGGAATGATCCTCTTGGTCCAGACCATCTAGCATTGCCTGAAACTCTATGCTGTAGCCTTGGCTCTTCTTTAGGACTTTTTCCCCTGCAGTGGCAACAAGAAAGTGGCGGGCTAGTCTCTTGTTTCCTTCTAACATGAACCACGGAAGCTAGATGGGATATGGCATATCCGGGCAGACTCTCAAGTCAAGAAATAACAAGACTAAACTCCAATCTTCTCCAGGAATTAGAAACTGAGTATTGCAAAAAGCAGAATTTTTGCATGTTTTTGTTTGGCAGCGAAGTGGGTTTACCTTTACCTGAGCACATGGAGATCCAAACATCCGACGAATCCGAGCTACTGAGCCGCTTCATGGCTATAATCAACACGGCTAATTGCGGCTCCTTATGCAGAGTCGAGTCACCAAGTGGAGAGAGCAGGGAAAAAAAAAATGAGAACGGAAAAAGCAAGCGTTTCAGCTGTCACAACTTGCTCTTCTCCTCAATGACTCTGCTGTTGCAACAGGAGAAGCACACGCGCTCCATCGTTAAAAGAGACAACGGATGCTTAAAGGCAAGGGGAAGAGATCATGAAATGGGGTCGAGCGAGTTTCGAGGAGGGAAGCTGAAATAGGATAAAAATTCCCAAAACCAAGAAAGAGATGTCTCATATATATGCATACACACATATATAACTGGGAATGTGATATGCAATGACCCTTATGGTGACGTGTAGGAGCAAGCGAAAGGTATTGGCGCTGTCCTTTTGCAGCATCAGCTTTTTCTTTGGGTTTGAATTTTACTCGAAAAGTTGGCCACGTGAGTAGGCCCACCATCTCCTGGACTTTTCACATCCATTGAAGGCCACACATGCTTGTCGACACTGGTTCCAGTCAAGTTCGGAAGCCAAAGCAGAGCTCCAGCAGATGTTTAGGGTGCGGTAGCCAAAGTGACTTCTCGAAGACAGAAGGCTCAGCAGTTGGAATTTCATCTGGACAACTGCTGTCTGATCTTGAATTTGGAAAAGAAACTCGTGAGGCGGAAAGAGAGCAGGAGGGTTTAGAACGCCTCTTGAGCGATCTATATGGCTCCTAAAACAAAACGTGCTTCTGCTGTGGTGGTGACTGGATTGATGTGACGAATTTGGGAATCTTTCTCTCTTTATTTTGTGAGTTCTCCTTGTTCTTTTTCTAAGTTGGTAGGGAGTGGTTGGGTGCTAATTTTGCTTTCTTGGCTAATTTAGATGTGATAAAGAGAGAGCAGCTATTTTTATTTTTTATTTTTGGATGAGAGGAAAACGGGGGGATGCAAAGCGAGAAAAAAACTCATTTATGAGTGATGAAATTTGGGAAATAAGAACTAGTGACTATGGTGATAGTCTCGACTACAATTGATGAGTGGTCAGAGATTGAATGTGCTTCGTAGAGAATTATGCGGTATTTAACTTTGTGCAAATGGATTTTTGATTTTGGGGGACTAAGGTTAAGGTTTTTGAGTTAGGGCTTCTTCTTTTCTTTTTTTTGTCGGTGAGTGTTTGAGGTGTCGGGAAAAGTATCGATTTCCTACAGAGGTTAAGATATCAACTGATGTGACTTATCACATCTAACACGACAAATTATGCCTCTATGCCTACGGGCTTTAGATCCCTCCTAGCGAGTGATACTTGAATTTTTTTTTATTGAATTTGACGTTTTACTTTGAATTCATAGAAAACGTAAATTGGACTTCGAGGTTGACTTTAAAATGTGAGCATCTTAATGACTTTAGACCCTTCCCAACGAATAATATTTGAATCTTTAGTCGAATTGATGTTTCATGTGAATTCACATTAAACCTACAGAAAGACTTCGAGGTTGACTTTGAAATGTTAGCATTCATGTGCCTTTGGGATGTTTCGAGTTAAAAAAAAAAAAGGAGAAGAAGATGAAATTGATAAAAAAAAATTGAGAAAATGTAAAGTTAAAAAAGTCGAAAGGTAGAAAGGTGAAACCATTGGTGGTGCGGTTTGCCAACTTCTGATGCCCGTTGGTGCCTGTAAAAACGGGGACAAATTATCACTCTTAAAATCCGTGCAAAAAGAGGCACCAATCACGATTGATTCTCCCCAAAATCATGGTGGACATCGGTCGTGGATTTCCATAGATGCATCGGCAATCGAGTCTTTGCATCGGCTCCATCCGTTCATCATCTGTAATGTTCGAAGCGAAAATAATATGGTGAGGGACTAAATTGCGAAAGGGGAAAAAGGGCAATCGAGTCTTTTTTTTATTTGATCATGAATCGGGCGACCCGATAATTAATTTGCATTTTTAGTGTCCTCTTCTCCAAATTTGTGAATTCATTTGATACGGTTAAGTAAATAACCTCAATATGTTCATTCCCGTCATATAAAAATGCAAGAAAACCTTTAGCACTCGCTCATTAACAAAAAGAGTTAAGACTTTAAACTAGTAAAAGCGAATATGATGACCATTTTATTTTTATTTCAGAATTATTTTTCTATTCCAAATTTATTTTTAGAACATAAATATGTTTGGTAATGCAATTTCATTTTTATTTATGAAATAATTTTTTAGTCTAGAAATAACTTAAGATAAAAAATAAGAAGTAATTTTTTTTTTTCTCTATTTCTAGAAACTCATCTTATTACTTGTCTTTGTTACTTGGGCGCGAATAATAACCATTATGATTAGAAATTAATTTCTAAAAGAAAAATAATTTTTTTTTTTCTATTCTTCAATGAGTTTCTAAGTAAAAGTATGCGTTTGATAATGACACGAAATTTGACTGCGGCGGCGGCGGCAGATGGCAACTAGCAAACAGCGATCGACGACATCCAGTGGAGGGCAATTGGTGGGTGGCAATCAACAAACGACGACTGACAGGCGATGGCAGGCAACGGTTGATGGATGGTGATCGGCAGCTGGGAATGGTGGTGGTGTACGGTGGATGGTGGCGGTAGATAGGTGGTTGGCTAGTAGTGAGAATGAACAATGAAAATAATTTTTATTTCGATTTCTATTCAAAAATAGAGAAGTAACTTTTTATTTATTTATTTATGTTCCAAACTTATTTTTGGAGTAAATATTTATTCCGGAATTAGAAAAATGAAATAGTTTTACCAAACATGATTTTTGCTGTAGAAATAAATCTGGAACGAAAAAATAATTCTGGAATAGAAATAAAATTGTTATTATGCGTACCTTAGCCAACCACTCACTCGTTACTACCGCTCACCAATTGTTGCCGCTCGCCATCCGCTACCGCTAGTCACCATTCGGAGCCATTGCCAGTCACCATCCATCGACGCATCGGAGAGAGAAATTTCGTATTATTATCAAACGAATTTTTATTCCTGCAACAAAAAAAATTATATCGTTATCAAATATGTATTTGTGCTTTCGAAACTTATTTAGGAATAGAAATAAAAAAAATAAATCAAATTTTGTTATAAAATCAATTTTTAGCCCGAATGGTTATCATTCGCCCTAAGCACTCCGAAAAGACGTCGCTTAAAAGGCTTTGACATCCTGGAAAGACAGGATAGTCCCCCAGATCGTTTGAAAGGGTTTCAATTGGTGAGCCGCAAATGTGTGACGTCAAGCATATGTAAATCCAACGATAAATATGTGCGGTAGAAATTTTACATGTGAATGATGTCCGGTACCATATGCTTACGAGCCGGAATCCTCTGATCGAGATGGAGGAAAAGACGGGCCGTGGAAAAGTCGAAAGTAAAAGACTTTAAATTCCCGGGAGAACAACGGGAGATTAGTCTCGTGATCAAACATGCCAAATCAAGCAACGGCAGACGCGCTGACAACTTTCATCATGTCCCATTGCAAAGTCCTTTGCTTTTTGCTTGCGAGATATTTCTGCATGCTCGAGAACAACTGATCGAGAACGCGCACACCTGTCGACGCTGGATTGCCTAGCCACCAGATCGAGACAACTTTTGACATAACATCAAAAGCCCCCAATTGCTAATCAAATCACGTCCTTCTCTTGTGGGAAAGAGAAAAAAAGAGAGCAAAGCACGAGCCCAACAAGTCCCTCTGCCAACAGACAATGCAACTCTAACCACAAGTGGCCAAGCAGTTTAGGGGGAGATACTGAGCTTTTATCTTTCTAATCAGTTTGACAAAAGTAAGGAGAAAAAAAGATATGTCCGCGTCCGAATCATCATAGAGACAGGTAGTACCAATAATGCAGGGAAGACAGGCATGGCTAATCGCGAAGATTTAGGATATGCTTGAATGAAAAGCTCCTTGCTTCTATGGCAAATTGAAAATGACAAGCAGAAATTAGCTGTGTAGCGACAAATCGCTGGAAAACTTTCAGTTTCTTGGTCATCACCACCTGTCGAAGAAGATAAAACATACAAAACGTACAAACGAAAACGTACACCATGTGGCGCTCTCGAGAGGACCGAAGTATCAGTTCACAGTCCTTTCATCCATGTGAACATTAACGGCGAATAATTAGGCCAGATCTGAATTCGACCAAAGATTTTAGTTTCTTGTCAACATTATAATCCCACAGCTTGCATGTAACGCGAGATGCACTTGATGGCAAAAAGAAACACAAGGTAACCAAAAAGGATTCTACTCGATCGCTATGGATTTTGTTCTGCTGTGGATTTAAAAAATTACAGAAGAATCGGGATTTAGAGAAAGAAAAATTTACCAATGGAGAGCAGCATATGAACTTCAAAACTTATGCCGTCGTGTAAATGACCTTTGCACAGTTTAATGCCTTTTCTTTTAAGACTGTTGGCCTACTACTTCAAAAATCTGTCGGTATCTCTGAATTCCTATATTCTGGCGAAGATGAAAATGGGGAACAGCATGATGATATGTCAATTCCGGCGACTTCCATGGCATTGCAGACCCATTCAGGAACATCCCCTTCTGGAAACTGCAAGATAAAAAGGGTATGAAGTGGGTTTAAAAAGTGCAAGATTCTAACTTTTACCAAATAACACCATGCACATCAATCAAACTCAATATTTTAGAGAAATCTTCCAATTGACATATGATTTCACCAGTGTGCATGCATATGCATGTGGGCGAGCTCAAGTAATAATTATTTAGATTTATCGAAGAACACATTGTCTTCCCAATTTTGTAAATGAGTGGAACAACAGACAAAGAGAGCTAACATATGCGCATCATAAAGCAAGATCATAAACAGATAGATTTTCCATAGAAGTACCATTTTCTGCAGAAATTTGCATACGAACCTGCAAGCAGAATTAAAAACAGTTGTCAGAAGTTTACTACAAATGAGCACGGAAGAGAAAAGAAAAGCTGGAGAAGGGAAGATTATCTCAATTATATCAAAAGGTGCCTACTCTGGAAATCTTCCCTGGACAATTGATGAGTGTAAATCACTGCTGAGCTGCATTGTATCACGAGAAATATCCAATTTCAAAACTTCACCGAGGATCAGAAACAAGAAATGGCCTTTTTTTCTTTTTTGCTAGTTGTATATGGCACAGACAGCATAATCACAATTAGTACACCAACTTTCTACTCAACTCATCACCTCGTCATCCATTAATGATTTAAATGTATTTTCATACCTTCATCATGTAAAATAAATTGTGGTAGGATAGAAGCTGGGATCCCATGGCATCTTTCGTAACCAGGCAATGAATATAGGCCCTAGAATATTTCTTGCAGACCTGCAGGAAGAAAGAAAAGGGCTGAGATATTCGAAGAAAAGCATCTTCTTTAACATTTCAGATTATCTAGTTCCATCGAGAACATACCATGCAATTGCATGAAGGATCGATTGGACGGGTATCAATGGCCATTGCTCGATGTTTCAACTTCAGAACACCCTGATTGGAATGACGTATTAACGTGAGGGAAAGAAAAAAATACACTATATTGGGTACCCAACAACTCACTCAAATTATTTTTACATATTAATAGAAGAGGGTTTTGGTAAGCGCAGGAATCCATTTATGTCGTTAGACAAGGAAGGAGCTTTTCAAATCTTTCAGGAGAGAGGTTTATTACCTCGGGTACAAGAGCTGTGCCAAAGCGAGCAGTACGAGTTGGATAGACACAATCATACATGTCAGCACCTAAAGCACTGCAGACCACAATATCTAGTGGATAACCAACACCCTGAGAAATGGAACATGCATGTATTAGAGGATACCACTAAAGAAGAGATTAGGTATAGATTCTATACAAACAATGGCATAAGTCTTAAGGCTATCAGTAAAAGTTATAAGTATATTTATACCATTACATATCGTGGTTTATCTTCAGGCAGCGCTGCAGTACACTGAGCGACAACACGCCAAAATGAATCTTTATCCTCCCCGCCTGCAAGACCACCAATGGCATAGCTGCACAGAAGTACACTCAGTCAAATTCATTCCTCCATTAATTGAAAACATTAGAAAGAGAAACTTGGCCAAATGTATAAACTATTTGCACAGAGCACATCTACAAATGCAGAAGCAAATGAATCTAGTCTACTTAAGCACTCCATAGTCCAACCCACTTGTTGAAGGAGATAGGAGCAAACCAATACCTCACGCACCTCTTGCAAAAGAGGTAAATGAAGTTTCTAGTTTCTTTAAATTCAGTCTTTTTTATTTGTTGATAAGCCACTTATCTCCAATTTCACACCATACAGTAATATCTGAATTTCAGAAGCAAAAGAGATTTTATGAGACATAAAGAGCACATCTTCGTGATTTAACACCTGCATGGTCTTTTCATTCAGTCCAACATATCATGTATTTGTGTGCCTTCTATAATAAAACGGACGCACAAATTGAATATACAAAGAAAGTAAGGGTGAATAACCAAAACTCATCCTGCCCCAGAATATAGTGGATTACATTTTGTCGAATTAAGAGATTAATATTCCACTATTTGCAATCTTCATATGTTTGAAATGTACAAGTATTTGCAAACAAAGAATAGCAGAGTTGATCAGAGATCCATCAACAATAAATTTTTTTGGAGGTTTAGCCATTGAGTGTTTACTGCACTGCACTGCACTCAAATTTAACCAACGATTCAAACAGTGCATCACTCAACTGATGCATCTAGGTACTAGGCAATTCCTGGACAAAGAGAAATAAATGCATCTACCCTAAATTACTAAGTCTTCGTAGACCGTGTCTTCTTCACTAAGTGAATCCAACAAAGAAGGACTCACAATCAATTTCCATAGTCAAACTAGAAACTTAATGCAACTAACCCTAAATCAAGCGGACTAATTCCTGGAAAAGTCATATAAAGCATCATCACTGGCAACGCAAACCACATAATTCACTCCACTGGTCATCATGCACATACCCAGGGAGATTCCGCTCCACCAAGCCTCTGACACATATGTCCCTGCTTACAGCATATAACATAAAATGTTAAGAGGCATTAGTACCAGACTATAACAAGAGACAATTAGAGGAATAGAACACCGAAACAACTAATGAATCGAAACTTGAAGTAATACTAACCTAAGCACAGGATCTAGACCACCTTGAATGATACCAAATAAATTTTGCTCATTTGGTCTTTTATGAGCTGTCAGCAGATATCAGAAACAATCTGATTTGATTAGACAAAAACAAGACCATAATGTTAACCAAAAAAAAGGGGGGAAGAAGAGCTAAAAGGACCCTCTATGGGAGATGTTAACAGTCAACATAAATTTTCTACTAGGACTAAAAAAAAATCATATATCTGAGACCTATTCATGAATCAGAAAAGCCTAGGCTGTTATGAAAAGTTCCTCCAAAAATCAAAGTAACTTTCTGAACAGTAACTTAACACTTTTGGTCCAGCAGGCCTGGGCAGTTAAGGGGGAAGTGGAACCACTTTTGCTAATTAGAAATTGAATGCTCTATGCACCTTCTGTGGATTGAGGATCTGAAAAATAGCTACTCGGGCTTTACAAAAAACATGACTGAAAACTAGATGAGAAAACTTTACCTGCTATACATCTGTCAATCCAACGAAGAGTGCGATACATGGCCTCCTCAATCCGTGGACCAGTAATGGTGGTCCTGACCACATCATCGAGAGCCATTATTATATCTGCTCCAATTCTGTTCTGTATATTCAGCATGAGACAAGGGTTGTCAGATCTTCATAGACTTATTTGACAAGAACACAAGAAAGAAGGCAAGCTTTCCTCACTGCCAAGCTATTACAGTCGTATTGCCAACCATTTCAAACTAATGCAGACTAGTTAGCTTCATGTAGCTACTGTGTCAGGTTTCTTCAGTACCTTTTCTAGGTTTTTATTACTTCTAATTATTGAAAGATTAATTATATAGGGGACGGGTTCACACAGAAGTATGAACATACTTTGGTGAACATGCCTCGGATAAAGATTGCTACCTTTGATAAAGACATCTTCTAAAGACATCACTCCAGTCTTTTCTAAAAAATGAATTATTTTACCAGGTAACTTAGTAGGTGAGTATGGTTTCATTTTCTGATAATTCAACACTAATTAAGTAACGATATCCAGGATGTCCTTTAGAAGATGTGCACATTGAAGATAGCGAAATAAACAGCACATTAAATTACACGAAAGCAGAGATAACTAGAAAAATTGGGAATAAAAGCAATCCTCGATTAATCATGAGCCGAAAATATGACAGTAAAAATGCTGTGATAAACTCAAATGATAATAAGATTTCAAGAATAGTGGATCGATGGATTGAATGGCAATCTCCAGAGAAATAAATCCGTCCACTTTTTGAACTACAGAATATTGATTCCGTTACCAAGTTTGATCTGATCATAGAAGTGAGTCCCCTTAAAACTGAAAGTAATTGGTAAAATAAGTCCAAAGTCCATAGTCAAGTGCAGTATGCCCCAACATACTACGTCCATACAATAGCTCATCAGCTTCATGAAAGTCAAGCCAAGGATTTTGCAGCAAATTCAATTTTTTATTGGTCAGTCTGCAGAAAGCAAATATAATAGATGGCAGCAAGAAGTAGAGAGCATGAAATCCAAGGCATGCACACAAAGTATGTGTATTACTATCTCCTCCATTGTTGTTTTATTTTCTATCCGAAAACTCAGACATTTCACAAGATATTTGCAAAATGGCCAAAGCGAAACTTCATAATGGGATTTCCAATCATTTCCTCTAAGAATATTAAAGCAGACATTCCAGGATCCTGCATCCAATTGCTAATACTTATTCATTCCCCAATTAAGTATAGCCAACAAATAGATATTTAATCTTGTAAAAGAAGAAATTAAAAACACCGTGGGAAAACTCTCCGGCATTAATCAAGTCCATAAGAATTGGTAAAGAAGTTCTGCCTACCTGTATTTGTATTGATTCTTCAGGTGTTAGAAGCATTGGCTTTCCATCAACTGGTGACTGAATAAAAAACGGAAGGAAAAAAGTTTCAATAAATAAGACAAGAATCAATAAGAACACGACAGGAAAGAGTTAATAAAAATAGCCAGTGGATGCAATAGGAGTTGTACAATTAAGCAAGCTATGTTGACGGACTGTATTGGAGAGACTCAAATACAAAGACGCGGCCAGTAGTTTCAGATAAAACATTTATTACAGCAAGAACAAAAGAATGGACAATGTTTAGTACTAATATACTAGCTGCTAAAGTAAACCCATCAGAGACAGAACGTCAACTATCCAGTACATTTCACTTTCCTTACACCTGTCATGCTCAATGTTAATGATCTGATCATCATGCAGAAAGAGAGGAAGAGGAACTAAGAACCAGCCCAATGAAGTGGACATCAATGAATGACTCCTCCAAGAAAAACCATAATATAAAAAATCACCTGGAAAGTTACACCCTTTTCAGTGATATCGGCTAAATGCAGCAAGGATACCTGAAAATACAAATATTCATAGAACCAATTTCAGACATATAAAAACCTAAAAAATTACGGTAGTTAAAACATTTAAAACAGAGCTTTAGTAGGATAATCTAATTTCACAACACGAAATTATGGGTCATGTTTCAAAGAGACAGTGTTAAGGTCTCTATTTGTCATTTTAATGGAAAAATCATCTACTAGTACCACTATAACGAATGTGATGACTATGTATGCAATACAACTGAGAAAAATTGCTAAAATTCTATTGAGAAAAATCTGTCCGAAAATAAATAAACATAAGAAGAAAGAATGCTACTTGAAGCAACACAAAGATGATTAATTTTGGCAAGGTACCCACCGGGAGACTCAATCACATTTTAAAAAAGACAGGCACACCGTCATGCTACTAGAGATCAGCATATGCACATATCTATCATGATACGGAAAATATTCAAAATATAAACAAAAACTGTCAATCAAATCTAGTAGCATGCGGACAACATATTCAGAGAAAGTCACAAAAAAACTGCACGTCTGCGCATACTAGACAACCATTTGGAAGCCACCAGAGTCGGTAAGTAGCGCTCTAGGCCAGTTCATAAACTTGTGAAGACCACCCAACTCGTCAATTAGTTCAGAAGTAGGACGAAGTGCCAAATGATAGGTATTCCCCAGTATTATCTGGCAACCAATTTCCTCAAGTTGGTCATTTGTCAGTCCTTTTATTGTCCCTGTTATTAAAGAAAAAGTGTACTCATCAATTTTGCAACCACTGCCACCTCTTCCCATAATAGCTCAGGAATGCTTGAAAAAGGAGTAAAAAAAAAAAAAAAAAAAAAAAAAAGCAGGATGCAGAATATGAAGGGGCAGGGTGTAGAGCAAATTGACCAACTGAAGAGTTACACACGATAAAAATGTGCATGAACTCCTATTTAATTGTTATTTATGTATTGCTCAGTGAATAAATGTAAAAAACAAAACAAACCCCAAAAACAATGAACTGAGGATGCTCCTAGCAGAGTTGCTTTCTTATACAGGTCACACAAAAGAAATATAAGCCAAGTTATCGAACAATTCCAGAATGTCTTGCATAGCTGTCAAAGTATAATTAGAAAGAGATACAAATATACAAGTTGCATCCAGCAATATTCACTAACCAAGTCTCCTCTTCCCCACTACATAGAGTCAGCAACAAGATGAAGTGGCTGAAAAGCCATTTCCCACCTCGAGCACCCTCAACCACACGAAAAGGATGTCACAATGCTCACTTTCATCAAAACTATTCTATTATACTTATAGCTGTGCAAGTCCATTTTCTCTTAGTCTATTTACATCCATAGGAAGTCAACATAGTAAGACATCCTGTGAAGTGCACTCATATTCAACATCCAAATTATAACCTAGGATTGGGAATGTCAAAGAAGTGTGCATGGATGATGTATTCCCGATAATACAAAAAGAGTCAATACTCCTCGAGGTAACATGACAAACCTTGTGTCCCCACCGGCATAAACAGAGGTGTTTGACAAACAAAATGAGGGAGTGTTAGTTGAGCTGCACGAGCACGATTAAATCGCCCAAGAACCTAGTACAAAAAAGTATGAAAGCACCAAATCAGAGACACAACTGAGCATGCAATTAAGGATGAGCAATCACTATGCTCTCGGTAATCATGTCGGACTTCTTGCTAAGGCAAAGGCAGAGCTTGTTTATTGGTGCACCCATTAGTTACAAGAAAAAACCCTTTTTACTAGCTGCATATAGTAAAACTTATATAGTAAAACTTCAGTTCTTTCTATCATTAGCTGCATTGTCTTCTGGTTCAATAAGTAATCAGCAAGCAAGACAAACTCATGCACAAAAGCAATCGCCACTCCAATAAATTCCATCATCAGCAGCACAGTTATGGTTGGAACACACTGCTGACATCAGGGAACGCAACCACAATGATGAGACTGCCGGGAAAATCTTAATTACCGAGGGATGAAGGAACAAGAAACAAGGACAAACATACTTTTCCAATCAACTGGGCTTCCATGCTCATCGCTCAAGCACTTCAAATGCGAGAAAAAGCTCGCTTTCTTCGCATTCAAGAACCATGTCCGTAACCATTTCAAGAACTACACAGGTCCGCACGCTCCATGACATCACAACGAAACAAGAGGCAAAAGAGAGAGCGATAAGGAAAAGCGGGCAAGAGCCTAACCTCAAAGCGAAGCGCCATCCAAACTATCTCCTCCCGCACCACCGCACCACCCGCAAACTATTTACACCGAAAGTTTTTCCAAACAAAAAAGATTACACCCCAATATCTCCGAAAAAGAGAGAGAGAAAGAAAAACAGAGCAAAGAAGGGCTATAAAGAAGAAATTTCAAGAACAGTACGAGAGGGAGACTTACAGAGAAGGCGAGATGCCAGGGGAGGTGGTGATGGGAGATGGGTGACGGCGCGTGGGCTTGAGAGCTTAACCAATGTCGTTAAAGGAAGCTTCTTTGATAAAGAAAAGGAGCAGGAAGAGACGAGGAAGAAGGAGGAGGAGAAGAAGAGCCGACGGCAGCAGTTGCAGCTTTGACCGTTGTATCTCTCGCCCCCCCGCCAGTCCTGGTTGCCCCCTTTGCCCTAAACAGGATTGTCCACTGTACGAGGGTTTTGCTGTTTTGGTCAGAGAGGGTTTTGGGTTTTCTTCTTTTTTTTTTAATCGAAGAGGGTTTTACTTTTGATGTCGTCACAAACCACTATTGTATTTAATTTTAAAAAACCAATATTTTTTATTCATTTGGTTTACATATTCATTTGAATTACCATTGAAAAAAGAAATATATTACTAGCGATTCTTTTAATGAACTTACCATGTCTCCCCTTGCCTTCTTTGAGTTCATTGATGCTCTTGATGGGTCAACTTTGAAAAAGCTCACGGACCCAAAATAACAGGACTATGCCTTTCATCGTATAAGATGATTTGTTCCTATTTGATCTTTTGAGGGTGTACTATAATGGTACATTACTTTACAAATAAAATATTATGTTACAAATATAAATTACTACGTCACTATCGCACTTTAGCATCTATTAGGTCAGGCATTATGTGAAATGAGCTGTACAAAAGCTTAAACCAAAATTAAAAATTTAAAAGAAAACTCCATTAATGAAGTGACACGGCAAAGCTTTAGAGCGTGGAAGAAAATTTACAGGCAAAGATGGCACGAACAGGAAGAGCACTGTTCACCCCCTCACCATCCAACGAAATCAGCAGGCATAAACATCCCTAAAAGGCTAAAAGTAGCCAAAGCGTAACATCTAGTAGAGCCGAAATGTGCCAATCCAGAACGATTTATACAGTGGCATCAGTAGGTCTTCATTCCTCTTATCAATTCTATTCGAAAAGCACAATAATATGAGTAACGGTGAAACAATTCACCATCTCAAGATAGTACAGGAGCATCATGCCACACGAATTTCTGCTGTCGAAAGGAGAAGAAAATTGAAGTTGCTTTAAGAACTATAACCACCCATATCTTGCCAGTAATTTCAATCGATCTTTGATTCTGACAAGATGCTATTCAGGTACAAAGAATGGCCGGGGCACAAAAAGAAAAAGAAAGAGAAAATCGGGTCAGTTGATACATGTGAATGAGCCTCTACTTCTTGTACATCCTAAAATCAGGAGAATTCTGTTTCAATGGTGACAGAGGCCGTCTTGGTGATTCCACATCACTGAGATCAATCCTCTTCTCGACTGGGCTACTCATCTTAGGGCTTGATTTTCTCTTGTTAGACTGCAACCAATTGAAGTCAACTTAGCAGAAGTTCAGAATTGCAGGTGCACAAAATTAAGCAAAGCTCTCATCTTTGTTCTAACCTTTGCAGGAGCACTAGCTGTGATTCTCCCACCAGAACCAGAAATGTCCCTTTCTTTCTGGTAGTGCTTCAGTAACCTCTTATTTTCTTCATCTAAAACATTGTTTTCTTGAAAGAGAAGATTTACCTACAAAAATTAAATATTGCTAAGACTATTCTCAGAAAGACATCTTACAACAATTTAAGCCCTCAAAGAACTTCTTACCTCCTCCTCAGCTTTATGAAGGTTAATTCTGAGATTTTCCTTATCTTTCTCCAGTGTCTTCATTTCAGCAGCCAATGAAAGAACTATCTGGGTTGCTGGCCTCAGGCTACATTATAAACAAGAGTGTCACTTTCAACTTCATCTTTGCAATGAATGGAAATGTCATCTTTGCATCTTGCAGCAGTGCCATCAAAAGTGTGGGAAAGTGGCTGCATCTAGTCAAGTGTTGGAAATGCTGACAAAGCACAAAATTAAAGGCAACCAAAAAAATGAGCACTCACCGGTTCCACATTTTTAACAATTCTCGACATGATTCATGTGCACTATTTGCCTCCAAAAATGAATATGCTGATGCTCCTGCATCTGTACTAACCAATGTTGAGATGATTGATTCGACCAACTTCTCCTCCACAGTGGTGCTCTCTGAAGTCTCTTCATCCTTCAAAGAAATAATAAATGAGTAATCCTCTGCAACTAATAAAGAGTAAAACCCTTATGGTACATAAATGCAAAGTTGCTATGTCCTGATCCATTAAAGATGGCGCACCAAGACCCACATGGAAATAAAAACAAATAGTTTCACCTAACAAAATCTACTCGCATTGAGAATTAGTAAAGTGAAGCAAAAGAAAAAAAATCTAGCTAAGAAAACTCTGTTTAGATGAAAGGTTCACGTCAAGAAATGACCAAATTCAAGGACTCCCCCTTGCCTGGTTCGTAAAGCATAATAATATCATATGTACCTCCAACACCGTTTTGTTTAAAGAATCACAGACAGTCTCTCCTAACTATCTGCATAAGCTTGTTATAAAAGATCCTATGTTTGCTGGAACATTTAATCATTGTATATAAAACGAGGAGTTCAGACTAATTTTACATGACACCACGATATCCGCCACTATTTTATCCATGCAAATTGAGCTATTTTACAATGAGAGAGACAACATATGCTGTTCAGTCTTTCTGCCCAAGAAAGAAGGACCACCTAGAGCCCTTCCCACAAAACAGCAGTACAATATAACACCTTTTGATATTACCGCAATATGCAAACAAGCAATCAATTCTTCACCAAATTTCAAAAAGAAAAACAATGGACCAAGCCAAGAAACTATGACTTTGATATTTCAAGGCATTCAGCTTCAATTCGACCAATCATTGTTTAATATGATTACTGTCAAGTTGCAAACAGATGCAACCCTCTGCAAATATGACTCATCACAAAGTAATAAAAAAAGGGACATTTACCATTAGTTCACAAGAGAAATTCCCCACCCAATGCTTGTTTTTCAAAACATTAGTTAGTAAGGGTTCATGAATCGAACAAAACCTATCAAAGGATTAGGACTTGATACACCTATTTGATGGAAAGGCTATATAAAATGCAAAAATTAGTGCTTTACAAGCACACCAGCACAATGAGTTGACATAGGAAGAAGAAAGCACCAGAATACCTCAAGAGTATCATGTTTGTGCTTGAAATACTGCACCTCATCCGTCAACCGCTGCACCTCCTCCTCCAGCTCCTGAACCCTCGCCTCTGCCTCTTTGGCCCGCTCTTCTACCTCGTTGCCGAAATCCATCAATGCCTCCCGATCATGGTCGTACAGGGCGCACTCGGTTTCCAATTTCTTACACTGAGCCAGCAAATTAGCGCATTCCGCCGCCAGTTTCTGGTTCTCCTCCACAAACTTCTTCAACGCCTGCGCATTCATGCACGCCTCGGCCTGCCGCATTCCCGTGGGGCAGAACAAACCCCATCCACACCCATAAGCATCATCCCGAAAAAGAAAGAAAAAGAAAACAACAACAACCCAATTCCACCCATGCGCAAATATCTACGAGGAACACATCAAAACACATAATTGAGGAATCATCTTATCTTACCCTAGCGCGCTCGACGAGGCCGTCTTTCTCGCTCAATCTGGAGCGGAGAAGCGAGCACTCCTCGCGGAGCCGCTTCTGGACCTCCTCGGAGGCGCGGAGCCTCGACTCGAGGGTTTCCGCCGACACGGGGAGGCCCAAGGTGTGATCGATCGCGTCCCTGATGCAGTCGTCGATCTGCGGGGGAAGATCCATTCTTTCCGCGGCCTCCGGCGAAACCCAATGTCGTCGGAGGTCTGGCCGGCCGGCGCAGGGGGCAGAAGGAAGCAGAGCCTCCGGCGATGGGGTCGGGGAATCCGGAGAGAGGAAGGCGAGGTGGATGAGCGCGAGAGATTTGGGGGAAGAATTAGGGTTTCGAAGAGCTCAAAAAGGGGGAAGCGTTTCGTTTCTTCCGGAGCGTTGTCTTTCTGAAGACTGAAGAGATTCAAATTGAAAAGAAGGGGGCTAGCCGTTTGAGAGGCGAGACCGACCGTACTTAAGGAAATAAAGAAAAAAAGAAAAACGGAGGAAATAAGGAAAAAAGGAAATTTTATTGTAAAATGTTTTGCTCTAAATAGGCTATGATTTTAAAAAAATAAGGAGAGGAAAAAGGGAAAATTTGGTCATAATCTTGTGCTTGGAGTCGTAAATTGTAAAGCTATTTTATGACTTTCAAAACTTCTGAAAATTCAATTGATGGATTATGTCCATTTCCGATTTACTATATATGTAATCTTTTGATAGATAAGAAGACATTTTATTTCTTCATGCAATGTATTTGAGTAGCATGTAATTGATATTAAAGAGAGATTCGACGACCATGGACGGGTTACTCTCATGTGGTTCAGCAGAGGTGGCACCAACTTGTTAGAGTATGAAGAGTGCGCAATTACTCCTTAATATTTTGACGGTCAATCATTTGAGTATTTGAAGCTTGATTTTGGCTAATTTCTTGTTAATGCTCAACAAAGAACATGCAATTAAGTCCTAAATTCATCATTGAGGGTTTCCTATATCAAAACTCAGATGTGCCTTCTAGTTTTTTTTTTTATTTTTTTTTTTTAATTTTTTAAGGTTAGGACAAATAGGAAAGTCGAGTAAGATTTTCGGCATGAAAAACTATCAAGGACAAATTGTAGGACTTGATTGTATTTTTCTTTGGATATAGATATACGTGCATGATGCTTTTATTGGTATCTTTGTAAAGATATTTAATAATATCTCCGTCATGGATAAGTTTGGAATATTTTCAGATACCTATATGACTAAATATGCTTAGCCCATTTAATGAGCTTAATGAAGACATTAGTGAGGTCACAGCAACTAAGCAATTGCTGAAGACCTTGAGAAATTTTAAAATGTTGTAACAAGTACCACTAAAACCCATTTACCAAGTCATAAAATAAGTAGTCTATCGAGTGCTAAAACAAGTAATAATCAATGAATTGAATGATTTTGGCTTGTTGAAGCACCTGTAATTGTCAGGTCACTTTGCAGTAAAGTTTCAGTGATATCTAGCATTTGCTTGTGTACCTCTCTTGAGTTAAAGATCAAGCAATGCAACGCTAATACAAGTACTACGCAAGTTTAACACAAAGACGAATACACAAGCTGACGTCACTTCATATCCTCGATTGTTATTCCTGATTTCGCTAAGGAAAACAGTTGCCAAATCTCCCGCTTGAAGGATGCAAGCTTGGTGATTGAGATGCTTCCCATGGCTCCTCCCAGACAACAGCCTCGTGCCTCGTATTCATTCATTCATCGAATCTCCGTCGGCTCGCGGCAATGACAGGCTGGTGGTTGGTCCCGGAGACGGTTCGAGACTCTTGCCTTCAATGGTTTCTGTAAACGGCAGGCTAGCCTCGGACTGACTTGTTCTACTCGGTGACCGCGAGTTCGGCTATTTCTCTGATATGCGTGCATTGGTTTCCTTGATCGGCCGCCATCCCCCGAGTTGATACTTCCGGCTGGTCGCGGTGGTGGCGGACGCTAGAGGGAAGATGATGAGGAATTGGGGTTTCATTTTATCTGTGAGATTGTATTTGATTGCTGGCTTTATTGCTTCTTTGATGGATCAGTTTATATAAAAAGCAAGGCCGGTCTGGCGTCACCTAGCATTAGCAATGAAAGCGACGGCATAGGAATCGGCCGTCTTAGTGCGTGGACTCGTGTCGATATTAACAAACCCGAGGACGAACGGAGGAAGTGAGGGTTGAAGATTTTGGTCTTTTCTTCACTTTTCTTTTCCATCTGTTTTTCCAGTTTGCTAAAAAAAATTTTCCCGAAAAATACCACCACCGATCCCAAATTATGTCCATTGCCACTGAAATATACAAATTATTTTTAATATCACCAAAACCCCAAACATTTACCGGGATGACGAAAATACCATTTATTATTAAAAATCCTAAACTTTTTCCTTCGCGATAGAAATATCCCAAACTTATTTTCGTGTCACCAATAACTTAAACTTATAACATCATGACAAAAATTTGGGTATTTATTTCATATAGGTAGAATTGAGGGTTATTTTTAACTAAAAAAACGCTTGGTAATTTTGGCGTCACCCAAAAGTTGAATATTGCTGTAATAATGGTATAATTTTAGGATTTTTGGTGATATCAGCAATTTTTTAATTGTGTTTAGAGTTACGTACGGGTAATATTAGAGTAGGTGACCGCCAATCAAAGTCCTTATCGGAGGTCTCGTTAGCATCTCGCATAATCTTAATTAGCTTAAACTTTCATTTGTGTTCCCCGAACATTATACCGGCACATTAATTGAGAGCTCAAATAGCTGGAAATGATAATAAAAATAAAAACTTTCGTTGAACATTCTCAATTTGCTATATATATATATATATGTATTAAGCCTATAGAAACTAAATGGAAATGGAATTCTAAAAGTGTGATTCAAGCCCACAAGAGATTTTCTCGATCGCTTGCGCATCAGCTTTTAGATCAGTTGTAGAATCCGATTCAAAAATGTTGCCCACCCAATTTTCTTGCCAAAGATAGAGATTGTCAATTTGGCATTTTAAAAGCGATTTAGAGACAAGTGTATTGGAAATTATAAAACTTGTCAAGAAAGTGCTTTGACTTTTAAAGTTTTTAGAAAATACAATTAAATTTTAAAACTTGTCTAATTGATCCAAAAGAATCTTTTCATTGATGGTACTTTTTATAAGTTTTAGAATTTGATTATACCATTCACGACAAGTTTTAGACTTGAATATATCAAGTTTTGTGACTCAATTTTATTTTCGCAAGAAGTTTTAAAATTTTCAGTCCACTTATTCTTAAGATTAAATGGCGTAACCATAATAGATATTACTGCATATCTTGCATGTAATCATCGTGCTGATATCAAATTTAAGGTAATTATTAGAATTCATCAATTTTGAATTCATTCTGTTTTTTGTGTTTTTTTTTTATAATAACAGTAAAGTGTTTCGGCTCAATTGACCTCTAAGCATGCATGCGAATCATTCCTTCTATGGTTACGAAGTAAGATTCCATCCACAAGTATAAAGCGTGGCTCCCAAGCTTCTTCTTCTTCTTCTTCTTCTTCTTCTTTTTTTGCTGTGATCTTGCAAGTGCGACTTAATTGTTTTAGAGATATCATCTCGTGACTAACATATGCACAACGTAGCTAATCTGGATAGTTGAACCCGCTTCACCTGGTCTGATTGAACTCCAATCCCTTCCGGGTCCGACCCGGCAGGCAGGAATCTCTCTCTCTCTCTACCCCAAACGGAGAAAAATCATGTTAACCTTATGATTAATGAGATGCGTATCGAAATTCGAATTAGTGACTTCGGCGTGGGATTATGTATTATGTACACTTGGTGTCCTGAAATCGAATGTAGGTACCCATGCTTATACTTTTCTTGACACGGCACTTGCATCCAAGCAAAAAACACGATTTAAAGAGACGTTAAAGCAAAAACGACAAATCGGAAAGGAAATTGATGAGCAAGAGTCGGCGCCAACTCTTCAAACCTTTGCTTTAACGACTTTGGGGCACGAAGAAGTTTCAAAACTACAAACGTAGAGAGTTGAGACAAGAAAAACGGGGTCTTTTTATGGAATCGACACATGTTTTATTATTTGAGACAGGACATATAATTTTGCCTATCTAAATCGAGCTTCCTCATTATTACAAAAAAAAATATGTTAGTTACTGGGTACAAATCAAATTTTACATTTAAACACGAAACGCTAAAGAACCTCCTTATATATATATATATATATGAAAACTGCTAGGTCTTCTGATCTTGTTCATCCCCTCCTTTGGAGATTTCGCCATCTCGGTCTTTAGCCTTGCCTGGCTCCATGAACGAGTCCACTTCCTCCTCCACTTCCTCCACCTGCAATTCAAATTTCGTTTGCACGAACAAATTCAAATTCCATTTGTACAATTCATAGATTTAATCCCCCATTAAACCCACCATTAATGAGTGAAAAATGAGAATTGCATGAGAAACGGCAATAATCCCAGCCGTCGTCTAATCATGATTTTACATGATTAACGCCGTTGAGTTGGACTAGCGGGACTTGGAAAGAAGGTAATGTAAGCAAGCTCATACATGGCGGTGGTCAAATGGTTATAAGCAAGTGGGTTATATTTTGCACAGAGATTCTCCATCTTGGATCTCATTAAAAAAAAAATAATAATAAATTGGAAACTTGTTCTAATTATAAAAATGGACACTTGCAAAATGAAAATTATCTTGATCTCCTCCTGCACGTGATTAGGTGTTAATCAAATCAGCATTCATAATGGCCCCCAAAATTCTAGTCAACGTTGCTTTTTCAAGCTCCAAATTGTGTAATCAAATTTGGCAGTTCTAGACGTTCTGCAACAACTCCTAGGCAAGGTTGTAAATTGTAGAAAAATGGGTTTTTATCATTGATGAAGAAAGACGTGGGATTAGGTGAGACCTTGTCGATGATATCTCCGGCGAGATGAGCATCCTTGTCCACCATCTCCGCCACATGCTCCACCGAGGTCACCGCATCTTTCAGCTTGCCGTCCGGGAGGTGCTTGGCGACCTCCTCCGCCACATGCTCCACCTTCTCTGCCGCCTCCTCCACGATTTCCGTTACGTGGTCTATCGTCTCGACCACCGCTTCAGCCTTATCTGCCAGAATTTCAAAATTCATTCCCATGCTTATCAAGCTCATGCTCAGATTTCAACAATAATAAGCTTGTCGATTTTAGACTCACTTTTCAGCTTCCACAAGGGACCCCATTTGTTCCTCCAAAATGGTAAAATCACCGATACAAGGGCCCCCACAACCCATAATTTCCTGCCATGTAAAGAGCTAATTCCAGTTTCAGCAAGAGCTAACAAAAAGAAGAAAAGCCATACGAATGTATATTTGAATACCAGGACCTGGTTTTATCAATTAGAAAGATCCTGGACTCAGTAAAACTTACCAAGAACTTGGAGATCCATCGGATGGAAGATGTGGCACCGGATCGACACTGCTCTGAACAGCCACATCCCTAGATACAAAGACATCAGTTCTAAATCTGCCGATATCTAGTCAGAAGAACTAATTTCAGAACTTAGTATCCTGAAACCGTGGAAAATAAAGATAATACTCACATTCTTCGAGCACTCTGTCGAGCACCGAGAGACGTCAAGCTCCTGCTATCTGCAAACTGGCAACGATCCATCTGTCTGGCCGTTGCCAAACGGCTTCTCCGACTGGCATCCACGCCAGTCAAACTGTGGGACAAGGTTATGAGCCTCGTCGTCGACATAGGCGTCTCTGTTTCCTGCGGATTATGTGCAGCCTCAAGCGCTCTTTGCTTCCAAAATGATGGGTTGGAGATTTGAGAAAGAGAAAGGAGATGGTTTGGATTTGGAGACGAAAGGGATTGAAAGAGGGAGGTTTATTATTGGATGGTAAACGTGCGAAACGAGATATATGTTCCTGCCAATACACGGTTTGCTGCCAGAAAATTAGAATTCAAGGTCTAATATATATCAATGGTTTATGTATAAAGTCAAGATCGTAGCTCGGTCTCTTTTTTCTGAAACACGTTTCTTAATGTGAGTTTGAATATCATATGCGTTTGCGTGGGAAGAACCACCTAACCCACTCGTGGTTTTACTCGGTCCATGTTGGTTTCCCCCAAGATTCTATCGATTATCATGACCAGCTATGCAAGCCCACCTTCCCCTTTGTCTAATTAAGAGTTGTAAAGAAGGTTTAAGGGGGTATGACGTCGACTTGAAGACGCATTTTCCAAAATTCAAACAAAATTCAAACAAATGTCTGCTTAATTCTTCCAACCACCAAAAAGAGAGAAAAGGAAGTAAGGAAGCCCTCGAGATTTATAGAAAGAACTTTGCACGGAGATCTCTCTTAAAGGATGTGACCACCATCGCATCATTTGATAGACATAGTGGGAGATTTTCTATGATGAGTCGATGCATTATCAACTAATCAAGTTTGAAAGAGAGAGAAAGTCGGTTCTTCTAGACCGTTTTGATTAAGTCATGGAAGCGGAGCCTGCTCCGTGTTTCTATCCGCGTCTCCTACCCTTCTCGATGCATCGTCGAATATATGTCGTGCGTAAACGTCCACTTCTTACTTTAGGAAATATCACCAAGTCCAAATCCTTTAAACCCTCTCTCAACTCTCTCTCTCTCTCTCGCGCACATACACACGTACTCTAATGTCAGCCTTTGATCAGAAATGATTGTCATTGTGAGTCTCTTGTTAGAAGCCCTAGGCCTCTTATCTACATAAGTCTAGGATTTTCGGAGGTTGAGGACGGTTGTCAACCTCCATACCGAGGTTCCCATTTGGTGGTGGTGTTTGTTGGGGCGAGATCAGCCGGTATAGCTTCGTCAGAGTTGTAGACATGTGATGGGGGTCTTAATTTTCCTGGAAACTCACCAATTGACTCAGCAAATCCTATGTCAGACCACCCGTAAACACCTAGAATGGTCAGTCGTTGATGGTTCTTTTGTTTCTTATGCTCTGTTTCCCCAATTAATTTCGACTTCACAGCGTCCTCGTATGAATGATTCTTAGCATGTTTTGTGAATCGACATGACCATGCAAAGGGATGTGTTGATCAATCTTGATCGAGGTTGAGGGCAATGTCGGTCAGTTCGAAAGAGAGGGTCCAATCCATCGGAATAGGTTCTTCCTAAATAGACAATCCGCGAACAAAAAACTATACTACCGTTTTAGCTTAGAGAAAGGCATACTTCTGGTTCCTTTGGAGTAGTGGCGTAAGAACGTATTTGGAGAGACTATTGCATGTCAAGTGCGAGTAATGATCGTATCCACAAAATCAAAAAAGAAAGTAGTCTAGATGATTAAGGCTTTATTCGTTTCACGAAAAATAACTTTCAGAAAAATGTTTTCCAAATTTTGTGACATTCATTTCATGGAAAATGAACTAGTTAAATAAAATATTTTTCACTATAAGAAAAAACACATTCAAAAAATGAAAAACATTTTCCATAACTTCTTCCACTTCACTTTCTTTAACCAAACACATTTTCCTTTTATTTTTATGTTTTCTTTTTCTTTTTCTTTTTAATTTTCTTAAACAATTGAGTTTTTAATTTTTTTCTTTTTCTTCCTGGCCAGCGAGCTCCTTGCTCGATGCTAGATTCGACAAGGACAAGGCGTGAACTCACCTGGTTAGACAAAGCTCGGGCTAGTCTAGATTGGCCAAGCCTCGAGCTCGCCAATCTACATCTTGGTCGGTAATCGAGTAATCGGCCATTGTCAAGGCATGCGGCAACTGAGGAAGGAGGAAGGAAAAGAAAAATAAAGAAAAAAGGAAAATTTTAATAATAAAAATTCAATTTTAAAAAAAATAATTAAAAATTCAATTTTTAAAAATATATATTTAAATTAATTTTTTGGTCAATTAAAAAAATTAAAATTTAATTTTTTGTCAAATTAAAAAAAATTAAAATTCAATTTTTTTGATAATTTTTCCCAAAAAAATCCAATCAGATAATGAACAATAGAAAATATTTTCCGCTCCTTTTTTAGATTTTGGCCGAACGCTAGAAAATATAGTTATTTTCTTGGAAAATTACTTGTCGGAAAATATTTTTCGAAAACGTGTTATTTTCTACAAAACGAACGGATCCTTAATATTTAGTAAAATCAAATCTCGGATGTTAAAGTGTGTATGAATAGACTTTTACTTTATTGCTCTTTACTTAGTTTAGATTATAACGAATGCCTTTGATTTTTTCTTGGCCCTAGAACACCTGAAACTTTCATAATATACTACACTAGTGTCGACAAGTACGTTTACTTATAACTGTTGTCATGATTTTCTAAAATTTATATAATATTCCAGATTTTGATGAATTTTTAAAAGACATAACAAAAAGAGGTTACATTCGTACGAGAGTAAAAACTGAAAAAGCGTAAGCATTTACACTCCATGTCTTTTTTCCATAGATCTTTGGCCCCAAGTGCCCCTCTGTCTTCTCCTTGTCTGGCTATGCACCACCTCCAGATGCCTGCCGCCCGCTGCTAGCCGCAACATTTGGAAGAAAAGGAAAAGGAAGGAAAAACATAGATAGGTAAAAGAAAAGAGGAGAAATTATTGAAGGTGGAAAAGAATCATTAGCCATCGAAAATGGCAAACGTTAATGTGGCATCTTTCAAAAACAGAGTATTTGAAATTACTTGCCCATCAAGATTTCACCCTTTCACATAGAGTAGTTTAAGCCGGAGTAATTACAGCGTATGTAATCGGTGTACAATTCTTCTTTTTCATAAACAATTTGATCCACTAATGATTTGATGATTAGTGAAAAAGTGAATTGTTAAAATCCTCAAATTAAGGATGGATAAGGTTGTTTGTTATAAATGTTAATTTCCCTTTGATTTACTTCCTAATGAGGAGAATCTTGATCCTAATAATGGAAGAGACTTTGAATATAGAGAATTTCCCACTTGTAAAAAAGAAGAAGAAGGAATTACTAGTTCCTTGACTGACTCTATAAATGGTTTGGATAGGTTAGTTCGGTCTTGGGTTTGAGTGTGTCATTTCACTATTCCACAAACTAAGAATCGACCCTGTTCGATCTAATTCTAGATTCTAGGGTAGGAACCAATCCACCTTAGATTTGATCACCCCTAGTTGCTTGATTAGAGATTTGAAATGATAAATTGATGGTTGTGTTCGAATTGAGTTCAATTAGTTGATCCGGTTATTACCATCCTTTTGATATTGTCTACCGCTACCGACTAATATGACAATTAAAAAAGTAGTAACCATGGTCATGATCTGCTTAGGAACTATCAATAGGAATATTTCTAATGACTTAGAATCGACATTGCATTTATTTATCCATAAAATAAATAATTGAGCGCTCATTATACTATTATATGTTCTTTCGTAGAAGTATGCGATCTTGTGGAAACAATCATATAAGGCAAGTCATTTTCACGAATAAAAGGCAATTAAAAACCCAATCTTACCTCACAAAGACTGAACAGATTGTTTGGTTCATGTTTGAGTTGGTCCGACTTAAATTGGCCATAAAATTGAATTAATTGTTATGGGTACATTCGGGCTGTCAAGCAAATTATCATATCATGTTCCGATCGAGGTTTTTCCAACTCGATCAAATAAACAGAGCATGTATGGACGACCTGCTTAACTAACTCGACATAACGCGAGAACAATGGCGATTAGCAAGACGGCTTCGACCTCGAGCAGACATTTTAACATGTAAGAAAAAGGTCTTCCCCGTACGAAAAGGATCATCAGCCTGGAGGAACAAGGTGAACTGCCGAAGCATGAAGTTTCTGCATGGCGTGACCGACGATGTCGTATGCTGCACCTAATTACAAATACCAACATTCCTAGGGCTTTCCTACAGCCAGCGAGGCACGCATATTCTTTCTCTCAACAAGGTAAACGGGGGGTAGTTGTAAATGGGATGGCTGCGCTTGTCGCCATTTCTGCTAGTGATGCTTTCTTGTAGGGATAAAATCACCACTTTTACAAGCCTGCTGACTCTTGTGAAAGACGTTGAACACAGATAAGATCGATCGGTCTTTTAGCGCACGCTCTCTTCCCGCGTCTTGGATGTATTCCACGACACTCCCCCCCTCTATGAAAACACATTTTTCTATTTTAAAGATTAAGGCATGAACAACGCTGCATACTATATTGAAAACCCACGGCCCCTTCCCTGTCTCAAAGATTTTTCCCCATAATTTTTTTCTCTCGAGACTTCTATTTTTTTTACAGATTTGGCCAATTGCTCAGGCCAAAAACGAGTAAAGATGACCACAAAGATGACGGAGATGGACGCTCCTTCTTTCAAAGATGAAGCTAAACGACAAGGATGACGGAGGGGTGGTCCGGTTTGGATGCGCAGCAGTGTTGGCCTGGATGTGCATCGCCAGTGGATGCACAGAGGTGACTCTAGGAGGAGGAGGACAAAGTGAGAGGAAGAATTAATGAGTATAATTTCAATTTATCGTGATTTCGTGTTGGCTAAACTCAAAAAAATGCACTTAATGGGGGGTGGGTGAGAAGCCACCACCAAGTATTCTCTCACCTCAACTCTCTCTCTCTCTCTCTCTCTCGCACATGCACACGTACGCTCATGTCAGCCTTTGATCAGAAATGATCGTCGTTGTCACAGTCACCTCCCATCATTAGAAGACATGGACCCCATATCTACATCAATCTCGGGTTTTAGGTCGAGTATGGTTGTCAAAATCCATGTCGAGGTTCCATATGGTGGCGGTGTTTGTTGGGGCCAGATCAACCAGCATCGCAGCATCGCTTCGTCGGAGTTGTAGACGTGCGATGAGAGTCATAATTTTCCTCGGAATGTACTCATTGACTCAGCAAATCGCATGTCAAACCACTTGTAATCACTTTGAAGCAGTCGTTGTGATGATTCTTTTGTTTCTTATGCTCACTTCACTCATTTAATTTCGACTTCACAGCATCCTCCTATGAATGATTCTTAGCATGTTTTGTGAATCGACAGAACTATTGGAAGGGCAATGTAAATTAATCTTGATCAAGGTTGAGGGCAATACCAGTCGTTTGGGAAGAGATGGAGGATCCAATCCATCAGAATATATTCTTCCTGGATAGACAATCCATGAACGAAAACTAGATACTGTGTTTCAGCTTAGAAAAACGCACACTTCTGGTTCCTTAGGAGTAGTGGCGTAAGAATGTGTTTGGAGAAACTATTGCAAGTCAAATGCACATAATAATCGTTCAGGCAAAATGAAAAAAGAAATTAGTAGATATGCTTAATATTCATTTAATAAAATCTTGGATGTCAAAACGTGTCCAAATAAAATTTTGCTTTCTTGCTATTTGCTTAATTTAGATTTATGGCGAACACCGTTTCTTTTTTTAACCTGAAATACCTAGAACTTTCATATTATACTGGTGTTCACGGACATTTACCTATAATTGTTGTCGTGATTTTCTAAAATTCATATCATATTCCAGATTTTGATTAGTTTTTAAAAGACAAAAACAAAAAGAGGTTAAATTCGTACAGGAGTAAAAACTGAAAAAGCATAAGCATTTACACTGTCTTTTCTCTATAGATCTTTGGCCCCAAGTATGCTCTCTCTCTCTTCCTAGGAAGCACCAATAATTTTCGGAGCTTTTGTGTCATGTCAGATACTCTGACACATCTCGGACAATTTTCAATACTCTTGGATACTCGATCAACAAGTGTCGGAGTCAATTCTCTTGACATTCTATGACATGCGAGTCCGGAATTTCGATATGAGAGTTTGAAATCCCAACACGTGATTTTGACATATACAAAGTCAATTTTAAAATTTTTTAATAAATTAGGGATCAAAATGTAAATATGTAAAAAAAAATAAAAAAATAACGGGGGAAAAAAGAAAAACATAATCTTCTCTTCTTTTCTGACTCTAATTTCTTGTAACATATAATCCACCCCTCAAGTTTGTTTTTTACTCTTATGTTTCGACACGCGATTCCAAAATGTGGATTGCTTATTTTTTTCTCTTCAAGTTTTGTGGATTAGTAGAATGTAGTTGAATTTATCAAATTGAAACAATGAATGATATTAATATTTTTATGCTCTTTTTCTATTATTTATCTGTGAATTTGAATCAAATTAATTTGATTAAAATAATCATAAAAATGATAATTTATATATATACACACACACTTAATATACAACATATTTCAACATATTGAAATTTTCTATTTTTAGAGAAACGACATGTCAACGTGTTATATCATTTTATGTTATGTGTCAATGTTGGTGTTACTTAGCTCTTTTCTCTGTCTTATTAGGCATTGACCTCCAAATCCCCCCCCCAGGAAAAGGAAGAAATAAAATAGATAAGGAAAAGAAAATAAGATAAATTATTTAAGGGGAAGGGGAAAAGGCATCATTAGCCATTGAAAATGGTAAGCATTAATGTAGCATCTTTCAAAATCGAGCATTTAAAATTACTTGCCATTAAGATGGCGTCCTTTCAAATAGAGTAGTTTAAGCTGGAGTAATTATACCAAACAAATTTGGTGTACAATTTTTTTTTCATAAGCAACTTGATTATTCATTGATTTGATGATCAGTGACAGAGTGAATTGTTAAAATCCTTAAATTATGGATGGATAAGATTGTTTGTTATATATGTTAATTTCCCTTTGATTTACTTCCTAATAAAGATAATCTTGATCCTAATAATAGAAGAGACTTTGACTATTGAGAATTTCCCACTTGTAAAAAAGAAGAAGAAGGAATTACTAGTTCCTTTATTGACCCTAGAAATAGCCTAGATAGGTTGATTCGGTCTCAGATTTGGGTGGGCTGTTTCTTAGTTCCACAAACTGGGAATTGACCCTACAGGGTCTGATTTCATATTCTAGGGTGGGAACCGACCCACCCAGGATTCATTCACCCCTAGTTGATTGATTAGAAACTCAAAATGATAAATTGATGGGTTGTATTTGAGTCGAGTTCAATCAGTTTGATCCGGAACTTACCAGCCTTTTGTTATTTTCCATTACTACTAGCTAATATGACAATTAAAAAAGTAGTAACCATCATCATACTTAGGAACTATCATTATGAATTTTTTAATGACTCAGATCCACCTTGGATTTAATGATTGAGCATTCATTATATTATTATAGTTCTTTCGTAGAAGTAATTGATCTTGTGTAAATAATCATAGAAAGCAAGTCATTTTCACGGATAAAAGGTGATAAAGAAATATCCAGCCTTACCTCACAAAGACTATCCAGATTGTTTGGTTCGTGTTTGAGTTGGTCCGACTTAACTGGGCCAATACAATTGAATTACTTGAACAGGTAAGCAATTATCATATCATGCTTCGATTGAGGTTTTTTTTCCAACTTGATCAAAATAAACAGAGCATGTTTGGATGATCTTTTTTTTTACTTTGAAGTGGATGACCTGTTTAACTAACTCGACAGGATGCGAGAAAACTGTGGAGTACGAGTCGACTCTTCGAGGGATTAGCAAGGTGGCTTCGACCTCGAGCAGACATTGCTCCATGTAAGAAGAAGATCTTCCCTGGGCGAAAGGGATCATCAGCCTAGAGGAACAAGACGAACTGCCGAAGCATGAAGTTCCTGCGCGGCGTGACCGACGATGTCTTGTGCTGCACCTAATTATAAATACCAACATTCCTAGGGCTTTCCTACAGCCAACCAGCCACGCATATTCTCTATCTCAACAAGGTAAATGGGGGTAGAGTTAAATGGGGAAGCTGCGCTTGTGGCCATTTCTGCGAGCGACGCTTTCTCGTAGGAATAAATCAACACTTCTACAAGCCTGCTGACTCTTGTGAAAGACGTTGGAAGCGCATGCTCTCTTCCTGCGTCTTGGATGTATTCCACGACACTCCCCCGTCTATGCAAAACGTATTTTTCTCTATTAAAGATAAAGGCATGAACGATTCCATATACCGTATTGAAAACGCAAGTGAACTCGAGCATGGATCATGTTAGAAAACTCGATCTACTTTCTCTCAGGCCGGCATGGAGAAGGTAGACCCATGAACAGACGTATATAGAAACTTGAAAATTCTCGGGAAGGATAGCGAAATTGAGTGAGATGTATAATGAGCAAATTATTCGTCATAGACATCACATGAAAGAATGGTGGTGCGATTAATCTTGTGTTAGAAAAATCGATATGCTCTCTTTCAGATTAACATGGAGAAGATAGACTCATAAATAGACAATGTATGGAAACTTGGGAATTCTATGGAAGAATAGCGAAACTGAGTCAGATGTGTAATAAGCAAATTATTTGTCGTAGACATCATATGAAAGAACGGTGGTGCGATTGATCTGGTCAAGTTAGATGAACAAAACTCTAGCTGATTTTCAAATTTTTTCTTTGTACATTTTTTTATTTCCCCATGAGCAAAAAGGTCCATTATAGGACGAGAAGTCATAGCGCAATCAGCACATTAGGTAGGGCATGGGAGGTGACATTGACATACAAGATGCAGCTGCTACCGGCCAGGGGCCACTCACCTCTCTCTTCTTTTTATCTAATTTTCCCTATTAAATAAATAGGCGACTTTTGGCCGACTTTAAAAGCTAGATATCAATTTTTTTTAAGGTACATGAAAACAACGACCTTATAATTCATGATTTTATAATGAATCAAGTGCCATTTCAATTAGCAGACGGCCACCGGCCCAAAAACATTTCAAGACGCTTGTCTTGTGAATATTGCTTCATGCGCAACTCAATCATTGATGGTAAGAGTCGGTCTAAATTTTTCGCATTATCCAGGTGTTAATCCCCTATGGTTATTAGGACATGACACTAGCTAGTGCAAGACAGCCAGTTTTGAGAGAACCGATAATGATTAAAAGACGTTCCTATTTCGTTTTAAATGTAATAATAAGAAAAAAGCTTACTAATGTGAAGGATACGATCCCTTTCGATTTTTAATTGTACATAAGAAAAGCTGTGTGGGCAAATTAAAAAAGAATACATGGGAAGAGAAAAATCTTATTCTCTCATAACGACATATGGGCATCGTAAGTCGACGTATCTGTAGTGCATTGAAAAAATTAAGAGAAAAAAGAAGGATAGGTCTCCAGATAGATCTGATGTAGATTAACATATTGATGAAGGGATATGACGAAGAAGCTGGGACCTTACCTCCCAAAAAGCGCCAGCATCAAATACTTTCCATTTTTTTTTTTTTTGAATAATCCACGTATAATTGAGAGAAAAATGAATCTAGCTATCTATAAAATTGGAAGTTGCCCTCGAATTTTGCAAATGGGAAAGGTGCCAGCCAAATTACCATACGAGCAAAAAATCTTATCCGATTCTTCTCTTCTGGGGACCGATAAAATCGAATGTCGAATGGAAGGTATCTCTCCATCCTGGCGAGAGACGGGAGAGATCAAACGGGGCATAAAAACAACAAAGTAGAAGAGAACAGGGGCCAATGTACAACCAACCTAAAAAAAAAAAAATGAATGAAAAAGCGGAGAGCGACGACGCCGCAGCGTGATGGCCATCGTTGACTTTAACCCTCGACACGACACGCATCCGGACAAAATAAAATAAAATAAAATAATATAATATACGCTCTCTCTCTCTCTCTCTCTATATTTCTCTCTCTGCACAGGCACACCACCTTCCCTCGAAAGGACCTCGATTTCCCTTGTTTTCTTACCCTTGCAGTTCGCGCATATCTCTCTCTCTCTCTCTCTCAGATCGTCCTCGTACCTCTTCTGTCTTCGACGCCTTCACTGGCTCCCCGGCGGCGGCGATGGCCCACCGGAAGGTCCTCTCCGCCGGAGCCCCCGCGGCGGCGGACTCCACCTGCCTGAACTCCTGCGACTCCTGCCCGAGCTACTGCGGCTCGTACTGCTGCTACGGGGACTCCCCCCCGCTGCCCGTTTCGCCCTACTGGGCTCCGGTTCCGTCCCAAACGCTCGTCTTCGACAGCGGAGGAGGATCCAGCGCCTTGCCGCCCGCCGTCATCGTCGTCATCGCCCTCCTGGGCGGCATCTTTCTCCTCGTCAGCTACTACTTCATCATAGCCAAGTCCTGCCTCATCCGCCGGCGGGGCCGATCCCGCGGCCACCCGCCCCCGGACGGCGGCGAGGGAGGCGGGGGTTGGGAGGAGGAGTTCGTGGAGGAGGGCCGCGTGGACCACCCGATATGGTACATCCGGACGGTGGGGCTGAGCCCCGCGGCGATCGGCGCGATCGCGGTGTACGAGTACCGGAAGGGCGAGGGCCTGGTCGAAGGGAGCGACTGCACGGTGTGCCTGAGCGAGTTCAGCGACGGCGAGGCGCTGAGGATTTTGCCCAAGTGCGGCCATGCCTTCCACGTCCCCTGCATCGACGCGTGGCTGAGGTCGCACACCAACTGCCCCCTCTGTCGGGCGGCGATCGTCGTCCCCCTCCCGCTCCCCCTCCCCCTCCCCCTCCCCCTCCCTCCTCCCGAGCGTCTCTCCCAGCGCCTCGACGGCGGCGGCGATCGCGCGGCGGGGGCCGTCGTCGGCGGAGGCGAAAACAGCAATGGAGCAGGAGCAGGGGAAGGGGTCGAACCCGGAGAACCCAACGGCGGTGGATTGCCGAAGGAGATTGAGGAGGTCAGTGGTCAGAACGGTCAGCTGGGTTTGGTGGTCATGGAGGAGGAGGAAGGGGTTGTTCCGGTGAGAAGGTCGTTTTCGGTGGATTCTCCATTTCTGGCGATCGAATTCCCCGGAGGTTCGGAACCCGAATGGTCCGACGCGAACACGAGCGAGGCGAGACGGATCGACGAATCTCAATCCTCGGCGGATCGTGCCGGCACAAGCTCTCGACCCGCAGCGAGGTCGCAATCATGGAGCGGGAGGCTTTTCATGCCGAGACCCAACAGTAACAGCCGGAACTCGTCAAACTCGAATCTTTCCCGGTAATTCTGACCGCCCCTGCTTTTTACTCTTCTGGGTTTTTCTTCCAAGTTCGATTGGAGAGCACAGAGATATCTGCAACCCCGTCGAGAATCGTGGGTTCGTCCCTACTGATCAATTCACGAGACGACGCTTAGCTGAGAAATGGGCCCAGTTTCTGATCCATTGCGCCGGGGGTTTTTTTTAGTGCCTTGAGAACGAAACAGAGAACTGGAAATGCATTTTCATTTATATGGCTATACGATGATTAAACTTAAAGAGACGGAATAGACAGAAGTAAACAATGTTAATCATTCTCTCTGACTCCCGTCTTCCCTCCCCGCGAGGAAGACCAAGTTCCTCCTTTTTTCCAGAGACTTTTTTCGAGTCCGTGGAAGGGAAAAGTGACGAGATGTTTGGAAAGTTCGAGACTTTGAACTCGCTGATCCTATTGATTTCAGTGCTCTTTGGGAAGATTTCCTGCTCTGAAATGTGGGATTTCTGGGAGATTTTTGGCAGCATATCGTATTAAAAGAGCCACTAGAGTCTAACGCTGGCATGTGCAAAGGGACCTACCGAAGTTTGCACATCTAACACATATGAAATGTTGGCCCGGTATGTATTAACTTGCCGTGAGACGTAGTTTTTCCAACTTAGTGTAAGAGTGACTTGCCAGTGCTACTCGAGAATTGAAGGCACGATGTCCGGTGGGTCGACGCATTTTTTATTTTTTATTTTTATTTTGGATCGAAAGTAAATACTTCATTCATTCTTCGGGATCTCAAAATGATATATGAGAGGTTCAAGACAAAGCAAATTACAAACAGTACAATAGAATAATAAAAGCACAATATGCTACAATGGCACGTGCTCTCATCCCACAAGAACGAATCTGTCTCGGCATCGAAACAGAATGAACGATGATCGATTACCGAATCTCAAATCATCTTAAGTGATGCGGGCACGCTATAAATTCTATCTCCAATAGTAATGGCTTGCTCCATGAGTGGGTGGTGCACGCTTAGGTTTAGCGTTCTCAACAGATGGTTAACCCATTTTAATATAATAATGTGTCCATTTCAATGGTAAAATGAATGTGAGATGTGATACTACCATTGCGTTGTGATTCCTTGACATTGGAGCAAGATCCAATGTTAATTAGAGCATCTCTTGAGGAATTTATCATGAATTATGTGGAAAGCATTCCGAGAGTCGTATCTGTATGTTCAATTGAAAGTTTTATCGTCAATTGTATTCTTATTCCTTATTTAACTGTATACTCTTTTGTGTAAGTCCACATTCGATAGGTTTCACCGGAATCTTCGTTCTAGTGTTTTCCCTCCCTTATAGCGTTTAAAATCCAATAGCGAGGATTCTTTTAGCGTGCATAAATCTTGACATGTGGAATCGATTCAAATTTCTACATGAGTTTTTGTTTAACTAAAATAATTTTTTCGTTTCGATAAATGCGGAGGGAAAACAAATGAATATTCATCAAAAGTGCTTCATTACGGCAGTGACGGTGCAAACAGTTCGACGTCTTTTGTTGGTTTACAACTATAATTAAACCATATCATATAGGCAAAGTTCTCTTTAAAGATTCGACTTATGCCAGATAAATCATAGACTTTGAATGAGATGGGCGTCACTTAAAACCTTCATAGGGTTTGACTATAGTGTTGACATTAGGAAAATCTATGGTACGCGCGTTTTATGACATGATCTTGGAGTGCGTTTCTTGCCGTATACGTGCTTTATATTTCTTTTCGTAGGAAACACCTAAGATCACTCAAAATATATGTATATACATGTGTATGGTATGTACGTATGTAGGTATTGGGATTTAGGTTTCAATGCAGTCTTTTCATAACTTGGGCAGGGTCGGGCCTAATGGCCTGCATAAACAAGTCCGCGAAGAAAATCATCATATTTCCCGGCGTCATCCGGCTAAGATTTTCTTCTTTTTTCTTGGAATCACGAGAAAAATTATGAACTTTTTCTAGCATTGTACGATTTGGAAAATTCTCTTTTTGTCTTCTCAAAATGATAACAATATTTCGGTGACTTGAATTCGAGCGCCCGACGACGACTTATTTGCCTAAACTTGGATGTGGATGCCACGTCGTTTTTAGCCAAAAGGAAAAATAACGTGCTGGAGTTCGGCGGGTCAACTTGTCCTTCCACAGGACAAAGAGAAGACGAGCTGCTCAGTGAGACTTTTCAATAGATTGGTGGTTTGATTGATTGAAAATAGATAATGACGTGTCTTTGTTGAGAAGAAATTTCATTTGTCAAGTAGCGATTTAAATCAAGATCATAAAGAGGTTAGATGCCCTTTTTGTTTTTCAATAATTTAGAGAGACGAGAACCGACTCCTTAAAGGCTCATGATATATCTCAGAAGTCTCATGAACTAATTTGATTTAAATATTAGGTCTGTGGCCTTTTACCCAGAAAAAAATTCCATGGAATTGATGGGATTCAAGCGTGCATTCTCCATCTACTTACCACAATGCTTTTTATTTTTATTTTCTCGGCAAGGCTTTGCATTTTATTGATAAGGGATTTGCATCATTTCTCTGCCTCGATTTTATAAATGCCTCATGATTTTGACCATTGTATAATCCTCGGCGTTTCTATTCATTATATGAAGATACACTTTACCGCTCTTAGCCAATTTGACACGCTCCATGGGCTGTAATCTTACACATCACGAAGGAAAGAAATCTCACATGGGCATTTGCCTTTGGAGACTATACCGTTTAGAATCGGTAGATTTCATAAGGAGGATAGATCGTACCCCATTTGTGGCTCATCCTGTATAGATAGAAAGATACCATGGACTTGACTCTTGGGTTTAGCGATGGCTTGTGTAGCAAGTATAACTCTCATGACATGATGAGCCTATTTTCTTCGGATCTATTTACTTTGGAAAACATCCAAATAGTTTTAAATATATTGCATTTGTACCAATTCAATCTCAAAATTTTCAATTGTATTAATTGAGTTCTAACCTTTTGACAATTTGCTAATAAAATTTATCTAATAAATTGGCTAGAAATCGCTAACATGAATGTCAGCCATCCTACGTGGTATATGAACACTGACGTGGACAAATTCTATAATTTTTAATTTTTGAAATTTTTATTTTTTTTCTTTTCTTTTCTTCACTTTTTTTCCAATTGTGGGATAGCGAAGACCTAACGCCCTCACCTATGGTTGGCGAGGGCGCACAGGCCCTTGGCTATGACGCCCTCACCTATGGCCAACGGTGGTTGGCTAGCAACCTCATTGGCCCAAAACTAGGAAAAAAGAAAAGAAATGAAAGAAAACACCAAAAAAACAAAAAATTAAGAAATTTTTTTAAAAAATTGGACACATCGGCCATGTCATAGGACAACTAGAGTTCATGTTAGCGATTTTCAACAAAAATTGACAAGATAGACTACATTGATAAATCGTCAAAATATTTATAACTCAATTAGGACAATCGAAATGTTTAGGACTGAAAAGCACAAATGCGACTTATTAAAAGCCCATGTAGAATGCGGCCATGCAATTGACATCAAACTCAAAATCTGGGTCCAAATTTAAAGAAATTAATGGCCCAAATCAGGTCATGACAATATACTTACTTATAAGGCCCAATCGATGGAAAGCCTAATAAGTTCATCTGACCATTAGGCCATAACTATGCAGTTGACTCACAAGACCCATCGATGGAATGACTGACTCATCGATCATAAATTTCCAATGGGCAAAGGCGAAGTGGAAGACATGACACATGTCGCAATCAATATGACTTGAAACATGCATTGAAGTTCAAGACTGAGTCATGGAGGATCTATCAACTACCAATAACCATGGTTGAGTATACAAATCATTCTTAGAGCTGCGCATAACTCGGGGCAATTAGAAATTCTTGTACAGGAGGATCAAAATGCATAAATGAATGACCTTTTTAAGATTTGAGCATCAATCATCAACAAACACATGAAGACACACAAACAATTACGACATCAAAAAGTACGAGGAGCACATCAAATTTTCAAAATGAGAAGATCATTCATAACATATCAATTAAAGGTTAATTTGAATTTGAAATATGAATTAGATTAGTTTTCCTGAATTCAAACTTTTCCCAAATTACAAGACTTTTCAAGTCGTATTTTGTATGTTTTTTTAACCTTCTCTGCATGGTCCAGTCATCTCATTCAGTAAACGAGCAAAGCATGGCATCCAAGAATGTAAACCATGTGTTCTGATTCAATAAAATGTTATACCACTTCCGTATCTGTTTCCATCTACTGTCTGCGCACTATTTCAATGCATACTAGGATCCATATATTGCCTAATCATCCACAGAGGTCGACGCAACTCCATTCGCTGCTCTCCTTGTCATTGATCAATCAATAGGCGCATTTTCCGCCAAAACCTCCGCAGAAAGAGACAGAAAATGATAAAAGAATCGAAGCGGGAGGAATTCAAAACCTCGCGCGAAACACTTCCAGGAATTGACAGGCACAGAGTCTTTCGATGCGAATCGACAGCTCTTACGTGCAAGAACCATTGATGGCCTCGCCGAATATTTTCGGTTCGTCGATCCCTATAGGAATGCATCAGATATCACCAAAGTCTCTCTCTCTCTCTCTAACTGGTCATTCATTGATATTGTCATGTTCTAGGATAAGTTCGACGTGGGTGGAGCCCAGGGAATGACATGTGTATCTAAGTTAGCATCACGGAAGGGGCGTTTCCAGTGATCTCGAGATCGTAAAGATTCTGATATATCTTTTTTTTTTTTCCTGTGATGACATTTGTATGTAAGTCAGCATCGGCAAATAGCTCTAACTTTTCCTTAGCTTTGGCTAGGTCTTAGGAAAACAAGGAAGCCAGCTCGTCTTGACAATAAAGAATGTTGCTGTAGATAATATTGTTATGGACATCCACAGAACATCAGTTTATTGATAATGATTAGCTGACAAATGTAGAGACCCCACGTCAGAAGATAAGGTCTGATGAGCATGATAGTCGCAAGACTCATTAGCTCCTCGCCAGGCCCTTCTGGAATCAGTACGCGGGGGCTCTACTGGCTCTTCGCTCATTCTATCCGTTCGAGTGGGTTTTCACCAAGAAGTCTACCCACATTCCTATCCTCCCTCGTCTTCACTTTTTACTTATAAAAGAAAACGAGTGATTAGCCCAACTTGGCAAGGGGATGAGTCAGAGCATTCCTAATAATCCATTGGAAGATCTTATCCCCTCTTGGCAAAACTTATTCGAGAGAACAAGGCCTGATTGGCCTGACCTAAAGATTTCCACCTACTGGGATCTAGTCAACTTGTAGGAAGAGCAGCCAACTGATTACATTATTATAGTTGAGAATAATTTTGAGGCCCTTTGCCAATTCAACACCTAATCCATTGATAATTCGAATGGCGTGTCAGACTATTTTTACCCTTTTTTTTTTCATGTCTTAGATGCCTGTATGCGGTAGCGGCTGTATGACGCGCAATATCATGCTAACTTTGTTTGCAGGAGAAAATTACTAAAAAAATTCTAAACTTAATTAATAGTTCTAAAATTTTTAATTAAGCTAATTTTATTCTAAACCTTTTTGATGATTTTCAATATATTTCTTCCGACCCATTTTGGTCAACAATTGCTTATATAGGCATCGATCATCTTAGGTGACATGGCTATTATTGGCATAGGTAATTTTTGTATATTTCTTAAATTATATATATTTGTATAATTATTTAATTTTTTATTTCTTTTTTTTTCCACTATGATCATGCAAAGGTCACCGACTGACCCTCGCTAGCAATTGGGCGAGGACTAGTGACTCTGGTTGGAATTCAATAAAAAAAAAAAAGGAAAGAAATAATTTAAAACAAGTAAGAAAATAAGAAATTTTTTAAAACAATTGCAAATGTTGTCAAGTAGAGTCAGTTTGAGCGTGCCTACTCCTCTCTTCTAATTCTAATGGCCTAACCCAGCCGAATTTCACTAGTTATACTTAGAGTAAGATTCCGCCCTTCTTACAAGTGTAGAGTCTACTACAATACAAAATCTAATTCCCTTCTACGGCAACCAGCTGTAGACTAAGTAACTAGTGGACCCTCCAATAGTCGGTTCACACGCCTTGTACACCCATCACAATATACATTCTGTTCAAATTATAAACCATACCTCAAAAATTTATAAAAGGTCTCTCGACAATTTATCTCTTGCTTAAATAAATTCCTTTGCTCTATATACAACTACTACTCATGTGTTTTCAAATGTGCTTGTCTCTCTTAGTAACTCTTAAGAATAATATTCAAACAGGCAATGCAAACTTATATTAGAAAATGGATTCAGAAACCTCTCAATAATGCTCAAAATCTCTTGTTTTTGTTCTTGTCAACTATGTCGATTCTGGCCAATTTTTCGGCAATTTATGAAGCGCCAACTTCGAACTTTGCTCTTGAATCATGTAATCGTCGTATCCATTTAATTCTTTATAATAGATAAAATCCCGACAACGTTGCTTTAATACGAGCAGTTGATAAGATCTTCCATCAACAGCAGTTTTTGATCATGCCATCTCACCAACCTATCGAACGTATTAGTCCCTGATTTCTGGCATAAACAATCTTGGAATATCATGCTTCATTTGTCGAGCCTCCACTCCAGGAACTCCAACGGTCGTCAAATGACTCAAATCTATCTCATATGTTTACAGGTCGGACTGCTTTTGCGTGTTCGGTTCTACACTGTTCCTTCTGCGGCTTTCCTGGACTTAGCGGAATTCGGCTCATACGCTTGTGGAATCAAAGCCTGGCTTATGCGTCATCTGGAAATGAGCCTCCACACACCTGAATAAATGCACCAAATGCTCGGGTTAAGTCTCTTTCTAATCACCGACCAAAAAAAAAAGAAAGTCTCTTTTTAATCATTAAAATCCTTTGAAAGTATTGTCCAACCTAGGCAGCCAGTTGCATGCCATGGTTCTCTCTCCTTTCCTCGTGTGAAATGAACATAAAACTAACGAAGCTTCGGAACACGTGGATTCACGCAGTTTACATACGATATGCTTTCTAAATTTTCCTTGTGGGTCCGGGGCTCTTGTTCAGGTCAACGGTTTGGATTGTCCGGCGGGGAACAGTGCCGGAAACTTCCGTGGTATTAACTGCCCAACTTCCGTTTACTCCGTGGTGTCCGTAATCCCCTTTCAATCACCATTCACCACGCTGTTCATTTGACAGATTCAAATTGTAGGCACATGGTTCTCTACTTAGGTTTTGTTCTGCGTTAATGTCCATTTTTGCCTTCTTTTCCTTTTTTGGCTACATAAAAAGTAAGTCCCGTAGCAAAATTAAACATTGTAGAGTACACTTCCCTCTTTTCCTCCGTGTGCTTTCAGGAGTTTTCGGCTGTCGCGCTTTGCCAGACTGCTTAGCTTCAGTTCAGATGCTTACTTGGCCATGATATGTGCGCTCTAATCTCATGTTAAAGCAGGAGTTTTCTCACGGATACTTGAACCGGAATCAAACGGGTGAACAATGTATTTTGGAGCGTATCACTCAACAGTAATCTTACTAACCCTCAATTAAATTTTAGGGGGAAAAAAAAGAATTCAACATAGTAAGAACTTTTATGAGCATTCTATGTCTATCTTGTCGAAAACCTGTTGGAAAATATCGAGAAGAAGAAGACGTATTGGAGGAAGAATAAATAACACTATTTGTCGTAATCAGAAAATTAATTCAAGAAAGTAATAACAAAAAGAAATTGAAATTGGAGGGAAGGTGCCGCTAACTGAATCTCCATAAAATGATTAGTTTCTGCTAATCGTATTAAGGGTGAATTTGGTTCAACATTTCTAATGGGTTTTCGACCTCCAAAATCCCTTCTCTTGGGGAAATGCTACATCGCTTGATGACTATTTTGAAGGAGCTTTCAAGTTAAAGCAAATATTGGGAAAGTTGAAAGATTAATGTTAGCAGGGACTAGCATTGGGCTTTTAGTATCGGCCAAATTTATTTTTTTCCTTTCAAAACTACCATCACCAATTCTTTAAATTTCTGATTTTGTCCCCCATTATTTTTTTAATTAAAAAGGACCATATCGGCGATTGACAGTTGAGGTCACCTGAGGTCGAGCTACCTCCAGCGAGGGTCACACGACCCTGGTGAGGGCCGCTAGAGGTCACACAACCTTGGGCTACCCTCGGTGAGGGTCACATGACCTAGGCGGCGCACGACCCGAGCAACCGCTGCCTGGGTTTCTCGGCCTTAGGCAGCCTTTGCCTAGGTCTTGCGAAGGTCGCACGACTGACAGTCGCTTGGGTCGTGAGACCCTTGCTTAGGGTCACTTGAGGTTGGGCGACCTCCAGCGGCCCTCACCAAGGTCGCATGATCTTAATCGACAGACCCTTGGTGGTTGTATCCCTTTGTTGGACCAACGAAGGATTTGGTCTTCTTTTTTTTTTTTTCCTTAAAATTATAAATATTTTATTTTATTCAATTTTAAACAAATAAAATTTTTAACAAAATTAATATTAATCATCCAAAGGGCTTTTCAAATGTGTTTTTTATTAAACGGCATTTCTCTTAAAGTTGCTTCTCAAAACGTAATTTACCAAATAGTCTTTATATTTACCCAAAGCTTTTTAGATTAAATTGCTTTGCATTTCCCCAATGTGTTTTCAAAATGTTGAACCAAATGTATATTAGCTTCACAAACTTCGCCTTTCAAAATACAACGGCTTGAACCTGTTGGTATCAATATTATATAAACAATGCTCCATCGAATACTTATTGAAACCGGCACACTTATAGAAACTTGAAAAGAGGAGATGTTGATGTTTTTCACTTCTTAGAATGAAGATTTTGAAGTCTATTTATAGAGTTTTAAAATTCATATACGGAAGTGATACATGAACCATAAATTAAATAGATACAATAATCTAAAAAATATATTAATTAAATGGATAGAAGAATTCAGGAGACACATGAAATATGAATTAAATAGATACACAAATTCAAAAGATACACGAATTCAAGAGACACACGAATTAATGAGATATATGAATGAAAATAACATATATCGTTTTACTTACTTTCGTTAATCCATTAACCCATCATGAATACAACAAAACCCACTCGAACTGAACATATGACTAGAGATTAACACCTACCACCATTGATATAGAAATACGAGAAACGTAATAGCTATAAAAATTTCTTTTTTCTTCTCCTCTCTTTTTGTGGCATTGGTCGCTACAAGGATTGAACATCACAAATTCAATGCGACAAAAGACGTCAAAACAGAATCTAATATGTGCATGCGTGCACATGATTTGGTTTGAACATGTAGCTTTGAAGCTGACCAAAAAAAAAAAAAAAAAAAAAAACATGTAGCTTTGAACAAAATATTATTACTCAGGTCCTCCAACCCAAATTACGTATAAATAGCCGGACAACAAGGGAACAGTTGCAGTCCCCGTGCTTTAAGTTAGCGTCAACATTTCGACTCTAATATCTTCGGTAGTGATTAGTCCGACCTTCTAGAAAATTATAAGGAGTTAGTTAACCCAAACCCATCAATGGCACATATTAACAGCCCTGCATAATGTATCCCGATAGTTTACGATTTTTTTTATTGTTTTATTTTGGGTCTAGACATATAGTTTAAGATTCGATGCGTTACCTCTTTGGCATGAAATCCAGCTTCCCATTAATTAGCGGCCAAAACCGGAAGGCCCATCCGCATTAGCTAGAAGTTTGCCCATTTCCCGCTTACACGTGGGGCCCCTCACCTATACAGAGTCGAAAAATCCTCCCAGTCCTGATAAAACCAAATCGAAAGCCTCTGTCCAAGGTAGGGCCCGCTCCCCCTCCCTCTTAATTTCCTCGTCTCCTCAGAACTGCTCCCCTCTCTCGGAGAATTCCCCCACGGGCGGCCGCACGCGCGTGCCCGCTCCTCTCCCTCGCCGCCCCGCGCCGTATATAACGAGCTGCGCGGCGTCGCCCGCTTCCGCAGGTCCCTCGCGCTTCCGACAAGGTTGAAGATGGCCGTTTGAGAAAGAGAGACTTCCGATTTGAAAAAAAGGTACTTTCTCTCTTCTTCTCGCTTTGCTTTCCCTTCGGAGCGGCCGAGAAATCGCTGGGCATGAGGGATCCTCCACTTCATGGCCGCCCTCGCGCGCTCCAGCTCCTCCCCCTCCTCCTCTTGCTCCTGTCCGTTCCCGCCGCTTCCCAGAACGTCCCCCTGGCTCCGCCGGCGGCCCCGCTCCAGGACGGCCACAGGTTCAACTCCTCCATGGCCGTAATCATGGCGGTCCTGGTCAGCGGCTTCTTCGTCATGGGCTTCTTCTCCGTCTACATCCGAGAGTGCGCCGCCCGGCGGAACGGCCGCGGGGATCCCGCGGGGCCCTACGCCTTCGGGCGGCGGTCGCTGCGGGGGGCGGCGCGCGGGCTCGACCCCTCGGTCATCGACGCCTTCCCCACGTTCCTGTACTCGTCGGTGAAGGGGCTCAAGATCGGGAAAGGGGCGCTGGAGTGCGCGGTGTGCCTGAACGAGTTCCAGGACGACGAGACGCTCCGCCTGATCCCCAAGTGCAGCCACGCGTTCCACCCGGACTGCATCGACTCCTGGCTCTCGTCGCACACCACCTGTCCCGTCTGCCGGGCCGACCTCGCCCTCAAACCCGGCGAGGCCCTCCCTTCGGCCGTGCAGCTGCTCGACCAGGACCCGGCACCCGACGCCGGCGGTTCCCAGGGTCACGTCAGCGTCCATGTCAGTCCCCACCACGATGAGCCGCGACCGGCGAGTGAGGGAGCCAAGCCGTCGCCCAGGCGGGACGCGGATTCTACAGCCGATGAGGGCGGGCCGCGTCGGTCGAGCTCCACCGGGATGCGCCTCGCGAGGATGTTCCTTTTCCCGCGGTCGCACTCCACGGGCCACTCGCTGTGGCTGGTCCGACCGGGCGACGACTGCGAGCGGTTCACGCTGAGGCTGCCCGAGGACGTGCGGACCCGGATCATCAACGACGCGCGGCTGGAGAGGGCGAGGAGCTGGGTCGCGTTCCCGCGGGAGAGCAGCCCGAGGACCGCTTACCGGAGCGGGAGCGGCCGGCGCGGCGGGAGGGACCCGCCGGTGATCAACGAGCGGTTCGACCGGGAAGGCCGGTACGGCAAGTGGGCGTTCTCCATGACGCCGCCGTTCATCTCCAAAACCGGCTGGGTAAGGGCGGGGGCGAGGCAACCTGCCGCCGCCGTCGAGGTGGGTACGAGCCCGCTGAGGAGCTCCTCGAAGCCGGATAAGTCGCCGCCGTTCGATCGGTGGTTCGTGGGGAGGGACGTGGAGGCGGGCGAGCGGTCGACCGATTGGCTTCGGCAGCCGAGAAGTCAAACTTAGACGGTATGACTTGGACCTTGGGAGGTTTGATTTTTGTATACATTAGACTTATTTTTTTTTCTATTTTTCTTTTTTTGTGGCCTGCTGTGTGCTGTCACGCTTAATTATCAATTTTTTTTTTTTTTTTTTGGGGGTTTGGGAAAAACAAAGTGGTTCTTTGTACAAAAGTCATCGACGCTTGGGCTTGCGATTTGGCCAAGCGAGAGGAACGCGAATGGCTCTTTAGTCCGTTTCTATTTTATGATTTTTATCCAACGAAAACAAAGGAATTGTCAATTTGGGTTATTCAAGACACGCAAGCTAATTTTTTGAAGAACGATTTTATTAAAAAAATCAAAAGCCAACAAACAAACTGAGCTAATGTGATCGTTACTAGACCACCAAAAAGAAAAAAAATAAGGTGAACCAATTTGTTAGCGTGTTATCTTAATGTCTATGTCTTGCCATTTCAAATTGACCGGAACTCCTAGCATTTAATTTGTGAGGAACATGTTAATTAATGATATTAGTGGAACTACCCTTTTGTTGTTTGTTTCTTTAATTTCTCGGACTCATCTCGTTATTAAGATCTTCCGATTGTGACATCCTCAAAATAAACGTTGACGAATCTTTCGTTGAAGGAATGAGCGAGGGTGCTATTGCCTATGTGTGCCATGACAACTCCAGCGTCCTGGTAGATGGCTTCTTTTCAACCGGTTCGGGTATCTTCAGCGATGCAAGCAAAGGTGTTAACAGGAGGTCAAACCCTAGACCGCTTCGAAGGAGGATCTAACTTGTGTTTAGAGCTTGGAGCTAGAGTAGTCGGAACTGGTATGATCAAGCTGGACGGGAAGCTAGTGCTCTCATCGTCGAAGCCCAAGCTCGATTGAAGAAGTTCTCAAATCTGAAGTTAGCCCATAGCGAGAGAACGTGTAATGAAGATGCGGACTGAATTGAAAAACCCCAACGACAAAAGGCCTTGCCCACGAATCGGGTCTCTTACCCCTGCCAACCCTTTCGGATAATACCATATTTGGTGAAGTTGTCGTTAATTATGGTATCGAATACTCGCCATTCTTTATCACCAAGGTGGTTGGTTTGATGATAAAGGGTTCAAATGTCCTTCATAAGGTCACGGAGGTAATTCGCGTCGTGAGCGACCCTTTAAATGGCTCGCGCTGCCTTGTCCAACTGCAGCATGCCTCACTTGGAGAGGCTCATTAGATGATAGCATCTTGGCAGGGCGCGATCATGGGATCGCTACTCTTGAACACTCATGCAGCTGCTGCGAGATCCTCATAACAAAGTCCGGTGGAGATCGTTTGCGCTATTTTCTTTTCCCGGCCCTTTTCTCAATTGAAAGAAAAAAAAATGTCGGCTTTCCAATTTGAAACTAAACTTACGCACGTTTAGGCAATGTACGTGGGGAAATTGATCGTGGATAAATCACATTCCTAAAATGATCGCTATCGGCTAAGGCTCCATTCATCAAAAGCCTTCTTGCGAATGGCCTGACCCGGGGACAAAAGCGATGGCTAAGCCCAGCCCGCAAAGGTCTAGGTAGTGAACACTTTGAATGCAAAATGATAATCATTCTATTCTGAAAATCAATTTTTGGCCAGAAATAGATATTTTTATTTTTATTTCATGGACGAGTTTCTGAGCAAAAATATGTGTTTAACAACAATACAAAATTTATGTTCGTGAAATATAAATTCATTTGATAACGACATAAAATTTCTTCATCTCATGTTATTGATGGTGGGTAGTGCCAATGGCCAGCAATTAGACGACGGCAGACGGGAACCAAATGATGCGGCAGACGACGGCTGGCGGGTGGCAAATGGCTACCGACGATGATAGTAGTGATGGCGAGCAACGAGAATAATTTTTATTTCTTATTTTTATTCCAAAAATAGAGAAGTATATAATTTTTACTTCTCATTTTTGTTCCAAACCTTTTCCTAGACTAAAAGTTTGTTCGAGAAATAGAAAAATAAAATTGTGTTACCAAACAAAATTTTGTTCCGAACTTATTCTTGAGAACAAATTCTAGTTAGAAATGAAATGGTTATTATGCGTGCCATTTCTGTACATTTTCCATTTTCTCATTCTCATATCTCAAATGGAGATTTTTTTTTTTTTTCCGGTCTTCTTTGCCCACTAAATATAATAATTCTGTAAGGACTGGAGGTGAAAATCCAAGTGTTGTGTTGCGGAATAGGGGTGTGCAATGGGAACGACCCAAATTGGGAATTGCTCAGATAGGCCGGTTTTGGGTGATTCCTATGGGTGGCAATTTGGTTCTCAATTCCAAAGTGAGAATCAACGGTCTAGTCTGATTCTTGGTTCCCAATTTTGGGAACCGACCCTCTTAGTATGATTTTCAATTCCACCTTGGAATTGAACCAAATCGGGAACCGATCACCCTAGCGGGGGAAGTCGAAAGGGACAAAATAATTTATTTTATAATATTCATAAAAATGCAACATGAATAAAAGATAGAAACTCTTTCGGTAGACTATCTCTTGTTGTCACAATCTAGGCTAATCGCCCAATTTAAAGGACCGTATGGCACGTAACCTCCTTAGTTGCGAGTACTACACTAGTCAACTTAAGCACGCAATACCTGATGTCCAAGTATACATGTTCATATTTAAGTTTTGCCGACCCATTAGTTATCTATTACATAAGAAAATTGGGATTGACCCCTATTCCTAAATAAAAGCACTGTTAACATAGTTCATATTCGTAATTATTTAAGTCATGCATCACATTACATGGTCTTAACGTGATGTTATCACGGAACATTGCACGGCACAATTGAGTGCACGGAGCAATTGAGTGCTATGGCCGACCATCTCCATAATATTTTGAACTCCATACTCAACTCCTTGTCGATGAGGTTTCATCTCCGTTGCTGTTTTCGTGATTAGTGGTTATTCGTTCAATTCTATTCATATTCACTTTAGAATCGTTTCATACCCATGCTTTACCGAAAAGAGGGGGCTGGTCGTTCGAAGGACATGTTATCCTATCTACGCCTTTTCCAATGTGGTTTGATGAATCAAGCCTTGGAAGATATAAATGACCGAAACTGATCGAGCTTTTGAGAAGCTTTTCGAATCGGATCAAACTCTTATTAGATAACCCTTGATCTTAAGTAAAACTCGACCTAGTGGAAACTATAAATACCTCTCTTGGCTGAGAGGGGACGCGGAGAAAAAATTTCGAAAGAAATGGGGAAGGTCTCTTCCTTGGCAGCAGAAGTAGCAGAAAAGTTCTAGCCCCGTTGGATCGCACTCAAAATTTGTGCAAAGTATAGTAAGTCTGGTGGGATTGGTGAGAAATTATTTGGAAGTACGTCTTTAAAGGAGAAAGTTGGACTGATCGGACTGCCGGAGAGTCCAGTGCACGGACGCACGAAAACTGTTAGTATGCGTTCGTTCTAAGTCACAGTATGTTGAAATTTTGAGAAAATCTCTAGAACACCTATTTCTTCAACTTCACCAAAGGAATTGTGCATCAAAGATCCGGAGGTCCCCTTATGATGTTCACAGCCCTGGCGTTGGTAATTGCTGCCTCTTGCCCTTCCCTGCCGATGCTGATTACAATCTTCCTCGTGTCGGTCATCGATTGAGTTGATATTCCAATATGGGTAATGTCCTAAGTTATATTTAATTTATATATTCAATTGCCTTTGTTATGTTTATTTGATTCTGACACGATTTGCTATGAGATTTTAGGTGTTTCCTAAATAGAAAATTTTCTCATTTAAATTGTTACAGTTGGGGTTTCGATTTTTAAGACTCAAGATCATATCCCCGATTTCTTCTTTTCCTATTTTGGATGTTGTGAGTATTTGATTTTGTGGGCTTATACATTGCATGTCATTAGTTTAGGAAATATTCCTATTATAAACCTTTGTTTCCTATTTTGGATGTTCGAGTATTTGATTATATGGGCTTTTCAGAGCATGTCATTAATTTATGAAATATTCCCCTATTATGAGAACTACAAAAATAATTTCATTGCATCTTTAAGGTCATCATTCCTTAATAATGTCACTTCGGTCCTGTTTTGGTATCTTATTTTTTTTTATTTCTATTAGGAAAAAAAGTTCAAAATCTCTCATTACATTAAATAATAGGACCAATCAGTTCATGTCATTAGAGTTGCATATAGGTCTCATTTAAGTTAATTAACATCGCCTATATGTTATTTAGATTTCATGTTTGTTCATTAATGCCTATTAAGTTAGAACTCATATAAACATAGCATTTAAATTTATTCATGATTATTTCAAAGAAAAACTCCAGAAAGGATTAATTACATTAGCCCATGCCATTCATACATCACATCATTATTTGGTTTTTAGTTAATACTTTACGGAACGCTCGATATGTGCAATGATAATAAAGCTTTGCCTTTGAAATTTTTAGCGCATCGATGTCTTTTTTGATCTTCCTAAGCAACTTATTTGCTACTCTGATTATTGATCGTTAAATTCTTGTTTGTGTAGCCGTGTGATCACTCTCGTATGTTCGTGGTTTAGGAATAAAATGACTAAGATTGGGCTCAAAATATTTTTAAAAGTAAAGAAAGAAATTACTTAAAACAAGTCTCCGTATTTATGAATTTCTCATTCATAGAAGTCAAATATCCTCCCACAATTTTCTTTGGTTTCTAATTAATCCTAATCAATTACTACTCCAAAAGTTGTAATAAATTACATGTTGAATCTTTATGCGATAACGTAATTTTCTTTTATGCGGAAATACAAAAAATACAGGATTTTTGATCTTTATGATTTTTACGACGAGAAAAATGAAGACATACATTTATCCATAGTGATATCCTTGAAGATAATTATTGTGAGATACTGATAAAGCATAGAACTTCGATTTCTCTCTCCTAACCTACTTAACATATTCTGTTTGATGGAGGATAGAATACAAACGTAACTTTCCCACGTCGTGGGTGGAGAGGGACCATACTCTTATTTATACATGTCATCAAAAGAGGCTCTCCATCAAGGTGTTTTTTTTTTTTTTGAACTTGAGAGTTGCACCTCTTTAGAAGAAATGGTAACTTCCCAATGAGGATTATATCCTTTCATTAGAGTCGTAACTTTTCATAACCAATACATTTTAGCATTAAATATTTATTAAACCATCGATTAATAATATCATGTGGGCCACAAAATAATTCTTACCTATCGAATTGCGATCAGTAGAACTTGAGGAGGGTCCGTGTTAAATATCACGCTATAATTATTAACTTTCCCTTGATGGTTCACCTCAAGAAAGGTCACAATAATATGTATGATTGTTAATCATTTAAAAGAAAGAAAGAATGAACAAAAAAAGTCTCCTGAGAAAATATTCAACTTGATTTACAACCATACAAGTGATATACATCAAGGAACTATTAGGATAAGAGAGTTTAAGGAGTTGAGCCTCCCGAAAAAGCTTTACTTACATTATCCATTCTAATATGAGGAAGCACTACAAGTGTTTGAGATGACAGAGTCTACAAATTACCAAAGATGAGATAAATCTGAAATGTCTACTATATCCTATACTCTGTCGGCGTGTTGCTGGACGCAACTGGTCATGGACAATGCATCCCGGACAAGCCCAGATTATGGCACTTACAAAGGACTCGTGGCACCGGTGCACTCACATGAGCTCCAAATGGGGTCACATTTCCCTTCATCTATAGTGGAGAAATTTTCTTTCAATCCATCCTTTAAAGATTAGTTATAAATATGGACATCATCCACCTCATTTCAATATCTATAATCCACCAATTATAAACCGTGGTTAGAGTTAAATTTCTCCAACAAAGAACGGGGGAAAGCAAAATATTGTCTTGACATGAATGTAACCCATTGCACGCCTTCAAATACATACCATCGGGCAATTGTCTCAAGGAAGTAATTGTCAGTAATTTTGGAAATATATATATATTTTTTAAAGACGATGCGATCTCCAATTAATATTGTCTTTAATGTTTGAATAGTATTGAATACTAAGACGGATTGACCAACTCTTTTAAGCAGCATATATGACTATATTCAAGGAAAAGATTTTTTTTTTTTTTTCTAAATCATCAATTTCTGCCAAATAATTGCATGCTAAGCGACGCGCAACATTATTGTCGGCTACTTAAAATGGAGTCACTTGATTAAACACTTAACTAGAATTTGCCACCTAATGGGATAAATTAATCTCGTACACAAATCTCGACAACCCCGACATGACTTTCTAATAATTTCTACCTGAATTCACACAAAAGGGGGGGGGGGGGGGGAGGAAAATAAAAATCACGGCGCATTCTGTCATTTAGCTAACGACCTAAATTAATCGGGGGAATAATTTTCGTCGGACCAAAACCTATTACTAAACGACTTCGACTCGTTCTAAACTGCCCACTGGGATTCACGATGTCCATCCTTCCTTAATTAATCGAAAGGTCAGACGGGCGATGGGGTCGTGCGCGGCAAGTGGCAGCTTCCTCCGCGCCTTCCTCCTCGCCTCCTTCCTTCTTCCTTCCCTGGATTTTTCTTCTCGGCCCGTCTTTTCTCCGGTGGACTAAATTAAACTAGAATGACCCGCCCGTCGCTTTCCATGGCCCACACGCATGTTACGCACCTAAGTTTCTTATCACCTTGACCTCGTGCTCCTTGCATTCGGTCACGGACCTTTAAATTATTGCACAAAAAAAAGGGGGTATTGAGTGTATACAATTTCTAATTGAATTCATATGAGGTACAACATCAGCGTGCAATATATATTTTTTTTATATAATTAATATAACAAAAAAACTTCAAACTATATTCATTATGATACAAATATCCTAAATTATTTTAGTGTTATTAAAAACTCTTAACCATGCCCATTGAAACACATATCCCAAACTTTCCGAACTTAGACCAACATAAAAATATACCCGGATGGTAGCGAAATAAAGGGTATATATGTTTGGGTTTTATGGTGACTTAAAGAAAAATATGGGGGTATTTATGACACAGTTGATAAGTTTAGAATTTATGGCTAAACGATTTTTTTTTTTTTTTGAATATTTGTATCATAATGGACATAAATTGAGATTTTTTTTTGTGATATTTGCCTTCCCCTTTTTTTTTAGGCAAACGCCTGTGACGTAGAAGACCTTGTTTATTTATTGAAATGATTTCAATTGTCAAAATTGGAAACTGTATATAGAGTTTCCATTTATTTGATCATGCCGATTCCTTAGCAATCAAAAACGAAAATGTCATCACCCCGAAAACGCGCTCGCTAAATAATCTAAAACTAAATCCGCGTCTCGACACGCTTCGAAGGGGGGCATTTCTCTCCTCCTCTCGCTCCTCTATATTCACCCTCTCTCTCTTCTCCAATGATCAACTCCGTCGTCGTCGACTAAGCAGCGATGGGGCAACGGAAGAAACTCAGGGACATCGTGGGCGCCGTGAAGGACAGAGGCTCGCTCTTCAGGGCGTCGCTCTCCGCGAAGCCCGCCGTCTCCGCCACGCGCGCCACCGTCGTCCGCGCCACCACCCACAAGTCCGCCGCCGCCCCGGCGGAGCACCGGGTCGCCGCCGTCCTATCGCTCGGCCTGGGGTCCGGCATCACCGCGTCCGCGTGCATCTGGTACCTGACGGCCCGCCTCCACCGCACGCGCAACGCCTTCGTCGCGCTGAAATGCCTCTTCGCGCTCCACGGCATCATGATCCACCGAAGCCCGCACGACCAGAACCTCAGCCTCTATTCCTTTGCCTTCGAGGGGAAGAATTTCCTCAACCTGTGCAAGTTCAACGACGACTTCGACGAGGAGGCGAAGGAGTACTCGTCGTGGGTGAGATGGTACGCGGCGACGCTCGAGCAGAGCCTCATCGCTTCTCACGCTCTGGGTTACGTTCTTTCTTCTTCGTCTTCATCTCCTTGTTCTCAAGCGAAAAGAGAATACAAACGAGAGAGGATGCGAGCAGCGACGAGCTCGGATTTGATGCGGGAGCTCGAAGTCCTCGTGAGCTCTCTCGAGCAAGTGAGCGACGTCCCGGGGTCGCTGCATCTTCGGAAGAACGACCTGGTATACGAGGTCGTGCGATCAGTCTGTCAAGATTACCGGATGATCCGGCGCGAAGTGTGCTCGAGAGTGGAGGAGTTGGGCAGCGAGGAGAGATCGGGCAGCTTGAGTTTCGGCCATCTGACTCGGTTGCTGAGCGCTCTGGAGCGAATCGAAGGTTGCCGAGAGAGGCTGGCTTCGCTGTTCGTGAACAAGGCGAACGCCGACGGGCTGTGGGACTTGATGGCGCGAACGAAGGAGAAGGTGCTCGGTCTCATGCGAGGCGGCGGCCAGAGCTCGACGGTCGTCCCCGGCGGTGCTTGGCTTCCGTGGCGGGACAGGTTTTCTTTTAATGCTTTGACGACTGTTTTGTGACGTGTTGCGATTGGTTCAAAACTTGTACAAAATGGCGACGAGCTGTGTCAAGTGTGAATGGCGTTCGTGAGATTTGTTCCCCTTCTCTGTCCTCCGTCCTTTCCTTAGGGTGGAAAAAGATGTGCCGATTAAGGAAAAATTGTCAAATACTCTTTATTGACAAAGACTTTCCACATGCTCCGATTTTCTTCGCAGCGTCTTACACGAGTTTATTTTTTGAACGATTCTTCCGCCGTACACTTTGCCTATAAGATTTAGAAAAATGTAACTAAACCCTAGTTTCTCTTACTCTACCTGAGCTCCATTTTAGAGCCTCACAACACAGTCCTAGGTTCGAGGTTGTACTCGAATTGGCTTCCAGGGCACTTTCCTGTTCGGATCCCTCTCCATCGCCAAGAAAATGGCGTGCTCGTCGAATGAAACTTGACGAATCGGGAAGCTAGAAAATCACAACTTCGTCTAACACCATCAATTTTTCGCGTGCCATGATTGGTTGTCTCGGTTAGTACATGTACATGTGGCAAGAGGGATGGCCGACAAGTTGAGTTGAGATAGACCCCGTTTCTCTCAATTTAGGGCAGGTCAATACAATTAACATTGACGATGCGACACAAAGAAAATCTATTTACACAACGTAAAAGGGTAAATGGCTTTTCTTTTGTTGTTTACCTTTTAGGATGAGGTGTCGTTATTTCAGAAGGAAAATTGGTGGTCTCAATATATTCTAAGCATAGAAGGTTCCTTGATTCAAACATAATTCTATATATATATATGATAAAATATAATTAACACTTGCCACAGGAGATTATCATGGTGGTTATCATTGAATGAATCCGTCATTGAGTAATAATAAATTAATGAGGAGTGATTTACAAGTATAAATCATCAGGTGTTCTATAGAGATTAATGATAGATTAACTTTGTCTCGTTATTTTCAATTATTACCCTCAAACCACGCTAAAAGTGAGAAAAAAAAAAGGTACCCTATGTCATTGCACATACAGTAACATAGATTTGAAAAATTGAGAAACAATAGAGAAAATTCTCAATATATGGTTTTTTCGTTACTGAAAATCTTTAGAGCATGATAACTTGTAATAAAAAGCTATCATCAAATCTTTCAGGGAAAAAAAAAAAAATACTTATGCTCCATTTGTTTGGTAAAAATGAATCACTTGTAAAAAAATTTCAAAAAAAAAAAAAAAAAATGCTTGTATTATTTACAAAAAGAATGAACAAAAAATATTTTCATTGTACATAAAAACATTTATATATAAACTTTTATAGGTAATGAAAATAATTTTCATTGACTTATTATTTTCAGTAATACAAATTATTTATAAAAAAAAATATGTTTTAAAGAATTTATTCCTCATGAAACAAACGAAAGGCATAATCTAAATCCTTGAAAAAATTTAACTTAATCACTGAATTACACCTGTACACAACGTCAGAAAAGTCCATCTAAACTTTTACCCATTAAACTTAAATGAAGAGAAACCACTTAAATGAAGAGGTGATAAAGGTTCACATATCCGTAAGTTTAAGAGTGAGTAGAGCTTTATCCATCATTGGGAAGCTAAGAATAATAAAATTAAATGAAGAGGGATAAAGGTTCACATATCCGCAAGTTGATGAGTAGAGCTTATCCATTATTGGGAAGTTAAGAATGATAAAACGGCTACCTGTCTGAAATAGGCATTAAAAAAGGGGAAAAAAGAAAAAGAAAAAGAAAAAAACAGTTAGCAGATGGTGATTTATATAGATATGTATTGTTATTCTGATTATTATTAATACTAAATGAATTCGCGAACAATATGAAGTCGTCGAAGATATGATGGGAGAATTTTGAGTCTTCGGCGTTGGGCCCGGCACATGTACATCATCCTAAAACGACTCCCTCTATTATATTTAATGTCGCTGTTGAATTATTAATTTGACTGGTAGGTTTCGTGGGGACAGGCAATTGGATACTTATGGATAAAAACATCGATATAAGTACAGAAGATTAGTTGCACTCTTGAAATTGACTTTGGAGGGATTTGGCCAAAGGCGCTGTTAAGAGGGAATGTAGGAGAACATTCTATTGAGCTAAGAATGCTGGTCTTGCAATTATTGTGGGCAAAGATTTAATCGGACAACTTAGCTATAGAGCTAAGAATTTAATGTTGCGAGCTGGAGATACTCCGTTCAAATTCATACATGAATTATTTATTGAAATAGTCAAGCCACGTGTCGAATATCAAGAAAATTATTAAAAAACTTCTAAACGTATTTCACTTGTGTCAATTTAATCCAAAACCTTTTCAATTATACAAATTAAGTCTTAAACATTTTCCTTATTTTACCAATGTAGTAATTCAGGCCAATTTTGAAAATGCTGATGTGGCAGTCCATTTAGTGCTAATGGTCCTAGGTGGCATGGCCGACTTTAACATAAACAATTTTTAAAATTTTTTCTGAATTTTTTTCTTTTTCTACATTTTTCTTTCCTTTTCGTCAATGGCTGGTCTCTAGCAATGGTTGGAGATCGGCCATAGACAATGGCCAATGCAGACTGAGCAAGGGTTGCCTCACTTGCAACTGGCAGGGTCACAACCCTTGTCAATAGTCCTCAAGGGCTTGGAAGCCCTTGTCTAGTGGCCAATGAGGGTTGCCGACAACAATAAAGAAAGAAAATAAATAAATAAGTAATTCAAAAAAATAAAAGGAATTTGTAAAAATGGTCTATATTAGCATTATGGTGTCACATATGACAATTGGTATCAATATTAGCAATTTTCTACCAAAATTGTCGAATTGATTACATTAGCAAATTGTCAAAATATTTAAGACTTAATTGGCCAAATTTAAATGTTGAAAACTGTATTAATATAAATGTAAGAAGTGTAATTTTTTTTAATGTAATTTTCTCAATATCATCTACATACACACAATTCGATGGTAAAATAACAAGTCCATATAAATGAACTTATTATTATCTTGATGCTTTATTACATCATGAGAAGCAATAATGAAATCCCACTTACTAGATACGAATTCTTCTTGTGTTATTAAATTGTATTTGCAATCTTTTTTTTTTTTTTGTTACATAGTTTGCGTTTTGAAACTAACGCAGTGAAATTTTTCCCATTAAGTCATGCCATGAACGACGAACTTGAAAGGAAGACATCAAAAACCGTCATCATTTTTCTCACCAATTTCATTATGCATCTTGACCTCTGGTAATAAACGACACGAGTTTGCATTTTACATCAGCTACTATTAATTTTTCTTATTTTCGGAATTGTCAATTTTTATCATAATTCTGAATGCCCCACCACCAGAAACCCTCGAAATCAAAGGGAACATCTTGACCTAGGTTAAGTCATCATCACTACAACTACCCTCGCCATCGTTGCCGCTTCCAATTGCTATGCACCGCTGATGTCCCAGATACCAAGACTCATATGTCAAATTACGGAAAATTATACAAATGATATGAATGTTGATTATATATGCAATGTTGTTCCTAAATTTTTAATTTGTTTAATGTGATTTATGAACTTTTTGTGAATGTCCAATCTAATTGTCACGACCTAACCTCAGGTGCACTACCTAGAGTTTGGTTAATAGACTACTAAGTCTAAACTTAGTTTGGGCTCTTTCAAACCTATACCAATTTACAACTTAAGTTCAAATTTTTAGCATGCAAATGAATTTTATTAAGCAGTCGCCATTAATCAATTTATTGTAGGTCGATTAGACATCTAAGTAAAATACCACAAATCAGATAAATTGGGTATTGAGACTTGGTTATACTAGATTTCTCTAATGCCTTTTTGGTACCATTCTTTTTATTATCAAAAATGCTTTTGCAGGCAATCTGGATTAGTTTTGTCTTGTAATTAAAACTTACCTTCATAACATGAACCTAACTCTATTAACAAGCAATTTCTAATTAAATGAACCTAACATGCAAACTATTTGACATGCACATAATATTTTTGTATTTTTTAATTAAAATTCGTAATTAAAAAACCTAATTAAACTATCTAAAATGAATAATTTTTAAATATATTTGAGGGATTAATTTGACTTAAACCTTATCCAATCTCAGAAAACTATTTTAAAAATGCGAGATTATCTAAATATGCAAGCGTTATCTAAGACCCTATCTATAAAAGATAATGTTATTTAGAATCTATTCTAATATATTCCAGAATTATCTAAACATGCAATCCTATTCAAACTAGGCAATGTTATCGAGAAATCTACACAATCTAAAAAATGCAATCCTAATTTAGGGAACCATCCTATCTTAAACACAATTTGATTATTTTTTTTTTTTTTTACAAGCAATTTCCAAATATAAGCATTATATCCAATCCACTTAGGATATTCATCAAATAAAGGGTTAAAATAATTGAAAAAAAATAATCTGTTGTTTAAGGACCTGGGCCTCTCACTATGTGGGATAGGAGACGCGCCCCCTATAGGGCATGTTCGGGGACTAAGGCGCAAACGCACCGCCATCGAGACTACCGCACCCAACAACGGACTCACAACCAATGAACCTACAAGAATAGAAACTTCAAGGATCGGTTTTTGTTGACATCTAAATTTTGGCGATTTAGTAATTTATTTATTGCATAGAAAATTAAGGGTTAATTTTATTCCTAAAAATTAATTGCACAGTATATAGAGTTAAGTGCATTTATTTTTATTTTGCATATTTATTTATTTATTGGATCGGTAACGAATGAGTTCGAATTAGTGGTTATAAGCTTTAACTTGATAGGTCGGACTAAGCCCACGAAGCGAGCAAATTAGCTCAAGCCAGTTTTTTTTTTTTTTTTAAATGATCAAAGATCATCTCGTGAAAATAGGAATTTGAAATTTTTCGGGATACGATTAATCCGGATAGGGCAAGTGGAAAAGTAAATATTGCGTTAGGCAAAACGAATATTGTGTTTAAAAAAAATCTTCGTGGATATCGGTTTGGAAAAATTGAAAACCTTGGCCTATAAATAGGTTTGTTTGCATAGGGTTTTGGGAGGCCACACATATTGAATACACGGCCATTGAGAGAAAAACATGAGTGAGGGCGAGACTTAGATTGAAAGAGTGATCCTTACATCTTGAGGACGACTTCTCTGGACGACTAATATTTTACCCTTTTGATATTGCGCACGGACCTGCAAAGCCCCCACCCATATCACGACTAGCTGCTCCTGCCACGGATATCCCAGGTCATACAGAAAAAAATGCAGCGTTCTTTCTAGTCGCGATCGCGAGTTCAGGGGCTTCATCAATGGGAACCCTTGCCTAGCCGTGCTATTTGATTTGCCGGTCGCATGGAAGTCCCTCAACGTGAAATCAATGAAATTCACCGAGTATGGTGATCAAAGAATTGGAGATCAGAGAGCACAGCTACGCTCGTGAAGAAAGGAACTTTGGTCGCATAGGGGATGTTCTTCTTTGGCCTTTTCTTTTTGGATTATGTTTCATGGTTTCACTGTTCTCTCCACTCTATTATGGACACCTCACTCTTCAAAGATCTCTTCTTTCTTGGGCGGTGCTAATGCGATCTGCTTGCCGCTCACGAATTAATGCTGCTCCCGACGTTCCTGCAGTCCTGGCGGTGACCAATCGACTCCGATTTTCATTGGTGAAAGTTCACCAGTTGTTTTGTTGCCCTGCCATGCTGAGCCGTGAAGCCTCGGCGTGAGCTGCTCCGACACCATCCTTTGGCCCGACGTCGAGACAAGCTACCGTCCCGTTGAGCTTATCCCCGAACCAAGCATCCCGTGAAGTTTTTGTTTTGTAGGTTTGTTGATCGTAAGCACCACTGGGAGACCCATCGGGCCAGCATCACTATGAACCACCACGTGACCCACCGCCACTCAAGTCACTACCGTCCTTGAGCCATGCCACGCCGAGCCTCTATCATTGGTCCATTCTACCGTTTTGAAAAAAAATTCAAATTTAGGTAGAAATTTGTTTTATTTTATTTGATAGGTTTATTTTTTAGGTAGATTTAATTTATTAGGTAAATTTGCTTTATCTTATTTTAGTTTTGACGTTTTATTTCTTTGTTTGAAATATTTCCCAGTGTGCGATTGAAATTCCTGATCTACAGCTCTGCACTTGAATTTTTATTCCATCTATAAGGCTTTATATTGAATAATTAATCATGCGGGCGTAAAATTGATATCTTGATCTTTAAGGCTTAAGATCAATTTATCGATTTTATTAGCGAAATAATCAAGTTTGAATTTAAATTTGAATGATGGATAACATTTTTTATGACCATGGAGGATTTGGCATTTATCTTTTAATTTTTTTGTTTATTCCGAAAATACAAAAAAATTGCATTTGCATTCAATGTAGATTAGAATTGATTGCATGATAGTTAGTTATTTTCAAAATGCATGCATTTAGAATAGATAACATTTCACTTTATTTAGATTTTTATTTTTAGTGATTTTAATTACGAATTTTCATAAAGAAAATACAAAAAATAAAAATAAAATAATGCGCTTGTCATGTTTCTTGAAATGCCCGTCATCTAATGATTATTGTTAGATTCATTTAGTTAGAAATTGCCCGTCATTAGAATTAGGTCATTTGGTTAATTTAGATTGGATATTTAATTGTTACATTTCTTTAGTTTTCAAATTGCATGAAAAAGGAAAAAAAAAAACTTAGAGTTAGGGCATTCTTTGCACGTCATTGCATACTAGGGTAGCATATTTAATTTTATTTTCTACTTAGTTATAGTTTGAGATAATTTTCTTTATGATAGAGTGCATGCTTATATTTTATTTATGTCATATAGCTTAGGTCATATTGTTATGTCATGTCATTGCATGTTAGATTAGTATCATTGCATTGCATATAGATTAGATTCTCGTTAATTAAGTGAAAAAAGAAAGAAAAAAATTGCATGTTAAATAGAAATCATATCTAGAATTGTTGATATGAATTCTAATATAACATTTGTGTAATTTATTCATTATTTTATATTGGTGTTAAATTGGTGGTTTATGCACCCGCATGATCACCTCACATGGGATTAAGCTGCCTGCAAAACATTTTTTTGGAAAATAAAAGAGAAAGATACTGAAAGTTAGAGAAATCCAGCGTAATCAAGTCCCCGAATTCACAAATCTCTAGTTCGTAGAAGTAAAGTAAACCTCCCATTATTGCTTTATTTAGGTTTCTAATCGACCAACCAAAAATAGATTAGATTAGTGGCGACTCTTAGTTAAAAATCGTTTGTATGTTAAAAATTTGAATCTAAGTAGCGAATTGGTATTATGAGCTTGGGAGAACTCAAGCTATGTTTAGGCTTAACAATTCATTAGCCAAACTTTAGTAGTTCAATAAAAATTTGGTCGCGACCAAAACGGGACTGGCCTGAATTCAGTGGACTCACAACCAATGAACCTACAAAGAACAGAAACTTCAAGGATCGGCTCGACTTAAGGACAAGCGCGACGGCAGCTCAAGTCGAGGCTCCACAGCATAGTTAGCTCGATGGGCTAGGACACATTGGGAACAGCAGCGGGTGACGATCAAATAAACTCGGCAGGACAACGGGCGGTGCAACGGTAGCGGGTCATCGTGGGCGGTTCGGACACGGCAGAAGCAACACGTGGGTCTCGAGCGGAAGGCAGCACGTCAGGGATGGTGCAACTTCGGTTCACGACAATAGCGATCGTCAGCGCTCAACACCGCTACTTCGCTGCTACGTAGGTTCGGCAAGGCTGCAAAATACGTCTTCTCTTTTGTATACGTCTACGTTCGAGCCTTTTAGAGTCCGTAGTGCTCCGTGGAGACCTCAAGTGCACTCTCCAATGTGCAGAATGTTGATTCTAGGGACGTCTTCCAAGTGTCCAACATGCCAAGATATCTTCTCCTATTGGACATGGTGGAGTGGTGGGTGTGCCCCTTTGTAACCTATAAGAAAAGGATCAAAGTGAACTTCTCTTTCTCTTACCTCTCTCTTGCTTCGCGAACGTGCAGGTGGGACTCCTGTGCTTTTTCTCTCTATTCCTCCCTCACGGGTGTCTCTCTATGCTATGAAATTCTTATCTTTTTTCTTTCCCTCTGTCTGCAGTGTAGCAACCTTTTTATAAGTGAGTGGAATAGGGTTGCCGCGGGCTTTATTTCTTTCTTTCTATTGCATTGCATGAATATCCTCTTGAAATCTTGCATGTATCATTCACTGGGAAAAGTGCTAAAAAAGTCCTAAACCTTTTGCCTTTGTGCCGATTTAGTCCTAAACTTTTTTTTTGTGCCGATTAAGTCCTAAACATTTTTAAGTTGTGCCAATTCAGTCATTTTCGGCCAATTTTAATCGGATTTTGCTGACTGGACACCGGCCGGCTGACGTGGCCCGATTGGCGCCGACGTGGATAATTTTTAATAATATTTTAATATTTTTATTTTTATTTTTATTTTTATTTTTATTTTTATTTTTTTTTTCTTTTTCCTCCAGCCGGTCGCCGAGATCCGGCGACCGGCCGTAAGCGACCACCGGCGAGGGCAAGGCCGACCTCACGGATCCGGCGAGGTCGAGCCTCGCCCATGGCTTGATCTAGCGAGGGCCCACGGCGAGGCTCGCCCTCATCCGGATCCCCGGCGAGGTCGAGCCTCGCCGGCCCCCTCGCCCATGGCCTCGATCCGGCGAGGTCGGGCGAGGGTCGGCGAGGCTCGACCTCGCCAAATCCGGCGAGGCGAGCCTCGCCCATGGCCGGATCCGGCGAGGCGGCCATGGGCGAGCCTTGCGGATTTGGCGAGGTCGAGCCTCGCCGACCCTCGCCATGGCCTCGATCGGCGAGGCCATGGGCGAGGGCCGGCGAGGCTCGACTCGCCGATCCGGCGAGGCGAGCCTCGCCCATGGCCGATCCGACGAGGCGGCCATGGGCGAGGGCCTGAGGGCGAGCTAGCGCCCATGGCCTGATCTAGCGGCGGCCATGGGCGAGGGCCTCGCCGACCTCGCCGATCCGGCGAGGCGAGCCTCACCCATGGCCTGATCCGGCGAGGCGGCCATGGGCGAGGCTTGCCCCCTCGCCGGATCTAGCGAGGTCGAGCCTCGCCGACCCCGCCCATGGCGATGGCGGCGAGGCTCGACGAGGCGCCATCCGACGAGGTCGGCCTCGCCCTCGCCGGTGGTCACTTCGGCGGGTCGCCGGATCTCGGCGACCACTGGAGGAAAAAGACAAAAAAAAAAAAAATATTTAAAAATATTTAAAAATAAAAAAAAAAAAAATATTATTAAAAGTTGTCCACGTTAGCGCCGATCGTGCCACGTCGGCCCGCCGGCGTCCGGTCGGCAAAATCCGGCCAAAATTGGCCGGAAAGGATTGAATTGGCACAACTCTAAAAGGTTTAGGATTGAATTGACACCAAAAAAAGGTTTAGGACTAAATCGGCACAAAAGCAAAAGGTTTAGGACTTTTTTTGGCACTTTTCCCATCATTCACTTGTCTTGCCGACCACTCATCACGATTTCTTTCTTATTCCTGTGACTTTTCTTTCTGCCCACACCGATGGATATGTGAAGACTAAATCCCACTTTCCTTTTTCATTGATTTCCTTTGTATACACTTCATATCTTTCCACATTGGACTATGCAAAAGAAAAAAAAATGAATATTCTCCATCAATTTTTATCACATATTACCAAAAATTCAAGATCGTAATAGAATTTTCTCAAATTCCAAATCTTGCAAAGACAAGAGCTCGTAATATGTCATTGTCACACTTGCCCTTTCTGAGGATATATGAATAGATTGCATAAATATACAAAAAATCTCCGCCATATCACCAAAATATCAAATTACCAATTCTTATAAGTTAATTTTTAGTCATCAGAAAATAATGGGCTCCAAACTATCAAGTGAAATCCATCTGTCCGGTCCAACGCAAATGCAATAATAATAATAAAATTATATGCTATGCAATTAATATTTTTTGAGGGCTTAAACTTAATCCCTAATTTTCTATGCAATGAATAAATGACTGGGTCGCCAAAATTTAGGTATTAACACTAATCCTCAACTATTATATTATTATATTCAATCTAGTTCAAAGACTAAATTAAACATGTATTAAAAATTCAGGTACCATATTGAACAAATTAAGTTTAGTGACCACATTGCACATTGAGCCAAAATTTAAGAATTATTATTATCATTGTCTCGTCAAATTAACTCATTAAGCGGCGTGACGAATTTGTTATAGTAATCTAAGCTAACCGGTCTCTTTAGACATTTGAGTACAATATCTTTCATCATTTATAAAACCAATTCCCATACCATACCAGCTCCGATAACTCCATTACTGTTCTTATTAACAGTCAAGACGGACCATCCATAAGATGGCAAGAAGCATGACACAAAGCTAAAGGCACAGAGCAGCAACATTGAATGTATATAACTGATGTTATATCTGGATTGGAGCGCCACAACTCTCTCACGATTACAGACAGGGACCAAGGTTGCCGGTCAACTTCCCTCGTCAGATCGTAAATGCAGTAGACTCCATCACGAACTGTCGGGTAACGGACGAAATGATGGGCATGAATAAGCCAGTCCAATTAAATATCATATCAAGCATTGATGATTAGATTTAAAAAAAAATTGGGACCAATGTTTTGTGGTCAGAAAAACTTTGAAAATTTGCTTTTATTAAAACCACAATGTTCCTTCCCATGTTCTGTCTTGGAGTTGTTGCTTGCTTGCTTGCTTGCTTTCTCCTACGATGGAGGCTCACCATAATGTGGACTTGGACGGCTGCTCAATGCTTCAACCGCCCAGCAATTGACTCCTAACCGCGAGGGTAGCTGCTGCCGCTATCTCCGTCAGCACTGTCCTCTAGTTCATCGTTTTTGGGCTTCGAGGTAGAGTACTTGTTCACCCGCTCGGCAGCTTTCTTAGCCTGAATGAAACCAACCGTCACGATATTTTCGATGAAATGTTTAAGAGAGAGAATGTCCACAAACATATACTTATGATCGTGTATATGTACCTCGTTATCCCAATCTGAACGTATAGTTATTATAGCTAGGACCACTGTCTGAACCGCCGTGCCACCAAATATCATCCCACCCCACATGCCCTAAAAGATGCATTCACAAATTATTAGATCTTCCAAAAACTCCATGAAATCTCCGTCCACCAATTACAATGACCATATTTAACATTTTAATTTTAGGTGACGCGTAAATTAGGCAAAAAGCATACCTTAACACCCCAACCAGCCCACCATCCCAAAATTAATCCGAGAGGGAGCCCGACAACGTAATAACATCCTAGGTTTATGTAAGCGACGTACGCTTGCCATCCCGATCCCACAGCTACTCCTGTCATAAATTAAACAAGAGTATGTTGTTAGGTTCAAAGTTTGACATAAACTGTTTAAATATAAAGACTCGCACAAGTATAGTCTTGGACTCTTGGTGTATTCCTACAAGTATAATAAGCCGAGCAATGGATTCTACGGGCACAGCGTAATAATTTAGCCAACTACCGGTCAGTATAGTAAGTCTTGGCAACGAACTGAAGTAATGACGGACGGTTTAGGAAAAAAAGAACGGGCATTTGGGTGCACATATTTATGTGTTGGCACGACAATGACCGATGTTGCGCCTACTAATGAAAGTTTTTAAGGAACATTACCTGACAGAATCGGTTGGACACTGTTGAGGAGGATCGTGACTCCTAAGAGGAGGGAGAGCTGGTCGACCTCTTCCAGGACGTCCTCGGTCGTCGTGAATATGTATGCGAACTTATCGTGAAATATCATGAGCAGAACAAAGAAGAAGATGCCGATTATGATCGATTGGACCACGGAGACCTGGGTCGCGAACTTGGCACGCTGGCCGTTACCGGCGCCCAGCTCGTTCGCCACCCGAACCCTGTGAAATCCAATTGAGGTCAGAGGAAACTGGTCGGGCAAAGCGTTAATTCATTTAATGTCGAAGTCAAGCTACGGAAGACGCTTTCTCTGGTTATGCAGTCTTGAAGTTTGACTGTTAGCTGGAGGTAATGCGGAGAGAAAGAGAGAGAGACGGAGACATAGAAAGAGAGAGAGACGGAGACAGAAAGGCGTACCCGGTTGCGGCGAAGAAAGCGAGTGGGATCATCATCTCCCAACCATTGATGCTCATGCTGCAAGAGATGGACACGATTACAAAGCCAAGTGAGTCCAAAAGCAAGCTGCTTTTCTTGAGATATGACTTCCACTTTTCCAGCGGATCATAAGATGTCCGCTAGTAGAAAATGTACTTCGATTTCCTTAAAATTTCCGAAAAATAAGGTTTGTTTTTCAATATAATATGATGTTTCAGAATTAAGTGTTTTTCTGTGAAGAATAATCACTTCCTATATGATCATGTTGGACCTGAGTAGATCTTTAGAAGGTTAAGAAAAAAGAAACGAGTTGTAGATCCCCTAATATCCCCTACTAAGGAAAAATATTTGAGGAGAAAGCGAGGGGTCTCTGGTGATGAAGGTAGATCCCCGACCTTAACCATTATAGAATCGACGGATATAATAGCCTCCACATTTGGATGAAAAGACAGACTTCAAAACCTCTGCTAGGCTGGCTGCCTTACGCCAAAGTCTATCAAGCCAAAGACTAATGAACCTCTGCTAGGCTGGCCGCTATACGCCAAAGTCTATCAAGCCGAAGTCTAATAACGGCCTAATAAGTGAGAGATCATATAGAAAATGGTAAAATGAGACGTACCAGATTGACAAAGCATCTACTGCGACAGTCGCATCTTGTAAGTATCCGGTGAGCAGTATCAGTATTCGATAGTACCAGTTTTCCAAGCTTTTCTCAATGAAACAAAACCAAAACCCAGTTAGCCAAATTCAACTTTAGGACATATTTTTTCCAAAAAAAGAAAAAAAAATTAGGACATCGGGAAATGGAAGAATCGACAACCTGAGATTGAAACTCGATAAAAAAACGAACACGAATACGAATCCTCACCAGAGCATGACCCCAGAAGCCGCCGAGAGCTTGAGGAATTCCCAGAGCCCCGAGAACGCCTCCGTCGAGAAGCCGGACCACGTCAACGGGCACCCCCCGCAGGAGGTGTACCCGAACAGCCCGAAGACCATGATCCACCACGAGATGTCCAGCACCACCGAAATCCCGACGATCCCGAACCCGAACACGTAGACCGCGAGCCAGCTGAAGAGGACGTTGAAAAGGAGGGCGGCGAGCGAGGTCCACGCGGTGATCGCGTTCTTGAGCTGGCACTGGAGGAACCGCTGGAGCGGGAACTGGAAGGCGAAGCTGAAGTGGAGCGGGATCATCCACGCCGCCGCCACGCCCGTCATCTCCGCCACGTCATCGGGCTGGCCGAGCAGCCTCATGAGAGGCGCGGCGAACACGTAGACGGGGAGCAGCAGGAAGCAGCAGCAGAAGAGGACGATCCACGACCGCTGCATGTAGATGCCGAGCATGCGGTACCGCTTCGCCCCGAAGGCCTGCCCGCATAGCGTCTCCAGCGCGCTCCCCATCCCCAGCTGCGTTCCGCCGCACGAAATTCCAATTAATGTTTGCAGATACCATGAAAACAAACAAAATTGCAGATAATTCCAAAAAAAAAAAAACAGTATGCTTGTCCATATTTTTGGGGCATCAATTAATAATAGCATATCATCTCATCCGCCCAATCCCTTCTCAGGAATTTAAGACACATGTCCCGACATTCATATGTGCAATAGAGTTAGTCTCAGGAGAAGCAGTTCGTTTACCAGGAGACCGAAATTGAAGCCGACGATGACGGTGTTGGCGATGGAGAAGGCGGCGAGCTCGACCTCGCCGAGGTGCCCGGCAAAGGCCTGACTGATGATGTTCATGGAGTAGGAGGAGACGCGGCTGAAGATGGCAGGGCCGACGATCTGCCATAGCTTCTTGGTTTCGATCCAGACCTTGGTCTTGAGGTCCCTGTTGCTGTCCTCTAGGTCCTTGCTCTGGCCGTTCGGAGACGATTCCGGCAACAAGGGTTGGCTCTCGCTCATGCCCTCTCGCTCATTGTCGATACTTCCCATTTCTGAGCTATGATATTTGCACGGGAGAGAGAGAGAGAGAGAGAGAGAGATGGATCAGCGGCGGGTCATGGGATTTTATGGAAGCACATAAATACCCAAAATTAATGCTCATCACGTTGGCGAACTGCTACCACATGTTTTGGTCAAACAGGAAGCTTAGTTCAAATTGAGTACTTTTAGTAGTCTCGATCGCGATGATATCGATCCTCAATTCCAATAGTAGATTGCAAAGGAATGAAGCTATTGATGTGTGAAAACATGGGCATTTATATAGATTCTAGTCTAATTTTAATTTGAATTCAAGTAAACGTGTACTATGAATACACCTTCATGCGCGAGGCATGATGTGAAAGCTCGCCTAAACAGGTTAAATTATCACATCTTTGAACATTACACAGCGAAGTGTCCTAATGCTAGAACCCGAAAAGTACAGACTAATCCGAAGCTGACAAGGTGCGAAATGATCGCTATCGCCTGAGTTAGTGGCCATGCCAGGAACTTCGAGAAGAGGCACCGGCGGTGGAGGAGAATCCCTATCTGTCGACTGCCAGGAAGAAGTGATAGATGTGGAGTCCATGGCATTCAAAGTGAACAGAAGACCAGCCTCCATTTCTCTGCCAATCTAGAAAGTTCACTAAATTAGGAGAATCTTCTCAAGTTAATATGTTGTCGGTCCTAGTCCATAAAATAAATAGGGATCTCGTAAGTCAAACATATCGCTGCTGTTCTTTTCTGTTTTTGTAGGAGGAAGAAAGAAATTAAATTTTTTTACCAATTTAATACAGAAAAAAAAAAAAAATATATCACACTGTCACCATCAACATGTGGTAGTTCAACCGATCAAGGGATAATTGTTTTCGGTAAAGATTCGAACTCCATGAACTATAGGAATCAAATTTGGAGCCCACTTGCAATCCGCCCGGAAGGAGGCCCTCATCTAGTTTAGCACTTTGACGAGGTCTTGTCGGCGGGCTGGTCACCTCCCATCGGACATCTTCAGAGGCCAATTCATGACTCGGGTACATAATGGTCCCGTGGCACCGATGCAACATCAGGACTAGGGGAGTCAGGCGACGAGCATCCTGCGGCCGCACCTTGGGCGGATAAACTTCCAGGATTCGCAAGCAAGTTCTTTATTCCGATTGAGGCTGGTGATTCCTTTTATCAAATCGAGACTCTCCCCCTCAAAACCAAATAACGTGGCCTACACGGCGATTGGTCACGTCTTATTACTAATCAACTGTCGGGACCAATTCACACCCGCAGCAGAAATTATAAATGCTGAAATCGAAAGCGCGGCAAACCGAGATATGTCTGGATACAGCAAGCGTCTGAAGCCTTCCGGGGCAATCCTGGTTTATGTAGCATCGACACGGACACACGACACGCGACACGATATAACACGACACGCCAATACGTCATTTCTTAAAAATAGAGAATCTCGACACGTTCCAACACCTTATATATAATACATAAATAAATAATAATAAAAATAGCCTAGAATTAATTTACATGAAAAATATTAAATAATATCATTCATTATTTTAATTTGTTACAATAATACATAAAATTTAGAGGAAAAAATTATTTAAAGAAAAATGCTGAAATGATATTTTTAAATTTAATTATTTATCATATATAGCATTTTTTATTACTTCTTTCATAGTAAAAGACTTTTAGAAAAACTAAAACAATTATAAAAAAACAAAACTGAAAAAAAAATTGACCCGTGTGTGTATATTTATAGCAATTTTATTACTTCTATTATTACTTCTTTTGTGTATATTTATATTTTGATCCCTCAAGTATTAGAAATTTTTAAAATTGACCCTATGCGTGTCGGAATTTTGGACTCGCGTGTAGGAGAGAGTTGACCACGTGTCGGATTTTTCGACACTCGTTGACCGCGTATCGGGACGTGTCGAAGCGTGTCGACGTGTCGGACACGATATGAAAACTTCCGGGGAATGTCCGTGCCGCATAGATCCAGTTTCAACCGTGGATCGCCTACAACGTCGTTTTTCACGATGCGTACGACGCGCGAGGCGACGTTTGTCTGTCACCGTGGGTTCCTGGGTCGTCGGCTCGTCGTTTCACCGAACGGGAGTACTGCCTCTGCCAATGTTGATGAAGCCGACACCCCACATCGCACGCGCTCTATTCAAGGCTGTAAGCCTTAATTATCTTTTGTCTTTCTTTTGTTTTATAATTCTTTTTCAGTCTTTTCCATTGCTTTTTCACCGACACTTCATTTTGCTTTGACTGTTCTTTTCTGTTTTCTTTTGCTTTGTTTTTTTCTCAGTGGATTTGGATGTGAATTGCTCACATGAATGATCGAAGAACGAACCACAATGAATAAAAATCGATCAAGGGGTAGGTGCATTATTTGTTTGTCTAGATCATTATGCTACACGCTATGAAATGTCATTATGCAAAAGTCTAATAATTTTAGAGAACTGATGTAACCACCGAATTTCTATTATGCTCAGAATTCGAAGTTCTCTGAATTTTTTTTTCTTTTTCGATTTTTCATTATCCCGAAAGTTCTTCTTCTTCTTCTTTTATGGAGTCGCTCATCTAGAATATTGACTGAGAATGGGAAGCATATCGCCACTTTTAGGATTTAAAACTCTTGTTCATGATTTTCAAAACCTATTTGGCTGTCATGTTATCACCATTCTTACTCATTGTCACCCAATTTCTTTAGGCTCCAACATAAACGTAGAACTCTGGGCTCGGGCTCTTTTATGCTTTTCAGTTTTCCTTTCCTTTTTATATGTTCTAATTTTCCAATAAAACTTATCATAGAGAGTAACCGATCACTTACATAAGGAGTAACACAAAAAAGGGCTATATATATCTCTCGAATTCGTATTTGTGAATTGTCGAATTTCGCAATGGTAACCGGTAAATTGATATTGGATGTTATGATAACTTTCGTCTTTGGTCGGAAGAAACTATGATCAAAGAGCAGTCTGGCTCGAAACAAGCAAAGAAAGAAGAGATCGCCGTCTTTGTTGATAGGACGTATGATCGATTCATGGTTCCAATCTGCTTCCCATAAGAGAGTGCATACTTGTCACTTCGTCGAATAGGCTTTGACGTCTAACGCTTATGGCAACGAGACTTGGCAGATCATGACTAATGGATCGCCGGTGGTGTCGAATGAAGATCTCTACATGGTTTTCTTTTCCTTTTTTATATTTTTATGCTTATTTAATTTGACGCTTCATTTTACTTTGTCTGTTTTTTTTTTCTTGGTTTCTTCTCAATGGATTTGGAGTGTAATTGCTCATATGAATAAGGGAACGTGAAAAAAATGTCAATAAAGTATAAGGGGTAGGTGCATTATTTGTTTGTTTAGACCATTATGCTACATGCTAGTGCAATGTCATTATGCTAAAGTCTAAAAATTTAAGAGAAACGATGTATCGTAACTACCAAGTGTTCATAATGTTCAGACTTTGAAGTTCTCTGATTTCTTTTTCCTTTTCAATTTTTCATGATCCCCCATTTTTTTTGTTTGTTTGTTTTTGTTTTTATGAAGTTACTTGTCTCAAATATAAACTAAGAATGGATAACAAATCGCGACTTTTAGGATTCAAACCTCTTATTCATGATTTTCGAAATCTATTTGGTTGACATGGCATCACCATTCTCACTCATTGTCATCCGATTTCGTTAGGCTCCAACTTATGTGTCAAACTCTGTATTTAGTTTCAGCCTCTTCCATGCTTTTCGCTTTGTCTTTCCTTTCTATATGTTCTAATTTTCCAATTAAACATATTACACAGAGTGACCGCTCACTTATATAGAGGAGCAATTTAAAGAAGGCCTACATATACAAATCTACTACTCTTGAATTTGCATCAGTGAATTGTCAAATTTTGGGATGGCGAACGGTAAATCAATTCGTTGAACGTTTTGGCTTTCGTCTTTGGTTGGAAGAAACTACAATCAAAGGGCAGCCTAGCCCGGGACGAGCAGAGAAACAAGAGAACACGATCTCTGTAAATAGGGTGACGCATGTTCAATGTACGGGTTTTTTTTTATATCAGGAATGGGGAGTTGTGAACTTTCGGGGGGAGGAATCACGCCAGTTTCCCATCCCCGTCCCACAAGATACCCAAATGGGAAGAAAGCTCCAAGAGTACTTTACAGGCCTTGATACGTATCTTCGTTTGAGATCCTCTTTTTGCAAAAGGTTTTCGCTACTTTTCTCAACCATGGTGCTTTTCACGTGAGATGCGATTTATTATGAATTCATCATCAGAAGATAATATAATCATTGTTCAGTAATTGGAATAGAGTGCCGACAGTCGAATGCGCAATGTTTTAGGTCATAAAAGGCTCCCTGATAAGTCCTACATAAATGATTTTATCAATTCTGCATTATTCAAATTAAAGGATGTTTATATATTGCGGTTAAAATGTAGTTTAATAAGTCTTAATTAACTGATTGGTTCTAAGCATAATTACTCGAAAAGAGTTCCCATATCTTCTTTGGGACATGTAATAAGCCATCGGATTATTAGCTTATGGTTATCCCTCGAAGAGACAAAAGTATAACCATTTTACATCAATATTGAATCAATAGGTTTATTTTCTAAGGGTGTCTGTAGAACCCGTGGATCTTACTCATTCTCCGGCCGATATGTTTAGGTAGGTTCCAAGATATGTATTAGAGCTTGTAGAGTAGGTTCTACGTTCCAAAATTTCAGAGCTAATGAGTATAGGTTAGGGTTATGGGTCTGGAGTCATACTAGCTTGTACCCACCGATCTTACTTATGAAGAAAGCTAGAAAACTAGGAGTGAAGAAAGAAGGGACGAGAGTTGCTCTCTTTGAGCTACTAATCTCTTGTTAGGAATTGGATTTCGAGCCCACTCACGAGTCGCCCTAAAGGAGGCCCTTATCTAGTTAGCACTTTGGTGAGGTCTTGTCGGCAGGCTGGCGGTCACCTCCCATTGGACATCTATGGAGGTCGGTTCGCAACTCGGTTACATGACGGTATTGTGGCATCAGTGCAACATCGGTACTCGGGGAGCCAAGTGAGAAGCATTCTGCAGTCACGTCTTGGGAGGATAAACCTCTAGGATTTGCAAGCAAATAGAGGTGAGCATTAGTCTATGGTCAACTTTGGACCGGCGCAATCCAGTCAGTCTTCGTCCGATTCCCAAGGAGACTGGATCTATCCTTGGTATTGGGATCCCTTGACCAGCATTATGCGGATTGGTCATTGGTCCTAGGAGTTTAGGATTGGTCTAACCCCGACCGACCCTAACTATATATATATTATATATCTAATATATTATTTATAATTTTTTAATATAGAGAAGATCCTAAGTCAAATGACGTGAATAGCTAAACGGCTCCTTAGCGAGGAGTCCAAGTAATTTTACGTTGTTCTTTAATAGCTTAAACTTCTAATGTCTTTTACGATGTCAACGGCCATAATTTACAAAAGAGGAAAATATCTTTGTCAGAAGTCCTCGCGGCATTCAAAACGGTGTAAACAGTTCCTCACAGTATCCTCCTTCAGTATTTGTTCTTTTCTATCTTCTTTGTCTTCTTAATCTTTAGTTTATTAAAATTGAAAGAAACAACTTTTCGCGTGCCGCTTGACACTCATCTTACTCACTTCCGATTGCTCGCGCTACTCACTACTTGACTCTCACCTTGCTTATTACCCGCCACTCACCATTTGCCCTGCTTGCTGCTCATGCTGCTTGCATCTCTTCGTTGACCTTGCTTATCGCCGAACCCATTAGGTCGGTCCGATCTTCAATTACCTTTTCAGGAAATACAAAAAATGCAATAAAAAAATTATTAGTTGATTTCGGGTTGACTCTAAAACATGATCAAACCCATTAGGTTTGTCCGATTTTCAGTCCCAAGTTTAATAGGATCGGTTCTCAGTCTCAAAAATTAAGGATTAATACTGTACATATTAGTTCTAGGATTAGGAGGTAGATCGGCTCAACCCGATCCATGCTCAACCTTACAAGCAAGTTCGCTTGACTGATTGAGGCTCGTGATTCTCTTTATCAAATTGAGACTCTCCCTCAAGGCCAAATTAGGGCAGCCGACACTGGGATTGCTCACCTATTATTATTAATCAACTGTAGGGACCAATCCTCCACCAGCAGCGGAAAATATAAATGCTAAAGTCGAAAGCGCAGCAAACCGAGATAACTTTGGATGCAGCAAGCGTCTAAAACCTTCCAAAGCATTCCTGGTCAACCCTAGTTTTAACCCTGGATCGCCTCCAACGTCGTTTTTCATGATACGCACGACGCGTGAGGCGACGTTTGTGGTTCTACGCGGGGTCGTGGGTTGTCGTTTCACCGAACGGGAGTACTGTCTTTCCACTGTTGATGAAGCCGACGCCCGACTTTACACGGGCTCTATTTGGGGCTGTTAGTTTTTCCTTCCTTTGTTTTAAATATCTTCTTTTGTCCATTTTTGGCTTTTTAATTTGACACTTCATTTTGATTTGCCCGCTCTTTTCTTTCTTTTTTTTTTTTTTTTTTTTTTTTTTGCTTTGTTTCTTCTCAATGGATTTGGAGGTTGGTTGATCATAATGAATGATCGAAGAACGAACCGTAATGATTAAAAAATCAATAGAGTATAAGGGGCAGGTGCATTATTTGTTTGTCTAGACCATTATGCTACATGCTTGAGAAATGTCATTATGGGCAAGTATAAAAATTTAGGAGAAATGATTTAAGCACTAAGCGTCGATTATGTTCTAAGTTTGAAATTATTTAATTTCTTTTTCCTTTTCAGTTTTTCATGATCCCTTGCTCATCTCTAATATTGATTGAGAATGGGAAACAAATCGCAACTTATAGGATTCGAACCTCTTGTTCATGATTTTCAAAACCTCTTTGGTTGTCATGTCATAACCACTCTCACTCATGGTCATCCAATTTCTTTAGGCTCCAACTTATATATTGGACTCTAGTCTCGACATGTTTTATTCTTTTTCAATTTTCTTTCCTTTTTATATGCTCTAGTTTTCCGATAAAACATATTACAAGGAGTGATTACTCCATATATAGAGGAGCAACATAAAGAAGGGCTACTTATAACTCCGGAATTCGTACTTGTGAATTCTCTAATTTCATGATGGTAACCAATAAATTGATGCGTTGGATGTTATAACTTTCATCTTTGATTAGAAAAAAAACTACAATCAAAGAGCGATCTAGCTCGAAACGAGCAAAGAAAGAAGTGATCACCATATTTGTCAATAGAGTGACGCATGATCGATACAACGAATCGAATAAGCCTGCTATAGGGGAACACATATTTGTCGGCCAAAGAATAGAGTAAATGCCAAAATTTGACATAGCGGATACTTAAGTGCCAAAAACTATAAAAATTACACTTAAGTATCATTTTTTTTTAAAATTAGAATACTCGAGTGTTAAGTCCTACATGACAATTTTTTAATAATATAACTCACCTACGTGGCTTGCTGGAGACCTAAGTTAGCAAAGAATTGCCTCTTTTTTGAATTCTAATGTAATTATTAATTAATTTCTTTTTTTAAAAAGAGGAGGGCGTAAAGGCGAGGGCTCAACCCTCATCGCCGCTTCCCCATCATTGTTGGAAACCCCCAGCGAGCAGCGGCCCTTGGGTTGGTCGAGCGAGGGCCTGCGACCCTCGCCAGATCAGGGGGAAGGGCCCTGACCCTTGCCGTTAGTCGACCAGGGTCGTCAACCCCTCACCAAGGGGTCAGCGACCCTAGCCAACCCTACCCCCATTGATGCTGGCCCTTTCCAGCGACGGTGGTGATGTAGCGATGAGGGCTTGCACAACCCTCGCCAATTTGTGATCTTTTTTTTTTCTTTCTTTCTTTTTTAATTTAGTTCAATTAATATTTATATTGAAATTTAAATAGGGTTAATACTTTTTTTTTTTTTTGGTCGGTCCTACTCTATTCCTACTCTACACTCACTTGCACTTGTGCCCCGCGCTCTTGCGGGCGTGGGTCGCAACCCACTCTCAAACTTACGCGTCCCTACCCCCCATCCCCTCCTGAGAAGGTGGGGATTTGAACCCCTCACCTCCCCCTTCCATGTTGGAAGGGTGGCCACTGGGGCGAACCCCCAGTGGTTAAATAGGGTTAATACTTTGAAAAACCCAAAACTGGTATATCTGTGACAAATTTACCATAAACTATTTTTTTGACCATGAAAAACCCCAAACTGGTATATTTGTGACAAATTTACCTAAACTGATCATAAAAAACCCTAAACTGATACATTTATGACAAATTTACCCCAAACTAATTTATTCGTCCGCAAAAAACCCCAAACTGATAAATTTGTAACAAATATACCCTCCGCTAAATTGGATTAATACTACAAAAAAAATCACAAAAATTGTAAACCATGACAAATAGAGCGTAAAATCCCAAATTGGTATACAAGTTAATTGTCACGTGTTATTTTACTTAATAATTTGACGATAAAATTTAACGAAAATTAACATAGGGTAAATTTGTCACAAGTGTACCAGTTTATGGTAAATTTGTCAAAGATATACCAGTTTGGGGTTTTGGGTAGTCAAAAAAATAGTTTAGGGTAAATTTGTCACAAGTGTATCAATTTGGAGTTTTTTAAGGTATTAACCCATTTAAATAAGAAGCAAAACGACATTATTTTGCCTCTTATTTGAATTTTAATATAAATATTTATTAACCTAAATTCAAAACTAAATTATTATTTAAAAGAAGAAGAAGGAGAAGTTGCAAGTGTTGGCCGAGGGCTGAACCGAGGCAAAACCGATGCCCTTTTTTGCTTATTTAGTCACGTTAGCATAGAAAACGACGTCATTTTTGGCTTCTCATTTCAGCATGCAAAATTACATCAATTTGCATTTGTCTTACCGAAAAATCGCCACATCAGCATTTTAGTTGGATTCGTTATTGGCATTTAATCGATCTATTTTGCTCTAATTTTGGCACTTAAGTATACTTTTCCTAACTTTTAATACATAAGTGTCTCTCTGTATCAAATTTTGACACTCTAAAGGTCCGGGTGTCCATATTTGTCACTTCGTCAAATAGGCTATGACGTCCAACACTTACGACGACGAGACTTGGCAGACCAAGACTAATGGATCGTGGGTGGTGTCAAGTGACAATCTCTATGCGACTTTTTTTCTTTTTTTTTTTGTCTTTTTTTTTTTAAATTTTCGCTTCATTTTGCTGTGTCTATTTTTTTTTTTTTTTGCTTTGTTTCTTCTTAATGGATTTGGAGGTTAATTGCTCATATGAATAAAGGAACAATGAATGAAAATCAATAAAGTATAAGGGCAGGGGCCGAAACCCTCGCCCGTTGGCCGCCGAGGGCCTCTGTGCCTCGTCGGCCACAAGCAAGCGCGCGGCCCCCTCACTCATGGTGGGCAAGGGTGCGGCGGCCCTCACTGGCCAATGGGCGAGGGTTTCGGCCCTTGCCTAGATCTAGGCGGGGACCAATGCCCTCGCTTGTGGCCGGCAAGGGCGCGGGGCTCCTTGCCCCGACCAGCCTGTGGTTGACGATGGTCGGCCGGGTAAAAAGAAAAGAAAAGAAAAAAATAAGAAAAAAATAATTTAAAAAATCTGAAAAAATATAAAAATATATAAAATTTATCCACGTGGTGCCACATAAGACCGCCGGCAGCCACATCAGCAATTTCCGACTTAAATTAGTCGGATGGGCTGAATCGGTATCAATACAAAAGGTTTAAGATTATTTTGATACTTTTCCCGAAGAAAGAAGGGAAGAGAGTTGCTCTCCTGCCGTTGCTAGTCTCTTGTTAGTAGTGATAGCAATAGGTGGGAACTCTTTTGAAGGAAGAGACGATCTGGTCCTAATTAAAGAGAAAAGAGTCTATTTGAAAGTTCTTTGCCTTAGACTTCAAGTTTTTTTTTTTTTTTTTTTTTTGGTGAAAACCTTAGACTTCAAGTTGACAGAGAAGAATGGCAAAACTCTTGGCCTTACGAGATGAGGGCTGCTTGTACTCTGCATCCTGATAGTGTAAAAAGCTAGAAGGTACCACGGATGATATTTCATGAATAAAAAACGTGTACTTAATTATTTATGATTTTTTTTTCTTTGTAACTTTCATATTTAAATGTGTGAAAGCCCAAACTGATCAGGAAAATCCAATTGTCCGATTGTTGTGCCAATGATTATGGTATTGGGTACATTATTTTCCCCCGGAATTCATCCTAATCGTTATGTTGTTTTGAAATTGGGCTTGATATTAGGGTGGAGCCAGCATGTAGACGTCGTTGTCATGGAACATTGAACAACTTGACTTGTTTTTTCGGTTGAAGTTCGGATTGAGTTGGGATAATAGCGAATGGTAGTTGCTATTCTCTGTCGCAATACTTTAGAGAGATTGAATCCCTGTAAGGTGAGAGGAGAAAAATGAAAATTAACAAACGGTTTTAGAGAGGGAGAGGGGGCCCCATTTATTGGGATGATTGTTCTTTTTGTCTATTTATTTATTGTTTTTGCTCGATGTTCACTGATCCGGTGACCACTGAGGACTAAAGGTTTGGATGATTGGGGCCACATGGGCCCAATAATTGAATTGCCCGAATCAACGAAAGATAATTCGAGCCTGGGCCAGCCCATTAAGTCTATTGGGCTTGTCCAGGACCAGGCCCAACCAGGGTAGGGTCCGGGACCCAACAGACAGGGCCTTTCGCCGAAGTTAATTCATGGAAAACGTTTTCTCATAGAAGAAAGAGAGATCAATGAAAACTGTTCTTGCCTTATCGTTGGGTAGATCGTCCCATGACACGTAGCATTTCTTTTGGATTTTCACAGAAAATTTAACAAAGTTAACTATAAACTATTACTGACCAAAAAACAAAAAAAACTATAAACTATTAAGCTTCTGGTTATATATCATATGGTGGAGGGGGAAGAAACAGTCAGATGGACAACTAAGAATTACAACTTCGATGCCATTCTCTAATCCAAGTGCTAAATTCTTGCCAGTGATTAGAAAATTTCTTGAACTGTCATTTCTAATCACGTTAATTTTTTTGTAAATCATTCCATGTTTTGCTTGTGATTCTATGTAAACCAAGTTCACTCGTTCTATCAAAATTGTTTAGGCAACTATTGTTTTTGAGCAAAACGAGCATCAGCCCCCGTCAAACTGTGTTGGGCGGGAAACATACAAGATGTTCGGCCGATTTCTTCCAATGAGCCAATGCGCGTCCCGTATCTCCATGTGCTTTCTTTGGTGTTAGTCTATGATTTATGAGTCGGATTAGCCCTTGATGTGTTTGTCCTTGTATAGTGTATGAGCTAAGAGCGCTTAGAATTCAGTTCTACTCATATACTATCAAATAGTAGCTAGCTACTAACAAGGGCGACTATTGTCCTGACTCTTTTTATGAAACTTATACCAGTAAATCGGGTAGGGGCTTTACATGTGATTTTACTTTATATTCAATATATTAAAAAAAAAGGTTAACAATTTGAAATTTGTGCGTACACCTTTCGTCTTCGTTATGTGAGGCAGAATCTCATCTTCCGTTTTGGCTCTTGAGCAGGGGTTACGGTGCTGCAAATGCATAAGAAAACCTAATTGGCTTAGACAAAATTTACTCAGACAACTGAGAGAGGCGTCTAGTCTTGAGGTTGAGGATAAAGGAAGGCAAAGTTTGCTCACCGCTGGTGGTGGCTAATGGAGGGAGAGGGTGTGGTGGTGTAATATTGGTTGATTAAGAGTGCATTTAGTAATGCTTCCGAGAACAAATATTTCTATTCTTTTATTCCCGAAAGTAGAAATAGAACAGAAACCCATTTCGTAAGTTTTTTGTTCTTGGGAACAAATTTATTCCTTGGAATAGATCTAGCATAGAAATAAGAAATAAAAAAAAAAAATTGTTTCTTATTCTCAGGGAATAACTCAAGAAACAAGAATCACGAATCAAGTTTTTTTTTTCCTTTTATTTTATTCCTTTTCTTTTTTTTTCTTTCTCTTCCTTCCTTCTTCCCCTAGTTGGTCACCGGCCTCGGCAGCCAGCCTTGCCGGCCATCGACGAGGCCCTCTTGAGCCTCATCTTGGCTAGGCAAGGCTCGACCTCGCCTAAATCTGGCAAGGCCGAGCCTCGCTCGACCACCGCGAGCCTCGCCTAGTCACGGCGAGGCTCAAGGTGACCTTGCCGGTGGCCGGTGAGCCTCCCCTAAGGTTGACCTTGCCGGCCCTTCTCTAGCCGTGACTAGCTAGAGGAAGGAGAAGAAAAATAAAAGAAAAATGTAATATAATTATTAATAAATTAAAAGAAATTCTAAATCATAAAAAATATATCGGGTTGTACCAAACGTATTTCTTTCTTAGCAACAAAAATTTTGTGTAGATACTAAGGGGGTGCATGACAACCACCTATTTCTATTCCATAAACAATTTTTCTATTCTAGATTTGTTTCTGGAATAGAAATCTGTTTGATAAACCTATTTCATTTTTTTTTATTTCGAAAATAGATTCTTGTTCCGTAAATAGGTTTGGAATAGAAATTAGAAGTAGAAATTTTCTACTTCTCTATTTTTGGAACAGAAATGAGAAATAAAAATTATTCTCATCGTTTGTCAACCGGTCCTTCATCCATTGTCGTCGACCACCGTCTGTTGGTTGCCGATCCACTGTTGTCCGAAAAGAAAAAATTTTGTATCGTTATTAAACTTTAGTTTTGCTTAGAAACTCTTTTAGAAATAGAAATAAAAAAATCTATTTTTCTTCCATAAATCAATTTATGGCTAGAATGGTTATCATTCACCCCTCAAATACGTTCAAATACTCGAAACTGTTTCTTAGAATAGAAACATGAAAAAAATGTTTATAAAAAATAATTGGTCCCCTAATAGAAACGTCACCAAACATTCCTTAAGCGACCACGGTGATATTGGAGGGCAACAAGCAAAGGGCATAGGAGAGAGAAAGAGAGGAGGAGATAGAAGATGGATAGCATTTCATCATTTTTTTAGAATGAGTTAGAGTGCATTTGTTTTATTGAAAATTATTATTAGGGGAAATTCTTGTTTTTCATTTATTTGGTGATTTAGGAAAAGCAATTTTGCCCAATCTAAATTTGTTGTTATTAGTCCATGAAAAATATTTTTGTAAATCAATTAGTTTTTCGTTATTCAAATGCAAAAAAGTTGAAATATAACTTTTTGGAAACAGTTTTCCTTCAAACAAACAGACCTTTCGGTTAAACTACACCGTCTATTTAAAATGTGTTGATGTGGCATCCTCTTAAGGGAGTAACTTGAAGATTTGAAGTTCCTATCATAATAAGATAAATTCTGTAGATGTCCTAAAAAGTCCTTCCATATCTTTTCTTATTTAGTGACATGATAATTTTGATCGAATGTTAAAATAAATGAGATTTGTATTTGGAATAATACGTCCTTATCCACAATTCCCTCCCCATATTTTTCTTCCCTGGAAAGAGGGAATAGGGGGGTGATCTCGGGGGTTCCACCCCTCGAGGTTCTTCTCCATATTTCTTTCCCTTGAGTTGTTGAAGGACCTACTCATCCGCATCTTAATGGAAGGCCCCCAACCACTATATTTTTTGAGACGTGGGAGTTGTCTTTATCTCGAGTTTAACGTGGGGGGACACTCTAGAGGAGGAGCCGACGGCAATCAACTACCCTACCCCACTATAGGGTAGGGCCCCATCATTTTGCAATAGGGGTAGAAGGGGCCAGGAGGGTTCTTCCCTCTGTTTCCTCTAAGCCTTTCAAGGACCTGTCCAAATCCAAACTTTTGGGTAGGTTTTCAGCCGCTATATTAGGTGTGGAAGCTACTTCTATCTGCCGTGTTTAATGCCAGGGGACACTCCAAAGGAGGAGTCGGCGGCAGTCAGCTGACCTATTCCATCATAGGGGAAGCCTCGTCAGTTTGCAACAAGGGCATAAGGGGTCAAAGTTGCTATCATGATAAAAATAAACTATCTAGATGTCCTCAAAAGTCTTACTAAACCTTATTTATTTAGTGACATGACAATTTCGATTGGATGTTAAAACAATTGCGAGTATTTGGAATAATTGCCACGCTAAATTTACTGATATGAAAATGTCATATCATTTAGTCAACAAAATTCTGTAAGATTTTTCAGTACGTGTAGATTATGATAGTACTAAAGAACCTTTGTTTACTTTGGTCATATAGAGTACTAAAGAACCTTTGAGCAGTACATTTCCCCCTTTTTTTCCCTCTCAAATAACCATCCCAAATGCAAAATGATTAAATAATTATAAGGGAAAGGATTTCATGGGAAGACTTCACTTTCGCCTGAAACTTCGTGGTTGCGTTGACTCGAGAAAAATTCCAATAATACTACATAGTTCATGTCAAATCGTGTCGTCATTTGCCTATAAATGTGGACATGCCATCAGTGGAACCAATCTCCTGCAAAACCAGTCAGACCTCAGGTTCAGGACTAATGAGTCATAGAGCTAGATCAATGGCTCCCTTCTCCTTCTCCATGATCATCACCTTGTCCTCCTTTTCTGTTGCTGTATTTGCAGTCGCTTCAGCTCAGCGAACTTTTACGTGAGCTCGTGTCCTTTGTCTCTGTCCATTATCCAGGACGCCGTTAACACGGTGGTGTCCTCAAAGCCCCGAATAGGAGCCTTGCTTCCACGATTGCTTTGTCAATGCAAGTTCTGTTTTTCCTCTTCATGTGTCGTCTTCATCATCAAAGTTCCACCGAAGACATCACTTTGCCATGGCAGATCCAGAATTTAGTATTCAATCCGTGGGTTAAATAGTAGATCGAGCACTTGTGTTACAGTTTGAGCCCAGACAAGCTTTCACTCAACTTTGTATGCTTCCATGAACCTTTCATGAGGAGCTCAGTAAGACAAACCTAGCATAATACAATTCCCTGCTCGGAAAAAAAAAAAAAAAAAACACATGACTAGGTTCACACTGCCACTTCATACAATCGAAAGACGAAAAATGAGGGAGTCTTCACTAAATGTCATGACCCAATTTCATATCGCGTTGTTTTTCCTAGATTATAAATGTCATATTCAGTCCTAGTTGATTCTTCTGCTTCTGTCCAAGCTGCTTTATTTGTCGAACTTTGTTCAAGCATAGAGGGAGCAAACAAGGTTGAAGCAAAAGCTTAATGGCTTGGCGACGCTTCGATGAGGTCGCTGACCACTTGAAGAAGAAGAACATGAGAGAGAAAGGAAAAAAAATTATTTAAAAATTAAAAGAAAATGATTTGGAGTAGAAATTTTGAGCACGGTACTAAACACAATTTTATTTCAGAATCAGAAATTTTGAACAGTTATCAAACGGCTTAAAATACTTAGAAATTGTTCCCGAGAACATAATAAAAAAGAATCATTTCTTATCAGAAATTGTTCCTAGGGATAGAATTATTACCAAACACGCCTTTAGCTTCTCCATTTCTACTCACTTTCCTTGGGTGTCTTTTTATCAACGATGTGAATTTTCTAACTGTAATGTTCTAAAAGAAAGTTTGATTTTTCAATCACCCTTTGTAGCTGTTCTTTTATCTCCCTCTTATGGTAAGAAAGATGGTTTCATTCATTAAGTTGAAGACTGAGCATACATAGATGAACCTTCAGAGCAAATAAGAGCCCATAGAGTCCGAGAGGGATATAAAGTCCAGTTTGGAGGAAGGATTTTCTTCTTTGAGCCTTAGCAACTCAATTGGCGACCTTGTTTGCTCAGCTGGACATGAAGTCCAATTTGGAGAAGGGATATAAAGTCCAGTTTGAAGAAACTACAATCTAAGAGTGGTCTGGCCCGGAACGAGCATAGAAAGAAGAGATCGCCGTCTCCATCGATAGGGTGAGGCATGGTCGATACTCAGGTTCGAATCTGCTTGCTGTAGGGGAGCACATATTTGTCACTTCGTCAAATGGTCTTTGACGTCCTATGCTTATGGGGACGAGACTCAGTGAACTAGGGCTAATGCGTCGCGAGCGACGTCTAGTGACGATCTCTACACGGCTTTGAATCTGGACCTTTTGTCAGGAAAGTGAAATTGCGAGCGCTCGGAAAGAGTTTTTTACGCTAGTTGCCCATCTCCGTCCCACAAGATAGCCAACTGGGAAGAAAGCTCCGAGAGCACTTCACAAGCCTTGGGAGGTAGATTTTGTTACTTTTCTCCAGCATGGTGCTTTTCATGTGAGATGCAATTTTTTATGTTTTCATCGTCAGAAGATAATATAATCATTGTTCAGTAACAGTGATACAGTGCCGATGGCCAAATGCTCAATTTATCAGGTCACCAAAGGCTCCCTGATTTGCTACATAAATTATTTTATCAATTTTGCATTATTCATATTAAAGGATGTTTATATATTGCGGTTAAGATATAGTTTTGTATATCTTAATTAACTGATTGGTTCTAAGCATAATTACTCATAAAGAGTTCTTGTATCTTCTTTGGGATAAATAATAAGCCATTAGAATGTCGGCTTATAGTTATCCCTCAAGGAGACAAAAGTGTAATCATTTTACATCAAAATTGAATTAATATGCTCATTTTCTAAGGGTGTCGGTAGAACCCGTGGATCTTATTCATTCTACAAATCTGACATATTCAGGTAGGTTCCAAGATTGGTATTATAGCTCGTAGGGCAGGCTCTATGTTTCGGAGCTTCAAAGCTAATGAGTATAAGTTAATGGCAAAAGAACATTCCAAATGCTAAAACTTGGCACAAAATGACACTTAAGTGCCAAAATTTACAAAAGTGTCACTTAAGTGCCACTTTTTATGAAAAATTGGACATTTGAGTGCCACATCCAACGAATCTCGCCGAAAATCCTACATTGTAATTTTTTATTAATTTTCTCGCTTATGTGGCTCATCGGAAAGTTGACTCAGCAAAACACACAAAAATGACGTCGTTTTAGCATAATTCGAATTTTAATATAAAAATTAATTTAATTAAATTTAAAACAAATTAGCCCTCGCCGCCAACTGCCTCCCTTCTCCTCCTCCTCCTCCTCTCCTTTTTTTTTTTTGGTTTTTTAATTAAATTAATTAATTTGTTTTAAATTTAATTTAATTAATTTTTATATCAATCATTTACCACATCAGTATCAAAACGACGTCATTTGGCACTATTTAGCCACATCAGCGTGCAAAACAACGTCGTTTTGCACTAACCTCGCCAAAAGATTGCCACGTCAACATTTTGGTCGGATTTTTTACTCGTTGGCACTTAACTTATCTATTTTGCTCCGATTTTAACACTTAAATGTCACTTTCGTAAGTTTTGGCATTTAAGGCTTGCGCATGGCAACATTTCTTGGCCGGGGAACAATTTTTTTTCAGAAATAGTTTTTTTCTATTTCTATTATGGGGAATAATTTATGAGCAAAAAAATCCGTTTGATAACTTTACAAAATTTCTATTTCTGGAATAAAAAAATAACAGAAACACATTTGATAACTGCACAAAATTTATATTTCTGGAATAGAAAAAGAACAAAACACGTTTAGTAACTACACAAATTTCTATTCCAAATTTTATTTTTAAAAAAATTAAAAAAAAGAAAAAGGAATAAATTAGATATTACATAAAAATTGACAAGATCAAAATATTATTAGATTAATAATACATTTGATTAGGTGTAAGCATTCTAGTCAAATATGCTTGTAACATAGGTGGTATTGTAATGGAACGTGAGCTATTATATTATATCTATGTGTGAGGATCTTTACTTATGTTTTATAGCGTATTGAATTTATGTAGCGCTTTGTTGGAATCAATATTCACAAATTGATGTTTTGAACTATAATTCTCAATAATATATTTTCTTTTTGCAAATTTTAATGTTTGGTATAGCTAATATTGCGAAAAAAGCACATGTGATATTGTTAGCCAAATTAATTTATGCTCATTTCCTTGGGACTAAGTTTTTACTCTTTAAAAAAAAAATTGTAATTCTAGTGCATGCGTGGCTTAGGGATTTTAGTCTCTTCTAATCTTGACATGGATATCGGGTTAGGGTTGGAAATTTCCAACTGTTGGAATGGTGCATGCATGGTGTGGCTTTGTTGTCATTATGCATTTAGTTCATAGTATGCTCCTAAAACACTTAGTAAAGACCTCGGTCTCTTGCATTTTGAACCATCGATGCATCCCATCTTGATGTTACTTTTTACCTTGCTTCTTTCGAATTACCTTGCTGTCGTTATAAGGTTTTGGCTAATTTTGATAAAAGGAGGTGTTTTTCTTCTCCTTTTTTGCTTTTTTTCTTTCTTGACTAGCATACAAGCTTCGGACGGCGGTTTGTAGGTCTTGAAGTGTCAACTATACAATAGCTTACCATTTGCTTCTCTTCTATTTGTCCACATTTATGATACATTCAATGGCATATATGCTCATGGAGATAGAATTGGATGACCTTAACATTATTAATAGAAATGTATTCATAACAGTTTACAAACACATCACAAAAGTTCTCACCAAAAAACAAAAAACACGTCGCAAAAGTCGAAAATAAGAAGTCACGGAATCTCTTGCATATTGTAATCCCTTGCCATCACATTTACAATATTTTTCCTAATCATGTTTATCTTAGCCGCCTCATCACGTGATACATCATCTACAACCCTGTCTTCTGTAGATCCAAGTGGATAATCCGGATCTCCATAAAAGGCAAAGTTCATGTCCATCTTGTCTTGGTCGCGAATATAATTATGAATAGTACAACATGCGATTACAATATATGCTTGCTTTCGAATTGAAAATGGAGGCATGTGTCTCAAAATGGAGAAGCGATTTTTTAATGCCCCAAATGACCTTTCGATAACATTTCTCAATGAAGAATGCTTATGGTTGAACAATTCTTTTACTGTTTTGGGTCGTCTCGTTCTACCCCTATACTCATTCAAATGATACCGTTCACCTTTAAATGGAGTTAAAAATCCTGTAAGTGATGCATAACCAGAATCTACTACATAGTATTTCCCTACAAGAATATATACATAAATTTGTTATGATATGCAATAACTATATAATCATAAAGAAAATCACTTAATATAGACAAAATAAATATCTGGTGGTGGTCGAAGAAATTGCAATCGAGGAGTCTCAAGTGCTGCCGAGAGAACCCGGCAATCATTGGCAGATTTTTCCCACCCAGCATATACGAAAGTAAATTTCATATCAAATGAACAAACACACATCACATTTTGAGTGGCAGTCCATTTCCTACCTCTAAATGGGATTTGTTTTGATATAGGGACTGATGCTTTAATGTGGGTGCCATCAATAACACCAATGCAGCCCTATGATTTTATGAAATATAGCGTTAGACAATATTATCAACTATATATATTTTAATAATGTAAAATTGATATTAAAATCATACCTTGAAGTAACGTGCATGGTTAAGATTGATAAGAATTTCCTCTGGAACAATATCAAAAGAAGGCGGCCTGATAATCTCTTTTGATAATTTGAGAAACGCTTTTAATACCAAAGTGAAGAACTTACTGATTGTTTGTCCCGAACGTTGAAATCCCTCACATAAATCTCTATTTGTGTTTTTGTGACCAACCATAGATAAGAAAATCCAAACCTGTTCATCTACCTTTACATATTGAGTATCTTTCAACCAGCCTTTTGCCTTCATTAGATCCTTCAGGTTAAGAAAAACATGTCTCTCTAACCTGAATGCTTCATATATCATATCTGAATGTCCATAAACAATTTCTCTTATCCATTCGGCTCCTAATAATTTATTGTCCCTAATAGGCTCTTTTGTATGCAAACACATGTCCAAATTAACAAGAGATAACCATGCTATTATTATGTCAATATCAAAGTCATCCAAATATCATTCAACTACTGCTACCTCTTCATTAGACACACTATTTGATTCATTTTTTATAGTACCTATGCCATTACACAAATATAAAAAAATCAATATAGATATATGTAAAAATAAAAATAAAAAACAATAGAAACCAATAACATAAGTAATAAAGTGAAAAGGCAAACCAAATATAAAAATTCAGTACAATCCATCATATCCAAATCACAACACAAATGCAAAAGTCTCAATATCAATATCTTGAACAACAAAATAACAACCAACAACATAAAAAAACATAGTCTAATAAAACTCCATATAATCCACGACACATTTCCTAACATCCACTAAAGACGTTGAAGAAGTCCATATCTCATTTCAGTTAGGGTTGTGATAAAAGCCTCCCTCCACGTGGCATTATTGTAAACTCGCTCCACTGCTTTGTTATAGAGATCTTGGTACAACGTAGGCATGACAAGTAGGGTATCAATTACCACATATATGAAGAATTGGTCTATAGGTGGTGATGTCACTTGTGAGTTGACAAAACCACTCACAGATTTATTAACCCTACTTTTGATAATCTCTTGTAAGGCTTTGTAGGTGCTAGCAACATCAAATGATTAACTCTTCCTTCTCCTCTTAGTATTTGGAGTTTTATCCATCTTATGTTTGTCATGAACTGGAGTATGAGTTTTGTCAGACATAAAATCTTTCTCATTAACATGCTGTGCACCAAAGTCCTATGGTCCATTGTCTGCATCATCACCACCAATGTTAAGTTCATCCAACATCACCAAATCTTCGACATTTCCTGCTACATAGTCCCCAGTAGCATATGTATCACCAAATATAATACACAAGTCAGGATATTGAGGAAACTCATCATTCTTGAATTTCACCCACTCAATATTATCTGCAATTTTCACAATGATGACATATATCAGCAATACAATTAAACATATTGGATGTACATATATAATGTTATGAAAATGATCAAATGTTAAATCATACCTTGATATGAGATTCTCATATGCTTGAATCATCAACAACAACTTTTTTGTTTACATTATCCCAGCCAAATCCGGATTGTGAAAGAAGTTTCTTGAAACTAGCATACTGCTTTTTCAATTTGTTCACCTTATTCTTCAACTGTATTGCAGTATATTGAAGTTCTGCTCGTTTGTCGAATTTTATCCGTATGTTATTCCACCATACTTTGTTGAAAGTAGAAGAGGTGCGATTTCCTTTTTTGACCTCCCAACAAACTGACGAACAAGTTGGTTAAAAGCTCAGTCCACTTTGCGATGAATGCCTCTTTTTGGGATGCCATGTAACCTTCACTAGTTGAACATCATATGAGTTCAAGACAATTAAAAAGAAAGTGCAACATGCTGCTGCATTCTTTTCTCATCACCATCTTTTAGACTAAAGAAAAACATAAGCATCAAAATGTCATTATAGCTCTAAACATTAGATAATTATTTAGTGCATAAATATTGGGTAGCTATTCAATGCAATGTTTGAATTCTCAAATGTTTCATTTCATTATTGTATATTTTTTCAAGACAATTTGCTCCTCAAAACAAAGAACCAGCAAGATCGGTAAACAAAGAACCAACAAAATCAGCAAAACAAAACTAACAAAATAGGAAAACGGCAAAATCAATAAACACAAATCAAGTTGAAACTATTGCAGAATTGATAGATTTCAAATGTGTTTTTCAGCAACCAAACGACATCCATTATGGGCGTACGACATATCAAATCGAAGCTCTAGAAGTGTATTTTTTATGTTTAGAAGGGCTCGAGTTCAAAAAAATTCATCTAGCACTTCATTTCAGCCAAAACAATAAGTCCATCAAAAGATACGAAATTGCAGATTAATACAAATCAAGCTCAATCAACCTCAAGTTCATAATACACACAAGGAAGAGAAAATCAACACAATCACCAGCATGACACAATGCAGATCCCATAGACAGCCTATCATTAGACAGCACATGAAAATTTATGTAAGCTGAAAGCAACATAATGTTTCTTTGTCAGGAGAAGAAGGCTGGGATAAAGTTTGAAAAACTCAAGATTAAGGTTTTTTAGATAATTAAGATGAAGACGACAACTAGGACAACTATGAGGGAAAAAATAAATAATTTCTCAGGCATGTTAACCTAGCAACAGATTAATATGAAGTATAATTATGTGTTTGCCATATTTGGTAAAGCACGAGCTTGCATTGAAAAGGCAGAAGTCCCATAAACCAATTTTTTTAATGTGTGTCATCCAAGTCAACTTGTCTTTTCTCTTTGGGAAAAATAGCTCATCCTATCATTTTTTTTTCTGGCAATGCATTTCTTCCACACCACATTTAATAACTCGATATCAAGGAAAAGTCAACTCCCAACTCAGCAATCCTCCTCTCCCTCTAGTCTTGCTTCAAGACCTCAACCTTATAAATCACTTGAAGCATCATTACAAGAAGTTTAGGACGACAGACACAGTCGTGATAGATAATAGCATCTCAGTAGATATACAAAGAAAGGACATTCCCAGAATACACTAAGCTCAAGAGGCATTCCAATGGACTCACTCATCAAACTTCTTGAACCATAAAATTCAGTAAATATGTATGCATAAGGCGCAACATGCTTATCTACATCCAAGAAATGAAGCTTTCTTTCATTTAACATACATATCCCGAACCATTAGGTCCAAGTATCCACTCTACCTTCTTGAGTCGAAGAAACTTGACTAGAGGCGACGGGACTACAGGCAATGGGATTGAAGAGAGGCGATCGGAGGCGATGGCACTGCAGGCGACAGATTCAACTTCAGAAAAAACTAGAACATGCCCAATGAGAAGTAATCAAAGCAACAAACCTAATTTAGGGCAAGACGACCACGAGGCGACGCGACCAAAGGTGATACGAGCCGGAGAAACTTGACTAGAGGCGACGGGACTGCAGGCGGTGGGATTAGAGAGAGGCGATTGGAGGCAATGGCACTGCAGGCGACAGATTCAACTTCAAAAAAACTAGAACATGTACAAAGAGAAGGAATCAAAGCAACGAACCTGATTTAGGGCAAGACGACCACGAGGCAACGCGACCAAAAGCGATGCGAGCCGGATAAAGGTGACCAGAGGCGACGGGACTGGACGCAATCGGCTCGGAGAGAGGCGACCCAACCGGAGTGTCGCGTTGTAATCCTCCACTACCAATACCACAAATAGACTATAATAGGAAAAGCTCTAATCAACATATGCGATTCAGAAACGGACATCAAACGTCGAACGGAGAAAAACCTCTTTAACATCTCCTATCCGCTAATTCGGCAGGCTCAAATCTCATTGACCTAACGTCCGCTAAAACAACGCTTTGCACTACATGACACACTCCGGCAAAGCGGCACTCGAAGAGCGCGCACCGGACAATCCCAACCAAAGCAAACGCATGCAGACAAGCACCAGAGGCGCAATCGAACGAAAATCCAGCCGCGAGAGACGACGCGAACGGAGAGGATGATTGCACCATCGGAGAGTGCGAAAACAGGAAAAGAAAGAAAGAATCGAAATCGCGGCGGCAGCGGCGGGGGAGGAGGAGGCAACGGGACTCACGGAAATCTGGAGGCGATTCCAGGCAGTGAGTGGGTGATGTACGAGACCGCTGACAATGGGATTGACGGCACCGAAGAGAGGCGGAGGCGACGAGACTGGACGCAACCGGCTCAAAGAGAGGCGACCCAATCGGAGTACGAGACCGTTGACGACAGGACCGGCGGCGACGAGACCGGAGAGAGGCGACCAGAGATGAGATTGGGGAGAGGCAAGCGGACAAAGGGAGAGGTGAAAATGGAAGATCGTGAAAGTGAAATTAGGTTTAGCCCAATTTGTTTCTTATTTTTGTTCCTGGGAATTCTTGGCCGGGAACGAGAAGTAACTTTTTTTTACTTCTCGTTTCTGTTCCAAAACCATTCCCGGGCTAAGTTTCTATTCTCAGGAAAAAAAAAGACAATGTGCCATCATCAAACGGGTTTCTATTCTTTTTTTGTTCCGGGGAACAAAAGAATAGAAATTCTTGGGCCGGGGAAGGTTATCATGCGTAGCTTAAATGTCCATTTAAGCCAAGTTTTGGCACTCCTGGTGTCCTTGTGTCATAAGTTAGTGTTTTGGGTTTGGAGTCGTACTAAGTTTTACCCATTGATCTTACTTGTGAAGAAAGCTAGAACTATGACTCAAGAAAGAAGAGAAGAGAGTTGCTCTCTTGCAGCTGCTAATCTCTTGTTAGTAGCAATAACAGTAGGTGGGAACTCTTTTGAAGGAAGAGACAATTTGGTCCCAATTAAAGAGAAAAGAGCTTATTTGAAAGTTCCTTACTTTAGACTTTGAGTTGACAGAGAGGAATGGCAAAACTCTTGACTTTATGAGACGAGGATTACGTATACTCTTCACCCCGATAGCGTAAAAAGCTACAAGGTACCATGGATAATTTTTTATTAAAAAATAGCGTGCACTTAATTATTTATGAATTTCTTTTTTTCTTTGTGACTTTCATATTTAAATATGTGAAAGCCCAAACTGATGAAGAAAACCCAATCGTCCAATTGTTGTACTGATGATTATGGTCGCTGGTACATTTTTCTTCCCTAGAATTCATCCTAATCGTTAGGTTGTTTCGTCTCGTTGTCGTCAAATTGGGCGTGTTACTAGGGTGGAGCTAGCATGTAGACGTGGTTGTCTTGGAACACTGAACTAGCTGACTTGTTCTTCTAGTTGAAGTTGGGATTGTGTCGGGATAATAGCAAATAGTAGTTGCCATTCTCCGTGGCAATAATTCAGATAGCCCAAATCCTTGAAAGGAGAGAGGAGAAAATTAAAAATTAACAAACGGTCTTAGAGATCAAGAGCATTAGGAAGTGATACGTGAGCGAGGATAGAAGAGTAGTGAAAATGAAAGGGAGAGGGAGCCCCAGTTATTGGGATGATTGTTCTTTTTTGTTTATTTATTTGTTTTTGCTCAATGTTCACTGGTCTGGTGACCACCGAGGCCATAAAGGTTTGAATGATTGGGGCCACATGGGCTCAATCATTGAATTCGGCCCCGATCCACAAAAGATGATACTAGCCTGGGCCAGTCCATTAAGGACAGTGGGCTTGTCCAGGCTCAGGAACAACTAAGCTAGGGCCCGGGACCCAACCAACGGGCCGTGTGCCGAAGTTAATTCAGGGAAAACATTTTTTTTTATAGAAGCAACAAGATAGAGATGCTAAGGATACTTGCGGTTGACGCTAAAGGTGAGCATGGAAAACTCAGAACAGAAAAACCAAACTAGTCGGACGCTGTCTAGTTTCAGATTCCAAGGTATATAAAGTAGATTCTAGATTCCAAAAATTGGGAAAACTGTTTCAATGGATAAGTTTTAAGTTTTAAGTAAGTGTAATCTAGAATCTAAAATAAGTTTGTATATTTTTCTTGGTCTATGTCTTTGTGCAATTATACCGTGGCGTTCAATGATGAGTGTATAATTTGAAACCACTAGTTTGAATTTACATTATATTATTGAGACTTTTACTTTATTAATTTTTCATATTCTTCGTATCTAAATATAAATTATACTCAATGAATTGTAGCAACAAGTGGTGATTAGTAAATGTGATGATTCATTACAATCGTTTAATTAATAATACATGTAGAATTTGGGTAGAACCTAAAACCTATGATGGGGTAAGTTTTAGATTCTCAAGTATGCAGGGTAGGTTCCAGATTTTAAAAAATAAGAAACATGCTCTAGTGGGTAGGTTTTTGATTTCAAGTGGGATTTATATGGAATCTGAAACCGCTCACCCCTAGTTGACGCCCAGGGAATCAATGTTAATTGTTCTTGCCTCTTTGCTAGGTAGATCGTTCCCATTACACGTAGCATTTTTTTTTTTTTTTTGGCATTTTCGGAGAAAATTTAACAAAGTTAACTATAAACTATTGAGCTTATGATTATGTATCATATGGTCAAGGGGAAGGAAAAGTCAGATGTACACCTAAAATTTATAACTTCGATGCCATTCTCCAATCCAAGTGCAAAACACTTCTTAGTGATAAGAAAAATTCTTAAATGGTCATTTCAAATCAGTTAATTTGCTTGTATATCATTCCATGTTTTGCTTGTGATTCTATGTTAACCTAATTGACTCGTTCTATCTAAACTGTTTAGGCGACTTTTGATTTTGAGCAAATCGAGCATCGCCCCCCATCAAACCGTGTTGGGCAGGAAACATACCGAATGTTTGGCCGATTTCTTCCAAGGTGAGCTGGACACGCGTCCCATATCTCCATGTGCTTTCTTTGGTGTTGCTCTATGATTTATCAGTCGGATTAGGCCTCAATGTGTTTGTCCTTGTATGGTGTATAAGCTAAGAGCAACTATTGTCTGACTCTTTTCATATACTATCAAATAGCTAATAACAAGGGTGACTATTGTCTGACTCTTTTCATGAATCTTATACTGGTAAATAGGGTAGGGGCATTATATTTGATTTGACTTTATATTCAATTTATTAAAATAGGTAAACAATTGAAATTGGTGCTTACGCCTTTTCGTCTTCGTCCTGTAAGCCAGAATCTCATCTTCCGTTTTGGCTCTTGAGCAGGGTGTTAAGCGGCTGAAAATGCATAAGAAAACCTAATTGGCTTAGACAAAATTTAGTCAGACAACTCTAAGGGAAAGAAAGGAAGAAATATTAACACATGATAGTTTCATCTATGCATATTAAGTTTAGAATGAAATGTTCTCTACATTCAAATGCGATCCTCTATTCTTAGAACCAAACGCACATCTTCAAACTACCTTCATGAGAGAGTGTCAAGTCAACACGCCTAGTTATCAAAAGTTGAGACATCCGCATTGGTTTCTTAATTCTTTTTCCCCCTCTTTTCTTTACTTCTTGCTTCTTCCATATCCGCTCCTTAATTACTGTATAGAAACCTAAAAAGTTTGCCATTGTCACCATCTTTCTCGCCGTTGTTGTGGCTCTACCTCCCTCCAACCACCTCTCTCTTTCTCTTAGACCCTAAATTCAAAATCAAAAGAGGTATAGATAGAGAGACTCTTCTAGTCTTGAGAATTGAGGATAGAGGAAGGCAGACGAAGGTGAAGAGTGCTTGCGGCTAATGGTGGCTAATCAATGTAAAGGGTGTGGCATTGTAACGTTGGTTGATTAAGGGCGCATGACAACCATTTTACTTGTAGCCATATTTTTTTTTTCTATTCTCAAGAATATATCTGGAACAAAAATCCATTTAGTAATCACTTTTATTTTTCTATTTCTAGTTTAAATTTTTAGTTCAAAAATAGGTTTGAAACAAAAATAAAAAGTAAAAAATTTCTACTTTTTTATTACTATAATAGAAATAAAAAATAAAAGCTATTCTCATTGCTCACCCTCGCTAATAGCCGGCCACCCACTTGCCTTTACCGGCCATAGGCCACCTCCTGTTGCCGCCCAAGTGAGAGAAATTTTATGTCGTTATCAAACACATATTTTTATTTAGAAACTCGTTTGGATAATAGAAATATAAAAATCTATTTCTTATGAGAAATTGTGTCTAGAAACAGAATGGTTATTATTCACGGACTAAGCAACCATGGTGATACTAGAGGGCAACAAGCGGAGGATATAGGATAGAGAAAGAGAGGGGGAGATAGAAGATGAGTGATGTCCCGCCATCCTTTTGGAATGTCTTAGGATGTATTTATTTTACTGAAAATTTCATAATAAAAGAAAATATTTTTCATGAAAATCATATTAAGGATGATTGGTCATTTTCCATTTATTTGGTATTTAGGGAAAGTGATTCTTTCTTGCCAGAAGGGAAAATCATTTTCTCCAAAATCTAAACTTGTTATAAGTCCATGGAAAACTTTTGGAAAATAATTTTTTGGAAAATAGTTTTACTTCAGACAAATAGACTCTTGTTAAACTTACACCATCCACTTAAAAATGTTTTGATGTGGCATCCTCTTAAAGGAGTAAGTGGAAGATTTGAAGTTCCCTTCTCGCTAAGATAAATTATCTAGATGTCCTATAAAGTCCTACTAAACCTTATTTATTTAGTGACATGACAATTTCGATTGGATGTTAAAAGAAATGGGATTTGTATTTGGAATAATTGCCACGTTGAAACAACTGATACAGTATTATCAGATTATTTAGTAAACAAAATTCTTTCAGTACATGTAGCATCGCAATGGTGCTATAGAACCTCTGCGCAGTAAATTTTCCCTTTTTCTTTTCCCTCTCAAATTACCATCGCAAATGCAAAATGATAAATAATTATGTAGGAAAGGATTTCATGGGAAGACTTTACTATGCCTGAAACTTCATCGGGGCGTTTACTTGTAAAAACTTCCTACAATGCTACATAGTTCGTGCCAAATCGTGTCGTCGTTTGCCTATAAATGAGGCCATGCCATCAGTGGAGCCAATCTCCTGCAAAACCAGTCAGGTCTCAGGTTCAAGACTAATGAATCGCAAAGCTACATCAATGGCTTCCTTTTTCTCCTCCATGATCATCACCTTCTCCTTCTTTTTCGTTGCTGTATTCGCAGTGGCTTCGGCTCAGCTATCGCCAGACTTCTATGCGAGCTATTGTCCTTCGGCTCTGTCCATTATCCAGGACGCTGTGAGCACTGCGGTGTCCTCGGAACCCCGAATGGGAGCCTCGCTTCTGCGTCTTCATTTCCACGATTGCTTTGGGCGCGCATGATAAAATTTCTGTTTCTCGATTTCTCTGTTTCTCTCTTCCCCGGAACAGGTTTGGAACAGAAATCCGTTTGAGAACGCATTTGATTTCTCTATTTCTGAAACAGATTTCTATTCCGTAAATAGAGAAATCGAAGAAATCGAAGCCGGAATTTTTAGCTTCGCTTTAAAATAGAAATCGAAACTGAAATCAAACCATATAAAAGAACATTGCACTTTCTTGCTAACTTAATTTACTCATAACCACAACTTCACAAATTATTGCTAATTTTCTTTTTCTTATTTTGCTCGTGTTTTTTTTGCATTTTTTTTTCAATTTTTTTTTTTTTATAACTTCCTCTTTAGGATGAAAGGCAATTGAATGGGTTCCCAATTTTCAAAAACGACCAAAGTTCTTAAATGTTTACTTAAAAACAATGGGGCTCTTACCTCCTAGACAAGGCACGCGGATGGCCAATTGAAGAAAAAGTTCTTACGTAATAGATTAATAAAAAACGTGCCTAGAAATTTAACCTTATTTTTTACAGATTCAAAATTCTTGCAAAATCAAAATAATTAGATTGTTACACAATCTTGAATTTTAATTCGAAGGCAAGAGATTCAAGAGAATCTCTCTCTTATGCAAGGGCCATTAAAGGTTCATTAAGCAACAATAAAGAAATTAGGGATGAGCAACTAGACTGATTCAATTCGAAAATCAAAATAAACCGACCTTCCCTCGATTGGTTCCTAACCATAAACGTTACTTTAAGGTAGAATTCTCATCTATTCCTTTACACCATTAATTTTATTTTGTTGATAATCTTGTATAATACTAGTTTTTGATAAAATGACAAGGTTTTATAGGCGCCTTTGATGGCACCTATATTCATACTTTCGCAGTACTTATCTGAACCTATGCAGGATGAGCTTGTAAACGATACATTGACCGAGGAGGGAAACCAAATAAATACGCTTAGGAAAACAATTGCTAATAAAATGGCAAGGGAAAATAATATGCCGGAAATTCAATGAAATTGTATTTTCAACTTTTGTAATGTATTAGTATTATTTCGATTATTATTTTGTATTTGAGGATTTTCTATGTTGTTTTAGTATTATTTCGATTATTATTTTGTATTTCAGGATTTCTTATGTTGTTATCTAATCAATTTCTATTCCTAGAAATAGAAATTTTGTTCTGTTATCAAACGAATTTCTGTTTCAGAAATAGAAATTTCGAGTCGTTATCAAACGGGTTTCTTTGCTCAAAAACTTGTCCTAAATAGAAATTAAGAAATTGATTTACGCCGAAATCAATTTCTGCTTTAAATTTTGTCATGCGCAGCCTTTGTCAATGCAAGTTCTCTTTTTTCTATTCATATGTCGTCTTCATCATCGAAGTTCCACCGAATACATCACTTTGCTCTGTCAAATACAGAACTTAATATTCGATCCGTGGGTTAACTAGTAGATTGAGAGCTTGTATTATGGTTCGAGCCCATACAAGCTTTCACTCAACTTTGTATACTTCCGTGAACCCTTCATATGGAGCTCAGTAAGCCACACCTTATTGCATACTATAATTCTCTGGTCGAAAAAAAAAAAAAAAACACATGATTAGGTTCATACAGCCACTTCATACAATCGAAAGATGAAAATTGAGGCGATTCTTGTGTTAATGTCGCGACCTAATTTTTTATCGCGTCGGTCTTCATAGATTATAAATGTCGTATTCAATTCTAGGCGATTCTTCTACTTCCATCCAAGCTGCTTTACCTGTCAAACTTTGGTCTAGCAGAGGGAGCAAACGAGGTTGAAACAAAAGCTCAATGGCTTGTCAACAAAAATGCTAATGATATCGAGGTTTGAACAGGGTTGTGACGCGTCTGTATTGTTGGACGACACCGAAGGATTCACCGGCGAGAAGACGGCACGCTCCAATGTCAATTCAATCCGGGGTTTTGACGTGGTCGACAACATCAAGACCCGGCTTGAAGAACAATGCCCCGGAATCGTTTCATGCGCCGACATCCTAGCCGTCGCGGCCCACGATTCTGTCGCTGCATGTAGTCTTCATCCCTTTTTCGATCATTAAGACAGAAGGCGATTGTGTTCAGATCGATTATCCTAACCGGGGATCATGCAAAAATTTTCAGCTTGGCGGACCTAAGTGGACCGTACAGTTAGGCAGGAGAGATTCAACCACGGCATGTTTGAAAGATGCAAAAAGCGATTTGCCTTCGAGAATCGCGGACCTTAGCGATCTCATATCTCTCTTCTCTAAGAAGGGCTTCTCTGCCAAAGAAATGGTCGCCCTCTCAGGTGTTTCATCTAAGAGAGAAGTATCATTCTTTTGGTCTTCGCACTCTGGAAAGGCTTTCTTTGATTGTCGCTGAAAGAAAATCGCCCGACCATGATCCACCGTCTTACATGCGCTTTTGTGCCGCAGGAACTCACACGATAGGCCAAGCAAGGTGCTTAGTGTTCCACATTCGCATCTACAATGAGAAGAACATCGACCCCGCCTACGCCGCATCGCTGAGGCAGAACTGTCCCAGCGCAGGCGGGGACGCTAATCTCGTGCCGCTCGAGGATGGCGACGTCGATGGCAAAGTGTTCAACAACGACTACTTCAAGAACCTAGTGAGCATGAAGGGCCTCCTGCATTCGGACCAGCAGCTGTTCAACAACGGATCCACTGACGCAGATGTGAAGGCCTACAGCCTCGACTCGGCATCCTTCTTCGCCGATCTGGCCAATGCCATGGTGAAGATGGGGAACCTCAGCCCTCTCACGGGAACCGATGGGCAAGTTAGGACCAATTGCAGGAAGGTTAATGGATCTTAATTCAGCGAGATTAGCTAAAACCATTATATATAGATCTTGATTCACAACAATAAGGCGATTAGGTTATCTTACTTCTTATGTGGGGCGACCAATACCACAGCAATGCTGTTAATTTAGTTTGTAAGCTCGCATGCCCAGAAGCAGAATATGTATGGCGTGCAAGGATAACGTCTCGTGAATAATTACGTCTCATAGATGTAACTGATGAATTACGCGCTTGATAAAGAGAGTATCATGTGCCGGTTATTGGGGTACCCTTTCCCTATCATACATCAGAAAATCTCACGTGGGCATCTAGCATGATCTCATCACACGTTTGGAATCTTGAATTTTAGTTGTTTGATCGGCATTTGTGATGGATGGATTTGGTACGTCAGTTTAGAAGCTACCAAGAAATGATTGCGTGAAAAGACTTTAAAAGAAGTCCTGCGTAACATCTAAACAAATGGCAATTAAAGTGATGTCATGTGTAATCAAGTCCTTGAACATATAATCTATACTTAAAACGAGGTACTTCTCTCTTATACAGCTTCTAACTTGCCTAGATGATAGTATATAGTAGTGACTCTTGGTGATAATCAATGATAAAGTGTGGAACCAAGTTGCAACCGATGATCTATCGGCAAAAGACAACCTCCTAAAACTCCTGCTTCTGATTATACTCAAGGGCTGGTGTTTTTTAATGTGATGAGGTGTATGACGAAATGACAAGTGATTTACTTTGATTTGGGAAATGAAGGGTTTATACAGGGTGGAGTAGATCCATGCTTACCCAATTTTTTGGCCTAACTTACATAGCTGAATAGATCCATCAGGAAGGCATAAGTACGGATGTACGAAGAGCTGTTGCACTTAAAGATAGCACGACTTTGATTATGGGTAGCAATGCTCTCTACGGAATCAAACAAGATACTCTTCATGCACTAGTACTTGCCATGAACTTTGTCAATACCATATCCACCACTCAAAAGATTCAAATTGGCCAGACAATACTAATTACCACATGACCGGCATCCCACAAATTAAACTAAAATGATGAGGTGATAGTACCGTAAGTTTTCCAAATAAAATGGTGGATCCTCCACTTTTAATTCTCTATCTTGAATGATATGGCCTAGTTAACACGACTGTTAGGCTAGCAATACTCTTAAATTATGCATATAAAAAATTTACCAAGACACTAATTTCCATATAGAAAATGATGTCGAACTAGGCCAAAATGCCATAACACGATGTCTGCTCATGCTATCATATTATAGAGGATTAGTTTCCCCATTTCTACTCTCTTTCCTTGGGTTTCTTTCTATCAACGTTGTGAATTTTCTAGTTCTAATGTTCTAAAAGAAAGTTTGATTTCTCAATCACCCTTTTCAGTTGTTCTTTTTTCTTCTCCTTTTTTCCTTATGGTCGGAAAGATCATTTCATTCAGTAAGTTGAAGATTGAGCATACATAGATGAACCTTCAAAACAAATAAGAGCCCAAAGTATCTAAGAAGATATAAAGTCCAATTTGGAGGGAGGATTTTCTTCTTCGGGTCTTAACTGCCCAATTGGTGACCTTATTTGCTTCTTGATTATAATGATGGAACACTCGACAATGTGGAGAAAAAAAAAAGCCTTAGAAGAGCCTAGGCGTCATTGATAAGCGCGCTTGCTTCGCATTGCGCCTGATTTGCGCCTGAAATGCTTATTATCAGATCAATATGATCTGATTCCAATTCATAACTCTCTTCAGCTCAAGCTTGTAAACGATTGGGTTTCCCAAAGTGCCATTGCTTCTGTTTGAACTGCAGAGGAGGTCCTTATTGTTCGTGCGAAGCCATCTACGAGGAGACCAGCACTGTTCCGACACACACATAACAATGGCTCGCGCATTCGTTCCGTCCAGGCAAGATCCGTCTCTACTGAGCTTCATAACACCCTTTTCTGGCGGCCTTCAGCTTCAATCTCACATATTACGATACCCTAGCCGATGCTCTATTCGTCTTTTTATCTCCCCTTTGTCCATCTCGTGATGTTTGCATAATTAGTCATAACTAATTTCACGAGTTTCCTTGGGCTCAGTTTCTGCCGTCTAAACACAAAATTGTTCCACTCCTTCTAAATCCACCAAAGGATAACCAAGAGAAGTTCAAAGCGTACCAGGTTGTGCTGAAATTCAACGAGCCATTCGTCAATTCTTGACAAATCAGGAATTGGGTCGTGGACGTTTAGGGCTGGGTCGGACCAAATTTTCGTCAAACAAGGGCAGAGTAAAAAGACATGCTCGATGGTTTCAGGTGGCTGGCAGTACCTGAAAAAATAAAAAAATAAAAAGGTACAATGGAGAGACGTTCAACCACGGCGTCGTAGCAACGGTGGTGGTCAAGAGCTAAACATCAGATACTCTGAACAATAATTATTTTATCTAGCTCCTTTAATGCATTCAAACGAAGACTCTACTTCATGATTTGGGATATTTGCTTTTCTAAATATTTAACAAAATATCTTTTACTTCGAACTAACGATCGACTTGTTTAATTACCTCCCTGCCGCCCTGTTGTTTTGTTCCATGATGTAACTTCACTTTAAGGGCATAAAATGAGTTAATTCACATCCTCTATAGCTTATTGATCCATCACAAGATTTTATTCGTAGCCCCATGATACAGCAACATATAGCTTACATGTAACTTAGGCTGCGTTTGGCAGTCGGGATAAAATTCGGGATAGGATATAATTTATCCTATCCTACGTTTGGTGCTCACTCGGGATAGGATAAAGTCGGATATAAGGGGGATATAGACAGATAAAATTATCCCACGGGTGGTGGGATAAAGGTGGATAGATTTCTAACGTCCATAATAGGAAAGTTATTTTTTTAATAACAAATTTATTAAATTAACAAAATTGAAATTATATTTCAATATAAATAATATTTGAATTCTAATTTAAGAAAATAAAAATAAAATTTTATTTTTAATTAATCTTATTTTAATTCTATTTTATAATAAACATTCAATCTATAAATTAAATATTTATATTTATTATATATTTTAGGTATTTTTGTATTTTAAATATGTTAGTACAGTTTACTATTTGATAAATTTTTATTAAAGAATGATGAAAGGGAAAAAAGAAATAATAATGAAAATAATATAAAAAAAGAGGAAAAATATAATAAATAATAAATAATAAATAAATTAAGGAATAGTGTTACGAGATATTTTCACCATCTTCATTTATGAACATTTATGTTCATTTATAATGATATGTCGTTTATATAAATAAATAAAAATGTATACGATGTGAACATATCCGACTTTAATACCACAACATTCAAACATTGGACGGGACGAAAAAAATCCTGGATTTCATATCCTATCCTATCCAATCCTATCCCGATTAGAAATCCGGACGACCAAACGTAGCCTTAGAGTTTTTTTTTTTGCCCCCAAATAGAAGGATGGAAGAGGTGACCGGTGCTAGCATCTCTACACCACCAACAATGGAATATTTAGTCAAAGAGATAATTATTCAATATTATCCACGACTCGAAAGCCCAAAATTTACAAGTTTATCACCATAGCCCCTCTAAGATTCTAGCAGTCAGAAATCTCTCCACACTTTATATATCGTGACTTGAACATCTTAACACAAATTGTTTAGAGGTTCACTCATGATTTGAATTAAACTTGTGATCTCGTGAATGAGGCCAACAAGTTGGTGTTATAACTTAAGGGGTTTGACTCCACAAGATAGTGTTCAAAAAGGTGCTTATAGCATTCAACCTATGACAATATTTGCATTTTATGGAGACAAATTTTGCATAGATGCAAGACTAAAAGAATTTGGTAAAAGGTTGTCAAGGGATTTCTAGCTCGAACCGTTGGGAGATATCCACCTTCGGAATTATAGGTCACTCATCCGAATCCCACCAGTTAATGTGACTTGTTGGTTGTTCATGGGCTTCGGATAGTCAGACCTTTATGCTCATGCCGTTGGATTAGTAAAAAAGAACCAAGAGAAATCTTAGTAATTAATTGAAGCTATTGGAGGCGAGATTAACCAAATATCAACTTCTTACGTTCTCCTCTTTGGATATGCCGTTTTAGATTCTCTGTATAATCTAACGTGTTGGAATAAATCTCTTCAATATGACGACAGCAACAAGAGATAGGAAAGCGAATTAAATAGCTAGCTAGGTTCACTTCTTCTCAATTTTTGCCCAAATTGGACACGCAACCCAAGTCTCACTACAAAGTCTATTCCGAAAGGCATGTCTGCAATGATTTGTCAGATTCGCTAGTTCAATTTTCCTAAAGCTTGAAGAGGATGCCAGCTCCTCAAGTTGCCAATTGGTCCCATTGCATCCATCGTTTGCCTTGCCGTCTTCGTTGACCTCTCTCTCGAGTCGCTGGATGTGTACAACTCGTGCAAGCACTGTCTTCCATATTTTTTCTGGGACCTACGCTTGACTCGTCATGCTCACGCCGCCGCCAGTAAACATGCCGGGGTTCCTCATTGATCCCATCGAAGTCCAATGTTACCTTCTCCAAATTTTGGTTCGCAACTCAACCACGAGGGTTGACCAATCAAAGGGATCGCTAGACACATTCATCTAATCCAAGTTCGAACCTATTGGTATATCCTCATTGGATTCACCTTCGCTCGAAACTTAAATCAATGAATTATTAGCCAGTTAGGTGACATTAAGTACTCCACAATTCTTCGATACTATGAGTTTTTCAAATACAATTCACACATACATCTCAACACATCTATGATAGGCCTTCTATAGGAATAAGTCTGTTGCAAATTTCTGATTTATTAGGCGTTAAATGTGGATGGACTTAAGTGAGTAAATGCAAGCGAATGTCAGCCCTTCTATTGGCCTCTTCTCTCTCTGTAAAACATGCTGAAGATTCCGACCTCCTTCTCCTCTTAATCGCGTGTGGACATCATCAAGGACTTCAACGAATAGCTTCGTGGTCGTATTCTCGCCCTCTCGACGATAAAAACGAGATGCAACTACTCCCATTTTGGCTGGCGTGTTTCCATTTGGATAACGAATGTCCATTTTTTCAAATATTAGTAGGGTTCATTCTATGGTGATCTCTCTAGCACGCGATATTCTTCATTGAATATGAAAAAAAGGGAAATTTCTGACCGAGATAGGAAGAAGCTAAGCCAGGATAATCAAATTCATCACGTGCTCTCATACGTCGTGAGTTCAATCGAAGACCATATTATAACACCAACCCACCAATAATTCATGGGATTTTTCTATATAATCCTTGAGCAACCTTCGTTGAATATAATTCAACAACTTTGAAACATTTTAAGTCATAATTAACTATAAAACTAGTTCATATATATTTATTTAGTGTCCGTTTCTCTCATTCCCATCCTTCTTATGCATTTGTTGATCAAAGTAAAAGAGCATTTTCTTTTATCACTCTGTACCGTCGCAAAATGAGCTATCCATACTACTCTCCTCCGCCACCACCTCCGTCTTATGACTTTGCCTCTCCACCGCCGCCGCCGCCGCCAACTCCAGCATGTGATTTTGGCATTCCACCTCCTCCGCCTAGCCCCCATAATGTTCACCCACCAAAACCATCGCCGGCGTCATGGTCGTCACCTCCACCGCCACACTCTCCCCACCATTCCCACCCAAAACCACCTCCACCGCACTACCACCCGGTACCGCCCCCGCCGTCACAGAATCATCATGTCTATAAGAGCCCTCCCCCTCCTCAATACCACAACCATCCAACGTCCCCCCCACCACCATGCAATGATCACCGCCCTATTCACCCAACCCCACCAACATCGCCTCCCAAAAACCACCATGAGCCACCGCCATCCAGTCCATCACCGCCACCATCTTATCCTGGATCACCACCAACTCCCTTGCCCTATCCAAGTGCACCATCACCAATGCAAAGTTACACTCCTCCAGCACCTTCCTCTCCATATAAGCCACCACCACACGAAATTCCGCCACCGCACTCAAGCATATCTCCATCTCCCACGCCATCCTATCCCCCTCCGCGCCCCAGCTCCGCACCGCCGCCTAATCACACGTCGCCCACAACCCCAACTCCGACCGCCAACAGTCCTATTCCACCACCATCTCATTCAACTCAACCTCCAGTACCAACACTGAGCCCTGGCCCACAACCGCCGCTGTCGCCACCGGCCTCCTCTCCCACATCTCCAATCGGCCAACCACCGACTAAGCCGGCAAGTGCACCGGCCCCCACTAAGAGTTCAAGCCCACCACCAAAAGCATCACCACCCTACAACAAGCCACCCCCATCCTATCTCGCACCTTCTCCAAATAATGTGTACACACCGCCCATCTATGGCGTGCCACCGCCACGCAGATCACTATCCCCATCATCCCCAGCCCTTCCTCCACCACCTCCTTCCTCTGGAGGAGGAAACCACACCACCGTGATCGCAGTGTGCGCGTCGCTCGGCGGCGTCTTCATTCTGGCGTTCCTCGCATTGGGGCTCTTCTGTTTGGCCAAGAAGAAGAAGAAGCCGGTGATGGTCCCTGCAGCTGCTTGCGTGGATGTGGAGGAGCACGAAGTAGTCCACGAGGTTATAACAACCGGGCCATGCGGCGAACAGTCAGCAACGGTCGATATAGAAGAGGACGTGGAGATTCGTGTGGCCGGTGGTGCCGCAACCGGTCCTGGCGTTGGTGTTGCTGCTGTTGGGGCTCAATCTTCTTGTGAACCTCAGCCGACCGGCGGCTCTGACCATTACGGTTCGGGACGTAACAGCAACTGCTGAGTCTGCGAAACGCGGTCTGGCCATGCACTGTGCCAAGCGTCGAGATTTTCTTGTGGTCGCGAGCTTGTGATTTGCTTTTGTAGGGTAAGAGATCGTATCTGTCACGTGTGTTTGATTCTTTACGGTTGGGGATTGGACTTGGATTGAATTGTGTTTCCGTTTTGACGTGATATAGCCATGCACAGAAAATTTGATGTGACTTAAGCATGGGCAATTGTGCTCTTTTTGCTAAATTTGTTTTCCACTGGATTTGTGCTAATTCACTGTGCATTTTCTTTGGATTGACGACAATGATTAAAACCCATTTGGGATGTTTACATATGAGAATCCATTTCTCAGTTAATAAGCTGTTGCACGGCTCTAACTTTTAACTGCAATATTTTACGATGCGATTGATAAACATATCTTATTTAGATACAACATAAATCATAAACTCAAACATTATATGATTATGATGCAAAAACACGAATCATTAACTCCAACTACAGATGTCATGGGCCAGCACTCGTGATCACACTTGTGCCGTGAACATGTAGGCTCCTTTTGACTTATTCAACATTTAATTGAGTCATCTAATCTTTGCATTGCTCGCTAGTTCACTCCCTTACTTGGATCGTATAGACGAACTCTATAGGGAGAGCGTGTGTGGGTAGATGCTTTATATTGCTCCAACTGTAGAAAGATACAAATGAGGTTAAGGGGTCCTATACATAAGCAATCCCTTCAAATTACAACTGCAAATATCCCATAATCTAGCAGAATGTATAGAACTATGCTCAAAAATACGAATTCCTCTTTCGTTGTGTTAAATATATGTAAGTGTTGGTAAGTGTTAGAAAATTCACGATAAAAAAAAAAAAAAAGACTTGTGAATCTTTCCCACGTAACTTGTTGATAATTTATCAGTGCTTCTATGAAATTATTAACTTTTTATAGTTTACATATGAGCAGCTTTTGCACTAACTTACCAAATTTATTTCAATAACTTACCGCCCCTTTGAACTTATTCACTCGTGTGATTTGTACGTATTGTCGTCCAATGTGGCTGGAAATTCATGAGACTTTCCGACGTACCCATCGTCGGCATTAATTACAGAATTCTTTATAATACAAGTGTACATTTCCGATATTACCTCTCTGATCATCCGTTTTAGGCCCCCACTGTGGGTTTAGAACTGGAATGCTTCTCGTGGGCCTGAATTAGAGTCCTAATGTCTTATAAGAGCAAATCATCCAAATGGCCCAATCACAAGATGAATTGCTTGCGAGTCAAGGCCTACTAAGCATGCAATTACGCAGAACGACCCTCCTTGGCTTCTATTCCCGTTTATGGCGTTTATGTTGTGAAGCGGTTACATAGAAGATGGAATGCTTTCCTCCGTGTTCAAACGGTCGTAGAGATTTTTCGTGATAAAACAGCAAGTACTTGACGGCGTTTTACAACCTAGTACCTAAATTTTTCAAATTCAGTTCAATGAAGAAATTACCAAAACATTCCTAAATCTATCGTAATTGTGTCAATTCAGTCTTAAATTTTTTTTTTGTCAATTTACTTTTTTTTTTATTTTTTTTCTTCCTCTTTCTTTTTTTTTCCCTCCCTTCTTCTCTTAGTCGGTCTTTGGACTGGTCGAAGGCTGGGACTTGCGAGGTCGACCTTGCTAGCCAATGTTGAGGCTCACCCACCCCTTGCAAGGCTTCTCAATTGCTAGGCGAGGGCGACTGTGAGGGCTAGGCCATTGCAGGCAAGGGCATGCCTCACTAGGGCTACAAGCAAGGTTGAGCTTCACCCTCATTGTCATTGGGCGAGGATGAGTTGGCCCTTGCCCAACGACAACCAAGGCAAGGTCTCACTAGGGGTGGCTAAGGCTAGCCCTTGTCGTCACAAGGCAAGGTCAAGGTGGTCGAGGCTCGCCCTCACCCAGTGTAGCTGTCGAGGTCAACCTCACTGGCCCTAGTCTTTAGCCAATCATAATAAGGAAAAAAAATTAAAAATTGAAAATATTGTCACATCAATGTAGCCGAATGTCAGCCACTATCCACATCAACGCCAACTAGCCAAAATTGCCAATGCCACTGGCGTTCAATGTGAGGCTTCCTTTAAAATTGTGGACAAATAATGCTAATACGACACTAGTGTTGTTAAATAGTCATAATTTGTTCTTATGGTCATCCAATATGACCTCTTGAAACTAGCCAACGTTCACGTTATCACCAAGCGGCCAAAATTGTCAACGCAACCAATATTCCGTGTGAGGCTTCCCTTAAAATTGTAGACGAATAGTGCCAACAAGGCACTAGCGTTGTTAAATAGTTATAATTTGTTCTTATGGTCATCCAATATGACCTCTTGAAACCAGCTAACATCCATGTCAATGTCAGCCGCCCAAAATTGCTAACACGGCCGGTGTTCAATGTAAGGCTTCCTTTAAAATTGTGGACAAATAATGCCAACATGCAATAGCACCGTTAAATAGTCATAATTTGTTCTTATGGCCATCCGATATACCCTATTGAAATGATGTCATGTGAACAAAGACATATTATATGACTAAGATCGCCAAAGTCAACTTTCTTCTCTAATAATGCATATTTTCTTTGATCATAAACAATTTTCCATCGAAACAAAATGCATAAAAGTTCAAAAAACTAATTCATAAAAAAAAAATCACTCAAATAAGCACACTTTTATTTTTTTATTAGTCTTATTTTATTCCTACTCTAAATCTCACTTTCAGATTTTTACCCTATCTATTTGTAAAGTGTAAGAATCTAAATCCACACTAAATCTACACCTGATGTTAAAAATCGTCTTCACCCCTTAAACTTCCCATCTTTCCCTTCCTATATGGAAAATGTGGCTACCATCTAAATCCTAGTGATTAAGCACGCCCTTTGTTAAACAGGAATATTCTCGTGATGCTTACAAAGAGGAAAAAACAAAACAAAAAAACTCCAGTTCTCTCGGATTTGCAACTCCAATGATGCGGGATACTTCCTAAGGTACCGATACACACGCTTTCGCTGGGATAATCTATACATTTTCTGTCCGCTTTTCCTTGCTCAGATGACGCCACGCGTGCGCGTTGTCCGGAGCATACAAGCCACACGGAGCCGGACACATCAAGATCTGTCCGAAAGTGCGTATCCGAAAGTTTACATTCGTTCCGCCTAAAAGGCTGACCATTTAAGGGGGTGGCCCTTTGTCACAACCATGTGACGAAACGATGCATAAACATTAAACAATTAAGGGAAATGGCTTTTAGATTAACTGTTCTTGGTCAGTCAAGCCCAGCTGTGATTTTAGAGTTTTCTCCGCCTCGAAAACGACACTCAACCGTCCCACCAAGCACTAAAGGAACGGGCATGTCGCTCTAGTCGTCGATTCATACTGACCTCATCTCCTTGAAAAGAATGGCTTTGGTCCCACGTGCTCGTCTGTCTTTGTACCATCTTGGCTTTTGTAATTGTGGCTTCAGGAGTTGGCTGAAGTGGAGGTGACCGGCAGATGTGGGGGATTTCGATTTTCATGAGATGGTGCTGAAGAATCCTTCTTTTTTTTTTAAAGGGACATTGTTTAAAATCTCGAGCCACTACATCAATGTCATATTGATTTATAATCAATTTTCATATCACAAAAATCTCAAATTAATACGTCTATAACTAATCTACCGTTGCAATTATTCTACAAAAGTTACATCAAACCATGACACAAATTAATTAGTTTGGTATTTTCTATGACATAAAAATTAGTTCGAGCATAAATGTGGTATGGGTATACCAATTTGATTTATTTTGTGACGCAAAAGTTAGTTTATGATAAAATTGTAGTATAGACAAATTAGTTTGAGATTTTTTTTTAACAGTGTAAACCAATAAAAATGAAGATTACCCCCATTTTCTTCGCGTAATTTGGAATATTTTAATCGGAATCATGAGTACTCCATGTGGAACAAATGACATGTACAAACTTCATTCGTGGGAAGAGTCTATATTATTAATGATTCGCGTGCTTACCTCTAATTTTCGTATATAATAATCCTTTGAACCAAGTCCTCGTACTAATCTAACTTTTTTACAACCTCGTCATCGATTAGTGTCCCACTCCCAAAAGGATCCACTTCCAATCGTCCATAGCCTTTGCCCAAGTAAAACTCTCAAGGGAATGCAAAAAAAGGTGTGAGAAGTCAACTGTCACACCAAAAACGGAGGGTCTTCTTGCCCCCACAAGACACTTTATGGACATTGGTTCTGAAACAAGGACATTACTAGTGGCTTTGCTGGCCATGCCTTTTGGGACCAATGCGACAAGTATCCTAATTTTCGGTACCTACCATCATGACCTGCATTTAGGATACCCTTGCTCTGACATGACTTAAGACATCCGGGATCAACATCACCTTCAGAAGCTTATTGAAGGGGACACTTTTGCAATACAATATTGTACTGTGCATCATCAACGGGTAGCTATCAAATAATACCGATTTGATAAAAAAAAAAAAAAATCAGCTAATTTGTCAAGTCCCGACCATTAAATGACGATAATGTACGATAGTTCTACGCAATCATTCACTTAGGGCCATAAAACACCCACTAAGGCATATTCCATCCGTCTCCTTTCAAATCTTCGTATCCCGATCAGATTATAATTGCATTTGAAATTTTACTTCACCAACTAAGAAAGTGCATTCTACTCATTTCATCCACAACGTGACATGTACAATCAATTATAATGCAAAAGCCATGGTGGAATGTATAGTTATCCATTTGTGAAAACTCCAATATGAGGCGCAATATGGATTCTTTTACCTATTCAAACGTAACAAAGTCGCTTAAAATATAGATTTGAAAATTACGAAAAACATAATTGAAATTTTTTAATATTTATTGATATATCACGATAAAGAGTGCATTATGTCTATTTAAGATGACATGTATGAATTGAGATATGCACAAAAAAAGAGAGATCTATACACAATTTTAAGAGATTAAAAAAAAAAAATCAACAAAGATATTCTAATTACCTCTAATAAGGAAAAGTATTCTAGAGAATTATCCCAAGCATCTTCATCACAAATCATTAGAGAATCAATTTTTAACAAACGGACCGCCCCGTTTAAGAGGCGAACGGGTGACAGCGAAACGAAATCGCCCGACTACTTATCTCCTCCGCACTTCCTTTTCCAGGCACGCTCTCCCCGCCGTTGCTTTCCTCTCGAGCAGTCCCTTCTCCTCGTCAAATCCCTCAAGCACTTCCGGTGTCTGTTTCTCTTCTCTCTTTCTTCCTTCTTCGGGTAAAGCGGAAACCTTACCCAGAAACAATCTCAAGGGATCGAGGGGGGAGAGAGAGAGAGAGCTTTGTCATGGGGGAAACCGTGGGAGCCCCCCAGGGCAAAACCCTTAATCTCGTCCTCCTCGCGATCAACTGCGCCATGCTAGCCCTCGGCACGTGCGGCGGCCCGCTCATCATGCGCCTCTACTTCACCCACGGCGGCAAACGCGTGTGGCTCTCCAGCTGGCTCGAGACGGGCGGCTGGCCCATCATCTTCATCCCCCTCGTGGTAGCCTACTTCCGCCGGCGCGCCGCCGAGGGCCCCTCCGCCCGCCTCGTCCTCATGGACCCCTTCCTCTTCGCCGCCGCGGCCGTCATCGGGGTCCTCACGGGCCTCGACGACTACCTCTACGCGTACGGCGTGGCGCGGCTCCCCGTCTCGACCTCGGCCCTGCTCATCGCGACGCAGCTGGCCTTCACGGCCGGGTTCGCGTTCCTGCTGGTGAGGCAGCTGTTCACGTCGTACTCGATCAACTCGGTATTCCTGCTGACGATGGGGGCGGGGGTGCTGGCGATGCACACGAGCAGCGACCGGCCGAAGGGGGAGTCGAAAGGTGAGTACTACGCGGGGTTCTTCATGACGCTTGGGGCGGCGGCGCTGTACGGTTTCGTGCTGCCGCTGGTGGAGCTGACGTACAAGAAGGCCAAGCAGACGGTCACATACTCGCTGGTCTTGGAGATCCAGTTGGTGATGTGCTTCTTCGCCACCGCTTTCAACACCGTCGGCATGCTGGTCAACAAGGACTTCCAGGTTCTCTCTCTCAACTCGACCCCATGGGCCCGCCCACCTCTTAGGCCTATCACAATCGCTGATCGTGTAAAATTCACTTGGTTTTCGTGTGATTTCCTCGGCCATGAAAAGTGTTTTCTCTCTCCACCATGTTGCGTTAGAAATCGGTATTTCTGGTCTGATGAACCAGATTCCTGTGGACCAGATCACGTTTTCGTGGTTCCGCTTAATTCGGTCTCCCCCTTTGCTTGGTTCAGGTTTAAGTCGTCGGGATCCAGTTGCACGTGAAACCGATCGCTAAGAATTCGGTTCCCCAATGATGTCTGTGTTTGACAGAACCTTTTTACCTATATTTCAAAAAAAAAAAAAAAAATTGTTGGAAAATTTATATATGAATTTACGTATTAAAATTTATATATCAAGAATTACAGGTAGATTTGAATTGGGCCAAGATTTCAATCAAAAGTAAAATTTAAAAACCTTTCAAAGATTTGAATATCAATTGCCGAGAAATAGGCACTAAAGAAGATAGGGACTACCTTGTCCTTACTTATTATACCTTCCCAGCTTCTGATATGACCACAACAAGACAAGTTGGCTAAAAGATGGATGGCTTTGTGGGGCTGCATTCTCCGCTTTAATTTTTCAACGTAACGTCATAAGGGTCGATTTCATCTTGGCGATTTAGGTAGTAACTATGATGTTATTGCGGGTTCATCATTGAATCCTGTTTTCAGTGATGAGCCCTCAGGCTGCTCGCTGACTTCATTTTTGCGCAGGCGATTCCTGAAGAAGCGAGGAATTTCGGGCTCGGAGAAACCCGGTACTACGTGGTGCTCGTGTGGAACGGGATCATCTGGCAGTTCTTCTTCTTGGGAGCTATAGGGGTCATCCACTACGCCTCCTCTCTATTCTCAGGAATCATGATCGCCGTCCTACTCCCGATCACCGAGATCCTAGCCGTCATATGCTTCCACGAGAAGTTCCAGGTGGAGAAGGCCGTGTCCCTGGTCCTCTCTCTCTGGGGCTTCACCTCATACTTCTACGGCGAATTCAAACATGCCAAGAAGGAAAAGAAGCAGCAGCAGCAGCTGCAGCAAGATACCGAACCGCTTCAACAAGATACCGAAGCGCTTCAACAAGGCCGTCCTTGAAAGTGAAAGAGTGAAAAGACATGGCTTTTACTTAGGCGGCTGTTATAGTGTGTGTTATTTCTGGCCCGCATGAAAGTAACAAAAGGATCTTCTTACATAATTTAGGAGGTGATTACTGTCAGCCTGCGATCGCATGCTGTCCCACAGCGCTGCTACTCGCGATCTGCATTGTAGCAGAATTTATCTAGTCTTTCTTTACCATCTTTGGTGATTGGATGTGTAACGACGAGATGGAAAAGAATTAAAGGTCCATTCAAGAAAAAGAGTGAGTTCAAGGGGGAAAAAATAGAATTGGAAATTGTAATTGAAGATTTGTGTTGCTGCATAGATGCATGCCATAATTTAATGCGGTACGTTTGATTATCTAATACATCCAACACCAAAATTTGGAGCTGCTCTGTGTAGAGACTCTGTTTTTAGCAGGAAAAGAACAATCTAGTGGTGAGCGAGACAGAGGGTCAATAAGAAAAGCCAGGAAGTTTCGGACCATACCCTCATTGTTCGCCCTCTTATCTATGTTTCTCCCTGTTCATTGAAGCTAATAGCCTGAATTGACCCAAAGAGAATCTTATCACATCTAATATAGTCTGTGCTAATCGAGACAAGAACATGGGATTTGCCAGAATGATTGAAGCGGCTAATCAACGGATAAGTTCACATAACCAATCAAATAATATGAACGTGATCTAGGGGTCTTCTATTAACCTAGTCGAATGATTATCATAAAAAGCAACAAGTCAAAATCATAGGTGCTTTGAATTAGACCTAGAGGGCTAAAATGGTAAAATTTGCAATTCAATAAGCAAAATTGCAATTTTAAAACTTAAGTAAACATGCAAAATTTAGGTGTCAACACCTATAATTGTCTTCATTTAGATGCTATTAGTATTTGGGAAAGATTGGAGCAAAGGTTGAGCATCATAAGATCATTCTATGGAGATTTTCTATTAGAAAGAATACTACAACTACGCTTCTAGCTCTCTGGCCGGCAAGACCATCAAAGATTAGGGAGATCATCTTGCAGGATGGTGACAAACATGGAATCGCCAGAATTATTGAAGCAGCTGATCAACGGATAAGTTCACATAATCAATTAGATAATCCAATGCAAGACGCATTACTGAGGATTTTCTATTAGAAAAAATATTGTATTTCTAGCTCTCTGGCCTGTCAAGACCATCAAAGATTAGGGAGATCACCTTGCAGGACGGTGAAAAAGAAGTCAAAGATCATTTTTTTTTTTTTTTTTTTTTTTTTTAGATGCACCAAACTTGTTCTTTGAAGTACCCTATACTTTCATGTGGAGGCTTTCACTTTGTTCATCAAACCAAACTATCGAGAAAGAAAATACGAAGTGCTCCAACAAAGTGATTACGACCCAATAAGTTTCACAGCGAGAAATTCATAAATCAGGTGCTCCTTTATTGTTATATGTTGATCTCGACGATGCTCTCTGCTTAGTAAAAGCAGAATTTTTTCCTTCTACTATACCTACATTTGTCTCAATGTTGACAGCTTTAAATTGACTATCGAAGCCACATGAAGACAAGCAAATTTACCTCTCTCCCACAGCAGCAATAGGCAAATACTCATTACCTATAAATTTGTGATTGAATTCTATGTCGCTCTTGTTTTGAGTGTCTATCCCAAAGAGATTATGGTAAGCCCCGAAATTAATGTTGCAAAGAATCTTTCTCATTGTAGTTTTCTTGGTTATATGTTATTCAAAGGCTTCAAAAAAAGCAAGTGTTGAGTAGTCTTAAGTCTCTTTTACCTCAAAAACTAGTTCAAAAAGCTTTTTCTCACACCTATATACTGACTACCAATCCCATTCCACAACCGATATAGGATATACTCCAACAATATTCCTTTCACACATTGGGCCTCAAGTCAGAACAGTCTTGGGCCAATCTTCCTTTCACACAATGGGCCCTAAGTTGGAACGGTCTTTGACCTCTCTCACTCCCGAAAACTAACTTAAAGAGTGAGGTTTTCCCTCATATATCATGCCATAAATCAGAGTAGGAACAACTCATGTCTTTCCTTTATAACTATTGAGTCCAAATTTGTTGGTAAACTGGCTCTGATATTAGTGTTGAATAATCTTGGGATACTTTTACCTACAAAAGTTAACTCAAATTGTGAAACTTTTCCCCACACTTATAAACCAACAAATAGCCCATGCCACAACTAGGGTGAGATAAACTCTTATAGCAAGCAACCAAACGAACTGGGTAGAATGGAATCCGCAACAACATTTCTGGATCGGCTATCCAGTTGGAGCAGACTAGGTACATCATGTGGAAGGCAAGTGTAGAGAGAACTGAGTCACTGCTGGCGTGCACTGCAAGTGCAAGTAAAACGATGTCAAGGGCTTGCGTGCGATCATACCCACTTTTTATCTCCCCGTCTTTCATTAGTTTCAATGCGGAAGGCATTGTTCTATCTCACGCAACAGAGTCATCACCTTCTTTGGTTGATAACTCCTTGGAAAGGCTACGGCTGTTTTCATCAGATATCACATCGATATCAAGTTTTAGAGAATTATCCCAATTATCTCTATCACATGTCGTTAGACAATAAATTTTCTAGCACCAACCGCTCCATTTCAAGAGGCGAACAGAAGACGACGATCGCCCGACTACTTTATCTCCTCCACGCTTCTTTTTCCATGCACGCTTCTCCAACATTGCTTTCCTCGCAAGCGCTCACTTCTCCTGATCAGTCCCTCAAGCACTTCGGATTTCTTTTTCTTCTCTCTTTTTTCCTTCTTTAGATAAACAAAAACCTTACCCAGAAACAATCTCAAGGGATCGAGAGGAGAGAGAGAGAGAGCTGTTAAATTATGTCTCGAGTTTGAGCGTTTGTAAAACGCGATTCGCTTGCATAAAATTTTTATTATCTGATCATGAAGATATTTTTCTGATGAAGAAGTTTTTTTGGACTCTGATGAAGAAGTTTTTTTGGACTCCTTATATCTACATAAAGGAGGAAATAAGAATAAAAAAAAGGGAGCAAAGTTTCTTCTTTTATCTGCAGGAGGTTATTAACGTCAGGCTATCAATGTGGGGGCGCAAAGTCAAATATTTGACTTTGGCGCACATATTCCACTCCGAAAAAAAGAGAGCCGCACGTAGAGCGGCTGAAACTCTACAAGGGAAAGAGAGCCACATGTAGGAAGTCCTGCACGTGGAGCCAATAAGGGTGGTGGGCCCAAGTCAAGACTTTGACTTTTGGGCACACATATATACAAAGCAAAAGTCTCCAAGCGTGGCTGAAAACCCTACCAAAGAAAAGGAGCTACACGTAAAAGCCGCACACGTCAAGCTGAAGAGAGCCGCACGTGAATTCTTTGTTTCGGTGTAAGTAGAGCATTTTTTTTGTTTTGAGCTTGAATGCACGGTAATTTTGTATCGTGAGTTTATGTTCAAGTGAGTTGTTTATTTATAAATACTTTAGATTTGGGGTTAAATCTAGGTATGAGAAATACTCGAGTGTATGAGCAATTGTAAACTCTGATTCTCTGATTATGGATTATTTGCTACTAGTTCTCCCCGTGGATGTAAGTACCAATATTCGGACTGAATCACGTAAATTTCTGGTGTCCTTATTATTTCTCGTTTATTTCTCTGATGATTTCGCATTGACATAAATTGTAAGATCTTGTTGTTTCCGCGTATTATATTACGATAATTGGTATCAGAGCTTGGATTAGATTTCTTGATTGTGATTTAGAGCTTTTGCTTATCTGATTATCATCTGGAAATTCTGTTATTGCAATTATGTTTGAGAGGAAATCTGAAATTGAGAAGTTTAACGGGAGTAACAACTTTGTGTTATAAAGTATCAAGATGCGGATTTTATTGATAAGCTATGGTTTGGCCAAGGCACAAGATGGTCAAGCGCTACCGGTGGAGGCGGAGCAGGGGTGTCGGCGTCGGGGCTTCTGGCGTTCGGCGTCGTTGGGCATTGAGGCGCGGAGGTCCCTGGTTGCACAAGCGTAGGCGAGGCCGAGGCGTTGCTGGTGCGGTGGCCAATGCGGTTTCTCGATTCAGCTTCGACAGGTGACAACGAAGGAGGTCGGCTGAGGCGCGGGCATCAGTGTTGGGGAAAGCTCAATCTGAAAATTGTGGAGATTCTATACTATTTTCTAGATGCCTATGATAATAAAAGCCCTAGAGAGGGTAGAGCTAATGGAAAGAGCAAATAGCACAATTCTGTTAAATTTGTCGGATGAGGTTTTAATAGAAGTTGCTGAGGAGAAGGATGCCATAGCATTATGGGCAAAACTTCAAACACTCTATGTGAAGAAATGTTTGAACAATCACTTGTACATGTTGAAGAAGATATTTCAATTTAGATATATTAAATGTACGTCTATCAGAACTTACCTAGATAAATTTAATAAGGATCTGAAAAACGTCGGTAAGATACTTGATAATGAAAAACATGGCATGATGTTGTTAGCCTCTTTACCAGAGTCATGGGAGCATTTTACTAATTCACTGTTGCAGGGGCGCATACTACTATTACCTCAGAAGAAATGAAGTCCATCTTATTCTCTAGAGAGTGACAAAGAAAATTGCGAGATGACGGTCTGGCGCAAGGAGTAGCACAATCACTAACAATTCGGGGTAGAGAACAATATCGAGGGCCTAGTAGCAGCAAAGGTAAAAGCTGATCGAAATCACACCATAGAAAGTCCAAAAGACGTGTGAAATGTTTTGAGTGTCACGAGAAATGGCACATTAGAAAAGATTGTTTAAAGCGGAGAAATAAAGCTGATAGGCAAAATGCCACAAGTAGTATTGTTTTCCATTTTTTATTCGTTGATCCATAATTTGTGACTAAATTGTTAATCATATTCATCAAAAACTCAAAAGGTCACCACTTGAATAAAGTAAAACAAGTTTAGTATCAAGGTGAATGCTCAAAACAAGTTTAGTACCAGGTGAATGCTCAGCATCAACTTCACTGCGAAATCAAAAAGCTAGAGCAAGCATGACTTGGATAAAAAAGAATCCTTTATATGAAGTTTGGAAAGCTCAATCTAAAAATTGTAAAGATTTCGTACTATTTTTGAATTATTAAAAATTCTCCCCTTTGCGTATATTTCAAAAAAAAATTATTGAAAAATTTATATATGAATTTACGTATTAAAATTTATATATCAAGAATTACAGGTTTGAGAAAAGAATCAAAGTCCCCCAGCCGCAAGATTTGAATTGGGCAAGATTTCAATCAAAAGTAAAATTTGAAAATCTTTCAAAGATTTTGAATATCAATTGCCGAGAAATAGGCACTAAAGAAGATAGGGACTACCTTGTACCTTCCCAGCTTCTGATATGACAACAACAAGACAAGCTGGCTAAAAGATGGATGGCTTCGTGAGGCTGCATTCTCCGCTTTAATGTTTCAACGTAGTGTCATAAGGGTCGATTTCATCTAGTCGATTTAGGTAGTAACTATGATGTTATTGCGGGTTCATCAATGAATCCTGTTTTCGGTGATGAGCCCTCAGACTCTCGCTGACTTCATTTTTGCGCAGGCGATTCCTGGAGAAGCGAGGAACTTCGGGCTCGGAGAAACCCGGTACTACGTGGTGCTCGTGAGGAACGGGATCATCTGGCAGTTCTTCTTGGGAGCTATAGGGGTCATCTACTACGCCTCCTCTCTATTCTCAGGAATCATGATCGCCGTCCTACTCCCGATCACCGAGATCCTAGGCGTCATATGCTTCCACGAGAAGTTCCAGGTGGAGAAGGCCGTGTCCCTGGCCCTCTCTCTCTGGGGCTTCGCCTCGTACTTCTACGGCGAATTCAAACATGCCAAAGAAGGAAAAGAAGCAGCAGCAGCAGCTGCAGCAAGATACCGAACCGCTTCGACAAGATACCGAAGCGCTTCAACAAGGCCTTCCTTGAAAGTGAAAAGGTGAAAAGACATGGCTTTTACTTAGGCAGCTGTTATAGTGTGTGTTATTTCTGGCCCTCATGAAAGTAACAAAAAGATCTTACATAATTTAGGAGGTGATTACTGTCAGCCTGCGATCGCATGCTGTCCCACAGCGCTGCTACTCGCGATCTGCATTGTAGCAGAATTTATCTAGTCTTTCTTTACCATCTTTGGTGATTGGATGTATAACAACGAGATGGAAAAGAATTAAAGGTCCATTCAAGAAAAAGAGTGAGTTCAAGGGGGAAAAAATAGAATTGGAAATTGTAATTGAAGATTTGTGTTGCTGCACGCATAGATGCATGCCATAATTTAATGCGGTACGTTTGATTATCTAATATATCCAACACCAAAATTTGGAGCTGCTCTGTGTAGAGACTCTGTTTTGAGCAGGAAAAGAACAATCTAGTGGTGAGCGAGACAGAGGGTCAATAAGAAAAGCCAGGAAGTTTCGGACCATACCCTCATTGTTCGCCCTCTTATCTATGTTTCTCCCTGTTCATTGAAGCTAATAGCCTGAATTGACCCAAAGAGAATCTTATCACATCTAATACAGTCTGTGCTAATCGAGACAAGTACATGGGATTGCCAGAATGATTGAAGCGGCTAATCAACAGATAAGTTCACATAACCAATCAAATAATATGAACGTGATCTAGGGGTCTTCTATTAACCTAGTCGAATGATTATCGTAAAAAGCAACAAGTCAAAATCATGGGTGCCCTTAATTAGGCCTAGAAGGCTAAAATGGTAAAATTTGCAATTCAATGAGCAAAATTACAATTCTAAAACCTAAGTGAACATGCAAAATTTAGGTGTCAACACCTATAATTGTCTTCATTTAGATGCTATTAGTATTGGGAAAGATTGGATCAAAGGTTGAGCATCATAAGATAATTCTGTGGAGATTTTCTATTAGAAAGAATACTACAACTACACTTCTAGCTCTCTGGCCGGCAAGACCATCAAAGATTAGGGAGATCATCTTGCAAGATGGTGACAAACATGGAATCGTCAGAATTATTGAAGCAGCTGATCAACGGATAAGTTCACATAATCAATTAGATAATCCAATGCAAGACGCATTATTGGAGATTTTCTATTAGAAAGAATATTGTATTTCTAGCTCTCTGGCCCCATCAAGACCATCAAAGGTTAGGGAGATCACCTTGCATGATGCTGACAAAGAAGTCAAAAGATCTTTTCTTTTTATTTCTTTTTTTTTTTTTTTGGAGACACACCAAACTTGTTCTTTGAAGTACCCTGTAACTTCATGTGCAGTCGTTCACTTTGTTCATCAAACCAATCTATCAAGAAAGAAAATACGAAGTGCTCCAACAAAGTGATTATGACTCAATAAGTCTCACAGCGAGAAATTCGTAGATCAGGTGCTCCTTTATGATGATCTCCACCATGCTCTTTGCTTAGTAAAAGCAGCATTTTTTCCTTCTGCTATACCTACATTTGTCTCAATGTTGACAGCTCTAAATTGACTATCGAAACCACATGAAGACGAGCACAAATTTTACCTTTCTCTCCCCAGCAGCAATAGGCAAATACTCATCACACTTAAATTTGTGATTGGATTCTATGCCACTCTTGTTTTGAGTGTCTATCCCAAAGAGATTACAGCGAGCCCCAAAATTAATGTTGCCTTGTAGTTTTCTTGGTTATATGTTGTTCAAAGGCCTCAAAACAAGCAAGTGTTGAGTGGTCTTAATAAGTCTCTTTCACCTCAAAAACTAGCTTAAAAAGTTTTCCCTCACGCATTGACTACCAACCCCATTCCACAACGTATATGGGATATACTCCAATTATCTTCCTTTCACACAGTCTTGGGCCAATCTTCCTTTCACACAATGGGCTCTGAGTTGGAAAAATCTTGAGCCTCTCTCACTCCTAAAAACTAACTTAAAGGATAAGATTTTCCCTAATACATCAGGCCTTGAGACAGAGCAAGAACAACCCATATTGTGACGACCCCGGGCCACGTCTTTGATCCTTAAGGTCCGCCACGCCGAATATCCTAGTCCCTATGCAATTTTACTGCGGAAGTGGATCCATCAACTCCTTTCCTAAACTTTGAAATGATGCACACTAGATATACACATAGATATCAACCGGGCACTTTTTATTTACATATATTCGATAGACGTTGTTCGTTGGTACATCAAAAGCCAAAGTTTTCTATATTGGCTATATCCAAAAATTGGCCGACTTTTCCGTTAGCCATTTACAACGTCATCTATCTTCAAGTGCCAGCGTCCCAAAAATTCACTGCTGTCCTCTTGTCCTCCACTACTCTATCCCACTCGAGCCTCCATCATCGTCCTTTGGTGGTGGTGGCAGCGGCCCCAAGGTGCGTCCATTCCTCCGAGCATACAGGACCACAAACTCCTGATACACGGGACCCGAGGAAAGGCCGGTGTCAATCGTCAGTATCACCCTTATTTGAATGAAAGTAAGTCCTAGCATATCAGGGTTGGGATGCTCCGATTGTTCCCATTGCAGATCAACGGGAATGCCATGGAAGGTACCGGAAGATGCAGGCAACAGTAGCATCTTTATCACTCTGTAATATGTTAGCTCCACGAGGGGTGAATACGACTACTCAACCATTAAAGTTCTACTAAACTATATTACAGAGCCTATCACTACCCGATTCTACACAATCCAAATCAACACATATAATAATGGTAATAAACATGCATCAATTTAGAAGGATTCAATAACGGAACAACATATCAAAACAATGAGAATTCATAAATTCATTTTATCTCAATCCACTAACACCATCTTCCAGAGAACCAGAGTTTGCGTCCCTCCAGGCATATCGCACCCTACCCCTGGCATCACGAAGATCTCCAGTTCCATATTTCAATCACTAGGCATCCGGAGCATGTTACGTCACACCTCCAAGCATCTCACACCCCACCTGGCATCACGAGGAACATCCGAGGCTCACCATGTCAATGATGTCCCCAGGCATCTGGTACATGTTACGTCACGCTCCCGAGCATCCCGCCTTCCGGGGAACCTCCGAGGCTCACCAGTCCCCAGACTTCTAGAGGCATCACCACCACGATCCTCTAGGCAACCCGACACCTGGGGCATCGTCGTCCCGAGGGCTCTATGACATCAGTAATGTATCAATCATGGTGTAGTAGCCAAATCAATTCAATGTCAAAGCATTTTATAACGCCAGTGTAGAAACTTCTTTGGTTCTCACAATCATGATATAAACCATAATGCAACAAATTCTTAAAATATACCAACTCCCATTGATGAGAACAATCCATGAAATCAAGGTTTCAACATCGAATCCATCAAATCAATTTTCCACGGTCTCACTCAAAATTCGTATGTAAGGCTTTAAACAATTTTGACAACATCAAAGCCAGTGAATCCCTGGATCAATATTCTTAAAATATAGCTTAAAAGGGTCCGAAACCGTTTATATAAAAACTAACCTTTGAACAACGTCAAACTCACATCATCAAAACAGTTTATAAAAATCGAGAATTTTATACTGAATTCGTCAAAATCCAATCTCACGGTTCAACCCCAAAGTTACAAAATTACGTTAAAATGTATTTCGAACTACTGGAATACTCATGCCAATACACACGCACACGGGTCCCCCGACCCGAATCTGGTCATAAATGCAGTAAATTTCCACGTCCAAGATTCGTGATAATTCAACGACATCCGAACTCACTAATTCACATAATCATCATGGATCAAATACTAGTGTATAAATCTTCGACGGAGTACGTCTCACCGATTTACGATCATGTCAACATAATCTAGGTTAGTAGATATTAACTTGGCTTAGGTCCGGCGACGTGGTGGTGCAGTCGGCAGCAAAACTCGAGCAAATGGTACCGAAGTTTAAGTGAAAGTTCGCTGCCGGTAGTGAGATGCAGAGTGAGCGTAGAGAGGAAGAAGAAGATGGTCGACGGTGATGAAGTGAAGCCGAGCGTGATAGGGAAGAAAACTGCTCCTTCTGCTTTCTTCGTGAGTTCTGCCCGGTGGGGTGTGTGGTGGCCGTCCAAGCCGAGGGCAGATGGAAAGAGGTGTCACCAGCAGGGCTGCCGCACGCCATCTTTGCATGTTTCATGCAAGACGTGGCCTCTTTGCTGGCTAAAGGAAAAGGAGTCGTGGCTGCCCCTTTCTCCTTTATTGACTTTAAGAGTCAACAAATCTTAGGTGTGGTGGCCGTTCGCTTGCAGCGAAAGGGGAAGCCAGCCGTGCGTGTGTCACGCACAAGAAGGAGAAGCGGCCACCTCTTGCAGGGCCAGCAGCCGATTCCCTCAGGTTGACACGTCCTAGTCAACTATTTCCTTAGAGGGCAATGGTCAACAAAAGAATGGAACACGGCGGATGCGTTGGAGTCAAAGGTCTTCGTTCCTGCATGGCATGGGGTTTGTTTCTCGTGTCTCGATGTATCGCATGCCCGTGAAGAGGTTGGCCTGACGGTATGGTCGTTCCATGAAGAGGAATGCATGCGTGAGATTGTGGCGGTCGGTTATCTTTGGTTGGAGATGGTCGAAAATCGACGTGAGGTAGATAGGGGAGTCTTCGACATTTTTCGTCGTCAATCTTCACGTACGCATAGGGTCGAAGATATCTTGAATGCAGGATTCGGTTAGCAGGGTACAAATGCTAGTGGATGTGGGTCTCATTGGTGGCGTTGCGTAAGGAAATATTCGATGAGACGATAAGTTATACAGTGATCGGACCGTCATGACGTAACAAAGGCGTGACTATCATCATACGTCGTAAACTCATTACAAGATGTAAGGTCTCGGTCTGGTGATGGAAATGATGAAACGGCATCCACAAGTGGCGCCAACGACGTAGTCTGACAATAATTTTGTCAACCCGTCACAGACAATTACATATTTGAGGTCCGGCGAAATCCGGATGTCACACATATATTTCCTTTATAACTATTGAGCCCAGATTGGCTCTGATACTAATGTTAAATAGTCTTTGGATACTCTTACCTTAAAAAATTAGCTCAAATAGTGAAACTTTCCCTCACACTTATAAACCAACCAATAGCCCATGCCACAACCACGGTGAGATAAACTCTGATGGCAAGAAACCAAACGAACTGGGTAGAATGGAATCCGCAACAACATTTCTGGATCGGCTGTCCAATTGGAGCAGACTAGGTACATCATGTGGAAGGCAAGTGTAGAGAGAAGTGAGTCATTGCTGGCGTGCACTGCAAGTGCGAGTAAAACGATGTCAAGGGCTTGTGTGCGATCATACCCACTTTTTATCTCCCGGTCTTTCATTAGTTTCAATGCGGAAGGCATTGTTCTATCTCACGCAACAGAGTCATCACCTTCTTTGGTTGGTAACTCCTTGGAAAGGCCACGGCTGTTTTCATGTGCTTTCATCAGATATCACACCGATATCAAGTTTTAGAGAATTATCCCAAGTATCTCTATCACATGTCGTTAGACAATCAACTTTTTAGCACCAACCGCTCCATTTCAAGAGGTGAACGGAAGACGACGAAACTCGCCCGACTACTTTATCTCCTCCACGCTTCTTTTTCCATGCACGCTTCTCCAACATTGCTTTCCTCGCGAGCGCTCACTTCTCCTGATCAGTCCCTCAAGCACTTCGGGTCTCTGTTTCTTTTCTCTTTTTTTTCCTTCTTTGGGTAAACAGAAACCTTACCCAGAAACAATCTCAAGGGATCGAGAGGAGAGAGGGGGAGAGAGAGAGTGAGCAAGCGAGCTTTGTCATGGGGGAAACGATGGAAGCCCCCCAGGGCAAGACCCTAAAGCTCATCCTCCTCGCGCTCAACTGCGCCATGCTCTCCCTTAGTTGCGCCGGCCCGCTCCTCATGCGCCTCTACTTCATCCACGGCGGGGCCAGCGTGTGGCTCTCCAGCTGGCTCGAGACGGGCGGCTGGCCCATCATCTTCATCCCCCTCGAGGGCCCCTCCGCCCGCCTCGTCCTCATGGACCCCTTCCTCTTCGTCGCCGCGGCCGTCATCGGGGTCCTCACTGGTCTCGACGACTACCTCTACGCGTATGGCGTGGCGCGGCTCCCCGTCTCGACCTCGGCCCTGCTCATTGCGACGCAGCTGGCCTTCACGGCCGGGTTCGCGTTCCTGCTGGTGAGGCAGCTGTTCACGTCGTACTCGGTCAACTCGATATTCCTGCTGACGATGGGGGCGGGGGTGCTGGCGATGCACACGAGCGGCGACCGGCCGGCGGGGGAGTCGAACGGTGCGTACTACGCGGGGTTCTTCATGACGCTTGGGGCGGCGGCGCTGTACGGTTTCGTACTGCCGCTGGTGGAGCTGACGTACAAGAAGGCCGAGCAGGCGGTCACTTACTCGCTGGTGTTGGAGATTCAGTTGGTGATGTGCTTCTTCGCCACCGCTTTCTGCAACATCGGCATGCTGGTCAACAAGGACTTCCAGGTTCTCTCTCTCATCCTCTTAGGTTTTATCACAATCGTTGATCATGTAAAATTCACTTGGTTTTCATCCTCTTCACGAAACCGGACTGACCTTTGATGGCATATGATCCGCGACCCTTAAAAGTGTTTTCTCTCTTCACCATGTTGCCTTAGAAATCGGTATTTCTGGTCTGATGAACCAGCTTCCTGTGGACCAGATTAGGTTTTTCGTGGTTCCGCTTGATTCGTGCTCCGCCTTGCTTGGTTCGCGTTTAGGTCGTCGGGATCCAGTTCATATTTACACGTGAAATCGATCGCTAAATTAGTGGCTTCAAAAAGTCAACGGTAAGGAGTCAGTCTCCAATGATGTCTGTTTATTGTTTGACCGAACCTTTTTACCTTTCTATTAGCAATTGATTTCAAAAAACAATTGTTGAAAATTTTTATATGAATTTACGTATTAAAATCTTTACCCAAAAAAATAATTTACGTATTAAAATTTAAATATTACGAATCATAGATGCAGAAAAGAATGAAAGTCTCTTTGTTGCAAGATTTGAATATAAAAATAACTTGGTTCTGGTCTAAGTCGTCGGGATCCAGTTCATTTTTACACATGAAATCGATCGCTAAATCAGTGGCTTCAAAAAGTCAGGGGAAAATTCCAAATAAGGATTCGGAGTGAATTTATTTTCTCAAATAAAGACCCAAAGTGAACTTTGTATCAAATAAGGACCCAAGTGGACCCAGTGTTTCAAAGAAAGACTGAAGTGAATTTTGTGTCAAATAAGGACCCAAAGTGATCAAGTTAATCTCTATTAAGAACCTTAGCTTGCCGGTAGACATTTTCCATCGATTAAATATGGGCAATTTTGTTAGAAATTTGTGATTGGAAAAAAAATGTTTAAGTAAATGCAAAGGTCATTTGGTAAACAATGTTTTGAGAATTAACTTTAAGAAAAATGTTGTTTAGTGAAAAACACATTTGAAAAGTCTTTTGGGTAAATAATATTAGTGTTTTATTTTTTATTTGTTTAAAATTGAAAAAATAATATATGCAACTTTTTAAATATAGATTTTGACAATAATTCTCAGAAAAATCAAATAAAGACCAAACCCTTCACTGATGAGGCAAAGGACTACGGTCGTCGGTGAGCCGATCTGGCCGTCGGCGCCCCTCGTCAAGGTCATGAGAGTCTTACCCGACCGACAACCACCGACGCTAGATCTGGCTCACCGGTGGCTATAGCCCTTCGCCGAACTTGCAAAGGGTTGGTCTTTTTTTTTTTTTTAAATATATATATGCGTGATTTTTTAGCATTTATATATATTTGATTTTTTTAGCATTTAAAAAATAATCATGAGGGCAAAATCGGAAATTTGAAGAATGGGTGAGGATAATTTTGGAAAAAAAAAATGAGTTTTAGTATTTGACCAAATGTTAAAAGCTCAATACTAGCCCTCACTAGCATTAGGCTTTGAGTATTCCCAATGATGGTTTTCACTTGAAAGTTACTTCGAAATATAAGCTAAATGGTCATGTATTTTCCCAATGGGCTTTAGAGGTCAAAAGCCCTTTGAGAATACTAAACCAAATGCACGTATTGTACCTTTCCAACCTAATATGACAATATTTTGTTCAAAAAAAAAACCTAATATGACAATATGACTGGGAAAAAAAAAACTAATAGGACAATAATAACATAAAAACTGGCTAAGGGCTTATTTGATAACCATTTTGTTCTTAAGAATAATTTTTTATTTAGAAATGATTTTTTTATTCTGTCCCCTGAATGAGCTTTTGAGCATTTAAAAGCATTGAGTAACTATATAAAATTTTTATTTTCGGGATAGAATTACGTTTCGTAAAACCTTAAATTTTTTTGTGATTTAAAACTTCTTTTAATTTTTTAATAATTTTATTTATTTTTTCTTTTTTTCTTTTCTTCTTCTCCTTCTTGTTTTGGCTAGCTGACGACCTTGTTGGATCGTCGCCAGCCCTCTGCGAGGTTGAGCCTTATCGGCCGAGCTCACCTAGCTACTAGTGAGGCTTGACCTCGCTAAGCCACTATGAGGGTAGCATCGCCCAGCCTTCGCAAGGCCAACCTTGTGGTGGCTCGGCGAGGTTGCCAAATTTAGGCAAGGCCGAACTTGTTCCAACCAAGGCTTAGCCGAGCCTCACCCAACTGTTGAAGAGGCTTGGCCTCGTCGAGGGCCGGCGATGCTCTAACAAGATCATTGGCCAAAGAAAGAAGGAGAAGAAGAAAAGAAAAAAAGAAAAGAGGAAAAAGGAAAATGAACATGATTTTGGAATTATTTCCGGAAATAAAGAAGAACTTTTTTCTACTTCTTAATTCTGTTCCAAATCTATTCCTAAGAATAAAAAAGTCATCAAATAGATTTATATTCTTTTTTTTATTCCGGAAAAAAAAAATAGCATCAGGCTTTGTTTGACCAGTTATCAAGCAAAGCCTAAAAGATCATTACTTCGTGACCAGGATGCTACCCCTGCTTTCATTTTTCAACGTAACATCATGAGGGTCGATTTCATCCGGTCAATTTAGGTAGCAACTATGATGTTATTGCAGGTTCATCAAGGAATCCTGTTTTCAGTGATGAGCCCTAATGCTGCTCGCTGACTTCATGTTTATGCAGGCGATTCCTAGAGAAGCGAGGAATTTTGGGCTCGGAGAAGCCCAGTACTACGTAGTGCTCGTGTCAAACGCGATCGTCTGGCAATTCTTCTTCTTGGGAGCCATAGGGGTCATCTTTTACGCCTCCTCTCTATTCTCAGGAATCATGATCGCCATCCTACTCCCGGTCACCGAGATCCTAGGCGTCATATGCTTCCACGAGAAGTTCCAGGCGGAGAAGGGCGTGTCCCTGGCCCTCTCTCTCTGGGGCTTTGCCTCGTACTTCTATGGCGAATTCAAACATGCCAAGGAGGAAAAGAAGCAGCTGCAGCAAGAGACAGAAGCGCTTCAACGAGGCCTTCCTTGAAAGTGAAAAAGTGAAAAGACTTGGCTTTTACTTAGGCTGCCGTGGTAGTATGTCTTATATCTGGCCCGCATGAAAGTAACAAAAGGATCTTCTTACGTTATTTAGGAGGTGATTACTGTCAGCCTGGGGTTGCATGCTGTCCCACAGCACTGCTACTCGCGATCTGCATTGTAGCAGAAGTTATCTAGTCTTTCTTTACCGTCTTTGGTGGCTGGATGTGTAACAACGAGATTGAAAAGAATTAAAGGTCCATTCAAGAAAAAGAGCAAGTTAAAGGAGGAAAAAACAGAACTGTTGATTGTAATTGAAGATTTATGTTGCTGCATACATACATACTATAATTTATATTTGATTCTCCAATACATCCAATGCCAAAATTTGGACCCGCACTGAGTGGAGACTCTGTTTTGAGCAGGAAAAAAAAACAATCTTGTGATGAGCGAGACAGAGGGACAATAAGAAAAGCCAGGAAGTTTCGGACTACACCTCATTGTTCACCATCTTGTTTAAGTTTCTCCCTGCTCATTGAAGCTAATAGCCTAGATTGACCCGAGGAGAATCTTATCACATCTAATACAGTCATGCTAATCGAGACAAGAACATGGAATCGCCAGACTCTTGAAGCAGCTGATCAATAGACAAGTTCACGTAATCAATCAGATAATCCAATGCAAAAGAAATTACTGGGGATTTTCTATTAGAAAGAGTACTGTACTTCTAGCTTTCTGGCCCTGTCAACACCACCAAAGACTAGGGAGATCACCTTGCAGGATGGTGACAAAAAAAGTCAAAGATAATTTTTTTTTTAGATACACCAAATTGTTCATTGAAGTACCCGTTACTGTCATGTGGAAGCCTTCACTTTGTCCATCAAACCAAACTATTAAGAAAGAAAATATAAAATATGAAGTGCTCCAACAAATTGAATACGACACAATAAGTTTCACGGCGAGAAATTCGTAGATAGGTGCTCCTGTATGGTTATATGATGATCTCGACGATGCTCTCTGCTTTTAGTAAAAGCAGCAGTTTTCCCTTATGATGATCTCGACGATACTCTCTTTCACTTCAAAATTTAGCTTAAAATGTAAAGTTTTCTCTCATACTTATAAATGAATCATCACTCTCTTTCAAAACCGATGTGAGATAAACTTCAATAGGAAGAAACCAGAAACCAAACGAACCGAATAGAATGGAATCTATGACAACATTTGATCGGTCGAATTGGAGCAGATACGGTAGAGCTTCCAAGGATCTTGGTTACATCATGCGGAAGGCAAGCGTAGGGAGAACTGAGTAATTGCTGGTGTGCACAGCAGATGCGAGGAGGCGGATCCACTTTCTGTAAGACTAGTAAAATAATGTCAAGGGCTTGTGTGCAATCATACCCACTTTTAATCTACCCGTCTTTCATTAGTTTCTTTTAAATGTTTTGAGAGCGAGTTTGTGAATGACAACCTGATCCGGATAAAATATGCAGAAAATGAGGAAATTCTATCTTTGTTGAAGTCATGAGCAAAATAAAGACCGGCAAAATACAGAAATTGTTTCTGTGTTAAAGTGATGATCAATAATGGATAGTACCACCGGCCGCGGTGGCTCCACTGGATAAGACTCTACTGATCCTCAACGAAGAGGTGAAGGGTTAGCAAAACCTGGGCCCAGGTGTATTAAGTGTGGACTCGGGGTGGTGGGTCCTCCCGCTTAAGTGTCGGCTTGGGGTTTACGGCGCGGTTTGTCGGTTGCAATACCAAAAAAAAAAAATAATAATAATAATAATAATAATAATAATAATAATAATGGATAGTTAATCTTGGACTTATATTTGGACGCAAGTTCGTTGAAGCGGACAATAATTTCGTACACAAATTGGAGTCTTGGTTCTCAAATCGGAAGATCGAACACGGACTCTGAATCGGTCAACGTGTCAGAGAAGGGACAGGAAGAAAAAGACACGGGAATCTTATCTTTTTCTGCAGAAGTCGATTTGGGAGATTTGTGTTTTATATCTTTATATATTCATAGATTTTAGTTTTGGCTACAGGTTGAAGAACGGCTCAGTGAGTTCTTGAAGCCCTGTCTTAAAGTGAGTGCTTGATGTGAGTATTTCCGATGATTTCGTTTGTGAACTACATTCAAGATACGAATGTTCGAGTTAAATTCTTATGATAAAAATTTGTGTATAATTATTTTATGATATTGAGAGACTATTTTAGTGGAGAATTGCAAAGCTAAATACTGCAGGAGATTTTAGATATAATTGGGGCTTGGGAAAATTGAAAATGTTTTGAGTGAGTCGAGTGCAGTTATACTCTCTATCATTCTACAAAAATATTCGTTGTTGCTATTCTCGTGAACGTAGATTAAACTATGTAAATTTAATATTCGATTTTTTTTAATCTATCCATTTTATTGTTTTATCTCTCAAATTCGCAACGGTTTCAATGCCAAAGGCATTGTTCTATCTTATGCGACTGAATCATCAGCTAGTTTGGTGGGTACCTCCTTTGCAAGCGCTACATCCGTTTTCACGTGCTTTCATCAGATGTCATGTTGATAAAAGTTTCTCCTGCGACTTTCATATGACGACAAAAAAAAAAAAGAAATTGTTGATTGTCCTAGTTGCGTAGTCAATTTTGATAAATTGATGGTTTCCAAACTCTTAGACAGCACATCAACAAGTACAAAAGGAGCAAGCAACAGAAAATAGGGCATTGAAGTCTAATTCGTCTAATAAGATTATACAGATCGACTTGACGTGTCGATGGGATCGATTCTAAAAGTCTTAAGAGTATTATTTACTAGCAAGCTAAAAAAGGGAAAATTAAAATTGACTTACAAATCAATGCAAATTATGAGAATTCTAATGCTTTTGTCTCTTTATTTTTAGGTAAGATGCTGCAATCTCGTTCCATTGATGTTTTTAGCCTAGGATATGGATGAGTTCGCAGCAAACTCAACAACCATGTCAAGGAATGGATTATAATAAACAGTTCCTAATCTCCGAAATACACGATAAATTATGATAACCGATATAAATGCACGTCCTTCACATTCAAGATTTGGATTCAAATCATTGTATTTGCGCGTTCTCTTAGAGCCATCTTGGGAGCACAGATCCAAGTGTTTTCAATAATAGTCCGATGCATGTGAAACTGAAGGTTGTCACACGCAACGAGCTTTAGTCATATGCTCAGAAATAGATTGTAATAACTCAGCGAATGAGAAATTATTTTACCCAAATATCACCAAGTTCGACAGAGACCCTTCATTCTGTAGATATTGGAGAGTGATTCATTTTTCGCGAAACGAGAATGAAACCCCGTGTCGCGTTCCAGCGCAGCCAATGAGAGCAAAGGCTTCTTTCGGACGTTTTCGCTGAAGAAATTGAAAAGCTCCGCCACTTCCAGGACTCCCGCACGTCTCCTTTCTTGCCAATGACACCAATCATTCCACAAGCTAACAGTATGCAGTCACGAAGAAACTGACCTAACCAGCAAAGTGCCCCCCCAACACGAAGCAACCTTCTCCTTCCTCCTAAATAAATTGGACGGGTTTTCACCAAAATTTGTTGCACTGTCGACCGGAGACAATTGGTAATTCCTTGTGAATGGTCGAGGAGAAACAGTCAACGAGAAATGAGGGAGATAGAGGGCGACGGCGAGGGCGACGCCGAGAGCGAGAGCTTGATCGCCGTGGAAACCATGGAAGCCCCGCGGGGCGAAAGCGAAACCCGAAAGCCCCTCCTCCTCGCGCTCAACTGCGCCATGCTCTCCCTCGGCACTTGCGGCGGCCCGCTCCTCATGCGCCTCTACTACCTCTACGGCGGCAGCGGGGTGTGGCTCTCCAGCTGGCTCGAGACGGGCGGCTGGCCGGTCATCTTCCTCGCCCTCGCCGTGGCCTACCTCCGCCGCCGCTCCGCCGAGGGGCCCTCCGCCCGCCTCGTCCTCATGGACCCCTTCCTCTTCGCCGCCTCGGCCGTCGTCGGGGTCCTCACGGGACTCGACGACTACCTCTACGCGTACGGCGTGGCGCGGCTCCCTGCCTCGACGTCGGCCCTGCTCATCGCCACGCAGCTGGCCTTCACGGCCGGGTTCGCGTTCCTGTTGGTGAGGCAGCGGTTCACGTCCTACTCGATCAACTCGGTATACCTGCTGACGGTCGCGGCGGGGGTGCTGGCATTGAACGCGAGCAGCGACCGGCCGGCGGGGGAGTCGGACCAGGAGTACTACGCGGGGTTCTTCATGACGCTTGGGGCGGCGGCGCTCTACGGTTTCGTGCTGCCGCTGGTGGAGCTGATGTACAAGAAGGCCAAGCAGGCGGTCACTTACTCGCTGGTGTTGGAGATTCAGTTTGTGATGTGCTTCTTCGCCACCGCCTTCTGCACCGTCGGCATGCTGGTCAACAAGGACTTCCAGGTTCTCCCTCTCTCTCTCTCTTCCTCAACCTGGACCTTTCATCACCAATTATTGTCATGTGAAGTCTATTTCCTGTGGTTCCCCCAAGTTAGAATGACCAGTATACAAACGAGATCTCTCTCAATCGTATAATCTTTAGAAATCGGATTACTCAAACAGAAAACTTTTCTTAATCTTGGTTCTTTTCAGTCTCCTGCTTAACAGCTTTTGCCAAGGTCGATAGTTATGGTTGATTGCTCTGAAAAAACCATCCCACAATCTTTCTTTTGAATCTGCTGGAGTGGATGATGTTTGGATGGTAAGTAAGACAATGACAGTACTTACAGTCTCGTTCTATTGAAGTTTTTATAGTTAAAGAAACTGCTGAAAGGGGAAGACAGGAAACTACGATCAGAATGACATGAGGTTCCTCCCGACATCATGTTTATGCAGGCGATTCCTACGGAAGCGAAGAACTACGAGCTCGGAGAAGCACTATACTACGTGGTGCTCGTGGGGAACGCGATCGCCTGGCAATTCTTTTTCTTGGGACTCATTGGAGTCATCTTCTGTGCCTCCTCTCTATTCTCAGGAATCATGATCGCCGTCCTACTCCCGGTCACCGAGATCCTCGCCATCATATGCTTCCGGGAGACGTTCCAGGCGGCGAAAGGCGTGTCCCTTGCCCTCTCGCTCTGGGGCTTGGCCTCGTATTTTTACGGCGAATTCAAACTTGCCAAGAAGGAAAAAGAAAGAGCAGCAGCAGCAGCAGCAGAAGCAGATTAGACCTCCAGAGACGGAAATGTGTTGAAGATAGGATTTGATCGATATTCAGTGAGGAAAATAGGAAAACGTTATCTTGTGTACTTTTTCCCAATCGCATTTTCTTGTATTATGAACATTCCTATGTACATGGACAACATACATTGAAAAAAATGCAATTACAATTCCTCCATAACTCCTCTTCGATTTCTGTCGAAATGCATCAACAAGGCCTTCCCTGAAGGTTAAAAAAAGAGAGACACGGCTCGTACTTTGCGAAATTTGGATCTGCACCGCATGGCTACTCTGTTTTTGGGGCAGAAAAACAGAGGGTGACAATGACAAAAGCCAGGGGGATTTCGGAATATGCAGTTCGCCCTCTTGTTTATGTTTCTCCCTGTCCAGTGAAGCTGCATAGCCCGAATAGACCAAAGAGAAACTTCTCGCAGATGTAATCTAGCGGTGCTAAGTGAGACAATGACGGGGAACCACCAGATTGATTGAAAGCTGCTGAACAACTAATAATGTTCACATAATCAATCGGGATATCCAATGGGAGACACATTACTGTTGACTTCTCATCAGAAAAAGAACGAAATCCTAGCTTTCTGTAACCGTTAATCAACGATTTGAGGTAGGGAGATCAACTGGCAGGTTGGTGACAAAGAAGTCAAAGATCATCTTTTGAGACACCGAACTTGTTCTATCTACCTTTACTTTCACGCGGAGGCCTTCACTTTCGTCCACCAAACCAAACTATCAAAGAAAGAAAATACAAAATACAAAGAGCTCCCGCAAAGTGAGTGGACACGAAAAGTTCCACAGATATTGTCATCTTCCTACGAAAAGTTCATAGATTAGAAGCTCCTCTTCGGGTATAGGATGATTCCGATGATGCGATCTGCTCAGAAAGGAAACACTCTTCTCCTCCTGCCATGCCTACTTTTATCTCGACGTCGACCGCTCTGATCAGACTGTCGAAGCCACATAAGGATGAGGACACTGAACTGAGTGAACTCTATAGCATTACTTGTGACAAACTTTAAATTCAACCTTCTCTCTCCCGCAGCAGCAAGGGCAAATATTCATTACACTTGAATTTGCGATTGAATTTATACCCATCTCTTATTTCAGGAGCCATTAAAAAGAGATTTTGTCTGGCCCTGAGACTAATGTTGCAAAGAAGCTTTCTCCTTGTAATTTTCTTGGTTATATGTTTCTCAAAAGGCTTTTAAACTCCAGGGAAAGGGTTCTTCAGCTCTGAAGGAGCAAGAAACCTGAAACCATATGAACTGGGTAGAATTGAATCTGTGACAACATTTCTAGATCGGAAGCCCCACTGTAGCGGATGCAGTAGTGTTTCCAAAGCTCTGGGCTACGTCATGGCCCATGGGGAAGGTAAGTGAAGAGAGGACCGAGTCATTGCTTGTGTGCACCATCGAATAGTAGATGCCTGGACCAGAAGGCAGATCCAACCTTTATAATACTGTTAAAAGATATCGAGGGCTTGTGTGAAGTAATACCCGCTTATTGTTTGGTATATTAATAGCATAAATTGCCCCTAAACTTTGACTTAATGTATAACCCGGTCCTTGAACTTTTAATTTTTTTAATATAATATCTGAATTTTAATCCAATGTTCAATGTTGTCTCTAAACTTTAAATTTATGTAATATAGTCCTTAAAATTTTGAAATATGTTTTATTTAATCCTTAAAATATATAGAAATGTTCAATGTTGTCAAGGACAACATTGAATAATTAAAAATTCATATATCACATTATTTATTCAATCAAAATTTGGGACGTATTCGTGTCATTATTCCTTCATGAATCAACCTTTCAATACCTTATTGCCGAAAAGACAAAAAAAGAAAACCTTTCAATACCTTAAATTATTCTTTTTGTCGCTAGGGAATCAGCTGGGTTAGGATTCTTGATGCACGTGTCTCTTGGTTCATGGCGAATTTGACGTTCGCCTAGACGTGCGTGCACGACACGTGTGCAGACGAAAAGTTTTTTTTTTTTTTTTTTGGTAAAGGTAAGTATAGTGCGCAGACGAAAAGTTAAGGGTGAATTAACTTTAAAATCAAAGTGCATTAGCTCATTTTAAAAATCAATTTCATAAGCCGAAAATAGAGTCGTCACGTTTTGTACTAACTGCTTTGAAAATGCTGCATCTGTAATTGTTCCATGCAAAAGAATATACCATTGGAAATGATCATATTTCTATGTGCTTTCATGATACATCACATGATATTGAATTCCGTCTTCATTTTTCTTCTTTCAACAAAAAAAAAAAGTAGAAAATCATTGATTGTTGTAATTCTGCGATCAATCTTGACAAATTGATGATTTCCAAAACATATAATTCTTAGACTGCAAAATACGCACACATCGCACGAGCAAGCATCAACGAGCATCAATAGGTACGTAATAGCCATGTGAAAAAGAGAAAGTAGCAAAAATAATATGATATTAAAGTTTTCACTTATCTAACGAAAGAGGCAAAGTCAACTATCACTTTAATCGTATCAATTTAAAGGGATCTTGAAATAGGATTTGGTAATTAGCTAAAGATTCTGATTGTGACTCACAATTGTGCACAAAATTTGGGGATTTCAAATATTTTTTCGCAATCTTTCTAGGTAAGATGTTGCAATCTCGTTCCATTAATTCATTTGGCCCAGGGTAAGGATGAGTTCACACTGAATTCAATAATTGAAAATGGGCGGTTCCCAATCTGTACACTAGACGACAAGCTATGCTAAGCGTGCTCGGCCCGTCGTCCTCCACATTCAATATCCGGCTTCAAATTGTCGTTTGGCTCCATTCTCTTGGACCCAACCTTAGCACAGATGGGCATGTTTCCGATGACAACTCGGCGGTGCACGTGATCATGTGCTCAAAAATATATTGGAACCGTAAATTTTACAGTCAAAGTCCACTTCTCAGGGGGATGGGGGTAGGGACGCGTAAGTTTCGAGTGGGTTGCGGCCATGACTCCCACGCCCGCAAAGAGCGGGCGACAAATCTGCGAGTGAATGTAAGTAGGAATAGAGTAGAGAGACCGACCTAAAAAAAAAAAAAAAAAAAGTCCACTTCTAGAAGTCAAAGAAGGGACCCGCGTAACTCTTTCGATCCTTGCGATAGAATCAATCATTTACAAGCTACAATATAATAATAAAGAGAGCGGGGCCCTAATGAGCAAGTGCGCCCGAACACGAAGGAGATTCCCTATTCTCTAATGTTCCCCATAAAAAAATTCGGAAAACGTGCTGTCTAGCTAATTTCCACTGCCCATATCAAGACAAAAGTGACTACAAATCAGTAGTGACCTCCCTCTCTTTCTGTGAAGTTATTTTAAATCAAAATAAAAATCAATGTAAATAAATTAAACGATTTGAAGAGGAGATTTTTTGGGACTAGAATGAAAGTTATATTCATTGCTCACAAGATATTTTAGAAGTGCATAAACTTCATAACAACCAAATCCAGCAAAGCAAAGTCCAAAGTACTACAATACACAAATCCAAATCTAGGAAATAAAAAAATAAAAAAAAAATCAACGGAGCATTAACATAGTTAATACACACTCGTCCATAACAGATCAATTAAGCAAAATAACTGACGGCTTAAATCCCATATCTTCGTCAGTAACGAACAAAAGTAAAAAATTTCACCACTAATGACTATGGAGTTGCCAATTGGCAGTGCATGCCTAAATTTGGTTTTCTTTATATCATTGCCGTATAAAGACAACCAAAACAGATTACATGAACACAAATCCAACATTTAGGAAAACAAATTTTTGCGATATTCTTGCAACCATTATTAAAATTGAAGGCAAAGAACTCGTACACGACACAGCACAAGAGCATTTAATCCTTGAAAGCATATTTATTCCTAAATCTAGATTGGAGAAGATAGCTCGTATATCTAGAATTAGATGTGGGAGGAGAGAGTTTGTAGATGATCTGAGTCGGGAGAGAAAAGGAAACAAGAAAAGAACAAAAAGGCACCAACAAAGTCAAAAGGAGAGGGGACCAGGTAAGGCTCACCAAGGTTTAAGAATGGAGATGGAGATGGAGATGGAGATGGAGATGGAGACGGAGATGGAGATGGAGGAGGGAGAGAAGGGAACGGTCAAATTGAAATTACTTTGTTGGATTATTTAATTAGAGAACGATTGATAAATCTTGGTGAAGGATTGACTAGAAAGTAGAAACTATCCCGAGGGACGAGAGAGAGAGAGAGAGAGACAGAGACAGAGCGAGCCAGAGCTTGAGCTTGGTCATGGCGGAAACCGTGGCAGCTCCCCGGCTCAAAGCCCGAAAACGCCTCTTCCTCGTCCTCAACTGCATCATGCTCTCCGTCGGCACGTGCGGCAGCCCGCTCATCATGCGCCTCTACTTCGTCCGCGGCGGAGCCCGCATGTGGCTCGTCAGCTGGCTCGAAATGGGCGCCTGGCCGATGCTCCTCGTCCCCCTCGCGGCAGCCTACTCCCGCCGCCGCTCCGCCGAGGGCCCCACCGCCCGCCTCGTCCTCGTGGACCGCTTCCTCTTCGCCGCCGCGGCTGGTATCGGGGTTCTCCTGGGCCTCGACAACTACTTCTACGCGTACGGGGTGGGTCGACTCCCCGTCTCGACGTCGGCCCTGCTCATCGCGACGCAGCTGGCCTTCACGGCCGGGTTCGCGTTCCTGCTGGTGAGGCAGCGGTTCACGTCGTGCTCGATCAACTCGATATTCCTGCTGACGATCGGGGCGGGGGTGCTGTCGATGCACACGAGCAGCGACCGGCCGGCGGGGGAGTCGAAGGGGGCGTACTACAAGGGGTTCTTCATGACGCTTGGGGCGGCGGCGCTGTACGGTTTGGTACTGCCGCTGGTGGAGCTGACGTACAAGAAGGCCAAGCAGGCCGTCACTTACTCGCTGGTGTTGGAGATTCAGTTGGTGATGTGCTTCTTCGCCACCGCTTTCTGCACCGTCGCCATGCTGGTCAACAAGGACTTCCAGGTTCTCTCTCTCTCTCTCTCTTCCAGGTTCATCAAAATCACCGGTCATTTAACGTTGAGTGCATGCGGCTCCCACAAATTGGAATGAACGCGGTTGCGTGTGATCCATGACCTTCCTCTCTCAACCGTATCATCTTAATCGGATTACTCAAACCCCAGCTTTCGCCAGGATCTTATGGCTGATTGCTCTGATAAAAAAGGCATTACAAGACTATCTTTTGAATCTGCCGGAGTGGATGATGTTTGGGTCGTAAGACAATGGCAATTCCTTAATCAGTTTCTATAATTAAGAAACTACTGAAAGGTGAAATCAAAAAACCATGATCAGAATGACATAAGGTTGCTCACGACATCATGTTATTGTTTACGCAGGCGATTCCTAGAGAAGCAAGGAACTACGAGCTCGGAGAAGCCCGATACTACGTGGTGCTCGTGTGGACCGCGATCATCAATCAATTCTTTTTCTTGGGAGCCATAGGGGTCATCTTCTATGCCTCCTCTCTATTCTCAGCAGTCATCATCGCCACTCTTCTCCCGGTCACCGAGATCCTAGGCGTCATATGCTTCCAGGAGAAGTTCCAGGCGGAGAAAGGGGTGGCCCTCGCCCTCTCGCTCTGGGGCTTCGCTTCCTACTTCTACGGCGAATTCAAACTTGCCAAGAAGGAAAAAGAAGCAACGGCAGGGACGGAAATGCATCAACAAGGCCTTCCCTGAAGGCAAAAGTCGAAAGACATGGCTCATACTTAGCCTCCTGTTGTAATCGGTCTGTCATAATTCTGGCCCTGAGATTATTCGTATGAAAGTAACAAGAGGGCCTTCCACAGCGTTGCCGTTACTGATGTGTATTGTAGCATAATTTGTTTTGAGTCCTTTTTTTTTTTTCCATTTTAAACAGTTGGATTTGTAACGTAAAAAAAAATATATATTAATTCAAGAAAAAAACAGAATTACAAATTGTAATTTAGGATTTGTGTTGCTTCTTAGTTCTTATATGTGATGTGGTATGTTTGATTGTCTAATACATCCAACACCAAAGTTTGGAGATACACTGCATGGAGACTCTGCTTTGGGCGGGAAACCAACAATCTAGTGATGAGCAAGTTGCCCTCTTCTTTATGTTTCTCCCTTTCCATTGAAGCTAGACGGACTTGCTGGAAGAGAATCTGATCACATCTAATAAACGTTGTGCTAATGGAGACCGATGTGGAAGCAAGTAATCGAACAATGAAATAGACAAAACAATAAAATAAATCAGGTACCAAATTTACGTGGTTTGATCCTAGTGACCTAAATCTTCGGGAAGAGTAGTAATAAATGAAAATTTTAAATATTTAGTCTACCCTTTAACCAAAAGTTAAATCCTGATCAAAAGTTGGCTTTTTACATAAAAATATCCCCTTTGGCCTTAATAGCACTTTGGCCACATTAGATTTCAAAAAATTCAAATATTTGATCACAAAATCAACTTTTTAGGGAAAGACTTTTGGTGAAACTTTTAATAAAAAAATGGAAAATATAAAAATTCACGAATCACTTCATTCCAATTCCAATTTGACTTTAACATAAAAATTTTACAAAAATCGATTGGAAATCTTATTTTCTGAATTTTTCTATTTTAAATTTAAAATTGACCAAAACTAAATTATTTCCATTCTAGTAATAATTCGGCTTTGTTCCTTTTACGATATTTGATCTAGAGATCATTACCCATTTACTCGTTCAATTAATTTCGAGATCAGGCATAATGCCAGAAGATCAAGTGATAAATGGTGATTATAATCACACTCAATTAACTCAAACACAATTAGTGTTCTTCAAGCCCCAATTACACCCAATAACTCATACAATATTTAGTTCAACAATTTCTCACGAAATAATCAACAAATTTTAAACTCACAAGATTTAATTGGCGTGCCAAGCATTCACGTAAGTGGTGCTTCTTTCCTCTCAACAGCGACGCTCTATGGACCACGCTTGCACTTGCAGGATATATATATACACAATTGTCTTTATAAATTCAGCCTTATCTCCAACGTGCGGTAGGTTTGCGTATATTTCCTTTCCCTTTTATTTTGCTTGGAATCCTTATCCACCAGAACTCAAAGGAAATCTTATCTCTATGGCATATATTTAAGCATCTACAAATGATAATTTATTTTGAGTCGGGTAGGTTCACCTAATCAATCCGAAAAAATCAATATAAGATGGACACATTACTGGTTACTTTCAATTAGAAAAAAATACTGTACTTCTAGCTTTAACCATTAAAGGCAGGGGGATCACCCTGCGGGATGGTAGCAACGAGGTCGAAGATCATTTTTTGAGATATATCTAACTCATTAGGGGTGTGCAACGGGAACCGCCCGAACCGGGAACCGGCCGGACCGGACCGAACCGGCCGGTTTTGGGCGGTTCCCACGGTCGGCAGTCCGGTTCCCGGTTCCTAATCTTGGAACCGGTGGCCGGTCGGTCCTATTCCCGGTTCCAAGGTGGGAACCGGACCAAACCAGACCAACCGGACCGAACTAAATTTTTTAATATATAATTTATATACATAGAATTAATAAAATATATAAACACAATAACTTATTGCAACCAAAATTGCAATTTGATGTAGGAACCTCTTATGTGGCTAAGAGACCCTTAAAACCATTTTTGTTACTCTTTTATTTATAGAAAAAATCTCCTTGTTAGTAACGTGGGCTATGACTTGAATTCTCTATTTTCAAGGTTCCTCGAGTGGTACCAACAAGTTAGTTATCGAGAGAAAGAGGGAAAGTAAGAGACTCTTTCTTTTTTAATTGATTTATTGGGGATTTTGTGATGAATGGTTGAATGATGCTTGCTTTGTGTTTTGTTATGCTTGCTTGAGGAAATTAGATGATATACTCTTTAGCGAATAAGATTACAATTTTTTGACTTCTAGTGATTAAAACGTGAGTTTATAGGATTACAATTTAAGCCAAGTCCAACCTTTAGCCAAATTGTTCATGGCATTTATGGTTAAAGTTAAGTGTGATTCACATTTCGTGTGTTTCACACAAGTGAAGTTTGAATATTTTGCACGTGGGAACATGTGTGATTAGTTTCATTGAATCGCCCGAAAACTGAATTGGATTGATCGGTCCGGAATGCGGTTACTCTTTAGTGCAAAAAAGTCGGTCACTCTTTAGTGCAAAAAAGTAGAGCCGATTTTGTTGGACTGGACAATCACTTTTTAGTGCAAAAAGTAAAGCCGATTTTGTTGGACCGGACCGGACCGAACCGGAACCGATGGTCCGGTCTGGTTCCCAGTTCTAGGACCAAACGGTCCGGTTCACGGTTCGCAATTTTGGGAACCAGTGCTTCTAGTCCAGTTCCTGGTTCTAAGGTGGAATCGGACCGAACCGGGAACCGATCACTCCTATAACTCATTCTCTGATATACCTTTACTTTAGTGTAGAGGCCTTCGCTTTATCCACCAAACCAAACTATCAAGGAAGAAAATGCAAAATACGAAGTGCTCCAACGAAGTGAACAGGACACATTAAATTTCACAAGTTTTGCTCTCTTCCTACAAGAAATTCATGAGTTAGAAGCTGCCCTATGGTCATACGGTGATCCCTTAATAAATGCCACAGTTTTTCCTTCTTCCACATCTACTTTTGTCTCAATTTCGACGGCTCTAAATTGGTTGATGAATCCACATAAAATTGAGAACACTGAACTCTATAGCATTACACGTGACAAACTTTAAATTTACCTTACTCACTCATACTATCAAGGGCAAATCAAGCTCTTAAAATGTGTCAAGTTTAGTCACATCTTGAGACCGAGGAGCGATCATGTTGCCTATATGGTTCAGTTTGTGTCGAAAGCCATTATAGTGGGCTGCAAGCACTGCAAATGAGCTGTTTCTACACAGCCTGTTGAGATGGCTAGTCCTCCCCATATGAACTCAGCGAATCTAAGAGCCTTTGTTTCGGTTAAACCTGAGAGCTGCCTGGGAACTGTGCTTGGCTGCTTTCATAAGGCACCTGTTCTCGAGCCTGTGAAGACCTCAGCTTTCGAAGTTTCCCAGTTCTATAATGGTGTTATCAAGCAGTTCATGCACCACATTAATGTCTCCAGATTCTGTGAAATCAACGTAGGGATCTTAACATGGATAGGAAGCCAACGAGGTTCTCTGATGTCGGCCAAGGATCATGGCATGAGTTACCTTGAATATGGATGTCCAGGGTTAAACAAACAATGAAGATTAATTTGTGCATAGTAGCGAAACTTTGCTTCGCCGGTGCAAGTTTCCTTGCTCTTCATGGCTATGTAGAATCTAGAAGTGAAGCGAACTGAAAAAGTTGAGGCCTTTTATGGTTAACCTGTATCATCAGACTCTGGTCGCAAATTCGCTACCATGATGAGATGACCAACCTTTACACTGCTTATAAAATTTATATTTTGGGTGTGTTAGTATAGTTTATTATTTAATCAATTTATTAACGAATGATGGGAATGAATAAAAAAGAAATAAGAAAACAGAGAGACGGAAAAAAATAAAAATAAAAAACTAAGTAAATGAAAATGGATCAGGAGAGATTTTTACCATCTTTATTTGTGTTTTTTTAGGTTCATTTACATTGATATGTTATGAAATACCAAACAATGAACGTGATAGTATATGGAAATATCCGATTTTATCATTACGATTCACTAAATAATGAATAGGATATAGCAAAACTCTTAGATTTCAAAACAAAATCAATTACACAACTTCTCTCATGAAATTCTTTTAAACTTTAAACGAGAAGAACTGTGAATGAATTAGATAATTTGAAAGATTTAGATTCACAAGATCAAACATTTAATCTAGTATGTGCTAAACTTTCTCCCTTAGAATGAACAAACCATCGTCTTGTGCTCCAATCGTGAATGTTGATTAGGAACCTTCACTGAAAAAAATCGCAAGAGATTAGAGAGAGAGAAAGAGAGTCTGAGAGCATGGAGGTTTCAAGACCCAACCGACCAAAGAGAAAGCCTAAATGATTGGTAAGACTTGAAATGTCTTAGGCTTTAGGGTTTTTTAAGAATTCTAGAATACTTCCGAGAGTGGTATGAAAAATTTATATTTGTATTCGTGATATATCTTATACTTAATGGGTTAGATGGTAGTCTTCTATATAATAATATAGACAGTAATTGGAGAGCATAGATCTCCACCATTTGATCAAAGGATGATCACCGTGGTAATTGGGAGTCTCGTGTATAAATATTAAATAGTATGCTCTCCCCTCGATCTATATCATTAACATCTAAGCAATATACCTTTTTCTCTCTGAACATCTTTTCTCTTAATGATCCTAGTGGACTAGTGAGGATGCTTAACTGGTTGGCGATCTCAAGCATCGGCCGCTGGAAAACATGGACGATCCCCAAGGCAAAACGCTAAAGCGCCTCCTCCTCGCTCTCAACTGCGCCATGCTCTCCCTCGGCATGTGCGGCGGCCACTCTTCATGCGCCTCTACTTCGTCCAGTGGACTTGAGATGAGCGGCTGGCTGATCATGTTCCTCCCCCTCACGCTAGCCTTCTTCCGCCGCCGAGCCACCGAGGGCCGCTCCACCCACCTCGTCCTCATGGACCCCTTCCTCTTCGCCCCCTCGGCTGTCATCGGGGTCCTCACGGGCCTCGATGACTACCTCTACGCATATGGCGTAGCGCGAATCCCCGTCCGGACGTCGGCCCTGCTCATCGCAACACAGCTGGCCTTCACAGCCGGGTTTGCGTTCCTGCTGGTGAGCCAGCAGTTCACGTCGTACTCGATCACTCGATAATCCTGCTGACAATGGGGGCAGGGATCCTGGCAATGCACACGAGCAGCGACCGGCCGGCAGGGGAGTCGAAGGGTGCGTACTACGCGGGGTTTTTCATGACGCCTGGGGCAGTGGCGCTGTTCGGGTTCATACTGCCGCTGGTGGAGCTGACGTACAAGAAGGCCAAGCAGGCGATCACATACTCGCTGGTCTTGGAAATTCAGTTGGTGATGTGCTTCTTCGCCACCGCTTTCTGCACCATCGGCATGCTGGTCCACAAGGACTTCCAGGTTCTCTCTTTCACATCACATAAGGTTGCTCCCGACATCATGTTTACGCAGGCGATTCCTAGAGAAGCAAGGAACTACTAGCTCGGAGAAGCCTGATACTACGTGGTGCACGTGTAGAACGCGATCATGTGGCAATTCTTTTTCTTGGGAGCCATAGGAATCATCTTCTATGCCTCCTCTCTCTTCTCAGTAATCATGATTGCCGTTCTTCTCCCGGTCACCGATATCCTAGCCCTCATATGCTTCCACGAGAAGTTTCAGGTGGAGAAAGGCGTTTCCTCGCCCTCTCACTCTGGGGCTTCGCTTCGTACTTTTATGGCGAACTCAAACTTGCCAAGAGGGAAAAAGAAAGAGCAGCAGCAGCAGATTTGATCTCAAGATATTAAAAAGGGCCTTCCCTGAAGGCAAAAGATGAAAGACATGGTTCATACTTAGCCTGCTGTTGTGGTCTGTCATAATTTTGGCCCTGAGATTGTTCATATCAAAGTAACAAGAGGGTTTTCTACATTATTTGCGAGGCGATTACTGTCAGCCTCCTGTTGCATACTGTCCCCCAGCGCTGCCATGGGTGATCTGCACCGTAGCATAATTCATCGAGTCCTTTTCTGCCATTCTAGACAGCTGGATTTGTGACAGCGCAAGGGAAAAGAAAACTGTAAATCATAATTTAGGACTTGTGTTGCTTCTTATATTCATGCAATAATGTAATGTGGCATTGTCTATTGTCTAGTACATCCAGCACCGAAATTTGGAGCTGCACTGCATAGAGACTCTGCTTTGGGCAGTAAACCAACAATCCAGTGATGGTCAAGACAGAGGGACAATGACAAAAGGAATGGAGTTTCTGGAATAAACCTCCTTGCTTTTTCATTCTGTTGCCCTCTTGTTTATGTTTCTCCCTTTTCAATGAAGCTGTATAGCCTGAATAGTCTGGCGATTCCATGTCATTGTCGCAATTAGCACTACCGTAGTAGATGGGATAAGATTCTCGTCCAATGTAAGAGAGACACGTTACTGGTGACGTTCTATTAGAAAAAAATACCGTACTTCTAGCTTTCTGGCCCTGTCAATCAATTACTAAAGATGGGGAGATCACCTTGCAGGATGGTCACAAAGAAGTCAGATCATTTTCTGAGATACACAAAACTTGTTCTCTGAAATATCTTTTACTCTTATGTAGAGGTCTTCACTTTGTCCACCAAACCAAAATACAAGAATGGAAGTGCAAGATACAGAGTGCTCCAACAAAGTGAAAATGACACAATAAATTTCACAAATCTTGGTATCTTCCTACAAGAAGTTCATAAATCAGTAGCTGCTCTATGGTTATATGATGATCCCAATGATGCAATCTGCTCAGTAAAAGCAGCGGTTTTTCCTTATCTACTTTTGTCTTAATGTTAACAGCTCTAAACTGATTTTTTAAAGCACATAAAGATGAAGACACCAGATTCTAAAGCGTCAAATGTGACAAACTTAAAATTTACCTCTCTCTCACAGCAACAAGGGCAATCATTCATTACACTTGAATTTGTACTTGATTTTATCATGCTCTTGTTTTTCACTTTCATCACAACTTGCAATTGAGTAGCAATCATGCCGCTTCTATGGTTTGGTTTATGTCAAAAGCCATTATATTGTCCTTCAAGCATCGCAAATGATCTGTTTCTACGCAGCATGTGATGCTTAATCCTCTCCTTATATCTGAGCAGATCTGGGAGAATCTTGTTTCAGTTAAACCTGAGAGCTGCATGTGATTGTGTTTAGATGGTTTCGTTAGGTACCTATGCTCAAGCTTGTGAACACCTCTGCTTTCAAAATTTTCCCGGTTTTGTAATGATGCTATCCAGCAGTTCATACATGATATTAATGTGTCCAGATCTATAAAATCAATGTATGGATGTCAACATAGACAGAAAGCTGAACAGGTTTTCTGATGTCAGCCTAAGAACATGGCATGAGTTACCTTGAATATGGATGCCCAAAGTTAAGACAAATGATTAACATTAATTTGTGCATATTAGTGAACTTTGCTTCAGCAGTGCAAGTTTCCATGCTCTTCATGATTATGCAGAATTTAGAAGAGAGGGGAACTGAAAAGGCTGGGGCATTTTATGATTAACCTGTATCATCTGACTTAGGTCGCAAACTCACTATATGATAAGATGACAAAGCTTTACACTGCTTAATTTTAGTGTGAGAATCTGTTGCTGTTGTCCAAGAAATGAAACAAAATAAGATTCCTTATCTGACAACCTGCGAAATACAATGCATGAGCTGAGAGATAGGATGTTGCTCAGAGAGGATTACAAAGATATCCTGGCTAGCCCTGAAACTAATGTTGAAAAGAAGCTTTCTCCTAGTTATTTTCTTGGTTATATGTTTTCTCAAAAGGCTTTTAAACTAAAAGGAATGGGTTCTTCAGCTCTGAGTAGCAAGAAACCAGAAACCAAATGAATTAAGTATGAGTAGAATCTGTGATAACATTTCTAGATTTAAAGTCTGAATGTAGCCGATATAGTATAGTTTCCATGGTTCTTGGCACAACATGCAGAAGGTGAGGGTAGAAAGAACTGACTCATTGCCTGTGTGCACTGTAGATGCGAGGAGGCAGATCCAATTTGAGAGACACAGCAGATGCTCAAGAAGGAACAGAAGACAGTCAGAACATGATTAAGGCCCTAATTCTATGAAACATTGTCAGTCACCCAGTACTTTACTTGGCCTTAGCAGATACTTTGGAAAACCTCTAAATCTTAGTAAAGTTCCATGTTATTGTATCAAATATATTAGTTGCTTGGATCATTCGATTTTCTATTACATATATTACAGCCTGGGATACATCTTGGCGCATCAGGATGCCAGCTTCTGATATCTTTCATGGAGAGCAGAAAATTTAAAATGGAAGATGAGACTATTTCTATGACCCAAAGACAGACATGCTCGGAGGAATGAATCATAGAACTTCAAGGTGATAGAATGGAAATCATCGACATCTTATTCAGTTACTGTTGGGTATTCTTATTATCTAATATGCAACTCCTCTTTTGGAGACCTTATTTGGTATTATTCTTCATTTTTCAATGCATGAAGCTTTCTTGACTGACAGTTGAAATATGACCATAATATATTCTGAGAGGGACCGCTAAATAAACATGTTGCCGTAGAGCTATCATTGTCTCCTGGAGGCCAGCTGTCATCGTCTCCTGGAGGCCAGAAATGGTAGCATGGACAAATATTCATGTGGATAGAGCCATCAACATCTTTTGCAGGCCTTCCTTGTGCTCTAGAATAGCGTCCCAGAGGGGTGCATATTCATTGATAATTGATAGATCGATGAACCTCTGAAACCAAGAACTGAGTAAAGACATGTCCTCTGCATCGACGAGATTTATCCCTATGTGTACTTCCACCGCTCTAACACAATACCACATCAAGCCACCAGCGATGTCCACAATATTGATAGTGTCACCTCCAAAGAATGGCTTCCTCTCCATTCCTCCTTCCAGGATCTTCAAATTTTGTTGAGCTTCTTTTGCAGCCCTCTGTTGATCCTCTCCTTTCTTTCTGAAGATGCTTATGATTGCTGGCATGCACTGATCGTCAAGGTATTGGTCGGTGAGCAGATAAAGCAGGTTGATTCCATTGATATAGAAAAGCAGCACAAAGTGAAAAACCTCTTCTCTATCTGAAGCATTACCTTATCATCAACAAATTTGGCCCAGAAACGCACTTTGGCTCTGTCATGGGGGTCTTGTGGAAGGAGGGCCTTCTGCTTCCATGTCTCATTGATATACTCAAGAATAACAAGTGATTTTGCAATCAGTTTTCCCTGATAGAATAGCCTTCTTATGAGGATGACTGTATTGCAAAAGCGTGGAACCATGGTTCACGAGATCTTCTTCCACACACTCATCAAAGGCAACTTCTTTGAGCTTCAAAGCCCACAAAACTCTGATGGCGAAAGGGCTCGCCCAGAACCCAAACAACTTCACCTCAGCCATCCGTTGGTTTTCTTTCTGCAAAAGCTGTTGTTATCTTGTTCTGATATCTATAGAAATTTCAGTGCAAAAGGTGTGGGTGGATTATTCATGTAAGTTCAAGTCGTGTATGATTGATCCTAGTTTTGGAATTTAGTTACTGCAGCCACAGAGACAGCTACAAGATGACATTTGACTAGTTTGAATCAAAAGACATGATGGAGTCCACTCACTTTTCTCCTGTAAATGAAATCGGCTTTCTCTGCAATTTCCCTCAAGCTGGCATTTTTGGCAGCCATTCTAGTCTAGACAATGAAAAACAAAGAACAGGAAGCAATTCTCAGGCAATGAATTTCAGTTGATCGCAAATTGGAGTCTTGATGCCCATTAATCTCCAATAGTTTTTCCCCCTATGCTTCACCATTCTTTATAGCGGTTGTATTTCGTCGGACATGTGCACGTAAATGATGTCCACTGCCCTGACTAGAAAAGAGCATCGAGATTGTCCTGAGAGTATAATAGCGAAGTTGTGTCAATCACGTTCATGGTTCATTGAGAACGCCCGTTTAGATTGATTGATGAGGTGGATTGATTATCTCTTGTTGATTAGAGGTTGAGCACTCATTGTTTATAAATCAGTACTTTTTTTCTTGAGAACCGATTTATCAGAAACTTAGATAATAGTACCATGTGGCAAATTTCTCTTCGTCATGGTCTCCTCAGAGGTTCACACACTGGTCCATCAGCACAATATGACCTTAACGAGTGTAACTTAACAGTTTGATAGTTGCTAATTCGCAGTAACTCAGACTTCACACGCATCAGCTCTGTCCTATCAGACCACTGAGGAAGAATCTTGCTCCCTCCCATTTTGCAGGAAAATAGGATAGATTGAAAAGGAGACGAACGAAAATATCATGTCAGAGGAGAGTTTAAGTTTAATTTGCCTGTGTGGCAATACTCTCATAATCTGTTATAGGATTAAAAGGTTCACGGTCAGGAATCGTTTAGCTTTTCTTATGTCAATTTCTCTTGTATAACAAATTCACTGGCACAAGAACTCCATCAGTCTATGTATCTGGTTATTGAGTGGAGAGCTTCAACATGTTTGAAACATTCTCTGTGTATGAATCGTCATTGCTAGTTGCACTATGCATATTCACGTAAAGATAGAGTAATATAACGCAAGCATACATTGTGTGTGCATGTAAACAGTATCGGTCAGCCTGACTAGAAAAGAGCATTGAGATTGTCCTGAGATTATTATAGTTAAGCTGTGTCGATGAGGTTCATGGTTAATTGAATGGAACACTCATTTAATAAGATTGATTTATAAGGTGGGCTGATCATCTCTTGTTGATTAGAGGTTGAGTACTCATTGTTTCAGACCATACCTTCTTTCTCGAGAAGCAATCGAGCGGAAACTTAGATTAAGGTGCCATGTGGCAAGTTGCTCTTCATCGATACTATCCTCAAAAGGTTCGCCACACTGGTCCATCAGCACATTATGACTTTAACGAGTGTCAATTAACAATGTGATTATTTCTAAGTTGCAGTAAGTCCGGCTTCGCATGCATCAATTCTCTGTCCTATGAGACCACTAAGGAAGAATCTTGTCTCTCATTTAGCAGGAGATTAGAAAAGATAGAAAAGGAGATGAATGAAACATCATGTCAGAGGAGAGTCTGAAGTTTAGTTGCCTGTGTGACAATACTTCTATGATCTGTGATATGATTTAAGCTTCATAATCAGGAATCGTTTTGCTTTTCTGATGTCAGTTTCTGTTGTAAGGCAATTCATTGGCACAAGAGCCTCATCACTCTATGTATCTGGATTTTGAATGGAGAGTTTCAACATGTATAAGCAAACATTCTCTCAGTTTGTATTGTCATTGCAAACTGCACTAAGCATATTCACTGAGTAATACAGCGCAAGCATGCTCTATCATCAGATCTTGCTTTATCATCATGAGCTGGAGATACAACACAATAGTCTGCAGTCCCTCTAACGCAGTCCTAAAGAATTTGGAAATGGTAGTGAAGAAAGATCATTTCAATGAAGCGAGGTACTTCTGGAGGAACCCAGAATTGAGCTCTATCAGTTTATCCCAAGGGGGCACGCATTCCTTGATGACGGGTAGCTCCAGAAACCTCTTGGACCAAGCATCGAGCGAAGGCATGCTATCAGCATCAATGAGAGTGGTGCCAGTGATTTCCTCGACAATTCGAGCCCAACAACCAATACAGCCTGTAGCGACATCCGCAAAGTTGATCATCTCACCTCCAAAGAACAGCTTCCCCTCCAGTCCACTCTCCAGGGTCTTCAGGGTCTCTCGAGCTTCTAACACGGCCTTCTGTTGCTCCTCTCCTTCAGTGCAGAACACAGCCTTCATAGCCGGCATACACTGAGACAGGAACCGTCCACGTGTTAGAGATCGACTTGTGCTAACAAAATGTTCTTCTTTCAATCTTTAGCGTCACGGTTTCAGGGTGGTACTTCACATCTACTTTACTTTCAAGAATGGAGATCCTCTATGCGCATGGCTCAAAAAGATTGATCCAAAGCATTCCACGGACATTATTCTCGGTAAAAGCATTACTCATCAATGATTTAAATCACGTAGGGATGAAACTGATGAAAGACAAATATACAAGGCCAGCGCATAGATTAAAAGAAGCACTCATTCCTTTACCTTCTCATCTGCGAACTTGGCCCAGAAACGCACTCTGGCTCTCTCATAGAGATCCTGAGGAAGGAGAGGGCTCTGCTTCCACGTCTCGTCGATGTATTCAAGTATCACGAGGGACTCCGGGATCGGCTTCCCATGGTGGACGAGAACCGGGACCTTCTTGTGGACCGGGTTGTACTGCAAGAGCAGCGAGCTCTTCTTGTTGGGGAGATCCTCTTCCAAGTAGTCATAAGGGACTTGTTTCAGCTTCAACGCCCATATCACTCTCAGTGCGTACGGACTCCCCCAGAACCCAAGCAGCTTCACCTCTCCTCCATCGGCCATCGTCGGTTTGTGCCAAAACAAATGTTGAATAATCGAGCTCTGTTTTGAACATTCCTCAGACAAATATAAGTGAAAAGAACTGCTTCTTGAGTACCAAAAGTCACGAAATCTTCGATGCTCGGGAAGAGGACAAGGCAGTGAAAACCACTTGCTTGATTGATATGTAGATGATCAACTGAGGTGGGCCGAGTTAAGTCTCGCTTGACTTGTCTCGTACGTATGATGCATCAACAAAATCTAAGTATGTTGCGTAAAGGGGCAAGTTGCTATACCTATTCGTGATCAATATGAGACCATCAATCTCTAGCAACAGAAGGATTCTGCTATTGGCCTAACCCAACTTTATCACCTGTGGTTGATGTTTGGTTAGGTATTTGGTATTTGTATTGGTCTTACCCCATTTGTAGAGTTCTGTAAATGATTGTATATATAACATATGATATAGATATAAATGACATTCATTGGAGTGTTTTGGTGCATATTGAACAAGATCAATCAAATGTGAATCGTAAGTAGATATTTCAAAAAGAAAAAGAACTCATGGTCTTCTCGACAATGAACAATTATTGAATATGCTATCAGTAGTTGGTCGCACTTCCAATCATAAATTAAGAGAGAGAGAGAGAGAGAGTCACGAAAATATCTCGTAACTTTAGATCTTGGCCACCAAACCTCGACATTTAAAGTAAAATCAGCAGTCTCCATGAAGAAAATCGTGTGGCGCAAATTTCCCACGCAATCACAAGATCAAATTCCCTTTTCTTTTTCTTTCTTAACAACGTTATATCTATACTCGTAAACCCATTTGTTCAGTTTCCCAAATGACATGTTTTCCACATGCCAATCCAAAAGTTTGGCTACAGATAAGACGTTAATAATGAGAAGTAAAGCAAAAAGGATTACACAAGTAAAATTTGTACTAAGTCGTTACATAAGGCCCTCTCATCGGATTAAGTAGTAGTTCCATCAGGAGAAATAAGTTAGTCTGGCCCAATCTTGCTGAGTAACACACAATGGAACACGCAGGTGAATTTGGTGGACTCTCGGCAAGTTGCAGGCACCAAGGAACAGATGTTTCGGTTGAATGCCTTATTGAAGAATCATGTGGAGCCAATGAGTAAGTCCTCACAAAGACGACAATGCCGAAGCAACATTTCGTGAAATCCGGTCATGAACAGGTTCCTGGCCAAGTAAGCAATAAATTTATCAATTTGGCTTTCATATGATGTCAATAGTGGATAGAGTGATTCCATGTCCTGACAATCTCGCTTACGGAGAAAAATTTACCTGGGTCAATGGCATTTCAAATGTTGAATTTGTAATTGTCTCGTACAGGAATATGTATCTGCCAAGCAAAATTCACAACAGTAATTATCTCCACTTGTTATCCACCTATGTTTGCAAACACGTCTACCAAAACAATTGGAGAAACAGAACAAAACAGCCATAGAGCGTTGCTTGGGTTTCAGGAAGTAAACTGAAGATCATTAGAAATCCATCCTATCTACCACATTCCCTATTAACTATAGCTTCTGAAGGCTTCTTGACTAAAACACTATAGAAGCAACACAATCACTCTTCCTTTTTGACCCGGGAGATCTCTACACAAACATGTTCATTAGCTTTCTCTAAGTGAAGCTATCGCAGGCAAAATTCCAACTTTGGACATTAATTTAATACTTTTTCATGAATCACAGATTTCACAATATATAATTGAGCAAAATGTGACACTTCCAGAGACCTATAGTGCAGGAATTTTCACTAAATGTTCTTAAAGCGGAAGAATTGTTCTGCAAACACCAGAAATGAGACTGCTTCAAATGCTAAAATGACGAGCAAGACATACCTCCATGCCAGTTCAGCAACAAGTTCTTCTGGGGCCTCAGGCAGTACCTAATATTTAAACCAAGCAAGATTAGATAAACCATCTCCTGTCCACCATAAGCATAAGAAGATCCAATAGTACTTCCTCGAGTTAAGTACCTCATCTTCATAAGGATTGCAATGATCTTTGAACCATAGCCTCAAGAATTCCTATAAATTGAGAATAAAATTCAGATACTGCAGGAACATTTCAAGAGGACAAGTGACAATATTAAAATAATCCATCCACAGCACATCCAAGGAAATTGCTATTCATCCGTTCAGCCATTATTTGGGAGCAGCGCAGCACATGCGTTAGCAACAGTAACAATGACCAGAACCAGGGACAATATCGCATACCTTGTCAACATTTTCAGGCTCAAGACCATTTTGAAACCGTTCATCATAAGACTGCGCTATCCAATATCTACTTGAGTCAGGAGTATGCACCTGTAGTTCCATGCCCAAAAAAATAGCACTCTATCATGATGTAATACCATTTCCTGATTTAGTCAGAAGGACACGCTGTGAATGTGTCAGTGCATACAAGAGAGGTAAACGGAAGGAGGAAAAGTAAACCTCATCTATCAAAAGAATGGAACCGTCCTCAGCCTTCCCAAATTCATACTTTGTATCCACCAATATAAGGCCATGCTCTGAAGCAACATGCTGCAAAGTAAGGTGGACAGCACTTCCAATTTTAGTGAGCAGTTGTGCTAGATTGTAAAGAGTGAATATGATTGTTATAATAATATTAACAGGATATTTCCGTGTGAAACATTTGTGACCAGAACCCAAGCACTTCATGTGAAGACACAGAGGAAAAGATTAGGCACTGACAGGCAATTCCTCCCCACAGAAAATATTTTGTTTCTATAATATGGGCGTCCAAACCTTCATTCAACTAGTTCCCTAGGATACATGCAAACAGCCCTCCCCACATGCATTAGGTAAGGAAATTGGAATCATCACATTTACATAACCTCACATCACATCACATCAGCATCAGAAGGAACACGTATTCTAAATTGTGCGTATATTTGCGGCCAAAAAATTCGTGATGAAAACAGTATTGTGGCTAAGACTTCTCCCACCAACAAATAAAATGTTATTGCCCTAAGCCCCCATTCCTCGTGACCACCAAATATCAGCACTGTGGCCACTTACAGTACTTCTGAAATGAAGAAGAAATACTAATGCCTGATGAAGTGAAGAGATCAACACTTACCAAACCCTAACATTTCTTGAGTACCCATGCCTCTCCATCCAACAGTTAAATAGTCAAGAAGCTAGAAGACAATACCAATTCACATTTTTTGAGGTTTCAAGCATCTCATGTAAGACGTGACGAAGGGGAAAGTTCACTACAATGCTAGGCAAAAAAATTCAAAATTCATGACAGGATTCTGGACACTTTTCCTTCAAGTTCAGTCTCATACATCAAAAGAGAAAACTAAGAAAGAAATAGAACAATGCACCAGCAAAAGGTCACTTTCCTGATTATTATATCCCGGTGATGAACAAAAAAGGAGAAAAACAAGTGCAGCCAATAAAGTAAAATGAAGTCACCTGTCCGTACTCAAACAATTTCAATGCTTTCATACTGACTTCATCATAGTCATCTTGAGTCATCAGCCCACCTTCAACAATCTGACAGGAAAACGCAAATGCAATATGATAAGCTAACTTAGTAAGGAGGTACAAGAAAAGTTCGACAGAGTATTAAGTTAAGAGTTACCATGCCAAAACCCATCAACACTGATGCATCTCTCTCTCTCTCATGCGCATTTATTCTAATTTCCAGAGCACAGCTCCATACACACATGCCAAGCCTTAAACATCTCTATCTATTCTAATTTGCAGAGTCTCTACTCTAAGCAGCTTCATTTAGATAATGAGAGCAAACCTCTTTTGGTGTGACAGGTACATCATGATCTGCCGCTTTGGTTGTAGGTGTCAATATATTTGCAGGCAGCCTCTGGTTCTTCAGCAAGCCTAAATGTATTATAACATCCTTTAAAGATAGGGAAAGAAACATCAGAACACACTCAAACTAGATGGAAGAAAACACACCATCTGGGAGAGCATTGCCACAATAATTACGGATTCCTTTTCTGTAGACAGTCCATAATGATGTATCAGTACTTCCAGTCACAAAACCTCTGACTGCAATTTGAGAATTAAAGTTGGATCAAATATTGCGTCCTACAGATGACTTCGATTTAAGTATTGTTTAAAAAAAAAAATACCTCAACTTAGGACTTTAATCATATTAAATGTAAAATGCACTGACATAAGAAAGCAATCTGTCAATAAGACACGCTGGGGCTATCTTCAGGGACCGAAACTTTTTTATTAACTTGTGCAACAAAAATCCTGAAGGATCACGTTCAACATTACTTTACTTTACACTAGTGAGCCTGTATGTGTTTTGGTTAAAAGAAAGCCAAATCAAAAGCTAGCAATAACTCACCAACAAATTCAACTGGAAAGACAGAACACTTCTTTGCAATTGTAACATTTTTATCAGGAGATGCTACTACAGCATTGGAAGTGATGTGCTTCGTTCTATCAAACCACCACAAGCTCGTTTCATTGAGGACCTGAAAAGGTGCACATGGCATAAACCATTTCGTAACCACCAAAGAACAAAACGTAAGTGTGTGAGCTAAAATCCAGGAAGTATAGCAGTTCAACACACCTGGCCCTTAAAAGGTATGGAAGCAAGAATCCGATCAAATGCACTTTGCCTATCAGTTGTAACCAGGACAAGATAATCGCCGCCGTCATAGATGTCCCTGACCTGCAATTCTATGTGCTTAACATCAAGCAGTACCAAAATTTACTTTCTCTAACAATTAAACAAACGGAATAAGAACTTCAAGAAAAAGACCAACTTCTATGCATTTCAGTGGAATCACAGCACCCCAGATTACATTAATAACAATCCAGAAGGAATGGCTGATTTTTTTTACGGAAAGTAAAAGCTGGCATTTGAACTCATACAAAGATTGCAGCTTTGAATCAACCGGTCGAAAAAAATCAAATCTTTATGCTCCAAGCAGCACCAGTCACGACTCAAATTTACTCAGTAGCCCAAAGAAACGACAAACCAGAAAACCCAGCACGACCCGGAAAGGCAATTCACCTTGCCTCTGGTTTTGGACTTGAGACCAGGGACCGTCAGGTGAAGATTCGTCTCGGCAAGGCAATTCGATATCGACCCTTTAATAGCTTCGGAGACCTCGTCCTTGCGGCTGCCGTGGATCAGGGCGTCGAGGGACGAGTGCTTCTTCTGGTCCTGACTCTGGCTCGCCATCGCTGATAAGCAGAGAGGAGAGGAATTCCGAGACTTCGGCCGCGCTTGCCAGAAAGGAACTGACTTTTGCGGAGGGCGGGCGACGGGCGTTCGACCCCGATCGGTCGTGAGGGTTTTGACAGGGTTTAAGCCCGGCAAGCGCTGAGCCATTGCGTTGCTCCGACGGGGAAGGAGATGCCAGCAGTGGAGTGTGGAGCTAGGGCTTCTTTATCAGACGATGCTGTTTCTTGAAAAGGAGAAAGTGTGCGGAAAATATTAAAATGACGGTGGGAGTTTCGCCCCAAGAGATGTAATAACGTGCAATTTTAGGGCGCGTTTAATAACGATTATGTTGTCGGGGGTTAATTCTGACTAGAAATGATTATTTTTTATTCATTTCCCTAAACCGATTCGAGTAAAAAAAGTGCGTTTGATAACCGTCCAAAATTTTTGATTCCTGGAATAGAATTGTGTTTGATACCGTGTTAATTGATTCTGTTTCAAATTAATTTCTTTTGATTTTTAAATAAATTTTAAATAATTTTTTTACTTTATTTTTCTTTTTTTCCTTTTTTTTTTTTTTTTTCCTTTTTTCCTATTCTTCTTCTTCTTCATCTGGTCGGTCCGCCGGACCGGCGACCGGCCAAACGAGGACCGGTGACGCTCACCGGAGTGTCGCCAACCCTCGGCGAGGTCGGCCTTCGTCGGCCGAGCCTCGCCCGCTCGCGCCCGGCCCGCCGTGTGGCCAAGTCGGCCTCGCCGGGCCGGGCGAGGCCGAGCCTCGCCGGTGGCTGGGCTTGCCTCCGGCGAGCTCGCCGGACCTCGCCCTGGCCCGGCGAGCCTCCAGCGACCTCGTTGGACCGGCGACCGGCAGCGGACGGCGGCGGCGGGTGGCGGCGGACGACGGCGAGCGATGGCGGACGGCAACCGAGATGACGAAAGGGAAGAGCGAGGTTTCACCGTTTTGATTCTTTTCCGATTCTCGGACGAGAGAATCAAATTTTTTTTTTTTATTTTCAAATCTTGTCCAAAATTGTTCCTAATAAAAATTTTACCAAACGCGATTCTCGTCCCAAACCGATTCCTAACAAAAAATCGAATCCCAAGACTTTTTGGACGTTGCCAAACAGGCCCTTAAACTAATTAAGGGTCTGTTTGATAGTATGCGAAATAATATATAATTCAAGTCTTTTGTTTTTCGAGAAAAAAAAAAGAATACAAATCCTTCTTATAAGTATTTAAGTTTATGAATAAATTTGAAACAAAACCAAAAAGTAAAAAGAAGTTCCTTTTTTATTCTTAGGAATAACTTTAGAAGGAAGCTTTTTCTTTTTTTTTCTCTTTTCTTTTTATTGTTTTCCTATTTTTCTTCTTATTTCTAGTTGATCGCCAACCTCGACAATGGTTGACAATTGGCCAAACAAGGATCAAGAGCCAACAACAACATTGTCAGTGCCTAGCTACTAGCAAGGCTCGACTTCACAATGGCTAGGCAAGGTCAAGCCTCACCAGGTGACACTCCAGCAAGGTTACTTGCACTCATCTCGCCAATCACCGGCTATGGCTGAGACCAACGATCCACAAGAGGGAGAAGAAGAAAAAAAAATGTAAATAAAAATATTAAAAATTAAAAAAAAAAATTCTATATCACAAAAAAAATTGTAAGTCGTATCAAATGCATTTTTATTATAGGAATAAAAACTTATACAATTTCTAAGTAAAGATTTTTTTTTTATGGAATAAAATGATTATTAAACGCAGCCTTAGTGCATTTTGGGTTTAGTTGTTTGGATTTCTAATCATGATAGGATATGAAATATAGGAGATTTTGTTATATTATATCCAATATTTGGTTATTATAGTAATAAAGTTGAATATATTCAAATCATATCGTACATGTCATTCAAAGATAAAATGACATATTAATATAAATGAACCACAAATTTTACAAACGTGGATGGTAAAAATCACTTGTGACACTCACGTCCACTCTATTTTTTCGTTTTTAATTTTATTTTACTCTATTTTTTTTAAATAATTTATTTTTTATTTCTTTCTTCGCATTCCATCATTTTTTAATAAAATTTTATTAAATAGAAAACTATACTAATATACCTTAAATATTAAAACACATAAAATATATAATAAATATATATTTTTATATTTAGTTTATATTATAAGGTAGAATTAATTTTGAATATATAAATAAAAAACCAAATTTTTATTGTTTTGATTTTTTGAATCTCTTATATTATAATTCGAATATTTTTTTATATTGATATATAATATATAATTTTATATTTTTTAATTTAAGAAATTTTTTTAAGAAAAATAATTTTCCTATTATAAAATTAAAAATCATATCCATCTTTATCCCATCTCCTCAATGAAATAATTTTATTTGGCATATATCCCATTTATATCTAACTTTATTCTATTTTGAGCAGACACTAAATACGAAATAAAATAAATTTTATCATATCTTGAGTTTTATTCTGGCCACCTAATGCAGCCTAGAAGTATATAAAAGGCAGAATGTTTCGCAGTGGGATTTTCATTGCTGAAAAGGTCTTGGTATCTATTAGAGTCAAATAAAATATCAATTTTCGACCAAAATTAAAGTTTCGAATTTATTTCTTCTCTTTCTTTCCTTGCGGGTCTCGCTTTCATTATTCTCTTTTCCACGCATTTAATGTTTTAGTTCCGGACTCTTCATTTTCTCTTACAAGCTATTCTTTTTGTCTATGCCTTCCTACTCCTCAAGTCATTGAGCATTCAAGGTGAATATTTATGGCACCGACCCCATTGTTCTCCACACTTTCAATGGCGCTGGCATTGAACTCATCGTTGACCTTGCCAATGAGCCTCTTTTCACCGTTGCACACAACCTATTCTTATGGTGTGGAAGGTAATATTGAGAAGCATCGCCTCTCTCTTTTCCCTTTTCTAGAATTTTCTCTCCTCTTCTCGCAAAGGTTAAAATGTAGAGAAACAATAGGTACCTCCACCATGTGTAGGCATAAAAGTCTAAGGCAACAAGCGAGTTGTGCGCTTTTGGATGATATGAAGCGGAATTCGAATTAGTGATTTAATTTGATTGGAGTTTTCAATGTGGTGTCAGAATGTAAAATGAAAATTGTGTTTTTAAATATTTATTTATGGGAACACACTACTAAAATACTCCATTTGTGTTGCAATTGTTACTTTTAAGCCATAAATTGCAATTGCGTGTCCAGTTGATCTTCAAGCTAGCTCATGAACAACCATTTCGTAATTAGGCATTCATTGGGATTCATTATCTATATTTATTTAACCCATTATCTCACTCACTATAGCTTTTATGGTAATTGACAGCTTGGCGCGATCGATTTTTCTACAGTTGGAGTTGCCGGTGTATGTTTGCATTGTCTTAGGGCATTCGATCTTTTCTCAATGTGAATGCAATCCAACCAAGAGATTTTACGGGATCGCAAATAATAAATTCAAAGAAACAATACAACATCCCGGGTAATGAAAAATTGCTTGAACAGCGAAAGGATTGTGTTGAACTACAGACCCTTAAGACAATTGCATGCAACAGAAAGAATAGAAGCAAGAAGCAATGGAAGAAAAAGAAGGAACAAACTAAAAAGAGTTGACTAAACATTAAATGGGAACTAGTCCTAGCAAAAGTGGTGGGCTATTATAGAATTGGTAGGGTCAAAACGCAGAAATTGAGAGTGCGAAAGTCAAGAGAAGTGGAAATATCAAGCGAGTGACCGGCGCGCGTGCCGGAAGACGCGGATGTTCCGGCGACCGAGTGGGCATTCCGTACAAAGGCACAGATTCGGACAGCGTGTCGGAGGAATCTAGCGGGGGAGCGAGGCCGGGGACCCCGTCGTCATCCCACGTGCGCTTCGCACGCGTGTGGCCACCACGTGGCATCACGTCACGCGCGTCAAGAAGGGCGGCTCCCTTCGCTGTTCTCCGCTGTCGGTCTTTTTCCCGCCACGACAGCACACGTCGAATCCCTCACTGCCACGAGTCAACCCAACGACAAACTTTTTTCTTCTCGGCATTAATTTAGGTTATTCTCCTTAGTTGCGTCGAATCAATTAAACTTAGAAAGCGGAATTTACCAATAAAATAACATAGAAAGCGCAGACAGAATATCTCAAATGATTGCATGCAGTGTATATGTATATGTATATGTGTATATATATATATATGGAGCAATTAGTTAGGAAAGGACGGGATTAGAGATAGAACCCATTTGGATTTGCAATTGTCTTAATAGATATATTATATCTGAATATCCCAATGCAATCTATTTAATGGTAGCATTTTAAATGTAGAATGGATAACGTCATCGTACAACTTTTTCTCAGCACTTTTGTAGCATGAATAAATTGTGTCAAAAAGATTCATGAAAGTTTTAAATGTGTGCCATTGGAGAAAGTTTTTTATACACTTAAAATGATCAAGAAAAAACTTAACTGATGGTGGGATTGTGAAACATCAAGAAAATGAGCATGGCCTACAAGAGTGAAATAAAAATTTCCAGTAAGTAAAGAATAAAATAAATTTTGAAATTTGGATCCATTCTGGGAATTTAAATTTTCAAAAATGAAGAGATTTGGTGAGTGACCACTTGCCAATGTGTGTGTAAAGCATCTTACTATACTGTTTTCATAAAAATTTGAAATTGGAATAATGATCGAATTTACTTGAATAGCAGTAGAGATAAATTATAGCTTTTCTCTTTTGCGGTCATGAGAGAAATTACAAGTTTGTGGAGGAGAACCCTTTTTCTTTTAACCTATCGTTCCACTTTGGGAAAAGCTCCCTTGCACGTCATTGGTTAAAAAAATAAATTGGAGAAAAAATTCAACCGAGGAAGATAAAAAATTGTATTGGGGATCGTTAAAAGATAAGAGATTTATAGGAAATCAGGAGAGTAAAATTCTCCTACTAAACTACCATTTATCCATGTTATTCATTTCGCATGTTTTTCTAGTAACATTTGCCAAAAAGTCGAGAAAATAAATCCTGAGTTTATCTATAGTTATATTAACTTTCAAATTTTCGATCACACCTTCTAAGTTGATGTCACGACCCTCCATCCAATCTAGTCTATAACTACAAAATAAAACTGTAAGAACGATATAAAAACTAAAACTGATTCCATCCACTTTTTACCAACTTCATCCACCTCCTCAAAACAATTAGAAAAAAAACAACTACTCTATCTTATATTAAGTAACTATCAACTTCATCTATCTTCCTTTTATAACTACAAACCCTCTCCGTCGCATTATAATATCGCTCCATGCAAGCATGTAGCGTGTGCTGTCCACGGGCTTCTCTATACATAAATAGTTGGGGAGAAATAATTAGGCGACGGGAAAAATATTAGGGTATATAATTTCCATACTACTCAGTAGATGACTGATGCCATCTTAAATTAGTGTTTTTTTTTTTTTTTTTTATCTTTTTCCCCATGAAGACGTGCCGCCTCAATTAATCGAAAGATGTCTATGTACTTCCAAGGGAAAGAGAATCTCTCTAATGGCTGTTGAGTGAGAACTCCACTTGCAGTCTCTCTCTATCCCCCACCATTCTCTTTTGAATTTTCAATGCCCTTTTCTCTTCCGTCACCGGTTTGGTTTCTTCTGAAGTCGTCGTCATCATCCCCACCATCCACAGATCTTCCTCAAAAATATCCCCTAATCGAAATGTGGAAAGCGCAAATCCGCCAAAGAAACCCAAAAAAAAAAAAAAAAAAGAAAAGAAAGAAAGCAATTTCTACGCAGGAAACGGGTATTCGGGCCGGACCCGAGACAGTCGCCCGAAAGGCCCGGGACACGTCGGCTTGGCTCGCGTTGCGCCAAAATCCGAAGGAAGGAAGGAAGGAGTGAAGAGAAGAAAAACCCCTCGTTCTCGACACGAGCACACCATTCTCTCTCTCTCTCTCTCTCTCTCTCTCTCTCTTCTCCTCAGTCAATCTTTGTCGAGCGAAATCCCACCCGACGCCCCCGACCGTTCGCCGGAGCCTCCCGATCGGGTTTCCTCCGGCCCGGGATTTCTAGGGTTTCCCCCCTCCTCGATTCGTCCGCGCCCGGCCCCCTCCTCCGATCGCTCGCCGCCGGCGCTTGCCGATTCCGAGACGCCGCCCCCGCTGCCCCCAACCGGCACCGCTTTTCGTTCTCATTGCGATTTCGTTCCGTCGATGGGGTTTTCATGCTTTCGTCCGGCACGGGTGAGAGGTGGGTTCTTCTTCTTTTTCTCACCTCTCTCCTGCGCCGGTCTTCGATGCGCTTCTCCGCTTGATGGGTTTTCCGTTGTTGGGAAAAGCTTGCTGATTGGGTGAGTGGGCGGGGCGTGCAGTTTCGGTTTGATCTGTGCAGTGGGTGCTCGGCGTGTCGGGAAGTCGGCGTTTGGGGAGAAATTCGTCGGCGTTGGTTTTATGTGCGAAAGCAGCCGTTTTTTTTCATTTGAGTTGGTGTTCTATGTGGTGGGGGGAGTTCGTGTCTGAAGCGTTTTGACGACTGGGTCACTAGAGAAGTGAAAAGGGTTTTCTTTTTTCTTTTTGTTTCCGTTTCGATTGTCTCTTAGCGACCTTAATGCTGTTTTTGCGGACTGATCGAGTGGGACTTTCTGATGGGGTGTTCTCTTCTTGGAACTGGGATCGGATTGGGAAGTATAGTGAAAAGGTTTTCTTTTTTCTCTTGTTTCCGTTTCGATTGTCTCTTAGCGATGTTAATGTTGTTTCGCGGACTGATTGAGTGGAACTTTCTGATGGGGGTGTTCTTTTCTTGAAGCTAGGATCGGATGGAGGAGTGTAGCGCTGATCTCGATTGCTTGATTTGCCGATTCTCCTGAAAATCAGATTGATATGTTGCACTTTTTCGGGTAGTATTTACTGCTCCTTTTTAGGCAGTATTGATGAGGAAAAAGAGGAAAGGGAGTGAAGCCGATGTGTCTACTCAGCTGCCGGAACTTTCGAGATCTGCCCATGATTTGCAGTCGTCGAATCCGAGGTCTCATTATTCATTGGAAGATTATACGAGGCTGAAGAAGAGGTGCAAAGAAGATGCGGGCACGGAACCTGTTGCTTCCTGTAAAAGTAGGCTGGCGGGCATTGCCACAGCTCCGCCTTGCGGCAGCTCGTCCTCGGTTGCTCCTGGGAGAGGTTTAAAGAGGAAGATAGGATGTATAGACGTTGCTACCCGAATGGGTCGGAAGAATAAGATTGAGGATGATTACATTTCAGGTGACTCAATTGGCCAAGGAAAATTTGGTTCTGTTTGGCTCTGTAGGTCTAAGATCAGTGGTGTGGAATTTGCCTGTAAGACTTTGAAGAAAGGGGAGGATTTAGTTCACCGGGAAGTGGAGATAATGCAGCATTTATCAGGACATCCGGGGGTTGTAACGTTGCAGGCAGTGTATGAGGAGCCAGAATCTTTTCACCTGGTGATGGAGTTATGCTCTGGGGGACGTTTGATCGATCAGATGGTGAAGGAAGGTCCTTTTTTAGAGCAGCGGGCTGCAAATATATTCAAGGAGGTGATGCTTGTCATCAAATATTGTCACGAAATGGGTGTCGTTCACAGAGATATCAAGCCCGAAAATATCCTGCTTACAACCTCAGGAAAGTTGAAGCTTGCAGATTTTGGACTGGCCATGAGATTCTCTTCTGGTATGGTTTCATTGATGAAATTTTGCTTGCTCATAGACTTCAGTCTTACAATTTTTTTTCTTGTCAGTGGCTTCCTTCACGAATTTCTTTAGCGAACTCTTTAATCTTAGTCTTGAAGAGTGCAATATATGATACACTCCGAAGCATCAGAAGATCATAGTGGAGTGCATATGATTCCTTTTGCGTTTCATTTTCTTTAGGAAGGAGTTTTGGTGGCCCTTCTTGATGGTTGAGGTTATGGAACCAACATATTGTCCCGGTCATCACCTTTCTTGAAAAGAGAGAACATATTTGCACAATAAAACTCAGAGATACTTACCCTGTAGCAAGCTGTACTTAACTACATAAGTAACCGAAGGATGAAAATTATTGGTTGCATACCTGGAGATTATAGTATCAATATTGAGCCTCAATTTTTTTCTTTTTCTGTCTGATAAGGTGGGGTATCTATGGGAATGAAAAATAGCGATGACTATAAGAAAAATAATAATTGATAGAGCATGTATTAATGCGGACTTTCACTTCATCTGTGCTCAGCAAGGGAATCCAGTAACAATTGTAGTGGGAATGTGGTAGGGAGTTCTTCTTCTTCGTCTTCTTCTTCTTCTTCTCCTTCCTTCCTTCATTGGGCAGGGACGGGTCTACAATTTCGTCTTAGCGAGGGCAAATATTATCTACAAAAAGCATTATTCTACCGTTAGAAAGCCTGGTAAAAATTCATATCATGTAATTCTTTGTTTATCTATAATCGTTGGACTTTAAAATTGTTTAATGAACTTTATCCATTTCATGGGGGCAAATCACTTGCAATAATGACTTATTGTGTTCTTTTGGAAATTTTTATGGGGATAGAACTCAATTTCAAGGCTAAAAAAAAGGATTATTATTTAAAAAAATTCTAAACCTTTAAGTATGTTATTATAACTCTAGAGAAATGAAAGAACCCCCACATTCCGACACATAAATCTGTCCCTGATTATTATTGGTTATTTATTCCTGAAGAAGACTGTGGATCCGATCTTTGTATAGGCCGTAGATGCATGGGTTGGTTTTCTACTTGTCAGTGTTTCAATTCAAGACACCTTCAATGTTGTTGTAATTGAGCTGAGTTCCTTGAAAGGTGATATGTTGAATGCTCTCAGTTATCTTTCTTACACAAACTATCTTAAGTGCATCTTAAGTGAAAATATATGTTTTTGAAATTAGTTCTGGAATAGTTCCTCCACAGTTTATGTGCTATGCATATTATATGTCCTTCTCATACATATTGTTATCCTTAATTCTGTCTTTTGGCATTTTTTTTTTTTTTAATATCATCTCTGACATTATGTGGATACTAAGCAAAGTCAGGGAGCTTTCTGTCTCTTTCTAGATCTCAAGCGATATCAATATTCAAGAGTTTTGGTGCATCTTACACGAATATGAGCTATTCTTGGAGACTGATTATTGTGGAGAACCATCTCTACTGACATGGTTCCTCCACAGGTTACATATGATGGTTGTTGCTTTTCCTTTTTGTAGCTGAATAGTTACCCTCAATTCTCTCCTTTTTCCATGAATTTTTTCAAGTAATCTGTAATATGTGTGGATGCCAAGTTAAGTTAGGGAGCAGTTTCTAATCATCAGTCAAGATCTCAGGTCATATTGATACTTAGAGTTTTCCATGTCAAGACTTAGTCTTGTGCTAATAGTTACACATGCTGCATAACAGGTCAGAGCTTAACAGGTTTGGCAGGAAGTCCTGCTTATGTTGCTCCAGAAGTTCTGATTGGGAATTATTCTGAGAAAGTTGATATATGGAGTGCGGGTGTCCTGCTATATGCACTCTTGCTGGGCGCTCTTCCCTTTCAAGGTGACTCACTAGAAGAAGTCTTCGAGGCAATCAAAAGTGTGAAGCTTGATTTTCAGTCAGGCATATGGCAGTCTGTGTCCAAACCTGCTTGTGATCTAATTGCAAGAATGCTGACAAGAGATGTTTCTGCTAGGATAACTGCAGAGGAAGTATTAAGTAAGTTCTTGATGCTGTTTTCTATTTTCTTTTTCAATTTGAACTGATGGATTCGCCGATTGTTGTTTAGATGAAAAATTTTATGCCCCACTCGCAAACTTTTTTTGAACCGACTATCTTGTGGTATCTGTATCTCTCCGATCGAAAAAATGGCTCATGGCTTTGGTTTGTCTATTGCTGAAATTGTTTGCTTTGGTCACTGCTGCTTGTGGTATCCATAATTTTCATAGTTCTCTGACTATATTTAGCATCAAATATAACACTTGGGCTAAGGTTCAAGGCGGTAGTTTTTCGGGCAATTGCACCAAAAGTTCAAGTTCCATGCTGAAAAAATGCCAGCTTGCTAGCTGGTATCCCACCATTCTATTTTTGGACCATTAATTAAGGAAGGTGACGTTTTTTCAGTCTTCTTCACTTTCAACTGCATTTTATGATTTGTTGGCTTGTGTTAGGCAAAGTATTTATCTGCTTGTTGCCGTGACTTTTAATTTTGCCTTCTGAGCTAGTTTAATGTAAAGTTGCGCTCCGAAGGTGTGGTCTTCTCAGTTGCATTGGTTAAGATGACTGCTAATGTTAATTCAGGGCATCCTTGGATCTTGTTCTACACCGAGCGCACAAAACTAAAGAACCAAGTGGCAGCTTCCTCTGTGCAAGTGTCTGCTGCGCCTGGCCCTGAGCAATGTGGAAGCAGAGTATGCTCCGGTTCTGCCGATAGAGGCTCAAGACTTCCATCACCCTCTAGTCCGAGCTGCAAGTCTGAGGAGTTTGATGAATGTTGTTTTGTGGATGCCCTTTCAGTTGCTATCTCACAAGTTAGGATTTCGGAGCCAAAGAGGAGCAGGCTGTGTAGTCCCACAGGCCCAATAGAGCAGCAGTGCTCCTCTGACATGAGGTCTAATACACTCTGTAAAGCTTTCTGATCTGCTGACCGACTAATGACATCAACATGGTCATCTCCATTGCTTATAAGTTAGGGATAAGTCCCGTCTGCATCCCGTCTGCGTCTGGCATAATCTCCCTGGAGCAAGTGATGACAATAACCAGCTGATTTCGGTGGAATTGGAATAGTTGGCTCTGGATCCTGAAAATATGCTAAGTAACTTTTATTCTTTTATGCATTTCAATAATGGTCTGAAACACTAACCATGTGAACTGATGGAATCATTGTACAGAGAATGTAAATAGTTTATTGAGTACTGTGCTTTGCCCTCCCAAAGCCAGCTTGCTCCTTACCTAAGGAAGAAAAAAGGACTGCTGCCTCTGAAGGTCGTGTTTTTTATGTCTCTACGTAGGGCTCTTTCAACCTGTCGTTGGTTATCCGTTTAATCCTAACATCATCTACATGGTTCATGTGGGCATATGCGCCGGGTTCTGTTTCAGTTTCAACGATGGTTCAGCGCGCATGGTGACAGGGGATTGTGTCCCTCTGTCATCTCGGGTGGATGTACCTGGTGCAAGAGAAGTGTTAATCTGGTTGAGTTTTCCACCTGACGGTCGATAGGGACTTACACTAACCCAAAGTATCAGTTCCCACTTGTATTAAACTTTTGGTCTCTCATTTAAAAGATCACCCACGTACTGCTCTAGCTTCGATTTGAATATAATATATCCAGGCACAGATCTCAGAAGTAAGATCGAGCATTGACAGAAATTTGCTTGGGGACTCCACCTTGGGGTTAAGTAATAGAGACTGGAGTAGACAGTTTTCGAGGATCTATATTGAATCGGTCGACTTGGGAAGGGAAAGTTTATTATTTTGTTGGAGGTCAAACCACGATCTCCCTAGAGGCTCCCAGAATTTATGACACTGTCCGGCTTCTGCCTTGCATGTTAGCAAGCTCGGCCTCTTCCTGCGGAAGCGGATTGCCTTTGGAGGGACGGCACTAGAGCCCGCGTATTCTAAACTGCGGATTATTAAAGTATTGACGCATGCATGTGATATTGTCAAGGCTAGACTTTCAAGAAAGCTTATATAATTCTTCCTGGTCGAATCTCTCTCTTAGACCTGTCAAGAAGCTTAAGAAGCACCCTTCCCCACCCCCCTCTCTCTCTCTCCCTCCCTCCATGGACCTTGAGAAGCACTCAAAAGTACCAACCAAACACCCCAAGGGTTGCTCCTGTCAGTCGCCTACGCTCGTCATCTTATTCACCTTGACTCCGCTTCTAGTTCTCCTTCTCTTCCGCATCCACTCTTTCACATTTTCCACTCCTTCCGGTTCTACTTCTTGGGAATTTTTCCAGAAATGGACAGCGATTGACTCCACCACGGACCACAGTTGTTCTGATAGACTCGGCAATCTAACAGCCAAGCTCCGGGAGTCAGTCACTTTCCTCCCTCTCAAGGACCTGAGATATGCCGACATGGAAGCTGCCATGTCTGGGAATACTTGGTTCATGAGCTCCTTAAGCGACACTGTCGAAGAGAACGAAGCAGAGTACCTCTATTTCCCTTCCCAAGGATCCAAGGGAAGAATCTTATGCATCAAGGGGCGGGACAGCAGAGATGGCGGCAAAAACTCTTATGCTTTGGCATGGCCTGAGAGCCTTCCAGAATCAGCCACTCTCTTGGAAGGCCTGACCTTTGTATCAGACACCTACTATGACTACCTGAATCTGTGGCACGGGTTATATGCAGTGGCACCTTTTGTAGGGTGGTCAATGAAGAACCAATGCTTGAAGCCAACAAGGTGGGTACTGTTCCATTGGGGTGAGCTCAGGAGCAAGATGGGGGCTTGGGCTCAGAACCTCATGCGAGCAACCTACGGAGATGTCGCCGTTGAAGTCTTCAGGGGAGGAGGGGACGGGCCGTATTGTTTTGAGAGGGCAGTTGTGATGAGGCACAATATTGAGAACATGGGGAAGAAGAAGAGGGTGCAAGTTTCTGAGCAGCTGAGATGTAAGGCAAGAGAGTTTTGCGGGATCAACACAAGTAGTAAAGGCTACGAGGTGAACGAGAGAGGGGAACCGGTCGTGAACATGACTTTACTCATGAGAAGAGGCTCGAGGTCGTTCAAGAACGCGTCAGCCGTGGTTAACGTGTTCACTAGGGAATGTGAGAGGGTGGACGGATGCGCCCTGAGCGTTGTTCAGTCGGAAGATCTGAGCTTCTGCGACCAGGTTTGTTCTCTGCACCATGTTCGTGAACCTGCTGCTTCTCTTCTTCTCTTATTTTATTGGGCTTTCCTGGTTCGACGCTATACTTTGTACTGTAGACCATATTAAACAATGTCGAAGATCACGTCATGGTCGGCGACAGTTGATTTATTAGGCTATTTAAGTTCTCCAATCCCCATGAAGGCTGACTACGAGCTGAGATTTAGGGTGGAAAGTCGCAATTTCAGAATAGACATGTGGATTAGGTCATCAAAAGCTTCGGAAGATGGGAAATCCTAACAAAATATCGAGGATTCAGAGCGACTGCTATTTTCTAGAGAGTAATTCAAAAGAGCTCATCAGTACCGAATTGCTGGTCGATCTTCTTGATCAATTGAACTTCCGTCCTCAGATTTAAAACTCCAAACCAGGCATTGGCACGTATGCTGCCATCACTTCCCTAATAAGTGTTCTATACATGCTCATACATATGTTCCTTAATCTTTCAGGTGCGAGTGATGACTTACACGGACATCGTGGCGACCCCGCATGGCGCACAGCTGACAAACATGCTCTTCATGGATCAGGGCAGTAGGGTGATGGAATTCTTCCCCAGAGGATGGTTAGAGCTCGCAGGCATTGGCCGACATGCCCACCGTTGGACGGCTGAGCTGTGTGGCATGATACACGAGGGCACATACTGGGAACCGCTGGGTACTAAAGATTGCCCCAACCCTCACCAGGATCTCGATTGCTTCTTATTCTACAAAGATGGCCAGGTGGGGCACAATGAAACATTCTTTGCCGAGTGGACGAGAGACGTCCTCAGCCGAGTCAGAGAAAGCAAACTGGAAGAAGCCAAGAAGCGTTTGCAGCCTAAGAGAACCACCTGCGTCTGCTAGGGTCGTGATTTGTCATTCCCCAGTAAAAAGTTTACCGGCACTCCTCCCCTTAGATCTCTCTCTCTCGAGAAGGGAAGTTCGATGGTGTCTTGTTCAGCAAAAGGTCAACGGGCAGAGTTCCCATTGTAAGAGAATATGAACACATACTATCATGTAAAAGGAAGCAATAAACATGCACTTTTGCCATCTCAAGTATAGGTGGTAAGCATCTGTGAGTTCTCTTCAAATGAGAAAAATCTGTCACTATCATACAAATCTCATGTAGCATAATTTTTCTAGAAAAAAAAAAATTTACAGTGAAGCTGTGGATAGACAATCGAATATTGTCCTAGCAAACGCCTCTAGCCGTAAATCAGCAGCTCATCGCCACTAGCCCCACAGTAGAAAAGCACTCTCATCTTCTGGAAAGTTTTGACCATAGGTAGACAAAGAAGAAGCAAACCAATGCAAAAGCCACAACATGGACGACATTACTTGAACCATATTGAACTATGCTCTTGTTCAGCCTCCGCACATTGTTCTTAACACCTGCTTGTGCTTTGATCACCGTCATGTGCTGCAATAAAATAATTTAGATTCTCTTGGGGAGCTGACGATGGGCCATCAAGTAGTTGGCAAGTTGGCAACATACAAATTACTAATCTAATCTCTCATTTTAGTGAACAGATCAAACTGTGCAGTTAAAAAGATCACAAACAGTCCAATTCGATACTCTTTTGTCTTAATTCTTAAAAGCGTAACCTACAAGACACAGCAGATATCGTCATGTTATTCGCCGTCAGAGTCCTCAGATGCAAAATCAGCATTGCATGCCTTGATCGTTTCAATGGTGCAACACATCAGATACGTTTATCAGAAAAAGGCCCGATTTTTCCACTAAAAAACCTCTCGTTTTCACTCCATATTTGAAGAGATCAATCTCATGGACCAGGATGAGATTCCCACGCATTTGTCATCCCCCTCATTTTTTTTCCCCATTTTCTAAACAAGGTAGAAAATAATCAAAGAGAAACGAGTACACTTTCAAAAGCTACAGTTAAGCTAATCCAATAGCAAATTTAAATGATAAAAGACTACAATCCCATTATTAGGCTCCTAAAATGAAAATGTCTTCAGAAGAGAAAAGGCAGACATCAAGAGGTTTGGGAATGGGGCTACACCTCATGACCATAAATGAAATTTAAACTTGAAAGTGTAGGTGGATGGTACAACCATAACTAGTTCAACATCCTTTGTCAAAGCAAAGAAATCCACTAGCTCTCCCATTGACTTACTGTTTCCAGCTTTATAAGCCATGCTTTATAGACCATTTTCATTCTTGACTAGTAAGGCTCGACACATTGCAAGTAAAAGCAAAGAGAAATTCAGAGGGCTAAGAAGTAGGCGCACATACCAGCTGATTGAGCAGATCATTCTGAAATTTTGCTTCTGTCTCTATATCTTGCGCAACCTGAATCAAGAGTGAAGAGCTGAGAAAGCAAATAGTGAAAGATCTATACACAAACTTTAGTAGCATGTCTGCCACAAAGAGGTGATCCACTAAAGTTCAGGATCATATGTATTATGTAGAAGGGAGGAAACACACATTGTTCCAACACACACGTCATAACAACTTAAGTCTCTTTTCCTTCAAACTCGAAGAATAGCTTAACATAGGTTCCCTACCACCATGAGATTATTCTTTGTTTTCAACATGCTATCCCAGCAAAATGGCCAGCATCAGAAGTTTACACTAGAAACAATAAATGGCTAGAACTCAAGATATTCATGAGGAGGCGCAAATAACAAATATCACCATCATCATTTGAAATCAATTCACCAGCCAAACCAAACCTTTTTGCATGAGCTCGCTGCACAGGATCAATGCAAGCACTTCCTTCTCTCTGTGAGTGGTTCTAACACTATCCTAATACCTTACAAGGTAAGGATTTCCCCAAAAATGGTTTGTCAAAAGTCAAGTTTGTCATCTACATCTTCAGCCTTAATTTATATAAATCAGAAGGAAATTTTCAATTACTAAATTCCCGCAACCTCTTTCCCAAGCTAGAGAGAGCCCAGAGCAAACGGGATGAAGTTCACCCTGAGAAACAATGTCTTATAAATGAGGGTCAAAACGTTCTTATCAAATCATCACTTAATCAAACAGACAATTACTCGACACAAAATAAAATACTACTATGGTCCAGTAAACTATTGACAAACGGAGAAGGAACAACATCCACCTTAACAAAGCCTTCTCGCGCTAAATGTGGTCAAAGACAAATGGAAGTGCAAACTTAAAAAACTACTTAAGCCTGAGCAAAGCATGTTTCACAATGTAGAAAGTAGAATTTCGATGAATACTGACATCAGTATGATATGATGGAGATGACCCTCCACCTGCTTTTTCTAATTTTTTTATTACTAAAACTATGGAGCTAAACCACTGTTTTCCCCAAAAAATATGGTAAGCTAGTAACAGCAAAGGTTTCTAGGCAACAGCAAGCCCTTCTAGAAAAACAAAATAGTCATTGCACTGAACCAGGGAAGTCTATTATTTACTATCCACAAGCACTAATCTCTTCCCTGAAGATTCCCTCAGAGAGATTTTAGTAAACCGTATATGATATCGATGCAGCAACGCTAGTCAGGATTCGGGACAAAAGTCATTCCCCTTCATCAAAGAGAAAGCATCACTTCCTAGTCATTAAGATAACAGAATTTCTTAAATGGCCTAAATTTATTAATCCAATACCGATTACCATCTAAAATTAACTGAAGTTCGTAAATTTAGGCCCTTTTCAAAAGTAAGAATTCGTTTTGAGCAAAGAATTGACATTACTTCGCTAAATTTCCGCATTCTAGCATCCCTAAGGATCATGAAAAAGGGCCACCTCGACTTAGCTATTTTGCCCAGGAAGCAATTCGGCAATAAACGATCAACTGCCGAACTCGCTTGCAGAGACCAGTGATTAGGGCCGAGATCACAGCAACGAAAATTCCACCCCCAAACAGCTCAAAAATTAGGACGGAGGGAAAAGAAAAGAGATCGTACGTTTCTCAATTGGCGAACTTGCTTGCGGAGGCCGGTGATCTCGTCATCCAATTCCCCATGCATCGGATCGATCCGCAACTGGACTTCATCGGAGCCGCCCGCGGGTCTCGTGCTGAGCCCCTCCCTTTTCAAATGGAAAAAAAAAAAAGCACCAAACGCAGAACCAATGATCAGAAGCAAGAACAGAAAATCTCCCAAGAACGCGACACCGAAGATCCAGGCAGAACACGGGGGCGAGAGGGGGAAGAGGAAGTACTGGGATCGGTAGGGGGCGGAGGCGCCTCCGTACAACGGGCCGCCGCGGTGGTAGTTGCCGGCCATGAAAGGGGACTGGGACTCCCGAGGCGGGACCGAACGGAATGGAACCGGAACCCTAGCGAGAGAACGAGGCGCTGGATCGCCGACGCCGGAATCGGGACGGCGCGAGAGGGAGAGGGAGAGAGATCGAGAGGTGGCGCCGACGCGGGGTCGGACCGTTCGCAGAAAAACGACTCGGTTGAGGTGGCTGATCCAATGGGACAAATATATATGAGAAAATATTGCATACACGTGCCACGTCAATTTTGCTCTGATCCATTCATACGTCGACACCTGTCGTCGGGGCCCGCCACATCGCCAGAGAGAGAGAGAGAGAGAGGAAGAAGATGGAGAAAGCATCGTCAGAGACGAAGAAGAAGAAAAAGGGGCGCCCCTCCCTGCTCGACATTCAAAGACGCCTCCTCAAGCAGCAGAAGCTGCAGGCGGCCCCGCCGTCCCAGCGACGCCAGCCGCGATCCCACCCCAAACCCTAGCCGGCGCTCCGCCCGCCGGAATCCCGGCCGCGACGGCCCCTACCCGCCCTCCGATTGGGTCTCCGGCGGCGACGACGACGACGACGACGACGAGCGCACCGAGAAGCAGCACCGGCTCCTTCTCGGCCTCGATGCGAAACTATCGGCGAATTCCTCGGGCCCCTGCGGCTCCGATTCGAATGCGTCCGCTAATAATCACGAGGCGGCCTTCGCCACGCGCAGAATCGGCTTTGGATCTGATTATCCGGTGATTACCAGCTCAGTTTTTGTATTTTCTTGAGCGTCGCCGTCGTCGGAGACCAAGCGTTATTTGGGAGAGAGTCGTCGGGTCAGGAAACAGGGGATAGAGTGAGAAGAGAGAGGAGAGAGAAAGAAGCGCTGAGTTGAGAGCAGAAGATGGAGAGAAGAGAGAAGACGTGGCGGGCCCCGAGGACAGGTGTCGACGCTGTGAATGGATCACAGCAAAATTAACGTGGCACTGTTGGGGTACACAATATTTTCTCGCGGGGTCTGTCCACTAGGGAAGCCAGATTCTTGTTCTTCGTCTTCCTCTTCTGCTGGTACGACAGCGGCCGCGCACGAAATCTCGTCTGTTCCTATCAAAGTTTCAATCTTTCGTGCGCAGCTTGGGTTCCGGTGAGCGCGAGAGATGGCTGTCTGGATTATATTGCTTCCATGTCTTTTCGCATTGATGGCGGGGGCTCGAGGGCTTTTCTACGACTGGGAAGTGAAGCAAGATATGATAGGCTCCTACAAGGAGCAGGTTATCACCATCAATGGACGGCACGCCGGCCCGACCATCCAGGCTCATCAGGGAGACAAGAGTTTTCGTCAGAGCTACCAACAGGTTGAGCGAGGATGTTGCGATCCATTGGCACAACACCCAACGGGTATGGCAGCGAAACCCATCGAAACTGTGTTCGATGAAGATTGTAATGAGAAGTTCATGCGACAATGAGTTCGGATTGGATTGAATTGCAAATTCAAAGTCTAGGGAGCGATGAAACAGGGGATGTCGTTCCAAAGCCCATTTCGCCCCCGGAAAAACTTTCACCTATGTTTTCATCGTGCATCAAGTGAGCCCTAAGTATGATGATCATCCGATACCATGTTCATGTGAGCTTTTTCTGAAATTTGTGCGCAGTTCAAGCTGTTTCCACCTCATTTGATGAATATGCCCGGCAGGCATTTAATTTCTTATCTTGCAAAGGGATGTCATTTATACTTATATGCTTCATTGCAGCTTGGAAGATCTCAGTACGACTCCTATTACACAATGCAAACGGTGGCTGGACTGCATGGGTTGATCGATGTTTTGCCTCCGTAGGGCATGGCCAAGCCATTCGCTCAAGATTATCACAAGAGCATCATCCTCGATGACTGGTACTGCAAAAGCTATTATGATTGGGCGACAGAGCCTGAGGTGATTAATTTAATTTGATTGCCTCAATTATGAAGAACTTAAACACCAGTTTTGCTCGTTTGTCGCGTTCGTTTCATTCTCTTTTGTTTGCTTGGATTGCAGTCCCAGCTGATTCCCAGGACGGCTCATAATGCCATCAATCCTGAAAATTTGCACTGGAGGGTCGTCCTTGGTAAAACGTATCACCTCGATATTTTGAGTGTGACCACTCATTGTACTCTCAGCTTTCAGATTGAGGTATGCTTTGATTACAACCTAAAAATTGTTCCTCTGGTTTTTTTATTTCCTCGCTTTCTATAATGAAGTTTCCACTTCTGGATCATATACTTTGGGCTTTTTCGATGTTTTTAAAGACTATTAGATTGAAGAAATTTCTGAGATAGATTTGCAAGATGAAGCGACCCTTCATTTTTTATTTACTCAGGACCTAAATCTTTGATTTGCAGGGTCACAACCTTACTGTTGTTGAAGCGGATGGGCACTATGTAGAGCCATTTGTGAACCAAAGCCTGATCATCTACTCGGGTAAGACATACTCCGTCAAGATCAAAGCCAGTCAAGATCTGTCGAGAAATTACTTGATTACGACCGACATTGTTGGCCAGAACACCACTGCCACAACCCCTCTCGGTCTGGCCGTGCTCAGCTACTCCCCATCTGCTGGCCCGATGAATGGCGTCACAGGGCAGTCAGTTCAGAGCCTGGGGAACAAAGCCTGCCAAGATAATATATGTGACAGGACTAATGTCTTAGTTAGAGAGGCTGTTTTGATCCCTCGTTTGAAATTTGAGGTTAAGTTTCCCTAGAGGATATAAGTCCGTGGATATTTATTATCTTTCAAGCAAAAGTTCGCTCTTTTTCTTGAATCTTTGAGAAGTATGATTATTTTTCTGCTGAGGATATAAATTGTATTGTTGTTTTGTTTATTAGCTTTTTAACAGCAATTATTGAGGAACATGCTGGTTAGTGTCTTATTCAGTTGAATTTGATGTTCTAGTCAAGTGTTAAACTGGCTTTCACTATCCAAGTCAGAGGCGATTCTAGTCATGTCTCAGCATTTCTCCTATGATGGCATCGGATAGTGTCTTGCATGGTTGTTGACTGATCGAGCAATTTGTCATAAGTCTCTTGGCTTTAGTCCCCTGCACACAAATAGATAATGTTGAAGGGTATGCCCAATTTGTCATTAGGCACACATGTTGAACATTTGTTCCAATTTTTAAACATTTCTAGGAAGAGGAGATTGCTTCTATTGTGAAAGACACTGTTGGGTTTGATGCTGCAGAGCATATAGGCATAGGATGGCAAAAAGAGAAGCAACATATAGGGGTGTGCAAAAGATCTAGAAACCAAAGAGATCACCCGGAACCGAACCAGACCGGATTGAAACCAGTGGTTCCTACAAGAACAGGTCCGATTCCTAGTTTCAATTTGGTGGAACCGGTGAATACCGATCCAATTTCTGATTCTAGACAAGGAACCGTCCATCCACTCACTTACATCAAATTGATATATATATATAAAGAAATTCCATCTAAATTGCTTAATTATTAACTAATTTTGTTTCTTGGATGCATAATGGAATTAACCTTGTACCTTTTTTTTTATTCTAATAATCCATTTACTTATTCTCTCAATCAAAATAAAATAAATAAACATAAAGGAATGAGGGAATTGATTGGAGATGTCTATAAGAGCCAACGGCTCGTTTTAAGAGTATAATTAGGTCTCTCCTTAATTATTCCCATTATAAAATTAAGTTGACCTTGAAAAAAGATAGATTAAGAGATTAATGTTTTAACTTCTGTGGAGGTTAATACTTTTAACGTGGAGCCTAATTTTCCACATGTTTTTGGTGTTAGGAAATCTTAAGAAGACCACACCACAACCTTTGAAAAAAATTAAGTTTTTAGTTAATGAGTATTGTTCGTTCGTTCCGTCCTATAGTTTTCAATTCTTGATCAAAATCAATGACTTGCAATTTAACCCGAATATAAGGCTGAACAAACTTTGTATGGATTGGGGATTGGTTCTATGGACTCACTTAAGAATCAGACTGGACCGGAGATTTGATTTCAGGGTGATTCCATAGAACAAATGGGTGGGTCTCAATTCCAATTTTTTGGAGTCGCTTTTTAGTAGGCAATTCCCAGTTCCAAGGTGAGAACTGCCCACCTAGATCATGCTTACTCCCATCTCCACAGCCAAATATGTCAAGATATGAGAAACTTCGGCTTGGTTTCTTATGTTTCTATTTTTCTATTATTATGTTCTTTTATTCTCCAAAATAAAAGAAAAACATAAATTCATTTGGAAACGTTAGTTAATTTTTCTATTGATAAAAAAGTAGTCACAGAATGAATTTGGAATAGAAACAATAAATAGAAAAATGCTGCAACTTGTTTCTAAAAACAATTTCTGGAATAAGTCATTTTATTTCTTTTCTTTGATGTCTTTTCTTCTTCCTCCTCTTTTAATTAGTATGTTACTCCCCGTTTGTCATTGCCAGTCATTGCCCTCCGTCACTTGGCAACCGACTAGAGGAGAAAGAAGAAGAGAGAAAAAAAACAAGAAAAATCTCAACAAATTATTATAAACTAAAAGAAAATTTACGTCAGAAAAAAAGTTTGTAAGTTGTACTGAGCACATTTATTTATTTATTTATTTATTTTGAGAATAGGAATTTTATACAGTTTTTTTTTGTTGAAAAACTTTGTACAATTATTAAATGTGTTATTTTACTCAAAAATTATTTTAGGGAATAGATTTTAAAAAAATTGAAAAAATTATTCTTGAAAAGAGAAATATTGTCAAATGCAGCCCTCATTTTCAACCCCCTTAAATTTAAAAGTTTCGTTTCTCATCTCGATATATTATATTTGCAATTTTATCCCCAATATAGAAGATAATTAGTTATATCCTTTTGTCCGATTTTTTTATTTAAAGTACGGCGAAAATTACTAAGAACACTGACGATCGACACCAGAAAGCTTATTTGGACAAGTGCCCAAATGAGATTACTCATAGTCCCCCACTTTTATAAGCATTAAATTTAACAAAAATCCTAATTCATATATCAGTCTTCCATGAAATTGACATATTTGTCATCATATATTTGTTCGACTTGATGGAAATCCCAAGTGATTATATCAGGCCGTTAAGACATGACATGTATGTGCTCGAGGCTTTTTTAATCTACTTGAAACATTGGATACGTTGTCTGTCGTAATACGAATGTCAGAGCCTCAAAGAAACTAATCTTGATTCGATTGCCGATACGATTTTAATGAACTTATGCACGCAGCCATCACCTATTCATGACCTTGATTAGTTTATACGGGGATCATTTTTGTCAGTGAAGCAAGATACGTTGTATCGGGGACAAAAATGAAGTCATTTTCACGTAGATACGCGTTCACATGGGCTGCACGACCGCATGTCAATGGCCGGCATGGACTAAATTATCTGTTTTTGGGCCGTTTATCAGGAAAGGAAGCGAGTGGTTTTAGAACTCGAACTGGCGCCAAAGAACAATTTGATTCAGGATGACAAAATAGACCAAAAGTCAACTTCGGAGAAATTAAGGTAACTCCGTTTTGGGGCTAAAAGCCCATTTACCTCATCACTCGAGCAAATGAAGTCCCCACACGTGGAAGTTGCCATTACCTCAGACCGCACGCCATCGATCCTCAAATCGCTTTCTCTTTCTTTCAATTCTCACTCCACAAAAAAACGGGAGATCGACAGAGACAGACAGGGGAAGAGAGAGAGAGAGAGAGAGCCCTTTGCTCGTCAAGGCGCCCTCCAAAACTGGCAGGCCTTCGCCATTAAATTCACGTTCGACGCCACCACCTTGAGAAAGAGCGAGAGCCAGAGAGAGAGAGATATAGAGATGGGCATCGAAGGAGAGGAGACGGCGGTGGAGCAGCAGCAGCGGCGGCCCAGGATCCTCTGCCTCCACGGCTTCCGGACCAGCGGGGAGATCCTGAAGAAGCAGGTCCTCAAGTGGCCCGACTCCGTCCTCCGCCGCGTCGACCTCGTCTTCCCCGACGGCCCTTTCCCCGCGGAGGGCAAGTCCGACGTCGAGGGCATCTTCGACCCTCCCTACTTCGAGTGGTTCCAGTTCAACAAGGTCCCCTCCTCCTCCTCCTCGATTTTCCCCTGTTTCCAGAATCCGCGCTCTGTCTCTCTGTTTAGAATTTTACGTATCATCATACGGTCTCTCAAAGTTCGTTTATTTTTCTCGGCAGGAGTTCACGGAATACACCAACTTCGACGAGTGCCTCGCCTACATCGAAGATGTCATGATCAAGCAAGGACCTTTCGACGGTCTCCTGGGTTTCTCACAGGTGCCGTCCATTCTCCCCTCTAAAACAGAACGGGTTTTGCCATCTTAAAAATCGAAACTTGACGATGTTGGAATTCTAATTTCGATGCGTACGCGGTTCGTTGTACCTCCATCAGTCAAAATAAACGAACGCAGAATAGCGAAGCGAGAAAGAACACGCAGGCTCCGTCTCTCGCCCTGTATATCTCGCGTGCGTCGACCCAACGCAACAGTTTTCTCTCTCCTTCTTTTTCCCCCTTTTGGTATATCTTTTTGGCGTGAATTCTGACCGACGACGAATGCACGAACAATGCAGGGGGCGATATTGTCGGCGGCGCTTCCGGGGCTACAAGCGAAGGTGGGTCGACGTTGCCTGCGGGAATCTTCTTTCCTCGTTCCTTCTCTCAAACAAGGAAACCCAAAAGAAAAAAAGAAGTAATCTATTAGATTACATTCCCGGAAATTGATTTTATTTATTTATTGTGGGGGGCTGCAGGGAGTGGCGCTGACCAAGGTGCCAAAGATCAAATTCCTGATGATCATCGGGGGGGCCAAGTTCAGGTCTCCATCGGTGGCCGACAACGCGTACGCTTCTCCCATCCAATGCCCGTCCCTCCACTTTTTAGGTACCAATCATCCGTCCGTCTCGTCTGTTTTCTTTGGTTTCGTCTCCGGATTCTTTTAGACATCTGGTACGGAATCGATGCGTTTATTAATGCGCTTTTAAGTCGATCTGGTCGCGATCGAAAACGACGGTGGATCCAACTTAATATGGACCGTTCCGTGACTACTACTGATTAGTAATTGATCGAACCGCTTCTTGTTGCAGGAGAGACTGATTTTTTGAAGCCCTATGGGTTAGAACTGTTGGAGTCGTGTGCGGATCCCATCATAGTTCATCATCCCAAAGGCCACACCATTCCCAGGCTTGGTAACGCATACCCCCTCCTTCTCCTGACTCTGTTCCCGTCTCTTTTTATTTCACTGTACCGATTACGTGTGTGCCTGCTTATTTCAGATGAAAAGGGATTGGAAACGGCAGAGAAGTTCCTGGACAGGATTCGGGACGTTTTGGCAGAGGATGAAGAACACTAGATCGATCACCATTCGGCGATAGGGCGTTTCTTTAGAGACCTAATAAGAGTCTTGTTTGCTTTATTTGAATGCATTATAGTTTCAGCTTTCTATTCACGATCCAATCTTTGGTCAGTTCATAAGTTCTGTACGTTTGACATTCAAATACAGCTTGATAGGTCGGATCTAGGTTCAGACTTCCGAACCTAAACTACATGTATGCACTTCGACCGATATACGGTCTTGGCGTTCAGGTTCTGAACCTTGAATGACCGAGCAAGTAATGCTAGTTATAATTCTCCACGAGCTGATTTTCTAGTGTAGTCGTTACTTATCTGTTTCAATGTGGATTATATTCCATTACTTCGATTTTGTAAGATGAAAATTTCAAGACGTAATGCTTTAGAATATAAGAAACAAGTACAAAAGAAACTGAACTAATGAGAGATTAATCCCACTCTTATAGATTTTGATAGCTTGGGTATTATGTCTAACTAAAAAGTTAATGCTCCTTAAATAGTAACTCGTAATGAGATAAGAATGCATGAGCGCGTGCAAATACAAACTTCTTGAAATTAATTTTACCTAGGGAGGCAGTTATCTTGATGACTTTATCTTTTCTCGGAAAGCAAGTGGCTAAAGGTTCGAATCCTTGACCTCTCGGAGGGTGACATGGAGGAAGTGATTATTACGAAAATCACCAGCCCTTGTGTTATTTAGGGAAGACAAGAAAGTTCACTTGAGGTCATTACGAGATCAACGGCATTTTATTTTAATTGTGAATTACGTTCATATTCCTTGCTTGAAATCTGCATTCAAATTGCTACATTTGTTTATTTTTCTTCAAATCGCCTCGACAATTAAGAGCACACAGATTCACACAACTCTAGCAATTGCACGGTGTGCATAGGACGGAAGGACTACAGATCTTAATTGAGATTAACTACGGGGTTCAAAGAGTCTCAAGCACTCCATTATAAGCCAGAGAAGGAAAAAAGCATTCGTAGCTATGTAATCTGAAGTGTTACAGACAAGGTTTTTACGAGAAAAGAGAGAACGATAACAACAATCAGATACAGCTTTGCCTCCCACAGCTGTTCAATACTGTCAAATACATAAAGACAGGCTAACAAAGAACAAACACCAACTCCCCTTGGTTTTCCCGGTTATTATTATGATCCCAAGAAACAAGGAAGCTGAGTTAAACAATGTGATCGGCAAGCATGGCAGATGGTGATCGTTCGTGAGGAAAGTTAAGGGTCGGACCCAACCGTCTCAAAGGGCTCACAGTCGAGGCAGTGCCGACTCCGATTACTGCAACAATCCACTCTGTCGCTAGTGAGCATTTCATATAATTGTCTACTTTGCATGTTGTTTTTGTAACATGTATACAGCAAGATGAGTCTTTTGTCCAATGCTATAGAGTTTAGAGAATGAGAATGTTATTCGCGATCATGACATTGAACACATGGGGACTCGCCTGAATTGTAGGAAAGATGGACAGGGCGAAGGAGGTCCTTAGAAAAATGGGGCCGAAGGCGGCTGAAGCGGCCAAGAAGGCCGCGGATCTCGCCAGAGACACATGGCAACACTGTAAGTCTTCTTGTTTTTAGAGTGCTTCAGCAATTCTTCTCATGAAATAGAGGGTACTTCCGCTCATTTAGTTCTATGTGGCTGAAGCACTAATCAAATCCCTATCAATGCCTCCGCTAGGAACTTGTTGTTGCGTTTGCAGATAAATCGGCTAATGTCTTTCTCTGTTGGTTTGCTCAGAGACTTTCACCCTTTAACTGTGATATCTAAGATTTAAGTTATTGAAGAACCGACCTTTTAATGGTAATGCTCGATTTCCAATTATGCACACATCTTTTCTGACAACAATTTACTTTAATTAGTCAAAACAGGTCCGAGTATTGCTGATGTCGCCATAGGCAGAATCGCTCAGGGAACGAAGGTCCTGGCAGAAGGAGGCAGGGATAAGATTTTCCGGCATACTTTCGAGACCGTTCCCGAGGAGAAATTGTTAAAGTCGTACCCTTGCTACTTGTCCACATCTGCCGGCCCGGTTATTGGAGTCATATACCTCTCGATGGCGAAGCTCGTGTTCTGTAGTGACGATCCTATAGCTTGCCAAGCCGGCGAACACACTGAATATGGTTACTACAGGGTATGCATTGCTGACATGGGCACCGAATGCTTATAATCACCAAGTATATAGTATATGCAGAAAGCGGATAAACATGAAATTATTGGATAGGCTTATATGCAATAGCTAACGAAAATGGTCAACATAGTTGGCAGGTGATGTAATCGGTTACTTAGATCTCCAGGAATTGAACTGATTCTGCAGGAAAACGGGACCTTGCTAAACATCATAAGCAATTACGTTGATCTTAATTTCTTGTCACAATAAGAACTATGCTCAAACGATGAAGAGTGCTTTTTGGCGCGCGATTGACAGCTTTACTCTTGCCAATGCTGAAATCGATGTTCAAACACATTCAACAAGCATATGTTTTTTCAGAGGCGATCTATTTCTTTTATGTTATGTGTGTAGGTGGTCATTCAACGGCATCAGTTAAAGGCGGTCGTCCCTTCAACAAACACAGTCAAGCCAGTTGAAAAGTACATCCAAGTAATTTCTATCGACAACCATGAATTCTGGTTCATGGGATTTCTTCACTATGAGAGTGCCGTGAAGAATCTCCAAGGAGCAGTTCCAACACCAGCGCCGGCAGCCCTAACCTCGTACTTGCAGTCGAACAATATAGAATTCTAATGCAACATATTGTGGGAGAGTAAATGGTGGTACGTCCAAACGTTCACGGCTCCTTTTCTTCTGCTGTGTCATCACGAATGCAAAGTTTTGTCGATTCGCGTAGGCACACAATGTGGTTCTGATTCTGTATGTTCGTAATTATCCTAGCGCAGTTTGGCTACCCTACACCCAGTCAACTCATTCAGGTAGAAGCATTCTTTGATTCCTGATTTACTATCTCATTTTAGAGTCTTCTTCCACTGATTAGTAATTTGGTGTTTCTACTGCTTCCCAAATCAAAAACTACTGGTTCTTGAACTTGCACTTACTCAGAAGATTATGTTCCGTACTCATTGCGACTCAAGCTGCGAATTTTTTTTTGTATAGCAACTGTTCAGGGTTTCCAGAGATCAATATGGCGTACCAACGAGCGAATAATTATAACTTGGTGTTTGCGCATCGAAGTAAATCTATGGAAAATATCCTTCGGGCAAGATTGGCAGAGTGTAGAATTAAGCATAATCTCTTGAAATGTGGTGCTGACATGTAATCACAACTCAAGACGAAAGCAGCTCGAAATGGATCCAATTCCCCAGCGGCCTAAACACATTGGATCCATGCTAATTTCATGACATGGGCCGCGACTCATTAGTTGGAAAATGAGAATCATTCTGATGAATAAAGCCAACTTTGAAGCTGTCGTTAAGCCCGATTGCGAGTGGGAAGGGTCGGATCACGCCGGACCATTCTAGTTAGGAATAGAGCTATCTCCCTCAACGACCCCAAGAAATGGTCTGACCAAGGACTTGGGCCGGATTCACCACGTCGCCGGCTTTATTTTCCGTCGCTCTAGCATCGGGCCAGCAAAAATCACCACACCGGCGAACAAAGGAACCGTCATGCGGAAGCATCTAAATTCCCTGAACTTTTATAAGACATGGGTCTTATATTTTATTATATGCCTCCAAGGACCTCATTTTTGGGACCAACCTACGAACGCTGGACAAAACCCCAAAATCTTAGAGATTAGATCTCGTGTGGGTAAAGTTATAAAACCCCCGCCGGAGTCAATGGCAATCGAGTGGCAAGGCATGGCGGCAGGAGCAGTGTGCTTTGTTTCCTACCTCCTACGAAGCTCAATGGCTAGTGGGGCTATGCCGATTAGGGCCTCTCCGCAGTCAACCTTTGAAGCACGCTTGCCTCTAAAATGGCGTATCATTGGGTGGATTCCAACGCTGATCAAGCCTCAAACCTCCCCCCTCCCCCTACATCAAATTGTCATGATCATATCCCCCAAAATGAATGGAAAAAAAAGCAGCTTTCTGTCTGACCGGTTTTCACTCACACGTAAAGGAGGAGAGAGAAAGAGAGAGAGAGAGAGAGAGAGAGGTGGCAATATATCACATGGGTTTTGTTTTACACAATTGTTAAATGAGCTTTAATCATAAGAGTTCAATTTTCATGGCACTGATGATGTACGGTACGAGATCAATTAGTACATTAGAAATTGTAGAAATTTTTCAGTTAATTACTTCACAAGTTTTTCGAGAGCACTTAACAAACGTGATTGAAGCATTCATTTTGTTTTATGTACCTATTACATGGCCATTTCGATCCATATGGATTATGAAAGTTACCCTGGGAGTGAGAAAGGCTTTGCTTTCTTTAATTTTGAGTCATTTTCCGCACTTTTGCATGTACTTGAGATGCTTTTGTTTAATTCAATGCATCATTCCCTGCTAAAGCAAAAGCAAAAGAGCTAATAATATTTAAAAAGAAAAAAACTCGACGAAAGGGATCAAAAAGTGTGCTCTGTTTTTGAAGGGGTAAAAATACAGGCCACGGCGGCAGCCATCCAACTCTTGGGGTCATACTTGTGTTGAATGCGACATCAATTAATTGCGCTAATCCTATAAAAAAAAACTCTCCAAATTTAGTTTCAATCTCAATTTATCTTGAACATTCTTTTTTTATCTTAAACAAATCACCAACTTTCACTATAATCTTAAATCTGACCACACTTCCAAAAACTATCATTGATTTCTTCAAGATTATCAACCTCAAGAGATTTTTAGTATTCCTTATGAAGACGAGGGCGTTGATAAAAACACCGGTTGTGATAATGAACACATAGATGGATTTGGGATTAGAGTAAAAATTATGGATTTTTCTTTAGACAAAAAAAGTTCCCGATAGAAATTGAAACCGGATCTAATATTGACCAATCTCTTTTTAGGGATTAGGGCTCACTTAATCATCGTCCAAGAGATTTTTTTTCCATTCCTGTTTCTTGGTTGCACCCCATTACAAGGGTCATTTTGATTTGTGGGATCTTGAAGGGGTCAGATGTTTCCAAGTGAACAGGACGAAAAGGGGACCGACGGGGGGCGTGGGGGAGGAGGAGAGGGAAGCATGTTAACATTGTCAGCCTAAATAAAGAAAAGATGTGATTGCAATTTGATCCCCCCCTCAGTCCTTGCGTCGCCTAATAAGCCATGAGCTGTGCAGCAGCACAGGCCATTAAGTCTGTCCAACTACCCCACTTCCTTAGTACCCCATGTCTCTCCCCTCTGCCCTTAAATGTCATTGCCATGATTTCCTTCAAGAATGCACACCCCCAAAAGCAATTACGACCCCTTTTCCCATAAACAAAATTGAAAATCATGGGATATAACGTGCTTTATTCAAGTATCATGCCCCCTAAAGTCTTTGAAGTCTGTGCAGAATGAATCGTCTTCATATCATTGCATGCGTTAAGAATAAAGCGTGATTAGAGGATGAACCGAGATGTGACCGGAGCATTAGAGCCTTGGGTGGAGGCAGGGAGGGAGGCTCCAATGCTGACTGTCGGCCCATTTGTCCCTAGATCATCCGTTTCAAGGGCACTCCCCCTCCCCCCCTGTAAATTATCAAGTAACGAGAAAAAGATTTGGGACTAATTCGAAATAAGAAGATCCGCAAATTTGTACGGCATTACGTTTGAACGATGAGTGCGGGAAAGATAGTGTCTATCGCATCCTAGCCACCCTAATAAGCAAATCTTTTATTTAGATTTGGCAATTGGTCGTGCCATTATTGTACACACAAGACTGCTCCAACTTCAATTGCTCGCTCTTTTGTTTTTTTCCATGCCAGAAGAATATCTCGAGGGTTCAGTATGTTCATAAGTTCAGCTGTAAAAGCGAGGAAAGGCTGCTTTGAATTTCGATGTTTGTAATCAAGTACCTTGTAGAATTAACATCAAATATGTCTCCAACAGATGATTTCGTACAACTCAACCTGAGAAAATTCAGCACAAGCAAATAAAGCTGATGTAATGTCGACAACATCTTCTATGTTGCTGTAGTTCTTATATATTTGTCTTCGACGGTGATTCCTCATTTTATGATGAATTCGCCGGACAACTTTATCGATTCGTGAGATCTTGAAGACAAGTTCGAACGCCTCCGATTTCTAATGCGTTTGCATGGCCAAATCAAGCTAGAAAGTCCATCCCATTTTCTAATAGCGATGCAAAAAATAGATGTCAAGATGCGAGTGATGAACTTCTTTTTTTTGCTCATATACTGTCTCCTTGCTTGGACCAAGTGGGCAGGAAAGAGCATAGCTATTTGTTTTTTTTTTTCTGTCTACATGCTTTCTTTCTTCTGTTTTTTTATCAATTACTTCAAATAAAAGTAAGTTTGATATGAATTTGCTTTTAAAGGTTCAGTGTTGCAATTTGCTTGGTGATCATTTATTTGTGCAATCATAAAGGTAATGAGAATTGAGAAAATTGTCCTAGAAATCCTAAACTTTTTTTAATTTTATCAATTGAATTTTAAACATTTTCATATTTTTTTCAATTAAGTCCATCTGGTCAAATGGTCTAAAATTATTGAAGTGGAAAAGAAAAAAAATAATATATAATTTTTTTGGAAAAGTATCAAAACATTATTAAAAAATATCCATGTAAGTATTGAACCAATTGTGCCAAATAGGATGGTTGGCGCCTACATAAGCAATTTCCAGTCAAAATTGGCCAGATAGACTCAATTGACAAAATGTAAAAAGATTTATAACTTAATTGGTAAAATTAAAAGGTTTATGGCCAAAATGGCAAAAGTATAATAAGTTTAAGATTTTTTAGACAATTTTCCCAACATGAACAAAAGCTATCTAGAATTACCGACTTGTTTAGATGATTGTGTTTGGCCATAGATGATAATAGTTTGTCATCATGCATAGTGTTAGAATTTCTAATCAAAAGTTTTAACTTATAGATAGAAAAAGGATACATTATACAAGACTCATTTAAATTCCCATAATCAATCGATTCGTGATCAAGAACATAACCGCGGTAGACAATCATGACCAATTTCAAAGGGATCTCACTAAGTAGATGGTGACCATGTGTATAGTGTGAGAGCATGTAATAGGAGCCTGATACCTTGATCCAGGGAGATCACTAAGAAGGAGCCCAAATCTAAACCTATCAACATATCCAGTTGGACTCAATTTCATTCAAAAGCATAAACCAATGAGTTATAAGTCAATGTAGGGTTCTCTATAACTCACATGTGCATCCTAACAATTTCTCTCTCACATGCGAGTTTAGTGTTGGGTCCACTCCCCCTTAATCTAGGTATTCTTCCACTTCATTTTATCTCAAGTTGAATCTCCATTAGTGTCCGACTTCATCCCTAGTCTTTTTCTCCAAACCAAACCATGAAGTTTGCCATCGAGCCCGTATTGCTACACCACAATGTCCACTGGCCCAGAAGCCACACTAATCACCAAATTCCTTCCTTGAGATATTCACCAAACACTAGTACACATTAGGAGTGATCTACCAATCAATCATTGGCTCTAATACCATTTATTAGGAGCGCCCAGCAAAAGCTCAATACCTTCATCCAAGGAGATCACCAAAAATGGCCCAAGTTAGAACTTGTCAACATATCTAATTAAACCCACATTCACTTAAAAAGTTAAGCTGCATACCACACCACTTATCCAGTGTGGGGGTGAGCATCGGTCTAGGGTTGATCTAGGGACAACCCTGGACCAACCCTAGACAGTCCTGGCTCGGTTCCCAAGGAGACTAGGTTATTCCTTGGTCCTAAGATTCCTAGACAAGTACTGTGCGGGTTGATCATCGGTCCAGGGAATTTAGGGTTAGTCCAACATGAACCAATCCTGACTATATATATAATAAATTATTTATATTTTTTTATATAGAGAAAACCTTAAAATAAATGGCGTCAATAACATTAAACAACTGTTTAATGAGTAGTTCAAGTAATTTTACATTGATCTTTAATAACTTAGATTTTTAATGTCTTTTACGATATCAACAACCATAATTTATTAAGGAAGAAAATGTCTTCGTGAGAAGTCCTCACAGTGTCCAAAATGGCATAAACAGTTCCTTATGGCATTCTCTAGTATTCATTATCTTATGTCTTATTTGTCTTCTTAGTCTTCAATTTGCCAAAATCAAGAGAAACAACTTCTCCACTTGCAACTCAACACTCGCCTCGCTCACTTTGGGTCACTCGTGCCGCTCGCCACTCGCCGCTCGATGCTCGCTCGGCTTGCTCCTCGCTCGACATTATATGCTCACTCCGTTCAACACTCACCCACTCAACCCTCACCTCTTGCCTTTCTTAGTTCACCTTGCTCGTCACCAAACTCATCGAGTCAGTCCAATCCTCAGTTGTCATTTCAAGGAGTATAAAAAATGAAATAAAAAATTATTGATTGGTCTTGAGTTGACCTTGAAATCGGACCGAACATATTGGTTCTGTCCGGTCCTCAATCGTTTTTTCAATGAGTATTAAAAATGAAATAAAAAAATTATCGGTTGGTTTCGGGTTGACCCTGGAATCAGACCGAACCCATCTGATCGATTCGGTCCTCAGTTCCAAGCTCAATAGGGTCGGTCCTTGGTCCCAAAAATCGAGAACTAGCACTATGCGGGTTGGTCCTAGGGTTAGGGGGTGGACCCGGCCAACCCAGACCATGCTCATCCCTAATCCAATGTGGGATTCTCTAACACAATTCGCGCATGCATCCTAACATATAGTGGATGTGTTGACAACTTATTGTTTGGCCACTATACTCCAAATAATTTTCAATGTAGAGATGTTTGCTAGCTACCACAGTTAATTGATAACACGGTTTACTTATAACCATCCTAATTATTAGAATGTACAAGTGAGTTATGTTAAAAAAGTTCCTTATCAAAGAAATGATTTGGTGTAACGTAGTTAATTTATCATAATTAACTCATAACTTATTAGCTTAAGTTTTTGCACAAAAGTGGGTCGAATTGGATATGTTGATGGGGTCGGACTTGTGCTCTCATTTGTCGATATCTCATGGTGATGAAGTGCAGAACCACACCTAAATTAAAGGGCCACGTTGGAATTGACTATATAGTATTGTTGGTAATATATATCCACTGATGTTTCGATGAACACCAAATTTATAGCTCTGATCTCATGTCAAATGACAATTTATGCCAAGATCTTTTCTTGGGATAACGGCTTCATAACATGCATCTCCACGCATATTGATCACATGACATAACCCAAATCATTCTCTTATCTAACAACGACATCTTTTCACGCATGCCTTTTTAACATCTTTTGCAATAGAGAGTTTGACGAGGTAACAGTAAGTCTATAGTCCTTACCCTTACTACATTACCACGGCACACAAAAAGCCTGCCAAAGATGAAAGTAAATCATCCCGCCCACCCTTCCAAGTGGCGTGGGAGACCAACTCAATTTCCTTTATTCTACGAACTCAGAAATCTGCCTACCCGCTCTAGTCACAGTTTACCTCGCCTGCAAGGCTTTAAATGGCATCCTCGCTAATCTCAAGGTCGCGCTTCAGAAATGCATCCGACACCCTAGATCCTACGTATGCATGAGATTTTCGTCTCGAGCGAGAGGCGCGGTCGGTTCGAGTTAAAAGAAAAGTATGTGCGACCAATGGGGACAGGGGATATAAATGCAATCTGAGTTCGAAAACGAGATAAGAGGAGGAGGAGCGTTGATGATCACGATGGATGTGGCCACAGGGCAGAGAGGGTTTTTTTTATCCCCGAGGGAGGGAGAGAGGGTGTGGGGATATCGATCGCGGTTTAATTCAGACAAGGCCCCCAGAAAAACGAGAGCTAAGAAAAGGGAGGCTGTATGAGCTGTAGTGTCAGTCCATTCAGTTTGTTTCTTTTCCCTTGCCTTCTCCTCCTCCTCTCCTTCGATGGAGCCCCACATGTCCTCCCCCCTCGAGTCCCATACACAGACACCCACACATGTCAAAGCATAAAAACACATGACCGATAGGATGAGACCGAGGTCGAGCTTGAAGATGATTTCCCCGACAAGCCCTCCCGAGTCTCGACTTTCTCCAACATCCTCATTCCGTGTCAACTCCCTCACATGCTCCTCTCCCAGTCTCTTCCTTTTTATTAATCTCCTTCTTTTTCCCTCTCCTTTTTCTTTTCATTTTCTCCTCTTTTTTCTTTTCATTTTCTCCTCGGAGAAGAAGAAAAGGGTTTGTTAGTATTATTATTATTATTGACTATGGCCACATAATTTCATGTGGGTTCTGCAGATGACCTGCATAATCGACGAGCATGAAGAGAAACCGCATATGATGTGATGTGACGTTACGAGAGTAGGCATCTCGATGAATAGGCCGTATAAGAATATGGTTATGACGTAAACAAGCTATTATGCATACAGAAGATGCATGAAGGGGGAGATGTTGCTGCTGCCCATCACAATCTTGATTCCGTCTTCATCATGTAATCACAATTAACGAAAAATCTACAGTAATCAGTTGGGCATTAGGAAGATAGGAGGAAAGAAATGAAGGGAAGAGAATGACGGGGAGTCGAGAGACTATACAGGGACAGCACACAAAGCGGCGACCAGAGGCTGTAATTGAAGGCTGAATACATGGTAGAGGATGAGAGTACACTTCTTCAGAATGAAGAAATTAATGGATTACGAGGTTTCAGAAAATTTTGGCAATAAGAGAGAGAGAAATAAAAGAGAGAATGAAGGATCTCTCTCTTTCTCTCTCTCTCTCTCTCTCTCTCTCTCTCTCTGAAACTATGCACGCCATTCACAGCCTCTTATCATTTCAGGTCCGACCTCAGATCTCTGCACATTGAGGATTCTCTACCTGAAATGAACACGGGAAAGAGGGAGGTGCAGAGAGAGAGAGAGAGAGAGAGAGAGAGAGTGAGGAAAGCGAAGAGAGAGGAAAGGGAGATGACAGATGTGAGGTACGCAGGTTTGCATGATGAACACGTTTGATTGGACATTCAGAATTCTCTCTCTCTCTCTCTCTCTCTTTCTCGATCCCTGATCATCAGTCCTCACCCCCCATTAACTATCATCACATGTCGTCTGTTTACGGTTTCAGTTTCGCCTTTAATTCTGGCCCTCATTAATTCATCGACCCACGTTAACCAAAATCCAACACAACAGTTCAGACGCAGAAAAACAAGAGGAGAAATGCAGGCTTTCATCAGTTCAGTTCAGCCCATAGATGATGTATGCACCACAGCTTTTGCCGAAACTAAAAGCTTGAACGGCACACCAATTCCAACAATTTCCATCATGAAGAAGAAAATGACGATCGGAGGAGATAATAATCACGTTAATGGAAATGCCAAAGTAACTTAAGCTTCATGAGCAATGGCCCATCCATCCTCCAAGGGGGTCAAATTAACGTTTTCCTACTCTCTCTAGCTCATCATCCTCACAATCTCCGACCAAACACCAGCATCCAAGAACTAGTAAGAACGACAAATGATTATCAGACTCTCAAGAACTAGCTAAAACCACCAAGAGATCAACATCTACTCAAAACAAGAAGAAGAAAAACCAAGAAAAGTTAACAAGAACCCTAAACCTAAAATGAAAGAAAAATAAAGAACTGATGTTATCCCTAACCCCATCGATCCTCAGCCACTTCGACACGGCCAATTAGGGTTTCTTACCGAGGGTGTGCTTGTTGTTGTGCATCCACACCTTGAGCACGTGGCGTTTCACGCCGGTCTCCGCGCAGAACTGCTCCACCGCAGCCTCGTCGTGCTTCTGGATCCTCCACCCCAGCCTCTCCGCGAATCCCAGCATCTTCTCCTTCTGTTCAGGCGTGAACTTGGTCCTGAACCTCTTCTTCAGCCCGCTTCCTCCGCCGCCGCCGCCCCCGCCGCTGCTGCTGGGGTTCGACACGTCCTCCAGCTCCTCCCTGCTGTGCCCGCCCCCCGACGCCGCCGGCAGCGCCAGCGGCCGGTGCTGCTGCTGCGGCGGGGTCAGGTGCAGGTACCCCGCCGGCTGCGGCGCGGCCCTGTAGTAGGGCGAGAACTGGGGGTGCTGCTGGCCGGGGTGATGGTGCGGGTGGTGGTAGCTCACCAGGGCCCCGCCTCCGTCGCCGGCGTCGGTCTCCTTGCGGTGGAAGTTGCGGTGGCAGTTGCAGGCGGCGCACTTGAGGGCGTCGAGGGTGCCCTCCTCCCCGGCCGCCATGAACTCGCCGCAGCCGTCGACGGCGCTCCCCCCGATGCCCACCGCGTGGTTCTTGAGGCACTCCCGGTACCGCACGGACGCCGACGCCGACTTCCTCGGCGCCGCCGAGGCCCCTCCCTCCCCGACCGCCCCGGAGCCGCTCGGCCGGCCGGGGTTGCCCAGGGAGTCGTAGCCCACCGGCGCCGGCGCCGCCTGGTGGTGGTGCACCGGAATCTCCATCTCCTCGTCTTGGTCCTCATGCTCGTCGAATTCCATATCTTCCCTCTCCTCCCGTCCTCTTTCTCTCTCCTCCAATTCCCTTCTCTCTCCAAGATGAGACGGTGGCGGCGGCAGGGGTAGCGGTGGCCGAGATCTTTACATGGGTTTTTTCGCTTGAGTGGAGAGATCCGCCAAGCACACTCTGTGTCAGCAGCAAAGACGATGATAAACGATAATAGCTCACTCGACTTAACAAGTTAAAAAAGAATTCGAATTTCGAAAAAGAAGGGCAAAGAAAGAATACAAACAAACACCCCCCAACAATTAGAAGCGAGAGAGAGCTAATACAGAAAACAGAAGATAAGAGGGGATAGAGAGTGTGGCCATCATCAATTCCCCCGACTCTGCACAGAAGAGAGAGAAATTAGAGAGAGAGAGAGAGAGAGGGAGAAGGGTGGGGGGTGTCTCACTCGAACAAACCCTTTCCTTTTCTCCATTTCGCAAGCCCCAAAAGGCTTTTTAAAATTGCCCCCCCCCCTCCCCCTCTTCGGACCCGAAGCCCTCCTCTTCCGGTCACCTCGAGGGTGGCTTTACTGGCTACCGCCGGTTAATCCCCGTGATTATCAGCAAGCTCTGTCTTTGTCTTGTTTTTAACCGTCTTTCGTTCCTTTTCTTTACCTTAATTGTCTGAAGGAGGAGGGAGGAGGGAGGGGAGAGGGGGGTCTGTGAAAAAAGTTAAAAAAAAGGATGGTGGGGGTCTGAAAATTTTGCCCTTTGTTAGCTAAAACTGCAGGCCAGGCCATGGGGACTGTCTGCCTCACTTCTTTCCCGTTTTGTGCTTGCTTGCGAGGTGCTTTTTTCCTGTCAGCAGCAGTCTGCTGCGGTAATTTAAAAAAGAAGAAGAAGAGGGTAGAAAAAAGAGAAGACCGAGAAGACGATAAAAGAAAAAGGTGGTTAGTAGAGACTGAGAAGAGAATGAGATGCTCTCTGGAAATTACATGGCGGTAAAAAAATTATAAAAAAAAAAAAAAAAAAAAAACCTAGAGAGAGAGAGAGAGAGAGAGAAAAAGAAAATGTTTTATTGGGAAAAAGAGGGGGCTTGCGTGCTGTTTCGAGAAATGACGTCGGGGGCCTGAAGGAGAGAGAGGAGAAGGCTGTCGTCTTCTGGCACCAATCAGAGAGACGGACTTGGATGGGGATCTGGCAGCCTTGAAAAGATTACTCTCCTCTTGCATTAAGCCAAATAATAATGATTATTATTGTTTTGTTGTTGTTATAATGCCGCCATTATTGTCAAGTCATATGAGAATAGACCAAACATGCAAAATCATTTGCATCGAGGGTCGAATTGGTAGGAAATAGTACATTTGTTTTGGCGAAAATTCAACGAATGAAAATATATCTTTTTCAAAAATGTTTTAAGAAAAATGAAATGAGGTGAGGCTATATGCATTAACGACCGAAATGGTTAGGTGTAGATCATAAGTGAAAATAAGAGTATTAACATTTATCAAAGAAAATGTTGAATTGTAGATTATTATTTCTGATAATAAAAACTCCCCATCGGTCAATTTTTTTTAATCGATATAAATAATCATGTAAAAAAGAATCGAATTGTTCAATGATTGAAACAAATGTACTAAGTCAGAGTGGACGCAAGAGGGGCTCCTTGGGCAAGCCTAGGCTGGAGCTAATCGATTGCCTACATCCACCCATAAATGAAATTCAAGTAGAAACATTTGGGTCGGGCTATCTCGACCGAAGTTAGGCAATTCAAGCTTTGTCATGTAAGAAGGATGTCGACTGTATCCATTTGCCTTCGACCGCCCCTTGATCATTTATGATGAACGCTCTGGAATTTTCACGTACCCAATCTTTTAAAAAGAGTAAAAGGAAGATAGGCCAGGTCCTTTTGCCCTTTCATTCATGGGTTTTGTTTCCCTTGATTGGTGCTTCCCCTACTATGTAGTTCATTAAATCATTATCTTTTAGTCCAGAACAAGTGGGGGGTGAACAGGATTTTTTGTTTGAAGGCCAAACTCAACCAAACCGAACTTGTACAGTTTCAAAACTTGCAATCCAAATTGAACCCAACAATATGTTCAAGGCCGGAGATGGGCTTCCCTACCTTGATAATTGGCATCGAATCGTAATGCTCTCAGTACACTTTTCATTGAGTACCCTCCCGAATTGGAAATCATGAATAGCACTTGAAAAAATGACCGTGAACCCAATCAAGAATTTCGATTGGATGCCGTAAGTTTCGCTAAACCGATCATGCCCTTTGACAAATAGATGTATCTAGTATAATCTCTGCAAATTATTGATTTGTGATGATTATCAGGCAAGTTAAGGGTGGGATGGATCTGAACATCGCCCTAATGTGTAATAATACAATCCAACAAGTGCAGGGAGTGATCGTTGGGCAAGAGGGCCTAAATAAGAAATAGCTGCCAGCAAGTTTAAATGACAAACTGCGAGACGTAATAAAGAATGGGTCAAAGTAAACAATACCGTGAGTAAATTAATATGAAATATCATGTTATAGCGTCAGAGAGACCCCCTCCATTATGTGTGCTATACGGTAACGAACCATGTGGAAACTAGTGGGTTTGTAATGACTTGGCTGGAAGAGGGCTAAAATGATTGCTAGGCCAAGAAAGCCTATACAGGGAGCTGATCCTAGTAGACTTCTAAGATGGTGAATGGGTTATGAGTGAACATTATTGCACACCAAATAGAAGGAGAGCATATGCGAACCTAGAATAACTCACTAGAGATTTCTTTTGACATAACAACAACTTTTAGATTAGAACTCTAATATTAAGTGTGCTCAGATAAATGCACTATCGAAATAGGTAGCCCTTTTAGGAAAATGTTTACCTATACATCAAATAACGAAACCATGAGGCTTGGTATGGAGTAGGCAAAGAGAGCAAAATATCAAGTGAATAAGTCTAAGAATGTAACGTAATACAATACCCTTTTTTTTTTTGGGTGGGATGTACAATTAAAGTTCATTAGGAGGAATTTCTTGATTAGGTTGGATTGGGCCTTTTCATATTAGACCTTTGCCCGAGCCCTTCCAATTATTTTCCGAATCCAATCGCGCGACCCGATCACATCAAATGTCATAGCGTCACATAGATTTCTTTTATTTTTTTCCCTCTCTTTCTTTTTTTTTTTTTGGACAAGTTTTTTCCCTCTCTTTCGCGTATGCCAATCTTGGTAAGATGTCTCGTGGGGCCCGCAAGTTCCGACCGTCCGTTGGTGAGGAACGGTTAGAAATCTCAAGGGGCATAGAGAACGCACACGGTTGACCGCTTGGTGGGCTGATGGGAACGGGTCGGGTACGAACCGACCCGGGGACACGTTGGGACATGTCCATCTACCGTTCGATGTTTTCCTTTCTATTTATTTATGAACACAGCGTGAAATTTGTCGGCATAAATGGGGACTAGGGGCTTACGTGCCCTTTATCTCCGACACAATCCATGGCTCCTCCCCCAAGCAGTCAAAGCTTTTTCTTTTTTTCCTTTTCTTTAATTGCTTTTTATATCTCGGGGATTTTCGCCGCTTCTTTTTATTTATTTTTTTCCTCTCTACAGATGGACCTTTTATAATAATAATATATTGCTCTGGGATTGCAAAATGCTGATGTCATGCTCTTGCAGAACAGCAGAGTCTGACCTAACATTAGTCAAGTCAAGGCCTTTGTTCATCATCCTTTTTCTTTTTATATTTCGTTTGCCCTTCTTTCTTTTAACTTTTTGCGTTGAGTTTCTTTTTTTAAAAATTCTTTTGCTTGTCGACTTTTTACTACTTTTAAAATGGTCACAAACCCCGATTATCTTTTTTATTGAAGGAAACTATGTAATCAGTTTAGATAGTTGAGTTACTAAAATAGACACCATTTAAAGTTATGACCGAATCATATGCTGTAAATTTTCTCAAGTCATTACACTTTTTTTGACCAAATCATATCCTCAAATTCAAACTCTTTGTTAGGGTTTTGTGATTTGGGAGTTTGGTATATTTTGTAAATGGTGCTTGAATTTGATAAGTGTATTTTGGAAAAGAATTATGCTATCATATCTAAAATGCAAATTAGGGAATTCGTTTGTTCAAATAAAAGAATTTTTTATGAAGTAGTTTTTTGAATTTTCGCATTGAGCCACTAGAAAATTATTTACAATCAAAGAAAAATGAATTCTCCAACCTAAAAAAGGAAAAATATTTTATTGGAAAATGATTTCTCAAAAGGCATTTTTTCTTTATTATGAAGTTTTCAACAAAACAAATACACTTTTAAAAGTCAAGGATGAACAATGGCACTTTGGGAATTAGAGGATTTCCAACTCATAGAATTGGAGATCACATGTTCAAATATCATTAGTATGAATATATCAAAGGTCTAAACTTTATATATCCATGAGATTTGTAAGGTGTTTCATGAGTCTCTAAATAGTTGAATCTCTACTCCCATGCTTTCGTTTATAAGAAAAGAAATAGATGAATAATTTGAAGGTGGGTTTGAACTTGAGGATGGGTTTTTCAGTACTTTTCCCCGTTAAAAAAAAAAAACACCATTACGCTATCCCAATGTCTTGTCATTTGACTCGATCCAAACACGAACAGATGTTTTAAGACCCTCACGAATACGACATGCCATAACACAATGAGAATGACTTGAAACTATGACAAACCAGCTTGTTTCGATTCATTTTTGGTGAAAATACTGAAATAATAGTAATAACCAACATAAATGCAATGGCACGACACAGATTGCCACTCTAAACTAAAAGCCCGACCCAGTGGGGGTCAACCCTACACGAACTAATCTTCAAATGTTTCCTTACCTGCCAAAAGGCTATTCAGATTTTTCTCGTATCCAAAGTCCATGCTCGGCTATCTAGGCCACCCCCCCAAAAAAAAAGGCACCACGCTTAATGATTGGCACGAGAATCATGCTCGATCTCAAGCTCGATTGTCATGTAGTTTGACAATCGGGATCGGGGCTTGTGTCCAAGTTGTCACCTGGTTTGCTTTGCTTCGGAGGGGAAGAAGATTCTGATGGGAGAACGGTAATAATTCGAACAATATCGAATCAACGCAGCGGAATAAAATAATCTCCCCTCTTGTGTAAACCTAATAGGAATCGATATAGTAGAGTAAAATAAATACCAAGACGCGAACACAAAACGATTTTTACGTGGAAAACCTCCTCAATGTGAGGAAATAAAAAACCACGGGACTGGAGTCCACCTGAAAATCTTCACTATCAATAAAATTGTTCTTCTCTAGCAAATACTAGAGGTACATAGCAGCAAACACCTCAAGAATATAATTCTTGGCAATACACATGAATTTCACAAGAGATCAAGGATAAATCTGACCAAAAACGCAGGTTTTGATCAATCCACGAAAAACCTGATGTAGGGAGCTTCAAACGAAAATCAAACCATTCAGATTCGATAAAATTGCGCCACGAACATGCTGACAAAATTTCAGCTCAATCGGACCACGAATCGACCTCCACGCCAACTTGATGTAAATCGATATTCCCCAAACCCCAGATTTTCTCGTTTCTTTTTTCTCTTGTTACTTCTTATTTCCTTTTCTCTCGCTACCTCCTTTTATATAGATAGTGAAAAACCCTATTTCCTCATATAACTTATTATATGGGCTGCCCTTTTAGGTTTTTTAACTCATCGTTCCTCCACATAGGAACCCAGAGCCCAAATTTAACAGATTCTAGATTTCCTCTCCTTTTTTGTCCTTATGCAAAATTTCATATTTTAAATAAATCCATCAAACGAATGAGTCAGATAAAAAATAGTCCTACCCAAATAGACCAATTAAACCCTATCTGACCAATTATCATATAATGCAAATTTAATGATTTATACATAATCCATCCCAACCCGTATTATTAAATCACTTTCACATTTAATCCAATATAGAAAAGCTAATATTTAAATTGAGGTTTCCGGGGTCACCCAAAAAAAAAAATTTAAATTGAGGTGAGGGTGCAAAGCGAGAGAGTGTAAAATCGAGTAAAGCGAAAAAAAAAAAAAACAAAATAAGTGATGGAAGTAAATTGAATTTAAGTATGTAAATCAACTTACGACCTATTTAATATTTTGAATTAACCACTGGGTTCGCCCCGTGCCACCCCCTTCCAACATGGAAGGGGAGGTGAGGTTAAATCCCCACCTTCCGGGGAGGATGGGGGGTAGGGACGCGTAAGTTTGAGAGTGGGTTGCGGCTCCCACGCCCGCGGGCGCGCGCAAGTCTGCAGTGAGTGTAGAGTAAGAATAGAGTAGGAGAAAAAAAAAAAAAAAAAAAAAAATAATATTTTGAATTCATTTATGATTTATTTATTTAATATAATTAACTCATTTATTATTTATATGGGTCAAGAAAATTGGGTCAATGGCTCATTTTGTCGGATCCAATCTACAGTTCACACTCCTTCTCCCTTTTATCCTCACCCACCGACGAAGAACTAAGGCTCGAGCTCGGGCACAATATCGACAATCTGCTGATTAGATAGAGAGAGAGAGAGAGAGAGAGAGAGAGAGAGAAGGGTGAACACTAAAATTCAGGAGGCACGTGCAAGGGCGACCCCGTAATGAATGCAGGATCCCCGTTCCGTTTTCGGCACTGACCATCGAGGCAAAGTGGGGAAAGGCGGGGTCGTCTCATCATCATCAATGAATGAAACGAGAGAAAGGGAGAGGGAGAGAGGAGAGGAGTTGGGGGGGGGGATGAGATGGGATGAGATTCGGTCGTGGGGGCGTGAGTGTGCGTGTGAGGGAGAGAGGGAATTGCGGGGAAAAGGAGACACCGATGTTGACAACTCGAGCCCCCCCAAAAAAAAAAAAAAAAAAAAAAAAGAAAATCGGGAGAAATCGAAATTTTAAAAAACAAAAAAGACAGAAAAGAAAGGGGCCACAGGCCAGGTCTGACCCCTCCCTCCTACCCCTCCTCTCGCACTCCATTTCCATTTCCATGCTTTTTGGCAGCCTTTTTACCCCCCCCATCTCCTCTCTCTTCCTCTCCCCCCTTCCACCCAAAAAATTGAACACCATCTCCCCCAAATCTCTCTCTCTCTCTCTCTCTCTCTCTTGGCGGAATGGACCCAAGGCCCGGGCATCATACAAGGAATTATATCGGAGCTCATGAAATCATATGTGAAGCTCACCACCGTTATGATCGATTATGATCGGTTTCGGTTCGTGTGGGTCCAAATCCAGTCGAGAATTCCCCTCGTTCGGGCCTCTTCACTTGCCACCGTCGACTTGTTTAGAATGATATCGATCGGGTTTCGCCGGGCAGAAAATGCGATCGATGAGCGTGTTCGAAAACTGGACACACTTTGAATCGGCCGGCGGAGACCCTCGAACCGGGCCTAACTTGTTTTCAGGCATTGAGAGAAAGGAAAGAGTAAGGGTCGGACAGCATGATCTTATTTACTTACTCGACGAAGAGAGATGGGATCGCCATGATACTTTCTTAAAATAATATGGGAAATGCTACTTCAATTTATTAAAAGAAGTATTTTCATTTAGTCACTTAGGGCGCGCGCGACAACAAAATTTACGGCGAAATTGATTTCTCAATTTCTATTTCATTGACGAGTTTTTAAGTAAAAAAAACACGTTTGATAACAATTCAAAATTTTTATTTCTAAAATTAAAATTTGTTTGATAACAAAATAAAATTTCTATTTCTAGGAGTAGTAACGATCAGCGTCCGGTGGCCGAAGTTCGACGTTCGTCGACCGGTGTTCGGTGTCTGGTGACCGGCAGTGGGCGGCCAAAGTTCGGAGTTCGACACCAGAGTCCGGCGACCGGCAATGGGCATCCAACGTCTGGAGTTTGACGTCTAACGTCGACATTTGGAGTCTGGCGACAAGAGGCCGGCAGCGAGTGGCCAATGGCTAGAGTTCGGCTGCAAGTGGCGAGCGACTAACATCCAACAGCCGGTGACAAGGGGCAGACGATTGTCAACAAACATTCGGTGGTTGGTGATGAGCCTCCAGCATCCAATGATTGGCGATGAGCAGCCAACGACTGATGGACATCTAGCATCCGGCGACCGACGGTTAGCGACAGGCGGCCAGAGTGTGGTGGCCCGTGGCCGACGTCCGGTGGTCGGAGGTTAGCAGCTGGTGGCTAGGGCCAGTGGCCGGCAGTGGGCATCCGACATCCCACAAGCGCAAATGGGTGACGGACGGTGACGAAAGTGAACAATGAGAAAAATTTTGATTTCTCATTTCTATTCCAAAAATAAAAAAACTAAAAATTTTAACTTCTGATTTTTGCTCGAAATCTATTTCTGTAATAGAAATTTGTTTTAGAAATAGAAAAATGAAATTGCATTATCAAACGAATTTACATTGTTCCAAACCTATTCCGAGGAATAGAAAAAAACGAGAGAAATAGAGAAACAAAAATTTTGTCATGCGCACCGTTAAAAGTACCATAAGAAGTTTTAAAAGATATTTGCCAAAAAAAGAGTTTAAAAGATAAAATCCTCAACATTTTTCACGAGATTCTTGTGGGCAGCGGCTCAGTTGTAAAATGGTTGCTCATCTTTCTTTGAAAGTTCACAAATTCAAACCAAGCAAAAATTTCGGTTATGCGCTATTTAGAGAGAATGATTGTAACTTTCTTGATAATGGTTCCAAAGCCAAAAATATGAAAACTCTTGAATCCACAAATTTGGTATCTTGAATTTTCTCAAATGACCACTTTTTTTTTTTTGTTAGTCGTACTCTATTCCTACTTTAACTCTCATTCTCAGATTTTTACCATGTCTCATTGCATGGCGTGAGAGTCAAAACCTATACTTAAAACTAAATTGTCCTTACCCCAACCCTCTGAGAAGGTGATGATTCATCGATGTTGGAAGGGTGGCCACTGGAGTAAACCCCAATGATTCAAATGACCACTTTAGAAAGGTTGAAATTGGGGAGAAAATGGAAGGACATGAATAGACGGAATGAGAAAAAGGGATAGGGACTTAGTGGTTGCTCTTCTAGGCCTTCAAGGAAGTTGAAAGGGCATCAATTCTTCTAGATTAATGGCCGCAACTCTTTAACTGTGTAGACTTTAAAAGCTCCGACTCTTCAAGAATGGATTAAAAAATCTTCTGAGTTTTCAAGGGGTTTGAACTCTTCATGGTTCAAGGGGATTGCACTAAGCAAATTTTATTATTTAAATTAGGTGTTTGTGCTACAAAGACTCCACAACCTTTTATAGCAAAACAAAAGAAAAACAAAAGAATAAAGTCAAGTCTAGAAACTATAAATTATTTAAGTACTAAGAAATTAGAAAAACTCAAAAACTAGGAGTTATTAAAAGCTATTAAAATCAAAAGCTATAAGTTTTTTTTCCCTCTTTTGACTATATTCCTTCGCTAGTCCGAGGCCTCAACCATGGGCAGTAGTATTCGCTAACCACTTTTGCAAGATGCCCTTATTGACCCTCGTGGGCCCTCACCGAGACCCCGGACTTGCGTCACATTAGTTATGCTAGTGCCACATAATATGATCAGCGTCCACATCAATGATTTATGGCCAAATTTGGAAGGATTATTTGACAAATATTCAAAAGGTTTAAGATCAAATTAGTCAAATTAACAAGTTGAGGATGGAATAGACCATTATATAGTAAGTTTAGGACTTTTTGGACATTTATCTCTATAATAGTTTTTTTTTTTTTGTCTATCCTATCTCTAGCTCTCTTCTCACTCTGACTTTTGCTCTGACTATTTGTAGAGTGCAGGAGTCGAACCTCGCACCTATGATACTAGTGTTCCTACCCCCCCATAATCCCTTTACCAATAGGACCGCATGTCTATTGGCCCATGTATTAGTTTAGACTGCTAAGGATACTTATAAAGCCAATTCACGTAAAAAAAAAAAGAATAATGGCATATTTAGAAGAGTCACCTACTTAAAATAGAAATGCTAGCGTTTCCAAAGTGCAATTAATGACCATTAACAATTGTCCTGGGGCTCTCTTTAACATTTTTCAGGGAAATAATATATGCACCGGATATATTTATATGTTATCAGAACATATTTAAAATTAGCGCAGAGATCCATAAAATTAACATGGAATGCATCAAATTTGATGGGAGATTGAAGTGAACTAGCACAAATGATTGAAGCACTATAAATTAATAAGATGAGACATGCTCTAATAGCAAGATTCCTCCTATTTTCTAGAAATTTCGTGTTTTTCACGAGATTACTCTCGAAGACTAATCTTTTTGCGATAAGATAAGGATGCAATTGAAGTCGCTATCAATAAACATCGCCTTTCCCATTCCTCACTAGACCCTCAAAGCTGGGGACCCCGGATTAGTAGTTGTCATAACCAGGATTAGGGACTACAAAGGAGTCCCTAATGATGAAAGACTTGTTCTTTAAGCATATGCCGAACCTTAGCATTGTAGCCTTTTTTTGTCTCCTACAAAATGGAACGTGTCGTGTGTAAAGTTGGAGGCAGCAACCTTGGCGTGGATGGTACTAAACCAAGATTGCAGAGTTTAAAAAAGCTAAATGCTATCCTAGAATAGCACAAGGATGATGATCTCTTGTCATTGAAGTTTCGATTGTTTAAGTAAATAGCCAGGGTCCTTTCTTGTCGTTTCTATTTGGATCCAGAAAAGTGATCAAGGTTGAACAAAAACGGCATGCAAATGTTAGGATCCATTTGTTTCCCGAAAAGTGATTGTTTGTATTCTTGAAATAATTAATTAATAAAAATCATTTTCGTTATCGATAACCATTTATGTCGAACATTTTCGCGAACATTAAAAGATTTTTTCCATTCGTTCATCTCAATAAGCGATACAAGAGATATTTTTTGAAAAATATTTTCGAATATATATGTTTTTGCAAAAACAAATGAATCGTATAAATACAAACATATCAGTTTCTATTTGTGCCCTAGCTATAAAGCTGTGTGGGCATGCATGCGGTGTCACATCGCTTATCTTACAGCCAAAGATTCTCAAGATGTATTAGTGGACAGGTTAAAGAGGCATATGCCAAAGTGAGGTTTCCCCATTGCTGCATCGGGACAAAAGGATGCAAATTCTGCTGCGGAGGGGACGAAACAGCGGAGTGAGAAATTAGGGCAAAAGAAATGACATGATTCATGGAAATTATTGGACATGAACATAGTACTGCCATGGGGAAATTGGAGATGATGAATCAACATGACTGTCTTGTCAAAAGTAACCGTAAAATGTAATTGATATCAGGAAATACTTGACAGAAATTAAATCGTACAACCCTCAAACGTTTTGCAATTTGCGACATCGAGATAATGTATCTTAAATTCATTAATGAGTACTAGTCATGACTCATAAATTCAATTTTGAGTGTAGGAGAATATTAAGAGGCGATGGTTTAGGCTCCATTTGGTAATATTTCGATTTTTCTATTATTTTGTTCTTTTGTTCAAGAGATAGAAAAAGAATAGAAAACCATTTGGTACCATTAGTTAATTTTTCTATTCCCCATAATAGAAAAGTGGCCCAGGAATAAATTTGGAACAGAATCAAGAATTAGAAAAAAATATATTCTTATTTCCAAAAATAATTTTTGAAATAAGTGATTTTCTTTATTTTCTTTTTTTGCCTTTCTTTTTCTTTCTCTTCCAAGCATCACTGGAGTCTCGCCGCCCGCCATCCGCCACCCCTTGCATGCCATTGGATGCCCCCCTGGCTCGCCATCGCTCGGCAATCAGCTAGAAAAGGAAGAAGAACAAGAGAGGAAAAAAAATAAAAATCTAAAAAATTATTAACAAATTAAAAGAAATTTTGTATAGTTACCAAATGCATTATTTTACTCATAAACAATTCCAGGAAATAAAAATAGAAAATAACTATTTCGAAGATAAATTGTTTCCTCGAACGTAAATATTACTAAATGTACTCTTCTTAAGTGCTCGACGGTAGACATTGGACCTGATCGACGAGCGAGGCTAAACCAGCCCATAATTAAAAAAAATCTAGAGTTTCACGTAGAATTGACCAGACCCAAGCGGGCCAAGTTGGTCAGGCCATGCCAGAAGAGGGAATTGCTTGCCTGGACGCGTCTCTTTATCCTTTTGGACCAACTGGGCCTAAATGGACCTAGGAGGGCCTGTTACACTGCCGGCCCAATGATCACCTCTATGATCGAGTCGAATCCTACACAAAAACTGCTCGGGTCATTCACAATTTGGTCAATGAAGTGGGTATGTGTGGGGCGGACTGCGTACCGGGCTTAAAAGTCCTTGCCAGGTCCGGCCACAATTTGAAAGACGTTAGCTGTTCATAAAAACGGTCGGGTCTAGACGGGCCTGAGAGAGCGAAGTCTATATGGACGTTCTCGGGAGCAAGGAGCTCCGGCGTTATCGCACAACGGCCTGTTGACCTGCTCGGCGCTCCTAATCCACGGGACCTAAGTTCTCTCCATTGCCGCAAAAGACGTCGAAGAATGAAGCCTGCGTTGTCGGCTCGATGGTGGGCCAATTTGCTGGATTCATGAATCGGACCTGTAGAAAAAAAAATTTGCTTTTCATTTTGGGCCGCGTCCTGTTAGTGTAAAACTTTGTCTCGACATTCGTCTCCCGAAGGCCCAGGTAATCTTTTTCTGCTTCCTCTAGTGGGTTAAGAAGCCTGCGCGTGCCACACGGGCCCATTTCCCAAACCATTCGGCCCCTTACACTGGGGTTCGATTTGAACCACAATACGATTTAGAGAGAGAGAGAGAGAGAGAGAGAGAGAGAGAGAGAGAGAGGAGAAAGGAGAGATAGCATTGGGGATCATGCAATGGTTTCCAAATTAGATTTACACGAGAGAGTTCAACGGGTGATGCGTGTCATGTCGGTGGCAATAACGCCCTTATCCTGCAGCAGCGTAGCTTCACTCTCTTGAAGATAGGGAGGTCCGCCTATATAAGATAAGACAAGAGTCAAAAGTTCAAGACAACCTTGTATTTCATCCCTAAACTTTCAATGCGAGGAGGCTGGATTCTCCTTTACTTTTTTTTTTTTTTTTTTTTTTTTTTGGAGTTCAAGCCTTCTGTTGCCACATTGATTATTCCTATCAGAACCAAATTCCTAATTTCTCGTTGAAATCAAGGGTTGTGTAAGGCTTGAAGATGCATTTGGTTCAATATTTTGAAAGCCTTAGAGAAATTTTAGGGTGTTTGGCAACCAATCTCAAAGGGTTTTGAGATGAAAGCTAGTATTAGGAATGTTAAAAGCCCAAAACTAGTGAGGGCCCACATTGAACTTTCAACTTTGAACAAATTGCTATTTCTAGACATTTTTCTTTGCATTTTACCCTCAGTAGCTTTCTCATATACCCATCTTGCCCTCACTATTTCTAGGTTTGTGATTGGTTGTCAGCACAAGTGATGCGTGACATCAGCAGCAAGAGCTTAGGCCTGGCCACTTGGGGTCACCCTGCCTTGGTGAGGGTCACCTGGGGTTTCACGACTTTAGGCCTCATCACCTAACTCCCTAAGGTCATAACCACTGCTAGGCTTGCCTACAGTATGAGCCCTTCATTGGTAGCAAACAAATTGATTTTTTAAATAAAAAATAGAAAAATTTCAACCAACACCCTTTGCAATTTTTTATTTTTTTTTGCCAAACACTATCCAAAATTACTCTACAAATAAGTTTTTATCAAACGCAATTTACATTTCCCTAATAGATTTTTGACTTTCAGCATTTGTATGGCTTTCAAATGGTGCGTTTGGGAAGGCTTTTGGAGAAAGTCTTTAAGGAAAATGCAAAGACCTTTGAATTAAATGTGTTTTCCAAAATACAAATTATGTTTGGTAAATTGTAATTTGAAAGCCCTTTGTGAAGTATCTTTGAGCAAAATGGCATTTGGGAGAATTACATTTACAAATGACTTTTGTGATAAAAAAAATTATCAAAAGAAAAATAAAAAAAATTGACCGGTAAGGGCAGGCTGCCAGGCAATCGAAATTTGTTGCCGGCGGGCGACCTCTGCCAACCCTCGAAGACCACCGGCAAAGGCCGCTCGAGGTCGCACGATGCCGCCACGACCTCCGACGACCTCGGATCTGGGGCGGCGAGGTCGCGCGATGCCGTCGCGACCTTCGGCAACCCCGGATCTGTGGCGGCAAGGTCGCGCGACGCCACCTCAACCTCTAGCGACCTCACCGCAACCTAGATCTGGGGCGTCGAGGTCGCAGAAGGACCTCGCCGCCCCGAATCTGGGTCGTAGTGAGGTCACGAGAGGTCGCGCGACGCCGCCGCAACTCGATCCGGGGGCGACGAGGTCGGCGACCCAGATTGAGGGCGGCAAGGTCCTCGCACAACCCTGCCACCCCAGATCTGGGTCACGGCGACCCAGACCTCACCGCAACCCAAATGGCACGACGGTCGCGCCACCCCCCGCCGACGGTTGTCTGGGTGACGGTCGCCGGCGATTGCTTGCCCTTCGCTGGTGATCTCTCACGGAAGAAGAAGAAGAAGATGACCTCACCACCCCTCAACTCAGCATTCTCAGCATGCTGAATGTCACGCCCCGATCCTCGAGCGCATGCCCATCCCTCTCTGGTCGATAAATATTTTGCGACTTCCCAGGACGAGTCGTCGACCCTTTTTATTTTATTGCACATGCGGAAGCAAATAACAAATCCCCGACAAGAACTATCTCGGGATAGAAAAGCGGGACATCACATTAACAAACAAACCACACTTTTATAAACATACTGAGTCTTTTACACAAGTCTATAACCAAAAGACTAGTTCTCAAAAAGAGGCTGTCCTATCCGACCTACTCTTCAGTCACCTCAACTCGGCTCCAAGTCCTCCCTCTACGGTCCTGAAAATTTTAAGCCCACGACGGGGTGAGATATAAATCTCAGCAAGTTCACGGTCTAAGCCCCCATTAGGAGGGAAATACACCTGGAAGTGTCCTAATCACACAACCACTCAATTGGCACCGAGGACTTACCTCGCCTCAGTTTCCTTCCCTGCATGTCAGTAGAGTTCATATCGCAATACACATAATGAATGCACATAACAACTGGAACACCTCATCAATTCAATTAATCACCGGGGTCCTGATTATAAGGCCAAACCATTATGACACGTCCCATTCCATGTCACACAGTTTTGGTCTCATAATTGGATGCATCAAACTCAACAATCATGCGTTCCAATTGTTAATTACACCCCTCAAGGGTACGGCCAACTCTATTGGCGGTCTTCTGGCATTGCCAGGCGTCGTCTCACCTCCTTTGAGCACGGCTACGTCTCTCAATTAGACAGCTTCCCCAAAGGGGCGTAGGTCCAGAATCTACTGCGACCCGAGTCCCAATGAATGGGTAACATCCGCTTAATGGCCAGGGATGGTTTCTCTTAACCAACACACGACCAATCAATCTCGGCCCAGGGGACGTGTGCATTGCACTCAACTGTCTCAATTAAAATAGTGAACCCTACTGCGTTTTTCTTCGTATTAGAAATACACGATAAAATAGTCGTGTGTGGGTACACGGTCAATTCACTCTGGAAAAATCGATATCCTCCAATTTAAAATCCCACTGGTTTATATAGTACATAAAACCATTTTTGGTGTTAAAACCCGACACCCGGGATTTTCTGAATAAACAATGAATTTCATAAATTTTGGAATTAAATACTCAAAATTCCAATCAGCACTCAATTTACACAAATTAACATCCAATTGCATAAATTGAACACACCATTGCAATCAGCACGGAATTCCGGTCACCGGCTATCCCTATTAATTTCCGGAAAATAATTAATAATTAAATAAATTATCGAAAATTAAATAAATTACAAAACAAATAAATTTAAAGCATTTAATTGAATTAACCTAAACTAACTAAACTAAATAATCTAACTAACAATTAAATCTAACCATCCTATTTAATTTAATGTAAGAGCACTAACTAAATAAACCAACTAATTCCTAACTAATCCACCTAACCAAACTAATTACACTAACTAAATGCTAACTATATACTTACTCTAACTAAGCCATCCTAAGCCTAATCAACATAATTAATCCATAATTAGCCAACTAACACACCTCTAAGTGTCATTAGCCCACTAATAAAGGATTAGAACGCAACTCACCGGTTAAGCCCGAAAGTCGGCTCACGGCGACGGCGGCACAACGGCGGCCGAGACTTGAACTCACGGCGAGACCAAGGGACGCTCGGATCGAGTGAAAACAGCCAACGAACTTGCTGTTCGGGCTGAGAGAACCAGCACAGAAGCTGCGGGTTTCGGTCTTGAACTTCAAAGGTTGAAGCGGGCTTCGAGAGGGCCGGCCAAGCAAAGAAATCGCGGCCAAAATAAGAAGCCGATGGTGGAGATGGACGGCTTGGACGCGTGCTGCTGCAGGGGGAGTCAACAATGGAGGAAAAACTCCTTTAGTTGACCAAAGTTTATGCGTGGCCTGGAGAGGAGAATCGGTGGGTGGAGGTGGCGTGAGAGGAGAGGGAAATGGAGGCTTCGTTGGAGGCGTGAGGCAGGGGCTGAGCAGAAACGGTTTCGGTGGAGGGGATGAGCGGCTTCGGTGGCGTCGATTCAAGGGGAGAGCAATGGTCTTCGTCAGAAACAAAACAAAAGAAAAAGAAAGGCAGCAGGAGAGAGAGATGAATGAAAGCGAAGCAACACCGTGAAGAACGAGCAAAGAGGAACGACGTGGCTGAAGCGGCACCGACTGAAATGAAAAGGAGAAGGCGTCCGTGGAGAGCAGCTGGCTTGAGTCGGCTAGGAGATTGGAACAAGGGAATTGTCAAAGATAAATATCTAGACATTAAAGCCTTGTCTCCCCTATTTCTTTCTAGCAATTTAATACCACAAAATCCAATTTAAATGTCAACAATGCAGCCCTTCTCTTGTGATCCGAATTTCACTGACTTTATAATTCAATTTCATCCTCAAATTCTCAATTTCAAAGTCCAATTTTATCGAAGAAAAATCCCACACACGTCCATAAATTCCCATCTCCCGGTAGCTCGGCTTGCACATCAAAATTTCCTTCAAACGAGCCCATCTGAATTTCCGTTCAACTTCCGAATCGATTTTCCGTAAAAATCTCGGAATCTTCGAAATATTTTTGGAAAGTGAGTCGACGTTCCTAAAATGAATCGTGACACAGCAGAACTCTCAATTTCTGAAATCGAGCTCAATTTCGCGGTTAATTTCAAATTCGACGTGATTTTAGCGCGTCCCAATCTACTAGGTAGCTTTTAGGAACTTTTAATACAATTGACCCGTGGTCGATTATTTTCGAGCCACAATGTACATCTTTGACGCATTGGCAACTCTCGATTGTCATGAAAATCTCAACGTTTCAAATACAGACACAAGGTACAAAAATGACAGAAAAATCGGTCTAGTACCGTTCGACAGAAACTTTGCAATTAGGTGGAATCACCCACGCACTAATTACATATCTCTATCAAATCGACCTATCTCCGGTCTCTGATTCATTTTGACGATGCCGTAATGACCCTTGCAGACAGCACGGTCGAGCGGTCGATTCCCTGGTCGAATTCTCATGTCTCAGATTGTATTTAGATTCCTTAACGGCTTTACCTAATAGGTTAGTTAACTCGTGAGTGGCCAACTCAGAGAAAAAGGCTATAGACACGTCGATGAAAAGCCCATTTCATCTCATCGAAATCAGACTCGAAAATCAGGATGTCACACTGAAAGCCCAAGGCAGCCCCAACCTGCCTTGGGCTTACAGCCTTGTGAAGGCTGATATTTTGCAAAGGGGCTTTGAAATTTTTTTGCCAAACACCCCATCCTTGGCTCAAAAATCTTTGGGGCTTTGAAATTTTTTTTGCCAAACACCCCATCCTTGGCTCAAAGATCTTTGGGGCTTCAAAGTAGCCTTGAGAAGCTACTCCCAAATGCACCCAAAGTCCATTTCTAAAGTCGAGCCAAACGTAAACTAGGCCCAACTTTTTAGGTCTTAATAGTTTTTAGTGAAAGTAGGTCATAATAGTTAACTTGTATTGCCCCATTCCTTTTTCATACTAATTCTGGATAATGCACTGTTCAAGATCAGATTGGATCAGATTCTTCATCTGCTGTGAATTTTATTGGGGTCGGTGCATCATATATGTACAGTGACCTTTTGCATTCCGTTCTCATCCTCACCAAATGCCAACTAACTTTACGGTGAAGAACAAAAGGAAGGCATTTAATGAGATACGGACAAAGTGGGATGATAGCCAAAAGCCTACCAACAAAAAAAGAAAAGGAAAGAAAGATTTGAATCCATGCTTTCGAGACCACCAACATACACGAAAATGTCCCCACCACTAAGACGTTGTGGACCACCTCAGTCGAGAAAGAAATTGACGGTGGAGAACTAAAGTAGCTAGCCCAAGAAGAAGCGACCCGTATAAACGGTCAAGTAGAGGTTATATTGTTGCCGGATTGTCGCGCTACCGTTGTCGACTAGCCATGTGACGCGTGCCGCCGTAATCACCTCCTCCGTGTCATCGTTGGCGCCGCCATGACCGCCGCCGCAAAAATTCAAAATCCATATAGTAGTATAACCTCAGTCCGTTTCATTTTGCTCCATCGCCATTAGCTCCCGCTTTGCGTGATTGATTCCAATCATTTGCCTCTAATGCCCCAGAAGGAGAGGGGAGGAAAGAGGAAGGGACGATGACGTCACCGATGACGTCAAAAACAGAGCCGCTAATTTGCAGATGTTAGATTAGAAAGCGAATTAATCATGGGGGGGCAGAGTTGATGGATCCATCCGACCCATCCCCATCATTTGACAATTTTCAGGTAATAGATTGGAAAAAAGAAAAAAAAACACCCATCAAGTCAAGAGACCAATAAATTGATTCAAACTCCACAACCAATTTTTGCTGACTTTTTATTTTCTTCCTTCCTCCCTTTGACTTTTCGAATGATCTCGGTTCCCTCCATCGACCGAAATCGCATCTCTCATCACCGCCCACCTAGGAATTCCCCAAATGAAACACGTCGAAACTCCAATCCCCCTTTTTTTTTTTGTAATTTCTTTGAATTAAAAATGTAATTTTCTTTTTCAAAGGCTTTGAGTTTTTTTTCCCCTTTTTTTTTTCCTTTTTTTTTTTCTCACAACTACCCGGGCGACCTTTCGAGCAACTTCCTCTCCGATTCGTTGGAGCCCTCGCTTTCCTTGGCGACAGCCCTGTCGGCTTCGGTTCCCCCGTCGCGCGAGGTCGTCGCCTCGTCGTCGCTGCCCTGGAGGTCGCGGTACCCGGCGCGGCGGCTCTGCATGACCCCCATGGACCTCGACTTTCTCAGCCCCGCCCTCACCGCCCGCTTCGCCGCTGACCCATGATTGGAAGGCGGCGGCGGGGGCGGCGGCGGCTTTCTGCTGGCCGCCCAGATCTCGCCGTACGATCCCACCGACCTCGACCGCACCACGTGCACGCCCGAGCCGACCGCGACGGTTTTGTGGCCGACGCTGGCCACGCCGGATCCCTCGCTCCCGCACTCCGCGGTCGGGACGCTGGATACCTTGCTGTTCCTCCTCCCGCTCCCCAGCCTCCTCATCGCCTTCGCCGTCTCATCGCCCGCCGCCGCGGCGTCGACGGCCGCGCTCGGCCCGGCCGGCCGCCGCCGCCCCCAGCTCCTCCACGCGCGGGCCCTCCGGCTCGCCTCTCTCAGCACCTCCACCACCTCGGCCATCTCCGGCCTCCTCCGGGCGCTCCCCTTGACACACCTCGCCGCCAGCGCCGCCACGCTTCTCACCGCCGCGGCGTCCGCCGGCGGGTCGATCCGGTCGTCCCAGATCGCGTCGAACGCGCGCCGTCTGATCAGGGGCACCGCCCAGTCGACTATGGAAGGGGGGCTGAAGTTGACGTCGATTGCGTTCCTGCCGCTGACGATCTCGAGCAGCAAAATCCCGAAGCTGAACACGTCGCTCTTGGCGCTGAGATCGGACGGCTGGAGGTAGCCCGGGTCGAGGTAGCCCAACGTCCCCGCTGGAGGCGTGCACCTGGCCCGCACGTCCTCCACGTGTCCCCTCAGAGCGAGACCGAAGTCGCCCAGCCTCGCGTTCGACCCGCCGTCGATCAGCACGTTGGACGACTTGATGTCCCGGTGGATCACCGGCGGGTCCGCCGAGTGCAGGCACAGGACCGCCTTCGCCACCTGGAGCGCGAACCGGATCCGCCGCGTCCATCCGGGCAGCCTGGAGCTCCGGTGGAGCAGGTCGTACAGCGACCCGTTCGGCATGAACTCGACGACGAGATAGAGCAGGCCGTCCGACACGTCGTCGCAGAAGCCGATGAGGTTGACGAGCCTCGGGCTGTGGACCCGGGACAGGATCTCAATCTCGTTCTCCGCCGGGCTCGCGTTGTTGTTGTTGTTGTTTCCGTCGTTGAAGATGAGATTGAGATTGTGGTTGGTCGTCATCGCAGCCGCCGATGCGCTCGAGGGTATCTTGGTCCTTTTGACGGCGGCGACGAGCTTGCCGTCGTCGAGGACGGCGCGGTAGACGCTGCCGTGGCTGCCTCTCCCGAGGAAGCTCTCGGCGGAGAACCCATCGGTGGCCTTCACGAGGTCGCAGTAGGAGAACTTGCGAATCTTCTTCTTCTTCGCGGGCTTGATGGGCTTGTGCTTTGCAGCGGTGGCGGTGGCGGTGGCGGTTCTCTTGCAGTTCCAGTTGTAGGGGTCGCACGTGGCCACGGCGGTCTCGCCGCTGCAGGAGAGATAGCCCATGGCGGGACGGCGGCGCCTGACGGCCGGAGACTTTACGGTCCGAGCGAGGAGACGGCGAGGAGCGACGGAGACAGGAGGGGGGAAGCGATGAAGCGGGCGAGACCGGCGAGACGGAGGCGAAGAGGGACGACGAGGGGAGCTGCAAAAGCCATGGCTTCTGAGAGAAAAGTGTGGTGCGCAAAGCTTTGATATATAAGCTGTTCTTTTATTATTATTTATTTATTTCTTTACAAAGTTGATGGGATTTGAAAAAAGAGATGTGTGAAATGAAAAATATTCAAACAGCTTGGAAATTCGGGGTGCGGCACTTGACTTTTTTTTAAAAAATTTTTTTTACTATAAGTGGATATTATATGGTCCCATTTACGAGTATTTCGAGACGTTTATAAGATATATTATGTTTGAAACCAAAAATTTCAAGACGTTAGTTGCGCATGTAACGAGCAAAATTGATGCATAGGATATTATAAAAAAATTTCCTAACTAATTATTAAAGTCCCTAATCAGATCAAGTTATATAGAATATCAAGAAGCGATAATTAAATAAGGCGAGGTAAGTTCAACAAATATAGGTACTGCATATTAATTTTCTAGCATGAGCGGCTCCGTTGGTTTATTTTACTAATGTTAATTGGCATGCATTGGCGTGCAGGATTAGATGGAATTTCTTGGAGTAGGTCATAAAAGAGGGCGGGGGCCACGGGAGGGGGAGGTCCGCATCAGAAGACGTGTAGATTTCCCCCCACGCCCTTTAGCTTTATATTTATCCAATCAAGAGCCCAAAACTAAAAAAGTCATATTTCTCATTTGAATAGCTAAAAAAAACCGTCACAATTTCAAAGAGATCTCACCAAAAGCGATTTTATCCGCCTTTGATTTGAGAGTTGGCAAGAAAGATTCGGTGAGGATCGAAACTCCTCGACTGAAATTACTTTGCAAGATCCACCCAAATTCGAAATTCGCATAAGTAGAAGGGGTGGTTAGTAAAGGGTCAGGTTCTTTTTTTTTTTTTTTTTTTTTTTTTTTTAATGTTTTTTGGGTTGCCCTTAATCCAATGTGGACGGCATTTCTTTTCGAAGCTTTCTCGTATTTTCACGGGTCGCTTTATACCTTTTTAATTCTTGCTGTCGATGGAAGGCAAGAATCGCGTCATGCTTTTCGATAAAGAGAGGGAGAAAAAACACCACTGCGAAATTGTTGACAAGTCGCCGATTCACTTTTTTAACAGCTGAGGAGTAGTGCCCGACAGCCGATCTTAGCTAGAACACAAAACGTCGTCCCTCCGGAAAAAAGACTGCACGATCGAACTTCCTCCCCTTCTGGCAGATGACAGACTGTACGTTCGGATTGCAGCGGCGGACCCTTTTAGGATGCACCGCCGATGGAAAGGGGGTGCGGGAATTCAAATCGCCAACGGATTGTCGGAACGAAAAGGAGACGAGGGCGATGGGAATCCTTGGATTTGGCTTCGTCCCGTGTTCGCTGACGGGGGTTCTCAATTGGTAATCTCGGCTGCTGCGGAGTGCGTGAAGGATGATGAGAAATGGGATGAAATGTGAGGGCGAAATCCATGATGCGCTTCGAAGATCATGTGATGGACATTCCTTCGATGTGCTAAACATGTTCTTCGAACCGACAAATTAGCATAAAGTAGGAATGACAGTTAAAAAGAGTCTTTGAATCTATTGATCCTTTTCAATTTGATCAACTTAGCTTAAAGTATGACGAACAATTTAATCTTAAGATTTTTCAATTTAATCAATTTAATCTAAAATCTTTTTAACAATTTGCTAACGTGGGTACTATCTATCTCATATGATATGGCTTGCGTTGACGAGTTGCGTTGATAATGACTTATCTTTGAATTCTTTTAAAAAGATTCTATTCTTTCTTTTTTTTTCTTTTTTTCCTATCTCTCTCTGCCAGTCGAGTCACTAAGGCCTCACCAATGGCCAGTGAAGGTCACTGAGCAATAGGGAAAAAAAAGAAAAATGAAAGAAAAAAATCTAGAAAAATAAAAATATATAAATTACAAAAATCGCCAAAACTAGACGAATGGCGCTGAATAGACTGTCATGTAAGTGATTTCTACCTAGAAAGATTACATCGGTAAATCTTGAAAAGATTGAGGACTAAACTGAAAAGTTTAAGACAATTTTCCTTCTAAACTATGCTACAACTTATTGCTACTTGCAAGTGATCCAGTATGACCCTCCCTTGTCGTGATTCGAATGGCCTTTGATTTAGTGTCTTTCCGATGGGGAACTGATGGACGAGACGGTCATCGCGAATCATTGCGATCGCACGTGAGGTGGCGCCACCAATTATGCCGCACGATGGAGAATTCATCGGTCCGAAGAAGCATGCCCATGTTCTCGACTCTTGCATCCCCCCCCCGCTTTGACTATGGCCACCCAAAAGCTTGAAATTCGATACAAAGCACCGATTTGTCCGGCCATTGTTACGGGAAATATTGCTGCCTTTGCCGGTTAATTTCGAAATTTCCGGTGCGGACCAGGGAATTGAGCTCGGGGGCCTGGAATTAGTTTGTAGCAAGGTCAGATAAGAGCTAGTAATGCAAAATTAGTTGGTAGCTTACTCGTGAAAAATGATTGGCCGGCAAGACGAAGGAAAGTAGTAACTCAATAGGAAATGTTGAGTTTTTTAGAAGATCGTAAACGTTGTTTAACAACTTGAATTAGAGTTTATAACACAAAATCATTTGGTGACTTGATCGGAGAGAAAATTGGTAAATCACACAGGAGGATTGGTAAGATAATAGCTGGGTAGATTTAAGAAGTTGGTAAAAAGATGCAAATAAAAGTGGGTTAACACAAGGGAGGTTGAGCATTTACGAAAAAGAAATAGTAATAACTAGCTCAAACTAAGAGTTTGGTAACATAGAGACAAGTTAAGTTGATTCTCACTTTAATTAATGGTGGTAATCTCTACAAATAGTTGATAATATCCAAAAGGCGGCAAGTAAGGAAAATATGTGACTTTAGAGAAATAAAATAAATATTGGTGAGCAACTCGAATATGAGTCTGGTAAATCAAAATCAGTTAGTAATTTATTGAGAGGAAAGCTGCAGAGTCACGCAATAAAGATTACTAAATTCATATAGAATAAATTTAACCTGTTTGTAAAAAAGACAAATAAAATTCGGTACGTGACAAAGTTGATGAATTAAAGAAAATGAAATAAACGTTTGTTAAAAAAAAAAAAAAAAGAAACAAGTAGCAGCTGATAAAAGGCATAAAAATTGGTGATTTTGAACAGTCAAAAAGAGTCGAGAGTTCCATAAAATTATTAGTAAATTATCAACAAGTTACGAGGAAAATCAAGTGACCTCTAATTTGTTTTACAGTCAATTTTTGTTTACAAACACTTTCAGAAATCCACTAACACAGAAAGATTATAAAACAAAAAGAAAGTCCCTCGGGTCTTTGGAATGAAACAGTAAAATCGTCTCTCAACAAGATGAGTAGACGTGTTTAGGAAAAGCACCTTAGGCAATTCCTATGTCGAATTCAAAGACGTGACATCAAGGGAGTTATGTTACGCATGGACTTGGTAGAAATGTGATCAACATAAGACAAGCTCCGTCGATTTGCTCGCTCTTCTTCAACCTCGACTCTCGGGTCGATGAGCTCCGCCGTCACTCTTAAATTCTGTTGTTCGAGAGAAAACGCTTGCCCGACATATCACAATTCGTGCTATTCGTGCCAATTCAGAGCTTAATCGTAACTGCAGATGAATCCAACTGCAGCAACTGCTGATGCAATCAATTTCAATTCAGGAAAAAGGATGGGGGCACAGAAGGAAAGGCAGGTGAAGGGTCATTAAATTTATCTCCAGCAAAATGGGCCGGATGGACGGACCCGTCCCGCCCAACATAAGTGCGGGATCAACCGTCAGCTCAGAGAAATTAATGCTGTCAGGCCATCCCCTGACACCCCGGATCCAGGAGTCCAACAGACGATTCAAGGCAACGAAAAAGGAAGGGAGGAAAATGAAGGAGACGAGTTCAGACCTATCTGGTTCAGCTGTCCCTATTTAAGAAACCCCATCTCTCGCTTCTTTAAGGACGACGAAAAGGTCGTCCCCGATGACAACTCATCGTCCGGGCCGGGGGAGGATGAGAGAGATCCAGTTTGCAAAATTCAAGCTTGAGACGTGTCGAGTGTTTCATGAGTTTTTTTGAATCGAAAGGACTGTACGCACGTGCCCTAACGGTGATGTCAAATTGTCACGTGAAAGTGACTATAGGGCTGATGGCCTCTTTCATGTTCTTCTCCCATGTCAAGAAAGATAAGAATTGGAAGGTTTGGGACAAGCTTGATTTTCTAACCTGTGACTTGCACGGGCTCGGACGATGTTTTCCGGATCCATCGTGGCCAAACCGAGCCCACTTGACGTTTCCCCTGGATGGCCTGTTCGAGGCCGTCAATTTCGTTGAGAAATATTTAGGTGGTATGAGCATTGGAAAGATACGAGATTAGCTAGACCATTACGCCACTAATGATGCCAAGGTTGTTGTATATATATGCCTGATTTTACCAAATGTGAGGCCATGTAGATCTTCTCTTTCGGCGCGTCTTGGGCCTCTATATACGCGTCGCCTCTGTCCCTCGAGCCTGTGAGCTTAGTCTCGCTAATATCTCTAGGCTTCATGCCTGAAAGTGTGACATTTGAATCCTCACTTAGTAAAATTGAGCACTCTTAGGATACCAAGCCATCATCACTGTATCACTAAGCTCGCCACCGAATCATGACACTATCGCACCAATCCACCACATCACCTAGCCACTGCCGCCGTGGCACCACTACTGTGTGCGCCGAATACCCTCCGGATCCTAGCCGCTTCTTCATGAAATTTGCCAAAGTGGATTTATTTGAGCTCAAAAGGGAATCACGTCCATGGAGAGGTAAAAGGCCAAAATGACCAGCCCAAAACCAGTTGCTCAATTTTTGAGCTGTCAACTTGGTAAACTGAAATTCACCACCATTAGCAACATTGAAGCCCAAAGTCGCCAGCTGCCTCTCATACAAAACTTGGCAATTAACCAAAGAAGGTTAAGCCAAAGCAAGCCACGTACTTGCAATTTTTGACTAGCTGTTAAGAAGATGCATGAGGATTTCCATCCAAAGTCCGCGTTCAACCCCAAGTTCCGCCTCTTTAAGCAGTCACAGTAAGGAATGTTGACCAAGGGAGACGTCCAAAGGCGGCAGAAAGTGGGTATAAAACTAGCTCTTCACCCATTTGGTTCGATCTTCAGCAAAAACCCTCACCAATATTCTTCTTCTTCATTCCCTAACCAGAGCATCACAGCCCCTCATTTCGTCACGCCACAACCACGAACAACCCTCATTCTGCTAGCCTAACATCGTATAGCTTTCATCGCCCGCCATCCCGCCATCTTAGCCGCCATCGACAAGCATCGAGGCAAGTAGACGTCGACTATTCTATAATATGCGAATCCCATCATTGCTTGATGAGACGTATTCCTTCGGATTTGAGGGTTAGGGTTAGTTTTGTCGCAATTCGTGTGATGATGGGCGGTTGTGCTGCAACTAGTTTGGTTGGGTCAATCAATTTTTGTGATCTTTACGGTAAAGTTCGATTCTCGACCGCTAGTTCGAACGAGGGCCACTAGACTGAAGTGATTGGGTTATGGTTTAGGATTTGCAATTTTGGGTTGACGATGTGCTCGGAATATGAGGTGTGAACCATCGGTCTATATTCTTGATAAGGGCTTACTCAATAGCTTTACTTTGGTTTTCTCTCTTTACTTGTTTTCCTGGTAAATTTTTCTTTTGTGGGTTTCTTTTGCTTTATGGTTCAGTTTCATGAGAGGTAAAAAGTTCTCAAAATGATAGTGCCACGACTTGTATCTTGGTTCTTGGTTTCAATACCTTATTTCTAGAAATGTTTTAATTTGGCATTGACAATACGAAAAATATTGTCGATTAAATTATTGAATCACCGCACCATGATATGAATTTGATGGATGCCGTCAATCCTTGGGATGACAATGTCTCAGGTGTCGGGATGCTTGAAGGGGTGTAACACGATTCCCTTCATGGAAGCTAAACCTAGACTAAATATAAGTTTTGAAGTTCCCAAATGTCCATTTACTTCCTAATATATTGTTAACGTGAATTTCTTTTAAAGCTGCTGCAAATTGAATTATTTCGATTTCATATATTTTATATTTGGGATTTTTGGGATTCCATCGAACGAGTAGTGGTAGATTCACGTAGTATAGTCCAGTAGGCTTTTTCTTGTTGAGTATCATGCTCACCCTTAGTGGATTATCATCTTTTTAAAACCTGAAGATATGCCTCTGCTACCTGTGTCCTCCATGATCCTCTATAGTGTCCCGATAGATCTCATGTGGAACCAGACGGAGCAAGATGAATCCGACTTCCTGGAGGTCACATTCATTATGATTACCGCGATCCTGACTATCAATGCTAGCCTCCCATTGGGCCCGATGCCGATTGGGTTGTTGCCTTCCATGCCCGAATCCGTGGGTGTACGATAGGGCCACTCCCACTCCCAGACGGCGATGCCGATGGAGAGAGCGAGGTCAAGTAAGATGAGGATCCGAGGACAAGGGTGGCATTTTTGGCTAGACCATGACTTATTATGTTGGCGGCCGTGTAAATAAACACTAGGATGGTCAAGGTAGTATTTTAGATGGAATTTTAGATACATCCGGGAGAAGGAACATTTTAATCCCTAATGTACCGATCTAGGTCATCTACAATATATAAATAAAGAAATGAAAGTGTCTGGTTCTATATTTCTACGTGCACTGATTGAAATTATAGTGTACTGATTTGTCATTACGCGTTTCCGCTTGCTTAAAAAAATCAAAAGAATTGGATAGTCACGTTAGCCGCGACGTGCAGGGAGGGTGATAGAAAGTTCATCACTAATGATAAAGAAAGAACACTAATGATGCTTAATGCTAGAATTCCAGCTCCCGGGGCCCCTTATGTTGAGATCGATGTAACGCAGGCCTAGTTCCAGCAAAAGAAGCAATTTAATTCAATTCGTGCCTTAAACTTTTTTGCACAAAAGCCTCCTTCATCACTGCATCCTCTCAAAACGTGAAGGCCAAGGCCCATCAAAGTCCCTCACTTTCCACAGCAGCAGCTGAAAAAGGAAGGTCTCGTCCCCACAATCAAGGACGTAAGGCGATTTTACCCTGTGCCTCCAGAAGCCTCTGTTCACACGGCAAAAAAATTCTCCCTGATCAAGCCGTATTAGTTCTTTTATTGCAGAGAGGGGAAAATAGAAAAAAATAAAGCACGAGAGAGGGTGACTAGCATAGCCGCCAAGTCCGGTATTGCCTCCTCCCCGCATTGGATCGTCTCGATCGGACCACAAATCATTAGAGCTCTAGACCGACTTCACGAGAGGTACATCTGAAATGGGTCGGCCGTCGACATGGCTCGCTCGAAAAGTGCCAACCCGGTATGAGCATTCTCCAACTTGGGTTGACTTAGAAGATCAAATGCTAGGACTCCTAGGATTTGACCGTCCGACCCAGCAGAACTAGGGATGCAATCTCGATGAATTTGGGCCAGGGAGGGATCTCTAAAGTCCTACAACCTTAACTCAGTTAGCATAATTTCATTCAGTATCAAGCAAACCCGACCCAATACAACAGCATGGTTAGGGGTTCTGATTCGAGAAAGAAGTGAAATATCCTTGGCCGTTCGATTCAAACATTTCTTAGTAGAAAGTAATTGCTAAAGAGTCTACGGCATTATTTGTTTTGTGAAGAAATGAATGGTTTTTCAAATATAATAATTTGTGATGCTCTAAAGAAAATGAATAAACAAAAAATATTATCAACATTTAGAAAAATCTTTTGACAAAAACCATTGTTAATAATAAGAACTTTTTTCGTTGACTAATTTTCAATTAAAACAAGCGATCATTTTTTAGTAAAATATTATCAAATCATTCATTCTTTGTGAAACAAACATAGTCTACGAATTAAAACTTAAATAAATAAATAAACACAAAAAATAATAATTCAATACACAAAATGCGAATGGCTAGTTCACAATCGCAACTCAAAACACATCTAATTAGTAAGTGTGTACAAAAGAATTGGATACGACCCAACATCATACCAGATTGGCCTAGAACCAATGTTCTCATGAGGATTGGCTCGGTTCCTAGTTCCAATTTACTAGAGCTAGCAATTTTGATCTAGTTCCTAATTCTACACATGGAACCGCCCATACGGACCAAACATGTGTGTATATACATATATATTCTTAATTTTGAAGTTTTAACTTTTCGTATCAAAAACTAAGTTTTATCTTTGCCTCTCTCCGTCTTTGGCGTCACTCATCTTGCAACCTTGCCTCCCTCTCTCGCTCTCGCTCTAGGTGGCCTACGGCCTCGTCAATCCTTTTCTCACTCTCGCTCTAAATTGCCGCTAGCCTCATTGCTCCCTCGTCACTCTTGCTCTCATTTACCTTCGGCCTTTGACTTTGTCCCTCACTCTCAATTCTCACTTCTCTTTCGAAGTGGGGAAATTTTGACTGGTTCTCGAATGAATTCATGAAATTAATTGGTGAATTCCTATTTTAATTTTTCGAAACACGTCCTTAGTGGATAGTTCTTGATGCTCATCCTAGACTCAATTACCTCTGCTAATCACCACCTTTTTGGCACTCGACCTGGTCAGTTTTCCTATGGGGGATCTCCATGACTTTCGCAGCTTGGAGTGCTCCACATGCAAACCCTGTCGTGCCTTGCGGGATTAGAAAGAGTACTCCCCGAGGTTTGATTGATCATTCACGCCTAATCAGATCGTACATTATGCATTATATATTCGCATTGAATTTGATAAATAATAGAAAAAAAGGGCCTTCTGTCACTTCCTTCATTACTCAATTTGATCTTGCATTGGGGTTGAATCTCTCCAGGTCAAGAGATATTTTAGAATCTCGGCGAAGAGAATTGATTTATGTCGATTTCTCTCTCTTCTTAATGTAGGGAAAAAATAAAGGAAGATTCTCTCGCGATTAGTGCCGGAGGAAAAAGGGTTTGCACGCTAATCCTCAAATTTAATAAGGAGGATAGGATAAAATTAGGGTTTGAGGGCGGTCATGATAAGAACATTATCATCAACAGCTCATTGAGCTTATCAATTAGGTTTTTTCTTCTTATGTAAAAGCCCTACCTAACCTAAATATCAACTTAATAAGGCAGGTTGATCATCAAGAACGTGCCGATCCATCTATTTGTCTAACCGGTCTACATTAAACGGGCATCAATTTCTCAGTTAGCATATTAAGCAAAATTATGGGGTTCCATTAACCTGGTCTTTTGACTTTAGTCACAATGCGACGCACCAAGAGTCCTACCAAGAGTCCTAATACTTAGTGTGCATTGTAAAGAGTGTTATAGAGATTTTCAACCGACGATTTAAGTGATAGTTCTTTTAATATGTTGTCAATTAAATTCTTATATTAAATTTGATGGAAATTATACACATTGCACGATAGGAGATTTCTATCGAACTAAACGATAGGGGTGAGCGGCTCTAGATTCTACGCAAATTCTACCTACAATCTAGAACTTACCTATTAGAACAAGACTCTCTTTTTATGGAACTTGGAACCTACCCTACATATTCTAGAACCTATAATAGAGTACCAAAGTTAGTTCCACGATCTACTCAAGTTTCATTTTATTATTAATTGAACAATTGCAGTGAATATAATAACCATCGCTTGTTGCTTCAATTTACTAATCATAACTTATATTTAAACACACGAAAAATAAAAAGCATTAATACAATTAAAGTCTTAATCATAAAATGGAAGCTTGGACTAGTGATTCCAGCTTATATATTCATCGTTGAATGTCATGAAATATCGTAAGATCGCACAAAAACATAGACCAAGAAAAACACAAAAACTTATTTCAAGTTCTAAGTTATAGATTCCAGGTTTCAAATTCCAACATATCCATCGAAACAAGTTTTCTAATTTTTGGAATTTGAAACCTACCCTCACATACCTTTGAACAAAAACCGAATATGTTTGCACCGATCCAACTCTCGGGTTATAGGTTCTACCTTAAAACCATGCTCAGCCCTACTTGAAAAACTAACGATTGTATTAGATTGCTCATAAAAAAAGTTTAAGCTTAAATTAGACTAACTAATTATGTTTTTTTTTTTTATAAAAAAAATAGTGTACTTATTCCATATTTTTCAAGAGTAAAATAAATTTTCTTTTCAATCTGGAATAAGAAAAGGTTTCGTAGCTTGTAGGAACACGTATAGTCGCAATTGACTTTGAACTACATTTCTTATTTGATTTTGGGCAAGTTTGTTTGTGTTTAAATAAGAGCAAAACTCTTGTTAAAAAAAATTAGAAAAAAAAAAGTAAAAGCAAAAGCAATTTTGACACAACTCGTTTGCACAACACGACAAGCAATTAAACTGGTTCGGATTTGACATAAACGAATTTGTGTGTTGGATGATACGATAAAAAAACGGCATCTTACATTAGTTGATAATACAATTTAGAAGTAATATGAAGTGATATCTACTCATAATTTATAGAAGGGTTATGGTAAAACGATATATTTTTAAGCAAGATGTTGTGTCGACGCCTAACACGAGATATGTATCATAATTAAATTAGTTGTGTAGTGTTTGTGTTAAGGTAATTTGACGTGTTTATTAAATGGGTCATATTTTGATTACGAATAAACTCATGTTTCAACATGATACAACATCAACAATATGACACGGCAGGTCTATGGATCATGTCGATCACAACCATTAATTTTGAAATTTATATTCACTTAGGATTCGCATGATTAACAACGGTTACAATGAGCTTGACACATGGAGACATGACTCCAAGGAAACATAAGCCCGCACAAGGGTATTTCATCATCATTATGTATATAACCCTCTCTCAGCTTGTAATGAAGAATAAGAATCTTGTTAATGGATGATCCACTTCACGCATGAAACACAGTCAATCCAAAAAAAATATTCAATTTTCAAATTATTAGTTACCCATGTCACCTAGGACAATGCACAACTGAATTCTCTTTCAAACTTTATGAGATTTCTCTAATGGAAAAAAAAAAAAGCACTCATCTAACATCTAACTAAACTTTCTAGAACAATTCACGGATCCACGCGATCGATTGGTCGTCAGAAAAACAAAATACAGCGAGGCTGTTCTTCACGATAATGGAAAACGACGGTGATGATAGGCTGATCTGATGCATCAATGGCGGGACCCGTTTTCGTCGGAAAAAAAGGAAGAACAAGAAAGAGGAGAAATTCCCCTCACCAGTCGCCACCACCACCACCATTAAAATTACAGGTGAGGCATCTCCATCTTCCTTCCTGCACTCAACACGGCGGCAACATCGTACTCTCTTTTTGGACAATTTACAGGGGAAACTTCCGATGCAGACAAAAACAGAACGCAAAGTTGAACACCAATCGCCATGATCTGATCAATTAACGCTAGCAACGTCCCATCTCTCTCATTCGCCAACTGGGTTCCTCTGTACACCGAAAACTTTGCACGTAATCCTGCGGTCCCTCTTGTCTTCGGATCAAAACTGGTACCCAGAAAGAAGGGAAAAAGAAAAGAAAAAACAGGGGAAAAAGGAAGAAAGGAACGATTTTTAACACACCCATTTACAAGTAAATTCTCGATATCCGGTTTTTCTGTACGTCTTGGTTCTTGTTTGATTCGTCGTCGTCGTCGTCGTCGTCGTCAGCTCGAGACCTCCTCCAGAAGCTTGTACCGCCTGACCTTGCTCCTGAACCCCTGCCTCGGGACCACGTGCGAAATCTCCTCCGATCTCGTCCTCCTCAGCTTCTCCTCGAGCTCTCCCTTGGTGAAGATCCGCCTCCTGATCGGCGTGGTCGGGGACGAGATCCTCTCCGGGGATCTCTCCTTCTTGATCCTGCCGCCGCCCAAGGCTTGCAGATGCAGGGGAGGGGGTCTCTGCTGGCGATCGTCGTCGATCCTGCCCCTCCTCAGCCTCCTGCCGCTCTTGCCGTCGCTATCCGGTTCCGCCCCGCTCTTGCGCGGCGAATTGGAATCCGACGAGTTCTGCTGCTGGGTCTTGACGACGGGGCCGCCCTCGTCTCGGCCGTCCTGACCGAGGCACCAGTTGCAGGCTCGGTAGGTCTCGGCCTTCGGGTAGAGATTGCTGCAGTACCTGCACCGATTCCGCCATCGAAACAAGAAGACATTGTGAGTTTAATGCAACGAACGACGTCAGATTCCCGGGTTTATCGTGGGGATGGGGGTGCGCGAGCGAGCGTGCCTTACCTGTGTTGAGATCTGAACTGGCAGATCCTGCACTGAAAAAGCTCATCGGTCAAGCCGTGGTCGCCGCACATGCAGCACTCCACGCTCGATTGCGGCGACGGTGGGACGATCGACGCTTTGCCTGTTGGAGTCATTATTTCGGTCTCATGTGGAGACAGACAGACAACAGAGAAAAAGATCGAGTATTGACGGGAGGCAGAGTCGCCCTGCACCAGCACCACGAAAACAGAGGAATGAGAAAAACCGACAAAGGCAGAGCGAATTTATATATTTTCTCGGGGTAGGGGATCGTATGATGTTTTCTCTGTATATATTTCTGTAACATTCATGTCGCTGTCCCCGCGTGTTCGCAAGGCAGTTTAGAAATTTTGTATCCGATGCCGGGAGAAGGCGTCATAATGGAGAGGAGAAGGAAACGAAGGAGAAGAAGGAGGAGGAGGAGAAGAAGAGGCTCTGCTTTTTTTATGGGGAAAAAGGTCATAATCGCTGGGATTATATTCGGTATTTTTTTAGTATATCGTATACAAATAAAATAAAAAGTGATTGCAGCATATCTTTATCTATATTTGGCCATGAATATGATGTTGCATAATCAGCACGAAACTTTCTTCTTCTTTTTTCTGATTTGTGCTTTTTCAAAAGGAGCAAAAATAGCTCTTTTGCTCTGTTTTTCTTTGGCAATTTTTCGTGCTCTCCGCCATAAGCAACAGTGATATTATTAAAATATGTGATCGAGGTGTCTCGTCGCAATTTGTGTCCCTCGGTTTCTCCTTATGATGTGTAACTACAACTTGCGTAGGTAAATATTCGGACATAGAAAATGTCCCACTTAGTTGTCGAATTGATTTGGTAATCTTAACCGTCGGATATGCACCACGTGACGGGAGTTGTTAAAACCTAACCCTTCCTTTTATCGTATCTTTCACCCTTCTTCTTTCTCTAATCCCCTGCCCTCCCCTCTCTCGACCAGCACAATGCCAGAGCAGCCGCCGCCAATCTTCCCCGACACCTCCGGCGACTTCACCTCCGGAGTTTGCATGCCACAGCAGCACCGAGCCACCTCCAGATCCACCGAATCCCCTCGACACACCTGAGCGATTCATTTCTTAAACCCACAAGTTAATCCTCCTACACATTCGAGATCAATCGTATCGAATATACTTACAACGTACATAAATGAGTAAATCCCAATCACAGATTCGGGATCGTTTTTTTCACAACGCACGACCCTAAAGTTCACCAACTCATACCATCACACCAAACTAATTGGACTAAAAGATGCACGTAGATTTCGAGAAACGAAAATAAGTTCTTGATGAAATTAGCAAATGAGCAGGGCCCATCATTCGGGATGGATGGATGGAAATGAGTACTTTAGGGCAAGATTGCTGGGAATCTGTTTGCCACAATAAGGCAAGAATCTCGTTTATTAAGGGCATGTGTGCTAGACAATGATTAAGTTAACGCAGACAACAAGTACTAAACTTAAATTATTCCTCTATTATTACAGAGCCTATATGCTAAGCTGACTTTTCCGCCTAAAATGATTTGGTGGGCTAGGGGCTTTGAGCCCCTTTCCATTCTGCTCGATTGGAGCGTAGGTGATCATATTGATACGAAACTGATGGTGATTTTGATTCAATCACCGTACCAAACTTGTTATCATTGGCTCCTCTCCTCTCGCTTGCCATTGGTAGGTGAAGCAACTCTTCAATCGATCGAGATGATATTAGCAAATCGCTAAAAAGTTTCTAAGTTAAATCGACAAAATTGAAGAGTTAATAATTGAATTAGTCGCCATGTCATAAATTTAAGATTATTTTTTAGACAGCTATCTCTTAATTAGTAAGTCACGGTTTCATATGGGATCTGTGTTTACACTCAACTGAAAATGAATGAGCAAATGTCCAATGGAGAACTCTGAGGAGCTGGTATCGATTCACACCTAATTTGCTCCGTATATGGTTCCTCCAACCCCCACCTGACGATCTGACCGGTCGGAATTTCCCTTGATCATGATGTCGATCGAAACGGAAACCGATTTTGCGGATCCTTTCTTGTTTTCGAATCTGAAACCGAGTTTTTTTTCCGCAATCCACGGTGAATTTCGGTGATCATGGATATGACACTTTAGGTGAACGGAAGAATCTGGAATGTGGAGGGGTTCGTTGACTCTCTCGAATTGGTGGTGACTTGGAGCGTGTGGAATGCACCGTCAATTGGGGCCACACGTTTTCCAGATTCTTTGCTGTGTAATCGCCTAATGGAAGAATCTAGAACCCCCCCCAGATTTCTTTCCTTTATGAAAAAGAAGGTATAAAATATTTCCAATCCAAAAAATTGGAGAGATTGTAAGCTCATCGCCCTATTCAAAGGTCACCAAGCCAGAATTTTACTTGGCTTTTAACACATCTCAAATGCTAAAAGGTCACCAGACCAGAATTTTACTTGGCTTTTAACACATCTCAAATGCTAAAGCGGAAGTCTTGAGTGAAGACTCGAAGAGATCGTAAGATCCCGGAGTTCGGGGCGAGGCCTGAACATCAACTTCTGGGCTCGAAGTACGTTCTTGAGCACAGGATGCTGAGCAATGAAATGAGATCCACGATGCAGATGCAAAGGCAACTGCGGCTTACAAGTTGTGCAGCACTGAACTTTTTATTAGGTCCACACCATTGGGGCGATGGGTATTTACACGGTCGTTATTGAATAGTTGACATGTGAAGGAATCCCATTACAAAGCGAATAGTTGACATACGAAGCAATCCCATTACAAATTGAATCCCGGATAAACTCGCCGCACCCCGCAAACCATTGAATTTTTTTATACCGACAGTGGAACTAACAATAATACTCGATACTTTTAGTAACGCTAATTTATTTTTTTTTTTTTTTTGTCGCCACTCTACTCTATTCCTACTCTACACTCACTTGGGACTTGCGCCCGCCTCTTGCGGGCGTGGGAGCCGCAACCCACTCTCAAACTTACGCGTCCCTACCCCCATCCTCCGGAGAAGGTGGGGATTTGAACCCCTCACCTCCCCCTTCCATGTTGGAAGGGTGGCCACTGGGGCGAACCCCCAGTGGTTTAGTAACGCTAATTTAACATGTTAAGAATTGTCGGCCTTATTAATTGGGGTGAGGTCACCTGGGCCTTGGAAGCAATTCAGTCCACAGCCCGTTCCATCTAACGCATCGTCAGGGGTAAAGCAAAGACATGTTCTCAATTTTTCACAGAGAAAGGCACCAAACTTCTATTGGCAAAGATAACTCTCAAATGTCACTAAAATACTTGGAAATTAGACTGGAGAATCGAGTCGGCAATTTCAATCGCGATCACAGAAGCATCATAAGTATCAAATGACCCCCCAAAGACAGAAGCATGAAAGGAATGATTTAACTGCGTATTTCCCTAATTCCGACTTAGATCGCACACATGAAACTTTCACAACATAAATCCATATCGATGGAACCGGAGGAAATGTCATATATCGGTCTCGAGCAGCAAGTGCACGATCGCACAGCGACATTGAATCTCACAGTCGACTTCACTAGTTTACTAATCTAACCTACCACCATAGCACCATGTACAAACCAATTGAATGCTAATACAAAGCACACTTAAAACCCGAATGCAGCAAGACGCTTGCAGGTTTTCTAGCTGCAGCCAGTGTCCCCGACATTCGGCTAGACTGACAAAATATCAAATAATCAAAACTCATCGGCATCCCGGATGGAAAGAGATGACACTTGACCAAACACTCAGAGTAGGGAGCACAATAAAGATAACATGGTCCAGGCGGACCTCGTCTCTGCATGAGCGATGGCAGTAGACCAGGGGATGAGGCAAGCATGAGTTGGCTCCCGCCTTGATCCTACAAAAAGCCCGAGCAACCACAGTAAAGAGGCGGGGGAACAGGCAAACATGAGTTGGCCACCCCCATCAGTAATGGCATTGTATCAAGAATCTGTACACGGTCCATCAGCACGAAGTATAGGGCAAAACATGTTTTGCCAATGGTCACAGGACTTTAGAAGAGGAAGACCACAAGCCAAATCTCTTTCCGACTAATTATACCGACCGTTACCAAAGGAAGATAGAACCAAGAATTTGTTCGTGCAGCCATCCAACTTCACTACCGCTTCCAAGTGCAAGTGCTCAACCTGTTAGCTTGAGAAATTCAACAGCCACGTAGTCAACTTACTCCTTGTGCTTTCTCGCCAAAATGATGTCTTGCGGAGCAATTGTGGAAAGGGGCAACAGCAAATTTAACCTCCTCCAAGTCACATCGTAGAAAATCCCAAGGCTTTGGCTTCATCCTTCAGAGAATTGAAATAATGGATAGCTTCATCGAGTACAACAGTTGCATCCTTCCCTTGTGTGCCAGGGAGTACTTTCTCCAAAAGGCTTATGGTCTCGCAAATTCTGTCCCTGCACGACTTTTTGTTGCAACATGTGGAGCTGACTTCACCTGAAAAACTGCTCCTATCACCGGCATTAGAATCTGCCTCAATTTCATTCTCATCGTATTGGTTTTGAGTGGAAGAACTCAGGGCATCCACAAGCTTGCGCTTCTTTGTTGGCCATGCAGAGCTGGCAACAACCTCCGTGCTTTCTCCAAAATATTCTTCCCTCTCCTGAACAGTCATTATGCTAGGAGAATGACCAGTGCTATCAACTTCATCCTCATCAGAGTCATCAAAATCGTCATCAGAGTAAAGCAATGCATTCAATTCTTCCGTGTCTTCATGCATCTCGCTTTGCACATCACCCCCATGATCATCCTTAAAGTTGCCAGTGGTCGGTCCAGACAGAAAATTAACATCAGTTTTACTTCTCACTTCTTCTTCATTGATGTTATGAGGGACACACGAGGAATTTGGGCAATGGTTTGGACTTTTTATCCCTGAGCTATAGAAAATCCTAGTGTGGTCCACTGATTGATCGAACACAACAAATTTCTTCTCAACATATCCCGTACTCGTCCAGGGCCTATTGTCACCATCAAAATCTACTGAAGGACCAACAAGAGATCCGTCCTTTAGAACAGAACTGTTAAGCTCTGGTATAAAAGCCTGCCTAAAGCGTGGCAGCCAATAAAACCAATTGTGAGATTCATCAGGTTGACCAACATGTGAAGTAGGCAGTTCTTTATGTGCATATGGTGGACACCCAGCATCATTAGAGACCATTTTTGCTCCTGTGGCTGCACAAGTTGAAAGGACATATCCATGCCCCATAGCAAATGGAGCAGATAATGGATCGAAAGTAGGCAATTGCATGTTGAGATGGTGCGTGAAAACGAGGCCCCACAATCTTTTCCCCCCCAAAGAACGAGTTGGACCAGTCACCTAAAGACGAATACACGTTTAGAAAACCAATTCTGAGGAAATAAAAACATGAAATGCTCGAGAAAACAAAGAACATACCCCAAGAATGATTTATATCGATTGAAGTTGTTTTTCACTTGCTGCTTCCTCCAAAAACAAAGTAGAAAGAACCTAAAAACTCCAGCTAAACTTGAAAAGTATGGAACGAGATCACAATCTACGTGACAGGTTTTAGCAAATGGCGGAAATATTCAGCCTGCAAATATCCAAGAAAGCAACCCAATCAGTATCTAGTCACAATGCTGTCGTTACCCTATTCAACTGTGTGACAAATAAAACCAGGATCTCCTTCAAACGTTGACAAAAACGCCAAAGCACATGGGCATCCAACACTCTGAAAGGACACTCTCACCAACCTGGCAATCACGAAGAGGTTGAAAGCATGCTATGATTCTAACAACTATTGTTGAGCTCCCAGCAGTCCCATTTTCATGTTTCGTTGCCCGAAATCTTGTCTGGCTTGCTGCTTGGCACACCATAACTACACTTCCCCACCCCTCGGATCTCAAGAATATGGAGGAAATAAATCTTCCAACAAGGATTGATCAACAACCAGAATGAATGAACAGATATAGACCCGGAAAGTGAACCAGAAAATAACAGACCGACAATCCCAAGAAACAAATTCCCAAAGCTCAAATGACCAAAAGAGACGAAAGTTTGTGACCAACTTCTCTGGCGATATCTGAATCGGAACAAGTGGACAGCGGGATATTCAGCTAATTTGGCGGACGTAGCAGGGAACGACAACAAAGAAATTGGATCCCATTATAACATGAAGGTTCTATCGAAACAGAGTGAAATGAAGCTCAAAGTCTGTAATCCAAATTACAGAATGACTCTGCAATATAGGTTCAACGAGATAACTTCGCGGAAGACATCAACAGAGAGACTCAACCAACAACGCATGCTGTTCTCTCCTTTTTGCTTAAATCACCACAACTGGTCCTCGCCAAGAACTGATTCAAAGACCCTGCAAAGTCATTCGATGAAGTGTTAGAGAAGCTTGTTCACTGCATAAGCAAATCCAGGCGCTGCCGAAACAAAAAAGCAAACAAGAAAGGAACAATACTAGGCCATTCCACACAGCTTTGTAAGACGTTGAAGCCGACAAAGATTTGGACTTGATTATCAACAACTCAAAAGTTTTTTCTTTTGCGGTCGAAAATCTTTCACCGACCCAACACAAAAAACGAAAGATGCAGAACATTCAGGACGCAAAATGGAAGAACGAACAGTAGGAAAAACGGATAGCCCAGATGAAATGATTCACCTTTACAATAAGTCAAGAGAGATTTCAGTTTGAGCCTCGCTTAAAGAACGGCGAAAACACTTAAAAGAGAGCTTTCACAGAGTATCAGCTAATGCAGAACAAACAAGAACAGAACACCACCGATTCACCGAACAAGCAAGAACCCATCTTCCACTTTCAGGCTCACATCGAAACACGGCGAAACAGAAAAAACCCATGAATGGAAAAAAAAAAAAAAAAAAAAAAAAGACTTTAAGAGGGATTGCGAGTGCCAAGCATAAAAGCCAACGCAAGAGAGAGCCCCCAGCGGTACAGACAGACTAGAGAGCAACGGCATGCTCGAAAGACTTACAGAGGATGGCGACGAGAGAAGGACGAAGCTGTGCAGAAGAAACGGCCAAAAGGTCAGTCCAGCTCTTGGCACGCTCGCAGCAAGGAGCAAATCTCACGAGGAGAGAGAGAGAGAGAGAGAGGGAGAGTACAATCAAAATCGGAACTTGTAGAACACGAGGAGGCAGAGATTTTATAGGAGGAGCGAGTTGACGCTGGTGCCCCTCCCTCCCCGGTGGCCCGGTTTTTGGGATCGAGCCATGGTGATCCAACGTAGACCGGCAGATGCTCCGAGATGGAAAATTCCCCGGATAACGTCCCACTCTTTTTTAAACTATTGCTAACCCTATATTTTAGAATGATGTTTACGCTTGTGAAGAGTGGAAGTGAAGAAACACGGGGTCAAAGTTAGAAGTTCAATGGGGGCAAATAGTTTAATATAGAGGCGGGTGTGAATAGATTTTGTTCAATAATGCTGATCATTGACAGGGACGAATTCGTTTAATCTTTTGAAAAAGTATAGTGGAGGAAAAGTGTGGACTCGTCGATTTAGTAATGAGAAGACGAGGTCAATCGTTGGGATGCCGGCCACGGCAGTGGTGTCATTGCCCAATCCATCTCGCTATAAAGAGGTTGGCGTGGAAAGAGATGATGATCGCGTGCTCGAACAAGGCATTCTCAAATGCCAAGCTCTATTGTGTCAATGAGGCATGTTCAATAACTTGGCCCCATAAATCACTTTAGATCAAATTAGTGTAAGCCACTAATAATTCAACTACTGTAATAATCACTAGTGATTGTCTCAATGGCCACCCTTTTCGCATGGAAATGATGAGGTAAAGAATTCGATTATTCACCTCTTAAAAGGAAGTTGGGTGTAAGGACATTTAATTTTAAGCACGAGATTCGAAGAGCAAAAGGTAGACCAAAAGTCTTAACATGAGTTGAGAGTTAAAGTAAAATATTAAAAAAAAAATATGCCATCTCAAGTAGCTATATAGGGCTTGTTTGTTTTCATTCCTGAGAACAATTGATTATGTTCTTTTGTTTCCAAGAACGAAAAAAAAAAAAGAAATTGTTTAGTAAAATTTTTATTCTCGAAAATAAATTTGGAATAAAATTAAAAAGTAGAAAAAATAACTTCCTATTCTCAAAAATAATTTTAAAAATATATATTTTATTTTATTTTATTTTCTCTTCTTCTCTTTTATTTTTCTTCCTCCTTTTGGCCGGTTGCGGCGACACAAAGCCTTGCCATGACTGGGCACCTAGATTTGGCGAGATCGAGCTCGCCAAGCCACCTCTAGGTTGGCATGCCTCGCTAGATCCGGGCGAGGTCAACCTCGCCCAACTAAGACGAGGTTGAGCCTCGCATAGTCATGGTGAGGCTTGACCTCCCTAGCTAACGTGAGGCTCGGCCTTGCTAGGACGAGGCCGACCTTGCACTACCTAAGTGAGGTCAAGGCTTGCCGTGGTTAGGCAAGCTCATTGGACCTCACTCAGCCGACGGTGGCTAGCAACCGACAACAGAGAAGAAAGAATGAGAAGAGAAAAAGAAAAAGTAAAATAAGGAAATCTAATGAAAATATTAAAAAATTCAATAGTTTTACCAAATGTATTTCTATCTCAGGAATAGAAATTTTGTGGAATTACCAAATATGTTTTTTTGTTCAGAAATTATTTCTAAGAATAAAATCAGAAAAAATCAAAAATTGTTCATGAAATATAATCGTTACCAAACGCGTTTACAGTAATCATGCGCTCCTCAGAAAAGATAAAAAGAAAGGGGGGATGTCCTTGGATCCTTTCCCATCTAGATTCATCCATCCGGCACTCCTCAGAACAAAATCGTGTCTTTCGACGTAGTACAACTCGACGTGCCGGTACTGTACAGGCGAGCGTTGCCTCCTTATCAACAACGCCATCGCGTCATTCTACGCGGGGTCATCGACGATCAGACCAATCGCATATGCCATCGCCGCAGTGTCCACATCCCGCTCATGCTTATCGAACACGTTCATCATCCGGACCGGGTCTGCGGGGTTCGGTTGCCCGTCACATCAGCTTAAATTTCGCAAGTTGGGGGGGGGGGGAAAACTAATGAATAAGAAAACGGAGACGCAACCACCGTCAACATGCAGCGAAAGCAACTCTGGGAGGGAAAGGAAAAAAGATTAAAAAGGGGAGGGAGGAAGGAAGGAAGAGTATCGATGATGGATGGAAAGGGAGGGTATCCTATGTCGATACACGAAGACCAATTATTTGGCACTTGACCGTTCAAACCACGGACCGGAAAGGATCAAAAGCAGGCGAGGGAAGGGGAGGGGGAGGGGCCCTTTTCTTGCTCCTCCTCGAACCATCCCTCCTTGGCTTTTGCACTCGATGATGATCCCCTTGCCCCTCTCTCTCTCTCTCTTCATTTTCCTCTCTTACACATGCGCTCGGCCAATGATTTCGCCACTCCTCGTTTCATGCGAGAGGGTTGCACGAGGCGCACATTCCTTTTCTTTCCTCTTTTTTTCTTTCTTTCTTTCTAAGGCTTGGGGTTGAGATGTACACGTTCGTCTTTCGTCGCTCGTGGGATGATGTCCACGGAGGATTGTTTTTTGTTCGCTTCATGTATCGTGCTCGAACTTGGACTCCCGTTATCATGGTTAATCATCGCGTCGACACTAGCACTAAGGAACCCCCCATTTTTTTTGTTCTCCCTTTTGAGCTAAGTTAGGAAGTTGCCCCTTTGCCCTTTTTGAGGGGGTTGTTGGACGGGGAATGGCTCGACAGGAAAATGGTTAATCAAGAATGCGTGACCTGATAAAACTTTTACCTTCTTTACTTCTCTTACCCGCAATGCTCGGAACTTTCGCACCATGTAAGTGCCTGACACATAGATTTATCTTCTTAATTTTTTTAAAATTTGGATCGCATTTCAAATTTTGGGAAAAAAGCGAGAGAGGGGCTCTTTATATCCGGAATAACACAAACAAATCAAAAAATTGATCATGCAGACAAGAACTTTGGAGGCAATTTTTTTACTGAACAATGAAAGAATTTTTAAATTTTTTTGACAACGTCATGGACAAGAAGCTGATTAAGTCTGCCTTTTTTCTTTGGACATCAAAAGAAGAAGGAGCTAAGGTTAACATTACGAGCAAATGGTACTGGATAGGACATGTTTCTTAATAAAAAAAGATAGGCGCAGTACAAAAGTGGTACTGCACAAAGGAGCCCCGAGGTGACAAGAGTTTAGCCCCGAAGTATGTGAAAAACCCCAAAAAAGGAAAAGTTGTTCAACCTAGGTAAAATGATTATCGACAGGGGAGGCCATGATTCCAACTCCTGTAAAAAATCTTCTCCACAGGTGGGCAGATCCACGGCCCCCTAATTGTATATTCATCTGTCCTGCTCCTGCGTATGATATAAGGGATCGGCGTGGTGCCGTCGGCTTTATCTGTCGTGCCTCTTGTTTGGAGAGGAGGGAACAACGAAATCCCTGAGGCAATCGCTTTTTGCACATCCCTCCGCCTTGTTAATCCAAACGGGTCCTCTCTTTTGGTAGCAATACAGCACCCTGAGGGCGTATGGATTTATATTTAGTTTTGGGGTGAGATGTAAAGTGAAAGGGATTCCTCCTCGGTGCTTAGCTTTAATCATCACATACATCGAGAAGACGATGCATCTAAAGAAAACCCACTGTTTGTACACCAATGTATGTCGCGAGAATAGTGTTTGTAGTTCGACATACATACATACATACATATATGTATATATTGAAGGGATTTTTTTTAAGAAGTGTCGTGAGAGTATTGGTTGGCACCTCCTCCCGGCTTCTCTCCCTCTCTCCTTGGCAGCCAAGCGACGTGAGTGGGTGTTGGGCATCGATTGTGGCCACCGAACGTCATGGGTTGCCCAAGACGTTCGACGGTGGTCCATGGAAGGCAGTGGTGCTGTGCACTGAGGCAGCTAGTAGAGAGAGGGAGAAAATGAAATTGGGGTTTTGGTTGTTGATGTGATTTTTTCTCTTAAAGTAAGAGAATTTTAATCTTTTTAACTCATATAAGCGGTAAATCCCCATCTATATATTTGTAGAAAAGGTGGTCATGCGATGAATGACCTAAAGCATAGAGATGCTCACTATACATTACTTTTTTCTCTAAGAACATCGTTACTTTCCTATAAAAAGAATGGGGATCTTGATTGGTCATGTGATTTTTTCTCTCGAGTTAACAGAATTTTAATCTTTTAACTCGTATAAGTGGTGAATCCTCATCCATATATTTGTAGAAAAGGTGGTCATGTCACAAATGACTTAAAGCATAGAGATGCTCACTACACGTTATTTTTTTTCTCTAAGAACATTGTCAATTTCCTATTCCTAAATAGGACTCTGGACCGTTTCCAGTTTTGCTTCTAAAGAGCCTCGACTTTCTGCATTTTGATTTCATGCGAGATGGGCAATTAACATGCGACTTCTAAGTATTGCCAATTACACACACATATATATATGTGCACATACATATGCATACATACGGCTACAAGCGTGATAATAAAGTCCCAGCAAAAGTGTGAAAACGCCATAAAGTAGTTTGCCTCTTGACGCACCGAGACAAGGAACCATCCAGCGACTTCAGAAGATTCAAAGGAAAAGGCCAGGCATGCCTTTGGCCAGTATGGCCACCGCACAGATGAACCTGGTTTTTAACTTTCTTTTTCCTTCCCTTGTTTTCTGCCACTAAAAACTGTCTTAGAATAAACAAAGGAGGGGAAAAGGAAAAGTCTATGATTAAGGGAATGGGAAAGAGACCTCCTTTTTCTTTGCTTAAGCTAGGGTTTGGTGGGGCTAAAAAGCCTTCGATTGGCAATTAGAAAAACGAGGGGGAAAGGGTTTGGTGGAGGAGCCAATTTGGTTGTGGATTCTCCAACAAATACAACCCACGCTTGGAAAGCGAAAGAATACCTTCTCCACTCCCCCACTCAAAAAACCCTCACACGCCTCCCGAATGGATGCGCAAATGAGGAACCGGAGAGCATGGAATCGCAATCCATGCCTCATCGCCACCTTGCTTTTCTCTTGATATTCTAATGAGCATCACCCACTTCCTTGGACTTTTCATCCGCCATTCCTGCTCGTTCTTCAACCCTAATGATTTTTCTAATGGGTGCTTGAGGTGGGGTTGGAAATTTAATACGAGTTCAGTACCTCGAGAGGAGGCGAATAGAAAAGATCGGAGATATTCGAGATGGGTTGGGTTGTGACGGCGACGAGCGGCGCATGGAGGTTTCATCATCAAACACGTGGGATCGGTTTGTGCTCGGTTGTTTCCATGACCAAAAGGATCCGTGGCATGACGGGAGGGAGATAAGCTTTTGCCAAAGCTTTGCTTGAGGCGATGGACACGCGAGCAGTGCACATCCCTAGTGTCGTCACAGTGTTTTCGTTTTATAATTCAATTGTTATCGCTTTGAATTACCAGCTTCAGATATTTTATTTTGCCGACAAGATGTCTAAGGAGACAACAGCAAAAAAAAGGGTATTCCGCATCATTGGCATGGCGAGACTTCAATCTTGCATCTCTGTGTTCCTTCAAAATTCAACTTCGAGATAGTGCAAAAGGGTGATTTCTTCAACGGCAGAGTTATCACATGGTGTTGACAGATTCGATTCAATCTAGCGACCACATTAACGATGTCATCATGGGATGGAAGCAATGAGATTCCATTAATTTGGCAATAGTGAACGGACGACAGACTAATCGATTCATAAAAGTAGGCACCTTGATTTCCACTTAGAAAGCAACTACGTAAGTGCTGGTTTTTGACATGGCATTAGCATCCACCCATGATATGTTAAGGTCGTGGCCGGGGTCCATTCTTTTTTGACTTAGCCTAAATTTCAATCGAGTTGGAAATCCTAGCGCGTGAGAACAAATCTCATTTAGTCAAACACGAAATACCATGAGCTATTGATTTCGCAAACCCTTCCTTTTCTCCCCTGCATTGCACCTAATAATACTTTCAGATTGGAGCCTTTCAATCGGCATGACATCTACCAATGACATATTCGGTTCAATGAATGATAAAATCCATGTGCAGTGGCCGCTGCTCCAGATGACCGTCACTGGGTTGATCTATGAGCGTGGGTATGGTTCCGACGTTTATATCCAATTCATATATTTGCCATGGTTTCAATTTAAGGAAGGACCGTGAGAAATTTAAAGGGTTTCTCATTCGACTTGGTTTCGAGATTTTTGGAAAAATAAATAAACCATGATACTTACTAAAAAAAGGTTAATATCACGTAAAATCTCAAACCGGTGCAAATTTATCTCAAATTAAGTTTTTTTTATTATAAAAAAAAACCCTAAACCGGTAAATATATGATAATTTTACTCTCCATTAATTTTCATTAAATTTTATCATTAAATTATTGAATATGATGACACGTGACGATAAACGAGTATATTGATTTGATATTTTACTCTTTATTTGTCATTTACGTATTAATTTGTGATTTTTTTGTGATTAATTCAATTGAACACGAATTAATAGAGAGTAAATTTATCATAAATCATTTGGAGATTTTTCATGATATTAATTCTTCAAAAAAACGAAGTAAATTAATTTTTTATATATTTATAGTTTGGCTTATGGGTTTTGAAAAGGAGCAAAAAAAATACATATATAAAAATTTGATGATGGTGACCACCGAATATCCAGGAAGAGGGAATAAAAAGGCCCACGCGGTTCCCAGGTTTGACGCGTTGGACAGTACAGAAATTTAATTTCTAGTAAAGTTTGAAAAAAAAAAACATTACAAAAAAAAAAAGGTGAATAAATAAAAATACGGAGACGACGACGCAGCGTTTTATTCTTTTCCCCCCAAAAACGCGGTGCGCGTGCCTCCCTACTTTCCACCCTCGCATGTCGTTTTCGGGTCAATGGGGGCAACGGCTTACGTCAGCACGAATGGCGAATCCCCCTATGTTTTTTATTACCGTAAAACGCCCCCCACGCCCAACGGGAAACGCGAAACGACGAGCGAGAAAAGCGAGTCGACAACGAAACCTTACTTTTTCCAAAAGGGCAAAAAAAAAAAAAAAAAAAAAAAAAAATTAGGACGTCATCCGTCCTTTCTATTTATAAAATTTTTATTCGAAACACCATAATATTCTATTATATTACGAAAAATATAACAAAAATTAAATTTTAGTTGATAATCTCATTGGTCGAGAAGATAAGATGTACTCTCGTCACCTTGTGGTCTGTAGATTAGAGGGATAATGCCCTCTAATTCATCTAGAGCTGTCATATTTGTGTATAAAAAAATTTAATTTTTTGGTAGGAAAGTCCAAATTTATTTTTTATCCTAATTTTTTAGTGGTTATATTTGAAAATAACCGAAGTTTCCATATCAGTAACTTGATGATGGAATTCAGATTCCATGGGCGAGTTTTTATATCAATAACTTGATGATGGAATTCGGATTCCACGGATGATGGATGATACAATGACTCTTATTATAATACATAACTCACCGTGTTAAAAAAGTACTATTTTCACTTTTACTATACTTGTTGATAAGACTTCTATAAAATACGGATGATGTTAACAATCGTCAAGCATGCTTTGTTTAGAATAATTTTTTCAAGACGGTATTCGATCATGCATATCACGAAAACAGTCTGTACTTTAGAAATTATAAAATTTCATCGATTAATCGTTGAACAAGTGTCCCTCGGACACTCCTTAAAGTATAAATACGATAATGATACATTCACGCCGCGCATGTACTCATACGTCCTAATATAATTTTTTAAACAAGATAATTAATTGCAGGAATTTAGAAGGCGATGGCCAAATTTCCAACCAAACATTACCCCCTTTTTTTTTTGCTGAATTATCAAAACAAAATCTAACTTTCCCAATTCCCGTTTTCTATAAACTAGGCATGGGTAGGTTCTTGAAAAAAAACAAAATAGAACGTCATCCATCTTTTCTATTTATAAAAAATTCATTCAAATTACCATAATAATCCATTTAATGCGCGATAAATATAGCAAAATTGCAAAGATGTAGACTCATTACCCTGTCTTCGTGATCAATAAAATTCGTAGAGTAGACCAATAATGCCATCTAATTTATCCAAAGCTATTATATTTGCATATACGTAAAATTTAAAGGCACGCATGACAAAATTTATGTTTCTCTATTTCTCTGTTTTTCTGTTCCCCAAAACAAGGTTTGGAACCGAAATCGTTTGGTAATATAATTTCATTTTTTTTTTTTGAACAAATTTCTATTCCATAAATAGATTCTGGGAAGTAATCGGAAGTTAAAATTTTTAATTTTTCTATTTTTTATCCTAATTTTTTAGTTGTTATATTTGAAAACAACCGAAGTTTCCATATCAGTAACTTGATGATGGAATTCAGATTCCACGGGCGAGTTTCTATATCAATAACTTAATGATGGAATTCGGATTCCATGGGTGGTGGATGATACAATGACTCTTATTATAATGCACAACTTACCGTGTTAAAAAGTACTATTTTCACTTTTACTATACATGTTGATAAGACTTCTATAAAATACGGATGATGTTAACAATCGTCAAGCATGCTTTGTTTAGAATAATTTTTTCAAGGCGGCATTCGATCATGCATATCAAGAAAACAGTCTATAATTTAGAAATTATAAAATTTCATCGATTAATCGTTGAACAAGTGTCCCTCGGACACTCCTTAAAGTATAAATACGATAATGATACATTCACGCCGCGCATGTACTCATACGTCCTAATATAATTTTTTAAACAAGATAATTAATTGCAGGAATTTAGAAGGCGATGGCCAAATTTCCAACCAAACATTACCCCTTTTTTTTTTGTTGAATTATCAAAACAAAATCTAACTTTCCCAATTCCCGTTTTCTATAAACTAGGCATGGGTAGGTTCTTGAAAAAAAAAAAAAAAATTAGAACGTCATCCATCTTTTCTATTTATAAAAAATTCATTCAAATTACCATAATAATCCATTTAATGCACGATAAATATAGCAAAATTGCAAAGATGTAGACTCATTACCTTGTCTTCGTGATCAATAAATTTTGTAGAGTAGACCAATAATGCCATCTAATTTATCCAGAGCTACTATATTTGCGTATGCATAAAATTTAAGGGCATGCATGACAAAATTTATATTTTTCTGTTTTTCTGTTTTTCTGTTCTCCGGAACAAATTTGGAACCGAAATCGTTTGGTAACGCAATTTCATTTTTCTATTTCTTGAACAGATTTCTATTCAAGAAATAGATTTGGAGAAATGATCGGAAGTTAAAATTTTTAGTTTTTCTATTTTTCATCCTAATTTTTTAGTGGTTATATTTGAAAACAACCGAAGTTTCCATATCAGTAACTTGATGATGGAATTCAGATTCCACGAGCGAGTTTCTATATCAATAACTTAATGATGGAATTCAAATTCCACGGGTGGTGGATGATACAATGACTCTTATCATGATGCATAACTCACCATGTTAAAAAGTACTATTTTCATTTTTACTATATTTGTTGATAAGACTTCTATAAAATATGGATGATGTTAACAATCGTCAATGCTTTGTTTAGAATAATTTTTTCAAGGCGGCATTCGATCATGCATATTACGAAAACAGTTTGTAATTTAGAAATTATAAAATTTCATCGATTAATCGTTGAACAAGTGTCCCTCGGACACTCCTTAAAGTATAAATACGATAATGATAAATTCATGCCGCGCATGTACTCGTACGTCCTAATATAATTTTTTAAACAATATAATTAATTGCGGGAATTTAGAAGGCGATGGCCAAATTTCCAACCAAACATTACCCTTTTTTTTTGCTGAATTATCAAAACAAAATCTAACTTTCCCAATTCCCGTTTTCTATAAACTAGGCATGGGTAGGTTCTTGAAAAAAAAAAAAAACAAATTAGAACGTCATCCATCTTTTCTATTTATAAAAAATTCATTCAAATTACCATAATAATCCATTTAATGCACGATAAATATAGCAAAATTGCAAAGATGTAGACTCATTACCTTGTCTTCGTGATCAATAAAATTCGTAGAGTAGACCAATAATGCCATCTAATTTATCCAGAGCTATTATATTTGTGTATATGTAAAATTTAAGGGCACGCATGATAAAATTTATGTTTCTCTATTTCTCTGTTTTTCTGTTCTTCAGAACAGGTTTGGAATCGAAATTGTTTGATAATGCAATTTCATTTTTCTATTTTTGGAACAGATTTCTATTCCAAAAATAGATTTGGAGAAGTAATCAGAAGTTAAAATTTTTAGTTTTTCTATTTCTGAAATAGAAATGAGAAATCAAAATTTTTGTTATCTTTCACTCTCGTCACCGCCCGTTGCCTGCTTGCCACCCGTGGGATACCGGACGCCCGCTGCTCGTCCCGGCCACCAGCCACCGAACGCTGGCCACCGGCCACCGCACTCCGGCCGCCCATCGCCAACCACTAGTCGTTGGACGCTGGACACCCACCGGTCATTGGCCACTTATCACCAATCATTGGATGCTGGAGGCTTACCACCAACCATTGGATGTTCGTTAGCAACCGTCCATCGCTCGCCACCAACCATTGGATGTCGGCTGCCCGCCGCCGAACTCTGGCCATTGGCCACTTGCTACCAGCCTCCTATCGCCAAACTCCGAATGTCAAACGTCAGACGTCGAACTCTGGACGTTGGACGTCGGTTGCCAGTTGCCAAACTTTGGTGTCAGACTCCGAACTTTGGTCAGGCCGCCGGTCATCGGACTTGGCGTCGGACGCTAAATGTTGAACTTCGGACTTCAGCCGTCCGCTGTTGGTCACTAGACGCAGAACGCTGATCGCTGAACATTGGACTTCGACCATCAAACGCCGGTCGTTGCTGTTCTTTGAAATAGAAATTTTTTATTCTATTATCAAACGAATTTTTATTTCAGAAATAAAAATTTTGAATTATTATCAAACACATTTCTTTACTTAGAAGCTTGTCTATGGAATAGAAATTGAGAAATCAATTTATGGGCATAAATTGATTTCTATTTCATAAATTTTGTCATGCACGCCCTAAATTTTCAGTGGCAAAGTCCAATTTTTTTTTTTGTCTTAATTTTACAGTGATTATCTTAAAAACAACCGAAGTTTCCATATCAATACTGCAACGACGGAATTCAGATTCCACCGATAATGGATGATATAATAGCTCTTATTAAAATGTATAAATCACCGACTAGTATTATCTCCACTCTTAACTAGTATCTTAAGGGTACTTATTAACAAGACTTTCGTAAAATACGGGTCATGTTAACAACCGTCAAGCATGCTTTATTTAGAATAATTTTTTCGAGACGGCATTCAATCATGCCTATCATGAAGACATAATTGTTGAATAAGTGTCCCTTAGACACTCCTTAAAGCACACATACGATAATGATACATTCACGCTGCGCTTGTATAAGTAGGTCCTAACGTAAATTTTCAAAACTAGATAATTAATTGCGGGAATTCATAAGGCCATGGCCAATTTTCCTACCAAACATGACCTTTTTTTCCCCTAAATTATAAAAACAAAATCTAAATTTCCCAAGCCCAATTTTCTAGAAACTAGGCATGGGTAGGTTCTTGAAAAAAAAAAAAAAAAATTAGAACGTCATCCGTCTTTTCTATTTATGAAAAAATTCATTCAAAACACCATAAAAATTCATTTAATGCACAAAAATATAGCAAAATTGCAAAGATGTAGACTCGTCACCTTGCCTTCGTGATAAATAAAATCTGTAGAGTAGAGAATAATGCCATCTAATTTATCCGGATCTATTATATTTGTGTATACATAAATTTAATTTTTCGGTGGCAAAGTCCAAATTTATTTTTTGTCTTAATTTTACAGCAATTATCTTAAAAACAGCCGGAGTTTCCATATTAGCACCTCAACAATGGAATTCAGATTTCACCGATGATGGATGATATAATAGCTCTTATTAAACTGTATAACTCACCAACCTTTAAAATGTCTTAAGAAAAAGTATTATCTTCACTCTTAACTAGTATCTTAAGGGTACTTATTAACAAAGCTTTCATAAAATACGGGTTGTGTTAACAACCGCGAAATATGCTTTATTTAGAATAATTTTTTCAAGACGACATTCGATCATGCCTATCACGAAGACATAATCGTTGAACAAGTGTCCCTTGGACACTCTTTGAAGTACACCTACGATAATGATACATTCACGCTACGCTTGTATAAATAGGTTCTAATGTAAATTTTCGAAACGAGATAATTAATTGTGAGAATTCATAAGGCGATGGCCAAATTTCCTACCGAACATGACCTTTTTTTCATCTGAATTATCAAAACAAAATCCGACTTTCCCAATTCCCATTTTCTAGAAACTAGGCATGGGTAGGTTCTTGGAAAAAAAAAAGTAGGATGCCATCTGTCTTTTCTATTTATAAAAAAATCATTCAAAACACCATATTAATTCATTCAATGCACAAAAATATAGCAAACTTGCAAAGATGTAGACTCATTACCTTGCCTTCGTGATAAATAAAATATGTAGAGTAGAGAATAATGCCATCTAATTTATCCAGATCTATAATATTTGCATATACATCAATTTAAATTTTCAATGGCAAAGTCTAAATTTATTTTGTCTTAATTTTACAGTGATTATCTTAAAAATAGCCAGAGTTTCCATATTAGCACCTCAACAATGGAATTCAGATTTCACTGATGATGGATAATATAATAGCTCTTATTAGAATGTATAACTCACCGACCTTTCAGACGTCTTAAGAAAAAGTATTATCTTCATTCTTAACTAGTATCTTAAGGGCACTTATTAACAAGACTTTCATAAAATACGGATCGTGTTAACAATCGTCAAGCATGCTTTATTTAGAATAAAATTTTCAAGACGGCATTCAATCATGCCTATCACGAAGACATAATCGTTGAACAGGTGTCCTTCGGACACTCCTTAAAATACGCGTACAGTAATGATACATTCACACTGCGCTTGTATAAGTAGGTCCTAATGTAAATTTTCTAAACAAGATAATTAATCGTGGGAATTCAGAAGGCGGTGGCCAAATTTCCTACCAAACATGACGCGATTCTTTTTTTCCTGAATGACCAAAACAGAATAATCTAACCTACCCAATTCCCATACTCTAGAAACCAGGCGTGGGTAGGTTTTATTCTTAACGGTGGGGGAGGACTGATTAATGAATGAGAGATGGATTTTTTTTTCCGAGGACGGGGGGTGGTGCGATCATGTAGCAGACTAGCACCATCTTTAGAAAATCTCTTGGAAATAGGTGCTGGACTAATGGAGATTTTTTTTTTCTGGTTTCGAGGCGGAGGGGATGGAGAGAGAGAGAGAGAGAGAGAGAGAGAGAGAGAGGGAGAGAGCATCACATCACATCGCCACCGTCCCCGCATGCACGGGGGCGCACGCTCCGGCTCGTGCATCCACATCGCCCCACGCCCCGAATCTTCGCTCAGAGCCTGAGCCAGATCAGTCCGCGGAGGTGGATGAAAACGCTCTCTTGCTCGGTCAAACCATTGTTTATCGTAGCACGCGAGACAGGTAGAGAGAGAGAGAGAGAGAGGGCGAAAATCAGCCCGTGTAGCCTTTTGTAAATAGCCGTACTCATCAGCTGCAAAAGCGAGTGCATCCGCACATGCCCCGATGCTTATCCTTTCATTCCTAATTTATACCATGAAAAATTTCGAATTAACACGTCACGACAAATTTACTTAAATCCCAAACTAATATTAGATACAATAAAATTACTCTAAACTCCACTAAAAATCTCCAAAATGAGGGGTGAGTATGGTCCAATTAAACGATTTTCACCCTAGAATTGAGAACCACCCACTAAAAGGTGATTTCAAAAAATTAAAATCGAGAATCACTTATTAGTTCCATAAATCCACCTTTAATCCAATTAAGTGGATGGAACTGATCCCACCAAGCTCCTCGCATTTAGTGCAACATTTTCTGATAAGTCAAAGTAAAACAATAAACAAAAAACTTCCATAGTTTTAATTGTAATACCGGTAAAAAGATTGAACTCATATTAAAAGTTGAGAGTCGAAGTCATGAGTCGATAAGTGTTGAGCTTGAAAGTGAAGGCCTAAGTAAGAGATAGAGAGATGACTCAGACGAGGTGGGAGTGAGACGAGATGAATGCTCAGTGTGTGTTGAGCTCCAAAATATGGGTTTTAGGATTTTCGTTTTTCTTATATTTTTTTTGGTCAAAAATTTTTCTTAAAAATTAAATATATGTTCGTATATTACCTATTTGCTCTAGATGAATGGGGTATTGGGAACAAGCCCAATACTCACTAGTTCTAATAAATTGGAACTAAGAACCAAATTAGTTTCGAGAATTGGACCAGCTCCCTTGGAAACGGTTCTAACCAATTCAGGCAGTTTTTGACTCTTTTGCATGCTCTTAACTAGTGCATTTGTGATAAATTAGTATCTTTAATGGATTAATATTGCAAAAAATCATAAATTTGTATACTTATGATAAATGAAGATTAAAACCCTGAACTGGTACATTCGTTAATGTATTCAATTTAACAATTTGAAGATAAAATCTAACGAGGTAAATTTATCACAAGCGTATTGATTTTGAATTTTTTGATAAATTTATTATGAATATATCAATTTTGAGTTTTTTTGGTAAAAATATTAACTTATGGTAAATTTATTACAAGTATACCGGTTTTAAGTTTTTATGTCAAAAAAAAAATAGTTTCACAGGTATATTAGCTGTAAAATTTTTTATAATAAAAGAATTAATTTTAAATAAATTCGTATCTCAATTTAAGATTTTTTTATCGTATTAATCTTTATTTTTTTAATTGACCTAGTTTCTCCCGCAGGTCAATTCTCGTGCTCGCTCTTTTGTCGCCGTGCGTGAAACTACAATTCTCGTGCTCGCTCTTTTCCTCTTGCGGTGTCCAACTCCATTCGATGGGAAACAGGATGGAGCTTTCGCTGAGTAAATTGTTAACTAGGCGACACGACACGCGGGCGCTTCGCGTGCGAGCGACGAGGATTTTGCAAACTGCGGTCGGAGTTGAAAACCGGTCGTTTAAAGTAATCGGTCGCGGGAGCTGTCGAGTTTAATAAAGAGCTCAGAACGCTGGAGAACAGCTTGGGGGGGAGGGGTTGTGGTCTCTCTTCGACGGTCCAAAAGAGCGGCTGAAAGCGATGATCACGATTCCGGCTGAATCGCACGTGAGGAAAGCACGGTGACGAAACCGCCGGAATTTTCTTTTTGATGCACGGCCGGCCCGCATGGAGGCCCGTTTCGTTGGATAGATCTTCGCGTGGCGCGGGCCCCATGCGGGATTTCCACGCGGCGAGATATGATGGTCGAGACGAAATGAGCTCATACGCACCACCACCGTGCACGAATTTGCTTACTACCAAGCGATGGGGCCTAGCGGACATCATCGAGTCGAACGACGGGTGATTTGCCCTTTCGACTTTTCGTTGGAGGGACTATTGACCTTGCACGCGTAGAGTTTCAATTAAGTCATGTTGGTCCCCGTCCCAGATCCGCTAATTTAGGTTATACGCTTCTGCATGACTGGTAAGCGGATAAGATATTTATGCATTGGTTTCGTACCGAATGGCGCGTGCAATGATTCATGGCTTCACGCCCCATTCAACATGTTGGACCAAATCAATGTTGGCTGATGAGCCCGTCACCACGACATCACGAAGCGTGAGCAACAAAACTCAAGGCTAGCGATACGCATAAGGCTAGGCTCGCTCTTTGCAGATTAACCAAAATATCCTAAGACCGAGGGTAGGTCGAGAGTTGAACTTATGACCTTGGACTTGCAAATGGAGCGTCGGACCAAGCTCGAAACTTATAAAACTAAAGCTGCATTCAACCCCTTCGACACCATTACGTCGTAACTTTATGTGATTGATTCAAATAAACAAAGTCGGTGACCTCTACCCTCCTTGCCAAGAACAGAAACGATCAAATAATTATTCACGCGATTGGCAGCAAACGAAATCGAAGGGCGGGCGACCCACCGTGCCAGCCCAAGCCCCAAGGGCAAAAGGCGTGGAGATTCGTTGCGTAAGTGGAATTGGAATTCGTTTGGGCCTGGCCCAGTGACTGCACGAATTGTGCCCGGCCCCATTGCCTGGCCTCAATTTGGGCCAAGAATGAGATGATAGGCCTCGACAGGTGATCATGGGCTGTCGCTTTAGCCCAAGAATCCAAGATGAATTTTCGTCTCTTCAGCTCTCAGATCTAAGAGAGACCACTGAGCGGAAGCCCGGTGACTAAAGGATGGGCCTCGATACATGCTATTTTTTTGGGTAACTACTACGGTGATAGGTTCTAGGGCGAGACGAGCCGCCCTAGAACTGGACCCGTTGCGGAACCGGGAACCGGTTCTTAGGTGGTTCCAATAAATCTTTTTATTTTCCCTTGTATTTTCTGCAAGGCTGCATGCAAGTGTGTTCTCGCCCTTAGCAAGTTGTCATTCTCGGAGGGGGTTGTCTTGCCCATGTAATCATATCACGTTTCACGCTTGTTTGGAAGTAAACCTCAGTAAAACGATTGTCGAAACATAACAAAATCCCTAGATATCCGAATGAAGGTCGCTTTTGTTGGATTTTGAATCTTCTGCCCCCAATCATCTTTTGGGAATTGTAAAAAAATAAAAATATCAGTCCAATTTGTACCAAACTAGGAACTGGGACCAATGTCACTTGGAATTGGACCGATGCTCATCCTTAGTGATTATCGAGGCAAATAACCATCTCATATGCCTATAGTGTAGCATGGAATTTGAAGTCACAAAAGCAATTTCCTACCTACCTGATTTGACTCTTCATACTTTTCATTTCTCGAGGTGGGGCTTTCGAATTTCTCTTTAACTGCTTACCCACATCTCGACCACTCCCGATCAAACATAGCGGTCAGCCTATTTTCGTTTCATGTTTTCCAATTCGGCAACCGAAGTGCCAACAAATATACCCGGATTCGTATTCTCAGCGTTTCCATCACAAATGCCGATCCTTCTCGGCAGCTTTTAAATTACAAATACTAAACAAAAAAGGGGTCAGCTGGCGATGGAGAAGCAAAATGTTCGATCGATCGGTGGCCCCCCGCGGGCCCAAATCGGGAACATTTTCTTTGTCGCAAAGAAAGCGCCAAAGAGAGCACACAGGACCGGCCGAGCCAAATGCCCTCTCTTTCCCTTTCTTTATCACCAGTGTTTTTTAGCCGTCTGCGTCATTCCCGTGAAGCTTTTTTGAAATGATGGCATCGAGGGTCGTGATCTGTCCTTGAGCTGGAGTCAACGTGGAAATCCGGGGAATTTGGCAAGTCCTTCCTCCGGAAGTTAAAACCAAAGAAAATTTGATTAAACTAGGGTTTTCGGGTTTTAATGCCCCCCATGTGACGAGCACACCCGGATTCAAAAAAATGGTACCTTCTGGTCGGTCCCCCCTGTGATGCTTGTCGCGCTGAAAAGGACATTGTAGCTCCGCTTTGAACTTTGGCTTGATGGAGACCCTCTTGCCTCCCCGGTGCTGCTGCTGGGGTATGCCATGATTTGATTATTTTTTACATTTTTTTGGGCTCGAGTTAAGTTTCACGACGGACAATAGATAGGGCGCTTTAATTTAAATATGACAAATGATAACAACCACCGACTTTAGTAATCGAAATAGATGTGACAATTTAAAGTCATGATGATAATTAGTAACGGTGTTGGGTGTAAGAGATACATCGGACAACATGCCCATTTCCATTAGGTATTTGCGAAAAAATATGTTTTCGTGCTCGTCATATCTCTCTCGATCTAATTCAAGATCGAAAAGTCTGCTCATCCTTTTTTTTCGTGTCTCCATATCGTGATGACATTGAGGAGAGTGAACCTAAATTATAGTGTGTGTTCATCATAGATGATGATATAAGGTCCGTTGATCGGTCAATATTATACTCCGTTTTGACAACAGGTGTAATTATTTGAGGATCTTCAAGGGAAAAGGAGAGAGAATTGACAAATAATATACGGTTCCTCAACTGGCTTTACTTGACAAGTTATTAAAGAATGGTATTTATATTTGGATAGTATGTATAGGAAAGGAAATTACTTATTCTATAATTTAATGGAACATCAAATAATATCTACCTGTATCTCTAACAATATTTGCTTATAGGAAAACATTAATCTCCATAAATATACTTCATTATTGAGACGGCACTCATCACAGGAGTATCATGAATGAAATCTTTACTTTCGAATAAAAACTGAAGATTTGTGTTATCCTTATTTAATGGAATATTTAACTCGAAATTAGTCGCACAAAACGAATATAAAAAAAAAAAAGAAGAGAAGAAATTCTTCCCTGGAGACCACGGTGTGGAGGAAGACAGAAGGCATGAAGGGTGGCAGGAGTGGGACCCGCTCCACGCCACTCACGTCAACCACGTTAGCGACTTCGTTCGCATTTAGCGGGAGATTAGATGGGATTAGATTAACAGCAAAAAGCAGCTTTATTAGCCATTAACAAAATTAAAATAATTAAAAAGAAGAAGCAACAAAAGAAAAAGAAACCGAAAAAGAAAAAAAAGAAAAGAAAAAAAAGCAAAGGGCGTGGGGGATGGAATAATAAGGACGTGCCTCCTCCGGTCCTCCCGTGGCCCCCACTTTCCCAACGTTCGACTGTTTAAGGATTTTTTGTCTATTTTATTGTTAAAAAAACCTTAAAACTTTTTTTTTGAAAGGAAAAAAAAACCTTAAAACTTAGCCAACAAGAAAAGGCCAGCTCCTCTCTCTCTCTCTCTCGCTGCCACGTCGTACTTCCCGTTGCTCCCCACTCCCGTCGCTTTTTACCACGTGCCCATCCCTTTTTTGCTTCGGCGCAAATTTAAAGGAAATAATTCTTTTTATAAATTATGACTCAAATAATTCCTTAATTCTAACTTTTAATTTATTTAGTGGAATTATGTTGAACATGATTCATGTTAATTCAGGGATCACATTTCATATTTGGTCAAAATTCGAGATTATTTATATCATTTTTTGCTTATTTGATTAAAATTTCCCCTTCTAAATAATCACCCGAGGCGGGGCCCACATGGATCGTAATCCAAATCCGACGACGTTCCCCTTTCTCCGAACGGGGCGGTACCAGCCAGTAAACGACACCGTCTGACAAACTGTCTTCGAATTATTGGTCTCGCTCGGCGAAGGAAAAAAAAAAAAAGAGAGAGAATTTTTTTTAAAAAAAGGGGAATCTTTCGTATTGGGAAAAAATTTACATAACGACGACGATAATGATATTAACAATGAAAAAGAAAAATCACAAATTTCGTTTTTTTTTTTTATGGTTTTTTTGATTTTCAGGGAGAGCGACAGTCCATAATCTGCTGCCTCCTTCTGGAGAGAAGCCGTGGTGCATCGCAGAAGCTGAAGTAGGAAATCTTTTGCAGCAGAAGAGCCAAGCAAGCAAGCGCACATTCTCTCTCTTCCCTAATCTCGTGCTCTGCTCTGCTCTGCACTGCTCAGTAGTTTAGGCGCTTTAAGTGCGCTTCCGTGTTAGCGTTACGTCTCCGAAGCTCCTCGCGCGCGGCGTCGAGACGACGCACCCGGCTGCGCGTTCGCGTTTTCCCACCTGGAGTCGAGGATCTGAGGATTTCTGTTGGGTAGGAGGAATTTCACTTGCTGGGTGGAAAAAAGATGTTCACCGACGGCCTGGACACCAATGCCCTCAGATGGGTAAGAGAGGTCGGCCTCGTCCCCGGATCAAAGTTTCTCCTTTTTCTATTGCGGTGTTAAATTTTGGGTTTTTCGTTTGTGGGTTTTTTCTTTTGTTGTTGATGGTGATCTCGGGGCACTTCGCATGTTTTGTTCTTTTGATGTTTGATGCTGTCGAAGCGACTGGCGAGATTTCGGATTTATGTCCGTTTGATGTCTTAACATCCTCTAGAGAAGCTGCATTCTCTGTTTTTGGATTTTTTTTCCATGTTTCTCTCTGTATGAGTGCTGCTACCTTGTTGTTCGAAAGAAATATTGGATGGAGATTTGCAATTCTTTATATGGTTTGTCGTGATTTATTATTCACTTGGACGCAATTAAAGTTGTGAAATTTCTCATTCGGTTGGTGCAAATTTTGTCAGATTCTGTCGTTTCCTGCCCACGTGAGTTGGGTGCTGTGATTTTCAAAGCTTTCAGTGAATCGATTTTTTGCAATGATTTTGGTGTGTGAGTGTGGTTCTTGTTCCTTTTCAGAATAACGGTGCGCTCCCACATTCGACTCTGAGGACGAGGATGGATCCTGTCATTGGCACACGAAAAGGTGGCCATGGTTTTGTACTGCCTCCGACGTCGAAGTTCCGTAGTGGCCATCTCCCTGCAAGTGCAATCCCAGTGGCAAGTACTATTCATCGCAATGTTGAGGACAGTGGGTCGGGGACAGAGAATGACGAGATCACCGATTCAGAAGAAGAAGTTTATGGTGGCCGTTACTCCCTGGATTCGTCTCCTCAAGATGAAAGAGTTGGCAATAGAAAGGCTCATGGATCAAGGAACCCATTGCAAGGCCAGCCACGATATACCACTGATTATATGTACTCAGATGTCAGTTCTTCGGTGGAAACAATGGTGGGTCGACAGGCTAATATAAGAGTAAAAGGGAATGGGAGGTACCCAGTTAGACAGAATGGCTACACAGAGGAGGATGAGTCATCTGATTCAGCTGCTAGCTCAGAATTCTCTAGCACACAAGTCGGTAGCATAAATGGGACTATTCCACGGAGTAGAGCATATGGTTCTGAAGGATATGCCTCGAGCGTGCCTTCGCGAGTTAATACAGAATCTACTGCTGTGAAGGTTTGTCTTTTTAAAAATAATAATAATCTGCCTTTAATTGAGTTAGTCTTATCTGAAATTCAGCATATCTGGTATTTTTTATATCCAATATGACACTGCATATGCGCTTGATGATGGAGTAAGCCTACCTTTCGCATGCGGTGATCAAGGTATATTTGTTCAAATGTCTATAAGAACAATGGCCAGCAGAACAATACCTAGAGTTTAAGATAGATCATAGACTATATTGCTAAATGATGCATGAATTCAAGAGTGTTGTTCCCAAGCAGCAATGGGGTACACTATTGATCGAAAAAGTTGCATATTTATCTATAAGCAATTACTCTTTGCTGATGCGTATTAATATCTGCAGTAGATAAATACAAACAAGCTGGCATGCTATACTGATTGAATGTGATGAAGATCCTCTATGAAGTGGTTAAAATAGCATAATCCGCAGTTTTCTGCTTTATTGTGATTAGGGCTATTGTAGGTCACTAGTCTGTTACTCTTAATATTGGCATTTAACTTTGACTATGTACATGTGCGTTTGGAGTTGAAAGCAGGTTTTCCAATTTGTTGGCAATTGGTGCCCATTATTGTTATTGTTACTGTTTCAAGAAACTTCTTAGTTGGATGGAAGTAGTAACCAGAGATTTGAGTTCAGAATCCTTGTAAAGTTGATCATTTTGCTGAAGTAGCCTTTTTTGCAGGATAGTGCCAGAAAAATGCAGAATGGTAAATATTCAGATGATGATATTCCCAGTGCGCCTCCTTTTAGCAGTTCTGCCCATGAAATCAGAAAACCAGTTGAACAAACACCAGCCTCTCGAGCTCAAAGTAGAGCAGGAATTCAGGACTCTGCAGGTCTCAAAGCTACCAATGCCCCAGAAACGGTTAAATCAACATCTGGGAATAATGGGAATGAAAGTGCGAGTAAGAGTGCAGAGCAATTTGTCAGGTGTGTTGAAGCTCTGTAATTGTTCTCTCCATTAAAACCATATATCTGTGCACAAGGCACTAAAAAAGCTTTTTACTGATTTTCTCTGGAATTGACACTCACATTATGGCTTGCTCCCAATCCACAGGGCTACTCCTAGTGCAGAAACTGTTTTGCCCTCCAGTTCACACCCTCCTCGTCTTCCAGCGTTTCATGCAAGGTAACATTTGATGATTGTAGTTGTGGCTTCTGTTGACGATAAACAGTTCTTTTGACCTGTAATCTGTTGTTTATTCTGTTTTCTTTACTTTAAATACTATGCAGTGCATTGGGTCCTTGGCATGGTGTGATAGCATATGATGCATGTGTACGCCTTTGCCTCAATGCTTGGGCTAGGGGCTGCATGGAGGCTCCTAGGTTTCTGGAAAATGAGTGTCTTCTGCTGAGGGATGCATTTGGGTGAGTAAGCCTTTCTTTTTCAACATGGTTTCTGACATGAGTTCTTTTTGCGTCGGAATTGCTTTCCCTCGTGCTTTGTCAAGTTAATGGTCAGCTACCTGAAACCTTGTGTTCTACAGCTTGCAGCAAGTTCTCCTGCAGTCAGAGGAGGAACTCCTGTCTAAGCGATCGGCTGAGCTTGCCAGTGAGGGAGCTGCGCCAAAACCCAAGAAAATTATTGGCAAGATGAAGGTTCAAGGTATTCTATCATCCTTTGTTTGTCACTATAACTTATTTGTCTCAATTCTTAAGCTGCATATAATTTTGTTTGTATAGACTCCAAGCTCCTAAGATGTCCTTACTTTTTGCAGTAAGGAAAGTTAAAACAGTCCTGGATCCCCCTACGGGATGCAATATACTAGCTCTGAGGACACCTTCATCATTGAGAATGCCATCGCTAAAAATGGAAGTTCTACGACATAACTTCTCCAACATTCAGTCAACTCTGTCCTCTAAATGGCAATCTCTTGGAAATGCCCACAGAACGCCCAGAATTCCAGCAAAGGGTTCCTTCTCACGCCAGAGCTTGGCGTATGTAAATGCCAGTTCTCGTTACTTGAAGCAAGTTTCTGGACTTCTGAAAACTGGGGTGACAAGTCTGCGTAACAGCTCAACATCATATGAGGTTGTGCAAGGTAAATGAAGATTCATGGTGCCTTCCGAGTGGTGGGAAGTGAAAGCCCTGTGTTTTACTATATATCTGCAATTGCCGATATGTTTAGTTAGCAAGCACCTATAAGGACTTTGAGATGTAAACTGGGGATGACAGACAATTAACTAGTCCATCTACTATGCATCTTAGAACATGAGAATCTATAGGGCAAGAAGTTCTTTTGCCAGTTTCTTAGAAATGTGAGCAAACTAGCCATATGGAATACGGAAATAGGGGCTTAGTTTGAGCAATGAATGTATATTGTTCCTCACAACAGCATGATATGTTTCAGTTTCATTTTCTTTAGAAATCTATCGCTACTTAACTCATGGACTAAACATTTTATATCAAACATCATCAGAAACATACTCTTGTCTGTTGAGACTGAAAAGTACAAGTGAAGAAGATGCCATACGCGTGCAACCTGGATCTGGTGAAACTCATGTCTTGTAAGTCATCTATGTCATTTTCAACTCTTTGTAATTCTATCGTGCAAGAAAAAATTCATTGAACAACTCTACAGCTTTCCAGATGGCGCAGGAGATGATCTAATTGTTGAAGTTCAGGATTCAAAGGGGAAGCATTATGGTCGTGTCCTGGCACAGGTGGCAAGTATTGCCGATGACCCGGTAACTTCTTGTTATGTCTTTTTCAATACAAGTTCTTAGTTCCTGCAGAAGTTTTAACTTGGGCAATACTTTGTTGGGGTGGTTACTCTTGGCTCCTGATAGATTTTTCAGTGAGGAAGATAACATAAGCTTGTCTTGATATTGGATTCAGGCTGACAAGTTGCGCTGGTGGTCTATTTATCGTGAGCCAGATCATGAGCTTGTGGGGAAACTGCAGTTATATATAAATTACTCAACTAGTTCTGAAGACAATAGTCATCTCAAGGTGAGTTTCTTTAGTAGCATTAGATTGATACTTGTGCTTTGTTGAGTAAGTTTAGATTATCATTACTTTCTAGTTTTCTACATGACGTATCTGAGATCTCATATAGATGCCTACGACTATACAAACAAAAATTGTGAAGTTTTTGTGTCCAAGTTGGCTCTGACTTCTGTGGTCATTAAAGTAGAGCATGTGATATTAAGAAGCTGATAACAGAGTATCTTCAAACTGCTGAGGGCAGCTGTTTTTATAATCCTGTTTTCTAACAAAGGTCATGTCAGAGAGGAGAGTAAAAGTTTTGCAATTTTCTGGTTTGAAGTCGTAAATTTGATCTTTCAGAAACTTCCTTCTTGTCCAGAAATACGTGTCATCACGCATCCTTTTGAACATTTCAACCAGACTAAATGAGGTTTCCTTCTAATCCACAGGAAGTTACTGGGATAGAAGATGTATATCTCTAGAAAGAAGTATCTTAGAATTAAAAAATTATTAAATTAACTGGGGAAGAACATTGGAGCAGAATCCGAAAATGCTTTTAGATTAAGCTTTCCAGCCTTCTTGCTTCCTTATTGTGCGGAGCTATGTGTGGTAGTAACAACTGTTTAGAGGTTACTGTCAATTGCAATCACCTATTTACTTCTCTGAGAGCCTGCTAAGGCCCTGGGTCACAGTTGAACTGTGGGGTGGGGACTCTGCAAATTGAGCCGCTCAAAGACTTACCATGGTTTACTCTGCCAACTGAGCAGCTCAGAGATTTACCATGGTTCCTGCAATCTAAGCAGCTCAGAGACTTACCATGGTTTAATGCAGTGATTCTTTGTTTGATTGAGGAACATGCTTATCCTTTTAATGATCTGTCAATATCTCAGTTCATTCTTGAACACTTGTGGATGATTTGAATTTTAATGTCTTCTCTTGGCTGTTGTTGACTTCCTGTTTCTTTGGATTCTAGTATGGAACTGTTGCAGAAACTGTTGCATATGACCTGGTCCTAGAAGTTGCTATGAAGGTGCAGCAGTTTCAACAAAGGAGCCTGTTGTTGGATGATCCTTGGAAATGGCTTTTAACAGAGTTTGCTTCATATTATGGAGTTTCTGAAGTCTACACCAAGCTGAGGTAGGGAGACGGTTGGTTTCGCTGCACTTTCTGTGGGAGTTGTTAATGATGTCATTGGTCAATAAACATCGTTCTATCTTTTCTGGCAATTTCCTGTTGTGGTTGAGATTTTCACATTCTCTGCAGATACCTTTCATACATAATGGATGTGGCCACTCCAACTGCTGACTGCCTTAAACTGGTGTATGACTTATTGATCCCTGTACTTATGAAGGGCCAAAGTAGAGGCACATTAAGCCATCAGGAGGTAAGTTTCAGCTTTGGAGTTCTTTTCCCGTCATACGAATTTGATTGTGTTAGATGGTGGGACTGCCTCTGTTGCCTTTTGTACAACTTTTTTATTTTCTTTGATAGCTTCTTTTCTTCTTCAGTACTTTCAATTCTGGGCTTTATGCTTGAGTGCATTCATCCTGAATTTTATGTACTATCTTCACTCGCTTCCATAGAACCGCATATTGGGAGAAGCCAAGGAGCAGATTGAACAGATCCTTGCTCTTGTTTTTGAGAACTACAAGTCACTGGATGAGTCAACACTCTCGGGGATTATGGATGTTTTCAGGCCCGCAACTGGGGTTGCTGCACCTGCCTTGGAACCTGCTATCAAATTATATACGCTGCTTCATGATATACTGTCTCCCGAGGCACAGACTAGCCTGTGTCAGTATTTCCAGGTCCAAGATACTGGCATACTCCCAAATGCCAACTTCCTTTATTTGTGCGATTTATTTACTCTTAATTCCTTTTTACCTTATTAACCTGCATTTTGCTTGCAGACTGCCGCCAGAAAAAGATCAAGAAGACACTTGACTGAGACTGATGAATATGTTACAAGCAATACTGAGTTTATGCTGATGGATCCTGTATCTATGTCCACTGCCTACCAGAAGATGACCGCACTTTGCATGAATATAAAGAATGAAATTTCTACGGATATTGAGATCCATAATCAGCATATACTGCCTAGGTATGCTCTCATGCTCATTGTAAGACACAAAAGGCTTGTTCTGGAAAATCAGTTGCATTTGCATTCAGCATCAGCATTCAGCATCAGCATTCAGCATTGCATTTGAGCTTTGATAATGCATGTCAATTTCTTACAATTTGGTTCAGAATGCCTAAGCACGAAAAATAGTTATGTGACTACTCTCAAGCTTTTTCACTGTTAACACTGGTGTCACTAAAGTACAACAGTAATACTCCTTATCTGCTATGAAAACTAGCTGGGTTCTTTTAATAGCCACAGCATTCTATTGCTCTCACACTACTTGCACTTGCAAGATTGCTGCCAATACTAGCCACATTTTGTTGATCACCTGAGGTATTTTCTTGTGCTAGTTGCACATGCATGAGTAGAACATCAAGGTTGCAACTTCATGGAACAAGATTGCACATGCAACTCATCCGCATGCGATCTTGCAAAATGCTATTTTCTTGGGGGCATCTTGTGTGGAATGTCTGCACATTTCTGTTGCTTACTTGGTAGAACAGTTACTGAGTCCTGCAATTATTCTGATGATAATTTTTTGTTGCAGTTTCCTTGACCTGCCAAATTTATCTTCAGCAATATACAGCAGTGAGTTATGCAATAGATTGCGTGCATTTCTTACTGCTTGCCCACCCTCTGGTCCGTCCCCTCCTGTGGCAGAGCTTGTCATTGCTACATCTGATTTTCAGAGGGATCTTGCTAGCTGGAAAATCAGGTAGGGAACTGTAATGAAATACGCTACTACTCTATGTGACACAGTGCCTTGGATGAAATTAACACCATATTTTTTCTTCTCAAAATTTTCAGTACTGTGAAAGGTGGCGTCGATGCTAAAGAATTGTTCCATCTGTATATTTTGGTATGGATTCAAGATAAGCGCCTGGCCTTACTTGAGTCATGTAAATTAGACAAGGTATGAGTTTGCAAGGACGTCATGCATTCGATCTCATATTCTTATCTGATTCGCACTTTCGCAATGGAATAGAAGGCCTACCAGATTGGTTGCTTTTGTTTCAAGAATCTTAATCTGGTCGACACTTCCATCACTTTGCAGGTGAAATGGTCAGGTGTTAGGACTCAACATTCTACGACTCCCTTCGTGGATGAAATGTATGATCGGCTGAGAGAGATGCTGAATGAGTATGAAATCATTATCTGCAGGTGGCCAGAGTACATATTTGTGCTCGAAAATGTATGTCAGCATGATTATCTATTGCTCCTTATCCATTTAAATGAAGTTGCTGATATTGATTATACTTGTTCAAATATTTCTTCTTCTTTTCTTTAATTTATCTTGGCATGTGCCAGTGCGTGAGTTTATTTTCTTCTTGAAAAGATTTAAAAAAAAGGAGGTAAGCTTGTTCTTTTGGAGGATATAAAGATGGAAAGCCTTTTGTAATATAGCTGTAATTCTTTTGCTGAATAGGCTATTGCTGATATCGAAAAGGCAGTGGTGGAAGCTCTGGACAAACAGTATGCAGATGTCCTCTCACCTTTAAAGGATAATCTAGCACCTAAGAAATTTGGCCTTAAGTATGTTCAGAAACTTGCAAAGCGATCAGTATGCTCCTACACTGTGCCTGATGAGGTGAGTCTTTATTTTATGAAGTCTCCCAGTCCATTAATTGATATTTTGAAGTTCCTCTGGTGTTTGTGACATATAATTTGGTGTCCTAATGATGCTTGCGTGCAGCTTGGGTTACTTCTAAATTCCCTGAAGAGAATGCTAGATGTCTTGCGTCCTAAGATAGAACTCCAGTTCAAGTCATGGGGTTCCTGCATGCCCATCAGTGGAAACACTGCTCCTGGAGAGCGTCTCAGTGAAGTGACAGTCATGCTGAGAGCCAAATTCAGAAACTATCTGCAGGCTGTTGTGGAAAAACTCGCCGAGAATGTTAGTATCGACTCACATCATTGATAATTTCTGTGAAAGTTATTATTTTTATATGGAAATGTCAGATGTTAAAGTATAATCTGATCTTGTGTCCATGCAATTTCGAAATGAGCATGTGTTTTTAAAAGTTGGCAAAAAAGTAGTCTTGGATCTTGTAGTATGGAGAGTCCTAGAGAAAGGGTGCCTGTTACACTAGAAGTCATATCTAATAGCTGATGGTTCCCTATGGTGGAAGGCACCTATTTTTTGTGAGGACTTGCAAGCTTGAGTTATGGTGCGTTTGGGAAGACTTTTGGGGAAAGTCTTTAGGAAAATGGAAAATACTTTTGAGATGCAAACTGTGTTTGGTAAATTATACTTTGAAAGCCCATTTGAAGTACCTTTGAACAAAATGGTGTTTGGGGTTCAAAGGGATTTGGTGATAAAAAAAAATTATTAAAAGAAAATAAAAAAAATTAACCGGCAAGGGCAGGCGGCCGCCGGCGAGGCAGGTGGCCGCTGGCGGCCTTAGGCAACCCCCGGAGACGACCGGTGAGGGCTGCCTAGGGTCGGGCGACCTTCAGCAAGGGTCGCCTGGGGTCGCGACCCCCGGGGCCCTTCACAGAGGTCGGCCGACCCAGATCTGGGTCCGCCGGAGGTCGCGTGACCGGCGTGACCCAGATTTGGGTCGCCAGAGGTCGCGCGACCTCGCCGCGACCGGCGTGACCCAGATCTGGTCGCCGGAGGTCGCGCGACCTCGCGGCGACCAGATCTGGGTCGCGCCTGAGGTTGCGTGACCTCGCCGCGACCAGATCTGGTCGTCGGAGGTCGCGCAACCTCCGGCGACCCAGATCTGGGTCACGCTTGGGGTCGCGGAGACGCTTCTCACGGGCGGTCATCGGGACTCGCGGGCGGTCGTTGGGACTCGCCGGGGTCGTGCGACTTGCCGGTGACGGTCACCGCGACCTTGCTGACCTCAGCTGTGACCTTGCCGGCGAGCTCTCTGATTGGCGGCGTGGCTGGAGAAGGAAGATGAACAGTAGCCGAGGCATTTCAAGAATGCTGAAAGCCCAAGGCAGCCTAGGACCTGCCTTGGGCTTTCAGCCTTGCAAATACTAGCATCCCCCCAAAGCCCCTTGCAAAGTAGTTCCCAAACACCTCAATTTTGGTCCAAAGGCCTTTAGCCCCCCAAAGCCCCTTCCAAAGCAGTTCCCAAATGCACTGGAGTCATCCTTCCAAAGGCTCTTGCTTTCTTATTGCCTCGTTGTTGGATTATTTGATTATCATGCCAATTTTAGCAAGTTGCGCTTTTATCTTAAACTTAATTAGTAGTGCTTATCCTGTAAACTTGCATCACTCATTGTTTCAATCTCCTCGCGTCTCTGACTTCCAGTTTGTTTTTTGTCTTCTAGTCAAAGTTACAGGCCTCTACAAAACTGAAAAAGGTTCTGCAAGATTCCAAAGGGACTGTGGTGGAATCGGATGTACGGGGTAGAATGCAACCCCTGAGAGAGCAGCTGACGGAAACAATGAATCACCTCCACACGGTCGTTGAAACTCATGTCTTTGTCGCTCTTTGCCGAGGTTACTGGGACCGGATGGGACAGGTAGATTATGCTCAAATGAATCGATACAGATTGTTGCAGTTTCCTGATGACTGAAATAATAGGATTCGTGTCATCGATGATGCAGGATGTTCTGAGTTTCCTGGAGAACAGGAAGGAGAACAGGTCGTGGTATAAAGGTTCACGAATTGCTGTATCTGTAAGTAGAAGAATCTTAAGATTTGTTTATCTGACAGTTATTAATAGAGTAGAAGAGCATGCATAGAGCATCACTGGCAAATATTTAGGATACCTTTCTCAGTTTAACTGCTTGTTCACAAGATCAGCTTTTATCTACACTAATTGTTAATAGGGCACAGGCACCGTTACAAAAGAGTCAGCTTGGTACTTTTTTATCTGACAGTAATTAATAGAGTAGAGGAGCATGCATAGAGCATCACTGGCAAATATTTAGGATAGCTTTCTCAGTTTAGCTGCTTGTTCACAAAATCAGCTTTTATCTGTTAATAGGGCACAGGCACTGTTTAACAAGAGTCAGCTTGGTACCTTTATTTTTTTCGCTATACATTTCAATCAGTGGAAGTATATATAAATGTGTTTAGGATGAAAGGAATCCCAATTTCATGGAAAAGGAATACTTTAAAAGCATGTGCTTAGCTCGACATTGAGTTAGGAAATTCCATCTGCTTGCTTTTCTACTTTCTCCTTTTCCTTCCAGATGGTGATAACTTTAGCATTACCTGCGCAGATCTTGGATGATACTTTTGCCTCACAAATGCAAGAGCTTCTTGGGAACACTCTGCAAGAAAAAGACGTTGAACCTCCTAGATCGATAATGGAAGTGCGGTCGATACTGTGCAAGGATGCTCCTAATCACAAGGACAGCACATTTTACTATTAGGCTTGTGTATATAGACTTGAGTTGAAGATCAAGTAAGCTGGACTTCAGGAGCCTGAGATATGAAGCCATCGCGTGATTAGCGATAGGGCAGGATGCCGGAGCAGAGAACACTTTTCCTGAAGTCTTCTCCTGCAATCTTTCTGTCTGCCGGAATACACGTGGCATTGATAGTATTACAATTTTTTTGTTGACTCGCGGCAATTTTGTAGAGGGAGCAAGCAACTCTGCTGCTCCAAGCATAGTATTGTCAGTAGAGTTAATACCATTAGGGTCTGTTACCATATTGGTCTTCAAAGTGACAGAAAGCTATGCTCATATTTATAGTTTTTATGTCATGTGCATATGTCAATGCAATAGTTTTGTTTTTCCTTCGTTTTATTCTAACTTTTCACGAATTGTTGGCATTTTAATGACTAGGATAACTCCTCAACTGCTCCAATTAACTCGGGAGATCAGACCAGGTTATTTCTGGACATGCAAGATGTTGCCTTGATACAATAAAACATTTCGAGAGTAGAGATCAGAGAACTTAAGAATTGGTTAAGATTGCTTTACCAAGTTACTGCAATATAATAGTTGACCCAAATAAGGATGCATAGCTGAATTGGACTGTTGGCAAATTGATATCTGATTTAGACGTTGTGTAAAGATAAATATGCAATGGATAGAGTTTCGTGAGATGGATGGACTCTCTGAGTAAATAAAAAAATTATTTATTGCTGTGGGGGTGCAATTAATGAAAAAGATTTGAGTTAAAAAAGTCTGAATTCAAGGTGGAAGATCTCGAGTCACATAATGACCGAGAGTACAAAGCCGAATCAAGCAAGGAGGATGGATTGGCAGTTGTATGTTTCTGATGGGCTCTGCAACACAAATAGGAAATGAGTCGTAAAGTCCTAATGCATGCTGAGTGCATGTGTTCTTAACACTGCAAAGTACTGAGAGAAGGTGTAAGACCAGTTCTGCATTCAATTGCAGATAATTTTTACGCATTTGTATCCAAACTCGAAATATAGAACAGATACTCATTTACACGATTTTGGTGACACCAGAGGGTAATAAATCAAACTGGAAAGCCTAATTAATGCACCAATGTCAAACAACGTGGACAACATCAGACTGCGTTGGCAGCACAGGCATGGAATGAACTAATTAAGCTCCTCTTCAGGCAGATCGTGAAGTTCAGAGAAGCTTTGATATAACATGACAAGAAGTCCAAAAGGCATTTGAGGCAGCCCTGAGGAGTACTGGGTTCTGATAGATCCTGAAAAGAACAGACATTGACCACAATTATTTTGAGAGAGAGAGAGAGAGTTCATTGCAAATGTCAAAAGCTAGCTAAATCTGCAGGAGTATGGAGGTCGAGAATTGTCTAAAAGGACAAACATGCTCCAGCATAGAAAATATAGGAAAAAATAATAAACCAATAATTGAAAGGAGGTTAACTAAAAGACACACCCAATGGCTGTTGCCCCCCAGGATGCTACGTTATAGATGACTTTGCTCCCATCCCATGCCTTCCGGAGCTTTCCTTTCTTCTTTTTCACAGAGAATGTCTTGCTAAGAGCTAATAGGAAAGTGAAAGTATGTCAGGACTCTTCTTATCAACCAGCGATGTATAAAATGTTATCCCCTTTCCATGCACTGACAGCCTATCAAGTACTTTTTGTGACTAGTAGGAAAATACAGTAAAACGACTGAGAGGCTCCAATGTCTGACCTGCTTGGAGTTGATTAGGAGTTAATTCCTGAAATCACACAGTGGCTCTGTTAGCAAAGTCATATGCACCTGAGGTATATTCCAATCATGCTTATATTGAAAACTTAGCATCAAATGAGTATGCCTATGACATGATTTGATCATTTATTAAATATGTCAGGCCTTTTAATGCATAACTTTTCAAGAAAAATGCACATAAACTTGAAATATAACCTCAGCTCCAATATGCCTTTACAATATATGAAGCTTATGAAATTATGTAACCATTCTGTAGGACAGATATATATAAGAAACCTCTATTAACAACTTCAAATAAAGAAATATTTGCCTTCTTTAAGATTCAAAGCGCTCTGAGGTTGGAAAACCGTGAGTTGCTGAAATGCATGTCCATCATGCCATGGGGAAGGAATAAGCATGCCTTGCTGAAGATCAGAGGCAATAGTTGATGCTTCTCAAGCAGGTGACACAATTTTTCAATCATCTAAAACGGAACAGGTTCCTCTGATCCTCTATCATTCAAGATACATGCTATAAGACACCACTGCAATCAGCATCCATCATACATTGATGCAGAACAAAGTTCTAGTGGAATATATTCTGTGCTAACCTAAAAGCAGCATAAGTTGCATCATTCAGGAAATAGGGCAGTACGGTACTCCTTTAAATTTGGTACATATAGGTAAAATGATGCATTATGAATTGTTCTCATGCCAAAGCAGTACGAGCCCAGGTGTGTAGACCTTAGTAGATCCAGGTTGTATGAGCTCTTTACAATCACAACACTGTTGGGAGTCTGAAGAACTCAACAGTGCAGTCATCAATTTTCCGTTGACCAAAACATCAGATTAACCAACATTTATCACAGTTTCAGGAGACATTACTGCCTGCATCCGGAGCCGTAGGCTAGTATATGTAAGTTGTTGGGTAAGGTGGATCCCATATGGGACCCACATGATCCACTGGATCAGATACATTAGGCCATATGCTGCTGGTGCACCTAATGATCACACCGGTGCCAGATATACCAGAGAAAGTGGCCTAAAGTAAATCCAGTGGAATAAAGTGACCTCCAATTGTACCGCCACTTATTGTGCTCCAATGTAACTTTTCTCTACTAGTGTCAATAGTTGATTGTCCAACCACACCAGACAAGTTTTTATTGAATAAATCATTCTAATAGCATCAAAAGAAAAGAATATCTAATGCAATGAACATAGTAATAAATATGATATATTGGCTGAGTGTTCATCATTCGTGACTATCTTTGACCCTGGTTAATCAAGTGATGCATTTCATGTCTTATAACAAGTGTCTGTCATTGAATATATGGGCCCATTACGTCAGTACATCAAAGCTCTTAATGAATGTTCTCATTACGCAATATGCAAATAAATAAGCAAAATATTTGAAATAACTGACTTCAGGGAACGAATTTGCATACCTTTGTCTGCTTGAGAGATGACAGATATGCAGCCATGAAGCATGCAATACCCTCTACAATATCTTCTTGCCTCACTAGAACATAATCATCTTCATCCAAATCGGCATTTTCAATATCCCAAAGGTCATTTTGATTGACCATATCCCAAGAGCTACCTTCCTCTGCTTGCATATGAAAAAATAACTATCAATTGATCATGAGCAAACTATTAATTAGAATAGTTATGCAGTCTAACAACTGAAAAGTGCCCAGGGTCCAAAGGGCAACAACTCTGAATCGCATTCTACGACTAAAACAGGAAGCATACCGTTTTGAGGAACTGACACCTGAGCACACTCAAGCTTTTCCAGGAATTCTGGGCATTCAACTCTAGATTTCAGAAGCTCGCATAACTGTATTAAAACAGGAAGAAAAGCATACATCATTTGACAACATACATATGACTGGGTGAGCTCCCCACAGAAATTTACTAATGGCTTAATGAACAGTATGGTCAACTGTTATCATAACTTTCTTCCATTATTTTTAGGGTGCTTCTGGATTTTCTACTGGAAGGACCTTTTGTCAACTAAGAACCATCGAAGAATCAACAAAAAATTGTCGGAAGCAAGATCTGACCAAAAAAGAGAGTGAAGCACAAGTCACTCTTGTAAGATTACATATGCGACAGATGACAGAAAGCCCACCATGGATAGTTATGCAAAGCCATTTGTAATTGGAAGAAATTAAAAATCCTCCCCTCATAAGACAGCAAAGCCCATCACCAGTTGAATTGCTGTCCTCTTTAACCCTAATGTGGTCATGGAAATATTGCTCTCCAATTTTTCATTCTTTTCCACTATGAAAAATAGGTCCTAGAAATGCATGATCACAAATCTGACTACTAAAATCTTTCACTTCCAAGAACAAGTTCTCCAATCAACCAGCAAAAAAGCCAATGATATCACAATTCTGACCTACGTAAGCCCGAAACATTGATGAAGCTGGAAAACAATCCACAGCCAACGTCAGGCCTACTTTAGAAGTCAAACATTCTTCTTATATTTGACCTGAAAATAGAAAGGCGTAAAATCCCTAGACTTAATACTATAAGTCAAAGTACCAGGGACCAAGAAAAGGACCAAAATATAAAAACATTGATGAAAAATTATAACGCGTTAAAGCACACCAAGGTAAATGGCTCGTCACATGATCCTCATATTTTGATAAAAATCTCATTTTTTGATCAGAGAAGCAGTTTTTCTTGAGGCCATGCTACTTTGAAGCAATGACCTTTGCAGTATAACAGTAGCTCTCAGTTAAACTGGTCAAGAATGTAAAATCATCTATACACTAGCATGCAGCACCTCCAACACAATCAGCTCCATCAACAGGACTAATTTCCTGAATTTGGCTGTTGGACAGGGATTGATCACGCATAACCAATACAAGAAAATGAACAGCTATCTATGAGATCTAAAAGTCAGAATCTTTCAGAATTTCTAACACGATGATTGAAATCTGCGTACGCAAAGTGCACAAAGCACCAACATGTGAATGACTCATAGCAAGCAAATACAACTGACATCCAGATGCCGCATTAATATCTGCTACCCAAAATGAAAGCACTCAACCATTAATGATTTCAAAATCGTTATTAACATATGACAGCTCTTGACAATACACACTTTCTGACCCCCTCAAAAAGAAGCAAATGCCAATAGTTTACTCGATGTAAGCAGAAAGAATTGTAGTTTTATCTGCTATTTACAACCCATACTCTTGAGTAACGAACAAAGATAGAAACTTTAACTGAATCTAATTCTCCCCATAACACCACCGCAATACGAATCAATTCCAGCAAAGAGGGGGGGAATTCCCCGCCCGCAGATTTATCAAGTTGCATATTTCATGAATTCAAAAGTTTCTCTTAGGCTCAAATTTCCAAGCCGAACGACGCAATTGAAGACGCCAAGAAAAAAGCTCCAAATCGCAACGACAAAACCCGAAAGCCTACCACCACGACCGTACCTCATCAGCTTCCCGATCTTGGCAGGGATCCACCGAGTCACGGCGGCTCGGCTCCGCGCCATCGCCGTCGCTGCGGTCGCCGTCACCGCCGTCGCCGTCGTCGTCGTCAGCATCCGCGCCACCCTCGCCATTGCCGAGCGTCTCGAGGGCTCTCTGGCACTGCTCCAGCACGGCCTGCAGAGTCTTCCGCTTCACGCGAACCGATTCGAGAGCTGCCTTGTCGTCGACCCCCACCTCCTCCATGAAGAATTCGACCAAAACTAAAAAAAAAAAAAAAAAAAAAAAAAAAAAAAAAAGATTTTGATTTTCCCAGGCGGAGGAACTCGCTTTTTTGGAGAATCCGAGACTCGCGTCTTCGAACTTCCTCGAGGAGATCCGAGGTCGAGGAGGAGGAGGAGGAGGAGGAATTTACTTTGGTTGTCGGGGTTGGCTGCTGATGATGTCGGGCACGGGGATGGTATTCTTCCCGACGCCTAGTGGCCGCCCCCATCATCATTCTTTTTTGGGTCTTGAATATCATAATATTTGTCGTAACCTACCCATACGTTTACCTCGTTGTAGTTCATGACTCGTGACTTACCTGCCGTTCTCATAATTTATTTGCAATTATAATTAGTAATTCGCCTCCATGAGCTACTGATTTGTCTACGGAATTCGTAATGCAGGGAGTTTCTAGGGAAATCCAGAGTTACTTTCCTAAGCTTTTTCTTTTTTTTGTTTTGACTTGACGTGAATTCGCTTGTTACGTGAATATCAAATCATGGTTGATTATCGAAGAACGAATTTCGGCATATGAATATTTATCCACCCGCTCACTTAGCGATTAAGGAAATTAGTGTAATTTGAATTAGAGTTCATCGTCAAACCAACCCAATTCCAAATAAACCTGAACGACATGCAAACCAACAATCACCCAAGAATTTAAGAAGCAGCCTAGCTTCATCTGAGCTTGAATCAACAAAACCAGCCCCCATAGACTAAGAAAAAAAGAAGGATCCCTGAGAAGCCGATAAACCAGGGATCTTGATGATGGCAACAACATGGACCAATTGAAGTTGGGGTTTTGAGAGCGATTGATTGGTAAGGATGGAATCATCGAAGAGGCTAGGTGAGGTGATGCCGAGGGTCGCACAACCTTGACGACCTAGACTCGCGAACCTAGAACGTCAACAACTGTTGGCGGGCATTGGACTAGGAACCATATGTGGATCTGGAATGTTTGGTTTGGCAAAGGAGAAGACAAACCGTGATTTTGAGGGCAAAACAGGATTATCACAATTATTAGTGAGAACGAAGTTGAAAAAATAATTCATTAACCTTAAAAGCAGTATTTCAAAAATATTAAATGCTAGTGCTGAGTGAAAGCTTTATGAGCTCAAAGAAATTATCAACATTTTGCTCAAACTTCTCTGAGCCCATGAGAGTCTTTGGCAAAATGTTGAGGCATTAGAAACTTTCGCTAAAAAATCGTATTGATCCGAATTTATTGTAAATATTATTTTACTACTTTCAATAACTTATCTTCACGATCGTAACATTCATTTATAATTTTTAAACCTCAGAGGCATTATCAATGAATAACTGCTCTAATATGTCGTGATTTTCATCAGTAGATAGTAACGTCTGACTTGTGTATTCCAATTACCCGCCTTTGCCTTTCGAAATTAGATATTTCCATCCCCGGCCCAACTACAATGCCCAAAGTACCCTGGAACGACAAATCAGGATGAAGTGATGGGACTAGTCTTGAAACGACACCTGGGTAGGCCCGTTTGGCGACTACTAGTACTGGGCTCATAATGGGCCCAGCAACTGTAGGCCCACCATCTTCAGGCAGTCTCGAGCAATTGACACTCGTTGAAGGACCCGGGTCAGCTTGCCCAACCTCAAGTTCTCAACTACTCGATCCTTAATAATAATAATAAATCAAGTAGCGCTAAACAGATGTATGTTTTCTTTTCTTTTTTTCTCGACCCAATCTGATCCTGACCTGATCCATCTATCTGACGTTCCTTTTAAGTTAGTGTTGCATGCTGGCATAGCATTGTATGCGCCAATTGTAAACGTAAACTGTAAACGTAAAGCAATACAAAAAATACCAGATTCATCAAAACAAGAAGTCATTGGCACCGTTGCACCAGCAGGAAAACCAAAAACAATTGGGAAAAGGGAGGTGCACCTGGGGAAGGGACGATGACAAGGATGGCAGGCCACCCAGCCACCCAGCCACCAGCGGGATTACGATAGCCATAGCCGCAGCCACCAACACCTCCTCTCCTCTCTCTTAAAAGAGTTTGGATGTGATTTATACTCCTCATCAACAAGAAACACGGGTCATGATTTTATGAAACTTGAGCTCATGAATAGTTATTGAGTATATATAATCTCATTTTCTTGTAATTGAGGATTGTAACGGAGAGATGCGATGCTAATTATAGTAGAATTCTCTATGGAATATAGCCTTATTTTAAAGATGAACAAGAATAAATTTTGTTTCTCGAATTTTGTTTCTCACCTTTAGTCACTATTTTCTTGTGTTTGCGTGACGAATTCTAATACAGAGAACAGGAAAGGCAAAGCTGCGGGGCTTCTAACTTTAGCCGGCTCTCCCAACTCTTTACCCGCGAGATTTCTGCCATGATCCTACCGGACAGCATAATTACAAATCTTCAAAAAGTAAGGTAAAATAAAAATAAAGCGAGAGATGGAATCGGAATCCTCGGACGAAGCATCAGATTTGCAGCAGGTACAATGAACGTCCGCGTTCTCGTCGCGGCGGTGCTGCAACATGTATCGTCCTTGAACATTGATCGAAGGGGACAAGCATCAGATTTGCGAGAGGTACAATGAACGTTCGCGTTCTCGTGGTGGTGGTGCCGCAAACATGTTATCGTCCTTGAACAATGATTGAAGGGGACAAGCACTAGCAAAAGACATCGCCACCCCACCAGACATAAAGAACCTCCCACGACTGATTGCAGAACACCCTGGTCCACACGCATCGAACGCTTTCATGTTCGTTCATGGATTGGAGAGACGTCCTTTGGATCGGGAACGATTCGATGTAAATCAGAGCTCTCCCCCACCGAAGTCGTAGACCCCGCTGATCAGACCTGCTGATTAGTTCGCTCGATCGAGCACGAGCCCTTAAATCCCCACCCCGAGTTTTTCCGCGCGGACTAAATGCGTTCGCTTTCCCCTTCCTGTGCATGGCACCTGATTGTCATTCCACATGTGCCAGTTTATTGGCAAACATAAAGATTAGCATGTGTTAAACGGCATTGGTAAGTCATCAATGCGGTGTGCCCTGTTATCGAAATATGACGATGGATAGTAGCAGTCGAGATAGGTATCGGCAATGAATAATTATCGAAAGGAAATTAAAATGCAATTTTGAATTTCAGGAAAAATTCCAAATAAGAACTCGAAATGCCCCTATTTTCTTAAATAATGATTTGAAGTAGCAAAATCGTCTCAAATAAGGATATGAAGTAGTCATATCAATTTTAAAAAATGGTCTATCCTGACCGAAGGGAATTTTCTTCTTTTACTTTAATTTTTTTTGTTTATTTCTTTTTCTTTCATTTTTTCCTTTTCTCTCCCTCCCTTCGCCGACCGTGGTGGAGGTTGCCAAACTCAGGTGAGGGCAACCCTCGCTTGTGTCAGGCAGCCCCTGTTGGTGTCAGGTGAGAGCATTTGGAGGGTCGCCCTCATATAGGCAAGTGAGCGACCTCCTTGACCATCATTGTTGATGGCCGGGGGAGGAAAGAGGAAAAAAGGGGGAAAAAAAGAAAAGAAAAAGAAAAAAAGGAAAAAAAAAAAAGAGGAAAAAAATAATTACATTTTTTTGATCAAAATATCCTCTCTTCGATGGTTAGAAGAGTCATTGGCTGGCCAATGGCCCTTAGTTAAAATGATTTAATTACTCCGGGTCTTTATTTGAGACAATTTGAATATTTTAGACCAATCTTTGAAATAAAATCCATTTGGAGTCCTTATTTAAGAAAATGAGAGCACTTTAGGTCTTTATTTGAAAATTTTCCTAAATCTTATAATCGACAAGACAGTTAAGGTTAAAGACACACATTTTTTGAGGGAACAGTTATTGCTTAAAGCAAGATTGTGAGACAACCATAGATTGTGAGACAACCATAGATACAAGAAAGAAGATCATGGGACGGTTCGAGAACATGGGTGTGAAGCTCGTGGATATAGAGAAACATGAAGGCGATCAATGGAAGTTACTTGAGGAAGTGCAATCGCTGGAAACTGTCAGAAGGTAGTTACTTCAAAACCATTATGAATATCGCCAGTCATCTATCATATAAGCCTCACAAAATCAAATCAAATATTATATTTCAATTATCTTTAGCTTTTGTGGGCTGTACTTTTAATTTCCTTAGCTGTAGTTCTCCAATTTGTGTCATCAACTAAATTTCAATGTATATCTTCATCATGGGTGCTGTGTCATCGATTAAATTTCAACGTATATCTTTATCATGGGTGCTGTGTCATCGATTAAATTCTAGTGCAGTATCTTTGCCTTCTTGTTTTCGGGTTATGTCGTTGATTAAATTCCAGCTGAGTTTAATTACGTTTAGTTATCCATTCGAGTCTGTACCTTTCAAATCTTTTTGTTAATTAAATTTTGGCCTCCTTAAATAAAAATTAAAGAATTAATTTCGATGAAAGATATTTCTTTACTTGGAAAACTTCCGACCAAATACCGAGGATGTTAATCCGACATTTACGGGTTGACACTGAGAAGTCTTGGACAACCCAGCTCAAAGTCGTCTTCGGACTCAGGATGACTCTCGCCTTTTTCCAATCAGTTTCATTAGCAAGCGACGAAAGACCGCGTTTTCCTACCTCCCTCGATTTCATTACGAGGGGCTTTCCTGGAGATGATCCATCATCAACTGAAATGCCGGGTGCCGGAAGTTATCTGAGATAGTATCTCCTGTCTTCTTCGGGCAAAAATCCTGTCCTAATCCTACTTAAGAACATAATCAAAATATATCAAAAAAAAAAAGAAAAAAGGAAGGAGAGATGGAGATCGAAATAATCGGATGAAAATGATTATTTGATTTGTAATAGGTACCGTGATTAATCACCTCCTCACGACGGTTGCCGGTTGTTGAAGCATGTTGTCCCCGCGATGATTGAAGAGAAGACAGAGAGCAGCAGCAGATCATCCACCCCTCCGCGCATAAAGAAGAGCCTTTCTACATAATTAATTGCAGAACGGTCGGTCCACGCGCATCGAGTGCTTCAAGTTGGTGGACTAGAAGGGACGTCGTTGGATCGGAAACGATTCGGTGCCAATTGGATGGAAACTCTCCCCTCCGCAGTCAATTAGGCCGTCGCACCCCATTTGATTAAACCTACCGATAAGCTTTGCCAAATGGAGCGTGGTCATTGAATCCGATACTTAGTCTCATGTCGTTAGATTAGTTTATTAAGCGCTCAATAATAGTACGCAACATCGCTGAATAAGACAGGTTTGGTAAAACGATCTCAATATACTTGGCATTATTTAATATCACATATTTTAGGATGTATTTGATTTAGCATTTACAAGGGGCTTTCAAAGTTTCTTAAAAAAATCTGGACCTTTTGACAACCATTTTGTATGAGCTTTCAAGTGAAAACCAATATTGAGCTTTTAACATTTGGTCAAAAGCTGAAATTTATTTTTTCATTCAAAACTACCCTCACCAATTCTTCAAATTTATGATTTTGTCCCTCGTTATTTTTTTTTAATTTAAAAATTTACACATTATTTTTTCAATTTTAAACAAATAAAAATTAAAAAACTTATATTAATCACCTAAAGGGTTTTTCAAATATGTTTTTTACTAAATGATCTTTCTCTTAAAGTTGCTTTTTAAAGTACAGTTTATTAAACAAATTTTGCATTTATCCAAAACCCTTTAAACTAAACTACTTTGTAATTTTCAAATGGATTTTCAAAATGTTAAATCAAACGCACCCTTAATTAGAGCTGCCGAATTTGCACTCCTCAAACTGTTGGGCCATGATTGTTGATATGTTGATGACCTTTTGCGACGAGAAAAGGTGAGAAGGTCGGGATTGCATGTATCTTCTATTGTATGACGTACTAATGCATATAACATAGGATAATGCTTGCGCGCATATATAATATGCCGTGGTATCCTGTGCGCCGACGGAACTTAAGAATCGATCGCCAATCAACGTGTCATGTGAAATTTAAAGTCTCACGTAAGATATTGCCCCGTTTCGCGGGCCAGGAGTTTCGGGCATCATTGCCGACGCCTTTGCCTTCCACCAAACGTCTGAGTGGAAAGAAGTGTGCATCCCATCCACCTCCTCCCTACCAATAATACGGGCTCCAAGTGTCCCAACCCCTTGTGCCCACTAGTCTATACAGTCATAAGCACTAAAACTCAATTTACTTAATTCCCAAAGACCACCCTCAATTTTAGATCTAATCCTAATCCCATCCCAATTTTTTTCTAAGAAAAGTAACAAATTTTCACTGCCATCTCAAATCTATCCTCATGCCTAAAAAATTGCCACTAATTCCTTCAAAATTATCAACATCAAAGATAATCAGAGGTTTATTACCAAGATGTGCGTCTTCACTGCTAACGAGGCGAACACGTTTATGACTAGAATGAAAGTTGATATATATATTTTTCAGACGAAAGGAAAAGCCGGGGTAGAATTAAGAATTGGTCTGAAATTAAGAAAGATAGAGCTCCAAGAAAAGGTGACGAACCCATTTGAAACCGCTCATCTGGCTTTTTACCGAGTCGTGCCTAACGAGTCAAGTCAAACTCACCTAGAATTCCAGACGGCCGACCTTCCGCAGAAACCTCGAATCAGCGTCGATGGAGCGAAGCCGTATGAACTCCAACCTAAAAGCGACACGAAGGAGTTTCGCGTTTTCCTGCCGTGAGGGGCTCGGCTTTTCCCCGAGATCGAATCCTAGAAAAAACGACAGGATTGCAGTCTCGCCGAATAAACAATCGCCCAAAAAAAGGGTCGCTCTCACTGACTTCGACCACGTGTTTTCAGGGGCTGGAATTTGCAGTTTCCATGAGGCGCCCCTTCTCTTTTGCTTCGCTTTCACAAACCACAAGAAGAACGCAAAGAATCAGCTCATAAAGCAAACAGCAATTTGATTTCATCTGGAGATCAATCGGCCCGAACAGCAAGAACAAGAACAAGAACAAGAACAGCGTACTAAAATCACGATAAATCTCTCTACTAGTCATATAAAATGTTTGTCGTCGTCATCGTCATCATCTGTCACGGTGGCGAATCAAAAGTCCTTGAGGATCTTCCGAACTTGCTCGAGGGTCACGAACAGCACCACGGTGAAGGGGCCCTGCCTGGAGATGGTGGGGATGAAGCCCTTGTACAGGGCCATCGGCCCCTCCGCCCGGATCGTCTTCACGGCGCAGTCCAGCGCCCCGGCGTACGGCGGCGCCTGCCCCGGCTCCACCTTCATGTTCATCACCCGGGTCTTGATCACGTCGATCGGGTTCGACGCCACCGCGGCCACGAAGCCGGCCGCGAAGCTGGCCGCCACGTGGGTCCCGAGCCCGTCCCGCATCGCGCCGCTCTCCAGGATCGCCTCCTTGACCTGGTCGTAGGTCGCCAGCTGGGACGCGGTCACCACCATGGCGCGGTTCACCGTGAGGCTGGACCCGCGCCACAGGCTCGCCACCCCCTCCTGCTTCGACATGCTCGCGATGGCGTCCACCACGCTCCGGTAGTTCCGGCGCTGGTGCGCCGGGAGCCTCCCGTCCGCCTGCATCCGGACCATGGCCACGTCGGCCGGGTTCCCGACCATGGCGCCGATGGCCCCGGCCACGAGCCCGGCGGTGATCTTGCGGGACAGGGGCAGGGTGTTGCTCCGGGGGTCCGACCACTTCTTCTTGAGGATCTCGTACAGCCCCATGCGGGTGGTGGAGTAGAGGGTCTGGCGCAGCACGGTCGCCGAGACGCCGGAGAAGAGCGCGGTCACGCCCTCGGCCCGGACGATGCGGGCCCCGACGGAGACGAGGCCCACCCGGGGAGCCGCCGGCGGCGGCGGGGGAAGAGGGGGCGCCGCCGCGTGGGGGACGTGGATGTGGGCGGCGGAGATGGCCGGGGAGTGGAAGGCGAGGGCGGGGCGGAGGCCGTGGGCGGCGGCGGCGGCCGGGGCCGGGGCGGGGAGGGACTCGCCCTGGAGCTGCATCCGGACCTTGAGGAGGTCGAGCGGGTGGGTCGAGCAACCAGCCACGATGGAGGCAATACCACCTTCAACGAATCCCTTGACACCCATAATGGCACGAGACAAAAACTACCAAGAAAAGTCTCTACCTTTGGGAGCTAAAAGAAATCAAAGAATGGGTTTTTCGAAGGGAAGAGGGTTTCTCAAGGGTGGATTCTCGGGACAGGGGTGAAGTGCTAGGACCAGTTGGAATTAGGGTTCATCTCACTGGAGACGAGGAGGTGGGAATGGACGCCGCAGGCGATGGAGGAGGAGTGAGGGACGGAGGGTCTCTGAGACATATAAGAACTGGGGCGAGATTTGTGCTGGAATTTGGCGTTTTTGCCGGGTGAGGTTCTTGAGGGATGGAGAGGAAGGAGGCGGAAGAGAGAATTTATACAGCGGGGGGTTTGGAAAGAGAGAGAGAGGAAAGACGGGAAAGAGGGAGGAACGAGTTGCCCTACAAATTGGGAGGCAGTGGACTTGAGGAATACGCGTGGAGAGGGAGGGCCGCAACTGGGACGGGTGGTTTCTGATTTTTGGGTGATATTGAGAAGGTTCCCTGTTTTGTTCCTTCACTTGACTTTGACGCCAACTCGCAGCTGGTTCGGTTCTCTCTCTCTACTCTCTCTCTCTAGGGTTGCGGCCGTCTCCCTCCCTCTGCCAACTTCGATTCCCGTCCGTCAAAATACTCGAATTCAAATCGGTTTTCATTAATGATAATCGAATTTGGGGTGTTCGTTTGAGTTGGCCCCACTGGAGTGTTGCTTTATAAAAATGCTTTTTCATGGTTGGACCGTATATACGCGATCAGTGGACCGGCTTGGCCGGGAGGGTCAAGGCATGATCTGCCCTCGCACAAAAAATTTAGGGCCAAGTAGTACTAAGAAAAACTCCAATGAACTCCAAATTAGTATATTTATGAAAATTTTATCATAATTACTTTTTTGATCATCAAAAATTTCAAATTAATATGCACATTTGATAAATTTATCATAAATTAACTTGTTTATCATAAAAAATCTCAAATGGATGAAAACTAATGGAAGTTAAAATGAAAGTGAAAAAGAAAGAAGGAGAAAAAAGAAAATGAAAACGAAAAATTAGGTTAAAAAATATTAAAAAATTATTAAAAATGATCAAAATCATCGCCGGTGTCCACATGATTCTTGCGTCCACATTAGTACATTCTAGTCAAATTTTGGTCGAATTAACTCAATTGATAAGAAGTAAAAATGTTTAGGATTGAATAAGCAAAATTAAAAGGTTTAGGACTAAATAATAAGTTTAGAACTTCTTGAATAATTTTTTCATCAAAACTTTATGTTGGGTTCAATTTGGCCGATCCTAAACTTATGACCAAAAAACCTCGTCCAAGCACGCCCAAAAGTGTCGTTCGGGCTCGTCCTAGCTCGGTTTAGCTGTCTTTCGCGGTTTAGTGGGAACGGAGGTCAATGAATTTTGTTTATCCAAGAAAGGGCCTCTTTAGCCTTCTTGCTGACGACGATTTCAAGATGGAAATTAGGCTTTTTAGCTTGGAGCGGGTCAACCACTCGAAGTTTCAACGAGCATCGAGAGGAGCCCGGCGCTCGAACAGTTGGACTTCGCAAGCGGCGTGTTTCCATTGACTCGGCAAGCCCACCGATGCTCAAGAACACATGCGTTTTGAACGTGCACTGAGACGTGCAGTCCCAAAACTTGAATCCTTCCAAACGTTCACATCCTAAGGGAATTTGCATTCCAAAAAAGACCAATAATAATAGTAGACGAATATTAATCAATAGGTACGCGGATATTCGTCTCCCCCCTTCCTGCCAAATGAAGGGCCCACAAGGTCACTGGTCATTGTTCAATCCTACATCGATAAGCACACAAAATCATCTTGTGTTTGGAGTTCTAGGATCCATTTGATGACTTTTCTATTCTCAAGAAGAATTTCTATTGAGAAATATATATTTTTTTTCCATTTCCGTTTTCAGAAATAAAGAAGGGGTATTTTTTACTTCTCATTTATGTTCCGAGTTTATTCCCCGGTCTATTTTCATTCAGCGGCATAGAAAAATTTAGTGAGGTTACCAAACGGATTTATCTTCTTTTTCTAATTGTGGGTACAAAAGAACAAAAAAGTAGAAAACCAAGATGTTTACTAAACATGCCCTGATTTTTGTAACTAAACTTGTTCCAATTCAACTAGTATTTGTAAGAATTCTTGGACCGCGAGCAAAGTTGGGACACGGTTTTTTGATACACTAAGAGACGTGCGCTATCAAAATTTGAATCCTTCCAAAAGTTATCGTCGTAAGAGAAAATGCATTTTGATAAAGACTAATAAAAGTAGACGAATAACAATATTTTGGAAGTGGTACACGGATATTCGTCTTCCCCCTTCCTCTTTTGCTGGTTTTGTTGTACACCAGATAAAGGGTCCATAGAGTCACCTATCATTGTTCAATCCTACATTGATAAACACACAAAATCGTATTATGTTTGGAGTCTTGGAACGTATTTGGTAATTTTTTTATTCTTGGAAATCATTTCTGTTCAAAAATAATTTTTTCCATTTCTATCTTCGGGAGTAAAGAAGTAGATATTTCTAACTTTTTGTTTATTTTCCAAATCTATTCTCTGACCAAATTATGAGGAATAAAAATATTAGCCGACATCATCAAACAAAATAGTGTTCATTATTTATTCCGAAGAACAATATAATAGAAAAATAGAATTATTTACTAAATATATCCTTACTCGTGTAAACTAAAATCCTTCCGGTCCGATTAATACTAGTAAAAAGGAGCAATGCTCTAGACCGCAAGCGAAGTGGAGAATCTGGAGATACCATTTTTTGATGCCCGATGCCCAATTAGATCCGACTGAGACGTCCATTTCGATTGGCCCGACCATCGCATCACATCGGTCAGGTAGGCAATTACATTACGGGCACCGCGGTTCATGCACCGCGGAAAAGTCAGTTCCGGGGCTCTCATTAGTCCGTTGTCGGAAATCAATTAAGGTCCCCCGCCAGGCGTCCGTCCCGCTTTGATTGCCGTGAAAACGACGGGCCATAAATTGGACAGCCAACTTGGCCGTTGCGATTTGCAAATCCAGCTCGTTCCGGGCTGGAAATGTCCTTACTCCTTACCGTGCGGGGACAAAATAGGAAGGAAAATCGACAGGTTCGACAAGAGAAAAAGGTGAGAATAACGTCGCCTGAGAGATTCGAACTCTCGCGGGGAAACCCCATGTACTTAGCAGGCACACGCCTTAACCACTCGGCCAAAGCGACGCTTTCTTGACGGTTATCTCTGGTAAATCTAATTTATACAAATGTAATATTCTTCAGTGGTACTCAACTTGATAGATAGAAACAACCCCTCCATTTATTACATGAAGCTCGCGAACAATACATGCCAAAAGAAATGTCAAGAAAGACGCAAAAAAGGTTCAATACATGAGACGATGACAAAAGCATAAATACAATTGCTGGGTAACCCTTTCCTTTTTGTCTATCTCTCTCCCCCTCTCGAATTCAAATACAAAAAGACGCAAAACGCACACCATGCACACGTACACACAAAGCACACCAAACGACCAAACAAGAAAAAGAAATTTGAACGAACATGAATGAACGAACGAACGAACGAATGAACGAACGAACGAACGAACGAACGAAAGTGTTCGAAGCTTGTTAGCCCCACCACTGGTGCACAGCAACACCCTCATCCCTGAGCCTTCCGTACAGAGCCAGACACTCCCAGTATGCCCTCCTGCTCCTGTCGCTCATCCTCGTCAACCCGCCCTTCGGCTTGCACTCCAAGAACAGCTCGTCCACCAACCCTATCGCCTTGCTCTTCACCATCTCCTCCACCACCTCCGCCTCCGCCTTCATCACCACGTACTCCTCCTCCTTCACGTTCTTCTTCAGCCAGTCCGACATCCCCACGTGCGCCGCCCCGGCTGCTGCGGCGGCGGCGGCGGCGGCGGCAGTGGCCTCCTTGCTCGGGGTGGCCGTGGGCTCCTCGGCCGCCACGGTCTCGATCTTGTACATCTCGAAGTGCAAGTTCCTCGTCGGGTAGTTCCTCGCGAACCACGCGGTGCTGCTGGTGCCCCCGTCCTTCTCCGGCAGCCCCACGTCGATGAACACGCGGCGCGGGTAGCTCTCCAGGGAGTCCCCCATCAAGTCGGGCAGGTACCTCGTCCTCTTGAAGTATGCCCGGGACCTCCTCGAGGCCGCTCGTGGGGGCTCGAGGAGCACGTCTTCGAGGTTCTGTAGCGCCGCCTTCTTTTGCTCCGGGGCGTATCCGCATAGCCGCCTTTGCGTGGCCGAGTTGGCCGTTTTCCTTTCGTCGGTTTTCCTGATACCGAGGACGGTCGATTCGAATTTCCTAATGTAGGCGATCTTGTAGTTCGGGGGCACATCGAAGTGCACATTAGGGTCTTTACTTAGCAGAATCGCCGCCACTCCACCAACCTTTAGGGTTCGATCAATGAATTCTGCAGAAGAAGTGAAATCGGTTGTGAAGGCGAAGTTGAATGTGTCGCTCGGGATCGAACTTTGCCGCTCTAAATCGGTGATGGAAATACGATCCATCTCATTGCTTCCCGGAATAATAGAGGTGTCAACGGACTCCTCATACCCATTGCCCAAGAGGGCAACGCTATTTCCGCTTTTCGACAAGCCTTCGTTTGCTAAATCTTGGAAAAGCAATGGCAACATTTCCAAGTTGACAGGATCCGATACGTGCTGATAGACCTCGGAAATGGCTCGGTAAGGATCAACGGATCTCTTCAAGCCCGATCTCAACCAAGAGAAAGATGCGATGACGAATGCTAGAACCAATGCACGGGCCAGAACCATCAAGACCCTCGAGCTAGGGATCTTGATGATCAAGTACTTAGATCCATAAGCATCGAAGCCAATGCCACCGAGATCGAAACGTTTGTGCCTTTTCGGGCGCTTCGGCTGGGAACCCTTAGCCAATTCCAAGGCCATTCTCTTCGAATTCCAAAATTTAGCCAGAGGAAAAACACGGACGTGAGGACGGATTAAATTTGCTGAACTATCAAAGGTGAACGAGATCAGGCGGTATCTTGTGAGAAGATGAGCAAAGGAGCAGGAACTTGTGAACAGAAAAGGACATAAAGGAAAGCGAAATGATCCTAAAGAAAAATTAGAGGTCTGAAAGCTAGTAAGAAAGGCAAAGAGAAAGAGGGAGGAGAGGAGGCTCGATCAGCAATAACACTTAGCGGGTGCAAAATCTGGCCGCGGTGTGATTCCCACCCACAAGAGCGACACGGTTGCTTTGCTTCGATGACAACAACATCAACTGCCTCAGACGTTCCACCTCCATTTCCTCGACCTAGCGCATAACCCGTACCAACGGACGGCCCGCTATCACCAAGATTCCAATGGTTTTAGCGACCCATCGGAGGATATTAGGGATACAAGGAGCCTATGGAAAGGACATGGAAGACGTCTTCTTCTTTCTTCTTTCTTTCTTTTTTTTTTTTTTTTTTTGGTTTTTCTTTTATTGGTTTTACTATAATCGGGAAGACAAGATACACGAGAGAGATAGAAATGGTGGGGTTGGAGGAACTAGGAAGTGGAGAGAGGGGGGTGATATAAGGAGAGAGGGTTTGCGTTGGTAGGTTAAAATAAGAAGCGAAGTTGTATTGAGCTTAATTTAGGGTTGTTCGCAACGAGAAACCGGTTAAGCCATTGTTGCTGTCAGGGGGGGTTTTATCTCTTCGCATGTTCGTCTGAATCATCAGCTGGAATGCCCTACAAAATCGCTGCCTGGTGCTCCCTATTCGATGCGCGTGCTCTGCGTGTTAATCACTGTTGTTTAAGCTGTTCTCGTGCATGGAAAAGGATAGCTCATTACAGCAATTATCATGAAAACATTTTCCATGAAAAGAAATTTGATTTTTTTTCGTTGAGATATCTATCGTTTAGGGATTATCCTGTTTAGCAGGGCGTGAACATTTATAGCTTTGCATGCATCACCATGTTCGTGCGTTTATACATGCCCTCAACATACATAGTTTGATGAGAATTTACGGACGAGAGATCTCTTTCTTCGTTTGTTGCTTTGAAAAACTGAAAAAAATAAGGCTCTGTTCATTTTAAGGAAAATAATTTCCCAGAAAATGTTTTCCGAATTTTCTGATATTCGTTTCGCGGGAAAATGAATTCATTGGGGAAAATATTTTTCATGAAAGGAAAAAATTCTTCTAAATTAAAAGAAAATGTTTTCCATTTTTGAAAAGTGGAAAATACTTTCCTCTCTTGATCTCTCTTATCTCATACCTCTACAAATCTTCACTTCCTCCTCCCCTTTCTTCTTCTTTCTTTTATTTTTTTATTCAAAATTTTTTAATTTTCTTTTTTTCTTAATTTGAATTATTCTTAAATTTTCTTTTTTTTCTTTTCTTTTTTTTTTTTTTGTTTCCCATCTTCTTCTTTTTTTGCTGGTCGTCGGCCACAAGCAAGCCTTGAGCTTGCTAGTGAGCACGAGGCTCGTCCACCTCTGACGAGCTTAGGCTTGCCACTCGCCGATCGGCCAATGCAAGCGTTGAGTTTGAGGCTTGAGGCTGGCGAGCCGCGAGCTTGTGGCGAAGCTCACACCGTCGACCTGGCAAGCGAGGCTCGTGCTCGTCGATCTAGCGAGCCTCAAGCTTGCTGGGCTAGGGCCTTGCTAGATTGGTGAGCTCTGAGCTCGCCAGCCACAAGCTCACGCTCACCAATTTGGCGAGCCTCGAGCTTGCTGCTCACGTGAAGCTTGCGCTTGCTGATCTGGCGAGTGGCGAGCCTGAGCTCACCAGAGGTGGGCGAGCCTCGTGCTCACCGACGAGCTTGAGGCTTGCCCGTGGCTTGTCGTCGATTGTCGTCGTGGCCGGCGACCGGCCAAAAAAAAAGAAGATGTTTACTAAGAAAAGAAAATGAAAAATGAAAAAAATAATTAAAAATCGATTTAAAAAAATGAAAAATCAATTTTAAAAAAATAAAATAAATGGCGAAGAGTATATGGAAGAAAAGATTTTACTTACTAAACAGCAAAAAAGATTTTCCACTTCATTTTCAGTTTTTATCCGAACACCCGAAAGTAATTACATTTTTCTGGAAAATGGCTTCCTGGAAATATTTTTTAGAAACGCCATATTTTCCACGAAACGAACGAATCCTAAGATAAAAATGGCTGCATAAACTTGTCGTTGGTAGCGCCTACACCATACTAAAATCACTCGATAATCTATATGTATATTACAAAATGTACATTAGGGTATAATCTAATAAAATAATATGAGGGGTTGGCCAAGGTAGGCTTATTCGTGACATTCATTCAACATATCCCTTTGCCATATATATGTTTCAATAATCAAGTGCGCATTACATCTCAACAAATTACTCAACCGAAAATAACCTAAGCATCTCTCTTTCCTCATACTCTATATATCTGCCACAGCTAATCACTACCAGGTTTGTTGCTATCACCACCTCGAGTGAAATCACCATGAAGCGCCATTTTTGACAAACAACACCGACGCCGTCTCCTCCCCGTCTTCAACCGATGATTGCCGGTGCCCTCTCCTTAGCTGCTTCTTCCTTCGACACAATCATCGTACCTCTGCTCTCCCCCACCCCACCGCCCACGCATTGTCTTTTCATCCCACCCACCGTGCTTCTCTCCGTCGAGCTCTGGCTAACCTCAAGGAACATCGATTGAGAGAGGTCCGAGTTTCAACCGTGCCTCACATCAAGTCGCGAAGAGATTTGAGCCTCGTCGCTGTCGACATTCAATCGTTGCAAGGAGGAGAGAGAGAGAAAGAGAGGGAGAGAGAGGGAGAGGGAGAGGGAGAGGGAGTCTGTGTGTGTGTGTGTGTTTGTAGTGAAAGAGATACAACGAGAGACAATTAGCGCACACTACAATCCCATTATACAAGTAGGCATACGCGTGAATGGCAAATTGTAGGCAAACATGAAATTAGGCACTCAGATTCGTTAACAATTAGATGCGAACCTACAAGTCCAAGCCCCCCAAAAAAATGAAGAAGAAGAAGAAGAAGAGCCTAAGGCTTTCAAATATTATGAAAAGTTAACATCACAAAAAACTCTAGATCAAAAACCCTAAATTATATTGACTGTAACACTAATATCTTAATTTTTCTTAGGGTCACCAAAATCCCAAAATTATGTTCATAGTGACACTAATACCTTATTATTTTTTTTATGGTACTAAAACTCTTAAGCTTGTACTATTGTGACAGAAATATCATCTATCACAGTTTCGTCCAAGATGGTGGTTAAAAATCCAACATTGTAGCTTGCATGGACTATGGCAAACAGACGAAGTTGACGTGGATGTGGCGTGACTTTAATCTAGTCCAAAACAACGTTGTTTCTTGAATTATGTCACTTCGAGGACTCCAAAAAATTGCCAAAGAGACAATTTGTTATCATGGAGGTCCAATTCTTCGATATAATTAAACACTGACAATTTAGTACCTAGAAATATGAGTTCGTGGTGAATTCCGACACATATAAGCCATATATGTGTCGAACCTGGAAATAAATAAATGATTTCTCTTTGTCTTAAGCTAAATAAACATCAGCTCCATTTGCCTACTATTGTCCATGCAAACCGCCATGTTGGATTTTTTAATGGCCCCCTTAGATGATACTGTAACAGAAGGTATTTTTGGATCACTGATACAAGTTTGAGGTTATTTGTGAAACGAAAAAAATTAGTTTGGGGAGTTGGTTTTGTAATAGACAAAGTCTAGAATTTTTTTGTGGTAAACAGAATGTATTTTGGTCATGCTAGTTCAAATTTGGCAGTTCTGATGATACAAGAACAAGTTTGAGGTATCGGTACCATAGCAGACATAGTAAAAGGTTTTTTGTTGTATTTTCCCTATCATAAGTAAGGGGCTTCTCACAGGTGGCTGGCCAGGCAGCGCAATCTGAACTTTTCGGGCTAGATTTTTCCATGCCCGAAATCTAGGCCTGGCGAATCAAATGAACCACTTCTTTCCGGGCGCGTCAAGGCCTAAACACGAACGTATAAGAAATAATTATATTGAAAATAGCTTTCTACTCATCAACTTGCATTCTTTCAAAATCTAAACATAATGCTTGGGGGCGAACTTGGGCCTGACAGACATGTTTCGGTATCATTTGGGATACTCGTCCGGATCTGATCCCTAACTTCTCTTGTTTCTGTTCTGATTGTTTAATCCATTATTTGGCTTACTAATGCCAGTGGCATTGTTCGTTTGTCGTTTCAATTTTTTACTATTACTATTCGCGGTTCTAAATGTTTTCAAAAATCATGGGACCGAAGAGCACGCAGATCTCGAGAGCAGAATGGAACTATAGCTCGACGGACCGACCCGGTCAGTGCGTCGCACGCCAATAACAACACGGTAATCACTCATCAGTGAAAGAGTGGCGAAGGCCATAGAACGGCGTCCTACTCTCGTTCAGCAAGATGTCTAAAGGACACGCTTGTTAAGGTGTAGTCAAATTTATGGACAGTTTCGGTTGAACGGCCAAATTAAGACTCAGACAGGAATCGCTAGTTCAGTGCACTAGACAACATCGTATCCAACAACACCAAAATTCATCTACGTCTTATTGATTGCAGCACCTTTCTTTTCGATGGGCGCAACATCGTATCTCACATTTGAGCATAAAGAGGGAGAGGGGGAGGGGGAGAGAGAGAGAGAGAGAGAGAGAGAGAGAGAGAGAGAGAGAGAGAGCATGCAGAGAAGTAGGGAAAGACAGTACATGACACATTCAGCTCATCACGAGCAAATTAGTTGCAGAGCTCACGGGCAATCCCTATCCGAGATTTCGTCACGTCGTACATGATCCTCAGGTTCTGCTGCTGCAGATTAGCTATGACATTCAGCACCGAGTTCACGTTGCTTGGCGCTGCGGCCATCGCCAAGCACGCCAGCGAGCCTGAGCTGCTGTGTATCAAGCTGTTCTCCAACGGCAGCTTCAAGTCCAAACCCGGGAAGTGGAACGTGACCACCGGCGCCACCGCCTCCCTGGAGGCCGTGAAGCACGTGTCGAAAGCTCCTAGGCTCGAGAACGGGCCCGGCACTCGCTTGCGGAACTCGTCCCGTATTGCGTTGTACAGGGGCTCCATGAACCGGGTTATGACCGTGCCCGAGTCCATTATGGTCCCCGCCCCGGTGCTGGGGTCGAAGGCGAGGAATTTCGGGTCCACGGGCACCAACACCCTGCCCACGCTTATGCCAGTGAGGTTGACGTAGTAGAGGGATGGCCGGCGCGGGTTACGGAGGAGTGGGGTGGTCCGGATGCTCTTGGGTTGGCCGACGGGTCCGAGTTTGAGAGAGCCCGAGAAGTAGTAAGATCTGAAACTGGGTAGGCAGTAAGAGAATACGCCAGAATAGAGCGATCCGGTTTGGGACAACAGTGACATTGGGCCCCGGCCCAGGCCTAACAAGCCTTGGGGCGGGATCGACTTGCCGGAGACGGCGCCGATGCATCCGAACGCATAATTCGGAACGACATCGGTGCCCAAAGTGAGGGAGTCCTTGATGAGGGTAGCCGAAAAGGACGAGTCTCCGCCATAGGATTGGTTGAAGAAGCACCCGCCAGACCCGGTGGTGGGGCACTGGAACCCGCGGACCTGAGTGCATTGGGGCATGGAGCAGTCCAACGACCCGTAAGTGGAGGATGTATTGGGCGAGAAGGTGGTGGTGGAGCAGCCGACGCAACCGCTGCACGGTACCCATGCTTCATCGTTGCTTGTGTCTAGGACCATGTACATGAGTTGACCCGGAGTGCCAATTTTGACACGGACCACGTAGTTGCCAATGTTAAGGGTCTGCTGGCCGGGAGCAATGGGCACGGATGTGGTCTTTTGGGCTACTAGGGTCGACAAGTACTCAACCCGTTCCGGGTCTTTTGAGGCCATGTCGAGGACCGTATTGACCCAAGACTCGGGCTTGGGAGGGTTGAACGGCGAGCACTTGCCATAGATGTGGACGATCGACAGATCCGAGTCGTCGGATGGCGAAGCGCAAGGAGAAGTGGCTAAGGCACCTGAGATGAGAAGACCAAAGAAGAGCAATGAAGAAATGGTCAAGTCCATGACTAAAGGGGGCACTTTGGCCTAGAAGGCAAGTGAGAGCTATATTTATATACATGAATTTCATCCGAGACCCGCCAAGTTACCAAAAGGCCCTCCAATAATTGCTGCATAATCGATGGGTAAGTCCAGGCGAGGACAAATTTGGATGAGTTTGAGGCGATGGTGGCAAGCATCGTTAGCTGTGTTCAACATGAGAAAAGTGATGACAGGGGATACTGGGAGAGGGGGACAAATTTGGCCCAAGTTGACGGGAGAGAGCTGCAGCAAAAAGACACTGTTTCGGCTATGACACGGGTTGGGTACAGAGAGAGCTAGAGACCCTTCATGCAAGAGTCCAAGAATAGCGAAGAAGCTGTAGTGATCCAAAAGAGAATGTAGGTATCTAGTAAAGATGGAATAGACGAATCCGATAGAGACATGCGAGAAATGCCACCATGGATAAGAGTAAAGTAGTTGAATAAGGATTTTAGAGAAAGATAATTCCTCAACATATATCTATCTTGTCCCGGAAGGAAGAGGCATATTTGGATGACATGTTCACTAATATTGAAACTTGTATAGATTTTGCCAAAAAAATAATGAATCTCTCTCTCTCTAAACTTTAATCTAAAGAGGGATTATGCTGGCCAGCGTTACTTTTTGTCTGTTATCGCCGATGTTAATTCAAGAAGAGCGCCGCTTGGAAACTTTGTTTTTTTTTTTTTTTTTTATCTCCTTTGTGCATTTTTCATTATAGGAGAAGATGTCGTCTGTTCTATTTCTATGGACACTTAAAAGAGAGCTTTGACGGTTTGATCTTGAACTCGACCATAGAATTATTTGCCTTATAAAGTTCAAGTCGGTGGTGAGCGTTACTTTGTGCATTTTTCAGTACAGGAGAAGATGTCGTCTGTTCTAAATCTATGGACACTTAAAAGATAGCTTTGACGGTTTGATCTTGAACTCGACCATCGAATTATTTGCCTCATACAGGTCATGTCGGTGGTGAGACATCACCTATGCTTGAGTCGCACGGACGTGTCTGAAATGGAGTGAAAAATTGAAAAATCTCGTGATGAGGTCCTTTTTTGGTTTGGTCGAAGAAAAATCTCGTAATGAGTCGGGAAGGTGGAACCGGGGGCAGGGGAGAAAAAGAGAAATGGAGTCACGTGAACGATATTTTTTAAAAAGCACGACGTAACAACGTTATGACTCTTGTCGCGGTGTGCGGCTGGAAGGGACGCGGTCGGTCACGGGCGGACGGAGACTTTCTGATGGGCCCGGTCCACCCGGACGCGTTTCTGCAGATTTGTCATGTGCTTCTCGCATCAGTTTTTTGGGGTGGGGACTGTCGGGAGTATTTAGAATCAAATCATGCCGGACAAATAAATCACGAATTAACAATATGATTTAAGCCCACTTGCTTGGCCATATGCTCCTGATATTTCTGCTTCAAGGACTCTGATTGGATCTTTAGTTCCAGCGAATCTGCACGAGACCATGCATCGGTCCTTGTTATAAAATCCCGATCCGTCCTTAATACTGCCCACTTGTTTAGGAGCCTTTAAGCATCCTTTGAGAACACTCAAGAGCACGGTGCCTTGTCGTAATTTTCTTCTGCCTTGATTTAAGTTCAGAAAGGCGTATAGACGAAAATATAGTGCTGCAACTTAGGAGGGGGCTCACAGGGAGAGAGAGGGAGATGACCGGGACTACCATGAAAACTTTGATGGTGAGAACTTTTTAATTGGATCTTTTTGGCTATTGCAGGGATTCAAATACCAAGGAGATGAAATGGAACGGAAAGGACAAGCAAAGAATAGTGTAAGTTCGAAGCACATGTGAAAGCAGGAAATTTCGATAAGGACATAGCAGCAGTAACATTTTGAGCTTCGTAAGTTCATATCGTGACAAGCGCCACCTCAAGCAATTTGGAACTTATCCAATCCGTTTCTTTCTCTACAGAAGCGACACACAAAAAGCAACATATTTACAAAGAAAAGAATGCAATGGAACCAGGTGAAAAGACATAAGATGAAATGAGTGACACCATCAAGATAAAACTGCTCCCACTCGGAACTTTTCCAATGATTTCAGACGAGAGGCCCCACCCTTACTCACGGGAATCCCAATGCAGAAACTCATAATTTAGATTACAAAGGCAGGTTGTCAATTACTGAAGCATGAGAAAAGCAGCTCAAGTACCGTCAAGAAAATAATTTTATCGAAGATTCTCATGGCATGCCACAGAAGTGAAATTTTGTCACTGCTCGCAGCCTACAACAGCATATCTTACCTCTATATGGTTTTGCTTCAAGTGCAAGAGGCATGAGCAATGCATAATGCATGGGCATTACCGTGGATGGCGACTCCGCCACCCAATATAGCAAATGTGCAGTGACTTCCTAAATTATAAAACCATACCCTAAGCGGATGGTAATTTACCACTCATTGCAGCTCGGGAAATGATAGGCAATTGGGAAATGAGGAGAGAAAAATATAAACAAAGACCACAGCTAAAAAATGAGCAGATTTCACATCATTATTCTTAGTGAACATCCAGGCCAAGCTTCGATGCAAACAGAATAAACAAATGGGATAGATACACACGCACAAACATACACATCGGAATATAAAGTACAGAAGCAGCAAGAGGAGGCGACAAGTACCATCGGTATCATCATACATCTTCTGATGGCTAAGATTGGTGTGGTGGTATATTGGCTCCTGCTGCAAACCCAAATGATAACAGCTCCAGAGTTTCAATGAAGCACACTACGACAACAACAACACGATCCTACATTGTGTGGTCACAAGGCATGAAAAGGGTGCATCTGCCAAAAGGGAGAAAGAAAAAAACATACAGCAATAATGAGTTATTAAAAAGTGACCAAGAAAATACAAAAACATAACAACTAAATCAGAAAGTAAAAAGAAACTAAAAAAAGGGCCTAACTGAACATTAACAAACGCAAATAGTAACTCAAACTAATATGAACTTCGAGGATAAAGAGATATATTTCTTTGAAATAATAATTATGTTTAAAGAAAACATCTTGGAAAACACTAAAATGATATGAGGAAGCATATGACATTTTAGGAACCCTCTGTGAAATGCCTATACACAAAATAACTGTCTGAATACTTTTCCAATTTCTATATGCTTTAGATTGAAGTTTAATCTAGTGGATTAGGTGATTTGCCCTGGTTTAAGCTGATCGAACTTTTTTGGGGCAAGTGAACTGGACACAATTTTAAAAGTACTAGAAAAATTCTAGCCCATTCTTAAAGAGATCTTTATCCAACCTTACTTCTTAGGTTTATTGCTTAATCATGTACTTCTTCCATCATTGAGGACTCCCCCAAATTAAAGAATGTCTGTATAGATAAGGAACTATTCTTTAGTCCAGTGACTTCAACAAATGGCTCCCAAGGTAGTTTATCGTGCACATGAACTTCAGTTGTCTGTTTTTTTTTTTTTTTTTTTTTTTCTTTCAAGTACATTTATCTTGCACCAAAAGACAAGTTTATGTATGCTACTTGCTGCTGCCTTTTGTCAAGCATACTTGTGTAGCAATCCACATTCTCTGATATTTAGGAGAAGCAACCTTTTGAAAGTGAATTTAAACCCATCTGATGTTCAAAAATGCATTGCATTTTGCCTGATGCATAAAGCCAGCACAGTTCAAGCTAGATGTCAGAGATGAATGAGTGGCCACAGAGTTGGGTCTCTCAGAAAGTTCAACTCAAAAGCTTAAGCAGATGTGGAATACCTTATCAACTCTCATACATACAAACAGGATTGCGCATGCAAAATATACAACAGTGGACTTTGCCTCTGATATCATGTTAGAAATTTTAACTCCAAAACTTAAGCTAATGGATGAAGGGAGACCACGTGAATATGAGGGTCGTTGAAAAACTTCATAGACAAGAGATGTGAGATACGTCAATGTGTCAAATATGTACTTAATTCGCGAAAACAATATGTGCAATGCCTAGAAATAGTGTCGGCTTTACAAAGGTGTTCCATGCATCAAGCAATGAGCATCTGACAGTGCCAAATTTAGTGCTACCAACATATAACATATAGACATATCCTCAGGGCAAAGGGACAGAGCAAGATAATATACTCATGCACAATGGTTCGACTGATAGTGTCAAAATCAGGGGTACTGATACAGAAAAATTAGATACATCCTCAGGGCAGAGGAACAAAGCAACATCATGTACCAATGCACAATGTTTCAACTGATAAGTTTCCTCTCCACAGCATTGCGTCAGCAATTTGCCATCCTACTTCTGATTACTAGGGTAACAAATTCAATAAGCACAGTCAAATAAAGCATATACTAGACCAATCAACAACTCCTTATGAATATGAACAAAAAAAGAACAAAACAAGTTCTCAGAATGGTAATTGTCCATAATCAGCTGCTCTCAATCTGAGGCTTTATTCCATTTCTGGGACCTAAGATAAGACCTCCAGAAAAAGAGCAAAGAGACAGGAGCATAGCCCATCAAACTATACAAAAATTTTTTTGGCAAGAGAGTTGAATTCCATATGACTTAATGCATTATTTAACGATACAAGATGAATACAAGTTGGAAATATTGCTTGAATTGCACAAGAACTCTGTCGTAGAAAGTAGACGCAAGACGACGATGTGCGCAAACCAGAGACCATTAAAACCAAGTCCCTGCTTCCATGAATAACAACAAGATGATGCTATTGAGCTGCACTGTAGTAATGAGTTATGATAGAGACAGATTGAGGATTTATAACAACCCACTCCTGCTGCCATTCCCCACCAAGGGGAGAATAAGCCATCATCAATAGTACAAAGAGAAAAACAAAACAATCAAAGAGAAGCATCAAGATTGATCTGCAAACCTATTTCAGCTGTCAACAATCGCCTTTTCCCTTGATTATGATAACAGGACACTGAGCGTGGTTGGTGCAGTAGTTGCTCACGCTTCCCAAAAACATCCTGTCAAAGAACAATCGGTTCAAAAAAGTACAAAGAGTTCATACAAGATTACCTGTTGATCCATTTTTAATAACTTCAGTTTTTTTGGAAAGCAGTTTGTTTCACAAGGTATTAGTCGAGTCTCAATTCTTCATAGCTTGTTTAATATTTCATATGCTCACTTACATGCAGTTAATGTTTGTCTTGTTCCCCTTTCATCAATTCCATGTTCTGTTCTTAGATCAATTTGCACATGAGAAGGGGTGTTGATATTTTTATCACTTGTTATTGGCGTATGAGTTTAATACATAAAATCTCCCTCCCCCTGAAACTTTTGCTTCAGAGATTTTAACATAATTCATAGTTCTTTCATCGATGTGCTACATCCACATCTCATCTACCATGTGCAAGGCTCTCACGAGGTGAAATGTCAAAAATTATGCCATAAGTACATTGTCGGTGACTTCACTTTCCTAGCAGCAAAGTTTTCAAATTAAACGGTTAATCCAACATTTCACTTATGGCTCAACACCCCGACCAACCATTATAAGAATGTGATATCTCATATAAGACAAAACTCAAATGGTATTACTAAAGCTATGCATTTTATCTTACTAGGAGGTCATGTCCAAAACTTGTCCTTGGATAAGATGTTATTATGGTTCAATAAGGACGATAAAACTTACTAGTTCAATCCGACAAAATGAATTGAAAGCATGTGAAGTAAAGGAAAACACAACTTAGATGCGCCAATCGTGCGAATTTACATAAAACAGCTAATTAATCAACCATAGGATCATCTGATGTCAAGGACCAACCTTTTAATAGGGCCAAAAGCTCGGCATCCCATAACTAGCAGGTCCGCATTCAAGTTCTCCACAACTTCACAAATCTTTTCCTTCGGATCCCCAATTACAACTTCCGTCTTAATGTTCACCTGCATCGAAAGCAATATGCAGAAATTCAACAACGATTCCTCTAACAACGGATGCTAGACCTATCAAGAGAGCCAGAGGTCCACAAAGGCTACAGCAGCACTTAACCAAGCATAAATACGATGCTACACTCACAAACCATGGACGGATAAGTTTCGGACATGGTCATAGAATCACAGCAGAGTGTTTCCACCAATCGACATGAAAGACCGGAAGGCACACTGCCAGAGATGTCTCAACTTAGCCGGAACTATTTAGAGTACACTAAGGACAAAATCCCGGAAAACAGAAACTGCTGATTCAAACGCCACAAGCTACGCCGTAAATCCGTGCTATGTCGAACCATCGCATATCTCGCGCCGCATAGTTAACAGAACACAACGAATGCAATCGAGCTCCCCAACAGAGCCAATCAGAAGTCAAAACAGCAGCCGCGATCGACACAGAAACGAAGAAGCGCGAGACGGAGATGCCTACGTCCTTATCGGAGCATATCTCCCTGGCGCGATCCAGTATGGCCTGCGTGATCCGCTGCTGGTGCGCCTCGATCGCCGCCGTGAAAGCCGGCACCTCCAAATCGCCTATTCGCATATCACCAAATCAGGCGATCGAACTGAAAATAGCGACGAAACGAGGCGGAGAGGATAGGAAATAGTCGAGCGCGAGGGGGAAGGGAGGGAGAAGGGAGTACTGACTGGGGCCGCCGAAGGGGATGGCGCCGGGGTTGAGGCCGGCGACGATGGACGGCGGCGACTGGACGTGGAGGACGACGAAGGAGGAGGAGGAGGGGGAGGGGGGATCGGCCGGGGGCCGGAGCTTGAGGTTGTCGAGGGCCCACCGGAGGGCGTTCATGCTCTCCTCGCTGCCGTCGACGGCCACGACCACGCACCCCAGATTGCTCGCCATCGATCGCTGCTGCTCCTTCTCCTTCCTTCTCCTTCCTTCTTCTTCTTCCTTCGTCCTTTTAACTTCGAATGCGATGAACGTGAGCTGCTCAAATTGGTAGTTTTGATGTTTCTTTTTTCGTATTTATATATGTTTTTTTTTTTTATTAAAAAAAATTGCGGCGGCTGTTGGTATGCGCCACCAGTCTTTTGGCGGTTTTGCGTCTGGGCCCAGCTTGAAGCCCAACTGGCCCAATACCTTCTCCAAAAGATGTGATTTTTATTTTTCGGCCAGAACCAAGAGTTGCAATGACAAGGCATGATTGGCGGATAGATCAGCCGCTCGTGGCGTCCTATCACTGTCTCAATGGGTCGGGTCGGGTCGCATTGGGTTTTGATGTTATCCGACCCATCCCGACCCGAATCATAAGGGTCACATGCTATGACCCGACTCGAACCGACCCGAAACACATTAAACCCACATTGAAAATTCGGGTTGGGTTTCTAGGTTTCTCTTCTTTCTTTTTTTTTTCCACCTCCCTTTTCATTGGTATAATTTTTTTGAAGTAAAAGGCTATTTAATTTCCGAAGAACAACAAATCTGAAAGATAGTGCCTTCAGCCTTAAGGCTTTAGGAACTTTTATCATAAGCAGAAATTGAAAACGAACTTACCCATAAGCGAGCAATCCACCATAAATCGTAGGCATATACATTGAAACATATAAAGATGCAGGAGGAATGACAGCTGAGGCATCATCCCAAAATTAACAAATTGTAAAAAAAAAGTCTAACATGGGGAGTAGCATTCCCACATGGAGAGACACTATTTGGGAAGAAAGCAAATTGGCTTTCTAACTCCTAAGAAATTGCTGGACACATACCAAAGAGGTGGAAACTCCTAGCAAACTGCAGCTTGAATATGAGGAGACGGAACCCAACTGTAGGCAATAAGATAAGAACTTTGTTAAATTCGCTCACTACAACTATGATGTAGACATGTTCAGGACAACGGTTTCTTTCAAAGAAAGAGGTAAAATTCTAGACAAGAATGAAGCATACAAACATTGGATATGCTCTCAAACAAGCAAATATAATTTCCAATGTGACAAATCTGGTAAGAAGAATTAGTACTCATTTCCTTAGGCTAAAAAGTTTGTCATTGTTTTGTTTTTTGCAGCAAACGAGGATAAGCCTATGAGTCTATGACGGTGCCATATCCATTTGCAGTCAAGAGGCACCACCAGGGGTCCTTCAGAAATCGAAGAATCTATGTGCTTGGCGAGTAGGGAAGCCAGCAATGCTTGTATATGAACTTAGCACAAAATTGAAAAATTCTGAAAACTTGAAGATATTGTTAGGAGTGCAAAAAGAGAAATAGGACTTACAAAAGTTGCATATTATAAATTACTAACCTCTAAGACGTCAATCATCGAGAGAAGTCAATATCGAGTTTGACTCCGTGGTTGTATTTGGCAACTCTACAATAAATTCATAACGAAAATGAGAACTAACGTATGCATCAAAATAAAGAAAGGTATAAATATTCTACAATCATATTTTCTCACCCGACTCAAAGATTTCAAGTTCTTTTTAAGTCCTCATCAATTGAACGTAAAAGTGGTGCGGATCGTAATCACTCTCGAGCACATATAAGAACTTCCACCATGGTTGGGGTCAAGGAACTATAAAACACAGCGCACGACCTCCTATGCTAAATGCCGCATTTGATGCTATAGTCGAGATGAGCACAACCAAGATATCTCGAGTAACGGTAGAAAGTATAGGATATCCTGATGAAGTAACATTCACATGCTTTCTCGTACTTATCCTGTTCAGATTTTTCATCCAAATATTGTTGTTCGGTTTGGCTAAAATACATGTCAGTCATAATATCAGCACCAACCACTGGGGATTTTGACATGATTACCATCCTTGTGCTCTTTAACCTCAAGTTGCTTTGAGGGCATACGCCCGTGCGACATTGCTTAAACAATAATGTCAAAGATGATATCATTTTTTCTTGTAAAGTTTCTGCCTCATTGCTTTCATAAACGTGACTAATCATCCACATCACAAAGCCCCACTTATGTTGCAGGTCAAGTACGCAAGCAACCACTGGGGGTTCGCCCCAGTGGCCACCCTTCCAACTTGGAAGGGGGAGGTGAGGGGTTCAAATCCCCACCTTCTCAGGGGGGATGGGGGTAAGGACGCGTGAGTTTCGAGAGTGGGTTGCGACTCCCACGCCCTGCAAGAGGCAGGGCACAAGTCTGCGATTGAGTGTAGAGTAGGAATAGAGTAGGATTGACCAAAAAAAAAAAAGTACGCAAGCAATGAATAAAGTGAGATTTATGTTGTTGTTGCAACTTAACCTCAGGTGCACCACCTAGGGTTTGGCTAATGGATTACTAAACTTAAACTTAACTCGGGCTCTAAGCTCATACCAATTCACGACTTAAGTTCAAGTTTTTAACATGCATATGATTTTTTAATCAGAAGTCGCTACTGATCTATTTTTTGTGGGTCGATTAGAAACCCAAGTAAAGTAACGAGAGATTTGCTTTACTCCTACGAAGAGAGCCCATACCAATTCACGACTTAAGTTCAAGTTCTTAATATGCAAATGATTTTTCAATTAGGAGTCGCCATTAATCTATTTTTTTGTGGGCCGATTAGAAACCCAAAAATTAACGAGAGATTTGCTTTACTCCTACAAACTAGAGATTGTGAGTTCGAGGACTTGATTACAGTAGATTTCTCTAATGCCCTTTCGATACCTTTCTCTTTTATTTCAAAAAATGTTTTGCAGGCAGCTCGAATTGATTTTAATTTATTTCCTTAACATGTAAGATAATCATACAAGTGCGCAAACCACCAATTTAACACCAAAATAAAGCAATAAATAAATTATGGGACTTATCTCATAGTAACGAAAGCATATACAATATTATATCAGAATTTACATCAACGGTCCCAGATATGATTTCTAATTAATACACAATCACTTAATTTTTTTATTTTCATTTTTTTTAATGAGAATCATGCTTTATGCAATGCATGCTACTAATCTAATATAATATGACACGACATAGTAATATGACCTAAATTACACAACATAAGTATAGTATTTTTTTTGTGTTTTCTTAATGAGTATGCAATCTATCCTAGAGAAAGAAACTTATTTATTCTAAGACAATGGTTTTTTTTTGGTATTTATGTAAAATTCGAAATTAGAAAATAGCAAGAATTGTCTATCTTATATTAGGCCAAATCCTAAACTAGAATGTTATCTTGACTAGGTAATCCCTAACCTAAAATGCAATCTATCTAGGAAAAATTATCTAAACTTATAATTAATTAGAAAGATTATATAGAATTAAATTAAATATGCAATCTTATCCTAATATGCAATGACTAGACGATGTGCAAAGAATGCCCTAATTCATTTTTTTCTTTTTTCTTTTTATAAAATTCGAAATTAAAATTGTCCAATAATTGAATGTGCAAGTTAAATTAATGAAAAGAGAATCTAATATCCTAGATTAATGTTTTTGGCATTTTTATTTAAAAAATTCGAAATAAATAAATTTCCTAATCTTAAACATGCAAACTACCCTAAAACGACCAATATTCTAACATGAACCTAATTCAACTCAAATCTATTTATTTTTTTGGGTTTTCTTTTACGGAAACAATATCGATTCAAATAACACAAAAGCAAATCAAGCAGGATATGATTGATATCTATCTAATAAATTGACGAATCGTATCTCGCGCATGAGATTGGATTGGCCAATTTTTAACAAAATTGCGAATCGTATCTCGAACGTAAGATCGGATTGGCAATTTTTCCATGCGATTGCGAGTCATATTTCAAGCGTGAAATTGGACTGTCAATCGTATGCACGTTGTGAAATTAGTTAGATTTCTTAATTTAGAAAGCTACTCGAGATTACGGATATGACTATATATCATAAACTTCGATCATGTGCATCGAGATATTTTAAATAAGGAAACAAAATATTTGGAAATTAAATTAGACAAATTTTTTTACCTAATCTGAATTTTGGCTTCCAAATTTGGACTTTGTGCAATCGGACCGGGATCACAATCGACTCATTGACAGCCGAGCGGCAATGTGTGGCGGTGAAGAGCGGTTCACGTGCAGCAACACTTATTGCAATATGACTATTCTTGACAAGACCTGCAAAATAGCAGCAAATTATCTCGAGACGAGATAAAATCAGTAGCAACATCGGCATCGGCGAAGGGAACGGCAATGTCAATGATTAGGGCAATGAGTACCGTCACAGAGTAGAACCTTTGGTAATGAATCTCGCAATGACTCACAATCACGACAGTGGATGCTTCTCTGCTAAGACCAACCCGATCAATGTGGTTCGTGAGGCACAGTGCAGTAATTCACAACTAGGATGGTGCGCGTCTCGTTGGTTCGCAAGACGCGTGTCGACGCATGCAAGGGCAAACGGGCAAAGGGAGTAGATGAGCGAGACTCTACTCAGCAACATTTTTTTGCTTTGCCTCGATCTCCAAGTGTCACCAAGTGGATTATTTTGAGAACCTCTCGAGATCTGGCTATAGTGAACTTTCTTTCAAAGTAATCCAGCAAGGTCTTCTCTGTGGGGGTGGATATTGCTAGAACGATAAAACAAGCACTAGGAAAAGAGCACCGTAGACTTTTTTTGAAATTGGAAAAATTTACGACTTAGAGCAAGAAATCGCCAGAAGGCGATGGAGTCCACCGGTTCGCCAAAACAATAGCTGCTTTTAGGCCAACAAGAGGAAGACGCTATGGTAGATGGCAGCAAGCAAAGCAAAGTCTCGGCCGTGCGTGTGGAAGCTCAACCATGATTCTCTCTCACGAACGCGCCCTCTCCCAATGGTGGCCGTGTATGGAATTGTGTGGTCTCCTCTTTTTTGGTTCGATGGTCTTTCTCCTTTTATAAGCCAAGCAAGGTGCCTACTCATGGAAAGAGCCGAAGCGCATATCTTTATTTCCTTATTATCAATATACAAATATATTTGACTTGATTTCGTCCATGCCCATGGACGCCCAAAGATGGTTTCAAATATATTCTTGCTTTGACCGATTCCGCTTTCCTCCTCGAAACCTACCGATCTTCTTTCTTCGATTTTCTTGGTCCACACGTTTATATCCACTAGCTCGATCGAATCCTCAACAATGAACCTCCATGTATATATTCCTAAAATCTTCCCAAGTTAATTAGGTAATGAACGGCTTGACTGAATTCATTTAGTTCATGGGCCCAATCTTTCATTTGAGTCCACTCGCCGCTGGTCCAAATTAAAATGTAATTAACAGAAATATGAACTATGTAGTAAATGCTTCTGATGCAATTAATTAATATTTTTGCTAGGGGTCAGGGTTGATCCCTAATTTTCTATGCGGTGAATAAACGATCGAGTCGCCAAAAATTAGGTGTCAACTGTTGTTCACGTTGCCAAAATACTTATAGAATTTCATTTTCATTCTTTGAGCCATTTCTCGCAAGTTTTAGTCTTCATTTCCACAATATCTCTCAATCATCATATAAATCCCGTATACATCCTTCGCCATATTATTGCTAGTGACATAAGAAGAACCTGAAATTTTTATAGTTGTATTAAAGAACAACTTCAGAAAATGAAGAAAGTGACGTGCATAATTCCAATCCTCACTAGTGAGAAACCTTTTCCCCTTAGAAAATTTGGACATATTTGTTATTTTGAAATTCCATATTGCTAAAAGCCCTTTCAAACTTCTAAGCCGATTCCAACATTATACCTGTTGAGTTTCAACGAGTTTCCACATCCAAACATACAAGACTCTTTGACTCAATATTCTCTAACTTAACAAAACCCTTGAACTTTCTTAGCCAGCTAGGGAAAGATCTCACATAACGTACAGTTGAACGTATTCTAACAATTGAATCGTTTATGTCTTTTAACCCCTCCCTCTAACAATCAAAGTTAATATATGGGCATAACACCTCATATGAAGTAACTCACCTTTTAATAACAGAGAGTAGTGTTAAGTATCTTTTCCATGTATTGAACTCCCAAATTATTTGAGCTAGCATTATCTACAGTAATAGAAAAAACACTTTGGATCCCCTAATCATTCAAATATTTCTCAATTGCTTTTCCTATTATCTCAGTAGAATGACTTGAAATCTGACAAAAATTTAATATCTTTTTCTGCAATTTCCAATCGACATCAACAAAATGAGCAGTCAGACGCATATAACTTAAGTTTTGACAAGATGTCCATGTGTCAGTTGTTAGAAATACTCAAAGAGATGTCTCGGAAAAATATTTCTTCAATTTACTTCTTTTCTTCATGTATAAATCATAACAATTATGCCTTAATGTGTTGCGTGACGGGATTAAGAATTTTGGCTAGATCTATTCACAAATCAACAAAATCCCTCGCTCTACCAACTTAAAAGACAACTCACTAAGAATAAACATGATTGCTAATTCTTTTTTTTTTTTTAGTAACCTAGGGAACCCGTAAGCCGACAACCGACAAGCAAACCCTGAGCGAGCGGCTGCAGGACCCACCACCATAGTACTCCAGTAAGAATCCCTAAATAATTCTTTTCTACTAGTATCATGATCAAATTTCTAAAGACCTAATAAACTACCACCCCCAACAACTTGACTCGAGGCACTTTTTTGCCTTTTTCCAACGTCTGCATATGGATATTCCTTACATCTAGCTTGATAATGATGCATTGAGTTAGTCCCTTGACCACTGGCACAAACAATAAGAGTGCTACAATATAAACACTTAGCCTTTTCTTGATTAAGAATCTTTTTAAAATGTTTCCACATTATAGATCCCCTCCTTTTATATGTGACAAGCAATCCTTCTATTTATAACACTTAGAGTCTACAAATTATTATTTCAATCATTTATAGTAAGCTAGCATTCGGAATGAGTTAAAAAAATAGTCATGGATTCATCCTCTATTGCAAGTTACAAGCATTACTAATTTTTTGCAAGATTGAAACACATGGTCAGTTTGTACCTCCGATTCAACACAATTTTTCTCCTTTTGCCCCTAGTAATATCAGCTCAAAATTTTTTCAAAGACTAAACAACAGAATCTACTTGAAAGAAAAACAAAAACCTAAAACAACAATGTGCAAAGAGCACAAAATTCATGAACCTGAAGATCAAACATCAACTTGAAGACATAAAAACACGAGTCCAATAGAATCAACATTATATGACTTGGATCCAATTGCCATTGTGGTATCATGATCCTAAAAAAATACTACATTCACCATGTAAATAAAATGAAAGGTTTAATAAGAAACAAGCCAATTCTCTGAATTTAAATAAACAGAAAGTAGGTCATCAAGTGAAACAAATAGTAGGATTATGACAGTGGAAGGTAAGCCAAACATCTAAAAAATGAATAAGAGAATTCAAGAATATTTACCGGAAGACATGTAAACAATATTTGAAAATGAAATGGAGACTGTATAATATAACTAATGGAATAAGCAGCAAGTTTAATGCAACTATATTAGCAAGAATTTAATTGAGTTGGCAGATATTTAGAGACACGCACACATCTAGGATAACAACACAAATGTAGTCTTACTATCATAAAGTAGTCTTGACTTTCAAAACGGGCTTGTCCTGATCCACTACCACTGTCAGCCTTTAAAAAGTTCAACAAGTCTCTTTTCCCCCAAATGGGAAGATAGGATACCTGAATGATACATTTTTCTAATGTGAAATTTAGAATTGCCAGAGCTTTGATTTAGGTAGAAAACATAAGTCGGTATCAAGCAAGAGGTGCAGCATCCCATGACCAAAATGATAACTCAAATAAAAAAGTCCAACCTCTAAAGCATCAACCCTACCAAGAAAGCTAAGCCCCCATCTTCTACCTAAATAGTAAACAACCTGAAGTATAGAACAACCACAGTACATGAATAAATTGATTCTCATGTATTACACTCAGTAAGAAATAGTCAAGACTTCAAGTCCAACATGAAAATGCAAGGGACCAAGAAAATGCCTAATAAATCAAAATCGACTATGGACTTCTCTTCTAGAAGAATTATCACATGAAACAAATATCATAAATAATCAGAATAATCAGCGTCAATGTGCCTGAAAGATAAAAAAGAAAAGGAAGGAAAAAACATCAATCTAAGTCAAATTGTGACAATGCCTTTTATGTAGCCCGTATTCACAAAGTTTTCTTAGAAAGGTGCTTCTGCTAAACAATCATTGCTGCATCAACATTAATCTGACAACTCCACACAAGAAAATTTAAGCATAATCAATTTCCATGGATCCCAAACAAACATCAAACCTAGCTTCAAACTAAACTCCCAAATTCGCACATCACACAAAGTGGGTCTTGCTCTGGAAAAACAACTGTGCTCAACTTTGGCAAAAAAGGATGAATCCCAAAATGAACACAAGGGACACAAGGATCTAGAAACAAGAGAAAATCACAAGTGCACACAAGTTCTACCCAACTACATCACCGCACAAATTCAAACACAGACCAATGCGAAGACGAAGCCTCACACCACGAGTGAATCAAAAGAGGAGCAGCAGAGCCCCACACACACACCCGCACATTTTGATGAACATTGAACAGAACCTAGAATGCAAGAGAGATCGAATACGCACCCGACAAAGGTGCTACAGCTTCGGATTGAGTAAGGGAGTGGTTCTTTGAATCGACCAAGGGAGGGGGGCCTCCTGCTACTGCTGCTGCTATGGAGCAAGGGACTTGCTTTGTAAAACCCTAGAATGCGAGGAGCAAAGAAGAGGGCGGTGGCTGAATCGACAAGAGGGCGTAGTCGTCCATAGCGGCAGCAGCAATGAAGTTGACAACCGGAGAAGGCGCAATTGTTGCGTCGAGAGAGTCAATAATGTGTTTGGGTAAAGAGTGTTTAGGTTTGGGTGAGAGGAGAACATGTTTGTTTCAAACACATGGAACCAATAATATGTTTGAGGCTAAACAATGTTTCGACCCTAACCTGACCAAAAACATGTTTGTTTTCTTGTTTCATGACAATTATCCAAACAATATTAAGACCCGAAACATGTACTCAACTTGTTTCATGTTTGGGTTGTGTTCGAGTCGGGTCGGGTTCGATTATTGGACACCCCTACTACTCAGTACATAGGTGGGCTTATTTTCTCGTTATGGCAATTCCCTCTTTGTATTCACTTTTGAGTGAAAAATATTTTTTTTTTGGTCTCTAAGGTTGCGTTTGACAATCAGGATAAAATTTGAGATAGGATATGATTTATCCTATCTTACGTTTGGTACTCACTCATGACAGGATAAAATTACCCCATGGGGGAGGTGAGATAAATGTGGATAGAATTTCTAATGTCCATAATAGGAAAGTTATTTTTCTTAAATAACAAACTTATTAAATTAACAAAATTGAAATTATATTTCAATATAAATAATATTTGAATTCTAATTTAAGAAATTGAAAATTAAAAAAATTTAAAAATTATTTTTAATTAATATTTTTTTAATTTATATATTCAACTTTAATTCTATCTTATAATAAACATTCAATCTATAAATTAAATATTTATATTTATTATATAATTTAGGTTTTTTTTATTTTAGATATGTTAGTACAGTTTATTATTTGATAAAATTTTATTAAAGAATGATGAAAGGGGAAAAAAGAAATAATAATGAAAATATAAAAAGAGGATAAATAAAATAAATAAAGTATTAGTGTTATGAGAGATTTTCACCATCTCCGTTTATGAATATTTAGGTTTATTTATAATGATATGCCATTTATATAAATAAAAAAAATGTACATGCTATGATGTGAACATATCCAACTTTAATACTGCGATTCACCAAACAATTGACGGGATATAAAAAAATCTCAAGATTTCATAACCTATCATATCCATTCCTATCTTGATTAGAAATCCGAATGACCAAATGTAACCTAAGTATTTGGATTCTTTAAAAATATTTGTCAATAGAAGACTTATGCTTAAATTCAAAGAAATAATTTTCAAAATATGAGTAGATATCAATATTTATACAAAAGACTCTACTACGTTTGGACACAGAAATCCCAATACCGTCCCTGAGTTCTTGACAATGAGTTTATGTCCATTAAGCTCAAGCCTCGGTCCAAAGAGGGCGAGCCCAAGACTCCAATGTCTGTACCCAGCTCCCCAACACTCGAGCCTAGATCCATAAAGGCCGGCTTCAAGACACTAGCACATGGGCTTAGGACACTAGTGCCTATGCCTAGGCTTGGTCCATAAAAAAAATAGGGTTAATACCTTAGCACATGTCCCCAAGACCCTGATGCCTGTGTTTGGGTCCCCATCGCTCGGGCTTGGTCCATTTATGCTGTGCTCGACATCATGGAGTTTGAGCTTGGGTCCATAGAGACAAGGCTTGAGACCATAGTGTGCATGCTTAGGTCTCGAGCACTTGAGTCACCAATGCCCATGCCCAAGTCCCAACGCCTTGACTTGAGTCCACAGAAGTCAAGCCCAGATGCCTGTTCTCGTATTATTCGCACTCCGGCCCAAATCCCAATGCCCAAGCCCAAGACTCCAATGTTTGTGCTCAGATCCCCTACACCCGAACTCAAGTCTTTGGCGCTTGAGCCCAAGTCCATCTAGGCCGGACCTAGCCTATGTCTAGGGTCCCTTGCTCCTAGCCTCAGGTTATTGAGGTTGTGCCTTTTTAAAGAATGAAAGTTCCGACACTTTCAGATAATTGATCGATTCTTTATTGTGAGCTCTCCACAGTTTTATTAGGAAGCCCACCTTACATTCCTAGGCTCAAATTCCTCATTAACGAGCGAGTTGGGTAAAATAGAAGTTGAAATTTATGGGGTGCGGCTCTTAGCATGGGTTGGGTATGGAACAAAAATCTGTGGTTGTATACTAAGAGAAAGTGAGGGTAATGAAAGTTTGGGTGGAAAATTATGAAATTTTCACGCTAGAAAGTAGAGGAAAATCTAAAAATTTTGACAAATTTCTCTCCATTTTCTCTTCCCTTCCTACATCCAAACATAGCTTAGCCTAAAACCACAAACACATGTTACGTTCCATTAAGCAAATCTTGTTGGTTATGCCTATCTATGTAAAATTTTATGGAACATAGTCAATTACCCTGAGAATTTAAACTATTAGAATGTATAATTATTTAATATTTAAATATTCTGACGTCCTCCTCATGCATAGGTTGTGAACTTTTGCCTGAGACTAATCGTGAAAACAAATAATACGGGAGACAAATAAGAGGTCTTAAGAAGATCCAAACTCATAACTTTTTATTTTCATATCATACAAAGGTGAATTAAATAGTTAAATATTCTAACATTATACACTATTTCGAGTTGCCTGGCCCCTGAAATTCCTTCTTGAATGCCCATGCAAAGCACTGCTCTTACGATAATTCAAAAGAACACAGCGGTCAAATTCTGCGACGTATACTTTTTCTAGCAATGCCTTCTGTTTGGACTCATGGACGCCAGACGAATCTTTCAACAGCTGTGAACATATGTTGTCCCTCCAGAAGCACTACAGTCCACTGTTGCTCTAGCAGAATATTCAAAGGTCTTCCTTTTTTAGTCAGAAAATGGATGCTCAAAGGTTGATTTTGGAGACTTATCGGAGAGGTTTGTTGAATCACCTCCCCCAGCTGCTATCGCATGAAATGTTTTTCTTCTTATGATTCGATATCATAAGATCCTCTCAAGCATGACCTTCTAGACTCCAATGTGGCAGGACATCATTATATCCATCTAGTATTCCTTTTCTTCTAATGTTTCATGCAACAAATTACTAGAGCCGAGAAGGGACCGGGGAGAATTTACTTCCACACGATGTGATCCTAACCAGCTAGTTTTGCTCAGACAAGTCGAGATCTCATGATTCATGCATGGAATTCACATTGCCTCACCAATAGTTGCATTGCCGAGTCTCGCCCCAAGAGAGAGAGTGGAACAGAATATGTGGTCGACATCCTGTAAACCTCTCGGCAACCGTCTCTCGGCACATTTTGGATTGCAGTCGATTGGGCATATGACGAAGGAATATTCCAAACAAGGACCCCATATTTCCATATACTAACCATCCTAAATATGCGAAACAACATCACAACGTGCACAATTTCTTTGTCCATTCGTTAGATTTTGTGGTTTCCCTTCGCCCTTTTGCACCTTCCAAGAAGAAGAACGACGAAACAACAGACAAAGTCAATGGCTGGACGTCCAACTATAAACCCACGAACCCCCTTAGTCTAATCCCACTAGCAACGACGGATGGCATTTGAATATGCAATTCGGCGTCAGCCATGAGGTGGGTTTTCTCTCGGCGCAGAGAGGAGGCAACGACAGCCTCAGTTCCATTGTCTCCTTCCTCGTTCGTGGCATCACGCTTTAGGGCCTAGAGAGCCTATATATGCAGAATACTAAGCATGGTATGAGCGGGGTTGGCTAACAAATTGCAAGAGTTTCTGCATTATGAGACAAAACCAAATGAAATCTACTCCTTTTGGCCACTTTTGGACTTTCGGTGCGCGTTCCCCCTTGTCTTAAAAAGATGGTTTTGCTTGAGAATAAAGTTTGAGGAATAGAGAGATTAGGATCTCCCGCGGGGTCAACCAAAGTCGCAAACCCATCGACACCAACCCGAGTTGGCTGATCAGTACGAGCAGAAAATCGAAGCAAAATCCACCGTGGGGCCTTCCGAGTTTAACCATTGCGTCCTTTTGTTGCATGTAGCTAGGGTTTTCTAATGAGAAAGAGAGAGCATTCGAGCACATTCCGTACTGATGACCTCTGGCGGCTCACGGGAAGAATATATGGGATGGAGTGCGAAAGTGGAAGTGGGTAAAAAGAAGTCCTTGGCTTGCTGTAAAATTTCCAAAGTGGGTGGCCTTAGTTAGAATCCGAGCTAGTATGTTTGGGATGATCGCCTTTGACAATGGCAGCACGAATGCGGTAAAACATCTTTATCGCTCGGACACTTGTGCTTTTCCGATGATGTCATGACAGCGATGGGTTTTTTTTTTTTTTTTTTTTTTTTGAACGAAAAATGAAAACCCAATAAGGCGAACCGTATGGAAAACCAGTTCAAAAATACACGACAAAACTAACTCCGCCTAGTAAAAGAAACCAAGTACTTTTCCACCGACATTCTTCCTCCTAGCCTCTTCATGATCCATGATGCCAGCTGAAGTTGTTAGCACAACGTAACCAAACTGTCTGGAGGGCAGCAACCTAGCGGTCCAGCCTTCGATCTCCTTGACACCAATATCAAAACGGGGACTGATAACTCCGCACTTGTTTAGCCTTCCATTGAGTTCAACCACAATTTTGCCAGACCTGTGGTCGTCGACATACTCAAAACTCTCCAATGTAACCATGCTTCTGCATCACCAGAAGAAACTTGATGATCACTTTCGACGAGGGTCTGATCATATGACCTGTCTCTTCCCCCGCTTTTCGGCATTATACATGCTCTTAAGAGCGTCATTCAAAACGCTGACCCTCACCATCGCGAAAAATCAATAAACTGCAGCCTGAGATCCCAGACGGCGGAGGAAGCGAAGAGAGCGCGCGCTGCAGCGGAAGCGACCGAAGAGAGTGAAGGTTTTGTAAAGAGAAAATTTGGCAACGATCAACAAATCCTGTTCACTGTCAGCCAATTTCCCGCGTTTGCACATGATCGTGTGCATGTGGCCCTATGATCGTATTTTGTTGTTTTGGAGGAAGAACGCATTTAATACTTGAAAGCTAGAAATTTTGATATGATTGGAGTTATTCTCCTTAACAAAATGAGTTGAACACAAGATGTTGGTCAATATTTACTGCATGAAAGGGATAATACACGACAAGATTACATTGATCCTAACTACCATGAGCTATCGATTTTCATATTTAACGCCGACTGACGCGACGCATGAGCAATAAAACATCAGGAACATATATATATATAAAGTTACCATTCACAAGATCGCAACTAAAAAAGGGTCTGGGAAGATCCAAAGCTCACATTAGACTTTTGTGATTGTGAACACCGAGCACTCAAATAAAATTTTTTACCCCTCCTTCCAAGCAGCTTCCTATATCGCTGTCTTGACCATGACTCTTGTCCACCAACATCGTCCCGCATGGCCCATCCCCATTTTCCAACTTATATCGCACGTACAAATTGCTTCACTTCGACGCCATTTTTTCCCCTCTCCCGTGATTCGATTTCATCCCCTTTTTTTGCTTCTCGAAATTAATTAGTCAAGCCGGTGAGACGACCTAACAAAGACGAATCGACAGGTACCCAACTTGGTCACGATCTGCACAACAAGACCCGTCTTTGATCAGATTGAGAGGTAACCCTTGTCCGTACGTAAGTAAACCCAATGCCATCTGGTCGGCATCTCCCTTACAGCTACAATTATTTCTAAATGGATTAATATCACGAAAATCCCAAATTAATATAATAATAACAAATTTATCCAAAATCAATACATTTATGATAAATTTATTCTCTATTAATTTTCATTAAGTTTTAACTTAAATTACTTGAACCCGATGACACGTGACAATTAAAGAATGTCGTGAATATACTAATTTATGATTTTACGTGATATTAATTAAATATAACGAAAGTTAACCGAATGTAAATTTATCATAAATGTATTAAGATTTTTAGTAGTGAGGTGAATTTATCGTGGATGCATTAATTTTGGATTTTTGATGACGTTAGATCTTTTTAAGTAAAGGAATCCATCTTTTCAGGTCGATTAAAGTAATCCAAAAGTCTCCCATTCGCGGCGCATTAGTTTATACGCACACCTCCTCCTTCCTTCCCAAGGAAGGCAAATTCGGGACGGCAGGCCGTTCCGACACGCCGTGCGTCCTTCCTAAGGTGTAAAACAAATGTAGACCCGAGAGCGAATCAGAGCCGTCGATCGCCGGACAACGACAGGGTCCCGAGTCCAGACTTTTGACTTGGGTGGCCTCCGCGGAACGGAACCTCTCTCCGAGGCCGTCGATCTTCAGGACAAGGATTTTTTATGATGACGATGTTTTAAATAATTCCTTGGCCTTATCTAGAATTAATCCCGACAAGACAAGGACAAGACAATTTAATTTCGTAAATTAACTTCGCCCTGCCTAACCCGGGCTTGTCGCTGTCGAAAAGTTTGGAAGCCCCACAGTTTGACATCGGGCCCTGCCGACCGATTGCTTGCGCCTTGGTTTATATCCCCGAAGAGAAGTTAAACATGCAATATGACAATGACACATTTATATTTTTAGATGTACATGTTAATATTACGAAAAATTTTAAATTAGTATACATATAACAAAATTACTCCAAATAAACTTATTAATCACTATAATATATATTCGTGACAAATTTACCTTTCATTAATTTTTGTTAAATTGAAATAGCACGACGAAAAATTACAAACTAGTACGCCTATTACGAACGAAAGATAAAACTCTAAATTGGTACACCAATCAACTGTCATATAATCTAATTCATCAATTTAATAGTAAAATTTAATTAAAATTGACAGATGATAAATTTATCATAAATATATCGGTTTATGATTTTTCATGAATTTATCCTACTTATAATAATAACAATGATGGTAATACTAATAATAATAATAATAATAATAATTTTTCGAGAGACAAAAATTATAACTACCGGATTCGCCCCAAGCCACCTTTCCAACATGGAAGGGGGATATGAGGGGTTCAAATCCCCACCTTCTCAGGGGGGATGGGATGGGGAAGCGTAAGTTTCAGGAGTGGGTTTCGATTCCCACGCCCTACCTCGGGGATGGGGTGGGGACGCGTAAGTTGTGGGTTTTGACTCCCACGACCTGCAAGAGACAGGGCAAAAGTCTGAGAGTGAGGGTATAGTAGGAATAGAGTAGGACCGACAAAAAAAAAAAAAAAAAAAGACAAAAATCATAATTAGGATTAGCTAGTTTGGTTTAAAGGGTGTCCCTCAAAATTGGTTAATGCCATTTTTTCCTTGAGATATGTACGTTCTAAACTTTGAAAATTCCAATTTATTTCTTCTTCTTTTTGTTTTCCGAGCTACGTCGGCATGATTTTTTCTTTGGTTTAAAAGGTGTCCCTCAAAATTGGTTAACGTCATTTTTACCTTTTTTTTTTTTTTTTGGTCGACAAACATCAAACGCTTAGATTACTCCTTTTGTCTTGGGAATAAAATACCCATTACATCAGTACATAAAAGATCAAATAAAGCAGGGGGGATTTGATATCCAGTTGGGGGGTAAGAAATTGTTCCGGCAAGCCTTGAATGTACGTTCTAAAACGTCATTTTTACCTTGAATGTACGTTCTAAACTTTGAAAATTCGAATTTCTTTCTTCTTCTCTCTCTTTTTTTTCCAGCTATGTCGGCGTGATTTTTTCTTTCTTTTGGGCCGAAAATATGTTGCCGTGATTAACTGAGGATGACGCATAATTCTCAATTATTATGATCAGATCAAGATCAGAAGGGGCCATGGGATTCAGATCTCGCTATAATTCTAGTGGGGAAAAGCAGGAGAATGATTGGTTGGAGTGACAGAATAATCACATGCATAGACGTACACACATCTTCAGTTTATTTATTTATTTATTTTAATTTCGTGGTCCGGAAAATGTCCTTATTCATTTTATTTATTATTTTCCCTTTGTTTGTGTCAGAATGCTGAGGATTACATCACATGCGCATGGAATTTCACACTTACTGATAAAGACTTTGTTGCGTGCCAAGTATGGTTTAGCTAATCCCATGGTTCGTACCTTATTTTTCTAGACTCAGTCGAACGCCTTGTTAATTTCAATTGCGTGTTTGATGTGCCTTAAGATGTCGCCAAGTTCAGAACATTAAATTGACCTTACGGCAAAATCAGTATCTTAATTATCCAAATATTATATTTTAATGCTTGTTCATATGTAGATTTTTTTATCCACGTTATATCATTTTCTTCACCTAGTCATGCGCTCCTTTTATATGTTGCCTTCCTCCACTTACAGGAAAATTTACTCTATTCGGTGGTTCACTAGTAGTTGTGATGATGGATGTACCTCAAGGAAAAAAAGATTGGATTATAATAATCTGGCTAGGTAATTATTAATTGAAAAGAAGAATATAGGTGGAATCATGTTCCTACGTGAGATAATTGACTAGATAGGTCAAGTTAAGTGCCACGAGTCAAATCTTCATCATGCAGCTCTAGTTCTATAATAATTGATATAGCCATTACTCCCGATAATCTTGATAGCTAGCCCTAGACTATTTTGATTTTTGAACGCACGTTGCATTTAGCAATCCTGCATGATCAATCAGTTTCAATCATTGCATTGCATAAACATGCAAATTCATGTATTCTCGGGTTTGCCGACCATTAATTTTGTTCACGGTGCTTCTTATCACAGGGCATTGAGTGAAATTTCAGGTTTACTCTAATATTATTGTGTTTGTCTTTACACCATCAATTCCCCTAAAAAGAGGCCAAATGTCTTGTAGTTTCATTCCTGGTATTGGATAATTAGTAAAATGTAGGAGAGCTCTTAGTTTTCAAAAGGTAAAACTCAATTATACTTAATGAGCCGTTTAATTTAAGTATGAAGATATGGCTATTATAAGTTGTGTGACTTTTATTGTGATGCAATTTATCCACATACAAAAGAGAAACTCAAATTTCTTAAAAAGCAAACTTGAATCATCTCACTATAATTAGATCATTTTCCTTTTAGCCTGCGAATGATGATTGCAAGTGGTGATCTTCATGCTCTCCAGCCTTGACATTGTTTCATATAAAATTAGGAGACCTTGCAATTTAAAAAAAAAGATTTAATATATTTTTTTATCATCAAAATCGCTCCATATTATAATTCTAACTCATAACCATCACATAATTCATACTTGTCAAAACTACCTCATAGGAACATAAAAACTCATAATTTCTAGAATGTTAACTTTGATTATCTCGTTTGCTCAATCAACGAGATGATATTGTTTCGCTCAATGGTGCAAAAGGGCTACTCTAAATCCCCAAACGCCTTTGCTTGCCAATTTATAACTACGTTTAAAACAAGTAAAATGAAATAGAAAAAGGAATTAGGAATCGACTTTTTTAGGTGATTTTCCCCATTCTTAAGGCTTTGACCTAGGGTATTGGGGCGACAAGTCAATTAAAGACACTATTAAAAGCACAACTCAATTTAATAAGAATCTTTGCAAGTTCCATCTCCTCACCCCAAGCTGGAGAAGTTATTATATTAGCCATACATGATAGATTCCAAAAGTTCCCAAGTGTATATTTATCTTCCCCACCTAGGAGTGAACACGTCCTAGGGTTCATCTAAAGTAATTTAAGGACTTACTTAGGTCCTAGAGGAAGGAAGAAAATCGGCCTTGGAAAGGAAAAAGAAAAAATCGAAAAAATCGAAACGAGAAACGACAAATGACCGGTCCAAACGAACCGGAACAGACCGGGCCGAGAATATATCGATGCGAGGGAGGGAGGGGACGGGGGGGCGCTCGTTTCCCGATGGCAGGAAAATTCCTTTCCCCTCCCCCGTCAATCGCTTATTTCTAACGTTCCCGAATATAAATTCCAAAGCGTACGGTAAATATACACAGCAAAAAAAAAAAAAAAAAAAAATCAAATCGCGGAAAAAGGAAAAAAATAAATCAGTAAACATTTCTGATCCGTTTCCCGGAAAAATTATTCCTTCCGCCTTCACACGGACTCATCTCTCTCTCTCTCTCTCTCTCTCTCTCTCTACCCCCTTGGAAAACCAGCACCTCCGAAATCCCTAAATTCTCGACTTCCGACAACGAGGACGACGAGAATTTCTCTCTCCCCCCCTGTCCGAATCCAGCAGCCCCGCTTGGACTTCCGACCCTCACTTCCTTCTTCAGCTGGCGAAGGAGCGCTTGCGAAGCATTGCGATCCCTGGGGAATTCCTCCCGCCCCCGATCGGAAGGCTCGATCCCGCATCGTCGATCGGCGCACGCTCGCCGGCCCCGCCGATCCGCCGGAGCGCCGCCGGAATTCCCCCTCCCGGGGAGGAGCAATCTATGTGTCTCCGCGCGATTAGGAGGTTAGGGATTCTGGGACTCGCTACGTGCGCGTTGGGTGCGGGTTGAGCGCGATAAATGGTCGTGGCGTGGGATCTAGGGCTCGCGCGGGGGCTCGTCCTCTGCGCCTGCGGGCTGGTCCCGCTGGTGTTCGGGCTCGTGATCCGGAGGAAGTGGCGGCAGTCGGTGGAGCGGAGCCGCGAGATTAAGCGGCTGCTCGTGTTGGCCTCGGAGGAGGCCGCGAGGGCCGAGCGCGAGGCCTCCGTCGGGTACGGCGCGTTCTCGGCTCCCCGGGGCTATCAGTGCGCTATCTGCTACTCCCCGACGACCACGCGATGCGCCCGCTGCAAGGCGGTGCGATACTGGTGCGTCAATTTTTGATCTTGCGGTGGTTTTCTGTTCTTTTCTTTTCGGTTGCTGGGCAAAGCTTTGATTTTGGAACGCTGTGGGAATACTTTTGACCTTAATGTTAGGTTTTGAGAATGTGGCAAGGTTTTGTTGCGCTTATTTTCGTCGTAGGAGTAATTTTTTTTAGGACTGGAAACATGGCATACATGCACAGATTGCTGGCGAAGTTGAGTGATATTTTTGCTTTTTCCCTTCCAGAATAGTTTGGAACTGTGAAGGACTTTACCAAAAAAACAAAAAAGTTTGCAACTGTGAAGGTCGTGCAGATAGCGATTTTTTCTTTCATCATATTTTGGCTCAATAATTAGATCTATAAATGCAGAGAAAAAGGTTCCTTTGCAGTGAGTTTTATTTTGTTGCCATGCCCCGTTTAATGGGCAAGAAATCCATCTTATGTTCATATGTGAAGCCTGCAGTGTGCAGAGACAATCTTGGGTAGTATAAGTTTTGCATGCATCATGTCCTATTTAACATGCTACAAGTTTTGGGATTATGGGGATTTCATGGGAATCTTCGTATTTGTAAGATGTTTATACCTTTCTGGTTCATGCTGATGTCAATAGGCAGATTATAAGCTGCCTTGAGGCCTCTCATCAATGGTGGCGTTTTTGTAGCCGTAGCTACTTCGGCGCTGCTTCAAGAAATTCTATCACCAATTTCTTTGTTTTAGTTAGAATTTATCGATATTTATGTTTTGCTGGTTCGTGCTGGTTTCAGTAGGCAGATTATAAGCTGACTTTAGACAGATCTTCTTTGGATGCCCTCATGGGCAGTGGTGTTTTTTGTAGCCACAACTACTTTATTGCTGCTTATAGAAATTGTATCCCCAATTTTTGTTTTAGCTAGTCAAGATTTTGTCATTTGAAAGTGGAACTTAAATCATGTTGCCAACTAGAGATGATAATGTCATATCCATCTTTATTAAATTTAATTTGAAAATATTCTTTTTACTTCGTGTGAATGTGCTTGCAATTCTACAAATTATCTCATCTATAGAGGGTTCTTCCTCATAGTTGTAACATGTGTTTAATTTGCCTTCTTTCAGTTCTGGTAAGTGTCAAATCATTCACTGGCGACAAGGTCATAAGGAAGAATGCCGCGCTCCTGAGCCTGGGAATGACTATAATCCAAAGGTCACAGGATTCGAGGAAGATGTAGATTATGAAAATAAACTTGGGAGTGCATTTGGGGATGCTACAAAATCTACTGAAGGTTTTGTTGATGAACCAACATTGGCAGACAGTAAATGCTCTACAAGCACATCACCTGACAAAGATAGCAGTATCAAAGTTGAGTCGGAAAGTTATCTTTCTGATTCTTCAAGTACCAAATTTTCTGGATTCTCTGCCTCCACTGCCAGTAATGAATTATCTGATGATGTTTCAACACGTGAAAGTGTTAGTTCGGGTGATTCCGGGAGTTCAGATGAGGATAGATCATCTAATGTTGGACAGAACATGCCTGATGCTATTTGTGATGATACTAGAGATGATGCTAAGCCACCCTCTCCAAAATTTGCGAGTTTAGTTGGTGCAGTCCATAGCGCTACTTTGGGCGAGTCAAATAAGAAGCGTGGCTGCAATGATGTGCAAGAACGATGGGATATAAAAGGTGGAAGTATCAAAAGGCCTAGTGATCAGATGGTTGAGCCACCTGTGAACTCTCCTAATTTTTGGCAGGGTGTTGTGGATCCTGCTGAGAAGCAAAGTGTCATCTCAGATAGAACTCTGCCGCCCAAGTTTAATAATGCCAATTCGAGTGAAGTATCTTCTCAATCTCACATGCTCTTCTCCTCTAGTAAGTTCCAAAGTAATGAACAGGTCTTGCGTAGCAAAGGGTTAGAAGAAGAACGCGTCGTGTCTCGTGATGCTCTTCCTCAGAACAAGTTTGAGAAGGAACCTACTTTATTGGGGAAAGTGGTAAAAGGCAGTTTGAGTGCTAGCAAATCACCACCTTTGAACTGTGAGAGATCTAGTCGCATAGGGGATGATGACACCACTTCTGTTTCTGATGGAACTCCTTACAGACAGGAATATACTTCAAGAAGAGATGCTTCTACCGTTGGTGTTAGGCATCCGATTCCAACTGTCAATAAGGCTGAAAGTGCCAAAGTTAAACAGAGTGTTGCTTTACCCTCTCAGTCGGCAGCTTGTTCTTTAAAGGCTCTGCAAAATGTAAAGTCATCTATTGATACTGCTGGAGACCAATCGAAAGGATCTGTGTTGTCCAAACGGTATCTAGCCAGAGATGGAGGTGATGGATTTGGAAAATACAATGACAAGGTTCGACAATAATTATGAATTGCTTTTACTTATTGTGGATATCTGTTATAATGCCGTGAACTGCATTTACATTTCTTTTACTTTGCAGGGGCTCTTTCCTTATGATCTTTTTGTCAAGCTTTATACATGGAAAGAGGTGGAATTGCTCCCATGCGGTTTTGTGAATTGTGGGAACAGGTTAGTTGGAAAGATTCATAACTTTAGAAAGTAAACTTATCAATCAATAACAATTTTCGAAGCAATGTGATAGATTTGGTTCTGAATGTTGATGTAGCAACTATCCGTTACTTTGATCATGTAGCACCAAACATGTTTTTGATCAACTTTTGGAGGAGGATAATTTTTCTATACAGGTGTATATTAGATATATATCTTGCGCATTTTAATATTCTCCATTTTCTGGTGAGTTTGTGTTCACGTGTCTCAGTATTGACATTCTCATTTTGCAAAACTCAAAGCTTTGTTTGTTTTTGTGTGTCCTGAGATAAGCTGAGGGAGATATTTGATTGGATATCCAGGAAATTCCGTTATGTTCTTAAACTCATGTTGTTAAGAAATTAAAAGACCTTAAAAAACATATTAATATGCATTTATGTTGCACTTGTGCTCTTCTCTTTTGCTTAAAAAAGCTCTAAATTTTTAGCATAGTTGGAACAGGTATCTTTCAGTGCGCTCTTTATAATGAACATATCCAGTTATATACTTGTGACATAGGCATGTCTAGGTACCATTTGGGATTTATTTGTGCTATGGAGTCACCGTCTGGTGTCTTGTGATTATTTTAATAGCATCTGCATATGCTCATCATCTCAATAAATAATGATTCTTGCTGAGAATTACCATGTTCTGAAAGGGCTGGGTTTCATTTAGTCCCCCCCCACCTTTTTTTATTTCCCCATATTAAGAATTTTAACAGATACTTTAAGTAGCCTATTTTTATTTGTGGTTTTCTGCAGTTGTTATGCTAATGCCGTGTTGCAATGTGTGGCTTTTACTCCTCCTCTCACGGCATATTTTCTCCAGGGACTTCATTCAAAATTTTGTAAGTTACCGAGACATTGTCCATTGGCATGTTTGATTAGTTGAGAATTGTGATACTAATGACTGTCTCACTGTGTTAGGTCTAAAGAAGGAGTGGTGTTTCATGTGTGAATTTGAGAGCTTGATTCAAAAAGCCAAAGAAGGGACCTCTCCAATTTCTCCAATTAGGATCGTATCCCAACTACAGAAAATTGGAAGCCAGCTTCATAATGGGAGAGAGGAAGACGCCCATGAATTTTTAAGGTATTATTGAAAACATCCACTCTAGATCTGAAAATGCTCGTCTTGTTCCTATTTTGAAGTTCTTCCTTTTTGGCATACCAACTCCAGCAATTTTAATATGTCAGGTGCGCCATTGATGCGATGCAATCCATTTGTCTTGTGAAATCTGTGGAGATGGAGTCCGGTTCTTCAGAAGAGGAAACCACTCTGATGGGATTGACATTTGGCGGCTATCTTCGGTCAAAGGTGGGCTGATACTCTTTTCACCAAGATTTTCCTTCCAGTCCTTTCTCTTTTTGAATTATAGCCATTAAAGTACTTACTTTTCTCTGCATCATGTGTGTGAAATTTCTTATATGGCCAAAACTTTTTCAACTGCAGATTAGGTGCACCAAGTGTCAAGTAAAATCCGAGCGGCATGAAAGAATGATGGATCTAACTGTTGAGATGGAGGGAGATATTGGAACCTTGGAACAAGCTCTTCGTCGGTTTACCGAAAATGAGACTCTGGATGGAGAAAACAAGTATTATTGCAGCAGGTTGGCATATTAGCTCACAAGAACAGTCTTGATGACATAATTTTTTTGTCTATAGTTTGGTAGTGGATAGTGTACTAAGGGACAAATAGATCTTATTAGGAAGACTATTCCTCTTTTACAAATTGTAGCTTTGGTTTATCCTCAAGAAGATGAAATAGGTTTTTCATTTTGGCTCTGCATCTCAATATGAAGGCGCTATTAACTTTATCAACAAGAAGGGTACAATGATTGATTGGTCGGGGATCGTATTGTTTACTAATTACGAACTCTAAGCATAATGGTCTTTGTATGATATTCTTTCATTGTGTATCAACCTTGAGCTGATATGCTTCTATGCTCTGGCCTTAGAGCACACTCGTAAGTGCACTGCTATTTGCCTTTAATGTTGTTAATCCCTATTTAAAATGGTGACGGGCATGTAATACTGTTTTGTTGTTACAATTCCGCTCAAATTTGGTCTCATTTATTTATGCTGTACGATGCTATGGGCACTTCATCTAATTCCATTAGTACTTTTTTCGCATCTGCATAGCAGGTTTTGGGGATTGTACTCACTTTGTTAATGTTAATCAGGTGTAAATCCTATGAGAAGGCCAGAAAGAGATTGACAATATTGGAGGCTCCAAATGTGCTTACTATTGCATTAAAACGGTTTCAGGTACTGACGAAAGTTGATCAATCATACTGATGGTACTTTCAACTGGTGTATTTCCTTGGGTCTACTCTTGTGTGAAAAATTGATCCCTTTCTTCGATAACAGTCAGGAAAATTTGGAAAGCTCAACAAGTTGATTCGGTTCCCAGAGATCCTCAACTTGGCTCCTTATATCAGTGGAACTAGTGACAAATCGCCTATATACAGACTATATGGAGTAATAGTCCACTTGGATGTCATGAATGCTGCAGTTTCTGGTCATTATGTGTGCTATGTTAAGAATCCTCAAAACAAGTGGTTCAAGATTGATGACAGCACGGTACGTCCATGCATCATTGCTCTGGAGAATTTAACATTATTTTATGTTGCCTTTTCATTTAACTAATTTCTATCAATTCATGGAATTGCATTTGGGTATGTTCTGAATGTTCTGACCTTTTTACTTAATATCTGCATTTGGAATTGTCCTTGAGATAAAATCCAGTGCCTTTAACCATTTGGAAATGTACATGTGCTTGGTGCATGGCCATTTTGCCACAATTATTTAAGATTTCTTGTAGTTGCTTTCACCAATTGCCTGCCTTTTGACGAGAGCGGAGCTTCTTGATGGTTTTAGTAGCTAATTGTTACTCTGTATGAAGCTTTATCGTAGTAGTTTTAATTGCTTATTCTGTTTGTTGAACTTATCTACATGTTGCAGAATATAGATGGTACCGAATTGTTGTAGAACTTATGTTTTTGACTGTACTTTGATTAATACTTGAATAGGTAACACCGATGGAACTTGAGAGTGTCCTCTCAACGGGGGCATACATGCTGCTCTATGCTAGGTAATAATTTCTATATGCATTTGAGCATTTGGGCATTTGATGAACAATTATGGTAGCGGCACATCGCTGAATTAGTTGAATTGTTGACCTTGTATAGGTGCTCGCCCCGGGCTCCCAGATCGATAAGAGAGAAAATAATCTCGACGGACCCAAAAAATAAAGCAGTACTTGGCAGAAACAGTGGGAAAATTGCTGCATTGAGCATTAAGCCGCCCGGAAGATTTTCCAGTGATATTTACCCCAATTCAATGTCTTCAGATGGTTCGGCTAACATTGAATCTTTCTATTCAAAGTTCCATCGGTTGCAAAGGATACTGGAAGAAGATTCTTCGAGCGACAGTTCTTCCCTATTCAGTAACACTTCAGATGAAGGATCTTGCAGTACAGAGGGGACCCGAGATTCTGCCAGCACAGACGACCTTTCAGATTATATATTCGTTGATGCAGTGCGAGGTTGTAGCAGCTCTTGGAGGAACTCCTCTGATTCTGACACTTCATCTTCTTCTTCCTCTCCCCTTTATTCGAGGCACTCACCGCTAGCCAATCCAGAGAGACATGCTTCGGGTTTTGCTGAAACGAGCCCATCTCAAAGATACGGTTTGGATTCCAGTCTGGGTGGTGATGAATTTTTGAACTCCGACATTACTAAGTGGCGTAGTGAGTTAGAAATTAGTAGCAGCAGTAGTAGTAGATGTAGAGAGGCTGACTCGGAGAGATTAGCCTGGTCGAATGGCTCTTATGATGTGAAAAATGGTGTCTCTTTAAGAAGATCGGCGAGAGAAAGAACAGATTAAGCCTTTTAATTACTTAGGATAGAGGGCGGGTAAATAAAAGTTCTGGGGAAGGTTTATCTGAAAGTGTAATCCTTTTGGCTGGTCATGTCTTGGTAAATATGAGTAAAATCACCATTTTGCATATACTCGGCCTTTTGCAGCTCACTTTTATTTTTTGAAAATCCGTTTCGATTTTAAAATTGGGAAGGTCATGAGATCAAGATAGTGCATAGAGGAGCTTTGCTCTCAACAATGAATCTGTGTGGACATGGTGGATAAGATTTGGAGTTAATTGCGAGTAGGTGCTGTCTGCTCTTAAAGATTTGGTGAATTTTAGCAAGTTTCATTATGGTGCAAGTAAGTATTTTTCGTATCCCCAGAATGAAATGTCTTGGTACTTTACCTATTGATCTGAACCATCAGTCTCATTCTTCCGATGGGTTCCACCGTTCGGCCAAGGTTGGTCTTGGAGTATGAAAAGATACACGCAAATACTGCGCTCGTCCAAATTGATCGTGTCGAGATGCCTGAACCAACATCGAGATTGAGGTTAACCTTAACTAGGTTGTTACCGGTGACTTAGGTCGAGATGAAAAATTATGTCACGACATGTGAGTTGCGACCATTGCCGCCTCCTATCGGGTGCCGAAGTTAAGATGCGTGTGCGAGTACCTATGCAGATCAAGAAGGGAAATCTTCCCAAGCCTATGACAACCCACAGCCGACGTTAAGATCATGAATAGCGGCCTTAGAAACCGAAAGAAGGTGGGGGAAAACTTAAGAGTCAAAAGAAGGGACAGCCGACCCAAAAAAAGAGGGACAGTAAATGAGGCGGATCGGTCCAACCACCGCCAAACCAAACCAAACCAAACCAGCTAACCTCGCACCTTCCTTCTGTCCAAACAAACACGTGTGCGGACTCCCCATGAGCACGGCATTCTTAATGATCGTCAAAATGGCATTAGCTCCGGGCTTCTCGAGTTGAACTTAAGAAGACAACAGTGTGCGAGTCGAATTCAGATCTTAATCGAGGAGGACGAACCGACAAACCGACAAAACCGTAGCGATCTCTAGGGATTGCACTAGGGGATGCTCGTGACTAGGTAGTGCACCGCCAAGAACGGGCCATGCATGCACGTGAAGAACTTCCCCGTCTGCTGCCATATCACTGTGTGGGTCTGAAATCTGAAAAGAACCCATGGCCTGCCATGGACGACTTTGGAATTTCCTGTCTTCTTTGCCTCCGGCGAGCAATTCAAGTCCTCCACGTGGGAATGAAGATTTGTCTTTGACTCGATCTAGATGGAGAATGGACATCGAATGGCCAGTTCCTGCATGTGGCCATACTTCTAGATCGGTGTGCATTATTTGATTGGACTGGCGAATTCAATAATGGAAGGTCGAGCATATCTATGACGCCATGCATGCATAGAAAGACAAGCCCGTTTCAGGAAATTTCTGAAGCTAGGGTGACTTATGCCTATGCCAACAGAGAATAGATCCAGTGTACTTTCACTCTGTGAGCTTGGCCCATTTCTATACCAATGTGGGTCTTCTTTTACTTTTTTGCAGAGGCAAATGACGTTAATGTTGGTAACAAAATTAAAGTTACACAGCCACTATAGGTATGTAAAAGTAAAAAGGTCGTATCTTCCTCAATCCTTTTTCTTACTCTTCTGATTGGTGGGTTATGAACATAGATACGCCCATACTTATAGTCAATTAAATTTGTCGAGCGGGTTATTCCATAATTCGTAATTTACCTATAGGAGGTATAATGCATAGGAATATATAGCCCAAAATCAAATGAAAGATAGGGCTCCATGGGAATTGAGACTTGGTCAAATTATTGTCCAAAAGTGTCAAATCAACATAAAACTGTTGTAGAGAGATGATGGCATTACAAGCTGTTGAAGCTTTCAATGACGTAAACCTTGATTGAATGCTTAGGATTAGCCGGGGGGATGGCGACACGCAACGGCCGATCCTAAAAGATCACCCTTTAGTTGAATGTGTTTCATTGGATCAATTCAAGGAAAAATTAAAACGATCTAAGCTAGAATCACAACGTTGTCTTTCTTTGCTCAAGAGATTGCATTGGCATTTTAACTGGGATTTTACTAAAGTTTAGCCTAATAAAGAAAGATTCTTTGCATCATCCAGGAAAAGAATAGAAAAGTGGATTTTTAAACCTATTTTTGACACGGAGGAGAGTATCTTGATAACACAAACAAGGATTTGCAACCGGGTGGCCTGCTTGCCAAAAGAGGAGCAAGCCGAAAGAGGAGCAAATGAAAAGAACCCGCGCATGGCAGAAACAGTGATGACGTTACGGCGCATGTTCTGTGCATCCTCCTATCTAATGCCTCATGCTGTTCTCTGGGTGGGCGTGCCTATCCCGGCATTATACGTTCGTGCACATGTCGACTCGGTCGTGTTTGTCCGCCATACATAGGCACGACTCATTTTCAGTTCGCGTGGGGGGACCATTGCCCAAGTCGAAACAAAGACCAACGTAGTTGGATTTGCATGAACCGTGCTTATAAGGTGTCTACCGATCCTGTAGTGACCATCATTTCCCACATGACATCCGTGGCAGTTGAAATCGATTCACGAAATGCTTGAATTTCAAGTATAACGCGCATGCCCATGTCGTAACCCTTGACTTCGAAAGTTCGTTTCTGGTGGGCTAGATTGATTCTTCAACCAATGTCCCCAATATAAAATATGAAGCGTGATCCGATGGATTTATCGGGAATTTTGATTTGTATTTACAGCTCCATTTGATACGCAAAAGATGTGACATTTTCGGAAAATGATTTGCAAGAAGTCATTCTCTGAGAAAACGACAACATTTTTATAGTATTTAGTTGAAACCTGAAAATAAAATGGAAAATATTTTCTATCGTTTGGTAATAAAAATCTATTTTCCTAAATAGACTTACATTATTCAGGCTTTAGTGACTTGTGCATAGGTTGTCAAGTAACCCAATATGGGCATCAAAGTCCCAAGCCTGAATTCCTAGCTCCCGAACACGAGCATGGGCATTGACCTTGAGTCCATCGAAACCAAGCCCAAGAATTTAATGCCCGCCCTAGCTCCCCGGCTCCCTAGCCTAGGTGTACAGAGACGGGGCTTAGTTCCTTGGTGCCTAGGCTCGAGTCCATTGAGGCCAACCCCTAGACTCCAGCACCCGAGAATAGGACCTCGGCACCTAAGCCTAAGTCAATTGAGGTCGGGCTTGGAAATCCAGTATCAATGCTTGCACTTGGATCCATCGAGGTCAGCCCCCCAACTTGGCACCTGAGACCAGTTCCCTTGCTCCCAAACAGAGACCTCAATGCCCATGCTCGAGTGCATCAAGGCCAAGTCCTCGTCCCCAATGCCCGGCCCCAAGTCTAGCATCGATGCACCGGGGTGCGGACATGGGGGACCCCAGAGCCCTAGGCCTAGTCTTGATGGATCAAGCTCGAAAGTCAAGGATCCAAGCATGGGCACTAGGGTTTGAGGCCTTACCTCTACAAACTAGGGCATAGGTGCTAGGGACTTAGCCTCGCTACCAAGGACTCGAGAATGAGCATTAGGATTCTCGTGCTTAAGTATAGAGTTTATGGTTCAAGCGCCGATACTTAGTCATATTTTGGAAAATAATTTTCAATTTTTAAAAAAGAAAATCATTTTCTTAAATTTAAGTTTTGGTACGAGAAAACTTTTCAATTGACTTAAAAATTATTTTTTCATTTTCTAAAGTGATCCAAACGCTAAAAAATAAGAAAAATATTTCCTAAAAAAATTCTTCACGAAACAATCGGAGTCTACAATTAAATAGTTTTCGGATTACGAGTTTGGCTATTACTCTTTTTTGCAATAATAAATCTTTCACACTTTAACTGTAATCACGACAACTTCGTTCTTAATCAAAAGAATTTAACGGGATTGCAATGTCAGGCGAATGAAAAAGAAGATCATTCTTTTCTCATATTCCTTGCGGGAGAGTTAAGCTTCTTAAGTGAGCATTGAAAAAACTGTCCGAGCTTCGAGATTTGTTCAATCCGCGTTTCTACGAGAGTTTCACTCAATGATGAATCCGTGTTTTCACCGTGTCAATGCCGTATAGCGTCCTTCCATGTGCTCCATCCTTAAAAGAATATAACAAGATGTTCGGAGCTACGAAGGCATCCCAAAAGTCGGATCGCCACAGCATCCCATGCGTTGCGGACATTTGTCTAACAAAGCAACAGCAACTAAAGTCCCGAAGGGCAGAGTGTCAACCCAATTTTTTTTATTAAATTAGATTTACTAGTAGCCTATCTTTGCGGCTGATGATAAAATATAAGCATTTCTTATTTTACTTATATATATATACAAAAAAAAATCACAAATTATGTCCACTATAACCAAAATATCTTAATTTTTTTTATGTCACAATAAACCTCAAACTTATCCACTTTAATAACCTATATCATGCATGCATGTTTCGAGATAAATTTGTCATACATGTATAATTTTGAAATCTTTTAAGATATGAACAAAAACTTGGGGTTTTTAGTGATACTAAAAAAGAGTTCATGGTATTTATGTCATGATAAATATAGTTTTGAATTTTTTGTATTAATCTATACATATTTATATCTTTCTTTTTCTTTTTTTCTTTTTTATCCGCTCAAGACAAACATTCTCTTAAAGCACAACCGACCAGAATTTGAAATCATTGGGTTCAAATGTCTGAGGTTGCGTGTAGAGCCATGCCACATGAATCATTCATCTAAATTTTGCTTTAGTCATGGACACGTGAATCCCTTACCATCGTGTTCGGGTGGGCGTTCCAATTTGGAATGTCCATTCCGTCTCCAAATGCAATCATGATTCCTTTCCGCATTTGTCTAAACGCACAGAAGGAAAACGATTTCTTAATTGCTAGATGCAGATTGATGAAGAAATCTTAAGCAGTGTAAATGTCAAAGACTTAACAAACGCTCTACAAGTCTTGGTCTTCCAATAGCTTTCGTTTTTATCCCAAAAGCATGTCGTTTTGTCCTGGAGCGATGCCGAATAATGCATGGAGAGTATTGTTCATTGTTTTGTCTTCTTGAACAAGCTCAAAAGTAACTTTTCAATTTTCCTACCAAATTTCGAAATTATTATCTAATTTATGAGAACCATGAAAGACTTACCAACTAATCCAAATACAGATTTTGAAAGTCTTGAGTTTCTTCGTATGGAACAGACAAAAAGGGAAAGCGTGCGCGGCGCAAGATTTAAAAATTAACAATCGGAAAAACCTAGACACGATCGTCACTTTTAACATCAACACGACTTTCCATCGTCTACTTTTTATAATATACCATTTTGCATCTTGTGTTTTCGCGCGAGACACCAAATTGCATCCCCCATTAATTTGAGACTTAGATTTACTTACAAGATCACCCACTTCTCTTCTCAAATTATCCCTGCTCATCTTCTGAATTCCTCAACCTTCCAAAGCAAACCCTACTTAGAAAATTCGACCCTCCTAGTCTAACCAGTTTACGCCGCTCCTGTACGCTACAAACCACCTCCAGTTGCCATCTGCGTCACCAATACTAAGCCATCCTCCACCCTGCCAGTCTATATCGTCATCCCCCTGCCCCCCCTCCCTTAAGTCAAGGCGGCCGGCCATGGATGACCATCACGGCCATGGACAACCTTGACCGATGTCACGCATGGTGGCTAGTGATCTCTAATGACCAAGGCTGTCCATAGAGTATATCGCATAGCATACTGTTGACACCCAAAATTACCCCTAATATCACGTGCTTGTCACGAGGGGATAATATGTGAAATGCCTCATTTTGTTCATAAAGTCGAGGGCAAACAGCTTTTGTGGAGGCTACTTAGGTTGAGTCTCGATGGAATTCTAGAAGCAAATTCTAGAGTTGATGGCCAAGTAACTGATTGCCACGTGTTAGACTATGGGGATAGTGCACTATATTTGAAGATTAAGTGAAATTAGCAACATAGCATAAGCAAGAATCACTGCTACAAGAAATATGCATAAAAATAGAGAGCCGTTATTTGCTTGATGAGCAAGTTGTGTAAGTATCATCGATAAGTCAGAAAACAATTGCTTATGGATAAGGGTGTTAAGAAGAAATGAAAAACGTGGAGAATGCTAAGAGTAATGCCCAAGGAAAGGAAACCGACTAATGGTTACCAATCCATCTTATAAATACTACTAGGGGCGATCAACTCTAGGGTGGGGAGGGTCCAGACCTGGGCCTTGTACCTGACCCTGTTATAACATATTCTCTTTTTTTGGACCCTTTATCCAACACTTCTTGCATTAGACCCTATACCCGAACTATCATATTTTTTCGGTCCAGTTTCAGGGTCAACCTTGTTTTCATTAGAACCTGTTTTGTAACTGCTCGATATCCTATATGATCTTGAATTGTACATTAATAAGTGAGAACATTTTTAGGGGAAGTTGAGGTTGACACCAAATTTTGGAGTGGCTGAGCGAAGGTTCACCAATTGACAAAATAATCAATGGGAACAATCCGTATAATGCGCACTAACGACGCATTTGCACAAAAGAGCCTAACAAATTTGAGATAAAAAAAATCGAAGATTCCTAACCTCAATAAAATTGGTGAACTTGGGATTTCTATTGACCACTAACCAATGAATCTAGAAATCCATCAAATCAGACACATGAGAGAAACAAAGATTATAGCCAAGCAAAACGCCAATTTGGCCCCAAGAAATGGGGAACAAGCAAAATATCGGGCAAAAGGGGGGCTACCTCATACTCGAGCTTATGCTTCTCAAAGTCTTCAAGGGGGACGTAGTACTTGGCAAGGCAGATCTTGCCACGTTGGTTCTGCAACAGTATGAATCAAATCATAGGAATTTGGCTACGATAGATGCCGTCCATTGAATGGTGCGAGAGGGAGCCGGTGATGGATAGTGCGATGGTGAGCCAATGAGGGAGGGAAGCAAGCGAGGAAGAGAAACGACGAAGGAGGAGTGCCGTGTACATTTGAAAGAGCTAAGAGGAAAAAAGGCCGCATGGCTACGAGAGTAAGAATAAAAATCAGGGAAAAAAAATAGGATTTTGGAACCGATTCCAAAACCGGTCTGAGAACCGATTCCCAGGGTGATAATTACTCGGAACCAGTTCCCAACCTTGTTTTATGGATGAGTCAATCCGGTTCTCAGGTATACTCGGTTCAATTGCACACCCCCTAAATACCACCACCTATTTAACGAAGAGCCCCCTAAATAATACAACTATCTTTACTTTATCTCATTTTAGCTATAGCTTTTAAGATTCCCATCATTGCTTAAATTTCGGCATGCGTCTCTATCCAGTCCAACATTGTTGATTGGATTCCGGTGTTGTTTCACAAGTCTAGCATCGTTGATTAAATTCCAACTTTATGTTTTCTATCCATGAGTATTACTGTTGATTAGATTCCAACTTTACACCTAAAATAAGCTGTGTTGTAAATTAAATTCCGGCGTAATTTGGGTTTGAAGCATAGATTATCCAGCTACTAGTGTCTAGATTACATCATTGATAAGATTCCGATATAATTTGTGCTCAAAAGCAGTTAATTTTTGAAGTATTAATTATCAGAGTTATATATATAAGTTGAAATGAAATTTCCCTTTACATTTGACATTTTATGTCCAAGCTCAACACAGAATTCAAGTTTCCTATAATAAAATAAAAACATATCATTTGGCGAAAGATTGTTCACAAGAATCAAAATCGGTGAAACACATACAAAAAAAGAGGAGTGATGCATAGAAAAGAGAAAAAGATGAGCACCGGCAGCTAAGAGCAGGGTGATAGCTACCCACAATGGTGGAGGCCACAATCTGAGGACGGTAGTCATTGAGGATGGAGGAGGCCGAGAACTATTGGGCATGTGGTGGGTAGAAGAGTTGAAATTGAAGGCAAGGATTTGTGTTTGGTGAGTTGAGAATTGAGATGGTATTTTTTTTTTTTTTTTCAAATAGAGAGTAATCAGGTCATCTCAATTATGAGATACTTAATAACCTTTTTAACAAACGATTCAAAAGTGGAATCGAGACCAATTTTCAAAGGAGCACGCGGTTTTTCCTCAAAATAATAAATAAAATATTAAAGTCAATTCAAACAAATTCAAACAGTTTATACATCAAAAGTTTGAAATCGACCGATCTCCAAACGAGAACCAGGAGTGAAATGGTAACCGTTATGGATAATATTAAAAGTCAGCTAATTTTGTATTAGGATTCGCAAAATCTTATAATTTCAATTTCTTGAAAGGATCTCCTGAGTCATGTTTTATATTGATCTATTAGCTAAATCCCAAAACAATCCCAAACTCAGGTTCAGAATACTACCAAGAGAAATGGAATTATAAGATTACAAGCCTGGTTTTTCTACTGTTCGGTTTGCGTGCCGTGAGAGGAAGAAGACAAGCGTCATGATCGCAACGAGAAGTTTTAATGCAAAGACTGGGAACAGGCTCAACCCCATCCATGCACCCATCACTTATCGCTTGGAGGAAGAAGAGATGAACTTCATGATGGCTCCATCGAGAGAAACGATCCAAAAAACAAATTGGTATGGGCGAACGAGATAGAGGAAAAGATTGATGGGGACCTCCTGCATCGCGCAAGTTGCTTTCTGCGTGGGCACCGGGCCGTCCCCATTTTCCAATCAGGGGAAGGAAAGGAAGCAGGAAGGGACAAATCAAAGTACAGATGGATGGCTTGATTGGTCTGCAATAGTCAGCTCAATTTGGTGACAAGTGGGGTTTGGTTTGCGCGTTTTCAATCTTTCACGAAGTGTGTAGGGATAAAGCAAAAGCTATCGCCACCCTCTCTCTCTTTTCCTCTCTCTTTCTCCCTCTAACCTGCCCCGACAAAGGAGCTGGCAAGCACAGACCAGAACCAAACCCTAGCGCCCATGTTTGGTGACACCGCCCTTATCCTCCTCCCCGCGGGAAGTTGCAGATGAAGATGATCTCTTTATCTAGAGACCACCCGGGTAGATTCTGAAAACCCTCTTGAAAAGGAAACCCAACCCCCTCAAAACATCAGCCCCTCGAAGCTTGGAAAGGCCGCTTTTGCTTGGTGATGGCATCAGAAAAGGAGCTTTGTCTCTTTTTTTTTGGTAAAGCAGAAAAGGAGCTTTGTCGTTCTTGCAAAGAATCAAGAATTGCGAACCCTAAACAATGCCGGGTCAAATTCTTGTACTCAAGGATTAACCTTAGGAAAAGTGAAAATTAGATGAAACCTCGGGCTGTTCTCTCGAGTACCGGGATCTGGCCAAGTAAAAACTTCCTCTGATATGATGATTATCAACCTTAGCTTCGCAACGAGTCCTAAGTCAACAAATCCCCGAATGACAATCCTTCTCGCCAAAGAAAAATGGAATGCTTAAAAAGATATTGTCAATGAGTATATTCGACGCAATAGTCAATAATATATCATTTTCAATACATTGGTCGTGGTTGATACGATACGGATAAATGAAAATGACCCATTTTGAGGGTCGAGGAGGTCTTCTTCGTCAATAAGGTCCATACTTTTAAATCGAGAAAAGCAAAGACAGAAAGGAGAGAAGGCCGAAAAAGTACATTTAAGAAATGCTGGTACCATGTGGGGATTATTTTACACTAAAATTTAGTGAGAGCTTGTTTGTAGATACTTCAAAAGAGCCAATCATCCACTTTCCCACCAAAAAAAACACCGAGAATAAGCAAAAAAATTCAAGGTTTCCTGATGTCCTTAACTGACGACAAGAAACATAAACAGGGAGCAAAACAGCTAACGAAATGAAAGATTCAGTGCGCAGTCTCTCTCTCTCTCTCTCTCTCGCACAATTTCACTTCCCAAAGGAACAAGAGAAGATAACAAGTACAACGTTGGACAAGCCAAGAAGAAAACCATCTCTCCACTTTCTTTATTACAACTAAAGTCAATCCAATAAGAAAAGGCAATAACCAAAGAGGATTCACAGTGCTGCAAAATCAGAACCCTGAAACGGAAAAATTCGACTAAACTAACTTCAAAAGACAGTTGATGAAACCTTACCAAAAAAGAAAAAAGACAGTTGATGACAGAGGCCACCCTCCGCCCCAAAAAAGGGGGAAGAAAAAAAGAATCAGTAAGGCGGTGCTTGCCTCGGAGCTGAAGCCCAAATCGCATCGGACGGCAAATGGCAACTGTACATCGACACTCCAGAATCCGCCGGCGGCGGCTGCGGATGCGGCGGCGCGCTCTCGCAGCCTCCCGAAGCCGGGGGCGAGTGCCCGTCCCCACCCCTACCGGACACCGAGCCGCTCCCGCCGCCGCCGTCCTCCTCCTCCACGGGCAACCGGTGGAACGAAGGGTTGCTGAACGTCGCCGCCACCACGAAGACGGGCCCGGCGGCCACGAGGGGCCCGGCCACGGAGCCGCCGAGCATCTGGCCCTGGGGGCCGGCCACGGAGATCTTGAACCCGTCGGGGACGAAGAAGGTCGACGAGGCCGCCTGCGGGGCGACGAAGGTGGCGGAGATGGAGAGGATGTCGAAGCGGCCGTGGAAAGTGACGGTGGCGCCGGGTGGGGAGGCGGAGGGGTGGCGGATGGTGAAGTTGGCGACGGCGCCGGAGCCGGCGAGGACGCAGAGGCCGATGGCCTTGCGGCGGCAGAAGGTGGAGATGGAGTGGACGACGTCGGTGCCGCCGGGGACCTCGAGGATGTAGGGGGCCATGGTGGGCTCGGGTTCGCGGGTGATGATGAGGGGCGGCTTGGGCTTGTTCTTGGAGCCCGGGGGCGGCCGCGGGGGCGGCGGACGACCTCGATGGAGGCGCCGTCACCGGCGGGGTGGTCGGAGGCGGAGGCCGGGTTGGGCTTGCCGGGCTTGGCGGGGGAGGGGGCGGGGGCGGCGGCGGCGGGGGAGGAGGTGGTGGTGGAGGAGGGGTCGTCGTCGAGCTGGAAGTGGTGGGAGAAGGGGCGGGGGTGGTGGAGGTTGGAGAACATGGCGGTCGGGTCGTGGGCGGGGGAGCTGGTCTTCTTGCTGTGCTGCTGTAAGTACTCGCCTTTCATCTGAATATTCTTCTCCTTCTTCTTCTTCTTCTTCTTCTCCTTTCTCTTCGGTGGTGGTGGTGGAGAAATGATAAAAGAGTTTCCGAGGGAGGAAGAGAGGAAGAGAGAGAAAGAGAGGGAGATTAGGAATTGGAGGTGGATGGGCTTGCAAGTAAAGACTAATGGCGCCGCTGTTTGGGAAAGAGGGTCCCACACTACACAGTACCCCAAGAGAGAGAGAGAGAGAGAGAGAGAGAGAGAGAGAGATTGAGAAGAGGGTGGCATCGAGCGCACAGAGTCCACCTTACCAAAAACAGGCTTTTTCTCTCCTTTGGCACCGCCTTCGTTCGCTTTGCCTATCTTTCCAGAGAAAAGGTCACTTCAAATCCAATCCCTTCTCTCTCTCTCTCTATTTTGGATGCTCAGCTTTTTCGACATGGGGGATGTTTCCATTTGCCCCCTCTCTCTCTCTCTCTCTCTCTCTCTCTCTCTCTCTCTTTCTCCCCCGGTGATTCGAGAGCGAATTTGACCGTCTCGTGCCGGCCCCGTCTCGCGATGAGGAAATTTCCATATGTTAACGAATGAAAAACATGAAGAATAAAATGCCTCCTGCCGCTCATTTTTATGTTTGACCAAATTTGAGATGGGCCAGGATTTTCTTTTCTCCCTTTTTACATTTCCGGCTTTGGTCGACACTGCTAGTGGGATTCGACGTTCCCTCCTCCTACCGCTGTTCCCATCGTTGGCGTCCATTTATGGAAACATCGAAGGCAAGGACAGGACACGTCTTAACTTGTCTTTCCTCCTTTTAATAATTAGTCACCCACCGCGGGACGATGGGCTCGCTCTAAGTTCTTATGCTACATCATTATTTATTTATTATCCTGTTCCGAACGTCTCCAAATTCCCATGTCGTCGTGTGTTCTATTTGAAGCAACGTCTGTCCCTCCCTCGAAAAGGGTCTTTCTTAATTAGGTAAAAAAAAAAAAAAAAAAAAAACCCATCTTGCAGCTCCGCCTTGGTTTCGCTAGATCGACTGGGGATTGGGGAAGCTGAAGTTTCTTGGGGGCGAGTTCAGCTTCTTCGGAGAGAGGAAATGTTCTTGCCTCGTCCACCTGTTTAGGCTCTCTCGTTCGGTGACTTCTCGTTCGGTGACTTGGCGTACCGGGGATTGTTGCGTGTCTGATTCCTCTTCGTCTGCAAAGTCCGTTCCATTCCTTTCTCGGATCAAATAGATTGGCTCGGGAGAGGGATTGGCGACTGTCTGAGCATGAGACTGCGTAGACTTTTTGTAGATACACTTAGGACTTTCCGTAGGTGTTATTGGGGTCTTTCTGATTGAATTTCATAGACTAAAGGTTTTATTGCTGAGCTTGTGAATGAAATTCTAGAGGGTCGAAAGAAGGAAGTGTGGGATAGATGGAAGAAGCAGGGACATGTACGCTTTTATTGGAAGGACACGAATGGCACAGGAAAATTGCCCAATCCGTGCTAATCCTATTATATGGAATCGATTTAGTTTTACACTTTTCAAATTTATCAATTTAGTCATAAACATGTTTAAGTTAAAGATTAAATTGAAAAATTTGAAAAATGTAGGACTGAATTGATATCCATACAATAGATTTATGAATAATTAAATAATTTTTCCCGAATGGCATTTCTACAGGTCTTTGTTAAAGCAGATGGAATTATTATGATTTGCGCTTTCTTTTATGCACACGATGAAGAACTTTTATCGTGTACATGATCCGAGTGGAGTTTCTTTAAACAAACTTGGTGTTGATGAATGACAGGTGTAAATCCGACCAATTCTAATAAATGGAAAACTCTAGAATTCCTAAGGTTGATTTACAAAATTGAATTGTTAAGTGATATGTCAAACCATCATTAGTTCTTGAATACAACCCAAAATTGAATTGCTAAGGATGGTTTGTGTAATTGTGCGTACAATATATACAGTGATGATTATATGTGTAATGTATGAGGTGCTTCATCATAAATGAGACAGAGGGGTAACATATTTATCTTTTGCCAAATCTTTTCCAAACCAATTTTTTTGTATTTTATTTTTTTTCATGTAATATATTGCCCTGGACCATCACGAGAACCTCTTCATCCATAACTTCATGCGAGTACGGCCATGCAATCGAGATATGAAGTCACCAGAAGGCTATGAGGTACACCCGCCTGTAGTAGGCCACCTAACATTGAAATAATATGATGTGAAGCCAATTATGTGTGAAAATGATATATACACTGATTGCTCGGAATAATTATTAGAAGATTTTTAAACTTATTACACAATTCAATCTTAAATCTTTGGAAAAATTTTAAATAATAGCCCGAAGTGTTCTCATTTTCTCAAATAAAGATATGAAATTGACTTTATTTCAAATAAGAACCCAAAATGTCATCATTTTCTTAAAAAAAAAACTTGAAGTATATCTTATTTCAAATAAAAGCCTGAAGTGCCCATATCAATATCAAAGAAATGTCTCAACTCATTAGTTATGAAAGGCAATTTTGTCTTCTTATTTTTTCTTTTCATAAAAAAAGGCAGGAGGGTGCTCCCTCCCGCCTATGGCCACTGCCCCATTGGCGACAACCCTTGCCTAGGCCGGAGCAAGGGCGGGCGACCCTCGCCCAAATCTAGGAGAGGGTCCTCACCTCTGGTCCGCAAGGGTTGCTAGCTCTCGCCCAGCGCCCCCAAACCTAGGGCAAGGTTCGAAGGCACTGGGCGAGGGCTAGTGACCCTCGCCCAGATCTGGGAGATGGTCGCCACCCTTTCTTGCATTTGGCGAGGGCCTACAAGGCCTCATCTCTAGTCGGTGAGGGTTGTCAGCCCTCACCCAAGTATTGGCGACTCCACCGGCCTTAACTACCACCCCACCAATGATGGGGTGACGGCCACAGTTAGGAGAAAGCCCCTCTAGCTTATGTTTTTCCTTTTTAAAAGTTTTTTTTTTAATTTTTAATCTAATTTAATTTAAATTTAACTTGTATTTGGATGAAAATATCATTGATTGGCCGAAATATTTTGCTAGTCGACGAGACTAGGCCCTTTTTTAAAATAGACATAACATCTTCAAGCTCTTCTTTGAGATTGATATAGGCACTTCAAATACTTATTTAAAACGAAGTCCATTGCAAGCCCTTATTTGAGAAAATAAAAGCACTCCGAGCTTTTATTTGGAATTTTCCTTAAACCTTTCAATTTGATTAATTTAATTCTAAACTTTTTGACAATTTATCAATTAGTCAATTGGATCAATTTTCGCAAAAAAAATGCTGTAATGTTAACCATTTTATGTGATATAGCCAATACACAGCATGATCAATACTAACATGGACAATTTTGTAATTTTTTTTTAAATTTTTGTTCTCTTTTCTTTTTCCTTCTTCCTCTACCAATCGCCAGGCCCCCGCGATTGCCAACAACTAGCCATAGGTGAGAGCTAGTAACGCTCACCCCCATTGGATCTAGCGAGGGCCGACCTCTCCTACCACCAGAGGTTGCCCCTCGCTTGCCTCGGGCGACCTCACCCTTGTGAGGGCAAGCCTCAATGAGGCTGACCCTTGTTGGCTATTGCTTGTGGCCATTTGCCTGCTATTACGGAGGCCCGGTAACCAACAAAGGAAGAAGAAAGAAAAGAAAACAAATTGGACAATTTTCTTTTTATAAATTTAAAAAAAAAATGATCCACGTTAGTATCAATGAAATTATATAGGAAAACTAATGTCCACATTAACCAACTAAAATAGGTTAAATGGACTAAATTGATAAATTGTCAAAAAGTTTCAAATTAAAATTGAGCAAATTAAAAATTTTATGACTAAATTGATACATATTTAAGACTTTTTTTAATAACTTTCTCCTAATTGCCCCTTCTCTCAAGTCTTGCCCTTTTTTTCCTGCGTAATAAATGCACATGAGCAATGGGGATGACGAAGGACGCTGAGTCTCGTTTCGAGCCGCTGTTCTCGAATTGAGCGACGAGATAAGAGTTTCCTTATCAGTTACTGCTTTTGGTATAGGAAGCCCTTACTTATGTTAAGAAAAGAAGACGAACTTGCCATGAGGGTAGAATCACACTAAAAACTACATTAAAATTTTCCAATTCGCAGATACTAAGGTAAGGGTCGTAGAATCCAACTTCTTCCCTTGTAGGTTACACACCCACCCAGGCCTCTGCCGCAGGACCCCAAGTACTTAAACATGAAATGAATAAAACAATGTCGATCGATGGCTCATGACCCCATTTCTGCCGCATCGATATTAGGATTTATTTTGAGGTGCTTTCAGAGCATTGTGATGACGTGCGTTCTGCCTAGTGTTATCATTTCAACAGGAAAATAAATTATAAATTGCCCGACACAAAATAATTTGACACGGGCAAACGGAAACATCCAAGCGCCTATAAAACATTCTGGCTAAGGCAGTGAGTTGGACAACACTAGACGTATGGTGTCTCGACAAATTATGCGCTCAGAACACCCATTTTACTGTTTCTTTCCTCGAGTTTTAGACCGGCAAAACTAGTGTCTCGGCAAGATTTCAAGTTAGGTTGTGAAGGGTCGAGCGAATCACTCATGCACAAATCCACACCTATGTTCAGGCACACAAAAGATGCCTCCACATTATCGTCAACATGATGGCATTCGAGAAACCCAACGAAAGGAACGAAGAGAGTGCCAAATTCTCATGTCACACTAATGTCCATTTTGACAGTGGGGGCCTCTCAGGGTCAAACTGCCTTTTCGAGTCCCAATTGAATACGATTCCCTCTTCCTTTTTCTCTTTCACTGAGGTATAGAAACAGTAACCTTGGTTAAAAATGGAATGGAATCCGCAGATTCCCCCACCTTTTTCCTTTGACAGAACACCCATGACAAGAAGAGCAGCCAACGAAACTAACCGATCGAGGATTTATGCGCGCGCAAAAGAGTGACTTTTGCCCATAACCAATCGCATGAGAAAGCAAAAGACCAATGTGAAATCATGGGCTGTCGACCTGTGAGCAAGAAGCAACGTTGCCGAAGATCTTCCACTGTTTTCACTGTGGTTCTTGTTGTGATTGCGAGTTTACTGGCCAGCATTCTCGCACAGTACACGCTCAGTTTTCCACGATGAGGACGAGGAATTAACTTTTCAAGAGATGCTGAAGTGATATGAAAGAAGAGGGAATTACCCCATTTGTTACGCAGAGGTTTTATCCGTGCAGAAAAGCCACTAACGATCTCTCTAGGACCCTTAAGTGCCATCGAGACAATGCGATAATGCGCATCGCATTTGTATAGGGCGACATGCGATTTGTGCTTCATGTACAATGATGGTCTAGTCGTCAACAACATCGCGCATCTAGCCAATAATCTTCCGACGTTTTAAACTTAACTTGCGTATTGCTCTGGTTGGACACGCTTCACAAAACCAGCAAGTGTCTCTTCATTGCAAAGTATGGATTGAGTTGGCCTCCCATGCTCGGTGTTATTCACAAAGCAATATCATAACAAGGTCATCTAAGCAGAAGGCATGGTATCTCCCAGTCCAACATTCACATGCGTGATACGCCGTTCACTTCAAGAGCATGAGACATAAACAAATCGACAATATCTGCCATTCATTGGAAAGACAAATTATAGGAACAACAGAATATCAAACCTCACATAAGTAAAGAAGACTAACAATAACTTCACAGACAATCAGAGAAACACGGCAAATAGCTAGTGCAGCATAGAAAAACTCAAATGGGTGGAGATAGCAGAACTACAATCCCCTCACAATAACCTCAAGCCAGACACAATAACCTGCATCCACATAATATAAGTATTACCTACTAAATAATAACAAGTGAAGTGATGTCATGCTGAGGAGATTGCTTGCTCAAGGACTGGATGAGTGGGGCGGGAAAAGAGAAGGGATGGTGGGTAAATCTTTTGGGAGCTAAGGGATGGTGGGCAAGGTGGGCTTCGGCAACTCAGGAACAACTGGTATTTCATGCAGCTTTGGGACCTCGGGCTTTGGCAGTGGAGGCAACTCGGGCTTTGGTAAGGTCGGGACTTCAGGTTTTGGCAGAGGCGGTAACTCCGGCTTAGGCAAAGTCGGGATTGTGGGAGTAGGAGGTAGCTCAGGCTTGGGAAGCTCAGGAATCTTGGGCAAGCCTGCATCAAGAAGGTGACGGGAAGCAAGGACTCCATCACCAATTATTAAGGATAGAGTGAGAAGCAAGAGAGGTAACAGAATGAATTTCTTGTAACAAGCCATCTCTGTTGCTTTTGACTTGAGACCTCTTGAAGATTGGAGTTGTGTTTAAGTTCAATTTGGATGTCAAGCCAATACTTCAGGCCTTTTTTACTGATTAAACTGCGCGATGCGGCATCTAGGAGATAAGAGACCAGAGCAGGGTTGGTGGGAAAGACTATCCTGTTAGTTGAACCGTTCCATCCATCATGAGCACACATCAGAGAGGTTTGATGCATGGGCATGCCACATGTAGCAATGATCTTCAACAAAAGTCGATACAAGTGCTGCTGCTTATCTAAACTTTGCTGACAGAGGCAGAAGTCATCCTCTCGTGCACGAAATGTCCTTTTTCTCTACTTGGTTTTTCTTTCTTTTTTTCATTTCATGTATCTCGGTGGACATGAGATTCAACATATACAACTTGCAACATAAGAAACACCTCAAAAATTCAGTTAAACACAATTCGTCAAATCCATCCTTCTTCCAAAAGGCTGATATTGATTGATACCCATAAAAGTAAGCAAAAGTTCACTCTTCTAAGAAGATTGATCGTACTTTAAAATTAAAAAGAGAAAAAACACTGAGAGGATGATCAAAGAGATGGAATCACATACAGTGAAAGGGAAAGCAAAAAAACAAAAAAGTAAAGTTCTGGCAGAAAGAAGCTCAATAACCTCACATTCGAGCCACATAGGAATTAGCTTGAGTGACGTATCTCACCCACCGATAAGGATTATAATTACCGGACTTCTTTGCAATTTGCAAGTATTTCACCTACAAGAAAGGTCCGTCCACAACACAGTGAGTCTCTTATGGCACTCCAAAAAAGAGAAAGCAATGCAATAGCTCAGGATGGCGATGCCAATAGATAGGCAGATTTAGGCTAGACCAGTAACAGGAAATGGAACTCGGCCTCAACTGTAGGCTAGCCAGGCCAAGCCCAGCCACCATGCCTACTCTTTACATATGTGATCCTCAGAATTCCATGGAGAAATTCCTAGAACCTAATTATAGCCAAGGACTTTTCAGGCCTGGCAAGGTAACACTTGGCTGAAGGCCTTCACCACAGCCAAGACCTTACCATCCTTAAAATCTGACATAGGGAAAACCAATCCAATAGCCATGAGGCCGCCAAGCCCCATGTGCAGGTGCAGTATTCCTACACTAAAATTCAGGTAGCTATACTTGACTTGATGGGTTTCAACATACAATAAAATAAGGGCGCGTTTGGTAACTTTTCTGTTCAAAAAATGTTCCCGGGAACAGAAATAGAAAAAACTATTTCTATTCTGGGAACAATTTTTTAACAGAAGAACGCGTTTGGTAACTGCACAAAATTTATATTCCTGGAATAGAAAAAGAACAAGAACACGTTTGGTAAACTTGTATAATTTTTTTGTTTATTTTAATTTTTTAATCTTTTTTTTTTTTTTTTTTTTCATTTTCCTTTTCTTTCTCTTTGGCTAGTTGCCGGCCACCACCGTGGCCGGCAACCGGCTAGGCGACGTCCGGCAAGCTTGCCGGAGCCTTGCCAAGCCAGGGCGAGGCCCAGCCTCACGCCGGCTAGGGAGGCCGAGCCTCACCGTGGCTGGGCCTCTCCGGGGGCCAGCGACGCTCTGGCGAGGTCACGGCCATGGCCAAGGCCGGTGACCAGCAAAAGGAAGAAGAAGAAGAAAAAAAGAAAGAGAAAAAAGAAGAAGAAAAATGAGAAAAAAAAAAAAAAAAAAGAAGAAGTGTTTCTTGGAAGTGTTCCCTAATAAGAAACAAGTTTTTCTACTTCTTTTTCTCGCTCCAAATTTGTTTCCAGGAAAAAAAATAGATTTTTGTTATTGGGAACAAAAGTGTAAATAAACACGTTTCTATTCTTTTTTTGTTCCCTGGAACAAAAAAACAAAAATTGTGTTCCAGGGAATAGAAACAAAAATTTGCCAAACACCCCCTAAACTACCAAGACCGAAGCACAATGAATGCCATGTACACAAACTATATATATAATGCTCCATATACTATTCCACAATGGAATTGTAATGGGTAGATTCTGAACTTAGAAGTTGAAAGTAAAATCACCTTAAACACTTGCCACACCCATGTTAAGATTTTATTACCTGAAGCCCTGAAGAATTATACATAGGAATGGTGAAAGTCATGCTAACTGGTCCAGATTCCTTCGTGATATTTCCTATGAAGCAACCAAACACATACAATAATTAATCATTATTATCTCCAAAGATGATATATCTATCACAATCTAGAATCCTCATAGATGACAGACAAATCATACCATGGGATTCTTGAGAAAAACTTAGCTTGGCACGCAGCGTGTTTTCTGATCCACCAACAATCTGCCCCACAGAACAGCCATAAGCTCATTAAAATGAATTCAGTGTGATGGAAATTCTGTGGTTTAAGTTAAATGAATTAGATTCCTTGAAGACACTGGCAAGAAGGCACCTTTTTCAAACTCCATTCAAGTTTCTTGCTCACTTCTCTCAAATCTGCAGTTTGCCCAACTGCTCCAGGTTCCAGCTCAAAAGTAGCTCTGTAAACACAATCAATTTTAATCAACAAACATTTGATGCTGAATGCACCTTCTATAGTCCACCGAACCCCACCCCCACCCCCCAAAAAAGAAAGAAAAGAAAAGAAAAGAATCTCCTCTTTCCCAAAAGTGAAAAAGTCAAAACATATGCCCCAGGCCCAATGTGACCTACCAGATAAGACTCAGTATCCATTCTAGAGTATAATCTGCATAACTCTTCAAGATCATAATGATGAAACTTCCCTATTTTAACATACATCACCATCATAACACTAAGAAGTGGGATCACTTAATTGGAGAACAGGTCCTAAAGTGGAGAATACCTTGATGGTGATAAAGGATCTGACTAAGAGCTAATAGTGCATCCAACAGATAATTAACAGGTTTATCCAATTCCTCTTACTTCCAGCTTCTCAGTTAACTTGCATGGTTGGACTCCTTGGAATGGTCTTACTCAATATTATTCTTGTAGAATGATAAACTTTATAACACACTATCACGATACGGCAGAATATCTCGAGCATGCTAGTAACGGAATGAGCTGCCATAGGCATTTCTTTCCATAAATCCAGCTATCTTCCAAAAGATCTCTATATAATAGCAAAATGCTGACAATATTGACTTATGAGGTACCAAACCAAGGAAGCAACTTTTCCTGTAACATTTTTAAAAAAACAATAACAGTGTTCAGAGGGAATACCTGGTAGTATATTTTGGAAGAGGCATCTGTACAACAATTGTATTTGCGGTAATACTTGAAGAGAACTCAGCACGTACTTTAATAATTACTTCAGCCTATATGATTAGTACAGCGGCACAGTTAGTAAAACTGTTGCTTTACTGAAACAAACAGATGCAGAATGGGGTCCACAGCCACACAAATAGTTTAGTAGCACCTTCATAACTGATACTAAATGTACTCACCTTGAGATTACCTGCTTCTTCAATCAATGCGGTTACGCGAAATGGAGGCCTGAATTCCTGGGTCATACGATAGTTCATGACAGGAAATTCGCCATCTGGCGGTACCTTAAGCAGGGATGAGGACAAAACATTAAGTTGGCTAAGCTTTTTCTTATCAAGCTTTTTAACTGTGATAAGATCAAATGTGATTCTATTTGTTGATATTAGTAAGTAGTGAAAACTTCAGTGTTTTCAGCTAACAAAAAGTCAGAGAATATCTATCACAACATCTAGATTAAGCCAAAAACAAAAGGTAAAAGTCTATGTAGACACGCCCTAAACTTCTCCACCCCTTACATTAAAGCAGATCAAGTAACCCCAATGCACCATACCAGAGTTAGAGTCCGATCCATGTCAAAGCTGTCAAGGCGCACAGATTCATGAAAATTACAATCGTCTAGTACCACCGCTCCAGAACCTGCTGAACTTCTGTAATCTGTCACAGTTACGAATAAATGACATAAGTAAGGTTGGGATTGCTTGCTTAGATCAAGTAGCTCTAACTAGAGGCCATCATTATTAGTGACAGTAGCATCCCAAATTGCGATAGCAGTTTCTCTAAGAAAATCGTCAATGTTTAGAGCCTGAAAAAGAAGTACAAGAAATGCAAACAGAAGCATTTCTATGACCAAGAAGGTTGCACTCATGTCAAATTATTACAACTAAAAAGAATCAGAGCGTAATTCATTAAGAGAAACCCCGGGAACTACCATATAATGATCTCCCGCCTCTTCCAATATTCAACTCCTCATTCAAAGCCACTCGAATCTCCGGATTCCCAGATAGATAACTCTTCATTTGAATGGTTCCATCGATCTCAGAAGTCAGTATATATCCCTGCCAGAATTCAAGCATTGCACAGAAAGTCAAGTACATCTTATGGTTGCTAGCAGATCAGCGCGTTTGAAATATTAGAAGCTTCATTTCTTTCAATTGACATGCCACTATCCCTGCATGTTGATAGTACAGAGACTTGGATCAAAGTGCATTGACAAATACACAGATGTGATGGGTGATTCTGTTCAGCTGATAAGACAAATAGCACAGAAAAGGACGAGTTGCCAACACAATAAATGACCATAAGTTGAATGAAGATAAATCGTCTAGCCTAAGTAACTGACAAGTGGTGCAACTAGACAACACTATTGAGGTTCATAAAGCACAGACGAGTGCCATGAAGGTCCACGGAGGAGAATCATCATTCATTTAAACTATTAACAGAAGTATCATAAGCGACTATCAATAAGACAAAAGGATGTCTCACCTAGATGTGAGAAGACAAAGTATCTAGGATTCTTTTCATTTCCTTTCCTTGACTAATAGAAGAACATTTTTTAATGAATGTTGAATATTATGACTCAGAGAGGGTACAACAGTTGAGATAAGTATCTCCTTGGAGAACAAGATCAAGTGGAACATTCTGAGTGGAGAAAAGGCCAATCTGGAATATGAACTATCTTAAGTCCCATTTCAAGATGATTTTTTCTCCTTTCAAACAGTACAATATTTGTCATGAACAGAATTTTGAGGTCCCCCAAGCATTAAAAAAAAGACCACTTAAATGAAGATGACTGACGAATTCCCAGTGGAAAAGATACGCACACTAGAGCTGAAAGTGACGCTGATCTTTTCAATAATATCCACGAAAATTTCCTCCCTCTTCCTTCCAGCAGGCTCATTTGCAATAACCGATTTTGTCACAGCCGTCCCTGGCATCCTTTTACTTCCTTGCTGCAAAATGGTTTTTAAATGCAAATTCACCAACTACATGACAGTGAAGTTTCACTTTTCTTCAGAACCATATAAAACTATTAGAAACACAATACCATGAAAATGGCAGCCGGACCAAGAGGAGGCAGACGAGCAGCATCCACAGCAATTGGCTCGTTAAATATATAGGATTTCAGTACTTCAGTCGATGTTGTTTGTACATAACCAAAATCCTAGGATAAACAGCGGTCAGAAATCATATTCAAGCAAATAGTCCTATCTTGCCATCAATGAATAATAGATATGCTTCAGTTTACTTGAATATCAAAGAAAAGCCTTAAGCTAATACTTAGTAATCTGCTGTAAATTAGAGATCAATTGGCCCAATAACTACCGAGCCCTAAAAACTGCATGTAAGATATTGTTCTCAAAATATCTTCTAGCTTGTCATCAAAAGATCACTAAGCTTAAAAAAATTGACCTACATGAATGACAGCAATGATAATATTTAAAGGTAACTGTTCCATCTAGTAGTGCACCTAAGTTATGTCCATCATGCCATCAACAGGATAGTGGCACAGGAAAAGGGTTTCTTAACATGAGATCAAGACAAAGAACCCAAAAGAAAAAAAAAAAAAGAGGCAAAGAATCAGGCAAACTTACAATGACCTCATCAAGCAACTCGTAAACAAGCACAAAGTTTTTCCGTAACGAATCCTCGCTAAGAACACCGAGGTAATCCTTGATGACGCGTGCAATCCTCTGGAGGAGCTCCAAGACAAGAGAAGGAGATACGTTGACTCTCGTGGTTGCGACAAACAATAAGCCAGCCACTTTCACGTGAAAGTAGTTTACACCATCCACATTCTACACCGGAAAAAATCTAGAGGTCAAATGAGAGTATCCCGGACCGAACTCGATTGGGTTTCCCCGCAATGCCCAATGCATAAAACACGCCACCAACTCTCCCAAACCGAATGAATGAAACCCATGTAAACGAAACAACAGTATCAGCAAGAACTTCCCAATTCAGATCATCCACGGACCTCCAAAACAACAACAGGTGCCAACACTACTCTCCCGACACATAAACTTAGTAGTAAAACGATCGCTAGAGCGGCTCGAATTCACCAGCAAAGAGACGAGAATACCTACAAAGACAGGTGGCGCTTGCGCCTCTTCTTGCCCATCCTCTTTCCAGAACTTCACCTTCCGAAAGAACGTCTCGGTGCTCCCCTTCTGCACTTCCCCGCGATCTAAAAACCCATCAAAAACAGCTGTCTCAGATCACAACAAATCCGCAAACGCAAAACACAAAACCACAACTATAGAACACCGGAAATGCGCCCCTCCATCTAGTTCGCTAAATTAACGCGATTCGAATCAGATTTTGCGCCGAAAGGAGAAACCCGATCGACACCAGAACAGCAATCGAGCATCGCGATTGGCACAATTCGCGAACTCTTCGGACACTGCGTAACTGAATTGAGAAAAGATTCGAGAAGAAAGGGCGAAAGGAGGAGTTCGATTCGGAGCCAGATCCGCGGGCCGAGGCGGGAGTGGTCTACTCACAGTCGCGGAAGACTATGTTGTCGCCCCGCTGCGAGAGCACGAAGAACTGAGAGATCATCGTCGATCCTTCGTCCTCGCGAGCGCCCCGAGCTCCGTTCGTTCGCTCCCTGCGAAATTTCTTCTTCAGCTCGTCTCTGATTTCCTGTTTGTCATCGCCGTCGCGCACCGTGGTCTGGTCTTTGTCATTTTCAATTTGGCCCCTAATTTAAGCTGGAGTTCGCCTTTTTACCCCTCAGGAATGTGAAATTGCTGTTTTCTTGGAATTGCTTCTGCTTCAAGAAAAAGGTGATTGCCAATTTACCAGCAATGACATTAGTCCGGAACTTTATCATGAATTTTACCAAAACCCAAGGTCTTTTTCTTTTTTTGTGTTTTGCCCCCAAAAAAGGACCCAATTCACCGGTAACAGATCATATATCGACCGGAATGTGAGATCACCGTTGGGTATTTATCAAAATAGTGCGGTTTCGACAAACTTTTTCTCAGCAAAATTGAAAATTTTGGGCAATACCAAGTACCATCTTTTTAGATATCTTAAGAGATTGTAAATAATGCATTACTCTCTGTTAAAACACTCTCTTCTAGTTATGCTGTAATCCTTTCATTAAGGATTAATCTGAACATTAAGATAGAAATTGAGATTGCAAAGATGGTGAGCTCTGAGGTCCTTAAATAACTTTCACCTTACAATTTACAGGTAAACAGATCGACTCATTGGCTTCCATCGGTCACTAAATCGTCGACTTTCGTCGCCTCCTATTGTGTCAGGACAATCTGCAGAAAGTTCAATCATCTGTGCAGCCACATTCCGATTATACTCTGCACAGTTCATTTACATGCAATGCGCATTGCAATTTCCAGGACACGCTGGAGGAAGATATCTCAGCGCCAGAACTGGTGATCTTTCGTTGAGTATCTCTTTCCTCCAATGGCACCGCTTCCTTCAATGTCGAGACTCCATTTCTCGAACGTGCAGTTGACGAAATCATAGTACCCTCCGCTGATGGAAAGCAGTCCATCCTCGACTCTTTCTTTTATCCATGGATATGTAAGCAAGTTGTTTAGGGACTGCGTGACGGATTCCTGCAATATCGGTGGATTCATATACGAAGCATAGGTCAGAAAAGCATCAGCCTGCTGATAAAACTTCACTGTAGCTGGGAACTCGTATCTTCATAAAAGAAACCTTGCCAACATCAACTTGTTTGACATCCACAAGTAGAAATTTTTTTAGTTCACCTTTTCACAATGTGTGCATTGCTGGTCAAAGCTAAGGTGTGGCGCAGCCGCTTCCGTTCGTAGCTTGGCAGCCTTTCCATTAACGACCCATCTCTCTACATAATTTCTGCAGAGGCGCATCATATAAGAGAATGGATTATGATGCATGAAAGCCAGGATTAAAAGCGATTCTCATGAGCCTTTACTTTAACTTCTACAGAAAAGGAAGCTAGTAGTACCCTGTATTCGAATCCTGCATGCCCATGAGGGCTTCAATTCCAGCACATCGACTATGGCCTATGACTAATATATTCTCAACCTGAAACAAAACCGACAGAACTTTGAGTGTAAATCCATTAAAATGACTGGGTGCGATAGGTATATTAGAGTAGGTGAATGATCAAGATGCACACAGCAATCCCAATCATCTGTCGAATTGTTTGTCCTACTTATAGAGTGACACTCTGAAATCTCATACGTAACCAAAGTCCCAGGCATTGAATGAGCATCTATCTAATTGGAGGAAGTTTGCACGCTGATGAATTCGCTCAAATGGAGACATCAGCTCAAAGACACGAGTTATGCCACCGAGAAAAGAACATGAGTACAGTATTTTAGAGGCAGGCTTACTTCAAGAGATTTCACTGCAAATTCGAGAGCAGCGCCAGTTTCCGATGGTCCAAACTGTGGAAACATGAAATCACTTTCCTAAGAGGCGAAGAAGAAGAAAAGCACTTTCTTAACAGCATAAAAATGCAAAAGAGATGAGAGCAAACCTCGATCGCCGGAACAAGATTTGCGACATTACGCACCATGAAGGCCTCTCCTGGTTGGAGTCCGAGAACATTAGTCGGGCACACCCGAGAGTCTACACAAGCAATCACCAGGAACTGTCCCAACCACAATTTTAGTCCCAGTGAGACCGCAAAGTCAGTTTACACCAAAATCAAGCAGTGTTTGCATTGGATTCAGAAAGAGGCATAAGAGAAAGTCCTGTTTTGTCGTGCATCAGATATATGAACACTATTAGTTCCTTTTATTCACCTTTGGTGACTGAGCTCTAGCGAGATTCTGAAAATGCGCCGCCTCCTTCCTGTTCAAGATGATGAGTTACCTAACAAGCACAGAGTAAAAGACTCCTCAAGAGGACAAACCACAACAAGGACATCAGCACGAATTAACTGCCACGTACAAGAATTTGTTGCTCTTGAACTCTAGAAACCTCTGTCTGATCTCATCAAACATGTCCGAGCCACCATCAGCTTTTGCTTTTGCCACATCCTTTCCAGTAAATCTTGTGCGTTGGTGAGTAATTCTAGATGAACCAATTTCCTCCGGCAGGGGCCCCTCGATTCTCCTATGCAGACACAGGTCACAATTTTCAGCATTCTATGTAAAGTTTGTAGTTTCCACATTTTTCATAGATCACACCGACAGTCAATCTCAGTTTTTAGCAGAGGAGAGACATATTAACTAATCCACGTCGATATGACTTGATTGCCATGACCTAAGATATATGAGAATGTCAACCATATCGTATTGTAAAGGCTCCAACTACATACGCAACCTTCCATCTGGAAAATAAGGCTTTGAGGACAAACCCTTGGAAACAGCAAGAGAACATTATGCGGTCATCATACAAACGGGTCGTTGGTTGACAGAGTGATTAAATGGTGTATCGTGGGTCATGACCACTCGCATTTTGTCCCGGGCTACACAATAAGCGGCACTGAGGTATGAAAGCGAGGGTCAAGAGAAGAAAAGCCGATCTACCCTATCTCCTCTGAAGACCACAATTCAGAAATAACAGATCAAATTTAATCAGACTCCAAACAGTAGTTTTTGGCTCTTACTTCAATAATTCGACTACAATTGCTCGAGAACTGTAGACACTTTCTTTTCATGGTAAGAACTACAGAACAGACACAACATAAGTTACTCAAAATATGTGAAAAGGCAACCAGCAGAGAAGAAAAGGCTTGCACCATAGACCTGAACATTAGAACTTAAAACCGGCTCAAGCACGCGATCAGCAATAACCAACTCAGATAAGAAGACCAATTAAACATAAACAAACTCACTCTTTCGAAGCAGCCAAAGTGACCCGGGAGTCCTCAAAGCTCTCCAACGCGACCTGCATAATCAGTCGCGGATCAATCACAAGTCAACCCTCAATGAGTCAAAAAGAGACCAGAAGCTCGAGATGGAAAATGCGAGGCCCCCACTTCACTGCCACCATTCCATCTCGGGGTCAAGCTGGCGGAGCAGCGGTTAAGATTAATCCAGCGGGCTCTGTAACCTGAACAAAAAGCCATCCTTGGATTAATGGGTCCAAAACATTTTCAAGATTAAGCAGAAAGATCATCGTGTTTGAATTAAAGAGGGAAGGAGGAGGACTCACGAGTGCACCACGCCATCGTTTCCGGGCACGAACTGAATGGAAGTTGCAAGTTCTGACGTTGCTCCGTCTTCGCGAGAGGAAAGAGGAGAGGAGAAGGAATGCGATTTGGTTACATGGCGAGCTTATCCGACGAGCGGACACGGATGACTATCCAAGTTTATGGGAGATGATCGTGGCCATTGCTTTTGTCCCTTCTGCGGTCTCGCGAGTGTCTTGTCCTCGTCACTATCTCAACCTTTCTTCTTCTCCTTCGATTTTTTTTTTTGGGCTTGCGTGATGGAGAGGAAATGCCTTTTTATGTGTGAATAACATTATTTTTCTGGAGAGAAAGAAGAGAAAATAAAAATAAACCGGGGGAAACCTGCAGTCCGCGGTTCCAGACCGCACGCCTAACTTATTATTTAATATTTACCCGAAAAAGAATTAGTTTAAGTGGACCCGGAATCCTGAGATTTACTGAAAAAAAATTACGATCGAATTTCTAACATTTGGGTCAACCTGAATTTTCGGGTCCGACTATGACCGAGCTATTCCACGAGTTGGATTTCTTAATTCTCGTTCGGGATTGAGTGGGTCCGCATTCTTGGGTCGAAGATACTTAAAGCTGAATTGGCCATTATACCTAAAATTAGATAAAAAAAAATATTTAAATTGCAAGGTTATTCATTTATAATTGATTAACCTCTGCAAAGTTATAATATAAAAAATTAACGGTCAACAAAAGTTATAAGTGGAGATGTACAAGTTTCGTTTCTTTCAATGAAATTTACGAATTTTAAGCAAATTTACAATAGTTATTTGATAATTGTATGTGCAGTTTTAAATTCGACTACATAAGATATTTTTTAAAATAATTTAAAAGCGAAAATTACAAGCTAAAGAGCAAAGCAGCCTGAACCAAATCAGGTAATTACGGTAGGGAGCTTTTCTTCCTTTTTTCCAGAGCGGGCCAACGAACTAGACCAAGAAAAGTCAATCTCAGTCTGGTCTGATCAAGCCGAAAATCCCTCTAGGCTTGGCCCGTTTGCACCCTTGGCAGCCACCAACATTCGCAGCTTGCCACCAACGATTGTGGCTAGTGGTCATGCTATGCTAGTGCCGCCATTCACCGCCCAAGCGAGGGTCGATTGGGCCTTCAATGGTGTTCCCAAGGGTCGGTTAATCCTCACTTATTGATGATGAGTGGCGGCACCATTTATTCTTCGATATTTGAGAATCATCGTCAATATTTAGATGTAAGTCCGGGATAACTCTTTGAATGTTGAGTTAGTTTTGCCTTTAAGTGACGGGGGGCTTAGGGGTGATTGATCCGGTCAGTCAAAAAATAAGTTAAGAAAATTGTGTGTCTGGTCAACTAGCGAAGGGCGTCCTTATCCTTGCCTGCTCATCGTGAAGGCTAATCACCATCGCCTGCGTTTGAGCAAGGGTCGTCGACCCTCGCCAACAAAGGCGAGATAGCTTCTTCACCACTTTAACCCACCTCCCCCTTTGCTTCTCTTCCTTAATCCTCCCAATTCCCTTTTTTTTGTTATTCCGTCTTTTTAGCATTTATTTTTTTTTTCTCGATGTAGCACTCTTACAAAGCACCAGCACTTGTATATTGCCATTTTTTTTTTATCAGAAGTTGCACATCGCGATTTGAAAAGATGCTTATGTTGTATTCAACATGTAACTTCTCTTCATTATTGGAAATTTCATAGTTCCATATCAAATGGAAAATACCCTACTGAGTGATTCATAAATAATACGCTTAAATAAAATGGTGACCCTATTATGAGGCTACTGAAAGTACTGCATTTGGAATTTGTCCCACTAGAAACTAGTCAAAGTCATTACTTATTATATTAGAGGACGATGCCCTAAGTAGATATGTGCTTTTATGGATGGATTAGACGCATACCGATACACAAATAAATAAGATGTGCCTCTAGGCAGACTTCTAAGATAAATGAAAAAGATAATAATGGACTGGACCATATATCAAATATAAAGGGATTTGTAACGTTGTGCAAGTCAACAATAATAAGAACAAAATCTCACATTGAATGAAAAAAACAAAAAGGTCCTATTAATTGGTTCATAAGCTAATATTATCACATAATGATCACCATCTTATGTGATTAATTCATGTTCTCTTTAAGGATTAGTTTCAACTGGAACATGCCAAATAATTAAAACCGCTCACACCATCTAAGTCTACCGCGTCAAATTGAACTCTTGTGATTGTTCGGTACAATGTTCTACTTCACAAATTTCTCAAAAATCGCAAGTGAAGAGAGGAGCCACCGACGCTGTTACTTTTCCCGTTCGTACATCAGAAAAAGCAGGCTGCCACTCAAGAAAGCAGCTACAGAAAGCAGCCACGGAAGACAGTAAAAGTTTGCGTGCCTGCCATGTCAATTACATAAACGCCAAAAAGCCTTCGCTTGGGAAGATTGTCTAGACTCATCACCGAACAACGGCGAACGCAGAGAACGTGCGGAGTGCGTAGGTTGTACGTAGGCTTTGTCAGCAATACATGCTCGGGGCAAGTAACAGGTGACGATTCAAATCTCTCATTTTCTCATTCAATGAGAAAGCTTCGAGATTTCGATACAGACTCGTGACCGGAGGGTCAACCTGGACTAGCTTATGTTCTTTTCTTTCCCCTTTCAAGGAACAATGGGCATATCTGAACCGAGCTTTCCCCTTTCAAGGAACAATGGTAGTCCCTGCATTTTTGGCCATCGCCAAGGTTCTTTTAAACCAAGCTTTGACTCTTCTTTGCCTCCAATCTCTTCAGGCACCTCCAGCAAAACCACACTGTAAAAGCAGGCACCCGCGAATTGCCAATTTTGATGGAATTAACACCATAGCATCCGGCATTGGTTGCGGCTTGTGAGTGCGCCTCTATCCGAGAGGGAGAGGGAGAGAGATTTGGGCAGAGGCATGACAAATGAAGACAACTGAAACTGAGTTTCTCAAAATATGTGAAAAAAGCAACCAACAGAGAAGAAAAAGCTCGCATTGCAACCAACTAGATTGCCATAGACCTGAACATTAGAACTTAAAACCAGCTCGAGCTTGCGATCCGCAATAACCAACTCAGATAAGCAAGTAAACATGAACAAACTCACTCTTTCGAAGGAGGCAAAGTGATCCGGGAGTCCTCAAAGCTCTCCAACATGACCTGCGTAATCAGTCATGGATCAATCGCAAGTCAACCCTCGATAAGTCAAAAAGAGACCAAAAGCTCGAGATGGTAAATGCAAGAAAAACGCAGTGGAGAAGCCCCCACTCCACTGCCCGTTCCATTTCGGGGTCAAGCTAGCGAATCAGTGGTTAAGGCTGCGTTTGGAACATTTCTGTTCTCAAAAATAATTTCTTTTCGGAAACACTTTTTTTTTTTTTAAATTTATGTTCCTGATAACAGTTCCTGAATATTTTAAAGCATTTAGTAATTATATAAATTTTATATTCCTGGAACAAAAATATGTTTAATATGACTGCAAATATTTTTTTGACTTATTTTTTTAATTTATTAATAATTTTATTACTTTTTCTTTTTTTTTTTTTTTTTTTTTTTTTTTTTCTTCTCCTTCTTCTAACTTGTCACCAACCCTGTCCATGGCTCGGCAAGGCTTAGCCTCATTAGGCCATTGCAAGGTTGGCCTCACCCACCCAGGCGACGTTGACCTCATGATGGTTGGGCTAGGTCGACCTAGCTATGGCTGGGCGAGGCTCGACCTCGCCTTGGCTGGGCTAGGCTTGACCACACCCAAATCTACAAGGTCGAGCCTTACCCAGTCTCCATGAGGCTCGGCGACGCTAATCTCAATGTGGTTGAGCAAAGCTCGATCTCATCAAATCTGAGCAAGGTCCGAGGGGCCTTGTCGATGGCTTGCAATCTTGCCGAGGGCCAACGAGGCTCCAACGAGGTCACCACCCACCTGGGGGAAGAAGAAATGAAGAGAAAATAAAAACTTATTTCTTGAGTTGTTCCTAGGAACAAAATGTAATTTTATTTTTATTTCCTGTTTCTATTTTAAATCTATTACCAAATGCATTTCTGTTTCATTTCTGTTTCAAGGAACAAAAGAACATAAACACTTGTTTCAGAAGCATTACCAAATGCTACCTAAGATTAACCCAATGGGCACTGTAACTTGAACAAAAACCATCCTTTGATTAATGGGTCCAAAACAATTTCAAGATTAAGCAGAAAAATCATGATGTTCGAATCAGAGAAGGAAGGAGGAGGGCTCACGAGTGCACCACGCCATCGTTTCCGGGTACGACGAACTGTGTGGAAGTTGCTAGTTCCGTCGTTGCTCTGTCTTCGTGAGGGGAAGAAGAGACGAGAAGGGATGTGATTTTGCTTACATGACGAGCTTATCCAACAGGCGGACATGGATGACTATCCAAGTCTATGGGTGATGATTGTGGCCATTGCTTTTGTCCCTTCGGCAGTCCCACGAGTGTCTTGTCTTCGTCACAATCTCAACTCTCCCTTGTCTTTTGGGGCTTGCGTGATGAAGGGGAAATGCGTTTTTGTCTGTGAATAACATTATTTTGCAGGAAAGAAAGCCTGAAGTCCATGGTTCCAGAACGCATGCCTAACTTATTATTTAATTTTTACCCAAAAATAATTAGATTAAGCTGATCTGAAATCCTGAGATTTACTTAAAAAGATGACAATCGAGTTTCAAACATTTGGGTGAACCAGCTTTCAGGTCCAACTAAGACCAAGCTATTCCACAAGTTGGATTTCTTAATTCCGATTCAAGATTGAGTCGGTCTGCATTCTTAAATCGAAGATACTCAAGACTAAATTGGCCAGTATAACTAAAATTAGATCAAAAAAATTTTGAAATTGAAAGGTTATCCATTTATAATCGATAAACCTCCACAAAGTTACAAATATGAAAAAATTAATGGTCAACAAAAGTTATCAGTTGAGATGTGCGAGTTTACGTTTCTTTCAATGAAATTTATGAATTTTAAGCAAGTTAATGATAGTTATGTGATAATTGTATGTGCAGTTTTAAAATTTGACGACAAAGAATATTTTTGGAAAAAATTTAAAAGCGAAAAGTTACAATCTAAAGACCGAAGCAGCCCGGACCGAACCAAGCAATTATGGTCGGGGCCTTTTCTTCCTTTTCGCGGACTTGGCCAACGAACTAGGCCAAGAAAAGTCAAGTCCGGTCTGCTCTGATTGGGCCGGCAAATCCCTCTAGGCTTGGCCCGTTTGCACCCTTACCGGATGACCCTCCGGCGGCCATCAGTGGTCGCAGCTGGTGGTCATGCTGTGCTGGTGCCGCCATTCACTGCCCGAGCGAGGGTCGATCGGGCCTTTGATGGTGTTCAAGAGGGCCAGTCGACCCTCGCTTATTGATGATGGGTGGTGGCACCACAACTAGCCAAAGGCGTGCTCGCCTTTGCTTGCTTACCGTGATGGCTAGTCGCCACCGCCTGCGTCCGAGCAAGGGTTGTCGGCCCTCGATGGCCAAGGTGAGGTAGCGGCTTCGCCGCTTTCACCCACCTCCTCCTTCGCTTCTCTTCCTTAATCTCCCGATTCTGTTTTTCTGGTTATTGTCTTTTTAGCTTTTTATTTTTTATTTTTTATGTGTACCACTCATTTGGTGCCGCATGTCTTTGAAAGTGCCAGCAATTGTGCATTGCCAATTGAAAATATGCTTATGTGGTGTTCAACGGGCGAACTTCTCTTGATTATCGGAAATTTCATAGTTCCATATTAGATGGAGTATACCCTGCCGAGTGATTCATAAATAATGCGCTTTAATTAAAATGGTGACCGCATTGTGAGATTACCGGAGTATTATATTTGGGATTTGACCTACAAGAAACTGGTCAAGTCATTACTTATTATATTAATGAAGATTCACCAGAGTAGATGTGTGCTTTATGGTGGACTAGACGCAAACCTGATCCGCCGGGATGGGGAGGGACCGTGGGGACGAGAGGGCACAAACAAGGAGCTTTTAGGCCCATTTGGTTCGGCATTTGGAATGGGCTTTTGGACTCTAAAAGGGTTTGGCCAAATGCTAACGTGTTTGGTTCAATTTTTTGGACAACTTTGGCAAAATGCAATTCTTCAAATGACTTTAAGGGCCTTTACCCCAAAGTAACTCCGGAAATACTTTGGGAAGTTGTATCTTCAAAATGCAAGTCATAAGTACTGTTCATCTTCTCCGAAGAAAGAATAGAGACCGACGATCGCTAGCCAAGGAGTTGACCGTGCCGGCAACCACCGCCTGAGGGGTTGCGGCCACTCGCCAACCGTCGTCTAAGGTCAAGCATCGCCTGGGTTGTGCGACCTAGGCATCGCTTGAGGTTCGGTGACCTCAAGTGAGGACGTCCGACAACGGCCAGATTTAATCACTGGTGGCTAGATAAAAAAAAAAATTGAAACCTTTTTTTTTTATAAAAAATTTTGCAAAAACCCTTTGCAAAATGTAATTTTCACCAAACGACATTTAAGTCAAAGTTGTTTCGCAATGTAGTTTTAAATTATAATTTACTAAACGCTATTTACATTTTCAAAAATCATTTTAGCCCAAAGATATTTATATTTTCTAAAAAACATTCGCCCCAAGCCGAACTAAATGGGCCCTTAATGAACTTGCAGAATAATGAAAATGGTAGGAATGGATTGGACCACATATCAACTGTGGGAGGATGTGTTGGGTTATGCAGGTCAAATCAATGAGAACGGCAATCCTTAAAATGGGAAAGTCTGTAGCACCACAAAATTTCACATCATAAGAAAAAAGGTCATATCAATTGATTCATAAGTAAATATTACCCTATAATAATCACCATCTCATGCGATTTACTTAAAAGAGTACCTTTTGGAGATTAGTTTCAAGTGGGACATGCGGAATAAATAAAACCAATTTTCACCACTTTTAAGGTGCAACACGATGCACCTTTTTGCACCGCATAAGTCCACGGCGTCAAATTGAAGTATCGATTTTGTTTGGCACCGTGTTCTACTTTACAAATTTTCCAATCCACTGAAATCGTAGGAGAACGGAGTGACCTCAAAGAAGCGATTAATGCGGTCACTTTTTTCCGTTCGTAAATCAGAAAAAGCAGGCTGCCACTCAAGAAAGTAGCCATACGGAAGACAGTAAAAATTTAAGTGCCCGCAGTATCGATGGCATGAGGCCGAAAAGCCTTCGCTTCCGGCGTTTGCCTGGAATCGTCACTGAACAACGGCGAATGCAAAGAACGTGCGGAGGGCGTAGGTTGGACGTAGGCCTTGTCAGCGGTATATGTTTAGGGCAAGTAACAGGTGACAGTTCAAAAGCTTCGTCATTTTGATACAGCGTACGTCTGTCCATCTAACCACACACTTATGCCCGAGGGGTTACGCTTGGATTGGCATATGTTCTTCTTTCCCCCTTTTAATCTATGCAAGGAACATGGAAGGGCATCTGAACCGGTACTCTCTGCATTCGTGGCCATCGCCAAAGTTCTTCTTTTACACCAAGCTTTGTCTCTTCCCTGCCTCCAATCTCTTCAGGCAACTCCAGCAAAGCCACGCTGCAAAAGCGCCCGCGCACTCGCGAATCGCCAATTTGATGAGAATAGCATCGTGGCATTAAGCATTCGTTTCGGCTTGTGCGTCTGCCTCTATTGGAGAGGGAGAGGGAGAGAGAGAGATTTGGAGAACACGGCAGACGCATGACAAATGAAGACAGTTGAAACTAAGCTTCGAATGCAGTCAGCCTGATACGAGATTGTTTTGCGCGAGTGTTCGACCAAAGGTTGGAGGAGTGAGCATGGATCTTAAGCTCTCAAAAGTAACCAGACCATCAACCTAGCTAAAACAGAAAACAGTTCCGACACCAAAGTCCTCCCCTATGACCCCAAGCGACATCGCAGCAGACTTCAAAATCCAAGATGACTCTGACTGTATTGGAGAGGATTACCCACCATGAGCAAAGAGGTCCTTACTTACTTTCTCAAGAACATCGCTCGACATCTCGAGCTACAATGTTTTACATCATCCGACTGCAGCGCAGGACAGTATACATAAACATGCCTAATAATCTACAGACAAAGACCGGAAGACATGACTAACAAACAACAACAATTCAACCTTCGCGCCGCCATCACCTCAATCTCTGCTCGGAGCATCTGATCAAACCCTCCTCGGCCTCCAACATTGCTATTATCTATTTCACCTCCCTCGAGCTCTTGCCCGTCCCCATTTCCTCACCAAGAAAAAAAGAGAAAAGCCCGCTTTTTGAAGCTGATGATCTCTTGCTGTACTTCGAGATTCATCCGGCGATCGGACGCATTGCAAATTCCTATGCTTTTTTACTTCAGCGGGATGACCCACATCCGCCATGGTCCCCGTCACAACGGGTTCTTCCGCGGCCTCCCCCTCTTCCTCTTCGGCGGCGCCGTGGCGGCTGGCTGCTGCTGCTGCTGCTGCGGCGGCGCCATCCCGGCATTCTTGTCTGCCGACTGCTGCGGGAACCAATTCGGCAGCCCGCCCTCGGTGGGTCCGACCTTATCTCCGCCCTCGAACTTCCCGATCGTGAACCCTAGAGGGAACACCGCCCAGCAGCAGTGGTACGCCTCCTTCCCAGGCACCACGGGCGGCGGCGCCTCGATCGCCACCGCCTGGAACGCCCTCTCGCAGCTCTGGCACCTCAGGCAGCACTCCTCGTACACCGCCGGGTACTCGTACACCATGTAGCAGTACGGGCACGCGGTCCAGAAGCTCGCCGACCTCGCCGCCGCCGCCGCCGCCGCGGCTGCTCCTCCGCCTGCTTCTCGCTCCCCTTCCCGTGCCCGCTCCCGCTCCCGCTGCCGCCCGCCGGCTCCTGCTGCCCGAAGCCCCGGCTCAGCTGCCCGCCCCTCCGCACGGGCAGCTTCGCGCCGGCGGCCGCGGCCGCCGCCGGCGACAGATCGACCTTGGAGAAGAGGTTGAACTCCTTGTCGTAGAGGGACTTCTTGCCCGGGTCGGAGAGGACGGCCCAGGCGCCGGCGACGAAGCGGAAGGCCTGGTCGGCGTAGCGGTACTTGTTCTTGTCCGGGTGGAGGAGGAGGGCGAGGCGGCGGTACTGGCGCTTGATGAGGTCGTGGTCGTCGGATCGGCGGCCGATCTGGAGGACAGCGTACCAGTCGTGGTGGTTGTTGACGCGCTTCTCGGTGGCGAGGAGGACGTCGACGATGGCCAGGATCTGGTCGGAGCCGTCGAGGAGGGGCTCGGTCTCCTGGGCCAGGACGGCGAAGTCCTTGGACCCGGTGAGGTCGCGGGCCACCAGGAGCTTCTCGGCGACGCCGAGGAGGCGCTCGGCCTCGGTCCGGCTGGGGCTCTGCATATTTTCTCGGGAAAAAAAAACAAAAAGAAAATGAGGGAAAGTGGGGGAAAAAAGGAGAGATTGATGGAAAAGTGGTTGAGTTGAAAAGCGTCTGTCCGAGGAGACGACGACGGAATGTCCGGACGGTAAAATTGTGAGTGACGCCGAGTGGACGGAACTGGGTCTGGCGGTTTCGCCTAATCACGCGGGCTTTGGGCGTGCGCTATTCGTTGAGTGCTATGGGTAATCTCGTCTTTTCAATTCTAACTCGGTTCAACGCCAAAACCAGGGGGGCCGGGGCCCGGGGGGATGGATTTTTAACTTGTTGCCTTGCTTTCCAAAATTAATAATTTTAAAGAAATTATATTTAAAAAAATGAGTTAATATCACAAAAAACTATAAATTTGTGTGACAAAAAACTCTAAACAAGTACATATTGATAAATTTACCCAAAATAAGTATTTTTATGATAAATTTATCCTTAATTAATTTTCATTAAATTTTACCGTCAAATTAATGAATTTAATTATACGTAACAGTTGACGAAAGTACAAATTTTGGATTTTACTATTTATTTATCACGGTATATCGGTTTTGATTTTTGTGATATTTATTCAATTTAATGTAAACTAACGGAATTTAAATTTATTATAAATATACTAATTTAAGATTTTTTATGGTTCAAAAATTAGCTTGAAGTAAATTTGAGTTTTTTATAGTCAAAAAAATTAGTTCTAGATAAAATTATCATGAGTGTTATCAACTTGGAGTTTTTCATGCTATTAATCATTAAAAAATATACAAGTACTATTGTTTGGATATTAAGGAAAAAACAATCAAAAACTCTTAAATATGTTTACCGTAACACATTTATCCTATTTTTTTTGCAACATAAATAAGTACAAACTATACTCACTAGGATACATTTATCATAATTTTTTTTCTCGTGACATCAAAACCTCAAACTTGTACTTACATGACACATTTGTCCTTCCTTAAAGTTTAGTTGGATGATTATCATAGTAAAAACAGCATCTTTTTTGTTTCTCTTTAGCCATGTAGCTATCATTGCCAATGCTATTTGGCTTCTGCCATCCATGAAGGCACATTTTTATTGGTGTTTACTGACAGAATATTGATGTAGTAAATGTGTCATGTAGATATGAATTTTGAATTTTTTGCACCACAAAAAATTTAGAATGAACATATTAGGATGGATATACTTTTGGGGTTTTTAGACTTTTATGATAAGTTTCAAAAGTTTCCTGTTAGAAAAGGTCACAATTTAAGCTTTATGAAATTTGCAAAAATGTAAAACCTCAAAGGTTGTCAAATTTGGCAAGTCCATTTATGCAATTTTCTCCACTCACATTTCCAAGTGGTAGGTCAGAAACATGCAATATTGTTCCCAGCCCAGCATTTAATCGGCGGTTACAAATCACATGTCTTGACCACATGCAAACTTAATCAAAATTAAACGTGAATAATGTCTACACCTATAACTAAAAACCAGTGTGACACAACTTGTAACCCATCAATTAAATATATGATTTAAGAAATTTTATTTGTCCGAAAAAGAGGGTCATATTGCCCCTTAAAAGTAGGATAGTGCTATTTCTACTCCTATATGACTAAGTCCATCAATTTTTTACAAAAAAAAAAAAAAAAAAAAAAAACATAAAATTACCCTCAATTGTTAAATTAAAATTCAATGTGATAACCCCAAATTTATTCGCTTTTCTTTTTTATGATTTTTTAAATTTATATATAGTACATAGTTACATAATTAAGAATTTCACATGTTTGATTTTTTGTTATTGTAGGTATTCCATATATATTAAAGGCAACATGTTTTATCATTGTTAGTATTTACTTCCATACAAATTAGTTTTATTGAAAAAGGAAATTTTTGAGAAACCTAGTTCTATTCTACGTTATCGAGAAAATTTATGGATATGAAGTCAAGTTGAATCTAAAAAAGAAAAAAAGAGAGAGATTAACATAGATAAATTTTTTCAGAGTCACTTATTTATACATTTTGACTTTTGTCATGCATAACACCATCAAATCTCTTCTTATTGGTTTTCTTTTATATACATATACCTAATGGGATGATTTGACGAAGAAGAAAAAAGCCTTAAAGATTTTCCAAAATAAAATCACAGTTTATCCTCCAACGTGAAACTTTAAAGAATAATACCAAAACATTTCATCAAATGATAATTCTTTTTTTTTTAAATGCTTCTCATTATTTTCAATTGACAAAAATATATATCATCCATTAAGTGTATATGGAAAAATATTGAAATGCCTTATTGTGCATGATGTTTAAGTGTAATCATTGATATTCCAGTAATGTCAACATGTTATGCATAAAAGTATCTCGCTAATAATAGGAAAGAAGATAAATTATGTAATGTAGTAAATAAAAAAGATTTGATATATATATATATTTCAAAGCAATGAAATTAAAAAATTCACCAAGAAAGTGAGCTTTTGAGAAAACAAGAACAAATAATAGATAAGTTGTTATAAAAGCAATAATGAAGCGAGACTTTTAAGCTTTTTACTACATCACATATTTATCTTTTTTCCTAGTGAAATTCTTTTATCTAGATCAAGTAAAACATTATAGGAAAATCCAAGAATACACTAAAAAAAAAAAAAAAAAAAAAAAACCTCTATAGACTAAAAGATGCATTTGAAATGCTTATTAACAGCAACTAGATTAGAAAATTTTAAAAAATGGACTGGGGTCTCACTTTCTGTTTTTTCAGAGAAGTATTGGGGCATTACTTTAAATTGCAATTGAATGATTGAAGGCAATTTTATCTTTTAGCGTAAAATTGAGGTACCCATTCTACAATAAACATTATAATTATAAATATACTTTTTGGGGGGTGCTATTTCCACTTGCACCCGTCATCGCCTATCTATCATTGATCGATGTTAAACCGCTTATTATCTTGCGTGAGAAAGTTCAATTAAAATTTTTGAACAACCTATTCGCCCCGGTGACATTGTTAATCCTATTGGCGCCCATTTGGGGTCCCCATGGTAAGCAAATGACGTGTTCTCAGGCGCCCATGTCAGAATTTTGACGATCCATGTCTAACATAAATCTACCGGCAAGTACAAAAGTATATTATAACGCGTCGTATGTCGTGAAAAAACATGTGGTTTGGTAACCCACAGGCGCGCCTTGAGATTTTCCCTTCGAGTGCGAGAAAAGGAGGGGTTGAGGGGGCCAGGCGGATCCACCAAATGAAGCAGGACTGCTTGCCGCTGGGCCTTACAAGAAGCAGCACTTGTAGCCTCATAAGGCCGAACGAAGAGATCTTGGATTTGATTGCGCTGGTACACCGGCCAGACCCTGAGCCCTCAAATCGAGCACAGCTCACCAGAATTCCTAATAGGAAAAGTTCCACTCTGTGAAATTGAGCTCCAAAGTTGATTGTCAATTCGTCCTCAATTGCGGCAACTGTGAAATTGGTCTCTTAGCGAATGTCCTACAAACACAGGTCCCACTTCTCGTTCTTACCTTTTGAAAATTCGTATTTTGTTTTCAAAAAGAAACTTAAATTCGAACATAATTAAACTCACTCTCCACTTTTGACTTTCTTTTGATTTGTCTCCCCGCCACTTTTCTTTTCTTTTTTTGCAGCCGTCCCTCTCTCTAGTACTCCTTTTTCTTTATAAATCACTCATTCTGGGACTGTTCTTTTATCCTCGTGTTTTTTTTTTTTTTTTTTTTTTTATAAATATCAATCGAGTGGCCGAAAGTTTTTAAACACTCGACCAATCTCCTTCTGGTATTAGCCCCCCTGACACACAAATTTGTGCTCTCTTAGGAGTGACCTAATTAGAATTTGCAAATACGGTGATTCAAATCTAAACCATAAATGAGAAGGACAAACATGCTTATTACTCCAATAATGCTTAGGGTTGTTCACTTGCATGGTTTTATGTAAGAATAAGTTGGATGGTAATTTGTTTTCATGATTTAGATCAAGAATTAAACAACATTGTTACATGAGGCTAGCTAGCTCTCCCGAACTGCCAAGGGGTTAGGCCTATGTATAATGCCCTTACTTCGACTTGCTTAGCTCTTCATTCTTTTCTTTTTGTCCTTTCAGACAATGAAGAAATTAATATTAGATTAATAGAGAATGAGATTAGGAAAATATCATATTAACCTTTTAAGATATGGCGCGAGTCAAAACTTGAATGAATGATCAAGTATAGAATTATATATATATTGACAACGTAAAGACCGAGGATATGTCACTAGACTCATTTATGAATATTCACTCCTTGATCACTTAACTTAATTCACGAATTAACTCTTTTTCTCGAAATGGAGGACTAGGAGAACAAAGCTTGACCCTTTCATCTCGCCAGTCAGGACAAACTTCGTTCCATGAGTCTCAACTTTCACAAAACAAGGATGATCATGGCAACAGGATTGTGGTTTTACTGTTGCACAATTGGTAGAATCCAAAAAAGAAAGAAACAAACAAAAAGAACCAAAGAGAAAAAGGAGTGAAAGAAAGTATTTAAGGATCAATCAACACACCTCATGATTCGCTCCATTAGATGCCATATCCATAATAGTGCTCCTATATCGCAGGTTACGAAGAAGATCCTAATTAACATGAACTATTAAATCTTATGAATCTTGCATACGGACTTAGCTTAGTCAATTAATGACTAATATATTTTTGATCTGCACATAAGAAGTGAGCATACTAATATTGCACGATCGAGAATTTCTTCAGTCTTGATTTGAAACTCACTTACCCAAATACCAAGTTCCTTAATAATTCACTAAAAACACATTCTGTGGGGGCAAAACTGTGGTCTTTCTAGCAAATAACGTAGCTAAAATATGCGCATTTTGTATAACCTATTTGAACCATCCGTACGGTATCTAATGTAAAACCTGGCTAAAGTGCAATGGTTTCCATATAATTGTCACTTTTCCACCCTTCTATTTCTCCATTCGAGAGAGAGAGAGAGAGAGAGAGAGAGAGAGAGAGTCTCAAAATGCTGCGAACCCCTTGTTAAAAAACATGGCACTTGTGCCTTGGAGAATGAGGACTTCTTCAGAGTTCCATTTCACTTTGCTAATGACCCAATACGCTGTACTTGCGCCTCGGACAACGATCAAGTTGGCACAAAAGAGAGAACAAGAACGGGAAGTGCTGTTCAAAAGTCCCATTCTCCTAAAGGGGGGAATAAATTAATTCCAAAATGGCCTATCCGGGAACATATTCTAAGGGCTATACTAGTGCGCTTTCGCATGGACGATGACTCAGCCCTCCCCCTCTCTAAAACTAGTAAAAAAGATGACTGGGGATCTGAAGAACGTGGGTGGGGAGTCCATGGCTATATATAGCAAAATATGCTTCCCGGTTTCCCTTCTCATTTTCTTACTTTATTCTTATGATGTTTCTCCTCTAATTTCTATGGAATTTGCTGGTCTCCCCACGTCGGATTATAAGCTTCTTCCGAGGTTCTGACTTGGTGCTTCGTGATTGACTGCCGGAGCACCTGAGGCATGCCTTGATTTGCTCGGGGTTGGTAAACCCTCCTCTTATCAAGATCGGTTTATTGCTTCGAGATACTATTAAAATAGGCTATAGTTATACCTTGTATAGAAAAGAACAAAAAATGGACCAACAGTACAATAGAGAAATGTCTTTAGCTTAAACCATTTAGTACGCAGAAGCAAATTAATTCGATGCTGGTGATCAGTTCACGGTTCGTCGACACGCTTAACACTGTGTGAAATAAATAAAAAAATATTTAAAATGGCAGAAAAGAAAAAATAAAATTCCCCTCTCATAAAAAATAATAGGAGGCATATTTGTGGGGAATTTTAGTATGGCGTATGATTCTTCTTGCCGACAGCATGCTTTCAAACTGAAAATGAACGGGGAATATCGGATGCAACTATGCAGTTTTCTTGCCTTTTGGCCATTGGCTTGGCAGCCCTAGACGTCTAATTGCTACTTTTTTTCTTTCCCATATTATCTTGATTCCAACTTTTGGAGAAATTTGAGATTCCTTCTTTCCCTGGAAAAAAAAAAAAGGGAGGGGGGGTGCGTTGACCAGCACCGGGGCCGATATTCTCGAGGAGCAACTTTCTTTTTCCTTGGTTTCTTTTCTTATTTTGTATTTTTTGTGATTGACAAATGTTGACATGAACTGAGAGGTCGCTTTCTGGACAACTACGCAATTAATATGCAATTCCCAACTTTATTCGATGAAGCTTAATTCGTTTACTTCGTAAAAAATAAATAATTTAAAACGATATTTTTCAAAAACTAATCATTTATGATGCCTATAAAAAGAATAAATAAAAAATAATTTTCTTGTCTATGAAAATATTTAAATATAAATTATTATGAATAATAAAATATTAATTATTTCGAAATGATATAAGTGATTATTTTTTCAAATTTTTTTTACTAATCATTCATATTTTGCGATATAATCTAAAGATTAATTCTTCTCCACATTTATAAAAATATCTATAGATGACCGTTTTGGGATGACACGTGTCACCGTCTTAAACCATATTCAATCATCTAACTTTCTTCGTATGCAATTCCCACATGCGATTCCTAACTTTATTCACGTCCGAAAATATTCGGACGCTGCTCTTTACAATTCCCTTAATGGAAGGTTTTGAGAGACGACACGTGTCACCCCTTAAAGGCGTCCTTTCAGTGTTGTCGTTATATTTTGTATTATCCAACTCATGTAACGTTTTTCTTTATACTAAATTTTTTTGTTTAATTTTGCCAGTTAATCTTATCCTTTCCATCACTATCTTTTCACTTAATAGCCAAAGAAGAAGCGGAAAAGTGCTGTTTTGCCTACAACATTTAGGGCGCGTTTGGTAACGATTACATTAACCGATTCGACAAAAACGATTATTTTGATTACATTCCCTAAACCGATTCGAGTAAAAACACGTGTTTGGAATCGTAAAATTTCGATTCGGAATAGTAATTGCGTTTGATAACGTGTCCATTGATTCTTTGCAAATTATTTTTTTATTTTTAAATAATTTTTTCTATTTCTTTTTCTTTTTTTTTACCTTTTTTCCGTTTTTCCTTTTCTTTTTAATTTTTTTCTTTTCATTTTTTCCTTTTTCTCCTATTTTTCTTTTCTTCTTGGCTGGCCGGTCGCCGGGCCGGCGACCGGCCGGACGAGGGCCGGCGACCTCACCGAGCATCGCCGCCCCTCGGCGAGGCGGCCCCTCGTCGGTCGAGCGTCGCCGGCGGCCTCGCCCGTGCCGCGACGCTCGCCCGGCCCCCCGAGGCTCGGCCTCGCCGGATCTGGCGAGGCCGAGCGTCGCCGTGGACGAGCGGGCCTCGCCGGGCCGGGCGAGGCTCGCCGGGGCGGCGGAGGCTCGCCCGGCCACCGGTCGGGCTAGGCAAGCCCGGCCGTGGCTAGGCGGGCCTCGCCTCGCCGGTGGACGGCGGGCCTCGCCGGGTTGGGCGAGGCCCGCCCGGCCACCCCGCGAGCTAGGCGAGCTCGGCCGGTGGCCGGGCGGGCCTCGCCCGGCCCGGCGAGCTCGCCGGACCTCGCCGAGTGGGCGGGCGAGCCTCCGGCGAGCTCTCGGACCTCGCCACGGCCGGGCGAGCCTCCGGCGAGCTCACCGGACCGGCGGCCGGCGGTGGTGAGCGGCGGCGGACGGCGGCGGTGGTGGGGGCGATGGTCGCGGGATGGCGGAAGGAAAGAAGAAGAATTTTATTGTGTTGATTTTTTTTTTTGATTCTCGGACGTAGAATCAACTGTTTTTTGATTCTCAAATCTACTCCAAAACGATTCTCGGGAACAAATTTGTTCCCTGGGAACAAAAATTTTACCAAACGCGATTCTCGTCCCAAATTGATTCGGAACAAAAATCGAAATTGGTCACTGTTGGGCGGGAAGTTGCCAAACAGGGCCTTAGTTTCCCTTTCATTTCAAAAATAGCTTTTATTCTGCAAGCGAAGCGCAATTACATGCTAGTCTAGTATTTAGATGAAAGTTAGTTCGCTGCATTCAAACAGCTAGGAGGAAAAAGGACCTTCTTAATGAAAGGGTCGGAGGAATAGCAAACAGGTGAGATTTTCTTCATTATGAAAGTATCTTCTTCTTTTCTTTTCTTTTTTTAAATAAAAATTTCCAAAGGACATCAACAAAAAATAATGTTGATTGATTCGGTTTGGAGTATCAAGGCTATCGATGCCACTTGCTATACGCTAGATCCTTGAAGTAGCTATCAAATGACGTATGTTTTACAAGATCAACTTTGAGAAATGTTCATCTGATAAGATACTGAATGTGTACCAAAAGAGGGGAATTGCACATAAGATAAGGGAGAATCTTCATGGATCGACTTCTATCGTTCAAAGTTTTGCACTTTTCATGACGGTTGTGTAAGACCACATAAAAGAATTGTGATTGGAGATGACCCCATGCTCGTTTTGATGGTCTTATTGGCTTTTGATCTACAACATGTGTGGTACTATTTTTCTTGATTGGCACAAAAAATGGTGGATGCAATCCTGTTTAGGCTCGGAATTTGGTTTGAAACAAGAGTGCAAAGGTAGCTTGGTATAAATTAATTGGGATTAAGCCAACTTGAAGCAACCTTTCTAGTTGTAGGCTTATACATATTGAAAAGATGGTCGTTCTAGTCCTAGCTCTACCTCTATTTATAATGGAAGAACATCGCTTGACAATTTGGTCCTATCTTCGGTTTGAAAATTTGCATTCAAATCCAAGTGTCAATCCATCCTTTTCCCAATTTAGAATTAATTAGTATTTCATATCAGGTATGTTAGGCATTCGTTAACGAGACTTGTATGCAAATTGAAACTTTCAAGTTATCAATTTTCATAAGTCGATGACTTAATGATGAAAACGTCTTGATTCCCGATAGTACATTGGAAAAGTAAAATATCGAAATCATAGTTTCTATCTAATGTGACAAATACCAACCATAAGAAAACTTCAGGCGACTTCGAAGAGCGCCTTTATTTTTCCCCCTCAACTCTGAAAAGCAAAAGGGGAATCAAGGAAAGGAAAAACGAGGAAGTACTTTGAGCGAATCGATATCCAGAGTTTGGAAGAAAAACGAGGCCTTCCTTTAGGCGACATCTATGACATATCTAGAAATGCATCCAATCCAACCATATTTAAATGGAAAGCCTATGCGTGGTAGCATCTCGACCACATCTTTTCTTTCGTCCTCGTGGTGCTTCGTTTCCTTCGTTCGTGTCGAACCAAGAAAAATGTGCCCAATCAACGTTTAATGAACTCAAACCAAGAAGTGAGCCGCGACAGGACCACCTTCACTCGTTTCGGTTTTCTCCTTTAAACGCTGACGACACCTTTTCTCCTTCGGCGCATCAAATGCCTTTTAAGATAGATTTTCTACCGCTACATATTCTAAAGTTAAAAGGTGATCTGAACTTCAGCCTAAAATACAGGAAAATAGAAGCCATAAAAAAATTGAATTTGGAATCTTTTGCTTTGATATCACGTTAGATTTGTGAATTTGCTAATAAATGTTTTAAAAGTTTGAACTATTGAAAGATTTGTTATTTAATAGATGGACGATGTAATATTTAAATATTATAACAAGACAAAAATAATATGCTTTTTTTTCTTGACTTTAACTCTACTTTTGCACACCAGCTAGCCTCACGCAGATTAGACACCATCTTAGATGGGGTGAGTAGCCCAATTATGAGATTATTTGAGTCATGTCCTTCATCGCTTGACTGTTCATTCTTAAAGTTTGAACCGTCGAATAAAATGGCGTGTGAGGAACTCTAAATATTTGATTATGATGCCATCTCGAAGTTGAGTGCACAATCATTTGTCCTTAATTACTTAACGCTTGAACAAAATCAGAATGTGATTTGCATCTTAACCTAGTAATATGGATTCAAAAACTTGTATCGTGCTCCTAACTCAGAAATTCATTTCTGATATAATTACTATAAGCCATTTTTTCAGGGTTTGATGTGGCCAAACTTTTAATTTATGAATAGGGCTATAAAGGTGGATTAATTTGAGACATGTCACACTTTACAAACAGTAGGCCCATCGTGAGACCCATCGGCCACGTTTATTGCATCCCTATATATAATATAGTTAGGCATGTATCTTAAATGGGGCATGCTCTATCCTTTTATAAAACTCATGACTATCCTCCTCTCTTTGATTCATGGACGCATGTGTATCGACTTTAGCTTTGGAAGGTCTTGGCAAATGCCTAGAAGACTTCCCTTTCTTTTGATGTGCAGTTTGCAAGCGGTGAAGTATTTTTCGGCAACCCGCAAGCGTGCATATTTCACACATCATCAATGAAAAAAATGTCAAAAAAATAAAGAATTTATTACACTTTTATCAATTCAATTTTAAATTTTTAAATTTTATCAATTAAATCTTAAATATTTTTATGTACTACTAATTGAGTCCATTCGGCCTATTTTGACCAGAAATAGGTGTTAACCATTTTACATGATATGATCATCACGGAGATAATATTTAATATTTATTTTATTAATTTTCCATTTTTTCTTTTCTTTCTATTTTCCTTCTTTGTTGTTTTCTTGCTATGATCGACAGGGCTTGATGAGCACTCATCTAGATCTAGACAAGGTTGCCTTGCCCAAACCATTGTGATCTCATTGGCTGTGGGCAAGGCAGCCTTGTCTAGATGTAGGCAAGGCTGGTCGTCTATGGCTATGATGGCCTCGCCCAAATCTAGGCGAGGTCAAGCAAAGGCTATGATGCCTTTGCCTAGTGGCTAGCGAGGGCTTAGTGACCCATAAGACACGATAAGAAAGCAATAAAGAAGGAAAAGAGAAAGAAAATCAAATCAAATCAAAATATTATTAAAAATTATACGAGTCAATGTTGATTATATCACATAAGATAATGCCATCCACATTAATGATTTAGGTTAAATTGATAAGATTGACTAAATTGGTAAAATATAAAAATATTTAAAACTGAATTGATAAAATTAAAATATTTAAGTCTAAATTAACAAAAGTATAATATGCTTTGCACTTTTTGAATAATTTTTTCTCATCATTAATAGTGAACTACGTCTTGTGATAAACAACACTCGTATATGGAAAATTTATTGCAGTATCTGAATTGTATTTTACTACTCCATGCGCCAATTTGTTGTTGCAAGGCAAAAGTCTGAGAGTGAGTGTACGGTAGGAATAGAGTAGGACTGACCAAAAAAAAAAAAAAGCACATGTGCATTTTTCGATGCAATTTTTTATTTGGATTTGCAAGTGCAGAGGGATATTCAATATAAAGGGTTTTTTCTAGTGGTCCCACCAGGTTGCCCAAGTGATAATTGTAGTTTCCCTTCTTGCTTATGATAAAGGTTCGAATCACCATATTTGTACATTCTCTTGAGCTAAACTTATATTGCTAGTAATTACCCGTTGTGTGTGGTGCGACTACAAAAGGCTCTAATTTAGCAGGTGCTTAAGGATTCCCGACTCTATATTGATATTAAAAAAGAAATCTAAATATTTTCCATTCTCTTTTTTTCTTTGCCAATAGTTAGTGAACATGATTTACTGTGACATTTATGTATAGCTCGCCTTATATGCCCAGAGCAGCTCATACCCTTTATAGTTTCAATTTTTCTGACAAGTAGAAAATTTGAAACTTTCGCATTCTACTTCAAATCCTAGTAGAAAGAGCTTCTTCTACGTTATACCCAGAAAAAAAGCTCGGAAGTGATGCCTGGAATTCCGGATCATTTTGGTAATGATTAAAACCTTTGTGAAATGATTTTACACGCATACATAAGACCCCCTTGAATTGAAAGGCAGCATGGATGCTTCCTCTTTGTGCTGCATTTGCACGTGGAGAAGAGAGCTTTTCCACCAGTTCAAGTCCTGATAAAGCACTTTTCTTTCATCTTTTGGGTATTGTTAATACGCGCGCTCGGGAGAATGTTAAAGTGTACTTAATTCCTGATAATTTAATTTTTTTAAAGCACCGATTGTGCATAATACGAGATCCGTTAATCCATTGAGAAATGTAAATGCCCTTAATTGATTGCATAATCCATGCCCTTAGAAACTCATTAACGTTTTGTTAAAAAACGTAATTTTCTCTTTTAACTAGTTAGGTTGGTGCCTGTCCTCGCACGCTAATTGTTGGTTTTATTTCCGTTGACTGTTATGGAGTAATTACATTGAATTTCTGTAAATAAGGTTTATAAGTTTTCATACCTTCATGATGTGTGCGAAATACTATATGTTAATCAATAATAGAGTAACATCTACATTATGAATGCATCATGCGTAATTCGCCTTGACATATTAAGAAAATCATCATTCGTAATTTATAACCGGTATCCTATGCTAAGAACCGATATCTACAATGTTAAACAAATTTAAGTTTTTTATAATTCATTGATAGGAAATTATAATGCATTTGAGTGCAAAATATAAATCCATAAAAAGGGCATTTGGTACGAGGAAGATCAACCCACATCTTATGTTAATGGCCGAGTGAGTTTTACGTAAATCGAAAAGTATAATATACGAAATTGATGGAGTTTATCTTCTAAATGCACGAAAAACATATACTCGCAAATGTTTAAATTTATATAAAGGTAGCATGATTGTGTCCTACTTTTATAATTTGTCTGATTTTTGTTAGATTTTGGACTATGTATGGTCGGTTAGTTTCTTCTTAGCTAACGTTATTATGAATATGTTTTCCAAATTGATTGAAGTTATTGTTTTTTCACGGGCTCCTAGATCATTTCATGCAAGTTTGGAGATTAGTCAATAATTTTTCTTCTTAGTAGGATGCGCGTGCAAACGCCTATATGTACATTTAGCAGCACTTGTGAAATCGAGTTGATGCTCAGACTGCCGTGGCATGTGGTTATTGATGGGGAATGTCTACCTAATTTGAATAGGAACTCTCCTCTATCGTTCTTCGCACGCAACGCACCTGCCCTTTGTCTCATGTAAAGAAGGAAAGCAGATGCACGTTTTAATCGGCGTATTTCGCTTTCGAACACACTGGCTCTCGTCAGGTCCATTTCCACTTAGATATTTTTACTCCGTTGGTTGATGGAAGACCAAGTGTCCGAAGCTCAAATTATGCAATCTCGGCAATGCAATATCGTGGATCGGAGTCGGATGTGTCTCTCCTACCCAACTTATATGATAATAATTCAAATGGTCCATGAACTTTTATTCAATGTGTAATGTGGTTCGTGAACTTTTAATTTATTCAATATGGTCCTTAAACTTTTAGTATATATTCAAATTAGTAACATTAAACATTTTCATATAAATTAATGACCGACTTAAACATGTATTAAAAATCTATCGACCATACTGAATAAATTAAAAGTTTAGAAATCACATATATATTGAGCTAAAGTTCATGGACCTCATTTAATAAATTAAAAGTTCATGGACTATATTGTATATTACGCCAAAGTTCATGAACCATATGAGTCATTTTCCCTATTTCAATGTCCCTCTCCCGAAATACACATAGAAAGTAAATGTGGGATCAATTTGATCTTGCGAGGAAAGAGTGCCAAGGTGCTTGTTTTGTGTAATTTTTCATGATGAAAATTTATACTTTTCATGCTTATCATTATTAAGGAAAACAATTAATTTTTATTCATTTAGTGGTACGTTGAAAACGCTTTTGGATATTTGAATCTCATTCGGAATAAAGAGGGTGAAGAGGTGAGTGTTTATTGAGATACGTGTTATGCCTGGGAAAATTATCTCCTTTTTTTAGATCGTTTTCCTAATTTTAAGTGTAAGTATTTTATTTGACTATAGATGTTTTTTTCATTGATTAACCATTATTAGCGAAAAAAAAATTGAAAGTATGAAAAATTGATTTGCAGAAACTTCTACCAGTGAAACAGACGCACTATTCATTTTATCTATGCTAAATAAAAAAACACTCGTGACTCTTTTCAAATTTAAAAAAAGTATTTAATTTATTAAAAATCAGATGGGACTCGCTTAAGGGTGTCTCCAGGGGGTTCATCTCTAGAGATGAACTTGTTGATGCTAAAGGGTATCCAAAGTAAAGGGTGAGTTCAACTGATTCAGAGGTATTTGGATTTAAGCCGTGCGCTTCCGCCTTTTAAAGCACGCTACATGTTTGGAACTATATCACACGAATGGACCGGTAATAATCACGACAAGATTTCTTAGCAAGATGGATTCTTTCTCCCTTTAGAAAAATAGTTTATTTACCGTGCTTCACACATGCAAGGCTGCATCAACATGACTCTCGTGGTATCATTAAGCATACGAATGGCATAAATTCACCTCTTAATTACTCACGCAACTTGTCTACAGTGTCATTTAATCTGACAAGGTAGTAAATGCTTGAAGATCAACTACTTCAAAGAATTCTATGCATTGATAATTCGGATAATTCGGGACTGCATCGCAAAAGTTATAGAATCTGTCATTCAATCTTGCTAAGTTAATATCCACCAACTACGTGATTTAGAAGCTAAAAATCAACTAAACTTGTTATACTCGGCCTTTACGGCCTACTTCTGTCATACAAACCAGCGCTAAAATTGGTAATTAGACGAGCTCTATTCACAGGTACTCCGAATATTCACCTATTCTTATCATGAATGTCGTGCAGCTAACGCAGAATATACAGTTCATGCTCGTTTCTCTTTCCACTTCTTTTCCCCTCCTCTCTGTTTTCGCTTGTCAAATCTCACAGAATCTTTCACGAGCAAGCATGGTGATCAAGCAAACTTCAGGCAAAGATGCCCTGTGAAAGTTCTTCCTTTGCTCTAACCCCCTTAAAGGAAACACCCCATAATCAGCTCCCAGTAGGCAAGATTCTCAACATACTTAAGTTTTTAAGCATCGAAAACGACCTAAAAAGCAAAGGTTTCACCTTGAAGAGACTCGATGAAAAAACTTCTTGCTGGCTACATCCCCGAACTTTACCAGGGCTCGCTTTAATCTAAATCTAGGTTTTCAGAGTTCCTGGTATTTATCTGGTCCTGGGCTCATGGCGACAGCGAAGTGTTCACGGAAGAGATTGGGAGATGAAGATTTACCGTACTGAAAAGAAAAGCTACTGGGGCTAAAATTACTATAAGAATAAAATTTAATAAATCCCAATGACGCTTACCTTGATACGATACGAACCAACAAAAATCAGACAAAGTAGGCCCTGAGGTGGCATTCTTATCTACAAAAAATCTCTGTACGTATGGCCTCCAAAAATTGATGATAAACAGTACATACTATCTTAGATGAAAATCTCATGAATAATTTTAAGAGGGCATTCAAAATGAGAAATTGTGATTTATCATGTAGAAGAAAATAAAATATCGTGCTCACCTTAGAAAGTTCAACCAAAATATTTAAACTATTATCCTCCCTCATGTAAATTGGACTTGAGTTTAAGATAATATTGAAAATATAGCCAATGATCATTTATGTGAAATTATTGTTAATCGTGTTAAAAGTTTAAATTCATATATTAAGGAAATAATATACTATAAATCCCATATTCATACGGCATGACGTGGTGAAATGCTTACGATCAAGCACTCTCAAATGCGCAATGACATGGTAAAGTTCGGCACATGCTGACGTGGCCAGCCAAGGAGTTCAGGACAATTACATTAATTGCGTACCTAATCAGTGGTTAGGGCGGTGCACAGCGGATTCTAACTTTTCCCTAAGAAAATGGAGAATCCAGTGGAGATCGCTCGCTCCGGCTCGAAAAATACCGCGGTGAATTGACGAGGAGAAGGCGACTGGGGAGACGGGGTCGGCCAAGACATCACTAGCAAATATCACGAGCCAGAGAGAGAGAGAGAGAGAGAGAGAGAGAGAAGAGAGATAATCATCGCCCTTCTGCGAATGTGATGGGAAGGTATGGCTCCACATGTACGGAACCCTGGACTCCTGAACCGTGTACATAAAAAGAAACGAAACCTGAAACCCTATTGAAGTTTAATAATCGGAGATATAAACCTTAACCCCCCCTTCACTGTCAGGAACAGTATTTTCCCCTTCTTTCTTTTTTGGGGCTTGCAAGAAAAGAACATAAAAGAAAATGGAGACCAAAAAAGAGAGGGAGAGAGAGAGAGAACAGAAAGTGACTCGCCCTAGTGTAGTAGGAGTAGGGAGAGGCTTGGATGCACATTCCATATCGCCTCCTTGAAGCCCTCCAACGGCGCAGATATTTCCTTGCTTTTTTAGGCAAAATGTTGAAAAACCGGTGATAATAAAAAGAAGTCCTGTTTAGCTATAAAGGGAAGCCCCATCCTTTCTTCTCTCTTTCTCTTTCTTACCTGTCCCCCCCTCGCCTCTCCCGGCTCTAGTTCTCTCTCTCTCTCAGTTCTTTCTCGGACGGGTGTCTGTGCGTGGCTTTTGATCGGTCATCACCTGAGGCCGCGTCTGCAAGCAAGGTAAAAAATAAGCCAGACTAGGGAAAAACCCCTCCTGTCTTTCCTCATCTTGCAGTTTGGTTTGTTTTCTCCTTTGAGGTTCGTCACTGTTTGGTGGGTTTTCTGGGTTGTTTTTGGAAATGGATCTGGTTTTCCTTTTCTGGTTACTTCTTTTTTTGGTCTAGGGTTTGTGTTTCTGCAAGATCTCCTCCACACAGAATCAATCCCCACTTGCCATTAATATTCTGTACAATTTTCCTATTTATGTTCAGTGTACGTCGAGACAATGTGTGGTTTTCATGGTTCGGCTCTTGATAAAGTTTCCTTCTTTTTCTCGCTCTTGGGTTTACAGTGAAGAAGGAGGACAAGGAATATGGCGAGAGAGAAGATCAAGATCAAGAAGATAGACAATGTGACGGCGAGGCAGGTGACGTTTTCTAAGAGGAGACGAGGGCTTTTCAAGAAAGCCGGAGAGCTGTCGGTCCTGTGCGATGCCGAGGTCGCTGTCATCATTTTCTCGGCTACCGGCAAGCTCTTTGAGTACTCCAGCTCCAGGTATGTGATCTGTGTTACTGTCCTTTCCTTTCCCTTTTCTTTGTCGTTCTTTCTGGTTTCTCTCTCTATTTTGACTTCTTCACTTGACATTTTGACCATCAAAGGTTGAGTGTTTGTGTGTCTTTCCTCGTTTGTCTAAGTGTATCCTGTGCGTGTGCTTGAGAGAGAGAGAGAGAGAGAGAGAGAGGACGCTCATGAATCATGATGACTATGAAATAAAATCAGGAGGCAAATCATGAGAGTACTAAAAACCGAAAGCATCAAGAGCTAAGATCTCCTCTCGGGCTGGAGTGTCAGCGGTGATGCATGCGTCTCTCTCACACCTCGTATTATATACCGGCTAATAAAATATGTACCTCAAATATATGTATTTTAACTATTTCGCTTCTCCTCAAAGGAATGATGCCATACAAGGATGCGATCTTGTCTCACTTATTTGTCTTACTAATGCTGATAGATCTCTAGGGTGTAGATTCTACAGATTTTTTTTTTTCCGAAAATTTGGCTTCTCTCTTTCTCGCTGAGTCGTCAAAGTTACCCACTTTGGTATTCTGGTTTTCTGGCCTCGTCTTCTTCTTTTTCTTCTTCTTCATCTACCCACACACGCTTAATTAGGGTTGTGATTGATTTCCGCCACTCGTTGCTAAACCAGTCTTTCAGTACATAAACCCAGGAAACCGTTGAAGAGTACTTTGTCTCTCACTCTGGAAGGATTTTTACTTCGATCTGGTGGCGTAATAATGTAACTTAAATCCTCCCATGACGGGTGTCCCTAATACATACATTTATACACACGACCATATAAGCGAGTACACACACGTATTTGTACACCGGAAAGTTTTGGAGGAGCTTTGAGTTATCATTTCATCGGACCGAATGATTTCATAGATCGCTTTTGAGATGTGAGGAGACGGGGTCCTAGGTCTTGAAAAACCACAACCACATGGTATCTTATGTGGGGGCATACAACACACAGTAAGAATATACCCACTGAACAAGAAGGGGAAAAAGATCTAACTCCAGTCACCTAGAGGTGCGTGTGTATCTAAAAAGGAAAAAATGAAGTGTTTCCTTCATTTTCTGTCTCACTTTCAGAGAAAAACTTATTTCATCCAGGAAAGCTGGACAAAGGACGGAGAGAGAAATCTTACCTTAATCATGGCCTAATTATGGTCCTGTAGAAGACAGCTCAGTATTGCTCTTGCTCTTGCTGGCCTATATAATGAGGTCATGGATGATCCTAGGGTCTGCATGAAATTAGCCAGGAGCGTGCATTAAATGTTCCTTGTTAACAAGAGCTTACCCTGGGTGGCAATCCGTGTGTATATTTTGGGTTATCATCATATGGTCTGGAGTTTACATCAAACTCTAATATATGACATGTTAAGTAATCGTGGCACGACCCTGATATCATAACATTACATGTTTATTAAGTGAGTTACATGGCATGTTTATAATGTTTAAGACATGAACCCTCACATATAAACTTTTAAAAATGTTTTCAAACATGTATAAGCGTGTCTAAACGGATTTGAATCGACCATATCAACATTAATAACATGTTAGTCAATATAGTTGAACTTGTCTAAATATGTTGACCTGGTTAAAAATAGGTCAACCCACACGAGGCAAGTCTAATATTCGTTTATAAATGGGTTAAAAAGGTTCAATCCGTTTTTGTCAGAATGTGTTTAATCTTGATCCGAACACACTTAAGTGTGTGTTATGAAAATTGATCTTGTCGAAAATTGCCAATCCTAAGCTTAACCATGACCTCACCAATGACGCGCCACTGATGATGGGAAAGTCCCCCGGGCGCCGAGGGTAGTCCTTTCTTAAGTGATATCTTCTGGTATGTAACCTTGGAAAGATACTTGGGAAGACCCTACAATAATGCTTTAGCTTGTCCACTTTGGGCGCATTGCTGAGTACTTGACCATCACCACCTCGTTGTCCTTTCCTTTAGCTTCTCAGTATCCAAAGCGTAGGTGTCACCAAAGCTAAATCGACTTGTGTATTAAAATGATTATTCAAATGTGCAATATTGAAAACTTAATGTTGGGGATTTCTAAGCATAGAAGGTCCACCTACTGAGGGCTTAATACATACCTAAAAAGGAGGGAAAAAAACACAGAAAACTAATAAGCTTAATGCTGGAGGAATAGAAATCGAACTCTTTGGGTTCACAAAGGATGCGTAAAGCCACTGATTTCCATCACCCTAAAACTTTTGAAACTGCTATCAGTACTAAGAACTGCAGCCCAACTTCTTTCTAACTTCTTATGAATGATACTCAACTCTTGAGGATCCATACGAAATCCATCTACTCGAGACTCTAAATGACTCGGGCCCTATTTTCACTAAAAGTAGTGCTTGGACCACTAAAGTTTTAATAAAAGTATGGTAAAACTATTTAAGTAGCTTGTAAACTATAGCATCCAAGACAAGGTTTTTTGCTTTTTTTAATTCGCCAATCGAAGCTTGTAGCAAAAGAAATACACATATGTCGCGTGATCTAGTGCCATATATTGACACAGTCGCGCACAAAGAACTCATTCTGCTTACGTGGGATACATATGTCTTATCATATGCATACAATCATATGTATACAATCATTAAGAAAAAGTGCAATGCAATGACATGGCGTCTGTTGCATGCTTAACTGATTGAGTATTCTCTCATCATATGCATACAATCATCCAAGAGGAAGTGCAATGCAAGGACATGGTCTCTGTTGCATGCTTAACTGATTGAGTATTCTCTCATCATATGCATACAATCATCCAAGAGGAAGTGCAATGCAAGGACATGGTCTCTGTTGCATGCTTAACTGATTGAGTTTTCTCTTGTGCATGCCCCTTTAAATTTAATTTTACCGGTCGCTGTCCTTGGTCCTGACGTCTTCTAAACCATATTAAGACAAACATCCGAGTATGTCTGGGCAAGTTGAGTTTGTAGGTTGTCTCAAGGGTCTTTCATTTTGTCCTCAAACTCAATCTGCTGCAGCAAGCTGGTTTATGTTCAACCAATAAATAGCTTCTCAGTGGCATCTTCAAATTTTTTTTTCCTCCTTGTTGCGCTTATTTTCTTGTTTCCCTTGTTACCTCTTGACAACATTGACTTTTGACAAACTCAGGGTGACTTCTTTCTCTAACACGGCTTTCTCTTTTCGTGGACAAAAGCCAAAACTTAATGATATCTCACCCAGTACTTGTTCAGCCACTTCTGGTGCTAAATCTTTGTTGACCCTTCCCTTATGATCTTATCCTAGAATGAAGCTTGCTTTTATATCTTCTGGAGCAATCCAGCTTTGATACCCTTTGTTAAAATAGTCTAGCACAATTGAAGTCTAGATATCACTTCAGGAGATCTAATAGGCAATGGCTAAATAATATATAACTTCTATAACATTTATGAGAACATAGTGATCTAGATAAGTCCCTTACTCTATAAATAGCCAACTGAATACACATTAAGATTGGACATAGTCACTCGATATATGTATGATTGTTCACCAACTAAAATGATCTAGTGCTTGATAGAAGAGTTGGAAGGCTTTTTCATTCATGAAGAGGTTAAAGCACTTTCTAGTACTCTCAAATCCTTAAGATCGTTCCTCTCAATTCTATCCCACTCACCCTGTAGAGTATTGGACTTAATCTAACTTCTTTGGAACTCCTAACCTCTATTGGTTGAAGTATTTAAGTATTAAATCTTGTATCCGTTTAACTATTTGCCTCCCATTATATTATTAATTCATACGCTTAAGTGATAAGTCACATGTTCGTCTATGCTCATGAGCACATATTAGAAAGATTAAATTTCAAAGGGGAAGTGTGTATCGGAATGAAAGGTGAAACTAGATAGGTATTAGGAAAATGGAGAGATTGCACAAGAAGGAGAACGGAGATGAGGAAGAAAGACGGGCTCAAATTTCTTGTTCTTTCTTCAATAGTTTCTACTCTTTACATAGCAGAATTCTCCATGGTTTGTGTAGGATGAGGTTTTGAGCATTTGTCAAGAAGGAAAAAAGATAGTGAACTTTGTAGAGAGAAAGAAAGAACGCCAATCCTGGACCTTCTGCTAAAAGTGTTAAAAAAGGTCTAGATAACATGCAGTGCCACAAAGGTAATATTTGCACAGTATACGCTTTTTTATGAAGATAAAATACTCCTATAATTTAAACTCGAAGAAAAAACATAATTTATGTTATAAGAATCTTTTGAAGCATAGTTGGACTAAGAAAAGTTGACATTGTACAGCCAAAGGACATCAATACAGCCACAGAGTTTGTGGTTAAATGTGTTTACATCTTTGAAGTGAAACATAAAAATGATAATCTAAGTTTCACGCATATATAGAATGGACTTTCTGCTAAGACACTATAGAATATAGCTGAAGATGTCACACTCTTTTTTTTTTTTCTTTTTTCCAGATAAATTAAAATAGCAGTGGTCTCTTGAACCATGTAATAAATTTGAGATTATGTCCTTTAAACATATAGAAGTTTCTCCCTTTTCTACTTTTGGAAAACTCGCCATTTGAATTTCGAACTTGGGTTCGAACCCATAAATATCTATAGTTAAAAAATAAATTTATCAGCTACATTGCGGTATCCGATAACTTAAATTAGTCATGGGATATAGATGTGCCTCATGAATCAAAAAGCGAGAAATATATGTGGCTACATTGACTCTTATTTAATTTTTTTTCCTTAAAAAAATGGTGTTCACAATTTTTTTAATTTTTTTAATGCTTAGAAGCACGGGGAAACTTTCACTACATTCATATATTGACTTATAAGTTTGCTTAAAAAATTTTCATGATCTTTTAAAGTGTGGCTGATGGTATTAGAAAGACTGGATATGCATTGGTCCATATTAAGCAACACCTAGTAACCCACTAAAAGAGGTACCTCTAAACAGCGATCTAAACACATATGTAAAGGCTGGTCACTTCATATTCGTCACAGCTCTGCAAGCTCTCTCTCCTAAAAAAACTAACTTAAGTATCGGAAGGCCATACCAAGAATAAAATCCAGATGCCTTAACCGGGAATCCATTGTGCAGGTCAATTTTCCGGTTAATGCTCTGGCCAACTTCGTGACTCCCAAATCGGGCTTCAACTGTAATAAACAAATTGCAAGGAGCAATGTGTCTTCTCATGCATAAATTCCCTGTATAATAAAGACTATTTTTCCAAATAATGATACTGCCTAACTTCAATTCCTTTCAAATGTGACTTCAGGACATCATCAATATAATGTAAGCTTCATTGAACTCCCTTGCCCATTGTAAGACTGGAGATAACACAAGTACGGGCAACAATCTGGAGGTGCTCATTAGGGTTTGTGCGATTAAAGTTAGGACTAGCAGAAAGAAGTTGCGTGATTCCCCTTTGTTGTGAATGAACTAGCTCAAAAAATTTGATAGAAGCATAGCCCTAAGAAGATAGCTCAATATAGCTGTCTAAGCAGCAGTCTAGTTGCTATGATTCATTCGTCATTGACCTCAATGGACTGTCTGAATTAGCTAATCGGGTTGTCGGGAATAAGATTCTTTTTTGTGGAATCTTGGAGTGTTGAACTGGAGGTATAAGAAAACAAAATGTACATATCAATGCATAGGTATGGGCATGGCACAGCGAAACTCAATGCTGTTTCATTGAGGATGAATCTAATTAGTGCTATCACGTTTCAATCATCATAAAAACGAGGAGATTATAAAAACGTTCGTTGGTGGTAGAAGTTGCCTTCACCGCCAACTTTACGGTTATAGACAAGGATAAAAGGATAGGCATACACAGATAGTGAATTTGCATAAGTATACTTGTCCTGGAAACTGACGTTTGTTTTTTTCCAGCATGGGTGGAAGGAAGAAATTAAAGAATGATCACGGGCAAAAGCTCCTCATAAAAATTATAACACCTCCTCAGTGGTAGATTAAAGAATGATCTAAGCCATGATATTCCCAATACCAAATCTAGCAACCCTTATTTGTATATCGCCACTTGCAAGCTTTGCCATAGCTGTGTGATCTCTATCAAACCAATTAGATATGTGTGTGTGTGTGTGCGCGCGCGCGCGCTGAACATGAAGATTGGTTGCTTGTCGTGAATTTGGAGTCCATGTGAACTACACTTATAGAAATGCTACTTTGAGAAGACCTTGGTGTATGCACATGATCGCAGTTATTTTGATAGGCTACCAACATTAGTCAAGAGGTGTTACACTAGTAGAGCAATTGGTCCTCGAGAATTGTTCTGTATAGCGTTTCTTAAGTAGGTTGATATGATTGATCAGAGTTTTGTTTCTCAAATATTTTGTCATCGTTAGTCCTCTACAATTGTTGCATTCATGATGTTATGCATGCGATAGATTCATGTTTGCCGATCTGTTTCAACAGCTTAAGCTATGAGTTAATGGCCTACAGCTTGGATCGCCTGTATAATAAGTAATCAGTTTAACACCAGATGGCTCGCCGCTACCATTTTTTCCAACAGCTTAACTCTGTCGAAAGGATAAATATGAGTTTTATTTCACGCTGTGATACAAATTGTGATTGCTCCACCATAATTCTGATTGTGCTAATTCTACGTACCTTTGAATATTGAATATGAATTATGCTCCTGGTCCACAAGCACACGTGTCAGAAGTTTTAGTTGATCCTAAAACATGTTCCACCTCCAAGTATCGTGCTAGCGACGATGCCCTGAGTTTTAGTGAATAAGTTCCACTCTGAGAATTTTCACGTAGTGTGGCAGATGATTAGTTGCTCCTTTTATTTAGTTTCATTTATGCTCGGTCACAGATGAGGTCTGCACGTTAGTAAATTTACAATTGTATTCTCTGTTTGAGAAAGACCTCTATAGAGCCAATGTTGACCTAATCATGCCCATCAGCCACACTTGGTCTCCAGAAGAACCCTAAGTTAATTGATCTGACACCTTTTGCACAAAGGATTAAAATCCCACAGAGGATCGATGATACTTGTTTTTTAGCAATTTTTTTTATGGAAAAGCTTTTCCATATCATGTATATTTGTTGTTAACTTAGACCAGACGTCAGTACTATGTCCAGCCATTTGTTCTGATTTATGTCCTGAATTGAGCATGTCCATTTTGAGTGAGTGCTCCTCCAAATAGGGTTAGAATAACGACTGACTGGTTTACAAAGTCCTGTATTGAGCGATGTGGCAAACTTTGCTCGAGTCTTGAATTTGACCCAATTAACTAAATACAAACTTAAAATCTACCAGATTGCATACTGTCATAGTTGTGCAGATCTGTCTCTTGCAGACTTAGCATTACTCGATAGAATAAGTGCGTTGAGGAGGCCCTTCAAAGTTCGGAATAATTGTTGGTTTAAATTACATGTAGCTTTGTGACTAATCTTGCTTGGTTTTGAATGTACGTTGTTTTCTGAAGTAGTTACTTGGAGGTTCAAAGAAACTAGATATTAATCTTCTTAGCATGTCATGACATGCTATTCTTTCTGGAAATGTTAGTTACATATGCGTAATCCTAGTGTTGACTATGACTAAAGGAGTGATGCTTATTATTCCCATTTATGTCTAAAGCATGAAGGACACTCTTGAGAGGTACACTCTCCACCACAATAATCTTGAGAATATGGACCAACCTTCTCTCGAGCTGCAGGTACTCTCTCTCAGATCTGAGGTACCAATTTCTATTTTCTGATTGACAACCCAATGGTTTCTTGTGGTTTACCTTTAAAGTCCAAGCAATTGCATTTACATTTTCTGAGTTAACTATCATAAAATGTGTGATTTTGGTTAAATTGGCGTTAATTTATAGCTGGAGCATAGCAATAACATGAGGTTAAGCAAGGAAGTGGCAGAAAAGAGCCATCGACTCAGGTACACATTTTTAATTGGCCTACACGAAAAACTTGTCTTGATGCTTGTTTGCATTCCAATAGTGGATCTCTGACTTCTGCATTGTAACAGGCAGTTGAGGGGTGAGGATCTTCAAGGACTGAATATAGAGGAGCTGCAGCAATTGGAGAAGATGCTTGAAGCTGGACTTAACCGTGTGCTGGTGACCAAGGTTTTGCGATGTCATTGTTGCTTTTTCACTCCTTTTTAACTCCATTAAGTTGATCATGTGAGGATAGCTGGAGTTGTTTTATCTATTTTTTTACAGGAAGAACTAATTAGGACTGAGATCACTGATCTAGAGAAAAAGGTCAGTTTGTGCATCAAGTGATTTTGAGTTGCAGCCTTATCTGATTTTTAACTCAGTATATATAGATTGAGGAAGTTATTTTGAAGAACTGATTTTGAGGCCATGCATATGAAATCAATGTGTCTGATGAAGATGCTTATGTCAAAGTATGGGGCTAATAAAATTTCAACACAAGATCAACATGCATGTCATTGCTAGGCTTACCAGCATATTTGGCAAATCCTAATATTTTCAAGAAGGCAACCGTTTCAACTCTTAACACTTATTTGTATCGACTAACCAACAACTGCTGTGATAGCTCTGGTATGACAAGTTATATCCATCAATTATTCGGTATGCTTTGATTGACAAAATAACAAACTGAATTATTTTGGTACCAGACGTGATACAAGTGCAGGAAAATATTAAATTACTTATATGGTGCAAGTCCTTTCATGGTGCTGATATATATGCATGATCTTCCCGACAGTTTGGTCGCTTTAACTATTGTAAAGTACTCCTATCTTTTTGCCGTTTTGATGAATGCAGGGAGCAGAGTTGATTGAAGAAAACAAGATGTTAAAGCAGACAGTTAGTCATTCTTGTTCTGGGTTTATTATTTTACTTCATATATTCGACTGTAGACATTTGGAAAAAGGAATCGGCTGATCAATCTTGGTTATGTTTCAGATGACTACATTGACCAAAGGAAAGCGGCATATCGTCACGGAGCCAGATGTTGCAGTTCCGGAGGAAGGGGTGTCATCCGAGTCTGCTACCAATGTGTGCAGCTGCAATTCCGGCCCTCCTTTGGAAGATGATGGCTCTGATACATCCCTCAAACTTGGGTAGAACGCTACTCTCCTTGTACTTCATCTTGATTGACGTCACCTAATTTGATGCTTAAGATATTATTTTTATGTCTGAAATTAACTGGTTCAAATTCATGATGGGAGTATGCACGGCAGTAGGTACTACTCCAGTCATCGAGTTGGGAATTGAAAGAGGTGGATTAATAGACTTAGCAGATAGAGATTTGTGATTCGGTCAGGTCTTTATGCACTCTACGAAAGTAGGCGTTAGATGTTGACTTTGTGGACCGAACTGCTAAAACTAGTGCGAGCAACAGGATGGGCTCAAGCAAACCCTAGCTACGTATAATGACTCCCATATATATTGCATTCAACAGTTAAAAAAGTGAGTCGTCTTCAATTCACTGCAAGCTAGTCATTGCTTTTGCACTCTAGATTTACATCTGTTTCACATCAATCTAATGCCATTAATCAAGTTAAAAGTTATATCAAGTAAACATCAAAGACATAATCTCTTCCCCAGGGATGAAACGATGCACATTGTTGATATGTTGAGCAATCATTTTGCAATTATAAGCAGTTACTCTAAATGCTTATATTTGGCTTGTAATTGGCTTGTAATTTTCTTGCAGGCTTCCTTTCTGAAAGCTTAACTTGGAGAGTAACTGATGATTCAAAGGGATCTCAGTTTCTTATAATTACAAGAACCTTCAACGTGTAGTCGTTAATGGTTATCTCGACAGATGTATAATAGTGCCTGTAACTCTTTTTCCATTCCCAGAAGCTTTGATATGTTGTATGTATTGCTTTAACATGAGTGATAAATGTTTAGTGAATATATATTACTATATAGTTGGTTCCACCTTTTGGAGAGATTTAAATATTATCAAGCATCGGTGTATGCCATAGCAAACTTGGCTTTTCCATGCACCTTCCGATAACCCCAAAGGACAGACGTCATATGCGGCTGCGGTCTTGCAAAGTGCAGTTCCATGTCAAGTAATGACTGCAGTTGTTGATAATCTGCAGCTTTGATTATGGTCGAAGCCTACAATGTTTTTGGAAAAGCGCTCTCTCTCTCTCTCTCTCTCTCTCTCTCTCTCTCTCTCTCTCTCTCTCTCTCTCTCTCAAGCTTCCATTGCTCCATCCATGGTCATTGCCTTGTACTCTATCTGTTCGAATAGTCAATTCTTGGGTTGTGTTTGATTTGAATCTGACCTGAGTTGTATATGCGAGACCAGAGTTGTAGATCCCTTCGAACTTCTCTCTCTGAGTTGAAACTCCGGACAGCAAGGATGATGCCTTATACTGCATATGCCAATCTCGAGCTCTCAAGGCGAGAAATCAGAAAGGGCGGAAAATCTCCTGTTTCCCACCATTATTTATTGTCTCGCTTGCCTTATTCAAGGACGTGCCAACAAGTCAATGGCAGGTTGATATGTGAATGAGCGATTTGAAGCTCAATGTCTTTTGGCTTGGTAAGTTAAGTCATTTCATTTGGATGTATCAATTCAGTTCATCTCAAGCAGATGTTTGTCTGGTGTGATCTGTTTTCGACTTTTTTTATTTATTTCAATGTTGTGCTCGCACTCTCTTCTCTTGAGGAGGTGCCAATGTGAAATGTTTGGTGATGATTCCTAGTTGAAGCTAATTATGTTACCTTCCCTTTCTTAGAGCTTGTGAGTTTCTGATTGATTTGGGCTGCTAAACAAGAAGGTTTTGGAGTAAACCTGAACATTTTCTGTTGTTTTGATTCCATCGAGGTTCTTCTTTTAGGCTTATTCTAGGTATCCGGAAAGAACTCCTGAAAACATTTTTCCTTGAAGGGCCTATTCATGTGAATGTCAGTGGTTCGATCATTATTTTCTAAATTTAATGTCTTACTATGTGGACATTCCCACTGTCTGCTTGCGTACTTATGGTATGTTGTTCCTTGACAAGAGTCTGCTATACTATCACATATGTTTCGTGAGGAGGTATAGGCTTAAATTGCCTTTGTTGTTTGATTAACTCGATTTGCTTCAGCTACACCATTTCTTCCTGCTGGCAGATAACCCTAATTTTTACACCAGGTGGGGGCTTCTCTAAATGCTCGTAGTGGAGTTGGTCTGACAAGATGCGCATTCTTGAAGAAAACTGCAGCTTTAGTAAATACCATCAGGGCTTTGAATATGATCTGGTCCGGTTGATGCTGTTGCTGGTGGTCGACTCATCATGTTTGTGTTTTGCGACATGATCTACTTTCTTCATTTTCTGCATCACGGTAATCGTCTTCAAATGGGTTTTGGGATGTCACGATAATATTTGTTTGTCAAAGAACCTGTCTGAGCTCCTATCTTTCCACGGCTCTGCTTAATTCTTCAGCATTGCATAAATTCATTCCTTTGGTTTTAAGAAAATGATATTTGTTGGACGACATGATGTTTGTTGGCTTAGCTTTGTCTTGGCTTCAGACCGAGATGTCTCAAGACATAAAGATGGTGATGCATTGTTCCTCCATTTATTGGCTAGCTCTCCGAATATTTATAGTGAACCATTCCTTGCTGGCTTACAGTGCAAGGAGAGAGATAGGGCTTAAGGTGATTCTACTAGAGGACTCAGTCATTAGAATGAGAAAGTTCAGGCTATGGCCTGGAGGGAGATCATATCTAGTCATTTTTCAGGCCTGTGATGCGGTTGCTAGCTTGCTTTACTTAGAGCCGAGGTTATTAAGCTCCCTCCTGTGGTCAGCATTCGTTTTCAGACAATGCATGTTGTTAGATATTTGTTCGCGAATCTGATTCCTACTCTCAAGATTTTGCAGGCGGTCAATTTGGAGACGAGGAACATGGGAGCTTGAGAGATTCTTTCTTGCTTGCGGAATTGGCTTTCGATTGTGCATTATCTTAAAGAAGTGAACTTAAGGTTTACCGCTGAGTATCTTGATGTACCTTTGAAGTTCAATCCTTCAAGGGCAGTGTTTGATTTTTGATTTAAGGTAGGTGTGATGGTTGTTTGAAATAAAATAAAAAAACTCCACCGCAGTTGATTTCTCATGTAATGAAGAGAAAAAGGAGATGGCACAGATCCAATCGTTTTTTCAAGAGGGAAAATGACAAATGATTTTTGAACTTTGACTCAATATGCAATGTTGTACGTAAAGTTTAAATATGTTTTTTATAGTTCTTATACTTTTGATATATATTCAATTTAGTCCCTAAACTATAAAGGATAATATTGAATATTTTTATATAATTTATCTCTATAAATTGAACACATTAAAAGTTTAGGGACTAATAAACATATAAAAAGTTCATGGATGATATTGTACGTTCAAATAAAGTTCAAAGATTTATACATTAGATCAATTAAAGTTTACAGAATATTTGCACTAGTCTCTTTTTAAAACCATAGTACTAGGTCATCGTTTCCTTTGTTTAATGGTAGATATGGTAACTCCTATGCTGGCCGTGCAACCAAAACCCAATTTACATGATAAAATCTCATTCACACTTTAGTCGAACGGTCTAAACTCTTCGCTAGAAGCCAAACTGATCAAATGGTTTAAACGATATGTTTTACCATGAGAGGATGTTGACCGTGTATGTGGATTTAGATTTTAAACTGGGGCGGATAATTTGAAACCTTTTTTTTTTGACAAAAGTAAGGAATATATTGGGGAAATGCTAAACTGTACAAGCAAAATGGCTTCAAAAACTTGCACTCAAAATGAATGGGCTCATTATAAATAGAAGGAAGTTGCGAGAAAAGGCCAACCGGCTATAACGAAACACCGAAAAAGAAAGCACCATGTGGCAAAAACTACCGCCAGTCAAAGGCAACCAACAAAGACCAGTAGCTTAGACAGCCGGTTGAAGATCTCTAGATGAGAAGATAATGGGGTCTAAATCCCAAGAGAATTGCAGCCTTTTGTTTCTAAAGGAGTCTTTCACATTCCTGAAGGTGACAGCCTTGTCTTTGACGACTCGAAGGAGGTGCTTCTTCATGGCCGGAGCACAAAGCGTCTCCCCCCCCGAAGAGAATATTGTTCATGTTCTTTTAAATGATATGGCAAAATGCACCAAAAGCAAATCGGGCAACACACTTCTAAAACCCATTGCCTGAAAGTAAGGTTATGGCCCAGCGAATATTCTCCTCTCAAGATCTGTTCCGTCAGGGAAGGTTGCACCTAACCGCCCAAAAGAAACCCAAACTAGCTGTAATGCAACACTTGAAAAAGAGATGATCTATAAAGTCAGGTATGTCATTGTAAAAAGGGCAGGAAGCAGCATCAATCCTACTACTGAAGAGATCAACGAGCAATCATTGGAAACTTGTTTTGGAATGTACCTGAATTCAAAAACTTCCATTTGTACATTGAAATTCTAAAATCCGTCTCCATCTTCCATGTTCCTTAAATTAGTTTCATTAGCTTCTTGTGGACAGAAAAATTTACCCTTTTTTTTTGTTTGTTGTTAATTTTTACATCCACATGGCAAAATTTAATTGCCGAAGCGTGGTAACTAGTAAACCCAAAATACCGTCAAGTGAATAGTTATATCTTGAAAATAAATGATTTGAAAAATATTAATTAAAGAATAATTGTTTATATTGTTTAAAATAATTAAATGATAGAAAAAAATCTCATTCTTCACAATAAATTATATCTAAACATCTTCGTGGATAATGAAAATTATTTTCATTCATTCATTTTTGTAAGTTATACAAACGATATTTTAAAGAAAATATTTTTCAAATCATTTCTTTTTTGCTAAACAAATAAAGCCTAAATTGTAAATTTAAAAAAAAAATTCTCAATATGGAGTAATCATGCCACAGATTTTCTAATTGATTTGGGTGTGATTAGGGCTAATACCACAAAAAAGCCACAAATTGGTACGCTCGTCAAATTTACCTCAAATTAATTTTTTGATCACGAAAAATCCTAAACTGGTATATCTGTGACAAATATGTCATAAATGATCACAAAAAATCAATCCCAAATTGGTATTCAAAAATTCTAAATTGGTATATTTGTAATAAATATACCTTCCGTTAAATTGGAATAATGCCACAAAAAAATCACAAAACTGATATAACTAAGATAAATGAAGAGAAAAATTCTAAGCCATTACACCAATTAATTATCACGTGTCATCCAACTTAGTAATTTGATAGTAAAATTTAATGGAAACTAACATAAGGTAAATTTATTACAAATGTATCATTTTGGGATAAATTTATCAAAGATGTACTGATTTTGGGTTTTTGGTGATTAAAAAGTTAGTTTGTGGTAAATTTGTTACAAGTTTACCGCTTTTTGGTTTTTCGTTATGGTAACCCTAAACAATGTCTAGTTATAAATAGATTTTTCTATTTCTATTATCTAAACAAGTTTTTGAGCAGAGATGCGTATTTGGTACAACACAAAACTTTTGTTCTTGGAACATAAATTTGTTTGATAAGCCTTCTTAAATATCTCCATCCTATGCTCTTTTCCATTCATCATGCTTCACTCTTTCGTGAGATAAAACATCCTTAATCAATTAAAATAAAAGCATTGATGTAGAATTGTTGCGACGAGCGACGAGTGGGTTGTAGGCAACGAGGGGGAGTGATGGAATTTTTTTTTAATTTTTGTTGTTCTTCCAGAAATAGAAAAGTAAAATCTTTCTACTTCTCATTTTTGTTCTAAATTTATTTCTGGGCTAAAATTTTGTCTAGGAAATAAAAAAATTGAAATTGCGTTACTAAATGTATTTATGTTTCAACCATTTCCAAATAATAGAAAATAGAAAATTAAAGAAATATAACGATTATCATACATGCCCTAAGCGTTGATCCCCCTCCTTATGCAGTCCTCTCTCTTTGCCTTTCTCTGTCTTTTTCACCTCCTTTTTTTTTTAAAAAAATTTCCCTCTCTTTTTGTCAACTTTAGTCCTTTTTTTCCTTATTACAAGTAATTTTGTTTACGCGTTGCCTATTTGTCAATACCTCAATGCCACCTGTGCAAATAGTAAATTAATAACAAAAAGTGACGTAAGTTTACCGTCCAAGAAAAGCACACGGAGTTAATGGAATGACTAATATTGAGGTTTGTGACAAATTTTAGGAGTCAAATGCATGAAACTAAAGCTTTAAATTCAAGTGCAATATTGCAACAAGTTTTGGACTCTGACTGTAATTTATTTTATATGACAAATGACACAAGCGGTTTATGAACTTAGTTCAGATGTATAATGTGATCCATAAACATTTAATTTGTTCAATTCGATGACTAAATTTTAATTCAATGCACAATATCATCATTCAACTTTTAATTTGTTTAATATAGTCCTTAAACTTTTGATATATATTCAATTTAGTCTGTGTATTATAGAAATGTTCAACGTTGTCATTGAAATTGAATTAATGGAATGACAATATTGAACATTTTCAAAATGTCACCACCGCCCTCAGCAGTGCAGCTGGCTTGGGCTCTCTCCTCCTAATGAATGGGAGAAGTTCGAATCCTAGAGGCGTTGTTAGGGATTCTTACGTGGAATACTGTGGTGGTGGGTCTTGCAATCGCTCCCCTAGAGTTTGCTCGGCTTATGGGGTTCCTTAGGTTACTAAAAAAAAAAAAAAACATTTTCAAAATGTCCAATGACTAAATTGAATATGTATAAAAAGTTAAGGGTCTATATTAAATAAATTAAAAATTTAATGACGACATTACATATTGAGTGAAAGTTTAGGAATTCTATTGAATAAATTTAAAGTTCATGAATTACATTGCATTTTAGGTGAAATTTCGTGAATTATTTGTGCCATTACCCCTATTTTATGCATTCCATGAATTTCATTCAATTCCCATGAGTTTTATTGAACAATTGTAGGAAGAATTAAATATATAAAACAGATCAAAAGAATATTAGTAGAGTCAGCATATCAATCAATGGATAATAATTGTATTGACTTCTCTAAATATTGATTGTTTGGATAGTTAAAACAAGGCACATCTCCAATATATTAAGTCAAAGGTTCTTTATGTAATTGTCATACACATTGTACTTTTCTTTTTTTTTTGTCAGTCCTACTCTATGCCTAGAGTACACTCACTCTCACACTTTTGCCCTGCCTCTTGCAGGGCGTGGGAGTCGAAACCCACTCCTGAAACTTACGTGTCCCCACCCCATCCCCCCTGAGAAGGTGGGGATTTGAACTCCTCGCCTTTCCCTTCCATATTGGAAGGGTGGCCACTAGGGCGAATGCCAGTGGTTCATTGTACTTAAAAGTGAGCGATTTTAAAATATGAGTGCCATGTAAAACAAGCACATCATATGAATAATATAATTGATTGCTCACATCACATTGCATATACCAGGCATTTTCCTACCTAGGGGTGAGCATCGGTTTATGGTCAACCCTGAACTGACCTTGGACCGGCCCGACCTTGCCAGTCCTGGTTCAGTTCCCAGGGAGATTGGGTTGGTCCTTGGTTCTAGAATTCCTGGACCAACATTGTGCGGGTTGGTCCTCGATCTTGAGAATTCTGAGTCGGTCCAACCTAGACCAACCCTTACTCTATATATATATACACATAGTATTATTTATAATTTTTTATATAAAGATAACCTTAAAGTAAACGGCGTCAACAATATTAAATAACTCTTTAATGAAAAGTTCAAGTAATTTTACACTATTATTTAATAACTTAGATTTTTAATATCTTTTATGGTGTCAATAATCATAATTTACGAAAGAAGAAAATATTTTTGTGAGGAGTCCTCATAGCGTCTAAAAAGGTATAAACAACTACTTATGGCATCATCCTCTAGTATTCGTTTTCTTCTGTTATATTTGTCATCTTAGTTTTTAATTTGCCAAAATCAAAAGAAACAACTTCTTTGCTTACCACTTGACACTCACCTTGCTCACTTTGGATCACTCGTGCCGCTCATCGCTCGATGCTTGCTTGGCTTGTTGCCTCTCTCTCGACATTCGATGCTCATTTTGTTCAATGCTCACCCCACTTAACCATTACTGCTTGCCTTTCTTAGCTGACCTCGCTTATCATCAAACCTATTGGGATAGTATGATCCTCGGTTACTTTTTTAAGGAGTACAAAAAATGAAATAAAAAATAATTGGTTGGTCCCGAGTTGACTTTGAAACAAGACCGAACCCATTAGGTTAGTTCGATTCTCAATTGTTTTTTTAAGGAGTACAAAAAATGAAATAAAAAATTATCAATTGGTCTCGAATTGATCCTGAAACCGGACCGAATCCATTGGGTTGGTCTGGTTCTCGGTCTCAAACTTAATAGGGTTAGTCATCGGTCCTAAAAATTGAGAATTAGCATTGTGCGGGTTGGTCCTCGGGTTAGGGGACAGATTGGCCCAACTCGGACCATGCTCACCCCTATTCCTACCTAGCTCCGTTTAAAGAGTAAATTTTGCCTAGGCTAGGTCCATGGACCCAAACAAACATGAAAGAATGTGAGGCACGCACCCAGGGTCTACAAAATCAGCGATGAATTCGATCCACGTGAATTAAGAATTTGCTCACTAATTGTTTGTGTGGGATCATGCTTGTTCTCGTGTGCATGTGTTTGTTCTCGAAAGAGGAGAAAGTATTCAATGGCTACATAATACTATATCTTAAGTTAATGTCAAACATTGTTTTTATCAGAATTATATCACAAATTGACGTATAAAAAGGGATAAAAATCTGTCTATACATTCCGCAGTCATGTCGGACAAATTAATTTTTATAACTTGGGAAATAGCTCAAGGTAAATATGGTATAAGTGTACTAGTTTAGGATTTTCTGCAATACCAAAATTAATTTGAAGTAAATACGAGCAGTTAAAATGTTTTTTTTTTTTTTTTTTTTTTAAACTCGTTAGCTCCCCGACGTTAATCCTTAATCTGGAAATGTAATTTGGGAAGCAAGCCGGCGTTCCCCCCGAAGGTCACGTGCTCGTCACGTGACCTCCCCCCCCAAAACCAACCTCAAACATTTGAATTCGGATCTGACCGCCTCTCCATTTTCAATTCAATCCGCCCTTACCCATCATTTCCCTTCCCTTCCCTCCTCCCTCCCTCTCTCCCTCGTTCAAATTCCGCCTCTCTCTCTCTCTCTCTCTCATCATCTTCTTCTTCTTCTTCGTCCGTTCAAAGAGACTCTCTCTCTCTCTTTCTCTCTCTCTAGCACAGTACGGTCTCTCGATCTCCTTCTCCATTTCGCCAGATCAATCGCATCGCCAGCTCGAGAGCTCCGCGCGTTGTTTTCCGGTTCCGGCCCGATTCCCGTTCTCCTCCTCCCGTCGCTACTCGCTCTGCCCGAGCGTCGCCCGATTCGATTTTGGTGAGAGTAACGTTCCTCTGCAGTTCCCAGGGGGGGCCTGGACCGGTCTCGTCGGCTTGCGCGGCATGGACAATTGCGAGGCTAGGCCGGCTCCCAACGGCTCGGCGGCGGCCAGCGAGAGGGACTGCGTCAAAGTCGCCGTCAACATCAGGCCTCTGATTACCTCGGAGCTCCTCATCGGCTGCACCGATTGCATCACCGTCGTTCCCGGAGAGCCTCAGGTAACTGCGCTCCTCCTCGTCCGTGTGATTTTCTTGGTCCGGATGCGGTTGATTTGTAATTTCCGGGGCGGCATAGTTTTTATTGATGTGATTAGCGAGTGAAGATCGAGTTATTTTTTTGGGGGGCGGCGAGCTTGCTAAAGTTTCTGTCTTGGCCGGGATTATCCGTTAGGTGCAAATTGGGTCGCATTCGTTCACGTATGACTATGTATATGGGAGCACGGGATCGCCTTCTTCGGCCATCTTCAATGACTGCGTTGCTCCGCTTGTCGATGCACTCTTCAGAGGCTACAATGCCACCGTCCTCGCATATGGCCAGGTTTTTCCGTCTAGATTCTCGTTGTCTCCTTGTGGATACTTATTCAATAGGAAGACTGAAATTGAACTTATGTTGTTCTGAAGACTGGTTCCGGCAAAACATACACCATGGGAACTAATTATAATGGTGAAGGGAGCATCAGTGGAATCATACCTAAAGTGATGGACACGATTTTCAGAAAAGTTGAGACCATGAGAGATTCCGCTGAGTTTCTCATCAGGGTTTCCTTTATTGAGGTAAATGTGTCAGTATCCAATGCTGGGGTTTTGGTTTTGGCATCTCCTATCATCAACTAGTGACTGTGCCCCTGTAAACAATGATATCTCTTGGGGATATTCTTTGCTGGTGACGACGTGACTTTAAATTTTGCTATGGCAGATTTTCAAAGAAGAAGTTTTTGATCTTCTCGATCAAAATTCACCTACTCTCTGTAAAGGTGAAGGGGTGTCTGCAGCAAAGGCATTAGGACCTGCTAGAGTTCCTATACAAATTAGAGAAACAGTACATGGTGGGATAACACTTGCCGGTGTGACTGAAGCAGAAGTTAAGACAAAGGAAGAGATGGCGTTGTATTTGTCTCGGGGTTCTTTGTCTCGTGCTACTGGGAGCACCAACATGAATAGTCAGTCTAGGTAATGTGTTTAAATTCTTCATACTTTGGTTGATTTTTTCGAACTTACCATACATGAGTTTGTGAATATGAAACATCTCTTCCATAAGTTCTTGTAGTAATATGGTTGAAGCTTGCTATATTTCGAATTAAGATAGAGGCAAATTGTTTCAGGCCCTTTCTTATAATTGTCATTTCCACTTTCGTCTATGTTTGCAATGTGGTAAGTTTTTAAAGCTGAAAATATGTTGTTTACACATGTTTCAGCCGATCACATGCTATCTTCACAATCACGATGGAGCAAAAGAAGATGGCTCATTTTCCCAGTGATGATGACTTCGGTGATGATATTTTGTGTGCAAAACTTCATTTAGTTGACCTTGCTGGATCAGAAAGAGCAAAACGAACTGGTGCGGATGGAATGCGCTTTAAAGAAGGTAGTACTCAAATGTTTCAAACATAGAGTAGTTTGATGAATCAAAGTTTCTGTCACCCGGTAATGTATTTATCAAGACTGGTTGGTAGCTTAAGCTTGATAATTTTTGTGTATCTTTACCCACGGCAATATTCTTCTGGTGTTCTTTTGTAGACAGATTCAATGAATACTTTCTTGATTGTTGACTTGAAGTGACTATTGTGTAGGCATTCACATCAACAAAGGTTTGTTGGCTCTTGGCAATGTAATAAGTGCCTTAGGAGATGAGAAGAAGCGGAAAGAGGGAGGCCATGTTCCATATCGTGATAGCAAGCTAACACGCTTGTTACAGGCATGTATTGCATTTTTTGTCTTTTAAGTTGTGTCAAATGCTAACTTTGCGTAGCCCTTCACTTAAGTGTTTTCATTGTAAGTATTGGTCCTTGATCCGCAGAGGATTACATAGCCTTTTACATTTGCAATGGTTGCTTGAAAACTGAAGTGTTGTTGAAATGAGAATGGATCTTCTTGCTACCAATACCATCATTTGTGATATATATAGCTGTTGTGAAGAAAGCAATAATCCAGTCGTCTGGGGTTAACATAGAGATATAATATTAGCTAGTATGTGTAGTGACATCAAACAGCAACACGAGTAATTAGATGAGTTACAGGACTTTTGAAGAGCAAAACATCACTGAAACCTTGACGTTAGAAGCACTCAATGTTTTTCTCCCGTCCTATGAATGGAACCCTGTCGATTTATTTTTAATGGTCATAACCTTTTTTGACAATTGATTTTCACAATTTGGTTATGTAGGATTCTCTTGGAGGAAATAGCAAAACATTGATGATAGGTACGCTACTGATTTGGTTTAGACTAGAATTTCGATCCTTTATGATTCTAACCTTTTTAATCCTCATCTTGACGGCATTTTACTGGTTATATATGTAGCTTGTGTGAGTCCTGCCGAAACAAACGCCGAGGAGACATTGAACACCCTTAAGTATGCAAATCGTGCTCGCAACATTCAAAACAAAGCTGTGGTATGTCTTCATGGCCCACCTTAACATGCTTTATGTATATCATCATGCACCTTCATTTTTGGTGATACTTATCTTCCTTATTTGGTTCTAGATCAATCGTGATCCGATGGCAGCTCAAATGCAAAGGATGCGAAGCCAAATAGAGCAGTTGCAAGGGGAGCTACTAATATATCGTGGTGACACTAGCGGACCGTATGAAGAACTTCAAGTAGAGTACTATCCTTAAGTGCTCTCACAGTCCTTACAATGTGGTTTAGGTGCTGATCTGCACTTGCTTATACAGATCCTCAAGCATAAAGTTTCTTTGCTTGAAGCAAGCAATGTGGAGTTACAACGGGAGTTGCGAGAGCGTCGTATCACTTGTGAGCATTTGATGCAGCGTGCTGTCAATGCACAGGTACATCTGGCTGGTTTTCCTACACCAGAACAGTTATTGCAGAGTTTTTGCACATGCTTCATGAAATCTTCTGATTTATGCTCCTTGGATGTGTTAGGTTGAAAAAGACAAATTGATTATGAAAATTGAATCAGCTCGAAGCGGCAAATCGTGGGATGAAATTGATTGTAACTCAGATCAGGTTTGCAAATGTATCTTCTGTTTTTTTATTGTTCTGATTCTTTTCCTTGTAATTGGTTCAACCAAGTTGCATATGTTATTTAGGATTATGGTTTGGTCAAATCTTATGTGTCCAAAATCCAAGAGTTAGAAGCAGAATTGCTTCGCCTACAAAGCTCACTTCACGCAAAACGTTATGTTCTGGATTCCATTGATTCGGATGATGATGGATCTCGCTCCAACAGCACATTGGCTTCTTGCTTAAATGATTTTTCTTCTGGTTCCGAAGCTAAAAGTGTGGACCTCGCAGGTATGATTTATATGCTTTGTATGGGTTTCTGGGTTTCAAGCTAAAGATAACGCTTGTGTGAATACGCAGTGGGCTGAGCTACTACTATGCTGATGATTTTAGTTTCCGATTCCAAGTATCTGCTATTTTGTATCTGACAATATCAATAGAGACTTATGTAGTTTATTCTTGGTCATCTCCTACTGTTTTCTTTGAAGTAGGGGCTTTGTTTTGTTTAACTTCTTTATTTAATGAGGCAGGTTGTTTTTCCCTAAAAGTGGGGTGTGCAACCTATATGCACTAACAAAATTCTTTGCTTTTCTTATGTATGCAGATGAAATTGAAGTTGACGAGAAAGAGTTAGAACACTCTTCACTTCAAGAGCAACTGGGGATGGAGCTGAAAGAACTGGATAAAAAACTTGAGCAGAAGGAGGTAATATTTGTTCGCTCTGGTAAATTAGCAATATGCCTGTCTTCTGTTTTTGCTGAGAATTGAGGAAGAAAAAGGTTTATCTTACTGCATCTTTATGAATGACTGGTAATTGTTTTCTATGATCCTTTTTCACCACTGGGCCCCTTACTTTAATGGAGATGGATCAAGAATAATTTCAGCCGACAGAGTAAGGAAAAAGATAATCCTGCATCTGAACGATTCATCTGAAAAGCTTTGTCCATGGCAAATGTGACCACTAAATAATATTTCTTGCAGTGTTTTGTTGCCTTGCTAGTATACTAGTTTGAAATTTCTATCTTGTCAGTTGATGATTTGCTTGGTGATGATTTGTTGGGTGTTCCACCAATCAGTAATTGGGTTCATCCTTTACTTTGTTTTATGTTTTGAAGGCTGAAATGAAGCGGTTTGCAAATGTTGACACTTCAGTTCTAAAACAACACTATGATAGAAAAGTTTTGGACTTGGAACACGAGAAAAAGTCTTTACAGGTTTGTCATTGCTCCTGAATACCAAAGACAACGATTAAATGTAGTATGATACATCATTAGCATCACAATCCTGCAGAAAGAGATAGAAGAACTGAGATGCAATCTTGCAAACATTTCATCTACATCTGGTGACAATGCTCAGAGATTAAAGGAGGAATATCTTCAAAAACTAAATGTTCTTGAAGCACAGGTGAACTTTGAACTGCCGTTACTATTCAATTTTCATCATGTCCTGGTCTAATTCGAAAGTTCTCCAGGTGTTAGAGTTGAAGAAGAAACAAGATGCACAAGCTCAACTTTTAAGACAAAAGCAAAAAAGTGATGAGGCTGCCAGACGATTGCAAGATGAGATTCATAGAATAAAAACTCAGAAGGTGCCAATTCTTACTAGAACAAGGCGATGTATTGGAATTCATTGTTTAATTACTAATGTGAGGAATTGGGCTTTCTATAGGTTCAATTACAACATAAGATAAAGCAAGAATCTGAACAATTCCGACAGTGGAAGGCAACAAGGGAGAAAGAGGTTCTCCAGGTATATGCAAAATTAATGAATTCATAATGCTTTCAATTAAATTCATCAAATGTTTGTAAAATTGTGTGGATTCTTAGATTTCCAACTAGAACTAGAGAATCTTGAGATTTTAAAGGGGCAAGCCAAGGAAAAAATTAATGTTTGGGACACCTCCGACTCTTTATGTGACCTCTATCACCATTTGATCCCACAACAACACTGACCCACCCTGTATAATTGTTATGCAACCTGTGATCGCGATTTAACTCCTTTCTCCTTACCGCTTCTATATTTTCGAAAATGACATATCAATTCCCGCTAGGTCATGATATTAAGGGGGAGAAATAAATGATTTTTCATTTTTATTTTTATTTTTATTTTTCGAAATGGGACTTTATTTTGTTATTTACAACATGCATGACCCAGTGTCACAATTATTTGTATATTTGTGAAGAAAGTTGAATGCATAGGATGAACATTGCATTATCATATGGCTTTGATAAGAATCTGTCTTGACATTGAAAATTTTAACGTTCTGCTTTGTAACCACCTGTATTAGAGTGTCACGTTCATCTTATTATTGGTTCCAAGAAATTATGTTTTTGCTACTCATATTAGGTCTCCTATAAATGTGTGTTTCTGTCGTACAGCTGAAGAAAGAGGGACGGAGGAATGAGTATGAGATGCACAAGTTATTGGCTTTGAACCAAAGGCAGAAGATGGTAATTTAGTTTCTTCTTTGGTAGATTCCTTGAATTTTTTCTTAATCAAGACTCTACGATTCTCTTACTCTTTCTATTATTTTGTGCTCGTGATCAATATCAGGTCTTACAGCGGAAGACAGAAGAAGCTTCTATGGCTACCAAAAGGCTGAAAGAATTGCTGGAGTCTAAAAAACCTTCCTCTAGGGAGACATCTGGTAGGGAGCTTACATAAACATAGGCATTGTGCACATCTTTTTGTCTTTATACTTTGTCAATTAATTTTCCTTTGATGTGCAGGTTCTGTGGGTGGCAATGGTCCTGGAGTTCAGGTATTCTAAGCTTTCACATGAGTATTTTAGTGTCCATTTTACATCCTGTTTAACATGTGATGAATGAAAGTTTATCTTATCCAAGAGGCCTACAGGCTCACTACACCTGGATAAGCCCAATTGAACCCTTAATCTCATAGATATCTAATGTCTTAGGGCATAGTGGAGTTCCTTCTCTAATATGATTCTGACAAATGGTATTTTGTTGAAAAAAGGCTTTGATGCGGGCCATTGAGCATGAACTAGAAGTCACCATACGGGTTCATGAAGTACGTTCTGAATATGAACGTCATATGAAAGAGTGAGTTCAATTCTTACTTATCACGTAGGAATTCCAATTGAGTGTATTTCTCATCTTCATGATCATACGAAGTTTATTGTTTGTTTGGGTTCTAGATTTTCTTTTTCTTTAACAATCGTCTGTCTCAGTTGCAGAGTCTATTATGGTCCTTCAAGTAGCTCTTTTTTCTTTTTTTTTTTTGGTTAATGTGGTTCACTGATGCCATCGTACTATATTAGATTTAATTCAGTATTCTGCTATACATGACAGAGGCTTGTTTCTTGGTAAATGTCATTCTTGAATGAGTTCTAAGCATGCTAAATTATGGGTGTGTTCATGCACAAGCATATTTGGGTCTATATGCACGTTTATATTAGTTCAGTCTCCATTATTGTTTTCAGATTTTGGCCAGTTAGTAATGATGTGGGACTTTGTCAGTTTTTGTGCTTTTAGATTGTCATTTGCATGCATGTGGCACAGCGTATTCCCTCTCCTAAATAAGCTCCATTCATTCTGTAGGAGGGCCAAAATGGCAAAGGAGATTGCTAGACTTAAGGAAGAAGCGGAATTGCAAAAGCAAGCAAACTTAAGGTTGGGGAAGTAGCAGCAGATTCTGTTTGCGATAATTCACCATTAGCTCGTTCATCATCTTCATATTGGTGTTGCTATGCTCTAAACATCTTTGGATGATGTACTTTGTAGTGATTGTCCACCTGCCATGTCTCCTGGTGCAAGGAATTCAAGAATTTTTGCTCTTGAGAACATGCTTGCGACTTCTTCCAGCACCCTAGTGTCTATGGCATCGCAACTATCAGAAGCAGAAGAGCGTGAAAGGGTCTTCAGTGGCAAGGGTCGTTGGAATCAAATTCGTTCCCTAGCAGAGGCAAAGAACCTGATGAACTACCTTTTTAATTTGGCATCTTCTTCGAGGTACTAAGCACTAATCATACTACACATGTCAGATTGACTTAATGTATAGTACTATATTGTGATCTTCTAGTAGATTCTAAAATTTTGTAAGTCATACATGTCTGGTAGGAAAGTATCATGTTCTATAACTTCTGAGATTGTTTGATGTTAATGCATTTGATGTAGCTAAACTGTTTCCACCCTGCAATTGCTAAAAAAAACCACCTGGGCACTAGGTCCAATGTGAGTAGGTTCACTTAGCCATGCTTCATAATTGGAAAAACGAGCACCATGGAAATACATGCCACTAAGCCAAAGAAAGATAATGGAAAGTTGGCCAAAATACAAGCTAAACTTGACTCTTCTTGAATTTTTAAAGGTGTCTACTGTGGGATAAAGAGGTCGATTGCAGAGAGAAGGACTCACATATAAGAGATTTAAAGGAGAGAGTTGTCAAACTGAGCACTGTGATCAGACAGTTGGAAATGCAGAAGTCAGAACTTGTTCATCAGCTAAAGTCGCAGGTGAGAACACTTGAGCATTATATGCATTCGGTAGCTAGAGCCTTATGTGGACAGGTGTACTCGAACCAGCTAAACCTGTGTTATAGCTGCGGTTTGAGTAACTTGGTAAATATGCTGCTAGCATCTTTAATGATTAGTTCTATTAAAGGAGCTAGATATTGATACGGTATTTATTCTGAAAGTCTACCATAAGCATCTTGGTAAAGCATTCATCTGTTATCACAAGCAGACTAGTCTCATGGGAATGTGATTTGCTTCTATACGTGGCTATTTGTTAATTCTTCGGGTCAAACAATCCCTAATGCTCTTTTGTACTTGGATCTTTTGATAATATGATTTTTTTATTTTTTTATTTTATTTATTTTTGTGCGTGTGATGTAATTGTCACTAGTTGATTATCTTGTATCTATTCTGGTCTTGATTATGCTTTTAAAGTGGTCTCAAACATTTGGCAGGACATCCTCTTGAAGAAGCACCACAAATCAAATGCAGCAGATTTGGGGGATTCCAGCCTAAACATGGGACCGCATAAATATGGCCTACGCAAGCAGGTTTGGGAGATGTCTGCCTTTTTCTTGCTCTATTTTCCATTGAAGTGTTAGGAATTAGTATTTTTTCTGAAGTTTACCTTGTACTTTGGTGATGTGTGCATTACGTGCCCGCATAATGTTGGGATTTTCCATCTCATTGATTGGCTTGTATTGATTTTCTTTCTTTCTTTCTTTTTGGTCAAATTGGGTTCTACTGATTGAGGGGGGATTTTTTCTGTAGGAACATAGGGCATCGATGTTTCTATTCGAGGACATGGACACATCAGAATCAGATTCTTCAGATGGTGATGCAGCAGAAGATGACGATGATGAGTGGGTTGTAGATGACGATGATGAAGACTGGGTAGAGTCAGGCAAACGGCCACGAAGGAGAAGAGCGAAAAATGGACGCCATTCATCTTCTGATACCCAAGAACCAGAGATTAATGAAGTGAATGACGTAAATATGGAGAGCTCTGGCGAAAGAACCTCTTCAAAGGGTAGTACTGAGGTTTGCTGCTCGTGCAGCAAAAGCTCATCATGCAAAACATCGAGATGTGAATGTCGGGGCGCTGGATCACTCTGCGGCCCGTCTTGTGGCTGCGTATCCGTTAAGTGCACCAACAGAGAGTCTGCATCTGCAAAAGAGTTGGAGGAATCTTCAGAACAAGATAAAAGCGGTGCCTTGAACAATGGGAACAATGAAGAAACAGGTGAATCTAATCTAGCCTCCCATGGGGCAAGTTTACTTCAGAGTGCATTTGGTGAAAAGCCTGTTGACTCAACTGATGATGCTGGTGCGAGGAGGAAACCTTTATCCGACATTGGGAACACCTTGGTATGTTTCCTTTGTCATTGTTCTTTTGCCATGCGATAGTATGCAGGTGGCTATGTATCCCCCAAAAAATACTAGTATCTCACTTCTGGCATTGAACTCCAAAGGTCACGCCCTATCTGTAACTTGTTTTAAAAGGATGGCAAGATTATCATCTTTAATTTTACGCTAGTCTAGATAAAGGGGAAAGTCTTTGCTTCTTGTCACCTCTTAAACTGCTTTGATTCGGGACTGTAGTCACTTTAGTACCACCACACACTAACTGTTACATGTCACGTCGGTTCTGATTTCTCCTGCACATTCTTGCTCATTTCACATCCCTCACAGGCCAAAACAAATGCGCCAAAGCCTAATCGGAGAAAGAAATGGGGGAAAGCTGTAGTCCAGCTTGTTCCTGTGGCCCCACCTCCTGCATTGCCTGAGACAACAATGAAGGCATCTGAGAAGCCAGATGATGGTATATCTCTCCAGGGAGACATTCCTTTGAAGTTACCTAGGGCTATGCGAACGCCAGCTCCAAGCGGCAGTAATGTGCTAAGAGAAAGGAATGCTGATCGGAGTGATGAGACAATTCTCAGCAAGGAGGCTGGTGTAGCAGCTCCGGAAGTTTTGGTGCCGCAGGCAAGAAACTCAGATGAGAAGGAGAATCATGCATCTTGAGTCAATTTTTTCCCATTGGCGATTGATAATTCGCCAATAGCTCCCTCATACAATGCATCCCATGCTGTGGTCCTCATCGATTTGGGAAGGAAATAGACTGCATCACCATCCAGTGATCCTTGTCGATTTGGGAAGGAAATAGGCTTGTGTATTCTGTTTATGTTTTGTAAAGCCACATTGGTTGGGAACTTGAGATTTGGTTACCTAACCCTTGCTCGCCGGAGATTTTGTTGCTAACAATTGATTGGCTCGCTGATGTACGATATGTTGGACAAGTTCGATGATTGAATTCTGGATTTCTTTCTGTTCTGATTGTTCCCTTGTGCTTGTCCTGCGATAAATGGAGACCGTCTTTTAGAGGAATGTTGTGCACAGTCCAAGTTCCGGTAAGTCATCAGATTTGTCTATCTGGTTTCCATCCTTTATAGCTTGATATTGATTCTCAGTGCATGGAGCATGTGATAGAACAGTCAGAAATTGCGGTAAAATAGTGATCTTCATATATTATTAATTTTCCTGTCAGGATTAGAAATATGGGAAAAAGATGACACATGAGGGAGAAACGCTTGTAAATGCGTCTTTTAACCGTTCTTGATTTCTCTTCTCATCTTCTATTGATTTTCATGTAAAAGAAATCTTTCTCATTGAATTTTTGAATTTTCTCAATTTTTGAAAGTCTACCATAAGCATCTTGCTAAAGCATTCATCTGTTATTGTACAAACAATAATTTATAGGAGAGATCATCTTGAAAGCTAGCTAATCAAGTGATAGACTCAAAAATTATATTAGAGCCACACACGATATGATGTATTACCACTATAAGACAATCTAGTACATGAATATATTCCTCAAGATCGCTTTCTAAAGGACATTGAGAATAAATATTGACCTTTTAACATAATTTTATTTGACATATTTTTATGCGCTATGATGAATTTCTTCATTTGTCCTTACTAGCAGAGTAAGTCTCTATGTCAGAAGCCGTCGCCCTGTCAGTAGGGCAGGGCAAAAGTCCCCACGTTTCATTAATCTCCTTCCTGATCTGTGCCATTTGAGCGTGGGGCAGGACCATTGTCACTGTTCTCCCAAACCCACCGCCCTTCTCATTCCCATTTCCTGGTCCTGGAAGGACCAACACCACCCCTTCATCTCCAACCCCACTTATTGTGTAATTTGCAAAAATAGGCTTCCGGCCCTTCATCTCTAGCCCATATACATCTGCACCCTCTAAATTCACAAATGTCAAATTTGCCCCATATGCAATGTAGTCCAGCTTCCCGTCATCTTTCTCCACCATTTCTTCAATCAAGCCATTCTCATTCACGCCCTCGGCAATCAGTCTCGCAAGATCGGATACTTCTGCTTCCACTGCCAAGAAATTCACTTCAGCCCTGCTCAAACCCATGCCATTTGAGGGTAATGGATTTAGTTCTCTACAGACATTGTTCTTACACACAGTTACAACCTTTGGCCCGTTGTCTCCCCTTATCTTCGACAAGGATTTCCAGATCAAAGCGGACAATAGTTCGAAATGCGATGTTTTAGATTCACCAAACAATCTGTATTTGCCCACGATGTGATCAAGTTGTTGCAAGGTGATGTGAACTGAATAGGTTGCCAACTTACAGTTATTGACGACTAACCAATAGTCCCCAACCGGGTCGACCCTTTTAATGGTGGATGGCGCCGTGTCGAGCCCTGACTCAGTGGGGTAGGCAGGCCTTTCCGGAACCGGTGTGTGGAGGGGCTTGGGTGGCTCGTGACCCGCCATCATCTGGCCCCACACGTTGACGAAGGACGAAGCTGCGAATGCATCTCCGAGGACATGAGCCCAGCTCAGACCCACACAGATTCCTCCGCATGCGAACCAAGTGAACTGTGACTCCAAGACAACATATCATCCCTCACACATCTACTACATCTACGACCCTTTTCAAAGTTTCCAAACAAGCAAAAGAAAAAGATAATTGGTTCCACCAAACCAAACAAAACGAAGGAGGAAAAGCATTCCGATTGATAAAACAAGAACCTTCCTTTTCTCCTCCCTTCTTCCCCTTCTACTCTTCTATTTGAACAAACAAAACAGAAACAAGTAAACAACCCTTAATCTGAATCGATACCAAAAAGAGCATGGTCGTTAAGTACGACACGAGGAAAATTTTGCCTCTTCTTCACGGGAAGTTTAGGCAACACCAAATAGGACTTATTTCTAATCGGACAACTAATAGACGGAATGAGTCGCTAATGATTGCTCGAGAGCGACCCTCGACAAGAACTGAGCACACATCCTCGGGTAGGAGGTACCACGTTGATAGCACTTGCTACTTCCTATAGAAGCACGGGACCAATGAACTGGTGGAGGAATGCTGGGGTGCCAATGACCAATTTTGGTTTAAAGCTTTTTCTTTCTTGTTTATTTCGGAAATGTTCATTTAGGGACCAGCCATTGTTTAGGTAACACTTCGAAAGGGGTCATAAATGAGAACCCGCCATGCTGCTTTCGCAGTAACAAGTTGCAGGACAATCACTCCACATTCATGGCCTCGGTAGAAACCTATTTCCATGCCATAGCTTTGATTGGCAAGACATGGAGGTCCATGCCATTTTAATGAAAAATAGATGCTGATTATTGATGATAGATAGAATGCAAGAACTCAACAGAAAGGAGTAATTATCATCTAATTCGTTTGTTTGATGGAAAATAACTTTCAGAAAAAACGTTTTTCGAATTTTTTGACATTCGTTTCATGAAAAATGAATTAGTTGGGGAAAACATATTTCATTAAGGGAAAAATATATTCTAAGATCGGGGAAAATATTTTCCACTCTTGAGAAAGATGAAAACATTTTCCATACCTTCTTTCACCCTACTTTCCTTTATCAAATACTTTTTCCTTTTACTATTTTTTTATTATTCTAAAAATCGATTTTTATTCTTTTTTTTCCTTTTTTTCTTCATTGGCCGACTGCCCGTCACAGGCGAGTTGGAGCCTTGCTTGATTAGGCAAGGTTGAGCTTGCTTAACGTCAATGAGCTCGAGCCCCACCATATCCGGCCGCTTTTTGGCAAGGCCTGAGGTTGCCCACCTGAGGTTGCCAGACATTGGTGAGGCTCTAGTGACCTTTGGTGAGGCTCGAACCTTGCCTTAGGTGGTCGATTTGGCGGGCTTGCACTTGTCGGTGTCGAATGAGCTCAGCCTTGCCTAATTGAGTGAGGTGGAGCTTTGCCATAGGTTGGCAAGGCTCCAACTCACTTGTGGCCTGTCCTCGGCTGTTGCTATGGCCAGCAACTGGCCAATGAAGAAGAAAATGAAAAAGAAAGAAAAAAAAAAAAGAAAAAGAAAGAAAAGAATAAAACATAATAAAAAATTATTGAAAGGAGTGCATGGAGGAAAATATTTTCTTTATCGAATAACAAAAAATATATTTTTTAATATATTTTTAGATTTCAACCAAACAACCAAAAATATTGTTATTTTATTGGGAAATGGCTTCTTGGAAAACATATTTTAGAAATGCCATATTTTCTATAAAACGAACGGAGCCTAATTCACATTTCTTTGCCATTTCGTTCACCAACAGTATTTTTCCTCTAACCCTTTTTGATCTGATTCGCAATTATGTTGGTTAATCAATATGTCAAAGTCGATAAGCATATGGTTCGTTCGTTTCGCGGAAAATGAATTTGTATCGCTCACAAAAATAAATAAACGAAAAGTATTTTAATTATCCATGAAAATGTTTGTTGATAATTGTCGCGACCTTCCCGAATTTTTTGAAGGGTGAATTATTCGAAAGGGCTAATGGATTACTAAGTCCGAAAACTTGGCACGGACCCTCCCAAGTCCTACCAATCGCGACTTGATATTAAGAAATTTAAACATGCAATTATACTCAATTTGGAGCCGCCACTAACCAATTAGGGTTTGTTAGAAACCCAAGTAAAGTATGGGAGAATACTTCACTATCATGAACAGGAGATTCAATAAGTCCGGGGACATGGTTACACTAGATTAATCTAACGCCCTTTCGGTACCTTTTATTTTAATTTCAAAAATATTTTGCGGCAATGTTGACTAATTTTAACCTAAGCTACTAACATGCGAATAGTGGTCATGCGAGTGCGTAATCAATAAAATAACCTTCAAATAAAAATGCTAATAAAATTGCATGTCCTAAACATGATTTCTAAATGACATGACACCTAATTTTTCTTTTTCTCTTTTTTTTTTAAAAATTAATTACCTTAATTTAACTTAATATGTATGAATTTATTTTAATAACATGCGAGATGCAATTTATATGGTATGACTTAAACTTATCACTATATGTATGCAATCTAAAATTATATTATCTTAAATATGCATATCTTTACGTGATATGGGATGAATGATACGATATTTCTAAACGCACGCTTTCTTTCACGATTTTTTTTATGATGATTCATTTTTTTAATGCATATATGCAACCTATGCTAATTAATGATGATATGAAATAAGATTAATTATGAATTAACCTATTAGCTAACTAAACGGCTTTTGTGTTTTCTTTCTTTCTTTTTTTTTTTTTTTTAAAATGACAATAATTCTTATTGAAAAAGAAAAGCAACATAATGATGCAATGTTAATCTTAGGCCTTTTATTAAAAAAAACTACATGATGGGAATATTAAAACATTAATCTATGACCTACTAACTAGAGTGCAACATGTGGTGTGATTTATATGACCTAAATAACATTTTTTATTCTCTTTTTTATTTTGGTTTTGTTAAAGGAAAATCACCCTAATTCTATATGAATCTTAAAAATGTAAAGCTTTAAATATGAAATGCATATGGACCTAAGTACTTAAATTCTAGATATGCATAATATGTGAGGAGCAAATGATGACGCACCAAAATATAATCCATCAATGTATATCAATGACATATTTTAACGCGAATCAATTATGCAAATTAATTAATATGTACCTAATATTTTTTGATTCTTTTTATTGAAATTCGGAATTAAAAACTAATTAGATTAACTAAAGTGAATGATATTCTAATTTACTAACCTTAAAAATACAGTCCTAATTTACTAAACCTAAATGCTCTAATGCAATATTTAGATTTTTATGTACTTTTTGATTTTCTGATTTTTTTAATCTTTCCAAACAAGTATTTATTTTAAAAGAATGAAGATAAGAATTAAAATAACCGAAAAATAATCCGTTGTCTCACGGATTAAATTAACAATTATTTTAACTCTAATATGATTTAACAATTGAAATGGTATTAAAATTCCTAAAAATTAAAGTAATTAAAAAATGACCCGACGTCTTACGGGTCAAATTAATAATTACCATAATTTGGGGATAAAACACCTGCAGTTAATGCATACGGGATTTATAAAAGAAAAGCACATCTCAATATTCTAAATTGAACTATAATAACAAAATAAATAAGATAAGATAAAAGTTAGTGAAAAATAAGAATAAAAATTAAAAATTAAACCACCTAAGGGAAGGTGAACAGCAACGTGGTGATCCGCCGAGGGTCCGGCGAGGGGCGGCGGCGGGCGTCGGAGCTCTGGCGAGGGTGGACCGGCGGCGTTAGCAACCCGGCAGTAAGGGCGCGGCAGCAGTTGACGTCACTCGGAGAGGAGGGTGGCCCGGATCGGCGTCGAGCCGTGGGTGTCGCGGTGTTAAGGGCGCGGCGGGGCAGGCCTGGTGGTGGTTGCAGCGCAACAACAACTTCTGGTTAAGCTTGCGGCGGGCTTTGTGGGGGCAGCTCAGGTGCTTCGCACGGCTCGTTGTCGCTGGTACACCTGCAGGGAAGAAGCAACAATGCACGAACAGAAGCGGGATAGCAGCGGCTTTGGGCTTCTCGATTACGGGCGAGCAGAGGTGCGGCGACGAATAGGGCGCAGCGATGGGCGCTGCAGCTTGCGGGCACTTGGGCGGTGGCTGAGCTCGGGGCGGACCCAATGGCGTCGTGGCTGTGGCGCACGGAGACAACTTTGCGGGCTACAGGCGAGGCGCGGCGAGGTTCGACGTCGTGGTGGTGCGGGTTGTCGGAGCTCGCGAACAAAACCGGCGGCTACGTCGGCGAGGGGAAGGTATCGCGGGCGGCCGGTGGTATCTCGACGGGAGCAGCGGTGATGCTGATGCTCGGACGAGGGTGACTGGCGGTGCGATGGCCCGGTTGCTGGTGCACCGATGCGTGCAACAAGGGAAGAAGACAGTGAACAGTAGCTGTCTTTTCACTTCTCTGTTTTGCTTTTTGCTTTTCTCTTTTCCTCAAATTTTTTTGCTCCTCTCGAAGACCTACGGATGGCTTCTTCTCTCCCTTACTTTTTCTTCTTTTTCTTACTTTTCTCTCTCACCTGACACTCTCTCTCACTTGTCTCTCTCACTCTCTACTGTACTTTTTTTGACTTTTTCTTCTTCCCTCAAGAACCGAAGCCCTTCTCCTCTGTTTTCCCTTTTTCACTTTTCAATTTTTGACGGAAAGAAGCCCCCCCTCGGTTCCGAAAACTTGCCCTCTTTTATAGAGGAAAGACCCAAAATCGTTGAAGATTTCCCGATATCTACTCATCTTCTCAACAAAAAATGGCTCCAAAAATCAAATGGTTAATTTTTTTTAAATTTTGAAATGAGAATATATTTTCAACAACAAAGATTTTCAAAAAATGAATTTTATTTAATTTATTATTTAGGTGTCAACAGTGCCCCTCTTTGAAGGGAAGCTCGTAGGGCTTCCTTCAAAGATAAATGATACCTAAATTTAAACCATGCAAAATGAATATGCAAATGCTAATTGTAATGACCCCTTTTTTTTTTAAAAAGAAATGGATTCAAATAAATGCAATGTCATGCAATAAAGAATGCCATGTAAATGCAATGATTTGGTCAAGAACATATATTTCAATGTGTCTATGCTCAATGAAATGCAAATGCAAAATGAATGCAAAAGTCATATATTTATTATAATTGTGTCAATTCAATCATATATATATATATATATATATATATATTTTGGTAAGGTAAGAATTATATTTACTTTTAACCACAAAATGTACAACTTACGGATGTCGGCACCAAAGAAGTTACACTCATAAAGATTTACATGTCAAGACGAGTGGAAGGGTACTCAGAAAAAGAGTCACAACAGCCCAACAAAGGCAATGAAACATCCAACCAGCAAAAAGAAGGCAGCCAAACAATGGCAAAAAGGAATGGAAAAGGGAAAGTGAGGGGAAGTAGCAACCGGCGGCATTCCATCAGTTGTACATTTTGTAACTAATTGAGCCGTATATATTTTGTATTTGTGCTAATTCAGCCTATCTGGCTAAATTTGACCAATTGGTGTTAACGTGGCATGATGGTGTTGGCATGGCATGGCTAATGCTGATATGAATAATTTTAATAATGTTTTAATTTTTTTTTAAATTAAATAAAATTTCCTTTTTCCTTTCCTTTTCTTTTCTTTCTCTTTAAGTATTTTTCCTCTCTCATTCTTCCTCTGGCCAGTCGTTGGATTGAGTGAAAGAAATAAACAATTATTTTTATAAAAGTATTTTTAAAATATTTTATTTTTAGCAAAAAAAATGGGAAACCTTATTTCCCTGTGGAAATACTACGATGACCAAATCCTATGGATGGTGGAATTTGACGGAAGAGGCAGGGTTTGCGTTGACAAACTGTACGGAGGTCAAAATCGCTGAAGAATCTCTGCCTTGACGAGGCATCAGCAAAACCTACTATCTCTTGCCATCGGAGTTCTTTTGGCGAGGTATCGGCCAAAAGTCTTTATCTCTTGGTCCATCAAACTATTCAACTGTCAGAAAACTTGAAAGATGAGTGTCCGGTGCGAATGACTGGCCATCCTAGATTAAGGTAAGCTCACGTTACAGAATGGAAGTAATGATGGGTGGGCTAGATTGACATGTTCCAGTGCGAAGTGGAGATCTTCTTGCACAAATTCAATCTACTGGATCGATCATCAACATAAGATATTTACAGTTCTAAAATAGAAGACTGACACATGGTTACTGAATTACCTGAACGTAAATCATGGGAGAGAAGCCAAGTTCAGGGCCAAGAACCTCAGAATGGACCAGCAAGTCCTGGAGCTCCCAGCCACCATCCTCCTTGGTTGCCGCCAGCCACTCGTCGAGTGACATGTCGCACTGAGCCTCAACCATGCGGATCCCGCTGTCGTTGCACTTGATGACAGGCCTCTCAGTCTCGGACTGCCTGATCCTGCCAGATGCCGTGGGGTAGAGCTCCAGCCAGTAGACCATGGGCTTCTTGAGGTCGAAGATGGTGAGCCCCTGGGCCGCGTCGCTTCTGAAGAAGTAGAGCCCCCTGAGGTAGTGGAGCTTCATCGCCAGGTCCATGCTAGTCAGCTCGTGCATCGCGTTGTTGGGTGTCACCTTAGCCGGCACCATCGACGACAACTTCACACTGTGCACGAGGCTCTTCACGTCCGATGCAACCATTTTTGTGCAGAGAGAGAGAGAGAGAGAGAGAGAGGTGTTTAATTTTTCTGCTTCATGGGAAGGCTGCTCTTAGGACTTCGTCTATATATAAGGGTTAAAGAGATGGGACAGAAAGGGACATTGAAGAGACGATTTTATGGTACCCTCTGTCTGGTTTCTTGCATATGAAAGAGAAACGGCGCGTTCAGATTTTGCAGCTCTTTTATAGCACTTCACGATGGAGAATATGACGATGTAATGATTAGTGTTTTCTTTTTAGTTCATTTCATTCTCTGACCACTCTGATTTAATATACAATAAATCATTTTTTTTTATCTAGTCATTCATAAAAATCTCCCTTTCTTCCTAATTCACATCATCTAAACATCATGTGACGAGTGAGAGTTAGTTTGTCTAGACTTTTGAAAAGTCGAAAGTATTTTTCTTATTGTTTTACTTTTCCATCAAAATTCAAATTATTACCAAAATTATGAACGAACTATATGTAACTCTATGTAAGGCCATTTTAAAGGTTTCTAGTACGGATGCTAGAAAAAGTGAAAGTGTGTAATTATATCATGAATTATATGTCTTTAATAAAATTGGAAGGTTGGATTTAGTAAGCTATAGGTAAAAATTAAGTTAAGGCATCACCTAACTGCTAAAATGTATGTGAAAGTTTGGTAGGGTAAAATATTTTAATGAATTTTATTAAAGAGTGCTCCAAAGGCATTTGTTAAGCAATCGATTAAAAAATCTTTATAATTTTTTAGACGCTGATCACTCTCGTGTTATGTATAATCGATACTTGAAAATTGAAGTATATCAAGACAAGTATATCTAACAGATGTGTTCGAAGACACTCGATAATAAGACCTATTTAAATATCTTATACTCTCCCTCACACATTGGTAGGATTTTGGTTTAAAACTAAACCATGGAAATTTGTTGATGGATGCAACTAGAGGTTTAGAAAGATTTGTACCTAGGACCTCTTACTATAATACCACTTAAAATTTTATAAGACGACTATAAACTATTCTAATAGCTTAAGGCTTGTTTAGATATTATCTAAATTCAAAGAAAATGTGAAATGTTGCATGCGAATTCTTCATGTGCTAATATTAATACATTGTGAAACTTTCGAGCATTTGGGATTAAGGAAAAATCAAAGTGCATCGATTGCTACTTTGAGCAAAAAGTTAAAAGTGAAATTTTTCAAGATGCACCCTTAAGTTATTAGATAGACACCCAATTTGATACTTAAATATTCTGAAAATTGTGCGCTCCATGTCTAATACCCCTCACATTTCAAAACTTATGTTTCGCATCTCCCAAACCTAAAAAGACCCATTTGTGCTTATACATGCGAAAACTCTCTCCCACTTTCTCTTCTTACCCTTACTCTCTGCTTTCACATAACAATACAGACGATTGAGGGCAAAAGTACCAAAATAGTCATAAACCTTTTGTATTGATACCAATTCAGTCTTTAAACTTTTTAATTGAACCAATTTAGTCTTAAACCTTTTTACATTAGTACCAATTCAGTTCATCTGGCTAATTTAAGCCAGAACTTGCTGACGTGGCCGCCAGTGATCTTATGTGGTGCAATGTAGACAAATTTTATAATTTTTTCAGATTTTTTAAATTATTTTTTTTCTCTTTTTTTTCTTTTCTCCTAACACCTTGGTCGGCGAGGCCGCCGGCCACAGGCTGGTCGAGGTGAGGGGCCCCACGCCCTCGTCGGCCATAGGCAAGGGGGTCGGCCCCCGCCCAGATCTAGGTGAGGGCCGAAACCCTTACTTGTTGGCTGGCGAGGGCATAGGCGAGGGCCGAAACCCTCACTTGTTGGCCGGTGAGGGCCTCTGTGCCCTCGTCGGCCACGAAAGCGAGGCGCGCGGCAGCCCTCGCCCAAATCTAGGTGAGGGCCGTCGTGCTCTTGCTCGGCACGAGTGAGGGTTGCCGCGCCCTCGCTTGTCGCTGATGAGGGTGCAGAGGCCCTCGCTGGCCAACGGGCGAGGGTTTCGGCCCTTGCCTAGATTTGGGCGGGGGCCGACGCCCTCATCTATCGTCGGCGAGGGCGCAGAGAACCTCGTTAGCCAACAGGCGAGGGTTTCAGCTCCCATTGGCCGGCGAGGGTGCGGGGCCCCTCCCCCTTACTAGCCCGTGGCCGGCGATGGTCGGCCGGTCGCTGACCTCGCCGGCCAAAGGGTTAGGAGAAATAAAAAAAAAAAAAAAAAGAGAAAAAAGTAAAAAAGAAAAAAATAATTAAAAAATTATAAAAAATTATAAAACTTGTCCACGTGGTGCCACATAAGATCGCTGGCGGTCACGTCGCGATTTCCGGCTTAAATTAGCCCGATGAACTAAATTGGTATCAATGTAAAAATATTTAGGACTAAATTAATCCAATTGAAAAATTTAAGACTGAATTGGTATCAATACAAAATGTTTAGGACTATTTTGGTATTTTTCCCAAGGATTGAGAGCCCTTGCACAATGTTAGGCCATCGCTTGATGCCACAACCCGAGCTTGACGGTGATGATGACACCCTCGCCCTAGCCGTGGCTTGCGCTCCTCTCCTTACCTCTAGCTGTGGTGAGATCGGTCATGAGTCATGACAGCAAGGCTAGGCGACCTCGGCTTGAGCCCGCAGCTTGTAACCATCGAGTTTCTGTGAGGTCAACCTTGATATCGCAAGGGCCGCGGCTTGAATTGAGCCTCTATAATAGGCTCGCAAGCCACGCAAGAATTGTAGCAAAGTACGTGTAATGGCCAGCTATTTTCCTTTTCCTTTTTCTTCTTTCTATTTCCCTCCACCGGTCATCAGGGTCAACACACCTTCGCTTGTAGCTGGCAATTGACAAATGGAATAGAGAAAAAGAAAAGAATAGAAAAAAATGGAAAAAATAGGAAATTTTAAAAGAATTTAAAAAATTATTCATATCAATATTGATTATGTGATGTAGAACTACCGATATTGATTAGATTTTTACATTAGCGATTTCTATTCAAAATGTCGAAATGATTATATTGACAAATTGTCAAAATGTAGAAAAATAAATTGGTCAAATTATAAAGTTTGGGAATGAATTGATATTCTTACAATTGGTTTTATTTAGAAATGTAACTCACTATACATCGTAAAAAGCGATGATAATAATGGTAGGTTTGAAATGTAGGAAAAGCATTTGCTATCGAATAGTGGGGTTGGCAGTACATGAAGTTTGGCAGTTCATGAAGTAAATCCGTACTTTTTTCATTGGCGGTCACTTCATATGGAGAGAGAGAGAAAGTGACGATGAGCTTTCCAATCAGGGAGACTATTCATCAGCCCCTTTCATAATCGTTGTACGATATTCCGTAGTGAGATCACTGCTCAGTCTCTCGTGGGAGCATGGCCGCCACCAATCTAGGCTCCGTTCGTTTCGCGGAAAATAACTTTCAGGAAAATATTTTCCGGATTTTCCGGTGTTCGGGTGGCGGAAAATCACGGTCAACGGAAAACATTTTCCGTTGACCGGAAAATTTACATGCAAATCTGTGGAAAATGTTTTCCACTTCTGAAAAGTGGAAAACATTTTCCACAACTTCCCTTGCTTTTTTTTTTTTTTTTTCCTTTTTATTTTTCTTCCTTTAGCTTGGACGGTGGCCGGCCCCGGCAATGCCGGCGACCGGCGGCGCGGTGCGAGCCAGCTAGCTCCGCCCCGGCCGGCGAGGCTCCGCCTAGCCCGATCTCGTGGAAGGCCGCTCGCCCGAGCTCGGCGAGCTCGAGCCTCACCGGATCGGGCGAGGCGGAGCCTCGCCGGCTTGGGGCGGAGCTCTGGCCTCACCAGATCCGGCGAGCTGGGCGGGGCTCGGGCGACCAAACCTTGGTCGGCCGGATCTGGCGACTAGATCTTGGTCGGCTCACCATCTTCGGGCGTGCGGCAATGGAGGAAGGAGGAGGAAGAAGGAGGAGCGGCGGCGGAGGAAGGAGGAAGGAGGAAGGAGGAGGAAGAAGGAGGAGCGGCGGTGGAGGAAGGAGGAAGGAGGAGGAAGGAGGAGCGGCGGCGGAGGAAGAAGGAGGAAGAAGGAGGAGCGGCGGCGGAAGAAGGAGGAAGGAAGAGGAAGAAGGAGGAGGAAGGAGGAAGGAGAAGGCAAAAGAAAAGGAAAAAAAAAAAAAAAAAAAAAGAAATTAGTTAACGAACGGTGGAAAATGTTTTCCACTCAAAATTTAAGAATTAGCCGAACACCTAAAAATATAAAGAATTTTCCCTGGAAAATAACTTCGGAAAAATATTTTCCTGAGATGGTCAATTTTCCGTGAAACGAACGGAGGCTAAGGGTCGTCGGCAGCTAAAGCCAGCTGGCGCATTCATGCCAGCTCCCTCTTTTTGGTAAAGGTCAAATCAGCTCAATCCGTCCTCACCGTCGCTTTGTCGCCGTCGCTTCGTCGCCATCGCTTCTTGTTTGCCAGGCTAGAACGTGTCACATACCTAATATTTTCTCCTTCCCTAGGTGGCGAGACCAAAGCCTCCCTCGTTATCACCCCCTTCATCTTGGAGAAAGGGACTCCTTTACTTTCAGCATCTCATTTTCTTGTCTCTACCACCATAAAAAGCGGAATGCTGACAAAGAATAATGACTGTTGTGCCTACTATAGTGCTTCCGTAAATTTCAAATGCTTTTAATGTGTAAACTAAGAACAGAGACGCAATGAGCTTAGAATATCATAAATCAAATTCATCAAATGTTTGTAAAATTGTGCGGAGTCTTTTCCAACTAAAACTAGAGAATCTTGAGATTTTAAATGGGCAAGCCAAGGAAAAAATTAATGTTTGGGACACCTCCAAGTCTTTATGTAACCTCTGTCATCACTCGATTCCACAATAACATCGTCTTATCTTATATAACTATTATGCAACTCGTGATCGCGATTTAATTCCTTTTTCCTTACCGCTTCTATATTTTATATCCATTCTCGCTAGGTCATGATATTAAGGGGGAGAAATAAATGAACTTTTTTTTTTAAATGAGATTTTATTTTGTTATTTAAAACATGCATGCCCTAGCGTCACGATTATTCTTATATTTATGAGAAAAGTTGAATGCATAGGATGCACACTGCAATATCATATGGCTTTGCTAAGAATCTGGCTGGACATCGAAAATTTTAATGTTCGGCTTTTGTAACCGCCTGTATTAGAGTGTCCCGTTCATCTTATTATTGGCTCCTAGAAATTATGTTTTTGCTACTCATATTAGGTCTCCTATTAATGTGTGTTTCTTGTCGTACAGCTGAAGAAAGTGGGACGGAGGAATAAGCATGAGATGCACAAGTTATCGGCTTTGAACCAAAGGCAGAAGACAGTAATTTAGTTTCTTCTTTGTTAGATTCCTTGAATTTTTTATTACTTAGGAGTCTACTATTCTCTTACTCTTTCTATTAATTTGTGCCCGTGGTCAATATCAAATCTTACAGCAGAAGATAGAAGAAGCTTCTATGGCTACCAAGAGGCTGAAAGAACTGCTGGAGCCTCGAAAAGCTTCATCTAGGGAGACATCTGGTAGGGAGCTTACATAAACATAGGCCTTGTGCTCATTCTTTTTTTCTTTATCCTTAATCATTTAATTTTCCTTTGATGTGCAGGTGCTGTGGGTGGCAATGGTCCTGGAATTCAGGTATTTTAAGCTTTCACATGAGTATTTTGGAGCATGAATGATAACTATTTAAGTCAGAAATTGATTTTTGGAAGAGAAATAAATTTTTCTTTTTTTATTTTTGGATGAGTTTCTAAGCAAAAATACACGTTTGATAATGACATAAAATTTCTCCCTTCCAAGTGGTGACAGTGGACGACCAATGGCAATGGAAGGGGACTAGTGATTGACGGATGGTGGCTGGCGATTGACGACGCCAGCAAACGACAGTCGGCACCCGATGATGATGGTGGCGGCAGATGACAACCAACAGTTGACGGAAGATGATCAATGGTTGGCGTCTATCGGCCGGCGGATGGAAGGCGACATATGGCGACTGGTGGCCGGCAAGTAGTAGCGAATGGCAAGTGGCAGTAGGCGATAGTTGATGGATCACAATTGGGCGGATGATAAACGACAGATGGGTGGCTGGTTAGTAACAAGGACGAACGATAAGAAGAGCTTTTATTTTTAATTTCTATTCAAAAAATAGATAAGTAAAAAAAGTTATTTTTGATTTTTGTTTCGAACTTATTTCCGGAGTAAAAATCTATTTCAGAAATAAAAAAATGAAATAACTTTACTAGATGGATTTCTATTCCACAAATAAGTTTGGAACAGAAAAATAATTCTGAAACAGAGATAGATCATCACTAGGTCCATGCTCATCAGCTCGTGCATCGTGTTGTTGGGTGTCACCTTAGCCGGCACCATTGACGACAGCTTCACGCTATGCACAGGGGTCTTCACGTCCGATGCAAGCATTTTTGTGCAGAGAGAGAGAGAGAGAGAGAGAGAGAGAGAGAGAGAGAGAGAGAGAGAGAGAGAGAGAGAGAGGTGTTTAGTTTTTCTACTTCATAGAAAGGCTGTTCTTGGGACTTCGTCTATATTTAAGGGTTAAAGAGGTGGTCACAAAGGGACAATGAAGAGACGATTTTGATCTTTGTTTGGTTAATAGCGGATGAAAGAGAAACGGCGCATTCAGGATCTTGAGCTAACTTTTATATAGTACTTTACTCCGGAGATATGATGACGTAATTATTAGTAGTTTCTTTTAATTTCTCTCTCTAATCACTCCGATTCGATATACAATAAATTATATTCCTTTGATCCGGTCATTCATAGAAATTCCTTCCAAACATCATGGACGTCTAGACTTCTAAAAAGTCGAAAGCATTTTTTTTAGTTACTTTTTCCATCAAAATTCAAATTATAATCCAAATTTTATTAAATATTATGAATGATTGACGTATCACTCTATGTAAGACCATTTTTAAAGGTGCCTACTATGTGACGTTAGAATAAGTGAAAGTGTGCACCATCATGAATGATATGTCTTTAATCGGGTCGGAAAGGTGGATTTAGTAAGGGATAAGTAAAAATTCAGTTGAGGCATCATCAAAGTGCTAAAATATAGGTGAAAGTTTGGTGAATGGATTTTGTTAAAAAGTGCTCTAAAGGCACTTGTTAATCAACCGATTAAAGAATCTTTATAGTTTTCAATACATTGATTGCACTCGTGTTACGTATAATCCATACATGGAAATTGATAAATACCAAGTATATTTAACAAAAATGTTTTAAGACATTCGATAATAAGAACTATTTGAATATCTAACACTCTTCCTCACACATCAACAGGATTTTGGTATAAAACTAAATCGTGAGAATTTATTGATGGATGCAATTAGGGGCTTGAAAAGGTTTGTACCTATTATGATACCACTTAAAGTTTTGTAAGATTATTACCAACTATTGTAAAAGCATTTTTAAAAAGAAGTAAGCAATTTTTTTGTTTTCTTGCCGAATTTTAAATATCATCTAAATTTAAAGAAAATGTGAAATGTTGCATGTTGATTCTTTATGTGTCAATATTAACATATTGTGAAAATTTTGAGTGCTTGGGATTAAGGAAAAATCAAAGTGCATCAATTGCTACATTAAGCAAAGAGTTAAAAGTGAAGTCTTTCTAGACTAGCCAATAAGTTAAAGATGAGTGCCTAATTTTTTTTTTTTTTGGTAACCGAGGACTCCATCACGGACCCCTCATGCCCAAATTGCTCCTGAGGGTCAGGCCCCTATACCTCGAAGGAGATTAGCCCAGCAAACCATCGCTAGGGCCTCCCACTTAAATCGCTAATAATTGCGGGTTTTGAACTCTCGACTTTTGTAATAAGGGAGGGACTCCCAACCAATGCAGCTACCCACGGATGGGTGGTGAGCACCTAATTTGTCACTTAAATATTCCAAAAACTTTGCTCTTGACATCTAATACTCTCCCCATATTTCAAAACCTTCATTTCGTATCTCCCAAACCTAAAAAGACCCATTTACCTCCAGACGTGCCCAAAACTGTCCCGCTTTCTCTCCTTACCCTCCCCCTTCTCTCTTCTTACTCATAGTAGTACAATGTTGAGCCACCGCCCGACGCCACGACCCAACCCGACCCGACGGGGATGACTACACCCTTGCGCTAGCTGTGGCTCGTGCCCCTCTCCCTATCTCTAGCTGTGTGAGATCGGTCATGGCTTATGATAGAAAGGCTAGGTGAGCTCGGCTTGAGTCCGCAGCTTGCAAACGTCGAGGCTCCATGACGTCAACCTTGACATTGCGAAGGCCACAGCCTGCAGTGATCCTCTGCAACAGGCTCGCGAGCCGTGCAAGATTTGCAGCAAAGCTCGGCCATGGCTATGAGGTTGAGGTTGTTTGACATCGATCTAGTCTTTACCTAGCACGGGGATCGCCACCGAGCTTGGATCTAAGGTCAGCAACAGCCTTGGAAGCAACAATGATGGCGCCTGCAGTGGAGAGGGGGAGACCAGTGGCTCAGCCTGAGGAAGCCTTTCTGGTGGGGGGAGAGAGTGTGAGGAAAATTGCCAAAAAAATAGTAATTTTTTTTTTTTTTTATAGATGTCAATTCAATTTTATATTTTTCAATTCCTTCAAGTTAGTCTTAAATCTTTTGACGATTTATTAATATAACCACTCCAAATAATTTTGGCTAGAAATTCCTGATATGAAAGCCGGTTGTCTTACATGGCTTGGTTAGCGCTGTCATAGATAATTTTGCAATTTTATAAAAGTTTTCTAAATTTCTTCATTTTCTTTCCTTTCCTTTCCTCTTTCTCTTTTTTCTTTCCTATTTCCCTCCCCAAGTCATTGGGGTTGGGACACTTCTGCTGGCCAACTTCGAGGCCCAGTGACAAGTGAAGGGAAGAGGGAAAGAAGAAAAAAAGACAAAAAAAGAATAGGAGAGAAAAATGGAAAAAAGAGGAAAAATAGGAAAATTTTTAAAGAATTGAAAAATTTACTCACATCAACGCTGGCTATGTCACGTAGAATGGTTGGCACGTATTAAATTACCATGTTAGTGATTTCTAACTAAAATTGGTCAAAATGACTACATTGACAAATCACCAAAACATATAGAACTAAATTAATTAAATTGAAAAGCTTAGGAATGCATTGGCATTCGTACAATTGGTTTTATATCCTATAGAGTATGTGGGTGTTAGGTTTTTTGGATATTAGGTAGTTTGGGAAATAAAGTTGAAATTTTGTAAATTATATATAGGTGAGAGATGCAACTTGATATCTATAGTAAAAAGTGAGGATATTAATTGTAGGTTTGAAATGTAAGAAATGCATTTGATATGGAAAAGTGAGGTTGGAAGTTCATGAAGTAATACATACGTTTTCTCTTTAGGGAACGTCAAAGCGAATTTCCTCCTTATCCAATACAAGTATAATTATAAGGGGAGTTATCTCAGGGGTCTAGCTGCAAGCTGTGGGAACAATTAATTCAAGTACTTTTGTCGTTCCAGAACACCATGAAAGCTGCTCCTTCATCATCATTTACTCGATCGAAATGCGCCGATAGCTATCACAAGCGAACAGATCGTGATGGAATTTGTTGCTTACTCACCACGGTATCGAAACAGCTCAACAGCTGGGTACTTTGCAGACATGGAACTGCAATTTCTTGGCTGCCACTTCATATGGAGAGAGAGAGAGAGTGGCGATAAGCTTGCAATGAGAGAGTAGCAGCCAGCCCCTTTTGCAATCGTTATACGATAATCCCTACGGAAATCACTGCTCGTCTCTCATAAAAGCATGACCTCCATTAATCGAGGGTCGTTGGCAGCTAAGCTAGCTAGCACACGCCTCCGTCCCTCTTTTTGATAATTGCATCGATGTGACTTGAGAAAAGTTGGATCAGCTCGATTCGTCCTCGCCTTTGCTTCGTGCAATGCCCAAACTCCCTCATTTACGTGCCTCCCCTAGGTGGCGAGACCAAAGCCTCTCTTGTTTTTTCCCCTTCATCTTGTAGAAAGGGACTCCTTTACTTTCACCTTCTCATTTTCTTGTCTCTACCACCATAAAAAGGGAAATGCTGACAAAGAATAATGACTGTTGTGCCTATTATAGTGCTTCCGTAAATCTCAAATGCTTTTAATGTGTGAACTAAGAACAGAGACGCAATGAGCTTAGATTATCATAAATCAAATTCATCAAAGGTTTATAAAATTGTGCGGAGTCTTAGGTTTCCAACTAAAACTAGAGAATCTTGAGATTTTAAATGGGGCAAGCCAAGGAAAAAATTAATATTTGGGACACCCCCAACTCTTTATGTAATTTCTATCATCACTAAATCCCATAACAACACTATCCCACCTTGTATAACTGCTAGGCAACCCCTGATCGCGATTTATTTCCTTTCTCCTTACCACGTCTATATTTTCAAATTTGACATATCAATTCCCGCTAGGTCATGCATGATATTAAGGGATGAAAAAAATGAACTGTTTTTTTTTTAAAACAGGATTTTATTTTGTTATTTAAAACATGCAAGACATAGGTCATGCATGATATTAAGGGGGAGGAAAAAATGAACTTTTTTTTATTTGAAAAGGGATTTTATTTTGTTATTTAAAACATGCAAGATCCAGCGTGACGATTATTTGTATATTTATGAAGAAAGATTAATGCATAGGATGCACACTGCAATATCATATGGCTTTGCTATGAATCTGGCTGGGCATTGAAATTTTACTGTTCGGCTTAACCACCTACATTAGAGTGTTACGTTCATCTTATTATTGGTTCCTAGAAATTATGTTTTCGCTACTCATATTAGGTCTCCCATAAATATGTGTTTCTTGTTGCACAACTGGAGAAAGAGGGACGGAGGAATGAGTATGAGATGCACAAGTAATTGGCTTTGAACCAAAGGAAGAAGATGGTAATTTAGTTTCTTTTTTGATAGATTCCTTGATTTTTTTCTTAATCAAGAGTATACTATTCTTTTACTCTTTCTATTATTTTGTTCTCGTGGTCAATATCAGGTTGTACAGCGGAGGACAGAAGAAGCTTCTATGGCTACCAAAATGCTAAAAGAACTGCTGGAGTCTCGAAAAGCTTCTCTAGGGAGACATTTGGTAGGGAGCTTACATAAACGAAGGCATTGTGCTAATCTTTTTGTCTTTATTTTAGTCAATTAATTTACGAAGCGCGGACCTTTGGAGTGCCATAACTTGGCACAAAAGGATACTGAAGTACCATAATCTACGAAAGTGACACTTAAGTGCCAAAATCGAAGCAAAATTGATCATTTAAGTGCCAATCTGGCCAAAATGCTAACGTAGTGATTTTCCAGTGAAGCAAGTGCAAAACGTCATTTTGACGTGGTAAAAAATAATATAAAAAATAAATAAATTAAAAATAAATAAATTTAAAATATTTAAAAATAAAAAAATTTAATATTAAAAAATTTAAAATGACGAACTCCTTCCGGTCGGCACCATCGAGCCCGAACCGAGTGGTACAACCATGGGATTGGGCTGATTTTTGGAAGGAAATCTCTTATTACATCGATCTACATCTCCACCGAAGGAATCCTTGTGAGCTGCACTAGACTCAGAGATCCATCCGACCTCAGGTTTTCACGCTATCTAGTTCGCCTGGACTGTCTTCACGTGCTGGTGTGGTTCCGTTCGGTGGATTGGGCCCCTTCTTGGAGGTCAAGGTCGTATGAACTTGTTGAGCAGACCTTCGAAGCCTTGACCCCTCAGGCGGCCTCTAAGTCCGGAGTTCACTGGTTGAAGACCGACCTCGCTGCTCCTACGTATTCCTATTTTAACTTCTGATGGTGTGACGTTTTAAACCTGAGCTGTGCGATCGTATTTCTTATCCTACCTACATTATACCTGTGGAGTTAGGTCGAGTAAGTCTTCTTCATTTCCATGGTTTTTCTGTTGATGTCTTCAGGCTGCCAACCAACTGTTTGATATATGGATTCCACTACTGTTGGGGCTGGTAACCCCTCTTGAGAGGTCAAGATGCATGCTGGATCCTATTTGGGCCATCCCTCCACTTCCTATGGGGGTGGACAATTCTCTAGTAGCTCGGCTTAGCCCTTCGATCTCATTATGGGCCCTGCTGGTCCGGTTGGAGTACAACAAGCATAGCTGAAAACCCCTGCTCGTTCACACCGATCCCGTGGCCGAAGTCGTGTGAGGTCTGCCTCCAAGAGACCGTTGGTCCCCACACCTCGTCCAAGTGGCCCGAGACCAAATCCAGCTCGTACATGGGCAAATGTTGCTCGTTTGGCTGCAAAAGGCTCCGATTTATCTTACATTCCTTCGACTTATGTGGATGGAAAGGTGGTTGTGAAATTGGCTAATGAGGTGTTGGAAGTGATAGACCCTAAGTGGCATGAATTCCGAGTAGGGTAATTTGTAGGGAGAAAAATCTCGTTCAGACTCACCGAGCAATCGTTGAAGAGAGCTTGGGGTACAAAGCTTGTTGAAGTCTTGGCCAATGACCAAGGATTCTTTTTCTTTCACATACCGGACCTAGTGTTTTGGAGAAAGCTCATAGAGAAAGGACCCACCACGGTGGCAAGGGTTCCCTTCATCCTCCGTCAATGGCAACCGCTCATGGATCTCAAGAAGGAAAACCAAATCTCGGTCCCGGTGTGGATTTGATTGAGGAATTTACCGTTCAATTGCTGGTCGGTGCTGGCAATGAGTGCCATTGCGAGTGTGGTAGGCAAGCCACTTTATGTTGATGAACAAACCAACCAAATGAAAATGGTCTCGTTTGCTAAGGTGCGTGTGGAGATCAAGATAAACCAACCAAGATGTAAATCCGTTGAAGTGGAATTGAAGGGGGTATCGAGATCTATCTCTATTGACTATGAGTGGCTGCCTCCAGAATGCCTACATTGTGGGACTTTTGGCCATAATTGTGCGGACCGACCTCACAGGCCTATTGTTGCCAGGCATGCTGGTGTTCGAAGGTTTTCCCAACCAGACTCGCCTTCTTGCGGGCCATCCACCGCCAAGCTTGTCGGAGACCGAAGGAACGCCCATCCTAATCCGGTTCCATCTTCCTTTGCTATCACCCCTATCTCAGAACCAGCTGAGGCGGAAAGAAGCCCATAGCATTCCCTTGCTAGATCAGATCTGGCAGCCCATGGTAAAGCACCCATCCTCGATTCGGTTGCAGCTGAGTCGCTTGCAAGAGCAACCTTGGAAGCAAGTGAAAGGCAAAAAGAAGAAGCAACAGTCGCTGAAGATTGGTGAGTCTTCCCGGCAAGCCAATTCGGGAGATGAAGGACATAATAGGAGGTTGAAGACCCCTGCTCCAGTGAAGACCGTGCTTCCTCTTTCTTCTCGCAAGTCGAGGGGTATGAGTGTGCCTCCAGAAGTGATTCTCTCTACCTCTAGCCCGCGAGTTGAGCATCCTAAGACGATGGAAGCCCCAATTCTTGTCCACGAGCAAGGAGTGGTATCCGATGCATCATTCTCTTGTTCGGATGATGACTTACTCTCTATTGACCAATCCCCAAGGGCTGTTTTCTCAAAGCTCGAATCGATCCAGGACAGATTGCTTTCACTTGCCCTAGATTCGCCTCCTGAGATCACACTTGTGGCACCGACAACTTCTCGCTGGAAGACCTCCAAGAAGAGCTAGGCCTCCTACTTTCCTCTTTCTTGCTTAGTAGTTGGTTTATATATATAAGAGGTCTAGTTGACCCTTTGAGGCAAGCTTAGGTTAGAAACCTTGTTTTTTCCAATGGATTCTGTTTGATTGGACTATTGGAGACTAAAGTGCCAGAGTCTCGGTTTTGTTCCATCTCTGCTGGGCTCCTGGCAGGGTGGAAATGGACTGCCAACTATGATTCTTCTCCTAGGGGTAGGATTTGGGTTGGGTGGAACCCTTCCTTGGTGAACTTTGAGGTGATTTCTTCCAACAGTCTAGCGATCCATGGGAGAGTCAAACTCATTACTTCTAGCTTGTGGTGTTGTACTTCGGTGATCTATGCGGAACATACATTTGTTTTTAGGAGGCCGTTATGGGCGAATCTAGTTCAGATGAGTTCTATTTTCCAGGACATGCCCTAGATGGTGGCTGGGGATTTCAATGCCATCAGGGACTCGTTTGATCGAATTGGGAGTTTTGACACTTGGATCCCTTCCTTTGATCATTTTAATCAGTGTTTATTGCAAGCGGAGTTAGAGGACTTGAGGTATGTTGGCTTTCGCTATACTTGGTCCACATCTTCTAGGGCCAATCAAAAAGCAAGAAAGATTGACCGTGTGTTGGTTAATGCTAAATGGAGCTTAGAGTTCTCTTACTCGGAAGCATCTTTTTTGACACCGGGCATTTCTGATCATACACCGATGGTAGCTAAAGTGGTTCAACTAGATCTTCGAAAAAAGCCTTTTAAATTCTTTGATTTTTGGATGGAGCACCTGTCATTCCATGACATTGTGTCGGAAGTTTGGGAAAGGATGGGTGAAGGGGTTCTTATGTATAGATTGGTAACCAAGCTAAAGGCTTTGAAATGTCGTTTGAAGCAGCTCAATAGAGACTCTTTCTTTAACATTTCTGAGAGAGTAGCTGAGGCCAAGAATGCTTTCAGGCTTGCCCAAATTGCCCTCCAGCAGGACCCAACTAGCGAATCCCTGGCAAAGTTGGAGAAGTCTCACTGAAGGACTTTTGTGGAGTTGAGGACACGAGGAATCCTTCTTCAAGCAAAAGTCCAGGATCAGATGGCTCTGGGAGGGTGACAAGAATACCAAGTATTTTCACCACTCAATCATTTCAAGACATCTCAACAACAGGATTATCTTAGTGCTTGATGCCTTTGGTAATCTAGTCACCAAACCAAGCCTAGTACAGAACACATTCGTCTCTCATTTTCAGAAGCTTTTTGCACCGCATACTAGATCATCCTTTCCCTCTCTTCAGGACTTACAACAGGTTATTCGTTGCCCTCTCAATGAGGATTAGATCAATCTTCTATCTTGTCCCTTCTTAGAAGAGGAGATTCATGATACCTTGTTCTCCCTTGCTAGGGGAAACGTTCCGAGACCGGATGTATTTGGGGTTGAGTTCTTTAAAAGCAACTGGGAGCTCGTTGGGCCTTTGGTCATAGAAGTGGTGAAGGATTTCTTTGCCACGGGGAGATTTCTGAGAGAGATCAACAATACCATTCTTGTTCTGATCTCAAAGGTTCCCAATGCGACTTTGGTCAATGACTATAGGCCTATTGCCTGTTGTAATACTATTTATAAATGTATTACTAAGGTTTTAGCTAACGGGATAGCTACTGTTCTTAATGATATTATTAGCCATTCTCAGAATGCTTTCGTCAAAGGAAGATGTATTAGAGACAATATTTTGCTTACCCAGGAGTTATTTGCCGGCTTCCATCTTCAGCCTTATAGTCCAAAGTGTGCTATTAAAGTGGATTTCCAGAAAGCTTATGATACGATGGACTGGGACTTTCTTGAAACGGTTCTTCAAGTGTTTCGCTTCTTTGACCATCTTATACGGCTTACTATGGTTTGTGTGCACACCCCAACGTTTTCTATTTTCTTGAATGGAGAATTATATGGGTTTTTCCCCAGCTTCTGAGCTATTTGACAGGAGGATCTCATGTCTCCCTATTTTTTCACTTTGGTTATGGAGGTCTTTTCTGGGATCCTCAATGCTCGTGCTATGCGACTCGAGTTTAATTTCTTCTGGAAATGCAAGGCCACGAAGCTATCTTATATGTTCTTTGCGGATGATGTTTTTCTATTCTGCCAAGCTGATATGAACTCCATCTCTTTTCTTAAGGATGGGCTAGATACCTTCTTAGCTTGGAGTGGCCTACACCCAAACAATAACAAAATTGAGATATTTATTGCAGGAGGTTTGGATGAGCTGTGGAGTGAGATAACCCATGCCCTTGGTTTCCATGAAGGGAAGCTACCGGTGTGCTACCTGGGTGTTCCTATTATATCCTCTCGACTTGGCAAGGTGGACTGTGCATCACTAGCGGAGTGGATAATGGCCAGGGTCCAATCTTGGTCTCAACGCTTTCTCTCTTTTGCTAGCTGCCTTCAGTTGATAAGGTTAGTCCTGCATAGGGTTGATCGGTTCCCGGTTCGGTCCGGTTCCACCCAAGAACCGGGAACCGGACCAGGAGGACTGATTCCCACTTTTCTGGACTGTGGACCGGATTGGCTGTCTTGGAACCGAGAACCAGACCGGACCAACCGGTCGGGTCCGGTTCGGCTCCAATGAACCATCACTTGTTTTCATTTCATTTAACAAAAAAATAAATAGTAATTACTAGTAAAGTAATGCACGAGATTATGATCTGGTCAAGTTTTTTTATACACTTTGTGACCAACAAAGTGACGCCTTATTAAATTAAAAACGTTGACTTTGTGGAAACAAAAATTAAAATCTTGCATCATACCCTATGTCTTTGCATTGTTATGAAACAAAAAAATAAGCTAAAGATCCACACAAATTTGAAATATTAGAGAAGTTTTTCTTTCCAAACATATTTCACACACTTACCTTCATTCTCATGAACATAAATGTTATTAGAGAGGCAAAAAATAAAAGAAAAACAGAATCCGAACTCAACAAAAATTCAACACATAGTTTGGCCATTGTTCAATACCATCCATTAGTGGTCATAACTAATCTAGAACAAATCCTCCATGGAATAAAAAACAAAATCAAATTTCAAAATTAGCACAAGAGATTCAATATTAAACTACCAAACTCCATACATCTCGCCGAATCACTCATTGTTACATGGCCCAAGGGGAATAGATTCTTTGTTCAAGCAAGCAAAATATGATCAAATCCGAGAACCCAAAACTTGCTAATAGTCCTGCAATAAGTATATATGGTAACTCAACATTAGTTTTAAAGTAGAATTACTTTTAATTGAACTCAAATAATTAATGAAAAATCTCACCACATATATTTCTTCCACTTGAACTTGCAAATTCTATTTACTGGTAAGCTTCGAATGAACATCATTCATATCTAACAAAACAAAATATTAAATAGAGCATTCACTGATTAGATATACAAAAGAATTACAAGATAAAAAGATACATTGATGACTTACCCAATTCAAATCTTTCTGCATTCTCAATGCACTCTTCAACATTAATCGGCATGGTAGCCTTTTTTAACCAATCTTGAGTGCAAATCAAAGCTTCCACCATTGTAGGAGTTAAAGAATTTCGAAAACCATCAAGCACACGACCGGATGTACTGAAAGTCGACTATGAAGCAACGGTTGTTACAGGAATAGATAAAATATCTCGAGCCATTAAAGAAAGGATTTCAAACTTTTGGCCAGTAGTTTTTCACCACATCAATAGGTCAAGCTCACCACTTTCTTCACGTTCGGCTTTAAGATACTTATCGAGCTCAGATAGTTTACCTGTTGACACTTTTTTCTCCTCGCGAAGAAAGATATCAAATGCCTTGTCTAAATTGAAATTCTCGACTAAATCAAGATCATCCTTCTTACCCTCCTCATGGTTATCAGGATCCAAACTACTATCAATATTAATACCCAAATTTCTATCACAAGAATTAAGATGAGATTTTTCATAAAAATGAAACAATCTTTCCAGGATAATTCTCACCTTATCATACATTTCATCAACTTTCATACTATCATCATAGATTAATCTATAATAATACTGCACATAGCTCATCTTTCTTCTTGGATCCAATATCACCGTGATCAACACCATCATATTCACTTTTTCAAAACTCCCATAGTATTTGTCAAACTTCTCATTCATCTTTGCACCCATAACTTTCAAACTAAGATCCGAAGCCTTCTCCGCTTGTTTCAAAGTTTTATATAAAGTTGTTATCTCATTGAAATAATCATTCGCAGTGATATATAGAGTCCCATACATCTTGTTGGTGGCATCATAAAACTTCTTTAAAAATACTGAAAGAATTCTGGCATATTCCCAATCTTCATGTGTAAGAGTGTCATAGTCAAGCTCACTTAAGAAAGAAGGATAATCTTCTTCCATCATTTCAAAAGCTTTTCTGAATTTTAAAGCAGTATCCAACATGAAATAAGTAGAGTTCCATCTAGTTGTGACATCAAGACAAACCGAACCCTTATAAGTGATCCTCGCACTTTCAATGCAACCTTGAAATGTTTTAGCTCTCATGGGAGAACTTCTCACATACTTAATCACATTTCGAATACGTATAATAGAATCACATACCTCGGTCAATCCATCATTCACAATCAAGTTTAAAATATGAGTCGTGCATCTCATGTGTAAAACATCACATTCCAAGATCAATAGCTTATCTCTTGATAATTTTTCTTTTAAAAAACCAATGGCAACATCATTAGAATTAGCATTATCCACAGTGATTGTTGACACTTTTTTCTCTACTCTCCACTCATAGATGCATTTCTTAATCATTTTCCAGATATCCTTGCCCTTATGACTAGGCATCACCACAAAATTGATTATTCATTTGTGCAATTTCCAGTCATCATCAATAAAATGTGCGGTGAGACATAAATAATTCAAATTATGGATGGAAGTCCATGTATCAGTTGTGAATGCAATCTTAGACTTAAGCTTGCCAAAGAAAGTCTTCAAACTTTTATTCTTACAAGATATAATTTCATGCAATCTCTAGCCACTGTAAATCATGAGATGTAATGAAAGAGAGGTTGTAACTGATAAATAAAATCTCGGAATCCAATACGCTCAATCATCGAAAAAGGTAGGTCATCCGTTATGATCATTCGAACAAGTATTTGTCTACAACAATTTTGATCGAATTCCCATGCTGATAAGACAGTTGCATTACCATCAGTACTAGTATGTCCCATTGTTATCCCTTGTGCTTTACGTGGGGTGAAAATTTTTTGCTTCTTATCTATGTTGCGAGGATGCTTATTGCACTTTTTTAAGTGCTTCAACATAGTGGAAGCACCATTATCAACAGAGTATGTATACTTGGCCTCACAATAATTACAAATCACCATAGTTTTCTCCTTCTCGGTTTTGCCCTTACGAAAATGAAGCCAGACTGTTGATGCTCGTTTACCAGAACTAGGAAGACAAGCATTAGATATCTTGTTTGTGTTGGATGCCACTTGGAGGTTTTCAATTTCCTCACCTTTATGTTCTAGTGAGTCCATCATAGAATTCATATCATCATTTGATTGATCCACTTCCATTGACATATAAATAGATCGTCTGAATCAAACAAAACATTATAATGAGCCATCAAATCATTATATTCATTTACAGCAATAGGGATACTAAAGATATGATTGTAGCATTACTTCTTAATGCCATGTCCATATTTATCATATAACTATTCCTACCAAAATAGATACTAAAAAATTAAGCAAATATTAAGTCGCAACTCGAGCAAGAGCAGATTTCCAGCAGCCAAAGTGATACTTTTTCTTCCAAAAAGGGAGGAATTAACAAGATCAAAACCAATGTCAAGATACGTTAAGTCAAGCCAACAAAATGGATATCAATATCTACTCCACATTTGAAGAGAAAGAATGTGGCACGGTCTTATGCCGAATAAAAATTAACAAAATCAAGTTTGGAACAGATAAAATTCATGGCAAGCGGACACTAACAAGCACGCCCATTCATTCACAACTCACAAGGCAATATAGCTGCTCTTCGATCAACACTAACCGGACGAGTATCGGCAAAACGATAGTTCTCCCCATCACCAAGTGAAAGCAAATTGGGGGACAATAGATCGAGTGCACGAACTTGAAAACGACTATACACCAGCAATACTCATGCACAGAGCAACCACATTCGATTCGGTAGACAAGCTGACAAATAATTCCAGCACTCAACTATGACTACCCCCACTGGAGTCTACACATCCATTCACTCTACTCATCAGTAATGACACTTCAGAGCCATCACAAACAAGACACGCCAGACAATCACGCACTACAAAGAATCAAAAGAAAGGCGAGATCTTCTACAGAAAGAACATTTCGTCTTTTCACTACAACAGATGGAAAAACATAAATGGGTCATGTTTAGAGACCACAAAGAAAGAACATTTCTCCTTATTCACTACAAAAGATGAAAAACAGAAATTGGTCATGTTCAGAGATCAGCTGAACGACCACGTAACATCCAACCAAAAGCACAAACAAATGCACTCTTTATTACTTGCAAAAGTTCTAGAACAAGAGATGTCATTTAATTACATCCAACAAAACCCGCCAAGCTTTGCAAAATCTTAACGATGGGATTCCAAAATCGCACATCATAATCCTAAAATAGAAAAGGGACTCAACAAAACATCAATAATCAACGAAAAAACAAACAGATAAAGAAGAAACACTAATCCAAAGCATAAATTCTATCCCTCTCTTCTTCGAATTAGTTCGACAAAATTCAGTGGTTTAGCAGCTTGCTCGAGCATCGACAACAGAAGATATAGGTCACGGCAGCGCCTAATATAGCAACACCATCCACGAAACACGACCAACCCAAATAATAGAGTTACACCAACCCATTTTCCATCAAGACATGAAGAATTAAATCTCAACAGAGAGCCAAGAGATTGAAATCCCCTAACGAAGTGCGCTCTTACCCACACCAAAATGTGCGGAGGAGATGAAATCCAACCACCCATTGCCCCCGCCCTCCCCCCCAAATGCGACATCGGTATAGCACAATCGCATGTCGAAAACAAACGAAGATGGGACTATAGAGTATAAATGATCAAACAATGAAGCCACGCGGCAATGAAAACATAGCAAAAGAGCTGATCGAGGACAGGATTTGGGACTCACCTCAAAGAACGAGAGGGCCTTGGGAATCGCCAAGGTCGTGACGGGAGACGGGAGAGAGCGAAGAGATGATGACGCTGCGGGGAGGAAGGGTTTGGGAAAATGAAAGTTCAATTGAATTACCGCCGAGTTGGATCACAAAAATTGGGAAAATGGAAGTTGATGTGATGGTTACTGTATATTAAAGCGGAAACTAACAAAAAAAAAAGAGGGGTTTAGCCGTTCATTTAGGTTTCAAGAGGGAAAGGCAAGTGAGGAGAATTGCAAAAATTTGGAAAATAAAAGCTGATGTGATGGTTACTGTTGAGTGTAATTCAGAAGCAAAAAAGGGGAAGGATTATTAGCTTTGAGTTATGAGAGAAGAAATGAATATGATGGTAATGGGTACTATAAATTATTTCAGAAATTAAAAAATATATATAAATGGTTGGTCCGATCCGGTCCAATCCGGTTCCAACCCCGAAATCGGGAACCGGACCAACCGGTCACTGGTTCCAAAAATAGGAACCTGAGATCGGACCGAGACCCTCTAGGATCGCCCGAAACTGACCGGTCCGGTCCGGTCTGGCCGGTTCCCGGTTCGGGCGATTTCCGTTGCACACCCCTAGTTCTACATGCAATCCAAGCTTATTGGGCAAGTGTATTCACTATTTCCCTTGCCGTTTTAGACCGCATCGAACAAATCCTCAAACAGTTTCTTTAGAAGGGTTCGGGTCTTGGGAAGGGTGGAGCTAAAGTTTCATGGGATGAAGTTTGCCTTCCAAGGGAGGAAGGTGGCCTTGGGATCCGAAGGTTGAGGGATTGTAATAAAGTGGCGATGCTCAAGCACATTTGGATTTTATTTATGGATAAGGAATCCTTATGGTGCAAATGAATTCACTCCACCTTCCTCAAGAGTAAGAGTTTCTAGGTGGTTAGGGAGCCAACTTGCTGCTCTTGGACTTGGAAGAGAATCCTCCACCTTAGAATAGAGTTCCGTTTATCTTTCTGCTAGATGATAGGGGATTAGATATCTTATCATCTAGTTTTTTTTTGGTTTGATCACTAGCACCCGAGAGGTCCATTAGATATCCTTTTTTCAAACTCAATGATTTATAAATCTGGTTTATCCAGGTAGACTATGGTGGTTGACCTTTTTCTCACCGTTTGGGCAGTCTATGAGGACAATGTTAGATTGTATTCATGGAATCAACCGCTTCCTTTTCTTTCCTAGGTTCTAGATCATTTTATTTGGGGTGATAGCTCTTAAGGTTTTTTCTCGGTAGCCTCGGTGTGGCATACTATCAGAAGGAAAAAGGCTAAGGTCGTTTGGGCTTCCTTCATTTGGAACAAAGTTATACATCCGAGATATCAATTTAATCTCTGGCTTATTACCAAGAATCGTCTTCCCACCCAAGGCTTGCTCTTATCATATGGCAGGATTGGTAATGCAGTTTGTGTATTTAGCAAGACTCTGGATTCCATTGATCATCTATTTTTTGGGTATTGTATCACTACCAGCTTTGCTTATTTCTGGGTGGCAAGATGCAATCTTCCATGGCACAACGGGACCTGGTCTGAAAACCTTCAATGGGTGATGAAATTTCTTGTTGGTAAGGACTTCTATCACTCAATTGCCCGTTTTTCGTTTGGTGCTTTATGCCCCATCATTTGGAAGTTCAAAAACGACATCCTATTTAGAAGTCATATGTTGGCGATTCCGGCCATAAAGAATCATCTTATTAAAGTTGTTAAAGACAAGGTCTTAACTTTCAAGAATGTCGAGGACAACCCGAGAAATAGAAGATTACAACGTAAATGGGAGATTGATCATTGTATTTTCTCTTTTACTCCGACGAGCCCTTAGATATCCTTCAGGTTGAGGTTTTTGACGTGGTTGTCTGCTTCTTCTTAGTCTGCTCGCCCAGTTATCTTTGCTACCATTCTTGAAGCTTGGATTGGTTGTGGGTCGTTGTTAGTTCTAGTTTGTTTTGGTTTCTTTCTTGTATTTGCTGTTTGCAGTGCTGTTGGTGCTTGCTTTTCTCGCCGCCTTTTTAGAGGCTTTTTGCATTCGGTGCCCTTCCACTCATTTTGACTTGTTGTCTTTTGAGTGTAAGTTTTGTGGTGCCGAATCTTGTGTTTATTTTGGTTATAGCTCAATATATTATTACCCTTACCAAAAAAAGAAAAAAAACTAAAAAAAATTAAAAAGAAAAAAAGAAAAAAGAAAAGTGGGGAGGCGACTGAGGGCTCAACCGCCGTCGTCGAGAAGGAAGGCGATGGAGGGGGGAGGGTCGGCCAGGGTCGCCGGGCCCTAGCCAAGGGCCAACACCACGGCCGACCGATGGTGAGGGCCCGCGAACCCTCGCCGAATCTGGGCAAGGGCTCGTGAGCCCTCACCTAGATTTGGCGAGGGTTGGCGGCCCTTACCACCGGCCGGTTGGGGTCGCCACCCTTGGCTAGGGCCCGGTGACCCCGCCGACCCTCCCCCTCCATCGCCGGCCCTTCCCCGGCAGCGGCGGGGAGGCGGCGGTGACGGCCCTTTTTTAATTTTTTAAATATTAAAAATTTTAAATAAATTTAATTTTAAATTAAATTAAATTAATTTTTATATTAATTTTTTACCACGTTAGCACCAAAACAACGCAGTTTTTGCATTATTTGGCCATGTCGGCGTGCAAAACGACGTCGTTTTGCACTTACTTTGTTGAAAATTTTGCACGTCAGCATTTTGGCCGGAATGGCACTTAAGTGATTAATTTCTCTTCGAATGTGGCACTTAAGTGTCACTTTTGTAAGTTATGACACTTAAGTGCCCCTTTGTGTCAAGTTATGACATTTGAAGCGTTCTTTTGCCAACAATTTTCCTTTGACAGGTGCTGTGGGTGTCCATTTTACATCCTGTTTGACGTGTGATGAATGAAAGTTTATCTTATCCAAGGGGCCAATAGGCTCATTGCATTTGCACCTGGATAAGCCCAATTGAACCTTTAATCTCATAGATATCTAATGTCTTAGCGAATGTTCGAGTTCCTTCTCTAATATGATTATGACAAATTGTATTTTGTTGAGAAAAGGCTCTGATGCAGACCATTGAGCACGAGCTAGAAGTCACCATATGGGTTCATGAAGTACGTTCTGAATATGAACATTCAGAACGTCATATGAAAGAGTGAATTCAATTCTTAATTATCACGAAGGAAATCCAAGGAAATCCAATTGAGATGTATTTCTCATCTTCATGATCATACGAAGTTTATTGTTTGTCTGGGTTGTAGATTTTCTTTTTCTTTTACAATCATTTGTCTTAGTTGTATAGTATATAATGGCCTTTCAATTAACCTCTTTTTTTTTTTTTGTGATTAATGCCGTTCACTGATGCCATAGTACTATAGTACGTTTAATTCAATATTCTGCTATATATGACAAGAGGCAGTTGCTTCTTGTTTCTTGGCGAATGTCATTCTTGAAAAGTTCTTCTAAGCACGCTAAATGAGAGGGTTTGTTCATGCACAAGCGTATTTGGGTCTATATGCTTATTTATTATAGTTCAGTCTCATTATTGTTTTAGGATTTCGGCCAGTTAGTAATTATGTGCTACTTTGTCAGTTTTTGTGCTTTTAGATTGTCATTTGCATACATGTGGCACAGTGTATTCCCTCTCCTAAATAAGTTCCATTCATTCTGTAGGAGGGCCAGAATGGCGAAGGAGATTGCTAGACTTAAGTAAGAAGCGGAATTGCGTAAGCAAGCAAACTTAAGGTTGGGGAAGTAGCAGCAGATTCTGTTTGCGATAATTCACCATTTGCTCGTTCATCATCTTCATATTGGCGTTGATATGCTCTAAATATCTTTGGATGATGTACTTTGTAGTGATTGTCCTCCTGCAGTGTCTCCTGGTGCGAGAGATTCAAGAATTTTTGCTCTTGAGAACATGCTTGCGACTTCTTCCAATACCTTAGGGTGCGAATGGTAACGTTTCATTCTTTTTTTTTCCAGGGAACGAAACAAAAAAAAAAGTGTTTCTGTTCCGGGAACGGTTTTTGAACAAAAGAACGCGTTTGGTAACGTTTGTTCCGGGAATAAAAAATGAATAGAAACACGTTTGGTAAATTTTATTCTTTTTTTGTTTCTTTTAATTTTTTAATATTTTTATTTTATTTTCCATTTTTTCCTTTCTTTTTTTTTTTTTTCTTCTTTTGGCCGGCGGCCTTGCCCGGCCACGGCGAGGCTCGCCGGATCTAGGCGAGCCCGAGCTCGCCCGGCCCGAGGCTCGGCCTCGCCCGCGCCGGCGACGCTCGGCCTCGTCGGGGCCGGCGACGCTCCGGCGAGGTCGCCGACCCTCGAGGGCGTCGTCGGCCCTCGACGGCCGGCCGCCGCCATGGCCAAGGCTGGCGACTAGCCAAAGAAAAAGAAGAAAAAAAGAAGAAAAGAAGAAGAGAAGAAGAAGAGAGAGAAGAGAAACGTTCCTCCAAAATTGTTTCTGGAACAAGAAGTAAAAATTTGTTGTTTATTTTTTTTGTTCCTATTTTGTTCCGGAAACAAAAAAACAAAAAAGAACAAAACGCAACCAAACGCGTTTACTTGCTTCTTTTTTGTTCCCAGAACAAAAAAAAAAAAAAAGTGTTCAAGAACAAAATAAAGAACAATTCCATGCAGGCCCTTAGTGTCCACCGCATCGTAGCTATCAGAAGCAGAAGAGCGTGAAAGGATCCTCAGTGGCAGGCAAAGAACCTGATGAACTACCTTTTTAATTTGGCATCTTCTTCGAGGTACTAAGCACTAATCTTACTACACATGTCAGATTGACTCGGTGTAGTACTATATTGTGATCTTCTAGGGTGCACATGACAAAATTTTTGGAATAGAAATTAATTTCTATTCCATGGACGAATTTCTCAACAAAGAAACATGTTTGATAACGATTTAGAATTTCTATATCTAGAATAAAAATTCGTTTGATAAGAGAATAAAATTTCTATTTCTAGGAGCAGCGACGGCCGGCATTTGGTGGTCGGAGTCTGACGTTCGGCGATTGGCGTCCGGCATTTGGCGATTGACGGCGGGTGGTCGGAGTTTGGTGTTCGACGTCTAGAGGCTGGCAATCGGCGGCTAGCGGTGGGTGGCCAATGGTTGAAGTCTGGTGGCCGGCGGTGGGTGGCCATGTCGGAGTCTGGCGGCCGACGACTAGTACTGGGTGGCCAAGTTGGAGTCCGGCGGCCGGCGGCGAGGGGCCAACGGCAGGAGTCCGGTGGCTGATGGCGGGTGGCCAACGGTTGGAGTCCGGTGGCCGGCGACCAGTTGTGGGCGGCGGGTGGCCAACGGCCAAAGTCCGACGGTCGACATTTGACGGCTAGTGGTGACCAACGGGTGGTTGGTGGGGGATGTTCAGTGGTCGGCGGTGGGCCTTCGGTGGTTGGCGATGAGCGGCCAACGATCGACAAGCGTCCAACATCCGACGGTCGGCGGTCGATGATGAGTGACTGGAGTCCAATGGCTGACGGCCGGCATTCAGTGGCTGGTGGTCGATGGCTAGTGGCTGATGGCAAGGGTTGATGGCGGGCGACTGGCAATCGGCAACGGGCGTTTGGCATTACACGGGCGGCGGGTGGGCGATAGGTGATGACGAGAGTGAATGATGAAGAAAATTTTAATTTCTCATTTCTGTTTCAGAAATAGAAAAGGTAAAATTTTTCACTTCTGATTTATACTCCAAATCTATTTTTGGAATAGAAATTTGTTCCAGAAATAGAAAAATGAAATTACCTTACCAAACGGATTTTTGTTCCAAACTTGTTTCGGGAATAAAGAAAGAGAGAAATAGAGAAATAGAAACGTTGTTATGCGCGCCCCTAGTAAATTCTAAAATTTTGTAAGTCATACATGTCTTGTAGGAAAGTATCACGTTCTATTACTTCTGAGTTTTTCTGATGATAATGCATTTGATGTAACTAAACTGTTTCCACCCCGCAACTACTAAAAAAAATATGAGCTAAACTTGACTCTTCTTGTATTTTTAAAGGTGTCTATTGTGGGATAAAGAGGTTGATCGCAGAGAGGACTCACATATAAAAGATTTAAAGGAGAGAGTTGTCAAACTAAGCACTGTGATCAGACAGTTGGAAATGCAGAAGTTAGAACTTGTTCATCAGCTAAAGTCGCATCGCAGGTGAGAACACTCAAGCACTATATGCATTCGGTAGCTAGAGCCTTATGTGGACAGTTGTACGTGAACCTGCTAAACTTGTGTTATAGCTGCAGTTTGAGTAACTTGGTAAATATGCTGCTAGTATCTGTTGGGAATAACTGATCCCCGAAAACCCGGATTCGACACTAAATCGAACCCCTAAACTCAAGCGGAAGCGTAGCCCAAGAAAACGACACGCATCACCGATCGTAAAGCACACCACGGATTCGAGCGTACCTTGTTTGCCACGCAGATTAAACACCGACGCCAATGGAGGGAGAGAATTTGTCGCTGTTCAATTCGATGAAGCCTTGAAAGGGAAGAAGCGTCACTGTTCTTCTTTAGAGAGAAAACGCGCAAGAGAGAAAGACGTACGTGATTTCTGATTTTCAACCAACCTCTTTTCTCTCTCTCTCTCTCCCTTTTATACCTCTCCCTTCCCACGGGCCTTATTCCCGTGGGCCGGGCCTTCCCAGGCCCGGCTTGGGCGGACGGGGCCTTAAGCCCTTTAATTAATTAAATAAAGCTTTCATCTCCCACTCGCACAAGGTGGGCCGAACAAGTATTCTCTTTACCTCTCTTCAACTTTCATACCGGTGAATAATCCGTGCGACCAGCATACTTTGAGAGCTCGTTGCTATACATCTGTTAGGAATATATAGCAGCTCATAATGGGCGTCACACTCCGAGTAGATTTAGTATGCAGTACCCTAGATCGATCGATCACATTTATATCTCTCTTGATCTCTTTTAAACATGATATATATATTGTATTCACAATTATAATTATCATAAAGACAGTCATAATTGGTCGACCAGTGAATACAAAACCACAATGTGATTTTCCAAAATCGATCTTCCTCTTTCCTTCAAACTCTCAATTTCAGTCTAGCTTGCTTTTCTAGAAATGCCCCATTAAATCGAATCATCCATGACCATTGGCAACACCCTAAGATAGCAAACACTAAATAGAAACCTTGAGAATAAGTAAGAGTCCTGAGAGGACTAAAAAATTGAGGAACTCTTTTCCTCAAGAGTCTCACACGTCATAAAAGTTGAGATCAAACTTTTTGCCACTCTTATTGGTCGTCACATGCATACGTAGTATGAAATACGTATTACGGTATTAACTCCTTTCCCATGGAGCGTATGTCTACACCTTTCAATACCGTACGGATGATAGTTAAGACATACACAATGTCTAACTTGAGTTCACGTATCTACTCAATCACAAAATTCATCAGAACTCACATCTGGCATCTTAGACAGATAAAGTAAAATATGTGGGGTATTTTACTTTCGGACATCGTAAAAATTATGTCCTCATCTTAACACTTAGTTAAGGCAACATATATATTTTAAGCTTGAGCTCTCGATTATCACCTAGATAATAAGCTTAAAAACAGTCTCATCTCTATTTATCACACAGTAAATAGAGGCGATTACCCGTGTGAGTGGGCTAATCTTATATCTGTCCGACATACTTCTCAAATAATGCACTGAGCATTAAGATGCATAAAGATCACACGTAGATTCATAGGCATTAATCGATGAAAAACAAAATCTCATAAATGTGAACAACTCGGGAAATTACAATTCAAGTACATCGACTCTACGCAATCCTAGAGATTTTACATGACCACAAAACACATCTCTAGGTATCGGCTTTGTCATAGGATCTCGCTACCATTCTATGCGTAGATATGTACCGTAAGTTCACATCCTTTCGTGCAACCATATCTTTTACAAAGTTATACTTGGTATCTATATGTTTGGTCTTGCCATGATACTTTGGATCTTTGGTGTACGCTATAGCTGCTTGGCTATCACAATTAACCAATAATTGATTTGCAGCTTTCTCAATAACACCTAAATGATCCAAGAATCTCTTAAGCCAAACTCCTTCTTGTACCGCTGCGATAATGCCACGAACTCAGCTTCCATCGTGGATAAGGCTATACACGTTTGCTTCTTCTTGCTCCATGATATGGCGCCATTGTTCGAAGAAAGCAAATCCGAGAGGTAGATTTCCTTTCATCTAAATCTCCTCCCCAATCGGCATCCGAATAGCCTTCAAGTCGCAGATCCTTTCCTTGATAATTCAACTTAAAATCAGCGCTCCCTTCGATACCTCGGTATTCTCTTCACGGCTTTCCAATGTCTTTGGACCCGGGTTGGATTGGTATCTACTCACCATTCCAACTGCAAAACATATGTCGGGTCTTGTACACATCATAGCGTACATCAAGCTCCCAACAAGACACTAGCATAAGGAACATGTTTCATTTGTTCCTTCTCTTGTGGAGTCCCCGGACACGATCTATGGCTCAATCCTTCACCTTTTGCAATAGGAGTGTCTATGGGTTTACAGTCTTGCATACGAAATCGTTCAAGAACCTTATTTATATAGGTTTCTTGTGAAAGAGACAACGATCTCTTCGAACGATCTCTTGAAATCTTAACTCCAAGAATATATGCAGCCTCACCCATATCCTTCATCTCAAAGTTAGAAGACAACCATCTCTTGACGGTATTAACCAACTCCATATTGCTTCCGGCAATTAGTATATCATCAACATATAATGATATGATCACAAATTGATCCTTGGATCTTTTGATATATACACAATGATCCTCATCAATCATTGTAAAATCATATGCCATTATTGCATTATGAAAACGTATATACCATTGTCTTGATGATCGCTTAAGACCATATATCGACCTCAAAAGTCGACATACTTTTTCTTCTTGGCCTTTCACTATGAAACCAACAGGTTGTTCCATATATATTTCTTCCTCTAATTCTCCATTGAGGAAAGCAGTCTTTACATCCATTTGATGTAACTCAAGATCCGACTAGCCACTATTGCCGAATAATGCGAATCGAGGTAAATCTCACTACGGGAGAAAACGTATCTTCATAATCAATTCCTTCCCGTTGATTATACCCCTTCGCCACAAGGCGAGCCTTATGCCTTTCTATCGAGCCATCGCCTTTCGCTTTATTTTGAGAACCCATTTGTTCCCAATAGCTCGCGTCCTTTTGGAAGATCAACCGGTTCCCGGACTTGGTTTGATTCCATTGACTCCATTTCCTCTTCCATTGCATTAATCCATTTTTCCTTACTAGGGCACTTCAGAGCCTCATTGATATTTCTTGGCTCATCCTCATCTTGTGGAGCAACCATAAAAGTTTCCCCTTCAATGTCAAAACGTCGACGGGGAATACTTTGGCGACTTGTTCGCCGTATGGGAGATTGTACACTTTGCACATCATTCCCTATTGTGCTCCCACTTGGATGAACTCCACTAATATCTTTATCTTGATCCAAGGTTTCAAATAGGGAGTTATCTTCCCTATTTCGCCCTTCTTAGGAAACTCATCCTCTAAGAATGTTACATCTCGAGATTCATATTCGCTTATACTCCCACTTTCCCGCTCACCAATGAACACATACCCTTTCGAGTGTTCCGAGTATCTTATGAAAATACTCTTCTTTCCTCTCGGGACCTAATTTCCCAAACTTGTGAGAGGACTCATGCGTATAGGCAAGACAACCCCATGGCTTAAGAAAACTTAAGTCCGGTTTTCTACCCGTCCATAACTCATGTGGAGTGGAAGTAACTGATTTGGAAGGCACACGGTTAAGTATATAGGCAGGCGAGTTAATAACGCATCACTCCAAAAGGTGATAGGTAAATTAGCATGCGCCATCATGGACCTAACCATTTCCGGTAGGGTTCTCGTTTCTTCTCTCCGCAACACCATTTTGTTGAGGAGTATACGGAATAGACAACTGTCTTTCTATTCCTTTTTCATCACATAATTTTCTGAACTCATCAGATAAATATTCTCGACCTCGATCGGATCTCAATGCTTTTATTTTCTTGTCTAATTGATTCTCTACCAGGTTCATGAACCTTTTAAAACAACTTATTGCTTCAGATTTATGAGAAATCAAATAGACATATCCGAATCGAGTATAATCATCAATAAAGGTGATGAAATAAACAGCCCCATGCCTTCCTCTCACATTCATTGGACCACGTACATCGGAATGGATTAATTGCGAGAGAAATTCAGCTCTTTTTCCTTTTCCAAATGGTTTCCTTGTTGCTTTCCCTTCCAGGCAATGCTTATATACAGGCAAATCGACTTTTTCAATATGGCCCAACAAGCCCTCTTTGGCTAGTCTATTCATACGCTGTTGGCCAATGTGACCAAGTCTAGCATGCCACACACTCACATCATTATCATATTTATTAGGAGATGTGAGAAGGGAATAACAAATATTAGCATTAACATAATCAACATCTAATACAATAAAACCATCTAGAAAATAGCCACAACCATAGTAATTTGTATTCAAGAACAAATTCACACCTCTACTACGTAAGTTCATACAAAAACCTAATCGACCAACACTAATACGCATACACTAAATTCCGACGAATCTCCTGAGCATACAAAGACATCATGAAGGAACAAAGTGCGTCCACCGCGCATATTCAATTGGCATGTGCCAATTCCTTTCACTTCAGCTCTGGAGTTGTTTCCCACATAGATCCACTTAGTTCCAGTAGGTACTCGTCGGAATTCCACGAAGGATCCTCTATCCTTCGCTACATGGTCCGTCGCCCCGAATCCACAGTCCACAAAGGATTAGACTCGATTAAGAACACGTAACTTGACACATAAGCAAAGTTCTGAAAAGTACAAGGGGTGCATACCTTCTTTGGCTCACGACAGTCGCGAGCATAGTGACCCTTCTTGTCACGGTTGTAGCATTTCACCCTTGCTAGCTTTTTCATGTGAGGACGTTTTCCTCTATCATGTTGGTCAAATTTGGGTTTCTTCCCCGAAGGACCAGCTTCTTCCTTGCCTTTACCCTTATCAAACCGGTTAGGGCGCTTGCGCTTGGAGCACGAAGCTCCATTTGAGCTAGAACTAGCATGATATAAATCGGCATTCGGCTTAGCCGCCAATAGGCGGTCCTCTTCCCGCTCAAGATGACGCATTGCATCCTCAAATGTTTTGATATTCTCATTATGAGTCGTGCACCTTCATATGCTCCCAACTCGAGGCAAGGAACGAATCACCGCTGCACTGTTGTTCATCCGTGAGGACATGGCCGGCGTCTCTCGGCTCGGTTATCATATTTGACATCTTTCTAAGATGTTGCTTCATGGTCGACCATGAGGCTTCTTATAAGAGTCAAATCGATAGTGAGCCGCCCCGCCTAGTCACCGAAGTATGACCAAACCTAGCTACCAAAGTGCCTCCCACATTTCCTTGGCGTTGTCAAAACGCCGAAACTCTCGCATGACATCATTTTCCATGCTGCTCAAACGTGATGCGAGCTAGAGAATTCATTCTTTTCCACGCAAGAAAAGCTTCTTTATCCTTTTGTCTTTGTTCGGTGGGTCCCTCTTCAGTTTCTACCATGGTCATGACAAGAGCCTCAAGAGATTCTTGCTCTTCCAAAGACATACTTTTGGATTTTCATTTGCCAAATTTCATAGTTGTCTCCAAAGGTGAGCTTCTCACCTTTGTTCACTCAAAGAACTATGCTCTTTGTGGTCAAGCCATTGATCCGAACACATCGTACAAATATGCACGAATTATTAATGCCTATCATTTATGCATCCCTATTTACATAGACCCATCATATTAATGAACAATTTCAAGTAAGGCTTCGAATCAAAAGGTCACTACGTTTCCAATCATCCTCCAAAAATCCTAACTTAAAAATTATCATTAATATAATTGTCATATGCAAAATCAATTCTATGAAGTTACAAAAACTTCTATAACTACCCATAGCTAATTACCCACAAAGAACCAAAGAATAACAGAAAGCAACAAATAATTGAATTCCAATAAAACAATAATGCTTTCAATCAGTACAAATAGGTAGTTATCATTACATAATATGTTTATAAATCACACTTAACATATATCGATCACTACAAATAACACCAAGCCAAAGACACGAACCGGAAAGATCCTATTTTCTTTAATTTCTTGATCTTTTCCTTTGAAACAATACAAAGAATATTCATTTGCAAAATCCATCACAATTTTCTTATAGGAGGCGCTCCCGTTGACATCCCATATGCGATTCAACACATCTTGCCATTCAGTGGAAGAGTGCATATGAAAAATCGCACCATCTCTCGATCGTGACATTGGACGACCATTCCATATGACCTTTTGAATTTTCGCGTTGACTTCAAGGACGTGATCAATTAAGTCACCACTCTCCCATCGATGATCGCCACCCATCGCCTGACATGCCTTTTCCTTCGTTCACACCAGAATCGCGCGAATAGGTGTGCGCACCCTCAGGGGAGGCATTGTTCCTGCAACACATGCAGAACAAATAAGGGATTACATATAATCCTCATAGACTTAATTGAAAAAGAAACACATTCTTTTTCCCCCCCTTTTTTTTTTTTTGGTCAACGGTCAACGGTCAAAGTCAACGGTCAACGGTCGTCGGTCAACGGTCAACGGTCGCCGGTCAACGGTCAACGGTCGTCGGTCGCCGGACCGGTCGGACCGACGGACCGGTCGGGCCGGTCGGACCGCTTCGCGCGGACCGACGCACGCCGCGCCGCGCGTGCGTCTTCGGCCGACGTCACGCGGAGTCGGCGGCACGTGCGCGCGCACGTGCCAGCGTGACGACGGACGCAGCGCCGCGGCACGCACGCGCGCGTGCCATCGCTCGCCGGGTCGGGTCGGGTCGGGTCGGGTCGCGGATCGGGTCGCCGGGCGGGCCAACCGACGTCATTGCCGACGTCGGCGATGACGTCACCCCGGGTTATTTACCGTGGGTGACGTCATGATGACGTCGGCACGCGTCGGTCCGCGGACCGGCGCGTGCCGGTTCGCCGCCGGCGGCGCGCGCGCGCCGATTCGCCGACCGGCGCGTGTGCCTCACGCGCCCGGCGATCAGCCCACTGCCGGCGCGTCGCGCCCACGCGCGCGCGCTTCCGGCGCGCGTGTGGGCGCGTGCGGCGGCGCCCGGCGGCGTTCGACACATCGCCGGACTCGTCTCGACGTCGCGCTTCTTCCTATGCAATCAGAATTTGGTTTTGACATTCGAAAACTCATGAAAAAGGCCGAAGAAGTTTCGGGTGTCGGGATTTGTCGCCCGATCCGTACGGCCGAAGTCCCTTTTGCGAAAAATCAATCAAAAACATATCAAATTGATCGGGAAAACGTGAACTAGGGCTCTGATACCAATGTTGGGAATAACTGATCCCCGAAAACCCGGATTCGACACTAAATCGAACCCCTAAACTCAAGCGGAAGCGTAGCCCAAGAAAACGACACGCATCACCGATCGTAAAGCACACCACGGATTCGAGCGTACCTTGTTTGCCACAGATTAAACACCGACGCCAATGGAGGGAGAGAATTTGTCGCTGTTCAATTCGATGAAGCCTTGAAAGGGAAGAAGCGTCACTGTTTCTTCTTTAGAGAGAAAACGCGCAAGAGAGAAAGACGTACGTGATTTCGATTTTCAACCAACCTCTTTTCTCTCTCTCTCTCTCCCCTTTTATACCTCTCCCTTCCCACGGGCCTTATTCCCGTGGGCCGGGCCTTCTGGGCCCAGCTTGGGCGGACAGGGCCTTAAGCCCTTTAATTAATTAAATAAAGCTTTCAGTATCTTTAATGATTAGTTTTAATAAAGGAGCTAGATATTGATATGGTAGTTATTCTGAGAAGTCTACCATAAGCATTTTGGCAGAGCATTCATCTGTTATTGCAAGCAAACTAGTCTCATGGGAATGTGATTTGCTTCTATACCTAGCTTTTTGTTAATTCTTCGGGTCAAACAATCTCTAATGCTCTCTTGTGCTTAGTTCTCTTGATAATATATATATAGTTTGTCTGTGTGTGTCTGTGATGTAATTGTCACTAGTTGATTATCTTGTATCTATTCTGGTCTTCATTATGCTTTTAAAGTGGTCTTCACTTGCAAACATTTGGCAGGACATCCTCTTGAAGAAGCACTACAAATCAAATGCAGCAGATTCCGGGGATTCCGGCCTAAACATCGGACCACATAAATATGGCTTACGCAAGCAGGTTTGGGAGATGTCTGCCTTTTTCTTGCTCTATTTTCCATTTAAGTGTTGGAAATTCATATTTTTTTTCTGAAGTTTACCTTTGTAGTTTATGCTTTGGTGATGTGTGCTTTATGTGCCTGTATAATGTTGAGATTTTCCATCACATTGATTGGCTTGCACTGACTTTTTTTTTTTTTTTGGGGTCAAAGTGGCTTGTACTGATTCAGGGGCGACTTTTTCTGTAGGAACACTGGGCATCAATGTTTCTATTCGAGGACATGGACACACCAGAATCAGATTCTTCAGATGGTGATGCGGCAGATGGTGGCGATGATGAGTGGGTAGTAGATGATGATGATGAAGACTCTGTAGAGTCAGAAAAACGGCCACCTAGGAGAAGAGACAAAAATGGACGCCATTCATCTTCTGATACCCAAGAACCAGAGATTAATGAAGTAATGGCGTGAAAGAACCTCTTCAAAGGATAGAACTGAGGTTTGCTTCTCATGCAGCAAAAGCTCATCATGCAAAACATCGAGATGTGAATGTTGGGGCGCTGGATCACTCTGCGGCCCATTTTGTGGCTGCCTATCCATTAAGTGCACCAACAGAGAGTCTGCATCTACAAAAGAGTTGGAGGAATCTTCAGAACAAGATAAAAGCGGTGCCTTAAACAGGTGAATCTAATCTAGCCTCCCATGGTGCAAGTTTACTTCAGAGTGCATTTGGTGAAAAGGGTGTTGATTCAACTGATGAAGCTGGTGCGAGAAGGAAACCTTTATCGGGAACACCTTGGTATGTTTCCTTTGTCATTGTTCTTTTACCGTGCAGTAGTATGCAGGTGTCTATGTATCCCCAAACAAACACTAGTATCTCACTTGTGGCATTGAAATCCAAAGTCACGCCCAATCTATAACTTGTTTTAAAACGATTGCCAGATTATCATCTTCTAATTTTATGCTAGTCTAGATTAAGGGGATAGTCTTTTCTTCTCGTTACCTCTTAAGCTGCTTTAATTCAGGACTGTAGTCACTTTAGGACCACCACACGCTAACTGTCACATATCACTTTGGTTCTGATTTCTTCTGCACATTCTTGCTCATTTCACATCCCTCACAGGCCAAAATAAACGCACCAAAGCCTAATTGGAGAAAGAAATGGGGGAAAGCCGTAGTCCAGCTTGTTCCTGTGTCTCCGCCTCCTGCATTGCCTGAGACAACCTGAGAAGCCAAATGATGGTATTTCTCTCCGGGGAGACATTCCTTTGAAGTTACATAGGGCTATGCAAATGCCGGCTCCAAGTGGCAGTAATGTGCTAAGAGAAAGGAATGCTGATCGGAGTGATGAGACAATTCTCAGCAAGGACGCTGGTGTAGCAGCTCCAGAGGCTTTGGTTCTACAGGCAAGAAAGTCAGATGAGAAGGAGAATCATGCATCTTGAATCAATTTTTTTCCCATTGGAGATTGATAATTTGCCAATAGCTCTCTCATACTGTGATCCTTGTCGATTTAAAAAGGAAATAGACTGCATCACCATCCAGTGATCCTGGTCGATTTGGGTAGGAAATAGACTTGCGTATTCTGTTTATATTTTGTAAAGCAACATTGGTCGGGAACTTGAGATTTGGTTACCTAACCTTTGCTCGCCGAAGATTTTGTTGCTAACAATTGATTGGCTCGCCGGGGTACGATATGTTGGACACGTTCGATGATTGAATTCTGGATTTCTTTCTGTTCTGATTGTTCCGTTGTGCTCGTCCTAGATAAATGGAGACCGTCTTTTGGAGGAATGTTGGGCACAGTCCAAGTTCCGATAAGTTAATCAGATTAGTCTATCTGGTTTCCATGCTTATAGCTTGATCTTGATTCTCAATCCATAGAGCATGTGATGGAACAGTCTGAAATCGTGATGAAATAGCAATATTCAGACACCATTACTTTTCCTGTCAAGGTCAGTGTTGACACCTAAATTTTGACGGCCCGTTTAGTCATTTATCGCATTAAAAATTAGGGTTCAATTTTATCCAAAAAAATATATTAATTGCGTAGCATATAGATTTAGGTGCATTTTTATTATTTTATTATTTTAATTGGCATTTTATTTATTGGACCGGTGTGGATGGGTTCAAATTAGTTGGACTAAGCCCACAAAGCAAGCAAGTTGGCCCAAGCCCATGTTTTTTATTAATTGAAAATTATCTCGTGGGAAAATAAAAATTTTGAAATTTTTCCGGGATATGAATCTTTTGGATAGGGCATATATGTAAAAAATATTGCGATTTATCTTTGCAAGATTTGGATTTCGAGAAAATATTTATTGTAATCTTGAATTCTTATCAATATGTGATCATTTGGTGAAAAAGTATCGCGGATGTAGATTTGAAGGGGAAATCGAAAACCTATCTCCTACCCCCTATAAAAGCAACAGTGTACGAGGACCTCAGGGGGCTTCTCTTCGTCGAAAAAGAAAACACAAAAGTCAAGTGAAAAGAGAGAGACAAAGGAAGGGTGCGTTTGGGAAGACTTTTGGGAAAAGTCGCGAGAAAATGTAAAGGTCTTTGAGTTAAGGGTGTTTTTCAAAATGCAAAGTGTGTTTGGTAAATTTATTTGTGAAAGTCCATTGTGAAATATCTTTGTACAAAATAGTGTTTGGGTAAATTAAATTTGTAAAAGGCTTTTTATTAATGCCAAGGGTAGGCGATCCGGCGACGGTCGCGGCGACCCTCGCCGCGCTGTCACACGACCTACCGCGCTGCGGAGGTCGCCGGTGACCCATCTGGTAGCGCGCGAAGGTCGAAGGCCGGCAACCACATCTGGTCGCAACCAGATCTGCGACCAGATGGGTCGCGACCTCCACGGAGGTCGCCTAAAGCATGGCCGGCGACGCGGATCTGCGTCGCGACCTCCGCAAAGGTCGCGGTCGCAACCCATTTGGTCGCAGCGTGAAGGTCGCGACCCAGATTGGGTCGCGCGAAGGTCGCGACCTCCGCAGAGGTCGCCTGAAGAACGGCCGGTGACCCATCTGGTTGCAGCGCGAAGGTCGCGGCTGGCGACCCATCTGGTTGCAGCGCGAAGGTCGCAGCCGGCGACCAGATGTTACGCCCCGAACTTCGAGCATGCCAACATCCCACCATAGTCATGCAAATGCGACATTCCCAGGTAGTGTCGCCGACCCCATTCATTTATTATTGCGCAAGCGGAATGTATTATAAAACCCTTGACAATGAAATATGGGATAGAAAAGCATGAAGCAAAACCACAACATAACACTTTCATGATTCAACAGAATTACAAACAAAGGTTTACAGCCAAAAGTTTACAAAAGATCGGCTCTCAAAAAGGAACTATCCTACGACCTACAAGTTGGACACGCTCTCCAATCCTTATGACTTCACCTCTGCGACTCCTCAAGGCCAACCAAAGCTATTTGGCCACTCCGTCCACCAAGGACCTTAAATTTTAATCCTCAAACCGGGATGAGACAATGTCTCAGCAAATTCAACCCCCTAAACCCCTATTAGAAAGAAAATACGCCCAAGGGTGGCCTAGCCACATCACACAGAGAACTTCCCTCGCCTCGATTCCTTCCTGCAGGTTAGCACAATTTGTATCACACAATCTCAGGTAGTAATAATAATTCAAACAATTGGAACGCCATTACTTTCATATAAATCACAGTCGCACTTAGCACGCATTCCAATTATTGTTCACTGCCACATAATGGCATAACCTACTCGCAATTCGGTTATTTTCTAACATTAATGCTAGGCATCGCTTCCCCCCTTGGAGTGCGGCTTTGTCACTACGTCGACGGCATTCCCGAAGGAGCATCGTCTCCCCCCTTGGAGCATAGCTTCATCACTACGTCGACAGCATTCCTGAAGAAGCATCGATCCAGTTGGCCCAGCCTCTACTGCAATCGGCATCCACCGCGTGGGCATCCCATATAGAGGCAAGTTCGGCTCAACAGCCCATGACGATTCCTCTTAGTTATCACACAGCTAAAGCATACTTGGCTCCAAGACACTTTGCATTTTACTCAATATTTCCACTTAAAATAGTGATCCTGACCATTTTTCTTCATATTAAAAATATTCCAGAAATAACTCACGTGTGTGAGGATACGCTAATTTCGAATCAAAAAATCAATATCTCACTTTTGCAAACCCCACTATTTAATATAATTATTAAAATCCAACTTTTGCATCAAAACCCGACACTTGGGTTTTTATGAATAAAGTCTCTATTTACCACAATCAACACTCAATTTGCCATATCCATTAATCAAATTCAAATTCTAAATGCACAGCAGCGATCATCACGAAATTTTGAGAAAATAAGGTTCCAAAATAATTTTCAGAATTTATTAAATAATTAAATTTATTCCGAAAATTAATTAAATAATAATATCCATATCTTTCACGATCCACACTCAATTTATAATATCCAATCATCAATTTCAAAATCTGACTACACATCAAAGAATCGACGAAATTCTGAGACTTTAGGGTCTTGACAAAATTTTCGAATTTAATAAATAATTAAATTTATTCCGAAAGTAATTAAATAATAATATTTTAATAATTTCGAATAATAATATATTATTAAATTATTTAATAATTTCGGAATATTTAAATAAATCAAAAATAAATTAATGTATGTCACATCAAAGCTTATGTTAATATAACAACTCACTTAGCCTTAAATTAAACACAATTTAAGTTAATCAAACACCTTAATATAATATACATTTAAATAAATTAAACTAACCACCTAATAACACTTAACATAAACTAAGCACCGTTAAAGCATCATTAATCCTTTAATCAAGATTTAGTGAGCTAAACTCACAGGATTAGCGAACCGAGCGAACCAAAACGACGAGGATGACGCGAGGATCGACTTTCCTCAAGGCAGGCCGAGCATCCGGGCTCGGGAAGGCAGCCAAAACGGGCCAAACACGGGCTGTCATACCCATTTTCTACAACTGCTAGTTGGGGTCGGATGGAGGTGGTTTGGCGGCGGTTTGGGCGGAGGAACGGTGGAGGAGGACCGGCGGCTGCTCGGGCGGTGATTGGCGGTAGCTCCGGCGACATGCAGCGGTGTCGGGCGGCTGCGGGACGGCGGATGACGAGCTGGAACGGGCGGACGAAGGCGGCAAGTAGGCGCGCTGACCGGCGGAGCGGCATGTGGGCCTCCTCGCACGGATGGGTGACGATCGCGACTACTCCAGCGAACGGCGACGGCTGCGACGAATAGGCGGAAGGGGGGCATGCGAGCGGGCTGGGCGAGCTGCTGGTTTCCGTTTAGCCTTCTCTCTCCTCCCTCAAATTCCAAGACAACCTCCTTGAATCAAGGAAGAAGATGAAGTGAAAGCCCACCTTTTCAAGAGTCAATCTCCACCCTCCATTTGTCAAGATCTTAGCCGCACAAGCCCTACTCATCACTTGATGATGTCACACTCCACTATCTCCAATCCTCCCACAACAATCTTCAATAGGTGCAATTTATTTTTCCGCTGGGGCATAAAATCTTGTATAGTCAATTCTTCAATTCCACTCGATTCTCTTCCAATTAAATCAAATTGAAGTCCATAAAATTAATCCAATGTTACCACACTCCAATTCACATCTTCACTTGTCCATAGAACCAACTTAAGTCTTAAAAGCACGACCAAGAGCGGGCCTATTAATTTCTCGAGCCAAATTAGCCATTCTCTGATTTAATTGCTGAAAAATTCTGATTACATAAAAAATCTTCCAAAGATGAGTCAATATTCCTAAAATGATTTGTGACACACTCAGACTTCCAATTTCTGAATTCGATCTTAATTCCACGGTTAATTTCACTTTGGCATGATACTAGCGTGGCCCAACCTATTGGGTAGCCTTTAGAAAATTTCATGCATTTGACCTGTGGTTGATCATCTCAAGCTACAATATACATCTTTGAAGCATTGGTGACTTTCGGTTGTCGGGGTAATCTGAAGGTTTCAAATACAAACACAGGTTACCCGATCGACAGAAAAGTCGGTTTAGTGCCGATCGACAAGAATTGTGCGATCTGGTGGAATTACCCACACTTGATCACATGCCTCTGTCGAGTCGACCTATCTCCGGTCTTTAATCGATTTTTAACCATGCCATAATGACCATTGCAGATTAGCTCGGTCGAAAGGTCGCTTCCTAGTCAAATTCTCGAGTTTGATGCATTAGAATTTCTTAATGGCTTCACCTAATAGACTAGTTTTCACATGAGTGGCCGACTCAAGGAAAAGAACTATATGCGTGTCAACGAAATGCCCATCTCAATTTATTGAAAATAGAATTGGAAAATCGGGATGTCACACCAGATCTACGACCAAATGGGTCGCGGTCGTGACCTCTGCGGCGACCTCTCGAGCGGGGTCACGCGACCCTCGCCAAAGGGTCGCGCAGTGGCGGCGGAGGTCGTGGCACGGCGGGACTGCAAGCGGGCGCGACGGTCGCTGTCAACTGCGTGCCCTTCGTCGATAACCGCTCACAAAGAAGAAAGAAGAAGAAGATGAACAGTCAGGGTAAAAAGGGAAAAACGAAAAATCAATGAGGGCAATTTGGGAAGAAATTTTTTTTTTTTAAGCTAAGCTCTCAGCATGTCGAGAAGGCTGAAAGCCCCACCTGCCTTGGGCTTTCAGCCTTGGGAAGGCTTGGCATTCCCCTAATGGGGCTTGAAAATTTTTACCAAACACTCATCAATTAGTCCAAAGAGCTTTGGGGGTTCAAAGTGGCTTCCAAATGCCACTCCCAAACGCACCTGAAGAGAGGTTTCGGTTCTTTGAGAAAGGAAAGGGAGAGAAGTGTGCAGAGAAGACAGGGGAGAGAAAGTGACATGAGGGAGATAGGTTAGAGAGAGAGGAAAAAGTAAAAAAAAAAAAAAAAAAAAATACTGTTTCTCTTCTTCGGTGAACTCCTCGTCGACCAGCACTGGAGCTCCGCCTCACCGCGCGATCACCACCGTCTACCGCACCCGCATGGCCGCCCCTGTTCCGCCTTGCAACGCCACTAGAGCCCAAAATCAACCGTACCGCCGAGTCGATCTGCCCTCTGTTGCAGCCCACTATGACCCGCGACCTCCTACTCGCTCGCCACCGTGCTGGAGTGCCACCCAAGCCGCACCTTCTGCAGCAATCGATGCCGCCGCACCTCTGTACCCGCGAGCTCGCCGCGACGCACCGCTCCTACAGCCAAGCCCGAGTGCCGCCCATCACCCAGCAGCCGAACCCGAGCCGGACTGCTGTTTGACCCGACGCCCTTGTAGTGCCCTTGTCCGCGAAGCTACCACCGATTCACCTCCTCGCTGCTCGCCCGCCGCCGGTTCACCCTTGCCGGAGCTTCCTTGCTAGACTGACGACCTATTGTCCCGGAGATCAGCCGCACAAGCAGGCCTACTTTTGAGAAAAAGAAAAAACGAAAAAAAAAGGAAAAGGGAATTAGGTAGATTTTTATTTTATTATTGCTTATCCAGTTATAGTTTTTTTTTTTCCTTGATATCTGGTTTTGTTTAGTGAAGTTGCTCCTTAAATGTATGATTGATATTCCGACATGAAAAAGTCCCGCAAGCTAGGGATTGACAGTTCGATTTTCGTGCTCGAAATCCGACTCGCAATCCCTTACAAAAATCGACAATCTAATCCCAAGCTCGAGATTCGATTCACGATTTAATTTTAAAATTGGTCAACTCGATCTCATGCACGAGATATGGTTCGCCAATTTTTGGATATCAACATTATCTTGTTTGATTTGATGTCGTGGTGTTTAAATCAATTTTATTTTTGTAAAAGAAAAAAATCCAAAAAAATTTTGAATTAGGATTAGGTTTGTTTTAGAAATTCCTAATCTTAGGGTTATCTTGCATATTTAGGATTGCAATCTTATTTCGAATTTTTAAATAAAAAATCCAAATAAATGCATTCATTTAGGATGTTAGTTTTAAATTTGAATTGTATGTTTAATTATTTGGCAATTTTAATTTCGAATTTTATAAAAAACACAAAAAAAAGTCATCATGCATATGTCATGTAGAATTAGGGCATTCTTTGTATGTCATGGCATATTAGATAAAATTGCATGTTTCACTTTAAGTTTAGATTAATTTTCTAGATAGATTGCATCTTAGGTTAGAGATTGCTAAGTTAAGATAATATCTTAGTTTTAATTAGGATTTAGTCTGACCTGATTAATATAAGCTGGATAAAATCTTAATCTAGATAAATCATTTTTGCATTTTTCTTAATTTCGAATTTCATGAAAAATACAAAAAATTTGTCTTAGAATAAATTCATTTCATTATCTAGAATAGATTGCATTTTTAAGAAAAAATATCATATGCATGTCATTGGGATTAGATTCATGAAATGCATGTCATTTAGAGGTTGTTATTAGGTTCATTTAATTAGAAATTGCCTGTCATTAGGTTAGGTCATTTAATAAATGTCGTGTGACATATAGCTCGTATATTAAATTGCATGTTGCATGTCATTTTAGTTAAAATAATTTTGTACGTCATTGCATTGCATTACACATCATTAGAATTAAGTCATCCTAGTTAATTTAGATTGCATATTTAATTATTGCATGTTCATTAAGAAATCATTAGTTTTTTTTTACTCATTCATATAGTTTAGGACATATTGCCATGCCATATCATTTCATATTAGATTAGAAGCATCGCATTGCATATGGACTAGATTTTCGTTGAAAAAGAGAAAATAAAAATTGAGTAATTGCTTGTTAATTATAATCCATATCTAGGGTTGTTGATGTGAATTTTAATTTAACACTGTAGTTGCTTTCGTTACTTTGAGGTAAGTTCTGCATTATTTAATTGTTTTCTTGGGTGTTAAATTGGTGGTTTGCGCACCCGCATGATAACCTCACATGTTAGGGAAATAGATTTAAAATCAATTTAAGCTGCTTGCAAAACCTTTTTTTTTTTAAATAAAAAGAAATGGTACCGAAAGGCCGTTAGAGAAATCTAGCGTAACCAAGTCCCCGCACCCAAATCTCTAGTTCGTAGGAGTAAAGTAAATCTCCCGTTACTTTACTAGGATTTCTAATCGACCCACCAAAAATAGATTAGTGGCGACTCCTAGTTAAAAATTAATTGCATGTTAAGAACTTGAACTTGAAGTCGTTAATTGGTATGGGTTTAGGAGAGCCCGAGTTAAGTCTAGGCTTAACAATCTATTAGCCAAACCCTAAGTGGCATACCCGAAAAATTGGTCGCGACACTCGAAACATGGAAAAAAGATGATTTATGAAGGAGAAATGCTAATAAAAGCATTTTTTGTCCGGTCTTGATTTTGACTAGATTTTTTCATATAAAAGAAATCTTTCTTACTGGATTCATAAAATCTTATGAATTTCTTGTCACAAATTTAATTCACTGACAGAGAGAAATCTTTCTCATTGGATTACTTGAACAGGAAGAAACTCTTGAAATATAAATTATATGTAATACTAAAAACTAGCATTCCAAAAAAGAGAGACTAAAAATAATTCTTGTCTTAAAAAAAAATAAAAATCTACTTACCAGTTACTATATATAAATAAACTTGTGCAAACACTAATTCCTTGGCGGGCTCATCCTGAAAGCTAGCTAATCAAGTGATAGACTCAAAAATTATACTAGAGCCACACATGATTTGATGTATTACCGCTATAAGACGGTCTATTACATGTTTATTTTCCTTAAGGGCGCTTTCTAAAGGACATCAATAATAAATGTCAACTTTCATCATAACTTTATTTAGGAAAACACAAATCCACATATTTTTTTGCGCTATGATGAATTTTGTCATACGTTGTTGCCAGCAATGCGAGTCTCTGTGTTGTTTCAAAAGCTGTCGCCCTACCATTAGGGCAAAAGTCCCCGCGTTTCATTGATCTCCTTCCTGAGCTCTGCCATTTGAGCCTGGGGTAGGACCATCGTCACTGTCCTTCCAAACCCACCACTCTTCTCATTCCCATTTCCTGGTCCTGGAAGGATCAGCACCACCCCTTCATCTCCAACCCCACTCATCGCGTAACTTGCAAAAATTGGCTTCTGGCCCTTCATCTCTAGCCCATATACATCTGCACCCTCTAGATTCACAAATGTCAAGTTTGCCCCATATGCAATGAAGTCCAGCTTCCCATCATCTCTCTCCACCATTTCTTCAATCAAGCCATTCTCACTTACCGCCTCGGTGATCAGCCTCGCGAGATCAGATACTTCCGCTTCTGCCGCTGAGAAATTCACTTCGGCCCTGCTCAAATCCATGCCATTTGGGGGTAACGGATTCAGTTCTCTATGGACATTGTTCTCACATACGGTTACAACCTTCGGCCCACCGTCTCCCCTTATCTTTGACAAGGATTTCCAAATCAAAGCGGACAGCAGTTCGAAATTCGATGTTTTAGATTCACCAAGCAATCCGTATTTGCCCGTGATGTGATCGAGTTGTTGCGAGGTGACGTGAATGGAGTAGGTTTCCAACTTACAGCTATTGACGACTAACCAGCAGTCCCCAACCGGGTCGACCCTTTTAATGGTGGATGGCACCGTGTCGAGCCTCGACGCAGCAGGGAATTTGGGCCTTTCGGGAATTGACGCATGGAGGGACTTGGGCGGCGCATGACCGGCCATGATAGTGCCGAACATGTTGATGAAGGAGGAAGCTGCGAATGCATCTCCGAGGACATGAGCCCAGCTCAGACTCACACAGATTCCTCCGCATGCGAACCAAGTGAACTGTGACTCCAAGAAACACATAACACTCACACATCTGTTACGTCAACAAACCCTTCTCTAAACTTTTCTGAAGAAGCAAAAGAAAAGATAATCCGTTCCCAAACCACATAAAACGAAGAAGGAAAAGTATGCCGATTGATAAAGCAAGAACCTTCTTTTCTTCTCCCTTCTGTCCCTTCTAATCTTCTATTTGAATAAACAAAACACAAACAAGTAAACAAAAGCGGAAAAATTTCCCTGCTCTTCATGGGAAGTTTACGTTGCAACACCGAATAGGATGAATGTCTAATCGGACAACTAATGGGGGGAATCTGTCCTCCCTAATGAATGCTCGAGAGCGCTCCTCGACAAGAACCGAGCACACATCCTTGGCTAGGAGGTACCATGTTGATGTCAAGAACACAAGACAGCAGCTTATTCAACAAATGAAAACAAAAGCCAGGAGCATAGATGATGCTGAGAAATGTGCAGAACGAAGAAGATCTACGGTTAAAAATAAAGAAAGGAAAGAAGAAGGATGATCTACAGATCAAGAGATTGCATGAAGAAAGGCTGCGAAGTCGGCCAAAATCGCTACTCTGTTCATTTACTCTGTTTCTTCTTTTATTCTGTACCTTAGCTGTTATGACCGGTATTCGGTTAGTCCGTGCAGTTAAGTAGTTGACTTTTTCTTTCAACTGCCCTGGTGTAAAACAGATTCATTGAGAGAAATAGAATAGATATAAGAAGGAGTTCTCTCATACTGTAATCTTCTAAGGAAGTTGAAAATACAGAAGAAATACATTCTCTATCTCTCTCTCTTTCTCTCTCGATCGATTTCCTCCATCTCTGTTTCTGTTCGTAAAGTTCTTCATGGTATCAGAGCCACATCCTGAAGAAATCATCTCAAGTCTGTATAAAAATGGCTGAATCTACAGCAGATTGGATTCAGGAATCGAAGTCTCATTGATCTGTGAGTCGATATTCTTCATCTTCCTTCAAATCTATATCATCAGAAACCGATTTACTGCATCATACTGCAAAAACCAGTAAAGGTTGTATTCGAAACAAGCAGTGTTCAAAGATCTGGAAAAGTAGAATGGCAGCAAAAAGCTCGAGATATCCATTTCCTATTCATGTCAACATCTCGAACTTTGTTACAATCAGATTAACTGAGAATAACTTCCTCCTATGGCAAGCTCGGTTTCATAGATTTTTAAGAAGTCAAGATCTGTTTGGATTTGTGAATGGAGAAACTCCACCGCCCGCTAAAACACTACGGGAGGAAGAAGGGGATCAAACACTTGATATCCCTAATCCTGACTATATTGACTGGATTAAAACGGATCAACTCATTTCCTCTTGGATTAGTGGTGCTGTTTCCGAAGACATACTTAGCCTAATAATCGGCTTAAACACAACCTATGAACTTTGGCAGACTCTGCTTAATCGGTTCACCCAAAAATCTGTGGCAAAGGAGTTTGAACTAAGAGGAAAATTGCAAACTTGTCAGAAACGTGATAGAACTCTATTAACATATCTCAGAGAGTACAAGACAATATGTGATCAATTAAATGCCATAGGCAAACCAGTACATGACATAACAAAACTGTTTGGCATTTTGGAAGGTTTGGGATCCGAGTATGAGAGCTTTAAAACAACAATTTATTGTTTAAAGCCTCAACCGGAATATGATGAAGTGATCTCTCATCTAGAGAGGTTTGAATCAAGGCTGCAAAACTATTCCTCAAGTCAGTTCAGTCCAAATCTAGCCTATTATGGTCAAAGGAAGACTGAAGCTATACACAAAGATGAGTTTAATAGAAATTTTTTACAGCAAAATAACAATCTTGGAAATTCAAGGGGTTATAGTCGTGGAGGAAGAAGTATTGGAAGAGGAAGACCATTCAATAGCAGATACAGAAATTTTGGAAGTCTTGGAAGAAATATGAATAACAGAACTAATAACTCGAGCTATGAACAGGGGAGTCAACATCTTAACCAGGCTAATATTTCCTCTACCTTGAGTTCTGGTCAGGGGTTCAGACCATATAATGGTACAGCTCAGAGGTATATAGAAGCCAAGATTTATCCACCATCAAATCTAACTTTTCATAAAGATGTGCAGATGGAAAAAGCAACAACAAACACTCGACTGGAGTGCCAGATCTGCAGAAAACCAGGTCACGATGCATTGCACTGTTGGTATAGATTTGATAATTCTTACCAAGCTGAAGAAATACCAACAGCTCTATCAGCACTCCACATTGAGGAAGCTAATGGAAATGAATGGTATCCTGATACTGGAGCAACTGCTCACATTTCGGCAAATGTTGGTATTCTCCAAAACTTCTCTAAGAATGCTGGTACTGATACAGTAATGATTGGCAATGGTTCATGTTTACCTGTGAAATATATTGGGAATACAACGCTAACTACTGCTACTTCTACCTTGCCTCTAAAAGATGTGTTAATTGTTCCAGCAATTAAGAAAAATCTTCTTTCAATCTCTAGACTAACCGAAGATTATCCCTGTTCTTTTGTCTTTGACAAAATTGGGGTGTACATAAAGGACAGCACCACCAACATAACCAAGATGCTAGGGAAGAAGGAGAAGGGACTATACAGAATTGATCCTTGTGCTGCAGAAGTGTTCTTTACTCAAAGACAGAAGATCACAGGAGAAAACATATGGCATCAAAGGCTAGCTCATACAAATCGAATGTCTGAAGCATTTGAAGAATCAAAAGTTAATCCAGTGTCATACAGAATCACAATCTATATGTAGAAGTTGTCAGCTCGCTAAGAACACAGCTCTACCCTTTCCTATGTCAAGATCTGTAGCAAATAAACCTCTAGAACAAGTCCATTGTGACATCTGGGGACCTTCTCCAGTCAACTCTTATCAGAATTTCAAGTATTATGTGATCTTTGTTGATAACTTTTCTCGATTCAGCTGGATGTATCCATTGAAACTAAAATCAGACTTCTATGATATCTTTCTTATGTTTTAGAAGTTAGTAGAAAACCAGCACAATTGTAAAATCAAGAGGTTTCAATGCGATGGTGGGGGAGAGTTTGTCAGTCACAAGTTTAAAGCTCACCTACAGAGTTGTGGCATTCAACAACTTATCTCCCCGTCCATATACACCCGAACGTAATGGAATACCTAAGAGAAAACATCGACATATAGTTGAGCTTGGTCTGGCTATGCTATATCATGCAAAAATCCCATTAAAATTTTGGGTTGATGCATTTATGACAGCAAACTATACTGTCAATATACTTCCTACTCCACAGTTAAGGATGCAATCTCCCTTTCTCAAGCTATATAAGTATAAGCCAAGATATGATCATCTCAGAGTATTCGGGTGTGCTTGCTACCCCTGCCTTCGACCCTATGCACAACACAAGCTGGATCCACGATCACTTACCTGTGTGTTTCTCGGATACAGTACTCACCATAAAGGATACCGATGTTTGGTACCTACTACTGGTCATGTGTACATCAGTCGACATGTAATTTTTGATGAGAAGTTCTTCCCTTTCTCTAAAAAGCTGGCAACACAATCCTCAACATATACACAACTGTATAAACTATGGACAGAAGAAGAGAAATTCTTACAAGCTCCAAGTATAAAGCCTGTCAATACTTCATCATCTCATCAAACAAAGTATGTCCCAGCTGAACAAGTTTTTGCAGAACATATAGATCCTATCTCTATAACTGTATCATCAGATGATCAAGCTCCATCTCCTATTCAAAGTATTTCTCCACAAGAGAACATATCTGGAACCACCACAGTGATAGTAACAGAACCAACTATCGAACACACACAGTCTATCCATCCTCTGCAAGGTACACAACCTACTCATCACATGCAAACCAGATCTAAATCTGGTATAATTAAAGCTAATCCTCGATATGCATGTCTTGCTCAATATCAAGTTCCTTCAAAACCAAAATCATTAAAATCTGCTCTAGCAGATCCAGGATGGTATAAGGCAATGCAAGAAGAAATGAATGCTTTACACCAGAATCAAACTTGGTTATTGGTTCCTCGTACTAATAACATGAATGTTATTGGTTGCAAATGGGTGTTCAAGACTAAACTTACTTCTACTGGTAGTCTCGATCGATTGAAGGCTCGTCTAGTAGCCAAGGGATTTCATCAGGAAGAAGGAATCGACTTCACAGAAACCTTTAGTCCTGTGATAAAACATGCAACTGTTAGACTTGTTCTCTCTGTAGCAATGGTACAACACTGGTCTATACACCAACTTGATGTCAAGAACGCCTTCTTACATGGCACCTTGAATGAAACTGTGTACATGGAACAACCTCCTGGTTTTGTTCATCCACAATATTCTCAACATGTATGTCTGCTTCAAAAGTCACTCTATGGACTGCGTCAAGCACCACGTGCCTGGTATGATAAATTCAGCAATTACTTACTTGAGGTTGGATTTTTCTGCAGTTCAACTGACCCATCTCTATTCATACTTCATCAAGAACAAGAGACAATATTGTTACTTCTATATGTAGACGATATAATCCTCACTGGTAGCTCAGAATCATTGCTACAGACTCTTATTCATTCACTCAGTATTCAATTCCATATGAAAGATCTTGGTCGCTTCATTACTTTCTTGGAATTGAAGCCACACGAACGTCTACCGAGCTGTTCTTATGCCAAACCAAGTATGCTCTTGACTTACTTGTCTCGTGCAAATATGATTGACTCGTAAACCTATTGCTACACCTCTTTCTCTTAAACCAGCTTATACTTGAAAGAGATGCTGTTCTTCTTCCAAATCCCATGAACTACCGAAGTCTCGTAGGAGGCCTACAATATCTCACTATTACCAGGCCTGATCTTGCCTTTGCGACAAATATCCTATGTCAGAAATTACAACATCCTACTATTGGAGATCTTCTTCAACTAAAACGAGTTCTTCGATATGTAAAAGGCACAATTCACCTCGGTATGTCACTTCATTCTCACAGCTCTCTCCAATTATATGGCTTTTCTGATGCAGATTGGGCTGGCTGTCTTCAAACTAGACGTTCTACCACAGGCTTCTGTACTTACCTCGGTTCTAATCTCATCTCATGGACCGCTAAGAAACAATCAACTGTTTCCCGTTCCTCAACTGAAGCTGAATATAGAGCTCTTGCCTTAGCAACAGCTGATCTTACCTGGATTTCTTTTGTTCTCAGAGATATTAGAGTTTCGCTTCACTCACCAACCATACTATTCTATGACAATCAATCTGCCATATCTCTCACAGCGAATCCTATACTTCATGCTTGTACAAAACACATTGAGGTTGATTTCCACTTTGTCCGAGAAAAAGTTGCATCTGGATCTCTGTGTGTTAAATATGTTCCCAGCCAGAACCAAGTTGCTGATATTTTTACCAAGCCACTATCTAAACTAACACACTTCTCTCTTCGTCTCAAATTGGGCATTGGCTCTTCACCCGTGCCCAATTTGCGGGGGGATGTCAAGAACACAAGACAGCAGCTTATTCAACAAATGAAAACAAAAGCCAGGAGCATAGATGATGCTTTGAAATGTGCGAACGAAGAAGATCTACGGTTAAAAATAAAGAAAGGAAAGAAGAAGGATGATCTACGAGATCAAGAGATTGCATGAAGAAAGGCTGCGAAGTCGGCCAAAATCGCTACTCGTTCATTTACTCGTTTCTTCTTTTACTCGTACCTTAGCCGTTATGACCGGTATTCGGTTAGTCCGTGCGGTTAAGTAGTTGACTTTTTCTTTCAACTGCCCGGTGTAAAACAGATTCATTGAGAGAAATAGAATAGATATAAGAAGGAGTTCTCTCATACTGTAATCTTCTAAGGAAGTTGAAAATACAGAAGAAATACATTCTCTATCTCTCTCTCTTTCTCTCTCGATCGATTTCCTCCATCTTTGTTTCTGTTCGTAAAGTTCTTCAGATAGCACTTCCTATTTCCTATAGAAGCACAGGAGCAATGAATTGGTGGTGGGATGCTGGGGTACCATGACCGATTTTGGGTTTAAAGCTTTTTCTTTCTTGTTTATTTCGAAAAGTTCATTTATGGGTCGACAGTTGTTTAGGTAACACTTAAAAAAAGGGGTCATATGAGAACTTGCTATGCTGTTTTGACAATAACAAGTTGCAGGATCATCCCTCCACATTTAAGGCCTCGATAGTAACCTACTTCTGCGATCGCTTCCCTACCATAGCTTTGATTGGCAAGACATGGAGCTCCATGCCATTTTATTGAAAAATAGTTGCTGATTATTGATGATGGATAGAAAAAACAAGAACTCAACAGAAAGTAATAATTGTCGTCTAAGTTTATGTTTCTTGCCATTTCTCCTGGCAACTGTATTTTTCCTCTAATCCCTTTTGATCTGATTCGTGATTAGGTCGATTAATTAATATGTCAAATTAGATGAGTAGATGACCTGTTCGTTTTGTGAAAATGAACTTATATCACTTACTAAAATGATTAAACAAAAAACATTTAATTGTCCACGAAAATACTTAGATAAAAATTGTCTTCGGTAATAAAAATTATTTTTCAGTTGCTAATTATTCTAAATGATATAAGCAATTATTTTTAGGAAAATATTTTCTAAATCATTTATTTTTTGCAAAACAAATGAAGCTGTAATTTCCTATCAAAATACTATGATGACCCAATCCCATGGGGAATGTAATAAAAAAAAGTCTTATACTTATTGTAACTATGCTAATTCATTCTTAACTCTTTCTCTGGGTTAATTGAGTTCTAAAATTTCATATTTATGCCAATTCAGTTCATCTGATTAAATTTGATTGGCTAGCTAGCGTTTGACATGGCGCAATCTATGTATGCTAAGTAATATAAACGATTATTTAAAAAAAAATTATTTTAAGTAATTACTTTTTCGTGAAACAAATGAAATGTTAATTTCTCACGGAAATACTATGATGACCGAATCCTATGGATGGTGGCATTTCATGGAAGAGGTAGGGTTCGCGTTGACAAACTGTACAACAGTACGAGGTCAGAACTGCTAAAGCATCTCTGCCTTGATGAGGTATCAGCAAAAACTGTCTCTCGTCATCGGAGTTCTTTTGACGAGGTCTCAGCTAAAAGTCTCTATCTCTTGGTCCATCAAACTATTTAAACTGTGAGAAAACTTGGAAGATGGATTGTTTGGCGCGATGGCTGACCAACCTAGATTAAGGTAAGCTCACAAATAATATGTTACAGGATGAAAGTAAGGGAGAATTACCAAAAAAGTCCTAAACCTATTGTAATTGTGTCAATTCAGTCATAAACTTTTTTTTTTAGTCAATTTAATCTTAAACCTTTTACAATTGTGCTAATTCAGTTTATCCGGCTAAAATTAGCAGGCCGGCACTGACGTGGACACCAGTTGTCCGGCGAATGCTGACGTGGCATTTTAAAAAAAAAATTAAAATTTTTTTTCGAATTTTTTTAAAAATTGAATTTTTATTTTTATTTTATTTTTTTTTTTTCCTATCATCTTCTTTGCCTCTTGGCTGGCCGGTGCCGGCCGGCCGGAGGCGAGGGTCGGCGAGGTCGCCTCACTCGCCAATGGTGAGGCTTGCCCCTGCCGGCCGGAGGCAAGGGCCGGCGAGGTCAACCTGGCCGGCCACTAACAAGGGCGAGACCCCGCCAAATCTGGCGAGGGCAAGGCGGAGATCTCAGATCTGGCCGGAGGGGAGGAGTTCTGGGCAAGGGAGTTCTAGATTTGCGAAGAGGGGCCGGAGAGAGGAAGAGAAACTAGAGAAGGGGGCTAGATCCGAGCAGGAAGGTGCCGTCGACGCTGCTCGAACCCCCCAACACCATCGCTACACTAGATCTCCGCCATGTCGCTGTCGCCCACCAGCATCTACTTCAACGTAGCCCCGACACTGTCTTGGAGACAAATCCTTGCTGTCTGTCGCCGTCGCAGCAGCTGATGCCATCTCGCCGACTAGCAACACCGCCATGCCGTACCCTCGCTACGAACAGGTGACAAGCTGCCGCCTGACGCGTCGTCGCCGTTGTCTTCCTTGGAAACCCTATCAACCGCCACATCTCGGTCACGATTGGCTGAGCGTACTCTACGCTTACTGCAACCGCGCCGCATGCCTCGTCGCTGTCTGCTATGTCGCCACCGCTCGGTCACTTCAAACGAGAGAGAGAGAGAGGGATAGTCACCCGAAGATTCTCCGGTTGAGGAGGTCGCCTCGCTGCTCGCTTGGAACCGTTCTCTCTCTCCGCCTCAATCCGTGCCTTGCGATTACGCCTCCGGAGTGCGAGCGAGCTTGCGGCTTCCGATTGCCGCCGCATTGTGGACGGCGGGCGAGGCCCTGCCGGATTTGGCGAGGGCCAAGCTCGCTGGATCTAGCGGGGCCTCGCCCTCGCTAGTGGCCGGCGAGGTCCTTGCCTCCGACCAGCACCGGCTGGCCAGGAGGCAAAGAAGATGATGGGAAAAAAAAAGAATAAAAAAGAATAAAAAATTCGAAAAATATTAAAAAATTCGAAAAAAAAATCAAAAAATTCGATTTTTTTTTAAATGCCACGTCAGCGTTCGCCGGACGGCCGGCGTCCACGTCAGCGTCAGCCAGCCAATTTTGGCCAGATGGACTGAATTGACATAATTGTAAAAGGTTTATGACTAAATTGGCCAAAAAAAAAATGTTTAGGGCTGAATTGGCACAATTGCAATAAGTTTATGACTTTTTTTGTAATTCTCCTTGAAAGTAACGATTGGTGGGTCAGATCGACGTGTTCCATGGTATGAAGTGGATTGCACGAATTCAATCTAAGGGATCGATCATCGACATGAGATAGATACGGTTTTAAAATAGAAGACGGGCACAAAGTTACCTGAACGTAAATCAGGGGAGAGAAGCCAAGATCGGGGCCAAGAACCTGAGAATGGACCAGCAAGTCCCGGGAGCTCCCACCACCATCCTCCTCCTTGGTCGCCACTAGCCACTCGTCGAGCGACCGATCGCACCGGGCCTCAACGATGCGGACCCCGCTGTCGTTGCACTTGATGACGGGCCTCTCACTCTCGGACCGCCCGATCCCGCCGGACGCCGCGGGGTAGAGCTCCCGCGTCGGACCATGGCCTTCTTGAGGTCGAAGATGGTGAGCCCCGGACGGCGTCGCTCCCGAAGAAGTAGAGCCCCGAGGTAGTGGAGCTTCATCGCCAGGTCCATGCTCCTCAGCTTATGCTCCGTGTTGTTACCCGTCACCTTGGCCGGCACCACCAACGACAGCTTCACGCTGTGCACGGGGCTCTTCACGTCCGATGCAACCATTTTTGTGGGCACACGTAGAGAGAGAGAGAGAGAGAGAGAGAGAGAGAGAGAGAGAGAGAGGTGCTCAATTTTTTTACTTCTGAAAGCTTTATTGGATTTGGGTTTAAGGCCCTGTCCGCCCAAGCTGGGCCCAGAAAGCCCGGCCCACGGGAATAAGGCCCGTGGGAAGGGAGAGGTATAAAAGGGAGAGAGAGAGAGAGAAAAGACGTTGGTTGGAATCGGAATTACGCACGTCTTTTCTCTCCCGTGCGTTTTCTCTCAAAAAAGAACAAAAGAGGCATACGGTTTCCAATTCTTCCTTCCAAGGCTTCATCGACTCGACCCGACCGGATTCTCTTCCTCCATTGGCGTCGGTGTCTAATCTGTGGCTAACAAGGTACGCTCGAATCCGTGGTGTGCTTTACGATCGGTGATACGTGTCGTTTTCTTGGGCTACGCTTCCGCATTGATTTAGGGGTTCGATTCGGTGTCGAATCCGCTTTATGGGGATCCGTTATTCCCAACATTGGTATCAGAGCCCAAGTTCACGTTTTCCCGATCAATTTGATGCTTTTTTGATTGATTTTTCGCAAAAGGAACTTCGGCCGTACGGATCGGGGCGAGCAATCCCGACACCCGAGACTTCTTCGGCCATTTTCATGAGTTTTCGAATGTCAAAAGCAAATTCTGAAAGGACTGGAAGAAAGGCGACGTCGAGACGAGTCTGGAGATGCCTCGAGCGCCGCCGGGAGACGCCGCACGTGCGGCCGGAAGGCGCTGCGCGTGGGCGCGACGCGCCCGGAAGCGCCCGATCGCCAGGCGCGTGCGGCACACGCGCCCGGCGAATCGGCGCGTGCGTGCCGCCGCCGGCGGCGAACCGGCACGCGCCGGTCCGCGGGCGACGCGTCCGACGCCGTCGGCATGACGTCACCCAACGGCCGGAACCGCCGGGTGACGTCATCGATGACGTCAGTGATGACGTCGGTTGACCGGGCGACGACCCGACCCGCGAACCGACCCGACCCGACCCGCTGACGATGGCACGCGCACGGCACATGCCGCTAACGTCTGCGTGACGTCAGCCCGAGCACGCGCGTGGCACGTGCGTCGGTCTGCGCGAGCGGTTCGACCGGCCCGAACGACGCGACCGGTCCGACCGGTTCGTCTGGTCCGACCGGTCCGGCGACCGACGACCGTTGACCGTTGACCGACGACCGTTGACCGTTGACCGACGACCGTTGACCGTTGACTTTGACCGTTGACCGTTGACCCCAAAAAAAAAGAAAGGAAAAGAATGTGTTTCTTTTTCAATTAAGTCTATGTGGATTATATGTAATCCCTTATTTGTTCTGCATTTGTTGCAGGAACAATGCCTCCTTGAGGTTGCGCACACCTATTCGCGCGATTCTTGATGAACGAAGGAAAAGCGCCGTCTAGGCGATAGTTGAGCGATCGATCATCGATGGGAGAGCGGTGACTTAATTGATCACGTCCTTGAAGTCAACGTGAAAATTCAACAGGTCATATGGAATGGTCGTCTTATGTCACAAATCGAGAGATGGTGCGATTTTTCATAAACACTCTTCCACCCGAATGGCAAGATGTGTTGAATCGCATATGGGATGTCAACGGAGCTGCTTCCTATAAGAAAATTGTGATGGATTTTGTAAATGAATATTACTGTATTGTTACAAGGGAAAAGATCAAGAAATTGAAGAAAATAGGATCTTTCACAGTTCGTGTGCTGACTTTGTGTTAGTTGTATTGACTGATATATGTTAAGTGTGATTTGTGGACATATTATGTAATGATTACTACCTAATTGTGTTAATTGAAAGCATTATTATTTTATTGGAATTCAATTATCTGTTGCTTTCTGTTATTGCTGGTTGCTGTGGGTAATTAGCTGAGGGTAGTTATAGAAGTTTTTTGTAACTTCATAGAATTGATTTTGCATATGACAATTATATTAATGATAATTTTAAGTTAGGATTTTTGGAGGATGATTGGGAACGTCGACCTTTTGATTCTCAAGCCTTACTTGAAATTATTCATTAATATGATGGGTCTATGCAAATAGGGATGCATAAATGATAGGCATTAATAATTTGTGCATATTTGTCGATGTGTTCGAGATCAATGGCTTCACCACAAAGAGCATAGTTCTTGAGAGCCGAACAAAGGTGAAAAGCTCACTTTGGAGACAACTATGAAATTTAGCAAATGAAAATCCAAAGTATGTCTTTGGAAGAGCAAGAATCACTTGAGGCTCTTGTCATGACTATGGTAGAACCTAAAGAGGGACCCACTGAACAGCACAAAAAGGACAAAGAAGCTTTTTTTGTGTGGAAAAGAATGAACTCTCTGGCTTGCATCACGTCGCTGAGCAGCATGGAAAATGATGTCATGCGAGAGTTTCGGCGTTTTGACAATGCCAAAGAAATGTGGGAGGCACTGGAAGCTAGGTTTGGTCATACTTCGGTGACTAGACTGAGGTAGCTCACTATCAGATTTGACTCTTATAAGAAGCCTCATGGTCAGACCATGAAGCAACATCTTAGAAAGATGTCAAATATGATAACTGAGCTGAGAGACGCTGGCCATGTCCTCACGAGATGAGCAAGCGGTGCAAGCGGTGATTCGTTCCTTGCCTCGAGTTGGGAGCATATGAAGGTGCACCCGACTCATAATGAGAATATCAAAACCTTTGAGGATGCAATGCGTCATCTTTAGTGGAAGAGGACCGCCTGGCGGCTAAGCCGCGATGCCGAGCTTTATTATGCTTTGGTTCTAGCTCAAATGGAGCTTCGAGCTCCAAGCGCAAGCACCCTAACCGGTTTGATAAGGGTAAAGGCAAGGAAGAAGCTGGTCCTTCGGGGAAGAAACCCAAATTTAACCAACATGATAGAGGAAAACGTCCTCACATGAAAAAGCTAGCAAGGGTGAAATGCTACAACTGTGACAAGAAGGGTCACTATGCTCGCGACTATCGTGAGCCAAAGAAGGTATGCACCCCTTGTACTTTTCAGAACTTTGTTTATGTGTCAAGTTCTGTATTCTTAACTGAGTCTAATCCTTTGTGGACTGTGGATTCAGGGGCGATGGACCATGTAGCGAAGGATAGAGGATCCTTCGTGGAATTCCGACGAGTACCTACTGGAACTAAGTGGATCTATGTGGGAAACAACTCCGTGAGCTGAAGTGAAAGGAATTGGCACATGCCAACCGAATATGCGCGGTGGACGCACTTTGTTCCTTCATGATGTGCTTTGTTTGCTCCGGAGATTCGTCGGAATTTAGTGTCTCGTATTAGTGTTGGTTAGATTAGGTTTTAATATGAACTTCTGTAGTAGAGGTGTGAATTTGTTTTTGAATACAAATTACTATGGTTGTGGCTATTTTCTAGATGATTTTATTGTATTAGATGTTGATTATGTTAATGCTAATATTTGTTATTCCCTTCTCACGTCTCCTAATAAATATGATAATGATGTGAATGTGTGGCATGCTAGACTTGGTCACATTGGCCAACAGCGTATGAATAGACTAGCCAAAGAGGGCTTGTTGGGCAATATTGAAAAAGTCGATTTGCCTGTATGTAAGCATTGCCTAGAAGGGAAAGCAACAAGGAAACCATTTGGAAAAGGAAAAAGAGCTGAATTTCCTCTCGCATTTAATCCATTCCGATGTCTGTGGTCCAATGAATGTGAGAGGAAGGCATGGGGCTGTTTATTTCATCACCTTTATTGATGATTATACTCGATTCGGATATGTCTATTTGATTTCTCATAAATCTGAAGCAATAAGTTGTTTTAAAAGGTTCATGAACCTGGTAGAGAATCAATTAGACAAGAAAATAAAAGCATTGAGATCCGATCGAGGTCGAGAATATTTATCTGATGAGTTCAGAAAATTATGTGATGAAAAAGGAATAGAAAGACAGTTGTCTATTCCGTATACTCCTCAACAAAATGGTGTTGCGGAGAGAAGAAACGAACCCTATTGGAAATGGTTAGGTCCATGATGGCGCATGCTAATTTACCTATCACCTTTTGGAGTGATGCGTTATTAACTGCTGCCTATATACTTAACCGGGTGCCTTCCAAATCAGTTACTTCCACTCCATATGAGTTATGGACAGGTAGAAAACCGGACTTAAGTTTTCTTAAGCCATGGGGTTGTGCTGCCTATACACATGAGTCCTCTCAAAAGTTTGGGAAATTAGGTCCTAGAGGAAAGAAGAGTATTTTCATAAGATACTCGGAACACTCGAAAGGGTATGTGTTCATTGGTGAGCGGGAAAGTGGGAGTATAACTGAATATGAATCTCGAGATGTAACATTCTTAGAGGATGAGTTTCCTAAGAAGGGCGAAATAGGGGAAGATAACTCCCTATTTGATGTGGACATCGAGTCATATCGAGGAGGAGGTGCTAGGGACCCATTGTCTATTCCTACTGGTTCGATTACTCGAGCGCGGGCCAAACAATTCAAGCAAGTTTGTTGGCGTCATGGTTCGTGATCTTTGGCGTGAAGATGACCTTGGATCAAATCTTGAAGAATCTTGGAAATCTTGGTGCAATTTAATTATCTTGTCACCAAATAATTGACCAAGTCAATTTATATATATATATATATATATATATATATATATATATATATATATATATATATATATATATATATATATATATTCTTGTTTAAGAATATTCTAAAATAGGAATATTTTAGAATATATCGCATTAGATTTTTAGGGTTGGTTTTTAGGGTTTGTGTGGCAGCCTATATAAAGGATTTGCCAAATTTCTTTGAGGACGGAGATATTTTATTTTTGGAGGAAAAGAATTGAGAGGTTCTCTTTTTGTTGTTTTTTGAGGACTTGACCTAATCAAGATTCTCTTCGACTTATCGAGCGAGATAGCGAATTCTTTCGCTCGTGGCGTCTATAACGTTGGTTGGTTGACACGTGTTCGTCAACAGTCACGTTCATACCGAGGTTGCCAATCACGGGTTTGATTGGAGGTCGAGGTTTGCAATTCGCACCATCCGGGCCTTTGTAGAACGATCCTTCCGCAACGATTCACATCGCCTTTGGTATCGAGCCAGATTCTACAAGGTCTATTTATCTTTAATTTTCTGTTGATATTCAGCAATTTGAGATTTATTGAGTTAGGGTTTCGGTTCTAGTTAATTTAGGGATCCGATTGCTTTTGTGCTTCCATATGTAGTTATTTGCTGTTAGTTTTAAATTTTCTTTTCTAGCATCTTAAATTGTATCTGAGTTCGTCAAAAAAAGAAAAAAGAAAAAAAAAGTGAAAAAAAAAGAAAAAAAAACGCACAAAAAAAAAGTGTGCAAGAGAAAAAAAAAAAAAACAGATTCGGCAAAAAAAAAAAAAAATTAGCCGAACAAAAAAAAAAAAATCAAGAAGGCGACTCGTTTGTTAGTAGACCAAATTGAAACAAAATCGGTAGTGATTTGCGTTTCAATTGGAATTTCGAAAGTTGTACTTGTTGGTTTGAAATTGTTACTTGCTGAAACAAAATCAATAGTGATCTAATCTTGTTTGATTAGTTTGATTGATTGTCGTGAGGGGGTTGTGATGTGGACATCGAGTCATATCGAGGAGGAGGTGCTAGGGACCCATTGTCTATTCCTACTTTGGTTCGATTACTCGAGCGCGGGCCAAACAATTCAAGCAAGTGTTGGCGTCATGGTTCGTGATCTTTGGCGTGAAGATGACCTTGGATCAAATCTTGAAGAATCTTGGAAATCTTGGTGCAATTTAATTATCTTGTCACCAAATAATTGACCAAGTCAATTTATATATATATATATATATATATATATATATATATATATATATATATATTCTTGTTTAAGAATATTCTAAAATAGGAATATTTTAGAATATATCGCATTAGATTTTTAGGGTTGGTTTTTAGGGTTTGTGTGGCAGCCTATATAAAGGATTTGCCAAATTTCTTTGAGGACGAAGATATTTTTTTTTTTTTTGGAGGAAAAGAATTGAGAGGTTCTCTTTTACTGTTCTTTTGAGGACTTGACCTAATCAAGATTCTCTTCGACTTATCGAGCGAGATAGCGAATTCTTTCGCTCGTGGCGTCTATAACGTTGGTTGGTTGACACGTGTTCGTCAACAGTCACGTTCATACCGAGGTTGCCAATCACGGGTTTGATTGGAGGTCGAGGTTTGCAATTCGCACCATCCGGGCCTTTGTAGAACGATCCTTCCGCAACGATTCACATCGCCTTTGGTATCGAGCCAGATTCTACAAGGTCTATTTATCTTTAATTTTCTGTTGATATTCAGCAATTTGAGATTTATTGAGTTAGGGTTTCGGTTCTAGTTAATTTAGGGATCCGATTGCTTTTGTGCTTCCATATGTAGTTATTTGCTGTTAGTTTTAAATTTTCTTTTCTAGCATCTTAAATTGTATCTGAGTTCGTCAAAAAAAGAAAAAAGAAAAAAAGTGAAAAAAAAAAAAAAAAAGAAGAGAAAGAAAACGCACAAAAAAAAAGTGTGCAAGAGAAAAAAAAAAAAAACAGATTCGGCAAAAAAAAAAAAAAAAAAATTAGCCGAACAAAAAAAAAAAAAAATCAAGAAGGCGACTCGTTTGTTAGTAGACCAAATTGAAACAAAATCGTAGTGATTTGCGTTTCAATTGGAATTTCGAAAGTTGTACTTGTTGGTTTGAAATTGTTACTTGCTGAAACAAAATCAATAGTGATCTAATCTTGTTTGATTAGTTTGATTGATTGTCGTGAGGGGGTTGAGAGACAGTTTTGAGTCCAATAAAGAGCTTGAAAAAAAGAGAATACGAGAGGAAAAAGGCAAGAGTGTGTAAGCTTAATTGAGGGTGAAAAAAAGCCTAAACTTGAGTTAAACACGAGGGGAGTGACAAACACTTTGAGAGAAACACGTGAGGGAGTGATTGGTGAGGATTTTTTTGCGACTAACGTTTACTTGCAGGTCTAAAATATGTCGCACGAAGAAAGTGTGAATCAAAAGGAGATTGGCTCCATACGAAGGGATGAAGCGCTCGTGGAAAGCATCCAGCAATTGAAGGCCGTAGTGGAGGAGCTTAGTGGCCGAATGATGGGGAATGACATGAGGATTGATGGTGACCGAGAGCTACCCCGGGAAGGCCACAACATCAGCGAGATGCCTCTAGAACACAACATAGAAGGCAACGACAATATGATGATGATGAGGCCGACATGGAGGATGATCGAGATGCTCGATTTGAAAGGTGGAATGGAGGCCGAAGGTTTAGACACCGAGGAGATGATGAACTTGGCAACATCAAGATGAAGATTCCTTCCTTCCAAGGGAAGAATGATCCCGATGCATATCTAGAGTGGGAGAAACGCATGGAGATGGTATTTGATTGCCAACGATACTCGAGCTCAAAAAGGTAAAAATTGCAGCTGTTGAATTTACTGATTATGCTATAATTTGGTGGGATCAACTTGTGACTAGTAGGAGGCGCAATGGTGAAAGACCGATAGAGACGTGGGATGAGATGAAAGCGGTGATGAGAAGGCGTTTTGTACCTAGTCATTACCACCGAGATTTGTTTCAAAAATTACAAAATCTCACACAAGGCAATAAGAGCGTGGAAGAGTATCACAAAGAGATGGAGATTGCCATGATCCGTGCTAATGTAATGGAGGATCGTGAGGCCACAATGTCAAGATTTTTGAGTGGTTTGAGTCGAGACATAGCAAGGGTGGTAGAGCTGCAACACTATGTTGAATTGGAGGAATTGGTGGACAAAGCCATCAAAGTTGAGCGGCAATTGAAGTTGGACCGAAATCACAAGGGTGGAGGAGGTTCAAATCAGAATTGGAGATCCAATTGGAAGAGAGATGATAAGCCAAATTGGAGAGGAAACAACACCAAAACCGAAACCTCAAAGGAGAAGGAGAGGGACGGTAAAGTTGGAACAAATCCGGTTTCGGGTAAAATCGAAAACCCTAACACTAGAACTCGTGAAATTAAATGTTTCAAGTGTTTGGGCAGGGGTCATATGGCGAATCAATGCCCTAATAGGAGGGTGATGATCATGACTGGACATGGTGTTATTGAGTCCGAAAGTGAAAGGGAAGAAAATGATGATGAGATGCCACCATTAGAGGATTGTAGTGATGCGAAGTGGCTATAAAAGGAGACTTATTGGTGGTTAGGCGTTCTCGAGTGTGCAAGTAAAGGAGGAGGAGCATCACCAACAAAGAGATAATTTGTTTCATACAAGATGTGTGGTGAATGGTAAGATTTGTAGTATGATAATTGATGGAGGTAGTTGTGCGAATGTGGCAAGTTGTATTATGGTGGATAAGTTGGGTTTGAAGACAACAAAGCACCCTATGCCTTATAGACTTCAATGGTTAAATGATAGTGGTGAGGTGAAAGTATTGAAGCAAGTTCGAATTCCATTTGAGATAGGGAGATACAAGGACGAGGTAGAGTGTGATGTTGTACCTATGCAAGCGGGTCATATCTTGCTTGGAAGACCATGGCAATATGATCGAAAGGTACATCATAATGGATATACTAATCGTTATTCATTGGTGAAGAATCAAAAGACTTATACCTTGGTACCAATGACACCTAGTGAGGTGTATCAAGATCAATTAAAGTTACAACGAGAAGCCGAGAGAGAGAAAAATGTGAGAAATCGAGGGCTTGCGTGGTGTGTCCGAGACGCAAGGAAAAGGAGAGGCCGAGAGAAAGATTGTGGTAAAAACGAGGGAAAAGAAGAGAGGAAAGAAAAGAGGCAAAATAATTTTTATGCAAAATCAAGTGAAGTGAGGAGAGCCTTAGTTCTAGATCGACCAATACTTGTACTTGTGTACAAGGAGGTTTTGTTTTCTACTAACGATCTTGACCCAAGTTTGCCTAGTCCTATTGTGTCTTTATTGCAGGAATTTGAAGATGTCTTTCCCGATGAACTTCCCGGAGGGATACCACCTATTCGAGGCATAGAACATCAAATTGACTTGATTCCCGGTGCGCCATTACCTAATCGACCCGCATATCGAAGCAATCCCGAGGAGACAAAGGAACTTCAGCGACAAGTTAGTGAATTATTGGAACGAGGGCATGTGAGAGAGAGTCTTAGCCCATGCGCCGTCCCTGTTTTGTTAGTGCCAAAGAAGGATGGAACTTGGCGAATGTGTGTCGATTGCCGAGCAATCAATAATATTACGGTAAAGTATCGACATCCTATTCCTAGGTTAGATGACATGTTGGATGAGTTGCATGGTTCTTGCGTTTTCACTAAGATTGATTTGAAAAGTGGCTATCATCAAATTAGGATGAAAGAAGGTGATGAATGGAAAACTGCATTTAAGACCAAGTATGGATTATATGAGTGGTTAGTAATGCCATTTGGATTAACTAATGCACCGAGCACGTTTATGCGACTTATGAATCATGTTTTGCGTGCTTTTATTGGTCGATTTGTGGTTGTCTATTTCGATGACATCTTGATTTATAGCCGAAGTCCGATGACCATATTGAGCATGTGCGAGCTGTCTTGCAGGTTTTAAGGGCCGAGCAATTATATGCTAATCTAAAGAAGTGCTCTTTTGTTACCAACAAATTAGTATTTCTAGGATGATGTGAATCGTTGCGGAAGGATCGTTCTACAAAGGCCCAGATGGTGTGAATTGCAAACCTCGACCTCCAATCAAACCTGTGATTGGCAACCTCGGTATGAACGTGACCTGTTGACGAACACGTGTCAACCAACCAACGTTATAGACGCCACGAGCGAAAGAATTCGCTATCTCGCTCGATAAGTCGAAGAGAATCTTGATTAGGTCAAGTCCTCAAAAGAACAAAGTAAAAAGAACCTCTCAATTCTTTTCCTCCAAAAATAAAATATCTCCGTGTCCTCAAAGAAATTTGGCAAATCCTTTATATAGGCTGCCACACAAACCCTAAAAACCAACCCTAAAAATCTAATGCGATATATTCTAAAATATTCCTATTTTAGAATATTCTTAAACAAGAATATATATATATATAAATTGACTTGGTCAATTATTTGGTGACAAGATAATTAAATTGCACCAAGATTTCCAAGATTCTTCAAGATTTGATCCAAGGTCATCTTCACGCCAAAGATCACGAACCATGACGCCAACAAACTTGCTTGAATTGTTTGGCCCGCGCCGAGTAATCGAACCAAAGTAGGAATAGACAATGGGTCCCTAGCACCTCCTCCTCGATATGACTCGATGTCCACATCATTCCCTCCCCCGTGCAAAGGATTTGTCCTCAAATCATCACTAGCATCAAAAAGAGTCAAGTCGAAACATTAAATGTGGCACTAACGTCATACTTACCGGAAGATCAAGCTTGTAAGCATTATTGTTAACTCTTTCCAAAACCATGAATGGTCCATCCCCTCGCGGTAATAACTTAGAATGTCGCTGCTCGAAATCTCTCTTTGCGCATATGAACCCAAACCCAATCGCCGAGTTCAAACACCACTTCCTTGCGCCCTTTGTTAGCTTGCCTTACATATTGCTCGTCTTGCGCTCAATATTTGTGCGCGTCTTCTCATGCAACGACTTGACAAATTCAGCTTTCTTTGCTCCATCTAAATCCACACGCTTATCAACAGGTAAAGGGGTTAAATCTAACGGAGTTAATGGATTAAAACCATAGACAACCTCAAATGGTGTAAATTTAGTAGCAGAATGCATGCTCCTATTATATGCAAATTCAACATGTGGCAGACAATCTTCCCAAGATTTTATGTTATTTTTAATAATAGCACGCAACAATACCCCTAAAGTTCTATTAACTACCTCGGTTTGACCATCGGTCTGTGGATGACAAGTAGTAGAAAATAACAATCGTGTTCCTAGTTTTTCCACAATGTTTTCCAAAAGTAGCTAAGAAATTTAGAATCTCGATCTGAAACAATCGATCTAGGCATGCCATGCAAACGTACAACCTCCTTAAAGAACAAATTAGCAATATGAGATGCATCATCGGTTTTATGACAAGGTATAAAATGAGCCATCTTTGAAAACCGATCAACAACCACATAAATAGAATCTCTACCATACTTAGACCTAGGCAATCCTAACACAAAATCCATAGAAATATCAATCCAAGGATGCGTTGGAATAGGTAATGGTGTATACAAGCCATGCGGTTTAGTTGTAGACTTCGATTGCTTACAAGCAATGCATCTCTCACAAACACGTGTGACATCTCTCTTCATATGTGGCCAATAAAAATGTTCATACAACACTTCATAAGTCTTATTAATGCCAAAATGCCCCATTAAACCACCACTATGCGCTTCTCGCACCAACAATTCACGCAAAGAACACTTAGGCAAACATAATTTATTTTCACGAAAAGATAACCTTCATGCCTATAAAATTTATCAAATGCAGCGTGTTCACATGCTTCATAGACTCTCCCAAAGTCATCATCTTCAATATATAAGCCCTTGATATGCTCAAAACCTAGACACTTTGCTTCTAAAATAGTTAGAATCGCATACCTTCGAGAAAGCGCATCGGCTACCACATTTTCCTTACCTTTCTTGTACTTGATCACATATGGAAAAGTCTCAATGAACTCCATCCATTTGGCATGTCTTTTATTCAACTTTTGCTGTCTTTTCAAGTACTTCAAGGTCTCATGGTCGGTGTGGATCACAAACTCCTTTGGCCATAAATAATGTTGCCAAGTCTCTAAAGCTCGCACTAAAGCATACATCTCCTTATCATAGGTAGGATAATTCAATGTTGCTCCACTCAATTTTTCGCTGAAATAAGCTATGGGACGCCCTCCTTGCATCAACACGGCTCCAATTCCTGTACCGAAGCATCGCACTCTATCTCAAAAGTAGCACTGAAATTCGGCAAAGATAACAAAGGAGCATTAGTTAACTTATCTTTTAATAGATTAAAGGCTTTCTCTTGCTCTTCTCCCCACGTGAAACCCACGTGCTTCTTGATAACCTCAGTTAAAGGTGCGGCAATGGTGCTGAAATTTCTCACAAATCGTCGATAAAAACTCGCCAATCCATGAAAGCTACGCACCTCTCCTATGGTCTTAGGCGTTGGCCATTCACGGATTGCTTTAACCTTTTCTTCATCAACCCGTATACCATTAGCACTAACAACAAATCCTAGAAATACTAATTTGTTGGTAACAAAAGAGCACTTCTTTAGATTAGCATATAATTGCTCGGCCCTTAAAACCCGCAAGACAGCTCGCACATGCTCAATATGGTCATCTGGACTTCGGCTATAAATCAAGATGTCATCGAAATAGACAACCACAAATCGACCAATAAAAGCACGCAAAACATGATTCATAAGTCGCATAAACGTGCTCGGTGCATTAGTTAATCCAAATGGCATTACTAACCACTCATATAATCCATACTTGGTCTTAAATGCAGTTTTCCATTCATCACCTTCTTTCATCCTAATTTGATGATAGCCACTTTTCAAATCAATCTTAGTGAAAACGCAAGAACCATGCAACTCATCCAACATGTCATCTAACCTAGGAATAGGATGTCGATACTTTACCGTAATATTATTGATTGCTCGGCAATCGACACACATTCGCCAAGTTCCATCCTTCTTTGGCACTAACAAAACAGGGACGGCGCATGGGCTAAGACTCTCTCTCACATGCCCTCGTTCCAATAATTCACTAACTTGTCGCTGAAGTTCCTTTGTCTCCTCGGGATTGCTTCGATATGCGGGTCGATTAGGTAATGGCGCACCGGGAATCAAGTCAATTTGATGTTCTATGCCTCGAATAGGTGGTATCCCTCCGGGAAGTTCATCGGGAAAGACATCTTCAAATTCCTGCAATAAAGACACAATAGGACTAGGCAAACTTGGGTCAAGATCGTTAGTAGAAAACAAAACCTCCTTGTACACAAGTACAAGTATTGGTCGATCTAGAACTAAGGCTCTCCTCACTTCACTTGATTTTGCATAAAAATTATTTTGCCTCTTTTCTTTCCTCTCTTCTTTTCCCTCGCCTTTTACCACAATCTTTCTCTCGGCCTCTCCTTTTCCTTGCGTCTCGGACACACCACGCAAGCCCTCGATTTCTCACATTTTCTCTCTCTCTCGGCTTCTCGTTGTAACTTTAATTGATCTTGATACACCTCACTAGGTGTCATTGGTACCAAGGTATAAGTCTTTTGATTCTTCACCAATGAATAACGATTAGTATATCCATTATGATGTACCTTTCGATCATATTGCCATGGTCTTCCAAGCAAGATATGACCCGCTTGCATAGGTACAACATCACACTCTACCTCGTCCTTGTATCTCCCTATCTCAAATGGAATTCGAACTTGCTTCAATACTTTCACCTCACCACTATCATTTAACCATTGAAGTCTATAAGGCATAGGGTGCTTTGTTGTCTTCAAACCCAACTTATCCACCATAATACAACTTGCCACATTCGCACAACTACCTCCATCAATTATCATACTACAAATCTTACCATTCACCACACATCTTGTATGAAACAAATTATCTCTTTGTTGGTGATGCTCCTCCTCCTTTACTTGCACACTCGAGAGAACGCCTAACCACCAATAAGTCTCCTTTTATAGCCACTTCGCATCACTACAATCCTCTAATGGTGGCATCTCATCATCATCTTCTTCCCTTTCACTTTCGGACTCAATAACACCATGTCCAGTCATGATCATCACCCTCCTATTAGGGCATTGATTCGCCATATGACCCCTGCCCAAACACTTAAAACATTTAATTTCACGAGTTCTAGTGTTAGGATTTTCGGTTTTACCTCGAAACCGGATTCGTTCCAACTTTACCGTCCCTCTCCTTCTCCTTTAAGGTTTCGGTTTTGGTGTTGTTTCCTCTCCAATTTGGCTTCTCATCTCTCTTCCAATTGGATCTCCAATTCGACTTGAACCTCCTCCACTCTTGTGATTTCGGTCCAACTTCAATTGCCGCTCAACTTTGATGGCTTTGTCCACCAATTCCTCCAATTCAACATAGTGTTGCAGCTCTACCACCCTTGCTATGTCTCGACTCAAACCACTCAAAAATCTTGACATTGTGGCCTCACGATCCTCCATCACATTAGCACGGATCATGGCAATCTCCATCTCCTTGTGATACTCTTCCACGCTCTTATTGCCTTGTGTGAGATTTTGTAACTTTTGAAACAAATCTCGGTGGTAATGACTAGGTACAAAACGCCTTCTCATCACCGCTTTCATCTCATCCCACGTCTCTATCGGTCTTTCACCATTGCGCCTCCTACTAGTCACAAGTTGATCCCACCAAATTATAGCATAATCAGTAAATTCAACAGCTGCAATTTTTACCTTTTTGAGCTCGAGTATCGTTGGCAATCAAATACCATCTCCATGCGTTTCTCCCACTCTAAATACGCATCGGGATCATTCTTCCCTTGGAAGGAAGGAATCTTCATCTTGATGTTGCCAAGTTCATCATCTCCTCGGTGTCTAAACCTTCGGCCTCCATTCCACCTTTCAAATCGAGCATCTCGATCATCCTCCATGTCGGCCTCATCATCATCATATTGTCGTTGCCTTCTATGTTGTGTTCTAGAGGCATCTCGCTGATGTTGTGGCCTTCCCCGGGGTAGCTCTCGGTCACCATCAACCCTCATGTCATTCTCCATCATTCGGCCACTAAGCTCCTCCACTACGGCCTTCAATTGCTGGATGCTTTCCATGAGCGCTTCATCCCTTCGTATGGAGCCAATCTCCTTTTGATTCACACTTTCTTCGTGCGACATATTTTAGACCTGCAAGTAAACGTTAGTCGCAAAAAAATCCTCACCAATCACTCCCTCACGTGTTTCTCTCAAAGTGTTTGTCACTCCCCTCGTGTTTAACTCAAGTTTAGGCTTTTTTTCACCCTCAATTAAGCTTACACACTCTTGCCTTTTTCCTCTCGTATTCTCTTTTTTTCAAGCTCTTTATTGGACTCAAAACCTGTCTCTCAACCCCCTCACGACAATCAATCAAACTAATCAAACAAGATTAGATCACTATTGATTTTGTTTCAGCAAGTAACAATTTCAAACCAACAAGTACAACTTTCGAAATTCCAATTGAAACGCAAATCACTACTGATTTTGTTTCAATTTGGTCTACTAACAAACGAGTCGCCTTCTTGATTTTTTTTTTTTTTTGTTCGGCTAATTTTTTTTTTTTTTTTGCCGAATCTGTTTTTTTTTTTTTTTTTTTCTTGCACACTTTTTTTGTGCGTTTTCTTTCTCTTCTTTTTTTTTTTCACTTTTTTTTTCTTTTTTCTTTTTTTGACGAACTCAGATACAATTTAAGATGCTAGAAAAGAAAATTTAAAACTAACAGCAAATAACTACATATGGAAGCACAAAAGCAATCGGATCCCTAAATTAACTAGAACCGAAACCCTAACTCAATAAATCTCAAATTGCTGAATATCAACAGAAAATTAAAGATAAATAGACCTTGTAGAATCTGGCTCGATACCAAACCGATGTGAATCGTTGCGGAAGGATCGTTCTACAAAGGCCCGGATGGTGCGAATTGCAAACCTCGACCTCCAATCAAACCCGTGATTGGCAACCTCGGTATGAACGTGACCTGTTGACGAACACGTGTCAACCAACCAACGTTATAGACGCCACGAGCGAAAGAATTCGCTATCTCGCTCGATAAGTCGAAGAGAATCTTGATTAGGTCAAGTCCTCAAAAGAACAGTAAAAAGAGAACCTCTCAATTCTTTTCCTCCAAAAATAAAATATCTCCGTGTCCTCAAAGAAATTTGGCAAATCCTTTATATAGGCTGCCACACAAACCCTAAAAACCAACCCTAAAAATCTAATGCGATATATTCTAAAATATTCCTATTTTAGAACTTTAGCAATTATCATACTACAAACTGATGTTGATATTCTACATGCTCAATATGGTCAAACCGAGGTAGTTAATAGAACTTTAGGGGTATTGTTGCGTGCTATTATTAAAAATAACATAAAATCTTGGGAAGATTGTCTGCCACATGTTGAATTTGCATATAATAGGAGCATGCATTCTGCTACTAAATTTACACCATTTGAGGTTGTCTATGGTTTTAATCCATTAACTCCGTTAGATTTAACCCCTTTACCTGTTGATAAGCGTGTGGATTTAGATGGAGCAAAGAAAGCTGAATTTGTCAAGTCGTTGCATGAGAAGACGCGCACAAATATTGAGCGCAAGACTGAGCAATATGTAAGGCAAGCTAACAAAGGGCGCAAGGAAGTGGTGTTTGAACCTGGCGATTGGGTTTGGGTTCATATGCGCAAAGAGAGATTTCCGAGCAGCGACATTCTAAGTTATTACCGCGAGGGGATGGACCATTCATGGTTTTGGAAAGAGTTAACAATAATGCTTACAAGCTTGATCTTCCAGGTAAGTATGACGTTAGTGCCACATTTAATGTTTCGACTTGACTCTTTTTGATGCTAGTGATGATTTGAGGACAAATCCTTTGCACGGGGAGGGAATGATGTGGACATCGAGTCATATCGAGGAGGAGGTGCTAGGGACCCATTGTCTATTCCTACTTTGGGTTCGATTACTCGAGCGCGGGCCAAACAATTCAAGCAAGCCGTTGGCGTCATGGTTCGTGATCTTTGGCGTGAAGATGACCTTGGATCAAATCTTGAAGAATCTTGGAAATCTTGGTGCAATTTAATTATCTTGTCACCAAATAATTGACCAAGAATTTATATATATATATATATATATATATATATATATATATATATATATATATATATATATATATATATATTCTTGTTTAAGAATATTCTAAAATAGGAATATTTTAGAATATATCGCATTAGATTTTTAGGGTTGGTTTTTAGGGTTTGTGTGGCAGCCTATATAAAGGATTTGCCAAATTTCTTTGAGGACGAAGATATATTTTTTTTTTTTTTTTGAGGAAAAGAATTGAGAGGTTCTCTTTTTTACTGTTCTTTTGAGGACTTGACCTAATCAAGATTCTCTTCGACTTATCGAGCGAGATAGCGAATTCTTTCGCTCGTGGCGTCTATAACGTTGGTTGGTTGACACGTGTTCGTCAACAGTCACGTTCATACCGAGGTTGCCAATCACGGGTTTGATTGGAGGTCGAGGTTTGCAATTCGCACCATCTGGGCCTTTGTAGAACGATCCTTCCGCAACGATTCACATCAGGTTGAGAGACAGGTTTTGAGTCCAATAAAGAGTTTGAAAAAAAGAGAATACGAGAGGAAAAAGGCAAGAGTGTGTAAGCTTAATTGAGGGTGAAAAAAAGCCTAAACTTGAGTTAAACACGAGGGGAGTGACAAACACTTTGAGAGAAACACGTGAGGGAGTGATTGGTGAGGATTTTTTTGCGACTAACGTTTACTTGCAGGTCTAAAATATGTCGCACGAAGAAAGTGTGAATCAAAAGGAGATTGGCTCCATACGAAGGGATGAAGCGCTCATGGAAAGCATCCAGCAATTGAAGGCCGTAGTGGAGGAGCTTAGTGGCCGAATGATGGAGAATGACATGAGGGTTGATGGTGACCGAGAGCTACCCCGGGAAGGCCACAACATCAGCGAGATGCCTCTAGAACACAACATAGAAGGCAACGACAATATGATGATGATGAGGCCGACATGGAGGATGATCGAGATGCTCGATTTGAAAGGTGGAATGGAGGCCGAAGGTTTAGACACCGAGGAGATGATGAACTTGGCAACATCAAGATGAAGATTCCTTCCTTCCAAGGGAAGAATGATCCCGGTGCATATCTAGAGTGGGAGAAACGCATGGAGATGGTATTTGATTGCCAACGATACTCTGAGCTCAAAAAGGTAAAAATTGCAGCTGTTGAATTTACCGATTATGCTATAATTTGGTGGGATCAACTTGTGACTAGTAGGAGGCGCAATGGTGAAAGACCGATAGAGACGTGGGATGAGATGAAAGCGGTGATGAGAAGGCGTTTTGTACCTAGTCATTACCACCGAGATTTGTTTCAAAAGTTACAAAATCTCACACAAGGCAATAAGAGCGTGGAAGAGTATCACAAGGAGATGGAGATTGCCATGATCCGTGCTAATGTGATGGAGGATCGTGAGGCCACAATGTCAAGATTTTTGAGTGGTTTGAGTCGAGACATAGCAAGGGTGGTAGAGCTGCAACACTATGTTGAATTGGAGGAATTGGTGGACAAAGCCATCAAAGTTGAGCGGCAATTGAAGTTGGACCGAAATCACAAGAGTGGAGGAGGTTCAAGTCGAATTGGAGATCCAATTGGAAGAGAGATGAGAAGCCAAATTGGAGAGGAAACAACACCAAAACCGAAACCTTAAAGGAGAAGGAGAGGGACGGTAAAGTTGGAACGAATCCGGTTTCGAGTAAAACCGAAAATCCTAACACTAGAACTCGTGAAATTAAATGTTTTAAGTGTTTGGGCAGGGGTCATATGGCGAATCAATGCCCTAATAGGAGGGTGATGATCATGACTGGACATGGTGTTATTGAGTCCGAAAGTGAAAGGGAAGAAGATGATGATGAGATGCCACCATTAGAGGATTGTAGTGATGCGAAGTGGCTATAAAAGGAGACTTATTGGTGGTTAGGCGTTCTCTCGAGTGTGCAAGTAAAGGAGGAGGAGCATCACCAACAAAGAGATAATTTGTTTCATACAAGATGTGTGGTGAATGGTAAGATTTGTAGTATGATAATTGATGGAGGTAGTTGTGCGAATGTGGCAAGTTGTATTATGGTGGATAAGTTGGGTTTGAAGACAACAAAGCACCCTATGCCTTATAGACTTCAATGGTTAAATGATAGTGGTGAGGTGAAAGTATTGAAGCAAGTTCGAATTCCATTTGAGATAGGGAGATACAAGGACGAGGTAGAGTGTGATGTTGTACCTATGCAAGCGGGTCATATCTTGCTTGGAAGACCATGGCAATATGATCGAAAGGTACATCATAATGGATATACTAATCGTTATTCATTGGTGAAGAATCAAAAGACTTATACCTTGGTACCAATGACACCTAGTGAGGTGTATCAAGATCAATTAAAGTTACAACGAGAAGCCGAGAGAGAGAGAAAATGTGAGAAATCTGAGGGCTTGCGTGGTGTGTCTGAGACGCAAGGAAAAGGAGAGGCCGAGAGAAAGATTGTGGTAAAAACTGAGGGAAAAGAAGAGAGGAAAGAAAAGAGGCAAAATAATTTTTATGCAAAATCAAGTGAAGTGAGGAGAGCCTTAGTTCTAGATCGACCAATACTTGTACTTGTGTACAAGGAGGTTTTGTTTTCTACTAACGATCTTGACCCAAGTTTGCCTAGTCCTATTGTGTCTTTATTGCAGGAATTTGAAGATGTCTTTCCCGATGAACTTCCCGGAGGGATACCACCTATTCGAGGCATAGAACATCAAATTGACTTGATTCCCGGTGCGCCATTACCTAATCGACCCGCATATCGAAGCAATCCCGAGGAGACAAAGGAACTTCAGCGACAAGTTAGTGAATTATTGGAACGAGGGCATGTGAGAGAGAGTCTTAGCCCATGCGCCGTCCCCTGTTTTGTTAGTGCCAAAGAAGGATGGAACTTGGCGAATGTGTGTCGATTGCCGAGCAATCAATAATATTACGGTAAAGTATCGACATCCTATTCCTAGGTTAGATGACATGTTGGATGAGTTGCATGGTTCTTGCGTTTTCACTAAGATTGATTTGAAAAGTGGCTATCATCAAATTAGGATGAAAGAAGGTGATGAATGGAAAACTGCATTTAAGACCAAGTATGGATTATATGAGTGGTTAGTAATGCCATTTGGATTAACTAATGCACCGAGCACGTTTATGCGACTTATGAATCATGTTTTGCGTGCTTTTATTGGTCGATTTGTGGTTGTCTATTTCGATGACATCTTGATTTATAGCCGAAGTCCGATGACCATATTGAGCATGTGCGAGCTGTCTTGCAGGTTTTAAGGGCCGAGCAATTATATGCTAATCTAAAGAAGTGCTCTTTTGTTACCAACAAATTAGTATTTCTAGGATTTGTTGTTAGTGCTAATGGTATACAGGTTGATGAAGAAAAGGTTAAAGCAATCCGTGAATGGCCAACGCCTAAGACCATAGGAGAGGTGCGTAGCTTTCATGGATTGGCGAGTTTTTATCGACGATTTGTGAGAAATTTCAGCACCATTGCCGCACCTTTAACTGAGGTTATCAAGAAGCACGTGGGTTTCACGTGGGGAGAAGAGCAAGAGAAAGCCTTTAATCTATTAAAAGATAAGTTAACTAATGCTCCTTTGTTATCTTTGCCGAATTTCAGTGCTACTTTTGAGATAGAGTGCGATGCTTCGGTACAGAATTGGAGCCGTGTTGATGCAAGGAGGGCGTCCCATAGCTTATTTCAGCGAAAAATTGAGTGGAGCAACATTGAATTATCCTACCTATGATAAGGAGATGTATGCTTTAGTGCGAGCTTTAGAGACTTGGCAACATTATTTATGGCCAAAGGAGTTTGTGATCCACACCGACCATGAGACCTTGAAGTACTTGAAAAGACAGCAAAAGTTGAATAAAAGACATGCCAAATGGATGGAGTTCATTGAGACTTTTCCATATGTGATCAAGTACAAGAAAGGTAAGGAAAATGTGGTAGCCGATGCGCTTTCTCGAAGGTATGCGATTCTAACTATTTTAGAAGCAAAGTGTCTAGGTTTTGAGCATATCAAGGGCTTATATATTGAAGATGATGACTTTGGGAGAGTCTATGAAGCATGTGAACACGCTGCATTTGATAAATTTTATAGGCATGAAGGTTATCTTTTTCGTGAAAACAAACTATGTTTGCCTAAGTGTTCTTTGCGTGAATTGTTGGTGCGAGAAGCGCATAGTGGTGGTTTAATGGGGCATTTTGGCATTAATAAGACTTATGAAGTGTTGTATGAACATTTTTATTGGCCACATATGAAGAGAGATGTCACACGTGTTTGTGAGAGATGCATTGCTTGTAAGCAATCGAAGTCTACAACTAAACCGCATGGCTTGTATACACCATTACCTATTCCAACGCATCCTTGGATTGATATTTCTATGGATTTTGTGTTAGGATTGCCTAGGTCTAAGTATGGTAGAGATTCTATTTATGTGGTTGTTGATCGGTTTTCAAAGATGGCTCATTTTATACCTTGTCATAAAACCGATGATGCATCTCATATTGCTAATTTGTTCTTTAAGGAGGTTGTACGTTTGCATGGCATGCCTAGATCGATTGTTTCAGATCGAGATTCTAAATTTCTTAGCTACTTTTGGAAAACATTGTGGAAAAACTAGGAACACGATTGTTATTTTCTACTACTTGTCATCCACAGACCGATGGTCAAACCGAGGTAGTTAATAGAACTTTAGGGGTATTGTTGCGTGCCATTATTAAAAATAACATAAAATCTTGGGAAGATTGTCTGCCACATGTTGAATTTGCATATAATAGGAGCATGCATTCTGCTACTAAATTTACACCATTTGAGGTTGTCTATGGTTTTAATCCATTAACTCCGTTAGATTTAACCCCTTTACCTGTTGATAAGCGTGTGGATTTAGATGGAGCAAAGAAAGCTGAATTTGTCAAGTCGTTGCATGAGAAGACGCGCACAAATATTGAGCGCAAGACTCGAGCAATATGTAAGGCAAGCTAACAAAGGGCGCAAGGAAGTGGTGTTTGAACCTGGCGATTGGGTTTGGGTTCATATGCGCAAAGAGAGATTTCCCGAGCAGCGACATTCTAAGTTATTACCGCGAGGGGATGGACCATTCATGGTTTTGGAAAGAGTTAACAATAATGCTTACAAGCTTGATCTTCCAGTAAGTATGACGTTAGTGCCACATTTAATGTTTCGACTTGACTCTTTTTGATGCTAGTGATGATTTGAGGACAAATCCTTTGCACGGGGGAGGGAATGATGTGGACATCGAGTCATATCGAGGAGGAGGTGCTAGGGACCCATTGTCTATTCCTACTTTGGTTCGATTACTCGAGCGCGGGCCAAACAATTCAAGCAAGCTGTTGGCGTCATGGTTCGTGATCTTTGGCGTGAAGATGACCTTGGATCAAATCTTGAAGAATCTTGGAAATCTTGGTGCAATTTAATTATCTTGTCACCAAATAATTGACCAAGTCAATTTATATATATATATATATATTCTTGTTTAAGAATATTCTAAAATAGGAATATTTTAGAATATATCGCATTAGATTTTTAGGGTTGGTTTTTAGGGTTTGTGTGGCAGCCTATATAAAGGATTTGCCAAATTTCTTTGAGGACGGAGATATTTTATTTTTTGGAGGAAAAGAATTGAGAGGTTCTCTTTTTACTGTTCTTTTGAGGACTTGACCTAATCAAGATTCTCTTCGACTTATCGAGCGAGATAGCGAATTCTTTCGCTCGTGGCGTCTATAACGTTGGTTGATTGACACGTGTTCGTCAACAGTCACGTTCATACCGAGGTTGCCAATCACAGGTTTGATTGGAGGTCGAGGTTTGCAATTCGCACCATCTGGGCCTTTGTAGAACGATCCTTCCGCAACGATTCACATCACTATTTGAAACCTTGGATCAAGATAAAGATATTAGTGGAGTTCATCCAAGTGGGAGCACAATAGGGAATGATGTGCAAAGTGTACAATCTCCCATACGGCGAACAAGCCGCAAAAGTATTCCCCGTCGACGTTTTGACATTGAAAGGGAAACTTTTATGGTTGCTCCACAAGATGAGGATGAGCCAAGAAATATCAATGAGGCTCAAAGTGCCCTAGTAAGGAAAAATGGATTAATGCAATGGAAGAGGAAATGGAGTCAATGGAATCAAACCAAGTCTGGGAACTGGTTGATCTTCCAAAAGGACGCAGAGCTATTGGGAACAAGTGGGTTCTCAAAATAAAGCGAAAGGCTGATGGTTCGATAGAAAGGCATAAGGCTCGCCTTGTGGCGAAGGGGTATAATCAACAGGAAGGAATTGATTATGAAGATACGTTTTCTCCTGTAGTGAGATTTACCTCGATTCGCATTATTCTAGCAATAGTGACTAGTCTGGATCTTGAGTTACATCAAATGGATGTAAAGACTGCTTTCCTCAATGGAGAATTGGAGGAAGAAATATATATGGAACAACCTGCTGGTTTCATAGTGAAAGGCCAAGAAGAAAAGGTATGTCGACTTTTGAGGTCGATATATGGCCTTAAGCGATCATCAAGACAATGGTATATACGTTTTCATAATGCCATAATGGCATATGATTTTACAATGATTGATGAGGATCATTGTGTATATATCAAAAGATCCAAGGATCAATTTGTGATCATATCATTATATGTTGATGATATACTAATTGCCGGAAGCAATATGGAGTTGGTTAGTACCGTCAAGAGATGGTTGTCTTCTAACTTTGAGATGAAGGATATGGGTGAGGCTGCATACATTCTTGGAGTTAAGATTTCAAGAGATCGTTTGAAGAGATCGTTGTCTCTTTCGCAAGAAACCTATATAAATAAGGTTCTTGAACGATTTCGTATGCAAGACTCGTAAACCCATAGATACTCCTATTGCAAAAGGTGAAGGATTGAGCCATAGATCGTGTCCAGGGACTCCACAAGAGAAGGAACAAATGAAACATGTTCCTTATGCTAGTGCTGTTGGGAGCTTGATGTACGCTATGATGTGTACAAGACCCGACATATGTTTTGCAGTTGGAATGGTGAGTAGATACCAATCCAACCCGGGTCCAAAGACATTGGAAAGCCGTGAAGAGAATACCGAGGTATCTCGAAGGGAACTGCTGATTTCAAGTTGAATTATCAAGGAAAGGATCTCGCAACTTGAAGGCTATTCGGATGCCGATTGGGGAGGAGATTTAGATGAAAGGAAGTCTACCTGGATTTGCTTTCTTATCGAACAATGGCGCCATATCATGGAGCAAGTAGAAGCAAACGTGTATAGCCTTATCCACGATGGAAGCTGAGTTCGTGGCATTATCGCGGCGGTACAAGAAGGAGTTTGGCTTAAGAGATTCTTGGATCATTTAGGTGTTATTGAGAAAGCTGCAAATCAATTATTGGTTAATTGTGATAGCCAAGCAGCTATAGCGTACACCAAAGATCCAAAGTATCATGGCAAGACCAAACATATAGATACCAAGTATAACTTTGTAAAAGATATGGTTGCACGAAAGGATGTGAACTTACAAGGTACATATCTACGCATAGAATGGTAGCGATCCTATGACAAAGCCGATACCTAGAGATGTGTTTTGTGGTCATGTAAAATCTCTAGGATTGCGTAGAGTCGATGTACTTGAATTGTAATTTCCCGAGTTGTTCACATTTATGAGATTTTGTTTTTCATTGATTAATGCCTATGAATCTATGTGTGATCTTTATGCATCTTAATGCTCGGTGCATTATTTGAGAAGTATGTCGGACAGATATATGATTAGCCCACTCACACGGGTAATCGCCTCTATTTACTTGTGTGATAAATAGAGATGAGACTGTTTTTAAGCTTATTATCTAGGTGATAATCGAGAGCTCAAGCTTAAAATACAAATGTCGCCTTAACTGAGTGTTAAGATGAGGACATAATACTAAAGATGTCCGAAAGTAAAATACCCCACATATTTTACTTTATCCGTCTATGATGCCGATGTGAGTTCGATGAATTTTGTGAATGAGTAGATACGTGAACTCAAGTTAGACATTGGGTATGTCCGAACTATCATCCGTACGGTATTGAAAAGTGTAGACATACGCTCCATGGGAAAGGAGTTAATACTTGTAATACGTATTTCATACTACGTATGCATGTGACGACCAATAAGAGTGGCAAAAAGTTTGATCTCAACTTTTATGACGTGTGAGACTCTTGAGGAAAAGAGTTCCTCAATTTTTTAATCCCCTCAGGACTCTTACTTATTCTCAAGGTTTCTATTTAGTGTTTGCTATCTTAGGGTGTTGCCAATGGTCATGAGATGATTCGATCTAATGGGGCATTTCTAGAAAAGCAAGCTGGACTGAAATTGAGAGTTTGAAGGAAAGAGGAAGATCGATTTTGGAGAATCACATGGTGGTTTTGTATTCACTGGTCGACCAATTATGACTGTCTTTGTGATAATTATAATTGTGAATACTATATATATATATATATCAATGTTTAAAAGAGATCAAGAGAGATATATATGTGATTGATCGATCTAGGGTACTGCATACTAAATCTACTCGGAGTGTGACGCCCATTATGAGCTGCTATATATTCCTAACAGATGTATAGCAACGAGCTCTCAAAGTATGCTGGTTGCATGGATTATTCACCGGTATGAATGTTAAAGAGAGGTAAAGAGATTCCTGTTCGGCCCACCTTATGCGAGTGGGAGATGAAAGCTTTATTGGATTTGGGCTTAAGGCCCCGTCCGCCCAAGCCGGGCCCCGAGAAAGCCCGGCCCACGGGAATAAGGCCCGTGGGAAGGGAGAGGTATAAAAGGGAGAGAGGGAGAGAGAAAAGACGTTGGTTGGAATCGAATTACGCACGTCTTTTCTCTCCCGCGCGTTTTCTCTCTCAAAAAGAACAGTAGGCATACGGCTTCCAATTCTTCCTTCCAAGGCTTCATCGACTCGAATTCGACCGGATTCTCTTCCTCCATTGGCGTCGGTGTCTAATATGTGGCTAACAAGGTACGCTCGAATCCGTGGTGTGCTTTACGATCGGTGATACGTGTCGTTTTCTTGGGCTACGCTTCCGCATTGATTTAGGGGTTCGATTCGGTGTCGAATCCGCTTTATGGGGATCCGTTATTCCCAACAACTTCATAGGAAGGCTGTTCTTAGGACTTCGTTTATATATAAGGGTTAAAGAGATGCGGTCAGAAAGGGACATTTTATGGTCATTTTTGTTTGCTTTCTTGCATATGAAAGAGAAACGGCGCGATCTTGCCGCTAACTTTTAGAGCACTTCGCTCCAAAGATATGACTATGTAATGAATGGTGGTTTCTTTTAATTTTCTCTCTCTCTAACTACTCCGATTTGATTTACAATAAGTCATTTTCTTCTTATCCGGTCATTTTTAAAATTCCCTCTTTCTTTTCTAATTCACATCATACAAATATCATGTGACGAATGAGAGTTAATTTGTCTAGACTTCTAAAAAGTCAAAAGCATTTTTCTTTTTGTTTTACTTTTCCATCAAAATTCAAATTATTATCCAAAATTATGAATGAATTATATTTAACCCTATGTAAGACCATTTTAAAAGGTTTTTAGTATGTAACACTAGAAAAAGTGAAAGTGTGTAATAATATCATGAATTATGTCTTTAATCCGATTGGAAGGGTGGATTTACTAAGGTATAAGTAAAAATTAAGGCATCATTGAACTGCTAAAACATATGTGAAAGTTTAGTAGGGTAAAATATTTAAATGAATTTTGTTAAAGAGTGCTCCAAAGGCATTTGTTAAGCAATTGATTAAAGAATTTTTATAATTTTTTATATACTGATTATCCTCGTGTCATGTATGATCCATACTTGAAAATTGAAATATACCAAGTAAAGTATATCTAACGAATATGTTTGGAGAAACTTGATAATAAGACCTATTTAAATATCTTACACTCTCCCTCGCACATTGGCAAGATTTTGGTTTTAAACTAAACTGTGGAAATTTGTTGATGGATGCAATTAGGGGTTTATAAAGATTTAAACCTAGGACCTCCTACTATGATACCACTAAAATTTTTGTAAGACTACTATAAACAATTCTAATAGCTTAGTGCTTGTTTAGTTAAGCTTTTTAAATAGCAATAAGCAATTTCCTTGTTTTCTTGCCAAAATTGTAAATATTATCTAAATTTAAAGAAAATGTGAAATTTTGTATGCAAATTCTTTATGTGCCAATATTAATATATTGTGAAAGTCTCGAGCGTTTGGGATGAAGGAAAAATCAAAGTGCATCGATTGCTACACTGAGCAAAAAGTAAAAAGTGAAATCTTTCTAGACATACCCTTAAGTTATTAGATAGACACCCAATTTGATACTTAAATATTCTGAAAATTTTGCGCTCCATGTCTAATACCCCTCACATTTCGAAACTTACATTTTGCATCTCCCAAACCTAAAAAGACCCATTTGTGCTCATACATGCGAAAACTCTCTCCCACTTTCTCTCCTTACCCTTACTCTCTCCTTTCACATAACAGTACAGACGATTGAGAGCCCCTTGCACAATGTTAGGCCATCGCTCGATGCCACAACCCGACCTTGATGGTGATGATGACACCCTCGCCCTAGCCGTGGTTGCGCTCCTCTCCCTACCTCTGGCTGTGGTGAGATCGGTCATGACTCATGACAGCAAGGCTAGGCGACCTGGGCTTGAGCCCGCAGCTTGTAACCATCGAGGATCTGTGAGGTCAACCTTGATATCGCGAGGGCCGCGGCTTGCATTGAGCCTCTATAGTAGGCTCGCAAGCCACGCAAGATTTGTAGCAGAGTACGTGGCATGGCCAGCTATTTTCCTTTGCCTTTTTCTTCTTTCTATTTCCCTCCACCGGTCGTCAGGGTCAAGACACCTTCGCTTGTAGCTGGAGATCGGCAAATGGAATAGAGAAAAAGAAAAGAATAGAAAAAAATGGAAAAAAATAGGAAAATTTTAAAAGAATTAAAAAAAATTATTCATATTAATACTGATAATGTGATGTAGAATGACCGATGTTAACTAAATTTTTACATTAGTGATTTCTATTCAAAATTGTTGAAATGACTATATGAACAATTTGTTAAAATGTATAAAAGTAAATTGGATAAATTATAAAGTTTGGGAATGAATTGGCATTCTTACCATTGATTTTGGACTTTTTTGGCAATTATCCTTTAGAGTGTGTGTGACTTTTGGGTTTTTTTGGGAATTGGGTAATTTGGGAAATAAAATTAAACTTCTGTAAATTATATATAGTCGAGAGATGCAACTCAATATATATTGTAAAAAAGCGAAGATAATAATTGTAGGTTTGAAATGTAGGAAATGCATTTCATATCGAAAAGTGGGGTTAGCAGTACATGAAGTAATCCATACGTTTAAACGTCAAAGTGAAGGTCCTTATCGAACATAAGGATAATGATAAAGGGAGGAATCTCGAGAGTTTAGCCATGGGCCATGGGAACAGTTGATTGAATTACTTTTTATCGTGCCAGAACACCGTGAAAGCTGCTCCTTCATCGTCATTCACTCGACAAAAATGCACCTGAGACGATCACAATCGGACAAATAGTGATGTGGCCAGCTCCTTAGTTGGGTACTATTCAGACGTGGACATGTAATTCCTCGGCGGTCACTTCATATGGAGAGAGAGAGAGAGAGGGAGGGAGAGTAACGATGAGCTTCCAATCAGGGAGACTATACATCAGCCCCTTTCATAATCGTTGTACGATATTTTGTACAGAGATCACTGCTCAGTCTCTCGTGGGAGCGTGGCCGCCACCAATCTAAGGGTCGTCGGCAGCTAAGCTAGCTGGCGCATTCATGCCAGCTCCCTCTTTTTGGTAAAGGTCAAATCAGCTCAATCTGTCATCGCCGTCGCTTCGTGCAACGCCCCAAACTCTCTCATTTATGTGCCTCCCCTAGGTGGCGAGACCAAAGCCTCCCTCGTTATCACCCCCTTCATCTTGTAGAAAGGGACTCCTTTACTTTCACCATCTCGTTTTCTTGTCTCTACCACCATAAAAAAGGGGAATGCTGAGAAAGAATAATGACTGTTGTGCCTACTATAGTGCTTCCGTAAATTTCAAATGCTTTTAATGTGTAAACTAAGAACAGAGACGCAATGAGCTTAGAATATCATAAATCAAATTCATCAGATGTTTGTAAAATTGTGCGGAGTCTTAGATTTCCAACTAAAACTAGAGAATCTTGAGATTTTAAATGGGCAAGCCAAGGAAAAAATTAATGTTTGGGACACCTCCAACTCTTTATGCAACCTCTTTCATCACTCGATCCCATAACAACACCGTTTCATCTTGTATAACTGTTATGCAACTCATGATCGCGATTTAATTCCTTTCTCCTTACCACTTCTATATTTTATATCCATTCCCACTAGGTCATGATATTAAGGGGGAGAAATAAATGAACTTTTTTTTTAAAATGAGATTTTATTTTGTTATTTAAAACATGCATGACTTAGCATCACGATTATTCTTATATTTATGAGAAAAGTTGAATGCATAGGATGCACACTGCAATATCATATGGCTTTGCTAAGAATCTGGCTGGACATCAAAAATTTTAATGTTCGGCTTTGTAACCGCCTGTATTAGAGTGTCCGGTTCATCTTATTATTGGCTCCTAGAAATTATGTTTTTGCTACTCATATTAGGTCTCCTATTAATGTGTGTTTCTTGTTGTACAGCTGAAGAAAGAGGGACGGAGGAATAAGCATGAGATGCACAAGTTATCGGCTTTGAACCAAAGGCAGAAGACGGTAATTTAGTTTCTTCTTTGTTAGATTCCTTGAATTTTTTCTTACTCAGGAGTCTACTATTCTCTTACTCTTTCTATTAATTTGTGCCCGTGGTCAATGTAAAATCTTATAGCGGAAGATAGAAGAAGCTTCTATGGCTACCAAGAGGCTGAAAGAACTGCTGGAGTCTCGAAAAGCTTCCTCTAGGGAGACATCTGGTAGGGAGCTTACATAAACATAGGCCTTGTGCTCATATTTTTTTTTTTCTTTATCCTTAATCATTTAATTTTCCTTTGATGTGCAGGTGCTGCGGGTGGCAATGGTCCTGGAATTCAGGTATTTTAAGCTTTCACATGAGTATTTTAGGGCATGAATGATAACTATTTAAGTCAAAATTTGATTTTTAGAAGAGAAATAAATTTTTCTTTTTCTATTTTTGGATGAGTTTCTAAGCAAAAATACACGTTTGATAATGACATAAAATTTCTCCCTTCCATGTGGTGACGTTGACGACCGATGGCGATGGAAGGGGACCAGTGATTGACGGATGGTGGCTGGCGATTGACAGCAACAGCAAACGACAGCCGGCACTCGATGACGATGGTGGTGGCGGCTGACAACCAACAGTTGACAAAAGATGATCAATGGTCGACGTCCGTCGGCCGGCAGATGGTAAGCGACAAATGGCGACTAGTGGCCAGCAAGCAGCAGCAAACGGCAAGTGGTGGCAGGCGATAGTCGATGGACCGCGATTGGGTGGATGATAAACAACGGATGGACAACTGGTTAGTAGCAATGATGAACCATAATAAGAGTTTTTATTTCTAATTTCTATTCCAAAAATAGATAAGTAAAAAAAAAAAAAATTATTTCCGATTTTTGTTTCAAACCTATTTTTAGAGTAAAAATTTATTTCAGAAATAAAAAAATAAAATAATTTTACTAGATGGATTTCTATTCCACAAATAAGTTTGGAATAGAAAAATAATTCTGAAACAGAAATAGATCATCACCAGGCCCATGCTCATCAGCTTGTGCATCGTGTTGGTGGGTGTCACCTTAGCTGGCACCATCGACGATAGCTTCACGCTATGCACAGGGGTCTTCACGTCCGATGTAAGCATTTTTGTGCAGAGAGAGAGAGAGAGAGAGAGAGGTGTTTAATTTTTCTACTTCATAGAAAGGCTGTTCTTGGGACTTAATGATTTTATTAAATATTATGAATGATTGACATATCACTCTATGTAAGACCATTTTTAAAGGTGCCTACTATGCGACGTTAGAATAAGTGAAAGTGTGCACCATCATGAATGATATGTCTTTAATCGGGTCGGAAAGGTGGATTTAGTAAGGGATAAGTAAAAATTCAGTTGAGGCATCATCAAAGTGCTAAAATATAGGTGAAAGTTTGGTGAATGGATTTTGTTAAAAAGTGCTCTAAAGACACTTGTTAATCAACCGATTAAAGAATCTTCATAGTTTTCAATGCATTGATCACACTCGTGTTACGTATAATCCATACTTGAAAATTGATAAATACCAAGTATATTTAACAAAAATGTTTTAAGACATTTGATAATAAGAACTATTTGAATATCTAACACTCTTCCTCACACATCAACAGGATTTTGGTATAAAACTAAATCGTGGAAATTTATTGATGGATGCAATTAGGGGCTTGAAAAGGTTTGTACCTATGATGATACCACTTAAAATTTTGTAAGATTATTACCAGTTATTGTAAAAGCATTTTTAAAAAGAAGTAAGCAATTTTTTTTGTTTTCTTGCCGAATTTTAAATATCATCTAATTTAAAGAAAATGTGAAATGTTGTATGTGGATTTTTTATGTGTCAATATTAACATATTGTGAAAATTTTGAGTGTTTGGGATTAAGGAAAAATCAAAGTGCATCAATTGCTACATTAAGCAAAAAGTTAAAAGTGAAGTCTTTCTAGACTAGCCAATAAGTTATAGATGAGCGCCTAATTTTTTTTTTTTTTTTGGTAACCGAGGACTCCACGATGGACTCCCTGTGCCCGAACGCTCCTGAGGGGTGGGCTCCTATACCTCGAAGGAGATTAGCCCAGCAACCTATCGCCAAGGCCTCCCACATAAATTGCTAGTAACTGCGGGTTTCGAACTCTCGATCTCTACGATGAGGAAGGGATTCTCAACCAACGCAGCTATCCACGGATGGGTGATGAGCACCTAATTTGTCACTTAAATATTCCAAAAACTTTGCTCTTGACATCTAATACTCTCCCCATATTTCAAAACCTACATTTCGTATCTCCCAAACCTAAAAAGACCCATTTACCTCCAGAAGTGCCCAAAACTATCCCACTTTCTCTCCTTACTCTCCCCCTTCTCTCTTCTTACACACAGTAGTACAATGTTGAGCCACCACACGACGCCACGACCCGACCCGATGGGGATGACAACACCCTTGTGCTAGCTGTGGCTCGTGCCCCTCTCCTTATCTCAAGTTGTGTGAGATCGGTCATGGCTCATGACAGAAAGGTCAGGTGAGCTCGGCTTGAGCCCGCAGCTTGCAAACGTCGAGGCTCCATGATGTCAACCTTGACATTGCGAGGGCCACAACCTATAGTGATCCTATGCAACAGGCTTGCGAGCCGTGCAAGATTTGCAGCAAAGCTCGGCCATGGCAATGAGGTTGAGGTTGTTTGACATCGATCTAGTCTTTACCCAGCACGGGGATCGCCACTGAGCTTGGATCTAAGGTCAGCAACAGCCTTGGAAGCAACAATGATGGCGCCTGCAGTGGAGAGGGGGAGACCAGTGGCTCAGCCTGAGGAAGCCTTTCTGGTGGGGGGAGGGAGTGTGAGGAAAATTGCCAAAAAAATAGTAATTTTTTTTTATAGATGTCAATTCAATTTTATATTTTTCAATTCCTTCAAGTTAGTCTTAAATCTTTTAACGATTTATTAATATAACCACTCTCAATAATTTTGGCTAGAAATTGCTGACATGGAAGCCAGTTGTCTTACATGGCCTGGTCAGCGCTGTCATAGATAATTTTGCAATTTTATAAAAATTTTCTAAATTTCTTCATTTTCTTTCCTTTCCTTTCCTCTTTCTCCTTTTTCTTTCCTATTTCCCTCCTCAAGTCATTGGGGTTGGGACACTTCTGCTGGCCAACTTCGAGGCCCAGTGACAAGTGATGGGAAGAGGGAAAGAAGAAAAAAAGACAAAAAAAGAATAGGAGAGAAAAATGGAAAAAATAGGAAAAATAGGAAAATTTTAAAAGAATTAAAAAATTTACTCACATCAACACTGGCTATGTCACGTAGAATGGTTGGCACGTATTAAATTACCATGTTAGTGATCTCTAACTAAAATTGGCCGAAATGACTACATTGACAAATCACCAAAACATATAGAACTAAATTAATTAAATTGAAAAGCTTAGGAATGCATTGGCATTCGTACAATTGGTTTTATACCTTATAGAGTATGTGAGTGTTAGGTTTTTTTGGATATTAGGTAGTTTGGGAAATAAAGTTGAAATTCTGTAAATTATATATAGGTGAGAGATGCAACTTGATATCTATAGTAAAAAGTGAGGATATTAATTGTAGGTTTGAAATGTAAGAAATGCATTTGATATGGAAAAGTGAGGTCGGAAATTCATGAAGTAATACATACGTTTTCTCTTTAGGGAACGTCAAAGCGAAGTTCCTCCTTATCGAATACAAGTATAATGATAAGGGGAGTTATCTCAGGGGTCTAGCTGCAAGCTGTGGGAACAATTAATTGAAGTACTTTTGTCGTTCCAGAGCACCATGAAAGCTGCTCCTTCATCATCATTCACTCGATCGAAATGCGCCGATAACTATCACAAGCGAACAGATCGTGATGGAATTTCTTGCTTGCTCACCACAGTATCGAAACAGCTCTACAGCTTTCGACAAGTACCTAATCTGACGGTGCTATCTATGCTTCTTCGTTTTCCCGGCATAAATAATTGAGATAGATGTGTCCAGCTTGTTAAGCTGGGTACTTTGCAGACATGGACCTGCAATTTCTTGGCTGCCACTTCATATGGAGAGAGAGAGAGAGAGAGAGAGAGTGGCGATGGGCTTGCAACGAGAGAGACTAGCAGCCAGCCCCTTTCGCACTCGTTATACGATAATCCCTACGGAAATCACTGCTCGTCTCTCATAAGAGCATGACCTCCATTAATCGAGGGTCGTTGGCAGCTAAGCTAGCTAGCACACGCCTCCATCCCTCGTTTTGATAATTGCATCGATGCGACTTGAGAAAAGTTGGATCAGCTCGATCCGTCCTCGCCTTTGCTTCGTGCAATGCCCAAACTCCCTCATTTATGTGCCTCCCCTAGGTGGCGAGACCAAAGCCTCTCTCGTTTTTTCCCCTTCATCTTGTAGAAAGGGACTCCTTTACTTTCACCTTCTCATTTTCTTGTCTCTACCACCATAAAAAGGGAAATGCTGACAAAGAATAATGACTGTTATGCCTATTATAGTGCTTCCGTAAATCTCAAATGCTTTTAATGTGTGAACTAAGAACAGAGACGCAATGAGCTTAGATTATCATAAATCAAATTCATCAAAGGTTTATAAAATTGTGCGGTGTCTTAGGTTTCCAACTAAAACTAGAGAATCTTGAGATTTTAAATGGGTAGGCCAAGGAAAAAATTAACGTTTGGGACACCTCCGACTCTTTATGTAATTTATGTCATCACTCGATCCCGTAACAACACTATCCCACCTTGTATAACTGCTAGGCAACCCATGATCACGATTTATTTCCTTTCTCCTTACCACGCCTATATTTTCAAATTTGACATATCAATTCCCGCTAGGTCATGCATGATATTAAGGTGAGAAAAAAATGAACTTTTTTTTTTGAAACATGATTTTATTTTGTTATTTAAAACATGCAAGACATAGGTCATGCATGATATTAAGGGGAGGAAAAAATTAACATTTTTTTTATTTGAAAAGGGATTTATTTATTTTTTTTAAAACATGCAAGATCTAGTGTGACGATTATTCGTATATTTGTGAAGAAAGATTAATGCATGGGATGCACACTACAATATCATATGGCTTTGCTATGAATCTGGCTGGGCATAGAAATTTTACTGTTCAGCTTAACCACCTGCATTAGAGTGTTACGTTCATCTTATTATTATTATTATTATTTTATTTTTTTTTGGTAACCAAGGATCCACCAGGCCCGCCTTTCACTTACGCTAATCGGCAACCCACGGTCTGTATAGTGCACGGTGCACCTCGGATCAAACGTCAATACCTCGGGAGAAGCTAGCACAAGACTACGTTCATCATATTATTGGTTCCTAGAAATTATGTTTTCGCTACTCATATTAGGTCTCCCATAAATATGTGTTTCTTGTTGCACAGCTGGAGAAAGAGGGACGGAGGAATGAGTATGAGATGCACAAGAAATTGGCTTTGAACCAAAGGCAGAAGATGGTAATTTAGTTTCTTTTTTGATAGATTCCTTGAATTTTTTCTTAATCAAGACTATACTATTCTTTTACTCTTTCTATTATTTTTGTGCTCGTGGTCAATATCAGGTCTTACAGCGGAAGACAGAAGAAGCTTCTATGGCTACCAAAAGGCTGAAAGAACTGCTGGAGTCTCGAAAAGCTTCTCTAGGGAGACATCTGGTAGGGAGCTTACATAAACGAAGGCATTGTGCTCATCTTTTTGTCTTTATGTTAGTCAATTAATTTTCCTTTGACAGGTGCTGCGGGTGTCCATTTTACATCCTGTTTGACGTGTGATGAATGAAAGTTTATCTTATCCAAGGGGCCAACAGGCTCATTGCATTTGCACCTGGATAAGCCCAATTGAACCTTTAATCTCATAGATATCTAATGTCTTAGTGAATGTTCGAGTTCCTTCTCTAATATGATTCTGACAAATTGTATTTTGTTGAGAAAAGGCTTTGATGCGGACCATTGAGCACGAGCTAGAAGTTCCCATATGGGTTCATGAAGTACGTTCTGAATATGAACGTCATATGAAAGAGTGAATTCAATTCTTAATTATCACGAAGGAAATCCAATTGAGATGTATTTCTCATCTTCATGATCATACGAGGTTTATTGTTTGTCTGGGTTGTAGATTTTCTTTTTCTTTTACAATCATTTGTCTCAGTTGTATAGTGTATAATGGCCTTTCAATTAACCTCCTTTTTTTTTTTTGGTGGTTAATGCCGTTCACTGATGCCATAGTACCATAGTACGTTTAATTCAATATTCTGCTATATATGACAAGAGGCAGTTGCTTCTTGTTTCTTGGTGAATGTCATTCTTGAAAAGTTCTTCTAAGCACGCTAAATTAGAGGGTTTGTTCATGCGCAAGCGTATTTGGGTCTATATGCACATTTATATTAGTTCAGTCTCATTATTGTTTTAGGATTTCGGCCAGTTAGTAATTATGTGCTAGTTTGTCAGTTTTTGTGCTTTTAGATTGTCATTTGCATACATGTGGCACAGTGTATTCCCTCTCCTAAATAAGTTCCATTCATTCTGTAGGAGGGCCAGAATGGCGAAGGAGATTGCTAGACTTAAGTAAGTGTTGGATTATAATGTCTCTGTTTTCTGCTGTTTTCAGTTTTCTTTTTACTATGTTTTACTCTGTTTTTTTATTAAAAAACAGCCAAGTTCATTTAGTTACGCATTTAGTGTTTTTGCTATTTTCTAGGAAGTTAAAAAGCACGTTTGTGTGCAGTTATGTGTTGCACGTACGTGAGCAGTTTTTATTTTGTATTTAGTGGTTGTACTCCACAGTTTTTTTTTTTCAAGCACAAGACGTATGAAGTGCTCTGTTTTTTTTTTTTTTTTTTTTTATCTTTTCTCTCTCTCAAAAACAGAAATTTTTCTGTTTTGATTGTTGTTTTTATGAGTTTTAACATTGGTATCGAGCATTTGTGGGATCTTAAGGGATTGTGAAGTGAGGGTAATTGAGTGAAGATTGCTTCCGATTTGCAAAGAAAAAGCTGATGGAGGCGGGGATCGAGTGGATTCTCTCGCAATGGCAACTCCAGTCTTTACTGGGGAAAATTATTAGGCTTGGGCTATCAAGATGACGGCATTCTTGGAGGGTCATGATTTGTGGGAAGCTGTGGAGGATGATTATGAGGTTGCTCCACTTCCAGACAATCCGACCTTGAATCAGATAAAGTACCATAAAAAGAGAATCACAAGAAAGGCCAAGGCAAAGTCATGCCTGAACGCTGCTGTTTCACCCACTATCTTCACAAGGATCATGAGACGTGATTTTGCAAAGGCAATATGGGATTTCTTGAAGGATGAATACGAGGGAGATGAGAAGATAAGAGGCATGAAGGTGCTAAATCTCCTGAGGAAGTTTGAGAGGCAGCAGATGAAAGATTCAGAGTCAGTGAAGGAGTACTCTGATAGGTTGGTTGGGATAGCTGAAAAAATCAGAGTTTTAGGGACTGACTTGAAGGATGAAAGGCTTGTTCAGAAGATCCTGGTGTCTCTTCCAGAGAAGTTCGAAGCCACCATAGCATCTCTGGAAAATACAAGAGACTTAGCTAATATAAAGCTTGCAGAATTGTTAAATGCTCTGTAGGCACAAGAGCACAGAAGACTAATGAGAAGAGAAGAGTTTGTAGAAGGTGCGTTGCAAGCTAAAGTGAAGTCAAATGATGGAGGCAAAGGGAAGAAATGGATTCAGTCCAGAGAAAATGCTGGTGACTCCAAGTTTGTAGCAAAAGAAGGAAATTCTGGTGGGTCTAGCAAATGGAAGATGAACAAAAAGCCTTGTCAATACTGTGGTGGAACTAATCATCAGTTTTTTAGATGTTGGAGAAAGCCTCGATGCTAGATGCGAGAAGATGTCACAAGTTGGGTCACATGGAAGCCATCTCGCAAAGAAAAAAATTACCAGCAAGCGGGAAAAGCCCGGGTAGCAAAGTGAATGAAACGAGGAAGAGCACTTGTTTGTAGCTTCTTTTTGAATCTTCCGTTGGGAATGATGCATGGCTGGTGGATAGTGGCTGTACCAATCATATGACTGGCAATTCGAAGTCGTTTAGGATTCTAGACAGGTCGAGTCGGGTCCAGAGTCGAATTGGCAACGGACGATATCGAAGTGCAAGGGAAGGGTACAGTGGCTATTGAAGGAAATCAGGAGGTGAAGCTGATCAGTGATGTTCTCTTTGTGCCAAATATTGACCATAATCTATTAAGTGTTGGTCAATTAGTTGAGAAGGGCTATAAAGTGAAGTTCGAAGGGAAGGAATGTCTTATTAATAATGCAGATAGCAAAGAAGTGCTAAGAATCCCAATGAAGGACAATAGTTTCATGTTCAAGCCACAAGAGATGCAACAAATGGCTTTAAAGTGCAAAGAAGAAAATGCAGAGATATGGCATAAAAGACTTGGGCATGTTCACAGGAAGAGCATGTTGTTTATGCAGAGAAATAGCTTGCGTATGACTTGCCAAGTTTGGAGGAGGAATTTTCACAAAGGTGCGTAACTTGTCTTCTTGGCAAGCAAGCCAGATTTCCTTTCAAAGGAGGAGGCTGGAGAGCATGTGAGAAGCTGCAATTAGTCCATACAGATTTATGTGGACCTATGTCTGAGTCTTCTCTAAATGGTAGCAAGTATTTCATTACCTTCACTGATGATATTACTAGGATGAGTTGGATTTATTTTCTGCGAGCCAAGTCTGAAGTTGCTGATGTGTTTGTGAAGTTTAAAGCCTTAGTTGAGAATCAGAGTGGGAAGAAAATTAAAATGCTCATGTCTGATAATGGTTCTGAGTATACTGCTCACAAGTTTAAATTGAATTGTAAGCAAGCAGGAATTGTGCAGCAGTTCACTGCTCCCTATTCACCTCAACAGAAGTATTATGGAGATGGCCAGATGTATGATGCAGGAGAAGAATTTACCTAAGAAATTCTGGGCTGAAGCAGCTAATACTGCAGTGTTCTTGTTGAACAGATTGCCCACAAAGGCCTTAGAGAGGTCAACACATTTTGAAGTCTGGTATTGTGTTAAACCTTTTGTGAAAAATTTGAAAGTTTTTGGGTGTTTGTGTTACACTCATGTTCCTGAGGTCAAGAGGGACAAGCTGGATAAGAAGGCAGAGCTTGGAATCTTCATTGGGTACAGTCTCCAATCAAAGGCTTACAGAATTTTTCACCCTATGACAGGGAAGGTGACTATAAGCAGAGATGTTGTTTTTCTAGAGGAAGATGAGTAGAATTGGATGGAAGGAAAGAGTGTAGAACAAAGAATAAGAAAAACAACCCGCAATGATGTAGAGGTTGATGAAGTTATAGATGGATTGGAAGACGGTGTGGATGATTTACCAGTGAGAGGCACAAGGTCGCTTGCTGAAATTTATGAAAGAAGCAATGTGGCAATGCTCGAACCATCTAACTTTGTGGAAGCTAAGGAGGATCAGAGGTGGATTGTAGCAATGCAGGAGGAGATTTCAATGATCCAGAAAAACCACACATGGGAGCTTGTTGACAGACCATCTGATAAGAATGTGATTGGGGTTAAGTGGGTATTTAGAACAAAACTTAATCCTGATGGTTCTGTTAATAAATACAAAGCTAGACTGGTGGTGAAAGGATATGCACAAATATGGGGAGTAGACTATTCTGAAACATTTGCTCCTGTTGCACGACTTGATACAATAAGACTACTGTTAGCTATTGCAGCAGAGAATGGGTGGCCTATATTTCAGTTAGATGTCAAGTCTGCATTTCTGAATGGAGAGCTTGAGGAGGAGATTTTTGTTGAACAACCTGAAGGCTTTAGTATCAAAGGGCAAGAAAAGAGTGTATATAGGTTGAAGAAAGCTCTATATGGACTGAAGCAGGCTCCAAGAGCTTGGTATGGAAAGATAGATCGATATTTGCAGGATTTTGGCTTTGTAAAAAGCTTAAGTGAGTTCACTCTTTATGTCAAGAAGGTGAATCACAGTGTTGTAATTCTGTCACTTTATGTAGATGATCTTTTAGTGACGGGGAATGATATGGAATTGATAGAGAAGGTGAAGCAAGATTTATTTGCGCTTTTGAGATGTCGACTTGGGAAAGATGGCTTATTTTTTAGGTCTGGAAGTCAAACAGGCTTCATATGAGATCTTCATCTGTCAGAAAAAATACATGAAGGAAATTCTAAAGAAGTTTCAGATGGAAGATTGTCGAAGTGTAAGCACTCCTATGGCTGCTAAAGAGAAGCTGCAAAAGAATGATGGAACAGATGCAGAGATGCTTCTATGTATAGAAGTCGATTGGGTGTCTTATGTATCTTACAAAGAACCGGACCAGATATTCTATTTCTTTGTGAGTGTTTTATCCAGTTTATGAGTAGTCCTAGTCGGTTACATTTTTTGCAGCAAAAGGGTATTGAGATATCTCAAAGGAACATTGTTCTTTGGTGTGAAGTTTAAGAAAGGTCAGAAGTTTAATTTGCAAGGATTTTCTGATAGTGACTGGGCTGATTCAGTGGATGACATGAAAAGTACGTCTGGATATTGTTACAGTTTTGGTTCTGCTTGTTTCTTTTGGTGTTCCAAAAAGCAAGAGATTGTAGCTCAGTCCACAGTAGAGGCTGAGTTTATAGCGGCTACTGCAGCTGCAAATCAAGCTTTGTGGCTGAAAAAGATAATGAAGGATCTGTGGTTGAATTCTAGTGATTGCATTGAAGTTAATGTGGATAATCAGGCTGCGTTAGTAATATCTTAGAATCCAGTTTTCCATGGCAAAATCAAGCATTTTAAAGTCAAATTTTTCTTTCTGCGTGAGGTGCAACAAAGTGGCGAAGTTAAATTGGTCTATTGCAGATCTGAAGATCAGCTTGCAGATATGTTTACAAAACCACTTCAAGCTGGAAGATTTGAAGTATTAAGAAAGAAAATTGGAGTATGCAGCAGCAACTAATCCAAGGAGGAGTTTGTTGGATTATAATGTCTCTGTTTTCTGTTGTTTTCAGTTTTCTTTTTACTCTGTTTTTTTTATTAAAAAATAGCCAAGTTCATTTAGTTACGTATTTAGTGTTTTTGCTATTTTCTAGGAAGTTAATAGCACGTTTGTGTGCAGTTATGTGTTGCACGTACGTGAGCAGTTTTTGTTTTGTATTTAGTGGTTGTACTTGACAGTTTTTTTTTTTCAAGCACAAGACGTATGAAGTGCTCTGTTTTTTTATCTTTTCTCTCTCTCAAAAACAGAAATTTTTCTGTTTTGATTGTTGTTTTTATGAGTTTTAACAGTAAGAAGCGGAATTGCGTAAGCAAGCAAACTTAAGGTTAGGGAAGTAACAGCATATTCTGTTTGCGATAATTCACCATTAGCTCGTTCATCATCTTCATATTGGCTTTGATATACTCTAAATATCTTTGGATGATGTACTTGTCCACTTGCAGTGTCTCCTGGTGCGAGAGATTCAAGAATTTTTGCTCTTGAGAACATGCTTGCGACTTCTTCCAGAAGTAGAAGAGCATGAAAGGGTCTTCAGTGGCATGCAAAGAACCTGATGAATTACCTTTTCAATTTGGCATCTTCTTTGAGGTACTTAGCACTAATCGTACTACACATGTCAGATTGACTCAGTGTAGTACTATATTGTGATCTTCTAGTAGATTCTAAAATTTTGTAAGTCATACATGTCTTGTAGGAAAGTATCATGTTCTTTTACTTCTGAGATTTTTTTATGATAATGCATTTGATGTAACTAAACTGTTTCCACCCGGCAACTACTAAAAAAAATACGAGCTAAACTTGACTCTTCTTGTATTTTTAAAGGTGTCTACTGTGGGATAAAGACGTTGATCGCAGAGAGGACTCATATATAAGAGATTTAAAGGAGAGAGTTGTCAAACTAAGCACTGTGATCAGACAGTTGGAAATGCAGAAGTTAGAACTTGTTCATCAACTAAAGTCGCAGGTGAGAACACTCAAGCACTATATGCATTCGGTAGCTAGAGCCTTATGTGGACAGTTGTACTTGAACCTGCTAAACTTGTGTTATAGCTGCAGTTTGAGTAACTAGGTAAATATGCTGCTAGTATCTTTAATGATTAGTTTTAATAAAGGAGCTAGATATTGATATGGTAGTTATTCTGAGAAGTCTACCATAAGCATCTTGGCGAGCATTCATCTGTTATTGCAAGCAAACTAGTCTCATGGGAATGTGATTTGCTTCTATACCTAGCTTTTTGTTAATTCTTCGGGTCAAACAATCTCTAATGCTCTCTTGTGCTTAGTTCTCTTGATAATATATATATCTGTGATGTAATTGTCACTGGTTGATTATCTTGTATCTATTCTGGTCTTGATTATGCTTTTAAAGTGGTCTTCACTTGCAAACATTTGGCAAGACATCCTCTTGAAGAAGCACTACAAATCAAATGCAGCAGATTCCGGGGATTCCGGCCTAAACATCGGACCGCATAAATATGGCTTGCGCAAGCAGGTTTAGGAGATGTCTGCCTTTTTCTTGCTCTATTTTCCATTAAAGTATTGAAAATTAGTATTTTTTTTTTCTGAAGTTTACCTTTGTAGTTTATGCTTTGGTGATGTGTCCTTTATGTGCCTGCATAATATTGAGATTTGCATCTCATTTGTTGGGAATTACTGATTCCCTAAAACGGATTCGACACTGAATCGAACCCCTAAAACGAATGCGGAATACGAGCCTAGGAAGAACATGAATCACCGATCGAAAGTTACACTACATAATCGAGTATACCTTATTGTCCACAGATTAAACACCAATGCTGAATATCGAGGAAGAAATTCTGATCCCGTTCTACCGAGGAACGTGCTGTTGCTATTAGGGGGCGAAAAACAGAGCGTTCTTTTCTGTTTTCTTCTTTTTTTTTTTAGGGAAAAAGAGAGACTGACGTACGTTCACTTGAAAAGGTACGTTCCTCTCTTTTCTTTTCTCTCTTGAATACGTCTCTTCCAAGAGACATAACTCTTCAACATAATACGTTCCCCCAAAAGCCATAACCCCTCAACGTAACACCTCTTCATACATGGGCTCTTATCTAGCAGGCCGGGCTTTTAGGCCCAACATGAGCGGATGGGCCAACTTAGGCCCATCTACATAAATAAAACCATCATCTCCCACTCGCATATGGTGGGCCAAACATGATCCTCTTTACCTCCTTGCAACGTTCATACCGGTGAATAATCCATGCGACCAGCATACTTTGAGAGCTTGTTGCTATACATCTGTTAGGAATATATAGCAGTTCATAATGGGCATCACACTTTGAGTAGATTTAATATGCAGTACCCTAGATCGATCGATCACATTTATATCTCTCTTGATCTCCTTTTAAACAACGATATATTGTGTTCACAATTATGATTATTCCAAAGACAGTCATAATTGGTCGACCAGTGAATACAAAACTACAATGTGATTTTCCAAATTCGATCTTCTTCTTTCCTTCAAATTCTCAATTTCAGTTCAGTTTGCTTTTCTAGAAATGTCCAATTAGATCGAATTAACTCATGACCATTGGCAACATTCTAAGATAGCAAACACTAAATAGAAATCTTGGGAATAAATAAAAGTCATGAGGGCACTAAAATTGAGGAACTCTTTTCCTCAAGAGTTTCACACGGCATAAAAGTTGAGATCAAACTTTTGCAACTCTTATTGGTCGTCTCATGCATACGTAGTATGAAATACGTATTACGGTATTAACTCATTTCCCGTAGAGCGTATGTCTACACCTTCAATACCGTACAGATGATAGCTCAGATATACCCAATGTCTAACTTGAGTTCATGTATCTACTCATTCACAAAATTCATCAGAACTCACATCTGGCATCTTAGATAGATAAAGTAAAATATGTTGGTTATTTTACTTTCGGAGATAGTAAATATTATTTCATCATCTTAACACTCAGTTAAGGTGACTTATGTATTTTAAGCTTGAGCTCTCGATTATCACCTAGATAATAAGCTTAAAAACCATCTCAACTCTATTTATCACACAGTAAATAGAGGCGATTACCCGTGTGAGTGGGTTAATATTTTATCTGTCCAACATACTTTCTCAACTTAATATAATACACTGAGCATTAAAATGCATAAATATCAAACAAAAAATTCATAGGCATTAATGATGAAAAAACACAAATTTATTAAATGTGAACATTTCAGGGAAATTACAATATTCAGTATATCAGCCTCTACGCAGTCCTAGAGATTTTACATGACCACAAAACACATCTCTAGGTATTGGCTTTGTCATAGGATCTGCTACCATTCTATGCGTAGATATGTACTATAAGTTCACATCCTTTCGTGCAACCATATTATTGACAAAGTTATATTTGGTATCTATATGTTTGGTCTTGCCATGATATTTTGGATCTTTGGTGTACGTTATAGCTGCTTGGCTATCAAAGTTAACCAATAAAGGATTTGCAGCATACCCAATAACACCTAAATGATCCAAAAATCTCTTAAGCCAAACACCTTATTGTATTACTGCTAATAATGCCACGAACTCAGCTTTCATCGTGAACAAGGTTACACACGTTTGTTTCTTACTGCTCCAACATATTGCGCCATTATTTAGTAAGAAAACAAATCCAGAGGTAAATTTCATTTCATCTAAATCTCCTCCCCAATCAGCATCTGAATAGCCTTCGAGTTGCAGATCATTTTCTTGATAACTCAGCGTATAATCAGCAATTCCCTTTAGATACCTTAGTATTCTCTTAACGGCTTTTCAATGTGCTTGATCTGGATTGGATTTGTATCTACTCACCATTCCAACTGCAAAACATATGTCAGGTCTTGTATACATCATATTGTACATCAAGCTCCCAACAACACTAGCATAAGGAACATATTGCATCTGTTCATTCTCTTGTGGAGTCCTTAGACACAATCTGTGGTTCAATCCTTCGTCTTTTGTAATAGGAGTATCTATGAGTTTACAATCTTGCATACGAAATCGTTCAAGAACCCTATTTATGTATGTTTCTTGCGAAAGAGACAATGATCTCTTCGAACGATTTCTTGAAATCTTAACTCTAAGAATGTATGCAGTCTCACCCATGTCTTTCATCTCAAAGTTGGAAGATAGCCAACTTTTGACAATATTTACAAACTCGTTATTACTTCAAGCAATTAGTATATCATCAACATATAAAAATATGGTCACAAATTGATCTTTGGATTTTTTGATATATACACAATGATCCTCATCATTTATTGTAAAATCACATCCCATTATGGTATTATGAAAACGTATATACTATTATCTCGACGATTGCTTAAGGCCATATATCGATCTCAAAAGTCGACATACCTTTCCTTCTTGGCCTTCCATAATGAAACCAGCAGGTTGTTCCATATATATTTCTTCCTCTAATTCTCCATTGAGGAAAGCAGTCTTTACATCCATTTGATGTAACTTAAGATCCATACTAGCCATTATTGCCAGAATAATGCGAATCGAGGTAAATCTCACTATATGAGAAAATGTTTCTTCATAATCAATTCATTCCTGTTGATTATACCCTTTCGCCACAAGGCGAGCCTTATGCCTTTCTATCGAGCCATCAGCTTTACGCTTTATTTTGAGAACCCACTCGTTCCCAATAGCTTTGCGTCTTTTTGGAAGATCAACCAGTTCCCAAACTTGGTTTGACTTCATTGACTCAATCTCCTCTTCCATTGCATGAATCCATTTTTCCTTACTATGGCAATTTAGAGTCTCATTAATATTTCTTGGCTCATCCTCATCTTGTGAAGCTCCCATTCAATGTCAAAACGTCGACGGGGAATACTTTTGCGACTTGTTCGCCGTATGGGAAATTGTATACTTTACATATCATTTCCCATTATGCTCCCACTAGATTAGATAATGATGATGCCGTCTCATCATGTGGTTATAATTGAGAATGAGTTGAATTCAATTCATCACTTCTCATATTACTCCAACTTGGACGAACTCTACTAACATCATTATCTTGATCCAAGGTTTCAAATATGGAGTAATCTTCACCTATTTCGCCATTCTTAGGAAATTTATTCTCTAAGAATGTGACATCCCGTAATTTAAATTCAGTTATACTTTCACTTTCCTGTTCACCTATGAACACATGTCATTTCGAGTTTTCAGAGTATCTTATGAAAATATTCTTCTTTCCTCTAAGACCCAATTTCTCAAACTTGTGAGAGGGCTCATAAGTATAGGCAGCACAACCCCATGGTTTAAGAAAACTTAAGTCCGATTTTCTACCTGTCCATAACTCATATGGAGTGGAAATAACTGATTTGGAAAGCATTTGGTTAAGTATATAAGTAGCAATTAATAACACATCACTCCAAAAAGTGATAGGTAAGTTAGTATGCGCCATTATGAACCTAACCATTTCCAATAGGGCTCTGTTTCTTTTCTCCGCAACACCATTTTGTTGAGGAGTATATATAATAGACAACTATCTTTCTATTCCTTTTTCATCACATAATTTTCTGAACTCATTAGATAAATATTCTCGACCTTGATCGGATCGCAATACTTTTATTTTCTTGTCTAATTGATTTTCTACCAAGTTCATAAATCTTTTGAAACAACTTAATGTTTCAGATTTATGAGAAATTAAATAGATATATCCGAATCGAGTATAATCATTTATAAAAGTGATGAAATAAACAGCCCCATGCCTTCCTCTCACATTCATTGGACCACATACGTCAAAATGGATTAAATGCAGAGGAAATTCAGCTCTTTTACATTTTCCAAATGGTTTCCTTGTCGTTTTCCCTACTAGGCAATACTCACATATGGGCAAATCAACTTTTTCAATGTTGCCCAACAAGCCCTCTTTAGCTAGTCTATTCATACGTTGTTGGTCAATGTGACCAAGTCTAGCATGCCACACACTCACATCATTATCATATGAATTAGGAGACGTGAAAAGAGAATAACAAACATTTGCATTACTATAGTCAACATTTAATACAATAAAACCATCTAGAAAATTACCACAACTATAGTAATTTGTATTCAAATACAAATCCACACCACTATTATGGAAGTTCATATTAAAACCAAGTTTAACCAACACTAAAACAGACACTAAATTCCGACGAATCTCCGAAGCATACAATACATCATATATGAACAAAGTGCGTCCACCACGCATGTTCAATTGATAGATGCCAATTCCTTTTACTTCTGCTCTGGAGTTGTTTTCCACATAGATCCACTTAGTTCTAGTTGGTACTCATCAGAATTCCACGAAAGATTCTCTATCCTTCGTTACATGGTCTGTCGCTCCTGAATCTACAGTTCACAAAGGATTAGACTTAGTCAAAAATACAGAACTTGACACATAGGCAAAGTTCTTAAAAGCACAAGGGGTGTATACCTTCTTTGGCTCGCAACAATCGCGAGCATAGTGACCCTTCTGGTCACAATTGTAACACTTCACCCTTGTCAGCTTCTTCATTTGAGGACGTTTTCTTCTGTCATGTTTATCAAGCTTAGGTTTCTTCCTTGAATGACCTACTTCCTTGCATTTCCCTTTATCGAACCAGTTAGGACGTTTGCGCTTGGAGCTCGAAGCTCCATGTGAGCTAGAACCAACATGATAAATTTCAGCTTCTAGCTTAGCCGCTAAAAGGCGGTCCTCTTCTAACTCAAAATGACACACTGCATCCTCAAAGGTTTTGATATTCTCATTATGGGTCAGGTGCACCTTCATATCCTCCCAACTTTGAGGCAAGGAACAAATCACTGCTTGCACTTGCTGCTCATCAGTCAGGACATGGCCAGCATCTTTCAGCTCATTAATCATGTTCGACATCTTTCTAAGGTGTTGCTTCATAGTCTGACCGTGAGGTTCTTATAAGAGTCAAACTTAATAGTGAGCTGCCTCAGTCTGGTCACCGAAGTATGATCAAATCTTGCTGCCAATGCTTCCCACATTTCCTTGGCATTCTTAAAACGCCTAAACTCTCGCATGACGTCATTTTCCATGCTACTCAATAACGTAATGCGAGCAAGAGAATTCTTTCTTTTCCATACAACAAATGCTTCCTTATCTCTCTTGTGCTGTGCAGTGTTTCCTTCTTCAGGTTCTACCATGATCAAGTTAAGAGCTTCTAGTGCCTCTTGCTCTTCCAGCACATATTGGATTTTCATGTGCCATATTTCATAGTTATTACCATTGAGCTTCTCACCTTTGTTCAACTCAGCGACTATGCTCTTTGTGGCTGAAGCCATTGATCTGAGCATATCATACATATATGTACGAATTATTAATGCCTATCATTTATGCATCCATTTTGCACAAAATCATCATATTAATGAATAATTTCAAGTAAGGTTTTAGAATCAAAAGGTCACTATGTTTCCAATCATTATCCAAAATTCTAACTTGGAGTTATTATTAATATAACATTCTATGCAAAATAAATTCTTTGAAATTACAAAAATTTCTATGAACTACCCACAACAGTTAATAATAACAGAAAGTAAATAATATTTGACATCAAACAATGATATAATTATAATGCTTTTACATAATACAACTAACATATCAGTTGCCATACCAACAATAGCTAGGTAGATAACATTACATAAGATGTCTACAAAGCACACTAAATAAAGACTAGCCAAAACATCTAGCACCAAGTCAATATACAAACTAGGAAAGATCTTCTTTTGTTCAATTTCTTGATATTTTCCTTTGTAACAATCCAGTAATAATCATCTATAAAATCCATCACAATTTTCCTATATGAAGCAGCTTTATTGACTTCCCATACGCGATTCAACACTCATTGCCATTCTTGTGGAAGAGTGTTCATGAAAAATCGCACCGTCTCAGATTGTGGCATGGGACAACCATTCCATATGACCTTTTGTATTTTCCTGTTGACTTCAAGAACATGATCAATTAAGTCTCTACTCTCCCATCGATGATCAGTCAGCTCAGCTATCAACTTAGAAAGCCTTTCTTTTTGTTCATCAGTAATTACGCGAATAGGTGTGCGCAACTTAAGGGGAGGCATTGTTCTTGCAACAAATGCAGAACAAATAAAGAATTACATATAATCCACATAAATATAATTGGAAAACGAAACACATCCTTTTTATCCTCTTTTTTTTTTTTTTTGGTCAACTGGTCATCAACGGTCAATGGTCAGCCAGTCGAGGTCAACCGGGTCGGGTCGCCGGGTTGGGCCAGGTCGGACGGACCAACTCGGCACGTGCGGCACGCGTGTGCAGCTGACGTCATGATGATGTCAGCTGGCGCGTGTCGCACACGGGCCATCAACGGCCCCCACGCACGTGCGAGCGTCGGCCCTGCGTGCGTGTGCAACTCACACGCCTGCATCTTTGAATCGGCACGTGCAACAGTTCGTTCCGGACGTGTGTGGGGGCGCGTTCGGCGGCCTATGGCAGCGATCCGCCACTCATCTTGCTTGTCTCAATGAGACCTTCGACCCTACACTATCAGAAATTGATTTTGAATTACAGAAAATCGAAAAAACGGGTGAACAGTGCTCGGGTGTCGGGATTTTTCCATCCCCAATCGGTGTCGGCCGATTTTTTACGAAAATTCAATCAAAAATCATTTATAAACATGAAAAAGGATCGGGAAAACATGAAAAGGGATCAGGAAACATAAACAATGGCTCTGATACCAATGTTGGGAATTACTGATTCCCTAAAACGGATTCGACACTGAATCGAACCCCTAAAACGAATGCGGAAGACGAGCCCAGAAAGAACATGAATCACCGATCGAAAGTTAGATTACATAATCAAGCGTATCTTATTGTCCATAGATTAAACACCAATGCTGAAGATCGAGGAAGAAATTCTGATCTCGTTCTACCGAGGAGCATGTTGTTGCTATTAGGGGGCGAAAAACAGAGCGTTCTTTTCTGTTTTCTTCTTTTTTTTGAGGGAGAGAGAGAGACTGACATATGTTCACTTGAAAATGTATGTTCCTCTCTTTTCTTTTCTCTCTTAAATACGTCTCCTCCAAGAGACGTAAGTCTTCAAAGTAATACGTTCCCCCAAAAGTCATAACCCCTCAACGTAACACCTTTTCATACATGGGCCCTTATCTAGTAGGCCGGACTTTTAGGCCCAGCATGAGCGGACGGGCCACCTTAGGCCCATCTACATAAATAAAACCATCATTGATTGGCTTGCACTGATTTTTTTTCTTTTTTATTTTTTGGTCGAAGTGGCTTGTACTGATTCAGGGGCGATTTTTTCTGTAGGAACACAGGGCATCAATGTTTCTATTCGAGAACATGGACACACCAGAATCAAATTCTTCAGATGGTGATGCAGCAGATGGTGATGATGATGAGTGGGAAGTAGACGATGATAAATGAAGACTGTGTAGAGTCAGGAAAACGGCCACCTAAGAGAAGAGCCAAAAATAGACGCCATTCATCTTCTGATACCCAAGAACCAGAGATTAATGAAGTAATGGCGTGAATATGGAGAGTTCTGGCGAAAGAACCTCTTCAAAGGATAGTACTGAGGCCTGCTGCTCATGCAGCAAAAGCTCATCATGCAAAACATCGAGATGTGAATGTTGGGGCGCTGGATCACTCTGCAGCCCATTTTGTGGCTGCCTATCCATTAAGTGCACCAACAGAGAGTCTGCATCTGCAAAAGAGTTGGAGGAATATTCAGAACAAGATAAAAGCGGTGCCTTAAACAGGTGAATCTAATCTTGCCTCCCATGGTGCAAGTTTACTTCAGAGTGCATTTGGTGAAAAGGGTGTTGATTCAACTGATGAAGCTGGTGCGAGAAGGAAACCTTTATCCGACATCGGAAACACCTTGGTATGTTTCCTTTGTCATTGTTCTTTTACCATGCAAAAGCATGCAGGTGTCTATGTATCCCCAAACAAACACTAGTATCTCACTTGTGGCATTGAAATCCAAAGTCACGCCCAATCTATAACTTGTTTTAAAACGATTGCCAGATTATCATCTTTAAATTTTATGCTAGTCTAGATTAAGGGGAAAGTCTTTGCTTCTCGTTACCTCTTAAGCTGCTTTAATTCAGGACTGTAGTCACTTTAGGACCACCACACACTAACTGTCACATGTCACTTTGGTTCTGATTTCTTCTGCACATTCTTGCTCATTTCACATCCCTCACAGGCCAAAATAAACGCACCAAAGCCTAATTGGAGAATGAAATGGGGGAAAGCCGTAGTCCAGCTTGTTCCTGTGGCTCCGCCTCCTGCATTGCCTGAGACAACCTAAGAAGCCAGATGATGGTATATCTCTCCAGGGAGACATTCCTTTGAAGTTACATAGGGCTATGCAAATGACGGCTCCAAGTGGCAGTAATGTGCTAAGAGAAAGGAATGATGATCGGAGTGATGAGACAATTCTCAGCAGGGACGCTGGTGTAGCAGCTCCAGAGGTTTTGGTTCTGCAGGCAAGAAAGTCAGATGAGAAGGAGAATCATGCATCTTGAATCAATTTTTTTCCCATTGGTGATTGATAATTTGCCAATAGCTCCCTCATACTGTGATCCTTGTCGATTTGGGAAGGAAATAGACTGCATCACCATCCAGTGATCGTGGTCGATTTGGGAAGGAAATAGACTTGCGTATTCTGTTTATGTTTTGTAAAGCATCATCACCTAACCCTTGCTCGCCAAAGATTTTGTTGCTAACAATTGATTGGCTCGCCGGTGTACGATATGTTGGACACGTTCGATGATTGAATTCTGGATTTCTTTCTGTTCTGATTGTTCCATTGTGTTCGTCCTACGATAAATGGAGACCGTCTTTTGGAGGAATGTTGCGCACAGTCCAAGTTCCGATAAGTTATCAGATTAGTCTATCTGGTTTCCATCCTTTATAGCTTGATCTTGATTCTCAATCCATAGAGCATGTGATGGAACAGTCTGAAATCGTGATAAAATAGCGATATTCAGACACCATTAGTTTTCCTGTCAAGCTCAGAAACATGGAAAAAAGATGATTTATGAAGGAGAAACGCTAATAAAAGCATTTTTTGTCCGGTCTTGATTTCGACTAGATTTTTTCATATAAAAGAAATCTTTCTTACTGGATTCATAAAATCTTCTCGATTTCTTGTCACAAATTTAATTCACTGACATAGAGAGAAATCTTTCTCATTGGATTACTTGAACCGGAAGAAACTCTTGAAATATAAATTATATGTAATACTAAAAACTAGCATTCCAAAAAAGAGACTAAAAATAATTCTTGTCTTATAAAAACAAATCTACTTACCAGTTACCATATATAAATCAAATTGTGCAAACACTAATTCCTTGGAGGGCTCATCCTGAAAGCTAGCTAATCAGGTGATAGACTCAAAAATTACATTAGAGCCAGACACGATTTGAGTATTACCACTATAAGACGGTCTATTACATGTTTATTTTCCTTAAGTGCGCTTTCTAAAGGACAACAAGAATAAATGTCAACTTTCATCATAACTTTATTTAGGAAAACACAAATCACATATATTTTTGCGCTATGATGAATTTTGTCATACGTTGTTGCCAGCAAGGCGAGTCTCTGTGTTGTTTCAAAAGCTGTCGCCCTATCATTAGGGCAAAAGTCCCCACGTTTCATTGATCTCCTTCCTGAGCTCTGCCATTTGAGCCTGGGATAGCACCATCGTCACTGTCCTTCCAAACCCACCACTCTTCTCATTCCCATTTCCTGGTCCTGGAAGGATCAGCACCACCCCTTCATCTCCAACCCCACTCATCGCGTAACTTGCAAAAATTGGCTTCTGGCCCTTCAACTCTAGCCCATATACATCTGCACCCTCTAGATTCACAAATGTCAAGTTTGCCCCATATGCAATGAAGTCCAGCTTCCCATCATCTCTCTCCACCATTTCTTCAATCAAGCCATTCTCATTCACCGCCTCGGTGATCAGCCTCGCGAGATCAGATACTTCCACTTCTGCCGCTGAGAAATTCACTTCGGCCCTCCTCAAATCCATGCCATTTGAGGGTAACGGATTCAGTTCTCTACGGACATTGTTCTCACACACGGTTACAACCTTCGGCCCACCGTCTCCCCTTATTTTTGACAAGGATTTCCAAATCAAAGCGGACAGTAGTTCGAAATGCGATGTTTTAGATTCACCAAGCAATCCGTATTTGCCCGTGATGTGATCGAGTTGTTGCGAGGTGACGTGAATGGAGTAGGTTTCCAACTTACAGCTATTGACGACTAACCAGCAGTCCCCAACTGGGTCGACCCTTTTAATGGTCGATGGCGCCATGTCGAGCCTCGACTCGGCAGGGAATTTGGGCCTTTCGGGAATTGGCGCATGCAGGGACTTGGGCGGCGCATGACCGGCCATGATAGTGCCGAACATGTTGATGAAGGAGGAAGCTGCGAATGCATCTCCGAGGACATGAGCCCAGCTCAGACTCACACAGATTCCTCCGCATGCGAACCAAGTGAACTGTGACTCCAAGAAAAACATAACACTCAACACATCTGTTACGTCAACAAAACCTTCTCTAAACTTTCTGAAGAAGCAAAAGAAAAGATAATTCGTTCCCAAACCACATAAAACGAAGAAGGAAAAGTATGCCGATTGATAAAGCAAGAACCTTCATTTCTTCTCCCTTCTGTCCCTTCTAATCTTCTATTTGAACAAACAAAACACAAACAAGTAAACAAAAGCGGAAAAATTTCCCTGTTCTTCATGGGAAGTTTACGTTGCAACACCGAATAGGATGAATGTCTAATCGGACAACTAATGGGCGGAATGTGTCCTCCCTAATGAATGCTCGAGAGCGCTCCTCGACAAGAACCGAGCACACATCCTTGGCTAGGAGGTACCATGTTGATAGCACTTCCTATTTCCTATAGAAGCACAAGAGCAATGAATTGATGGTGAAATGCTGGGGTACCCATGACCATTTTGGGTTTAAAGCTTTTTCTTTCTTGTTTATTTCGAAATGTTCGTTTATGGGCCGACAGTTGTTTAGGTAACATTTAAAAAAAGGGGTCATAAATGAGAACTTGCTATGCTGATTTGACAATAACAAGTTGCAGGACCATCCCTCCATATTTAAGGCCTCGATAGTAACCAACTTCTGCGATCGCTTCCCTACCATAGCTTTGATTGGCAAGACACGGAGCTCCATGCCATTTTAATCAAAAATAGTTGCTGATTATTGATGATGGATAGAAAAAACAAGAACTCAACAGAAAGTAATAATTGTCGTCTAAGTTTATGTTTCTTTGCCATGTCTCCTGGCAACTGTATTTTTCCTCTAACCCCTTTTGATCTGATTCGTGATTATGTATATTAATTAATATGTCAAATTAGCTAAGTAGATGACCCGTTCATTTTGCGAAAATGAACTTGTATCGCTTACTAAAATGATTAAACAAAAAACATTTTAATTGTCCACGAAAATACTTAGATAAAAATTGTCTTCGATAATAAAAATTATTTTTCTTAGCTAATTATTCTAAATGGTATAAGCGATTATTTTTAGAAAAACATTTTTTAAATCATTTATTTTTTGCGAAACAAATGAAGCCGTAATTTCCTATCAAACTACTATGATGACCCAATCCCATGGAGAGTGTAATCAAAAAAGTCTTATACCTATTGTAACTATGCCAATTCATTATTAACTCTTTTTTTGGGTTAATTGAGTTCTAAAATTTCATATTTATGCTAATTCAGTTCATCTGATTAAATTGGGTTGGCCCGCTAGTGTTGTATATAAATGATTATTTTTTAAAAAAATATTACTTTTTCGCGAAATAAATGAAATCTTAATTTCTTGTGGAAACACTATGATGACCGAATCCTATTGACGGTGGCATTTCATGGAAGAGGTAGAGTTCGTGTTGACAACTGTACAACAGTACGAGGTCAGAACTGCTAAAGCATCTCTGCCTTGATGAGGTATCAGCAAAAACTGTCTCGTTATCGGAGTTCGTTTGACCAGGATCAGCTAAAAGTCTCTATCTCTTGGTCCATCAAACTATTTAAACTGTGAGAAAACTTGGAAGATGGATTGTTTGGAGCGATGGCTGACCAACCTAGATTAAGGTAAGCTCACAAATAATATGTTACAGAATGAAAGTAACGATTGGTGGGCCAGATCGACGTGTTCCATGGTATGAAGTGGATTGCACGAATTCAATCTAAGGTATCAATCATCGACATGAGATAGATGCGGTTTTAAAATAGAAGACGGGCACAAAGTTACCTGAACGTAAATCAGGGGAGAGAAGCCAAGATCGGGGCCAAGAACCTGAGAATGGACCAGCCAGTCCTGGAGCTCCCAGCCACCATCCTCCTCCTTGGTCGCCACTAGCCACTCGTCGAGCGACCGATCGCACCGGGCCTCGACGATGCGGACCCCGCTGTCGTTGCACTTGATGACGGGCCTCTCACTCTCAGACCGCCTGATCCTGCCGGACGCTGCGGGGTAGAGCTCCTGCGTCTGGGCCATGGCCTTCTTGAGGTCGAAGATGGTGAGCCCCTGGACGGCGTCGCTCCTGAAGAAGTAGAGCCCCCTGAGGTAGTGGAGCTTCATCGCCAGGTCCATGCTCCTCAGCTTATGCTCCGTGTTATTATCCGTCACCTTGGCCGGCACCACCGACGACAGCTTCACGCTGTGCACGGGGCTCTTCACGTCCGATGCAACCATTTTTGTGGGCGCACATAGAGAGAGAGAGAGAGAGAGAGAGAGAGAGAGAGAGAGAGAGAGAGAGAGGTGCTCAATTTTTTTACTTCATAGGAAGGCTGTTCTTAGGACTTCGTCTATATATAAGGGTTAAAGAGATGCGGTCAGAAAGGGATATTTTATGGTCATCTTTGTTTGCTTTCTTGCATATGAAAGAGAAACGGCGCGATTTTTCCGCTAACTTTTACAGCACTTCGCTCCAAAGATATGATTATGTAATGAATGGTGGTTTCTTTTAATTTCTCTCTCTCTAACTACTCCGATTTGATATACAATAAGTCATTTTCTTCTTATCCGGTCATTTGACGAGTGAGAGTTAATTTGTCTAGACTTCCGAAAAGTCAAAAGCATTTTTCTTTTTGTTTTACTTTTCCATCAAAATTCAAATTATTATCCAAAATTATGAATGAATTATATGTAACCCTATGTAAGACCATTTTTAAAGGTTTTTAGTATGCAACACTAGAAAAAGTGAAAGTGTGTAATAATATCATGAATTATGTCTTTAATCCGATTGGAAGGGTGGATTTACTAAGGTATAGATAAAAATTAAGGCATCATCGAATTGCTAAAACATATGTGAAAGTTTAGTAGGGTAAAATATTTTAAATGAATTTTGTTAAAGAGTGCTCCAAAGGCATTTGTTAAGCAATCGATTAAAGAATCTTTATAATTTTTAATATACTTGATTATCCTAGTGTCTTGTATGATCCATACTTGAAAATTGAAATATACCAAGTAAAGTATATCTAACAAATATGTTTGAAGAAACTCGATAATAAGATCTATTTAAATATCTTACACTCTCCCTCAGAAATTGGCAGGATTTTGATTTTAAACTAAACCATGGAAAATTGTCGATGGATGCAATTAGGGGTTTATAAAGATTTAAACCTAGGACCTCCATGATACCACTAAAAATTTTGTAAGACTACTATAAACAATTCTAATAGCTTAGTGCTTGTTTAGTTAAGCTTTTTAAACGGCAATAAGCAATTATTTCCTTGTTTTCTTGCCAAAATTGAAGATATTATCTAAATTTAAAGAAAATGTGAAATGTTGTATGCAAATTCTTTATGTGCCAATAATAATATATTGTGAAAGTTTCGAGTGTTTGGGATTAAGAAAAAATCAAAGTGCATCAATTGCTACATTGAGCAAAAAGTAAAAAGCGAAATCTTTTTAGACATACCCTTAAGTTACGTTTGGTCGTTCGAATTTCTAACTGGATAGGATATGTTATGAAATCCTAGAATTTTTCTATATCATATTCACTGTTTGGTAAATCATAGTATTAAAATTGGATATAATCACTTCATATCATGTACATTTTTTTTTTTTTAATATAAATGTCATATCATTGTAAATGAACCTAAAAGTTCATAAATGGAGGTGGTGAAAATCTCTCGTGACACTATTCCTTAATTTATTTTTATTTTCTTTTTCCTCTTTTTAAAATTATTTTCTTTATTATTTCTTTTTTCCCCTTTCATCATTCTTTAATAAAATTTTATCAAATAGTAAACTGTACTAACATACCTAAAATACAAAAATACCTAAATATATAATAAATATACATATATAATTTATAGATTGAATGTTTATTATAAGATAGAATTAAAGTTGAATATATAAATTAAAATAAGATTAAATAAATAATAATTTTTAATTTCTTAAATTAGAATTCAAATATTATTTATATTGAAATATAATTTATTTTTGTTAATTTAATAAGTTTGTTATATGAGAAAAATAACTTTCTTATTATAGATAATATAAATCATATCCACATTTATCTCACCTTCCCCATGGGATAATTTTAGCCGGCCTATATCCCTCTTATATCTGACTTTATCCTAACCTGAGCAAGCATCAAATGTGGGATAGGATAAATCATATCATATCCCGAATATTATCTTGACTACCAAACGCACCCCTAAGTTATTAGATAGACACCCAATTTGATACTTAAATATTTTGAAATTTTTCCTTTCCATATCTAATACCCTCCTCACATTTCAAAACTTACATTTTGCATCTCCTGAGCCTAGAAAGACCCATTTACGCTCATTCACGCGAAACTCTCTCCCACTTTCTCTCCTGACCCTTCCTCTCTCCTTTCACATAGCAGTACAGACGATTGAGAGCCCCTTGCACAATGTTAGGCCATCGCTCGATGTCCCAACCCGACCTTGACGGTGATGATGACACCCTTGCCCTAGTTGTGGCCCGCACCCCTCTCCCTATCTCTACCTGTGGTGAGATCGGTCATGACTCATGACAGCAAGGCTAGGCGACCTCGACTTGAGTCCACGGCTTGCAACCGTCGAGGCTCTATGAGGTTGACCTTGATGGCGCGAGGGCCACAGCTTGCATTGAGCCTCTGCAGTAGGCTCGCAAGCCAAGCAAGATTTGTAGCAAAGCTCGGCCATGGCTACTAGGTTGAGGTTGTTTGACATCAATTTAGTCTTGAGTTGGCATGGTGATTGCCATCGAGCTTAGATTTAATGCCAGTAACAACCTCGGAAGTAGCAACGGCAGCACACACGGTGGACAAGGGAAGACTAACGGTTTAGCTTGAACAAGCCTCTCGAAAGGGGGCGGAGAGTGCAAGGAAAATTACCAAAAAAGCTTTAAATATTTTTATAGATTACAATTCAATTCTATACTTTTTTATTTGGGCAAGTTAATGCTAAATATTTTGACGATTTGCTAATATAGTCATTTCAGCTAATTTTGGTTGGAAATCGCTGACATAAAAATTAGTTGTTCTACATGGCATGACCAACTAATTTCTTTCTTCTTCTTTTTTTCTTTCTATTTCCCTCCACTGGTCATCGGGGTTGAGATATCTTCACTTGTGGCCAGCGACTGGTGAAGGGAATAGGGAGAAAAGAAAAAATGGAAAAAAAAAAAAGAGAGAGAGAGAAAAAATTAGGAAAATTTTAAAAGGAATTACAAAAATTAATCACATCAATGCCAATAGCGTCACATACAACGGTAAATATTGACTAAACTTTCACATAGCGATTTTCATTTAAAATTGGCCAAAATAATTATATTGATAAATTGTTAAAATGTATAGAATTAAATTGGCTAAATTTAAAAAATTAGAAATGATTGACATTCGTACGATAGGTTTTGAACTTTTATGGCTATTATCCCGTAGAGTGTGTGTGCGTGTGTCAGTGTTGGGTTTTTTGAGGATTGGTTAGTTTGGGAAATAAAATTGCAATTCAGTAAATTATATATAGGTGAAAGATGCAACTCGATATCTATAATAAAAAGTGAGGATATTAATTGTAGGTTTGAAATGTAGAAAATGCATTTGATAGGGAAAAGTGAAGCTGAAGTTCACGAAGTAATACATACGTGTTCTCTTTAGTGAACGTCAAAGTGAAGGTCCCCCTTATCGAATATAAGGATAATGATAGGAGGAGCAATCTCAGGTGTCTAGCCGCAGGCCGTGGGAACCGTTGATTGAATTACTTTTTATCGTTCCAGAGCACCATGGAAGCTGCTCCTTCATCGTCATTCACTTGACCAAAATGCACCAATAACGAACACAAGCGAACAGATCATGACGGAATTTATTGCTTGCTCGCCACAGCATCGACATAGCTCAATAGCTTTCGACGTGTTCCTAATCAGATGGTGCGGATCGATGGTTCTTCGTTTTCCCCGACATAAACGATTGAGATGGATGTGGTCAGCTTCTTAAGCCGGGTACTATTCAGACGTGGATGTGCAATTTCTTGGCAGTCACTTCGTATGGAGGGAGAGAGAGAAAGAGAGTGGCAATGAGCTTGCAACGTGAGAGACTACCGGCCAACCACTTTCGCAATCGTTGTAGGATAATCCCCACAGAGATCACTGCTCGGTCTCTCGTAGAAGTATGACCGCCATTAATCGAGGGTCGTTGGCAGCTAAGCGCGTGCCACCTCCCTCTTTTTGGTAACTGCGTCGATGCGACATGGAGAAAAGTCGGATCAGCTGGATCCGTCCTTGCCTTTGCTTGGTGCAACGCTCATGCTCTCTCATTTATGTGCGCCTTCCCCAGGTGGCGAGACCAAAGCCTCTCTCGTTCTTATAGAAAGGGACTCCTTTACCTTCACCATCTCGTTTTCTCGTCTTTACCATCCTAGAATTTATGATACAGTGCCAGTGTGGCCCATTCTGCAAACCTAACTTTAATGGTTCTGTGGCCAATTGGTTGGAAGTGTGGATCGACCGGTGAACCGTACCTTTCATTGACACTATTGGCTCGGTGCACAGGCACAGTATACAAACTGTGCACTTCATAATTGACAAAACTTAGATCATGGTGCAAGAAACAATGAAACATTATCTTGGATTTTCAGAGGTGAGTAACTGGAAGTAGAGGGACCCTTATAACAAGTTCACCTTCATTGAGTTCGTTCACACTTTCTTATTGTAGGGCTCTTGCTAGCTGGAATTGGTTCATCCAATTCAGTGCGAATTCATCTTTCATAGATGTGGTGATGGGATGCTTGATCACCATGGTGATTTAATCATTAAGACTCAGGACGACTTGGGGCACAAAACATTGAAGGTGAAGGAAGAGCGCCATAACTTTGAGTCCCTCATCAGATTTCTGGTCAAAATTGGCCTAATAAATTCAATTGGCAAAACATGAGAACATTTCAGACTTAATTAATAAAATTAGAATTGAATTGGTAAAAATACAATAAATTTAGGATTTTTTAGACAATTTTTCTGTTACGGCTAAGTAGCCTAAGCCATCGAATCTTAGCTCAAAATGCCCAAATCACTACTCAAGTGTGTGAGCCTTTGTGACATTCCAAAATATAATCCTATGAGATGTGGACAGCACCTAACTCTGCATATTTTCTTAAAAAAAATGTTGGAGCATGATTTTGAACTTTCCTACTTAAAGAAGAGAGCTCTTTTAATTGCTAGCTTCTTTGAGAGAGTCTTTGATATTAGGTTATGCATTTACTACTTGATATGTTTTGAAGAGTATTAAGTCGATAATAAAGTTACTGGCACTAAACTGTTAACCTATGTTGACAAAGTGATCATGATTAGAAACTATTCTACTATCAAGGATTGAAACTAACATAAAAGCAAAAGGGACATCATTACTAGATATGTTTTTTCTTCCCACAACTAGGTTTATATTTATGGTTTAAGTTAGGATTAACACGTTTCCAATGGATCGAGAATAGGAAGTTGTCTCATCAACTGTCAAAGCCAACACAACTCCGATCAATTCAAACTACTTGGATTTGTGCTAGTAGTCCAAGAAAGAAGCGACTAGCGGCAACTTCCTTTTCCTCATAAACGACACGCTTCACTTGCGTCCTGCCCATGCCCCTAGAGCCTCGGGGTCTGTGATCATATCTAGAGAAGTAGGAAGAGTACAATCACATCCTGTCCTCAAATTCTAGGAATTTGTTGGAAAGTTAGAGTAGACTTGTACGTAAATCCTATTAATGTGTTCTCTCTCTTCTTCTTTCTTTCAACTTCGTTTAAAAGTGCTCCAAGAAACTTGAACATGTTAATTTATCTTTTTATTTCCAATGCACTTTTTCTCGTGTTATATATGATTAGTATATTGAAAGTGAAAATGTTTCCTTGTTAACTATAGTTAACAAGTATCCTCACGGGACTTTTTTTAATAACTGATATTTACAATATGTAATTGTTTTCTTATTCTTTGTGTAAGAGTGAAAGAAAAGATATATAATTATTTGTAAATTTACTATAACTCCAAGGGTGCTCTTGGCAAGTTACCACAAGGATGCATTTATGTTTTGCACTACCATCGTCACAACCCTCACAGTCTACTACTTATTACCACTAAGGAAGTTCGTTTTCATTCACCAATAGATTCATAAAAATATGCCCTCCAATAGAAGAAAGTACTTTGAGAATTAAAGTCTCATAAAAATTTGCCTTGCATTAGAAAAAAGTACTATGAGAATTAAAGTCTCCAATAATAATTTTGAAAAGTTACGGATCACTTTGACCCATGCATGAATATGCAACAACATATTGGAAACAATTATAGGCTGCATTTGGTTTAGCATCTGCATTTTGAGTTCAATGCAAATGCTGAAAGCTCAAAGCTACTTGGGAAAATGCAATTGTGTTTGGTAAATAATTTCAGTATTTAGCGGAATGCTGAAAGCCCAAAGTTAGTTCCTACTAGTTTTGGGCTTTCAGCATTTTGAAGGCAAGTTAAAAGCTAAAAGCCAACTTCAAAGTTAAACCAAACGATCCAACATTTCCTTAAGGAGCTTTCAGGCCTGAAAGCCCATTGGAAATGCTGAACCAAACGTAACCATAATATAGTTTATATAGATATAGATATTGGGTCTGATGGGCTTATGTGTTGGGATTTGCAATGCGTCCGAAAGCCCAAGCTCAAACAGCGGTGTGTTTCTGGCCTTCTCGCAATTCAAATTCCACATTAATGTCCCACATCCATGCCAAGAACACAAACGTGAAGAGACATGCTTGTACAAAGTAGAGAGTTCTAGAATGTTCCAAATTAGCTCAAAAGGAAACTTTTCTTTTGCCTTTTGCTTGCCAGCATTCTGGAGGTGAGCCACCCACAAGATCAAATCAAAAGTTTGGGTCGGACTCTAGTCTCTGTTTTTGCTACTTAAGAGCAATAAAAGTTGGTGCATAAGACTTTGAGTCTCTGTTTTTGCTATTGAAGAGCACCCACAAATCGAATTGAAAGTTTCGGGTTATGTGTCTTGTGTTTGGTGAATGAGACATGAGTCTCTGTTTTCACTATTTGATGATGTGAGTTGTGCATTTACTTAACGTCACAGATTGGTGAGCTGGTTGATTTAGTTTTCCTGGCTATAGGATTTTCTTTTAGTCAGTCTTACTCAAAATATTCACACAAGAACAATCTACAGATACTAGACACCACCTTAAACTTGTTTCCGCCCTAAGCTTGACTCTTATTGAATTTTTAAAGGTGCTTATTGTTTGATAAAGAGGTTGATTGCAGAGAGGACTCACATATAAGAAATTTAAAGAAGAGAGCTGTTAAACTAAGCATTGCGATAAGATATTTGGAAATGCAAAAGGCAAAACTTGTTCATGAGCTAAAGTCACAGCTGAGAACACTCGAGTTATACACATTCGTTAGCTAGATCCCTTATGCTAACAAACTCGGGGTGGAATCAAACCGGTCAAACTAGTTTCAGTCTAGGTAACTTTGACAATTATCTTGGGAAAATTTCAAATAGGGCTTCAAGTGTGCTCATTTTCTCAAATAAGAATCTAAAATGAATATTCTTTCAAAAAAGGCCAAAAATGACTTTATTTTTTTATTTTTTAAATAAGAACTTAAAATGAACCATGTTTCAAATAAGAGTCCGAAGTTGCCATATTAGTTTCAAAGAATGACCTAACCTCATCGGCTAATCAAGGGCATTTTCGTCCTTTACTTTTTTATTTTCTTTCCTTTTTCATTCTTTTTTCATTTTTCATTTTTAAAGAAAGAAGAAACTCAAAAAGATATAAGAAAAAAGATCGAAAAACTAAAAAAAGAAGAAGAAAAAAAAAAAGATACAAGCAAGAAGGGTTGCCCTCCTTTGCCTGTGGCCACCCTCCCATCTAGGTTATTATTATTTTTTTTTTTTTTTTTTTTCTATTTTACTTTTTTAACTTTTTTTTTTTTTGAGTTTGTTTTATTTATAGAAAGAAAAAAAAAAAAAAAAAAAAAAAAGAAAGAAAGATACAAGGAAAGAATATAAAAAAAATTTCATGACAAAATTGTTATTGACCCACTGATGAGGTCAAGCCTTTTTTTTTAGAATAATATGACCATTTTAGGCTCTTATTTGATATAAGATCCACTTTGAACTTTTATTTCAGACAATGAGAACATTTAAACTATTATTTAAAAAAATGTCCATTAAGACCCTTATTTGAGAAAATGATGGCACTTCAAACTTTTATTTATTGCGAACAAACTAATGTTGCAACTTGTTCAAATTTTTGGGGAATCGGATTTGCTTATAGTTTTGAATGAATACAAATGATGGAGCCACCCTATTTATACAAAAAAAACTTCTCTAATTACAACCGTGGACCTCCAACTCAATTTGACAATAGAGATTGATGAGAAATTTTTAGAATGCAGGTATATTTTCTGTTTTAACCCTAAAGAATACTTTAGAACGCCCTTGTGTACATTTCCCATATTATCATTAAGAATATTTCTAGAGTAGTCAAGAAAGATCCTTAGACTTTTCCAAACTTGCCCAATTATCTTGGATAATTCCTCGCAACATTATGTTTTGAAACCTCGGGACATTACACCAGCATGGTACTTGTCTTCTAACCCTTTTGGTGCTTGCACTTTTAGAAAGTTGTTACGACCTTTATCATGGAAGTCTTTTAGGTACATCCAAGAACAACAAATGATTAAATATCTTTCGATTGATCATTTTAATAGGTTGAGTAAGAGAATGGAACCTCTGTGAGTGCCTTCTGTTGGTTTTAAGCTCATATTCTGAAGCATGAATCATGCAGGGAGTTTACTTTCTGCAGAATGGTTCTGTTTAGGCAACTGCAGAATCAACTTAGTTTGCCTCCCTTAGTAGAGTAGGGGCTTGGATGAAGTATTTTTCCCTTTCGCACTTGATATGTTTTGAGATAATGTGGAACTTCGGGGGATGAAATGCGGAGATGCCTTTGCGAGTATACATTTGCAGGGCAAGGAACCCTGTCGATATACTGCATCAGTTCACTCATCTCTTCATCAAGACACTGATTTGATCGGATCGATTCGAGGACCTCCTCGGAAATTGCACTTGCTTTAGCGCTTCCGGACTTTTTGCACTTGCTGCAGCTTCTCGGTACTCATTACTTGATATGAGATTTGGGGGTTCACATTCGTCTGAAAGAAATGGTTGGGCTAGTCTATGCCGCGCATGAGTTCCGTGACTGAACTCAAAGTGGGGTATTTCTTGAAATGGAGTTGGAAGCAGAGGTGCATCTTTGCAGACATAAAAGAAATTTTGGGAAGATTGTTGAGTCCCCTCTGCCATGATTATCTGTTCGAATATGTGAATATCCAAGCAAATAGCTACCTCCATGGGTATAGGAATAGAATACTTTTTTTTTTTTGGTGGACTTAGATGCAGTTTCATGAAATTTGGGATGAGCGGTTGGAGGTCTTGTTTAGTCCAAAAACTTACCTGTCAAAACAAGTTCCTCATTTTTTAGAACTTCTAATATATCTTGCATATACATTGAAACATTTATCATTATCCCAGAGTCTTTTTTAGGATTTACTCGTAATGTGAGTAAATTTTCTTTTTTGGTTGTTTCATTTTTAGTTACCTGTATGACAGAGATCTCCGACCTCACCCTCGAAATACCTGCGAGACAAGCTGCATTCACCCCGATAGTGATGGCCGTGGCATTAGGAGGAGAGGAGAAGAGATTGGTCGAGAGGTAATAATAGATGAGAATAGCCGTGATCAAGCTCATGAGGGAGCTGAAGTAACTTATTTCGAGCTATCAAAGAAGTGCAAGTATTAAATTGAAATGGGTTTAATAGGTTATAAACGAGTTTATAAAGCATCTTTATTTCGTAAATCTATTATATAGATCCACGAAATTTAGCATAATTCATTTAAATGTTTTTGGGATTATTCACTAAATGGACCCATTTTTTACGGGTCCGGTCAGAAGACACTCGGATTCAAGTTCCAACAGCTTCCTTAATCCTTAAGCCCCCTCTCTCCGTTCACATTTCCCGCCGCCGCCGTCATCTCGCCGCCCGCCGGAAAAGATGCACGGCCGGCCTCGGACGGCGCCGAAGCCGGAGGACGCGGCGGCGTCCGCCGCCAAAGCTCAGAAGCTGCGGGCCCTTCAATCCCAGTTCCTCTCGTATCACCACAGCCGCATGTACTCTTCTTCTTCTCTCTCACCCTCGCTGAATTCTCATTTTCCACTTGCGAGATCGAAACCGTCGCGCGATTAGGGTTTTTTTTTTTTTTTCTCGGAATCGATCGATTGGTGATGCGATGTTGCCGTGGCAGATACACGGAGGAGGCGCTCGACGCCAGCGCCAAGCTCCTGGAGATCAACCCCGAGTACTACACCGCTTGGAATTACAGGAAGCTTGCGGTGGAGCACCGCGTCGGGGAGTCCGGATCGTCGCCGGGATCCGTGAAATCCATCTTCGACGAAGAACTCAAAGTGGTGCGTTCTCTGCTGTTCTAAGCTTTTCTAGGATGTTTCGAGAGGATCCGAAGTTGGTCCCGCTGCTTGTCCCGCATCTGGGTTTTTCTTTGCTGCTCCGAGACTCAGGTTGATGCCTCAAAATTTCGCATTTTGAGATTAATTCGCAGCATAATGCTTTAGCGATTCGTAGCTTTCCGGTTCTCCTCCTCTCGAATGCGATGTGGGGTCGTCTGAGGTTGTGAGTTTTGCCTGCTGTTAGGAATCGGGAATGCAGAATTTGGCTCTTACTCAATCTTCAATGAGATTGTCTTCTCTTGCTAGCTCTAGGGGCGGAGTCTACGTATTCCTAGCCTCTTTAGCTTTCCTCAGATTATGGTACAGTTGCAGGTATGCCTCGACAGCGCATGACTTGGATGTGTGTGAATTATTTTTTGTAGGCCGAGAATGCGCTGAGACAGAACTTTAAATCTTATGGAGCGTGGTATCATCGAAAATGGGTGTTGAGCAAAGGCCACTCGTCTTTAGATCATGAATTACGGCTTTTGGATCGGTTTCAGAAGGCTGATCCTCGGAATTTCCACGCGTGGAATTACAGGAGGTGGCAAATTTCATTCTGCAGGATATGTAAATCACGATAAGTGCATCGCTCTTATTGTCTCTTCTTTCGAAATTTATTGCCAGATTTGTGGCAGCACTGCTGGGCAGATCCGTGGAGGATGAGCTGCAGTACACAGAAGATTTGATAGGAAACAATTTCAGTAATTACTCTGCTTGGCATAATCGTAGGTAAGCTTGTAAGGTCTCCGTGCAGCATATGTTGACTGTTGTCAATTACACTACTAGGAAGGTCATTTATGGACTTATAATGGACTTTCACTGGAATTATAATATAATGAATGGTGGGATCACTTGTTTTAGCTGACTATTTCTCCAAAATTCTGAGGAATTCGTTTCTTTTGTGATAGGGACCATGTCACTCCCTTGCACTTCATATGAGTTAGGTAATTATAAGAGTGTCAACTAATTAGGGTCGTCTTTATTTATTTATTTATTTATTTAAACATGTGATCCTCAAAATTAACCCCTCTGTTTATTCTTCTTACTGTGCATCTACCATGTGAAATTTTCTCTGCCTTTTATGCAAATTAGTGGGAGAAATACAATCGCAAGTTGATTTTAATTGCATTTTTTCAAACTCATGACGTCATCTCTCACCTGGTAAGAGATTTTTGCAGTATGCTGTTGTCAGAGATACTGAAGAAAAAGGAACAAGAGTCATCTTCTCAAGATATCATAAGCAAGGAGTATGAGTTTGTACTCAATGCATTATATACTGACCCTGACGATCAAAGTGGTTGGTTTTACCATCTTTGGCTTCTTGATCAAACATTCAAAGTCAAGGCTCCTTTGCTCGTATCTTCTTGGCCTGTTCCTGGATCTGATCTCGTTGTGTCAGGAAATGTGTTGCTTGCTGATCATCCTTTGTCTTCATTCTCTGAGTTTACTGTTGCTTTAGAAAGATTTCCTGTTGTCCTGTATTTCAATCAGAATGTTGAAGGTGTAAACTCGTCAACAGTTACCATTCAATCTACATTTGTTCAGAATGAAGATGTTACATGGAAGCCATTGTCACTCCAGAATTCCCCGGCTTCTAAAGTTTGGGTAGGATATCTTGATTTATCTGGTGTAGATCATCATTCTTCAGCACCCTATACTGTTGAGATCAAGCTTGGACATCATCAGGGCATCATGTCATCAAATGGTCTACAGCTTAGTATTCCTTTTGATTTATCATTTACAGTAAGTGTAAAGCCATTGGAAACCCAATCTTCTAAAGATGAGAAAGTGGCATGGGAGGAGGACAAGTTTTGTGCTTGTGAAACGCATTTGCAAGTCACCATTCCATGTCTTTGTTACGATGGAATTACAGTGGACAATAAGTATGAGCCAACAACTTCAGATTGGCAGATTGGAACTATAACTGAAGAGATAAGTCAAATTAGAAACTTGTTGGCCATCTCAGATAGGTAAACGTGATCCCAAAGCTGGAAAATTATACCTTTGATCAGACTAACTCTGGTTAACTAATGATCTGTCTATTATGCTTATTCCATTTTTCAGCAAAATTGGGAAAATCACACTGGCAAGATTGTTGATGGCTCATGATGCAATGTCATCTCCATATGCTACGAAAACCGTTCATGCTGAAGAAGTTCTTGGGTTATACAGTGAGCTGATGAAATTGGATCCATCTCACTATCAATACTATAAGGATGAGAGAAGCTTAGTTTTGTTGCAACAGGTAATTTACACTTTCTTTGAATTAGATCTTCCAGGAAAAGCATGTCTTTTCATTCTCAGTAATGGGAGGCTGCACATGCATTTGTATCTTTGAAATGACTGTTGTTTTGAAAGGATGACCTACTTTTGTGTCTGTCATTGCCTCATTGCTTATGTGATAGTTCATTGCAAAAGTCAAAAGGCAAGAAGCTGGAGTTCGTTGGTATTTATTATAGTCTAAGAGATAAAGTTTCTCCTGTCAACTATTTGGATTCTCATGCTTTTTCAAGTGTAACCAAGGTGGGTATAGCTTGTTTCTGGCATATGAATTGGTGTTTCCCAAGAATATATCATAGTTATGAGATATTGTGAAGGGCTGCTGTTGTTTGCACATTATTAGGCAATAAATTTCAATCTTTTCACATGATATGAAATTCGCAATGGCATTTGGGAGGTGTGCACAAGTTTCAATGAGACTGTTGTTTGACTGTAAATGAGCATTACCCCATTGTTCTGTGCTACTGTGAATGAGAATGAAATGAGCTAAGAGATTAACATTTTTATAATTCTGTACGTGATACTGCAGCTGCTTTCCAGTAGGGAGACGCTGTTGAGGTACTGCTTTTGCTACAGAGGCATCACTTCGCCCAGTGCTTATGGACCCATATGTCTACGTCTGAATAATCAGTCAATGTCTCGAATGGGATCATTTGATAAACTGTTATGGGTTCAAATGCTAGACCTTAGTGACAACGAACTTCATTCAATTGAAGGTGAGATATTATAGTTTCTTTTTTGACCTTTTTCTTTTCTATTCTCTTCTTTCTTTCTTTCTTTCTTTCTTTTTTTCTTTTTGTTGGTTGGTTTTTTTGGGGGGGTGGGGTGAAGTTAACATTTCCCTTGCTTGTCTTTTCCCATCTACGTGAGCCAGGGTGAGTGTGTTCATTTTGTTTACAGTTCTCCGCCCATCAAATCAGTGGTTGATCACTTTACTCGGCACATGTGTGAGTTAACTACTGAGCCAGTACCCGTGCTTAGGTTAAACTGGGTCAAAATGTTGTAGCTGTTCAAAAATTCAAATTGTTTGGGCTATTCAGGTTTTTTTATCTTATTAAAATGCAAAAAGAATAAAATAAAGAGTAAGCTTTGCACTGGTTCTGTTTCAGGACTGGAGGCTTTGCAGCTTCTTCGTTGCTTGAACCTGGGAAGAAACAAACTGCGGAGTTTCACTTCGTTGGACCCTTTGAGATATCTGCAATCCTTGAAGGTGCTCAATATTTCTCACAATGAGATAGGGTTACATTCTATAGACACCACACGCTACTCGTGCTCTGCTTCTCCTCTGTCCCATAATGGAGAAATTATCTGGAGTGATGATGTTTTTCCCCCTGAAGACGCCGATGTGACAAACTATTGGGAAGCTTTTATGGTGTTCAAAAGTTTGGAGTTGACACAATTAGATATTGTAGGAAATGCGGTCGCCAAAGAAAAATTCAAGTCATTTTTGCTGAAGATTCTGCCGAAGCTACAGTTTCTGGATGGTCAGAATTTGCATCTAATCTGAATTTACTCACAATTCCTGAGTTTCTTGCTTTTGCCTTCCTTTCTATACGGCTAGTACATCTGCGGATCTCTTTGTTCTTTACTAGAACTCATGGGGACTTTGCATTTGTTATACAAACGTACCTTCTTCGTTTCCTTTTTGGCCATTTACCTTCTTATCAGACATTCATTCCCTCGATATAAACTAATTTCTACGCTTGGGTGTGTTCAGTGACGAAATTTAACAATTCAAACATCTACAAGGGGAGAAAGATTACAGCACATTGTGCGGTAGTCTCGGTGATAGATAATTGCTTGCTATCAAAGAAATGTAGATAGATGATAGCTCAGGGGTGTGAACGGTTCGGTTCGGTTCGGTTTTTTTTAAAACCGAACCGAACCGAACCGTTAAAAATTTCCGAACCGAACCGAACCGAATGAGTCCTCGAACCGAATACGAACCCAACCGAAATTTCGGTTCGGTTCGGTTTTTCGGTTTTCGGTTTTTTTTTTCGTTTTTTGGTTTCGTTTTTCTGTTCGGTTTTTTTTAGACGGACCTCTTCTTTCTTCTCTTGGGGGCTTCTTTCTCCTCAGGCTTCTTCTCTTCTGGAGCAGGTGGCTTCGGAATAGGGGAGAGAAGCTCCACTATTCACAAATCCACGCAGACCAAAAAGGAATCAGCGCACTAAACCCACAAAGCAAAGCGAAGGCAGAACTTTGAAAGTGAAGAAGAAGACCTCTGCTATTTGGGCTGTTCTGTTTATCTCTGGTTCAGGAGAAAAGACTTGAAGAAGAAGGGTACGGAGACACTTGGGGTTAGGGTGTAGATAAGATTTGAGGCGCTCTCTCTCCTGGGTGTTGCTGCAGTGGCTACCAGAAATTGCTCAGGACCATTAGATCTCGCTCGCAACTCCCACCACCATCACCAGCACCACTCCACCACCATCACCAGCACCACGAACACCACCAACATCAGCATCCGAGCTCGTGAGCCAAGCTCGGCAACCGAGCTCTCTCCACTTCCTGCGAGCCCCGATCTGCCATGGAATCTCGATCCGCTCGAAGCGAATCGATCGATTGATGGATGATGCAAGAGCCGGAGTCAAATAGAATTGAATTGCTGTTCTCTCGGAGGAGACGGGAGAGAATAACCAAACCGTTTGGTTAATGGTTTATTTTATCGGTTCGTGGTTTGGTTCGGTTCGGTTAACCGACAAAAATCGAACCGATAACAAAAATTTCGGTTTTTAATGAGAACCGAACCAAAAACCGAACCGAACCGAAAAAACCAAATTTTTCGGTTCGGTTCGGTTCGGTTTTCGGATCGGTTCCTGACACCCCTAGCTCATGACTACAAGATTAATGAAGAGGGTCGACATCTCTCCCCTGGTGAGTGTTGGTAGTTCTGTGCCTTGAATCAGGGAATGCCGCCATTGCTGGATTTAAACAATGAATAATTTCGTAACTTCACAAAACGGCTAACCAGTCAATGTGCCAGACACCACTCCAACTTGTACATACAAATCGTCACCTCGATTAAAGCGATTGAACAGGAGGGCAAAATTGGGTGGCAACAAGATATTTGATAAATGAAGGCAATGGAATGCAACAACTACAAAGGGCAGGCGACCGACCCAAATTTAGGCACGTGCGTCTACTCCTTGGGAGTTAAAATTCACTATGACAAAAGAACCGAAATAAATTGACGGACGAAAGTCCAAACCATCCTCCAACAATCGAACCCTCCTCGAATAATAACAGCAAGCAATTCTACTCTTGTAATGGAAGAGCTCTTTTTCACCATTTTTCTTCTGCACCAACACATCTTCATAGAAAGCAACTCAAAATTAGCCATTGAAGCTGTCTGGGGACCCAAAACAGAAGGAACCAATGCGAGAATGTCATTCCTCTTTCAACACATTCCATGAAAATGCAGTTCAGAGTCGTTTGTCTACTGATTCATTATCCAACCACTCACGATGCTTGGGTGCCAGCAAGTGAAAAATGAGTAGTAACTGTCCAAGCCAATAAAATAAGCGATGGCTATGCAGAAGAAATGACCAGAATTTCCAGCTACTCTTGCAGTGTTTTCCTCAGGGCGTCGTTGTGATGCTGGGGTACAGATCGTTTCAAAAACTTCTTTCCATGGCATGACACGTGTTGGTGCCAGATATCCAGAGGTTCACAAATTCTTCAGGAAAAGAAAGAAATTTTTCCTAGTATTGAAGTTAAGATGATAGAAATGGAGTAAATTTGGAGCAAGTCATCCAGCTCTCATCATGAGAAACCTTTCGCATCTTTAAGTTATGGAAAAGCAAAAGGATATCGACTATTATATGTAAATTGAGCCACAAAAGGCACACAACAGTTCTCCCCTAACTTGTGCTTTAAAATGAACCAGGAGCACTCGTGATTTGCAGAGAAAAATTGGCTTCCTTTCAAGCCATATTGGGATGAGGAAGAAGCAGGTAGCATAGAAAAGAAGCTGCACGATGTCCAGAACAGCAGTAGGGAACTGCCAGCAACTGGAAGGAACGTAAGCATGGAAGTTTTCAACTGTGCAACGTCTAAAGGTCACTAAAACATATCCCAGAAAATTGTAGGTGCTTCACCCATGATGAGAGAGAAAGCAATAATGTCATGCGTAACTATAGCCTCAAACTCATCAACCGGAAGATGAAGGTCTTGAGTTATATCTGCTAATCTATTCCTGATGTTGGAGTTTCATCGGTGAACTTCCAGTTCCACTTCAACTAAAACATACAAATACCTCTCTATTCCAGATATTTGAGATAACTTCAATGTCAGTCATAACACTGACCAATTCTTCAGACAATAGTTGCATATAACTAATATCGAAAAGCAAAATGCCCCACCATTCATTATTAAAGAGTTGGCTGTTATCCAATGAGGCAGTGCAGAGGTAAAGAGCTAATATGCTTTAAACCATCCCCAATAAGAACTTGGTAGTACTCAATCAAGCAAAAATACAGAGACAACAGGCAAAAAATTACACTGCCCAAAAAAATTTGATTAGTATATCCTATTACCCCTATTATCCTACTGATCGATGAAAGTATTTCACAAAAGAGATCAACAGTTCCCACTCAGATGCTGTACTGCTGAGACATCAGAGAATGGTCCATGACCTAATGCGCTGAAGAACAATTGCACAACCTGCAATATCAGATGCTAAAAATGACATTTTCATGTCATATTCCAATGCAAGTTCCATTTTTCACACTTAGAAATCACATGAGTATGTGCCTTAGGCTGTGTGAAACATGTTGATCGATATTTAGCCATCCGCAAGGGAAGAGAACTGTGAATGCGGGATGTCTTATTAGCTCCACAGCACCTCTCCTTTCCGTCTCCATTAGTGGACTACCTTAATACCTTTCTTGAGGGAATTGGGCAGGCTAAAATGAAGAGCTACTTGTTTTATTTTGAATAACTAATTAATCATCAAGAAGGTATATTCTTGTCATTTTGCAACTCAGGATATATGAAGGAGTGTGGAATTGAGTGAATTCAACAATCGTAACACATATGTTTTACACATGCCCAATCAACTTCTGTGGCTCTTCACATCCTCTGGTGAAGATATGACGAGATTGCCTTCAGTCTCAACCAAATGACAACGATCAATTCAATTACCTATCTCAGCACAAGTCGGCCTTATATGATTAAGCTCAAACCTTGAGATTTTTAACAGTATAAGAACAAGTAAGCATTCATATCGCACATTTCAAGTCGAAATTAAGTGAAACGAGAAACAATGCTTCTCTAAAAGCTTCTTCCGGACATTAAGATCATCCATGTAAATTTGAGTAAGGATTGGGGAGTTGGATTAGATCAGACAGGTCCCTGCTCTTTTACCACAGGCAGCAAGCTACTAGACAAATTTACATCAATTCACTAATTATTTAGTTTAGTCGATAAGGATGCCAAGGCGTCGAGGATATTAACTCCAAAACAAGCTCCAATTTGTCTTGCTTTTCTGAAACGGACATGATGAAAACTGATAATTGGCAGCCAAAAAGAGGTGGAGATAGAACAAAACGACCGATCCAAATCCAAAGTTCCAACTTTCCAGTTCCAAGCTCGCATGTGAGAAACTATAAATCACACCTATGAAAGAGAACAATCTCATTGAAAAGCAAAACTTTATCCATTCATTAGCGTTGCGATACAATTCAATTACACCCAAACCTAACCACTTTGCAGACTCAAAGTGTAGCCCCTCCTTCATTACAACATAGAAGAGAACCAACAGAAGAGAGAAATTATAGTCAATCAGAAAGGAACCACGCGTTGCAAAAAGACGAGCTATGAGCCTAACCGGTCAAGAGCCTCTCGAGCGGCTGCGAGCGTCGGCTCCATCTCGAGCGCCTCCTGGTAAGCCTTCACGGCCTCCTCCTTCGATTTCTTCGCCTCGTAGCACTGCCCCAACAGCAACAGCGCCTTGGCGCCGCAGCTCAGCTTCACGGCCACAGTCAAGTCGTCGATGGCCGAGTCGACCCGGCCGCGCCGGCTCAGCGCGAACTTCAGCTCGGCCCTCCGGAACAGCGCGTCCCCGCGCTCCCGATCGCTGAGCGACCGGGAGGCCAGCGGGGAGAGGGCCACGTCGAGGGAGTCGAGGGCGGAGGTGCGGAACCCCTGCAGGTCGAGGGCGAGGGCCTTGAGGATGTGGGAGGCGGCGTCGCGGGGGTCGAGAAGGATGGCCTGGTCGGCCTCGGCGGCGGCGTCCTTGGCGAGGGAGGAGGCGGCGGAGCGGGAGGGGGCGGATCGGGCCTGGCCCAGGAGCTGGGCGCCGCGGACGAAGTGCTGCTTGGCGCGGAGGCCCTTGCGGCCCCGGAAGCGGAGCTTGGAGAGGAACCGCTGGGGGATGTCGTGCATCGCCAGGAACATGAAGACGGTGACCAGCATGATGCCGGCCTGCAGGAGGATGTCGTACCACATCTTCGCGCGGTCGCTCTCCGATCGGGGGGCGATTTCGCTCGTCCGGCGACTTACTGCGACGAGATGGAGGGAGTCGAGTTCGTCGCGAGAGAGAGAGAGAGAGAGAGTCCACGCGGGAAGCGATCAATCGCCGTCCCGTTTCGCTGCTTCTTAACTGAATGAAAACCAGCCCCGGCGGCGGTCAAAGAAGGATCCTGTCGAGACGGCACGATAGACCAGGCGGGGGACACACTGCCCGGACGAACTTTTTTTTCTTTTTCTTTTTTTAATTGGGGTAATGTGGACTTGGTGGGACCCAATTTCCTTCTATCGTCCTTCGAATATTTTTTTTTTTTATAATAATCGATCCATTTTTAAAAGTGCGTATTTATATATTTATTTATTAATATCGACATTTCATTTAGGGCCATGTTTTTATTTTTAAAAATCTGTTTATGAACAGATTTTTTGTTTTTTTTTTAACAAAAATAAATGAAACGCGTTTGGTTGCGTTTATGTTATGCTTTTTTTTTTTTGTTTCCTAACACAAAAAGAATAGAAATGAGAAACAAAAAAAAAAATTGTTTTTTCTAAAACGATTTTGAAGAAACGATTTTTTTTTCGTTTCTTTTCTTCTTCTCTCTCTTCTCTTTTCTTCCTCTTTTCTTCTTCTTTTCTCTTTGGCTTTTGGCCGCCGCCCCGGCCATGGCCGGCGACCCGGCCGTCGAGGGCCGGCGACCTCGCCGGAGCGTCACCGCCCCTAAGCAAGGCCGAGCCTCGCCGTGACATCCCGATTTTCCAATTCCATTTTCAATAATTTGAGACGGCATTTCGTTGGCGCACGCATATAGTTCTTTTCCTCGAAATGTCGCCACTCATACGAAAAAACTACTATTATGTGAAGTCGTTAAGAAATTCTAATGCATCGACTCTTCGAGAATTTGGCCGAAGCGACCTTACGACCGAGCTAATCTGCAAGGGTCATTACGGCACAAATAAAAATCGATTAGAGACCGGAGATAGGTCGACTCGACAGAGGCATGTGATCGAGTGTGGGTGATTCCACCGGATCGCACAATTCTTGTCGATCGGCACTGGACCGACTTCTCTGTCGATTGGGTACCCTGTGTTCGTATTTGAAGCCTTGAGATTACCCCGACAACCGAAAGTCGCCAATGTTTCAAAGATGTACATTGTGGCTTGAGATGATCAACTACAGGTCAAATGCATGAAAATTTCTAAAGGCTACCTGGTAGGTTGGGTAGCACTAGTATCGTGCCAAAGTGAAATTAACCGTGGAGTTGAGATCGAATTCAGAAATTGGAAGTCTGGGTATGTCGCAAATCATTTTAGGATCATTAACTCATATTCGGAAGATTTTTCATGCAAGTCGAGTTTTTCAGCAAGATAATCAAAAAATGGCTAATTTGGCTCGAGAAATTAGTAAGCCCGCTTTTGGTCGTACTTTTGAGACTTAAGTTGGTTCTACGGACAAGTGAAGATGTGAATTAAAGTATGGTGACATTTGATTAATTTTATGGACTTCAATTTGGACTCAATTGGAAGTGGATTGATTATAATTGGAGAATTTGATGCACAAGAATTGGACCCGGGCGGAAAAGTAAATTGCAACCATTGGAAAATGTTGTGGGAGGTTTGGAGATAGTGGAGTATGACATGAGATGATATCATGGTGGTTGAGGCCAAGGGTTGAGATTTTGACACGTGGACGGTGGAGATTTGCCCGAGAAAAGGTGACCAATCACCATCATCTTCCTCCTTGAATCAAGGGACTTGTCTTGGGACTTGAGGAGGAGAGAGAGGAGCTGCCGTTTGAACCAGCAAGCTCGGCCGGCCGCCCCTCCGCCCGCTCGCCCGATCGGCCGTCGCTAGCACCACCGAAGCCACTCACTGCCGCCGTCGCCGCCCTGCCCGCTCGCCTCTCCACCGTTTCTCCCTTCGTTCGCCGCCCAGCAACAGGCCAGCCAGCCCGACGCCCCCTTCCGCTTGTTCATCGCGACCGTCGCCGTTCGTCGGAGCCATCGCGGTCGTCACCCGTCCGTGCGAGGAGGCCGCACGCCGCTCCGCCGGTCAGCTCGCTGGCTTGCCGCTCCGCCCACTTCGCCCAGCTCATCGTCCCAAGCTGCTGTTCAGCTCGTGCAAGAGCTGCCGGAGCTCGTCCCCGCCGCCGTGAACCACCGTTCGTCGCCCGTCCGAGCCACCGCCTGAGCTGCCGCCGCCCCTCTCCGCCGTTCCTCGCACCCGAACCGCCGCCGAGCAACCTCCGTCGGCCTCAACCGGAAGTTGCAGAAAATGGGTATGGCAGCCCATGTTTGGCCCGTTTTGGCCGCCTTCCCGAGCCCGGATGCTCGGCCCGCTTTGAGGAAAGTCGATCCTCGCGTCGTCCTCGTCGTTTTGGTCCGCTCGGTTCGTTAATCCGGTAAGTTTATCTCACTAAACCTTGATTAGATGGTTAATTATGCTTTAGGTGTGCTTAGCTTAAGTTAATTAGGCTTAGGTGGTTAGTTTAGTTCGTTTAATTGTTAATTAGATTAAAAGGTTGGATTAACCTAAAGTATGTTTAGTTAAGGTTAAATTGATGTTTATATTAGTATAATAGTGATTTGACATAAATGAATTACTTTTGGGATTAAATAAATATTTCGAAATTGTTTAATAATTTAATAATATTTTATTATTCGAAATGATTAAAATATTATCATTTAATTATTTTCGGAATAAATTTAATTATTTATTAAATTCGAAAATTTTGTCGGGACCCTAAATTCTCGAATTTCGTGCCGATCGCCGCCGTATAGTCGGATTTTGAAATTGACGATTGGATATTATAAATTGAATGTGGTTTCTGAAAAATATGGATATTATTATTTAATTAATTTTCGGAATAAATTTAATTATTTAATAAATTCCGAAAATTATTTTGGGACTTTATTTTCTTAGAATTTCACGCCGATCGCTGCTGTGCATTTAGAATTTGAATTTGATGAATGGATGTGGCAAATTGGGTGTTGATTGTGATAAATATGGATTTTATTCATAAAAAACCCAAGTGTTGGATTTTGATGCAAAAATTGGATTTTAATAATTATATTAAATGGTGGGGTTTGAAAAGTGAGATATTGGTCTTTTGATTCGAAATTAGCGGGTCCCCACACACGTGAGTAATTTCTGGAATATTTTTAATATGAAGAAAAATGGCACGGGATCACTATTTTAAGTGGAAGTGTTGAATGAAATGCAAAGTGTCCCTGGGGCCAAGATGCTTTAGGCATGTGTGATAATTAAGAGGAACCGTCCCGGGGTTGAGCCGGACTTGCCCCTATATGGGATGCCCACGCGGTAGTTGCGGGTCGCAGTGGATTCTCGGGCCTATGCTCCTTTGGGAATGCCGTCGACGTATCGACGAAGCCGCGCGCTCCATGGGGAGGCGATGCCCGGCTATATGCCGCAGATAGCCGAACAAATGAGTAGGCTATGCCCTTGTGTGGCAGTGAATAATAATTGGAATGCGTGCTAAGTGCGATCGTGATTTATATGAAAGTGATGGCGTTCCAATTGTTTGAATTATTATTACTACCTGAGATTGTGTGATACGAATTGTGCTAACCTGCAGGAAGGAATTGAGGCGAGGTAAGTTCTCTGTATGATGTGGCTAGGCCACCCGGGGCGTATTTTCTTTCTAATAGGGGTTTAGGGGGTTGAACTTGCTGAGACATTGTCTCATCCCGGTTTGGGGAATAAAATTTCAGGTCCCTAGATGGCGGTCGTGGAGGACCCGAAGCCCTAAGTCTGGAAAGGTGGAGACTGAAGTATCGGTGAACGTGTCCTGCTAGTTGGTTTTAGGATAGTCCCCCTTTTGTCGAGCTAGTCTATTTGGTAGACAGTTCAGAGTTGTATTTAAACCTATGTGTTTGTAAATGAATGTTTGATATTGTGATTGATTGCCTGCCTTTCTATCCCAAGTTAAATGTCATCAGGGGATTTGTTTCGCTTCCACATGCGTAAAATAAATGAATGGGTCGGTGACATATCTTGGGATGTCGCATATTTGATCGACCGCAGTGGGATGTGCGCGCGCTCGGGGTTCGGGGCGTGACACTCGCCATGGTCAAGGGCGAGGCCGCCGCCGAAAGAAGAAAAAAAAAAAAAAGAAAGGAAAAAATGAAAAATAAAATAAAAATATTAAAAAATTAAAAATTAAAAGAAACAAAAAAGAACATAAATTTACCGTGACGTGTTTCTATTCATTTTTTATTCCCTAACAAGTTTACGAAACGCATCTTTTTTGTCAAAAATCGTTTCCTAACAGTAAACACTTTTTCTATCGCTATTCCCCTAACAGCTTTTTAAACGAAACGTTATCAAAAACGCTCTTAATAACTGCGGAAAGTGTGCTGTCGTTAGCTTGGCGGTGGATCCCATCGTGCGTGTGGGAATCGCCGCAGCTACTCATCCATTCAATACGAGCGCCGCCCTATGATCAAAAAAAAGAGAGGAACGCCACCCTAGACAAATGAACGAGGATGCAATAAGAAAGATCTGACGGATGTGTGATGGTTAATTTGTGAACTCAAATTCCACTTTGTTTTTTCATACTTTACCGACGGAGACTTCAATTTCATATCAATCAATCAATTTCTAGTGCAGAGCCCAGCTAAAATTACGTTAAACCAGCTAAAACTGGCATTAATTGAGATTAAAGTTGCCCACCTCGGGAATATTTGAGTAAGGTTTAAGCTGGGGCCTTTCCTTCATGTGGAAAATTCCCTAATTCCGGGGCTCTATTTGAGCAAAAAATGAATTTTATTAACAATTTCGAAAGTGCACATGCTAATATGATGGCGATCGGGTGTTCAGGTGTTCAGGTGTTCTGCTGTCTCCTGTTCATCGACCGTTGCAAACCGCATCCACGACTCACTCACAGGCCACCAGCAATCACCGTGTTGCTAAACCGAGCGAAACCACAATAATCTGCTGAAGCAACTTATCATAAAACCAGAATACGACCGAAGTACCTAAGACTCGATCGATCCGGACTCTAAAGTACAACTTGCATTAAAAGAAGCAGTGCTCGTGGGAAGGGGGGAAGAGGCTGAACCCCAGAGAATCATATGGATTAAATAAAATGCATACGGCAGTTGTTCCCCCGAGGCAGTTGTAGTGGATAGACTTTGAATAACAGCTAGGCCGGAGAAATATTTACAGTTACCTACCACCAAAATGTATGGAGTCCAGGAAACGCCGAGGATCGGAGTTACTGCACTAATTAGACATAACCCAGATCCAACAAGCTTCGAGATGCAAAAAATACTTAAAGCTTCTACGTGGTCCCACTTCCCATTTGGATGAACTGCACCGGAGACTTCAACAGCTTCTTCAGCGAGTTGACGATGCTGGCAAACGATGGGCGCTGAGCAGGATCGCTGTCAAGGAAATAATCAAATGTTTAGACCAACAAAAGTTAGCAGCTAGGCAATTCAGGTAGAAACCAAGAGATTATCGGATGTTTCCAAGCCAGACAATACTGGTTGTTTCCAACCAACGATGTTGAGATGAACCGCATTGTGAGACAACAAAAGAGAAAGGGAAGGAGAAAAGGAATAAAGCTCCAGTCTGGGAAAGTTCTTCTCTTCTTGCACCAGGAAAGCATCTAGAGGCAGTGCACAGCGATAATATGTATCCGCAAGCGCACGCACTATTTTCCCCAATCAAAGCGGCATGGACATTAACCAACATGCTACTATGAAAGACGTTCATCCAGTCCCTCGACAAATTGCTCTTTTATATTTCACCCTCTTTTATCATCTGGCATTCTTTATTCCTTCCATGATCTAGACTCCATTTCCGCTCAACTCAAAAAGGTGGTATTTCTAGTTACACCTAGTCCAAAACCAAGGCTAAGTTCAGCTCACTCTGAGAATGTCCGATGACCTTGTAGAATAATTAGACGGTGAGCACATGATGTGGCAGGCAGCCACAGCCACAACTCTTATACTTACAATGGCAAGCTTGGGGGAATGAACAAAAGAAATTCACAGATGTATAATACAGAAGTTTGAAATCAAGCAAGTTGAGTCTTAAAAACCAAACAGGGACACTTTACTTATCACATCCATTGGGACAAAAAGAAAAGCTCTAATGAGAAATTTAACCCTCCTGACATATATTCATTTTCATATGATGTATGAGCCAGGAAGTTTAGAATGTGCTAGTGTCTACTATTCTTAGGGGCAGGCTTCATTCTGCCTAACACTGAGCATTTTCAGACACAGAAAACCACATTGATCTCTCCCCCTCCCTCTCTCTCTGTAAGTCCAGTGAAAATCGAGCTCTTTATACAAAATGGAAAAGGAAAATCAAAAGGCTTAAAGCTCTTACTCAGCCCAGCAAGATTCCATCAAAGAAGCCAGCACAGGGGAGGTATTCTGTGGAATGGCTAGTCTTCTGTTCTGGAAAGCAACAGCCCCAACGACCTGCGGGTTTGCACCATCAAAACCAATCAAAATGAAATTAAACAAATTAAGAAAGAGAAGCTTCACAATGTCTATATTCCTATAACTGTTGAGTGGTGGCAATGAAGACTGCAATAACCAAAACAAATGGATGGAAAGAAGATATAGAGTGAACCACCTAACTGGCAGTCCATGGATATAAATATTATATTAATACCTGGGGAGGGCTGAGTCCACTCCAAGGCTGTTGCAATGTCACAAGTTCCCATAAAATCACTCCAAAAGAATAAACATCAGATTTCTCATTCGAACGCTCACCCCGAAGAAATTCTGGAGCCATCCACTCGGGCTGAAAATAAAAGCAAGATGGTCACACGCTAATTGATGCACTAGGAAGTTTACCTACGAGATTTTCCATACAAAATATGATCCGAGGAAGAAACAGGAAAAAACAACAATCACAAGAGAAAGCCAGACAATGTGAATCAGTCATTAACTCCTCACTGGGAAATGGAGAAACCCTTAATGTAATTGAAGCATAAGTCAAAACTTAAACAATTTCTGGAAGATGAAGAAATGGATTTGCATCTTTTGAAATATATATTTCGATGGTTTAAAACTTTTGTTGTTCCTGCTACAGCTGAATGGAACAGCTTAATCAACTGATATAACCCACTTACTAGCACAAGCAATACTTGATGCTTTTTCTACTATCTTATGGCTGTTTATCTGCCTAAAAGAGAATTCTTTCCCTGATCTTCTTATGTTTATGACTAGCAGATTTAAAGGCAATAGAAAATGGACAATAGATGCAACAGAAATGGAAATCAACATGTGAATGATGCAGACGTGGGAGCATGTGTGTGCATGTTTATGTGCATTCCTCTATGCATGTGGGTGCACCAAGCACGCATGCGCACACTGTGTGTGTGTGTGTGTGTGTGAGAGAGAGAGAGAGAGAGAGAGAGAGAGAGAGACTCACTGTTCCCGCAACAGATTTTGATGATATAAACGTGTTTGCTTTAAATCTCGACAGGCCAAAATCAGCTACCTGTAAATCCAAATAAGAGGTTAGAAGTAAGCCACCAGGTGGAACTTTAAAATCAGAAGTATGATGATAAATTTGGATGATTACCTTCACCGTCCAGTTTTTATCAACCAGCAGATTTGGAGATTTTAGATCCCAGTGAACAATGGGAGGACTCAAATTATGGAGATAATTTAACCCCTTGGCCTGTTATAAAACGTGATGGTGAGTTAATTTTCCCCAGAAAGCTTCATAGAAGTAGAAGCAAGAATTTTACATATAATACAGACCACATCCAATGCCATTCGTAACCGTCTTCTTTGATCCAGCATCTCCCCAGAAGCTGGTCTGTGTATAAGACGATAGAGACTACCCCTGCTCCGCAACGTAAGAATCATGAGATGGTAAATGACAGAGACTCCTTAAGATGGATCGTACCAAGCCAAAATAAGTAAAACCTAATAGATTACCTAGGAAGATACTCTGTCACTATCGACAGATTCGGGCTCTTTGTGACTGCTCCCATGAAAAGAACCACATTTGGATGCCTCACACGTTTCATTATTGCAACCTTAAAAGATACAGATACACAAATCTTAGTTTAGGGATGATGAAAACATACATACTGATTTTGAACAGAAAACCTTTGCATAATGCATGTAAGATTATTCATATACAGGTATTCCTCAGAGACATGTGCATCAACCAGTAAAAATGAAGAGATAAAGCAATCCAAACAACCAAGATAAAACACAAGCAATTCTCCCTAGCTCACACTTTGAAATGGCCATTGCAACCACATGGCTTACTTTTGTAATTAGTTTAATATTTAATTTTTAAACTTCCATATAACCGAGAATTTTACGATTGCAACTTGAACTGACTTCACCTTTCGGAATTAAAATACTCGGAGATCTTCTTCTTTTTCTTTTTCTTTTTCTTTTTTTTTTGGGTCAACATACTCGGAGATCTTTGAATGCTTAGTTTTTTTCCATGTTAGTGAAAATCTTCAATTCTGAAACTTCTATGATGTAATTTATCAAATCAAGATTGCAACTTGGAATGTCTGCATCTTTTTTAACTTTAACAACTCAGAGAGCTGTGAAACCAGTGCAAGATGAATATTTTGATTTAAACTAGGATAAAAGCTACAGAACAAAAATGAATTTGCATAAGAACACAAACATTGAATTGTCCTAAAGTCCTACAAAATGTGGACCATAAACATGTATATTTTTCTAGGTTAGTTTCAATTCAAGAATTTTAACTTCAAAAGGTAGAACCATGAGAGAAAAAATATTAACAGCCACGCGATGTAGACCCAGTTAGCGAAATATGCAGAAAGCATATACCACTCTTACTTTCCCTTGGATCTAATCGACCTCAGAAATCCAGAACCGGAGCATGTGCTCTCAAATGAATATAAAATGAATATCAAGGAAGGGAAGAAAATGAGAGCAATAGAAAGAGCGACAACAACATAAAAAGACATACTCTTGAGGATGACAGTTTGTCATGAAGACATTAATTAAACAACAACAAAGCAAAGGTGAGACAACAGATCGGAAAGGTATTTACCTCTCGTAGAAACTCCTTCAACTGATCATCATGAAAATCCTGCAATGATAGAACCTTGACAGCAACATCCTGCATTGTATGAGTGGAATCACTATATGAAGCCAGCTAAGGGCTTGGCCTACATAAACTAGCCCGGTTTGTTATGGTTCCTCTTCCTAAAACAGTGTTGTCCATTGGCAATTTAATAAGAAAAAAATAAAGGAAAAAGATAAGAGAGAAATCTTGTCTCAGACTACTTGTCTTCTTGTACTTGGATCTCCAAGTTTTTGGAATGTTCCAAATTGCACTTAAGCATCCAAATCAGGGTCAATACCAGCAAAAACATCTCTGAACAAGGTACCATGCCAAATGTGTCCGAAGAAGAAGAGCAGAGCAAACGAAGCATGTCATGTGTACAATTTATCTTAAGTTCTCTATTTCAGAAAACAACATTGGTCCTGGCCTGATAGGATAGCGTCCACACATGCTCCAAGAACAGGATCATTGGGGATTAAGTGAAAAAATTCAAGTTCCTAAAACTTGCTGAAACTCTAGATTTCCCAATTGCAGTTCTAACCTAAATAATATGATAAGCACCGACTTCTTCCGCTGGAAAAGGACCAAATAGAAATCTATAGAACTTATGAGCACAACAATCACAGAATGCAATCTTCTCTTAGGCAATCAGCATTTTAGGAATAATAACTGTGTACAGCATTGCAATAAGAATAAAAATTGAGCACAGTATTGCAACTCCTAGCAGCATCAACTATAAATAATCTTAAAGAAATAAAGCTCTATATGAAGATAAGGATGCTAACCGATCCATGCCACTCTGCCCGATGCACAGTCCCAAAGGAGCCTGCAAGCCAATCAAAGTATTTATATTCATGCTACATTTATGTAACCGAAAAGTGCAGAGTGGACAAGAAGAAAGAGAGCCAATACCAGCACCAACACGTTCCTTAATATGCAACTCTTCCCATGAGATCTCGAGCCAATCCATTGCAAGCGAAGGTTCAAGATTCACATATCTTGGAACAGTAATTGCAGCAAAGTTGCCTTTACTCTCCAACTCCTCCAACTCCAACTGATTGGAGACACTTACATCAAGTTGCTTGGTTGTGTCCTTGGAACTTTGGTTTCCAGCTATACTGATCTCTTTTTTGCAAGTTTGGTGCATGATATAATTTCCCTGAACTTGCTTAGGAGAATCGATTGTTGATGCTCCAGTAGAAGCATCCAGAACTTCAGACACGTTTAACCGGAGACTGGATGGTACTGGATTATCATACATGCAACAATTTATATTATGTTTTAACTGCAAAGGCATTGCCAATCTTTCTGCTCCTGAACAAGTCATCTTCCCTTTATCACCTTCTTCCCAAATGCCTGTAAGAGATTAACATTGCAGTTTTAACTTTCTTAAAGCAAGCATACCTTTTTATAATGCATAACGTGCAGTGGGTTGACATTAACATCAATCAAAAGATGTTGCTTAGGCAAGTTATGATTGTTACATTCAACATCCATTTTTAAAGCAAGACTGCAACAACAGTACTAATAAAAGGGTACAACTCCACAAAGCACCTCAGGAACAAGAACCAGAGGTGAGGGAATGCAATCACAAATTTCATTATCTAAGGGTGTGTTTGTTTGAGTGAAAGAATTTGCCACAATATAGTTTTCTAAACTTTCACACATGATTTGCTAATCAATCAACAGAAAATCATTTACGTTCAAAGAAAATATGTGAGCTTAAAGTTAGGATATAAATTCCCTAACTAGAAAAGGGGTAACATTTCCTGGAAAAGGATTTCCCAGAAAGCATTTTCTTTTATCAGGAAGTTTTCCCCAAAACAAACACATCCTACATGGTAGAGGAAAAGAAGGGGGATGGATGCTGTCGGGTAGATGAGGCTATTATCTGAACCAAATTGAAGACTTCATCTGCATATGAAAAATACAGAATTTAAACTTGAATGATTTCATCATGACCAACAGCTATTTTAGCCTGCTGACAACCATTAGATAAAGAAAGAAGAATGATCGTCTGTTTTTCTATTCTTACTGAAACATTTGAAATCAAACAGAAGCTTGTGTAGGAAATATGCTAACCAAAGGAAATAGTTAAGAAGAAATGCGAGATGAGAACTAACCATGTTGATGAGATTAACTCTTTACAGGCCCTAGGCCTGAGGTTGAAGTCTCACCCCTCAACCTACCCCACCTTTTTTTTTTTCGGACAACTACCTTAGTACCCTAAAAAGACACAAAGATCTGAAGTTTAACTAATCACAAAGGCAGAAATATTTAGTTGATTTAGTTGACCAATTTATTCAGTTATTCAATGAGGGAGAAAAGCCAAAATCAAATCGATGAGAAGTAACCAGCAGGTTAAATAAATTTCACCACAGATGCTCTCAATTATTATCTACATTACAAAAAGCTAATCCACTTCCCTAACATGTTCATACATCCTTCGAGATTTCCTTCATTGAATACAGATATTGTAAGTTCAAGGTATTCAAAACTGTATACCTGAATGGGCATCATCAGGAAGACCACATTGTGCAGAGCTTAAAATTTGACATGATGAGGCTTCATCCGTATAAGGTTGTTGAAAGTCTCTCAGATGAGAAATTTCAAATGGTGATGGCATCAAAGAAAAAAAGTACCCATTGATCGAAGAATCAGGACCATGAACATTTCCTGGTTCCCCGACAAGATCCACCACATATTCCCTGTAAGAAAAAATATAAACCACAATAACCAAACTTTAATGGGGGCAAAAGTTGAAAAATAAATTTTTAAACACTTGCAATGCCTCAATTGAAAGTCAACCTAACGAAAAGTTCATGACCCATGAACTACGAACTATAATGATGACATATGTAGAAGAAAGTAATCATCCAATGGACAACAGAGGAAACCACTAAAATGGTTTTAATGAGTTAAAAGTTCAAACAAAAGTCATTCTTATGATATCCATTTAACAGGAAGAAATCAACTATCTTTCAGTCAGATAAATTACCTAGATAGTTGCCTTTCATCTTCAATTTTGACAAGACAAGATGACTGATGATCTGTCTTACAATACATGCAACCTCGAGCTATCCGACAAGGCAACCCAATGTTGTCCGCCAATTTCTGCACGTGCAATAGCCATTGTTATTTACATGAAGTTAAACACATATTCTCACAACTAATTACCAGGCCCAATCATCTCTGCACCAAAATAAAAAAAAGTAGAGTGAGAAACAGACAGAGAGAGGGAGGAGGGAGGGAGGGAGCACCTTTGTCTTAATTTAATTTCACCAAAGTGTGTAGCTAAAAGAGACCATGGTAAAGAGGCTCTAAATTATCTTCTATTTCCCACCGATACAAGCATCTACATAGTGCATCTATCGTGCACTTAAATAGTACAGGAAGTTAAAATTACTAATGCTTCTGATCTCTTTTCTTAGTGATGACCTCAACGAAGCATTCAAAAGATCATGATTGAGTCTAGGTGTATCTCAAAAAGTTTAAGTAATATATCTTAAAACTCCCGATGCAGAGTTAAACCACAATATTGCACTATTTCTAATTAGATTATACTTCCCCAGAATGAAAAGAGGAGTTTCTCCCTGAAATTACCCACTGTGAACTGCATGTCCTATAACGATTCATTAATTCGCTGGGCCTTGCTGCAAGTAACTCCACTAACAGCCTCTAACCATCATCCTAACCAACTGTTCTACCATCATGGCTGTCACTTAATACCTCCCTATACATCGCAAGTCAATTGCATAGTGGCTTGTACTGTCCAACAATCACTGATGGCAGTAAAAATCAACAAGTAGGGTGTCTAAGCTTCAATAACCCTATTTGTGTTGTACAGTGAATAGTATTTTCCAAAAGTAGTTATATGGCTATCATAGAATTCCTACTTTTTTCTTATGGCACAATAGTGCACTTGTTACAACTAAAATGTTCTTGTTACATAGAAGCTATGGCAGTGATTTCAGAAAGCATCGTCTGAATATTTTGCTTTAGGAAAACCATGTTAATAGATCTGCCAAATGCAACCTTTTCTCATGCAATATGTCAAGCTCAAGATTAGTGCAATCTTGCAGCAATAAAGAAGAGTATCTTTAGCAAACACACTTCTACCATACAGGTTCTATGAGGACGATGTAATTGTTCGTTTTTGAAGTAGGACTTCCAAATAAAGTATCCTTCTTACCTTGAAAAGGATGGCTCGATGTCTACAGAGACCCATAGACAGGCTACCAATGGGAAAAACTATACACTTATTGAAGTCCTTCAATCTCTTGCTAACCACTTTCCAGCGCTGGTGGAGATCACCTTGCTCCCCTGGGAAATTTCCCCTATATAATTTAACAGACTTTTACAGACTAAACATTAGAGAAGCTTTAGATGGCTCGATCTTGACTGTGCCATGCTCTCTTCCAAGGAAGCGTTGCCTTCTATGAACAAAATCACTTAATTAGATGGCAGCAATGGAGAAGGTTCAGACATACCCCATCGAGATGGCAACGAGCTTGCCTAGTCTCTTAACCAGGACTAAAGTATTCTCTGAATCAGAAAACAGTTCTTGTGCTTTATCTTCCAACTCCTTAAGACGTGAATCCCCGCGTTTATCAATAAGAACAACTTCCATAGAAGGCTCGCCAGGTTCCACCTCTTGAAGCGACATCAATGATGGCAGCCTTCTTCCCTCCTCTAAGTCGTTGCACATTATCCACAGATATGGATTCATGCCCAGTATGTTATAGAACCCATCAGATATTTTGTCGGCATATGATAAGCACCCACTAACCTGGAACAAGCAAAAGATCATATCCATCATGAGGTTCGACGTTGAATTTAAGTTGTTCAACTTTATCCCAAGTCTAAACAAAACCGTAGGCGCTTTAACAGAATAACAGGTGAAGAGTAATCAAGCATTTAATTACTTGAATGAAAGCGGAGGACCTCAATTTCGAAAGCCTTGACCTGGATTTATTACAATGTGCATGTAAAAAGATGAAATTTATTTCCTACGAAAGACTCGGACTAGTAAGGTGAACCAAATTGATAAGCATGTTGCGACGAAGCAAATCGTTTCAATTAAATTGTTTCTTAAATTAGCTTGGAACTGAAGACGTATCAAGCACATGCGTAATCTTCTAAACAAGTTCTGGGGGGGGTGTAAAAAAAAAAGGAAACAGCAAAGGCCAAGCATACCCAGAGACGATACGAGACGGTGTCTGCATTGGTACAGTCCTCCTGCGCGCTCGCTTGCAGAGGTACGGGCTCAATAGAGAGGCTCGCTTGCGAGGTCAGTCTCCTAGCCAGAGTGAGTTGCAGGTAATAGCTCTCTCTGGTTCTCTGAGCCAAGCTCTTCTTACCACGCCCCTCCTCCTCCTCCTCCTCCTCCTCCCGCCTCGGCCGAGTTGACTCGGTTCGCAAAAGCGAGTCCTTAACATCGCTGGACGCATTCCCGTCCAAAGTCGTCCCCGAGAAAAAGCTCGCCGCATAGCTACTCCCGCTCGACAGCCGCGACAAGGACACCTGCCGGTCGAAGTTCCGGTCGACGCTCCGGTCCCGGATAGCGTCCGGGACGGCGACGTCGATCGGAACCGGGGCCGGCTCCGCGGGCGTCGGGGGCAACAGAGGCTCGCGGTCGCAGTCGTCGCTGGAGGAGGACAGCCGCGATTTCACGTGCCAAGACGACGACGAAGATCTGATCTTCCCTCCTTTTCTCTCAGCGAACCAGTCGCAAAAAGTCGCGAGCTGTTGCCTCTTGCTCTTGTGCTGCTTGCCGTTGATGCCGACCGTCTCGCCCGTGAAGAGATCGGATGCAGGTGGATATTTCGCGACCGCGCGCTTCGAGAGCGACTTGCCGTCGCTTTCGACGCTAAAGCCGTCCCTCACGGCCCCGTTGTTGACGATGCTCGCGAAGCCCGTGGACGTGGCGGTGGTGGCGGGGACGGACGAGGTGATCTTCTGCTTTTCGTGATCCGACAGCTGCTTGCTGTTGGCAGATGCATCTCCCCCTCCTCGTTGATGTTGATGCTGATGGTCCGGAAATTGCCTCGGGAAGAAGTAAGTCGTCCTGTGAGGCATTTTTCCACCCTCTCACAAGCCTCACGAGATTCGGAAGATCAGTCAACACTCAACGCTCCCTCCCTCTCTCTCTCTCTCTCTCTCTCTCTCTCTCTCTCTCTCTCTCTCTCTCTCCCTCGCGGCGACTCCGCGCGGTCGAACCTAACGGACAATGGCGACGAGGAAACGGCCGGCGAAGCGAAGCACGCGAACAGCCAACACACGACCCCGATCGAGCAATCTTCTTCGACGACCGAATAAGTACGTATTCCTCAGAGCCTCGACTGACCTCGCGGAACCGGGCGGCCGCGTCGGGACCGGTCCGGACCGACGTGACGGCGGCGACGAACGGCAGCGATCGCGGCGATCTCAATGCCCGAGCTGTCCGCTCACCGACTGCACCGCGCGAAGAGGCCGGAGAAGACGGAGCCGAGCCGAGCCGAGGTGGACGGGGACCTAGAGCGACGCGGCGATGAGCGGCGGCGAGGAGAAGGACACGGCGCTCTCATCCGCGCGAGCGAGAAAAAAAAGGGAGACTGGCGAGGGGGGAGAGGAGGGAGGGGAGGTGGTGGTGTCGTCGTTGCCGGGCGCGAATCCGCGAGCTTCGTCTGTGGAGTGCACACGTAACACTTCACAACGCGGGCCGTTGCGACACGTAAGGGGGGGGGGCGCAGTGCGCACTCTGGAAGGCGTTTTCGGGGGATAAGCTGCTGCGAGAAGGGGAGCGATTATAATATTTGGGCCGCTTAAATACGGTTGGGGCTCGGGACTCGGGAGGGAAAAAGGGAGGGGGGCCCTGAAATGTCGTTATTGCCCCTTTCGTGCCCCCGACGAAGGGGCTTTATCGAACGGTGGAGATTCGCTAGAGGTTGCCGAGTTGGAGCATCGTGCGGCAGAGGGGGACCGTCACCTGACTTTCCATATTTGTATTAAATTGTCGGCTCCACGTAACTAACCGATCGTACTATTTTCATGTCATGCATACGGCTTATTTTGTATTTAGAATTTCGAATGCCCCCTCTTATTAATTAGCGCCATACTCTATCTATCAATCGTCACATGATGCGTTGCGTCGAATAAAAATAAAGGAAAATTCCTATTAAAGGATTTGCGTGAACCGGATGTCATGTTTTGGAAATGCACGTAAAGGCAATACATTTGTACTGCTTAAATTGAAATTTGTTCCGGATAGAATAGAGGTACATCGGTCTTCGTAAATATCATAAATCATAAATGGGTTATTTTAGCTAACCAAATCAATTTTAACACGAAAATGGCCAGCAAACGATCTCGCTCTTCCAATCCAATTGTTTAGCCATATACAATTGTCACTATTGAGGCCATCCTCACCTTCGAAATATTCTTTCCAATCATTTTGAGAAAAATATTTTTTCTAAATATTTATTTTCCGTAAAATAAATGTGCTCAAAATACAATTTATGGGTAAATTCTGCATGCATCATTATCCTCACTGATATGAACTTGACTTTGATGGGTTGCGTAGATGTCCCTTCCGGCAAGTCTAAGCAATGAAGCTGCTTCACATGAATATGGAGAAACAAAGAGTTGTGTACCGAGTTTTAGCTGCCAACGTCGGTCATCCGTTTCCTTTAAGGGGTGCACAAACTAAAATGGTCTCGTGGTGACTGATGATCTCACTAACGTTGTCCTTAGAGCCAATGTTTGGTCGTCGGGCATGGAATTGGGATAGAATCAAATAAGGTGGGATAAAAATCCTTTATGAACACGTATCTAATCTGATCAAGTATTTGATAAAAACATAGAATGTTATTGAAAACTAAACTAGTCAGATAAAAAAAAAGAATGAAACGAAAAATAGACCTAGGGATTACGGCCACCACTGCCATGGTGGTTGCAATTGACATCGGCGACCATAGTGATGGGATTGCCACTGTCGCAGTGGTGCAACACAATGAAATCACGGAGGATCACGGGCAACGGAATGCCAAGAAGCTAAGGCATCATGGGCAGTGGTTGTGGCACCCTAGGAAAATCGAGGCATCGCAACGATGTTTCCTAGGGTGCAACCTCCACTGGGTGGTTGCCTAAAGACAAATTCCTCACGGTGGCCATGCGCAATCTCGTATCTTCAAATGTGAGATAGCAAGAAAGCGAGGGGAAATCGCAAGCAACCACTACATGGGGTTGCTTGAGCATTGTTTTCGTGTTTTCTCGTATTTTTCTTGTAAGAATTCTCTTTATCCAACCCGAGTCTGTCCTCCCAAGTCCCAAATATCTTATCAAGCTATTTATCTAGACACATTTGTACTCATCCTGTTCAAAAGACATTGTGACTGTATGGGATAACGTGATGTATTATCCATGTTAACCCATTTCGATACTACACACAATTATTTAATAGCCTAAATTTTTAAATCAATTTCAAATGATTTCGTGTGAATTCACACAAGATCAAAGCACAAGGTCGTCATTCCAATCTTTTCGGACCCTATTGGCTTTCCCTGCTGCGCATTTTCGGTCACACGTCAACACACCACGCTCATACGCGAGCGTTCAGTCATCTTCCGATCACGCCGGTTAACGGGGGACACGACAGAATTTCACAACATACGAGGCAAGATCCCGGTCGCCAAGCCCGCCCCATTTTATATATGCTTTCATACGGGGCGTGCGATGCACGCCGTCCACATTTCTAGACGATGATAGGCTGCGGCCCGCACCGTCGAGCCCCGCTGGTTGGCTGCCCGGGACGGTAGATGAAGGCGGGCGAGTCGGAAGGGGCTCGGCTGGCGCCAGAACATGCCGTCTGTCAGAAGTCCTCCGCCTGTCCCCGTCGCCTGCCTCCCACCTCATTCTCTCCTCCACTCGCGTGGCCCCGTCGGCTTTCTATTTTAAGCTTCTTCGAGTACTTAAATTTTCGCTCGAATCGAGAGCTTTGGATTGGACACGACGCGAGGCACCGTGCGCCAGGTTCCAGTTTCTGCCTTTCTTTTGTTTTAGTTATTGTTTTTGCCTGGGGTGGTGGGACTGTTGGGTCCTTGAAAGGGTACGTTTGTAGAACCGAAGCAAGCCCCCCCGAAAGAGTTCGTGCCTTTTTTTTGCGGTGATCGAGGGTATTAGGCGACGAAACGGTGCCGATTCTTGCGGTTTTGAATGCTCCGTGGCCCGTGGAGGCCGTCGGGATGTTAGTATCATGCTCGTTGGGATTGAACGTTAGGCCTTTCGAGTGATGGTCATGTGGAATGATTTCATTAATACGGGCTCTAGTCGCCGAGCTGTATACATTTACAGCGTGCCGGTTGGAACCAACAAATGTGGATTTTCTTTATGTGAATGTTTAACAAGTGTTGTAAGGTGCTTGTCGACAAAATATATGTGATATACACGTATCTTTTTGGTTATTTTATTTTTAGGAATTGTGATACGTCTAACCCAAGGCCAACCCTTACCTAAGTGACACCACAAAAGAAAAAAATAATAATACAATAAAATTTATTTAAAAATATTAATATCAACACCAAGGGTGCCTAACCCAAAAAAAAAGCTAGTCATGTCACGGAAGATAATTAGCGTCCACATCAATAATTTTCAATGTAAATTAACCGAATGAATTCAATTGACAAAATATAAAAATATTTAAGATCAAATGGACCAAAGCGAATGGTTTCTTAATGTAATATGTTTAGAATCTTTTTCTTTTTTTCGGTACCTTTTCCCCCAAAGAAGGTGTCACTTGTCCATGCCTACTTACCCAAAAGAAGAAAAGAAGGAAATAATGCAGGCTTTCTCTTTCTCCCCTATTAGAATGCCGGCCTATTTGTAAAATGTGCTAGTGGACCACATCACATCACCACCAAAAGATTAACCGTGCTCGATAAACATACAGGAAAACCGATTTAACAAGCTATCATGACCGCTCAAATTGCGTGACATTATTAAACTTGTGACATCCAACATCCAAAAGGAGAAATGCACGGTTGCCCACAGCATGGGGACAGAAAGCTGCGGGTCAAATTTGACCGTCCCGTGGCGACGACCGATTCATCAGAAACGATGACTTTTCCCACGACTGCTTTCCCTTTGCCAGCAAGCTAATCCCATCCCATTGGTCGATCAATTAAGAGCCGAATTCAATGTACTGAGCACGGACGGGCGGGAATCGCCATTAAAAGTAACAAAGATGGTGAAATGTGGTCCTCCTCCGACGCTAATCATTGTACCCCGCCCGATTATTTTAGCCTGCTAATGACGCTTAACAAAGAAGTTAAGATTCTCGATCCCTCCAATCATCTTGTAGCTTCGTGGCCCTACAGGAGCAGGAGCAGCAGCCATCTCTCGATGGGGTTCTTGATTGGTGGGATTTGGCACATGACTTCGGGTCTCTTTTGGGGACAAAAGCTTGACCGCCCAGGCGGCTTATTCCATTAAAGGGAAGGGCAAGTTCTATTTAAAGAAAGGAAGGGTAGATCTCAAGCAGGCGATTTCTGAAAAGGAAGATAGGCTCTGATCCTTTTTCCTCTTTTTTTAAGAGGGTGGATGTTAGCGATTATTCTAAAGATGCCCATTAAGCGTGCATTATAATAAGCGATGATTTGATGATGAATTTTTAGAAATGTGTGTCATGGAAAAAGTCGGTGCTCTGTGAGTTTATAAGTTTTTCATACGCGAGCCCTAAGCAAGTACTCTCAGGGCAATCAATAACCAAAAATCCTCTACAATGATTCGAACGTTTAAGGGATTTCCGCTCCTTATTGGAGGATGATAAAAGACGCATTTCTTTTCTCCTAGGAGCCATCTTACGCACGCAATGAATAGCTTGAATGATCCATGGCGAATAATTGCGTAGCAGATTGGCCGAATGTGGTGGTCGGTTGTGACCGGTGATAATGGCCGATCCATGCTTCGATTTAAGATAACGAAAGGGGGCAAGCAGGAGTGAGATGGGACTATGTTCGAAGAGTGATGCGCACTAATCCCACGTGCTGAGGTTTTCTCCGAGGTTAAGCATGATTGCTATTAAAAGAGATAAGATGTCTCCGAAGCAAGCAGACAGTGGCAAAGCATCAAAGGATGTATTATTACGCAAAAGCTCGTGCGTTTGCATCATGGTGAATGCCAACCGTATGACATAAAATTTATGAACACCGGATGGACTTTTACTTTTTATTTGTTTAGTTAACATAAATTTTGCTACACAAGGCACGTTGACTCTTTAACCCCCCCCAAAAGAAGGTTGACAAATAATTGTTAACATTAAAATGGGCGTATATCCTTTTTCATGATCTTCTGAAATTCGAATAACATTTTAGCTTTTTGCAAGAAAGTAAAAAGTTCATACATATTTAGCTATTGTGGAATTAAATAGGGAACATGTTTTCAGTCATGTTGTGAACATGATCTGTCTATATTGACTTTTAATCTTAACACTTTGCTTAATCAAAATCCTACTGCTCATGGATTTTGACTATTGTCAAGTCTGAAACATCAATAACTTTGACAAGATATAAATATTGGCATGCAAACTAATAATTAATTTTTTTAAACTTCCTTTAAAATGTAGAAGATATTCTGAATTTTGACAAGCATCAAATTTCATAATCTATCTCGCCGAACCAATTGCATCATGACGGTTCATGCCTTTGCATGGCCAAACCAAACTTCATTTTGTTCTTCTTCTACTTGAAGAGGGAAAATTGTCAAAAAAATTATAAATTTATTGTATGATGGCTAATTCAGTTTTATAACTTTTTTTGTCCGGTCCTATCCTATATCTATTTTACACCTATTGTGTATGCTATGTGTAGGTTGTAGGACCCTACTCCCTTACCCAAACGTCCCCACTTGATGCGGTACCGGGATGGGCGAGAGTTGTTTTGAGTGATTATTGAAGATGGGTGAGTGTATGGAGATGGATGTCGATGGGTAAAAGCTAAATAAGGGATAGCATTTGATTGGAACCAAGGAGTACAAGATGTGCTACCAGCCGAGGATCAAGAATGGGATAGATGAAGCTTACCACCAAGGCCTACAGAAATCACCGGCCAATGATACATGACTTCAGCATTGAAGAAGCTCACCACCGAGGCCTATAAGAAAACCACTAGCCAAGGATACAATGCTTTTATGGCTCATCACTTGGAAATAATTCACCTTCCAAGGTTACATAAACCAAGAGTGATCTACTTTGCAAAGATATTTGCTCGCGTAGAGGAAAATCTTAAATATTCATTTACTCAAAATTTATTGTCTTACATTTGAGAATTTGCCTCATTGTATAAAGGGAATATTACCTAGGAAATAGACTAAACATTAAAAACACGAAAACTGCCCAACATTAGTACATGAAAACTAGAAAACACAATAAATACTTAGAAACTAGAAAATGCATTAAACAATCTAGTGACTTGAATTTTGACTCTTTGAAAGCTACAACACCTTAAGACTGACTAATGACACTTGCCTAGATGCAAAGTAATTAAAATTATGCTGTAAATTCGTTCGTCATCACAAGTAGCCCAATTGATACCTTGAAAGATCATCAACACCAAAAGAAATTGTCTAGAACAGTCTTTGGTTGCTAGATAGTCGATTATAGTCTTAGAAACGATAGCAAGCTTGTAAACTGATATTGACAACCATGAAATCGACAACTCTCTTGCATAATCGACAAAGCTTCATCCTCCTACATCACCACTCTACCTCTCAAGGAGCTCCTCCTTCCCAAGTGAAAAGGGTGAGCATTAGGACAACCCTCGGTGGTTAGTTTTAAATCTTTCGATCATATTATTTAGTCATAATTCTTTTGATGATTTGCTAATGTAGTTCTCTAGGTCAATTTTGGCTATAATTTGCTTAAGTGGATAATGGTCATTTTACATGGCATGATCAGTGTTTTTTTTTTTTTTTTTTTGGTCAGTCCTACTCTATTCCTATTCTACACTCACTCGCAGACTTATGCCCTGCCACTTGCAGGGCATGATCAGTGTTGATGTGGATTAATTTTTACATTTTTTTTTTAATTTTGAGTTTTTTTCTTCTTTTTTTTTTTATTCCTTCTCTCTCTCTCTCTCTTTCCATTTCCTTTTGCTAGTCATTGAGCCTCAGCAAGGGCCTCACCTCCCCAACCTCTGGTGAAAGGACCCTCACCCAAGGTTGGTGAAGGCGGCCCTCGTTGGTGTCTTGCAACCTCCATCAACCATCATTGAGGTCAATGGAGGGAAAAAGACAAAAAAAAAAGACAAAAGTGAAAGGAAAAAAATAGAAAAAAATTCAAAAATTTTAACAAAAATTTTCAATGTCAATGATTTCTAATTTAAATTAGCCGGAATTGCTATATTGGCAAATTGGCAAAAGATTTAGAACTACGTTGATAAATTGTAAAAAAAATTAAGACTAAAAAATGATTGACTGGTTAAAGAACATCAATTCACACTGATAACATTTATGCGCTCTTGATTCATCCTTATATAAATTAACATTATCATTTAGCCCTGATTTAAGCAGCACTAATGCCCAAAAAAAAAAATAAAGATTTCAATTTTCGCTACCACATCTAAACAATTTTATTCGTTCCTTTTAGTACCATTGCAAAAGATGTTCAATCAAGTATTTTGGCGGCATGAGACTGGGATTTTTTGGGTGCCTCCTTGATCTTGGAGATGTCACATGAAAAAGTCGTGTTAGATATTATTGCAGTTTGGATAGAAAAGATTGGCTAGGGTTCATCTAATGGGCAAGGGTGGCACACCCACTGGACATCGAATACGCCACGAAATATATATTTTTAAATCAGCTTATAAACAAACACCTCGAATTACGCCATCTCTGGCCCACCGCTCTGTTCCTTTTTAAAGGTTTTGGCCAATTGGAGAAAGGGCTTTCCTATTTTCCTTTAATTTAATCCAATTTAAAATGATAATAAAAAGATAAAAGAGGAAGGAAGTCACTTACCCAATAAAGAAACATCGAGTGGATGACGACTAGATTGTACATTATTCATTAGGTGGGTGAGCCATAATGCATTATTGATATCATAAATCTAGAGTTGAGTCAAGTCCACGTGATGCGTGTTCTACTTATAAGACTATTCGATTTACATGACTTTTTTTGGGGGGTTCTTGTTGGTTTACAGTGGATGAGGGTTGAGTCAGCAAGTTTTTACAGCGAATTCTACACCATCGGCTTGATTGGGTGGTGGTCCGATTAGTAGCGTTGCATTTATTTCATCGAATCATATTAAAATCTTATTGCAGAAATATCCGCAAATAGTATAAAAACTCACAAATAGGACAAATATCATATCAATGCTGGTAGTATGACTGGTTCTGTTCATCGAGAGCGTTTGAAAGTGTCCGGTGCTCGGGATTTCTCGACTATTATTGGTGGAGCGAAATGATTTTTTTTAAGAGGGAAGGTTTCCTGTTTGCGGCTGTTTCTAATGCGTGTTGAGCAAGTAATCTTTGGAATTGGGCCGAATTCAGCATTTAGGCGAGACTGCGGGGTGGCGCATGAGTGGGCCCAGCGGGTGCTGGGTTGGTCAAAGAAAAGCGAGAGTTGACTCTCTCGGACAACTTGATAGGGCAACGTTTTCCTAGGACTCGTCGCTTTCCTCAAGACAACCGAGGCACGAGATTTGATGACCAAGCATGATTGCATTGGATGATAGAATATTTTACTTTTTTTCTAAAAAAAATTTCTCCCCTTCTTCCATTGGCCCGCCAAGCAAAAGAGTATCTGGACGAATAATTTTCTGCACCCTTTAACCTAGGAATGATTTTACCAATGAGTGAATAAGTCTACGGACCATGAAAAGTGCCTGCGGCGGCCCCATTCCACGATATTTTTTCTGTCCTCTAGTTTGGTCCTTCACAAGCTGTTTACTTCATTTTGTCGTTGTACTTCTATCTGGTCATACGAGATGATTTTTATTTCCACCAAACAATGCTTTGTTAGGTCTTCATTTGTTATTATAAATTTCTCGAGGGGGGAGAGGGGTGGAGGGTTTATTTATCTTGACATGAGTAATGTTTAAAATAGATGGATAAATATTTATCTAAGATGAAATATAAAAAAAAAAGTGCCAAATTTTTGCACTTTTGACATGGTATTTTAGAATGCATATGTATTGATTAACGAGTTTAGAAGGGAAAAACTATTCAAAAAATCATAAATTTATTGTACTCTTGTTAATGATTCCCAAACGTTTCAACTATATTAAAAGAGTTTCAAATCTTTTCTTGTTTTACAAATTGAATTCTACACTTAAATAATGTGCCATTTCCACGGAGAAAGTGATTTGGGGTCCCAATTTTTTCCTTAGACGGTAGCAATCTGCTCATAATACCTGCGTTTGGTCGACCGGATTAAAACCAGGATAGGATATGTTTTATCCTATCTCGTGTTTGGTAGCTGTCTAGGATAGGATAAGGTCAGATATAGACGGGATATAAACCGGATAAAAAAATCCGAGGGGGGAGGTGGGATAAGGTCGGATAGGATTTCTTTTATCCGAAACCTAAAACCCTACGCTTTTTTTTTTTTTTTATTTCTCTGTCGTTCACCCACAGACGACTCTATTTCCAAAGTATCGACGTTGAAGCCTTCTCCTCAATAGCTCTCCGATTCTCATCGAAATTTTACGAAAGCCTTCTTCCTCCGCCAAGGTAAGACCCCCGTCCGCCGACAATCGCTGGCCGGTCGCCCTCCCGATCGATTCCCCCCCACTCGCCGGGTCACCTGGGCTTGCCGGTCTGCCGATGAGCCCAAGTCTGAATTCCAGATGCAAATCCGGTTGCCAGGTTGATGCCCCACCGATGGTCACCAAGGGTGGCCGAGGGTGGCCGAGGTTCGCCTAGGGTCTAGGTTCGCTCGTGTGGATCGACGAATGCGAGGCTGGATCGCCTAGGGTCTGGGTTTGCCACGTTCTCTCTCTGCTCTGTCTCCATTTACCTGCTTCGCGAGGATGGCAATGTTAGTTGTTAGCTCGTTTTGCTCTTTGTGTACTAGTTCGACCAAGGCTCATTTCATTGGTTCTAATCAATTAGCGAGTCGCGCGTGCCATAAATTTAGAGTGAGTGGTTTTAATTTATGGCTCTTGAGAGAGAGTATGTATTCATCCACACCCATTTCTCATAACAGGAGGATGAAGCTAAAAATTCTTTTGTCTTATCTGGGTTTGTTCTGTCTTACAGTACTTTTTCTGTACAGACCCATTATTTGCGGGTAATTTTCAGCTCACTCATTAACATGTGTTATGAGTTAATTGATCAATCAATCTGTGATTTGTTCTTCTTTTTATTGGATTTATGAAATTTATTTCAAAGGTTATGTAGACATAGATGATAGCAGCTGTGTTTTTGGGAGAGGAAGAGGCGATCTGGTTACTAATCCGTTACTTGAATGAGTTCTTATTGAAGCTCAGGGTCTTTTTTCCCTGCTCTCTGGAGACCCAGGAACCGCAATGAAAGGAAATGTAACTTACTTTATAAATGCGAATTGTTCAAAAATCGTTTGTTAACGTGATTAACTGTCATTGCATTCTCGTGACATTTGAAAAAAAAAAAAAAAAAACGAATGACTTTGGACTTTATACTTTGTTCTAATTGGGCATTTGTTTGATTTGGTATTGGACCTATAACAAAATGGAAACAAATGAAAAACTTGTAAGAGAGAAAAAGAATTCATGTTTCAAAGTGAATATATTGAAATTGAGGTTATTCTAAAAAAGTTTGATTTGAAGGAGTATCCAAAAGATTATTTCAAAGGAACGGAAAAGATTATTACGATGCGTAATCATGAAATTTGATGAAAATCTGTTAATTTGAAAAATATATATTATTTTGGATGATTTTGTGAATATTAAACCTGTAAATTTGTACTTGCCTAAGTTATTGCTTTTAAAATATCCGAATTTAAATCCGTAGTTCACCAAACCATAGATTTGATAAGATATGAGGATATCCAACTTTAAATCCGTAGTTTTTTTTTTTTTTTTTTTTTTCGTCGAACTTTAAATCCGTAGTTCACCAAACAATAAATTGGATAGGATATGAGGATATCCGACTTTAAATCCGTAGTTCACCAAACAGTTGATGAGATATGAAGAAATCCATGGATTTCTTATCCTATCCTATCCAGTCCTATCCCATTTAGAAATCCGGACGACCAAACGCAGAGTGCATTCTGCCCCACTTTCAGGATGTCTTTATCGTATAACCCAAGGCAAATCCATTTTCCCCGCCCCACTCAAATGCCTTTCTTTCACGGCTTAGGGTTTTTCATGGATATTATTTTGGGCATAATTACAATTCAAATCACTAAATTGGCTTTTATTATTTAATATGTAAAAAATCTTTAATCAAAACTCAAATCATAGCGATATGATTACGACTCATACTCAACTATCACTCTCGTTCCTTACTGTAAAAGTCAATTATAAGACGTGTAACTTAAGATTATATTTAATTTTTGCTGATTTGAATCGAAATCAATCAAATGCTAGGACCAAGTTAACAATTAATATTGTGTAGATTATTTGATTTGATTTGGTCCAATTCTTTTTCTTTTTTGGTTTTTTTGGTCCCCTTCTTTTTTCTTTTTCACTATAAATACCCTAGATAAATAAATATATGTGTGTATATATATATATATATATATATATATATATATATATATTTGTAGAACTATGAAGTTTATGGTTAAACTTTAAATTGAAAAGCATCTAACAACCACATGATACTACTTATTATATTACTTTCATTGCCATCATCAGTTTCCATTCTTCTTATACTGTCTATGCTATTATATAGCATAAGGGCAATCAGTTCTCAATTTTTCTTCCGTACCCTTGATATCTTATTTTAGATATCCATTGTAATTAAAAACTTAAATTTATAAGTGTATCAAATTTATATAGCTACTACTGATTTTTTTTTACCTTCCATCTCTCTTTCCGTTTTACATTTTCAATAAAATTCGAATTCTACATGAATTACGTGCCCTAGGAATTATAATTTTTTTTTTTAAAAAGCATCATTTAAATTTTCAGTAAATACGCGCAATTTGCGGATGTGGGAGTGGTTGCGGAGAGATAGGCTGGTGATGGGACAGAAGACGTACTCCGGATGGGGCCCATTTAAGCATCCAATTTATTTTAATCCGATCGGTGGATTATCGTTTGGACCCTCCTTGTCTCGAACTCGCTATTGATTGGTCCGTTTTAATTTCCTTCCTCGTTCAAAACGCAATGAAGACTCTTTTGTGGATGTCTCCCTTTCACGTAAAGGTGGAGTTTTTTTGGCTTACACGGCGAAAGAGTTTGCTCGTCTTTCATGATGAGCTCGAGTTTTGTAGGAAATACTCAAAAAATAAAAGCCTAAACGTACCTATATAATTATCGGAAAAGCTGTCAAAGTAGTTCTAAGTCCATTATATGGATGTCGATTCGATTCTATCAAGTAAATAAATTAATGAGAGTGCATGAAATCTAATCTAACCTTTGACTAAGAAAAGGTAGAGAGAGAATGTGGAATACCTAAAGTTGGATCGAATTGAAATATTAATACAAAACTTTAGCATCCAACTTTTAAGGATTGAATGGCACAAGTGCTGGAATTATTTGTATTTCTTGATCATTATAATTACAGTATAGTTTGCTTTAGCTTTCAACAATTTAAACTTTTAGAGTAAATAGTTAAACACTCGAATTTATATTGATAGTAGGTCTTTGCAAGAAGGAAGATGTAAAATTCAAAATCTATAAATCACTGCACTCTAACTACTTAAGACACCTTTTGGAATAGAAAGTCATGCATTCTTACTACCATATTGAAAATTATCGCACAAGTCTATTTAATTTTGTTCTCTAATTTAAATTTTTGAGCCGAACTGGCTTTTGTAGTGATCAAAGTCAGCTAACATCGACAACGGACATGAACATTTGGAGCACTAGATATTGAAATCATCCAAGTAAATATTGCTTCAGCTTCTACGAAAAGAAGCGGTGTCGAGCTGATTATGCTTCGACAAGCATGGAAAAGAACAAGCTCCTTTGGAGTCATCGGCACAAAACAAATGCATCCAATAAAACCAGTAAAGTACGTGTACAGCCATAATTTGATAGAAAGGTTGAAATCCTTATGCACGTAACCCCGAAGTCAATGACAGAGGTTACCCTTCCTTGTCGTCATAATTACCACTGCCACCGTCTTGGCCGTCGCTAGGACCGTACTTAATTCCACCGCCTTCTTCGACTACCACGATAATAAATTTCTGTCTTTTCGACTAACCGACGGCTATCGTTACCGCCGTTATAACCACGCCACCACCACCCCTCCCGCCTTCTACACTTTATTTATTTATTTATGGCCTTTCTGATCATGTATTCCATTATACTTGAAGAATTTCCTAGTACAATAAACTCGTCCTTTCGAAAAATAGAAAAAGAAACTAATGTATGTTAGTATGCAAACTTTTATCTTGTAGTATTAGGAGGCCAAAATGAAACATTCGTTTGTTTTCTAACTGATGATAACTAAAAAATGTCAGTGGCCAATGATACCTTCTTCCTCATGTCGCGGTGTGGCGGTGTTTAGGTTGGGAAATTTCCATCTCCCGGATAAATACACCTCCCCGGACGATCTCAAGGCACACTCCCAAACAATGACAACGTGATACTTTTAATTACGAAGAATCAAGAGCCCCGTTGTAAAAGCCCCTCTTATTATTTCCCACTAAATTAAATTAAATTACACGCATGTAAATGATGTCGCACTAAGCTTGAAATCTAATCATAAAGTAGTCAAGGCAAAGAACTATACTAGACATGACATGACGAGAGCTCAGGCAATTGGCTAAGTCATTAGCCAAAGAATGATAATCTATCTAACTGCACATGACATGGCCAGAGAAATGCTGTTTGTCCATATTACTTTTTTCAGCAACTTGCGTATAAAAATAATGGAACGAGGTGGAGCATCGGGATAGGAAGGGAAAGCATATCCTGACGAGCGATCCTGATCGGATTTGATTAGTGGCTCGCCATCGAACTAACGGGAACCGCATCCTGGAACAAGTAACATTGACTTTTTTTTTAATTACTTTAATGTTCGTAGATTAGGATGTTAAGTGTTGAATTTCAAATGCTCGACCTCGGTTGTTGAGCACACGGGCGTTCATCCCTCTGGGAGCACTTTTCTATGGCTGGAAATTTGAGTGTGTGATCATCGAAACCTGTGAAAGGTGATTGGCTTGTTTCACTGGAAACTTCATCTTCCTGAAAATAATTTTCAAGAAAAATGGTTAGTTTTGATTTATTTTGTGGTTTAGGGAAAGTGGGTTTCCTTCTTACCTAAACATGGGCTATTTTCCTTCAATTTAAAACTGTTGTTTTCAGTTTATGGAAAAAGAATTCTATTTATTGATTTTTTTTTTTGTGACCCAATGAACCCACGCACCGTACCAACACGGACAGCCCAAAAGGCTCAGGATAATGGGAGGTAAACCCTAAGGGCAACACGTGCTAGCTATCACATCTATTAATTTTTTTTTATTATTCAAATACTATAAAGTCGAAAAACAAATTTCTGAAAATGGGTTTCCTCTAAACAAATGGACCCGAGTGGAAATAAAGGGGCTTGATGGTTGACCACGAAAAAGAGACATTGTATTTCTTAAACATACTTGGTGTAAATTAAACGTAAATACTGAACAAATTTGAGTGAACACGTTTAGGATGAGCCGCTTGTGAATAACTCATGCGTGGCTCAATGACTATTGAGATTGACTTGCTTAACTTCTAATCAAGCTCAAGTTTGAGCTACTCGAGTGTCTTGTTGGGCCGAGCTTGAGCTTGTTAATACTTAGCTTGAAAGGCTCGTAAACTTAGCCTAATAGGGCTTTCAGTAATTATAAATCTAGATAAAACACACTTAAATTTACATAATGTTCAAGCTTATAAGTTGATTGTAATCGAGACAAGTGAGGTTGAGTTCGAGTATCTTGATTTTCTACTCTAGTCGAGCTTGAGCAGAAAATCAATATTTGATTGAGCTTGAGCTTGAACTTGAGTTTGAGTTTGAGTTCGAGTTTCAAGTATCTCGATTTTCTACTCTGGTCGAGCTTGAGCAGAAAATCAATATTTGATCGAGCTTGTGCTTGAACTTGAGTTCGAGTTTCGAGTATCGAGTATCGAGTGCGTGAATTTAGCTGAGCTTGAACTTGGCAGTGCAACAATCGGCTCAATTGCACACTTATCAGGTTTGCCAAAAGTATTAGGTCCAGTAGCATCATGATGGGCCGGGCTTGCACTCTACTGGGCCCACTAAGTAAGAGAAAGGTATCTCAAAGGGATCGGAGATACGTAAATGGGCCTCGTTGGATAATTGAAATGTGCTCCCTATAAAAAGCAAAATTCTTAGTTCAAGGTAAAGTATAAAGGATTTGATAACAGTTGAATATTGCACATATCGTTACTTGACTTAGGAATGACTTATGAGTAAATTATAATGTTTTTACTATACTCAGTGATAATAAAAATTATCAAAAGAAATTCTTAGTTGCATTGCCTATCAGCTATATTATTGAATTAGGGAAAAAACTATGAATTTGAAAAAATCCTAATTGAAATTGAGAATAAGCAAGTAAACGGGAAGTGCACAAAAAGTTCTCTTTTTCTTTATGGCTTTAAATGCTTCAGACTTCTTTAAGGGTTGTATTTATGGATCGGCTCGTTATTATCCGAGCTGTCTGAGCGATCTCCGAATATCAATATTTTGCAAACTTCTTAATTGCTAAAGGTGTTGAGGCGGCACTAGAGATCCTACTTCCTAACCCGATTCTAGTATATTGGTCTCTAAACACGATGGGATTATGCGAGCTTGTGAATGCCTCTTCGTCCGTACCCTCTATTTTTTCACTTCGTGAGAGCTTTCATAAGCCGGGCGTGATGGCCTGTCGGTAGAGAGGGAACTCCGCAATTGGAAATCAGAAAAGTTCTAAGTTTTAAGAGAATTAACGCTTTTCATTCTCGTCCGACGTCGCTGCGGCCGCGTTTAACGGCCAAGCTAATTGGGCACAGGCTCAACGAGAGGGCCATTATCGGAAATAAAGATAACTCGCGGGGCTAAAGTCCAATAACTCATCATTTTCTCCCTTATTCCTTTCGTCACCATTGCCCGGCATTCCCTTTCGCATCGGCGACGCCACTGAAGAGAAAAAAGCTTCGACGATCTTCGGAAGCAGATCTCCGCCCCGGAAAACCAAAAACCTAATCCCCTAGAGCTCTCGTCGGAGGACTCCGCCGGCCTCAATCCGATCAGGTACCGTCCGTTCCCGTCTTCGACTATTCCCCCGCCCGCCCGATCCTTCCCGGGATCGTCGTCGGCGAAAATCGTCGGCCGGCTTGTCCGGGAGGTTTGAGTTTCCGGTTGTCGGTCGGTCGCCTGACCTTCGATTGGATGCTCTCAATCCGGAGCGACTCTTTCCGTTGAAGCTTTGTCGATCGCTTTGCATTCTGAATCCGGAGTCGCATTACTCTGTGAAGTCCAGAGAGGGACGGGAGATTGCTACGTATCTCGGCGGAGACCGTAATCCGTTCGATTCGTCTATTTAGATGTATTGGAGTGAGCTCGAACGTTGTCTCTCTCTCTCTCTCTCTCTCTCTCTCTCTCTTTCGTGTCGTGTCGCTTGGAGGGGAGGGAGCAACGGTAGTCGTTTCGAGTTGACTTGATTAGGAGGAGACGTAGTCTTGTGGTTGTTCTCTGAATGTTGTTGGCCTGATCGGTGAAGTTAAGAACTTAAGAGATATAGCTACTCCATTTTTTGTGCTAATTGGCAGTCATGCGCGTACATTTCTTGTGTTCAGAGTTTCGGGAGTGTGATGGGTTAACTGTTTAAATGTACAGATTGATCGAGCTGTGGACTGTTGCTCGAACAGGAATGAGTATCTCCTTGCCGATTATCAGAAGGTGAAGTTTCAAGTTTGGTCAAAAGCATGAACATAGTTAAGGGTGTTGCTGATTTAATTCGAAGGACTTCGAGCGGACAAACTGGAGACTCCAGTTCTGGGTTACAAGGGGAGAGGTTTCCACCTCCAGCGCCAAAAATCCGCTTCAGGTACTATTGCCTAATCTATTAAGAGTCTGTCTTCTTTTTCTTTCTCTCCCTTTTCATTTTGTAAGTCCAAGCACTTTAATGGACTCACAAGATAAATTTTATTTTGGACAAACAAGTATGATCCGTCAGGAGTAGATTGTTTCTTAAATATGAAGAGTGATATGGGACTGAAGTGCTTGTTTCTCACCTAAAGAAAGGTGAACCAAGTGTTGGTGCTTATGATTGCAAACTAAGCTAGAGAAACATATTGAGGGTCTAGAAAAATGCACGCATCTTGCATGGAATGTATTAGCAGTATAATTGTTTATATGGCATTCTGGAAGGAGGGAATGGGGCTTAAACGGATTCACAACTTTACTCTGGTTTTGTTGAGTTTTTGATGTAATATTCGTTCAGTGGGAATGGATATGCAAAGGAATGTCATATTCATTGCATCCTACCAAAAACAAAAGTTTAATTTCCTCTGTGTCGTACTTCTCTTTCTGTTTTGATTCTTTAAAGGGGTAGGTTTAACATTTTGACATTTCAAGAATTAATTGTTTTGATTGACATGGATTTTTCTTGTCGCAACTTGCGCCATCATGATCCTTATACCCCATCGAAAACTGCATTCAAGGGGCATTGTTCAAATTTTTTCACTGACGACTGAAATGGTGACATAATTAACCCTATTGTGTACTCATGCAATTAACAGATTGAACATGAAAATACTGCTACTTTCTCAGTTTGGAAAATGCATTGTACATAGTTTTTAATTGATAAATGAAGTCAACACGACTTCTTATTCTTATTTTGAGAGAAAAGCTATAAAATAACTATTATTATGTATTCCTGTGAAACAGCAAATGACTCTAGCATGCTTCATAATGTAGTGTGACACAATGAAGCAAACTGCCTATTCGTTGTGTACAACTTAAGGAGTGGCATTACCTTATTCCGTTTAATGGATCGTAGCATATCATAATCAAGGTTTTAGGTACCTATGGTCAAAACTGTACAAAGGAACAGGAACTTTGAGTCTGTTCAATTTCTCATCTCATCTAGCCTTGATTTTAGTCCATCCTACTAAATGTGGTTTAAACCTTCTAGAAAGGCTGGGAATCAAGAATAAGTTGGAGAATATTATGTTAGCATGAGTTTTCATCTCTAAGGAAACTGATATTGCTTGTGAAATTCAGTTTCTTGGTTTTGATATGATTATGACTGGCACCTGAATTCTAACTTCCTTGATATTTTTTCCAGTGAAGTTGGTGATGAAGCAATCTTGTATACATTGTGGGAGAGATTTGAGAAGGAAGTTGATAAGGTAATTAGAAGTTTCTCAAATATTCTCAGATAGTCTTTCTAGGTATTGTTTTGCATCTAAGATCCTTTCTAGGTATGATTTAGCAATTTCGAGTTGTATTTGTTCTATTTACATTCATGAAATGGAGATGGTTCATACTTCATGACAAGATATCTAGGTCTCTAAATGGATGTAATATTGTGCTTTAGTGGATGAATGATCTTTGTCAGGAGTTTGTTTTTGTGTGTTTTGCTATCTGCATAAATAGGACTGATGTTTCTTTGCCCCTGGACCTAAAGTCCCAGTAATGACTGGATATCCAAAGGGCTACTGCCTAGAGACTGAAAAAGATAAGGTGGTTAACCAATGATCCTTTATAAAACCTCTTGGACTTTCCTTATTTTGGAAAGCCCTTGTATCTTTTCTTTCCAAATAGCCCTAAATGAAGGAGGGATTAAAGGCAGAAGAGTTTTCCGACCTCTGGATGAAGTCAATAATGCCAAATTAAGAGTTCCTCTGTAACAGGTCCTGCCATGGCCCAAGGAATGTGTTAGGATGACAAGGCTGAATTTCAAAATTTTTGAGAAGAAGATAAATGGTTCTGTTTACAGCGGAACAGCTGCTGACCAGCAGTCAAGCTTTTCTATTTATATTTTCTGAATTTATCATAAGAAAGATAACCAATGCGGGCGATTTTGTTTACCAGCAATTATTCGATGGTTAAGTAAAAAATACCAGTTTCTTTTATATCCTGGAGCTGATATAAGTTGATTTACTGAGAAGTTTCTATTTCTACTGCAAAGTCTTAACAAATTTTCCTTTCCCTGCTAGTATGCTGAGCGCAATAAGCAAGTTACCAAAATTGTGTAGGATTCTAATTATACTACCTTTGGACTAAAATTTTTCCCCAGTTTTCATGTACACAACATTCCTGGAATGTCTGCATCATTATGGTTTTGGTGTTTTCCCTTTTGAGCAGATTTTATGGGCACTTTTGGACAGCTTGATATATTCACCCTCCCCTAACCTAAGTATTCATTATGATTTTTTCTTGTCCAAATGATTGTATATAATAAATATATTCTAGGATGTCTAGTTGGCTTCAGACCTTTTCTTTGCTGTATTGGTATTTATCTGGGGCAACTGTTTATTATCCCATCATTGGACCCTAGGTGGAAAAGAAGAAGTTGTTTCAAGTATTCCTGAAGCAGTTCCTGACTGTATATGAGAACTGGGAGCCGGTTAATTATGGTCAGTTTTCAGAGGCTTCTGTTTCAAGTGAGCCATTGGGGGAATATTCATCACATGTCGATGACATTGTTAGCGGATGCTCAATTGGACATCCTGCTGGAGTAATATCAATTTTCATTCAGGAGATTGCACAGTTAACTACACTAATCAATGAGCGTAAGTTGAATTTTTACTCATGTATCATTATGTGCTCTATGGAAATGCTTTTCTGATGATATATATATTTTTCCATCTCTCAGAGTATGAAAACTTTGTGTATGTATAGTAATCATTCTTGTTGATCACTAGTTAAGAAAATACTGCTTTCCAATTATTTTACTTCTTCATTTTTGGCCAGCATTTAATTTTCTTCATTGAAATACAGGGTTTTTGCTACTTTTTTGGTGTGACTATGCCTTTCTATGACCTACATGCTCTTTGGTTTCTGTGGCCTACTCAACTTTCTTTAACTGGACAACTTTGTGCATGCTGTTTGCTGATCTTCATGTTTGCTTTATAATGAGCAGCATTCTCATATTGTGCTCATCCCTTATGGCGACTGAGATTGTTGTCACATAAATACAAAGTGGAATAGTCTTAAGATTCCAGATTGATCTCACTAGTTGCGTGCACAATGAAGTGTATCTTAGACTCAGGTGTAAATGGAACTTTATCAATGAATGCTTCTGATCTGGAAAGGTTGTTTTGCTCCCAAATTGATAAGAAATTATGCTCTGCCTGCTTCCTTTTATTTGCCTGTGGAGCATATAGCTGAAGTACTGGTGTTTAGCATCTATAGCAGTTAGCTGAATCTTCTATGTTATTCGATGTTTGTTTTTTGGTCATTTGTTTAATTACTGCTTGAGGTAATCAACCAAAGTTAGGCATATAATTATTGAGCTTCAACTGGGTCATTCTCTTCCACTTCTCTGATTGGGGTGAGAATTAGATCAAGTGGAGATCAGAAATTTATCAAGTATAAGATGATATAGATGAGATTCCGCTTTGTTAATTTGGTATAAGTCTAGAGTAGGGCAATTATAGGAGTTGAAATTTGAGTTTACTGAACGTTTTGGATCTCCAAGATCTATTTTGAGGGCTGAAAAGGCTGCTGGAAATTCTGTAACTGTAGTTGAGAGGATGATTGATTTGGATTTTTCTGTGGTTTTAATGTCAGAAGGGCTAAAGTTCATCTATAATGATGTGAACTTGATCAGGAACCAAATCTTGTGCTGCTAGTCCCTGGTAATTGGGTTACTTTAGAGCAGTTATCTAGGATAGCTCTCTTAAAGTCATGATTTTGTAGTAGCTTCTCATTTGATGTATGGCACATCCATTAAGGCAATGCAACTGATGGATTGATCAAAGATCATTTTCTCTCATTGCATGAGCAATCACAAAGTATGCCCTTTGGCTATTTTTCTGTCGACAATTTTTTGGAAGCATTATTTGGACGGTTTACCACAAAAGGTTATTGTGTTGTATGCCCTATTGTTGTTCTGGGATCTGTTCAGTATCTGTTATGTACCATGCATCTCTTTGAACAACTCTAGCTTGCTTGCCTATGTGGAGCGTGATATAAGACAAAGAGTCCCAAAGTAGAGAGGTGGCAGTTAAGTGATGATTAATATTATTTAGGGATAGCGCTTAAATCTTCTTTAGCATGACATCTATGGTTTGGTTTCTAAAGCATCACAATTATGAGAAGAATTGCATCACACAATTAAAAAGAAAAGACTTTCTAAATTCAATAATTTATCATATCTCTGTTGAATAGAAATTACCATGATATTTGTGGACTATTTTGAAAATCCTACTACTAGTTGAAATAGAAAGCTCTATACAGAAAAAGTAATTCACTTGTCTTGTTATACTCCTAATTTAATAAAGAAAATAACTCTAGTTACTATCTAAACATAGAAGAACTCAAGTTACTACCCAATCATTAATTACTAACTTAACACTCTTTCCATAGGTCTTTAAACCATGTTTGAAGCATTCTGCATCAGAATGTCAAGAGTTGAGTTGGTATTTCTTTGGGTGCACCTGCAGTGGACACTTAATAGTGGTGATATTATATCTACAAGTACTGAGCAAATTTCTACCCATGCTTCTTACTATTGGCTGGTTCTTCGACAGTTTGACAACTGCTAGGTTCCACTTCAGATGAGATAGCTTTTCGGTCTTAATCAAATTGGGTCAAGGGCATGCTATGAGGTCCGTGGCAATCACGTTTTCTTAAAGAGAAACCTATCTTGGATTGATAAGTATAAACAGAGATTAGTGCTTGCTTGCCGTTAGGTCTTTAGAAATTCATTGACAATAATCTAATTAGCAACTTTATCTGTCATACTTAAGTGATTCTGTCAGAAGGTGTACTCCTTTTCATCTCAAGGCTCAGTTCTTGTGATGCATTAGGGTTTCTTCTGTTTATATTTACCATGTGCATTGCTCTTTATCCCCCAATGTATGGTGCTTTTTATCTTATATTATGCAAGCAATTTGCGGTTATAAAAAGTGAATGACTCTTTCCCAAATAAATTCAGTGAGTTCCAGCATCATGCAATCAAACATCAACTTAGTGGGGCCTTCTACAAGCTTTATTGTCACATCTGAAGGCATACCTGTCTTGGTCGCTCTGTCAATTGTTACACGTTCAATGCATAACTGCAGAGTCTTTGACTACCATGGAGGGGTACAAAAGCTTACAGCATTGATGAAAGGTAGGATAATACAAACTCTTTGTCATGTAGAACTGCTGGGCATGTTTTTGTCTCGCTGTTACCGGCTATGTTGTATCTTTGTTTTTAAATACTTTCTTTAAGTTCTTTTCTTGTAAGACAATTGTCTAGTGGACCATGATTGCCGTGTGACTGCTGATCCCTAGTGAGAATGATGTGCTGCACTGTTCTTTGTCCCTCAATCTCTTTCTGTCCCATGTTTGATTATACCATTTTTCTTATTTTTGCATGGGAGTTCGGGAGAGTTAATTTTGTGCATGCATAATATGTCCCAATAATTTCTGGGCTTGAATTAGTATTCCTCAAATCTCTTCTCGAATCCCTTAGCCCTTTCCACCTTATGGTGAAAGTTGGAACAGGTTAACAGTTTGTCTTTACTTCTCAAGTATATGAAAATATTATTGTCACTTGCAATATTTAATGAAGTTGGCTTTTTAGGGTATGAACTTTGGATGGGATTCCTTATGTGAGTCTTTTGTATTTTCGCTCATCCATGGAATTTAATAATGTGGGGTCCCTTTGTTGCAGGTGCTGTTGTCCAGCTCAAGACAATAACTGGCTCACTCTCTGCAGATGAAAATTTCTCCAACTTTACATTAGAGAAGATCAAGCTTTTGCAACAGATCCTTGTACATGTTCTGTCCATAATTTATAGTTTCATTGATTGGATTCCACATTCGTATAAGAAGGCTCAGTTTGACAGCAGTATCAGTTGCTGTAATCTGCCTCGGAAATTTCCCTCTGTATTTGATTCTGATAGTGTCATGAACATTCCTATGTCCGAAACAAGGTCATTTTGGCATCAGAAGGCCGTAGTTTCTTTGATGGAGGCTGGTGGACTTAACTGGTTAGTAGGTAAGGTAGGAGATTTCGAGTTTCTTCACAAATTTAGCATGGTACGGGCATAGAAAATTTCTGATTTGTCATGTGGACGTTCAAGGTTCTCGCTGCTCATGTGACTCACATAATTGCATCTGGCTATGTAGATTGTCGTTGTTCAATTTAGAGATATAGTTATAGTATTGCATTCTTGGTTTTTGTAGCCCATTCATTTCTTGTGATTATAGAGTTTGAATAGCTAACGAGCATTGTCATAAACAGAGTCTTTCTTCCTTAGATATATTGTTAAAAAACTTTTCCTATCGCTACTTGTGAGACTTGCCATTCTTAATGAATGACCTTGTGCTTTGAGTTTTGCAACATTTAAGGTAAATTTGCTTCAGCTGGGGTAAAACAAATGGTGCAGATGCGCGTACTGTCAATCTTTCTTATTGCTTTCTCACATAAGATTCCTTCTTGATCATTTCCTGTAAGAACTGCTTTTCAAGTGGGATAAAATAAGTTGAGGTAATAGGAATGGGTTAGGCTTTCACTGGAAATGCAATGTCACTACCTCTTAAATGTGCAGACTTCTGCTAGAGTGCTTATCTCTGTGGTTCAGTTGTTGATTCAAAAAGATCCCTTTATGTTTCAGATCTCTTGCGTGTAATCAGAAGGTTGAGTATGAAAGAACAGTTTATGGATGTCAATCTTCAGCATTTGACCTTGAAAAGTCTTCTATCTGCTTTATCTGGGAATCTGAGGGGCCAGAACCATTTCAAAAGCATAGGAGGACTTGAAGTTTTACTGGATGGACTTGGACTTCCAACAAATAACGTGTATAATTTGAAAAATATCTTCAATGTCATTGAGAAAAGGTATATTTACTTACTAGCAGTGTTATTGCTAAGAAATGTTCTTTAGTCCACTTTAATATCATTCAGAAATGTTCCATTTACTCCTGCAAGCCTTACTTGGTGATTATAATCTTATTTTCACTCATTAGCTTATCATTTTTTTGAATCTGTGAAATAAACAGTGAGTTCATTATCAATCAGTAACATGCTATAACAATGAATTTGTTGTGTCAGCTAATGTAAATGCTTTGATTGATAAAGATATGTTGTGTAGATCTCTCTCCCCCTCTTCTTTCAGTTTTAGAAGAAAGACACATGATTCAAGATAGAAAGGAAAATAAGTTAATTGAAATAAGTCTACGCCTGAAGATGACATCATTCATAGCTCAAAAAGTTTCATTAGCCCTTAAGAGTCAAGGCTGAAATTTCGGACATTAGAAATGCCAAACTAGGAACAGTGCTTGATATATTAGTGCCCTCTCTGTATAACCATCATTGGAAGATTTTATGCTGTCAAATGAATCTGTAATGCTTCTGTACCTAAAATAGCACGATCATGTTATTGAAATATCAAAATGCACGCATTCTTCTTACGTTGATCCAGAGGTATTACTAATACAAATGTATTCATATACACATGTATTTTATGATGTGTTTTGTCTACTTCTACTTGCCAATTGAAAGAAAAAGCTTGTCTGCTGCAGTAATTTGTTATGCGTATTGCTTTTGTCGATAATATTTATCTCCTGACAGTGTGAAGATGATATATTTGTTATCTAGTACTAGAAAGATTATAACATCAGGGGCATGTGTTGTTAGTTTTGGTGTTTTGAATGTTGGAGAAGGATTAGTTGCAGCCATGTTATCTATATGATGCTTCTTGGCCAACTAACTTTTACGAAAGTCAGATATTCGACAAGAATGATGATTGAGCTCTGTAATAAGTGGGTAAATGATATTGCTGAGGCTGATTTAATATCAGGACGTACTTGGGCATGTTGGCTAGTGAACAGTCATTTTCAATTGTCGCTGTGTTAGTATAAGAAAGCCAAAAAGCCTTTTGTTTGTGTAAGTCTGTGCTTTGGAAATAGGAGGTGAGCATTAGTGAGTGGGCTGGCTTCTTTGTTGTGACTCAAAGCTCATTGAAGTCATGGAATCATTGTCTCTCAAATTCAGGAATAAAGCTGTGTCTCGTGACTTCTTTAGTGTCAAGATGTGGGCCTCTTGCACCTGTTCGTGCTTTCAAAATTGCTTAGCTACTAGCTGAAAGGCCAATGCTATGCACAAGAAATATAGATGAATTTTGTTTTCCTTAAGAATGAAATGGAATCTATTAACGAACACAAATTTTTCAGCAATAGCTATAATATGATTTCTGAGATCATTTATACAAGAAAAAAAGTAAATAAGGAGAAATTAGGCTTCCGAGTTTTTAAGGTATGCAATATATGTGATACGAATGCTACAATCATGAAGTTTTGCAGAAATGCTTGTATGTTGTCATAATTTGTTTATTCCAAAGGTTTGCAAGAAGTTATATTATGACTAATTAATCGTGCACTCTAGTATAAATATCAATTGGTATAATTAACCATGCCAATTATTCGATAGTGGGATGAATCTCATGTTCATATGTACGTATTGTACAAGATTCTTATCATATCATAGAGTAGGAGGTGAGGCATTGGAGTATGAATTACAACACTTAAATTGATGCTTGAAATGGATTTCAAATGGCTATAGGTTTATGTTGTTTACTTGCTTTCAGTGACACTGTAACCAACCTTAAAAAATTTGATTAAGTTATCCACTTGGGTTCTGCGTGATTGTGTTGGATGGATAGACATTTACTTAATAAAATTCAGCATAAGTTGGTTGATTTAAATTCTCAAATGAAAATGATTCAGGGTTGCTTTTAGTTATTTCAAAAGGACTAAGTGCCAAAAGCTGAATAGAGGATTATATGAATATAGTTGGTCAATCAAATCGAAAGGGTTTTCTGGTTTTCTCTTCTTCCGGAGTAAATATTGCTAATAAGAGAATTGAAATCAGAAAACAAGTGAATGACACACATTGTTGACTCAATCCTTTTACTGATACACAAAAACCTGCATAATTTACAAGCGAACCTTAAACTCCATGGAGCATCAAGGGTACTTACGGTGAAGAATTTCTATAACCGAATAAGATTGACAGTAACTGAAATGCGTAGCCTCTATGACGAAGCGGCGGTTTTATCTTTATCCAATGGAGTTGCCATTTGTTTCTCTTGAAATATCTGTATAGAAATGTGCATCAATAATGGTTATTGGATGTGGTTCTGAGATGGTAATCTTCAATTACTGCATATTGATTTATGCTTCAATGTTCTAACATTTCAATTATATTGTAGAGATGAGAATCCTTTGCTGCATTTACTTCGGCTTCATATTCTTTCACTGGAAGTTCTCAGGGAAGCTGTGTATCCTTTATTTGGAATGAATGCGAGGATCTTCTTCATTTTTTTTTTGGTTGACGTGTTATAGGTGCAGAATACAAGGACCAAGAAGGGAGGGATGGGGGTTGAATTGTTTATTTTGTTAAGTTGGTGTTTATTTCGAAAGAATTTGCATAAGTGTGGTAATTCAGATAATTCAAGCAACAATAAGACAATAAATAAATGAGTTAACAAGAGTGAAGCTTAGATTGATGTTAATAAAGGTTCAGCCACCTTTAGCTACTTTATTTCTTCCAGTTCTAGCAGCCCAATTATGCTTGAATTCACTCATTACACAAATTTTACATAATTGCCCACAGTTTGGCAGGACTTTTTCCTTCCTCTGATCTGATGCCCCTTAGCACGCTGCCAGTACCTTGGAGTGTAAGCCACTCAAACTGATACCTCATAATGGGAATGCACCTTTTTACTGCACTGTTGAATTACTAGGTTTTCCCTTACACTGGTTTGTGGATTCCATGGCAGAACTTACAGCGTCTGATATAGCTCACAGGAGAATTACACCCTCTACTTTTACATTGTGGTGAACTATCTTTCAAATATCAATCACTCTACCCCAATGTTTACAAACAAAAATGAATACTCAAGAATGAGTTAAACAAATTTGACAAACCGCCAGCATAAGAATCACAAAAGAATGGATGTATGAGGTGCAAGAGTAGAAAACTGCCAGTGTAGCAAAACTTTTCTCAACTTGGAAGTCGAATATCTGTCTTTGAACCGCTCGTCTTGCTCCTTTTGAATTTCCATGAGAGTGACAGTCCATATCTCATTTAGGTGTAATAGACTCTGCTTATCTTCAGATTGTCCCAGTTGCTAGCTGTACACAATCATCTATATGTGACTGGTCATCCATATATTTTCCATTTCCAATAACTTAGTCAAATAACCTGAGATTTTCCTGCAAACCAAGGCTGTGAAGATCCCTGACAGATGTTATTTAATGCCATGAGCTATTATCATGTTTCACAAACAAGATTTGGTTGGTGAAATTTCCTTCTGCCATCTGCTTCCTTGTCACTAGCAGAACTTTGAATTTTGTCAAGTTATATCTTTTTAACACTCAGTGTTTTTCCCTTTCACATGCATGTCTTTCTTTTTCTGTAATGTTTTAATGATATTTTGCAAATCTAGAACATGATGGCTTTTGTATTTTGCATTTTTTTGGGAAAGGTAGCTTTGTATAATTTATGCATTTAATGCATTTCTCTTTTCTCAGGTGCAAATTATGTGCCAGGACTTTCAACTTCTGCCTTTATGCTTCTGTCTTACCACAGTGTTTATTGCATTCCCTCGAATAACTAATGATAGCTCTTTTCTAGCCAAAAAATAAAATAAAAAAATCATCATAGCTCTTAATAAGAACTTGTGATCATCACAATGAACAAGGGTGCTCAACATTGGTTTCGAGATATTTGTGACAACATGCCTCTCCTTATTTCATGACAAACATGTGAACCTTGTCATTTGTTGTGTAGTCCTTGACTTGGTTACAACTAATTTACTGTTCTTCTTCAAATGATGCCGTTTGCTTTGATTGTTCCCTATGCTTAAGCTTTTGTTTACCATGAAAGAAATTATGTAATTGATACCACGCATTTGTATATCATTAATTGTTTGTCACTCGATTCATGTTTGGTTCTTCTCTTGCTAGTGCTTTCATTATAACTGTTATGAATTTGCACCTTAACCATCGCACAGCTTTGGGAATCTGAGCAACTTGCAGTTCCTTTGTGAAAATGGAAGAACTCATAAGTTTGCAAATAGCTTTTGTTCTCCTGCTTTCTTTTTCCAAGAACACAAGCAACAGGACAAGGTGTTGCCTCACCAAGATAATTTGGAAAATGATAAGCAATCCACAACAAATCCTGCATCTCCCATTACACTTCCATCCGATGGCTTCAGTTCTCATCTATGGGTTGATTATATAGTCAAGTTGAGCATCGTGCTATGCTCTTTTCTGTATGCTCCAGAAGATGTTAGTTCTCATCATGTCCAAGGAGCACTTAATCGAGCTGCAATGCCAGGCTACCCTGCATATGGTGAACTTTCAGTCAAGTGGGTCTTAAAGGTTCTTCTTACGGTCTTCCCTTGCATCAGGGTTTTCTCAGATCAAACTGAGCTGCCAAGCCATTTAAGGTAGATGATGAGATTTATAAAGCTGCTTGTCCTCTATATGATTACTTTATTTATGGTGGTTGACATCTCTATTTGAATCTTATGCTTTCAAGTCCAATATTTGAACCTGAGACAGTGGTCTAGTAAAGATTCAGATCCTGATTAAGAAATCTTGGGATTGGTTGATTCTATTTGGAACTTCGATGTCCACATGGACGAAATAGCTAACACAGACTATTAGTTGTTTCAATTTTTATTAATAATTACTCAAAAGTTTGGTTGCAATTTGTGAGTTTGCATTCTTTATGTGGTATCATTCCTCTTTCTTAATTTCCTTGCCTGTCTACAATCTGCAGGATCTTCATTAATACTTTGCAGCACTTCACTCTTAATGCCTTTAGGAAAGTTCTTGTTTCATTACCTGCATCGATTGAAGTATTCAGAGATGAGGGGTTATGGGAGCTCTTCTTCTCTGAAAATTTCTTCTATTTTGGCTCCGCCTTCCATGAATCATGTACAGAGATATGCAAAAGTCACGAGGGTTCTTCAGCAATGTGTGAAGTATCTTCCTCCAATTTCACTGTCAATCAATTAAAAGCCAGTCACACAGAAATTCTTCAGATGGAAATTATTTCATTTGTTGAATTGGCTGCAACATCCCGTGAAAATGTGCACAACTTGGTAGTTCCCTTTTCCCTGTCTTAAGAATTTTATACGATACATGTTTCTATCCAGCTGATGCCATGTATATAGCATACAATAGTGGAATACACTTTGAATATCTGTTTCATGCATCTGATGCGGTTCACAGCTAGTATTACCCATTGGCATTGATTTAGACGCCATATAATTGTAAGTATATGGCGACTAAAGTCTTAATGTTAAATACAGGTATCATATAGCAATTAATATGCTTTATAATGGCCATATAATCTTGAAGATTGGACAAATGCTTGGAACTGTCAGTGTTCATGATTTAGTTTTCCACATACTCTGATTATTAGTAGTACACATTTTAAAATAGGATAGAGTCCTTTATGGAAATTTCTTTAGCTTTTTCTTAAGTTTTTCATTGTGGTAAACTGTTATTGTTTTTGTAGTTATCTATGCACCAGTACTGTTGCAACTCCTTATGTTTTTCTTTCTCTATCTCATGCTGTGGCAGCCTGAATTGTCAGTTTTGTTAGATGCCCTTGAACAGTCTGCTTGCAACTCCAGACTCTCTAGTGCTCTTGCAAGGAGTCTTCTTCATATATTACAACTTTCAGCAGAGAAAACTCTTGCTTCATTTAAGGCACTTGATGCAATTCCTCGAATACTCAAGGTGGTGAGCATTCAAGCCCAAGAACTTCGACGGTCTGGAAAAACAGGGCCATCTCTTGGGAGTAAGGAAACGGTGGTTCCTGCTCATAGGGCTCAGGAATCTGATTCATCTGATACAGCACAGAATTGGCAGAAAAGTATGGAAACGGCCATGAATATATTCTCGGAGTATCTATTGTCAGATGATGAGGCAAAGTTATCTATTTTGTTGGGCAGCACATCCGTTGATTGTTTATTTGATTTATTCTGGGAGGAGGATTTGAGGCGCTGTGTGCTTAATCACATTCTGGACCTCATGAAGGTAATATTATTCTCTGTTTAGTGGACAGGCTTCAGTACTTTCTATGGCTCAGAGACTTACAAATTTTTTTTTTGCCTTCCCAGATTGTTCCATCTTCTGCGGAAGATCAAAAGGCAACCTTGTACTTATGCTCTAAATATTTGGAAACTTTTACTCAAATAAAGGAACAAGGGAAAAGCTTTGTGGAGCTGTCTATTGATCTATTGATTGGAATTAGAGAAATGGTCCAGAGTAATTCGGAGGTAAATCTGCTTGTTCCTTTTTTTTTAATGTTCCCTGTCCAGTCAGTTGGCTGTATTTGGGACAACCTCAGCGCCAGGGTGAGAAGGTTTGTGGAAGTGCAGTAATTTTTTCCCTGTCAAGTAAGCAACTGGGCTGTTTGTTGTCTGACTGAGGAACTTGTTTGTCTTCAGTATTATCAGGCTTTGTTTCGAGAAGGACAGTGCTTTCTGCATGTTGTTTCATTATTAAATGGTAATCTTGACATGGTCAAGGGAGAGGAGTTGGTTCTGAATGTCCTTCAGACTCTCACTTGTCTTCTTGCTGGTAATGATGTCTCAAAGGTAATACTTTGTATATAGTTGATAATGCATTTTTACTCTTATCTCATATGGTGCTTTGAAGTTATTTTGCTAGTAATACCATTACTTTGTCCCCTAAATTTTGGTTGAAATATTCCTTCCATTAGACAAGCTGCCAGGGCATGGTGATAAGCAGAGCATTTGTAGGTTTTAGCTGGTCATATCATCTTGAGACTTAGCTCTGTATATTTCCTTTAATAATATATTTTGGATCATTCCATCTTTGACGACTTTAGCCTATGGCCTGTAACGTCAAGTCCTAACATCCTCCTTTGTTTATCCTACCTCTGTGCAGCTACATTAGATATTGATTTTCCAGCAGGTAATCTAAAGATGACAATGGTGTAGATTATCATTTCACTTTATGCACTCTTGGTTGTTCTTTCACATTGTTGGATCCAATAACATATTTGTGGCTGTTGTGTGGGAAGGTTATAACTTAAAGTTAATTTATGATCTTGTCGAGAAATCCCTTTTTGTTTCAAGAGCAGTCCTGGTAATTTGAGTGCATAACTTTGGATATGCCTTACTTCATGAAGTATGGAACATGGAATAACTGCAGTGATACAGTGAGATTGTGGTGCCTTTGTTTAGGCTTGCTTGAGAGATGCACTAAGTGGATCTGTGCCTTTGGAATAACTTTTACAAGTATTACAGTGCTTGTTATCTTCCATCTTTAAAATTTTCCATTTGGCTATGGTACTAAAACATTGTCCCTATCGACTTGAATTACATTAGTCCCTCCAGTCAAGTGACTCCAGGTCTGCAATGGAGAAATTGGATAAATTCAGATAGGCTTTTTGTGACATGCTCATATATTGGTTATTGCTGTTAAAGAGTTCAAGGTCATTATCTTCATCAATTTCAGAGATGCTGTTCCTGTGGTTATGGCAACTGTAAAGTAGGAATATCTCAGGGATAAATTAGGAATTCTGTGCTTTAAGTAATAATGTTAATCTAATTGGGCAGTTCCTTTGGAGAATGAGGATACTTAAGAGTGTTTTCATTATCTACTGACTGGTGCTTAATGTTTTGGCTGCATTTAGTAGTGATCTTACTCAAAGAAAGTTCATGATCTCATAGATAGTAGGTTGAACTGTTGGGGTTTAAAAAAATTGAATTGCCTTTCTAGGCAAATTGGTACTTCTACAGAGGCTGTACAAATTGCTTAGTCATTTTAGCTTGAAGGCACAGCAATGGCGTTTCTGGTTCCTTATTGATGGAAATATTTGCAAAAACTTCCTTTGAAATTAGTAGCTTCTAATCCTTCCTTATTGGAAAGAGCCTTCAGGAAGAGCGTTGATTGTTTCTGATCCTTTCAATAAAACTGAGGTTTGATGGAATCATTTGAACATTGAGTGTGGTGAGGACAACAGTTTGACAGTTCTAGTTCATACTTTGCCCATTTATTCTCATGCGAGCACATCATTTTTGTGAAACCTGCGCACAGTATTGTGTGAAATTTTCAACCGAATTTTATTTGGATTTTCATGAAATAACTTTTTTCATTAGGACAACCTATTTGGCATATGATTAATGAGTGCTGATCACGGGTAACCTCTATTCATAGAACAAAAGAAATATTTTCACGTAGATCCAAAAAATGAGTAGGTCATTGTCAATATGTTGAAAGATTGAAAATGACCTATTTATAAGTAGGTTTTCTTATTCTGAGCATATTCATTTGTTGATTTGACATAATCTTTCTTTGTACTATTTTTCCGACCCAGTAGAAGAAATAATCGCTGTGCAAGAACTTATAATTGCTAGGTTGTTCTGCTATTGGATTTCTCTTCATTTTGGCAGATTGCATTCAGAGCGCTTGTTGGCAGTGGTTACCAGACACTGCAAAGTTTGCTACTGGACTTCTGTCAATGGCAGCCCGGTGAAGCACTCCTAAATGCTCTCCTTGATATGCTTGTAGATGGAAGATTTGATGTAAAGTCTAACTATATAATCAAGGTGACTCAGTGATGCCTCTGTTTTTAGAAAGTCGCAAGAATTACAAAATGAGATTTAATGCTTCTGCTGCTAAGCCATGATCTTTTGCTTTTCATTTGTTTTGACTCAGAACGAAGATGTAATCATACTTTATCTCAGCGTTCTGCAGAAGGTTGGTAGTTTAATCTCCTCAGACTCGGTGAATAAGGGGCTATCTACATTGTTGTTGTGAAGCCTTATAGCCTTATATTCATAGTTATTGCAAGCAATTAATGTTTTTACCATATTCTGTGGTTGGGCAGAGCAGTGCTTCTTTGCGTCATCATGGGCTTAATACTTTCCAGCTATTGCTTAGAGATTCCATATCGAACCGAGCTTCCTGCGTCAGAGTGGGAACACTCAGTTTTCTTCTCGACTGGTTTTCTCAAGAAGAAGATGATCATGTCATCATGCGGACTGCCCAGTTGATTCAGGTCATGGGTGGTCACAGCATATCAGGGAAGGATATTCGCAAAATTTTTGCTCTTCTTCGCAGTGAGAAAGTTGGAGCCCGGCAGCAGTATTGTTCATTACTGTTGACTACTGTTCTATCAATGCTAAATGAGAGGGGACCAACTGCCTTTTTTGACCTCAGCGGTAGTGAATCTGTAAGTGTGCACAGCAATCATTGGAAGATATGAAGAGAATAGTCTTGCTTATGGATTAAGTTGTGAACTGTATTTGTTGCCTCATTGCTGGGTCTGCCCATCATGGAATATCGGATCAGCATGTGATAGGAGAGAAAGATAGTCCTTGTCCAATCATGCCTTCCTCATACGGGGAGGGACTAAAGTGATATCGGATTTATTGGTGAAGAGAACAACATACTAGATGTGAATGATGCTGGGTCTTCATTTGGTTAATATGGACAAGCTGTTTTCCATAAAAAAGATTTGTCTCCTTGCTGTTTTTTCCTTTCTGTGCTTTTTCTCCTTTTTTGATGAAGATGGGCAGGGACCATATTTTCCTTTGTGATGTGTCACTTGGTGAGCATCATAGTTGGATTAGATGGTACCTTGGTCAATCTGCATTGCTCACCCGAGGATCTGATACTTTTTGGAGCATTTAAATACTTAACCACGCTTTCATTTAAGTGCTTAAGCTTTTAGAGCAATTGGAAATCCTACAAAATTTTCAAATTATTAGAGCATGATGTCTTGCATTCAAATCTCTCAAGACTCCTTTGCATCCTCAAGATAGTTAATTTCTACCCTTAGTGTTAGGCCAAATACAAGCCTACATGTGAGGAGTATTAGAGCATATTAATATCAAATAACACCCATATCTTATTATTTAAGCTTTAAGAAAGTTGTCCTGAAAGAATTTTTTTTATTTCTTTATTGGATTTCTATCCACAGAACTAGAATTCGACTTGGTTCTTTAGTTTATTGTTTGTCAGCAGAGCAAATCATTATCAAGGGATATAAATCAAATGTGGTCAAGCTCTGCTCAATTGGGACTTTTTCACATAGGTGTCTTTCATAAGTCACTTATGAACTTATGTTTTCCTAGGTTTAGATTAGTTCAGGCTAGTCATTTTAGTTCCATTGGTAATATTGTGTGGACCTGTAACTTTCACAGATTCCCAATCATGTGACGTGGTGGAGAGAAATAGCCCAAGAAAAGATAATAAATATGTAACTTGATGGACTGTTGTGTGATTAGTATACAAATTCATCTATGCTTCATCACTTTTCTTGTGCCATTAAGCATGCTTGTTATATATTTAGATATATTAACTGATCTTTTGCTTTTTTGTTTTGAAGCAGGGTATCCAGATCAGATCACCTATACAGTGGCCTCTTAATAAGGGCTTCTCTTTTTCATGTTGGCTTAGGGTAGAAAATTTTCCTAGAAATGGAGCAATGAGTCTTTTTAGTTTTCTCACAGAAAATGGAAGAGGTTGTGTGGCTCTCCTTTCAAAGGATAGGCTAATATATGAGGTACATGTCTCCTTTGGTCTTAGTCATTTCTTGAGATGAATTTAACTAACTTTTCTAGTGAGATATCACTCTATATTGATGTGTTGAATGTGAAAATTTGTGGTTCTTTGTGCAAGCAGAGCTGACACTGATATTTCTTATGTTCACCTTTTCTGCAGTCAGTCAACCTTAAGGAACAGTCTGTTGGCCTGCAAGTTAATTTAGTGAAGAAAAAATGGCATCATCTATGCTTAACACACAGCATTGGAAGAGCATTTTCTGGGGGGAGTCTTTTACGGTGTTACTTGGATGGTGATCTTGTATCATCTGATAGATGCAGGTTTTGTTGCATCCAATTTTTATGATATTTACTTCTTTTCCCTCGTGTAGGATTTTATTTCTATGGACATTGCTGTGAGAGAGAGCGGTGCATATGCACTTCAATCTCAAAATGCTGTCCACATTAAAACTGAACCACTTAAAAGGATGATAATAAATGCTGTTTAATGAACCATTGGATCTGATTTTACTGTTATATCTGGTGATCTTAACTATAGGGGCCCTGGTTAAAGGGTATGTGCGATGAGCATATGTTGTGTAATGCATTTCCATTCTGGTGACATTATCCTTCTTAGAACTCAGTGACTAAATTGCACATAATTCTTTCGAACACTTGCCCTGGCCATTTGATCTACTAGCTTTTTTTCTTGTTTCTTCAGCTATGAAGTTAATATTTTGTATACCTCCTGAATGTTACTCAACACTAGGTTAGGAGAGGGTATACTTGTTTTCTTGTCAATTAAGAATATTGAGGTAAAATAGCTTTGTATTGACAAATCGATATGGTAGCGGATGAATGAAAGCATGAAAGCATGAAAGCATTTTGAGAACACGAGATTTTGTATCAGAAACAAGGGTTAATTAAGAAAAAGAGGCTGTAGGCACAACCTTTGAATTTGGCCCAACCTTTCAGTTTTATCAAAGTATCTTATATACTTATCTTAATTGAAATTCTGGCTACTTCGAGTCTACTGTTGATGTTTTCCTTCAAGAGGATGATGTGGCAGATGGAAATGCGGACTCCATGTCAATTATATGTGCCAACATGGGCGCATCATTTTAAAAGCAAACATCTACTCTATATTGTCCAATTTAAAGGAAAAGATGAGAACAGCACTAAGCAAATGTAAAATAGAAAATATATCCTTCTTTGTTAGTATCATCGACTATTCCTTTCTTTTTTGACTGTCCTTAGAGTTGCTGAAAGCTGAGAGGATTTGCTTCAATCTAACTGTGTTTCGGTTTTGCAGTCTTTCTCTCCGTAAGTAAAAGATTCTCTTTTCACCAAGTGAACAAACAAAAAGTCAACGTCAATATATATATGATATTTAATTCTATAATTTATTTTCCCTCATTTCATTTGAAGTTGTTCATTCTTTTAGGAACCTTCAGTGTCAAGGATTGGGTAATTTGTAAAAGCAGTTGCCAGTTGGTGATTACTTTGAAATACATATATAGAACTTATATTGTAAAATGTTCTTTAGTTGCACAGAGCTTCTCCCGGGAATGTCTCAAATCGAGTTTCAGTTGCTCGCAAATAAGTAGATGAAGAAACGAACTCACATTCCAAAGCCTCTCTCTCTCTCTCTCTCTTGCATGGCTTAGTCCCCTTGGTTTTCTTCTCAGTGGATTCTTCACTTCTCACTGAATTAGAAGAGTCTTTTCTGTTTTTTTGTGGGTTTACTATTTTTTCTTTGCTCTTTGTTTCTTAATTCAGACAAATTTAGTCTACCTTGGCTTTTTTGGAGTGATGTGCATTCCACATGGCACTTTTAATTGAGGTGCAGCATTTCGATAGTATTTACCACTTAAATGTTGATGGAAAACTCTAATATCAGACTAACAGGACTATACTCAATGGACTAAAATATTTAGTGAGTTGTGAGAAAATTCAAACATCGGGCAGATTTGATGATCAGAACAAACTATATGCTTTTCCTCCCTTTAATAACCCTAAAGATGGTATGTTATATAACGCACATAAGTACAGTTCTAGTTATTAAGGATGTGAGATTGTCTGACTTCCATTTTTTTCCTTTCCTTTCTGATTTCATAATTCAGGTATCCAAAAGTTAATGAGCAATTGACACATTGTACCATTGGTGCAAAAGTCTCTTTATCCATTAATGAAGAAGATGGTGTTATTGAGTCCAGAAGTTCGTTCGCTTTCCATGGTCAGATTGGTCCTGTTTATTTGTTCAATGATGCTATAACTCCCGAGCTGGTTCAGGGTGTCTATTCCCTCGGACCCAGCTATATGTACTCGTTCCTTGACCATGAAATTGCACCTTTCAGTAACAACCAGTTACCAAGTGGGATTCTTGATGCTAAAGATGGTCTTGCATCCAAAGTTGTATTTGGACTTAATGCTCAGGTAATTTACTCTGCATAGAAGGATTTCCTATTATCCTCCGTTATCTGTACTTTAACAAATTCATTGGTATTGGTTTTCTTTGTCAGGCTAGTGATGGCAAGAGATTGTTTAATGCATCAGCAGTGTTGGATCATGCGTTGGATAGGAACTTATTTGAAGCGAATGTAATGGTTGGGACACACTTATGTTCAAGACGCTTGCTTCAACAGATAATATACTGCGTTGGTGGTGTCTCAGTCTTCTTTCCTCTGATAGCACAGTCTGAGAGATATGAACATGAGGAAAGTGGAGAATTTGAAAATGCTTTGCTGGTTCCTATCACGAAAGACCGCCTAACAGCTGAAATTATTGAACTTATAGCTTGTGTGTTGGATGAGAATTTAGCAAATCAACAGCAGATGCATATTCTTTCTGGCTTTTCAATTCTTGGATTTTTGCTGCGATCAGTTCCTCCTCAGCAACTTAATTTGGAAACTCTCTCAGCCTTGAAACATCTATTCAATGTCATCGCAAATTGCAGTATGTATCATGAACTTCTTCTTGCTTCTACTTAATCGGTGATAGTTCTTATTACAATGCGAGTTTTATAATATGATACTTCATTTCATATAGTGATATCTATGAAAGCTTGCCAAGAGGAAAGAAATTGTGTGATGTTCTTTTTAAAAAGAAGAAGATTTTATGTGAGAAAGGTACCATGCCCACGTACAAGGTTATGGAGAGAGAGTTGACATACTCTAACAAACTGTCCAAATTTTGAAGTTATTTATCCAGTAACCTAAAACTTGAAACCAGTAACTATCTGTTCATGACTGTTAGAATGTTCAACACAAAAGATTAAGGTACCAAAAGGAAGGAGACTTGATGTATATTTGGCCCATTAAACTCCCGCATTCATGCAATGAGGGATAACACTTTAATACTCTATCTCACTTGTAAACCTGACTAAAACCATATGAAGAATGCACATGGAACTGAAGGATGGGAACCACACGCACTAATTAGACCTGGGACACGTGATTCTAATGTTATGTGAGAATGTCTAATCCACAAGCTTAAGCTACTAGGTGGAAAGACCATGTGTATGTGAGCCCCATTGAAACCCCAAATTCAAGAGATGTGATATAACCAGTTTGAGATATTAAAAGAATTAGGCTCTAGACTCTGAAAAGTCCTCAAGTTTCTCCTTTTCCAAGTAAACCAAGTAATTGCTGGAGAAATAACAAGTATCAATCTGTTCTCATTAATTTACTGAACCCTAGTTCTTCCTTAACACTGATTTTGGCCAAATGAACACCTAAATGTCCCAAATGCTGCTTTTTGAAAGGAATTATATGATTATATTGGTGTTGCTTATGTCTTGTGGATTTTATGGGAAGTAATTCTGTATGGTGGCATAGACCAACCTATTCCTTTTCGGACAAGAAAACCATCCAAACTCCCAAATGAAGCTTTTGCCTTGTTGCTTACATTCTGAAGGTGTCTGTTGCATGAATCATATTGCTACCTATCAAATTTTGGGTTATGTTTAGTTGTTCCAGGAAACAACATGATAAAACTGTTCGTGTTGCCAATATAGTCCCATGTTCATGTTTGCTGATGTCCATATGTAAATTAAAAAGAAAGATTCAAACGTTCTAAGTACTGAAAATCAAGAATGCCCAGTGAAATAATATATACCCACTAAGTAATTTAAGACTAAAGCATACGAGTATAAGCACAAAAGTCCTGAGGAGGAGCAAGATGAGTTTAATCCGTATGGCTACTACTTTGTGTGTGATTAAAGTCCTATTGTACACTGCTGTCTGCTTCTGATAGGTTTTTCTACATATCTGCTCTTCGCCTAAGTATAGATAGGTTAGTGCTATGTCTTATGCCCCTTTCCTTGTTGCAGACCTCTGGCCCAGAAGTTGCTGACATCACGATTATCTGTTTGTATTGACTTTCTGTGATTGCTTCTCAGGTTTGGGAGAAGTTCTTGTAAAAGATGCTATTGCTGGGGTATTTCTTGATCCTCTCATATGGGTTTATACGGCTTATAGGGTGCAACGTGAATTGTACATGTTTCTCATCCAACAATTTGATAATGATCCAAGATTATTTACGAGTCTATGCCGGCTCCCACATGTGATTGATATTGTACGCCAATACTATTGGGATGTCAAATCAAGATTTTCCATGGGAAGCAAGCCCCTTTTGCATCCTGTTACTAAGGAGATCGTTGGAGAGAGACCTACTCAAGACGAAATACACAAAATTCGTCTTCTTTTGTTAAGTCTTGGTGAGATGAGTCTTAGGTATGGTCTTCACTTGCCTGTGCTGAATTGGCATCTTCTGTTTCTAAACGCCACATATAATTCAATAAATTCCATATTCCATCTACAATTGTTACATCTTGTTGTGCAGTTGTCATTAATGTGATGTATCTGGTGGATATGCAGGCAAAGCATTACGGCAGCAGATGTTAAAGCTCTTGTATCTTTCTTTGAGAGTAGTCAAGACATGGCGTGCATTGAGGATGTTTTGCATATGGTAATTCGTGCTATTTCGCAGAAACCACTGCTTGCTTCCTTTCTCGACCAAGTGAACATGATTGGTGGTTGTCACATTTTTGTGAATCTTCTCAATAGGTATGTCTACCTCTATATAGAATATGAACTTATAATTCTTAGTCAGTTTTCTGCTTACAAGTTGGTTATTGTAATTTTCTTTTAGGGTTGTAAGTTTATTTGTGTCTTCAATTTTACTTGTCTTGGCATAAGAATAGTGGTAGTTCTGTAAGTTTTTATGGTTGTCCTGCTTATGAGCAAAATAGCTTTATATGGGTTTAATAAAGTGACCATGATGGCGTGAGATGCTTTTAACTTTCTGTAAAGGTTATTCTGAGCTTAATTATGCCGTAGTTGAATGAATGACATGGCAGATGGTGCCAACTTGAGGTGCTTTACTCTCTTGGAAATAGCTCGGTGCATCTGTTCTTTATGTAAGGTTGGGGCCATTTTGCTGGAATCCCTTTAACATAAAAGGAAGACTAAGTTAACTGGTTCTTCCAGTTACTATCCTATCTCCAATTATTAATTTGTTTGTAAAATGTTTGATAGCCTCTAACAAGTATAATCAATTTAACAAATCATGTACCATGAAGGTCTACAATTATTTTGCAAACTCTGCTGACATTTTCTGAAGCTACAAGTTTCTTTTTCTTTTATCATATGCCTGAAGTTACAAATGTGTATTTGCTAGGAAAATTAGAACATTTGAAGTGTGGATAGCATGGTGGTACAAACTCACATATTATCTTTTAAGCTACTATATGTGGGATTTATGGAATAGCAGTTTCAGCATCTTTCTTGTGTAAAGGAAATAAATTTTTTATTTAAGGAAAATCAGTCCTTTGTACTTATGACAGTACATGGCAGTTACAGAAGGATGTTACTAACCCCTTATAGAAGCTGTCGTTAATTATTTTAAATACCAATTCGTAGTGCTCAATGGACCTTAAATACTTGCAAGGGCTATAGAATCTTCTAAAAGATAGTTTGAACCCAGGTAGTTACTCATATTGTAGTGTGGAATCAGCATTGCAAGTACTGAGATTGCAAATTGTTTTCAAGAGGCTTAATTACAGTAGATAAAGTGAATGATAATGGAGAGAAGGCAAGGAGATCTGGCCTTCCTTCCCAAAGCTGAAGTTAGAGATTGTTAATGGGGTGCATAAATGCAAGTTACGCTCTTTGATTGATATTCAGTTCTTTGTGTATGTACAGAAACTTATTCAGCCTTCTGTGTATGGTTTCATATTAATGCTTTCGTGTTGACAAATTCAGAATCCTGCTTCAAATTTAGTCATGGAGGCAATTTTGTATAAAGTATTTGCCTTGAGGAAACTAATATATATGATTTCAAGTTTTACTAAAAAGAATAAGTTTTGTGCTTTTTATTGTTTAATCATATTTGAATGATAAAATAATTAACCTGAATAAAGTACCGAGATTTTTCATGCTAAGAAGTAATATGTGACAAGTCAATAATTGATGCATATTTGTTCAATAGTCTCTTGGGAAGGCTAAGTTTGGTTGAAATGTCCTCCCTATCATTCTGTCTCTGAGTCTCAAGAAAAAAATCTTTATGATAAAACCTTGAAGGTTGCTCAAAAGTTTTTATTGTTGTATGTTTTATAAAGGATTCTGTAAATAAATAAATTTTGGTACATTAGAAATGTGCAAGGACAACAATTGAGAATAAACACGTGAAACAGAAACCAGAGCACAAGGAATCAGAATAAGAAGATCAAAGTTGAATAAAAGAGTACAACACAGGATCAACCGAAGATTCTGAATTCTGGAACAATCTTTTATTTTCTTTCCAGTGCCACATGAGACAAGTGGTGCAGCGGTCCAAGACTTCTTAGAAATTGAGCCTCCTACATAGGCATTCCAACAACTAAATAGCTTAGTGGCTGTCTTGTCATGACCTACCACCTTAGACAGTCTGAAATGTGGTTCTGAAGCTGAGGGCAATCAAAAGATTCACCTGAAGTTTTTGACAGGATTACTGCCTAGAAGGTTTTGATATAAGGTCAAAAAATGTAGTCGAGCTTGTGAACTATACTATAAAGACTTTATGACCAAAGTAAGCCATATTAATGGGTCGAGGGCTTAGTTATTTTAGCTTCTTCAAGGAAAAAGTTACTTATGGACTTACTGTAAAATGAAGAAGGTTATCTAGCTTTGGGAAATTGTGAAAAGATTTTATATGATTGCAAATAACCTTTAATGTCTATATATTATTTTAAAGATCTGGGACACTCGGTGTTAATTAAATGTCAAATTTTGGGGGCTATGAAGTAAAAAAGTGTTAGTCCTCCAAATAGCTGAGTGTTTCTATTCTAGAAGTACTGAAATTTTATGAACTAGAACTAGAATTAAACACAGTAATCTGTCAGGTTTTAGGGCATTGTAAGAACTATACATAAAAAGGGAAAAGAGAAAACAGAACTTGAAGTGCCAGCACAACACCAAAATCATGCGTGCTTGCTATGCCATATGTCACTTTTGGGGTAAAGAAGCTTCTCTCAGTGGAGTTGAGAGTGAAGCCATCACCGCCGGATGAGAAACACTCTGACCCTGGACTAAAGTGTTTGTTCCTGAAATTTCTGCTAATCACAGGGCAATCTTTTCTCTCAGCTTCTCGTTGTTTTTTGGCTGCGCTTTGAGTCACAACAGCTGAGAAGAGAGAAATTACCAAAACAACTCCAGTGACAAATTTGCAATTTAAATTGCGACATTAGCGAGTTAAATGAGTCAAGTCACAACCATTTCCATTGAATCACATTTCCTTTCTGGAATAAGTTAGATTTGATTCCCATAGTTGAACTGATTTCTTGTTTCAGATCACGATATTGATGCCTAGTGCTACTGTGCAATTGTTGTCTTGCAACTTAATTTCTGCATTGGAAATTGGAGTAATTTGGGAATGTGCACCGTAGCTTATGTGAAAAGGTTGGCATACCTCTCATAGTACTGAGAGCTTATATAAAACCTTGGAATGATGTTGAGGGTGAAGTGTCAACATGTGACTCAGTTACATCACGGGCTTAATTAATTATTAACATCAAGGAAAGTTGTTATTTGTTTTTCGCCAAGGAATTTCGACTTCAAAAATGTGACTTGGGAGCATATTTCTGCTCATGGAATGGAGATGCATGTGATAAGCTGTTGTGTTGTTACGAAACTCTTGCTTCTTGTGTTATCCTGACTGCTGAGAGTAAACTAAGCTGCATTATGCTTAACCATGGCCATCTTGTTGTCCTTCATTTCTTGTTTGTTCTACCAATTTGTTGCAGGGACTTTGAGCCTATCAGATTACTCGGCTTGCAGTTTATTGGAAGACTATTGGTTGGAATTCCATCTGAGAAGAAAGGAACAAGATTTTTTGGTCTAGGTGTCGGAAGATCTAGATCACTTTCAGAAAGTTATAGAAATATCAGCACGAGGATGCAACCAATTTTCTCAGCTATATCTGATAGACTGTTTAAATTCCCACAGACTGATAATTTATGTGCTACTTTGTTCGATGTCCTTCTTGGTGGTGCTAGCCCAAAGCAGGTCACAAACTTTTCCTTCAATTTAGCTAAGATATTTCATGTCTTATTCCCTAATGCTCTATCTGGTATAACGAGACTCTTAAAGTGCTCTGGAATATTTTTGACTTTTATTTTCTGCTTGTGACATTGACAGGTGCTACAGAAACACTACCAGATCGAGAAGCAGCGAACCAAGGGTAACGGCTCTCATTTTTTCCTTCCACAGGTATTAGTACTCATTTTCAAATTCCTGTCGGGCTGCAATGATGCTTCTGTCAGAATGAAAATCCTCAGAGATCTGACTGATCTGCTTGATTCAAATCCATCAAATATTGAAGCTCTAATGGTACTTCTAACCACGGCTATAATTTGATTTCCTTGTTTAATCTTCCGATTAATATGCCTTATTTATACATGTATTTGTGTAGGAACATGGATGGCCTGCATGGTTAACTGCTTCTGTTAAGCTTGACTTTATGAAAAACTACGGAGTAGAGTCCCTTGGAGATGGTGAAGGAGAAAGAAGTGAACAAAGTCTTGTGAGGAACTTATTTTGTGTAGTTCTTGCTCACCATATTCATTCCGTTAAGGGGGGCTGGCAACAGTTGGAAGACACAGTGAATTTTCTGCTAATGCATTCAGAGCAAGTATGCATTACCACTGATAGTTTTGTGGATAGTTTCTGTATCTTTTTTTTACTCTGTTTTATTTACTTTGATTCACTGTATTCTTCCAGGATGGCATGCCGCGTCACAAATTACTACATGATATATTTCATGACTTAGTTCAAAAGCTGGTGGATTTATCATCCGAGGAGAACATGTTTGTTTTCCAACCATGTCGAGACAATACACTGTATCTGCTAAAACTGGTTGATGAGATGCTTATATCTGAACTTGACAACAAACTTCCGGTAAGCAAAGTATTGAAGTCTGCTTTTAAGTGTCACTTCCGGTAAAAAATAAGGGCTTCATCTTTGGGGGAAAAAAAGCAAGAATAGAAATTGGGGGGATCATGGATTTCCTCTGGTTGTTGCTCATGAAAGAAGGAATGTGAAATCTTTTTTCTTTGGACACCATGCTGATTGAATGACCAGAGTATTTCTACTTTACAGCACTTGTTGGTGCTTTGCAAGTACCTCATGGGATTCCTATGTTATCGCGTGTCTTGCAATTGCAATAGTACAAGGAGTGTTAAGTACAACTCACGATAAATGAGAACGCCAGATAGAGCATGACAGACTTTTTTGTGTTGTTTTTCTTGCAGTTTCCCGCTAGTAGCTCCGACTTTACCTTGGTTTCCTTAGATTTAGACAGTCACAAAGAATTTAGTAATGCCTTGCAAGAGGTTCTACGAGGAGCCTCTGACGAATCGCCATCAAGGTGAGTTGATTTCCTGCTTTGTATTCAAGGGGAGCAGTCACCTTTTTATTTGCTTTTATAATCTATGACTGTCATGCTTTTGGTGGTATTGGGGGTTATAGCTGGGGATACCTTATCTTTACATGTCTTGAAATTAATTGTTGTAGTACTTGAGCCATGCTTTTTCTACATATATGTCTTTAAACTAATGGACCTTAGTAATGATGTGTTAAGAAGCATTAGTGAACTCTTTTGGACTGGGAAGACATGGAATGCTGGTAGTTCTTGCCATATGTTGTGGGTTACTGAGATTGCTCTCATGCCATTGGGAATGTAATTCATTAATTTTAGGCATCTAAGATTAATCCAATTAGTACTTTTAGAGCACGTTTAGTTGGTGTTATTAATTTTGCCAGAATCAATCAGCTTTTGTTTCTAGCATTAGTTTGTATTCTGCTTTTGCAATGGCTCATCAAATTTGTACAAATGAATAAGTTGGATGCATCACTGAATAGGAAAGTGACATTCATGACTTATAGGCATCTAGGATCTTTCAACAGATCCAATTAGTTCTTTTAGAGTACATTTAGTTGATGGTATTAATTTGCAAGAATCAATCAGCTTTTGTTTCTAGCATTAGCTTGTATTCTGCTTTCGCAATGGCTCATCAAATTTATACCACTGGATAAGTTAAATACATCCTTGAATAGGAAAGTGACGTATCTACCAGAAGAAAAAGAAATTTAAGATGGTTCCTTAATTTTCTTTTAGGCCATAAGATGGTTATTTAAATTGATAGTTTATATTTTGCTTTCACAGTTTAATTTTATGTTCTCTTATCTCCAGAAATCCACAATTTGGCAAGCAGCCATCTGCAAAAGAAGATAACATAGAGGGGGATAGGTGGTGGAATCTGTATGACAACTTGTGGATTTTGATCAGTGAGATAAATGGCAAGGGACCAAGTAGAATGTTGCCCAAGTCATCATCCTCAGTGGGTCCGTCTTTTGGCCAAAGAGCTCGGGGCTTGGTTGAATCATTGAATATTCCTGCTGCAGAAATGGCTGCCGTCGTTGTATCGGGAGGGATTGGAAATGCTTTGGGTGGAAAACCTTCTAAATCAGTTGACAGGGCAATGCTTTTGAGAGGGGAGAAGGGCCCCAGAATTGTCTTTCGGCTTGTGATTCTGTATCTGTGCAGCTCTTCTCTTGAAAGGGCTTCGCGTTGTGTACAATTGTTCGTTTCACTCTTGCCTTGTCTTATGGTTTCTGATGATGAACAGAGCAAGATGAGGCTGCAACTTTTCATCTGGTACTTTGCTTTATACATCTCAAAAGGATTCTAGTTTTCCAATGATATCATCTGTTATAAGCAAGTTTCCTTACAATTTTTGTTCAATCCCTATAATGTTTCTCCATATTCTGAGTATATTGCTTTTGTTTTATGGTTGCCAGGGCTTTGCTCTCTGTCAGGTCCCGCTATGGGATGTTGGATGATGGTGCTCGTTTTCATGTTATATCGCATGTGATTCGAGAAACTGTTAACTGCGGGAAATCCATGCTTGCTACAAGCATTGCTGGCAGAGATGATCCATCAGATTCAGGAAGCATTTCAAAAGAAAGGAGCACTATACAGAATCTAATCCAGAAGGATAGAGTGCTTGCGGCTGTGAGTGTTACTAAATTTAAAGTGCTTCACTGCATTATTAAGGATTGTTTTGGTGCTACAGTTGCTAGCATTCTTTCCCTGTCTTTTATAGGTTTATGTTATGATTTTTCCCCTTTAAAACACAGACTAGAAAGAATTGGTATGATTTCATAGTGACTATTCAACTTAGTCTACCAACTGGTTGGACCTCCAGATCTATATATGCTGAGGTAAGAAATATCTAAAGCATTTGTCACCAGTGCTAGCATATACCTCCAAGAGCCCTATTGTAGAGGTGGCAATCTCTGACTCAACACAAGGACCCCATCCTATCTACCGAAAAAGTGACTAGAGCCAACCTCAGATTGCTAAATAACCCAGTCCAATATAAATCTGTGACAAAATCCAAATATTAAATTATCAGAGGGTGACCTAAATTTAAACCTGAAAATAACCAAGTCCAACATCACCCTGAACCTGAAATAACATATACCTGATGCAACATGACATGTCATGGTATTTGATGGTGATCTGGATGAACTTGAAACCAGAGAAATATTGAAATGGAATTATTCGAAACCTGAGCAGACCAGGAATTCAGCACTATGAGAATCCGACCTGACCTGCATATGAAGAAAGTGAATCTTGAGATGATTGGAGAACTGATTACCTGAACCCAGATTGGACATGTACCTGAGATGGTAGAACCCAAAATGACCCAAAGAAGAATACTGTTAAAGTCGCAAGTTGTACTCGTGCATCTGTCACCTGTAACCCTACCTGCCTGTAGACAAGTGTTCTCCTTCAAATCCTTTGTTTGAATCTTCCACACCGTTTCCATTTAGTTTTATTTGAAACAGAATATGAGCTGGCCAATTTGGCATACCATTCTCATGACCTAGAACCCACCTAATGCCACTGGAGTAATTCAAGACCTAATGCATTCTCTTGTGTGTTGCCAAAAGTCTACTTGAAATCACTGTCACACCTCCAAATCAGGGTATTTAGGTCTGGTGCACCGTTTTACCAGTTCAACTGGTGGTCAAACCAGTTCAAACCAGGTTTTGACCAAAATCTGTTCATGCAAACTAAATGGACTTGGACTGATACCCGTAGGACCAACTGGTCCTGCCCAGGATTGGAATGACTGCTTATAATGTTTTAAGTCAATTTTGGTGTAATGTTTTTGTTCAATTGCTTGCTACATGGATGTCTTTTAAGTCATGAAATGCATGACATATGTAGCACGAGATTCGGTGACACAATGGCATGATATCTGCCTGCTGCATTTGGAGAAACTGTTTTGTGTGTGCACGCCCCTCATGAAGTTTGCTTGACTTGTTCTTGAGAAGTTCAATATCTTGCAGAAGAGATAAAAAATTACATGAACATTTTTTCATTATGAAACTTAGTGAGTTGTTGACCTTGCTAGGTTGCTGATGAAGCAAAATATATGAAAGCTCTGAAAACAGATCGTAGCCGGCAGTTGAATGAGCTCTGTAGTAGGCTCGAGGAGATATCCTCTGCAGAACTTAGCAGCAGTAGAACTTTTGAAGATGAGATTCAAAGCAGCTTTAATAACATTATTGCTTCTGATGACAACAGAAAAGCTGCTTTCCAGCTGTGTTATGAGGAGCAGCAGCAAAATGTCACTGTATGTGGACAGTGGACATCAATTATATTTTTTTCCTGATCCTTTATCTCTTTCCAATTCCAGATGCTAATATATATAATCATCTATCTTATGCTTCAACAGGAGAAGTCGATGCATCTGTTCCGCATTTTAATTGATGAGAGAGGTCCATGGTCTGCTAATGCTTTTCCAAATAGTGCTGTAAGGCATTGGAAACTTGACAAAACAGAAGATAGATGGCGACGGAGACAAAAACTAAGGCAGAATTATCATTTTGATGAGAAACTGTGTTATCCTCCATCTATTGCGCCTCAGGACGAAACCACTCCTCCTGTAAATGAAAGCAAATATGGATTTGCGGGACATATTCCTGAGCAAATGAAGCGTTTTTTGCTGAAAGGTGTGCGCAAAATTACTGATGAAGCAAGTGCAGAACCAAATGAAAATGAAGATGAAGTGTGTGTGCAGAAGATCTCTGCACCAGAGGATTCTCCGGAGGCTCAACATGATGTAATTGTAAAAGATGGTAACGATCACAAGGATTTTTCTCAGGATAGAGTAGATTCTTCTGCCTCCTCTCCTGAAGCTGAAATTAGTGATGAGGTATGTTTAGTTTAACTTAGCAAGCACCAAAGTTTGGTGGAAACATGTATGAGCATTCCTCATTTTGGATCCTTTTTTTCAGGTTCTGATTTCAGCTCCATGTGTACTTGTGACACCAAAGAGAAAAATTGCGGGGCGTTTGGCTGTAATGAAAACTGCTCTGCATTTTTTTGGGGAATATTTGGTGGAAGGTACTGGTGGCTCTTCTGCTTTTAAGGATTTTCAGCAGCCAAGTAACTCTGATTTGTCTAAGCTTGATCAAAAGCAGAGGTTTTCAAAATGGCCCCCTCATATTTATATGGAATCTGATAAAGGGATCTCTTTTAATGGCTTGGAGTTGCTTAGCGAAAATGTGCATCAGAGAGATTTGAAAAATCTTAAGCGCCATCGAAGATGGAGTATTGGGAAGGTTAGATGGTTATAGATAATTACATGTTTGCTTTTAATACTATATTATAATTGGATCTGATTGTGTTGCCCCTCTTCTCTCTTTCTAGATAAAAGCTGTGCATTGGACTCGTTATCTGCTTAGATACACAGCTACAGAGATTTTCTTCAGTGATTCAAGTGCCCCTATATTCTTAAACTTCGCCTCACAAAAAGATGCAAAAGAAATAGGAACCTTGATAGTCACAACCAGAAATGAATTTTTGTTCCCAAAAGGAAGTAGTAAGGATAAGCATGGGGTCATATCATTTGTTGATAGACGGGTAGCTTTGGAAATGGCTGAAGCTGCTCGAGAGAAGTGGAGGAAAAGGGAAATTAATAACTTTGAGTATCTAATGATACTCAATACCCTCTCTGGAAGATCTTACAATGATATAACACAGTACCCTGTCTTCCCTTGGGTATTGGCTGATTATTCTTCTGAGGTTCTTGATTTTAACAAGTCGTCAACTTTTCGGGATCTAACAAAGCCTGTTGGAGCTTTGGACTTGAAGCGCTTTGAGGTTAGTTTTTGTCTCTGTTGGAATGTTACACTGACCAGTAGACTAATCTATTTGACCCCCTTTCAACTTCATGGTTCGTCACATACAGGTGTTTGAAGATAGATACTGTAACTTTTGCGATCCGGACATACCTAGGTACTATTCGAGCCAAACTACTTTATTAAACTACTAAGGTTACCTCTAATCGATTTGTCACGTATTTATCAGTTTCTATTATGGGTCTCATTACTCGAGCATGGGGATTGTGCTTTATTACCTCCTGAGACTGGAGCCTTTTACGACTCTTCACCGTAATCTGCAGGTATGCTCTTGACAATTCCTTGAGTGTCTTTGCGACAGACTATTTTGTTTTGTATCAATGATGTGGTCTTGTTGCTTGTATGCTAAAACGTCGTACATGTTGCTCTTTTATATGGCGGCAGTTATTATAATTTCTTTTTCCTAGTGGTGGTGGTGGAATTATCAATAAGCAAATTTTGTCCATCTTACAGTGCTGAACTATTTTTAAGTGATAATGAAATTTAAATCCTTAAAATGTTCTTTCATGTTGCTGGAACTATTGCAGTACTTGCCATGGATTAGTGTCCTTACGGAAAAAAAAATAGTAGAGTCAAATATTGACATAATTTGAAAAAAGCAAGGAGCAATCCCTCCAAAACCGTAGTTAAAGTCAGCAAAAAAAGGTGTTCACAAAAATATGATATATATATATATATCTAAGAAAATGAAATATATATATAACGAAATGAAATATACTTTTGAGTTTCCTGTGCAATCGATATGATTTTTGTCCAACTGTTATGAGCGTTTGTCAGATATAAATGATACTATTCCTGTGAAATGGTCAATGCTTTTTTTTATTGTTTCCCCTTTTGGATATTGATGGGCTCACTTTTATTTATTGAGATATGAAAGAAGAATAAAATTGTGTATTTTATTGCAAGGTAGAAGTTGTGTATCTAAAGGCCTGTGATTTGCATAATAGCAGAGTCAAGAAGTGTAAATTATGACTGGTTATGTAATTCTTTATTTCAACATAAAATAACTTCTATTTCTATTATATTTTTCCATCCCGAGCTCTAATGTTCATTTAGTTATCACTGCTTTTTCCTTGATATTACATGCCATAGCACAGAAACTTCTCTAATATATTTGTCTGGATCAGGGTGGGAAGTTTGACCATGCAGATCGACTTTTTCAAAGTGTTGAGGGAACGTATAGGAATTGCCTATCCAATACAAGTGATGTGAAAGAACTAGTTCCAGAATTCTTTTACATGTCAGAATTCCTTGTTAATTCAAACTCATATCATCTCGGAGTCAAACAGGATGGTGAGCCTATTGGTGATGTCTGCCTTCCTCCTTGGGCCAAGGTATTTGAGTTTCTTCAGTAAATGTTTTCTGGGGGATAAATTACTCTTTACAGTGGCCAAACAACTTTGTTAAGTTGGAGTCAAGCAGACCTATCCATAGGAGATATTATTGATTCCTCTCCCCACTGGATCATCCCTGTGCGTGCGTGCGTGCATGTGAGGGAAGCAGGGAGGGAGGGAGAGGGGGGGGTGGGGGAGTACTTTCTCAGTGAACAAGCTCTGAGAAGTTTGAGAAGAGGGATCCAGAGAACTGCTTTCTTGGTCTCTTATTCAGATTTTGGCTGTAGTATCTGCAAATTCACCCAAATTTCTAGAAAGTACTTGCTCAGCGAACAAGCTCTAAGAAGGTGGGAAGGGAGAGATCCATCCAAGGGCTTTCCTTGTCTCTTATTTAGATTTTGGCTGTAGTATCTTCAAGTTTACCCAAATTTTAAGAGAAGTAAGTTATGGCATCTGCTGATGCCGCCACACTCCTTTCCAGGAATAGAAATCTCAAAAGCTGAAAACTAGAGAAAGTGAAAACTGAAATGGCAAGAGAAAACAGAAACCTTAAACAAACGGGCCTTTATATGGTTGTCCTTCAAGTTTTGAAATAATATTTGCAGACACTGTTGCAATTGCCATCGTAGTGTCAGTTCCTTCTTTACAGAATGAGAACTATGCAAAGGACTAAAATTTGTTTTCAAGTTAATTTCTTATTGGTAAAAGAAAAGACAATATAGGGCCCAAGGGTGTGCAAACCATATACAGAATGGGAGAAATGATCTACAACATCAATTCAAGCATTTGCATCTACACATAACTCTCCGCCATACCTAAAGTTTAAGACATTCAACTAATTCTCAATAATTACAAAAACTGGTGTCTCCTCTCCAATAAGGGCTCTCTTTGTCTGCTCTGTCCAAATCAACCCAAAAAACAACCAGAGGGATGGGAAATCTTTATTTCTTGACATGAGGCAAAAGAAGACCTTGCCAAAGTAATAATTCTTGTTCAATTCTCCTATAACCCAAGATAGCCTAGTGCAGGCATAAGAGGCCACCAAGATCATTCTTATCCACGGATAGTGAAGGAGGAGATGTCTCAATTTCTCTGCCTCTCTTTTGCCAAAAAAGGAAAAAAAAATTATTCACCAGTACAATCCCTCTTTCCAGCAAATTGTCTAAGGTTAGAATGTGTTCCCAAGATGCTTCCCAAGCAAATAGTGGAACTATAGGTGGCACTCTCACTTTCTAAGGAAAAAGCCTCCCTGCCACCAAAAATCTTCTTTTCAAGCAACCTATAAGAAGACTCCAGAAAAAAGTTTCTTCTCTACCACTATCCAAGAAAAAGTACCACAGAAGTGAGAGAAATCTTAGAATTGTATGACAAATCAAAGAGATTGACAAAAGCTTTAAGTGCCAATCTTTGGCTTGTCTCGAAAAGTTGATCTCCTAAATGATTCTCCCTTTGGAGAATTGATAGCAATCTGGCACAAGAGCCTCCTTGTTCCCAGCGATGTCATAGAGCTAGGGAAACGATCTTTGAAAGATGTATTCCCACACAAAGTGTCAAGCAGAAAGTCTGAATTCTTACCATTTTTCATGATAGAATATGCATAAGGAATAAACTCATTGCTCTCATCTCTAATCCGCCTCCAAACAGTGCTTCCATGAGCTATTACTCTGCTTTTATAAATTTAAACAGTTTATTCATTGCCAAATTTAGCGACAACCACTTTCTTCCACAGATGATTTGAACCACTATAACCATTTGCCTAGAATAGCCTTGTTGATCAATAAAAAAGACTTGTTGCCAAGACTTCTATTACAAGAAAGGTTGCTTGACTGCCTTTTGATTTACCAAATGAAATCCACGGGACTCATTGTAATCGCCCACAAGAATCTATCTGAAGAGCTTTCAACCTTTTGGCAACCGAGCAAGGGATAGGGTTTGAGAGACATGAGATAGATAGGAAGATTGGAGGGAGTGCTTTTGATGATAGTTGTTCTTCCTCCTTTCAAAAGTAATGATCTTTTCCAACCCTGCAACTGCTTCTCAAGTTTCTTTATAATAGGTTCCCAAATTTGCTTGTCCATGAAATTAACTGCTGCAGAAAGGATTAAATAGGTTAAGCGTAAAGAACCTATCTGACATCTCATTAAAGAAGAAAGTAAAGCATGATTCAATCCATAGTCAGCAGGGTAAGCTCAGTCGTACTCAAGTTTATCTTAAGCCCGTATACCACTTCAAATTATAAAGGAATGCACCTTAGAAAAGTTAACTATTGGACGTCATCTGCAAAGAAAATGATAGTATCATCTGTAAATAGAAGATGAGAAATAGTCAACTCCTCACCATGGCTAGCCACTCTGAAGTTAGAAATCCATCCCAGCTCTGTTGCCTTGCTTGCCATTTTTTGTAGGACCTCTATCACCAGAATGACAAGCAGAGGGGAGAGTGGATCACCCTGCCTAAGTCCTTGAGACGATTGGAAAAATCCTGTTGAAGAGCCACATTAATTAAGACTGAGAAACTCGGAGTTGTGATACATCTCTTTATCCAATGTTAGGCCAAAACCAGAAAACTCGTGTTTTTTACTGAAAGGAGTGGCTGAAAACATTTGCCAATTTGAGCGGTTTTGTCTTTTTAATATTGGAAACAGAGTTTATGGGAAATTTTTGAAACCAAATGGGACCTTTAACTTTACTCTTTTTGTTTGTATTGTTCTTTCTTGTCTCTTGCCCTATAATTTCTGGATAAAGAATGCCATCACAAGCCTGGATTCTTGCATTAAGACAGACTATTTCATTTAGCTATCATGTAGAATGCTTGGCATGCTCCCTCTCTGGAACAGCCTTAATCACATACCAACGTGTTTCCCCTTCAAATGAATTTATCTTCATATTTATCAGGGAAAATGAACTGAATGTTAATTGTTTTGTGAACACAACCAGAAATTATTAATACATTTATTGACCTATTGATTATGGTAGTAATATGCAGTTCTTTATTAATGTTCAGGGATCGCCTGAAGAATTTGTCAATAAAAATCGAGAGGCTCTTGAAAGTGAATATGTTAGCTCAAATCTTCATCACTGGATCGATCTGGTATTTGGTTTCAAGCAACGTGGGAAACCGGCTGTAGAGGTAAACATAGAATCATACTTGTTTTTGTACAGTGAACCAATTAACAATTATTGATATCTGGGAGTGTGATAACAAATACAGGCAGCAAATATTTTCTACTATCTAACATATGAGGGAGCTGTTGATTTGGACTCCATGGAGGATGATTTACAAAGAGCAGCGATTGAGGACCAGATTGCTAATTTTGGTCAGACGCCCATCCAGATTTTCCGCAAGAAACATCCTAGACGAGGCCCACCAATTCCAATTGCTCATCCTTTATATTTTGCACCTAGTTCTATTAATTTGACTTCTGTTCTATCTAGTATTATTGATCCTCCGTCAGCTGTATTGTATGTTGGCCAACTGGACTCCACCGTTGTCTTGGTGAACCAAGGGCTCATCTTGTCAGTCAAGATGTGGTTAACGACACAACTGCAATCTGGTGGCAATTTTACCTTTTCTGGCTCGCAGGTATTGCATATATTTTTTCACTAGATTGACTGGAGTACAACCTTTAATCCTTTTATTTTGTTGGAAGAAGCTTTTAGTTAAGTACAGCTTGTGAAACTTCTGCAGGAGCCATTTTTTGGAGTTGGAGCTGATTTTCTTTCTCCACGGAAAATAGGGAGTCCTTTATCTGAAACCTGTGAATTTGGAGCACAGTGTTTTGCGACATTGCAAACACCTACAGAGAATTTTCTTATCTCATGTGGCAATTGGGAGAATAGCTTTCAACTTATCTCCTTAACTGATGGGAGATTGGTGCAGAACATCAGACATCATAAGGATGTGGTTAGTTGTGTTGCAGGTACTTATCAGGTCAATGTTCAATTGTTGTTGTGAAGATATGGGCTGTACAATAACGATGATTGTACTTTTCCGGAAAACATCTGATTATAATAGCTTACCGTGTGTGGGTGATGCAGTGTTGATTAATGCGTTTTTTAGTCTGTACTTTATGAGAAGGCTTTATTAGGTTAAATACAGAGTGTTGTAGGGGGATTTTAATCTCCCCCAGTTGCTTGTCCTTTCTGTCAGTTAATTGCTCCTCAGAAGTCTCATTGTGAGTCCTTACTACCTTGTAGATTCCATTACTGCCTTATGTTTTCTCTTTTCTTTTCTTTTTTTTGGGTTTTTTCATTTTGGGAAAGTAAAGGAGAGAGAAAAGGGGGGGGGGGGGTCGTAGAAAGTTAATACAGGCTACAATAAGTTTGAGAGAAATTAAAGCTTGAACGGCTGGTATTCTAATGGCTGTGTCATTTGTGTTCTTTTTAAACTGTTAAGTGATGTGTCACATGCACATTGTTGGCTTATTGCCTAGAAACTTAAACTTTCGGGGAAATAATTTGTCTAATATGGTATAGGTCATAAGTTCAAATCCTAACAAGCCCTCTCTTCTTTCTCCTACTTATTATTCCTTGTTCTGCCTTTTTTCGTACCTCATGTTGTCTTTCTGATATGATTACATCCAAAAGGCTATTGGATCAAATGTTTCCTTGGAAATCTATACAAGTTTTACATTGTTATTCATGAATGTGATTAAGATACCTTTTTCTTTGTACTGTTTGTGCCGTGTGCCCTTAAACTATTTTTATTAGTAATACTACTATCACCGAGATGAGATACACGTTACTGGAATGATTTGAGAAAAGATGTTGCTATACCTGTTCTCATTAATTTGCTGGTATTATTATGACATGTAATGGTGGATGAAACTGCCATAATCACTTTATAAATTATCTCTTCCATTGCAGTGGCATCTGATGGAAGTGTCCTTGCTACTGGAAGTTATGATACCACTGTAATGGTGTGGGAAGTTTATCGTGTCAAAACTCCAGAAAGGAGACTTAGGAACTTGCAAGCTGAGATTCACCGGAAAGATTATGTTGTTGTTGAAACTCCTTTCCACATTCTTTGTGGCCATGACGATATAATTACATGCTTGTATATCAGCATGGAGCTTGATATAGTCATCAGTGGGTCCAAAGATGGAACCTGTATCTTCCATACCTTGAGGGAAGGGAGATATGTTAGATCTTTGTGCCATCCTTCAGGCAGTGCTTTGTCGAAGCTGGTTGCCTCACGGCATGGACGGATTGTGCTTTATGCTGATGATGATCTCAGTTTGCACCTCTACTCGATCAATGGTAAACACCTTGCTTCTTCTGAGTCCAACGGACGTCTCAATTCTGTTGAATTGAGCAGTTGTGGCGAGTTTTTAGTTTGCAGTGGTGACCAAGGTCAGATAGTTGTACGGTCTATGAACACACTGGAGGTTGTTCAAAGATACAATGGAGTTGGAAAGATAATTACTTCTCTAGTAGTGACTCCTGAAGAATGCTTCTTAGCTGGGACCAAAGATGGAAGCCTTCTTGTGTATTCTATCGACAATCCTCAACATCGTAAATCTAGCCATCCACGAAATGTCAAGTCCAAATCAGCTTCAATGGGATAGATGCGTAATTTAGAGTGCAAGTCATGGACTGACTGTTGCTGGTATTCTTGTGAATGGAGGTAGGTTGCTGCTGAGGATACCTTGTTAGGTTGTCATTTTTAAATCTCTTTAGTTCTTGTCATCTTTTTTCATTTCCTTATTCTGCGTATCTTGCTATTGCTCAATTCTCTTACGTTGAACAAGGGCAATTATATTTATTCATTTAGAATTTTATATGCTGAGACTCTTTTTAGATAATTTAAGCCCAGATGGTATGTGTGACTATTCACTGGTAGCTATTATAACATGTTGAGTCCAATGCATACTACTATGAAGATGCAAATTCATGACATTGCTCCTCTTCTGAATTTTTTCCCAGTTCTCTAACAGAGCTGTTGGCTTTGAAACCTTGTGTCTCTGTTGATACTGCAGATTTGATCAACTACTAGCAATTATAAAATGTTGATTCTTATGATTGTTGGAGCTTTTAAATCATCTAATTTACTTATACTCTTGTTCATTTTGATTCTATTAGTACTTAGAGCACATGTTGAGGGCCAAAACCTCATTCAAAAGGAGGAACTTCCCATTCTAAGAAAGTTTGGCTTCTTTTGGGTCACATGGTTGATCTTGTGGTGTTCGGAAATTCCATATCCTCTATTTTACTTACAATTGTGTTTAGATTGATTCTTTTAGTACCTCTGGAAAAATTTAGAGACGTGTTGGGCCATAACTTCATTCTAAAGGAAGAACTTCTCATTAAAAGAAAATTTGGCTCATTTTGGGTCAAATGCTTGATCTTGTGGTTTTTGGAGTTTCAAAATCATCTCATGCAAACAACCAATCCTTTTCCAATTAAGTGGAGTCAGCTACATAGATTTATTCTATGCCTTTGCACTCTGTTCTGTGCCTAATCCTCTGTACTAAAAACCAGTACTCAGAGTATCAGCCCATGTCTTTTGCCTCTTCCCTTGCCCATTTGCCCTGCAATTCCATTGTAAACATCATGTCTTCCCACTGAGACTTATGCTCAATTCTATCTTCACATATCCAGATCACCTTTGATAAATCTCTCATCTTATGCTCAATTGCAGTGATGCCAAATTTTCCTTTAATGCATTGACTTCTGTCTCTTCTCGAGTATGAATGCATTCGATGGATATATTTGTTTTGTTTCTTTTTTTTTTTTCAAGGTTGAAACATTCGACAGATATTTGACATTGCTGTTGTCATGACAACCTATTATTTACATTTAGCAGTAAATTGAGACTAAAAATCCTCTTATATTCATTCACTCTGTCCCACTGCTCTTTTTCCCCGAAAAAGGTGAGGGCATAAATAAAGAGAAACAGCCATCAAGCGCGTTGAACACAATGATTGAGATCTTTAAGAACTTTCCTGCAGTAGCACTGCTAAAGGATCAAACTCAACACTGAAATATGGTCTCGAGTAATAGGAATGGGACATTGAATAGCTTCTACTAGCTTTCCGGAGTAAACATTTACTTTGAATTTGTGTGTGCTTTATATGTTGAGAACATGCTGGAGCTTATTGGTGACATTTTGAAGCACTCTCTTACTTGATGATCATCATAATCTCCTTACACATATCTATTGGAAAAGACAACATTGTCTGAAATACCTGTGAAGGAAAAATGCGAATTTAATGGGTCGAATAAGTGCAGATCCTCCCCCAGTGGTTATTTTGCTCATGGACAGTGTTTATCTAAGTTTTGTTTTGATGTCTTACAGTTTCTCTTCTATTTGACAGTCTTAATTATACAAAATTATATTTTGCAGGGACTTTTAGACACATGCCACGTGAGATAGGTGAAGGTATAGGCTTGATGACCACCAAACACATACCCATGCTTGTGCAGTTTTGGACTTGCTCCATGATAGCCCTCTTCAAGAAGTCCACTATGGAACATGCGCACATTGAGATCTTCAGGAAGGTGCAATGCTTTCAGTGACATTCTCTAGACATCAAATCCTTGTTACAGTGTATTTGTGTCTCGTCTACTGGTACCCTTGGAAATCATTGGTGAGTAAGATGTGCGGAGTTCCACTCTCATGTATATCATCGTTCTTGATCAGGTAGAAGAGCCTTATGTAGAACACGGGAGAGGCAGTTGTATCAATAGAAACCGGGGCTCACATTTGTTTTTGGCTGACAGCCCCTTATAGCTTGTATAGATCACCTACATTTGTAATTCAAAATAAATAAAGAAAAATGTTTTCCTTTTGAAAGATGGCATGTTTTCCTCCTTGGTGAATAGTTGACAGACATCAGACTACTTTGTTTGTCAAGCTTTGCCTTTTGTCTGCTTTATTGACAGACCACCGGTTAGAAGTGATATGCTAGGTAAAAGCTTAACTGTATCTATCATATTGACATTTCTTGAGATCATTTGATTATTCTAAGTTAAAAGGTCGGCATATGTGAAGTTGTATAGGATGAATGGTACTCTACGTGTGTAAATACGAGGGAACTTTACCGCCTGCAGATCTCGCACCTGCATTTTTGGTAGAGTTACTGATGTCCATGATTGTGAACTGAACTTGTGGATAATGTTGCATATAAATAGTTATTGTGAAGAGAGAGAATAACGGTAAAGTTTTATGTATTCCATTACTCGAGATAGGTTGAGGTTGTTATACACAGAATTTATACGAGTTTCTGTACATCTATTCTCTGTAACTCTGATCGATATAGTGCTTCATGTGGTTTTGGAAGAACAAATATGCTGTGGAAATCATTCAGTGTACAGGTCATGTTCATGGGAAACAAGTACTTGTTCCAGGCACGCACATGTTGAATTTTCCTTCACTGAAGCAAGTTCATCTGGTGGGAGTGTGTGCGCACGAGCATGGGTATCTACATATGTTTAGGGCTCTGCAAGAAGATTGCAGTGTAGGAAAGTGAGCCCGAATCTTTTGTGTTTGCATCTCGGTTTAAGTATATAGACGATGAACTCACTTTTTTCCGGTGGGTTTGTCTCTACCGAACTGACAATACTTGAGGAAATTGGTATTCAATTGTGTCTGTTACTTTTAATCCTGCCTTTTAGGGCACCAGAAGTAATAAGTATTTCTACCGTACGCGCAAGGACGAGATAGTCTAAATTGTAAAATGTGGCATTGAATGTTTGGAAGGTTGACTATAGAAGCTTTATCAAAGTTATCATTCTTTCGTAGAGATGACAGAAAATGCTTGCTGATGCGATTGATCTCATGTTTGCATGATGCCTCAGACTATTCTTTTTTCTTCTGCTCTACCAAGTATTGTATGAACTCGTCCATACAGCGCTGGTTGGTCTCTCTGTCGCCGAGTAATTTCTTTGCTTCCTTGGCTGAAGCTCTCAATGACGAGCCCAAGTCGTCCACCATGGCGAACCTCAGTAGTTCAGCCACCGCGTCACTTGTGAACATTCCGTCTTCTTTCCTAGTGACCTCAATCCCTAGTCCCTTACCCTGCAATAGTCTTGCGTTAGGTCCTTGGTCGGTCGTCATCGGAAACAGCATCAGAACCCGACCAAATGCTAAGCCTTCTATTATCGAGTTCCAGCCACAGTGAGTCAAGAACCCACCAACCGAGTCGTGACTCAGTATCTGGACCTGCGGCGCCCAATCCGTGCACACCATGCCACGACCCTCCACCCCTTGTAGAAACCCATTCGGTAGCATGTCGATCGCTTTTTGAGTTGACTCGGGTGGGTCTCTCAAGACCCAGAAGAAACTCAATTTGGATTTCTCCAACCCGAGTGCTAACTCAGTCACTTCCTCTTGACTCAGAACAGCTTCAGTCCCTAGTGCAACGTAAACCACCGAATTCAACCTCTGCTCATCGAGCCACGCTTTTATGCTCACCCATTTCACGTCGTTAACATCTTCGTCGTCCTCCATGCATGGAGGTAAGAAACCAATAGGAACAAGCGGTTTCTGATACAAATCCCGCAAGAGATCAATCCACTCGGGTTCAAACTCGACGCACGTCCTCACGGCCACGACCTCGCTGTCTCTTATCGTTACTCCCATACGCACCGTATCAGGTGTTTCCGAGATGTACTCGCTTGAATGCTGGTTAAACCTGGTGATCTCATACGAACGGAAAACTATGTCAGATTCAAAGGGAATCCACTCGGGGACACGTAAAAAATCCTCGATCGTCGTTCGAGGGTCTGAGCCGCCTATGAGGACTGTCGGTGGGCCAATTAAGCAAAGCACTGCAGCGTTGAAGAGGCCGCAGAAGCAGCGGTGAATGCCAAGCTCCGCCGCTGTGGAAGGAAGCCAGTGAGAAGCGAAGTCATAGATGATCCAATCTAGTTGTGAGGATTCAAGGAAACATGTTATGGCCGGTTGTAACTTGTCAATGGCTATCTTAAGGAGCTGTTGCTTGGAGAAGGAAGTGTCAATGGAGGATTCTGCATGGGGTGTTAAATTTGGTATGTGAGGGAAAGGGAGGGGTATGAGATTGATGAGTGGAGAGAGGTTTTGGGGTATTTTGGGGAGCCTCTGGAGGTTTCTTGGTGTTGAGATGAAGGAGATTTTGTGACCCTTTTGGGCCAAGTGTTTGGAGAGGTGGAAGAAGGGGATGAGATGGCCCATGGCAAGCCATGGGAACATTGCTATGTGCAGAGAGTCATGGCCTTGATGAGCTTCACCTATCTCCTCCATGGAAGCAAACTTTCGTGTGTGTGTGTGTGAGAGAGAGAGAGAGAGAGAGAGAGAGAGAGAGAGAGAGAGAGAGAGATGATCAGCTTTCCATGTGTTGGTTTTTCTCTTAGGTGGACTGACGTTCGGTTTTATGAGGCATAAGAGTACAAGCGTGTTCACCCGGAGTTAGCAAGGCATATTAAAAAAAGTTACTTTGAAGATAAAACTTTGAAAAGTCTGCCACGAGCTTGCACCAAATTCAAATGACAACATTTGAAACACACCGTTCTTTGTTTTGATTGATTGGTTATTTCATGTTCTAATAAAAACAACCTATCAGGAGACGCATTCTTGAGCTGCCCAGACGCATGTGTGTTGACCAAATATGCAGTTCATGATTAATAAATAACAGCAATCATTTTCCAAACACCTTCCATCATATATATACAAATAATTGCCCAACATCATGTATGGCTTGATTTACTTGCACAGGTAATCCGATAAGATTTATAATTTTTGAAAAGAGAATGGCAGCCTTTTGACTTGATGTGGTTGTAGTATTTACTTTGTATATATGTTTTTTGGAGAAAGGGTAAATGGAAAGGGATTGAAACCATAAGTTGAGTGCAAGTTGCGTCTGGTTATGATCGTTAAGCTTGAAAGAAGATGGCATTTTCAAAGATGAAATTATATGGCATTTTCAAAGATGAAATTATACTTTAAAAGAAAATAATAGCGCCGTTTCTCTTTGTGCCTAATTTCGTCACCCTCCACTCACTTTGATTTGACGTCAATTTCAATATAATAGCCTGTTTGCGTGTACGTGGTGATCATCTGCTTTCTAGAAGATGCCGGGAAAAGGCTAATAATACAAATTGATAAAAAAGTACTTTTAGAAGGATAAATTATCGTCTACTGGTATCTTGGAAAGCATAGGTGAATAAAATGTGCAGAGTTCCAATGTCATGTACATCATCCTTCTTGAACAGGTAGAGGAGCCACAACAAATCATTGGCATTTGCATTGATAGAAATCAAGGCTCACATTTTTTTTTGGCTGATATCCCCATTTAGCTTTCATAGATCCCCTAGATTTGTAATTCAAGATAAATATATAAAAGGTTTTCCTCCTCAGTGAATAGTTGATAGACCTCAAGACATCTTTTTATTCTCAAATTTCCGTGTTTATCTATTTTATTAACAAACCACAAGTCAGAAGAAACATGTTAGGTAACACTTAATTATATTCAGACTTGTCTAAATGAGTCAAAAACCCATTTCTTAACTCATACTTGATAAGTTGAGTCATTACACGAGTTAGTTATATTCAGTAAATAGTTTAAAATGAATTTAAAATGGCAATCTCAAAAGTACATGGATGTTAAATAGATTTACAGTTTACCCAACTGAACCTACTTTTATGACTCTCTCTTGACTCTATATGAAAAAATAGTAGACTCTCTAGATTGTTCCAAATTTAGAGAAGTCATGATGGGCTCCTAAGAAGGGTTTGACTTCACTTATGAGAAAATAGTAGACTCTCTAGATTGTTCCAATAACGAAGTGACTACCGACGCATAACAAGTCAGATTCTCGTCGCCCTTCCAATAACAAAAATGGCAAAAGTACTAAAACTCAGACCAACGTGAGCGTTGTACAGTTTTGGCATGTCCACTTTTGCGCTGATCATTTTATTCTGCGCAATGCCAAGTGCGAAACGCGCATTTTATTTTTAAGAGTTCACGTCTGCAGAATGCAAGATGAATCGATGATGACCATATCTTGGTACTGGACAAAACGGGTGGCTTGGGTTCACGCACTTCTCAGACGCATTCTTCCATAAACGGAAGAGGAAATAAGCGACACGTTCTTCAGTTGCTTGTCGTCAAAAATAGGATGAACAAACTCCGTTGAGAGTGGAAATCTACTTAGCAAAAAGGAGTTTTAGATGGTAAACCTAGCCGTCCTCTTGCTTATATAAGTTCCCAAGAGTACTTCTCTTTCATCCACACTTCAACAATTATCGAAGCTCATTGTCCAACCATAGAAGTTAGCATCTCTCTCGCGCAGTGGAGAAAGATGGCTTATATCAAGGGTTGGGTGATGGCAATGTTGATGTTGACTTTGGTTCCCTGGGCAACATCAGCTGATACGCAAGCTCAAGAATCAGATAAGATTTTGGGTTGCGTGTTCAAGTGTCACCTGGCCTGTGACTTGTCCAGGTTACCGCATTGCTTGGAAGATTGCCTGAAGCCCGACGCTCCAGGAGGCCCCGGCTCACCGTAATTTAAGTTGCATGCTGTCCACATGCCTCAATGTCTATCGTGGTATGTATGACAAAACCAGTGTGGTATAGTTCTTAAAAAATTGGTAGGGTTCATGACAGCTTTCGAGTTTCCACCTCCTCTGTAGAATAATTACATGCTGATGATCTTTCAGAGTCTATTGAACTCCATCCACGTTTATCACTTTGAAAAGTACACTAAAGATGTCAAACACCCAAAATGTTTTGTGAGTTCGTTTTCATGAGGATTTTGTTGAATTTAATGGCAATAGTTGTATGACGTTTCTGTGTCATTATAGATGCATACGATGGGAATTTGTTCGATTCTGCTTGTGAAACAATATTCTTCCAATGACTTCTTCTTACACATATACTGCTGCTACATGAATATGCAGATGCTGGAAAATTCCAGGGTTGCGTCCATTCATGTTCCGATGCCTGCGAGTAAGTCTTGCCCACCGCACCGGGGTTTGGAAGCAATCGAAGAACAAAGTGATGGAGATGGAAGAAGGATAATAAGATGCAGAAAATAAAAAGAAGTCCATCGATATGCTGAAATTATTGGTCGATCAGCGATGTATGCTGTACATATAATGACTGAAATAAAGTCGGTTGAGAAATCCTTATTTTGGTGCCAGTGTATCCGAACCTATAGCCATTTATTAACAAGCCGCTCGATAAGATCATTGTAATGAACTAAGAGCATATGCATAAATATATACGGAATACACCGATCCTCCAAAGTATAATCAGAATTGCCAAAGAGTCAAATTGCCACTTTTGGTTGAGTCGTATGACTTGGCCTAACCACATATAAAGCGGACTAATCTTGCAGATTGTATCAAAACATGTTGTAACTTGATGTGGTAGCAAAAAATTGGTTGAGCTGTTGTCGCCGAACACAGAGGGCTATTTAATCGAGTGCTCCGCACATCTGGACACTAGTTGATCGACTTGGGTAGGACCGATGACGACACATGGTTAAAATGTTATGCTTGGGCATTAAACCTCTGGTTCCTGGCATTGAGAACCAAACATTTGTAAGAACAAAATAAAATGTTTCTACAAGAACAAACGTTTGTAAGAACAAAAATTAAAATAATTAAAAATTTAATTTTTAAAAAAAATATTTACAAATGTTTCATTAATGAAGGACCCAAGCTTGAGTGCCAAGGACCTACGCACGGCCTTAATAGACTTGGGCTTGAGGGTCGGGACTAGAGCTCGAGCATTGGAGAACCAACGTTGGGATTTTCATGCCTAAGCATAAAGTTTTCGACGCCATACCTAGTCATATCTTGAAAAATGTTTTAAAACTTTTCAAAGAGGAAATCATTTTCTTGGATTTAAGCTTTGGTGGGAAAAATTCTCTGTTAACTAGGAAAATATTTTCCATTAATTCATTTTATTAACCAAAACCAAAAATAAGGAAAATATTTTCAGCAAAACAAAAGGAGCTTTAATGTTGTCTTTATTTCCCAAGATTAATTGTAATAACTAAAAAAGTCAGCACTATGCATAAGTCCATTTAGGCCTTGTTTGGTAACCATCCAAACAGGGCCAAATTCTGATTCTTTGTTCCCGGAATCAGTTTCGGCCTAGAATTGCGTTTGGTAAAATTTTTGTTTCCGGGAACAAATTTGTTCTCGGGAACAGATTGGGAATAGAATCAAGAACAAAAAAAAAGTTGATTCTTGTTCCGAGAACGAATTTGATAATCAAAATCAAGAAATTTTCTTTTTCCCTTCGGCCATCTCGCAACCGCCGTCCACCACCGCTTGCCACCGTCCGCCGTCTGCCGCCGCCGTTTGCCGCCGTCCGCTGCCGCCGTTTGCCGCCGCCGCCGGCCACCGGTCCGGCGAGCTCGTCGGAGGCTTGCCAGACCAGGGCGAGGTCCGACGAGCTCGCCGGAGGCTCGCCAAACCAAGGCGAGGTTCGACGAGCTCGCCGGAGGCTCGCCAGACCAAGGCGAGGTCCGGCGAGCTCGCTGGAGGCAAGCCCACCATCGGCGAGCTCGGCCGGGCCGGGCGGCGGGGCCGGGCAAGCCTCACGACGCCCGGCCCCACCGGTGGCCGGGCGAGAGGCTCGCCCGCCCGCCGGTGGCACCGGCAGCCTCGCCCAACCCCGACGAGGCCGGCTTGGCCACCGGCGGGGCTCAGCCTCGCCAAATCTAGTGAGGCCGAGCCTCGGCGGGGCTAGGCGAGCCTTGCCCAGCTGCCGGCGAGGCTCGGCCGACGAGGGCCGGCCTCGCCGAGGGCCGGCGACGCTCCGGTGAGGTCACCGGCCGAAGAAGAAGAAGATGAGAAAAAAAAAAAAAAAAAAAAAAAAAAAATGAAAAAGAAAAGAAAAAAATGAAAAAATGAAAAAATGAAAAAAGAAAAGAAAAAAAGGAAAAAAGTAAAAAATTATTTAAAAATTAAAAGAAATTGATTTGGAAAGAATTAATGAACACGGTACCAAACGCAATTCTATTCGAATCAGAAATTTTGGACAGTTACCAAACGGCTTAAAATACCTAGAATCAGTTTCCGGGAACAGAATAAAAAAGAATCAGTTTTGATCAGAATCTACTCCCGGGAACAGAATCGTTACCAAACGCGCTCTTACAGTATGTTGGAGGAAATTCGGATAATAATAATGACGAGGATGCATACTCAGAGGGATGCGTGTGCTAGATAGAGAAATGATTGTGGTCCAAGAATTGTAAGAAAGTTAGAAGAAAATAGAGCTGGTGCGACATATTGCCAAGTGATCTGGAATGGTGAGACCGGATATGAGGTAATGGATAAGGGTGAGAAATATGTGGTGGATGCGTTTAAGAGAGATTGTTCTTGTCGAAGATGGCAGCTTACTGACATCCCTTGTCCCTATGACATTTCTGCTTTAAATCATAGGCAAGATGATGCATATGATTATCTTGATGAATGTTACAAGAAGGCTAAGTTTTTAGATGCATATAAAAATATGATGATGCCAATTCGAGGGCAGAAATTTTGGAAACAAACTCATAGAGAGCCACCTGAACTACTTCCAGCCAAGGTCAAACCTGGTAGACGTAAACTGAAAAGATCGAGGGAGGAAGGTGAGGTGGCAATTGGAACTAGGATGTCAAGGATCTGAATGAAAATGACATGTCAAACTTGCTTGAAGATAGGACACAATCGTTTGACATGTCCAGTTAAGAAGACTGGGTCTACATCATCACAAACACGATTTTCAAGGCAAAACATTTTGGTTAGTATCTCCATATTTTCATTGTGTTATGCTTGCTTTGTCAATAAAACTTTAAGCGAATATACTTTTTGTAGGTACAGAAATGTATAAGTACAGTGACAAGTGGTAGTGGTGGCGGCCTTACTGGTGTGAATCCTATAGTCAAAGGCGCAAAAGCCAAAAGTTGCTCAAAGAGGCATAAGTGACAAGATGTGGGGGTGGATTTAGTAGTGATATGTTTTAGTTGTAACTTTTTGTGAAGATATGTGAAGTGAAGATTTTCTTTTAATGTAACTTTTTGGTCGGCACACTCTTGGTTCTTGCCTTTTGAAGACAAAAGACGCCCATGTTGCACTATCTTCTAGACTTGATTGAGTTCAACTAAGACAGTAATATTTAAAGTAGCAGCAAATATTCGCATTTTGATGCCATGAATTGTCAATGAATATCATCTCTTGTTTCAATATAGTTGTGTAAGTTCTGGGGGCATGAGTTTTGTGTTGGTGTTTTTTTTTTCCTGTGTACTTATTTAATAACCACATAGCAACTTGGATAATGATGTCCCACATGTAACAGGTTGTTTGAACCTTTAATAAGAAATTGTCTTCTTTTACTTTTTGGTAGCCATTTGGACATAAGATTGTGTGAATGTTGTTTGCTTGTTTGGTAGCCATTTGGATGTAAGATTGTGTGTATGTTATTTGCTTGTTTATTATTTTGTGGTTATTTGTTCATGAAGTAGTGAGATTCATTAATCATAATAGCAGGTCTGTTGACACCTAAATTTTGGCAACCCATATAGTCATTTATCAGATTAAAAAATTAGGGGTTAATTTAATTCCTGAACAAATATTAATTGCATAGCATATAGATTTAAATTACATTTATTTTGTTATTTGCATTATTTGCATTTTATTGGACCGGTGGCGGATATATTCAAATTAGATGGATTAGGCCCATGAAGCGAACAGGTTGGCCCAAGCCCACGTTTTTTAATTATCTCGTGGAAAAATAGAAATTTTGAAATTTTTCCGGGATATGAATCTTTTGGATAGGGCACATGTGTGAAAAAATATTGCGATATTGCGATTTATCTTTGCGAGATTTGGATTTCGAGAAAATATTTATCATAATCTTGAATTCTTATCAATAGTGATCAGATGGTGAAAAAGTATCGCGGATGTAGATTTGAAGGGAGAGTCGAAAATCTATCTTCTACCCCCTATAAAAGCAACAGAGTACGAGGACCTAGGGGGGCTTTTTCTTTTCACTCGGTTTTGGAAGAAAAGAGAAAAGTAGAAAAGTTTTTGCTTCTTTGACCAAAAAAAACAAAAAGTGAAGAGAGAGGGGAAGTCGTCGACTCGTCGTGAATAGGAGAGAAAAAGTACTGCAACAACAGTGAAAGAGGAGAAGCAGTGAGTGATAAAAAATTACTGTTCTTCTTCAACCTTCCGCCAACGACACTCTTGCCCAAGCTGCTGATCACCCTGCCCTGTGCTCGCGACCTCGCCGCGTGCTCACGACACTGCCACCATTCTGACAGTTGCTTGAAGCTCGGTCCCACCGATTGCTATCCGAGAAAGTCCGACACCTCAGCCCATCCATCTCAGTGAGCCCTCGCTTCAGCACCGCTCCCTCCGCACCTCCAAGCGACCTGCAGGAGCCCGTCCCGTCGCGCTCGCACTTGATCGTCGACGCCGCGCATCCGTCTCTCCTTGCAGCCAAGCCCGAGCACCGCCCGTCGCCCAGCAGCTGCTCTGCCTCCGATCAATGACCCAGATCGAAGCCAGGCGGACCCGCACCATCTTTGCTCCGCCTTCGAAGCTGCTGCCGTTGCCAATCCAGTTGCCAGTCTTGCTCCGAGTTCCATTCCCGTGCTCTGCCGCCTGCTGCTGCCGGAATTTTCCTTCGCCGGAGCCCCTTCGCCGGATTGATCGATCCTCTCCCCTTGGAGATCCACGAGCGGTGCCTGGAAAAGAAGAAAAATAGAAAAACAAAAAGAAAAAGAAAATCTAATTAGGTGGTTTTTCTTTTCTTTTATTTTACCTTTTTTTTTAATATTCTGTTTTAGTGGAATTGTTCCTTAATATATTATTGATATCCCAATATGAAATAGCCCCTAGGGATTGACAATCCGATTTTCGCGCCCGAAATCCGACTCGCAATCCCTTACAAAAATCGATAATCTAATCTCAAGCCCGAGATTCGATTCGCGATTTAATTTAAAATTGGCCAACCCAATCTCATGCGCGAGATATGGTTCGTCAATTTTCGGATATCAATCTCATTTTGTTTGATTTGCTTGTCGTCAAGTTGGTTGAGTCAATCGAATTTTTTAAAAGAATAATCTGAAAAAATATTTGAGTTAGGATTAGATTTGCTTTAGAATATTTCATGTTTAAGGTTAACATTGCAATCTTATTTCGAATTTAAAAAAAAAAATAAAAAATCTGAATAAGGATTAGGTTTGTTTTTATTATCTTGCATATTTAGGATTGCAATTTTATTTCGAATTTTTAAATAAAAAAATCCAAAAAGAAAGTGCATTCATTTAGGTTGTTAGCTTTTTATTTGAATTGCATGTTAATTATGTATTAGTTTTAATTTCGAAATTAATATAAAAACACAAAAAAAAATCATCATGCATACGTCATGTAAAATTAGGGCATCCTTGGCACGTCATGACATATTAGGATAAAATTGCATATTAAGTTTAGATTGATTTTTGCATCTTAGGTTAGAGCTTGCTAGGTTAAGCTTAGTTTGAATTAGGATTTAGTCTGACCCAATCCCTAATATAAGCTAGATAGAATTTTAATCTGGATAGTTATGTTTTGCATTTCATAAAAAATAAAATTTGTCTTAGGATAAATTAGTTGCAATTTCTAGGATAGATTGCATTTTTTTAGAATAGAAAAATCATGTGCACGTCATACAGAATTAGGTCCATGAAATGCACGTCATTTAGTGATTATTGTTAGGTTCATTTCTAATTAGAAATTGTCCGTCTTTAGATTAGGTCATTTAATAAATGCCGCGTGACATATAGCTCGCATATTAAATTGTATGCTGCATGTCATTTTAATTGAAATAATTTTGTACGTCATTGCATTGCATTGCACGTCATTAGAATTAAGTCATTTGGGTTAATTGAAATTGCATATTTAATTATTACATTTCTTTATAATAGACTGCATGCTTATTTATGTCATATAGTTTAGGACATATTGTCATGCCATATCATTTCATATTAGATTAGAAGCATTGCATTGCATTGCATATGGATTACATTTTCGTTGGAAAAGAGAAAACAAAAATTGAGTAATTGCGTGTTAATTAGAAACCATATCTAGGGTTGATGTGGATTTTAATTTAACACAGATGCTTTCGTTGCTTTGAGGTAAGTCCTGCAATATTTAATTGCTTCCTTGGGTGTTAAATTGGTAGTTTGCGTACCTGCATGAACATCTCATATGTTAGGGAACTAGTTTAAAATCAATTCAAGCTGCCTGCAAAAGTATTATTTTCAAAATAAAAGAAATGGTACCGAAATGGCGTTAGAGAAATCTAACGTAATCAAGTCATCGTACCCAAATCTCTAGTTCATAGGAGTAAAGTAAATTTCCCGTTACTTTACTTGGGTTTCTAATCGACCCACCAAAAATAGATTAGTGGCGACTCCTAGTTAAAAATTAATTGCATGTTAAGAACTTGAACCTAAAGTTGCGAATTGGTATGGGCTTAGGAGAGCCCGGGTTAAGTCTAGACTTAACAATCCATTAGCCAAACCCTAGATGGTCCAAACCTCGAAAATATGGTCGTGACAAGGTCGTGACATCAAGAACGATATGTCTTTGATGTTGAGATTGAGAAACAAATTGCATATGACACAAGATGGTGCAAATAACTTTCACTTTGTTTATGTTCATATTCCAACATGTGGACAAATACAAAATATATTGCAAAAATATACAAAAATAGATTATATAACAAGATCAGTACATCATTCATCTTCGAATTTCCAAATAGCATGTTTCCTAGAATTACTATAAAGACCCACGACACAATCAACATGGTCTTCAATGTCGACACTTGTTTTTCTTCAACATTACTCTGGTGAAAATTTGTTGACACACTTCTTGTTGATGGACACATTTCTGCATCAATCCAAATAAAAAAACCTCAACTTTCTCCGATTTTATATTTCGGACAGCCGTGATATTTTCTTTCTCGATTCTCCTTCGTCTTTGCTGTTTGTAAAGAACATTTGAGGCCACAGTAGCAAAACATAAATGTATCGTTGTTGATTAGAGGAATCTATGTCCTCAATTGTGACGAATTCATTGATGTCTTCATCAATTGTGATGATTGTAGAGTAATTGTTATGTATGCTTTCAGAATCAACATGAGCATTTTCAACTTGTAAAAAAGTTGAACAACAGCACCTTAGCATATGTCTACATGGCTTAACCTCAATAGCAACAACATAACTCATTCCATCTTGAAATCAGTCTTAACAGCAAGAAATTAGGTCCTAAATGCACCTCATAATACTGACCTAAAATTCCTATCCTCATTAGGATGCAACAAGCTTACCAAAAGAAAATGCAAATAAAAACTTCATAAACTTGTTTCATGCTTCTAAGACAAATGTTGAACATACTACATCAGAGCATATATATTCATGCTTGGCCAAAGCCAACATCAGAGTAATTTTCCTCCCAAATTGTATGCATGATATGAATCTCGATTTCCCAAAAACTAAGCAAATGTCAACATCGACTACAAAGTTTAGGCAAATGAGATTTTAACTCCAATTAAGCCAACAGTTCTTGGGCAGATCAGAATCCGCAAACACAGCATGCAAGCAACGTCACCATTTCAGCCATCCGCAAACTATGGTACCATAGTTGGAACATGAAGACCCCCCTCTAAAATTAGGATTTTTCTCTCGAGTATATGTCAAAATCCTCTTCTCACAACAGAAAATCTCTATTGGCAGAAAATCTTACCTCGACCAGCATGCCCAATCTGAGATGAAGAAGCAAAATCGGTGGAACATCTATTCTTGCTTTGTCCATGGACGAACTCAATTTGGTCGATCTTGAAGTAAAAATCCAAATTTCGCATCAAAACCTTTCGCGAATTGAGGTTTGGCTCCAACGCATAATTGAATAGCCAGGAAATTCATTAACTTTCGAAGAAATTGCCTCAGCAATTTCAGCAAGTGGAACAAGCAAAGTTCGAAACTTTACATGGAAATGACTCAATTGACTCAAAGATTGGATCCCACCGAAGCTTCTTACCTTTAAAAATCAACATCGATGGAGCGTTTATGGAAGGAGCAACGGTAGGGTTTCTCGGGAGTTCTTCGAGACGCGTCGGGAACCCTTCTCGACAGTTTTGCAAAGACGATTCTAGCTTCAACGGCGATCCAGATGGAGTACTTGGCCTTGATTGAAGCTCTGAAATTTTTTCGATCAAAGAGAGAGATGGAGGCGATTGGTGGAAGAACAACTTGGCTTCAAGAAATTGGAAAGACGAGATTGAATCTAGAGCAAGTTGTTGAGAATTTTGGGTGGAGATCAAAATAGGGCTTCGGCGTATTTTGGGTGAAGATCGTGGGCAGATGTCTTTACTTTTAGGGTAAACGAAATGCTGTGTTGCGTTTTGGGTGTTAAAATATATATATATATTTAGCGATTTTCTTTTTTAAATTTAAGCGAAACGACGTAGTTTCGCACTCCGGTGTCCATGTCAGCACCGGCAACGCCAGCTAGCGCTGAGTTGAAATCCACATCAGCCTTTTCCGGTAGAGAATGGCCGGATGAACTAAGTCGGTACCAAACGCAAAAGGTTTATGATTAAATTGGTCAAATTGAAAAGTTTAGAACTTTTTTGGTACTTTTCCCACCACCATAGAGGTCGTATCTCTCTAGTGTAAACTCTTGTGCAGATTGGTTTGTTCAGGGGCTCGAGATCCACCCAGTTGCTACAACGAGTGCATAGCAGAAAACTGCAAGAAGGGAAGGCTTATGGTGGTGGTTAACGACTTTGATCTCAGCCGCACCGTGTCCGCTCCTTTCCAACACTACTCCGGTAGACTATTGAGCTTTCTTATTATAAGAAGAAAGGAATTTGGTCGAGAATTTGCTGTCGTTTTATACTTCTTGATCGCTTGCTCTTCAATGTTTGTAGGTACAAACGAAAGTGAAGTCGGTTTGGAGTCATGCTCGGACGGTTGCAAGGAGTCTCCCTCTCCATCCTAGATCTGGAAGACATTGCGTTGAGGAAAAATAATAATGACAAAGAAAATAATCATTTGGGCAAATGTTGTCATGTTTTCTTTTCCATCTTTATGGTGCAATGATGCCATTGCTCAATCTTATTTATATAGTCTAAGTTACGATAATTTAGTGAAATTATATAGTTTTATGCCTAAAATTCTGGATTTTTTTTTGTATTAGTAAATTTCTAGAAGTACTGGTAAGTGAAAAAACTATTGTTAAAAAAATGACTGGTAACTTTTTTTTCCCTACTTTTTAAGTAAATTAGCAACACATTTTGTTTTAAGTTTGTAAATTATCGATTACCTACTAACTTGCCAATTTTTGTTTGCATAACTTACTAATAGTTCAAATTACAAAATCTTATCTAATGTTATCAACTTAAATTACATTGACTTGTCAACTTTGGTCAGATTTAAGTATCAACTAATCTTGGTTACCAACTTTCATTTGTGTCAATTGCCAACGATTTATTGGTTTTTCTAACTTACCAGCTTCTTCATTAAGTTACCAAATTTTATTTGTCTTGATTAGCAACTCCTTAAATTTGCTAACTATTTTAAGAGATTACTAACCTAAATTACCGTAATTCACAAACTTTTCTTTTATTATATTATTACCAATTCTCTTGATGTGTCCACAAACCTTTATATGTTTTGTAATTTGCTAACTTTTCTTATTGCTTACAAATTTTTATTTATCTTTCATACCAGCACCTTATTTTACTAAATTTTTCTAGAAATCACTAAACTTAATTTGAGTGATTTAACAACCGTCCCTATAAAGTTACATAGTATTTTTGGTTACCCCCTCTCGTTTAGAGTTATCTACCAAGATTATTTTCTTGTAATACTAACTTTCCTATCCTTCACCAACTTTTATTTACCTTTCATAAATTTGTTACCCGTTTAAGCAGTTTCAAATAAATGTAGGAACTTTATTGCAGCCTTTATTTCCAACGACTAATGGTAACGGCTAGAAAAGCTGGGACTATCCATTTGCGCCACGAAATAGCCATGCAGCATAAGTTAATAAACCCTCCCTATAAAAGCGTGAGGAGTTTTCCTACTTTAATGTTTCAAAATGAAGTTATTTCAGTTCTATTTGACTATCTTTCATCTATGAAAAGATATTTTTAATACGGGATCTTATATTTTATAAACTAAAGTTGAGTAAAGCGTTATAATTTTATGAATAACAATAGAATTGGATATGAAAAAGATTATTCCTCCTAAGTACAGGCTTTGTCAATTGTAGCTTACAAGGTGTCCCAAGCAAGACGTACAAATGTTAACATTTTGCGATTCAGCAGCATCTTCACCTTGACACTCAACAAAAAGTTCGGTAAATTTAAGAAAAAAATGGATAAACTTCAAGAAATAATTCAAATGAGAATTGATAATCTAAAATTAACTGGCAATCTAATCGGTAAAAAGTTGATTTGTGATACAAATATAATTTAATTAGATTATGGATGGTTTTGTGATAATAGTAATATAGTAGAAATGCCACAAACTCGAGCGAGAGAGACAAGCGTTACTGCAAGGGTGCTAGCATGTCGAAAGAGAAGAGAAAAGGGCTGAAGAGTTGTTTGACCTTTGCACGATAAAAGATGTTTTAGTAACATTACGGGTGGAAACAACCTCACTTTTCCTTGTGTTGTGAAGTGATTTCATTATGTAGATTATATATACACAGACACATATGATCTTATAATAAGTGTATTTATTTTAGCGTCACTCTTGGTCAAATCTCAGTATCTTCTCAGGAAAAGGAATCGATGCTCTTAAATGAGAAGGCCGTTAATGATTCAAACTTTTCATTTTTCATTTTCTAGATATATAGTCTTCCATTGTCGAGAACCAACAGACCCATTTCTACAATCCTCTCGCGTCTAGGGCTTCTTTGTGTCTTTCAAAACTTGGAGAGCAGTCACAAAATCCGAAAAAAAGGCCAAGAAATATGAGTTTCAAAAGCTCGGAGAAAGCGATGCCGACGGTGATGATAATGGTGGTATTGATGCTGTGGGTTCCAAGGGTGCAATCCTCCAACTATGAGGTGTGCAAGTTGCTGTGCAGGCTTGAATGTACTTTTGTGGAGCACAGGAAAGGTTGTATTTTGACATGCATTGCGAACAATTGCCGACGCCCGATCCCGGAAGGCGTCGGCTATTGCAGGCTTGGTTGCGTGATCTCTACGTGTTCTCTCTTCGGGAGTGATGCTGGTACGTGCACAGTTCTCAAACCCCACCAACCACCCCCCTCTTTTCTCTTTTCTCACTCTAAAAACATTTCTTTTTATATCTCCATGACGTATGAAACAAAGCAAGATTATGACTTTTTAAGATGTGGGTTCTCTCCCAAATCCTAGCAAAATCCATCATGAATTAATTGAAGCCTTTTGACTGCAAGTGTTTTGTTGTATGCTTCAATGAAAAATATCGGCAGCTGTATGAAAAGGCATGTATCTGGGTAGAAATCTAGAAAAATTCAAGAAATCGACACCCCAATTTAAGCTATGGCAGCAATATTGGCCTGTGTAAGCGTTACTTCATGTTTTTTTTCACAAAACTTAGACCAGATATTAAACTCACTTGTTTAGGTGACGGTCAATCGTGTCTTAAAGACGTTGAATCATAACCCTTATAATTATTAGTGATGGCTAAAATCTCTTCACAAGACGTCATCGGTCGGCATGCCATGAAAGGCCGTCCTGGCTTGCTACCGGGGATATTTAGGTTTGGTGCATAAACACAACAAAGTAGAGAGTAAATGCGAGAACGAAAAATTAAGACATAAGGTTTATCCTAGTTTACTCTTACGCTAAATTCAGCAGAAGATTCTATTATAATCAGCACCTCTAATCTCTCCATTATAAGGCACACTTATTATATAAGTGACAGTGTAGCTATCTATGAGTCCAAATTCAAACTACCAATAAAATACAGGCCTAAACTAAAAAAGCTTTTTGGTGTTGCGGGGCGTTGCCCCCTAGGACCCTTGTCGAGCAGCCCCTCACCCCTTCTTGCTTGCCAGGAACCAGAACTCCTGTACTTCCTTATTAATAGGGAATATGAACCACCACACCCTAACATGAAGAGACAAGCATCATGTCGTTAGAAGTTTCTACGAGGGACGGGATGCCCATCCCTCGAGAGTCAAGAGGGAGGATTGAAGCTTTTGAGGGACGGCTGCAAACTATTTTAGGGACTACAGAAACCCTCCTTAAATCCTAGTCTCACTGTCAATATTCTTTGAATTTTGTTAAGAAGATCTCTCTTTAGTAGTCCATTTTTTGTTATACCTTCTTTGTCATGATTTTCTGATTATTCCACTTTCCATTATATCTTAGATTTGACCGCAACAGAACTATGTAATTCAGAATACCATGTGCAAGTTAAATTACTATACGTTTCATGAGAAACTTGATTTTGCATTTTGCTTTAATTTGTTGCCCTCTAAATCTTGCTTTTCTGCTTTCATGCAGATGCCGACAATGCGTCAAGATGTGCGGATGCATGTTCTGATAGTTGCACAAAATCTTACAATATTGCCTCAATTTCGACTATGAAAAACCAGAAAAACAATTGAAGCAGATATGTTCTTTTGTATTTAAATTAAAGATATGTGGAATAAAATTAGAGTTCAAAGGCTGTTAGTTTTATCGGTCTTTTTCAAAATTTGAACGATGAAATCAAGATATGTAACGTGAACTAAAATTTTACATTTGTGAACCGCAAATTAAGAGTGAGTCAAAACATAAAATTCCGCGAATTACTTAATATATATCTTAAGCCATAAGCATATATAAAATTCTGCTAATTACTTAATATATATCTTAAGGAAGGAATCTCATAAAATATAATCAAGGAAGAACCACCATCTATGACAAAGGTATACTGATTTCGAGTATATATTATGACTTCTACGCATATGAAGATATTGCTACCTGCATTTTACTAACATATAAATATTATTGAGACAGAAAATTCACTAAAATTACATCGTAGAATAAGGAACTATGTTATCAAAACATATTAATACATCAAAATATACAAGAGAGTTACATCATCATATAAAAAATTATGAATAGATCAAATCAGAACATACCCATCGAATTGTACACTCAGTAACAAATTGATAGACTCATTTGCAATTTAGAAAATTATAGATTAACCTAATAAATACATCATTTAGACTCCGAATCGATCATCTTGCATGAAACGAATCAAGGGTCAATCAATTTTGATGTCTATGATCCATAAATAATTACTTACTCCATATATCCATCTATAGCTGCTTTGGTATTTGCTCTACGTTGCCAATAACAAAAAGAAAGGATAGACTAGAGAGATGTATTGTGATAACTTAGTTTTTGCCTGGCTGAAAACTGCCAAGCGGTACAAATCAAGAATCTGTTGGAAAAATATTATATAATATAAAAAAATAAGTATTGATGGAAACATTTTGGAAAAAATGAGAAAATAAGATGAATTGTTTGATGTGTGCATATACTGTCTTAAGGATAATTCTGCTTCTCGAAGTATGGAATTCGATGCAATAGCTTTTAGGGGCCATCTTCCAAAATACAATAGACCTTCTTATTTACTTTGCATGGAATAATAGAATAAAACGAGTAGCAAAAAAAAGACGAAAATATACTTGAAGAAAAAAAATTCCTCTTTAGATATGAACATCACTTTTCAATTAAATTCGGAGTAGCAATTTGTAGGTACATAAAAGAAATTTATTTTCCATAGTCAATTCTTGCATTGATTAAAAATAGTTACAAATCTGTTTTAGAATAAATGACTTTCGTGGCAATCATAATTTCAATAAAAAAAAAAACGTTACTTTCAAATATTTCAAAACTGTTGAAACATCTAACAAAATCAGTCAATTTTGTTGACTATGATCCATGAATAAGCACTTCCTCCATACATTCATCTATGGCTGCTTTAGTCCTTGCTCTACATTGACAATAACGGAAAGAAAGCATAAAGTAGAGAGGTTTTACGATAATTTCGTTTTGTCTGGCTGAAAACTACCAAGCCACGGTCAATGCATGACTTAATTAGCGAAATGCACAAATTCATTTTTTTTTTTTTTTTTTATGATCCAGGGAATCCCGTAAGCCGACAGCCGGCGGGCAAACCCTGGGGCGACGCTAGCGGATGACCCACCACTCCGACATCGTACTTAAAATTCCGTGCGGTTAGCGGGATTCGAACTCCTCTTCTTTTCACAAAAGATCATGTGAGCTTTATTTAACTGGGCCACCGCAGGCGGTGGTGAAATGCACAAATTCGTTGCTACAGTCAACCAAGTAATTGCACAGACGTGGTCATTTGACTTCAGGTCTGTATGAATGTACTTGATCACTTGAGTAAACAGTGATGGAGCCGGGAATTCCGTCGAGGGGACAAACGGTTTTTGTCAAATGTGATTTTGGAGGCTAAATAAATGTATCTCAATTTCTGACGCAAGAAACTTATTTAAGAAATAATACAAGGAACTTTTAAGATGTTATATAATAAATATATGCACAACTAACAACAATTGCTCGAAATATGAGGAGATAACATATCAATTCCGTTCTTACAAAAGTCGCGCTCGTCCGGGTATCAAGACAAAACGGAACTCCCTTATTGAAAAAAAAGGACAGAAAAAGGAACCGTCTCGTGTTTGTTTGGGCTATTTTAAAATGTAAAAACAACTTCTTACTTTTTCGCTAAAGGTTTACAATACTATTCAAATTAAAAAAAAGAAAAAAAATTAAATGTTTAATCTATGTGTTAAGATTTATATATTGTGAAAATTTGTGATGTTTCGGTTAAAGAAAAATCGAGATGCATCCATATAAATATCTAAACTAAGTGAAATGTTAAAAAAATAAAAATCTATCCAAACGTTTCCTAGATAGTTTTATTCTTTGATACGCTCATAGAACTATATAGAAAACATTTACTTGCCGACCAAAAAAAAAAAAAGGTAAGTTATTTACTGTCTTGCCTATTAATGATTTCCTGACCTCATTAACTAACTTTATTGAGAAAATACAGAAGAAAACTTGTCACACTTAGACAATCACCAATGAAAAAAAAATTTAAAAAAAAAATGAAACTAGACCAAGATTGCAACTTTTCCTTCATGCCCCGACTTGGGTTCAAAACTTGTATTTATAGCTGTCCCTGTTCATGTTCTTTGTATTGCTGGGCGTTGATCCTTTTGAGTGTATATATAGAGAGAGAGAGAGAGAGAGAGAGAGAGAGAGAGAGAGAGAGAGGCATGGACGCGAAGGCTGTTGCAAAGAGAATAGCCATGGCACTGTTCACTGCTGTGTTGATCCTCCAGGCACCGAGGGTCACCGAGGCTTCGTCTCTCAAGTGCAAAGCATTGATCGGAATCTGCAAAGCCACTTGCGCAATCACCATCAAACCGCCCCTTTGCCTCGACCAATGCATCCCGCCTAGCTGCCGGAAGAAAACACCCGCCGAGGCCCTCAGTAGCTGCGATCTCCGTTGCAGGAACTCTGTGTGCTTCAAACGCTATTCAGGTATTCGATTTGCTGGCACTAGTCAATGTTATTGGCACTAGATTATTTCTCAGTGTAAAATGCAATCGAGTTGATCTTCGCACATCATTTTTTTTCCCAAATCAATGACAACTCACGGGAAAATTGTCCAATTTTTTTTTTTTTTTTAGGTTTAGGGCTTTCGAGTAAGGATTGAGGATACACGTCATTCTTGTCAATGACTTCTTCTTCCAATGTATTTGTTTACGTCATTGGCCATTCTGTCTAGTCAATTTTTCTATCTCTCAAGACTCAATTTGGTCATTCTTATGTCATAATCCATGATTCTCCCGTACTCGTGGACCCTTGGAAGTGAAGCTTGGGGTTATCGAGTAAAAAGTGATGATGCATAGGGGATGAACTCAACTAGTTTATGGAAGTGGCGTCAGGACAGTTGGTGTTAGAAGTTCTAAGATAAAATGATTATATCATTTAAGAGCTCTGAAGGCGAGGTTGACCTCCGGTGCACAAATTGATTGGGAGTTGATGCCACTCTCCTGATTAGGTTATGGTAGACCAAAACAAATTATTGAGCCTAAATAAGACTGTTATCTCGCTTGATGGACTAGACACTCGAGTCAAGTTAGACGTTGTACGATTTCGTAGAAAGAAGCTATTTGCCATATTGCTCTTTGGAACAATATAGTAGGAAGGCTAGTCATGCGCTATATGGGTTATTCCGCGGTCAAAGAACTACTATATGGGTTATTCCGCGGCCAAAGAACTACTGGCCCGTGTATCTGTCATTCCCAATAGCTTTTAGTCACTCTTTTGGCACTTTTTTGACCAGTAAAATTGTAGACAATAGCTCTGACTCCGCTTTTCAACATCACCTGCCTACCCACCGCTTTGCCCTACCCGATCGCGATCGCCTGCTCCCTAATCCCTTCTCCCCCCCAAAAAAAAGAAAAAAGAAAAAAAAAGAGGCAGATAGGGCACTTTTTGCCCAGATAATTTTCATGGCAATCTGTTGTACATTGTTCCCGACCTTTCTAATAACTAGCCATTTTGATGTCTGCAGATGCTGAGAAAATTAAAGACTGTTTGGATTCATGCTATAACGATTGCGAGAAGTCACCCACAAAATCCTAGAGTCTTCTGTCTTCTTCAGCTGAAGACCTGAAGAAAAATAAACGTGAAAGGCTCTTGAGCCCACTGAAGTATTGGAAAAAGTAAAAAAAAAAGTCACCCATTTGAAAATTGCTGTCGCGAACTGTAATGATGGTTTCAAATGTCGTAATAATTAGCGGTTCAAGGCTTTTTGAGCATCTTATTGCTCGGTGCTTTTTATGTCACAATAAATTAGGCACCTTTCATTTCAACATCAGAGTGGCGAGACAGACGATTCTTAAAGGCGATTCCAAGAGAAAAATTACACTACTTTGTGACCATGTTTTTATTAGCTTTACTTCCACCCTAGGGCTAAGATAGACGATTCTAACGTGCCTTTCAAAAAGTAAGGTCATTTTTTTTCCATGCTGATAGATTATTTAAAAAAAAGTTAGTAAATATGAAAAGAAAACTTCACTTGATTTTTCGGTAACTTATTGATAATATATTGACATTTTTATGAAATGACTATTTTTTACCAACACCTTGAACTACTTACCAACTCTTACTTGAACTTACTAATCTTTATTTGAGTGGTTTTATCAACCTTCTCTTGATTAAATTATCATAGTTAGTTCTAGATTTAGGGGTGAGCTTGTCCTGTCCAACCTGAGAACAAGTCCAGCCGACTCTGGCTAGTTACCAAATCACAAGAGTTGGAATTGAAGGTAACCGGTCTGATTCTTAATTCCTTGTGTGGGGTCAGATTGAATCATTATGCCTTATTTATCTTTTCTTTTTTCAATTTTTTTTTTCTCTTCTAGAACTCAAGCTGCATTCAAGGCAGAGGCAATATGCATTGTAAGATTTCTGCTCGGATCCAAAGCAAAACTCCAAAATCATGATCAAAACTTGGATTAAACTAAACCTTTGTTTTTTGTTTTGTTTTTACAACGAGATAAGGAACTCATGCTAAGTTTCATATTAAAAAGGAATTTCATTTATACTTAGCAAAAAAAAAAAGTCTTAGATTATCAAATTCCAATACAAGAATTTTGATTATCTACAAAAGAATAAGCATACTTAAATTTAAAAAGAATAATAGCTTTCAAAAAAAAAAAGAGAGACAGCGCCAGTTTAGATGGAAAAGATCGGTGTCTAGTTCCACGTATTAGGAATTGACCCTATTTGGTTGAATCTGGGTTCTAGGGTGGGTTGGTTTACACCTTGAAATTGATCACTCTATATGTATTACCACTCTTGAGTTGAGTTATTGACCAACGTTCTTTAGTTTTCTTCTAATTTATGAACTTTTTTAATTGTTTATTAACTTTTAATTTTCTTTCTTAATAATACCTTAAGTTTATTTACATTATATGAATTTATTGACGTTTTTACTTGTGTAACTTATCAGCTTTTCATACATTTACTTATCAATTAGTTTTGATTTATCGACAATTGTCGGTGTTGCTTACCAACGATTACAATCAACCAACTATACGATTAACTTACAAGCTTTTATTTGCATTATATACCGACCAATTCTACAAACTCTTCGTCAAAATTAGCAATATCACCAATAGAGATAGCTATTTCATTAAATGCACGAAATTACTGCTCTCTTGGCTTATAAAGATGCCTCCGGTGGGTCAAAAACAGCAATATGCATGATGTGCCACTAGGTAATCATGCAAGAGAAGAAAACAGAAAGTGGGCCACCATCGTCAACGCTAGTTCAACATTGTGAAGGGATGACCTATTTTATTTGTCATTTTCGTAAAGGACAATAAAAAAACTATATTGTATATCAAAGTATTGTTTCAAAATTGAACTCCGTCGTGGTCGGTGGTTTCCAGAAGAACATATATAATAATCACCCTAGAACCTACTCACCCCTATGTTCAACCATTGCTTCACTATTATGAGAATTTTTTTTTGTTTACTATTCTGTGCATAAATATGTGATTTGCAGTCATAAGTAGCAAAAAGTTAAGTAGGCTTGGACCTACATGTATGGACCTCCTATTGAAACGATGAGATGTGGCAAATGTATTGTCCTTTTATTTCCACGTAAAAAAATAAAATAAAAAATTGCCCCTAATATTTCAAGACCCTATGTAAATTGTCACATGGCAAGCATTGCAACATGACCTGATATTGGGCTAGCACAAATCTACTAAACCTTTTATCTTATGAGCTCTAACCATAGTACGAAAATTACAAAAAAGTTTTAAATTTATTGTATTTTTGCCAATTTAGTCATAAACCTTCTAATTATGTCAATTAAATCATAAATCTTTTCACATTTTACTAATTGAGTTCATTTGATTAATTTTGGATAGAAATCGCTGACATGAACGTTGGCCATTTTACATGGCACCACTTGCGTTGACATGTTAATTTTAAATAATTTTTAATTTTTCCTTTTATTGTAGTGAGTGAGGGTTGCCAAGCTGTGGCCCTCGCCAACTGCTAGTGAAGGCTTCACTAACCTCACTTGGCCTTGCCGGCAATCAGGGAGGCTGGCCTTAGCCTTGCCTGCAACCAATAGTTGGGATGCCCTCGCCGGGCCCTTTTTGTCCATGACCACAACCTTGAGCTCCTTGACACTACTAATTGATCTCTACTAAAAACGAAGAAGGGTCAGTGAAAGTGGCTTCACAAACACCCGAAACCTAGTCACTCAGTAAATGCAAAAAGGTAAAATTAGGGGAAATGAGAAGCAAATGCTAACGATGTTGACGTCGAGGAGGAGTTGAGAGGAATCGATGGCCGTGGGCAAGGTAGCCTAGCCCAAATTTGGGCAACGCTGGCCTTGCCTAGATTTGAACGAGACCATGCAATCTCTCGCCTGCGATAGGTGAGGGCCTGCGATAGGTGAGGGCATAACAACCCTCGCCAGCCATAGTAAAAAAGAAAGAAAGAAAGAAAGAAAGAAAGAAAATAATAAATAAATTAAAAGAAAAAAAATCATCCATATCAGCGCCGACTATGCAATGTAAGATGACTGGTAGTCTACGTCAACGATTTCGGCCAAAATTAATTGAATGGATTCAATTAATAAAACATGAAAATGTTTAAAATTTAATTGCTATAATTAAATAGTTTATGACTCGAATTGACAAAAGTACAATAAATTTATGACTTTTATGGTAATTTTTTTTTTTTTAAAATTATAGTCGTATCCGTAACCCTACTATCCATTCAAAACAGTCTTCCCATAACACCAAGGGAGGACGTCATTGTTAGTCATAAATGAAGGCCATAACTGACTCCGCTTTTTTTTTTTTTGGTCCTACTCTATTCCTACTCTACACTCACTCATGCAGACTTGTGCCCCGCCGCTGCGGGGGCGTGGGAGTCGCAACCCACTCTCAAACTTACGCGTCCCTACCCCCATCCCCCGAGAAGGTGGGGATTTGAACCCTCACCTCCCCTTCCATGTTGGAAGGGTGGCCACCGGGCGAACCCCCCAGTGGTTAACTGACTCCGCTTTTCGAGAGTTGAAAATATATATAAAATATATGTATGTATGTATTCAAACTCATGTGCAAACTTATTGCGCTGGGGAACCTTTTTCGGCTTCATAAGAAGAAAACAAGAGTGTTCTCCGGGGAGAGAGAGCAAAACATGAGCTCCAATAATCTCAAGGAAACGATGTCGATGGTGATGGTGATGATGATGGCGATGCTGTCGTTGGGGTGGGCATCCAAGGTGGAATCCGAACCTAACTTGAGGGTGCCATGCCCCCTCAAGTGCCACCTTAAATGTCTGTTCCATATTCCCTTTCTCGATTGTTATATCCGATGTATCCGAGTCTGCCGTGTCGAGGGAACTCTCCGCTACTGCAATGTTGGTTGCATCGCATCGACATGTCTCGACTTCGAAGGCGGTGCTGGTTAGTGCCTCTATTTTCGCCTTTCTAGCATTTATCTTTGTTTTTTTTTTTTTTTGGTAAAGGCATTTATCTATGTTCGACCATGGAGATGAGGAAAAATTACTAAAAAAATCTTAAATTCATTGCAATTGCACTAATTTAGTAATAATTTTTTTTTTTTTGCCAATTCAATCATAAACCTTTTGAAATTGTGCAAATTTAGTCTATCCGGCTAAATTTGATCGGATATTTAGCAAACGCTAATGTTGGTAGCTTTTAATAATTTTTGAATTTTTGAATAATATTTTATTTTTCCCTTTTTTTCCCTTCTTCCTTCTTCCTTTGACTAGTTGAGGCGAGGTGAGGCGAGGTCAGCCTCACTAGCAATTGTGAGGCTTGCCACTGTTGGCCACTAGCGAGGCCTTGCCAGATCTGGTGAGGCTTGGCCTCAATTAGCCATGGTGAGGCCAGCCTCGCCGTCGTTGGGCGATGCTTGCCCTTGCTAGTGGTCGGGTGAGGCTCAGCCTTGGACAATCATGGTGAGGCCGGCCTCGTTGTTGTTGGGCAAGGCTTATGCTTGCCATGGCTAAGTAAGGCCTTGCTAGATTTGGCGAGGCTTGGTTTTGCCCAACCATGGCAAGGGTTGACCACGCCAATGATCAACCTTTGCCTACGGCTAGGGGCGGCTAGCCGACTGGAGAAAGAAGGAAGATGGAGAAAAAAAAAAAAGAAAAGAATAAAAAGGGAAAAAAAAAAAAAAAAAAGAATAACAAATTTGAAAAATAAAAAATTATTAAAAAAAAATTTCCACGTCATCATTTGCTAGTTGGATGAACTTAATTGACATAATTCCAAAATGTTTAAGATTGAATTGACAAAAAATAAAAAGTTTAGGACTATATTGGCACAATTACAATAGGTATATGACTTTTTTGGTAGTTCTGCTCGAAGATAATGATTCATCCGTGACATCTCTCTAGCCCTTTCGAATCCACTAGTTACAACCATTGTCCTTGAGAGTTACCTCATGAAAAAGAAGAAAAAAAAATCTCATTTAAATTCATCTCTCTAATCAATTAGAAATTTGGCATGTACTTTTAGTTAATCAGATCCAGTGATGAAACACACGAAGGCTTTTCGAAATTTCTTGACTTGCTTGGAAGTTTCTCTTTGATGGTCTTTTTGTATCATGCTTTGAAGGGTAAGAGACCGGGTTAACCTTTCAGAGTAGGATTTTAACCATCGTTCACTTTTCATGGAATCTATCTGGAAAAAATTGAGGTCGAGACCATTTTTTGAATTTATGTTGTTGTAAAGAGAGATTGGTTTGGGTGTTTAGATTGCTATTATAATTTGAAACTGACCACTACAGAACCACTAATTAAATTCTTTTTGTCGGGTATCAGATCTAGTATTTTGCGTACATATTGCCAAAAGATTGAGTAATTCTTTTCTTGATAATTGTCTATGTCATTATTCCCTGAACCATGCCTCTTTCTATTCTCTTGCAGACCCTAAGAAGGCGAAAATGTGCGCAGGAGCATGTTCCAAGGATTGCGAGAAGTCGTTCAGTAGTATCTCGAAGTCGGAGAATGGGAAAAACAAATAAATCAAATGATTCCGTGTGATGTTTGAATGGCGAACATAAAATAAGAGTACTATCCTACTTGCAACGTCTGTTGATCGAATGACTTTTGCGACACATCTAATTTCATATGCGCAATGATACTTGAGAATGCCCATCACCTGGGTACTCCTTTTGATAATTTAATCTGCATGAATTTGGACGATACGATTATCATTTGCATCGTAATTACGAGATATTTGTCAGAAATGTCGAAACTAACTATCAATTTGGGCAAAGCACTACATCGCAAATTTGTAAAGAAGATATATTATTTGCAAATCATTTAGAACCTATTGCGCAGTATGTTGCTTATCTTTTAACTAGGTCGGAGGTGAATATGTTCTTACGTATGAAAGCTACCTAATTACGCGCCTCCTAATTTATTAAAAAAGGAAGAAGAGAAAGCAACGTACACAACAATAAGACACGATTCGAAAGAGTGACTTCAGATTTGTTACAATTCCATTGACTCTTTGAAATTAAAAATGAGAAAATTAATGTCTTCTTTTGTAGCCCCCCCCCAAAAAAAAAAAAAAAAAAAAAAGAACATTTAACAATACAACTATGCAAAGTAATAACTTTGATGTGAATGTATCAACGTCCAATTGGATATGCGATTCCAAATTTAACCTTATCGGCACTTTCATTAGATGTGAATGGTGATACCCACTCAAGAAATAAAAGAAAAGCCACGTCACATTCTTAACAATGGCAATGAGAATCTGTCTAGAAAAAGCAAAAACGGAAAAACAAGGAAAGAGAATTAGATTAGGTCCACCAAATTTAAATTTCGATTGGATTTTTCTAGACAATTTCATCTCTTTAGGAAAAATGGGAGTTTTTAAAATAGGGAGTTGTAATCTAAGTAGCACCGACACTGACACGCGACACGCCGACAAGTCATTCCTCAATAAACAGAGAATTCCAACCACTGGGGGTTCGCCCCAGTGGCCACCCTTCCAACATGGAAGGGGGAGGTGAGGAGTTCAAATCCCCACCTTCTCGGGGGATGGGGGTAGGGACGCGTAAGTTTCGAGAGTGGGTTGCGACTCCCACGCCCGCAAGAGGCGGGGCACAAGTCTGCAGTGAGTGTAGAGTAGGAATAGAGTAGGACCGACAAAAAAAAAAAAAAAAAAACAGAGAATTCCGATACGTTGGGGCGCGTTGTATATTAAATATATATTTTTATATATACATAATAAATTATTATTTTTATGATTATTTCAATCAAATTACTTTTATTCAAATTCACAAATAAATGAATAATTAAAAAAGCCTAGAATGGATTTACCCTAAAAACATTTATCCACCACTATTAATGTTATTCATTGTTTCAATTTGATAAATTCAATTATATTCTAATAATTCATAAAACTTGGAGAAAAAAAAAAGCAATCGACATTCCGGACTCGCATGTTAGGTATGTCGAAAGACGAAAAAAAAAATTTAAGGGGTGAATTGTGTATCACGGAAAGTGAAAGTCAAAAGAAAAGAAAATATTAGGTTTTTCTTATTTCTCCATTTATTATATTTATTATTGTGTTTTTAATCACATATATACATTTTAATACCTCATAAAATAAAAAAAAGTCTATCCGAACTTTACCTGAATTTTTTAATGCGCTTATAAAACTATATATAAAACATTTACTACAGTGACTTATGCTCTATGATTTATGAGAATCGAAGAGAATTGGTGGAAACTACGCATTCTGAGGTAAGTTATAGCTGTCCCTGTTCACGTTCTTTGCATTGCTGAGTGTTAATACTTTTTGAGTGTAGAGAGAGAGAGAGAGAGAGAGAGAGAGAGAGAGAGAGAGAGAGAGAGAGAGAGAGAGAGAGGGGCATGGATGCGAAGGGTGTTGCAAAGAGAATAGCCATGGCATTGTTCATGGCGGTGTTGATCCACGGGCACCGAGGGTGGCGGCTCCATTGCCTTTACGAATGCTTCCCGCCTAGCTGCCAGAAGGGAAGGCTCGCCGAGGCCCTCAGCAGCGTGTGCTTCAAACGCTATTCGGGTATTCAATCCGCCGGCACTAGTCAATGTTGTTGGCGCTAGATTATTTCTCAGCGTAAAATGCGATTGAGTTGATCTTAGCGCACCATTCTTTTTGGCCAAATCAATGGTGATGCACGGGAAAATTGTCCAAAAAAAACGATAGGTTTCTTGGACAATTTACCTGTCAATTCATTGTACATGGTTCATGACTTTTCAAATAACTAGCCTTTTTTTTTTTTTTTTAATGTCCAGGATCCACCGAGCCCGCCGGGCTTATGTCGGGTAGCCCACGGCCCGCAGAGTGGGTGGTGCACCCCGGACCAAGCGTCAACATTTGGGGGGAAGCTAGCATAGGACCCCACCACCATGGCCCCTCACTTAAAATGTGTTAGTAGCTGCGGAGTTTTGACCCTAGGACCTTTGTGATAAAGTGCCTAGAACCGAACCAACTCAGCTGCCCACCGATGGGTATAACTAACCATTTTGATGTCTGCAAATGCCGAGAAAATTAAGGACTATTTGGGTTCATGCTATGACGATTGCAAGAAGTCTCCCAGAAAATCCTAGGGTCTTCTTCAGCCGAAGATATGAAGAAAAATGAATGTGAAAGGCTGTTGAGACCACTGAAGTATCGAAAAAAAAAAAATGCGCCCTTTTGAAAATTGCTGTTGTGATCTATAATAACATTTTCAAATGTCGTAATAAATTAGCATGTTCAAGGCTTTTTGAGCATCTTAATACTCGGTGCTTTTTTTTGTCACAACAAATTATGTATATTTCATTTCAACATTAGAGTGGCGAGTGGACAATCCTTAAAGGCGATTCCCAGAAAAAAAACTACATTGCTTTATGGCCATGTTTTTATTAGCTTTGGTTCCACCCTAGGGCTAAAATGGACGATTCTACTGTGCCTTTCATAAAGAGCAGACTCTTTTCTCGTGCTGGTAGATTATTAAAAATAAAAGCTTGTAATTGTGAAGAGAAAACTGTTAGATTTTTTTTTTTTTGGGTAAGATAAGATTAGTATTGACTTTTAACCAAAAGGAACTTTACAACAAAGTAATCTTGGCACCAACAAAACTTGCACTCATGGTGACAAACAAATCAATAAGAGTGGAAGGGTGTCAAATATAAAAGAAAACGAGGGGAAACAAAACAGTGGCAACCCTCAAGCAAACTTTACATATAAAGATCTGATATATCGGAAGAGAAAATAGAGGGATCAAGTCCCCAGCTACGTTGAATCCTCATGTTCCTAGGGGTTTCCACCACATGGTTGAACGTAGTAGCCTTGTCCTTAATGGCTTTGACAAGATGTTTTTTCAAAGTAGGCACAAATAGGACTTGGCTCTGGAAAAAGATGTTGTTCCTTGTCTTCCAAATTAAGTGACAAAGGGCCCCAAAAGCAAACCGAGCAATACATTGAGCAAAGTCATTGCCGGAGAGGAAATTGATGGCCCAATGTAAATTTTCCATCCACGACCTATTTTGCCAAGGGAGGTAGCATCTTGTAGCCCAAAACATAGCAAAGCTAGCAGTAATATGGCATCCAAAAAACAGATGATCAGTAGAGTATGGTCTTAAATTGCAAAAAGCACAAGAACCATCCGCAATCCTACCATAGGGGAGTAAAAAAACCTGGGTGGGTAACCGGTTTCTAGTGATAAGCCAGAGGTGGAAATGGTACATAGGGGAGAGAGTTTTGTTCCAGATGAAGGGGAACCATGGGACCGAGCTTCTCTTTAGTCGAATGGCTTCCCACGCAGATGCAATCGAGAAAGACCCTGAGGAGTGCTCCAGCCAACAAAATCGATCAGGGTGCTACGAGAGTACTAGGAGAGTATGTGTCCACGATTCTAGGATGGCCTTGGTAGCTTGGCCTTGAAAGGAAAGCAAATCCGCAACTGTAGCCTGCTTGGATAGTCCCGAACGGTTGATGTAAGAGTTCATGAAGAAACTGTTAAGGGGTCCTCGAGGGTGCCAAGGGTCAAACCAAAGAGACACCAAGAGGCCATCGCCCACCCGCCATTTAAAGAACTTCTGGAAGTCCCTCCTAACATTAAGAATTTTCCTTCAAGCCCAAGAACATAATGTTGGCTTATTGACAACCCAAAAATTCTTCTTTTTTAAGTAAGTAGCATGTAGTGATAAAAAAAGAAGAAGTAAGTAGCATGTATCCACTTACACCAAAGGGATTCTTTATGTAACATCAAGATTTTCAACCCTGTCTTCTATTGAATAAATTGGGCATTTCACTGACGCGCCTATATGGTTGTTCTTAAAATTGATTACTCTCGAGATAACTAGACTATTCAGGAAAGTTATTAAGGACTTTAAGGCTAATAGACTAGAGAATTCGACCGAGAATCGGCTTCTTGGCCGTGCTTGCTTTTAGAGGCCATTGCGGCATAGTTAAAAATCGATTTGAGATCAGAGATAGGTCTGTTCGACTGAAATGTGTGGCCGATCGTGGGTGACTCCAATAAATTGGGAAATTCTCATCAATCGACACTAATTTGATTTCACTGTCGTTTTGGTATCATATGCCCGTAATTGAACCATCGAGATTTTCACGACAGTTGCCATTGAGTCGAGTGGGTTCATAGTAGCTCAAAGAAAATCGACCACGGAGTCGAGTGGGTTCATAGTGGCTCAAAGAAAATCGACCACGGGTCATTTGCCCTAAAAAGTTCTGAAAACTACTCGGTAGTTTAGGTCACGGTAAAAACGCGCCAAGTTGGAATTAACCGCAAATTCGAGTCCGATTTCAGAAATTGAAGTTTCTGTCGTGTTACAATAAATTCTAGGAGTGTCGACTCAGTCTCAGAAGATTTTTCTGACACCTGACACTTTTTGGGAAAAAAGTTGTCGCATAGTCGTTTTTGTGCAATTGAAGCCGGGGATTAAATTAGTTACAAAATTGAGATACATGGTGGATTCTTGAGTGAGGAAAAATGCAGAGACAATCGATGAGTGATCCATTGAATTTGTGAGAATCAATTGAGATGAAATCAAGAGGGATTTGGAACCAATTGAAGCCATCCTCTCAATTTCGTAACCCCCTTAAATAGCTCAAAGAAATTGGACCATTTGGAGAGTTGTGAGAGGTGTTGGTGTGGCTTAACGGGCCTGGGGTTAATCTTGGCCTAGAATGAACCTTGGAGATATTTCTTGTGGAAAAATTGGCATTGGTGGAGCCCAACTCTCACTTATCTCTATCTCATTTCCCTCACACCCCCACAACCGGACAGCCCCTCTCTTTCCTTCCATTTTTCCCTTGCCGCAACAACCCAAACGAAATTCCCACGCCCACGATCACTTCCTCTTCGCCCTCTGCCGAATTGCTTGCAACACCGCTCGAAGAAGCCCACTCCTCCGTCGAGTTCTTCAGCTGTTGCCACGTCCGAGCTTCTCCAAACTCGGTCAACAAAAGGAACACTTTCCAACCGTATTGACTGAAGCCAGCAAAGCCGAAGCCGCATGCATTCAAGCTGCCCACGAACACCCGCTCCTGCCTTGTCGCTGCCACTTGCTGATTCCTCAGCCTTCTTTGGTCAACAGCAACTGATTTCCTCCCACCTTGTTGACCACCGAGCGAAATTCTTGCAGTTGTTGTCTAGGCCTGTTGAGGCGCAGCAGTTGACTGGACATCTAGGGGTAAAGCGCGTGTCCCATGAAGGCCACGTCCACTATCTCTCCATGTAGCTGCCCTTGTGTCTTCAGTTGCCGCGGCCGAAGTCCTTTGTTGACTTTCAATTACGAAGACCGAAACCTAGCCGTTTGCTGCCACGTCCGAACACTCCACCAGCTCTTGTCGCCTCCACCACCGAAGCAACTCCGTTCTTCGCCACGTCTTCTTCAGCTCGTGCCTTCAACGCGTGACGCCAACGAAGCCAACCGTGGATCGAGCCCAGCATTTCGGGCCCAGCAGTCCAGCAAAGCTCCTTCACGAGCCTAGCTCCATGCGGCATCTTGGCCCAAATTCCAGCCCAGTGAATTTCTTTTGGGCCGCAAATTAGGCTAGAATTCAGCCCAACAATTTCAGTCTTTCGGGCCCAACAAAGACAAGCCCAGTTCAACTTTATTTCAAGCCCATTTTCAGCAATTGCAGCCCAGTTTTCGAGGCCCATCTTCAGCAAGCCCAACCCAGCTTGGGTCCAGCCCAAAAGCAAGAACAAATCTCAGTTGGACTGAGATTTGTTGGGCCAAGCCTAAGGCCCAGCCCAAGCCCGCCGGTGTTGTTGAAAGCCCAATTTCGGCCATTGTCGCGTCGCCGTCGCAGTGATTCGGTCTCTGCTTTTACCAAGTGAGTTTTACTCACTAATACTTTCTTAGTTTGCTAATTATGCCTAAGGATTGATTAGATTTAATTAAGTGCAATTAGGTGGTTAGATTAGTTTAGAACAACTAAATTAATGACTCAATGATGCATGTTAGGTGGTTAGACTTAGTCATTAGCAAGTAGAGAGCCTTTAATATTTATTGAATGTATCTCGGGATTTTTCCCGACCTGTTTTGGGCTCCAATTAGGCAATACGAGCATAAATTGGATTTTTAATAATTATTTATTTAATTAAATATTTTTCCGGAAATTTAACCGGGATGGCCGGTGACCAGAATTTCGTGCTGATTGTCGTGGTATAGACCGTTTATTTAATTGAGCTTTAATTTATATAGAATTGATTTAAATTGTGAAATTTGAGGATTTGTCCTTAATTGTTTGTTATTGAATATTTGATTGGTAGATGGCCGAGTGTGGATATATAGCGTCAGTTACATTGATGGGATATATAATAGAGAGAAGGGTGAGAGCTAATTGACAATGTTATTGGCTTAGACTAATCAGGTACGATATTATTGGACATACGTGGTTTGGTGATTGGAAGTATCATTGGTGAAAACGGCGCCTTAAAGAACACACGTGAATGACTTATAGACAAATGTGGTTCGGTGATTAAGGAAATATCACTAGTGAAAACGACGCCTTAAAGAACTCATGATGTTGTCTATTGCTGATGTCACCTTGGTGAAAACGGCGCCCCATAAAGGACACGTGGTTCGGTGATTGAGGATATCACTGGTGAAAACGGCGCCTTAAAGAATGCACGGTGTCGGTAATCGGTATGTCATTGGCAAAAACGATGCTCGAGAAACACATGTGATTTGGTGAAGGGTATACCATTAGGGAATTATGGTATGAGTGGGAATGATCTAGAAGTGGTTCGAATGACATGTAATTGACTAAGTCGATTAACCAATGCTTGATCGGATGTTGTGAATTGTTTGAATATCTGTGTTTAACCTTGAATTACAGGTTGGAAATGAGGCCAAGGTAAGTCCTCTGACTCGTGTTGTGCTTAAGCAACCGTTTGGCGTATTAGTTTACTAATCGGGTCTTAGGGAGTAGAATTCGCTAAGACGTGGTCTCATTGGTTATTGAATAACCATTTCAGGACCCTGAGGAGAAGCCGAGGAGGAGGAACCTGAGGAGGAGAAAGATTTTTGAAGCAGAAAATGATCCAGAGAGGGATCTTGAATACAACCCGGATGTGGATTGAGATCCCGTCCCTTTTGTGAACCCTGCCTTAGTGTAGATAGGTGTGAGACTAATATGTTGTAAATAGTATTGTTATTATACTATGAGTTGTGCTGTTAATAAAAGTGTGATTGTGAATTTCAATATGAAAAAAAATATGGCCTGCTTTTCTACCCCATTGTTTTATTGTCTAGGGATTTATAACTGCTTCCACATGCGTGATAAAAAGAAAGGGTCAGCAATACTTAGTCTTAGTATATCACACTTTAAAATCGACCTGGGAGAAGGATGGGCGCGTCTCCGAGAGGATTAGGGTGTGACACTTTATTTGTGAAAAGGATCCATATATGTTTAACATTGCAGCCATATTGCAATCCTGAAGTTTGCGTATACCAAGTCCTCCTTCTTTTTTGGGGAAGCAAACATTTTACCACGCCACTTTCGCACCCCCACTCCCAAGGCCAGGGTCTTTCTAGAGGAATTGTCTAACTACTTATTCGATTTGGTCCAGCACAGCTCTAGATAACATGAACATACTAACCCAATAGACTTGTATTGAATGGAGGACTGACCTAACAAGCTGTAGGCGGCCCACGAATGATAGGAAACGATGTGCCCACAATTGCGCTCTTGTTGTTATAAGGTTGACAAGGGAGTTGCAATTTGACTTGCCAAGCCACGAAGTAATGATAAGCTGTAGAATTGTTTTTTTTTTTTTGGGTAAAGGATAAGCTGTAGAATTGTTGATCACTTGATTTTTCGATAATTTATTGATAACTTATCAACAGTTTTATGAAATGATTATCCTTTTTATTACTGACCCTTCAACTTACCAACTCTTATATGAACTTACAAATCTTTATTTGAGTGATTTTATCAACCGTTTCTTGCTTAAATTATCATAATTAGTTCTAGATAGTCCAATTCGTATGAATTTAAAAAAAAAATTGAAAAAAATTATTAAGCATTGTTCAAACCAGCCATGGCGAGGCTGGTTTGCCTAGATTTGGGTGAGGCTAGGCAAGGGCTGTGATCCAAGCTAAAGTCTCGCCGGCCACTATGAGGAAAAGAGGAAAAAGAAGGAAGAAGAGAAAGAGAGAGAGAAAAAATAAATTAAAAAATTCGAAAAAATAAAATATTATTAAAATTTTTGAATGTCAACATTAGCATGTAGGTTGACATCTCTGTCAGCATAGGCTAGCCAAAATTGATCGAATGTATTGAATTGATACAACTATAAAATATTTGGGATTGAATTAGCAAAAAAAAAAAAGGTTTAGGAATAAATTGGAAAAATTGCAATAGATTTAGGAATTTTCTGGTAATTTTTCCAAGAATGTCACTTCTTAACAATGGCAATGAGAATCTATCCAGAAAAAGCAAAAACGGAAAAACAAGGAAAAAAAATTAAATTAGGTCCACTATTTTAAATTTCGATTGGATTTTTATAGGCAATTTCGTCTCCTTAGGAAAAAAATGGGGGAGTTAGTCAAAACAGGAAGTCTTAGTAGCCTCACAAGAAAAGAAAATCCCAACTTGGAAATAACAATCCATAGTCCGCAGGTTTATCAAGTCTTATTTGGGAGGTGAGCAGATATCTTTCTCCTTTGAGTTGATTACTAGGAAAATCAAATCCTCGAGTAAAACTCCCTCCATCCAAAATTCGTAAAAAATATTGATAGACAAAGCATTAACTAAATTTATATGGTCAAGTTACTTGTTTGATAAAGATGGACACAATTTCCTCTTTATACAACATCAATAATATCCGATGAATATTATAATATAAACAAATGAAGATTCTCCCTACATCTATATAAATAGTAGAGTCACATCACTCTTATACCCAAATACAGCAAATAGACGACGAATCATTTACTCATTTGAAAAAAAAAAAAACAAGACATGGATGTCAAGAGTTGTGCTAAACTCGCGGCGCTGATGCTGGTGGCCACGGTCGCATTGCAGGCATCCGCCGCCGAGGTGCAATCAGCGAAATCGATCTTTTGTAAGGCCAATTGCTTGACGTCTTGTGGCGTGCTTCCTAAACCAGACGCCTACTATCTCGCATGCTACAAGAATTGTGTGGGTGCATCGGAGGAGGCCGAGACAGCCGAAAGCCAATGCAACCTCGATTGCCTGGTGTCCAAGTGTGCTGACAGGCGTCCTGGTATGAAAACAAAACCTTCACCTTTTAAATATAAAAAGGATGCCTGTTTTTCTCCATTCATCAATTGTGACAGGCTAAAACCTACAACTTTTGTTTGATCATAAGTTAGACTGCTTGCAAAAGCTAAGAGATTTTTACTGCTGTTTTATGAAATAAAAATCTATTATTTCAATTGTTTCGTACATTTGGGATCCATTTGTAAAAGACTTGATTTTTCCAGAAAATGCCTACGTTTTTCAAGGAATTTTGCTTTTGTTTGCCTGGATTGAAATTAGTTTCCCATGCTTGTTACCAAGAAACTCTAAATTTTTTCTTACATTATTTCATGGAATTGGTCCTTGAGTTTCTGTGCTAAGTCTGGGCATTGAGGAGAAGTTATTAAGGGGTTTGTAAATCATAAAGATCGGCAGAAGTCCAGCACAAGTGCCATAACTTGGCACGGGGGACACTTAAGTGCCATAACTTGGCACGGGGGACAGTTAAGTGCCATAACTTCAAAACGGTACACTTAAGTGCCACTTTTTTTTCTAGTGAGACACTTAAGTGCCACCTCTTGCGACCCTTGCCGGAAATCTTACGTGGCAATATTTTATTATTATTTTTTGCCTACGTGGCTCGCCGGAGAGCTGAGTCGGCTCTAACTCACCAAAAACGACGTCGTCTGCAGAATAAAAGCCCCAAATCTTCCAAAAACGATGTCATCTCCCCAAATGCCCCAAATCTAAAACCCTAAATCGGCCAAAATTCCTATTGAAGTGCTCGAATTGAAGTCTCGAACCCTAATTTTCATTTGCCCAAAATTCCTTTATCGAATCTTGGAAATGGAGAGCAGAACTCGTAGCGGCGCCTCAATTTCCTCTCATCGAAGCGAAGGAGAAGGCCAGCGTTTCTGTTTTTGTGGGTTACCGAGTTTAAGAAGAACAATGTGAACTCAAATCAATCTTGGGAGAAGATTTTATGGATGCGCCCGATATAAAGAAGCGTCGAAGTGCAAATACTTCAAATGGATCGATGAGAAGTTCTCTAACCGAGCGACAGAGGTGATATTGGATCTACTTCAAAAAAGACAGCAATCTCCATCTGTGTTCGTGGACAACTTAGACGATGTTGACTCAATGCAAGCTCAAGTGTCTTCAGTTAAACTTTTCAAGAATGAAGTCTCAATGCATGCTCAAGCATCTTCAACTAAACCTTTCAAGAATGAAGTTTTAATGATGAAAATTGAACGAAAGTGTTACCAAGCGTGTATTATGGTGTTGTTTTATTGTCTATTGTATTTTATGACGAAATGTAAAGTACTTGAAAATGAGAAAAAGTTTCTCCGACTGCCATAGTTAAAAATGGTGTTGTTTTGGATTAAACGTAAGGTTTTTTCTTTTGAAAGATGCGAAGAAGTTTGTGTTGTTCAACAAGATCATTGTGGCTTTGTTGTTGTTTGTGCTGTCGTATGGACTTGTCATAAGTTTACCATCATCTTCTCTGTTTTGATGCAGAATCATCTTCTCTGTTTTGATGCAGACCAACATATACACAAGACAAACGTGAGTGATTATCCGAGTGCCATAAGTTGTATTTAGTAATCACATAAGTGCTAGTCGCGATGAAAAAAGGATCACTTAAGTGTCAAGTTATTGTTAAAGTGATCGGTTAAGTGTCACTTGTAGTTAAAAGTGAACAGTTAAGTGCCAAGTTTTTTTAGAATATGATCAGTTAAGCGCCAATTTTGTTGTGGGTTTTCTGTAAAAATTGCGCCAGCCATCAGCACCGGCTGCACCACCAACCATCACCACTAGCCACACTACACACTAGGCGCTCTAGCCACCACCATTCTGGTGGTGTTGCTGCACAAGATATTAGTGCAAGCTGAGCCTTGCACTAGTTTGCACCAGTACACATGGTGTAAGATGTGCAAACTGCACACTTGTACAGTGTAGGTGCAAACCGCTTAAGCCTATAACCCCACGACAAACCGATAATCATCGCATCACCACCAGCCACACCAAAGACCCACCACCACATTAGCACCCCAACAACAAACTGACTACCACCAAACATCACCATCCACCATCACCAGATACACCAGCACTCCAGCTATCATCACAGAACACTAACAGTAGCAGCAACAAGTAAAAGCATAATCCATGATTAACAACAACATAAATTGACAAGCAGTACAAGATCATTTCATTGATATTTCATCAAGTCTGAGTCTGACAACATCAATGAATGATAAACTAAAGAAAAAAACAAAAGATAACCATCTATAGACTTTTTATATGCACGACAATATCAACGTTTACATAACTGTTTTGACTCCTAAGCTCCACAAATCCTATCACATCTCATCTCATCAATCAATATGCATGACACTCCCTGTTCGTGCTCCTTTCGATGGGCATTTCACTTGATTCATAATTCTGGCACTCTTTCTAACTGGACGTGCAACTTCTTGTTCAACCTTCTCAGTATCCACTGACTCAGATGGAGCTGCAAATATCCTAGGCCAAATTGAATCAAAAGGAGCTGGAGCTGGAGCTGGAGTTGGAGCTGGGTTCGTTCTCTTCTTTTTTGTTGGCACAGTTGATGTTGATGTTTTCTTTTTTGTTGGTGCAGTCGTCGATTCTTGAGTTGGGCCTGAGATAAAAACTTCTGAACTTCTCCCAGGCTACAAAAAAACAATAAATTGTTTGCAAAAATCTACAGCATAAATTAAATTAAATGCAGCCAATAAAACTTACATTGAGAATGATTGTTCCAGTACGCTCATCTGTATAAAGGCCATAGCCATATTGTCTTAACCTCTTCCCAAGTGCCCCTCTTGTTTGAATAGGGGCGTCACTTTCAGGAACTTGTGATTTGTTGCCCATTTTTCCTGCTTTCTTGGGCCCTTTAACTATAGCCGGGACTTCTTCGACCAATTGTGCTGGGCGTCTTCTAGATGGCCTTTGTGTACCGCCCCTTCACCCGGCCTTGTTCTAGTTGTCCTTCGTGTAGCCCTTCAACTTCGGTGACACCTCCTTCTGTTGGGCCTTCTGGTGGTACTGGTGGTGGTACTTGTGGTGCCCCTTGCAGCGATTCTTCTGGTGGCTCCTGTGATGATCCTTGAGGTGGCTCCTGTGATGGCCCTTCAGTTAGCAGTTGAGTTCCAACTTGCTTTCTTCGAACTTGAGAAAGAGGCCAAAAGATACCATAAATATAATATCGAGACATATAATAATAAAAACTGAATACAAATTGGTTGAATTTACCATTGGATATTTCTTTCGCTGCTGAAGAACAGTCGACTGCACTAGCCGTGATGCTGCTTGGGCTAATCCTTCAGCTGACCCTGATGCTACTCGGGTTAATCCTTCAGCTGGCCGTGATGTTGCTTGGGCCAATCCTTCACCTGGCTGTGTTCTACCTTGCCTTCTTCGAACAGGCTGTTCAATTTCATGACTTACTGAGGTTCTTCTTGTGACCTAACAAACACATTACATACAAGGCCAAATAGGATATTATGTACATTTTTATGATAAACGACAAGAAAGCAACATAAACATAAAATAAATTTCATGACTTACCAGGGTTCTACTTGTTGACTGAAGAACAGTCGACTCACTTTGTCCTACTGTGTGCATTTCTCCAACTGTCTCTTCACTAGGCCCTTCACCTTGCCTCAACGGTTGTTGTTGCTTCCTCAATTGACAACCTTTAATATTGTGGCCTGTTAGGCGACAATAAGAGCACGTGATCTTTGCACCCCGCCCGCTCATTCTTTGCCGACCCGAGACCTCTCCCTCCGCCATTCTTCGTCTTCGTTTTGTCCTTCCAATTTTCTTCTTCAAAGGGCAAAGGTTGAGGTGCTTCATGATCCGTGGGCTCCCAAAACTTGCTACTTCTAATTGGCTGTATCATGAACTGATAGGAAGCAAGATATTTTGATTTATGGTACCAATCATCGATGTAATCATCTGTATTGTCGCTCTTCAACTGGATGGCACATATGGCATGTGCACATGGAATTCCACTTACTTGCCATGCTCTACATGAACACTTCCTACTTCCTAGATTGACAACATACTGATCTGCACCCTTCATTATCTCATATCCGTCATCTCAATTCCAAATGGGATGACAATGCGTACTTGCAGCAAAGTTCTCATCCAATTTCTTCACAATCCTAGGACCATATTGTCTTGTCCACTTTGCAGCCTCATCTCTTTGTTTCTGCAGCCGAGTCATAACCGCAATTCGTATATCTTCAAGCATTGAGATGACTGGTTTGCATTTAACATCTATTATCTTCGAATTAAATACTTCACAAATGTTGTTGTCGACGTTATCGCACTTGAACTCCTCACTGAAGAATGCCCTGCACCAATGCTTCGGTTCTAGTTGAAATAGGGTAGCACAATCTTCCTTTGTCAACTGAAGCAGTCCTTCTTTGGCTATTCTGAAGTCAGCCATGTTTGCACTCTTTGCTAATTGCCAAAATTGCAATTGCAGCTTATCCCCTTTATAGTTCTTTGCCCAATTTCCGTATATGTGCTGCGCACACATTCGATGTTCAGCATGGGGCAACAACTTGGCTACTGCCGGAACCAATCCCTGCAATAATTCAAAGTAAGAAATACTAGAGCAAATTATATGTTCATATTACAAAGCAAAGCAAACTATTGACTGAATTTTTCAAAAAGCAAGCATTACCTTTTGTTGGTCGCTCATGAATGCCCACCCTTCCCCGTTTATTATCTCTAAGTCGCCATCGATTTTTCAAGAACCAGACCAATTGTCCTTGTTCTCAATCTTTACAATAGCCCAAGCTAGTGGGAACATTTGGTTATTCGCATCTCTTCCAATCGCGCCAACAATTCTCCCTTGCACAAGCCCTTCAAGAAACAAACATTCCAATCCTATAATTCGTCTACAACCAGCTAAAAATCCTCGTCTGAATGCATCAAAGCACACATAGAACTTATCGAACTTGGTCCCATGATCAGGAAGCGGTCTCTTAATCACCTCTACATACACTCTACTTGTAGGGTTTTGCAGCCTACACTCCCAAGCATACTCCCACACCTACCCATATTCCTTAGCATACTAACCAATAAGTATCTTTATCACCTTTTGCTTTGCTCTTTTGCACTGATTCTTAGATACATTGATGCCTACACGCTCCTTCACCAGCATCCTAAAGTTAGCAAGTTTCAAGTTGGGCATCACCTTGATCAGATCGAAGAAGTGCTTGGACAACCATGCACTTGTTACCCTTTTGTTTTGAAAATTAATGGAACAAGTGTGTTCCTCTTGGTAGGCTCTAATTTGAGAAGACCCACTCTTCTTAACAAACGCACCGTAAATCTTCCATGGACAGTTTTACTGCGAACACCTAGCTCTTACAAATTTCTTGGTATTTCTAATGAAATCAATATTTCTTTGTGCAGCAATGGAGTTCTTCAGTATAGCTTCCTTAAATTGTATCGCATCATGGAATTTCATACCTATTGACAAAGTAGGAGACGCAACAATGGATCATAGGAAGGAAACTTATTTTTCCTTCTACGCACTTGATCTTCTTCAACTTCGTCCTAAGAAGTTGCGGTGTCGATGCTTTCTTCATAATCTGTCTCCAGGACCTGGCCAGCAACACCAACATCTGCGGGGCCTTCGTCTCTTTTGGATGAACAGCTACATGCAAAGTTGCAAATCTATCTGACAAAAAGTCCCTTTGTTTTTTCCTTGACTGTGTAAGCTCCTCATCATCGGCGTCACTTAAGATTAATAAATTTTCAGCTTCAGCAGCCAACCCTTCATCGTCATCGTCATTATCACCGTCACTGGATTCAGCTACTTCCCAATCTAATTCAGTGATGGTGACATCACCCATGTCACAATCGCTTTTGTGAACAGCATCTGCGCCCCTCTCCTCCCCATCCTGTCCACCATGGCCTACTTCATCCCTAACCTCAATACTAGCTTGAATACCATCTCCTCATTCTCCTACTTGGGTGTTATCTCTGTCATCATCTTCGTCCTCACTATCACTATTGTTTTCAACAAACACTTTCGCCTCTTCGCCATGAAGATAATGATATAAGACATCCCTAAAACCATTATCATCTTCCAAAACTCTCAAACCATCTCTCAAGCCTTTCCCAGGAACACAGTACATTAACTTTTGTACTTTACAAGGCAAAAATGTCACTATATCCCTAACAAATCCAATATAAGATGCCTTCTTTATATCTACAAAGATAGTACCCTCATTCCCCCCCTCATACTCCCACTCATCCTCCCCAATCACAAAATCTCCACTGTAGTAAACGATGACAGCAACATAGTCTTTATGCGCCATTTCTACAACAAAAGAGGACAAATATACAATTAACTTTTGGGACCACATTCACAAAGAACAGACAATTACAAGTGGAGGTCCCTACAACTCTTTATTAAAGAAAAGAAAAGAAGAAGAGAGAGGGAAGATGCGGTCAGACGACAGCTGCAGCTTGAAAACAAGATGCCTCAAGACAAGGACAAATAAAAATAAAGATGGGACCCGACAACTGCTTTGATTATGCTGTCGCATTCCTTTAAAATATGGAGAGATTCCTCAGCATGGGTCCTCAACAATGCAATTTATTAAAAAAATATCCAGTCCCCATCCCCACAACCTTCGATTCGAACATGTCCAAAATCCAATACTCGAACCCTAACAATCACCAATCATCGCACATTTCACATCCGACCACTACAAATTACTTTTGCACATCACAATTCAACACCTTGAATGAATCACACATCATAGTGGATGAGGCGACGTCGAGCCCTACATCGAGCCCTAATTTTCCCCCTGCCGAGCCTTATACCGAGCCTATATTTCAATGCCGCTCCTAAACTGTCAATTCGAACCCCCCAATAGGATTGTAGCACCACATCTTAGCCATAAATCTCACATCAAGCCTGACCTTTCCCAGCCGACCCCCAAATTTGAAGTCCGAGCCCTAATAAACGAGTCGGAGCCCTAATTTCACCACAGGGGAGAGGAAGAAGAGAAAAAAACCTGAGCAAATCGACGGCGGCGAGTGATGACAGCGAGCGACGACGGTGAGCGACGAAGGCGAGTGACGACGGCGAGCGATCACCTGCGAACAGCGAGCTGTGAACGGCGATGGATGGAGAGGACGTCAGACCTAGTGTGAACTGGCGAAAGGTTAAAATCAAAATAAACCAAACGACGTCGTTTAACACTAAGGAAAAACGACATCGTTTAGTTTGGCAAAATGCACAGTGGATGGGGCGACATCGTTTTCCTCCTCCACGTGTGCTTTTTTTTTAAAAAAAAATTGCCACATTAGTTAAGCATGTCGCCGGAAAATGCCACGTCTGCATTTTGGCCAGTTTTTGGCCGGATTGGCACTTAAGTGTTCCATTTTACTCCGATGATGGCACTTAAGTATACCATTTTAAAGTTATGGCACTTAAGTGTCCCTTCGTGCCAAGTTATGGCACTCCAGGTGTCCTCACCTCCATAAAGATCAATATCATTTGTACTATCAATCCAGTGGATTGCCATATTATTAATTATATGGGTTTCGCGTGGTTAATGGTGTGGATGGGCTTAATCTACATATTCTTTAATACATTATATTATAATTTTTTCAAGCATCAAAACCTCTATATCTGACTTTGGAGTGTTTTTTCCAAGCTTTGAATAGCCAATGACCATGATTGAGGTCTTAATGAATTCTAGTTTTTAAAAGCTTAGACCTTATGTTACTCGACTAGGGAAAAAAAATTTCTAGTCCCATTCTCCGATAGACAAAAGCGATGAAAAACTAGCAAAATGACATGCTTAGTGTAGCTGGATATTGATTACTTGTTGACTTTGGGAAAATTATACCTAATAAAAATTCTTTTAATTATCTTTTTTTATTGTATTTCAATATTTGGAAATGTATTAAATGGGTCTTTATGTACTTTCTTTTGTTGCAGACGCCAAGAAAATCGAAGGCTATGTGAATTCATGCTCGGAAAATTGCAAGAAATCTTAAGCCCCTCAAGAGTTTGGCGGACCGTATTCGCAAGTAAAGCGGAATAATAGATAGTGTACTTTTTATAGAAATCATTTGTATTGGACAAAAGGAATACAAGATTCAAAGTGCACGTTACTTTGCTCAGAAATCATGATCTAGTTAATTAATTGTCATAGCACTTCTTAAAATGACTCACCTCCGTTAAATGTATTGTCTTTCTTGCCATTTATCGTTGGCCTCATGCAAGAGCAGCCCTTGTCGGCCTCAAGCTAGAGACCCTATGCTGGCAAGGGTGCATTGATTGGCTTGGCTAGGGCCACCCTCGCCAGATCAGGCAAGGGTGAGGATTGCAATGCAATATAAGCTTAACAATGAAAAATGCTCATCATAATTATACGCGATTTACTTTTACTTCTGTTTAAGGGTCGGGGTCGATCCCTAACTTTTCTTTGCAATATATGGGTTACCAAAACTTAGGTGTCAATATTTCTATGACCACAAATCCCAAAATAATGCCATTGAAAAAGAGGGTCCAATGGCGAGTATTCAGCCTTTTGCCATAGATTCTTGCTTCCTACTTCAACACAATCCGAGTTGGAATATGGCCTACGTTTGTAGACCTGATGATGAAGCTACTCATGCATTTGCAAATTAGGCTTTTAATCAAATGGGAACCGCGTCTTCTTCTTTGTTCCACGGTCTCCCATCTAATGTTAAAAATATTGTATAAGTAGTCTTTTTTATTGATCGTTTCAATGTAGGTACTGCAACCTGTTTGTAATTCATTGTTTGAATTGAAAATTTCATTTCTAGCAAAAGAAAAATGAGTATAAGATATCTTAAATTATAAGATTACAAAATAAGAATACTCAAAGAAGAAGGGTCTTTGAATATCATATTCAAAACAAAGATTTTGATGATGTTGAGTGAGATTTATATGGTATGTTAAGACTAAAGAAATTTGAAAGATTATTTCACGGAAGACAAGTCATATCATGATACAAGAATGAATTTTTAATTATAACTAATAAATTGTAATAATTTGAGTTTCCTTATATAAATATGTTTTTAAACGGGTTCACTATTGATTTATTCTTTAGTATACGTCCCAGTGTATAGCGAAATCATAGTTTTGTTTCTTATTGTTTTAACTAATTAGAATCCATTGTCGTACATGTAAGAGGAGAGATGAACCCAGACGAGCAATCATACGAGGGCTACCCCTGCCACGAAGCCAATGAAAATCTTGGTTTGCTAAATGTGATATTTGTTTTGCGTCTGGACTCTGTGTACCCCGACATAGAAAATGTGGCAAACATGATATTAGATTATACTAGAAGTCCTAAAAATTATTATAAAAATATAATTGAATTATAAAATTTATAAAAATACAATCAAATTCTAAAACTTGTTAGATTTGTGCAATTGAGTCTCGGTTTAACTTAGCTAATGGAAAATGCTGATGTAATTTTTTTAAATATTTCCTCTCTCCTACGTGACAATAACATGGCTGAACTACAAAACATAAGGCTAAAGTGACATCGTTTTTTGTCCAAATATGATTTTTTATACAAAATTTATTTAAATTGAATTTTAAAAATTAGCTTAAGTTAATTTAAAAATAAAAAAAAAAGAAGTAGAACAACTAGGCGACAAGGGCTTTCCAGCCCTCGCCAGAGCTGCCACTGTGCTGGGGAATGGTCGGAGGGGCTAGCGGCCCTCGGCAACCACAGGCCCTCGCCAGATGGGAATTTAAATAAACATAAGTACATTAAAATCTATTAATATTTCTGGCTTACAATGAGTTTTTTAAATTATCTTATCACCAAAAACTATACAAATAACATAGTACATCTCTATGCACATTTAATTCATGGTCATATATTATAAAAAGTGTTGGGATTAACGGACCCCGAAAACCGGATTCGATACTAAATCGAACCCCTAAAACGAATGCGGAAGATAAGCCCGGGAAATACATGATCACCGATTCTAAAGCACACCACGGAATCGAGCGTACCTTGTTAGCCACAGATTAAACACCAATGCTGAAGATCGAGAAAGAAATTCTGATCCCTTTAGATCCGATGATGTCAATTAGTCTTGAAGGGAAGACGGCGTCGCCTTAAGCGCTTGGAGGAAAAGAGAGAGAGAGGAACGTAAGTTGGAATTGCCAAAAGGGTGCATTCTCCCTCTCTTTCCTCCCTTATATACGTTCCCTCCAAACAAGAATCGTGCCCCTTCATCCATGGGCCCTAATCTTATGGGCCGGGCTTTTAGGCCCAACATGGGCGGACGGGCCTTAAGCCCATCTCATAAAACCAGCATCTCCCACTCGCACATGGTGGGCCGAACAGGATTCTCTTTACTTCTCTTCAACATTCATACCGGTGAATAATTCGTGCGACCAGCATACTTTGAGAGCTCGTTGCTATACATCTCTTAGGAATATATAGCAGCTCATAATGGGCATCACACTCTGAGTAGATTTAGTATGCAGTTCCCTAGATCGATCGATCACATTTATCTCTCTTGATCTCTTTCAAAACAATGATATATATATTGTATTCACAATTATGATTATCACAAAGACAGTCATAATTGGTTAACTGGTGAATACAAAACTACAATGTGATTCTCCAAATTCGATCTTCCTCTTTCCTTCAAACTCTCAATTTCAGTTTAGCTCGCTTTTCTAGAAATGTCCCATTAGATCGAATCAAATTCATGACCATTGGCAACATCCTAAGATAGCAAACACTAAATAGAAATCTTAAGTATAAGTAAGAGTCATGAGGGCACTCAAACTGAGGAACTCTATTCCTCAAGAGTCTCACACGACATAAAAGTTGAGATCAAACTTTTGTCACTCTTATTGGTCGTCTCATGCATACGTAGTATGAAATACGTATTACGATATTAACTCCTTTCCCATGGAGCGTATGTCTACACTTTCAATACCGTACAGATGATAGTTCAGACATACCCAATGTCTAACTTGAGTTCATGTATCTACTCATTCACAAAATTCATCAGAACTCCCATCTCGCTTCATAGACAGATAAAGTAAAATATGTGGGATATTTTACTTTCGGACATAGTAAGTATTATGTCATCATCTTAACACCCAGTTAAGGCGACATACGTGTTTTAAGCTTGAGCTCTCGATTATCTCCTAGATAATAAGCTTAAAAATAGTCTCATCTCTATTTATCACACAGTAAATAGAGGCGATTACCCGTGTGAGTAGGCTAATCTTATATCTATCCGACATACTTTCTCAACTTAAGGTAATGCATTGAGCATTAAGATGCATAAAGATCAAACAAAGATTCATAGGCATTAATGATGAAAACACAAATTCATCAAATGTGAACATTTAGGGAAATTACAATATTCAGTACATCAGCCTCTACGCAATCCTAGAGATTTCATATAGCCACAAAGCACATTTCTAGATATTGGCTTTGTCATAGGATCTGCTACCATTCTATGCGTAGTATGTACTCTAAGTTCACATATTTTCATGCAATCATATCCTTGACAAGATTATACTTAGTATCTATATGTTTGGTCTTGCCATGATATTTTAGATCTTTGGTGTACACTTTTGTTGCTTGGCTATCACAGTTAACCAACAATGAACCTGCAGCACTTTCAATAACACATAAATGATCCAAAAATCTCTAAAGCCAAACATCTTCTTATACTACTGCTGATAATGCCACGAACTCAACTTCCATCATGGACAAGGCTATACACGTTTGTTTCTTACTGCTCCAACATATGACGCCATTATTCGGTAAGAAAACAAACCTAGAGGTAGATTTTCTTTCATCTAAATCTCCTCCCCAAACAGCATCAAAATAGCCTTAGAGTCGCAGATCCTTTCCTCAATAACTTAGCGTATAATCAGCAGTCCCCTTTAGATACCTTAGTATTCTCTTAACGGCTTTCCAATGTGCTGGACTTGGATTGGATTGGTATCTATTCACCATTCCAACTGCAAAACATATACCAGGTCTTGTACACATCATAGTGTACATCAAGCTTCTAACAGCACTAGCATAAGGAACATGTTTCATTTATTCCTTCTCTTGTGGAGTTCTTGGACACAGTCTATGGCTCAATCCTTCACCTTTTGTAATAGGAGTATCTATGGGTTTACAATCTTGCATATGAAATCGTTCGAGAACCTTATTTATATATGTTTCTTGCGAAAGAGACAACGATCTCTTCGAACGATCTCTTGAAATCTTAACTCCAAGAATGTATGCAGCCTCACCCATATCCTTCATCTTAAAGTTGGAAGACAACCAACTCTTGACAGTATTAACAAACTCCATATTACTTCCGGCAATTGGTATATCATCAACATATAATGATATGATCACAAATCGATCTTTGGATCTTTTGATATATACACAATGATCCTCATCAATCATTGTAAAATCATATGCCATTATGGTATTATGAAAACGTATATACCATTGTCTCAATGACTGCTTGAGGTCATATATCGATCTCAAAAGTCGACATACTTTTTCTTCTTGGCCTTTCACTATGAAACCAACAGGTTGTTCCATATATATTTCTTCCTCTAATTCTCCATTGAAGAAAGCAGTCTTTACATCCATTTGATGTAACTCAAGATCCATACTAACCACTATTGCTAGACTAATGCGAATCGAGGTAAATCTCACTACAGGAGAAAATGTTTCTTCATAATCAATTCCTTCCTATTGATTATACCCCTTCGCCACAAAACGAGCCTTATGCCTTTCTATCGAGCCATCAACATTTCGCTTTATTTTGAGAATCCACTTGTTCCCAATACCTTTGTGTCCTTCTTGGAAGATCAACCAGTTCCCAAACTTGGTTTGACTTTATTGACTCAATTTCCTCTTCTATTGCATGAATCCATTTTTTTCTTATTAAGGCAATTCAGAGCCTCATTAATATTTCTTGGCTCATCTTTATCCTGTGGAGCAATCATAAAAGTTTCCCCTTCAATGTCAAAACGTCGACGGGAAATACTTTGGCGACTTGTTCGCCGTATGGGAGATTGTACACTTAGCACATCATTCCCCATTATGCTCCCACTAGGATTAGATAATGATGACGTCATCTCATCATGTGGTTGCAATTGAGAATGAGTTGAATTCAATTCATCACTTCTCATATTACTCCCACTTGGACGAACTTCATTAATATCATTATCTTAATCCAAGGTTTCAAATAAGGAATAATCTTCACCTATTTCGCCATTCTTAGGAAATTCATCATCTAAGGATGTGACATCTCGTGATTCAAATTCAGTTATACTCCCACTTTCCTGCTCACCTATGAACACATACCATTTCGAGTGTTCGGAGTATCTCATTAAAATACTCTTCTTTCATTTGGGACCCAATTTCCCAAACTTGTGAGATGACTCATGAGTATAGGCAGCACAACCCCATGACTTAAGAAAACTTAAGTCCGATTTTCTACATGTCCATAACTCATATAGAGTGGAAATAACTGATTTGGAAGGCACCCAGTTAGGTATATAGGTAGCAGTTAACAACGCATCACTCCAAAAAAGTGATAGGTAAGTTAGCATGCGCCATCATGGACCTAACCATTCCCAGTAGGGTTCTGTTTCTTCTCTCTGCAACACCATTTTGTTTTGAGGAGTATATAGAATAGACAACTATCTTTCTATTCCTTTTTTCATCACATAATTTTCTGAACTCATCAGATAAATATTCTCGACCTCGATCGGATCTAAATACTTTTATTTTTTTATCTAATTGATTTTCTACTAGGTTCATAAACCTTTTGAAACAACATAATGCTTCAGATTTATGATAAATCAAATAGACATATCTGAATCGAGTATAATCATTTATAAAAGTGATTAAATAAACAGCCCAATGCCTTCCTCTTACATTCATTGAACCACGGACGTCAGAATGGATTAAATGTAGAGGAAATTCAGCTCTTTTATCTTTTTCTAAATGGTTTCCTTATTGTTTTCCCTACTAGGCAATGCTTACATATGGGCAAATCGACTTTTTCAATGTTACGCAACAAGCCCTCTTTGGCAAGTCTATTCATACGTTGTTGGCCAATATGATCAAGTCTAACATGCCACACATTCACATCATTATCATATGAAGTAGAAGACGTGAAAAGGGAATAACAAATATTGACATCACCACAGTCAACATTTAATACAATAAAACCATCTAGAAAATGACCACAACCATAGTAGTTTGTATCCAAATACAAATCTACACTTCTATTATGGAAGTTCACACTAAAACCAAGCTTAACTAACACCAAAACAGACACAAAATTTCGACGAATCTCTGGAACATATAGAACATCAAGATGCGTCTACCATGCATGTTCAATTGGCAGGTGCCAATCCCTTTAACTTCAGCTCTGGAGTTATTTCCCACATAGATCCACTTAGTTCTAGTTGGTATCGTCGAAATTCCATGAAGGATTCTCTATCCTTCGCTACATGGTCTGTCACTCCTGAATCTACAGTCCACAAATGATTGGATTCAGCCAATAATACAGAACTTGACACATAAGCAAAGTTCTCAAATGTACAAGAGGTGTTTACCTTTTTCGGCTCACAACAGTTGCGAGTATAATGACCTTTCTTGTCACAATTGTAACACCTCACCCTTGACATTTTCTTCACTTGAGGACGTTTTCCTCTTTTGTGTTGGTCAACTCTTGATTTCTTGCAATAAGGACTTGATCCTTTGCATTCCCACATATTGAACAAATTAATACGCTTACGCTTAGAGCTCAAAGCCCTTTCTGAGCTAGAACCAGCATTGAAAATATCAATTTTTATCTCAAATGTCGTTAAGCGGTCCTCTACTAGCTCAAGGTGGCGCACGGCATTCTCAAGATCTTCCATAACATGGTCAAGAGCTTCTAGTGCTTCTTGCTTTTCCAGCACATATTGAATCTTCATATTCAATATTTCACAATTGTTGCCATTCATATTAGCAATTACGTTCTTAATTGCTGAAACCATCGATCTGAACACATCAGACATATATACACGAATAATTAATATCTATCATTTATGCATCCACTTTGCACAGACCAATCATATCAATGAATAATTTCAAGTAAGGTTTCAGAATCAAAAGGTCACTATGTTTTCAATCATCCTCCAAAAATCCTAACTCAAAATTATTATTAATATAATTGTCTTATGCAAAACAAATTCTATGAAGTTACAAAAACTTCTATGAATTACCCACAACAATCAACAATAACAGAAAGCAAATAAAATCTAACATCCAATAGAATAACAATACTTTCACATAATATAACTATACATTACACTAAGCAATATATACAGAGAAAAATATCAACATGGAAAGAGATTTTTACACCCATAAAACACCTCAAACTAATCTAAGAAATAAATAGGGAATGTCCCTTCTAATCTATCATTCAAAATATCTGAGAAATTTGAAGGCACATTTGCCAACCATGGAAAAACTTTTGGAGAGCTTTCATGTCGCCTCCAAGGCGCATTCACTCGGCGCCATGTGGCGCTCAATCTAAGGGTTGAAGTTTTGGTTAACTCAATCATATAGTACTCTCTTACAAAAGTTTCCACTAGCCTCCTATAACCCAAGACCACGTTGACCTCCCATAGCCGATCTAACACTGCTTACCATTTAGGTGGAAGATTGTTCATCAAAGCCGGCACCTTCTCAAAATCCGGTATAAGATAACCATTCCAGATGATTTCCTGTATCATCTGATTGACCCTGACCACATGTGATACTAAATCACCGTCATGCCACCGATAATTAGCTAACTTTGTCATCAGCCTTTTAAGTCTTGCATTTCCCTCGTCGGTTCTCGGGATTGTAGGTATCCGTGCATAACGCATCATAGTTCCTGCAACAAATGCAGAACTAAAATTGGATTACTCATAATCCATAATTTACATAAGGGAAAATACATAATTTTCCAAAATTCATGCAACAAATGCAGAATAAATAATGGATTACATATAACCCACATAGGCATAAATGAAAAAGAAACAAATTCTTTTTTTTTTCTCGGGTCAACAGGCGGTGGGTCGTCGGACCGGTTGGACCGGTCGAACCAGACAGACCGGTCGTGCCGATCGGGCCGGTCGAGCCGGGTCGGACGGACCGACCGACACGTGCCGCGCGCGTGCGCGACATGTGCTTGGCTTCTGTGCAGGTCGGGTCGGGTCGCCGTCAGGTCGAGTCGCCGGCCGGCCAATGGTCGTCGGCGATGACGTCACTGATGACGTCATCCCGGCAGTTACTGTGACGTCACGGTGACGTCAGCACGCGTCGGTTGTCCAACTGGCGCGTGCCGGTTCGCCGCCGGCGGCGTGCACGTGCCAGTTCGCCGACCGGCGCATGTGGCGCACGCGCTGGCCAATGCCAGCGCTTTAGGCGCCAGAAGCCGCTGCGCGTGGGCCGTTGCGCGTGGGCGCGTGCGGCATCTCCCGGCGGCGCATGACATGCTGACGAACTCGTCTCGACGAGCCCTTTCACCCTATGCCTTCAGAAATTGATTTCGAGTTACAAAAACTCAAAGAAATGGACGAACAGTGCTCGGGTGTCGGGATTTTGCGCCCCGATCCGTGTCGGCCTATTATTTTTGCGAAAAAATCAATCAAAAAACATCAAAGGGGTCGGGAAAACATGAACTAGTGCTCTGATACCAATGTTGGGATTAACGGATCCCCGAAAACTGGATTCGACACTAAATCGAACCCCTAAAACGAATGCGGAAGATAAGCCCGGGAAATACATGTATCACCGATCCTAAAGCACACCACGAAATCAAGCGTACCTTGTTAGCCACAGATTAAACACCAATGCTGAAGATCAAGGAAGAAATTCTGATCCCTTTAGATCCGATGATGTCAATTAGTCTTGAAGGGAAGATGGCGTCGCCTTAAGCACTTGGAGGAAAAGAGAGAGAGAGGAACGTAAGTTGGAATTGCCAAAAGGGTGCGTTCTCCCTCTCTTTCCTCCCTTATATACGTTCCCTCCAAACAAGAATCGTGCCCCTTCATCCATGGGTCCTAATCTTATGGGCCGGGCTTTTAGGCCCAACGTGGGCGGACGGGCCTTAAGCCCATCTCATAAAACCATCAAAAAGTAATTGCATATTATCGCTTTTTAGTCTCAAACATACACATTAAATCATTCAAATGGTGATCGGTCACTTAAAAGCATTAAGCGCAATAATATATAACTCATATGAATGAAATCACTTGCAAAACATAAAAATCATAAAATTCACAACATGGTTATGCTACATTGTAGACTAACAAAAGACAATAAGAACATAGTAGAAGAAAAACAAAAATATAAATCATACCTAATATCTTGAATCAAAAAATAAAAATCCTAGCACTACTTTTATTTTCTCTCCAAAATGCTTAACAAACTCTCAAAACAATGAAACCAATCTAAAAATTAAAAACCTAGCTGTACCAAGCAATCAATGTTCTCCTACTTATATAATACATCTAAGACCCGGCTAATTGCTTATTTTTTGCATAAAATCATAGAGTAAATCAGAGAATTTTTTATTTGATATCTATCTTCTATCGTTTACAGATAAAATTAGGGAACAAAATCAAGGAATCTTTTATTTTTGCCATTCTTTTCCTTATTTTCTCCATATCGTATTATGCTGCATAAACAAGAAAAATTCAAATAATAAAAAAGAAATCCAAATATTTTCTTATATATTGCATTATTTGTTGCCTAAACTAAATAAAATAACCTTATTTTTAAAGAGTCACATAACAAATGAGAAACCAAACAAACAAATAATACGAATTAATTGGAGGCCCCCCACTTTAAATTTCAATTGAATTATCAAGGGTAACTTTGTCTCTCAGTGGAAATGGAATTAATTAGTTATATAAGAAGTCACCATCGCCCAAAAAAAAAAATCCCAAGTTAGGAAATAACACCTCATAGATGGTAGATTTATCAAGGCTGATTGTATTGAATATTATGATAGTTGAGGATTTATCTTTATCCTTTGGTTTGATTACTAAGAAAAAACACTTTTCCTCATATACATATCCCTCCATCCAAAAAAGGGACAAATTGCCAACAAATAATACATTGTTTGTTTAATGAAAATGGATAAGATCTTATCTTTCCATTGAATGAAAATTATTCCATAAATGAAGATTGAAACCAAATAATCAAATAAGCAAAATAAGATTATCCCATTGTCATGCACCTATATAAACCGTAGAATCACTTCATGCCTTTACCAAAATACAGCAAACAGATTGTGAATCATCACTCAATTGAAAACAAATCAAACATGATTGTCAAGAGTTTTCCTACATTAATGGTGCTGATGCTGGTGGCCGCGATGGCATTGGAGGCATCAGCAGCCGAGACGCAAGTTTCCGCTTTTTGTAAGGTCAAGTGCGGGCTCAGTTGTCTCGGGGCACCTGATCCAGAGGTATGCTATGAAGCGTGCCTCATAAACTGCAAGGCTTCCAAGGTCGAGACACTCGAAGGCCAATGCAACCTTGAATGTGTGCTGTCCAAATGTTTCGACTCGCATCTTGGTGGTATGAAAGCAAAATCTTCACCTTTTATATAGAAAATATGTTTTAAGAGATAATTTGTATTTTATTTCCTCTTGCATACCAAAATCAAACTAGAAAAGTCGTCCATTTTTGTTCATTTATCGATTTTGATCGGCAACTACTTAGGTTTAAAAATACGTGCTTTTGAAATTGTCAATTATCAATTGTTCTCATTTATATGGACCAGAGTAAATGTCAATGAATTATTTGACCAGAGTAAATGTCAATAAATTATTTGACCATGGGTAGATGGTGAAAAAAAACGCAACGGAAATCACTCATGTTCCGTGTTCTGACATCTCTACATCATTCGAAGTTGTTCCTAACAGTAATTATCTGCTTTCATTATAATTCAATATTCTGAAATGTATAACATGGGTTTTATGTACCTTACTTCGTTGCAGACTCCAAAAAAGTCAAAGCTTGCGTGAATTCATGCACTGGAGGTTGCAAGAAGTTTTAAGTAGCTCAAGAGCGCAGGAGATTGCATTTGCAATTGAAGCAAAATAATAAATTATCTTCTCCCAATGAGGAATGTATGGGACAAAAGGAAAATTAAATGCAAATCGGTGTTTGTCTAATTAATTGTCATCGGGCTTCTCAAAATCAATCTCATTGTACTATATAAAGCACTGACACTCTTAAAAAGCCTTCGTGTCGTATCGGATACTTCGACATGTGTCCGACACTCTCGGACACTCTTCGACACTCAGCCAACACGTGTTGGAAAAATTCGACACTCAAGTCGGAATTCTGACATATGAGTTTTTTACACGTGATTCTAATATCAAGATTAATTTTAAAAATTCAATAAAAGAGATGTCAAAATATATATATGTGAAAAAATAAAACACAATTAAAAAAAAATAGTAAGTGAAGAAAGAATTAAAACACGGTCTTCTTCCAATATATCTAATATGTGAGTCCAGAATATGGATCGCTTATTTTTCCTTCAAGTTTTATGAATTATTGAAATAGAGTTGAATTTGTCAAATTAAAACAATGAATTATATTAATAAATGGCGAATTAATGTTTTTAGTGCATATTCACTCTACGTTTATTTATTTATTTATTTATTTATGAATTTGATTCAAATTAATTTGATTCAAATAATCATACAAATGAATATTTATTTAATATACAACGTGTCCTAATGTGTCGGAATTCTATATTTTTTTGGAAACGACGTGTCGGTGTGTCGTGTCGCGTCGCATATCAGTGTCGGTTCTACTTAGTTTGTACTAAGTTGTTGATGATACAAAGATTTGCCGAAATTGTTTTATTGGTTTGCTTTAAATTCCTCACTTTTGATTATTTTCTTTATCGTTTCAATTCAATTTGGTAATCGTCTTTCTCGCCATTATATCATTGAAAAATTTCCAGATAATTTTATCTTCATGGCACATATAGTATGCTGATGATTGAACTATTGAGAGAAATCGTACATAAATGCTCCAGACATCACCGCTTTATTATTGTTATTTTAAAATAGAATTCTGTTCATTAAGGTTATTATCATTCTTGAATCTTAAGGACGTGTTTGGTGACGATTTCGTTCCCGAGAATAATTTTTTATCGAAATGGTTTCTTTTATTCCATTCCCGATAACAATTTCTAAACAAAAAAAATGCGCTCGGTAACTATCCAAAATTTCTATTCCTAAGATAAAAATGTGTTTGGTAGGATTTATAAATTCTTTTATTTCTTTTAATTGTTTAATACTTTTATTATATTTTTTCTTTCTTCTTTTTTCTTTTTCTTTTTCTTTTTCTCTTCTTCCTCTTGTAGCTGGTCGCTAGCCACCGTCGTGCGATTGGCTAGGCAAGATTTGACGAGTTTGCTGGAGGCTCACTTGGCCCAGGCTAGCCTCGGCCTCGCTCAGCCATGGCAAGGCTCAAGCCGACGAGCCTCGCTGTGGCTCAATGTCGTCGAGGGCTGGCAACGTTCTAGTGAGGTTGCTAGCCAAAAGGAAGAAGAAAGGGGAAGATGAGAAGAGAGAAGAGAATAAAAGAGGAGAAAAGAAAAAAAAAAAAAAAGGAACTAATTCTAAAAATTGTTCTCGGAAACGAAATGACTTTTCTCTACTTTTTGATTCTATTCCAAATCTATTCCCGGAACAAAAATATATATTTTTGTTTTCGAGAATAAATATTTTACCAAACAAATTCTTATTCTTTTTCGTTCCGAAAAATAAAAGAATAGAAATAGTTATTTCGGGGATGGTTACAAACAGGACCTAAAAGATTCTTGTAAAAAAATATTGATATTTTCTTTTGCCGCAAGGCACATGTAAACATTGTTAAATTATATCTCGAGATCTTGTGTATAAGACCCGATCGGATTGAAGGATGTAGATTGGTTTGCTAAATCGAATATATTTGAAATGGATAGTAATCTTGGGTTAGAATTTTCTTTTCTTGAATGCCACACCAAATCACGCAAATTTTCTTTTCTGTTGGAGAAAATTATTCAAGATTTCCATACATGAGATTTACCCCATAGATTGTAAAGTATCCAACATCTACCACACAAGGGTTCTTCGTTCTTCAGGCCGCTCTCAAAGGGCAACCGCCGGAGGGAAAAACGTACAAAGATGACTTTGGTTGAAATACTTGAGTGTATGAGTTATTGTAACGTGGATTCTTCGACTATTATGGATTATTTGTTGTCGGTTTTCTCTATGTAGTAAATATCGACAATCAGACCAAACTATGTAAATCTTTTGTGGCCTTAACTGTTCCTCATTTATTTTTCGGTGATTTCACATTGACTTAATTTGCAAGAACCAATATTTTTCAGAATAATTTTACAATGGTTATAGTGCATATTGAAATGACATATATTTTTCTTTCTTTTTAATTAACACGTGTTGTCATAGCACCACCACCACAAAGTTGATCAAAATGTTAGTTTGCTAAACTACTTATGTTAAAATGATGTAGCACATTTTCTCCGTTCATATCGCAAACTCTAAAATTTAAATGGTAAATGTGATATGGGTGTGTCAAAATAGAGTTTTTGATGGTAAAAAAATAAGTTTAGACTAAATTTGTTACGAGTGTATTGGTTTGAAGTTTTCTTGTGGTAAGCCATTAAAAAATACAATTCAAAATAATACGTAATAATCTTTTCTTATTCATTCGGTGGCATCGGATCTCACCTATATGGCTCCATAAAGTGTTCACATTCTCGATTAATTGTAGAACAAAATGAATTATGCCCCACTAGTCGTCCGTCCACTCTTTATTCTGAGGCACTTCGATAACAAAGGTGGCGACAGGCTTGCCGTCATGGTTTATTAGCTCATTTCCCAACATTCGTAACAGGTATGTCATTTTTATAGGAACGCCAATCAAAGAGGATTTTTTAAGCTCGAAACCCTTATATATCAGCCTTCTATCAAAGAACAAATAGACACTTTGCAAGAGCCACCAAAACCACAAAATTATGCCTACTATAACACATTTGTCTTGAATTTTTGGTATAGCATCAAAAACCCCAAACTCATACATATATGATATATTTTTCCTCCATCAAAATTTCCTCAATGAGATCAATCAAAAATTTGCCTACATTAACGTCGGAAAGCAAATGTTGTTGACACGATGTTCACGTGGCTTAAATGAAAAAATAAAAAGAAGAAGAAGAAGAGAAAGTTGTCCAAAATGTCCTCAAAGTGTTGCATAGTAGCCTATTCAATCTCAAACCTTGTAATTGTACCAATTCACTTTCGAACTTGTCAGTTGTGCCAATTTAATCATAAACATTTTTAACAATTTGGTAATCTAGTCACTCTAGATATTTAGGACTAAATTGATAATTTATCAAAACATTTAAGACTAAATCGTTACAGTCAAAAGGTTTAAGACTAAGTTGGTTCTCGTACAATACATTTAGGACCAAATTAGCATGAAATGTTTATAATTGAATTGGCCGTCATATGAGATATGTGAGATATATTGGACAGTTATTTCGAAATAAAAATTGACATTTATTCTAATTGAAAAATCAGCTAGCAGAATTTTGATGTGAATGTATCGTATACTTACAAGTTTACTTTTTTTATGTTACAAGAAAATTTTTTACATAAATATATCGTAGTGAGCCTAATTTGAAATTTGGATCAAGTTAAATGCGTTACACCGCTTAAAAAAGAATTTGGTAGCATTTTCTTTAGGTACCGTCTCGAGCACCACCAGTACTCGTGCTAGTACAAAAGTGCACATTCCACTTTTTGGAGTGACAAATCACAAAATAAAAGGGAAAAATAATGGGAAAACAAAAAAGATAAAAAGGAATGTCTCTTTTTCTTTTTTCCCCCCCCCTTCTCTCCAATTTTTACTCCAAAGAGGCCCTTCGAGGAAACATCGGGCCGCTCCCCTCGCACGCCCCATTTCCACTTTCAGGCGCCTCTCGATTTCGGACCCTTTCACTCCCCCCGAAAGAAAAAAATCGAACAAAAAAATTTAGGGTTTATCAAGTCCGGTCGATGCCCGCTCAATGGAACAGTCTTCGCTCCTGAGCTGCTCCGACGTCCGTTCCCGTCTCGGGCTCCGCCGTCGCCGCCGCCGCCGTTGTCGGTAGGGCTTTTCCCTCTCCTGCTCTCTTTCTTCCCCGGTCTTTCGTCTTTCGCTTCCGGCGGGTCCGTCCCCATGGCGAGCGTGGAGCCGGAGCATCTGCAGGCGCGCGGGCCGACGAGGGCCGAGGACGACGACGACGACGACGACGAGCTCGAGAACGGCGGCGGCGGCCGCGGCGGCGGCACCGACGACTTTGCCGACGAAGTGGAGGAGGCCGGTCGGGGTTATGTGGATTCCGTGGGGGACTACGAGCACCGGCGTCGTCGCGGTAGTAGCGCTGGTGGTGGTGCGGGAGGAGGTGGGGTGGCGCCTTCGAGGACGAGCGAGCTCACGCTCTCTTTCGAAGGGGAAGTGTACGTGTTCCCTGATGTTTCGCATGAAAAGGTACGTGCTTTGTGGGGGAAGTGAGTAGTTGCGAGTGAGCTGATGGTGTGGTTTGGTGCTGGCTTTTGGCTCGAATTGTGTTTTATCTTGTTCATTCTCGTTGAATGTAAGGATCAGGACGTTTGCAGTTGGGTAAAATGATTATTCAGTTGGGTTTTGAGACTTCTTTAGTACTTCTGGTCAAGTAATGGGTCAATGCTGAAGTTAGTTGAAATTCTAGGCGTTCTGCTTTTCTTTTTTCTTTTTTTCTTTTTTCAAAATGGGAAAAATTATGTTTTTTGAGTTTGATAATTCTCAATTTACACGAAGCAGTTAAAGGTTCTGCTTACATCTGATATGCAGGTAGATTGAAGGTATTTGGGTTTTCCTTTTTTGAGGGGCATATATGCTTGTTTTGCTGGAAGGACCATAAATGTGCAGTGTTCCGACATGGGATTGTTTTGGCCCTCTGTTTAGCAGTTTTTTTCGACATTTGAAGGTTCTAAGTTTTGTGCTTAGGAAAGACATGAGAAAGCATGCATTTGTAGTGAGTATGCATTATATGGTATTGTATGCCACTAGCTTTTTTTGATAGTTATTGATGTGGATCGTCAAAAGCACCTAGAGAACTCGTGTTCATCTTTTTCCAGCATTTCAACATTGTTAATTGGGAGTCAGATGAGATACAACTCTTGGCAAACAATATAGTTTGAACGATATTTTCTGAATGTTGTTTGAGAGGCTTTGCCTTTGTAATTTGTCAGCTTATTCTTTTACAACAATCTGCAACTATCACTCTTGTCACTGCATTTAGAAACCTATTCCGTGCATGTGACCCATCCTGCAATGGATACCCATGAATTTTTTGCAATTTGTTTGCCAGGTGCAGGCAGTGCTTTTGCTTCTAGGAGGACGTGATATACCAACTGCTGTGCCTACATTTGAAGTTCCTTATGCTCAAAGTACTATGGTATGCAGATGGTTATTTTCCTAGCACTTACAGTTTCGTATGTGTAAATTTATAATGAGTTATCTCCATGTATTAGGATGTGGTTGACACGTCAAAGCGGTCTAATCTTTCCAGAAGAATAGCCTCTCTGGTTAGGTTTCGGGAGAAGCGCAAGGAGAGATGTTTTGACAAGAAGATTAGGTATACTGTGCGAAAAGAGGTTGCCCAGAGGTTAGATCAATTTTTCCCTTGTCGGCAGTTATTCCGTGTTTGTCAAAGATGCTAAGTTGGTGATATTTGAACCAAAAAATGGAGCGTAGGAGTGATTCCAGAATGTTAGCCTTCATCAATTGTTTTGCATGACGCAAAATATAACGGGGTTATAAAATGATAGTGCGTTAATGTGGCACTTCTCATGCTCGTCATTATTGGGCTTTGCTCCACCGTAAACTTGGTGTTGATTTGATTCATTCTCCTCTCATCATCATGCAACCAGGATGCATCGGAAAAATGGGCAGTTTGCTTCGATAAAAGAAGGTTCAGGTGCTGGTAGTTTGGATTTAGCTCAAAGTTGTCACCAGGATGGTACTCCCCCTCCTGAAACTGTGTGAGTCCCTCATTTGCTTTGGCATTGTCAATGTGAGCATTGGAAAATATATGTCTGAGATTCTATTTTGTCCGCTATTTATTGTCTATGGCACATACACCCGTCTCTCTCTCTCTCTCTCTCTCTCTCTCTCTCTCTCTCTCAGGCTGAGACTTGACATTCATTTTATGTGATTGTTTCTTTCGTTGATGTTTCAGTGCCCGAAGATGTCAACATTGTGGTGTTAGTGAAAATGCAACTCCTGCTATGCGTCGTGGACCAGCTGGACCAAGGACTTTATGTAATGCCTGTGGTTTAATGTGGGCGAATAAGGTTCCTGACATCGGAATTTAGGTTTCAAAGCTATGATTGTGCCTGCATTTCTTGTGATAGCTCCTAGAGATTGTACTGGGTAGCCTTTCTTGTTAAGTGAAACATGCTACCATTGTGCTTTCATTTTACCTTCTCGTGGACTCCATCCGTTCTTGAGATACGTGCTTTAAACATGAAGCTGCTAATAAAGAGGGCTACTGTTGGAAGGATTAAGATTAGCTTTTGCTTTTAATGTGATGGTATTCAATGTGCCAAATAGAATACAACATGCTTACCAATCATGAATGTGACATAGGTGTACTTATCTCTATTTACTGTTGCATGTAGTGTAGGCGCATAAATTCCTGAAGAAAGTTACTTGTGTGATAGGTGCATCAACATTTTCTATATTCACATTGTAGAACAATGTCATTGGTCAAGTGGGTGCTTGTTATTTAAGTCTAAGTTTTGGTTCATGTAAGATGACATATTATAAGGAATGAGAAGTGTGTTGTGTAAAAATTATTTTATAGTCTACTCTGTCGTTTCACTATACAATGATAATTTTTCTCATAGTGTTCTATAGTCTACTAGTTTTGTAGCAAACTTGTTGAGTGCATATATTGTTTTTGAAGCAATGTATAACATTGGTTTTCATTGAGCTCACTGATTTTATGAGAATATAGATTCAATTCCCTTTTGTGAACCTACAGGGAACATTGAGGGATCTCAGCAAGGGAGGAAGAAATCTTTCTCTAGACCAAAGTGAATTGGTACGTACCATTAGATTTTGCTTAGCCAGGTTATGATGCATCAGTTTGTTGGCACTTTGTCAAACATTGTTAAATATGATTTCGTATGCATACTCAGTTCGCTGCACCCTAATTACAATAGTTTAATTCTATGGAAAATAGATGAAAACGTCATTTTTACCTATCCACAGGGAACCCCAGATGTCAAGCCTTTGATTATCGATGGTCAACATTTCTCTAGCAATAAGGATGATCTTGTGAGTTTCATTCAAACTACTCAAAGTCAATTTGAAGCTTTTTAGCTTTTTTGACTCTTTCAATAATAGTCCATGCAGGGAATTTCTGGAGAGACTTCTACATCTGACATAAAGAGATTATCTGATCCTTCAATCAACCCCAGTGGTGAAGTAGACAATCAAATGGTGCTCACTTTTTTCCATTTTAATTGGTCACATACTGCTCTTACTTGTTGATCTGCTGAACTGGAGGATTCAAATCTCCAGTGCTTTGGTGATTAGAATGATGGAAACCAATTGATGCATGTCCATTACTTAGCAGAGTGTTTCTTTTACAAATGATTTTTCTGATTTTAAGGATGTGTTTTCTCTTATAGTTGTTTCCCATTTCAGTTGCTGCTATGTGTGGTTATATTGATTTGTTGAGAGTCCATAGAAGCTCTCTTATTCAATTAGAATTAGATCCAAGAGCATTATCTTAATGTAGGGTACATGAGGAGAGTTAAGAAAAAAGCAAGTAGTAAGAAAAGGCTCTTTTCCAGTTGAACGCTGCATTTGGACACCAGGATAGGGTTAAAGATTGGAGAGGATAAGATGAAATGAGAAATGCCTCCCTGGCATGCGGGTTGGGGGGGTGGTGGGGGTGGGATAGGAGTGGAACGTTGGATATCTCAGCGGATATTGTAATAAAGCTAACAATAAAAAATTCAATAAATTACTGTATATGGGGTTGGGGGCCTTGGGAATCTGGACGGCTGAGAGAGAGAGAGAGAGAGAGAGAGAGAACCATCTGTTGCGGTGGTCAGGGACCACCATGACAAAGAGAGACTTGAGCTCGGAGTCAGATCTGGATTTGGTTCTTGGTTGCAAGGGCGACCACCTAAGATTGGTCTCAAGAGCTGGCGCAATAGTCGACCCCCCACAAATGCACAGAGAGGGAGGGAGGGAGAGGGTCCGGAGGGTGGGGGTCGAGAGGCTCAAATCCCAGGTGATTACTACAACGAAAAGGGGGAAGGGGGAGAGGGGGAGGGAGCGAGAGAGGGAGATAGAGAGGGTCCGGAAGGTGGGGGTTGAGAGACTCAAATCTCAGATTATTACTACAATGATGGTTGCCTGAGTTGTGTGATCACCGTGACGGGGTCACCCGAGGGGTGTGCCAACGTGCGGTGATCACCAATGACACCAACAATTGGTGGTGTGGTTGGTGTCATGTATGGCAGATGGAAATCCGTTTCCTTGTTTTTTTTTTCAGAGCTTACTCTCATGCGGGTGGGATAGAATTATCCCACTTCTAGCCCCAAGAGAAGTTATCGGGGATTTTATTCGGACTTATCTGGGGTCTCCAAATGCCAGATAGGATAACTTTGATCCTATCCTGTGTTTCTATTGCAAATCCATGTGCTGTCAAAAGTTAGGTTGAAGAATTATAGGTGGAACAAGCAGTAATCTTTTATAATATGAAGTAATGGCCTTTCTACATTTTCTTGGGCATCTTGTTACTGAAAATGGGGAACAGAGTTAGAAAAAGAAATTTGGAGTTACATATGATAAATTCTCTATCTTTTGGGAAAAAAGTCGGATGCTACACTACATGGTGTTAGAACTTTTTAGCCATTCTTTATGACAGGAAACTGCTTCATCTATATTATTCATAATGTAACAGCTATCCCTCTGCCTGATTCATTTGTGATGGATTGATTTGAGGCTTGGGCTGCATTTTTGAACTCATAATCAGTGTTTGATGATAATTTTTAGCATGGTGCTTGGTTTTTATCCATTAATTGATATAGTAAATTAGATACCAAAAACAAAAACTTGACATGCAATTGGATGAAAAATGGCGAGTTTGATAGAAGAAATTTGTTATCTTCTTAGCTTTAATGATCATACACTGATGTTGAGATACAGATTTTACGTTCAATGGCATGGGCTTGATGGTAATCCTTTTAACTTGAATAACTAACTTTGTCTGCTCATATGTGCTGTATCTGCTCTGGTCTTCTCCAAAAAGAGTTACAAGTCAAAAGGATTTCCTTGCAATTTAAATTCTTTTGGTCTAATAAAAAGGTGTTGCCTTTCTAGGGAACACTAACAGATTGTTCTATTCTCAATTCTCTTGTCTGTCTCTTTCTCTCTGTCCATACCTCAACAGCGCCTTTTCTGCTCAGGACTTTCATGGAACTGCTGCTGATCTGACAAGCACGTTGCCCATGAATATCATGCATTCTTCAGTTGATGATGATGAGCAGGTACTCAACCATAATAATATTCGAGATGTCCATCTGTCCTTTACTGTCCTTTAACTTTTAGTGTTTCTATAATCCCAGAAGCTCCTCTCTCCTATATAGTATAAAAGGGGAATAGATATGATTAAGGAAGTCCTAATACGCGCATCTCTTGGAGCCTTCATCTTCAAGAGCTTCTCAGGCAAACTGCAAGTTTCATTCAATTCCATCATTATCTATACAGATATTCATATAACCATACAGCTGGGTTGTGGATTTGGCTTTCCTTTGCTTTGATAGAGAGACATATATATTCATTAAGAAGCTTGTCTTTGTAAGTTATGTATAGTTAGTAAACCTTGTAAAGCCTGTAGTGATGGATAATTGAAAAAAGCTCAAACTTAGAGTTAATTAAGGATTGATAGGGAGACTTACTGTTACCGGTACGTTTCTTCTTCTTAAATTTGCATCTATTCAGGCTTTTAATTCACTAATTGAGACACTTTGATCTGTAAAGCTGGGCAAAGAAGCAGTAGAACCTCATAGCTATCAGTCTCTGGGAGTCTGGGTGTTCCTTTTAATCTACATTCCTAAGATGAATTTGGTTTGACTCACTGACGCAGAGCTTATCATGGTCTTCACTGAAAGGTTAGAGAAAGAAGCTCCGAGTGTTCATCTTCAGAGGGCCGCACCAAAACCTTCAACATATCCGAGAAAAAGTTACCACTTAGTTGTCATCAGTGGAATCTGATAAACAATCAATTCACACTCGCACCTCATGCACTCTATAGCTTCGTTTCATTTATACCCAGTCATGATTCAGATCATTGATAGCCTTCAATAAAACTATCTCCAACTTATTGCCTTCCACATGCTCCATTGATAACAAAGAGAAACTTATGATGAACTTGGTTGCAGAGACCTTCTTACCTTTCTACTTTCTTTCTCAATTGGCAGATATTGGTTGGAAATAGCTTCTAGTGTATTTGGTCCTTTTTCTGAAACTAGGGAATAATTGTTTAAAAGCTAGTCGGTAGCATGTATTATGTGATGATCTAGATAATTTAAATATAGGAAGATCCTCCTTGCTGATTTCCTAGACAGCATTGCTTTCCCCGTGCATGTCCATGAGGATATCGACAAGCATTGGTTTTCAAGAGAAAACTAGCTTTGGATATCAAGGATACTATTGAGCATCATTTAAGGTATATAGGCATGCCCTGTGGCAATATGATGCCCTGGTGATAACATCAGACTCAGGAAACGTTGAGGAGTTATGGATAGAAATTCTTTTGAAAAACCTTCAAAATATGGATGTCAAGGAAGGTGGGAATGACGGTACAAGACTGGAAGAAAATACGTTACTCAGGGCATAAATGTAGTTCATGCTGTGTTGCTTCCATGAGGTTACATAGTGATATGTTTTGCACGTAGTATATTGTTTTTTTTTCTCCTTTTTGGATCTATTAACACTGTTTAATGATTAAGAAGAATCGAGACAAGCTCCCAACCTTCTTGCTAGGTCTCTGTTCGATTTTTGAATTCCCCTTTATCTTGTTCTCTGTTTCATTTGGAAAATGCGAGGAACTGAAACATCTAGATGAAAGAAGAGAAAAGGCCAAGCCATTTTGTAAAAAGAAGTTCATTGAACTTTGAGCGGTTTTCCCTCTACGGAATAAAATCAGTCGAGCACTTCAATCTTCAGTTCAATGACTGCAGTTAATAGCTGTCAATTGTTTCACACAGTCTTAGCCTTTCACCTTTGGTTGCAGCAAATTGACAGTGATTGTTTTTCTTATTTTGTAAGGTGTTTGAATTGCAGGGAACACTGGTTGAGCTCGCTAATCCATCAGATACAGACATCGATATTCCTGCTAACTTTGATTAGAAGGTAATGTGCTACCATGAGATTGTCAAAGAAATTGGTATTAACAGAGCTTAATAGCTTGCTTTGGATTAATTTTCCTGGTGGTTGCAGGTTAAAGTTACCTTGTCTTTATAAAAGAATGGTGAATCCTGGAAGCTGTGCTTGTGACCACCATGCCATCAAATCTTGTGAGCTGAGGGTGATACTCTTGTTAACTCTAGCCATGATTAATGTTAAACCTATTGTATGTATGAAAACTAAGATAGTGTGAGTGCATCCTACCAGCCTATTCTCTGTAATTTGCCTTTCAGGGCTGTTGTTAAGGCATGTGTTAGCATTTGTGATTAACATAGTTTGACATTGACACGTGCTGCATGGGTAGCTCTCTTTGAGGGATCCCCCAATGTAAATCTAAAGAAGAAGCAGCACTTCGGTAATCAATATCAAGGTTCATTCATCTTAAGATCATTTTGTTATTGCTTCTGATTCAGCCATGTGAATAAGTGCCAGAGATGTCTCTTAATTTCAGCTTCTGGCTTAGTTCTTTTGCTGCTATTTTGGACAACCATACAATTATTGTTGCCCTTCAGTCATGCTAAAGCAGTTCTACAAGGGGATCTAATAATTATGGGGAGTAATGTTCTGTTGAAATTTAGATTGCGCGGAAGTAGGGTTTTGATGTGATAGTTTGTGTTTTGATGTGTTCAAGTGGATGTGTGTATGGTCTTGTTGATGTTGAGGAGTGAACAAGGGTAGGATACTACTGAGGAATATAGGCAAGGTTTATGGGACAAGTATAGTTTAATTAGTTGATAAAGACGGTATTACATAGTTGGAGTTGGTGGTTGAGGAGCTACATGATATGGAGTTTATTTTCATGCTCCTCACACACATAACATGAATGATTTTTAGCTTTATTTATAGAGCAACTCCATTGATTCTCTCCCACAATTATCGACTTATTTTACAAGATTTTTCTAGTCTTAGTTGCTGACATCTTGAAGCCTCAAATCTCTCGACAACTTATCAATCTGGATTCTTCTAGAATGCTGCCCACATAGTCTTCAAATTGCAGCCACCGCCATTTTCAGTAATTCTTGACAATCTTCAACATATTTTATTTTGACTTCAATTTGCTTATTCTTCACGTGAGAGTCTTCAAGCTCTGCTTGGACTCTTCAACTTGGCATTTGCTTCACACTTTGCTGCGCACGTTCAAGACTTCAAATATTCAATTGGTAGTTTCTAAATTTAGTTTAGAGGAAATGGATGACAATTTTTAACACTAGGCACGTTTGGTTTGGCTTTGGGCAAATGTAATTGAGAAAATGCAAATACCTTTGAGGTAAAGGGGTTTGGTGAAAATGTAAATAACATTTGGTAAATTGTAGTTTTAAAGTGCATTGTGAAAAGACTTTGGCTTAAACACCGTTTGGTAATTACATCTTGTAAAGGACTTTTGCTAAGTTTTATATATAAAAAAAGTTTCTAATTTTCTCTTTAATGTAGCCACCAACGGCCACATCTAGCCGTCGGACAACCTCGCTTGAGGTCATTGGACCTCAGGCGACACTTGGGGTTGCGACTCAAGCGGCCGTTTGGGTCGACGACCTCAAGCAGGGTCACTTGTTGCCGCCAGACCTCAGGTGACCCCTACCCAGGTGACAGTCGCCTGGGTCGCAAACCCTAGGCGCCATCGCCTAGGTCATACGACCTAGGTGTTGCCTAAGGTCCGGCGACCTCAAGCCTCTGTTGCTTGGGTTGTGCGAACCAAGGCAACCACCACTTGAGGTCGCTGAAACTCAGGCGATGCCTAGGTTGCTCGACCCAGATGCCTGAGGTTGCGCGACCTCAAGCAACGGTCACCGGGTGGTTGCAACCCTTAGGTGGCAGTTGCCAGGGTCGGGTGACGCCTCAAGCGACGGTCGCCGGCATGGACAACTCTTTGGCCGGCGGTTATCGGCCTTTATTCTTCTATGAAGAAGATGAATAATACTGTTGGACTTGCATTCTAAATATGCAATTTCCCAAAATACTTTCAGGCCCTTAGAGACATTTGGAGATGCAATTGCATTTTGCTAAGGTCGCCCAAAAAATTGAACCAAACACATTTGCATTTGGCCAAGGGACTTTAGAGTCCCAAAGCCCTTTCCAAATGTCAATCAAACGAGGCCTCCCCCTTATCATTTTTCATGATATTCCAAAAATGTCTCATGATGTCTCAAACTAAGCTTGAAATTTTTCATGTTGTTTGTTCCATGTCTTTATGGTCATCTTTGTTACATGACGTTGGATGACCAGGGCTAACCTCGGGTGCCTTTTAGTCCCTTGGGAACGATAAGCTATTTCCAATGTGAATATGCCGTACATGAAGTCCCAGTTTTGATGCTGGGTTCTGAAACTGCCACAAACTCAATAGACTGCAAAAATTAGTTAGTCTCAATCACGTGTAGAGTTGCCAGCTTGAACCTGGTTTGAATAGCTATATAGGGCTCGTGGTACTAACGTAAATGAATTGGTGCAGCCAAGGTTCACTGGATGGAAAATGACATTTTAACCTCAATGACACTGAGAACACTGAAAGCCTCAGTAAAATACATTGTACCAGGCCACGAGGAAGGTTTATCTTTTTGTTGAAAAAGTACCTGATGGAAATATTACATGGTTCGCCCTACATTAATGCGATTTGGTTTGGAGTATCCCATACAATTTTATCTGTGTTATGTTGTCCTTTGAAATCTTGTAATTAACCCACTTGATCTTGGTTTGTCATCCCGCCAAGGATGTATTTGGGCAGGAAAAAAAAAATGTTGGAAATGCTCTGTTTACTTTGGGGATGCCCTGTTCGAAGTGGCCCCTGAAGATATTTTGTTACGTCGATTTGCTCTCATGCTCTTTCTAAGATGCAGACTATCAATACTATACTAAAGATCATCAGTATTCAACCGGTAATGAGAGGGACTTATAGAGAATTATTATGGACCAACTAATGGCGATCAGGGATCTACCCGTGCTAATCTTGGCGCCATTGGAAGTAAGTTGGGTCCTGAGCCTACCAAGATATGTGCAAGTCCTTCGGCCAAATGAAGAATCACATGGTGGTCACCATCAATAGTCGGGGAGCCATTCAACGTTGGCAAGGCTTTCTCCTAATAATCTTGATAAAAGTCTGTTGGACGATGGCCGTCTAGGCAAAGTTGGAAAGAAACGACGAAGCTCTTCAGGGTAAAAAATTAGAAGAGGAGAAAGTTTGAACTTGTCTTATTTAGAGTATTGTGGTCTTAAAGCTCATTGAGTATTTCATAACTGAATATTGATTTGGCAAAGCAAATGCAAAAGGGGAGGAACAAGTGAGGGTTCTACTTTAGACTTCGCCTTATGAAGTTTCGAAGTATAATGTGGATGGATCTTCTTTTGGTACTCCAGAACCGTGAGCTGACCGATACTAATGAGGCCGAAGTCTTAAGTTAAATCCCTAATTGTCTCAATGTTTTCTGAACTTTTTGAATAGTTTGCGTAAACAAGAAGCATTGCTCATTTATTGTAGTTCCTTTAATGGGTTCGCTGTCCATCTTTCTTTGAGAGTAACTTAGCACGTCATTGCTCTGCTTAAATCTCATATGAAAATGATGGAAAATGCAGATTGCCATTAAACTTAGTGATGTTGATTCAATGTTCGGGGTTGTAACTTCAATTTAAGCTTTTACAGATTGGCTTTAGTTTCTAAAGTTGTGTTCCCATTTTTCATTGAAAAAAATATTCTCAAAAAGAAAGTATAGGCGTAGATTTAAGAAGAATCACCGAGTACTAATTGACGATGCTTGAATGGTTTAGATAGAGAACAGCACTGGTGATCTCACAGAACGAGCGGCAGCTACAAGATCAATTGACCATAGTTCTGGACCAAATACTGTTCAGTGGTAATCGAGGACTAACTAGCAACTACCAGGGAACGACCAACACCACCAATTTGCTGTAACCAAAGGCTAGATCGAGGCTGACTTTAGGTTCGCAAGAAAGAGAGTCCAATCGAGGCTGGTTACGATAAACAATTAGCATTTGGAATCAAACATAAGGCAACTTAAGATCGAACCAACAGCCAGAGACTGAACAACCAGGAATTGCAGATGACACCGACTTTGTGGATTGGTGACGGGTTACTGAGGTGCAATTCTGAACTGGAGCTCGAGATGGGCCATTAGGGGTGTGTTCATTTGTGTTTCTTTTTTCTGTTTATCAACACAAATCTTTTTTTTTTTTGTTCCAGGAACAAATTTGAAACAAAAACAAGAAACAAGAAAAACTTGTTTCTTGTTTCAAGACACTTTGGAAAAACGAATTTTCTCTCTCTTCTTTCTTTTCTTCTCTTTCTTTTCTTTTTCTTTTCTTCTTATTTTTTCTTTGACCAGTCGCCAGCCTTGGCCATGACCAATGACTAGCCGTCAAAGGCTGACGACCTCATCGAAGCGTCATTGGCTCCCAGTGAGGCCGAGTGTCCACAGTCCCTGGCGAGGCTGACCTCGTGCCAATTGGCGACGCTTGGCCTCGCCAGGGGCCAGCGAGCCTCGCCGTGGCTAGGCGAGGCCGCCGGCCCTCGTCAGCCGGTCGCTGGCCATGGCCGAGGCCGGCGACCAGCCAAAAGGAAGAAAAAAAGAAAGAAAACTAAGAAATATACAATAAAAATATTTAAAAATTAAAAGAATACAAATTTATCAAATGTGTTTATATTCTTTTTCTATTCCAGGAACAAGTTTACTAATGTTACCAAATGCACCCTAGGCCATCTTGAATAAATCAGTTCTCGACGCATAGCGACAAGAAGAGTTTGAAGACCAAATGTCGGCTCTGTTGGTGTTTTTGCTTAGCCTGGGGGGAAAATGTAGCTGAAGATCAAAATCCTGATGCAGACTAAGTAAAACCATTAGGATTCTGCATCAGGATTTTAAGGAAATGGCAAAGTCAGTAGTGCCTCAGAGCATGTCATTGTAGGCCATCTCTGAGTAATTCTGCGAAGGCATTAAACCTGTCAAATTATCGGGCATCCTTCTATCTATGAGAGAGAGAGAGAGAGAGAGAGAGAGAGAGAGATGGCAAAAGTCAGCAGTGCCTCAGAGCATGTCATGGTAGGCCATCTCTTGTCAAGTTGAGTGATTCTACTAAGGCATTAAACCTGTCAAATTATCAGGCATCCTTCTATCGAGAGAGAGAGAGAGAGAGACCCGCGGGGGTGTGGGGGTGGGGGTGTGGTGACGTTGGTGGTGGTGGTGGTGTTGTAAGAAGAGAGATGGCAAAGTCACCAGTGCCTCAGAGCGTGTCATCGTAGGCCATCTCTTGTCGAGTGATTCTGCTAAGGCATTTTTAACCTGTCAAATTATCGGGCATCCTTCAATCTATCAGAGAGAGAGAGAGAGAGAGACTTCTCATTTATTTCCAATGATGTGAATTCCTTTTACATACAAAATTTTACAACTTTGCTCATCAATGAGCTTGTATATTTTCCTAAGGAGAAGCTACAACAATATACAAACAAATAAGTGGACCTGTTGCAGGTAAATGAGCAGTCTGTGGGAAACTCGCTCAACCTAGACAATTAATTTACCACAGATACAACTAATTCAAAATTTCTCAACCTGCCGCAATTCAAAATTTTTTACTTGCTCTTCTTAGTCATGCACAGACATGTATCTATCCACTGATGAGAGCAAGATTCAAGGGAGGGCTTCATGTATAAATAACGCATTTCTATTCATGGAAATCTTCATAAGGAGAGGATCCGCTGGAAGAGTCACTCTCATACGCTGTAGTCTCCCTTGGAGAAGACGGAAGGGATTCTCTTGCTTGTGACGATGAACCTGACAAAATGCAGCAATATAAGAGTCCCAAGATCAACTTTGAAGCATTCATATCAAGGCAAGCGAGTTGACTAATGATCTTTAAACTAGTTAAGATGTAGTGTGGGGGGGGGAGGGAGGGAGGGAGAGAAAGAGTTCCAAAATCAGCATCCTAAGCAGTGTCTTAGGCCTTTCTGAAAGGGAAACCACAAACCTTTCTGCCCTCTGGTGCGGAACTTCTTCGTGTGTCGCCTAATGAGCCTCTTTGCTTTAGTTATGGTGAGCTGCCTAGCGAATGGAGAGAACTCCAGATCACTTTCACTCCATTCACCGTCATTTTCTGCTTCACCCCGCATTGTCCGTAGAACAAACTTCTTCGCCTTGCGACGTTGGGTGTTGAAAAGGCCTCTTATGGAAGTAACAAAACCATCACCTGCTCCATCACTGGTACGCTTAGGCCAGGATATAGGATACTGTTCATTCTTCTCAGCCAGACCACCTTCGTTGTCACTAAAATTTAGATCACTGTCAGGAACACCGGTCCCATTGTGCTCTCTCTGGCTATGTGCTTTGTCTTTGAATTTTTTACCCTGCACAATATGTGCCAAAAGAAATATAAAGACAAAAATAATGGAAAAGGCTTAGCATCTGATACTTGAGAAGTACTCATATAGAGAAATTCCCAACACTTTCTACCTTGAATTCTTCTCAGCTTATCAAAGTTAAATCACTACAAACAAATCCTACATTGCTCGATGGGGAAAAGCAGAGTCAACTATGTTGAAGTTTAAAAGCTTTAGCATGAGTCCCAACCGAAGGAAAATATCACAATTTAGGGGTGTAGGTTGCAAGTAAAGGCCACTTGGTTTGGATCTTTGTTTATCACAATTCTTCATACCTGCATTCCGGTCACAGACTTCAAGACTCCCCAGATAATGTGCTTCTTCACTCGCGAGAAGAGTCTTCTCCATGTGCCAGTAAACTCCACACGGTGAAATGTATCCATGAGCAGCTTAAGATCATTCACAACAAATCTGGATCCTTCATAAGTTACCAACAGCTCCACCTATGCCAAAGAAAAAGAAGACTTCAGATGAGCTGCAGTTGCTCCAGCTCTATCGCAATAACATTATTATGCATGGATAAGAGCAACCTGACTGATCTTGATATTGTGAAACTCCATTAGCTTTCGTGGCCTAGATCTCTTCTCATGGTGTGATTTTGCTAATTTCTTCTCTTCATGAGATGACCGACCAGATTTGGTGGGTTTTGAATCCTTGAGTTTGTTTCGAGAAGATTCATCTTGTTGCTCAGCAAAACCAAGTGGCTCACTCTTTGAGGAAGAAATGGCTGAAGAGTGAAGCTGTAAAACAAGTTCATTGGCAACAGATTCTGCAACATTTTCTTCCCATGATCTGTCAAAAGAGGATGTCCTTCTCAATTCTGGGGTAGTACCACAGACGAGGTTTGCTTTCAAGTTCTGAACCTTAGACAGCTTCAACCAGTTCAAGAGTCATTAAAAAATAAAGAGTCAGTACTGATTTCGATGCTAGTGCTACATAATGCAAAAAGTCCATCAATACGATAAATGCAGCAAAATTGGTCTGCATTACATTGGTAACTGATAGGAAGGACTAACAATCATCCAGTGCCAAAAAAATTACCAGTTACTAGAATTAATTTACTGATTACCCAAGCTGTACTTCTGCAGATTTCCCACTAATGCCATGATAAGGTAAATATAGGAAACCAGAAAAGAGCAACAATCAAGTACTAATTGGCTGGATAAAAGTCAGTAGAAGTAATCATGTACTAGTTGCCCGAATAATAATGATTCATAGGCTCCCCACAAAAATAATTGAGGAACTCACTTGCAGTGTATCTGCTGGAGAGGACTGACTATTCGAGGGTACAGTAGGGACAGTAGATTTGTAAGGAACTTCCGATTCTCTTGTCAAGGAAACATTTGATGTTGATGCATCGTTAGAGGAGCCTTTCTTCACCCGTTTGGAGCTGACAGTAGTTGAAACCTTCCAGACTTCCTGCATCGTTGTAAACTATCAATTGCCAGCCTTGAGAGGTTTACTGAAAACTATCAAAAGGACTGCTCTAAGGAGAATTGTCACAAATGTAGAAGAGCAACAAGTCTAATCTAACCTGTCGTCGTTGAGAATCCTGCTCCTCTTCAGGGAAAAAATATTCCCACATCATTCTGTACATTGTCTCAGTCAAATGGATCCTGAGGGGGTAAATCTCCACCTACAATGTCAGAAAATGGGTTGAACAAAACAAACTGTCATGATGAAATTTCAAGTTTCTATAGTATGTGCAAGTTTCTATTTTCTGAATTTCTCTGCAATTCAAGCCCAACTTCTCCAAACGATTTAAAAGCATATGCTCCTGCAGCCACTATTTTATAAACGGATGTCACTATTAGAAATAAACTGCATTACCTGGAAAAGTTCAAGAGGAGAATTCCCGTCCTTGGGAGATCCTTGTTTTGCATCGACCCTAAGCATGACCTTTCTGAAGATGGAAAAAAATGAAATATTCAACAATTCTTCAAGTTTAGTAAAAGAAATTTCACAAGGCACTTGTCTGATCTACCAGAAGAAAGATTACACAGCACTTAACAATTCAAAAGAATGATTTATGGAAAATATAAAAGCAGAGATAAAGCACAGAGATTTGAAAAGCAGTCAAATACCAAGCACGTAACAATGCCAAGATGACAAGTGATTAAAATTAGAACTTAATACACAGAAATACTAACCACTGCATGATGAAGAAAATATCTTGAGACAAAATTCACTGAAAATATGTCAAACACTCCCTTCAGTCTAATCTTACTAGAAACATTATCATTAGAAGCTAGTTCGTTTTGATGCCCAAGTTGCACAGGATAGAGTAGGAGAAAGCCTATGGCAAAATGATGCTAAAAATAGACCACTGCCCCAAAAGATGCATTTCATAACATGGAAATCTAAAATCACAAAGAAAACTCCCTCCCTCTCCCTCTCCCTCTCCCTCATTCCCAAGGATGTATCTGATGAGAGGAGCCAAGACTGCAATGAATTATTACGCCCTCGGACATGATGTGCCATCTCGAAAATGATGAGTCCACCAAGCCTTAAAAAGGAAGAGCCATTCCATATGAAACATGTAAACAGCAGCATTATCAAAATGCTAATTCATCAAGACCAATAAGAAAGCACATAATTTTTTTTTGCAGGCAAGACTCACCCATACATACAGTCAACTATATTCCTACCAGTACTGTCAGGAGTGGAATAGAAGATGACCGACAATTATTATTATGTGATAGCTAAAAGACAGGAGGGCAAAATAATTATTTTCTGAAAGATCAAGCAAAGATGGAATAAGTTAATTCGAAGGAGATTCTCAGAATCATGAAGTAGGATCACATTTAGAAAGCCAGAAAGACAAACCAAAGAAGTAACCCAATAACAATAAATGTCATCGTTGGACAAAATATCACATTTAAGCTTTGCAACTATAGAAATGCAGAGACCAACATATCAAAAAGCAATACTAAAAACATAACATAACTAAGCATCAGCAGTAAAAGTACTTACTTTCCCCATTCAGTTGGAGGATTCCACGCAGATAAAAGCATATCGGACTTAACATCAGGCAGGCAGTTCCTAACAACAACGTACTTAGTTGTAAAACGCGCAACACCAACATCCTTGTAGTCCCGGTCAAAATCATAAATCTGCCAGAATAATTATATTGAGATGCATATGAATAATTATCATATGAATAAGCCAGATAGCAAACAAGTAGCTTCAGTCTGCCAAAAAGTAAATTTTAGACAGGTGGTAACCTCTAACCTAAAGATGTGAAAGTATGGGAACAAGCTCATCATCTTTTCATGTGGTATTCTTTGACTACTAGTTCAACAAATCCAGAAAGAAAAGGAAACAAAACCAAGAAAAATGAGTATCAAATGGAATATTTCATCTCTAAAACCCTGACCAATTTTAGACATCAACAAGTGCAATAGCTGACCACGAACCAGATCATTTTTATATGATTGAATTCCACCACGGGTGAAAGCTAAAACTTTTATTCTTCTCCTTCTCCACTATCCTTTGACGTACTCACCATGTCATTTATCTCAGCCTCGGCAAAAGATTTGCCATCTACAAGCATGCTCCAAACCACTTTGTTGATTTGTAAAGATATACGCATAGCATATGATGGACTTTTATTCTTCTCCTTCTCCATTAGTCGTGACTGGGCGGCTTTTTGTAGAGCCGCCCTAAGCGCTAAGGATGCTGCCTTCCTTGATTTTTGTGCATTTAAAAGCTCTCTATGAAGTTTCTGAACCTGCAGAAATGAAGTTTGTGTGCTTTGTGATGCAATACCACAAAAGAAAAAAAATGCCAATGGATAGCGATTCAAAGGCAAAAGCAAAAGCATGTGGAACGCACATCCAAAAAATGCATCGTTCATATTGCAAAGACTATTCATAAAACGAAAGGAACAGAAAACAAACAGAAGCCATTTTTATAAAAGACCAATCAAATGATTCGGAAAAATCAAGAGTCAACTAACATAACTGCCAGAAAGCCTTTATCTAATGTCCAGATTCAGGAAAAAGACAATTGTTACAGTCACAGACAGAAATCTTCTGGACAGATGCCACCTAATACTATTAGAAATAATGCAACAATAGCAGGGACATGCTATGTTACTGAATTCAACCTTCCATATCAAAGCTGCATGTCACATTTTGACTTGCTATGACCTGACTGGCACCTCACATAGGAATACAAACATATGAGACAACAGATCAGAAAACTATGCATGTGACCACAAAAGAAAATAAAAGAACGATTTGCACAAGAGAACTAAAACATAACGATAAATTAACAAATGCACAAAGGTCCAATAAAAGTGTGTGTTGTGTGACTAACTATAGAGAACTCCATATACAAGGAAATTGCTCTTATAGCTAACCCTCCCTAATATAACTATACCACAAATCCAATTACCTTAGGCCCAATTGGGATGGCGTCACAAATTAGCAACAATATTGTCACAAGACATTTCTGATATTTAGATTCTCTTTTGATAAAATTCACCTTTTAATTTCACATTAAGCCCATCTAAGAACCATGAGTGTGCAGAAGTGTTTTCAAATGATTTCAGAAGTGCTGACAACCTACTTAATCCTCAGTATATTTACCAAAAAAGCAGTTAATCCAATGGTTACCATTCAGTCAGAAAAATATAAAAGCATTTCATTGATCTTATAAGTCTGGATTCTCACCAAAACAGTCTTTCCGCCATTTACCATCCATAAGTCACCTTCTTTCTCCCGATGTAGGTCACCTGAAGTTTCACAATTATGAGATAATTTTCTAATGTCATCAATAAGCAACTTCTGCTCCCACTCTCTCTGTTCCAGGTTGATTTTTGCAAGTTCTACTTCTTCCTCCCCATCAGGAACCACTTCATCTGCCTCCTCTTCAACATCTTCATCGCCATCATCAATGGGGTATGTCAAACTACTTTTCCGAGGCCTGACACATAACGTGATTCCCACTCAAAATCAACACAAGTAAGCAACCTATAAAATAACACAAATATTCCACATTTCTGTCTATCCCAGTATTACATATCAGTCCACAAAAGCTAAAATGCGGATTATGATGACCAGGGACATAAAGATATCCTTATGTTCAACCTTCAGGAAAACTCAACTTAGGCCTCACAAATAACATAAAAAAATATAACCAAGCTCATGCCAGGGACATATTAGCAACAATAGAAATTCATACACCAGTTAGCAAGAACATGATCAGAATTCATATCCTACCCCTGCTAGAAAATTTAAAAGACATTATCAAGTTCAAAAATAGAAACTAATCCTCACTTGGGGAGACGCGCAAACAGAAGATTCGTCAACACATCCAGCATAACCTGAAATTGGCGAGAAGTCATTGTTGCTGTTATGTCACGAGAATTAAATGCAAGCTCTTTCAAGGGCTTCATCTGCAGCAGAGGATAAAACAAAGAAAGTGAGATATTACAGTTAATTTCAGCTGACTAGATAAAAGCCTCTGCTAAAGTCTGAACATCAAAAAATCACGTGCATTCCTTAAAATATACAAACACCAGATCATGTGCATTCCAGGACAAGTAAAGTGCTATATCACCTTCAAATCTGGAGTTCCACCTTTGTGCCTGGTATAGCGGAAATACATATCACATGGCATAAAAACTCTTTCAAGTAGAGCACCAGTACGCTTCACTTTAGCTGAGCTTTTTAGAATTTTTGGGAGCCACTGCAGTCCAGCCCCAGGATCAACATCAGTAGGTGCAACATGAGCTTGGACTTCCTCCAACATGACAGAGAGCTCCATGCGTTTCCATGTCATTTCAGGTTGAGATTCTGGAACATTTATCTTTCCAGATCCAAGTGCTTGTTCAATAATTTCATGCCCAAGATGGAGTACAGAATGAAAGGATCGTGCCAAAACACGGCCACTAACAGCAGCAAGCAGAAACCTACCCTGATTAGGTAAAAATCATAGCATCACATCATGAGAACCATTCCAAGGAAAGTTGCTCCTATTCTGTTTTCTAAGATTACTCGACAAGTTCATTAAACTTCATTCACAAATCATTAGACACACCTACACACACAAACACGCACCCATGCAAGCATGCACGCGCACAAGTATATTTAAGGAAGCAGGAACATTAAACTGTTTCAGGGATGCCTCCTACGTTTAAAAGTGATAGTTTCATGCTGTAACAGACTCTCCTTCACACGTATCTCTAACTCTGCCTTCAAATGCTCTCATCGGTTCATATAGTTCTTTGATTATTCCCCCTGAAAGATGTGATTCAAGTGACTTTGACTCTTTCATGACATTCTCTATGGTGTCTACCAGACCATTAATCACGACGGTCCTAGCAAAAAGAAATTCGAATTGCAGGCATGACATACATAGAGAGATGCCCAAACAGAATCAAAAACAAATGGTACGTCCAATGGAGAGTTCCTTGTGAAGAAAAGGATAAGGCAAAGAAAAAAAAAGATTCAGCAGAAATATTTACTGACAGGATTATAATGCCTAAGATTCAGCAGAAATATCTACTGACAGGATTATAATGCCTACTCAAGTGATGTTTCTGATGGGAGAAATTCTATTCAGAACTTACATTGGCTTCTTCCGAGTGTAGATTAAACTGCGGCTCAATAACATTCACCATAAAATGCCGTTTGCCGTCCTCCTCAGAATCATTTGTATTTCCATTAATCACTGGCACAATTATCCCCACCAATCAGTTTTTCATAGAGGCTTTCAAGTATGTGAAATAAAGCAAACATAGTATTTAGACTAAAGATAAAGCCCAAAAACAAGTAAAGTATGACTTCAGAAGAACTTCATGTGGCCCGGTAGTAACATGCCATTTAAAATTACAATCCATGTCAGAGGACACTACAAAGCCACTAAGGAGGGTCACTCGATCACAAAGCTTCTTGCTTTGCATTTTTATGTAAGGACTTATTCAAAGCATTTGTTTAGTAAAAGCGAATCTATAATTTAGTAGGGTTAACATTTAGATTTTGAGAGTACAAGTTCAGCTTTTGGGTTAGTTTAGACTACTGGAGATGTACTATTATCAAAGGCTAGACATTTTGGTGAAATCCCCAGCTGCTTCTGCATACTCCAATCTCCGACCCTTCTTACCTTAAAAGGAGAAAACAACTAATAATCCTGAAAGTTCTCACTAAAAGCAAAACTAATGGTTTCAACGCTTCTTACCTCAAAAGGAGAAAACAACTGATAATCCTCAAAGTTCTCACTAAAAGCAAAATTACTGGTTTACTGTCCATTCAGAAACAGTGCTGGAGAAAACAACTAATAATCCTCAAAGTTCTCACTAAAAGCAAAACTAATGGTTGAACTGTCCATTCAGAAACAGTGCTGACTCTCTCTCTCTCTCGCATGTCTCCTCTCTCTCTCTCCACTTCTTCAGCTGGAGTCATCTTGTAGGTATTATCGCATGTCTCCACTTTTCAGCCGATAGTCATCTTTTAGGTGTCATTGCATGGACCGGTATGCACCATCTCGGGTCCATCAGCCAGTCAAAATTAGTGGGCCCCACCAGGTTTAACATAGGGCCACCAGACTCAGCATTTCAAACTAATTGGCAGTCCTACCAGACTTAACTTGGGGCCACCAGACTCAGCGATTCAAATTAATATAAGGTTGCAGGCACCAAGTCAATTTAAATGGCTTATGTCTAGATGAGTTCTAAGCTACTTTGCCACATGTGGTCTAGGGCCAAGTCATGTCTCAGTAGCATAGGTAAGCTTTGCCCCAAGGGCCAAGTCCAAGCATCAACCCATGAAGTGGCATAATTGGCTTCAACCCATTATGCTCTAAAAAAGCCTGTATTGCGGCTTGGCTCATTCTAATTGAAATGACCATTCTTCAACTTTTCTAAAATTTGCATTATCTAACAGGAATGCAATCTCCATATCTCCTAGTAGTGAGAACATAATTGTGTATTAGCTTCCAGAGTGACCTAAGAGTCCTTCTAAAAGTTTCAATGCCCTATTAAATTTCAGAATAGAGGGTAAGTCAGATGAGACCAAATTTTGGGACTAAGATTTACATTTCATGATGAAAACAACTTCAGTTCACACAAAATGTCCAATTTATCATGACAGAAAAAAAAACAAAAAACAAAAAAACAAAACAAAACAAAAAATTTGATCAGCCCATCTAAATTTAGAATCAACAAAGCTATCAAATGACACTTTCAACGAAAAATTAAAACCATCAACTTAACAAATTAGTTACTTTCAATCAATCTCATGAGTAAACAGGCATACCAGTGGCAGCAGATACTGAATTCTCCATCTTGACTGAAGATGATGGAGATGAAACCATCGCTGAAGTCTCTGCAAGTTGTGTGGAAGGAGAACTCCCATTATGGCCAGAAGAAGAAGCCTTTCCCTGATCATTCTGATGCATATCAGCTCCATCATCCGCCTGGTTTTCCTGATGTAGCCTCCTTTGCGCATAAAGCCGTGAAGGAGAAGGTTTGGGAGCCTCAAATGCTTTAGATATTCCACCAACCCAAGACCAAACAGCATCTCTGTTCTCAATTGTCCACAATAGCTTCAAGCCATAAACAAACACGCGTTGACAATTGTCAGCTATTACCACATTGTATCCATCATCATCGCTCTGATCAGACCGTGCATGCTCATCACTCTCGCTTCCATTTTCAAATTCAGATCTAACATAGGTCATCTCAAGATTTCTCCTGCCACCCTCTTGCCATGCTAATAACCTGGCAGGATCAGCTTTTGGGGCCTGTCTTCGTATCGTAAAATAATCAGATGACAGCAAAAAACCATCATCACGATGCTTCTCCGTGCAATTGATCGCACGGTTTCCCTTCTCACTAGGAACTCTATCCATGGATATGGATTGCGAACTTTTCCTTGCCCCTTGACCTGCTTTTGCAAAAATGGGACCATTATCAGTACCTTTATACAAAAATGCCTTGGGCATGTGAAGGTCAAGACCCTGGTAAACAAGATCAAGAGGTTCACGCTTGCATTCAAATGTGTATTTCTGCTTCCCCCGACTATAATACATTTCATACTTCAGCTTTGTCATATTAAATGTTAGGCCTTTGGCAGGGTCATCTTCAGCTAAGGGGACATGCTTTAAGCAGGTAGGAGTAGCATCTATTCGCAGCATAAATTCTGTCATCACCTTGTCTAGGGAAAGGTTGCCTGATCTGACAGCTCTAGGAACTCCAAAACGAGGCCATCGAGAGAAACTGCGCAGCTTGTGAGGAGGATTATAATTCATACCCCAGAACTTTAATATCCAAGCCAAGTCATGGGCCCCAAGGTTGAAAGTTGGTGAAACATTTGGGGTACTTTCAGAAGGACGGGGACCACAGATGGTTTCATCGACAGCAACATCAGCTCCCTGAGCAGACTGGTATCGTTTCTCAGATTGTGGAAGAGGAGGTCTCATAGAGAAATTCCACCTGAGAGAGAGAGAGGTGGATCTGAAGGGATCAAACACTTTTTCACGAGGTTTTCCTTCATTGGGAAGTGCAAACAAATAATGATTCAGTGGATCGCCAGATTCGCACTCCCAGTCCATCGTCACTTCAAGTGCAAAGGCCGGTGTGTCCAGGAAAGCATCAGAAAAACCTGTAGGAAGTTTTAAACTGCGGTTCTTCCCTAAACTTTCCAAGCTGCTCAATAGAATCTTAAAATCCTTAGCAGAAACATAAACTCGACCATCTGATTGCTGGATCTCCATATATGCCGAAACAAGTTGAAGTTTGTCAAGCTTTTCATAAGGATCAGTTGTCGCAAGAACGAACCATCTTGTTTCTGAAAAGAATAAAGTGATGTTTCCATGGATGTAATTTCTTACTTCATCCCACCATGGCAAGCTCCGCTCTTTTTTGGGTGGCTGAATTTGTGGTGTAGTATTCCTAAGGCTCAAATTCGCCCGGCGAAGAGCAACAGTGAATGCATAGCTCACATCAGCGAAAGATGGTTCATATCCCACTCCAAATGACATTTCTGCTTTTTGAAAATATATAGGCAAATCAAAGTATGTTTTAATTGGAGGAGTTGTGCCACTAACGGATCGAAGCAGGCAGACCTTTCTCCATCTACCAATAAAGACATCTTGGTGAATCTGGGGTTGAAAACATGTTGCCTAATTCAAGAAAAGAAACAAAGAAACATATCAGCTGACTAGGAAGATACGGCATAACTTAGATAAGGCAAGTGACTGAAGCTAGCAAAGGAACAGAAAAATTCATCATTTCAAATTCAATTACCCTTGAATAGAAACAAAGCTAGAAACTAGTCATAATGCAAAAATTGCACGGAGGGGTTGAAGGATATTACTGCCTCCAATCAACGCTATACTTGTTCTGTTAGAAAACTAGCACATACAAGTTCTGCCTTAGTGGAACAAAATAAGACCTGAATAGCAATACCATCATAAACACAATGCTATTGTGGATAAATTAAAGTCTCATCTCATATTTCCATAGAATTCACTTGAAAGCAGCTTCTATAGATTGCAGAATCTCCATTTTGGCAATGTTAATACATGAAAAGAATGCCAAACGATGAACACTGACAGGTATTATCTTTATCTTCTTTTGAAAGAGTTACTGTCAGTTACTATCTTCTTAGAAGTGTTATCCATTCATAGTCTCCTCACTCCAGAAAAGGCAATCCTGAAATACCCCACTTTCTAAACCTACTACTTAAAGTTGCATAAATCAACTCCAGTAGCCTTGTCTTTGAAATCTCACCTAAAACAATAGGAGATATAATTAAAATAAGAAGACCCATATAAATATACATAAAAAGTAGGCAATAAAATATCCTTCTTTAACTTCAAAAAAAAAACATAAAAATAAATAAAAATAAAGACCATCTTAACTAAATAATAGTATCTTTATGACAGATCCTCCCACTTAACCACAAAAAGGCATTTCATATGAACAAGAGTAACAGAGTGGACTTAAAAAGGTAGAGCAGAAAAAAAGGAAAATAAACCAAAACATAACAAATTTCACCTGCTGCGCCAGAATTACACGGCCCTCACATTTACCAGAAGTTGCTGAGAACATAGGATGTGTGTAATTCCTTAACTGAACAACCAGAGTACCAGTGTGCAAGAGAATATTTCTTCCATAAAGACGAGAAAATGGTATGTCCTTGTCACTGCATACAGGATCCAGTTTCCTGAGTATATCTATCATCCCAGCATCTCCACCATCAATGCTAGTCAAGGTTAATTCTAAGTTGGTGGCAGATATTGAAAGAAGTGAAGTCCTGCTAGCACTAGGCTTAAATCCAGCCTGAAACCCTTTACTGCATGCCCCCGAACCTTCAGAAGGCCTTAACTTTTGACAAGCCTGATAATAAGATTGAAATGACCTTTTGTATATTTCGTCTTTGTGTTCACACAAAGAAGATGGATCTTGTCCATTTATTTCAATTCCACCAATATTAAATTTTCTTTCTTGAGCACTATCACTTGTCTCTGCACTTTTAGTACATAAGTGGCCTTTCATTGCTTCATCAAGATGCTCCAATCTGACAGCTAACTCACAAGCCTCGTTCTTCATAAGCTGATAATGTTCATCAAGCCAGCCTTGAATAGGTTCTTCCTCGATATCAGCAGTCAGCTTACGAATGCCAAACTTTATACACCCCAATTTCGAAGAACTAGACTTTTTGGATGTTGAGCTTTCTTTCTTGAATGGAAATATAAGCGTGGTTTTAGCAGCAGCTATAAGCTTCAAGGCCCGTAACATATCCTCTATGGAGTCATCAATGGCACGCAACGGTAGCCTGTATGGCATACATATATGAAAATGAAGACCTTGCACTATCCAATCCCATTTACAAACTGAAGGTCCTTTCACATCAGATGAAGAAATACTGGTGCTAGGAACACGGGAGACTTGCATCCGGGTGCTTTTGATTACTCTAGCCCCATTAAAACTTAGAGTAAGTCCTTCAAAGAGTACTCCTATCCGGGCATTTTCAGAAAAAATAGACTGAATTTGAACCGATGCATCAACCCCATCTCCAACCTCAGCCAATATAGTCAACATCTCCACATCTATCGCAAAAATAGACTCCTTCTTGTGTTTGGCACTTCTTCCCAGTTCCTCAGCCATTTCTTTACCCTGATGAACATTTCCCTGAGAGAAGACATCATCATTACTGATGCTACCCAGTTGCTGAAGCTTCTGATGATGCACCATAGATTTCAAATTCAGAAAAAGTTCGAATAACGATAGATGTACATCAGGCTCCCACCGCACTGTAATATCAGTTGCACTGAAAAGAGAGCAAACAGAAATCTCTTTGTGACCACCAGACCGTCGTACAAATTTAGCATTTTGCATGTCAAATACAGTCAAATCTGGAGAAGAATGATGCTCCTTCAGGTTTTCTCGATAAATTGATCTGGCTCTTTCAAGCTCCACCTGGGTTGTCTGTTTCTCTTTGTTTACACACACAGAGAGGTGAAAAATGTCAAGCGTGACAGAATAGTTCAATGTCTTGCACTCTTCATGGACTGTGGACATTATGGTTGCACTACGTGGAGTACCATCAGCAGAAACACTAACTATGACCCGACCACCCTGTGACCCATAATTCACACGCTTGGGATCTGCAATAGTCATATTTTCCAAGCCTGCCTCACCACTAATGTTTATAGAACATCGCTCAAGATTAAATTGTATGAGTCGAGTCCCTTTTCCTGATTGCTTAGATGCCCGGCCCCCCTGGCTCTGTCCTGATCTCTTTCTAAAAGCAGAAAGACTTTTGAAAAGAGCTTGAAAAGCTAGAGCAGTTGATATGAGGGATTCAACCCGCTTTAAGGTAAAATAAACACCCATACCAGTAACATCAACTGAAAGAGCCAATTTAGATCTAGTAATGTCTTCTTCCGATGACTCCATGTCCTTTTTGCCCCAGTCTAGACTCACCTTAGCTATGTGCATCAAGGAACCAGAATTTGATTCAACACCAAAAAGGTTTTCTCTCAAACATTCTTGATACTCATCTTCCATATGCAGATTTATTTCACCAAGCTCCATGTGAACAGAAGGCCCCGTCATAGATATATCATTTGCAAAGACGTGCGAGGATTGTGAGCAACCCTGCAAAAAGAAAATTATAACGGATACCCAAAAAACTAGAGTGAAACTTATGCTTTATAGGGTCAATAACAAGAAGATAAAGACGAACGGCTGAGAGTATTTTACATAAACACTTGAGCAAGAACAATTAAAAGGAAAAACTATATGTAAATTATAACACAAGATAAAGGCAAACCTACTGAGCAAGAAACCTAGGAGCTCTATGCAAGTATTTAGGACTACATGAAGAACCATCCTCAAAAAGCGGATTGGAAACAACTGGAAAAAATTAAAAGACTTTGAGAGAGAGAGAGAGAGAGAGAGAGAGAGAGAGAGAGAGAGAGAGAGAGTACTCATAAAGTCAAAGGAAAAATTTTCATCCATAAGGACTTGTATTCATTCTCATAAATATGTAAGACGTACCACAGAGATTTTGAAATCAAGAAGTAAAAGAATCAAAATGGAGCAGAAAAGACCTCCAGTGACAAAACCTTACCCATTTCCTAGAAAGCATAATACTGCAAGATGAAGGCCAATTAAGAAGTTGACCTGGAGGAAATGTTTTGGATTGATTACGATGGTTCAATGAAAGATTCATCCATTCTATGAGGTCTTCCCATGTTCAACTCATTCATCTTCCTATGAACAACACTAAGAAGAGTGACTCTGGAATTTTCTAAGTTGAGCAATATCACTTAACTTTGCACCGGTTTAAAAGCAAAAGTGTCCCCATGTCATAAGGTAGAGACCAGCTGATAGTACTTGCTTGATAACCATAGCAATAATTGTGATGTGGCGAACTTTTCAGGAAGAAATTAGCCTGGGAGCTAGAAGAAGTAGAAACCCCTCAATGTTGTAGTTGAGACAAACTCATACATCCTCGAATATAGTAGTATAGATGCCTTCTGCATATAGTAGGTCTGCCATCCTAAGTTTTTTTTTTTTTTTTTTTTTTGGTCGGTCTGCCATCCTAAGTTCAGTTAAGTCATTTCTGAAGAATCGAGCGTTTAAGCCATAGTGGCATACAAATGAAGCAGCGCAATTCAGGGTAACAGCAAATTATCTACATAAAATTTCTAGCTACAAACAAGTCCAAGTACCCAAAAGCTCATAGCAAACTCACATGATACAGAGGCAAACCACTGAAGCTGTATAGCACAATAGTCATCTCGGGAGCTGAGAGAGTACAAGTCCACATTATAGCTTTAGAATCTGATGATAGTGACCTCTTTGATGTCACAGTCGGCTCCTGTAGCACCATTTTCTTCTTCTTTGAGGACTGGAGATGCAACCATGGCTTTAATCTACTTATGAATATGTTGCACTGAGTACCTCCCAATTTGACATCAACTTCAGCTCTCACTGGCAATGTTGGCTGAAAATGAATAATTTATTACATAAGATAATATAATTACAAAAAGAAGAGCGAACTCATGCAATCAGGCTTATTAAAGCCAAGAAATGACAAATAATAATTGACAAAGGTATCCACACATAAGGATACGGTTGCAGACATAAATGTGAAGTGTGTCAACAATCTATATGCCTCTTTTTATGCCATGTTGCAGCCCCGTTAATGATTCTAAAGAATTCGATCAGTTGGAGAACATAATATAATTGTTGGTTTTCATCATCATACTAAAATCAGAAGGTTTATAAGACAGCTCTGCCAGCATACTTCCGAGTCACAAAGTAACTCGGATGTGTTAATATGCTTTAGCACAATTACAGGATGGGGAAAAATATTGAAGTAATGAGAACACACAGTTCAACTTGGCAATTATGCACAACTAAAAGGACAGGCCTGTGGAATTATACATGTAGAAGTAGACAGTAATTATGGTCGTAATAAAAAAAATAAGCTGCTTATTTGATTAAAACGTAATACCATGCAAGGTTTTAGAGAGATGGAATCCTTGTTTAAATCTAACCTAAAATCACATTTCATACAGCTTCCATAGCTCACACGAATAATTCGTAGTTCCACACAAGAAAAAGGAGCTAATAAGACCTTATAAGCATCTTTTTACTTCAAGAATGAAAATAACTAATAAGCATGGTTAAAGCAGCAGCTGCAGGATGGTTTTGGAGGCAAAGCACAAATAGTGATGCAATGGTTATTCATGGTTTTATCAGCCCCAGCAGATAAAACGTCCTTTATTCTGTTTTGTTCCAGAACCTAGTAATGATTTACCAAGCTGATTAGTTCATATTGGTGCTATTTTTTTGAGTCCATGAGGGATTAGAACAATTGTTTAAGTATCCAGCACCACTTACAAACGAGATTTATGGTGGCATATATGCATGTATCTTACTCTTGCTTTTGTGTGGACATTCTAAGGTGTACTAAGAGCAAAGTTTGAATTGTTCCTCACCCATTTAATAATTCATCTCACATGTGGATTCTTGTTCATTTCATTCCCATTCTTCAACTTCATGTGCATTCTTCATATCATTTCGTTCTAGCTTTGCATATGAGAGAGTGCTCGAGTATCCCACAAAACTTATCTACAGGATTTAGGGGAGCCTTATATACATATAATTCTTCTCACCTAATTAGTTTACACAATCTGGTTTGACTCCTTACAACACCAAGGTATTCTAGGCACTCGACTCCAATCGAAACCTAAGGCAAGTGCTATCCGTACCCCTTCTTCAGTTTTTCCATAGATAAGAAACATTATTTCCAACATGCATTGAAGTTTACACTTTCGCCAACTTCTTCTCCCATTATCAATGAATCTATCAGACTATGCATTAGACAGGATATGATGAATCATGTGACACTCTACAGCCATTTCAGAAAAACTTCTTTGCCGAATCAAATAGAACACAACTTACCTCTAGAGGAATGTACACCAGAGACATGACATCGACCTTCAGTATCTCCATAAGAGAAGTGCCAGCTTCTCTTAGCAGCTGAAATATCACAGATAACTGTTTAGAAAGGACGAAATGGAATGAAGAATATGAAACTGACTAGCCAATAACGGATTTGCAAGAGTACATGAATCTCGCTGAATTCCAGTTGAACGTCAAGACGTGTACTCTCCCCCACATCCTCCGTGGATCGCGTTTTCAAGCATCTAAATTGAATGCCTGTGATGTTATTCTCCACACGCAGGTCATGCTCTTGGTGACTAAACTTAATATCCACTTTTGGCAAACTGAAGGAAACCTGTCAAAAAAGGAATTGTTTTTGTTCAATAAAAGATTACAACCAGTCAACAAGCTTCAGATTGCAATATGATTGAAACTTAATGCATCAAGACTCGAGAACTTAAAGTAGATGATTTATGGTTAGATCCAGAATTGAAGAGACGATGAAAATGCTGAACCTTCATCAGAGACAAACTACTGCTGTAATTAAGTTTTAAATTTAAAAGGCTATCATAAACTTTGCCTGGTATGAAGCAGGGGACCATCAGAGGAACCTTTGTGCTTGTTGGGATGCCACGGGTAAACCAAGTTAGAAGGGTGTGTGACTATTACAACTTGTTTCTTAAGAACATACCTGCTGTTCAGAAGTGGTGCTGTAGTCTGTTCAAAATATTTTCTGCTTTCCAGGAGATGAACAGAAGTTATAGTCGGTGACATGGACGGCATAATTACTGGGGCGTTTGTTTCCCCGGTAAGCCACAAGTAACTGATCACCCCCAGTTATAGATTATTTTTCTTTTCTGAACATCAACAATAAAGTTGGAAAGTATTCTTAAATTAAATTAACTTTTGGAAAATTTATAAGCACCAACCACTTTGTTTCTCATTCCTAATCTCTTTCATTCTTCGTGGAGGTTCCAATGATGTCCACCATTCATTTCTTATCTTGTCATTTGTTTAACTAGTCATGATGACCTGCTATGTGGCTTTCTATTGCAGGGAGACTTAGCAAAAGATAAGTAGCAAGCATTAAAAAGAAAAAAAAAAAACTCCTACTTATATTGCCAAGTATGCACATGCATATATAGTCTCTGTCACACACATGAACCACGCTGCTATGGCAAAATCATCTAAAATCTTCTGTTGCATTTGCTTTTGTCTTCTCTGCCTTTATTTCAAATTATCCTGTCTCCATAAGCTGCAGTGCTGCAAATAATTTGATCTTAAAGTAACCAGCAGCTTGCTGGTACTTCTACATTCTCTAGTAATTTCTTAGAATTGGAAACCGAAACTCATTGCATTCTTCTTTTTTTCCTTCTTTTAGCCAACACTAAAAAATTTTACAGCACCAAATTTGCCAATATACTTTTTTGAAAAATTGGTCCTACAAAATAGTATAGTCAATCAAAGCCCCCTTAAAACCCCATAAGATTTATCATGCCAACAAAGAATACTGTTAGTAGGTCAAGATTATGCTACTTTCTTGAGCCAAACATGCCCCCCCCCGGTAGTAGTTGCGATATAAACTCACAATCTTCCACCAAAGAAAGAAACAGAGATAGTTTATAATGCGTGTTTATGACGCAACAATCAGCCTGACATCGTATAGACTGCATTTGTCAAGATCATCAAGAATTGAACAGTTTAGTAAGTTAACCATTCCAAGAAGCTTGGTTAGTACAGATTCTGAAGGCAAATAAATTGTCGATGTGATATCATTCTACAATAGAAATTACCATAATACATCATTTTCCATTTGGAGCTGAATGAAGTTTTTTTTTAGTGTGATCCAAGAGACAGTGATGTGAGTGTGTAAAAACAGCTCAATCATTTATGGAGCCCAAAACATCTCTACATTAACATTGCACAAAGCTTTATCCTTGTCAAGAGGTGTCAACCAAATTAGAAGGTGGTCTTGCCTTATTTTTAAGGCATAACCTTCTTGCAATTCGCACCCTTTAAGGAAAAGAGAGTTTCAAAAATGTGCTGCTTAGTTAAGGGACATCAAGTTTGGGGCAGGGCAATAAAATTCCTCATTTTCCTTGTCTAATGAGAAGTGTTTGATTTGCTGGACATAAATTTTAATTTTCCCATCAAATCCCTACAGCTCCCTGCCTATCAAAACATAAAATAGTTAGGCAAAAAGATGCCACAGTGGAGAGAAAGTCTATGTAATATAGTCAAAAACAAAACTACAGAGGCAAGGTAGTAGAAGACACCAGCTTGTAACGAAATAAATTCACCAACCTTCTCAGGAAATATTGAACTGTATTTTGAAAGTGCTAATTGTTTTTTGGGTGGATTTTTGCCAGCCGCAGAATCAATAGTTTGCTCCATCTCTGTAGGAAAGGTATCAGATGACCTTTTATTCTTCGAAAGTAGTGACTCATTCAGGTTCATATTGACTTCTCCACTATGGATGTCTAGATTGTTGATAATTACACCAACTTCCCTACGTTCAAAAGAGCAAAGCAGAATAATCAAAAAGTAGACCAAGACTGTTGTATCCAAAGCCATGAAAAAAAAAAGGTCATCTGTATGTTGAGAGAACACCATAACAATAAAGTAATCATACACTGCAAGTAGTTTTGAGAGAAATAAACGAGTGGGGAAAAAATCACCTATTATGACCAAATTCACAAGAAAGAAGCAACTCCTCACAGCTAAAAGGAGCAGAAGACCTCTCCATACAAGCATGTCCCATCTGGTTGGAAAAGTCCCCATCGAGATTACATGACTGGTCACAACTCATTCGTGATTCACCAAGGTAAACAAGAATAGGTGATATCTGCAGCTTAACCAATAGATTAGGTTTGGAGCCACCATCTTTAGATATTTCCACTTTCAAATCCTTAACCTCGATAGTAGCCTTGGGTGTCTGCCATTTACAAACACTCCATTAAGAAAAAAATATGAAATCAACCAGGTAGTGCTCTCTATGCTCATGAAAAAAAAACAAAAGCACCAAAGAATTCATTGGACTGAACATTAGAAAAGCACGTTGTAGAAAGCCAGAATTCCATCCATATTATCTCAGCAGCCAAGCATCGAATAATAAACATGGCAAGACCAGGCAGCCTAGCAAAGTATATTTTAACTGACACACCTGGCTATTATACAGCTTCAAGTTTGCACCAACTAAAAAAGTGCTTTCAGAAACACCACATGCAAATCTAGCGATTGGAATATCAATTTTAACAAGAATCGTAGCATCTCAGGGAAAAAACCTACTAGGATCCTAGCAACTTAACAATAGGAGGTAGGGTGGGATGGCTGGCAAAGGGGAACATTACACAGTAACAAGAACATGAAGAGAGGATGGCTACCCAGAGTATGGAATTTGAGAAAATGAGCGACTAATTCCACTTCCCTGTCCTCTCCCCTTCAAGTGCCTATCTTGGTCAAACCAGTGCCATTGCATATCTCTGCTGTGAGTCTATGTGCGCATGCACCAGTGTAAACAGAATGTGGAGTTGTTGAATAATCATGAACAAAGAATTACCAAATCATTCACCTTCCCTATATTTCCAAACCAACCAATTATTGCCAATTAACTATTTTCTTCCATCTTTATCACATCTAAACATACTTAGCATTTTGCTAACAAGTAATGCACACAAAATCTCTCAAGGACAGAATTACCTCAGTGATCCTCTTGAAAAATAAACAAACTCAAAGTGACTAAGTCAAAACACTTCCAAAAACAAATCACCAGTACATAAACTAACAGTTGAGAATTGCAAGTTACCTTCAATGCTAAATCTGTGACACTAATAGACAAGAACCTTGCAACATTGGCTACAAGCATCCACTTTCCCCTGCCTGAAGTGCGGGGTCTCCGACTTTTGACTTTCTGCTTGCTTTTATTAGGAGGCCTGATCACAACCTCTAAATCAGCTATCAGGACTTGTAGCTTGGGATCCCTCGAAAAAAAACCGGCCCCAAGCTTGACAAGAGACTGTCTCACGCTGACTCTAATTTCTCCAACAGACACAGATTCGATTGGACCCTGCATATTGGCAAGTCAAATTCATCAACCACAGTTTACATTTCCTAAAATCCAGTTCGCAAATGAGTTCTATCAGTCCTTTGAGTCCAGATCCCCAAAAATCTGAAAAGAGTCCGCATCGTATTGCGTGATGCGTACTTGACTTCCTGACTATTGTTGTTTTCACCTTGCCTATGGTACATAGCCCCACCCCACTGAGGTCGGAAGGCAAGTGAAAAGAGCATGATCAGAGACATTTTCTCATAAAGAAACTCTACATTGGCAGGCAACTAGAAGCAAGAAATTTGAATGTGAGAACCCAGACTGACCAGACTAGACGCCTAAGATTTCCGAAAGGTTGAGTTCCTCTATGAAGGAAACATTAGCAGACCAATCAAAGAAGTGAGGAGAGAACCTTTTTAAACTTCACCACGATGTCTCGTAAGCATTTCCACCCACCAACTTTAAAGGCAACAGAAGCTCCCAAAACCCGGCTTAGAGCCCAAGCTACCAATCGAGAAGCAAAGCTGAAAGGACAAGGAAAACAAAGACATGGATTAAAAGAAAAACAAAAAAAAAAAAAAAAAAAAAAAAGAAGAAAGCCAAAACAGTAGTGCAAGGGCAATCCACTTATTATGATGCCCAAAAAAGAGATACTTTGGCATTAAAGCTTGCGAAAAGTCGAACATCAATAGATGAAAGAGCATTATAAACCCCATGCGACAGCAAGAGCAACCTTATATCCCCAACATTGTCAACTTTGTCTGTGCAAGTACAACTCTATTTTCTCTTCGGTACATGAAGTAGCAAATTGGAAGTAAAGCTCGGCCAATGCTAAACCACAGAGGAAATGCAAGACACAAGCAGCCATCAGAAGAACCATAAAAGATGTCCCGCCGGAATTGTACCCCTGCATGGGACACGTTCGATCAAAACGACCGTGCAATTTCCCGACCAGCCACTTCGATCGTCGCCAAAAACCGTCGCTCAAAAACTAAACCCATCACACATCGCGCCCGCATTATTCTCCAACCGCCCGCAAAAATCCTTTTTTTTTTTTTTTTTCCTGTTTTCCTTCCGCGATCCATCACGACGGCTCGAAACGCGATCGGCACAGCACCGGGCGCATCCATCGCGCGCCGAACCGATCGGCGAGCAGAATTTCGCGAGAGAGAGAGGGGAAAAGCACCAAAAAGAAAAAGAAAAAAAAAAAAAAGACGACGACGAGGGCGGAGGGAGCGAATTCCCGGCGGGGAGGGGGACGTACATGAAGAGCAACCAGAGCACAATGGAGACCAGCAGGAACCCGAAGAGGAACTTGGCGGGCGAGGCGGACCCCATCCCTCCGGCGGGCGGGGGCGGAGGGCGATCAAGACGGGGCGGGGGCGGGGGCGGGGGGCGGCGGGGGGGAGGAGGAGGAGGGGAGCTGCGGCGGCTGCGGAATTGGCGGGGAGGGGGAGATCATGTCCTCCGGAATGGCCTGAAGGGGGAGACTTTTATGGCGAGGATTCGGAGGGATCCGATCCGCGATGCTCTCTCGGTCGTCACTGGGAGAGAGAAGAAAAGGGAGGGGAAGGGGGAGGGGAGCAGACAGGGAGGCGGGGTGGGGTTGCCGATCGGGTGCGGGAGGGCGCAGGGGGAGGAGGGGGTGCTCTGCTCTCGACGTGCCGCGGAGAACCAGGGGGAGACGTGCCGGGCGTTAGATGTGTCCCCGTCTCGTCCCGGCTGATCCGCCTCCCCCTCGCGGCGACTTTCGAGAATTTTCGTACGTTTTTTTTTTTTTTTTTATGATGAATTTAACGATGGTGTCCCAAAAAAAAAAAAAAAAAAACATACATCTATAGCAAATTTAACTTATATTAGTTTATGTTAAATTTTACTTTGTTAAATTACCGAGTTAGATAACAAGTAATAGTTGACGAGTGGTCGATTTAGAGCTTTATCATTTTTTTATATTTTTTTGTAGTGTTCTGACTTAGAGCTTTATCATTTTTTTATTTTTTTTGTAGTGTTCTGATTTGGAGCTTTATCATTTTTTTTTTTGGTGACCCAAGAATCCTGTACAGCCGGCAGTTGGCGAGTAAACCTAGAGGAACACGTAAGTGAGAAGACTCACCACCCCCGACGTCCCACTTAAACCATCGCGGCCACCAAGACGATGATTGGAGCTTTATCATTTGTTTGTCACAAGTATATTAATTTATGAATTTTTTTTCATAACATAAATCCAATTTAATGGAAATTAACTAATGATGGATATAGCAATTTTGGGGTTTTCTATTGTATCAACTCCAAAAAAAAAAAAAAATCACCACTCTCAGCGGCGTAGTTAGCTTGGGCTCTCTCCCCCTGAAGTTCGAATTCGTCATTAGGAATTCTTACCTGAAGTATTGTAGTGGTGGGTCTTGCAGTCGCTCCCTTAGGATTTGCTCGCCGGTTGTTAGCTTACGCATTCCCTGGCTTACTCAAAAAAAAAAACTCCAAAAAAGTTTTTTACCAAAAAGTTAATATATGAAAGATTGAGTCAAATCATTTTGTGAAAATCATTTTGTGACGGAAATATACAAATCGATCAAATAATAGAAGGAAATCATTTATGAAAAGAATACACAAACAAAAAGATTATGCCAACATTGAAAATGGAAGAACATTTCGACGTTGGGGCTATACTCGTTTTGCGGCAAATGAATGATTTAAAAAATATTTTTTCCATAAAAATGATTGTTTAAAATAATTAATCAGTGAAAGACATTTTCATTATCGATAACAATTTATATGTATATATTTTTGTAGATGATAAAAATATATTTTGTCTGTTCATTTTGTACTTGATACGAACGATTAATTTTAGAAAAATGGTCTTTCAAAGTATTCAATTTTCGCGAAATAAACAAGGCTATGAAATCTTAAAAGAAGGTTATTTCATGGCAAAAAAATCTTTAAATTTGGATACTGAAATATTTGGGGGATAAAACATAATTATGAGTTCACACATTTGTCCATGTACTAATATTTGCAAAACAGTAATTAAGAATATTCTAAGTAGAGGTGTGCAAAAGAATTGGGATTCACCCGGATCACCCGAACCGCCCAAAACCGGACCGAAACCACCAGGAACCGGTGGTTCTTGAGGGAACTGGTCCAGTTCCAGGTTCCATGGGCGGATCCGTCCACCCACTCACCCGACTAAACCGATTAATTTTTAATATTAAAAAAATTAAAATTACTAATTAACAAACCCTCGATAGCAGCTGTTGCCTCTCCGATTCCCTCTCTCTCTCTCTCTCTCTCTCTCTCTCTCTCTCTCTCCCTCTTCCCCGATCGCCATTCCAATTCCATCAATGAAGCTACAGCAACTCTCTCTCTCTCTCTCTCTCTCTCTCTCTCTTCCCGATTGCCATTCCGATTTCGTCGAGCGATCTCTGTGGGGAATTGGCTTCGCCGCATTGCGCTCTCGCCTGGCGGATCTCGCTCACCGTCTGGCAATTCGCACCGCTCTATAAGTGTCCCCCCAATCTCGCGCCTTTCCTTTTTTTTTTTTTTCCTTTCGTCTCCTTGTTCGAGGTTCATTGCGCGAGGAATTCAATCTCTCACCTCCATTAGAATTTGCCGATAGCCTGTAGAATTTCGGTGGAATTCGGTGCTCGGTTCTTATGTTGCTACCCCTTCGCTGGTTCCATGGATCCACCCGGGAACCGGACCACACCAGTGATCCCGTTCCCGGGTGGATCCATGCAATAAACAGGTGGATTCCGGTTCCAATTTTGTGGAATTGATCCTTAGCGGGCGGTTCCTGGTCCTTAGTGAGAGTTCCCGGTTCTAGGTTGGAAATCGCCCGCTTGAACCATGCACACCCCTAATTCTAAGGAAGAAAAATTAATTAAGATCCCTTGAAATAGGAGGTTCTCATTTCTTTATATAATAATTTGTAAATTCACGCTATTTTCATCCTCAAATAGCTTTACACGCACCATAAATTTTGGACTGTCTAAATTTGCCCTCATTGGAGCTCATTTATGGTGAGATTGATCAAAGAGGAAAATTACATCTTTAATGTAGATCTATGAATTAATGATCTTTATCAACCTTTGGCAAACAATTGTGTCTTCTTAAAGTTTACATGTTCATTCGTTTTTAACAAGACTAATCTAAGACTCAAGTATTTTAATAAATATGTAACTAGCAAATCGTATTTCAACTTTCTGGTATTTGGATAACAGAAAACCAATTGATTTACAGAAAATGGTTTCCATAAATTGAAAACAATAAGTTTAGATTAGTATGAAACGATTTACCTTTTTATTAATAAGAAAAACACTTTTCCAAAACCACCAAACAATTATTTTTCATAAAAATGATCTTCATTTTTTATAAATTTTTTGGAAAGTAAGAACCGTATAAGTACTGATACTTTCATATGGCGCTTACTTAAGGGTCATTTTCGATTTGCCTTGTCAAAAAAGTTGAGGTGGTCACTAGTCTGTCTAATGTGCCAATTATTCTTATGTTAATTCTTGGGTGAAATAAATGTAACCTAAATCACCAACTACCTCCGACTCCAATCAAATGGTTCGCCCAACGCTCACCACATCTTGAAGACGTGCTTGAGGAAGCGCAAGTTACGATGAAGTTCTTAGTTGCAGATACTCCAGTGATAGCTACTGCTTGGAAGGTTCAATCTTAAATGTCGCGATGTCTTAATTTAGTTGTCTGAAAAGTTCTGTCGCATCTTCTTGATATTCGGGGGGGCATTTTCCAAGAATAGATGCTGAGAATCAAATCAATTTATTTATTTTATAGGAGATTTAAGGAGGGACGTAACCCAAAAAAAAAAAAAAAAAAAAATCTCCAATCAAGCATCAAATATGAAACTAGTAATGAGCGTTACTTAGGGGTTATTGCCCTCGACGAATTTATGTGTAATTTCGATGATAAGAATACTTAAGGGCTTCAAATATGTCACACGGCGAAAATTCTGATTTCGTAACTTTATGAGTGATTATTTAAATTTCATGGCACTTAGATCAAATCAAATTAACTTCTATTACAATTTAGCTCGCTGGATAACCTCGAATAATAAGATCATATCCATATGCTTGTCAAGCAAATCATGCCCAAAAATCGGTTCACGATTCTTGTCACTTCACCCTAAACTACTCTTAGCAAAGATAAAGGTTTTGGATCCGTTCAAGAGAGAGGAAATTGTTGACATCGAAGATCAAGGGATTGACAGGCATCTTGCCATGGGAAGGCAAAGGCATCGAGCTCAGGCTCCTAGCCGGTCCAAATATAAGTAAGGCGATTCTTGAAATTTCAGAAACCTTTCGAATGTAAATTTTCCATGTTGTATCGCACTGAAACGGATTGAATTTTCAAATATTCGCTTAATTTTCTTAAGAAACTCATTTCACTGTATTTTTACATGCAGCATCTGGTAGTGACTATATTATATCAAATCTTCTCATTTTCGTTTCTCTCCGTCTTTCTTTGCCAGGACACGCCTCAGCTCCAAGTTCACGCAGAAGGGGTAAGATCTCCAATTCATTATTGTCGAAATATGCAATCATTTCATTTCGATCTGTCCAACCACATGTCGTGCTTTCGCTAGTTCCCATGATGGCGGTTTCGGTTCTGTGTCGCGTGTGCCGTAATCGCTGTCAGCTCTGCTTGCCTAAGGCTCGTGATGCTGTTGATCAATGTACGTACTGCGATGGCTTGTCTACACGTTTCAAATCTCTTGCTTTCGCTCATTTGTGAATGTTCTGATGGTGGGTGCCTCGCGAGGGCCATCAAAATCCAAGCTTTTCCGGTTGGTAGAAGCTCTTTCTGTTATTTTCTTAACGCCCGGTTCTGTGGAGGCGTCTTGCTGATATTCGATGATCAGTTTCAGCCTCATTGAGGAACACAAAACAAAAGAAAGAGAAACCCGGTTTTTGTGTGAGTTTTCTTCTTAGTGTATTGAAGTGTTAAGGTCGCATAATCTTGTCTCTCTGCAATGTCTTCTCTTGGCGTGTTAAGCACTGCATAATTTGCATTTCCTTGCTGGTCGATGTTTAACTCATCGGAAACTAGTGCAGAGAGATATAAATAACACCGTTGCCTATAGAGAGCCAAAGCGAAAAAAGGGAAGGTCTAATTGTTGGATTCCTAAAGCATAAATTTATTTAGTACTGACGAGCTGTTACGTTAAATATGCTCCTCGGCGTTTTTGTTCGGCCACCGCTGTCGATCATCACCCTCCTAAGGGAGGAGAAAGATCCATGAAGATAACATTCCAGCGAGGTGAGTCGACGCTGTTTTCTCTTGAGTCTATTAAATTGTCTCGCCGTTTCGTCTGTTGTTTTTCTTCTTTATTGGCTGTTGTATTTGTTTGCAGGAATGGCCTTTGGTGCCGGTCTTGCAATTGCTCTCAGATTCGTCAATGGTGTGTATGAGGCAGCTAAAGATAGTCAAAACCTTTAATTGAAGAGTTAGTGACATGTACCGTCTCCTGCGACTTCGATGTGCGTCGATGAAGATGTCTCTTTGATCTTTTAAGAACAAACCTTAATCGGATGATCGATGGCATATGCAGGGGGCCAACGCGCATAGTTGAGTGCTGCAAATAAGGAAGACTTCGAACCTAGGTATTTCATCGGCAATTACCGTGTCAAAGCAATGCGCAACTGTTTTAGTCGCATTGCTTTCTTGTTTGCATCAGCACAGCGCGGTGAGATGCTTGAATCTATCCACTCCCAACCGGTTCTTCCCATTGTAATTGGCTTTGCACAGACACGGATCGACGGTTCTCGTATGTGGATTTCCTGCTGATGTCAACGTGGTCCTTTCCCATTTTCGCGGTGCTTGGGAAACTGATGAGAGCGGCATCAGGGAACGCCAGCCTCATACGGACACGCCGCAGAAATGTCACACGACATTGGGCACTGTGTCGAGTGTAGAGCGAGAATTGACGAGGGTTGGAAGTTCTAGAGCTAATTATCATCAATGAGATAGCATGCAACCGAATAAGTTGTTTATGATAGTAGCATGAGATGGTGATATTCTCTTTGCTCAGGTTAGTGTTAGTTGTTATAGATAGTTACCGAGTAACTTGACCGGCGATGACACGTGCATTGCACGTGATGGCCCCTCCGTTCCCCTAATTTATGTGAAGTTTTGTACTTCTTCTCTTCTAAAGAAAAACAAGAAAAAAAAATATGAATTAGCCAAATATCAAAAAAAAAAAAAAAAAGGCAATAAGAAGACATGTCAAGTCAGTTTAGACGCCAGCTCTTTGACCCAAGTAGTGACCTAACCAACCTCATCAAGCACAACACACTTCCCTTGTCTCTCCCTCCTTCCTCTCCATCTTCTTTTCTTTCAGTCCCTCTGCAACAACAGACTTAGAAAAACGCCTCCCCCGAAGCCCATGCAAAACGTGGAGCGATCTCGAATTCTGTCACCCACCACGATTTCGTAGTCGGGAATGCAGTTATTTTTGCTCGGTTCGAGCACCTTTTCTCATGGTGGTTCCAGCTCACAGAAAAACACGGCAGTGCGATATTGGACTCAATGAAAAGCTGACGGTTGGGCTGCTCGGAATTGTTTTGAGAAAGGACAAGCAAGATGAGACTAATTGGCTGCTCGGAATTGTTTTGAGAAAGGACAAGCAAGATGAGACTAATTGGTACCATCGCCATCCGCTGCCCTACATTAAAGTTGCAACTGAAACACAGATGCTTTCTCCCTCTCAAGACCCATGTGTAGATACGATTTGTTTTTCAAGGTTTGTGCCTAGGAGCCTTTTGCCCTATGTATTATTGACAATTGGCTCAACTATATGTCTCTTGCATCTTAATTTTCTATCTGCAGTAAGCCTTCATACTTATTCCGAGCTCGTTAGGTTAAACAATGCAGTATGAATCTTATTTGACCTCAAGCGCAGAACTGATAGTCAAAAGGTCAGGAAAGTACAATAAACATACCCTCATCCATTTAGTAACCCATATTACAACTCTCAACAGTCATCAAGATTTACACGCATGGACAGACAGGGATCGAGACAGTAAAGAGGCGAAAAACACCTCGTCTCCAGCCAGTATAAAGTCTCTGGAATCAAACCATGCAACTGGTACTCAAAAATCACTGAGTGAGCAGCTTTGAGTCACATGCGACGATCTTAACCCGACCGACAAGTTCCTGAGACTCCTCATTCTTAAAGACAGCATCCTGTAGAATGAATGTCCACACATTGTCGCAGAACCGGTATGTGTGCAGATGTCCCTGAACCAAAACATGAGAGAAGTTCGAAAAAGATGTCAATTTTCTTCTAACAGTGCTCACAGTCTGAAACTAAATAGATGGTTTGAATGCATAGGTTCAGAACACACATATCAGCTAACAAGATACAATTCTCCTTCCTAGAAGACTAGAAGCTCTGTGCAGATCTCAACAATCTCACAGCACTCTCAGATATTGCTCAACTTAAGTGATGAAACGATGACAAATCTCCTATGAGTCTTATATTCATTGGGAGGCAATATTTGATGCATTAGGGCAAGCACTGGTGTCCTTGGCTGCAGTCATCCCATAAGTCACCCGACCAAGATCATTCAAATTTCAAAAATTCCGTCTAGATCAATCCAGTTGTGCTATAACGAAATGAGCCAAACCTAGGGGCAATTACTTTCACCGAACCAGAGGAGTCCATACATAGAAAATAACACACAACTTGAAAATTACATGCAATCTGCAATTCATACATAAGCCTTGTAGATGTTGAAATGTCCCAAAAGGTATGGGTTTTTAGCCCCGAAGAAACACAAGAGGTCTAATTCTCAATAAGTTACATTCCTTTTTAAGTTACCTAAACATGACCGGCTGTTGATCGTTAATGCATATTTAATAAGATTCGGTATGTGATTAGCATATCGCCTCGTTATGGCATCTTAAAATGAAATAAACAGATCTCTGTACAATCAGCAAATCCCTGAATACCTAGTACAACCTATGCCTATGCCTATCCTCTGCGCACGCACATGGAGAAATTACCATGACAATGACAATACCATTATAGTAAATGCCATACAAGCAACTAATTGAGCACATACCATCCAGCTATTGATAAAAGAAAAAAGAATATGCCAACACAAGCCATGCACTCCTCCTGCAAAGTATCACCTACCAGGATGTATGAAGCCAACCAACACGCATCATCAAGGCAACAAATTGAAAGAAACCCACACGAGAAACAATCATCTAACAATCAGCCAGAATTACTCGAGGACAGTTCCATCATAAGAAACCTACTCCCGCCAGTCCGCCTTCTCAGATAACGATCAAGGCGATCAACGAACAGTACAGCTCGAAATCACGACTGAACACGACAGAGGCACGACAAGAAGAGGACTTTTTACCTTGATAGAGACCTTGCTCTTGACCTGGGTCTCCAGCGCCTCGGTCATGGACTGAAACGCACGGTCGTCAAATCTCAACACGAAACCGACAAACGCAAATTCGAATTCAAAACACGAAAAAAACACCAACAAGAACCGAAGATTCGAATCCAGATCCGGACCTTATCGAACTGGACGAGGACTTGGATGGCGAGCTCGGGGCTGAGGGTGCCGTTGGAGACCATCTCGTCCAAGGTCTCCGTCAGGCACATCCCGATCGTCGACCTCCGGTAAAGCTCGAACGTCGCCATTTCCACCCCCTTCGATCCGCCCGATCTGCGCCCCAAATTGAAAAACCCCCCCAACCGAAATCGATTCGATTCAAGAATTCCACCACCCAAGATGAAAAAAACGAACCGTTCGATACGGAGAAGAAGAGATAGAGAGAGATAGAGAGAGATAGAGAGAGAGAGTACGAACCGCGCGCAGAGAGAGAAGACAGTGAGCGGACGCTTCTGCTGGAGAGCTCCTCCTCTGCTCGTCAATGGGGGTTAGAGAGAGAAAGAGAGTAGAGAGGGTAGAGAGGGAGAGAGAATTGGGGCTTTTTATACCTAGATTCAAAGCGGAGCGGCATATATAGCAGGTGGACGGGATGAGGAGCGAATTGACCGGGATGCCCTCCGCGGGCTCGAGCCCCGATCTTAAATGGGCCTACGGCCTGATCCCAAGGCCCATTGGACTTCACCCCGGGAAATGCTCATCTGGATCCGGCCCGGTTCGGGCCCACGGATGCTCGACGAGGAGGAGCGACGTGGCGACCGACGACCGCCACGTGCACGGACGCCGCGCTGACGTGGAAGGCCCTAAGGAAAACCGCAAGAGCAAGAGAGGCTCGAGACGCGTGAAGCGAAACTCTCTGGCTCTTCTCTGCCTGATCTCGCTTCGCTGCGTTGCACCCATGGACGAGTTCGTCAGCTCATCGCCGCCGCAATCGCCGCCGCCGCCTCCTCGCAACGCCGCCCCCACTGCCGGCGCCGGCGGCCGCGCTACCTCCACCGGAAGCGGGAGCGGCCGCCGGGGGACGACGCCGCCGCCGCCGCCGCCGTCGGAGTCGGCGATGTCGCGCGCGAAGAAGGAGTGCCTGTCATTCGCCGTGTCGGTGCAGGAAGGCCTTCGCTACGTCAAGGCTCTGCTTCTCGGCCAGGTAATGAGATCAGCTCCGAAACCCGGAAATTCAAGAACCGAAATTCGATCGTGAAGTACATATATATATAGACATGACATGCGGAGTTGCCGTCGCGTCTCGTGGTGGCAGGCGAAGAAGATGAGGGCGAGGAACGAGAGGGAAGCGACGGAGGCCGACTTGCGGACGGCGAAGATGCAGGTGGACGCGGCGGACGCCGCCGAGGACGCCAAGAAGCGGATCCACGACAAAGCCGCTTGATTCCTTTGATAAAAAAAATGAAGGGATTTGTGAGTTGATTGAGTTCTTTTTTCCTTCTCTTGGGTTTTTAATTTATAATGATAGCCGCTAGGCATTTTCGGTTTTATAAGGTAGCTGCCATTAGGCAAGTTTATGCTAATAATCAATGTGTTTCCTTTGGTGGTAAAGAACGCTGATGTCTCCTGGGGCATCGTTGGTTTAAGAAAAATGGAAAATTTCCGTTCTTCGACCAAAGTGAAGCAAATTTGTACAAGCCACCCCATTATTTGATATGCATAGACCCATCAAACGAACGGGTGGGGTGGAAAATGCTCTGGTCCAAATTCATTCTTTTACTCTGTTTTAACCTATTTTTACATAAAATAACTCATATTCGATTTAACATATTCAACTCATCTATATTATTAAAATATTTTCATATTTAAATACATAAAAATCATTTAGGTGAATTAAATCAACCTAAATCAAAATAAGTTGTGAAGTTATATAATACTCATATTATTTTAGGCTTTACAGTTTTAAATCTATTTATGACTTATTTATTGAATATAAATTATTCATATAACAGTTCAGTTTGTCAAATATAAGTTAAAAATGAGCCTATAACTCATTCTGACGTATCTAAATATGCACATTATTGTCAAGCACATAGGAATTTTAGGAGCAAGTCCAAGATTTAGCATCCTTCTTGTCGCTAGGAGATGGCGGGCCTTCGAAACGGATGTAGTCGTACATGACTCCTTGGAGAGGACTCGTGCACATGGTTTGGGAGAGGAACACGGTGTTGTCCCCGAAAACGAGCTGAGCTCCGGGCACGTCGACGACGTACGAGCGATAGAGCCCGTGGATTCCATGCCGGGCAATAGTGTTGTCGTGCCCGATCACGCCGCTCGAAAACAGAGGAGGATTTGCTTGTGGGCTATTGACTCGAACCTAGAAACATTGGAAAAAGAACGAGGCACGGATTCAGTGACACCAGAAACGAACTGAAATCACAAGAGCGGGTGAAACTCTAAGAAGTTGGACGTATGCCAGTACTTCCAGTTGTGCCACATTGGCCGTGGCCAGTGCCAAACGCAGCTTGTAAGTCTCGGACCGACGAACACCGTCGAGTTTGAACTTGATTTGCCATGTCGTTCCTTTGTACGTGCTATCGTTGATCTTCCTGTAACTCGAATTCGATCAGAAAGTGAAGTGTTGCCATATATACGAACGGCCAAGGTTAAGGTGACATAATAAAAGAGATGCGTACCTGGGAACCTGTGCAAAGAACCAATCTTTTGTATAATCACTCGCACCGACCGTATAGATCAAGTCACTATCGGGATACAGTTCGGTGTACCTTTCCCATAATCCATATTGCCTAAACCTGCAGACCAAAAGCAAAATTAGCTTCCTCTATGTTAAGCGACATGATCAGCCGAGTAGTTGGATGTCGAATTGGACACGACCTCGATCTTCCATCGACACTACAATGTCTTCCCCCTTGAAGTGATCATGAAGGTTACCCGCAGGTTTTGGGGATGGAATTTCATTCGATGTACATGAACGAGATAGTTCAAATTCTAGAGACAAAAGATTATACAGTCAAGTCTTGAGAGCTTTACTTGTCAGGATGATTAAGATAGAGCCTGTTGATGTACTTCGGATTCGGGTCGGGCACATAGAATTCCTCTGCGGAGCGATCCGGGACTCCAATCTCCCACAACGTCGGCCCATTTCTAGGAGGCTTAAACACAAGATCCCCCACATCAACTTGACAACCTGTTGCACATTCCTCAAGGGGGATTAATATATATATGGATTTTGGTTCATGCACAATATTCATCTCTCCATGTAAAGTTTGGTAAATTGATTTGCAGTTAGTAAAAATCAATCCTCACCTAACGTTATAGTAATCACTTTGTCATTTCGATAATCTCCGACATAGCAAGGCACCCACGCATAAATGTTATAGTCACCGGTGCGCACGTTATTGATTGAGAAGTAACCATCCGAGTCGGCTTTCGTCCAAAATTGATAACCCTGAGTATTGGTTTAACAAGAATGTGTAAAAATGGTAATTCTAGCTCCAAAAAGATTGACCAAAAGTAATGGGAAGGATTGATTATATTTTCTTGTTCTCTAATCATTCACCTTGACTTCTGTTTGCCACGACCCGATTTCTCCCGGAGGTGCTAGTCCCACGTACGCCCCGGTGGCAGGGATTAAGGTATTGCTGATGTACGTAAGGAATAATTCACAATTCATTGAAAAGATAGATGCATATAGGCAACTTAACTAACGTCTACCTATTTATTTCGTGAAGAATTAATGGTTTCGAAAACATTTTCCTAAAATTGAACACTCATATTGTTTACAAGAATGATCGAACAGAAAGTTTTTTCATTATCCATGAAATTATTTAAATATAAGTTATTTCGATAATGGAAACATTTTTCATTGAGTAATTAATTCAAGCGATGCAAGCAGACTGTTTTAGGAAAACATATTTTGCAAAACCAACAGAGCTTAATTACTTGTCTCGAATCATTAGCCTCCCATTGACGTAACCCCGCTGATCCAAAATCTGGTATTCCGCCGAGGCCGGAAAGGCGTAAGGCCAGCCCTGGACTTCGCTCAACATCTGCAACAGGAGTCCCCAGTTTTCTCAGGCGACATTCTGTCCGTCTGTACTCTTGATTTTAAAAGAGCTCTAACACAGTTCACTGAACTAGTCAATTGATTATCACCTGTTCCTTAGCGTCGTCCCAGAGCTTAAGCGGATTTTCCGACGTGCAGTTGAGGTAGAAAAACACGGGTCCGAAGATCTTCTTCCATGGCTCTCCCGGTGCGAGCTTCAGCACCAGGTCGTCTCCTCCGTAGTGAGCACTCAGGAACATCTGAAACATGGCACGCTCTTGCATGTATGGTTTAGGAGAATGCAATGACCCACGGAACAAATGAGAAGTAGGAATTTGCGACGGGAAGTTGTCCACGAGAATTAGAGAGAGAAAAAGAGAGAGATTGACGAACGTACGGCGAGGGTAATGGGGCCGACATGGGAGGTGAGATTCTGCTTGAGAAGTCCGCCGGAGCGGAACTCGTTGCTCGGCGTTATTTGCCAGAACCCCACCGGAGGGTCGGAGCATATCCACCCGTGAACCTGGAGATCTTTGTTCTCGCATGAGTACTGGTACTTGTCATCCACCTGCATTGCAGCCCAAATCACAAACTGAGGAACATCTTCTAATTGGATTTTGATTGTGCTACAACTAAGTAGGGGCGAAGTTGACTATAGTGTCGAGCTCTAATTGGTGAATTAGACGACCAAATCAACCCGCACAATTGGTGATATCTCCGTACAGTTAAAGCATTGACATACAAAAGAGAGGGGGGAGAGAGAGAAGGGCTAGAACTTCTCGACATGAACGCGTAAATTGTGTTAGAAAAGTCACAAATCAAAAAACTTGTATGATGTGGAGTAATTATCTTAATTTGCTTATAACTTATTGATGTAAACTTTTGAGTGAAAGTAAGTCTAACTAAATATCGTAATATGTCCATAACTTAGGACTCCTAATACGTATTGGTGTTTGGTGAAAAGACCAACTTGGGCTGCTTAAACTGTCATATGGTATAGTGGAAGCTCTTGCATACCTACGGCACCACCAGATAGCTGCAACACCTCCTTACAACTTTGAGAGAGAGAGAGAGAGAGAGAGAGAGAGAGAGAGAGAGAGAGAGAGAGAGTACCTCGCCTTTGAACTCTGGTTCGACGGGATCGACAAGAAGAACGGCTTCAGGAGTGGCCAAGGGCTGCCCTCTCTGAGGCGACCGATCGTCGGGAAGGGGCATACGTCTCTGCCTATTATCTGCCACCGCCATGTACGTAAACCTATCCATGTAATCACCACCACCACAACAACCCATCATATTAATTAACAATTGAGAACAAAAATGGGGAGAGAGGGGAAAAAAGTTCTCATTCTCATCAACTAAGATAGATGTCATGTAGCAGTTGCCATAGCCATAACGTGTATACTAACTTATCCTTTCTGAGCTTGAAGACAATCCTGGTTTGGGGAAGGTTGAAAGCAGGCCAATCCCCGGAGTGCTCGTAGATTCCATAGGAGTAGAATCCTGAGCAATTCCGAAGCATGACGAACCTGAAAATTACCTGAAGGAAAGTCAAATCTTTTTTCCCTCAATCATTGCTTGTCTTTTTATACGCTTTACGACATGAAACTTGAAATAAAATCACACCTTTTGTCGATGTTGAGGGGAACCATCTGGCCCGCCATGGAGGAATCCCACATCCTCGTGAACGAGATCTCCACCTGCTCCTCGTTCTCCACTATCACGTTGAACTTCGTTGCATTCATTCTGCACCACCAAAGCCACAGAAGCATTAGATGGATAATATGTAGAAAACGTATATCTTTGAATTGAATGTATTACTTTTGCCGATCGAAAAATAAAGATGCATGACCAATCTAATACATCCCATAATGAGATCAAGATATGGGCTAAAATCATTTCCGAACGGGGTTGGAATTCATTACATTATGTGACGGCGGGAAAAAGTATAACTATAAATACTACTCCCTCCTTCAATGACGAGAAAAGCTCATTTTAAGCAAGTTCTAAACTCATGAAATGCCCAACTATCTTTCGGCTATGTTGGCTGAATATGAAATTGTTGTCACCGGCGGCATGAGATGTGGATTTTTTACCGTGCTCCTAATTTACACACAAGTCTACTGTTTAACCACTCATCCAACTCCATCAGGTTCGGTGTATTACTTTTTTAAGAAAATATAATAAAAAAAATCGAAATGATTAGGATATACTCAAAACTTAGGCCAATGCTCGAGTATTTCATTGATCAATTTGATCACAAAAGCTCGTTGATGCTAACGAAAATGAGTCATAATCTCGCAATAATAAAACACAGAATTCCATCTCTCCAAAATAGATCCAACCATCGTAACCTTCAACTTCTGTTATAGATTTTGAAATTTTTTTTGTTCTTTGTGTTTAATAGAACGATCGGAATGATGATGAGGCTTACCTATCATCGGTACCGGTCGTGCCGGCACTACCTGCTTCGCTCCACACGAGGTCCCAATACCTGCGACGAACCATAAGTTTGAAAATCAAGCATAATTTCAAGACCAGATTGATTCAACTAATCTGTCGACGCACCCTCTGTCCCATTCCTCGTTAAGAACTTCGAGCAAATTGCTGATGCCGTTGTATTTGATCCCGATGACGAATCCCTCCGGTTTCGCTATTGTCACCTGGACCATGCCATTATCCATCACCACCTGCGCCGCATCCATGCGCGTCCGCACGACATCAGCTAGATATAAACTCCACGATGCAATGTCTCAACCTTAAAGTCGAGATCGTATGTAAAATGCTTTTCTAGGTAAGGTCTAAAATTTAATGCACGAATCGAGTGGTCCGAGGTAAATCTCGTTTCTATGGTGGGGATCGGTAAAAACTCGGTCATCTTTCTATGTAAGGTTTGAAATTTGCAAAGTCGTGAGCAGAGCCGGGACGAGGAGCTTTAAGGCTCCGTGTCTAACCGGCCCGTCGATCAAGTTTAACGTACTATATGAACACGGCTATTTTCTCCCGGACAAGATGGAATCTCCGATGTGAACTCCGACTAAAGGTGCCGAGAAGATAACATGTCTAGATTTGCATGCACCTAGAAAGAAGTGTGTATAACGATGAAGAAAACCAAGGACTCACTTGCTTATCCTGAACATTCAATTGCACCCTCAGAGACGGCGCAGTATAACCATCACTTCCCATTTTGCCACCTTCTTGAGCAGCAGACGCATTCTGGTTCTCCATCATTGCTCTAATCATGTGGAACGAGGAAATGTATATGAAAATTATCTTGCGCTTGCGCGCCGGTTTCCGCAAATGATCTCTAGTAGCATGATGTAAGAGATACCACAAGTTCGCAAGGGCGGGGTTATAAGAATGACGTCTTTTAGCTTTGCTTTCTTGAACTAAAAAACAAGCAATGCTTTTTCGCAGACCCAACTTTTATTTACTTCACTCGGTCGCCACCTCCGTTTGGTGGGTTTGCGAAATTGAGGCGTGCAAGGATAGACATCTGTATAGATGCAAAATCCGGAGAATATCGTGGCTTATTCCACGTTTATATCATTAGATTGCTCGTATTGGAGGACTTAAGCTCTTGCAAAAGAACTGTATAATTGCACGGAAAGGAAACCTCGACATGGGATAGATGCACGTCGCAACTTCAATGCCGTCTTTGTAATGAGTTTTGACGGTTTCCTCTACCTTGATCTTTTTATTTCGTTACTGAAATCTCCTGGTTATCGGAACCATCTTAAGCTTTTAAGCACTCGTCCAACACAATGCCGACACAAGAATTGTAGAGTTGACAAGATGTACTTCGCAATGGAGGCCCTGGCCCTCTATCATCACGGCTGCAATTTCCACATCAACAAGAAAATACGGTGTGAATTTATGACAGCAAGTCTTGCAGATGGGGCATCACCTGACTGCTCGTATGCATTTGGCATGGTCTAAACCCTTAACTACTCCAAATTTGGTCTTCGAAACTCAAAAGTATCGGATTATAGTGCCAAAACAGCATGGACGACTTATGTTCTCGACATCAACAAGGATACATAAAGCCATAATTGCTTCAATCTCGAGCTTAATACAGATATATAGTAACGGTAGACTCAAGGATAACTTGCAGGTTTTATGGACGCAATCCTTAAGAAAACTTAGCTGCTAAGAGTTGATTTTAATATAGATATATGGTAATGGTAGACTCAAGGATAACTGGCAGGTTTTATGGACGCAATCCTTAAGAAAACTTAGCTGCTAAGAGTTGATTTTAATGTGATTGGAGGAAAGATATGCTCTCTTGAGCTTAATATAGATATATAGTAACGGTAGACTCAATGATAACTTGGAGGTTTTATGGACGCAATCCTTAAGAAAACTTAGCTGCTAAAAGTTGATTTTAATACAGATATATAGTAATGGTTGACTCAATGATAACTTGCAGGTTTTATGGACGCAATCCTTAAGAAAACATAGCTGCTAAGAGTTGATTTTAATGTGATTGGAGGAAAAGATATGCTCTCTCTCTTTGATTTTAATGTGATTGGAGGAAAAGATACTCTCTCTCTCTCTCTCTCTTAATTAAAGTGAAATTCTCTCTTAATTAAAGTGAAATAACCATGTGAACTCTCTCTCTTTGATTTTAATGTGATTGGAGGAAAAGATATGCTCTCTCTCTCTCTCTCTCTCTCTAACCATGTGAACTTTCTCTCTCTCCCCCTCAGCGAGCTCTATAACTCTAGTGATTAACATGTGAACTCTCTCTCTCTCTCTCCCCTCTCCCTCAGCGAGCTCTATAACTCCAGTGATTAACTTTGAAGTTAATCAAAGTGAAATAACCATGAATCATGGAAAAGAGAGGTGAGGGGTTCAAATCCCCACCTTCTCAAGGGGGGATGAGGTGGGGATGCGTAAGTTTCAGGAATGGGTTTCGACTCTACGCCCGAAGAGTAGAGAAAGTCTCCGAGAGAGTAAGTATAGAGTAGAAATAGAGTAGGACTGATAAAAAAAAAAAAATAACCATGAATCACATGCATTAATTCATGCAGGAACTAATAGTTGGCTACTGAATGTGGCCAATATCTGTATAGCTATTAAAAATTTCGCCCCAGTAACGAAGTTCACATGAATTTTCAACCTTCGTTGTACAATGAGTCCAGTCAAGACAATCCATTGAATTAGATGCTGTTCATGTAGTAATTTCTCACTGACAATGGAGGTACATATGGATGAATTGTTGCACGGTCATCATTGAATGATTAGCAAAAAAATCATGACCATCTTATTTATGCTATCTAGAAAGAAAGACTGTGTTGACGGATCTAAATGTAAGGAAAAGAACTAAAATCTGTTCGTAGAATTGGAAGGTGGAGGTCCCTCGAGGCGAATGTAGTCATACATTAACCCCTGAAAAGGGCTTACGCTTCCTATTTGTGTGAGGAAGACGGTGTTCTCGCCCTTGATCAGTTCGGTGCCTGGCACATCGATGGAGAACAACCAATAGAGCCCATGAATGCCATGTCTCGCAATAGTGTTGTCCCTCCCGATCACGCCGCTCGAGAATAAAGGAGAGCTTGCATTTGCGTCATTGAACCGTACCTTTAAGAAGAGAACATTATGAATAGAAGTACTAGTGGACTACAATGGAGCATCTCTCTTTAAATTGAGGCTGATTAAAATTCAGTAGGGCTAAGCAGCATACCTGCAGCTCGGAAATGTGAGCGGTCGCAAGAGCCAATTGCAATTTATAGGTTCCAGTATGATCGATGCTGTAAATTGTGAACTTGATTTGCCAAGTAGTTCCGTTATACGTGTTATTGCCAGTTTCTCTGTGACACAGGATAATGTTCAGCTGATGAGTTACGTTAGGCACAGAAAGCTTTTACTTCATAATCAGATGAACCACATGGGATTTTTTGGAAAAGAAAGTCTTAACAGCAATTGTTTTTGTCTGTTTCTTTCACTTTGAATTAGGTTCACCAAATGATTTTGCATTCCAGAAAAAGCATCCACGTTCCGGGCTGCTATTATAAGATGTTCACTGCATTACTCGTTCATGCATCTTGTCCCATGAATGCAAAAATAAAGAATGAAGACTGATTATGAAACTAAAACCTGGTAACTTGAGCAAAGAACCAATCCTTCCTGTAGTCGCTTGTCCCAACTGAGTAAATCAAATCTTCATCTGGATATAACTCTGCATACCTTTCCCACAGCCCATACTGTCTAAACCTGGGCGATGGTAAATCAAATGTTGGCTCTCCTAGGCCAAGAAAGGGCAGAGAGAGAGAGAGAGAGAGAGAGAGAGAGAGAGAGATCATATGGTTGAAACATGACTCACCTATCAGGATGATTGATATAGAGTGGGTTAATGTATTGAGGGTCAGGATCTGGAATGTAATACTCTGAAGCAGTACGGTCAGGAGTGCCTATTTCCCACAGCGTTGGGCCACTTCTTGGAGGCTCATACACAAGTTCACCCACGTTGATATGAGAAGCTGCTCATCGACATGTGTTAATCCATGTTAGTTGTTCAAGAACAGAGGAAACTACCAGTCTATCCAAACAAGAAAGCATATACCTGCAGATATCGTAATGTTGTTCTCATATTTGTAGTCTCCAATGAAACCTGAAACCCAAGCATAGAGATTGTATTGGCCGGGAATAATACCGCTGATGGAGAAGTTTCCCTCTTCATCTGCTCTGGTCCAAAATTGATAGCCCTAGTAAGGAGAGATTTGTTATGTAGCGAGAATTCTCTGTATTTTCATTCTTCATTAGTCACTAAGAAGGACTTGCATTAACAAAAACAGATCCAGCGCTCGCCAAAAACTCCAGAACAGCTTGACATAGCCCTGTAGGCGCCTGCATATACTGAAATTAAAAATTACCTTGGTTTCTCTTTGCCATGATCCAGCGTCTCCAGGCGGTGCCAAGCCCACATAAGCACCATATGCCGTTACGTGTTCCTCGCTAATATATCTGGACATCATCGATTCATTAGTTGACCAGATGCGCATAGAGAAAATGGGCACCATCTAAGCATTCTGAGTGCATTTGGCATGAAGGTAAGAGAAGTACCCACCTGTCTAGCACGAGTAGTCGACCAGTCACATTGCCCCTTTGACTGGGCTGGACATAATCCTCTGAAGCCGGGAACTTGTATGGCCAGCTTTCGGCTTCAACGATTAACTATCAACAAAATCAAGTTAAACCATGCGCACAGGAAGATTGGACAATGTTTGATAAGTTAGTGTATCAAGGTATTCATGCAAAACCTGCTCTTTTGCATCCATCCAAAGAGAGCGCGGGTCTTCTCCATCCAACATAGAGTTAAGGTAGACAAAAACTGGGCCGAAGACTTTCTTCCACGGCTCGTTCGGTCCAAACTTCATTGTCAGGTCGACCCCAGAGTAATGAGCACTCACAAAAACCTTAGGGATTCCAATTTGAGAAAGCAATGAGTGATTGGTAGATTCATTCATTGTACTTTGTCACCAAGCAAAGAGAATTAAGAATGTAACTTTGGAGTGATCAATTGAAGCTCCAACTAAGAGCATTAGTGCCATCTAGGTGAGAGAAACCGATATTACTTCTTCTAATATCTTAGATTAAGAGGAGAGTTATTTACATTGAGGGATGTTGGGCCGACATGAGATGCTAGAAACTGCTTCACGGGTCCCCCACTGCGGAACTCATAGCTCGGTGTGATTTGCCAGACCCCGATGGGCGGATCTGTGCTGATCCAACCATGGACCTGGATGTCTTTGCCTTCACATGAATATGCATACTTATCATCCACCTGCAACGACCAAAAATAAGCTCTCAAATAATCATCATTCCCGGTGATCTTCATTTCCAATTCCAGAATTTGATCCTTTAATAAGTAAAACGAATGTCAGATCAGAAGAAACTACCTCTCCTGTAAACTCTGGTTCCACTGGATTAATGAGCCGAACTGCCTCAGGATAGGCCAGGACTTGCCCTCTGTCTGGCAATCTATCATCTGGAAGGGGCATATGTCTTTGCCTGTTAGCTGCTATCGCCATATAACGAAACCTAGGCACATCACAAAACGCATTAAAAATTTTGTTCAATCTGTTGAACTCCTCCACCACCAGGTCCAGATTCTTCATTTCAAGTACTTTCGATTTTTCAAAAAATGTTTGGTAAATGAACCTTTTTGATATAATTTAGAGGCAGCAGAAACATACTTGTCCTTTCTAAGCTTGAGCACAGTCCTTGTGTTACCAATGTTGAAAGTAGGCCATTCTGCTAAGTGTTCGTAAATTGCATACATGTAGAAGCCTGAAGATCCACGGAGCATCACATACCTAAAAGATTGCCATTAATATTATCACCACCAGACGTGTAGCTTTCCCCACAAACACAACATGCTAACATTAGAAGGAGATGGCATACCTCTTGTCTATATTTAATGGAACTACCTTCCCCTCAAGTGACAAGTTCCACATTCTAGTGAATGAGAGCTCAACTTGCTCATCGTTCTCCACTATAACCTCAAACTTTGTGCCATCAAGCCTGCATAATTTCAGTTTTACTTGTTACAGAGCAGCAGCAGCTGCAAACATTTATAACTGGAACTTAACATCATGTTTTGACATACATCTTTAGATATTTACTCAATGGTCACGTGAAATTTACTGACAAAAATTACTTCAGAAGGTCTGAGGTTGAAAATAAAATGTTTTCCTTTTGGTGTATGGACAACTTCAAGAAAGATGTTAAAATGGTAGTGCCAAAAGAATGAGTCATCTGTTGTACCATTAAGAAATGCAGAACTTCGATTTGTCCTGATAAGAATTTATCCTCAGATAAAGGCTTCAAATGATTTATAAACGCTCTAAGGGATCAAGCTGTCGAGTTGCTTATTACATTCACATAGCTTTTATACAATTCAACTGAGTCTTCATTGCAGGCTACAAAGTGACACTGTGGTGCCAGAGTTCATGTCTGATAAAATTAAATGCCACCTGGAACTTTGACGGAAGTGAAAGCTGAGTGCAGAGAAGATGGTAACATAACATACCTATCAAGTTTACCCTTTGTTTTGTTACTTTTCTGAGCACTCCAAACCACATCCCAGTACCTGCATATTCCAGTAGAATAATTCAGGTATCTAACCATTGAACAAAAAACAATAGGATTGAGCAAGAAGCAGCAATTCATCTATTTTTGCAAAGGCTAACAATGCTCAGGAAAAAGAAAGAGTGGCCTTTCTGAGGTTCTGGTTTGTTGCAGATCGTAGCTGATAACATGACGAGATAGACAAGTATCACTTGGTAAGATTTTCTTTAGAGGATGGACCATTCACTTTGGCCATTATCGAGTGTAAGATGACTTGCTTCGATGATCCATGAATTTATTCCTTTACTAATTCTCGCTAAAAAACCTAAGAATTTATCTAGTGCAGAGAATTTCATTAAGAATAAAATGAATGAGGAATGGCAAGTAAAAACGAAAGAACTCAAGACATCAACAATCGTATACCCTCTGTTAGATTCGCCATTTAGTTCGTTGAGCAAATTGTCGACGCCATTGTACTGTATTCCAGTAACACTTCCCCTGGGATTTGACAAATTGACTTGGAGGATACCATTATCCATAACCACCTGCAGAGCGCCTGATCAGCGTATTGGAGAAGAAAGACCCAGTGGATGGAAAGCAATTTACTTATGCAACGACATGCTTGTGATTCAATCAATCGCAATATTGCTCTATCTTTTGCTGAACAAAAGAATGAATCTCTCTCTCTCTCTCCAGTCGACCCCCGAAGAGGTACTGAACTTCATGACTATTGCTCCAAAGCAGCTTTTTCTATCTACTAATGCCAACTCTAAAAGAACAACATCATCAAAATCTACTTTGGACTAAGACGTCCGTCTGCATGACTTCCATATTCGACCGGGAGAAACACGAAAAGATTCACCACTTCAAAAGTTTACATATTAGCAGAATGCACCCGAATAAAAACGAAAGCGAAATAAAACAGAGATAAAGAACTGAGAGCAAAGGGAAATCCCATACATATTTATCTCGGACTTGGACTTGGACCCCCCCGGAGGGCGGCGTGGATGGTCCAGGCGCATTAGCCTCATCATCTCCACCACTAGCCTCTCCAACATGTCGCGCAACATCAATCTCGGTTCTCCTGACACAGAGACCGTGGAACAGGAATGCAGAGAAAAACATCAAGAAAAGGGCAGTCCTCACGAGACCCATCATCATTCCCAAAACGTGAGGACAGAATGGATGTTTTTCCAAAGGTAGGCATACCTGCTTTGGGGGGTGGGGGTGGGGGTGAGGAATGTTTTTAAGTGGTGCGTGTGATCCGGTCGTAACGAAATCCTCTCGAAAAGGTCACAAACGAGATGACTGCTTTGAGTTTCCTTAAAAGTAGACAAGGGATTAACTTCCTTTCTTTGCTTCCCTACTTCCCTGCCTTTTCTTCTTCCTCTTCTTCCTCTTCTGGTGCTGCTTAATCTCTCTCGTGACTTCGGGTGACGGCGAGATCACGTCCGTATTATTTCTTTCTTGTTTTCGAGTGTCTTTCCTTTTGTTGTCACTTTTTGTTTGGTTCCGGGGTGCGGACAATATTCTGAGGCTGCCCGCCCGTGAAAGGAGTCAAACACGTGACGGGGAAAGGTCGATACCAATTAAATTGAAGAATGGGGGAGAAAAAAGAGATTAGAAAAGGGGAATAAGCATGGAGTTGCCAAGGAATCATGTTCGAGTTGAAAAAAAGACAGCGCGTTGGTTGCACCTAAAGTCACCAAACGAAATGCACTTTGTCAATTGCGGTTCCCACTCCAACAACCGAACATGGACAAGAGCAAAAGACCGAGAAAGTCTTTTTAGGCTACGTTTGATAGTCGAGATAAAAATCAGGATGAAATAAAACTTATCATTAAACATGTTTACCTCCTATCAAAGATAGGATAAAGTTACGTATAAGGAAGACGGGATAAAAATGGATATGATTTTTTTTAATCTATAATATAAAGCTATTTTTCTTAACTAACAAGCTTATTAAATTGAAAATATTAAAATAATATTTGGATTGATATAAAATAAAAACTCAAAATAACAAAAAGAGTAATTGACAATTTTTAATTTACTCCTATATATATATATATATATATATATATTTATAAATTCTTTCTATCCTATAATATATGTTTTGTGTATGTATGTGCGTGCGTGTATATATATATCTATTATCTATATTTGTTACATATTTTAGATATATTAGTAAAGTCTATTATTTAATAAAATTTTATTAAGGTATGATAGAAGGGAATGAAAAAATTGAAAAAGAGAGGGAATTAATTATAAAATAAGCAAATAAAAATAAAGTAAAAGAACCCCAATGTTAAATGAACAAATTTAAACTTTTTTTTTTTGTATAGAAACAAATTTAAACTTGAAACAAATCTTTTTCACTTTGTCTCCTCTTATCCATAACTTTGGTTCATGTTGAAGTTTCATGACTCATTGGTAGTTCTTTGTTCATGTCAAGCTCTACAAAAATGATGAGAGAGTCGAAATTCCTCCACCTCCATAGCTCTCCCGTTCATGTTAAAAGTGCACAAAAATTAGTAAAAAATTAGAAATCCATCTTTTCTCTAAATTTGTAATTCATATTAAAGTTTCATGAAAGTGGCAAAAGAGTCAAAGCACTATATTTTTGGAATCACGATGGTTAATAATCATGTTGTCTCTTTTACTAGATTTGGAGCTTGCTTGTTGATCTACCTCATCCTTTATATTTCTCGTCATTGTTGAACTTGTGGTTTTAATTATTTTTGTTTGTGCGTTTGTAATTTTATCAGCAGTAAATCACAAGGGATTTTGACCATATCTATTTGTACATTTTCAAGTTCATTCACATTGATATGTCGTTCATATCAAAGAATGGATAGGGTTAGATAGGAAAAATCCGATTTTATTATTGCGATTTACCAAATAATGGATAAGATATATCAAATTTATTGAATTTTTTTATCATATCCTATCTGGTTCTATCCTCACTAAAAATCCAAACGACCAAACACAACCTTAATGAATATGCCATATTCTTCTTCATTCTCATGAAAATAATATCGAATTTCTTAGTCATGTCATGTCTGCATTGTTTTGGTTGTTATTTTCTAACCTTGTGAGGTGATAGTATTGCCTATCTTACGAAATGTTTGGATACATCATTTATTTGCCTACCTTGCGATACGGATAATTGCAAAATCAGAATGTATCCACCAATTAAAGAAACAGAGATCTAGACATTAAAAGTTAGGAAAGAAAGATGAGGATGATGATTCTTCTTGATATTTCTGTATTTATACTTACCATGTTCTATTGCACTTTCCTCCTATTTCTTTTCATGACCTTTCGTCTTTATGGTGCTTATTTAGGTTGAGTTTCTTTATTTGACCCGTTCCCATAAATTACAAAAGTGCAAGAATCGATACATTTTCCCCATGTTTGAAAGTATATTTCCAGAATTCGAACCCAAAAAAGCAAGTATATTTCTAGAATTCCGCGCGTGAAGAATGCAAATCACTATTGATCCTTGTCAGTAAATTTCATGATCCACTGATAATTGAATTTTCATCGACAACTGCCCGAGTTATCGTCACTTCCCTTAAAGTACTTGATTGTATTAACTCAATTTTATAGATCACTAATATTTGCTTGTGTAATTTACCAATGTATCGAATTACCAACCATTATTTTGAATCCATTTAACAACTGTCATATGATTGGTTTTAAAATTACTAATTATTCTAAACACTTTCGAAATATTTATTTGCAAAAGTTCCCATCGAATTTAATGTTCCTACCTTCTACCAAAAATTACCAATATTAATGCGAGCGAACCACCAACTCATCGAATTTAATGTTCCTACCTTGTACAAAAAAATTACCAATATTAATGCGAGCGACCTACCAACTCTTCGTGAATTGACCTACCATCTAATTTTGACTTTACTTGCTCTTATTTAATTTGAGTTAGCCACGGTCAATAAAATTGTTAAAAAGTCACTACATAGTTCAACAATTTGTCAATGATGATGTCCGCCCGTTGAAGTAATCAGCTCTTACAACAATGATGTCCACGGTCAACAAACGGATCCTTATGAAAATGCAGAAAATAATTTATTCGGATGCTCTATTTGTAATCACCAGCCCTACCATACCGTCACCGTCAATTTAAACCGTACCGTCAGAGAAATGAAATTGCCGTAGATCATTCAACTCATCAAGGGAGCTCCAGCTAAAGATTTAAGCAATTCTCACAATTGTTCCTTGGCATAGCCCAAAAAGGAAAAGAGGTCAGCACACAATTATTGCTGAGACCTCCATTAATATCTGATTCTTGGGGCTATGCTAACATCAGGAACATCCAAGTAACTAATGCACATGCACATTGTCCAATATCATTTCTAGATCATGGAGATATCAAAGCATCCACCAAACAAACAACTACCTAAATTTTCTTTTTCCTGATCAACATGTCTGGTGAAGTCGAAATGCACAAATATCCTATCCACAGGGAGAAAATCAACGGGTCAAGACGTAACAGTGGCACCTGGAGGAGCCGGGGTGTACGACATTATTAGATAAACGGTGCTATAAACATGGCAAACACGACGCACGGGGATTTCTTCTTTGCTATCTTGCATGCTCAAGCTGGGGGAGCAACGGCCAATTTCCCCACCACAAAAGATTCCTGCCACTGGAACTCCAGGAAAGTTCTCCACAAATGGTGAGCTATCGACATTGAAATCATTGAAAAAAGATTCTCCACGGCCAAAGGAAGAGAAAATGAAACCTCCGAAAACCCAGGGTTTGCCAGCACTCACAACGACATTCCCCATTTTATCAGAGGAATCAGAATCACTCCCCAGATTCAGACTTCTCAGGCGCGCTGAGACTTTATGGCATGAGACAAGGGCAGCTGCAGGATCAGAATAGTAAAACTGGAAACTATCTCCGCTTTCAATGCCAGACCCCTCAACGCGAAGGTATTCAACACCCCTGTAAAAAATTCAAGAATAGTCCTGAATAAGGAGGATAAAATGTAGTTTCACTTGAAAAAGCCCAAGGTGAAGCTTGGGAAGGGTTGTCCAACCAAACAGGCAATAAATTCGCAAGTTGCAAAACTTTAACGGCTGGTCATTCACATTCACATGATTGTTGCACGCCTGAAGCAGGCAAAAATTGATGCCATGTTTAAACTTAATTCCAACTGAATAAGTAAAACAATGATAGGTGAAGTCAACATACATCCTAAGCTCACTGGACTTTGAAAACTTCTGACATTTATTTTATGCCATTAAACTGAAAGATGAGATATAGTCACAATCCCATACAAAATCTTGAACTTTTCTGTGTGGCACACCAATGGCCAAAACTTTTTTCATCTCAGCAAAATCACCAAACTTGAAATAGTGACCCAGAGTACCTTCCATTAAACTTTCATCCATAATGGCCCTTAAAAATATGATGCGGCGTTGTCCCCGCATGCTGCCACATCCGATTCTCAATTATCATTATGGACATAACTGTGACAGAAAGTATCTTTGGGTCACTAGTACAAGTTTGGGGGTATTGGTGAGATGAACAAAAGTTTAGGGTGTTTGAATAATTAAGAATCAAACCACGTTTTCATCTAATAGCTTAAGCTTGTAGAACAGTTGACAGTAGTCCCACAAAATCTCACATTGAATTAGAGTTGGAGGTCCTGAGTTTGAATCTTTCCAGGCTCTATTTGCCTCCCCAATTAAATATGTCTACACTTAGTACTAGGCAAAAAAACTAGACTAAGCATGAGGGGCACTGTTGGAATAATGAATTAAACTACATCTTCGTCCAACAGCTTAAGCTTTTAGAATAGTTGGCAGTGGCCCCACAAAATCTCACATAGGGCATTGATGTCCTCTACAGAAAACTTCAGGAATATTGGTGAGATTTTCCCTGATATATAATAGGTTAAATATATTTCATCCTAACCCCCACCACAATGTTATTCTAGCAGCCAAATCCAAATTATAGGAACTGAAATCACTAGAACAGACTCAACTCAGATTCATTTAATTATAAATTACCAAATTGCAAATAGAATCTTTCTTTGTTATAGTGAAGATCTACTAGAGCCAATATCACTAAGTCAATATTGAAGTATAGACAGTGCAAGAAAAGCTCCAAAGATTTAGTTTCAAGTGGAAAGTAGAAAAAGTAAGACAAAAAATCAACGAATGATTGCCCTCTGTGTCCAACCTCACACCAAAAAAACCAACCATGGAAATATATAATTCAACATAGAGACAAGGGTAAAGAACCTTCATAACTCACCCCATCACACCGTGAAATGACAAGAATGACATCAACTTTGCCTTCTCTGCCCCAACTTCATATATCCTTCTTTTAGTTACTCCAATGTACACGTCGGGGTACTCAACACGGTTTTCGAGCTGCCCCATAGTAAAACAGAGGCAATAATAAGATTATTATAAGTTGGTAATAGTGAGTTTTAATCCAGATTATTTAGTAGCTCAAACTTATGCACATAACATGACGTGAAACTTCACAACTAAAAATATGGAGGATAGAAAGATCATACAACATCAGATCTTTATATAACTGCCACACATGATAAGTCCATCAAGGTCATTGGTTGTTTGATAAGGGAATTTCAATAAGTAAGCCTTCATATTGCTATTGAAAATCATGACCAGAAACTTCTAAAGGAGCGAATGATGCACGGTTCTGAATTAACACTCACCAGATTAGCCGATACAAGTTTCCCTATTTCCATGATATTCCAATTAAACTACAATTTGTGAAACAGATCTTCCTGGCAAAACATGACCACTGGATTTGATCTCGACCATAAAATGAAGAGGGTCGAATGGATTGCAGAAGGCCTTGAATTTAAGATTCGTCTTCTCATGTAAATGACCGCAAAAAATCTCTAACGTGCAGAACAAACTTTTGAACAAATCAAGGAGCTACTCATTCGTGACAACTGTGCAGAAAGTTCTACAGTTCCTTACAAAGTGTTTTAGTCCACTAAGGAAATACATGAGCTTATCATAACCATTTATTCCCAAGACAAACAATCTTTCATGGTCACAACCCTCGAGTGATCTCAGATTCATTAAACTCTTGTGAAATATAATGCCGCGGTTTAAAGCATATTAACACCCTTTTCATATGGAGGATCCATATAAGTGGAGCAACTCTCAAGTGACTCTCAGAGAATACTTGGCAAAACATGATTCCCTATAGAAATTGGACTAACTCATCCCTCAGATGGATGACTGTGCAGAGAGTTCTTCAGTCCCTCACAAGTGGTTTCAGTCCACTAAGGAAATGCAGGAGCTTATCATAACCATTTACCCAAGACAAATGATCTTTCACGGTCACAACCCTCAAGTGACTCTCAGATTCACTAAACTCTTGTGAAATAAAATGCCATGCTTTAAAGCACTTTGACAACCTTTTGATTTGGAGGATCCAGATAAGTGGAGCAACTCTCAAATGACTCTCAGAGAATAATTGGTTAAACAAGATTCTCTGTCTAAATTGGATTAAGTCATCCCTCATCATGGAAGGAACACCAGAAAAGGAACTCAAGTTCATGGCTCTGTTACCAAGGATCCGACTTTTAAGTGGACAAACAGGATCTAAGGACAGTACAGCAGTGAGAAGATTAACAAAGGAAACAGGTAGCATTATCAACTGGATGAAACATGAGTGACAAGAAACCATCAATCATTACTCGAAAACTCCGTTAAAAGAGAAGGTGCAAATTTGGGAAGCTCCAAAACTGGGTCAAGTGTTTGAGACTAACATTGACATTATCGAATCTGCAAGTTTTAATGGTAAACTTTGGTCTCATACCTCATCTCTAATGTCATTCAGAATTCCTTCACCATCAAGAATTTCCTCCTGACCTTCTCGCCTAGCAGTGAGCAAAGTACAGCAATCACCAACTTTAACAGAAGCTGCCCTGTGCCTTGGACCTATAGCTGACAATCCATCCGATACTGCCACGTGAAACTTAATATCACCTAACCCTGCTCATGCAACCAAGCCATGCAGGAAATCAAACGTTAGCTGGAATAAATCAAAAGGAGATCATTATAAGGGCAGACTAAATGACTTAAGGTAAGTGCAAGAAACAGCAAGAGTGAAGAAGATTTTTTATTTTTATTATTTTGTTTGGGTGGCCGGGGGTGTTTGGGGTTGAAGCATTTAAAATAGGGCAGATATCTAAAACAAGCAAATAAGAAAGGGTAAAACAATAGAAGTCTCCATTTTATTGACACAAAAAGACAAAGGTAAAGCAAAAAAGTTTTAAAATATTGGGAGCATTTTAAAGCAAGAAAAGCTGTATAACTTGATTCCCAGTGCACATGCAGGATCCTGTCTGAATGGGTCATACAAGAAAGACACGAAGGACTAAAAGCAATCGGAACAAAATACAATTAAAACCAGAAGACTAGTGCAAGAAACAGCAAGACTGACTGAACATTGAGAGAGAGAGAGAGAGAGAGCATGAAAGATTAGAGAAGGAATTCTTGCCAGAGATACAATCAGGAAAACAACCTGAAGAATAATGGAAGGGAAAAACAAAAGCATCGTGAATAATCAAGAAATTTCAGACAAGCATGTAGAATTTAGAGTCTTATGAAGTGTACTTCCTTTCCTCCATGAGTTCCTGTTTTGAGAGTGAAGAGCATGCTTCTATTTTTTGAAATAAATATGGAAATACATCAACAGAAGGAGCGAAACCAAATTCAAATTATCACCAATTGCAGTAGACAATTACTCTTGGATTCATTTGCAACAAAATAAAGGAATTTAAGAATGAATCACAAGCACAGACCAAGGTGGCTGTGTATTGCTGAAACTGAAACAATACGTATATAAATAACAATTACCAGGGCATTTGTGTCTATCTTTGGCAAACACAAGTGCAACGGCACTAGTGGTATATTGCTGTTGCCCAATCGCAGGGATGTATCTGGAATTGTCCGCACTTCTGTACTGAAAAGTACCTTTCTCGTCACCAACTATCGCAGCTTCCAAAGGCATTGCATAATCTGCAATGCACAATTATGTAAGATGTGCTTGTTCATGAGGCCACAAGAGCCAATGCCAACTGCAGAAATTTGATCACAGTTGTAAGAAGATGAACAAAATGAGCTACAATGATGATAATGCCTTACTGATGTATATGTTCTTTTAGACTGTAAACCCAACCATATTAACCAAACAAAAGCACATGCACTGAGTATGGTGAATCAAGAGAAGCAACTGCTCTTTCCAACAGAGGTTTGTAACTAAGAAATCATATTTTCTCTAAATTTGAGCTTCAAAATGGTGGCCAAAATCAATTTTTTTCACCATATGAGATTCTGTTAATTATGAGCCAAATTTGCTTGAAGACCAGTCTTTCATTCTTAGCTGAGAAACGTCATGATTTTGACAGGAGGAATCAATTTTAAGTCTGGTCTTTTTCCAATAACAATTTCACAGTCCAGATCTCCTCTGTAGATAGTTATAAAGCCCATATGCTAGTAAGACTCAACTTCAAAAGCATTAAATAAAAGCCCATTATGCAAGATGAAGTGCACTTTTACCAACAGTATTCTGATAACTTAAACAGCAAAATTTTCATCTGTTCAGGTCCTAGTCTTGGACTTTTGATGTCTTGATCAAGGTCTTCACCTACTCGCTTTGCTTATGGATATGGCTTCTCCATGAGTAGCGTTCAGCCACATAAGTAAGCTACAACCCTCTCTCTCCCTCGCTCTCTCCCCCTCCCTCTCTCCCTCTCTCCCTCCCTCCCTCACTCCCTCTCCCCCACCCTCTCCCTCTCTCTCTCTCTCTCTCTCTCCCCCCTCCCCTCTCCCCTCCCCCAAAAAAAGAAAACAAACACCTCATATTCACTGATGAGCACTCTTGGGTTCAGGTATAACTTGGTTAGTATCATGAGACTTCGAGTTGCAATTTTGTATTGCTAAAGACTCAAACTAACTGAATCGAATCCATCCTACACTTAAAATTAGTGCTGTTGGAACCCAGGAGCCTGAGAATACTTCTATAAGATGTCAATAGCACATTTTAAGGGGCCATCTATGCTGTTTATAAGACGTGTATCTGTACATAAAGCATAAACTATTCTCTTATGGCATATTTTCATACATTAAAACATCTGACTTTTTTTTTCCCCCAATGAAATGTTATTGTTCAATTTCACCAACCCCAAGTGATTCAGGAGATGGTTTTATTTTTGACAGCCTAGCTGCTAACTCCTGTGAGAAGCATTGGGCAAAAAATGGATCATCAACAGCCTTTTTTTACTAAGCTGTAATTTACCCCTTACCTTGTTATCTCTCATCCTAAAATATAGATCCATTCTTCCGAATGATGGAAGAAAATCAAGGATAAAAAGGACTATTTCCACTTCCATCTACCTATCTAAGAGAATGGGAAGAATTAACCAACCTAGTTTCTCAGCAGCAGATTTGATCTCGGCAGCTCCATCCTGCAAGATCATTGTAACATGTCAACTAAGGCATCCAAGAGAAACGAATTTTCACTTATATGAAAAAGGAAAAGAATGTAAAACAGGTGACCAGGGGACATACTCCAAACATAATAACTCCAACTGGTGTTGAGCACCCTGACACAGCAACTGAGTATTCCATCATATCCGTTATGAACTTGTCAACCATTAACCTGTCCTGGTATCAGCAAGAAATTTCTACCTTAAACCTTATCTACGATATTTTGTGTACCAAGCTTTGAACTAAAGAAATTTTGAAGTTCCACTGACGACAAGTGGCATAAATTAGACCAGATCTCACCATTTTATCCAGTGGCACCTGCAATAGATACTAATCCAGCACAATGACATAAAAGGATTCATATAACCTGCAATAGATACTAATCCAGGATCTCTTTACCTCATTTGCTTCCTCCAGATGCAACAGCGGGACAACATCAACCTTCAATCCTGGTACAAAACCCACGGTCAGGATAATACCCCGTTCAGCATTGTCAGAATCTTCATTGTTGTAGGAGGAACCAACATCATCAATACCTCCTTCAACCTGCAATATTTTGGTTCCACAAAAGGGCCCAAATAGAAAAACAGAAAAAGCAATATTCTTGAAAACCTCTTCAGAAAGATTCCTCACCCATCAATTTTTGTGTCTGTCTTAATTTACGTTTTTTAAGAATATCTCTTGCAGGAAATAATACATAAGGCAGGATCTAACCTCTTTGACTTGATTGGTAAGAGCATCTACTCCAATAATTCCACTGTCAGCAGATATTACTAGAGGTGTTCTAGCTCCCAATTTTTGACCAATCTGGACCATGAATACTTTGATAAATCAACTGGCAACAGGTCAAATGGACTGGAACAAATAGAAAGACGAAATTGAATAAATATCACTGAAAGGCCTTTCATCAATATTCATACGTATTGAAGAGCGTCCGTCTTATTAACGTTATTTCCGACATTGACAATGGCAAAATGTGGGCAAATTGGCTCAGACAAAACCTTATCGACAACCTCCTGCAAAGCAATCTGCAAAATAAAAGAAGAAATCCATAGCTCAGTAGAACTACAAACTAGCTATCAGGTGAAATAATTGCACCAAGACTTTACGAAAAGGAGGAATAAATGCTAGAGAAGGCAATGCGAGCTCAACCCGACAGTAATGAATGAAGAAAAGCAGCCCACTTATTTGGATAATCTCCCTTACTAACAAATGATCACGTTCTAGACCAAAACACAGAAGCTGTCACCATCAATGAGTATCTTTAGAATTTTGTTCTCAAAAATCAGAACCATAATACTGGTTCTCTGGAATTGCAAATTAGCTGTGACGACGTAAGCTGAACCCATCAGGTCCTGGTAATGAAAGGGAAAATGAGTTTCAGTTCGGCTCCTAGTCCAGCACAACATAAAACCCTAGCTCAGCGCTGCTCTCTCAGAAGCTTCGAGGTCGCAAATCTGTGGCTAGCCCATGGAGCATTAATAAATTCAGTTGGCCATTAGCAAATGGTTCGGTTCACCAGTGAAAAATCTGTATACCCTTCACGAGGGCTATAAAGTTGCCATCTGCACGAGAAGGAATGACATGTAACAGTGATAGGACACTAAATAGCATCCAAGGCCGGCATTTCAAGTGGTATCATCTCTACAATTCCTTCATCTGCGAACTCACACATACACCAGCAATCTCCCACTGCTGAAAGCGCGCGAACGCACACTCCCTCTGTGAACCACTCGGTGTCAGACGCAGCACAGCGATTCATAGTCTATATTCGTCCTACCTGAGCTTATATAATCTAATTGGCAAAGATTTCACGAGAATTTCTGCCTGGGGACCAGACCAACCCGAGAACGCATTATGCCGAAAACCTAACAGTGAAATCGAAGAGAAAGACCACCCCATTCCACTCCCCCAAAAACGCTGACACCCACCGACTCGAGAGAGAGAGGCGAACGAAAGGAAAGAGAGCTCGCCGGTTCGGCTGATCTACCTGAGCGCAAGGGTTGAGCGAGAGAGCAGACGCGAGCTTTGGCCGCGAGAGGATCCGCTTGCAGACCCCGTGCCACGACCTGCTGACGCACGCCGCCGACGCGAAGGTCGCCGCCGGCAGCCGCCGCAGGACGCTCTCGAGGACGTCCTCCCCGACGGAGCCGAACCCGCCGGAGAAGGAGGACCGGCCGCCGCCGCCGCCGCCGGGGGCGGAGGAGCTTGCCCTTCGGAGAATCCGCCATTGCGCGCCGAGATCGCGAGCGGCACTTCAGGCCACTGGAGCTCCGCTCGTCTTATACGAGCGAGACGTGACGTGCTTCAGTTACGGTTAAAAATCCCAGATTTTTTATTTATCATTTTTTTTAAAAAATTATTTTTGATTAAATAAAGATATCGCTTTCGTGACGGCACACGTGTCGCGCCGCGAGGTGCGGCTTGCGTTTTCGAGCGGTCGACCACCCTACCCGATTCTGTCCGTATCTGACATTTTCTCCCCGATTTTTATTTTGCTTTCTTCTTTTGCCTCTCTGTCGAAAAACATTTGCGGAAAGTGGCGTGGGCGGACCGATTACTTTTCACATTCAAATCTCATTTAGCGGCGAAATAGAGCAATTAATCTTACAGAACCTTTGACCGCTGCTCCGAGATTCCGTTGAAACCCCCCCCCCCCCCCAGTCGTGAATCAGGTCGAGTCGAAGATAATACGGCTTGATTTGACCCAATCCATTTCTATGCAATATGAATTTCATAATTTGCACTCGGCAGTGTAGACTTATATTGCTAAAACACCATCATGTTTAATCAAATCCAATAAAATTTTATATTAAAGCTGAGGTGATAGAGTGAGAAAGTGAAAAGAGAGCTATAGAGGTGAATTTAGTCTAAATAAGTTATAAATTTATGCAATACTTGTATTATTTTGAGTTTTATCATTATAAATCAATTTATGATCAATTTACTAAACGTAATTAATTCATATAATAATTCATACGATCAAATATGAGTTAAGAAATTAATGTATAACTCATTTTGACAAATTTAGTTGTGACCTAAGATTTTACACAAGTTATAAGTTATGCTTAGTATTCGTTAGCTTCAATCACCAACGGAAAATCGGCTACCATTCCTCATGCCTTGCTAGTCTAGCGGCCGAGTTCAAGGCCTTTGCCTCTACTTGCAAAGGAGATGAAGCATAAAATTTCCTTTGTTGTTGCTATGAGAAACCGACCATTTGGAGTCCCTTGCGAGGAAGATTTGCAATACCTAACCTCGAAACGAGAGTGGGGATGCAGGAGTTCAAATTGGACACGATCCTGAAAAAAAGGGAGCATGGATTGTCAAGCCTCCGTCTGAAAATGTGGAAAACATGTTAAACGATTATGACTACATGAACCTCAAGTGGCTTAATCCAACGAACGATTCTCGTTCGGTCGCATCCTAACTTTTTTGCCGACACGGACGACTCATTAATGGTGGTTAGCAAAGATAATCAGACACGTCCTGTACTTTTCGCAATTATCGATGGAAAAAAAAATTGCCACACGTGGCTATTTTTATGCTTATTAATTAATGCGAAAATTGATGGAAAGAGCGTGTGAACTATGAAATGCCTGCTTCCACTGAGCCAGCCTCCTTTTTTTTTTTTTTTTTTTAATATTGTCTCCTGAAATTCTAATTCTTTTTTGTTTTTGCAACTCGATTTACATAATTATCGAAAAAGATATATACATTAAAAAGAAAAAGTGAAGCACCTGTCCGGCAGGTTGAACGTCGTTGTCTCAAAAGCGCTGGCGAGCCACCTTAGAGACTCCGAAAGAGCGAAGGACAAGTTGGAAATCCTCAGCGAATCTGATTCGGAAATTTTAATGTTGACTCTCCTGAGCAATTCTCTTTGACCAGCTAGTCATACTCTATCCAGCTGTATTTTAGTACCATTGATGTTGCCTAGTCGCCATTAGTTATAGTTTTGATCAAGAGCCGATCCTTTTATTTATCCCGCTGTCGTTGAAATCCCAATTGGTTATCCACTTTTTTCTCATTTCTTATGCAAAATGTATGATTTCCTAATCTCGGGCATATTTATTTCGTGAAAATGAATAATTTAAAAAATACTTTACTAAATATGATCATTTGTACTATTTACAAAAATGAATTGATGAAACATATTGGTTATCCACTTTTTCTCATTTCTTATGCAAAATGTATGATTTCCTAATCTCGGGCATATTTATTTCGTGAAAATGAATAATTTAAAAATACTTTACTAAATATGATCATTTGTACTATTTACAAAAATGAATTGATGAAACATATTTTATTCATTCATGAAAATATATAAACATAAATTATTATTGATTTTTCATTAATTAATTATTTCATGTAATATAATTTATCATATTTTCGAAAATATTTCGTAACGCCTCTAACTCACTTTAACATCACATCAATCTCTTGGCATGTAACCACCTGGGGTTCGCCGTGTGGCCCTTCCAACACATGGAAGGGGGAGGTGAGGTTAAATCCCCACCTTCCGAGGGGGATGGGGGTAGGGACGCGTAAGTTTGAGAGTGGGTTGCGACTCCCACGCCCGCAGCGGCGGGCGCATGTCTGCGAGTGAGTGTAGAGTAGGAATAGAGTAGGACCGACCAAAAAAAAAAAAAAAAAAATCTCTTGGCATAGCGTTAATCGCCACGTCAGCTTCACTTTGTCGCAATCTGGAGGTAGATTAGATGGACCTCGCTGAAAAATAATTAAAGTTCAGGACTCGATATCGGGCAAATCCCAAGTTCAAGGACTAGATCGATAAAAGTACATAGCTTCAAGGACCCAACGTGCAACTTTCTTTCACCCCATCGCTTTGCTTCTAATCTGAAATCTATCAGTACGGACCAACGTGGATATCGAGTCGCTAAAGCGACCCTAAAGTTTGACTTATTTTTTCCATGCACAGGACATGGCCGAACATCAACTGCACTAACGTCCCGAAGATGATGCTGCTGTTGAAGTCGAAGGTGACGACGGAGGAGATTCGAGACGGATGTAGTCGTACATGATCCCCTGGAACGGGCCGCTGCTCCGCGGCTGCGTGAGGAAGACGATGTTGTCGCCTTCGCTAAGCAAAGTCCCCTTGATGTCCACACTGTACAACCAGTAGAGCCCGTGGATCCCGTGCCTCGCTATCGAGTTGTCCCTCCCGATCAATCCGGTCGAGAACACCGGGTTCGACTTCGGGTTATTTACCCGTACCTGTCGAGACAGTGCGGTCGCATTGGTTATTTCTTCTCGAATTAGCATTTGTAATGGAAAGATTCATCCTATTTTCCTGTTCTTTCTTATTGATGATGGTGAGCTTGTGCAGATGTACCTGTAACTCGGAAAGTGTGGCAGACGCGAGCGCTATCCGGAGCTTGTAAACGCCATTTTTGTCCACGTTCGCAAGGGCGAACTTGATCTGCCATGTGGTGCCCAGATAGGTTTTTTCATCCTTCTTCCTGGAAAAAGGAAAGAACAGAATCTTGAAAAATTGATTGAGAATGTGCAAGCTGCAGAATTGTTTTGAAAGTGTAATTCCTTCTTTTATACTACATGACATGATGTTCTTAATAAGCTCTAGGAGTCTGGTAAATGCACCAATTTTATTGGAAGAGGATGTGTTACCTAGTAACCTGAGCAAAGAACCAATCCTTGGAGTAGTCGCTAGTGCCGACAGTGTAAACCAAATCTCCGTCGGGATACAACTCGGCATATCTTTCCCAGAGTCCATATTGCCTGAACCTGTGAGCGAAATTACTTTAAATCGCGTCATAATTTAATAGAAACCTCTGTCGTCTTATCAGGCATTCGACTGATTCATCGAGAAAGCCATGCACAAATCATGCAGAAACCGGAGAAAAAACTCGCCATGTGAAGCAAATGATTTGTGCATAGATCCAATCTCATTGGGTTAATTAGCATTCACAGTTCATTTACAAAGCTCAAGTGTAATGTCTAACAGAAGTGATATCCTAGTTCATATTTGCTGATGATGTAAATCTAACCTGTCAGGATGGTTGACGTAGAGCTTGTTGATGTAGTTGGGGTTGGGATCAGGCACGTAGAATTCCGCTGCAGAGCGGTCGGGGATGCCGATTTCCCACATCGTTGGCCCGTCTCTTGGGGGCTTGTATATGAGATCGCCCACATTGATGTTGCTGCCTGCACATACATGGATGGCAAATCACATCTGACAAACCAAAGTTTGGTCACAAAAGTTCAAGAGGAATTGGAAAGTGAAGGAGGCACCTGGCATTATGGAGATTGGAACGCCATACTTGTAATCGCCGATGCATCGAGGGACCCATGCGTAGAGATTGTAGTTGCCGGCCCGTGCATTGTTGATGGAGAAATACCCGTGCTTGTCTGCTGTAGTCCAGAATTGGTAGTCCTAGATTCAAGACCACAAATTAACTCCTGTTAAAACTGTGCTTTTGAAGCCAACAGAAACAATCTACCAGAGCTGAGATCAAAGCATACAGCTAGAGAAACAATCTCTCCTTTTGAGGGTTTGTCTTAATGTAAATGTTATAGTCATCAATCATAGGTAATGTCTTTAGTTCAGAAGAGCAATCTGAATAATTAGTGAAAGAAGCGAAGCCTAAGACGGACCTTGCATTCGCGTTGCCACGACCCAACATCGCCCGGTGGAGCTAACCCGACGTAGGCACTGTTTGCGGATATATAGTCGTTGCTCACGTACCTATGGAGGCATCCATTTTCCCCTCATGAACAGATAGTAAATATCATGCGACAATGCTGGAGCAATCCCAAATGATGCTTGAACCTGATTCTCTTTCTGCTTTTTCTTTCGGTAGTCTGACCCTCAAATGAAATGGAAGTCACAAAGTTCTATGCTCTCTCTCACTTATGAATCCGAAAATTGTTTCAGCACAAGCAATGATTCTATCAGGCGAATTTGCAATGGTTCGACAGAGAAAGCTAGCAGTTTTTCTTTGATCAGCAAGATAATTAAGAGGAGAAATATTACATGATATGGTTCAGCATACGTACCGGTCAGAGACTAATAATCGGCCACGGACATTGCCTCGTTGGTCTGAGGTGGGAAAATCTTCTGAAGCCAAAAAACTGTAAGGCCAACTCTCTACTTCCACCATCATCTGAGAAACAAAAGAACAAGAACAAAATTCCAACGTGCATGTTGCAAACATCAGTATGTAGTTAGATATCCAGGAGTTCAAGGGGAAAGGAAGGAGAGAAACCTGTGATTTAGCACCCTCCCAGAGAAAAAGAGGATCAACAGGATCAGAGACAGAGTTGAAGTAGAGAAACACAGGGCCGAACACTTTCTTCCACTCCTCTCCGGCCTGGAACTTCGGCACTAGATCATCTCCCGTGTAATGGGAGCTCAGAAACACCTATAGTTCACATAAATCTCTCCATCATACTGTCAATACCTAAGATATGGTTCTCAGGATATCAGATGAAAAAAGTTTGAAAAATCACCAGCAAGGGATGCCAGATGAAAGTAAGAGTTACTGAGTAAATACCATCAAGCAAAAGACTCGCTGCTCTATCATTAAGAGAAAGGAAAGACGATCATTAAGAAAGAAGATGGACTGGCACTAGGTACGCCACCAAATACGACGTACTCTCTCACATTTTTGTGCACCGGTGTCGATTTGGTCCGTCGAACCATTCATAAAACAAGTATGCACGATAATGTTAATTAGGTCATGGGCTGATGCAGCATACCGCTAGGGTGGTGGGGCCGACGTGAGAGGTGAGGTTCTGCTTGACGGGCCCGCCGGTTCGGAACTCATTGCTGGGAGTAATTAGCCAGAATCCCACCGGCGGATCGCTGCAGATCCAACCGTGCACCTTGCTGTCTTTGTTGTCGCATGAATATTGGTATTTGTCGTCCACCTGTTACATTAGTTGTGCACAAGGACGATCCATTATTTTTTTGGCCAAAGAGAAAAAGGAAGTATTTTAATCCAGCCACATGAGCCGATGTGATAGACAAAATCAATTATAGTAAAAAAAAAAAAAATACAGGAATTTGCGTCTTCTTATAATGAAATATGATTCACTTGATGTTTTTGAATATATTATAGAACTAGCTGTAGTCTGCTATCTTTCAGACGGAGATTGTACTACCAGAAAAGGCATATCGGTTTAAACACAACATGTTCTCCATATTTAAATATGTAGTTTCTGTTGATCAATAGGGCAAAAGGGTAAGAACTCAACAAGAACCTAATAGATTATCAATATAAGAGCTAGTTAACATGCCTCCCCTTTGAGCTCAGGTTCGATCGGATCGACGAGCAAGACGGCTTCAGGGTAAGCGAGAGGTTGGCCTCGTGGTGGTGTACGGTCGTCCGGAAGGGGCAGGTTCCTTTGCCTATTGTCAGCCATTGCCATGTAATGGAACCTACAATTCCCCTCCCATGCAAAAAAACAACATGGTCGATATCGACAGACATTTTCTTAGATTGTGGAAGAAATGTTGCAAGTCAGAAAATTGTAATGCATATGTGCCTTGTTTGCTTGATTACTTTTCTTTCCTAAGCTTGAAAGCGATCCTCGTTTCGCCAAGGCTGAAGCCTGGCCAGTCCTTCAAGTGCTCGTAGATGGCGTAAGAGTAGAAGCCCGAGCTACCACGCAGCATTATAAACCTAAAATGTGTCGCCATAGAACTCTTTCAAATCACGTTTAGAATTTGTGAATATCAATCAACATGAACACAGATGAACGATAACGTATAGGGTTGCGATTCATGTGTGTGACCTTTTATCAATGTTGAGGGGAACCAGCTTGCCTTCAAGGGAGGGATCATAAGTTCTTGTGAACGAGAGCTCCACCTGGTCGTCACTTTGTACTACCACACTAAAACTTGTTCCTTTAATCCTGCATTTGAAATCTCAGTTCTTGAATATATGGCTGAAAAAATTCAAACCTATTATTATCTATGACAGTTTGCAATCAAAGAATGTATGTGCTGGACAAGCGAGAAGTGACTAATGTGATCGATGAAAAATACGAATCTCGAATTGCTGAAGCTTCATATATCGGGAATTGAGAGTCGTTGGGGAATGGGTCACGATCACTTACACGTCAAATATCCCTGTGGAACTTCCTGGTGCATTCCATACAAGATCCCAATATCTGCAAAATCAAGGAGAACTTCAATCAAGCTATTACAGAAAAGGTATTTATATACGTCGATGATCATTTTATTGAATAATATATATGCAGAAAAGATTGCTGGAGGTACTAGATACATGTGCATAACATTATTATTTTGGAAATCTGTAAATATACATCTACAGATATAAAGCTTTACCCTCTGTTGGACTCATCGTTGAGAACTTCAAGTAGATTGTCAATGCCATTATATCGAATGCCAGTCACAATGCCCTCGGGCTTTGACAGAGTCACCTGGACGATGCCGTTGTCCATCACCACCTGCCACATTCAAGTTTCAGCAAACGGACATCAGAGTTTCTGTTTTCTAAAGCCAAAGGAAATGGAGGAAAATGAAACAAACGACAACGATAGATTACTACATGGCGATCTTGAATATGCAATTGCACTGCCAAAGCTGTCATCTTGAATTCGTCTTCCAAACACATGCAATTGCAGGGTGCAATTGCTATCTCTATACATATATATATATATATATATATGGCCAGCTCTAGAATAAGCTAAGTGGACCGCCACAATGGTGGGGATAGCTGGGGACTTTACTTTACTTAGACTGCATATTAAGCATTCATGTGCACTTTCTGAATGTCACTTAGTGGGCTGATCCAATCTCTCTTTACTTGGTCGCCACCATCAGCTTTGGTACAGGAGGTACACAAGCGTGCAAGAGTCGCCAAGAAATAATAATGAATAAAAAAAGCAAATTACTTAAAGATGCATCGACCTGAACAGTAAATAAACAGAGATGCACAAATGACCGACGATAAGTAAATTAAGGTATGCCATGTTGCTCGATCTCGTGCGGGCTATGTCACTTTCGCTGATCTTATTGAGTTGGGATAAATTTGTGATTGAGTGACAAGCAACCTTTAAAATGTCTCCACCCAACTAGATGCAAGCACCTTTCCGTGGCAGACTTGGCTGCAATATCCAAATCGCAGGAGATGACAGAGGAAAAAGAAGGGTTCTTTGACCCGGAGCGAATTAGAGAAAGGAGGTCATATGTTGAATCGTGCCCCCAACCATGGTATATGAACAGCATTACGAATGCCGATAACATTCACTGGTTAATCAAGCATATGATAGGCATTCACTTCAGAAAGGCCCCGTGTTGGCCCTCAAGTTCAAGAGATACATACTAGCCTTTTCTTTGCCAAATCGACTGAGCACATGAATATTGCTCGAGAAAGCGCAAAATGCACCAGTCGTACAAAAAGAGGGCGCATATTTTCCTGTATATACAGATACATTCGATTCTAAGTCAAGTGGACGACTCTTTCTTCCCAAATATCGTCTTTTGCCAAAGAAACTACTGTAAACAGAGCCGAGTCCAACTCTACTTCAACCCAGAGGGTGAGATTAGGGTCCTTCGAGACGCAAGTAGTCATACATGAGCCCTTGGAAAGGGCTGTCACATCTAGGTTGAGTCAGGAATATGGTATTTTCCCCCTCGTTTAGCAGAGTCCCAGGTACATTCACATTGAAGAGCCAGTAGAGCCCTTGAATCCCGTGCCTGGCAATCGAGTTGTCCCTTCCTATAAGTCCGCTCGTAAAAAGAGGGCGTCTTGCCTTCGGATCATTAACTCGAACCTTCAAAAAGATTCACATTTGTTTCTCAGTGAATTTTCTAGTAATAGTGAAAGCAGATATACCTGTCCATACCTGCAATTCTGCTAGCGTAGCCGATGCAATTGCAATTCGCAGCTTGTGTGATTTGCTCCGCTCAACGTAGCTTAGATTGAACTTGATCTGCCATGTAGTTCCTTCATGAGAACCATCCTGTTTCCTCCTGATGAAAAGGCATGCCAATCTTTAACAAAATGATCTGGATGGACACCCTTAATTGGATTACCATGAGTCCAGGTTTAAGATGAAGAGACGCTTCTTGGAAAATGACAGAATCAATGAAATATGCAAGCACAAAGCAAGAACCTAGAGGGTTGTGTTGTTCTCAGCAGTTTTTAGCTTCTTAAATTAAAATCATTTCTAATGAAGACTGACGAGTCAGTCTCATCGATCTTGCTTTTCCATCGTCTTGCAACAATCTTAAAAACCAGGACGCTAGGCACCAATTAAGCATGTTTCTTCATTTTTGAGCCTCTTTTGGCCAATTAGCTTGACCGCACTGTCTTTTTCTTCACTCGAGATGGATATAAGAGATGCAAAGACTGCTAAAAAAGATTGAAGGTCGGTGGAATAGCACCTGGGGACTTGAGCAAAAAACCAATCTTTAGTATGGTCACTAACACCAATTGTATAGACCAAATCCTTCTCGGGATACAATTCTCCATATCTGCTCCATAATCCATACTGCCTAAACCTGGCAACATTGTGAAATTGCTTAGGCCTATGGGCCATTGCGAATTCCCACAGTTTTATAAACCATAAAACCCATCTTTTGCGAGAATCAAAATCATAAGAGATCCGAGAGCTGACCTATCAGGATGGTGCAGATAAAGTCTGTTGACGTATGATGCATCGGGATCAGGAACATAAAATTCTGCAGCTGAGCGATCAGGAATACCTATTTCCCACAAAGTGGCCCCATCTCTAGGAGGTTCATATACCAGATCACCCATATCATGGTCCAAGCCTGAATTAATAGCTTTCTATCATATAATTCTCATACTGAACACCCTAGCAAATAAATAACTGAACGCTGGTTCAAAACCTGATGAAATAGTGATGATATTGTCGTGCCGATAATCTCCAATGAAACTGGGGACCCATGCATACAGGTTATAGTCACCACTTCTTACGTTATTGATGGAGAAGTACCCGTTGTTATCAGCTTGCGTCCAAAATTGATAGCCCTAACAAGCATGGTAAGGTTACAATTCCATAAGGCTGCATCCATGCACGACCTTATGTCAAACAACTTTTAGGAGTCATCCAAGGACCTTTGGAAATATGCTGAAGTCATTTGGGAAATTATTGTACTTGACAAACATTCAGGGTGAAAAATATGAGGCAAACAATGATTGGAAATAGAACATTTGCTGCTATAGCCTTGAAAACACTGCACTTCCACTTTTCTCCTTAGCCTTACTTATTCTGCCACAAGTAAAGTTCATTTCATCACTATAACTTAGACTTGTACATGCTTCAGTCTCCAAAATTATATAGCATGCTGAGATAATAAAAACCTACATCATGAAGTTCATATAGCATGTCTAATATGAACTTCAAATAAAAATTCACTTGTCTGATCTTTGACGAAGTAATCAAAGCACAAGAGCTAATACATCATGAGGGATATGCTGTACAAAGATCATGAGACTGTTGACATTTCCAGCACGCTGTCTCTTCAGAATAGCACTATGTGAATTATCATGTAATCGTAGGGAAGATAGAATTTTATTAATGTATGATTTGATATTTCCCCTTTCTATGATATGACTAGAATGAATAGATCCACAACAATTTCCATGACTGTAACATGTGTCCCTCATGTACCTGTTCTTGCTTTTCTATATATGTACTTTTCAGGGGAAAGTTAAGTAGTCTCATCATTTGATTCCTCTAGATTATACAAAGACTAAAGGATTCTATAGAACTCAATGATAACATTGAAAGAATAATAAAGTTCTAAGGATGATTTTGATCACGCAAACTAACAAGAACTCTGACTCATGCTGAGGCTTTTGTCTGGACATGACCAGGCTATCATACAGGAGATTTTAAAAGGCAATGCTGGATGCAGGTTCATTGCAAGCACAGAAGGTGATCTAATATGAAGAGTAAAGAAACTAGAAGCAAAAAGATAAACATCAACACATCTGCCATTGACGAAAAAAGTTCATTGAGGTTACCTTGCATTCTCTTTGCCAGGATCCAGCATCTCCCGGTGGAGCCAACCCAACATAAGCTCTTTTTGCCAAAATGTAGTCATTGCTAACATACCTAAGTGTCAATGTTACAAATATCTCACTATAATGCTCACACTAGAGTTCGCGCACTCAAGATATACAGATAATCCATGTTCCACTATTTCAAATTAGTCCAAATCCATCATTGTGTTGTAATAAGTTAAATTAGAGGATCCACCATAGCATCCCTAGATTAACAATTTCATCAAAAGAAGAACTTCCAAATTCATTACATAGATTAATTAGATATTATGACGAAACAGCAATATGTGCCCTAGATCTGTACCTGTCCTGGACTAACAGCCTGCCCCTGACATTACCCCTTTGGTGTGATTTGGGGAAATCTTCAGAAGCTGGGAAATTGTAGGGCCACCTTTCAACTTCATTCATCATCTGATAACATTGATGATGCATTTGTGTCACTTTATCTGATGAGAATTAACCACCCCGCTTAGTTTGAGAGTTTAAGGTATTTTGCTCATTTCGATACAAACCTGAATCTTAGCATCTTCCCACAGAAAGCGTGGATCATCTCTAGCTGATGCAGAATTAAGATAGATGAAAACAGGACCGAAAGTTTTTTTCCATGGTTCACCAGGTCCAAACTTTGGCACCAGATCCTTTCCCGCATAATGGGCACTGAGAAAAATCTGGTGACACCATTCAATTGAGAGAGAAATTGAGAGAGAGAGAGAGAGAGAGAGAGAGAGAGAGAGAGAATTGTCAAGGTGTATTTTCAGTCACATCTTGAAAAACTTTAGAACTATATCCTTTCTCTAAGGTATCACTTACAGCAAGAGTCGTTGGGCCAACATGGGAAGTTAGGCTTTGTTTAAGTGGTCCACCAGATCGGAACTCATCACTGGGAGTAATTTGCCAGAAACCGATAGCTGGATCACTGCTAATCCAACCATGGACTTGGATATCCTTGTTATTGCATGAGTACTGGTATTTGTCATCCACCTTCCACAGAAAAGTTCATAACTTGAATCCACTGACCGCATACAAAACTTCAGTATAGCATGGGAGTAACTCAATGCCACATGTGGGTCTACATGGCTTGGATAAGTACCTCTCCTCTAAGCTCTGGATCCACAGGATTAACAAGTAGGACAGCTTCAGGATATGCAAGAGTTTGGCATCTTCCCGGTAACCGGTCATCGGGTAGTGGCATTTTCCTTTGCCTATCATCTGCTATGGCCATGTAATGAAATCTGTTTAATTGGGGATATAAAACAGTTGCAGTTAAGTTTTTCCTGAATTCAAGAGTGCTAAAATTTAGAGCTCTGCTTCTGCTTCAGCATTTTCATCCAGAATGGTACATAAAGATCATTGTTCAGCAGAGCTAATCACAAATCTGATAGATCCATTTACTTGTCTTTTCTGAGCTTGAAAGTGATCCTTGTTTCGCCAATTTCAAAGGGAGGCCAATCTGCCAAATGGTCGTAAATGGCGTAAGAGTAAAAGCCTGAGGATCCACGAAGCATTACGAACCTATGAATGAAAAAGCATCAAGCTGTTAATCTGCTTAACAATTGGATCAAGATAAGGTGAGTCTGGCTTGAGCACGAACCTTTTATCTATGTTTAAGGGAACATACTTTCCCTCAAGAGAGAAATCCCAGGTTCTCACAAATGAAAGTTCAACCTGCTCCTCGTTCTCCACTATTACATTGAAACATGTCCCTTTAATCCTGCCAGGTAAACAATTCGTGTTTCAAGTATAGGCATAGATTGATTAATTATTACCTTTTGAGAGACTTCTTCTGCCATAACAGTTTCCAACCAAATGTCAATATCTCAAATGAGAGTTTTGGTATTCACAGCGCAACTTTGTTGGAAAAACATATTAATGGACTTATGCTGTCAAGGGTCAATAATATACCATAAAACACCAAAAACAGAAAATCTGTCATATCTAGAAGTAGATTTTCAGATATTTCGTTCATGCAGAAATATCCGTACACAATAAAAGGACGTGGATTAATGTCTGAACAGTGTTATTCACACGAAAAGTATCATATGCATAACCATGTTGCTTAGCCAAGAAAATGACATTCTGCTTAGCTCTGCGAAAGGAGAAACGAAGGGATCAGAGAAAGAGAGCAGCAGGCATACACATCAAATATTCCCTTGCTTCCCGGTGCATTCCAAACCAGGTCCCAGTACCTGAAATGCCCATTGGAAATACAAGAAAAGAAATAACCTAAATAAGAAAGAGAAAAGATGGACAAGCTTGTGACAGTCGTTGCATCAAACGGTAAAACAGAAAAGCATGGATTATCTCAGTATCAATGAAACTCAGAGAAACACAGCAGGACAATGCATCCTAATTCAGAAGCCAAATATCTGCATCGTATAACCTTTTTCCCCAAGCACTGTAAAACATGCCATGTCTCAAAATGCTAGGTCACGTGGACAATTTATTGTGTTGCATGCAATTCTGCATGTTAACTAAAAAAACCATTCCTTTTCCAAATGAATATGAATGAAGTAAGAAAGAAACGGAAGTGGTCAAATCACACTTACCCTCTGTTAGATTCTTGGTTACAGATTTCTAGTAAATTGTCAACACCGTTATACCGTACTCCAATGACTATTCCATCTGGTTTCGATAACGTGACCTGCACTATGCCATTGTCCATGATCACCTGCGAAGTGAGTGAAGTAAATGTAAGAATGCGAAAAGAAATCTTACACAACATATACCAGGTCATTGTTATCAAGCAGGATACCTTGTTTGATTTCCTAAATGATTTCTCCAACCACACAACCCCCCCCATCCCCAGCACAAAAAAAAAGCAACAAAAAAGAAGAAAAAAGGAGGAAAGCTGACACTCTCTTGAAAATTCATACTTGATTATGTCGGATGTGCAGATGAACTCCCGGAGTTGACATGGCTTCTTGTCTAGCAAAATTTCCCTGAATATGTTGACCGGCATGAGATTCTTGATTATGTCCCGGAACTCCTGAAAATGTAACAACACTATGCACTAAATTTCCTGTCTTACCGATTAGAACAATATGCTGGGCAAGACTAGTCAGTCCATGAAATCCTTACGCTAATTCTCAAGTCCTTTTACATCCCCTCTTAAGTCCAAGTACGGGGTCTATATAGGCATCATTAGCCAACTCAAAGATTAAAGAAAAATCTGAAAAACGTGCATATTATCGCAAACTTCCGTAGATTGTCAGTAATAAAGATCGAATTTTTAAACGTATGTAAGCACGAGACTGATCTTTTTCAATGTAGACAAACGGAATCATTGAGAAAGCATGACTATTGCTGTAATTTGCACGTAACTGGTACCCCTTACACTAGAAACCGAGCCTGTGACCCGTTTAGAGACGTAGCAATCTCTCTTGTGAAAGTGCAAAGCATGCAAAAACTGCCCATGTCCTCGCTCGTCATCATCATCTTCAAACGCAGGACAAAATTAACAAACGACCCAGTTCAATATCCGACCATAAGATTCCCACGAACTTCAACAGAACAGCCAGATCATTTCCTCAGGCTCCCAGATCACGGTAATTTGCAAAGAGGAGGAAGAGGACAACGTCCCACGTGGGGGGGGGCAGTTAAGAGAGAGGAATTCACCTTGCAGCCTTTGAGGATCAGAGACTTGATCCTTCAACCTCGTGGAACTGCACAGACCCATCAGTCTCGATCGGGGTAGAAGAACGAATCAAGCGGCCAGTCAGACTTTGTATTGAGTTCCCATCACTGATCATCACATGATAAATTGTCCAGCAAGTCGCTGTTGGCGAATTCATCCTTTGGGTGGGGTTGGTGGTGATGGGGTTAAAACGAGATGCGACACAAAATTTGTCGGTTTGGTTTCCATTCTTATTCGGTTGGGCTTAAAGTTCATGGCTGCATGTCTCTCTATCTATGTTGCAATTATATTTTAATAAAGAACATGTTAATTAGGAGCCACTCTTCCCACGTGGGAAGAAGGAGATGAGGAGGTTTGAATCCCACGTTCTTAGGAGAATTAGAATAAGGATGATTAGTTTTAGGTATGAGCTTCGACTTCCACACCTTGCAAAAAGATAAGAGTAAAACTTTAAAAGCGAGTTAAGAATTAAAATAAAATTGGCTAAAAAAAATTAGGGTAGTAATTAAGTATAATTAATGTCGAAATATCCAATTCTCAAATTATTGTAGCATGTTGAAATTTGTACTCATTTAACGCTTTCACAAAGTCTATTTAAGAAATTTAATTCAGGAATATTCGTAATACTCAAATTTCTCCTAAAACTTAAAATTAATATGTATTTCCATAATTTATTCTTTTTATATCAATCGATTATTTAAGTCCAAAGTACTGTTTATCCCACTTTTTATAATCGCTAAATCAAAATATATCAAAACAAAAATTAAAACTAGACAGCATTTACTTCTTATAAGGTGAACACCCAATTCACACATGATTAATAACTTCTCTATATATCCAATCAGCTAAATAATTATTCAGTTTCTTTTTGAAAAGATTATTTCTTTCTCTTCGTGCATGACCAATTAATAATCATGCAGGCGTATTGCGCATGCCTCAATGCAGTCCATGTATATAAAAGCCAAAACACATATCTCATTTTTAAAAATTCAGATTTGTTAATATTGCAATACAAGAAAGAAGTCATCTATCGATATTTCACCTAAAAGTGCACTTGGCGACAGTGCAACAACCAACTCCATCGTCTCTCATTTTCTTTTGCTGAATTTTGAATAAATTATCACTTTCAGAATAAAAAAATGTTCATTTAAATATTTGCTTCCTAGAAAAGAGTTCTTATAGTGATAATATATATCTAGTATTTCATCGGCCATCCAATTAAAGTAATTAATTTTGTTCTCATATCATTTATCAGAATTACCTTTCATTAAATAATCCAAAGACAAAAAAGAACATAGTTAAAATTTCCTAATCTCACTTCAACCATTTCCTTATATAATTACCCATTTTCTTCCCGTCACACGTTCACCCAGTTCTATCTATATCTAAGTAATCGGAGTGTAAAAAAAAAAAAAAAAAAAAAACGGGCGAAGTAGTTCTTTGAGTGAATTTTGCTTGCTTTTTCATCTTTTGAAGGATAAGTGCAAGGTGAATAAATTGTTTTATGTACCACACAGTGTAACTGTTTTTCTTTTACTTGTGTACTTTTTAAAAGTACTGTATTCTTTCTTTTATTTTTATTTCTGAGTGTCAAATTGGGTGGAAGTTTGAGAAATCTTTTATTTATTTCTCTCGACCTCACACTTTGCTTACTTTCTAATATTAGTTTTGCTAGCCTTTTTAACTTCATTTTTATACCAATGCAAAATTACAAATAGCCATGAAAAGAATAAAATAGCTCATCATACTTGAAGAATATGATTAAGATAGTAAATAAGGTAAAGTGATAACGTGTGTAATGTCGTGTCCAAGGTTTCATTTCCTTCGATTCAATATAACTATAGGCTATAGCATTATACGGATTCTTTTTCTTTTTCCTTCTTATGTTAGAAAATTTTACCATAAACAATTCACAAAGCCTTTAACGTGCCAAGTATATTAAGTTAAACTCAAGTCCACTTATAAAAATGAATATTACAATATAGGACAACTGCAAACTAATAGTTTTTATTATCATGCTTAATGCAAAAGAAGATTTACTGTTGTGAAAAGAAAATTTGTTGATAAAACCACAACAGAATTATCAAGAAATCAGGTTTACTACTGATGTCATAGCGACTTGTTGCTTTTCTCTTGACTGATAAAATATATAACCTTCTTTTATCAAAATTTTTGATAATAGATGGAGTAAAAATCCACCTTGTAATCCAAAATTAAGGTAGAGCTGTAATCCATGAACATGAATTAGAGTTTCTGAATGAAGCTCGGCATACATTTAATGTAAGTCTGGCTAAACCACTGCTAAGAATACAACATGAGTACAGGGCAAAAAGTTCACAGCCACGTTGATCAAGGTAAGTTTGTGAGAAAACTAAGAAAAAGCCGCATCTATTGAGCGTCTCATCACAGGCAATATGTACCTAATTATCGTTACAATAGTATGGTTTTCAGAAGATCCCCAGCCTCTATAAATGAAGAACTTGATAGCCGTTTTACATCGATCGAATGCGTGTCAGGCACGGTCCAACTCAATGCACCTGATTGTTCTCCATCTTTTTCTGGTAGAATAGCGAACCCAATAGAACAGCAATACCCGTGATTGCGATGGTGAATAAGATGCGCCTTGGAGAGAACTCATTGGATCGCCCTCGTGGAGGACGCTCTCCTTGAGGTGGTCTGATGTTACTGAAAAAGATACACAAAATTTGTCATATTTGTCAGACATGAAATTTTTGATGGCATTTATCCTAAGGTCTGGAAAGTTGCATGAATTTAAGGCACAAAATGACACAGAGACCATTTATACACACACCAAGCGCTTGGGGTCAATCACCATCACTGTAGTGGAGAATTTTATCAAAGTAGAAGAATCTTAAAAATCATAACAAATGATCTAGTGTAGTTCCACCCGCTGTTATTCCACATCAACTGCAGCTGATTCATGGTTTCTGAACTTTATTTTCCAGCTCAAATACATAGGCATCCTTTTGGTTCACTTTGGTATTTTACCACCCAAGGCATGTGATTTGTGAATCCTATTACTAAAACTGTCCAGTGTCGATGCTTTATCTCCAAAATGAATCTTGAAAACATGAAAAATATGGATAATAGGATTTACATTCCTTGAATAATCCAATGCCAAAGTGAACCAAATGAGGCCTTGAATTTCATTTCTTTGCAACTAATGCATCTTTAACCAGAATCACATCAATTTTCCCGCAAAATGCTAGAGCAGTAGACTTGTAGCCAATATTCTGGACACCATTTTATTGCCATGTAGCCGCCACATCAGTGTCTCACCAAAAGATTAATTGGTACTAATTAAAGTGCATCAATCGCCCAAAATGGATGAAACTAGATTGATATAATAATCAGTGACCTGATAGCAAAATCCACTAAAATACAGTGACAAATAGTGAAATTCTACCAATGATAAAATATGTAATCAGTGCATCAGAGAAAACTAGCAGGAATACAACCATGCCAGCCAAAAGGAGAACAGAAGGTCTACTTAAGTCTTTACTAATAATGTCAAGAAAGTAAAGTATCTGAAAGCAAATCTATATGAACTTCTTCCATGCCCTTGCTTGATGAGTCAAGAGCAAAGGCGCAAGGAGAAACTAATGGGGCTGGGTCCGGGGAAACATTGAAAGCAAGTGTAATTACAAAACCCTGACATCTAAAAACAGACAACAAGGAGAAGAAGGTACAGCTAATCAGCCTATTAAATTGAATTCACAAACCTTTCCAAGAGCCATAAAGAAGTGAAACAAAATAAGCAACAGAGATTACTATAATTGTGGACAAATTTGAAATTCAAAGCTTTAGCAGAGAAGAGGGGACTGAGATTCTGCTTGCTAGTATCCAGAGATAAGATAAAGTTTTTCACCTGGAAGGTCCTGCACTATGATCTGGAACACCCTCACAGCGACGGTCATGGTTGTATCTTTCTCGCAATCTAATGTATCTGTTGCAAAGATGACAAAGTTCTGTTCTGCTTCCACATACTTCCTAAAATAATGAAGTAACATGGACATGACATACAGGATTGTTTGATAGCAGCCCACAGTATAATTTCTTCAGAAACACAGAAAAACTACCTGATGCTCAGCCAAATCAATTGCGGGCAATGGAAACTCGCAGAATTCACAAGTGACGATCCTTTGAGGGCAGTTTTCTCCTGTATGAACAGCTAAAATATCGCGTTCCATCATCTCACTGCACAGCGAACAAGAAACCTGCTCCAGCACATGACCACGAAAAAGTTCAGGAAACATCAGAGCTAAGCTCAGAAACCTCAAGCATAAAAATTGGTCTGCTTTTTCAATCTATTTGTAAAGAATATTTTCTGTTTTACTGAGGATTAATAGTACACCAAACTGCCAAATGTAACCTTAAAAAGATATTGATGCAGTAAGTTATTCTACCATCTAAACCCATAGAATCAATTTAGATCATCAAATTAGTTGAAGGTACGGAAGAAGAAGTGTTAAAATGGCATCTACAAAGTTGCTGGCAAAATCCTGGTTCACTTTTATTGACAAACAATACAATCAAACAAGGAATTATCAAGCAATGAACCCAGTAAATAATTATTTTTGGTCTAGAAAGTTAAAGCCCCTTCAAGGATTAAAATAGATATCATTCGTAGTAACAGGGGTCCGTTACTGTTAGGATATAAAAGGTTTGAGCAATCAGGTCAGGAGTGCAACATATACATAACAACTTAACAATTACCAGAGCGGTCCCTCCCCTTTCTTCTTCTCAGAGTAGCAGAAAAATAGACTTGTCCCAAAAAGAAGAAAAGGCAAGAGGACATCCAGATCAAGGAATGCTTAGCATGACCACAAAAAAGTTGACTTGATTGAAAACATGTCATGCGTATCTGACACATATCGTTCAGGAAAAATAAAGTCATGGCTAACATCATGGCCCAGTCTGACCATTGTAAGCAAGGTACATCAGCTGGTAGTCACGGCTCAAGTCAAGCTATTATTAATTATCTAAGTTACAAAGGCCATTTCCCTCAAGTCAGTTTATAAGCATATCACAATAGCATCATGCTCTGTCAGCAAACATCAGAATAACAGGTAGAAGTCAGCAATGCTCAAACTACATCCTGACACTGCATCCCTAAAACCTTGAAAATTCCAATTCAGCAACATCCCCCACACAAAAAAGCACGAATAAAAAAAAGAAATAGTCTAATCATGGATTAATATCCAGCAAAATAGAGACCAACCATGCTCTGAAGGTGCACAAAGATGGAACTTCGAACTTATCCATTTACAGTATAGATGAAAGAAAAAGGGCATGCTGAATGGAACTGTTCCAATAACTTACATACCGGAGCATGGGTGTTCAAGAAATGTTCCTCAGCGTGTCTCTTAGGGACCATGTCCCCACAAACTTTACATTTTTCAAGATTCCGAGAGCAATGGGCATAGTGTAAATCGATGTTCGAGGATGGGATAGATCTTTCGCTGCATGGAAAGTGGCGCACAGGTCAGCTAACCTCAAGTGTTAAACCAGAAAAATAGAGCATGTCATGCTGGGTCAAGCCATAAGAATCACAGAGCATGAGTGAATTCTATGGGAAATGAACCATTAGCCATTGTAGACAGGTAGGCATAAAAAATGGTAAGGCCTCAAGCCCTGTAAAACCGAAGCAAGCCTCCACCATAAAACATATAGAAAACGGCCCCAGTTCAAGAAGATTTAACAACATTTGCAGCATACATGTTCAGTAAAACACTAGCTGTTCCATAGTGCTCATTTAGTTTCAATTATAAAAATGGTGACGAAAACTATATCATCACTTCATCAATTGGTAGCTGATCCACTAACAAAATTGAAAAATACTTAATATCTCAGTTGGCTTTCCAACTGGGCCTAGCCCTAATGTGCTAGGCATTTGATAACATAACCTGCACATATTCCGACAATGCAAAACCACGTGACTCAAATAACACACCTTAAACTAGGTAACTACTACAGTTCTGAAAATTTTGACATAGATGATCAGGGCGAAGCAGGGCAGTGCTAGAGGGAATGACCCTAGAGTAATTTCCAGAATTTATTCTATGTGTTCAAATTAGACTTTACCCTCCCCTAAGCATCAAATGTTGAAACACACACATGCTGTTTAGCAACAAGGCCTTATACTTGGAATCAGCTTAGCACTGGACACCATGGAACGATAATTCATATAAATACACGACATGCATTTTCGCCTATCCTACCACCACCATTTTTTTAAAGTCGACGTGTCAACCATGAACACACCGGAGCACAGAAAATTAAACACCACTGCACGGTCTAGGATTAATTTGCGGCTACTCAACTGAGACATGATCACAATACGAGAACTAGTTCAGCAATTCAGAGCTAATACCATCATCCCATACATCACCGACAGCAAGATCAAACACCAAAACCCTCCGCAAATTTCTAATTGTCACCACAAACATCTAAATTTAGCTCACCCACTCAAATTACACCATCGCAAAGCTGATGAAAGATCATAGAACCACTCAAAAACGCTGAGCAAAACCAAATTCGACCCAAATAACGCCATCAACCCGGACCCATGAATCGAAATCCACCGGTCAACATTCCAGTTTAAACGGACAACTGAGCCGTAGACAGAGAAAACGATACCAGTGGCTGCATATCCTGGTGGTGTCATCAGCTACGACTGCCATGGCGACACGGGAGAATCCGACCAATCCGCCCGCTGATGCACATAGAAAAAGGGACTCGTAAAAAACGAAACTTTAATCGAGAAATCACGAAATGCGGCCGAAAAACAGAAAATTCGGGGCGATCGAACGATCGATCGCCCGATCAATCCAGCCCCGACCCAACAAGGAATTCGACCCGAAACGACAAGGGGGACAGCAGGCAACCTTCGATCTTCGGAGAATACGTTTGGCTCCGGGAGATGCCGTATCTTAATTTCTGCGAAGAGAGACAAAGAGGGAGGGAGGGAGAGAGAGAGAGAGGAGAGAGAAATCGATGATGATTTCTCTCCCTTTTGTTCACCAAACGAGAGCTCGATGCCGGCCCCACGCGCCTTCCTGGGAGACGCGCCACGCTCTCCTCCCTCCGTCAAAACCCAACTACTGCTGAGCACTAAACGTAGGCATGTGTATAGCTTTCGTCTCGTTTACTTTTCGAGTTTTGACCTGCTACTTCTAAACTTTTAACTTAGTGATCTTCTTCACTTCTTCTCCAATCTATATATATGACTTTCGCATAGGGATATCCTAATCTAAAAAATGTTAGGCATGTCAATCTTGTTTTTCAATAGACTTTTTTCTTTTTTACAAATTAAAAGGTAATTTTATCTAGTCAGGAAGTTAAAATTTTGATTTTGTTTATATAAGAGGCGAAAAATCGACTTCATTAGAATATAGAGCCTGCCCAACATGCTTAAAAAACTAATTTGATCTAATGGAAAAAAGTGGCCTGCTTGAGATGCTTGGAAAATCTTCGATATTGCCGACTTGACCTAAAATGTTAGAAATTTGTAATAGACTTGACCGGTATATAATAAAAACCAAATCCAAGGAAATCAAATTATTTATGAATTCGATTCGTTCAACTTGTATGTTCATAATTGAAATTGCCTAGAAAATAAAATAATATTGACATGATCCCAAGAGAAGGTGAACACATATTGATTTTTCTTTTTTCTTAGTTCATTATATTTCTTTAAGAAACAACCTTGAAATGTTATAAAAACTCCAAATTGTTCAATGCCGCTCGTTTTTTTTTTATTTGTAATCATGAATAGATTATTATTTTTCAGTGGCAACTAAAGTAAGGATGCGCATTTTAAAGCTAAAATCTTTTATTGTCAAAATGTATGAAATGTTTCTAAATTACTCGGGCTCTTCAAAAGTAGTAGGAAACAAGTTATTTATTTATTAATTAATTTCATTGCTTAATTTATCATGAATGGCGTTTGCCAGTGAAAAAATAGTATTGTCACAAAAGACTAGAGTACTCATTCAAGCGTGTTTAGGTGAAACTTCAAACCCTATTATGTTTTCAATATCTAATTTCAACTCATTTAATGTTTTATACTCTAAGCATGTCAAATTTAGAAGGGATAATTAATAATCATTGATAGCCCAACCCGACTTCACATTTAAAAAAAAAAAAAAAAGAGCTTAAATTATGTTTACTATGATATATTTATAATAAAAAAAAATTGACATCATAAACCTCCAAATTTATACCCATATGACATATTTTTACCTCAATTTTTTATCTGTAATACCAAAAATACAAAATTTGTACTTATATGACCCATTAACTCAAACTTATACTTATGTTATACATTTACTTTCTCCCAAAATTCTATTAATGAACACTGCTAGAATCTTATGTGTTGCCTACATGGACGATGAAAAACAAATGGTACTAACGTGGCACTTTCATAATAAAAGTATGTCAACTCATAGTACGTTTTTCTTTTATTGTTCTCCTATTTTTAACTTCCTCATTCATTTTCTACCTCTGTTTGGCAACAGTGAGGATAGTAGTTATGGCAACAGTAAGGGAGGCAGCAGAGATGAGGGCGGTGGCAAAGATGAAGGAGGAAGAAGGAATAAAATAGGTAAAAAAAGATAAAAAAAAAAAATTAATGAAAGGTAAATTTGTAGCTTGGGTTTAAGTTTGAGATTTTTAATGTCATGAAAAATAAGTTTAGTATAAATGTATTACATGGATACAAGTCTAGAGTTTTGTGTCATAAAAAAATTGAGATAAAAATGTCATATGAGTAATAGTTTGAGGTTTTTTGTGTGGCTCGACCTACTCGGGTGAATCATTGGCCAATGAATTACTATAAATCGGGTTTTTTCCAAATCCATAGCAATTCACAATTTGATATAAGTTTTTTAACATACAAATCATTGCTATTTAGAAGACGCCGCTATTTTTTTTTTTTTGTTAATTAGAAACTCAAATAAATACAGGAGAATACTTTTTTCTTTTTTCAAATAAGGAAAGCAAATAAAAGATAAGCATTCCAATAAAACAAGATATGATCCACCAAGAGAAGACAAGATTCATAAATTTACTTGATATTTGTCGCCAATAAAAAAAAAAAAAAAAAAAACCTAATCTTAGAGATTAGAGATCAAGTTATCAATTTTCATCACGCGCAATTCATAATTCTATCTAAAGGCTTATAAATTTAAACTAAAGATCATGTGCGCGGATGAGGAAAGTCATCTCGATTAGGATTGTATCTATCACTCAAGAGATTTGAATTAAATATCAATCATTCAAATTAGGCAATAATCCGAAAATCAAATTTTAGATAAAGATTTAATCTATTTCACTTATAATGTTTCCAAATTTGAACTTGACTGATAACAGATGATGCGGTGGGCGGTGGAGTGGATCACACGGCGAAGGGTGACCGGCTGTGCGGCGTTTACGGTGGTACTCGGCCGAAGTGGTGTGCTGCGGATTAAGGGCTCAGCTGAGGGCACTCACAATAGTTGCGGTAGTAGTTTGACTTGACGAAGAACAACTCGCAAAACAGCGAAACTACAAATGTCACAAAAAAAAAAAAAAAAAAAAAAAGGTTTGGAGTAAACGTATGACAATGTACAATGTATATAATATATGTTTTTTTTTTTTTGTGATTTTTACTCAATAATCAATTGTGAATAATTTTCAATCTTTAAAGTATTAATTACCCTTATGGTATGCATAACTAATGCTTTAAAAATTGAATTATATATGATAAAAAAAATGCTTAGAAACATATTTGAGGGCACTTGTTAACGTGACTTGGTTAAAAGACCAAGCCACCGGATTGAATTGGATCTTGTGATAATAGACTTGAATAAACCTCTAAAAGCGAAAGGGAAATGCAAAGCTAGCAGCGATCTGACCTGATCTCAACGTTGATCCGAACATAGACAATTTGACAGTTTGAAGTGATCCTGGTCCCCCCACATTTGTAAATCAAAGTGACTTGTGCCGTGGTACATTACCCGAAAATAAAAATCGACTCCACTCGCTCATTTATTTATCGCACGACAGATTGAGCTGCAGGCCCAACTAAGTTGGGCCTGTGCACTACGATGAAACCCCAATCTTCCTCCCTTTGCCCCACAGCCACAGAATGTATGTACTTTCCTCCTCCTCCTTTTTTACCTTTTCTTTGCTGATATGTATGTACTTTCAATGTTCTTATTATGAGTTGATATACAAAAAACTGGTAGGATTTCTCTATTTATTGTGTCATTTGTTTGATGTGCAAGTTGAACTAGTAGTGATCGGTTTCAAGGGAGTCAATTCCCAATCTAAATTAGGATCATACTTTGTGACTCCCATTCTTTTGGAATTAGGATCCGCGTCATTCGGTTCCGGCTACTTGGTCATCCATCCATAATTTTATTATAGAACAAAGAAGTTATATCTTTTTTCCTACATAAATTTTTTTAATCAAGTGGTGATTTTGTTGTCTGTCCATATTGAAGAACATGGTTCGAATCTTAATGAGTGCATTTCAAAACCAGTTCCTTGTAGAACTAGTGGTTACAGTCTAGGACAAGTTCGAGGTTCCCAGATTCGAATGGACCGAGCTAGTTCTAGCCGGTTCACGAGTTGAAACAATGGCAAATGGACCGGCAATGTGCCTTTAGAAGGATCAAGCTGTCCTTGATCGAAATTAGTTACAAACAACAAAATCACCACATTCTCAGGGAGGATTCGGTGGGGACGATTTAACTATAGATGCGGGTTTTGACTCCGACGCTCTGCAAGAAGATAAGACAAAAATTTGAGAGTAAGAGTTAAAATAAGAGTAAAGTAGAACACATCCTTGAGTCATATTTAGCACGCACATACTATGCTCACGGGTTCAATACCGAACACATCAGTTATTTCGAATGAAGTTTCAAAGCGACCTATCCTAATTATAGAAGGGTCTATCTTATTCGATTATCCTAAACCTAAATGTCCCTCAATTATATGAATTCTACACGTGTTTTTTTTCTCATATTTTCACCAATTATAGTCCCCACAGCAACCAATAGCTGTTGACCAGGCCGTAGCCAATAATTTTCATCCCCTTTTCTTCATCACGCGTTGCAATCTTAGGGACATTTCAAACCCTAGTATGGCAAAACCCTTCCTTTACACCAGATTCTCCGCATAAATCATACATCTTTATGTCAACTTGTGCATGCATGCTCTAACATGCTATCATGTCCATCACCGCAAGCGCCTTCGACATGCACACGCGTGGCCTAGTTCGTTCTTGTCCACTCCTTTGTCTGCATACAATCATGAGAATCAAACTAAGCGAGCCATTCCTGGGAAGATTTGCACTAATTTAATCCCCACGCCTCGGCAAAGTTGACGAGTTTCCCTTTTTAAGTTCACCTCCCCACCAATATTTTTTTTTATCGATTGGCAGCACGTTGATGCTTAAATTATACATTGTGGCCTCGACCCTCTTGCTAATGGTTGGTGAGGTATCGTACTTTACTCTTAATGTGTGCAAAGATGGTGACCAGTGCCTCCTCTTTTAAGCATATTCCCATATGCGTTCTATTGACTTTATGCACACTTAGGGTCTGTCTAATTGAAGAAAAACTGAATCTAGAAATTTTTTTTCCAACTTTTCAGTATTTGGATGACAAAAAACTAACTGATGTGTGGAATACATTTTCCATATATCAATTAATTTTCCCTCATTCAAATATCGGAAAGTCTAAAAACAATTTCTTAGAAACAGTTTTCCTTTAATTAGTCGGACTCTCAGATTTATTCCACATTCACACACTCAAGGGAGGAGCAGGGGGAGAGAACAAGGTTTGTTTTTCAATTAAATGTACTAAACATCGTGGTCCATACGTTAAAACACAAGAGGACGTAAAGCGTCAAAAGCAAACTATACGATTTGGATCCCTACCATTCATTTCTTTCGAATAATGTGTTATGATTTCAAAAGATATACAAAATGGGTTATGATTTCAAAAGATATACAAATTGGGAAAATTTATCACTCTCCTAAAGTGGGACTATCCGTACATGCCTGTATGAGATAGGAGAAAAGAAAAATAGTTTCATTTCCCCTGTACCTTCCTTCGTGGTCGAGACATGACTTTCCCATTCATGATTCAACATGTAGCCTTAAGGACAACTTTTGTAAGCCTCCAATAAACACCACGATCACATATAGGTCTATATGAAGAATTACTATATACTTGATAAGTGGTTAGGTTAAGTTGGGTATCTAGCCTCAAAGCTTTCTCCGATCAATTTATGATTTGAAAGATATTGAGTTTTTTATAAATATGATTGGTCTGCAGCATGGGCCAACTACAAGGTTTCTATACTAAGAAAGAAATATATTGCTCACGCTCGCCCATCGGCACTCTAGGCCCGAGCTTGCATGAGTTCGAGCCCATGATTAGCTCTAGGTTTAATTACAACATGTAGAACGATTTGTATATATTAAGTTTGAGATTCGAGTAATACATAAAGTTAAAATTACATGAAAAGCATGTCTGGCTATACTTGTTAATATTTTTTGTATAATGTGTAGAAAACGCTCAGAAATCATCTAATGACTTTTTGTTTCGAATAGCATAGTTAAATGTATTTATATTTCCTTCATCCCACATAAATTTTGAAATTTTCTATATCTGATGTAGTTTTGACCGTGGATGATGTTAAGATCACTAGATTTGTCAAAAGAGCAGGAGGAGAGAAGAAGGTTTGTTTTTCAATTAAATGTACTAAACATTGAGGTCCATACGTTAAAACACAAGAGGACGTAAAGGGTCAAAAGCAAACTGTACGACTTGGATCCCTACCATTCATTTCTTTCGAATAATGTGTTATGATTTCAAAAGATATACAAAATGGGTTATGATTTCAAAAGATATACAAATTGGGAAAATTTATCACTCTCCTAAGGTGGGACTATCCGTACATGCCTGTATGAGATAGGCGAAAAGAAAAATAGTTTCATTTCCCCTGTACCTTCCTTCGTGGTCGAGACATGACTTTCCCATTCATGATTCAACATGTAGCCTTAAGGACAACTTTGGTAAGCCTCCAATAAACACCACGATCACATATAGGTCTATATGAAGAATTACTATATACTTGATAAGTGGTTAGGTTAAGTTGGGTATCTAGCCTCAAAGCTTTCTCCGACCAATTTATGATTTGAAAGATATTGAGTTTCTTATAAATATGATTGGTCTTCAGCATGGGCCGACTACACAGTTTCTATACTAAGAAAGAAATATATTGCTCATGCTCGCCCAGCGACGCTCACCCATCGGCACTCTAGGCCCGAGCTTGCATGAGTTCGAGCCCATGATTAGCTCTAGGTTTAATTGTTACAACATGTAGAACGATCTGTATATATTAAGTTTGAAATTCGAGTAATACATAAAGTTAAAATTACATGAAAAGCATGTCTGGCTATACTTATATTGTTCATATTTTTTTGTGTGATGTATAGAAAACGCTCAAAAATCATCCAATGACTTTTTGTTTTGAATAGTATATTTAAATGTATTTAAACGCTAAAAAATCATCTAATTCTGATGCAGTTTTAATCGTGGATGATGTTAAGATCACTAGATTTGTCAAAAGTGTGGAGGGTTTCAAATCACTTACTTTACTCACATTAACCACTCATCAGAAATTCTATTCTCGATTTTGTTTCAATACAGTCGACACCACATCAAAACAGTAATGACCACAAAAGCGGCTAAGATCCAAGTAGTGCTTAGTGGACAAGGCACTAAAAAAACAAAAACCTAGATGCAGTAACGACAAGCGGTTTAGATTTTCTGGCCAACCGTACAATCAACCCCCGTGGAGTTGCGCGACTTCGATTCAGGTGCCGTCTGCCAAAACCCGATACAGAACTTAGGGTTTTTGGAGACACTTCTTGATCTCCTAGGCTCCTGATTGGCTGTGCCCACGTGAAGACACCTGGGTGGACCAGTAAGATGCGATTTACATGGAAAGCAATGCCTTTTCTGGGTTCTTGACATCGACAGTCTGAAAGCATGGCTCGGTCTTTGTTTATTCGCGACATGAAACGATCGCGTTCCTCGAACTTAAGCAATGGACAAGTGTCAATCATCAGCCAAATGATATAGGCTCGTGCACCTAAAAGGAGGACCCGATTATCCACCACTAACCACCGCTTCCCCCGCTTTTAGGCTTTAAAATAAGTAAGCTTCTCTGTGATCCTCAAGTCACGCCCTCTTTTGAGAGCATCGACCCATTTTGTGGTGTTTGATGCAGACATTATTGGTTCTTTTATATATATATTGAAAAAGGCAAATCAAAGATCTTCTTTCTGTAAGAGATTTTGCGCTGTTCTTTTTTCTCTTTGGACAAAAAAAAATCGAGAGCGATATGTCATCAAATCGCCACCGGTAAATCCTATCGGTTGGTTGTAGTCGACCTACTGTGGACTTACTTTATCTTGTCATTGATTCAAAGTGGTACTGAGTGTTCATTTGATTATATTTTGTAGAAATTTTTCGAGGATAGCAAAGGCTTTTAATCAATAGGGTATTTCAAAATGTAAATAGTGTTTGATGAAATGTAATTTAAAAACACTTTAAGAAACAACTTTAACTTAAATTCTATTTGGAAAAGATTACACTTTGTAAACCTTTTGCCAGTCTTTTTTTTTGAAAACAAATTTCAAACCTTTCCGATGAAACTCATCCACCGGCAAACCGTCGGTAGCTACCCCTTCATTGGCAACATTAGGGTTTTTGAGGATTTTTTGTAATTATGAAAGTATAAAAAGGATAAAATTGAAAGGAAAAAAAGTTTATTTGCAATTCGAAAAATGTTGCACCTTGCATTTCCCAAAAAAACTCTCTAGAATTTTTTACCACATACCATTTGCGTTTGCCTAAGAGACCAGGGGCTTTGACAATGCTGAACTAAACACACATTAAGTGTCGTCGTATCCATGTCAATAATTTGCACTTCATCACGTCATTGCTGAAGTTTGAGTTTCCGTTGGTGAATCTTTCTTATTTCAAGTGGTCATTTCACTTCTATAAAATAAGTGTATATATATAGATAATCCCGCTGATCTTGTCCGTATAGCTGTCAAATTTAAGTTTATTTATTTTATGGCTCTTTCTTACTTCGAACGGTCATTTCACTACTAAATAATAACCAGATAATCATGTTAATCATGCTTGTACAGCTGTCAAATTTAAGTTTTTTTCTCGGTGACTCTAAATAATAACCAGATAATCTTGTTGATCATGCTTGTACATCTGTCAAATTTTAGTTTTTCTCGGTGACTCTAAATAATAACCACAATTATCAATAATCCCATTGATCGTGCTTGTATACCTATCAATTTGAGTTTTTGTTAGTGACTCTTCATTCTTTCGTACGATTATTCCACTTCTCAATGATAATCATGTTTACGAATAGCCCCATAGATGAAATTTCTTTCTCACGATTCATAACCGGTCAAAGGAGGACCCCTGTATCGAAGAATCAAAGTAAAATACAAGCTCTATAGATCACTGAGTTTGGTGAGATTTCGTTGCATAGTAATCTTAGCCAAGCTGATCCCTTCTCTTTTAACCTAATCATCGCTAGAGCTCAACTTAGCCGATGTCCTACATATATTCTAGATCTTCTTCAAAGATTCAGTACTCAAGATTGAAGAACTTCATCTTTGCTGAGAGAACGATTGGAACTGATTTAAAATTGCTTGTAGCCTAATCATATGTAGAAATCAAGGAACCACTGAAGGTAATGGAAGAGATAATATGCATTACCGGTTTCATTAGACATGCTTTATTGAGAGCCTACCCTATTGGCCTCGGATGTTGGCCCAGGTTGTTCTTAATTTGAAAGAGAAACTTCAACAAGAGAAGAAAGAAAGAGCCATCAATGATGCCTAACGTGATTTGATAAATTATTCTCGTTTCTTTCATTGGAGTTTAAAACGACGTGTGAGTGGGTAGTCATAGTACGGATTTAGTATCTTATGTTTTTGCTTCAGATTTGACAATATAATTTTGTTTAAAAGTCCGTAAAATAATAGGGTAGCTGTAACAGGTTATCGGCATTTCGCCTTTATATGTGTGGTCCAACTAAGCATGGCTCACTGGTAGCTCATTAAATAATAATATCATTTTGTACCAATCAGAGCCATGTTATTTGCTCAAAAAGCGTGACTTCACTAGGATGGAAAAAGCCACAAAAAAAGGATAAACAGCTTGCCATTTCGAGATTCACGACGCACAGCTTACTAAGAACACTGCCTCGATGACCCCTTTTGACAGAAAGCTATAGTTCCCTTATCACGGGCCAATTTGACAATCTTATCAGAGTATGATGTACAATGTCATCTCATGAAGCATAGATATACGAGAAACCCAAAGCAACATATATAAAAACCTATGGAAGAAAAAAAGGAAAATATTCCTAACAACATAGCAAGAAACTTCAGGGTTGGAGAAGAATAATTCTTGGGTTGCGCCACCACCAAAGAGCTTGAATAGCTTGTCTTGTGAGGGCGGAGACAGGAGAACAAAGCGCCTCTTTCCAAATTGCATTTTTATTGCCTTTTTTGGAAACCTTAAAAGGTCAAAAGGGGGCAATCTTTCTGTTCTCGACAGGTAACGTCGACACGTGGATATTCACCTCTTCTTGTCCTCAGCGATATTGAGGGAGATTCGCCGTCTCCTGGGCACGGCACGGGCCATGATTCCTTGTATCATGGGAAGTACCAGATTAAGTTCCTCGGAATCTTACCCAAAATGACCACTTGCCCTTCGAATCTTTCGAGGAGGTTAATTTCCCTTCTTTTATTTTTCTGCTTTTCTTCTTTTCTTTTCAATGTAACACATAAATCCATAACTCACCCTTGGAAAAATAAGAAAAATAAGGAAAAAATTTGGGTCATTCTTTTTGTGGTATTCTTATAATCACGGTAATAAGGTGATAATGCATCAGATAGATGAGTCGATTTCTATGATCGCTAATTAGATTTTTACTCATTTAAGTTACATTTAATCCGATTTTTTTTTTTTATATCGGGTTAGTCATAATTATGGGATATGGGGCCTCTGTATAAAATATAGCGCGTTATTATTTCCATGATTGAACAATTTGCTTAAGGATCACGCGTCCGTACTCCAACCTAACTTTCGTAGGATGAACGCTAAAGGTAGTTTAAAGTAGATTAGATCTTAGAGATCGTCATCCCAATAAATGGATTATACAAGTTGCATTGGTTCATTGCCTTGTTGCAGGGGAAAGAAGCAGTTGCACATAATTACCTTGAAAATTGTGGTCGAGGTGCTTTTGTAGATGAGCAATAAGTCTTCCAATTGTTAGGCAGTTTTCATCAATCAGATACCATTCTTATTAACAAGCCAAAAAGCATGTGCATAACAAAAAAAGAAAAAGAAAATTAATGTGTGGATAGAGAAAAATATTCAAGTAATATGTGCTGGTTTAGGAAATTGATAGTGTAAGATGAGAGAAATTGGAATTCTTATGGGGTTATTATTTGATGATAATCTTAATTATTTTGATGAGAATTTCGTATTATGTATTGCAATTTATCTTAATAAAAATATGTGGACTATTGTGGAATTTAAAAAAATAATTTTGACAATAATTGTTTTATTTGGTTTTTTTTTTTTTTTTTTTGGTAAGGAGTTTTATTTGGTTTTTCTATATAGTAGACATAAAACTTTTCTATCTATTAAGTATAATGCCACATCGTTTGGACACTTAATTATTAATATGCCTTATATAAACGTAGTCTTGTTTCAATTAATGATTTTAGTTGTTGGGTTTCGCTTTTCTACAATGATATCGTTCATAAAAGCTGAGCTGAGTCAAGCGCATGTACATGTGCGATTTACACGTGAGAGCAAGAGTCAAGTGTGACTGCACGCTGCTTGAATACATATGTGTGTGGTTTTTTCCTATCTAACAATTTAAGTTTTTGGATTGACCTTTCTAATACTATTGCTGTATAGTTTAGATTTACGCATTAGATATGCTTGCAACATATTCTTCATCTTATCTAGTGAACATGTAAATTTTACTCTTACCTTAATAAAGCAAATTTCTCTTTGTCTATATGCAAATTGAGTGATTGCTCTGACAGTTGAACTTATCTATTACACAAACAAGTTCAAATGCTAGCACGTATACTTCATTCCGTTAGTGGATGTGAGTGCCTATTTCATGACTGGATTTGTAATATTATTTTGCATTGCCAGTGTACTTTATAATAATGCATCCATTAACTCAAAAAGTGCAAATTCTATTAAGAAAGCCTACAATATTAGAATGCATATTCTTTTTCCAGCCCTCGGTGCATGAGTAATAATAGTGTTGTGAGTAAAATAAAGGAAAGGCTGAGTGGAAGTTGGGTGCACCAATAAAAGAAGGCATGAAGTATGCCATGCAAACTATGTTTCCACACAATATCCTTGCTTGGTATGTGCTTGGAAGCGCATATAATACATAGTCATGTAGACTTATTGTACAGCATCTTTTTGTTCTTTTTTCCTCTGGCCCAAAGTAGAGGACCTAACACTACACTTTACAACCCAATTTTGCAGACTGAGACGCATACCAAGACCCAAACTTTACAGGTTATTATATCGAATACCACTTAGGACCTGTGCAGGATGAAGAGGAATGCGTTCATCATCTCCTTTTTCCCTCCACTTACTCTCCATCTCCTTTTTAAGGAAAATTCTTGCAGAACACTTTTCTTTTATCTTTTATCTTCTTTTTTTATTTATTTATTATTTTTTGCTTTCAGTTTGAAGAAGCATAGCATGCCCCACTTTTAACATATTTTCATTATATATTCGATCATGGCCTACACCAGAATAAAGAAGTATGCCAACTTGCTTTCCTGGAAATGCCAAAGGATCATTAATCATGATGATTGCTGTAAAAGATGGGTGCAAGTTGCCTCTTCAAAGGGCGTGACGAGAATGTGTAATTAGTCAGTGGCTTCCACTACTTAAATATTTAATTAAGTTTTAACCAATAGCACGCTCTCTTTTTCTCTAATGGGAGCATTATTAGGGGTACTTCAAGTTTGTCAATATCTGAATTTGCCTAATTGAGGGCGTTTATAATTGATTTTACCAGGCAATTAAACCTTCATCACGTGCAATGTGGTCCTAAAGACCTCACATTGGGAAGAAAAAAGTATTTTCATTGCCAGTGCCATATGCGACATGCAACTTACTATATATGGTGGTAATGATTCCATAATTGTGACATGTCACATGGTCAATCAATTAATGTGCAACTCTTATAATAGAGATAATGACACTAATGACTTCTCGATTTTTGCTCAACCTTGAGATTATCTCTTGAACTTTCAATTCATGTAGGTAGGTACCTAAACTTTTATCAAAGGTGCAATATAATCCCTTATCTTGTACTTGGTTCAATAAGGTTTCTAAACTATTTAGAATGTTTAGTCTCATCCTGCCATTAATTAGCGTGGATAAAATATGCTGGTATGAACACCAATCTAATAAATCTAACGTAGATGGAGAAATTGTCACATGTAAGTTTCATAAATGTGGATATTCACTAGAAACTACATACAATAACAGAGAGTTTTTTTTTCAAAGTGTATCTTACGTAGTTCACACATTTTATTTTATTTTTTCATTTTGTGTGCGTTTGTTTATCATAATGAATGACTTGGAGATTTTTTTTTTTTTTGAAATGTCTGCTTGAATTACTTTAAAAAATGAATGAACGAAAAGTATTTCATTGTCCACAAAAATATTTAAATATGAATTGTTATCGACAATGAAAATATCTTTTATTGATTAATTATCTCAAGCGATATAACACGATCATTTTTACGAAAATACTTTTCAAATTATTCATATTTCTGCGAAATAACGGAGTCTTAGTTATTTTAGATGTTCTCATCCGCTTAAACCTCTTCAACAGCAATTTTACAGTTTACCTTATCCCACAGAAGTTCGTTAAAGACTAGGAGAATAAGAAAAGCAACACTGAAATCTCTGCTAATAATTGCAACAGTTTTGGAGGATCTTGTTTTATCCCTTTATTCTTTCTTTGCGTCATATTGATCGAAACTTAATTTGAGGAAGAAGATGGCATTGTTCTTATCGCTTGAGCCAGTTTTTTGTGATTTGAAAACTTCTGTTTAATGCAAGAACAGTGTTGAACATTTAGAAAAATTTCAGGGACCTAATCAAAGTAATTGAAATTAAATTCAGGAACACCATTCCATATTGGATTTGAGGACTGATAGTATCTCTATGCATGATCAACAATGACATTGTCGAGCAAGAATACAATGGAGCCCATTTTCGGCATCACGACGAAGATAGTGGAGCAGGTGATCCCAATGCATCTATGACATTGCATATTGTATTTAGCAATTATCTTGCTTCGCGTGGCACGTGCCAAATTAACTTTACATCTGTCCAAGATTTTGTCCGTCCCATTGGGTTGCTAGTTCACATGTTGTTATATCTTGACGATATATAGTAATCTGCATCATCTTTTATTATTATTATTTTTTATTTTGGTCAAAAGAATTTTCCATTATTATCATAATAATTCATGAAAGAATTTATAAGAAATCTCAAAAACCGTCACAACAAAGCAAGCCCATAGAGCTGCAAAACAAACCAAAATCCAAGAATCAATATGTGTCATCAAAGCATGGTCGGTAGAGATAAGTACACACTCAATTTGAACAACAAATCTATGACTGCATTGATTAGAGGCCGATGTATCATCATTAGTGATGAGCACATGTCGGGATTTTCATCTGTAGCTATGGTTTTGCCTTTTGACGATGTAAGCTTTGGGTTGGCATCCCCAACACCATTGTCATATGATGACAAAAAGAAAAAAAACATGCTGAACAAGCTCAAATCTAACACCTGTGAGGGCAAGCCTTTTAGCAAGTGCAAGATAACATTTGGTGAACCTAATATATGTCTAGCCACGGGATTTCACTATCGAAATATCTCAAAAGGGTGATATGTAAACTTACTCTTTTCAAGTGCGATTGATTATTTCTTGAAAAGATTTCTCACAAGAGAAATATGAGAAAACGCCATATTGTGGAATTACTCATTGACTGAGGAATAGCACGAGCATACATAACATCACATTTTTAAGATCAAGCTCTCCTGGTCAAACAAACTAAGCTTCAGCGATTAGTTGCTACAAATATGTTGGCTTCCCATTTTATAAAATGGCAAGCATCACAAAAAACTTCAAAATTATGCTTACCATGATGCAAATATAGTAATTTTTTTTATATCATAAAAAATCCTAAACTTGCCTATTGTGATGTAATTGCCCCAATTTTTTTGTCACTAAAAAGCCCAACATACCATATATTTCAATTGTATCCTATATTTGTCATATTGATATAAGTTTGGGATTTTTTTATAACATAAGCTTTCTTAGGGTAATTATGAATTTATATTATAATAGATATAGGTTGAAGGTTTTTTTTTTGGCGGTATAAATCCTTGGTAAAATTTGCCCATTTTCTCAGCACGGCAAAAGGAAAAGGCATGGTTGTTCAAAAAAAAAGAAAAAAGGAAAAGGCATGACCTAACCCCACAAGAGTCATGAACACGGAACGTTACCGCATGATTTGACTGATGATTGACACTTTTCCATGGTCACAAAATCTTTTTAATTTTGTCAAATCTATCAAGATCTATATCTTAGACCTTGATTTCTGGCCAAGTTGATGCGAAAATGGACCTATCAGGTGATCACAATCGAATCTGATTGTTCAGATCGTTAAATCGCCATCACGTGGCCTCGGCCAATCAGGAGCAGAAATCGGTCGCCAGACTGCGAGCTGGAAAAATTCTTTGGAAATTGATAGTGCGGTTCGTACGAGAATGCACAGCCCCAAAAATCTACACCGGCGAGGTGGATAAGATTCTTAGCGAGTCTCGTTGCTTTGGAAATGGAAAAGAATAATGAATGCGTGTGGTTATTAAATGGTAAGCTTTTCGAAAGTAGCAAGTGGAAATTATAATGCCAGTCAGGAGGAAAATCCCGTCCTTTTGCCCCAAATTCAAGAAAAGGACTGAAGTGAGTTTGGAGGTTCCTATGAGTAGGTTTGAACTTGTCTTCATCTTTTTCTTTTCTTCTTCTTCTTTTGCATCTGTTGAGAACCAAGGTGCAATGGCAAAAATTAACGTGCAATAGCAAAGAACAATTTCTACAATTTGAGTCTGAGTGCTCGTGTAGTATAATATTAGGAAATGCACAATAAGTTGGATATTGCCAAAAAAAATGTATAAATTTAAACTTTATTGCAATATCAATAAGCTAAATGATTATGCTCTAATATTTTCTTCAATATGTAATCAAAGAATTTCATTCAATCCCTTAGCGCATATAGGTAAGGGGGTATTCATTGTTCATTAAATTAGCTCCATGCCAACACATATCAATACCCATTATACCTGTGATAATAAGGGGATACTCGAATTTTCGCAACATGTTACAATAACATTCGTGCACATTGCTTTTAAAGTTGCAAAACCTCTTAACCATCTTCAAAAAATTTGTCTTGCCGAACACTTTTTGCTACAGTATAACATGGCTTTACGTCAAAGATATTTCCAATGTAACGTGATTATTTCAGTCTCCTGTCATGGCATGGGAAGAAGGCAAATCCAAAGCTAATTGCATCTTTCTTTATCAAGCAAATAAAATTTATTATCACCGAGTTGCAATTAATCCAATGCTGAATTTCACTCTCTTTAATATATTGGGTATCGGGTCGTGGGGCAATATGATGTACGGACCCCTCTGCTTGGATACTCACTATTTCATTTTTATTTTCTTCTTTTTTATTTTTTTATTTTGTTTTTGTTTTTTTTGGTTCTTATAAGCCCGAGGTGTATTGGATGAAACCACAAAAGAGCTCGACCTAGAACTCATCAAAAGTGGTTCAATCTCTAGAGATATTACGAAGTTAGTTGAGCCAACAAGAGCAATTTGAAAAGCAAAGCACGAAATAGGAGAGACCACTTAGACAAAAAGGATATTTGGAAACCAAAGTCGTACCATCTTATCGAGCCGCTGTTTTTTTTATTCATGAAAAAATGATTCGTTCTAACCGAGGTTGGGATACCCACCACGAAATATGCGTAATGGGAGAGTTCTCTTGACTGGTTAGGTTTTATTATTCATTTGGCCAGTTCCGTTCTCGAATGCCACTGGCATAATGGTAAGAAACATAATTTGATAATTTATAGACTCGCGGGTTCAACTAAAATAGGAAAGATTGAGATGATAACATTTCTCCGAGTATAGAAAGCATTACGTATTGTGATTTATGAACTGGATGAATCAGTGAAATTAGTATTAACTATGCATTACATCATAACATCTATCTTAATCACAAATAAGATGCGAGAAGAAAGGCAAGTGTAATCGTTTTCCCCTCTTTACGTTTGTTTTTTCTTCCTTTTTTCAGTTAAACTCTTCCTCATCCAAAAGGGTATTTTGATACTTGACATGTAATGTGTCTTGAATCCACAAAGTAGACGGGACTAAGGGGGAAAACCAAGCGCCGCGCTACGTTAGTCTATCTTTGACAGAACAAAGTCTGAAAATCAATTGTCAAAAAACGCATCAAGCAAAGGACATGTAATCTTTTTTATTTCAGACGTATTTGTTAGCACCCTAAACTTAGCCAGTTGAGTAGTCTTAGTCTATCTAAAATATAACAGGATGTCTCCGAGCGTTTGATCGAACATAAAAATGAAGCGAGGCGAGATGATGGCTGAAGCTTACATCGTTTTCAGCCCAAGGGGGGAATGCACCAAGTTCTTGTATCTTTCTAAGCGTAGTGATCAGCCAATCAATACGAGGCCTACGGCGTACGTCAGGGATTGTTGATTGGATTAGTTTGTTCCTGGTAGTCGTTTTCTAATCTTATGTAAGCATGTTTCCTCCTACTCTACCGAAGCCATTTTTAGTTTGTTTCACCGAAAATGAATGCGTCCTTAGTTGACAATTCAAAGAAGGCGAAATTTTTAAGTCAATGGTATGCTTGAACGAAAAAAGAGGGTAACAAATGCTAAATAAAAATGACCAGCCTCTTTATAATTTCCATTCGGGTTGGATTAGAAACTTCGTACATTCATGTGCCTTGAAGATGTTTAAGTTGGTGTAGCACTTAGATTTCCTTATTTCTACGAGAGTTACAGATAAAACTTGTGAGAGCCAAGATTGTGAATTCACTATTATTTGATATAATAGTAAAAGCTAGTTTCGGGCATTCTTACACTAAATAGTTACGAGGATATGAAGAGATTCGGGTACGTCTATTTGCAAATCGGCTACATCCGAACCTTTTAAAAACCGAATAGCAATGTCAAAAATTCAAAACTTCGCAAACGGCTTCTCCCACTCATTTACGCAGTACACGAAATTCCACCACCATTTCCATTTCAATTAGAAAAACGTACACACGAAGCGATCTAGGGTTTCGCTTTGTTTGAGCGTGCTTGGCACACCTCCATGATCAATCTCTTGAGGATAAATCAAACACCAACTTGACATTATCATATTCATGGTCGTTTGGACTTATTATAGAATAAATCGTTGACAGCGCCAAACCTGGGAACTTGCTTTGTTCGGGGGAGAGACAAAGGAACAATCAATGACAAGTCCTCCTTCGTTCTTACCCGAAATAGAGAACGTAGTACTCCCTTTTGACATGACCTCAGGTTTTGGATTTTCTTTTTTCTTTTTTCCCCTCCCTTTCTTTAGGCACGCCCTCCAATTTTTTTTTTTTACCCCATTAATATAACCTTAAAATACCAGAGGGAAAAAAAAAAACTAAAAGAGGAAACCTCTGTTCCGGTCCACTTTCCATTTATTGCATCTCGTGCTGACACGTGGGGGAACACTCCACATAGACCTTGACGAAGCACTGGGATTGGCGGTTCCCGGTCTCGGGGAAACCTACGACCCACGTCAGCTTGTCTCCGATGAAATGACAGGTATACCCCTCTTAGCTATTTATGGTATGTTTGTACACCGAATTTAAAATTTTTATAGCAGCTCTTATTTAGAAATTTTCAATGGGGAAAAAGCACTAACACTAGTACGATTAGTTAGCGGGAAAAACAATGATGTGCTATGAGGGGGAGAGAGAGAGAGAGCAAGAGAAAGATAACTTTTATTAAGTGAAAGGTCGCAATTAGCTCGGCGATGAATCAGGATAGATTTCGTGTCGATCGATGAATGACAAGTGTCCAATTTCTGGTGAGCAGATTTTTGAATGGGGGCATATTTTATTATTTTTTTCCTTTTATGTATGTCAGGAAAGAAAACCTATTGATAAGGTAATTCGTTTCTTAAATATAGTTGGGCGGTGACCATTCAACTATCTATCTTCGTACATCTGGCTTTGTCGACAGAACACGCCAAACCACTATCGAGAAAAATATTTTCATCTGTTTAAATGTTGTTTAGACTTAATCTATGCTTTAGAAATGATTAGGTAGGCGACCATTCAAAAGAAAATTAGTTATCCATTTTTTTTTTCATATTAAAAATTGTTAAGTCGTATTCCAATAGGGAACATTACGCAATATAATTCATATTTGTTCAGCGCATAACGAATTTTTTTTCTTTTTTTTTACATGGAAACTTAGGTCCTCTCAAAATGATTTGAAAATGTCATGAATGATCTCAAAATGATTAAATTGAGAGGATTTAAAACCTTTGGGATTACATCTTCTTGTAAAGCATAAAGGGTCACCGCAAAAACTATATGACTATCCAGCCAATAGTTGTTACAATATGATAAAATCAAATTTACCAATTTAAGACGGGCTTCTTCGTAGGATTCGTGGTAACACGGTCACGTGACCGTGTAGTCATTTCAATTTTCAACAGAGATTTCATCTGGTCATTTCAATGTTGGGAGAAAAAATTTAGAAATTAACGAAGTGCTCCGTGACTACACGATCACATAATGATCACGTCTGAGCTCCAACGTATGAAGCAAGTTGTTCGCACAAGTCTGTAAGAATATGACAACCTTTTTCTTGCCATAATAACAGGGATCGCACTTGTCTAAAAGATTAATATTGAAAAGCATTAAAAAGAGGTCTTCCAAAAGACTGATTCACGAATCGCATAACCCTCTTCTTTTCCAGTCGGATGGAGAAAATGCTGCGTAGACTCATTTTAGGAATGAGTGGACCGGCAAATTAGTCGAAATACAGAGAATCATTAACACACGACGAGCTTTCAGTATTGACCGAGCGTGAATGCCTCCGTCTCGTGACAGTGATTCGACTGAGCAGAGCGAATTTAGATTAATCGATAACGCATTTTCTCGGGTCGGTCCATGCTCCAATCACATGGCTATCGTTTTGCAGACGGTGATGGTCCTCTCGCTCCCCGATTCGATCTCCTCCATCGGCCTCACGGCGACCCGCCCGTTGACGCTGTTATCTACCCCCCATCCCCACCGCCACTTCTGGCCAAACGAGGAATGCTAAGGGCAACCATGCTCCCCCGCCTGCCTGCCTGCCTGCCTGCCCCGCTTCTTTAAAAAGGAAAATTCCCAAAATAGAAAACTTGCCAATACGGATTCGTATGCCACGCGTCGGCGATCTATAAGCGGGAGCGCCCATTACCGGAAACCCCTCGAATAAAGAACGCGTGGGGAGGCCCCCGATTGGTCCACGTAACCTTGAGGGAAAGCGAAAACCGCTAATGGTGTTGTCCGAAGCGGAATCAACTCCCCCCAAATGGAGCTTTCCTCATATAGCATCTAAAGCCAAGGAAACCTTTTTTTTGCGCTTGCTGCTTGCTGGATCCTTTCGCTCGCTGCTTCCCTCCCCTCTCTGTACGGTCCAAAGCCGAGGCTGGTGATCTTGCGAAACCTCGTTTGTCTCCATTAACCCAAAGTGAGTCTCCTATAAACTTGCCTTCTTTTCCCCTTCTTGTCTTCTCTCTTTTCTCTCTTTTCTCTTTTTTTTTTCGTTTCTTGGCTCTCGCGAAGTTTGGAGCTTTTTGGATCTTCGTGCTTTTTTTCTCTGCTCATTCTTTCTCTCTCGACATCTTGATCTCTCGGGAATGCGAGCTGACGGTGACGGGGTTTGTTGCTGGGAATTTTTCTGAGTCGGCTTTTCTGATATTGGGTACGGGCGGGGTCGGTCTTTTTCGTTTCGCCTTTTAACTTAATCCTGAGGCTTGGGGGCGGTTCTTTTTTCTTTTCTTTTTTATCGAATGCGTCGATGCGGGCGGTGAAGTTGATGGATTTGTCGAGATGGGTTTTTGATTTGGGCTCCTGTGTTTTGGTGATTTATGTAGAGGCATGGGGAGAGGGAAGATTGTGATAAGGAGGATCGACAACTCGACGAGCAGGCAGGTGACTTTCTCGAAGCGGAGGAACGGGCTGCTGAAGAAGGCGAAGGAGCTCGCGATCCTGTGTGATGCCGAGGTTGGGGTCATCATCTTCTCCAGCACCGGCAAGCTCTATGAATTTGCCAGCACCAGGTCCTATTCAAGATCTCTCCTCCAATTCTTTTGTTTGTTCTCCTTTGGATTATCGTTTTATTGCTGTGATAATAATGCTATTAAGCCTGACGATAAATCCTTTCTTATGCCCATATATTGCAATGGCATTGCTTCCTTGCTTTTTCAAACATGTGCCATCTGAATTTTGGCGTCTCATGGAGTGAATATCGTTTCTTCTCTCCTTGATTTGTGTTTCAAATGCATTCAATTCGGCTTTACTCACTTAAGATTAAGAAAACTGTCCACTCAAAACCCAAAATTACTCTAGATTTCAGTGCGGCAGCTGGAAATATGATTGTATGGAGGTCTCTAAGTCTGCAGTGTAGAGCTTTCATAAACTAGGCTTGCACCTCAATGGGTTTCATGCATTACTCAATTCTTTATTATCTAACTAAAAGATGACAGTCAAATATACACCAACCGTTATGTTCCTCCAAATTCAAGTGGCTTGAGTTTCTACGGTTGTAGTGCCACTGAATGTTGTAGAGTAAGGGCGCTGTTCAAGCATGTGTGCGGAGACAGTGTATATGAATTTGTCGCAGGTTTTTATTAGGAGTAGATGTGGTCGAAGAACTTCATTTGTGGTTGATGCATAGGTGTAAGATCACAGAACATGGATTCGTGTAATTAAGGGAGAGAAAGAGTAAATACTTTATCTGAATTGGTTGATCTCTGTGGAAGTTATCTAAGAAGAAGCTTGGGTGCTTTGGAACAAAGTAGCCGATATTTGGGGACATTAACAGTGCATCACTAGTTTGTTGGATGTTTGGACTTGTGCTAGCTTCAGGAGTTTCATCTTCTGGAGTCGAATGCTAGACTTAGATGTCATCCAATGAGGTGATACCGAGTTACTTGACTTCTGAATATATGCTTACACAAAGCATGATGGAGTCCAGTCCTATCGGATTTTGGCTCCATCAAACACTGTCTAGCTAGTATCTTGACTTGGGACCTCTTGAGTTGGAAACAAATTACTCTAAGAGGCCATTTGTTCATCTTTGTAAATCTAGTCATTGAGTCCTAATAAGGAAAAAAGTACCGAGTCAACTGAGAAAAAGTAAGTAGGCTCTCGAAATAAAAAGTTACTGCCGTTGACCGGTAAAAGATCATTCACAAAATTCCATCAACTTTAAGACAAATCCAGATCCCAGTTCAGGTGAAAGTAGCAATGACGAATTATCCAATGCTAGTACCTCGTCCCCTCTCTCCTCTAGACTTAGTAAAAACCAGTAAAAACAAGTTGAAATTCTCACCAACAATGAATTTTCTTTCTTTAGCCTTTGCCAGTTCAGCCTTATGTAAACAGATATTACTAATTTCTAGTTCTACTTAGACGATGCACCAAATATGCTAAGGTTAGATTCTAATTTAAGGCAATCTATGTAGGTATTGAAAGTTACAGTATGCACTTGAACTGCACGGCACCTTTGGTACGACCAACATTATTTGTCGTGGCAAGGCAAGCCTTTTATGGAGTAGTTCATAGCTATACGAGCTAAAAGCCAAGTTATTAGCGTAATGGATTCATGATCAGTCCTGAAAAGGAAGAGAGTCCTTCGGTATCGATTAATTGTGTAGGTTTGCAGGATTAGGATGGAGAGAAATGCTCCTTGCTTAGTCATAATGAAAGAAAATCTCGTACCTTTACTCTCATGATTCGCAAAAAATTAAGAAAAACTTTCTGGTCACTGGCCTATCGACATTCACATCCTCGTAAATAGCCAGGAACAGGGACTTGGCCTAGTGGTGGTCCATTCTTAACGATCCCAAACCCGCACCTATCAAAGATTTGCCAATTAAAGAAAAATATCGCTAGGGGAAACAAAAATAAACCTTGTTACTGTAGTTTTAGGTGATGAGTGATTTGTTTCTAGTATCGTCAAGTGTACGAAAAGGTTAGAATATATCGAAAGATCTAATTGTAAATTGTAGCTGTATCTAGGGAAAGATGTGACTCATGGTGTTCCCTAATAACAGCTTAAAACTTTTGAAGAGGACTATAATGGAACTTTCAATTTTAGCAGTGTGTTCTTACCAGAGACGTGCTGCGTTTGATCCATGTATAATGAATAAGTACTCAACCGTGATTTAAACTAATCACAAGTCGAGGGTGATTAGATGTGTGTTGGTCGGGTGGATATAGTTGCTAAGTTAATGCTGGTAATGTCCTCTAGTGGATATGCCAAGACCAAGGACTATCGAAGTCAGAGGTATAAAGGACGGAATTTGTATACTTTGCACCAGTCCGGCTACCAGAATGCGATGGCCAAAAACCAAAAAAAAAAAAAATGCACTATAATGATAATAACAAGCAGAAAACATCGAAGTCATACACGGATGTCCAAATGGGTGAAAATGTTAAAGTCGAAGTCATCACAAATCATAGTTTGACCAACGTTAACAATGACGATAGAATCTCTAACTTGAAGTCCTCGAAATATCCTAAGCATTGCAAAGGGTGTGGAGGAACGAATATGAGGTGAAACAAGGGGAAGGAAAAGGACAAGGGCTTAACTTCTCGTCGAAAAGTCCCAACGAAAACTCTCTTTAGGAAAGAAAGAGCACGGTGAGTATCGCATCAAAAGATTCGAAGCTATTAAAGTGGCTTCCTTTTCTCTGATTATGTTTTTCCTTCTGTCCTTTTTGTCCCCTTCGTTTCAAATATTGAAAATATAACATCATTGAAGGTGTCCAATGATGCATTATAATTATCGCCAACGGCTAGTTATGAACATTGCCTTTAATATTGTTAGTGGGCGCATGTGTATTGTACGTGACTTTTCCCCCAATTGATCATCTTCTAATTTTCCTTTTATTAGAAGATATTAAGCAGGAAAAAATTTGAAATGCATTCCGGATGTGGCCGCCTACTTCAGTCTTTTCTTTCCCCCAATTTTTTCCTTCCTTATCCTGGGTGGTTTTATTGGTTTTCCGGAAAAATCAAACACATTCTCTAATCTAGAGCCATTGAAAAGATTAAAACGTAAAAATACAAGCATGAGCTTGATCAATAGCTCGGTCTACTCATTCGAAAGTTCTTCTATGATCAACCATGAAGATAGTTACCTCTATTTTTTTTTTTTTTTTTTTTATGTAATCACCTCTGCGTCCTCATGAGTTCATTCATTATGGTCGAAACCAATTTCATAAGATTAAAACTACAACGCATCACTGATCTTTGCTCTTGAATGGCTGGACGTGTTAGCATGAGTTAGAGATGCTAGACTTAGACTCTCCGTAATCTTGAATCACATGGAACAACAGTAATTTAGATGTATGCAGTATGATTGGAGATGTATTATAAATGGACAATTTAGTGTATTTTTCCAATTACTTTCACAATTTGTGAATATAGTTTTTCTTTTAAAGTAAGTTTTGATAGGATAGTAGTGAAGAGGATACTTAGTGCTTGGTCATTCTTATCACCTAGAGAAAGTATTTAAGTTTTCAACACCCTAGACAGTGGCTTTTCCTTGCTTCCTCAAATTCCTAAGACCTCAAACTCCTCAACCTAATTGTGTAGGTTCTAGAATTGACGTTTCAAGGAGTCTATGTTCATGCATATCATTTGTTTATTAATATTTTCATAATTTACGCCAGGAATGGGTTTACCATCCAATCAAGGTTGGTGTCAGCCGACCAATTACCTCAAATAATGTTTAAGAAGTAAAAAATGTCTGTATTATGACTGAGAGGACCACTGGTGTGTGTCATGGGAGGGGATGGGTTGGGAACTTGGGAGTACATAGGGTTCATAGCTTTCGCCAAATTCTGTACATAGAAAATTTCCTCCGAAAATCTGTCCTCATGCCATCCCTAGTTTTCTTTTTGAGACACCTTACAAGGATTTAACTGCTGTTTTTCATGATATTCTTTTCTTGAGTATCTAATCATACGTATGTGTTGTATAAATCAGTTATATACTCTACACTTAAAAGGGCACCCGTTGAAGGGCAATCACTAAAAAATCAATTAAGAAGATTTTACAGTTCTGAGTGCAGCGATTGTCCTTATGTATTTCATAACTTATGTCTTGAAAATTGAAATAGATTGAAAAAGTATGCAAAATAAATGTCATGGGGCATCTTCAACAAAACCCTAATTATATTAGTATATTTTAATGTTGCTATGCTGGTGACTTGGCACTTTTAGCATGGACTATGTGTCACTTGCCAATACCTGAGATCGCAATTGTACTCTAGAAAGGCTTCCTTTGACTCGATCACTCACAACTAGAGCCGCCTTATCTTCCCCTCGAACGATCCATCACTCGCTCACTTCACCTACCCTGGATCGTTAATAGTAATTTTAGATAGAGAAATGTCTTGAAAGAGAATGCTCTCTTGCTTCTAATTGTGTTAGATGTGGGATGATGCAATTAAGGGGGAAGTAACTCCTATTTCTACGGAGGCCCTTATAATTACAAACATTGATTTCCCATTAATCTAATGGTAGAAATCCAAACCCCCCATCTCCCATTTGCCGCATTAATTACAAGAAATCTCTAGTTATCAAGTATACAAAATTGACATTACTCTCAAGAACACTCTAAAATACTCATGAAACCCTAGACCCTGAGAAATTTTAAGACTTGCTCGGTCATCTTGACCACTTCATCAGTCTGTTGTGCCTTGAAAACCTCCGATCCATGACATTCACTCCTACCCAATTGAGCAATGCCCTTGATGCTGTCGACTCAAAGTCCTTTTGCTTGCCTGATCAAAGCTTTTCCTTGGATTATTTGCTCCCTCAGAGGTTGGTGGTTCTTCCATTTCCTGCATCATTTAGTCTTTCTTTTCTCGACTTCATAATTGCACGATTCTTGAACCCCAATTTGACCAACTTGTTGTTGCCCGCCAAGTCCCTCACTTTAGGAAAAGAGCACATGAATAGGCATCCCTTCTTGAGTTGGCTTGGACCAATCCAACTCCATCTTTGGCCTCTTCAAAGTTTGTGGTCTTGTCCTCGACTTGGCCACAAGCTTCTCAACTCTCGATTTTGTCTCCACGAGTCATATCATGGAGATGGTCTTGGTTGACGTCAACCTTGGAACCGTCAGCATTACGGATAGCAACTCTTTGTAATCGATCTTCATGTCGATTATGGCATCCACCTTGTCAAAAATTCCACTCCCAATCATCGATTCTCATGTCCATGTTTTAAGCAAAGCCAACGGCCGGTACATTGTATAAGTGGACCGCCTTGAAACGATGTTGGCTTGGCTCCACAAACGGCAAACTCGATCTTAAAAGCTTCTTAAGTAGTGCTTGAGTCTTTAAGGAGTTATGTAGCTTCAACACCACAATCCGCACTTCCCGCTTCTCTTGCCTCAACACCTCTTCTTCCATGGAGCACACTGCCGAAAGTCTATTCTTATTCGCAATCTTGATTGTGGCGTGAGCTATCGTAAAGAACGCACTCAATCAGCTTGCTCTCCCGATCCTTGGACACTTTTTCTTGTGGAGTCTTCCACTAGCCACTCCGAGGTTTTCCCCATTTGTCCCTCTCATCATGAATATATTCATCTTCCTCTCCTTCATCGTGGTGGTGATCTACTCCCCCACCTTTTCCCTTAGAACTAGAACAGTCGATCCAATGGAGATCAATCAAGGACTTGGCCACAGCTAGAGCTATCAAAACCTCTTGCTCTCCCTGTTTTTCCAATTCCAACCTCGCTCAAACCTTGAGCGCATCCGTTAATATTAGAGCCTTGGATTTGGTCATGTTCGGAATCTCCAACAAGAGCTAGGTAAACTCTCGCACATACTCACGAATATCAATCATTCTAGGGAGATGTCGTAGCTTACTTTGCAACTTCATCCAGGCAAACTCAAGGAGAAACTGTACCCTATAGACATTGACGAAGGCGGCCCAACACTTGATCGACTTGGCAACCCGCCTTTGATTGCCACATCAACGTCGCCACAAAAGCATAGCAATGTCAGTTAATACATGGTAGCGGATCATATCGTAGTCTCCTTATCCTTGACATCTATGACATTGAAATATTGTTTCATACCCCATAAGAAGTTGTCCACCTCCTTAGCAAACTAGTCTCCCTTGAGCTCCTTCGGCTTCAAAACATCCACCTTTGGACTTGGGATATTAGTGATTACCCCACTCACTCTGGCCATCTTGCAAGCCTTGAGTTCCTCTTTGGCCATCCCCAGCTCCTCTTGAAGGTCTTCCACCATAAACTCGAAATCATTCTATTGGGATTATCTCATATCGATTGTGGAAAAAGTTGCTAAGCTTATAAATGTAAGGGAAAGTCTTGCCCTTTGAGTTAACTTTTGGGGCGAGAGAGGCCAAAAATCATCCAACAATGGTACTAGATAGGTTACCAACAAGTCTAGACCCAACGGTGACACGGGAAATACAAGTTGTTGCTGCTTTGACCCAAGGCTTGATGTGTGAAGAAAAGGTTGTGAATTATCCCACATTGGTTGTGGAGGAGATTAGCGGTCAATTTATAAGGGTGAGAGAAATTGTCACTCTTTAACCTAGTTTTCGAGATAAGAGAGGTCCAAGACCATCTAATACATTCCTCTCATGCAATGATCGCCGAGAACTCATCATGAAGCATAGGCAACCGATAACTCATCACAAAGCATTGGCTCAACCCTACTGATGGTGGTATTATCTAATTCCAACATTTTTTTATCACTTGGTATTGTATCACCAACTCGCTCAACCTGTCTCTCCACTATTAGCTTTGGTACCATGTGTCATGGACCAATCCTTAAGATCATGACTTGCACACAAAGGCTTCTTTTGACTTGTTTACCCTCTTACCATAGTCTCCTAAGCTCAGCCTCCCTTGATTGATCTCTCACTCCCTCGCTTGGCACACCATGGACTATAGAGAGAAGCTTTAGAGAGAGGAGTGTCTTAGGATATTATGCTCTATGTCTTATCACTGTGATGAATGTGAAATAATATATGGGGGATGGAGACCCCTCTCTATACATAAGCTACCTTTTTCGCAACCGCATATTTTTCTTTTATCTAACAATGAAGATCCAATCTTCCCATTAACCATCTACTCCTATCAATTATAAGATTTCACTAGAATACAATTATACATTGCCCGTAATATTCTTAAGAACATTTTAGATTACTCATGAAATCCTAAAACCCTAGAAGTTTCCGAGCTTGTTCAGTTACCTTGACCATCTTGTCGACTTATTATGCCTTGAAAACTTCCAGTGTGTCATCATGCATGTACTTATGTGATGGATGGCAAAGATCTCAAATCTTAAGGAATTATAGTCGATCCACCAAGAAGAGGAAAACCTAGGTTTTAATTATTCTTGTGCCATTCAATTTGAGATAACTTACTACAACACAACTTACATTTCAAGAAGATGGCTTAAAGCCATTACACTTTGTACAAAAATTGTTTGTGACAATTTTATGATTAGTTGAATGCAAAATATTCAAAATGTGTCAAATGCGACCCTTTTCATTTCAATGAGGACAAGATACCAATTGTTGATAAAGGTTAGAAAGGGAGAGAGAAAATTTTAATCCAGCATAAGATCCCTTGAATCCTAGTGAGAGCGGTGGCATAGCAGATAAATTCATGAAATACAATTCCCGCACGAATAGAGCTTGCATTCGCATACATGAGATGCAATAGTCATAGAGGAACCCTCAAAATCAATTGGATTGATTCTCAAACTATCAATTATAGTCATAAAACCCTAATTGATTAAGTCTAACCCAAATAACCAAATTAACTTGAAATAAAAGTGTAATTACCCAAAAAATATGATTAAATCTAAATCATAGAGATGAGGAAATTATAATTGCAGTCCTAAGTAAAATCTAATTTCGAATATTCATACAATTATCATTAAATTCAATCTCAAGTTTGAAATATTGAATCACCCTACTTAGCAAACTCCTTAGAAACATCTTGAATTTTGATGACACAACTTCAAGATGATTTAAGAAAATTTTTCTTTGTTATTCACAATTGACTTCCCAAGCCTATTAGGGATAATCAAACCAACCATATAGACCTCTTTCTCAACAGATAACAAAACTTTGGAGGAAGATATAACTTAGCTTTTGGCAATTATCTACTCAAAATAAATTGTTTTCTAACTCAGGATCAACTCTAGAAGATTGTTTTGAAAATGATCTCTTCTATTAGGAGCACACAGCAAAAGCCCGATACCTTTTTCTAAGGAAATTACCAAAAGGAAGCCCAAATATGAGTCTGTCAATATATCCAATTAAACCCACATTTACTCAAAAGCTTAAGTCAATGAGTTATGAGCCAATTATGATATATTAACTACTCTATACCACATCAATTCTTTGATGTGGGATTTCTCTAACACAACTCACTCATATATGCATCCTAATAATCTCCCCATCACGTTAGCTTAGTGTTAGATTCGCTATCCCTTAATTTAGGCATCATTTTACATCAACTTTCTACGAGCCCGCGTTGCTACACCACAACGCTCATATGTTTGGAAACTGCAACCATAGGCTCTAAAATCATTTGCTAGCAGTGCGCATCAAAAGTCCGATATCTTTTTCCGAAGATATCGCCAAAAGAGAGCCCAAATATGAGTCAATCAATATATTCTGTTGAACTCATATATACTCAAAAATTTAAGATAATAAGTTATGAGCCAACTAGAATATATATTACTTTACACCACATCAATTCTCCGATGTGAAATTTCTCTAATACAACTCACTCACATGTACATCTTAACATCTTGCCCATCATGAAAGTTGTCTTTATTGAAAGATTCTTCTTTTGAATCAAAACCCTCTTCTTCAATTTCCTTTTCGCTGTGGTGATCAAATTTACTTGTGACAATGAAAACATGATCCTAGGGTTTCCTTGCCCTCAAATGATGCTTCTTCTCATAGTTAAGACTTTCCATACCAGAAAAATGAATGATGATCATGATTAATTCACAAAAATCTTGCGTTAAATAATTTTTGCCATTGACTCCGCGATAGTCTCTTTCAAGCTATCCCATTGAAAGCATATTCAGTCAAAAAATAACTAATTTTCCTTGAGGATTTTCAGGTGTACACATGCCATAGAAAATTTAATTGACATACATAGTAAATTCTTCAATAATTAAATAGCCAAAAGATACTAAACTGTTGCAAGAGGTCTGGACATAAAGCCCGCCTATTGTAAAATTGACAAAACATACTGTACTAATGATCGCAAGCACATTCCCTTCTCATTGTCGATTTTTGTTTGTATTTGACATAGAAGTGTCGAGCCAATTAGTCAGTCATTGCATCTAGCCCTCACTCCATAGTTTGTCGAGAAGCTTGAAAATTATCGTTAAAGAGCCTAGACCTTTGAATTATTATGATCTTCACCAATGCCATCTCTACTCAAAGATGTCCCAGAAGTTGAATAAATATGTGCAACTCAATTCACTAATGACTTAAACTAAAGTGCGCAGAAAGCACAAAACTTAGAGAGAGCCTTTGGAGTTAGGATGAAAAAAGGGTTTTTGACAAAATATCCTCCACCCAATCTTCCTTGGCTTCCATTATCTAATCCGAGAAAAATTATTATGGACATGAAATTCTTTTGCCAAAATTTAGGTTTTTGGAATTGGCTAATTATAAGTTTCATACTGACAAAAATTGACTCCATAACCTGTGATGATAGCCCCCATCAATTGAGTTATGGGGTTCTAATGTTTGATCAATTCGAGAGGAGTCATTTCCAAACTACATCTTCTACATGATGAAAAGTACTTTCGTTGAAATGTCATCTTTTCAATTGAGAATTTTTACCTGTTTCTTTACCCTTTTAATTAGCTTGAAACTCCACTACTTCCGCTATTGTTTCAAAAAAATTACTTTCGGCAGATGCTTCTTGCCTTTTTAAGAACATTGGATAAAGCAAAAAAGTCATTAATCACATGTAACTCATGAAAATCACTGCTTCAATAGCATCCCCATCATTCTATCATCTTGTCTTTGATTGAAGTCCAACAACACTTTCTCTTTTGTGCTCATTTATTTTGATATCCCTTCAGAAACATCTGCAAATCTTATCAGCAATCTCAACTCAACCACGTACTTTTCTATAGATTTTATTAGTATAACATTTCAACATTACATATAAAGATTTATCTTGTCATGAATGTACTTTAGTCATTGTAACATTAATCGTATAAGCATATATTTTTCTCAAGTACTCAACAATTAAAAGTTCTTCAGTAATTCAGCCACTGCTTTCTCCTCCTCACCAACAGACAGGACACATCGAAACCTTTGGTCTTTGCTTAGTTCTCAATGCATATATCATTCATCATACATGCAAGCCATCGGCTCTTTGAATGTTGATTGACAATATACATCATAAACACGTTTACCATCTAAGTATTGATCAATTTAAATAATCCTTGCCTAACAAGGAGGGAAGGGATGGATCAAAGAACGCTTATGTGCAGACTTCACCGAAAATTGTAGAGTCGTCACTCAAATTGGAGTGACCGAGAAGGATGTAATAGATCACATATAATTCCAAGGGTTGGGAAAAAAAAAAGATGAAGGTTGCAAGTATGCGGCTTGTCCTTGTATCTCTTCTTTGCATTTTCTTTTTCTTAGTTGGCACAAATATAACATATTTTAATATATGTATCAGTGTCTAATATGATTATTTAAGGGAAAGAACAAGATTTAGATCAATCGTACATGAGGATTCAAAAAAATGGAATTTTTGAATTGGAAATGCCTCATTTATTCCTTGTAAGTTACATCAATAGATATTGTGTATCTCCTCGGAGAAATTTCAATGGTGGCCACTCAACTTCAGTGGTATACATTTCGCTTTTTCCTGCAATTCACGCACTTTCCCCAAAATCTAGCCATTTTTCGATTTTATATATACTTTTTTTCCATTCAGGAAGAGGTAATGTTTGAATACCTCATCATCTTTACAATGCATAGGCAAGGCATATGCTTGAAAATAAGTCCATATCCAATGTGGCACTATACGTATCTATTTGACTTGGCTAACTAGATAAAAGAGCACATTTATATCAAGGAAGAGAGAAAGGACCTATCAGACAACCCAATAGATCAATGTCAATAATATCACTAACCCAATATTAATTCATTTATCTTCATCAGAAAATCAATTTAAAGATGAGAATAATGAAAAAGAACGACCCCACAGGGTTGGCAGTTAATTGGAGTGCCAGGGGATTTTTGGTTCAGGAATTAGATATAACCCATTTAAATCCTACTAACTGTATATAATCTGTTTTGGATAAGGGCCTTCATGCCCATGCTCTTAATTATTAGGGAAAAAAATAATGACGGACCAAAACGCAGGATGGAAGCTTAATAATTCTCTATCTGCCTCTTTCCCATAGTAACTAGCTCCCACGAATCTTTCTTGTTTCTTTCTTTTCCATGATCACTCGGAATAAAAAGCTAGCGCAAAATGGCCACATTTTCCTCCAGTCAATCTTTTGGTTGGAAAATTATGAGATAGGACATTACACACATTTCTATTTAGTAAAGTTTGCATACGAGTAATTTCCATGATTTATAACCCACTAATCAGAGACGTGTTGGAGGAGGATAAATAAATTAGGCATAAACAACTACCACAGGGGTTAAATTGGTTAGATGAGGAAATTCAAAACTTTTTCGCCAGTAAGTGTTGGACTGTGTATAGATCGTGTACTGGTGCTCTAAAAACAATCGCGTATGCAGATATCTTCTAAAAATATATTATAAAGGTAATAGTAGACATGCGTATCAAATTTATAGGGTCCAGCCTATTCACTTGACCAACTCCATTCTCCTAGTTCTAAACAGCAAATGGAGGCTGGAATTCACTATATCCTTGAGATGTCACAACATTTGAAGATACTTCCTTCTACTTATAGATCTCCTTCTACATACACAAGCAATCCTACACTTAACACTTCTCTTATTCTATTACAGACGCTCAGACTTCTCCAAAGGAATACAATCATATTTACACTACTTCTACACACAAGGACAACAAGAGAATGAGCGCTTGAGTATAAACTAGATTTGTTCATTCCTCCAATTGTGTTACTTCTCTTGGGTTGAATTTATAGCCATGAAATCTCAACTGACCGCTTGAAATATAAATCCCATGAGTAACCATTAATTCTACTATCTGCAGTCACCAAATGTCACTCTGTAGCTCCGTAGCAACAGTTTCTCAAAATAGTCGGTTCTGCTTTGCCAACATTCTATCCTTCTAGGTTGCCTGCCCAGATATGGTCAATTGTTCTAATCTTTGAAAATCCGCTTTTTGGGGAATCCAAAAACTAGCTGTAAAACATCATTTAAATATAATTCAAATTGATTTAAAGTCCGGATCTTCCCTCCAGGAAAATAGAGGCTTATGGTAGAACCATAACTCCGTCTATAGCAAGAGCTCCGTCTGCACTGAGATCCATCCAAGCTTTTATTTCCCAATCTTGTTCTCCTCCATTTAAACTCTTACATGATGACATGCCCTCTAGTTTGTTGACCATTAGCAAGGTCCATCTATTAGCAAGGTTTATCTAAGTTTACTTATGTCTTCTTGTCCTCTAGTTCATTCACCTTCTGTTGGTCAATCCAAATCACACCTCTATTTGTTCACCATTCACAAAGATCCTTCCGAACAACAACATATTCCTCGCCTAAAAAGTAATTCACAAATTGCAAGGTCCATCCAGTCTTCAACATAGCTCACGTCCGCTAGCTTGTTCACATTTAGTAGAGCAATATCTTCTACAAACGCTACTTTACTTGGAATGTTCTGTCCTTCTCAAAGAACCATAGGGATTTTTCCTAATAAAGGAAAATTCATCCAAGTAGCGATGGAAGAAAATATAGCCCAATACAAAAATTTCACTTCGCCTTTCTAAACTCTTACATCTGTTTAGTAGGGGAAATCAATTGAGAGAAGAGAATTAGAATCTCCACTTCAAGATAAGGTAAATACATATCATTTACATATCATACAACTGCCCTTCAAACTTGAACCAACTGTATGTTGATGACCTGTTGTTTGTTCCCATGATCTCATTACCACAATTTTCTCACCCCCTCTTGAGGTGAAGAGAATTCTCATTTTGATCAATGTCTTGCAAATAACTTGGCAAGACATCAATCAAATCCAAGGTGCTTGAATTTTCACCACAAACTTCTCTGGATAGATTTTTACTTATTTCGCCAGACTCTTTAGTAGCCATTTTTACAAAGCAACCACTGCTGGTGTTCATGAGTTAAGTGTTTAATGAGAACTTCTCATCAGAGTTGGATGTAAATCATGACAGCAGCTAGCTCTACGGCTATTAAACGCAGTCTGTTCAATTCCTATGTAGAATTGACTGTTTCATGGCCAGAACTAGAATACAGCCGATCCTCAACCCTTGGTGGAATGATGTGCCACTTCAAACAGAACATGTCTTGCTCAACAAACCACATTTCATAGATCCATATTTTTGACACAATCATAATACCTGCGAATGAATAAGTAATTCAACTTCTAAATCATACAAATTTAGTTGCTGTCACCTCAGAACTATTCCTGCCAAAATTAGTTCTCTAACTTTTCATGTTGTTTAAATAGACAGCCTACTAAAAACAGAGCATCCCTTCTCCCAGACTAATAGTTACACTAAGCGAACAAGGTGGCCTAAAAGCCTCTTTCTAAGGTGTAAATTGCTTCTACATCTTTGTTATCAAATGCTTGACACTGTATTATGTGTGATGGATACTTTCGTGCTATTGTACTGGTCTTCTTTGCGCCTCTAATTGGAGTTTAGGTCCTAAATTTTATTGTCTTGGATTTTCCCCTATATCGAGTATAACAGAGAATCAAATGCATTAGTAGAATGATCAAAGAGAGCAAAATAGAGACAACCATAAGTTGAGGTATCTAGATTGGATTGGGATTGATAGCTTCAATGGGATGAAATGGCCAGTTAGAAGTTCTTTTGTATGAATTGACGGAACAACTTACTAATTCAACTTGCCTTTCAAGCAAGAGATACCAATGAAGGAAAAGGAACAGAGTAAATGATTGAAGAGATTGTATGAACTGTGAGGATCCTATTTGCATTGTTTTACTAAATGCACCCTACATAGGTGGAACCTAGGCATGTCCCAACTCTAATGAGGATATTTATGGTCTTACACTTCTTGAAACCTCGAATGGTAAGTGTGGTGTCCAACGTCAACATGACACTAGTGGGCATTCAAAAGTCAAATTTATTCCTTCCTGTTCCTACCCTTCTTCCCTTCTTGTTCAACTGGCGAAGAGCTGGTAAGGCTCAAGCACAACTGCAGCTAGACTGGTCTTTATCAACTACGCCTTTATCATGTCTAACTTTGACACAGTCAACAAATAGCATCACAAGAGCATTCGGATTTAGGGTCTGAGGAGCTTAGGGAGAGTTTGGAAAGACTTTAGATAATAACTTACTCTCAAAGCCCTTTGACGAAAAGTTTGAATTCCGTATAAGTTATTTTGACCTCCTCCAGCCCTTAGCCTATCTTTTCGACGCCCAAACCAAAAACTAATTGCAGCTACTCATCTGCTTCACTCAAAATTCACAAATGCAAACCACTTTGCAAAGTTTTCCCTAACTTACCAATCTCATAGTTGCTTCCCAACAAATTCAAATTTTCCCCATAATTTACACCCCATTTCATTTTCCACCCTCCCCTCCTTCCTTGAACAAGCCAAAAAGCTTCTTCTGGTTAAAAGGCCACTCAAACGTTGTCTGCATTGAAGTGCACAAGCCCATTTGTCAGTGCTCATGTTTCCAGACCTGTTGCTTCTTCACATTATATCACTACATTTAGTAGCAAGATAGATGCAGTGTCGTAATGCATTTTAAACAACCAACTATCAAGTTCCCATATAGATGGAAGTCCTTCTGAGCATAATAACTACTCACCCACATAGTAACATTTATATACCAACACTAAACCCACGTAACTAAAACACCAAGATGTCTTGTAAGACTAATTCCCCAAAATAGTACCCTACTCCATAAAATCATTAACACCAGGACAGACCTACTCCAATGACATTAAAATCACCGGTCAATTGGACTTGTAGAACATGTCAAGCCCACCTTGGACTTAGTAATGAGAAAGAATTTGGAAAATATTACCCCAAACATAAAGGTTGAACCAATTACTACCACAGAGAAGAAACTGAAAAGAGGAGTAGATGTCAGAAATTTACTCTAACTAGAAGGTAGCTGTGCCTTGACATTTCTTTCCAGTGCGTGATTCAAACAACTTCCCATTGCTTTTGTAAAGGTGAAATTTTAATGGATGGAATTGTCACATAACAGGAATGAAAACATATATAGAACACCATCAAAGAGCGATCTCTTCTAAAAGCAAGCAAAAGACACCTCCACCATGAGCACCTGTGTTTTCAAACAAGATGACGAAAATTGTTACCATCAGCACTGTAAAAGAATTTAATGATGCATTCTCTTGTTTTTCTTTGGTTTGGTATAGAACTTGCGATATGCCAGAATGGCACAAAACCCAAGAAAGATGCACCTGTCTCCCAATAGAAGCAAAACGTAAAACAGCCACCAGAGTCTGGACATTTCAACTATCATGACCAGATGCAACACCATAATAACTCAACACCTGCACATTGGTTGCCTTACGAATGTAACACAAATAAACAACCCGAGTTTGTTTTGACTTTATCCAAAAACAAGTTGGCTGCGTTGCCCTCTGAACATAGCTTAGTACAGAATCTGCGGCTACCATTGGATAACACTAAAATAGCCCTTGTCCCAAGCCATGACCAGACCATAATAAACTAACCAAAGTGAATATGAATTGCCTTCATCCCCCTTGCTTTCCATACATCAATCTAAGCTTTAAAGATATGTAAAGTCGCATATCTTGCTCTGCATGATGGTTACAAGTAAAGAGTTCCCATTCAAGAAATTGGCAGTTGCCCACAGGCTGTGGAAAGAGGACTTCCATCAACTTGGTATTCCACCTCCTTCCTTTGCCTACAGCTTGTAGAATCTTAGTAAAAACATAAAAAAGTTATGATTTCTACCTAAATGTGGTCAGAACGATAAGGCTTGGCATTGACTCTACTTTGAGCTGTTATATTTCCACTAGAAACCTTTTACAGACTTTGAGAAAACTGGTATCCAAATCCTTGGCTCTTTGGACTTCCCACCCGAGATATTAGATTTCCAACAGATGCTCATCGATGTTGATGATCTAATGACTAGGTCCATCATGTAGTCTATTGAAAGATATAGCATGGGAAGAACATTTAAACACATAATCATCAATTGCAACTCAGGTTAGCCCTCATATTTCAGTTAAGGATAGCATAGATGAAGGCATACATTACATTGCAGAAACGAATATGAAAAAGAGATAATCATTATTGGCAGTTCAAGATAAGATGTTTGTCACATTGCAACAGTGATCTCATTTCAGGTTTGGTTAAATTTATGTGGTTTTCTTGAAAAGTTGTTTGTTGACAAGCGAAAGTAGGCATGAACTAAATACGTGTAAGGTGAAGATTACTAAGAAAAAAAGGCAAGGAAAAGTAGATTTAGCCAGCCATGACTCCATTGTCAGCATTAGGCAAACAAGTTGTTAGGAGACTGACTCCCATCTACAGATTGCATCCCCGAAGTGCAATAATGGAGCTGCTAAAGGCTTGACAGAAGTCGCTATGTGGAACCATATTCCCTTCAATACAGTCCAAAGTGGTTAATACATCCTAGTAAAATGTGCCCAATGCACATGTTGCCTCTTATGCATACTCTTCCTTCGTTCTTACTTTTGTCGGTGGTGACTGGGAGTGCTGGAATTTGCACTGGACATGGCACACCTGATTAAGTTTTGCTCTAATGCTGCAACATAAATATAAGCTCTCTTTCATAGTGACTATTCCTAATACTGTCGAACTCTTCCCATAGATCAATTGTTGCCATTATCAACTTGATGACAGACAAGTATTTGCTGTCTATCTCCAAGGCACAGATGTGAAACCATCTGGGAGATAACCTCTGAACTCTTTACAAAGGAAAGAAAAGAATGAATCCATCCTCTCTTAATCTCTGCTGCACATATGCTCTCCCTCGTAATTGCACCAACCAAGGTTATACACTAAAAGTACCCAAAGCCTGGTGGATCTTTTCATAAGATGAGAAGTGAGGAGAAAGCTAGCCTTACCTACCTCTCATGAAGGTGCATGAATTCAGAAATTCATTCAGCATTTGATAATTGATTTATTTCTTATATTACCAGACAGATTAACTTTTTCATAATTTGGGAAGTAAAGGGATGATTGCTTGGATTGGAAGAGTACAGAAATGCAAAAAGTGCCACCAACTTATGTCATTCCAAGGACATTCACTCCACTCTGTATAGAGGTCATTACGGTGTTGTGTTATCTCTCTTGAGAGCATTTACTCTTCAAAGCACCAAAACATTGCAATCCACTGATTCTGGTTTCTATATGCAATCTGTAAACCAAATATCTTGACATCAGGCACCAGCCGACACCCAGAGTTCGATGATCATCCAGTCCTTTAATAATCATCCAAGTCCACAACAAGACCAAAAATTTTATTCCCAAAGATTCTCTATGGTTTCAATTAGCAAGTATAGCACAAATTTAGGCACAGTTTCAATTAGCTATCCATTCTACAAATGGCAAATGGTTCCTGCCATCCTCACTACAGCACAATTTTAGGCATAGGTTCTCCCTATTTCAAATGACGTAACTGATTATTCCATACAGTAATCATTAACCCTCACCCATTAGCAAATGCAAACATGCATCTAAACTCTTTCCAGCAGTGTTTTAAAACCAGGCCAGTCTGGCCTGTTCAACTGGTTAGAGCAGGGAGGAACCGTTTCATTGTCTCTTATGGTTCAAGCTAGAAAAACAGCTAATGGTCCAGTAATGGACTGGACTGGACTAAACCAATGTCAACCCACGTCAATTGAACTGGGTGAGGACTGGGTCAGAACTGGTTTTTTGTTAAAAAAGCAAAAGGCAGCATGCTTCAGGTTTGAAACAGTAACCCCAAGCACATATGCTAGTCATTGCCAGTAGGGCACAGATCACTCTTACTTTCTTAAGGTTGGACAAGAATACTTATGGATTACTGATAACCCAAAGCATTAAAAGAGATTTGCAGTCTCCCAAGAAAGGACCAAACATGCTAATTTGAAGTGCCTTTAACCACAGAGATAATCTTCCACATATGACACGTTGCCAACTTTTTTAATATATAGAAAGATTTAATTAGCAGTTCCACCAGTTGAACCGAGCACATGGGCAATATAGGTCCAGTTCCGAAAACACTGGTATTTAGTCCTCTTCACAGCTGATTTGCAATAGTAAGAAATCAACCACACCTATTAAACTCGAATGCATGTCTTTGAATGCAGTGTTCTGAGGAATTATTAGCAAAAATTCAAAGGGAACGAACTCAGAAACTTTATTTTGAATCTTTTTCTTTCATGTCACATTCTCTGAGAATAGGCAAGAATACAAGAGCATACGGAAAATCCACAAGACTGAGTTCAGATACCATACGTAAAGACAAAAGGATGTACTTATCTTCAACTTCTCTGCCATACATCAGTATCAAGCCATAATTAACGGACATTAACAACCTCCTGTGTCAAATTGACCCCGACGACCCGTTGATTGGATGTACCTAAGCACCAAAAAGCAATTGGAAAATAGAACCTGTTATCGAGCACTTAATGTGCATTTAACCAAATTGAGCAACAGTTCCTCATTAGCACATCACATTCAGCATCTCCACTTAATTTTTGCTATGCTGTTTCCAGCAAAATTGCATTTCTGACATGATTGTATCTGCTGCTCCAGCATGAAATCAATGATTGAGAGATACAACAAATCAAAAGGGGATCACCATCAGCTGGGAAATCCACACTCTGAAGTTAAGGTATCTTTCCACCCCATTAATTGTAGTTTTAAACAATACAGTATCACAGCACGACACATTTTTTTTCTTTTCTGTAGCACGGTCAGGTATTGTGTAGCACAACTCTGCTGCATTTGAAGAGCTGGATCTTTACACAATGAGCAACAGCTGAGTTAGGAAGGGCCAACAGAGTATAAAATAAGGAAACTGCAGTTACAACTATCAATCCCCATATATAGTCGGATGGATGAAAAAAAGAATCATTAAAGCTGTATGAAACCAAGTAGTAACTCAGAGAATATCTAAGGAAAAGAGTCAAGCACAGCAAAGAGTGGAAGGAAGAAGAACAGGAGGCACTAAGTAGACCGAATCTGTAGACAAGCCTCACAGGGTTATAACATTGAGAGATATAAACATAGAAGTCACACTTTATTCAGTGAAGTCACACTATATTCAGTTATTGATCTCCATATAGAATAACTTAACCAATAATTACCTTTATTATCTGAATTGAGTCGTATATGGAAAAATGTAACTGCATTACCTTTGTAATCTTACTAATACTTGAGAGGATCTTATGTAGCATGATCTATCCAGAACAATTATGTCAAAGGACAACTGATTTGTAGATAAGCATAGAATTTTCATCGACAGCATCCTCTTCCTGTCTGCTATCAAGGATCTCATCCATATCAGCTAGAAAAAAGATCTTCACCATAAATTACCAGCTGTTAGAGCCTTAAAAAATCAGTAAATGTACCTAAACCACACAGGCTGTTGACTTACTTAAAGGTATCCCAACGTAAGACCCCAATTGCTGCCCCCTGCCTTTATCCAGTTTTAGGACCTGTTCATGTACTAATGATCATGCAGTTGCTTGGATACATTTATAGAATGAATACAAGATTTACAGATGTTCCAAATATATTTTATAGGAATCTATTGCTAGAAAGTTATCTAAAACTGACAACTAGACATCTAGGATAAATGTATTCGCAGCATGAAAATTCGACAGTTGAAAGTGATTATAACATCAACCACATTTATTGTGTACCAGCGGAAACGGTGCACATAACAAAGGTATTGTCAAGTCTGAAGCGACATATCATAATTGAGCCATAACACAAATCCTTTACAAGTTAATTGAGCTTAATGAAATATACTTTACAGAAGGAATACCCCAAATCATACAATAAAAATCTCTTCGATATTACCCCTTAATTTAATTAACAAATGGACTGGGGTGTCATCATGAAAATCCATTTTCTGTCGACTATCTAGCCCAATCCACTTCAAGCCCACAATTCCTCTGTAACTTCAAAGGTAGAGCCCAGTACATGAATAGTGGAGCAGAGGGGATGATTACACATTGAGGAATAAAATTTTGAAAAGCCAGGGAAACTTCAATTGCCAAAGTTCACAATGGTCCATGGCAACTTATAAAGGTTCATCACATTGATATATAATGCTATTTAGTTGTAACTTAAGATTGGTGCGGATGCCAATATCTATTTCAAACATGACCTGAAGTACATAAAAACTCCTGGCATTGATAGTTATTATCAAATTTTAATAGTAGTCCCTTAGTGTCATCTTTAACGTGTTCCTACTCTGTATTTGTCATTTCCTAAGCAACTAAATGAACAAGCACGATGACAAGGGTTTCTTGCATTTGTCGCGTCATGCATCACTTTCTGCTCGTCTTTTCCTTATAGTTTGCCACAGTCAGCTTAGGGGTTTATTGCTGACAGTAACTTTGGGCAGTTGCATTATATACTTGTAGCATCATCATCCATCAAAAACCCATGGAATTTTATGCATTTCTATACCAACTAGAAGAACAAAAAGCTACAAGAGACAACTCATGCCATTACAGAAGGGTTGCACTATGTATATACCAACGGCATTTGTGTTAGTACGTTCCATAAAATTTCCACTTCGAATTATCGAAAATCTTGCAAAAAATTAACAAACTTGACGCATCAAAGTATTCATATCCTACGCAACACATATATGCTGCCATAACGAAAGATATCTTCACCAAGTATTTCCTTCATATTCGACCAGCACATTCTTTGAAACATCACCAGCATTATCCTGTAATGCCATTGTGATTTTATGAAGCCACTGCCATTTTAATTTTACAGCTATGAACGCAGTAATGTGAACTATATAAGCTTAGGCATGTTTGTCACGCATATTTTGCTATGTAACTAACATGTATAATGCATCCATTCTCAAGTATTGGCAAAAGGAAGCAGCAGCATTGAGGCAACAACTGCAAAGCTTGCAAGAAAATCATAGGTACAATTCTTACCTACTAAGTTAATTTACCAAGGAAATTTTCAGTCAGAATTAGACAATTAAAGCAATAGAAATAAGATAAAAAACAACCAACCCATGTCTAGGCTTGCCTTCATCGTAATCTTAACAGTAACCAAAAGCTAGGAACTTCATTCCTACTTGAAATAGGACATGATAGGTCAGTCACCCTTGAAAAGAGGGGATTGCATCCTGTTGGAGTAGTGTTAGCCTATCAAGCAAGTCAGCTAATACCCAACCATTTGTCTTGTTCAAGGCCTCTTTGTATTCTCTACATACCGATGTTTAAACCAGACTTGTGGCTAATTAAACCAGCAAGAATGAGCACTGGTCGAAAGTCTGGTTCGTGCCATTGTAATGTGAGAAATTAGAACTGGTAAAAAAACTGGGTTTGACCAGGATCAAGAAATGTCAAACTAGTGACTCAGTTTCACTTTGAAACAGATTTGACCATGAAAAAATCCAACTCGGTTAATTGCAGGTAGGGATTTGAATCCTTGCCCTGTTAGAGCGTCAACCATACGCTTAACAATCTGTGCTGTGGCTTTTCCTGGTAACATAACTGACTAACAAATTATCCAACATAACAGTTAATAAAGGAGTGTTTTTTAATGGTTCTCTGCACTGTAGAAAAGGCAGATTTTTTTAGCAAAAAGAAAGGCAACCTAGAAGGAAAATTCTCTCTTGCATTTGTGTTTTTCTAGCAGATTTCTTGAACCTTGTACACAAATTTTAAAACAACCAACACAAAACAGGCAGATGATGGGAGAAGAGCTCTCGGGATTAACTGTCAAAGATCTACAGAATTTGGAGAACCAACTGGAAATGAGTCTCCGTGGTGTCCGCATGAAAAAGGTTTGAAGTCCTATCCCCAATTAAATGCTTGTTCTTGGATTTTCCAGTGCAAAAGATGATAAATTTGAGGTCTGCCGATTGCAGGATCAGATACTAATGGATGAAATACAAGAACTCAACAGAAAGGTTAACGCTGAATCATTTCTATTTGTGGTCACTTCCATATTTGTTCAATTATCTAAATATCACTCTCTGTTCAGGGAAGCCTCATTCATCAGGAAAATGTGGACTTGTATAAGAAGGTAAACCTCATTCGTCAAGAAAACATGGAGCTGTATAAGAAGGTATTGATTTGGATACTCAGAATCTAGAACCAATCAATAGTATCACGTTGTCAGAGCCCTATATTTAGCCTTAGATAGGAAACTTTCCATTCCAGGTTTATGGAACGAGAGATGTGAACGGAACAAACAGAAATCTTCTGACAAATGGATTAGGAATTGGAGAGGACTCTCATGTACCTGTCAATCTCCAACTTAGCCAACCACAGCAACAAAACTATGAAACTACAGCACGAGCCACAAACTTGGGGTACGTAATCCTCCTAAAACGCATCAATTTTGGCAAAGAAGACTTCTTATTTCGCCCATGTCTTACTATAAGAAAATCTCTCTTCATATATGCAGCAGACTACAGCTGCACTAGCAAGGAAGCATCAACTGCGACGGATGTCACTCAGTTATATTCAACACCAGGGGGGCTTACCAAAGTTAAGCTTCCATAACTGAGATGTGGTATATCACATGTTATTAAGCAAACAGGCTCTAGTTTGAAATGATCAATGGAATAAAATGTAGCATTGTGGATCATGACCAGGGACTTATGTAAAGGTAAAATCAACTGCAATAAGAAAAAAGGTGGACTCTCTCTTGTGAATCTAGTTTTGAAGATCTCCAATTGCAATGAAACATTATGTCAATGAAAAGCTCACATTTTGAATGTTCATATGCAACTAATATATGACCAAAAGATTAGCATATATAAGCATTTCAAATAACAACTTCAGGAAGACAACAATGCACGGGCTTCAATGTAAGTCAAACTTTCATAGCATACTGAAGGGAATCCATAAGGTCTGTTCCCTGTTAATTTCCTGATTATCTAATAGAGTAAGAGTATGCCTAAATTAAGTAAAAAATTGCCAGTCAGGTAGACAATAGGATAAAATCCATAGATATAAATCCTCATCAGAAAGCCATTCTATCAAATAAACAGAGAGAGGAAACCCTAGCAAAGAGTGGTGCAAATGGGCAAAAAATGTCAAGAAGAAGACATGATGCAAAAAATCAAGGAAGCCAGAAGAGATCTCCATAGGCTCAGTGATGAATGGTAATTTGAATGTTCCCACATCGCAAAAGATTAACTTGCAAGGTATCTCCATATCATCAACAAACAAAAGCTTAACAACGTGGAGCTGTCAATTTAGAGAGGGCAAAGCCCCTCACATCATTCAACAAAAGCTCAACAACTCAGGTGTTCATCATAGATACCTAAGCAGTACTTCTGCAAAGAGATCTTTCCGTACAATATAACATCTCCACAAACTACAAACACAAAGCATGATGCCGGTAACAACTCCACAGACATGGAAAAACAAAAAATGAATTGATTTGCAGTTACATATGCGACAATGCTTTCACTCGTACGACCACATTGGTCTTATGATAATTGAGTTTGCATCATAATGAAAGAAACAAGAAATATGAGCAATTACTACTTACCAGGGCTGGAAGCCACAAGACCTCTGTTCCAACTTAAAGAATATGTGCCCAGTTTTAGAAGTCAAAATGGGTAACCATGAGATGGAGTGGAAATCAAAGCTCCTGAGTGAGGCAAGACCAAACACTTGAATCAATTTCTGAGTACACTGGTTATAAAGATATCATTATCTTGAAGATTTCAGATCAACAATTAAGGCATCTAGAGAGAGCAAAGCCCTTCACACCATCGAACAAAAGCTCAAAAACTTAGCTGTCCACCAATGATACCTAGGCAGTACTAAAGCAAGGAAATCTCTCCGTACAATGTATCATCTCTACAAACTAAAAAAGCAAAGCACGATGCCAGTAACAAATTGACAGAGACATGAAAAACCCAAAATGAACTGATTTGCAATTACCAATGCAACAATGCTTTCATTTGTATGAGCACATTGGTCTTATGACCATTCAGTTTCGCATTATAATGTAAGAAACAGAAAAATATGAGCAATCATAACTTGCCAGTGAGTTTCCAGGGCTGGAAGCCACAAGAGCTCAGTTCCACCTTAAAAAATAAGAACCCAGTTTTAAAAGTCAAAATGAGTAACCATGAGATGGGGTGGAAGTCAAAGCTCCTGAATGAGGTAAGACAAGTGACTTAAATCAATTTCTCAGTACATTAATTGTCAAGGTATCATCATCTCAAAAATTTCACATCAACAAGGTATCTAGAGGCAGGGATTGCCCATTTACAAGTTGAAGTCAACAAACTGACAAGCCCAGATGTTTCCCCTCTAATCTCAGAGCTTATTGGCCCAGTGGCTACACTCTTTCTGACACACAAATCCTCTGGAAGGCAAGCAACCATATTTGAGGAGAGCATACATACACTTGCAACACTCGTCATTTAATGGATGATGCCTAGGTAAGCACTCTAAGTAACTCCATTATAGGTAACATGTTTGGTAATTTCCACTGAGGGTACAATGCAAATTGCGGTAATCCCATTTTTTACATCTCTAAATACAAACTATAGTTGGAGAGAGGAAGGTGTTTATTTCATGAGTTTTCACACTTAATCAGGACCAATTTTTAAAAACTTAAGCTGGTAGACAAAGGAATGATATCATGACTCTCTTTAACATGAGACGATATTTTGAGAGAGCAAAAAGAGTATGAAAGCTAATTATAAATGAGGTAGAAGGTAAAGGGCATAAAAACACACAATCTCAAACGCAATCTTTGTTGAACAAAGAAAAAGAGGATAGAAATCTGAACGCTCGGCCACAGGCGCTCTCTCTTAGTATAAATAGGATATAAGATGCAATGAAAAAACAATAATATTTTTCAATTAGCAATAAAATCACAGTAGAACATTTCTAAGAAAATAATAGGCGAGAAAAGCACTACTTATCAGAAAGGGGAAAAATGAGATCAAAAAGTCGATAAACTACAATATGCATTAAAATTCAGTCCCACATAAAAAGAAGCTAAGCAACATTAACTCTGGGATTACTTGGATGGATGGGCAGATAAAGATAGGAAAAGAGGAAATGATGGTGGTATCAAACTCTAGTGGAAGAGGATTGCTTTTATTTCTAACACATGCTATGTGAGAGTCAAGATGAGTAACAATGACATGGAGTGGAAGTCAAAGCTCCTGAATGAGGCAAGACCAGTTTCTTAAATCAATTTCTGAGTACACTAATTATAAAGGTATCCTTATCTCAAAGATTTCAGATCAACAATTAAGGCATTTATTAGGACTGCCCATTTACAAGTTGAAGGTCAACAAACCGACAGGCCCAGATGTTTTCCCTCTAATCTCTGAGGGTATTGGCCCAGTGGCTACACTCTTTCTAGTATACAAATCCTCTGGAAGGCAAGCAACCATATTTAAGGAGAGAGTACATATACTTGCGAAACTCGCCATTTAATGAGCAATGCCTAGGAAAGCAATCTAGATAACTCCATTACTGGTAACACATTGAGTAATTTCCAATAAGTGGACAATGCAAACTGCAGTAATCCTGTTCTTTACTCATTAGAAACCATAGATGGAGAAGGGAGGGGGCTTAATTCATGAATTTTCACACTTAAATAGGGGTAGTATAATTTTGTGGGACTCACAAACAAATTTTAAAAGCTTAAGCTGGGAGACAAGACATGATATGATATTTAAACGATCAAACCACTTAGATGAAATGACATTTTGAGAGAGCAGAGAAGTATGTAAGTTGATTATAATGAGGTAGAAAGTAACGGACGCTGGGTACACAGAATCTCAAACGCTATGTTTTGTTGAAAAGAGAAAAGGAGGAGAGAAATCTCAAGGCTTGAAAAGAAAAATGGCTGTCTCTTACTATGAATAGGATATAAGATGTGATGCACAAGCAACAATATTTTTCAACTAACCATACAATCACAGTGGCAAAAGACATTTTTTTTAAGAAAATCGTAAGTGAAGAAAGCATTACTTATCAGAAGGGAAATAATGTGATAAAAATTTTGATAAACTGCAACATGCAAACAACACACAATACAATTCAGTCCTGCATAAAAAGAGGCTTTGCAAAATTAACTCTGGGATTATTTGGGTTGATGGGCAACTATAGATAAGAGGAAGAGAGGAAAAGATGGTTGTGTCGAACTCTAATGAGAGTTTTGTTTCTCAAACTTGCTATTTATTCCTTTGAACAGCATCCAATACAATATCCCTATTTATAGAATGCAATCATTTATGTCTATTTATTAGAGCTCTAACTTATATAATCATGTAGTTAGATATACTAAATAATAATTTTAACTTCTCAAACTTCAAAGGGAAGTTCCATTTATATATGACAATCATTAAAATCTAGTTTAATAATTTTTTCAACTCTCCCCCATAAACTAAATTTTTTTCCACATTTTTCAGATACAATGTTTCATCTCTTTCAATTGCAGCAATCTCCATGCCAAATTCATTTAATACAGAAATATCATGGAATGGCTTCTCAGCAAAATGCCGAATAATGTTCTGCATTGCGTGAATAAGATAGGTTCTAAATTATTCAACCTTGAGCATGCTTCGCCTCTATTCTTTCTATTTCTGTAACAAAGCAGGAGAGAGTCGGTACAGTGATGAACTTCAATGAAGATTTGCTACCTAATTGGTTTAAAACTTATAAATGCTAATAGGATATCGAAAGTGAGTAGGATTTGAATATAGCGTTGCCATTCCAACTTTTATATTCCAGTTATGGGTACCCACAAGGGCTCGCCCAAAATTCAATGTGCTACCTCAACTTTATTGTTTTTTTAGAAATTCAATGTGTTACCTCAACTTTATTGTTTATTTAATCAAGTACTCGAACTTTCTAAAATTGGCCAATTTCATGATTCAGTCCTCTTAACAGCTTTAACTGACATGGAATTTAACACCATTAAGTTGGATAGTTGGCATCCATGTGTCATTGAGGTCTCTCTCTCCCTCTCTCCATCTCTCTCACGCACTCACAGACACACATATTCCAGTAACATAAACAACACCAGTGCTACTTCCCCCACCACGATACACCTTCACCGCCACTCATTGCTATTGTAAACACCACTCAAAACTGCCCCCACCATCACTAGCACGAGCACCACTACAGTATTTAGACAAAGTCATAGCCACGAGGGTGGATACCACTTGAACAAACAGCTGCATAGAACTCTACTACCACTGCTACCACCGGCAACAGCACATACATCACCACCAAAACTCAGCTATGACCACCATCATTGGCTTTCACAGGTTTGAGGAGGCCACGACCTCAGATCTGGGGTAGCTACCACAATTTAAGGTCAGTCCGAGATAGATATACGCACAAAGATAGAGGGTGCCTCGGCATTATGTAGAGAGAGAGAGAGAGAGATGACATCAGGGGTAGTGGTGATAAGGTGCAGTGGTTCGGCATAGCAATGACAATGGTGGTGGTCACTAGTCATAAGCGAAGCAAGTAAGAAGAAGAATAGACACAAGCAAAAAACTGCTTTTCTCAGCTAAGTTAGGCAAACATAATGACATAGTCATCCATGATCCATGTCATATGACGCCTAACTTAACAAAGTTTCACATGCTGATTTTGGAAAGTCTAGATACTCAATTCCACAAAAAAAAAAAGGGAGGACCATATTGAATATTGAGAAAAAGTTCCGCCCCCTTGGGGTGCACTACCCTTTTTACTTTGAAAGACCTCTTTATCATTGGTGTCGTGGAGCTCAACAACTTCCTCCTTGTCCAATTTCTCACCCACCTCATCTCTTAGTATGCCATTTGGACATCAACAACAGTCTCTAAAGAAACTTATCTTTCAGATTACCCATCCAATATACTATGACCAAAGATAACAAATTTATAATTTCAAGAGATAGACTCAAGTATCACTCAGACTTGTGGAGAGATTACCAATCCTTGTTCATTCTATATCTCAAGGTGGAAGACCCTTTGCATATTCTCTAGAACCTTTGCTCAACCATTTTTCTTCCTCTAGTTGGGTATAGTAATTGGTTCCTTAGTACCAATACTCGCTAAATGTAGGTCTGAACACTCCAACTCTTGTAGTTGGAAAGGATTACTGCTCACTTCTCAGACATTGGGGCAATCAACCAAAAGATGTTTGTAGCAAGGCCCTAGTGCTGTTCTTCTTTCTGCTAGCTTTTTGGCAAATCTGTTTTCTTACTCTTTTAGATACTCCTAGCTACTCGCGACAGATTTACCGAGGTTTTGACACCAATTTGTTGGAAATATTTGGCATGTTGGAAAACTAATGTTAGAGGCAGAGAATGACAACGGTTTTATATGGCTATGGAAGAGGGATGCTTTTTTTTTTCCCTTCTCTTCTTCTAACAATTGCTCTTTTTATCCCAGTAGTCTTATGCATGACCATCCTCCTATTTATAATCTTCAATCATCTTTATTTATTAACTATGACCCTCCACTAGTTATTATTATTTTATTTATTTAAGTAATTTTTTTTATCATCGTTTTCACTCCTTTGGCTTGAAAAGGGGGGACATTTCATATTGTCTTGACAATCACTGAAATCAGGTGTGATCATTTTCTTCAGGTTAACAGTCTTAAGATGCAAAAACTAATCTCATCTCATTATTTCCTTTCATTGTAAACCATAACAACCAACGGGGTACATAAAATATTACACATATACACATTTATATTAACACCTACATATGTACAGACACAAGAGATGTAAAGCTGCAAGCATTCACCATAATTTCAAGTACCTTATACATTAACACACCAGAACAATGAATTATCAGTTGATATTCACGTTATTATTTCATGTATCCCTTTTATATCTTCGCAACGAAATGAACTGTAACTTGATCATGTAGAGACATTCAGTCCACACACTGTGTTTTTCAGGCAAGAAACTCATTTGTATTAGATATATGATGCAACGCTACTCGAGAAATCTCAAACAAGGAGGTTACAAGCTAGAGGAGAATCTAAACAAGGATTTTCCAGTATCTCATACATACAAAGGTTCCGAAGACATATAAAATCATCATTCCACAGACAGAAGTCCCAAATTAACATCAAGAATATAGGAAAAAATGAGTAGTCTAGCCAAAAATTTCCATTAACAAAACAAAAGGAAGAAAACTTACCAGATAAATTTGGTTTACGAAGACTATAAAAAGGTAGCGGAAATAAGAAAAGAGAAAACGAAAACCAAAGAAATCCAGTGCTCACCAGAGATCCAAACCAAGCCGATGGCTCCAAATAGCAAGCTCTCCTCGAACAGTTATTTCATCTGCATCACAAGTTTAAAAAAAAAAAAAAGGAAACTCGTGGTGAGACAAACACTTTATTGGTCAGAATCCACATTGATTCTGTATTTATAATGCTAAGACCAAGCACGCGTAAACAAAAGATGCCTGACAATCACCATGCGAATGATCTAAATTCTCGTTCTCTTCTTATATCTCTCCAACGAATCGCGAATCGCCGGCCGATCCACTTCGTCGCTCCTCGTGAAGATTGATTTCCGACGGCACGTGTCGATTGCCGTCGCTCGGCGGCGAGAAATCGAGCTCATGCATAGAAGGAAGCGGAACCGTACCGTACCGTCGCTCGCTCGAAACGGCGGAGGGGCGTAAGTTTCGCGGGAACAGAGGGTTGGGGCTCGAGGCGAGATCGCAGGGGGAGGGGAGGACGATCGGAAGGATGCGAGGCGAGAGAAGACGGAGGACGAAGGTGAAACGATGCTTCTTCATGCGAGGAGAAATGGGAAAAAGCTCGTAAGACGAGAAAATCTCGTGAAGGAGAACGAGGGAGGGAGGGAAGGAGCGGGGGAGGGAGGATTAGGGCTTTTATAGATGGCCAAAAGTATTATATAATGTACGGTTTAAATATGATTATTTCTTATAAAAAAAGTTAAATAAGTTTGGACCCCAAAAAAAAAAAGAATTAAAATAAGTAATATGAAGAATAGCAAATTTTTTCTTGATTAATCAATTGAGGAGTCCCTCTAGAACATTCCTTAAAAAATTCAAGTTGAAATCATATAAAAAAATGTGTATGACTCTACGATTAATCAATTAACAAGTCCCTCTAAAACACTCCTTAAAAAATTCAAGTTGAAATCATATATAAAAATATCTATATGACTCTCTTCCCATAGACAATATGTTCACATCTTAATATATATTCTACATAACATTACTTTGGAAAAGAAAATTCATCAGGTCAATGATAAAAAAAATAATAATAATTTACATCCTCACCAATTATTGGCAAGTAAAAGAATTTACTTATGAAATCAACTCAAATATACATGTTATTCATCTAATCATAAATGTGTAAATTTTGTCATAGTGATGGTGTTTTAGTAGTAATCTGGAAAAAAAAAAAAAAAAAGAATCTTACAAGCCAACGTCCCTAACTCTTGTTTGTTGACCGAACAAATAAACAATTAAATGATTTCTTCACCCGTTATCTTTCCTGAATACACAACACTTTGAGACTTGAAACGCTTGAAGAATATCATCGAATGTGCTTAGTTAATAATTTAAAAGAATTAGAAAGAGAAGATTATTAATGAAGTATTGGTTGGCCTGAAGTTTTGCATCCTTTCTTTTCTTTCTCTAATTATTTTTCAAGGGTTTCGAATTCTACAATAATCCTCATCAAAGTTGAGATAAGGACATATCATGTGACTTTTATACGGTGATCACTTGAACATCATAACTTTCTTTCAATCACATAGTATCATAATCTCTGAAAAAGAAAAAAAAAATATTTACTTGAGTATCATAACTTTGAGTTGATTACTTAAGTGCTGTAAATTTTAAAAAACATCCACCCAAGTATCAGAAATCTCACATGACATGACACTTGTAGCAAACGTTTTTTTAAAACGTCATGGCATTCAAATGATTGATGACTCAAATTATTGGGAAAAAAAATTATGGCACTCAAATAAGAGAGCCTAGTAAAAGTTATGACATTTAAGTGATTTTAAAAAAAAAAAAAAGTTATGGCATATGAGCGCGTATTAAAGTTATGTCATTTGTAATTTACTTCTCCCCAACAAAGTGATTGAATTTGGGGACAAAACTTGGGCGCACGCATTATTTATCCCATCCCTTATATAGCTTCTTTGCCTTGGCTTCCTTTGCTCTAGGAGTGAACATAACGAGTTACTGTACAAACGACCCTTGTTGCCTGCTAATTAAATAACCGATTACCACTTATAAATTATGGCCATTAGGTTCAAATTTGCATCTGCTTACTTTTTTAAGAAAAAAATAATTAAAAGTTGATTCCACAATTACCACATGAAGTTTTCCCACTATTCTAATTCGATCTTCCTATCTCAATACATCTCATCTCCCTTTGTCTCTTTTCCTTTTTCACTTTGCAGATGGTTTTTTTAATGTGCATTACATGCTAGTCTTACAGGTTGTCAAGGCCCAACAAGCCAAGAGATGGCTAAGATGACCAAGCCTTGAAGTTTCTAGGGATCTAGAGTTTTCATGGATATTTCTAAATACTGATAGGGTAAATAAAGGAATAAATTCTGGATCTTGTTATAATAGGGTATATGATGGTCAGGAAGATTGGATCTTGTTATAATTAAAGTGGCTTAAGTATATATAAAATCCCTTTCTCCTCATTTATGGCATCCAATCAGCAATAGAGCATTTCTCACAAACATTCTACTATCCAGGATGAGCAAGTGAGGGAGCGATACATCGAAGGAAAGGCTGATTTAGGCGACTTTACTAAGGGAAAGTCAAGCTTAGGCAACTCTATTAAGGGGTGAACAAGTCATCTAGAGCCTAAGTGCCACATGAATGTGATCTGAATTGTCAGCCCGTGATAAGTAGTATCAAAGTAAGTTGTAAAAGAGTGTGGTGAGAGTTGGAAGTGCACAAGTAGTGATCCAGGGAATGTGGAACCCGATGTTACCGCTCTACCTACCTTTAGAGATAAGGCTCAAGAAGGAAAATCGTGGGAAAGCTAAGAGAACTACTTCAAAGGGTTTCATGTGCACCTTTGAAGAAAGGCTCACCAAAGTACTGATGACCGTGGGCAACTTAAAGAATGGGTTCGATGACTTAAAAGAGCGACAACAAGGTCAAAGAGACGCTTCATGGCGAGTTCTCAAGAGCCTCGAATCAACTCGTTAACCCATTGCACGAGAGGAATGATTCTCCCAAGTCCATTGTGGAAGACCATCGAGGCTAGAGATGGTAAGAAAATAAATAAATAAATAAATAACTGAAAACTTGCAAGACGGCTGTGGCGAGCAAAGTGTAGTCACCATGATGCCGACTTTCAGGATGGACGAAGTGGGAGAAGTTCAAGGAAGACCAATCTGCCAGGAGGTGGACAGCTCCATATAGGGCATGGAACTTTGCCGAGGAGCTTGACAACACAATATGGGGCATGGAACTCAATGGAACGATTCTTCAAAACCGTGGAATCGAGGACAATGAAACTAACGTATGAACTGCTACCATCTATCTAACTGATGTTGGTACGGGAGTTTTAAGGATGGATGGTCACAAAAAAGCCATGATAAAAATTCAAACGATGGGAAAAAGAAATATAGCATAGATATGTTCAGATTAAGAGAATGGAAGACAACTAATTAGTGCTAGTGATGACGGCACCAAGGAACATGACGGCAAGGTAGAAGATGGGAAAGGAGATGGAGTTGGGGGAGAGGAGGAGGACAACATTGCCCTTGCAAATGCCCATGGTGGAGAGGCGAGAGGCGAGGGAGTCAATAAAACGCCAGAGCACGCGGAGAGGGACGTAGAGGCCGGAGGTGTCAATGAAGGCAGTGGAGCCACTGTGGGAAACAAGAGGAGACGGAGGTCATGATGTCGAGGAAGGGGTTAGGGGAGGAGGGGAATGGATCGCACTTTCTACAAAAGAAGGAGCTGGAGCTGTAGAAACTGCTTTTGGAGAAGATATGGAGTGGGTTGGTCACTATTGAAGCTGAATCACGACTTCCTTGAAAAAGCTTGAGCGTCAAGCCAAGTAGTCTATGTTATGGGACTATAGAGAGAAGAAAGAAAAGAAAGAGAATGACTTTTAAGGCTAGGTCATCGTCCACAATAGACTTCCTTTTTTATTAGAAAGCCACATAGATGTTAAAATTTCATATAAAAATAAAAAAGTCACATGGGATGAATTGCCGAAATTGTTGCCAGAAACACTTCAGTGGTAATTTCTTCTCCAATTTGACACTTAAGTGATCTAACGAAAAAATTTGGCACCAAAGTGAGTGTTGTTCAATAATTATGACACTTCTAGGAGCATTTTCCCATTACTTATGATTGAATGGGAGAAACCTCCAAGTGGCAAACAAGGATTAAGAGAGGAAGCCAATCAAATGTTTCTTTTGCAATGGCCCACATCTTTGTTGAGATTGCTCAAAGAAGAATAGGCTTTTTACAATATTCTTCAGGTGCCAAGACAAGAGAATCGGGAAGTGCGGATTGGGGCGTTGAAGCTATTCAACTTATTAAGGTTTCAAGTATAAGCCTTTATGATCGAGTTTGTCATTTTTAGAAGACAAGTTGGTAATACAAAACTCCATGCCTTAATTGACACAGACGCAACGAACTTGTAATGTCTAATTAAGCAGCAAAGAGTTTCCATCTTCAAGTGGAGCCAACCAAATATTGAATGGAGGCCGTCAATTCAAAAGATGTACTAGTGTTTAGCCTTGTTTGATGCGGATATAAGCGTCAGAGAATGGAAGGGGAAGTTCACTAGTAAGGTAGTTCCACTTGATGACAAGATCTTGTTTTTTGTTATAGATTCTTCGCTAGGATGTCCTCATTAACATAAGGACCGAGTAGCTTATTCTCGTGATGCGACATTCCAATCTATGTTGCCAATAGTTCACAGATTGACGACAACAGAGGCATCTTTGATATGACGCGTGAAGGGAGGACCGATAGTTAAGGAGCCGTGGCCAAGTTGAGGGCAAAGAGAGGGCGAGGCCACAACTTTGGAGAGGTTAAGGTGGAGTTTGAGTGGTTCAAGCCAACCTTAGGAGAAATCTATCCATATGATTTTTCCGGAAGTGGGGAACTTGCTAGGCAAATTAGAGTTGCCAAGTTGAGGGAGAATCCCTTGTGGAGCAAGTTAGGGTTCAAAAGCCATGGGGACCTTGAAGTCAAGACTAAATGGTGTGGATGGAAGAATTGCCAACCATCGAAGGAGCTAACGATCTAAGGGAAGGAGGCAATCGAGCAAGCAAGAACTCTGAGTCAAGAGCAACGAGTGAGGCACTCAATTAGGTGGAAGAAATTGTCATACCAAAGGTTTTCAAGGACTGACAAGTTGGGGCGACAACCAAGATGATTGGGCAAGACTTGAAACTTTTAATCGTTAATATTGTAGAATATCCCTTTAAGTTTGTGTGTACTTCAAAGGAATCTTGTATTCTATGGGCTAGATTGTGATTAGGAGATTAGATTTCCACCATTAAATTAAGGAGGTGCCTATGATTGTAACTAGAAAAGCTCGAGAATATATAGGTTTCCCCAATATCATCCAACAATCCAATAAGCAATAAAGCATTCTCTCTCAAATACTCCTCTCTCTACAATCCAAGGTGGACAATGTGTGTAAGTGAGCAATATTTCAAGGAGAAGGCTGAGCTTAGATTACTCTACTAAGAGGTGAATGAGTCATTCAAAGACTGAGTGAAACACGTTAGTTATCTCAAGTACTAACCCATGACCCAAGTGTATTTGAAATTAATAATGTTCGATAAATTCATTCAAATTTGAGTTAATCTCTAACTTCAACCTGACTCATTTCGTAAACACGAATTGGTTTTGCAACTTGCAAATTCACAATCCCTCTCTATCTACTTCCTTTTCTAACTAAATTCATTTTCCATAAAAGTAATGACTAACCAAATACCTTTCCCTTGAAATTTTCTTTAACTACATTCATTTTCCATAAATAATATCAACACATGTCAAAAACACTTCAACATCTTGATATTCATGAACACGTGACGGATTATCGGTATAGCCTGGTATCTTTACAAGATATAAGGGCATTGTTATATTACTTAAAAATAGCATTCTTGGCATATGTCAAAGCTTATGTCATGGCCTATCAAGCATCGAGTTTAAGCCGAAACGATACCGCAAAACCAACTGTATTACTATTATTATTATGTAAAAATCATTAAGAAATGCCGTTGATCCGGTGATAGAATCTTAGTGTTACACATGGTATAATAGCTGCACATGATGCTTTCTCTGATCAGTGAATCCTATTCGTTCTCCCACTTATCCTCTATAGGGTTTTCTTTCTGTAAGAAAAATAATATTTTCCTTCTTATCAGCCAATAAGGAGAGAAAGAGCTCACACACTGCTTTTTTCTAATTTTTTTTAGGCATAAGATCCGCTTCTAATAGACATATGCTGCTAAACTACTCGACTGGAAATCTCAAACAAAGGAGGTTCTGAACTAAAGGAGCAAATCAATTGCCTATCTCTCATACGTAGAAAAGTTCCAAAAGCAAACAAAATCCATCATTCCATAGACGAAAGTAAATTAAGCTTCAGGACCATAAAAGATAGCGAAAAGCGGATGAGGACTCACCGGAGATCGAAATCGAGCCGATAGCTTCAAAAGCAAGCTCCCGCCGAACACCAATGGCGTCTGCATCATAAGTTCGAAAAACAAAGAAACTCGCGGTGAGACAAATACTCCACCGATCACGATTCGTACCGATTCTGTACGTACGACGCCAGAATCAAGCACGCATCGGAAAACATGCCCGATCATCGCAATGCAAATGATCAAAATTCTCGGTTTCATCCTCATGTTTCTCCGACGAATCGGGAATTGCAGGTTCGATCTACTTCCATCGCTCCTCGTGAAGATTGATTGATTCACGACGGCGCGTGATCGGTTTCCATCGCTCGGCGGCGAGAAATCGAGCTCATGCACAGAAGGGAGAGGAACCGTACCTTCGTCCGGTCGTCATTGCGAGCTCGGAGCGGCAAGCGGAGGCCGCTAGGTTTCGCAGGCGCGAGGCTCGAGGCTCGAGGCTTGAGGCGATATTGCTGATGCGACTGGGGGGAAGGGACGATCGGGAGGATGCGGGGCGAGAGAGGATGAACGGAGGAGGCGAAATGGAGCTTCGCCGCGGCGAGGAGCGACGGGAAAAGCTGCTGCGAGAAGAAAGTTCGTGAAGGAGGAGAACGAACGCGAAAGAGAGAGAAAGAGAAAGAGAGAGAGAAACGGAGGAAGAGGGGATTTATAGATGGCGATGATGTTGTTGGGGAAGGTGGCCCCACTTCATCGAGCCAAAATTATTATTGAATTAATTAATTACGACATGATTAATTGTCGTTGAAAAGAAACAAAAGTTAAAAAATTAGTTTGAACCCCAAAAAAAAGTGTTGAAGTAATTTGAACCCAGAGAAGGGTGAGAACTAGCACAAGTTTTCTGGAGATCGATGATGGGCCACTATTTTAAGTTCAATTTGCATCTGCCCCCTTTTTAAAAAGGAAAAATGAAAATTGATTGGACATTGATTCAATAATTGACGCTTTTAGTTTTTTTCACTATTTTGATCTGATCTACCCCTCTCAATAACTATTTCATCTCATTTCACCATTATGTCCTCTTTTTTTAGGCAAAGCATATAATTATAGATGTGAATCGCAATAATACTAACGAGTTGATTTATTAGCCAAAGGCCTCGACCCGATTCATTTGAGTTCCATAAATCAGTTCAAAACTTGTGCAATCAACATCTCTTTATGTCTATTTATTATTCTATCCAATTCACTTTTCTAATCAATGACCAATCAAATGCATATATCCATCCCAAATTTTTTTTCAACTACATTCATTTTTCACAAAAGAAATAACAAATCATATCAACACTCATCACAAACATTGTAATATTTTCTTCTTCTTTTTTTCGCAAAAGTCTAATCATTTATCAATATGTCCCTGTGTTTTCACTTGAGTTAAGAGTATTTTCATATGGAAACGATTTGAAAAAAAGACTTATGAGTATATGTCAACTCCATGAAATGATGATACAAAATAGCAAGATGACCAAACATTTGTCCCTTCAAAATCCAAAATACGAAAGTCAAATTGCTATTAACACGAAAGTTTTGAAGAGGGGTGATTAATTTCGATGCACGATATTATAGTCGCATAAAATACCTTCTCAAGTGGATAAAATATATTAAATTTTTTTTTTTATCGGCCGAAAAAGAAAAGGAGAAACGGCACTCTCCGCGGACTCTCCGCGTACTAGAAAGTGGCGTCGGTGGAATCCGCCGAGCCGCTCAGCTCGGGCGCCCAATGTTTCGTGCGCCGTTAATTGAACAGCGTGGGGGACCAATAGCGCGGCTGGCTTTGCAGCTCGAACAAAATCTTCTTCGCTCTCGCCCCAAAAAAACGTGGTTTTAGGGAGAAGAAAGTCGTGGCCAAAACTACTCCTCACACGTGTCGCCCCCACTGTCGGCCACGCCAATCCGGCTAGGACCATCCCATAAGTAGGTCTCCCCATCGTGGGCCCTGGCGGCGAATGGGAATCGAACACGTAGTCTCGGTCCCCGCCTTGCATTTAGCCATTAGAAAAATCCCCGTCGGGGCTCGCTAATCTATTCGCTTTTGGAGGCATCCCCACCTAAGGAGGCCCCGATGCCGACGTATTAAATAAAACGCAAGGGGAAAGAGAAGGAAAAAAAGAAAAAGAAAAAAGACGATCTCACCTGTCGGAGCCACGTGTTCTCCTGCCAGACTGTGGGCCAGGGAGTTTCAATGATTCGCAGGTTAGAAAAGTCGTACCAAGTACGAAGATATTTTCGGGGGATGATTGTACAAGCTAAGCCGAGATATTTTCTGGTTGAGGTGGACAGGGAAATATTAAAATATTAGCGAGAGGGTTTTGCCTGGATTCCTAATAATATAGTTGGAATAATTGCGTTTTGTACCTGCATCACGTGAAAAAAATTCCAGCCGAAGTGGGGCTGAGAGCCTCACCAATCAAGTAAAAGGGCGTAAAGCCATCTGTCGATGAACAGTGAAAAGATTAGGAAGGTTTAAAGGGAGAAAAATCCGATCACGAAACTACAATTGTACAGGATTTTGCTTTTATGATTTTTCAATTCGCTAATGAATTTATTGGAGCACATGTCATATATTGTCTTGTTCTTTCGAGGTGACATTACAATGAGATGCTTTTTAACTAAAGTTTTATCATTTCACTTTAGTTTTGCAATAACAACATAATGCAGGGGAAGAGCTCATTGAGACATTTATAGAGTACATTGCATTCTAGCGTAAACCTTGATCTCACTTGATAAATGATCTATTGAAATAGTGACACGTACTTAACAAAACAAAAGAAAGATGTAGTGACACATTTACTTTAATTGGTTTTATAAATCTATTTTATATTATTCGCAACAAAGTGGATTTGGTCGGTAAAGTAAATCGCTAAATATCATCCCATTCACATCTCAAATTCAATGGACAAACATGTCCAATCATTTCGACTGATGCTCTGTCATCATAAAACAAAGTTCACCATCATTGAGTTCATGAGCACATTACACACTCAACCTCCATATTTTCGATGGGTTTGAAGATTAAAAGGGCATAACAATAAGGACTTCGGGCACACATTTTTATGTGGAAAGTTCTATTTTCACGCGCAACCTCAAAATCATAACACGCATGCATTGCATCAGAGGTAACTAATCAACTAGAGCCATGAACAAAGAGAGGCGAGCAGGGCTACCTGATCTCCTATCAAAAGAACATTTTGATATACCTTGTAAATATGGGGGAACAAAAATATTGATGACTAATATGCACTTCTTTAAATTTATAGAGAAGATCAAGCACATAATTTATGTGAAAGTGTATAAATCTGTCAAAAATTTTCATGCAAAAAATTAAAAATTGACAATGTAGTAAGCAGATAAGTTTCGCCTCAAAAGAATTTTAAATGATAAACAGACAAATTCAAATATATTCAAGAAGTTTTCGTACCCAAAATTTAAAATTAAAAAAAAAAAAAAACAAACCTTCTAGAAGAATTGAGTCTTTTGCCACTTGTACAAGGAGCGATCCGCACTTTTTCTGAACGCAGCATGGGAATAATATCTTAATATGGGCCGGATTGTTTTTGTGTGTACTGAGGGTATGATGTGTCTCCTCTCCACTTCTCGCCCGGTCCAATGAGAAATCCTCAGCAATCTCGATGAAAATCTCGACAAAATCCAACCAAAAACTGGCTAGAAAAGACGAGAATGCTCGTGACAGTGCCACGTAAACGTAATTAGAGAACCTAGTAACTTGGTGCTCTGCCAAGATTCGACGCCTTCGTGGAGGACGGTGATTGGGTGGAGGGACAACGAAGGTTCGACATCATCGATCGCTCCTCCTCCGACGCATACGTGTCCCGGCTTCTACCTCCATCCAGCCAATCGACGGGCGACGCACGTAGTAAAAATCGCTTTAGATTTTAGAGGTCCTGACGGATGTAAAGGAGACATTTCGGGCCGCTGTCGGAAGGGACGCAAACATTCTACGACTCTCCCGGTCGCAAATATGATATTCGAAAGAAGGCCGATGCTCTGTACACATCTGCCCCCACTCTGTTTTTCGTGCCGAGAGCGACGGGTTCGAGCAGGTTCGAGCTGGCACCTTTCGATTTCATCTGCTGTTGTCGTCTTTACCGCCTCCCAATTCCACGTGCCTCGGATTAGAGGACCTCATTTTTGCTTTGGTGACTTCGTTTGACTGGGGTCGTCTGAATGAGATTGCCCACGCTTGTTGAGAGCTGACATTTGAACTTATTTCACACCCATTTTGTCCATCATTAATGATGTAACAAGTCGATTAATAATTATAAGCCCAAAATAGGATTTTTATCAATCATGGCATCTGATTTCCTCCGGGCCGGTCTTTGTGGATTGAAGGCGTTTGAGCAAGATGGGCTTGTGCACCACGAAGAGAACAAGCTCCTCTGAATTTTCTTTCGGGACGATCCATCGATGATTAAATTAGATAAGTGTTTGTAACGAGAGGAAAAGCAAAATTAGCTAAAGTGATGCAAGAATATCCGATTTAACTTTATTCACCAACTTAGCCTAATCAATGTTCATTCAAGTCAAGGTAGATTTCAATCATAACTTGCTTTAGTGGATCAAGAATGAAGTTGTCGGGGAGAAAACTTATCATTAAAAAGTTGTCAATTCTTCCCTTGCTTTTCAAAGTTACCAATTCACCACTAATTGACAACATATTGATGGGAGGCTATTTTGAGCTATTTTCTTGGTTATTTGTTGAAGCTCAAAGATAATAATTTTTTGGTCAAGATTGATGGATAAATTTTGGAAGACAAACTATAAGGCTGAAGAGTTAGGATTTCGAGTCTTTATGTATTTATTACATTTCATAGTTCTTATGTGTTTTAAATACATTTTCTAGTTATTAGGTCTTTGAATGCTTCATGGTTTCCATGTCTCTATAATATTCATCTATTTTCTATGTCGTAGCACCCTTATAAATGGAGCAGAGTTCTCCATTGTAATGCAAATTTGGTGATTATATAAGGATTCCTCCACGTGAATGAATATTTATCTGATTCATTATCCAATGTCATTAGTGGTGACTCAAATAGTTCTTTATCCTTAACCGATGGAGCAATTTTTTAGGCATTGGTGGTAAGTTGCCATCTATCTAGATTCTTTATTCTTAGATGGTGACTTGTGCATTTTTGTTTCAGTGGTGAACTGTCCACATCCTTTGTCCTTTATACACCATTCTATTATCACTTAACACACCCATTCATATACTTCACCGAAAATTCCCCATTCCGAAATCACTTGTTCACACACTCAGAGCTAAGGCTTGTTACCCTGTACTCTTAGTGAGAGTGAGTGCCAGAGGCTAGCTCTCTAAATATGGGCCACTAATTTTTGGGCCCTGCATTTGTAGCCCAATAATGTTCACAAGATATAAAGCCATGGGAATTGGACTTACTCTTGATACTGTCCTCGAGTAGAACCTAAGCTCGACGCCCAATCTTTGTTCACATCATGCTACATCACAGTCGCACGAGTAAATATATACTATTCTTTCAATTTCTCATTAGATTGTGCTGAGTGGCAACAAAATGTAATAATTAGATAAGATTCTTTTATAAAATCTTCCAATGCAGTGATTCTATTGTTATATGCAAGTTTTTCAAATTCACATTATGATAAATTTGTGACGACGACTTTTTTAGATTTTAAAATAATATAGTCAAATTTTTTGGCTTTACTTAAACAAAAGCACGAGATATATTCATCCATTTCCCGTGCCATATAATTTTTATTTTGTATATTGCTAGGAGATTACAAGTCTTTTCTAATTTTTTTCGATTTTGCACGTGCCCAACAATCTAGAGGTTGATCCGTGGAAGCCAAACTCGACCCTCTCTATCTGCTCATAGTACGATAGAATCAGAACAGGAGATGATGGCAGATTCTTTGTGAACTAAAGTAGAACAGTACTACTGCTCTACGGTACAGGTGAGTTGTATAGGTCTTGCTATGATTGGTTTCTCTTCAACGCGGCACATTTTGTCGCTGTACATTCCGAACAGATGAAATCGTCGAATTTGCTGTCTGCGTAAATTATGATACTTGAATTAAGAGCGCAGTCTTTTGACAAAAGATGATCTCGGTTATGAAGAATAACGATTTCATCTGTTAGGCTTCATGAGTTTATCAGAAAGAAAAAAACTGCGGTTTGCTGCCATGCCATTTGACAAAAATCATCAAAGGCATACTCGGAGAGATTGCGGGGAATAGCTCGGAATTGCAATGTACACAGTACGTTCTGTCAATTATATTCATCTTACAAGCAACCAAATTAAGATTAAGATTGTAACAAGTCTTGTCAACAATTTGCACGGATATGGCACGAATAATTCTCCTATATTTTGATAATTCTATTGATTATCCATCTCTCTCAACATTGCACGGATATGGCATGAATATGACATGGATATGGCACATGTATCTCTTTTGGTGATAATTTTAGGATAATTCTCCTATATTTTGATAATTCTATTGATTATCCATCTCTCTCAATATTGCACGGATATAGCACGAATATGACACGGATATGGCACATATATCTCTTTTGGCGATCGGATGTCCAGGCAATATCACTCCCATTATGTACTCCGTGATGATACCCGGAGTTTGCAAAAGCAATAGAATCAGCATTAGGGACTCTTTGAATAGAGAGCAACCCAATATGCTAAATCGATAAAATCATAGAAAACTAGAATAAGGCTTTTCACCTGATTCGTGGTGGCTCTTATAATGCTGATTGAAAGAGTGAAAATGAAGGCAAGAGTTGCTGCAAAGAGCAGACCCCACCATGGCATTTGGACATCCTTTTTAAGGACGGTACGGAGCATCAAAGAGACAATGATTGTCGTTGCGAGTAGTATGTAGAACCACTATTGTGGAATGTCTTTGTAGTTTCTCATTAGTTTTGTGTGAATATCCTCTTTTCCTTTCGAAGATGCTCGATATCGATCATATATCTCTCTAAACGAAAAATTCTTACTAGTCATTATATCATGTTATAAATAAGATTTGCGATGCAAGCAATTCATATCACACATGAAAAGGGAAAACATCCACACCAAGCTGAGTACAACGCATTATCTATGATTGGTTTCTCTTCAATGCGGCACATTTTGTCGCTGTACATTCCAAACAGATGAAATCGTCGAATTTGTTGATTGCGTAAATTATGATACTTGAATTAAGAGCGCAATCTTTTGACAAAAGATGATCTCGGTTATGAAGAATAACGATTTCATCTGTTAGGCTTCATGAGTTTATCAGAAAGAAAAAAACTGCGGTTTGCTGCCATGCCATTTGACGAAAATCATCAAACGTATACTCGGAGAGATTGCGGGGAATAGCTCGGAATTGCAATGTACACGGTACATCCTGTCAATTATATCCATCTTACAAGCCACCGAATTAAGATTAAGATTTTAACAAGTCTTGTCAACAATTTGCACGGATATGGCACTAATAATTCTCCTATATTTTGATAATTTTATTGATTATCCATCACTCTCAATATTGCACGGATATGGCATGAATATGACACGGATATGAATAATTTTAGGATAATTATCCTATCTTTTAATAATTCTATTGATTATCCATCTCTCTTAATATTGCACGGATATGGCACGAATATGACACGGATATGGCACATATATCTCTTTTGGCGATTGGATGTCCAGGCAAAATCACTCCCATTATGTACTCCGGATGATACCTAGAGTTTGCAAAAGCAATAGAATCAGCATTAGGGACTCTTTGAACAGAGAAGCAACCCAATATGCTAAATCAATTAAATCATAGAAAAATATAATAAGGCTTTTCACCTTATTCATGGTGGTTGTTATAATGCTAATTGAAAGAGTGAAAATGAAGACAAGAGCTGCTGCAAAGAGCAGACCCACCATGGCATTTGGACATCCTTTTTAAGGACGGTACGGAGTATCAAAGAGACAATGATTGTCATTGCGAGTAGTATGTAGAACCACTATTGTGGAATGTCTTTGTAGTTTCTCATTAGTTTTGTGTGAATATCCTCTTTTCCTTCCGAAGATGCTCGATATCGATCATATATCTCTCTAAACGAAAAATTCTTACTAGTCATTATATCATGTTATAAATAAGATTTGTGATGCAAGCAATTCATATCACACATGAAAAGGAAAAACATCCACGCCAAGCTGAGAACAACGCATTATCTATGAAAGAGGAAGATGATTTTTACCTCCCATAGAACAAGGCCACATCATGTCCAAAAAAAAAAAAAAAGAACAAGGCCACATGAGTGAGGGTCGAAGCAATAGTGGCAAATCCGAAGCCATACATGAGCGCAAATAACTGCTCATATGAATCTTCCCTAGCTGTGCATACCCCGTCTAGTGTAACTCAAAGTTCTTATTAACGATCAGCGTAATATTATACTCTCGGCCTTTCGCGTAGTGAATAAATCTGAAGAGAATATCGGAAATGTCTTGGTGTTGTACGTGTTCAGCCCCCAGTAGGCAATAGGTATGACAACATACATGATTAGCGCAAAGCCAACAAAGACGTTCACTACGGCAAAGAAAGGGCATATCAGTGGATTGAGCAAGAAGGAAGACACCGTTGACCAGTCCAAAATGAGGGCTACGAAGCCGAGCTCGTTAAGGCCCGACCCAATCTGTTGGGCCGTGACAGAGTTAAGGAAGACCGAGCAAACCCACGAGATGCTCGACAGGGACTAGAGCAGGAACCCCATGACCAAGTACCACAATAAGCTAGACACCATTGCGATCACAGAGACTTCACCCTTGAGAATCTGTATCCTGCCTTGTCTTCCTCCACCTCCTTCTCGTGTAGTGTCCTGCAAATTTTGGCACATCATGAAAAGAGCTCTTTGATCAACTAAATTGCATGCATTTTGGCAAGAACGAGAGACAATTCCTCCAAAATATATGATGTGACACTCATCGTTCACTCCCTTTACTTGAAAGAGGGAGATTTGAACGAGGGTGCTAGATCACCACACTTGAAATTAAGAACCGAATCAGTACTTACCTATTCCGGTAAATTGGAATCAAGAATAGTCAGTATTGGGTCCGATTCCATGTGGGATTTGATTCTTTTGCACACCCCAAATCATAGGTAAATAAGAAAATTGCTAATTTTACTTCAAACATAACCAAACATATGAACTGTGTTAGAATTTTATCTATAACTAGGTTAAAAAACATAAGCACTTCAGACGGAAGCAAATATATGTAAATTATATTGAAATAATTTTTACCTTTTGGAATGAGTCTTGTCAACAATGGGCGCCAATCAAACATGGACCGGATGGATCATGCTTCGGGTTAGCTCAGTTTCTTAGGAGCTCTCGATTAATGAAAAGAGAGCACGCAGCTTAATCCTACAGTCCTAGTAGAGTAATTAGGCAAGGGAGATCTTCTTTCTCCTTAACTTTTTCATTTTCAGTACTGGTCGTTCGTACGTTGAGTAATACAGTAGAATCAGGGTCCTTGAAGGCATAAAGCCTAAGAGAAATTATCACCGCTTTCACATTTATTATTTGCCAACGATTCCTTGTTTTCTCTCATGGCCAACCAAAAAATAAAAAATAAAAAATAAATGAAGGACTTTAAAGCAAATTTATGTACGTAGCCAGGCCACAGGCCAACTAGTGAAGATCTGCAGTAGTCAAAATCAGAAAAACAAGCTTTGTTGAGAAAATGAATGCTTATATACTGCCTGGTTCACATGAAAAGCTAGAAGCACAGCTATATCCACAAGTAAAAGACCCTAATCCTGTACTGGTGATAAAAGTAAGTGCAGAAAACAGTGAAGGAGTACACGTTGAGCAAAAAGAAGGGCTGTCTTGCTGGTTGGCATCCTGTTCAGCTAGCAAGGGAGAAAAAATTCTTGCATTGAGATGGACGTTGCAGCTATTCGAAAGGCCATTCATAGTTCTATTTGAGAGAATTAAGTCGTCAAAAGACAGTGCAAGCATCTATGGAAAAACCCTGCCCCGTCAGGCAGGTCGCGAGCCCGCAGTCCTGGGGATCAACATCCGGGTTGGAGCCCCACCAGTGTAGGTTCCGGTCCTCTAATCTTAGGATAATGCTCCTATATTTTGATAATTCTATTGATTATCCATCTCTCTAAATATTGCACAGATATGACACAAATATGACACGGATATGGCACATATATCTCTTTTGGCGATTGGATGTCTAGGCAATATCACTCCCATTATGTACTCCGTGATGATACCCGGAGTTTGCAAAAGCAATAGAATCAGCATTAGGGACTCTTTGAACAGAGAGCAACCCGATTTGCTAAATCGATAAAATCATAGAAAACTAGAATAAGGCTTTTCACCTTATTCATGGTGGCCGTTATAATGATGATTGAAAGAGTGAAAATGAAGGCAAGAGCTGCTGCAAAGAGCAAACCCCACCATGGCATTTGGACATCTTTTTAAGGATGGTACAGAGTATCAGAAAGACGATGATTGTCATTGTGAGTAGTATGTAGAATCACCATTGTGGAATGTCTTTGTAGTTTCTCATCAATTTTGTGTGAATATCCTCTTTTCCTTCCGAAGATGTTCGATATCGATCTATATCTTTCAAAACGAAAAATTCTTACTAGTCAATATATCATGTTATAAATAAGATTTGCGATGCAAGCAATTCATATCACACATGAAAAGGGAAAACATCCACGCCAAGCTAAGTACAATGCATTATCTATGAAAGAGGAAGAGGATTTTTACCTCCCACAGAACAAGGTTGAAGCAATAGTGGCAAATCCGAAGCCATAAGTGAGCGCAAAGAACTGCTCATATGAATTTTCCCTAGCTGTGCATACTCCGCCTTGTCTAACTCAAAGTTCTTATTAACAATCGCGTAATATTATACTTTTGGCCTTGCGCGGTGAATAAATCTAAAGAGAATATCAGGAATGTCTTGGCGTTGTTATTCTAAAGCCAGCATCCTTATACTTCTCATAAATTGTTGTACTAAGACTTTAAATATCTACATAGAAAAAGCTGTTCCTAAAATGTGTTAAAATGTAATTGAAGTCAGCATAAAGCATATATCTTTCGGTTTGCATCCAAGAAGGCCGGAAATAAAGAGGAGCTGATGCAAAACCATAGAAACTTACTTGGTCTGTTGAGAATTGCATCCGTATTTCAGTTGAAGTATCGAATTTTCTTGTACTACTTTTTCTCTGCATTGTGCTCTATTGTCGTGTGAAAGAATTGAGAAGAATATGTCTATGTCAATTTCATATTTGCTTATTATTTGTCATTTTAGGATAATTCTCTTATATTTTGATAATTCCATTGATTATCCATCTCTCTCAATATTGCATGGATATGGGATATGGCACGGATATTGCACATATATCTCTTTTTGTGCATATCTCATTCGAGATATTATTTTAAAATTATTTAGTAAACTTTATAAATAGGCAGATATGTTATTCATTAATATATACTGAAATATACAAAAATTTTCGTATTTCTTTTTTCCGCTTTATTATTCTCAACTTCTCATGGCCAATACAACAAAGAAAATTGAAGGACTTTTAAAGCAAATTTATTTTCATTGCCATGCTTCAGGTCTACTAGTGAAGATAACACAGTTGTGCACTAAGATGGATACTGCAGCTGTTTGTTAGGACGTTCATAGTTCTATTTCAGAGAATAAGTCGTCAAAAGACGGGGCAACCGTCTATAGAAATGCCCTTCGCTGTCGGACAGGTTGCGAGCCCGCAGTGCTCAGGATCAACATCTGGGTTGGAGCCCCACCAGTGCAGGTTCCGATCCTCTATCCCAAAGGCAAAGTAAATGACAACAGCCATGAACGCAACACCAGCATCTAGGGCAGCCGAGAGGATGTAATTGTACCTCTGCCACCACCTCTTCCGGTACCTGAAAATGAAGAAGTTGAAGATTGTCCCCACGACAATCCACGAGTTGTAGTTCAGAGCCGTTGCGGGAGGCATAGCAGCGGTGGCACCAAGAAGGACAGGGAGATTGATGAGGGGAATCCACGACTGCTTGCGGAACGACTTGTGCAATAACCACACTGCAACCGGACCTAGCAAGCCACCGAGGAAGAACCAATTAAGGGCCTTATAGACTCCTTCGGAGCCAAAGATCCTCTTCGGGCCTACTAAGCCCCAGATCACAGATGCGTCGAAGAAGACACGGTCATTGGGGCATGTCCAAGGGCTGTTGGGTGGGAGGACATTCTTGTGGCAAATGTTGGGGATGGAGTCCAAGAGCCACCACGCCACGCCAAGGTTGACCGTTCCAGCAACAATCGTTCCAATGAACTAAAACATGCGAAAAGAAAACTACGTGATTATTTGAATCGCTCAACTAATTTACTGGAAAGACTGTATTCAACTAATTTACTGGAAAGGCTGTCTCCAGGGAAGCTGACTACTCATGCTCAGTTGGTACAAGGGATGGACGACATACCTGAACCAAAAACATTGACCTTGGAGGGATTTTCATGTAGTGGCCCAACTTGAAGTCACTGAGGAAGGATATTGCCTGCGTCATGCTCATGTATCCATAGGTCTTGAAGCAGACATTGGCGATAGGATGTCCAGGCAATATCACTCCCATTATGTACTCCGTGATGATATTGAGCCCCGGAGTCTGTAAAAGCAATAGAATCAACATTAGGGACTCTTTGAACAGAGAGCAATCCAATCTACTAAATCAATTAAATCATGGAAAACTAGAATAACTAGAATAAGGCTTTTCACCTGATTCGTGGTGGCTGTTATAATGCTGATTGGAAGAGTGAAAATGAAGGCAAGAGCTGCTGCAAAGAGTAGACCCCACCATGGCATTTGGACATCCTTTTTAAGGATGGTACAGAGTATCAAAGAGACGATGATTGTCATCACAAGTAATATGTAGAACCACCATTGTGGAATGTCTTTGTAGTTTCTCATTAGTTTTGTGTGAATATCCTCTTTTCCTTCCGAAGATGCTCGATATCGATCATATATCTCTCTAAACAAAAAATTCTTACTAGTCATCATATCATGTTATAAATAAGATTTGCGATACAAGCAATTCATATCACGTAAGAAAACATCTACGCCATGCTGAGTACCACACATCATCTATGAAAGAGGAAGAGGATTTTTACCTCCCATAGAATAAGGCCACATGAGTGAGAGTCGAAGCAATAGTGGCGAATCCGAAGCCATACGTGAGCGCGAAGAACATGCTCATATGAATCTTCCCTAGCTGCGCATACTCCGCCTTGTCTAACTCAAAGTTCTTATTAACGATCAGCGTAATATTGTACTCTTGGCCTTGCGCAGTGAATAAATCTGAAGAGAATATCGGGAATGTCTTGGCGTTGTACACGTTTAGCCCCCAGTAGGCGATAGGTATGACAACATACATGATTACGGCAAAGCCAACAAAGACGTTCACTATGGCAAAGAAGGGGCATATCAGTGGACTGAACAAGAACGAAGCCACCGTTGACCAGTCCAAAGTGAGGGCTCCGACGCCGAGCCCGTTAAGGCCCGACCCAATCTGTTGGGCCGTGACAGACTTAGGGAAGGCCCAGCAAACCCATGAAATGCTCGACAGGGATTGGAACAGGAACCCCGGGACCAAGTACCACAGGAAGCTAAACATCATTGCGATCACAAAGAACTTGACCCTTGAGACACTGTATTGTGCCTTGTCTTCCTCTGTTTCCTTTTCATGTAATGTCCTGCAAATTTTGATTAACTAAATTGCATGCATTTTGGCAAGAACGAGATACAAAATTCCTCCAAAGCATACGATGTAACACCCATTAGTGATAATCTTTACCTGAAAAGGGAGATTTGAACGAGGGTGCTTGGCCACCACATTTGCCCCGGCTCCACCACGTACTTCCTCAAGAGTCCGGCCCAGCCGTACCCCAAAACCTTCCATGAATGGGACAAATTATTTAATATCAGTTTTGTAAAGATGTCTGCCTACGTCTTGAAAATTATAGATACACAGAGAAAATACTTTGTCCTACATTTTACTTCCACTTGAAGAATCCAAAATTAAAAGATGTGTCATTTTCTGTAAAATTACTAATGAATCTATACGTTATGAATTGTATGCTTTGGAATCTTTCGGACCTTTGATATCCATAAAAATCAAATTGTGGTAGCCGAAAGATTCAGAAAGATTTCAAATTCACTATAAATAGATAGACTTGATTTATAATTTGACACAAATAATGAGTTTTCAAATCATCTATTGGGTATCTAACAAATCTGTTGTGTATCCAAATTACTGAGATAACAACAATCAATGATCATAAAAAGTATTTATCTATATTTTAATTGATTTTCACATTAATCATAACAGGTTTTGTTCAGCATTGTTTTTAACAAAGACAGAATTAAGGAACCAGAAACCTGAGTAGTTATGATGAGAATCCACGAGGCGCCGAACGAGATGCTCCGGTCATAGAACGCCTTGATGATGTTGACGATCCCGACTGCGTAGGCTGAGCCGTTGCCAAAGGCACTGCCGGCATTGGCAAAGATTGAGATCAGCACGTGTTCCTTCATGTTGAACGGCCCTGGGTTGAGCGAGAACTCGCTGCCACTGAGCCCTGGGAGGCGGAACTTAGCGGTCGGGAGTATGGAGGCCATGAGCCGCCCGAGCGGGAGGGTCGCCACCTGGACGGTGATCTGGGTTATGATGAGGGGCTCCCTCCGGTAGGAGAAGAACTGATTGAGAAAGGAGAGGAGGGCACAGGAGATGAGGCCGAGCGTCCACATCCGGAACGTCCATACCGGCAGGTTTGGGTTGTCAGTGTTGGGCACTGTCAGCCGGACCTCCTCCACCGAAGAGAGCTCTGACTCGTCGACGGGTGATCCGCCGGTGGCAGCTTGGGCGGCCCTTGGACTTCCATCGCAGTCGCCATATTTTGGTGCAGAGTGTTGAAGAGGGGGTCGTTGGGGGAGTAGTGAGAAAGTAGGGCGATTGAATCGGCTTTATAAAGTCTTGAAACGAAAATAGAAGAAAAAGATTCCCTTAAAACCATTTTTTTCATAGTTAAAAAACCTAATACTAAATTCCATGTGGAGTCCACAAATATATGTACTTATTTTTTTCCGAATATGTTAGGTTAGCAGCGATTTGGGTTCAAAATGACAAATTTGGAGAGAAAATTATTCAAAAAGTCTTAAATTTATTACATGTTTATCAATTTAATTCTAAATCTTTTAATTGTATCAATTAAACTCAAAATCCTTTTACATTTATCCAATTAAGTTTATCCGGCCAATTTTAACCGAAAATCATTGACGTGGATACTGATTATCCTATGTGATATAATTGGTACTAACGTGAAAATTTTTAATAATAATTTAATATTTTATTAATTTTTATTTTATTTTTCCTTTGTTCATTTATTTTCTTTTCTTTGTTCCTTTTTTCCAACTCTAGCCAATGAGGTAGTTGGCTGACCACCGCCGACCATGGCTGATGGTTTGTCTCGTATGTTGGGTGACGCAGTAGGATCAGGTACCATAGAGGCATTAAGCTCAACAGAGATTATCATGTGCTTTTGCATTTATTCTTTGCTGATGATTCCTCGATTTCTCTTATGGCTAACAGGGAAAATTGAAGGACGTTAAAGTGAAAATTTACATTGCCAGGCTTCAGGCCTATTATATATGATATCGTCCAAATCAGAAAAACAAGCTCTGTTGAAAATGAACAAGTACTTACATTGCCTGGTTCGCATGGAAAGCTAGAAATGCAGCCATATTTCAAGAAAAAGCCCCTAGTGCTGTATTGGTGATAAGGGTAAGTGCAGAAAATTGTGAAAGGAGATCGTGTTGGGCAAAACGGAGGGTGGTCTGTTTAGGAAAGGACAAAAATAAGGTGGATTGGGAAGCCCTAGAGCCTTTCGACAACATTAGGACGAACTGTGATGGTTCTTGCAGGTTGAAGTTCTCTTCAGCTAGCAAGGGAGGAACAGCAGAGGAATTTGTGCGATGCTACAGCAGCTGTTTGTAAGGACATTCATGGTTTTATTTGAGATAATAAGCCGTCAAAAGACCTAGCAACCATCTACAGAAATACCCTTTGCTGTCGGGCAGGTCGCCAGCCTGCAGTGCTCAGGATCGACATTCGGGTTGGAGCCCCACCAGTGCAGGTTCCGGTCCTCCATCCCTAAGGCAAAGTAAATGCCAATAGCCATGAACGCGACGCCAGTATCTAGGGCAGCCGAGAGGATGTAATTGTACCTCTGCCACCACCTCTTTCGGTACCTGAAAACGAAGAAGTTGAAGATTGTCCCCACGATGATCCATGAGCTGTAGTTCAGAGCCGTTGCAGGAGGCATTGCAGCGGTGGCGCCGAGAAGGACAGGGAGATTGATGAGGGGAATCCATGACTGCTTGGGGTACGACTTGTGCAGTAACCACACCGCAACCGGACCCAGCAGGCCACCAAGGAAGAACCAATTAAGGGCTCCATAGACTCCTTCGGAGCCAAAGATCCTCCTCGGGCCAACTAATCCCCAGATCACAGATGCGTCGAAGAAGACACGGTCGGTGGGGCATGTCCAAGGGCTGTTAAGCGGGAGGACATTCTTGTGGCAAATGTTGTGGATGGAGTCCAAGAGCCACCACGCCACGCCAAGGTTGATCGAACCAGCAATAATTGTTCCGATGAACTAAAACACTCAGAAAGAAATATACGCGATTATTTGAATTGCTGTACTAATTTACAGGAAAGGTTGTCTCCATGGAAGCTGACTTCTCATGCTCAGTTGTTACGAGGGATGGACGACATACCTGAACCAAAAACATTGACCTCGGAGGGATTTTCATGTAGTGGCCCAACTTGAAGTCACTGAGGAAGGATATTGCCTGAGTCATGCTCATGTAACCATAGGTCTTGAAGCAGACATTAGCAATCGGATGTCCGGGAGATATCACTCCCATTACGTACTCCGTGATGATATTGAGGCCCGGAGTCTGCAAAAACAATAAGAGTCAGATTAGGGACTCTTTGAGCATAGAGAAACCCAGTATGCTAAATCAATTAAATCATGAAAAACTAGAATAAGGCTATTCACCTGATTTGTGGTGGCCGTTATAATGCTGATTGGAAGGGTGAAAATGAAGGCAAGAGCTGCCGCAAAGAGCACACCCCACCATGGCAATTGGACATCCTTTTTAAGGACGGTACAGAGTATCAAAGAGATAATGATTGTCACTGCGAGTAATACGTAAAACCACCATTGTGGAATGTCTTTGTAGTTTCTCATTAGTTTTGTATGAATATCCTCTTTTCCTTTTGAAGATGCTCGATAACGATCATATATCTCTCTAAACAAAAAAATCTTGTAAGTCATTATATCACATTACAAAAAAGATTTGCGATAGAAGCAAATCATATGACACATGGTAAGAAAGAACATCTACAAAAGCCAAGGCAAGTACAACACATATTGTCTATGAAAGAGAAAGAGGATTTTTACCTTCCATAGAACAGGGCCACATGACTGAGGGTTGAAGCAATAGTTGCGAATCCAAAGCCATACGAGAGCGCAAAGAACATGCTCATATGAATCCTCCCTAACTGTGCATACTCCGCCGTGTCTAACTCAAAATTCTTACTAACGATTAGCGTGGTGTTATACTCTTGGCCTTGCGTGGTGAACAAATCTGATGAAAATATTGGGAACGTCTTAGCGTTGTACGCATTCAGCCCCCAATAGGAGATTGGTATGATGACATACATGATCAATGCAAAGCCAACAAAGATGTTCACTATGGCAAAGAAGGGGCATATCAATGGACTGAATAAGAAGGAAACCACCATTGACCAGTCCAAAGTGAGGGCTCCGACGCCGAGCCCGTTAAGGCCTGACCCGATTTGTTGGGCCGTGACGGAGTTAGGGAAGGCCCAGCAAACCCATGAGATGCTCGCCAGGGATTGGAACAGGAACCCGGAACCAAGTACCACAAGAAGCTACACACCATTGCGACGACAAAGAACTTGGCCCTTGAGACTCTGTATCGTGCCCTATCTTCCTCTGTTTCCTTCTCGTGTAACGTCCTGCAAATTTTGATAAAGCAATAATGAAAGATAAATTCCTCCGAAGCATACGATGTAACACTCATTGTTGACGCTCTTTACCTGAAGAGGGATATTTGAACGAGGGTACTGGGCCACCACATATGTGCTGGCTCCACCACATACTTCCTCAAAAGTCCAGCCCAACGGTACCCCAAAACCTTCCAAAATAGGAAATTGGATAACGTGTCAATTTAGTAAATATGTCTACGCATGAAAATCATAGTAACACAAAGAAAATACCTTGTCCTACTTTTTACTTCCATTCAAATAATTGAAAATTAAAAAAATAAATGTTTCATTTTTTGTAAAATTACTTATGGATCTATACGTTATGGTGTTTGTATGCTTTGGAATCTTTCCGGCCTTTGACATCCATAAAAATCAAATTGTGGCAGCCAAGGATTCAAAAAAATGTAAAATTCATTATAAAAGCGTGAGGCTTGATTTATAATTTGACAAAAATAATGAGTCTTTCAGATCATTTACTAGATACCTAACAAACCTATTGTATATCTAACTTACTCAGATAATAACTATCAATAACTGAGATTCACAATTAAATTTCAAAATTTTGAGGAGACGGACAATTTTATATCATAAAAAGTATTTATGCATATTATAATTGATTTTCACGTTATTAATAACGAAGAGGGAATTAAGGAATTAAAACCTGAGTAGTTATGATGAGAATCCAAGAGGCGCCGAAGGAGATGTCCCGCCCGTAGAACGCCTTGATGATGTTGACGATCCCGACTGCGTAGGCTGGGCCATTGCCAAAGGCACTGCCGGCATTCGCAAAGATCGAGATTAGCACGTGTTCCTTCACGTTGAATGGCCCCGGGTTGAGCGAGAACTCCCTGCCGCCGAGCCCCGGGAGGTGGAACTTGGCGGTTGGGAGGACGGAGGCCATGAGCCGCCCAAGTGGGAGGGTTGCCACCTGGACAGTGATCTGGGTTATGACAAGGGGCTCCTTCCGGTAGGAGAAAAACTGGTTGGTGAAGGAGAGGAGGGCGCAGGAGAGAAGGCCGAGCGTCCACATCCGGAACGTCCATACCGGCAAGTTCGGGTCATCGGTGTTGGGCACTGTCAGCTGGACCTGCTCCACCGGAGAGAGCTCTGGCTCATCGACGGGTGGATCCTCCGGTGGCAGATTGGGCTGCCCTTGGACATCCGTAGCAGTGGCCATGTTTTGGTGCACTGTTCAACAGAGAGTCGTCGGTGGAGTAGTGAGAAAGTAGAGCAACTGAACCGGCTTTATAAAGCCTTGTTAGCAAAGAAAAAAAAAAAAAGAAAAAAAAATTCTCTTAAAACCATTTTTTTAGGGTAAACAAAAGAGAAAATCCTAAACTATGTCCGTTATAACATAAATACTGCAAACTTACTTTTATGTCATGAAATCCTCTCGAATATATATCAGTGTGACAAATAAATTTTGAATGGAAATGAAATGAAGAATATATATAAAATTCATATTAACGTCAACAATTTTTTATTAAAATTAATTGGATGAGTCATAAAAAAATTTAAAACTCAATTTGCACAATTGAAATTTTTATGATTGAATTAATATAAAATATAAATGTAATAAATTTGTGAATTTTTTAATAGTTTTTCCATAACGATTGTAACCACATTCTTAGCAAACAAACAAGTCGTGCCAGGCTAGCCACTACTATCAAAGCGACCGATTTATCTTTCGTTCTACGCACGATAGCGACAATATTGGGTGTTGGCGGAGAATTTCTCGTTTGGGAGCAGAGTCGTCGGGATGAATACTATGCACTTCGTTCCTTTAGCCGAACTTCGACAAAAATAATGCAAAATAAAGAAACAGCGATTGGTCCTTGTCTTGGCTTTTATTGATGTGGGTGCATCGTGCTGTGTGTCGCAGAGGATTAGTCTGGAGATCCATTCAATACAAATGAGGAATCTTCTGAGATGATTTGACAACGGAATCTGATTAAAACTTCGATGCATGGTGCAATCTAATTTGTACTTATGAAAGAAAGGAGGATGGGACTAGATGGATTAATGCATCTTCAAGCTTTTCATTGGGGGTACTGCGTCTCCATGATGTCTCATCCAAACCTAGCCATACGCATTACAGGGAATTTGAAAATTTTAATCAATCAATTCGATTTATCTTAACGACTTCTCATACAAATTTAATGATGGGCGGTATAAGAAATTTGGAAATTTCTATTCACATTTGAATTTGATTTGATGTTACTTCAAAAGATTGGCGGTAAAGTTGTCAGATGTTGATTTTGGTCATTTTCTTAATGGAGATAGCTTATCTTACCCTCGGCTGGCTCATCTTTAATTCTATACTATTTCATTATTAGGTAACTATGCCCACTTCCTTTGAAAGGAACATCCCACAAAAGGCAAAAGAGACCTATAAGAGAATCCCAACGGTCGAATTTGATGGATGACAGAGTCAAACAAGAGACAATTACAATCCTTACTTATTACTATCTTTTCTTTTTGTTGGCATGTGAGAACACTATTTAAAAAGGGTTATGATGAAACTACGAGCCATTACAATCGAGGGATTAATCCCCAATTGGACCATAGAAGGCCCCGATATTGACTAAATTATTGTCAAGAACTTCTCATTTTTTAATATAAAAAAACATTTTATTTGGAGAAATGTGATTCTTCTATTAGATTGTACTTTTATATACAGGTTTCTTTTTAAGTAGAAAAGTAGATCGAACATTTACCAAAAGAAAAATGTCCACCTTCTAGTTGTATAAATTTGATATGAAAATGGTTTTAGCCAATTACAAGAAGAATAAAGCAGAAATTAGAATTAGAGAATTTTTATGTGATGCAATCAAAAAGGTTGATGTCAAAATATGACCATCATGAAATGGAATCAATTAAGTGCTTACTCGGATGAAACTTGTGTGCACAAAGTGAATAATGTTGAGTGACTAGGATGGATTTATCTAGAGTTAGCTCAAGATTCTAAGATAATATATTAATCGAGTATGTCCAAAGGGAGATATACATGCAATATACGTGTAAAAAAAACAAAAAAGAGTAGCTTCTCTTGTTAGAGATAATTAAAAATTTCTCTAGGATAATTTCTTTTGTTAGATATTTTAATTATTCCATTGATTATTCATATTTCTCAAAATTACACGTATATTACACGTACATCTTCTTTTGATTGTGGATATCCTGATTAAAATATTATCTCATAATAGTTATTAATAAAGCCTATAAATAGGTTGATGTATTCTCAATATATAAATATATACATTGAATTATACACAAACTTCCCAATTCAATCTTTTGTATAGTATTAATCTCAACTTTGCCACTGAAAACCTCCATTCCAATGTATTTTCACACATAAAAATAGATATAATATCCACCAAAAGAAGGTCTGATTACTAATCTCATAGGTTCTCATTCATCAACTCTATCCCAAGCCATATGGGCTAAGATAGTGGCAGAGTGGGCTTATGCCACTAATTTACCCTCATTGATGGGTTATTTACACATCATAAAAAATTAATCTAATATATTTACCAAAAGAAAAATGGTTCAATTACTAATTGAATAGGTTCTATATAAAAGTGGACCTTGCCACTGAATATCTCCATCAAATATGTAGGTTGCTTTTTCATATTAAAATAGATCTAATATTTATGGACCGACCGACTCATGTTCAATAAGTGGAACAAAAAGATTTAATTACCATTTGTGTAGGTCAACTTCTCATTCAGTCACTCTATCCAAAACCGTGTGTCGGAGCCCATGGCCATTTCTGAGTTTTTCTAAAGCCAGCATCCTTGTACTTCTCATAAATTGTTGTACAAGACTTTAAATATCTACATACAAAAAGCTATTCCTTAAACATGTTTATCAAATGGACCAAAACCCATGTTTCATACGGTATTGTCTTACTTAAATGATGTATAGGACAAGACTGACTACGGTCATTTGGTCGACTGCCTGTTTCCTGCTTTATATTCATGAAGTCGGCAGAAAACATATATATTTCGGTTTACATCCAAGAAGGCCAGAAATAAAGAAATAAAGAGGACCCAATGCAAAATCGTGTATAAATTAGTTGATCCGTTGAGAATTTATCTGTACTCTTGTTGAAGTATCGAATTTTCATGCACAACATTTTTGCTCTGCATTGTTCTCTGTTGTTGTGTGAAAGAATTGAGAAGAATATGTTTATCTTCATTCCATATTTGCTGAGCGACAGATTATTCCTGTTAGCAACCAGGTAGCTTTTCTATTATAACAGGCCATCCAGATCGTGAGGAAAGAGAAAAATTTTAAAGAAGGCCCCAGAAATCTCCACACGAGCACTTTCCATCGACAAATTTATGGAGCCTCTTCCGATCTTGGATGACAATTTTCCTAGCAGTTAGAATCGATAGGCATTTGATAAAATCATGGCAGTTTTGGCACATACTAGTATTCTTGATTATCTGTATTGGTGCCGCTTTTGGTGTGTTCAATAATCCAAAAGCAATAGCGAATTCTTCACTCTGGTGAATCCTAGAGGATATATTTGCGTCCTCATTATCCTTTAGCTCTGAACTCCCCGAAAATTCATATCCAAGTGTCTTTGCTCGACCAAGCAAGTCTTCCAACAGCATGTGCATCTCCATATTATTACCAGGACAAAACTGCTCATTTGGCTCGAATGAGTAGACCTTGCCTTTGATGCAAATCCAGCTCCAGTCTCTTAGTTTTACGGGTTGCAATTCTCTCATCAATTTTTCCACATTCGACATGTCTATCCACCTCTCTACTGCTCTGTACATCTTCAACAATGGTATGCAAGTTTCACTATCTCTTGGCTCTAACTTGATCAACTGCTCAGCTGCATAAAGCCCTAATTCCGGATTTCTATGAAGTCTAGCTCCAGTAATTAAAGCCGACCAGATAAACTCATTCGGCTCATAATGCATTTTCTTGATTAAATCAAAGGCTTCGTCTATCCTACCCGACATCACAAACATGTCAACCAGCAACTCAAAGTGGTCCATGACAGGCTTAATTCTATATTCCTTCTGCATCATCTCAAAGTAGTTTAGGGCCTCATCTACCATTAGAGAATGACCACAAGCCGCCAAGACACCAACAAAAGTAATTTGATTGGGTTTGACACCCACAAGTCTCATGTCCTCAAAGAGTTGCAGGGCTTGCCGAGTTTTACCATGAAGGGCAAAATTCGTGATCATGGTAGTCCATGATATCAAAGTTCTGGTGGACATCTCCACAAAAGCTTTACTCGCTCTTCTAATGCTCCCACATTTACTGTACATGTTAACCAGTGCAGTCCCCACCACAACATCTGACAAACACCCGGTTTTGATAGTCTGCGCATGAATCTGCTCCCCTTGCTCTTGTGCTACCAATTTACTGCATAAAGTCAAGACACTTGAAAACGTGAAAAGATCAGGCTTCAGGCCAGAGTGGATCATTCTCAAAAAGATCTCCAGAGCTCTTGTCCCACCTTGGTATGCAGAAAGATTGTCAAATGCAAAATCCATAATTTGCACGTGCCCTGCAATGATGGCGTTCCACGTGACCAAGCTGGAGGATTCAATTTCATTGAACAATTTGTATGCCTCATCTACCAACCCACACTTGAGGTACAAATACATCACAGAATTCCTAACTGGTAGGTTCACTTGATAACCACGCTTTATGCTCAAGGAGTGAACCTGTTTCCCTAAACTCAAAGACATCACTGTACAACAAAGGCTTAAAACACAAGTTAAGGTGAACTCATTGGGTTCAACATTCTCCCAAAGCATCTCACTGAAGAAACTCAACCCGGAAGCAGCCTCGCCATTTTCGCTGCAAGCAGATATAATAGCAGTCCAGGAAATCACATTCTTCTCCGTAATACCTCTGAAAGTTTTAACAGCATAATCTAAGTTGCCAAATTTGGAGTACAAGCTGCAAAGTGCATTGCCAATGCTCGCATCCTGTTCAATCCGGTACTTAACTATGTAGGCGTGAATTTGTTTCCCCAGTTCCAGAGATCGCAAAGAGGAACACGCATTCAGAGTGATCCCCAAGGTATAATTGGTAGGATAAGACCCTGCTTCTAACATTTCCAGGTAGACTCGGATGGCGAGCTCCGGCTCAGAGTTGTGGACATAACCCGTGATCAGGGTCGTCCAGGTAACGACGTTTCTCCTCGGCAGACCGTCGAAAACCTTACGGGCAGTAATCATAGCCCCGCATTGCGCATAAACATTCACAAGGAACGTCATGACAAACAAATCTTCACGGGCTCCCGTTTTAATGATGTGGGCATGAACAGCTTCAGCATCAGAAACCAAACGCCTCTCCATGCATTCTTGCAAAAGGGGGACATAATCAAAGGGTCCGAGTCCCGTCCCATCTTCCAACACGGAGAGCCCTTCTCTGAAGTCTAAAGACTCGACCTCCAGAGTCGCGCGTTGGGCTAGCGCTGGCGTTATTCGTTCCGCAACAAATGCCCGGCGGCTGAGTGAACAAACGCAAGCTTAGAATCGGTCCCAGAAGCTCAACCACACCGACAGGCTAACATTTGCCCAAGTTCATCCTACTTTTCTCTTTGAAAAGACGAAGAATTGAACGAACCCAATCAATTCGAAGCGAGAAACGTGTCTGGAAGATGATAAAGGGAGTACCTTTTCCACGGCGAGAGGAGAGACGTGACCGGAGACTCTCGAGCGCAGCGAAGATGGGTCGAGCCCGACCGTGGCGGCGAGAGAGAGGGAGGGCAGACACGCCATGAGGAGGACGGTGGAGAGAGAGAGAGGAGGAGCACTGGTAAAGATTGTTGCATGGAAAGAAAGGTTCTTGGAGGAGAAAGACGAGGCGAGGAGGAGCGAGCATACGATGAGACTTGACGATGATGTTCTTCTCACTTGTCGTCGCTTTCATATCATCTTATTCGGATAAAATCAGGGAGAGGGGAGCGACGATGGATTTTTTTTTTGGGAGTAACTGCACGGAAGTTACATTAGCTCGCTGTGAAATAAGCATATCTCAATCTAGATAATTAAATATTAAGATTCATCTCAGTTGACATCTTTCTAACATTAAAGGAGGTGTGGGCAGAGAATTAAAGAAGGCCAATTTAGCTTCAAATGGGGATTTCGATTCCTACACTTATTAAAATATAAAAGTTAGAATGAAAGTAAAGTATGACTAACAAAAGAATTGATTGATTAATTAATTCCCACAAGAGCAAAACATTCATACGACAGCTTATTTCAACACAATTTCTCTCAATGAGTGTGAGAGTAAAAGTACGAGTGAAATAGGATCAACTAAAAAAAATTAGATAATTAATTAATTCCCACAAGAGCAAAATATTCATACAGTAGCTCATTTATGCATAATTATCTTGAATGCTATGTACCTTCGGTACAAGAGGCATTCTTGAACAATCAATCCCACGATTGTGCATCAGCAAATTTCGGTCAGAAATCGACGTCCATGATGTCTCGACATTCTCATGAACATTTTCTTTTATGTAATCAAGAACCACTGGCCTGTCATCAATCTCCCCACCAACAAATATTTTGTTCCTGCTCTACCTTCAAATTGTTATTCGATACGCATCTATGAGGGTACAGGGGAGTACCCAAGAAGGCTTGGATCGACGGGGGTGTGGACGCAAGAAGAGTCGAGCTTGAGCATAGATATGGTTGGTGTTGACGCCTAAAATTCCCTCTTAATTAGTTAGGTTATTTTATTTTATCTTTTTCGGATAATGAATAAACAAATAATAGAAAAAACAGAAAAAAATGGAAAAAAAAAGCAGAAAAAAGCCCTCGCATGGGCCCTCAAGGCCCATTCTTGTCTCGACCCGGCCCCGCCAGGTCGTCTCCTTCCTCGCGCCTCTGTAGGGCATGCGCAAGGGGCGTGACGGAGGGGAAGGGGGTGGACAGACGGTGACGCATGTGGAGCAGAGGAGCAATTGGCGTCGGATGGGATGCCGGTTCGGCCGGCGAGGGCTGTGGCAGCTGCCAGTCGAGCTCTGTCGACCGGCTGCCCCTCAGCCTATAAATAGGCCTCCATTTCCATCGTCGAGGCACACGCACAGAGGCACGAAGGGAGAGAGAGGTAGAGGGGATCGAAATCGTGACCCTTGGATACCCCACTGAGAGACTTCAAGGGGGCCGAGGGCTCGCGGCTTCGGATCTGGGTCTCGATGGAGAGAGTAGAGAGAGAGAGGGAGACGGATCAAAGTCGCAGGCCTTGGACAACCCACTGAGAGACTTCAGGGGATCCGAGGACTCGCGAAATCCGAGGCCCGCCGGAGGTAGAGAGGGAGAGAAATCGGAGGGAAAGGGGGGCCGCGCGAGCCCTGCTGTCGTCCCTGCCCTTGTCGCGCCATTGCCATGAGCAAGTAGCATACCACCTCTCGTCGCCGCGCCGTCGCCGTCGCAGCCCTCCTCTTTGTCCCGTTCTCATGGTCGTTGTCGCGCCATTTGCCGTTCGCGCCGCCCGCCGAGACGCCTCGTCCCCCTCCCTCGGCGCCGCGAATCGGAACCCTACGGTTCCCGATTTTCCGGTTGTGGCCTCGGGTCATCGGATCGGACCCGGGCCACGAATCGGGTAGGGTTTCTGCGTTCTGAGGCCGGGTTGAAATCGGGTCAAAAGGCAGGTTGGATCCGGTAGGGTTTCGCTAGGAACCCGGGTCGGGCCGGGCCGGCGCCCCAAACGCCCGGCCACGACACCGTTCCAAAAAAAAAAAAAAAAGAAAAGAAAAGACGAAAAATTCGAGTCGGGCCCGTGTTGTGGGCTCGTTTGTGTTTTGGGTCGTCGACTCGGCCGACCCAACCCGCGGATTCGACCCGGCCGCTTTTTATATTATTTTAATATAAAATAATATTTTAAAATAAATAATAAATAATTTATTTAAAAAAAAAAAAAAATGTTTTATTTTCCAAAAATATCTATTTTCCGAAAAAAATAAAAAAATAAAAAATATTCCATATTTTCCAAAAATGCCAAAAATCCAAAAAAGGCCAAAAATCCAAAAAAAGCCAAAAATTCATGAAAAGCCAAAAATTTCAGAAAAAGCCAAAAAGACTTGTATTTTTCCAAAAATACCAAAAATCCAAAAAATCCCTTTTATGTCCAAAAATTAGAAAAAGACTCAAAAAATGATTTTCCTCCCAAAATGCATTGAAAATCTCTCGAACATCCAAAAAAACCTAAAGGTTTAAATAAGATTAGGTACCGAAAGGGCATTAGTGATTAACTAGTGTAATCAAGTCCTCGATCCTAATTTCTCTGGTTGCGCAAGAGTGAGTATTTCTCCCGATACTTCGCTTGGGTTTCTAATCAACCCACCCCAAATCTATTAGTGGCGATTCCATTTTAAAAATTGATTTACAGGTTAAAAACTTGAACCATTAAGTCGTGAATTGGTGGACTTGGGAGAGTCCGGGCATAACTAATTTCAGCCGAGCCATTAGCCTCCTTAGGTGCTCGTACCCGATTGCGGGCGCCGAAAAAAAGAGGTCGCGACAGCTTGGCGACTCCGCTGGGGACAATTTGAGGACTTAGGCCATTTTTGTCTTTTTTAAATTCTTTACTAACTTGTTTTTGTTTTTTCTTTATGCGGGTTAGTAGCTTAGAAATTTATTTTAATTTTGCTTAAAATAGATTATCTTGTGATTATAAATTGCTGTGTATGCTTTACTGTTTTAACATTACACATGGCACACACAACTCGGCCGCCGGACTTGGGCCGCCCTAGGATTTCTAGGATGGTGTTAAGAAATATACGACTTCGAACACGAGACTGCGATGTAGAGGTTGCCTTTCTTTTCTTCAAATTTCTTAGCCGAGGTTAAGAGGATATGCTGCTAACGCGAGACTGTGACGGGAAGATACCCTTTTAATTTCATCAAGCCTTCTGAGTTAGAAATCGAGCCGCACGTCCCATCTGTATGTCTTTGTGCTTGCCATTTTATTTAAAAGCAAAGTAATTTCTTTACTTTTACTCAGTCTTTTTATTTTGGCCCATGACAATTTAGGATAAGCTTTTCAAGTCCCAGTTTATATGCGATGGGGAAAGATGATATTCAGTTCATTCCTGCTCCCAAGGCGGAGCTCTTCAGATGGTGGGGTCAATTGGATCAGTTTGCCCAAGAGCGCATGAAGGCCAAAGTCGGTCATATCCTATCGCTGATCCAAATCACTGTTCGTCCCGAAGTCATACAAGCCATGTCACATTTCTGGTGCCCAAGGACACTTACTTTTATGTTTGGTAGGTTTGAGCTAACCCCAACCTTGGAGGAATACAGCATCATCACTGGAATGCCTCTTGAGAAAAAACTTGTCAGGCCATCAACATGCATCATCCCGTTGCGTGGGTTGGCGCGACTTTTAAGAACTGAAGCCCATGTTATGATACAAATTCTTGAAAACAACCATAATACATGCCCATTTGAATTTATGAATGCTTGTTTTCAAAATCAGCCTATGATACAAAAAAGTGAGATTTTCCTCTTGGCTTTTTTCGGGCTCATCATTTTCCCTCATCAAAGAAATGCCATAAGTCCTAAGATGGCATGGATAGTTGATCAGATCTTGAGGGGGGAAATTATGTCAACATGATTTTAACTGAAACATTCTTATCCTTTAATCGTTTTAAAGACAACATGGAGAAAATCATGCGAGCCTCTCTTGAAATTTTACAAGTCTGGTTCTTTTCTCACCTAAGCGAATTCCGAGACTTCATGCGATCGTCTGAAACAAATGCTTTCGAAAATCCGTTACAAAAATTTATGGTTTTAGGAGCATATATTCCCAATCAAAGCTGTTTAAATTGGGTTGACTTCCTAAGAAACCCAGCTCCTGAGGCATTCCAATGTTGTGCTGGTTGGTTCCATGAAAAGAGGGCCGCTTTGCTTACAAACTCACCCACCCAATTCCGTTGCTTGGCTGCACTGGCGCCGTTCCCTATTACCCATATCGGGTGGCACGACAATTTGGAGCCCTTCAGGAGATTCCACCGCCTTCCAGGAAGAAAATTCCTCCAGTCCTTTTCAACACAAGCCGTGACTATACAGTCGAAATTTCTATCGTTGAAGAAGCTTGGGACAAGTGCCATCGCAAAAGGATCGTGGTACTTGAAGGGCTTGAGGGAGAAGAAAAAGCCCACCACGCCTCCACGTCCTACATCCACAACCATCGTATCCCAACAAAATGGAAGCCATCACCCCTCACTCAATCGGCGAGAGCGCCGGACGAGCAAGCGAGCTCATGGAGAGGGATTTGGGAATGGACGGATGCACACCTCGAGAGCCGGATCCCAAGGAAGCAGGCATCCTTGCAAGAACAAGGCTCCTCATCGCATATAAATTGGCAATCATGTGCCCCTTAGTGTTAATATTGTGAAAGTTTTATCCCATTATTTATGGACTTTTGTTTAATATCTAGTATTTCATCCCCGTCATTTCAATTTCAAGTTTTAGATGTCGAGTTGGCGCTATAAATCCTCTTTTGATAAATAAAAAGCGGTTAGATCATTGCCATGGGTCAATCTTTGTTTACTTTCGTACTAATTCATTGTTTTCACAACGACAGGTAATTATGAATTGCCGGCCACCAATCGCCCGCGAATGGCCTCATGCAATAAGGCTTGATCAGAATGATGTACAAAATCACCTCATTAACATTGAAGATGACGTAGGACAGATCTCCATTGTCCTTCGACAACTCTCGAGACAAATGAAATCTACTCAAGCTGAGCCCAACTCTATAGTTGCCTTAAACACCATTATGACCCCTGCAAATTTGCCAGAAAATAGCCAGTACCATAGACAGTTTGAAAGGATCATGAAAAAGTTAAGCCAGCTACAGGAGCAGAATCCCATGGACTTGTCCAATTACGTCGGCATTAAGATTCCTGAAAAGCTCAAAGCACCTGAATGCGAAAGGTATGCTGATACCTCCCGCCCAGAGACCTACTTGCAAGCCTACCTGGTCCGAAGGATGATTCAATCGTACCAATCAAGCTTAACTGGCCTTGCCTTGCGATAGTACATTGTTAGGAAGATTAGCCCCCTTAAAACCTGGAGGGAACTAATTCATGTTTTTCATCAAGAGTATAATATTGACATCACCCCTGACATCACCTTGCCCTATGAAGAGCCGATGATCGCGGAGCACAAGGAGCCGTTAGTTGCTAAGATAGGAGAGAAGCATGTCAATGAAGCCTTGCATAATAAATGGGCAGCTGAGCAACATCCTGTTACTGGAAAATTTCCCACTAGGAAAGGTAAGGAGCCTTTGTACGAGATCATAGACTCAAAGCCTGTTCAAGAGCGGGGCACGACTGGACAACTCCCCAAGTTTACTCCAAGAGCTAGGGTTCAAAGAATACCAACCCCTATCAACCTGGAAAGTGAATTAGACAGTGAAACTCTAATGTCTCTCACTTCCCTTAACAGAATTGAGTTGGCAAAACGAAGGGCCTTACTCAAAAGGTCTGGACTAGAAGCTAAGAAAAGAAAACTTAAGCAGATTAATGCAGCATCTGTCGACGAGCCACCGCACCAAAGCTTTGAGCATTCCCAAGAATACAGCTTTGAAGGCTACCATCCCCTAAAGTACAACCCTGAAGACTTCCCGGCCCTAGAATACAATCCCAAGGATTTCCAGCATTATTTCGACAATGAAACTGACGATTCATCATTAACTGTTTCCTACTCTCACCCAGGGATGAAGGCCTGTCAGAAGAGGAAACGTATGTCTTTATCTGCTACGATCCTAACGAACTCCTAAACTCATCCTCTGACCATGAGGATAGCTTCAATACTTCATTCTCGTTTGGAAATTTTGACCCAGAAGAAAGCAATGGGGTAATTTCGGCAGAGTTTAACTTCCTTGAAACAGAAAAATTCACCACTACAACGAATATGCAGTGGGAAAACCAGTGGCCTAACCAAGACATACTGGGCTCGTCTTGCCCTCGTAGGATCATGACCCCCATAGAAATGTGGATACCCAATCTTCGCAAGTATAACGGCACGACTTGCCCCGTGGCCCACTTGCAGTACCTCCATGTTGAAATGAGTCAATACTATGGCCCGATATCATTCACAACTCAAGCATTCCAAGAAACTCTTACGGGGTCTACATTGCAATGGTTCATCGCAGCAAATATTTATCTTCTAAAGGATTGGAATGAGCTGACTTCCACATTCTTGCATCAGTACCAAAACCAAATCGGAACTGAGCTGCCTTGTGAGAGTTTGGCCCACTTCAGAAGAGGACCAATGGAAGACTTCCGAGCGTATGCAGGGAGGTGGAAGGCTTTCATGACGCAAATCCACCCTGAATTGGCTAAAGAAGAATTGGCAAAGTAGTTCATAGAAGTTTTGTCCTGCAAGCATCGCTGTTGGTTGCACGGGTTACACTTCCGCAACTTCAACGAAGTAGTCCTCGCATGCGAATACTTCGACTCCACTGAAGGCGAGGGATTCAAAGACGCTTAACTTCAAGATCAGCACTATCAAAGCACTTCTTTGCACATGAGTTTTCATGGGTTCTAATTGTTTTTATAATTTCATATTTCTTATCTTGTCTAGTGTGCTATTGTTGTATTTTCCATTCCAAGTACTCTAATGTATAATTCTAATATTTTGTTTTGAAAGCATGAGGCGGTATTCCAAACCAGCCCAGTGATGTTATCCAACCATAAAAAGAAAATGTCATCCAAGGAGAACACTGAGGGCTGGGCTTCCTCATGCTTTTTCTCCCCAAAGACGTATTTTGAAAATAAAAATATTTCATCACCCAAAAGCTTTTGTCAAAACAAGATGATAATTTTAAGCACGTTTGTCTTTCTAACCCTCTCACTTTATGTTTCAAAACATCATCCCCTTTGATTTAGTATGACAAAAGGCATTTGAGACTAGCACATCGTGTGAACAGACCAAACTCGAGAACACATTTTCAAGAAAGCGGGGGCAAACAGAAAAGAGCATCCCGTTTCAAAAAAAGGGTAAGTCTTATTCCCTTAACATGATATTAAGAATGACAATGCCTCTCTTCTATTTTCAGGATACAAAAGGTGAGACGTAATAGGTACAGGCATACAGTTGAATCGAAGCATCCATGACATGCCTCACTCCTGTCCAGCTCCATCTAAAGCCAAAAGACTATCTTGTCGCATGACGTGCCCAAATAGCTAGGTGTTACAGTTTCAACTCCGACGAGCCTAGAAGCATAAGGAAGAAGTTCCTTCTCTTCCTTTAAAGTGATTACTGTCAACAAAAAAATCTAGACAGTCAAGATGATTTATAGCCCCACACCTTGGACAATGACTTTGGAATCTAGAAGCTTCACTCCAGACGCATATTCTTCCGATGAGTAATTGCCATCAGAAAGCTTGAGATTTTGATCTCAGATTCCATAGAAGCTTGAGGTACATGACTTTTGCCTAGTGATGCTATAGTTACAGACAAAAGGAGAAATTCCACATAAGGAAGGCGTTGAAGATGAATCAACGACCATCAATTATGCATACATGGTCACAAATGAGGAAGGCCAATTGAAGGAAGCATTAAACTATGTTAAGATAAAGAGGCTGTCATCGATATTCAAATATCCCTAGGAGTAAGCAAATATAGACTTTGGAGAAGAGTAATCTGGAAGCATCAGGATTCAAGAGCCAAACTTGATGGTTAGGCAAATCAATACTGGCCAAGCTAGTATACGGAAATGCCCTACATCGAATTCACTTGACTTCGTGTAAAGGGGCGTGCTATCCAGGAGCCAATTTAGAGAATAATTGACCTAATGAAGCAAGGGACATAGGACTTCGTGTCCCCCTCTCACTTCAGGTTCACCCAATCATCTGTAAACCAGTGAAGGGTAAAGTTGTATCGATTCCAGTTATTCGACTCTCGAAAGGGTTCATGACTAATACATTCCCTCTTGTTTGTTGCAGGATCACCTGACTGTCAAAAGCATGGATAACAAATCAATGAGAAGCATGTCTTGTTGCAGGATCACTTGACTGTCAAAAACAAGGATAACAAATCAATGAGAGGCATGACAAACTCTCCTAAACAAAATGGCGTCCTGAGTAATCGCCAAAGCAAATGACAGAAAATTTTCAGGCCCCAACTCACATTTGATTTTGGCAAGACTAATTGATCTACTTGTACATCTTCTCTTCTGCAGGGGCAAAAGCAGAAAGACCCGTCAAATCAATGATCAGATCCCCAACATTGACTGATCATTCGTGTGTCATATCCCTAATCAATAGGGACGACTATTGACACCCATTTGTGAATAACCCTTTGTAAATAACTCTTTTAATGTTCAAATTTCAACACATTTGTGAATACCATTCCACCAAGTAAACACCCCTAAAGCTATTAATAAGTTTTTCTTGAGTAAAAAGCCATTCATTTATTTTGAGAGTACAAACTCTATCACATCATACACTGCATGCCTTTTTCCAGGTGAATTTTGCATGATGATTTTGTTTGTCTAAATCTTTGATTCTATTAAGGATTATTAGAATAAACAGCTAAGTGAAGAATACAAGATTAATTGAGCATGTTGGATGAGGCGCGTCAGAATGATGGCAGGCAAGCCATATCCTACACACAATCCCCCATCTATACACTTGTGAGATGAGTGCAGAAAATTCCATGACTACAGGGTAAAGAGTTCTCTCGCGAATGGTATGATGATCAAAGCAGTGAGAGGCATTCCATCGCTCACTTTGAGCCCCATACACTGATAAATTTCTGTTATACTCCCGACAAAGAACCACCCCACACTGGGGCAAGTCGAAAGCAAATTAGCATCACAAGGTGAGAAAGAGGATAGAAATTTTCTTGCTTGCACTTGCATCAATTTTCGAGTGTCTTTATTGCATATGAACACTCGCGTTAATTTAAGTGCCCTAGAGTCGTGAAGAGCAATTCTTTATTTACGCACTTGTATCCATCGTACAACTCAATTGAGTCTGTAAATTCACCCTCACATGAAGGCAAAGCAGAAGCTATTGTCGTTTGAGCAGCATAATCAGAAGTGCCAGCAGAAGATGAAGACTCCATAGTCTAACAAAGGCATTTGCTTGAACTTGTCAAGATCAGTTCCTCAAGCAACAAGAACAAAAACTGGGGCATAAAAAAGCAGTGTACCTGGTAAAAGTAAGGTCAATGCCCATAAATGAAGAACTAGAACAAAAAATAGGGGCGTGAACAAGTAGTGTGCCTAGTAAAAGCAAGGCCAATGCCCTCCAGTCAAAAATATTCTCAAGAGAAGTTACTGTTCTGGTTCAATTGATAGAGCCTCCATTTGACAATAAGACCGGTGACAAATGCCAAGGCAATCACAAACTCTCACCCTCTTGCATGTGAGCCAAGTCTACGTTACATTCCCATTGTAAAAGTCTCATCAGACTAGGGGCACTTCAATTAACGTAGGATTTCATATATGCATAAGCATCACTCAAAGAAGTACGAGCAAGATTACTCTATCTCTTTTCGTAGGATTTTTGACTTGCAAACTCGGAGATGATCGTGCAGCACTTCGTTCGCGAGCCTTGACCTCGATGGTCTCATTTGATGAGCCGTTGACTAAGTCTTCATCAAAATTTCAACAAAGACCTCCCACAATGGTAAAGTTATACCATTTGCGAGAATACTCAGACCCCTGCTGACATGATGACAATGAGATAGTGCGGTCCTTATAAATCCTGCATTAATGGTCAGGATAGCCTTTTTCATGAGAGTGAGTGAAAAGTCCTTTCAGACTGAAAGTGCCTCATCTGGCATGCTCAAGACATCTACATTCTAAATGAAGGTTGTCTTTCAAAATCTTCCCCGGTGGAAATCAGATGATGCAAAATTGACAAAAATTATCATGCATAAATCTCATTTGAACTCATGAATTTACATCATATACAATCATGTGTGCATATTGTGCAAATAACAAGCATACTCTTAGAGATCAAAGATATTGCCAGGTAAGCATATCTTTATCCCAATTTGTCTTAAAGTACCTACCACTGTTCAGGTACTCTCTTCTTGACACTCGACCTGTTCGAGTTGTCCCAAGAGTATTGATACTTGTGACTGACCAAGTATCCCTTTATCGTTGAATACCCGCTGTTGTCTAGGTATCCCTATTGTCTTTGAATACCGGCCACCGTTCGGATACTCCATTTTCCTGACACTTGACCTGTTCGAGTTGTCCTCAAAGTATTGATACTTGTGACTGACCAAGTATCTCTTAGAGTACCTACTGCTATCTAGGTATCCCCATATCGTCAAGTACCCACTGTTGTCCAGGTACTTCCTTTTCATGACACTCAACCTGCCCAAGTTGTCCCCAAATAATATAGCAACTATTCAAGTATTCCATTGGTTTGCTTGGCACCGCCGTCCAGGTATGCTTTCTATCACTTGGACCAGCTTGAGTGGTCCCAGAACATATCATTAAATACTTATGTTCATCCAAGTATTACAGTACTTTGTACACCTGTGGCTACCCAAGTGTTCCAGCCCTTTTGAGTGCTTGCGCCATCTAGGTAAGCCTTGTGCTACATTCAAATTCTCATTACTAGGAGGTGAGAGACCTTCACGAATATGCGAGGCACGTCCTCCATATTCCCATTACTAGGAGGTGAGAGACCTTCACGAATATGCGAGGCACGTCCTCGATATTCCCATTACTAGGAGGTGAGAGACCTTCACGAATATGCGGGGCACGCCCTCGATATTCTCATTACCAGGAGGTGAGAGACCTTCACGAATATCCCAGGTATGTCCTCGATATTCCCAATTACCAGGAGGTGAGAGACCTTCACGAATATCCAAGGTACGTCCTTGATATTCCCTTTTATCAAGAGGTGAGAGACATTCACGAATATGTGGGGCACGCCGTCGATATTCCCATTATTAGGAGGTGAGAGACCTTCATGAATATCCAAGGTACGTCCTCGATATTTCCAATTACTAGGAGATGAGAGATCTTCATGAATATCCATGGTGCATCCTTGATATTCCCCTTTACTAGGAGGTGAGAGACCTTCATGAATATCCAAGGAACATCCCCGATATTCCTAATTACCAGGAGGTGAGAGACCTTTATGAATATTCAAGGTACGTCCCCGATATTCTCAATTACTAGGAGGTGAGAGACTGTCGCGACCTACCCTCGGGGGGAGGGAACATGTTTAGGGGTATTGCCTAATGGACGGGCTTAAGGCCCATGATCAGGCGCGGGCTCTCCCAAGCCTATACCCCGCGTGACATTAGGATATTCTTAAGGAATTTTGCACAAAAGGAGTCGCCATTAGCCTATTGGGGTCGGCTAGAAACCAAATGAGACATGGGAGCGTGCCTCACTTCCTACGCAACCAGAGAATCTAGGTTCGGGGACTTGATTACACTAATTAACCAATTAGTGCCCTTTCGGTACCTAATCTTGTTTATTTTATCAAAATAATTTTTAGCAGGCAGCTTGAATTGATTTTATGCTTATCCACTAACATGTGAGGTGATCTTGCAGGTGCATAATCATTAAAATAATAATCATAGCTATCAAGACCCTAATTGCAGTAAAATTGAGCACGTGCGATTAAACATCCACGAACGTAATCGAATATGCGAATTAAACATGCAATCTAGGTACAAGAAAAGAAAGGCATAATTACGCTAAAAAGGCAAGACACAACAATTCCTAACCAAACCCTACGTTTTTATTTTTTTTTTTTATTTTTTGATTTTTTTGATTTTTTGATTTTTTCATTGATTAATTAATATTTTTTAAAAATTAATATATATATATATATATATATATATATATATTAAAAAAAGGTCGAAATTTTTAATGCTTTCGAGTTTTTGAATTTTTGTTATTTTTCGATTTTTTTGTTTTTCTTCTAAGCTTTTCTTTTAGGTTGTCTTCTCCTGGATGCTTTCTTCTCCGCTCGAAGCTTCCATTAAACACCCGAAGCTCCCTCTGCCATTTCATAGTTTTCTTTTATTATTTTTTATTTCTTTTTTTTTAATATTTCTTTTTCTTTTCTTTGCTGGTTTTTCTTTTCTTTTTTTTTTTATTTCTTTATTTCTTTCCCTCCTTCCTTCGACTTTCTTCCTCCGTGCGTTTTCACGCCTTACTCTCCAGCGACGTCTTTTACGGAAGCCTCCCATCGATGAACTTCACCCTGGAATTTCGCCCCACGGACCCACAGCAAAAATTTAAACGAATCGACAACAACACCCAACGCTACCGGCCGTCATCAAGCCATCTTGGCTCACCACCGCAAAACCAAATTCGCCTCCAACGTCTACCATCACACCAGCCACCACCACTCGTCATGTTCAATGAAATATGCACAACGTATCTCAAACGAAATGCAAAGATGCAAAGTGACTTCATTGCTGGTGAAAATCGAGCTTAACAACTAATAAACGCACAAATCGCATTAAATGGTACCTTCGCATTCGATCAAAAATAGGGGCCATTCCTTAAACAATTTTCTTATAAACATTTCATCAAGCAAGTCTTAGGCGTTCGACTAAACTAATATAGCATACTGATGAACCACCGCTTTGGTATCTAGCTTGTCCTACAACATCTCAAGTCGATGAAAATTTGTCGAACGGATCCGCGGTGCGCTTTCACGGAAACAAGCAAAACCTCGGGCTCATTTTCAGAACAACACTAACGCTGAGGCATTATATATGTAATGAGCACAGGGTAAAGAGAGGTCGTAAGCCCATCCTAGACTCTAGCTCGCGTCTAGATGCAAAAGAGGGCCAAGCGACGCTCAAACTCGACAAAAGGAACGGCTCATTCAAACGAGCATGCTCGTAGACCAAGAAAAACGAGACCCATCCATCGTTTCGGTTCCATTTTAAATAAAAACGAGCAATGGAATTCCCAGAGAGAAGTGCTTGACCACGGACGTCCCTACTCGGCTCGAGGGTGGCGAACGGTGGGCGAGATCGATAGATCGGACAATGTCCGGTGCCTCGCACACCCCCGAGCCGGAATCCTTGGGAAATTGACACGAGTTGAACCAAAAACCAGGAAACTCACCGCAAAAACTCGAATTCCAAGAAGAGGAAGCCGCGGCTTGGTGGTTCTGGCTAGGAGGCGCAGCTCGCGTCGGGGTGGCGAGCGATGTTCGGGCGAGGTGGGTTCCGGCCTCGTTCTTCCCGGTCACTCTCCGTTTCTACCCCTCTCCTTCCTTCAAGTTCTCTTGCCAAAGGCCGTCTCAAATCTCTCTCGGCCAATCTCCTCTCTTTATAAATCTGCCGTAGGTTGCTCCCTTTTGGCATCCCTCCAGAGCGGTTCTGGATGGCCAAAAAGCCAGCTGCCTTTTCCTTCCATCTCCATCTCAAGACCAAGCCGTTAATCGGCCTCCTCTCCCCGCTTGTGTATGTGCCTGCAGCTATTTCGGTTCTTGGGGGCGAGTTGATGGTATTTTCGGCTAAGATGGCAGCAAGTTCTTTTGGGTTTTGACAACGTAGGCATCGCCATGCCGCAGCCATGTGTCATCGCTTCCCCTTCTTCCACGCTCGTCTCCCCGTCGCTCCCTCTGTTCGTTTCTTTCTTTTTTTTTGTAGGTCTTCGAAGACCGACACAAAGGGAGGAAGACCCTCGCTCGCGGGCTGAAAGGGAAAAAGGGGGCTGGGCCGGGCCCAATGCATGGAGAGAAAAGAAAAAGGGGTGGGCTGTTGTTGTTTCTTTTTTTTTTTTTTTTAACGACTAATTCCTAATTCTGTAGACAATTAAATCCTAAATGAAAATTGGGAAAATTTAGGTGTTAACAGAGACCTTCACGAATATGCGGAGCACGCCCTTGATATTCCCATTACCAGGAGGTGAGAGACCTTCATGAATATCCAAGGTACGTTCTCGATATTCCCAATTACCAGGAGATGAGAGATCTTCATGAATATCCAAGGTACATCCTCGATATTCCCCTTTACCAGGAGGTGAGAGACCTTTATGAATATCCAAGGAACGTCCTCGATATTCCTAATTACTAGGAGGTGAGAGACCTTCATGAATATCCAAGGTACGTCCTCGATATTCTCAATTACTAGGAGATAAGAGATCTTCATGAATATCCAAGGTACGCCCTCGATATTCCCAATTACCAGGAGGTGATAGATCTTCATTAATATCTAAGGTACGTCATTGATATTCCCACTATCAGGAGGTGAGAGACCTTCACGAATATCCCAGGTACGCCCTCGATATTTCCCAATTGCCAGGAGGTGGGACACCTTCACAAATATCGAAGCTATATCCTTGATATTTCCAATTATCAAGTACCCCTTCGATGCTTGTGAATGTCCAAGTATCCCCTAAGAATTCATACTTGTGATCATCAAAGTACCCCTTCAATGCCTATGATAAGCCAAATACCCATTTTGACACTTGCAAAGACCCAAATATCCTTCAGGTTAGTACTTGTGAATATCTAGGTACTCTTTGATATGCTTGTGAATGTCCAGGTATCTTCCAGAATCAATGCTCTGAGAAAGGTCAGCGCATCCTCCCGAGAAAAGTCGGGTACCAGCTGTTGTCTTTGACAAAGGTCAGACACCCCCACAAAACAGATGCCCTGAGAAAGGTTAGTGTATCTCCCGAGAAAGGTTGGGTACCAACTGGTGTCCTCGATACAAATTAGGCACCCACAAATGAGATGCCTTGAGAAAGGTCGGTGTATCTCTTGTCAAGGCGACCGAAGAAAGGTTCGGGTCCTAGACAAACCACTAATTGCTCCAATAGGCAACCGAAGAATGGTTCGGGTCCTGGAGAAGCAATTTCCCGTCACGGCGACCGAAGAATGGTTCGGGTCCGAGACAAACCACTAATTGCTCCAATAGGCGACCGAAGAAAGGTTCGGGTCCTAGACAAACCACTAATTGTTTTAACAAACGACCGAAGAATGGTTCGGGTTCTGGAGAAGCAATTTCCCGTCACGGTGACCGAAGAATGGTTTGGGTCCGAGACAAACCACTAATTGCTCCAACAGGCGGCCGAAGAATGGTTTAGGTCCTAGAGGAGCAATTTCCCATCAAGGCGATCGAAGAAAGGTTCGGGTCCTAGACAAATCATTGATTGTTTTAACAGGCGACCGAAGAATGGTTCGGGTCCTGGAGAAGCAATTTCCTGTCACGGCGATCGAAGAATGGTTCGGGTCCTAGAGGAGCAATTTCCCGTCAAAGTGACCGAAGAAAGGTTCGGGTCCTAGACAAATCATTGATTGTTTTAACAGGCGACCGAAGAATGGTTCGGGTCCTGGAGAAGCAATTTCCCGTCACGGCGACCGAAGAATGGTTCGGGTCTGAGACAAACCACTAATCACTCCAACAGGCGACCGAAGAATGGTTTGGGTCCTGGAGGAGCAATTTCCCGTCAAGGCGACCGAAGAAAGGTTCGGGTCCTAGACAAATCACTGATTGTTTTAACAGGCGACCGAAAAATGGTTCGAGCCCTGGAAAAGCAACCTCCTCATATCACTAGGTAAGATGACGCCTTGATACTTGCCAAGCTCAGGGTTCACACCCTATCTCACTCACTCCCAGTAAGTAACTACAGGTATATTCTTATCTCTGTCTTAGTATATGTAAAGCTATATTGCTCTTTTTTTGCATAGAATAATAGGTTTCAAATAAAATATAATATAATATGCTACGCATGTATGGATAAAATTTAGGCATCCGTTTGTCTTTGAATGCAACCTTTGTGAGCTCACTTTCAAAGAGGGGTAGCTGTTGACGCCTAAAATTCCCTCTTAATTAGTTAGGTTATTTTATTTTATCTTTTTCGGATAATGAATAAACAAATAATAGAAAAAGCAGAAAAATGGAAAAAAAAAGCAGAAAAAAGCCCTCGCATGGGCCCTTAGGGCCCATTCCTGTCTCGGCCCAGCCCCGCCAGGTCGTCTCCTTCCTCGCGCCTCTGCAGAGCACGCGCAAGGGGCACGACGGAGGGGAAGGGGGTGGACAGACGGTGATGCATGCGGAGCAGAGGAGCAGTTGGCGTCGGATGGGACGTCGATTCGGTTGGTGAGGGCTGTGGCAGCCGCCGGTCGAGCTCTGTCGACTGGCTGCCCCTCGGCCTATAAATAGGCCTCCATTTCCATCGTCGAGGCACACGCACAGAGGCACGAAGGGAGAGAGAGGCAGAGGGGATCGAAATCACGACCCTTGGATACCCACAGAGAGACTTCAGGGGGGCTGAGGGCTCGTGGCTTCGGATCTGGGTCTCGACGGAGAGGGTAGAGAGAGAGAGGGAGACGGATCAAAGTCGCAAGCCTTGGACAACCCACCGAGAGACTTCAGGGGATCCGAGGACTTGCGGCCGGAAATCCGAGGCCCGCCGGAGGTAGAGAGGGAGAGAAATCGGAGTGAAAGGGGGGCTTTGTGAGCCCTGCCGTCCTCGCCGCCCTTGTCGCGCCATTGCCACGAGCAGGTAGCATACCGCCTTTGTCGCCGTTGCCGTCGCCGCCGCAGCCCTCCTCTTTGTCCCGTTCTCATGGTCGTTGTCGCTGCCGCCGCCACCGTTGCCGTCGGGATGCCTCGTCCCCCTCCCTCGGCGCCGCGAATCGGGAACCCTAGGGTTCCCGATTTTCCGGTCGTGGCCTCGGGTGATCGGATTGGACCCGGGCCACGAACCGGGTAGGGTTTCGCATTCGAGGTTGGGTTGAAATCGGGTCAAAAGGCGGGTCGGATCCGGGTAGGGTTTCACTAGGAACCCGGGTCGTCGGGCGGGCCGGCGCCCCTAAACGCCCGCCACAATGTCGTTCCAAGAAAATAAAAAAAAGAAAAAGAAAAAGACGAAAAATCTGAGTCGGGCCCCGTTTTTTGGGTCGTCGACCCAGTCGACCCAACCCGCGGATTCGACTCGGGTCGGGTTTTATATTATTTTAATATAAAATAATATTTTAAATAAATAAATAATTTATTTAAAAAAAAAAAAAAAAAAAAACGTTTTATTTTCGAAAAACATTAAAAAACAGTAAAAATATTTTATTTTCCAAAAATATCTATTTTTCTTAAAAAAAAATTCATATTTTCCAAAAAATGCCAAAAATCCAAAAAAAGACCAAAAATCCAAAAAAAGCCAAAAATTCATGAAAAAGCCAAAAATTTCAGAAAAAAAAGCCAAAAAGATTTGTATTTTTCCAAAAATACCAAAAAATCCAAAAAATCCCTTTTATGTCCAAAAATTAGAAAAAAGACTCAAAAATATTTTTCCTCTAAAAATGCATGGAAAATCCCCTCGAACATCCAAAAACCTCAAGGTTTAAACAAGATTATGTACCGAAAGGGTATTAGTGATTAACTAGTGTAATCAAGTCCCCGATCCTAATTTCTCTGGTTGCGCAGGAGTGAGTATTTCTCCTGATACTTCGCTTGGGTTTCTAATCAACCCACCCCAAATCGATTAGTGGCGATTCCATTTTAAAAATTGATTTATAGGTTAAAAACTTGAACCATTAAGTCGTGAATTGGTGGACTTGGGAGAGTCCGGGCATAACTAATTTCAGCCGAGCCATTAGCCTCCTTAGGCGCTCGTACCCGATTGTGGGCGCTGAAAAAAAGAGGTCGCGACAGTTCGGAAAAGAAGGCTCGATCGGACATGGGAACATCGAGATGAAGGAAGTTCAGTAAGCCGAAGAAAGCTGTCAGATCGGGAACACCATTTCTCATTCCAAGCTGCTTTTTCTCCAAAATAGACTAACTTCCAGATAATATTATGGTCCTCAACAGAGCCATGCCTTGTGTCAATACACCCATATAAATATACATTCCACAAAAATTTAACTATACATAAAAAGAGAGATTTTCGTTTCTTGCAGATTTAGGAACAACTCAAATCACACTAGCCGCTACATCCTCGAAAATGTTGAGGTCCTGGTCATCCCAAGCTAGGTTGGGTTAAACGAGGAGAACATACTCCTGTTACAGGGAGACGCCGGATGTCTTCTAATGTAAGATCAGCGCTTCTTGCTTTTGCTCTTTGTGATCCTTGATTTGGTTGATTCACCGGGAGGCTTCCAGATGATGTCGTCGAGATTGCTACAGAAACTCTGATAGAACTGCAATGCAGATAAGTGACAAAAGTTATGGACCGAAGATCCGCAATAAAAAATCAACTCTTAATTCTTGTCCCCTCATGACCAAACCACACCCCCCCCCCTTCTTTGGGCACAGAACTGCAATCAAGAGCTAGTAGCTCTGGCTTGTGGCACTTCATTTTCCACAACTACATGGGCTCACCATACCCCAATCAACCGACAGTTCTATGTCTAGCCTGCCCATACGATTGGTCAGCACGTCGGTATGGGCAAGCCCCTGATGAGGTCTATTTATGAAGAAGCTTCTCAAGCAGTGGAACAAAAGATTAGAATGAGGAATGGTACAGAGATGAACACTTGAAAATAACATGAACAGTACCTTAAGGTATTCATTGGCATCTCCAGCTGCTTTCTGAAAATCAACCATGAAGTATGTTGGCGCAACCTCAAAAATCTGGAGACCGAAGGAAAGAGCGAAAACAATTAGTCGACAGATTTGTCGATGAAGAAAACAAAGTACCCAATGAGGCCTTTTGCTTACCTCCAAAATAACAGAGAAATGTGAGGTCTTGCTTGCTGATAGACCTTCCACTCTCATCTGTCCATTAACACAAAACGTAAGTTTTTTCCTTCTTTTTTTTCTTTTTTTCACTGGACAAAAATGTCCAATTATTTTGACCGATGCTCTATCATCATAAAACAAAGTTCACCATCCTTGAGTTGTTCATGAGCGCATTACACACTCGTTTTCCATATTTTTGATGGGTTTGAAGATTAAAAGGGCATGACAATAAGGACCCACCCCATTGGTGGTCGCGTGGTTTGCGCTCAATCCCTCTTCCGGAAGGGAGCGAGTTTAAATCCTCACGGTTGCTTGTACGACTCACCCGTGGTCCGGGGGAGGTAGGTCCCCTTGGGTCGTCTTGGGTTTATGCCGTTGGTTGCTGGCTGTACGGCGGTTCCCGGGTCACAAAAAAAAAAAGGGCATGACAATAAGGACTTAAGGCACACATTTTTATGTGAAAAGTTATATTTTCACATGCGGCCTCAAAATCATAACGTGTGTGCGTTGCATTGGAGGTAACTAATCAACTAGAGTCATGGACTGAGGGAGGCAAGCAGGGCTACCTGACCTGCTATCGAAAGAACATTTTTATATACCTTGTAAATATGGGGGACAAAAATGTTTATGACTAATATGCACTTCTTTAAATTTATAGAGAAGATCAAGCACATAATTTACGTGAAAGTGCGTAAATCTGTCAAAAATTTTCACGCAAAAAATTAAAAATTGACTACATATTCAGTAGATAAGTTTCGCCTCAAAAGAATTTTAAATGATAAATAGACATATTTAAATATATTCAAGAAGTTTTCGTACCCAAAAGAAAAAATTCCAAAAAAAAAAAAAAAAGAACTTCTAGAAGAACCGAGTCTTTTGCCACTTGTATAAGGAGCGATCTGCACTTTTTCTGCCGCCACACGATCGCCGCACGATCTTCGCACGACCGTCGCACGACCGCCAACCGTCATCGCTGATCACCGCCGCAAGATTGCCACCCACAGCCCATTAGTCGTGGGAGGGGGCGGTGGTTGGTGGGTTGTGGGCGGTGGTCCTACGACGGTGGTTAGCGGCAACGGTTAGCAGTCATGCGGCAGCAAGCAATGGTCGTGTGGCGGTTGTGTGGTGGTTGGCAGCGGTAGGGTGCTGGCGGACGATGGCGGTTGTTGACTGATGTTGTGGGTGGCGGCGACCATCGCCAATAGTCACCGGTGGTCGGTTGCCGACGGTGGCTGCGGGCAGCCGGAGGTGGCCAACAGTTGGCAAGCGGCCGGCAGTGACCGCAACAAGGAAGAAGAACAAAAGAAAAATAGAAAAGAAAAAAAAACTTTTTTTTTGTTTCTTATTTCTGTTTCAAATTTATTCTCTAGCCACTTTTCTATTTTGGGAAATAAAAAAATAAGTTTGCATTATCGAACAGATTTATGTTCTTTTTTTTGTTAACAAAATAACAAAAATCGGGAGAAATAGAAATGTTACCATGCAAGCCCTTATTGGTGGAGGTGCATCTTGCCTGTGTCGCGAAGGATTCGTCCGAAGATCATTCAATACAAAAGAGGAATTGTCTCGGTTGAATTGAAAACTAAATCTGATTATGCATAGCCAAACTTTGACAAACATATGCAAAATAAAGAAACGGCCATTAGTCTTTGTCTAGCCTTTTATCGATGAGGGTGTATTTTACCTATGTCGCCGAAGATTCGTCCGGAGATCATTCAATACAGAAGACAAATTATCTCAGTTGACTTGACAACCAAATCTAATTAAGCAATCTAATTTGTGCTTTCGGCACGTACCTAGCCTTTGGGCAAGTGCGCAAAACCCGTGTGAAAGTGAGCATCGCCCCCCCCCGGTCTACGTTTGAGGATCTTTTTAGATATTCGATGGTAGAAGAACAACCCAAGTGCCATAACTTGGCACGGGAGGACACTTAAGTGCCATAATTTCAAAATGGTACACTAGAGTGCCGGTTTCAAAGTTAAATGGAACACTTAAGTGCCACTCCGACGAAAATCCGGCCAAATGGCTTATGTGGCAATTTTCCGGCGAGTTTGGTCCAAAACGACGTCGTTTTATACGGCCGACGTGGTGAGAAAATGCAAAAATGATGCCGTTACGTGTTTGACATGTAAATAATAATATAAAAATTAATTAAATTATATTTAAACTTAATTTTATTTAAATTATTCAAAAAATAAAAAAAAAAAAAAAAAAAAAAGGGGAGAGGTCGAAGGGGGCTTGAGGGTTGAGTCATTGCCGCCGCCGCCTCCCGCCGTTCGCCGGGAAGGGCTAGCGACGGAGGGGGAGGGTTGGCCGAGGTTGCCGGCCTCGTCGGCCCCGGCCGGGCTCGGCAACCCCGGTTGACCCACCCCACTTCGTTGCCGGCCCTTCCCGGCGGCGGGGGGTGGGTGGCGAGGGTCGCGACCCTTGCCCCGGATCCGGGCGTGGGCCACGACCCTCGCCCCCGATCCGGGAGGGCTCGTGTGGGAAGAGGGTCGCGGGCCCTCGCCGCCTCCCCACCGCCGCCGGAAGGGCCGGCGACGGAGTGGGGAGGGTCGGCCGGGGTTGGCCGACCCTATCTAGGGGCCGGCGAGGCCGACCGACCGTGGTGAGGGCCCGCGAGCCCTCGCCCGGATCTGGGGAGAGGGTCACGGCCCTCGCCGCGATCCAGCGAGGGCTTGCAGGCCCTCGCCGCCGGTGGCCGGGGCCGGTGACCCCGGCCGACCCTCCCCCTCCGTCGTCGGCCCTTTCCGGTGACGGCGGGGAGGCGGCGGCGGCGGCGGCGGGGCTCGGCCCTCGGCCCGCTCCCTTCGACCTCCCCTTTTTAAAATTTTTTTTTTGAATATTTTACGTAAAATTAAGTTTAAATATAATTTAATTAATTTTTATATTATTATTTACACGTCGACACGAAACGGCATCGTTTTTGCATTTTCTCGCCATGTCGGCGTGCAAAAAACGACGCTGTTTTGGACCAAAATCGCCGGAAAATTGCCACATCAGCTATTTGGCCGAATTTTTGCCGGAGTGGTACTTAAGTGTTCTATTTTACTTCGATATTGGCACTTAAGTGTACCATTTCAAAGTTATGGCACTTAAGTGTCCCTCCTGCCAAATTATGGCACTCCAGGTGTCCCAACCTCGATATTCGATGCTATTATCCTCCTGACAGGGTAAAAGTAACATGCCCTCATGGTTGAAGGTCAGTACAAGCTCACAAACCTTGATTACATATCCTCCCAACAGGGTAAAAGTAACATGCCCTTGTGGTTGAAGGTTAGTACAGGCTCACAAACCTTGATTATGTATCCTCCCAACAAAGTAAAAGTAATGTGCTCTCGTGGTTGAAGGTCAGTACAGGCTCGCAAACCTTGATTACGTATCCTCCCAACAGGGTAAAAGTAACGCGCCATCATGGTTGAAGGTTAGTATAGACTCACAAACCTTGATTACGATTGCCGCCTGCCACCTGCCGCCATACGACCATTGCATGACTGCCGCATGATCGTCGCACTATCGCCGCACAACCGCCGCACGACCGCCGACTATCGTCATTGACCACCGCTGCAAGATTGCTGCCCATAGCCCACCGGTCGCAAAGAGAAAACATCTATGTTAGGTTGAGTACAACACATTATCTACGAAAGAGGAAGATGATTTTTACCTCCCATAGAACATGGCCACATGAGTGAGGGTCGAAGCAATAGTGGCGAATCCAAAGCCATACGTGAGCGCAAAGAACATGCTTATATGAATCTTCCCTAGCCGCACAAATAACTAAGAAAAGCATCTCCTTTCAAGGGGAGTATACTATGTGGCTTATTGAAAGTTCGTACCTGAGGGAGATGGAGGACGGAATGGGATGACGACTCACTGGAGATCGTAGCTAGAGCAACACGAGAGAATTGTTGGAGTCAACACCTAATAGAAGATGCAAGAATGACAATGATCAAGAGAAGTTACTTCTTGCATGAAAGGCACGCCTTTCCCTCTCTCTATTTCCCCTAGAAGCCGCAAGTTGCTAGAGAAGAAAGTGAAAGGAAAACATGTAGCGCACAATTGTCGACTCCTTAGCAAAGAAGAAAATGAAAGTCCATTATGCATGAAGTCGGCTATTAGACATACTTGAGGCACGTATTATAAATATTATATCCTCTCATAAGCAGCTAGTGGAGTCTTCAAGAAGCAGGGAACACGTTGATCAAAAGAAGAAAGGGAAGCAACGTTTAACTTGCTAACTCGTACTTGGATGTGAAGAAAAAGTTGTGGCTGGATGAGTTCACATTGAAGGCAGTTGGACTTCAAGAGGCGGTGGAACTCCTATGGCAGTATGTGAGTGCAGTGTACTTTGTCAAAGGGCTTGGTCTTCTTGCTTGAGTAGAATGCCCATCAGGCTTGAAGATGAGGTTTAAGAGGGTTAGGGGATTGTTAAAGATCTCATGGAGAGAGTCCAATGAATGGTTTTTGCCATTCTAAGTCTTGATAAATTTGGCCTCTTTCTTCAATCAAGTAAGATACTTGATCGAGAAGCCTTCCTTGATAGCTGGAAGTTCTCCAAAAGTATGAAAAGCTGGAGGACTTTGTACCATCCATTCTAGTGTGGTTGAATTCTGTTCAAGAGCCCAAAACAATGAATTGAGGATCCACAATGCCATGATAGAGTTTTCACGTTTGGATAACTAGGGAAAGAAAGGAAAACTGCATGACAAATTCTCCTATTCCATTCAATAAATGAGAGGAGAATACAAATTGTGCTATAAGAAACGAAGCATGTTGCCCCCCTCCCGTTAACTCTTTAGTTGAAATGTCCGCTAGATTGCTAACTATGTTCTCAATGGCTCTCCTAATCTGGCGATAGGGAACGCCTTTCATTCCCTTGTTTTGTCGTGGCACACTCCTCCCCCCCCCACAAGCAACCCCCGACTTAGGGGGGACCAGAAAGCTAGATTAAACTTCCTCCAAGCTTGATGGAGGGGGACTTGATGGACTTGAATCTCCTAATTTTAGGGATGTAGGGGATCTAAGATTGGTTAGGATCCTCAATGCATGATGTTAGCTCTAGACTGCTAACACATTTCATACCATCCTACGACCGTACTCCCCAAGCGAGTGTTTCACGTGTTAGCTGGGCCCTTGATTCGCGTAGACCAATGGCGAACACTCATCGTTTACTCGTGAATTCCATTTTCGGAATAAACGCAGGTTGCTTGCTAGGCTGGAAGGGATCCAATGCTGAACTTGGTAAACGAACAAAAACAACTAAGAGGTCTCATGGCGGAGTTGGATCAACTTCTTAGTCTTGGGAGACAAAAAAGAAGAGATGAACAACAAAGAAAGAAATATCGTAAGGCGAGCACTCCTTGCTTCAGACCTCTTGGATTCGATAGTGGGACTCCTTGCTAATAGGGATTTGAAAGATTTTCTCTAAACTAGAAAACTGTGATTTTTGATGAGCTGTCCTTTTGCAGATCAGCCAGGCTCTACTTCAAGGGAAGGTAAAGTTGAAATTGTACAATGACATTGCCGAGCTAGAGAATTCTAGCCCTTTCATCATGCTGACGGTTCATTCCAACAAGTCGGGTTGGGAAGGAAGGTTATCAATTGTTTAAATGTTGTGAGAAAATGCATGAAATGCCAAATCCACGTCTGTGGTTTCTGAACCCAGATCCTACCCCCAAAGATGGCTAATCTTTCTACTCTACCAATTTTATGAAATATCAATAGGTCTCGATAGTCCAACCCTTACCTGGCCATCTTTCTCAGGCACCGGTACTGAACTATTGACTCTCCAAAACACTCTCGACATCTTGTTTGGTTAAGCATTTGAGCTTAGGTCGAAAGGTCAAAGAGAGGACCGGCTGCCTTTCGTATGTTTCTGATGGAATCTATGTAAAATATTTATTCTCATAAACAATTAATCAATTAAGAACAAACGGATCCATACATGATTGTAAAACACTGAGATCAATAAATACAGCGGAATTAAAGCGTACCTGTTTGAGCCATCGCTTCAGAAGAAAACTAGAGTGGAAGAAAACTAGATCACTCTGATAATCAGAGATCTATCGGAATACCAGATCTTCCTCTCTATGACCTATTTCGATATAGCAGCTTTCAATGGGATTAAAGCAACTGATAGGTATAACCTACTCTTTTATAGGCTAGAGAGGGGACCTAGCAAACCCTAATCAATAGCGTGTCAATTGGGTCCTTCCCATTACGGGTTTCAGTCAAACACAATTGCCTACACTTTGCTGCTCAACTAAGCCCGTTATCAATAGATGCTAATACCCAATTTAATCAGATTACTTTAGGGTTCAACAAATATTGGAATATCCATTAACCCAATTATTTAAAATAGAAAATCAATTAATTAATGTAAGCTCATATTATAGGAAATTTCCAACAATCTACTCACGCCAATTATAAGTTTTGGAATAGTGTGGCATGTGCACATAGAGAAACTTAAATCCCTTTTCTCGTCTAAAGCATAAGCCCAAAGGACAAAGCTAAAGCTCAGTGTATCCTAGAGACTAAAGCTCAAAGCGAAGCAGGTGCACTTCCAAGTGTGAGTTTACAAACTAAGCAAAGATGGCAATTCTTTCCTAGTTCCTTTTGTAATAGTCTCTTCTCATGAAGGCAATTACTTTTGACCTTTGGCAGACGCAAGAGCGAATTAGAATCGGAGATTTCATATCTTCCATTATAAGGAAAAAAGTAAGCCATTGTGGTTGAAGGTTAGTACAGGCTCGCAAACCTTGATTAGGATCGCTGTTCGCCGCCGCACGACCGTCGCATGACTGTCGCACAATCGCCGCACTACCGCCGCATGATTGCCGCACAACTGCCGATTGTCGCCACCAACCACTATCGTAGGATCGCCGCCCACAGCCTTCCAATCGCAAAGGGAAAACATCTATGTTAGGTTGAGTACAACACATTATCTATGAAAGAGGAAGAGGATTTTTACCTCCCATAGAATAGGGCCACATGAGTGAGGGTTGAAGCAATAGTGGTGAATTCGAAGCCATACGTGAGTGCAAAGAACATGCTTATATGAATCTTCCCTAGCTGCACAAATAACTGAGAACATCATCTCCTTTCAAGGGGAGTATACTATGTGGCTTATTGAAAGTTTGTACCTGAGGGAGAAGGAGGACGGAATGGAATGACGACTCGCTGGAGATCGCAGCTAGAGCAGCACAAGAGAATTGTTGTAGTCAACACCTAATAGAAGACACAAGAATGACAATGATCAAGAGAAGTTACTTCTTGCATGAAAGGCACGCCTTTCCCTCTCTCTATTTCCCCTAGAAGCAGCAAGTTGCTAGAGAAGAAAGTGAAAGGAAAACATGCAGTGCACAATTGTCGACTACTTAGCAAAGAAGAAAATGAAAGTCCATTATGCATGAAGTCGGCTATTGGACGGACTTGGGGCACGTATGATAAATATTATATCCTCTCGCAAGCAGCTAGTGGAGTCCCAAGAAGTAGGGAACACGTTGATCAAAAGAAGAAAAGTAAGCAAGGTTTAACTTGCTAACTCGTACTTGGGTGTGAAGAAAAAGTTGTGGTTGGATGAGTTCACATTGAAGGCGGTTGGACTTCAAGAGGTGGTGGAACTCCTATGGCAGTACGTGAGTGCAGTGTGCTTTGTCGAAGGGCTTGGTCTTCTTGCTTGAGAAGAATGCCCATCAGGCTTGAAGATGAGGTTTAAGAGGGTGAGGGGATTGTTAAAGATCTCATGGAGAGAGTCCAATGAATGGTTTTTGCCGTTTCGAGTCTTGATAAATTTGGCCTCTTTCTTCAATCAAGTAAGATACTTGATCGAGAAAACGTCCTTGATAGCTGGAAGTTCTCCAAAAGTATGAAAAGCTGGAGGACTTTGTACCATCCATTTCAATGTGGTTGGATTCTGTTCAAGAGCCCAAAGCAATGAATTGAGGATCCACAATGCCATGATAGAGTTTTTTCGTTCGGATAGCTAGGGAAAGAAAGGGAAGCTGCATGAGAAATTCTCCTATTCCATTCAATAAATGAGAGGAGAATACAAATCGTGCTATAAGGAACGAAGCATGTTGCCCTCCTTCCATTAACTCTTTAGTTGAAATGTCTGCTAGATTGCTAGCTATGTTCTGGATGGCTCTCTTAATCTGGCGATAGGGAACGCCTTTCATTCCCTTGTTTCGTTGTGGCAGCCCCCGTCCCCCCCACAAGCAAACCTCGGCTTAGGGGGGATCAGTGCCGCGACCTAATTTTCGGGTGCACCACCTAAAACTAGGTTAATGGACTACTAAGTTTTTAAACTTAGCTCGAGCTCTCCCAAGCCCATACCAATTCGCGACTTAAGTTTAAAATTTTAAATATGCAAGAGGTTATTAACTAGGAGTCGCCACTAATCGGTTTATAGTAGGTCGATTAGACACCTAAGTAAAATAACAGGAGAATTATTTTACTTCTACAAACCGTAGACTAAGGGTACGGGGACTTGGTTACACTAGAATTTTCTAATTCCCTTTTGGCATCATTTCTTTTTAATTTTCAAAAATGTTTTTTTACAGGCAGTTGATTTATTTTAACCTAAATTACCAAAATTTCTAATTAAATGATCCTATTATGCAAACTAGTTAATATGCACCTTTATGACCTAATTTTACTAGTAAATAAATTTTAATCAAATGATCCTATTATGCAAACTACTTAATATGCATCTCATATTTTTTTTGTATTTTTCAGAATTAATAAAAACCCTAATTAAACTATCTAAAAGAGGATCATTTTCTAATTTATTATAGGGGTTAATTTGACTTAAACCCTATCCTATCTTAGAAAACTATTTTTTGAAAAATGAGATAATTAAAATGTGCGATCATTATCTAAAAAATTAATTTAGGTCAAACCCTAACTTATTTATAAAAGTACGACCCTAAAAATGTAATCCTAAAAAAAAATTCTAATTTACTAAACCTACATGTCTAATTCACTAAACCTATATGCTTATGCAGAATTTTGATTTTTTTCTATTTTCTGATTTTTTTAATATTTTAATTATTTAAATAAATATTAAATCTAAACTATCAACAAAAATAAATGATTAAAATAATCAAAAAATAACTTGTTGTCTCACGAGTCAAATTAACGATTATTCTAACCCTAATTATCATGACAAAAAGGTCAAAATAATTAAAAATCTGATTCGAAGTCTTACGGATCAAATTAATAATTATAATGATTTACAATTAAAATTCTATCAAAAAGCCCAAAAATTAAAATAATTAAAAAATGATCCGATGTCTCTCGGATCAAATTAGTAATTACAATAATTCTATGCGAGAATCCTACAGATAATGACTATAATATGCATAAAATGAAAATCACATCCCCTGTACATTAATATTGAAATTTAAAAAATAAACTAAAATAACATAAAATAGATAAAAAAAATACAAATAACAAAAGCGACCTAAAGGGGGACTTGGAGAGAGGGAGCAACGTCGTCGATCGGTGAGAGGCGGAGCATGACTCGAGGGCAAGCGGGGGCACGGCACGGGAAGCGCGGCGGCGTCGGACTCCGACGGTGGTGAAGCGGACGAGTGGGGGTGGTGCGGTGGCGCGGCGTCGGCGAGGGCAAGAGTGCGGTCGTCGGGCGCTCGGCGTTCGGTCTTTGCTGGTGCGGAGCGACGAGGCGGCGCGGAGTCGTGGCGAGGGGGCTGTGATCGGCGAGCGGGTTGCTACGGGTGCTTGAACAAGGGCGAAACGATGCGAGAGGGTTGCTGCGGGCGTTGGGTCGAAAGGGGCGGCGGTCCGCTCAAGTTCAGACTTGGTGGAGGCGCAACGACGGTGGCTGGCGAGGGTAGCTCGACTGGCAGAGCGGAGATGGCGCGGTGAGAAGCAGTGAACGACGAGCGGAGCGGCGAGGAGTGGCGAATGGAGTGGCGAGGAGCTCGAACGTCGGCGGGCTGTGCTTTTTGCGCGTTAGGGGCGAGTTCGGCGAGGCGAAAGTGGTGGAGGAGCGGTGGTGCTTGGAGGCCGGCTGAGGGTGGTTCAGAGAGGATCTGCTGGTGGAGCAGCGGCGAAGTAACACGGACGGCGCGGGCACGGCTGGCGCGGATAGGGGGTAGCGTCGGGAGGAAGAAGACGACACTGTAGCCCCTGTTTCCTTTTTCCTTTTTTTTCTCTCTCTCTCACATTTCTCTGTACCCTCTCGTGTTGACTTTTCTTTTTGGAGAAAATATTGGGTGGGTCTTACCCTCCACGTAGGCGTAGGGTAAGACCATTTAGAATCCGACACATGGCTCCACGTAGGCAACGGGTCAGAGGTTCAAAATTTGCGCGGTGCGGTCCTGGGGCCCACTAGTCTGATGCTCTCTGTCCTCTCAACAACCCAGCGCTTCTTTCTCTCTCCTCTCTCTTCTCACTCTCTTCTGAATAACTCTCGGTTGTGGCTTGGCTCGGCTTGGCTAGCGGAAGAAAGGACGGGCGAAGGGATGATAAATGCGCGCTTAAAATTTCTCTCTCCTCACACTCGAATATTTTTTGGGTTCTCTCTCGTCGTGGAAGAGCAGAGAGGGAACGAGCTGCACTTCCTTCTTAGCACATCCCACCGCCTCCGCCTCCCCAAAAAGCCTCGTCGGTTGGCTCCGTCTGATTGCCTCCCTCCGACGAACTCATCATCAACTCCGACTCCGAGCTGCCGCCACCATTTGCGTCCTCCGTCTCTGGCATCTGCTCATCCTCCCCCCTCAGGCCGAAGATGCCGCCGGCCTTCACCGCGAAGCCGTCGACCTCCAGCAGGAGGGAGGCGGCCTCGGTCTCGTTCCCGAGCGGTGCTAGGCTCCCCGCCGTCAACGGGGTGTTGTCCCTATCGCTGGCCCAATTGGTCGCGAGGGAGATCTTGGTGGACCTAGGCAGGGCCGATGGTGCGGCGAAGAAGGAGAGGCGCGAGCTAGAGGGCTGGAGAAGGATTCCCGCCCTGTGGACGAGGTACGTGGACTGGTTGCACCAGCACCGGAGCTAGGGCTTTTCCTTGGACGTGAGCCGAATCGGGTTCATGGACAAGTTCGTGGAGAAGATGGAGCCTCGATTCTAGGCCGTGTTCAAGGCGATGGAGGAGTTGGAGAAGGGCGTGATTGCGAACCCGGCCTGGACGAGGGCCGCATGGTCGGGCACTACTGGTTGAGGAAGTCGGAACTCGCGCCGGCCCAATTCCTGAAGGTGCAAATTGAGAGCACGCTCGATGCTGTCTGCAATTTCGCTGCTGACGTGGTTAGCGGTGAGGTCAGTTATGAAATTTCGATCGTTGTTGCTCTCCGTGTGGTAAGAGAGTGGGTTTATGTATTATTCACTTGAAATGACCATGTATGGAGATTTCCGACTCTTAGACTCAGTAATTTCAAAATTTCCTTCAGGTTTTCCAATTAATGTCAGCTTGAAATTCGGTTTTTGATCGTTGGTTTTCTTTTAGTATGCTTAGCTGATTGCATCAGACATCGACGGATTGATTGACTTGATAATGTTTGACGCTTAATTTGCAGATTAAGCCCCCTCCTACTTCTCTCGTGGATCGCTTTACTCAAGTACTTTAAGTTGGAATAGGAAGTTCAGCTCTTGGGCCACAGTTTGTTGCAGAGGCATTGGCTCCCGATAATCCTCCATTGAAGTGTTAAAGATCGGAGTGTCCATCCTCCTCTCGCAATCTACCCTTCAGGTATTGAGCTTTATGGAATGTGCTGCTCTGCTCTTTTAACGTTTTATACCTTCATTGATCTATCCATTTAAGTTGTCGGTCGATGCACATTGCGCCGCTGATAGTGGAGGTGAGCACAGCCCTTTTTCGTTTAGTTGGGCACCGAACCAAACAAACTGCATTAATACGGTTTACCAAACCAAACCACACTATGTTCTTTTTGGTAACTTTTACTCCATCCTATTTTTCAATGCAAGCTGAGCTGCTCACTTCCTTCGGTTTTATTGGCAAATTGTGCGGCAAGCCAGACTCTGTTTTTCTGCTTAGCGCATTCCTTCCCCCTCAACAAAAAAGAGTCCCTCTAAAATCTATGGCATGGACAAATATGTGCACTATTTGGTGGTTTAAATCAGCACCTAACCTAGCTTTTCACCTTATGTCAAGTTTTATTGTCTTTATTAGCCTTGCAGGAGTTGGTATTGCTCCATGCTAAAGAAGTGGACGAAACTGATGTTCAAGGTGAATCTGCGTTCAAATCATTGGATGTATAGATCTATGAGAGAATCCCTATTTGAGCTTTGCTGTTAAATTCTTTATGATATCTGACATTACCATGTTTTTCGTTTATTTAATTTTTCCACATGAATCGATGAGCTCTAAACTTCTAGAATTGAATTCACTGCATTTTTTTTGCAATTGATTAGGATATCTTTCCTCACAAAGTATCATTCCGTATCATGGACACGGCATATAGAAGATCTACTCTCATCATGCCTATGCTCTCAGCATGTCCCAAATGAACTTCTTTTATACTTCTCTTATTTATTTCTTCCTTCAATGAAGTAGTTTAGAGTTTAATAAAGAAAGTGATCTATCTAAATTACTTCCATTCACATCATCTACAGCTTCATGTTTAATTGCCAGAATCAAAATTTGCTACCTGTTTTATCGCATTTCAAGTAACTTCAATGGTTAATTGTAATAATAATAGAAAACTTTCATGGTTAATCACATTTAAAATAAAGCGAGGTACAGAGGATGTATATCCACTGGATAAGAAGACCTTAAATCCCATTACTCATTTCAAATTGTTAAGTTGCTCAACATTTGACGCTCATAATAATCTTTTAGTATCAGGGAAAGGTGTTGAGAGATGAGAATATGAGCCCCAAAATTATTATTTGATACTCCTGATAGTTGCTTAGTCATAGGTGGCTTAAGGACACATAAAAGAGTTACATATTGCTCTACGACTTCAATACTGGCTTCTTGTTGACTACATATTATTGTTTGTCATCTAATATTCGTGAAATTAGTTGGAGAGCTTGGATTAGCGATGCACAGCAAGTCCAGTTCAAGCCAAGAACCGGGTAGAGCCATCCTGATGAAGTCCTGTTCCAGGTCAATTCTCAAAAAAATTGGTCCACTTCTTGATAATGAAACCGTAGAGTCGGCCTTTTTCTGGTTTGGCTCCCGGTTCTAATACTAAAACCATCTATTGGACCTTGAAACCGACCAACCAAGGGGTTCTAGGTTCGAACCAATCCAGAATCCATGTTTCACCTTATTTAAAAAAAAATAAAAATGTAATAGCAAGTTGCAACCAAGAGGGATTGGAAGCCGTGACCTCAAGTATGAGGTGTATGCATAACACCACTAAGCTCACAAGAGTTTGCTTGATGACAGCTATAAAAGATGATCAATGATATTTTAGACCTGATTTTTACAAAAAAACCTGGTTCTTGAGTACTGGAAACCGACCTGAAACCAGCCAAGTGTAATTGACTCGGTTCTTGATTCCAGCCTCGGAAATGAATCGCCCAGTTCCCAGAAAGAGCTTTTGTGGAAATCAGATCATACATATTGTATGTTATTTTTCATTGCTCATGTCCAGGCCAGTTGCAGATCATTTGTAACTGAGACCTCCATGGTTGGTACTAGGTTTTTGCCATGGAATTGACACATCCTAGAACAGATTGCCTGTACTTTTAGATGTCAATTAGCAGTATTCTTTATACATCTGATTTTTCGATCTCAAATTTTCCTTTCAATGATTCAAGGAATTGATACTCCACCAACCGTTGTTGTTTGATAGGGTGACAACAATCTATCCTTTTTCTCAGTTTTTTCCCCTGCCTATAGAAGTTTCACTGACAAGTCATTGAGTTTCATGTTTTCTTTAAAGATACTAACTAGAGCAGAGTTAACAACTAATTATTAGCTTCTCGTCACGCGCAAGAGCTATAAGCTATTGAATATCAGACTCATCCTTTTTATTGCAAAGAAATTAGTTGATCTTGGTTGATGTGCTCATGTGGTTATCACGGAGTAGGTTCCATGGCCTTTCTATTGTTGTTGCACATAAAAAAAAAAAAAAAAAATCAACACCCTGTTGCTTTCTTTTCTGGTTGAGCATTTTCTTTAGGGCAAGCTTCCAGATGTCTCGGGTTGAACTCTATTTTGGTGCATGTATTTTATAATTAGGATTATCCAGTTTAGTGGATTTTTAAAGTCATTATTGCTAATGAGGCTTAGTCAGTTTGTTAGTCTTGCGTGGAAAAGTTATTGCTTGTGATGTATAACAAAATCTTGGGTAACTGGATGTCTTCATTTATGTCATTCTGATGGTACACTTGCATGAAGTTATGTCAAAATTAATCTTTTCGGTCGTTTGCTTAAGTGAAATTTTGGCACCTTCAATTTTGCAGATATTGCATTGATCACTATTTTTCCCATCATGAATGCAGGGTGTCCCCATAACACGAGAACTCGTTGTTGGACAATACTGCGCGGATTGAGGGCTGGTTGGCTAGATTTCCAATGTACGGGGTGGGTGGCAGAACATCTGACATGTCTGCAGTTGGTCTATTTCCAGCAGCCCTTCAAGTTCGTAAGCCTTACTTCTAATCTCATTGTGGTTATATTCTGATTTGACTCGAAGAGCATATTCATTAGCGAATCCAACTTCGGGGTATCGATATCAGAGAAATGCTTGTTGGTGCATCCTTGATGGATGAGGCTACCAGGACGAAAGTGGTAACATTGCTGTCAACTAATGTTATTTGGTGTTTCTTCGGAACGTTCTGTTGTTACCCAAGTCCAGTAAAGGAATTAGTTTTGGTATCAGTGGGGCAACTTATGGTGTAAAATCTTGCTCAGTGTGTAGTGCTCAAGATTCTGCATGTGCACTTTTATGATGTAGGAAGCTGAGTCGCCAGAATGAACTAAGTATGGTTGAGATATCAGTCTTGATTATAGATAGCTAATCAGGCATTAAAGGATGTCAGCTAACAAGTTGAATGGTTGTCTCTGATGGTATGCATTGTGATGTATGCAAGAGTAACTTGTGAACTTATATGCAGCAGAATTGTACTTGTATCCAGTCATTGTGCGCTAAGAAGATTTTGTAGTATATGTGCTAGAGGATGTCATACAGTATAATTCATTGTAAAATAAAATATAGAGGATCCATTTGATCCATTTAAGCTCACGACTGGCAATTGCTAGCAATTGCTGTTGTTGTCGTTTAGTTGCTTCAAGGCATGTTCATTTCTACTTGCCGATGCACGCTACAGTGAATCAAAGTACAATGCACTTTGATTTGTGCCTTCTCTTGTTGCCTGCTTGTAGTATCAAATTTCCCAGCAATTCGAATCCTTGTTCAGGATGCAGAGTAAATCTGCAATGCAAGTCGGGGAGATGATTCTGTTTCCTTGTCCAGGATATCCATTATTTTGTAGGGTGTCTGAAAAAGAACCATAGATACTTTCATTTAGGGACTGATAGCATATCTACATTGTTTGCATTCTCAGATTGTGATTCCTTTGCCTGCTTGCAGTATTAAATCTGGCAGCAAATAAAATTCTCTTTAAGGATACAGTCCAATGTAAGTCTGGGATTAATTCTGTTTCCTTGTCCAAGACATTGCTAACTTGTATGTTGCGTCAGAAGAAGATCCACAGAAAATTGATGTAGGGACTATAGATTAACTTAGCATGTCCACATTGTTTTTTTTTGGTAAAGAATTTTTTTTTTTTTTTTTTTGGTAAAGTAGCATGTCCACATTGTTTGTGCTTCCTACATTGTAAATCCTTTGGCAAGTAACTTATCATTGTACTACTTTCGTCAAATAATCACAAACATAAATGTCAAGGTCTGTTTGGGTTGGTTGTGAGTTTCAGCTTGCCTTTTCGGTTTTAGCTGTGGGTTTGAGTTTTTGGCTTTACAAAAATGAAGTTGGCAGAAGACATAACTTCTAACTTGAAAATGACTATGGCTCATTTTGAGAATTTAATAATACTGAATGCTGAACCTTAAACAATGATGTTTGGATTCCTGGATAATTTTACTTCTAAAATGAAGCATGTGATGACTTTTAGTGACCAAAAGCCATATACCTGATGCGCAGTCCTTATCATCCGTCCCCCCCACCCCTGGCGTGCGCGAAAAAAAAGAAAATAACAACACACGCACACACAAAAACAAAAGAAGTTACAACATAAGTAGTATCAGTAGTTTTCGGTGGCTATCTGAGTGGCTTCTCTACTGATACTGATGAAAGGATGGTTCTTGCCTTTTGTATTCCTGTGCAGCGAAAAAAACTCGTTTCTTTTCCAGGTGAAGAACAACCCTGCTGCATTTCCAGATTCTTTCTCCTTTTCTTTGGTAGGAGTAAATCCTTTATCAGAATGACTGTTCTGTAACTATAAGTAAGGAGAAAATATGGGCCTCCATCTTTCAAGATTCTTGCTCTTAATGCTTTTTCTGATCACTTGTGTTTTGTAGATGGGAGAAATATCAAAGTGAGGAGGAAGCGGCTCTTGGTTGGGGAAAGCGTGTCAGAAAAGCTGTTTCTTACAAAGAAGCATAGGCAGCACATCCAAGTGAAATGGCCAATGAGGTATTTGATCTAAATTACCTTCTCTTATGCTGTTAGGGCTAGAAACTTTAGAATAAGAGTGCACCTGATGGTGTTAAATATTGACCAAGGGATTATGATGGTGATCTAATTTCTTTGATATGCTGAAGAAACTCTCTGTTGTGCTGAAGAGCAACTTCATGGATCCACTTTTAAGCATGCTCCTTTTATGGAAAGGGCAACTAAATAAATCCCTTTGTCATTGTTCTTTATTTATTCTGGGTCCTGGGAGTTGAAATTTGGATTATGAAGTTGCAAATGTCTTTCCTTTTTTAATTGGTTATTATTCCACTAATGAAGAAAGTTCAGTCGCAAACACTTGTAAGGAGGACTCATGCATTGAACATATGGCTTATTTTCCTCCTTAACTTTTGTGCGTGCATGAGTTTGCTTTCAAATTCCTGTTGAATGATATATTTTTTTCTCATTCATCTTGTCCTAATGTCGCTTTTAGCTTGAATTGCTGACATCCTTGAAGGTAGGATGCTGGTCTGTATTTTGAGTTTTTCACTGAGTATATTAAGCTATTTGCTCCATTAGAAAATTTATGGGCAATAAAATCAAATTTGTTCCTGATCTCAATGGTGCTGAGGTTTTCATGCATTGACTTGCACTTATATAGCATCATAATTTCATTATTTGTTGGTTTACCTTTGAAACATAAAGCAGAGTGGTGACGAAGAGGAATGGGTGCCAGAGCAAGAGCTAGAACGGGAGTATACACCTGCTGGACGCGCTCTAAAGGAAAAATAGTAAGTGCCACAATTCTTTATGTTTTTCTTCTTAGTGTAAGTTTTTTGCTGCTAATTCAATTGATGAAAGGGATGCCAATGCTTATTCAGTTGATGAAAGAGAAGTTGTTACTGCTCCTCCGCCCCCATCAGATCCTGAGCTACCACCCACTGTATGTGCAATAGCCCAATCAGTGAGACTGTTAAATGGGGAAGATAAGCCTACCATTCCTCCTTTTGTGATACCAGGCCCTCCTCCTTTTCGACCTAAGGATGCGAGACTCAATTCTTAAAAAGAGAAAGAAGTTAGAGCAAATGCGGCCCATCCAGGCAGAAGTCCAGGAGAGCAGGCAACTCCCTCTGCGGAATTTCTTAGGTGATGATGCTGCTTCAAGTTCTATCCCTCTGGTCCCTAAGCTTAATGCATTTCCACCATCGGTGCTCACAATGACAGGTCCTGCTCAGAAGGAGGCTCCACTTAACACATCAACTTCAGCGATGCGTCAACCTTCTTGGGAGAAAATGAATGCAGAACTGTCCCCATCATCTGAAATACTTTAGTTGGTTGCGTCGAGCATTGGTCCAGGTCAACAGCTTGCCCTTTTTCTGCCCGCGAAAAGCTTAGATCTCCCTGGAAGTGATGTATCCTTAATGAAACACAGTCTTGACCCTACAGGCAATTCTGAACCAAATCATGCTGGAGGCAAGGAGCAATCACATCCCGTTGATGGGCTTGCAGATCCCCAGAAGTTAGACCAGCCTGAAAGTGTGAATTCTTCTAGTAAGACTTGGTCGGTTCTTTCTCAGACTGATCATCTTGATGCAGAGGAAGTCTCATTTGAGGAATCTGAGGAGACTGTTTCGGGTCATCCCGAGAGCGACACTAATCCATAAATTCAAGGCAAGGGAGTGACAATATATGGAAATCACAATTCTTTCATGGGACTGGAAGCGTTAGGGTGCTTTGCAGATGGTGGCATAAATTTTTTTCTTGTAGACTTTGGGCAGTGATGGTGAGCAATGAAATTGCAGAGATAGGGACGATTAGCCAAATTAGGACACCCCTGTGTAAAGCTTTTGTTATAGAAAATGAGATTGTTGTGTTAATTGATGTACATTCATCTTACTCAAATGTTGCAGGTGCTAGATTAGCATAAAGATGAGTTAGTGCAGGCGTTTAACTAGCGTTTAACTAGAGTAAGGTCGCTGAGTGGCTTTGTTCAATACATCACCCTTAGATCAAGTCTAACTGGTGCATTTACCTTTCTTTTCTTCACTTGCCTTGTTCTATCTCCCCAAGCTTTTAGAAGGTTCTTTTGTATGAGACTAAAAGCTTGTATCATATTATTGTATCGTCAAAATATCACAAATTTTCTACGTTTTTTTTTTGGTAAGGTAAGTAGTTAATATAAGGGGGAAAGGTCAAACTGTACAACCAAACGGCTCCAAAAACTAACACTCAGAATGAACATGCTCATTTTGAGTGTAAGGGAGCCGAGGAAAAAACCAAAAGGCAACAACCAAAAGGAGAGCTAGAGCCAGGAGCCAAATGGCAAACGCTAGGCAAAACGACCTAGAAACCAACAAGACACCTAGCCAAGAGGTCTAGGATCAGGGGAAGAGAAAATAATAGGATCCAAATCCCACGAACAAATTTTCTATGTTAATAAGGGTTCATTTTCAAGTTGTAGTGTAATGAATTTTTTTGCATAATGATTAGTATTAACAACCATGAAAAGCCATTGTTAAAACTTTGCCAAGCTTTCAGGAGGACAAAGGGGAAACGTGCATATAGTTTACCTGATTTGTGAATCATTTCTTATAGATTCATATTAATCAAAATCGGGACTATGAGACTACAGAGTGTAGAGTTTTATCTCTTCAAGCACAAAAACATACTTAGTGAAATTGAGTTTTGCTATGATGACCAATCAAAGGAAGGAACGGGTATGGAGACTACTAATGAGATTTAACCAGCTAAATTGAGAGCTTAAAGGACCAAAATGAACAGACTTATAACTTATTAAACCAACATCTCGTGAGAATTGAACAATGCTGCATCTTCTCACCCGCATTATCATTCGAAATCGAAACGGTGTATATTGTATGACACCGGTATTCTGTAGTCAAGGGCCAAAAAGAACTCGAACATAGCATTTCGATGTTTGAATAACAAAGTTTTCAAGATATTTTCCAACAATACAAAGAGTGAGAATTAAGAACCACCATATTCTTTATAACAAGAATTAAAAATTCAAGATTGTTCTAATTTCCAAAAGTAACTAAAAGTTAACTAATATCACTTTTGTTTGTATATCTACACACACTCAAAAGCTGCAGAAATTCTTTAGATCCTCTTCCTTGGCATACCGGCTTGGTATTTATGTTCGAAATGTGAGGATACAAATTCTTGGAGTTCCTAATCATCCCCTCGGTGACTCCAATAGCAAGTGATATATCTGCACAAACATTCGGTTATTTATATGCACGCGTTGTTTCAAATGCCATTTACATATGCACCAATATGTCTTTAGTAGTTTAAATTGAATAGGATTGGAGAAACTAAAACCTTAGGGAGACTTCTTTTCATCAGAGAGCCGAGTGGTAATGTAAATAATAGCTGCTACAATGGATATGGGGCTCCTCCTGCAAAATTAGAGGATAAAAACAGAGGAGAATATGTTTAGCACTAAAGGAACAACAATAAAGCATTTGAATTAAACCCGGTAAGTAATCTTTATACACAGCAGGTCTACATTGACAAACCTGCTCAAATCACGTCTTTCAACCTCAATAGAAGAAAGATGAAATGTTGTCAACCAAGTTTTACAGTTTTCGACTCTTCCTCCAGCTTTAAATTCCAACTATGAGAGAATTAACCACTGAAAAACATTTAGATTGTGCAGTTTGATATCACTGTCAATGCTTATATCAGCTTGTCTGTCATTAGCAAGTCCACCTGTCTCCTGCATCTAAGTTGATTTCGCCAGGAAGTACTATGTCGATGTCTATCTTGCTTCTCTGGAACAAGTAAACTAACAGAATTAAGGATGTCTACAATACATACAGAAACATAAAACAATGAACTTGCATTATTACCTCTAACATGACAGCCCAAAACCCGATCCACCTGAAAAGCAGAAAAGTATCAAATGAATTAAAGATGGATTCTAAGATCCATCACCAGAATCAAACAACAAAGTTGGTCATAGGTAGATTTACCCGGTGAAATTCACTCTGGCAGCGTAAATGGCGCAACGAGCACCAGCATGTTAGGCATGAGAAAAATAAGGATTAGGGGAGAGGGAGGGAGTAGCATTCATACCGGGTACTATAACTGTCTCATATTCATGTGGTCCAATTCTCTCTACACTTAATATGTACAGCTCAGTACATCCTCCCACATGATGGCACACCCCTCAAGTGTATAGTATCTTCTCTTATACAGAATATGCATCCCACTAGCTAACTTAGGTTATATGCCTCTCACTAGCTTACTCACATAACTGAGACCTACTTCACAACCGAGTAGCACAGCATCTAGTTTCTCTGGACACAAAAAAGCCATGAAAATAGCAAGGTTGTGTATGGATTTAGCCAGCTTTCTTCTGAATCACACGTTCCATCTTTGATTGTTGCATTTTTCAGAATGATTGTTATCCCTGACCTGATGTAGAATCCTTCTTCTGGTCTATCTGCTTCTTGAACACCCTGTAAATGGAAGGATCACATCTAGTCATAAATCCGGATGGAATTGAAGTATCAGGATTGCAAAAGGCAATACTTACATCGGTGTTGTGAATAACCACATTTTTCCCTATTTGGGCATTCTTGTCAATTATGCAGTTCCTTGAGAAAGGAAAAGCAAGGGAATTTGTCAGTAGAAGGATTGTGAACTATTCTATTAACAAGTTGTCGATTTAGAATTTCCTGTAGACATGCCTATTCAAAGAATGAATAATTACCTGATTTTAGTATTTTGTCCGACCCCAATAGGAACCTTCCCTTGTGCCAGAAGAGATGCGATTTCAGCTTCAGTCTGATAGTAATCTGCACCCATCATCATGGTATCCTGCAAATTCAAATGTGTCCCAAAAACCAGCACCCATTAAAGTATGTTGCCATTGCTACAGAAATTGGCACACGAACTAACCCCAGTATTGTGAACTTTTAGCAAATTTGGAATGTCTATACTGATGACTTGCTTAGTACATTAGCTTGACAAAGGAAATTAGTGTCTATAAAAAACGACACATAAAACGACCATCAAGTAATCTAAAGACTTGTATTAGAAGCATCCTGACTTGTTCTAAGTCCACTATACCTTCAACTTGAGGAAATACAACCAATAGATGAAGATACAGCAATTCAAAAAGATCACTGTACACCAGAGTTATATGAACAAATTGAATGGCATCATTTGCCCCTGTTAAATCTGGTCCACCACCTCAAAATGTTCCGATGGGATCTATTAACCCAATTTTTTTTTGGGTAAAGTTATTAACCCAAAAAGTTGAAAGCTGAAAATGTCAACATTCCAACCAAATCATCCGAGAATCTGAAAATTAATTTTCTCAAGAAATCACCATTATGATCTTCAAAAGGTCAAAGAATGTATACAAAAGTAGCACACCTTAAACTCAACACCATAGTCTAGACGCAAGTGCACACCAACAATGGAGTGTTCAATGCTGCATTCTTGCAAGAAGCAACCGTGAGAGATTATTGCATCTACAATCTGCAGAAACAGTTCAAACAAGAGACAGTTTAGACCATAACAAAAACAGAGACTTATCGTGTTGACAAGCTTACCCTGCATTTATCAACTTTACTGGGGGGTAAGAATCTTGGAGATGTGTAGAAAGGTGTTTGCGGATCATAAAATTCGAACTTTGGAGGCTGCATTACAGGAAATTAACCCACTATTAGAAAAGCCACTGTCTCCTCAAGGGACAAATAGTATCGCTTTATGACAGCCAAAGTTTGAACTCGAAGCTTCTATGATTTTTCTGAGAACGTGTTTGAGATCAGGCCCCAGATTGACATAGAAATTGTAGCCAAAAAGATCTAAAGAGTAAGTATTTTTCCAGCCCTAAGGTTAAGCTAGCATATCAAGTGATTAACGACTATAGAAGGTGATGACTGAATTAGCAGATGACATTGACAACTCCAATTTTGAGTTACGAGCAGAAGATGCAATACCACACACACACCTGCTCTGTTAGGGCCAAATTAGTGTCAAAGAATGACTTGATTGTTCCAATGTCCTCCCAGTAGTCATTAAACAGATATGCCTGACAAATCAATGCATCCAGATAAGTCAGCATTTCTGTTAAGGTAGCTTGCAAGTACAAGTTACATATAAACACACATCTCTAATGAAGGGGAGAGAGACAGAGAGAGACAGAGAGAAAGCCCGCAGCTTAGTCTATGTTAAAGAAAAGGTCCTGACCTGGACATTATGCTCTGCAACAGCTGACGGAATTATTTCAGAGCCAAAATCATTGCATGAGGGGTAGCTCCATCTCAGAAGCTTTAGTAACACGTCGATTTTAAATACATGGATGCCCATTGAGGCAATGTATCGCAAGTTCACTGCATCTTGCTTTGATAGCCCAAGAAGAGTACTGTCAACTTGCTGTGGGCAGAGGTTCGTGTAGGAGACGAGAATCCAAATAAGATTAGTAACTAGTTGATGCATTATATGATGTGCAGAGATGATGTCTGCTAAGGAAACAGCCAAAGCAGTCATGTCAAATGATAGGAAGTGTTTATTGCATTAATGATACCATTGCTTTCAGCTCATTGCCCTTCGGTTTTTCAGCAAATTGGATAATCCGTCCAGTTCTATCAATCTTCATCAATCCATAACCCAAAGCATGACTGCAGCAACAAAAACCAGAAAGGGTTAGTTGCAAAACTCATCAGTAGCTTTAAATTTAGTGCAACTGAAAACGGATGTAAGAAACAATATAATCACAAAAATTTGGTTCTTCCCAACCCTAAGTGGAATGTCAAGGAGAACTGAGCTTTATATGCTCTTAAATCTTTTACGGCAATATATTTAACCACAATAAGAACCTGTCATCCATTGGGACACATGAAACTGTGATATCGGCATTTGTATCAATATGCTTCTGCAATCAAGCCATAACTGGTCAGTTTAAACTCACAAACATATTAGATGGAGTTTACGTTGAAATCCTCAAAGTACCTGCACAAAATTCATGTAATTCATCCGGTACAGGTGGTCACCAGACAAAATCAAGATATTCTCCACATTCTTGTTCTTGGCATCCTGCGGAAATAATTTGAAACCAACATTCAAATTCAAGAGAAACTCCAAAAAACTTTGCACAAGTAATTGTCAAAACCCTAAGCACTCGCCTCAAAGATCCATATGAATTGCCTAACAGCATCAGCAGTCCCCTAGAACCACCTCTTTCCAGCTTCACCAGGAGTTTGAGTTGCCGCAAGGACCTATATGTGTTACCAAATTTTTTTCATATTAACTTCAGTCGTTTCTTGAGTTAAGTCATCAGGATTCCAAAATAATAAATCAGAAAAAAATTATACCTCCACAAATCCATCACGAAAACTAATGCCATTATCAGAGTTGTATGTCCAGGAAAGGCGGTGATTGAGGGAAAAGGAATTAAACTGCGCTAAGATGAATATTTTTCTGATACCACTGTTAATGCAATTGCTCATTGGGATATCAATCAACCGATAGCATCCTCTTATAGGAACCTGTAGATTTAAAAAAACCACATAATTGATTATATAGTTGAGAGAGTGCTATGTGGGTAAACAATGGGCACATACAAATAATCACTACCTGCCCGCTTGGCCCTTCTGCTAGTAAGTGGAAACAGTCATGTTCCACCACCTCCACCCAGTATAATTGAAGCAACACTCTTCGGGTCTGCTCTTGGAGTTTCCAACATTGGAGCTTGAAGAGTCTGAAATCACAGTTCAAGGAAAGTAACAAGTAACCCACATTAGGGAACAACATATTGGGATCAAAAGTAAATCTCAGATAAGAGGACAGAGAGGAGAGCATCTTCAACTGAGAACTTCCCCATTTTTAGACAACTAAATTATCTCAATCAAGTACGATAAGACAAATGACAGCAATTAACACATCGAACTCAAGGCAAGACCCCTCAAATAGCTATGAACTACCTTGAGAGGAGGATCAAGGCACTCAATATGAAAGGTCTGGGGAGCTATCACAACATAACAAGTTGCTTCCAAGATCATAGATAACGCCTTCATAGTAATACTGCAAGACAAAATGTTACAAAAACCACCAGTTAGAGGACAATAGATGGTCCTCAAAAAGTCATCAACATCGAAATGATACGAATTCTCAAGACATCTAATTGACACAAAAGAGGATAAAATTTTATCCTGTAGACAAAATTTTGCCTGTGGTCACTGTTATGATTCAACAAGGGTTTAGTGTAAATATAAAGGAAAACTACAAGGTGCCTCATGACTTAAAAAATAGCATAGTTACGAATAAACAGAAGTGGCATGTGAAGCCAAAGCAATTAACAATATATTACCCCATCAATTCCTTTCTTCTTCGATGAATACCAATCCAGAGAAATTTCAAATTTTAGCTTGTTCCTGGCAGAAGTTGTAGTCTTTGGGACCTCCAAGGCTACTGATTTCTGTTCTTTATCATATTTCTGAGTGTCAGGACTGTTCTTAAGTACTCGAGGGCAAAAGCCTCGAGCTACAGCTTACCATGTAAGCTCGAGACTGAAAAACTTCTACGAACTCCAGAATTTAACAGGCGATTCATCTCGATCCAGGGGCAAATAATACATTCCTCAGGGATATCTATGAGCTCAAGGCAAGGGATGAGCGAGAGAAGATGACGGCGAGAGAGAAAGCGATCCACGGGAGAAGTAGGAGGGGGCTTAATCTGCAAATTAAGCATCAAACATTATCAAGTCAATCAATCCGTCGGTGTCTGATGCAATCAGCTAAGCATACTAAAAGAAAACCAACAATCAAAAACCGAATTTCATGCTGACATTAATTGGAAAACCTAAAGGAAATTTTGAAATTACTGAGTCTAAGAGTTGGAAATCTCCATACATGGTCATTTCAAGTGAATATACGTAAACCCACTCTCTTACCACACGGAGAGCAACAACGACCGAAATTCCAGAACTGACCTCAACGTTGACCACGTCGGCAGCGAAATTGCAGACGGCGTCGAGCGTGCTCTCAATTTGCGCGTTCAGGAATCGGGCTGGCATGAGTTCCGACTTCCTCAACTAGTAGTCCCTGACCATGCGGCCCTCGTCCAGGTTGGGTTCGCGATCGCACCCTTCTCCAGCTCCTCCATCGCCTTGAACGCGGCCTGGAATTGAGGCTCCATCTTCTCCACGAACTCGTCCGTGAATCTGATTCGGCTCACGTCCAAGGAAAAGCCCTAGCTCCGGTGCTGGTGCAGCCAGTCCACGTACCTCGTCCACAGCGCGGTAATCCTTCTCTAGCCCTCTAGGCCATGCCTCTCCTTCTTCGCCGCACCGTCGGCCCTGCTTAGGTCCACCGAGATCTCCCTCGCGAAGCGATAGGGACAACACCCGGTCGACGGTGGGGAGCCTGGCGCCGCTCAGGAATGAGACCGAGGCCGCCTCCCTCCTGCTGGAGGTCGATGGCTTCGCGGTGGAGGCCGGCGGCATCTTCGGCCTAAGGGGGGAGGATGAGCAGATGCCAGAGATGGAGGATGCAAACGGTGGCAGTGGCTCGGAGTCGGAGTTGATGATGAGTTCGTCGGAGGGAGGCAATCGGACGGAGGCAACCGGTGAGGCTTTTTGGGGAGGCAGAGGCAGTGGGATGTGTTGAGAAGGAAGTGCAGCTCGTTCCCTCTTAGCTCTTCCACGACGAGAGAGAACCCAAAAAATATTCGAGTGTGAGGAGAGAGAAATTTTAAGCGCGCATTTATCATCCCTTCGCTCGTCCTTTCTTCCGCTAGCTGAGTCGAAACGAGCCACAGCCGAGAGTTATTCGGAAGAGAGTAAGAAGAGAGAGGAGAGAGAAAGAAGCGCTGGGTTGTTGAGAGGACAGAGAGCGTCAGACTGGTGGCCCCAAGACCGCGCCGCACAAGTTTTGAACCTCTGACCCGTCGCCTACGTGGAGCCACATGTTGGATTTTAAATGGTCTTACCCTACGCCTACGTGGAGGGTAAGACCCACCCAATATTTTCTCTTCCTTTTGCTGCAATTTGTCAAGAAAAGAGAAAAAGCCCTCTTTCGACTGAAGATGGACGAGTTTTTTCTCTCTTCCTCTCTCTTTTTACTTTCTCCCGCACCCTTTTCACGAATTCTCTCCCAATTTTTTTGCACCCCCTGCCAATTTCTCATGAACTGTAGCCTTTTTATATTGAAAACCTCTATTGATCTTTAGAAAGTTGTGCTTCCTTGATTGCGGGAATTACAGAATTTTAGCCATGATTTGCCATCGCAAATTGACATTTCGATTTTTCACTCACGTTACCAGAAAGGCATCGAAGTTCGTTTTGATTTTTGCGAACAGCTCACTTGATGAGTATAATTTTTGATACTTTCCCTTTGATTTATCAATCTGATCATTACCCTCACCGATTTTGGGTTTGGCTTCCATTTTCTTTCATTTTTTCCTTTTATTTGTTCAAAATGCAATTTTTATTTTCCTTATTTCTTTAGGTTTGCTAAAAATTAGGTGTCAACAGCTGCCCCTCTTTAAAGGTGAGCTCGTAGAGGTTGCCTTCAAAGACAAGTTGAGACCTAAATTTTTATCATGAACATGTACTGAATGACCCTTTTTTTTTTTTTTGGTGAAAATGAATCCCATTTTGAAATGAAATTTATTTGATGCATGGAAATGCTAATGCAAATGATAAAGGAACTTACCTGGAATTACTTACTTTCAAGGAGGGTAGAATGATTCAAGATAATTGGCATTACATGTCCAAGACTCGTACAATTTTACGGTTGCCCAGAATAGTAACATGGCTTCACAAAGAGTCTGCTTTCCTAAGACTTGTGCCATTCTACGGTCGCCCAATATGACAGTGTTTGGTTGTGTCTAGGACCCGTACTATTTTACGCTCGCCTAAACGAAAAAAATGATTTTCCAGGACCCGTACCATTCTACGGTCGCCTGAGTAGGTGTCGTCTAGGACCCATACCATTCTACGGTCGCCTAAACTAGGATTCATTTCCAGGACCCGTACCATTCTACAGTCGCCTAAATTGGGATTCGTTTTCCAGGACCCGTACCATTCTATGGTCGCCTGAGTAGGTGTTGTCTAGGACCCGTACCATTCTACGGTCGCCTAAACTGGGATTCATTTTCTAGGACCCGTACCATTCTACGGTCGCCTAAACTGGGATTCATTTTCCAGGACCCGTACCATTCTACGGTCGTTTGATGAATTTGGGAAAATTCTTGGGGGGGGAACTCCATCGAGTGCCGGTGCTTGAAAATGAATACTTGTACAATGACAAGTATTTAAGATATTGATAGAGATATACTTACCTGGTGGCATCTCTGATCCTTAGAGATATGTCTCCCAAATTAATGAGATGACTCTGGGTTACGGAAGCACACCATGTCGATGAAGGGGAACATCGGGCTACGGAAGCATGTTGATTTGATAGGGGGGACTCTGGGTTACAAAAGCACGCCCGGTCATATCAAAGGACACCGGTGTGGCACCTCGAAACACCTTAGGTCGCCACAGGCACCTATTGCTACACCTAATGGACACTAGTTACATCTCTTAGTAGAAACATCGTAATTCATAGGCATTTTTTTTTTGAAAACGGTCCTAGCGCAACGTATTAGCAGAAGCATAATTCAATATCGCCATCTCTCCCTCCAACGATCATGATACAATGCACACCACTAAGTACCATAGGAAAAGATAAAGCCGAGCCACTTTTATTTACATATTTTCAAGATGGATTTTCTCAGGTCGATACAACAAAAGAAGCCAAGATTTTTAGCTACACTTGGCCGCATCCCAAAAGGAAATTTCGACCCCTAAAGTGATCACGTGACACTCTCTATCTAATAGTGGCGGCTACTCACAAAAAAAGAAACATCAGCTCTCTACCCCTCACGCAGCCATCATGCCCATCCCGGTGCGTCGGGCGGTGGTGGCGGCAACATCTCCCTAATCACTCCGTCTCGACAGACATGAACTGACAGAAACTCCTGATGACAGGGCCCCCAGCCAGGCCCACATCGTACATAACCAGCACTCGCACTTGCACATAAGTCAGTCCAGGGACGGTGATGCAGTCGATCTCCTTACATTCTACCTCTACATCCGATGGGAGGCCATAGAAGATGCCTTGCGTGACAGTAGGGAGCAACATCTTTTTAATCTGAAATGTTGGTCCCCGAAGGGGTGAGTACAGCCACTCAGCAGGTAAAAGATCCAATAACCACTCAATGCATCACACAATACAACCATAACATAGTACATGCCATTCATGCATCCAAGCATAACTTACCTTGCAGCCATGCATGTGCAAACACACTATATGTTCATACATCCTCATGTACTCATCACAATCATGTCACATACATGTCACCATACCATAGGTGATCATCATCATATCATATGTGCATGTCAGCATGCCATAGGTGATCATCATCACATCTCACACATATCACCATGCCATAGGTGATCATCATCATATCATATATGCATGTCGTCATGCCACAGGTGATCATCATCATATCATATATACATGTCATCATGCCATATGTGATCATCAGCATATCATATATGCATGATTCAATTTCAACTTTTATCTTTCAATTCGATCACCACATCTCTTTTTCCCGGGATTAGTAATTGCATCCCACACTTTATCACTCGCACCCCAACCCGGGATCGCGAGATAAACCTCTGGTACACACCACCAGGCATCCAGCACCCCCACATTCCGGGCATCTCGCATCCCAACTGGCATCATGAGGCATCCCCTCAGGCACAAACCTCCGAGGCTTCCGGCACCCAACCATTCCGGGCATCTCGAAACTCCCGAGGACATCCGGCCATGTATCTCAATACAATCCGGGCATCCAGCACCCCCCATCCCGGGCATCCTAACACTCCCAGGGCATTATCATCTGCCTCCAACAGTCTCATCATTTATCGTAATTTATGTTCACCCATTTATGTCTTAAAATCAGCATGGCACATGATGTAATGGCAAACAAGATCACTTTCATCATTTTAATTCTTATATGCAATTCCAATCATCATCATACATGCAGCAAGATACAACCACTAATGACAATACAATCCATGGGGTCCATACAACTTAGAATAGTCCATATATCATGCCTTTTTGAAAATTTACCAAATTCCAGCTTGCACAATTTTAGAAAAAATTTAAATTAAATATCCATATGATCCTCAAAAATCACAAAATCAGACCATGTAATAAACAAGACATAAAGGTAACAATTTCATGAAGAAAACATGCCCAAAAGTGCTGCACACAAAAAGATATAGCTCACACATTACAACATGCAAAATTCGGACAAAGTCAGATTGCGCAGTTCTTGAATTATTTCGATTAAAATACCCAAATGACCTCCAAAAGTTATGAAATTTTACCAGGTTATATTCAAGTCTATAAGGTATATTTTTCATGAAGACATATAGGCCAGATTCGTTCTAGATAATTTTCCATAGACGTTCGAAGCTCCTGTTTCTAGCACCGAAACGTCCAGTTTAGCTATCTCCGAAATATCGAGGTTTCGCCTACTTATCCTTCTTCGTTTCCTCTGAAATTTTGATATGTTTTTCCTCAAGAGGTCCCCTAAAACTTTCATGAAGGGATATAAGTGCAATTTTCAAAGAATAGTCACCATATAGGTCCAAGAAGTCTCGGGTGTCCAGTACCGTATTTCCAGATTTACCATCTTCAAAAGAAAATCGATTCACTAGGCTAAACTTGCTCATTTTACCTCAAATTTGAGTATGTTAGTCTTTAAGATGTTATCTACAACTTTCATGAAGAAGTAGAAGTGAGATTCTCGGTAAAAAGCAACATGTAACCCACAAAACTACCAAAAGGTCAGCAAAGCAGTTCCAGATCTAGTGTCTTCGTAGGAGAAGGGTTTTTCCCCTTAAAAATCAACCGTTTTGTCTAAAATTTTAGTATGTTATACTTTGAGATGTTGTCTAAAACTTTCATGAGGAGTCGAAGTCAAAATTCAACTCGAAACATGCATGCATGCCTCCACAAGTTTCTGGGTCAGGCGGTATACACGAAATCAGCAAGCTCTTTCAAGAACAAATCACACTAGCTTCGGTTCCTTACCTCTAAACACCCAAGATTCAACACCATTTCAACCACACATGTAAGACACACATGCAAGAGTAGAAAATGGATCCTAACTTGCCTCTAAGATCAAGTGAATGACGGCACACGGACGGCACACGGACGGCGAACGGACGGCGACGGGCAGACGAACGGCAAGTGGCTCCTTCTTCCTCCTCTCTCGCCTTCCCTCTCTCTCGCGCAACTCTCTCTCTCTCTCTCTCTCTCTCTCTCTCTCTCTCTCTCTCTCTCTCTCTCTTGGCTTGGTCGAAACCCCTCAACTGGCCACTCTCTCTCCCTTTTGATTCCCCACAAAGCCATCATTGGCAATCATGAGAAGCCTCCCCAATAGCCAATGCATGGACTCTTCTTTTTGCCACTTGGCAAGGCATGCAAGATGGGCTTGGGAGTGGGCTTGGAAGAAGTGGGCCGGCCTCTCCCATTGTGGCCGACAACAGCCCCTCCTTGGGCTCCAATGGGCCGGCCATTTGGCCCATCAAAAGTCCATGCTATTGGGCCTAAGGCCCAAACCTAATTAAACCCCAACTTTACCTTTAAACACTTTTAATTCTTTCTTTCATATATTTCAAGTTTTAAATTTCACATGGCCAAAATCTTGTATCATTTTATCTATAGGAATTTAGTCTATGAGGTGCATGGCCAAGAATAAATTATTCTCATTAATTTATCCTATGATACTAATTTTTAACAACTTATGAACACAATTAAATAACACTTGGTATTAAGAGAAAATCAATGGCTAAAGCATAGACCATAGGTAATTTCATTACCTAATTATGGGCTTTAATACACCTTAGGTTGTCTTGAATTTTTGGGATGCCACAACTAGGCTACAAAAGTATGTCGGGTCAATGAAAGGGACTCTGGGCTATTGAAGCACGCCAGATCAATGTAAAGGACACCGGGCTACGAAAGCACGCCGGGTCGATGAAAGGGACTCTGGATTACGAAAGCACGCCGAGTCAATATAAAGGACACCGGGCTACGAAAGCATGTCGGGTCGATGAAAGGACTCTGGGCTATGAAAGCATGCCAGGTCAATATAAAGGACATCGGGCTACGAAAGCACGCCGGATCGATGAAAGGGACCCTAGGCTACGAAAGCACGCCAGGTCAATATAAAGGACAACGGGCTACGAAAGCATGCCGGGTCATTGAAAGGGACTCTGGGCTATGAAAGCACGCCAGGTCAATATAAAGGACACCGGGCTACGAAAGCACGCTGGGTCGATGAAAGGGACTCTGGGCTACGAAAGCACACCGGGTTAATATAAAGGACACCGGGCTACGAAAGCACGTCGGCTCGATGTAAAGGGACTCTGGGTTACGAAAGCATGCTAGGTCAATATAAATGACACCGGGCTACGAAAGGACGCCGGGTCAATGAAAGGGACTCTAGGCTACGAAAGCACGCCGGGTCAATATAAAGGATACCAGGTTACGAAAGCACGCCGGGTTGATGTAAAGAGACTTTGGGCTACGAAAGCACGCCAGGTTAATATAAAGGACACCGGGCTACGAAAGCGCGCCGAGTCGATATAAAGGGACTCTGGGCTACGAAAGCACGTCTAGTCAATATAAAGGACACCGGCTACGAAAGCGTGCCGGGTCAATGCAAGGCACTCTAGGTTACAAAAGCACGCCAAGTCAATATAAAAGACACTAGGTTACGAAAGCACGTCGAGTCGATGAAAAGGACTCTGGGCTACGAAAGCACGCCATGTCAATATAAAGGACATCGAGCTAAGAAAGTATGCCGGGTCGATGAAAAGGACTCTGGGCTACGAAAGCACGCTAGGTCAATATAAAGGACACTAGGCTATGAAAGCACGTCAGGCCGCTGAAAAGGACTCTAGGCTACAAAAACACGCCATGTCAATATAAAGGACCACTTGACCGAATCAAGTGTCGATGTACTTGAGAGAGAATATCTGCACAATGACAATTATTTAGAGTATGGGTAGAGATATACTTACCTGGTGATATCTTTGATTCTTGGGGATATGTCTTCTGGGATTTAGATATTTCGTGGAGGTCTCTCACCTCTTGGTAGAAATTTGGAAAATCAAGGATGGACCTTGAATGTTTGTGATAGTTCCTCATCTCCTAATATCATGAGGCATTTTGAATGTCAGGAGCTCTTGGGTCTTTGAGAAAACATTACCTGTCAGACATGATTAGAGCAAAAGTGCATTCACCAAAGAAATAAGCAAATAATGCTATTCTGGAACGCATACTTCAAAATACACTGAAGTTTTTATCAATTCAATCGGGATTCATGCATAATGACCTTTGCATCACCCAAATTTCCACTAGAGAGAATTATTGTTCAAGACAATTTTCACTCATGACATGGATTTATTAAGAATACTAAATGAGAGACTTTCAGTTAGAAAGGACTTTCACTCACTCTTATTTAGAAGAGAATCACTCAATCTCACCATATTGATAGGGGTCTGAGTATTCTCGCAAGCGGTACGACCTTACCAATCTGAGAGGTCTTTAACATGGACCATATTATGGGCTTGGTCAACGGCTTAGCAAATGGACTCTTTGAGTCAAGGCTATTGAAAGAACAGCTTCGCAATCATTTCCGGGTTTACAAGTCAAGAACCCTGCAAAATTAGAAAGAAATAATCTTGCTCGCACTTCTTCGAGCGACGCTTATAAACATATGAACCCCTATATTAATTCAAATACCCTAATCTGAAGAGATTTTGTAAGGGATGTAACATAGGTTGGGTTCATGGGTTGAGAAACAAAAGGATCATTAGGCTCAAAATATGTGTGAAGGGTCAAGGCTGGTGATCATCTAGGCATTGTCGCTGGTCTTCTCTTTTGCCATGGATGCGCCATTGATCTTGACTTTTTGAGTACTGCTCCATTGAGATACAACCTTTTGCAACTGATAGTCACCTATCATGACTCTTTCATTTTCATTTTCATTGGCATTACTTCTACTAGGCACATCATTTTTTCATGCCCCTAGTTTTCATGCATTTTTTTTTTAATTTCTTTTTTATGGGCATTGGCTTTGCTTTTACTAGGCACACTACTTTTTCATGCCCCTTAGTTCTATTTTGATTCAATTCTTGCGCATAGTGCATGCGTTAAGGAATTACATTTTGAATGACACTCAAACTTTCAAGGGTCTTAATCCGTCTTTTGCCTTGCCCCAATGTGGGGGATGATCATTAACTGGGTTTAAAGAAATGAAAATTGCAGGCTCAAGTGGGCTATGCAAAGGGTATAAGTATGTAGGATAGAGAAAGAAATGCTCTTCATCATCCTAAGGCACTTAAATTAACACATGAATTCAATGTAACAGCATGACTTGAAGATTAATGCAAGTGAGAGTAAGAAATTTTCTTTCAATTTTCCTCATCTCATGATGCCATTTTACCTCCCAGTTGCCCCGATGTGGGGTGGTTCTTGACAGGGGTAATTTGATAAAAAAATTCACAAGTGTATAAGGCTTAAAGGGGTTAAGCAATGGATTATCTGTAGTGTTTGGGATAGAGAAATGAATTGCCTCTCATCATTTTGGTTATCGTACTTTTTGCGAGAGAACTCTTTACCTTGTATATATGAACTTTCTTACACTTATCTCACAAGTGTGTGAGTGGGGAACTGTGTATAGGATAAGGTTTGCCTTTCATCATCCCGACTCGTCTCATTTAGTATGCTCAATTGATTCCACATCATTCATTAAATTAGTTCATCTTGATGTTCTTTAGTGGAATTGGTAGCTAAAAGTCATCATGCAAAATCCTTTTTTTTTTTTAAAAGAGCTCAACAGCTTTAGGCATGAAAAATTATCAACTCCAAAACAAACAGTTTTCCACACTGTAAAATGGTTTTAAGCATTCATTCAAGGATTCATCTACAATGGGATTGCCTCAGTAGTTGATGTTTTTGGATTGTCCTTATCCACTTTTGCCTATGCACAAGAGAACGTGCATGAATGGGATACTATGCAACATCAAGGTGAATTCAAATTGCACATTCATTTTATCTCAGTCATGTCACTACTAGAATCTGTAGTGCTCCCAATTCGACATCTGTTGAGTAACAGTTGAGCCAATTGATTTATCATTGCAACCTAATGTGCTTTTTCAGATGCCTTCTCATTAGACCGAAAAAGTAATGCTTTGAAACATGAAGTAAATGAGTCAGAAAATTAAACAGTGCTAACCTAATGCATGCTTTTGGAAATGGCTTCAAAATTAATTTTTTTTTTTGGATTTTTTGGATGAGAAAGCATGAAGAAACCCAGTCCTTAGAATTCTCCTTGGATAATATTTTCTTTTTATTATTGGATATCATCACCGGACTGGTTTGATACATCTCATCATGCCCTCAAAATAAAATTTGTAATTTCATTGAAATTCATCAATCAATTATATTTATTGAATGCAAAAATGCAACACTCAAGAATTAAAAGAAAAGGAAACTGAAAACATCTCTTAGAAAACAATAAAAATTCCCACGCAGGGGGAATGTGCAAAAACAATAAAATAGTTACTCTTGTGGGCCAAGGTCCATCTCTTCAAGGGGTCTTTCATCAATGGCTCCTATGATGAGGTCATCAAATAAGCTTGCAACTCATTCCAGCTCATCATCAGGGTTCTTCGTCTTCGGGGGTGTCGGATCATCCATGCCACCCCATCCATCTGGGACTATCCCACTAGGATCAATGTAGTAGCTGGGAGGGATCGAATACTTCACCAGGTAATCAAACTTGCCACTAGGTTGTCCAGAGTGTCTATCACTTCCGCTTCATCCTACATCATTCTTAGAGGACCGGGGAGTGTTTCGTGAATGCTTGGGGGTAGTGGGTTTTGCCTCCCTCGCCCTTGGTCAGGTGGCGAGTTCCGCCTTTCTTGTCTTCGTCTTTTAGAACTTCCCCCACCTCTTCCATGGTACCCTAATTCAGTAGAACTGGACTTTCGAGGGGCTTCGATAGGGTTCCAAATGCCTTGACCTCTTCTTTCAAGACCATATGACATTATCTTGAACTCCAAAAGTGAAAATGAATGGTACGACGATTTTCCCTAAAGCATATAAGACAAGACGAAGGATGAAACATTATCATGGATTGACGAAAATTGCAACAAAGTAAGTGAATTGCAAAGTGAGAGTCCAGACAACTTACTTTCATCGGAAAGAGATGACAATCACACAGACACACGCATGAAGTGTGAGGCTCAATTTCTATCTAGATGGCTTTACAAAGTGGAGCTAAGAGGATGATCTGATCGTTGCAATCTCGCATTAACGTGTTAGGTCCTCCTAACGCTGGCCCAGTTGAATGGAATACCCAATAATGACGCAGTCTCGCAGATATGGACAAACACATTCGATACCATGAAAGAAATTTCGGGGAAGAGAATGTCAACCTCTACATAGCAGTCTCACTTTGGAGGAAGTATCCTTCTCAACACCATTCTAGAAATCCTATCGCAGCCCAGGTCCGGCCACAGGTTGTGTGTGCAATAGTGTAGTGCTAAAAAAAATAAAACATGCACAACAGTTTAAAAGCAAACAACACTTCTAATCAGGGAAAAATAAATCATTAATCCCAACACCTCCCTACAAGACAAATGTTAGCATAGATTACTCCCTTTATACCTCCCATCGGCAAGAACATTTAACACCTTAGAAATGTCAGGGATGTACCTAGGATCCTTGCTGCCAAACAAAAACATTTTTAAAAGAAAAAGAAAAATTGGCCTAAGTCCACTAAGTGTTTTAACACAAATCCCCAGCGGAGTCACCAAGCTGTCGCGATCTAATTTTCGGGTGCACCACCTAAAACTAGGTTAATGGACTACTAAGTTTTTAAACTTAGCTCGGGCTCTCCCAAGCGCATACCAATTCGCGACTTAAGTCTAAATTTTTAAATATGCAAAAGGTTATTAACTAGAAGTCGCCACTAATCGGTTTATGGTAAGTCGATTAGACACCTAAGTAAACGAGAATTATTTTACTCATATGAACCGGAGACTAAGGGTACGGGGACTTGGTTACAATAATATTTTCTAATGCCCTTTCGGTACCATTTCTTTTTAATTTTCAAAAATATTTTTTACAGTAGTTGATTTATTTTAACCTAAATTACCAAAATTTCTAATTAAATGATCCTATTATGTAAACTAGTTAATATGCACCTTTATGACCTAATTTTACTAGTAAATAAATTTTAATCAAATGATCCTATTATGCAAACTACTTAATATGCATCTCATATTTTTTTTTTGTATTTTTCATAATTAATAAAAACCCTAATTAAACTATCTAAAAGAGGATAATTTTCTAATTTATTCTAGGGATTAATTTGACTTAAACCCTATCCTATCTTAGAAAACTATTTTTTGAAAAATGAGATAATTAAAATGTGCGATCATTATTTAAAAAATTAATTTAGGTCAAACCCTAACTTATTTCTAAAAGTACGACCCTAAAAATGTAATCCTAAAAAAAAAAAAATTCTAATTTACTAAACCTACATGTCTCGATTCACTAAACCTATATGCTCATGCAGAATTTTGATTTTTACTATTTTCTGATTTTTTTTATATTTTAATTATTAAATAAATATTAAATCTAAACTATCAACAAAAATAAAGGATTAAAATAACCTATTGTCTCACAGGTCAAATTAACGATTATTCTAACCCTAATTATCACGACAAAGATGTCAAAATAATTAAAAATCTGATCCGAAGTCTTACGGATCAAGTTAATAATTATAATGATTTACAATTAAAATTCTATCAAAAAGCCCAAAAATTAAAATTATTAAAAAAATGATCCGATGTCTCTCGATCAAATTAGTAATTACAATAATTCCGAGCAAAATCCTTGCGGATAATGCCTACAATATGAATAAAATGAAAATCACATCCCCGTATAATAATATTGAAATTTAAAAAATAAACTAAAATAGCATAAAATAGGTTTAAAAAAAATTCAAATAACAAAAGCCACCTAAAGGGGGACTTGGAGAGAGGGAGCAACGACGCCGATCGGTGAGAGGCGGAGGGCGAGGCGGGGGCGTAGCACGGGATGTCACGCCCCGATCCTTGCGCACGCACACATCCTTCTCACTTGGTCGATTTTATAATGCGATATCCCAGGATAATATATCTCCGATCCTTTCATTTATTAAGCACATGCGGAAGCAGTTAAAATCCCCAGACAATAAAACGATGGGATAGAAAAGCAGGGTTATATTTTTCATAGTGAAATTTACAACCAAACCTTTATACATGGCATTAGACAGAGCACTTCACAAATTATTCACAACTTCAGAGTCTCACTCTTTCTACACATACAAAAGGGTTCACAAAGAGATGGGATTTCAATCCTCATCTAAGTCATACTCGAGATCATCCTAATCCTCCTCTGACTCCTCTTCACTCAGATCATTCTCTTCCTCAGTTTCACCTCAGAGTTCTCCTTTTCAGATTCCTTCTCCTCAGCTCCTCATCGGGATCCTGAAATGTTTTCCCCAAACTCGGATGAGGCTACGTCTCAGCGAGTTCTACCCCACTAAGCCCAATTAGTAAACCATTATACTATAGGCTGCCTATACACGCATAGGGCAGAAGACGTACCTTGGCATCAGTCTCAACCTGCAATTCAAGGTTATATATAAATACTTCAAATATCTCAATGCACAATCAATCAAATCACATATCGAAGTATCGATCAAATCGACCTAGTCGATTACATGCCAACAAGACCACTTACGGTCATTTCCAATCAGTCAATCAATTCACGACATCAAATCAAAGCAATAATCAATCGACCTAGTCGATTACATGTCAGCCTGACCAATTCCCGGTCATTCAAGCTATTGCTATTCAGTCATAACTGATAGAACCAATCACCGAGCCACGTGCATTCTCCGAGGCGATATTTCTTATCACTGAGCCACGTGCATTCTCCGAGGTGATATATACATCTAGTCACCGAGCCACATGCATTCTCCAAGACGACATACTTTGCCATCGAGCCATGTGCATTCTCCGAGGCGACACATCTAATCATCAAGCCCCGTGCATTCTCCGAGGCAACGTACTAATCATCGAGCCACGTGCATTCTCCGAGGTGATATACAAAATCACCGAGCCACGTGCATTCTCCGAGATGATGTACTATTCACCGAGCCACGTGGCTTTCATGATGATTCATCCTGATGACATTCTTGGTCATCGAGCCACGAACCTCTCACATTTTCCCTTCCATTTCCACAATTTCTACTGAAATTGGTAGTCTACCACCGTACCTCTGCCACTAATAATCAACTCTCAATTGATCAACGGTCAATTACTCAAATCAAATCAATTTGGGAAAAATCCCCTAAAATCCACAATTAATTCAATTTGGCACAATTCAAAGCTCAAATAAATAAACGGACTGCGCCACGACAATCAGCACGAGATTTCGGTCGTCGGCCATCTCAATCTTAATTTTCAAAAAAAAAATAATTAATTAATTAATTTCGAACATTAAATAATTAATACTAAAAATTCAATTTAGCTCAAAATAAAGCCCGATTAAATAAACGGACTTAACCACGGTCATCAGCATAATATTTTGGTCACTAGCCATCCCAGTTGAATTTTTGAAAATAAATAATTAAATAATTAATTTCGAAAGTTAATTAATTAATATTAAAAATTCAATTTAGCTTAAAATAAAGCCCGATTAAATAAACGGACTTCACCACGGTCATTAGCATAATATTCCGATCACTAGCCATCTCAATTGAATTTTTGGAAAATAAATAAATAATTAATTAATTCTGAAAAATAATCTTTAAATGCCAAAAATTCCGCTTATGCCTGAATCACCAAATTGAAGCCTGATTAGGGGTCGGAAAATTCCCGAGCTACCTTCAATAAATATTAGACCACGTCTACTTGCTAATTGCACAATCAATTTATCTAATTCGCATCACAATTGACTAATAAACACTAATCCATACTAATCTAACAACCTAAACCTAATTAATCAAAACTAACCAACCCTTAAGCGTAATTATTCCACTAAGCAAGGATTAGTGAGATTACTCACCGGAATCGCACACAAGTCGGATCAATCCGACGGGGGTGACGCGAGGAACAACAAACTCCAAAGCACGGCTTGGGTTCGGGGCCCGTAAACGGCCCAAAAGTGGGCCCGAAGTCACTGGATACCCACTCGGCCACTTGCTGTTCAAGGTTGGTCGAGGCGGGCCCGGCGGCTAGGGCGGCGAGGGGAGGCCGGCGGAGGGCAAGGGGAGCTCCGGCAGTCTGAACGGTGGCCGGAGATGGAGCTGGTCGGCGGTCTGACGGCTTCTTCAGCTCCTCCGGAAGCTGGACAGAGACCAAACAAAGTGGCTGGACGGAGCCGCTAGGCGGCAAGGATGCGAGGGACGAGCGGCGGGATGCGTGGGCGGCGTGCGGGCGACGGAGCACGGCGGCGGGAAGGGCGGCGACGGCGAGCCGGCCTTCGTGAGTCTTTGTTCTCCTCTTCCGTTTCGGTTTTTCACGAACAAGAAGAAAGGAAGAGGGGGGTTTCGGTCACGTGGGGAAGAAGAGAGAGGAGAGAGAAGAAGAGATAAGAGAGAGAATAGATGGGTTTGAATGGTCAAAGAGAGAGAGGAAAGGTGACAGCCCACACTTCGGTGGAAAAGGGGGAAGGGAATTCGCACGAGGGGGAGGGAAGAGAGAAGAGAGAGAGAGAAAAGAGAGAAAAGAAAAGAAAAGGGGGAGAGAGAAAAAGAAAATGTAAATAATATTACTTTTCTTATTTTATTTTATTTTCTCTTTCCCTTTTTATTTTCTTTTGGTCTTCAATTTTTCTTCCGATAACTTCTTTTTTAAAATTTCGGACTCGTCAATAAATTGACGAACGATGAGACAATGTCCTAAAAAAAGAATTATGATGCGCTTAAAATTCGATTCCCGAAATCGAGTTCAATTTCATGGTTAAAATTCGATCCGACGTGATTTTAGCCCAATCCAACTAATTAGGTAGCTTTTAGGGATTTTACCGCGAGATACATCCCTTAATGGCTTCACTCAATAAGTTAGTTAACTCGTGATTGATCAGCTCAGAGAAAAAGGGCCATAGGCACGTCGACGAAATGCCCATTTCACTTTATTGAAACGGGGTTGAATTTCAGGATGTCACAACTCTTCCTCTTATAAAAATTTCGTTCTCGAAATTTAAACCATTACACTTTGATAAAAAAGGTGGGGGTACAATTGTCTCATCGACTCTTCAATCTCCCAGGTCGCTCCTTCAGTACCGTGGTGTTGCCAGACCACTTTGACCAACAGAATGGTCTTTGTACGTAGAACTTGCTCTTTACGGTCGATAATCTGAACCGGGCTTTCAACGTATGACACACGGTCATCCACGTCCAATTCCTCGAAATTGAGCACGTGGGTCGGGTCAGGCTCATACTTCCTTAACATTGACACGTGAAAGATGTCATGCACTTGCGCTAATCTTGGTGGCAACGCAAGACGATACGCTAGGTTTCCGATTCTTTCAAAAATCTCAAACGGACCTACGTACCTTGGACTCAACTTGCCTTTCTTACCAAAGCGCGAAGCTCCCCTCATTGGTGACACTTTCAGAAAAACGTGATCACCAACTTGGAATTCCAAAGACCTTTGACGCTTATCTGCATAACTTTTCGGCCTGCTCTGCGCTGTCTTTAATCTGTCTCTGATCACTGCCACGGCATCTACTGATTGCTGAACCAACTCTGGGCATGCTATCTTCCTTTCTCCAACTTCATCCCAACATACTGGAGTTCTACATGCTCTGCCATACAACACTTCAAATGGAGCCATCTTGATGCTCTGCTGATAACTGTTGTTGTAGGTGAATTCCACTAGATGAAGCTGATCTTCCCAACTTCCTTTGAAGTCTATTACACACGCTCTCAACATGTCTTCAAGAGTATGAATTGTCCTTTCAAACTAGCCATCCGTCTGAGGATGATATGCCGTACTGTACTGAAGCTTTGTACCTAAAGCACTCTACAAGCTCTTCCGAAAAGCAGCAGTAAACCTCGAGTCTCTATCAGATGTTATTGTAACCAGCACTCCATGCATACGAACCACTTGACGCACATACAGGTCTGAGTGTCTATCAAACTTAGGTCCTTTCGAACTGCAATGAAGTGAGCCGACTTTCTCAGCCTGTCGACTACTACGCAAATCGAATCATTTCCTCTTTGACTCCTTGGTAGTCCAGTCACGAAATCCATCGTGATATGCTCCCATTTCCATTTTGGAATCGCGAGAGGTTGTAGAAATCCTCCCGGCTTGTAATGATGGGCTTTTACTTGCTGACAAGTCATACACTTGGCCACATGATTGGCAATGTCCGCCTTCATACCTGACCACCAGTAGTGTTGATGCAAATTTTGATACATCTTGGTACTTCTAGGATGAATGTTGTAGCTGCTACGATGTGCTTCGAATAAAATTTCTTCTCTAAGCTCAACATCGTTAGGTATAACCAAACGTCCTTAGAATCTTAGAGTCCCGTCATTAGCAATCTGAAAATCAGCCTTCCTTTTATTTGTGTCTTCTTGAAGAATTCTCTGCACGTCTGAATATGTCGGTTAGAGTTCTTTGATTCTAACCTGGACATCCGGCTCAATTCTAAGGGTGGCCATAAAACTTGAAAGGTGGTCTACCTCAAATTTGAATTCCGAATCCCGAGCTCTCTCGATTAAGTTCCATTCCTTAAACAAGATTTGTGCTATTGAAGACTTCGGACTCAATGCATCGGCGACCTTGTTCGCCTTTCCCGAGTGATATAGAATATCACAGTCGTAATCCTTTAGCAATTCCATCCATTGGCGTTGTCTCATGTTCAACTCTTTCTGAGAGAACAAATACTTGAGACTCTGATGGTCTGTGAAGATCTGAAACTTTTCTCCGCACAAGTAGTGCCTCCAAATCTTCAACGCAAATATGATGGTTGCGAGTTCTAAGTCATGCGTCGGATAATTCAATTCATGAGGTCTCAACTGTCGGGAAGCGTATGCAACAACTCTGCCATGTTGCATCAGCACGCAACCCAATCCCCTAAATGATGCATCACTATAGATCTCAAATCCTCCAGGACCAGATGGAATTATTAGCACAGGTGCGGTGGTCAGCTTTTCCTTCAGCTCTTGGAATTTACACTCGCACTGATCTATCCACACAAACTTTTCTTCCTCTTTCAGGAGTCGAGTTGCTAACACTGAGAACCCTTCCATAAACCTTTTGTAATACCCTGCTAAACCCAGAAAACTTCTGATCTTTGATACTGCTATCGGTCTTGGTCCACTGATAACTGATTCGGTCTTGACCGGATTCATGGAAATTCCTTCACCATTCTCAGACATCTCTTGTGCTCTTTAGCATTCCTCAAATACACCAGAATATCATTACACGACACGATCACAACTGACCTAGATATTCTTTGCACACTCGATTTGTCAAATCCATGACGGTAGCTGGAGTGTTTATCAGACCAAACGATCTTATAATACTCTCATAAAGACCATATCAAGTACGAACAACTGTCTATTGTACTTCCTCCTTCCTGGTTCATAACTGACGGCTTCATAATCTCAAGTCAACCTTTAAAACATCGATACTCTTTATAACTAGTCACACCATTCATTGATCTTTGGCAAAGAACACTTGTCCTTGATCTTCACTTAATTGAGTTGACAATGGTCGATGTACACTCGCAACAAACTATCTTTCTTCTTCTCACAAACAAAACTGATGTTTCCCCTAAGTGATGCACTGATATACACGAATTCCTCATTCATCAATCTTCACATCTGCATCTTCAATTCTACCAATTCAGACAACAACAACTGGTAAAAAGCCTTCGAGAGTAGCTCTATCCTGGTGCTAGCTCGATTGCAATTTCTATCTCTTTCTGGCGGTAACCCAAGCAATTCCTTTGGAACCATCTTAGAAATTTTCTGTATCACGACCACCTTCTTCACATTCTATTTCTCAACTGATACATCTACTACAGTTGTCAAATCAATCTTGGCAACCTCCGTCTAACAAACGGATTATCTTTAGCCAACAAGATTAATGAAATCGAAAATTCTTTTCGACTCTTAATAACCTCGACACTTTCACATACTAATAGACTAAGCTGGATTACTCCATGACCATGATTCATTATCACAAGATGCTTCATAAGCTCACACTATTCATGTGGCATCAAATTCACACCTCAGCAACTAGTCAAGCATAACTATTGCTAGTGATTCCCCTCTCTCACTTTTACTTCAACAATTTAAGTTCTACCAACTCAGCACAAAGCTCTGCTACGCTGCTCTAATAAAATCACTACCAACACATTCTTTCTCTGATCGATGCAAGGTCAACTCTACTCCCATTCCCTTCGCCATCCTAGTGGCGTTCTGTCTGCAGTAACGATGTCTATGCTACCTTAGACTTCCATTGACAGTCCTTCACCCGATGGCCATGCTGGGCATCATCACAACAGGTTCTAGTCATACTCAGACAGTGGATTTATCCATACTTCCTTCCACAATTTCGACACTTATCATGTGAGTCTTCTATCTCCTGCCAAGTGATAGCACACACTCTTTCTGGTTGCCCCATCAGTCTGCTAGGACCACTCTCGACCTCAATCTTTTCCCTGACCGATTTTGATTTCTGCCTGAACTGGATCTATACCTTGGCTCGAATGCAATGACTCGCTCCCGGATCACATCTCCACTCTGGATCTCAGCAGGTGAGGCGACAACGGCGGTTGCAACACTGACGGCGGTTCGATCCTGAGCCTCCTGGCTCATCCAATTCCCAAGGAACACTAGCATCAAAACGATCCTATCGAACTTACGATCATTCGACGCTACTACACTAGTACCAACCTGCGGTGGTACTCGTACACTCGAGCTGGCCAGAGCCAACACTCTGCCACAACCACCTCGGGTACTGACCTTTGTCAGTGCATCATCCTGAGTCACAAAGGACATTGTCCTCTTACTAGGAGTTCTCAGCTCTTGCTCGCTCGTGGTTCAGTCTTTACACTACAACCCGTCTTCCAAATCCATACTAGATTAGAAGTTGAGCGATCCATACACAACAAACAATTCTAGCATTCAACTAACACAGACATGCATAGCATGAATTTAAAGGCCTTTCCTACTAACTATCCCATAATCAACGCTCCTGATCACTCCAATCTTGAACTTCGCTCTGATACCACAAAAATGGGATGTCACGCCCCGATCCTTGGGCACGCACACATCCTTCTCACTTGGTCGATTTTATAATGCGATATCCCATGACAATGTATCGCCGACCCTTTCATTTATTAAGCACATGCGGAAGCAGTTAAAATCCCCAGACAATAAAACGATGGGATAGAAAAGCAGGGTCATATTTTTCATATTGAAATTTACAACCAAACCTTTATACATGGCATTAGACAGAGCACTTCACAAATTATTCACAACTTCAGAGTCTCACTCTATCTACACATATACAAAAGGGTTCACAAAGAGATGGGATTTCAATCCTCATCTAAGTCATACTCGGGATCATCCTAATCCTTCTCTGACTCCTCTTCACTCAGATCATTCTCTTCCTCAGTTTCACCTCAAAGTTCTCCTTCTCAGATTCCTTCTCCTCAGCTTCTCATCGGGATCCTGAAATGTTTTCCCCAAACTGGGATGAGACTACGTCTCAGTGAGTTCTACCCCACTAAGCCCGATTAGTAAACCATTATACTATAGGCTGCCTATACACGCATAGGGCAGAAGACGTACCATGGCAATAGTCTCAACCTGCAATTCAAGGTTATATACAAATACTTCAAATATCTCAATGCACAATCAATCAAATCACATATCGAAGTATCGATCAAATCGACCTAGTCGATTACATGCCAACAAGACCACTCACGGTCATTTCCAATCAGTCAATCAATTCACGACATCAAATCAAAGCAATAATCAATCGACCTAGTCGATTACATGTCAGCCTGACCAATTCCCGATCATTCAAGCTATTGCTATTCAATCATAACTGATAGAACCAATCACCGACCACGTGCATTCTCCGAGGCGATATTTCTTATCACCGAGTCACGTGCATTCTCCGAGGTGATATATACATCTAGTCACCGAGCCACATGCATTCTCCAAGACGACATACTTTGTCATTGAGCCATGTGCATTCTCCGAGGCGACACATCTAATCATCAAGCCCCGTCATTCTCCGAGGCAACGTACTAATCATCGAGCCACGTGCATTCTCCGAGGTGATATACAAAATCACTGAGCCACGTGCATTCTCCGAGATGATGTACTATTCACCGAGCCACATGCCTTTCATGATGATTCATCCCAGATGACATTCTTGGTCATCGAGCTAGCATACCTCTCACATTTTCCCTTCCATTTCCACAATTTCTACTGAAATTGGTAGTCTACCACCGTACCTCTGCCACTAATAATCAACTCTCAATTGACCAACGGTCAATTACTCAAATCAAATCAATTTGGGAAAAATCCCCTAAAATCCACAATTAATTCAATTTGGCACAATTCAAAGCTCAAATAAATAAATGGACTGCGCCATGACAATCAGCACGAGATTTCGGTCGTCGGCCATCTCAATCTTAATTTTCAAAAAAATAAATAAATAAATAATTAATTTCGAACATTAAATAATTAATACTAAAAATTCAATTTAGCTCAAAATAAAGCCCGATTAAATAAATGGACTTAACCATGGTCATTAGCATAATATTTTGGTACTAGCCATCCTAGTTGAATTTTTGGAAAATAAATAATTAAATAATTAATTTCGAAAGTTAATTAATTAATATTAAAAATTCAATTTAGCTTAAAATAAAGCCCGATTAAATAAACGGACTTCACCATGGTCATTAGCATAATATTCCGATCACTAGCCATCTCAATTGAATTTTGGAAAATAAATAAATAATTAATTAATTCCGAAAAATAATCTTTAAATGCCAAAAATTCCGCTTATGCCCGAATCACCAAATTGAAGCCCGATTAGGGGTCGGAAAATTCGAGCTACCTTCAATAAATAGTAGACCACGTCTACTTGCTAATTGCACAATCAATTTATCTAATTCGCATCACAATTGACTAATAAACACTAATCCATACTAATCTATCAACCTAAACCTAATTAATCAAAACTAACCAACCCTTAAGCGTAATTAGTCCACTAAGAAAGGATTAGTGAGATTACTCACCCGAATCGCGCGCAAGTCGGATCAATCCGACGGGAGCGACGCGAGGAACAACAAACTCCAAAGCACGGCTTGGGTTCGGGGCCCGGAAACGGCCCAAAAGCGGGCCCGAAGTCGCTGGATACCCACTCGGCCACTTGTTGTTCAAGGTTGGCCAAGGCGGGTTAGGTGGCTAGGGCAGCGAGGGGAGGCCGGCAGAGGGCAAGGGGAGCTCCGGCAGTCTGAACGGTGGCCGGAGATGGAGCTGGTCGGCGGTCCGACGGCTTCTTCAGCTACTCCCGAAGGTGGACAGAGACCAAATAGCTGCTGGACGGAGCTGCTAGGTAGCGAGGATGCGAGGGACGAGCAGTGGGATGCGTGGGCGGCGTGCGGGCGATGGAGCACGTTGGCGGGAAGGGTGGCGATGGCGAGCCGGCTTTCAAGCGAAGCCGCCGTTCTCCTCTTCCGTTTATGGTTTTTCACGAACAAGAAGAAAGGAAGAGGGGGGTTTCGGTCAAGTGGGGGAGAAGAGAGAGGAGAGAGAAGAAGAGATAAGAGAGAGAATAGATGGGTTTGAATGGTCAAAGAGAGAGGGGAAAGGCAAGTGGGTGACAGCCCACACTTCGGTGGAAAGGGGGGGAGGGAATTCGCACGAGGGGGAGGGAAGAGAGAAGAGAGAGAGAGAAAAGAGAGAAAAGAAAAGAGAAGGGAGAGAGAGAAAAAGAAAAAGTAAATAATATTACTTTTCTTATTTTATTTTATTTTCTCTTTCCCTTTTTATTTTCTTTTGGTCTTCAATTTTCTTCCGATAATTTCTTTCTTGAAATTTCGGACTCGTCAATAAATTGACGAACGATGAGACAATGTCCTAAAAAAAAAGGAATTATGATGCGCTTAAAATTCGATTCCCGAAATCGAGTTCAATTTCGTGGTTAAAATTCGATCCGACTTGATTTTAGCCCAATCCAACTAATTAGGTAGCTTTTAGGGATTTTACTTTGCAAATACATCCCTTAACACCTTCACCCAATAAGTTAGTTAACTCGTGAGTGATCGCCTCGGAGAAAAGGGCCATAGGCACGTCGACGAAATGCCTATTTCACTTTATCGAAACGGGGTCGAATTTCGGGATGTCACACGGGAAGCGCGGTGGCGTCGGACTCCGACAGCAGAGAAGCGGACAAGGCGGGAGTGGTGCGGTGGCGCGGCGTCGGCGAGGGCGGGAGCGCGGTTGTCGGGCGCCTCGGCGTTCGGTCTTTGCTGGTGCGGAGCGACGAGGCGCAGCGGAGTTGCGAGCAGAGGCACTGTGATCGGCGAGCGGGTTGCTGCGTGTGATCGAATAGAGGGCAGAAACTGATGCAGAGGGTTGCTGCAGAGGCGTCGGGTCGAAAGGGGCAACGATCCGCTTAGGTTTAGACCTGGTGGAGGTGTAGCGGCGATGGTGGCGAGGGTAGCTCGACCGGTGGAGTAGAGATGGCGCAGTGAGGAGTAGCGAACGGTGAGCGGAGCGGCGAGGAGTGGCGAATGGAGTGGCAAGGAGCGCGAATGTCGGCGACTGTGCTGTTGCACGTCAGGGGTGAGTTTGGCGAGGCAACGGTGGCAGAGGAGCGGTGGTGCTTGGAGGTCGACTGAGGGTGATTCGGAGAGTATCTATTGGTGGAGCGGCGGCGAAGTAACAAGGATGGCGCGGGCACGGCCGGCGTGGACGGGGGCGCGTCGGGAGGAAGAAGACGACACCGTAGCCCCCTGTTTTCTTTTTCTTCTTTCTTTTTTTTTTCTCTCTCTCTCACGTCACTCTCTCACGTTTCTCTGTACCCTCTCTGCTGACTTTTCCTTTTGCTGCAGTTTGTCAGGAAAAGAGAAAAAGCCCTCTTTTGACTGAAGATGGACGAGAGAAAAGCCTTTTCTCTCTTCCTCTCTTTTTTTTTACTTTCTCCTGCACCCTTTTCACGAATTCTCTCCCAATTTTTTTCGCACGCCCCCAATTTGTCACGAACTCGTAGACCTTTTATAGTGAAAGCCTCTATTGATCTTTAGAAAGTTGTGCTTCCTTGATTGCGGGAATTACAAAATTTTAGCCCTAATTTGCCATCGCAAATTGACATTTTGGTTTTTCACTCACGTTACCGGAAATGCATTGAAGTTTGTTTTGATTTTTGCGAACAGCTCACCTGATGAGTATAATTTTTGATACTTTCCCTTTGATTTATCAATCGATCATTATCCTCACCGATTTTGGGTTTGGCTTCCATTTTCTTTCATTTTTTCCTTTAATTTGTTCAAAACGCAATTTTTATTTTCCTTATTTCCCTAGGTTTGCTAAAAATTAGGTGTCAACAATTAAAAAGCTAGATTAAACTTCCTCTGACCTTGACGGAGGGACTTGATGGACTTGAATCTCCTAATTTTAGGGATGTAGGGGATCTAAGATTGGTTAGGATCCTCAATGCATGACGTTAGCTCTAGACTGCTGACGCATTTCATACCATCCTACGACCGTACTCCCCAGGTGGAGTGTTTCATGTGTTAGCTTGTGGCACCCCCGAACGGCCCCCAATCCGTTAGGGTCACCACATTGTTTCCTCTACCTGGATATCCTTTTTCTTTATCAATGTACTTCTGAGAAGTCATATGGGGGTTCTTACATATACTTGATTGGTCCCTGCGCAAAAGTATGGCGGAAGCGTATCCAACAACTCCCTTCCCTTACACATAGAAATAATGCACACACTAAACACATTTATAAATAATAGGCAGGCATCATTATTTACATAAATTACTAGATGGCCATTGTTTGTCAATATATCCAAAAAGTGCCGCGGTTTCCTACACCCGGCTATACTTCAAAAGTGTTCAGACGCCCTCAGCAACCACATACCAAGAGTCCATCTTTTAGTGCCGATATTCCAAAAATTCCTTCCTCTGCTGTCCTCCTCCTCGCGGTCATATCCAACCATATGGTCCATTTGCTGGTGACAGTGATAGCAGATGTATCTTATCTGGTTTAAAATGTTAGTCCCCAAAAAGGGGTGAGTACAACCACCCAGCAGTTGAAGATCTACCAAGCTATACTATGTAAGCAATCACAATCCAAGTCCATGCAAGATAGATTAAGTAGGTAATCAAAGAATGAGTGTGCATCAGATCGATAAGACTTTTGAAAAGCAATGGCAATGCAGTTTCAAAACCAGAATGTATCATTTCAGTCACACAAGTCCCGATTATAGGGCCAAACTGTTATGACACGTTCCATTCCATGACATACAATTTAGTCCCATAACCAGGTCACACACACACTTAGTAGAACCATCAGTTTTAATATTCAAAAGGTTTCACCCTCCTAGAGGACCAATGTTTGCGTCCTTCTGGGCATTCGCACTCAATCCTGGCGTCACGAAAGCCTCTGACACACACCTTCGAGCATCTCGCATCTCGCATCTCACCTGGCATCACGAGGAATCGCCGGGGCTCGCCATGAAAATGGTTACCCCTGCCTTTCGGAATTACGTACCGACATACCACCGGGCCTCCCCCGGAATTACGTGCCGATATACCACCGGGCATCCCGACACTCAATCCTGGGGAAACCTCTGGGCATGTATTCATACTACAACTAGGCATCCAAAGGGCATCGACTCATTCGAACCTTTGGGCATCCCGACTCCTGGGGCATCGTTGACCCGAGGGTCCAACGGTAGCAATTAACATCTTAATTTATTTCAATACCAAAACACTTTCAATGCAAAGCCATTAGAAATCCCATGAGTTTTCATTGAAATCTCAGCCATGGTAAATCAACAGAGTCGTTTCAGTGCTAAACCATTTTCAAAACAACAATGACAGGTTTTGAAATTATATACCAAAGCATTTTCGAATTACCAATGAACGAAACTCAGCAATGAAAACAGAAAAAGCCTGTAGGTCCACTCCCACGGCTAATCTCCAAATGCATTTCAAAATCATATGCAATTTCTTAAACCGTGCTTGCAACCTTTGTCCAAAATTGAAAAGAGTTATCAAAACAAACAACTTGAATTCGGCACATTGGTAAGTTTAAACCCCACTCCTGACTTCATGATTTTATAATAAGTCCACATCAAAGTTCGAGATTTTGAGAGCGCCAAAACCTTTTCTTTTCTTTTGAAACGTTGATGAACGGCGCCTCGGTTTATACAAAACTTCCAGCAAGGGTCGGGAGGCTTTTCCACATCAATTCATTGCTAAACTTTATTTGAAAGCGACAACTAAATTTGAACATCATATAGTAAGCCGAAATATAAACCCGACCGACACTGGTTTGGACAAATCAATACAAAACTCGAAAGTTTGTAAAGCACCGAGCGGTTTTTAAATCATTTAAAGCCGGCGCTATAGTAAGTAGAGTTTCAAACACAAGTCAGGAGGTTTTCTTTTCCAAAACCGAAAACAATGGCCGAATTCCTCAAGATTTTATAGTCGCCAAAAATCTGTTTTGGTTGAAATTCAAAGAAATCAAACACATGCCTGAGAAATCCAAACATTTCATCAATCCTTCAACCTGAAAACAATCTCGATTGCTCAATAAACCATCACTCAACATCAAAATCCAACAAATCCAGCCTATCAATACACTTCCTAAGACAGCAACAGCATTACACAACATAATTAGTAGACTTCAACTTGCCTCAAGTCCTACAGTGTTAACGGCGAGAGGTTCAGTGCGGTGGCGCGGCAGCTGTGGCTCGAGTGAAACAGCGGCTTTGGTGCGACAGGAACAGCGTCCAAGCACACGGCGGAGGGGCAGTCCTTTCGCTCGCTGCTCACTCTCTCGCACTCATCGTTCGCTGCTCTCTCTCCCTTTCGCTCGCTCACCCGCTCGCTCGGTTAATCTCTCTCTCTCTCTCTCTCTCTCTCTCTCTCTCTCTCTCTCTCTCTCTCTCTCTCTCTCTGTTTTGCTCGTCCGTTTTCCACTTTGGTCACTGGTTTTGTTAAAAAACAGTCAACAAAAGAGATGCTTCGGTGGCAGAAGGAGGCGAAGACAGGTGGAAGAGAACGTGGCTGCTCTTGGTGGCCTCCTTGCCACTTGAAGACATGGATGAGGCGTGGCTTTGCAGCTGTCCAACACGCTCTCTCTCCGCTGGCCACCTTGCATATTGCATGCACGACGTGGCCGATTGAAGCAATTCACAGCTGCTTCCTTCGGTCAACAATTCCCTCAATTGTTGACCGTCCAAAGACGTGGACGTGACTGCAATTTGTTGACTCTCCTAGTCAACTGAAGAAGAGCTCGGTGGCAGCAAGGGGACGACGGTTGCTGGGGAAAAACATGGGCTGCCACTTGGCTTATCCATGCACGAACGTACCCCATTGATTGACTGTCCCAAAGTCAACTAATTGAAGTCCAACAAGAGTGGTCGGCGTGTCCTCGTCTGCCGCATGGGGACTTCTTCATGTGCATGTAAAATTTTCTCCGACAATTAATATTTCGAGACGTCAAGTGGTGATGAAACGGGTCAAATGTGGTGCCGACGATAATGATGATACGACGGGGTCCAAAATCGGTGCCGATGATGAATTCCGATGATGAATTCGTCAATCCACGACGTATCGTTATTTTTCCGAGGTCGGCAAAAATACGGATGCCACATAGTTGGGCCCCTGATTCGCGTAGACCAAGGGCGAACACTCATCGTTTACTCGTGAATTCCATTCTCGGAATAAACACAGGCTGCTTGCTAGGCTGGAAGGGATCTAACACTGAACTTGGTAAACGAACGAAAACAACTAAGAGGTCTCATGGCAGAGTTGGATCAACTTCTTAGTCTTGGGAGACAAAATAGAAGAGATGAACAACAAAGAAAGAAATATCGTAAGGCGAGCACTCCTTGCTTCATACTCTTGGATTCGATAGTGGGACTCCTCGCTAATAGGGATTTGAAAGATTTTCTCTAAACTTGAAAACTGTAATTTTTGATGAGCAGTCCTTTTGCAGATTGGCGAGGCTCTACTTCAAGGGAAGGTAAAGCCGAAATTGTACGACGACACTGCCGAGCCAGAGAATTCTAGCCCTTTCATTGTGTTGACAGTTCATTTTAACAACTCGGGTTGGGAAGGAAGGTTATCAATTGTTTAAATGTTGTGAGAAAATGCATGAAATGCCAAATCCACGCCTATGGTTTCTGAACCCAGATCCTATCCCCAAAGAAGGCTAATCTTTCTACTCTACTAGTTTTATGAAATATCGATAGGTCTCGATAGTCCAACCCTTACCCAGCCATCTTTTTTGGGCACCGGTACTGAACTACTGACTCTCCAAAACACTCTCGACATCTTATTTGGTTAAGCATTTGAGCTTAGGTCGAAAGGTCACGGAGAGGACCAGCTACCTTTCGCATGTTTCTGATGGAATCTACTCATGCCAATTATAAGTTTTGGAACAGTGTGGCATGTGCACATAGAGAAACTTAAATCCTTTTCTTGTCCAAAGCATAAGCCCCCAGAGGACAAAGCTAAAGCTAAGTGTATCCTAGAGACTAAAGCTCAGAGCGGAGTAGGTGCACTTCCAAGTGTGTGTTTACAGGCTAAGCAAAGATGGCAATTCTTTCCTTTTGTAATAGTCTCTTCTCATGAAGGCAATCACTTTTGACCTTTGGCGACGTAAGAGTGGATCAGAATTGGAGATTTCATATCTTTCGTTATAAGGAAAAAGTAAGCCATTGTGGTTGCAGGTTAGTACAAGCTCGCAAACCTTGATTACGATCACCGCCCGCCGCCACGCGACTGTCGCACGATCGTTGCACAATTGCCGCACGACCGTCGCACTACTGTTGCACGACCACTGCACGACCGCCAATTGTTGCCGCCGACCACCACCGCAGGATCGCCACCCATAGCCTACTGGTCGCAAAGGGAAAGCATCTATGTGAGGTTGAGTACAACACATTATTTATGAAAGAGGAAGAGGATTTTTACCTCCCATAGAATAGGGCCACATGAGTGAGGGTCGAAGCAATAGTGGTGAATCCGAAGCCATACGTGAGCGGAAAGAACATGCTTAAGGAAAGATAGAATAGTTGTGTATGTGCATGTATTAGTTAGTTTGAATTGAAAGTTCGTACCTGAGGGAGATGGAGGACGGAATGGGATGACGACTCGTTGGAGATCGCAGCTGGAGCAGCATGAGAGAACTAAAGTCACAAAAAGCTGGTGGCAACTAACTGAGAGGAGAGAGAGTGAGGTGAACGAGGAGGGAAGGAGGTGAAAGCTGATGCTTCAGATTAACACAAAAAGGTCGTTCTCCAGGCCACATATATATAACACATTTGGCAGACGCAAGAGCAGATCAGAATCGGAGATTTCATATCTTCCGTTATAAGGAAAAAGTAAGCCCTCATGGTTGAAGGTCAGTGTATCCTAGAGACTAAAGCTCAAAGTGGAGCAGGTGCACTTCCAAGTGTGTGTTTACAGACTGAGCAAAGATGGCAATTCTTTCCTAGTTCCTTTTGTAATAGTCTCTTCTCATGAAGGCAATCACTTTTGACCTTTGGTAGACGCAAGAGGATATCAGAATCAGAGATTTCATATCTTCCGTTATAAGGAAAAAGTAACGTGCCCTGTCCTCGTGGTTGAAGGTCAAAGTATCCTCCCAACAAGGTTACAGGGAATCTTGATTACAAATCCTCCCAACAGGGTTACAAGGAACCTTGATTAGGTATCCTCCCAACAAGATAAAAGTAACGTGCCCTCGTGATTAAAGGTTAATACAGGCTCGCAAAGTTAGATTTGTTGGAGCTCTGATACCACTATTATTGTTGATATAAAAACAAAAAAACTAGACATAACATCAACAGCAGCATTGGCTGTGTCTCAATGCTAGTGCTGATGTTATGTCGTTTTAGTTTTATTTTATTTTATTATATAGCAATAACAAGATTATGTATCCTTCCAACAAGTTAAAAGTAACATGCCCTATAGGCTCACAAAGCTTGATTACGTATCCTTCCAATAGGATAAAAGTAACGTGCCCTCTCGTGGTTGAAGGTCAACTACAATCCTTATCACATCTTTTCTTTTTGTTGGAATGTGAGGACACTATTTAAAAGAGTTATGATGAAACTACAACCCATTACAATCGAGGGATTAATCCCCTATTGGACCATAGAGGGCCTCGATATCGACTAAATCATTGTCAAGGACTTCTCATTTTTGAATATAAAAAAGCATTTTATTTGGAGAAATTTGATTCTTTTGTTAGATTGTACTTTTATATGCAAGTTTCTTTTTAAGTAAAAAAGTAGATTGAACATTTGCCAAAAGAAAAATGTTTAATTTCTAATTGTAGGAGTGGAATAGGACCAACCAAAAAAAAATTAGATAATTAATTAATTCTCACAAGAGCAAAATATTCATACAGCAGCTCATTTATGCAGAATTATCCCGAATGCCATATAGGCTCTGTACAAGAGGCATTCTCGAACAAATTCTGAAATAGGATCTCAATAAATCTTAATCCCCCGATTGTGCATCAGCAGATTTCGATCAGAAATCAACGTCCATGATGTCTCGACATTCTCATGAACATTTTTTTTCATGTAATCAAGAACCCCTCGCCTGTCATTGATCTCCCCTCCAACAAATTTTTTTTTCCTGCTCTACCTTCAAATTGTCATTCTATACGCATCAATAAGGGTACGGGGGAACACCCGAGAAGGCTTGGATCGATGCAGGCGTGGACGCAAGAAGAGTCAAGCTTGAGCATAGATATGGTTCGGAAAAGAAGGCTCAATCGGACATAGGAACATCGAGATGAAGGAAGGTCAGTAGGCCGAAGAAAGCTGTCAGATCGGGAAAACCATTTCTCATCCCAAGCTGCTTTTTCTCCAAAATAGACTAACTTCCAGATAATATTATGGTCCTCAACAGAGCCGTGCCTCGCGTCAATACACCCATATAAATATACATTCCACAAAAATTTAACTATACATAAAAGAGAGATTTTCGTTTCTTGCAGATTTAGGAACAACTCAAATCACACTAGCCGCTACATCCTCGAAAATGTCAAGGGCCTGGCCATCCCAAGCTCAGTTGGGTTAAACGAGGAGAACATACACTCCTGTTACAGGGAGACGCCCGATGTCTTCTAATGTAAGATCAGCGCTTCTTGCTTTTGCTCTTCGTGATCCTTGATTTGGTTGATTCACCGGGAGGCTTCCAGATGATGTCGTCGAGATTGCTACAGAAACTCTGATAGAACTGCAATGCAGATAAGTGGCAAAAAAGTTATGGACCGAAGATCCGCAATAAATAATAAACTCTTAATTCTTGTCCCCCCATGACCCCCCCTTTTAGGCACAGAACTGCTATCAAGAGCTAGTAGCTCTGCCTTGTGGCACTTCATTTTCCACAACTACATGGGCTCACCATACCTCAATCAACCGACAGTTCTACGTCTAGCCTGCCCATACGATTGGTCAGCACGTCGGTATGCGCAAGCCCCTGATGAGGTCTATTTATGAAGAAGCTTCTCAAGTGGTGGAACAAAAGATTAGAATGAGGAACGGTACAGAGATAAACACTTGAAAATAACATGAACAGTACCTTAAGGTATTCATCGGCATCTCCAGCTTTCTGAAAATCAACCATGAAGTATGTTGGCGCAACCTCAAAAATCTGGAGACCGGAGGAAAGAGCAAAAACAATTAGTTGACAGATTTGTCAATGAAGAAAATAAAGTACCCAATGAGGCCTTTTGCTTACCTCCAAAATAACAGAGAAATGTGAGGTCTTGCTTGCTGATAGACCTTCCACTCTCATCTGTCCATTCAAAACGTAAGTTTTTTCCTTTTTTCAGGTCAGATCCACAAAACTAAGTTCACTGGACAAACATGTCCAATCATTTTGACCGATGCTCTGTCATCATAAAACAAAGTTCACCATCCCTTGAGTTCATGTGCACATTACACACTCGTCCTCCATATTTTGGATGGGCTTGAAGATTAAAAGGGCATGACAATAAGGACTTTAAGCACACATTTTTCTGTAAAAAGTTCTATTTTCTCATGCAGCCTCAAAATCATAACATGCGTGCGTTGCATCGGAGCTAACTAATCAACTAGAGCCATGGAGTGAGGGAGGCAAGCAGAGCTACCTGACCTCCCATCGAAAGAGCATTTTTATGTACCTTGTAAATATGAGGGAACAAAAATGTTGATGACTAATATGCACTTCTTTAAATTTGTAGAGAATATCAAGCACAGAATTTATGTGAAAGTACATAAATCTGTCAAAAATTTTCGCACGAAAAATTAAAAATCGACTACATATTCAGTTGATAAGTTTCGTCTCAAAAGAATTTTATATGATAAACAGACATATTTAAATATATTCAAGAAGTTTTCGTACCCAAAAAAAAAAAATTAAAAAGAGAAGAACTTCTAGAAGAACTTGAGTCTTTTGCCACTTGTACAAGGAGCGATCCGCACTTTTTCTGAACGCAGCATGGGAATAATATCTTAATATGGGCCGGATTGTTTTTGTGCGTACTGAGGGTACGATGTGTCTCCTCTCCAATTCTCGCCCGGTCCAATGAGAAATCCTCAGCAATCTCGATGAAAATCTCGACAAAATCCAACCAAGAATTGGCTAGAAAAGAGGAGAATACTCGTGACAGTGCCACGTAAACGTAATTAAAGAACCTAGTAACTTGGTGCTCTGCCAAGATTCGACGCCTTCGTGGAGGCCGGCGATTGGGTGTATGGATAACGAAGGTTTGACATCATCGATCGCTCCTCCTCCGACGCATACGTGTCCCCGATTCTACCTCCATCCAGCCAATTGACGGGCGACACATGTACTAAAAATCGCTTTAGATTTTAAAGGTCCTGACGAATGTAAAGGAGACAGCTCGGGCAGCTGTCGGAAGGGACGCAAACATTCTACGACTCTCTCAATCGCAAATATGATATTCGAAAGAAGGCCGATGTTCTGTACACATCTGCCCCCACTCTGTTTTTCGTGCCGAGAGCGACGGGTTCGAGCAGGTTCGAGCGGGTATCTCCCGATTTCATCTGCTGTTGTCGTCTTTACCGCCTCCCAATTCCACGTGCCTCGGATTAGAGAACCTCATTTTTGCTTTGGTGACTTCGTTTGACTGGGTCATCTAAATGAGATTGCCCACGCTTGTTTTTTTTTTTTTTTTTTTGGGTAAAAGTCCAAAAAAATCTTTTGTTTATTCATAACTGGAGAAACTCCAGCAGCACCCAAAGCTCGAGCATCAGTACATAAAATGGCCCAAAGGGCCTGTGAAGGAGAGAAAATCCAATTAGGCGGCAATGTTTTCTTCTTGTGTTCATGCGCGGCCTAGTTCGCAACTGAGTTGGCTACTCTTGGATAGAAGTGAAGGCCCACGCACGGTAGATTCAATAGAAGACTTTTACACTTTGCCAAAGGTGCACGTGCTTCCCAGTTGATGTCTCCATCAGTCATAAGGGACTTTATGAGATCTAACCTGTCGAATTCTATGGAAACATCCCTCATCTTCACTTGCTCGAGGTACTGCAAAGCGTCCAAGAGAACTAGGGTTTCCAGTTGAGCAGTAGAGGCCGCACGAACAGTCCTAGTAAAACTTTGAACAAGGAAGCCCAAGTGATCATGGACGATGCAGGGGATGACACCTTTCGTCAATCCATCTTCGAGCGACCCATTGACATTAATCTTGAGCGTGTCAATTGTCAGGGCTACCTAGATCTGAGGTACCTCTTGCTGTCCTGTTTTTGTCTCTTGAGGGTGTTGAAAGCCCCACTTTTCAAAACTTTTCTGCTAAAACTGAGCCAAATCTACTATGTTGCAGGCGTCCGGCTTGCTAACCCAAAAAACAGAAGTGTTTCGCCCCTTCTAGATTTGCTAGAGAACATATGAAATCGCTTCCAAGGAGGATAAGTTAGTGTTTTTCTTTATAAAATGCTCCAACCACGCATCCGTGCGAGTGACTTCGTGTGTAATGATTTGTACATTGATTTCGGAGTTGTCTCATACCTGTGCTTAGAGATGTGCATGGTCCGGGTAGGCGGTCCCTGATCTAGAACCGAGAATTGCTTGCTAAGGACCGGTTCCAAAAAATTGAAATCAAGAACCACTTGTTGTTGCATGGATCCACTTGAGAATTGGACCGCCGATCTGGTCCAGTTCCTAGGTGAATCCATGGAATGGTCTCACCAATAATAATATGGTTTTCCAAATTCTGCCGTGAGTACTTTTCATATCGAGTAATATTTTTCTTTAAATCAAACCAGCTTAATTAACGGTACCATTTTTCTTTATTTTATTGGAAAACACTACCAAAGAAGAGAAATAGGTTTTTTTTTTTTTCTTTTTTTGAATCATTTTAGTTGAAATCTAAAATATTCTTTAAGTTTAAGATTCTGGATGATTGTTATATGTAGATAATCTTTTCCTTTATCTTCTAACAATGCTCAATCTCTCACAACATTTGCTTTATTGAATTTTTTTTGTAGAAACAATTCCATTGGTACTCCACATATTCTTAAACATAGTGTTAAATGTGAGTCCCGAAAGTATCATTTGAAGGAGCCATTTGTTGAGTTGTTGAAAGGCAGCTTACGCACTTTACTAAATTCTTATTAAAACATGGAAACCATGAGAGGAGATGGAGCCCTAAAATTTAGATTTGCTAATTAGTAATTTTGAAATTTATTTTAATATTAAAAATCAATATATTATTATAATATAATTGGTCCGATTCGGGTGGGCGGATTTGCCCATGGAATCGGGAACTAGACCAGTTCCCTCACAAACCACTGGTTCCAAGCGGTTCCAGTCCAGTTTCGGGCGATTCGGGCGGGTCTTGATTCTTTTGCACACCCCTAGCTATGCTGTACAGGGGCAGAGGAGAAAGATGTGCTTAGTCGTTTCTACTTCCTCTTGGCACAGGTCGTAGACGGGGTGAGGTACTATATTTCTTTTCCATAAATTCTCCTTGTTGGGATAGTGTTTTGAGAGATACTCCATACAAAGATTTTCACTTTAGGGCTAACGTGCATATTCCATATAGCATTCCATAGTGCTGTGGGTGTTTGGTAGGACGAAGAAGGTTGTTCAGTTGCTACCTTTATTATCATCTCTTCTCTAAGCATGTTATAGCAATTTTTGATTGTATCGAGACCCATTCTTAGTCCTTGTCCATACCAATTCATCGTTGATACGTTGTCGGTTAATTGGAATAGCAAGGATCTCCTGACTGGTCCGTTAATCAAAGAGGTTGTTAATTAATTGTTCATTGCGCTGCTCCTCTTCAAAGTTCATCAATTCTGAAACCTTTTGTGGATCATTTCTGTTTGCCGCCCCCCATGCGCGATTAATCCTCTCTTTAGCCATCTATCGGTTCTAATGTTGAAGCCCTTTTAGCAATTTGCTCCATAAAGCTTTTGGATTTTTAACCAATCTCCAGGCTTGTTTATCGAAGAGAGCCTTGTTTACAGTAAGTAAGTCCCTGAATCCCATTTCTCCCATGTCCTTTCTAGATTTCAGAATTTCCCATCTCTTCCAATTCAGACCAGCTTTTGTTTCACTATTTTTCCACCATAAGTTAGCTATTTTCTTCTTAATAACTTTACAAACTGATATTGGAATTTTAAACGCTGACATTGCATATTGTGGTAACGCCTGAACCACCGATTTCAGGAAGATTTCCTTGCTCACCTTTGATATAATTTGTTCCTTCCACCCTTCCAATTTCATATTTACCCTACCCAATATCCATGCAAACATCTGTCTCTTTGAGGCTCCTTAGTTAGAGGGGATTCCTAGGTATATTCTTATCCGATCCAGCTCTGGAACTCTCAATTCTCTTGCCATGTTGTCCCTTAAAGGTTGAGGGATTGCCCACGCTTGTTGCGAGCTAACATTTGAACTTATTTCACACCTATTTTGTCTATCATTAATGATGTAACAAGTTGATTGATAATTATAAGCCCAAAATAGGATTTTTATTAATCATGGCATCTGATTTCCTCTGGGCCGGTCTTCGTGGGTTGAAGGCGCTTGAGCAAGATGGGCTTGTTCACCACGAAGAGAACAAGCTCCTCTAAATTTTCCTTTAGGACGATCCATTGGTGATTAAATTAGATAAGTGCGTGTAATGAGAGGAAAAGCAAAATTAGCTTAAGTGATGCGAGAATATTCGACTTAACTTTATTGACCAACTTAGCCTAATTGATGTTAATTCGAGTCAAGGTAGATTTCAATCATAACTTGCTTTAGTGGATTAAGAATGAAGTTGTCGGTGAGACAATTTATCATTAAAATGTTGTCGATTCTTCCATCGCTTTTCGAAGTTACCGATTCACCACTAATCAACAACATATTGATGGGAGGCTATTTTGAGCTATTTTCTTGGTTATTTGTTGAAGCTCAGAGATAATAATTTTCTGGTCAAGATTGATGGATGAATTTTGGAAGATAAATTGCAAGGCTGAAGAGTCAGGATTTTGAGTCTTTATATCTTTATTACATTTCATAGTTCTTATGTGTTTTAAATACATTTTCTAGTTATGAGGTCGTTGAATGCTTCATGGTTTCCATGTCTCTATAATATTCATCTATTTTCTATGTCGTAGCACCTTTATAAATGGAGGAGAGTTCTCCATTGTAATGCAGATTTGATGATTATATAAGGATTCCTCTACATGAGTGAATATTGATCTGATTCATTATCCAATGTCATTAGTGGTGAATCAAATAGTTCTTTATCCTTAACCGATGAAGCAATTTCTTATGCTTTGGTGGTAAGTTGCCATCAATCCAGATTCTTTATACTTGGATGTGACTTGTGCATTTATGTTTCAGTGGTGAACCTTCCATATCCTTTATCCTTTCAATGCCATTGTATTATCACTTAACATACCCATTTATATACTTAACCGAAAACTCTCCATTCCTCAAATCACTTGTTCACGCACTCATGGCTAAGGCTTGTTACCTTGTACTATTAGTGTGAGTGAGTGCTAGAGGATAGCTCTCTAAATATGGGCCACTAATTTTTGGGCCCTTCATTTGTAGCCCAATAATGTTCACAAGATATAAGCCATGGGAATTGGACCTACTCCTGATACTATCCTCAAGTAGAACCTAAGCTCGACGCCCAATCTTTGTTCACATCATGCTACATCATAGTCGCACGAGTAAATATGTACTACTCTTTCAATTTCTCATTAGATTGTGCCGGGTGGCAACAAAATGAAATAATTAGATAAGATCCTTTTATAAAATCTTCCAATGCAGTGATTCTATTGTTATATGCAAGTTTTTCAAATTCACATTATGATAAATTTGTGATGACGACTTTTTTAGATTTTAAAATAATATCGTCAAATTTTTTGGCTTTACTTAAACAAAAACATGGGATATATTTATCCGTTTCCTGTACCATATAATTTCTATTTTGTATATTACTAGGAGATTAGAAGTCTTTTCTATTTCTTTCGATTCTGCACGTGCCCTACAATCTAGAGGCTGATCCGTGGAAGCCAAACTCGAACCTCCCTATGTGCTCATTGTATGATAGAATCAGAACAGGAGATGATGGCAGGTCCTTTGTGAACTAAAGTAGAACAGTACTACTGCTCCTTCTCTATGGTACATGTGTGTTGTATAGGTCTTGCAATGATTGGTTTCTCTTCAGCACGACACATTTTGTCGCTGTACATTCCGAAACAGATGAAATCGTCGAATTTGTTGTCCGTGTTGTCCGCGTAAATTATGATATTTGAATTAAGAGCGTAGTCTTTTGAGAAAAGATGATCTCGGTTATGAAGAATAACGATTTCATCTGTTAGGCTTCATGAGTTTATCAGAAAGAAAAAAACTGCGGTTTACTGCCATGCCATTTGACGAAAATCATCAAACACATACTAGAAGAGATTGCAGGGATCAGCTCGGAAGTGCAATGTACATGGTATGTTCTGTGAATTATATCATCTTACGAGCAACTGAATTAAGATTAAGATTGTAAATGAATATGAAAGTCTTTCTACCTCAAAATGCTACTGGGTTTGCAGTTGCAGATGACATGAAGAATGAGCAGTTTCATTTGGTGATGATACCTATCGGAGATCACAAGTTAGTCGCCACAAAGTTACCGAATGTGAACTATAACATAGAGAAAGTATCAACATATCGTTATATTTTCTCCTGGTATCATGCCTTCGTCACATCCGTCTTTCCGAGGAAATGGTCTCATAAGTACTGCTAAATGAGTTTGGAAATTCACAGCACTGTTCAGCAATAATGGCAAGATAAGACCATCTATGTTTTCTGATAGGGCTAGTAAGAACACCTAGAGGGGGCGTGAATAGGTGATCAAAGAAATTTTTGCAAAACTTAACATATTAATTTGTATTTGTTGGAGAAAACTTCCTTATCTGTTTTGAAGTTGACAAAACGTTTCCATCAGTCTAGTCTGAAGACTTGCAGACTCTATTGTCAAAGTTTGAAGACCTCCAGATTCAAGACTTAAAGTCTACCCTCACTAATAGTTTTTAGACCGACGAAGAAAAGATTTATCCAGATGCAAGTATATCTTTAAGGAATTGGTTTGTACGGTTGAAGAAGATCTCACTGCTGGTTATAGCATCACGTGATTAATTGTTCTTATTGAAATCAATTTGAATAATTAAATCTGTTGATTGGTTAAGTATACTTAGAATGTTGTACATATGGAAACCTATATTTTGATTGTATAGGCGAGCAGGATTGGTGGGCTATCATCACATTCCTTAAATAACTCGAGATCTTCTTAATTGATTCTGTTCAACGGGTAGATTGGAAGAACTCCTTTGGAAGGTGTCAATGGTTATAATGGCATGGAGGAGTATATAAGGAGGATGCTCAAGTTATTCAAGTGTGTGCGTGAAAGAAAAATTCCAAAGTCTGAAGCTCTTAGTTCTTCGCTGTTTCAATTTGTCGAGCTTAAACTGTATTCAAAAGAAAGATTAAATACTTACGAGACCTTGAGGAAATGTAGTAGAGTCTCTACACTGTGGAATCAAGGACGTGATATTGTAAAATCTCTTTTGGTTCTTAGTGGAATCCAGCCAGTGGGTTGTCAGTGCAGGAGAGTGGACGTAGGCTTGGTCTAAGCCGAACCACTATAAATCTTGTGTTTCAATTCTCTTTCCCTAAACTCTTACTTTAATTCATAGTCTTATATAACTATTTACAGTCTTTTATATCTTTAGTCTACTATTTTCATAAAAGTTGAATTAAGTTGTTAAGTCTTGCAAAAACTTCTTTAATACCTATTTACCCCATCTAGGTGTTCTTAATTAGTATCAGAGCCTGTGTGCTCATTTAATTGAAGTGTTTTACTTTTGAGTTAAAGATCTATGGTTAGTATGTTGGCGCCAAGTTTGGTTGAAGATTAGAGCAACACCAGACCACCTTATTTCGATGGAAATGAATACAGCATATGGAAAAACAAGATTAATGTATTTCTAAGATCGAAAGATCTTACGGAATGAGATGTGGTAGAAAAAAGGAATTAATTCTAAAGTTACATCAGTTTCAGAAAAAAGAAAAGAAGTGGCAGACGTTGGTGAGATGACTTAAGAAGAAATAACCAAGAGATAAGCTCTTGATGTTAAAGCAATTTACTCCTTATATTGTGCATTATCTTCTACTTAATATAATAGAATATCTTCTTGTGAAACAGCCAAAGAAATCTGGGACAGGCTGCACATTACCTATGAAGAAACTAATCGAGTGAAAGAGACAATGATCAATATACTACTCGGACAGTATGAAGCCTTCAAGATGAAGCCAAGAGAATCTATTATTGACATGTTTAGTTGTTTTACAGAAATTGTAAATGGTCTAGAGTATCAGGGACAACCAATATTAGGACCCATGAAGGTTAACAAGTTGCTGTGTGGATGAATTGGTTGGCACACTTTAGTCCTATGAAGTGGAGCATATCAATGAAAAAGAAGATCCTAAAGGTAAGAAGTCAATTGCTTTGAGATCTAATGATGATTCTAATATTACAAATTCTGAAGATGATATGGATGATGAAGAGTTAGCTCTTATGATAAAAAGGTTTATGAAATTGAACGAAAAGGGAAGAAGATTCAATTGGAAGAAACAAAACACTAAAAAGTTTCAAAACAAATCAACTGAGGATGATGAAACTAATAAAGATGTGATCTGTTTTGAATGCAAGAAAAATGGATACATCAGATCCAACTGTCTCGTGTTGAAGAAAAAGAAAAGAAAAGCTGAGAAATACAGGAAGGCTCTCAAGGCAGAGAGATGGAGTGATACTAAATGCGAAGAAAGTGATGAAGATTATGTCAATATTTGTCTAATGACAAAATCGGAATCAAACTCAGACTCCGAAACAGATACATACTCAGATTCAAATAGTGAAATCGAAGTAAGTAATTTAAAAATCCCTAATAAAGTCTCAAAATACATTGATGAACTTTGTCTTAGTCTCAAAATCTCTCTCAAGAGGATTTCCGAGCTAAAAAGGGATTCTACACTTGAAGCAACAGGAAATTTTTTGAAAAGAAAAGTTTGAAAATTTAGATAAAAATTTTGTTATTTTAAAAGAAAACACAGACTCTCTTTTGAAAGAAAATACATTTTTGAAAAATGACATTTCAAATATTTCAAAAAGGTTTTCAATAGGATTTGAGAAGTTGTAAAAGATTCTTTCAATTCAAAGACCCTACTTTAACAAATCGGGGCTTGGGAATGACTACTGAAACTATTCATCTAATTGATTTGCCAAAAGTGAAGGAAAGAATCAAACAAAGGCTTACAAAAACTTTTTACAGAAATCATTTTCAAAAATCTTTGTAAAACTTGTTGGGCGAAGTGTTTTTAAATGTTCTAAGTGTAACGGCTTAGAACACTTTGAGAGAAAAAGTCCTATGGTTTGGAGACCTGTTAAGAAGGAATGGGCAAAGACTGCTTTTTGCACTAACTCCTCTAAACTTAAGAAAATGTGGGTATCAAAGAAAACTTAAGGTTCTTTTTTAATTGTAGGTCACTATCAAGAAAAAATGTTAAATGGTATTTGGATAGTGACTGTTTAAGGCATATGACTGGAGATTCAAGTTGTTTTATAAAACTTGTGCAAATAAATGGTGGAAAAGTCTCTTTTGGTGGAAATAACAAAGGAAGAATTGTTAGGTGTGGAACTGTAAAAATTGGAAGTCTTACAATCAACAATGTTTCCTTAGTGGAATGACTTAATTACAATTTGTTCAGCATTAGCCAATTGCATGACATTGGATTCAAATCAATTTTCAAGAAGGAATATGTTCGGGAACAAGCAAAGATCTTTCACAATCTTTTACTGGACGAAGACATGGGAATACCTATCTTTTGGATATAAAACTAGAGAAATCTCAATGTCTAATTTCAATTCAAGATGAAGTAAATCTTTGGCATCGAAAGCTTGGCCATATCAACATGAAACATATTGCCAAGATCTCTTCTAAGAACCTTGTTTGAGGGCTACCTAACCTGAAGTTTCAAAAATCTGACTTATGAACAGCATGTGTATTGGGAAAGCAGGTTAGAAGTTCTTTTAAATTAATAAATCAGGTTTCTACTAATCGTGTTTTGCAGCTTCTACATATGGATCTCTTTGGGCCAACCATAACTAAAAGCATAGGCGGAAAGAGATATTGTCTAGTAATTGTGGATGATTATTCACGATTCACTTGGGTTTACTTTCTGGCAAGTAAGTGTGAAACCTTACTTTTCAAAGTTTGCTAAGAAAGTTCAAAACGAGAAAAGATATGCTATTTCAAGCATATAGACAGACCATGGAGGTGAGTTTGAAAATCAATACTTTGCAAAATTTTGTGATGAATCTGGTTTTTAGCATGTTTTCTCCTCTCCATACATACCAGAACAGAATAGTGTTATGGAAAGAAATAATAGATCTTTACAGGAGATGGTAAGAACACTTTTAATAGAAAGTAGTATTTCCTTTCATTTTTGGGTTGAAACAGTTTCTACAGCATGTTATGTTATTAATAGAGTCATTTTAAGGCCAATTCTGAGAAAACTCCTTATGAGTTATTCAAAGGAAAGAAGCCAATTGTTTCTTAGTTTTATGTATTTAGTTGCAAATGTTTTGTTTTGAAAAATGCAAATGATCAAACTGGTAAGTTTGAAGAGAAATCAGACAAATGAATCTTCCTTGGATATTCAACCACCAGCAAAACTTATAGAGTATTCAACAAAAAGACTCAGTCTGTAGAAGAATCTACGAATGTCAAATTCCAAGATTCTTTGTAGAATCAACTAATTCTGACTCATCCTGATGAATTTGAATCTGCTCCAAACTCTACAAAGTCTACCTCCCCTGAAGCAGCTTAGACCTCTGGAAATTAGCAACGAACAGAAGTTGAAAAATCAACTAAAGAAGAAGATCAGCAAATTGTCAAACCAACAAGTAACTGGAAGCACAAGTCTAGTCATTCCAAAGAACTCATCATTGGTGATATTGATGAAGGGATTCACACTAGATCCAAAGAGCAAGAAGAGTCTAGTGCCGTGGCACTTATTTCTGAAATAGAACCCAAGAACATAGAAGAAGCTTTAGCTGACGAAAGTTGGATTGAAGCAATGCAAGAAGAATTCAAACAATTCAGCATTATTGATGTATGTGAATTGACTCCTAAACCAAAACGTAAATCCATTATTGGAGTTAAATGGGTTTTTAGGAACAAGTTTGACGAAAAAGTAAAAGCGATCAGGAACAAAGCAAGACTCGTGGCCAAATGATATACGCAAGAAGAAGAGATATATTATGACAAAACCTATGCACTAGTAACCAGGTTAGAAGCAATTAGATTATTACTTGCTTTTACCTGTTATAAAAATTTCAGGTTATTCCAAATGGACGTTAAGAGTGCATTCCTAAATGGATTTATCCAATAAGAAGTCTATGTGGAACAACCTCATGGATTTGAAGATCTAAAAAGACCAGACTTAGTATTCAAACTAAAAAAGGCTCTATATGGATTAAAGCAAGCACCTTGAGTTTGGTATGACAGGTTAAGTAATTTTTTAATGCAAAATGGTTTTGTCAAAGGAAAAGTGGATATTACTTTGTTCATTAAAAGGGAAGGTAAAAACTTTCTACTTGTTTAAATTTATGTTGATGACATTATATTTGGATCACCTAATGAAAACCTATGCAAGAAGTTTTCTAAGTCTATGCAGGATGAATTTGAGATGAGCATGATGGGTAAATTATCCTTCTTTCTCGGATTACAAGTGTAAGAATTGGAGGAAGTAATTTTCATTCACCAAGAAAAATATGCGAAAGAACTTGTTAAAAAGTTCAGATTGGAGAATTGTAAAAAGACTAAGGTACCAACGTCTAGTTCTTTGAAGGTGGATAAAGATGAAGGAGGAAAGAAAGTTGACCAGAAGCTTTACAGGAGTATTATTGGCTTACTTCTTTATCTTACTGCTTCTAGATCTGATATTTTGTTTAGTGTTTACATTTGTGCTAGATTTCAATATGATCCAAAAGAGTCTCATTTAAGTGCCGCAAAACACATCATCAAATACATTGCAACTACTTCAAATTTAGGTTTGTGGTATCCCAAAGAAGGAGACTTTACCCTCCTTGGATATTCAGACGCAAATTTAATAGGTTGCAGAGTTGATAGAAAGATTACATCTGGTACATGCCAATTGCTGGGAAACATGACAGTATCTTGGTTCTCAAGGAAGCAAAGTACTGTAGCTCTTTCAACAGCTGAAGCAGAGTATGTGGCCCTTGGAAATTGCTATTCTCAAATCTTATGGATAAAACAACAACTGAGAGGCTTTGGAATCGAAGACTCATGCATCGAGATTAAATGTGATAATATCATTGCAATCAATCTAACAAAGAATTCAATTCTTTATTTAAGAGCAAAGTACATAGAGATACGACATCACTTTATTAGAGATCATATTCAAAATGAAGAAGTTATGATTCAATTCATTGATTCAAAGAATCAACTGGCGGACATATTTACAAAGCCACTAAAGAAAAGCCTATTTGAATCTATTCGCACCAGATTGAACCTTACATCTATTATCCATTAAAGTCTGAAGGAGCTCAGACTTAGAAGTAAAGTCTAAAGGTATTCAGACTCAGAAGACCAAGAGTTACAGCTGTAAGTTATTTCTATTCCAGTATTTTAAACTTGAAAAGGTACGGTTACTTATTAATTGCTAATTGATTGAAATTATCTTTCCAAGTTTTTTCTATTTCAGAAAGGTAGTTATAAATTTTGAAAAGACAGTTATTTTCAAAAATGAAGTTATTCTTTTTCAAAAAGGCATTTTTATTTTTCCTTTTACGATGTTTTGTTTATTTCGCTTCACTTGCTTCATATACTGCCGAGATTCGTTTTCTTCGTTTTTACAATGAAACCCGATAATACAAAATTCCCACTTGCTTTCATTTTCACTCTCGATTTGTCCAAAAGTTTTCACCTTTTTCGAGCAAGTTTGTGAATTTCTCCCTTGAAGCAACAATGTCTTCAAGAAAGTCTTCAAGGATTGCAAGTAGGGGACCGCGACATATGCCTAAGGGTTCTACGCATTTCGACTTGACCGAGGAAGAAGATTCTTCTCCACCACTACGTCCGAGTTAGCACCAGCCTTCTTAGCAACGTCAGTCTTCTCCACTGACTCTACCAGACGAAGAAGTTATAGAAGAGGCTGAACCTGTAAGAACGCTAACTCGCAAGGTTGCTTACAAACTTTACTCTAATTTGAAGAAAGGAGGAACACCGATGTCTTTGATCGATGAATTTTTAAGAGATAGAAGATACAAGAATGAAACCTTGTTCTTGCGGGAGTTGGAAAGGTTAGGAGTTGTAGAGAAAAGGACAGCTGAAAGAACTTTTGCAAATTTTCCGAGTGATCCATTCTATGGCACTGCAAGTCAACCACAAGGACTGGATGATGATGAACAGATGTTTACCCATTTTCAGCCCAGAATAGGTGTTGCTACAAATGTTGTTAGTGACGGTTCAAATCTTTTCAGATTAAAGAATCATCATAAAGCTTATTCAAACCTAATGAAGAGAGGGGTTATGAATCCTAGGAGTGTCGACTTTGATTTCCTTGATTCGATAAAAGTCAATCCGCGAGAGAAGCTTGCTCTACTGCAATTGGAGTGCTTTTGTTCTGAATCCACTGTTGCTTATTCTGAACTCACTATCCACTTTTACTTGAACTTATCTTTCTTGGATAAGAATAGTTTCTCTTTCACAGTGAAGGACAAGGAATTTTTGGTAGATATTGACACTTTGGCTGACATAATTGGGGTGGAAAGAACGAGTTTCCAACTGATTAGCATGTCTATTGCTCATGCTACTCTGTTGTTGGTGAAAGATAGGGATGTTGAAGGCAAGATTTCCTACTCAAGGATGAATGCCTCTAACATCTTGCTGCACAAGATCGTAATCAACTGCATTCGTCCCAAGTCGACATCTAAGACCGATGTCTCTCGATCTGAAGCGAAATTGATGTATGCTATCAATGCTGGTTTTAAATTCTCTCTGCCTCATACCATTTTGTTTAATGTGTACCAAACAATGGTGAAGGATAATGGACAACTCCCTTATTCTGCTCTTATCACGTGTCTCTTTAGACACTTTAAAATTCACATTTCTGCACCATTATCTTTGACAACCATCTCTCCATTGGTGATTGTTTTAAAATGGTCACAAAGATGCGTTTGAAAGAGCTGAACAATGTGTTGGAGCGTATGAAGGAGAAGTCTCCTGTCAAAGCAAAATAGGGCTCTGCTGCAGTGAAGAGGAAAGGTAAGGAGCCCATGGTTGCTCCAATAAAGAAGAAAAGAACTCTCATCTTGCAAGATGAAGAAGATGAGGATGAAATGACTCTTTTAGCCTTAAGAAATTTAAAGAGTTTTGTCAGCTTTCATGAGACAAGAGAAGAGCCAGAAGAAGGAGAAAAAGAGAGAGAAGAGACAGAGAAGGAAGATGAAGAACAGAGGAGGACAGAGGAAGGAAGAAGAGAAGAGGAAGAAGAAGAGGAAGAAGAAGAGAGAGAAGGAGAAAAAGATCAGAGTCAAGAAGACTTTTTTGAGCCAACTTTGGCTGTCTCTTTGTCTAGTAATTCTGAGATGGCGGGAACTGGAACTACTAACGCGCATCACTCTGAAGCTGAAGTTGATCAAGAAGAAATCTTACCTACTGCACCTGAAGGCAACCAAATAGGGGGAGCTGTTGGACCAAAAGGTATTTCTTCACCTATAGTTACTAGTGATGTAAGTTATTCTGCAGCAGACCCAAATGATGTGTATGCCTCTCATTATCTAGAAACTTCCACTCATAGTCATGATGGCCAATCTGGTGAAGTTCCATCTATTCTCAAAATCCCCGGAATTGACTCTGTTGGTCCTAGTGTGGTAATTGCTCAAATAGCAGAATTTTTGAGACTACTAGAAATTTTATTGGATGTAAGGAAACAACAATATGCTATGGGTATGAGATACAGGATCTCAAGAATGTTTTCATGGCCACTTTAGTATATTTGCACGATCAGTTAAACACCTTGAAGAATCAAGTGTAGTCATCTGTGCAGGGTGAAGATTTTGAGTCACGGAAGTAGAGTTTTGAAAGGCTTGAGAAGACAGTGCATTCTACGGGAGAATTCGAGCTTGTTTGCCTTCCCAAACAGTTTTGATTCTCTCTATTTTCAACCAATTCTTTTATTTGTTCTCCACTTTTAGCTGTTGACAAAAAGGGGGAGAAGTTGATGCATATTTGATCTTGTTTTTGGATTGATTTTGTTTTTGGATGTTTGGACTTATCTTTTGTTTGGTTGTGGCATTGGCATGGACTGGTTTGATGGTTTAGACTGATGATGCTTGCAAGTAACTTAAGCTATATTATTGATTATGGTAAAGATAGTTGCTTTTACAGGACTAACACATTTTCTGTGGTTGCAGAATCGCTACTATCCTTATCCTAATCTCTACTTATCTTTTATAAGAAATCTTGGTTTGCTTAAGTGTTGTTTTGCAGGGTAAAGCGTCCAAATTTGCGGGAAAGTTTTGTCACCATAAAAAAATGGGGAGATTGTTGGAGAAAACTTCATTATCTGTTTTGAAGTTAACAAAGCGTTTCCATCAATCTAGTTTGAAAACTTGCAGACTCTATCGTCAAAGTTTGAAGACCTCTAGACTCAAAATTTAAAGTCTACCCTCATTGATAGTTTCTAGACAAATGTAGAAAAGATTTATCCGATGAAGAAGACTTATCCAGATGCAAGTATATCTTTAAAGAATTGGTTCGTACGGTTGAAGAAAATCTCATGGCTGGTTATAGCATCACGTGATTAATTATTCTTATTAAAATCAATTTGAATAATTAAATCTGTGGCACCCCCGAACGGCCCCCAATCCGTTAGGGTCGCTACAGTTCGATTTACTTTCACTTGTCCTGATAATATATCACTCTGATATCATAGAGTTATAATAGGTTCATAAGTCCTGGGGGTTTATATTATTTAGATCGGTCCCTGTGCAGTTTATATATATATAGTGGAAGCAAAATCCAACATCTCCCCATTCCAAACTTAGAAACAATGCACACCAACTAAAACTTTTATAAGATAAAGCTGAACACTTTTATTTACCTAAGCTTGATAGACATCATCAGTCTGTACACCAAAATTTGCCGTGGTTTTCTATACCCGCCTACATACTCAAAAGATAACCGACTCCCTTTTTCTTTTCTTTCCAAACAGTCATATACATAAGTCTATCGGTTAGTGTTGGCGGTCCAAAAATGCTTCATCTGCTAACTGTCACTCTCAGTCACACCCAGCCTAGTCCGTCAGCTAACGGCGGTGGCAACATCCCCAGCATGATCCCATCACGATGGACGTGCACAGACAGAAACTTCTGAATGACTGGGCCGGCGGGCGAACCAATGTCATACAAGACCAGTACTCGTACTCGAACAAAGACTAGCTCTCGTATCTCGAGGTGATGATGCTCCGAACACTCACACTCAACATCGACCAGTATACCATAGAACGTGCTGGGGGTGACTGGTAGCAGAGGCATATCTCATAGTCTGAAATGTTAGTCCCTAAACGGGGTGAGTATAACCACTCAGCAGTAAAAGATTCATTAAGCTATATCACGCAATACCATCAATATCTAGATTCTTGCAAGATAGACAAAAAATAGGTAGTCAAAGGATAACCGTGCACCAAAATCATGAAATTCTTCAATCCAATGGTAAATGCAGTTTCAAAGGATCAAAATGCATCATGTCCAGTTACACAAGTCCCGATCATAGGGCCAAACTCTAATGACATGTCCCATTCCATGTCATACCAGTTAGACCCATAACTAGACCACTCACACTTTATATAATCATCAGATTTAATCATTCAAACGGTTTTATCCCCCCCAGAGGACCAATGTCTGCATCCATCTGGGATTTCACACCCAACCTAGCATCGCGAAAGCCTCCGACATTCAGCCACTTAGGGCCACCGGGCATCCATAGCGTGTCACACCTTCAGGCATCTCACACCCCTCCTAGCATCATGAGGAAAACTCCGAGGGTTCACCATAGAAATGGTTACCCCGGCCCTCCGAATTTACGTACCGACAAACATTCAACCAGGCATCCCGAAGCTCCCGAGGAAAACCTCCAGCATTCAGCCACTTAGGGCCACCGAGCATCCACAAGGCATCGTCTCATTTGATCCTTTGGGCATCCTGACTCCCAGGGCATCGTTGACCCGAGGGTCCAACAGCAACAATTAACATCTTAATTTCCAAAAACATGATCAATGCTATGACATTGGAAATCACATGAGTTTCATTGATATCTTTGGTGTTGAATGATATACCAAATGCCAAAATCCATCACGTCCAATAACAACTCAAAATGCATTCACCTTTTGGAAATCAGTTGAGCAAATTCGGAGTAAAACAGTTCAAAAACCAGAATGCACAGTTTTAATGAAAATTTCGGAATAACCCCTAAATGAATTCAGAAAATTTTGAAATTTTGATATGTTATAAAAAAGACCTAAAGGACCAAGTTTCATGAAGGACACTAAGTCAGATACATTGTTTATAAAGATTAATAGTTTTCTGTTTCCTTCAAAGTTCTGTAGTAACTTTCAGATTCAATACCTACAGAAGAAAAATCGTTTCACCAACTAAATCTTGTCCGCTCATTCCTAAATTTTGATATGTTATTCCTAAGGATATTTCCTACAACTTTCATTAAGGGTTCGAAGTCCAATTATATCTATAAAATTACAGAAAATTCACGGAATCATCACAGGTCAAGCTGTTCTCTACAAAACAGTGTACTGATTTCAATAGATTCACTTCTATCTTCATGTTTCTACATTCATATGGCTATATCTAGATGTCTAACTCAATCTAATGGGTGTTCTATTATGTAAAATGGTTCATTTCCTTATCTTCATCATTATAAATCAGAGCGACACAATTAAGAAGACTTTCTATCTAAATTTCTCTAAAACAGAATCGGTATATACAGTTTTCTTCATTTCTAGTTCAATCAAACCCTTTGTTTCTCTACCAATCTATCTTACAACACTTCAAGACTCTTCCACAGCATCTAAGAGTACATTCAATAGGTTTTTCTCAACAAGGAAACCTCCACAGCTCGGCTCAAAGCATATATTCATCCATAAGCTCACTCATCTCAACATACACCTCTTTTCTTCACTTGGCAAGCATCACATCACTTTGCTCAATCAAAACAGCCAACTTTCACTAAATTTTCAAGACATGCAAGACTCAAAAACAACATGCAATGACTTCTAACTTCAATCTAGTACTCACCAAGCTCAATCCAACACAACACAGCAACAATACATTTAATCATCCACAGAACAGCACTCAATCTTCATCTCAATCATCCAAAAATCCAACATATAGTTTCCATTCATCATTTTCTCAAATGTACCAGCACTTCACCAGATAATCACAGCATGCATAACATAGGTTAATGAACTTCTACTTGCCTCACTCCTAAGCTCAATCGACAAACAAAATAGGAGAATCGTGGGTCTTCGAATGTGGCTCAATGACGGCTAAGACCGACGGCGACGATGGCGACAGCCCGAGCACGAAGGAAGGCGATCCTTCTCTTCCTCCCTCGCAGCTCACGCCCGCGTGCCCACTCTCTCGCTCGAACTCTCTCTCTTTCTCTCTATTATGGGTTCGGCTCGGTTCACTCTCTCTCTCTTCCCCTCAAATCTGAAGCCCCCCTTTTTGTTCTTTGATTAACTAATTAATCACTTTTTGCATGCAGAAATTTAAGTGGCTGGAGCTAAAATGGACAGGTGGAGGAGGCGTGTCTCTCCTTGTCCGGTTTTCCTCTTGTGCTAGCCACCGATTGGGAGAGCAACGTGTAGTTGTTGGGCTCCTCTCAGTCAACAATCCCTTGATTTGTTGACTCCACGCTGTTGACCGAATGAAGAAGAAGAAAGAAACTCAAGCAGCTTGGGCCAACAAATTCGTGGCCGCATGGTCTCCGAGCGTGGCCTAATTTTCTCCAAATATTGACTTTAATCTCCACACATGCATGAGCTAAATTACAGCCTACTCACATGGCCACACGGTGTTGCAACAATGTACAAGTATGTGATCGAAATTCTTGCATGGAGAAAGAACTCGAAGAGCTGCATGTGATAAAAATTTCATTTCCTCACTTGCCAAATTGCACAAAGAAAAGACGTGCATGGTCCTCATGCACGGTCCAACTTCTCAAAATTTTATTCTTAAATTTGGCATGCATGTTCCTCATGCATGGCCAAATTCCATCAATCAATTAAAGTCCAAAGACTTCTCTTGATGCACGGTTGGTCGGCTCACTAGACAAAAGAAAACGTGGCCGTTGCATATTCGAGGGTCGTTGGAATTTTCGGATGCCACAAAATCTGTTGATTGGTATGGAAACCTAGATTCTAAGAATACCTATTCACCTCTCCTCTAGGTGTTCTTACTAGCATTATCAGTATTCTGAGAATAATAGACTGAAGATGTAAAAGGCTATAAATAGTTATATTAAGCTAGGAATTAAAGTAAAGAGATTATGGAAAGAGAATTGAAACACAAGGTTTATAGTGGTTCGACTTAGACCAAGCCTACGTCCACTCTCCCGCATTCACAGCCCACTAGTTGGATTCCACTAAGAAACAAAAGAGATTTTACAGTCTCACGTCCTTGATTCCACAGTGTAGAGACTCTATTACACTTCCTCAAGGTCTCACAAGTATTTAATCTCTCTTTTGAGTACAATTTAAGCTCGACAAAATGAAACAGCAAAAAACTAGGAGCTTTAGACTTTATAATTTTTTTTTCTTGCACACACTCGAATAACTTGAGCATCCTCCTTATATACTCCTCCATGCCATTATAACCATTGACACATTCCAAAGGAGTTTTTCCAGTCTACCCATTGGACAGAATCAATTAGGAAGATCTTGAGTTATTTAAGGAATGTGATGATAGCCCACTAATCCTACTTGCCCATACAATTAGGATCTAGGTTTCTATAAGTAGAATCTTCCAAGTATACTTCGCCAATCAATAGATCTAATTATCTGAATTGATATCAATAAGAATAACTGATCACGAGATGCTATTTCCATCTGTGAGATCTTCTTCAACCATACGAACCAAATCCTTAAAAATATATTTGTATTTGGATAAGTCTTCTTCACCGGATAAATCTTTTCTTCGTCGGTCTGGAAACTATTAGTGAGGGTAGACTTTAAATCTTGAGTCTGGAGGTCTTCAGACTTTGACGATAGAGTGTGCAAGTCTTTAGACTAGACTGATGGAAACGTTTTGTCAACTTCAAAATAAATAAGGAAGTTTCCTCCAACAATCTCCCCCTTTTTGATGGTGACAAAACTTTCATGCAAATTTGGACACTTTGACCTGCAAAACAACACTAAGTAGAGATTATGATAAGGATAGTAGCAATTCTATAACCATAGAAAATGTGTTAGTCTTGTAAAAGCAACCATCTTTAGCATAATCAATAACATAGCTTAAGTTACTTACAAGCATCATCAGTCCAAACCAGTCCACGACACAACCAAACAAAAGATAAGTCCAAAAATCCAATAACAAAATCAAATTTGCATCAACTTGTCCCCCTTTTTGTTAACAGCAAAAAGTGGAGAACAAATAAAAGAGTTGGTTGAAAATAGGGTTAGAATCATGGTTGTTTTGGAATGCGAACAAGCTCGAACTCTCCAATAGAATTCATTGTCTTCTCAAGCCTTACAAAACTCTGCTTCAGTAACTGAAAATCTTCACCCTACACAGATGACTGCACTTAAGTCTTCAGGGCATTTAACTGATCGTGCAAAGACACTGAAGTGGCCATGAAAGCATTCTTGAGATCTTGCATCTTATATTCCATAGCATATTGCTACTTCTTTACATCCAATAAAATCTCTAGCAGTCTCAAAAAGTCTACTGTATGTTTTGTTGCAGTACTAGGACCAGCCGAGTCGATTCTAGGGATTTTGAGAATGGATGGAATTTCAGCAGATTGTCCACCATGACTATGAGTGGAAGCTTCTGGATAATGAGAGGCATACACATCCTCTAGATCTGCTGCAAAATGACTGACATCACTAGTAAAGATAGGTGAATAAATACCTTTCAGTCCAACAACTCCCTCTGTTTGGTTGCCTTCAGGTGGAGTAGGTAAGATTTCTTCTTGATCAACTTCAGCTTCAGAGTGATACGCGTCAACAGTTCCAATTCCTGCCATCTCAGAAATACTGGATAGGGGACAGCCAAAGTTGGCTCAAAGGAGTCTTCTTGACCCTGGTATTTTTCTCCTTCTTGTCCTCTTTCTTCTCTTCTTTCTGCTTCTTCTTCATCTCCTCTTCTTTCCTCTTCTCTTCTTTCTTTCTCTATCCTCCTTTGTTCTTCATCTTCCTTCTCTGTCTCTTCTCTCTCTATTTCTCATTCTTCTGGCTCTTCTCCAGTCTCTTGAAAGTTAACAAAATTCTTCAAATTTCTTAAGGCTAAAATAGTCATTTCATCTTCATCCTCTTCATCCTGCAAGATGAGAATTCTTTTCTTCTTTACTGGAGCAGCCATGGGCTCCTTGCCTTTCCTCTCCACTTCAGTAGAGTCTTGTTTTGTTTTGACAGGAGACTTCTCCTTCATATGCTCCAACACCTTATTTAGCTCTTTCAAACTTATCTTTGTGACCATTTTAAAACCAATCACCATTGGAGAGATGGTTGTTAAACATAATGGTGCAGAAATGTGAATTTAAAATGTCTAAAGAGGCGTGTGATAAGAGCAGAATAAGGGAGTTGTCCCTTATCCTTCACCATTATTCGGTACATATGAAACAAGATGGTATGAGGCAAAGAGAATTTAAATCCAGCATTGATGGCATACATTAATTTCGTTTTAGATCGAGAGACATCAGTCTTGGATGTCGACTTGGGACGAATGCAGTTGATTACGATCTTGTGTAGTAGGATGTTAGAGGCATTCATCCTAGAGTATGAAATTTTGCCTTCAACATCTCGCTCTTTAACCAAAGCCAATGTAGCATGAGCAACTGACACACTGATTGGTTGGAAACTCGCTCTTTCCACCCTAATTATGTCAGCCAACGTGTCTGTATTCACCAAGAACTCCTTATCTCTTATTGTGAAAGAAAAGCTGTTTGCATCCGCGAAAGATAAATTCGAGTAAAAGTAAGCTGTGAGTTCAAGATAAGCAACAATGGATTAAGAACAAAAGTGCTCCAATTGCAGTAGAGTAAGCTTTTCTCAAAGATTAACTTTTACCAAATCAAGGAAATCAAAATCGACACTCCTAGGGTTCATGACCCCTCTCTTCATCAAATTCAAGTAAACCCTCTCATGGTTTTTCGATCTGAAAAGACTTGAACTGTCACCAGCAATGTTCGCTGCCACTCCTAGTCTAGGCTGAAAATGGGTAAACATCCATTCATTGTCGTCCGGTCCTTGTGGTTGATTCACAGTGCCATAGAATGGGTCACTCAGAAAATTTGCAAAAGTCCTTTCAGCCGTCCCTCTCTCTACAACTCCTAACCTTTCCAACTCCCACAAGAACAATGTTTTGTTCTTGTATCCTCCATCTCTTAAAAATTCATCGATCAAAGACATCGGTGTTCTTCCTTTTTTCAAATTAGAGTAAAGTTTGAAAGCAACCTCGGGAGTTAGCGTTCTTACAGGTTCAACCTATTCTATAACTTCTTCGTTTGGTTGAGTCGGTAGAGAAGACTGACGTTGCTGAGAAGGTTGTTGCTGACTCGGACGTAGTGGTGGAGAAGAATCTTCTTCCTCGGTCAAGTCGAAATGCATAGGACCCTCAGGCATATGTCGTGGTCCCCTGCTTGCAATCCTTGAAGACTTTCTTGAAGACATTGTCTCTTCAAGGGAGAAATTCACAAACTTGCTTGAAAAATGTGAAAACTTTTGGAAAAATCGAGAGTGAAAGTGAAAGCAAGTGAGAATTTTGTATTCTAGGGTTTCAGTATAAAAATGAAGAAGACAAATCTCGACAATATATAAAGCAAGTGAAGCGAAACGTCATAGAAGGAAAAATAAAAATACCTTTTCGTAAAAGAATAATTTCCTTTTGAAAATAACTATCTTCTCAAAATTGATAACTGCATTTTTGAAAAAGAAAAACTTGGAAAGATAAATTCAATCAATTAGCAATTAATAATTAACCGTACCTTTTCAAGTTTTTAAACAAAAATAACTAGTGCCAAAATAATTTACAATCGTAACTCTTGGTCTTCCGAGTCCGAGCACCTTCAAACTTTACTTTTAAGTCCGAGCTCCCTCGGACTTTAATGGATAATTGATGTGATGTTCGATGCGGTGTGAATAGACTCAAATAGGCTTTTCTTCAGTGGTTTTGTAAATATGTCCGCTAGCTGATTTTTTGAATCAATGAATTGAATTATAACTTCTCCACTTTGAACATGATCTCTAATAAAGTGATGTCGAATCTCTATGTGCTTTGTTCTTAAATAAAGAATTGGAATTTTTCATTAGATTGATTGCGCTGGTGTTATCACATTTGATCTCGGTGCATGAGTCTTCGATTCCAAAGTCTCTCAGTTGTTGTTTTATCCATAATATTTGAGAACATCAACTTCCAATGGCCACATACTTTGCTTCAGCTGTTGAAAGAGCTACAGTGCTTTGCTTCCTTGAAAACCAAGATACTGTCCCATTTCCTAGCAATTGGCACGTACCAGATGTACTCTTTCTATCAACTCTGCAACCTGCTAAATCTGTGTCTGAATATCCAAGGAGGGTAAAGTCTCATTCTTTGGGATACCAAAGACCTAAATTTAAAGTAGTTGCAATGTATTTGATGACGCGTTTTGTGGCACTTAGATGAGACTCTTTTGGATCAGATTGAAATCTAGCACAAGTGCAAACACTAAATAAGATGTCAGGTCTAGAAGTAGTAAGATAAAAAAGTGAATCAATAATGCTCCTGTAAAGCTTCTAGTCAACTTTCTTTCCTCCTTCATCTTTATCTAACTTCGAAGAACTAGACATTGGTATCTCAGTTTTTTTGCAATTCTACAATCCAAACTTTTTAACAAGTTCTTTCGCATATTTTTCTTGGTGAACGAAAATTCCTTCCTTCAATTGTTTTACTTGTAATCCGATAAAGAAGGATAATTCACCCATCATGCTCATCTCTAATTCATCCTGCATAGACTTAGAAAACTACTTGCATAGGTTTTCATTAGGTGATCCAAATATAATATCATCAACATAAATTTGAACAAGTAGAAAGTTTTTACCTTCCCTTTTAATAAACAAGGTAGTATCCACTTTTCCTTTGACAAAACCATTTTGTATTAAAAAATTACTTAACTTGTCATATCAAGTTCGAGGTGTTTGCTTTAATCCATATAGAGCCTTTTTCAATCTGAATACTGAGTCTGGTCTCTTTGAATCTTCAAATCCAGGAAATTGTTCCACACTTCTTTTTGGATAAATCCATTTAGGAATGCACTCTTGACATACATTTGGAATAACTTGAAATTTTTATAACAAGTCTAAGCAAGTAATAATATAATTGCTTCTAACTTGGCTACTAGTGTATAGGTCTCATCATAGTCTATCCCTTCTTTTTGCGCATATCCTTTGGTCACAAGTCTTGCTTTGTTCCTGACCACTTTTCCTTTTTCGTCCAACTTATTCTTGAAAACCCATTTAACTCCAATAATGGATTAAAGCAATACGAGAAGAACTCAGACAGTTCAGCATTAACGATGTATGGGAATTAACTCCTAAACCATTATTGGAGTGGTTAGGAACAAAGCAAGTAATAATATCTAAGGAAGATTCCTTCGTCTGATTTCTCTTCAAACCTACTAGTTCAATCATTTGCATTTTTCAAAACAAAACATTTGCATCAAAACACATGAAAGTAAGAAACAATTGGCTTTTTTCCTTTGAATAACTCGTAAGGAGTTTTCTCCAGAATATGCCTTAAAAAGACTCTGTTAATAATATAACATGCTGTAGAAACTGCTTCAGCCCAAAAATGAGAGGAAATACTATTTTCTATTAAAAGGGTTCTTGCCATTTCTTGCAAAGATCTATTCTTTCTTTCCATAACTCCATTTTGTTCTGGAGTGTATGGAGAGGAGAAAACATGCTGAAAACTTGATTTATTACAAAATTTTGCAAAGTCTTGATTTTCAAACTCACCTCCATAGTCTGTCCGTATGCTTGAAAAGGCATATCCTTTCTCGTTCTGAACTTTCTTAGCAAACTTTGAAAAGTAAGAAAATGTTTCAAATTTACTTGCCATAAAGTAAACCCAAGTGAATTGTGAATAATCATCCACGATTACTAGGCAATATCTCTTTCCACCTATGCTTTTAGTTCTGGTTGGTCTAAAGAGATCCATATGCAGAAGCTGCAAAACACGATTAGTAGAAACTTGATTTATTGCTTTAAAAGAACCTTTAACCCGTTTTCCTAAAACACATGGTGTTTATAAGTCGGATTTTTGAAACTTTAGGTTGGGCAGCCCTTGAACAAGGTTCTTAGAAGAGATCTTGGCAATTTGCTTCATTTGACATGGCCAAGCTTTCGATGCCAAAGATTTGCTTCATCTTGAATTGAAATTAGACATTGAAATTTTTCTGGTTTTATATCCGGAATATAGATGTTATCATGTCTTCATCTAGTAAAAGATTGTGAAAGATCTTTACTAGTTCCCAAACATATTCCTTCTTGAAAATTGATTTTGAATCCAGTGTTGGACAATTGGCTAATGCTAAGCAAATTGTAATTGAGTCTTCCACCAAGGAAATATTGTTGATTGTGAGACTTCCAATTTTTACAGTTTCACACCCAACAATTCTTCCTTTGTTGTTTCCACCAAAAGAGACTTTTCCACCATTTATTTGTATAAGTTTTATAAAACAACTTGAATCTCCAGTCATATGCCTTGAACAACTACTACCCAAATACCATTTAACATTTTTCTTGATAGTGACCTGCAATTAAAAAAGAAACTCAAGCTTTATTTGGTATCCACATTTTCTTGGGTCCAGAGAAGTTAGTGCAGTAAGTAGTCTTTGCCTATTCCTTCTTAACAGGTCTGCAAACCATATGATATTCTTCTTCAAAATGTTCTAAGCTATTGCACTTAGAACATTTGAGAGCACTTCGCCCAACATGTTTTACAAAGACTTTTTGAAAATGATTTCTATAAAAAGTTTTTGTAGGCCTTTGTTTGATTTTTTCCTTTACTTTTGAAAAATCAATTAGAGGAATAGTTTCAGAAGTCATTCCCAAGCCTGATTTGTTAAAGTAGGGTCTTTATACTTTGAAAGAATATTTTCCAATTTCTCGAGATCCTATTGAAACCCTTTTTGAAATATTTGCAATGTCATTTTTCAAAAATGTATTTTTCTTTTGAAAGAGAGTCTGCATTTTCTTTTAGAGTAAAAAGACTTTTATTTTCAAACTTTTCTTTCCAAAAAATTTACTGTTGCTTTAGTGTAGAATTCTCCATTTTTAGCTCGGAAATCCTATTGAGAGAAGTTTTAAGACTAAGAAAAAGTTCATCAATGTATTTCGAGATTTTGGTAGGGATTTTTAAATTACTTACCTCGATTTCACTATCTGAGTCTAAGTCAGTATCTATTTCAAAGTTTGAGTCTGATTCGATTCGCCATTAGACAAATATTGACATAATCTTCATCACTTTTTTCGCATTTAGTATCACTCCATGTCTTTGCCTTGAGAGCCTTCCCGTATTTCTCAGCTTTTCCTTTCTTTTTCTTCAACACGGGACTGTTGGGTCTGATGTGTCCCTTTTTCTTGCATTCAAAACAAATCACATTTTTATTGACTTCATCATCCTCAATTGATTTGTTTTGAAAATTTTGAGTGCTTTGTTTCTTCCAATTAATTCTTCTTCCCTTTTTGTTCAGTTTCCTGAACCTTTTTATCATAATAGCTAACTCTTCATCATCCATATCATCTTTAGAACTTGTAACATCAGAATCATCGTTAGATCTCAAAGCAATTGATTTCTTACCTTTAGGATCTTTTTCCTCGTTGATTTTTGCCATTTCATAGGATTGAAGTGTCCCAACCAATTCGTCTACAAAAAGCGGTATGGTCCTCTATGTTTCCCTTATTGAAGTCTTTACGTGATTCCAGTCTTTGGAGAGTTTGCGCAGCAATTTGTTCACCTTCATGGGTCATGAGATTGGTTGTCCCTAATACTCTAGACCATTTACAATTTATGTAAAATGACTAAACATATCAGTGAAAGATTCTCTTGGCTTCATCTTGAAGGCTTCATATTGTTCGAGTAGAATATTGATCCTTCTTTTTTTCACTCGATCAGTTCCTTCATAGGTAATATGCAGCCTATCCCAGACTTCTTTGGTTGTTTCACAAGAAAATATTCTGTTATACTTAGTAAGAGATAATGCACAATATAATGAGTAAATGACTTTAGCATCAAGAGCTTGTCTCTTGATTATTTCTTCTTGAGTCATCTCACTAGCATTTGCAACTTCTTTTTCCCTTTCTAAAACTGATGTAGCTTTAGGAATAATTCTTTTTTCTACCACATCCCATTCTAGAGGATCTTTTCATCTTAGGATTGCATTCATCTTGTTTTTCCATAAGAGTTGTTGGATAAGGGATTCGTATGTCCAATTGCATCACCTTGGGGAGCACCAGTTATGTACATGAAGAAGAAGGATGGTTCGTTGTGTTTATACGTCGATTATCATCAACTCAATCAAGTGACGATCAAGAAAAAGTATCTACTCTCGAGGATTGATGACTTGTTTGACCAGTTGCAAAGAGCATCGATATTTTCAAAGATTGACTTAAGAATAGGGTATCGTCAGCTGAGAATTAGAAAATAGGACATACTGAAGTTAGCGTGTTGTAGTCGATACGGCCATTTTGGATATGATGAACTGAGTGTTCAAAGAATACCTGGATCAATTCTTGATCGTATTCATCAACGATATCCTAGTGTATTCGAGAAGTTTTAAGGAGCACGAGAGGCATTTGAGAATGGTACTTCAGACCCTGAGGAATCATGAACTGTACGCCATGTTTAGCAAGTGCCAAGTGCGAGTTTTGGTTGACTCGTTGGCTTTCCTAGGTCACATGATTTCAGGCGAAGGAATCTCCTTGGACCCCGCCAAGATCGAAAGAGTGATCAACTGGCCAAGACTAACGACCATGACAGAGATAAGAAATTTCTTGGGTTTGGCAGGTTATTACAGAAGGTTTGTGGAAGGGTTTTCAGCTTTAGTATCGCTGATTACTCGACTACTGAAGAAGGAAGAAAAGTTTGTGTGGACAGACAAGTGTGAGCATAGTTTCCAAGAACTTAAGCAAAAGCTAACTACCGCACCTAAGCTAACCACACCATTTGGTCCTGGAGGATATGGGATCTATAGTGATGCATCGTTTAGAGGTCTGGGTTGCGTGCTGATGCAATATGGTAGGGTTGTTGCATACGTGTCCCATCAGTTGAGACCCCACGAGCTAAATTATCTGATGCATGACTTAGAACTCGTAGCGGTCATTTTCACTATGAAGATTTAGAGACATTATTTGTGTAAAGAAAGATTCCAAATCTTCACTGACCATCAAAGTCTCAAGTATCTGTTCTCTCAAAAGGAGTTAAATATGAGACAGCGTCGCTTGATGGAACTTCTAAAGGACTATGATTGTGATATCTTGTATCACCCGGGAAAGGCGAATAAAGTCACCTACACTTTCAGTCGAAAGTCTTTAGTTGCACATATGATGGTTAAGGAATGGATTTTACTTGAGAAAGCTTGAGATTCGGTTTTCAAATTTGAGGTAGGCCACCTTTCGAATCTTATGGCTGCCTTAAAATTTGAGCTAGAAGTGCAGATCAAAATCAAGGCACTTCAGTGGACAAACCTAGAAATTCAAAACATCTTGCAAGAGAATATCGAAAAAAGGAAGGTTGACTTTCAGATTTTTTAAGACGGAACACTAAGGTTCTGAGGATGATTGTGTGTACTTGACAATGTAGAGCTTAAGGAGGAGATCTTATCAGAAGCTCGTCCTAGCAGTTATAGCATTCATCTTGACAGTACGAAAATGTATTAGAATCTGCGTTAACATTATTGATGATCCGGTATGAAGGCAGACATCGCCAAGCATGTTGCCAAATGTTTGACGTGTCAGCAAGTAAATACATAGTATTGTAAACCGGGAGGACTTCTGCAACCTCTCGAGATTCCCGAATGGAAATGGGAGCACATTACAATGGATTTTGTGATAGGCTTACCAAAGAGTCAGAGGTGTAATGATTCCATTTGGGTAATGGTCGACAGACTGACGAAGTCGGCTCACTTCATCGCAATACGAAAGGACCTTGATTTGGACAAACATGCAGATTTATATGTGTGTCAGATAGTTTGCCTGCATGAAGTTCTAGTGATGATTACATCAGATCGAGAGCCAAGATTTACAGTTACCTTTTGAAAGAGTTTGTAAATTGCCTTAGAAACAAAGCTGCAGTACAGTATGGCCGTCATCCTTAGACGAATGGCCAGTCTGAGAGGATGATTCAAACCTTTGAAGACATGCTGAGAGCATGTGTGCTAGATTTCAAAGGAAGCTGGGAGGAACAGCTTCATCTCGTCGAGTTTGCCTACAACAACAGTTATCAGCAGAGCATTCAAAAGGCCCCTTTCGAAGCGTTGTATGGCAAATCGTGTAGAACTCCAGTTTGTCGAGATGAGGTTGGAGAACGAAAGATCACATGCCTAAAGTTAGTTCAACAGTTAGTGGATGCAGTTGCCGTCATCAGAGATAGATTAAAGACTGCTTAGAGCCACCAGAAAAGCTACACTAATAAGTGTTGAAGACCATTAGAATTCCAAGTTGGTGATTACATCTTTATGAAGGTGTCACCAATGAGGGGTACTTCGAACTTCGGCAAGAAGGGAAAGCTGAGTCCGAGGTAAGTAGGTCCCTTTGAGATTCTGGAAAGAATCGAGATCCTAACGTATCGTCTTGCATTGCTGTCTAGATTGGTGTAAGTGCATGACGTCTTTCACGTGTCAATGTTGAGGAACTATGAGCTTGACACGATTCATGTGCTAAATTTTGAAGATTTGGACGTGGATGATAGAGTTCGTATATGGAAAGTCCGGTTCAGATTGTGGATCGAAAGGAGCAAGTTTTGTGCACCAAGATGATCCTGTTGGTAAAAGTGGTCTGATAACATCATGACACAGAAGGAGCAACTTGGGAAAGTGAAGAGTCAATGAGAGGATTGTACATCCACCTTTTTGTTTAAAGATTTGTAATGGTTCAAATTTCGAGGACAAAATTTTTATAAGAGGAGGTGTTGTGACATCCTGAATTTCAGATTTTGTTTTTAATTGAATAAGTTGGCATTTTCATTGACGCGCCTATAATTCTTTTCCCTAAATTGATCACTCATGGGATAACTAGTCTATTAAGTGAAGCCGTTAAGGGATTTTAATGCAATAGTCTTAAGAATTCGATTGCTTGATTATGCTAATTTGCAAGGGTCATTTTGGCATTGTAAAAATCGATCAAAGATTAGAGATAGGTCGATTCGACTGAGATATGTGATTAGTGTGTGGGTGATTCCACTTGATTGCAAAAATTCTCGTCGAATGGCACTGGATTGATTTTTCTATCATTTTTGTACCTTGTGCCCGTATTTGAAACTTTGAAATTTTCACGACAACCGAGAGTCGCTAATGTGTCGAAGATGTATAATGTGGCTCGAAAATAATCAACCATGGGTCAAATGCGCTAAAACTTCCTCAAACTACTCAATAGATTATGTCATGCTAAAATCGTGCTAGGTTGAAATTAGCCACAAATTTAAACCCAATTTTAGAAATTGAAAGTTCTATCATGTCACAATTCATTTTAGGACCGTTGACTCACCTTCCAAAGATTTTTATGCAAACCAAGAATTTTGGCGAAAAATCAAAGTTAGGCCGTTTTGGATCGGGAACTTTGAGGGACTATTTTTTATCGCACTTTTGGCCATCAAGTGGAATCTTAGAGTTGTCACCTTTGAGAGCTTAGAGTTGTGGAGAAACTAGCCAAGCTCCCCTTAGCCGTCGCACGCTCGCCAAGCCATCGAACCGCTACTTGAGCCTGTTACCGCCACCCTCGCTCGGGTGCTACTCTGCACGTCCCGCTCGCCCATCTCGCTCGTCCCGAGCCACCTCGCTGTTCCCTCAACTACCTAGGCCACCATTGGATCCCCATAGCCCCCTAGCCCCTGCTCGTCCGTTGCAACCATTGCCGCTTCAAGCAGCTCGAGCAGCCCCTTCCAGCAACAAGAAGAAACCGAAGCCAGCAAGGGCTTTCGGTATTCGTGGCCCGTTTTAGGTCCCTTCCGGGCCTTGTTTGGTGTTGTTGCCAGGAGGTTTGTCACCCGCCTTGGTGTTGCCATCGTTGTGGACTTACCAGATCGCTAAACTAGTGAGTTTACTCACTAAACTCTACTTAGGGAGTTAATGATGCTTAAGGGGTGATAAGATTAGGCTAGGTATGGTTTAGGTGGTTAGACTAGTTTAATTAAAGGTTAATTAGATTAAGTGATTTAATTAATTTAGTAGGTTGATTAATTAGCCTAATCAGGAGGTTAGATTAGTGTAATCTAAATTAGGCATTTATTTAATTATTTGCATTTATTTAATTATTTGTAATTAACTGATTAATTATTTATTTAATTTTCGGAATTTATTTCATTATTAAATATTTTCTAGAAATTACACTAAGATGGCCAATTGTTAGAATTTTCGTGCTGATCGCTGTGGTGTGATTGGTTTGTACAATTGAGTGTTAAATTGTACAATTGAGTGATGATTGTGAAGTTTTGGTATTTAACTAGAAAATATCGGGTGTCGGGTTTTGACACCGGAAGTGGTTAAGTGAACCCATCCTCGATGTGAGTCGGTGTGCTAGCTTGTGTGAGCATTAATTTGAGTCAAGTTGTGTGAACAATGAATCATCAGCTTGTGTGAGCATTGATAGAAGTCAGCTTGTGTAAGTAGTGATCAATGGCAGCTTGTGTGAGCAATAATGTGTAAGTCAACTTGTGTGGGCAATAGTGTATCTCAGCTTGTGTGAGCAGTAATCCCTAGCTACGCTAGAGGACCAATGTGTGTCGATAGTTCATGCGTGTGCAACCAATGATTGATTTGATTAAATTGAAGAATCGAGGTGTGTCGGTAGTTCATGCTTGTGTGAGCAATGATTGAATATGAATTGTACAGACATGCAAGAAGGAACCGAGGTGAGGTAAGTCCTCCGTATTGTGTGGTTAGGCCTCTAGGTGCATTTCATTCCTAGTCGAAGTTTAAGGGGTGAGCTTGCTAATATATTGTCTCCCCCCGTCGTGGGCTTAACATTTTTAGGCCCTTTGATGACAGTTGTGGAGGACTCGGAGCCTTGGAGTCTGTGGAGGTGGAGTCTGAAGGATCGGTGTATGTGTCTATGTCTATGGATCTCTAATTAGAAATTACACTAACAAGGGACCATCAATTATTTTGGTGCAAATTTATTGTCCTTATTGGAATAATGATTAACTGGGTGGCCAAGACTCTTTGGTTACCTGACTAGTCTCCATCGAGTATGGTAGTCCCTCTGTCCCACACGCACCAAGAATTTACTAGTAATAAACAAACTAAATATTGATCATGCGCCTAATTTACACACGAATGTCCGATCCTTACCCGTTAATTCAATTTCGTGAGGCTATGCGCACTTCTTTTGCTCCACTAAGTTATGCGAAGGATAAGTAGACTTCATGTGGTATAACCAAGTGATTGTGATTTTCACTCATACATGCTAAGATCATTGCCATTAAAATATAGTTATTTGACTACTGAATCTATATAAATATATGATGACAAGCTTTTCTCTAAACATTGTCTTCAACGTTAACGCAATAGAACTCTAAATAATAAGGGATTGGTCATTCTCTGCACAAGAAATACATTCCTTACACTTTCCACGTGATTTATCACCTATTTATTACCTAGCTTCTTCCTATCCTTTCCCTTCCTCTTTATTATATCTTCATTCTAATTGGAACTCCATTGAATCAAAGAAGGCTCCAACCTTGATATTAGCATGATTTACTATATTGGTATCCAAGAACATTTACTAAAATAGAAATGCATAAATCACTTATGCCTAAGACATAGCAAACAACAAACAAAACACGATAGTTCGGGTATCACGTTAAATATTTCATCCAATATGTCTCTCAAAATGACAACATTATGTTGATATTAGAATATCACAACACAAGCACAATAAATGTGAATTCTTTTTCATTTTAAATCTCCACACATCATTTTGGATTAAAAATTCAAACTAAGAAATCTGTGTAGAAAGCCAATTACGACATGTGAATCACTAGTTGTTCTGTGGTGAGCGAATTCATCGTTTCGGGCTCACGACTTGCACACGGCGCAACAGACATCCTAAACCATAAACCTTGGTCTGATCATGGAGTACTTGTGACATCCTGAATTTCAGGTTTTGTTTTCAATTAAATGAATTGGGCTTTTCATCGATGTGCCTATGGTTCTATTCTCTAAGCTGATCACTGGCGAGATAACTAGATTATTAGGTGAAGCCGTTAAGGGATTTTAATGCATTAGATTTGAGAATTCGACCAGGAATTGACTGCACGACTGTGCTAGTCTGCAAGGGTCATTATGGCACAGTTAAAAATCAATCAGAGATTAGAGATAGGTTGGTTCGACTGAGATATGTGATCAAAGTGTGGATGATTCAAAATTCTCTTCAATCAGCACTAGACTGATTTTTCTGTTGTTTTGGTACCTTGTGCCCGTATTTGAAATCTCGAGAGTTTCATGATAATCAAGAGTCGCCAATGTGTCGAAGATATACATTGTGGCTCGAAATAAATTGACCATGGGCCAACGGCACAAAAAATTCATAAAAGCTACCCCGTAGGTTAGGTTGCGCTGAAATCGCATTAGATTGAAATTGACTGCAAATTTGAATCCGATTTCAAATTAAAAGTTATGTCATGTCACGATTCATTTTAGGAACGTTGACTCGTTCTCCGAAAATTTTTCTGCAAATTGAGATTTTTGGCAAAAATTCAAAATAGGGTCGTTTTTGTCCGGAAAATTCAGGGAACCATTTTTTTATCGCGTTTTTAGGATGCAAGTTGGTTCTATTGGAAAAGGAAAATGTCAATTTGGTTGAGGGAACCTTGGTGGAAATTATGGGGATCAAATTGAACCCAATTGAAGGAGAATTGAACTCAATTTGGGAGAATTTGTCCCAAAATTCGTATGCCATGGCTTCCATCACTTTTGGACCACTTCATTAGCTTGCAAAAGAAGTTTGTGGTCTGCCAAGAGGCTGTGGAAGACAGCCAAGGGCTGGTGGGCCTCTTCCAGAGACAAGAGGATAGAATGGAAGCCAAGAGGGACCCTCCAAGTTGCTGTTGTCCCCTTTCTTCTTCAGCAAAGTTGCTTTCCCCATTGTAGGCCACTTTGAGCTCCAAAAATTGTAGAGGAAACCACTAGCCACCCCCTAGCCGTTGCACGTTTGCCCGAAGTCGCCGGAGCCATTACACGTTGTCGCTCGCCCTTGCTCGCCCCCACGCGTCGCTCTGCTCATCTCGCCTTCCAACACCTTCGTCTACTTCTGTTCATAGGTCCAGCTGGTTGTCCAGCCACCGTGCGTGGCCGTCCAAGCCGCGAGAAGCCTCCACCTGCTCGCTGTAGCTTCGCTTGGACTGCTGCTGCCTGTCTCGCCGTTTCCAGCTCAGCTCGTTGCTTGGTTCTCTCTCTTGACCCATCAACTAGAACCGCAGGCTAACAAAGCTTCTGTGGACTTCAAAGCCCATTTTAGGACACTTTTGGGCCTTGTTGGGTGTTGCCGCTTTGGAGTTTGTTGTCCATCTCCACGTTGCTGTCGTTGTGGACTCACCGAATCATAAAACCGGTGAGTTTACTCACTAAACTCTGCTTAGGGAGTTAATAATGCTTAAGGGTTGATTAGTTTAGACTAAGTATGGTTTAGGTGGCTAGTTAGAATGGATTGGTGATTTAAATATTCCTTTGTGCATGTTAAGTGATTAGAATGGCTAAATTAGAGACTAGATAAGTTGTATTATTTATCTAGATTGGTTCGGAAATTTTCCGGGCCCGTTTTAGAATTTCATGCTGATTGCAATGGTGTGCTTGGTTTATTCAAGTGAGTGTTGGTTTGTGCAAATTGAGTGGAAATGGAAATTTTGGGTACTTATCCCAAAATTGAGTAATTTCGGTATTTTAATCAGAAAATACCGAGCGTCGGTTTACAACGCCAAAAACGTGTTTATGTGGTATATAATTAGTGGGATTTCCTAAAAGAAAGATATTACAATTTTGGCTCAGGCCGACCATATACCAGTATACGATTATTTTTATTGGGTATTTTTAACTTGGTGATTTACTAGCTTATGAAAGCCTTATTGCATGTCAACTTGTGTGAGCATTTATCGTCAGCTTGTGAGAGCCTTTTTGCACGTTAGCTTGTGAGAGCAGTATACTATATCTGCCTATGTGCGTTTGATATGTTAACTTGTGAGAGCAGTATACTTTATTAGCTTTTGAGACCATATTAGCACATCAAGTTGTGAGAGCAGTATACTATATCAACCTATGAGCTTGATATGTCAGCTTGTGAGAGTAGTATACCTTTTCAATTTGTGTGTGCTATGATCATTTATGAGCTTGTGGGAGCATGATCTATATTTATCAACTTGGGCAAGCTACTATCTATCTATATCAGCTTGTGAGAGCTATGACCATATATATATATATTAGCTTCTGAGAGCGATGACCGTCTATTTTAGCTTGTGTGAGTAGTGGTTGTATCAATTGAATTGATAGACAAATTTGAATTATATATGGTACTGATTGATAGATGGTATCAATTGTTTCAAATTGAGCTGATTGATTGAATTGATTGATGGGTTGGTTTGAATTGAGTTGAGTTGATTAGTTGAGTATACAAATTGTACTGACTTGTAAGAAGGAACTAAGATAAGGTAAGTCCTCTGTCTTATGTGTGCATAGGCAGCCTTTAGGTGTATTTCCTTCCTAATCGGAGTTTAGGAGGTGAACTTGTTGAGACGTTGTCTCACCTTGTCATGGGCTCAACATTTTTAGGTCCTTAGATGGCGAATCCTCTTGAGCGTTTTGGTCGGCCCATGAGGGTTACCGAGCGGGTTTCTAGCTACCCTGATCCCAGAAGTCACTGGGTCTATGAACTTGTAGTGACCACTGTTTGGGTTGAAGATGATCCACCTCATAGGTACCTCACCTATTCAGAGCATGGTTTCAGTATAGACCTAATGGATTTAGGGTGGGTCCCCTTAGGACTTTTGAAATCCCTGCTCCGATAGTTCATGCTACTCTAGACAAGGATGCAACTGACCCTCCAGATGGTGTGGTGGAGGATCGGACACCTCCAGAGCCTGTGGAGACTAAGGAATCGACAAATGAGTTTGGCTAGTTGGTTTGAGGACAGCTTCGTTTTGAGAGCCAGTCTTTTGTAGACCTTTATGAATAAACTAGTATTGTATATAAACTAGTTAGTTGTGTATAAAAGTTTGGTTTGGTTGTGAAAATGTGGTCCTGCTTTTCCTTCCCATCTATGTGCTGTCAGGGAATTTATTTATTCACTTCCGCATGTGCATTAAAATGAAAGGGTTGGTGACGTGTCCTGGATCATCGCAATTTAATCGACCACTGAGGGATGGGCACGTGCTCGAGGATCGGGGCGTGACATCCTCGCCTGGAGTGGTATCAGAGCTGGTCGATAGTTGGAGTGATAAGGTGCGATAAGTTTATGGGATAGTTAGAAGGATTGGCCTTTAATTCATGCTAATGCATGTCAGTGATAGTTGTTTGGTAGATTGTTTGTTTGGGATCACTTAGCTTCTAATTCTATGTGGAATTGGAAAGCAGGTTTCTTTAAAGAATCTGCAAAATGAATGATTAGGAGCAGAGGACTCCTAGAAAGTGAACCATTGGACCTATTACTCAGGGTAAGACACTGATGAGGGTTTGTACCCGAGGAGGTCGTGGTCGAGCGTCGGCTCAGGCTAGCACTAGTGGTGTAGCACCCCCTCTTGTTGGTGTTGGGGTAGCAACCCTTGGTGATCCCAAGATCGAAGGGATAATGCAGGAACTTGAAGCAATGGGAGCAATGGTGGGGCAACAGGCCCAGAATCAAGCCGCCGCCACTATAGTTGCTATTATTACTGCTGTTGTTGCCGCTACTGAGGCCGCTGTCGTTGCTGCACCTACCGAAGTTCTAGCTAGGAACATAGTTGTGGAGAGGAAAGGACCGATTCACAAGATAGTAGAATAGTTCTTGAAGTTGAACCTGCCGAGGTTCACCAGTGCAGGAGATCTCGAGACTGCATTGATTTGGATTTAGGACTTGGAGAAGGCCTTTGCACTTCTAATATGCAATGAGGAAGAAAAGGTTGTCTTGGCAGTATGTCAGCTGTAGGGTAACACGAATACCTTGTGGAGGGCCACTAGAGGTACAATATTCCCATAAGGCGTAGTCCTGGTGTGGAATGCTTTCCTCAAAGCGTTCAATAGCAAGTACTTTTCGGGTAGTGCTCAAGAACAAAAGATGGAAGAATTTCAGCACCTCCATCAAGGCATGATGACCATTGACCAGTATGAGGTCAAGTTTGCGGAGCTATCTCAGTATGCTCCAAGATTGGTAAAAGATCCAAAAGATAAATCTCGAAGGTTCAGGAATGGCCTTCGATTAGAACTAAAGAACCCACTAGTGCCATTTGATATGAAGGACTATAATGAAGTGTATAGTCGGGCCCAGCTGATAGAAAGAAGCTTGAGTGAGCAAGCCACCTTGTCTGGATCGAGGTTTAGTTTGAATAGAGATGGGAACCAGTATGGGAAGAAGCCCATGACCGGAGGAAGGTTTCATGTTCCGCCCAATAGGAAGGGTGGAATTGGCAATGCATCAGAATGGAGTGTGTTGCTTATGTGGAAGACGACATGGTTTGGCCTCGTGCCATCTTAGAATGAGTGCATGTTACGAGTGTGGCCAGCAGGGTCATTTGGCTAGACTGTCCCAGAAGGCCGAGAGGATTTCAGTAGTTATCACCGTCACCGTCAATGGGTTAGAATAGATGGTTTGTGCTACAGATCGCACAGCAGAGAGGACAGAACATACCTTTAGCGCAAGGACAAGTGTACGCTATCATGAGAAGACAAGCAAATGAGTCGCCTGATGTGGTTACAGGTATAGTTTCGCTGAATGACCATGCTACATATGCTTTATTTGATCCTGGTGTGACTCATTTGTTTATATCTGAGTAGTTTGTTAAGCTGATAGGATTGAGTCCTAAGTTATTGGAGTCAATGGTTAGTATATCTACACCGTTAAAGGATAAGGTGTTAGCTGCATTGAGTTGTCCTGGTTGAAAGTTAGTGATTGGTGAGTGAGAGGGGAAGATAGACTTGTTAGTCCTAGCCATGTATGACTTCAATTTGATAACTGGCATGGACTGGCTCACCAAGCAAATAGCTAAGATGGACTACTATCGCAAAGCGATTTAGTTGAACTTGTTAAGGGTTGAAAGTTTTGAGTTTATTGAGAGTCGAAGAGGACCCTCAATTTCCTTAATCTCGTCGCTTGAGGCAACCCATTTGTTATACGGGGGTTGTCAAGGTTACCGGGCGACTGTCGTGGATATGACAGTTGAGGAGCTGATGACCGAGGACATCACAGTAGTACAAGAATTTCCAGATGTGTTTTTGAAAGAATTGACAAGCCTACTGCCAGAAAGAGAGATAGAATTCGTGATCAAGTTAGCACTTAGGAAAGAGCCAATTTCTAAGGCTCGTCACCGAATGTCGTTGTCTGAGTTAAAATAACTGAATATGCAAATGCGGGAATTATTGAATAAGGGATTTATACGTCCCAGTGCATCACATTGGGGAGCACTTGTTCTCTTCGTGAAGAAGAAAGATAATTTGTTGCGCCTGTACATCGACTATCGTCAACTCAATCGGGTGATAATCAAGAACAAGTATCCATTCTCGAGGATCAACGACTTGTTTGAGCAATTACAAAAAGCATCGATATTTTCAAAAATCGACTTGAGGACATGGTATAATTAGTTGAGGATCAGAAAGGAGGACATACCGAAGTCAATGTTTCATAATCAATACGGCCAGTATGAGTTCACTGTAATGCCGTTTGGTTTGACGAATGCCCCGGCTGCTTTTATGGATTTGATGAACCGAGTGTTTAAAGAATATCCAGATCAGTTTATGATTATGTTCATTGATGATATTCTGATGTATTCGAGAAGTGCTGAGGAGCACAATAGGCATTTGAGAATGGTACTTCAGACCCTGAGGATTCATAGATTGTACACTAAGTTTAGTAAGTGCAAGTTTTGGTTGAGTCAAGTAGCGTTTCTAGGTCACATGATTTCAAGCGAAGGAATCTTCGTGGACCCAACCAAGATCGAAGCAGGTATCAACTGGCCAAGACCAACAACGGTGACAGAGATAAGAAGCTTTTTGGGTTTGGTAGGTTACTACAGAAGGTTCGTGGAAGGGTTTTCGGCGTTAGCATCGCCGTTGACTTGACTGTTGAAGAAGGAAGATAAGTTTGTGTGGACAGACAAGTGCGAGTGTAGTTTTCAAGAGCTTAAGTGGAAGCTGACTACCGCACATGTGCTAACAATTCCTTCTGGTCCTGAAGGATACAAGATCTATGATGATGTATTGTTTAGAGGATTGGGTTGCGAGCCGATGCAACATGGTAGGGTTGTTGCATATGCGTCCTGTCAATTGAGACCTCATGAACTGAATTATTCAACGCATGACTTAGAACTCACAAGAATTTTTTCTGCTCTGAAGATTTGGAGATATTATTTGTGCGGAGAAAGATTCCGAATTTTTACTGACCATCAAAGTCTCAAGTATCTATTTTCTCAGAATGAGTTAAATATGAGATAGCGTCGCTGGATGGAACTTCTAAAAGACTATGATTGTGATATCTTGTATCACCCTGGGAAGGTGAATAGGGTCGCAAGCGCTTTGAGTTGGAAGTCTTCAGTTGCACAAATGATGGTTAAGGAATGGGTTTTACTCGAGAGAGCTCGAGATTCAATTTTCAAATTTGAGGTAGGCCACCTTTCGAACCTTATGGCCACCCTCAGAATTGAGCTTGAGGTGCATATCAAAATCAAGATGCTTCAATTGACAGACCCTGATGTTCAGAAAATCCTGCCAGAGGATACCGATAAGAGAAAGGCTGATTTTCAGATTTCTGAGGATGGAACACTAAGGTTCCAAGGACGATTGTGTGTACTTGACAATGCAGAGCTTAAAGAGGAGATCTTATTAGAAGCTTATCATAGCAGTTACAACATTCATCTTGACAATACGAAGATGTATCTGAATTCGTGTTAACACTATTAGTGGTCCGATATGAAGGCGGACATCGCCAAGCATGTCGCCACGTGTCTGACGTGTCAACAAGTGAAGGCATAGCATTGTAAGCCGGGATGACTTCTGCAACCTCTTGAGATTCCTGAGTGGAAATGGGAACACATAACAATGGACTTTCTGACAGGCTTACCAAGGAGTTAGAGGGGTAATGATTCCATTTGGCTAGTGGTCGACAAATTGACGAAATCGGCTCACTTTATCGTTGTACGAAAGGATCTGGATTTAGATGGGCATGTAAAATTGTACGTACGTCAGATTGTTCGTCTACATGGAGTGCTGGTGATGATCACCTCTGATAGAACTCGAGGTTCATAGCTGCATTTTGGAAAAGTTTGCAAACCGCCTTAGGAACTAAGCTGCAGTATAGTACGGCCTATCATCCTCAGACGGATGGCCAGTTTGAGAGGACGATTCAAACCCTCGAAGACATGCTACGAGCTTGTGTGTTGGATTTCAAGAGAAGCTGGGAGGAACAACTTTATCTTGTCGAGTTTGCCTACAACAACAGCTACTAGTAGAGCATTCAGATGACTCATTTCAAAGCGTCGTATGGTAGAGCGTGCAAAATGTCAGTTTGTTAGGATGAGGTTGGAGAACAAAAGATCACAGGCCCAAAGTTAGTTCAGGAGTCAGTGGATGCAGTTGTAGCCATCAAAGACAGATTAATGACCGCTCAGAGCCACTAGAAAAGCTACGTAGATAAGTGTAGGAGGCCATTGGAATTCCAAGTTGGTGACCACGTCTTTCTGAAGGTGTCACCAATGAGGGGTACTTCGCACTTCGACAAGAAAGGGAAACTGAGTTCGAGGTACATAGGTCCTTTTGAGATTCTAGAAAGAATAAGGACTCTAGCGTATCATCTTGCATTATCACCGAGGTTAGCACAAGTGTATGACGTTTTTCACGTGTTGATGTTGAGGAAGTATAAGCCTAACTCAACCCACATGCTAAATTTTGAGGAATTAGATGTGGACGATAGAGTGTCGTACGTAGAAAGATCGGTTCAGATTGTGGATCGCAAGGAATAGGTTCTGCGCACCAAGATGATTTTGTTGGTTAAAGTGGTCTAGCAACACCGTAGTACATAATGAGCGACTTGGGAAAGCGAAGATTCGATGAGACGACCGACCCCCACCTTTTTGTTTAAAGAATTATAATGGTTTAAATTTCGAGGATGAAATTTTTATAAGGGGGAAAAGTTGTGACATCCTAAATTTTAGGTTCTATTTTCAATTGAATGAATTGGGCTTTTCATCGACGTGCCTATAGTTCTATTCTCTAAGTTGATCACTCACGAGATACCTAGGTTATCAGGTGAAGTCATTAAGGAATTTTAATACAGTAGATTTAAGAATTCAACTAGGAATCAACTGCTTGACTATGTTAGTTTGCAAGGGTCATTACAGTACAGATAAAAATCGATCAAAGATTAGAGATATGTCGGTTCGACTGAGATATGTGATCAAAGTGTGGTTAATTCCATTAGATTGCAAAATTTCCGTCGATCGGTACTAGATCGATTTTTCTGTCGTTTTGGTATCCTGTGCTCGTGTTTGAAACCTTAAGATTTTCATGATAGCTGAGAATCGCCAATGTGTCGAAGATGTACATTGTAGCTCGAAATAAATCGATTACAAGTTAATTGCACCAAAAATTTCTAAAAGCTATCCGGTAGGCTAGGTCACGCCAAAGTCGCGCCATATTGACATTACTCGCAAATTTGAATCTGATTTCAGAAATTGAAAGTTATGTCATGTCACCATTCATTTTAGGAACGTCAAGTCATCCTCCGAAGATTTTTTTGCAAATAGAGATTTTTGGCGAAAATTCAAAATAGGGCCGTTTTTGTCCGAAAAATTCAGGGGACCGTTTTTTCACATTTTTGTGATGCAAGTTGGTTCTATTGGCAGAGAAAAATGTCAATATGCTTGAGGGAACTTGGTTCAAAATAGGGCCATTTTTGTCCGGAAAATTCAGGGACCTTTTTATCGCGGTTTTTTTCTTCTTTTTTTTATGCTTTGAGCTCTAACCGTTCACTCACTTCAAGATGGGATTCCTTTATATTCATGACGCATTGCAAAAAGAAAAGAAATAGTGAGAAGAGGCTCAATTGGCCAAATCGGACCTCCATTGCTCAAATTAAATGCTAGTCTAGCATGGGTCAAGCTTGAATGGGTTAATTGGATCAATTTCTCTTGAATTTGTTATTCATAAGATCATTGATTTGATCAAATGGAGTCCAATTGTTGTGGTTAATTGGATTTGAGTTGTTTACCCTTAATTTGATTGAATTTTGGCTAAATTGAATGACTCGTGAAATTTGGTCGAATCGCTAATTGGCTTGAAATTTGGTGAAATTCACCTCTAGGATGGAATCTCCAGACTGGTTTGGCAATTGAATGTGAAACAACCTCCTGGTCAAATGTCGTGAAGGAAACTTTCCTAGAAAATGACTATAAATGAGTTAATTTTGAATTTGGTCAATCAAAAATTGAAATTCTCGATTTTGGAAAAAGATAATTTTTGATTGGTTTTTTTTTTTGCAAAATTGATAGATGAAAAGTTATTTTAAGGTACAAGAAGTTGATTTGATGATTTTTCAATATTTTATTTTTAAAAATGTCGACCAAAGGTGGACTTCAATGATTTGTCAAAAAAGTGAACTCTTAACACTTTTCTGGATTATTGGTGAAATCATTGTCACGATTTAGAAAGAACACAATGAAACTTGAAATTTGTCTAAAAACACTAAGATGACTCTTTTTTTAAGAGAAATAGGTCCGGTTGCAATCATAAATCTCTAATCTCTAATTTTAGTCTTTGTGGGACTCGTCGATTATAAATCAAATGTCAACAGGGAGCTTTGAAAGATCAAATTTGCACAAGATTGACAAACCTCAATTTGAAATTTATAAGGCAAAATCGTTGTCGAGGTGGAAACGGTCGTTTGTTGCAACAGCATTGTTGTACGATGCAAAAATTGCTAATTTTTAAGCAAGAGTTAATTGATTAGAAGCTCAAAATAGCCATCTCGTTGATCATTGACAAACTTATTTAGAGCCAGACTCACAAGTGGCTATTTCACTCTTTTAGAAATCAACTCCCTCTCTTATTTTTGTTGACATTTTCCTTTCTCAAATTAGGAAAATGTTAGGGTATATCCAAGAAGTCAAAATCGTGCATACTTTTACGGAAGGAAACTCATGTGCAAATTATTTATCAAATTGGATATTTTAATAATCTAATGTAAATGACACTCTAACATTAGATAGGCCATCGAGAGATATTTCCTTGGTTGATAGGAGGAGATAAGATAGGACCAAATTTTGTTAGGAGAGTAATGATCTAACTTTAGGGCTTTGCCCTAATTTTTGTAAAAAGGAAGAAGTAAATCCATCCTATTAACTCCAACAAATGCTCAAATTATGGTAGGAGAATCTCAAATTACCTAATTATACACCACAAGTACTTATTGTCTTACCTAGTGAGGCAGACATGCATCTCAATGGAGACCCACAAAAAAGAAATTAATATTGGACTTTAGGTATCTATATAAACCCACTTCAATGGGACACATGATGCACATCCATACCTTAGACAATTAAGGCAATATACTTGAAAATGGAGAAGGGTGAAGCCAAGCTTAGTGCAATGGTCATTCTATTATTGCTTGCATCTAGTAGGTTACTCTCATCTCTCATCTACCATTATCATTTCTAAACGTAGAATAGAACTAATTAGTTTTCTATATTTTTCTTCATTTTAGGTCTCGTCATCTCACATGCTGAAATAGTTCCAACAAAAGGCCAAGATGTCTTGGTTGATGGATTAATAAATGGACTTGTGCTCTTAATAAAATGGGTTCATGCTTTTGAGTATTTGACTTTTTTATAGCCTTGAAAATTTACAAATGGTCGAAATCGATTGATTTGGAGCTTGCCATTTGATTGCACTGTAGTATTTTATAACCAAGTAATTAGTGGTGTTGACTTTATTCCTTATGTATAGGTTAAACGAACAATCGACAGTGGATATGAGAATAAAAAATTTCAATATCCGTTCTTGAAAGACAAAGTTTTGAAAGAGTGGCGCACTTGATATCCCTGTGTTCGTGAATTTGACGCCAAAGAACATTCAAATAGTTTGAATGTTCTAACTACGTATGCTCTAGGTTGACAAAAAAATGAAGTACTGAAATTGAGGATATAAGGGAAAATTTGAAAAATATTAAAGATTTATTGTGGTTGTGTTCGTATCTAATCAACCTTACATACCACTTGATAATTAAATTAGAGAAAATTTCAAATAACCGCTTCAAGTGAAATCATTTTCTGAAAAAAAAAAAGACCCAAAGTTGACATTGTTTTGAAGAAGGGTATGAATTGGCCAATTTAATCTCCAATAAAGATCCCTATTCACTATGCTTTTATATCACCTCCATCTTCAACCCCTTCATTAGCCCTTTGATTGGTGAGCTCGTGAAGTTCGCATCCTCATATAGGCTCTCGTTGGTTTTGGCAACGAGAAACTTAATTGCAATTATTCTCGTCGATTGTTCTCTTCGAGATGAAATTCTCAATATCTCAAGACGCATCAAATCTCGGCTTGCTCATGCTAGATCTATATGCTTGGATTGGCCTCCATCTTACGGCGAAGGTGCTAGAATTGCTATTGAGGCTAGTGGCGAACGAGGCTGAGGGCTAAAATAAGACTTGTCAATTGTGGCAATGTGGCAATGTGGCAATTGGAGAGGAAGGTGAAGATAAGACTAAGGTCAATTGGGGGAAGATAGGAGATATGAGAACTAAGGTTGGACAATGTGGAATTGGGGGAGATCTTGTGATTTGGAACTGGTTAATGTGGTGGAATTTCTTATGATGTGCCTAGGTCTTCTTTGGATGGCCATATGATTGGTAGAAGTTCTATGATTTGGCATCTAAATCCACTTCAAGATGGGATTCTTTTATATTTTATGATGCGTCGTAAAAATAAATGGTGAGAAGAGGTCGCGTGAGCGAGAACAGTGTTGTTACTTATTAGGATCGACACCGTGGTGATATCAAGAGGATGAAGAAAGGGAATTGGTTTATTATTTGCAAAATCGGGTACCAACCATGCATTGGGGGTTTGTCTTTAACTAGGGGTAATTGGTTTCCAAGTGGGTCAATTCCCACCGTAAAATCAAGAACCAAACTGGTCCAGTTACCGATTTGTGAAATCGACCCATCTGGTCCTAGAACCAAATCGAACGATGAAGAGCACAACATAGATCTACGGCGGCACCCTGGCGGGGGTGGATGAAACTAGTCATGGTGGTTGAGCCCGGCAAGGCAAGATTTGAAGGGGACGTTAGAGATGTCATACTAGATGAGGTGGTAGATGTTGACATTTGAAATCGGGAGCTGAACCAATGCCTCCGACAACCACCTAGAATTGGCCAATATGGTCTGATTAAGGTGATTCTTGATTCGAGTGGTTTCTTTTATTCACCCCTAACCAAGCATCTCAAAAAATTAGCGGAGACAATCAATTCAGTGTTTGTAGCATGGACTGATCTTTAAGCATCAAGGACCTTATAAGTCCAAAAGCCGAGACAATACTAGAATTGTACCTTCCCAAATGAGAACTTTCTTGAATAACAAAGTTATTTGTGGGCTTTTGCTTTGTATGTTTTAGTAGGTATTTGTGGGTGCAAAATTACTGGAGATGAAGTTCCGTGTAAATAGTGTTTGACATTCTCTGTGAATGAATGAAATTTGCTCCCCATTATTTTTTAGTAACACCTCATTTGGTTTCTGAAACATAGCCGCTCATTTGTTTGAATGGATCTTCAAATTTGTGTATTTGCACTCCCTTCCATTCATGATAGGTATCACACGATATATTTTGATTAGGTATTATTTCAACACTTGAGCTTTAAAGGGGAATTTGTGGGCAATAGACTGTAGTCCACCTTCTTTTGCCAGGCAGGTAGAAAGAGACAATGACCGCAGAAGAATTTGTGTCATGAGTTAATATCATTTGCGTTCCACGATCAGTTTTGGCTCACATGTTGCACAATTTCGGTGAAACAGCAAAATCATGATACTTAACGGCTAAGATTTCCCCCAGTCTTTTATCCTTGTCCACAATTGCGAAAGCTACTCAAATCTCAAAAGTGAGGACGGTAACCAAATGTGAGGGATGAAAAAAGTGTTTGGGTTTCATGAATCATGTATAGGTAAAATTAAAAAAAAAAAAAAAAAACAGAAACAGAGATGATATATTTCTATAGCATGATTTTCCGAAGACATTGTTTGTGTGTTTTAATAAAAAAATCTGAATATAAAAGGAAGTTAAACGAGTTACCTCTTAAAGTGCGCTTTAAACAAATTGGTTCAGATGTTCTTCAGTTCGAGCCTCATAAATGTCGGACCTCTAGTTCGAGACACACCAACAATGGACGTCGAATAGAAGAGAGAACTTTTGGATAATCTCCACTATGATCGTGCTAGCAATCTTGTGGAGACAATCCTCCGTATCTTTGATGTTTTTAGCCACGGCCCGGATGAAAGAAAATCCCTTTTCTTTCTTGCGTCTCGAAGACACAAAAGACACACACGTTTCTCTCTATTTTTAGCAACCATTTTTAAGCGCTTCGTTAAGCAACAATTTAAATAAAATATAAAAAAACTGAACGATCAGCAACGGTTGCTGATCGTGTGGGACGATCGTAGCTGTTGCTGATCGTCCATGCACGATTTCGTGCATGTGCACGATGATTCATGCTGAATGGTCAGCAATAATTGCTAACCCCTTCCACTATAATCAATTAATTAATTGAATAAATAAATAATTAATCAATCCCCTTAAAAATAAAATATGTGCATCATATGCGGATAGGTTCATGACTATAATACAAATTAAATTAAATTTAAATTTCATTTAATTTAATTTCAAGTCGACATAATTCGATTGCAGTAATTGCAAACACAATTGTAACATTATTTCTCTCTTGTTCCACGTTATCCTAATTGTTTATGGTGTATGACATGCTTAGGTTCATCACTAAGCTGGTAGTAAGACTTGTACTGACACATTAATACTCCCAAAAGAATTAGCTATCTCAATTAATCTTTAGGTCCTACAATTAACATCTAGCAATATGTTATGGCTACCCAGATAGTGTGAATGCTTTAAGAACATAATGAACCTGTCAGTTTTGGTTACAGTGTAATTCAATTCCTCTATCTTACTATGTCCCAATCAAACAAAGACCATGGAATATTTGCCAAGTCACCAATTCAATCATATGCACAAATCTAATTGACTTGCATTTTATTTGAGACATAAATAATTTATTCTCGATTACAACCCTAGCCGAGGATTTTAATGCAGTATCATCATTAGATCGCATAGGATATCATTATTATACCTTGCATGTAACAAGGAGACATATTCTATATTGGGCACACTTGCAACTTCGTATATGAACAAACTATGATCATTAAGTATAAAGACGGATTAACGACCCGGCATTACGTGCACCTATGAATAATAGTTGTTCGACACACAAGTTAATATTGTGCCTCAGGTCTAAGGATTATTTACACAAGATCAAAGCATGAACAATTAGATATTGACCATGCTAAAAGCTTCTATGTTGCTAATCGTTCCATATGTGTTACGTTCAGTGAACTTGTCTAATACAAATACCTATGTTCTAACTCGGGCATCATAATACCCAATGACATGTGATTCATCATTCCCTTAAGTATCTAATATCTAATGGTGAAGTTAAGAAGACACCGGTCTTGATAGGATTATAAATATCCACTCAATAATCCATTGACTGGGAATGGCTTGAAAATTCAGCCTAACTATGAACTCATCACATATATTATTGACGTCTTAAGAATATGTTTAGTTGCAACTGATCTTATGGAATCATTTATAAATATAAAATAATTGGACAAATGAATAAATACGTCATTGCTATTAATTAAATAATAATAATGATAGTACAACTGAAATCCCTAACATGTAATTATTACATAGTAGTTTTAGGGAATACATCCAACAATCTCCCACTTGCACTAAAGCTAAATTGTCTAGTACCTCATACCCATTTTATCAATATGCTTTTCAAAAGAAGATTGAGGTAAAGCCTTAGTGAAGGGATCTGCCACATTTTCAGCTGAGGCAATTTTCTAGGCAATATCACCTCTCCCAACAATTTTTCTAATGAGATGGAAGTGTCTCTCAATGTGCTTGGACTTTTAGTGAGACCTTGGTTCCTTGGCTTGAGCTATCGCCCCATTGTTGTCACAAAACAATATAATCGGTTGCTCAATTGAGGGAACAACTTCAAGTTCAAAAATAAACTTCTTCATCCAAGCGGCTTCCTTTGTTGCTTCAGAGGCGGTTACATACTCTACCTCAGTGGTGGAATCAGCAGTTATGCTTTATTTGGAACTCTTCCAACTAACTGTGCCACCATTAAATGTAAAGACAAACCCAAACCCAAACGTAGACTTATAATCATTAGGATCTGATTGAAAATCGAAATCAGTATAAGCTACAACTTAAAATTCTCCTTCTCTATATATTAAGAATAGATCCTTAGTCATTCGCAAGTACTTCAGAATATTCTTGACTGCTATCCAGTACTCTCCTCCTAGATCAAACTGATATTTGCTAGTAATACTTACAACATGCGCAATATCAAGTTTAGTACATAGGATAACATACATTATGCTTCTAATAGCGGATGCATATGGTATCTCTACCATCCTCTCTCTTTCTTTAGGAGTGTTAGGACACATCTCCTTAGAAAGATGGATCCCTTGCCTAAAAGGTAATAATCCTCTCTTAGAACATTACATGTTAAAATGTGTTAACACTTTATCTATGTACGAAGACAAAGTGAGAGGCTAATCAATTGTTTTGATCTATCTCTATATATCTTGATACCTAAAATGTAGGTTGCCTCTCCTAAATCTTTTATAGAGAATTTCTGTGACGAGAATAGTTCTATCGATGATATCATCGGTACATCATTTCTAATCAAAAGTATATCATCGACATACAAAACTAGAAATGCAATTGCACTTCCACTGATCTTCTTGTATACACAAGGTTCATTCGGATTTTTTTATGAAGCCAAATGATTTGACTACCTCATCAAAATGGATATTCCAACTTCTGGAGGCTTTTTTGAGTCCATAAATGGATCTCTTAAGCTTACACACCTTCCATTTTTCACTATTGGATTCAAAACCCTGTGGCTGTTCCATATAGATGTCCTCCTTGAGAAAACCATTTCGAAAAGCCATTTAGGCATCCATCTAGAATATCTCATAATCTAGGTGTGCAACTATAGCCAACATAATCTGAATGGATTTTAGTATGGCCATAGGTGAGAAAATTTCGCCATAATCAATTCATTCTTTCTAATGATATCCTTTCGCTACCAGTCGTGCTTTGTAAGTTCAAATTTGACCTTCAGTATTCATCTTCCTCTTGAAGATCCATTTATAGCCAATTGGTATAATATCATCATGCAGGTCAATTAAGGTCCCAATTTCATTGGAATACATTGAATCCATTTCGGATTTCATGGCTTCTAGCTATTTACCAGAATTGATGTCTGATATCGCCTCCTCATAGGTTTTAGGATCACCAAGTTGATCACTATCATTCACAATGAATAATGGTTCAATAGGATCAACCAAGGGTCTATAACGAGTAGGTGGACGAGACATTCTCGCACTTTTCCTAAGTGGTTGTGTATCATAAGCTCCCACTAAATCAGAGATGGTATCTGAACTCAGTTGTTTGGCACTTCATTATTTTCTTCTTGTAGGACTATTTTCTGCTCAGCACCACCTTCTTGGACAAACTGATTCTCCATAAAAGAAGCGTGCTTGCTCACCAAAATTCTTTGGTCTGAATGAAAATAGAAATAATATCCAAGAGTTTCCTTTAGATATCCAATGAAGTGACCTTGTTCAGATCTTGCCTCCAATTTTTCCATTTTTAGCTTTTTGACGAAAGCTGGACAACCCTAATCCTTAATATGATTTAAGACTAGGTTTCCTATAATGCCATATCTCATAGGGTGTAGTTGGAACAAATTTGGATGATACTTTGTTCAATATATATACAGCTGTCTCAAGGGCATATCCCTAAAGGGATATTGGCAAATCGGTGTAACTCATCATAGATCACACCATATCTAATAAAGTACGATGTCTTCGCTCAGATACACCATTATGTTCCAGAGTTCTAGGAGGTTTCCATTGTGATAAAATGCCATTCTCTTTTAGATAGTCCAGGAATTCAGTACTAAGGTATTCACCTCCTCGATCCGATCGAAGAGCTTTAATACATTTTCCTATTTGTTTCTCAACTTTGGCCTTGAATTCCTTGAACTTTTCAAAGAATTCATATTTATACTTCATGAGGTATAAATAACCATACCATGACTGATCATCGGTGAAGGTAATGAAGTAATTATAATTACCTTTAGCAGTTTCATTAATTTGTCCACATACATCTGTAAGTATTAATTATAATATGTTAGCAACTCGCGCACGATGTACCGCAAAAGGTGCTTTGGTCATTTTTCCTAGAAGATATGCCTCACAAGTTGAGTGTGACTCAAAATTTATTAGATCAATGTACCCATCATTACTCAACTTGTTAATTATGTCTTCTCTAATATGACCTAATTGGAGATGCCAAACATATTTTTTATTTGGATTGTCTTGAGGGCATTTATTAGTTATAGCATTTATATCAATTCTATTTTGCTTATTGACATCGGTAATCGCTTTACCGGACATTGTAATGGTATAAAGATTATTGGTTAATAAGTTAGAACTAACACATCTTCTATTATGATAAATAGAACATACATCATCAGCAAAAGAAAATTCATAATTCTCTTTACCCAAATGAGGTATAGAGATGATGTTTCTAATAGCATTCTTATAATACAAACAGTTCTTTAAAACCAATACATGTCCATAAGGCAAACATAAACGAAAAGTTCCTATAGCTAATGCAGAAACTCTTGCTCCATTGGCAAATGTTAGAACAATCTCATTTCGCTCTAGCATCCTGCTTGTTTCCAAATTCTGTCTAGACATACAAATATATGAAGTTGCAGTAGAATCTAGAACCCATGAGCTGGATTCAGCACTAACCATAAGATTAGTTTCAATAAGCATAGACACCATACCTTCATAAGATTGGTCCTTAGGCTTAACCTTCAAGCTCGCAAGGTACTTCTTACAGTTCCTCCTCTAGTGCCCCTTGACACCATAGTAATGACATTTCTCTTTATCAATCTTGGGTTTTGGTTACACAATAGGTTTGACAAGCTTCTTCCATTTCTTTTTCTTTAAAACAGTCTTACCCCTTGAAGAAGAAGCCTTAGCTATAGTCACTACATTTGGTCTCATGTTGTGCATTTCCTTCTCATAAACTACCAGCATGCTATGTAACTCAGCGAGAGTTTTCTCCATCTTATGCACGTGAAAGTTTTGGACAAAACCAAATAAGGAATTGAGAAAAGATTGGAGGATCAAATCCATAGCTAACTTGTTGTCCATAACGAGATTCAGCCTAGCCAATTTTTCAATGTGCTAGATCATTTTCAAAGCATGATCGTTAACTGATGATCCTTCAACTATCCTCATACGGTACAATGCCTTAGATATCTCATATCTAGAGGTTCAACCATTCTCATCAAAGTATTCCTTTAAATGCAAAATGCTCGACCTAACATCTTCCATAGATTCATACTTCTTATGCAATTCATTATTCGTTGAAGCAAGCATATATGACCTAACTTTTAAGTCATTTTCACACCACTTATCATAAGTGATGCGCTCCTTTTGGGTCCCACCCTCAGGAAAGGAGGTTGGCATCTCTTCATTAAGAACATACCCATCTAATTGAGAACAATTTTCAAATTCCTCACCCAGTCAATGAAATTGGCTCCAATCAAACAATTATTGTCAAGTATAGAAGCGAGTGGGTTTGTGGTCACCATTTTTAGAATAGTAATATATATGTTGCAGAAAGTAAATTGTTAGCTGTTGTATCTTTCCAAATAACTATTTCATTTTGGCCTTTAAATGACATAAATCCCCCCACTAAATTTATATTCAAATCCCATACTCGTTAAGATGGGAAGCGGTAATATTTGTTGGGTAAAGATTACTAGTGGGGATTGGAGTCCCACTAGCCCAAAGCTAACCTCACCTAACGGTTATTGGTGTCCTATGAACTTAGTGAGTGAACCAACTTGTTCAACACATCATATGCGAGTCCCAATCATAACTTCGGCCTCTAGACCATGAAAGCCTCACCTAACAGTTATTGGCATCATGATCATAGTTAATTCTAGCCCATCGTCTCATGCAAGTATTGAAAACACAAACGATTTCCTCACCTAATAGTTATTAGAAATCATTTAGCTCCAACCCCATAGCATCACATGCATAATGGAGTGGTCCAATATTATGAATGGTAATTAACCCCTATGTATCCATAGCTAGTCAGTTAACCATTATAGTTTTAGATTAAACCATGACAATGGAAGACCACGAGTCTAAAACCCATTTTGACTTAATATTATTAATAAGGAGATTCGGGTTGTTATTTGCAGTCTCACTTTGCACAATAACCTGTTTAACATGCACGATAACATAAATACAAAAATAAATAGATATCATATAAACATCTATCCTACGTGGTGATCATGGAATTATGGTTCAATAAGTCTTGAGCCAAAGAGACCTATTTAGCCATTTTAATGTTTTAATAATAGGGACCTGCTCTTCACTTCTTCTTCAATCTTTGAACTCTTCAAAGACCGGGTCCATAGAGCTCTTTGGCTTAATAGCTCCTCCAATGGCTCCTCTTCTCTCATAGCATTTACATCAACAATTGATATACTAAACTATGCTAAAATTACATTTCATAAAAAAATAAATATAAAAGGAAGGACACAGCCACCATTTAATAATTACAATCATCATACATTCATCCATACACCAATCATAATGATTAGGGATTTTTCCATGATCACCACCCTTCCTTGCGAGCCATAAATTCAAAATTTAAAGTTCCAGAAGGCATAAATAAAATTATGCATTTAACTCAATATAAAGCCGAACAAAGCAAACCACGTCAAGAAATTGAAATCGATTAAACAAATTTCACGAGTGTGATTCCTTACGGAAGTTGCGTTGTCAACTTTAAATTCACAATTGCTAAACATTCACAGAATATAAACACAAAGTATAACAAGTTACAGATTTTTGATTCAAAATTAATTTAGTTCTAATTTTTGCTTAGTTGATTAAATTTATCACATAAATTAATCAACTTCTATAGGTCGCATAAGAGCAAGAGATTCTTTTAACAAAAATAAATTGGCCATTAGAACGCAAAAATATCTTTGAACTATAAATCAATTAAATGCACAAAAAAGGCCTAAGGTTGGCTCTGATACCACTGTTGGGGTTTCATGAATCATGCATAGGTAAAATTAAAAAAAAACAAAACAAAAATACAGCGGAAACAAAGATGATATATTTCTAAAGCATGATTCTCCGAAGGTATTGTTTGTGTGACTTAATCAAAAATCTGAATATAAAAAGGAGTTAAATGAGTTACCTCTGAAAGCGCGCTTTAAACGAATTGGTTCGGATATTTTTTAGTTCGAGCCCCACAATTGTCGGATCTCTAGTTCAGACATACCAACAATAGACGTCGAATGAAAGAGAGAACTTTCGGATAATCACCATTATGATTGTACTAGCAATCTTGTGAAGATAATCCTCTGTATCCTTGATGATTTTAGCCATAGCCTGGATGAAATAAAATCCCTTTTCTTTCTTGCGTCTCGAAGACACAAAAGACACACACGTTTCTCTCTATTTTTAGCAACCATTTTTAAGCCCTTTGTTAAACAGCAATTTAAAAAAAAAAAAGAAACTGAACGATCCATGCATGATCGTGCATGAACTGTCCATGCATGATTCTGTGCATAATGGTCAGCGGTGCTGTCCATCCATGCTTCATGCATGTGCATGATGATTCGTGCCAAATGGTCAGCAAGAATTACTAACCATTTCCACTATAATTAATTAATTAATTAATCCCCTTAAAAATAAAATATGTGCATCATATGCAGATAGGCTCGTGACTATAATAAAATTAAATTAAATATCATTTAATTTAATTTCAATTTAACACAATTTGATTACAATAATTGCAAACACATTTGCAACATTATTTCTCTCTTGTTCCGCGTTATCCTAATTATTTATGGTGTGTGACATCCCTAGGTTCATCACTAAGCTCGTAGTAAGACTTGTACTAACACATTTGTACTCCCAAAAGAATTAATTATCTCGATTAATCTTTAGGTCCTATAAGCCATGATTGACATCTAGCAATATGTCATGACTACCTATATAGTGTGAACACTTTAAAAACATAATGAATCTGTTAGTTTTTTGCTACAGTGTAATTCAATCTCTTTGTCTTACTATGTCCCGATCAAACAAAGACCATGGAATATTTGTCAAGTCACCAATTCGATCATATGCACAAATCTAATTGACATGCATTTTATTTGAGACATAAACAATTTATTTTCGGTTATAACCCTAGCTGAGGATTTCAATGCAATGTCATAATTAGATCACATAGGACATCATTATTATACCTTGCATATAACAAGGAGACAGATTTCATATTGTGCACATGTGCAACTTCGTATATGAACAAACTATGACCATTAGGTATAAAGACAGATCAACGACCCGGCATTACGTGTACATGTGAACCATAGTTGTTTGACACACAAGTTAACATTGTGCCTCAAGTCTAAGGATTATTTACACAAAACCAAAGCATGAATAATTAGACATTGACCACGTTAAAAGCTTCCATGTCGCTAATCGTTCCATATGCATCATAATCAGTGAACTTGTTTAATACAAACACCTATGTTCTAACTCAAGCATCATAATACCCAATGAATTGTGACTCATCATTCCCTTAAGTATCTAATACTTAATGGTGAAGTTAAGAATACACCGGTCTCAACAGGATTATAAATATCCACTCAATAATCCATTGACCAAGAACAGTTTAAATATTCAGCCTAACTATGAACCTGTCACATATATTCTTGACGTCTCAAGGATAGTTCTAGTTGCAACTGATTTTATGAAATCATTCAAAAATAAAAAATAATTGGACAAATGAATGAATACGTCATTGCCATTAATTAAGTAATAATAATGATAGTACAATTGAAATCCATAACATGTGACTATTATATAGTAGCTTTAGGGCATACATTCAACAAAAAGAACAAGAGGGAAGCTGCGAAATACTAAGATACTGATTTGATAGCAATTCATTTTGAAAAACCATCCGGTCCATGCCACGAAAATCCGCGTGCACACATAATCGGTTTTGATGGGACAAACATAAAACCGATACATATGAAGCAGACAAGCTAGTGAATTCATAACCGCATCAGTACTCATCTCCTTCATCGCCATCCTTGCCCTCGACAGACTCTGCATTGACTTCTTCATAGTCCTTCTCCAAGGTAGCAAGATCCTCCCTAGCCTCGAAGAATTCTCCCTCCTCCATGCCCTCACCGACGTACCAATGCACAAAAGCACACTTGGCATACATGAGGTCAAAATTGTGGTTGATGCGAGAGAACACCTTGGCAACACTGGTTAAGTTGGAGATCATGTAGACAACCCTCTGCACCTTGGCCAAGTCGCCTCCTGGAACAACAGTAGGTGGTTGGTAGTTAATATCGCACTTGAATCCCATTGGGCACCAGTCAAGAGATTTAATAGTGCATTTGGTCTTGATGGTGGCCACAGCTGCATTCACATCCTTTGGAACAACGTCTCCACGATTCAATTTTAAAATATATATTACTTGTGTAATAAACACGGGCGAAGTTGTTGGCGGCATCTTCTTTGCCACCGATGAGCTCTTCAAGGTGAAAGAGCTGGCAGTAAGCGCCAGTCCTCACCTCGTCAATGACAGTAGGCTCCAGATCCATAAACACGGCATGAGGGACGTGCTTACCAGTGTTGGTCTCGCTGAAGAAGTTGTTGAAAGCATCGTCACCTCCAACGATCGTCTTGTCACTCACCATTTGGCCATCAGGCTGCAAAGCCACATGTGACATCCTAATTTTTAGGCTACGTTTTCGATTGAAAAAGTTGGGCTTTTCATTGACGCGCCTATAGTTCTTTTTCCTGAGTTGGCCATTCACGGGATAACTAACTTATTGGGTGAAGCCGTTAAGAAATCTAAACTCAATAGACATGAGAATTCGACCAGGAATCGACTGTTCGATCGTGCTAATCTGCAAGGGTCATTACGGTACCGTCAAAATCGATCAGAGACCGGAGATAAGTCGATTTGACAAAGGTATGTGATTAGTGTGTGGGTGATTCCACATAATTGAAAATTCTTATCGATTGACACTAGATTGATTTTTCTATCATTTTGGTACCCTGTGTCGACATTTGAAATCTCGAGATTTTTACGACAATCGAGAGTTGCCAATGTGTCGAAGATGTACAATGTGTCTAAAAAATAATCGACCACGGATCAATTGTACTGAAAATTTCTAAAAGCTACCCGGTAGTCGAGGTCACGTTAAAATCGCGTCTGGTTGAAATTAACCAAGAAATTGAACTTGATTTCAAAAATTGAAAGTTCTGTCTTGTCACGATTTATTTTAGAACGTCGACTCATCCTTCAAGAAATTTTTGGCAAGCTCAAGATTTTTACAGAAAATCAATTCGGACAATTCAAAAAAGAAAGGAGATTCGATTGGCCATTTTCAAGTGGATTTTTGGCCTTCCAAAAAGAACTAGTATGTGAAGGCAAGTGTGAATTTGGCATGGGCACCCTCAACAATTTGGCCATCAAATTGGAGAGATTTGTCAAGAAATTGAATTTCGGATAAATCGGAAAATGAAAGTAAATTTGGATGGGTGAGGGAAATGGCCATTTTTGCTATCCAAAGTTGTTTATTTGGGGATTTATCTTGCAAGAAAGTAACAGGGGGACCAGGCATTAATGATTAGATATTTGCATTTGACTTCTATCCCCCCTTTGGCTTCTCTCGCACGTTGCTGCTTCCCCCTCCTTCTTCACATGTCTCTCCTTCTCTTTTCTCTCGAAGACTCACGCATGGAGGGCCCCCACTAGCCGACATCCCTCTCTCCTCTTTCCCGTCCACACTCCTTCATGCGGCTAGCTTCTCCTCTTCCCCCCTGACCCCTTGAGTATTTTGCTTTGCTTTTTATTTTCTTTCCTCCAAAGCAGCTCCTTCCTTTGTCTGTTTCTCCCTCTACTATCGCCCCCACCAATTCTTCTTTATTGCCAACATGTCCTCCACCATCTTTGTCTCCACCGAGTCAACTACAACCTCCAGTGAAGCCCCAATGTTGACCCTTTGCTTAACTCCACTGTCTGCTCTGCTCCTACCCGCGCCAACCTCAACATGATAGCTCCACGACCGCAAGTCTTCATCTCTCACGTTCACTACCCGTCATCCCACGTGTGGAGGTCAGCTCGTCAACTCTAGCAATTAGTGACCACAAGCCTTCATGCCAGCAGCTTTCTCGACACTAGCTCCTTGCCCGTCCACGTTCTCTGTCTCTCCATCAATTCCCCTTCGTCCGCGGCTCACCCTTCCAATCAACTCTAGCAGATCAAATCCGCTTAATAGCGATCGAACTACGTAGCTCCTTCCTACATCCTCATTGCGAGATGCCGCTGGTTTGTCGAGCAACTCTCCTTATCTCTAGTGCAACCAAGCTCAGTTGCAACCAGCAGCTCCCTCAATCCAGAACTAGAACCGAGCAGCCCAACCGTGGGCTTTGTGGCCTTTTTCGGGCCCTTCCGAGCTCTCGTTGGCACCGCCGTAAGCTCAAGTTTCGGCCGCCATCACACCGCTTTGGCAAAGTGGACTCACCGGCTCACTAATCTAGTGATTTTACTCACTAAACTCAACTTAGGGAGTTAATGATGTTTAGGGGTTGATTAATTTAGGTTAAGTATGGTTTATGTGGTTAGTTAGAACGGATTATCGATTTAATTATTCGTTTGTGCATGCTAGGTGGTTAGAATAGCTTAATTTAAGACTAGATAAGTTGTTTTATATACCTAGATAGGTTCAGAAATTTTCTGGACCCGTTTTGATATTTAATTAGGCTTTTTCGGCATAAGTTTCTATTTTTGGCATTTAATTGCATTTATTTAATTATTTTTTGCATTTATTTAATTATTATTTTTCAAAAATTATACCAAAATAGTTGGTACCCGGAATTTCGTGCCGATTGCATTGGTATGCTTGGTTCATTTAATTGAGTGCTAATTTGTGTTCAAATTGAGTGAAATTGGTGATATTGGTTATTTATTCCAAATTGGTGGAATTTTGGTATTTTAATTAGAAAATACCAAGTGTTAGTTTTTAATGCCGCATGTCTTTGTGGACTATATAAATGGGAGAAGTACACTATCAGTGCCATAAGTTGTGTACGTCACTCACTTTGATGCCAAAAGTTTCTATCGGATCACCTAAGTGCCAAATCGGAGAAAAAACGATCACTTTAATGCCACCGGCGAGAGATTTCGGCCGAAATGATTACATGGCTTTTCTATTTAAAAAAGAATAAAAATTGAGGAGCCTTTTAAACGACGTTGTTTTCCGTCCTCCTTAAGAAAACAATGTCGTTTTGCCATCAGATGTGGATGGCCTCACAAAAACGATGCCGCATAGCTCATTTGGGATTGAAATTAGAGTTTTTTTTGGTTCAATCCTCGCCGACCTATCTTGCTTGGCCACCGTGCTCCACCACCATCACTTGGCCACTGTGCTCAACCACCGTCACTTGGCCTCCGTCGTAGTTGCTCAACTAGGTGAGCAAGGAGAGGCTGAGGCTGTTTCTCGGGCAAGAAGCGATGGGAAAATAGGAGGCGAGGACAGAGGAGGAGGAGGAAGAAGGGGGGTCGAAGGTGTAGAGAGAGAGAGAGAAGATGAAGAGTGCGAGGGATACAAGGAGGGCGCAGATGGAGATGGTGGATCAGCATGGCTGGTGTTGGTGCTGTTCTTCGAGGAAGAAGACGACGCCGCCATGCCTCTCTCTCTCTCTCTCTCTCTCTCTCTCTCTCTCTCTCTCTCTCTCTCTCTCTCTCTCTCTCTCTCTCTCTCTCTCTCTCTCTCTCTCTCTCTCTTGATTTGGGGATTTAGGGTTTCGACTTGGGGGAAAACACCAAACGACATCGTTTTGTGGTTTACATGCTGACTGTACTCTCTGACGAGCAACATCAGCGTAAAAATTTAATAAAAAACTGCCACGTCGGATTTCCAGTCAACCCGATCGGCATTGACACTGAAATGATCGTTTTTCAAAATTTTTGGCACATAAGTGATCCGACAAATACTTTTGGCACCAAAGTGAGCATTGTACACAACTTATGGCACTAATAGTGTATTTCTCCCCTATATAAATAGTGAGACTTTCTAAAAGAAGTTATTGCATGTTAGCTTATGAGAGCATTTATCGTAAGCTTGTGAGAGCCCCTTTGCACGTCAGCTTGTGAGAGCAGTATACTATATCCGCCTATGTGCGCTTGATATATCAGCTTGTGAGAGCCCATTTGCATGTTAGCTTGTGAGAGCAATATATTATATTAGCCTATGTGCTTGATATGTTCGCTTGTAAGAGCAAAATACCTTATCAGCTTGTGCGAGCTACTATCTATCTATATCAGCTTGTAAGAGTTATGACCACCTATTTTAGCTTGTGTGAGTAGTGGTCGTATCGAATTGATATATAGTATTGATTGATGGATAATACTGATTGATAGATAGTACGTATCATTTCGATTGTGTCGAATTGAGTTGACTAACTGAGTGGATCGATGGATCGATGGTTTGAATTGAATTGATTGGTTGAGCTAAGGTAAGGTAAATCCTCTGTCTTGCACGAATGAACTAAGGCAAGGTAAGTCATCTTTCTTATGTGTGCATAGACTGCCTTTAGGTGTATTTCCTTCCTAGTCGGAGTTTAGGGGGTGAACTTGCTAAGATATTTTCTCACCTTGTCATGGGCTCAACCTTTTCAGGTTCTAGATAGTGGTTCATCCGGAATGTTTTGGATAGCTGTAGGCTATTACTAAGCAGGGTATGGATGCTGCGGTCCTCAGTAGTTATTGGGTCTATGAGGTAGTGGTGATCACTTTCTGGGTCGATGAGGACCTACTTGAGAGGGTACCTCATTGATTCAGGGCATGATACCTCCATGGACTCAATGGGTATATGGTGGGCCCCATCTAGGGATTTGATATCCTTGCCATTGCGCTCAACGCCGCTTTGGGCAAGAACGTAGCTGACCTTCCGGCTAGCTGGTCATAGGATAGCTTCATTTTAAGGACCGATCTTTTGTAGACTTTTATCTTTAGACTAGTCAGTATATAAACCGGGGTGTTTATGAAAGTGGTTTAATTGTGAATTTGTTGTCCTACTTTTCTATCCCATGTATGTTTCTATCAGGGGATTAGTTTATACGCTTCCGCATGTGCACAAAAATTGAATAGGTCGGTGACATGTTCAAGGACGTTGCAAATTTTATCGACTACTGAAGGATGGGCACGTGCTCGAGGTTCGGGGCATGACATCCTCGCTTGGAGTGGTATGAGAGCTTGTTGATAGTTGGAGTGATAAGGTGTGATAGGTTATGGGATAGTTAGTAGGAATGACCTCTATTTCATGCTGATGCATGTGATTGATAGCTGGTTGGTAGATTGTTTGGTGTGGGTAACTCAAATTCTAATATGGTATTGGAATTAGAAAACGGGTTTCTATAAAGATCATGTATCATGAGTGATTATGAGTGGAGAACTCTTAGTAAGAGGGTAGTAACCTCTATGACTCGGGGTAGAATGCCGACAAGGGTCGGTGACCGAAGTGGTTATGGTAGAGCGCTAGCTCAGGCCAGCATGAGTGTAAGAGTACTGTTGTAGGGCGGTACTGAAAGTGTAGCAACACTGAGTGATCCTAGGTTTGACGGGATCGTTTAGGCGCTAGTGATCGTTGGGAACTTGTTGAGCCAGCAAGCACAAGACCAAGCCGCTGCTGTTACTGCTATCACTGTCGCTGCAAGTGCCGTGGCCGCTATTGCTGCCGCACCTGCTAAGGCCTAGCATGGAGATGTGTTATGGGAGTAGGCTACCACATCTAAGTCGAGGTTTCGATTCGACAGAGATAGCAATCGATTAGGGAAGAGGCCAATGTCAGAAGAAAGGTGCCCTATTCCACCCAACCGGAAGAGTAGGATTGGAAAGTCAGCACCCAACCATTTGTGTGTCGTGCCTGTAAGAAAAGGCATGGGTCTTCCCCGTGTTTTAAAAGGACGGGAGCTTGTTTTAAATGTGGCTGGCAAGACCAGAAGTATAAGGATTGTTCGCATAAGTCTAGGGGAGCACAGGCACCGCTACTACAGATATGATGCCACTAGGATGGTGAAAGGAACAGGAATGAACCGAACCATGCACTGATCAGGGGAAGAATGTTTTTGGGGTGATTTTATCAAAGTAGCGTAGCGAAATTTTGGTTAAGTTGGTAGAATTTCAGTTTGTTGTAATAAAGTAGTAGAAAAGAGAATCGTTGACTAGAGTTGTACTTGACTAGTTTGCTTATGTATAACTTTGACATCATATATGAAAAGAGTTGGCTCAAGGAGCCTCTTGTTGTGATGGATTGTTGTCATGAAGTATTCAATTGTAAACCATTAGCGGGTGAAAGTTTCAAATTTGTTGGGAGTCGAGGATGACCCTCGATTACCTTAATCTCGTCGCTTGAGGCAACCCATTCGTTATACGGGGGTTGCCAAGGTGACCTAGAGATTGTCATGGATATGACAGTTGAGCAGTTGAAGATTGAAGATATCGCAGTGGTTTAGGAGTTTCCAGACATTTTTCCAAAGGAATTACCGGGTTTGCAGTTAGAAAGAGAGATTTTGAGTTTGTGATTGAGTAAACACCCAGGACAGAGCCAATCTCTAAGGCTCCTTACAAGATGTCGTTGTTTGAGTTGAATAAACTGAAGGTACAGATGTAGGAATTGTTGGATAAGGGATTCATATGTCCCAATGCATCACTTTGGGAGCACCAATATTGTTTGTGAAGAAGAAAAATGGTTTGTTGTGTCTGTGCATCAACTATTGTCAACTTAATTAGGTGACGATCAAGAATAAGTATTTGCTCCTAAGGATCGATGACTTATTTGACCAACTGCAAGGAGCGTCGATATTTTCAAAGATCGACTTGAGGGCAACGTATCATCAATTGAGGATCAGAAAGGAGAACATACCGGAGTTAGCGTTTTGTACTCGATATGGCCATTATGAGTTCACGGTAATGCTGTTTAGTTTGACGAACACCCCATCTGCTTTCATTGATTTGATGAATTGAGTGTTCAAAGAATACCTGGATCAGTTTGTGATCGTGTTCATCAACGATATCCTGGTGTATTTGAGAAGTTCAGAGGAGCACGAAAGGCAATTGAGGATGGTACTTTAGACCTTGTGGAATCATGAATTGTATGCTAAGTTTAGCAAGTGCAAGTTTTGGTTGACTCGTGTTGCGTTTCTAAGTCACGTGATTTTAGGTAAAGGAATCTTCGTGGACCCGACCAAGATCGAAGTAGTTATCAACTAGCCAAGATCGACAACCGTGATAGAGATAAGAAGCTTTCTAGGTTTAGCAGGTTACTACAGAAGGTTGTGGAAAGATTTTCAGCTTTGGTTTCGCCATTTTGACTATTGAAGAAGGAAGAGAAGTCCGTGTGGACTGACAATTGCGAGTGTAGTTTCTAAGAGCTTAAGCAGAAGTTGACTATCGCACCTGTGCTGACTATTCCATCTGGTCCTGGAGGATACGAGATATATAATGATGCGTCATTTAGAGGACTAGGTTGCATGCTGATGCAACATAGTAGGGTTGTTGTATACACATCCTGTTAGTTGAGACCTCTTGAACTAAATTATTCGACGCATGATTTAGAACTTGCATCAATCATTTGCACTTTGAAGGTTTGAAGACATTATTTGTGTGGAGAAAGATTCTAGATCTTCACTGACCATCAAAGTCTCAAGTATCTATTATCTCAGAATGAGTTGAATATGAGACAACATCGCTAGATGAAGCTTCTGAAGAACTATGATTATGATATTTTGTATCACCCTAGGGAGGCGAACAAGGTTGCAGAGGCCTTGAGTTGAAAGTATTCAGTTGCACAGATGATGGTTAAGGAATGGGTTTTACTCGAGAGAGCTAGACAATCGGTTTTCAAATATGAGGTAGGCCACCTTTCGAATCTTATGGCTACCCTTAGAATTGAGCCAGAAGTGCAAATCAGAATCAAGACGCTTCAGTTGATAGACCTAGATGTTTATAAGATTCTACAAGAAGATACTAATAATAGAAAGGCTGATTTTCAGATTTCTGAAGACGGAATACTAAGGTTTCAAGGATGATTGTGTGTACCTGACGATGTAGAGCTTTAGAAGAGATCTTATCAGAAGCTCATAGTAGCGATTCAAAGATTCATCCCGGGCAAGCATTTAAGATGTATCAGAATCTGCGTCAACACTATTGGTGGTACGATATGAAGGCGAATATTGCCAAACATGTCGCCAAGTGTTTGACGTGTCAGTAAGTGAAGGTACAGCATTGTAAGCCGGAGGACTTCTGCAACCTCTCGAGATTCCCGAGTGGAAATGAGAGCACATCACGGTGGACTTCGTGACTAGCTTACCAAGTAGTCAGAAGGGTAATGATTCCATTTGGGTAGTGGCCGACAGAGGGTAGTGGCCGATAGAGTGACGAAGTTGGCTCACTTCATCTTGGTATGAAAGGACATGATTTGGACAAGAACGCACAGTTGTACATGCGTCAGATTGTTTGTCTACATGAAATGTTGGTGACGATTACATCAGATCGAGACCCGAGGTTCACAGATGCCTTTTGGAAGAGTTTACGAGCGGCCTTAGGATTGAAGCTGCAGTACAATATGGCTTATCATCCTTAGACGGATGGCCAGTTTGAGAAGACTATTCAAACCCTCGAGGACATGCTGTGAGCTTGTGTGTTGGATTTCAAGGGAAGTTGGGAGAAACAGCTTCATCTTGTCAAGTTTGCCTACAACAATAGCTACTAGCAGAGCATTTAGATGGCTCATTTCGAAGCGTGCTATGCCAGAGCGTATAGAATGCCAGTTTGTTAGGATGAAGTCGAAGAACGAAAGATCACAGGCCATGAGTTAGCCTAGCGGTTAGTGGATGTAGTTTCCGTCATCGAGATAGATTAAAGACCACTTAGAGCCATTAGAAAAGTTACGCTACTCCTTCGTGCGGCCAGCTTCTCCTCTTCCCCCCCGACCCTTTGAGTTTTCTACTTTGCCTTTTGTTTTCTTTCCTTCGAAGTAGCTCCTTCCTTTGTCCGTTTCTCCCTCTTCCAGCGCCTCCACCAATTCTTCTTTGTTGCTAACACGTCCTCCACCATCTTTCGTCTCTGCCGAGTCAACTACAGCCTCCAGTGAAGCCCCAACGTTGACCCCTTGCTTGACTCCACCGTCTGCTCCCCTCTTACTAGCGCCAACATCCGCGTGCCAGCTCCACAACCGCAATTATTCATCTCTCACGTTCCCTACCCATCGTCCCACACGTGGAGGTCAGCTTGTCAACTCCAGCAATTAGTGACCGCGAGCCTTCACGCCAGTAACTTCCTCGACACTAGCTCCCTACCCCTCCACATTCTCTATCTCTCCACCGATTCCCCTTCGTTTGCAACTCACCCTTCCAATCAACTCTAGCAGATCAAATCCCCCAACAGCGACAGAACTCCATAGCTCCTTCCTACGTCCTTGTCGCGAGAAGCCACTGGTTTGTCGAGCAGCTCTCCCCGTCTCCAGTCCAACCAAGCTTAGTCGCGACCAGCAGCCCAACCGTGGGCTTTGTGGCATTTTTCGGGCCCTCCTAAGCTCCCGGTGGCTCCGCAGTAAGCTCGAGTTGCCGCCGTCGCAGTGGATTCACTAGCTCGCTAATCCGGTAAGTTTACTCACTAAACTCTACTTATGGAGTTAATGATGCTTAGGGATTGATTAGTTTATGTCACGCCCCGATCCTCCGAGTGCATGCCCAACCCTCGGTGGTCGATTAAATAGCAACGACCCAGGATGCATAGCTGACCCATTCATTTGAAATGTGCATGCAGAATCGAATAAATAAATCTCCAAACAACAACAATAAGGAATAGAAAGCAGGGCCACAAATTTTTCAAACCATAACACACTTATATATACATATCAACTATGTCATATACATTACTAGCTGATATATACAAGGTTTGCAAAAAGGGGGCAGGGGGAAGGCTACAAGTCCTCTAAGCATTCGAGTCTTCAACTGAATACTCCGAGGTCTCAAGCTCCAGGGACTTTGGATCTAATACTGCTCCGTCGGGAGAGTCTGCCATGCCTTTTCCAAAAGCAACCTCTAGCACCAACATATGGATCTCAGATTCCAATATGGGACCCTCTCTTTGTCCATTCCACTCACAACGATACCACGATTTGTATTGATGGGGTACCTTATCGGGTAGAGCCTCATCAACCCGAACCATGGACCTTATGAGCTCATAGACCCATCCCATTATGTTCCCTTGAAGCGGAATATAAGATACTTGCTTGGTGACCTTTTTCGGCTATCCAAAACACTCAAGAGGAGCTGCCATCTAAGGACTTGAAAATGTCATCTCACAACGGGATAAGACGACGTCTCAACAAGTTCACCCCCTAAGTTCCGACTAGGAAGGAAATACACCCCAAGGCTATCTAAGTATGCACAAAACAGAGAACTTACCTTTGCCTCAGTTTCTTCCTGCAAGTTAGTACAGTTCACACACTTCACCAATCAATTCAACCCCAACGATACTATCTATCAATCCATCCAATCAATACTATATATTAATTCAATACTATCTATCCGATAATGTCAGTGCTGACTATGCTCACACAAGCTAAAAATGATAAATAGTAGCTCCCACAAGCTGATAAACGATCATTGATCATGCAAGTTGATAAAGTATATTACTCTCACAAGCGCTTATAGGCTGATATAGCACACTGCTCTTACAAGCTGAAAACTTAATGCTCACACAAGCTGAACTATGATAAACTCACTCTGGCCAAGAACTTTGTACCTTGTACACCAATCCCTCAATTAATTAATGAACTTGGCCTAATTTCATCATGTTAAAATATACTCAATGAAAAGAATTGTGTGTGGATACACAGTTGGCTTTAGCCAAAAGTATAATTTCTTTACTTTATAAAATTCCACTAATTATATAGTTGATAAAAACATTTTAGCACTGTAAACTTGCGCTTGATAATTTTTTAATTAAGTATTGAAATTATTAAATTTTGGGATAAATACCTAAAATTACAATCAACGCTCAATTTGCACAATTTAGCACTCAATTGAATAAACCAATCATACACTGCGATTAGCACAAAATTCCAGTCACTAGCTACCTCGGTTTAATTTTCGAAAAATAATAATTAATTGAATAATTACCAAAATTAATTAATAAATGCCAATAAATGCAACTTAGGCCGGAAAAGCCTAATTAAATATCGAAACGGGTCCAAAAATTTCCAAACCTATTTAAATAAATACTACGACTTATCTACTTGCTAATTGCATTACTCTAACGACCTAACATGCAATATTGAATGATTAAATTGCTAATCCATTTTAACTAACCACATAAACCATACTTTGCCTAAACTAATCAACCCTTAAATATAGTTAACTCCCTAAGTGGAGATTAGTGAGTAAACTCACAGGATTTGTGAGTCGGTGAGTTCACTATGACGGGGACGCGAAGGCGGGCCACAAACTCCAAAGCAGGGGCACCAAGCGAGGCCGGGAAGGGCTTGGAAACAGGCCTTGAAACTTCAAGACCCTTGCGGGGTTTTGGTTATGGGCGGTGGGCCGAGGAGGTTGAGCAGCTGGTTAGGGCCGAAACAGCAAGGAATGGGTAGCAGCTATAGCAACGGGACTTCTGGCAGCTAGATGGCAATGTACAATGGTGGTGGAGACTCCAATGATGGCTTGGTGGATGGCGAGCAACTGCTGGATGGCGCGGGACGCGGGACAGTGTGCGGGTGCAAGCGAGTAGTGGCTAGTGGACAAGCGGGCTCGGGTGGTGCAAGCGGTGGCTCTGGCGGATGGATGGGCATACGGTAGAGGAGGGAGCTACTCAACTCGATTTTTTGGTTTTTGGAGGCTTCAAGCTTGCTGGAAATGGAGGGGTCGACCAGATGGAGAAGAAGGGGGGGAAACAACAAGTCAAGAGGGTCCCTCTAATGCTTCAATCCTACCCCTTTGTCCCCTTGAAATGGTCCCACCATGGCTGGCTGGCTTCCTCAACAATTTTCCAGCCCCAAAGCTTACCTTAGAAGCTAATGAGATAGTCTAAAGGTTGAGGGCATGGGGGGCTACGAATTTGCATTTGGTTTCTCCCAATTTCACTTCAATTCCCACTTATATTAAATCAATTCGGCTCCCATAAATTCCACCAATGTGTCCTTGATCAAATTAACATTTTTCCTCACCAATAGAACTAACTTGCCTCCCAATTATGCAATCGAAAACGGTCCGCTTAATTTTCTGGACAAAAACGATCTTATTTTGACTTTTCGCCAAAAATTTTGGTTTCCGGAAAAATCTTCAGAGGATGAGTCGACGTCCTTAAAATGACTCATGATATGACAGAACTTTCAATATCTAAAATTGGATTCAAATTCATAGTTAATTTCAATCTAGCACGATTTTAGCGTGACCTAGCCTACTAAATAGCTTTTAGAATTTTTTGGTACAATTGACCCATGATTGATTTGTTTCGAGTCACAATGTACCTCTTCGACACATTGGCAACCCTCGGTTGTGAAAATCTCGAGGCTTCAAATACAGGCACAGTGTACCAAAAAGACAAAAAAAAATCGCCTTAGTGCCGATTGACGAGAATGTTGTGATCTGGTGGCATCACACACACTTTGATCATCCATTTCAGTCGAAATGACCTATCTCTGATCTCTGATCGATTTTTAATTGTGCCGTAATTATCTCTGCAGATGAGCATGGTCGAATAGTCGATTCCTAGTCAAATTCTCAAGTTTTTTGCATTAAAATCTTTTAATGGCATTCCTAGATAGTCTAGTTATATCGTAAGTGATCAACTTAAAGAATAACACTATAAATGCGTCAATGAGAGGCCTGATTTATTTAATTGAAAATGGAATTGAAATTTCAGGATGTCACAGTTTAGGCTAAGTATGATTTAGGTGGTTAGTTAGAACAGATTAGCAATTTAATTATTTGTTTGTGCATGTTAGGTGGTTAGAATAGCTTAATTAGAGACTATACAAGTTGTATTATTTATCTAGATAGGTTCGAAAATTTTTTGGGCGCGTTTCGGTATTTAATTAGGCTTTTCCGGCTTAAGTTTCTATTTTTGGCATTTAATTGCATTTATTTTATTATTTTTGTTATTTATTTAATTATTTATTATTTTCCGAAAATTATACCGAAATAGCCGATGACCGGAATTTCATGCTAATTGCAATAGTATGCTTGGTTTATTTAATTGAGTGCTAATTTATGCAAATTGAGTGAAATTTGTGATTTTGGTTATTTATTCCAAATTTGTGAAATTTCAGTATTTTAATTAGAAAATACCATGCGTTAGTTTTTAATGTTGCGGATGTCTTTGTGGACTATATAAATAGTGACTTTCTAAAAGAAGTTATTGCATATCAGCTTGTGAGAGTCCCTATGCACATCAGCTTGTGAGAGCAGTACACTCTATCCGCCTATGTGCGCATGATATATCAACTTGTGAGAGCCCTTTTGCATGTCAGCTTGTGAGACCAGTATACTATATCAGCCTATATACTTGATTTGTCAGCTAGGGAGAGCAGTATACCTTATTAACTTATGTGAACTATGATCGTTTATCAACTTGTGGGACCACGATCTATATTTATTAGCTTGTGCTAGCTACTATCTATCTATATCAGCTTGTGAGAGCTATGACCACCTATTTCAGCTTGTGTGAGTAGTGGTCGTATCAAATTGATAAATAGTACTGTTTGATGGATAATACTGATTGATAGATAGTATGGATCATTTTGTTGGTGTTGAATTGAGTTGACTAATTGAGTGGATTGATGGATCGATGGTTTGAATTGAATTGATTGGTTAAGCATATGAATCGTACTGAGTTACAAGAAGGAACTAAGGCAAGGTAAGTCATCTGTCTTATGTGTACATAGACTGCCTTTAGACGTATTTCCTTCATAATCGGAGTTTTGGGCATGAACTTGCTGAGACATTGTCTCACCCCATCGTAGGCTCAACCTTTACAGGTCCTTAGATAGCGGTTCCTTTAGAATGTTTTGGACAACTGTGAGCTATTACTAAGCAGTGTATGGATGTCCCATTGCCCAGTAGTCATTGGGTCTATGAGCTAGTGGTGACCACCGTCTGGGTTGATGAGGGCCTACCTGAGAGGGTACCTCATCGATTCAAGGCGTGGTACCTCTATGGACTCAATGGGTATAAGGTGGGCTCCATCTAGGGATTTGATATCCCCGCCATTATGTTCAACGCCGCTTTGGGTGAGAATGCAGCTGACCCTCCTAATGGTGTTGTGGAGGACTCAACGCCCTCGGAGCCTGTGGAGACCGAAGGATCGGCGAATGGGTTTGGCTAGCTGGTCATAGGACAACTTCGTTTTAAGTATCGATCTTTTGTAGACTTTTGTCTTTGGACTAGTCTATATATAAACCGGGGTGTTTATGAAAGTGGTTTGATTGTGAATATGTTGTTTTGTTTTTCTATCCCATGTATGTTTCTATCAGGGGATTAGTTTATACACTTTCGCATGTGCACAAAAATTGAATAGGTCGGCGATGTGTCTTGGGATGTCGCAAATTTTATCGACCATCGAAGGATGGACACACACTTGAGGTTCGGGGCGTGACATCTTCGCCTGGAGTGGTATCAGAGCTGGTTGATAGTTGGAGTAAGGTGCGATAGGTTTTGGGATAGTTAATAGGAATGACCTCTATTTCATGTTGATGCATATGATTGATAGCTGGTTGGTGGATTGTTTGGTGTGGGTCACTTAAATTCTAATATGGTATTGGAATAAGAAAACAGGTTTCTTTAAAAATTCTGTAGCGTGAGTGATCAAGAGCAGAGGACTCCTAGTAAGAGGGCAATAACCTCTGTGACTCAAGGTATAATATCGATAAGGGTTGGTGCCTGAGGTGGTCATGGTAGAGCGCTAGCTCAGGCCAACGCGAGTGTGAGAGTACTGCTGCAAGCAGATATTGAAAGTGTAATGGCACTGAGCGATCTTAGGTTCAACGGGATTGTTCAAGCGCTAGTGACCCTTGGGAACATGTTGAGCTACCAAGCACAGACCAAGCTGCCACTATTACTGCTGTCACTGTCGTCGCAAGTGCCATGGCCGTCGTTGCTACCGCACCTGTTGAGCCTAGCATGGAGATGTGTTATGGGAGCAGGCTATCGCATCTAGGTCGAGGTTCGAATCCAGTAGAGATAGCAATTGGTTGCGAAGAGGCCAATGTCAGAACAACTTTGACGTCATATATGAAAAGAGTTAGCTCAAGGAGCCTCTTGTTGTGATGAATTGTTGTCGTGAGGTATTCAAGTGTAAACTGTTAGTGGGCGAAAGTTTCAAATTTATTGGGAGTCAAGGAGGACCCTCAATTACCTTAATCTCATCACTTGAGGCAACCCGTTTGTTATATAGGGGTTGCCAAGGTTACCTAGTGACTGTCATGGATACGACAGTTGAGGAGTTGAAGATTAAAGATATTGTAGTGGTTCAGAAGTTACCAAACGTATTTCCAAAGGAATTACCAGGTTTGTCGCAAGAAAGAGAGATTGAGTTTGTGATTGAGTTAACACCTGGGACATAGCCAATCTCTAAGGCTCCTTATTGGATGTCATTGTCTGAGTTGAACAAACTGAAGGTGCAGATGTAGGAATTGTTGGATAAGAGATTCATATGTCCCGGTGCATATGAACGAACTAAGAGCACCGGTTCTATTCGTAAAGAAGAAAAATGGTTTGTTCCATCTGTGCATCAACTATTGACAACTCAATTAAGTGACGGTCAATAATAAGTATCCACTCCCGAGGATCGATGACTTGTTTGACCAACTATAAGGAGTGTCAATATTTTCTAAGATCAAATTGAGGACACAGTATCATCAGCTGAGGATTTGAAAGGAGGACATACCAAAGTCAGCGTTTTGTACTCGATGCGGCCATTATGAGTTCACTGTAATGTCTTTTAGTTTGATGAACACCCTAGCTGCTTTCATGGATCTGATGAATCGAGTGTTCAAAGAATACCCGGATCAGTTTGTGATCATGTTCATCGACGATATCCTAGTGTATTCGAAAAGTTCAGAGGAGCACGAAAGGCAATTGAGGATGGCACTTTAGACCCTGTGGAATCATGAACTGTACACTAAGTTTAGCAAGTGCTAGTTTTGGTTGACTCATGTTGCATTTCTAAGTCACGTGATTTCAGGCGAAGGAATCTCCATGGACCCGACCAAGATTGAAACAGTTATCAACTGGCCAAGACCAACAATCATGACAGAGATCAAAAGCTTTATGGGTTTAGCAAGTTACTACAAAAGATTTGGGGAAGGATTTTCGGCCTTGTCTTCACCGTTGACTCGACTATTGAAAAAGGAAGAGAAGTTTGTGTGGACAGACAAGTGCAAGTGTAGTTTCCAAGAGCTTAAGCAGAAGCTAACTACTGCACCTGTGCTGACCATTCCATTTGGTCCTAGAGGATACGAGATATATAGTGATGCATCATTTAAAGGACTAGGTTGCGTGCTGATGCAACATGGTAAGGTTGTTGCATACGCATCCCGTCAGTTGAGACCTCGTGAACTAAATTATCCGACGAATGATTTAGAGCTCGTAGCAATCATTTTTACTTTGAAGATTTGGAGACATTATTTTTGTGGAGAAAGATTCCAAATCTTCACTGACCATCAAAATCTCAAGTATCTATTCTCTCAGAATGAGTTGAATATAAGACAGCGACGCTGGATGGAACTTCTAAAGGATTATGATTGTGATATTTTGTATCATCCTGAGAAAGCGAACAAGGTCGCAGACGCCTTGGGCTGAAAGTATTTAGTTGCACGGTTGATGGTTAAGGAATGGGTTTTACTCGAGTGAGCTCGAGATTCGATTTTCAAATTTGAGGTAGGTCACCTTTCAAATCTTATGGCTACCCTCAGAATTGAGCCGGAAGTGCAAATTAGAATCTAGACACTTCAGTTGATAGACTCGGACGTTCAGAATTTTTTGCAAGAAGATACTGATAAGAGAAAGGATGATTTACAGATTTCTAAAGACGAAACATTAAGGTTCTGAGGACGATTGTGTGTATCTAACGATGCAAAGCTTAAGAAGAGATCTTATTAGAAGCTTATCGTAGTAGTTACAACATTCATTTTGGCAGTACGAAAATGCATCAAAATCTGCATCAACACTATTGGTTGTCCGATATGAAGGTGGATATCACCAAGCATGTCGCTAAGTGTCTGACTGTCAGCAAGTGAAGGCATGACATTGTAAGCCAGGAGGACTTCTGCAACCTTTCGAGATTCCCGAGTGGAAATGCGAGCACATCACGATGGACTTTGTAACTAGCTTACTAAGGAGTCAAAGGGGTATTGATTCCATTTGGGTTGTGGTTGACAGGCTGATGAAGTCAGCTCACTTCATCGCGGTATGAAAGGACCTTGATTTGGACAGGTACATAGAGTTATACGTGTGTCAAATTGTTTGTTTACATGGAGTTATGGTAACGATTACATCATATCGAGACCCGAGATTCATAGTTGCCTTTTGGAAGAGTTTGCAGGCTGCCTTAGGAACAAAGCTACAGTACAATACGACTTATCATCCTCAGACGGATGGCTAGTCTGAGAGGATAATTCAAACCCTCGAAGACATGCTGCGAGCTTACGTGTTGAATTTCAAGGGAAGCTGGGAGGAATAGTTTCATCTTGTCGAGTTTGCCAACAGCTACTAGTAGAGCATTCAGATGGCTCCTTTCGAAGCGTGGTATGACTGAGCGTGTAGAACACTGGTTTGTTGGGATGAAGTCAGAAAATGAAAGATCATAGGCCTAGAGTTAGTCCAGTAGTTAGTGGATGCAGTTGCCGTCATCAGAGATAGATTAAAGACCCCATAGAGCCGTTAGAAAATTTAAGTTGATAAGCGTTGAAGGCCATTGGAATTCCAAGTTGGTGATCATGTCTTTTTAAAGGCGTCACCAATGAGGGGTGCTTCGTGCTTTGGCAAGAAAGAAAAGCTGAGCTCGAGGTATGTAGGTCCCTTTGAGATTCTCTTAGTGTATCGTCTTACATTGCTGCCAAGGTTGGCGCAAGTGCATGACGTCTTTCATGTGTTGATGTTGAGGATGCATGAGCCTGACCTGACCCACGTGCTAAATCCTAAAGAATTTTACATGGATGACAGAGTGTCGTACGTGGAAAACCCGATTTAGATTATGGATCAAAAATAACATATTTTGTGCACCAAGACGATCCCGTTGGTTAAAGTGGTCTAGCAACACCACAAGATAGAAAGAGCAACCTGGGAAAGTGAAGATGCGACGAGACGACTATGCCCCCACCTTTTTGGTTTAAGATTTGTAATGGTTTAAATTTCGAGGATAAAATTTTTATAAGAGGGGAAGAGCTTTGACAATCTGATTTTCAGGCTTTCTTTTCGATTGAATAAGTTGGGCTTTTCTTCGACACGCCTATAGTTCTTCTTCCTGAGTTGGCCACTCACGGGATAACTAGCCTTTCAGGTGAAGCCGTTAAGGAATCTAAATGCAATGGACTTGAGAATTTGACTAGGAATTGACTGCTCAACCGTACTAATCTACAAGGTTCATTACGGCATCGTCAAAATCGATTAAAGACCGAAGATAGGTCAATTTGATAGAGGCATGTGATTAGTGTGTGGGTGATTCCACCTAATTGCAAAATTCTTATCGATCAGTACTAGACCAATTTTTCTGTCGTTTTGGTACCCTGTGTCTACCTTTGAAACCTCGAGATTTTCACAACAACCGAGAGTTGCCAATGTGTCGAAGATTTTCACGCACGTCTCTCCCTCTCTTTTCTCTCGAAGACTCATGCGTGGAGGGCCCCCACCAGCCGACATCCCTCTCTCTTCTTTCTCCTCCCTGCTCCTTCATGTAGTCGGCTTCTCCTCTTCCCCCTCGACCCCTGAGTTTTCTGCTTTGCTTTTTGTTTTCTTTCCTCCAAAGCAGCTCCTTCCTTTGTCCTTTTCTCCCTCTGCCAAGGCCTCCACCAATTCTTCTTTGCTGCCAGCACGTCCTCCACCATCTTTTGTCTTTGCCCAGTCAACTATAGCCTCTAGTGAAGCCCCAACGTTGACCTCTTGCTCAACTCCACCATCTACCCCCCTTCTACTAGTGCCAATGTCCGCATGCTAGCTCCATGACCACAAGTCTTCATCTCTCACGTTCGCTACCCATTGTCCCACACGTGGAGGTCAGCTCGTCAACTCCAGCGATTAGTGACCGCGAGCCTTTAAGCCAGCAGCTTCCTCGACACCAACTCCTTGCCCCTCCACGTTCTCTGTCTCTCCACCAATTCCCCTTCGTCCACGACTCACCCTTGCAGTCAACCCCAGCGGATCAAATTCCCCCCAATAGCACCTAAACTCTGTAGCTCCTTTCTACGTCCTCGTTGTGACAAGTTGTTGGTTTGTCGAGCAGCTCTCCTCGTCTCTGGTCCAACCAAGCTCAACCGTGACCAGCAACTCCCTCAGTCTAGAACATGAACCGAGCAGCCCTACCGTGGTCTTTGTGGCCTTTTTTGGGCCCTCCCGAGCTCGCGTTGGTGTCGCCGTAAGCTCGCATTTCGGCTGCCGTTGCACCACGGTCACAGTGGACTCACCGGCTCGCTAATCTGGTGAGTTTACTCACTAAACTCTTTTTAAGGAGTTAATGATGCTTAGGGATTAATTAGTTTAGGCTAAGTATGGTTTATGTGGTTAGTTAAAACGGATTAGCGATTTAATTATTCATTTGTGCATGTTAGGTGGTTAGAATAGCTTAATTAGAGAATAGATAAGTTGTATTATTTATCTAGATAGGTTCAAAAAATTTCCGAGCCCATTTTAGTATTTAATTGGGCTTTTCCAGCCTAAGGTTCTATTTTTGGCATTTAATTGCATTTATTTAATTATTTTTGGTATTTATCTAATTAATTATTATTTTCCGGAAAATTATACCGAAATTTTGTGCTAATTGCAATGGTATGCTCGATTTATTTAATTGAGTGTTAATTTGTGCAAATTAAGTGAAATTGGTGATTTTGGTTATTTATTCGAAATTTATGGAATTTCGGTATTTTAATTAGAAAATACCGAGCGTCAGTTTTTAACAATGCAGATGTCTTTGTGGACTTTATAAATAGTGAGACTTTCTGAAAGAAGTTATTGCATGTCAGCTTGTGAGAGCATTTAACATCATCTTGTGAGAGCCCCTTTGCACGTCAGCTTGTGAGAGCTAAATAGTATATCCGCCTATGTGCGCTTGATATATCAGCTTGTGAGAGCCCTTTTGCACGTCAGCTTGTGTGATCTATGATTGTTTATCAGTTTGTGGGAGCACGACCTATATCTATTAGCTTGTGCGAGCTACTATCTATTTATATCAGCTTGTGAGAACTATGACCATCTATTTTAGCTTGTGTGAGTAATGGTCGTATCGAATTGATAGATAGTACTGATTGATAATACTGATTGATAGATAGTATGGATCATTCCGATGGTGTCGAATTGAGTTGACTGATTGAGTGGATTGATGGATCAATGGTTTGAATTGAATTGATTGGTTAAGCATATAAATCATACCAACTTACAGGAAGGAACTGAGGCAAGGTAAGTTCTCTGTCTTATGTGTGCGTAGACTGCCTTTAGGTGTATTTCCTTCCTAATCAAAGTTTAGGGGGTGAACTTGCAGAAACATCGTCTCACCCCATCGTGGGCTCAACATTTTCAGGTCCTTAGATGGAGGTTCCTTCATAATGTTGTGGACAACTGCAAGCTATTACTTAGCAGGGTATGGACATCCTGGTCCCCAATAGTCATTGGGTTTATGAGCTAGTGGTGACTACCGTTTGGGTCGATGAGGGCCTACTTAAGAGGTACCTCATCGATTCAGGGCGTGGTACCTCCGTGGACTCAATGGTATAGGGTGGGCCCCATCCAAGGATTTGATATCCCTGCCATTGCGCTTAACGCCGCTTTGGGCGAGAACGCAACTAACCCTTCTCATGGCATTGTGGAGGACCCAATGCCCCTGAACCCTGTTGAAACCGAAGGATCGGTGAATGGGTCCGGCTAACTGGTCATAGGACAACTTCACTCATGCTAGATTTATATCCTAGGATTGGCCTCCATCTAATGGCAAAGGGGCTAGAATTGCTACCGAGGCTAGTGGCGGACAAGGCCGAGGGCAAAAATAGGACTTGTCAATTGCGGCGATGTGGTAATTGGAAAGGAAGGTGAAGATAAGACTAAGGTCAATTGGAGGAAGATAGGAGATATGAGAACTGAAGTTGTGGAATTGGGGGAGATCTTGTGATTTGGAACTAGTTAATGTGGTGGAATTTCTTATGATGTGCCTAGGTCTTCTTTGGATGGCTATATGATTAGTAGAAGTTCTATGATTTGGCATCTAAATCCACTTCAAGATGGGATTCTTTTATATTTCATGATGCGTCGTAAGAAGAAATGGTGAGAAGAGGTCGCGTGAGCGAGAATTGTGTTGTTACTTATTAGGATCGACACTATGGTGATATCAAAAGGATGAAGAAAGGGAATTGGTTTCAAATTCAGGTACCAACCATGCGTTGGGTGTCTGTCTTCAACTATGGGTAATTGGTTCCCAAGTGGGTCAATTCCCACCATGAAATCAAGAACCAAACTAGTCCGGTTACCGATTTGCGAAATCGACCCATTTGGTTCTAGAACCAAACCGAACGATGAAGAGCACAGCATAGATCTGTGGCGGCGCCTTGAGGGTGTGGATGAGACCAGGGATAAGGGTACGTCGGAGATGTCGTACTAGATGAGGTGGTAGAAGTTGACATTTGGAACTGGGAGCTAAACCGATGCCTCCGACAACCACCTAGAATTGGCCAATACGGTCCAATTCATGTGATTCCCGATCCGAGTGGTTTCTCTTATTCACCCCTAACCAAGCATCTCAAAAAATCAGCGAAGACAATCGATTTAGTGTTTGCAGCATGGACTGATCTTCAAGCATCAAGGACCATATAAGTCCAAAAGCCGGGATGATACTAGAATTGTACCATCCCAAATGAGAACTTTCTTGAATAACAAAGCTATTTGTGGGCTTTTGCTCCATATGCTTTAGTAGGTACTCGTGGGTGTAAAATTATTGGAGATGAAGCTCGGTGTAAATAGTGTTTGACATTCTCTGTGAATGAATGGAATTTGCTCCCCATTACTTTTTAGTAACACCTCGTTTGGTTTCTGAAACACAGCTGCTCATCTGTTTGAATGGATCTTCAAATTTGTGTATTTGCACTCCCTTTCATTCATGATAGGTATCACACAGTATATTTTGATTAGGTATTATTTCAACACTTGAGCACCGAAGGGGAATTTGTGGCCAACAAGCTGTAGTCCACCTTCTTCTGCCAGGCAGGTAGAAAGAGACAATGACCGCAGAAGAATTTGTGTCATGAGTTAATATCATTTGCATTCCACGATCAGTTTTGGCTCACATGCTGCACAATTTCGGTGAAACAGCAAAATCATGATCTCAACGGCTAAGATTTTCCCTAGTCTTTTATCCTCGTCCACAGTTGCGAAAGCTACTCAAATCTCAAAAGTGAGGACGGTAACCGAATGTGAGGGATGAAAAAAGAACAGGAGGGAAATTACGGAATACTAAGATACCTATTTGATAGCAATTCATTTCAAAATCCATCTGGTCCATGCCACGAAAATCCCCACGCACACACAATCGGTTTTGATGGGACAAACATATAACCGATACATAAGAAGCAGACAAGCCAGTGAATTCATAACCGCATCAATACTCATCTCCTTCATCACCATCCTCGCCCTCAGCAGACTCGGCATCGACTTCTTTGTAGTCCTTCTCCAGGGCAGCAAGATCCTCCCGAGCCTCAGAGAACTCTCCCTCCTCCATGCCCTCACCAACGTACTAATGCACAAAAGCACGCTTGGCATACATGAGGTCAAAATTGGGGTTGATGCGAGAGAACACCTCAGCAACACTGGTTGAGTTGGAGATCATGCAGACAGCCCTCTGCACCTTGGCCAGGTTGCCTCCTGGAACAACAGAAGGTGGTTGGTAGTTAATACCGCACTTGAATCCCGTTGGGCACCAGTAAAGAGATTGAATATTGCGTTTGGTCTTGATGGTGGCCACATCTTCATTCACGTCCTTTGGAACAACGTATTTACAATTCGATGTTAAAAGATATATTACTTGTGTAATGAACATTGGTGAAGGTGTTGGCGGCATCTTCTTTGTCGCCGATGAGCTTCTCAGGGTGAAAGAGTTGGCGATAAGCGCCAGTCCTCACCTCGTCAATGACAGTAGGCTCCAGATCCATAAACACAGCACAAGGGACGTGCTTGCCAATGTCGATCTCGCTGAAGAAGTTGTCGAAAGCATCGTCACGTCCACCGATCGTCTTGTTACTCACCATTTGGCCATCAGGCTGTAGAGCCATAAGCATCATGTTAACAGCTAATAACAATCATTAAATGAACAATTCAATTTTGAGATAAGTAGAGCTCCAAGCAAGAGTGGCCGACCTGAATGTCCGCCTAGCCAATATGAATCGATATGCACTCTCTCGTCTTCTTCAACGGTCTGGAGAGGAGGGACAAGGACGGAGACAAAAGGATCCGATGAGTGAGCACGGCGGCAGAGGGACGCAGAGGAGTTGGGCCTGACGCCTACCGGAATGCGGTGAGAGGGATGCAGGGAAATGCGGGAGGTATATATATATAGTGTGGGACAACCGGGCAAAGAGATGGATGGGGATTTATTGTAGGCTATTATAGGCTTAGATCACGGGCCTAAGCTACTCCCACCCCGTGCCGTAACGGCTCGGGGCATTTTTTGAGCAGGCTCTGACAATGACCAGTTAGTTAAGTCCGGCCAAATTAGGCTTGAGTCAGGTTCACCCGGTTTGTATGGTCACTCTATTAACTTTTTTTGTGATGGTTGGGCTTAGGTGATATTGGTCAGACCTATCCATTGATCACCTCTAGTTTGGGTTCGGGAAAATTTCATTTTGATCCTTGTAAGTTTCTAGGGTTCACTTATCATTCCCCATACTTTTTGTCACAAATTTTATCATCGCGTCACTATTTCCTACCAAAAATTAGAAGTTCACCATGTCGTTCTTGGGTGACAATTTGGATCTTTGTCAAATTTCCTTACGATTCTACTGGAAAATAATGAGTCGGTATCAACTACTAATGTCCGGTGTCTGCGTCTATGGGTCTCTAATTAGAAATTACACTAAGAAGGGACTTTCAATTATTTTGGTGCAAATTTATTATCCTTATTGGAATAATGATCGACTGGGTGGCCAAGACTCTTTGACTACCTAACTAGTCTCCATCGAGTATGGTAGTCCCTCTGTCCCACACGCACCGAGTATTTACTAGTAATAAACAAACTAAATATTGATCATGCGCCTAATTTACACATGAATGTCCGATCCTTACCTGTTAATTCAATTTCATGAGGCTATGTGCACTTCTTTCGCTCCACTAATTTATGCAAAGTATAAGCAGACTTCATGTGGTATGACCAAGTGATCGCAATTTTCACTCATACGTGCTAAGATCATTGCTACTAAAATATAGTTATTTGACTACTGAATCTATATAAATATATGATGACGAGTTTTTCTCTAAACATTGTTTTCAGCGTTAACACAATAGAACTCTAGATAATAAGGGATTGGTCATTCTCTGCACAAGAAATACATTCCTTACACTTTCCATGCGATTTATCACCTATTTATTACCTGGCTTCTTCCTATCCTTTCCCTCCCTCTTTATTATATCTTCATTCTAACTGTCACGCCTCGATCCTCGGGCACGCACACATCCTTCTAATTATTCGATTTTAAAATGCGATATCCCAGGACTATGTATCACTGACCCTTTTATTTATTAAGCACATGCGGAAGTAGTTATAAGTCCCTAGACAGTAAATCAATGGGATAGAAAAGTAGGGCAATATTTTTCATATTGAAAATTATAACCAAACTTTTATGCAAAACACAAACCAGAGTACTTCACAACTTTTTACTCTATCTCTATTCACATCAAAATGGAGATCTCAAAAGAAGATAGAATCTCAGTCCATCCGGGCCGTACTCAAGGCCCCTCTCGGGATTATCTTCTTCTTCCAAAAATTCTCCTCCTCAGGTTTCACCTTCGAGTTCTCCTTCTCAGACTCCTCTTCAGCTCCTCATCGGGGTCCTAAAATGTTTTCCCCAAACTGGGATGATTCTACATCTCAGCGAGTTCTACCTCACTAAGGCCCGATTAGTAAACTAATACACCTTACAACTGCCTATGCACCACATGAGTCAGAGGACTTACCTTGACCTCAGTTTCCACCTGCATATTAGCACATATCAAATAGGCATCCAAGCAATCACATCACTGATCGAAGCATCGATCAAATCGACCCAGTCGATTACAAGTCAACAAGACCACTCACAGTCATTTTTGTTCAATCAAGCAATTCACAACATCAGATCAAAACAATAATCAATCGACCTAGTCGATTACATGTCAACAATGACACTTCCCCGGCCAATTCAGTTCAATCAGTCAATCCATGACAAACGAATCAAATCATATCGGTGATTCCATCTATACTCAATAATTAATCTCAACATACTAATTCAACATTCCCACTCAAATATAGGCTCAAGGCGCTGGAGGTGACCCCAACACAAAGTCTCATCATTGTGCGGTACTTAGTCCTTGACCACAAATAACGATAGTATAAGGCGCTAGAGGTAATTCACACGAAATCTCGCTATTGTGTAGTATTTAGTCATTCACTATAAAATGCAATAGTGTAAAGCGCTAGAGGTGACTCACATGAGATCTTGCCATCGTGTAGCACTTAGCTCTTCACTATGCATAACAATGCTGCAAGGCACTAGAGGTAATTCCCATGCGACTCAGGTCGCCATGTAACACTTAGCTCTTAACTACAATAAGCAATGGTATAAGGCGCTAGAGGTAATTCACACGAAGTTTTCTATTTGTGTAGTACTTAGTCCTTTACCTGCTCATGATCCATTGGTTTCACTCAACACAACACACATCACATCAACTTCCAATAATCATCTTGCTTCAACTATAAGCTAACACACGATTAATCCCTCACGGCCCAATGACATTGTGCCTCGCACTAAACTTCCTCAATTAAAGTAATGTCTTGGCCTCATTTCTTCATATTAAAAATACCCAATAAAATATCGTGCGTGGGTACACAGCTAGCCTTAGCCAAAATCTAATATGTTCCTTTCCATAACTCCCACATTTTCTATAGTCCGCTCAAATAGTTTTGGCATTATCAACCGATGCTCGGTTATTTTTTTTTAATTAATAACCAATGATTTTCTAATTAAAGAATAATTCCCATCCTTCGCAAATAATTCAATTCAACACAAAATAAAGCTCCATTAAATAAACGGACTTCACCACGACAATCATCACGAAATTTCGGTCGTCGGCTAACCCAACCTTAATTTCCGAAAAATAAATAAATATTTAATTAATTTTGAAAATTAATAATTAATTACAATAAGTCCAATTTAGCTCCAAATAAAGCCCAATTAAATAAATGAGCTGCACCACGATCATCAGTATAAAAATTCGGCCACTAGCCATCCAAGTTGAATTTCCGGAAAATAATTAATTAATTAATTAATTTCGAGAATTAATAATTAATTACAATAAATCCAATTTAGCTCAAATTGGCGCTCAATTAAATAAACGGACTTCACCACGATCATCGGCATAAAAATTCGGCCACTAGCCATCCAAGTTGAATTTCCGGAAAATAAATAAATAATTAAATTAATTTCGAAAAATAATATTTAATTACTAAAAATTCCACATAGGCCCGAATTGTCAAATTGAAGCCCGATAGGGGTCGGGAAAAATCCCGAGCTACCTTCAATAAATAGTAGACCACGTCTACTTACTAAATACACACTCAATTAATCTAATTCGCATCACAATTGACTAATAAATACTAATTTATACTAATCTAACAACCTAAACCTAATTAATTAAAACTAAACAACCTTATGTATAATTAGTCCACTAAGCAAGGATTAGTGAGATTACTCACCGGAATTGCGCGCAGGTCGGACCAATTCGACAGGGACGACGCGAGGAATGATAAACTCCAAAGCGGGCCTCAGGTTCAGGGCTCAGAAATGGCCCAAAACGGCCCACGAACGGGCTGGATACCCATTTCGTGGGTTGCGGTTTTGGCCTGGCCGAGGCTGGTTCGGTGGCTAGGGCGGTGAGGGGAGGCCGGTGGGGGCAAGGGAGACGCCGGGAGGCCGAGCGATGGCGGGACGAAGCGTGGCGGTGGTTGGAGGCGGCTAATCGGGGCGGAACGGGGTTGAGCAAAGGCCGAACAGGCTGGACAGCGCATGGCGAGGGACGGCGGGCGCGAGCGAGAAGGCGGCGGGGTGCGCGGCGTCGCACGGGTGTGCGGTGCGAGCAAATGGGGGGCGGGCGACGACGGTGAGCTGCGGCTTGTTCTTCCTCGGTTATTTGGGGTTCGCACGTGAAGAAAGAAGAAGAAGAAGAAGTGTTCGGTCACGTGGGGTGGGGAGGAGAGAGAGAAGAGAGAGAGATAAGGCTTGACCGGTCAAAAGAAAAGAGAGAGAGAAGAGTGAGTTGGTGGGAGGGGGGCTGTCCACACGAAGGGGGAGGGAAGAGGAGAGAGAAAAAGAGAGAAAAGAGAGAAAAGGGAGAGAGAGATAAAGAAAATAATTAATATCATTATTCATATTTTCCTTCTTTTTTCCCCTTTTCCTTTCTATTTTCTTTTGGTCTTCAATTTTTCCTCCGATAATTTCTTTATTGAAATTTCGGACTCATCAATAATTTGACGGACGATGAGATAGGATCCTAAAAGTGAATTGTGACACACCCGAATATTCGATTCCCGAAACCAAATTAAATTTCACGGTTAGAATCGATCAGACGCGATTTTAGTCCAATCCAACCAATTGAGTAGTTTTTAGGGATTTTACTACAGATACATCCCTTAATGGCTTCACCCAATAAGTTAGTTAACTCGTGAGTGATCCGCTCAAAGAAAAAGGACCATAGGCACGTCGACGACATGCCCATTTCACTTTATTGAAACGGGGTCGAATTTCAGGATGTCACACTAACCGTAACTCCATTGAATCAAAGAAGGCTCCAACATTGATATTAGCATGATTTACTATGTTGGTATCCAAGAACGTTTACTAAAATAGAATGCATAAATCACTTATGCCTAAGACATAGCAAACAACAAACGAAACACGATAGTTCGGGTTGTAAAGGGCTAGTGCAACACCTAGAGGGGGTGAATAGGTGTAAATAAAATTTTCTTGCAAGACTCGAAGTAATACTTAGTCTTTTGAAAATAATTGACTAAGGACGTAAACAGCTTTATATAGTTATATAAAACAATGAATAAAATTAAGAAGTTAAGGAAAGAGAATTTGAACACAAGATATATAGTGGTTCCGCTTAGATCAAGCCTACGTCCACTCTCCCGCGCTGACAGCCCACTGGTTGGATTTCACTATGAATCAAAAGAGATTTTACAGCTCGTGATCTCGACTTCCTTAGTGAAGAGTTTCTATTGATCTCTCACAGAGTCTCACTATGCATTTCTCTCTATTGTATATAACTTTGAGCTCGATGAATGAAAGAGCAAGGAACTATAGAGATTCAGACTTTGAAATTCTTCTTTCACGCACTTCTTCAAACAACTAGAGAGTCATCCTTAGATACTTCTTCATGCCTTCATGACCGTTGGCACTTTCCAAAGGAATTCTTTAAATCTACCTGTTGAACAAAATCAATTAAGGTGATCTCGAGTTGTTGAAAGATTGGTGATGAAAGCCCGTCAATCCTATTCGCCCATACAATCAGGATATTTGGTTTCCATAAGTAGAACCTTCCAAGTTTGCTCGCCTTTCAAAAGATCTTCGTATCAGAGTAAATCCCAATAAGAATAATCAAATGATTAGATGCTATATCCAGCCATAAGGTCTTCCAAAAACCATATGAATTGACTCATTGAAGATAATCCGGCATTTTGATAGGTCTTCCTTCTTCGGTCTAGAAACTGTCAATGAGGGCAGAATTTGAAACTCATATCTGGCGGTCTTCAGACTTTGACAGTAAAGTCTAGAGTTCTTTAGACTATACCACTTGAGTCTGAAAGTATTCGAGACTATACTTTTGGAAACGTTTTGTCAACTTCAAAATAGTAAATGAGTTTTCTCTAACAATGTCCCCCTTTTTTTATGGTAACAAAACTTTTCTACAGATTTGAAAACTTTCAACCTGCAAAACAACACTTAAGCAATACATGATATCTTATAAGTTGATTAGGACCTGAACAGTATTGAATCTTTAACCACAGAAAATATGTTAATCCTACAAGACAAAATAACTATCCAATCATAATTAGTATCACAAGCTTAGTTACTACGGACGTCAAAAGGATTCAAGGTTGACTAGCAGTCAAAAGTCCAAAACATACCAGTCCAAAACCAAAGACCAAAACCAAAGAAAAACTCATCAAAAGTCATTAAGGTTAAACCAAAAATCAAACCAAGCAAAAAAGTGCTATGCCCTAGAAAGATAAGTTAGGTCAAATCAGGTCAAATCTGCACAAATTCTCCCCATTTTTGTCAACAGCAAAAAGTGGAGAATAGTTATGAAAAAGTTGGGTAAAAAATCATGGCTGCTTGTGTATTCGAACGAGCTGGAATTCCACCATAGACTTGACAGTGTCCTCCAATTTCTTTAGAGTCTCCTTTAGCTATTAAATATCCTCACCCTTTGCATTCTCTTGCACTTGAAGCTTCAAGGCCTATAGCTACTCTTGTAAAGAGTCTGAAGTCGACTTGAGAACTATCATCATGTTCTTCATCTCAAACTCAAAGCCATATTGCTGACCCTTCAATTCCAAAAGGAGATCCAACAGCCTTTAAGGGTCTGTTTGTTTGCACTTCTTTTTTTTGTTTTTAAACACTTTTTCTGTTTTTTTGTTCCTGGGAACAAAAAAGAAACAGAAATAAGAAACAATAAATTTGTGTTTCTTATTTCTGAAACATATTTGAGAAACAAAAAAGAACAAAATCGTGTTCCTTTTCTATTTCTTGCTCCCTTCGAACACCGCCTCTCCTCCTGCGACGAGCGTCTCCTCCTGCGAGCGTCTCCACCATCGTCTTCTCCGGCGCCGACAGCCACCTCTGTCTCGAGACCATCCGGCTTCTCCACCGTCGTCCTCTCCGGCGCCGACAGCCGCTGCTCCTTCACCAGGTAAACCTGCTCACTGCTCCTCCTTCACCGATTGTCTTCACTTCGGCGAGAGCCACCCCTCGCAGATCTGGGCGATGGCTGGTCGGAGCTCGAGTGTGAGGGCTCGCTTGAGCCAGCGCTTGCCCAGATCTGCGAGATGCTTGCTCGAGCGAGTCTCGCACTCGCCCAGATCTGCGGCAGCAGCTCGTCTGCTCGCTCGAGATCTGTACTAGTAGGCTTGCCCAGATGAGCAGCAGCGAGCGTCTGCTCGCTTGCTTCTGTGCTCGAGCCAGCAGAGCAGCGAGCCCTGCTCTGCTTACATTGAGGAATGCTTTCTGGTTTGAACCCAGAACTTGAGTTCAAGAACACATGCCAACTGCTCGACTTTTGCTTGAACGAAGCGCTCCAGTATGAAACACATCTATTTAAGCTTGTATGCATCATCTGTGGCTCGAAGGTTGCAATAAATCTTGCTCTGGAACATGTTGGTTAAATCACATACTAACCGTTAGATAGAATGTCTGAGAGAAGGCCGCAATATCTCGTGCATGTTAGAGTTCGCATATCGTGCATGTTAGAGAAGGAGAACTGCCGAGTTGAAGAACAATTTGGAAGGTTACATAATATGCTACAAAAGAAAAAGTAAGAATCTTGATTTAGGAAGTTTAGGAAGTTTGAATGATCTATGAATAATTATGTCTTTTTCTCTTGAAGCCCATTCGGATGCTTATAGTCTATTGCTTCGTCCATAATTTTAAGAGTTAATTATATGATCTCTTGTATCTCTGGATTTGGTCTAATATTGTATTGCCGGAGGACATTGTTCACTTTCAAATTATCTTCATCTCCATTGTTCCAAGGTTTTGCATTTGTGTCTTTCCTCTACTTGCCCTATTGTCTATTATGCTAACTAATGTTGCTAATGTTTTTACCTCCTATTGCTCACAGATTGAGACGTCCGAGGAACTTGAAAAGGTCTCTACTGCGATGAACGCCAATCTTTCATTGCAAAGCTTGATGAGGTTATCCTCTCCCTCCCTCCCTCCCTCTCATCCCCAATAGCTTAGACAAATACAACATAATCTGGTATTTAATTAGTTATTTGGCTATTGTTTTAGGTGCAAGAATGGCTTTACATGGATGGTGAAGATGGTACGGCGGCGAGTTTCGGGAGCGTCTGAATTTGCTAAAAGCAATTGGTGATCCAATTTTTTTCAGGTTGGTTTTATCCTCGGAGGAAATGATGGCTTTTGACCAAGGGAATATCTGGAAGTTCTCTTTCAGTTGTCATTTTCTTATTTAGCTTGCAATTGATATAGCTAGTACGAGTACCTAGAGGGGGTGAATAGGTATAAAAGATTTTTCTTGATAATTACACAATACTTAGACGGTTTGAATGATTTGCAGCAATTAAAAAAATCAATCGAAAGACGAGTAAAGGAAAGAGAGAATTGAACACGCGGTTTATAGTGGTTCGGCTTGATTCAAGCCTACGTCCACTCTTTCGCACCGATGCCTATTGGCTGGATTCCACTATGAACAAAGAGATGTTACAGCGGTGATCTTCCTTGACTTCTCGGTGTAGAAGATCTACCACACTCGCTCAAGGTATCTCTAAGAACGAACACTCTCTGTGTATACAATTTCGCTCAAACAGTATCGACTAATAATCAAGGTTCTTCAGACTCTGGAATTCTTCTATCGATCACACTCTCTAAAACAACTAAAACGTCTTCCTTTTATCTAAAACGTCTTCCTTTTATACTCCTTTATGCCATCATAGCCGTTGGCACTTACCAAAGGAATTCCTCCAATCTACCCGTTGGACGGAATCAATCACGAAGATCATTCGAGTGATGATCATGCTCTTCTGTATTTTGATTTCCCTTTTCTCAAGATTCAGCTGCAGACTTTTCTTTTTCTCCTTCTCTTTCTTCTTCAGCTTCTTTCTCCTTCTCTCTCTGCTCTTCTTCTTCTCGATCTTGGCTTGCTCCTCTTCTTCTCTCTCTTTCTTCGAAGTTACGTCGGTTGAGGCACGTAACGTCCGGTTCTTGTTAAAGCAATGATAGTGGGATCTTCATCCTCTTCATCTTCATCCTCTAAGATGAGAGTCTTTTTCTTCTTTTTTCGATGGGGCTCCAATGACCTCTTTTCCTTTTCTCTTTGAAGTAGACGGAACTGGAGACTTCATTCTGAATTTCTCCATTGCCTTGGAAAGTTCTTGTAGATGCATCTTCATTAACATCTTCAAACCTACCACCATCTTATCGCACGGTCGAACACAAAGTGTATGAGGCAGTTCAATATTCATGTGTCTAAAGATCTTGGTCACCGCACCGGATAAGGCAATTGTCCCTTGTCTTTTGACATTGCTCTATACATATGGAAGAGAATAGTGTGCGGGAGAGAGAACTTCCGTCCTGAGTTGATCGCGTACATCAACTTTGCTTCAGAATAAGGCACGGAAGTCTTTGACGTAGACTTCGGTCTGAGACAGTTGATTACAATCTTATGAAGCACAATGTTGATGGCATTCATCCTGGAATAGGTAACTCTCTTCTCTATGTCCCTATCTTTGACAAGTTCCAGAGTAGTACGAGCAGGTGAGACTTTGATTGGTAGATAACACCCTCGTTCAACTTCAACTATGTCCGCCAACATATTCACATCTACCACGTAGACTTTGTCTTGTACATCGAATGAAATTCTATTCGCATCCAAAAGCTGAGATTTGAATAGAAATAAGCGGTCAAATGAGCGTACCCGTTCGTAGTGTCGAGCAAAATTTCTCAAGTTGAAGCAAATTCAACTTCTCTCTCAAGTTCATGTTGATGGCGTCCAGGAAGTCAAAATCGACACTTCTAGGGTTTATCACCCCTCTTTTCAACAATCTGAAATACACGTTCTCCCGATCCTTGGATTTGAACAAATCCATCCGATTTCCTTTCACCTTCGCTGCCACTCCCATTCTCGGTTGAAATTCAAGGAACATTCTGTCATCATCGTTCCCTTCAATCAAATTTTGTCCAGGTACACGAGGATCACTTGGTATATTCGCAAGGGCATCCTCTGCTTTTCCTTTCGGAGCAATTCCTAATTCCTCCATTCTCCGCAGAAAAATATACTCATTCCCATAGTTCTTGTCCTTAAGGAAATCGTCTATATAGTTCAATGGTGTAATGGTGCTTTTCAACGCAAGATAAAGCTTATACATAAAGGAAGGTTTTTGGACTCTTACTGGGTCGGCATCCTCGATTATCTCTTCTTCAAGATGTTGACTTTCATCATGTGGGGTAGGAGGCGTTGAATGACGTGGATGAGAGCGAATCGGACTTTGTCGCTGACTTGATAAGTCTTCTTCCTCGGTGAGATCGAAGTGTGTCGGTCCCTTCTCCATTCTTTGTGGTCCCCTGCTTGCTATTCTTGATGATTTCCTCGAAGAAGACATCCTCTTTGTCGATTGAGAGATTCCTTCGCTTGCTTTCCCAAGGAAAAAATGACCACTTTCTCGACGATAAACAAGAAGTAGAAACAGGTTCGGGAGGAGAGTGCCTTTTAGGGTTTTGAAGATTGGGTAAAGAAAAACTGTATATATAACTCAGTTTTGAAAAGGGAAGTTCAATCGGCACAAGGAAAGTGTACGAACACTTCTTTTTTAAAAACAATAACTGCCAAAATTAATTCTTTTGAAAAGACAAGTTTTCGATTTTCACACGGATTATAACTGAACTAAAAATCGTACATTTTCGAGTCCGAATAAAATAGCAACTTACAATCTATAGCCATGAATGTCTGAGTCTTAGGATTTAGAGTCTGAGTGATTAGAGTCTAAGGATTGGTGAGTCTCTAGACTTTAACTTCTTCAAGCTTCAAAATGTTGAGTCTTGAACGGATAACGTCGAATTGATTTTTCTCCAAAGGCTTTGTGAAAATATCCGCTAGTTGACTCTTTGAATCAACAAATTGAATCGAGATTTCTCCATTTTGAATATGATCTCTAATGAAGTGATGTCGAATCTCAATATGCTTCGCTCTTGAATGAAGGATTGGATTTTTGGTGAGATTAATAGCGCTGGTGTTGTCACATCTGATTTCGTGCATGAGTCTTCAATGCCAAAGTCTTGTAGCCGTTGTTTTATCCATAGAATTTGTGAACAGCAGCTTCCAAGAGCTACATACTCTGCTTCTATCGTTGAGAGAGCCACGGTACTTTGTTTCCTTGAAAACCAAGATACTGTCCTATTTCCAAGCAATTGACAAGTTCCAGAAGTGCTCTTTCTATCGACTCTGCAACCGGCCAGATCTGCGTCTGAGTATCCTAGAAGATTAAAGTCTCCCCTCTTTGGATACCAAAGACCGATGCTTGAAGATGAGGCAATGTATTTGATAATACGTTTCACGGCACTGAGATGTGATTCTCTAGGATCTGATTGAAACCTAGCACGAGATGCAAACACTCAACAAAATATCGTCTAGAAGCGGTAAGATAAAGAAGAGAACCGATCATGCTCCCGTATAATTTTTGATCTACTTTCTTCCCTTCTTCATCCTTGTCTATCTTCAAAGAACATGACATTGGTATGTCGGTCTTTTTGCATTTTTCCAATCCAAACCTTTTGACAAGATCATTTGCATACTTTTCTTGATGAATGAAAGTTCCTTCCTTCATTTGTTTCACTTGAAGTCCAAGAAAGAATGTTAACTCTCCCATCATACTCATTTCAAACTCATCCTGCATAGACTTAGAAAATTTCTTGCATAGACTTTCATTAGGAGATCCAAAAATAATATCGTCCACATATATTTGAACAAGTAAAAAGCTTTTGTTTTCCTTTTTGATAAATAAAGTAGTATCTACTTTACCTTTGACAAAACCATTCGTATAAGGAACTTACTTAGTCCGTCGTACCAAGCTCGAGGTGCTTGTTTTAAACCATACAAGGCCTTTTTCGGTCAAGATTGAATCGGCTTCTTTGGGTCTTCAAATCCGTGGTTGTTCCACATAAACTTCCTCATGGATGAATCCATTTAGGAACGCACTTTTGACGTCCATTTGGAATAACCTGAAATTTTTATAACAAGCAAACGCAAGTAATAGTCGAATAGCTTCTAACCTTGCTACTGGTGCGTAGGTCTCGTCATAGTCTATTCCTTCTTCTTGCGTATATCCTTTGGCCACGAGTCTTGCTTTGTTCCGTACGACTTTTCCATCCTCATTCATCTTGTTCCTGAATACCCATTTGGTTCCAATAACGCTTTTTACCTTTTGGTTTAGATGTCAATTCCCGGACATCATTGGTGTTGAACCTGCGAGTTGTTCTTGCATAGCTTCAATCCAGCTTTCATCGATAAAGCTTCTTCTATGCTTTTTGGTTCAATTTCGTAGATTAGAGCCACAAAGCACTAGATTCTTCACGTCTTTTTGATCTGGTGCGGATTCCTTCATTGATTTCGCCGATAATGAGATCTTTCGGATGACTGGATTTATGCTTCTAGTTACCGGTTGATTTGCTTGGTTGATGATCTCTTTCTTTATTTGAATCTTCATGAGCATCTTGATGTTGGACTTCCAGAGACTGAGATGCTTCTTGAGTTGTAAGCCTAGAAAGGTGCTGGGCCGGTTCGGACTCCTCATATTGAGTCTGGATTTCAACTTGCGTTGAGTCTTGGAATTTTACATTCATTGATTCCTCCACCGACCGGCTTTTCTTGTTATAGACTCGGTAGGCCTTGCTTGTTGTAGAATATCCAAGGAAGATGCCTTCATCTCGATCTTTCTTCAAACTTACCAACTCGATCATTTGCGGTTTTCAAAATAAAGCATTTGCAACCGAACACATGAAAGTATGAAACTATAGGCTTCTTACCTTTGAACAATTCATAGGGGGTTTTCTCTAAAATAGGTCTTAGGAAGACTCTATTGATGATATAGCATGCTGTTGAAATAGCTTCAGCCCAAAATCGAGAAGAAATTTTACTTTCAATTAAAAGTGTTCTAGCCATTTCTTGAAGAGATCTATTCTTTCTTTCCACAACTCCGTTTTGCTCTGGAGTATATGGAGAGGAAAACACATGATTAAAACCAGATTTATCACAAAACTTTGTAAAATCTTGATTTTCAAATTCACTTCCATGATCTGTTCTTATACTTGAAATAGCACATCCTTTTTCATTTTGAACCTTTTTAGCAAACTTCTCAAAGTACGAAAAGGTTTCTGACATACTTGCAAGAAAATATACCCAGGTAAAGCGAGAGTAATCGTCCACAATTACTAGACAATATTTCTTACCTCCAATGCTCGGGTTCTTGTTGGTTCGAAGAGATCCATATGCAAAGAATCGTAGTACATGATTAGTAGAGACATGATTTATAGGCTAAAATGAATTTCTTAATCGCTTTTCCGAATACATGGTGTGCATGAATCGACTTTTGATATGGCAATTTTGGTAGACCTTGAACAAGCTTCTTTGATGAGATTTTGGCTAATTGCTTCATGTTGACATGGCCAAGCTTTCTGTGCCATAAGACCGCTTCATCTTGAATTGAGATTAGACATTGTGTTTCATTTGGTCTTACATCAAGGAGGTAGATATTTCCATGCCTTCGACCCATGAAAGACTGAGTCGAGTCTTTACTTATTCCAGAACATATGCCTTCTTGAAAGGAGATCTTGAAACCAGTATCACACAATTGCCTAATGCTGAGAAGATTGTAGTTGAGTCCTTCCACTAAAGAGACATTGCTTATTGTGAGATTTCCAATTTTCACAGTTCCAAATCCCACAATGCTTCCTTTGCTATTTCCACCAAATGAGACTTTTCCACCATTTACTTGAATAAACTTTATGAAGCAATTTGAGTCTCCTGTCATGTGTCTTGAGCATCCGCTATCAAGATACCACTTTACCTTCTTTTTGACGAGACCCGCATTCAAAAAAAGAGTCTCAAGCTTTCTTTGGTACCCAAATTTTCTTGGGTCCTTTGGTGTTAGTAGGATAAGCATTATTAGGCCATACCTTTTTAACAAGCTTCCAAACCATAAGACACTCTTTTTCAAAGTGATCCCGACAAGTTACACTTTGAACACCTTAGAGCATTTCGACCTACGTACTTTACAAAAACTTCCTTGAAATGATTTTTGTAAGCCTCTCTCGACGGTCTTTTCTTAATTCTTTCTTTTACTTTCGGAAAATCAATCAAAGGGATTGTTTCTGCTGTCATACCTAAACCAGACTTATTGAAGTAAGGTCTTTGAACCGAAAGAACTTTCTCAAGTTTTTCGGACCCTATTGAAAATTTCTTTGAAATATTTGATAAGTCAGTTTTTAAGAAAGCATTTTCTTTTGAAAGTTTATCTTCATTCTCTTTAAGAGTGGAAACATTCAAGTCTAAACTTTTCACTCTTTCTTCTAAAATGTTTTTTTTTTTTTTTGGTAAAGCTCTTTCTTCTAAAATGTTTTCCTTTTGTTTTAGAGCTAAATTTTCCTTTTTAAGTTCGGAAATTTTTTTGAGAGAAGTCTTGAGACTAAAACATAGTTCATCGATGTATTTAGAGACTTTGACAAGAATTTTAAAATCACTTACCTCAAATTCACCGTCTCGAATCGATCCAGTCCGAGTCCGATTGTGCCATCGGACACGAGTTGGCATATTCCTCATCACTTTCTTCACACTCCGTATCGCTCCGGGTTTCGGCTTTGAGAGCTTTTCGAGACTTTTCAGCTTTTCCTCTCTTCTTCTTCGAAGAGGACAAGGTTGGGTCGATGTGTCCCTTTTTCTTACATTCAAAGCGGACTACATCTTTATTGGGTTCCTCATTATCAACAAACTTGGTTTGCTATTTCTGAAAACTTTGTTTCTTTGAGTTAAACCTTCTTCATTTTCTATTCAGCTTTCGAATCTTCTTATCATAAGAGCAAGCTCCTCATCATCCGATCTTCTTCGAATCGTATCATCGAATCATCATTAGATTTTAATGCAATGGATTTCTTACCTCTTGGATCTTCGTCTTCATTAATTCGTTCCACTTCGTAAGACCGAAGAGTTCCAATCGGCTCGTCTACGATAATGGCATAATTCTTTGCGTCTCTCGTATTGAAATCTTTATATGATTCCAATCCTTGGAGAGTCCACGCAGCAACTTGTTCACCTTCATGGGATCAGAAATTTTCTGTCCTTGATTCTCAAGACCATTAACAATATCTCGTAAAACGGCTAAACATATCGCTTATAGATTCTCCCGGTTTCATTTTGAAGGCTTCGTATTGACCAAGGAGAATGTTAATTCTCGTCTCCTTCACTCGGTCCGTCCCTTCATAGGTGATATGTAATCTATCCCGACTTCTTTTGCTTTGTAACACAAGAAGATATTCTGTTATATTCGAGTTGGTGACAAAGCACAATATAAAGAATAAATTGCTTTTGCATCGAGTGCTTGTCTCTTGTTTATCTCTTCTTGAGACATTCCGCCGGTCTCAACAGGTCTCTTTCCCTCTTTCGGATACTAATGCAAAGCGGTAGGAGTGATCCCTCTTTCCACAACGTCCCATTCCAGAGGATCCTTTGACCGTAGGAAAGCTTTCATCTTGTTCTTCCAGATGTTGTAATCCTTTCCATCAAAGTAGAGTGGTCTGGTATTGCTTTGCCCTTCCACCAGCCCTGGTGCTAGCATACTAGCCATGGATATTTTACTCTGTAGTAAAACTCTTCAAATAAAGTAAGAACACGAGCTCTGATACCAATTGATATAGCTAGTACGAGTACCTAGAGGGGGGGTGAATAGGTATAAAAGATTTTTCTTGATAATTACACAATACTTAGACGGTTTGAATGATTTGCAGCAATTAAAAAAATCAATCGAAAGACTGAGTAAAGGAAAGAGAGAAGTGAACACGCGGTGTATAGTGGTTCGGCTTGATTCAAGCCTACGTCCACTCTTCTGCACTGACAGCCTATTGGCTGGATTCCACTATGAACAAAGAGATGTTACAACGATGATCTTCCTTGACTTCTCGGTGTAGATGATCTACCACACTCGCTCAAGGTATCTCTAAGAACGAACACTCTCTGTGTATACAATTTCGCTCAAATAGTATCGACTAATAATCAAGGTTCTTCAGACTCTGGAATTCTTCTATCGATCACACTCTCTAAAACAACTAGAACGTCTTCCTTTTATACTCCTTTATGCCATCATAGCCGTTGGCACTTACCAAAGGAATTCCTCCAATCTACCCGTTGGACAGAATCAATCACGAAGATCATTCGAGTTATTTAAGGAACCTGGTGATAGCCCATCAATCTTGTTCGCCCATACAATCAGGATCTTGGTTTCCAAGAATAGAACATTCCAAGAATATTTCGTCGACCATCGGATCTTCAATCGACCTTAGATAAGAATTAAAGAATCCGAAATGATTATCCAACCAAGGGATCTTCTCCAGAGGATAGGATCAAATCCTCAACCGTATACCTTGGCTCTGGATTTCCTTCGTCACTGGATTTAGAAAGACTGTCAGTGAGAATAGTCTTGAGTCTTGAGTCTTGAGTCTTGATTCTTTGAGATCATAAAGTCTTCAGACTGACGGTCTCCGAATATCCAGACTTAGACTGATAGAAACGTTTTGTCAGCTTCAAAATATTCTGGAAAGATTTCTCCAACAGCAATATACGCTTTAACCATGAGATTTTGGTCCTTTTAGATTGAAAGAACTTACAGAACGACCAGCGGCAATTGGGCATGCTCGAAGTTACCTGGATCAACTGCAAAAGGTATCTATAAAAATGGTTATTGTGAATTGAAAGTAGATGGCACTCCCATTCGAAATAATTTTATTTCTATTATTTTCTGATTGCCCAATACTAATCTTGAGAACTATTTATTCAAGCCTATACTTATCAATGGCCAGATATCTAACTATGATGAGTGACAAGAACGAGCCTGTTTGTCCCTTCAAAAATAGATTGGTTGTCGGCGCTAATATCTACTTTTACCTTCTTGCATACGCTCCTTTTTAGATGATCTCTCTCATTGCTGCCTCCTTGTAATCTGTTTTAAAGTTCTTTCGCTTTTATATTGCTGTCACCAGTGTTCATGGCAATTCTTATGTGTTGGTGCATTTTCCTTGCGGTTTTGGAAATGACAGAGTGATTATGTCCATTTGACTTCTTGCATGCTTATTCTGAATGTAATAACGACAAACTTTTTTAGGTTTGGCAGCATTAGTTTGGCAACACTTTTCATTGTGTGTGGACTGTCAATTGACAACATTGGGCATGACGAAATAGCCTTTTATTAGTCTCAGAGTTCTATACATTATTGTTTCTTTAATCTCAATCTCTATGACATCTGGTAGATCTATGGATTTGTGGCTGAATATATCAAAGTGATGGGAATCAATGTCCAAGTTACTGTTATTTCTTTTTCTGTCTTTGTGTTAAGCTTCTCAATTCGCGTTTTGTCCTGTATTGCAGATGATACATTGCATGGTGCACCTGGAATAAACATGCTTAGGACAAGGATTGCAAATAAAATGGCGAGGGATCATAATATGCCTGAGATTTCATGACTTTGTGTTTCCGACTTTTGTAATTTTGTTTTTAAGTATTCACTTATCAAATCCAATGTGATGAAGTTGAACAATGAACTATATTACTTCATTATTGTGATGTTATGTATGAAAGGGTCTACGTAGAGATCTATGAGGTATTCTTCTTTTAGGTAGCTCTTATTGTGGGATTTTTACTTACGAAATTTTGTTCCAAGTATGCACATGACCATGTTCAGAATGTTTGTCTTCACCAACCATGACCAACATTAAATTGATGAGCATTTCATTAGAGTGATAATGCAATACCAAGTTTACACTTTATTGAAAAAAAAGGCACGTGAGAAAAATTTGGTACAAAGTTTATTTATAAAATTTTCTTCGAGTATGCACTTATAACCATGTTCAAAATGTTTGACTTTACTCACCATGAACAAAATTAAATTGATGAGCATTTTATGATAATGAGAATTCAAAACCAAGTTTACACTTTATTAAAAAAAAAAAAACAAATGGGAAAATTTTGGTACAAACTTAAAAAAATTTCTTCCAAGTAAGCAAATATGATCAAGTTTAGAATGTTTGTTTTCACTTAATATGAAAAAAATTAAATTGATGAACATTTCATGAGAATGATAATTCAATACCAAGTTTACATTTTATTAAAAACAAACAATTTAAAAAAAAAAAATTGGAACAGAAATTTTGTACTTTACCAAACGTGTTTCTGTTCTTTTTCGATTCCAGAAACAGAAATTTTTTACAATTACCAAACGTGTTTCTGTTCTTTTTCTATTCCAGAAACAGAAATTTTATACAATTACCAAACGCGTTTTTTTGTTCAGAAATTGTTCCCCGGAATGTAAAACACTTTTTCTATTTCTCGTTTCCCGGAACAATTTTTAAACAAAACGCAAACAAACGCACCCTAAAAGTCTGCTATTGGTTCTGATGTAGCACTGGGTCTAGCTGAGTCAATTCCAGGAGTCTTGAGATCTGAGGGAACATCCGTTGTTCAATCACCAAGACTTGGAAAGGATGCCTCAAGATCTGCTTCAGGATATTGAGAGGCATGACATCCTCTAGATCTGCTGGAGATCTACTAACATCACTAGTAAAGACAGGTGAAGAAATACATTTTTTGTCAGCAGCTCCCCCTATTTCTATGCCTTCAAGTGGAGAAAAGAAGCCATCTTCCTATTCTTGTTCTTCTTCAGCACCTGAGTTGTCACGCCCCGATCCTCAGGCACGCACACATCCTTCTCCACTTTGTCGATTTTATAATGCGATATCCCAGGACTAGTACCGCCGACCCTTTCAATTTATTAAGCACATGCGGAAGCAGTTATAAATCCCTAGACAATATATCGATGGGATAGAAAAGCAAGGCCATATTTTTCATATTGAAATTTATAACCAAACTTTTATACAACACACGACCACTTCATAACTATTCACATCAACATGAGATCTCAAAAGAAGACGAAACTTAGACGAATCGGGCCGCACTCAAGGCCCCTCTCAAGATTGTCTTCTTCTTCCAAAAATCCTTCTCTTTAAGTTTCACCTCCGAATTCTCCTTCTCAAATTCCTCCTCGCCTCCTCAACGGGGTCTTGAAATGTTTTTTCCCCAACCGGGATGAGACTACGTCTCGGCGAGTTCTACCCCACTAAGCCCAATTAGCAAACCATTATACTAAAGGCTGCCTAAACACGCATAGGTCGAAGACGTACCTTGGCCTCATATCCCACCTGCGCAAGTCGCACAATTCATAATAGACATCCAAGCAATCATATCACCGATCGAAGCATCGATCAAATCGACTTAGTCGATTTCACATCGAGAAGACCACTCACGATCATCTCCCTTCAATCATTCAATTCACAACATCAAACCAAGGCAATGAATCACATCGAGACATTCTCGGATCGAATCATCGATCATCGACCTAGTCGATTACAAGCTAGACGGACCATTTCTAGGTCATTCATCCAACACCAAGCAATTCCTTAGATTTAGTGGCTTTACGGTCTCATCCGACCCTCTCAAGATCTAGTGGCTTTACGGTCCCACCCGACCCTCTCGAGAACTAGTGGCTTTACGGTCCCACCCGACCCTCTCGAGATCTAGTGGATTTACGGTCCCACCCGACCCTCTCGAGAACTAGTGGCTTTACGGTCCCACCCGACCCTCTCCAGATCTAGTGGCTTTACAGTCCCACCCGACCCTATCATGATCTAGTGGCTTTACGGTCCCACCCGACCTTTTCAAGATGCCAGACTATGTCACCGAGCCACGTGCATACTCCAGGAAGACATACCGAGTCTTCGAGCCACGTGCATTCTCTAAGGCTACCTTTTTGCCAAGATGACATATCTAATCACCGAGCCACGTGTCCTTCCGAGGTGACACTCCAATTCACCGGGTCACGGGCATTCTCCAGGTGATTTACCAACGCACTTTCAATACGACAACCGATACTCGACCAATCCTCAATCACATAATTAAACATCGCATTATTTAAGAACATAACTTAAAAATGCACAATTAAATCAATTTGACACGAATTAAAGCTCGATTAAATAAACGGACTGCACCACGACGATCAGCACGAGATTTCGGTCGTCGGCCATCTCAAACTTAATTTCCGAAAAATAAATAAATAAATAATTAATTTCGAAAATTAATTATTAAATATTAAAAATTCTGTTTAGCTCAAAATAAGGTCCAATTAAATAAACGGACTTCACCACAGTCATCAGCATAATTTTCCGGTTCCGACCATCTCCCTTGGTTTTTCAGAAAATAAATAATTATTTAATTTAATTCCGAAAATTAATATTTAAATGCCAAAAATCTCACTTAGGCCCGAATCATCAAATTGAAGCTCAATTAGGGGTCCGAAAATTCCCGAGACACTCCCAATAAATAGTAGACCACGTCTACTTGTTAATTGCACAATCAATTTGTCACGACCTCTTTTTTTCGTCCCGGGAAAAAGAAGAAGGTTTAGGGGTATTTGCCTAAAGAGGCGGACCAATTGCCGTATATTAGGCGTGGGCTCTCCCAAGCCCATACCTCGCGCGACGTTGGATTCGTTTTTTAGTTCTTAACAACCTATATAATTCTAAGAGTCACCACTAGCCTATTGGGGTCGGCTAGAAACCAATCAAGACACGGGAGTGTTGTCTTGATTCCTACGCAACTGAGATTTCTAGGAACGGGACTTGTTTACGCCAATATTTCTATTAGCGCCCTTGCGGTACCACTAACTTGAAAAGTTATTTATCTAAATGGCCACACATTCTTGATTACCAATTATAACATTTATGAAACCACTAAGTGTCCATGCAAATGTTTTTGTAGTTTTTTTTTTTTTTAATGTCTAGACTAATCCTAACATAATTTAAAAGAGAAATTTATACTCAAATTAATGAAAAGTGGTGCGTAAATAAACATCCAATAAATTGAAATGACTTGAAAATAAACGCGGAAAAGGTAAACCCTACAAGTCGGGCAAATAATATTACATGGCGCGTTATCACGCCCGGGACAGACCCCCATGAGCAAAATGAGAATTCAAGTATGCATGAAATTACTCTAGATGCATGAAATTACTCTAAATAACTTTAATCTACACAAAATAGATTATTTGCAAAAATGGTTATAAAATACTAAAATATCATTAAATTAAGAAAATGACCTTTTAAAATTAGAAAAACTTCATAGATGTCATTTTTGCCTTAATTTGATGTCATCCAACATTTTTTGATATTTTTTGAAATTTTCATATTTTTCTCTTTTTTTTTATTATTATTATTTTTTAAAATTAATAATAATTCCTTAAACCGATCTATGCTAACATGGAGTAACACAGCACATGAATATCACAATAATCAAGCTCAAATCGACCGTTTCAAGATCGAAACTTAGTTTGGGCATTTTGTCGAGCACTTGGTGTGCATTAAACTAGCCCCAATAGCCTCCTCGAGCCATGTTTGCAGCCTTCAATCTCCACTCATAAGCAATCTCACGTGGAACTAAAGTATTAAGATTATACTACCACATGCAAAGAACAAGATTAGATAGAAATCATAGCTAAAAATACACTATAACCAAGCTAAAATCATCGTCAAATACACGGGTTTGAGCTGATTTTGCAAATCTGGGTTTGAACCCAAGTCAAGCAAACAGGTTACAAGCCCATCTTCAAGCCCCGACACTCATCACATACGAGATCTAAGGGAAATTCTACTTGATCCGAGTGAAAGTAGGTAACATGAGCTTTCAAATGTAATAAACATCACAGAGAATGATCCACCGAACAACATCAAAACGACCTCTCCAAGAAGCACACATGCAACACTCTTGAAGAGATTTCAAACACTTAGAACAATTTCAACCTCAGAAATCAGTTTTTCGGGTTGGTTTCCCTCTTGATTTTCATGATCAAAACATGCTCAAACTTGAAAATACGTACATCTAGGATGCTTACCTTACTTCCTAGCTTCCTTTTCAAGTGGTTCTTGGCCAAGGAAACCGAGAAATTGTCCTCTGGAAGCACGTGGAAGTTGGGTTCTTCAACTGGAAATGAGATCTGCAGAAAAGAAGAACTGACAACGAAGGTTTTCGTTGACCTCTAAAATTAGACTTCAAGACATCTTTTGTTGGAAAAATTGACACCAAGCCAAGCTATATGTATTCTAGTTTGGGGTAGAAGTCAATATTTTTCTCATTTGTTTCTCAACTTTCCCAAAAACACTGCCTTTTCCCCACTCGTGACCAACTGGGCTCAACACTAGAAAAATTTTCAGTGTTTTCTGGCCCGCCTGGAGGGTGTTTTTCGGGGGGCTTTAGGAGGCCTTCCCGATCTCCATTTTGGACGTGCAACATATGGATGGAAAGATATTTGAATGAAGTTTCACTCTCTAGTTTAAGGTTTTGGCTAATTTTGGCTGCAAGTTTGCGAAAATTTCCCTTTTCTCTCTGGAGGTTGATCTGGAATTTCTGGGTTTGCTTTTTTTGGAGTTGCTTCTGAGGGCTTCTTTGGGGGACGATTCCGAGCTCTCCCCTCTCCCTCTCGTCTCCTCTCTCTCATCCCTTGAAAGACCTTGCTTCAATGATCTTATCCCATGAATTGGGGGATTTTTGGTTGGCTTTTTGCCCCCCTACCAAGCCTGCCAACTAAGCTAGTCCACCCACTCTCCTGACTTAGCCAATTTCTTTAACTTCTGCAGCTGTTGAGTGTGCAGACTTTGCTGCGAATTTCCGGTGCTGTCAGAAGCTTATCCCTGCCAATTTTCGTCCACTTGCACTAGTATATACGGTCTTCCATCACGTGCAAAGATCAGGCCGGTTGGACAGCCAAGGAGGATATGGTGGGGCCACCAAATTGCTTGCTCAGCAGCTCCGACTTAATACCAACTCGTGGACTGAGTTTTGGCTGCTGATTTGAGTGCTTTAAACTATGAATTTGGCTGCGATTTTTTATCAATTAGCAAGCTCATGTATAGTAGTTTAAGATCTCAACCGGATTTTGCAATTTTGCCCACCCAATTTTGCAAAAAGGTCCCTCAAAGTTGGCCATTTTCTTATCCGAAAATACCCAATTTAATGGAAGTTTGGTCATTTTGGCCCAATTTGATAGATTCGACCCGGCCCAAATTCAATTTCAACTCAATTGGAGGCCTAGATGATGATTTACGGGCTCGGGCACAAATTTTGCAAAATTTGCAAATTGGTCCCTCAACTTTTGAAAATTACATTTTGGCCCCAACTTGCCATTTGAATTCCAATCTGACCTCCTGGGCTTGGCTAGTCACATTTAGATCATCGGCCCCAACTTTTTCTTTTTAATCTTTTTTTTTTTTATATTTTCAATTTTTTTTTTTTTAAATAAAAACATCTTCCATTTAAAACATTATATTAAATGCCTAAATAATCTATATGCCGGAACGAAATATTTTTGAGCAAAAATTAGGTGTCAACACAATTTATCTAAATCACATCACAATTGACTAATAATTGCTAATTAATTCTAATCTAACAACCTAAACATAATTAATTAAAACTAAACCAACCTAAAGCATAATTAGCCAACTAATCCGGGATTAGTGAGATTACTCACCAAATCGCGCGCAAATCGGATCAATCCGACGGCGGCGACGCGAGGAACAATTCTTCCCAAAGCGGGCCTCGGGTTCGGGGCCCGGAAACGGCCCAAAACGGCCTTGAACAGTCTTTGGAACCCATTTTCCAGCCACTGTTCTTGGCCGGACGGCTCGTCCGGCGGCTAGGGGGCTGCGAGGGGAGGCCGGCGGAGGGTGAGGGAGCTCCGGCGGGTTCGAACGGTGGCCGGACGGAGCTAGGCGGCGGCCGGAGGTGGGCGGGCGAGCCGGGCGAGGCGGAGCGGGGTTCGCCGTGCGGGAAGAGACGACCGCGAGTGACGGACGCGGGGCGGAGCGCGCGGCGTGCGCGCGCGGGCATCGCGTGAACGAAGGTTCGGCTCCGGCACGGCGGTGACGGCAAGCTGCTTCGATCTTCAGACAACGGTGGCCGCTGCTTCTGTCTTCTTCGGATTCTGGTTCGCATGAACAAAGAGGGGGAGAAGAAAAGAAGTCGGTCACGTGGGGTTGGGGGAGAAGAAAGAGGAGAGAGAAGAAGAGATAAGAAGAGATAAGAAGAGGGATTTTCTTTTGACTAGTCAAAAGTAAAAAGCAAAAGAGAGAGGAGCCAAATTTAAAATTGGCAAGGGGCATTCGGCGGTGGGGAGGAGCTACGCACGAAGGGGGGGGGGGAGAGGAGAGAGAAGAGAGAGAGAAGAAAGAGAGAAGAGGGAGAGAGAAAAAAAGAATTAAAATAATAACATTATTCTTATTTTTCTTTTTCTCATTCCCTTTCCCTTTCTATTTTCTTTTGGTCTTCAATTTTTCTTCCGATAATTTCTTTCTTGAAATTTCGGACTCGTCGATAAATTGACGAGTGATGAGACAGATCCTATTTATCCAGTCAAATTAAAACCCGAAAATCCGGATGTCACAACTCTTCCCCTCTTATAAAAATTTCGTCCTCGAAATTTAAACCTTTACCAATACATAAACGAAAGGTGGGGGTATTGTCGTCTCATCGAGTCTCACTTTTCCACGTTGATCATTCGGTCTCGTGGCGTAGTCTAACCACTTTGACCAAGAAGATCATCTTTGTACACAAAATCTGCTCTTTCTGAACCAACAACTGAACTGAGCTTCTCACATAAGACATTCGTCATCCACATCGATCTCTTTTTCTCGACTCCCTAATAAACCTTCAAACCTCAACGATTCAAAATTTCGACAATTCGAGCAATCTTTACTCGACACTAATCGACAACCGCAAACACGATTCGAGCCGACATCATTATTCACTTTCTTTTCACCACTGAAATTATGTACCCTCTGCTATACACTGCTTAATAAAGAACCCTCTGAAAACTCTGCCAACTTATAATCTCTGATATAGATTCGAGATATAATTCATCCTCGACACTCCATGCCGGTGAACTATCCGAGACACACACACTTCGATATATCCACTTTGTGGCAAGATAGGATCTTCAATTTCTAAAATCGAATTTAGATTGGCGGTTAATTTCACTCCGACACGCTCTTAGTGCGACCTAGGCTACTGGGTAGTGTTCAGAGCTTTTTAGGACAAATGACCCGTGGTTGATTTTCTTCGAGCCACAATGAACCCACTCGACACATTGGCGACTCTCGATTGTCGTGAAAATCTCAAAGGTTCAAATACGGACACAAGGTCCCAAAACGATAGAAACATCAAATTAGTACCGGTCGATGAGAATTTTCCAATTTAGTGGAGTCACCCACGATCGGTCATTCATCTCAGTCGAGCCGATCTATTTCTGATTTCAAATCGATTTTATATTGTGCCGCAATGATCTCTAAAGATGAGCACGGTCGAGAAGTCGATCCATGGTCGAATTCTCAAGTCTATTTGCCTTAAGGTCCTTAATAACTCACCCAGCTAGTCTAGTTATCTCCTAAGTGGCCAACTCAGAGAAAAACACTGTAATCGCATCGATGAAATGCCCAATTTATCTAATCGAAATCAGAGCCGAAATCTGGATCACACACTCAAAACAAGATGTAATCGAACTGTACCAAAGTGAACCAACTCCATCTATCGATCAACCACTATTTTTCATTCATATCAGTAATCCCCTGAATCCTTAGTAAGCCATATATTCCCATTTCCACTTGGGACTCTCAAGTGATGGTAAAATCTTCCGGATTTGCATTACTGAACTTCCACTTACTAACACATTTGACACTTGCAACCTGCTTGGCGATATCTATCTTCATATTGATATACCAATTTAGCTGACGTCGATTCTGATTACTTGCCCTATCTGGTCAAAACTGTGATACTATGGTGAACTTTTGACAAGATCTTTTCCCTAAGTGTTACACTGTCAAGTGCACTCAATCACTCATGGAACCCGAACTTTCCATCCTCAGAAATCTTAAAGTCAATATCTTTCTTACTAGTATTCTCTTATAAGATTTTCTGCAAATCTCGCTTGTCAACTAGGCACCGATTCTAACTTGAACATTTGGTTCAATTTTGAGGGCGGCTATAAAATTTAAAAAGGTAGCCTACCTCAAATTTGAAAACCAAATTTCGAATCCTTTTTTTTTAAGTAAAGTTTATACTTTAGCCAGCCTATGTATAATCGAAGACTCTCGGCTCAACACATAATTTACTTCTTTCATTCTCCCAAGATAATACCAGATAACATCATTATAGTTCTGCCAAAACTCCGATTCACGACACTGTTTCATGTTCAACTTCTTGGGTCTCAACTGGCGGGACGGTTACACAACAATCTTCTCATGTTGTATCAATACATACCCAGTCGTTGGCAAGACACATCACTAAAGATTTCATGCTTTCCAGAGCCAAATGAAAAGTTTAGCATAAGTGCGGTAGCCTAATCTTACTGAAGCTCTGGAAACTATCCTCGTACCTGTCTATGCCACTGAATTTCTCTTCTTTCTCAAGAGGTCAAGCCCACGATGATACTGATGTTGAAAATTCTTTCACAAACCTTCCGTAGTAATCTGTCCAATCCCCACAATTTCTTATCTCTGACATTGATGTCGGTCTCGGTCCATTAACAACTAATTCGATCTTGACTGGGTCCATGAAGATTCCTTTACCTGTAACCACACGACCATTCTTAGGGGCATCTCGTGATTCTCAACACTTAATGTACACCCTATAATGTCGCTACATCACACGATCACCATTGATCTAGATATTCTTTGAATACTCGATTTGTCAAATTTAGGACAGTGGCTGGAGCATTCGTCAAATCAATTGGCTTTACATTATTCTCACAAGGACAAAATCAAGTGCGAAATGCCATCTTCAGTATAACCTCCTTCCTGGTTCTCAACTGACAATAACCTGTCCTCAAGTTGATCCTTGGAGACATCCACACTCTTTATAACAAGTCACCCAATTCGTCGATCTTTGGTAAAGAACACTTGTCTTTGATCTTCACCTAATTGAGTTGACAATGGTTGATGCACACTCGCAACAAACCATCTTTCTTCTTTTCACAAACAAAACTAATGTTTCCCCAAAGTAATACACTGATATGCACGAATACCTCATTCATCAATCTTCACATCGGCATTTTCAATTCTACCAGTTCAGACAACAACAACTGGTAAGAAACCTTCGAGAATCGCTCCATCTTGGTGTTAGCTCGATCGCACTTTCTATCTCTTTCTCTGACGGCGATCTGACAGTTCTTGTGATAACACATCTAGAAATTCTTAGACCACTGAGATGTCCTCCATCTCTAGTTCTTCAATCAGTCCTACCCAAGACAATCGCTAAGCAACCTTGGCAACCTCCGTCTAACAAACAAGTTGCCTCCAGCCAATGAGATTAATGAAATCGAAGATTCTTTTCAACTCCTAATAACTTCGACACTTTCACATGTTAATGGACTAAACTGGCTTACTCCAAGATCGTGATTCATTATCACTAAATGCTGCTTGAGCCCACACTATTCATGCAGTGTCAAACTCACACCTTAGCAACTAGTCAAGCACAACTGTTGATAGTGATTCCCTTCTCCTTCACTTTTACTTCAACAATTTAAGTTCTACTACTTAGCACAAAACTCTGCTGCGCTACTCTGATAGAATCACCTTCGACACATTCTTTCTCTAATTGGTGCAAGGTCCATTCTACTCCCATTCCTTTCGCCATCCTAGTGGCGTTCTGGCCGCAGTAGCAATGTCTATGCTACCTTAGACTTCCACTAACAGTCCTTCATCTGATGGCCATGCTAGTCATCATCACAACATGTTCTAGTCATATTCGGACACTCGATTTATCCATGCTTCCATCTACAATTCTGACACCTATCAGGTGAGTCTTCTATCTCCTGCCAAGTGATAGCACGCACTCTTTCTGGTTGTCTCATCGGTCTGCTAAAACCACTCTTGACCTCGATCTTTTCCCTGACCGATTTTCATTTCTGCCTGAACTGGATATGTACCTTGACTTGGAAGCAATGGCTCGATCCCAGATCATATCTCCACTCTGGATCTCAACAGGTGTAGCAACAAAGGTGCTTGCAACACTAACGGCAGTAGAGATAGCGACAACGACAACGGCTTGATCCTGAGCTTACTAGCTCATCCAGTTCCCAAGGAACACTTGCATCAGAACGATCCTATCGAACTTAGGATCATTCGACGCTGCTACACTAGTACCAACTGCGGTGGTACTCTTACACTTAAGCCGCGCAGCCGACACTCGCCACAACCACCTCGGGTACCGACCTTTGTCAGTGCATTATCCCAAGTCACAGAGGACATTGTCCTCTTACTAGGAGTTCTTAGCTCCTGCTCGCTCATGGTTCAGTCTTTACACTGAAACCCGTCTTCCAAATCCACACTGGATTATAAGATGAGCGATCCACACACAACAAACAATTTTAGCACTCAGCTAACACAGACATGCACCGGCACGAATTTAAAGGCCTTACCTACTAACTATCCCATGGTCAACGCTCCTTATCACTCCAATCTTCAACCTCGCTCTGATACCACTTAAACTGGATGTCACGCCCCGATCCTCAGGCACGCACACATCCTTCTCCACTTTGTCGATTTTATAATGCGATATCCCAGGACTAGTACCGCCGACCCTTTCAATTTATTAAGCACATGCGGAAAGCGATTATAAATCCCTAGACAATATATCGATGGGATAGAAAAGCAAGGCCATATTTTTCATATTGAAATTTATAACCAAACTTTTATACAACACACGAGACCACTTCATAACTATTCACATCAACATAGAGATCTCAAAAGAAGACGAAACTTAGACGAACTGGGCCGCACTCAAGGCCCCTCTCAAGATTGTCTTCTTCTTCCAAAAATCCTTCTCTTTAAGTTTCACCTCCGAATTCTCCTTCTCAAATTCCTCCTCAACTCCTCAACGGGGTCCTGAAATGTTTTTTCCCCAAACTGGGATGAGACTACGTCTCAGCGAGTTCTACCCCACTAAGCCCAATTAGCAAACCATTATACTAAAGGCTGCCTAAACACGCATAGGTCAGAAGACGTACCTTGGCCTCATATCCCACCTGCAAGTCAGTACAATTCATAATAGACACCCAAGCAATCATATCACTGATCGAAGCATCGATCAAATCGACTTAGTCGATTTCACATCAGGAAGACCACTCACGATCATCTGCCTTCAATCATTCAATTCACAACATCAAACCAAGGCAATGAATCACATCGAGACATTCTCAGATCGAATCATCGATCAATCGACCTAGTCGATTACAAGCTAGACGGACCATTTCTAGGTCATTCATCCAACACCAAGCAATTCCTTAGATTTAGTGGCTTTACGGTCTCACCCGACCCTCTCAAGATCTAGTGGCTTTACGGTCCCACCCGACCCTCTCGAGAACTAGTGGCTTTACGGTCCCACCCGACCCTCTCGAGATCTAGTGGCTTTACGGTCCCACCCGACCCTCTCGAGAACTAGTGGCTTTACGGTCCCACCCGACCCTCTCCAGATCTAGTGGCTTTACGGTCCCACCCGACCCTCTCAAGATCTAGTGGCTTTACGGTCCCACCCGACCCTCTCATGATCTAGTGGCTTTACGGTCCCACCCGACCTTTTCAAGATGCCAGACTATGTCACCGAGCCACGTGCATTCTCCAGGAAGACATACAGAGTCTCTGAGCCACGTGCATTCTCTAAGGCTACCTTTTTGCCAAGATGACATATCTAATCACCGAGCCACGTGTCCTTCCCGGGTGACACTCCAATTCACCGGGTCACGGGCATTCTCCGGGTGATTTACCAACGCACTTTCAATACTCGACAACCGATACTCGACCAATCCTCAATCACATAATTAAACATCGCATTATTTAAGAACATAACTTAAAAATGCACAATTAAATCAATTTGACACGAATTAAAGCTCGATTAAATAAACGGACTGCACCACGACGATCAGCACGAGATTTCGGTCGTCGGCCATCTCAAACTTAATTTCCGAAAAATAAATAAATAATTAATTAATTTCGAAAATTAATTATTAAATATTAAAAATTCCGTTTAGCTCAAAATAAGGTCCAATTAAATAAACGGACTTCACCACAGTCATCAGCATAATTTTCCTTCGGACCATCTCCCTTGGTTTTTCAGAAAATAAATAATTATTTAATTTAATTCCGAAAATTAATATTTAAATGCCAAAAATCTCACTTAGGCCCGAATCATCAAATTGAAGCTCAATTAGGGGTCCGAAAATTCCCGAGACACTCCCAATAAATAGTAGACCACGTCTACTTGTTAATTGCACAATCAATTTATGTAAATCACATCACAATTGACTAATAATTGCTAATTAATTCTAATCTAACAACCTAAACATAATTAATTAAAACTAAACCAACCTAAAGCATAATTAGCCAACTAATCCGGGATTAGTGAGATTACTCACCAAATCGCGCGCAAATCGGATCAATCCGACGGCGGCGACGCGAGGAACAATTCTTCCCAAAGCGGGCCTCGGGTTCGGGGCCGGAAACGGCCCAAAACGGCCTTGAACAGTGCTGGAAACCCATTTTTCCAGCCACTATTCTTGGCTGGACGAAGCTTGTCCGGCGGCTAGGGCGGCGAGGGGAGGCCGGCGGAGGGTGAGGGGAGCTCCGGCGGGTTCGAACGGTGGCCGGACGGAGCTAGGCGGCGGCCGGAGGTGGCTGGGCGAGCTGGGCAGAGGCGGAGCAAGGTTCGGTCGTGCGGGGAAGAGACGGCCGCGAGTGACGGACGCGGGGCGGAGCGCGCGGCGTGCGCGCGCGGGCGTCGCGTGAATGAAGGTTCGGCTCCGGCACGGCGGTGACGGCGAGCCGCTTCGATCTTCGGACAACGGTGGCCGCCGCTTCGTCTTCTTCGGCTTCACGGTTCGCGCACGAACGAGAGAGGGGGAGAAGAAAAGAAGTCGGTCACGTGGGGTTGGGGGGAGAAGAAAGAGGAGAGAGAAGAAGAGATAAGAAGAGATAAGAAGAGGGATTTTCTTTTGACTAGTCAAAAGTAAAAAGCAAAAGAGAGAGGAGCCAAATTTAAAATTGGCAAGGGGCATTCGGCGGTGGGGAGGAGCTACGCACGAAGGGGGAGGGGAGAGGAGAGAGAAGAGAGAGAGAAGAAAGAGAGAAGAGAGGAGAGAGAGAAAAAGAATTAAAATAATAACATTATTCTTATTTTTCTTTTTCTCTTTCCCTTTCCCTTTCTATTTTCTTTTGGTCTTCAATTTTTCTTCCGATAATTTCTTTCTTGAAATTTCGGACTCGTCGATAAATTGACGAGCGATGAGACAGATCCTATTTATCCAGTCAAATTAAAACCCGAAAATCCGGATGTCACATGAGTGATATTTTGTTTTTACTTCTCCTGTAGTTCCACTCCTTGACTTCTCCAAGTCTTCTATCAAGGATATAGCAAGTGTTCGTTCAAACAAGTCATCTTGACCCTTTTCTTCCTCTTGTTCTCTTCCTCTCTCTTCTTCCTCTATTCTTCCTTCCTTTTCCTTTGTTCTCCTCTCTTCTCTTTCTTTGTCTATTTGCTCTGTCTCTTCTCTTTCTCTGTGCTCTTAGCCCTTTGACTCTTTAAAGCTAAGAAAACTCTGTGAATTCCTTAAGGCAAAAGCGAAGAGAGTGATGTCATCCTCATCTTCTTCATCCTGCAAGATAAGGGCTCTCCTCTTCTTGGTAGGTTCGCTTATGGGCTCCTTGCCTTTTCTTTTTCCTGCTGCAGAGTCTTGTCATGCCTTGACAGGGGACTTCTCCTTAATGCTCTCCAAAACCTTGTTCAGCTCCTTCAGACACATCTTAGAGACCATTTTCAGTCCAATTACCATTGAAGCAATGGTTTGAACACACAATATAGCAGGAGGCTGATTGTTGAAAAATCTGAATAGTCAAGTGATAAGAGCAGCATAAGGTAGTTGCACCTTGTCCTTCACCACTGTCCTATACATGTGCATTCGGATGCTGTGAGGCAAAGAGAACTTGAAGCCAATGTTGATAGCGTACATCAACTTCGATTCCGAGTGAGAAATATCAGTCTTTGACGTTGATTTGGGTCTAATGCAGTTGATCACAATCTTGTGAAACAAGATATTGGAGGCGGTCATTCTAGAGTAAGAAATCTTGCCCTCAGCAAATTTATCCCGAACAAGTTTCAAAGTAGCGTGAGCAACAGACACATTGATTTGTTGGAAACTCCCTCTTTCCATCCCAATCACATCAGCCAATGTGTCTACATCAACCACAAATTCTTTGTCCCTAACCGTAAAAGAAAATCTATTCGCATTTAGAAAAGATAGATTTGAATAGAAGTAAGCCGTAAGTTCTAGGTAGGCAACAGTTGTCTTAGAACAAAAACATTCGAGTTGAAAGAGTGCAAACTTCTCCCTCAGTTTCACTTTCGACGAATCAAGGAAATCAAAATCCATACTTCTAGGGTTCATTACCCCTCGTTCAGTAGTTTTGAGTAGGTCTTCCTATGATCTTTAGAACGAAATAAATTTGTCCTTTCACTACGAACATTTGCAGCGATGCCCATCCTAGGCTGAAAATTCATGAACATCCTTTCATCGTCATCTTTCCATTCAGGCTGATTAAAGGTACTAAACTGTGGATCGCTTGGAAAGTTGGCAAAGGTCCTTACTGCCAAGCGTACAGGCACAATGCCCATACTTTCCATTGTTCTCAAAAAGTGAGTCTCATTCCTATACCCTATCTCGCTCAAGAACTCATCAATGAAAGTCATCGTCGTTCCACCCTCTTTTAACTTAGAGTAGAGTTTGAAGATAAAGTCAGGTTTCAGCGTTCTTATAAGTTCCACGTCTTCCAAAATTTCTTCTTCTGGTTGTCACTGTGGAGGATCTTGAGTCCTATGTTGAGAAGAGTGACGCAGTTGAGAATGTTGTTGTTGACTTTATTGCTCCTGCTGCCGAGGAGAGTCTTCTTTCTCGATCAGATCAAAGTGCGAAGGACTCTCACGCATATGCTGTGGTCCCCTGCTAGCGATTCTAGAAGACTTTTTTGAGAAGACGTTGTCACTTTCTTTAGGGGATTCCTCGAACTCGATTGTGTAAAAAGTGAAATCTTTTCGGATTAAAATAGAGAGAAAGTGTTAAAAGTGGAGTTCTGTATTCTAGGGTTTGTGAGTGAAAATAGATAAGAAGAAAATCGACAGTATATAAAGCAAATGAATCGAGGTATTTCAATCATCACAAAAGAAAAAGTAAAAACTACCTTTTTGAAAATGAAAAACTGTCATAAATTCAAAACTTGAAAAAAAGAGAATTTCTAAAAATAAGATAAACAAGTAATGTACCTTTTCAAGACTTCTTCCTAAATTTAAATTACTTGTATTGAAATGTAATTAACTTACAGTCATATCATTTGGACGTCTTGAGTCCGAACACTTTTAGACTTTACTCGGTAGAAGATATTATGTTTAGTCTGGTGTGAATAGACTCAAACAAACTTTTCTCCAATGGCTTTGTAAATGTATATGCTTTGCCCTTGAATGAAGAATTGGATTCTTTGTAAGATTGATAGCGTTGGTTTTATCACATTTAATTTCGATGCATGATTCTTCAATTCCAAAGTCTCTCAGCTATTGCCTTATCCACAAGATTTGATAACAACTTCCAAGAGCCACATACTTTGCTTCAACTGTTGAAAGAGTTACGGTACTTTGCTTTCTTGAGAACCAAGACACCATCTTGTTACTCAGCAGTTGACAAGTACTAGAAGTACTCTTTCTATCAACTCTGCAACCTGCTAAATTTGCGTTTGAATATCCAAGGAGTGTAAAGTCTTATTTTTTAGGGTACCACAGACCTAGCTTTGGAGTAGTCGCAATGTATTTGATAATGCGTTTTGCAGCACTTAGATGAGATTTTTTGGGATTTGATTGGAATTTAGCACAAATGTAAACACTAAATAAAATGTCATATCTAGATGCAATAAGGTAAAAAAGTGAACCAGTAATACTCATGTAGAGCTTCTGGTCAACTTTCTTTCCTCCTTCGTCTTTGTCTAGCTTCGAAGAACTTAACATTGGTATCTCATTCTTTTTGCAATTTTCTAATCCAAATTTCTTGATGAGATCTTTTGTATATTTTTCTTGATGAATGAAAATTCCTTTCTTCAATTGTTTGACTTGTAATCCAAGAAAGAAAGTTAATTCACCTATCATGCTCATCTCGAATTCATCCTACATAGACTTAGAAAACTTATTGCATAGATTTCATTAGGTGATCCAAAAATAATATCATCAACATAAATTTGAATAAGTAGGAAATATTTATCTTCTCTTTTAATGAATAAAGTAGTATCTACCTTTCCTTTAACAAACCATTATGAGTTAGAAATTTACTTAACCTTTCATACTAGGCTCGAGGTGCTTACTTCAATCCATACAAGGCCTTTTTCAGTCTCAAGATTGAGTTTGGCTTTCTTGGATCTTCAAAACCAGGTGGTTGATCCACATAGACTTTTTCTTGGATAAATCTATTTAGGAATGCACTTTTTACATCTATATGGAATAGCCTAAATTTTTTATAGAAAGCAAAATCAAGTAATAATCTAATTGCTTTCAACCTCGCTACTGGTGCATAGGTCTCATCATAGTCTATCATTTCTTCTTGCGTATATCCTTTAGCAACAAGTCTTGCTTTGTTCTTGACCACTTTTCCTTTCTCATCCACCTTGTTCCTGAAAACCCATTTAGTTCCAATAATAGTCTTACCTTTATGTTTAGGAATTAGCTCCCAAACATCAGTGATGCTGAATTGTCTTCACTCTTCTTGCATAGCTTCAATCCAGCTTTCATAAGCCAATGCTTCTTCTATACTTTTGGGTTCAATTTCAGAAACAAGTGCTAAAACGCTAGACTCTTCTCACATTTTGGATCTGGTGCGAATTCCTTCATCAACGTTACCAATGATGAGTTCCTTGGGATGACTAGACTTATACTTCTAGTTACTGGTTGGTTTTGAAGTATGTTGATCCTCTATTTCAGTTGAATCTTTTGGTTTTGCTTGTTGTTTATCTTCAAAAGTTTGAACCACTTCAGGGAAAGTAGACTTTGTAAAGCTTGGAGCAAGTTTAGATTATTCAAGTTGAGTTTGATTTAGTTGATTCTGCATAGATTCTTGAAACTTAACGTTCATCAATTTTTTCACGGATTGAGTCTTTTTGTTAAAAAAATATGTATGATTTGCTCGAGATAGAGTAGCCAATGAAAATTGCTTCATCTTATTTTTTTTTCAAACTTACCAGTTCAATCATTTGCATTTTTCAAAAGAAAACACTTACAACCAAACACATGAAAATAAGAAACATTTGGTTTTTTGCCTTTAAACACTTCATAAGGAGTTTTCTCTAGAATATGTCTTAAAAATACTCTGTTAATGATATAGCAAGCTGTAGAGGCTGCTTCTGCCCAAAAACGAGAAGAAATATTACTCTCAATTAAGATTGTTCTTGTCATCTCTTGAAAAGATCTATTCTTTCTTTCTACAACCCCATTCTGTTATGGAGTATATGGAGAAGAGAAAATATGTTGGAAACCAGATTCTTCACATAATTTTGCAAAGTCTTGATTTTCAAACTCACCTTCATGGTCTATCTGTATGCTTGAAATAACATAACTTTTCTCAGTCTGAACCTTCTTGGCAAATTTTGAAAAGTAAGAGAATGCTTCAGACTTACTTGCTAGGAAGTATACCCATGTAAAGCGAGAGTAATCATCCACGATTACTAGGCAGTATCTCTTTCCACCAATACTTTGCGTTTTGATTGGTCCAAAGAGATTCACATGCAGAAACTGCAAAACTCGATTAGTAAAAACTTGATTTATAGGTTTAAAAGAACTTCTAACCCATTTTCCCAAAACACAAGATGTGCATAAGTCAAGCTTTTGATAAGTCAAGCTCAGAAGTCCACGAACAAGCTTTTTGGAAGATATATTAGCAATATGCTCCATGTTAACATGACCAAGCTTTCCATGTTAAAGGTTTACTTCATCTTGAATGGATACACTGAAAACTTTCTAGTTTTATATCCAAAAGGTAAATAATCCTATGTCTTCATCCAGTGAAAGATTGAGTGAGATCTTTACTAGTTCATGAACAAATGCCTTCTTGAAAATTGATTCTAAAACCAGTTTCACATAGTTGACTAATGCTAAGTAAATTGTAATTTAAACTTTCCACCAAGGAAACATTATTGATTACGAGACTTCCAATCTTCACAATTCCGCATCCAGCAATTCTTCCTTTGCTATTTCCTCCAAATGAAACTTTTCCACCATTTATTTGCACAAGTTTTATAAAACAACTTGAATCTCTAGTCATGTGTCTAAAGCAGCCACTATCCAAATACCATTTGATCTTTTTATTGATAGTGAGCTACAATTATAAAAGAACTTAAGCTTTTTTTGGCACCCACATTTTCTTGGGTCCAAGGTGTTAGGGAAATCTCTTATGATGTTTTGAAGATGACAAAATAAATCAAAGGCTACTAACGTGTTTATTGGTTGAGTAATAGACTATGCAAATAATAGAATATGTAAATGATATTATCAAAGTCTATACTTGGAATAATTAGAAGACTGAACGTAACATATATCCAAAGTCTATTCTGAAGATTTTCAGACTTCTGTGTCAAAGTCCGAAACTGTCAGATTTTAGTGTCAAAGTTTATTCTACATCAGAAGTCTGTTCATTCTGACAAATTCCAGACTGAATGTGAATGAAGAACTAGAAGACAGACTCTATGCTGAAGCTGAACCAAAAGACAGACTCTATGCTGAAGCTGAACTTATTCAGACTGTGTTCAGACCTTAAAGTTAAATTTGTTCAGAAGCATAATATGTTCAGACCCAGATTGTAAAGTCTATTACACTCAGACTTAGATTGTACAATCTATTGCACTCAGACTTTACATCCAGATTCAACATAACGTAATACAAGCCCAATCATATAACAAATAGTGATCTGGTTTGGATTCCACATCAAGATTGATTTGATTGACTCAATCTAATTGATTGGCAATTGGATCTTGAAGACAAGAACTTTATATACGAAGAAGCTTTACTTATGAAAATCAAGATAATATTTTTATGGGCGATCGGAATCAATTTGAGATTCTACTTTTGTCATTCAACGGCTACCAAATCTTCTACATACAAAGCTGTCTAATGGGTAGATTGGAAGACAATCCTCAAAATACTGTCCAACGGCTAGTTTGGAAGTGAAGAAGTATTTAAGGAGATGAATGAATGATGAGCAAGTAAGAGACAAAGCGTAAAATTTATAATTCCAAAGTCTGAGTGACATTCAATCATACACTTGTCTTTGGTGAGCTTAAACGTTTGTGATCGTGAGAGAAATACCAAAATAGTGACTTAATAAGATTGTGTGATCAACTACTAAGTGTTTGCACTCAAAGTTGTAATCTCTTGTTGATTGCATAGTGGAATCCAGCCAAGAAGGCTGTTAGCGTGGGAGAGTGGATGTAGGTTTGGATTAAGTCGAACCACTATAAACCTTGTGTTCTTATTCTCTTCCTTAACTCCTTTCTTTTACTCGAAATTTATTTTATTCTGCATATATTTGCCAAGGTTTAGTTTAAACACATATTCACCCCCCTCTAGGTGTTCATACTAGCACTCTCAATTGGTATCAGAGCCAAGTGCTCGGTTTATAAAAGTGTTTTTACTTTTGAGTTAAAAATCTTTTATGGCTAGTATCTTGGCACAAGGACTTATGGAGGGACAAAGCAACACAATGCCACCATATTTTGATGGAAATGAATACAATGTATGGAAGAACAAAATAAAAGCATTCCTAAGATCCAGAGATCCCTTGCAATGGGATATTGTGGAAAGAGGAATCAATCCCATTGTTGCGTCCACATCAAATAAGAATGGCAAAGACAAAGAAACCAAACCCCTCGCTCCTATGTCTCAGACGGAGTTGTCCAAAAGAGAAACGCTTGATACAAAAGTTATTTATTCTTTATATTGTGCATTGTATCCTGCTGAATATAACATAATCTCTCCACGTGAAACATTAAAAGAAGTTTGGGATAGATTTCATATTACATATGAAGGGACCGCTCATATAAAAGAGACAAAAGTAAACTTTCTACTTGGTAAATATGAATCCTTCAAGATGAAGCAAGGAGAGTCAATTGGAGATATGTTCAGCCGTTTTACAGAAATTATAAATGGTTTGGCATATCAAGGTCAGCCAATTTCTTCACCAATAAAGGTCAACAAAATCTTGCAAGGTTTCTCAAAAGATTGGAACCATGTCAAGATCTCAATCCGGGAGACTCAGAGGACTATGCCACTTTCCGTTGATGAATTGATTGGCACTCTTCAATCCTATGAAGTGGAACAAATCAACGATGAAGATCCCGAAGGTAAGAAGTCCATTGCTTTAGTATCTAACGCTGTTTTTGATAAAAACAAACTTAGAAAATGACATGGACAACGAAGAACTTGCCTTTATGGTCAATAAATTAAAAAATCTAAGTAGAAAAAGGAAGGAAATTCAGTGGAAGAAGATGATACAAGCATAATGGGCAGAAAAGAATAATGAAAGAAGATGATGAGCAAGAAAAATATATGCTTGATGGCACATTCATAATTTGAGTCTGACTCAAACACAGGCTCAAAATCAGAGTCTAACATAGACACAGACTTAGAATCCAATGAGGAAACCGAGGTAAGTCATTTATAAATTTCTGCTAAAGTTCTTAAGTATATAAATGAGCTTTGCTTAAATCTCAAATCTTCTCTTAAAATGATTTCCGAACTTAAAAATGAGAATTCTCGGCTTAGGCAACGGGATCTTTCTCGAAAAGAAAAGTTTGAAATTTTACAAAAAGATTTTCTACAAACAAAAGAAAGTCGAAATTTACTTGTCGAAGAAAATGATTTTTTAAAGAAAGAATTTTCAAATATTTTGACAAGATTTTCAAATGGTTCAAAAACATTAGAGCTTATCATTTCTATACAAGTACCTTACTATAATATGTCGGGACTTGGTTTCAATAAGGAAAGAGATTCTCTAATTGATTTTCCTAAAGTTAAGGAGAGACTTAGACAAAGACCTCCTAAGGCATTTTACAAAAATCATTTTCAAAAAATGTTTATAAAACTTGTTGCTGGAAATGACGTCAATTGTTCAAATTGTGGAGATTTGGAACACTTTGAAAAAGATTGTCCTAAAGTTTGGAGACCTATTAAGAAAAATTGGGTAAAAATAGCATACTCTACTAACTCTCATAGACCAAAAAAAAAAAAAAAAATGGGTACCAAAGAAAAGATGAGTTGTTTTTGCAGGATATAAAGAAGAAAGAAGAAAGAGGATTTGGTAAGGAATGTATATATATATTCAATTTGGTTTGAGTACAAAATTTAAAAATTCTCATTATGATTGATATTCGATATATCATTGGTTGATTGAGATTTTATAATAATCATATTTTGTTTCATTGAAGAAAGAATCGTGTGATTTATTTTTGTGATTCGTGCGTTGAGATTTGATATAATATGTGTGATCATTTTGTTTATAGACAAATGAATTTATTTGGTTTGATTTTATACTCTCAAATTTTATCATATTTTGCCAAGTAAAAATCTATTTTACGTAATATTAAATTATTATGTAAGATTTTTCTAGATACTCAAAGATTTCATTCTCCCTAATTTTATTGTACTATAACTAAGTGAGAATTTATATTTCAAAATATCATTATGCATAATATTCTTTCATTGAGTACTTTGTTATGATGAATTAAGAAAGAATATTTGATTATGGAGATTTTCTATTTTACTCTAACGAAATGTAATGATCCGAATTGATGGATACCAAAAAGGAAATAAGTTGATTGCAGGAAATTCTACAAGGGAAGAACGATTGTAAATCTACGCAGATTTTGATACAATCTGAAAAATATCTCTTGCGAAGATTGGTAATGATTTTTTTTTTTTTTGGTATATTGCAAATATATACCTTGGGTAAGAGAATTTTTTTTTATCATCCCGCCTTGCAAAATTCTACATGCATTTATCTTGATTTTGGATGATTACTTATCATATTGCAAATATCTCTTATCATAAATATAAGGCATTGTATTTTTACTTATTTTGGCACGTGATAGAAATAATATCTTTCGTTTTGCGAAATGATTCAATAATATATATCTGAGATTTATGCTCAAGGAAATCATTTGATCTCGAAAGATATTATTGCATATTTATGGATATTCTTGCTTATCTTATATCTAACCAGTTTAATCTGAAAATCAAAAGAAGATATTACATGACTTTTTTGCAAAGATTATTATCTATTATACAAGATTTTCCGGATGGCAATATAATCTTTCATATGGATTTTGGAAAGCTCGATATGAAAATTATGAATATTCTATACTATCTTTTGGAAGATCGAAAATTCCCTTCCATATGCAAAGTTTTTGCAAATTATTGAGGAAATCTCTTATGTGTCGTACAAAAGGTTGAGTAGTTCTAAATTTTAATAATTGATAATTTTATATATGCTATTCAACTTATTGAAGAAAGAGCATTATATATTATATGAATATTATCATAGCTTATTTGTGGAAAAAATTTGTTAAGTTCATGCAGGCTGAATTCGAGACAAGCTTGATTGAAGAAAAAAAAATTTTGCCTCGAATTTCAAAATACAAGTGATCGTTGTGGATGTTGTTGCTACAAAGAGAATAATGGAAAAATATTATGTTCAACGTGCACAAGCAACAATTGTTTCTATACACAAATATTGTCATGATGACAGAGGGAGAAAATAAATCCAAATAAAAGGAAAGAATGATGATCATCTCAAAAAGGCAACAAATTAAGGGGGAGTTTTGATCAATTATGGAAAAATCTTTTTAGATTGATTGTGATCTTGTTATGAAAAGAAGGAGAAGGTAAATGCGCTAGAATTTGTTAAGTTCTACAAAATCTGGTTAGTGCATCTCTTATTACCTTTTGTTATTAACAAATTTCTTATTGACATTATCATTTTATTATGACAAAAAGGGTACGTGCATCTTATAATGCGTCAGTAATTTTTATTGGATATTTACGGATATATATGATCGAAGTAAACTATATTGCATATCTTTAATATTCGATTTACTTTATACAAGCTGATTTTTGGAAATTGTAATTCATGCAAGATATTTGTTATCATTCTCTACGTGATACTTTTTCCATCATTATCGCTTTTTGATTATGATAAAAAGGGAGAGAAGATATGGATATGCATATGTGTTGATTGGTTGATATTATTTATTGGATAATATTGAGCTGCGATTATTTTTCTATATATTGTTATGCTCAATTTATTTGCTGTCTTATGATATCCTTTGATTTAAATTAATATTTTTAAAAGCGTGTTTACAAATCTGCATATTTAGAGATTGTTTTGTCATCATCAAAAAGGGGGAGATTTTTAAGGAAATCCCTTATGATGTTTTGAAGATGATAAAATAAATCAAAGGCTACTAACGCGTTTATTGGTTGAGTAATAAACTATGCAGATAATAGCACATGTAAATGATATTATCAAAGTCTATACTCGGAAGAACCAGAAGACTAAACGTAACACATATCCAAAGTCTATTATGAAGATTTCCAGACTTCTGTGTCAAAGTACGAAAACTGTCAGATTTTAGTGTCAAAGTTTGTTTTACATTAGAAGTTTGTTCATTTTGACAAATTCCCAACTGAACATGAATGAAGAACCAGAAGACAGACTCTATCTTTGAAGCTGAACCGGCAGACTCTATCTTTGAAGCTGAACCAGAAGACAGACTCTATGCTTAAGCCGAACTTATTCGGACTATGTTCAGACCTTAAAGTTAAATTTGTTCAGAAGTAGAATATGTTCAAACCCAGATTGCAAAGTCTATTGCACTCAGACTTAGATTGCACAATTTATTATACTTAGATTTTACATCCAGATTCAATAGAACGTAATACAAGCCCAATCATATAACGGCTAGTGATCTGGTTTGGATTACATATCAAGATTGATTTGATTGACTCAATCTAATTGATTGACACTTGGATCTTGAAGACAAGAACTTTCTATACGAAGAAGCTTTACTTATGGAAACCAAGATTCTGTTTGTATGGGCGATCGGAATCAATTTTGGATTCTACTTTTGTCACTCAACGGCTACCAAATCTTCTAGATACAGAGCTATCCAATGGGTAGATTGGAAGACGATCCTCAAGATACTATCCAACAGCTAGTTTGGAAGTGGAGGAGTATTTAAGGAGATGAAGAACCGATGAGCAAATAAGGGACAGAGCGTAGAATTTATAATTCCAAAGTTTGAGCGACCTTCGATAATACACTTATCTTTGGTGAGCTTAAATGTTTGTGATCGTGAGAGAAATACCAAAAGAGTAACTTAGTGCGATAGTGTGATCTACTACTAAATGTTTACACTCAAAGTTATAATCTCTTGTTAATTGCATAGTGGAATCCAGCCAAGAAAGTTGTTAGTGTGGGAGAGTGGACGTAGGCTTGGATTAAGTCGAATCACTATAAACCTTGTATTCTTATTCTCTTCCTTAACTCCTTTCTTTTACTCGAAATTTATTTTATTCCGCATATATTTGTAAATGTTTAGTTTAAATACCTATTCACCCCCTTCTAGGTGTTCATACTAGTACTCTCACAAGGGAGTTAGTATTAAATACAGTCTTTGCCCAATCCTTCTTAACAAGTCTCCAAGCCTTTGGACATTCTTTCTTGAAATGTTTTGAGCTGTTACACTTTGAACATTTGAAAGCACTTTGACCAATAGGTTTTACAAATACTTTTTGAAAATGATTCTTATAAAATATTCTTGTAGGCCTTTGTTTGATTCTTTCATTTACTTTTGAAAAATCAATTAAAGGAATGGTTTCTGGTGTCATACCCAAATTAGATTTGTTGAAATAAGGTCTTTGTACTAAAAGAATCTTTTCCAACTTTTCATATCCTATTGAAAACCTTTTTATGATATTTAAAATGTCATTTTTCAAAAAAAAAATATTTTCATTTGAAAGAGAATCTGCATTTTCTTTCAAATTAATAAAACTTTTGTCTAGATTTTCAATTTTTTCTTTTCAAGAAGTTTCATGTTGCTTCAGTTTAGAATTCTCCATCTTTAGCTAGGAAATCCTTTTAAGAGAAGTTTTGAGACTAAGACAAAGTTCATTTATATACTTGAAACTTTAACATGAATTTTTAAATTGCTAACCTTGATTTCATTGTCTAAGTCTGAATTTGAATTTGTTTCATAGTTTGAATTTGAGTTGGCCATTAGACATATGTTGGCATACTTTTCATCACTTTCCTTGCATTCAATATCTCTCAATGTTTCTGCTTTGAGAGCCTTCTTGAACTTCTTAGTTCTTCCTTTCTTTCTCTTCAACAAAGGGTAGTTAGGTCTGATGTGTCCTTTTTTCTTGTATTCAAAGTAGACCACATCTTTATTGACTTCATCATCCTCAGTTGATTTATTCTAGAATTTTTGAGTTCCTTGCTTCTTCTAGTTAAATCTTCTTCCCTTTCTGTTCAGTTTCCTGAACCTTCTTATCATAAGTGCTAGCTCTTCATCATCCATGTCATCTTCTGAATTTATACCATCAGAATCATCATTAGATTTTAAAGCAATTGACTTCTTACCTTTAGGATCTTATTCCTCATTGATTTGCTCCACTTCATATGATTAAAGTGTGCCAACTAATTCGTCTACTGAAAGAGGCATGATCCTCTGGGTCTCTCTTTTAGAAGTCTTCATGTGATTCCAGTCTTTGGAAAATCCACGCAGCAATTTATTGACTTTCATTGGTCCTGAGATTGGATGTCCTTGATATGCTAGACCATTTACAATCTCTGTGAAACGAGTCTCAAGAAGAGTTTGTTGGAGAAATCTTTATTATCTCAAGACTATTCGGAGACCGACTCAAGACTTTATTATCTCAAGACTCAAGACTCAAGACTCAAGACTCTCAAGTCTATTCTCACGCGATCTTTCTATTCCGGTAGCAAAGGAAATCCGAGCCGAAGCTTATGGTTGAAGATTCAATCCTATCCTCTCGGAAAAGATCTTTTGGTTGGATGAACATCTCGGAGTCTTTGTTTATTCTTATCTAGATCAATTAAAGATCCGATGGTTGTCGAAGTATTCTTGGAATGTTCTATTCTTGGAAACCAAGATCCCGATTGTATGGGCGAACGGGATTGATGGGCTATCGCCGATTCCTTAAAAGCTCGAATGATCTTCGTGATTGATTCCGTCCAACGGGTAGATTGGAGGAATTCCTTTGGTAAGTGCCAACGGCTATGATGGCATAAAGGAGTATAAAATGAAGACATTCCGGTTGTTTTTAAGAGCGTGATCGATAGAAAAATTCCAGTCGAAGATCCTTGTTTATTAGTCGAGACCATTTTGAGCGAAATTGTGTACACGAGAGAGTGTTTATTTCTAGTGATACCTTGAGAGTGTGGAAGATCGTCTACATCAAAAAGTCAAGGAAGAACATCACTTGTAACATCTCTTTGTTCATAGTGGAATCCAGCCAATTGGGTCGGTGCGAAAAGAGTGGACGTAGGCTTGAATCAAGCCGAACCACTATAAACCGCGTGTCTAAATCTCTCTTTCCCTTACTCGAGTCTTACGATTGTCTTTTTAATTACTGCAAATCATTTATCTATTTAAGTAGTGTATAATTATCGAAAGAAAAATCGTTTATACCTATTCACCCCCCTCTAGGTAATCGTACTAGCTATATCAATTGGTATCAGAGCCTGTGTTCTTACTTTATTTGAAGTGTTTTACTTCAGAGTAAAAGATCCATGGCTAGTATGCTAGCATCAGGGCTGGTAGAAGGTCAAATCAACACCAGACCACCCTACTTCGATGGAAAGGATTACAACATCTGGAAGAACAAGATGAAAGCTTTCCTACGATCTAAGGATCCTCTGGAATGGGATGTTGTGGAGAGAGGAATCACTCCTACTGTCGCATCAGTATCTGAAAGAGGGAAAGAAACTGTTGAGACCTGCGGAATGTCTCAAGATGAGATAAACAAGAGACAAGCACTCGATGCAAAAGCAATTTATTCTTTATATTGTGATTTGTCACCAACTAATATAACAGAATATCTTCTTGTGTCACGCAAAAGAAGTGCAGGATAGATTACATATCACCTATGAAGGAACAGGGCCGAGTGAAGGAAACCGAGAATCAATATTCTTCTTGGTCAATACGAAGCCTTCAAAATGAAACCGGGAGAATCTATAAGCGACATGTTTAGCCGTTTTACAGATATTGTCAATGGACTTGATAATCAAGGACAGAAAATTACTGATCCTATGAAGGTGAACAAGTTGCTGAGAGGACTTTCCAAGGATTGGAATCATATAAAGACTTCAATACGAGAGACGCAAAGAATTATGCCATTATCTCGTAGATGAGCTGATTGGAACTCTTCGATCTTACGAAGTGGAGCGAATTAATGAAGACGAAGATCCAAGAGGTAAGAAATCCATTGCATTAAGATCTAATGATGACTCGATGATACTGATTACGAAGAAGATCGGATGATGAGGAGCTTGCTCTTATGATAAGAAGATTCGAAAAGCTGAATAGAAAAGGAAGAAGGTTCAACTCAAGAAAACAAGGTTTTCGAAACAGCAAACCAAGTTTGTTGATGAGGAACCAAACAAAGATGTAGTACGCCGAATGTAAGAAAAAGGGACACATCAGACCCAACTGTCCTCTTCTGAAGAAGAAGAGAGGAAAAATCGAGAAGTCTCGAAAAGCTCTCAAAGCCGAAACCTGGAGTGATACAGAGTGTGAAGAAAGTGATGAAGAATATACCAATCTGTGTCTAATGGCACAATCAGACTTAGACTCTGGATCAGATTCAGACAGTGAATTTGAGGTAAGTGATTTTAAAATTCCTATCAAAGTCTCTAAATACATTGATGAATTATGTTTCAGTCTTAAGACTTCTCTCAAAAAGATTTCCGAACGAAAAGGAAAACTCGCTTTAAAACAAAAGGAAAATGTTTTAGAAGAAAAAGTGAAAAGTCTAGATTTGAATGTCTCTACTCTTAAAGAGAATGAAGATAAACTTTCAAAAGAAAATGCTTTCTTGAAAACCGACTTATCAAATATTTCAAAGAAATTTTCAATAGGGTCTGAAAAACTCGAGAAAGTTCTTTCAGTTCAAAGACCTTACTTCAACAAGTCTGGTTTAGGTATGACAACAGAAACAATCCCTTTGATTGATTTTCCGAAAGTAAAAGAAAGAATCAAGAAAAGACCATCGAGAGAAGCGTACAAAAATCATTTCAAAAAGGTTTTTGTAAAGTCTGTAGGTCGAAATGCACTAAGATGTTCAAAGTGTAACAGTCAAGATCACTTTGAAAAAGAATGTCCTATGATCTGGAAGCCTTAAAAGGGTATGGCCTAATAATGTTTTCCTACTAACACCAAAGGACCCAAGAAAATTTGGGTACCAAAGAAAGCTTGAGACTCTCTTTTGATTACAAGTCTCTGTCAAAAGAAGGTAAAATGGTATCTTGACGGCGGATGCTCAAGACACATGACGGGAGACTCAAATTGCTTTATAAAGATTGTTCAAGTAAACGGTGGAAAGGTTTCATTTGGTGGAAACAGAAAAAGGAAGCATTGTGGGATTTGGAACTGTTAAAATTGGAAATCTCACAATAAGCAATGTTTCTTTAGTGGAAGGACTCAACTATAATCTTCTCGGCATTAGCCAACGTGTGATCTTGGGTTCAAGATCTCTTTTCAAGAAGGCATATGTTACGGAATAAGTAAAGACTCAACTCGAGTCTTTCATGGGTCGAAGGCATGGAAATATCTATCTTCTTGATGTAAGACCAAATGAAACGCAATGTCTCATCTCAATTCAAGATGAAGCGGTCTTGTGGCATAGAAAGCTGGGCCATGTCAACATGAAGCAATTAGCCAAAATAGCATCAAAGAAGCTTGTTCAAGGACTACCAAAACTGCCCTATCAAAAATCTGACTCATGCACACCATGTATTCTGGGAAAACAGGTAAGAAATTCATTTAAGCCTATAAAACATATCTCTACTAATCATGTTCTCCGATTGCTGCATATGGATCTCTTTGGACCAACCGAACCCGAGCATTGCGGGTAAGAAATATTGTCTAGTAATTGTGGATGATTACTCCCGTTTTACACAGGTATATTTTCTTGCAAGTAAGTCGAAACTTTTTGTACTTTGAAAAGTTTGCTAAAAAGGTTCAAAATGAAAAAGGATGTGCTATTTCAAGTATTAGAACAGATCATGGAAGTGAATTTGAAAACCAAAACTTCACAAAGTTTTGTGATAAATCTGGTTTTAGTCATGTATTTTCCTCTCCATATACTCCAGAACAAAACGGAGTTGTGGAAAGAAAGAATAGATCTCTTCAAGAAATGGCTAGAACTCTTTTGATTGAAAATAAAATTTCTTCTCGATTTTGGGCTGAAGCCGTTTCAACAGCATGTTACATCATAAATAGAGTCTTTCTAAGACCTATTTTAGAGAAAACCCCCTATGAACTATTTAAAGGTAAGAAGCCTATTGTTTCATATTTTCATGTGTTCGGTTGCAAATGCTTTATTTTGAAAAATGCAAATGATCGAGTTGGTAAGTTTGAAGAAAGATCAGATGAAGGCATTTTCCTTGGATATTCTACGACAAGCAAGGCTTACAGAGTCTTTAACAAGAGAAGCCAATCGGTGGAGGAATCAATGAATGTCAAATTCCAAGACTCAATGCAAGTTGAATCTAGTCAGACTCAATATGAAGAGTCTGAAGCAACTCCAGATCTTTCAAGACTTACAACTCAAGAAGCATCTCAGTCTCTGGAAGTCCAACATCAAGATGTTCTTGAAGATTCAAATAAAGAGAGAGACCATCAACCAGGAAAATTAACTAGTAACTGGAAGCACAAATCTAGTCATCCCGAAGAACTCATTATCGGTGAAATCAATGAAGGAATCCGCACCAGATCAAAAAGACGTGAAGAATCTAGTGCTGTGGCTCTAATCTCTGAAATTGAACCAAAAAGCATAGAAGAAGCTTTATCGATGAAAGCTGGATTGAAGCCATGCAAGAAGAGCTCGAGCAGTTCAACATCAATGACGTGGGGATTTGACATCTAAACCAAAAGGTAAAACATTATTGGAACCAAATGGGTATTCGGGAACAAGATGAACGAGGATGGAAAAGTCATACGGAACAAAGCCAGACTCGTGGCCAAAGGATACACGCAAGAGGAAGGAATAGACTATGATGAGACCTACGCACCGGTAGCAAGGTTAGAAGCTATTCGTCTATTACTTGCGTTTGCTTGCTATAAAAATTTCAGGTTATTCCAAATGGACGTCAAGAGTGCATTTCTAAATGGATTCATCCATGAGAAAGTTTATGTGGAACAACCACCTGGATTTGAAGACCCAAAGAAGCCAGGCTCGGTCTTTAGGCGAAAAGGCCTTGTATGGGTTTAAAGCAAGCACCTCGAGCTTGGTATGATAGGTTAAGTAAGTTCCTAATACATAACGGTTTTGTCAAAGGTAAAGTAGATACTACCTTATTTATCAAAAAGGAAAACAAAAGTTTTTTACTTGTTCAAATATATGTAGACGATATTATATTTGGATCTACTAATGAAGGCCTATGCAAGAAATTTTCTAAGTCTATGCGGGATGAGTTTGAAATGAGTATGATGGGAGAATTGACATTCTTTCTTGGACTCCAAGTAAAGCAAATGAAGGAAGGAACTTTTATCCATCAAGAAAAGTATGCAAATGATCTTGTCAAAAGATTTGGATTGGAAAAATGCAAAAAGACCGACATACCAATGTCATGTTCTCGAAAGATAGATAAGGATGAAGAAGGGAAGAAAGTAGATCAAAAGCTATATAGGAGCATGATTGGTTCACTTCTTTATCCCACTTTGCTTCTAGACCGATATTTTGTTAAGTGTTTGTGTACGTGCTAGGTTTCAATCGGATCCTAGAGAATCACATCTCTGTGCCGTGAAGCGAATTATCAAATACATTGCCTCATCTTCAAGCATCGGTCTTTGGTATCCAAAGAAGGGAGACTTTGATCTTCTAGGATACTCAGATGCAGATCTGGCCGGGTGTAGAGTCGATAGAAAGAGCACTTCTGGAACTTGTCAGTTGCTTGGAAAAAGAACAGTATCTTGGTTTTCAAGGAAACAAAGTACCGTGGCTCTTTCAACAACAGAAGCAGAGTATGTAGCTCTTGGAAGTTCTTTGTTCGCAAATTCTATGGATCAAACAACGGCTACAAGACTTTGGCATTGAAGACTCATGCACGAAATCGAGATGTGACAACACCGGCGCGATCAATCTTACCAAAAATCCAATTCTTCATTCAAGAGCTAAGCATATTGAGATTCGACACCACTTCATTAGAGATCATATTCAAAACGGAGAAATCTCGATTCAATTTGTTGATTCAAAAAGTCAAGCGGTGGATATTTTCACAAAGCCTTTGGAGAAAAATCAATTTGACGCTATCCGTTCAAGACTCAACATTTTGAAGCTTGAAGAAGTTAAAGTCTAAAGACTCAACAATCCTTAAGACTCTAATCTCTCAGTCTCAAGATCTTCAGACTCAGACATTCATGGCTATAGACTGTAAGTGGCTATTTTATTCGAACTCGAAAAGGTACGATTTGTTGGTTATTATCTGTGTGGAAATCAAAAACTTGTCTTTTAAAAAGGATTAATTTTGGCGATTATTGATTTTGAAAAGAAATGTTCGTACTCTTTCCTGACGATTGAACTTCCTTTTTCAAAAGTAAGTTATATATATATACGATTTTCTCTCAATCGTCAAAACCCTAAAAAGTACTCTTCTCCCAAACTGTTTCAATCTCTTGTTCATCGTCGAGAAAGTGGTCATTTTCCTTGGGAAGCAAGCGAAGGAATCTCTCAAATCGACAAAGAAGAATGTCTTCTTCGAGGAAATCATCAAGATTAGCAAGCGGGGACCACAAAGAATGGAGAAGGGACCAATACACTTCGATCTTGCGAAGAGGAAGACTTTTCAAGTCGGCAACAAAGTCCGATTCGTTCTCATCCACGTCATTCATCGCCTCCTACCCCACATGGTGAAAGTCATCATCTTGAAGAAGAGATAATCGAGGAAGCCGACCCTGTAAGAGTCCAAAAACCCTCCTTTATCTATATGCTTTATCGTGCGGTGAAAAGCTCCGGTACGCCAATGAAATACATAGATGATTTTCTTAAGGAAAAGAACTATGGAAATGAATATCTTTTTCTGAGGAGAATGGAGGAGTTAGGAATTGCTCCAAAAGGAAAAGCAGAGGATGCACGTGCGAATATTCCAAGTGATCCTCGTGTACCTGGACAAAATTTAATTGAAGGGAACGATGATGATAGAATGTTCCTTGAGTTTCAACCGAGAATGGGTGTGGCAGCGAAGACGAAAGGAAATCGATTGGATTTGTTTAAATCCGAAGAACGAGGAGAAGGTATATGGCAAACTGTTGAAAAGAGGGGTGATAAACCCTCGAAGTGTTGATTTTGACTTTCTAGACGCCATCAACATGAACTGAGAGAGAGAGTTGAACTTGCTTCAACTTGAGAAATTTTGCTCGACTCTACGGACGGGTATGCACATTTAACCGCTTATTTCTATTCAAATCTGAGCTTTTTGGATGCGAATAGAATTTCGTTCAGTGTTCGAGAGAAAGTCTACGTGGTAGATGTGAATATGTTGGCAAACATTGTTGGAGTTGAACGAGGGCGTTATCTGCAATCAAAGTCTCACCCGCTCGTACTACTCGGATCTTGTCAAGGATAGAGACGCGAGACAAGAGAGTTACCTATTCCGGATGAATGCAATCAACATTGTGCTTCATAAGATCGTAATCAAGCTGTCTCGGACCAAAGTCTACGTCAAAGACTTCGTGTCTTATACGAAGCAAAGTTGATGTATGCAATCAACTACGGACGGAAGTTCTCTCTCCCGCACACGATTCTTTTCCATATGTACGGAAGCGTGTCAAAAGACAAGGGACAATTGCCTTATCCTGTGCAGTGACCAAGATCTTTAGACACATGAATATTGAACCGCCCCATTCACTTTGTGTTCGACCGTGCGATAAGATGGTGGTAGGTTTGAAGATGCTGACGAAGATGCGTCTACAAGAACTCTCTAAGGCAATGGAGAAATTCAGAGTGAAGACTCCTGTCCCATCTGCTTCAAAAAGGAAAGGAAAAGAAATCGTTGGAACCCCATCGAGGAAGAAGAAAAGGACTCTCATCTTAGAGGATGAAGATGAAGAAGATGAGGATCCCACAATCGTTGCTTTAACGAGAACCAGACGTTCTGTGCCTCGATCAGCAGAACTTCATCAGGAACAGAGAGAGGAAGAGGAGGAAGCAAAGATCAGAGAAGAAGATCAGCAGAAGGAGAAAGAGGGAGAGAAGGAGAAAGAAGAAGAAAAGGAGAGAGGAGGAGAGAAAGAACAGTCTGCATCAGACTCTGGAGACAAGGGAGATCAAGAACATGATCATCACTATTCTCCTTGTGATGTCCTAGAGACAGGGGGAGTTGGCGAGCAAGAAAGGTCTTCACCACATGCTGCCAATAGTGAAGGTCCGAGACCATCTCCGAGGAAGTTCGGGTCTCTAAATTGCACGAAGAAGGACACGATACTTCGAACCCAAATGCATGATTTCACGAGGGCTCCAACGTCGCATTCACTCCATCCGAAAAAGGCGATGCAAGTACACGAGACGGATAACTCATCGAGATTTTCGTCGTATTGTTGATATCCTTATGGAAATGCGGGGACAGATTTATGCTCTAGGCGTGAGTTCAATCCATCAAGAACGCTGGCCAAGCGTCTTGATTACTCCTGGAGGACGAGAATGAAAGACCTTGCTCTACAACTTCAAGCAAATGCAAAAGGAGAGGAGGTAGCTCGGTTAAGGGAAGACTTGAAGAGGCTAGAAGGCTTAGTTCGATCTATGGGAGATTTCCAAATCGTTCGCATTCCCAAGCGAGACTTGATCCCTTTCTCACTTTTTCATGATGACAAAAAGGGGGAGAATCAATTTGAACAATCAACACCATCAACCTTCAAACATCTTTTTATCTCTTAATCTTTGAATTTGTGGTTAATTGTAGTCATTTTTTTTAGTTTAACTTGAGTACTCTACTGTGGATTTTAATGCTTGACTGGTTGCGTTCATATCAAGTGTTGTTTTATGGTGTTACTCATGAAAGACTAACCAATTTGCTGTGGATGCAGAATGTGGTTGTTTTATTAATATTTATGAGTTAGCCATATTGCTTGAGAAATGTTTTTGCAGGTCAAAGTTGTTCAAATCTACAAGGAAGTTTTGTCACCATCAAAAAGGGGAGATTGTTGGAGAAATCTTTCCGAGTCTTTTGAAGGCGACAAAACATTTCTATCGATCTAAGTCTGGATATTCGGAGACCGAAGATTAAAGTCTCAAGACTTTATTATCTCAAGACTCAAGACTCAAGACTCAAGACTCTAGACTCAAGTCTATTCTCACTGACAGTCTTTCTATTCCAGTAGCAAAGGAAATCCAGAGCCGAAGCTTATGGTTGAAGATTCAATCCTATCCTCTGGAAAAGATCTTTTGGTTGGATGAACATCTCGGAGTCTTTGTTTGTTCTTATCTAGATCAATTAAAGATCCGATGGTTGTCGAAGTATTCTTGGAATGTTCTATTCTTGGAAACCAAGATCCTGATTGTATGGGCGAACAGGATTGATGGGCTATCGCCAGATTCCTTAAAAAGCTCGAATGATCTTCGTGATTGATTCCATCCAACGGGTAGATTGGAGGAATTCCTTTGGTAAGTGCCAACGGCTATGATGGCATAAAGGAGTATAAAATGAAGACATTCCGGTTGTTTTTAAGAGCGTGATCGATAGAAAAATTCCAGTAGTCGAAGATCCTTGTTTATTAGTCGAGACCATTTTGAGCGAAATTGTGTACACGAGAGTGTTTATTTCTAGTGATACCTTGAGAGTGTGGAAGATCGTCTACATCAAAAAGTCAAGGAAGAACATCACCGTAACATCTCTTTGTTCATAGTGGAATCCAGCCAATTGGGCTGTCGGTGCGAAAAAAGTGGACGTAGGCTTGAATCAAGCCGAACCACTATAAACCGCGTGTCTAAATCTCTCTTTCCCTTACTCGATCTTACGATTGTCTTTTTTAATTCTTTTTATCTATTTAAGTAGTGTATAAATCGTTTATCTATTTAAGTAGTGCTATATCAGAGTTTCTACTGATCTCTCACAGAGTCTCACTATGCATTTCTCTCTATTGTATACAACTTTGAGCTCGATGAATGAAAGAGCAAGGAACTATAGAGATTCATACTTTGAAATTCTTCTTTCACGCACTTCTTCGAACAACTGGAGAGTCATCCTTAAATACTCTTTTACACATTCATAACCATTGGCACTTTCCAAATGAATTCTTCCAATCTACCCGTTGGACAAAATCAATTAAGATGATCTCGAGTCATTGAAATGTTGGTGAGGAAAGATTGTCAATCATGTTCACCCATACAATCAAGATCTTTGGTTTCCATAAGTAGAATCTTTCAAGTTTGTGCGCTTTTCAAAAGATCTTCGTATGGAGTAAATCCCAATAAGAATAATGAAACGATTAGATGCTATATCTAGCCATAAGAAAAATCTTGAATCCTTGAAGATAATCCTATCTTCATTCTACCCCACATTTCAAAACTTATGTATGGCGGTCTTTAGACTTTGATAGTAGAGTCTGGAGTTCTTTAGACTATACCACTTGAGTCTGGAAGTCTTCAGACAAGACTTTTGGAAATGTTTTGTCAACTTCAAAACAGTAAATGAGTTTTCTCCAACATGGGTATCACGTCAAATATTTCATTTAATAAGTCTCTCAAAACGATAACGTTATGTTGATATTAGAATATCACAACACAAGCACAATAAATGCAAATTCTTTTTCATGTTTAAATCTCCACACGTCATTTTGGATTAAAAACTCATACTAAAAAATCTGTGTAGAAAGCCGGTTACAACATGTGAATCACTAGTTGTTCCGTGGCGAGCGAGTTCATCGTCCTGGGCTCGCGACATGCACACCGCGCAACAGACATCCTGAATCATACACATCGATTCGATCACGGAGTACACTTCGATCCTAGATTTTTTAAAAGTGATTGGAAGAGGAAATCCCGTGGGCCTTCTACAAGAAAGCCTTTATTTGGTTTCGGGATGTGCACCGAAGATCGATCTCCACTCCCTACCATTTTAACAACTGGGGCTTATGTCAGAAACATTCCGCCTTTGTCTAGTGACAACTCAAGTACGCATCATGGTGCAATTCCTCATTTCTCGGAGCATGAATCGGGTATCGGCTTAAACATCAACCTAATTTTAAATGTTTAGAAGCAATGGTTTCCAGATTTTGAACGAAGGCAAGTAGTTTTAAGACATTTAAAGGCACGCTTTTTTTTTCTTCTTTTTTTTGCGCTTTGAGCTCTATCGGTTCACTCACTTCAAGATGGGATTCCTTTATATTCATGATGCATTGAAAAAAGAGGTTCAATTGGCCAAATTGGACCTCCATTGATCAAATTAAATGCTAGTCTAGCATGGGTCAAGCTTGATTGGGTTAATTGGATCAATTGTTGTGATTAATTGGATTTGAGTTGTTTACCCTTGATTTGACTGAATTTTGGCAGAATTGAATGACTCATGAATTTTGGCTTGAAATTTGGTGAAATTCACCTCTAGCGTGGAATCTCGAAATTGACAAACCTAAATTCGAAATTGATAAGGCAAAATCGTTGTCGAGGTGGACATAGTCATTTGTTGCAACATCATTGTTGTACGATGGAAAATTGCTAATTTTTAAGCAAGAGTTAATTGATTGGAGGCTGAAAATAGCCATCTCATCGGGCATCGACAAACTTATTTAGAGCTAGACTCACAAGCGGCAATTTCACTTTTTTAGAAATCAACTCCCTCTCTCAATTTTGTTGACATTTTCCTTTCTCGGATAAGGAAAATGTTAGAGTATATCCAACAAGTCAAAATTGTGCATACTTTTAGGGAAGGAAACGCATGTGCATATTAATTATCAAATTAGATATTTTAATCATCTAATGTAAATGACACTCTAACATTAGATAGGCCATCGAGAGATTTATTTCCTTTGTTGATAGGAGGAGATAAGACATGACCAAATTTTGTTAGGACAGTAATGATCAAACTTTAGGGCTTCGCCCTAATTTTTGTAAAAAGGAAGAAGTAAATCCATCCTATTAACTCCAACAAATGCTCAAATTATGGTAGGAGATCTCAAAGTACTTAATTATGCACCACAAGTACTTATTGTCTTACCTGGTGAGGCAGACATGCATATCAATTGAGACCCGCGAAAAAAGAAATTAATATTGGCCTTTAGGTATCTATATAAACCCACTTCAATGGGACACATGATGCACAATCATACCTCAGACAATCAAGGCATACACTTGAAAATGGAGAAGGGTGAAGCCAAGCTCAGTGCAATGGTCATTCTATTGCTGCTTGCATCCAGCAGGTTACTCTCATCTCTCATCTACCATTATCATTTCTAAACATAGAATAGAACTAATTAGTTTTCCATTTTTTTTCATTTAAGGTCTCGTCCTCTCACATGCTGAAATAGTTCCAACAAAAGGCCAAGATGTCTCGGTTGATGCGGCAGATGATCCAGGTTGTTTTGTGGAGTGTCCTCCTGGGTTTCGTCTCATTATTAAAGAAGGTAGATGTCAATGTGTTCGAGGTTAGGACCATTGATGGATGTGAGTTCGTGTGTCCGAGGGTGGAGAGAAAGCAAAAATAAACAGACTTCTACTCTTAATAAAATGTGTTCATGCTTTTGAGTATTTGACTTTTTTACAGCCTTGAAAATTTACAAATGGTCGAAATGGATGGATTTGGAGCTTACCATTTGATTGCACTGTAGTATTTTATAGCGAAGTAATCAACAGTGTTGGCTTCATTCCTTATGTATAGCTTAAATGAACAATCGATAGTGGATAGGAGAATAAAAATTTCAATATCCGGTCTTGAAAGACAAAGGTTCGAAAGAGTGGCGCACTCGATATCCTCATGCCTGTGAATTTGATGCCAAGGAACATTCAAATAGTTTGAATGTTCTAACTACGTATGCTCTGGGTTGATAAAAAAATGAAGTACCGAAATTGAGGATCTAAGGGGAAATTTGAAAACATTAAAGATTTATTGGGGTTGGGCTCATATTTGATCAACCTTATGGACCACTCGATAATTAAATTAGAGAAAATTTCAAATAACAGCTTCAAGTGAAATCATCTTATGAAAAGAGGACCCAAAGTTGACATTGTTTGGAAGAAGGGTCTGAAATGGCCAATTTAATCTCAAATAAAGATCCTAATTCACTAACCAGTCAAATTCTATTCTCGGCTATGCGCATTAGGACTTGTCAATTGCAGCGATGTGGCAATTGGAGAGGAAGCTGAAGATAAGACTAAGGTCAATGAGAAGAAGATAGGAGATATGAGAAATGAGGTTGGACAATGTGGAATTGGGGGAGATCTTGTGATTTGGAACTAGTTAATGTGGTGGAATTTCTTATGACGTGCCTAGGTCTTCTTTGGATGGCCATATGATCGGTAGAACTTCTGTGATTTGGCATCTAAATCCACTTCAAGATGAGATTCTTTTATATTTCATGATGCGTCGTAAAAAGAAAGGGTGAGAAGAGGTCGCGTGAGCGGGAATAGTGTTGTTACGTATTAGGATCGACACCTTGGTGATATCAAGACGATGAAGAAAGGGAATTGGTTTATAATTTGTAGAATCAGGTACCAGCCATGCGTTGGGGGTCTATCTTCAACTAAGGGTAATTGGTTTCCAAGTGGGTCGATTCACACTGTGAAGTCAAGAACCAAACCGATTTGGTTACTGATTTGCGAAATCGACCCATCTGGTCCTAGAACAAAACTGAATGATGAAGAGCACAACATATATTTGTGGCAGCGCCTTGGGGGGTAAATGAGACCAGGCATGGTGGTTGAGCTCCGCAAGGCAAGATTTGAAGGGGACGTCGGAGATGTCATACTAGATGAGGTGGTAGACATTGACATTTGGAACTAGGAGCCGAACCGATGCCTCCAACAACCACCCAGAATTGGCCAGTACATTCCGATTCAGGTGATTCTTGATCCAAGTGGTTTCTCTTCTTCACCCCTAACCAAGCATCTCAAAAATCAGCGGAGACAATTGATTTAGTGTTTGCAGCATGGACTGATCTTCAACATCAAAGACCTTATAAGTCCAAAAGTCAAGACAATACTAGAATTGTACCTTCCCAAATGAGAACTTTCTTAAATAACAAAGTTATTTCCGGACTTTTGGTTCGTATGTTTTAGTAAATACTTGTGGGTGCAAAATTACTAGAGATGAAGCTCCATGTAAATAGTGTTTGACATTCCTTGTGAATGAATGAAATTTGCTCCCTATTGTGTTTTAGTAACACCTCAGTTGGTTTCTGAAACATAGCCGCTCATATGTTTGAATGGTTCTTCAAATTTGTGTATTTGCACTCCCTTCCATTGATGATGGGTATTACACAATATATTTTGATTAGGCATTATTTCAACACTTGAGCGCCCAAGCGGAATTTGTGGCCACAGGCTGCAGTCCACCTTCTTATGCCAGGCAAGTAGAAAGAAAACGACCGTAGAAGATTTTGTGCCATGAGTTAATATCATTTGCATTCCACGATCAGTTTTCGCTCACATGCTGCACAGTTTCGATAAATAGCAAAATCATGATCTCAAGGGCTAAGATTTTCCCCAGTCGTTTATTGTTGTCCACAATTGCGAAAGGTACCCAAATCTCAAAAGTGAGGATGGTAAATGAATGTGAGGGATGAAAAAAGAACAAGAGGGAAGCTGCGGAATACTAAGATACCGATTTGATAGCAATTGATTTCGAAAAACCATTTGGTCCATGCCATGAAAATCCCCATGCACACACAATCGGTTTTGATGGGACAAACATAAAACCGATACATAAGAAGCAAACAAGCGAGTGAATTCATAACTGCATCAGTACCCATCTCCTTCATAACCATCCTCGCCCCCGGCAGACACGGCACCGACTTCTTCATAGGCTTTCTCCACGGCAGCAAGATCCTCCCGAGCCTCGGAGAACTCTCCCTCCTCCATGCCCTCACCGACGTACCAATGCACAAAAGCACGCTTGGCATACATGAGGTCAAAATTGTGGTTGATGTGAGAGAACACCTCGGCAACACTGGTTGAGTTGGAGATCATGCAGACAGCCCTCTACACCTTGGCCAGGTCACCTCTTGGAACAACAGTAGGTGGTTGGTAGTTAATACCACACTTGAATCCCGTTGGGCACCAGTCAACAGATTGAATAGTGCATTTGGTCTTAATGGTGGCCACAGCTGCATTCGCGTCCTTTGGAACAACGTCTCCACGACTCGATGTTAAAAGATATATTACTTGCATAATGAACACGGGCAAAGTTCTTGGTGGCATCTTCTTTGTCGCCGATGAGCACCTCAAGGTGAAAGAGCGGGCGATAAGCGCCAGTCCTCACCTCTTCAGTGACAGTATGCTCCAAATCGATAAACACAGCACGAGGGTCATGCTTGCCAGTGCTGGTCTCGCTGAAGAAGTTGTCGAAAGCATCATCGCCTCCATCGATTGTCTTGTCACTGACCATTTGGCCATCAGGCTGTAGAGCGACAGGCATCATGTCAACAGCTAATAACGATCATTAAATGAACAATTCAATTTTGAGATATACGCATGCTATGAAAGGTTATAGAAGCCCACCTGAATGCCATGCTCGAGACAGTATAGCTCCCAGCAAGCCTTGCCGACCTAAATGTCGGCCTGGCCAATATGAATCAATATGCACTCTCTCATCTTCTTCGACATTCTGGAGAGGAGGTACGAGGATGGAGATGGAAGGATTCGGCGAGTGAGCGCGGCGACAGAGGAAGGCAGGATAGTTGGGCGAGACGCCTATTGGAGAAAACTTCCTTATTTATTTTGAAGCTGACAAAACGTTTCCATCAGTCTAGTCTGAAGACTTGCAGACTCTTTCATCAAAGTTTGAAGATCGCCAGACCACCAGACTCAATATTTAAAGTCTGCCATCATTGACAGTTTCTAGACCGACGTAGAAGATTTATCCAGAATTAAGTATCTCTTTAAGGATTTGTTTCGAGGCTAAAGAAGATCTTCTGGCTAGAGATAGCATCTCAAGATCTATTATTCATTTTGAAATTAATTCGGGTAATTTAGATCCGTTGATTGGCGAAGTATACTTTGAATGTTCTACTTATGGAAACCTAGATCCTGATTGTATGGGCAAGCATGATTGGTGGGCTATCATCACATTTCTTAAGTAAGTCGATATCTCCTTAATTGATTATGTCCAATAGGTAGATTGAAATAACTCATTTGGAAGGTGCTAACGGTCATAAAGGCATGGAGGAGTATATAAAGAAGACGCTCTAGTTATTCGAGTGTGTGCGCGATAGATAAATTCCAAAGTCTAAAGTTCCTCGTTCTTTGTTGATTCAATTGTTGAGCGTAAATTTATACTCAAAAGAGAGTTTAGACATTTGTGAGGCCTTAAGGAAGTGTAGCAGAATTTCTACATTGTGGAATCAAGGACATGATACTGTAACAAGTCTTTTGATTCATAGTGAAATCTAGCCGGTGGGTTGTCAGTGCAGGAGAGTGGACGTAACCTTGGATTAAGTCGAACCACTATAAACCTTGTGTTATTATTCTCTTCCTTGAATCTCTTTATTTTGTTTGTAATTCTATTTAACTGCTAAAGTCTGATCCTGTTCAAAGTCTGCTACTCTTCAGACTCAGTTTCAAAAGTCTGTTGTTATTCAAACTCAGGTTAAAAGTAAAAGTTTTCACTATATTTTGCAGAATCTGTTTTTACACCTATTCACTCCCCTCTAGGTGCACATACTAGCTCTTTCAATTGGTATCAAAGCCTGTGTACTCATTTAAATTGAAGTGTTTTTACTTGAGAGTTAACGATCCATGGCTAGTATGTTGGCTCCAGGTTTGGATGAAGGGCAAAGCAACACCAGATCGCCTTATTTTGATGAAAATGAATATAGTATATGGAAAAATAAGATGAATGCATTCCTAAGATCAAAAGATCATCTGGAATGGGATGTGGTAGATAAAGGAATCATTCCTAAAGCTACAACAGTCTCAGAAAGAGGAAAAGAAGTTGTTGAGGCTAGCGAGATGACTCAAGAAAAGATAACCAAGAGACAAGCTATTTATGCAAAAGCAATTTATTCCTTATATTGTGCATTATCTCCGACTGAATATAACAGAATATCTTCTTGTGAAACAGCTAAAGAAGTCTGGGATAGGCTGCACATCACCTATGAAGGAACCAATCGAGTGAAAGAAACTAGAATCAATATTATGCTTGGTCAATATGAAGTGTTCAAGATGAAACCAGGACCTCAATAAGGGAGACACAAATGATCATGCCACTCTCCGTTGACAGATTGGTTAGCACTCTTTAGTCGTATGAAGTGGAGCAAATCAATAAAGATGAAGACTCCAAAGGTAAAAAATCTATTACTTTAAAATCTAATGATGATTCTGAAGAAGATATGGACAATGAAGAGCTTGCTCTCACGATAAGAAGGTTCAGAAAACTGAACAAAAAGGGAAGAAGATTCAATTGGAAGAAACAAAGTTCTCAAAAGTTTCAAAATAAATCAGCTGAGGATGATGAATTCAATAAAGATGTGATTTGTTTTGAACGCAAGAAAAATGGACACATTAGACCCAACTATCTCTCGCTGAAGAAAAAGAAAGAAAAAGCTGAGAAATACAGAAAGGCACTCAAAACAAAAACTTGAAGTGATACCGAATGTGAAGAGAGTGATAATGATTATGCTAATATTTGTTTAATGGCAAAATCAGAATCAGATTCAGACTATGAGACAGATACAGACTCAGACTCAGACAGTAAATCAAGGTAAGTAATTTAAAAATTCATACTAAAGTCTCTAAATATATTGATGAACTGTGTCTTAGTCTCAAAATCTCTCTCAAAAGGATTTCCGAGCTAAAAAGGAAAATCATGCACTAAAGCAACATGATATTGTTTGGAAAGAAAAGATCGAAAATTTAGATAAAAAGTCTTATTACTTTGAAAGAAAATGCATACTCTCTTTCAAAAGAAAATACACTTTTGACAACGATATTTCAAGTATTACAAAAAGGTTTTCTATAGGATCGAGAAATTGGAAAAGATTCTTTTAGCATAAAGACTTTACTTTAACAAATCAAGATTGGGAATGACTTCAAACCATTTCTCTAATTGATTTTCCAAAAGTAAAGGAAATAATCAAACAAAGATCTACAAAAGACTTTTATAGAAATCATTTTCAAAAAATCTTTGTAAAACTTGTTGGCCGTAGTACTTTTAAATGTTCTAAGTGCAACAGCTCATAACACTTTGAGAAAGAATGTCCTATGGTTTGGAGACCTATTAAGAAGGATTTGGCAAATACCGTATACTGCACTAACTCCATTGAACCCAAGAAAGTATGGGTACCAAAGAAAGCTTGAGTTTTTTTTTTTTTTAAATGTAGGTCACTATCAAGAAAAATGTCAAATGGTACTTGAATATTAGATGTTCAAGACATATGACAAGAGACTCAAGTTGTTTCATAAAGTTTATACAAGTTAATGACGGAAAAGTTTCTTTTGGTGGATATAGCAAATGAAGAATTGTCAGATGCGGAACAATAAATATTGGAAGTCTCACAATCAACAATATTTCCTTAGTGAAATGACTCACCTACAACTTGCTGAGTATCAGCTAACTGTGCGACACAAGTTTCAAAATCAATTTTCAAGAAGGAATATATTCGGGAACCAGTAAAGACTTCTCTCAGACTTTAATGCGACGAAGACATGGGAACATCTATCTATTGGATATCAAACTAGAAAAATCTCAATGTCTAATTTCAATTCAAGAAGAAGTTAATATTTGGCATTGAAAACTTGGCCATATCAACATGAAGCAAATAGCCAAGATCTCCACAAAGAAGCTTGTTTGTGAACTACCCAACCTGACATATAAAAAATATGAATTATGCACACCATGTGTGTTGGGAAAATAGTTTGCTAAGAAAGTACAAAGTGAGGAAGGGTATGCTACTTCAAGTATACGGACAGACCATGGAGATGAGCTTGAAAATCAAGACTTTACTAAATTCTGTGATAAATCTGGTTTTCAGCATATGTTCTCCTCTCCATACACTGCCGAACAGAATGGAGTTGTGGAAAGGAAGAATAGATCATTGCAAAAAATTTCTTCTTGTTTTTGGGTGAAGCAGTTTCTACAGCATGTTATGTTATTAATAAAGCTTCTTAAAGCCTATTCTGGAGAAAACTCCTTGATGAATTGTTCAAAAGAAAGAAGCCAATTGTTTCATTTTTTCATGTGTTTGGTTGCAAATATTTTATAGTGAAAAATGCAAATGATCGAATTAGCAAGTTTGAAGAAAAATTAGTCGAAGGCATTTTCCTTGGATATTCAACCACCAGCAAAGCTTACAGAGTATACAACAAAAAGACTCAATCTGTGGAAGAATCAATAAATGTCAAATTTCAAGATCTTATACAAAATCAATCAATCCAAACTCAACGTGAAGAATCTGAACTTGCTCAAGACTCTACAAAATCTAAATCCCTAGAAGCAACTCAGACTTCAAATGATCATCAACAAACAAACGATGAAGAATCAATTGAAGAAAAAGATCAGCACTCTATCAAACCAACCAGCAAGTGGAAGCACAAGTCTAGTCTTCCCAAAGAACTCATTATTTGTCACATTGATGAAGGAATTCGTACAAGATCCAAAAGACGAGAAGAATCTAGCACTGTGGCTCTTATTTCTGAAATAGAATCCAAAAGTATAAAAAGAAGCTTTATCCGATGAAAGCTGGATTAAAACTATGCAAGAAGAACTCAGGCAATTCAGTATTAACAATGTTTGGGAATTGACTCCTAAACCAAAAGGTAAATCTGTTATTGGAGCTAAATGGATTTTTAGGAACAAGATAGACGAAAAAGGAAAAGTTATAAGGAACAAAGTAATACTCGTGGCCAAAGGATATACGCAAGAAGAAGGGACAGACTATGATGAGACTTATGCACCAGTAGCAAGGTTAAAAGCAATTAGATTATTACTTGATTTTGCTTGTTATAAAAATTTCAAGTTATTCCAAATGGATGTCAAAAGTGCCTTCTTGAATGAATTTATCCAAGAGAAAGTCTATGTGGAACAACCTCTCGGTTTTGAAGACCTAAGGAAACCATACTTTGTATTCAGACTGGAAAAATGCGCTATATGGTTTAAAGCAAGTACCTCGAGCTTGGTACGACAAGTTAAGTAATTTTTTAATTCAAAATGGCTTTGTTAAAGGTAAAATAGACACTATTTTGTTTATTAAATGAGAAAGTAAAAAGTTTTTACTTGTTCAAATTTATATTGATGATATTATTTCTGGACCACCTAACGAAAATCCGTGTAAGAAATTCTCTAAGTCTATGTAGGATGAATTCGAGATGAGCATGATAGGGGAACTGTCCTTCTTTCTTGGACTACAAGTAAAACAAATGAAGGAAGGGGCCTTCATTCACCAATAAAAAAAATTCTAAAGAACTTGTTAAAAAGTTTAGTTTGGAAAATTGCAAAAGGACTGATATACTAATGTCAAGTTGTTCGAAGCTAGACAAAGATGAAGGAGGAAAGAAAGTTGACCAGAAGTTGTACAGAAGTATCATTGGTTAACACAGAAGTATCATTGGTTAACTTTTTTATCTTACTGCCTCTAGACCTGACACTTTGTTTAGTGTTTGCATTTGTGCCAAATTTCAATCAGATCCCAAAGAATCTTATCTAAGTATTGCGAAATGCATTATCAAATATGTTGCAATTACTTCTAAGTTAGGTCTATGGTATCCCAAAAAATAAAACTTTACTATCCTTGGATACTTAGACGCAAATCTAGCAGGATGCAGAGTTGATAGAAAGAGCACCTCGAGCACTTGTCAAATGCTTGGTAACAGGACATTATCTTGGTTTTCAAGGAAGCAAAGTACTGTAGCTCTCTCAACAGCAAAAACAGAGTATGTGTCTCTTGGAAGTTGTTGTTCTCAAATCTTATGGATAAAACAACAGTTAAGAGACTTTAGAATTGAAGATTCATGCACTGAGATCAAATGTGACAATACCAGCGCAATTAATCTCACCAAAAATCTAATTCTTCATTCAAGAGCAAAGCATATATAGATTCGACATCATTTTATTAGAGATCGTGTTCAAAATGGAGAAGTATTGATTCAATCCATTGACTCAAAGAATCACCGGCGGATATTTTTACAAAACCACTAGAGAAGAGTCAATTTGAGTCTATTCATTCCAAACTTAATATCTTAAAGTGTGATATCCTTAATTTTCAAAATTCATTTTCGATTAAATAAATCGGGCCTTTCATCGACGCGCCGATAGTGCTGTTCTCTGAGTCGATCACTCATGAGATAATTGGACTATCTGGGGAAGCAATTAAGGAATCTAAATGCAATAGACTTGATAATTCAACCGGGAATTGACTGCTCGACCGTGTTGATCTACAAGGGTCATTACGGCACTGTCGAAATTGATCAGAGATCGGAGATGGGTCAACTTGACTGAGATGTGTGATCAGAGTGTGGGTGATTCCACCTGATTGCAAAATACTCATCGATCAGCACTAGACTGATTTTTCTATCGTTTTGGTACCCGGTGCCCGTAATTGATACCTCGAGATTTTCATGACAATTGAGAGTCACCAATGCGTCAAAAATGTACAGTGTGACTCGAGATAAATCGATCACAGGTCAATTGCACCAAAAATTCCTAAAAGTTACCCGGTAGACTATGTCATGTTAAAAGCACGTCGGATTGAAAATAACCGTGAATTTGAACCCGATTTCATAAATTGAAAGTTCTGTGGTATCACAAGTTATTTTAGGAACGTCGACTCATCCTCCAGAGATTTTTAGGAGATTCGGAGGTTTTTACGGAAAATTGATTTAAACGTCGCAGAAAATTAGCGGAAAATTGGACGGGTCAAATTAAAGGAAATTTGGACTCTCAATCCAAGCTTTTGGGTGTCGGGGACTTACAGAAAATTGTACGGACTTTTTTTTTTTTTTTTGCGATGAAATTGGATCTTGATTTGGAGATGTGAGTGAAGAATTGAAGCTAAATTAAGTGAAAATTCGGAATCTTGGAAGGGACCACAATTTTGGCTTCAATTTGGATTTAATAGTGGTATTATCTTGCTAGAAAGAAATGGAGGGGGGGAAGCAATTAAGGCAATGGCTAAGGATTGAGAATATTGGGCCCCTCCTTAGCTTCATTTGCAAGACTTCTTCCGTCTTCATGCTTTGCTCTCCTTCGACGCCCTCTGCTTCCATCTCCCTTTCATTTCTTCTCGTTTTTCTTTTCATCCGAGCAACCCATCCCCATTTTGATTTCTTCCTCATGTGTCTTCCCACCATCATCATCATCCAACATCCACCTCATCATCTTTCTTTCATTCCCATCATCTTCATCATCCATCATCCGCTCCACCTCTCCACTCACTGAATCACCCACACGTCCACGATCTGCTCTCTCGGTCATCAAGCCAACCCATGCGTCCACCGAGGTTGACTTCTCTGCTTTAGGCCACGTTTCACTGCAGTTTAACCCACCGAACGGCCTTGCATCTCCACCGAAAATTCCTGCTTCATTCCACCGTCTTCGTGTCTTCTCTCCTTCGCCGCACGAAGCAAATCAACCGAAACTGCCGCACGACCAGCTCGTCTTCAGCTTTTTCCATCCACGAAGCAACAGCCCAGCAACCGAAGCAGCTGCTGCTTCCTTGTCCGCATCTCCACCGTTTGTGCAGCTCGTCTCACGCGTGGGTCAACAACCCACCGAAGCAGCCCCCATCGTTGACTGCACGCCTCAAATTCAGTGAAGCCGCGCGTCTCCCAGCTCCGTTTCTGCTTCGGTCTTGCCGCACCAGTGTCGATCGAAGCCCAAGCTGCTGCCGTTCGTCCGGCCCACCTTCTTGGCAGCGAGCAGCCCAGCGTCTTCAGTCTTGGGCCGTGTCTTCAGCACAGCGAAATTTTAAAGTGCAGCAGCCCAAGAGAACAGTCCAATTATTTGAGTCTTCAGCCCAATTCAGCAAGGTCCAATCCCAGCAAGTCAATTGAAGCCCAGCCCAAGTTGGAAACAAATCTTAGATTTGGGCTAAGATTTGTTGGGCCCATTTTAGGCCCGCTCCAAGTCCGTCGATGCCGCCGAAAATTCGAATTTCGGCCGCCGTCGCGCCGTCATCACGGTGAACCGGTTTCGCAATTAACCAAAGTAAGTTTATACTCTAAACTTTGCTTAGTAGATTAATGAAGTTTAAGGGGTATTTAGATTTATTTAATTATGGATTAGGTGGTTAGTTATATTAAATTAGAAATTTAATTATTTAATTGAGCATGTTAGGTGGTTAGCATGGTTTAGCTAAGGCCTAAATAAATTGTACTATTTATCTAGAAGGGTTCGGGAATTTTCCGGGTCCGTATTGGTATTTAATTTGATAATTTTGGCCAAGGTTAGTATTTATAGAAATTAAATTGAATTAATTAATTAATTTTCGAATTAATTAATTATTAATTATTTTTCCGAATTTAGGCCGAATAGCCGGTGACCGAAATTTCATACGATTGCAATGGTGTGGTTAATTTATGCAATTAAGTGTTAGTAGTGCAAATTGAGTGCTTATTGGAATTTTGAGTATTTAATTCCAAAATTGGTGGATTTTGATATTTATTTAGAAAATCCCGGGTGTCGAGGTTTTAACACTGAAAATGGATTTTAAGTACTATATAAAATAGTGGGGTTTGAAAAAGATAGGCATCAGTCTTCTGATTCGAATTGACCGTGTACCCACAGATGACAATTTTCGTGATGTTATTAATACGGAGAAAATAGGCCAGGATCACTATTTTAATGGAGGCATTTGAGTGCAATGCATAGTGTCCTGGGCCGAGATTGATTGGTCGTGTGTTGATTAAGAGAAACCATCCTGGGCTGTTAAGCCGGATGTTACCCATTCATTAGGACTCGGGTTGTAGTAGATTCTAGACCTACGCCCCTTCGGGGTAGCTGTCTAATTGAGAGACGTTGCCGTGCTCATGGTGGGAGACGAAGCCTGGCTATGCCAAAAGACACCAAGCTTGTGAGTAGGTTCTATTCGAGTCGTAGTAAATTCTGGACCTACGCCCCTTCGAGGAAGTCGTCTCTAAGAGAGACGTAATCATACTCAATGGGGTGAGACAATGCCTGGCTACGTAGTAGACCACCAAACTTCTAGTAGGCCGTACCCTCGAGTGGGTGAAATTATCAATTGGCATGCATGATGGTTGAGTTTGATGCGCCGGATTATGGGACAAAATTGTGTGACATGGTATGGGACGTGTCATAACGATTTGGTCCTATAATCTGGACCCCTGTGATTTATTGAGTTGAGTAATGCGTTTCAATTGGTAGATGTATCGATTCTATACATAATGTATATGAACTGTGCTGACATGTAAGAAAGGAAACTGAGGCGAGGTAAGTCCTCTGCGCCAATTGAGTGGTTGTGTGGTTAGGATACTTCTTGGTGTATTTCCCTCCTAATCGGGATTTAGAGCTTAGACTCGCTGAGATTTTATCTCACCCCGTTGTGGGACAATATTTTCAGGGTCGTCAAGTGGAGGATCGAGAGCTAAGATGAAGTGATGTGAATGTAAGTTAGCTAGGACCGTCTCTTTTTGGAAAGTTAGTATTTGTGGCCTTTTGGTCATAGACCTTGTGCTTGACATTATGTGAATATAAAAGTATGTTTGTTTTGTGAATTCGTATCCTGCTTTTCTATTCCGAGATAGTTATCGTCAGGGGATTTGTTACTTGCTTCCATATGCAATAAAATAAAAGGGTCGGCAACTCATCCTGGGAAGTCGCATAACGATTATCGACCAGAGAGGGATGGGCATGCGCTCGAAGATCAGGGCGTGACATAAAGTCTGAAGAAGCTCAGACTAAGGGATAAAAGTCTAAATATGCTTAGACTCAGAATATCAAGGATCACAACTATAAGTTATTTCAGTTTTAGAAACTTATTGTTTGGATAAAAACTCGAGAAGGTACGGTTGTCTATTAATCTGCAATTGATTGATGTTATCTTTCCGAGTTTTTGTAATTATAGCAATCATTCATTTTCGAAAAAGAAGTTATCTTTTTGAAATGACAGTTATCTATTTTAAAAAATGCAGTTATTTTTTGAAAATGCATTTTCTAGTTTTTCCTTTTACGACGATCTGTATACCTCGTTTCGATTGCCATATATACTGATCGTCTTCTTCACAAACCCTGGAAGCGAAGAACTTCACTTTCTTACTTTTTCTCTCTAGTTTAATCCTTAAAGTTATCATCTTTCTCGCGAATCAAGTTTGGAAACTCTCTCAAAGACTGTGATAATGGCTTCCCAAAGAAAGTCCTCAAGGATTGCAAGTAGGGGATCACAGCATATGCATGAGGGTCCTACACATTTTGACCTAACTGAAGAAGAAGAATCTCCAAAGCATCAGCAAAGTCCACAACATTCTCAACCGCGCCATTCTCCTCAGGCTAGACCATAGAATGTTTAGCGATAGCAAGAAGAGGAAGAAATGATTGAGGATGCCGAATTTGTAAGAACTCAAAAGCCTACTTTTACCTTCAAACTCTACTTTGCCTTAAAAGTTGGAGGTTCTCCATTGAATTTTATTGATAAATTTTTGAAAGAAAAGGGGTACCGAAATGAAACCCTTTTTTTTTTTTTACAAATGATGGAATGTTTGGAAATTGCTCCCGTGGGCTCTGTAGAAAGAGCTTTTGCGTCACGCCTCGATCCTCAGGCACGGGCACATCCCTTACCTTTGGTCGATTTTAAATTGCGATATCCCAGGACTATGTATCGCCGACCCTTTCATTTATATATGCACATGCGGAAGCGGTTATAAATCCCCAGACAATAAAACAATGGGATATAAAAGCAGGGCCATATTTTTCATATTGAAATTTATAACCAAACTTTTATACAAACCACAAAACCGAACACTTCACAAACTTTTTATTCTAAACTCTATTCACATCAAAATAGAGATATCAAAGAAGATACAATCTCGGTCCATCTGGGCCGTACTCAAGGCCCCCTCAGGATTATCTTCTTTTCCCAAAAATCCTTCTCCGACTCTTCCTCCTCAGCTCCTTAGCGGGATCCTGAAATGTTTTTCCCCAAACTGGGATGAGACTACGTCTCAACGAGTTCTACCCCACTAAGCCCAATTAGTAAACTATTATACTAAAGGCTGCCTAAACACGCATAGGTCGAAGACGTACCTTGGCCTCATATCCCACCCGCAAGTCGCACAATTCATAATAGACACCCAAGCAATCATATCACCGATCGAAGCATCGATCAAATCGACTTAGTCGATTTCACATCGAAAGACCACTCACGATCATCTCCCTTCAATCATTCAATTCACAACATCAAACCAAGGCAATGAATCACATCGAGACATTCTCAGATCGAATCATCGATCAATCGACCTAGTCGATTACAAGCTAGACGGACCATTTCTAGGTCATTCATCCAACACCAAGCAATTCCTTAGATTTAGTGGCTTTACGGTCTCACCCGACCCTCTCAAGAACTAGTGGCTTTACGGTCCCACCCGACCCTCTCGAGAACTAGTGGCTTTACGGTCCCACCCGACCCTCTCAAGATCTAGTGGCTTTACGGTCCCACCCGACCCTCTCGAGAACTAGTGGCTTTACGGTCCCACCTGACCCTCTCGAGATCTAGTGGCTTTACGGTCCCACCCGACCCTTTCAAGATGCCAGACTATGTCACCGAGCCACGTGCATTCTCCAGGAAGACATACCGAGTCTCCGAGCCACGTGCATTCTCTAAGGCTACCTTTTTGCCAAGATGACATATCTAATCACCGAGCCACGTGTCCTTCCCAGGTGACACTCCAATTCACCGGGTCACGGGCATTCTCCAGGTGATTTACCAACGCACTTTCAATACTGACAAACGATACTCGACCAATCCTCAATCACATAATTAAACATCGCATTATTTAAGAACATAACTTAAAAATGCACAATTAAATCAATTTAACACGAATTAAAGCTCGATTAAATAAACGGACTGCACCACGACGATCAGCACGAGATTTCGGTCGTCGGCCATCTCAAACTTAATTTCCGAAAAATAATTAATTTATTTATTTATTTCGAAAATTAATTATTAATTACTAAAAATTCAATTTAGCTCAAATTACAGCCCGATTAAATAAACGGACTTTGCCACGGTCATCAGCAAAATTTTCCTTCCGAGGCCATCTCAGTTGAAATTTCGGAAAATAAATAATTATTTAATTTAATTCCGAAAATTAATATTTAAATACAAAAAATCCACTTAGGCCCGAAAAGCCTAATTGGAGCCCACTAAGGGTCGGGAAAAATCCCGAGACACTTCCAATAATTAGTAGACCATGTCTACTTGCTAATTACACATTCAATTTATCTAATTCGCATCACAATTGGCTAATAATTGCTAATTTAATCTAATCTAACAACCTAAACATAATTAATTAAATCTAAACCAACATTAAGCATAATTAGCCACTAATCTTGGATTAGTGAGATTACTCACCAAATCGCGCGCAAATCGGATCAATCCGACGGCGGCGACGCGAGGAACAATTGTTCCCAAAGCACGGCTCGGGTTCGGGCCGGAAACGGCCCAAAACGGGCCAAAACCTCACCGCAAACCCAATTTCTGCACTCTCTCGTGCGCGGCTGGTTAAGGGCGAAGGAGGGCGGATCTCGGAGCTGGGTTGGGTCGGAAATGGACGAAGGGGCCGAACCGAACCAAGGCGAGGCTTGACGGTGGCGGGAGGAGGGGTGGACGGCTCCGACGGAGCTCCACCAGATCTGAAATGTCGCTGAAACAGAGGGCTGAGCGAGGGGGAGGCCGAGGCAGGCGGAGCACGGGACGGCGAACGGCGAGGCGACGCGGGCCGGGAACGGCATGTGGCGGCGAGGCGGCGTGCGGCGCGACTGCAGCTCCTTCAAGCAACGCCGATCGTTGCTTCTGCTCTTGCTGGTCGGTTCTGTTCGAACCAAAGGAAAGAGAGAGGGGCGAAGTTGTGCACGGGCGGCGGGACGGCGGACGGCGGCGGCTCCGGCTCCGGTTGCTTGCTGCATCGGCGCCGAGAGAAATCGCCGCTTCGGCTTGCTAGTTCGCGATCTTCGGCTTCCATGGAGGTTTGAAGAAAAAGAAGGAGATTGGGGAGGAGTTCCGTCGACGAAGGAGAGAGAGGGAGGAAGAAAAACCAAATTTCCCCTTTCTTTTCTCTCACTCTCTCTCTCTCTTATGTCGCCACACATGGCCACCAACAGCTGTCTCCCACTCTTCAATTTTTGACACTTATGTCCCCTTCTAGAAGCATTTAGGTAGTTCAAAGAGTTGGGTTTATGGGCATACGAATTTTGCTAACTTTTCTTCTCAAATTGAACCTTAATCCACTTGAATCAAATCAATTTGATCCCCATAATTTCATTAAATATTTCATCGATAAAATTGGTACTTTTCTTATCGGTATAGCCCACTCGCATCCCAATTTCACCATACCGGTTTCAACTGAACAAAACAGCCCTATTTATCCAGTCAAATTAAAACCCGAAAATCTGGATGTCACATTTTGCGAATATCCCAAGTGATTCACGTGTTTGAGGACTTAGTCAACCTGATGGAAATGATGATGAAAAGATGTTCACTCATTTTAAGCCTAGAATGGGTGTTGCTGCGAATATTCGAGGAAAAAAGACAAATCTGTTTCATTCTAAGGAACATAAGCGACTTTACTCTAAGTTATTGAAGCGAGGAGTGATGAACCGAAGGAGTGTGGATTTTGATTTTCTCAATTATCTAAACGTAAAGTTGCGAGAGAAATTTACTTTACTTCAACTTGAACGATTTTGCTCTGAGACAGTAGTGGCTCATCCAAAACTTACTGCATATTTCTATTCCAATCTAAGCTTTTTGGATGCGAATAGATTTTCCTTCAGTGTTAGAGACCCAGGATTATGTGGTTGATATAGACACTTTGGCTGATGTGATTGGAGTAGAGAGAGGGGTGTTCCAATCAATTAGTGTGTCTGTTGGTCATGCGACTGTGGACCTTGTTCGGGATGGAATGGCAGAAGGTCGAATTTCGTACTTGAGGATGAACGCCTCAAATGTCTTGCTTCATAAGATTATGATTAACTGTCTTAGACCCAAATCGACATCAAAGACTAACGTCTCCAATTTAGAAACAAAGCCGATGCATGCTATCGATGTCGGTAAAAAGTTATCTCTACCACACACTATCATGTTTCACATGTATAGATCAATGGTGAAAGATAAAGGTCAACTTCCTTATTCAACACTTGTTACTCAGCTATTCAAAAATTTTAATATTCAGCCTCCCAAAATTTTGTGTGTTCGAACCTGTGATCAAATGGTGGTGGGACTGAAGATGGTTTCAAAAATGCGTTTGAATGAACAAAACAAAGCTTTAGAGAGATTTAAGGAGAAAACCCCTATCAAAACTCGTCAAGACTCTGTGGCTGCAAAACGGAAAGGCAAGGAGCCCATGACAGCTCCATTCAAGAAAAGAAGAGCACTCATCTTGCAAGATGAAGAAGATGAGGAAGATATCACCATTTCCGCTCTTGCTTTAAGGAACTTCCAGAGACAGAAGAGAGAGAGGACCAAGGCAGAGAAGAAACAGAACATAGGAGTGAAGAGAGGGAAATGATGAGGAAAGAAGCAAATGAAGAAAGAATTGCAGAAGAAGAGGAAAGAGGAAAACAAGAAGATACAGAGAATGAAGAGTACTTCTCTCCACCTGAAGGCACTAAAACAGGGGGAGCTACTAAAAAAAGAGGTACTTCTTCACTTGCTTTTACTAGTGATGATGTTAGTCATTCTCCTGCTGATCCAGAAGATGTATATGCCTCTCAATTTCCTAAAGAAGGTCATGAGGTTTCATCTCCAAATCTGGGTGCTCATGCTGAAATGCCATCATCTGCCAATATTCCACAAACTTATCATGCTAAAGCAAGCACTCAAACTGACAACTTAGCAAAATTTCGAAGATTGCTTGATGTTCTTATGTGGATGCGAGGCCAGATTTATGTCTTGGGATGCGAAGTTCAGAATATGCAAAATGCCAGTCAAGCCTCTTCAGTTTCTTTGCTCAATCAAGTTCAAGCCCTTAATCTTCAAGTTCAAGCAACTGCCAAGGGTGAGGAAGTTGCGCAACTGAAAAAGGATCTGAGAAAGCTGGAGGAAACTGTCAAGTCGATGGGAGATTTGCAGCTTGTTCGCGTTCCAAAACAATCTTAATTTTATCCAATTCTTTTTCATCTCTATCTTTTTAATGCTGATAAAAAGGGGGAGAAGTTGGTGCAGATTTGATTTGATTTGACTTTTGGATTTGACTTTAATTCTTTTTTGGTTGTGACTAGTTTGGACTGTGTTTTTTGGTTTGGATTGTTTGATCGTTTAGTGCTTGCAGTATTTTAAGCATTGTTGGTATTCATTGCAAAGATAGTTGTTTTTACAAGACTAACTTATTTCCTGTGGATGCATATTTGATACTATCTTTATCCTAATCCATTATAAGATACCCTTGTTTGCTTAAGTATTATCTTGTAGGCCAAAAGTATCTAAATCTGCAGGAAAGTTTTGTCACCATCAAAAAGGGAGAGATTGTTGGAGAAAACCCCCTTACTTGTTTTAAATCTGACAAAACGTTTCCATCAATCTAGTCTGAAGACTTGCAAACTCTTTCGTCAAAGTCTGAAGATCACCAGACTGCTAGACTTAAAATTTAAAGTCTGACATCATTGATAGTTTCTAAACCAACAAAGAAGACTTATCCAGAATTGAGTATCTCTTTAAGGATTTGTTTCGAGCGGCTAAAGAAGATCTCACGGCTAGAGATAGCATCTCAAGATCTATTATTCGTTTTGAAATTAATTCAGGTAATTTAGATACGTTGATTGGCGAAGTATACTTGGAAGATTCTACTTATGGAAACCTAGATCCTGATTGTATGAGCGAGTAGGATTGGTGGGCTATCATCACTTCCTTAAGTAACTCGAGATCTCTCTAATTGATTCTGTCCAACGGGTAGATTGGAAGAACTCCTTTTGAAGGTGCCAACAGTCATGAAGGCATGGAGGAGTATATAAGGAAGACGCTCTAGTTATTCGAGTGTGTGCGCGATAGATAAATTCCAAAGTCTAAAGTTCTTTGTTCATTGCTGATTTAATTGTTGAGCGTAAATTTGTACTCAAAATAGAGTTTAGACATTTGTGAGGCCTTGAGGAAGTGTAGCAAAATCTCTACACTGTGGAATCAAGGACATGATATTGTGACAAGTCTTTTGATTCATAGTAAAATCCAGCCGGTGGGCTGTTAGTGCGAGAGAGTGGACGTAGCATTGGATTAAGCCGAATCACTATAAACCATGTGTTCGTATTCTCTTCCCTGAATCTCTTTATTTTGTTCGTAATTTTATTTAACTGCTAAAGTTTGATCTTCCTCAAAGTCTGTTCCTCTTCAAACTCAGTTTCAAAAGTCTATTGTTATTCAAACTAAGGTTAAATGTCACGCCCCAATCCTCGGGCACGCACACATCCTTCTACTTGGTCGATTTTATAATGCTATATCCCAGGACTAATTATCGCCGACCCTTTCGTTTATTAAGCACATGCGGAAGCAATTATAAATCCCTAGACAATAACACAATGGGATAGAAAGGTAAGGCCATATATTTCATATTGAAATCCTTGACCAAACCTTTATACATGGCATAACTCAAAGTCTATTCATTAAACATGATTAAGAAAAGATGATAGGATCTCAGTTCTCATCCGAGTCGTACTCGGATCATCATCGGGGTTCTCCTCCAAGTACTCCTCTTCGATTTCATTCTCCTCAGGCTCCTCATCAGGGTCCTGAAATGTTGTCCCACAACCGGGATGAGACTATGTCTCAGTAAGTTCTACCCCACTAAGACTCGATTAGGAAACCAATACACTAACCGGGCTGCTTATACACGCACGAGTCAGAGGATTTACCTTGGCCTCAGATTCCACCTGCATATTAACACAGTTCAATAGGCACCTAAACAATTACATCACATATCAATATCTCGATCCATCGACCTAGTTGATTTCATGTCAATTCGACTATTCCCCAGTCGTTTCCCTTATTCAGTCTCAAATCGTACTCCCGACTTCACGAGCATAGCCTACCAAATTTCTTGGCAACAGATTACAGTCCCAAAGGACATGACCTATCTTTAGGTAGCAAATTACGGTCCAATGGGCGTGACCTTTAATAGGTGGCAGGTTACGGCCTTATCAGGCGCGATCCCTATTGGGTGGCCAATTACGGCCTTAACAGGCGCGACCTTTAATAGGTGGCAATTTACGGCTTTAACAGGCGCGATCTTTAATAGGTGGCAATTTACGGCCCAACGGGCGCGACCAATTCCAAATTCGGTGGCAAAACTCGGCCCCACTGGCACAGCCATACTCACAACCTTTCACGGTCAAATTCTAATTGAATACTGACACTGATCAATTTTGGGATATATCCCCACATACTCATCAACTCACTCAATTTTCACACGATATTAACGTATTCGATTGATCTGAGCCAAAAGTATATTCAATTCACTATTACAAACTTCTCCACTTAATAGCCCATCAAAGCATTATTGACGCTAAACAATCATATACGGCCATCTGCAATTCAATTACTCAATCTAAATCAATTTAGGAATAATTCCTCAAATTGCACAATTAATTCAATTTAGCACAATGTAGGGCTTAAATAAATAAACGGACTGCACAATGACAATCAGCACGAAATTTCGGTCATCGGCTATCGTTGCCTAATTTCCGAAAAATAAATAATTAAATAATTAATTTCGAAAATTAATAAATAAATACTAAAAATCCAATTTAGGCCCGTAATGCCTAATTGAAGCCCACTAAGGGTCGGGAAAAATCCCGAGATGCATTCAATAAATAATAGTACGTCTCTACTTCCTAATGACTAAGTCTAACCACCTAACATGCATCATTAAGTCATTAATTTAATTGTTCTAAACTAATCTAACCACCTAATTGCACTTAATTAAATTTAATCAACCCTTAAGCATCATTAGTCTACTAAGTGAGGATTAGTGAGATTACTCACTTGATTAAAAGCGGGGATCGGATCACCACGACGGTGGCCGAAACCTGAACTGTCGGTAGCGTCGACGGACACTCGGGCCGGGCCTACAAGCCTCGCAAGCCCACAGAAATTTCTGGGCTTAGACTGAACTTGGGCCTCAGCTTGGGTTGACTTGCTTCGCGGGCTTGGGCTGCAAATGGGCTTGCTGCAGGTTGGGCCGAACTTAATGGGCTTTGCTGAAATGCAAATGGAGATGGACTGACTTCAAGAGGGCCAAAAACTGGGCCGAAACTGCTGGATCCATGGGCTTCACTTGCTACTGATTGTGGGCTGAATCGTGGGATGAAGAATTGCTTCGCTGGGCTGCTCGATTGAAACTCACGGAAATCCTGGTCCGTGAGACTGAAGGATGCAGCTGGGACGTTGTTGAAGAAGTTGGGCCGTTGAAAATCTTTGGGCTGAGCTGCTACAAACTGAAGCTGCAACGAAGGAGTTGGCGAGACACGGGCAAAGATGCCGGACGAGTGGCAGCACAGGGAAATCCTTGGGTCTTCGGTGGCCGTTTGAACCATGCACGTCAATGGACTGAAGCTCGAGTGGGTTTCGCTGACTTGCGGGATCAACCGAACGGCGCCGATAGAAGACTTCTGTGGAAGATTGACCGAGCTTGGAGCAGTTCGGACATGGCAGCAGTTGAAGAACTCGGCGGAGGCGTGACTTCTTCGTTTGCTGGCGGTTCAATTTGTTGGCTTCTCGGTGGATCGTGGCTTCAAGGGTCAACAACTTGATGAAGCTGACCAAGGTTGCGGTAGTGGAAGTCTTCATGGCGACAAAGTGGAGGAAAGCTGGAGCTACAACAAACGGTGGAGACTTCACTCGGTGATCTTCAAATGCTCGTTTGTTGACCGAGCAATGGGCAGAGGCGGCCAAGTGGCAGCGTGGAGGTTCTCCGTGGAGGCGTGTGGTCTCTCTTTGCTGGAAGTCGACCGAAGGAGCTGGTCTTCTTTCCTTCGGTTTGATGGCGTCGCACGAATTGAAGCGAAGAAGAGAGATGAAGAAAATTGAAAATAAAGGCAGAAGCAGGAGACGTCGCACGAAGATGGATAAGAATGGAGGGAAGAGCGCACGTGAAAGGCAGTCCAAGGGGGTCCCATGTCTTCAATTCTTATCCCCTCCATTTATGATCTTGTCTCCCCATCACTTTCCAACAAAAATCTACCAAATAATTCAATTTGTGATGTCAAAATTGTTGTAGAATTCTAAACCCGAATTTCATTTAATTTAGCTTTAATTCCTCACTCAATTTTCCAAATTGAGATCCAATTTTGACGTAGAAAAATCCCAATGATTTTCTATAAATCCACGATACACAAAGACTCGGCCTAGAAGTCCAATTCCCCATCAATTTAACCAATCTGGATTTCTGCCAAAATTCCACAACGTCCGAACCCAATTTCCGTAAAAATCTCGGAATCTCCGAAAATTCTTCTGAGACTGAGTCGACACTCCTAGAATTAATTGTGACATGACCGAAATTTCAATTTCTGAAATCGGACTCGAATTGGCGGTTAATTTCTATTTGACGCGTTTTTAGCATGACCTAGGCTACTGGGTAACTTTCAGAACTTTTCAGGGCAATTGACTCGTTGTCGATTTTCTTCGAGCCATTATGAACCCACTCGACTCATTGGCGACTCTCGATTGTCGTAGAAATATCGAGAATTCAAATACGGACACATGGTACCAAAACGATAAAGAAATCAAATTAGTGCCGGTCGATGAGAATTTTCCAATTTAGAGGTGTCACCCACAATAAGCCACACATCTCCGTCGAACCGACCTATATCTGATCTCTAATCAATTTACGTCTGTGCCATAATGATCTCAGCGGATGAATACGGTCGAGCAGCTGATTCCTGGTCGAATTCTCAAGTCTATTTGCCTTAAAATTCTTAATGGTTTTCCCCAGATAGTCTAGTTATCTCTAGAATGATCAGTTTTGAGAACAACCCTATAGATGCATCAATGAAATGCCAAATTTATTCAATTGAAAACATGACTGAAAATCTGGGATGTCACATTAAAAGTAAAAGTTTTCACTGTATTTTGTAGAATTTGTTTTTGCACCTATTCACCCCCCCTCTACGTGCATGTACTAGCTCTTTCAACGCATGCCGGAATGTGGTGAGAGGGATGCAGGGAAATGCAAGAGGATATATATAGTGTGGAACAACCAGGCAAAGAGGTGGATGGGGATTTGTTGTAGGCTATTATAGGCTTAGATCACGGGCCTAACCTGCTCCCACCCCTGGCCGTAATGGCTTGAGGCATTTTTTGAGTAGGCTTGGACAATGACCGGTTAGTTAAGTCCGGCAGAATTAGGCTTGAGTCAGGTTCACCCTGCTTCCAAGTTCACTATATTAACTTTTTTCGTGATGGTTGGGCTTAGGTGATATTGGTCAGACCCGTCCATTGATCATCTATAGTTTGGGTTCGGGAAAATTTCATTTTGATCCTTGTAAATTTCTAGGGTTCACTTATCATTCCCCATACTTTTTGTCACAAATTTCATCATCGCGCAACTGTTTCCGACCAAAATTTAAAAGTTCACCATGTCGTTCTTGGGTGACAATTTGGGTCTCTGTCAAATTTCCTTATGATTCTACTAGAAAAAAATGAGTCAGTAACAACTACTAATGGCCAGTGTCTACGTCTGTGACATCCACATTTACGGGTTCTAATTTCGACTCGATGAATAGGGCCGTTTTTGTTCAGTTGAAGCCGGGGATTGTGAAATTGGGATGCAAGTGGGCTACATTGGTAAGGAAAAATACCAATTGGAATGATGAGGTGTTGAATGAAATTATGGGAGTCAATTTGATTTGAATCAAGAAGGATTAAGGTCCAATTAGAAAGAAAACGTAGCAAAATTCGCATGCCTAATGGACCATGCATTACCTAAATGCTTCTAGAAGGGGCAAATTGGTCTTGGAATTGTGGGTGGAGGGCAGCTGGTGGTGGGCCACGTTTGAAAGCCAAAGAGAGAGAGAGAGAGAGAGAGAGGAAGAGAAAAGCGGTTTTCCATCTCTCTTCTGTCGAGCTTCCCCTCCATCTTCCTCCTGGATGTGCGATGCCCCGTAAGCCGAAGAAGCCACAAAGCAACAACCAAGCAAAGACACGATCCGTCGTCGTTCACTGCTCATGCACACCGTCGCTGTCGTGCCTCACCACGCGCACCTCAGCCCTCCTCTCCCCCTCCTACTGTTGCTGTTGATTTCTTCTTCCCCTTCTTGGTGCTATCTGACGTCCCAGCAGATCCGAGGACGCCAAAGTAGCTAGTAGCCCAGCCAGACTGCCGTCACGCACCCGCCGCTCGCGCACCTCCAACGCATCACCGCCGTCCTAGCAATCGCTCCTGCTCGTTCCCACCTCCAGCAGCTTCGCAGGCTAGCTCAGGCCGCGGTTCGGCCACCTCAGGCCATCAAGCGCCACCACCTCGACCCACCGGAGTCCCCTCGTCCTCCGCCGGCCCTATCTAGCTCGACTCAGCCTTGGATCCGCCCTCCTTTGCCCCCAACCAGCAGCGCACAAAGAGTGCAAAAATGGGTATGGCAGCAACTATTTGGCCCATTTTGGCCGCCTTCCTGAGCCCGGATGCTCGGCCCGCTTTGAGGAAAGTCGATCCTCGCGTCGAGCCCATCGATTTGAGTGAGTTTTACTCTCCATTGATATGCATGTTTGCACATTAGTTGTTTGATTAGTGTACTTAGATAGAGAATTGCCTGTATTTATTGGATGCTCCTTGGGATTTTTCCTGACCCTTATCGGGTGTTAATTAAGCGATTTGGGTCTAATTGAAATTTTTAGGAATTAAATATTTTTCGAAATTAATTATTTAATTATTTATTTTTCGAAAATTCAAGTGGGATGGCCAGTGATCGGGATTTTATGCTGATGATCGTGGCGCAGTCCGTTTATTTAATTGAGCTTTATATTGTGTTAAATTGAATTTATTGTATTTATTTATTTAATTTTCGAAATTAATTATTTAATTATTTATTTTCCGGAAATTCAACGGGGTGGCCGGTGACCGGAATTTCGTGCTGATTGTCATGGAGAAGTCCATTTATTTATTTGAGCTTTAATTCGTGTCGAATTGATTTAATGGTGCATTTTTAAGTTATATTTTTAAATAAGGGAATTTTGGCTATGTGATTGAGAATTGGTCGGGTATCGGTTGTCGGTATTGAAAGTGAGTTGGTAAATCACCTGGAGAATGCATGTGGCCCGGTGAATTGGAATGTCACCTGGGAAAGACACGTGACTCGGTGATTAGATATGTCATCTTGGCGAAAATGTAGTCTTAGAGAATGCACGTGGCTTGGAGACTCGGTATGTCTTCTTGGAGAATGCACGTGACTCGGTGACAGAGTATGGCATCATAGAAAGGGGTCGGGTGGGACCATAAAGCCACTAAATCTTGGAAAGGTTGGGTGGGACCGTAAAGCCACTAGATCTTGAGAGGGTTGGGTGGGACCGTAAAGCCACTAGATCTTGAGAGGGTCGGGTGGGATCGTAAAGCTACTAAATCTAATGAATTGCTTGGTGTGGGGTGAATGACCTCGAAATGGTCCAATTGACATGTAATCGACTAGGTCGATTGATCATTGTTTTGATCAGACATTGTGAAATGGTTGATTGAATGGAATTGACCGTGAGTGGTCTTGTTAGTGTGTGATCGATTGGGTCGATTGATCGAGATATCGATTTGTGATGTGATTGCTTGGGTGCCTATTGAACTGTGCTAATATGCTGGTGGAATCTGAGACCAAGGTAAGTCCTCTAACTCATGTTGTGCATAGGCAGCCCTAAGGTGTATTAGTTTACTAATCAGGTCTTAGGGGGTAGAACTTGCTGAGACATTGTCTCAGTGGTTATTGAGTAACCATTTCAGGACCCAGATGAGGAGCCTAAGGAGGAGGAATCTAACGCGGAGATCCCTGAGGAGGAACCCGAAGAGGAGTACTAAGGAGGAGAACCCCGAGGATAAACCCGAGTACGACCCGGATGAGGACTGAGATCCCGTCCTGTCTTGTCAGATCTTGTTTGCATGTGAATAGATGTTAGACCAAAGTTGCATATATATAGTATTGTAGAATACTATGAAATGCATGTAGAAATGTGTGGTTGTGAATTTTCAGTATGAAAAACTTATGGCCTGCTTATTTATCTAATTGCTTTATTGTCTGGGGAATTATAACTGCTTCCGCATGTGCAAATATAAATGAAAATTCGGCGATACATAGTTCTAGGATATCGCATTTTAAAATCGACCAAAAGTAAGGGATGTGTGCGTGCTCGAGGATCAAGGCGTGACAACGTCTATGGGTCACTAGTTAGAAATTACAATAAGAAGGGACCTTCAATTATTTTGGTGCAAATTTATTGTCCTTATTGGAATACTGATCGACTGGGTGGCCAAGACTCTTTGACTAGCTGACTAGTCTCCATTGAGTATGGTAGTCCCTCTATCCCACATGCACCGAGTATTTACTATTAATAAACAAACGAAATATTGATCCTACGCCTAACTTACACACGAATGTCCGATCCTTACCCGTTAATTCAATTTCGTGAGGCTATGCGCACTTCTTTCGCTCCACTAATTTATGCAAAGGATAAGCAAATTTCATGTTGTCGGACCAAGTGAGCGCAATTTTCACTCGTACGTGCTAAGATCATTGCTACTAGAATATAGTTATTTGACTACTGAATCTATATAAATATATGATGACGAGCTTTTCTCTAAACATTGTCTTCAGCGTTAACACAATAGAACTCTAGATAATAAGGGATTGGTCATTCTCTGCATAACAATTACATTCCTTGCACTTTCCACGCAATTTATCACCTATTTATTACCAGGCTTCTTCCTATCCTTTCCCTCCCTCCTTATTATATCTTCATTCTAATTGCGGCTCCATTGAATCAAAGAAGGCTTCAACCTTGATATTAGCATGATTTACTATGTTGGTATCCAAGAACGTTTACTAAAATATAAAAGCATAAATCTCTTCTGCCTCAAACATAGCAAACAACAAACGAAACACAATATTTCGGGTATCACGTCAAATATTTCATTCAATAAGTCGCTCAAAACGATAACGTTATGTTGATCTTAGAATATCACAACACAACCACAACAAATGCAAATTCTTTTTCATGTTTAAATCTCCACGCATCATTTCGGATTGAAAATTCATACTAAAAAATCCGTGCAGAAAGCCGGTTACGACATGTGAATCACTAGTTGTTCCGTGGCGAGCGAGTTCATCGTTTGGGGCTCGCGACCTGCACACGGCGCAACAGACATCCTGGACCACACACCTCGATCCTATCATGGAGTACGCTTCGATCCTAGATTTTTCAAAAGCGATTGGAAGAGGAAATCCTGTTGGCCTTCCGTAAGAAAGCCTTTATTCGGTTCCGAGATGTGCACTGAAGATCAGTCTCCACTCCCTACCATTTTATCAACTGGGGCTTATCTCCGAAACATTCACCCTTTGTCGAGTGACAACTTAATTAAGCAACATGGTGTAATTCCTAATTTCTGGTAGCGTGATCAGGTATCGGCTTAAACATCAACCTCATAATTAGATGTTTAGAAGCAATGGTTTCAAGGTTTTGAACGAAGGCGAGTAGTTGTAAGACATTTAAAGGCACGCTTTTGTTTTCTTCTTTTTCTACGCTTTGAGCTCTATCCATTCACTCACTTCAAGATGGGATTCCTTTATATTCATGATGCGTTGCAAAAAGAAAAGAAATAGTGAGAAGAGGCTCAATTGGACAAATTGGACCTCCATTGATCAGATTAAATGCTAGTCTAGCATGGGTCAAGCTTGATTGGGTTAATTGGATCAATTTCTCTTGAATCCGTCATTCATAAGATCATTGATTTGATCAAATGGAGTCCAATTGTTGTGGTTAATTGGATTTGAGTTGTTTACCCTTGATTTGACTGAATTTTGGCTAAATTGAATGACTCATGAAATTTGGTCGGAACTGCTAATTGGCTCGAAATTTGGTGAATTTCACCTCTAGCGTGGAATCTCGAAACTGGTTTGGCAATTGAATGTGAAACAACCTCCTAGTCAAATGTCGTGAAGGAAACTTTCCTAGAAAATGACTATAAATGAGTTAATTTTGAATTTGGTCAATCAACAATCGAAATTCTCCATTTGGGAAAAGTTAATTTTTGATTGTTTTTTTGCAAAATTGATAGATGAAAAGTTATTTTAAGGTACAAGAAGTTGATTTGTTGATTTTTCAAAATTTGATTTTTTTTTAAAAGTTGACTAAAAGGTTGACTTCAATGACTTGTCAAAAAAGTGAACTCTTAACACTTTTCTGGATTATTGGTGAAATCAATGTCACGGTCTAGAAAGAAGACAATGAAACTTGAAATTTGTCTAATGACACTAAAATTACTCTTTTCTGAAAAGAAACAGGTCCAGTCATAATCAGAAATCTCTAATCTCGAATTTTTGTCTTTGTGAGACTCGTCAATTATAAATCAAATGTCAACGAGAGAGCAAATTCGCACAAGATTGACAAACCTAAATTTGAAATTGATAAGGCAAAATTGTTGTCAAAGTGGAAATAGTCGTTTGTTGCAATGTCATTGTTGTACGATGGAAAATTGGTAATTTTTAAGAAAGAGTTAATTGATTGGAGGCTCAAAATAGCCATCCCATCAGGCATCGACAAACTTATTTAGAGCTAGACTCGATAGCGGCGATTTCACTTTTTAAGAAATCAACTCCCTCTCTCGATTTTGTTGATATTTTCCTTTCTCAAATAAGGAAAATGTTAGAGTATTCCACCAAGTCAAAATCGTGCATACTTTTAGGGAAGGAAACTCATGGGCATATTAATTATCAAATTGGATATTTTAATCATCTGATGTAAATGACACTCTAACATTAGATAGGCCATCGAAAGATTTATTTCCTTTGTTGATAGGAGGAGATAAGACAGGACCAAATTTTGTTAGGACAGTAATGATCTAACTTTAGGGCTTCGCCCTAATTTTTGTAAAAAGGAAGAAGTAAATCCATCCTATTAACTCCAAGAAATGCTCAAACTATGGTAGGAGATCTCAAATCACCTAATTATGCACCACAAGTACTTATTGTCTTACCTAGTGAGGCAGACATGCATATCAATGGAGACCCGCGAAAAAAGAAATTAATATTGGACTTTAGGTATCTATATAAACCCACTTCAATGGGACACATGATGCACAACCATACCTTAGACAATCAAGGCATACACTTGAAAATGGAGAAGGGTGAAGCCAAGCTCAGCGCGATGGTCATTCTATTGCTTTGCTTGCATCCAAAAGAGGTTACTCTCATCTCTCATCTACCATTATCATTTCTAAACCTAGAATAGAACTAACTAGTTTTCCATATTTTTTTTTTCATTTAAGGTCTCGTCGTCTCACATGCTGAAATAGTTCCAACAAAAGGCCACGATGTCTCGGTTGATGCGCCAGATGATCCAGGTTGTTTTGTGGAGTGTCCTCCTGGGTTTCGTCTCATTATTAGAGACGGCAGATGTCAATGTGTTCGAGGTTAGGACCATTGATGGATGTGAGTTCGTGTGTCCGAGGGTGGAGAGAAAGCAAAAATAAACGGACTTCTACTCTTAAGAAAATGGGTTCATGCTTTTGAGTATCTGACTTTTTTACAGCCTTGAAAATTTACAAATGATCGAAATGGATGGATTTGGAGCTTGCCATTTGATTGCACTGTAGTATTTTATAACGAAGTAATCAACAGTGCTGGCTTCATTCCTTATGTATAGCTTAAACGAACAATCGACAATGGATAGGAGAATAAAAATTTCAATATCCGGTCTTGAAAGACAAAGTTTCGAAAGAGTGGCGCACTCGATATCCTCATGGCTATGAATTTGATGCAAAGGAACATTCAAATAGTTTGAATGTTCTAACTACGTATGCTCTGGGTTGATAAAAAAATGAAGTACCGAAATTGAGGATCTCGAGGGGAAATTTGAAAACATTAAATATTTATTGGGGTTGGGTTCGTATCTCGATCAACCTTACGGACCACTCAATAATTAAATTAGAGAAAATTTCAAATAACAGCTTCAAGTGAAATCATCTTCTGAAAAAAGGACCCAAAGTTGACATTGTTTGGAAGATGGGTCTGAAATGGCCAATTTAATCTCAAATAAAGATCCCGATTCACTAGCTAGTCGAATTCTATTGTCGGCTATGCGCATTTCTCATAAGGATAATTTTTTTTTCCCTTGCCGCATCCTCCTCGAGCTGCCTACTTTGCTTTTATATCACTTCCATCTTCAACCCCATCATTAGCCCTCTGATCGGTGAGCTCGTGAGGTTCACATCCTCATATGGGCTCTCGTTGGTTTTGGCGAGGAGAAGCCTAATTGCAATTATTCGCATCGATCGTTCTCTTCGAGATGAAATTCTCAATTTCTCAAGACGCGTCAAATCTCAGCTCGCTCATGCTAGATCTATATGCTTGGATTGGCCTCCATCTGACGGCGAAGGTGCTAGAATTGCTACCAAGGCCGGTGGTGGACAAGGCGGAGGGCTAAAATAGGACTTGTCAATTGCGGCGATGTGGCAATTGGAGAGGAAAGTGAAGATAAGACTAAGGTCAATCGGAGAAAGATAGGAGATATGAGTTGTGGAATTAGGGGGATCTTGTGATTTCGAACTAGTTAATGTGGTGGAATTTCTTATGATGTGCCTAGGCCTTCTTTGGATGGCCATATGATCGGTAGAACTTCTGTGATTTGGCATCTAAATCTACTTCAAGATGGGATTGTTTTATATTTCATGATGCGTCATAAAAAGAAATGGTGAGAAGAGGTCACGTGAGCGAGAATAGTGTTGTTACTTATTAGGATCAACACTGTGGTGATATGAAGAGGATGAAGAAATGGAATTGGTTTATTATTTGCAGAATCAGGTACCAACCATGCATTGGGGGAGTCTGTCTTCAACTAGGGGTAATTGGTTCCCAAGTGGGTTGATTCTCACCGTGAAATCAAGAACGAAACCGGTCCGGTTACCGATTTGCGAAATCGACCCCTCTGGTCCTAGAACCAAACCGAACGATGAAAAGCACAAGATATATCTGTGGTGGCAGCCCGGGGGAGTTGATGAGACCAGGCATGGTGGTTGAGCCCGGCAAGGTGAGATTTGAAGGGGCCGTCGGAGATGTCATACTAGATGAGGTGGTAGACGTCGAAATTTGGAACCGGGAGCGGAACCGATGCCTCCGACAACCACCTAGAATTGGCCAATACGGTTTGATTTAGGTGATTCTCACTCCGACTGGTTTCTCTTATTCACCCCTAACCAAGCATCTCAAAAAATGAGCGGAGACAATCGATTTAGTGTTTGCAGCGTGGATTGATCTTCAAGCATCAAGGACCTTAAGTCAAAAAGCCGGGACGATACTAGAATTGTACCTTCCCAAATGAGAACTTTCTTGAATAACAAAATTATTTGCGCGCTTTTGCTTCGTATGTCTTAGTAGGTACTCGTGGGTGCAAAATTACTGGAGATGAAGCTCCATGTAAATAGTATTTGACATTCTCTGTGAATGAATGAAATTTGCTCCCCATTATTTTTTAGTAACACCTCATTTGGTTTCAAACACAAATTATCATCTGTTTGAATGGATCTTCAAATTTGTGCATTTGCACTCCATTCCATTCATGATAGGTATCACACAATATATTTTCATTAGTCATTATTTCAACACTTGAGCGCAAAAGGGGAATTTGTGGCCACAGGCTACAGTCCACCTTCTTCCGCCGGGTAGGTAGAAAAAGACAATGACCGCAGAAGATTTTGTGCCATGAGTTAATATCATTTGCAATCCACGATCAGTTTTGGCTCACATGCTGCATAGTTTCGGTGAAACAGCAAAATCATGATCTCAACGGCTAAGATTTTCCCCAGTTTTTATCTTGTCCACAATTGCGAAAGCTACTCAAATCTTATAACCAAATGTGAGGGATGAAAGAAGAACAAGAGGGATGCTGTGGAATACTAAGATACCGATTTCATAGCAATTCATTTCGAAAAACCATCTGGTCCATGGCAGGAAAATCCCCACACACACACAATCGATTTTGATGGGACAAACATAAAACCGATACATAAGAAGCAAACAAGCAAGTGAATTCATAATCGCATCAATACCCATCTCCTTCATCACCATCCTCACCCTCGGCAGACTCGGCACCGACTTCTTCATAGTCCTTCTCCACGGCAGCAAGATCCTCCCGAGCCTCGGAGAACTCTCCCTCCTCCATGCCCTCACCGACGTACCAATGCACAAAAGCACGCCTGGCATACATGAGGTCAAAATTGTGGTTGATGCGAGAGAACACCTCGGCAACACTGGTTGAGTTGGAGGTCATGTAGACAGCCCTCCGCACCTTGGCCAAGTCGCCTTCTGGAACAACAGCAGGCGATTGGTTGTTAATATCGCACTTGAATCCTGTTGGGCACCAGTCAACAGATTGAATACTGCGTTTGGTCTTGATGGTGGCCACATCTGCATTCGTGTCCTTTGGAACAACGTCTCCACGACTCGATGTTAAAAGATATATTACTTGTGTAATGAACACGGGCGAAAATATTGGCGGCATCTTCTTTGCCGCTGATGAGCTCCTCAGGGTGAAAGAGCCGGCGGTAAGCGCCAGTCCTCACCTCGTCAATGACAGTAGGCTCCAGATCCATAAACACGGTGCGAGGGATGTGCTTGCCAGTGCCTGTCTCGCTGAAGAAGTTGTCGAAAGCATCATCGCCTCCACCGATCGTCTTGTCACTCACCATTTGGCCATCAGGCTATAGAGCCACGGGCATCATGTTAACAGCTAATAACAATCATTAAATGAACAATTCAATTTTGAGATATACGCATGCTATGAAAGGTTATAGAAGCCCACCTGAATGTCGTGCTCAAGGGAGTAGAGCTCCCAGTGAGCTGTGCCGACCTGAATGTCCGCCTGGCCAATATGAATCGATATGCACTCTCTTGTCTTCTTCAACGGTCTGGAGAGGAGGGATGAGGATGGAGACGGAAGCATCCGGCGAGTGAGCACGGCGGCAGAGGAAGGCAAAGGTGTTGAGCGAGACGCCTGCCGGAATGCGGTGAGAGGGATGCAGGGAAATGCGGGAGGATATATATGTAAGACGCAAATTGCGTAATCCCAAGATCTCCATAACTAGAACAAGAACATGCATAACTGAGTAGAAAGATTAACGTTCGTGTTTTGAGATCCATTGTTCTTGAAGCGGAAGCGGAAACACAATGTTCCACATGCAAGTCATTCTCCTCTATTACCCTCCGTATCACTGGCTCAATGAGGCGGCCCCCTCATGTGTAGCGTTTGGTAAACGCCCCTTAGGTGAGGATACAGGTGAGAATTAGGGTTAGAGGAGAGACTTGAGCACTATTTATAGAGTTTCTAGCCAGTCCCTCTCATTACAGGCCAGGCTCAACTCAGGCCACACTAACCAGCACATATTAGACTAATTAAGAAACATTTCTATCCCACCTTAGACCAAACCCCGTAAAACGGTAAACGTTAAACGATAAATTACAATATCAATTAATGTAGTCCACAATTAGAAAAACTCTTACATTCTCCCACTTGGACTATATTAATTGAAATCGTACCTTATGTGCGCACATTGGTCCAGAGATAATTCTCAATAGCCAATCCTATCGCATAAAGTCTTAAACACCGAATCATGGTAGTAATTGCATGTATACACACAGAGCCTTCCATGGTCACGAATGTTCTCAACTTTATTGATATGGATTTAATATGGTAGTGTGGCAAATGGATAACATCTCTCATAGAGAGATCCCATTTATTAGTCACCATTCTCTTACCTTAGGCGACACGAAAAACTTGTGCCACTAGAGAATGCTTTATGGTTCCAATGAACCCACATATGTCTTGTCCTTACGGTTAACATTTCTTTATGTATGACAAAACATATGCACAAGGCTAATAACCGGATGCCCCTAGCCTTCACTCAAGGTTTAAGTAATACCTTGAAACTTTTAACAATATATATATATATATATATCAAAGTGTTACTAAATTGTAACAAAACAGATGTAAACTTTATTCAAAGAAAAAATAAAACACAGCTCCCACTAAATAATAGCATCCCAAGACGCTCCTAGGCCCATACTAATGACATGTCGATCAAATACGCACGGGCGTAGACCTTTAGTTAGTGGATCTACAACCATATCATCTGTATAAATATAATCTACTACAACGTCACCATTCTGCACTGATTCTTTTATAGTCAAAAACTTGACCTCCATGTGTTTAGACCCCTTGAGACTTCTGTTGTTATTAATAAAAAACACTGCAGAATTATTATCACAACATAGCTGTATGGGTCTATCCACAAAATCAAAAAACTGATAACTCCCTAATGAGGTTTCGGAGCCAAATAGCTTGAGTAGCAGTTGAAAAACATACTACAAACTCCGCTTGCATGGTAGAAGAAGATATAGATTTATGTTTTTTGCTCTTCCATGATACTGCACCTCCTGCCAACATAAATATGTATCCTGTCGTTGACTTCTTATCATCTTGACAACCAGCAAAATCTGCATCTGAATAGCCTGCTAGTTGCAAGTCTGGAACATGTCTATACATCAACATATAATCTTTTGTTCTCTTTAAGTACCTTAAAACCTTCTTGGCAGCAACCTAGAGATCGTGTCCTGAATTTGACTGATATCTGCCTAGAAGCCCTGTTGCAAAAGCAATATCTGGCCTAGTGCAAACTTGAGCATACATGATGCTTCCAAGCACACTAGCATAAGGTACATCCTTCATTTGAGTTTTCTCAAAATCTGAATTAGGGCATTGTGAAAGACTCAATTTATCACCCTTAACAACATGAGCAATTCCTAGTTTGCAATCCTGCATATTGAATCTTTCTAAAACACGATCAATATACGCCCTCTGAGATAAACCCAATGAACGACATGAGCGATCCCTATGGATCTCAATGCCAAGAACAAAAGACGCCTCACCAAGGTATTTCATATCAAAATTTTTCGATAACATCCGCTTTGTCTCATGTAGTAAACCAATGTCACTACTAGCAAGCAAGATATCATCTACATAAAGTATGAGGAAAATATATTTCCTCCCACTGACCTTGGTGTATATACACTGATCTACTTTGTTCTCAATAAATCCAAATGAAGTAACAACACTATGAAACTTGAATACCACTGTCTCGAAGCTTGCTTAAGGTCATAAATAGACTTTTTTAATCTATAAACAAGCTTACCTGAGTCATCTGCTACAAAACCTTCAGGCTGCACCATATAAACCTCCTCATCAAGGTCTCCATTTAGAAAAGCAGTTTTAAAATCCATCTGGTGTAACTCCATATCGTAATAAGCTACCAATGCCAAGATCACTCTAAAGGAATCTTTAGAAGAAACTGGAGAAAATGTTGTTTCATAATCTATTCATTCTCTTTGAGTGAAACCCTTAGCTACCAGTCTGGCTTTAAACTTTTCAATCTTTCATTTGGAATCCCTTTTAGTCTTGAATACCTGTGACATCCTGAAATTCGACCTCGTTTCGATAAAGTGAAATGGGCATTTTCGTCGACGTGCCTATGGCCCTTTTTCTCTGAGCTGATCACTCACGAGTTAACTAATCTATTGGGTAAAGTCGTTAAGGGATGTATCAGTTGTAAAATCCCTAAAAGTTACCTAATTGGTTGGATTGGGCTAAAATCACGTTTGATCGATTTTTAACCACGAAATTGAACTCGATTTCGGGAATCGAATTTTAAGCGCGTCATAATTCTTATTTTTAGGATCCCGTCTCATCGTCCGTCAAATTGTTGACGAATCTGAAATTTCAATAAAGAAATTATTGGAGGAAAATTGAAGACCAAAAGAAAATAGAAAGGAAAAAGGGGAAGAGAAAAGGAAAATATGAATAATGAAATTAATTATTTTCTTTTTTCTCTCTCTCCCCCATTTCTCTCTTTTTCTCTCTCTCTTCTCTGCCCTCTCCCTTTCCCCCTCGTGCGGATTTCCTCCCCACCGCCTGCCCTATCCCTCTCTCTTTTCTTTTGACTAGTCAACCCTTATCTCTCTCTCTCTCTCTCTTCTTCTTCTTCTTCTTCTTCTTCATTCTTTGCGTGCGAACAAGCGAACTGAAGAGGAAGCTTGAGCGTAAGCCGCCGCCACCGCCGCCGCCGCCGCCCGTCCCACCACCCGCACTCGCGACGCCCGCCCGCGCACGCCGTACGCTTCGCCCCGCGTCCGTCGCCGCTGTCGCTCCTCCCCCGCTTGAATCGGCCCCTGCTCAGCTCGGTTCCGCCCCGACCAATCCCCGTCCGGCCACCTCCGGCCGCTGTTCAACCTCGCCGGACTTCCCCGGCGCCTCCCTCGTCCTTCGCTGGCATTCCCTCGCTGTTTTGGCCGCCGGAGCAGCCCCGGCCAGCCCCGACCAACAACCCACGAAATGGGTTTCCAGCGGCTTTAGGCCCGCTTTTGAGCCGTTTCCGGGCCCCGAACCCGAGGCCCGCTTTGGAGTTTGTTGTTCCTCGCGTCGCCCCCGTTGGATTGATCTGATTTGCGCGCGATTTGGTGAGTAATCTCACTAATCCAGGATTAGTTGACTAATTATGCTTAAGGTTGGTTTAGTTTTAATTAATTATGTTTAGGTTGTTAGATTAGAATAAATTAGCAATTATTAGTCCATTGTGATGCTATTTAGATAAATTGATTGTGCAATTAGCAAGTAGACATGGTCTACTAATTATTGGAAGTGCCTCGGGATTTTTCCCGACCCTTAGTGGGCTACAATTAGGCTTTTCGGGTCTAAGTGGAATTTTTGGTACTTAAATATTATTTTTCGGAATTAAATTAAATAATTATTTATTTTTCGAAAATTCAACTGAGGTGGCTCGGGACCGGAATATTATGCTGATGACCATGGTGAAGTCTGTTTATTTAATCGGGCTTTATTTTGAGCTAAATTGAATTTTTAATATTAATTATTTAATTTTCGAAATTAATAAATTAATTAATTATTTTTCGTTATTTTTTGAAATTAAGATTTTGATGGCCGATGACCGAAATCTCGTGCTGATTGTCGTGGCGTAGTCCATTTATTTATTTGAGCTCCACGTTGTATGGAATTGAATAAATTGTGATATTTTAGGGATTTACCCTAAATTGATTGGAATTGATTGAGATTGAATTGTTGATTGGTAAATGACCAAGTATGTTATTCAGCATTTATAATGCTTTGTTGAGTTGATTTAATTATTTGATTGAGAAATCGTTGGGCATTGGTTGTCGGTATTGAAAGTAGATTGGTAATCACTTGAAAGAGGACACGTGGGCTCGGTGAATTGTTATTTCACCTGGAGAATACACATGAATTCAGTGGTTGAATATGTCACCTTGGCGAAAAGGTTGTCTGAGAGAATGCACGTGGCTCGGAGACTCGGTATGTCGTCCTGGAGAATGCACGTGTGTGACATCCAGAATTTTCAACCCTGTCTTCTACTGAATAAATCGGGCATTTCATTGACGCCTCTATAGGGTTATTCTCGAGCCGATCACTCTCGAGATAACTAGACTATCCTGGGAAATGATTAAGGAATTTTAAAGCAATAGACTTGAGAACTCGATCGGAATCGACTTCTTGACCGTGTCCATCTTTAGAGGTCACTACGGCACGCTAAAAATCGATTTGAAATCGAGATAGACTGGATCGATAGAGATATGTGACTAATCGTGGGTGACACTACTGAATTAGAAAATTCTCGTCGGCCAACACTAGACTGGTTTTCTTATTGTTTTGGTACCCTGTGTCCGTAATTGAATCCTCGAGATTTTCACGACAATCAAGAGTTGCCATTGAGTCGAGTGGGTTCATAGTGGCTCGAAGAAAATCGACCACGGGTCATTTGCTTTAAAAAGTTCCGAAAACTACCTGATAGTCTAGGTCACGCTAAAAACGCGCCGAATGAAAATTAACCGCCAATTGAGTCCGATTTCAGAAATTGAAGTTTTGGCCATGTCACAATAAATTTAAGGAGCATTGACTCGCCTCGGAAGATTTTCGGAGATTCGGGAAATTTTACGGAAATTGGGTTCGGACGTTGCGAAATTGGCCAAAAGTTCAAATTGGCTAAACTAATGGGAAATTGGACTTTCGGATCGAGCCGTTGTGTGTCGTGGGATTTATAGAAAATCATTTGGGATTTTTCTACGTCGAAATTGGACCTCAATTTGGGGATTTATTGGAGAAAGTGGAGTTCAAATGGTGAAATTCGTATGATTGGATGAGGCAGCAATTTTGGACTTTAAAATTGTTTATTTGTGAGTTGATAAGCTTGAAAGTAATTGGGGGGACAAAGAGGAGTGTATGGTGGACTTGTGGGGCCAAAACATTAAATGTATTGGCTAAGATTTCTGATTTTTGTTCCTTCTTAGCTGGCTCCCCTCATCCGCACGTTGAAATCTTCTCAGGCAAGCTTAATTTGCCGACCTCACCTTCCACTTTTATCCATCTCTCTCTCCTCTACCGCTCCATTGGACGACCTCCAGCGGAAGAGAGAAACGGACGCTGCTTCTCCATCCGTGTCTTCGCCGAGCGTCCACCAAACCGGCCGAGAAGCTCGCATCCACCGAATTCTCCACCACTTCGTGTCTTCAGCCGGCTCACACTGGGTCAACAACGAAACCAGAAGAAGCCCCATCATTGACTGAAGACCCTCACCGCACGGAGTCAAGACCGCCTGTTTTTCCGCTATCTTCTTGCGCCTTCTGCCCGCAAAGACCCGAGCTCCACGCGGCTTCAATTTTCGTGAAGCCTTGCTGACCGAAGACTCCACCGAGCTTTCTTCATGCCGCCACGAGTCCAACGTCTCCAGCCGTGCATCTCGTGGAGTCCATGAAGACCGAGCAACCCAGTTGCTGATCGCCCCGTCACCACACGTCCGTGAAGATCAACGAAGCAATTTCTTCGAAGCTGTTTTTCCCTCCATCGGCCACGCCAGCATGCCCCATCTTGGTCAAATTCCCACCCAACGAAGGCTTCGTTCACCAGCTGCATCCACCGAAGCTCCAGTGAGCCTAGCGGTAGTTCCAGCGAATTGGAAGCCCATCTCATTTGAGTAGCCCACGCTACTTGAAGCCTACAGCAACTTCAGCCCAGCAATTGATTATTTCGGTGGCCCAATAACAGCCTGCAGTTTGACATTTTCAAGCCCAATTCCCCTCAAGCCAGCCCAAGTTGATTAAGAGCAGCCCAATTTCAGTCCACAATTTGAAGACCAAGTTAGTTCAGTCCAGAAATTCAGCAGGCCCAGCCCATTCCAGTGCAAGAACAAATCTCAATTGGGCTGAGATTTGTTGGGCCAAGTCTTAAGGCCCGGTCCAAGCCCGCCGGTGTTGTCGAAAGCCCGATTTCGGCCGCCGTCGCGTCGCCGTCGCGATGATTCGGTCTCCGCTTTTGTCAAGTGAGTTTTACTCACTAATGCTTTATTAATTTGCTAATTATGCCTTAGGGTTGGTTAGATTTAATTACATGTACTTAGGTGGTTAGATTAGGTTAGAGTAATTAAATTAGTGACTTGAGGATGCATGTTAGGTGGTTAGCTATAGCCATTAGGGAGTAGAAATGCTCTATTATTTATTGAATGTATCTCGGGATTTTTTCCAACCCGTTTCGGGCTCCAATAAGGCAATATGGGCCTAAATTGGATTTTTAATGTTTATTTATTTATTTTTCGAAATTAATTATTTAATTAATTATTTTTCCGGAAATTCAACCGGGATGGCCGGTGACCGGAATTTCGTGCCGATTGTCGTGGTGCAGACCGTTTATTTATTTGAGCTCTACGTTGTGTGGAATTGAATTAATTGTGGAATCTTAGGAATTGTCCTAAATTGTTTGTTATTGAATATTTGATTGGTGCTTGGCCGAGCATGGGTATATAGCGCCGATACGTTGATGGGCTATATAGTAGAGAGAATGATGAGAGATAACTGAGAATGTTATTGGCTGAGACCAATCAGGTACGATGTTATTGGACATACGTGGTTCGGTGATTGGAAGTATCACTGGCGAAAACGGCGCCTTAAAGAACGCACGTAAATGACTTATAGACAAACGTGGTTCGGTGATTAAGGAAATATCACTGGTGAAAACGACGCCTTAAAGAACTCACGGTGTTGTCTATAGCCGATGTCACCTTGGCGAAAACGGCGCCCTAGAAAGGACACGTGGTTCGGTGATCGAGGATATCACTGGTGAAAAATGGCGCCTTAAAGAATGCACGGTGTCGGTGATCGGTATGTCATTGGCGAAAACGACGCCCGAGAAACACATGTGATTTGGTGAATGAGTACACCATTGAGAAGTTATGGTACGAGTGGGAATGACCTAGAGATGGTCGAATTGACATGTAATCGACTAAGTCGATGGATCAATGCTTGATCGTATGTCGTGAATTGTTTGAATATCTGTGTTTAACCTTGAATTGCGGAGTTGGAACCGAGGCCAAGGTAAGTCCTCGACTCATGTTGTGCTTAGGCAACCGTATGGCGTATTGGTTTATTAATCGAGTCTTAAGGGGTAGGGACTCGCCGAGACGTGGGTCTCATTGGTTATTGAATAACCATTTCGGGACCCTGAGGAAAAGCTGAGGAGGAAGAACCTGAAGGGGAGAAAGTATTTTGAAGTAGAAGATGATCCAGAGAGGGATCTTGGGTACGACCCAGATGTGGATTGAGATCCCATCCCTTTTGTGCACCCCGTCTTAGTGTAGATAGGTGTGAGACTCTTATGTTGTAAATAGTATTGTAAATATACTATGAGTTGCGCTGTTAATGAAAGTGTGGTTGTGAATTTCAATATGAAAAATATGGCCTGCTTTCCTATCCCATTGTTTTATTGTCCGGGGATTTATAACTGCTTCCGCATGTGCTTAATAAAATTGAAAGGGTCGGCGATACATAGTCCTGGGATATCGCATTCTAAAATCGACCAAGTAGAAGGATGTGCGCGCGTCCGAGGATCGGGGCATGACATCCTCTTTTTGTGGTATCAGAGCGAAGTTCAAGATTGGAGTGATAAGGAGCGTTGACCATGGGATAGTTAGTAGGAAAGGCCTTTAAATTCATGCTAGTGCATGTTTATGTTAGCTGAATGCTAAAATGTGTTTGTGGTGTGTGGATCGCTCACCTTCTAATCCAGTGTGGGTTTGGAAGTCGGGTTGCAGTGTAAAGACTGAACCATGAGCGAGCAGGAGCTGAGAACTCCTAGTAAGAGGACAATGTCCTTTGTAACTCGGGATGATGCACTGACTAAGGTCAGTACCCGAGGTGGTTGTGGCGGAGTGTTGGCTTTGGCCAATGCGAGTGTAAGAGTACCATTGTAGGTTGGTACTAGTGTAGCAGCGTCAAATGATCCTAAGTTCGATAGGATCGTTTTGATGCTAGCGTTCCTTGGGAATTGGATGAGCCAGGAGGCTCAGGATCGAACCGCCGTCAGTGTTGCAACCACCGTTGTCGCCTCACCTGTTGAGATCTAGAGTGGAGATGTGATCCGGGAGCGAGTAATTGCATTCGAGCCGAGGTATAAATCCGGTTCAGGCAGAAATAGAAATTGGTCAGGGAATAGTATTCTATTCCACTCACGATGAAGGGTGGAATAGTCAAGTCAGCATTCAGATAAATGGAACTTGTTGTTCCATGGAAGATGGTATGGATCAGTCTCGTGTATTCTGAGGACGGGAATTCGTGTTAAGTGTCGCCAGCACGGATAGCGAGTTATGGGTTGTCCGCATAAGTAGATGAAAGCTTGACAACGGTTACTGTTGTCACCGCCGATAGGACAGGTCGGAAGAAGTGCTTCATAGTATGCACTGTGGAATTTTGATATAGGTCTCCGATGCAAGAAATAGCGCACGCTAGCACATGATAGGAGATAGAAGACGCACCAGATAGGTGTCGAATTGTAGAAGGAAGCATGGATAAATCCGGTGTCCGAGTATGATTAGAACATCTTTGTGATGATGACCAAAGATGGCCATCGGGTGAAGGACTGTCGGTGGAAGTCTAAGGTAGCATAGACATCGCTACGTGGCCGAACGCCACTAGGATGGTGAAAGGAATGGGACTAGAATTGACCTTGCATCGATCAGAGAAAGAATGTACTGGAGGTGATTTTATCATAGCAGTGCAGCAGAGTTTGGTGCTGAGTTGGTAGAACTTAAATTACTAAAGTAAAAATGAAAGAGAGGGGAATCACTAGCAATAGTTGTGCTTGACTAGTTGCTAAGGTGTGAGTTTGATGTCATGTGAATAGTGTGGGTTCATGGAGCATCTTGTGAGAATGAACCATGGTCTTGGAGTAATCCAGTTTAATCCATTAACATGTGAAAGTATCGAGGTTATTGAGAGTCAAAAAGAATATTCGATTTCAATAATCTCGTCACCAGAGGCAACTCGTCTGTTAGACGAGGGTTGTCAAGGTTACCTGGCAACCGTCGTGGATACGGCAGTTGAAGAGCTGAAAGTGGAAGACATTCCAAAGAGTTCAAGAATTTCCGGATGTCTTTCCAAAGGAATTGCCGTCTACCGCCGGAAAGAGAAATTGAATTTGTGATTGAACTAGCACCAGGGACAGAGCCGATCTCAAAGGCACCGTACAGAATGGCATTGACAGAATTGAAAGAATTGAAAGTACAGATGCAAGAATTATTAGACAAAGGATTTATTCGTCCTAGCGCATCACCTTGGGGAGCGCCAGTTTTGTTTGTAAAGAAGAAAGATGGTTCATTGCGTTTGTGCATTGATTATAGACAACTCAACCAAGTGACTATTAAGAATAAGTATCCACTCCCAAGGATTGATGATCTGTTCGATCAGTTACAAGGAGCATCAATGTTCTCGAAGATTGATTTAAGGACGGGATATCATCGGCGAGAATTAAGAAAGAGGATATTCCTAAGTCGGCATTTCGCACTCGGTATGGTCACTATGAGTTTACAAAGGATGCCATTCGGGTTGACGAATGCTCCGGTGCCTTCATGGATATGATGAACCGGATATTTAAGGAATATTTAGATCAATTTGTGATTGTGTTCATTGATGATATCTTGGTTTATTCGAGGAGTGATGAAGAGCATGAAAATCACCTGAGATTAGTATTCCAGACATTAAGGACGCATCAGTTGTATGCTAAGTTTAGCAAATGCGAGTTTTGGTTGACTCGTGTTGCGTTCTTAGGTCATGTGATTTCCGGAGAAGGAATCTCCGTTGACCCGAGCAAGATAGAAGCCGTGATCAAATGGCCAAGACCGACAACAGTGACAGAGATCAGAAGTTTTCTGGGATTGGCAGGTTATTACAGACGGTTTGTAGAAGGTTTCTCGGCATTAACATCACCTCTAACTAAGCTCACGAAGAAAAACGAGAAGTTCATATGGACAGACAAGTGCGAGCGTAGTTTTCAAGAGCTGAAGGAAAAGCTGACTACCGCACCTGTGCCGACAATTCCATCTCGGTCCCTGGAGGATTCGAGATCTACAAAGTGATGCATCATTTAGAGGGTTGGGTTGCGTGCTAATGCAACATGGTAGGGTTGTTGCGTACGCTTCTCGTCGCCTTGAGACCTCATGAATTGAACTACCCGACGCATGACTTAGAGCTCGCAGCAATTATCTTTGCCTTGAAGATTTGGAGGCACTACTTGTGCGGGGAAAAGTTTCAGATTTTCACGGACCATCAAAGTCTCAAGTATTTATTCTCTCAGAAGGAGTTGAACATGAGACAACGCAGATGGATGGAATTGCTGAAAGACTATGACTGTGATATTTTATATCACCCAGGAAAGGCGAATAAGGTCGTCGATGCACTGAGTCGAAAGTCTTCAGTGGCTCATATACTGATTAAGGAGTGGAACTTAATCGAGAGAGCTCGAGATTCGGTATTCAAATTTGAGGTAGGCCGCCTTTCAAGTTTTATGGCCACCCTCGGGGTTGAACCGGATGTCCGAGTTAGAATCAAACAACTCCAACCGACAGCACCCAGATGTACAGAGAATTCTTCAGGAAGACGCAGAGAAAAGAAAGGCTGATTTTCAAATTTTTGATGATGGGACACTAAGATTCCAAGGACGATTGGTTGTACCTGACGATGTAGAGCTTAGAGAAGAAATCTTATCTGAAGCACATCGTAGCAGTTACAGCATTCATCCTGGAAGCACTAAGATGTATCAGAATCTGCGTCAACACTATTGGTGGTCGAGTATGAAGGCGGATATTGCCAAGCATGTGGCCAAGTGTTTGACATGTCAGCAAGTAAAAGCTCAGCATTGCAAGCCGGGAGGACTTCTGCAACCTCTTGCAATTCCAGAATGGAAATGGGAACATATCATGATGGACTTCGTGACTGGACTACCAAGAAGTCAGAGAGGGAATGATTCGATTTGGGTGGTAGTCGATAGGTTGACGAAGTCGGCTCACTTTATTGCAGTTCGAAAGGACCTCTGTTTGGATAGGCACGCAGACCTATATGTGCGCCAAGTGGTTCGAATGCATGGAGTGCCGGTTACGATAACATCTGATAGAGACCCGAGATTTACTGCTGCTTTTTGGAAGAGCTTGCAGAGTGCCCTTGGTACAAAGCTTCAGTACAGTACGGCATATCATCCTCAGACGGATGGCCAGTCCGAGAGGACAATACAGACTCTCGAGGACATGCTGAGAGCGTGTGTTATAGACTTCAAGGGAAGTTGGGAAGATCAACTTCATTTGGTAGAATTTGCCTACAACAACAGTTATCAACAGAGTATTCAGATGGCCCCATTCAAAGCGTTGTATGGCAGAGCATGCAGAACACCAGTGTGTTGGGATGAAGTTGGGGAAAGAAAGATAACAGTCCGAGTTGGTTCAAGCCATCGGTAGATGCCGTAGCAGTGATCAGAGACAGACTAAAGACAGCGCAGAGCAGGCAGAAAAGTTATGTAGATAAGCGCCGGAGGTCTTCGGAATTCTAAGTTGGTGATCACGTTTTTCTAAAAGTGTCACCAACGAGGGGAACTTCGCGCTTTGGTAAGAAAGGCAAACTGAGTCCGAGATACGTAGGTCCGTTTGAGATTCTTGAAAGAATCGGGAATCTAGCGTATCGTCTTGCGTTGCCGCCAAGATTGGCGCAAGTACATGACGTCTTTCACGTGTCGATGTTAAGGAAGTACGAGCCTGACCCGACCCACGTGCTCAATTTCGAGGAATTGGACGTGGATGACCGTGTGTCATACGTCGAAAGACCGGTCCAGATTGTCGATCGCAAAGAGCAAGTTCTGCGTACAAAGACTATTCCCCTAGTCAAAGTGGTCTAGCAACACCACGGTACAGAAGGAGCGACATGGGAGACTGAGGAGTCAATAAGAGAATTGTACCCCCACCTTTTTGACCAAGTCTTGTAAGATTTAAATTTCGAGGACGAAATTTTTATAAGGGGGGAAGAGTTGTAACATCCAGAATTTTCAACCCTGTCTTCTACTGAATAAATTGGGCATTTCATTGACGCCTCTATAGGGTTATTCTCAGAGCCGATCACTCTCGAGATAACTAGACTATCCTGGGAAATGATTAAGGAATTTTAAAGCAATAGACTTGAGAACTCGATCGGGAATCGACTTCTTGACCGTGTCCATCTTTAGAGGTCACTACCGCACAGTTAAAAATCGATTTGAAATCAGAGATAGACTGGATCGATAGAGATATGTGACTAATCGTGGGTGACACCACTGAATTAGAAAATTCTCGTCGGCCAACACTAGACTGGTTTTCTTATTGTTTTGGTACCCCCGTGTCCGTAATTGAATCCTCGAGATTTTCACGACAATCAAGAGTTGCCATTGAGTCGAGTGGGTTCATAGTGGCTCGAAGAAAATCGACCATGGGTCATTTGCTTTAAAAAGTTCTGAAAACTACCTGATAGTCTAGGTCACGCTAAAAACGCGCCGAATGAAAATTAACCGCCAATTCGAGTCCGATTTCAGAAATTGAAGTTTTGGCCATGTCACAATAAATTTAAGGAGCATTGACTCAGTCTCAGAAGATTTTCGGAGATTCGGGAAATTTTACGGAAATTGGGTTCGGACGTCGCGGAAATTGGCCAAAAGTTCAAATTGGCTAAACTAATGGGAAATTGGACTTTCAGACTGAGCCGTTGTGTGTCGGGGATTTATAGAAAATCATTTGGGATTTTTCTACGTCGAAATTGGACCTCAATTTGGGGATTTATTGGAGAAAGTGGAGTTCAAATGGTGAAATTCGTATGATTGGATGAGGCAGCAATTTTGGACTTTAAAATTGTTTATTTGTGAGTTGATAAGCTTGAAAGTAATTGGGGGGACAAAGAGGAGTGTATGGTGGACTTGTGGGGCCAAAACATTAAATGTATTGGCTAAGATTTCTGATTTTTGTTCCTTCTTAGCTGGGTCCCCTCATCCGCACGTTGAAATCTTCTCGGGCAAGCTTAATTTGCCGACCTCACCTTCCACTTTTATCCATCTCTCTCTCCTCTACCGCTCCATTGGACGACCTCCAGCGGAAGAGAGAAACGGACGCTGCTTCTCCACCCGTGTCTTCTGCCGAGCGTCCACCAAACTGGCCGAGAAGCTCTGCATCCACCGAATTCTCCACCACTCCGTGTCTTCAGCCGGCTCACACTAGGTCAACAACGAAACCAGAAGAAGCCCCATCATTGACTGAAGACCCTCACCGCACGGAGTCAAGACCGCCCTGTTTTCCGCTATCTTCTTGCGCCTTCTGCCCGCAAAGACCCGAGCTCCACGCGGCTTCAATTTTCGTGAAGCCTTGCTGACCGAAGACTCCACCGAGCTTTCTTCATGCCGCCACGAGTCCAACGTCTTCAGCCATGCATCTCGTGGAGTCCATGAAGACCGAGCAACCCAGTTGCTGATCGCCCCGTCACCACACGTCCGTGAAGATCAACGAAGCAATTTCTTCGAAGCTGTTTTTCCCTCCATCGGCCACGCCAGCATGCCCCATCTTGGTCAAATTCCCACCCAACGAAGGCTTCGTTCACCAGGCTGCATCCACCGAAGCTCCAGGTGAGCCTAGCGGTAGTTCCAGCGAATTGGAAGCCCATCTCATTTGAGTAGCCCATGCCACTTGAAGCCTACAGCAACTTCAGCCCAGCAATTGATTATTTCGGTGGCCCAATAACAGCCTGCAGTTTGACATTTTCAAGCCCAATTCCCCTCAAGCCAGCCCAAGTTGATTAAGAGCAGCCCAATTTCAGTCCACAATTTGAAGACCAAGTTAGTTCGGTCCAGAAATTCAGCAGGCCCAGCCCATTCCGGTGCAAGAACAAATCTCAATTGGGCTGAGATTTGTTGGGCCAAGTCTTAAGGCCCGGTCCAAGCCCGCCGGTGTTGTCGAAAGCCCGATTTCGGCCGCCGTCGCGTCGCCGTCGCGGTGATTCGGTCTCCGCTTTTGTCAAGTGAGTTTTACTCACTAATGCTTTATTAATTTGCTAATTATGCCTTAGGGTTGGTTAGATTTAATTACATGTACTTAGGTGGTTAGATTAGGTTAGAGTAATTAAATTAGTGACTTGAGGATGCATGTTAGGTGGTTAGCTATAGCCATTAGGGAGTAGAAATGCTCTATTATTTATTGAATGTATCTCGAGATTTTTCCGACCCGTTTCGGGCTCCAATAAGGCAATATGGGCCTAAATTGGATTTTTAATGTTTATTTATTTATTTTTCGAAATTAATTATTTAATTAATTATTTTTCCGGAAATTCAACCGGGATGGCCGGTGACCGGAATTTCGTGCCGATTGTCGTGGTGCAGACCGTTTATTTATTTGAGCTCTACGTTGTGTGGAATTGAATTAATTGTGGAATCTTAGGAATTGTCCTAAATTGTTTGTTATTGAATATTTGATTGGTGCTTGGCCGAGCATGGGTATATAGCGCCAGTACGTTGATGGGCTATATAGTAGAGAGAATGATGAGAGATAACTGAGAATGTTATTGGCTAAGACCAATCAGGTACGATGTTATTGGACATACGTGGTTCGGTGATTGGAAGTATCACTGGCGAAAACGGCGCCTTAAAGAACGCATGTAAATGACTTATAGACAAACGTGGTTCGGTGATTAAGGAAATATCACTGGTGAAAACGACGCCTTAAAGAACTCACGGTGTTGTCTATAGCCGATGTCACCTTGGCGAAAACGGCGCCCTAGAAAGGACACGTGGTTTGGTGATCGAGGATATCACTGGTGAAAACGGCGCCTTAAAGAACGCACGGTGTCGGTGATCGGTATGTCATTGGCGAAAATGACGCCCGAGAAACACATGTGATTTGGTGAATGAGTACACCATTGAGAAGTTATGGTACGAGTGGGAATGACCTAGAGATGGTCGGATTGACATGTAATCGACTAAGTCGATGGATCAATGCTTGATCGTATGTCGTGAATTGTTTGAATATCTGTGTTTAACCTTGAATTGCAGGTTGGAACTGAGGCCAAGGTAAGTCCTCTGACTCGTGTTGTGCTTAGGCAACCGTATGGCGTATTGGTTTATTAATCGAGTCTTAGGGGGTAGGACTCGCTGAGACGTGGTCTCATTGGTTATTGAATAACCATTTCAGGACCCTGAGGAAAAGCTGAGGAGGAAGAACCTGAAGGGGAGAAAGTATTTTGAAGTAGAAGATGATCCGGAGAGAGGGATCTTGGTACGACCCGGATGTGGATTGAGATCCCATCCCTTTTGTGCACCCCGTCTTAGTGTAGATAGGTGTGAGACTCTTATGTTGTAAATAGTATTGTAAATATACTATGAGTTGCGCTGTTAATGAAAGTGTGGTTGTGAATTTCAATATGAAAAATATGGTCTCGCTTTCCTATCCCATTGTTTTATTGTCCGGGATTTATAATCGCTTCCGCATGTGCTTAATAAAATTGAAAGGGTCGGCGATACATAGTCCTGGGATATCGCATTCTAAAATCGACCAAGTAGAAGGATGTGCGCGCGTCCGAGGATCGGGGCGTGACAACGTGGCTCGGTGACAGAGTTTGGCATCTAAAAGGGCACGTGGCTCGGTGAATTGATGCATCACTTTGGTGAGATAGCACCTAAGAGAATGCACGTGGGCCCAGGCATCTAAAGGGACACGTGGCTCGGTGATTTGATGCGTCACTTTGGTAAGCGAGTACCTTAGAGAATGCACGTGGGTCCAGTTTTCGAGAATAGCATCAAAAATGGCACGTGGCTCGGTGACTTGATGTATCATCTTGGCGAAGAGGTCGCCTTAGAGAATGCATGTGGGCCCAAGGTTCGAGGCACGTGGCTCGGAGACTTGGAATGTCGTCCTGGAGAATGCACGTGGCCTAGCTTTTAAATACTCCTCCGTGGAAAATGATTTATATGACATGTAATCGACTAGTTCGATTTGTTTTGTGTAAATGGGTGCCTATTGTAAATTGTACTAACTTGTAGGTGGGATCTGAGGCCAAGGTAAGTCCTCTACCCTGTGCATGTTTAGACAGCCTATAGTATAATGGTTTACTAATCGGGCTTAGTGGGATAGAACATGCTGAGACGTAGTCTCATCCCAGTTTGGGGAAATCATTTCAGGACCCCGCTGACGAGTTGAGGAGGAGGAGTCCGAGAAGGAGAACTCGGAGGTAAATCTTGAGGAGAATGATTTTTTGGAGGAAGAAGATAATCCTAAGGGGGCCTTGAGTACGGCCCAGATGGACAGAGAGTCTATCTTCTTTTGAGATCTCCTTTTTGATGTGAATAAAGTTTAGAGTAAAAAGTTGTTTTGTATAATCCTAAGTGTTTTGGTTTGTCTTTTGTATAAAAGTTTGGTTATAAGTTTCAAGATGAAAAATATGGCCTTGCTTTTCTATCCCATCGTTTTATTGTCTGGGGATTTTAACTGCTTCTGCATGTGCTTAATAAATGAAAGGGTCGGCGATACATAGTCCTGGGATATCGCATTATAAAATCGACCAAGTGTGAAGGATGTGTGCGTACCCGAGGATCGGGACGTGACAATACCCATTTGCAACCAATAGGTTTACAATCTTCAGGCAATTCAACAAGCTCCCAAACACCATTGTGTTTCATAGATTGCATCTCATCTTTCATCGCATCTAACCACAAATTTGATTGAGGACATGAGATGACATCAGTATAAGTCATGGGATCAACAACACAGCCTATATCGTAATCATGCTCTCCCAAGTAGACTAGATAGTCTGGTGGTATAGCTGAACGTCTTTCCCTAGTTGATCTTCTGAGTGGAGCTACTTCAAACTCATTGTGAATTTGAGGGGCTTGAAGAATTTCATCAGGAACTGTCTCAACAATAGGATCATGTGCCACAACTGGCTCAGTTTGTGGCGCAAGAAGCTCCATAATTGTCTGCACATGATGATATAGGGATCTAGTAATCCCTACCATACTATCATCTTCGATAGGTTGTGAGCAGCTACCCTTTTTCAGCTACATCAAATTCCAGAAATTTTGCAGTCTGAGATTCCACAATTCTTGTACCTCCATTAGGGTTATAAAACCGATACCCCTTTGAATGATCTGGGTAAGACACGAAGTAACACCGAGTAAGGTAGTTTTGGAATCCAGCTTACTCAATGTTGGATTATATAACTCCACTTCTAATGGACATCCCCAAACTTTAAGATGATTCAAGCTAGGTTTACGCTCAGTCCACAACTCAAAAGGAGTCAATGGAACCGCTTTAGTAGGAACGCGATTTAGAATATAAAGAGCTGTTTTCAAAGCTCCTCCCCACAGAAAATTAGGTAAATTGGTCCTACTAATCATACTTCTCATCATGTCCATAAGAGTACGATTCCGCCTTTCAGCTACACCATTTTGTTCAGGACTTCCGGGCATAGTAAACTGACATATTATCCCAGAATCCTCCAAGTATTTAGCAAACCGCCCTTTAAGTTGGCCAGCATCACCATGCCTACCAAAATACTCACCGCCACGATCAGATCTAACAATCTTAATAACTTTTCTCAATTGTTTCTCCACTTCAGTCCGAAAAATCTTGAATTTATCAAGAGACTCGGACTTTTCTTTAATCAAGTACAAGTACCCATATCGAGAAAAGTCGTCAATAAATGTGATGAAATAAAAATTTCTGCACAAAGTAGCCATGTATGGTCCACTAATATTAGTATGAATAACCTCCAACAAGTCTGAACTTCATACAGCAGATTTCTTCTTTATCTTAGTCATCTTACCTCTGCAACAGTCTACGCAAGTCTCTTGATCATCTTTAAGAGTAGGCAAGATATCAGCCTTTATTAGCCTTTCTACTCTATCTTTAGAGATGTGACCAAGACGTTTATGCCACAGTGCATAAGACTGTTCCTTAGGTAGACACCTTTTGGAAACAACATTTTCAGTTGAATAAGCAACGTATAAGTCGTTGGGAGATAAGCTCAATTGATACAATCCATCAGATAAATTGCAACACCCAATCTTATTTGAATCATAAAACATGGAAATAGTATTACTCTTTATTTCAAATGAGTATCCACACATGTCCAAACAAGACATAGAAACTAAATTCCGCCTAAAAGAAGGTATGTAAAAAGTGTTTCTTAACACCATCCGAAAACCAGAATCTAAAATCAAAATAACATCTCCCACGAACTCAACGTCAACTCCAACACTATTTCCAACAGTGAGCTTTGATTCATCCTGAGTTGGCGTCCTTCGTTTTATGAACCCCTGAATGGTAAATGCAACATGATTAGTTGCACCACTATCTAGCCACCAGGAATTGGTCGGAACTTCAGATAGATTGGATTCATAAACAAATGCCAAAGAATCATTACCTTTAGCCTCTTTCTTATTTCTCTTAGACAACCAAGCCTTAAACTTGCTGCAACATTTCTTCACGTGTCCTCTCTCCTTACAAAAGTAGCAAAGAACACCATCCTTCTTGGTGAATGCTTTCTTAGGACCCAGAGTGTTAGAAGGACCTGCACCTTCAGAATTTCCTTTGTTGTTGGAAGAACCAGCAACTTCTGAATTGCCTTTATGGGTATAGTTCTTCAACTTCTTACCCTTGTCACTAGCAGAATTAGAAGCATAAAGAGCAATATGTCCTTTATCTTTCTTCAATTTCTCTTCCTCTGCCACCAACCTTGCAATCGGGTCATTAATGACCAGGATTCATCTTGGGAACTATAATTAGTCTTGATAATCCCAAAATCAGGAGGAAGAGTATTTAGAGCTTGATGGACAATGCAAGCAAAGAGGAATTTCAACATTGAGAGCCCGAAGCTTTGTCTCGTAAATCAACCATCCTCGTAACATAATCTCTAACTCCACCGTAACCATCATACGTCATAGTAAAAAGCGTTTGCATGTGCATTCCTATCTCAGCATTAGGTGAGACACGGTTTCTAGCCATCAAGGCAAACCACTTTTCAAATGTTCCTGAATGGAACGCTTCATAGACAACAAGCAAATTCTATTACTCTTTTCCCATGCAGCAAAATTTGCTTTTTGAGCCTCTGTACTCTCGGTAGTCAAATCTGCTGGCCGATCAGTAGTAAGAGCCATATCAACATATGCCATCTTCATAGCAAACAGAAAATCCTCTCTCCATCTCTTAAAATTCGAACTAGCAAGAAACTCAATGGTGACGGAGTTACCATTTACAGAAAAGGTGACTGAAAAATAAGCAATGTATATAATTAGCATCATGTGAGTATTGTGTAACTTGACGTACAAGTACACATCCAGAGAGTTACATGCAAAATCACATAATTACCTTTGGGCAGAATACATGACATGCAATTGTACACTCCCCACATGATAAGAGTTATGAGAATATATTTCAATCTTCGTGAATTCATCAACTTTTATAATGTTTATGTGATAACATATCAGTAACCCAACACATGTATTTCCAAAAACACAGAGAATACAAGAAAAATTCACGTATTTAGGGCTTTGCATGTATTTTCACATCCATAAAATCATCAAACATGCAAAATAAATACACCATGACGTAGGGAATGATCATACGAGTCCATCGCCGCCAGCCACGCGTGAATCGGGGACTCCACGCACCTCCACGCGTCGCCTGAGTGCGCGGCACGTGGAGCACACACGCAACGCGTGTTCGACGTGCAGGAGGCGCGTGGCCGCGCGTGGGGGCGCGTGCGGCATCCTCCGACGACGCGCCGCCCACGGTTTTCTTCGTCTCGTCGAGCCCAATCCGAATATATAATTTAATTTAATTTTTATTGAATGAAACGTCTCGAAAATCACAAATTAGGGCAAGATCCGTACTAATTATGGCAAAATCCTTTTCGTTCGTGTTCTAGGGTTATGGAGGCTCTGATACCACATGTAAGACGCAAATTGCGTAACCCCAAGATCTCCATAACTAGAACAAGAACATGCATAACCGAGTAGAAAGATTAACGCACCTGTTTTGGGATCCATTGTTCTTGAAGCGGAAGCGGAAACACAATGTTCCACGCGCAAGTCCTTCTCCTCTATTGCCCTCCGTATCACTGGCTCAATGAGGCGGCCCCCTCACGTGTAGCGTTAGGTAAACACCCCTTAGGTGAGAATACATGTGAGAATTAGGGTTATAGGAGAGACTTGAGCACTATTTATAGAGTTTCCAGCTAGTCCCTCTCATTACGGGCCAAGCTCAACTTGGCCCACACTAGCCAGCACATATTAGACTAATTAAGAAACCTTTCGATCTCACCGTAGACCAAACCCCGTAAAACGGTAAACGTTAAACGGTAAATTACAATATCAATTAATGTAGTCCACAATTAGAAAAACTCTTACAATATATAGTGTGGAACAATCGGGCAAAGAGGTGGATGGGCATTTGTTGTAGGCTATTATAGGCTTACATCACGGGCCTAAGATGCTCCCACCCTGTGCGGAACGGCTCGGGGCATTTTTTGAGCAGCCTTGGACAATGACCGGTTAGTGAAGTCCGGCCGAATTAGGCTCGAGTCAGGTTCACCCGGCTTGCACGGTCACTATATTAACTTTTTTTGTGATGGTTGGGCGTAGGTGATATTGGTTAGACCCATCCATTGATCACCTTTAGTTTGGGTTCGGAAAAATTTCATTTTGACCCTTGTAAGTTTCCAGGGTTCACTTATCATTCCCCGTACTTTTTGTCACAAATTTCATCATCGCGCAACTATTTCCGACCAAAAATTGAAAGTTCACCATGTCGTTCTTGTGTGACAAATTGGGTCTTTGTCAAATTTCCTTATGATTCTACTGGAAAATAATCAGCCGGTATCAACTACTAATGGCCGGTGTCAACGTCTATGGGTCTCTAATTAGAAATTACACTAAGACGGGACCTTCAATTATTTTGGTGCAAATTTATTGTCCTTATTGGAATACTGATCGACTGGGTGGCTAAGACTCTTTGACTAGCTGACTAGTCTCCATTGAGTATGGTCGTCCCTCTGTCCCACATGCACCGAGTATTTACTATTAATAAACAAACGAAATATTGATCGTGCGCCTAACTTACACACGAATGTCCGATCCTTACCCGTTAATTCAATTTCGTGAGGCTATGCGCACTTCTTTCGCTCCACTAATTTATGCAAAGGATAAGCAAACTTCATGTGGTAGGACCAAGTGAGCGCGATTTTAACTCGTACGTGCTAAGACCATTGCTACTAAAATATAGTTATTTGACTACTGAATCTATATAAATATATGATGACGAGCTTTTCTCTAAACATTGTCTTCAGCGTTAACACAATAGAACTCTAGATAATAAGGGATTGGTCATTCTCTGCACAACAATTACATTCCTTGCACTTTCCACGCGATTTATCACCTATTCATTACCAGGCTTCTTGCTATCCTTTCCCTCCCTCCTTATTATATCTTCATTCTAATTGTAGCTCCATTGAATCAAAGAAGGCTCCAACCTTGATATTAGCATGATTTACTATGTTGGTATCCAAGAACGTTTACTAAAATATAAAAGCATAAATCTCTTCTGCCTAAGACATAGCAAACAACAAATGAAACACGATAATTCGAGTATGACGTCAAATATTTCATTCAATAAGTCGCTCAAAACGATAACGTTATGTTGATATTAGAATATCACAACACAACCACAACAAATGCAAATTCTTTTTCATGTTTAAATCTCCACGCATCATTTCGGATTGAAAATTCATACTAAAAAATCCGTGCAGAAAGCCGGTTACGACATGTGAATCACTAGTTGTTCCGTGGCGAGCGAGTTCATCGTTCGGGGCTCGCGACCTACACACGGTGCAACAGACATCCTGAACCACACACCTCGATCCTATCATGGAGTACGCTTCGATCCTAGATTTTTCAAAAGCGATTGGAAGAGGAAATCCCGTGGGCCTTCCATCAGAAAGCCTTTATTCGGTTCTGAGATTTGCACTCAAGATCAGTCTCCACTCCCTACCATTTTATCAACTGGGGCTTATGTCCGAAACATTCACCCTTTGTCGAGTGACAACTTAACTAAGCCACGTGGTGTAATTCCTAGTTTCTGGGAGCGTGATCAGGTATCGGCTTAAACATCAACCTCATATTTAGATGTTTAGAAGCAATGGTTTCTAGGTTTTCAACGAAGGCGAGTAGTTGTAAGACATTTAAAGGCACGCTTTTCTTTTTCTTCTTTTTCTACGCTTTGAGCTCTATCCGTTCACTCACTTCAAGATGGGATTCCTTTATATTCATGATGCGTTGCAAAAAGAAAAGAAATAGTGAGAAGAGGCTCAATTGGACAAATTGGACCTCCATTGATCAGATTAAATGCTAGTCTAGCATGGGTCAAGCTTGATTGGGTTAATTGGATCAATTTCTCTTGAATCCGTCATTCATAAGATCATTGATTTGATCAAATGGAGTCCAATTGTTGTGGTTAATTGGATTTGAGTTGTTTACCCTTGATTTGACTGAATTTTGGCTAAATTGAATGACTCATGAAATTAGGTCGGAACTGCTAATTGGCTCGAAATTTGGTGAAATTCACCTCTAGCGTGGAATCTCGAAACTGGTTTGGCAATTGAATGTGAAACAACCTCCTGGTCAAATGTCGCGAAGGAAACTTTCCTAGAAAATGACTATAAATGAGTTAATTTTGAATTTGGTCAATCAACAATCGAAATTCTCCATTTGGGAAAAGTTAATTTTTGATTGTTTTTTTGCAAAATTGATAGATGAAAAGTTATTTTAAGGTACAAGAAGTTGATTTGTTGATTTTTCAATATTTGATTTTTTTAAAAAAGTTAACTAAAAGGTTGACTTCAATGACTTGTCAAAAAAGTGAACTCTTAACACTTTTCTGGATTATTGGTGAAATCAATGTCACGGTCTAGAAAGAAGACAATGAAACTTGAAATTTGCCTAATGACACTAAAATTACTCTTTTCTGAAAAGAAACAGGTCCAGTCATAATAAAAAATCTCTAATCTCAAATTTTTGTCTGTGTGAGACTCGTCAATTATAAATCAAATGTCAACAGAGATCAAATTCGCACAAGATTGACAAACCTAAATTTGAAATTGATAAGCAAAATCGTTGTCGAGGTGGAAATAGTCGTTTGTTGCAACGTCATTGTTGTACGATGGAAAATTGGTAATTTTTAAGAAAGAGTTAATTGATTGGAGGCTCAAAATAGCCATCTCATCAGGCATCGACAAACTTATTTAGAGCTATACTCGCAAGCGGCGATTTCGCCTTTTTAGAAATCAACTCCCTCTCTCGATTTTGTTGACATTTTCCTTTCTCGGATAAGGAAAATGTTAGAGTATTCCAACAAGTCAAAATCGTGCATACTTTTAGGGAATGAAATTCATGCGCATATTAATTATCAAATTGGATATTTTAGTCATCTAATGTAAATGACACTCTAACATTAGATAGGCCATCGAAAGATTTATTTCCTTTGTTGATAGGAGGAGATAAGACAGGACCAAACTTTAGGGCTTCGCCCTAATTTTTGTAAAAAGGAAGAAGTAAATCCATCCTATTAACTCCAACAAATGCTCAAACTATGGTAGGAGATCTCAAATCACCTAATTATGCACCACAAGTACTTCCTAGTTTCTGGGAGCGTGATCAGGTATCGGCTTAAACATCAACCTCATATTTAGATGTTTAGAAGCAATGGTTTAGAGGTTTTCAACGAAGGCGAGTAGTTGTAAGACATTTAAGGGCACGCTTTTGTTTTTCTTCTTTTTCTACGCTTTGAGCTCTATCCGTTCACTCACTTCAATATGGGATTCCTTTATATTCATGATGCGTTGCAAAAAGAAAAGAAATAGTGAGAAGAGGCTCAATTGGACAAATTGGACCTCCATTGATCAGATTAAATGCTAGTCTTGCATGGGTCAAGCTTGATTGGGTTAATTGGATCAATTTCTCTTGAATCCGTCATTCATAAGATCATTGATTCGATCAAATGGAGTCCAATTGTTGTGGTTAATTGGATTTGAGTCGTTTACCCTTGATTTGACTGAATTTTGGCTAAATTGAATGACTCATGAAATTTGGTCGAAACTGCTAATTTGCTCGAAATTTGGTGAAATTCACCTCTAGCGTGGAATCTCGAAACTGGTTTGGCAATTGAATGTGAAACAACCTCCTGGTCAAATGTCGCGAAAGAAACTTTCCTAGAAAATGACTATAATTGAGTTAATTTTGAATTTGGTCGATCAAAAATCGAAATTCTCCATTTGGGCAAAAGTTAATTTTCGATTGTTTTTTTTTTCTAAAATTGATAGATGAAAAGTTATTTTAAGGTACAAGAAGTTGATTCGTTGATTTTTCAATATTTGATTTTTTTTTAAAGTTGACTAAAAGGTTAACTTCAATGACTTGTCAAAAAAGTGAACTCTTAACACTTTTCTGGATTATTGGTGAAATCAATGTCACGGTCTAGAAAGAACACAATCGAACTTGAAATTTGTCTAAAGACACTAAAATTACTCTTTTCTGAAAAGAAATAGGTCCAGTCATAATCAGAAATCTCTAATCTCGAATTTTTGTCTTTGTGAGACTCGTCAATTATAAATCAAATGTCAACAGATATCAAACTCGCATAAGATTGACAAACCTAAATTTGAAATTGCTAAGCAAATTCGTTGTCGAGGTGGAAATAGTCGTTTGTTGCAACGTCATTGTTGTACGATGGAAAATTGGTAATTTTTAAGAAAGAGTTAATTGATTGGAGGCTCAAAATAGCCATCTCATCAGGCATCGACAAACTTATTTAGAGCTATACTCGCAAGCGGCGATTTCGCCTTTTTAGAAATCAACTCCCTCTCTCGATTTTGTTGACATTTTCCTTTCTCGGATAAGGAAAATGTTAGAGTATTCCAACAAGTCAAAATCGTGCATACTTTTAGGGAATGAAATTCATGCGCATATTAATTATCAAATTGGATATTTTAGTCATCTAATGTAAATGACACTCTAACATTAGATAGGCCATCGAAAGATTTATTTCCTTTGTTGATAGGAGGAGATAAGACAGTTAGACCAAACTTTAGGGCTTCGCCCTAATTTTTGTAAAAAGGAAGAAGTAAATCCATCCTATTAACTCCAACAAATGCTCAAACTATGGTAGGAGATCTCAAATCACCTAATTATGCACCACAAGTACTTCCTAGTTTCTGGGAGCGTGATCGGTATCGGCTTAAACATCAACCTCATATTTAGATGTTTAGAAGCAATGGTTTAGAGGTTTTCAACGAAGGCGAGTAGTTGTAAGACATTTAAGGGCACGCTTTTGTTTTTCTTCTTTTTCTACGCTTTGAGCTCTATCCGTTCACTCACTTCAATATGGGATTCCTTTATATTCATGATGCGTTGCAAAAAGAAAAGAAATAGTGAGAAGAGGCTCAATTGGACAAATTGGACCTCCATTGATCAGATTAAATGCTAGTCTTGCATGGGTCAAGCTTGATTGGGTTAATTGGATCAATTTCTCTTGAATCCGTCATTCATAAGATCATTGATTCGATCAAATGGAGTCCAATTGTTGTGGTTAATTGGATTTGAGTCGTTTACCCTTGATTTGACTGAATTTTGGCTAAATTGAATGACTCATGAAATTTGGTCGAAACTCGCTAATTTGCTCGAAATTTGGTGAAATTCACCTCTAGCGTGGAATCTCGAAACTGGTTTGGCAATTGAATGTGAAACAACCTCCTGGTCAAATGTCGCGAAAGAAACTTTCCTAGAAAATGACTATAATTGAGTTAATTTTGAATTTGGTCGATCAAAAATCGAAATTCTCCATTTGGGCAAAAGTTAATTTTCGATTGTTTTTTTTTTCCAAAATTGATAGATGAAAAGTTATTTTAAGGTACAAGAAGTTGATTCGTTGATTTTTCAATATTTGATTTTTTTTTAAAGTTGACTAAAAGGTTAACTTCAATGACTTGTCAAAAAAGTGAACTCTTAACACTTTTCTGGATTATTGGTGAAATCAATGTCACGGTCTAGAAAGAACACAATCGAACTTGAAATTTGTCTAAAGACACTAAAATTACTCTTTTCTGAAAAGAAATAGGTCCAGTCATAATCAGAAATCTCTAATCTCGAATTTTTGTCTTTGTGAGACTCGTCAATTATAAATCAAATGTCAACAGATATCAAACTCGCATAAGATTGACAAACCTAAATTTGAAATTGCTAAGCAAATTCGTTGTCGAGGTGGAAATAGTCGTTTGTTGCAACGTCATTGTTGTACGATGGAAAATTGGTAATTTTTAAGAAAGAGTTAATTGATTGGAGGCTCAAAATAGCCATCCCATCG